>OY728145.1:464425899-474425899 GCA_963277665.1 Viscum album
TCTTTATAGAGTAAAAAAAATTCTAAATAAATAATAGTTAGAGTGATATTGTGATCATTTTAATTTTCATGTCTACGTACCCTATTTGAATCCTCTTAATTTAAGGGAAATCGTTTCAATAATATATTTATATCCCTCGACATGTAGCTAATTTTTCAATTCATGTTTATCATCCTTTAAATTTATCTTCCTGATTGCATCAAATGAAATTTCATTATTTTCAAACTACAATTATGTCTATAGTTTTCCTTATTGCATATTCAATGAGAATGTTGTGTAAATCAACAAGTGTTAAATCCTATAATAATTATAAACATGATATACGTAAATCAAACTAATCTAGATGTCTAATCATCATATTTTTTTATAATGATAAAGCAATACATGTTCTAATTGAATCGTCAAATGTTTCTGAATATCTAATTGAATTCGATGAAATTTTTATCAATATTACCATCATCAGTTTTTTTATCATCCAAAAAAATGAAAGATTTAAATATGTTGATTGGAATCCATAGACTTGACAGTAAATTTATATATTATACACTATTTTTACTTGATCTCACTACACATTATGAGACCCTTGAACATTGTGTTGACCATCTTTGATAGAGACATACAGATGAAATTTTTAGACATTCCATCTAAATCCATAGTTCATTTTTTATCCTTTTTCATTTTAGTATCGAAAATAATGGGTTGATAGCCAAATATTGCGATAACTATTACATTTAGGAAATATGATATGAGGCAGGGTATCATCATATTCCTCTAACAATGATTATTATATCAAATCCCAATTATGGTACACCTTGGATATTGAATGAGTTATGATTCTATGTGTCTCATTATTGATATTGTATATTTAGATGGTACCACCCCTCTAATACCACTTGTACATCCCAGTACCATATTGAAAACATCAATAAGCGGGTACAATGGTTTACTTTTATGAATTATTCCTTTTTTAGTCTTCTTATTTTTGTAGGTTTTTGGTGCACTCTATAATATCACAAAGGATACCCTCGTAGTTGGAAATGAAAATAATGAGAACAAAAAACAATTAATATATTTGTTATTAATACATAATACTTTCCATATTGTTTGGAAAACATAATATGGATTCCGTACTATGCCCACAATTTATTAATTATTAGTTATTTAGACAACCAAACTCCAATTTCTGATAAATTGGTTACATTTCATAATAATAATCTATTATGTAGTGACTAGATAGAAACCCATGTTAAAAAATAATTTATCATATCATAATCTAATGATAGTAATATATCATTCTCCTTTTATTTTTTGATTCCCCACTTTAAATAAATCATCCTTTATTAGGTTTCTCAATTAACTGACTTTTTCTTGTACCATTATACATGATCCTTTCAAGTTTATGAATAATGATTTCTAGACATTCTAAAATGTCTCCAATCAAGAATATATGACCATCTTTCTTAATAGAAAAATTATAGGAAATTATTACATTATTTTTATAAATAATCATAGACCATAATTGAATGTGTGGAAGTGATTCAAACAACTTCATAAATATTATTTTTTTCAACAACAATCATTCAGATTATGAAATGATTTTGTCTTTGAATCATATATATATTTTAACTTAAAGACATACTACAATAAGAATTGTGTATATTAAGAGGTGAATTCCTAACACATATTATTCATTTAATTATTATTACTTATGTTTTGTTTCATTCTTTTGATGTCTCAATTATTACTCCTATTTTATTTATGGTAAACTAATTTTCACCATCTCAGGAATAGAATATGATTTTAAAGAACCACTCCATGCATGAAACCACTGGATAACTTTCCTTTAATATAAAAAAATTGTTTTTACATTTGGAAATAAACAGAGTATGATTAACCTTATTTAGGGAACCTTATTTTTTTGTCTTAATCAAAAAATTTGTTATATTGATATTGAGATGATTTTTCTTTATGAAACAAAAACCTTATGGAGCATTCTCCATGTAATCATAGTGAACATGATAATCAATTCATTTTCCATCTTCTCTATCCTGTATATAGTATGTGGGAATTGTCAAATATTCTTCACATTGTTTATAAGTTAAGTGATCTAATCCCATTCTTGTTATCTGTTCAAGATTTTTCTCACTCTTCTTCACATAATATATTTTACTGTTGGTCTTAATTCTCATTTTAATGATGTGATCACATGAGAAATTTATTATTCTTTGTGAAACATGTTACATGAATGTTATCTATTTTATAAAAACCCTCACCCTACATATATCCCATTCATTAGAAATATAAAATTTTAACTCTCATCAAACCATTAGTATTTATTGTTGAGGATTCCACACTGATTTTTTCTTCTTCCATCGTATTTTTATGTCCCTCACAAAAATATAAAATCCTAAAAAACACTAAACCCTTGAAGATCCATAATATTATAATTTCACAATGTATATTATTTATTTTTCAATATCAATTGACACAAAGAATATGTCTACATCCATTTAGTTGATAAAATTATTTTCTTGAGATGGATTCTCAAGTAAATATGCTATAGAAAAATATGAATGTACTTTGATACCAGAGAATATATAGTCAATTCACTGCAATGTTTCTATAATATATTATTCATTGATTCTGTTATTTCATATTCATGAAACTCCTCATAAATGAATATTCAATTGTAATTATCTGAAGAAAACCATCATTTAGTCTTAGCATAGTAAAGTAAATCTCAAATTTGAATGAGATTAGCATTATATGAAGAAAATTGTGAAAAATAAAGCCTTCAAAAATCAATGGTAGAATTTGATGAAATAAATGGTGTAAAAGAATCATATTTATCATTATTAGAAGACCAATCTTATATTTGAATAATTTTAATTATTTAACATAGTGAACATAAAGTGAGGCATATGTCATTTATTCTATTACACTATCTCCACTTAAAAAATAATATTGCTTCATATAGTGATCATTTTAGAGTAGATATGATTCATTCATGGGATTGTATACACCCCTAACATGAATATTCATGTTCTAAAACTTTACTATCTTCTCCTTGTGTAATAATGTGTTCCAATATACCTACAATCCCTATTTTAGTAGATTGATGGATATGATAGCCTCCATGTCAGATATCATTAGCTGAATAATAGAGACCAATTTTGATTGTTAAAAGAAAACTTTAAAATAATATAATTAGAAAAAAATTACTTATAAATTCACATAAATAAAAAAATACCTTATAATATCTTTGAATAATAATGTCTTATGAAATTATCAAATATTCATAGATTATATTATAAAGAAAAAATATTTTTTCATTCATCAAATATAAACCACAATGTCTCAAATTCATTATCAAATCACATCTTCCTTAACTTATTGTAAAAAATGTTTCATCCACACCAAAATAGGCACATGTCATTGAGTACATAATGAACTATCCAACAATAATTACATTAATCGTGGGTATCTTATAAATAATGAAATCTAATTCTTAATTTTCTTGAATGTTACAATCATAAATGCTTTAAGAAGTTATCCTCAAGATTCCACAGCTTAATTTATCGTGTTATTTAATTCCACTCTAATAATGAGAAACTCCATATTTACATCTTCCTCTTTACTTGAATATAATTTATTCATAAAAAAAGAAATATTTTATCTGAATCTATTCACATGTTCTCTTAATAACATTTTATGAACAATGTTTATAGTAGATAAACATTATCTCTATGTTTTATATAATTATTCCCTTTTCAAATTAGATTAGGAAGTGAAATTGAGTCTATTTCCAAATATTAATACACCTCCAATATATAATGGATGAAAATATGCAATCATTCATTTATTTGATCATATTCTATAAACCTAATTTATCATTATGGGACATCATTATCTTCTCTTCTAAGTATAGTTAGCAAAACCCTAGGAAAATTGAATGATTTTTACACTTGATTAATGATTACCATATCTAACATTACTAAATATATTAATAATGGATCCTTTTAACCCTCATCATGGTCAAACATCCATTTTTATCCAACTAAATACATAATTTATCTTTTTATTCTTTTGGTGGTATTTTATTTAGTATTCATAGTCCTTGGGTAGTTTAAACCATAATTATTTACTCATATAGAGCTATTTTTGGTAGAATATGTAATTTATAATTTTATAGTTTGTATATATATAATACATATCCATGAAAACATATAGTAAATTATTATCATCATGGAAAACATTACAACAACTAACTCAATATCCTATGTTAGAAAGATACATTCAGTGATCTTCAATTACATTAATGAAAGAAAACCTACTTTATTATTATTAATAATTAAATGGCTAAGTGTTTTGAGTTATGCATCACAATATATTAAAAATCAGTTCATTTATAAATATAGATTTAATATTATTTTAATTAAATAATCTCATATTATTATCCTCAAAACATTCATATAATTCATATAAAAATATGTTTTTTATTTAAAATTTCAAAATAGGTAATGGTATGGAAAATCACAGAAATTTATAAAAACATCATCAATAGTAACATGTTAAAACAAGAAAATTATAAATTACAATTATATTTTTCATTGTGGTATATTCCTTTAGTATAATTTTCTTTAATAGATAAATTTATATTTTATCAATGAATACAATATATCTATGAAAATAAATATACAAGATCAAAAATTCATACACTAATTTTCTTATATAATTTTTTTTCTCATAGATTAAAAAGAATAATTCCAAAATGATTCCCATATTAATTAAATATTTTATTTTATATAATAATTCTACTAATAAATAAAATAATAAAAGTTTTAAGATATCCCTTGAATACTCTATTAATAATATCCATAAAAACTAATGGTGTATTAGTTAATACAAATTATATTCCTATAAACTCATATTTTATAAACCTTGTTGAAATTTCATCTTAGTATATAATAATTATGCATTACTAATTTATGAAAAATATAGAGAGATTTTATCATTGAAAAATATTGATCTCAGTAATCTAGATAAAAATATAAAATATGATGTACAAGATAAAAATTATTTATAGTAATGAGATTTTTTAATTATATTAAATGATCAAATTTATAGAACTATCTTTATTTCAAAAAAATATTGGATACCTACTGAGAATGACTAGGGATATTGAATCTTTGTCACAAATATCCTATAGTGTTTATTTAGCTTAAATAATTTCACTTCTTCCATTCAATATAGACTACTATATTTTAATTTTTCAATATGAGTGGGTTTTATAAAAACATCACCTTCCTGATCTGGTTTATGACTAGGCAATTCATCAAGGAACATATAAATTCATTACTAATGATTTTTACATCCTTCATTTTTAGCCAGCCACATCCTACCTTATGTTTTTTCACATTTCTTATAAAATGATTTTATTATGGAGAACTATTAGTAGTAGATACAAAAAAGACTTAGATAAATAAGTCACCCCTCTAAATAAAATATTTTCAATAACTGCCCAAAAATAGTAATTTCATTCTACCAATAATAAATTCATCAATTTTAAATCAAGATTAAATCCATTGAAAGTATTTTCTCAATGTTAATCATGGATATAATAATAATGTTTGTGTATATGGAATATTAAATCATTCGATCAGAGATTTCTTGACATGTCACTTTTTTAATAATATTCCCACTAATTTTCATGATTGGAAAAAAAATCCCTGAGTTATAAAGGAATATTCCAAAATATTTAAAAACATATAATATATAAAAGTGTCTTTAGATTCATAAGAGATTTAATAATTTACTAACATTGAGTTTTTTATCACTATTATTTATATCACATCATTAGTAACATCAAATATATCTATTATAAAAACATAATTACAAACATTCCCCAAGGATATTTCTTAGGTGGATTACCATAAAAGCTAAATAATTGGTACATATAATTCCCCATCAAAAAATAGTTGAATAACAAGATATTATATTTTTTTTCTTTACCAGGAATTCATCAGAAAAATATATCTTGTATTGAAACCTTTAATTAAAATTTCATTACCTTTATAAATGTACCATTAATTTTATTCTACAATTATAACATGTTGAAGGTTGTACTATTCATTTCTTTTACACAATTATTTTTTCATAGATCCCATGATTCATCTTGTTACATTGATTTCATTTGAAAATATCATACATTTATATTTCATTCTCAATATTCGTTGGATACGACACTTTGTCATCATATAATGGAAAAATTTGATATAATAATTTCTTTTGGAGGCTCAACATAATCCCACATAGGAAAGAATCAATGATATATTTAATTTAGAATAATTTGCCTCCAACCAACGTTTATAAAATTTAATTATTAAACACATATAGAAAAAATATACTATTCCTTCATTAGTAAATTCAGAAATTTAATTTATATATGAATTCATTGATCTCAATGGAATTATTTATCAATAAATATCACCATAATTGTATTTAGTACAATAATGAAAATATCATTATTATAATTAGTATTTTGAATCAGTGGACACTATTTATAAGAATTTCTATTTAAATGATTAATATCCATGATAATATTTTTCTAGACACTACTTCTAAAATTATGAAATATCTTCTCACAGGACGTGATTCATTATTCAGCTACCAAGGTCATCGGTTCTTTCAAATGGATTTTGTTTATTATCACATTACGTCTTCCAAAAAATTATTTCCTAATGTTTTGAATTATAAGTTTACTTTTTATGATAATGGTTATGGTTCATAAGCTATATCATCTACACAAATAGAGCCAAAATCTGTTCATCTCCAACACTAGCTATGTTTAACTCCTGTAGAAGGAAATCCCTACACTTATTATAGGATTATATATAATATTTATTCTTTCCATGTGATCCATATTTCAAAAATGGTATAATTTAATATAGTTCATGAATAATAGTATAGTTTTAAAGTATAGTATATAATTATAAATCTTAAAATACACATAACAAAAATTGAATATATATACAATAGTCAATCCCAGAATCATAATATAATTTTCATTAATAATATCATAAAAACTAAAACAAAATTTAAAATTTCATCAACATGGTTCATATGATTAATGGGAATCAATGAAATCTTATCCTCTAATAGGTGCAAATAAGGGTTGTAGTTATGTATATTTATCATAAACTATGTAAATGTTGAGTAAATACCATTCCATACTTTTCAAGTTTGTGACCCAAAGATACTTATATATTAGAGCCTACATCAAATATTTTGTATCTACAGTGGAATTTACATTATAAGAAATCCCAAATGCTATATTTAGAAAAATTCAAGATTTTTTCCATAAACATAGTCTCTTCCCAGATGTTTTTCTTAAGGTAGTATTAACTAAAATATTATTTCCTAAATATGATTCTGATGGTTTCTACTAATGATTACTAGATACCATTGATAATAACCACAACTCTAGTATCCTGGATCAAGCCATTACATCATTTCATTGGTAAAAGATAAAATTGGCCACATCCTAAAGGACCACATAGTTTTGATGTCTTGGGAGACTAGATACTTACATATTTTCTATATTACATTGGGAACATTAATAATTCTCATTATAAACATCTTGAAAATTCCCTTATATATTTTATTATATAGAATAATTAATTTATATGTATCCTATAATTGTACCCTAGGAAATAAAAAAAATAAATTAAGATATTATATGTTCAGTAAGGGGTTTTTAAAAATAATGTATAATGTATAAAACATAATATACAATATGATATAGTTAATAATCAATAAATATATCATTGTATAATATATACATGTAAACAATCAAAAGGATAGGAATATTAGATTATATTGTGTTATAATGCATAATTTTGAACATATTAATCGTTCAATGAAGACCATAGACAAGGAATCATACATACACTACAAGAAACCTGCCGTTTAGCGGGGGGTTTTCGCAGCGGATTTTAAACCGATGCGAAATGAAAAAAATAAATTATTTTTTTATTTTTTATTTTTTTTAATTTTTCTTAATTTTATTCGAGGATTAGTGGTGGTTTTTAAAAAAACCGCCGCGAAATAGCGGCGGTTTCGGTAAAACTGCCGCGAAATGAAATGAAAAAATAAAAAAAACACGAGAAACCCCGAAATCACTAAAACGACCATAACTTTTGATCCGGGCGTCCATTAAAGCACCACGACCAGTAAAATCGAAACTCATGAAGAGATCTAGAGGCACATATAATCAAAACCGTGAGACGGTCTAAGGTGAAGAAGATATTAGAGTTATACGAAAGTTGAAAAAAGTCCTCCAACTTCAAACGGCCATAACTTTCACTCCGGGTGTCCGTTTGGGCTCTACCACATATTAAATCGAAGCCAACGAAGAGAGCTACGCACCACTTTTCCACAAGAAAGAATATTTTGTGTTTTTCAACCCAAAAACCCCTCCAAAGGCCTCTAAAACCCCATTTCCGTCACCAGTGTCCCGTCGAACTTGTCTTCAAACAAACCTAACTTTCGATCCGCGTGTCAGTTCGGCCTCCTCCACCTGTCAGATCATAGCTCGCTCCATGAGCTTCAGTTTGACTGGTTGTGGCGCCCACATGCACTCTTAGATCATAAGTTATGGCCTTTTTAGTGGGTATCGGGTTTGTTACGTTTTTCAATGCCTCGTTTCTAGCACCCGTTCCCCGTCAGCTTTTTTTAAATGGTCATAACTTCCGATCCGCCTGTCCATTCAGACTCTTTCACCTTTTAGGTCGAAGATCATTTCAGGATCTTTGATTTGACAGGTCGCGGATCTAAAATGGACTCTCGGATCATAAGTTATCTCCGTTAATGTGAGTCCAATGTTTTTGTCTCTTTATGACCGTTTTGACGGGTTTTAACGGTTGCTCCATTTATTACTATTTATTTGGGTTTCCATGACTTGTTATCTTTATCAATGGGGTTTTATGGGATATTATGATGATTATGTTGAATTATTAAGGAGTTTTCCAGAGTTTTCACGAGTTTTCATGCGTTCTCATTCTTCATATGTTTCTCCATCCTTTTTCATGCGTTTTCATGATTTTTCATCCCTTATCACGTCTTTTCATACTTTTTCATGTGTTTCCTTTATTATTTATTATTTATTATTTATTATTTATAATATACTTTAATTTATTTATTATCTATTATTTGTAACTGGTTATTTATTATTTATTATTTATTATTTATATTTATTAATTATTTATGTTTATTTATAATTTATTATTTATTATTTATATTTATTTATTAGTTATTATTTATCAGTTATTATTTATTATTTATTATTTATTATTTATTATTTATATTTATTTATTATTTATATTTATTTATTATTTATAATTTATATTTATATTTATTTATTATTTATTATTTATTATTTATATTTATTTATTATTTATTATTTATTATTTATTATTTATATTTATTTATTATTTATTATTTATTATTAATTATTTATATTTATTTATTTATTATTTATTATTTATTATTTATTATTTATTATTCATTATTGATTATTGATTATTGATTATTGATTATTAATTATTTATATTTATTAATTATTTATATTTATATTTATTTATTATTTATTATTCATATTTATTTATTATTTATTATTTATTATTTATTTTTATTTATTATTTATTATTTATTATTTATATTTAATTAATATTTAATATTTAATATTTAATATTTATGATTTATTATTTATATTTATTTATTATTTATTATTTATTATTTATTATTTATTTATTTATTATTTATTATTTATTACTTATTACTTATTATTTATTATTTATATTTATTTGTTATTTATTATTTATATTTATTTATTATTTATTATTTATTATTTATTATTTATTATTTATTATTTATTATTTATTATTTATTATTTATTATTTGTTATTTGTTATTTATTATTTATTAATTATTATTTATTATTAATCAGTTATTATTTATTATTTATTATTTATTATTTAATACTTTTTATTTATATTTATTTATTATTTATTATTTATATTTATTTATTATTTATTATTTATTATTTATTATTTATATTTATTTATTATTTATTATTTATTATTTATTATTTATATCTATTATTTATTATTTATATTTATTTATTATATATTATATATTATATATTATTTATATTTATTTATTATTTATTATTTATTATTTATTATTTATTATTTATTATTTATATTTATTTATTATTTATTATTTATATTTATTTATTTATTATTTATTATTTATTATTTATTATTTATTATTTAATATTTATTATTTATTATTCATTATTGATTATTGATTATTGATTATTGATTATTGATTATTGATTATTTATTTATTATTTATTATTTATATTTATTTATTATTTATTATTTATTATTTATTATTTATATTTATTATTATTTATTATTTATTATTTATTATTTATTATTTATATTTATTATTTATTATTTATATTTATTTATTATTTATTATTTATATTTTTTATTATTTATTATTTATTATTTATATTTATTTATTATTTATTATTTATTATTTATTATTTATTATTTATATTTATTTATTATTTATTATTTATTATTTATTATTTATTATTTATTATTTATATTTATTTATTTATTAATTATTATTTATTATTTATTATTTATTATTTATTATTTATTATGCATTATTGATTATTGATTATTTATTATTTATATTTATTAATTATTTATATTTATTTATTATTTATTATTTATTATTTATATTTATTTATTATTTATTATTTATATTTACTTATTTTATTATTTATTATTTATTATGGATTATTTATATTTATTTATTATTTATTATTTATTATTAATTATTTATATTTATTTATTATTTATTATTTATTATTTATTATTAATTATTTACATTTATTTATTATTTATGATTTATTGTTTATTATTTATTATTTATATTTATTTATTTAATATTTAATATTTAATATTTAAAATTTATATTTATTTATTATTTACATTTTAAATTTTTTATTTTTTAAATTTTTTATTTTTTATTATTTATTATTTATATTTATTTATTATTTATTATTTACATATATTTATTATTTATTATTTATTATTTATTATTTATTATTTATATTTATTTATTATTAATATTTTTTTTATTATTTATATATATTTATTATTTATTATTTATATTTATTTATTATTTATTATTTATATTTTTTTATTATTTATTATTTATTATTTATATTTATTTATATTTATTATTTATTATTTATTATTTATTTATTATTTATTATTTATTATTTATATTTATTATTTATATTTATTTATTATTTATTATTTATATTTATTGTTTATTAATATTTATTTATTATTATTTTTTATTATTTATATTTATTTATTATTTATTATTTATATTTATTTATTATTTATTATTTATATTTTTTTATTATTTATTATTTATTATTTATTATTTATATTCATTTATATTTATTATTTATTATTTATTTATTATTTATTATTTATTATTTATTATTTATATTTATTCATTATTTATTATTTATATTTATTTATTTATTATTTATCATTTGTTATTTGTTATTTGTTATTTAAATTTTATTATTCATTATTGATTATTTATTATTCATTATTTATTATTTATTATTTATTATTTATTATTTATTATTTATTATTTATATCTATTGTTTATTATTTATTATTTGTTATCTATTATCTATTATTTATATCTATTATATATTTATTATTTATTATTTATTATTTATTTTTATTATTTATTATTTATTATTTATTTTTTATTTTTTATTATTTTTTATTTTGTTATTTTCTATTTTTTATTTTTTATGTTTTATTTATTATTTATTATTTATTATTTATTATTTATTATTTATTATTTATTATTTATATTTATTATTTATTATTTATATTTATTATTTATATTTATTATTTATATTTATTAATTATTTATGTTTATTTGTTATTTATCATTTATCATTTATTATTTATTATTTATTATTTATTTATTTTTTATTATCTATTATTTATTATTTATATTTATTTATTTATTATTTATTATTTATTATTTATTATTTATTATTTATTATTTATTATTTATTATTCATTATTGATTATTGATTATTGATTATTGATTATTGATTATTGATTATTTATTATTTATTATTCATTATCTATTATTTATTATTTATATCTATTATGTATTTATTATTTATTATTTAGTATTTATTATTTAGTATTTAGTATTTATTATTTATTTATTATTATTTATTTTTTATTTTTTATTTTTTATTTTTTATTTTTTATTATTTATTATTTATTTTTTTATTTTTTTGTTTATTATTTATATTTATTATTTATATTTATTTATTATTTATGTTTATTTATTTTTTATTATTTATTATTTATTATTTATTATTTATTATTTATTATTTATTATTTATTATTTATATTTATTATTTATATTTATTTATTATTTATTATTTATTATTTATTATTTATTATTTATTATTTATTATTTATTATTTATTATTTATTATTTATTATTTAATATTTAATATTTATATTTATATTTATTTATATTTATTTTTTATTTATTAATTATTATTTATATTTATTTATTATTTATTATTTATATTTATTTATTATTTTAATATTTATATTTATTTATTATTTATTATTTATTATATTTATTTATTTATTATTTATTATTTATATTTATTTATTATTTATATTTATTTAATATTTATTATTTATATTTATATTTATTTATTTATTATTTATTATTTATTATTTATTATTTATTATTTATTATTTATTATTTAATATTTATTATTCATTATTGATTATTTATTATTCATTATTTATTATTTATTATTTATATCTATTATTTATTATTTATTATTTATTTATTATTTATATCTATTATGTATTATGTATTTATTATTTATTATTTATTAATTATTAATTATTATTTATTATTTATTAATTATTAATTATTATTTATTATTTATTATTTATTATTTATATTTATTATTTATATTTATTATTTATATTTATTTATTATTTATGTTTATTTATTATTAATATTTATTATTTATTATTTATTATTTATTATTTATTATTCATTATTGATTATTTATTATTTATTATTTATTATTTATTTTTTATTTTTTATTTTTTATATCTATTATTTATTAATTATTATTTATATTTATTTATTATTTATTATTTATATTTATTTATTATTTTAATATTTATATTTATTTATTATTTATTATTTATTATATTTATTTATTTATTATTTATTATTTATATTTATTTATTATTTATATTTATTTAATATTTATTATTTATATTTATATTTATTTATTTATTATTTATTATTTATTATTTATTATTTATTATTTAATATTTATTATTCATTATTGATTATTTATTTTTCATTATTTATTATTTATTATTTATATCTATTATTTATTATTTATTATTTATTTATTATTTATATCTATTATGTATTTATTATTTATTATTTATTATTTATTAATTATTAATTATTAATTATTATTTATTAATTATTAATTATTATTTATTATTTATTATTTATTATTTATTATTTATTATTTATTATTTATTATTTATATTTATTATTTATATTTATTATTTATATTTATTTATTATTTATGTTTATTTATTATTAATATTTATTATTTATTATTTATTATTTATTATTTATTATTCATTATTGATTATTTATTATTGATTATTTATTTTTTATTTTTTATTTTTTATTTTTTATATCTGTTATTTATTATTTATTATTTATTATTTATTATTTATATTTATTATGTATTTATTATTTATTATTTATTCTTTATTCTTTAATATTTATTATTTATAATTTATAATTTATAATTTATTATTATTTATTTATTATTTAAAGTTTATTATTAATTATTAATTATTAATTATAAATTATTAATTATTAATTATTAATTATTAATTATTAATTATTAATTATTAATTATTAATTATTTATTATTTATTATTCATTATTTATTATTTATTATTTATTATTTATATCTATTATTTATTATTTATTATTTATTATTTATGTATTTATTATTTATTATTTATTATTCATTATTTATTATTTATTATTTATTATTCATTATTTATTATTTATCATTTATTATTTATTATTTATTATTTATTTTTTATTTTTTATTTTTTATTTTTTATATCTATTATCTATTTATTATTTATTATTTATTATTTATTATTTATTATCTATTATTTCTTTTTCTTATTTAATATTTAATATTTAATATTTTTTATTTATTATTTATTATTTATTATTTATTATTTATTATTAACTATTTATATTTATTTATGATTTATTATTTATTGTTTATTATTTATTATTTATATTTATTTATTTCATATTTAATATTTAATATTTAAAATTTATATTTATTTATTATTTATATTTTTAAATTTTTTATTGTTTATATTTTTTATTTTTTATTATTTATTATTTATATTTATTTATTATTAATATTTATTTATTATTTTTATTATTATTATTTATATTTATATTTATTTATTATTTATATTTATTTATTATTTATTATTTATTATTGATTATTGATTATTTATTATTTGTTATTTAATATTTATTATTCATTATTGATTATTGATTATTCATTATTCATTATTTATTATTTATTATTTATAATTATTATTTATTATTTATTATTTATATCTATTATGTATTTATTATTTATTATTTATTATTTATTATTTATTATTTATTATTTATTATTTATTATTTATTATTTATTATTTATTATTTATTATTTATTATTTATTATTTAGTATTTATTATATATTTTTTATTATTTTTTTTTTATATTTATGATTTATGATTTATGATTTATGATTTATGATTTATTATTTATTATTTATTAGTTATTATTTATTATTTATTATGTATTATGTATTATTTATTATTTATTTTTATTTTTTATTATTTATATTTATTATTTATATTTATTAACTATTTATGTTTATTTATTATTTATTATTTATTATTTATTATTTATATTTATATTTATTTATTATTTATTATGTATTATTTATTATTTATATTTATTTATTTATTATTTATTATTTAATATTTAATATTTATTATTTTATATTTATTATTGATTATTGATTATTGATTATTGATTATTGATTATTGATTATTGATTATTGATTATTGATTATTGATTATTTATTATTTATTATTTATTATATATTATATATATCTATTATGTATTTATTATTTATTATTTATTATTTATTATTTTTTATTTTTTATTAATTATTTATTATTTATGATTTATGATTTATGATTTATGATTTATGATTTATGATTTATGATTTATGATTTATGATTTATGATTTATGATTTATGATTTATTATTTATTATTTATTATTGGTTATTTATTATTTCTTAATTATTAATTATTATTTATTATTTATTATTTATTATTTATTATTTAAATTTATTATTTATATTTATTAATTATATATGTTTATTTATTATTTGTTATTTATTATTTATTATTTATTATTTATTATTTAATATTTAATATTTATTATTTATTATTTATTATTTATTATTTATAATTATTTATTATTTATTAGTTATTATTTTTATTTATTTATTATTTATTATATATATTTATTTATTATTTATTATTTATATTTATTTATTATTTATTATTGATTTTTATTTTTTATTTATTATTTATTATTTATTATTTATATTTATTTATTATTTATTATTTATATTTATTTATTATTTATTATTGAATATTGAATATTTATTATTCATTATTCATTATTTATTATTCATTGTTTATTATTTATTATTTATTATTGATTATTTATATTTATTTATATTTATTATTTATTATTAATTATTTATATTTTTTTATTATTTCTTATTTATTATTTATTATTAATTATTTATATTTATTTATGATTTATTGTTTATTGTTTATTATTTATTATTTATATTTATTTATTTAATATTTAATATTTAATATTTAATATATATATTTACTTATTATTTATATTTTAAATTTTTTATTATTTATATTTTTTATTTTTTATTATTTATTATTTATATTTATTTATTATTTATTATTTATATATATTTATTATTTATTATTTATTATTTATTATTTATTATTTATTATTTATTACTTATATTTATTTATTATTTATATTTATTTATTATTTTTTTATTATTATATTTATTTATTATTTATTATTTATATTTATTTATGATTTTATATTTATATTTTTTTATTATTTATTATTTATTATTTATATTTATTATTTATTATTTATTTATTATTTATTATTTATTATTTATTATTTATATTTATTCATTATTTATTATTTATATTTATTTATTTATTATTTGTTATTTGTTATTTGTTATTTGTTATTTAAATTTTATTATTCATTATTGATTATTTATTATTCATAATTTATTATTTATTATTTATTATTTATTATTTAATATTTATATCTATTATTTATTATTTATTATTTTTTATCTATTATCTATTCTTTATATCTATTATGTATTTATTATTTATTATTTATTTTTTGTTTTTTATTATTTATTATTTATTATTTATTATTTATTTTTTATTTTTTTTTATTTTTTATTTTTTATTTTTTATTTTTTATATTTTATGTTTTATGTTTTATTTATTATTTATTATTTATTATTTATATGTATTATTTATATTTATTAATTATTCATGTTTATTTATTATTTATCATTTATTATTTATTATTTATTAATTATTAATTATTTATTATTTATTATCTAGTATTTATTATTTATATTTATTTATTTATTATTTATTATTTATTATTTATTATCTATTATTTATTATTTATTATTTAATATTTATTATTCATTATTGATTATTGATTATTGATTATTAATTATTGATTATTTATTATTGATTATTTATTATTTATTATCTATTATTTATTATTTATATCTATTATGTATTTATTATTTATTTTTTATTTTTTATTTTTTATTTTTTATTTTTTATTTTTTTTATTTATATTTATTATTTATATTTATTATTTATATTTATTAATTATTTATGTTTATTTATTATTTATTATTTATTATTTATTATTTATTAACTATTATTTATATTTATTTATTATTTATTATTTATATTTATTTATTATTTATTATTTATTATTTATTATTTATATTTATTTATTATTTATATTTATTTATTATTTATTATTTATTATTTATATTTATTTATTTATTATTTATTATTTATTATTTATTATTTATTATTTATTATTTATTATTTATTATTCATTATTGATTATTTATTATTCATTATTTATTATTTATTATTTATATTTATTATTTATTATTTATTATTTATTATTTATTATTTTTTATTTATGATTTGTGATTTATGATTTATGATTTATGATTTATTATTTATTATTTGTTATTTATTATTTATTATTTATTATTTATTATTTATTATTTATTATTTATATTTATATTTATTATTTATATGTATTATTTATATTTATTTATTATTTATGTTTATTTATTATTTATTATTTATTATTTATTATTTATTATTTATATTAATTTATTATTTATTATTTATTATTTATGATTCATTATTGATTATTTATTATTGATTATTGATTTTTTATTTTTTTATTTTTTACTTTTTATATCTATTATTTATTATTTATTATTTATTATTTATTATTTATATCTATTATGTATTTTTTATTTATTATTTATTATTTATTATTTATTCTTTATTATTTATTAATTATTATTTATTATTTATTATTTATTATTTATTATTTATATCTATTATTTATTATTTATATCTATTATTTATTATTTATTATTTATTATTTATTATTTATTATTTATATCTATTATGTATTTATGTATTTATTATTTATTATTTATTATTTATTATTTATTGTTTATTATTTATTATTTATTATTTATTATTTATTTTTTATTTTTTATTTTTTATTTTTTATTTTTTATATCTATTATGTATTTATTATTTATTATTTATTATTTATTATTTATTATTTATTATTTATTATCTATTATTTCTTATTTCTTATTTAATATTTAATATTTATTGTTTATTATTTCTTATTTATTATTTATTATTTATTATTTATTATTTATTTATTATTTTTTATTTTTTATATCTATTATGTATTTATTATTTATTATTTATTATTTATTATTTATTATTTATTATTAATTATCTATTATTTCTTATTTCTTATTTAATATTTAATATTTAATATTTAATATTTAATATTTATTGTTTATTATTTATTATTTATTATTTATTATTTATATTTATTTATGATTTATGATTTATTGTTTATTATTTATTATTGATTATTGATTATTTATTTTTTCTATTTTTTATTTTTTATATCTATTATTTATTATTTATTATTTATTATTTATTATTTATATCTATTATGCATTTATTATTTATTATTTATTATTTATTATTTATTATTTATTCTTTATTATTTATTATTTATTATTTATTATTTATTATTTATTATTTATTATTTATTATTTAATATTTACTATTTATTATTAATTATTAATTATTAATTGTTAATTATTAATTATTAATTATTAATTATTAATTATTTATTATTTATTATTCGTTGTTTATTATTTATTATTTATTATTTATATCTATTATTTATTATTTATTATTTATTATTTATTATTTATTATTTATTATTTATTATTTATACCTATTATGTATTTATTATTTATTATTTATTATTTATTATTTATTATTTATTATTTATATTTATTATTTATATTTATTAATTATTTATGTTTATTTATTATTTATTATTTATTATTTATTATTTATTATTTATATTTATTTATTATTTATTATTTATTATTTATTATTCATTATTGATTATTTATTATTCATTATTTATATTTATTATTTAGTATTTAGTATTTATATCTATTATGTATTTATTATTTATTATTGATTATTTATTATTTATTATTTTTTATGTATTATGTATTATTTATTATTTATTATTTATTATTTATTATTTATTATTTATTATTTATTATTTATATTTATATTTATTATTTATATTTATTATTTATATTTATTTATTATTTATGTTTATTTATTATTTATTATTTATTATTTATTATTTATTATTTATATTTATTTATTATTTATTATTTATTATTTATATCTATTATTTATTATTTATATCTATTATTTATTATTTATTATTTATTATTTATTATTTATTATTTACATCTATTATGTATTTATGTATTTATTATTTATTATTTATTATTTATTATTTATTATTTCTTATCTATTATTTCTTATTTCTTATTTTATATTTATTATTTATTGTTTATTATTTATTATTTATTATTTATTATTTATTATTTATTATTTATTATTTATTATTTATTATTTATTTTTTATTTTTTATATCTATTATGTATTTATTATTTATTATTTATTATTTATTATTTATTATTTATTATTAATTATCTATTATTTCTTATTTCTTATTTAATATTTAATATTTATTATTTATTATTTATTATTTATTGTTTATTATTTATTATTTATTATTAATTATTTATATTTATTTATTATTTATGATTTATTGTTTATTATTTATTATTTATTATTTATTTTTTATTTTTTAATTTTTTATTTTTTATATCTATTATTTATTATTTATTATTTATTATTTATTATTTATATCTATTATGTATTTATTATTTATTATTTATTCTTTATTCTTTATTCTTTATTATTTATTATTTATTATTTATTATTTATTATTTAGTATTTACTATTTATTATTAATTATTAATTGTTAATTATTAATTATTAATTATTTATTATTTATTATTCATTGTTTTTTATTTATTATTTATTATTTATATCTGTTATTTATTATTTATTATTTATTATTTATTATTTATTATTTATTATTTATTATTTATTATTTATATCTATTATGTATTTATTATTTATTATTTATTATTTATTATTTATTATTTATTATTTATTATTTATATTTATTATTTATATTTATTAATTATTTATGTTTATTTATTATTTATTATTTATTATTTATTATTTATTATTTATATTTATTTATTATTTATTATTTATTATTCATTATTCATTATTGATTATTTATTATTCATTATTTATATTTATTATTTATTATTTATTATTTATATTTATTATGTATTTATTATTTATTATTTATTATTTATTATTTATTATTTATTATTTATTATTTTTTATTTTTTATTTTTTATTTATTATTTATTATTTATTATTTATATTTATTTATTATTTTTTATTTATTATTTTTTATTTATTATTCATTATTCATTATTGATTATTTATTATTTATTATTCATTATTTATTATTTATATTTATTATTTATTATTTATTATTTATTATTTATATCTATTATGTATTTATTATTTATTATTTATTATTTATTATTTAATATTTATTATTTATTATTTATTATTTATTATTTATTATTTAATATTTATTATTTTTTATTTTTTATTTTTTATTTTTTATTTATTATTTATTATGTATTATTTATTATTTATATTTATTATTTATTATTTATTATTTATTATTTATTATTTATTATTTATATTTATTTATTTATTTATTTATTTATTTATTTATTTATTATTTATTATTTATTATTTATTATTCATTATTTATTATTTATTATTGATTATTGATTATTGATTATTGATTATTTATTATTTATCATTTATTATATATTATTTATTATTTATATCTATTATGTATTTATTATTTATTATTTATTTGTTATTAGTTATTATTTATTATTTGTTATTTATTATTAATTATTTATGATTTATGATTTATAATTTATGATTTATGATTTATGATTTATGATTTATGGTTTATTATTTATTATTGGTTATTTCTTATTTCTTATTTCTTATTTCTTATTTATTATTTATTATTTATTATTTATTATTTATTATTTATATTTATTATTTATATTTATTAATTATTTATGTTTATTAATTATTTATTATTTATTATTTATTATTTATTATTTATTATTTATATTTATTATTTATATTTATTTATTATTTATTATTTATTATTTATTATTTAATATTTAATATTTATTATTTAATATCTATTATTTATTATTTATTATTTATTATTTATTATTTATATTTATTTATTATTTATTAATTATTATTTATATTTATTTATTATTTATTATTTATATTTATTAATTATTTATGATTATTTATTATTTATTATTTATTATTTATTATTTATTATTTATATTTATTTACTATTTATTATTTATTATTTATTATTTATTATTTATTATTTATTATTTATAATTTATTATTTATTATTGAATATTGATTATTGATTATTGATTATTTGTTATTTAATATTTATTATTCATTATTGATTATTTATTATTCATTATTTATTATTTATTATTTATTATTTATTATTTATTATTTATATTTATTATTTATTATTTATTATTTATATCTGTTCTGTATTTATTATTTATTATTTTTTATTTATTATTTATTATTTATTATTTATTATTTATTATTTATTATTTATTATTTATTATTTATGATTTATGATTTATAATTTATGATTTATGATTTATGATTTATTAGTTATTATTTATTATTTATTATTTATTATGTATTATTGATTATTGATTATTTATTTTTTATTATTTATATTTATTATTTATATTTATTAACTATTTATGTTTATTTATTATTTATTATTTATTATTTATTATTTATTTTTATATTTATTTATTATTTATTATGTATTATTTATTATTTATTATTTATTATTTATTATTTAATATTTATTATTCATTATTTAATATTTATTATTCATTATTGAATATTGATTACTGATTATTTATTATTGATTATTGATTATTTATTATTTATTATTTATTATATATTATATATTTTTTATATCTATTATGTATTTATTATTTATTATTTATTATTTATTATTTATTATTTATTATTAATTATTTTTTATTTATGATTTATGATTTATGATTTATGATTTATGATTTATGATTTATTATTTATTATTTACTATTTATTATTTACTATTTATTATTTATTATTTATTAGTTATTATTTATTATTGGTTATTTATTATTTCTTCATTCTTATTTATTATTTATTATTTATTATTTATTATTTATTATTTAAATTTATTATTTAAATTTATTAATTATTTATGTTTATTTATTATTTATTATTTAATATTTATTATTTATTATTTAATATTTAATATTTATTATTTATTATTTATTATTTATAATTATTTATTATTTATTAGTTATTATTTATATTTATTTATTATTTATTATTTATATTTATTTATTATTTATTATTTATATTTATTTATTATTTATTATTTATTATTTATTATTGATATTTATTTATTATTTATTATTTATTATTTATTATTTATATTTATTTATTTATTATTTACTATTTATTATTTATTATTTTTTATTTAATATTTATTATTCATTATTGATTATTTATTATTCATTATTGATTATTTATTATTCATTATTGATTATTTATTATATATTATATATTATTTATATCTATTATTTATTATTTATTATTAATTATTTATTATTTATTATTTATATCTATTATGTATTATATATTTATTATTTATTATTTATTATTTATTATTTATTATTTATTATTTTTTATTTGTTTTTTATTTTTTATTTTTTATTATTTATTATTTATTATTTATTACTTATTACTTATTATTTATATTTATTATTTATATTAATTAATTATTTATGTTTTTTGGTTATTTATTATTTACTATTTATTATTTATATTTATATTTATTTATTATTTATTATGTATTAATTATTATTTTTATTTATTTATTTATTATTTATTATCTATTATTTATTATTTATTATTTATTATTTATTATTTATTATTTATTATTTATTATTTAATATTGATTATTGATTATTGATTATTGATTATTGATTATTGATTATTGATTATTGATTATTGATTATTTATTATTTATTATTTATATCTATTATGTATTTATTATTTATTATTTATTATTTATTATTAATTATTAATTATTTATGATTTCTGATTTATGATTTATGATTTCTGATTTATGATTTATGATTTATTATTTATGATTTATTATCTATTATTGGTTATTTATTATTTATTATTTATTATTTATTTTTATTTTTTATTTTTTATTTTTTATTTTTTATTATTTGTATTTATTATTGGTATTTATTAATTATTTATGTTTATTTATTATTTATTATTTATGATTTATTATTTATATTTATTTATTATAAATTATTTATTATTTATTATTTATTATTTATTATTTATTTATATTTAATTATTATTTGTAATTTATATTTATTTATTATTATTTATTTTTATTTATTATTTATTATTCCTTTTTTATTATTTATTATTTATTATTTATTATTTGTTATTATTGAGTTTATATCTATTATTTATGTATTATTTGTTTTTCTCAATTAATATATATAAGTATATTAAATTCTGTTTATTAACCACATTGCGAGCTTGCTGGAGTGGTAAAGTCTTTGGAAAATATTCAAGAGGTTAGGGGTTCAAATCTCACCAAACGCAGAATTTCTTTATATTGCATGTGCATGGGATGTGAAGATATGAAAATTTTATATATTAATATACATAAAAATCAAATTATCATATATTCGATATATATTAAATGAAATTATATACAAATAAGAAATAGTTTACATTTCAAAGAAGTTAATTTCGATATGAATAGTTTCCAATGTACTATTTGGAAATCATTTAAATATTATATTCTAATATTTAAAATTTGTAATTTTAAAAAATTAACATCATATTTGGATTTATTATGACCTTATTTTCTTATGATGTTTTTATATTTTTTTTTCGAATATAAATGATTTTAGGGGAATAATGGAAAACTCTATTTTTTAAACAATTGTGACATTTATCACTATATGAGTAAATGTGAATTGCATAAAGGATTATATAATAAATTAAATGATAAAAAATTTATATTAATGGTATTATTATCAAATATTTAATATTATTTTTAACATTTAAATTATATTAAAAAAATTATGACTTGAGCAACATTTTATTTGAATTTTTACTCTTTCCATGTTTCTTTTAATTAGAAATTATAATTTTAAAGCCACGTATATTTTAATTTTTATTTCACAAAATTAATATCATGAAAATATATAATAAAAAATTAACTTATAAATAATTCTATAGTTCAATAAACTCTTTTAATTTAAATCAATTTTTGTGACTTTTATGTGTTAAATTTAATATAATTGTTTATATTATTTATGTAATTAATTAGGAAAATTGTAAACAAAATTTAGAATAATCATTCCAATATTTGGAAATAATGGTGTACATAAATTTTTATTAACAAAATAAATGACATGATTAAATTTTCATTTAGAGTAATAACAGTTTAAATTACTATTATAATGTGGCTTGAATTTTCATAAATTAAAATGACCATTAAAAAATATATAAAAAATTATTTATGTCTTAAATACATAACTACATGTATTACAAAACTTTTTTCACCTAACTCGCCTATCTCCCATGTCATTCCATTATGACCACTTTTCCAAGGAAAAGTCCCTCTATCTCAATTATAAAAGGGGGATCACCTACACCCTCTCAAAATTCCACTCCAATTTTGTATTTTCCTTCTCAACTTTTCCATAAAACATATTCTTAATTACAGTTATATTAAATTATTCCCCTATTCAACATAAATTATCCTAAGTCCCTCAAACTATGGACATCAGCAATATGAAGTTCATGATCTCAATTTTGGTAACACATCTTTCTCAAAATAAATTCATTTCCATTTCAATATAAAACAAATGTAAAGATAGTATAATAATTACCTAGACAAAATAATTGTGTTTAACTATTATTATAATAATTGTATAACCGTAATTAAATCTCATCCATGTATAATAAAACATAATAGGCGTAATTAGTACATGTGTATGGATCACCACTTCTATAAAATTGTTTTAGGTTTATCATCAACACTATTCATTTCAGGTTAAAATATGGCACTGAATAAGATACTAAATATTTTATAACAATTTTTGAAATTTCTAAATTTTATGTTATATTATTTTATATTTTCATTCCATTATATTAAAATGAAGTATCATCCATTGGTAAGTGCAGACTTCTGCCTCCATAAGATATAGTGTCTCTATCATATTCCATATGGACAATCATTATTGGAGTTATTTTGTTTAAAAAATTGTATAAATAGTGTTATTTAATATACTCTTAACATTGTGTGATGATAATATTATACATTGAATATAAGATATTAGAAATAATCATTTATAGTAAATGTAACTGCTAAAATGGAGTATTAATATAGAATTTTTAAATTGGGTCTACTCATTGGGAAACAATTTAATGAAATTGATTGGGTGATAATGAAATATTAAAGGATGTAATAATAATAAATTAAGGATATTAAGAATATATTTAATACTAAATTTGACCAAAAACATAAAATAAAAAATATTATGAAGAAGTTAACAGAATAATCCCAACTAACAGTCACAAGCAGAAACTTTATGAAAAATAAGTAAGAAAAGATAAAAACACGACCTTATAAAATTAAATATATATTATTATTGTTTTCAGTATTTATTTTATGATATTAATTTAATGGTGCAATTTATTATATTCATGTGAAAAAATCATTAATAAATAAAGGCAATGGACCATATGGACTAACCCTATAACAATTTGTTACAAATTATCTTTCTTTAGCCCCATTTTACAAAATATTATTCTAAATTATATAATCTATATTATGTATATATGTGACGTTTTCATATATTCCTAATAAACATAATCTATCATTATTGGGGAAAGTAAATTTTTTACATTCCCTTTGATGTTTTTAGTTTTATTTAAATCCGATTTTAGGTAAAATTTATTATACTACAATCATACAATGTATCACCCCCATCAAATTTTTTAATTGTAAATATTATTTAAAAACCATATTTGTTTCCTGTGACAAACTTTTAGTTGATTTATTTTTTATAATAAATATTTTTTTCATTTTTAATCATCAATTTCTCCTTCTCTCTTTTTAGAAATCTTCACCTAGGACGGTTTTTTATTCTTACTTTATTGATTTTTTAAAAAATATCATTTTATAAAATGGAAACCCATTTTCATGACCAATGTGATTTTTTCATAATTAAGAATTTAGAGAAAAAATTATTTCTTTTTTCATTTATAAATCCATTGGACAAAGCCTCTCATTTTTCATTATGAAAATATTCTAAAACCTATTTTCTACTCAAGGGATTATAAAGAATATGATTTTTTTATATATTATTCTATACCATTGGTGGAACCAAAAGTCATTTTACTATTATTATGGTTTACCATAAGTTGTGATAGTGGTGTCTGGGATATCCCCATAATAAAGAAGGTGATGTTATTGTCTCTTGAGAATCTATATATCCAATTATGGAGTAAAACTAGTTTGTTATGGTGGAAGAGGGTTCAATCCTTTGTATTTGACAAACATGGACTAGGGATAAAGCCTTGGAATATTCTTATGATGTAGTTTTTATAAATATTTTATATATTTATGATTCAATTCCCTTATGATATTATTTCCCAAAACTATTTTTCATTTTTCTGATCCTTATTATTGTTATATAACGTTGTTCATGTTCATTATAATTTTATTCTTTATTTCCATGTATATTTCATTAATGGGATTTTTAGATCACCCTTTCCTTTATGTATTTTCCATAGGACATCCCATGCATTGTTAGAGTATTTTTTGCAGTATGAGGAAAATTTTATATTCTAAATAATTATGTATGTTTTATTTATGATGTTGATTTTATGTATCTAATCATCCAAATAAAATACAACTCTCAGTCCTTAGTCTGAATTTGTTAGAATTAATCAATACAAATCGTGTAATAAATTATGTTTTTTTATTTTCTTATTAAAGATTGTATCAAAGCCAGGTTTAGTTATTTTTGGGGATTATAATTAGTAAACGTTAGTGAAACCCCTTCAGATAAGCCTAATCATATAATTATATCCTTATGGTTAGGTAAGTTATAGATTATGTGGTTTTCCAAGAAATACATGACCATTTTAATTCTAATAGTGGATGAATGATTTTTCATACATATACCTCAAACTACTACCATGTAAACGTCATGTTGGGTAATAACTCAATCTTTACATAGTTCAAGAAAAAGAGGATTAACATCACACTTCTTTTAAAACTCAAGGTTTGTAACATCCTTGTAAGAATGGTGCATATATTTTCTTGTTTAAAATTATGTTTTAAGTTCATATGGTATTGGAGTTCATTTGGGAACATCATGTAGGAACTAAGCTTGATAATCCAAAAGGTTCACATTCGAACTGTGAATTGGATTCACAATGAGAATCAATTATCAGATATATAACATGAGTCTTGTATAGAGAATGAAAATATTACAATCACTGAAAAATGTACTTATCATGAAATGTTTGAGTTGTTTTTTTAATATGTGATAATTCCTTTTGGTTTACATGAAAACCACCTGATTTAATTCAGTAATATGTATTTCACTTTCAGAATATCACATAACCTATATGTTTTAAGAGTTGCATGTGTTAGTGGTTTTCATTATTTCAATGTATAGGCATCTCCTCACCCATCAGGCTATCAATGATCATTGTTGGTGATTTCTTTCCTTTTTATTTCCTTTGTTTAACATTTAATCTCCATAGTGGTTTCTTTACATCACCCTACTAAGGTTACCTTCTAAATGTTCTATTACAATAGTTATGGTAATACTGTGTAACTTCTTTTTGAATTAATTTACCATAAAATGATGCTTTATTTAATCCTTTATAGATATTTTATGTGATCATATCGGAGAGGTTGACCCTCATGTTAGATATGGTGAAACAAGTGTTTTATTTGAGGTATGTTTTGTTTTATCTTCTCCATAATTTTTTTTATCCTTTTTAATTGATCCAAAAATATGGGAATCAATAATTGGGCATCAATTGTATCCCAAACAATCATTATAATGTTTTTGGAACTAATTATAGGTCAGTACAACCCTATTTTGAGGTATTTTCTTCTATCTCTAGGGTAGTTTTGATGAACCTTGAATAATCTGGTTTTGTAAATTGTTTTATAAATGAAGTCGACATGATATATTTATGTATTTGTGGACTTTTGAGAAATATTGTTTTTCCCCTTTTTGGTAAAAGGTTAATGTTATTTTTCAAGCATGGTGAAATGGATTTATGAAATGGTTTTCCAATAAACATTTTGATGACATGTTTTAGAAAACAAAAACCTTAAAAACCATGACTACTTAGGTGGAAGGTGTGGAAATAGGTCTCCTATGGTGTTTCTATTGTGCGTGCCCTCATGAGGGTTTTATCAACTACCTAGGCCAAGAGTTCTAGAAAATTATTTGATACTATTTGCGGGATTAAATTATGTTGTGTTCTTATTCTCCATAGAATAGATGCATGTGTCTAGGGGATAGATGTGATCAATTGTCTATGATTGGGATTGAATATTTTAGCTAGAATTATAAATTTTGATCCTTAGAGTTATTAAATTATTATTTCTCTACAATATTTTACATTTTATTACCTATATATATATGTTATATTCATTGAAAACGTTTCACCTGTATTTGTTTAAAAATGTCAAAAAAGAGAATCATTATATTATAATATTTATAAAAAACTATTTAATGGATAATCATTCCTTTTTTTCATTAAATTTTATCATGTACAAGTTTTTATACAGAGAATTGATATGGAAAATGAGGGAGAGATCCTACAATGAATATTTTCTCACACCCTCTACACCCCAATGAAAATTTATAGACCTGATTATGTCTTTTCATGTAGGGAATGCATAGGATCCATCAGGAGGCAGTGGGGATTCTATCAATAAGTATTTGTAGCTGGCAGTGAGATGCAGGGGAATTTCTCACGTTTCAAATTGAGTATTGGCTATTGATTTTATTTCCCATTTGGATTCGTTAGATGTTTATCATAGGTTCTACATACTTCTCATGTTGCATCACTATTATAGTTTATATTTTTCTAGGGAATATAATTTTTTCTTATTATATAATTTTTTTTACATATTTATATATATGATATGTTTACTGCTTAGGTTGAGAGAAATTATTCTATATAGTTGTTACTTTTTTCTCATGTGCTAGTCTCTATCCCATGTGGATCAGTAACACACTTCGGGTTTGTGGTAGATCGGATCGGGTACCAAAATGCGAGAGTTTCCTACTTCTTTTTTTAAAAAATTGAATCATAGCGAGTTTATTCTCAAGATTCCATGTCATATAAATTTTTTTAGACTAGATATCTAAGTTTCGAAACCTAAAAAATTTGTTGTAGTGACTTTTTTATATCTCTTAACAAAATAAGAATCATATTACTATGGGATTCTATGTTGTGTGCAATTTATATTGGTTTCATGATCTTAATCTTAGGATCTATTTATGGGTTTTTTCATTCAATTAAGATTAGTTTTTTGATGTTTTATTCTATTTTTAGTGTGTAATAATATTCCTACGTGACGTCACCTATGTGTTCTGTAGAAGGATGCAGCGAAGGCTCATCAATAAAGTCCTCATATAGATCATAAATATATAGAGGATATAATGTGAGAATTTTATTTCATGGTCTAAAACATACCAGAAGTCCAAAATTCAATTATTGATGTATATCCAAGAGTTGGAGGAGAAAGGGATGTATCTCAATAGTTCTTATGAGAGAAGGTCTCATCCATTAATTATAAGAATATGCCTAATTAGGAGAAGTAATAGCTATAAAAGATCAAATGGATCATTTATTTATTAGGTATCCTTGATTTTATCAAAATTAGGTATTAAACATTAAGACTTTAGGGTCCTAATAAGATATGGTGGGATTACATGGTTCTAGTTGAGAGACTTGTGGGCTTAAACTGGAAGGGTATATAGAAACTCTTCTTACAATAGTTAAGTCTTTATTTTATAACAATGGAAATGTATTTGAATATAATTTATTTTTAGTAGGGATAGATTATTTTGTAAGAATAAACATATTGATTTAAAAACATGGTTGATTTTTCTACAGATGTAGTGATTAACAATCAGCTAAAGGATCAAAAGTAGTTTAAGGATTTTTAATTAGACATCAAAGCACAATTTTTAATGATGAAACTTTCTACCTATGTAGATATGGTATACTATGTTATTATGGTAGAAGTTTACATGGAATTTATGATTAGACATTCAACCCATTCTCTACAACATGGTGAAAAATTTCATAGCACACATGAAATTAATGGGAAGTGGAATGAGAATCGTCAGAGTTGGGGTGTTTGTTCTTATAAGTGCTCATCCTTTTAATCATCATCAACAATAAATAGTTTGACCCAGACTTGCTATTATTATTTCATGACCTAGAACAAAAAAATTGTTGTTCAAAGCCTAAAAATATTTGGAATAGTTATTATTTCTATTTCCAACTACAATAATTTTTATAGACAATTTCAATGCATTTTTAATCTAATTTATAATCTCCTCTAAAGACCACTTTATAAAAATTAGGTGCTCTAAATTATATAAGGCTCCGGAAATAGGGTTTTGTAGTAAAGAACCACCACTTAGTGCATGATTTTTAAGTGAAGATCAATGTGGATTAAACAACAAAGATAGGTACCATCTTTATTGATTCTTTTATAACAAATTATATTTTTGATTCATGTTCCTCCCACTCATTCATATCTTCCAATTTTGGTGATTTGATGAAACATACAATAAATATCATTTTAGTTTTATGGAGTTAGTGAAAACTATTGGAAAGTGGAAATGGAAGAGGTTTCATTTCCCTTATTCTCTATCGATAGCTGATGTGTAATTATCCTAGAATTACCCAATTCTCGATCTTGATATATTTTATTTCATTACTAGGATGGATTGTCTTGTCTCACATCATGCTGATATTTATTATTATGAACAGGATTTGTCATTTATCTCCTGTAATGAGAGCTCTCAGGTATTTCATGGATAATGGGATCCATGATCTGATCATGTCCTACCTTTCCTCTTAGATATCATGTTTTTTTACACTACCATGATGTGTTCATAGACATCCTCAACATCATTAATCAACGGGGGATGTTAGATATTATGATTGATTATATTTTTGGGTACACAGTCAATCTTGATACCCTATTATCATATGGTACGATTTTTGCTGAAAGTGCTCATCATTTCGTTACATGGTCTAATAGAAAATGGATTTGTAAACATAATTTTTTATCCATGAGAATCCCCATTACTCATTTCTAGGAATACTTATAGTTAAATGTAATTAAACAGGGATTATAAAAAGTTGATCATGGCAAATGGTTGAGAACAATTATAATTTTCTACATGTTTATGAATTCCTTGACCAATTAAAGGGGGTGAAGTGGTTTTTGAAGTCGATATTTGGTTGGGTTATCATCCAATATGGGTTAAGGAATCTAATAAAAAATTAAAACATTAAGGTTATTGTATGGAAATTATTAAAATCTTGTGATTATTTTTATTCTAAATGATTCTCCTTTAGTTTTTATGGCTCAAAAAACCTAATATTCCATTTGTATCTGACTAATGTTTTAGGAGTGTTAGTGGGTTATGTTTTGGTTTATTCAATGATAAAACATGAGATAGAGTACAATATATATCTATTTTGTAAAATATTATAAAATGACTATAATTATCTAATTATTGTGAAATTTATTTTTTGGATAATTGATGTCAAGTTCATGGGAAATATAATTTTTGAGTGTGGTTTGTTAGTTGATGATAAAAAGGTGGAAGTTGTCCAATCAAGAGAGGATCCACATAATATCATTGAAAATAAAATATTATGTGTCCATTCATGATAATATTTATGTATGTTCAAGTACTTATTGAATTTACCATCACTTTGGAGTGATCTTACCTAGAAGGGGGTGAGGATCACATCAGATCTGATGTTTTAGTCCTCTTTTGATGAGTCAAAACCACATCTACAAGTAGCTCATATTTTTTTCATTCATAGGTATGATAATGGTTATATTTTATATGGTGATTAATATATTTATAGTTTGGTATATGTTCATATACAAGATTATAATGTAGTGGAATGTGGATATCGGTAGCTTTTTCCTCATGAGTAGAGTTAGCCCACACTTGATTTGTAGCACAGAATAGTTATGTATGAGCTTAAATATTATTGTAACTATCTATTTGGGGAAAATATATAATATTTTAAGACCTTATGATTATAAGTTATATATTATCATATTAAAAATTGAATCATAGATTGAGAATGTAGGTGAAATACCTTCAGATGTTCGTTTTCATTATTGAATCCACCTCTAAGATTGTAAATGTCATCGCAGATGCTCTCGTAATGAAGGTTCCATGAAAATATGTCTTAAAATAAAATAAATAATGGAACAAAATAGGAATGTACACTATGATAAACCTACACTCTCTGGAACATGTTTTAGTTATGGTCTAAACAACTGTCTAGTTTTCATAATCTCTTCTTTATACTACTATGATCTGTTAGTGGTAAGATGATGAATTTTTGGTAAATCAAATATCATTTATGGTGGGTATACTATTTTGGGTTGGTCTCCCCCTTCAATGGAATTATTCTCTTTTGGTATCATTTTTTCTTCCCAACATCCATTAGGAGATCATTTTTTCTTTTATTTATTATTTCTTCTTGGGCCATTCATCTGGGACCAATAATGATGCATTGTAACACTAGAAGATGATTCTTGTGGACATATATAAATAATGAAATTACAATTTTTTTATTTATCTATTACACCTACCTAGATATAAGTAATACACATCAAAAACCATATGGCCTTCTCTTAACTCTCATGTTGCCAGTTTGGAAATGGGATGATGTGTACTCGGAAATTGTAGTAGGGTTAACATAAAAACCCCATGGGAATAATTTTATATAGGTAGTGGTCGATCAATTGATGAAATTGGATAATATTATTAATATTAGGGATACAATTTTAGATTATGATATTTGCGTTTTCTTTATTAGAATTTTTTTTCTACATATGGTTGCCTCCACCATTATTTCAGATATGATCCCAGGTTTACCTATTGGTTATGAAAGAGTCTCTATGAGGTGATGGGGACTATAGTTTGGTTGATTTCAACTCACCATCCAAGGAAAAAAGGTAATATAGAAAATCTAATCAATATATCAGTTGATACTATTTATTCCTACATCGTTATTTATGTTTATTGTGGGATAGATAAAATTAAACACCTATTTTGTGAATTGTTTTTAGAATTTATTTTTTTATTTTTGATATTTTTCATTTCACGCTACATTGAAAATAGTTTATTTTATATTAATGAAAAAAATGTTTAGATTGAAATATATGTAACATCAAGTTAATCATTCACCACATGAAACATAAATTTTATCTCTCTCTACATGGATCACTGATGTTTTCATACATTTAACTAAAAATAAATTTCCCCAGTGTCTTGTGTAACACGCACGACCCAGTTTTAGAAAACAATAATATGTTATTAAAATTTTATTATTTAATATAATAAGACATAAAATAGTCATAAAATTAGTGTTTATGAATAGTATTAACTAACTTATTAAAATATATGAATTACACAAATAAAAAATGAATTCAATATTAGAAATTAATATATAAAAACATATTGAATATGATGAATATATTTTTATTTTTATACTCAAAAGGTATTTTTAATTGTAAATTATCTTAATTGTTAATAGGGAGTGATATTAATGTAATATATATTTTTTATATTCAATCAAATATATTTTTAAGTCTTCCAATATATTTGATAGACATAAAATAAGAAACAACCAAATTTTATGCATAAAACTGATATTTTTATTGTGGTATTTTTAAAACTTTTTACTAGAGAAACCATTGAAAAAAATATTTTTGGAATTTGAATATATTTAATATTTCAATATAAACTTAATATTTGAAATAGGAACATAATAATTATGATATGGTAAATTGTTTGGTATTTGACTTTAAAGTAAAATTTTTATTGAATTCTGAAAAATTTTGATTTTTAGTTCAAACCTGTTTTTCATCTAAATTATTTATAAGGTTAAATTTATTTTTAAAGTTGTTTTAAAATATAATTATATCATAATTTTATCAATAAACCTAATTTGTTTCATTATAATAAATTCTCCTGGAAATTGAAAAAAAGACCAAAAGTTTGAATGTTTTAAATCTAAAAACATTCATTGTCAACCCGACCACGAGATTAAATTTAAAATAATTTATACAAATTATGTGATTTGAATTTGCAAAAAATTTATTATATATTTTTAATCATATTAATTTATAAATTATAATGACTTAATTTTTTTGGATCAAAAGTATTAGTGAATGAAATTAAAATCAATTACATCGAATATGGTAACATTATCTATAACAAAGGACTAAAACCTAATCATAAAGGCCCAACTAACCGAGAAACTGTTCATAATTCCATTTTATGGAAATATTAAACCCTCTAGTCACCTTTAATTACATGTAAACATTTTTTTGGTCCACTTCCAATGGGATAAGGATGGGTGAAATTCTGTTTCCCAAAATTTACCAGAGTGGGACTCCTCAACCACTATAAAAAGGCCTCCTCTACCACAACTTGTTCACACCAATAAAGGAATATTTGATCTACCGTACTCTATGATAATATATAATTAAAATATCTACCATCATCCAGGAATACTACCCTTAGGATGAAATAAATACATGGAATAATTATGGTGCAAACCAAAATGTGTTACCAAAACAAAAGGTAACATTATTCTTGAATTTATTTAATTTTATTATCATTATCCACCAGGTAAAATATTATTATTCCATGATAGTATAATAAAATAGTATTCTAATTATATTAGGATGTTCCATGATAATGTATTAACCTACACTTAAAAAAATTCCATCTAATGTGTAACAGACATACAATTTACCTATATAGAGAACTTCAACATCACAAAATGATGAATGTTCATTTTCTTCATTACCAACTCTCATGGTAAAAATTATAATGGAAAAAATATTTATATATTATATTTATGATATTTATAATTTATTTTTTATTCTATAAAATTTATTTAGAACATACCATTATTCATTCCATCATTGGTAAATATGATAATTTCACTTGGGGAAGTGCATACTATTTTCCCCTTAAAGTTATGTGATTCATTCACACACTACATAGAATGTATTAAGAAATTGTTTTTTGAATTTATAGTATATATTTGAAAAAATAAATATACTTTTATTATATTATTTAAATATACAAATATATTCTATTTTCATGCATTCTATTGATACGACAACAAAACAGAATCAATGTTCATGCGTATGCATGTCCTACTGTCTCCATGAACAATGTATTACATTTCATACAAATATATTATATATTTTATTTAATAGAAATAGAATTAATATAAATGGTATTTATATCTCATTTACATTATATAAATCTTGATATATGTATAATGATCACAGATATAACAAATTAACATAGGAAAAAAATAATGTGAATATTTCCCGAAGCGTAACCTTGACCTGGAATTATTAACAAGTGGGTAAAATAAAATCCTAATAAAAAAATTGTATTAGATATAAATAAATGGGTTTTTGAATTATCTATAATATAAATAAATTTATTATATAGAATGTTTTAATGAGTATGAAAAGAGTCAAGAAACCAGGAAAGTGAATTTTATATCACTTTTTATTTATGTGACATACATGCTTTATTCATCAACCATTAATTTTTTGCAGTGTGTATACTGAACATGGTTTTATCCTATGATTAAAAGAATTAAATATGTGGTTATTTAAATATCCATTTAATTATCTATATTTCATGGGGTTTTTGTTTCAAACGATACAAAATATATAATGTAATTTTTTCTCAATTTTTCTTTCTTTGAGACACATGTCATGTTATGTAGCAATATTTTCCATTGAGGTGTAAATTTTTTAATAAAAATGTTATATAATGATATAATTATTTTAATGATATTTTATGATTCATTTAAATTAATTTTCTTATATGGGGAGTATATTGCAATGTTACTAAGTTGTAAACATTTATTGAAATAATCTCATCGCTTCACAAGATTGTTTATCATTATTATTATTTTAATGAGATATTATAATCCCTATCTTAATAATAATATTTAACATAGTTATCCTATAATATAAAATATATATTCATGTATTTCTACCACTTTCACTCTTTTTTACATAAGATAGTTAATAAAGTGTTTTTATGAAAGATTGATATTTCCCTCTTTTATGTTGGAAATTTTTATTACTTCCAAACCACATCGGCTAAAAGATTTCAGAAAATATTCTATTATTCTAATAGGATATTTAAATGAAAATTTTACCCATGTTATACCTTTTAAAAGAAATTGATTTTAATAATGTATTTTCCTATCATTTTCTGGTCGAGGAACCTTTCTAAACTTTTTTCCTTGGAAAATAGATTGTTCGGCCTATACAGATATTTTTGTTGTCATGACCAAAATTCCCTTGATGATTCACTTACAAGATTAAAATATTTTTTAAAATATTTTTTCTCTAAAATTATGGAATTTCATCAATTCAAATCATTTTATAATAAATTGTTTTTATATTTTTTTTAATCATTCTTTATAATTTTAAAATTATTTTCAAAGAAACGGTTTTTGAAAATGTATCCAGGTATTCATTACATTGTTTATAATTATTTTAAAAGTAAATGTTTTTAAAAATGTTTTCAATATATCTTTATAAATTTTCATGTTTATATTTATGAAAAAGGCCTTAATTTTTTTTTATGTTTTAAAAAAAAAATTTCTATGAAGAAATGATATTTTTTTAAGAAATGTTTTTAAAAGAAATGTAAATATTATTTTCTATATAAGAATACATTCTTTAATGATACTCATGATCCAAAGGATTTATTAATATTATATCTTGAATTGAATTTGTTTTTCAGGAATGATTCTTATTAAACGTATTTCTCATCCATGGGATATATTCTTTTGAAGGTATCTTCATTTAATGGGTAATACTTTAATAAAATTATTAGGAATACTATATATCTTCCATAGGTTATGAGGTAATAAAATATTAATGATACCCATTTAATTTCTTGGGATATTATTGTATTTTATGTAACCCATATCTTTTTATAGGTTACAATACGTTGCAATTTTTATTATCATGTGGTACATGTGTATAATATTTTGTTATGTGATTGGTGGGACTTATATTTCACTCTAATTCATTGGGTAATGATAAATGGTATTTTTGATGAAGGGATAAAATGGTTGTAAACCAAACCTGAAAACTAGAATGTACATTGGTTGAACCCCACGCCTAAAAATATGTAGGGTAATGGGTTGTATCCAAATCCTGAAAGAAAGTGGGAGAAAAGTTATATCCCAATCCAAAATATTAGAGGGTATATGGGTTGTTAGCCAAATTCCAAATTAGGTACATGTTTCATAGACAAATACTAACATATTATTAAGCTCTTTGTAAGTAAACATGACATAATATTTTATATATTTATGTTTATTATACATTTAAATGTATTACTCCAATTTTATGCTTTCATGTCCTATGCTCTTATTTCTCTTGTGAATAATGTACTATTATCTACCAATATTTATAACCCAATTTATGTTTATAACCATTGATATGTAGGTTATGATATTCTAATTTCATGACCATGTTCTCAAACCAATATGATCATGTTTATTCATACATATCATTATTATTTACCTTTACTGGGAATGTCATCTCACAAATTTTTATGTTTCCTTCCCTATATAAAAAAGATATATTTTATGTATAATATATTTTATAGGGTATCTAGTATTAGAGAACATAAGAGTAGATAATTTAGCTCACCCATGTTTCAGTGATTTTGTTTCCATGGTTCCGAAGGGATTATAATAATTTGTTCATTGGACGTCTGTATGTATAATGTTTTAAGAATTATGAGAATTTTATGTAAATTAATATATGGGAATCGATTTTATATATACATGGTATGAAAGAGAAGGTTTAGTTAAATTTTGGAATCTATGAAAAAAAAAACTTTAGTTATATCCCTAGTAATATTTTTAAGGATATGTATGGAGATGTGTCTTAGTATTAGTTTAAGTATGAGTTAATGTTTATGAAAATTTCCTTGAATTTTGTTAAAGGATTGAGTGATCATTTTTTTAAAAATATATCAATGTTTGGAAACTATAAGTGGATGTGGATATGGAACAAATATAGAAATGGGTAACAACTCTGAAAAGATGTCCCAGGTCTGACTTGGGGATGTCTGGCACATGACAACATGCCTTGTTACACATATAGTTTGACACTCATGGGGGATATGTATTGGGAAATAAAAAACCCTTAAAAACTCTCATTAATGATTTAAATAGAATTTTTCTATGAATAACTTTTGATAAACCAGATATGTCATAGTTTATGGAGGGTTTCCTAATTTATACATCTTATAAGTAATTATTTTTCATGATTACATGGTTTTCTTCTGTAATAATTGTTTCTCACACTATACTTTTGATTTATGTCAAAGGTTGTATGAAAATGGTATTGGGTTAATGTTGAATGTGATGGAAATTTTTTTGATGAGAAGTCAAATGTGATGATCACTGGGGTAAAGGATGTTTTGACCATCCCTAATTAGTATTCAAGGAACACGATTAATGACATTTAACTTAACCTACTCGCATAATCAGACATGAATATAATGAAGGATTTCAAAGAGATTTTAGGAAATGAAGACCATGGAGGAAAGAATATTTGGTTTCCTTTATGTAATGAAGGTTGAGAAAATCACACAGGAGAATGTAATAGAGGTATAAGAAGTTGTTTTGACTATATAAAATAGTTATAAAAGAAAGTAACTATAAATGGAAAATTAAATGTTTATTTAACTCAATATACAGGAATATTTTCCTCCCAAAGGTATTATTGACTAGCTACTTCTTTAAATGTGGAAATTATATGAAATGTTAAAATCAATGTCTTATATAGAAGGTTCGTGAAGTGAATTCCTAAGGTGGTACATGTATAGGATTGCTGATAATGATTAATAGATGATAAATGACATGTGATAGATTTTTTATTTTCTTCCAATATTGTTTACATTAAACATTAGAATCATAGTTACATTATGGTAGAAGAGCCTTAAGACATCATTCTATTTCATATTCTAGGAAAGTGGTATTACAGAATATGTTAATGAATCCTGAGTAATGGTTTATGAATATAGTTAAATGAATATCATATTTTTGTTTTAGAATTAAATGATTTTGTTATATGAATCATGAAATATATATTTATTTTAGAATAAATTCTCATTATGGATTGAAAAGATTATGTGAATGGTGATGAAGACATAGAAAGTTAATTTCATAGAATGGTGATATTTTTATTAACATAATGTAAAAATTACTTAATTAATCAAATTGATATGATTATGTTTGGATAAGGATATGTTGGATATGAATATGTAAATTGGATGGTACAAATTACCATATTAATGATCATTGAAAAAGTGGTTTGTTTCATCATGGATGAGGTTTACATCTTATTGGATTTAAATAATGTATCCAGTAATCCTTTAATAATGAATCATGCATGTTTTCCAAAACGATTAAATTTATTGGTGGGTATTACCATGTTCCAAGGAAATATAAAATGAGGGTATTCACATGTTTGGAATGTGAAATCCATGTAATAATTTGTGATGTATGGGGGATCAATGTTAGGAGGATTTCATGACATTCATTTTAATATTACTTATTTTAATCATTAAGAAGGGTTATATAGTTAATCATTAATGAAAATTATATGTTAAACAGTGGAGTAAGTATTTATGTATTAAGAATGTATTGTAAACATTGGCTGAAATTCTATTTAGTGATGAACCATATTTTAAGGATTCCGGTCATATTTATTTTGGAAATTATATTACTGTGGTTTTAGAAAAGGTCAACATGTATGTTGGGTGATATCGAATCATGTCCACCAAGGGCTTGGGTATTGAACCCATGAATGGAGGATGATAAGGGTTTCATTCCTTCCACTGACTTATGTGATGTCCTGGTTAATTTATAATTATATTTTTTAAATAAATAAAAATAATGAAGTAGTAGAGTTATTTATTTTTTTAGAGATTAAAATATTAACCGTATGATTTTGGAGAATAGTAAGAGACAAATAGTTATTTTTTAAATTCTTTAATGATCCTTAAGATCTAATAAATGTGAATTTTAGTTCTTTGGGAATTAAAGATAATTTCTAGAAAACTATTTTTTAATGTAATGGATGAATCAGAAATATATGAAATTACAACTAAATATTTTGTTTTTTATAGAAATATATCAATTATATATATTTAAATTATATTATTGGTCAATAAAATAATCCCTCTATGTTAGTGTAATGATCAAAAAAATACCTAATATATTAATTTTTGTTGAAATGATGTCCTTTTAAATCATCACAAATTTATGGCTTCGAAGAACACAAATTTTCTTTGACTGTTCCCCTGTTTTTGATTGATGACCTAAAACACTTCCTTTATATATTTATGTTTTTCCTCCATTTCATATATTTATTCTCAACCTATATTATCTTATGTGGAATCCTAGTAATATGTTACATTGGGCAACCATCCTGGTTCCGACTTTCCCTTTTAAAGGATGTTTTTGTATTCATTTTTACGATGTGGCTTTTAATGAATGAAACATTGTTGTATTGAAACCTTTATATCCAAGATGAATTTATATGGAGAAATTAATTTTAATTTGGAATAATGTAACACCCCATGATTTTGTGAATTATTATTTTTATCAAATTAATTTAACCTTGTTAATATTTTTAATATTATGCAACACTAAAAATATTCATTATATATTTAAGAACTTTTTTTGGATTGAGTTGTATGTGAAACCAAGTTAATATCCGGTCACACGCAACAAAATTTTTATCTTTTTCTACATATAACACCAAGGTAATATTTCATTACAAGAAACTATGACTTCCCTCAATGTCTTTTATAACATTGAATACCGAGTTCTATAAAGAAATAATTTATTATAAAAAAATTATTATTTAAACTAATAAGATATTGCATAATAATTAAATTAGTGTAAATGAAATTAAATAAATTATTAAAAAATATTGTTTACACAAATATAATGTGAATTCATAATTATAAATTAAATATAAGAACCTATTGAATATAAAGGATACATTTTTATTTTTATGCTCCCAAAGATGTTTTGTCATAATAAATTAAATTAATTATAACAAGTTAGTGATATTAATGTAATATATTTTTTATTTATTAAATAATTTTTTTATATAAATCCAATATATTTTTTAGAAATAATATAAATACAAAAATAATTTTATACTTGAAAATATTTATTTCTAAGACATTTTATGCGCCTATTAATGGAGATATCACTTTAAAACCATTTTTGAGAACTTTTATATATTTAAAATGTAAAAATAAATTTCATATTATATATTGGAACATAATAATTAGGTTAGGATAATTTCTACATATTTTTCTGTGATGTTTTATTTTTTTTAATGAATAGTGATAAATATTGGCTTTTTGTAGAAAACTGCTTTTTCATCTAATATATTTAAAAGGTAAAATTGAATTTTAAATTTTTTTAAATTTTTATTAGATCATATTATTATAAATAAACCAAATTTGGTTCATGGTACTAAATTTCTCTTTGAATTTGAATATAATAAAATAGCATTCTTTTGAACGTTTTTTACTTTAAATTTGCACATTGTCGACCTGACTACATGATTAAATTTGAATTATTTTATTCCACTTATGTGATTAGAATTTGAAAAAATGGATTCCATATTTTAAATAATAATAATGTATAATTTTTAATAATGCCATATTATTTTTGGACCAAAAATATTAGGGAATGTAATTAAAATTAATTACCTCAATTAAGGTAATTTTCAGCTCAACTAAGGACTATACCATAAACATAAGGGCCTAAATTACATAGAAACATATAAAAATATATTTATGGACATATTTAGACCTTATAATAAATTGGATAAAATTTTTACCATGATTGGATCCTAATTAAATTGTAAAAACATGGGTGGAATTCCCTTTCCCAAAATTTACAAGGGTGTCACTACTCTTCCATGATAAAAAAATCCTCATCTCCTCAAACTTATTAACACCTCCAAATCCACTTTGTATCTACCAATATCTTCCCATATATCTCCTTAAAATAAATCCCAAAATTATATAATCCCCTATTTGGGAATAATAAAATCCAAGGAATCCCTTTGGTAAAAACCAATAGGAGTTACCTGAATAAGAGGTAAATTCTTCCTCATTTTATTTTATTTTATTTCCATTATCCATGCTAAACATATATTATTATATGATTTTATAAAAAATAGTATCATAAATTTACTATAATTTTTTATAATAATTTACCAACCATCACTTTCACAAACTTCTATCTAACGGGTAATGATCATACTATTTAAATGTACGACAGACTACCTCCTCTCGAAAAGATAATCATTTTTTTCGTTACCTCATATCATGGTAATAATTAATATGGAAAATACATTTATATATGATATATATTATATTTATAACGTCTTTATTCTTTATTAATACTTATTTATTATTTACTTATTTTCTTTTCATCTTGTGAAAATACAATAATTTTGTTTCAAGAAGTGTGTACAACCTCCCCCTCAAACTGATGTGATTCATTCACACACAACATGGAATGTATTATGGATATTTTCAATGAAATTTTATTACATATATAACATAATAATTCTACTTTAATTATAATTTTTAAATATATTTATATATTTCAATTTATTTATTTCTTCCAATACTATAATAATATAAAAACAATTTTTCATGCATAGTTACGTCCAACCATATCCCTGAATGGGGTATTCCATTTCATACTTCAATATTATATAGATTATTTTAATAAAAATATAAATAATATAAATTAAATCTATATCATGGATTTAATTTTTATAAATAATTATATATGTATAAGGATTTATGATATAAAAAATTATGACACAATAGAAAAACAAATCCAATATTATCTGAAGTGTAAACTTAACATGAAATTGTTAATAAGAAGGTAATATAAAGTCATAATAAAATCGTATATGGTATTGGATATAATAATAAATATCTTTATAATATTTATAATAATCCTAAATTAATTATAGTGGATTTTTGAATGAGTATGACGAGAGTCAAGACATAATCAAATGAAAGTTAATCTCACTTTTTATTTTTGTTAGATACATGCTTTATTTACCACCCATTTCTTTTGTGTGGTGTATATAATACCGATGGATGTATGATTTTATTCTTATAAAGACATATTTCTGTATTTAAGAAACCATTTTATGGTCTTTCTTTCATGGGTTTTTTGTTTCAAAAGTTAAAAAATTGGGGAATTAATTTTGGATCAATTTTCCTTCTTTGAGAAACATGCATGTTATGTAGCTATATTTTTTCATGAGTTGTTTTAAGTACTGTTAAAATTTTAAATAATTAATATAATTATTTTCATTCTATTTTAAATTATATTTAATTTAATTTTTTTAACTATGTAGTATAGTTCAAGTTACCATGTATTAAGAGTTTATTGAAACAATCTCATCGCTTCCCAATATTATTAATGAATGTGATTCTTTATATGTTATATTATGATACATATATTAAAAAATCTCATGACATTTCTTATCCCATGGGTATTATTTATATATTGATGTTTTAGTTCCATTTTCAACTCTTTGGTATATAAGTTAGTTAATACAAAATTAATAAATCTCAACTTTCCCCCCTTTTTCAGTCAGAAATATATGTTCCTTCCAAAACCATTTCATTGAAACAGTTTAAAAAATAATTATATTATTCTCCAATGATATTTAAAAGAAAATTTTGTCCATGTTTTACATTTTTTATACAAAATAAATTATAAGGAATTTTATTGTCCTTTTCTGGTCGAGGAGATATTCTAATCTTTTTAAAATTCAAAAAAGGAATGTTTGGAATGTACGGATTTATCCGTTGTCATGACCAAAATTCCCTCAAATATTCCTTTACGATATAGGAAATTTATTATTTTAAATAAATATTTTTCCTAATATTATTTATTTTTTTTGTATCAAATCATTTTAAAAGAAATTGGTATTAAAATTTTTTCAATTGCTCTCTATAGATATTCAATGGGGTTTCAAGGAAAATATTTTTAAAAATGCTTTAAATATTTCATTATAATTTTTCATTGTATTTTCCAGGAAAATGGTGATCAAAAATTTTTCAATCTTTCTTTACCCTCTTTTAGGTTTATTTTTAGGAAAATTATAGTCAAAAGGATTTAGGTTTTAAAAATAGATTTTCCAAGAAGAAAGTATATTACCTTGAAGAAATGTTTTTAAAAGATACTTCCAAATAATTTTCCCCATAAGATGACATCAATTTATAATAGTAATGATACCAAGGTTCCATTCATGATATTTATTATATGATTTATGTTTTTATGGAATGATTCTTATTACACTAGTTTCTCTTCTATGAGATATATTGTTTTTAATTCTGCTTCTTTTCACAGGTTCTATTTTATTTGAAATGACTAAGAAACCTATATATTTTCCATAGGTTATGTTATGATGAAATATTAATGATACCCATTTTATTTCATTGGTTATGATTATTTTATATTAAAACCATTTCTCTTCATTGTTCATGATATGATGAAATTTTATTATATTATGGCACATGTATGGATGATTTTGTTATATGTAGGATGGGACCTATATCTCCTTCTAATGAATTGGGTAATGATAAATTGTATATGAGATCAAAGGGTATGCAATTTATATTATGATACTGAAAATAAGAAGGAACACCGGTTGAATCCCATGTCCTAAAATATTTAGTTGCATGGGTTATAACTCAAGCTAGGAAGTAAGAGGGTGCGCATGTTATAGACCAATTAGAAACATCAGATGGTACACGGGTTGTTAGATCAAGACCTAAGTAGGTACATGGGCTACAAAACAATCCTTACTTGTTATGAAGGTATAGATAGGTATTCTTGAAATAGTATTTCCTATTTTTATGTGTATTCTAAATTTACTTTTCTTAATCCTATGTTATTATTTCATGGACTATGCTCTTTATACCCTTACAATTTATGTATTTTAAACTAAATATCATTATGCCATGATTTATGGTTATAATCTTTGATATTTAGGGAATTATCTTATAATGTAATGACCACCTTCTCATACCCTTAATCTCATATTTATGCTTAAATATATCCCTTTTCTACCCTTAATGATCATCTGAGATCACACCTTTTTACATTTCCCTCCCCAGTTTATGAAGTTATATTTTATGTATGATATGTCTAATATGGGAGCTAGTATCAGAGAATATAGTGGGAGATAATGTAGTTCACCCATTTACCATTGTTTATTTAACCATGTTTTCAATGTCACTAGACTAATATGGTCTTTAGTCATTTTTTTGTTTAATGTTTTATTTATTCTTCTTAGGATAGGTAATTTTAATTTATGAAAAACATGGGTCACTATACTACTAAAGATAGTTGAGTTTTATTTATAACAAAAATACTCAATAATCTATAATAATGGTCCCATTTATGTATTTTTATTTATGACCATAAATATTACATATTTATTAGTAAGAAGTGTGGGATGAATATATTTTGGGAATCATTCTCTTTTTGGAGATATAGAAGAGGATTCAAGATTTATTTTGGTATTTGGTTTTAGTGGAGAGTTGGAAGAAATAATATATGGATAATTGAAGAAAACATTTTCAGTATTCAATAAGACAATAGGATTTCATGAATGTTCATTTATTTTTGGTTCACCATAAACAAAAAAATATTGAAATTTGACTTTGAGATATATTGTGCTATTTTAGGGAACTAGGAGGCTCGTCCATGTTGTGTATCAATGGAAATTAATTTATAAGTTGATATGTATTCATGATGTTTTCCAAATATATTAGTTTAATAAGGACCCTCTTGATCCCTCACATGTTCTATGTTTGGAAGATATTGAGATAGAGAGAGTGTTTCAATTTTATAGAAACCTATGTAGATTATTTATTCATTGGTGAAAGTCTCACATGGTATTTTTATCCCATTTCATAGAGTGTTATGGATACACATATATGATTCTCATGAGACATAAGAACATTAAGGGATATAAAGGGAGATAACGCCTCTATAATGTCTAGAGCACCCTTTTTAACATGACTTCTCTGGGATGGAAATTATTATGGTAGGTATTTTGTAACATCTATGTGGATAATTTATATCTCTTTTAATTTTTTAGTGTTTTTTGGTTCATATGGCATTTTAGTTAAATTAGGAACTTCCTACAGGAACTGGGTTGGATTCTTCTAGTATTAATCAATCATATTGTGAATAGGATTCATAATAATAATCATTTTATAGGAAGATCCTAAGAGTATGTTTTATAGCATAAAAATTTTATAATATGTGGAATATGTTCACTTCATGAAAGGATTAATTGACTTTTTACCCATGGAAATTCCTTTTTTAGTATACATGAAAATCATAGTATTCATGTCATGAAACTGTAATTCAAATCATGAGTCCCAAATTAACTATATATTTATGAACTATATATAAAAGATAATTTAATTATTTAACCTTTATAGCCTCTCCATAATCCTAGGTACAAGCCATGTGATTTTTGTTGACATATCTCCTTTATTATTCCTCTAATAGACTTTTTATCTTAATAGTGGTTTTTTAATTTCTCTCTGTTATGATTCATTTCTACTTTATCATTTCTATTTTCCCTGACAGTGGAATGTCACTTCATTTTATATTTTTTCACCCAATGGTATTATTTTTATTGATTCGTTCTAGATCTATCATGATATCATCTCTAAGATTATTTTTATGAGGTTGGTTGTGGTGTGACATGCATGTTTTTAGAGGTATATATTACTATTATCATCGCCAAATGAGCACCAGCAAAACAATATGAAAGGAAAAGGTAGCTAAACATGGGTATTATCATTCCCATTAATTAAAGGGAGAGAAATGATTTCTGAGGACTTGTGGTCCCCCTTAATGGATCACTATCATGTGACCACCTTAAGGTCACTAAAAGTCTCCATACATGGGTCTTAGCTTGCTAAAACACCCATGAAAGCATCCTCAGTAAGAACCCTTTCTCTTCATGGCCTGAATGGTGAAGGTTGGATGAGAATCCCCCGAGGATGTGCCATTTTTCATTGGAAAGTTCATGAACAACCTGTCCAAAATCCCCTAAAAATCAAGGGAATTGAAATCCCATGTAAGAGACCTCAGATAGTAAAAAAGATCATTTTTCAAATCGTCATTGGGAAGAATAAATTGCCATGATAATTTATAAGCTATATCGTATGACCTTTGAGCCTTCACCACAAATAATGAAGGAGACAGTGAATGGGAGTAGAGAGGGGTCCACGATCACTGGAGGACATGTGGTGTGCCCTTAAAGATAGGTGATGGACCCCAACCTATCTTTTATGCCTCGTAGATCCCCTTCAACATGTCAAATGCATCACCTGGGAACTGTCAGACAACTCCATGACATTTTAATGAAAAAAGCATAGTTTTTTCCATAATACATGCACACTCTCATATAATCAACATTGTTCACATGAGACACAACATGAAATCTGGGTAAAAATAGTGGATATTACCAGGGAAAACTCGTGGACCTCGCAACCCTTGACAAATAAAACAAAGGGGATCAAAAGAGAGGAGGCAATTGCTGTCTACAGTCACTGATATACTTTTCACATACATCTTGAGTGACCCTTGACACTATTTGACCTTAGTGTCATGACTGCCTAGCCTAGTGAGGTCCTTCCAGCTTTTATGAATCATCACACAAAGGACCTAGCACAATTGTTTGAAACCCAGTGGTGCTCTAAAGGTGATCATCTAGGTTTTCCCATGAAATACTCTTTCATCATCATTTGAGCCAAATCAGTAACATGAATAATCTCTGAAAAATTGAAAAATTACCCTCATTTGAATACAATGAAATCAAACATCACTCCTGATCATAAAAATATAAAACAATGAAGATAGAAAAAAGGGAGGTGAGAAGGGTTCTTTGTCACTTAAGGACACATGATGCATCCATCCCACCCTCTGCACAGACCAAGAGACCCTAAGATAGGCCATCTAAGGACTCTTGAGTTTCCTCTATGTTTAAATTGGATCTCATGAATACCCTTGGACATGTTGACATGATTAAATGGTTTCCCATTAAGGTAGAAGTATTCAATAATCCGAAATAATCTGATAATGGAAGGATGGGACCACGAATGGTAAAAATCAGGTCATATCCCAAATTCAGTCCAGCATAGAGAATTGTGAAACTGCGTAATGCTAGATCCCACGTCAACTCTATCCTAGACTTGTATCAAATTCCCTGCACAAACCAATGTTTATGAATTATGGATGTGTCTATAAATTCTCTACCCCAACTCGAAAAAGGGTTGTTTTGATGATCGATTGGTGTTTCGGTCGATTGAATAGACAATAGAGGCTATTCATGTCAGTAATAAGTTCTTGACCTTCTGCGGACATCTGATCATGTGATCTACCAATATTCTACCCTGCAATACATCAGCAGATCGCCAGAGCTATCATGTGGCAAGAATAAATTCCTTCTCCTAATTAGTCAAAGATCGGGAAGAGGACTCCCAGTGGGACATCTAAAGTCAATGTCACATGTTTTATAGATCCCATGAGACCCAAACAAAATGACACTAAACCAAACAAAGGAACCCATGAGGTAGGGTGAAAATGGGATTCAAAGTGGAAAAATCAAGAGGAGGACATGATTGTAGACCTTTGTGGGCTTCACCCATACCATCCAATGAATCATGATAGTTACAGGTCACACAACCCAAATATCATTACATCCCTTCGTCATGTCATCTTGTACATTTGTAACTCTACAGAAAAGTCTGGATTCATCACACGACCCTTCTGTGAGAACCACCCAGATCCCGCAAACACTTAGGGATTATCACCCTAGACTTTTGACATGCTTCATATGCATTGGATAACTCATATGATGGTTCTTACTCTTTTCATCCAAGTCTTATTGTCACAATTGAAAATCACGATCTGACTCACATGGAATAAACCCTGAATGAGTCATCTATGTTCTGTGACACCACTAGACATGTCGTCCCGGTCTCGCGGTGTCTCCTAGAAAAGTCATCTATGACATTTGGCACACATCTGGACATGACAAGCTAGACTCATGATGTCTCTATGAGATGTTAGAAAAAATAAGCTACACCCCTAGACCACATCACCATGGATATCACAACCCCCCCCCCCAATGTGTAATTCTAGGTCACTTGATGACTCATAGGGTATATTGATATGATCATGAGACTACTTTATAGATAAGAAGGCCCATTCCTCAGGAAAGCCTCATTGTGTAATCCCCAACCTTAACGAACTATGAGGACTCTAATTCCCACTATAAAAAGAATACATAGTATGTCTTCTTAAAGGTTTGAGCTATATATAAAATATCTCATGTATTTCCCAAATATGCAGATCCCATATCCACATGTTCTGAGGCTAATCATGCACTCCCCCTTGCTTCTCACAGTGACCATAGATCACATGGGATTAGGGGGATGCAATGAGAACCTCACTAGGAATCATTAATTAGGGTAGCCTCAGTTATTATGCCCTAATCTTAAATATATATGAGGATTCTAATTCCATCCCTAATTGGGATACGTAGGAAACCTTCTAAAAGGCTCGATCTACTTATAAAATATATCAAGTACTTAATTAATATATAGATCTCACATCAACATGCCATGAGGAATATCATGCACTACATCTTATTTTTCACAATGATCAAGGATCACATGGGATTAGGGGGTGCAATAAAAAACTCATTATGAATCATTAATTGAGCCGTCCTTAGAGTGTAATCCCTATCCTTAAATAACTATGAGGACTCTGATTCCCTCCATAACTGGGATATGTAAGAATCCTTCATAAAGAACCGAGATCTATATAATATAAATCAAGGACTTACCCAATATGAATATCCCACATCCACATGACATGAGGCTCATCATGTACTCCCTCTTTTTTTTCTCACAACAACAATGGACCATGTGGGCTTAGGGGGGATACAATGGGCACCTCATTAAGTATCAAAACAAGGGAAACCTTAGTTTTTAAGACACATCCCTAAAGAACTATGGGGACTCTAATTCCCTCTATAAACGAGATGTATAGGATACCACCTAAATGGATTGATCTTATCATCATATATCACAAGTAATTCCTCAATGTGAAGATCATATATCCACATTCAATGAGTCTTATCATGCACTCCTTATTTCTTCTCACAATAATCATGGATCATGTAGGATTAGGGGATGAAACAGGAACCTCATTAGGCATTATAAATAGGTAATCCTCACTGTGTAAGTCCAAACACCACTCGAACTACATGGGTTTTTATTCCGGAAACAACCAAGATATGTAGGACTCCTCATAATGGCCCAATCCCATTCTTGGAATATGAACTTCCTCCACACATGGGATCATATCCTGAAGCAATTGGTTAGGTTACTTTAGAACATAAGTGATTTCCTAGTATCATAAAATGATAGAGAACCTTAGATACATATAGATGAATCACATCCTATTGCTCATAAAATAGAATTTACCCATAGCCATTTTTTCAGGGTAACCGGTCCCATATCAGGATTAGGGAGAGATTCAAAAACTTGTATTAAATATGTAGGAGAGACCCAAAGTAGGAAAAAATTCCCCCCAAAAGGGTTTGATGAGCCCAGTATCCCATCCTATCAACCAATGGGAGTCTCAAATAGTCTATGTGCCTCTAAACCAAGAAGAACAATGACCTTTGGAAAGAAGGTATATACATATCTATGGTTGGGGGAACCATCGGTAGTATTAGGTAAGAGATAATTCATAATGTGACAAGAAAAACCCATTCCATGCCACAAAATCCATATAAAACAAAAAAAAACTGTGAACCTAACGTGAAACTATGAAATAAAAAAATAACCATGTTATAATCTGTCATGGCATTTTTATTTCCCCTCGTATGCGAAAAACATTGATAGGCTCGATTAAACCTCTTGAGACACATTGTTTTTTAATTTATATAAAAATAAATGAAGAAGGTCCACCATAAATTAGGATTCCTATAATTTCATCCTCATATTGATTAGTCTATGGGATAATAATGAATGGAAGGGGAATACATGAAGAAAATTTAACAATGAAAATATGATTGAGCATTATAATTCCTATGATGTGGCAATGACTGGAGACATTGTTCCTTATTGTAGTTATGCTTTTAGAGTCCTAATCCAAGAAAATATATTCAATTTCCAAAACTCATTTCATAACATCAACATTTTTCATGACCCCTATGGGTCATAAAATAGTCTCTCCTACCAAACTGCTTAAGCAGGAGTTATGAAAAATGATGATTCATGAGAACCACCGATATGGAATGATCCCAATTATGGAAGTTGTTCTTCATATTTTAAATGTATTGAAGCCGGTGAGTCCACGCTACTCGACGAATGTCGCTGTAAGGCCAGTGGCCTCCATCATCCTAACCAATCGCATGTGGGCCTATCCATAGAGCTTGAAAAAAAATCATCATTCATACCCGATGAAGGTGGATCAGGAGGCCATATCTGACCCTCCTATGGTCCAAACACCACTGAGGAGTGTGCCTACTATCCTTTATCAACAACATCATCATAATAGTACCTATCTAAAACCTATTGAGGGAACCATTTGACAGACAACCATCTTGGACACCCATGCATGTTCTTTGTCGATAAAGACACATCAAAGGATGAAGATGATGGACACCTAGAAGATGTAGAATATAAACAATCATTCCAAAAATTCACACTATATTACCCTAGTTAGGACCAGCCACTTGGATCATATATTTTTTCTACTTGAACATGAATTTTGGAATATTTCTAGAGAAAACATTTGGTAGGATCATACTTCTACTCCAATCCATATAGCCCAGGGGAATATTCTGATGGAACATGGAGTACAGAAGAGGATGCATATCCCCACATGAATAGAATAAATCTTTAAAAAATTTATGGAAATAGAAGACGTGTTGGTTTATATTCCTATATAAACTTTTCTAATGTGCCAATACATTTTAGAAATAGCTGAAGAACTCCTCCGGTATATTTTCGTACTACTGAATATTAAGGGACATGAGCAAACTCTAACCTATACAAATAGGATAACTCAACACTCTGACCATCATGATCAACTTTTTTTATTAGAGAAAGAACACATTATTACTTCCACCAGGGAGGATTATTGGCATATCCTGATGAAGGGTGAGACATCAGACCGAGTTCATAATACCGTTCTAACTAGGCCCAACTAGGTGAGAGAAGAACACACCTCCAGATAGTGGAACATGCCTATCAGTAAAGTCCTATAACATGATCTGAAGGCCCATGATCATGCCCATATTACAATTCTTTTAGAGGATAACCTGGTGATAGTGGTACAAGACTTGGTATAGGACCATATTTCTATCAGGGAACCTACCTATCACACTTTAGTATGAAACAAAAGAAAGGGACATATGTATTATTCTTCCAATGAATGATTTTCACCAGCATCGTTCAGAGGCAGTACAGGAGGATGCTCATATTATTTATCTTATTCTTGAGTTCCATTAGAATATTCCTATGATGAATAAAAATTTGGACTAGGGGTATATACATGATCCAATTGATGTTAACCAAGTTAGAGTGGCACACACCTCAGGATATGCTCATACCTCTTTCAACAAAGAGGTAGAATATCAAAATATTCCAAAATATCCTCATTAGTGGGCTAATATACCTAGAGAACTAGGTCGGTACATGAAACTTTTATCAACCACAAAATAGTGGGACCATATCCTCACACGAACACCAATGTTAGGAGGATATATTTTGACCACGATGAAAAACCTGACTCATATTTCTAGTCTTCTCAATGCTAGTGTCCTTGAATTTATTAGAGACACACTAACAACACCACAAGGGTCTATCAACACTTTTATCAAAGTGGAAATACGAAACGTTCCTTAGCGTGATAGTCCTCCTTGTGGAAATGTGGAGATGGATCAAAAGGACTCTACTCTTGACATCCACCATGGTCAACCTCCCCACAGTGATATCTCTCATGGGAAAAGTAGTCCTACCGATGTCTAGAAACCTCTGTATACAAGGGTGAACCAATCACTAACATCTTAATATAGAGGGGTGATCTAAATTTCAATAAAAATAGTAATAGTTTCCAATTATCATCAAGAATCAATCCATCCCCCGTCAGCTGGTGACAATAAATGTCATCTGTTGTGGTCTGGCTTGATCGAGGTGTGTAAGTCCAGTGAAGAAGAGGATGACACTGAAATATGGAGATAGCTAACGAAAAACATCTTCCCCATCATGTTCTATACCCTATCAACTTGCAACATTGATACCCCCAATGAGATATAAAAGAAGTGAATTCCTTAACAACGGTCAGCGTCCAACCAGTTCCTCCCATCACAAGACAAGCCTCTGATGGTTGGAATTCATTCAACAACACCGACCAATAATTCCCTCAAGGTCACCATTAATATACCAAGAGGATAATAGAGTACAGTTATAGAAATTAGACCCCTCTAGGGCTGCAAGAAAAAATGGCTTAATAAGGACAGGGGTTCGAGTACTGACCTTAAGGAATGATTTGTAGAGATGAATTTTGCATGTGGAATGCAATAGAACAACCACTATTGCTCTATATGCAACTAATAACACCATAACTGTTAACATAAAAGAACTATATCAAGATCCATATGTAGAGGAATGCAACAGGGATGACATGCCCAAAAGGGATGATGATTTGGACAGACAAAATGAGGGTGCATGCACATGTAATCAGAGAAGGATCAGGAATTTTGAACCACAAAATAATGAGTTTCCACCTCCTCGGTGAAACAAATCTAAAGATAATGGGTAACGAGCTATTGTTCCTAGTTTTCTGTCTTTGAATATGTAATTATCAAAATATGATAGTGACATATGAGATATCTGACAAATAAATGAAGAGCTACTCAGGGAAAATATTCTCACTGGGTATTATCTCCAATTAGAGGTAGATATTCCCCTTCCTATAGATGATCTACTAGCTAGAGTATCATCTAGATATCAGATTTGATCCGGGTCTAGACAACCCATCCACATAAATGAGGATGTCAGAAACGATTAAGACTTCCCCCCATTGAGGTGACAACCTCTCCCTCACTAGGGTAACTCTCCAATCATTGGAAAATTAGAGGATCCATGATAGATGAATGTCAGACCACCTCATATTCCCCCACCCGCTCCTTACAGTTGGGATGTGACATAAAAGGTAGTTCCCTAAGAGATCCTCACTGCCATTGAATTCCAAGCTACTCAGATTGAAGCCATGGAAGGGATATGTGCACTAGTGAAACCTGAAAAAAAGACATACCCCAAATGGGGAGATGATACCCCCCTCCCTTCACCAAATTCAGAAATCCTGCCTTCACCACCTTCAATGGTACATGGAATCCGGAGAAACTTCTCACCCAATTTGTGTCTCAATTTGGGTAGATGATGGGACCTCAGAATCCAAAGGAGGCAACCAAACTGAGGTATTTCGTACATATATAGACAGAACCGGCCTTCCTCTGGTATAACAATTTTCCCTATGGGTTTATCACAGGATTGTAAGATCTTCTCCATCATTTCGATTACAAATTATATTCTACACTAAGGAAAACAATAATATATGACGTAACGAACTGTAATCAGTGTGAGAATGATAAGATGTTCAAATTTTTAACAAAGTGGAAGGGTCTGTCCTTTTCATTCCGCATCCCCATCTCGCTTGAGAAACATATGAAACTATGTTCTAAAAATATTATGGATGAGATAAAAACGCCTCTAATAACCATGGAATATCGAGGTGGATTTTGAGAATTTATTGAAAATTCATAGTTTCTTGATGAAGTTATCCATTGAAACTGATCCATGTCTCAGCACATGCACATATTGTAGGGGAAAATCAGGAAGAACAGAAGATGAAACTGTCACCCTCAGGCATGTAATGGTTCACAAATCCATGAATGATTTGAATATCCCAACACCTCTACTATCCTGTGAAAACAACATAATCTCCCTCATCTAGATACACAAAGAATCAAGGTCTTCTAGGTATTCCTAGAGTGAATAATTAAGGTGTACTCTTTCCAAAATGATTAATTGTCAAGATAATTCATGTTATCCATGGACAATAACCTTCTCATGCTTCCACATCCTATAAAACCCTATGAAGTCAATCTCACCGACCATCCCAATTACTTCCATTTCTATAGAAGGTTGGGTCATAATATTCAGAACGTTTCAACATTAGGTACATCCTTCAAGGAATGATTGACTCTAGGCGGGTGACATTAGATCATTATCTAGAAAAAGTGGCATGAATAACCATTTCTCCATCATAGGAAGAGGAAATATAGAATAAAATACCTACAAGGAAAGCACAAAAGTCTAAAATATATATGACTCCCCAAAACGTTGATGGAGCTCATGGTTCCCTTAAGAAGTAGTGTCACAGACTCAGAACAGATCCACCCCCCAAAAAGGAGATGTCTGTTGTATATCCCATGTGTAACACCCCATGCTTCCACGGTACTCTTCTCTTTGAATAATATAGTAGCGTGTGTTGTACGCATCTTCGAGTTCTAACACACCACAACCAATCAAACTAGATGTTATGAATAGTAATACCCACTTTTTGAAATTTTATAAATTTAAACATTCAAAATGGACTTCATTTTTAGATTCGGAATATAGAAACTAGCTTAGGGGGAATTTCTTGTTTTTTTGGAAAACATTCAATTTTTGATGAATAGTGAAAAACACTGAGTTATATTTTAAAACCATTTTTTTTAAAAAATTATTTAATTTATTATAATTTATTTGAGGTAAAAATAGATACATAGTACCTATATAAGTTCAATATAATTAATTGGATTCAGTTTATAATAATTTTAGATATATAAAAAGATTGTTGAAATTTTTACCGTCTTTTACCCACCTCCTAGGAGTATTTGAAAATTTACATAAAACAAAATTTTACCAATTTTGTGAGTTGAATTTAAAATATCTAAGGGACACGGTTGATATCAGTAAGTAAAATGTGGTTCAATAAGATGACAATAATTTTTGGTGTATAGTAACTTTTTATTTTATTTACCACGGTTAAAAGTAAATAGGATAATTAAGGGTAAAAATGATATTATTATTACCGTAACACATGTCCTAATTCTATTGGAAAAGTATAATTCATCCAAAAAAACCTTATGAATAAAATATGAACCTCTTTGGTCTACATGGATTAGATTATGACATTTATTATTATTTAATTCAAAGAAGAGTTAAAAGTGTTAAATTCCAAGTATAATAACTAAACCATTTTTAATATGGAGTTACACACAAGATATATTCAACAATTAAAATTAATTAGAAAGCTAAAAATAATTCCTACATAATTGTATTTTATTTATAATTTTTAGACATTAAATAAATTAATTTATATATGACACAATGATGATGCAATAATTATCTAATTAATGAAATATTAAAATAATTGATATTATAAATATCCGAATAAATATAAATTGAGACTTTTAATGAATTACACTATTAGTATAGGTTACTATGACATGATAGGATTGGTCAGATGAATTGTTTCAGAAGTAATTATGCTATTTTGAATTTAGAAAATAACAAAATACCAAATAGTGTCAAAATTGACATAAAAGTGTTTTTAAAACAAATATTTTATTATTAATTGATATTATATTCCTATGAATATAAGGCTAGGCCAAAGGTCTTAAATAATATTATATATGTCATTAATTAACCACTTTAGGTTCTTTTGGAAGGTTATAGTATGTTTATTTACCATATAATTTAAAAATACAAAGAGACATGGAAAATGTCAAACTATTTAACTAAGAGATAAATCTAAAAGATAAAGTTAATATAGTAACCAAACCTTTCTAGAACCTATTGGTAGAGTGGATTTCAACCCATCCCCAACTTATCCTTTAAATAATTTATTTTTTAGCCATTAGAAAATGAATGTGATGTTTTTATAAAATAATATTTCTAGATTTTCCTATGGTGCCCCTCACGCCTCTTATAAAAGGGCACTCCCCCTTCCCTAAAATTCACACCTTCATAGCCTTTTTTCTCTTCCAAACCCTACCCAAATTCCCTATTAACTATCCTCCCTTCATCCTAGAGGCATTCCTTTAGTCATAAATCCATCCTAATGAGCCCATTTTTATCAACTCAAAAGGAAGAACCAAAAGAAGAGGTAAATATTTCATCACCTCCTTCAAGTTATTTTCTTCTTCCACTTCCTCTTTATTTGTTTTTTACATTCTAAAATAATAACTCCACTATCATATATATACTATGATGTTATTATAAATATGGTAAAACCATATTCATTATTCCATCCATTCTTTGAATAACATGCCACCATACATGCGTACGTACGGCTTACCGTCTCCACGTCGTGGTGTAGTTGTTATTCAACACATTATTATTTGGATGGGTATAATAAAGATGTATAATTGGTGTAAATAATAAATATAACATGATAATGATTCTGTATATATGATATACCATCCAATTATATATGATTTTAATATCAAAATAATGATATTGTCGCTCGTGCGTATGTACGTATTACCGTCACCACAAACGTGATGAGATTCATTCCCCATCGTATCCACTCAAGAATAATTTTCAATAGATGGTTAAAATAATGTTTAACACTAAATATCATTCTGAATATTAATAATATACATCCTATACATTAAAATCATTACTTATGTAACAAAGAATATAAGAAAAACGAATTAGTTAACACCCGAAACGATGATAATACTAAGATGTTATAAACAAAGATATGTTAAAAAATCTTATATGATATCATATTACTGTATATTATTCTTTTATAATTTAATAAAAATTATTTCCACATTATAAATGAGTTTAAACTACCCTCGACCATGTAAAAGTACAATTAGGGGTTAATTTCACAATCGCTTTATTATCTGAGGTTGTTTTTACATATGTATCTACTAGGACCTCTTTATCATCCACATCAATGTTTCTAAAAAATTAATTTAAAAACATTCTTACTATTTTATAGACTATGGGTTAAATTCATTTATAAATTTTTTTGACTTTATATAAGATTCTTATAAATGAATATTTATGTCGTTTTCCAAAAAATGTCCTTTATAACCTTTTCGACAAAATTATGGTAGGAATGTCTTTTTTTAACTTATACGGTGGGTTCGGCTATTTTATGCCATTATAACATGAACGAAGTTTCCCTTACAATCTTATTAGAATATTTTCAAAATAAATGTTTTCTTAAATGATTTCAAAATAGAAATAAATATTTCACTAAAAAATGGTTTGATTTCATCTATGTCAATATCATTTGATGGATTTTAAGCTTATTTGAATTTGATTTATTATTATACAAAACTTCAATATTGTATTGAAGGTTTTGTGATATGTTTGACTGTGGATGTGTTATTTTTACACCATTCATGGTTTATGGATAATGTACAAACCTTTCTTACGCTAGTTTTAATATGAATGTTTATGTTATGTTTAATCCTTTTCATATGAGGAATGCATTGGACTTAGTAACTGACGGGTGGAGCCCACTCTTGCTCCTCAATGCATCGGTAGGTATCACGAGACAAACTAGTGTCTTGGAACAAGTCCTTGACAAAATCTTATTTCTAGTTTTGGAACAAGGCCTTGACTATGTGGTTATGAAGGCTGGAATTATGCATTCTATCATTATGAAAGTGGCTATTGATATTGCATGTGATTATTATACTAGTAGAATATCCATGTGAGTAAGTAAATGGCATTCTTTTGATTTATATTTTCCATATTATGATGATATTTATGTGGAAAAGTCTTTCATTTTAGTTTTATACATTACCTCAAATGTTTATGCTAATTTATGAAAGTTTATGCTATATTGTTATCCTTATAGAGCATCTGGCCTCACCAATTTCTATGTTTTATTTTTCCCAGGATGTGAAAAATTATATTATGAATGACCTGCTGGGATATTCTATGGGATCTCAATGTTGTCTATGGAAACAATGTTGTTGCAGTTTTCAATTTTATGATGTAATGTAATCCTTAAGAATGTATCTACTACTTCAAAGGCTACTAAACTAATCAGTCTTTCAAGACTTCTCTTTTGTGATCATGCTAATGATATGTAATAATGCACCGACTCTCGGTAACTGGGGTCGGGGCGTTATAGTTGGTATCAGAGGAAGTTTAGTGAAAACTTTGGAATCTAGATTTAGATAAACTCTGATTAGAGCACATTACCCTAAGATATAATTTATGGATTTTTATAGAAGAATTTCCTAGAATTTTGGTATTGTATAGATTTTGTAACTTTTCCGTGCAATAAATCCCTGTCTGGATATGAGCAGGTAGAGGTGGCTCTGGCACAGATGTACAAAGGGGTACAACCTAGAAACACTGCTTTGGCAAGACTCGAACGGGAACTAGTGCATGACAACGGGCCTTGCTGCACTCTATGCTACGACACTACTGGGGGATATGCTAAGGATTATTCTCATTTTCTTTACAAACCATTAGGAAGGGTTTATGAGTATATACTTCCTCAAAAAAATTTATGATTATGGATTATATCCACAAACTGTTCAATTTATGTTAAGTGTTTTACAAGTTTGGATTTATGTATTGCAATTAATAAACTAATATAGTTTATTCCATTGTTTAGAAATGGATACTAGTGGAAGGAATCTAAACTGTATCAATGCAAAAACTCCATGTAGGTATTTCCCTCCCGCTCAAGATAATTATAGTAGAGCCGATGATACAACTGGTGTTTATCAGCTTATCACTATATTGGGACAACTCACTCAGGTTATGAATAATAAACTTACCTATATGGAGCACCTTGATTCACATCATGGAGGATCAATGATAGATCACTTCATGAGGAAACAACCACCAACATCCAATGGGGTTAAAAATACACAAGTTGATGAGAAATGGAGAAATTCCTTAGAGAAAATATTCCACGCCTTGGGGAGTAGCAAAAGACAAAAAGTTATCATGTAAGTTTACCGCCTCACTAGAGATGCTGATCAATGGTGGTCATTAATTCAAAACACAAAGGAAGACAATGATGTTTCAAATATGGAATGTAAGGAGTTTAAAAAAAATTTCTTAGAAAAATACTTTCCTCGTGATCATCAAGCGGTTTTGGAAAGACAATTTCTGAGTCTGAGGCAAAAGTAGAATGAAAATGTTGCAAAGTATGAAGCTAAAATTACAAGGTTAGAGAGACCTGTTGTATATTATATATGTAACCCAAGAAATAATACTGATCGACTCTTTGATGGGTTAAAACGATTTCTCTGCTAAAAATTAGTCTCACAATCCTTCTCGTAGTATGAAGATATTGTCTCATGTGCTATCAAGACAGAAAAAGAATTCTATATGTCTTAAAAATATAAGGAAAATAAAGAGAAGAAGAGATCTTATGAACACCTTGGAAATGGAAATAAGGGGATGAAGGGAAATGTTGAATATCCATCCTTCAGTAAATGTGGGAAGAAACACCCTGGTACATGCCTGAATGGAATGGGAGTCTATTACAAGTATGGTGAAAAAGGCCACCAAGCTCCAGATTGCAAGGGGAAGAAAGAGGTTGTCGATGTTGAATGCTAAAATTGTAGAGAAAGGGCAATTATGTGAATGAATGTCCTAAGCATCGGGGGAACTTACCTTAGAAATGTCCAAGGGATCAAGGCCAAGATTATGCTATCACTACTACAGAGGTTGAAGCTCAAAAAGACGCTGTGGTAGGTAATTTAATGGTTTCCTCAAGTTTATAAAATTCATTATTTGATTCTAGATCATCAAATTGTTTCATATCATCCCAGTTTTCTAAGAAAATAAGATAGTTCCAATTTGATTTAACAAGGGAGTTGTCGGTAAAAACTCCTAAGGGAAGTATCATTACAACAACTTTTTTTGTGAATCAGCCCCCATTATGACATATTAATGTTCTTTATCAGTTTCTATTATCGTCTTATCCATGATTTAATTTGATATAATCCTCGATATAGATTGGATTTCAAATCATGATGCGAAATTTATTGTAAGAAGAAGAAGGTTACAATTTTTTATGATGATAAGGAGTACCTTATCTTTAGAGTAGAAATTTCACCACCTAATTCTTATCTAGATCCACCCCAATAGCTCAACTAAATTCAATTATTGGGGAGGATGAGAATGAAATAATTATGGGAGAGGAAAAGAATGTTCGAATATAGGATGTGCCTATTGTGTAAGAATTTGTTGATGTGTTTCCCGAGGATTTACCTGGACATCCTTCAGAGCGAGAAATTGATTTTTCCATTGATTTAATTCCCAGTTCAAGGCCCATATCGAATAACCCTTATAGAATGGCCACTTTGGAATTAGTGGAACTAAAGAAACAACAAGAATAATTGAGTAATAAAGGATTTATTCACCCTTGTTTTTCTATATGGGGATCCCTTGTCCTTTTTGTTAAGTAGAAAGATGGATCTATGAGGTATTGCATTCACTACTAGGAGATCATTGCCATAACAATAATGAAAAAGTATCCCAAACCTCACACTGATGATTTATTTGACCAACTTCATGGAGCTCCATACATTTCAAATATTGACCTTCGAACTGCATATCATCAGTTGTGTGTGAAGAAGAAAGGCATTCCAAAAACCGCATTCCGAACCAGGTACGGACATTACGAGTTTACATTAATGCCTTTTGGATTGACTAATTCACCCTATGTTTTCATGGATCTAATGAATAGTGTTTTCAAGGAATATCATGCTGACTTTGTAGTGGTATTTATTGATGATATCTTGGTATAATCCAAAAGCTACAATGATCAGGAAAATCACTTGCGCATTATACTGAAGACTCTTAGAAGACATGAATTATATGGGAATTTTAGCAAGTGTGAATTCTGGCTTTATGAGATTTCTTTTCTTGGTCATATTGTCTCTAAGGATGGAATCTCTGTTGATCCTTCTAAAGCCAAGAAAATCCAAGAATGTCCATCACCGATGATTATAACTGTGGTACACAGTTTTATTGGATTATCAGGTTATTATCGACATATCGTCCAGAATATGGCCCGATTGGATAACCCATTAACCATGATCACACGTAAAGGGGTTAATTTTTTTTGAAAAAAATAGTGTGGAGAATATTTTTAAGAACTTAAGAGAATATTAGTCGATGCTCTAATATTGACTCTACCATCGGGGAATGTTGGGTTTGTTAATTATAGCGATGCTTCAAAGAATGGACTATGTTGTGTCCTTATTCAGAATGATAGGGTTATTGCCTATGGATCATGATAGCTAAAAATTCATGATCAAAACTTTCCTACTCATGGTATTGATCTATTAGCTATAAACATTTCTTTGAAGATATGGAGACATTATCTCTATGGTGAAAAAATTGAGATTTATACAGATCACAAGAGAATGAAGTATATTTTCTCACAGAAAGAACTCAACATGAGGAAAAGGTGATGGATTGAACTACTCAAGGAATGTGATTTAACTATACACTACCACCTGGGGAAGGAAAATAAAGTGGTAGATTCTTTGACTAGAAAGGATCATGGAGTTTTGAAAAAGATGAGATTTGAAAAGGATCCTATATATGTGGATCTAGTAAAGATGGATATGGGAATCACCATGGAAGGTGAAACATCAATAAATTTTCAAATGGTTGCCAAACCATCTTTACTAGAAAGGATAAAGAGTTCTTAGACCAATGATGAAGAGTTTCAAAAGAAGATTAATGATGTGAATGATAGGAGATTGAGGGAATTTGTGTATGAAGATGAACTTTTGAAATTTGGGAATAGACTATGTGTTCCCGATATACTTGATTTAAAAAGGTATTTTTGGATGATTCTCACAGTTCCAATTTTTCTATACACCCTAATAGCACTAAGATGTATAGATATTTGAAGGAACATTTCTGGTGGGACAACATGAAGAGGGAGTTTGCCAATTTTGTGTCAAGTTATATGGTTTGTCAACAAGTTAAAGCTGGAAGGAAACTTCCTGGAGGAGTCATGAAACCTCTTCCCATACCTAAGTGGAAATGGGATAATACTACGATGGAATTTTTCATTGGACTACCAAAGAATCCTAGAAAGAACGGTGCAACATAGGTCATTGTTGATCGTCTTACCAAGTCAGAACATTTTCTTGCTGTAAGAGAATATTTACCACTTGAACATTTAGCAAGACTGTATATTAATGAAGTTGTAATACTTCATGAAGTACCCCTATATATTGTTTCTGATCATGATATCCATTTTACATCAATATTCTGGAAAATTCTTCTAAAATCCTTGGATATAGAATGCCGTTTTAGCACTTCCTACCACCCTCAAACTGAAGGACAATCAGAACGGACTATTCAAACATTAGAAGACATGTTGAGATCATACTAACTTGAATATCAAGGTACGTGGGATCAATATTTACCTCTGGTATAATTTTCCAATAACAATAGCTTCCATTAAAGTATTAATATGGAACCATATGAAGCATTATACGAAAAAAGATGTAACACACCAACCTGTTGGGATGATGTTTTTGAAAGAAAACTTGTAGGCCCATAACTTGTGGCGGAAACAATGGAAAGGTGAAGGTAATCCAAACCCACTTCAAAGAAGCTCAAAGTAGGCAGAAGAGCTATGCCGATAACTGAAGGAAGGATTTCTAATTTCAGGTAGGAGATCATGTTTTCTTGAAAGTATCTCCATGGATGGTTGCTATATGTTTTGTTAAGAAGGGAAATTTAAGTCCCAGGTATATCTGACCTTTCGAAATTCTAGAAGTTATTGGGGTTGTAGCTTACCGTTTGGAAATGTCACAAAGTATCTTAAAAGTTCACGATGTCTTCCAAGTATTAATATTGAGAAAATACATGCATGGCCCAATGCATGTACTTACCTATGAGGAATTAGAACTGTAACCCGATCTGTCTTATTGTGAAGAGCCTTTCAAGATTCTTGATACAAGATAACAAGTGCTGAGAAACCGGACGAGTCATCTGGTAAAAGTTCTATGGAGAAATCATAAGATGGAAGAGGCAATGTGGGAACCCATGGAAATTATGATGAAGAACCACCTAAGTCCTTTTACACAGTAATACTCTAGAAATTTTTAGTATGAAATTATTTGATGGAGGGTAGAATGTAACACCCCAAGCTTCCATGGTACGCTTATCTCTGAATAAGAAAGTAGCGTGTGTTGTATAAACCATCGAGTTCTAACACACCACAAACAATCAAACTAGCCGTTATGAATAGTAATACCCACTTTTTGATATTTTATAAGTTTTATCTTTAATAATGGACTTCATTTTTGGATTTGGAATATCGAAATTATCTTCGGGTGAATTTTTTGTATTTTTCTGAAAACTTTCAATTTTTGATGAATACTGAAAAACATTGAGTTATAGATTAAAACCAAATTTTTATTTTAATAATTATTTATTTTATTTAAATTTATTTTCCATCAAAATAGATACATACTACTGATATAATTTCAATTTAATTCATTGGAGTTAGTTCATAATAATTTTAGATATATAAAATTGTTTTTGAAATTTTTACCGTGTTTTACCCACCTCCTAGGAGCATTTGTAAATTTACATAAAACATAATTTTACCACTTTTGTGAGATGAATTTAAAAAATTCTTGGGACATGGTTGATATAATTAAGTAAAATGTGGTTCATTAATATTAAAATAATTTTTGGTAAATAGTAACGTTTTTATTTCTATTAACCACAGTTAAAAATAAATAGGTTAATTAAGGGTAAAAATGATATTATTATTACCCTAAAACATGTCCAACTTCTATTGGATTATTATAATTCGACCAAAAAAAACCTTAGGAATAAAATATGATCCTCTTTGGTCCACTTGGATTAGATTAGAACAGTTATTATTATTTAATTCAAAGAAGAGTTAAAAGTGTTAAATTCAAAGTATAATAACTAATCTATTTTTAATATAGGGTTACACATAAGATAAATTCGACTATAAATATTCATTAGAAAGATAACAGGACTTACTACATAATGATGCATTAATTACCTAATTAATGAAATATTAAAATAATTGATATTATAAATATCCGAATAAATGTAATTTGATATTTTTAATAAATTACACTAATTTTCTAGGTAAACATGACATGTTATGGTTGGTTATATTAATTTTTTTCTATGTAATAATTCTTTTATGAATTTATCAAAAACAAAATACCAAATAGTGTTAAAATTGACATAAAAGAGTTTTTAAAACAAATATTATATTATTAATTGATATTCTATTCCTAAAAATCTTTGGATCGGCCAAATGTCTTAAATAATATTATATATGTCATCAATTAACAACTTGTGGTACTCTTGGAAGTTTATAGTAAGTTTATTAACCATATAATATAAAAATACAAAGAGACATGGTAAATTCCAAACTGTTTAACTAAGAGTTAAATCTAAAAGATAAAGTTAATATAGTGACCCAAATCTATATAAAACCTTTTTTTGAGTGGTTTTCGACCCATCCCCACCATATCATTTATATAATTCATTTTGGAATAGTTAAAAATAGAAAATAAATTTATTATAAAATAATATTTCTCCCTTCTCCTAAGGTACCCCTCACCCCTCTTATAAAAGGGCACTCCACCTTCCCTCAAATTCACACCTTCAAATCCTTTTGGATCAGCCAAATGCTGCCCAAATACCCTCTCAACTGTCCTCCCTTAATCCAAGAGGAATTCCTTTAGTCATAAATCCTACCTATGGAGCCCTTCTGATCAAATAAAAAGGAATAACCCAAATATGAGGTAAATATTTCATCACCTCTTTCAAGTTATTTTCTTCTTCCAATTCCTATTTCTTTGTTGTTTCTATTCTAAAATAATAACTCAAGTATATTCTATATACTATGATTTTATTATAAATATGGTACAACCATATTCATTATTCTATCCATCATTTGAATAACATGTCACCATACGTGCGTATGTACAACTTACTGTCTCCACATCGTGGTGTAGTTGTTATTCAATAAATTATTACTTGGATGGTTATAATAATGATGTATAATTTGTTTAAATAATAAATATAACATGATAATTATTCTATATATATAATATACCATCCAATTATATATTATTTTAATATCAAAAGAATGATATTGTCTCTCATGTGTACGTATGGATTACCGTCTCCACGAATGCGATGTGATTAATTCCCCATCGTATCCATTCAAGACTAATTTTCATTAGATGATTAAAAATAATTTTTAAAAACTCAATATCATTCTGAATATGAATAAGATATATCCTATCCATAAAAAACATTACCTACATAACAAATCATATAAAGAAAAATGAATCTGTTAACACCCGAAATGATGATAATACTGAGATATTATTAATAAAGCAATGTTAGAAGATCATATATGATATAATATTAATGTATATGATTATTGTAAAATTTAATAACAATTATTTCACCATTATACAGGAGTTTAACCTAACCTCAAACAAGTAAAAGTACAATATTAGGGTTAATTTCACAATCTCATTATTATTCGAGGTTGTTTTAACGTAAGTATCTAGTTGGACCTCTTTATCATCCACATCCATGTTTCGTAAAATGTACTTAAAAACAGTCATACTTTTTTATATAATATGGGTTAAAGTCATTTATAACATTGTTTGAATTTTTATAATATTTTTATGAAGGAATCATTCCGTCGTTTTCCAAACAAGGTCATTTATAACCTTTTCGACAAAATTAAGGTAAGAATGTCTTTTTTTAACTTATACGACAGCTGCGGATATTTTACGCCATTATAAAATCGTCTAATCTTCCATTACAAGCTTATAAGAATATTTTAAAAATAAATTTTTTCTTAAATTATTTCAATATAGAAATAGATATTTCTCCAAAAAAAGGTTTTGATTTCATCTATGTCAACGTCCTCTGATGTATTTTAAGCTTATTTGAAGTTGATTTATTATGATACAAAACTTCCATATTGTATTTAAGGTTTTGTGATATGTTTGACTATGGATGTATTATTTTTACACCATTCATGGTTTATGGATAAATTATTGACATTTCGTATGATAGTTTTAATACGAATGTTTATGTAATGTTTAAACCATTTCATATGAGGAATGCATTGGACTTATTAAGTTATGGGTGGAGCCCGCTTTGGCTCCATGATGCATCGGTAGGTATCATGAGACAAACTAGTGTCTTGGAACAAGGCCTTGAAAAAATCTTATTTGTAGTCTTGGAATAATGCCTTGACTATGTGTTTATGAAGTCTGGAATTATGCATTCCATCATTATGAAAGTGGCTATTGATATTGCATGTGATTATTCGAAAAATAGAATATCCATGTGAGTAAGTAAATAGAATTATTTTTTATTATATTTTCCATTTTATGATGAAGTTTATGTTGAAAATTATTTTGTTTTAGTTTTATAAATTGCATTAAATGTTTATACATATTTATGAAAGTTTCCACTATATTGTTATCCTTACTGAGCATCTGAGCTCACCCATTACTATGTTTTATTTTTCCCAGGATGCGTTGAAGTATATTATGACTAACTTGAAGGGATAGTCTATGGGATCTCAGTGTTGTCTATGGAAATAATTTTGTTGTAGTTTTCCATTTTATGATGTAATGTAAACATTATGAATGTATCTAGTAATTACAAGGCCACTAAACTAATCTGTCTTTCGAGACTTGATCTTTTTTTATCATGCCAAAGTTACGTAATAATGCACTGACTCTGGATAATTGGGGTCGGGGTGTTATTCCAAGGATGGTTGTGACCACCTGAAGTAGCAAGAAACATAATTGGATGTGTGATATTCTTCTCCAAAATAGGCTCTATCTCTTGTATATTTCATCCCTTCAACATCTACAACATGGGATAGACCTGCCAAGCATAATATTCATCAATAAAAGAACTCATATTCGGTTAATTCAACATGATACACTTGGATTACAGGTTATCCGATGATGATTATGCCCTAGAATATGGTTTTTCTTTTTTATAATAGGGGAATGGGTGTCCACATGCACCAATTCCAAGGTTACATGGGAAATCATAGATAAGGTCTAAGTCAGTATCTTGGTTATATCACTAAAAATGACTCATATGTACCTGAGACTCATAGGAAAGCTCTCTTGTAGGATCAAAGGAGGAAAATATGGGCCTTAGATATATCTAGTGGCCTCCCACCACTCATTCTTATGTGTTCCCATTAAGTGGGGGTTCAACCTGATCATCTAAATCCATAGGAATGGTTATTGAAACCTATGCCACTTGTAGCTGATATTCTATTAACATCCGCATATGTTCCATGTCCATCGACCTCAGTAACTCTAGCTCCTCATCCACATACCCAAGAGCATCCCCATATTGGGAGGTGGTGACCTCTAGAATAGAAGTATTATGTTATCAAATAGCTAGTCATGGTCATATCCAAGCTCTCAATCCTTGATGTGATTTTTCTTTCCATAGAACTCAAGGAGGCACTTGTTGAAGAAATCTAAATCCCATGGGAATATAAGATAGAAGTCACTACAACCAAGGTCTATTGAGGGGAATCATTTTCCATGGGATATCATGTCTCCATTTCATTCGCTGAACATGGTCAGGAAGAGGCCATCCAGGGACACTTCAAACCCTTACACGAATCATGAAGGAAAAAAAATGTTAGCTTACAAAGGGTTATGATGGATAATGCATCTTGGAAAAATATCACCCTAGCCCAAACCATCGTATGTTTGGGGTATAGAAAAGAGGACTTATACCCTAAAAAGGTGACCATCTAGGGGTATGTTAATTTTGAGAAAAGTCCAATTAGAAATATAAATCTAGAGACCCAATTTTTGGGATCATGTCTAATATCTATTTCATTGTTATCTAACAAGACACCGCATAAAACATATTCCTTAGAATGCCCTGGCTCCATAGCCATGCTATATTCTGATAAACATTCCATCAATGTCTGAAGTAACCCATCAATGGAATGGTCAAAATACTCTACAGTGACACTGCCCCCTTCAAAACATGCATATCCATATATATTGAAGTAGACATCTTTATGATGGAAATAAAATAGCCAATAGTAGACAATTTTATTCAAGTTTCCATCCCTAATAGATTTAGGGACCACCCATTATACCCCTTGATCATGATTTATGAGGAATACATGCTCGCCATAAACATAGTCAAAATTGTGGGCGTAGTCCCATAGGTCTAACCCTCTCCGGTCCTCAGTAACATTCACCCTCATTATCTCTCTACCGCAACCCAGATAATGGTATATGATGACATTTCTCTTGATAATCTCCCTCACCCTGATAGTGATAGAGAGTCCCCCAAAATAATATCCTCACCTAGAGTTATCCCCTTGGATTTGGGAAATTAAGAGTATGAGGATGTTTACAGAAACACCCTTCTAGCATTTGAGGATGGTGTTCCCACCACCATAGATGAGATTTAGTAGATAAAACTGGGGACAAAAGAAGATCTCTGGCCATCATTGATTAGTTCCAACATGCCTCCTGAAGAGTAGGAGATGTAAATTTCATTCTTAAAGTAGAAACAATATTTTTTTCCTTGGAACTATATATAAATTCCTATATTGAATTGATATATAGATACACACCATCCCAGACTATACAATGATCATCGAGGCTTCAATAAAGTAACCAGAAAAATGCACTCATCACATGATAGAATTGTAGAGGTGGAGTTCAATAAGTTGATCAAATCCAACTTCATCAGAGTAGTGAAGTACCCCAAATGTATTTCCAACATCGTCCCCATAAAAACAATAAAAGGCCGATCAAGGTATGCATTGATTACAAATACCTTAATCGGCATTGCTTGGAGGATCATTTTACATTTCCAATCATGTAAATCTTGATCAACAAAAAATATAGATTCCAAGACTATTCCTTCATGGATGGGTACTCAGTGCATAATCAAATCAAAATGGACCTAATGATAAAGAGGTCACCACATTCAGGGAACCCTAAGGGATATTCTACTACCGGGTAATGTGTTTCAAATTAGAGAATGCTGGTACCACATATCAACATTCCATGCATTTCATGTTTAATCTATTGTTGGGGAAGATGTTCGACTGTTGTGTAGAAGAACTAGTCTTCAAATCACAATACCTGTGTGATAACTTCAAGGATATCCAAGAAATATTATGAAAATTGGGATAACATAGTCTACAGATGAATCCATTGAAGTCCTATTTTGGGGTAACATCTGGTATGTTCCTTAGATTTTTGGTATTCCACCATGGAATTGAGGTCGGAAAAAAATACAAGTGTTACCTTAGAAATGTCACACCCTAGGAACCTCAACAAACATAGGGGTCACCAAGGGAACCTCTCCTACATTCGGTAATTCACAGCCATCATGGCTAGTAAAGACATCCCATTCATGAGGCTAATGATGAAGGGAGTCTCCTAACAATGGGATGATGATTTCAAGAAATCATTTAGGAATTTTGAGTAGTATCTGATGCACCAATCAATTTTGATGCCTCTGGTGGAGGGGAGGCCACATATCTTATATGTTGCCAGGAACGCTCACTGGATACCATCATTACTCAAAATATTAACGTAAGTAGTGATAATAGTCTCCACTACCTCAATAGAACTGTGATTTTTGTCATTACAATATATTATAATATTGAAAATAACATCCTTGTGATACTATTCATAAGGAAAAACTAGAGGCATTACTTACAGCACCATGATATCTATTTAGTCTCTCTTATCGACCCGATAAAGTACATCCTTGTCCACCCTATGTTGACCAGGTGTTTGGCTCGGTGGGTGGTCATCCTATAGAAATATGACTTCCAGTTCATATCACTGATGTCAGTAAAAGGGAAATCCTTAAATTACTTTCTCACTGTACCTTCCCCACTAGAAAATCATTAGAGGACACTGAACATCCTGATGAATAGATTTTCTATACCCATGACACTCCCCGGACATGGGAGATGTATTTTTATGGTTCCTAATGAGTCCTATCAACACATGAATGGAGAACCCTAAACTCAACTAGGTTGTACTACATGTCATATTCTCCTCCATACATAAATTAGTTTTGTCAAATACATTCTCACTATTCAAAGGATTCAGGAAAAATGAGGCTGAATTCGAAGCCCTCATAACTGGGTTGGAACTAGCATTTCAGTTGCACATATCCTACCTAAACATCAAAGGGGATTTGGAGTAGATGATAAAGAAAATCAATGACACATATTCCATAAAAGGATGAAATTTCTCTCTTAATGACTATGCTAGGGGAATAATAGAGGAATTCCCCTTTGATCCCAGGTTTCATTATATCCCTCAGTCACAGAATGCTCTCACCAATGCACTAGATAATGTACAATACATCTTGGTAGACCCTGATTAAGAGGAAGAAACCATCTTCATAACACATCATAGAATGGTCCAATTAATCATTGTGTGTGATATGAAATAAATCAATCAGATATACACAGCACCAGAGCATGATAAACCAGAAACCACCTATTGATGGATGAATCCCATAATAATTTATGTTTGGTATAGGACCCTCCAAACAGATTGATATGGAATGGAATAGATCAACTGGCGAGTGGAAAACATCACCTTGTAAAATGGTCCAAATGATCATAAAATCCAATAAAAGCATGGATTCTATGGAATTATTCTCAGATGCATTTTACAAGGATAATTATCACCATAATGGAATAATCCCATGTGGGGTTCGGTGGTGCCTGCCAATTTGGAACTAGGACTTCCCACCAAATCAGAAGGTTGATATATAATTGGAAAACCATGATATATGATAAAGAGGAATTCACTAGAAAATTCCATGCATGCCACATTCATGAAAACGTCATCCATCATACCCCATAATTACTACACATTGCTAAATAATCAAGGCCATTCTCTATTTGGGGGATGGATTTTGTGTGGCTGTATCCCCCAACCACAACCAAGCAGTTCATGTACATCCTTAATACTATTGATTTCTTCTCCAAATGGGATAAGGCAGTACCCCTCATTGATGTTGGGGAAAATTATATCATCAACTTCATAAATTCCCACATCATCACTAGGTTCGGAGTCCCTCACATGATATAGATGGATAATAGCACTGAATTATATTCTACAGAGTTGATGAAGTAATATCAAGAGTATAACATCGAATCTCCTCACTCATCAAGATATCAGGTAGAGGTAAATGAAAAGATAGAGTCCTTCAATAATACTATATAGAATATAATCTAGAATATTGTTAACAAGGATAATAAGTCTTGTCCGGACAAAATCCTCCATGATTTAAGGGCCTGCCACACCACCAAGCGTACTGCTACATAAGAAACACCATACACAATGGAGTACGAGACTAAGGTGGGGCTACCCATAGAGGTCCATCTTCCCCCTCTCTGAATATCTATTTATGGGAAAGTATCAGATGTTGAAAAATATCAAAAGCTATTGGAAAAGTTGGAGTGACTATATGATAATGTATTTTTCACACTGCACAACCTAGAAATCCACCAGAACCGGATAGCACGAGCCTTCAATAAAAAGGTTCGCCTCCATTTTCTACACTAATGGGAATTTATTCTAAATATCAGAACTAAAATGATACGAGGGAAGAATCTCCCAATGTTGGAACCCAATTGTCAGGGACCCTATGTAATATATATGGTATATCGTAATGGTGTATTTTAGCCGGTCACCATGGATGAAGAATGTGTCACACCACACACCAATGATATGTATCTCAATAAATACAGTGCATATTCTCTAGTAATAGGGGATCCACAATGGTGTTTGTCCCATACTCTTCATTGTTACATAACATTAAACTGCATGGATTCTATCGTACATGACAATAAGCTATAAAAATAAGACTTCACCAATTGAAGTTAAACTACATGACATCTCTAGAACAACATATGTCTTGATTCACATCCTTATAGGATATGTAGGGATTCTTTGTTATTATTAATGATCCTAGCCACCACTGGATATAAAATACTCCCATAACATTCTACATGCCTCTGAATAATGGGTGGGGTACTTTTCATTCCTTTTTTCTCGAACTGAGCATAGCTAACATGAGCATAGGAAATATTACAAGGGTTTCCCCACAAAAAAGGGTCTGAAGTCTTGGGATGGACCCATTATCATCCAAAATATAGGGAGATAAAGGGGATGTGGTGAGTCCTCACCTCATGAAGTTAAAATTCATTGTCAATGCTTCCAAAAAAACAAGAAACTATTTACTCCATTGGAAATCTTCTGAGAGGAAAACCATTTCTCGTGTGAGTCTCTTAACACGCCATCATTTCAAGAAAGACGTGAGGCTTGATTCTCATTCTTAATGACATACATAAAGATTCCCAAATCTCAATTTCTAGGTCCATCCAGAGGAATATCATCATTTCATGTCAGGTGATCTGATGTCCTTACCACATGAAATAAAACTACACAGACCCATAACATCAATCACATTCATGTTGGGTAACCTTATTCCCCCCACTCATGATGTTAAATTACATGTAAAATGATGAACTACTTTTAACATGATTCCAATCCTCTTGGGATACGTTGGAACACCAGGTCATTTTCTATAGTTCCAGCCCTAAGCCCCATGGACCTTTAGTGAACCCTTGTCCAAAGTCCACTTTAGGGATGCATGGCTTTGTGGGGGGCTCCTTAGTCACCATTAAAACCTAGATTGTTTTACAATACGATGAACATCCCCTATGGGGTAGTGTCTCCCTTTGTGGTCCTAGCCACATGATAATAAACTACATTGTCACCCTTCGTCGTTACCGCGTGAAGTTAAACTACATGGCGTGGTGTGGGTCTCTTTGGCGCTCATTCATATCAGTTCTACCATCCTCCTCACATGAGATTAAAGTGCATGGAATATAAAGTAATACGTGTGGATTGATACCTTCCCCCATATGATACGTAGTAACTCCCATAAATTTTTTCTTCAAGTCCAACCCAATTCCCCACAAATAATTCCATATCCCCTTTGGCCTCTTATCCCTTGTCCTCTATGTATGTGCACATGGTGTGGCGGGGAACTATTTTTTCCTCATTCAAGTTGGGGATGTTCTACCACTCCATGTGATTATTTATTTAGGACATTATCTTTTTGTTTTCCACACTCAAAACCAATAAATTTCAATGTCACCCATTTCCCTCACCACAAAACATTAAACATCTTGGAAGCTTGTCCCATAAAATGGAGATAAACTATGAAGTTCATCATCTGTCACCACTCTTTATCAAATGACCACAAGAATATTACCTTGTCTAACTAGAGAACAGAGTGCAACCATCATCTTTAAAGAACCATATCCCATGCCCTATAGATCATATATCAAGAATATCATATTGTCAAAAACATTCCACTTCCCTTGAATATAAAAATATACTTATCTACTAGGCCATTCTGGTGATGTGAGGGCTCAGACCCACCAACCAGATATATCTTGGCCCAGTGTAAAGGGATTTCTGATTCTTATGAGACTGACATCACTACGGTGGAACCCAACACCATATTGTGTTACAGGTTACCCATAGAATGATCATCCCAAATCCTCAGTCATGATATGGGTTCCCTGATCCATGATTTTCAAAATCTCGACCGCCCACTCCGAAGGATGTTGGAGTAATCCTGACCCTATGTACCCTAATAAGAGTCTTGTGTATCATCCGCTATTCCAGTTTAAAGTGTCATTACCTTAAAATTCTCACACTTTGGTCAAAGTTGCATGACCCTAATCTCTAGAACATAATAGTCTAAACCACATGATGTTAAACTGATTAAGAAAGTAACACAAAACTCATCAGGTCAATAACCTCCAAAGGGAGACCTGAGAAAAAGTTGGGTAATTTGATTATACACTCTTAATTTCCATAGTTTAAAAAATATTTAGGGAACTGATAATTATGGGGAAAATGTTGTAGGGTTTATTATGCATCCCTAGTAAAATATAATCTATGCTTTATGGAATCCCTGGTCTAATAAATGATAAGAGAAACAATTGGTCACATCTCCTCACCATGAGAATATGTTTGAAATGTGGTGGAACTATTTTTAGGGAACTCAAACCCTTCTTGAATCACAGATTTTAGACATATCCAAAAACATTACCTGAGACATCTCAGGACACCAAAAATATTTCATTACCCCCAAAAGAAGAAATGAGATCTCTCTTCATGGCCATGTGATTGATACCAGGACTCAGACCCACCGACCAGATACATGTTAGCCTGATATAAAGGTATTTTCGATTCTTGTGATCCTTGAAATCACTAATGTAATGCCCCGACCCTAGTTACCCAGAGTTGGTGCATTATTACATAACATTGGAATGATCACAAAATTCCAAGTCTCGAAAGACCGATTTGTTTAGTATCCTTAGAAACACTATATACATTCATAAGTCTTACATTACATCATAAAGTGAAAAACTAAAACAACATAGTCTCCGTAGTCCACACTCATATTCCCTCAGACTATCCCTGCAAGTCAATCACAAAATACTTCTTCGCATCCTGGAAAAAATAAAACATAGAAAGGGGTGAGCTCAGATGCTTAGTAAAGATAAAAATATAGCAGAAACCTTCATAAATAAGATCAAACATTTAAAGCAATCTATAACTAAAACAAAAGCCTTTTAAACTTGAACTTCAGCATAATATGGCAGAAAAAAATGAAATAATTCCATTTACTTATTCACATGGATATTCTACTAGTATAATAATCACATGTAATATCAATAACCACTTTCATAATGATGGAATCCATAATGCCAGACTATCATAACCACAAAGTCAAGGCATTGTTCCAAGACTACAAATAAGATTTTTTCATGGACTTGTGCCAAGACACTATTTTGTCTCATGAGACATACCGATGCATCGAGTATCTATAACGGTCTCCACCCATCACTTACTAAGTCCAATGCATTCCTCATATGAACACGTTTAAACATAACATAACCATTCGTATTAAAACTAGCATACGAAATGTAAATACTTTCTCCATAAACCATGAATGGTATAAAAATAACACATCCACATTCAAACATATCACAAAACCTTCAATACAATATAGATGTTTTGTATCATAATAAATCAACTTCAAATAATCTTAAAATCCATCAAAGGATGTTGACATATATGAAATCAAAACTATTTGAGAGAAATATCTCTTTTTTTTAAATCATTTAAAAGTCAAAAAATTTTAAAAGAAAAAATTTACATTGAATGTAATGACCCAAATCTTGACGTAAATAGACATTACATTACTTTTGGGGAATATCTAATACATAACAAAAAACAGACACCAAAGGACCGTAATAGTTTAGTGTCTTTGGAAACTCGGAATATAATCTTCTAATCTTGGTGAAAGATCTTCAACATATCCCATAAAGATCTTCCTTTTTTTTATTACCTAAATTATTTCTTTATATCCTAGTGAAAATAAAACATATAAAGGGTGATCTCAAATGTTCATTAAGGGTAATCATGGAGAAAATAAAACAAACCATATACATTTGAACTTAAAAACATGAACATAATGTTTAAACATCAAGATCTTGAGAAATGACATAAAACATGGCAGTACGTAAGGCATATATCATAATGGAACATCAATGATGATAATATAGCAAGGGAATAAAACATTTAATTGTGGGAAAACATTAATCACATGATATGATTTCCATAGTAGCCAAGGCATTGCTGCCAAGACCATCTTAGTGGACAAAGTCCCTTACAGAACGGGTTTACTTACCGTTCCAGCCCTGTATTACTAAACCAGATTTACTTTCCATTTCATACATGTTTATATCATGAGATATAAATCTTTACCCAATGTATTGGTGGGAGATATAGGTCCCACCCTTTTCATAATGAAATCATTCTTACTTGTGCCACAAAATATCCATAAATCATTCATCATAACCAAAAGATTAAAATGGGTTTCATAAATGCCATCCCATCATAACATAATACATATTAAACAAATGGATATCATTTCATCATAAGAAATGTGAATCCAAGTAAATCATAGAGACATTATACTTGAAACATACACATATGAAATAATTTCATCTTATATGTAAAATAGTTTTGTCAAAACACTTGAAATTAATTCTTGAGGAAAATATCCTTTCTTCTTCAAAATAATTTTCTTTTCAAAAAATTCCATTCAATTTTAAAATGAAATTACTTTATTGAAAATAATTATGAAATATTGTAGAGAAAGATTCATGAAAATCATGCCTTATGAAACCATAAAAATCTATTCATTCCGTATAATTTAAAACAACATTCTCCTTGTACTTTTGTCTAAAAAGTCAAAAAGTTTCTCGTATGGTAAACAGAAGAAATATTCCTTTCATATAATGTGGTAAAAGTCAAAAATGGGTATAAAGGACGTTAAACATACATAAAAAAACTTTTAGAAAACATGGACATGGTTGGTAACAATAACCCCAGTAAATACTTACAAATAAACAATCTTGGATAAGAATGACATCAGAACGGTTATCCCTCACCTTAGGTATGATATGCTTAGTACGTATCCGAACCTCCTTTATAATGATTTAAATAATGTCATTGAATTATTAAAGAATCATATCCATTGTTATGATATCATATATGGTTGACTTATGACTTTATATTACTTGTTCTTTTGTAAATTCAGGTTAAAGTAGCGTTTTGGGTAAAATCATTTCATTTATCGTCTGTGTTTTCACTTGCAATTATTAATATGATTACATAGATCATGATTACTTAATTCCAGAATATAAAACACGATTTATATATAATATATATTCAGAATATACATATATATAATAGATCGATAAATGTAATGAAATACACCGTTCATGGAGACGGTAGGTCGTACATACGCATGAACGCTATTTTCGTTTCCTTATTGAATTGAATTGAATTAAGTAGATGGAATACATATATATATATATACATAACTTAAGTAGAATTATTATGTCATATATTTCATTATTACTTATTATATATACTTTATATTCATTCTTTAATTGTTAACATAGAAAATGAATCTCATTGCGTCATGGAGACGGTAATCCGTACGTACGCACGAGCGATGATATCGTTCCCATTTTTTTTGAATGGAATTGGAGTGGATGATATAATATCATAGAATCAATATGATTTTATAATAATCATATATAGTTATTCTTTACACCATTATACCAATCCAAGTAAGGTGGTGGTGGAAAAATAGATTACACCACGACGTGGATATGGTATTCCGTACGTATGCAGTTGCGGTGATTTCATTTTCCGTAGGATGGTTAGAAGGTGAAATAGGGTTGTTTCACCTCCTTTAAGGTAGAAGATATTACCTCCTCTTCGACACACCTCCTTTAAACTTCTTCTTAGGGCACTAGAGTTGGTCTTTTGAGAAGACCAGAAACTCTATGATATAACATGAGAGGTTTATAAGAGTAATTTTCAGGGGTTTCCGAAGCTTCAAGGCTCAAAAGGGTGTGAGGAGAAGAGGGAAGGGGTGCCCTTTTTATAAGGGAGGAGAGGGGAACCTTTGGTAACATAAGAAATATAAATTTATAATAAATTCAACCTCAATTAAAATCCTCCAAAAATGACTCAAATCTGAATATTATATGAGATGGGTTGTAATCTCATCAACCAATAAAATTTAGACATGTTGGGAATTTATTTTAAACATTATCAACTTGATTTATCCTTATTTAATCTATTTAATTTTATTTGTGGTAATATGATTCTAATTTTTAAATTGTTATAAATAATTATTTATGTGTTGTGAATTGTCCATAATTGGATAATTTATGACATTGTCGACCATATAAATTTTAATTTATAATTTTTTAATATTTTTGTGATTTTTAAACAATTTTATAATATTTTATTTTTATAAAATAACTATAGTGTCAATTTTGACACTATTCATTTATTTCAATTCAAATAAAATCCAAACAGATGATATATTATAATGAAAATATTTAATAGATTTATAACATGTCAAATTTGACTAGAAAATTCTTGGAGAACATTAAATATTTCATATAATATTTATTTTAATATTTTTAATTCCATTTAGTTGGTATATCTCTTAATAAAATAATTAGTACAACATTTTTGTATAATTATTTAATATACTTATTTTTTGTATAAAAATAAAAAATAAAATACTATGATGAAGATAAATCTCATATATTTTATAATAATACTTTTACTCTAATGTATCATCTTAAAATCACAACATGTAAATTGTTATATTTATTAAATTATGAAGGTGACAACTTTTGAATCATTTAAAATAAAATAATATAACTGTTATAATCGCCTTTATAAGGATCCAAATGGTCAAAGACTAGGCAATTGGATGATTAGGGTTTATATATAAACTACCATTATGTTTTTTTTCATATTCTTGGGCCTTTTGATATGCATTACTATTTCAATAATAACTATATTATTAATTTTTCACTAAATAAATAATTTCTGCATCATTAATATATAAGATAAAAAGGTTAATTAAATAAAACAAAAAACAAAAAACAAATCACCATGATAAAGAAAAATATTTCTAACTCTCAAATTATTATTTATAACCGAATTTATATTCTGTATAACCATATATTAAAAATACTTTAATTATTAATGTTTGAGTGAGACATATTTATCGTTCCTTTAAATAAAATAAACTAAAGGTCTTAATCAAATACAAGTGGGTTAAATTAGATTCAATTTAGACCAAATTATGATTTAGGGCGAAATTTAATCATCTAATTATATTAAGACAAGTGTTAGGGTAATTTTATAATATTATATTTACCCTTAATTACCCGATTTACCTTTAACTATGGTAAATAAAATTTACCGCAGTTACCATTCATAGTGCCCAAAAATAAAATGTTACTTATTAACATAATTTGGACCTGATGATTCCAAATATGGAATCCATTTTTCCTAATTCAAATCATATAAGTTTCAGAAATTAATTTAAAATTAATCCCATTGTTAAAAAATGAGTTTTAAAAGATAAAACATTACAAAAGATTGAAATGATTTTACCTATGAATTCAATGTAAAATCAATGCTAATGACATAAGTTATATTAAATGTTAAAAATATATTCTCTTTATACTTTAAAACCAATCAATATTATAATCTAACCATATACATTATTGCGATAAAAAAAGATGTTTTTATTTAAAATATTGCTTGTTTGTACTATTCATTAAAATATGAAAGTTATCAGAATAATTTGAAAATTTTATCCAAAGTAAATTTATATATCCAAATTCCAAATAAGAATTATATTTTTTCAAATTGAACTTATAAACATGTCAAAACTTGATTTAAAGTGGGTGTGCCATCAAAAGGTGGAAAAACTGCATTTTTTATGAAAAATACTTATTTTACTCGAAAAATTTATTTTGTTCTCACATGATGTTCTATAAAATGTGTAAGATGAATAATAATGTTATTACATTAAAAATGTAGTTAATAATATTAATAACGGCTAGTTCATAAAAATATTATAACCATGTATCGTTGTTTAGTGAAACCTGGTATTGCATACAACACACGCTATCGAGAAAGGTTGTGATTGCGTGTAATGCAAGGAAAGTCAGGGTTGCGTGTAGTGCAAGACTCCTTTGTTGTTGCATATAAAAGAATCCAACCATATTTCATTTAAACATTGAATATATAAATATATATATATACTCAATGTTCTGTATAATAACTACTATCAAACGAACATGAAATTGTGTGTAACACAATCCAAGAATAGTGTTGCGTATACTGCAAGCTAATACGATGTTGCGTATAGAGAAAGATAATCTTTGTGTAGTGTAAAAAGAAAATATATGAAATAAATTAAAAAGAATATATCTCATAAAATCTCAGGGTGTTACATTCTACCACCTTAAAAAGAATTTCACCCTCGATATTCATTGGGGTTATAAATGGTTTACTATTTGTAAGTTTCTTTAATAGAAACCTACATCGTAAAAAGGAATACCAAAACTGAACATGAAAAACTAAATTATGAAACATAACGGTTACTCATAGTAACTAATCACTAGGTTTCCACATATTAGAACATTAGTTAAAATATGGATATGGAAGAGAAACCTAACCATCACGTTCTAATGGAGAGTGGTAGAGAACATAGCTATGAAAAATACAACAATCACAATGCCATAAATTTGTGATGATCTAAGGTACCATCTAATTCATCAGATATAAGAGAACTTGGACACCATTTTTTTGTTTTCAAGATCATTTCTCTAATGTTGAAGAATTTTTTAATTAAAAGAAATACTTACATGATATTGGTACAATCTTACTTTTGTTTATGTCTTGAACAACTTACACTTCATGTCTTAAAGTAATGAAGTTGAATTTGTCTTCCGTGAAGTGTTAGCAGATCATGTGATAGAATTATAGGTCATTCGATCTGTCTCAAACAAAAGGATAGCTAAAGTTATTAAATATACAAAAGTCCATCTAAATTGAGATTAATCGTATATAGTTCCTAAAATGGAATTATAATTCATATATAATTTCACTTAATAAATTAAAAATAATTTATACTAACCAGAGACTTAATGTAGGGCAGTGGTAACTGATAAAGGCCTGTCACACTTCGAGTGTGGGTTTGATTCCCACAACCTTGTCCTACGTGACGGGTTGTCGCCCGTCCTACGGGTTGTCCTTTTACTAAAACTATACTATTATAACATAACAAAAAGTTCTATCCTTAAAAAATACTATCTGATGTTTAAATTAATCGATTCCAATCTTTAGGTCTATCCAAAATACTTCTCTCCAATCTCAAAGTATAAATAAAATGATTACTAGAATGTTCATATAACAAGCACGTGAATATAATCATTTATCCCTTATATATCATAAGATATATCTTGTTGGTCACATTCCAAACATGTGAATACCTTAATCATGGATTCTCTTGAAAAATGAATACTCATTGAACCTTAGTGAAAACATGAATGCTGTCAAAAGTTAACTATTTCCACATACCAAAAAGCTCAAAAATTCTTTATACTCAAACCATGATATCACTTTGTCCTTATATCAATCATGAGTTCATGAATACTACCAAACATATTATTTTCTCCTTATCCCTTCATTATGCACATATCATCTGCGTTCCAAAAATATTTCAAACACTTTTCATGGTTACATGTACCATATAATTATTGAAAACCAGAATTAACCAATACAGAGATATTCCAATATTTCATGAAAGTACCTCAACATCATTATTCATGAATACCAATACATGAACACATCAATACATCCTCTTCAATGATTGTCATGGAATACGTCCTTCCTGGATTTATAAGTAACCTCTTAGGTCTGAGCATTGAGTTGGGTAATGACTATGTTCTCCACAAATAAGACATTGAACTCAATGACAGTCTGTCACTCTGTGACCCTTTTTCCCACATAGATAACATCTTCCCCTCCATTTGAGGTATTCTTCAAGGTTCTTCTTCCCTTCTTTACAAATATCAATCTTCCTTTCTCTATGCTCCTCACCATGCGAACGTGCATAAAATTCCATCTTCCTCTTATTGGATTACTTAGGAATAAAACTAAAGTTCACCTTGTTAATCATATATCGAGATGACTGATTCGACATAATCACAATATCATTATCTCTAGGAATTACCCAATTTCGTTGCTCGTGGTCACCAATTTTTCCATTAGATTCAATGTTAACATAATTCCTTCTGGGTCCCTCCATTGACTAAAACCAAAAACCAATGTGTAAGAATCAGTTAAAATAATGAGGAACCACATAATCATAAAAAGTAACTAATGGGAAGTCTACCTTATCACACATTCTTTAATCCATGACACCATAGGTTCACCCTATGTTATTTATGATCATCAACATAATTCTTGTAATGTAACCTATAGTTATACTAATCCTTCGGGACATCCCTAGATATACATTAGAAATATATCTAGGGATATCACTAAAGTTTTTGAATCCTAGTTTCCAAAGGTTAACTAAACCTTTACTCTGACACCAACTGTAGAGACCCAAAGCATGACGTACATAGACATTACATTACTTTTTCGGAATATTTAATAGATAACAAAAATAGACACCAATGGACCGTAATAGTTTTGTGTCTTTAGAAACTCTGAATATAATCTTCTAATCTTGGTGAAAGATCTTCAACATCTCCCATAATGATATTCCTTTTTTTTCTTACCTAAAGCCTTTCTCTATATCTTGGGGAAAAGAAAACATATAAAGGGTGAGTTCAAATGCTCAGTAAGGGTAATCATGGAGAAAATAAAACAAACTATATATATTTGAACGTAAAAACTTGAACATAATGTTTCAACATCAAGATCGTGAGCAGTGACATAAAACATGGAAGTACGTAAGGCATAGATCATAATGGAACATCAATCATGATAAAATATCATGGTAATAAAACATTTAATTATGGAAAAACATTAATCACATGATATGATTTCCATAGTAGCCAAGGCATTGCAGCCAAGACCTTCTTAGTGGACAAAGACCCTTACTGAACCGGGTTTACTTGCCGTTCCAGCCCTGTATTACTGAACCAGATTTACTTTCCATTTCAGCCATGTATATCTCATGAGATATTAATCTTTACCAAATGCATTGAAGGGAGATATAGGTACCACCCATCTCATAATTAAATCATTCTTACTGGTGACACAAAATAAACATAAATCATTCATTATAACCCAAAGAATAAAATGGGTTTCATAAACTTTATCCCATCATAACATAATCCATATAAAACAATTGGATATCATTTCGTCATAAGAAAAGTGAATCCATGTAAATCATAGAGACATTATACTTGAAACATAGACATATAAAATAATTTCATCTTATATGTAAAATAGTTTTGTCAAAACACTTGAAATGAATTCTTGAGGAAAATATCCTTTCTTCTTCAAAATAATTTTCTTTTCACAAAATTACATTAAATTTTAAAAGAAAAGTACTTTGTTGAAAATAATCATGAAATATTGTAGAGAATGATTCATGAAAATTAGGCTTTATGAAACTGTAAAAATCTGTTCATGCCGTATAATTTAAAAAAACATTCTCCTCAAACTTTTGTCGGAAAAGTCAAAAAGTTCCTCGTTTGGTAAACAAAATAAATATTCCTTTCATAACATGTTGTAAAAGTAAAAATGGGTAAAAATGAATTTAAACATATGTAAAAACACTTTTAGAAAATATGTACATGGATGATAACAATAACCCCAGTAAATACTTACGAATAAACAATTTAGGATAAGAATGAGATTGGAAAGGTTATCCCTTACCTTATGTCTGATATGCTTCTTACATATCTGAAACTCCTGTATAATGATTTAAATAATGTCATTGAATTATTACAGAATCATATTCATTATTATGATATCATATATGGTTCACTTATGACTTTATATTACTCGTTCTTTTGTAAATTCATGTTAACGTAGCATTTTGGGTAAAATTGTTTCATTTATCATCCATGTGTTGACTTGTAATTATTAATATGATTACATAGATCATGATTACATAATTCAAGAATATAAAAAATTATTTATATATAATATATATTCAGAATATACATATATATAATTGATCAATAAATGGAAATAAATACACCGTTCATGGATACGGTAGGTCGTACGTGTGAATGAACGCTGTTTTTGTTTCCTTATTTAATTGAATGGAATTAAGTAGATGAAATACATATATATATATATACATAAATCCAGTAGAATTATTATTTCATATATTTCATGATTACTTATTATATATACTTTATAATCATTCTTTAATTGTTAACATGGAAAATGAATCTCATCGCATCATGGAGACGGTAATCCGTACATACGCACGAGCGATGATATCATTCCCATATTTATTGAATAGAATTGGAGTGGATGATATAATATCTTAGAATCATTATGATGATATAATAACCATAGATAGTTATTCTTTATGCTATTATACCCATCCAAGTAAGGTGGTGGTGGAAAAATATATTACACCACGACGTGGAGACGGTATTCCGTACGTACGCACGCGCAGGGATTTCGTTTTTCGTAGGATGGATAGAAGGTGAAATAGGGTTGTTTAATATTTATAATAAAATATCAGTATATTAGTAATACTTATGTTATTACTTTATATTGAAACAAGTAAAGAAGAAGAAGTTGAAGAAGATAGAAACCTGAAAGAATCGGTAGGAGAGAGATTACCTCTTCTTCGACACACCTCCTTTAAACCTCTTCTTAGGGCACTAGAGTTGGTCTTTTGAGAAGAATATAACCTCTATGATATAACTATAGAGGTTTATAAGAGTAATTTTAGGGGTTTTCTGAGCTTCAAGGCTCAAAAGGGTGTGAGGAGAAGAGGGAAGGGGTTCCCTTTTTATAAGGGAGGAGAGGGGAACCTTTGGTAACATAGAAAATATTAATTTATAATAAATTCAACCTCACTTAAAAACCACTATAAATGAATCAAATCATAATATTAGATTATATAGGGTTGTAATCTAATCAACCAATAAAATTTAGACATGTTGGGAATTTATTTTAAACATTATCAACTTGATTTATCCTTATTTAATCTATTTAATTTTATTTGTGGTAATAAGATTCTAATTTTAAAATTGTTATAAATAATTAATTGTGTGTTGTGAATTGTCCATAATTGGATAATTTATGAAATTTTAGACCATATAAATTTCAAATCCTAATTTGTAAATATTTTTGTGATTTTTAAACAATTTTATAATATGTTATTTTTATAAAATAACTATAGTGTCAATTTTCACACTGTTCATTTATTTTAATTTAAATAAACTCTAAACAGATGATATATTATAAATAAAAATATTTAATAGATTCATCACATGTGAAATTTTTCTATAAATTAGTGGAGCACATTAAATAGTTCATATAATATTTATTTTAATATTTTTAATCCCATTTATTTGGTATATCTCTTAATAAAATAATTAGTAAAACATTTTTGTATAATTATTTAATATAATTATTTGTTGCATAAAAATTAAAAATAAAATCCTATGATGAAGATAAATTTCATATCTTTTATAATAATAATTATAAATGAATTTATCATCTTAAAATCACAACATGTAAATTGTTGTATTTGTTAAATTATGAAGGTGACAACTTTGGAATCATTTAAAATGAAATAATAGAAGTGTCATAATCGCCTTTATAAGGATCCAAATGGTCAAAATTTGGCCAGTGGATGATTAGGGTTTATATATACACTGCTATTTAATTTTTTTCAGATTTTTGGGCCTTTTTATTTGCATTACTATTTCAATAAAAACTATATTATTGATTTTTTACAAAATAAATAATTTCTCCATCATTAATGTATAAGATAATAAGGTAATTAAATAAAACATAAAAATTAAAAATAAATCACCATGATAAAGAAAAATATTTTATCTTTCAAATTATTATTTATAACCGAATTTATATTTTTTATAACCTTATATTAAAAATAATTTAATTATTAATGTTTGGGTGAGACATATTTCACTTTTCATTAAATAAAATAAACTAAAGGCCTTAATGAAATACAAGTAGGTTACATTAGATTATATTTAGACCCAAATATGATTTAGGGAGAAATAAAATCATCCAATTATATTAATACATGTGTTAGGCTAATTTTAGAATATTATATTTACCCTTAATTACCCGATTTACCATTAACTAGGGTAAATAAAATTTACCGTAGTTACTATTCATAGTGCCCAAAAATAAAAAGTAGATTATTAACATAATTCGGACCTGATGATTCCAAATATGGAATATGTTTTTTCCTAATTCAAATCACAAAAGTTTCAGAAATTAATTTAAAAATAATCCATTTAAAAAAAAATGATTTTTAAAAGTTAAAACATTGCAAAAGATTGAAATGATTTTACCTATGAATTCAACGTAAAATCAATGATAATCACATAAGTTATATTAAATGGTAAAAATATATTATATTTATACTTTAAAACCACTCAATATTATAATCTAATCATAGATATTATTGTGATGAAACAAGTTGTTTTATTTAAAATATAGCGTGTTTTTACTCTTCATTAAAATATGAAAGTTATCAGAATAATTTGAAATTTTTATCCAAAGTAAAATTTTTATATCCTGATTCCAAAGAAGAATTTTATTTTGAAAATTGAACTTATAAACATGTCAAAACTATATTTAAAGTGGTTGCTCCATCAAAAGGCGGCAAAACTGCATTTTTTTAAAAATACTTATTTTACTCGAAAAATTTATTTTGTTCTCACACGATGTTTTAGAAAATGTGTAATATGAATAATAATGTTATAACATTCAAAATATAGTTAATACTATTCATAACATCTAGTTAATAATAATATTATAACCATATATCGTTGTTTAGTGAACCCCGGTATTGCGTACAACACACACTATCGAGGAAGGTCGCGATTGCGTGTAATGTAAGGCAAGTCAGGGTTGCGTGTAGTGCAAGATTCCTTAGTTGTTGTGTATAAAATAATCCAACCATATTTCATTTATACATTGAATATATATATATATATATCCAAACTCAATGTTGCGTAGAATAACTACTATCAAACGAACTTTAAACTGTGTGTAACACAATCCAAGAATAGTGTTACGTATACTGCAAGCTAATACAGTGTTGCATATAGCGCAAGATAATCTTGGTGTAGCGTACAACATAAGATATGAAATAAATTAAAAAGAATAAATCTCATAAAATCTTGGGGTTTTACATTGAAAATATTATTATAATCTTGTAAAAGAAGCTTCGATGATTTTATAACGGCAGAAAATAGCCGCACCCACAATATAAGTTAATAAAATACATTCTTACCATAATTCTGACGAAAAGGTTAAAATAAACCTTGTTTGGAAAACAAAAGAATGATTCCATTATAAACATCTTATAAAAAGTCAAAAAGGGTATAAATGACTTTAACCCATAGTCTATAAAACAGTACGAATGATTTGAAATACATTTTTAGGAAATATGGATGTAGATGATAAAGAGGTCCCAGTAGATAATTACGTATAAACAACCTTGGATAATGAAGAGATTGTGAAATAAACCATTCCCTTGTACTTTTCCTTGGTTTAGGGTAGGTTAACCTCCGGTATAATGGTCAAATAATTATTATTAAATTATACAAGAATCATATACATTAATATGATATCATATATGATCTTTTAACATTGATTTGTTAATAATATCTTTGTATTATCATTGTTTCGGGTGTTAACCGATTCGTTTTCCTTTACATACTTTGTTACCTAAGCTGTGTTTGTTATGGATAGGTTGTATCTTATTTATATCTAGAATGATATCAAGTGTTTAAAAATTATTTTTAATCATCAAATGAAAATTAGTCTTGAATGGATACGATGGGGAATGAATCTCATCACGTTTGTGGAGACGGTAGTCCGTACGTACGCACGAGTGACAATATCATTATTTTGATATATAAATAATATATAATTGGATGTTGTATCATATATATAGAATAATTATCATGTTATATTTATTATTTACATGAATTAAACATCATTATTATACCCATCCAAATAATAATGTATTGAATAACAATTACACCACACCGTGGAGACGGTAAGCCGTACGTATGCATGTATGGTGACATGTCATCCAAGGGATGGGTAGAATAATGAATTTGGTTGTAACTTATTTATAATAACATCACAGTATATAGAATATACTGGATTTATTATTTTATAATTGAAACAACAAAGAAAAAGGGAGTGGAAGAAGAAAGGAACTTGAAAGAGGGTGGTGAAATTCTTACCTCTTCTTCAGGTTCTTTCTTTTAATTTGATCACAAGGTCTCCTTAAGTTTGATTTATGACTATATTAAGGCCTCTATGATGAATTTAGGGAAGTTTAGAGGATATTTGGGTGGGGTTTGGCCGAACCAAAAGACTTTGATGTTATGAATATTGGAAAAGGGGGAGTGCCATTTTATAAGAGGGGTGAGGGGCACCTTAGAAAAAACATAAAATATTATTTTATAAAAAATTCATATTCAGTTTATAATGGCTTTAAAATGACTTATTTCTAGGATAAGGTGGGTATGGGTCGAAATCCTTTCAATAGGTTTGGGTCACTATATTAACCTTATCATTTATATTTAACTCTTAGTTAAATAGTTTAACATTTACTAAGTCTCTTTGTATATTTAAATTATATAGTTAATAAACTTACTATAATAAGGCAAGAGAACTACCAGTGGTTAATTATTAATATATATAACCTTACCTATGTCATTTTTCCAAACCTTAGATATTTACTAATAGAATATCAATTAATAATATAATATTTGTTTTAAATACTACTTTTTGTCAATTTCGACACTATTTAATAATTGATTTTTTTAAAGTTCTATCAACTTTATTAATTCGAAATAAATTCATTTAATCAATCTTAACTCGTCATATTAACCTATAAAATTAGTTTAATTCATAAAATGTCTCAAATTACATTTATTTTAATATTTATAATATCAATTATTTTAATATTTCATTAATTAGGTAATTACTGCATCACCATTGTGTCATAAATAAGTTAAATTTTTAATGTCTAAAAATTATAAATAAAATACCATTATGTAGGAAATTTCTTTTTATTTATAATTAATATTTATAATTGAATTTATCTTTTGTATAACCCTATATTAAAAATGTTTTAGTTAGTAAACTTTGATTTTAACTCTTTTAACTCTTCTTTGAATTAAATAATAATAAATGTCCTAATCTAATCCAAGTTGACCAAAGAGGATAATATTTTATTCCTAAGGTTGTTTCTGGTAGAATTATAATTAGCCAATAGAATTAGGACATGTGTTAGGGTAATAATAATATCATTTTTACCCTTAATTTCCCTATTTACTCTTAATCGTGGTAAATAAAAGTAAAAAGTTACTATTCACCAAAAATTATTTTTATCTTATTGAACCAAATTTTACTCTTTGATATTAACCATTTCTCTCATATTTTTGAAATTCCACTCACAAAAGTGGTAAAATTATGTTTTATGTGAAATTGATATTTTTTCTAGGAGGTGGTAAAAGACGATGAAAAGTTCAATAAAATTTTTATATATCTAAAATTATTATAAACTAAATCCAATGAATTAAATTGAACATATATAGGTATTATGTATCTATTTTTACCTTAATTAAATTTAAAAAAAATAAAAAATTATTTATATAAAAATTCGGTTTTAAACTGTAACTCAATGTTTTTTTCACTATTCATCAAAAAATTAAACGTTTTCAAAAAAATACCAAAAATTAACCCTAGGATAATTTAGATATTTTGAATCCAAAAATGAAGTCCACTTTGAAAGATAAAATTTATAAAATTTCAAAAATTGTGTATTACTATTCATAACGGCTAGATTTATTGGTTGTGGTGTGTGTTTGAACTCGAAGTTGCGTACAACATACGCTACTATAATATTCAAAGAGAAGTGTACCATGGAAGCTTGGGTTGTTACATTATCCCCTCATTCAAATAATTTCATCCTCGAAATTTCTAGAATATTTCTGCATAAAAAGTCTCGGGTGGTTCTTCATTATAAGTTCCACTGGTTCTCACGCTGCCTCTTCCATCTTATGGGTTCTCCATAGAACTTTTACTAGACGAGTCATCCAGTTTCTCAGCACTTGATCTCTTATATCACGAATCATGACATTCTCTTCGCAATAATACAAATTGGGTTCCAGTTCTAATTCCTCGAAAGTAAGTACATGCGTTGAGTCAGGCATGTATTTTACCATCAATGATACGTGGGATACATCGCGAACATTGGAGAGATTTGGCATCATTTCCAAATGTTAAGCTTCAACCCCAATTCATTCTAGAATTTAAAAAGGTCCTATGTACCTCGGACTCAATTTACCTTTCTTATCGAAACGTATAACTCCCTTCAATGGGGATACCTTCAAAAAAGCATGGTCTCCTACCTAAAATTCCAAATCCTTCCTTCGGTTGTCAGCATAGCTCTTCTTCCTACTATGAGCTGCTTTGATGTGGTTTTTGATTACCTTCACCTTTTCAATCATTTCCTCTACCAATTCTGGGCCTACGAGTTTTCTTTCACCAACATCATCCCAACAGGTTGGTGTGTGACATCTCTTTCCATATAACGCTTCATATGGCTCCATCCGAATACTTGATTGGAAGCTATTGTTATAGGAAAATTCTACCAGAGGTAAATATTGATCCCACATACCTTCAAAGTCAAGTGAGCATGATCTCAACATGACTTCTAGGGTTTGAATAGTCCGTTCTAATTGTCCATCAATTTGAGGGTGGTAGGCAGTACTCAAACGAAGTTTAGTATCCAAGGCCTTCTGAAGACCCTTCTAGAATCTTGATGTAAAACATGGATCACGATAAAAAACAATTGATTTGGGTACTCCATGATGTCTCACAACTTCATTAATAGATAACCTTGCTAGATGTTCAAGTGGTTGATCTTCTCTTATAGCAAAAAAATGTGCGGAATTGGTAAGACGATCAACAATGAACCATATTGCATCGTTCCTTCTAGTAGTATTTGGTAGTCCCATGAAAAAGTCCATCGTAAAATTATCCCATTTCCACTCAGGTATGGGAAGTGGTTGAATGACTCCTCCAGGTTGTTTCCTTCTAGATTTCACTTGTTGACAAACCATACATCTTGACACAAAAATCAGCAATCTCCCTCTTCATGTTATCCCATAAAAAATGTTCCTTAAAATCTCTATACATTTTTTTGCTCCCATGGTGTATAGAGAAATTGGAACTATGAGCATCTTTAAAAAATTCCCTTTTTAGATCAGGTATATTGGGAACATAAAGTCTTTTACCAAACTTCAAAATTCCATCTTCATACACAAATTCACTCAATCTCCCATCATTCACAACTTTAATCTTCTTTTCAAATTCTTCATCATTAGTGTGAGAACTCTTTACCCTTTCTAGTAAATATGGTTTGGAAACCATTTGAAAAAGAATTGATATTTCACCTTCCATGGTTATTCCCATATCCATATTTACTAGATCCATGAAAATAGGATCCCTTTCAACTCTCATCTTGTTCAAAACTCCATGATGCTTTTTGCTCAAAGCATCTGCCACCTTATTTGCCTTCCCCGGGTGGTTTTGTATTGTGAAATAATAATCCTTGAGTAGTTCAAGCCATCGCCTTTTCCTCATGCTGAGTTATTTCTATGAGAAAATATACTTCAAACTATTTTGATAGGTATATATCTAACATTTTTTACAATAGAGATAATGTCTCCATATCTTAAAATAAAAGATTACAGTAGATAACTCAAGATCATGAGTAGGATAGTTTTGCTCATTAATTTGCAGCTATCGTGATGCATAGGCAATAACCCTATCATTCTGCATAAGGACACAACCAAGTCATTTCATTGAAGCATCACTATAAATAACAAACCCATCATTTCCCAATGGTGGAGTCAATATAAGGACATTGCCTATCTTCTCTTTAGTTCTTCAAAACATTCTTCACACTCTTTTTTCCAAACAAATTTAACCCATTTACTTGTGAGCTTCGTTAATGGGTTAGCCAATCAGGCAAAATTCTGGGCAAAATGCCGATAATATCCTGCTAAACCAATAAAAATTGTGTACCTTAGTTATACTCGTCGGTGCTGCCCATTCTTGGATTGCCTTTGTCATAGAAAAATCAACAGAAATTCCATCCTTAGAGACAATACGACTAAGAAAAGAAATCTCCTGAAGCCATAATTTACAGTTGCTAAACTTCCCATAGAATTCATTTCCTCTAAGAGTATTCAGGATAATGCGCAAGTGATTTTCATGATCTTCATAGATTTTAGAATATTCCAAGATATCATCAATAAACACCACCACAAAATCATCAAGATATTCTTTGAAAACTATATTCATTAGATCCATGAAAACAGAGGGTGCATTAGTCAGCCCAAAAGGCATTACTGTAAACTCATAATGCCCGTACCTAGTTCAAAATGTTGTCTTAGGAATGTCTTTTTTCATCACACACAACTGATGGCATCCAGATCGAAGGTCAATCTTTGAAATGTATTGAGCTCTATGCATTTGGTCAAATAAATCATCAATGCAAGGTAGGGGATACTTTCTATTTATTTTTATAGCATTTATTTCCATGTAGTCGATACATAACCTCATAAATCCATCTTTATTCTTAACAAAGAGGACAGGGGATCCCCGTGGAGAAAAACTAGGGTGATTAAATCCCTTATTACTCAATTCCTCTAGTTTTTTCTTTAGTTCAACTAATTCCACAGTGGCCATTCTATAAGGGGTCTTCGATATGGGCCTTGAACAAGGAATTAAATCAATAGAAAACTCAATTTATCATTCTAGAGTATGTCCTGGTAAATCTTCAGGAAACACATATACATATTATTTCATAATAGTTACATCCTCTATGTGGACATTCTTTTCCTTACCCATAGTTATTTCATTCTCTTCCTCCCCGATAATTGAATTTAGTTGAGCTATTGGGGGTGGATCTACATAAGAATCAAGTGGTGATGATTCTACTCTTACGATAAGGTGTTCTTTATCATCATCATCAAAAATAGTAACCTCCTTCTTCTTACAAGAAATTTTTGCATCATGGTCTGAAATCCAATCAATTCTGAGGATTATACCAAATTCAATAATGGGTATGATGATCAGATCAGCCGATAATGAACATTTATATGCTCTAAGGGGGACTGATTTACAAAACATTGATGCAATGATACTTCCCATAGGATTTTTTACTGAAAATTCCCTTGTTAAATGAAATTGTAAATATCTAGTTTTCTAAGTAAACTGAGAAGATATGAAACAATGTGATGATCTAGAATCAAATAAAGCATTTTCAAAACTTGAGGAAACCATTAAATTACCTGCCACCTCGTCTTTCGGGGCTTCTAACTCAGCAGTAGTGATAGCATAATATTGGCCTTAATCCCTTGGCCTTTTCTAAGGTAAGTTCTCCTGACGCATAGGACATTCATTTGCATAATGTTCCATCTCCTTAAAATTGTAGCATTGAACATCTGCAGGTTCTTTCTTCCCCTTGCAGTCACGAGCATGGTGACCTTTTTCACCACACTTGTAACAGACTCCCATTCCCTTCAATCAACTACCAGGGTGGTTCTTCACACATTTACTATAGGATGGATATTCTAAATTTCCTTTTATTTCCCTTATTTTCATTTCTAGAGTGATTAGAAGATCTCTTCTTCTCTTTCTTGGCTTTAAAGTCGTAAGACTAAGAGAATTCGTTTTTTTTGTTTTGATAGCACATGAGACAATATCTTTGTACGATGAGAAGGATTGTGAGACTAATGCTCGATGGAAAAATTGTTTTAACCCATCAAAGAAACGATAAATCTTACCTCTTAGGTTATGTATATAATCTGCATCATTCCTTGCTAATCTTTTAAAGTTAGACTCATACTTTGCAACATTATCGTCCTCCTTTTCCCTCAGACTCGAAAATTGTCTTTCCATATCCGATCGATGGTCATGAGGAAAGTATTTTTCTAAGAACATATCTTTAAACTCTCTCTATTCCATATTTGATACTTCATCTTATTCCTTCATGTTTTGAATAAATGAACACTATTGATCAGCATCTCTAGTGAGGCGGTAAACTGCCATGACAACTTTTTCCCTTTCGCTACTCCCCAAGGCATGAAATATTTTCTCTATGGAATTTATCCATTGCTCAGCTACTAGTGGATTTTTACCCACATTTAATGTTGGTGGTTGTTTGATCATGAAGCGATCTAACATTGATCCAGCATGTTGTGGATTAGGGTGCTCCATACGGGTAAGGATATTATTCATAAGCTGAGTGAGTTGTCCTAGTATGGTGATTAGCTGGCCAGCACCAGTTGCATCACCAACTCCACTATAATTATCTTGAGTAGGAGGTATATCATTACAAGGAGTGCGTGAAATGATAAAATTTCCATTCCTTCCACTAGGTTCCATTTCTAAACAATGGAATACACTAGATTAGTTTATGAATCGCAAAACATAAATCCAAACTTGTAAAACACTTAAAATGAATCGAACAGTTTATAGATATAATCGATAATCATAAAAATGTTTTCTTTGAGGAATTATATACTCATAAACCCTTCATAATGGTTTGTAAAGAAAATGAGAATTATCCTAATCATATACCTTGGGAGTGTCGTAACCAAGAGTGCAGCAAGGACCATTGTCGTGCACCAGTTCCCCTTCGAGTCTACCTCAAAATAGTGTTTTCGGGTTTTACCCCTAGGTACATTTGTGCCAGAGCTTCCTCTACCTACTCGTATCCAGACAGGGATGTATTGCTCAGAAAATTCAAAAAATCTCTATAACACCAAAATTGTCGGAAGTTCTTCAATACTAATCTTCAAAGTACATCTTAAGTCTATGTACTCTAATCAGAGTTTATCTAAATATAGTTTCCAAGTTTTGTACTAAACTTTCTCTGATACCAACTGTAATACCCCGACCCCAGTTTTCCAGAGTCAGTGCATTATTATAGAACATTGGCATGATCACAAAATATCATGTCTCAAAATACTGATTAGTTTATTAGCCTTAGAAACACTAGATACATTCATAAGTATTACATTACATCATAAAGTGAAAAACTACAGCAACATAGTCTCCATAGTCCACACTCATATCCCCTCAGACTATCCCTGCAGGTCAGTCATAAAATACTTCTTCACATCCTGGAAAATATAAGACATTGAAAGGGGTGAGCTCAGATGCCCAGTAAGGATAATAATATAGCATAAACTTTCATAAAGAAGCATAAATATTTAAGGCAATGTATAGCTAAAACAAAAGCCTTTTAAACTTGAAATTCAGTATAATATGGAAGAAATAAAATGAAATAATCCCATTTACTTATTCACATGGATATTCTACAAGTTGAATAATCACATGTAATATCAATAACCACTTTCATAATAATGGAATGCATAATACCAGACTATCATAACCACATAGTCAAGGCCTCGTGACAAGACTACAAATAAGATTTTTTCAAGGCCTTGTGCCAAGACACTAGTTTGTCTAATTATACTGACCGATGCATCGAGGAGCTATAGTGGGATTCACCATTCACATACTACGTCCAATGCATTCCTCATATGAATAGGTTTAAACATAACATAAACATTCATATTAAAACTAGCAAACGAAATGTCAATACATTCTCCATAAACCATGAATGGTATAAAAATAACACATCCACATTCAAACATATCACAGAACCTTCAATACAATATGAATGTTTTGTATCATAATAAATCAACTTCAAATAAGATTAAAATCCATCAAATGATGTTGACATAGATGAAATCAAAACTATTTGAGAGAAATATCTCTTTTCTTGAAATCATTTAAAAGTCACATAATTATAAAAGAAAACATTTACTTTGAAAATATTATTATAATCTTGTAAGGGAAGCTTTGAATATTTTATAATAGCAGGAAATATCAGCACCCCCCGTATAAGTTAATAAAATACATTCTTACATTAATTATGTTGAAAAGGTTAAAAAGGACCTTGTTTTGAAAATGATAGAAAGATTCTTTTATATAAATCTTATAAAAATTCAAACAAGGATATAAATGAGTTTAACCCATAGTCTGTAAAATAGTGAGAATGATTTGAAATTCATTTTTAATAAACATAGAGGTGGATGATAAAGAGTTCCCAGAAGATAATTACGTATAAACAACCTCACATAATGAAGAGATTGGGAAATAAACCTTTACCTTGTACATTTACTTACTTGAGGGTAGGTTAACCTCCTTTATAATGGTGAAATAATTGTTATTAAATTATACAAGAATCACATACATAAATATGATATCATATATGATCTTATAACATCGATTTGTTAATAATATCTTTGTATTATCGTTGTTTCAGGTGTTAACTGATTTGTTTTCCTTTAAATGTTTTGTTATGTAAGTCGTGTTTGTTATAGATAGGTTGTATATTATTCATATCCAGAATGATATCAAGTCTTTAAACATTATTTTTAATCATCAAATGAAAATTAGTCTTGAATGGATACGATGGGGAATGAATCTTATCGCGTTCGTGGAGACAGTAGTTCGTACGTACACACGAGCAATAATATTATTCTTTTGATATTAAAATAAAATATAATTGGATGGTGTATCATATATAAATAATAATTATCATGTTATATTTATTATTTACCTGAATTACACATTATTATTGTAACCATCCAAATAATAATGTATTGAATAACAATTACACCACGACGTGGAGACGGTAAGCCGTACGTATGCACGTATGGTGAAATTTCATCCAAGGGATGGATATAATAATGAATTTGGTTGTACCATATTTATAATAAAATCACAATATATGTAAGATACTGGATTTATTAATTTATAATGGAAACAAAAAAGAAAATGGAAGTGGAAGAAGAATGGAACTTGAAAGAGGGTGATGAGATTATTACCTCTTCTTCAGGTTCTTCCTTTTGATTTAATCACAAGGGCTCTTTAAGTTGGCTTTCTGACTAATGTAAGTCTTCTAGGATGAAGTGAAGGAAGTTTAGATGATATTTGGGTAGGTTTTAGGTGAAGAAAAAGGCTTTGAAGGTATGAATATGAGAGAAGGGGGAGTGCCCTTTTATAAGAGGGGTGAGGGGCACCTTAGGAAAAACATAAAATATTATTTTATAATAAATTCATATTTGGTTTATAATGGCTCTAAAGTGACTTATTTCTAGGATAAGGTGGGGATGGGTCTAAAGCCTTTCAACCAATAGATTTTAGACAGGTTTGGGTCACTATATTAACCTTATCAATTATATTTATCTCTTAATTAAATAGTATAACATTTACCATGTCTCTTTGTGTTTTTATATTATATGGTTAATAAACTTACTATAATAAGACAAGCGAACCCCAAGTGGTTAATTATTAATATATATAACATTACCTATGCCATTTTGCCAAACCTTAGATATTTACGAATAGAATATCAATTAAAAATATAAATGTCATAATCTAATCCAAGTGGACCAAAGAGGACCATATTTTATTCCTAAGGTTATTTTTGGTCGAATTATACTTATCCAATAGAATTATTACATGTGTTAGGGTAATAATAATATCATTTTTACCCTATTTACTTTTAACCATGTTAAATAAATGTAAAAAGTTACTATTCACCAAAAATTATTTTAATCTTATTGAACCACATTTTACTCTTTGATATTAATAGTTTCTCTTGGATTTTTTTAATTCCACTCACAGAAGCGGTAAAATTATGTTTTATGTGAATTTGAAAATTTTTCAAGGAGATGTGTAAAAGACTGTGAAAATTTCAATAAAATTTTTATATATCTCAAATTATTATAAAATGACTCCAATAAATTAAATTAAACATATATTGGTATTATGAATCTATTTTAACATTAATTAGATTTGAATAAAATAAAAAAATATTTAAAAAAATCAGTTTTAAACTATAACTCAGTGTTTTTTTTCACTATTAATCAAAAAATGAATGTTTTCAGAAAAACACCAAAAATTAACCCTAGTCTAATTTTGATATTCTAAATCCAAAAATGAATTCCATTTTGAAAGATAGAATTTATAAAATTTCAAAAATTAGGTATTACTACTCATAATGTCTAGTTTGATTGGTTGTGTTGTGTGTTAGAACTCGAAGTTGGGTACAACAATGCTACTGTATTATTCAAAGAGAAGCGTACTGTGGAAGCATGGGGTGTTACAACTAAGGTAGATTCCAACACCCCATTATGTTATTGGTTACCCCGGAATTAATTTCCAATATCTTCCTCTGGACCTGAGTGCTATGGTCTATGATTTATTGTCTCCGTACCAAAATATCCATGGGGATCTGATACCGTCAACATTGCATCCCCATGTTTTGTACCCATTCTCAAATATAGAATGTGGCCCTTAATTCATGAACCTTTTTATGGCTCACACCTTGTTATTGGAAACCATAAGTCATAGGGCTCATGCTATTAAATCATGAGCTAAGTTGTCTTAGGGTTTCAGAACCCTTCTTTCATAACCTTCCTTTCATTTCCAACTTTATCATCTTGATGTTTAATCCTTTATAAATATTTCACAACCCCTTTAAATGAGTAGTGATCTCTTTGCTTGGCCATGCTATTGATGCAAGGGCTCAAACCCCTCAACCGTAAACATATTGGCATGGTATAAATGGCCTCTTAATCCTTGTGATCCTCAATGACACTATGGTAGAACATGACATCGCAATAGTGTCAAGGGACATACCCAACATGTCTATCCCATCCCGTATCACTCAACTCAGACTTCTGGGTTCTGATTTACATCACCCATATCCCAACTATCCAAGTAGGTTGAGCTTCCCTTGAATTTCACCCATTGCAATTTCCACCCAATGAACCTTTCATATCCCATGTAAAAGAGTGCAGATCAGCTTTTCTTGTCCATGCTATCGATTCATAAGTTATTTAAACCACTAACTAATGACATATCCTCCTTGTAAAAAATGAACTCCAATACTTGTGAGCCCCAAGAAACCACGATATAACACAACAACCCATTGTGTTTTGAGTCACTCTTTGGTTGCATGTTGTAAATACCATAAATTTCATAGGTGAAAGGCTTTAAACTATGTGGCATGCCGGAGTCTTGGCGGTAAGACATTAAACTACATGGCACACCAAAATTCGTGGTGGTAATCCATTAAAATACATGTAACACTAAAAGTAGTGGTGGAATGACATTAAACTACATGGAATCAAAATGGTCTCCATTTAAATACCCTAAACTAAATAAATAGATGCTATGAATTATAAGTACATAAACTAAATCAAAAGATGGTCTGAGATAAAAGACCCTAATCTAAAGAAAAAAAAATGGTTCGAGCTAAATGAACCTAAACTAGAGCACCAAATAGTCCTAGCTAAAAGACCCTAAACCAATGTAACAATTTGTCTAAGCTAAAATACCCTAAACAAAATAAATAGATGGTTTGATCTAAAAGATCCTAAAATAAAGAAACATATGGTCAAAGATAAAATACCCTAAACTAAATCTTGTTATAGTAGTCATGAGGCTTTTTATATATCCATATCATGATCAATATTATCTCAACATATATTAAAATCACTAGTCATTTGGGACCTATCACATACTCTGATGATTTCCTCGCATGCCGGGAATCCGTGCTCATTCACTATAAAGAAAAGGAAGGGAATCATCTGCAAATTTTTAAGTATAAAAATGAAAAAATTTCATGCACATTATAGGTAATTGAAAAAGATGAGAGACATCATATGAAGACCAAAAACATTGTTTGTCAAATCCACATAAAAGGTGGGATCCTCAAACATCATATCATTTCCTATAGATAAAAATATAATTGAAAAATACTTGTACCATCACAAAATCTACTCATCTGAGTATTTAAGATCAATAATTGTTTTCTCTAGTAGAGACACATATCAATGCCACTGATTAGCTGACTCACCCTCTACCTCTGCATTGCACTGCAACTCCACCGATATGGCAACAAAATCCATTATAGCTTCCACTACCACGTCCAAAAGTCATTTTTATTCCATAATGGTATTCGTTGATGGCTGGATTGTATGATAAGACTTATAAAAATCTATATGAAGATAACCAATCTCATACAAGAGATGAACAATCTGATCTTCCCCATCTATAATCGCATCCTGGTGAGCTGTATCCTCCATCTCATGTCCATTTTCTTCATCCACACCTTCAATTCAATGTTGTTTTTATAAATAGGAAGCCTTAGTAGTTGCCACACTAAGTTCAAGGTATCTTATCTATTCACATACACAGATTACCTCCTTCACCTGAGAGTGAACATAAGACTAATCAAGTACCTCATAGACAAGGAAAAGAACCATGAATCGAAGATGACCTAAACTATCATTCAATCCATCCAACATGGTTTCTAAAACCAAGATCCAAAAATCTCCCCACATCTTCCACTGCATCGATTGATAGAACATTGAGGACCCAGGTTCATGATATAGTCTTACCTATGGATCTGAACATATTTTTGAATTATATAAATCAAGGGTAGGTTTGTGCCTGTATTCTTTGATGATGAGGGAAGAGAACCAGCCTCAGCATTAGTAGACTCAATTGGAGGGATTCCTGAAGGGGCATGAACCAAAGAATCAAAATTTTGAGGGGAAGGCACTAAAATAGAAGGTGAAAGCACATGACTATTACTGAATGAATAATGTTGGACCACTAAATGTCATCATGCATGACTGAGTTAGGAAGTTACCTTTTTATAAGTTTCACTAGTAGCATGCCCTACATCAATTCCATCCACGGAAGAGGACACAACTTCATTCACCGATAAGGTATTTCATAGTACCACCACCACATGGTCTTCAGTAGGGCCTTACCACCACCATTTAGGACTAGGATAATGTAATATCATGTTGGGGGTACAAAGAAGGTAGGAAAATATAATTTATTCCTCAAAAAATTTTCACCTTAGTTAAAAACAGATTCCACACTGGGCGATGTAGTAGAAGAATAACTACCAGTATCAACGCCCTCAAAGATTTTATCCATCCATGTCCAAATGAAATTTACACCTTCCAATGTGTATGTGTAAGGGATAAAAATTGGTTTCATGGGCCCCTTGATCATACATGTTTCTTGGTGGATCATTTCTTGTAGTGGTGGATCTATTGGTCCCATTAAATGCCCACATGTATCCCTATAAATGGTGGAAGCCTCTTTTAAATGATCCAGGTGAGGGCCTGCATGTTTTAAAAAACAATTAACATACCGATGGGATAGTAATAAATAGAAATTAGGGAGTCAAATACCAATCATTTTGGTGGATTCTAGGAGAGAAGGTTTTGAAGATATAGTTCGGTTCATCTTCTTCCTTTTCTTCCTTTCTGAGGAAAGGGCTTCAGAATCTGTTGATGCCTAGGATGCCCCTAAAATCTCCATTTAAATTTGGACAATTTAACCAGGGGAACCTTCGTCATCAGTCCCCTGATCACCGTTGAACCCCTCTCTGCAGACTCTACCTTGGGAGTATATTTGAGAGACAGTAGATCCATGTGATCTTTGAAAGACTCCCCCTACAACCATATATATAATAGCGGTCATAAAAATTTCAGAGATAAAATATCTTTTTAAGGCCTAGAATAAACTTATAATCACCACTTCCTCAGTAAAAGTGTGGAACTGCTCATCTGTGGGATTCTGAAGAGTGTGTGGGTGGACCAATTGGTGTAATATAGAAGAATAAAATAGCCGATCGAGGGGCTATCCAAAACTGTGTCAATGCTCCCAAGGATGGTCACACCACCATGGGTTTCTATTCAAATGTAATACCACACTAGGGGGAAGTAATATATGAAAATACATAAATAAATACAACTGATAGGATTAGTTATTCTTGATGGAGTCCTCATAATACTTTTCCTTCTAGGTCTCCCACTACTAAGACACGATTGGGAAAATCTTGTCACATGTATCACTTGTACCTATGACAGTAGATGCCTCTGCTAGTAATGGTAGATGATTTACATGATTTGGAGGTGCTATCAAGGATTCCATCCTCTTAAGGGAAACATTCTTCCTAGGTATGGGTTTATATTAAAATATTGGTGGAAGATGGGCCTCACTCACCAACATAAATAGATTCACATTGGGATGTGATCAGATACAGATATATGCATAGCTTTGTGAAAGGACGATCACTACTTCAATAGTGGTAGGGTACAATTATATGATTGTATCAACCCAAGTGAAAAATACCTAGAATTGATGATCCACCATCATGTGCCCCTATGAACTGAAATAGATAGTGCTGGGACACCTTGTTTGGACACACATGAATTGGAGGATGAACCAACATGGTTCATACCATTCATAGATAAGGTACCCATCAATGTGAGTGGAAATATCCCCTCACTAGGGGACATCATATAGGCATGCTCCCAATGTGTTGTTAATGCATCTTCAAAAAAGCATCCATATGACATGGGATCATATGTCCTGAAAGATAAAAACTCATGACATTTCAGAAAATCCATTATTTCCTAGTCCTTTGATAGAATGGGTCATACCCATTGGATACAATACAAGTTAGGTATGGAAACCATATTTGGGATTCCTTGAAGGTTCAAATAATCGTAACCACCTGGATCGGACCTCATCCAACCCCATAACAATTGAAAGGGGCCCATTATCTTATAATGTGATTCAACCTTATTAACAAGATGCAGAAGGCAGCTGAGATTCATAGATACTGTGATCACCAAACCAAATTGTTCCCCTATGGCCATTTTAGTCATCATTGTGAATGTGGGGAGTTTGAATCCCCCAACTCTTTTTTCATGAGTATGTACCCTCTCAGGTAAATTGAAAGGAAGAAAAATAGTTAGAAAAATAATTCAATAATAAGGATGACCTCCCCTCCCCAATTATTATATGTACCTCCTTTAATTATGGGTCAATAAAAACTTGACACACTGTGGGAGTCCTCGGTAAGGTAGGTTGTCAGTTTCATGATAGTTGACTTAGGAAAAAAATTAATAAACAATTCGACCCATGTTTGGAAGGGAAATTCTTCCCCAAGAGACACCCCTTTAGGGTGGTTCTTCTTAGATGACCTTATCTGTTCCCAGGTCGAAGGAGGGGTCTTGGTCACCTCATCCTAAGAAAACATTGGGGGGTGAACTCAACGTACATGCCACCAAGTTTGGGGGTGCTGAAAACCTCCTCCATATCTCGAAGGTTATTGCCTACTTCACCATGTATGATGTGGAAGGTGTAAATTTATAGGCTCAAATAGCTTAGTAAGTCCGTCATCAAGTTATTTTGATTGTATATTTATGTCTGTGATATCTATAATACTTCATGATACCCAATTTCCTTTTTCTTTTACTGATATTCAGAAGTGAAGTACTGGACTCAAAAGGTCCATCTCCAATCCAATCTGGTACATCACCTATCTAGAAATCCCAACTAGAGATCCACCAAAATGTTCAATCATTAGAGGATCAGATATATGTTCATTCTCCTCAAATTACACTGGCATGAACATCAGCAAATAACTGTCATCACAATATTTCTTTGAGATAAATTGGTTCCCATGGGAAATGTTGGCATATAATGTGTTATGACCCCTTTAGATCAAGGAGGGGGGTATAAATGGTTACTATAGAAGAGGGATAAAGAAATCATCTGTAAGCACAAAACAATAGAGCTACAAATAATCCTAAATGGGGTTGTTCACAAATTTCAAACCCATAAGATTTAGTAAGCCTTTATTATATGACCCGGATGAACGAAGATAGGTAGGATCAATGCTCACCACATAGTTTCATGGTTGTAAATAACTAATATGTCCCCTATTTAATGTTTTAGGTGTTTTTTGATTGGATCCCAAAGTCATACAAAAAATAAGTAAGTGTCACATGCCAGAAGAAAAAATATAATGTCATGACAGAATTAAATGAATGAAAATGATCCAATGTCATTATGTGCATCGGTTGACTCATCCAAGGGTTCATGAACCACATTTAGGAGCTCAAGAACCACCTATCCATCGAAACAACTACATGGTACATAACCCTTGAGAGGCCCCAAGCGTATCAGATGAACTCATTAAAGACATGGAATCCTGTCACATAGACATTGTCATGGAATCTGATCAAGTGGTCAACTCAGAGGAACCCACAGAGTCCTCATGACTGCCTCTTAAGTCCATTAAATTAATGAAGTATTTTCCATGAATGAGATGGATGAGTTTATGATAGGGAATCAGTCTTGCGCAAGAGTATGGTTCATGGTTACGACTCACGATGTAGACTCATAGATAGGTAATGTGATCAGGGTTCACAGTGAAGGATTGTGACATGGTAGTTGTGAGAGTTCTCTAAAGAAGAATTTGGAGAATGGAATTGAATGTACTCCACACACCAAATATATATAGGTGGATACCAGAATACAAAAGGCCACATGGTGAACCAAAAATTGCATGAAAGCCCCGGTTCGCGACACCACCGAGGACTCTAGAAGACATTTGGTTTTCCTCAGGACTGATTCCTTTTCCCCTCGGACATCGCTCCTATGGGGGAACATTTATTTATGGCCTCAAATTAATAACCATCTAAAAAATTCCAATGGAATAAGTAACTGAACATGGGTTTTTTCTTTCCCTCAAAAGAAAGGGAGAAACAGATGGTTGAAGACCAAAAGAGCCCCTAAAATGGTCGCACTCGTGGTACCATCTCAAGGTCATGTGAAGACTCCATACATGGAGATTATCCCATGTAAATATCTATGAAAACATCATCAGTAAGCGCCCTTTCCCACTAGTGACTAAATGGTTAAAGATGGATGAGAATCCCCTAAATCTGTACACTTTTTCATTGGATAATGCAAAACAAACCATCTAAAATCCCCTAATGATCAAGGTAAGAGACATTCTATGGAATAGAACCAGGTAGTCACAATGATCATGTTCCAAAAAATCATTAGGAATAACAAAATCCCTATATACTATCCCAGACATCATGAGAGACCTTCGAGACATCACCTTAAATAATGAAGGAGATAATGAGGAGGAGACGAGAGGTGTCTGCAGTTGCTGGAGGACATGTGGTGAACCCATTAAGACTCACAATGCACCCTGACCTATCTAGTGCATCTCACAGATCCCCTTTGTCTCATCTTTCATATTACAAGGGAATCGCCAGAAAACTCCATGATGTTCTATGAAAAAATGCGTAGTTTTTCAACAATGTTTGCAAAATTCTATATAATCCACGTTTTTTATTATAGACACCACTGAAAAATTGAGTAAATATCATGGATATTACCCAAGAAAACACATGTACCTCCCAACTCTTGTCATATAAATCAAAGGGGATCAAAAGGGTGGAGGTGAGGGGTGTTTGTGGTCACGGAAAAGTATGTGAAGTGCACCCCATGCGACCTAGGAGACATCGTGAGACCTTAGTGTCATGACCAACTCACCTCTCTAGGTCCCTCAAGCTTATCAGTTTCACCACATGGAAGACCTAGCACATGGCCAGGAAACCCCATTGAGCTTTAAGGGAAAACCGAAATTTTTTTCCATGAAATACTCACACATCACCATGTGACAAATATCAGTCACGCGAATACTCTCCAAAATATATTGGAAATACCCTCAGATCCATAAATACAATTAGACATGAAACCCGACCATTGTCACATAAAATGGTGGAGATGGAAAAGGGTTAGGTGAGAAGGGTTCGCGGTCACTGAAGGACACATGATGCATCATGTGAACCCTCGAAATAGATCACGAGACCTTGAGATAGTCCATCCACGGACTCATGAGTTCCCTCAAATGGGCACATAGATCTCACAAAGACCCTTGGAATAATTGATATGAAATCATGGAATCCTTTCTAGGAACGAGTCTTCTATAATCTACAATAATACAATAAAAAAATAATGGGCCCACGACCCCGGAAATTCCAGAGACACCCCAATAGCAGTCCACCAAATAGACTCATGAAAACATGTAATGCCAGAACACATGTCGCCTCTAGCTAGGAATCACATCATATTCCCTGCACAAACTAGTGTGTACATGGGATGGATATGCCTATAACTTGTCTGCTCCAACTCAATAAAATGTTTGGTTTTCTAATCAGTTGGTGTGTCTGTCGAGAGACTGGATGGTAGAGGCAATGAACGTCGATGATTAGATTTTAGGATTTTGTGCACATCTAATCACTTGATCAACCAACTTTCCACAAGGTAATACACCAGTGAACCACTAGAGAATTCATGTGAAAAGCATAATGCCTTTCACCTTATCAATCAATGATCTCACAAAATACTCTTTACAAGACATGTGAATTCCACTTCAAATGTCTTTTAGATCAAGCGAGACCTAAAAAACTAACACTAAACCAAGATGGAGATCTCGCCATATAAATAAAAATATAGTATTAAAAGTGGAAAACTCAATCAAAAGACATGATCAGAAACCTCTGTGTACATCACATGTTCCATCCGATGATACATGACAGTGCCAAGTCAAGTTACCCTGATCTCGTGACATCCCTTCATCATGTCATTTGGGACACACATATGGCTATGGAAATGTCAATATAGGTCTTTAGAACCTTTTTCAAGAACCACATGGATCCCAAAAAAATTGGAGTTTTCACCTGGGGCTTGAGATGTCCTTCGAATGCATCTCCTGACTCATATGATGGCACTTACTCACCTCATTCAAGTCTCTTTGACACATCTGGACATGTTGAACCAACTATCATGGCATGCCCCCTGAACGAGTCATCAATAACCTGTGAAACCTCTAGACATGTCTTCCTGGACTCACAGTGTCTCCTGGACATGTCATCAAAGACATTTGGCACACATCTAGACATGCCGACCTATACTCACAATGTATCGTAGAGGTTTCATCCAAATCATGTGACACCCCACGACCACGTCACCATGGATCTTGTGACACCCCACATATGTGTCGATCCAGGTCACAAAATTAATCCTAGGGTATGCTGATAGGATCAAGATAAACCTTCTAGATATGAACACCCATTTATCAGGGTATCCTCAGTGTGTATGCCCCAACCATAATGAACTATGAGGACTCTGATACCCACCATAACCAAGATACAAAAGAAACCTCCTTAAAGTCTCGATCTCCATATCAAATATTCCAAGGACTACCAAAATATGTAGATCCCACATCCACAATCCATAAGGTTTATCATTAACTCCTTCTTGTTTCTCACAACAAGCTTGTATCCCATGGGATTATGGGGATGCAATGAGCCTTTAATTTGGCACCATTCATCAAGGAAACCTAAGTGGGTATGCCCCAGCCTCAATGAACATTGAGGACTCTAATTATTTCCATAGCTGGGATACATAGGATGCCTTTTAAAAGGATAAATCTCCATATAAAATATCTATAGGACTTCCCCAATATGGAGTACCCACATCTACAAGCCATGAGGCTAATCACACACTCCCTATTTTTTATAACAACGAACTTGGATCACATGGGCTTAGGGGGATGCAACAAGAACCTCATTAGGCATCATTCATCAGGGCAGCCATAATGTGTAAGCCCCAAACATAAATAAATACGAGGAATCTAATTACCACCATAACCAGGAAACATAGGATGCCTCCTTAAAGAATCAAGATGCATATAAAATATATAAAGGGATTCCCCAATATGTAGATCCCATATCCATATTCCATGAGGCTGATCATGTACTCCCTCTTGTTTCTCAAAATGATCCTGGATCATATGGGATTAAAGTGATGCAAAGGGAACCTCATGGGGAATCATAAATATGATAGCCCCAGTGTGTAAGCCCCAACCTTAAAGAACTATGGGGTGTCTCATTCCAACAATAAATGGGATACATAGGATGCTTCCTTGTAGAATCGAGATCAGCATCAAAAAACTAAAGGCCTTTCCCAATTTTTAGATCATATACCCATATGATATTAGCATGATCATTCACTCCCTATTATTTGTCACAATGAGAATGGATCACACGGGCATAGGGAGATGCAATTATCATCTCATTAGGCATAATAAATGGGACTGTCTTAGTGTGTAAGTCCCAACACCAATCTAAATTTGTGGGTTTTGATTCCTAAACTAACTATGATACGTACTACACCTCGTATACCATCATTGAAATATCAACAGCCTCTACCCATGGGAGGATATCCTAGAGCACTTGGTCATGTGACTTCAGCACATAAGTGATTTCCCACTATTGGAAAATCAATGAAAACCTGAGATATATACAAATGAATCCTGGTGGGTGGTACATAAAATAGAATTGACCCATAGATTTTTTAAAGGATATCCAGTCATGTCTCAGGATTAGGGAGAGATTCATGAACATTTCTTAAATCAATAAGAGAGTCCCAGAGTGTGAAAAAATTCTCCAAAAAATGGTATGATGAGACTGATCTCCCATCCTCCTGACCAATGCGGATCCCTAAGAGATAATGAGCATCAAAATCCAGATGACCAACACCCTCTAGAAAGAAATTCCTTACTAAGATATTGATAGGGGAACCATTAGGTGTTTTAGGGAAAATTGAAATTGTAATCTGAAGAATAAAACCCATTCCATGCCACGAAAGTCCTCTTAAAAATTACATAATCTTCTCTTCTAGAAATTTTGATTGTTTAATTGATTCTATGATGCGAGAATAAATTATTGAGACTCTATTGTAGTCCATACAATCACTTTCTTGTTGGTAGATGCCATTATAAGAGTGTTTGACCCATATTTTAGGTAGGTAGTTCTATTTTTACCCTATCATGGAATAACCATGAATGATATAGTTTTATAAGTTTTTTTATAAATGGATTTAGTATAATTTATTAATTTGTAATTATGTACACACATTTTTTATAAAAGGTAGTTTCCCCATGTCTTAGTAAATAGAGGAACTAATTGTTGGGCGGAGAAAACAAGGAAGTGATGGCAAGAGGGGGGGTGAATTGCCTTTTAAAAAATAATTAACAAATTAAAATCAAAGTTAAAAGTGTAGCGGAAATAAAAGAGGCAAGACACAAAATTGATAACAGAGTTCGGCTTAAAACAAAGCCTACGTCTCCGCTCCCAACTCAACCGTTGAGAGATGTACTACCGCTTGCATTGCAATGGTTTTAGCAAAAAACCCACTAGACTTTAAGGTTAGTCTAGAACCTATTACAGCTTCATTTTATTGGTTATGCAAGAACCCACTTGCTTTCAATGGTTGAGCAAGAACCCACTAGCCTTCTTACAGGTGAAGGCTATCTCACCTATGTATCAAGCCTTTTAAAGGAAAGGCTTGACCAACCTCTTCACACCTTGAAGGTGGTGTGAGAACCCAAATGAAAGTTAAAAGTGCAGCGGAAATAAAAGAGGCAAGACACAAAATTGATAACGGAGTTCGGCTTAAACCCAAGCCTACGTCTCCGCTCCCAACTCAACCGTTGAGAGATTTACTATCGCTTGCTTTTCAATGGTTTTAGCAAGAAACCCACTAGACTTTAAGGTTAGTCTAGAACCTATTACAGCTTGCTTTTATTGGTTATGCAAGAACCCACTTGCTTTCAATGGTTGAGCAAGAACCCACTAGCCTTCTTACAGGTGAAGGCTAGCTCACCTATGTCTCAAGCCTTTTAAAGGAAAGGCTTGACCAACCTCTTCACACCATGAAGGTGGTGTGAGAACCCAAATGAAAGGATGAGAGAAAAAGATGGGGTTTGTAGGCACAAACCCAATTTGATGATCAAAATAAATAAAGCAATAAAAACCGTAATGGGATAAGCCTTGGGCGCCAATGGATTGATGGAGCTGATGAAGGGCGCTCCCAAGCTTCTTTGGTGGTGCTCCTTGGATGTGGAAGTGTGTTAGAGCAAGTGGAGGTTCCTTGGTGGAATGAGCCGGAGGTTCTCCAAATGATCAAAAATATGTCCCATGAGCTTCCTTGGCTTAGTTATGGTTCTGGTGTTTTTCCGGGGCTTCCTAGTCCTTTATTTATAGAGGGGGAACCCTCATATGGCCTTTGGAGGTCTTCGGAGCCGTTGGAAAAGGCTTCGGAGCCGTTGGGAGGCATGTGGACAAGTCTGGTCAAAGGCCCAACGGCTAGTTTGACTGGCTCCACCGGCTGACCGGTGCTAGGCCACCGGTTGGCCGATGTTTGGAAAAAGGAGAGGCCTTCAGGCTCAGGCTCCACCGGCTGGCCGGTGAGGAGGCCACCGGTTGGCCGGTGCTGAGGCAGTGGATCAGCCTTCTGTCTGGGTTCCACCGTCTGGCCGGTGCTGAGACACCGGTTGGCCGGCAGTCTGGACAGAGGGATGCCTTCTGTCCAGGCCTCCATCGGCTGGCCGGTGGACTTCCACCGGTTGGCCGGAGGACTGAAAAACAGTTCATATTTGCTTTCAGCCTTCTTGCCCCAATTCCTTGGCAATCTGAAATTATGCCTATCAACCAAAAACACTTAAAACAATATTAGATAATAAAGAGAGTGATTGTGATCATGAAAATTAAACCACGAGGGGTACGAGAGGTACAACAATCTCCCCCTATTTTGATGATCACAATCACCAAAACAAACAATGTAAAATATTGAAATGAGAGGCATGCTTTAAAAAAATAAAGCAAAGTATGAGAAAAAGATTTCTCCCCCAATCAATCAAGAATTTCTCCCCCTTTGTTATTATCAAAATAGCACGGGGCATAAAACTTGATTGAGGGAAACGTTTGAAAAACAAGATAGAGTTTTAAACCAATTGAAATTTTTGAAATTTGAATTGAAAGTTTTGAATTGAAGATTTTGAAATGAAAGTTTTAAATTGAAAATTTAAATTGAGAATTTTGAATTGAAAGTTTTGAATCGAAAATTTGAAATGAAAGTTTTGAATTGAAAATTAAAAAGGCTTAAATGACCTAACTCCCCCTAAATAAAAACAACAAATCACCGGGGAGAGGATTTTCAAACCGAGACAAATTTTGGTCCGGTGAGACTCGCTAAAAGGGATTTTTCAATCCACACTTGTCTAGTGGCGGGTCTTCTTCTATAAAATTCATCATTCAAGGAAATGGTTTTAGGCCTACCATACCGGGCATTTTTGCAATTGCACTCATAAATTAAGTGCCCGGGTTTTTTGCAATAATTACAAAATTTAAATTGGGAGCTCCCCCTTACAAAAATAGTTGGAGCATGGGAAGAGGAAGCTTGCTTGGAATAGCCAATCCCTTCGGTGGTTCTAGATATGCGTTGGGAACCTAGGATTTTGGTCAAATTTTGTTCCCCTTGGGTGAACTTGGCAAGGGATTCCCTTAAATCTTTGATTGTTGATTCCATAGAATCAACATCGGGAAAGTTTTGGATTTTGAGGGACAACTCCTCCTTTTCTTTGAGAAGTTGTTCCTTTTTGGAAGAAAGTTTTTTGAAATTATTTTTTAATGCAACAAATTTGGATGAAAGTTCGTGAAAACCTTCCTCCAATTGATCTCTAGCATGTTGGAGATCTTCGTAAGATAAATGATTAAAAGAATTTGAAGAACTAGAGGATGAGGAGTCAGAAGATGTTACCTCATGAAATTCCATTAGGCATTTCGTACCGTTGTCACTTGAGGAGGAGGAGGAGGAGGATGTGGAGTTATCACTCCATGTGGCCTTGAATGCCTTCTTCTTCTCCATTTGCTTGGCCTTTTTCTTGTTGAGTGGGAAATCGGGCTTATAATGGCCTTTAGTGCCACACCCGTAACATGTTACCTTGGGCTCGGATTTTTCGTTGGGTTGAGCCTTGTGGGATTTCTTCTTCTTGTGCTTCTTCATGAATTTGTGCATCTTGCGGGCAAGATTCTCCATTTCGGAATCGCCGCTTGAAGATGAATATGATGAGGAGGAGGAGCTTTCTTCTTGTTGAACTTTGAAGGCGATGTTCTTTGGAACTTTGATAGGTTTGCCTTCCTTTTCAGCTTGCCTCCTCATGGTGATCTCATAGGTCATGAGGGATCCGATGAGCTCTTCGACCGGCATGTTCTTGATGTCCTTTGCTTCTTGTATTGCCGTTACCTTTGGAGCCCATGAGCTTGGTAGGATCCATAGGATCTTCTTGACCATTGTTTCTGCAGAAACATCATCTCCAAGAGATTTTCTACCATTGCAAACGTCATTAAAACGAGTAAACATTTCAGTTATATTTTCATATGGATGCATGGTAAAAGATTCAAAATCTTGACGGTACATGTCCAATCGAGTATCCTTAACTTTGTTGGTCCCCTCATGGGTAACCTCCAATAGTTTCCAGATTTCATGAGATGAGGTGCATGTGGAAACTCGATTGAACTCATTACGATCAAGGCCGCAATGTAGAGCGTTCATGGCTTTGCCATCAAGCTCGAAATTTTTAATATCGGCTTGAGTCCATTTGGATTCATCGGGAGAAGAAAGAGAATAACCATGCATGACAATTTTATAAATGGGATAACCTATACTTCTAAGAAAAGTGGTCATGCGGGTTTTCCAATAATTATAGTCGGTTCCATCAAAAAATGGAGCACGACCCAAAGAATAGCCTTCGGGGGCGAAAGAGGTTGATGCCATCACAATGGATCTTAAATTTGAAACCGGTGAAGGTATTACTCAAATTTCCCTTTGATACCAATTGTTGGGCGGAGAAAACAAGGAAGTGATGGCAAGAGGGGGGTGAATTGCCTTTTAAAAAATAATTAACAAATTAAAATCAAAGTTAAAAGTGCAGCGGAAATAAAAGAGGCAAGACACAAAATTGATAACGGAGTTCGGCTTAAACCCAAGCCTACGTCTCCGCTCCCAACTCAACCGTTGAGAGATTTACTACCGCTTTCTTTTCAATGGTTTTAGCAAGAAACCCACTAGACTTTAAGGTTAGTCTAGAACCTATTACAGCTTGCTTTTATTGGTTATGCAAGAACCCACTTGCTTTCAATGGTTGAGCAAGAACCCACTAGCCTTCTTATAGGTGAAGGCTAGCTCACCTATGTCTCAAGCCTTTTAAAGGAAAGGCTTGACCAACCTCTTCACACCTTGAAGGTGGTGTGAGAACCCAAATGAAAGGATGAGAGAAAGAGATGGGGTTTGTAGGCACAAACCCAATTTGATGCTCAAAATAAATAAAGCAATAAAAACCGTAATGGGAGAAGCCTTGGGCGCCAATGGATTGATGGAGCTGATGAAGGGCGCTCCCAAGCTTCTTTGGTGGTGCTCCTTGGATGTGGAAGTGTGTTGGAGCAAGTGGAGGTTCCTTGGTGGAATGAGCTGGAGGTTCGCCAAATGATCAAAAATATGTTCCGTGAGCTTCCTTGGCTTAGTTATGGTTCTGGTGTTGTTACGGGGCTTCCTAGTCCTTTATTTATAGAGGGGGAACCCTCATATGGCCTTTGGAGGTCTTCGGAGCCGTTGGAAAAGGCTTCGTAGCCGTTGGGAGGCAAGTAGACAAGTCTGGTCAAAGGCCCAACGGCTAGTTTGACTGGCTCCACCGGCTGACCGGTGCTAGGCCACCGGTTGGCCGGTGTTTGGAAAAAGGAGAGGCCTTCGGGCTCAGGCTCCACCGGCTGGCCGGTGAGGAGGCCACCGGTTGGCCGGTGCTGAGGCAATGGCTGACACTGTTTGGGCTGGGTGCCACCGGCTGGCCGGTGCTGAGGCCACAGGTTGGCCGGTGCTGAGGTAGTGGCTCAGCCTTCTGTCTGGGTTCCACCGGCTGGCCGGTGCTGAGACACCGGTTGGCCGGTGGTCTGGACAGAGGGATGCCTTCTGTCCAGGCCTCCATCGGCTGGCCGGTGGACTTCCACCGGTTGGCCAGTGGACTGAAAAACAGTCCATTTTTGCTTTCAGCCTTCTTGCCCCAATTCCTTGGCAATCTGAAATTATGCCTATCAACCAAAAACACTTAAAACAATATTAGATAATAAAGAGAGTGATTGTGATCATGAAAATTAAACCACGAGGGGTACGAGAGGTACAACAATCTCCCCCTATTTTGATGATCACAATCACCAAAACAAACAATGTAAAATATTGAAATGAGAGGCATGCTTTAAAAAAAGTAAAGCAAAGTATGAGAAAAAGATTTCTCCCCCAATCAATCAAGAATTTCTCCCCCTTTGTGACTATCAAAATAGCACGGGGCATAAAACTTGATTGAGGGAAACGTTTGAAAAACAAGATAGAGTTTTAAACCAATTGAAATTTTTGAAATTTGAATTGAATGTTTTGAATTGAAGATTTTGAAATGAAAGTTTTAAAACGAAAATTTAAATTGAGAATTTTGAATTGAAAGTTTTGAATCGAAAATTTGAAATGAAAGTTTTAAATTGAAAATTAAAAAGGCTTAAATGACCTAACTCCCCCTAAATAAAAACAACAAATCACCAGGGAGAGGATTTTCAAACCGAGACAAATTTTAGTCCGGTGAGACTCGCTAAAAGGGATTTTTCAATCCACACTTGTCTAGTGGCGGGTCTTCTTATATAAAATTCATCATTAAAGGAAATGGTTTTAGGCCTACCATACCGGGATTTTTTGCAATTGCACTCATAAATTAAGTGCCCGGGTTTTTTGCAATAATTACAAAATTTAAATTGGGAGCTCCCCCTTACAAAAATAGTTGGAGCATGGGAAGAGGAAGCTTGCTTGGAATAGCCAAGCCCTTCGGTGGTTCTAGATATGCGTTGGGAACCTAGGAGTTTGGTCAAATTTTGTTCCCCTTGGGTGAACTTGTCAAGGGATTCCCTTAAATCTTTGATTGTTGATTCCATAGAATCAACATCGGGAAAGTTTTGGATTTTGAGGGACAACTCCTCCTTTTCTTTGAGAAGTTGTTCCTTTTTGGAAGAAAGTTTTTTGAAATTCTTTTTTAATGCAACAAATTTGGAAGAAAGTTCGTGAAAACCTTCCTCCAATTGATCTCTAGCATGTTGGAGATCTTCGTAAGATAAATGATTAAAAGAATTTGAAGAACTAGAGGATGAGGAGTCGGAAGATGTTACCTCATGAAATGCCATTAGGCATTTCGTACCGTTGTCACTTGAGGAGGAGGAGGAGGAGGATGTGGAGCTATCACTCCATGTGGCCTTGAATGCCTTCTTCTTCTCCTTTTGCTTGGCCTTTTTCTTATTGAGTGGGCAATCGGGCTTGTAATGGCCTTTAGTGCCACACCCGTAACATGTTACCTTGGGCTCGGATTTTTCGTTGGGTTGAGCCTTGCGGGATTTCTTCTTCTTGTGCTTCTTCATGAATTTGTGCATCTTGCGGGCAAGATTCTCCATTTCAGAATCACCGCTTGAAGAGGAATATGATGAGGAGGAGGAGCTTTTTCTTGTTGAACTTTGAAGGCGATGTTCTTTGGAACTTTGATAGGTTTTCCTTCCTTTTCAGCTTGCCTCCTCATGGTGATCTCATAGGTCATGATGGATCCGATGAGCTCTTCGACCGGCATGTTCTTGATGTCCTTTGCTTCTTGGATTTCCGTTACCTTTGGAGCCCATGAGCTTGGTAGGATCCATAGGATCTTCTTGACCATTGTTTCTGCAGAAAAATCATCTCCAAGAGATTTTCTACCATTGCAAACGTCAGTAAAACGAGTAAACATTTCAGTTATATTTTCAGATGGATGCATGGTAAAAGATTCAAAATCTTGACGGTACATGTCCAATCGAGTATCCTTAACATTTTTGGTCCCCTCATGGGTAACCTCCAATAGTTTCCAGATTTCATGAGATGAGGTGCATGTGGAAACTCGATTGAACTCATTACGATCAAGGCCGCAATGTAGGGCGTTCATGGCTTTGCCATCAAGCTCGAAATTTTTAATATCGTCTTGAGTCCATTTGGATTCATCGGGAGAAGAAAGAGAATAACCGTGCATGAAAATTTTATAAATGGGATAACCTATACTTCTAAGAAAAGTGGTCATGCGGGTTTTCCAATAATTATAGTCGGTTCCATCAAAAAATGGAGCACGACCCAAAGAATAGCCTTCGGGGGCGAAAGAGGTTGATGCCATCACAATGGATCTTAAATTTGAAACCGGTGAAGGTATTACTCAAATTTCCCTCTGATACCAATTGTTGGGTGGAGAAAACAAGGAAGTGATGGCAAGAGGGGGGGTGAATTGCCTTTTAAAAAATAATTAACAAATTAAAATCAAAGTTAAAAGTGCAGCGGAAATAAAAGAGGCAAGACACAAAATTGATAACGGAGTTCGGCTTAAACCCAAGCCTACGTCTCCGCTCCCAACTCAACCGTTGAGAGATTTACTACCGCTTGCTTTTCAATGGTTTTAGCAAGAAACCCACTAGACTTTAAGGTTAGTCTAGAACCTATTACAGCTTGCTTTTATTGGTTATGCAAGAACCCACTTGCTTTCAATGGTTGAGCAAGAACCCACTAGCCTTCTTACAGGTGAAGGCTAGCTCACCTATGTCTCAATCCTTTTAAAGGAAAGGCTTGACCAACCTCTTCACACCTTGAAGGTGGTGTGAGAACCCAAATGAAAGAATGAGAGAAAGAGATGGGGTTTGTAGGCACAAACCCAATTTGATGCTCAAAATAAATAAAGCAATAAAAACCGTAATGAGAGAAGCCTTGGGCGCCAATGGATTAATGGAGCTGATGAAGGGCGCTCCCAAGCTTCTTTGGTGGTGCTCCTTGGATGTGGAAGTGTGTTGGAGCAAGTGGAGGTTCCTTGGTGGAATGAGCCGGAGGTTCGCCAAATGATCAAAAATATGTCCCGTGAGCTTCCTTGGCTTAGTTATGGTTCCAGTGTTGTTCCGGGGCTTCCTAGTCCTTTATTTATAGAGGGGGAACCCTCATATGGCCTTTGGAGGTCTTCGGAGCCGTTGGAGAAGGCTTCGGAGCCGTTGGGAGGTAAGTGGACAAGTCTGGTCAAAGGCCCAACGGCTAGTTTGACTGGTTGCACCGGCTGACCGGTGCTAGGCAACCGGTTGGCCGGTGTTTGGAAAAAGGAGAGGCCTTCGGGCTCAGGCTCCACCGGCTGGCCGGTGAGGAGGCCACCGGTTGGCCAGTGTTGAGGCAGTGGCTGACACTGTTTGGGCTGGGTGCCACCGAATGGCCGGTGCTGAGGCCACCGGTTGGCCGGTGCTGAGGCAGTGGCTCAGCCTTCTGTCTGGCTTCCACCGGCTGGCCGGTGCTGAGACACCGGTTGGCCGGTGGTCTGGACAGAGGGATGCCTTCTGTCCAGGCCTCCATCGGCTGGCCGGTGGACTTCCACCGGTTGGCCGGTGGACTGAAAAACAGTCCATTTTTGCTTTCAGCCTTCTTGCCCCAATTCCTTGGCAATCTGAAATTATGCCTATCAACCAAAAACACATAAAACAATATTAGATAATAAAGAGAGTGATTGTGATCATGAAAATTAAACCACGAGGGGTACGAGAGGTACAACACTAATTTTCCTTGAAAAGATTAATAGATCTATGAAATCTTTTCCCGATTATGGTTATAATGAAATTTTATGGAAAGGAATCACATGCGATGATGTTCATACATAGGTTGAAGGTGTGAAAAAACGACTCATATATTTTTACTGTCTGGGGGTTCACCCATGGGGCGTTCATCTACTCCCTTGGAAAAGTATTTGAGGTACTTTTATGACACTATTGGGAGGATTAATTTATATGGTATTCCTATTATCCTAATATTTGTTGCATATATTTAGGGGCTCGATGCATGTAATTTTCTTTGTTTGGGTTTGACTGTTATAACTATCCTCAACTATAGTGATCTATGGAATTATTTACCTATGCTTGGTATTGTAATTATTGAGCTTTGATTACCATCATTGATATATGTGTGTGTGTGTGTGTGTCTGTGTGTGTTATATTATTTTATACTATTTTATTTGGATTGACTATAATTATATAAAATTTTAAAATGTTTTTGTAGGGTCCTGAAAATTTCACCACGGGAGGAAAACACCCCCACAATTGAAAATGCTTTGCAGAAGGAATAATGTAATACTACAAGTCTAGCAAGGAGAACATAATGAAATTGAGTTGTAATCATCATAAGAAACATGATGTAATTTAGGCTTTCAGGGAATTTCATGTGGCTCGCGTTCCATCATCGAGAAAGGTATGCAGACTAGCAGGATCGCGAACCAACAAGGTACGTGGAATGATCCGCAAACCACTGGCCCGCTGAGCAATGGACAGTGAACAAGGCAGACTGCAACCCGTGTCACTGAAGAGCTTATGTGCACGAATCCAATCCTTGTACCATGCCGCAAACTCATCAGTTTATAGACAAAGTGAATCAAAAGGGTTTTGCGAACCCTCATAGCGAACTAAAGCCTCCACAATCATTGGTTCACTAAGTCTTCTATGGGTCATGATATCTGTATGGACCTCTGCCAATGTTTTCACAATCCTAAAAGATATAAGTTTCCCAATTATCTATAAAAGGGAGTATATTAGAAGGACACGGGATGGAAGATGAAGGATTTAAAGGGACTAAGTGGTTGGAAGAAAGAGTTCAGAGAAGACTTCATCTTCATTCTTGATTCATCGGCAAAGCCCGAATCCTGAACCACTCTATCCGCCGGTACAACTAACCGCGAACCATAAAATGGGGTAATTGAATAATAATAGTACTAGAAATGTGATCCTAACTAGTGAACCAAAAACCATGTACTTCCCACAGATGAATTCACTATGAATGATAATCTCCTAGACACTCTTTTAATATGGTGCTCCACGTAGTGCACCGCTACGCGGACTGAACCAGTACTTTGTACTACATTAGTATGTGGATGGAACCTAAAGTAGCATGATGGCCTACATACCACCATGGTACGTGATCATATATACCCATTCATGCATACCACATCAGTAAATGGAAGACCCCTATACCAGCATACAACTAAGGTGTGCGGAGATTCCCCCATTCCACATAAGAAACCAGAACATGGAATGGTCTATTTTCAGGTATTATTTCCTCTGGTTCCAACCTAACCCTTCCATTACACTCTAGTTCTATATGATCCCTCTACTAACCAATCCAATGACATTAGGCCAATGCCTCCTCTAAAGCCACTAGACCCGTATGATCAGATCATTGGGTGCATCAGCATACCCCTTTGAGGATACAAACCCATGGTAAGCAGAGTCATGAATGTTCTCCCCACAACAATTTTGGCTATGGGAATTCCTGTTAGTCTATATTCCCATGGAAACCCAGAGTCCAGCCTTGGGATGTCGACGTGAACCTAACCATTTTAGGGATTAAGGGTGATAACTTACTTTTCCATTCAACGAGGAATAGTGATCAGTCGGAGGGGTTATGTTCACTCCCCCATTTGATGAGGATGAAAATACTCCCCTTCCAAAAATGTTCTCTAGGTCCCTCCCACTAAGGGAAGTCCCCAATCTTCTAAGGTAGGTCTGCATGAATTTCAATTTCATTTCACATTGAAGGGTTTATTGCTCATCCCCCTCACCCATAGTCTCCCTGACCTCTTCCGTAGTGGGATCTACCTCCCCCACTAACAGGGGAAGAGGACTGTGCATTATTGAATATTTTAAATCCTCTTGTCTTTCCCACCGATCATGATTCATATGGGATTATTGGATTGTGATTCTTACAACTTTTAGATTATTCTAAACTATGAGAACATTGATTCCTGACCAAACCAATATACATAGGATGCCTACCAGAAGGCCCGAGCTCAAAAGGGTTCCAATCCTAAAGGGTTCACCCAATCCTATTTCTATCAAATGGGAAGCTTCCACGTGTAAGCCACACACCATCTGAACTTTGAGAAATCAGATTCATGAATAATACAGGATACATAGGAATCCTACCGAAAGGCCTGAGATCAAAAGGGTGCCAATCCAAAAGGGTTCACCCAATCATGTTTCTATCAAATGGGTAGCTTCCACATATAATCCCCATAGGATTTGAACTAAAATAACATATATTCCTTACAAAACCATAATACATAGGATGCCTACCTGAATGTCCGAGCTCAAAAGGGTTTCCATTCAAAAGGGTTCACCCAATCATGTTTCAATCAAATGGGAAGCTTCCATGCATAATAACCACACAATATGAACTATGAGAACTCTAATTCCTAACCAAAATAGAATATGTAGGATTCCTACCAAAATACTCGAGTTGAAAAGGGTTCCCATCCCTAAAGGGTCTACTCTACCAAGCCCCCCTCAACAGGGAACCTTCTATGTGTAAGCACCACACAGTCCAAACTGCATGGGTTCTGATTCATCTCCATAGGGTACATATGAATCACTTATTACAGACCTAATATCAACATCAAGTCACCTTCCATACCCCCTGGATGAAGATAAACACTATAGTGTCTTATAATATGGATCATGTCAGCATTGCCTCCGTAGTATCCAATATGTGTATGTTTTTGATGATCCTGCAAACCAAGGGTATCCTATGGACACACTCTTTGGGAATCAACGAAGGATTCACAAACATACTAACATGACCTAAATCTATAAGAGAGTCCTAGAATATGAATCAATCCTCCCCAGAAAGGGTGCTGTGAGCCTGACCTCTCATCCCCTCAACCTATGGAGTCCTTACGTGTCATTGGCCAAATCGTCTGCCGATGATGCCTTCATTTAGAAATAAGGTTTATGAATCAGGGATATGAGGGTCATTGGGTATTCTAGGATCCTCCAATAAACATGGTGGATACCATCAGAGAAAGTTATATGTGATAAAGACTGATTTCTCAAGTGTGTATCCCCCACACAATCGATCGCTAGGACCAAGAGTTCTAGAAGAGTTAATTCAACCATCTTTTAAGGATAATGATGCTCAACTAGTCGAAATAAAAGGAATAGTGAATTTGAAGAGAACCCATATCTATTGAAAATGGATGGGTGATGATCCTTGTCCAACTATATCCGCACCACCCTGAATGCGACACCTAGGAGGAGGAACAAAAAAGGTAAACCTCACATGAATCCTTAATAAAGGTGGCAGGATTACCCTAATGATAAAAGGAAAAATTATTCTTCATGTCAGATTCTTTTTTCTCCCTAGTACACAAAAAATGGGCCACCTAGGAGGCAAAACAAAAATGGTGAACCCAACATGAATCCTTAACTAAGGTGGGGTTCTACCCTACTCATGCCCCTTCACCCTACAACAAATGAAAAGGGGATGTGGGAAAGTTGAATCTCCAAATATGAATATGGTTAAAAGAATGCTACATTGATGAGGTTTTGTGTTTTTTTGTCATATATGTATATTTTTAGTTCCCATAGAGCATCATTCAACTACAATGACATCCCAATGACCCATGAAGACATGCACATCAGTGATTCCACAAGCGGCTGGGTCCCCAATGAAGTGCATGACACCCTCACCTACCTATGTCTCCAATGCTGGGTATAAAAACACGATGATTAGGGAGTACCACCAAAAGGGGACACTCCCCACACTGGAGTCAATGAGACATGACCTCCAGTCTGGAATGGTCTACCATCCACCGCCATTATCATGGTCGGCACCACAACACAAGACGACCCTAGTGGTCATCTGAAACCGTTTCGAGATCCTATACTCAGAACATGACAACGAGTACCTCCATTACCTTAGAGAGGTAGATTAAGTTGATGCTAAAGACATCATCCCAACTACACAAGGGTCCTACATACGGAACCCTCTAGAGAGCATCCTCACCGACGTCGGACGACCATGTATCCTCCCACTGAAGAGCACCTTATGCTGAGGGAACCTACCAAAGTCTAGGAGACCCAAGCCTCTTGGGCTTCCCACCAAGGGAGGAAAATATATAATCAGGAATATTTTATCACCCTAGTTCCTAAAGAGAAATCAGTTGTACTAATGTGGTGGCGTTCAATGGGCACAGATATGACTCTATCTTCTCCACTCAAGCCCACTACAAAAATAGGGTGGCACAATACGAGTACCTGCACATTCCTCCTAATTCTCTCTCATCCCACCATGAAGGCAGAGCAAAAAATTACAGGAAGATGTAGATATCTTCTGATATACAACAAGCCCATAATCCAAATTGTGTGGCACTCCGCTCCATGCATGAAAAATACATACTGATGCACTAAAATATGTCCTTCCAAATAGGGCGGCAACTAGCTATATGCAGGCACAAATACATATTGGATCACTTCAATCCCACCATCTCAATATGGAGGCAACCAAATATGAGTATAGTTAACTTCCTATGGATGCATACAGATCCCATGAGACAAATACAGTGGCAAACAAGCCGATGAAAATTCACACTCATGAATGTTAAGACCAAAAGTCAAATACAGTGGAAACCAGAGAAGACAATCGTTGACAGACTCGTTCCTATGGTCCCACATAGGGGAACGGTCAGTATCTATTGGAAACTCATGGTATACTGGAGTGTTGGAAAACTCTTGCTCTGATATCGAAATGGACCATCATATCCATTCCTTCCAAAGATTTATCTCATCATATCCTGACAATGATGGATGACCTAATGTCGATTCTAGCCCATAAACTCCAAAAATTCCAAGATATCATTGCATCAACCTCAAAGGCAAGAAATCAAGACCACAACCCAGTTTACATGAACTAAATGACTCACTCACAAAACATGTTAGTCACTATTGAGAATTTATGAATCCCCACTCCAGTCCAAGAGGATCGATGTCAATATTACATGATACACAGACAACCGGATTGAGGTCAAATACCCATTCCAAATGGGGGATGTCAGTCCAATATGGTGGCCACTCCATGGCAGGCATATATCCCTACAAAACTCAAGATGTCTGTCATCATATCTTGAAGATATCACGGGACACAAAAATAATGTGACTCATATATGAAGGCCATTACCAACATCAAATCGCCCCGGATACCTACAAGAGAGCTCTCAAAAATGAAACACACCGAAGGCAACCAAAAATTAAGAGAACATGCATAATCATTCTTTGATGGAAGTCGGGGTTTTTGATGCCCAAAAACATATATAAAAAAGGCTCAAGACCCTGTAATTTCGTTTCCAAATTAGGGAAGTGGAAGAAGTAGTTGCGACGACCCTCCCTATAATATCGCTACCAGCAGCTCTGAAGATCCTCCACAGAGCACCCATGGGGGATCAATCCATGGGCCAAGAATGATCGATCACGAGTTCATATCTCCTTATGCGCATGGGGGTATCCCTCCCCTTGACCTAAATATCATAGAGGAAGTAGATTCTCCCCTTGGTGTCTTCTGTCTTGATGGTCCTCTTCAAGGTATACACTACAAATATGCTTCTCCCTATATTCAAACATCATGTCATGATGGTAGTCCTCACTGTGATGATAGCCATTGTGAAGGCTCTCCCCGCAATGGAAGTTACTATGATGGTCCTCCACATAGTAAATCCAAGAAACAAGAAGGTCCTACCATAATTGAAATACATCCTGAAGTCCCTCCCCAAGATGTGAACTGTTGAAATTCTCCATGTAGCCATGTATCAAGTAATAATGGTAGTCCTCTCCATGATGACAGTCATTGCGAAGGTCCTCCCTGCAATGATAGTTACTAGGATGGTCCTCCCCATAGTGACATCAAGCAACAAGAAGGTCCTCCCCTTGCTATAGCCCACCTTGAAGGTCCTCCCCAGGGTATATGCCAGAAGGACATCTCCCACGGTCAGGCATATATTTTTAATAGTAGCCCTTGCCATTGCAACATCAATTTCAATGTCCCACCCCCACAATCAAAAATCATTCTGGAAAGAAGGTCCACCCCGTTCCAGAATAAATGCGAGAAAGCTCTCCTATGTCGAGGCTCTCGAAAAAATGGATTCAGACACATGAGGCACTCTACCTATAACGAGTGATATTCTTTCTCAACCGGAGGTTAGCACGGGGCCATGATAATCTTCTGAGCCACCCCTATGGTGTCTTCAAATCAATAAGGCTCCCACCATCCTGGTTTGTTAGAATAAAATTATTATGAAGCAGTCAAGTTGGCCATATCGTGTAATGGAGACTCTGGAAGAAAAACAATATGATATGTTTCTTGTGAGAAGAAAAATAGTTAGGGATAAAATACCAGTGATGTATTGGCCCATGACCAATTCTCACTTCAAAATACTAGGAGAGTTGTCTAGGGAATGTAGGCATGAAATTCGCCTTAAAATATGAACATCCCTTCGTCGGATCAATGAAAAATTCCTACACTACGATGGGTATGTAGACCATGTCAGCATGATAGGGGAGCATCGCCATGTAATCACCCTGTAATCCCTCCCATCAATAAGGCAACCACAATCACAAAATGAAAAAGAAAAAAACGGCAACTATCTTTCCATAATGCACTGCATAAATTGAATTGCCTCCTTGGAAATTCCCCATCTGGAGTTCACATTAAAGGATGGTGAGAACATGGGGATCTACACTTCATCCCACGTCCCGTCCAGCAGGCCCCATTGGAAATTTAATCCTTGAACTTCATCTCCAAGAGGCAGCAATAAATTGAAACCCTAGCTCAGAAAATATGGGATACTCAAAAAAACCTGGCATGAATTAATTCTAACAAGTGTTAGGGTTGAAGGGATCAATCCATCAAAAAGATTATGAGTTAGGAAACTAGGGAAATCCAGTGGGCTTCATACCGAAGGGAATCCATCCAGCTAGCAGTGCTCATGTCTTCACATGACCATAGACTCTGTTATGTCCTAATGCCATTCTCGGCTCACACTTGCCCAAGAGTACATGAAATTGAAAAGGTGGAAATAGCAGCAGCTACCGCCGCAATATGAAAGAACCCAATCCCATAAGGTTGGGGAATTTTAAATACAATATGCACTTGTAAGACCAAAAAATCCATTCCATAGAATATCAATAGGATAACGAGAACAACACCAAGCCATAGGCCTGGGGAAATTTTTACCTCAAATTCACGCACAATGGATGTCTGTCTTTGACCATCTAGGAAGAATGATGGACAAAGGAGTCACCCATTCCACCCCTTCTCGTGGTTCTCACCCACCGAGACAAAGGCACATTATGAGGTCATAACAGGGATCCCTTCAGGTCAATCTTTACCATGAAACCCAAATAATACCAAATAATGGAAGGATAAATTCCAATAAAGGGTATATTAAGCCTTCCTAACATTCAGCACCAGGTACACCACCCCCAATGAGGTATGCATCAGAGAATGTGGTAAACATTAACCCCATGGATCTCACCAAAAATGATGTGGGAGAGAGGATGCGAAGGAAGATGGTTACCTCCCAGAGTCACGCCACACTGATCATGATGGTGTGTATACTCAGAACCAGAGAGCAGTCCTAAATTTGGGCAACCCCTCAGTTAATCCATCACTACCTCCCCCACAAAACCTAAAAATGGAGAGGAATAAGTCCAATATCATCAATGACCCACCTCCTCCTCGCCCTGAGGACGCATCCCTCACTCTTGAAGAGATTTTATCTAAGTCAGAGGAATAAATAAATGATCTCAAGCAAATTAATGTTGAGATACGTTGAGGTAGTTACCTCGCCGGATGTGTTCCCCCCGCGGAATGTTAGCAGGTGTTCCCAGAAGTGGTGAAAATACCATTCGAACATATTATAGTGAATCAATACAATATTGGAGGACCATTAAACCTAACCCTGAAATGACATCAATACTTCCCCCTACTGGGAAGGCAACCAGATTATATTCATATAAACCCACAACTGATACCCCTGGCTGGGTATCCACCCCAAATTATAGCTTCTCTGGCACACCCACTCAGGGCCACTACCATGCTATCCCAATATCAATCCCAATAGAATATGCAACAAGGTATCTTAAAAAAATTTGAGTAATAAATAGCTCTACTAGAATCCATGGAGGGGCGGTGAGCTCCAATACGGCCAGAGTGAAAACCCTACCCAAAATGGGTGAGCAATGTTCCGCCACTACCAAACATAGGAAACCTCATATTCCCAGTATTTAATAGCTTAGGAAATACATGATAGAATTTAACGCACTATTACATATATTGTGATCCCTTGATGGGAACACCAGAGCAGCAAGAAGTAGTAAAACTCAGGTGCTTCGTGCGAACCCTGTAAGGCTCGACCTTTGTTTAGTATAATAGCCCGCCATAGAATTCAATCACCTATTAGGAGGACCTCCGATGAATGTTTATCATCCATTTTAGTTAAAAAATACCTAACATGACTGTCAATGAACTAATGAACTGAAATAAGTGAGAGAATGAGAGAGTCTCAGAAATCATTGCCAGATGGAAAGTCCTGGCTTATTCCCTCAGTCGATATCTCCCCCAGGATGAGATTCTCTCCATGTACATAGATAACATTTGGGATGAATTGTGAATTCCACTCATCCCAGGGAAGTAAAAAATTGGATTTAGAAAGTTCTCTTCCATTTCCAATGAATATAATGCTCTTTAAAAGGGACCAATCTTATGTCCCGAGTGGCCCTTTCAGTCGTTGGGAAATGTGAGTGAAAAGATGAAGTGGCTTCTATCACGCTTAAGCCACCCCCAAAACCAGCTCTACTTGTGGCCCCCACTAAACCATGCAAGACCCCCCTAGATTCCAACATCCACCACCACCATGGTAATATGAGTGATGAGGTGCTAAAAGAAATCGGTTCAAAAAATGAATGAATAATGTTTATGCGTCTGAAACAAACAGTTCAAAGACTATTTCATAGACTCCATGAATTTCAATTTTCTCTAGCTACCAGAGCCAAAGAAAGCTGATGAATTGGGTCTTGAAAACCATCCAAATTATAATCCCTACCATCGGATATTGGGACATACCATCCACGAATTCTTTGTTTTTAAGGATCTCCTTAAAAAATTGTGGACTCGTGGAATGTCATGTTGGGACCACCACCAACACAAGTGTCATATGTCTCCACCTCAGAGTCAATAGTGGAAGAGGAATGGAAGACAATGAACAGTAAAGAGGATTAAAAGTTTGACAATTGGATGACTTGGAAGATCGTCAATTGAGTTCATGGAATCTTCCAGGCGTGGTTGAAACAACCAACTATGCCCCCAAAATCTCTTGATATGACAAAACTATCCTCCTCAACCCCACGACCCTCTAAAGGCCCAAGTGGATGAATTCAAGAGCTAGAAGATGATATGATACTAATGTTGATGTCAGTATTGATGCTTTCGAACATCAAGCTAATAAACATTGTACTACGGGCACCGCCCCTCCAAACGGTACAACGGGCGCTGCCCCTCCTAACAGAACAAGGGGCACCACCCCAACAAATGGTAAAAAGGGTGCCGCCCCACCAAACAGTACAACGAGAATCACCCAACCAAATGGTGCAACCCAAATAAGACAATCATACAGAAACATTATCATATCAATAACTGATATTTGGCTCCATCAATATCATTCACTTGATAGACCCCTTCTCAGATGGAGATTATGGCCCTGGACCTGAATTCCTCATGCCCAGATAGAGTGTCGGAGGAAGAGTCAGTAGAGGAAGGAGGTTTCCTAGAAGGCATGATCATGGAAGGAGTCAAATTCCCAGCCACACCACATTTCAAACCTTTAACATTGTGGAAACTCATGGAAGGACCCACTACCAGACACAACAAGAACCAAAATGATCCTCTACCCCCATTGGAAGAAATTGAGACCCAAATATCATGGAATATCCATCAGGGGAAGAAAAAAATACCAATTATACCAAGGGATACAGGTGGACCAATTTTTCCAAATTTGGAAAGGATCAAGTACCACCGACCCCTGTTACAAAGGCCGGACCATCTATGTCCAAAGGTTAAACCCCTAAAGTGTCATTTAAAGAGCAACCCCGAACTGGAAAGTTCCAAACCATAGAGAAGAAGTCTGAAAATCAAACGCAAATAGCTTCATTACCAAAAAATATGTCAATCCTAGATGTGTTGAGACTCTCCGCAGAACCAGGAGAGGAACCTATTGAAGCCTTCATTTGTTCCCAAGAGTTCGAGGATGATGTAGCAAGAGCCAAAGTCTACCTAAAAAAGAACAGTCTTAAAGAATGTCACGAAGTCATTTCCATCACAGAAAGGTATGAAGATACTATTAGGAAATGGGACATCAGACCCTTATATGTGTATGGAAATATAAATAGAATTGATTTCTATAGGATGTTCATCAACAAAAACTTTAGAGTAAACCTCCTCCCATTGAGAACACTTCATCGATTGGGATATGATAAATACATCATGACACCCTACGTTACAACTCTGTTGGGATATGACTAGAGAGAGAAGAAACTGTTGGTATGAATCAAACATAAAACTTGGATCAGATATCTCACATTAGATTCTATGTTTCTGGTAGTGCAGAAAATTATGGCCTTCGACATCTTGTTGGGAGGCCTTGTGTGCATCAGCACACTCCAATTCCATCATCATACCATCAATGGATTAAATATTTTACTAATAGAAAAAATATGACATTTCATGCTAAGAAATACTCATTTGAGTCTTGTGAGTCACACTATATCAACACAGGGTTATATTAATCGGAAGAAAAAACATATTTCTTTCAACAAAATTGATTGGATCAATTCCTAGAATGGATTGGAAATGGATCCCACAGATTCCCTCCAGTGACTTGGGGAATAATATGTACAACCCATCAACCAAGTTGAATGCATAAGTGCTTGTATTGATGAAGGGAAAATGGTATTCATGATCTTCTACATGGACACCGAGCCCAAATATTCAGAAGATTAGGATGACTCCCATGATGTTAGGAAAAACCCTATCAAATATTCTCCTACCCATCCTCAGGGCATCAAAATACCCTTCACTCACACACTAAGTCAAAAAATGATTTCTATCACAACATTAGAGAGTTCGCATAAAAAATACATTCTCCATCAGAAGATGATGAAGATGAAGATGATAAAGAAGAAAAAGATGAATAAGTCCTCAATATTCCCCTCCTTCATTCGATGAAGGTTTCTCCACTATAATCGATGAAATTATTGAGATAAATCTGGGCAACGAAAATGAACCGCTTCTAACTCTGATTAGTGTGGCTATGTCTATTAAGGAATAGTAGGCATACACCTCCTTTATAAATAATAATTGATATAAGTTCGCCTAAAATTACACTGAAATTCCAGGCCTTGATCCTACAATTCCACTCATCATCTGGGAATACCAGAAGATCACTAGGGAAATAAGAAGGTATCCATAAGGACCCACCTGAAGAACGCTTCCAAAATAGAGGTTGAAGTTGACAATATGATCAAAGTAAACTTCATAGGTGAGGTCCAATATCCAATATGGTTGGAAAACATAGTTCTTGTGAAAATATAAGAATAGAAAGATTGCAATATACATTGACTTTAGGGGCCTTAATCAGCATTTCCCAAAAGATTATTTCCTTATCGCAATCATAAAATTATTGATCGATGAAATATCCGGATATGAATCCCTCTCTTTCATGGATGGCTATTCTAGATACAATAAAATCTAGATATCCTGAGGAGATGAAGTATCTACCACTTTAGGGCCCCTTAGGGAGTGTTCTGTTATAATGAGATTCCCTTGGATCTAATGAATGTCGACATCAAATATTAGCACGCCACACATCGCATCTTCAATCCCTTCTAGGGAAAATTCCTCGAGTGTCATGTCGATGATCTGGTGTTCAAATCATGACAACTCTTGAACATCCTATTTGATCTTGAAAAAATCTTTAATAAATTGTGAGAGTGCTGTTTAAAGATGAATATCTTAAAATACACCTTTTGCATTACCTCAAGAAAATTCCCCGGCTTCATCATACACCATCGTCGCATCGAAGTCGACCCTGAGAAGACAGAATCCATCCTTGTGAGGTCCCTGCCTTGCAACCGCACTGAGTTGAGTAGAATTTAGGGGAACCTCGCCTAAATGTTTCTATTCATAGCCCACCTAGCATGTAAATGTTTACATTTCACCTAGATCCTGAAGAAAAGAGTTACATACGAGTGGGATAGCAATTGCCAAAAAGAATTTGATAATATCAAAAGGTATCTCCCAATCCCACCAGTGATGATTCCAAACTTTGAGGGGAGGCTACTCATTTTGTACTTAACCTCCATGGAAAGGTCATTGGGAACCTTCCTTACATAAAAGAATTATGCTGGTAGTGGGAACAACCTCTACTACCTCGGCCATACAACGATCGATGATGAAACTCGGTACACAAAATTGAAAACAACTTCTTAGCCCTAATCTTCGTGGTTCAGAAGCTCAGGCATTACCTGAACCACCATGAGGTCTAACTAGTCTCCCAGTACAACCCGCTCAAATATATCAGCAATTTTCCCATGCTAAATGGTAACCTATCACGATGGTCGGTCATCCTATAATAGTTTGGCATACAGTATGTTCCCCAAAAGGCTATAAAAGGCCAATAGTTAGAAAAATTCCAAGACGAGATCCCCTTAGAAAAAACGACACCATTGGATGCTGAAATTATAGATGAAGAATCGTTCTTCAGTTAGAAATACCCTATCCATGTGCAATGTACATCAATGGTTCTTCCCAATGACCAATAGGGAAAAGCATGGAGGATCCCAAGATAATGAAATTGGGAATGGGAGTTATACACCTATCCCCAGAAAAGACCATATTTTTTTAATCTTTCCTACTTTTGGAAGGGTGTACAAATAATGAAGCAGAGTATTAAGCCCTCATATCCAGCCTAGAACTGGAACATTATGTAAAATAAAAACACCTCAAAATAAAGAGTGATTTAGAGCTAGTAATCAAACAGGTCAATGGTGACTATGATATTAAGAAAGAATTATTTGTCCCCTTGATGAACCATGTTCGACAACTGATGGAATAATTATCTTTAGAACCAAGGTTGACCTATGTTCCCTAGTAACAAAATTCTCAGGCCGACGCTTTGGAAAATGCAGCCATTGCCTTGGATGATCAAGGAAAGGATGAAATGATCATTAGTAATGCCCACCACCAGATGGTATTGCATTTATCTAGATAAATATGGATTAAATTGGTGAAATTATCCTTGTAACTGAGCCTTATGGTCACACCACCGTTTAGATGAAACCCATTACAAATTACCCTCGGAATGAGTAACACCCACCAAATAGGGCTGGAAGGTAGCAGGACTAAAGATGGGTATTCAATTTTACCTTGTACATCGAGGTAATAAAAGAAAATGTTATATAAAAATTAGGCCTTTAAGGGGTCCTTATCAGGTGCATTGACAGAGAAGAGACTATTACCATCATGAAATAAGTGAATTCTGAAACATGGGAAGTGCATGAATTAGCAACAAAACTCTCTCACCAAATCCAGAGGATTGTGTATTACTGGCCCACCATGATACATGATTGTTCCATATTCACCAAGAAGTGTCATTTCTTCCAAGATCATGCTAATTTCATACACTGGCCCCCAGAGTTACTTCACATAGCTATGTAATCCTAGCCATTCATCTCCTAGGGGTTGGATGTTGTGGGACTATATCCTCTCGCCATAGCTGCACAATTCATGTTCATACTCATAGCGACCGACTTCCTTTCCAAATCGGCTGAATCCATACCCCATAATGAATTCGGGGTGAAAAATATTATTAGGTTTTTGGAGGCCAACATCATTACAAGATTTGGTGTCCCTCATACCATCCTGACGGACAATGATACCAAATTCTTCTCTACGATGTTGTACAAGTTATACTAGGAGTTTGGAATCAAAGACAATCGGTCATCCAGCTTCCACATGGTGGCCAACGAGACAATATTGGATTTTAATTGGACTATGTCCAATATAATCCAAAAGATGGTCAATAATGATAAGAAATCAAGGCCAGAAAATCCATTTCATGCTTTATGGGATTACCTGACCATGACCCACACTACCACCCATGAAACCCCATACTAACTTGTATATGGGGCAGAGGGAGTTTTGCCTATCAAAATCCAAGTTGCATCACTTTGTGTGTCCATTTTAGATCAAGTATCCATGGACGAGAAATCCTAGATACAGTTTGATGAACTATAGAATATAGATGAGATAAGGTTGCACACTCTGCACCATTTGAAAATCTATCAAAACCTGATTGAACGAGCCTTCAATAAAAGGTTTTCCTTTGATCTTTCCTTGATTGAGAAATGATGTTAGTCCTTAGAACCCTTATGATACTTGGGAAGAATCCCCAGAAGCATGAAACAATATGGGAAGGACCATATGACATACATAGGGTCTATTCCAATGGAGCATACACCCTGATATCAATGGACAGAAAACTCATAACATCTCCCTGAAATGAAATGTTCTTGAAGAAATATTTCGTGTAATAGCATAGAAGCCAATTGTTCCATGCTCTATGACCCTAAAATATGATTTATAATATCCCCTTGATCATGTCTAATCTCTATGACCCTAAACTATGTGTTATAATACTCATAAGTCAAGGTCCAAGCTCTATGAACCTAAAATATGAGTTATAATACGCCATTTCATCGACCAAGATCTATAACCTTAAACTATGAGGAACACCCCCCCCCCCCCATGTTCTAGTACAAACTCTATGACCCTAAACTATGATCCATTGTGTTTTTCACATGACGTTTAACTATAAGAAACTTGTCCCAGAAACCTAAAATTACACCACGACTCATGTCCTAACAAAAAGACATTAAACTACATGACACAACACTTCATAATCGCATGATAATAACCTACTTGATCTCTCACAGAACTACATGCATCATGTTTCCTACCCTCGCAGAATACGCATTGATACCTTGATCATAGATCCTCTACCATCCCCCATACAAATTCCTAGAGAATGCCCCATATCCACCCATATTCGTACAGGAATCCCTATCACTCCTTGTTTCTCACATCGAGTATAACTCACATGAGCTTAGGATCAATGGTATGGATTCTCTTAGGAAAAAAATCTATGGAGTAACATGATGGACCTAGAAACTATGCTGGATAGAATGAAAATAACCTTACCCCCTAGACCAAGAAAAATCATTATAGGGAACATACATTACTATGTAGGGATTCATTCCTACTCTTACATGATACATAGTGATGCCTCGATCCTCGACCCTAGCCCTGCCTCTAGAAGGAAATTCCCCCATCATATTATTTACCTACCCACACTTACGAAGGAGACTATTTGACCACTCTATGTTTCTCAAACTTAGTATAGATCACAATAGCTTAGGATCAGTGGTAAGGATTCTCATATACAAACATATTGTAGGGAGATATTTTAGATCTGGAACCCGAAACAAATGAATCAAAATCTTCATGTATGTAAACCAAGACAAATCGGTACAGGGATATTTTAGAACTAAGTGCGGATTGATTCTTGCCTTCACAGTATACATAGTGACACCTGGATTTGGAATCCTAGTCCATCCAATCACCATAATCAATATATATATATATATATATTCCCTAAAATTTCACTACATATAGAGCAAACATCTGCATGGAACGTTCGGAACAACGTATGACTTTATTCCTTCCCTCATAGGATATGTAGGAACATCTGGATTTGGAATCCATGTACAACCAATGGAAATCATTAAAAAATTCCCTCAAATGTCACTACTTATCAATAAGAAATATATAGGGAACATTTATAACTACATATGGATTGATTCCTTCCCACTTATGATACATAGTGACACCCAGAATGGGAATTCCGGCCCAACCACCATAAAAAATTAACCTATTTCCACATACATAAGTCGTACATGTATAATAATTTTATAAAATTTCCTAAGAACATGATAGTAAATTGAAAAATTATTTAAGAGTTGTGTGTGGTTCAGTCCTAGGTGTTATGAGATCCCACACATGCCCCCTCCCATGATAAGTCAAAAGATCATGCTTCCACATATACATATCAGCCAGACCTATGTGGAAGCCCCAGTAGTGCACAGTTAATCATGGTCTGGGTATTCCTTACATTACCAAACCCATCATTTTAATTTTTCAAACACCATACCCAGTGAATACTTCGATCCCCATAACCATCGAAGTCCATCTGAGACAGAAGGCTAGTGTCCTACAGACCCCTTTGTTTGACTATGCACATCATGCTCTAGTGGATCTTCATATATTGCCCACAAAAATGGCCATAAATCAAAGGAAAATTTGTCCCCAGTAGATTCTTCTCCAATCCCAGTATTCGCAATGTCTTCCAAGCCCCATGTCATTACTCTGGATCCAAGATTCCCTCAAGAGTATGGTTTACACCTTCTATCATCACTCACATCTATGGAACATCGGAACATCCCGATTTCAATTAACCCAAAACTATTAAAGATCTTTATGACAGTATAATATTCCTCACTGCATGACTCTAAACTACACAGTATCTTGTCCTCACCACACGACATTAAACATCAAGGCCAAAATCAACCATGTTCTATGATTTTAAACAACATAGATATTTTTTAATTCAAAAAGTTCCCTCTAATATTGATTTTTCTATTCCTAGGAAATGAGACAGAATCCTCATTATTCCTTGTTTCTCACAACGAGCATAGGTCACTTGAGCTTAGGGAACTTTTGTGAGGGATACACCATGGCATTATGAAAAAAAGTACATGAATTTTGTCCTAGAAACATAAACCTAAAAAGGAATGTCATGGTTCCCTCCCCATAAGAGGAACCCCATGTCCTGGCCATGTGACATTAAATGACCAGGTATCCCAACGAAGGAACAAATACCTCACCTTGCGTATGAGTCATATCTACGTAAAGGACACCTGATTCCGTGAATAAATTTCTGCCAAAATGTCCCTAATATGTCTGGATACAGTCATACCATACTCGAAACTCCGTGCTTTGAGTCATTTTGAATCCTCATAACCCCCCAATGCCATCTCAGACAGAAGGACAATGTCCAGTAGAATTTTTTTTTGACTATGCACATCATGACCCTATGGCTCTGCATATGTTTCCCACAAAAAATAGTCATCAATCAAAGTTCAATTTGTCCCTAGGAGAGTCCCATCATATTTCAGAATGCCCAATGGATTCCAAGCCTCGTTCCATCCCTTCTGATTCAAGTACCCTCTATGTCATGGTTAACATTTTCCTCCTTACACACATCTTTGATATATTAGAACATGCTAGTCTGATTCATCTTTAATCTCTTATGAGTTTTCTAAATATACCTCATCCATATGTGTGAAGTTGATCCACATAAAAAAGAAGAGTTCCCCACTCATTTCCATGTTTCCCCCCAAATTAGTTCAGTTAAAATTCCCCTTTTGTTATTCAGGTGAACCCCTTGTCAAATGTCACACACCGTATTCATATTCCCACACACCACTATGGTATGCAGAGCTTCCCCAATTCCGCATAATAAACCAATACACATAATTGGGTGTTTTTGGGTATTATTTCCTCCAGGTCCAACCTCACCCGTCCATTACCATCCAGTCCTCCATGATCGCTCCACTAACCAGTCCTCCAACAGCAGGAAAAATACTCCTCCAAAGCCACCGGAACCGTATGAGCAGGCCATCGAGTGCATCAATTCACCCCTTTGAGTTCACATATGTAACATCCCATGCTTCCATGGTACGCTTCTCTTTGAATAATACGGTTGTGTATGTTGTACGCAACTTCGAGTTTTAACACACACAACAACCAATCAAAATATTCATAATTAATATTAATACCCACTTTTTGAAATTTTAAAAATTTTATCTCTCAAAATGGACCTCATTTTTGGATTCAGAATATCTAAATTATCATAGAGTGAAATTTTGGAACTTTTCTGAGAACTTTTTTATTTTGATGAATAATGAAAATTACTAAATTTTATTTAAAAACAACTTTTTTAATAAAAATAATAATTATTGATAAATTATTAATTTGAGTGGTTTTAATGTATATTTAGAATATATTTTTACCATTTAATACAATTTTGGTCATTGGACATAATTTTACAATTAAACTGGACATAAACAAGTGTCAATCTTTTGATAGTTATTTATTCTTAAAAACACACATTTTGTTTTGACAATGAGAATTAATTTTAAATTAATTTCTGCCACTTCTATGTTTTGAATTTGAAAAAATTTATTCCATATTTGGAATCAGGAGGTCCACATTGTGTAAATAGGTAACTTTTATTTTTAGACATTTTGAATAATTACTTCGGTAAATATTTTATTTACCATGGTTAAAGGGTAAATTCAGTAAATAAGGATAAAAAAATATATTATAATAAAAGTAAATTACCCTAAAACGTGTCCTAACATTATTGGTGGATACATGTCCAACCATGGGCATCTTTGGGTCGATTTTGGGACCCCATGGAGCCACTTGTAGGTGATAGGGACACTTTATATTAATTAAGTTAAAGTAAATATATAAATGACATAAGCATATATCTTTTAGAAAAATAATTTTTACATAGGGTAATATATGTTATATTTTCGACTATAAATATTCATTAGAAAGAAAAAACTATTTCCTACATAATGGTATTTTATTTATAATTTTTAGACGTTTAATAAGTAAATTTATTTATGACACAATAATGATGCAATATTTTCCTTATTAATGAATGAATCAAATAAGTGATATTATAAATAACAAAATAAATGTAATTTTAAACTTTTTATGAATTACAATAATTTTCTACGTTAATATGACATATTAGTACTGGTTATATGAATTTGGTTGGAAGTAATAATGCTGTTGTGAATTTATCAAAAACAAAATACCCTATAATGTCAAAATTTACATAAAAGAGTTTTTAAAACAAATATTATATTACTAATTGATATTATATTCCTAAAAATCTAAGGTTCAGCCAAAGGACTAATATCATGATAGGTGTATCATTAATGGACCACTTGGGGGTCGTTTGAATGTATATTGTACGTTTATTAACTATATAATATTAAAATATAAAGTGACATGGTAAATGTCAATCTAATTAACTAAGAGTTAAAACTAAATAATAAGGTTAATATAATGACCAAAACCTGTCTAAAATCTATTGGTTAAAATTATTTCGACCCATACCCACCTTGGACTTCGAATAATATACTTTTGAGCCATTAGAAATGAAATATGAATTTATTATAAAATCATACATTATGTTTTCCTAAAGAGCCCCTCCTCCCCCTTATAAAAGGACACCACTTCTGACCAATTCATCACACCTTCAAAGCCTTTTGTTTCAGCCAAAACCTGCCCAAATATTCTCTCAATTTTCATAACATCAACTTAGAGTCCTTATTTCTATCAGGAATCCAACCTATGGATCCCTTTTGATCAAATCAAAAGGAAGAACCCTAAAAATAGGTAATGTTTTCACCACCCTCATTCAAGTTCCTTTCTTCTTCAAATTCTTCTTTCATTGTTATTTCCATTATAAAATAATAACTCCAGTATCTTCTATATACTGTGATGTTATTATAAATATGTTACAACCATATTCATCATTCTATCCATCCTTTGAATGACATGTCACCATACGTGCATACGTACGGCCTACCGTCTCCACGTTGTGGTGTAATTGTTATTCAATAAAATATTATTTGGATGGGTATAATAATGATGTGTTATTCATGTAAATAATAAATATAACATGATAAAGATTATGTATATATGATATACCATCCAATTTTATATTATTTTAATATCAAAAGAGTGATATTGTCGCTCGTGCGTACGTACGGACTACCGTCTCCACGAACACGATGAGATTAATTCCCCATCTTATCCATTCAAGTATAATTCTCATTTAATGATTAAAAATAATGTTTAAGGACTTTATATCATTCTGGATATGAATAGGATACAACCTATCCATAACAAATACAGATTATATAACAAAACATATAAAAGAAAATGAGTAAGTTAACACCCGAAACGAGGATAATACTAAGATACTATTGACAAAGCAATGTTAAAAGATCATATATGATATCATATTAATTTATATGATTCTTGAATAATTTAATAAAAATTATTTCACCATTATATAGGAGTTTAACCTACCCTTAACCAAGGAAAATAACAAGGTATGGGTTTATTTCACAATCTCTTCATTATCTGAGGTTGTTTATACGCAATTATCTCTCAGGACCTCTTTATCATCCACATCCATGTTTCTTAAAAATGTATTTCAAAAAATTCTTACTATTTTATAGAATATGGGTTAAAGTCATTAATACCCTTGTTTGAATTTTTATAAGATGTTTATAAAGGAATATTTCCGTCGTTTTCCATACAAGGTCCTTTTTAACATTTTCGACAAAATCAAGGTAAGAATGTATTTTTTTTAACTTATACGAAGGGTGCGGCTATTTTCTACCATTATAAACTCATCAAAGCTTCCCTTACAAGTTTATAAAAATATTTTCAAAGTAAATGTTTTATTTTATATGAATCTTAAATGATTTCACAATAGAAAGATATATTTCCCTAAAAAAGGTTTTGATTTAATCTATGTCAACATTCTTTGATGGATTTTAAGTTTATTAAAAGTTGATTTATTATGATACAAAGCTTCCATATTGTATTGAAGGTTTTGTGATATGTTTGACTGTGGATGTGCTATTTTTATACCATTCATGGTTTATGGTTAAAGTATTGAAATTTTTTATTCTAGTTTTAATATGAATGTTTATGATATGTTTAAACCATTTCATATGAGTAATGTATTGGACATAGTAAGTGATGGGTGGAGCCCCTGCTATAGCTCCTCGATGTATCAATAGGTCTCATGAGACTACTAGACATTGAATTGACTGAGGCCCTTTCCCAATTTGATTTATGGTTTTGGCCGAGGCCTTAATAATTTTTAGACGTCTTCGCCAAGGCCTTGACAAAATGTTTCAAAATGTCCGGCATTATACATTCCCTCATTATGGAAATGATATTGATGGTTCATGTGGTCATTCGACTAGTAGAATACCCTTGATTATGTTTTATTATGGCATTATTTACTCAGCTCATATTCTTTCCATAAAAGTATTCATGTTTATTATTGGTAAAGGCATGTGGTTTCAATTATTTTCCATGCTTTATATATATGTCATTTTCTGCTGTATTAATTACCGTTACTATGCGTTTGAGCTCACCCCTTTCTTATGTTTGATTTTCCCAGGATATGAAGAAGTTAGTTATCAGTGACCTGCATGAATAATCTATTAGTCTTGAATGTTTTTAATGAAATATATTTTTGTATTTATCTTCAAGATATAAAGTTGGACTTATGTATGAATTTTGTTTCCAATAATACTAAACTGATCGGTCTTTCGAGACATGATTTCCTTATGATCATGCAAATGTTATGTAATAATTCACTGACTCTGGGTAACTAGGGTCGGGGCGTTACAGTTGGTATCAGAAGAAGTTTAGTACAAACCTTGAAAGCTAGATTTAAACAAAATCTGATTAGAGAACATAGACCTTAGATAGACTTCGAGGATTAGTATAGAAGAACTTCCTAAAAAATTTGGTATTGTAGAAATTTTGTGAGTTTTCCGAACAATACATCCCTGTCTGTATACGAGCGGGTAGAGGTGGCTCTGGCATAGATGTACCTAGGGGTAAAACCTGAAAACACCGCTTTGAGCTAGACTTGAATGGGACATGGTGCACGATAATGGGCCTTGCTGCACTCTTGGTTACGACACTCCCGGGGGATATGCCTAGGATAATTCTCATTTTCTTTACAAACCATTATGAAGGGTTTATGAGTATATACTCCCTCAAAGAAAACAGTTTTATTATTATGGATTATATCCAAAAATAGTTCAATTTATCTTAAGTGTTTTACAAGTATGGAATTATGTATTTTGATTCATAAGATGACCTAGTTTATGCCATTGTTTAGAAATGGTTCCTAGTGGAAGAAATGAAAACGATATCAATGCATGTACTCAATGTAGGGATTTCCCTCCTTCTCAAGATAATTATAGTGGTGTTGGTGATGCAACTGTTGATGATCAGCTAATCACCATATTGGCACAACTCACTCATGTTTTGAATAATCACCTTACCCATATGGAGCACCCTGATCCACAACATGGAGGATCAATTTTTGATAGCTTCATGAGAAAACAACAACAAACATTACATGGGATTACAATTCCCTTAGTAGTTAAGCAATGGATAAATTCATTAGAGAAAATATTCTATGCCTTGGGGATTAGTGAAAGGGAAAAATTTATCATGGTAGTTTACCGCCTCACTGGAGATGATGATCAATGGGGGTCATTGATTCAAAACACAATGGAAGATGATGAAGTATCAAATATGGAATGGAGGGAGTTTAAAGATCTATTTTTAGAAAAATACTTTCCTCGTGACCATCGAGCAGATATGGAAAGGCAATTTCTAAGTCTGAGACAAAAGGAGGATGATAATGTCGCAAATTATGAGGCTAAATTTACAAGATTAGCAAGGTATGCTTTATATTGTATACATAACCAAAGAAGTAAGATTGATAATTTCTTTGATGTGTTAAAACCGTTTCTCTGTCGAGCATTGGTCTCACAATCCTTCTCGCCATAAAAAGATATTGTCTCATGTGCTATCAAGACTAAAAAAGAATTCTCTAAGTCTTATGACGTTAAATCAAAGAAGGAGAAGAAGAGATCTGCTGAACAGTAGGGGAAAGGAAATAAGGAAACATGGAAGAAGTGAAGAATTGAATTTCCCCCTTATGATAATTGCAGAAGTAATCACCCTGGTGCCTGTCTAAAAGGAAAAGGATTATCCTACAAGTGTGGACAGAAAGTCCATCTATCTACTGATTCTAAAGGAAAGAAAGACACTACCAATGTTCAATGATACAATTGTAGGGAGATGGGACATTATGGAAATGAATGTCCTAAGCGTCCAGGAAACTTACCTCAGAAAAGGCCTAGGGACCAAGGCTAAGCTTATGAAATCACTACTGCTGAGGTTGAAGCCCCGAAAGACATGGTGGAAGGTAATTTAATGGTTTCCTCAAGTTTATAAAATGCTTTATTTTATTATGGATCCTCGCATTGTTTCATATATTCCCAGTTTTCTAAGAAAATTAGATATTTCTATATTGATTTAACAAGGGATTTGTCAGTGAAAACTCTTAAGGGAGGTATCATTGCAACAAAGTTTTGTGAATCAGTCCCCATTAGAGAACATAAATGTTATTTATCTGCGGATCTCATCATCATACCTATGATTGAATTTGATATAATACTTGGTATGGATTGGATTTCATACCATGATGCAAAACTTTATTGTAAGAAGAAGGAGGATACCATTTTTGATGATGATGATAAGGAACACCTTATCTTTAGAGCGGAATCGCCACCCCCTAATTCTTACCTAGATCCACCCCCAGTAGCACAACTAAATTCAATTATCGGGGAGGAAGAAAATGAAATAACTGTGGGTGAGGAAATGAATGTTTAAATAGAGGATGTACCTATTGTGAGAGAATATGTTGATGTGTTTCCGGAAGATTTACCTAGAAATTATCTAGAACGAGAAATTGAGTTCTCCATTGATTAAATTTTGGGTTCAAGGACTATATCGAAGACCCCTTATAGAATGGACACTGTGGAATTAGTTGAACTAAAGAAACAACTAGAGGAATTGAGTAATAAGGGATTTATTCACCCTAGTGTTTCTCCATGGGGATCCCCTGTCCTTTTTGTTAAAAAGAAAGATAGATCTATGAGGTTATGTATCATCTACAGGGAAATCAATGCTATAACAATAACGAACAAGTATCCCCTACCTCACATTGATGATTTCTTTGATCAATTGCATGGAGCTTAATAATTTTCAAAGATTTACCTTCGATCTGGATACCATAATTTGTGTGTAATGAAGGAATACATTCTGAATACAACATTTTGAACTAGGTACGGGCATTACGAGTTTACAGTAATGCCTTTTGGGCAGACTAATTCACCCTCTATTTTCATGGTTCTAATGAACAGAGTTTTCAAGGAATATATTGATTATTTTGTGGTGGTATTTATTGATGATATATTGGTATACTCCAAAAGCTACGAGGATCATGAAAATCACTTTCTCATTATCTTGAAGACTCTTAGAAGACATGAATTATATGGGAAGTTTAGCAAGTGTGAATTCTGGATTCATGATATTTCTTTTCTTGGACATATTGTCTCTAAGGATGGAATCTCTATTGATCCTTCTAAGACAAGAGAAATCCATGAATGTCCTGCACCAACGAGTATAACCGATGTACGCAGTTTTATTTTCTTAGTAGGTTATTATCGGCGCTTCTTCCAGAACATTGCCCGATTGGATAACCCATTAACGAAGCTCACACATAAAGGGGTTAAATTTGTTTGGACAAAAGAGTGTGAAGAACATTTTTAAGAACTGAAGTGAAGATTATTCAATGATCCTTTTTTGAATCTACCATAGGGAAATGATGGGTTTGTTATTTATAGTGATGCATCGAAGAAAGGACTTGGTTGTGTCCTTATGCAGAATGATAGAGTTATTACCTATGCATCACGACAGATGAAAATTCATGAGTAAAACTATTCTACTCATGATCTCAATTTAGCAGCTGTGATATTTTCTTTGAAGATACGTAGACACTATCTCTATGGTGAGAAATGTGAGATTTATTCTGATCACAAGATTTTGAAGTAAATTTTCTCATAGAATGAACTCAACATGAGGCAAAGGAGATTGGGTTGAACTACTCATGGATTATGATTTCACTATACACTACCACCTGGGGAAGGAAAATAAAGTGGCAGATGCTTTGATTAGAAAGGATCATGGTGTTTTGAACAAGATGAGAGTTGAAAAGGATCCAATATATATGGATCTAGTAAAGATGGATATGGGATCACCATGGAAGGTGAAACATCAACAATTTTTCAAATGGTTTCAAAACCATCTTTTCTAGAAAGGATAAAGAGTTCTTATACCAATGATGAAGAATTTCAAAAGAATATTAAAGCTGTTAATGATGGGAGATTGAGTGACTTTGTGTTTGAAGATGGAATTTTGAAATTTCGTAAGAGAATTTGTGTTCCTGATATACCTGATCTGAAAAGGGAATTGTTGGACGATTCTCATAGATCCAATTTCTCTATATACCCTGGGAGCACCAAAATGTATTGAGATTAAATGGAACATTTTTGGTGGGACAACATGAAGAGGGAGATTGCTTATTTTCTATCACGATGTATGGTTTATTAAAAAGTGAAAGATGGAAGGCAACATCATGGAGGATTCATGAAACCTCTTCCCATACCAGAGTGGAAATGGGATAATATTATAATGAACTTTTTCATGGGTCTACCAAAGGCTTCTAGAAGGAACGATTCAATATGGGTTATTGTTGATCGTCTAACCAAGTCATCCCATTTTCTTGCTATAAGGGAGGATTTACCACTCGAACACCTAGCAAGACTATATATTAATGAAGTTGTGAGTCTTCATGGAGTACCCCTAATGATTGTTTCTAATCGTGATCCCTATTTTACTTCAAGATTCTGGAAGAGTCTTTAGAAGGCCTTGGATACTGAACATCATTTGAGCACTGCCTACCACCCTCAAATAGATAGACAATTTGAACGCACTATTCAAACCATAGAATACATTTTTAGATCTTTCTCAGTTGACTTTTAGGGTATGTGGGATCAATATTTACCTCTGGTAGAATATTCCAATAACAATAGCTTCTATTCAAGTATTCGGATGGCGCCATATGAAAAGTTATATGGAAAGAGATGTCTCAAATCAACCTGTTGTGATGACGTTGGTGAAAGAAAACTTGTAAGGCCATAATTGGTGGAGGAAACGATAGAAAATGTGAAGGTAATACAAAACCACATCAAATCATCTCAAAGTAGGCAGAAGAGCTATGTCGATAACTGAAGGAAGGATTTATAATTTTAGGTAGGAGATCAGGTTTTCGTGAAGGTATCTCCATGGAAGGGAGTTATACGTTTCGGTAAGAAAGAAAAATTGAGTCCCAGGTACATCGGACCTTTCAAAATTCTAGAACGAATTGGAGCTGTAGCTTACCGTTTGGCAATGCCGCTAAGTCTCTCCAAAGTTCACGATGTGTTACACGTATCACTATTGAGAAAATACATTCCTGACCCAACACATGTACTCCCTTAAGAGGAATTAGAACTAGAACTTGATCTGTCTTATTGCGAAGAACCCGTCAGGATTCTTGATATGAGAGAAAAAGTGTTGAGAAACTGGACGAATCGTCTGTTAAAAGTTCTAAGGAGAAACCATAAGATGGGAGAGGCAACGTGGGAACCAGAGGAACTTATGATGAAGAACCACCCAAGCCTTTTCATGTGGTAGTATTCTAGAAATTTTGAGAACGAAATTATTTGAAAGATGGGAGAATGTAACACCCCAAGCTAACACAGTACGCTTCTCTTTGAATAATACAATAGCGTGTGTTATACGAAACTTCGAGTTCTAACACACACCACAACCAATCAATGTAGCTATTATGAAATGTAATACCCACTTTTGGAAATTTTATAAATTTTATCTCCCAAAATGGACTTCATTTTTGGATTCGGAATATCTAATTTAGTCTAGGGTGAAATTTTGGTACATTTCAGATAACTTTTATATTTTGATGAATAGTGAAAATTAGTAAATTATGATTAAAAACAACTTTTTCAATCAAAATAATTAATAGTGATAAATTATTAATTTGAGTGGTTTTAACTATATTTAGAATATATTATTACCATTTAATACAATTTTGGTCATTGGACATAATTTCACAATTAAACCGGACATAAACAAGCGTCAATCTTTTGATAACTATTATTTCTTAAAAACACGCTTTTTGTTTTGACAGTAGGAAATAATTTTAAATTAATTTCTACCACTTATGTGTTTTGAATTTGGAAAAATGGATTCCATATTTGGAATCAGTATTTCCAAATTTTGTAAATAGGGAACTTTTATTTTTAGACATTATGAATAATTACATCGGTAAATATTTTATTTATCATGGCTAAAGGGTAAATCCTGTAAATAAGGGTAAAAAATGATATTATAATAATAATAACTTACCCTAAAACGTGTACTAACCTTATTGGTGGATACATGTCCGACCATGGGCATCTTTGGGTCAATTTTGGGACCCCATAGAGCTACTTGTAGGTGATAGGGACACTTTATATTAATTAAGTTAAAGTAAATACAAAAATGACATAAGCATATAACTTGTAGAAAAACAATTTTTACATAGGGTTATATATATTATATTTTCAACTATAAATATTAATTAGAAAGGTAAATTTATTTCCTACATAATGGTATTTTATTTATAATTTTTACACATTTAATAATTAAATTTATTTATGACACAATAATGATGAATTATTTTCCTTATTAATCAATGAATCAAATAATTGATATTATAAATATCCAAATAAATGTAATTTGATACTTTTTATGAATTACACTAATTTTATATGTTAATATGTCATATTAGGACTTTTTATATGAATTTTGTTCGAAGTAATAATGTGGTTGTGAATTTATCAAAAACAAAATACCCAATTGTGTCAACATTGACATAAAAGAGTTTTTAAAACAAATATTATATTACTAATTTATATTCTATTCGTAAAAATCTATGGTTAAGCCAAAAGACTTATATCATGATAGGTGTATCATTAATGGACCACTTGGGGGGTCTCTTGGATGTATATAGTAATCTTATTAACTATATAATATAAAAATACAAAGGGACATGGTAAATGTCAATCTAATTAACTAAGAGTTAAAACTAAAAGATAAGGTTAATATAATGGCCAAAACCTGTCTAAAATCTATTGGTTGAAATGATTTAGACCGATCCCCACCTTAGACATTAAAAAATCCACTTTGGAGGCATTAGAAACTGAATATTAATTTATTATAAAATAATACATTAAGTTTTCCTAAAGAGCCCCTTCTCCACCTTATAAAAGGACACCACTTATAACCAATTCATCACACCTTAAAAGCCTTTTGGTTCAACCAAACTCTTCACAAATTATAAAAGGACACCACTTATAACCAATTCATCACACCGTAAAAGCCTTTTGGTTCGGCCAAACTCTTCACAAATACTCTCTCAACTTCCCTCACTTTAACCTAGAGGACTTAGTTTGATCAGAAATCCAACCTAAGGACCCGATTTGATGAAATCAAAAGGAAGAACCCGAAAAAGGGGTAATGTTTTCACCACCATCGTTCAATTTCCTTTCTTCTTCAACTTCATCTTTCTTTGTTATTTCCATTCTAAAATAATAAATCCAGTGTATTCTATATATTGTGATGTTATTAAAAATATAGTACAACCATATTCATCATTCTATCCATCCTTTGAATGACATGTCACCATACGTGCGTACGTACGGCCTATCGTCTCCACGTTGTGGTGTCATTGTTATTCAATACATTATTATTTGGATGGGTATAATAATGATGTGTTATTCATGTAAATAATAAATATAACATGATAATTATTCTTTATATATGATATACCATCCCATTATATATTATTTTAATATCAAAAGAGTGATATTGTCGCTCATGCGTACGTACGGACTACTGTCTCCACGAACGCGATGAGATTCATTCCTCATCGTATCTATTCAAGTATAATTCTCATTTGATGATTAAAAATAATGTTTAAGGACTTGATATCATTCTTGATATGAATATGATAAACCTATCCATAACAAACAAGGTTTATGTAACAATACATATAAAAGAAAACGAGTAAGTTAACACCCGAAACGACGATAATACTAATATACTATTAGCAAAGTAATGTTAAATGATAATATATGTTAAAATATTAATTTATATGATTATTTTATAATTTAATAACAATTATTTCACCATTATACAAGATTTTAACCTACCATCAACCAAGGAAAAGTACAAGGTAAGGGTTTATTTCACAATCTCTTCATTATCCGAGGTTGTTTATACGTAATTATCTACAGGGACCTCTTTATCATCCACATCCATGTTTTTTAAAAATGTATTTCAAAACATTCTTACTATTTTATAGAATATGGGTTAAAGTCATTAATACCCTTGGTTTGACTTTTTATAAGATGTTTATAAAGGAATATTTCCTTCATTTTCCAAACAAGGTCCTTTTTAACCTTTTCGACAAAATTAAGGTAAGAATGTGTTTTTTTAACTTATACGTCGGGTGTAGCTATTTGCTACTGTAATAAACTCGTCGAAGCTTCCCTTACAAGCTTATAAGAATATTTTCAAATTAAATGATTTATTTTATATTAATCTTAAATTATTTCAAAATAGAAAGAGATATTTCCCTAAAAAGAGTTTTGATTTCATCTATGTCAACATCGTTTGATGGATTTTAAATTTATTTGATGTAGATTTATTATGATACAAAACATCCATATTGTATTGAAGGTTTTGTCATATGTTTGACTGTGGATGTGCTATTTTTATACCATTCATGGTTTATGGTTAATGTATTGACATTTCCTATGCTAGTTTTAATACGAATGTTTATGATATGTTTACACCTTTTCATATGAGGAATTTATTGGACTTAGTAAGTGATAGGTGGAGCCTTCTATAGCTCCTAGATGCATCGGTAGGTCTCATGAGATAACTAGATGTGGAATTGGCTGAGGCCCTTTCCCAATTTGATTTATGGTTTTGGCCGAGGCCTTAATCATTTTTTAAGATCTTGGCCGAGGCTTTGAAAAAATGTTTCAGAATGTCCGGTATTATACATTCCCTCATTATGGAAATAATATTGATGGTTCATGTGGTCATTAGAATAGTATAATACCCATGCTTATGTTTTATTACAGAATTATTTAATCAGCTCATATTCTTTCCATAAAAGTATTCATGTTTATTATTGGTAAAGGCATGTGGTTTCAATTATTTACCATGCTTAATATTTATGTCATTTTTTGTTGTATTACTTACCCTTAATGAGCATTTGAGCTCACCCCTTTCTTATGTTTCATTTTCCCAGGATATGAAAAATTTAGTTATGAGTGAACTTCAGACATGATCTTGGAGTCTTGGATGTTTTTAATGAAATATATTTATGTTGTATTCCACTTCAAGCTGTAAAGTTGAACTTATGTATGAATCTTGTTTCTAATATACTAAACTGATCGGTATTTCGAGACATGATTTCGTTGTGATCATGCTAATGTTATGTAATAATGTACTGACTCTGGGTAACTTGGGTCGGGGCGTCAGAAATGGTATCATAGGAATTTTAGTACATACCTTGAAAGCTAGATTTAGATAAATTCTGATTAGAGAACATAAAACTAAGATGTACTTTGATTATTAGTATAGAAGAACTTCCTCAGAATTTTGGAATTGTAGAAATTTTGTGAGTTTTCCTGGAAATACATCCCTGTCTGGATACGAGTAGGTAGATTCGGATCTTGCACAGATGTACCTAGGGGAAAACCCCAAAAACACCACTTTAAGCTAGACTCGAATGGGAACTAGTGAACGAAAACGGGCCTTGCTGCACTCTTGGTTACGACACTCCCGGGAGTATACTTATGAAAATTATCATTTTATTTACAAACCATTATGAAGTGTTTAAGAGTATATACTTCCTTAAAGAAAACATTTTTATGAATATGGATTATATCCATAAATAGTTCAATTTATGTTAAGTGTTTTACAAGTATGGAATTATGTATTTTGATTCATAGACTGATATAGTTTATGACATTGTTTCGAAATGGCACCGAGTGGAAGAAATGGAAACCATATCAATTTACACACTCCACATTTGGATTTCCCTCCTACTCAAGATAATTATAGTGGTGCTGGTGATGCAACTGGTGCTGATTTGATAATCACCATACTGGGACAACTCACTTAGGTATTGAATAATAACCTTACCCATAAAGAGCACCCTGATCCACAACATGGAAGGTAAATGTTAGATCTCTTCATGAGGCAACAACCACCATCATTCAATGGGAGTACAAATACCTTAGTATTTTACCAATGGATAAATTCCATAGAGAAAATATTCCATGCCTTGGGGAGTAGTGAAAGGGAAAAAGTTATCATGGCAGTTTACCGCCTCACTAGAGATGATGATCAATGGTCGTCATTGATTAAAAACATGAAGGCATATGATGAAGTATCAAATATGGAATGGAGGGAGTTCAATGATCTATTTTTAGAAAAATACATTCCTTGTGACCATCGAGCAGATAGGGAAAGGCAATTTCTGAGTCTGAGACAAAAAAGAGGTTGAGAATGTCGCAAAGTATGAGGCTAACTTTACAAGGTTATCAAGGTATTCTATAGATTATATATGTAACCCAAGAAGTAATATTGATCGTTTATTGGATGGGTAAAAACCGTTTCTCCATAAAGCATTGGTCTCACTATCCTTATCTTCATACGAAGATATTGTCTCATGTGCTATCAAGACAGAAAAAGAATTCTCTAAGTCTTATGACTTTGAATCAAAGCAAGAGAAGAAGAGATCTACTGAACACTCTGGGAAAGGAAATAAGGAAACAGGGAAGAAAGGAAGAATTGAATTTCCACCTTGTGATAATTGTGGAATGAAGCAACCTGGTGCCTGTCTAAAAGGAAAAGGACTATGCTATAAGCGTGGACCAAAATTCCATCTACCTGGTGATTGTAAAGAAAGAAAGATGCCACCAATTTTCAATTCTACAATTGTAGGGATATGGTAAATTATGAAAATGAATGTCCTAAGAGTCAGAAAAACATACCTCAGAAAAGGCCTAGGGACCAAGGCCAAGCTTATGCAATCACCACTGTTGAGGTTGAAGCCCCGAAAGACATGGTGGAAGGTAATTTAATGGTTTCCTCAAGTTTATCAAATGATTTATTTGATTCTAGATCATCACATTGTTTCACATCTTCCCAGTTTTCTAAGAAAATTAGATATTTCCAATTTGATTTGACAAGGGATTTTCAGTCAAATCTCTTAAGGGAAGTATCATTGTAACAATGTTTTGTGAATAAATCCTCATTAGAACTCATAAATGTTCTTTATCTATGGATCTAATCATCATATGTATGATTGAATTTGATATAATCCTCGGTATGGATTGGCTTTTGGACCATGATGCAAAAATTTATTATAATAAGTAGGAGGTTACCATTTTTGATGGTGATGATGATAAGGAACACCTTATCTTTATAGAGGAATCGTCACCCCCTAATTCTTATCTAGATCCACCCCTAGTAGCTCACCTAAATTAAATTATCATGGAGGAAGAGAATTAAATAACTGTGGGTGAGGAAAGGAATGTTCAATTAAGGGATGTACCTATTGTGAGAGAGTATGTTGATGTGTTTTCGGAAGATTTAGACATCCTCCAGAATGAGAAATTGAGTATTTCATTGATTTAATTCCTGGTCAAGGCCTATATCGAAGAGCCCTTATAGAATGGCCACTGTGGAATTAGTTGAACTAAAGAAACAACTAGAGGAATTGAGTAATAAGGTATTTATTCTCCCTAGTGTTTCTCCATGGGGATTCCATGTCCTTTTTGTTAAGAAGAAAGATGGATATATGAGGTTATGTATCGACCACAGGGAAATCAATGTTATAACAATAAAGAAAAAGTACCCCCTACCTCACATTGGTGATTTATATGATCAACTGCATGGAGCTCAATATTTTTCAAAGATTGAACTTTGATCTAGATACCATCAATTGTGTGTAAAGAAGGAAGAAATTTCAAACAAAGCATTTCGAACCAGGTACGGGAATTACAAGTTTACAGTAATGCCTTTTGGGCTGACTAATGCACCCTCTGTTTTCATAGATCCAATGAATAGATTTTTTCAAGGAATATCTCGATGATTTTGTGGTGGTATTTATTTTTGATATCTTGGTATACTCCAAATGCTACGAGGATCATGAAAATCACTTGCGCATTATCCTGAAGTCTCATAGAAGACATGAATTATATGGGATGTTTAGAAAGTGTGAATTCTGGCTTCAGGAGATTTCTTTTCTTGGGAATATTGTCTCTAAGTATGGAATCTTTGTTGATCCTTATAAGAGAAGAGCAATCCAAGAATGGCCTGCACTGACGAGTATAACTGAGGTACACAGTTTTATTGTCTTAGCAGGTTATTATTGGTGTTTCATCCAGAACTTTTCCCGATTGGATAACCCATTAACGAAGCTCACACGTAAAGGGGTTAATTTTTTTGGACAAATGTGTGTGAAGAATGTTTTGAAGAAATGAAGAGAAGATTAGTCAATGCTCTTATTTTGACTCTACCATCGGGAAATGATGGGTTTCATATTTATAGTTATTCATCGAAGAAAGGACTTGGATGTGTCCTTATGCAGAATGATAGATTTATTGCCTGTGCATCAAGAAATCTGAAAATTCATGAGAAAAACTGTCCTACTCATGATCTCAAGTTAGTATTTTTGATCTTTGCTTTGAAGATATAGAGACACTATATCTATGGTGAGAAATATTAGATTTATACAGATCACAAGAGTTTAAAGTATATTTTCTCAGTGAAAGAACTCAACATAAGGAAAAAGAGATGGATTGAACTACTAAAGGATTATGATTGCACTATATAGTACCACCCGAGGAAGGAAAATAATGTGGCAAATTATTTTATTAAGAATGATCATGGAGTTTTGAACAAGATGAGAGTTGAAAAGGATCCTATATTTATGGATCTAGTAAATATTGAAATGGGAATCACCATGGAAGGTGAAACAACAATACTTTTTCAAATGGTTGCCAAACCATATTTACTAGAATGGATAAAGAGTTCTCAGACCGATGATGAAGAATTTCAAAAGAATATTAAAGCTTTGAATGATGGGAGATTGAGTGACATTGTGTATGAAGATGGAATTTTGAAATTTGGGAAGAGACTTTGTGTTCCTGATATACCTGATCTGAAAAGGGAATTGTTGTATGAGTCTCATAGTTCCAATTTCTCTATACACCCTGGGAGGACCAAAATGTATAGAGATTTTAAGGGAACATTTTCGGTGGGACAACATGAAGAGGGAGATTTCTGATTTTGTGTCATGATGTATGTTTTGTCAACAAGTGAAAGCTGGAAGGAAATAGCCTGGAGGATTCTTGCACCCTCTTCCCATACCAGAGTGGAAATGAGATAATATTATGATGGACTTTATCATGGGGCTACCAAAGACTCCTAGAAGGAATGATGAAATATGGGTTATTGTTGATCGTCTTACCAAGTCAGCACATTTTCTTCCTATAAGGGAGGATTTACCACTTGAACGCCTAGAAAGACTATATATTAATGATGTTTTGAGACTTAATGGAGTACCCCTAACGATTGTTTCTGATCGTGATCCCTGTTTTACGTTAAGATTCTGGAAGAGTCTTCAGAAGTTCTTGGATACTGAACTTCATTTGAGAACTGCCTACCACCCTCAAACAGATGGACAATTAGAACAGATGATTAAATCCTTAGAAGACATATTGAGATCTTGCTCACTTGACTTTCAGGGTATGTGGGATCAATATTTACCTCTGGTAGAATTTTCCTATAACAACAGCTTCCATTTGAGTATTTATATGGCACCATATGAAGAATTATATGGAAAGAGATGTCGCACACCAACCTGTTGGGATGACGTTGGTGAAAGAAAACTTTTAGGCCCAAAATTGGTGGAGGAAATGATGGAAAAGGTGAAGGTAATCCAAAACCACATCAAAGCAACTCAAAGTAGGCAGAAGAGCTATGCCGATAACCGAAGGAAGGATTTGGAATTTCAGGTAGGAGATCATGTTTTCATGAAGGTATCTCCATGGAAGGGAGTTATACGTTTCGGTAAGAAAGGAAAATTGAGTCCTAGGTACATCGGACCTTTCGAAATTCTAGAACGAATTAGGTTTGTAGCTTACCGTTTGGGAATGCCACCAAGTGTCTCCAAAGGTCACGATGTGTTCCACGTATCACTGTTGAGAAAATACATGCATTACCCAATGCATGTACTCACTTATGAGGAATTATAACTGGAACCCGATCTGTCTTATTGTGAAGAACTCGTCAGCATTCTTGATACAAGAGAACAAGTGCTGAGAAACTAGACGACTCGTCTGGTAAATGTTTTATGGAGAAACCATAATATAGAAGAGGCAACGTGGGAACCCGAGGATCTTATGATGAAGAACCACCCAAGTCTTTTCATGTGGTAGTATTCTAGAAATTTCGAGGATGAAATTATTTGAAGGAGGGGAGAATGTAACACCCCAAGCTTCCACAGTACGCTTCTCTTTGAATAATATAGTAGCGTGTGTTGTACGCAACTTCGAGTTCTAACACACACCACAACCAATCAAAGTAGCCATTATGAATAGTAATACCCACTTTTTGAAATTTTATAAATTTTATCTCTCAAAATGGAATTCATTTTTGGATTCTTAATATCAATTCTATCATAGGGTGAAATTTTGGTACGTTTTGGATAACTTTTATATTTTGATGAAGAGTGAAAATTACTAAATTTTAATTAAAAACAACTTTTTTTATTCAAAATAATTAATGGTGATAAATTATGAATATGAGTGGTTTTAAGTATATTTAGAATATATATTTACTATTTAATACAATTTTTTTCATTGGACATAATTTCACAATTAAACCGGACATAAACAAGTGTAAGTCTTTTGATAATTATTATTTCTTAAAAACACGCTTTTTGTTTTGACAGCGGAAATTAATTTTAAATTAATTTCGGCCACTTCTTTATTTTGAATTTGGAAAAATGGTTTCCAAATTTGGAATCAGGATGTCCAAATTGTGTATATATGTAACTTTATTTTTAGACATTTTGAAAAATTATTTCGGTAAATATTTTATTTACCATGGTTAAAGGGTAAATTTGGTAAATAAGGGTAAAAAATAATATTATAATAATAATAAATAACCCTAAAACGTGTCCTAACCATATTGGAGGATACATGTCTGACCATGGGAATCTTTAGGTTGATTTTGGGACCCCATGGAGCCAGTTGTAGGTGATACAGACACTTTATATTAATTAAGTTAAAGTAAATACAAAAATGACATAAGCATATATCTTTTAGAAAAACAATTTGTACATAGGGTTATATTTGTTATGGTTTTTAAAATAAATACTAATTAGTAATCTAAACTGATTTTCTACATAATGGTATTTTATTTATAATTTTTAGACATTTAATAATTAAATTTATTTATGACACAATAATGATGCAGTATTTTCCTTATTAATGAAAGAATCTAATAATTGATATTATAAATATCAAAATAAATGTAATTTGAAACATTTTATGAATTAAACTAATTTTATAGGTTAATATGACCTATTAGGACTAGTTATATGAATTTGTTTTGAAGTAATAATGCTGTTGTGAATTTATCAAAAACAAAATACCCAATAGTGTCAAAATTGACATAAAGGATTTTTTAAAACAAATATTATATTATGAATTTATATTATATTCCTAAAAATATTAGGATCAGTCAAAGGACATATATCATTATAGTAGTGTCATTAATAGACCACTTGGAGGTTGCTTATATGTATATAGTAAGTTTATGAACTGTATTATATAAAAATACAATGTTAAATGGTAAATGTCAATCTAATTAACTAAGAGTTAAAACTAAAAGATAAGGTTAATATAATGACCAAAACGTCTCTAAAATCTGTTGGTTGAAATTATTTTGACCGATCCCCACCTTATAATTTGAATAATCCTCTTTGGAGCCATTAGAAACCTCATATGAATTTATTATAAAATAATACATTAAGTTTTCTTAAAGATCCCCTCCTCCCCCTTGTAAAAGGACACCACTTCTAACCAATTAATCACACCTTCAAAGCCTTTTTCGTTGGCCAAACCCTACCAAAATATTCTCTTAAATTCCCTCACATCAACCTATAGGCCTTATTTTGATCATAATTTCATCCTATGGAGCCCTTTTGTCAAATCAAAAGGAAGAACTCGAAGAAGAGGTAATGTTTTCACCACCCTCTTTCAAGTTCCTTTCTTCTTCAACTACTTCTTTCTTTGTTATTTACATTATAAATAATAAATCCAGTATCTTCTATATACTGTGATGTTATTATAAATATGGTATAACCATATTCATCATTCTATCCATCCTTTAAATGACACGTCACCATACGTGCGTACGTACGACCTAACTTCTCCACGTCGTGGTGTAATTGTTATTCAATACATTATTATTTGGATGGGTATAATATTGATGTGTTATTCATGTAAATAATAAATATAACATGATAATGATTCATTATATATGATATAACATCCAATTATATATTATTTGAATATCAAATGAGTGATATTGTCGCTCGTGCGTACGTACGGACTACCGTCTGCACGAACGCGATGAGATTCATTCCCCATCATATCCATTCAAGTATAATTCTCATTTTATGATTAAAAATAATTTTTAAGGACTTTATAACATTATAGTTATTAATAATATTCAACCTATCCATAACAAACACAACTTATGTAACAAAGCATATAAAAGAAAACGAGTAAGTTAACACCTGAAACGACGATAATACTAAGATACTATTAACAAAGAAATGTTAAAAGATCATATATGATATCATATTAATTTATATGATTATTTTATAATTTAATAAAAATTATTTCACCATTATAAAGGAGGTTAGCCTACCCTAAACCAAAGAAAAAGTACAAGGTAAGGGTATATTTCACAATATCTTCATTATCCGAGGTTGTTTATACGTAATTATCTACTGGGACCTCTTTATCATCCACATCCATGTTTCTTAAAAATGAATTTCAAAACATTCTTACTATTTTATATAATATGGTTTAAAGTCATTAATAACCTTGTTTGACTTTTTATAAGATGTTTATAAAGTAATCTTTCCATCATTTTCCAAACAAGGTCCATTTTAACCTTTTCGAAAAAATTAAGGTAAGAATGTCTTTTTTAACTTATACAGTGGGTGCGGATATTTTCTACCATTATAAACTTGTCAAAGCTTCCCATTCAAGCTTATTAGAATATTTTCAAAGTAAATGTTTTATTTTATATTAATCTTAAAAGATTTCAAAATAGAAAGAGTTATTTTCTTAAAAAGGGTTTGGATTTCATCTATGTCAACATCCTTTGATGAATTTTATGTTTATTTGAAGTTGATTTATTATGATACAAAACTTCCATATTGTATTGAAGCTTTTGTGATTTGTTTGACCGTGGATGTTCTATTTTTATACCATTCATGGTTTATTGTTAAAGTATTTGCATTTCATATGCTAGTTTTAATATGAATGTTTATGATATGTTTAAACATTTTCATATGAAAAATGTATTGGACTTAGTAAGTGATTGGTGGAGGCCGCTATAGCTCCTCGATGCATTGGTAGTTCTCATGATACAACTAGACGTGGAATTGGCCGAGGCCCTTTACTAATTTGATTTATGGTTTTGGCCAAGGCCTTAATCATTTTTAGACGTCTTGGACGAGGCCTTGAAAAAATGTTTCAGAATGTCCAGCATTATACATTCCCTCATTATGGAAATAATATTGATGGTTCATGTGGTCATTAGACTAGTTGAATACCCATGATTATGTTTTATTATGGAATTATTTACTCAGCCCATATTCTTTCCATAAAAGTATTCATGTTTATTATTGATAAAGGCATGTGGTTTCTATTATTTACCATGATTAATATTTATTTCATTTTACACTGTATTACTTACCATTACTGAGCATTTAAGCTAACCCCTTTCTTATGTTTCATTTTCCCAGGATATGAAGAATTTAGTTATGAGTGACCTGCAGGCATAATTTAGGAGGCTTGGATGTTTTTAATGAAATATATTTGTGTTGTATTTCTCTTCAAGCTGTAAAGTTGAACTTAAGTATGAATCTTGTTTCCAATAATACTAAACTGATCGGCCTTTCGAGACATGATTTCCTTGTGATCATGCCAATGTTATATAATAATGTACCAACTCTGGGTAACTAGGGTTGGGGCGTTACCAAATAACCATGGTAAGTGGAGTCACAAAGTCTATCCCCACATCAGTTTGGGATCCGAGAATGCATGTGGGTCTACATTCCCATGGAATCCCGGAATCCAAATTGAACCACCCCATTCAAGGTATTAAGGGTGACCACTTGATATTCCATTCAATGAGGAATAGTGATCAGTCTAAGGGGTTGTGTTCGCTCATCCCTTTGATGGAGAAAAAACTCTTACCCTTCCCAGAATGTGCTATTGGGCCATCCCACTGAGGTAATTCACAATCTTCTGAGACATGGAAGCATAAAATTCAATTTCATTTCACATTGAAGGGTTCATTGGTCTGCTCTCTCACCCATGGTCACCCCAGCCTCTTCCCCATGGGCACTCCCTCCCCCACCAACAGGGGAGAAGGCATGTGCATTGTTGAATATTTCAACTACTCTTGTTTCTCACCCTGATCATCACATACATGGGCTTATAGGTTCGTTATGATTACAACATCCACATGATTATGAACTAAGAGAACACTAATTCTGGACTAAAATAGGACACTTCATATGCCAATCATAAGGCTCAAGCTCAAAAGGGTGCCCATCCAAAAGTGTTCACCCAATCATGTTTCTATATAATGGACAACTTACATGCATAATCCCCACACCATTTAAAATATGATAATTCTAATTCTAGACCGAACTAGGATATGTAGTATGCCAACCAGAATGCCCAAGATCAAATTGGTTCCCATACAAAAGGGTTCACCCAATCATGTTTCTATCAAATTGGCATCTTCTATGCGTAAGCCCCAAACAATCTGCACTCTGAGAACTCTGATTCCTAACCAAACCAGGATACATATGATGCCATCAAGAATTCTATAGCTCAAAAGGGTGCCCATTCAAATGGGTTCACCCAGTAATGTTTCTATCAAATGGGCAGCTTCCACACATAAGCACCGCACAATCTAAACTACAAGAACTATGATTCCTGGCCAAACCAAGATACTTAGGATGCCAAGAAGATGGTCCGAGCACAAAATGGTTCATATCCATAAAGGTTCCACCCAACCATGTCCCCCTCAAATGGGAAGATTCTGTGCATAATCCCCACTCAATCCAAACGACATGCGTTATAATTCCTCAACTAAGGATATGTAGGAATGCCTTCTTAATGGCTTGATACTGATATCAAGTCACCTTCTATCCCGCTTGATGATGATAAACTCCAGAGCACCGTATAATATGTCTCATGTCATCATTGCCTCCGTAGAATCAAATATGTACTTGTCTATGACGATTCTGCAAACCAAGGGTATCATGTGGACACACTCTTTGGGAATGAACCAAGGATTCACGAACATATGAATACGACTTGAATCAATAAGAGTGTCTTAGAACATGAAACTATCCTATCCTATAAGGGTAAGGTGAGCCTGTCCTCCCATCCTCTCGACCAATGGAGTCCTTCCATGTCATTGGCCAAATCGTCATCCAACGGGCGTCGTCTGTTGGATAGAAGGTCCATGAATCATGGTTTCTAGGGCTGTTGGTTGTTCTTGGTTACATGAAGAAACCCGTTGGTGACCATCCAAGGAATTTATATCTAAGAAGGACTGATTCCACAAGCCATTGACCCACACACAATCGCCTACTATGACCAATAGTTACTGCATGGTTAATTCAACCTTATTTAAAGTATAATGATGTTGAATGGGTCGAAACAAAACCAATGGTTAATTTGACACGAACCCATCTCTATAGAAAAAGTGATGGGTGATGATCCTTGTCGGACCATTTTCGAACTAGACCAAACACGCCACCTTGGAGGTAAAATTTTTTTATCTTTATTTTGATATAAAAACTAGTTAACATACTATAATTCCCTATTCTCATTAATATTTTTAATGTTAAAATTTTTATAAATAAAATTGATGTAGTTGGTCTATGTGGAGTCTTACTAAGAATGTTAGCTTTCACCCTATAAACCTTTTTGAGGGGAGTGTAGACTTGGTTTTGTATATGATGCAGGGAAAGGCACAATACTGCCATAAGGCAAAATCGAATCATATAGTTGAGAGTGTTATCTCATGGTGAGACTCTAGGATATTTTTTATATATAACATGGAGTATAGGATGTAGATTTGGGTTTCATTTTAGATAAAAAATAATAATTTTCCTTGGGTTTTAACTATTTTTCAAATTGTATCTTATTATAGTTTATCTTTTGTTATGGAATATAATTATTTTTATTTTATCCTTGGTAGTTTATTTTTTTATTTATGTATTTACCTTTTTTAATTCTTCTAGTTTGATGATTTCATTCAATATGGTTTTTATTTGATAATTGGGTGGTAGTCCCTACCCCCTGGAGATATAAAACACCCATCAAGTATGTGGACAATCATGGTAGGTACCAAATTGTAAGGGTTCTCTATGGTGGTTTTTGATGTGGGTAAAATTTATTTTTTGTTAATATTATTTTTTATACCACTATAATGGATTGTATTCCCAGTCACATTGATAGATTAAGTTGAAATGTATATGAAAACCCAAAAAATTATAGAATATGAAACAAATATTGATATAGGATTAACTAAATAAATAATTGGAAAACGTTAAAATGTAAATGAGTAGGACTTTATAAGGTCATATAACTTTTTATGATTATGATAATATCGTTGTACATTAATTGTATCATCACTTGTTCCATGTTTTTTGGTTTTAGAAGTGAAACGAACATGAATAAACCATGATTATGATAGACAATGAAGAGTTTACCTCATTGAAAACTCTAACAGAGTGGGCCACGTGATAAGAAATATTCTAGTTATGCAAAACCCGCAATTAGAAATATGATTAATAACATTAACATAATCAAATTCCAAAACAGTCATATGAATAGAATGATGGACTATAATTAATTATCATGTAGAATATATAATGATCGAAGAAATGATGAATTATATATATATATATATATCATAAAATATTTTAATAAACACCAAAAAAATTACTTAAGGGGAATGAGAGATTCATTACTTGTTGTAAATCACTCCATAACGAATTAAAATATTAAGTTAAAATAAAGGAATCAGTTCATAAGATAAACAAAGATATAACTCATGTAAGGGAACAAATAACAAATATATATCTTATGTGTAGATAATGGTGACATTATCGAAGTCAAATCCCTAGTCCTATAATTGTTGAGGATGGTTGGAATCCAAAAACTACTAGACCAAGGGAGCGGGAAAAATATGATTAATGACGATCGATGGGGAGGATTGAGGAAATTTGGTTTCCCATACCCTCTCAGAAGAATTAAAGGTTGTATTCTCGTTCTATCAACCCAATTCTATACTTGGTGGTTTCTAAGAAAATAATCTCACCACACATCATGTTTTTTTATTATTTGATTACTTTTACTATTATGGTATTTATGTTTGTGGAAATAAAATTTCTGGAAATCATTATATAAAGAATTTAAAAATATTATCAATTCTAGAAATAGAATGAAAATCATCACATTTTCATAAATTAATTTCTAGAATAATGAAAATACATTATCAATCCATTTTTGAAATTTAATAGTTTAATTCCAACCATGAATTATCTATGAATAAAACTGAATCATTCATGTGTGACTTAATAACTAGATATGAGATATATTTCCATGAATTCATTTGAAAAAATAATAGTATCTTAGGATTAGCTATGATTTTTAGGTTCATATATAATTAGAGGTGATATAATGGGTCATGTCAATCTTATCATTACCTTTAAAAATTTCTACAAGTAAATTATAACTAAATTTCATGGATGAATTTTTTTTAAGGGGTACAATGTAATGAAGCTGAATTTCACTATATATTGTACATAAATAATTTATTACATGTCATGTATAACATAATATATTAAATTAATATCAAATACAACCATTAAATATTTATAATACTAAATATTACTATTAAAACAAGGTCTTTCTGTTAGTCGGTATAAATAGAAGTAACTATATTGTAAAAATCAATAGATAATGTTTGATGAAATGCAATCTAGAAGTTGGAGTCTTCAATAAAAACCACATTTTCTTATTATCAGAATAACGATAGATTCACTACTATTTTTCCTCGATGAAGAACAATTTATACTTGAGGAACTGTGACTTTGGATAAATTACTTGTAAGAAATGGTAAAGCTTATAGAACTCACTATGAAATCTATTCTAGCTAAATAACGACCTTTGACTTCCAAAATTGATTATTGTCTCCTTAGATATTATAAAGAGGGTATAAGGGTTTTTTTAATGAAAATTAGTATGATATAAAATGGTAGTTTCTATCTACAAAATTGAATTATCATTTCAATATGAAACAAATTTTATGAAAAATAACTTTTTTTTTCTTTTTCTATTTTGAAATGAAAATATATCACATTAAGATATGATATTAAAAAAAATTATTGTCCCTTAAATATATATTCTATAAAAAAAATAATTATGTATACTTGAAATTAATTGAAAACATATTTTTAAATATAAATAATTTACCAATATATTTCGGAATTTTATTAAAATATTGAATTTTAGAATTTTAGAATTTTTTTTGGACAAAATCACATAATTTCCCCATTTATCACAGTCATATTAGATTATTATTATTATTTTTAATTTTCAAAAGAAATTTATTTTTAGTCGAATAGTGAAAAATAATATTTTTTCCAAAACCAAGACTATATTCACATTATAAGTATACATGATAGGGCTAAAATATTTAAAAAATAAATTGATAAAATACATATTTTAAGTGTATAATGATGAAATCTAAAATAATATTTTAAACATATAAATTATAATTTATTTTATTAGTACATAAGACACATTTTATTAGAATTTATTATTTTTCAATTGTTTCATTAAATTATGAAATTTATAGGAGAAATTCAGTTTCAATAATAATTAAGTACGTATAAATTTTATTTTTTTTTATAATAAATCAATCACAATTATGATAATACATAACCATCATAAATCCATCTTATTCATAAGTTTAATGTTAAAAAATTAATTAAATTGAAATAAATTGTTTGTTCAAAGTTTTTAATTTTAAATAAATTTTTCTCATATTTATTAAATGAATTATATTAAATGGAGTCCAAATATGTCATTATCTTATCTAAATATTGTAACAGTGGTCTACTTATATTTTAAATGAAAAAATAATTTACAAGTTAAAAATTTAATTCATAGTAATAACTGTTTATATGAATAATTTATGATGGGTTAAATTTTTAAAAATTGAGATGAATTCGTGAGATTATATAAGACAATTAATTTATTTAAATAATTATTTAATATTTTTCCAACCTTCTATCACATAACCCACCTAGATTTCCATTTATTCCATTAATACACCTCACATAAAATTCTTTTACATGGAAACATCTCTCTTATTCGCTTATAAAAGATGGATCCACTCACACATTTAATTTTCCATGAAGACAACCAAAATTTCCACCCATTAATGTTCATTACAGACCCTAATTCTCTATATCTATAAAAAATTTCCTTAGTCCCTAAAATCTAAGGCCTTTTACAAGATGAAGTTTGAAGTCTCAACATTGGAAAAATATGTTTCCTAAATTTTCTTTATTATAAATTTATTCTTATAAAAAAATAAGAATAGTATAATTATAAATTCAAAATTATTATTTTCTTGTTAATTAATTATAAAAAATTGTAACCATTAATTATTCTCTTTGACATGTAATGTAAAACTAGAATCGTCGTTAACGTGTGTTCACAGATTACTACCTCCATGAACTGATGCCTTCAGTTTTCCATAGCCAACATCCATTAATGGTTCAAAAAGGTAATATACTAGGATATTTTATTATTTCAACATATTATTGATTCTAATATTTTAATATTTTTTAGTTTCTTTCCATTTTATAAAAGGAGATCATTGATCTTGTTTTTGTGGGGAGTACTGCATCTATTTTGTCAACTATCTTTTATTTTCCATAAAAAATTACAACAGTGGACATAGAAATGTAATTATTATATCAAATAATTCTTTCTCTAAAAAAATAAATATCTTAATATATAATTATAATCCTTTTATAAGTAATATTAGTAAAAAATTATAGTAAATTTGACCACTAAAAGGACATATTTATGTAACATTTCTAAATTGAGTCTATTCATGGATAAACTATAAAACTGATTATTTTTTGATATGGAATATTAAAGGACATATTAATATTAAACTCTAGAGATAATGCATCTTTTTAATAACATCGTTGAATATATTCAAAAAACTGGTTGTATTTCTATGAAATTAACCAAACAAACGTGAGTGAACAACATAAGCGGAAACTATACTAACAAAGTACCTAATGATGATAAATTTACATTAAAAAGGTGAATTCATATGAATAGGGTTAAAAATAGATATTAAATGAAAATATTTTAATTATTCATCATTTTATGTGAATTTGAAGAAAACTTTAAGACATAAATGTATGGGATCCTCCAAACCACCCCATTACAATTTAATTACATGTTCCCTTTCATTATTCTTACTTTATATTTTTTTTTTCATTTCAAATATATCATCTAAAATGTAACTATACATCATATTTACAAATATAACTTGATTAAATTTTTATTTGAAATGAAAATTTTATGTTCCCTTCAATGTTTTCACATTTTACAAAACATGATTTATATAGGAACTTATATTATCTACAATTACGAAATGTTTCACAAAAAAAATGTTTTAAACATTAAGTTTTTTATGAAAGCAATGTTTTTTTAAATTTAAACTCTTTTAAGTTCAATTATAGTTTTAAATATAATCATTTTTTTAATTCATCAAATGTTGATTTTTTTTATTAAATCATCACTTAAGATGTTTTTTATTTTATGGTTAATCAATTTTTTTATGAATTATTTCTAAAAAAACTACCCATGAAAAAGTCCTATGACCCTCTATGAAATTATTAATGTTAATATTAAAACTTATTATACTTTATATCCTTACAAAATAATATTTGATTATGGATTATGAAATGTTTTTGAAACCCACAATATTAAAATTTATTTATCATGACTTGGTTAATATATGGTTTCTTTTTTTCATTTAGTTAAAAAAATATTTATTTAAAAATTATGATCGAGGTTAAAATATGTTGTGATGGTTGGGTCTGTTATAGGCCTCCAATGAATTGGGTATTGATAAATTCAAAGGAGAAGATATACAATGGATTTGGGAGTAAACGTAATCCCTTAAAATGATCAAGGGAGTAATCTTTTCGGTATTGTTATGACATCATATTTGTTATGGTTAAACATATGTATGATTTTTACACTTATTATATAATTTAATTTTATCAGGTTTTCATGACTAGGATTATTCTAATAATGATATAAGATTATATATCTTACCTCCCATGTTTAACATTTTTGTCATGTTTATTATGATACATTGATTTTTATCTCACCCATTAAAATATTAATTTTTCTAATGGAAGAAATTTGAAATTATAGAGTACATTTATGAGTTGGATAAATATTTATAGTTTTAAATAAATATTATGAGATTATGGTTATGATGTTTTATTTATGTACATATATTTTCAATGAATATAGACCTCTCAATACTCAATGATTATTCATCAGATGAGTATGTTAAGAATCAAGTAATGAATTATGTTTATGACCTCAGTTTTTTATAAATGGAATAATATTTTTACTAGATACTTTTATGTATATATATGGAAGAAATTAACATTTATTCTAACGTAACCTATAAATATCGATAAATTATCTAGAACAAGCTCCCCATGAATTCTATTTTCACAAACCATACACACAAAATCCACTGAATGAAAGTGGTCCATCACATATCATTCAAAATGATAGATTATAATACCTTGAATAATCTAGAAATGAAGAACCTTGAATAAATATAAATGAACCAAAAATACCATTACAAAATGGTAAATTAATGAAAAAATAATTAATGTTTGATAATGAATATTAACTATAACAAACTAATATAATTGTATAAAATGAATAATTATTAATATTATAATAGAAATAATAATCAAATAATATTTTTTAAAAAATTATTATTATAATTAGTTTTATTATAAAAAGGTTTAAACGTGTCTAATATAACAGGAATTCAAGGATGGGGTTCTTCATATGATATTCCATTCATTTAGACATTTTTTATTATGAAAATATTATCATTTATATTATAGTGATCGAAACTTATCAAGAATATATATTACATCTTAATAGATGAATATTAATTTCAATTTATAAATACATGAATGTGGAGCATTATGTTTAATGTATTTGGGATCATTGATACATAAACATCTGGTTCATTAGTTATCTATATTATCCCCTAATATGATTTTCATAACATGAACCCTTACTAGAAATTTCATACATAATACCTCTATTCATAACATGGGGAATGGAAACATATGAAACAGTGATGTCAGATTCTCACAAAGGGTAAAAAGGTGGATATCAATGTAACGAGATCATATGGCTTTTAGAACATGAGGATAACATTTGAAAAACATACCTTATGTTTCATAGATCATAAAAATGAGTAATGGAATACTTCATGGTAGTTCACAAGACGTTAATAATAATGGAATAAAATAAAATGATATATGGAAGAGTAACATTTTCATAAGACATGGAATTTGGACATAAACATAATAATAGAAAATCATTTCCTAAATAATCAAAGAATCTCACTGTTTCCGATGCACTGACGGGGTGTGTGTGTCCGTCTGCTTGAGTGAGAAAGGCGCAACTTTTGTTACCCCACATTCCTACTTTCCAAAGGCGGGCGACATTTTCTCCTCATTCAGCGATGTTTTCTCCTTGATCAAAACGGGATGATGGGATGTCAGTTCTTCCATCAGAGGATTCCTCCTCGAAACTCATCACCTAGTCCGGGTCTCCCTCATAGATTTAATATGTTGTTTGTGAAACTCTTCCTGGCGCCATATTTTCATGGACACCAGTTAATTACACTGCTTCTATCAGGACATTCCAAGGGGTCCGGTCAGTGCAGCAACCTTTGGATAGGGGAGTAGTCATGTTGGGCATCACTGGCATGTCTGGATGTTGGGGATTGGTGTGTCTTTCTTCTGTCCCTTATTTTAGGGCTTCTCGAGGGCACGGAATCCCAAGGCATCCCACATCAAACACGGGGAATCATATGTCATAGGCTTGTATCTGAGGTTTTCCTCAGATTCCCATGTTTAACACAGGTTATGCCATGAGTTTAACGTTCAGCAAGGACATATCCGATTGATCAGAACACTAATTAGAGTGGATCAGATAGAGGAACCCCCTAGAGAAAACAATGATATCTCGGCCCGCATGTGGGCGGCTCCATGAATGCTGTGGAGGTGAATGATGTGGCATGATCTAACCAGGATGTGGTGGCCCGGGTAAGAGTCAGGATGGATGACAGTTTTGGGCTTGAGCCTCAAAGATACTTCCTACGTACCATGCCTTGACATGGATCAAATTCAGTGTAGTTTGGGTAGTGAGGAATATAGTTTTATGTCATCCGGGACAAGGGAATTTGGGGCTTACGCTCTAAGAGACCCAAGATGTTGGTGAACTGGTGGTCAGAACAACTGGGTGGTGGGATTGAACCTCGTAAGGCCTCCAATATACCATTCCATGACATGGATCAAATTCCACGTAGTTCATGTGGTGTGGGAATACAGTTTAACGTCATGCGGGACGGGTGTAAACCGACGTGAAGGGGGTTGGAACGACCGGGTGGTGGGCATGAACCTCATGAGGCTTCATATGTACCATGCCATGACTTGGATCAAAGACTGTATAGTACAGAGTGGTGTGGGTTTCAACGAACCGACGTGAATAAGGACCTTGTTCTGATGGGTGTTGGTCTTGAACCTCATGGAGGCTTCCCACGTACCTCGCCTTAGCAAGGATAAAAGTCCCCGTAGTTTGGGTAAGGGTGTCGTCAGAGAACCAACATGAAGGTGAAGAAGGGGGTCCACTGGTGGTTGGTGGGCTTGAACCTTGAAGAGGCTTCCTACATACCTCTCCTTAGCTAGGATCAAAGTCCACGTAGTTCAGGATAGTGTGGGGCTTACACTCTCGATTGCCCAAGGTGTTAATGGGGCTTGGTGCACTGAAACCGATATTGTTGGGGCCAATGGTTGTTGGGCTTGAACCTCATGGAGGATTCCTACATACTTACCATGGCAAGGATCAAAGTCCCCAGAGTTCGGGATTGTGTGTGGGGCTTACATTCTAGACTGCCCAAGGTGGTGGGTGAACCGACGTGAATGAGGTCAGAACGATCGGGTGGTGGGCGTGAACCTCGTGGAGGCTTCCTACGTACCATGCCTTGACATGGATCAAAATCCTCATAGTTAGGGTGTACAGTTTAACTTCATGCGGGACGTGGAGTTGTCATGATCAATGGTTACTCTAAGCCCACGTGATTCATGCTCGGTGTGAGAAATAAGAGGTAGCAGGGACCTGACGATCATGTCACGAAAGGTGCATCCGTGGGATGTAGAGTGGGGATTATGAGTGGAGCGGCCCAGAGTGAGAGAGATTGGGTCTTAAACTGAGATGGAGGCCTTGGTGCGACAAAGTGCAGCGGGATAGGGATTTGGCACCCAAGAAGAGAGGAGGAGGCCTCGTTCACTATCACGTCCTCTGCTAGACTTGGCACCGAGGAAGTGAGAACGGGCAGGGGTGCTCCCCCTTGGTAGGAAGGCTAGGGACTTACACCAAGGCGGCTACCCTTCCCTACGGACAATCACCACTCCAAGAAGGAGGATATCATCCCTAGTTGAGACAATGGGGTGTGGAGAATTTCCAAGGAGGTGGACCCTTCGTGTGAAGCACGAGGTGAGGTCACCGTTTAACGTCATGTGTTGTGGACGAAGGCGCTTGGCAGTTTAACATCCTGCAGCTCGGACGGGGTGGGTTCACTCAGCACCCCTAGGAATTACAAAAATGATACCCTCTGCTCCTTATGGGAGGGAAGGCACCGACAATGCCATACTGAAGGGGTTTCATAGAGCGAACTATCAAGGGGTCCATGTTAGCATGGCTATGTGAAGAAGCAATAACCATTAGCGATCCAATGCAAAGAAGAATTTGGCGCAACAATGCTACGAGCGGTATCGTCTAGGGAACTTTAAAGCCACATCATGCCGACCTTGAGGGTCGCATGGGAAAAGAATTTTCCAAGCATATGGGTCCATAAGCTGGGGCCTTATGAAGATCTGTTGTTCCGCATGGTGGAGGGAACTTGCGAAGGGGTGTGCTTCGCGATGTTGGGTGCCCTAGCCTTAGCATGGGGCATAGGTGAAAATAGGAGGTGCTTCACGAAGTGGAATGGTGTTCGTGGAGCACAACCTCGTGGAGGAAAGGTGCCCTGTGGAGCAAGGTGTTAGTAAGCAATGTGCTTCACGAAGTACAGATATCCTACCTTAGCAAATGGATCATGTGTACATGAAGGGTGCTTCATGAATCATAAACACTCCGTGATGACCCGGGTCCCCTTGGGGATCCCCTTGGGGATCCCCTTCCTTCACAAAATCCCTTGGGCTTCGTGAAAGGCATCCCTCTCGGAAGAGGGGATCACAACGAGGTAATGGAGAGGCACTTTGCGTCGCAGAAGTACCTCGTGTAGCTCATGGTTCTCCGAGCGGAAGAGTGCTTCACGATTCGAGAGATGAGATTCCGAAATGTCGGATTGTCCATCCGGAGATCTCAGGGGGAGTCTAGTATTTATAACCAAGGGGAGCCGTGTAGCAGGTCTCACGTGGATCTAAGAAGGGTCGGGTAGCTTCGCGGTCAACTCGCGAACGTCAACCGGGGTCGTGGAACATCCCTCCTCCTTGGCTTCGTGGTGGGATCACAAACGTCAAATGCATTCACAGAGCCTCCCACTTCCTTGGCATCAAGGCGGGCTTGCGAACATCAACTAGGTTTCCGAAACCTCCCGCCTTGTTTACTTCATGGCGGGCTCGCAGTCCTAGGGAACTCCATGAAAGGGCTTTGTGAGGCACTCTGTGGGGCAGTCTTGGGGCCTTTTTTTTGTTCCAAAGTTTTGCGCCAACAAATGCCCCCCTCAAACTTGGACCCGCGGAGAGATCAAGGGTCTAAGTATGAGGGAAATTGCAAATCTCCGATCATTCTCAGTGTGTATTCACAAGGCGTTATCACAAGGCGGACATGGGACATGCGGGTCGCGTGTGCCGCGAAGCTCCGTGTGGCCAGGATGCGCCGCGATGCTCCAAAGGCCATCGCCTATAAATAGGGGCCTACCATCTCTTTTGTCCTTTCCTTTCTCTGTGATCTTGTCTTCTTGCGCTCCTGATTCATGAATCTCTCTGTACTTCGTGATTGGTCTCTGCGAATCGAGGCTTCGAGGTGCATAGTGAGTCTTCGACTCTGCGTTTGCGCTCCGTGATCTGACATTGAACGCCGAGGCAGCGCTTTTGTGAACAATCTTCTTGAGCAGTCTTCGCGAACTCACTTTGCGAGCGATCCTCGCGAACCATCCAACCAAACGTCTAAGTTCCAGAACTGAATGGCCCACCAAGAATTTTCCCAGGGGGTCCTTGCGGATGCCGCCTGGGGGGATGAAATGGTGAAAAACCTGGGGCTAGGAGAGCTAGCCCAGAGCCACTCTGACCATAGTTATTCGGTGGAGATACTGTCGAAGATCCAAAAGAATTATCCGTTGTGAAAGAGGTTGCCTCTATATGGCTTCTAGCTTAGTGATGATGTATTCATCCCTACAACATGTTGGGATGAGTCAGCCTACTGGTTCTGGAGCACGTCATGCCAGCACCGATGGTTCAGGGCACCCGATGGTCATGACCGGGAGGATTTCACGCCTTTCATCACCGAATGTCTGTAAAATCACCTGAACAATGTTGATGGCAGGGCATTGCAACCAGATAAGTCCTCTCCACTGTACTGAACCATCCTTAAGGCGGCTCTGGGGAACCCGAAGAAGGGGTGGTCTGAGGAATGGGACATGCGCCAGGGCGGAAACATCACCCATGATTGGGCTTGGTCCTACTGGTTGGCATTTCATGTGAGGAGTTCGGGGAGGAGATGAGATGAGTGGGCCTGTATGAGGCATCTTGGGATTCCCAGTTCCACATCTACCAGCCGAAGCAGTTGATGCCGGAGCTATTGAGCCGGTGGTCACCAGGGACCAATACCTTTCACCTGCATCATGGGGAGGTCAGCATCAACATGTGGGACATGCATAAGATTTTGGGGGTCCAGATACTGGGGTTGATGTACGACGAATTCCTACCGGCCATGGGTTTGTTGGAGAATCCGGAGCAGATGCTGTGTCTTGCGATGGGATTGATGGAGCTCGTGCTCGGGGAGGACAAGGAGGCCATGATGGATGTCTACTTTAAGAGATGGTTCAAGAAGTTCATGAACATCCTAGAAAACAGGCAGTTACTAGAGAGGCCTTGAACTTTCCCAAAGTGTGCCCGGAGCAAGGAAAACTCGTACTGGCGGCTGCTGGAGAATAGCCAGTGGAAGACCTGGTGGTTCAGTGTCGACACTGAACAACGACCAATAGTTAGGCTGGTGGCATTCATCACAGCCCTCATCTGTGGTTGGATCCTGACTATGAGGGATAAAAACATGGGAGTGCAGCCAAGAACTTTCATCATGGCGTCCACCTTGGCGACAGGAGGACGGGTCAACCTGGGGATCCCAATGCTCACCATGTTGTACAAAGTGTTGTGGCACATCAGTGAGGGGAATCAGCCACATAGGATATTCCTACCATTCCACCACCTGTATGAGTGGATGGCGGCACACATCAAGGGAATTTATGAGTATCCGAACCCCATCTCACCTCTAGGGTCAAACTTTCGTCCCTCAATCTTGAACGCCACGGGGATCTTTTCGACCAAGCTGAACGCACCATCAGTTCTAAACCGGGTGTAGAGGGTAGATGAATTCAATTTCTACTCGTTCCCGCTGCCGATGGGGGCTTTATGGATTATGGCTAGGGAACATAAGAGAACCGATCTAACCTCTTGGACATTCAAGGTGGAGTCATGTTGGCTAGGGTGGACTGCTAAATCCTCTTCGAGACGTACACCCCACACCGATTCGCTAGGAAATTCTGGTGCCTGCAGCGGATGACCCCATAGGTATACCTAGGGGTGAGCTACGAGGAGAACCCATGTTTAATGAGACATATGTGGATCATGTTTACATGGGAAGACAAGAAGATGCGAAATATATTCCCTCTGCCGACCGCCTTCCATGGGATGATAAAAGAATACGCCCAGAGGTGGGAGGCAACCTACCCAGTGGAGATGATGAAGCAGCCAACCATCCTGGTAGGTGAGGGTGAGCCTCCCCAACCTCGGGGATGGGGCCGGAAGGTGACAAGGTCATCCCATAGTGGTGGAGTTCCTATAGCAGTGGCGCCCACACTAGTTGTGGAGGAAGCAACAGTGGCGGGTCCGGCAGCGGCAGCGAAGCACGTGGTCCCAATGGAACATAGTCATCCAGAGGGGCGACCACCGAGAAGGTTCCGCATGATTTCCACTTAGGCCCAGGGGAAACGGCTGTGCCACATTGAAATGTCAGAGAATGCTGCCTTCCTTGAGACATGGGACATCTGGGATGTCAACCAGCAATTCCTTGGCCCATCTAAGTTATGGAATCACCTTAATCACCTCAGGATGGTCTTGCCGAGGATTGTACCTATTAGAGCCGGCTTTGAAGTATCCCAGGAGGAGGTGGAGTAGTACATCACCGAGATGGAGGACTTCATCCATTCCCGGTGTGCCCCGCGTCCAATGACCGACTGAGTGAGTGTACTTCTAGATCATACGGTCCACCCACAGATATCTTCCGCTGTGCTGAGAGACTGATTTCCCCTAATGAAAGAATTAGGCGAATCCTCTTGGGGAGACAAGGCCAGTAGGGAGAGTCCACCGAAGGAGGGTGAAGTCGGCAGCCAGTCCATGGATCTCTATGATTTTGTGGAGGCTCTAGAGGTAAAACCCCAAGTTCGTGCTTTAGAGACCACCCTTAAGTTACTATGGATTCCTTATCCACGTCTGTACTGTATAGCAGGGCCTTGTGCATAGACCTCGTTCCCGCCCCTCAATGGGTGCTGACGCAGGACCTTCCAGATCTGTGCTCGTGGCTACATCAACCAACACGTCTGGCGGGGCTGGGACAGTCGAGGCGGCTCCCCTAGAATCTCGAGACCGTCCAACCATATATGTGGGGCAACGTCTTGGGGTTTGGATGACATCAGCCCAAGAGCGAGACAAGGGATTTGAGATTTGTAAGTCTTCTCTACTGCATCCACAACTTCCATCCCCTGACCACGTTAAATAACATCCACACCCCTTTATTGGCATGTACAGTCCTTCAGTTGGTCTAGGCTGCTGCGGCAAAGTTCGTGGGGGCTTCTTGTAGCGCTTTTCCCAGGGGCATGCCGATGGCCGTGGAGGTGAACGTCCAACCTGACTGAGTTGTAGCGCTTCCGACCACCGGCGTGGGAGCCAGTGGGACTGTGCCTGAGATCATCGATGTGGGATCTAACGATGTGGATCTACCAGACGATTCAGGCCCCACCATGCCCGAACTGATGCCAGGCATGGACCCGACCGACGAGTTCCTGGGGGAATTCCCTAAATACGAGCCTTCCAATCATGCCGATTAGGACAAGATGACCTCTAACGAGGAGGATAGAAAAATAGTCTATCTCCGATCGTGGAAGTTGATCAAGCGCTTCATCGATGACACCCCCAAGTGCTATGGTTGAATGATATGGACAGACTTCTCTCACACCTATGTGAACTGTGTACTGGGGGAGTGGACACCCGACGTCCTCACATGCTCATCCGAGATCTTAAGGCGGAAAATATTGGGGAGTATGACCATGGCCATGGCATGGGCTGGCAGCAGAGGAAGACGATAAACATGAACAGGCTCCAGAAGGCTGAAGACGTGGTCCAGCGGCTGAAATACCGGGCAGACGAGCACTTGACCTCCCTCAATGTGCAATCTGAGGTGATATCATGGCTGAAGGCCCAGCTGGTAGAACCCGAAGAGGGCCTGATGTGAGTTTATGGGGAGATGATCGCCATCCGGGCCAACGTGGAGCGGGCCCAGATTATGGCCAATGAATTGCGCCCTCTCGCCGCCGAGGAGGAGAGGGAGGTGAAAAAGCAGCAGCATCTCTTGGATTCCATAAGCCAGAGGGTAGAGGAGCTGTAACATTCCTTCGATGTGGTCAATCCATCCATGGGGGGAGTCGACCCATGGGTACTGTAATGATTACAAACCCTTAAACATAATTTCATTCTTTGATTGTCTAAATAGCATATCATGCAAGACTTTTATTATTTAAATTTGTTTATTGCATCCTTATGATGTTCACGGAACGTCAAACGACCATTCACTAAGCTCACGTGGGTCAATCCTGATGTGAAAAATAATGGATGGTTACTTCATCGCACCATTCAAACGTAGGAGTGCAAACCAAGCTTCGGGAAGCTGGGGTTTGGTCAACCGGTCCGGATTTCCAGGAAAATGGGAGAGGCATGGCTAGAGAATAAAGTTCTCAGAAAAACCAAATTACCATTTTCCTCACATGCTCTTATGTACGATCAGTGTAACGCCAGTGGCACTAAATTTGATCTGAACAGATGGGAATGGGAAGTGTGAATCATGATACCCGAGAGTCGTAATTTTGTGGTGGTGGTATGATAATAAAGAATAACCATTGACCGCATTCAAAACACATTATTCTTATGGTATTATCTTGAAGTTGGGATAGAAAATGATGGTCGGTCGTTGACCATGTTCGAAACAAGGGACCTCTCGCAAATGTCATCCATTAGTCTTCCAGAACGTTGGCCTAGGAGAGTAGGCAGGCCATAGGCTGAGCATCCATACTGTTTGGGGGTTCCTCCAAAAATGAAAGAGGACGAAATAATGAATAAGGGGTACGCATAGCATTGGATGGGGAGTGCTGGTTTGTTCGAACAGAATCCAACACTTTTGAAATTACGCCACCATGGCGGAAGCGCATTGGATGGACACATTGGTTTGATCATGGATCATTCCTTCTTTCAGATAGGGCCTCTCTGGTGAGGGGGTTGTTTCTTCCCAATGTCACCTTGGAGCATCCCAAACTTGTTCATGGTAGAGTTTCAGTTCAATGGTTCCCCACAAGGGGTCAAGCCAAGGGCTAGAATTGGGGAAGAAAATGACTTTACGATTCTTGGGGCTGGACCGTTGTAAAAATACTGGGGTGTCTCTATGTATCCCATGAGGGTTGGAATCAATCCATACATAGTTCTTAGAATGTAGTTTAACGTCATGCAGGATGATGAGAAGCATGGCCGCATCGGTACACATCCTACTAGAACTACTAAGCCCACGTGAGTCGTGCTCGGCGTGGGAAACAATAAGTAGTGGTGGGACTTTCCCGGCACAGGATGGGGCATGTTAGAATGAAGGAACGCTCGATGAATACCATACCAATGATGTTAACCCATCCATGAAGTGCACCTAGATGCATGAAGAGATAATGCCGAGTATGTTAGAATTCCACTTGAACATGAGGAAGTGGAAGTGTGTGAATCATGACACTCTAAATCTGGACCACAATGATAGAGGCGTGACAATGGAGGATAGCTGTTGACCATGGCGGAAACGCATCATCCACATCGTGTTAGCCTGAAATGGGGACATACAGATGAGGGTCGACCATTGTCCATGTTCGAAACACGGGACCTGTCGCAAATGTTGTCAAAGATCCTTAGGGATGTTGGCCCGAAATGGTAGGAGAGCCCTTAGACCTATCATCCATGGAGAGCCCTTAAGCCTAGAATCCATGTCGTCCAAGGGTCCTTTTGGTTGTGGAAGAGGATGAGGATCCAAATAGCGAGCTCACAAAGCTTGGACATGGAACGAGGGGAATGTCCCCAAGAAACTTCTACAATTTGGGATCTTTTTTAAAACGCATCTGAATATGGAAATGAGACATATTAGATAGGGGGATTTGATTCCCTTTTCATAGGGAGATCTTAGTTTAGGGTCATAGAACTCATACCATAGATGGTAGGAAACATGGGAGACTCATGGTGAGTAATTACAAATACCCGACGCGAATGGGAACCGGAGGTTCCGACTACCACGTGTTCCTTGGAGAGGATTTAGGTCAAGGGTCCGAAAGTGAGAGTTGAGCTAGGCCTGAGGTGAAGTGAAAAGGAGTTCCTATGTACCCCATGAGAATGGGGATCAAGCTGCACATAGTTCTCGAGGTGGAAGAGTAAGATACCAATTCTAGGGAAAAAAGGGATCACGGGCATGGACCTCACACCAAAAGATGCGGAATTCGATAAATCTTGTTTGTCCTTTAAGGTGAGTGGTTTTTTTTGAAGTGACGGGCCTAGGGTAGCAGGCCCTAGCATTTCCACAAGAATCAATCAGTAATAGGTGTTGAAAAATGGTATGGTAAATAACCGATACCCAATGTGATGTCCTCTCGAGTGAGAACATCACAATACAGTGCCATTTTTTTGTCATGCGGCCAGGATGATAATGTCACTTTTTATAGTCATGCGATAGGACCGAGCATGCATTTTAACGTCATGCATCATAGATGTAGAATAAATGATTCTATGTGGGGAACATGTACGACACAATAAAACACAACTGACGTGAATGGGGACATGATCCCATATCACACTGTATGCCATTACGAGAAGGGAACCTTGGGCCAAGGGGGCACAAATAGAGGTAAGAGGGAAAGTGGCAGGAGAAACTTTCCCCCAAATGAGCTGGACTCGGATGCATGATGTCTGGGTGACCCCACATATCACATAGGGATGAGGATCGAGCCACACATTGTCCTTAATGAAGATATTAGTTTATGGTCTTAGATCTTGGACCGTAGGAGCCCCAAAGGTCTCCGTATTGCAGCTTTGTCCCACTGACGTGTAGAGTTGAACTAGGGGGTTGCACCAAGAGTGTCGAGATTCCACCTGGACACAATGGGGGTGGAACATAATGTGAATCATTCAACCAACATTCAAGTCCTGAAGGGGTTGGCGTGACTACGGAGGATTACTGCTGACCATGTTCACAACACTGTATTTGTATCAATTTGTTGTCTGAAACCCTTGGGGGTGTTGGCCCATAATGGTAGGGGAGCCCTTAGGCATAATATCCATGCCATTACAGGGGGTCCCTTCAGGTGTCCAAGATAATGGAGGCCTAAATGAAATGTAACATGAAGCTTGACATGTGGAAGAAACTTTCCTAAGTTGAATATGACACTCTTGGTCCTAGACTGGAGTACTCTTAACACATGGTGGAACCACTACAAGGGGTCGAGGGACTCAACATGAGGGCGGCCAACAGATGGCGGATTCCCTGGAGAAGGGGGCATGGCGCCAAAAACCCTGCACCACACCTATATATCTCCCTCGTGGAGAGGGATAGGCCAAGGGATCTAGATGACCGGGAAATCAGGAGATCTCTAAGAGATGGGGCTGGACCCTAAGTCTAGATATCCGGGTGGTCCTACGTATCCCATAAGGATGGAAATCAGGCCACACATAGTTCAAGGGGGTGCCTTTTAAGGTCGTGCGGGACAACATACAGTTTAATGTCGCGTGGGACGGGAAACATGAGGGCTAATTTTTAGAATGGGGTGCACGTGGTGCGGCTATTACTAACCCAATGTGAGTCAAGAGGTACTCCCATACCATGCCACGTAGTCCCATAGTCAAAGTACAGAAGGCAGGACAGGAAAGGCAAAGTATCAGAACTCAAGTTGGACCCAAAGACAATAGGCCTGAGTGTTCCAATATATCCCATGAGGATGTGAATCAAGCTGAACGTTGTTCTGGACGAGATCTTAGTTTATGGTCTTAGAGCTCAGACCATGGAGGGATGGAAACCATCCAAGTAATCATAGACCTCAACCCGATCCCTAAGCCCACGTGGGTCAAACTTGGTGTGGGAAACATGGGATGAAGATGTCTTTTGCAATACTCGGAACGCACGTCAGAGGGGAATCGGTGCGGAGCCCATCCCTATCGTGGGTTTGGTCCTTCTAACATGGGGATGCACACTGAGGAATAGTACAAAGTGTGTTGAATATCTACTTGGACATGAGAAGGTGTGGAAGGATGTGAATCATGCAATCAACATTTTTGGGCTTAATGGGGTTGGCGTGGCGATGGGGGATAACTATTAACCGTGGAAGAAACACACCTTCCATATTGCGTTAGTCTGAAGTGGGAACAAAAAATGAGCACCGACCACTGACCATATTCGCAACGTGGGATTTGTATTAATTTGTTGTCTGAAACCCTCAGGGGTGTTAGCTCGTAATGGTAGGAGATCCCTTAGGCGCAGTATCCATGCCGTTCCTGGGGGTCACTTCGGGTGTGAAAGATAACGAAAGCCCAGATGAAGGGGAACACAAAGCCTAAAAAGTTGGTGGAAGCATGTCCGAGAAGTGTACGACATTCCAGGTACTAAACCAAAGTACCCTTAGGCACATCGATGAACCGACACAGAGGGTTGACGAGAGTGATCAGGATAGAGAGGTACACAACATGGTAATTACATACCTTCCATGAATTAGGACATCATCCCATTCCACACCATAAACTATCTTCTCCAGGGGAAGGGAAGGCCAAGGGGCCAAGGTGAAATGTAGATCTCCGTGTGATGGGGCTGGATCCGATGTCTAGACATTCGGGTGGTCCTACGTATCCCATAATGAATGGAATAATGCCACATGTAGTTCTTGAAGACACCCGGGGGTAAGATACCCCAACGAGGGCGGTGTACGGCATGACGAATAACCTGACATTAATGAGGACATAATCCCATACCACACCGTATGCTCCCATAAGAGAAACTGGGTTGGGGGCCCGGAAGGCCAAGGGGCATGAGGCTGGGCCTCAATCAGGGAGGCCTAACCAGCTTGTAGATTAACATCTTGTAGTGAGGATGAGGGCTGGGGGCCCGAGAAGGCCACAGGGCCTGAGGCTGGGCCTTGGTCAGGGAGGCCTGAAAAACTTGCATTTTAACGTCTTGTAGTGAGGATGAGGGATGGGGCCCCGAGAAGGCCAAGGGGCCTGATGGTTGGAATTTCCCGGAGTGAGTTTGTCGCTTGGATATACAACGAGGAAGAATGAACCACTACATATGATGTTTGGAACATCTTGGGTGGACCTAACGATCCAGGACAGCTATTTACCATGTTTGAAACTCAGCGTCACTATAGTGACCACTTAGGAGCAAAAAATGTGCATCGACTGTTGACCATATTTGAAATTAAGGACTTGAATCATCTTGTTGTGCGACATCCTGAAGGGCGTTGGCCGGAAGTGGTAAGAGAGATCCCTTAGGTCTAGTATCCATACCATTCATGGGCCCTTTCGGATGGGGAATGTGATGGAATCCCAGTCAAGGAGTGGGAGAATCATAGTTATACCCATCTATGAAAGAGGAGAACATCTCCATGGAGGTGGATGTAAAGCCGAATCGAGATTTGATCAACATGAATTGGGGAAAAATCATACACCCCACCATATGTCTTGACTCGAGGGGAAGATTCTAGCTTTTGGGCTGGGCCAACAGACAAAATTTCAGGGTGATCCTACGTATCCCATTAGGATGGGAATCAAGCTATACATAGTTCTTGAAGGCCATTAAGTTTTACGTCATGCAATGAAGACGCGAGAGGATAGAAGAACAGGAGTGGGCACATGGTGCGACCATTATAATCCTCGTATGAGTGGGGATAAGGAAGACTACTCCATATCATGCAAGGATACTCCGAGGAAGCTATACCCAGGGAGGATAGTCGAAGAGAAGAGCCTCGGGGCTGGGCTCAAAACGAAACATCTGAGCATTCCTACGTATCCCATTGCGATGGTAATCAAGCCATACGTAGTTCTCACGATGCAGTTTAACGACATGCAGGGCGATGCGCAGTTTAAGGTCATGGAAGACTTGACAGTTTATGGTCATGCGGGACCACGAGACTCAGGAAAAGTATTTATTGAGGAATTTTCCATTTTGGGAGGAGTTATACGCTCACCATCCATGGTCACCAAAAAGTATTATCCATTAGGGTAAACCCTGTAGACTATGTAAGGCCCTTCCCATTTGGGATCTAACTTGGGTGGTTTCCTGCCAGGGATCATTGGTGCTCGGTAGGCCAGTACCAGGTCGCCTTGTGGAAAAGAGCGAAGGTGAACCTTCTTATTGGAGACTCTAGCCTGCTTGTTTTGGTGCCTCTACAAATTATGCAGAGCATGAAGCATATTCTCGTCAAGTGCTTATAATTTAGCTAGATGGATTTTGGCCACCTTATCTAGCACCTGCTGGTCATAGACTATAGTACGTAACGAAGGCAGCTGGATCTCGATGGATAGGACGACCTCAGCTTCGTACACCAAAGAATATGGGGTCACCTCGGTGGAGTTACGAGTCGTTGTTCGATAGGACCAAAGGGAATTGGGGAGCTTCTCCAGCCAACTCTTCTTGTTCTGACCAACCATTTTCGGAAAAAATTTAGAGAATGTTTTTTTGAATGCCTCGATCTTTCCATTTTCCTGCACGTGATAGCGGGAGGTATGGTTTCAATGGATATTATACTTGGCGTACAATTTCGTCGACTTAGTTGCTCAGAAGTTTGTGCTGTTATCGGTGAGGACTGTGAGATGAACTCCAAACTAGTGGATGATATTGGAGCTCACGAACTCAATGATGGAACATGACTTGACTTCCTTGAGTGGAATTGCCTCTTCCCGCTTGGAAAAGAAATCTGTGGTGGTTAGGATGAACCTACATTGGAGAGCTGTTGTTGGTGGATATGGTCCCACGACGTCGAGTCCCCACACCACATAGGGCCCAGATTACTTGGTAGTGTGAAGTAGCTCTGGTGGCCGATTCATGATGTTAACATGCACTTGGCACGCGTGACATCTCTTGGAAAAATCGATAAAATCATGGATCATAGTGGTCCAGAAGTACCCCAGTCTCCAGATCTGATGGGATAGCTGTGTCCTAGCCTTTTTGGTGCCACAGGAACCGGCATGAACCTCTTGCATGACCTGTGGAATCTCGACTCCTTGAATGAAACGAAGGAGAACACCATCAAAACCACGCTTATAGAGGGTCCGCTCAAAACTGGGACCAGTCTGGAGGGTAAACTATAGGGTGCGACATCGGATTCACTCGCGCTCGGCATGATCAGCTGGGAGGTGACCATTTTGGAGATACTCAACAAAAGGGGCTCTCCAATTGGGAGTCACTTCAACCACTAGATCTGAAGAGCCTAGCAGTCCTGACATAGAGGATCTGGCACTAAGATGGCTTACTCGTAGGCTGTCATCATCCTCTGGGGTGATAGTAGTAATGACTCTCTGGAGTGCCACATGTATAATCAGATCATCATGCTCAGGCTTTGCGAGTGATTCTGCCAATCCGGACAAAGCGTCCACACGACCATTCTATGAATGAGGGACATAGGTAACCTCCGGTCGATATGGGAACTGGGCCATTAGATGGAGGGTGAGCTCCAACAATGGTACGAGCTCTAGCTTTCTGACAACATAGCCACCATTGACTTACTTGATTACTACCTCAGAGTCCCCTTTCACTTGAAAATGGGGAACATCAATCTCAAGGGCCACCTCAAGACCAGTGATAAGAGCCTGATACTCTACCTCATTGTTGGTGCAGCCTTCTGACAACAGGAATTAGTATGGTAAGATGGATTGTGCCGTGGTAATTAATATGATGCCCATGCCTACTCTATTGAGCCTAGAATCATTGAGCCTCATACCGGTGGGACTTCGGGATGCACCATCAAAGTGAATATTCCAACATGGGACAATATCATCGACTGAGAGGATTGTCTCATCAGGAAAATACAAGTCCAGTTATGGGTCTGCAGATGTTGGATGGGCAGTTAGAAAGTCTGCCAATGCCTACCCCTTGATAGCCTTCTGAGGTACGATCCTGATGTCGAACTGCTGGAGAATCACCGTCCACCGTGCTAGAAATCCAGTCTACATGGGGTGATTCATAATGTACTTTAGAGGGGCTAGACCTGAGACCAGTTGTACCTCATGGTGCTGTAGGTAATGTCATAACTTCGACATAGAAAATACGAGCGCAGGGTAGATCATCTCGATAGGGGAGTATCTGGTATCCGTATTGAGAAGCATGCAGCTAATGTAGTAGAGACTGTTCTCTACCCCTCGTTGTTCTTCTGGGTGAGAAGGGTGCCGAGATATCGGTCTGAGGCAATGACGTATAGAAATAGAGGCTTACCGGAGATGGTTGGCATCAAGATCGGGGGATGGAGTAAATATTGATTGATTTTCTCAAAGGCGGCCTATCACTCCTCATCCCATTCATAGGCGGAGCTCTTCTTTATGAGCCGGGAAAAGGGCTTACACTTTCCATCTAGATTTGCAATGAATTAGAATATATAGATTAAGTGGCCTTGGAGACCTCAAAGATCCCGAATATTGCTTTGGGGAGGAATTTGGCTGATTTCCTTGATCTTCTCTGAGTCGATCTCGATGCCTCAGTACCTAAAACAAAATCAAAGAAACTTCCTGGTAGTGACCCCGAAATCACACTTCAACGGGTTCATCTTCAAGTGGAGAGAACGGAGGAAACCAAACACTTTCTCAAGGTCCTTGAGATGGTCCTAGCGCTAGAAAGATTTAACCACCATATCATCCATGTAGCACTCTACCAATGTCCTGAGGATTAGCTTGAATATGCGATGCATGGCCGGCTGATACGTGGCACCTGCATTCATCAAGCCGAAGGGAATAACCTGGTAACAGAAAGTACCTTGGGGAACATTGAATGTTATGGACTCTTCATCCTTGAGGGCCATCCGGATATGATTATAACCAGAGTAAACAGCCATGAATGAGAGGGATTGTAACCTGGCTGTAGCGTCGATCAACAATTCTGTCACGGGAAGGGGAAAAAAATCCTTCGGACACTGACAGTTGAGATCTCGGATGTCGATACAAACTCTGAAATGTCTGTTTTCTTTCTAACTAGCACAATTTTGGCTAGACACTTGGGGTAATGAACCTCCTTGATGAATTTGGATCTGATGATCTTGTCAAATTTATCCTCAACCATGGAACTATAAGAAGGATGCGTCTTTCTGGTAGGCTGCTTGAACCCGCGATGGTTTGTCGGGAGACCAAGGCGGTGGATGGATACCTAAGGATCTAGTCCTGGCATCTCGTCGTAACTCCAGCAAAACACGTCATGGTGCTGTTTAAGGAAGTATACATACCACCTCTGCTCGTTGAGGGACATGTCGGCACTGATCAAGGTGGGTCTCAGATCTACCTCACTACCAAGGTTCACCTGTACCAATTCATCGACCGTGGCAGAGACGCCTTCTTCAATGGCATGGGAGCATCCTAGAAATCCTCTTCTTCACTTGCGGAGGAGGGATTCCTAGTGGGTGAAGCTTCCCCTTGGTCAGATGAACCTTACGGGGGGTTGGTACTGGCCTGGATAGTAGTGGACAATGCATCAGAAGATTCACGCAACACTGATACCATGCCGATGAAATCAGTTGATCCAATACCATATTTCCTTCGGCCCAAGGGGCCACACTTGATGATATCAAAGCAATAGTGGTGCGTCGGCTTGAGCCAGTTAATTCTAGCCCAGCGGAATAGACACATATGATGTACTGTCGTCGCCATGGGTCGGACATCCCGGTATCGTATGGGGGTAGGAGGTTCCAGGATCACCTGATCCTGGTTTGTGTAGGAGTACGTGGTGATTTTCAGCCTTCACATGGACTAGGGAATATGCCTTCCTCTAGTACTAGAGATAGCAAAGCATTTGCCCATGTCAAGGGTCATGGCCTCCAACCGATGGATTGGGAAGACGTAGGCGTCATCCAGACCTGCCCAGGGGCCACTTGTGACCGAGGTGGGCTCAACCTCACTTTCCAGAATCTTCTTATCCTTGCTCTTGTAATAGTCATCATCTAGATAATGGGCTTCACATGAGGCGAAAGGATATGAATCACCTTATAGTATGCCTACTCAACCATTAAGGGAGTACTTGAGGCATTGGTGATATGATGAGGGGACCGCCGTGTGCAGGTGGATCCATGGACTACCCATCAATGCATTGTACATGGTGTCCTGGGAGACTACCATAAATTCAGTACTGGAAACTAGGCCACTGAATTGGCTCTTCAAATGGATCTTGCCGACCAGGGTCTGTTCTGTCTTTTAATATCCCCGTATCCTTAAATCGGAGGGAGTCATGTCATCTTCATATAACCCTATCTTTCATAGTGTCCGCGTCGTGATAAGGTTGATCCCGGAGCCGGTGTCAACGAGACGGTGGCAGACCTCCACACCATTGAATTGGCCGGTGATGTACAGTGGGAGGATGTGCCCCTATATGGGAGATACTTCATCTTATCCCGAGAATGAAATGATGGCTTGGAATTTCAGCATTCTCAACTGCTTCATCATGGAAGGGTTCTGCAGCTGCTACCTCCGTCTCAAACAGGAGGGGGCTCCTTAAATCCTCAGCGAGGGCCTGGCACATATATGACGACCGTCAAAGGGATTCATGGATGGAGAGCCTTGCTGGTATTCTGGTGAGGTGATTCATAAAATCATACTTTTGCACCAGGCACGAACTTCTGCTTACAGGAGGCCGCTCTGCGACCGGAGGCATGGCGAACCCTGTCGGCTGGACCATCGACTAGTTGGTGCAGAGCATATCCCGTTGCTCAATAGTTGAGGCATGAAGAGTAGCTTCTAGATGAGGATCAGACAAATGATATTGGCCTGTCGCAGGGTGAGACTGGACGCGGTGCAGACGGAGTGGCTCTGCCTGATCCGGTAGCACAAACGGTGGTGGAGGCAGACCTGACGACACCAGATAAAGAGGCTGCGAGTGCTGAGCTCTGCGCCTGGCCTGCTGACTGGTCTCAGTGGCATGCACGACCTGGCTGAAGGTGACTACTGGTGTTCCTCGATGACCCATGTAGTCGTGGGTCTGCCGACGTTGGCGTCAGCTGGGGACGTTGGGGAGGTTCTCCTGGTATTCCCCCTCATCAGGAGTCATATTGGGGTTTACCAACTCAGTAGTGTTAACCGAAGCGTACCTTTGAATATCACTCAAATAATCATCCACCACTAGGCTTATTCTATGAGGGATACCCATTTCGGGGGGTCATGAAGTCACCAAGAGTGCGGGATGATGATGGAATCAACGGGACATGTTGGATCTTCTTTTGCCACCAATGCTTGCTCTTCTGGGAAGAGGCCAACTGAGATGACAATGTAGAAGTGGTGGCCGCCGCTTCAGAAGGCTCCGGCTATTTCAAGCGTGCACGGATAATGCCATGGGCATGAGCAACTGTTTTACGAGCCATCGAGTCATCGTAATTCTGGGATCCGTGGCTAGGAACCTACTGCCACTCACCTTCACTGTCGCTACCACTTTCTAACCTCACAAAGACACCCTCCACTTGTGTCGGGGCCAGGCCCAACCTGAAAATTTTGTTATCGACTTGGTCTTGGAGGCAGTACCTAAACACATATAATTTCTTGAGGGTGTTCCCAAAAATCAGATGGTAGGGGCAGTAGTTGGTGTGATCGGTGAGATTCACCTCTACCGGCCTTCTACACTCAGGAAAGCGTAGAATCCCCAACTCTAGGGTACTACGGATGAAACTGGGGACCTGATTCTCGTAAAATGAGTAAGTATGATGTCTTATTTCTGGATAGGGACCCCTTATAGCCTGACCTTGACGAGGATCTGGAGGGGATTTCTGAGGAGGTGGACCCTGATTGTCTCACCTAGGCGGTGGCGACACATTACGTGGAGGTGTCTGCCGATTCTGAGGACACTGTGAGGCCGGAGGCTATGCCTAAGTTAGAGGGCATCGACAAAGATTAGGGGTCGGTGCTACTAGTAGCCACTCTATCTTCCTGGGGGCTTTTATTTGAGCTACCGTGGTGGGCTCGGCTTTGGAAGCTCTCTTTCCTGGAATTGTAGGGGGCAACGGACGTGCCTACCTGGCCTGTTGCAGGGCTTCATTGAGGTGTTGGGCCTTATCTGAGAAGTCTCGGAACCCTTTGAGATAGTTCTGCGTGATCATGGAGGGAACCATCTCCGTCTTGACATTACCTATGCATATCGTTAGTAATTTCTACTAAGTTAGTGGCATGTTGAGGGAGTATGTGAGCCCCTTCCACTGTGCGATAATGTCTGTAACTCGCTCATCAGGCCTTTGTTTGCACTTGAAGAGGTCTATGATGCCAGTCTTCTAGGTGGTAGAGTTGAACTGTTATAGGAACTGCCTACGAATGTCCTCCTAGCATATCACAGATCCGACGGGGAGATGGCTGTACCAGACGAACGTCGACCCCTCCAGCATTTGAACAAAACATCAGAGTTTGGCGGCATCTTGCAACGCTGGAGTCCCCAACAGGGTCCCACACCTTGAATTGATGTGGTCTAGGTGCTGTGGCAGGTACCTTGTCCCATTGAATGGGGATAAGGTGGGATTCCCGATACCTGGAGGTGCCGACATGTCATCCAACCAGGCCAGGTATGGCTTTCCATCTGGTGGGATTGCCACATGCCGCATTTTTATTGCCTCAAGGCGGGAAATGAGTGCCTCCATAGGATCATCCAGGAGGGGGTCCCTATATTTATGGGGATACCTAATCACTAGTGTGTTTCCGGGCTCTTCGACACGGTAGACGGGTTCAGCGGCTCATGGAGCGACTAGTAGGATGGCCTGCGGGGCAGCTGGGGGAACCCGGGTTGGATTCCTCAGATTGTCGCGCCGTTCGGGAGGGTTTGGTGAGACATTCAACACTCTCTTACCATGAGTTCCGACTACATCACTATCATTGGGTGCAACATGATCAGGGTTTCCCGGAGGCATCTCATCGGGGGGATTTTGTTACTGCACCTGCTGCCCCGGCCTAGGATAGCCATAGTCGGTTCGTCTCTCTATCGCGCGGTCAGCCATGAGTTTGTTGACCAACCTATTTTTCTCAGAATGTTGATGGCACAATACGACCTTCTCGGGGTCCTCCTAAGGCTTCTTCACTGAGGTGAATGGGTTATAGTTCTTGACAGTTCAAACATGCTCTTTTCCCTTACCAGAATTTTGACTGAGTACTAATGACTAGGTGGGCGCAGGGAGACCTAGGAGGTTCCTCTGCTGACAGGTAATCCTCTCTGATGGGTCTAATAGTGGTGGCACAATCTCAGGGGTTATGTCTCCATCAAGAAACTCTATCTCATACACCTTTTCCATGACGTCGGCCATGTGGATTGTGACCCTTCCCGGGGGAATGTCCTCGATATCGCATAACGAGTCAGGCTGTCGTCGGATAGGGCTGAAGAAGAGGGCAGCATACTGCCCCTAGCCACATACTTTCACATGGGGGGTTTCTTCCGTGATGATTTTGTGGAGTACCTTAATACTCTGAATTCAATACTGCTGGAGGGACTCATGATGGTCTGGTGACTCAGGGCGCTAGGCCACAGGGAGTGCGGCCAAGTTGACTAGACGACACTGCTCGCTGATGTCCTCAAAATGCGCTTGGATCCTTGGATACAACATGCACTAATGAAGGAGACAGAAATGCATCACCCAGAGGGTGTAGATAAGACACTCAACTTCCTATGGGGTGAGGGACTCGGGTATGCAGAAACCCTGCATTTCTACGAGCCAGAACTCCCCAGGGAAGCGGTCCACCGCAAGGATGCTCCAAATGATCCTCAGCTCAATTTCAGGGTCTAGAACATGATTGGCCCACTCGCCAACTGGTGGTGGTTGAGGAACATGTATTAGTACTGAGGCAAACCACTGGGATGGTAGGTTGTCCGGTAGAGAATACGGCGAATGGGATGACTGGCCATCGAATCTCAGGCTATCCTCCGAAGTGTGTAGTGATCTGGCCATTACATTGTGATAGGACAGGCTGACGGCCACCATTCCTGGATCAAGGGCCAGGGCTACCAGTGGTGGGCCGCGATGTTTCTCGCCTACCATTGTTCCCCATAATAGCTCTCTATGATCTCTAATGGAGGTAGAAAGCACTTCTGGTGATGATGGTGGTGACTGCATGACCGTAACTTGTGGGGTCTCCAAATCTTCATCCTCCTAGATAAACCTGCGGAGGGAGGTGGGAATCGTGTGGACCTCGCATTCTGGAAGTACCAGGCTGATACCCCTCATCCCTACTCTGGTCCATGACTTGGATGATCGAGGGAAGGGTTTCTGAGTTGAGTCACACTCCGCTCCAGAGTCTGAGAAGCGGATCAGTTTGATCTCCACCCGGGCCTTCCCATGATTATTCTTGTGGCGGAGATGACCCGCCTTTCCTGCCCCTGGGTGGATCTTCGGGAAAAAGCTGATTTCCGACATGTGGTCTGTTGACGCCAAAAATGTGGCCCGAAAGGAAGGAACGAAAAAGACAGCCGGTGCGCTGCCTCGCGAAGCACAGCCGCGAAGCCCCGCCGCGAAGCGTCCTAACCTTGGCAGCCCCGCGAAGCTCCGGAGGCGGTAATCCTCCGCGAACCGGTTTGACGTTCGCGAGCCGCCGCGAAGCACCGGAGGCGGTAATCCTCCGCGAACCCGTTTGACGTTCGCGAGCCACCGCGAAGCCCCGAAGGCGGCGCGCGAGCCCTGCTTCGCGGCGCCCCTTCCCTATAAATACTCGACTCCCCCTGAGTCCAAGGGACGGACAATCCGACCTTTCAGCTTCTCCTCTCCCGAATCGCGAAGCACGCTTTGCCCCGGGAATCATGAGCTCCGCGAGGTATTTCTACTTTGTGAGACGACTCTGATTTGTTTCGTTTTGAGCCCCTCTTCCGAGAGGGATGCCCTTCGCGAAGCTCAAGGGCGTTCGCAAAGGAAGGGGATTCCCAAGAGAACCCGGGCAGCCGCGGAGCACTTGTGCTTCGCGAAACACCCAACCCATGCTAGTAATCCCTATGCCAAGGCAGGATAACTACGCATCGCGAAGCACAATGCTTGGAAGGACCCTGCTTCGCGAACCACTCCTTCTTCGCGAGGCAGTGCTCCGCGAACACTGTTCCACTTAGCGAAGCACCTCCCACTCCCACCTATGCCCCATGCTAAGGCCAAGGAACCCCACTTCGCAAAGCACACTCCTCTGCTTAGCGATTCCTCTTTCCGTGCGACCCTCCAGGTTTGCACGATGTGATTTCAAAGTCCCATGGACAACACCTCCCGTAGCGTTGCTTCACCTAATGCTTCTTCGCATAGGCACGCTAACAGCTATTGCTTCTTTGCATAGCCACGCTAACGTGGACCCCTCGGTGGTTCGTCCCACGACCCCCCTTTACCATGGCCTTACCGACACCTTCCCTTCCCCAAGGACCAGAGGGTACCGATTATGTAAGCCCTAGGGGTGTGGAGTGAACCCACCTCGTCCGAGCTGCAGGACGTTAAACTGCCAAGCACCACGTCCTCAACACATGACGTTAAACTGTGACCCAACCTCATCTTCCTCACGAAGGGTCCCCCCAGCTCAAACATTCATTACACCACTCGTCTCCACGGAAATGGAACTCTTCCGCACATGGAATGAGATCCTCCTTGTCGGAGTGGTGTATGTTCACAGGGGAAGGGATGCCTCAGAGCGTAAGCCCCCCAACCTCTGGTACGGATGATTGCACCCGTGCATCTCGGTACTTCCCCACTACCAAGGTCAGTGGAGGACGTGATAGAGAACGAGGCACCTCCCATCATCGGACCAAGGTCCATCTTCCCCGCGCTTTGTCGCGCCATGGGCCTCCATCCTGGAGTAAGTCCCAACACCATGGGCCGCCCAACGCGTAAGCCCCTCTTCGCTTCTCACGGACGCACCCTTCGCGACGTGATCGTCAGGTCCATGCAACCTCTTGTTTCTCACACCGAGCATGACTCACGTGGGCTTAGAGTGAGCACCGACCCTGACAAAAAACCATTTGAACTACGAGGTATTTGATCCATGTCAAGGAATGGTACGTAGGAAGCCTCCACGAGGTTCAAGCCCACCCGTCGCTCATTCACGTCGGGTCCCATCCCAGTCCAGCGGTAAGCCGTTGTGACCATTTGAACTACGAGGTCTTTGATCCATGTCAAGTCATGGTACGTAGGAAGCCTCCACGAGGTTCAAGCCCACCAACAGTGGACCAAGGTCTGCTTACACGTCGGTTTACCGGCGAAAACCATTTGAACTACGAGGTCTTTGATCCATGTGAAGGCATGGTACGTAGGAAGCCTCCACGAGGATCAAGCCCACCCCTCGCTCATTCACGTCGGGTCCCATCCCAGTCCAGCGGTAAGCCGTTGTGACCATTTGAACTACGAGGTCTTTGATCCATGTCAAGGCATGGTACGTAGGAAGCCTCCACGAGGTTCAAGCCCACCCATCGCTCATTCATGTCGGGTCCCATTACAGTCCAGCGGTAAGCCGTTGTGACCACCTGAACTACGAGGTCTTTGATCCATGTCAAGGCATGGTACGTAGGAAGCCTCCACGTGGTTCAAGCCCACCAATAGTGGACCAAGGTCTACTTTCACGTCGGTTCATCGACACACCCACCCGTCGTTTCTTCACGCCGGGTCCCATCTTCGTCCAACATGACGTTAAACTACACTTTGGTCCAGTGGTAAGCCATTGCGACCCACCATTTGAACTACGAGGACTTTGATCCATGTCAAGGCATGGTACGTAGGAATCCTCCCAGAGGTTCAAGCCCAACTCCCCTCTCCCGAACTACGCGGACTTTGATTCCCTTCCACGGGGATACGTAGGAAGCCTCGTCAAGGCTCAAGCCCAACTTCACTGTCGCCCCCCTGCGATGGTCCCATTTCACTCTCATCCGTCTCCGCTATATGTTAAACTCATGGCATACCCTGTGTTGAACACGGGAAGCTGAGGAAAACCTCAGATACATGTCTATGACATGTAATTCCCCGCGCTCGATGTGGGATGCCTCCGGCTTCCACGCCCTCGAGAAGCCTTGTGGTCAAGGATAACAGACAGACATGCCAGGTACCCCAGCATCCAGACACGCTACTGATGCCTCAACGTGACTACTCCCCTGACCGAAGGTTGCTGCCCTGACTGGACCCTTTGGAATGTCCCGACAGAAGCAGCGTAATTAACCGGCGCCCATGGAAACATGGCACTGGGAAGAGTTTCACGAACTACATATTAAATCTATGAGGGAGACCCGGACTAGGTGACGAGTTCTGAGGAGGAATCCAAGGAAGGAAGAACCGACATCCCATCATCCCGTTTCGATCAAGGAGCAGACATACCTGAACAAGGAACGAATGCCGCCCGCCTTTGGAAAGCGGGAATGCGGGGCAACACAAAGCCGCGCGTCCCCCCCCCTCGCGGACGGATGCGCGCGCGCCCCAGCGAAAGCGTCGGAAACAGAAATGGTGAACCCGAAGTGAAATTCTTCTCCTCAGCATGGAGATTAGTAGCGTTCGAGACACCAGTAGATTGACGTGTCAAAGGATTCAGATATCCGTTGCCTGGTCCCGTCAAGAAAATGGCAGGCCTGTCGTGGAACTCACCGGAAGTCGGGGTAGTAGAACGTGGGGCACTCTGCTCTGCAGCGTGTTGGCGTGGATCCTTCTCACAGAAATGGAGGATGGAAGAACGATGGGGCACTGGTTGTCAATCCTTTTCCTCTCAGCACTGATGAGTTGATCCCTTCGCTTTCCAGGGACCAGGTTGCTATTTCAGAGATGCGGTCACCATCCGCTCCTTGCCCGCGCAGGGGCAGGGGCAACACCACGACGGCCACTCCACATGGTGCCACCACCGCCACGACGGCTGCCACATCACGGAATACGGGACGTCCACGCCCCCTTTCCCCATCAGAGGTCATCCAACGAAGGGTGATCAACAGCCTCGTGCGCAGGTACGAGGAGGAAGGGGTCATCCCGACCAGGGATATGGCCCGCTTGGACCTGGAGGCCTCCAGGCCCCGCCATCAACGCCGCCCTAACCGGCCGCGCAGGGAGCCCCTGCTCCCCACCCAGACATTCAACCGTTTCGGGAGCCTATCTCCGGAACGCCTTGACGACTCTTCGCCTTACGCTGAAGAGGCGGGCGCTGTCCGGCTCAGTCCGCTCAGGGCCCCGACCCAGGGCCCCCAGGCGAGAGCTCCCGTCCGGCCACGTCAGCGCCGTCGTCCGGCCCCGCAGGAAGAGCAGGCAGACTACGTACCTGCACCACCTGCACCGGCCCACCTGACCCGACGTCAGCACCGGGCCCGGGCTGAGGACGCTCGCCTAGGCGCGTCCACGTCGACAGCTACAGTGGCCCGAGCCACCGCCGACGTACATTATGAATCCCCCGCGTACATTGAGCAGGGGCACCCCTTCGCCCAACCAGGATCGAGACCCCAACCGCCCCGCGGGCTGGCTGGGTTGACTCTCCGGGTTGCAGGCCCAAGTAGTGATCGCCGCGAGCTAACCCGCGGTGATGCCACCCCGTACGGAGGTCCTCCCCGTACCACTACTCCACAGAGCGTGGGCCTTCCCCGCTCCGAGGTTCGTCATGGAGGCATGCCTCGTGCTGCCCCCATCCTGCAGGAAGACCTGCCCCGTGGCAGTGATGCTCAGCGCGGAAACATTTCCCGCGCCCGCTGTACAGGGTATGGAGCCCATACTTCTGAAGGAACCGTCCATCCGGTCCTTCTCCCACGTGGGGGTCCCCCCCTACGTCCTTTCTGCAACTGGCGAAGGTCCTCCTCGCCCCAGAAACTCAAGGAGTGAAGGTCAGCCTCGCTCCACTCGCATCGACCATGGAGGTCTTCCCCATGCTCCTGCCAGTTCCAACAGAGGCCCCGCCCACATGTGTACTGTTCATGGAGGCTCCCCATGTACCCTTTGACATTTGCCCTGGTGCCCCTCGCACCCCGGCTGTCTCGAGTGGGGGCCCTCTCCGCCACGGCGCCAGCGCCACCCCAAGGATGCCTGATAGGGGTCAACCCTATCCCGAAGAGCCACCCAGGGGCAGAAGAGCGGGTCGTCGCCGCCACAAGAAGAATCCTGGGAAGGCCCAGGTGGAGATCAAACCTTCCCGCTTCTCCGATTCGGAAGCGGAATGCGATTCTGCGATGGAACCTTTTCCCAGCTCCTCTGTATCAAGGACTGGGGTAGGAACCAGACGCGTCAGCCTCGTTCTCCCAGAATTTGAGGTCCACCGGATTCCCGTCTCTCTCCGCAGGTACATCCAGGAGGAAGAAATCCTGGGAATTCCGCAGGTTTCGACCGCGCAGTCACTGCCATCGTCACCCGAAGCGCCCTCTACCACCACTCGGGATCACGAGGAGCTGTTTTGGGGGTCAACGGTGGTAGATCCGCGACATGACCAGACACCGGTAACGGCGATTCCCGTACCCGAAGCAGTGGTTGTTAGCCCGTCCTATCGTGACATTGTGGTCAGGTCACCTCGCTCTTCAGAGGAAGGCCCAGAATTCGGTGGCCAGTCTGCTCGCTCGCCGTATTCTCCACCGCCGAGTTTTCTATCCCAGAGGTCCGCCTTGGTACCGATACCGGTCCCTCAGCCGCCCCCGGTTGATGAGTGGGGTAATGTAGGGCCGAACCCCGAGGACGAACCCAGGAGCTTCTGGAGTATTCTTGCAGCGGACTATTTCCCGGAGAAGTTCTGGCCCACGGCGGCGCTGAATTTCCGCGTACCCGAGTCGCTTACCCCTGAAGAAGTGGGATGCCTTTGTCGAACCCTGCGGGCGACACACTATCGCCTCCGTTTTGAACGGGTGGAGTACCCCAGAAGTCGTGAGCACTTCGAAGAAATCGGCGAGCAATGCCGCCTGATCGATGCAGCCGCACTTCTTGCATTCCAGCACCCTGAGTCGCCAGGCCACCAGAGCGCCCTTCAACGAAAATGCGTTCAGAGTCTTAAAGCACTCCGCAGAATCGTCAGGGAAGCCACCCCCCATGTGCAAGTCCGTGGCTGGGGACACTATGCTGCCCTTCTGTTCGATCCTATTCGACGACAACCCGATTCGCTCTGCGACATCGAGGACATGCCCTCGAGAGGAATCGCGGTCCACATGGCCGACATTGTGGACAGGGAAGACGAACTGGAACTCCTTGATGGAGACTTCCCCCCAGACGGTGCACCGCCACTACTCGACCCATCAGGGAGAGTCACCCGTCAGCAGAGGAACCTGCTAGGCCTGCCCGTACCCACCGAGTCGTTGTTACTCGGTCAAAACACCGGCAAAGGTAAAGAGCACGTCGGAACCGTCAAGAACTCTGACTTGTCCGCCTCTGTGTAGAAAACAGACGAGGATCCTGAGAAGGCCGCGTTACGCCAGCAGCTTGCTGAGCAGAAGAGGCTGGTTGACGAACTCTTGGCTGAACGCGCCGCAGAGCGGCGACCCAACTATGGTAATCCCATGCCGGGGCAGCAGGGGTAGGAACAACTTCCCCTCGGTGAGATGCCTCCGGGCAACCTTGATCATGCTACTGCCACGGACAGAGCGGAAGCCGGAACATACGGCAAGAGGGCACGATACATCTCGCCAAACCCCCCTGAGCGACGGGGCAATCTGAAGAATCCAACCCGGGTTCCCCCAGTCGCGCAGCAGGTCGTCCAGCCAGTTGACCCGCGAGCGGCCGAAGCCGTCTACTGTGTTGAAGAACCTGGCAATGCGCTTGTGGTTAGGGATCCCCGTCAAGACAGGGACCCCCACCCGGAGGACCTTATTGAGGCACTCACAGCCCGCCTCGAGGCGTTAGAAACACGTCAGGTGGCGGTCCCAACGGATGGCAAGCCTTATCCCGCGTGGGTGGATGATATGCCCGCGCCTCTGGGTTTTATGAAACCCCACCTTCTCGCCTTTTAACGGGACAGGGGACCCACCCCAGCACTTGGCTCATTTCTCTTCCAGGTGTGGCCCCATGCTGGGGACCCCGGCTCAGCAAGAGGCCGCTAAGCTCCGATGTTTTGTACAGACATTGGAAGGTCCGACATTCGTCTGGTACCGCCAGCTCCCTATCGGATCAGTGACCGGTTGGGAGGATCTTCGCCGGCAGTTCTTATACCAGTTCAGCTCCACCACGCAAAAGAACAGCATTGCGGACCTCTTCAAGTGCAAACAGAGGCCTGATGAGCGGGTTGCAGACTTCATCGCCCGGTGGAAAGGACTTACGTATTCCCTCGACATGCCACTGACTCAGGAGCAATTACTGACGATGTGTGTGGGGAACGTCAAGACGGAGCTGGTACCCTCCTTGATTACCCAGAACTACCCTGGAGGGTTCAGAGATTTCTCGGATAAGGCCCAGCGCCTCGAGGAGTCCCTACAACAGGCTAGTCAGGCATGTTTGCTGCCCCCTATAATCCCAGCCAGGAGGGCCGCCAGGGCTGAACCCGCCGCGGTGGCTCAAATAGAAGCCCCGAGGCAGCTGGAATTGCTACCGGCGGCACCACCCCCGCAACCCCGCAGAGGTCCTCCACCTCAAGCGCAGGCTCCTGCCCAGCAGCGACCGCCTCAGAACCGACAGGTTCCCCCGCGCAATGCGCCACCGCCACCTAGGTGAGACAACCAGGCGCCGCCTCCTCGGCAGGCCCCTCCGGTCCCTCGACAGGACTAGGCCCCCAGGGCTCCTTACCCGGAAAGAAAGTACCATACATATTCGTTCAACGAAAATCAGGTCCCTGGCTACTTCCGAAGTGCTCTAGAGCAAGGGATTGTGCGTCTGCCTGAGTGCAGGAGGCCGGCAGAGGCGCATCTCACCGATCACCCCAACTACTGCCCTTATCATCGGATCCTGGGGCACACCCTCAAGCGATGCTATGTGTTTAAAGACTGGCTTCAGGACCAGTTCAACAACAATATAGTCAAGTTGGGCCCAGCGCCAGCACAAGTGGCAGGCGTCTTTGCGGGATCAGAAATCGGCAGTGACAGCGAGGGTGAGTGGCAGCAGGTCCCTAGCCGCGGGTCCCAGAAATACAACAACTGGATGGCTCGAAAAACCGTCGTCCGTGCCCAGGGTATCATCCAGGCACGCCTGAAGCAGTCGGAACCTTCAGAGGAAGTAGCTGGTGCCTCAGCATCGTCTTCCCAGTCGACCTCTGCCCAAAAGGGCAAGCAGCGGCGACACAAGAAGAAGCAACGTGCACCGCCAGTGCCGTCGTCATCCCGCACTCTTGGCGACTTTATGCCTCCCGAAATGGGCATTCCTCCCAGAATCCGCCCAGCGGTGGATGACTCTTCGAGCGACAGTCAAGGGTACGCTTCGATTAACACCGTGGAGCTGGTAAAGCCCTATATGACCCCCGATGAGGGGGAACCCCAGGCAGACCTCCCCAAAGTTTCCAGCCGACGTCAACGTCGGCGGAATCGCAACCGCGCCGGTCATCGAGGTACGTCAGCCGGCATTTGCGGCCAAGCCGTGCACCCTACCGAGACCAGGCAGCAGGCTCATCGCAGATTTCAGCATGCACAGACCCATACGGCACCCTCGGCTCTACCTCCACTGCCGTTCGTGTTGCTGGATCAAGGAGAGCGGCCTCGTTCATATCACAACCAGTCTTGCCCGGCGACAGGCCAGCCTCCGCTGTCCGATCTTAGCCCGGCGACTACTCTTCAAGCTTCTACTGGTAGGCACCAAGATGTGCCCAGTACTAGTTACTCGCCAGTCCAGCCAGCCGGACCTGCTATGCCTCCAAATGCCGAAAAACCCCCTGTAAGCAGAGGTTCGCGTTTGGCACGAAAGTACGATGTTCTGAAGCATCTGGCCGGCATCCCGGCGAGGCTTTCCATCCTCGAGGCCCTTCGCCTGTCATCTGAAATGCGCGAGGCACTTACCGAGGCCCTAAGGAGCCCCCTCCAGTTCGAGACGGAAGTGGCAGCTGCGGAAGCCTCCCATACCGAGACGATTGAAAACGCCGAATTCCAGGCGGTTATCTCGTTCTCCGGTGAAGATGAAGACCCTCCTATACAGGGGCACATTCTCCCACTGTATATTACTGGCCACTTAAACGGTGTGGAAGTATGCCGATGCCTCGTTGACACGGGTTCTGGAATCAACCTAATTCCGACCCGGACGCTGCGAAAGCTGGGTCTGTCCTAAGGTGATTTAACTCCCTCTGACCTCAGGATCCAGGGGTACGACAGGACAGAGCAAACCCCGGTCGGCAAGATCCGCCTGAAGACCCAGTTCGGTGGCTTAATTGCCAGCACCGAGTTCATGGTTGTTTCTCAGGACACCGCCTACAACGCATTGATGGGTAGGCCATGGCTCCATCTGTATGCAGCGGTCCCCTCGTCGTATCACCAGTGCCTTAAGTACTCGCTCAACGGTCGAGTAGGCGTGCTCCAAGGAGACGCGTCCCCTTTCGCTTCTTGTGAGGCCCGCTATCTGGATGCGGGTTATTACAAAAGTAAGGACAAGAAAATCCTGGTCAGCGAGGATGAGCCCGCCCCGATAACAAGTGATCCCTGGGCAAGCATGGATGACGCCTACATCCTCCCGATCCACCGGTTGGAGGCCACGACCCCCGACATGGGACAATGTTTCGTTGTTTCGGGTACGCAAGGAAGGCATGTTCCCGTGTCCAAGCGACGGCGGAGAATCACCTCGTACTCCTACATCAACCAGGCTCGGGTCATCCCGGAACCTCCTACCCCTGTACGGTACTGGGACGTCAAGCTCATGAAAATGGAGGTGCGTCATACGTGTCTATTCCGCCGGGCTGGAATTAACCGACTCAGGCCGACACGTCACCACTGCTTTGATATCATCAAGCGTGGCCCCTTGGGCCGAAGGCCAGATGGGATCGGATCAAATGCATTCATTGCTATGGTCTCAATGACAAGTGAGTCTCCTGATTTGATGACCACTGCTGCCCAGGTCGGCACCAGCTGCCCCTCGGGTTTCGAGAGCCCAGAAGTGTCTTCCGCCGCGGGATGTCCCCCCATGGCTGGGGAGGAAGACTTGGAGGATGCTCCCCCAGCCTTTGAAGAAGGCGTCTCTACCACGGTTGATGAACTGGTACAGGTGAACCTTGGTGGCGAGGCAGATCCAAGACCCACATTGATCAGTGCGGCCATATCCCTCGAGGAGCGGCAGCAGTATGTAGACTTCCTCAAACAGCACCGCGATGTGTTTGCCTGGAGTTACGATGAGATGCCAGGGCTGGATCCCCAAGTGGCCGTCCACCGTCTGGGCCTCCCAGCAAAACATCGTGGGTTCAAGAAGCCTCCCAGGAAAATGCACCCTTCCCATGGCGCTATGGTTGAGGCCGAAGTTGATAAGCTAATCAAAGACAACTTCATCAAAGAGGTCCAATACCCCAAATGGCTCACCAACATTGTGCCGGTCAGGAAGAAGAATGGGCAGATCAGAGTCTGCATCGACTTCCGCGATCTCAATCGCCACTGCCCAAAGGATGACTTCCCACTCCCAGTGACGGAGCTGTTGATTGACGCCACGGCCGGGTTCCAAGCCCTCTCTTTCATGGATGGGTATTCCGGGTATAATCAGATCCGGATGGCCCCCGAAGACGAGGAGTCCACTGCCTTCAGGGCTCCCCAGGGTACCTTTTTCTACTGGGTAATGCCATTCGGTTTGAAAAATGCAGGTGCCACTTATCAAAGGGCCATGCATCGCATATTCAAACCGATCCTCGGGACATTGGTGGAATGCTACGTGGATGACCTTGTAGTCCAATCACGCCAGCGCCAGGACCATCTCAAAGACCTTGAGAAAGTGTTCGGTTTCCTCCGTTCCCGTCACCTGAAGATGAACCCGCTGAAGTGTGCCTTCGGAGTCACCTCCGGGAAGTTTCTGGGCTTCGTTGTCAGATACCGAGGTATCGAGATCGACCCGGAGAAGATCAAGGCCATCAGCCAAATGCCTCCCCCGAGCAACATTCGGGAGCTTCGAGGCCTACAAGGCCACTTAGCCTATATACGCCGATTCATTGCGAATTTGGCTGGCAAGTGTAAGCCCTTTTCCCGGATCATGAAGAAAGACGCTGCCTACGAATGGGATTTGGAGTGTCAGACCGCCTTTGAAGAAATCAAGCAGTATCTGCTCCAACCTCCGGTCTTGATGCCACCCGTCTCCGGAAAGCCGCTAGTCCTTTATGTGACTGCCCTGGAGAGATCCCTCGGTGTGTTGCTCACCCAGAAGAATAACGAGGGCACTGAGAATAGTCTCTACTATCTCATCCGCATGCTTCTCGATACGGAGGTCAGATACTCCCCCATCGAAAAGAGCTGCCTCACGCTCGTCTTCGCTGTGCAGAAGTTGCGGCACTACCTGCAACACCACGAGGTACAATTGATCTCTCGGGTAGATCCGCTGAAGTACATCCTGAACCGCCCCATGCTGACTGGCCGACTAGCACGGTGGGCGGTGATTCTCCAGCAATTTGATATCAGGTTCGTGCCTCAGAAGGCCGTTAAGGGTCAAGCGTTGGAAGACTTTTTAGCTGCCCATCCAACCTCCGTGGATCAATCCCTGGACCTGGATTTTCCTGACGAGACGATCCTCTCAGTCGATCATGCTGCCCCATGTTGGAAAATGCATTTCGACGGCACCTCCCGGAGCCCCACCGGTAGAAGGCTCAACGACCCCAAACTCAACAGAGTGGGTCTGGGTATTGTTTTCATTACCCCAGCGCAAGCCGTCCTGCCGTACTCATTCCTGCTGTCAGAAGGTTGTACAAACAACGAGGCAGAGTACCAGGCTCTCATCACCGGCCTCGAGTTGGCCCTTGAGATCCATGTTCCCCATCTACATGTAAAGGGAGATTCTGAGCTGGTGATCAAACAGGTTAATGGCAACTACGTCGTCAGGAAGCCAGAGCTTGCACCGTTACTGGAGTACACCCTCCTCCTAATGGCCCAGTTCTCCCCTCGGCCAGAGGTTACCCATGTCCCAAGATCACAGAACGGACAAGCGGACGCCCTGGCTGGCTTAGCCGCGTCGCTCGCAGAACCCGAGCAAGATGATTTGGTCATACACGTGGCCCACCGGAGAGTCATTGCTCCCGTCACCCAAGAGGACCGTGATAGCCTGCGGGTAAGTCATCTCACCGCCGGACCCTCCATGTCGGGAGTCCCGGGTGCATCAGACGCAGTGGTTGAAACCACCCCCGACTGGAGAGCACCTTTTGTCGAGTATCTCCAAAATGGTCAGCTCCCGGACGACCGGGCTGAACGCGAGAGAATCTGACGCCGCGTGCTGTAATTTACCCTCCAGAGCGGCCCCAGTCTTGAGAAGATCCTCTATAAACGGAGTTTCGATGGTATCCTCCTCCGTTGCATCCAAGGAGTAGAGATACCTCAAGTTATGCAAGAGGTTCACGCCGGTTCCTGTGGCGCCCATCAAGCTGGGCCGAAGCTGTCCCAGCAAATCCGGAGGTTAGGGTACTTCTGGCCCTCCATGATCCATGATTGTATTGGATACGCCAAGAGATGCCACGCGTGCCAAGTACACGCCAACTTCTTGCATCGGCCGCCAGAACCCCTCCACCCCACCGAGTACTCTTGGCCATTTGCGGTATGGGGGCTTGATGTAGTGGGACCGTATCCGCCGGCAACAGCCCGCCAGTGTAGGTTCATCCTGACCGCTACAGATTTCTTCTCCAAGTGGGCAGAAGCAGTTCCGCTCAACGAGGTCAAGGCCCGTTCCATCGTTGACTTTGTGAGCTCCAACATTATCCACCGGTTTGGAGTCCCTCACGCTGTCCTCACCGATAACGGCACCAACTTCCGGGCAGCTGAATTGACAAAATTGTACGCTAAGTACAACATCCGGTCGAACCATACCTCCCGCTACCACGCGCAGGCGAATGGGTAGATCGAGGCGTTCAACAAGACCCTCTCTAACATTCTGCAGAAGATGGTTGGTCAGAACAAGAAGAGTTGGCCGGACAAGCTCCCCAACGCCCTCTGGGCTTACCGGACGACGACTCGCAACTCTACCCAGGTGACCCCATATTCCCTGGTGTATGGAGCTGAGGCCATCCTACCCATTGAGATCCAGCTGCCGTCGCTACGCACTGAAGTTTATGATCACCAGACATCATATGAGGTAGCCGAGATCCGTCTAGCTGAATTAGAGGCACTGGACGAGAACCGGGTTCGTGCCCTGCACAATCTGGAAAGGCATCAGGACAAGATAGCGAGAGCTTTTGACAAGAAGGTTCGTCTCCGCTCTTTTCTACAGGGTGACCTGGTATTGGCCCTTCGAGCGCCAATGATTCCCGGTAGGAAACCACCCAAGTTAGAACCCAAATGGGAAGGGCCTTATATCATCCATAAGGTTTACCCTAATGGAGCATACTCCTTGGTGACCACAGATGGAGAGCGTGTAACCCCTCCCACCAATGCCAAATTCCTCAAGCGATACTTCGCCTAGGGCAAAACAGTGGTCCTGCATGACCCTAAACTGCGAGAGGGTCCTGCACGACATTAAACTGCAGTGGTCCCGCACGACCCTAAACTGCGAGAGGGTCCTGCATGACCCTAAACTGCGACTTGGTCCCGCATGACCTTAAACTGGCTCTCCGTCCTCACTGCAAGATGTTAAACTGCAAGCCAGTCAGGTCTTCCCGACCGAGGCTCAGCCTCAAGCCCCTCGGCCTCTTTGGGCCCCTGGCCCCGTCTCCACCGCGGTCTGGCCCCAGGCCCCCTCGTTTCTCTCCGACTTACCCTCTTACGGGATCGTACGGTATGGTGTAGGACTACGTCCTCACGTTGGGATCATATACCATACCGTACACATCCCCGAATGAGATTCCCCTCGTCCCGCATGACATTAAACTGCATGTCAAGAACTACGTACGGCTTGATTCCCATCTTCATGGGATACGTAGGAACGCTCGGACGCCTCGTCTTGAGCCCAGCCCCAAGCTTTTCTCTTCCGCTATTCCCCCTGGGGATAGTCTCCTTGGAGGATCTTTGTGTAGCAGGGAGTAGGCTTTCTTGGCCCCGCTCATGCAACCCCACTCGCGTAAAGATTGTAAAGGTCGCACCATGCGCCCACTCCCGTTCTTCTACCCTCCCACGTCCTCACCGCATGACGCTAAACCGCATGGCCTTCAAGAACTACGTATGGCTTGATTCTCATCCTTATGAGATACGAAGGAACGCCCAGACATTTCGTCCGTTGGGCCAGCCCAAAAGCCAAAATCTTCCCCTCGGGTCAAGACATGGCAGGGCGCACACTTTTGCCCCGAACCACGTCGAGCAAGCCTCGAACCGGCTGCATATTCCCCCTGGAGGTGTTTGCCCCTTTCGTGGATGAACGCAACTGAGCTTCACCTGCTCCTTGACTGAGATTCTGTCCCAAGGTGAAAAACTTTCCCCAGGAGGTGCTAGCGATTCGGGCCACGGCCCAGGATTCTTCATAAGGGTGTACGGTGTGATTTAGGACTGCGTCCTCGTTCACGTCGGGATCATGTACCATGCCGTACGCCCTCCCTTTACGAGGATCAGCCTCAGGCCCCTTGGCCTCCTTGGGCCCCTGGCCCCCCGTCCTCATGTAAGACGTTAAACTACAAACCAGTCAGACCTTTCTGACTGATAACTTCCCCTTTTCTCCGGGCCACGGTCCAGGATTCCTCACCCGGAGTGTACGGTGTGGTGTGGGACTACGTCCTCATTCACGTCGGGATCATGTACCATGCCGTACAACTCCCCTTATGAGGCCCAGCCTCAGGCCCTTTGGCCTTCTTGGTCCCCTGGCCCCACGTCCTCATGTAAGACGTTAAACTACAAGCCAGTCAGGTCTTCTAGACTGATGCCTGACCTTAGGCCCCTTGGCCTTTCCAGGCCACGGCCCAGGTTCCCCCCTTACCTAGGGTGCGTGGCGCAGTGTAGGACTACGTCCTCATTCACTTTGGCTTCTTTGCCATACCGCACACCTCCCTTGTTTCAGAGTATATTACTCCCCTCCTCGTCCTGCATGACGTTAAACTGCACTTCAAGAACTACATGTGGCTTGATTCCCATCTCCATGGGATACGTAGGACCACATGAATGTCTAAGATTCGGGTCGAGCCCCACCTCTGGGAGATCTCCTGATTTCCCGGTCACCTAGGCCACTTGGTCCATCCCTCTCCAGCGGGGGGTGTGTAGGTATGATACAAGGTTTTGGGCACCATGCCCCCTTCCTCTGGTAATCTGCCATCTCTCGATCACCCTCAAGGTTGAGTCCCTTGGCTCCCTGCAGTGGTTCACCCATGTATTAAGAGCACTCTAGTCTAGGACCAAGAGTGTCAGATTCAACTTGATCAAGTTCCTTCCACTTGTCAAGCTTCGTGTTCCCCTCTATTCGGACTTCCATCATCTTTCACAACCCGGAGGGACCCCCAAGAACGGCCTGGATACTACGCCCAAGGGCTCTCCTACCGACACGGGCCAACGCCCTCCAGGGTTTCAGACAACAAATCGATAAAATCCCGCGTCGAGAATATGGTCAGCGGTCGATGCTCGGTTTGTTAGTCATCATTTCAGGCTAACGCGACAGGATGCTGTGTTGCGAACATGGTCAACAGTAATCCTTTGTCGTCACGCCAGCCCCTTCAGTCCTTGAATGTTGGTTGCATGATTCACATAATTTTCCACCCCATCATGTCCATGTGGAATCTCGACACTTTTGGCGCTATCCCTCAGTGCACCTTTGCATGTTAGGGGGACAAAGCTGCAATCTGTCGCCCTTTGGGGCTCCCATGGTCCGAGCTCTAAGACCATAAACTAAGACCCATTCGGGACTAAGTTCAAATTCCCATCCTTATGGGATACGTAGGACCGCCCAGACGCCCTGTCTCCGGGTACAACCCATTCAGGAAGCCAGTCTCTCCCCCTGTTTCCCCTCCATATAGGCCCCTCGGCCTAAGGTTTCCCCCTCCAAATGGCGTACAATATGATGTGGGATCATGTCTTCGTCAATTGTGTTTTATAACACTGCGCACATTTCCCGCCTAGCATCGTCTCTGCTACGTCTGCGCTGCATGACGATAAAATGCATGCTTGGTCCTATCATACGACCCTAAACTGTGACATTATCATCCTGGCCGCATGACGAAAAACGGCACCGCATTGTGGTGACCTCGCTGTAGAGGACATCACGTTGGGTACTGGCCATGCGCCATGCCACATGTCAACGCCCATCGCGGCTTGATTCTTGTGGCGACATCACGACCTACTGTTCTAGGCCTGTCGCTTCACAAAAAAAAAACCCATTCACCTTAAAGAACAAACAAGATACATCAAATTCTGCTTCTTTAGTGCAAGGGCCACGTCCGCACTCCCCTTTTCCCCTGGCACTGGTACCTTACCGTGCCACCTTCCAGAACTACGTATGGCTTGATTCTCATCCTTATGAGATACGTAGGAGCGCCCGGGTACTTCCCCGCGGGCCCAGCCTAACCCTTGTGTTCGGTCCCTCGACTCGAGCATTTCCCCAGAGAACGCATGGTGAGCAGGGCTATGTCCTCATTCACGTCAGGTTTTAATGTCATGCGTCCCCTGATCCCCTTTTCCCATCCATGGTCCGAATTCTATGACCATAAACTAAGATCACCCCAAGGGAAAAGAATCTGCTTCCTCTCTCTAATACGTTTCGTTGCAGTATTCAGTTGTGCTTTGACAAAAAGCCCGAAGCATGGGATTTTCACAGAGACATTCCCCTCATCTCATGACCAAGCTTTGTGGGCTCACTATTTGGATCCTCATCCTCTTCCACATCCAAAAGGACCCTCGGACGACGTGGATACTAAGCTTAAGGGCTCTCCATGAATGCTGGACCTAAGGGCCCTTCAATCGTTTCGGGCCAACGTCCCCACGGATCTCGGACAACATTTGTGACATGGTCCCGTGTTTCGAACATGGTCAACGGTCGACCCTCATTTGTTTGTTCCCACCTCAGGCTAACGCGACAGGATGCTGTGTTGCGAACATGGTCAACAGTAATCCTCTATCGCCACGCCACCATCATTGTGATCTGAATCTCGAGCACCATGATTCACACATTTCCACTCCCTCATGTTCAAGTGGAACTCCATCATACTCGGCTCTTTCTCTTCGCGCATTTAAGAGCGCTGAACGATCGTGTTAGTGTCATCGGGCCAGTAGTCACCGATCATCCCTTTGCCCTAACCTGCCCCTCTCTGCGTCGGGAAATTCCCACCACTACTGCTTGTTTCCCACACCGAGCACGACTCACGTGGGCTTAGTAGTTTTGGCTGGATGTGTACCAACACGGTTAGGCTGCTCCTCGTCCAGTATGATGTTAAACTGCGCTTTCAGAACTACGTGCGGCTTGATTCCCATCATCATGTGGGATACGTAGAGACACCCAGGCATTTCACCTAGGGTTCAGCCCCTGGAATCACGAATTCTTGCTCCTCTCCATTTCCAGCCCTCGCCAGAGGCCCTGTCTGGAAGAAGGAATGATCCATGATCAATCCAATGCGCCCAATTTGGAGTACTCCCTCCACGGTGGTGCAACGACCAAGGTGTTGGATTCTGTTTGAACAAACCACCACTCTATGTTCCACACTTTGCGTGTCCCTTATTCGGACCCTCGTCCTCTTTCATGTCTGAAGGAACCCCCTAACGGCCTGGTCTTATGCCGCATCGGCTCACCTACCATCCTGGGCCAACGTTCCGGAAGACTGGTCATGTCTGGAAGGACCCCCTAACAGTATGGATGTCTGACCTATGGTCCACCAACTGTCCTGGGCCAATGTCCTGTAAGATTGATCGACAACAAATCGATAAAATCCCGTGTTGCGAATATGGTCAGCGGTCGATGCTCATTTGTTGTCCCCATTTCAGGCTAACGCAGTAAGGATACCGTTTGTCCGCCACAGTTAACGGTTGTCCTTTATTGTCACGCCATCCCCACAGTGTTCCAAATTTGGGCATCGTGATTCACACTTCCCATTTTCATCTGTTTGAACCGATTTCAGCGCCCCTGGTGTTGCCCCGTTCGTGCATAAGAGCACGTTGGAGAAACGGTAATTCGGCTATCCTGGAAGTTCCTCCTCCGATCAAGCCTTCCCCATCTTTCGGGAATCTGGACTGGCTTGAGGAATTGTCGTCAAACGTCCCGCATACATTGTAGGGATGTAACAAGGCAATTCAACAGTGGAAATCGTGCGTGTCACGGAACTCAAAACAAAGGAGAAAGAAAGAGTTGATGCACAAAAGCGTTAATAAAAGTTTCTTTCGGGTTCGCTACAATACTCGGGTGTTGACTTCCCCCATGGACGGGTTGACTCCGTCAAAAGAGCGTTGCAGCTCCACCACCCGTTGACTTGCGGCGTCCAAAGCCTGTTGCCGCTGATTCAACTCCCGCTCCTCTTCAGCAGCGGTGGGGCGTAATTCGTCAACCCTGGCCCTGGTCCTTTCTACCTCGGCCCGAACGGAAGCCATCCTTCCAGAGGTTTGCCCCATATGTTCCTCAGCCTCCGCTAGCTAGGCCTTCAATCGTGAGACCAGCTCGGACTGCGCATCGAGAGTGGCCGAAAGCTTGTTGGCCCGGATCTGCATCTGTTGGACCTCGCCTTCAGCCTCCTGGAGCTTCCTAATGCTGGTCGCCTTCCTCCGCTGCCATCCCACGCTCAGCCCACGATCATGCTCCCGGATCTTCTCAGCCATGAGGTCTCGGATGAGCGCGTGAGGGCGTTGGGCATCCACTCCCCCGACACACAGTTCGCGCAACCGCGAGCGGAGCCTATCCAGTTCGTCCAGCCATTGTGCTTGGGGAGTGTCCCTGATAAAGCGCGTGATCAGCTTCCACGACCGGCGGCGGACTATGCTGCTGTCTTCCTCATCAGAGGTCGTTTCGTCCCAATCCGCGTGGTCGGCAGGCTCGTACGCAGGATATGCCTGCAGGAATTCCTCAGCGGGATCTGCATCTGGTGTTGAGTCTGGTACGACACCTGACACCGGCGCAGGCACGACAGGACTAGGACTGACCGGTTGATCCTCTTCCTCAGAGTCCACCTCGATGACTTCAGGTATGGCCCTGCTGGTGGTCTCGCCAGTGATGGTGTGCGCCGCAGCTTGAGGAGGTGAAGGGACTATCGTCACCATCACCGGCATGCCCCTGGGAGGGACGCCGCCAGACATCCCGACCAGCCTCGCTGCAGCAGCCCACGCCAGTCGGAGAACTGTATGACAGAAAGAGACATAAACGTTAGTCGGCATGGCCCACATGTGGCAACGAGGAGACCGGTGGAGGAGACTTACGAAGATCAACTTCCGAGCGCTGCTCCTGGGCCGGTACTGATGGGACTCCGAGATGAGGCCCCCCATATACTGTTGGAAGGCCTGGAGAGTCCAGAGGAGCCACCTCAGACCCCCTGGTCCCACCAGATGCAGAACTAGACGCAGCCATAGGCGCGGGTTCCGAAGGTCCCGCGACATCACCCTCCAAGGAGCGAGAACGAGGCCTACGAACAAGTTCCTCCTGCATGGCTCGAACATTTGTGAGAAGTCCATAGGGATTCAAGAACATATCGTAAGGAGAGAAGTTCGGAATGCTACCTCGAGAGCCTCCGCGAAGTCGTCGGATTCTGAGCTTCGGTCTCCGACCTCTCCCTCCTCCAACGGGCTCCCTCCTCCAGCCTCGTCCCCCTGAGAAGAGTCCCCTGATTCCCCCGGCAAGGGGAAGCGCTCCCTTAGATCGGCAGCCGATAGCTGCGGGGGCACCGTCTGATTTAACAGTACCCTCACCCGGTCTGTCATTGGGCGAGGGACACCACTGGAGTGGACGTAATCCTCCAGCTCGTTCAAGTATTGCTCCGCCTCCGCCGGAGACACCATGAATCCAGCCCGAACTGGGCCTATGCCCAGCAGTTTCATCCCGAGGCGATTCAAGTGGGCCCACATCTCGGGTGGGCTGAGGAATTGCCAGTTGACATCCCAAATGTCCCAAGCTTCCAGAAAGATGACATCTTCTGCCATGTCGATGTGACGCAGCCGCTTCCCCGGACCCTGAGCGGATATCCGACGGAATCCCCTCGGTGGCCGCCCCTCCGGATGACCCTGCTCTCCCGGAACCACCGGATCCGCCGCTGCTGCCATACCCTCGGCCGGTGCGGGTCTCTCTGCCATGGCAGCCCCGCTGCCGCGAGCGGCCCTAGCTGCCCTCCGACCCCGACCTCGAGATAAAGGAGGCCCACCGTCACCAACCCGGATCGTTGGCTGCTTCAGCATCTCCCCGGGGTAAGCGGCCTCCCAGCTGATGGCGTACTCCTTCACTAAGCCGAAAGCGGCGGTGGACGGAGGCAATGCGATCTGCATCCTTCCATCCTCACGTGTGAACATGAGCCACAACTGCCTCATCACACACAGGTGCTCCTCGTGACGCACCTCCCAGTATACCTGCGGGGTCAGCCGCTGGAGGCACCGGAACTGCCTCGCAAAACGATACGGGGTGTACAGTTCACAGATTGGCTCACGGTCTATCCGAGCCACCAAAACCCCACCTCGGAATGCCAGGAGGTAAGCCCGATGTTCTTCCGTCCCCCGTCCATCATCAGTAAGCCTCCCCGTCGGCAGTGGGAAGGGATGAAAGTTGAACTCGTCCGCCCTCCACACCCTATTCAGCACCATCGGAACGGCCAGTTTGAATGGGAAGCTCCCAACTGCGTTCAGAATGGAGGGGCGAAAGTCTGATCCCGGTTGCGAAATGGGGTTTGGATACTCGTAAATCCCCCTGATATGCGCCGCGATCCACCCATACAGGAGGTGGAAGGGCCCGCATATTCTTGGCAGCTTCTTGCCCTCGCTAATACGCCGCAGCATTATGTATAGTTTGGCGAGCATCAGGATCCCCAGGTTGATCCGCTGCCCCATGGCCATCATCGATGCCATGATGAACGAGTTGGGCCGCACCCCCATGCTTGTATCTCTCACCGGTAGGATCCACCCACAGATGAGAGCCGCGATGAACGCCGCCAGCCTGACTATTGGCTGTTGTTCGGTGTTGACGCTGAAACCCCAAGTCTTCCATTGGCTGTCCTCTAAGACACGCCAGTACGAGTGTCCCTTGCCCCGCTGGGCTGCCCTCGGACAAGTTCGAGGCCTTGGAGGGAACTCTCGATCTTCTGGGAAGTTCAGGAATCATTTGAACCATCTTCTGAAGTGGACATCCCTCACTGCTTCCTTGTCCTCTCTAGGGACAAGCACCATCAGCGCTGACGCCAGCCGTGGCATTTGCTCAGCATCTCCCCACACGCTGGCAACGGGGAGGAACACGTCATACATGGCCCCCAAGATCGGGACCCCGGAAATCTGGTGGACATCCCACAGGCTGATGCCCACCTCCCCGTGATGCAGGTGAAAAGTGTTGGTTCTGGACGACCATCTACACAGCAGTTCCGGCATCAGCTGCTTTGGTTGGTAAATGTGGAACTGGTAGGCCCATGCCGCCTCATACAGTCCCACTCTCCTCAGCTCGGCCTCGAACTCCTCGTAGGAGGTGCCTACCCAGTAGGCCCAGGCCCAGTCATCAGTAAAGTTGCCGCCCTGGCGCAGGTCCCACTCATCGGACCATCCCTTCTTTGGATCCTGCAGAGCCGCCTTCAGCATGGTGCGGTAGAGAGGAGGGGACGTCTCCGGTTGTAGTGGCCTCCCGTCAATGTCGTTCACATGATTGTAGAGGCAATCAGCGGTGACAGGTGTGAAATCCTCCTGTGTGTGACCATCGGCCGCCCTGAACCATTGGTGCTGGCATGGTGTGCTCCTGAACCAGCAAGCTGGTTCATCCCTTCTTGCCTCAGGGATGAAGACGTCATCCCTCAGCCCGAAGCCGTACAACGGCAGTTTCTTGCACTGCGGGTAATCCTTCTGACCTTTCGACAGCAGGTCTGTCAAGGAAGTCTGGTCCGAGTGGCTCCGAATCATCTCCCCCAAACCCGGACGGTTGGCCATCTCATCTCGACGAGCAGCGTCTACAAGGACCCCCAAGGAAGCTTCTTGATGGGCCATTTTAATTTTGGCCCTCAGAAAAGAATTCTTTCGGACGGATCGCGAAGCTCGGCCGCGAAGCTCGACCGCGAAGCCGGATCGCGAAGATCGGTCGCGAGACCATGCCGCGAAGTCTGGCCAAGGCAGACAGAGGTTCTCTTAGCGCGAACGCGGAGTCGGAGACCCGCGGTTCGCCGAGAATCTCGATTCGCGGAGTGCTGTCGCGGAGTACGCGGAGCTTCGCAAAATCGAGAGCGCACAAAAAGACAAGGCACGTGAAGAAAAAAGAGGGCGGACCCCCTATTTATAGGCGACCGCCCCGGAGCATCACGGCGCGCCTCACCCGCGCGAAGCATCGCGGCCTGTCCGGATCCGCGGCCCCGGCGAGCAGCGCGGGCCCCCCTCCGCGATGACGCATCGCGAACCACCGACAGTTTTGGCGATTGTCCCTCAGACTTCGACCCTCCGCCCTCCGCGGCTCCAAGTCTGAGGGGGGGAATTTGTTGACGCCAAAAATGTGGCCCGAAAGGAAGGAACGAAAAAGATAGCCGGCGCGCTGCCTCACAAAGCACAGCCGCGAAGCACAGCCGCGAAGCCCCGCCGCGAAGCGTCCTAACCTTGGCGGCCCCGCGAAGCTCCGGAGGCGGTAATCCTCCGCGAACCGGTTTGACGTTCGCGATTCGCCGCGAAGCACCAGAGGCGGTAATCCTCCGTGAACCCGTTTGACGTTCGCGAGCCGCCGCGAAGCCCCGAAGGCGGCGCGCGAGCCCTGCTTCGCGGCGCCCCTTCCCTATAAATACTCGACTTCCCCTGAGTTCAAGGGACGGACAATCCGACCTTTCGGCTTCTCCTCCCCCGAATCGCGAAGCACGCTTTGCCCTGGGAATCATGAGATCCGCGAGGTATTTCTACTTCGTGAGACGACTCTGATTTGTTTCGTTTTGAGCCCCTCTTCCGAGAGGGATTCCCTTCGCGAAGCTCAAGGGCGTTCGAAAAGGAAGGGGATTCCCAAGGGAACCCGGGCAGCCGCGGAGCACTTGTGCTTCGCGAAACACCCAACCCATGCTAGTAATCCCTATGCCAAGGCAGGATAACTATGCATCGCGAAGCACATTGCTTGGCAGGACCCTGCTTCGCGAACCACTCCTTCTTCGCGAGGCAGTGCTCCGCGAACACTGTTCCACTTCGCGAAGCAGCTCCCACTCCCACCTATGCCCCATGCTAAGGCCAAGGCACCCCACTTCGCAAAGCACACTCCTCTGCTTAGCGATTCCTCTTTCCGTGCGACCCTCCAGGTTTGCATGATGTGATTTCAAAGTCCCATGGACAACACCTCCCGTAGCGTTGCTTTGCCTAATGCTTCTTCGCATAGGAACGCTAACAGATATTTCTTCTTCGCATAGCCACGCTAACGTGGACCCCTCGGTGGTTCTTCCCACGACCCCCCTTTACCATGGCATTACCGACACCTTCCCTTCCCCAAGGACCAGAGGGTACCGGTTATGTAAGCCCTAGGGGTGTGGAGTGAACCCACCTCGTCCGAGCTGCAAGACGTTAAACTGCCAAGCACCACGTCCTCAACACATGACGTTAAACTGTGACCCAACCTCGTCTCCCTCACGAAGGGTCCCCCCAGCTCGAACATTCATTACACCACTCGTCTCCACGGGAATGGAACTCTTCCGCACATGGAATGAGATCCTCCTTGTCGGAGTTGTGTATGTTCGCAGGGGAAGGGCTGCCTCAGAGCGTAAGCCCCCCAACCTCTGGTACGGATGATTGCACCCGTGCATCTCGGTACTTCCCCACTACCAAGGTCAGTGGAGGACGTGATAGGGAACGAGGCACCTCCCATCGTCGGACCAAGGTCCATCTTCCCCGCACTTTGTCGCGCCATGGGCCTCCATCCTGGAGTAAGTCCCAACACCATGGGCCGCCCAACGCGTAAGCCCCTCTTCGCTTCTCACGGATGCACCCTTCGCGACGTGATCGTCAGGTTCATTCAACCTCTTGTTTCTCACACCGAGCATGACTCACGTGGGCTTAGAGTGAGCACCGACCCTGACAAAAAACCATTTGAACTACGAGGTCTTTGATCCATGTCAAGGCATGGTACATAGGAAGCCTCCACGAGGTTCAAGCCCACCCGTCGATCATTCACGTCGGGTCCCATCCCAGTCCAGCGGTAAGCCGTTGTGACCATTTGAACTACGAGGTCTTTGATCCATGTCAAGGCATGGTACGTAGGAAGCCTCCACGAGGTTCAAGCCCACCAACAGTGGACCAAGGTCTGCTTTCACGTCGGTTTACCGGCGAAAACCATTTGAACTACGAGGTCTTTGATCCATGTCAAGGCATGGTACGTAGGAAGCCTCCACGAGGTTCAAGCCCACCCGTCGCTCATTCACGTCGGGTCCCATCCCAGTCCAGCGGTAAGCCTTTGTGACCATTTGAACTACGAGGTCTTTGATCCATGTCAAGGCATGGTACGTAGGAAGCCTCCACGAGGTTCAAGCCCACCCGTCACTCATTCACGTCGGGTCCCATTCCAGTCCAGCGGTAAGCCGTTGTGACCACCTGAACTACGAGGTCTTTGATCCATGTCAAGGCATGGTACGTAGGAAGCCTCCACGAGGTTCAATCCCACAAATATTGGACCAAGGTATACTTTCAGGTCGGTTCATCGACACACCCACCCGTCGTTTCTTCACGCCGGGTCCCATCTTCGTCCAGCATGACGTTAAACTACACTTTGGTCCAGTGGTAAGCCATTGCGACCCACCATTTGAACTACGAGGACTTTGATCCATGTCAAGGCATGGTACGTAGGAATCCTCCTAGAGGTTCAAGCCCAACTCCCCTCTCCCGAACTACGTGGACTTTGATTCCCTGCCACGGGGATATGTAGGAAGCCTCGTCAAGGCTCAAGCCCAACTTCACTGTCGCCCCCCTGCGATGGTCCCATTTCACTCTCATCTGTCTCCGCTAGACGTTAAACTCGCGGCATACCCTGTGTTGAACACGGGAAGCTGAGGAAAACCTCAGATACGTGTCTATGACATGTAATTCCCCGTGCTCAATGTGGGATGCCTCGGGCTTCCACGCCCTCGAGAAGCCTTGTGGTCAAGGATAACAGACAGACATGCCAGGTACCCCAGCATCCAGACACGCTGCTGATGCCTCAACGTGACTACTCCCCTGACCGAAGGTTGCTGCCCTGACTGGACCCTTTGGAATGTCCCGACAGAAGCAGCGTAATTAACCGGCGCCCATGGAAACATGGCACTGGGAAGAGTTTCACGAACTACGTATTAAATCTATGAGGGAGACCCGGACTAGGTGACGAGTTCTGAGGAGGAATCCACGGAAGGAAGAACCGACATCCCATCATCCCGTTTCGATCAAGGAGCAGACGTACCTGAACAAGGAACGAATGCCGCCCGCCTTTGGAAAGTGGGAATGCGGGGAAACACAAAGCCGCGCGTCCCCCCCCCCTCGCGGACGGATCTGCACGCGCCCCGGCGAAAGCGTCAGAAACATGGTCCTTCAGCCGCGCTGGTGCCAGCGCGAAGAGGACATCCACTTGAGACAGTCAGGGTGCGAGGAGAACTGGGACAAATGTCGAAGGGGAAATGGGGAGAACCTACATGAACAACGCCTGAGCGGATGAAACCTCCGATGGAACCAATGAGATCATGTGGAGGATATCCATGCTTGGTGTAGGGGGAGCTAGGCTGGCCTTCACTCCTCCGGTTTCCGGGGCGAGGAGGACCTTCGCCAGCTACGGAGAGGACATAGGGAGGAACCCCTCGTTGAAGGGAGACCAGACCACGAGGCAGACCCTCATTCATATTGGGGGTAGCGTGGGGCAAACCTCCATGCCGCGCCTTAGAGCGAGGTAAAAACATTCTCTCTTTAGTGGTGGTACAAGGAGGACCTCCGTACGGGGTGGCATCGTCGTGGGTTGATTCGCGGCGACCACCGCCCGTGCCTGCGGCCCAGAGAGTCGACCCAGCCTGCCCGTGGGGTGGTTGGGGCCTCGATCCTAGTTGGGCATAGAAGCATCCATGCTCAGTGTGTGAAGGGACTTGATGATATGCATTGGAAGTGGCTCATGCCACATTATATGTCGACATTGACGCCCCTTGGAGGGCATCCTCAGTTCATGCTCGACGCTAGCGTCGGGTCAGACAAGCCGATTCTTGGTGGCGCAGGTGCATAGCTTCCCTGCTCCTTCGGTGAGGTCAGGTGGTGACGCTGACACAGAAGGGTGGGGGCCCTTACTGGGATCCCCTTGATTGGGACTCTGACCGGGCTGGTCCGGACGTCACCCACCTCATTAGCGTAAGGAAGGGAGTCGTCGAAGCGCTCTGGAGACAGGCTCCTGAAATGATTGAATGTTGGGGTCGGGAGCAGCGGCACCCTACGTGACCCACGGGGGTGGCATTGGCGGCGGGGCCTGGACGCCTCCAGGTCCAGGGAGGCCATATCTCTGGTTGGGATTATTCCCTCCTCCTCGTAATGTCATATGAGGTCATTAATCACCCTTCGTTGGATGAATTCTGATGGAGATATGGGGCATGGGATCCCCATAGATGTCGATGTAGATGTCGTTGCGGCAACAGTGGATCCATGTGGAGTAGCTGAGCTATAATTTCCCCAGCCCTTGCATAGGAGGGCGGGCGGTGATCACGTTCCCATGGCAGCAACCTGATTCTTGGAAGCAGGGAGATTAACTCATTAATACTGCTAGGAAGAGAAATCGACAACAAGTTCCCCAACTCCATTCCTTCCTCCATGGCTGGTAAGAGGGATCCACTCTAACAATGTCGTAGAAATGGACGCCCAACATTCCACTGCCCCATCATCTGGTGAGTTTCATGCCAGGCCTTCCATTTTTCTTGGCGGGACCTGGCACCGGATGGATGGATCTGATGACACATCAATCCATGGATTCCCTAATCTTTACTAATCTCTATATTTTGGAGAAGTTATTCACGTCGGGTTCACCATTTCTGTTTCCAAGGCTTTTGCTGGGGTGCGTGAGTCCGTCTGCTTGAGTGTGACAGGTGCGAATTTTGTTACCCCACATTCTTGCTTTCCAATGGTGGGTGAAATTCGCTCCTTATTCAGTGACGTTTGCTCTTTGATCAAAATGGGATGATGGGATATCAGTTCTTCCTCCCGTGGATTCCTCCTCGGAAAACGTCACCTAGTCTGGGTCTCCCTCATAGATTTAATAAGTTTTTCGTGAAACTATTCCTGGCTCCATATTTTAATGGACACTAGTTAATTATGCTGCATCTGTCAGGTCATTCCATGGGGTCTGGTCAGGGAAGCAACCTTTGGTTAGGAGAGTAGTCATGCTGGGCATCACTGGCGTGTCTGGACACTGGGGATTGGTGTGTCTTTCTTCTGTCTCTTATCATAGGGAATCTCGAGGGTGTGGATGCCAGAGGCATCCCACATCAAACAAGGGGAATCATATGCCATAGGCATGTATCTAAGGTTTTCCTCAGCTTCCCATGTTTATCATAGGGTATGCCGCAAGTTTAAGGTCCAGTGGGGATGGATCGGACTGCTCAAAACACTGATTAGAGTGGATCAGATTGAGGAATCCCCCCTGGAGGGAACAGAGATATCGGGGCCAGCATGCTGGCGTCTCCCTGAATGCTATGGAAGGGAATGATGTGGCATTATCTCACTAGGATGTGGCGGCCCAAGTAAGAGTCAGGATGGGTGAAAGGTTTAGGATTGAGCCTCAAAGAGACTTCCTACGTAGGATGCCTTGACAAGGATCAATGTCTGTATAGTTCGGATAGTGGGGAATACAGTGTAATGTCATGTGGGATGAGGGAATTTGGGGATTACGCTCTAAGCGGCCTGAGGTGTTGGTTAACTAGTGTTCAGAATGACCAGGTGGTGGGCTTGAACCTCGTGAGGCCTCCTACATACCATGCCTTGACAAGGATCAAAGTCCACGTAGTTCAGGTGGTGTGGGAATACAATTTAACGTCATGCAGGATGGGGGTGAACCGACGTGAAGGGGGTCAGAACGACCGGGTGGTGGGCTTGAACCTCATGAGGCTTCCTACGTACCATGCCTTGACATGGATCAAAGACCACGTAGTTCAAGATGGTATGGGTGTTGACAAACCGATGTAAAAAAGGACCTTGGTTTGATGGGTGTTGGGCTTGAACCTTAGGGAGACTTCCTACGTAACTCACCTTATCTAGGATCAAAGTCCCCATAGTTCGGGTAAGGGTGTCGTCAGCAAACCAACGTGAAGGTGAACCTGGGGGTCCACTGGTGGTTATTGGGCTTGATCCTCAGGGAGGCTTCCTACGTAACTCACCTTAGCAAGGATGAAAGACCACATAGTTCAGGATGGTGTGGGGATTACACTCTATGCTTCCCAATGTGTTAATGGGGCTTGGTGCACAGACACGGAGATAGTCGAGGCCAATTTTTTTTGTCCTTAAACCTCATGGAGGCTTCCTATATACCTTACCTTTGCAAGGATCACAGTCCCTGTCGTTAGAGATGGTGTGCGGGGCTTACACTCTAGGCTACCCAAGGTGGTGGGTGAGCCGACATGAATGAAGTTGGAACGACTGGGTGGTGCGCTTGAAATTCGTGGAGGCTTCTTACATACCATGCCTTGATACGGATCAAAGTCCTAATAGTTCGGGCGTATAGTTTAATGTCATGCAGGATGAGGTGTTGTCATGATCGATTCTTACTCTAAGACCACGTGAGTCGTACTCGGTGTGAGGAACAAGAGGTAGCAGATACCTGACGATCACGTCGTGAAAGGTGCATCCGTGGGATGTGGAGTGGGGCTTATGTGTGGAGAATCCCCGGGAGAGAGATATTGGGACTTACTCCGAGATTGAGGCTCAGGTGCGACAAAGCATAGTGGGAGAGGGATTTGGAACCCAATAAGAGAGGAGGGGGCCTTGTTCCCTATCACGTCTTCCGCTGGACTTAGAACCAAATAAGTGAGGAGGGGAAGGGGTGCTCCCCCTGGAAAGAAGTCTAGGTGCTTACACCAAGGCGGATTCCCTTCCCCGCAGACAAACACCACTCCAAGAAGAAGGATATCATCCAATGTGGAGACAAGGTGGCATGGATAATGTCCAAGTCAGGGGACTCTGCATGCGAAGCATGGGGTGAGGTCATAGTTTAACATCATGTGTTTAGGAAAAAGTCTCATGGTAGTTTAACATCCTGCAGCTCAGATGAGGTGGGTTCACTATACACCCCTAGGAATTACATAACCGGTACCCTTTGCTCCTTGTGGGAGGGAAGGCATCAGCAACGCTGTACTGAGGGGGTGTCGCGGAGCGAACCATTGAGGATTCCATGTTATCATGGCTATGAGAAGAAGCAATATCCATTAGCATGCCTATGCAAAGAATCATTAGGCACAACAACGCTACGGGTGGTATCGTCCAGGGAACATTGAAGTCACATTGTGCCAACCTGGAGGGTCTCACGGGAAAAAGATTTTCCAAGCAGAAGGGTCCATAGGCAGGGGCCTTATGGATCTCTGTTGTTCCACATAGCTGAGGGCACTTGCGAAGGGGTGTGCTTCGCGATGTGGGGTGCCTTAGCCTTAGCATGGGGTGGAGGTGCAAACGGGAGGTGCTTCACGAAGTGGAAAGGCATTCGCGGAGCACAGCCTCATTGAGAAAAGGTGCCCCATGGAGCAAGGTGCCGGGAAGAAAAGTGCTTCGCGAAGTATAGTGATCCTGCCTTAGAAATTGGACCAAGTGTACATGAAGGGTGCTTCAGGAATCATAAACACTCCTCAATGAATCGGGTTCCCGTGGGGATCCCCTTCCTTCCCGAAATCCATTAGGCTTCGCGAAAGGCATCCCTCTCAGAAGAGGGGATAAAAACGAGACAATGGGGAGGCACTTTGTAAAGCAGAAGTACCTCGCGCAGCTCATGGTTCTCTGAGTGGAAGAGTTCTTCGTGATTTGGGAGATGAGAAGCAGAAAGGTTAGATTTTCCATCCGAAGATCTCAGGGGGAGTCTGGTATTTAATAATGAGGGGAGCCATGGAGCAGGGCTCACGCAGCTCGAAGAGGGGTTGGGTAGCTTTGCAGTGGACTCATGAACGTCAACCGGGGTTGCAGAGCATCCTACCTCCTTTGATTCGCAGATGGCTCACAGATTTCAAATTCATTCGCGGAGCCTCCCGCCTCTTTGTCTTTACAGCGGGCTCACAAACGTCAACTGCGTTTGTAGAGCCTCGCGCCTTGTTTTCTTTTCGGCGGGCTCGCAGTGCTTGGGAACTCTGTGAAGGGGATTCACGAGGCAGTCTGTGGGGGTATCTTGGGGCTTTTTGTTTTGTTCCAAATTTTGGTGCCAACACTCACCAAAAAAATCATTTGGGAATGGGTTTAGTCCCTCATCCATCATAGAAGTCAAGGTTCACTGGCAACACTGTCACAATGTGTAGAGTATGTTATCGAAGTGGGTTCATTCACGATTCCAGTATGGTTTATCTCCTGATATATCAATCATTACCAAATTCATTGGAGGGATATATAATTATGGATAGACCCATCACATAATGAAAATCATACAGATGTGTGACATAATATCATAAAACATTCATTATAACAAAAAAATGAAAAAAAACTTATTTTCTGTAAATTTCATCATAATATAACCCATGAAATGGATATGAGTTTCATAACCATTTCGTTGATTTATAATATCATAAGCAATTGAAAATTAATAAGTTTCATAAATATATTGAAATAATAATAAAACAAACTATCAAAATGAATAATATATATATATATATATATGGATTATATCCCTATTAAATATTAATAAACAACAAATGATGTCATAATAAATGGAAAATTATTTAAAAAAGATCACTCAGAAAATTTACTAAGTAAAATATCATTTTCTTTATGAAATAAGTTATTTCAAATAAACTTTTATACCAAATATTAATGAAAAAAATTAATTGTTAAAATGTAAAGTGTTTTCAAATAATTTATTTTTCACATTTGTATGAAATACCTTTCATGCATGCCATATTAAAATTAATATTCATTTCACATTTTTTGTAAATATAGAAAAGTTCATATTTGGGAAAACAAAAGAATATTCCTTTTAAAACATTTTATAATATTTAAAATATGGGGTTTTAAAAAACATTATTAGAAAATATAAAAAATAAATTTTTATACTTATTTTTAGAAGACATGGACTATGAAGGGATTGGAGTTTCATAAAAAAAGAGAAATAATGTAGATTTTTATTAAAAATATTTTTTCAAACTCCTATGGAAATAAAGAAAGGATAATAGTAAAAATTTAATTTACATAAATATATATAGGATAAGGAAATTCATGGGTTTAATTAAATATATACCAAATTATTTCTTTATTGGAAACTTAATCATAAACAATTATGATAAAAATTGAGTTTATAACGTAAAACCCTTACCACATTGGGTTACATTTGAATTGTAATCCCTACAAATGAATGAAATTTATTGATACTTTACATATCTTGAAATTCTTCATATTTACTCTATAACATCTCAAAAGGGTAGTATATACACTACAAAAACATTATTGGTGATGATGGCATATGTCTCTAACAATTAAAAGTGAGACAAAAATCCATTATCTCATGTATTTGATTTTATCCATACACAGTAAATATTCTTGTAAAATAAATATAAATTTATTATTAAATGAATATATAAACATAATAACAATTATCATTTAATTTATGATTAACATAAAACCTTTTATTGCCCATTTATTAACAATTATTTATTGAGATCACAACTTTCGTTGATTATATCTTTATTTCTGTGTATTTTTTGGTTCTTTAGTTTTGTTCATTGGACATACATTATGGTTATATTTTATTAATAGTGATAAAAAATAAATCAATATAATTTATATTCAGTATAAAAATTTTATATACTCATGAATTAATTGTAAATATATAAAAATTAATTACACCGTTATGGGAGACGGTCTATCGTATGTATGCATGAATGTAGTGTTATTTTTTGGAAGGATTGAATGAATAAAAGATAAATAATTTTTCAAATTTTAATAATAATCTTTATGTAATTAATATTAAATATATTGATTAAAAATATCATCAATACCGTCTATTTCAATATAAAATACAAAATGTATCACAACTCTTCAAAGAGATAGTAGTAAAAATGCACAAATGAGCAATGGAAACAATTTAAAACAGATTAGAAGGTATGAAGGTATATATGATAATATAATTATATATTTATATTTCCATAAAAATAACATATATAAATTAAATAACTCATTATATACATCAGGGATGGGCGTTGATGGAAAATTAATTACATCAGTTCATGATGTGGTAGTCCGTCGTACATGAAATCGATGAATTCATTTCCCATTTAATGGAAGATGAGATGGATTTATGGTATGAATATAACATAAATAAAAAATTAATATATTTTATTTTCTTATATTATTATATTATCATAGTTTATGATGATTTTATGTATGTGGAAGAATAAATAATAGAAAACTTCTTGGTTAAGAATAATATAATTTCTTATGAAATCCTCTTTATGTACACACCAAAAGCCTCCATAGTATGGTTTAATAATCAAAATAATGCCTATTGAGAGTGCCTCAGTATATAATTAAACAATTTCGGTAGGTATTGGATGAATAAAAAGTCTTTGGAATTGTGAAGTGGAGAGGACAACGAGATCTCTTTTATAAGAGAGGTAAAGGACACACATTGAATTCTTTATTAAAAAAAGATATACTAATTTTTTAAGTACACAAGGGTCACCAAAACATATAATTATAATACATTAGATGAAATAACATCTATATATATCCGTAAAATAATAATTGGAATAGTATTTAGGTCTTTTAATTATTTTACTTGTATTTTAACTCCTGATAAACCCATTTTTACCTTAACTACGGTAACTAATTTTTACTTTTTATACAATTAAATATAGCCAAAAATTAACATAGAGTTATTATATAATATTTATTATTAATATTAAATATATTTAATCCATTTCACTAAATTATATTCATATAGTATCTATAATTTAAATTAACATTTTACCCATAAACACAAAAAAGTGGTTTTCCCAAGAAAACATTTTCTTAAATATATAAATATAAAATATTAAAAATCAATATGAAATTGAATTCGATGATTTTTTATGAATAATAATATAATTGACCTATTTTTTACTTGTAAATATATATTATATAATACTATATATTATAAAATATTTAAATGGAATGGTTTTTTGTAATAAAAACTCTTTATTTTTAATATTCATCGAAAAAATAATATTTTCAAAAAACTCTTTATGTTATAAAATATGTAAATTTTGAAATATTGGTATAAAAAATGTTATTTTTAAAAATATTTTTTATAAAAATGGGTAAAAAGTATATTTTCACAAAAAAAAATCATGTTTGAAAGAAAATTGTATTTTTGAAGTTTAAAAAGACATTAAAATTATGTACTTAATTGTCACAATATTTTATGTATCAAAAAAATGTATATATTATTTTTAAAATATGTTTATTTCTATTTATACATCCCTGTTTAAGGGATGGGTTATAGTGTTAAAATTTGAATAATAATATAGGTAGTATATTGTCATTCCTTAAAACCAAGCGTCACGTATAAGGAATGATATTAACGAAATTATATTTATTTGAATAAATATCTTATTAAATAGAGAGATGATGTATAATACCACCTATAATATTAGTTTCTCGCCCAAAATTAATCACACTAAATAATAAAAATGAGGATACTTCTGCCTCAACATTTCCTTAAGTTACCACATAGCATATTCAAGTCGGTGATTTCACCAAAAAACCATTTACCTGGTGAGTTTTCAAGTTTCATAGAACATTATATATATCATAAAGAATATCCATTTTTTTCATCATAATAAATATCTTCATACGGATAAATGAACTATGAGTTGTGTATATGTAAATGATCGTGTATGTACCTCCAAAATATAGATATATGGAACACATCATGGATTTGAGAGAGATTTGGTGGATATACCAAAAAGTAAGAAACCATTTGTAAAAGATCATGAATCTATAATTTTCCAAAATAGGTTAGAAATATCATTCCTTTAAATTCATAAATCATATCCGTATTCCATGTAGAAATTAATTTAAAAAACTTCTCACCAACATAAAATTCTTGGTCACATATTTGATTTATATCTTAACGATTCTATATATACTGAGCTACCATGATGAAAATATAAATGTATATAACATTATATACCATTTACTTAGATATAAAAAGTAATAAAATTTATCATTCTAAAAAATAATCATGAGATCTAAACTTCATTCTATATATGGTTTCCAAAAGATCAATTTGAAATCACAAGTGATATATATTGATGTAATAAAACATGAATAGAGTAATTTATTGTTCCCAAACACCCTAAAAAACATAGAACAAGGTATAAACATATAATATATTGTTTGAATGGTTTTATCAGACTTATCATCTGTCTGTGGATGATACATAGTGATGAAACTCATATTTTTTATCATGATATTGGTGAATACTTCTCTAGAAAATTTAGCGAAACCAGAGATCCTGATAAAAAAAAATAGAATGTGGTCCCTCCTGAAACAATAAAACATAAATAAAATAAATTTTTGAAATCTAATACATGATAAACCCTATATAATAGTGATGAACAAACCAGATATTGAAGGTAGATCGATTATAGTATATATAGAATTATGATCTTTCGATATTTTGGGGAGTCTGATGATAAAATCAATGGTGTTGTTTTTCAATTTCAGTTTCGATATGTGTAATGGCTACAACAGTCCCTTAGAATTTTCTCTCTTATAAATAAATTCATGAAATACAAAAAAAGAACATAAAATCTCTTCAATATATTTATTAATATATCCCCTATTAAATACTCTATCAGATCACTATTTATCTTCATAATTATAAAAATAATAGAAAATAATCAACTATGGGCCTCATCTTATTGGTCCATAAAATATGATATGGATCAAACACTTACATGGTTTCTTAACTATATCATTCCATTAAAATCATAGTTGAACTATGTAGTATTTATCACCTTCTTCTATATGTTAAAATCTTTATTATTTTCCAATTTAACGATAAAATGTATATATGGTTGAGAAATCATTTGATAAAGAAATGATTTCTCACATTCCTTCATGATTTCTAGACCCATCCTTTGAAAATCCATAAATATGGGATAATTTTATTATTTGTATCATAGATAAGATAGTATTTTTCTTCTTATAGAAAAAAATCACCCACAATTTTATCTTTACCAAAGTGGTAATGTATCAAGAATTTAAATAATTAACTAGATTCGGCCATTTTCTATATGTTATATTTTACATTTTTATTTGAAAATATTGTTTAAACTCAAATGATAAGTATATAAATATAAACTTCCACATAATGATAATTCCTCAATATACCCAACAAGTCTAGAAAAAATCTATACTTCTAAAAATTTATTTAAAATAGAATAAAAAGTAAATGGGGGATATAGATGAGGTCAAATAAATGGACTTTCTAACATCTGTAAAAAACTTTAACATATAATAACATGGCATTTCATTTTCATAGTAAGAATCATCAATGATTTCCCACTAAGATTGGGACATACTCAGATTGAATATCTTAAGAATATCTGTATTTAACGTGCTAGAAAATATAGAATTAGACCAGGTAGACAAAATGTGAGGTATGTTAGAATAGTCCTTTCTCATATCCTCTTAGAGTGAGAAGGAACGAAATCCACACTATCAGTAACAAACAGTTTTTTAGATAAAAGTATATTCTTAAAATAAGCATGAACACCTATGTTAACTACCTTCAGGGTGGTGAAATCATCCATCTCTTCTCCCTCATTGATTTCAGCCCACCTATCAAGAATCCTAGAATAATTCAAAACTTTCTGAATCTCTTGATGAAAATCAACATGCTAAGAAGCCCCATTTCTATGAGTCAAATCAATATTCAAATCGTGTGGTGAACCTACACCAGGACAAGCATCTTAAGGGTGAGTACAAACAAGAGACCTAAAAATAGTGAGTCTTTTAGTCTCTCCAAAATAAATAGGAGTAGTATCATGACCATCATTAGATGTAATCTCCCTAGAAAATTCAACATGATTATTAGAGGGACTACTATTATCTCTCATCTAGGACTTATCATCCCTCAGTTATTTTCCTTACAAATTTGTTACTCTGTAATATATTTTCAGATTCCAACATATACACCTTAGTGGAAGATGTATTTTTGAAAACATTTCCATTATGATCAAGAGACTTTGATAAAGCCACATGATTACTTTATAGTTTCTTGATAATGATATAATCTAGATGGCCCTTCATGCCATATCTCATACAATATATCTTCTTCCTACATAGCTCCAATGAATAAACAACAACCATGCATTCATTAGAGACTATAGGTTTTCATTCATATTCAATATCAATTTGGATTTTATCTGTGGAAGAAGAGAGACTTACTTTATCAATCACGGTGGTTCTAAGATCAATCTCCACCAATATTATGGAATAGTTATTAAACCAAAAAATCCATAATTTCCTTGTCAAGGCATATAAGATTCCCAATTTACAGGACAATATAATGAAAAATCATTGGATTCTATGGGACCCACTTAAGCCCAAGAACATAATCCAAAACTGTGTAAAATAATTCCTTACTCATGACTCATTTAAATCGAGGGACCATATATGAAGGTGAATCCATCTAGGAATTAGCGACAAAGATCTGATGCTCCATGCATGAATTCTGAATGAATCTGATGGAATGATGAAATATAAAACCACAACCAAGAGATATGCATTTCCAACTAGAAGAGCCCAACAAAAACAAGATTTGTCAAACCAAATAATCAAATCTCTAGTTCTACTCACCCTTTGGTAGGACAAGATGTGAAATCATAGAATTCTTCCTAATTGCAATTATCTTAGAAAACACATCAATATTTTCCTCAAATGGGATGAGGACCCCATTTAGAAAAATTTACCAGAACTAGAATCAGTGAAAGGCATTAATGGGTTTGTCAGTGCAATTTCTTCTATCGTAAACATCCTACCATTTTGGAACTACACTTTCAAACATTAAATCTGGATATTTGATACATCATTATAGTTAATCTTCATCTGATTATGTTTGATATATTTCCTATATTAATCAAAGGAATAATTGGTAACATATTTTTTATATGTGAGCCACGTATCAGACCTAGGATGTTCATCATCCCATACACCCACATCATCATGATGAGTAATTGAAGCTTCACTGGCCTCAATCTGGGATCAAAAACAAAAAAATAGGATGATTCTTTTAAACCAAATTCATATGAGAACTTGACCTAGTAATTCTATGGATACGTCACTGTATATTAAAAACCCTTATATACTATATGAATATGTGTGTACATTTTCACTTACTAACCTTCTCTTTTTTAAAATGATATTCTCTTAATATTAATTAGTCATAAAAACTTGGTTCCATTTATAGTTAACATGGTGAGTGGATTAGATAGTAAGGATAAATTATAAGAAAACTATAAATAATATCCATCCAAACAATGAATGTTACTAATCTCAGTTAATATGGATGGTCTCTTCTAATGATCAATAGAATCTACATTTGATGGATCCAAATATATTCACTATCCTAAGATTATACGATTCAAAAATTAAATATTTTTTAGTGAAAATTTACTTTTGGTAGATTTTACATAAAAATTATCCTTCACCAGTGTATTTAGTACAACTCTAATGTTATCTTCATTATCTTCCTTTCTCTATGAATTGAGAAAAATATCGTATATAAATACTATAAAAAATAGGCCATGGTAATATCAAAACACACTATTCATTAAATCCATGAAGACAACAAAGGGATTAACATGTCAGAATGTAATTACTATATATTCATGGAGAATATACTACGTAAAAAATGTTTTATACTTTGTACACTCCTTCTTATACCTCAATTTATGATACATATAAAAAATATCAATCTTGGAAAAGTAGTAAACTCTATTTAGTTGATAAAAAAAGTCATTAATATGAGGTATAGTATACTTGTTCACGATTGTGACCTTGATCAGTTCTGGATAATAAATACAGAGTCACATCTATACATATTTATTATTATCAAAAAACATTGAACCCATGTTGACATTTATGGATGAATAAATAGTTTTTTAAAATTATACTATTATTTTTTCTTTCGATTACTATAACATAACTGGGTAAATTCCATAGGGTGATTTATAAATAGTCATGGAGCCAGGAATGTGTTCTATTCAGAGATAAACTTCAGGATTTGGTGGAAGATGACGATTATCTTCCAAAAAACCATAAACATACTCGCACAAAATATGAATGGCATAGATTTTTATTTTCTGCACAACCACAATAGAGAAAAATCACTTTTTAAAAGGAATTGAGACCCATGGATTTAGATTCCATTGGAAGTTCGAAGCTACCACTATTTTTTACACAATCATATGTTTCTTACAAATGTAAAACATGAATTATCTTCCTCAATAATTGATGTGGTCGTTATATAGATACATTCAATCTATGATTAATATAAAATAAAATTCATCTAGATGTAGAATAACATGAATTATCAACAAGGAGGTTCCCACAAAAATCATCTTGAGAAAAATCATCGACATGAGGTGAGATTATCATGTAATTATGGGTTTTCATTACTGATTCAACATCTAATCATTAGATATGAATTTTGATAATATTAAAAAAATAATATACAAACAAATGGACAGATCAAGAGTCAAATAAGACAATAATAAATTTCTATATGATTATATGTATACCTTTTAGCACAAAATTGTTGTATCCCACATCATAAATAGTGATCACACATGATTTTAATTTTCCTATAAGATTTAGAGGTTGAGTACATCGATCAGTTCAAATAAAATTCATATTTTTGACCTAGTTAGCATAATTAAAAAAATACTCACTTTTAAAGCAGTGATGTGAGGTTGGTGGATTTTTTGGATCTTTCCCATTACCCATATAAAGACCATACATCTTTCCGTCACATCATAATTCATTTTCCTGATTTTATCCTTTTATACACATAAATCACTTACCTTCCCCATGATGATAATTTCCCATATGGTTTCTTCCAAACACAGAGCATGAAGGAAATATCATATTCTTATCTCCATGGTTTTTATAGAAACCATTTTATTCCATATTTTTTTTAATAACACCTTCTATTGGTGCGTAATACCATGAGAATCTTTGAAATATGTTTTTCAATATTAATTTAACCATTTTGATATTATTCATTTTATAAAACATTGAAGATTGTTTATTTTATATTAAAACACTATGATTTCCTTATGTAATATGAAAAAACACATTAATCATGGTAAAAAATGCAACATAAAATTTATCCTTCTATACAAAGAACACTAAGGTAAGATTTTTTACCTGCAATAATGACTTTCCTCGATGTCTTGCATAACACAAAAGACCGAGGTTTACTGAACAATAATATATTACTAAAATATTATTATTTAATTTAATAAGATATATCATAGATGATAAATTAGAGGTTCTGAATAATGATAAATAATTTATGAAAATATATTGTTTACAAAATATAATATGAATTCTTATGTTACAAATGAATTAAAAAGGAATATGAACATATATTGAATATAAAAACCAGTATTATTATTTTTATGGTCACAAAGCTATTTTACACTAATAAATTAAATTAAATTTAATTATTCAGTGATAGAAATATAATAAATATTTAATAAATTCATTTGAATTTTTTTTATATTTATTCAATAGATTTTATAGACATAAGATAGGAACATACCCAATTTTATGATTAAAATCATATATTTTTTTAAATGTTGTTTTACCGCTTTTTAATGGAGAACCAATTTTAATTCCCAATTTTGAGAATTTTATAGACTAAATATTTGAATATAAACTTCTCATATTAATACTAACCCCAAAAATTATCTTACGATAATTTGTTTTTTTTTCTATCATGATTCATTTTATTATGAATAAAAAAACACTGAATTTTAGTTCAAAACTGATTTTTCATCTAATTTATTTAAATGAATAAATTATAATTTATATTTGTTTATAATTTTAATTAAATACTATTTTTATAAATTTAAATAATTGAGGACATTTATATAATTTTCATTTGTAAATTAGATATAGAAACATAGTAATATTTTTAATGTTTTTACTTTAAAACCCTAAATTGTCAACCCGACTGCAGGATTAATTTTAAATCAATTTATTCCACTTATGTTATTGTAAATTATAAAAATATATTACATAATTGGAATCAACATAATTTATAATGTCAAGTTTGGCCTTTTGTTTACCAAAAAAATAGTGGAAGTGTTTAATATTAATTACAACAGTTAAGAGAAAAATTATGTTATTAATATACTAAATAATATTTTTTAGACCCAAAAAGATCTTTATAATTGTAAAACATCCATTTTATGGACATTATTTGGAAATTAACCTTCCATTATTGTGTTTTTTTTAGTTTTTATGACTTTTTTAGGTAAAAACGTTGGTACATCTAACTTGTTTTTAAAAATGCCATGTGTGTCCTTTCCCTTTCCTATAAAAGTCCACCACCTCTCCCTCTTATTAGAACCTCTCAAAAAGATAAATTAGGAGAATATCTACCAACCCCACTTCCAAACATCCACACATTCCTCCATTAATCTTTCATTTTGGAATAATTCAATCCATGTAATCCTTTTGGAACAAACCAAATGTATTTACCTGATTAATAGTTAATGCCTTCTCTCGTGCTATTTCCTTTGTTAATTTCTTTCTCCCCCCTCCAATATCATTATTCTTTTATTTTATAACAAAAAATTAATAATCAATATACGAGTATTTATTTATTCTATGTGTTCTTAGACTTACACACACCTCCATCTAATGGGTTACGAACATACTGTTTGTTCCTACGATGCACTACTACTCAGTGAATGGCAATGATTCTTTTTTCCTTTACAACATATCATGGTTGAAATTATGATGGAAAATATTATTATATATGTTATATATTATATTTTTTATGTATTTAATCTTATTAAATTTATTTCACACATATATTTTATACATTTCATTTTGTGTTAATATGATAATTTCATTTGAGGAAGTGTGGACTACCACCCCATCAAAGTGATGTGATTCATTCACACGCAACATGAAATGTATTAAAAATGAATTTAGATAATTTATATGATATATATGAAATAAAAAAAATTAATTAATATATATATACATATATTCCATTTTATTTCCTTTATTTAATATGATAATAAAAATTGAAACAACTTTCGTGCGTACGTACGACTTACTGTCTCCATGAACAATGTATTCCATTTAAAACATCTATATTCAATATATTATTATAGTAAAAATACACTGAATATAAATTATATTTATATCATGGTTTAAATTATGTGAATCATGATATATGTATATGTTCCAAAGATATAACAAATTTAGACAAATGTGAAGAATAGTGAGAATATTACCCGTAGTAAAACATTAACATAGGATTGTTAACAAGAAGGTAATATAAGGCCATTATCAAACCATATATGTCATTAGATATAATAATATGGTTCTAAAAAAGATGTATAAGAAATTTTTATTTATTATATAAGAATATTTAGGATTATTCAATGACTGAAGACCCAAGGTATGGGAATTCTATTCAACTTTTAATTTCCATGCGATACTTTCTTTATTCACCACTCACACATTTTGTGTGGTGTGTATACTTAAAATAGACTTATTAAATGAGTATTATACTTAAAATATGGTCATTTACATATCCATTATATGATATATACTTCATGGGGTTAATTTTTCAAAAGCAACAAAATCGGTATGACAATTTGGTCTCAATTTTCTTTCTTTGAGACACATGTTTTGTTATGAAACTACATTATTTTTTGAGGTGTATATACTTCCATTTGAATTATTATACAGTAAATGTACTTTATTTATTTATATTTTTATCCTCATTTAATTTCATTTTCTTACAGGGAAATTATGATATTGAGTTACTATGTTTTATGAGTTTATTGAAAAAACCTCATTGTTTATCGAGATTGTTTATGTTTATTCTTATTTTGATGAAATATTAAGATCCATCTCTCAAGAACATTTATAAAATTTATTCTAATATGGTTATACATGATTTATTCATGTATTGGTTCCATTTTTTACTATTTGTAAAATAATATACTTAAAAAATGATTTTAAAAAATCCCATCTTTATACTATGTTCAGTCGGATATCTATGTTTCTTCAAAACAATGTTTTCTAGAAATGGTTTCCAAGAATGTTGTACCATTATCCTATAATCTGTAAAACAAGTACCCTTTTTTCATTTACCAAAATCAGAAATGTAATCTTATTGTGTCTTTTTGAACTAGGAATTTTTCTAACCTTGTTTCCATGAAAAAGTAATGTTCTTTTTATCTCACATGACATGTACAGATTTACCTGCAATCATTTCTTTGATGCTTCCTTATCACTTTCCAATAGATAATTTTTAAGAAAAAATTTTCAATGTATTTTATTGGTTAAATATTTTCAAAAGGTTTTCAACATTATTTTATATGTTTTCAAGGAAAAATGTTTTCAAATTGTTTTCATGTCATATTTATATGTTTATAAATTATTTTTAAATAAATGGTTTTGAAAAAATTTACATGATTTATTTATATTTTTCCAATATTTTTTCAAAGAAAAAGTGTTTTCAAAATTTTTTATTCTTATTTTATATGTATTTAGGAAAATAGGTTTTCTAAATGATTTCAAATATTCTTTATAGGTTTTAAAGGAATTTTATAATAAAATGATTTTCAAATTGTTTTATGTATTATAAATAATTTTCCAAAGAAGAAAGGGTATTTCCTCCAAGAATTTTTTTTAATAAATTTCAAAATTATTTTCCATCTAAGATGACCATTTTCGGTGTTAGTAATTCCCTTCTAAGAAATAATCTAATTCTTCCATTCGTTTTCTTCCTATAATTGTGTTAGGATTATTATAATGGTCTTTACAAATATTTTTTATCTTTCACATGTTATATGTTAATGAAATGAATTTATATTTCATGGGTAATTATGTTGAGTCAATAAGGTTTTCCTTATGACTTTTCCATTCCTTCTTGTTTTGAAAATCACAAACACCTTATCTTTAAGGAAAAATGCTTTCTTAAGGAAAATCGCTTTTATAAGGAAAAATGCTTTCTTAAGGAAAATTGCTTTTATAAGGAAAAATGATTTCTTAAGGAAAATCGCTTTTATAAGGAAAATTATCCTTATCATATTTTCATATTTTTCTTAAGTGTGAGATTCAGATTCGTTTTCTCGGAGTCATTAAAACTTTGATATAAAAGCATTCTGTTTTAGGATTCGGTTCTGGACAAGAACTATAAGGAAGTTTCATTCCGAATTCCGGATATGAACTCTGACTAAGTTCTATTCCAGATTCAGGATACGAATTCTGAAGAAGAATTCTCATTACGAATTCCAATGAAGAATTCTCATTACGAATTCCAATGAAGAATTCTCATTACGAATTCCAATGAAGAATTCGCATTACGAATTCTAATGAAGAAATATCATTCCGAATTCTCATTACGAATTCCAATGAAGAATTCTCATTACGAATTCCAATGAAGAATTCTCATTACGAATTCTAATGAAGAAATCTCATTCCGAATTCTCATTGCGAATTCTGATGACGAATTCTCATTATGATTTCTGATGACGAATTCCAATTCCGAATTCCTACTCCGAATTCTCATTCCGAATTCACCTATTAAACAGAATCTGATTATCATTGTTTTATACACTCTGAATTTATTCACTCCGAACCTTCACTCCGAAATTTCTATTCCGAACCTTTTTGTTAGAGTTTAAAATGATGTCGTACATTCTGTTTCACTTGTTTTGTTATAAAACGATGTCGTCCATTTTGTTATAAACTAACCTTTGTCTAAGTGAAACGTGTACAGGTCCCTCCGAACTTTAAGGAATATATGGCCGTTGGAGAGGAGCCGACCTTACCTATAAATAAGAGCTCATTTGGAAGAGCTCGCTGCTGATGAATAGCTGTTGGAAAAAACAACTGAGTTTTGTGCCTACATGCTGTTGAAGTGATTTCTAGAGAGAGAGTCTCTTATCAACTCTCAAAGATTCGTGCGACTCCGAATGTTGGTGATTACATTCGAGGGCTTCCGGGGATAGGAAGACAGAGGTGCTGACTACCTTAAAGATCGAGGGCTTTCTTGCTGAGAAAGACAGAGGTTGCCAACTACCTTGAAGTTGAGGGCTTGCGGGGATAGCAAGACAGAGACACCGATCTTCGTATCGAGGGCTTACCCTGGTGTGGGTAAGACAGAATTGCTTGAAAGTATAAATCAAGGGACCTTTATCCAAGGTTGTTGGATACCCTTCTCTTTGGGTTAAAAGACTATTATCTTGTTACTAGTAGTTTTACTACTTGTCTTTATTCCGCTGCAATTTGTATCTTGAGGAAAGTATAACTTTCTTATACTTCCTTACTTACTCTGATTAGTTTAGATTCTATACGCTTTAAGGTAGAATCTTATATTGTAACTTTTGTTAAGTTTCAATCTCCGGAATCATATTTCCGGAACCTACTTTTGGAATCCCTTTCCAAGTTCAGTTTGGTGTTAGAGGTGTTGTGAATTTACTTAGTTTAACTTTGTTAAACTTTGCCATTTCCTTTTCTTAAGGAAACTCTAGTTATTCATAACTAACTTTAAAGGTTCCAAAGGAATTTTTAAAGTATAAAATTCACCCCCCCTCTTGTATATTGAGCATCTCATATTATATTTCGATCCTACAATTGGTATCAGAGGTTGGAAACCTCTTACTCTATACCATTCTTACATTTGGTATCAGAGCCAAGGTTATTGAAATACTTGTACTCACATACAAGTTTTTCTTGCTCACTTTTCTATTCCGAACTTTGTCATTCCGGATTATCCATTCCGAACTTTTCCCATTTCGAACTTTGTGATTTCGATTCTAAGCTACTAACAAGTTTGTATCCAAGTTATTTTTAGTATGGCAGGAATTAATGTTGGTTCGATTGACAATCTAAATCCTACAAGGCCACCTATATTTGATGGTAATGATTATGAGTACTGGAGAGATCGTATGAAGACTTTTGTTATCAATACTGGAGTAGATAACTTTGTGATGCTTACTGGTGATTATAAAATTCCTGAAAAGGAAGTCAGAACCTTTACTAACCAGGAGAAGCAAGAATATCAACTCAACTATAAGGTACACAATACTTTATTATGTTCAATGACTAGAAATATATATAGCCAAATTTCTTCTTGTGAAGCAGCTAACTGTATATGGAAGAAGTTAGAGGTTACACATTTTGGGACTTCTAAGGTGATTGAGACTAGAAGAGCTATGCTTAGAGCTGAATATCATGGCTTCAATTTTCCTTATGGAGAACCTATATGTAAAGTTCAACAAAGATTTATGACAATCGTCAACAGTCTACAATCTATGGGAGAGAAAGGTTTAGATGATGAAGTTCTTGTGGACAAGATAATTGATATTATGCCCAATGAGTGGGAATCCAAGAGAACAACTATAGATGAGAACAGGAAGGTCACTCAAATTACTCTTGATGAATTATTTGGAACTCTTCTACAACATGAGACCAGAATGAAGAGAGATGCTGACAACATCAAGAAGAAGAATGGAAATGGAACTGTTGCTTTTACTACAACTTCAAATCAGATGAAAGCTAAGACTCCTGAGAGAGTAACTAGATCCAAGTCTAAGAAAGTCATTTTCCAATCCGAATCTAGTGAAAGTGAAGTTTCAGAAAATGAATTAGCCAATCTTGCTCGAAGGATGAACAAGATAGCTGGACAGAGAAACTTTCAATCCAAGTATAAGAAGAAGGACATGAAAGATAAGAAAGATGGAGAAGTTACTTGTTATGAATGTAATAGAGCTGGACATATTAGACCAGATTGCCCTATGCTCAAAAAGAAAGAAAGAAAGTAAAGACATTCAGACAGGAATAGGAAGAATTATTACAAATCCAAAGCTAAGAAAGTTTTGAATGCTAATGACACCTGGAGTGCCAGTGGTGGTGACTCTTCAGATGAATCTTCTGAATATGAATCTTCAGGACAGAAGAATCTTGGTCTTATAGCCAGATTACCTATTAATAATCAATGTCTTATGGCTAAGGTATGAAATGCTGAATCATTGACCAATGTTTCTTTAAATTCTAATGATAGTAAGTATTATAACTCTTCAGATGAAGAATCATCTTCTGATGAGGAAAATACTTTACCTACTTTTGAAGAAGTCTCTAGATTTGCTGAACTTCTTGAGATTGAGAATTCCAAACTCAACAAGAAACTTGATAAGGAAAATTCTAGGAATTCTATTCTTACTAAAGAGATATCAGATCTTTCTAAAGATCTTGATAAGAAAAATGCTGATTTTGAAAATATTTCAAAAAATCTTGAGGAAGTAAGTTCTGAGAAGAATAAACTTTCTAAAGAATTAGAAAAAGTAATTTCTAATAAAAATGTTTTCAAACCTAACTCTAGTTCAAAAACTAATGATTTTGAGGATAAAAACTTGGTTGTAAAACTCAAGTCCTAAATTTTTTCCTTAAAGAAGTGTTTATCAAACTTTACCCATGGTAAGGAAAATTTTGATAAGATGTATTCTCAAATACGACCTTTAAGAAATAAATCCGTATTTGGTTATACCCATGCAAAACCAGTTTTCAGTAACAATTATTTTGTTCCTCAAAGTGCCCCATTTTGCACTAAGTGTCAATGTGGTGGTCACTGGGCAAAAAATTGTTCCTTAAACAAAACCCAATCCTTAGGTTTTCATAAAGCTTACTTTTCTAAGAAAATGTGGATACCTAAAATTTTATTGTCTGGAAATCTCGGATCCAAACAAGTGTGGATTCCGAAAATCTAACTTTGTTCTTAATTTTAGGAAAATAAAGAAACTTCCAGCAACAATATTTGGTACATGGATAGTGGATGTTCCCGGCACATGACTGGTAACAAAATCATTTTTGAAAAGATTATCAAAACGAAAGGAGGAAAGGTAACTTTCGGAGACAATGCTAAGGGAGAGATTGTTGGTATTGGTAATATAGTTCTTTTAGGTAAAACTTTGATTTCAAATGTTCTTTTTGTTAAAGGTCTTAAGCACTACCTCATTAGCATAAGTCAGTTATGTGATGAAGGTTACCTTGTGAATTTTAGGAATGATAAATGCTTAGTTCACAATTCCAAGGAAAAATTTATTCTCTCAGCCAACAGGCAAGAGAATGTTTACACCTTAAACTTAGAAGACCTAAGAAGCCAAGATTTACCTTGCCTAAGTGCAATGGAAGATCATTCTTGGATATGGCATAGAAGATTAGGACACTGTAATCTTAGAAACCCATGTAAAATCTCTAAGAAGAAACTTGTTAAGGATCTACCGGAGCTTAGATTTGATTCTTCTAAAGTTTGTGATCCTTGTCAATATGGCAAGCAACATAAATCTAGTTTTAAGTCAATCGGTGAAGTCTCAACAACCGATGCATTACAGTTAGTGCACATGGATCTTTTTGGTCCAACACAAACTGGAAGTATTGGAGGCAAATACTATGTATTTATTCTAGTTGATGATTACACTAGATTTACTTGGGTCTATTTTCTAGCAAGGAAATCTGAAGCTTTTTCTTATTTCAAAAGTTTTAGAGCCCAAGTTAAAAATTAGAAAAACCTTCCATTGAAAACTATTCATAGTGATCATGGAGGAGAATTTCAAAATTCTGATTTTGAAACTTTTTGTAGTAAGAAAGGTATTACTCACAACATTTCAGCACCTAGAACTCCTCAACAGAATGGTGTAGTTGAAAGAAGAAATAGAATTCTTCAAGAAATAACTAGAACCATGTTGAGTGAATATTCTATTGCTAGGCATTTCTGGGATGAAGCTATAAGTACTGCTTGTTATACTATAAATCGAGTTTTGATTAGACCTTTTCTTAATAAAACTCCTTATGAGTTATCGAATGGTAGAAAACCAAGACTTTCCTACTTCAAGGTTTTTGGTTACAAAGTATTCATTTTGAATACTAAAGATAACTTACATAAATTCGCACCAAAATCAGATGAAGGGATTTTCTTAGGTTATTCCACAACCTCTAAGGCTTATAGAGTTTTTAATAAAAATACTTGTACTGTTGAGGAAACAGTACATGTAAAATTTGATGAGTCAGATCCTTTTGTTTTTAAAACCTCCCAACCTACATCCTCGGATGTGTTTTCAAAAACTGATTGTCAACCTTTGATAGAAGAACCTTCTGATAAGGAAATTGTTCTAGAAGATACTTCTGAAACATTTACCCTAGAAGACTTTCTACCTTATGTTGATGAACAGGTTTTACAAAACCCAAATCAGGTGTTTCTTAAGAATCATCCCAGTGATAGTATCATTGGTGATGTAAATCAACCTGTAAGGACTAGAAGTTCCTTAAGAAATGAAGTAGAACATCTAGCATTTCTTTCCCAATTAGAACCTAAAAGCACTGATGAAGCTTTAGGTGATGATGATTGGATCAGAGTAATGCAAGATGAACTAAATGAATTCGAAAGGAATAAAGTCTGGACCTTGGTTGAAAGACCTAAGGAAACATCTGTTATTGGAGTAAAATGGGTTTTCAGAAATAAATGTGATGAAAATGGAGTCATTGTTAGAAATAAAGCTAGACTTGTTGCTAAAGGCTATAATCAGCAAGAAGGAATAGACTATGAAGAAACCTATGCTCCAGTAGCTAGACTTGAATCTATCCATATTCTACTTGCTTTTGCAGCATTCTTTAATTTCAAACTTTTCCAAATGGATGTGAAATGTGCTTTTCTTAACGGTTATGTTCAAGAGGAAGTTTTTGTTGAACAACCTCCTGGCTTTGAAGATACAAAATATCCAGATCATGTTTTTAGACTTACCAAAGCTTTGTACGGCCTTAAACAAGCCCCACGAGCATGGTATGACAGACTTAATGGATTTTTGCTTCAAAATAACTATGTTAAGGGAAATGCATATCCAACCCTTTTTATAAAGAAAGATAAGAAAAATGTTTTAATTGTTCAAATTTATGTTGATGACATTATATTTGGTTCAACTCAGCAATCTTTGACTGACTCTTTTGCTAGTCTAATGAAATCTGAGTTTGAAATGAGTATGATGGGTGAGTTAACATTTTTTCTTGGTTTTCAAATTTCTCAAAAACCAGAAGGAACCTACATATCTCAACATAAGTATATTAAAGATCTTCTTAAAAAGTATGGTTATGACAACACTAAGAGTATAAGTACTCCTATTGGTACCTCAAACTCTCTAGATCTTGATGAAGCTGGGAAACCAGTAGATCAAACATCTTTTAGAGGTATGATTGGAAGTCTACTTTACTTAACAGCTAGTCGACCAGACTTAATGTTTTCTGTATGCTTATGTGCAAGATATCAATCCAATCCTAAGGAATCTCACTTAAAGGCAGTAAAAATAATTTTTCGCTACCTTAAGGGAACCATGGATCTAGGATTATTTTATACTTCTGGAAATGATTTTGTTCTAAAAAGCTTTTCTGATGCTGACTTTGGTGGATGTAAAATGGATAGGAAAAGTACATCCGGAACTTGTCATTTCTTAGGAGATTCATTAGTTTCTTGGTCATGCAAGAAGCAACATTCTGTTGCACTCTCCACTGCTGAAGCTGAATATGTAGCAGCTGGAAGTTGTTGTGCACAAGTGTTGTGGATGCAACACACACTCACAGACTATGGCTTGAGTTTTACTAAAACTCAAATTTTGTGTGATAACACAAGTGCCATTTCCCTAAGTAAAAACCCTGCACATCACTCTCGTGCAAAACACATAGATATTAGGCATCACTTTCTTAGGGATCACACACTCAAAGGAGATATTATTCTTCAGTTTATCGGAACGCAAGATCAACTTGCTGATATTTTCACAAAATCTTTGCCTTCTGATAGATTTGAATATATTAAACAGAAGTTAGTAATGATAACCGTAAGGTAATCTTCCTTAATTAACTTTCTGTTGAAAAACTCTCCTTACAGTAATAAACTCCTTTTCATAGGGGGAGTACATTTGATTGTTTATTTATCAAAGTTTTTCAAAATTTGTTTTCAAACTTTTCGGAACGAAAATTTCCGGAATGGAACTTTCGGAACTACAATTTTCCAGAAAGGATATTTTCGCACAGAATACTTCTGGAATGGAAGTATTTGTATTGAAAATTTCCGGAATGGAAAACTTTTGTACTGGTATTTTCATAACGGAACTTTCGTACTGAATCGTCCATAACAAGTTTTAGTATTTACTTTATCGTATTGAGTTTTTCGTATTGACTTTTCGTATTTACTTTTTCATATTGAGTTTTTCATATTGACTTTTCATATTTAGTTTTTCGTATTGAGTGTTTCGTAGTCATCTTTATAATACCCATTACGAATAACTTTCCTAAGCTAATCCGAAAGGTATGATTTTCTTACCGAAGTTTTCATAATCATATTTTACTTGCTGGCAATTTCTTATAGTTTGTTTTTGGTTTTTGGATTTCTTAATTCTTTAATTTAATAAAACCTCAAAAAGATCGGATTCAAGCTTTCAACCGTTAGATCTGATCTCAGATCGTTCTAAACCGTTAGATCAACCGAGGATGTTGAACCGTCATCCCATTTCCTATATAAAGGGGACCCTATTTTCTCGTCCCACATCGATTTCAAGCTTTTGCGTGCTGAAGCTCTGACTCTCCGATTTAAGGCCGTTCCGAACCACAGTTTTCTCAGTTCCGAACTTCAGTCTTCTCTGTTCTGAATATCTTAGAGGACTTCTAATCCGAATGTCTGCAGAGTTAGCTTCTCAAGAAATGTCTTCAACCAAGCCCATTTCTCAGTGGTTAGTCTACAGAGAGAGGTTAGTTCATCCGAATTTCTTCAGCAACTACGATTCTATTATTTCAAAGAATATCAAGCTGAATGGCTGGGAAGGTGTTGCGGTATCAAAAACCGGCAACCAAGATGAAGTCTACTCTGACTTGCTTGTCGAGTTTTATGAGTCAGTTGCTTTCTTCGAGGAAGATAATAGAGAAAAATTTTCTTTCAAATCGTATGGCAAGACATATAAGATTTCTTACACCAAGGCTGCAAGCTTGGTAGGGCTAAGTTATTAAGGGGAAGTTGAGTTTATTTCCCATGTTTTGCCAGACTCTTTGGGTAGTTTCAACAAGGAGAAAGCCTTATAAATTCTCGGATTGGATGATGACAAGGCTCCGAAAATAGCAAGTCTTTCTACAAACTTCCGGATTCTGGAGTTATAGGTGCAAGGGCTTATTGTACCGAGAAAAGGAGATAAGGATAGTCTGAAGAAAAGTGAGATATATATCTTAGATTTTCTGATAAATCTAAGGAAGTTCAACTTGATGAAGCATATCCTTCTTAACATTGAGAATTTGAAGAAGGGTAATCTGAGAGCTCAGATTGTGATGTACCCAGCAATATTGTCAAAGCTCATAGTTCGGTGCCTAGAATCTTTCAAGGTAGCTTGCAGTTCTAAGCCGAAAGTTTGTAAGATCATGTTGCTCAGTGATGCCACTCTTAAGAGAATGAATATAGCTTTTGACAAGGAGTCAGGGAAGTTCATTGATCTTCCTCCACAAGTAGAAGTGACTCCGAAAGTGGCTGATCCGGAATCATCCAAGCCGGTAAGGAAGAGGAAGCTGAAAGAAGTGGTTGTCGAAGCTGAGGAACCCAAGTCTAAAGAAGTCCACTCCGCACCTCCTAAGTCTAAGAAGAAGAAAACCTATACTGATGAGGTTGCAGTGAAGTGGAGAGCTGACAAAGAGAAGAGGAAGGAAGGAGATCCGCAGTTCAGATTGGATCCTGCAGAGGCCAAAGCTCTGAAAGAGAAGGCTGCTGATGAGCTCGAGAAACAAGCAAAGGAGAAGAAACTGAATAAGAAAATGTCCGAGGCTGAGGCAGCTCAGGCCTTGTTAAAGTTCAACGAAATGGTTTCAGCAACCATTCCCGTTCCGAGATCTTTTTCTCTGGAATCTCTACCTGAGACTCCAGGAAGAAATCTTGTTACTCCGGAAGAGGCTGTTGTTACTGAGGAAGTAGAGCAAGTAGAAGAAGTTGAAGAAGCTGCTGAAGGAAGTGGTGAGATATGAGATGTGCTCAAACAAGTAGATGAATATAAAGGAACTCCCTCGGAACACCTGTCGCTCCGAACATCTGAAGCTCAATCTTCGAAGCTTGTTACTCCGACTATGGAAGAAGAGAAAGGCGAAGAAGAAGTTTCTTGTCTGAGAGAAGAAGAACATCTTTCACTTGATGCTGCTCAGAAGGAAAATGTAGAAGTTGCTGATGAGGAAGATTTGGTTGTTCAAGTGTCTGATAGCGAGAAGAAATCTCCGGAACAGGTTTCTATTCCGGAAAAAGATAAGGGGAAACAAATTCTTGCTGATACCCCGAGTTCAAAAAAGAGTATGAGGAAGGAAGCTGGTAGTTCTTCTAAGAGGAAGTTGGAGCTTATTGAGGAAGAAAAATCTCCTAGCAAGATTTCAGATTCGGAGTCATCATCGTTGGGGCACGATTTTGTTGTTCAGTCCTTGAAGAAGTTGGTGGGAACCATTCCGACCTTCTCTAGCATTGACTCTAGATGCCAGATGCTTCAACATGCGCTGAATCAGAAAACCGACTCCGTATCCATGGTAATGGATAAGTGTGTTGAGATTGAAGCTCGGTTCAAAACTTTCTTCGTTGGTTACGAATCACATAAAAGATCTTGCAAAAGGATGACAAGCTGGTCGAAGAAGAATGTGGAAGAGATGAGGTTGCTAGATGAGTTTTAGGAAAATGTTAAGGATGCATTTCAAACCGAGGACAAGAAGTTTCATGAGATGACTGCATCATTCGATGAGAAATTGACAGAAGAAAAGAACATTCGGATTCAGGAAGTGAGAGATCTGAATGGAAAGCTCAACTCCGTTAATTAGAGTTGGAAATTTGAAAGGGATCACCGGATCAATTTTCTAGAAAGGATAAAGGCTCAGGAAGAGAAGATGAAAGTTCAGGAAGAAAAGTTGAAGGCTCAGGAAGAAATCATTGAAGCTCAGTCAGCAAGAATAGTTGCCTTAGAAAAGCAAGCTGAAGAAGATCATAAGGACCTCAAGAAGATCAAGACTATTCTCAAGGGGCTCATGTCTAAGGAGAAAGATCCGAAATGACCAATCCGATCTTTTTGTTGTAATCTGTTTTTGTTGCTGACATTTCAAATATAATGAGAATTATGCTTGTTGTTTCTATTGTTGTCATTACTAATCTTTCAGGTACTTTGTTATTTTTTTTCCATTCCCTCCAATTCTTTTTGAAAATCACAAAGGGGGAGAAGTAAAAGATCCTTAAGAAAAAGAGGAAATCTAATAAGTGCTTATCAAAGGGGGAGAAAGGAAAATACCCAAGGAAAAAGAACTCTAATAAGAGTTTGTTTAAGGGGGAGTTTTTCTTAAAGAAACATCACTCCGGAAATATGAATACGATCCTTAGAGATTCAAAGCCTAAGGGGGAGTTAGTCGTATTCAACTATTTCTTAAACCAAGGGAGATAAGCTTTAATGTGTTTCTTTCTTCTTAGAATAGATTTTTCGTAAGGATGTTTGTGCTTTCCAAAAAGGGGGAGATTGTTGAGTCAATAAGGTTTTCCTTATGACTTTTCCATTCCTTCTTGTTTTGAAAATCACAAACACCTTATCTTTAAGGAAAAATGCTTTCTTAAGGAAAATCGCTTTTATAAGGAAAAATGCTTTCTTAAGGAAAATTGCTTTTATAAGGAAAAATACTTTCTTAAGGAAAATCGCTTTTATAAGGAAAATTATCCTTATCATATTTTTCATATTTTTCTTAAGTGTGAGATTCAGATTTGTTTTCTCGGAGTCATTAAAACTTTGATATAAAAGCATTCTGTTTTAGGATTCGGTTCTGGACAAGAACTATAAGGAAGTTTCATTCCGAATTCCGGATATGAACTCTGACTAAGTTCTATTCTAGATTCAGGATACGAATTCTGAAGAAGAATTCTCATTACGAATTCCAATGAAGAATTCTCATTACGAATTCCAATGAAGAATTCTCATTACGAATTCCAATGAAGAATTCTCATTACGAATTCTAATGAAGAAATCTCATTCTGAATTCTCATTACGAATTCCAATGAAGAATTCTCATTACGAATTCCAATGAAGAATTCTCATTACGAATTCTAATGAAGAAACCTCATTCCGAATTCTCATTGCGAATTCTGATGACGAATTCTCATTACGATTTCTGATGACGAATTCCTATTCCGAATTCCTACTCTGAATTCTCATTCCGAATTCACCTATTAAACAGAATCTGATTATCATTGTTTTATACACTCTGAATTTATTCACTCCGAACCTTCACTCCGAAATTTCTATTCCGAACCTTTTTGTTAGAGTTTAAAACGATGTCGTACATTCTGTTTCACTTGTTTTGTTATAAAACGATGTCGTCCATTTTGTTATAAACTAACCGTTGTCTAAGTGACACGTGTACAGGTCCCTCTGAACTTTAAGGAAAATATGACCGTTGGAGAGGAGCCGACCTTACCTATAAATAGGAGCTCATTTGAAAGAGCTCGCTGCTGATGAATAGCTGTTGGAAAAAACAACTGAGTTTTGTGCCTACATGCTGTTGAAGTGATTTCTAGAGAGAGAGTCTCTTATCAACTCTCAAAGCTTCGTGAGACTCCGAATGTTGGTGATTACATTCGAGGGCTTCCGGGTATAGGAAGACAGAGGTTCCGACTACCTTAAAGATCGAGGGCTTTCTTGTTGAGAAAGACAGAGGTTGCCAACTACCTTGAAGTTGAGGGCTTGCGGGGATAGCAAGACAGAGACACCGATCTTCGTATCGAGGGCTTACCCTGGTGTGGGTAAGACAGACTTGCTTGAAAGTATAAATCAAGGGACCTTTATCCAAGGTTGTTGGATACCCTTCTCTTTGGGTTAAAAGACTATTATCTTGTTACTATTAGTTTTACTACTTGTCTTTATTCCGCTGCAATTTGTATCTTAAGGAAAGTATAACTTTCTTATACTTCCTTACTTACTCTGATTAGTTTAGATTCTATACGCTTTAAGGTAGAATCTTATATTGTAACTTTTGTTAAGTTTCAATCTCCGGAATCATATTTCCGGAACCTACTTTTGGAATCCCTTTCCAAGTTCAGTTTGGTGTTAGAGGTGTTGTGAATTTACTTAGTTTAACTTTGTTAAACTTTGACCTTTCCTTTTCTTAAGGAAACTCTAGTTATTCATAACTAACTTTAAAGGTTCCAAAGGAATTTTTAAAGTATACAATTCACCCCCCCTCTTGTATATTGAGCATCTCATATTATATTTCGATCCTACAATTGGTATCAGAGGTTGGAAACCTCTTACTCTATACCATTCTTACAAATTATATTTGTAAAATGATTATGAAAGTTATATCTTTTTCTATAGGATATAATATGCTTACATGTTAATGATATCAATTTCATTACTTGGGTTTTGACATGATTGATTATGATTTTCTGGTACACATATTTGTATTTTCATTATGATTTGGGTGGGACTTATATCTCCCTTGAATGCATTGGGTAATGATTTATATCTCATGATATTGTCTTGGATGGTATGATAAATGAACTCGGTCAGGTATTACAGTGATGGAATAATAAATAAACTCGATTCAATATTACATGGTTGGAAAGAGAAATTAACAGATTTCAATAATACATGAATGTAATTAGGATTGATCTCAGTTTATTAATACATGGATAGAATGGGGCATGAAACTGGTTCCGTAAATGTAATTTTCCAATACGATGGTTTGGGTATAAATGCCTTGACTACAATGTAAATCATTATATATGATCATGTGTCTACCAAAAATCGTTGTTTAATTCCTATGTTATTCTTTTAATGAATATGTTGTTTATTTCCTTGTGGATCATGTTTTATGAACTGCCAATACTTATGCCCTGATTCAGGTTTATTAACATTGATATGTAGGGTATGATCTTATATTTTCTTGATCATGTTCTCATACCCTTAGTATCCTAATTATGATTACAGATTTCCCTTGTTTACTCTTACTGATCCCCAAAGCACACCGCTTTTTATGTTTCCTTCTACTATGCTATGGAGATATGTTTTATGTTGTATGTATCTATGAAAGGTGATGGTTAGGAAAAACCTAGTGGAAGATGATGTAGCTCATTTATGTACATGTATTTATCTTTCCATGTTTCCAAAAGCACTACACTAGTTGGGAGTCCATTTCCATATTCTTTTATAGATTTTAATAAGGTTTTATAATGTTTACATATGAAAATATAGGGTGTCTATAGTTTTCATAAAATAAAAGGTTTATATATCCTTTGTAAGTTAGGATGATAAAACCTTAGTGATAACCATAACGACATGTTTATGGATAACATTAGGGATATGGAAATGAATAGGAAAATGACAAAGAATATTTTTAAAGGATAGAGTGACTATTTTACTAGAAATACATCCCTATCTAGATACTGAGAGTGGATATTCATCTAGAATATATATATACCTAGGTGTAAAAAAATTGAAAAGATGCTTTTGTCTTAACTAAGGGTAATCTGGAATACGATAATGATCCTTTTTTCACACCCGGAATGTCACTCCCCATGGATATTTTTTAAGAATTCGTAATCCCTCCCTAAACCATCTTAAGGGATTTAAATAAAATTTGGTTATGAATAACCTATGATGAACCTAGAATGTCATTGATTATTGAATGTTTCAAGATTTAGAAATCCTATGGGTAATTCTTTTCATGACTTTGTGGTTTTTTTCTATGATAAGAAATTCCCACACGATCATTCTTGCTTTAATCAATGGAGATAACTAGAAAGATCTGGATTAAGGTTGAATGTGATGGATGAATTTATGGTGAGTAGTAAAGTGGAATGATCACTATAGTTAATGATTTTGTGACCATTCCACATCATTTTTCATGGAACAAGATTATCAACGTGTACGTAAAACAACTCTCAGACTCACCAACTAAGAGAAATATGTATTTCACCAAGAGTTTATATAATGGAGACCATAGAGTAAAGATGATTTGGTTTCCTTTGTGTCATGAATTTGGAATGAATCTGCTTAGTGATTGTCTTAGAGGAACAATATTATTTTCTGACTGTGGAAAAGAACACAAATCAAGTGACTGGAATGAAAAAATGACGAGTTCGATTATCTAAATGGATGAGTGTATTGGATTCCCTAATACATTATTTAAGGTTATATGTTTTATGTGTGGAAGAAATGATCATTATGAAACTCAATGTACCATGAGGAGAGATCATGAAGATAATCATCCTGGTGGTGAGATTAATCGTTACATTACTCATGATGAAGAGACTAAAAATTAAATGTGAAAGGAAAGAGTTATTGTATAATAGGAAGTGGTATCCTAGTAAATGGAATAAGGAAGAAGTGGAATAATAAAACTTTTTTTTGTATCTAGATTCAAGAATTATGTTATAATAATTGTTAAATATATAAGTATTATTCAGTTAGTTTTTTCTCTATGGATTTAGTAGAATACATTGAATAGCTCCCATAGAATATAAAAGTGAAATTATCGAATGATGATTTCCAGGGAAAACACATGAATAAGGGATTAATAACCCTTAACATGTTTTTTATATTATTATAATGTTTTTTATAAAGATATGTGGAATATGAATTAGTAAAATGAACATTATTGTTTACGTTGGAACTAATTCAGGACCAAATGAAAAGTATTTCATTCTAAAATGGATGAATTTTACAACATCTTGGATTTAGTTAATATATCCAGTGAAATATAGAAACAGATTTCTCACATTTTTTATAGATGGATTTACAGTAATTCTGGTTGTTACAATATTCCAAGTGAATTAACCACATGGGTATTCACTTGTTTGGAATGTGACAATATAGTAATACATTAAGATATATAGGGGATCAATGTTAAGCTGATTTCATGACCTTCATTCAAAAATTTTGGATTTTTATCTTTTAGAAAGGTTATAAGGTTAATCATTTATGAAATATTTTTTTTAAATTTATATGAAGTATTTATGTATTGATATTGTATTGAAAACTATGGTTAAAAGGTTATTTAGTGATTACAATTATTTGAAGGATATCAATCATATTTTAGAAATTATATTATTATCATTTTTAGAAAAGGTAATAATGTACATCGGGAGACAACCAATCAATTCTAGTAAGGCTATGAGTCTTGAACCCATGACTGAATGATGATATGGGTTTCATGCCTACCACTATCCTATAAAATGTCTTGAAAAATGTATAATTATTTTTGATGAATAATATTTATAATGAAATAATAGTTCTAAATTTAATGTATATATATTAATGTAATAACCATATTAATTTACAAAATTAGTTATAGATAGAAAGTTATACTCTTTATTCTTTCATGGGCATTAATATCTACTAAACCTGTTTTTTAGTGCTTCAAGCATAAAAGTTAGTTTCTAGACATCCATTTCTTGATGTAATGGAGGAATTATAAATATTTAAAACCACAACCAATGAATTAATTTTTTTATCAAAATATATCAAGTATTTATATTTCCACAAATTCTTTGTTAATAAAATAACTAATCAATGATATGATAATGATAAAAAATATGTCCTAATACCTTAAATTTTCTTGAACCAATTTCCTTATAAATCATCATATATTTATATCTTTGAGAGTATCAACTTTTCTTTAACCATTCACTTGTTTTTGATTGATGACCTCAATAACTACCAAATTTTTTTTACACATTGTGTCTCTGTCCAATATTCACTACCAACCATTGTTATCCTTTGTGGAAATATATTTATATGTTACTTTTGGTAATCTTTATTTTTCTAATTATCCCTTGTTAAGGGTAGTTTTTATTGATTTTATAAATGTGGGTTTCTATGAATGAATCTTTCATGTCTTAAACCATTGATAAAACATATATATTTTGAGGAATAAAATCATTTTAAGTGGGTATAATGTAATACCCAGAAATATTTTGAATTCTTTTTTTTCAAATTAATTTAATTTTTTTGATATTTTTCATTTTATGCATATTTGAAGATAGTTTATGTTAGATTGAAGGACAAAGTTTTTCTTGAATTATAGAGAAAATAAAATAATCATGCACAAAACACAACATCAACTTTAGCTTTGTTTACATGGATCACTATGGTTATCTTGCGTTACACGTAATAATGACATTCCACAATGGATTTCTTTACAAAAAAGGACGAGGTTTACCGAAAAATAATATATTATTAAAATATGATTATTTAATATAATAATATATAACATAGATATTAAATTAGAGGTTATAAATATTATTAACTAATTTATGAAAATATATTGTTTGAACAATATAATATGAATTCATAGGTTGTAAATTAAATATAACTTAATATGAAAACCGATTGATAATAAAGAGAAATATTATTATTTTTATGGTCACAGACCTATTTTCAATAAAAAATTAAATTAAAAAGAATTATTTATTAATATTTATTTAATATATATGTTATATAAAATAATTTTTTTATATTCATTCAACATATTTCGCATACATTAGAAAAGAATAAACCCAATTTTGTGCTTAAAAATATATTTTTTATATACTTAGTTTTACCCCCTTTTAATAGAGAATCCATTTTAAATCCAAATTACAAAACTTTTATTGACATAATATATCAAAATATAATTAATATTTTAAAATGAAACATAAAATTTAGGTTACAATTATTTTTTGGTATTTTTCAGATTTGTTTTATTTTTTAATGAATAGTTTAAAAAATGAATTTTAGATCAAAACTGTTTTTCCAACTAATTTATTTATAAGGTAAAATTATATTTTAAATTGGTTTCAAATTTTATATATGATAATATTTATTTTTAATTAATATAATATAAATCATTTAGATCAATATAACATTGATATGGGGTATAAAAACTCTAAAAAAATGTTATTACATTGAAAATCGACATTGTTGACCCGAAAGTAGGATAAATTTTAAATTAATTTTAAAAACATCTATTAATGTTATTTAGAAAAATTTATTCCATATTTGGAAAAATCATAATTTCTAATTTCTAATAATATCAAAAAAAATTCAGATTTGTTTTGTGAAAGTGATTAAGATAATATACAATGGTTATGAGAAGAATTGTGTTAATAATGTCATAAACATTAAATTTAAGAAGAAAAAAAACATAGAGAATTTTCTAACACCCACTAAATTCAAATAATTCTTCCATGAAACTTATATTATTGAGGCTTTTTTTTTTGTTTTTTTATCAATTCTTTTTTGTAAAAAAGCGGGGTACACCTAACTAGTTTAAGAAAATACCAATTGTGTCCATTCCTTTCCATATAAAAGGACACAAACTATCCACCTTCTTCACTCCTCTGAAAAAACATAGTTTGGGCCATAATCTACCCAATCTACTTCCCAACATAAGACACACCCTCCTTGAACCTTCACTTTGGTAAGATAACAATCCAATGAATTCTTTTGTCACAAACCAGAAGGAGTTACCCGATTAAGAGGTAACGTCTTCTGTCAAACTCATTTAATTTTATTTTCTTTCTATAACCCTCCAAAATAATTACTAAATAATTGTATGAAGAAATATACATTAAATTTAATATTATTTTTTAATCTAAGGGTTTGAAGTACAAATACACACACCACCAACTAATGTGTAACAAACATACTTCTTACATGTATGGTGAACTGCCTCCTCACTAAATGATTATTGTCCATTTTTTTCTTTACCGCCTCTCCTAGTAGAAATTGAAATAGAAACAATACTTATATATGTTATAAATTATATTTTTTTTACATTAACATTCATTAATTCTTTTACAACACATATATTTATGCATTCTATTTTGTGTTAATACGATAATTTTGTTTAAGGAAATGTGTACTATCGCCCCCTCAAAGTGACGTGACTCGTTCACACACTACATGGAATGTATTAAACATGAATTTAGTTAAATTATATTATATATATTATATAATAATGACACTAAAATAAAAATATAAACAATGTTTATCCGTACGTATGACTTACCATCTCCATGAATGGTGTATTTAATTTCATTCTTTTATAAAATATAGATTATTATAATGAATATATAATGAATATACATGATATTTATGTCACATATTACCTTATTTAAATCATTAATTAAGTATAAGGTACAAATATATTATAAATCAAGAAACATATGAAGAATTAGTATAATATTACCTAAAGTGAAGCCATAATATATGATTGTTAACAAGAAGGTAATATAAAGTCATAATATATTTATATATAGTATTAGATATAGGAATATGGTTCTGTAAAATATTTATAATAAATTTATATTTATTATACATGTGGTTTGTATGAGTACGAAGTGAGTCAAGATATAACATATGAGGATTTCATCTCACTTTTTATTTCAGTGAGATACATGATTTTTTACCACCCATAAATTTTTTGTGGGGTGTATAATACAAATGGATGTATTAAATGATTCTTATTCTTAAATATATATATATATATAGAAAACTATTATTTTATATTTATTTCATGGGGTTAATTTTTCAAATGCTATGAAATCAGTATGACAGTTTCATTTCAGTTTTCCTTATTTAAGACACAAGTTTTACTATGCACTTACATTATTTATAGAGGTGTATATACATCCCTTTTAAATTTTATAACTAGAATATAATTCATTTCATGATATTTTAATCTTCTTTTAATTTTATTTTCAATCATGGAGACTGTTGTCCCATGATTATATGTTGTAATAGTTTATTAAACCAATATCATCGTTTATCGAGATTTTTTATGTTCATGCTTCTTTTGAGGAAATAATATTATCTATATCTCATAAAAATTAATTAATTTTATTATCATATGGTTATTAATTATTTATTCATGTATGGTTCAATTTTTCTACTCTTTGTTATATAAGATAATTAAAAATTATTTTTATGAAATCACAACATTACCCTCTCTTTGTTCGGAAAACTATGTTCCTTAAAAACCATGTTTTAAAAAAAGGTTTTACCTGAATATTTATCTATTATACTAGAATATTTTTAATAAAATTTTCCCTTTTTTATGTTTTACCAATATCTTCAAAAGAATATTCTTTTCTCTTTCCAAAATGGAATACTTCTAACCTTTTTACTATGTAAAATGAATGTTATTTTTACCACATACGACATGTATGGATTCACCCACAATCATTTCTATGATGCTTCATTTTCATTTTTAAAGATATAATTTTTAAGAAAATGTTTTCAAAATAAAGTTTCAAGGATAATTGTTTTCAAAATGATTTTAAGAAGTATTTATTAGTTTTCAAGGAAAATACTTTCAGAAATTTTTTCAAGCATTATTTATAATTTCTCAATTTTTTTAAATAATATGGTTTTTAAAAAATATTAAAGAAAATTTAAATGTTTTCAAAATATTTTGAATATTTTTTTATAATATTTAAAATTGTTTTCAATGAAATTTTTTTTTAAATATTTTGAATCATATTTTATAAGTTTTCAATGAAAATGTTTTAAAAAATAAATTAAAGTATTATTTATATATTTTCTACGTATTTTAGAAGAAAATTATTTTTAAAGGGAATCATGTCATAAGAATAATTTTTTCAAATAAGAAAAGATATTTTTCTCAAGAATCGTTCTTGAAAGATATTTCAAAATATTTTTACATCTATGATGTATTCTATTGATGTCACTCATTCCCTTATATGAAATGCTGTAAAGGTTGCATTAATATTTTTTCTATGAATGGGTTATTTTTACTTTCATGGTATTTATGAAACCTATACCTTTTTCATGATTTATAGGTTTATGGAATATTTTTCTTTTTCACAGTTTATTATTTTTGATGAAATGATTGAGAAACCAATATCTTTGTTTATAGGATATGATATATTTAAATATTACAATACTAATTTCATTGAATGGGTTATGAAATGATAGTTTATGATTGTGTGGAACATGTATGTTTTCCTTCATTATTATATGGGTTAAACCTATATCTCTCTACAATTCATAGGGTAATGATTTATATCTCATGAGATAATCATGGATGGATCGATAAATTAACTTGGTTCATAATAATAAGGTTGGAATTGGGAATAAACATGATTCAGTATTATAGGGATAGAATGATAAATTAATTCTACTCAGTATTATAAGGTTTGAATGAGTAGTGAACTCTGTTCAGTAATACATGGTTCGAATGGGGTGTGGACCCAGTTCAGTAAAGGAAATTTTCGACTAAGATGGTCTCATAAGAAATGACTTGAATACAATAGAAATCATTATATATGCTTATGTGTCTTCCACAATTTCATGTGTTATTACTATGTTATTATTTCATGGATTATGTTATTTATTTATTTATGATTCATGTCTTATGAAGTTCCAAGATTGATTCAATGATTTTCGTTTATGAAATTTGACATGGAGGGTATGAAATTCTATTTTATGATCATTTCTCATACCCATATGGTCATGATTATTCTTGACTATCTCCGTTGTTTACCATTACTAAGCATATCACCTCACCCATTTTATGTTTCCTTTCCCTGGTTATGGATATATGTATTATGCTTGACATGTCTAAAAGGGATGATAGTCCAGAAAAATATTATGGGAGATGATGTTTCTCATTTATGTGTAAGTGTTTATGATTCTACGTTTCCAATGGCATTAGAATATTACGGTCTTTGGATGTTTTTTTGTATAATGTTTTTAGTATTATAAAAAATTTATGTAATGTTAATGTATGAAAATAAAGGGTCACTATATAAGGCGTAACTACAATATTTATTTCCTCGATAAAACATAGAGTGACTTATTAATAGCTATTTTTGTTCAGTGTGGATGACAACTTTTAGAGACTTTGTTTTTATCTCTTGATGAATGAATTTTCCATATATTTAGTATAGATGATAATACTACAATCTTACCTTTAAAGTATTGTCAAATAATCCCCAAAGGTACAAACCAATACATTATTATTTTTCATTATATAAAGGAATTAAATCATAATTTTCATATGAATAATATAAATAATGTTTTAATTGTAGTAAAATTTGATAAACTCATCCATATCCATGGAGTTATTTTCTTCCATTTCCCTCGTATTCTTGATAATATTCCAGTATTCTTCCTCTAATGAATAAATATAATAGACAACCAAAATGAATTTTTTGATTCTATAAACACTAGAATTTGGAAAATATCTCTTCACTAGTACTGATCCATTTGAAAAAAACGTGTGGGTCATTAGATCCTATAAAATATAGTAGATTATGGCTCATTAAGTAATCAATAAGATTTTTTTCTATCCATTTCTTGTATAAATATTTTTCATCATTTATAGTTTGATATGATTGTGTGAGAATTGAAACAGGTTGTTTCATTCCAAATATCTGAACATTTTTTCTCCATAGAGAATAATAATTTCATTATCCATCATATTCATTGTTACAAGATTCCATTAGGTTCTAGATATTGAATAAAAATATTCGACGTTCGAGAAAAAATAATTTTGGATCTATGTTTTGTCACTTCTAGAAATAGATATTTTTGTCTATGTTGTCAATCTACACTTGTTTGATCAAGTATTTTTCTAGAGAAGGGTTTCTATAATGAATATGGATTTAGTGTTGAAGGTGGTATTTACCCCAATCTGTACCAAATTTTTGGTGTCTAATTTTTTGAAGATGTATAAAATTTTATTTCAGAAAGGAAATATTTTCCCGAAAATGATAAATGTTTCATGAAAGGGTGAAATAATTTCACAAACCTATGTGCTAGTGATGTTTAGGGATCGTGATATAAAACATAGACAAACACAACTGTTTTGCACAAGATCTGAAATTATATATAAGTGTGACATAAAGAGTTGTATGTACTCGTGAAATAGATATGGAGATTGTTCCCTATCGGAGAATTTAGAACGATAATTATATTTTAGGAGTAATGGTACAGACACCATGGAAGGATTGTATGAAACATGGGGGCAGGGGACACCATATCTATAAAGAGCTGGCTACCCCCTTCACTCAAAGAAAATTTTCAAATGAAGATCTGGTGCCTCTATCACATTCAAGACATGTACAATATAATGTTATGCTATTTATACTTCCATAAAGAATATGACTTGTGACTATCAAGACCAATTGAGGTTTGTGATAAATTTTCACAGAATATAGAGTTTCATGAAAAACCTAAAAATGTGTGCAAGTACGAGGGTTGCATAGAAGTGAACGAGTTTCACAACAGGCATGTTTTGAATATCTTGTTTGATTTATAATGCAGACAAGTTCATTAATTTAGGACCATGGATCATGTAGTGTCCCTATTCAAATTGAGTAATGATATAAATCTTCCCAATCTACTAAAGTGACCTTCATGTTGTTAAGTCAAGTAACATGTCACCGACATCAGTGATCTAGGGGGAGTAGATGGAAGTTTTCCAAGGGAGGTAGTGTGATATCCCTAAAATTCTTATAAAGGTAGTGTTTCAATTATAGAGTAAGTGTTTCTAGAATTATTTAATCCAAAAAAATTAGTGAAAATTAGTTTTTTATTAATGGTTAACACACATTCGGTTTATTATCTTGGACTATCCCTTTGTGGCGACCCTAGAATTTTTTTTGTCTTTATACATATGAATATTTAATAACTTCACGATTCTATCAAAAATGTTAATAAATTTTTACTAATGTCAGAAAAATATTATTCACTTAAAAAGAAAAATTTTACACAATAATTCACCCATCCCCTATCAGGTAATTGTAGGGTCCTACTCATGGTATCATAATCTATGACTTATTAGGGTTAAAACGTTACTCTATTACATTCATGGTGATTTTAGTGAATTTTATGGGATTCCCGTATTTGAGCGAAGAATCATCTATATTTTTAATAAATGGAAGATATTTAATTTATGATACTTTGGGATGGATGTAATTTTTTCCACTACTCTATGGATTTAGTTCACTAATGCAGCAAGACATTCGATGATTGAAACATAATGTAAACTTATTGATTATGATGCGAATGAAAAAAATTAAATTAATATATAATTTCAAAATAAAATATATTTGAACAAAATTAGTCTTTCTATATCCACGGACATGTTGGAGAAACTGAAAATTAAATATTGTGGTGTTAATGATGAAAAAGAGGTCAAACTTCACATTTTTCAATATCAGTTTGATAATCTAAAAATGCATTCACTTGAAAATACTGATAGACTCTTTAGTCAAAAAATTATGTTCTAGGATCTATTCAAGGAATAATTTAATAAACTAATGATATTGTCATTTGGAAGTGAATCCCAAGTAGTCTCCTCCCTATGTATAATTCAAATTTGTCATCCCATGGGGAAAGTGACCGGTCTATGATTTATCTTGTTGATTTGGTACGATGTCTAGTGGGATATGAAATAAATGTAAAAACATAATATGCACCCACTTGATTAAGTTATGAAATGGAATTAAAATACATGAAAAACAAAATATTCTTGATGTTTTTTAAGATAATCAATAATATCTTCAATTCATATGTTCAAATAAATTCAAGAGTATAAAATGGATATTTGAATGATAAATTTCATTGGATAGTTTTTACTGAGGTACCGAAAGGTACATCGCTGTTCAATACCCAATGTAATTTTATGATTTAGAAAGTGAAGTAGAAATCATTTATAAGACTCAGAAGTGGTTCTATAATAAAGTAAACTTCAAATCATGAAATAAATTTCAAATAAAGGGTTTTATCTGCAAAGACAAGAAAGACGATAGTTACTTTTTTGAAGATGTTGAACCATAGTTGAAAAATGAATCGAAATTTCACATGATATATACAATTGGAAAGGTATAACATATAAAATATGAATATAATCGGTTTTCAAGTCTTTTTATTGTAATGTGGAATTTTTGGATTATCATATGGTTGTTGAATGTCAATTAAATATAAACAGAAAGATGATCACTATGATAAAAGATTCATCAGAGTATATTGATCATATAGAAGAAAAAAAATATTTACTTGAAGGAGAAGAGTAAGAATAAACATTTACTAATGAAAGATTGGATGAGGTTATGCAATTTAAACTCAGGATTTAAGAACATGTAAAAATCATCAATGACCTTATATTGAGACTGGAGAAACATGTTATGATAGTTGTGGGCCTTGAAGAATAAGTTGTTAATTTAAGGTGTAAAATGGAAATTAAATCATGCTCAAAGGAATTAAAGAAGAAATTATTGGTTTACTGCTTTTAAGTAGAATATCTATTATAAATGAATAAACATGATTCTGAATGAGTAGAGAAGTTATTGATTGATCATAGATCCACATGTATTGGAAAAATTGAAATTGGTTTTGATTCAGAATCATCAACTTCTGGGAAGACGATGAACCAAAATTAAGGGACGTAGAAGGATGGAAATATCATAATGGTTCTTGATGTCACAACAATGAAATATTAAAACCAAACATAAAGTATATATAAATGTGATACTCATGTATCCAGAAAGGATCTTCACTCAAATACTATAACAAAAGAATCTTACATGTAGAAGAATGGAAGTGATATGATTTTTCCTGTAATGATGTTTTAATTATATGGGATTATGTCACATTGCATATCTTACAATTAAGAGGAAAGGAGCTATCTAAATAGGGAATCACATTGAATTCAATAAAATAGAATGATACCAAATCCTTAATCATAATGAAGAAGTAGTTTCTATGGATTTTTTTCAATGTTTTAACTATTTCCATAATGGTGTACATTGCTGGAACCAGAAAGGTATGTATAATAAATATAGATCTTTGAGTAAATTCAGTACCCATCAACTATATATATTTACCCTTGAAAATTTGTATTATACATTGGAAGAATCACATTATCATGATGAAACCAACCTTATTAAAAATAAATCGGAGAGGCCATTTATTTCCGCCACTAAATCTAGTATCTCATGGAAGGAAAAGAATAATATTTAGATGGAAAAAATTGTAGAAATAGATATCAAAGATAAAAAGAATAGTATCGCCTTGATTTTTCATAGCTGTTTTCATTCCATGTTATAAGAATTACATATTTTTGGATTGATGTTATGAAAAGGGTTTATGGAATAGTGATTTTAACAATGACAATGCTTTAAGGATCAAAGGTAGTGGAAATACATAACTGACTAATGATGAGATGAGGATAACTAAAGTTCTATATGTAGATGGTTTTCATCATAATATCCTTAGTGTGAGTTAAACATGGCACAAAAGATAAATAATTTCATTTAATTAGAAGGGGTGGACTATCAACAGAAATACATGAAATTATCATATGAAAAGATGTAAAAAATATCTCAATTTATACTTGGTTGACAATAAAGAGAACACTTATTAGTTAACAGTTGAAAAAACCCAACATATGGAACTGGATTTTGTATCACATTAATCAACAATTCATGTAATGGATTTATAAGATTATGATTATTGTTGGAATTTCAAATTTGAAAAGATACTGAGAAAAGATAATTCATGCATGCATGAAAGGAAATATGTCCAGGAGTTTGTGTTTACTAAAAAAAGGCACAAAATATTATATATCGAATCCACATAAATGTATTTGTTCCAATGAATGTGGTAGCACATATACAGAGAGGTAATTCATTATTTTTATTAGAGATTATAGAAGAATGATATGGGAGATGTTTTTGCTGATGAAACGCCTTATGCATTATTGTATAAAGAGATATTGTTAAAAGAGAAAAGAATGAAACATGAAGAACAATCAGGATTCTATGATCTAACAATGTATGAGAATAAACATCAATTGAATTTAATAAATTAACCTGAAAATCATGGGATAAATCCTAAACTGTGTATAGTGGAAACACCTTAACAGAAATGGGTAATTAAACACCAAAATTGACAAAAGAATAATATGTCTAGAACTATGCTGATTGAAAATTGTGCTTCTCATTAGTACTAGAAAGAGGGTTTTTCAATTAGTGGTGTAAAATCATAATCGAACTTCTATTTTGATAGGATAAATAAGAACACTATATGAGATATGATGTGGAAGGAAGTCCAATATGATGTTTTATTATCTTTTTGAAAGTAAAATTTTCATCAAAAACACATAAGGAAATCAAGGAAAATATAGTGATTCCTCACATGAGGGGATATCCTTTATCCATCATGTTTCTATTTTACCTTTCCATATTGCGTTTGGATGTTTCAGTCCTCAGTATCTTCATAAAGCATCGACTTCATGAGGTGTGCATTCTCGCAGCTGGCGACTCATCACTATTGTTCGAGATCTCTGTTGGAGAATTATCCCCCTTCGATGGAGCTACTCTTGCGGTCATCGACACTGTGATTCTTCCCCCCTTTTCCGCTATTCTTTTTTTGTGACTCCTTCAATTATCTTGTCTTGTTTTTCGAGTTCTTTAGGTCCTTGAAAGGAGGGATGATGTTCTTGTGAAGGCGTAGAACACTTCTAAGGCCTTCATCTAATCAAATTTGCTCCGACTTCCTGGTCCAACACTCCTTCCAGGTTGGTCAACTGTTGTGTCCTCTATGATTGTTTATGGATGTGATGTTCAAGAGGTAGACAGTTTCCAGTGTAAGATTGGTATAGAGTAAGAGGTTTCCAACCTCTGATACCAATTGTAGGATAGAAATATAGTATGAGATGCTAAATATACAAGAGGGGGGTGAATTGTATACTTTAAAAATTCCTTTGGAACCTTTAAAGTTAGTTAAGAATAACTATGTTTTCCTTAAGAAAAGGAAAAGGCTAAGTTTAAAAAAGTTAAACTAAGAAAATTCACAACACCTCTAACACCGAATACAAACTAGGAAAGAGATTCCGAATGAGGGTTCCGGAAATATGGTTCCGGAAGTTGAAACTTAACAAAAGATTACAATATGAGATTCTACCTTAAAGCGTATAGAATCTAAATTAATCAGAGTACAAGTAAGGAAGTATAAGAAAGTTATACTTTCCTTATATTACAAAATGCAGCGGAATAGAATCAAGTAGTAGAACTACTAGTAACAACATATAAGTCTTTTAACCCAAAGAGAAGGGTATCCAACAACCTTGGATAAAGGTCCCTTGATTTATACTTTCAAGAAAGTCTGTCTTACCCACACCAGGGTAAGCCCTCGATACGAAGATCGGAGTCTCTGTCTTGCTATCCCCGCAAGCCCTCAATTTCAAGGTAGTTGGAAACCTCTGTCTTCCTCAGCAAGAAAGCCCTCGAACTTTAAGGTAGTCAGCACCTCTGTCTTCCTATCCCCGGAAGCCCTCGAATGTAATCACCAATATTCGGAGTCGCACAGAGCTTTGAGAGTTAATAAGATCCTCTCTCTCTAGAAATCACTTCAAGAAAATTTTTCAGCCTTTCAGCACTTTCATCAGCTCTCAGCAACAGCTATCAGCCTACCGCGAGCTCTTTCAAATGAGCTCCTATTTATAGGTAAGGTCGGCTCCTTCTCCAACGGTCATATTTTCCTTAAAGATCGGAGGGACCTGTACACGTGTCACTTAGACAACGGTTAGTTTATAACAAAACAGACGACATCGTTTTATAAAAAAACAAGTGTAAAAGAATTTACGACATCGTTTTAAAATATAACATAAAAGTTCTGAATGAAAACTTCGGAGTGAAGGTTCGAAGTGAATAAATTCAGAGTGTATAAAACAAAGATACTCAAATTCTGTTTAGTAGGTGAATTCGGAATGAGAATTTGGAATAGGAATTCGTCATCAGAAATCGTAATGAGAATTCATCATCAAGATTCGTAATGAGAATTCATCATCAGGATTCGTAATGAGAATTCGTCATCAGAATTCGTAAATGAGAATTCGTCATCAGAATTCATAATGAAAATTCTTCTTCAGAATTCGTATCCTGAATCTGGAATAGAACTTAGTCAGAATTCATATCCGGAATTCGGAATGAAACTTCCTTATAGTTCTTATCCAGAATCCGAATCCTAAAACAGAATGCTTTATATCAAAGTTTCAATTATTCCGAGAAAATGAGTCCTAATCTCATACTTAAGAAAAATATGGATAAAAATATGATAAGGATAATTTTTCTTATAAAAGCGATTTTCCTTATAAAAGCGATTTTTCTTATAAAAGAGATTTTTCTTAAGAAATCAATTTTCTTAAAGATAAGGTGTTTGTGATTTTCAAAACAAGAAGGAATGGAAAAGTCATAAGGAAAACCTTATTGACTCTACAATCTCCCCCTTTTTGGAAAGCACAAACATCCTTAGGGAAAAAATTCTAAGAAGAAAGAAACATATTAATGCTTATCTCCCTTGTTTTAAGGATATAGAAGAATACGACTAACTCCCCCTTAGGCTTTGAAACTCTAAGGATCGTATTCATATTTCCGGAGTGATATTTCATAAGAAGGTCTTCTTTAAGAAAAAATTCTCTTTAAACAAACTCTTATTAGAGTTCTTTTTCCTTGGTTATTTTTCTTTCTCCCCCTTTGATCAACTCTTATTAGAGTTCTTCTTTTTCTTAAGGATCTTTTCCTTCTCCCCCTTTGTGATTTTCAAAAAGAATTAGAGGGAATGGAAAAAAAATAACAAAGTACCTGAAAGATTAGTAATGACAATAATTGAAACGACAAGCACAACTTTCATTAAATTTGAAATCTCAGCAACAAAGAAATACAACAAAAAGATCGGATTAGGTTATTTCGGATATTTTTCCTTTGACATGAGTCCCTTTAGAATAGTCTTGATCTTCATTAAGTCTTTATGATCTTCTTCAGCTTGCTTCTCTAAGACCACTATTCTTGCGGATTGAGCTTCAATTTTTTCTTCCTGGGCTTTGATCTTTTCTTCCTGATCTTTGATCTTCTCTTCTTGAGCCTTCATCCTTTCTTCAAAATCGATCCGATGATCCCTTTCAAATTTCCAGTTCTGAGAAATAGAATTCAGTTTCCCATTCAGATCCCTGACTTCTTGAATCTGGAAGTTCTTTTCTTCAGTCAGCTTTTCTTCAAAGGAGGAAGTCAGCTCGTTTATCTTCTTGTCCTCTGTCTCAAAGGAATCTTTAACATTTTCTTGAAACTCATCAAGCAACCTCATTTCTTCCACATTCTTCTTCGACCAGCTTGTCATCCTCTTGCAAGATCTTTTATGAGCTTCGTAAACAACAAAGAATGTTTTGAACTGAGCTTCAATCTCAACTCACTTATCCATAACCATAGATACGGAGTCGGTTTTCTGATTCAACGCATGTTGGAGCATCTGGCGTCTTGAGTCAATACTAGAGAAGGTCGGAATGGTTCCCACCAACTTCTTTAAGGACTGAACAACAAAGTCATGCCCCAACGATGATGACTCCGAATCTGAAATCTTGCTTGGAGAGTTTTCTTACTCAATAAGCTCCAACTTTCTCTTAGATGAATCACCATATTCTCTTTTCTTGCTAGCCACTGATTTCGGAGTTTCAACAAGAAGTTGCTTTCCCTTGTCTTTCTTTGGAATTGATTCTTGATCAGGAGTTTTTTGCTCCCCAGTAGATACTTGAATAATCTCATCAACAACTTTCTGAACAACATCTTCCTCATCCTTATCCTTATCTGGAGTTACTAACTTGGAGGATTCAGCCTCTGAAGTTCGGAGTGATAGATGTTCTGAATGGGATCCTTTATAATCATCCACTTGTTTCAAAATATCTCCTGTTTCACCACTACCTTCAGCAACCTCTTCTTCCTCTCCCACTTGCTGAATCTGGTCAATTTGCTCATCATGCTCAGCTGTAGTTACTTCCGGAAAATCAAGGTTTCTTCCTAGAGTCTCAGGTAGAGATTCCAGGGAGAAAGATCACGAAACTGGGATGCTTCCGGATACTATTTCATTAAACTTTAACAATGCTTGGATTGCCTCGGCTTCTGCCATGTTTTTCTTGAGCTTCTTCTCCTTTGCTTGTTTTTCAAGCTCATCAGTAGTTCTCTCCTTTAACGCCTTAGCTTCCGCAGGGTCCAATCCGAACTGTGGATCCCCTTCTTTCCTTTTCTCTTTGTCTTCTCTCCACTTCGCAACGAACTCATCAGGATAGGTCTTCTTCTTCTTTGGTTTGGGAGGTGCGGTTTGAGCTTCCTTAGACTTGGGATCATCGACTACTGCTGAAACTTCCTTCAACTTCCTTTTCTTGACTGGTTTGGATGATTCTGGTTCAGCAACCTTTGGAACCGTTTCTTCTTGACTAGGAAAATCAACGAACTCTCCAATCTCCTTGTTGAAAGCCACATCCATCCTCTTAAGAGTGTCATCACTAACCAACAAGATTTTACAAACCCTTGGCTTAGATCTGCAAGCTTCCTTGAAAGATTCTAGGCACCGAACTATCAGCTTTGATAATATTGCTGGGTACATTACGATCTGAGCTCTGAGATTTCCTTTCTTAAGGTTCTCAATAGTTATAAGAATGTGTCTCATGAGGTTAAACTTCGTTAGATTTATCAGAAAATCTAAGATATATATCTCACTCTTCTTTAAGCTGTCTTTATCGCCTTTTCTTGGTACGATAAGTCCTTGCACCCATAACTCCAGAATCCGGAAATTTGTAGGCAAACTAGCAATCTTCGGAGCCTTGTCATCAGCCAGTCCGAGAGTTTCTAAGGCTTTTTCCTTGTTGAAGCTACCCTTGGAATCCGACAACACATGCGAAATAAACTCGGCTTCTCCTTCATAAGATAGCCCTACCAAACTTTATACCTTGATAAAAGAAAGTTTATATGTCTTGCCATACGACTTGAAGGAAAACTTCTCCCTATTATCTTCCTGGAAGAAGGAAACAGTTTCATAGAACTCGACAAGTAACTCTGTAAAAACATCGTCTTGAGTCCCCGGTTTGGATACAACAACATCTTCCCAGCCATTCAACTTAATGTTCTTTGAGATAAGAGAATCATAGTATTTGAAGAAATCCGGATGGACTAACCTTTCTCTGTAAACTAACCACTGAGAAATAGGCTTGGTGGAAGACATTTCTTGAGATTCTAACTCTGCCGACATTCGGATCTGAAATCCTCTGGAAAGTACGGAACGGAGAAGACTGAAGTTCGGAGCTAAGAAAACTGAGGTTCGGAACGGCCTTAAAACAGAGGGGCAGAGCTTCAGGATGCAAGAGCTTGAAACCGATGTGGGACGAGAAATTGAGTCCCCTTTATATAGGCAATTAGATGACGGTTAATATTCCACAGTTGATCTAACGGTTGGAATGATCTGAGATCAAATCTGACGGTTGATAACTTGAATCCGATCTTTTTGAGGTTTTTATTAAAGTAAAGATTTAAGAAAACTATAATCTGAGAACATAATATAAGAGAATTCCAGCAAGTAAAATATGACTACGAAAACTTTAGGAAGGAAATCATAACTTTCCGATTGGCTTAGGGGATTATTCGTACTGGCAGATTTCGCAAAAATTTTACTATGAAAAATAAACTTAGTAAGAAAAACTCATTACGGAAAACTCAGTAGAAATTTTTTTTTCAGAAAACTCAATATGAAAAACAAACTTATTAAGGAAAAATCTTAGTACGAAAGATTCATTACAAAATTGGAAAACGAAAAACTTATTTTGGAAGATTCAGTACAAAAATTCCGTTATGAAAATACCAGTATGAAAGTATTCCATTCCAGAAATTTTCAATAGGAATACTTCCATTCCAGAAGTATTCTGTACGAGAATGTCCATTTTGGAAAATTTTAGTTCTGAAAGTTCTATTCCGGAAATCTTCGTTTCAAAAAGTTTGAAAACAAAATTTTGAAAAAAAACATTGTTATACAACCAATCAAATGTACTCCCCCTATGAAAAGGAGTTTATTACTGTAAGGATACTTTTTCAACAGGAAGATACTTAAGAAAGATTACCTTATGGTTATCATTCCTAACTTCTGTTTAATATATTCAAATCTATTAGAAGGCAAAGATTTTGTGAAAATATCAGCAAGTTGATCTTGCGTTCCGATAAACTGAAGAATAATATCTCCTTTAAGTGTGTGATCCCTAAGAAAGTGATGCCTAATATCTATGTGTTTTGCACGAGAGTGATGTGCAGGGTTTTTACTTAGGGCAATGGCACTTGTGTTATCACACAAAATTTGAGTTTTAGTAAAACTCAAGCCATAGTCTGTGAGTGTGTGTTGCATCCACAACACTTGTGCACAACAACTTCCAGCTGCTACATATTCAGCTTCAGCAGTGGAAAGTGCTACAGAATGTTGCTTCTTGCAGGACCAAGAAACTAGAGAATCTCCTAAGAAATGACAAGTTCCGGATGTACTTTCTCTATCTATTCTACATCCACCAAAGTCAGCATCAGAAAAGCTTTTTAGAACAAAATCATTTCCATAAGTATAAAATAATCCTAGATCCATGGTTCCCTTAAGGTAGCGAAAAATTCTTTTTACTGCCTTTAAGTGAGATTCCTTTGGATTGGATTGATATCTTGAACATAAGCATACTGAAAACATTAAGTCTGGTCGACTAGCTGTTAAGTAAAGTAGACTTCCAATAATACCTCTAAAAGATGTTTGATCTACTGGTTTCCCAGCTTTATCAAGATCTAAAGAGATTGAGGTACCTATGGGAGTACTTATACTCTTAGTGTTGTCATAACCATAATTTTTAAGAAGATCTTTAATATACTTATGTTGAGATGTGTAGGTTCCTTCTGGTTTTTGAGAAATTTGAAAACCAAGGAAAAATGTTAACTCACCCATCATACTCATTTCAAACTCAGATTTCATTAGACTAGCAAACGAGTCAGTCGGAGATTGCTGAGTTGAACCAAATATAATGTCATCAACATAAATTTGAACAATCAAAACATTTTTCTTATCTTTCTTTATAAAAAGGGTTGGATCTGCATTTCCCTTAACATAGTTATTTTGAAGCAAAAATCCAGTGAGTCTATCATACCATGCTCGTGGGTCTTGTTTAAGGCCATACAAAGCTTTGGTAAGTCTAAAAACATGATCAGGATGTTTCGTATCTTCAAAGCCAGGAGGTTGTTCAACAAAAAATTCCTCTTGAACATAACCGTTAAGAAAAGCACATTTCACATCCATTTGGAAAAGCTTGAAATTAAAGAATGCTGCAAAAGCAAGTAGAATACGAATAGATTCAAGTCTAGCTACTGGAGCATAGGTTTCTTCATAGTCTATTCCTTCTAGCTGATTATAGCCTTTAGCAACAAGTCTAGCTTTATTTCTAACAATGACTCCATTTTCATTACATTTATTCCTGAAAACCCATTTTACTCCAATAACAGAAGTTTCCTTAGGTCTTTCAACCAAGGTCCAGACTTTATTCCTTTCGAACTCATTTAGTTCATCTTGCATGGCTTTAATCCAATCATCATCACCTAAAGCTTCATCAGTGCTTTTAGGTTCTAATTGGGAAAGAAATGCTAGATGTTCTACATCATTTCTTAAGGAACTTCTAGTCCTTACAGGTTGGTTTACATCACCAATTATACTATCACTGGGATGATTCTTAAGAAAAACCTGATTTGGGTTTTGTAAAACCTGTTCATCAACAAAGGGTAGAAAGTCTTCTGGGGTAAATGTTTCAGAAGTATCTTATAGAACAATTTCCTTATCATAAGGTTCTTCTATCAAAGGTTGATAATCAGTTTTTGAAAACACATCCGGAGATGTAAGTTGAGAAGGTTTAAAAACAAAAGGATCTGATTAATCAAATTTTACATGTACTATTTCCTCAACAGTGCAGGTATTTTTATTAAAAACTCTATAAGCCTTAGAAGTTGTGGAATAACCTAAGAAAATTCCTTCATCAGATTTTGGTGCGAATTTATGTAAGTTATCTTTAGTATTCAAAATGAATACTTTGCAACCAAAAACCTTGAAGTAGGATAGTCTTGGTTTTATACCATTCCATAACTCATAAGGAGTTTTATTAAGAAAAGTTCTAATCAAAACTCGATTTATAGTATAGTAAGTAGTACTTAGAACTTCAGCCCAGAAATTTCTAGCAATAGAATATTCAGTCAACATGGTTTTAGTTATTTCTTGAAGAATTCTATTTCTTCTTTCAACTACACCATTCTGTTGAGGAGTTCTAGGTACTGAAAAATTGTGAGTAATGCCTTTCTTACTACAAAAAGTTTCAAAATCAGAATTTTGAAATTCTCCTCCATGATCACTATGAATAGTTTTCAATGGAAGGTTTTTCTCATTTTTAACTTGAGCTCTAAAACTTTTGAAATAGGAAAAAGCTTCAGTTTTCTTTTCTAGAAAATAGACCCAAGTAAATCTAGTGTAATCATCAACTAGAACAAACACATAGTATTTGCCTCCAATACTTCCAGTTTGTGTTGGACCAAAAAGATCCATGTGCACTAACTGTAATGCATCAGTTGTTGAGACTTCACTGATTGACTTAAAACTATATTTATGTTGCTTTCCATATTGACAAGGATCACAAACTTTAGAAGAATCAAATCTAAGCTCCGGTAGATCCTTAACTAGTTTCTTTCTAGAGAGTTTACATAGGTTCCTAAGGTTACAGTGTCCTAATATTCTATTCCATAACCAGGAATGATCTTCTATTTCACTTAGGCAAGGTAGATCTTGGCTTCTTAGGTCTTCTATGTTTAAGGTGTAAACATTCTCTTGCCTGTTGGCTGAGAGGATAAATTCTTCCTTGGAATTATGAACTAAACACTTATCACTCCTAAAATTCACAAGGTAACCTTCATCACATAACTGACTTATGCTAATGAGGTTGTGCTTAATACCCTTAACAAAAAGAAAATTTGAAATCAAGGTTTTACCTAAAAGAACAATATTACCAATACCAATAATCTCTCCCTTAGCATTGTCTCCGAAAGTTACCTTTCCTCCTTTCGTTTTGATAATCTTTTCAAAAAAGCTTTTATTACCAGTCATGTGCCGGGAAAATCCACTATCCATGTACCATGTATTGTTGCTAGTACTTTCTTTATTATCCTGAAATCAAGAAGAAAATTAGACTTTCGGAATCCAAACTTGTTTGGATCTGAGATTTCCAGACAATAAAATTTTAGGTATCCACATTTTCATAGAAAAGTAAGCTTTGTGAAATCCTAGAGATTGGGTTTTGTTTAAGGAACAATTCTTTGCCCAGTGACCACCACATTGACACTTGGTACAGAATGGGGCACTTTGAGGAACAAAATAATTGTTACTGAAAATAGGTTTTGCTTGGGTATAACTAAATCCGGATTTATTTCTTAAAGGTCGTATTTGGGAATACATTTTATCAAAGTTTTCTTTACCATGGGTAAAGTTTGATAAACACTTCTTTAAGGAAAAAATTTCGGACATGAGTTTTACAACCAAGTTATTATCCTCAAAATCATTAGTTTTTAAACTAGAGCTAGGCTCGAAAACATTTTTCTTAGAAATTACTTTTTCTAATTCTTTAGAAAGTTTGTTCTTCTCAGAACTTACTTCCTCAAGATTTTTTGAAATACTTTCAAAATCAGCATTTTTCTTATCAAGATCTTTAGAAAGATCTGATATCTCTTTTTTAAGAATAGAATTCTTAGAATTTGCCTTATCAAGTTTCTTTTTGAGTTTAGAATTATCAATCTCAAGAAGTTCAGCAAACCTAGAGACTTCTTCATAAGTAGGTAAAGTATTTTCCTCATCAGAAGATGATTCTTCATCAGAAGAGTTATAATACTTACTATCATTAGAATTTAAAGAAACATTGGTCAGAGATTCATCATTTTGTACCTTGCCGTAAGACAATGATTATCAATAGGTAATCTGGCTATAAGACCAAGATTCTTCTGTCCTGAAGATTCATAATCAGAAGATTCATCTGAAGAGTCACCACCACTGGCACTCCAGATGTCATTAGCTTTCAGAACTTTCTTAGCTTTAGCTTTATAATACTTCTTCCTGTTCCTGTCTGAATGTCTTTCTTTTCTTTGTTTCTTTTTGAGCATAGGGCAATCTGGTCTAATATGTCTAGCTCTCTTACATTCATAACAAGTAACTTCTCCATCTTTCTTATCTTTCCTATCCTTTTTCTTATACTTAGATTGAAAGTTTCTCTGTCCAGCTATCTTGTTCATCCTTCGAGCAAGATTGGCTAATTCATTTTCTGAGACTTCACTCTCACTAGATTCGGATTGGAAAATGACTTTCTTAGACTTGGATCTGGTAATTCTCTCAGGAGTCTTAGCTTTCATCTGATTTGAAGTTGTAGTAAAAGAAACTGTACCATTCCCATTCCTCTTCTTGATGTTGTCATCATCTCTCTTCATTCTGGTTTCATGTTGTAGAAGAGTTCCAAATAATTCATCAAGAGTAATTTGAGTGACCTTCCTGTTCTCATCTATAGCTGTTCTCTTGGATTCCCACTCATTGGGCATAATATCAATTATATTGTCCACAAGAGCTTCATCATCTAAACCTTTCTCTCCCATAGATTGTAGACTGTTGACGATAGTCATAAATCTTTGTTGAACTTTACAGATAGGTTCTCCATAAGGAAAATTGAAGCCATGATATTCAGCTCTAAGCATAGATCTTCTAGTCTCAATCACCTTAGAAGTCCCAAAGTGTGTAACTTCTAACTTCTTCCATATACAGTTAGCTGCTTCACAAGAAGAAATTTGGCTATATATGTTTCTGGTCATTGAACATAGTAAAGTATTGCGTACCATATAGTTGAGTTGATATTCTTGCTTTTCCTGGTTAGTAAAGGTTCTAACTTCCTTTTCAGGAATTTTATAATCACCAGTAAGCATAACAAAGTTGTCTACTCCAGTATTAATAAAAAAAATTCTTCATACGATCTCTCCAGTATTCATAGTCATTACCATCAAATATAGGTGGTCTTGTAGGATTCAGATTATCAATTAATCCAACATTAATTTTTTCCATACTAGAAATAACTTTGCACACAAACTTGTTAGTAGAAAAAGAATCATAATAACAGAGTTCGGAATGAGAAAAGTTCGGAATGGAAATTCGGAATGAAAAAGTGAGCAAGAAAAACTTGTATGTGAGTACAAGTATTTCTGTAACCTGCTCTGATACCAAATGTAATATTGGTATAGAGTAAGAGGTTTCCAACCTCTGATACCAATTGTAGGATCGAAATATAGTATGAGATTCTCAATATACAAGAGGGGGGTGAATTGTATACTTTAAAAATTCCTTTGGAACCTTTAAAGTTAGTTAAGAATAACTATGTTTTCCTTAAGCAAAGGAAAAGGCTAAGTTTAACAAAGTTAAACTAAGAAAATTCACAACACCTCTAACACCGAATACAAACTAGGAAAGAGATTCCGAATGAGGGTTCTAGAAATATGGTTCCGGAAGTTGAAACTTAACAAAAGATTACAATATGAGATTCTACCTTAAAGCGTATAGAATCTAAATTAATCAGAGTACAAGTAAGGAAGTATAAGAAAGTTATAATTTCCTTATATTACAAAATGCAGTGGAATATAATCAAGTAGTAGAACTACTAGTAACAATATATAAGTCTTTTAACCCAAAGAGAAGGGTATCCAACAAACTTGGATAAAGGTCCCTTGATTTATACTTTCAAGCAAGTCTGTCTTACCCACACCAGGGTAAGCCCTCGATACGAATATCGGAGTCTCTGTCTTGCTATCCCCGCAATCCCTCAACTTCAAGGTAGTTGGAAACCACTGCCTTCCTCAGCAAGAAAGCCCTTGAACATTAAAGTAGTCGGCACCTCTGTATTCCTATCCCCGGAAGCCCTCGAATGTAATCACCAACATTCGGAGTCGCACGAAGCTTTGAGAGTTAATAAGAGCCTATCTCTCTAGAAATCACTTCAAGAAAATTTTTAAGCCTTTCAGCACTTTCATCAGCTCTTAGCAACAGCTATCAGCCTACCGCGAGCTCTTTAAAATGAGCTCCTATTTATAGGTAAGGTCGGCTCCTTCTCCAACGGTCTTATTTTCCTTAAAGATCGGAGGGACCTGTACACGTGTCACTTAGACAACGGTTAGTTTATAACAAAACAGACGACATCGTTTTATAACAAAACAAGTGTAACAGAATGTACGACATCGTTTTAAACTCTAACATAAAAGTTCGGAATGAAAATTTCGGAGTGAAGGTTCGGAGTGAATAAATTCAGAGTGTATAAAAAAAATATACTCAAATTCTGTTTAATAGGTGAATTCGGAATGAGAATTCGGAATAGGAATTCGTCATCAGAAATCGTAATGAGAATTCATCATCAAGATTCATAATGGGAATTCATCATCAGGATTCGTAATGAGAATTCGTCGTTAGAATTCGTAAATGAGAATTCGTCATCAGAATTCGTAATGAAAATTCTTCTTCAGAATTTGTATCCTGAATCTGGAATAGAACTTAGTCAGAATTCATATCCGGAATTCGGAATGAAACTTCCTTATAGTTCTTATCCAGAATCTGAATCCTAAAACAGAATTCTTTATATCAAAGTTTCAATGATTCCGAGAAAATGATTCTGAATCTCATACTTAAGAAAAATATGGATAAAAATATGATAAGGATAATTTTTCTTATAAAAGATATTTTCCTTATAAAAGGGATTTTTCTTATAAAAGCGATTTTTCTTAAGAAAGCAATTTTCTTAAAGATAAGGTGTTTGTGATTTTCAAAACAATATGGAATGGAAAAGTCATAAGGAAAACCTTATTGACTCAACATCCAGGAGGTGTGTTAGGCAAAAAATTATCCCCCCTTTAGTCCAAGTTGGGGATTCTTCTTCTTATATAATCGTTGAAGTTGGACTGTTGGGATCTATTTTTTTATTTTTCTGTAGCTGTATGATCGATGAAGTTTCTTAAATATATGGATATATTGGATTTGGTGATTTTTATTGGTTCTATAGTGTCATTGGTGTTCTCTCCGGCATGATGGTTTATGATATTATCTAATGGAGACATGTGATGGTATTCGTATCAATGGTGATACTAGGTATGATGATGGCCCAAGGTGTTGATGTTTGAATACTGTTTCCTTTTTGAGTATTAATTTTGAATTTTGATGTATTGGGTTGGATTTTGGAGCCTGCATGCTGGGCTGTTTGAAATTTTTTTTTCAGTATTGTGAGGATGCCACTCATCCATAAAGTGGTTTATTTAGAAAATGAAAAATTATATATTTTTATACTTTATAGTATGAAGATATATCAAATTATCATCATTTTATGATTCTGACTATGTTGTATATGTGTTGTTTAGAAAGTCCACAACTGGTGGATCGATCTCTATTGGAAGAGATTAATGGGATGGTTGATAAGAAACAATAAATAACTAAAATTATTAAAGATAATGTGGAGTATATATGTACTAAAAATTAATGAAGTCATCTTTTTTTGATGAAAAAACAACTAACTGATTTTAGTGATGATGTGAAGCATCTAGTGGTGATTCAATATAAAATCAAGAGCATGATCGATCTTATAATGAATCTGGATCAACACATTAATACCAGACCTATTGATATTAGGTATCACTTCATTATTGAAAAATATGAACATGGTGTGATTATAATAGATAATGATAGAACTGATGACCATGTTCCTGATATCCAGACTAATCCCTTGGAAGGTAAAATTTTCATAAACATTTGTTGAACCTAAATTTCCAACCACCATCCACTGTATAAATAGGTTATAGTTCATCCCCTATACCCATTATTGAAAACGGGTTTAATCTAATTATTTATTCTAGGTAGGTTTATGGGGGAGATGAAATAATAGAAGAGTTCTTTTGAGTGGTAAGAGTAAAAACACATGTCTTTTGGGTTCATATCCATGGGGGGTATTAGTAAAATTTAATGAATGTTTTTCTTGCAGGATTTGGTTTTCTGGATAGGTCAATGGTCTATAGAATCATGAATGTGTTTGTATTATATGATTCATTTCTAGGATAGGTCATTGGTCTATGGTGGCATTAAATTCTATTTTGAAACTCATGTTTTCTTCAACAATATTTTATGAATTATAATTAGAGTAATGAATGAATTATTTCAATTTTATCTTATTCTTGTTTGAGGTTGGTTCTTTATTGAATTTATCTACTTATTTACATAAAATAAAATGGGAAATATTGTTGAGAAAATGGTTCTTCATAGCTAGAAATATTTTTTTTTGTTTTTTATCAGTCCACATTAGGTTGAACAAATATTTTTTAAAAATTGTGTTTTTACGGTGAAAATGGTTTCACTATTGAAGCTGGAATCGTATCACAGTTATATCAAAAAAATTGGGATTCAACAATTTTAGGATAGAGCAAGTTGGTTTTAGAAAAGGTTGGATATTCATTTAAATGATAAAAGATGTATTCAATTATGATTTTGTCTCCCAAATGTGAGCACAAGTGAATTTTTGGGAATGTCTGATGAAAATAAGGTAAATAAAAGAATTGCAAGCACAATACCAATTTGAATGAATGTCAATGTTTAGTGAAACATGATGTGTTTCGAGTACCCAACAAATAGAGGTGGCGATTTTGTGAAAATTGAGATGTCAAAATGAGATGTTCCTCATTTGAATAATGTTTCTCACATAGTGGAATACACAAATTAAAAATTAACATCAGCTTATTTTTTTATATAATTAGGTTGGTACCCCCTTCATTCAATGTAGCTTTTCAAACCAAGATATAGTGCCTATAAAGTGGTAAAGACTTGTGTGCTGAAGTGTTCCTTGAAGAAGACATTCTCTATAATTTTTCTTATGTCTATTAAGACAATGTGTGGTTTATGAATAGTTTGTGGTAAAGATAGAAATGTGTGAAAAAAACCTAGTTGTGTGGAAGTATCTTTTTTTAGCACAAGTGTATAAGTTACATGACTAACATTCTTTTAATACCTGGTTTGATTTATCAATTTATACACATGTATCAATTCAATACTATGGAGAAAGAAGTCTACCACCTTAATGAGTGAAGAAGAATTAAATTCCCAATATACTAAACTAACTTTCAAGTCCATAAAATGAGTATGACATCACCCATCTCAAAGATCTAGGGGGAGTCGATAAAAAAAATTAGGCGAGGCATTGTGTAATCCCAAAATTCCTTTCAAGCTAGTGAATAGGGAATAGAGTTCCATTATATGATATTCTGTACTCCATAATAACTAGTAATGAATAGTGTATTTATGTAATATCTATTAATTTACATGGATTATTTTTAATTATTTTATGGAATTATTTCGAGACCATTTGTTGAGAAGACATATGATTCAAAAGCCTTGTGTTCCCATAACGATTCATTGAAAAATTATAATCATTAAATATTTCATGCTAAAAAATTTCCTAAAATTAAAATATATTCCAAATGGGTTCTCAGATGAAAACACTAAAGGGAATTGTTTGGATTAGATAAATGATTTTGGCCTAGGTGGGGCCAAACATCGGTCTAAATGAGTTGGATGTGAATGATTTTCTTTGGACGCACCAACATTAAACTATTTTATTAGAATATTTTATTTCAATGCAGCAACTCATTTTATTTTTATTACATTTATTTCGGAATCTATATTCACCACCATAACCTTGTAATTACTAAGAGATGTGGTATGAAAACTCTCTTTACAAACATTGATAACGAATTGAGAAGATCAAGGACCATTGGGCCAGTGGAGTTGGAGGAACTCGTCGACGACATCAACACAACCGTTCTATATCAATGTTTGATCCAAAATCAGGATAGGGTGTGTGTTTTATTTTTATTCACTCCCCATTCATAATTTCCTTCAAAAATGTGAATTAGTCGATGAATGGATTGATTCATGGGTCATTCATATATCGTGATTTAGGATTTAATTTTTCAGATGATTATCAGGGAAGATATTTATTAGAGTTTTGAATTGTTCCCTCTTCATTCCGTGTTCTAACGTAAACGGATCGATGCCAAAAAAATCCAAGACCTATTCTTTGTGCGTTCTTGTGCATTTATCTCACCCCAATTTTTCTTTTGTTCTTCATTGTTCACGGAATATGAATGGATTATCATTGCACATTTCATTTTTGGAGAAATGATTTGATATCGAAGATCTAATGTCGGGACGACCTAATAGAGGTGTGAGGAAGACAAAGATGGATAGATCTATGTAATTCGGTAGATATCACCATTTGAGTTATTTTTCATCGGTATGAATCATGACATTGATCTAATCCCAGGATGATGAAGAACACTAACCAAGGATCATATACATTCCTCCATTTTGAACAGTGGAGCACTAGAGCATGACCGAAGGCCTGTCGAAAGTGAGTAATTGAAATCTGTGTGAAACATGGCTCAGACAAGTTTGGTGGCCTATGGGGGGAAAAAGGTAGTGGTCCAAATGTGTTGAACATGGATACACCATGTTGGAATGTGGAGAACATGGGAAGGCATTTCGCGTGTGGCACAGAAGGTTTATTTTTGTGCTATTGGGTTGGAAAAGGAAACTAGGCCATGTTCCAAGAGGCATAGCAGGCCTGGTTGGTTTGGATCAGACTGGAATGGGCTGCGTCGGCAAGCTGGTCAGACCGGACCCAGACTAGACCCAGAACCGACCCAGGTCAATCTTTTTCTTTAAAACAACCTAACATTCAATATGTGTGTCCATTTTATGAGGCGTTTATGGAATTTTAACCCTTGAATTGAGATGATTCTTTTGAGATACACTATGTGAGTTTTGGCGGAAGTTGGTATGTGACAGTATTTTCCAGAAGAGGGTGTTCACCTAGAAGGAGCATACTGTGAATGGAATCTCATTGCCCATTGCGACTTTGAGGCTATGTGACTCATCAAGAATTAGTTTCTCATTATGATTGAGTTTCTCATCAGGACTGAGTGTCTTCGTGGGACTGCGTGTCTCAATGGGACTGAGTGTCTCATCAGGACTACATGTCTCATCGGGACTATGTGTATTATCAATACTAGATATTATGGATGACGTTATATAATCATGATTTTCATATGATATACCTATACATATGTGATATGAATATGTGTCTTCTTACTTGTATACTTCATTTATTTCATGGTGCCATACTTCGTGTATTTTTTCATGGTATACATTATTTATTTTTTCGTGGAATACTTCATGTATTTCATTATAGTATACATCATGTTTTTCTTAGTGGAATAATTAGTGTATTTATTAGTGTCATAAATTATGTATTTATCTGTGGAATACCTCATGTATATAATTTTTGTATACTTCATGTATTTATTAATGGGATTCCTTTTAGGTTTCTCGGTGTCCTACAAATTATAATTTTACTCACCCCTACATGGTATTTTCCCATACATTTTGTATCTCGTGTAGATCATCGACACTTTGATAGAGTCCTAAGTGGACTAGGTCTAGATGCTGCTTAGAGAGGTCATATATTCAAGGTGTGCTCTTCTGAATTAATAAATTTATCCTATACTAACCCTTTAGGTATGGTTTTATGCGGATGTATTTTAGGAACATATGAATTCACGTTCAAGGGTCCATTTTGGGTGGGCCTGTATTCTAGAACTATTTAATTTCTAGTTTTCCACTTTTGTAATCAATTGCAGGAATCTTAGTGGTATGCATTCCTGTTCACATACATTTATTTCCTTTCAACATTTTTTGCACAGAAATGTGTTCATGTGTATAAGTACATAGGAAAATTCCTTCCATTTGTGGATATCCCTATTCGATGCTAGTCACCATCCCCTATCCTATTGGAGGATTCCTTGGGTTAGTCATGGAATGAGCCCCTCTTGGATAGGTCATGACATAGTGGTATCAATGGCAGTCGATTCTACCTAAAGAACCAAGGTTCTGAGAGATTGGATTGGGGAAATTATGTTCAGTGATTCAAGTTTGGCTTTCATGACTGGAAAACAAGTGTTGGTGTGGCATCCAACCTATCCATACACTTGTTCCCTAAATTCAACATTTAAATTGGTATATGAAAACACTTTTTGTAGGGAAAACAATGGTACATGAATCATACAAGATTTAGGTGTGCTCTCAAGTACTTTTTAATTCAACTCACCTAGAATACTCTATTGATAGTGGTATATCTTGTTCTATTTCAGGATTCCACCATATTAATAGCCACTTGTGATTCTCTTTCTTGATCACAAGGATGATATTCAAAATAATGAGGTTTCCTTAAAGATTCTTGTATCATAGATAACACATTTGTGTGGTTTACTAGCGATACAAAAACCCATCAAGAAACAGTGGTTACCTGTTCTAGTGGTTGAGAATGAGCGCGAGTTGAGTGTGTTGTATGAGTTCCATAGGTAGATACCTCCTTGGTTTAGGGGTGATATAGACCCCTTGGTAGTTTAGTATTAGAGTGTGGTCATTACATGTGTTTATGACTTATGAGGACTCTTTCTGACCATATGGAAGCCCTACCCACAAGTCTTCTCCAAGGATTAGCGAGGCAATGGTGAATATTAGTGACCTTGAAACATGATGATAAGACTCTCTCTTGGGAATACATCGAGTGACTCTTGAAATATGAGTTTGTTCTATCTATGTTGTGGACAGTGTGTATACATGAGCTTCTTCATCTGGGTCTGGGAAGATAGACAATGGTAGATTACTCAGCGAGATTTACCGATCCTTCTCACTACTCAAAAGATATGGTGCAAGACTTGTTCATTAGGTCTTGGACCATTGATCACGGATTAAACTGAGAGATCCAGACATACATGAAATCCCTTATAATTATTACATAGCTTGGGGTACGATATATAGAAATGCTAGTGGAGAGATTTATAGAGGAGATAACACTATCATTGGGAGCAATCATTAGACACAAGGTAGTTGAGTATTCGGCAATATGTAGATGAGAATAGTCACAGGGACCCATACAAGGTCATGTACTCTAGGGGATGACCCTAGGACCCTAGATCAGCAGTGCGGGGTGCCCAGGGTATAGTGAGTCAGCCGAAGTACATGTTGTGCTATTCTTGTGATGGTCAAGGACATCTAGAATGATATTGCCCGACCCATTGTATGGATGATCAAGAGATGTTCAAGGGACCACCGAGGTAGAGGATGAGGTAAAATATTGTTGTTCCATAGTTGTATGGATGTGTAATAGGATCAGATAAGTCATCAGAAGGTGGGAAGATGTTCAACTTATTACCACCCCACCCCAGGTGTTCTACTATAGGCTTAGTGACTTGGAGGAGAGGGATGAGGGAAACTTCATGAAATGAATCCTTATAAACCTGAGGCTCTAGGAATGATCAGAGGTATTAGTTTTGTATTTTCCACTGTAGATTAAATTTCTACAGACACTGATGCTAATCATACTTTTCTTTCCATGGCCCTTGTTTGAGAGATGAATTTTCTATTGGAATCGTTCACTCGGCCATTACATTTAGAGACTCTTACATGAGGGGACTCAATGTAAAAATAGTATTCCCAATAGTGTGACCTAACTCTTAGAGGTTATAGTTTCGGTTGGGATATCTCGGTAGCAGTGTTGAGGCCTTAAGACATCATTCTTTGTATGTACTAGTTATCCACAATCCATGATCATATTGATTGTTTTAGTCATAGAGTGCAGTGTGTCCTTGATAATGGGACAAGTTTTTCCTTTTTAGGAAAAGGAAAAACATGAAGTGTTGGATGGACTCACACATAGGGGGGTGCAACATATCACAGACTAGTTTTCTTGACTGACCATCCGTTCAATGGATAAGATGAGTCCACAAATCACTGTAGTGGTGGAGGAGTATAAGGAAATTGTTCTTAAAGATTTCCATGATTACCTCTTTGAATGGAGGTATACTTATGCATTTATCTATACCCCAATATGACACCGATATCTACACCACCATATGTGATGGCTCCAGAAGTGCTTCGTGAGAAGTGGGTGTAGTTGGAGGACCTATAGAGGAAGGGATTTGTTAGACTTAGTGCTTCTTAATTGCTATCCCCATTTTTGTTTTACAATAAGTAAGATAGGATATTGTGATTATGTGTAGACTACCGATGCCTGAACTATGTGACTCTAAAGAACATGTGTCCACTACTAAGGACTGATGACATCTTCGATCAGTTGAAAGGGTCATGGTAGTTCTCGTAGTTAGGCATCCGATCTTGCTATCACATGCTTCGAGTACGAGATGAGGATATACCAAAGACAAAAGTTGCGAGTTAGATCAACCATTACGAGTAATTTTTGATTCCATTTTGTGTGACAAATGACACAACAATGTTCATTGGACTCATGAATAACTTATTTTAACATTGCATAGACAAGTTTGTGGTGGTATTCATTGATGAAATCCTAGTGTACTCGAAGTCCAAGGAAGAGCATGTGGTACACATGAAGATTTTATGGACACACTGGGAGAGAACCAGATTTATAGGAAGATCATGAAGGGTCAACTCGAGATATGATAGCTCCTTATAATTGGAAACATCATTTTAGAGGATAGAGTTGAGGTCGATAAAGTGATGGTTGTGGTAGTGATTTATTGGGAGCCACACAAGAGTGTTATAGAGGTGAGGAGTTTCCTTTGTTTGGATAATAACTATCATAGGTTTTACCCAAAATTTCTATAGTAGTAGCACCCTTGATTTCTTTAACATAAAACGGGCATCCATTATTGTCGATGGAGAAGTTCCATGGGAGTTTTCAGTAACTGAGGAAAAGTTTGAGGAGCACTCTCATATTGATATTTCTAGAGGAGGGCATCGATTACGTAGTATCCTATGATGCATCAGAAACTGGGTATGGTTTTTTCTGGATTTAGGGAAAAGTAGTGATTACCTATGGTTCATGGCAGTTGATACCACACGAACAGCATTACGTGACCCATGATTTTGATTTAATAGTGGTAGTATTTACATTTAATATGTGGCGCCAAAACCTAATTATAGAGAGATTTATCATCTACTATGACCATAAGAGTCTCTAGTGTATCTCATCTCATAAGTATCTAAACATGAGATAGAGGTGATGGCTAGAGATTATCTAGGACTATGAATTTGAGATTTTCTACTCTCTGGGGAAGGGGAACGTGATGGAAGATGATCTCAATAGGAGATCGAGTTTAAAGGATCTAAACCTGGAATCAATGTAGTTAGCCTAATTTCAGATGTCCTTTGAGGATAGAGATGAAATATGATACCTCTAGTTGATGGTTATTACCCCTTCAATATTACAATGATTCAGGTAGGAACATCTATGAGGAACAAACTATATGACATTATGTGCTCATATTTCTAGAGGGCATGTCCTTGATGGATATTTGAAGGGTGGGGATTAGTTCGTTCTATTTAGAGGAAGTATAAGGGAACTGGTGGAATAACAGGATGAGGACTTGAGGGAGTTACATACATCCTTTTTTGAGGTACATACAGTTGTAGACAATATTTTTAGGACCTATTATGTATGTTCTTATGATCGGAGATGAATAAGGAAGTTGTTGAGTTCATCTCCTGATGCCTCACTTGTCAGCAGGTGAAGTCTAAGCACCAGGATCCATCATGTTTGACTCAACCACTTGAGGGGATATAGTGGAAGTGTTATGAAGTATTTATGGATCTCTTGGTAGGATTAACACATACATATTTGGGGCATGATAGCATCTGTGTGATCCTTGAAAGGCTCACCATGTAGGCCCACTTCCTAGAGATTTGGGAGTAGAGTTCTGTTGAGATCTTCAGACGCGTCTACATACATGATATAGTTCAACTCAATGGAGTCCCATGTATAGTAGTCTCAGATAGTTATTTCCAGTTTACTTCCCGGTGGTGGAATGGATTTTAGGAGGCATTTTGGAATCATCATCTCTTGACCATAGCTTTCCACCCATATATAGACGAGCAGACCAGGCAGACCATACATGTTCAAGAAAACATGCAATGTGATTGCATCCTTAATTTTTTTTACAGTTGTAAGTATCACCTACCTCTTCTGAAGTTTTTGTACAACATTAGATACTATTAAACAATAGGTATAACACTGTTTTAGGTCTTTTATGGGAGAACCTATAGGTCATCACATTACTAGATAGACCCATGAGAGTCATCACTCATGTGCCAAGAGTTGGTGCATGAGACTATAGAGAAGGTGAAGGTCATCTAGGAGAGTATGATGATTTCACAAAGCCATTATAAGTCTTATGCAGACTGGCGATGAAGGATTTGGGAATTTGAGTAGGGAGACCATGTTTTCCTTTGGGTCTCTCCTCAACATAGGATATAGAGATTTTTCTAGGGAAGTAATATATTTATGAGGATCATAGTCCCTTTCAAAATATAACATAGAGTTGGTGAGGTGGTGTACCACTTAGCTCTACCTCTTATATTAGATTGGGTCCTTATGTCTTCCACGTGTCACATCTACAGAGGTATATTCATGCTCCATCACATGTCATTGACTGGGGTGACCTGGACATTGATGATTTGTATAATTTTGCAGAGTACCTAGTGATGATTGAGGATAAACAAGAGCAGACTCTTCGTGTGTGGTAGATTCCACTGGTATGTGATCAATGGTATCATGGGAATTTCTAGGAGAGAACATGGGGAAATCTATCTAAAATTCATTCTCAGAACCCACATTTGTTTTATATAATTTTTTGGTTGTTGGGGATGTAAAGGCCTAAGCTGGAGATAATGTAGGATCTAAAAATTCTAGATTTTATTTTAAAATATTATATGTAATTTTTTTGAGACTAAGTGCTGAGATAGTATGGGATTTCATGGACGGTTGTTCCCAGAATGATTGTTTGAAATTTTTTAATATTTAAATAGAGTGTGCATGGAGTTTTCCAAAAAAATGTGGAATATCTACTAAACTAGTGAAATGATTAGAAATCTGATGGCACATATTGGTTCAATGAAAATGGTTTACCCTAGTCGTGGCCTAACATCAGTCAGCGTGGATCGAACCTGAATGTTATATTTCATATGTATCAGTTATAAAATATTTTATTTCAATGTATTGACTCATTCTATTTTAATTACATTTTTTAGGAATCTAGTGTCATCACCATAACCCTGTAATTCCTCTAAGATGTGTTATGAAAACCCTCTAAACCATTGGTGATGACGGAGCGAGCGTATCATGGATCATTGGGCCAATAGAGTTGGAGGATCTCTGCAACAATGAAAATGAAATCTTTATTCATCCACAAATGGTTAAAACTCAATATTGGGGGTGTTTTTTTACATTTATTCCTTCCCCATGTATAAAATACAATGAAAAATGTGAATCAATCAACAAACTTATTAATCCAAGATCTGTTTGTATTACTCTATTTTTGATTTTATTTACAGGATGGTCATCGGGGTAGATCTTTGTTAGATATTTCAATTGATTCCTATTTTTTATTTGCTATAAGATTAACAGATAGAGGCTGAAAAAAATACAAGGGTAATATCTATTTTTTTGGTGTTCTTGTGAATATATCTACCTCCCCTAAATAGTTTTGTGTTCATAATTATTTTTGATATATGAATGGAGGATCATTATGCCTTAGATTTGTGGTGAATGACCTAATAAAGAATATCCAAAATCAAGATGACCTACCTGAGGAAAATTGATGATGATGATGGATGGATGAAGGAAATTTATGAGATATCTCTATGAAAGAGATTTTTCATTAGGATGAATCATGATGTCGATCTGAACCTAGTGTGACGAAGAATGTAATACGAGGATCGAATACATGCTTCATATTTGAAAAAAATAACACCAAAGCATGACCAACAACACATAGAATTTTCCTCATCCATGGTCGGTAGAGGTGGTGGTGGACAATGTTGCGTTGCATAAAATAGTGGCGCGACATTCCAACACATGCAGGCGAGCTGTGCCGACACCACATGGAGGGTAACCCGATTGCGTGAAATGTGGATCAACCACGTTTGGTGGCCCACTAAGGCAACATTCTGTTGAGGAGGTATACATGGTATTATGACCATTTTGAACATGGTGGCACCACATTGGATAGGAGATTACGTGGTTGGTCGGACCTTGTGCGGCATTGTAGGATAGCCTAAGTGCTGATGGTCAGAAAAAGTAGTTCGGGCCGCTCTAGTGGCCTAGAAGGCATGAACAAGCAGCCCTATAGGCCAAATATCCCATGGTCTAGCTGGGCCAGTAACCTGTGGTTCAGCAGGCCTAGTAATATGATCCATTTTCGGTTAGTTGGATTGGGTCAGGTTTGGTCAGCCGGTCTGGATAGGGCTGGACCGGGCCTGATGGGTTGGATCAGACATGTACCAGACCCGGGACAAAACATTTAACTAAAAAAACCATAAATTCAAACTGTGTGTCCATTTGATGATCCATTTACGGAGTTGGGACCCTTTATATGAGAAGGTTGATTTGAGATACTATAATTTAGTTTTTTTGGATGTTCGATTATGAAATTTTTAGAATGAGAAAAGAGTTCTCCCCGAATGAGAATATTGTGAACAGAGTCTTGTGGCTGGTTGTAACAATAAGACTACATGAATAATTTGGATTTATTGACTCATCATAACTGAGTTTAACATTGGGGATGAGTTTCTCATCAGGACGGAGTTACTCATTGGGAATGACTGTCTCACCGGGACTACATAACCCATCAGGACTATGTGTCCTATCGATACTGGATGATGTGGATTACTCCAGATAATCCTACTTTTCATAGTATAGACCTATAACTATGTGAGCTAACTATTTATCTTCTTAGTAGTAAAATTAATTTATTTAATAGTGGAATACATCATGTATTTAATTATGGTTTACTTATTGTATATCATAGAGGCAAACTTCATGTATTTCATCATGGTATACTTCTATAATTCTTAGTGGCATACTTACTATATTTCATAGTGGACTACATCATGTATTTATCATCGGAATACATAATTTATTTCATTGTGGTATAATTATTTTATTTCTTAGAGTTATTCCTTTGTTGTTTTGGGGTGTCATACTATTTATTGTTTCACCCACCACTTTACGAGATTTTCCCACACTTGTCAAGTATTGTGTAGACAATCAATGCTTGGATGGAGTCCTAGGTGGACTAGGACCAAATGATTCTTAGAGATACAAGACAATCAATGTTTTCTCAATCCTATTTAGATAGTTACCCTATACCTACCCTTTAGGTATGATTTTCTTCATATGAGTTTCAAGAACTTTTGCAATCACATTCAAGACTTCTTTTTGGGTGAGTTGTATTATGGTCGTATTTCCTTTATAGTTTTCTATTATTGTACTCCGTTGTTGGTATCTTAGTAGTATGAATTCTTGTTTACTTATTTTTTTTCATTTTTTCATTTTTTTCTTGAATATTTTTGTTTGTGTACAGGTACTTAGGAAAATGCCTCCCATTTTTGAGATATGCCTACTCAGTTCTGTTCATCGGCCTCTGACCTATTAGAGGAAATCTTGGGGAAGTCACGGCATGGGCCCCTCTGGTAAGGGTCATGAAAATTTAGGTACAATCAAAATATTTTCATTGGGTGATACTTGGAATTTCCCTTTGTGATGAACCAAGTAAAACTACTATTTTGTCTCCCCACATGTGAGTATTTAGTAATTGAATAATTCCATCAGACATCAATACAAGTTCCTTGTTTTTTCCAATATTCCATTTGGTATTGTAATAAATTTATGTGGTGTTAGTGTGAAAAAAACTTACATAATTTATATATACACATTCATTTTCAAGGTGGTTTTCAAGGAGTTTTATTTGTAAAGCAAGAAATACCAAATGGTTCCCTTATTCAAACCTACATTCTATGGGATGTAATTTGATGCAAATGTTCCACAAATACATAGGGAATCACATTTAATTATTGGGTGGGAGGTGGGGATCACCAAACTTTTTTGGGGGTAGTAGTGTTAACTACTATGGTACTCCTTTAAAGATTTATGATATGTTCGCAAGTCCTTCATTAAATTCCAAGTATGATGTAATCCAGTGTTGAATTGACAATCAATTATTAAAATGTGTGGAATTGAGATTAATCCATGTGTATATGTGGTCCTCCATAATAAGAGATATATGGATCTATTTTAGGTTCTTCATCAATGGAACCCTTATCATTAATGGATTAGAAATTATTTTCTTTGTTGTAATTATGATAATGGTCTTGATCCACAATGTTGGACACTCTAGAGTGTATCATCATCTAGAGGGATGAGATTTGTTTTGATGTTACCATCAGACCCATCATATGGCCATCATATATATCCTCATGAATTGAATTAGAATCACCATTGTTTGGTTACAGATAACATGACACATCCCTATTTAAAGTCTTGTGATGTGGATCATACTATGATGTTTAACGTCATTCCGAAATGATGTATAGGCAGAAGGTAGCCTTCTAAAGATTTGTGTCGGACATATTCTAATATGACCTAAGAGTCTTCAAAGGGATACATGTTCGATGACTATAAATTTACCTATTTGGAATGTGTCCTAGGAGAAATTTTATTGATTTTGGGTGTTGGGTTTTGACCTTAATGAGGCTTTCAATGTTTCTCACATGTGAAAGAATCAAATCACAAAAAGTTTTTTTTATGAGGACTGACACATATGGAGGAACTCTAAATGTTTTTATCACACTAAGTAAGGCCCATTGATATTATTTACTTGGGGCCCACACTCTAGAGGATGCCCAAGGGATGGATAAATGGCTTCGAGGACCCATGCTTATGGAGTCCCTTAGAAGAAAGGCGAGAAGAAGATCCATAGACGACTTCTCTGCCATAAAATGCATCTGATCTCACAGACACCGTGATATTATCATAACCATTTTACCATATTATTCATGATTTAATGTGAGAAATGGGTTCACATAGATGATTCTGAAAATGACATGATCATTCTTCCATTTTTAGAAAAGGCATGGGTGATTGGGGAAAACGAAAGTACTTTTATGTGTTTGTCTCCCACACTCATTATACCCCTAATAGTAATATATAACTAACTATGTGGATGAAACCCATGGTTATGGATATAGAGGAATTAATGAAGTAGGAGAGGTATGAAAATGAAAGGATATGGTCTAACCCAACTAGGGATGCTCTTGAACTAGATCCTATGAATTAGAAGAGGGTAATGCACTAATCCTAAAATGGAAGGGAAAGAATGATTCTTTTCATTCCCCTTAGAACAAGAGGTCCAGGGTATTAGAGATGACGATGAACAGCTGTGGTCCTAGCCCTCATATCTAAGAATGGTAGATCCCTAAAATATCCCATAGGGTCGAGGTCCTCGTAACTAATGGAATACATATCCACATGAAACCAGAGGACCCCACCCATCAGGTTGGACAAGTGTGGGACCCCACTGGCCAAATTATTTCATATCCTAATGGGAGACATTCTTGTGATCCTCCTACCATTTTCTTTCATGATTGGAGGATTTGGAGGAGTTTTTTATTCCCCCCAACATCAAATGAAGCATCCAAATAATGAGGACCTCTACAATTTGTTTCTTAGAAGAGGGATCAAAAGGGTCTCACGTGAGTCCTGGGTTGATGATTCGAGGTAATTCATACCAGACTCTATAGGAGTTAGGAATGATTCATGAAAGTGATAAGACTACATGATATTTATATTTCATGATTAATGGAATAGATTCTAAACAACACTTGGGAGAGGTGTTGGCCTTAGAACCATAGGTCTCCTCAGGTTTCCCTAGAAGGATCTTTCAGAAGTCCCTATGTTGGGAAGGGACCTTCACACTAGTGGTTTTCAACTAGGGGAGATGTCCTAATTCAAGTTTACTTTTCTTTATCACTATGGGGGACTATTATCCCCCTACTATTCCTAATCATATTTTCACATTGTTTTTGAAATGATACGTGATAGATTTTTGGAGACCTAGGCGAAGGGGTTGTGTGACCATAGAATGAAGACTTCTTCTAATTTAACAGTAGTGAAAACAAATATCCCTAGGGTATCATTTATATGAATATAAGAGGCTATTATCATAGTATTTTCCCAGAATTGTTTCTTGGAGTAGGATCTTAGTACATGTTCCCTACATAGGGGTGGGTGTTCTCTCTGTGACTTATAGGGTTTGTGTGAGTTGGTTCCTTAGGAAAGGGTGGTTGTGATTTCCTTTTTGTATATGCAGGACCTAGATGATCCTCTTGGTTCATAGGTTGGGTGTGCACAAAACCACCTGGGTGGACCACCTAAGTGAACCCACTACTTCATACCTTAGTGTTTCCACCCCACACCCTTTCTTCGGATCACTATCGACATATGGTCCAGGCCCATTGGGACCATCCCTTTGCTACCAGGACTAACCCCATAAAAATTAAGAGTCTCACCATAAACATTTCTGGATGGGTCAGGGAAATTTTTATTCTTTACACTTAGATATCCAATATTCTCCTTCTTCCATTAATATATATTTTTACTCCAAATACAAATTTTGTGTCTAGGTGAGGTTCACTTAATGATTTCTATGGACAATATCATTTAAACCATTTCATGGGGTTAAAAAATCCCCCCTAAAATTAGATTCATTCAGAATGAAAAAATTATGGTTCAATGCCATTTGTAGGGAACTTCGATTCATTCCAATGATTGTTGACGAAATTCAAGGTTATCTAAACTGTAGAAGGATGATCTAATTTTTTCTTTATACATGGGGACTTGTGTAAATGAATAAACAAATCCAAGGTTCATATTTATAACCCTAGAATCTTTTTTTTATTTCATCACCATATCTTTTTCCTAAGAATAATATAAAGAATACATTATTGTAAATACTTCTATTTTTCTTAGGCCACCATTTACTGGTTTTTTGAACTAATTTTTTTTCCATTTTATTATTCATTTCCTAATTCATTCATAAACCATGCAGATCATTGGTTTAGATATTTGAGACTATACTTTTATCATAGCTTCCAAATACAGGTTTTCAAACTGGTGAGTAATGTGTCTCATTCTGTGCGAAATTTAATGTATGGAAAGACAGACTAAAAATACTGGTCTTTTAGGTCCCCTAACATTGACCATAAGTTTCATAATGATGTTATAATCAAGGTTTTTACCTATTACTGATATGAAATTATTCAAATACCCCAAGGAGAATTTGAAGTCATGATTTCACAGTTTTCATATTTAAAAGAGGACTCGATACAAGTGTGTAAGGAATGGCTGTATACTATATCTGGATTGAAATTTCTGTTATGGTGTTGTTTGGGAATATTGGGATAGAGGATTTCTCTCTTGAAGATGGATTTATCAGAGGTTGAAAAACATGATTTGTGGGAATATTTAAGCCATGACAACTGGGCATTATTACTGTATAGTCAAATAGTAGCATCCTCTAGCTAACAATCCTCGATTTGTTTCGGGGACTTATGTGATGTCATCTAGGTAATGTTAATGGAAATATAGTAAATGGAATTATTATAAATTATTACATTTTATTACCAATATCTATAAATTTTTTGAAGATCCAAATTTCACAAGACCACGAAGGGTGGTTTTCCAATTAATGGCTTTTGAGAATGAATAGAGCATATGTATTATCACTGTCCATGAATGGGAAACCACACCCACTTGAATTTGGTTTATTTCAAGGAGGGTATATTCTTTTAATTTATTGACTTCAGAGGGTATGCCTCTTTCTGAAGGGGGTTTAAGCATTGTGTAGTTTAATGTCGTGTGAAGAGGATATGGACCCTAAATTTTAACACCATAGAAAAAGGACACTGAATAAAAATTAGCATATTGTGACGAGGATGATATAATACACTATTTAATTTTATGAATTAGGGACATGAGATGGTATAGTATATAGTTTTTTTACCTTTCAAAAAAATATTCATAATTCCCCATTCTACGTTGATCAGATTGAGAATTTTCCATTATCAATCGGTTTTACAGGGGGAATGTTTTACATTGAAACTTGGGGGCTTTGAAATATGAGAAATTAGATAGTAAAAGTAAAAAAGAAAGCATACTATATTTTTGGGTTATGTTTAAATAATTTTCTTCTCCTAAAGATGAATGTGTCACCAGTTGATAAGACCATTTAATGGTTGAATCTATTGAATTCCTATTGAGGTATGATTCAACATATTCATGCAATGAAATCCTCTAGTTGACAAGCCAATTTCATGGGAAACTTTTTGAAAATCCATCCGGGGTGTGTTACAATATATTCAAGAAAAATAGGTCCTTAGGTTTGAGGCCATCTATTATCGATGGCCAATGAAATATTATGGACATTCAGTTCTCCCTGGAAACAAAGTTTGGTTTGTGGAAAAAATTTCCTGAATATAGAGGATGAATTTTAATTAAAAAATGACATTAGAATATAATGAAATGTTTCCTTATGCAGATAGGACCCATACATAGGTATGGGGGGAGTTTTTTCATGTTAATTATACAAATACATTGGATTCAAGAATCACTATGTTTCCCATTTGAATGAGAATCTTGTCATATATAGTTCTTTAGAGATCATGCAGGTTAATGTTTTTCAAGAATGATGATATGGTGTATTTTAGTTTTAATTTATATTAATAAGACCATAGTATTGTAGAAATGATGAGTATATTGAGGCCTAGATGATCAAATTTGTCCTAAAATAATTTGGATACGTGGGTGGGAAATGGTAAACTTGGATCATTTGGTTTCATGTATTGAGAGATGTGAAAAATGAAAAGCATTCAATGGATGACCTCATACCATTATCAAATTGTAGGTTCCAACATGATGTCATTAGGACTTAGGGGGATATAAGGGGATTCTCCTAAGGATGAATTTACCATAGGATAAAAAATCTATTTTGGGGGTGACATTATGCAAAGATACCTTGGTTGTGTCTTTGTATAATCTATAAATGGCCTCATCTAGCTAAAAATCTCATTCGGTTGGAGAATTCTAGAAAACAAAATCATATCATGTTATAACATTGTCAGAGAAATGATTCCTCATGTATCATACATTATATCACTTGTAAATAGAGAAAGTTTATAAAGATACAAAATTTTCTAGAATTAGGAATAGGATGTGTGGTTGGAATATGTTTTTTCATAATAAATGCATTTGGTTTTGAAATTAGTCATGATGTGAAGAGTCCCTTTTCACATATCTAACTTCTATGTTAGAGGAAATATCTCTATTTCCATAAAGGATCTGAAAATTAGGGGATGAAAATTAAGATCTCCTACATGGAATTTGTTTATGGATGGGAGGGGGAATTGTTTTACCACATGTCTAGGACAAGGAAATTAATTATAAGTGTCACTATGTTTCTAAATGAAATGAGAATAAAAAAATAGTTTTTACAGAACCATGTAGTTTAAATTCATGAAAAAGGACTTCAACCATTTAATTTAACATCCTTATGTAAGGATGAATTTTACTCGATGTAAAAAATAACTTTTTGGAACAACACAGTTGTAGGACCCATGTGTCACTATGTATCACATTGGAGTAAGGATCAATCCACACATAGTTTTAGAGGTGATCCCCATACTGATTGAATTCATTTGTAGAGATGATCCTCTTATATAGAATTAATGCATACATAAAATTGTGGGGGGCATTTCCCATATTGTAGATGGGACACAATGTAATATAAGAGAGTAAGTAAATATATTGCAGAAATAAGAATCAATCCATATATATTTCTTAAAGAACATATGTAGTTTAAATTCATTTGGAGAATACATCTGCGTTGCCATTACATGTTTTGTTTATAAGATCATGATAAAATTGATGTGAATTGATCTACCATATTTATGTAGGGATCCTAATTAACCAACCACATAATCCCATGTGAGCAATGATCAGTGCGATAAACAAGGAGTGGAAAATGATTCCTCCACCATAAAATTATTATACTAGTTAATTACAGTGTAATATTTATTTTGCGTTGGATAGACCCATATTTAGGATGCATTCATTTCTACGTATCTCATTGAGAATGAGAAACAGGGGATACAAAGTTCTTAAAAGTTTCCCAATGTAGGTAGGAACCATATGCATAGAGGGTGAACATTGTTTTATTGGGACTGGTCTAGGATTGGAGATCCTTTCATCACTATATTTCTTATTTAAATGAGAATCAATCCACATGTAGTTTGAAAGAGCGCTGTCGTGGGCGCCCTCAAATGATTAGTGTAATTTGGGGTACTTAGGTGCAGCAGAGTGGCTGACCAAGGTCGTCTCTCAAAGGAGGAAGTGAATTTAACAACTTATTGGAGGTATTATAAATAAAATAAAATAAAATAGAATAGAATAAAAACACTACTTTAAAGGATTGGGGTTTGTTTTAGTTTATGAATCTAGAAGAAGTTTGCTGGAAGAAGATTGTATAATTTATTTTGTTTTTAGTTTTGAAATGAATTTCGATTAAAATGACACAACAAGAAGATGTTTTTTTAGAAATATATTTAAAAGGCGTAATCGATCTAACTCTACCTCATCAATCATTTATTAATCATTATCATTTAAATTAATATTCACTTAATTATGATCCCTTAATTTGTTAAATCCTGAACCCTACGAGAATTAACTTTACCACGATGATGATGTGAATTTAACCCTAGGCTAACTTCGGAACATGCAATCGTAGCACCCTGCTTTGATTGATGTTTTAAGATTAGCTTATTGTCAGTGGTAAAATATGGCACATATCCATTCTGGAAATGAGGATGAATTGTGTTTAGGAATTATATTTTAACTCTACAAATTTATCCCGTGTGGTCTTATATTACCGATTAAGATTGCGCTCTCACAATTTATACAATTCCCGGCCTCGTGTGTTTTGTGTTAACTATTAAATTGCTTGCTTAGATTCATTTAAATTAAAAACTCAATTAATGGATCATGTTTAGTGAATTACAGTAGATCATTGATTCAAAATAAATTAATGAATAAGGTGAGAGGTCGACCGATTACTAAAAAGAACTACTCTTCCATGGGCGATGTAGTTATCGTGGAGACGATTTGCATAAGAAAAGGATTGAAAGGGTATAACCCAATCTTGTATCCACTCTTGATTCCAACCCAAAGAGGAAGATTAATAGAAGAAGAAATTTAAACAAAATATAAGGAAATAGAAGAAATAAAATAAGAACAAAGAAGTTTATTACATAAACAAAATCATTACAACATGAAGGAGAAGAAGAAGGCTTCGTCGAAGGGATCCTTGCTTCAAGAGATACCCTTATTGAAATGGTTGGAGAATTGGAGTGGATCCACATATACTCTGTCTTCAACTTACCAATGCACGTCCCAACCCCTCCAAATGAGAAAAACTCCAATTTATAGAGGGGAGGGGAGGAGAGGTTACAAGTGGTTTCAAGTGTGAATGTGGAAATTCGGCCAAATATTTTATACCAACTTTCACCGCCCATTGGACCCCCAAAACGCGTGAATTGGCCGGACTTCCAGAAGGTTAGAATGTGAGGATATGTGTCTTCTATTTCCTCTCCAAATTTGGGCTCAATACAGGCCCATATGTAGGCGTTATGGCCGAAATACAGAAGCTTCTCCATTCTGGCGAGCCCAGCCCAACTTTGACTTCATGACCCAATTTCAACAACCAAATGAACTCTTTCGCTCTAGTGTCCTGAATAAAAGTTGTAGATACTTAAGTTAGGAACACTGTTACAACATTTCAAATTAAAATAATAAAAATACAAATATTTATATTCGAACTACTACAGTGAACTATAAAGGGTAAAACTGGAATTTTCATCAAATATTCAAATGAATGATCTAATCCCAAATATTTTATAAATAAACATATTTAACACAATGTGAGGAAATTATATCATTTATTATCAATAAAATATTCAATAAAAAAGTGTTTTATCAACTCCCCCTCACTTACCATTTTGCACACCTGGGCAAAACCTCATATCAAGTAAACATCAATATCAAATCAAAACCAATTTTAAAACACATATCCTTAAGATCAATCAATTTCACACCAAGAATAAAAAGATATCATGCCTCATAAAAAACCTTATTTAAAGTTCTCCATTTATATCATTCAATATATTTCCACTTCATTTATCCGCCCATGCACAAAACACTTATCTCGCTTGAAGTTTCTCTCATCACTCAAATATCAATTTTTTTTGCAATGTCTTTCTCATCCAAACTCATACAAGGGTCACCATAGGATTGATAGATTCCTACATCACTAACTGATGTGAGTCCAGGACATATGTTTATCATGAGGACTTTTCAGGGTTGTTCTGTGGCTTTCGGTTGGTAGGATTAAGATGCGAAAAACTCTTAGGCTGAATGAGGAGGGCTTGACACTTTTGAAGAAAAATTGCATTAATCTAATTTTCACTTAAATATGGTCTTCTCATCAATCCCCATAGTATCAATTCAGCTCCATCATCATGAAAAGTCATGAAAGGTTTACACCATTCATCATTTCAGCATAAAAAATTTCAATCTTCTCAAACATGATTTTCTTGAAAGCTCCAGATGGGCACAACTTTCCACCTCAATTAGAAGCTCCAGAAAAGGCACAGCTTCACTTGTCATGAAAGCTCCAGAAAAGGAACATCTTTCAATATAATGAATTTCTTCAGTAGCAAACACATCTCTTCAGAATTTAATTTTCCACCCAAATTATCACATAATATGGTGGCACAACACAAGACAACTTCCCCCACACTTAAGCTCAACTAGATTATGCAATTTCACTTCAAGAGTTGGTTGGATAGGGAAAATTGGCTTGTAATGTGGCTTAACCTAACAGGATGTGCATGGCTTCTAAGGGCTACAAGGATTAAATATTCAAGGTAGACCATTATAAAAAAGGATTCTTTGAAATAGGGGCTTTAATACCAAACAAATGCCTCAATCATTTAAACATATGTACCTCAAACCCTCAAGTTTTGACAGGAATAGATCAAATTCTTGTTAAATCAAGCATGGTTTGGTTCTCTCAAGAAGTGAGGTGAATGTAAAGAATATGAAAATAATGGTTTAGAAGCCTCACAGGAAAGTGATTTCAAATATAAAGACAGTGAGATTGGCATGGGATTCAAAATTCAGCATACTTTTCATGAAATTACTAAATATTTGAACTTGAAACAAAGTCATTTAAGCATTTATATAAGCTTAGTTTCTAGGGGTAAATTGTTTCACTTACTGATATGGATTTAAAAATGGTGATGATAATCATTTCAGTCCAGAAGTTTCAAAAACACATAGAAAATTGTAAAATAAACACACAAAATTTGAAAAACACACAATTTTGTTTTTGTTTTTTTTAACAGGAAAGCAATTGAAATTACTAAACTAAAAGGTTCCCTCCCCCACACTTAAAATATTGTATTGTCCTCAATGTGAACCTATGAGATGACATATGCACATGAAATGCCGAATTTTTAAATAGGACAAATAATATAAAAGTGAAAGGGTTAGGAACAGCCTGATGTGATCAAGTGATGATGGGGTCATGCAGTGTGATAAAATCCACTACATCAGTAGGATGTCCCTCATGTATCTTTTCAAACGTTTCCCATTGACTGTAAAGCTCCTTCCAGTGTCCTCTTGTGTGATCTCCACTGCACCATAAGGAAAAACATTAGACACAATATAAGGACCTAACCATCTGGAATGAAACTTACCAGGCATCAACTTCAGTCGTGAACTATAGAGAAGGACTTTCTCTCCAACATGAAACTCCCTTTATTGGATCATTTTGTCATGAGCTGCTTTTGATCTTTCCTTGTAGAGCCTTGAGTTCTCATATGATGACAGTCGAATCTCCTCAAGCTCTTGAATTTTCAACTTCCTTTGAATTCCAGCATGGGCCAAATCCATGTTACATTTCTTTATAGCCCAATATGTCCGATGCTCGACTTCCACGGGGAGATGACACGCTTTCCCAAAAAAAATCCGAAATGGGGACATACCAATGGGGGTCTTGTATGCTATCCTGTAAGCCCACAATGCATCATCCAAGCGCTTGCTCCAATCCTTCCTATTTGGCTGCACGGTTTTCTCCAAGATTTGTTTCAACTCACGATTTGAAACCTCAACCTGGCCATTTGTTTGGGGGTGGTATGGTGTTGATGTTTTGTGAGTCACCCCATACTTTCGAAGGAGGGAAGCAAAATTCTTATTGAAAAAGTGTGTCCCTTGGTCACTGATAATGGCCTTTGGTATTCCAAACCTGCAGAAAATCTGTGCTTTGACAAAGTCCACAACAACATGAGAATCGTCAGTCCTGGTGGCCTTGGCCTCCACCCATTTACTCACATAATCAACAGCAACCAAAATATACAAAAATCCAAATGAACTAGGAAAAGGACCCATAAAATCAATGCCCCATACGTCAAAAATCTCACAGAATAGTATGGGTTGTTGGGGCATCTCATGACTCTTAGAAATGTTCCCAGTGTGTTGGCAACGAGAGCATGACTTAAAAAACACATGGGCATCATGGAATAATCTAGGCCAATATAATCCAAAGTCCAAAACCTTCCTAGCTATCTGTTGGGATCCAAAGTGTCCACCACAAGCAAGTGTATGACAAAAATGCAAAACAGACTCAAACTCATGATCGGTAACACACCTCCTAATGACTTGGTCACTACACATGCGCCATAAGTATAGATCATCCCAAACATAAAATCTTGACTCACTCTTTAATTTTTGGACTTGATGTTTCTTCAAATTACTGGGATTTCAGAGCCAACAATGTAGTTAACTAAATCAGCATACCAAGGATGCTTACCTGAGATGGTATAGAGGTGCTCATCGGGGAAAGTGTCCCGAAGTGGTACCTGGTCCATGGTGTCACCCTCTAGTGTGTGAGTAAGCCTACTCATGTGGTCCGCCACCAAGTTTTCTTACCCCTTTTTGTCCTTTATCTCGATGTCAAACTCTTGAAGAAGGAGCATCCAACGGATAAGTCGCGGCTTTGCATCTGGCTTCTTCAGGAGGTACCTCAAAGCTGCATGGTCAGAAAAAACAACTACTTTAGAGCCCAATAAATATGAACGGAATTTATCTAAAGAAAATATGACAGCAAGAAACTCCTTTTCTGTGGTTGTGTAATTTGATTGGGCTGAATCCAGTGTCCTTGATGCATAGGCGATCACATGTGAACGCCCCTCCACCATTTGAGATAAGACAGCTCCAACCGCAAAGTTGGAGGCGTCACACATAATCTCAAAAGGAATCTCCCACCTTGGGGGTTGTATGATAGGTGGAGTGGTCAGACGTTGTTTTAGCTCATCGAATGAATTCCTGCAAGAAACATCAAACACAAAATCAGAATCATTTTGAAGTAATCTTGACATAGGAAGAGCAATCTTACTAAAATCATTGATGAAGCGCCGTTAAAATCCTGCATGACCTAGGAAAGATCTAACATCACGCACACATGAAGGATATGGTAAGGATGAAATAATATCTACCTTTGATCTATCAACCTCTATCCCATGTTTTGACACTACATGCCCTAAGACAATGCCATGCTCTACCATGAAATGACACTTTTCAAAGTTCAGGACCAGATTCTTCTCAATACAATGATTCAATACCTTTCCCAAACTAATTAGACATTCATCAAATGAAGACCCATACACTGTAAAATCATCCATAAATACCTCCATGAATGTCTCAATAAAATCATAAAAAATACTCACCATACATCTCTGGAAGGTACCTGGGGCATTGCAAAGTCCAAATGGCATCCTCCGGTAGGCAAATGTGGCAAAGGGACTGGTGAATGTAGTCTTCTCCGGATCCTCTGGAGCTATAGGAACCTGAAAATATCCAGAAAATCCATCCAAGAAACAATAGTGTGTCTTCCCAGCTAGTCTCTCAAGCATCTAATCAATAAATGGGAGGGGGAAATGGTCATTGCGAGTGGACTGATTTAGTTTCCTATAATCAATACACACACGCCAACTGTTTTTCACCCTCATTGGAACTAAATCATCTTTCTTATTTTTAACAATAGTAAAACCAGTTTTCATAGGCACAACCTGAATTGGACTTACCCACTGTGAATATGAAATGGGAAATATTATACCTGCCTCAAGAAATTTCTCAACTTCCTTTTTAACAACTTCCAGGAGGGTGGGATTGAGTCTCCTTTGTGGTTGTCTCACCGGTTTAGCCCCATCCTCCAAGAGAATCCTATGCATGCAAATGGAGGGGCTAATACCTGATATGTCAGCCAAGGTCCACCCAATCGCCGTGATCTTCTCCCTCAAAATATTCAAAAGCTTTTCTTCATGTTCAAAAGGGATATTGTTAGCAATGATAACAGGTAATCTCTCACTACTCAACAAGTATGAGTATTTCAGATTTGGTGGCAATGGCTTGAGGTCTAATGAAGGAGGGTGTAGTATGGATGGAGACATTGAAGGAACTGAAATATGTGCACAAAGAGCATCAGTATCAGAATAGACATCATCAAAATCATAGAATAAAGCATCAAATCTATCAGCATACTCAACAACCATTTCATAATCAGAGTGAACATGATCAAAATCAGAATATGAATCCACATCAAAATCAAATCTTAGAGAGTCTTGTTCATTAGAAACAGGTGTGGAAGTTCTCTTAGACATTAAACCAGAACGAATACTCATAATCTCCCTAAGCATAGGACAATCAAATTCCATGATGTTTTTACTTGGTGGTTAAAAATGGGAGATAACAAAAGCAGAATGGTCTTCTGAGGGGTACTTCATGGAATCCATAACATTAAATATCACAACTTCATCTCCAAACTCCATGGAAAGTGTACTGTCATTTACATTTATGATAGTTTTTGAAGTTTTGAGGAAGGGTCTACCAAAGATAATGGGGGCATGAGAACTTACCTGATCATCCTCCATGTTAAGCACATAGAAGTCTGCTGGAAATATCATGTCTCTTAACCGAACAAGTACATCCTCAATAACTCCCGCTGGATATGCCCTAGATCTATTCATCAATTGCACCACTACTCTTGCTGGCTTTAACTCACCAACCTGCAAGGAATAGAATACAGAGTGAGGCATCAAATTTATGGAAGCTCCCAAATCACAAAGAGCATCAGATAATTGCAACTCCCCTATGGTACATGGGATGGTGAATGTCCCGGGATCCTTGCACTTTGTTGGCATTGCTAGAGTTGATGTAATGAGTGCTGATACATTCCTTCAAAGTTTGATCCTCTCATTCCCCTTGATCCCTCTTCGATTGGTGCAGAGTTCTTTTAAGAATTTGGCATACCTTGGGATTTTCTTAATGGATTCAAGTAGAGGAATGTTGATCTCCACACGCTTGAATGTGTCCAAAACCTCCTTTTGCATTTCTTCTTCAGCCATCTTATTGGTTTGAACAACCCTGTTTGGAAAAGGAAGGGGTTTAGGAGGAACATCATCAATATTTTTCTTACCTTTATCTTTCTCCTTGGATTGCTCATCAGTTGGTATGGAATGCGGCTTCTCTGAAGTTGAGGTGAATCCCGGTGGAATGGTAGGTGTAAATGTATCTTTCATTTGCTTCCCACTTCTCAATGTGATGGCACTAACATTCCCCTTTGGATTTTGAGTGGGTTGGGAAGGTAGATTTCCAGAATTCTTACTCACAAGTTCATGGAGGGTGGTGGCAATCTGGCTCATTTGAGTCTTCAACTCCCTTAGCTCCGAACTTTGACTCTTCATCTCATTCTGTTGATTAAGAACAATTTGCTTCAAAAGATCATCAGTATTAGAATCTACCTTTGGTGAATGATTCCCTTGTTGCTGACTTGTTGATGTTTGAGCTTCAAATCTACTTTGGGGTTGTTGGAAACCCTATTGGTAAGGTGGAGGCTGCTGGAAGTTTTGTTGAAAGGGTGGCCTTTGTTGTTTGCCAGAGCCATACCTCATGTCTGACTGATCATTCCACCCTTGTTTGTATGTTGGATCAAACTTCTATTGGGGATATGGTTGTTGTTGTTGCTGCTGAAATGGTCTCCCTGGGAACACTGCTGCACAATCTTCTGTCTCTTGTAGTTGTGGGCAACAGTCAGTTGGGTGGCTTGTCTCAGTGAAAATGCCACATGGCCTTGAAGGAGGGGGTAGAGATGTCTTTTGTGCCAATGCATTCTGCCTCACCATAGTTGTAAATTCTTCTAACTTAGTATCAATCAAATGACTTTCAAGAGAAGAAGGACTTACTTGATGTACTCCTCGAACATGTGGTGTACCTCTATCACCAAATTGTTGGGAGTTTTGGGCCATCTTGTCGATCAACGCACGTGCAGCTACTGGTGTCTTGTCCACCAATGCTCCTCCAGCCGCAGCATCCACCATGCTTCTCTCCATAGGTGTGAGTCCTTCGTAGAAGTATTGGATGAGGAGTTGCTCACTGATTTGGTGATGCGGACAGCTTGCGCACAACTTCTTGAATCTCTCCCAATACTCATACATTGACTCCCCTTGGGCTTGCTTGATCCTCGATATCTCCTTTCGAATGGATGTTGTCTTTGATGCTGGAAAAAATCTTTGCAAGAAAAGACGTTTCAAATCATTCCAACAAGTTACATCTTCGGGTTGTAAATAATACATCCAGTCTTTTGCAGCTCCATCCAGTGAGAATGGGAATGCTCTTAATTTGATTTGATCTTCAGAAACATTTCTTGGTTTAAGGGTTGATCAAACCACATTGAATTCTTTCAAATGCTTATTAGGATCCTCACTAGAGAGGCCATGAAACTTTGGAAGTAAGTGAATTAACCCATATTTTTGTTCAAAGTACGATTCGAGATTTGGGTATGCAATACAATTTGGTTGATAGTTAATATCAGGTGCAACCAATTCTCGAATGGTTCTATTAAGTTCATTAACATTGTTTTCAGCCATTGGTTCCTCTTTTATGTTTGAATTTGAATAGCTTCCAATTTCAAAGTTTCCAGAATAGAGGAATTCACCAACTGGTTGAATATTGAAACTTCCTGTAGATTGAGAATTTCTTATTCGAGCCCTAAGGCTACGTCCAATCTCAGGGTCAAGATCTAAGAGATCTTCAGGATTAGATCGTTTCATAGATCAAATAAAAATGAAAAGAAAGAAAGTGGACCATAGTAAAATAAAAATGAGAAGTTTGAGTTGATGGTCCAAAAAGAAGTAGAAGAAAATAAAAGAAGAAGAATAAAAATCAAATTGGGTAAAGAAGGAAGAAAGAAGAGAGGAAGATAATAAAATGTAAAATAAAATAAATACCTCTAATTGGTTGAAATAATTACTTGCCTCCCCGGCAACGGCGCCAATTTGAAAGAGCGCTGTCATGGGCGCCCTCAAATGATTAGTGTAATTTGGGGTACTTAGGTGCAGCAGAGTGGCTGACCAAGGTCGTCTCTCAAAGGAGGAAGTGAATTTAACAACTTATTAGAGGTATAATAAAAAAAATAAATAAAAATATAATAGAATAAAAAAAATACTTTAAAGGATTGGGGTTTGTTTTAGTTTATGAATCTAGAAGAAGTTTTCTGGAAGAAGATTGTATAATTTTTTTTTTGTTTTTAGTTTTGAAATGAATTTCGATTAAAATGACACAACAAGAAGATGTTTTTTTATAGATCTATTTAAAAGGCGTGATAGATCTAACTCTACCTCTTCAATCATTTATTAATAATTATCATTTAAATTAATATTCACTTAATTATGATCCCTTAATTTTTTAAATCCTGAACCCTACGAGAATTAACTTTACCACGAAGATGATGCGAATTTAACCCTAGGCTAACTTCGGAACATGCAATCGCAGCACCCTGCTTTGATTGATGTTCTAAGATTAGATTATGGTCAGTGGTAAATTAAGGCACATATCCATTCTGGAAATGAGGATGAATTGTGTTTAGGGATTATATTTTAACTCTACAAATTTATCCCGTGTGGTCTTATATTACCGATTAAGATTGCGCTCTCACAATTTACACAATTCCCGGCCTCGCGTGTTTTGTGTTAACTATTCAATTGCTTGATTAGATTCATTTAAATTAAAAACTCAATTAATGGATCATGTTTAGTTAATTACAGTAGATCATTGATTCAAAATAAATTAATGAAGAAGGTGAGAGGTCGACCGATTACTAAAAAGAACTACTCTTCCATGGGCGGTGTAGTCATCGTGGAGACGATTTGCATAAGCAAAGGATTGAAAGGGTATAACCCAATCTTGTCTCCACTATTGATTCCACCCCAAAGAGGAATATTAATAGAAGAAGAAATTTAAAAAAAATAGAAGGAAAGAGAATAAATAAAAGAAGAACAAAGAAGTTTATTACATAAACAAAATCATTACAACATGAAGGAGAAGAAGAAGGCTTCGTCGAAGGGATCCTTGCTTCAAGAGCTACCCTTACTGAAATGGTTGGAGAATTGGAGTGGATCCACTTCTACTATGCCTTCAACTTACCAATGCACTTACCAACCCCTCCAAATGAGTAATACTCCAATTTATAGAGGGGAGGGGAGGAGAGGTTACATGTGGTTTCAAGTGTGAATGTGGAAATTCGGCCAAATATTTTATTCCAACTTGCACCGCCCATTTGACCACAAAAACGCGTGACGTGGCCGGACTTCCAGAGGGCTAGAATGTGAGGATATGTGTCTTCTATCTCATCTCCAAATTTGGGCTCAATACAGGCCCATATGTAGGAGTTATGTCCGAAATACAGAAGCTTCTCCATTCTGGAGAGCCCAGCCCAACTTTGACTTCATGACCCAATTGAAACAAACCAATGAACTATTTAGCTCTAGTGTCCTGAATAAAGGTTGTAGATAATTAAGTTAGTAACACTGTTAAAAAATTTCAAATTAAAATAATAAAAATTAAAATATTTATATTCGAAATACTACAGTGAACTATAAAGGGTAAAACTGGAATTTTCATCAAATATTCAAATGAATGATCTAATCCCAAATATTTTATAAATAAACATATTTAACACAATGTGAGGAAATTATATCATTTATTATCAATAAAATATTCAATAAAATAGTTTTTTATCAACTCCCCCACACTTACCCTTTTGCACACCTGGGCAAAACCTCATATCAAGTAAACATAAATATCAAATCAAAACCAATTTTAAAACACATATCCTTAAGATAAATCAATTTTACACCAAGAATAAAAAGATATCATGCCTCATAAAAAACCTTATTTCAAGTTCTCCATTTATATCATTCAATATATTTCCACTTTATTTATCCTCCCCTGCACAAAACACTAACCTCGCTTGAATTTTCTCTCATCACTCAAATATCAATTTTTTTTTGCAATGTCTTTCTCATCCAAACTCATAAAAGGGTCACCATAGGCTTGATAGATTCCTACATCACTACCCGATGTGAGTCGAGGACATATATTTATCATGAGGACTTTTCATGGTTGTTCTGTGGCTTTCGGTTGGTAGGATTAAGATGTGAAAAACTCTGAGGCTGAATGAGGAGGGCTTGACTCTTTTGAAGCAAAATTGCATTAATCTAATTTTCACTTAAATATGGTCTTCTCATCAATCCCCATAGTATCAATTCAGCTCCATCATCATGAAAGGTCATGAAAGGTTTACACCATTCATCATTTCAGCATAAAAAATTTCAATCTTCTCAAACATGATTTTCTTGAGAGCTCCAGATGGGCACAGCTTTCCACCTCAATTAGAAGCTCCAGAAAAGGCACAGCTTCACTTGTCATGAAAGCTCCAGAAAAGGCACAGCTTTCAATATAATGAATTTCTTCAGCAGCAAACACATCTCTTCAGAATTTAATTTTCCACCCAAATTATCACATAATATGGTGGCACAACACAAGATAGCTTCCCCCACACTTAAGCTCAACTAGATTATGCAATTTCACTTCAAGAGTTGGTTGGATAGGGAAAATTGGCTTTTAATGTGGCTTAACCTAACAGGATGTGCATGGATTCTAAGGGCTACAAGGATTAAATATTCATGTTAGGCCATTATAAAAAAGGATTATTTGAAATAGGGGCTTTAATACCAAACAAATTCTTCAATCATTTAAACATATGTACCTCAAACCCTCATGTTTTGACAGGAATAGATCAAATTCTGGTTAAATCAAGCATGGTTTGGTTCTCTCAAGAAGTGAGGTGAATGTAAAGAATATGAAAATAATGGTTTATAAGCCTCACAGGAAAGTGATTTCAAATATAAAGACAGTGAGATTGGCATGGGATTCAAAATTCAGCGTACTTTTCATGAAATTACTAAATATTTGAACTTGAAACAATGTCATTTCAGCATTCATTTAAGCTTAGTTTCAAGGGGTAAATTGTTTCACTTATTGATATGGATTTAAAAATGGTGATGATAATCATTTCAGTCCAGAAGTTTCAAAAACACACAGAAAATTGTAAAATAAACACACAAAATTTGAAAAACTCACAATTTTTGTTTTGTTTTTTTTTTGAACAGGAAAAAAATTGAAATTACTAACCTAAAAGGTTCCCTACCCCACACTTAAAATATTGCATTGTCCTCAATGTGAACCTATGAGATGATATATGCACATGAAATGCAGAATTTTTAAATAGGAAAAATAATATAAAAGTGAAAGGGTTAGGAACATCCTGATGTGATCAAGTGATGATGGGGTCATGCAGTGTGATAAAATCCACTGCATCAGTAGGATGTCCCTCAATATATCTCTTAAAACGCTTCCCATTGACTCTAAAGCTCCTTCTAGTGTCCTCTTGTGTGATCTCCACTGCACCATAAGGAAAAACATTAGACACAATATAAGGACCTAACTATCTAGAACACAACTTACCAGGCATCAACTTCAGTTGTGAACTATAGAGAAGGAATTTCTCTCCAACATGAAACTCCCATTGTTGGATCATTTTGTCATGAGATGCTTTTGATATTTCCTTGTAGAGCCTTGAGTTATCATATGATGACAGTCGAATCTCCTCAAGCTCTTGAATTTGCAACTTCCTTTGAATTCCAGCTTGGTCCAAATCCATGTTACATTTCTTTATAGCCCAATATGCCCGATGCTCGACTTCAACGGGGAGATGACACGCTTTCCCAAAAACAATCCAAAATGGGGACATACCAATGGGGGTATTTTATGCTATCCTATAAGCCCACAATGCATCATCCAAGAGCTTGCTCCAATCCTTCCTATTTGGCTGCATGGTTTTCTCCAAGATTTGTTTCAACTCACGATTTGAAACTTCAGCCTGGCCATTTGTTTGGGGGTGGTATGTTGTTGATGTTTTGTGAGTCACCCCATACTTTCGAAGGAGGGATGAAAAATTCCTATTGCAAAAGTGTGTCCCTTGGTCACTGATGATGGCCTTTGGTATTCCAAACCTGCAGAAAATCTGTGCTTTGAAAAAGTCCACAACAACATGAGAATCGTCAGTCCTGGTGGCCTTGGCCTCCACCCATTTACTCACATAATCAATAGCAACCAAAATATACAAAAATCCAATTGAACTAGGAAAAGGACCCATACAATCAATGCCCCATACATAAAAAATCTCACAGAATAGTATGGGTTGGTGGGGCATCTCATGTCTCTTAGAAATGTTCCCAGTGTGTTGGCAATGAGAGCATGACTTACAAAACACATGGGAATCATGGAATAATCTAGGCCAATATAATCCAGAGTCCAAAACCTTCCTAGCTGTCCGTTGGGGTCCAAAGTGTACACCACAAGCAAGTGTATCACAGAAATGCAAAACAGACTCAAACTCATGATCGGGAACACACATCCTAATGACTTGGTCACTACACATGCGCCATAAGTATGGATCATCCCAAACATAAAATCTTGACTCACTCTTTAATTTTTGGACTTGATGTTTCTTCAAATTTACTGGGATTTCAGATCCAACAATGTAATTAACTAAATCATCATACCAAGGATGCTTACCTGAGATGGTATAGAGATGCTCATCGGGGAAAGTGTCCCGAAGTGGTACATGGTCCAAGGTTTCACCCTCTAGTGTGTGAGTAAGCCTACTCATGTGGTCCGCCACCAAGTTTTCTGACCCCTTTTTTTCCTTTAACTCGATGTCAAACTCTTGAAGAAGGAGCATCCAATAGATAAGTCGTGGCTTTGCATCTGGCTTCTTAAGGAGGTACCTCAAAGCTGCATGGTTAGAAAAAACAACTACTTTAGAGCCCAATAAATATGAATGGAATTTATCTAAAGCAAATATGAAAGCAAGAAACTTCTTTTCTGTGGTTGTGTAATTTGATTGGGCTGAATCTAGTGTCCTTGATGCATAGGCGATCACATGTGAACGCCCCTCCACCCTTTGAGATAAGACAGCTCCAACCGCGAAGTTGGAGGCGTCACACATAAGCTCAAAAGGAATCTCCCACCTTGGGGGTTGTATGATAGGTGGAGTGGTCAGACGTTGTTTTAGCTCATCGAATGAATTCCTACAAGAAACATCAAACACAAAATCAGAATCCTTTTGAAGTAATATTGACATAGGAAGAGAAATCTTACTAAAATCTTTGATGAAGCGCTGATAAAATCCTGCATGACCTAGGAAAGATCTAACATCATGCACACATGAAGGATATGGTAAGGATGAAATAATATCTACCTTTGATCTATCAACCTCTATCCCATGTTTTGACACTACATGCCCTAAGACAATGCCATGCTCTACCATGAAATGACACTTTTCAAAGTTCAGGACCTGATTCTTCTTAATACAACAATTCAACACCTTTCCCAAACTAATTAGACATTCATCAAATGAAGACCCATACACTGTAAAATCATCCATAAATACCTCCATGCAGGTCTCAATAAAATCAGAAAAAATAATCACCATACATCTCTGGATGGTACCTGGGGCGTTGCAAAGTCCAAATGGAATCCTCTGGTAGGCAAATGTGCCAAAGGGACAGGTGAATGTAGTCTTCTCCTGATCCTCTGGAGCTATAGGAACCTGAAAATATCCAGAAAATCCATCCAAGAAACAATAGTGTGTCTTCCCAGCAAGTCTCTCAAGCATCTGATCAATAAATGGGAGGGGGAAATGGTCCTTGCGAGTGGACTGATTTAGTTTCCTATAATCAATACACACAGGCCAACTGTTTTTCACCCTCATTGGAACTAAATCATCTTTCTTATTTTTAACAACAGTAAAACCAGTTTTCTTAGGCACAACCTGAATTGGACTTACCCACTGTGAATCTGAAATGGGAAAGATTATACCTACCTCGAGCAATTTCTCAAATTCCTTTTTAACAACTTCCAGGAGGGTGGGATTGAGTCTCCTTTGTGGTTGTCTCACCAGTTTAGCCCCATCCTCCAAGATAATCCTATGCATTCAAATGGAGGGGCTAATACCTGATATGTCAGCCAAGGTCCACCCAATCGCCTTGATGTTCTCCCTCAAAATATTCAAAAGCTTTTCTTCATGTTCAAAAGGGAGATTGTTAGCAATGATAACAGGTAATCTCTCACCACTCAACAAGTATGAGTATTTCAGATTTGGTGGAAATGGCTTGAGTTCTAATGAAGGAGGGTGTAGTATGGATGGAGACATTGAAGGAACTGACATATGTGCACAAAGAGCATCAGTATCAGAATAGACATCATCAAAATCATAGAATAAAGCATCAAATCCATCAGCATACTCAACAGCCATTTCCTAATCAGAGTGAACTTGATCAAAATCAGAATATGAATCCACATCAAAATCAAATCTTAGAGAGTCTTGTTCATTAGAAACAGGTGTGGAAGTTCTCTTAGACATTAAACCAGAACAAATACTCATAATCTCCCTAAGCATAGGACAATCCAATTCCATGATGTTTTTACTTGGTGGTTCAAAATGGGAGATAACAAAAGAAGAATGGTCCTTTGAGGGGTACTTCATGGAATCCATAACCTTAAATATCACAACTTCATCTCCAAACTCCATGGAAAGTGTACCCTCATTGACATTTATGATAGTTTTTTCAGTTTTGAGGAAGGGTCTACCTAAGATAATGGGGGCATGAGAACTTACCTGATCATCCTTCATGTTAAGCACATAGAAGTCTGCTGGAAAGATCATGTCTCTTACCTGAACAAGTACATCCTCAAGAACTCCCGCTGGATATGCTATAGCTCTATTCTCCAATTGCACCACTACTCTTGTTGGCTTCAACTCACCAACCTGCAAGGAAGAGAATACAGAGTGAGGTATCACATTTATGGAAGCTCCCAAATCACAAAGAGCATCAGAGAAGTGAAACTCCCCTATGATACATGGGATGGTGAATGTCCCGGGATCCTTGCACTTTGTTGGCATTTCTAGAGTTGGTGTAATGAGTGCTGATACATTCCTTCCAAGGTTGATCCTATCATTCCCCTTGAGCCCTCTTCGATTGGTGCAGAGTTCTTTTATGAATTTGGAATACCTTGGGATTTGCTTAATGGCTTCAAGTAGAGGAATGCTGATCTCCACACGCTTGAATTTGTCCAAAACCTCCTTTTTCATTACTTCTTCAGCCATCTTCTTGGTTTGAACAACCCTGTTTGGAAAAGGAAGGGGTTTAGGAGAAATATCATCAATATTTTTCTTACCTTTATCTTTCTCCTTGGATTGCTCATCAGTTGGTATGGAATGCGGCTTCTCTGAAGTTGAGGTGAATCCCGGTGGAATGGTAGGTGCAGATGTATCTTTCATTTGCTTCCCACTTCTCAATGTGATGGCACTAACATTCCCCTTTGGATTTTGAGTGGGTTGGGAAGGTAGATTTCCAGAATTCTTACTCACAAGTTCATGGAGGGTGGTGGAAATCTGGCTCATTTGAGTCTTCAACTCCCTCAGCTCCGAACTTTGACTCTTCAGCTCATTCTGTTGATTAAGAACAATTTGCTTCAAAAGATCATCAGTATTAGAATCTACCTTTGGTGAATGATTCCCTTGTTGCTGACTTGTTGATGTTTGAGCTTCAAATCTCCTTTGGGGTTGTTGGAAACCCTGCTGGTAAGGCGGAGGCTGCTGGAAGTTTTGTTGAATGGGTGGCCTTTGTTGTTGTCCAGATCATGTCCGACTGATCTTTCCACCCTTGGTTGTATGTTGGATCAAACTTCTTTTGGGGATATGGTTGTTGTTGTTGCTGCTGAAATGATCTCCCTGGGAACACTGCTGCACAATCTTCTGTCTCTTGTAGTTGTGGGAAACAGTAAGTTGGGTGGCTTGTCTCAGTGCAAATGCCACATGGCCTTGAAGGAGGGGGTAGAGATTTCTTTTGTGCCAATGCAGTCTGCCTCACCCTAGTTTTCAATTCATCTAACTTAGTATCAATCAAATTACTTTCAAGAGAAGAAGGACTTACTTGATGTACTCCTCGAACATGTGGTGTACCTCTATCACCAAATTGTTGGGAGTTTGGGCCATCTTTTCGATCAACGCACGTGTAGCTACTGGTGTCTTGTCCACCAATGCTCCTCTACCCGCAGCATCCACCATGCTTCTCTCCATAGGTGTGAGTCCTTCGTAGAAGTATTGGATGAGGAGTTTCTCACTGATTTGGTGATGCGGACAGCTTGCGCACAACTTCTTGAATCTCTCCCAATACTCATACATTGACTCTCCTTGGGCTTGCTTGATCCCCGATATCTCCTTTCGAATGGATGTTGTCCTTGATGCTGGAAAAAATCTTTGCAAGAAAAGACGTTTCAAATCATTCCAACAAGTTACATCTTCGGGTTGTAAATAATACATCCAGTCTTTTGCAGCTCCATCAAGTGAGAATGGGAATGCTCTTAATTTGATTTGATCTTCAGAAACATTTCTTGGTTTAAGGGTTGAGCAAACCACATTAAATTATTTCAAATGCTTATTAGGATCCTCACCAGAGAGGCCATGAAACTTTGGAAGTAAGTGAATTATCCCAGATTTTAGTTCAAAGTCCGATTTGAGATTTGGGTATGCAATACAATTTGGTTGATAGTTAATATCAGGTGCAACCAATTCTCGAATGGTTCTATTAAGTTCATTTCCATTGTTTTCATACATTGGTTCCTCTTTTATGTTTGAATTTGAATAGCTTCCAATTTCAATGTTTCCAGAATAGAGGAATTCACCAACTGGTTGAATATTGAAACTTCCCGTAGACTGAGAATTTCTGATTCGAGCCCTAAGGCTACGTTCAATCTCAGGGTCAAGATCTAAGAGATCTTCGGGATTAGTTCGTGTAATAGATCAAATAAAAATGAAAAGAAAGAAAGTGGACCATTGTACAATAAAAATGAGAAGTTTTAGTTGATGGTCCAAAAAGAAGTAGAAGAAAATAAAAGAAGAAGAATAAAAATCAAATTGGGTAATGAAGGAAGAAAGAAGAGAGGAAGATAATAAAATGTAAAATAAAATAAATACCTCTAATTGGTTAAAATAATTACTTGCCTCCGCGGAAACGGCGCCAATTTGAAAGAGCGCTGTCGTGGGAACCCTCAAATGATTAGTGTAATTTGGGGTACTTAGGTGCAGTAGAGTGGCTGACCAAGGTCGTCTCTCAAAGGAGGAAGTGAATTTAACAACTTATTAGAGGTATTATAAAAAAAATAAAATAAAATAGAATAGAATAAAAACACTACTTTAAAGTATTGAGGTTTGTTTTAGTTTATTAATCTAGAAGAAGTTTGCTAGAAGAAGATTGTATAATTTTTTTTTGTTTTTAGTTTTGAAATGAATTTCGATTAAAATGACACAACAAGAAGATGTTTTTTTAGAAATCTATTTAAAAGGCGTAATCAATCTAACTCTACCTCATCAATCATTTATTAATCATTATCATTTAAATTAATATTTACTTAATTATGATCCCTTAATTTGTTAAATCCTGAACCCTACGAGAGTTAACTTTACCACGAAGATGATGTGAATTTAACCCTAGGCTAACTTCGGAACATGCAATCGCAGCACCCTGCTTTGATTGATGTTCTAAGATTAGCTTATAGTCAGTGGTAAATTAAGGCACATATCCATTCTGGAAATGAGGATGAATTGTGTTTAGGGATTATATTTGAACTCTACAAATTTATCCCGTGTGGTCTTATATTACCGATTAAGATTGCGCTCTCACAATTTACACAATTCCCGGCCTCGCGTGTTTTGTGTTAACTATTCAATTGCTTGCTTAGTTTCATTTAAATTAAAAACTCAATTAATGGATCATGTTTAGTGAATTACAGTAGATCATTGATTCAAAATAAATTAATGAAGAAGGTGAGAGGTCGACCGATTACTAAAAAGAACTACTCTTCCATGGGCGGTGTAGTCATCGTGGAGACGATTTGCATAAGTAAAGGATTGAAAGGGTATAACCCAATCTTGTCTCCACTATTGATTCCAACCCAAAGAGGAAGATTAATAGAAGAAGAAATTTAAATAAAACAGAAGTAAAGAGAAGAAATAAAATAAGAACAAATAAGTTTATTACATAAACAAAATCATTACAACATGAAGGAGAAGAAGAAGGCTTCGTCGAAGGGATCCTTGCTTCAAGAGCTACCCTTATTGAAATGTTTGGATAATTGGAGTGGATCCACTTATCCTCTGCCTTCAACTTCCCAATTCACGTCCCAACCCCTCCAAATGAGAAAAAATCCAATTTATATAGGGGAGGGGAGGAGAGGTTACAAGTGGTTTCAAGTGTGAATGTAGAAATTCGGACAAATATTTTATGCCAAATTGCACCGCCCATTTTACCACCACAACGCGTGAATTGTCCGGCCTTCCAGAATGATAGAATGTGCGGATATGTGTTTTCTATCTCCTCTCCAAATTTGGGCTCAATATAGGCTCATATTAAGGAGTTATGGCCAAAATACAGAAGTTTCTCCATTCTGGAGAGCCCAGCCCAACTTTGACTTCATGGCCCAATTTCAACAACCAAATGGACTCTTTAGCTCTAATTTCCTGAATAAAAGTTGTCGATAATTAAGTTAGGAACATTGTTAAAAAATTTAAAATTAAAATAAAAAAAATAAAAATATTTATATTCGAAATACTACAGTGAACTATAAAGGGGAAAACTGGAATTTTCATCAAATATTCAAATGAATGATCTAATCCCAAATATTTTATAAATAAACATATTTAACACAATGTGAGGAAATTATATCATTTATTATCAATAAAATATTCAACAAAATAGTGTTTTATCATAGTTCTTATATAAAATGTGTTTTGGGGTACCAACACCACGATTTGTGACCCACTCAAGAATGGATCTAAATGATATGTGGTTTTATGTCATGTAGAAAGGAAAAGTACCATGCTGTTTTACATCATGTGAAAATGATGTTTTCATACTATTTACTTTCTTGTTACATATATATTAGGAAATATATAATCATTACCACTGGCTCGAACTATGATGTGTTTTAGTTTTGGGTTATATGACTAAGACTATATGGTGCACCATTTAGGTTCATGCATCCAAGACTATAATTCTATGAAGTTTAATGTCGTACAACAAGGATATAAGTGTAATTTAGTTTATCATCTTGTGATGTGGATGGTTTTTAATTATTTTAATCATCATATGAAAACAACTGACTACATAGTTTAATGTCATGAAACTTAGACATATATAGTTATTCATTCACATGATGTTCTTTTTGTGAAACCTTGCATTGGTTGGGTCCATAATAAGATCTCCATCCACTAAGATCATAGAATAAGATCCATTATAAAGGACATTGGGTATAAAATAAGGTCCCTCCCACATTGGATAATGATTTATAGGCATATTTCCTATCATCATTAGACTTATTGAGAGTAATATGAGTTATCATTCAAGGAATGAGTAGAGGTGACCATCCTATTAAAAAGTTCATGCTATCCAATTTTGATGCACCTCAATGTGAAGTAAGGTATACAATCTATTCCCCTCATTATGTTCTAATTAATTGATTCATTTATTTGAGTAATCATCGATGAATAGATGATCACATTGGAAACAAAGAGTAATGAAAATTGGACCTCAAGGGGAAGAAAACTTATGTCCTTTACAAAATTGAATACAAGGTTTCCCATGTGGTTGTATGAGTTCTAGTCTTATAGGACCAAATGGAATGCAATATCATGTTAGCGTAGAATTTTTATATTTATCCTCTATATTGTGTAATACGTTTGATATGATATTTTTTAAGGCCACTGCCTTCTGAATATCCACTGCTTGACAGTGGGACAAGTGGTTTGATTTGATATTATACTCATCATATAGCTTCCCTAACTCATAAAAATGAAAACTGATGTTGTTTTCCATTAGTATTGTTTAAGGGACACCAAATTTTGTAATGATGTTGGATTTCCTGAATTTTATGATCCTTTTGTCTCCATATTTGTTGAGGTGTATTATATAATCTCATTTAGAGAATAAATCAATGGAAATTAAGATGTATTTGAACTACTTATCTATAGCTACAATGTATTCCCCCACAATATCCATTCCCCATTTGAAAAATGTTTAAGAGTATTTGGATATATGTAAAAATACCCGAGGTTTCTATTTAATTTTCAATTCAATTTTAATGGATGAAAAATTTTGGTAAAATTGTACAATACATTGTAATAAAGGGATAATAATTCCCCATCCTATATATTTTTTGAGATTTCATCAAAAGTAACCATTAGGTACCACATTCTTCGGTATTAACTTATTTCATGATAGAAATTCTCAACTCTCCAATAGTGAACCTAAGAAGGACCCCATAAAATCCTCATTTATAAAGTAATTTATTGTGTTGTTAGACATCACATAGAGTTAAATTATTTTCTTGATGCCAAATATAATATTTAATAGCTTTTTCTAATGGTCGTAATCATCTTTGATGGTATTCCAGGACGGGTATCATTCACCCAATTTTAAGAAGAATATGGTTTGGGTACAAGACTAATTTCATCAATATATTCTGTGCAGACATGAGAAAAATGTTAGACCATTTGGCGATGTGCAATACTGATGATGGTTTTATCCTGATTTGGATAAGATAAAGTCATATCAACATTTTCCAATGCATTTTCCTAGGAATTATGTGATCATAGGATGTCATTCAATGTGGTTCTAAGGGAAACTCTTTGATTAATGCACAGACATAATTAGGGGTTGGCTCTTTTTTATGATGACGTATTTTCTGTTGATATAATTGATTATGAAATCTGAGATATCTTTTAGCACTATGTGGACCGTATATATTTTGAGTGCTATGATGGAATTATACTCATCCTAGTATTTGTACAACATTATGAAAACATGATTTAATATTAAAGAATTTCTTTTACTTGAGATATGAGAATGACCACTAATCCAACATTATTCATGATGGGGTCTTCCATCCTCTTCCCAGTTGAGATTATGGATTAACCATCAATATAATTCTCCATTGTATATGAACCATATTGAATTTAAAATACCTCTTTATCTTTTAATCTAGTTATTGGGGTCGTTTCTTCTATAGAAGGGAGTTTTGAAAGAAATTATTTTATGGTCTAGCCGTTCACTACTTTCTAAAGAACAAACTATATATCAAACTACATCAGGATAACCACCCATAATACCAAAAAACCTGTCAACATGGGAAGTCTAAGGATATATTTTAAAAGGTAATTATGGGAGAACAAATGGTATCATGGTACTTAACATTATTCAATAGTTTCTGAAGATGAAATATTAACACCTATAAACTCTTTCGAGATTCTGAATCAATAGTTTTAGCATCAAGTATTTTTTGATTGATATTATAAAGGGTATTTTCAATATCAAAATTGTTCTTTTGTGCATGGAATGTTACCAATGTGAACTCTAGTTACATCACACATAAAATGAATGGAATTACCTCAATGAGCTGCATTATCATTGGTGGTATCAATAGATATTTGTTTGTCTTTCCAAATGCTTATTTACCATCCCTATTATACTGATATGATATCCCCTTTTCATAAAAATGGTTAATAGAAAAAGGTTTCGAGAAATATTTGATGTAAATTATTAGATTTTGGAAATATTTACCAATAAACCCCTTAACCCTTTTAGGTTTTGGGGTTGTGAAACAACGAGGATAACATTTTTTTATTGGGGAAAACTTAAATACCACCGGGAAATATGAATTTGATAATAAATTTTCTATAGGTAACACTGAAAACACATTTAAAAGGGTTCATATTCAGGATATGATGTCATTTTTATTGACAATTTTCTGGATATCATCCAGGTTCTCATAATGTTGATGGGACATAGTCATAAGATAATCGATGTATCACTTGTAAAATGTTTCATGGGTCTAAAGATTTGATGTATGGATCATTTGTAAGTATAGCCAATATTCTTTAATCCAAATTGAATTACTCAATAGATAAACTATCCCTAGGGGGTGGCGTGAAGGCAGAGGATTTTTTAGCTCTAGGGAAATTAGAAGTTTATTATACCCTAGATTTCCATCCATGATGGAGAGGGCTTGATAACTAACCATTAGATCAATCAGTTTCATTCTGATCGAAACTGGGAATTCATCATTTCGATATTGCTAGTCGAGATATATGAAGTCAATGAATAACCTAATTATCTAATTCTTCTTCATTACCATGATAATGTTAGAAAACCATTTCAGAAGTTAATCCTACTTGATAAATTATATCTTGATAATCTTTTCCAATACATCAAAAATTTTGGAGGTGTGATTCAGGTGTGTCCTTATGGATTCATATTTGTATCCCTACTTATTTTTCAGAAATCCCAAGTGATGAGTTTCCACCTTGGGACGAAGTCCTTGAATAGACATTTAATTCTTGGAAAACAATTCCTAATTTTTCTTCAAGATGGATATGTATACATCTTTTCCATCATAAGTCAAGGATGCACTGGTCATAGTGGGTCATGTATCTTCTATTGTGCCCATATATATTCCTTTTAGTTCATCAATAGTGGTTGAGGCACCCTCCTCAAATGATGGGGGACAATATTGAGGTCTCCCTCCACTTACTATTCATCCTAATATTCCTATTCAACCTTTCATATACTCTCAAGGTAAATAGGTTATGAATAAATTTTTTCAAAGATTGATAAGGAGTCAATATTTTTAAATTTAATGTACAAAGAAACTACTTCTGACTTGGTTGATGATATAGTGATTCATTAAGGATCATGGGTTGGAATTAGGGAATTATCACTTGAGATTTTATTACTATTGGGAGTGTTGAAAACCTCTCCACTACCAAGAGATTAATTTTCCATTACTAATATCATAGGATATGATGAACACACATATTAACATAGACCCATCCGTTCAATTAGATTTGTGGGTAGTACATACTCTTCACTGAGATTATTGAAGGTATTAACTAGGGTCACCTACAAACCATTCGGTGTATTGACTTGATCAATATTATCAACCAATGGTTTTTTCCCTTCACTCTGATAGAATCCCACATCAATTTAATGTGATTATAAGGATTTAAATATGTATTTATGACCATGAAATGTACCAATTTAATCATTGATGCAAAATTTTAGGAATTAGTGGTTTGATGAGGGAATAGTCACATACTAATATAACCAAGGCCTTCCCAACATATCATTGAAGGTTGTGTATTATTGAACAACATGAAATTATGATTCAAATGTGAGATCCTAGAATTAGTTAATGATATTGATCTCAAGAGGAAGATTTTTATCTCAATTTCTATAATCCAATAGTGCTAAATTTAATAGGAAAAATGGGAATCATATTAATAATATTAACGAAGTATGTAGACCGGAATGATGTTGACTCATGAGATGATTCCAATGAATAATCATCAGATATCAACATCATTTATCCTTTAAAATACATAAAAATTCCTGATGTGTCATTGAATAACAAATATTTGTCCTTTTTTTGTGAAAGATATGATTTGTTTCATCATAAATGATCTATATATACATGATACACTATGTTAATAGTAACTCTATCCAAAAAATCTTGATGTCTTGAAAAAACCAACATGAATGCTTCCCATATGTATTTTGATAGACTAAAAGTGTCCAGGATTGATTTCTTCGAAGGAACTAGAGATAATTTATTTAATATTTGTCACTTCTCATGTAAAAGTATGAACTTCTTAGCATGTGGATGATCCATTTTTCAGTACATTAGAAACCAAACTACCCAATGTTGGTAGGTAGACCATTGAACTAGTTGAAGAGTTTCTTCAATCATTGGTGTATTAGGTTGAGTAGGTATACCTTCACGCCTCAATTGAATGGTCGATAGAATATAATATAATTAATCATTTAGAGTGACATATTTTTGGAAAAATCTACCTTTTGTTAGGGAACTTTCTTTCCCCCGGTGAGATAACTGGAGGTCTCTCCCATGATTTTTGGCTATATAGACGATCTGATTGGGGACATTACGAAAGTATTTACCTCGGTTATGATGATTGTTTTCCCTATATCCTTGGATCTATAGGCCTATTCACGTTGGTCCCAAATTGGCTTTAGGGAATTTGGTTTCATAATCACACTCATCATTTATGGAGTGATCCATTAAATTGATGGTATTAATATAACCTAAGATCAACTACTTCTCCACTGATGAATATGTATGATTCTTTGAATCACGTTGTACCATTTGGTGGGGTGATGCACATTCATCTGGCATTGGATGTACAATGTTTGATAATGTGATACCCAACTTCAACATTTAAATAGGATCATCCTCATGTGTTTTCTTCTTTCTCTTCTTCCCATGTCATTTCTTAGTAGATTAACTATTGGAAGAATGTGGATCTTATGGAGTGGGTTGTTCCATAGAAGAAGAGGTTAGTGGCATGGTCAGTGGTTTGAATTGTTCTAGATAGATAAAATGGGTCTGATTGGTTTTCTTTTTAAACATCTATTCACTGAGAATCTACTAACCTAGACTGTTATCTTCCCATCATTCACAATCCTCATCCGTATTGGTGGAAAAAACTCAATCTACCTGAGATGGTGGATTTCCCTGCTTCATTTTCCTACAATCCACCATTTTTTAATTTTGCGTTAAAAAATAAAACATTAATTGATAGTATACCAATGTTCATGATAGAAGGGGGAATAATTTTGATGATCTTCCTCATCATTGTGATGGGGATTCTTGGGATTTGTAAAATGACCAAGTTGTCCTCTAATGTTGACATGATATAGATTGGGACATAGTCATTTCAAAATGAATTAATTTCTTTTTCATATCCTAAAACTATTTTTCTCTATGTTCCATTTGATCAAATTAATGAGGCAGTTGTTGTTTTTGATGATCAGGTGGGGGGACCACACGATATGGAGTGGGATTTGGATATGTATCCAGTATAGGGGAATGTTTGAGTGTTATAGTGGTTATATCAACATTTACTTTTCTACTTCACTGAGATGGTCAAATTACTAAGGACATAACCTTGGTTCATGGGATGAATTCTTCCATTCCTTGACCAAATGTGGAAAGGTCCTAAAACCATTATGTATATTTCACAAGTATGAGTGGTGTATGATATTCATCATGATGATTATATACATATAAGAAAAACAATACTTCTTTATAAATTTGTATGTTTAAGTATTATGTAAAACCCTTCCATCGAGAAATGAAATTGTATACCCTATAATTGTCCCACTATTTGTTGTTTGAGAGTTCGTGGAATGTTTTATTTTGTATCCTCGAGCCAAATTGTAAGAGAAACTTCTGATGGAGATCATAAAACCCTATAATTGACTGAGCCGACAAGCTGACGTAACATAAAAGGCGAGTCCATGTTTAGATTACATGAATCACCTGATTTTCACTACCCCTTATTGGTCAAGGGGCCTCATCATATGGTCACAAAAATATAAAAAAATGTGTAAAATTCTATTCCAGATACCCTGAGCGATTGAAAATTAAAATTTTAGGGTTCCCAATGTTCATTAGGAGAATATTTAGACCAACCAATTTGGGGAAAGGCATATTTTATAGCTATACAATTAGAATCTATTCCTCCATAGATTTCAATTGAGAAGTTAGAAGCTCAATAGTATTGATGTTCCCTTGAGGAATGTCTCACTGAGTAGGGGATTAAACATGGGCAGTAGTGGGTAGTGCTAATTTTAGTGACCCTATTTGTATTTTCTGTGGGCAATCAATAGTTTAAGACCTATAAAGATATTTCTGAACTTGATATGGTTGTGTACGTAATGGAGGAAACTCTTTATCTTATTCTTTTTTATCCAAGTATATATGTTTTAGTACCCATCATTGAAAGGATGTTTTTTCTCCATTTCAACTGTCACAGCGAACCATCACTGTTGGGGAACACATGTTTCGAGTGTGAGTTGAGGATAATTTTAAAGATAATATCTAATAGGAATTTTTCCTTGGATTAGTTACATATTTATTCTTATCATTTACTTCATATCAACTTGTTCTAGAGATAAAATTTCATCATGTGTTAGGTTTCCAAACTTTTTAGGGATTAGGTGACACACAACCTACATTTATACTTTTTTATGATGGGATTTCATTGAGGATTTAATGATAGAGTGGTTTATGGACTAAGAAACTTTAAGGAAATACTTTTGTTCAGGGTATGGACACCTCCTTCAATTGTTTCAATGTATAAATAATTATGAATAAAACAATACGCCTTTATCATATTTGAGTTGGACTTGTGTTCTGTAGGATTTGATAGTGTGGTTTTAATAACATTAACTAATTCAGGAAACATTGATGTTGCTTCATCAGTGTCTTTGTGGGACAATATTTTTTTCTCTCCAAGAGACATTTTTTTCTCATTAACAGATTCACTTGGAGATGTTTGATGGAATGTGACCCAAAGGAAATCTATAAACAATTAGGTCATTCATATTCCTAATTAGGTAACCCAATCATGGGATGGGACAAACTAATAGAAATTGTTATCATCATTCCACATAATAGGGAGGAGATAGAAATCCACTGAATATGAGGTCATTGAGGTGAATAAACCACAATCCATGTGGGATGGGGTTGTTCTTGATCCATTTCCAAATCCTTTTGAGTTTGGTTTTCTATCACCATAGGTTGTGTTAATAAATCCCTCAACCTGTGGGGTGGGGTTTTTAATGGATTACTTTGGATGACACTAGCATGGATTCCTTCCGATTTATACTGATTTTTATTTGACCATGGAAATGTAGCATCATTAATTTTGCATTGAAACATTCTGCTTCTAATCAAAATTGATCTATTTGGGAAAATTGTTCTATCTGAGGATTGACCACCCTTAGGCGGGAGGATTTCCCATTATTCTAAAATTTATAATGATAAATCCATTGAATGGATTTTTCTTTTCTAGATAGACATCAGTTAGATTCGGTCAGGTCCTGTTTTGTAGAGCATATCATCTTTTGTTAAACAACTCTATTTTCAGAAGATGGCCTCAAGATATGACATTTCATGATATCTTATTCAGAATAAATTGTTATTGGGATCAGGATAAAATGAAATTATCTAGTTCACCCCATCCCTAGAAATGAACACTAGATGTGATATCTGGTATCTACTGGCATATTTTTTAATGCACTAATACATGCACACTAAAGGGTACTTTTTTGTTTCCCCATCATTTCATGACCTACAATGATTATAGGGAAGAATTAAATTTGGAATTTCATCTATTCTATTGCCTTTATGTGATTTTAAAATTCATCATGGTGTGATACCATTTCAGTTATGCTATAAATAATGATCTATATATTGAGACATATTTCGTACATACAATTTTATGAAAATTCATCTAGAATGTTGTATTGAGGAGTAGATAAAGGCAAGAACATGACTTGTATGTGATCTTTAACCACTTATATTTCAATGTTCAATGTGTATTCTTCGAATTCCTCAAGAGCCTCCACAACATGGTCCCTCCAAAGTGGAAACATTCCAAGTAATTTATTATAAACATGAATATTGGTAGGTAATTACTTTTTCATGTTTGAAGACATATGGTCCTAGGGGGAATTGCAGAATGGCCATATCACTGAGATTTCTTCTAGTTGAGAAAGGATTTCACTTTTTAGTTATAGGGAATAAGACATGATCGGAACCATCATCCCAATTAAATCGTGCTAGGAGGGATTTCTCACCATTAAATCACGAAGGGGATTACCCTCTTGATGAATTGAAACACTACTAAAGAGAGTAGTTTTATAGTGAATTATAATATGGGGATGCCTACCATCATGAATTCATATTGAATTGTAAGGATAATTATTTCAGCATGTAGAATGGGGACCTTTAGGGTTGATGTTAGAAAGGGAATGTCCCCCTTGCTATTGAAACTTTTGGAAATGAGGAGGGATATTGGAACTCTAATCAAGAGATGGGGTGTTGAGATCATTCAAAAAACAATCATAATGTAAGACATCATGGATTAGTTTTTGGGGAGGACCTTCAGAATTACTTATATTATTATTATAATTTGATAACATGAGAGTAGGATCTTGAGCTGTCACATCAATATGTCTGACAGCTTTACAAACTCCAGTATTATGTTGATAAAGATTATTGATCAACTATTCATTTTCTAGTAGTCTTATGTAACGCCATTTTGCGATTACTTATTGATATATAAATGGGTCTCCGATTGGAGAAAGTGGTTTTCAAGTTTGATTGATTGTTTCACTAACTCCCCTATTATTGCTGATTTTTTTTTCGAAAAAACATGTAAAATTGTTTTAGGGGTTTGTGACCACCTCAAAGTAGCCATTGAAATGGTCCAAATAACATTAGTTATAAGGGGTTAATGAAACTGATATATTTTTCTAAATAACTATAGGATTTTTCCCATTGACCCTATAGTATTGGGGAATATTAGTGTGTCTATTCTGGTCTGACATTTTGATGAGTCACTCAATTTGTAGGGATGATGTTGTGTTTCCTCTGTTATACCACTTTTTTAATCAATGTTATGATACACTATAAAATATTTAAGATGTGGAGAGTAATTTTTTAATACCATTTCACTATTTTTAGGACATCCTTGTTTACATTGTTCACTTAAATAGGGTTATATTCCCCTTCCATGGTTGGAGTAGGGGTGTGTGCCTATTCATGTCCAACATTTTTCTGCTAGTAGTTAATTAAATTAATACGGTGGAGGGGAAGATATTTGGATATACCCCATGTTTTTCACTAGGAATTTCAAGTAATATTATACAGGTGTTTTGAGGTGATACTACTAGTAGGATTGAAAAATTCTAGATGGTGTGTTCATCGACTGTTGGTTTATGGCAGAATCTGGTTCATTAGTTTATTTACAGAATTACAACCATGTTTAATGGCATGTTTGGTTTATGTGCGAAGGAATTAGCACATTCTCATTGATTTTTGATGAATGTTTTTGGTAGGACTTCCTTGTGCAGGTAGGTTTTTGTGATTGATTTCGATTTTCCATTTTATTTTATCTAAAGTCTTTAATAGATGATGCCAAATGAGTTTGCGGGATAAATTTTTTAGTTCAATAAAGTGTTTATTATTACTCACTGTTTTCTTCAAAAATATGATTTAAGGGATTCTATGAAAGAGGAATCGGTGTATCCCAGCTCAATATTGATCGTTTTATTCCCCTGATCGGATTTATTGCATGCTTGAGTCTGGGTGACTTGGGTCAAACTATAGAGGATTGCATAATCATCATGTTGAGGGTTCATAGCCTTGTAGGGTTGTAGATAACAACTACGGGTATGATATTTTTGAAAGAACTATCTTTCCTTCTAGACGAGTCTATCTACGGATACATGATCTAACTCTCTGTGTTAAGGGAGGAGATGATTATCTTGATTTGAGGATAATCTCCCTAAACGGTTGGAGATGACAATTGGTACGATCAATATCTGGACCATCATCCATCTATAAGAGGATGATGGGAAAGTCTTTGTGAGATGAAGGGAATTATAGGATGCCTTCAGGTTTTGGATGGTACCATAATGTTAGTATTCCTATACTAGTGCATTTGAGACCCATGGTTAAAGATGCAGGGTTTGTGATAGTTTCATATTCTTAGATAATGAGCTAATAGAAGTGATAAGTTGGGAATATATACTTAAAAGTTCATAGGAAGTCATTCAGATTTAAGGGAGATATTTTTGGATGTTCATTAGATATAGGTGGTGAACACAATCTACCAAACCTCTTCAATGAAGAATCTCATTAAAAAATACATGCAAAATTTATTGTTTTGTTTCCCCCTATATTATTTTTAGATTAAAAGGTTCTGAAGTATGGGTAAAACAATAATATTGGTTATGGATTCTAATTGGGTTTATCAATTTAATTTTTTCAAGGAATTTAAAATGGGGTTAGAATGGAATTTTATGGTGTTAGTTGTAAAACCATTACATGAGACACATATACCCATGCCTTTTCAAGGTTATTTCCAGTTGGGTTTATTTATGGATCCATAAACACAAAATGGTTATATTATTGGAACCCACTTCCATATTCGAGGTAGTTATTAAAAAATTGTCCAATAATTCATAGAGACTCTCATTGGTTTAGTTGATGGGATTTTAGGAGCATCATACCATTTGGGGGTGATTTTTTCTTACTCCGAGACTCTCTTAATGATTTATGATATTTTCAAAAATCATTTATTAATTAAAAATAATTATGTAGGCCACTATTAAATTAACAATCAATTATTAACATTCATGTAATTGAGAGTAATTTGTACGTATAAAACATTATCTATCAATGGTACTCTTTCCATGAAAAGATTATAGATTCTTGTGTTTTTACAATGATGGTGCTTATTTGGGGCAACACAGTAAGGCACTCTAGAGTGTGTCATACTCTAGGGATACATGAGCACTTTTTATGTTAGGATTGGGCCCATGAGATCATATTCCTATATAAAATTATAAATTAAATCATAACCCATGTAGTTTTGTGTCACTTAACATGACACATCTCCTTTTAATGTATACTTATAAGAATCCAACCATGATATTTAACATCATGTAGTATGGAAGTTTAGGCAGAATTTATATATCCAATATTTGGTGTGGGAGTGACGTGGAGGTAACCCAAGGGGCCTATAAGGGTTATGGGATCCATGTCTAGACATGAACCTATTGGGAATGTGGTCTAGAAAAAGTAGGATTGATTTGGTGTGTTGGTTTTGTACCTCATGAAGGCTTCCGACACATGCCACTTGGATATAATTAAAATACCATGTAGTTTAGTTTTGTGTAGCCAAACTGATGGAGATCGTGGTTTTTATATTATGGAATGATGACCATTGTGAGTATTGGGTTAGGGAATACAGTCAGGTGGATTCCTAGTGATTTGATACATATATTTGAATTCCCACACCTATGGAGGCATTCTAAAGAATGGTGAGAGGATGATCCAGATATAGATTCTCCTCCAATACATGAATCTAATAATGAAGATACAATGATCATAACTATAATCTAAGACCAAATGAGTTATTTTTTAATTTGATAAATATGAAGAAGTTGAATATCTGGAAAACCGATTGATCATTCTTCGACTAGTGGAATAGGTTTGGGTAATGAGAGATGAAAAATGGTATTTTATGTACTCGTCTCATACTTTCATTGTACTTGGGATACTCATGTAAGATTTAAAGTGTAGATAAATCCTATGGGAATAGAGAATTGGAATGAAATGAAACCAGAGAGGCCCTAAAATAAATTACAGGGGCTTACTATAAGAAGGATTAACTAGAATTGGTTCCTTTGGAAGAGAGGAGGATAATACACTAATCATCAATGTGAATGGAAGGCATTATCCTTTCCCTTCCCACTAGAATTAGAGGTTGTTGTTATTGGAGACAATTTGGAATTGACATGGTCATATCCCTTGTATGAAAGACATGGATATCCCTTTAAATTTCTAAGGATCACGGTACTCATTACCGAGATAACGCATATCCACATGCACCAGAGGACCCTACCTGGCAGGTATTGAATGTGTGGGACTCATCTATCTTAAGGAATACATATGAAAATGGGATGTAGGTTGGTGTTCCTACTATGATGTTATTTTAAATTAGGGGATTATGTGGAGGTTTAAATTCATTCCCAATCAATTTAACGATCCAGAGGAAGATGATATCTTCCATTCATCAGCTATAAGAGGGCTTAGAAGTGTATCAAACATGTCATAGCTTTACAAGAAGGGGTGATTCATTCATGAAATTGGAGGATATGGGAATTCATTCCACAAGGGGAGGCCTTCACAAGATGGGGATTACAATTGAAATTAAAATCACTGGGGTGAGGCCTTATCCTAGAAACCACAGGTCTCCCTATATGGGTCTCATGTAGGTCCCTAGTTAGGGTAGGGACCTTCAAGCTAGTGGTGGTAAACAAGGGGGAATAAATCCTCATGAATGTTTCCTTGTAATTTATACACTAGAGGGACATTGATATCCCAATCACCTTTAATTACCACTTATCTCTAGTTTAAGAGTGGTACTTGGTTGATTTTTGGAGACTAGGGTGAAGTTTATGAATAAGTAAATATTGTTGTATTCTGATAATTTTTCATTTTGGAAAATGAGGATACCTTAAGTCTATTTTTATGAAAATTGGGGACCCTGGTAAAAGATTTAACCCAATAGGGTTAAGTTGATGTTCTCGATATTGGATCCCCATGCATTGGTGTAGACACATTCTATATACCATAGGGTTTTTGTAAGGATGTTCCTTAGGAATGAGTTGCATCAACTTCTAGGATGACCATGCATGACCTATCTGAGCCTCTTAAAGTGTAGTTTTGGTGTGTACACAACCTCCTAGGTGAACCTGATGATTTATACTACAGGGGTTTTACCACCATACTCCTTCTAAAGATATGTATTGGGATACAGTCTCGTCCCTTCAAGCCGATCCCTTTGCAACCATCACTTATCCCATAGAAAATGGAGAGCCACACTATGAACTATTCATCCTAGGTCAATGGAATTTTGTGTCATCACACCAAGAATTAAAATATCCTCCTTCCATAATAATTCATTTATATTAAAACTCATCATTTTTATACTATGTGTGGTTTCAAATATTGAATTTTGTGGGAATGTGTTTAAAATACATTTCATGGTGTCAAAATTCTTAAAAATAGGTTAAAAAAATCTATCCATTTAAAATAAAATGTTAACACCATAATTTAAACCTCCCATATTCGGGCGTTATAGGGTCCTACAAATAATCATAATGGTAAACTAAATAATCATGAAAATAAATTCATATGAATTATAATCCATTAAGAATTATTTTCAATCTACAAAACAATAGTTTAAACCATGTTCATTCATGTCAATTATCTATTCCAACCGTTCAGGGTGTTTCATAATGATTTTGTGAATTTCAAATACATATACCCCATGCGTTTTAAATAATGTGTGTAGTAAGGCCCATTTTCATACACTAGGATACCATCAATTCAAAGCATAATGCACCCATTTAAGAGTCATTACCCCCAGGTACAATATTTCTATATAATAATCCATTTTGTATCCCTATAGTGATGTATTTACATTGAAACCACTCTTTCAATCCTTAAAAATAATTTCATGATATTTTCTTATACCTGGAATTTTGGTGATTCCCACTATATTTTTCACATCCTAGTTTGTATAGGTTAAATGAAACTTTATATGATACAAAATATAAAAAATGACTCTTTTTATAAATTGATATTACATTTTAGAAGGAGAATATACATTTCATTTTACAAAAAACATATTTGAGGAAAGTAAATAAGTTGTATCATTGGGAATGTGGACCCATAAAAAACTAGTTCATAAGTGAACAAAATTATCACCAAATACGTTCTCTATATCTATAACACTTCATAGTAATTTCATAAAAAATACAATTAATCACATTATGGGGAAAGAAAACATATGAATTGTTGAGATCATAGACTGAGTAATGAACAACAAGGGAGATTACAACATAAAATTATTATAAGGGTGTGAGAATAATAGAATAACATTTTAAATCTATACGTTATATGTTATTGATCATAAACATGAGCCATGGCATAAATCATGCAAGTATATAATAGATATATCATGCAGGAATATAATAAAATAAGCCACAAAATCATAACATAAGAATATGATATGGAATTGTAGTATAGAATAAGTATAGAAAATCATTTCAATAAAAGTCAAAGATCATTAAAAAACTATCAGAGTGGGTTGGTTTCACTCCAAAAATCATTATAGTATTCATGTTTTACTTCCAAGACTGACATTTAAAAAAATTCCGACAACGAATCAGTTCACCCCCATTCAATTCTTTTTTTGTCCCCTGAAATATCCATTATAATTAAATGAATTGGAGGGTTATATAAATACATGTCCCTACATAACATAAGGAAATTCATATAGATATGTTACAAAAGATGATAAAATATTCATCATATCATTACCCACAAAAATGAAATCGATTTTATAAATATTTCATCATAGAAAACCCAAGGAATAGAAACTAGTTTAAAAATAACTTCATCACTACATCTTATTGTAAACAATGGAAATTGATTAGGTTTCAAGAATATCATGTCATCATAGTGATAAAAAATAATACTAAATAATAAGGATGGTATCATTGGATCATATACGAAGTAAATATTATAAAATGTTAATGAATGTTATCTTATATGGAAAATGATTTTAAAAGTTATCATCGGTCAGTTTTTAAGGAAAATATCCTTTTCAATTTTTAATCCAATATTTTAGTTATATTTAAATAAAAAATATTAATGAAAAATTTCTCATTGAAAATAAAATTGAAATATTTTAAATTATTTTTTAAATAATTGAGTGGTTATAATGGAAGGAAATATTTTCCCTTCCATACATGTTAAAACAGGGATTTCATTCACATTTTTGGAGCTATGTTATAATTTACTCATCTATAAAATAACATGAATATTAATTATATGATATTATATAAAATGTAAATAATTTTAAAATACTTTTTTAATAAATTTTGGGATTATATTATAAATATTCTTCAAAAAAATTTAAAACAAGGAAGTGAAATAGAAAGGTTATTGAATCGAAGAGATAAATAAGTGTGATTTTTATAGAAAATTGTTTTAAATAACTATGCACATAAATATAGGAAAATGAAAGAAACAATATATAGTAACCAAAAATAACCATGGAACTATAAAATTCCTACGTTTATTGAAATATTAATAATAATATTTCATCATGATAAACGTAATAATTATCAATATTGATAAAAATTGATATTGTAACATAAAACACATACCACCTTGGGTATTATTTTAATTGTAATCCACATGAAGTAATTAAAATAAATTAAAACATTAAATATAATTAATATAAGAATATTAATTATATAAGGTGTTTAAAGGGTAGTGTATAAATGACCGAAATTAAATGAGTGGTGAATATTCCATGTCACTTACAGAAGTAAATGTGAGATGAACATCTGAAACCTGAACTCCTGAAATTCATCGTATTTATTCAGTAATCATTAACAATATATATAGATTTATTATACATATATTAAGAAACCATTGTATTATATATAATACTATATATTATTGACTTATAACCTTTAATCAAAAAGTTATTAATTATTTAAAATCAATATAATATGTGATAACTGTTTCTTTATTCATGAATGCTTTTATACATTAGTTTTGGTCAATTTGTTTTATTATGGTTAAATCAAATAAAGTTATTTTTTTAGTTTTATAATTATCATATATAATAATTATATACATAATTAGGTCAATTGATAACTCTTAGCTATGTAAAATGGATTACACCATTCATATAGATTGTAGGTCGTACACACACATAAATAATGTTTCCATTGTAATGATGATGGGGAAAAAATTGTAAATATTAATAAAACTTTATAGAATAATTTTTATTAAATATATAAAATTTAATTTAATTATTTTAGGATTATTAACATCTAGGTCAATGTAAAATTTAATACTTATGACATCGATTCATTGAGGGTTTAGTCTACACATACACACAAGTGATGTTATAATTTTCCAATAGTATGAAAGTTAAGAAGGTATATTTAATATTATGATTATAGATGTAAAATTATATCATAAAATATATATAAACACTTTATAAACATTATTATATATATCCATGAGGGGTGGTTATGCAAACCGAAGTAGATCAGTTTATGAGGAGGTAGTCCGTTGTGCACATGACTGATTATTTTCTTTTAGATTTTATGGAAGACAAGATAGATATAGGTTATTAAGTTAACCAAATAACAAATTAGTTCATTTTGGATAATTTTGTTTATATCATAATGGTTTATTTATTTTCTAAATAGGTGGAATAAGTAATAAAATAAAAACAATCATTTAATAACGATGTCTCATCTTTAGAAAACCTCTTTAGGTTTTAACCAAAATCCTTTATAAGTTCGTTTCATAATCAAAATAATAACTCTAAGATATAATGAGGGAAGTAAATAAGTAATTTTTCTAGGGATTTGATGATCCAAAATTCATTGAAAGGGTGAATAAAAGAGGATAGTTGGTGTCATTTTATTTAGGGGGAGAGGACAAATAAGGATTTTTTTAAAAGAAATATATATACCCATGTTTTACATACACCAAAAGGATAAAACATTGTATCTATATTAGAAGTTTGATTATTTAACATCAAAATAATCCCATATAATTGGAATTTGGGATGCTGTTATATCATTTTAGTCATAATCATATTAGTTTAACCCTCGGTAAACCTGTTTTAACCAAAACCACTATAATTAAATTTTTAATTTTTGTACTCATCATAATAACCAAAAATTATATTGGAATTAGTATATATTAAAAAATATGATAGTTATAAACATGGATTCATATTAAAAAATAAAAATTTCATATAATTAGAAGAATTTTAATTTAAAATTTAAAACCCATATTCAAAAACTATATATTATCTAAAGAAAACCTTTTTATAAATATACAAATATTTCTTATAAACAATAATTATTAAATTGTATAATATTTTGAAAATTGGATTAATAATATTATTATTGGAATAATTTAACATTTAAAATAATTTTATAACGAAATTTATCTTTTTAATGTCTTAAAGGAATTTTTTTAATAAAAAAAAATATTTCTAAATTTATCAAATAATAACATGTTCAAACAATTATCAAATATTTAGCAATTTTTTTTTTATTTTTTATGAGAAACTATTTTTTATTTTTAAAAAAAATTCTAATACATGAAGAAATTTAATTTATATTTTTCCCCAAAAACAATTAAACTAGTATTTGAGGAAAAGAATTATATTTTTGAACCATATGATGACTTTAAAATAAAGTTAAAATTTATAAAATTTATTTTCATCATCTAAATACTATATATATATTCTTTATATTTTGGTTTATCCTATTCATATATCAAGTTTACCTACTGCTTTATGAATATTATTTTTTAATAAAAAAATTAATTGTATGTTGTCATTACTTAGAATATAGTGTTTCATATAAAACAGTGTATCTATGAAATTAAATTAATTTGACAAAATATTTCGTAAGATATTTTATTGTTACATACATTGTATATATAATTCAAATTTTTATGGTTTTACCATGAGTATCACTATTCATTTTATTAAAAGTTCAATTTTTAGTTTTCACTTTTAGGGTATTTTGATTCAAATTTTACTAAAGATGTAAGGGTTCCTTTTCCAATATCTATTCCATTTGGTTAAAAAGTTACACTTTCATGTCCATGATTTTATTCCAAAAAATTATTTCAATTATAATTTCAAAATTAAAATATTAATTATTTAATATAAAATATATATATATATCTTTATTTACATGTTTTTAAAATAAAATCCTATTACTCTTTAAATGTTATATGATTTAATAAAGATATATTGAAATATTACTCGCATTTTTATATATTATCATACACTCTAGAATTTTAGGCATTAAATGTTTTCCAGTTTTCATGATTTATATTTTTAAATAATGTTTTGAAATGTATTATTTTCATATTCAATTTTTATAGACATCATTTTTGATTAACCATTAATTTTATTGAAAATTTTGAAGGAATTATTATTTTAAGTGTTTAAATACTTAATATTTTCCCACTTTTTTCTTTAGTTACAATTAATAATATTCCCTATTAGGCTATCATGCTTTTTATTATTGAAATTTACATTCTATATGTTTTTAAAAAAATCATGAAAATAACTATTTCAAATGATAATAATTTTTTTCATCCTTCACCATGTAATTTTTAATTCTCCTAAAATGGGTATTCCATCTATGTTAATTTCCTTTGATAAAGTAGTGTTTTACTAGGTATAAGTAGTAATGTTAAAATATATATTATTTAACTAGTTTTCATGTGATCAAACTATTTAATTAAATTAGTACGTAAATTATTTTAATCATGTATGTTTTTTTATTCAAAATCATATTTATATTAGCTAATAATTATTTCTTATTATATATTGTATAGTGAATTAAATATATGAGGAATGAATTGAACATGAGAATTTTATTTTTGGGGAAAAATTATATCCATACCGATTAATTTTCTAGTCTTACAGGACAAATAAGTTTGGGTATTTGGATTATGCCACCCATTTATTAATGATATCTTGGATACTATATTGTTGGTAATTATGATGTATTGGTTTTGGTCTTGAAGATAAATATGATTTATTATCTATAGTCTTGATTACAAATGTGATGTATTTTCTTGAGTCTTTCTGGTAATATTAAGATGTTGGACATCTTTCATTCCTTTAGTAGGAAACAATTAATTATTATCCATGTGATTATATACATTGGAATATTTTTCAATTTTACATTTCATAGGAATACAATTTATTATATAGAATATATATTTTTTATTCACTCTACCATAATTTTCATTCCTTTTCTACCCTTAATAGACTCTTTTATATATATATCCTTTAACCCTGTTTATGAAGAAACTCTTTTATTTTCTTCCCATTCCCCAGTGTACCATGGATGTAATATTGGATGAATAAAAAGATGTAACAAAATGACTTAGATATTATTCAAGTAATTTACATTTTTATTTATAAATTATCATATATAATATGGTAAACATGTGTTAATCTAGTCTCCGAATAGTGATAAATAATGGGATCCATGTGATCTAATCTCTTGTATCTTATACTAATTTGGATCATAATTTCATATATTTTATAATTTAATTAACTATTTTTAATTCCATTAATGTTTTACATTATATAAAATTTCAACATATTTAGGTTTTATTGTTAATATGAGTTTAATATCGAAAGTGGGATTATTTTTTAATTTTTTTATTTTTAAATAATTTTCATATTTAATTAAGAATATTATTTACACTAATCAAAATTTATAATTTTTTATAGGATTTATGGTTGACATTTTTTTCAATAGGACCTTGTGATGAATCTACTATTATGAGGCCAAAAATAACCTCACAATATTAGACATGAAATATGTGTATAGATGGATGATTTTCAAAAATTGAATAATTTTCATCAATGTACGAAACCAATAGTGATTAAAATTTAGACTAAAATAGAGAACATGCAGGGAAATAATTTATTAAACAATGGAAAATGTGAATTTTCCACTTTCAAATATATAATTTCATGTGATATTAGTGAAAAAAAAATCTTATAGTCCACCAAAAAAATAAAAAAATATAATGTTAATCTATATGAAATTTATCTATATATGACTAAATAACATTTGGTTTTGGTAGTTTTCATATGATACATTGGTGAACAACGTTAAATAATAAAATATTCCCAAATCTTTTTATTTGCGTGTCTTCCATATTTCATCTATAATGGAAATATTATGTTTGGATTAATGGATTCCTTTTTCATTTCAATAATGTATTCCCACTCTAATCTATAGAGTTAGAGACAAATTTATTCATTTTCCTATATATTTTTTTTTTCTTATACTATAATAGTTATCAATAAATTTTATAAATTAGTTTCTCTTTTTCATTTAAAATTCACATTCCATTTCACCATTTGTTTTCTCCCAAATTATTTTTCTTTTACGATTAAAAATTAGAAAAAAACATTATCATTTTTTAAATGGAATGTAGTTGTAGATTTATGGAGTAATTATTTATTTAAGACTTACATTATTATAGTATAATAGTTTTTGTGATGGTTTAATCGATTATTGGGAGGGGTTTTACCTTTTTTACTATAAGTAGAATTCGTTTTATCATTAAAGTATATTACACCCATTTTGTATTTGATTCATGTATATATATAACATCAACATTAATATTGTTGGTCAGTGAATATTTCTACTAGATATATTTAGTAATCATATTTTCATGATGAAAATTGTCATGGTTCGGGGTAACTATAATTTTTATCAGAGGATGTGGTGTGATATTTCATATTGAATGAATGTTGAAAATTATTTTTTGAAAGATTATTGATCATTTTTGGAAACGCTAGAGCATGTTCTGTTTCAACCTAAATATATGTGTTTTGTAATCTTCCTTTTATTTTGAAAAAATATTTACAATTTGTTTATCATTTTCTTCAATAAAATAAAACAATATAAATAAGTATGTAATTTGAAATTATATTTGATAGATAATTTTATTAAAAATAAAAATTCGTTTGTTTATGTGGACTTCATGTGATATTGACCATACGATTGTGGTATATTATATTATTAAATAAATAAAAATATTAACTTTATGTACAAAATAAATCTTAATGAATCAATTTGGTATAATTTAATAATTTTTAAAAATCATACACATTTTTTTTTCAAAAAAAAAATATCAAAAAATATGAAACAATAATAAAATTTTATATCTTTCATTTATTATGTCTACGATGGATAATTTCATCTATTATTCATATTCATGGATTGATATTATTTTGGGTATGTATGAATCAATGCTTATTATAATGATGGAGTTCTTTTGATTGATTAAATAACTGAACAAAAATATGATATCCTTTCTAAATATCGTAAAAAAATAAATGGTCAACAATGTGAAAGTAAATATAATGAAAAATATGATGAAGAGGAAGTAAAGCCTATTTCACATACATTTATTATTAAAGAATATCTAGATTCCTAGATGAAACTACATGAACATACAGTGAGGAATACAAAAACACATCTTGAAGTGTGATCGAAAGAAAACATACCACCTTAGGGAATTTATAAACTCTAACATGATTCGGAAGAATACTGGCCAGATATAATTGATCCGAAAAAGCTATGTTGTATTCCCATATATAAAAATTCAAAATATAAACCCTTTACACCTATATTTATTTTTAATATGAAAAGACTAATTTTGTAGAATAAGAAGATCATTCAGAGCAAATTGACTACATTCTTCCATCCACATTAACCCTTCTATATGAGGCCATAGAGAAATAAGATAAAATATAATCTAAACCTATATAAGGTGATAATTATTTTTAGAACTCATTTATTTTTTATTTTATTATTGGTGAATTGATAATTAATTCCAATTTTTTTAACTTTTCACATTCTTACCACATATTTATTTCCCTATATGATGTTTAATTTTAATAATATTACCCTTTTACGACTAATTTACTTGTGACAATTCTATATTTGATCATGATTCATGCTGATTTATATGATGGGAATTTTTTTTAACTTCAATCATCATGAAAATTTTAATTCATTTATATATTTTAACTAATTAACCCTTCAATAAAATTATAAATAATTTTAAATAGGTAGGTATTGAATAATGTCAAAGAGTAGTCTAATGATGTTATGGTATATGTAAAATCAGTGGAACAGTTTTTTTCATCCCCTATAATGTATATTTGAATCTAATTTACAAGTTTATGGAGATTAATCACTCAATCAATGTAATCTAAAATTACTAGAATGATGGAATGTTAAATATTTTAATGTTAATTTGGTGGTCTAAATCACACAAGACATATCCACCATCATATCGGGGATAAGCCACTAAATCTTACTTTATAGGGGTAGTGAAATTCTAGGTATTAATTGGGTGGTTTAAAAAATATATTCTATTTAATTTTCTCATTATTTTTTTATTTTTAATATTATTTATTAGTAATGATTTATCTATGGTTTTATGTGGTAGAAACTAGGAGAACAACACAATACTACAATTGGAAAATTTATATTATTTGTAAAATTACTACATTTTTGATTCTCTACCAATACAATTAATTCTTATGTTAGAGTTTAAAATGAAGGTTACATAAATTTTTTTTCGTGATGATAACATGTTTATAGTATTTTTTATGATTTTAATATTTTTCCCTATTTTTCCAGTTGTAATTTTTTTCTATTTTTTAGTTATAAATTTGATCATATAATTATTCCATTCCTAGTGAATAATTTTTTGTTGGTTAGAAATATTTAACATATTATGTTGTTTTAAAAATTATATAACAGTTATTTATGTTCTATTACATCTTCCATACAATGTTTTGTTTTAAAATAGTGAAAAGGAACATTCATAAAATAAAATATTGTTGAATTAGAAATATAAAATGGGGAAAATAAAATATTGAACTCCTTAATTAGTTATATGTATATTGATAAACATTACACCTCAAGGAGTCAAATTAAAATATTTTTTATTCATATATGTCCTTTACATTTGGAGTAAAATGGGATATTTTGGTCACACATGGTTTTATATCATATTACGAACTAAAAAAATAAATATAAACTGTAGGGAATAATTATAAAAAATCAATAGATTTAGGTTAATATAATATTTACTGCTATATAAAGAAGTGTATATTGACATATAAAGTATTTATTTCTATTTTATACAGAATATTTAAAATCGATATTTTGTTTGATAATAATATGATTTATGATTTTTTTATATTGAAAGTTGTTAAACTGGTAATTGAACCAAATTATATTTATTGAAAATATCCAAACTAGAATACTTTCATAAGTTTATTTTTGAGAGTATACAAGACATATATAGGATTAATTATATTATCAACGATAAATAAATCCTTTTTATTCTAATTTTTTCATTTGTGTGATTAAACTGATGTCATATAATACTTTCAGTTAGAAATTTTCATTCTATTTCCTAGGAGTGAAAATTTGATGTGTTGGGGAATTATGAGGATCAAACATTCAAATATTTTATTCTATAATATAATTTTATTAATCTCACGAAAGATTTATTTTTTTTTAAATATTCAAATGTACCAGTTTTAGTGATAATTTGTGCTTCATTAAGATGATGTATTTTTTTGGACTTTAAGTCAATTTAAATAAGATGAATATTTAATGTAAAAAAAATTTAAACATATATATAAAATTATAAATTCTTATTTTTTTGGTTATTTTCATTTAAAGAATATTTTATTTAAATAATAACTTGATATATTCCAATATAATAAGGCCTGAAAATCACAATTTGGGCATCAAAATTTTATGCACTAATTGGGAAAAATTAAAAAAGTATCCCATTTATATCAAAATAAACACCCAATAGAGATTAGAGTTTTCATGATGATAGAAAACATAAAATGAAACAATTTACAAAACTTAGAAGACATGTTATTCAACATATTTAAAATTCATAACAGAATTGGATCTTGGTTCATGGTAATTCAAAAATCCACCATGTAATATATATATCTATGAAAATAGTGAACTAACATTGGAATTTGATCAATGGAATGTTAGAATGACTTTCTTGAGTTATTTCATATTCACGCCTCTCTTTATTTTATTCAACATATTTCGGTGATGGACAAATTGAGTATGGAAAGAGGTTAAGTTCACTCTCTAAAATTTGAGTTCCTTATATTGTTCTTCAATATTACATCCCATTAGAATTTGAATCATTCATATGATGATGTATGTATTTAATAGTGTTGGGAAGTGATGATCTCTCTAGGAAATATTTCAAAATATTATAAACTTTCACGCATAGTTGTCTTTGTGGTGTAAAAACAATTTGAATGGGAGGGTGCGGTATAAAGAAAAAACTTTTGGTTGAATATAAAGATTTATCTAATTAAGTATTATAACTCCACTGTGAAATACCTAGATAATGTTCCATTTCATTCCAATATATTAGTTCTTTTATTTATTCTTTATACTTTTACATATTTATATTTATGTGTATTCCATTTTCATCTTTAAAATTCCACCCTTATAGTTGTATATAATTTATATGTATATTATTTTGATAAATTTAGTCACACCAACAATATAGTTTGAGTAAGTGGACTCTAAATGATATAAAATATATGAATACAATATATTTCATTCATAAGATAATTAAAATTTATTTTGGTGATCTAAAAAAATTCCCACATGTTATTTACCATTATAATATTGAAACCACCATATTTGGTTTATTAGATTCAGGGTTATTAATGCAAAATATTGATTCAATTAGATAGATTACTACATTATTTTGATATAATTATCCCTTGGGGATTGTATTGGTGATTTAGAGATTTAGTATACCTAATTAATTTATTATTGAATTCATATTTGAAGGTTTATTTCAATATCATCATGGTCAGTATTATCATGATAATTATATTTTGATTTTGGGTAACTATCTAAAAAATCAATCTATCAAATGTTATTTTTTCTAGATATCATATATATTTATTGAAATGTATTAGTTTTTTTCATGAAAAAATTCATCTATGAATACATTCATGGGTATTAATGGTTATTTTATAATTTAATTATTCAATCCAAGAAAATGGGTTGGATAAATGGAATTTATATATGATTGAATTACAAATTAATGATGATTTATTAATGATAGGAATTACTGTAATCAATGTTTCCCTTACATTTAGTAATGATTTCATGTAGAATAATATGTCTTATATTAAATATACACCCCAGTATAACCCTATAAATTATGCAATGAATAATTGTTTTTGAGGATTTATGTGGAACAGTTTACACCACAACACAAATAGAACTATTTTTGGTGGATTTATATTATATGGAGGTAATGTATTGTAGGATTCATACAAAACTATAGTAGGTTTTAGAGGATCTTAGGACATAATAATTCAAGATAATAATTCATTCATGAATACTTAAATATTGGGTCAATAACTTAATAGAGAAATTATGGTGGTCATGCATCAATATTCCAATCATTATAAGATGAAATACATACCATGTCACAACATACCTATCAATAATAATATTCTGATATTAGTATTAAATATTGTTTTGCATTTTAAATGGGATATATGATGAAATGTTTAGATATACAGATTGTTTCACAGTCCTGGGAATCACATTATTATGCATATAATGTCCTTAAATATTTGGTAACATTCCTAGAAAATAATATTATGAAACATTAAGAAAACTTTACATACATTCTAGTGAGTATTCATATAAGTATGTGTCTTGGACTGTGTAAAGTAAAACTCTTGAAAACATGACTCCATGCCAGAAGGAACATTTGATGGTTATATGGATTTATTAACTTATTGACATTCCTCGAGATTATTCATGGGTATAAATTATTTTAATATCTTTAAAACATTATACCTTTATCTTTTTTATAATAAATAAGACTATGGATTTTATTATCTCTACCATTTTTATCCATGTAATATCTACTCAATTAAAAGAGTCCGGGAACCTTGTAAAAGACTATATTTCAGTGTGAATTATTGTTGATTTTATTATTCATCATTGGCTATTTTCATTGATGATCATTTTTAGTAATCCATAATGGGAAAATTAGCATTATATTTTTTGTATTTATAACCTCTAATCCACCCACCTATATGGTGTGTTTTCCAATGACCTAGGAGTATTCTTTTGTATTGGAGAAGATTATAGTTGTTTTGATATTGTATATTGGTGTGCTCCTATTTAAAATATTATCAAATAATTATTTTGTGTTTCCCAATGGATCTATGTTTTATCTTTATTAATAACATATCTTAATCAATAATATCTATATGAGGCCTGAATATTTTCAATAAAAATTGATTCCCAGGTTTTATTTGAGTGGATTCCATCTATTGAAAGATTCCATTGTTTCATATCTTCTTTTACGTCATAAAAATTTATGAAATCACTATGAATGTTTACCATATTTCTTATGTTAGGATAACCTATATATAATTGGGAAAGATGAATATTGAATATTATTGGAGATAACATAATACTTTAATTTCATTACACTTTGTGGAAGAGTTTCATGACTAATGATATAAAAACATTGAATAGAATTTAGGGGAAACATTATGAAATATATGGGGAAGATCTCAAATTAAAGTAGTCTTAGTTAAAAAAATTTCAATCAGAATATGGGGTTTATTTAATGGGATGAGGTGAGTTTTTAAAGGTCTTCTTCATTCAAGAAAACAATATCATTTTCAAGATTATAATTTTTGGAGAATTTCTTGCGGATTAATTATTGGAAAATAAAATAATAAATATTATCATTGATAATTTAGATATAAAATTTAATCCATATAATTTCATGAATGTGATGAATAAACCATTTATAAAATGAAAAAACAATTTATAGATTTTGTGATGATAATTGGGATAGCCATAATAATAATTTTTTTAAAAAATAGATTGCATTTCAAAATTCATATTTATTGAATCATATTTAAATTAAGAGGATTAATGATGAGGAAATTGAAATTAAAGAATATTCCATGTATTTATATTAATTTTTATCATTCATTTTCAAATTCATGTTTAATGTAAAAGGTAAAAACATTAATAAAATTTCATTAAGTGTTCAAATTAATAAAATATTATATTGTAGTTGGGTGGTTTATATAAGAATGATATTAATGATAGAGTGTGGGAAAATATCATGACTCTTATTATAGTAGTAATGTGATTCATTTTAAATGTGGATAAAATTTATTTATGGGATATTTAAAAGGAAATTATTTCAAAAATTATTTGCTCTCAAAATAAGAAAAAAGTTCATATGATGATAAAAGTAGAAATTATGAATTGGTTACTGAGGATAAAGTTATCATATAATTCATATTAAATTAAAATGTTTCCTAGTAACCCACTTGTAATAATGAATGGAGTAGGGATGAAGTGGATAGTGATGAGGAAAATACAAATAATAAGACAAAAAAATAATTATTTTTTAAGATAAATATTTTATAATGACTAAGATAAATTATTTAAATTGATCTACGAATATTATATTATAGAATATATAGTGAATTATATTATAAATGCAGTTATATATTAAATATCAAATATATTAATTTCAATGATATGATTTTTATAATAAGGATGGGTGATCATAACTGAATACCTAATGAAAGAGAAAAAATTGATTGCAATAACTATGAAAATGATTTATAGAATATTTTCACTTATAAAATACCAATAAGATTTTAATTTATTATAATTTTTATAAAATTACAAAAATAATTCATCGGTGAGTGTATAATTTTTATTAGAATTGATCTATTTTCTTTATCTTTATACTAGGGGAGGGTGGTTTAATTATAGTTCTTATGTGAATTTATTGATAATGAATGATTAGTTAATCTATTTGACATGGATTTTGGTGATTTTAATTTGGTGGATATAAATTTATTATATCATTTATTATTTAAAATGTTTATTTAATATAACATCCACTTCAGTAGATGATTTAGATTGGGGTTCCTATATATTATTACTACAATAAATATATATAAATAATGATATTTATATTAATGAAATGTTATTTATGAAATGTTAAATAATCTATGAAATCATAAGTATTTTAGCCTCTAATAGTAAATGAAATCCCCATGTTGAACTAGATTTTACATTAACCTATGGTATTCATTCCAATATAAAATTAATGTTAGTATATGAAATATAGTTTTATCAAAGCTCTCAATCCCCTTGATGTCACCAAAATATGAGTCCCCTAGAAGGTATGATTATGAAAAAATTATGATTCTGAAAAAACATGTTTAGTTTTTTATAATTATTTATTAAAATTAAATAAACAATGAAAAACTATATATATATATATTAATAATAATATGGTAGAAAAATATGAAGATAATTTCACAGGTGTGATAATATATTAAAAAATAATTGGTGAATGGATTCTAAAATAATTGAAACAATATAAATAAAAAGTACCTAAATAAGGAGGTTAGTATTGATATATCATAATATAAATCTCTTTAATGTCTAAATAAATTATAAAAGCACTTAAAATATAATTCATTTGAGAAGTTGAAAACAATGTAAAAAATAATTGTGCAGTGTAATTTATTATTTAGAACTATATTTTGTAAAGTATTTATTTCCCATTAATCATAATATTACTTGAATGAATTAATATCCTACTTATAATAAATTTTCATTAAATTTTTATTATTAAATTCATTCATTTAGATATTTTTTAACTACCAACCAGAAATCATGGTCATTAAAATTTTTGGTCTAATTATATGGTTGTTTCAGAAATCAATTTTTTTTTTCTATCATGAGTTATTTTTGAATTTGAAAAGTTATATATTTAGGCACTATATATGAATCTATATCAAATTACCAAATAATTTTAGTTGATTAAATTCCAATTTACAGTCTACAAATAAATTTATATTTCGATAGTACATTGATTTTTGAGAAAGGTGGAGAATAATTAATGTTCCCAGATATTTGGTAAAGTTATTGGGTTTTAAAGCAATATTTGGGATATCTTAATGTTTATTGGGAGATTTTAATTCATTCCCATAAATTCTAAATGTCTTTTATATATGGTGTTGTTTCATCATAATTATGATTATGATTTATCTTGTAAATTAAACCATTACTACTTGTATAGACTATTTTTTTCAATCAGTAAAGAATATCATGAATGATGAAAAAAATAATTTAAATTCAAATATAATCTAATTTTCAAGTTGAATTATTTTAAGTAATTTGATTCAATATTCATGACAAAATATAATTACCAAATTTAAATCATTTTCTTAAATTTTAAAATAATAATGTTAAAAACATTATAGAAGTGGTAAATATAAAAAATGATCTCCAACTATCATTGATTTCATTCTCCTAAAACCACATATATAAAAAACTAATTTTATTAATAAAAATATCTCTAGATGAAAAATTATATCAAAAATAAAATTTCCAAAATTTTCTATTTTTATTAAATATCAACAGTTTCAAAACTATTATTTTCAACATAAAAATGAATGTCGGAATATCAATGTATGATCTCTAAATGGTATCCCAAGGATTATGTACGAACATATAAAAGCATTTATACTAGACCCTACTAGAAGTGTAGGTTTTTAATAATCTAATGATCACTCAATACCCATAAATATTTCTTTTTTATTGGGATATATCACTAATTATATGTATTCCACTCATTTTTATATTGGTGATTAAAATAAGAAGCACATGTTAGATTCTATGGGATAGGAATATAACACACCCTTCCAACAATATCGGATATTTAATCATTAGTAACATACAACCTAAGAAAAGATTATAATTTGATCCTCACTGAATATAAGGTTCAAATGGAAAAATTAGAAACTCTAAGGATGAAAATAACTCCAGTATATTTAAATGATTTCAATTAAGAAAACAACTTCACTGGAAGTGGGAGATAATGAAAGAGAAAAATCACTAATATTACATTAACACAGTTCAATGAATTTCAATCGATCAAGAAATCCATTAAAAAATTATATTCCCATATACATTGGGAAGATATCATCAATAAATTACCCACATACATAATAGATAGTGAAACTATAGTCCATAAAAACTCATAGTGATCTATCAATCTAACCAGAATAAAATATTTAGTGGGAAACATATATAATTTACTTATTGTATATTTTAAATACATTATATATTTATAATGATTAATATATTTACCTTTTTCAACAACATTAAAGAAAAAAATCGATCCTATTTATTAGTGGGTGAATAATGACCAGTAGAGGATAATTATTATAAGATTCCAAGACTAAGGATTGAAAAAATTACACCACCTCTATATTTATTGTATATATATACAATGATTTTATTATTATATTATATTACATTGATCAGAATATTTCAAAAAAATGAATGATCCATCCATAATTTATTGATTTCCATAGTGGATATTCATTAAATATAATAAGTCTTATATGTTTAGAGAGAGTGAATAAAAGTTAAAACTCTACAAAAAATATTCCTTTGGTTGAACATGTTGATTGGTATAAATTTTCACCTTAAAAAAGTGGATGATTGAGTAATTGATGCATTTAAGGACTACTTGATTCTTGAATGTTATGGTGATGTGTGTTGATTGAAGCTAAAGAGGTTTCTTAGTTAAAACCCATAAACAAACATTTTATAGATATTATAAATTATCAAATATATATGAATCTAAATAAATAATTATTGATGCCCTCCAAATGAGAATCGAAAATTCTAGGTTTCATGAAATACCATAAGCATGGGTATTATTTTCTCTATTGTAAAATGGAAGGAGTATCATGATAAAATGGAGATCATGTAGCTTGATCACATGAATCGTGTGACCCCCATGAAGAAATGTAATCGCATGTTCATAGGATGATCATGAAAATGGGTCATGCACTTTGCATGATCTATTAATGATCATGAAGATACTTCTCTATTGAACCATAATTACCTTGTGAAGGCATCAAGAAAGATGGTGTTGATTATACAAAGGATTCCCAATGATATCCTCCCACCATGTATCATGTTAGGAAGAATAAGCATAAGAATATCCCAATTACCCTTACCAAATATGGGAATAAATACGAAAAGTGGTAGGCTTTAGGTTGTTTATGTTACACTATATTTCAGGATAAGGGGTTATCTACCTCATGTGGTCACCATTCATCACACAATGGTCTTTAGTAGTTCCTTCTAGATCTCAAAACATTTCTTTGAAAAGTTGAATTGATCTCATGAAGTTTCCTAGACATGTCTCCTTAATCATGAAAAAGCCTCAATAAAAGGAAACTTGATCTCATATATTCTCCAGAACATGTCATCCCAATCATGAGAAATCCCACTCAAATGTTAATTTGATTATATGGAGCAACCCAAATAAGAAGAGTGATGTTCCATGATAATTATTTCACTACATCATGAGATCCTCTATTGATCATATCAAATCTTTAAGAAAAAATAATGGGAAAGAGGAGGATGTATTATAAAAAAAGATTTAAGGAAATATGGGTGGAAGCCTCTAATTAAGAGAGGATAAGATAATTTTCATGAGGAGAGACACACCTAATTTTTTAACCTTTACTCTCATGAATTGAATAAAAAAAGAGAGATTGATATCATGAATGTTCTATATGAGTCTCCCATGATCACGCAAAAGCCTCAATAGTAAGAATCATTATCTCATGAATACTCCAGCACATATCAACTTGATCATATGGTGGATATTTAAAAGGTAATATGATCATTTGAAATTACTTTTATGACTTAATAGTTTAATAAATACAATGATTAAAGAGTATCCTCATGGTCATTATTATCATATGGTTCCTTGGACAACTGATGAAATAATTATTTGATGTACATTATGAAATAATCACTCAATGTATTTTATTCCATATAAGTGGGATACGTGCAACCAAAATTGGCATAGAATGGGAGTGGAGATGCATATAAATACCATGACCTCGACACAACAAATTGACCATGAATACACAAAAATTAGTGTCAAGAACAGAAACATTTAATGCATGGAAACCCACATTATTGTAATGGTCTTACACTAAGTAAAAATCTAGTTAACAACTTTTGGTATTAAGAAGAATGATTTTCTGTTTTTTGTAATCCATCTAGTGAATATGTGATGGACTCATGGTCCCCAATACAGGTTATTTGAAGTACATTTCGCATGGTTATTTTGTCACACTAAACCTAAACTACATGATTCATTGAAATAATCTATGAATATATGTGATAATTAAAAAAAAGTAATAAGACACACAGGAATAAAGATGTTATAATTTTCATGCAGATGTATCCGACTTTTCATATGACCTATCAAGATCACGAGGCATCTCAAGACATGTTATCTATGACTTATAATGTCTTCAATACATGTCGATAATGACTTGTTAAGACCTCTAGAAATGTGATCCATGTATTATGAACCCATCTAGACCTATTGGATTAGTCATGTGATTCCCTATAACATTACATGCCAGACCATATGTGAGACTACTAACATGTCATTATTTTTTATGGGACACCCATGGATATGTCCGTGCGGAACCTATGATGACCCTTGAATATATCACTTGAGTTATACAGCAGTCCATTGAAAATTCCTATTAGATTATGCGATAGAGCTCTGATATGTCTACTTCACTCACGTGATTTTCCATAGGACATGTCATCCAATCCCAGATGAAACATACGAAATAATGGATTGAACCACAAGGCATGAAAGGAATACAAATAAGTAATTTCATATAGAAAACAATGACATGTCATCAGTCATCAGTAGTATATGAAGCATGTCATGAAGACACCCTAGGACACGATACACCCCTCTAAAATATACACATGTCCATACATCAATCCAGACTATGAAGAATTAGAATCCTGTTATAAATAGGATATGTTTGATTCCTATTTATGTCGTAAGTTATGTACCAAACACCATATAAGTTATTCCCATGTTCCTATGTTCGCCATTCATATGTGATGAGCCAGATAATTTGTTATCCCTTGATTCTAGATTTAAACATGGATCAAATGAGATTAGATATTTTTTTGATAATAATATCATTTGAATCATGAGATTTCCCCATCCATTCATGTAAAACCATGATATTTTTTGAATATTCATTCAAATTAATCTAATATTTTATAAATTTTTCAATTCAGAAAACACTGAATATAGATTCAGGTATATGAAATCACTATGTTTTGATTACATTATATGCACCACTAATTCAATATTCTAGTACATGAAAAAAAAATATTATCTTGTGGTGCACACAACACCATGTTTTGCTGGTATTACACACAATAATGAGTCCCTCTGATAGCTTGCGTAACAGGCAAGGACGAATTTTATATAATTATAATATATTATTAATATTATTATTTAGTAATTGTTATAGCTAATACATATTCATTATAATGGATAGTAATAAAGAGATCAACTAAATTTTGATAACATTACTGACACATTTATATAAAATAAATTTTATGGTAATCAATTAGTATAAGTGAATGAAATAATTATTTGAAAATAAATAAATTACATTTCTATGAAACAAATTTGTATATGTGTGAACACAATTTAAACAGCATAAATTAAAAGAAATTTTTTTTACTAATTTTTTCAATAAAATTTATATATTCTATCCATATTTTTTATTCTAATCCATTGTGTTTTTTATTTATAACATAAGAATAAATCAAATTTTATGAAAGAAAACATGTATTTTTTATAAAAGGTAATTTCATCATCTTTTACTGGAGACCAAATTTTAAATATAATTTTGACACTTTTATAAATTATATTTGATAAAATAAACATATGTTTTTGTAAGAGTGATATTAAAATTAACTTTAGGTGACTTTTTTGGTAATTTTATGATAATTTTTATCTTTTGATGAATAATGAATATAATTGAATTTTAATTCAAAACATATTTTTCATCTAATTTATTTTTATATTTAAATTATTTTATAATTTGGTTATGATCAATGAAAGTATAAATAATAAATCCCAAAATCCAATTTTGGTCATTTGAACCATTTTAACATTAAAATTTAATATAAAAACAATTAAAACCTTTGGACTTTTTTCTATAAAAACATGTCGTCTCGTCCTATTTGTGAGAATAAATATAAATTAATTTCTTCAACTTATGTGATTATAATTTTTCAAAAATGGGTTTTATATTTGGAATAATAATATTTTCTAATTTATAATTTTGTCAAAATAGTTTTTAGAAAAAATATTTTTGAATGTAATTACAATTATTTACAATGATTAAGGTAAAAACAAGATTACATAATGGTTAATATTTATTTTTAAGAGGCTAAATGACCTAAAAACATGTCCAAAATAAATTTTATTAATATATTTCAACCAATTATTCTATTGTATCTAATTTTAACAATTATAGGAGTCACATTATTTAATGGTTTCTCCTAAGTATTGTCTATCATTACATATATATAATAATGCCACTTCTACTCCTCTATTAAAGGGAACTCACCCCCACCACATCCTTAAATGTATCAAGTCACATTTGATCATAAAACCCCTAAAATTAAATCCTACAAAAATAAATATATTAATCCTATAATCCTCACCTTTTTTATAATTCTAACAAATGAATCCATTTGGTGAAAACCAATATGAGTTACCCAAAAAATATTTAACATCATTCTTCAAAATCCATTATTTTATTTTCATTATCCTAATAATAAATTATTCTTGCTACATGAGTATATAAAAACCTAAGTTTTTTAGTTATATGAAGAATTATTTATTCTAAGGTTTAAACCTACACATACATATACATCCATCTAATGGGAAACAAACATACAGTTCTTGTTATCAGGGAACTATCTCCTTACGAAACATTGTTGTTCATCTTTTCAATACCACATAACATGGTATGGATTTATGAAGAAAAATATTTTATTATATATATATATGATATTTTTTATTATTTAATAATTATATAAAACATACCTTCATTATTTCCATTTTGTGTAAATTTGATAACTTTTTACGGGCGTGTGGACTACTTCCTATTTAAACTGATGTGATTCGTTCACACATTACATGGAATGTATTAAAGAAGATTTTATAGAAAATATACAGTATATTTGGAATAAAAATTCCATTTAAATTATATACGTAGGCCCTACCATCTCCATGAATGGAGTATTACATTTCGAAATTATTAATTTAATAGATTATTAAAAATATTTATATGATGAAAATATATGATATTTATATCATGTTTTATATTTTTTACTAATTAAAGTATAGTATACATAAGAGTATCAATAATAACAAGTCAAAATATATAATAATTACAATATATATATTACCCAAAATGTAATGCTAACATGGTATTTTATAAAAACACATAGTATAATTCATAATAAAATAATATATGGTATTAGATATAGAAATATGGTTCTATGGGAAAATTATAATAAACTTATATTTATTATACAAGAGTTTTGAGTGTGTGTGAAGAAATTCTAGATTTAAGGAAATGGTTTTCTTATCTCTCTTTTATTTCTGTGAGACTAATGCTTTATTCAACACATATATTTTTTTTCGTGAATACACATCCAATGAATTTATCATAGGATACATAGAATTAAATTTATGGGAATTTACCTATCTCTTTTATTATCATTATTTCATGGGGTTATGGTTCAAATGTTTTTAAATTGGAAAAAAAATTATTTCAATTATTTTTTTGAGACAAAATACATGTTACCTATATTTTTTTATGAGGAGTATATACTAAAATTGAATTTTTATATCATGAATCTCATTATTTTAATTATATTTTAATATTCAAATAGTTTTATTCATTCCATTTTAGTATTATTCAATATTACAAAAGTAATAACGGTTTGTTGGAACAATCTCATCATTTATCAAGATTTTTTATTATTGCAATTTCATTGAAGAAATATTATAATCCATCTCTCTAGAAATATCATGATGTTTATTAACCTATGGTTATTATGGTTAAATCCAATTAATGGTACTATTTTTTAACCCTATGGTGCTTAATATAATTAAGGAAACAATTTTATGAAAATTAGACTTTATTTCTCTTTTAAGTTCGAAATATGTGTTCATTAAATACAATGCTTTTTAAAAATGTTTTCAAAAATATTTTACAATTATAATATTATGTTTAAAAGAAATTTATAACCATGTTTTACCTTTTTAATATTTTTTTTGAATGTAATCCTCTGTTATTTTTCTGAACGAGAAACTTTTTAATACTTTTTTTGGCATAGAAGTAATGTTTTCAATATATGGATTTATCCGCAGTCATGAACATAATAACATCAATGCTTCAATTATTTGTTTAAAATAATAATTTTTAATAATAATAATATCTTAATATATTTTATATATTTTTTAATTTATTTTCATTGAAAATGTTTTACAGAGAATGTTTTAGGTTTATGAATTGTTTTAAATGATTTTAAAAGATTACTTTATATGCTTTAAAAATTTTATTTTCAAGGAAAAGGATTTAAATTACTGGAAAGACTATTTAATATTCTTTTAATGTATTCTAAATTAAAAAAAAATTTCATGATATCATTATTTTTTTCATATTATTTTCAAAGAAAATAGTTTTCAAAACTTATCAAGTAACATTTATATGTTTCCTAGGAAGACTATTTTACAAATGGTTTCAGACATATTTTATATGATTTCAAGGAAAAAGGTTTTCAAACTGATTCAAAATACATTTATATGATTTAATTTAGAATTTCTCCCAATAGTTTTTCACGATTTTTTTATATGTTCTCATGGAAATTGTTTTCAAAATATTTTCAAAACATTGTTAAACTTTTTCAGAGAAAAAGGGTTTTCAAATTGATTTCATGATTTTTTTTATAAGTTTTCTAGTAAAACAATTTTTAAAATTAATTCAAGATGCTTTTATATTTTTTCAAGGAAACAAGATTTCAGAGTGTTTAAAAATATTTATTTATATTTTTCCAAATCTATAATCAATGAAAATGATTCTCGATATGATTTCAATATTCCTTATCATGTTTTGAATTGAAAAAGTTTTCAAAGGGATTTATGTTTTAAAAAATAATTATTCAATAAAGAAAGAATATTTTACTGAAGAAATGATTTTAAAGGATCTATCAAAATATTCTTCTATATAATATTAAATATTTTTGTGTTATACATGGCCTTATTAGAAAATTATCAAACAGTTCCATTCATATTCATTCTATGAATGCTTTATGTTTTTATTGTATAATGTTTATGAAACCCATTTCACATTCTCAGGTTATATATTTATGAGGAACATATATCTTTTATAGGATATATTATCATGAATCCTAATTTATTTATTATGTTATATATTTATTAAATGATAATGAAACCTATCAATTTCCTACAGATTATGATACGATTAGATGTTTAGAATACTGATTCCATTTCTTGGGATATGATATGATGAATGTTTGTGATATCATGGAACATGTATCTATGATTTCATTATTAGATTGGTGGTAACTAAATCTACCTTCAATGCATATTGTAATGATTTACATCTCTATAGAGGGATATGGCTATAACGGGGAGTGATCATGGTTCAATAAAATAATTTTTAGCTACGATGGTTTGGGAGTGAACCATGACTACTAATATGGTCATGGGAGTGAACAATGACTTCAAATATTATGTGTGGTGTCAAATCATACCACTATGATGGAATTGGCAGATATTCCTAGACTAATATGGAAATCATTTTTTATACTTATGTGCCTGCCACAAATTCAAGGTCTTATCCCTCTGTTATGCATTCATTACTTATTCTCTTGATTTTCTTAAAATTATTGTCATATAAACTTCTAATATTTATTCCATGACTCATTCATAGGATATATGATGTGAAATGTATGATCTCTAGAAGTTATTCTCATGTTAGCATACCCTTAAGATCATGTTATGATTACATATCTTCCTTTTCCCATACTAAGCATATGATATCACCTCTTTCATATGTTTCCATTCCTCATGTTATTATGAAAGGTTTTAAGTAAAAGTACTCAAAGGGAATATCATTATGGTTAAAACTAATGATATTTCACCAAGTGAGATGATATTTTTTATGTTTTCAAATACACTAAACTGTTATAGTCCCTGGGCATGTACTGAAATATGTTTGGGATAAGCCACTTTATTCAAAAGTGAATGAAAAGAATATAGAAATAACTTTTTGGATTTGGATAAGGGAGAACCCCTAACAATACTAAAGTACCAGAGTCACATACCCATATATTTGACAGGCCAAAATCCCATTGACACAATTCCAATTACAATAAAACCCATTTTAGTCATATGGGATGATCACTATAGAAAATGATGTTTTGATCATGTAAAATAAGTTTTTAGGGAACATGATTAACCATGTGAACCCTAAAAAAAATTTCAAACTCACTAAAAAAGGTAATGAAGGAGCTCACTGAGAGTTTGGTAAATGTGAACCATGGTTTAATGAATATCTAGTTTCCTTTATATTCAAGAAAGTGGAATGAATCACCTAAGAGAATGTATTCAGAGAATACAAAGATATTTTGATTGTTGAAAAATAAGTAGCGAAAGTAAGTAATTGTATAGGAAAACTGTAGGGTTTACTTAATGCAATGGATGAGAATATTGGACTCCAAAAAATAAACTAAGGATAAATGATTTATCTGTGTAATAAATAGTCATTTTGAAAATACATGTCCCATTTATAAATCTCTCAATAGGAATCAACCAAGAAATATGATTAATGGTTATATTTCTACTGATGATGAGACTACATATAAAATGTGAAAGGAATGAGTTTTTAAGTAATGCGATGAGGTATCATTACTAATGTATTAACTATAAACTAGAGTAAATAATGTGTTTATATATTTGTAATATAGAGTTATGTTAAATGATTGGTGAAATATATAAGGATTATTAGTTTTTATTTTTTTGTTAAGGATTTAAAAGAATATGATGAATTGTTTTGATAGACTAGAAAAGTGATTTAATTTAATAATGATTTTTAGGAGAAACACATGATTAATAGAATAGAAACCCTTAATATATTCCTTATGTAAAGATAATTCTTTTTGGATAATGATATGCCTAATATGAATATGAAAACTTGATAGTACTAATCACCTTGGAAAAATTTGAGGATTTCATGGAAATTGGTTTATGCTATCATTGATGAAATTTAAAACATTTTTGGATTTATGTAATATATTCAATAAATTGTGAAATAAGAAAACATGCATGTTTCCAATATGTATTTATGGAAAGTCAGGTTATTACCATGTTTCAAGAGAATGCATGATGATTGTATTAAAATTTTTGTTATGTGACGACAAGATATACTTTATTATATATAAGGGTTCAATGATACGATGATTTTGAAAATTTTAGTGACATTATTTTTACTGTTTTGGACTTATATAATCTTGAAGGGTTATAATGTTAACAATTTATGGAATAGTTTGTAATAATCTTTTGATGAGGTTTTAGAGATTAAAATTATTATCTTTCTATATGATGATTTTTGAATAATTGATAATGTTTTCTAACATTTTTTTTATAATAAAGATAGATAGAATGTCCAATAACTATAATTGTGGATCTCATGATATACTAACGATTCAATGAAAGTTAAACCTTCATTTTGTGTAATAAGAGATTATGTAGAAGTATATAAGGGATCCTTAAAAGGTAAATATGTCATGAAAACATGTAAGTATATCTTTTCATGAAAATTAAAAAATTATAGGGATAATAGTCTTGACAAAAAATCATGTCATGTTTCATCATTTTTTACGGATTTAAATGACATTTTTAAAGCCTCTTTTATTTATGACTATGTGATTGTTAACATTCCCCAAAATATGTTATTTATCACTCTCAATCTGAACTTGATTGTTATATTTTTCTTCTATTTCCATGTTTTCATTTTCCACCAATTTTCTCCCATGAAGAAACCTAGTAATGAGTTACTTTGGATAAAAATCATGTTTCTAGAATAACATTTTTAAAAGATGTTTTTTTAATATTTATGATGTGGGATTCTATGAAAGGAACTTTCAAGTATAAAACCATAAATAATCCATAACAATTTTTAGGCCAAAATTCCATTGATTCGACGTAGAACATAACTCCCTTTGATTTCGGGATTTTTTACAAAATAATTTAAACTTTTATAAATTTTCAATTTCAAACAACACAAAATACATCTTTTATTATTTGATACCACTATATTTGGATTGTCTTATACACATCACCAAATTAATCTTGTGTTAAATGAAACATAAATATTATCTTGTGGTACACATTACACTATATTTTTCTTGTTTTACAAAAAATATTGAGTTCGTTCGATAGCTTCCAAAACACACAAGGCTGGGTTTTACAGTACTCAAATATAATATTAATAATATTATTAAAATATTATTATAGCTACTACATAACCATTGGAGTTGAAGTTACAAATTACATTAAATAAATTATGAAAATATAATTTAAAAACATATATAAAATTAATCCTTTGGTTATCAATTAGTATAAATGAATGAAAGGACTTTTTCATAATAATGAAATTACATTTCTATGAAAACTAGTTTTCTAGGTGAAAACACTATTACTTAATAAAAATTTAAAAACAACTTTTGATTAAATTTTTCAATAAAATGTATATATTAAATAAATATTTTTGATAACAATAAAATATATTTGACAGGTATAACAGAATAATAAATACAATTTTATAAATAAATAGAATTATTTTCCCAAAAACAGACTTTTACCACCTTTGAATAGAGATCCCATTTTAAATATAATTTTGGATACTTTTATAAATTTTATTTGAAAAACAAAAAATGAATTTTTAGAAAATGAATATCATCATTTACTTTGGGTTAATTTTTGTTATTTTTCTATCAAGTTTTATTTTTTGTTGAAGAGTTAAAATACTAAATTTTAATTGAAAAATGCCTTTTCATGTAATTTATTTATATGGTAAAATTATTATTCAATTTTTTTAATGTATATTTTGGTCAAATATACATATCTTGATCCAATTTAAGTTATTTTAACCTATTTAAATATGTAATTAGATATAAAAACATTTCAATATTTTATTCTTTTTCGCATTAATAACCTATTGTCTCATCCCATCTACAAGATTAACTATAAAATAATTTTGGACATATCTATTATTAGAATTTGGAAAAAATTATTCAATATTTTAGAATAATAATAATTTATAATTTATAATAAGGTCACCCAATTTTAACCAATATGATTAGGGATTGTAATTAAAATTAATTACAACGAATAACGTAAAATCAATGTTACTTAATGGTTAAAATTTTATTTTTAGAGGCCAAATAACCTAGATAAATTTTCAATATCCCATTTTTTGTCAATATTTAGACCCATTTATGTATTATTAATAATTTAAAAAATTATTGTAGGAACATAATGTAAGGTAGACCTATCAATACTATTTACCTTTCTATATTTACAAGAATGTGACTCCTCCTCCTCTAGGACAGGGAACTCACCCCCCATGCCATACACTACTAATGAAAATTTTTCATGGAAAATAAATAAAAAAATATATTTGAAAAATACTTCCATTAATCCTATACTCCCTCTATAGGGAAGAAATCCAACCAAGGAATACCTTTGGTGGAATCTAAGAGGTGTTACCTAATGAAGATGTAACATCAATCCTCAAGCCACATTTGTTTATTTTAATTCTCCACTATCTCTATTATTTTTATTTTGTGATTATATAATATCCTAATAATACTTGATTTATTGAGATTATTTTATTATAATATTTATAACTACACTTATATACCCTTTTATATAATGGGTAAAAAATTTATCGTTCTTGTATAGGTAGAACTACCACCTCAAAAAATGATGTTTTTAATTTTTCCTTTACCACATATCGTGACTGATAATTATGATGGAAAAAATATTTTTATATAATATAAATTATATTTCGGATTTATTTACGCTTCAAGAGAAATTATTTAAAACATAACTTCATGCTTTCCGTTTTGTGTAAATACGATAACTTCGTTTGTGGATGTGTGGGCTACCACCTCATTAAAGTGATGTGATTAATTCACACTATACATGGAATGTATTACAGATGGTATTAGGTAAATTATATGACATATATAAAATAATTAATATACCACTAATTATAATATTTATACATATATGTCATTAACATTCATTATTTCAATGCGACAATAAAATGGAATCATTAGTTATGCGTATGTAGGACCTATTTTCATTATGAATGGTGTATTCCATTCCATAATTATATATTTTAGATATTATAATAAATATTTATATAATCAATATAAATGATATTTTTTTAAATTTTAGACACTTTAAATGAGGAACTCATTATATAATTACGAGTATCAATAATAACAATTCAGAACATATACAAAAAACATCGTAGATATTAACATAAATTTATGTTAATGAATTGTTAATAAAAAGGTAATATAAAGTCATAATAAAATAATATATGGTATTAGATATAATTACATGGTTAAATAATATATCTATAGTAATATTATATTATTATAAAATGGTTTTCAATGTGTAGAAAGACGTCAAGACATAATATAATTGATTTCTCGTCTCACTTTTATTTCAATGAGACTTATGATTTATTGACCACTTATTTATATTTTGTACTGTATAAAATTACCGTTAATGTATTATATTATCCTAATAGATAAATTTTTGTTAATTAAAATATCTTTTTATTAAATTTATTTAATGGGGTTTATGGTTCAAAAGAATACCAAATCGGTAAAGGAATTCTCTCTCAATTTGACTTCTATAAGTTTGAGACACAAGCTAAATAATGCACCTATATTTTCCTATGAGGTGTATATACTAATATTGACATGTTATATCGTGCATATAATTATTTTCATTATATTTTATGCTTCATGTAATTTTTTTCTTTCTTTTCATTTATTATTCAAATTTATCAAAGTGGTAATGATTTATTACAACAATCTCATCATTTATTGATATTTTTTGGGATTATGCATCCATTAAAGAAATATTATCATATATATCTAAATAAAACTCAGAAACATTATTAACCTATGGTTATTAAGATTATATCAATGTAATGGTACCATTTTCCTCTTTTGGTTGTTAATAATAATAAAGTATTTTTGTAACAAAATTGAACATTTTTTCTCCTTTCGGTTGGAAATATTTAGTATTTAAACTCATTATTTGTAAAAATAAATTTAGATATAAATTAATATTACTATATAATTATTAAAGGAAATTTTCACCCATCTTTTTACTTTTCAAAATATGGTTTTATAAGGAATATTATTGTTGTTTTTCAATCGAGGCACTTTTAAAAAAAATTATGTTGAAAACAGAATGTATGGAATATATGGATTTATCTGCTATCATAATATTCATTCCAATTATGTTTCCTTTCAAATTTTAAATGAAATATTTTTATGAAAAATGGTTTTTCTAAAATTATGGATATTTATTGTTTTCAAATTAATTCTGGAAAAAATGGTTTTAATAAAATTATTATGTTTCAAAAGTGTTTTAAATTATTTTCAATGATTTATTTATCTATTTTAAAAAAGTTATTTGCAATGAAATGGATATCAATTATTTCAAATATTAATTTACAATTTCACCTTGTATTCTCAATTAAAAATGTTTCTATGAAATATTCAGAATTTTATTATATATTTTCAGATTATTTTCAATGAAAAAGGTTTTCAAAATGTTTTCAATCTTATATTATATTTTTTCAAGGAAAAAGGTTTTAAATTTTTTTTCAAGCATATTTAATCAGTTTTTTAGCAAATTGGTTTTCCAAATATCTGAAATATTATTTTATAAGCATTCTAGGAAAACTTTTTTAAAAATGTTTTCATTATTCTTTAAAATAATGTCATTGAATTTTGTATGAAAAATATTTTAAATGTTTCTTTTATAATTTTTCCAGGAAAGATATTATAAAAATGTTTTTAAGAATCATTTATTTGTTTTGAAGGGAAACAATTTAAAAAATGTTTCGAAGATTCTTTTATAAGATTTCATGAAAAAATATTTTCAAATAAGTCATTATAATCTATTTAATCTTTTATCAAAGAAATATGTTTCCAAAATGTTTTAAAATTTATTTACGTTATAAGGATAAATTTTCAATAAAGAAAGGATATTTTTTTAGGAAATTATATTAATGGATATTTTAAAAAAAAATCCACCTAATATGACATATTTTGGTGTTACTCATGTTCTTCTAGAAAAATTATCTATTGGTTTTATTCATATTCTTTCTCCGAATGTTTTATGTTTTTAGGGATTGATATTTATGAAACCTATTTCACGTTCACTGGAAATATGTTTATGGAATTAATTTTTCATTAATAATTTATATGCTTATAAAACATTCCTCCATTCATGGGGTTTTCTTTAATAAAATGATCACTAAACATATCTTTTTCACATACATTATTATATGATTACATGATTATGACACTAATTTCAATTCATGGGTTATGATATGATAAATATTTATGATCTCGTGGAACTTATATGTTTGGTTTCTTTATGAGATGGGTGGGGCCATTATATCCCACCAATTCCTTTGGTAAATATTTATATCTCTTGTGACAAACATGGATGGAATGGGGAGTGAACATGGTTCAGTATAAAACATTGTATACTAATGTGGTATTGGGAGTGATCCTTGACTAATTGGATGGTCATGAGAGTAAACCATGTCTACAATCATGTTATGTGGAGTGAACCCATACTACTAATATGTCCATTGAAGTAATGTCTAGACTACTATATAAATTATTTTATATGCTTTTGTGTATGCCACAAATTCTATATCTTATTATTATGATTTTATTTCTGGGATTATTCACATGATTCCCCTATGATTAATTTCATATGAATTTCTAATCATTATTCTACGAATCATGTATATGACCATTCATATAAATTTTATGATCTCAAAATGTTATTATCTTGTTCTTATACCCTTATGATCAAGTTATTCTTACTTATCTCATTTTGGTACCCCAACTGATAAATTGAGATAACATCTTTCTTATGTTTCCCGTCCTCTAGTAATGAAAAATTGTTTTAAGTAAGAGTACTAAAGGGGAAGACCATTGTGGGAAACAATGAAGGTATTTCCCCAAATTTTATTTTTTCTCTCCATGTTTCCAATGACACTAAACTACTACAATCCTCAGGAATGAACATTTTTAATGAGTAGAATATTAATTAATAATGATGTTATATCCATGTATGTTAATCCTAGGTTTCTATAAATCAACATCAGTAAGTAAAAATCAATTAGTGACATGATCTAATTTCCACTATACAAGGTAATCCACTTCAGTGTAAATCCGGATAGAATTCTGATATTGGTATATAAGGGAAATTAAACCACAATGGTTCTATTATTCCATCATCTCTCATTAGTGGGTTAAACAAAGACCAAACCATAATGTCTCTGATTCCTACTATAACGATTATATATAGGACACATTCCTAATGATTGTTTTTAATAACTAGTTCCTATGTTCCCCCATAAATTTTATTTCTCTATGAAATTTTATTTCATGGATTAAATGAAATTCATGGGTTTTGATCTAGAATAAATAGGATAATTTTTTTTCCACATAGCAGTTACATACCTTCCATGAAATTTAAATTACCTCCCTAGATTCTAGTAAACACCAGAGTTCCGGAATATATAGCTTCAAAATATTAACATTTGCCAATTTCCATGTAATTACTGGAAATAGATATAGATCCCCGGATACATATAGTTTGTTACATTAATAGAACCCCCTATTACATGTAAAAGGATTTGACAACTGAGAAATTTTTTAGGGTAACTTGTACCATATCCCGATTTTTAAGATATACACAATCATATCATAGATCTATAAAAGTGTCCCTAAATATGAAATAATTCCCCATAAAAGGGTGTGATGAGTCTGACCTCCCATCCTCTCGACCAATATGAGTTCATAAGATTCATGAGGTATAAAACCCTAAATTACCATCTAAGATTGGAAAGTTTTCCTATACCCAATGAAGGATTACAGAACCCATGGAAGAATTTATAAAAGATAAAATTTATAAACATGATGTTATAAAATGTGAAACCATACATGAACACCCCAAAATCTATCCTAAAAAAAGAGATAAAAATTGTCAACCTAAATTAGAGAATGTAATTTTAAAATAAATAAATAATTAAAAATATCATACATCATTCAATATGAGACCTTTGGATAATAATACTAGATATAAACCCATAATAATTTAAAGGACACAAAAATAGTTAACCCAATATCAATCTCTCAAATAATAAAAAAATCAACTGACTATGCATCAAGCCATTGTTTTGTATTTGTTAAAAAAACTGAAATGTTACACCTCACATATGATCATTCATAGCTAGGGTTTTAATAAAATAATTCAATTGTCACCATGAAAATTCCATGTGAGAAAAATGGCCAAACTAGGATAAGAAAGGACAATTGTGTAACTTGTGCATAGTTGATTGAGAATGTTTTATACATGTGACATTGAATTAATCAATAGTATTTCCCTATTTTTGTAACAACATATACTACTTTGAAAAATATTACCTTGATCCAAGGTCATTGCATCTTCAAAATAATTTTTTGGAACCTCAGCTATGGTGCAACATCTGGTGGTCATAATAAATAAAAATCTCTCAACCATTAGACACATTCAACTTCAGGATTGAAATACAATGGTTTGGGAATAACACCAACATGGTAATATCTTGATCATTGAGGATTCACATAATATTCTCTATACAATAATTCCAAAACATTCTCATCATAAATGTAATTATATAGTGAATCCATTCACACATTTCCCAGCACCGATCACATTAAAATATTATACCAATATCATAGAAGATATTACCTTATATATATGTGTAAGGTTGATCAATGAGTAGACTATGAATCCAACCTAGTTCTGCATCTACCAAGGAGGGATCATGTCAACAATAGTTCCCAGTTTTATCCCTCTATTTCCCCTTAGACTTTTATTTAGAGAACTATCAAAAGAATTTCCCCATCAGATTCTGAAGCACTATTACTAAGGAAGTCATATTGGGTGAAACAAGTTGTTTATAGATGGGAGAAATATCATATACTTTATTTCTATGCCAAATCACATCCGTCTATTTTGGAGGTAGCCAGTAGTTAGGCTCATATCCCTACTCACTCAAACTAAGTATTCATGCATATTCTTATATTAATCACCGGGGAGGTAAATTTCTTATCATCTGGCCATTAATATAATTACGTTTTTCTGATTGAATAAGGAGGACATGAGTGCGATTATATGTCCACTTCAATCATATATATATTCTAGTATATATGGGAGACAGAAAATATAAAGACTTAAATTATTATGAAGACATTTCTAATGTTTCATTACAATCAATAAATAGATCAAAAAATACATTGTTATATTATAAATATTGAATGTATATATATAGTGATATTCACATATTCTTATCCTATTAGAAAGAGTGACACATTAACATGATCACTACAAATTGGTGGCTAGTCTAGAGCATGTTCACATTATTTCAACCATCTAAGAGGATTATTTGTATATTCTGGTAATGAACGAGGCACAAGACTAGTCTCATATCCCCATTAAAACATTATCTCACCAAATTAGTTTCAAACATGTCCTGGGATAGGTGAAAATTCATATATGAAATTTTGTGGATTAATCTAATGGCACAACACTAGTCTCATATCCCTATTCCTACTTGTGATCACTATGTTAAAATGAAACATGCCTCGAGGTAGTCTATTATTCCTATAAAAATAACAGTTTCATATTCTAATGTAATAGTACTATGCTTGTATCCCAATTCCAACCATGTTTTTTAGGAAAATATGGAAATATCCTCAGAGTGGGCTCATATCCTTGCCAATGAAGATACTCGGCATTTACGAGTAGCTTATCGAAGCCATGTTCATATAAATACTTCGACCGATGAATAACTAAAAAATCCTCATTCAAATTATATACATGAAGGGGATCATATCCCTTCCTCTATTATGAATGTCCATCAGAATAATACAATGTGTAATGCATTTCTAAACTGCTCTCAAATCCCCACTTCAGACAGGGTTGATCAGGACATTATTCAAACAACCCACAAAAATGATAATTTTTCTATTGATAATATACAAGCTCAACAATATACTTATTCACATTCTCAACAATGGTATCGTATAAATATATCCCGCAATGATCATTAACATATGATAAATGATATAATTTACTAGGATCATATCACTTTTGAACTCAAAAAGGAAGTTATGTATATTCCTTCATTTATGAAAATTGAAAAATCATATCCATGATCTGCTCATTTCTAGTTATGTTGTGGATATTCAACACATATCCAAAATACCTTAAGGGTATTTCAACTCATTATCCAATGAAGAATAATATCATTAAATCATCAATATTCATCATGGTAGTGTAGAGACTGACCACGTGGACTATATACTAAGAATCTTCCATGGTGAAATTTTATATAATGATATCTTTCTTGGACAAGGAAATCATCACCATTAACATAATGTTCTTATAGAGAGGGTTTGAACCCTTTATCAAGATAGGTTATCAAAACAATGTTTTTGACTACATATAATTTAACATTAACCATCAACATCACTTCATTGTGATCAGTTGGTGACCTCCAGAAGAAACCTCAATGTTCTTACTAGGAGAAGGCATAGAAATCTGATGATGGAAGGGACAACATGTATATATGGATAGTGTTATAATAATAAAACCCCAACCATGTTATTATCGTTTGACAGTTTTTACTGTGAGATCCGAAATGAGTTAGATAATGAGATCATGCCATGCCTTTGAAAAAAATATTTCCGTAACTCATTAGAGATTGAAAGGTAAGAAACTCATCACTCTAAGATATGTTGATAACCCCCAAACCATACAGTAAATTTATTTTAAAATAGACCAAAACTCAATCTCCATGTCTAGGTCCATGAGACTAGAAAATCATAGTGAAAATCTACAACACACATTCCACTATGGCACCACAACTCTTCTTCAACTAATAGGTGAATCCTCATCAGGTATTAATATCCAAGGTTATACAATTTATGGGGTGTTTCACTCTAGTGTGATGCTAGAATATAAAATCCCTCCAGATAAAGAATCCTATAATGTTATAAATGCATGATAAATCAGAGGACCAGGTGATGATTGTTCAAGTTGGTCAATACTACCAAACACTACTTACTTTAACGATGAAATGAAATCACTAATGGAGGTAGAGAACTGCCAACTGATTTTTAATCTACCCCCATGAATCTATGGGAACGTATTTCTGACCCTAAATCTAATGATATGGATAACATGAAAATTTCCTAGAGAAAAACACTCCCTTTATAAGATTCCATTTTACCTAGATCATACACAATCACAATTGTACCACATTAAATAGATCACCATAGAATATTGCATAACATTTATTTTAGAGAAAACCAATCCCATGGGGATGTGGTAATTGTTTTCACAGCATCGAACCCTCAGGTCTTTAGTCATGGTTAGGATCTAGGAAATTTCAGTTGAAGATACAAAATAGACCGATCCCACCGAGTTGGGCGTATTTATATCTTAATATCCAACACTAGGTTAATCACACCACGAGATGATCATAGAGGTATTTGTGATAGTTCTAGATCAACATCAGCCAGTAGTGTTGGAGGAATTTATACATAAATTTCAGTCTCAGGAGCCATCACATCCTTGACTGGATTCATCAAATCCTTATAACTATGATCAATAAGAAACAATTGTGGAAAACAGTCATTTCTATCCCACATGCATAGGGGATTATCCATCTATTTTATCACCTTTTAAGTAATCATTATCATCATGGTTGATAGGTATATTTTAATAGGCAATATTCCATCCATTTCCCACACAATAAGATAAACCTTCTCTATTCAGGTCACATTAATAAAACATGAGCGAAAACCCCATCAAGGTCAATATTAATAGAAAAATATTATTGGAATGTAAAATAATTTAATTCAATCCCCAAAACTTTTATAATCCAAAATGGTCTAATATATATAGGGTTAAGAGAAATGACCCTGATGTGTCCCTCAGAGGAGTGGTAATCGATGAAAATTCACCATATTGCATTGGGGGTGATGGGAGAACTATCATTTTCCAATATATATCAATGAATATTTTAACCATGAAAACAATATACTATGTATACCAATACATAAATGTAGATGGATACAATATACAAAACATACCTCAAGGGGAGGGTGATCTATATTAACATCTAAGGCTATAAGTATGAGGAATCTGAGGTGGCCCCTAACCATAGAACCTATGAATAATGAATTTTAACCCGTATAGTGGAACACCACAAATGATAAAGGAAAAGGTCTCGCTACCTCTAACTCCCCACCTATAGGATCCAAAGTTCCTTCCATTACGACTAACATAGTATGAGAAGATGTTAAAAATCACATATGGCTCAATGAGGAATTAGTTTGGGGAAAAATTTAAATTTGGTATCTTATTCAAATAGATATGAATATCACTTCTCCCATATATTAGGAGGGAGATAATCCACCATCAAGGGTTACATTATAGCATCATGATTTCTATGGATCTAGAAAATTAGTCAATAGAAATGAGAAATATGGATATTATTACAACTTCCCTCTATTGTGGTGATAGCCTCTCTACCATCTGGGTGATCATTTAGACCTAGAATTTATTAATAATAAATTGGTTAAGAAAATGGGCCCATCTCATCAAACCTCACCCATCCTGATAGACGAGAGGTATCACGAATATCATAACTTCTTTAACCACTCCGTTCACATGAATATATAACTGCACAAATGGAATCCATAGAATAATAGTATGCACCAATTTAGATCGAGAATAATCCATTTACATAATTAGTAGATGAAACCTTCCCCCACCGATTTTTAGAAATATCACAATCTAAATATTTAATGGTGTGGTTGATATCAAACAACATATCAGGCACTTCATTTTATGATGTGAATCAATGCTGGGACTAGAATATCCGTAGGAGGAAACAAAGATGAGGTTTTTTATAAATCTACTAGGGAAAGGCTGTGTTTGAAACAACAACATTCTAGAAGGACCCACTATTATATAGTAAGACCTTCTTCATCAATTTGATTATAATTTCATCTCCACAAAAATAGAAAAGATAATTTTTGACATCAAAATGTGAAAATGATATGAAAATGATGGGGTATAGTTCTTCATCTCCAGATAGAAGGGTTTAAAATATTCACTTTGTATTTTTCTCATGCATGAGAAATTGATAGAGAACTATACTTAAAATAATTAGGATGAGATTCAAATTCATTTGATGCTGATGAAGTACCCATGTAGATTATGTAAATTTGTAAAGGTATAACAATTCCTAAGAGATTCTATTCAGTGGAGCTGAGACAAATATAGAACCATGTCCTTGACATAGGTAAAAAAGATCGATAATGTAGAGACTACCACTGTCACATTCAAACTAGTACAAGTTCACATTCAAGAAACTTAGAATGTGGCGAATCATCTAGAAACTTCCGTTGAGTAATAGAGGTGAAAAAATCACCCCCATCCATATGTAAAATGGCATTAGGGTCACCGATGACATGAGTAATGGCTGAATAAAACTCTCCCCTTCTAAAATGAGAATGATCACTATTATTTATACATAGACATGAAAAATTACATACTCAATATATATTATCCAAGGAAACCAAATGAGGTAAACCTCACTTATCATACTGACTACTTACCTTTCCATAGGAGACATGGTCATAATATTCAGAATTAAGTCATCAAAAATGTAGTCTTCGAAAAATGCTAAATTCTAGAAATATGGTGCTATTAAATTCCCAAACATAGATGACAAGTGTTACCATCACATAACTCTATGAATATGGTAACTAAAATGGGGTTCCATCTAGGAATTGATAAAAGTTCAATTACTAGATGAATTGAGAAGTAGTTTATCAAGCACATGAAATCCTAAGAGGAAATAATTCACACACCAACAAAAATCACATATCTTAGGGAGTTGAAATTGAATAAAACTCACATAGGTGAATGTAATCGATTGATATTGGAAAATACAATATATTAAGAGTCATATATGACTCCCTCATAAACTATGACCCTTGTAGATTGTATTTCTTCGATATCTGTAGAATGAGAACAACCCCACCAAACAGAATACTCATTGGATGAAGAAATTTTTTTTGGTTCTATTAATTTAGTCCATGTAACAGATACCTCTATAAATGATTATTATTCCTCTAATTATGAGTTCTACACTCATGATTGGGGAGCTGGAGGCTAAGGGCGTAGGAGCCTAGGATACATGGGACAGTGCGGGCATGGTCAAACACAATATTTTATTCACTGTCCCATAGAGGACATATATGTTGTTGAGACCCATGGGAGATAACTCTAACCAGTATAATGTAATAAAAAATATTCCTAAAATACCATTATTATTCATCCAAGACGAGTTATCATGCATGAATGTTTGGAGGTGTGTGATTTTCTGATCGAACCAGACCATGGGGAATGCTGATGTGACCAACTCCACTAGAAGAAGACGCTCTCTTCATCTCTACTAAATTACCATTAATTCCCACCTTTAACAGCTAAAATCATTGACCACATAATATGAAATATCCCACCTTGGGAAACTATGACTTATGGAACGATAGTATAGATTTATAAATAAGCTTGATATTGTACAATCCAAACTCTCAATCCTGAATTCTCTCTATCTTTCCAAAAAAATCGAGAGAGGTGCTCAGTGAGTCCCCCTAGATCACAAAAAAAGTTTGAGATGGATGTTTTTGCATCCGAGGATTATTGATTGGATAATGTTCCTCAATAATTACATGCCACTATATTTTTTACATAAGAGGAGTAGGAAGAAGTTAACATGGTACATATCAGACCCCTATACACTTTAGGAAGACTTGAATATATCAAGATCCAAGAGTATTTGATTAAAAATTGTTTTGGGATGAACCTCAACTGAATTTGGACCACATGATCTTTTCAAAATATCTTGGGGTTCTTATATACAAAAAATATAACCATTAAAATGTTTGATGAGTGTGTTAAAGTTAATCATATGAAGACCATTATAATTGATTAGTGTAGGTATATCACATCTAACTTTAATTTCATGGTTATCTGGCAATACCCATCATATAACGTCATGTATGGAAGGTCTAGGATTTATCTCAATGTCGAAGTACCTTAAACATTTTATGAATTCTCAATATACTCCATCAATGGGATGGTTGGAATACTATATGGTGATGTCACACCATTTTAGTCTTATAAATCCATATATACGTAGGATGTTGTCTACAAAAATAATGGAAAACAACCAATTGTAGAGGATGATATGTAGGTTACATACACCAATGGATTGGGGAATTCTCTTATAAATTCCTAGATTATGATAAAAAATGATTATGTGTTACCTGTAATATTGATTTAGGTTGTATTCATAATCCAAAATGTGTTTCTTCCACATTCCCCCAATGGTAGCACTAAAGAATACAATTAACTAAAAAATCTCTCTATAATATCTCTGGATGTTCATGATTATAATGCATATTTCCATTGAATCTATTAACAAGAAAATTACATTTATTCTCCTAGATCACCTACCATTTCTAAAAAAATAATCCACGTACATAGAGATGGAAGAAGAAGGGGGTAACCCTATGAATTCCCCTCCCTCATTTGAGGTAGGAATCTACACCCCCATATATGAACTCTTAGGTTAATCTAGGAATAGAAGGAGACATGAAGCAAATGTTCATTAGTTTCTTTATTCCTCTAGAGGGGAAATATATTAATATTTAATTTCTAATGAAATAATGATATGTGTTCTCTTGTAATTATACATAAATTCATTGGTTGAACCCCAATGTTGCTTCACATCAATTAGACTTACCCAATGATCATATAGGCATCAAATAGTAAACTAGATGTTGAAAAATTGATCAAATTCGACATTATTCAGGATTTAAAATACATTAAATGGTTCATTAATATCACCCCTATGAAGAAAAAATTTTTAGATTAGGGTATTCATTTATTTTAGAGACTGTAATTGATACTTCCCAAATGATGAATTCCCATTCATGATCAAAAAAAATTTAATAATGAAAAAACTCCAATAAAATAGATTTCAATGATAGATGAATATCTAGGGTATAATAAAAAACGTATGGCCGATGAAGATGAATAATCTATTTCATTTGAAGCATATCTCGGGATCTTTTTATATCATTTAATTTTCTCTAGATTATATTATCATTACTGTACTTGCCAACGATCCATGCATCATATCTTTAAACACTTCTAGGGATGAATAGAATAATTATATGATGATGAACTATTAATCAAAGAGTTAATGTTCTTTGATCACCTCATGGATATTCAATAAATTTTCCTCAAATTGTAGTTGGAAATTTTGATGATGAATCCGTTAAAGTGTGATTTCATGGTAACTTCTATAAAATTACATGAATATTTTGAATGCCACATTAACATTGAGTTAAATACCGAAAATAACAAGGTAGTTTTTTATTTTTCACCCCCTCATAATATTATTTATCTGAGGTGGATTCTAGGAACCTTCTTTAAATTCAGTGTTTTATAGCTAATATGGCCGGAAAATCATTCTCCTCAACCAATATATTGATGAAACAGTTTCCTACCAATGGGAAAAGGATTAAAAAGAATCAATTGAGAGTCTCACGGGGTAATTTGTATAGTCAGTTGTCCTAATGCCTCTCAGGGATAGAATGACCTCCAGGTTATATGTGGTGTTCATGGACTAATTTTCTAGTGCTCTCCTCAAACAAAAAAAATGATACTGAGAATGAAAATAGTCTCTACTACCCCAGGTGAAGGATGATATTTATTTTGACATCATATTACACTATCGTTAATAACAACATCACAATCATATTTTTTGTATAAAAGATGAGTCATTACATGTAATAGAACGAATTCATCCTAATATCTCATATTAACCCACTCATGTACATCCTTGGTTGTCCTATGTTAAATGGTAATTTGGACCAATGTGAAGATATTCTTAAACAATGTTACATTTATTAAATTTCATATAAATAAATTAAAAGTGAATACTTTTTTATCTCCTTGATGCACACATAACCGTAAAAAAGTACACTAGGGGTCACACAACATCCAAATGAAGAGGTTTTATATACTTAATATAGTCCTTGAACCTAGGAGATGTATTTTTATGGTTACTCATGAATTAATATCAACAAGAGACAATAAATCCAAATGATTAAAAAGGTTCGTATAATGATTTTATTGGTTTCTCCTGAGAAATAAATTCTTCCGTACTCCTTTTCTCAATCACATGGCTAAACTAATAATGAGGTAGAATAACAAGCCCTCATTGATTGTTTGGAAGAAGACCTATAACTACGGATAGTCTACATTAACATCAAATGGGATTGAGATCTAGTGATGAAGGATAATAGAAGAGAATATTCAATCAATAAGGAGGAATCATCCCCTATCGTATTTTACATCATATGAATTATGGTAGAGTTACCTTTTGAACCCATATTGCATCATTTCCCTCATTTGTAAAATTCTTGTTTTGATCCACTGGATAATTCATCCATGGTCTTGTTAAATCCATATTAAGATGAGGTGGAAATTTTCATCACACAGTTATATATGGTATCATTAATCACCATCTATGAAATTGAGGAAATAGAAAAAAATGACAATTCCATATAGCATGATGAACTGGTATAAACCCTTCGATAGATGGATCCTATTTTTTATTACCTAAAAAATGGTATCTTCCATTTTAATCAATAAAAAATCTAGTACACTGAATGATGAACAAAAAAATTATCCTTTTTGATAGACTAAATGAGCACAAAGACCTCTATAAATTCGGATTTGATGGAATCATCCTTAGATGCATATAATAAGGTCATATTCTCCCTATTATAGAATATGTTCATGAGGCTTTCTATGAAATCCAACAATTCAGAACCAGAAACTACCACCCAATTAGGAGGCAAGGTTACAAATTGAGAAAAATGATATAGGACTACATGTAGTTAACTAGGAAATTTCATTGATCCTAGACCCATGAAAGATCCATCCACCATACCAAATAAATGTTACATGTAGCCAAATATTCCAGGTCATTATAAATATAGGAAATAGTTGTTTTGGGTCATATCCCCTAACAAAAATTAGGATGTTTAAGTACATACATAATACTACCAATGTTTTTTTACAATTGGGACAAGGAAATACACCTCAAGGAAGTTGGAATAAATAATATCATTAAATTCATAAATTCTTATATCACCACCAAAATTGGAGTCCCTCACATGATATTGATAGACAACGAAACCACCCTATGATCTACTGTGTTGATGGAATTGTACTAGGCATAAAAAATAAATTCGTATATTCAAAATGCTATCATGAAATATATTTTTTGTATAGAGGATATTGAATAAACTCTAAAAGATATTGAAAATGGTAGTTATTCACTAGATATATAAGATCCTTTATGCTTTATTGGAATATCATACCACCATGAATACTACTAGAAAAGAAACTATATATATTTTAGTTTAACAAATGAGGATTTTCTACCCATATATGTAATGACCCCTTTCTCCAAATAGAAATTTATTGAAATTTATAAAACGATGTGTAATCAAATATGTCTCTAGATGAGCTATAATGGACTGATGAGAAAAGGTTTCATAAATTGAACAACATCAATGTTCATTATAATAAAATCACACAAGCACTCTAAAAAAGGTTAACCTCTTTTCATTCCATCACAGAGAACTTGTATTGGATCTTATATCCCCAACGATACCAAGAATGAATCCTTTAAATCTAGAACAAAAATTGGAAGAGAAGGATATGATAAATAATGTTTATCCCAATGAAGAATGCTCATTTTCTTCAGTGGGTGGGGTATGTGTTATGACACAACCAATGAAAGGTTTCTCAAAAATTATATTCCATATATATTACATCATGAATATATTATATAGGTTTATTGATGCCAAACTACATGATTAGTCCTAGTTGCATGACCATAATATAAAAGATCACATTCTTCCTTACAAAATCATGTTAAATTACAAGGATTACTAGAACAACATATGTATTTATTCTCATTCGAACGATATATGTAGTTATATATTGACCCTATATCCTGGAAAAACCACATACTAAGAAAAACTCCCATATCCATTCTTCTAATCTATTTTGGGTGGTAAAATAATAATTTTCTATTAATTATTTCCCACACCAAACATTTCTCACATGGATATATGAATTTTGGTTAGGGCTTCCTCACAAGATCAAGAAATATAGTTCATGTATGGGTTAACATGGGCCAATATGTATGAAATTAATTGGAATATCATAATTTCATTCTAACATACATTAAACTACATGGTTGATGTCCCTTGCATGAAATAAAAGTTCATTTCACTATGGAACTTGCATGAGAGGAACACTAATTTTGTGTTGGTTTTCCACCACACTACCATCAATGAAAAATGTGGGTCTTAATTCCTTTCATCATAGGATACATAGTGACACATAGATCTCTAATCCACAGTCAATCTACAATAATAAATGGGAGTAATTCCCCCCTCTACATATTATCCAGACAAAGGTAGAGTATTTTACTTTCATAAAATATATGTGGATTTATTCTTACCAAAAAAGGATACATAGTGACATATGTATCCCCAATCCAATGCCCATCTATAAGAATCGGCTGGAAAATACCCCCCTCCTCTATATATGTATCAGGCCAACGTGTATGGTTTTCTATTCAATATCTACATATGTCTTGACACCTTCAATCACATGATGTGTAATGACACTAGGATCTCCAATCCTAGGACCATCCATGATAATAAATGGGAAAACGTCCACCCTCTGTGTATGGTTTAGACATTCATAGAGAGTTTTATGTTCATGAGGTATGTGTGGATTAATTCCTACAATTAATAGACACATATTATTTAGAAGATCTCTAATCCTTGTTCTGTCTAGGATAATGAATTTAATATATGACGCCTCATACACTCATTGTATGGGTTAGACATATATAGAGGGATTTTCATTAAAGAACTGTGTGGGTCATGATTCTTGCCATCATAGGATATATTGTAATGGCTGGGTATACAATCCTAGGTATACATATGATAATTAATGGGAAAATTCGACCTTTTTAAATGGTTCAAACATGTGTACAGAGTAATATACTCATGAACTATTAGTGTCTTGATTCCATCCATTACAGGATATGTAGTGTTGTCTCGATCTCTAATACTGGATCCCACCCTGATAATTAATGTGAAAATTTCCCACCTCTATGTATGGGTTATCCAATATGGAGTGTCTTCAATTAAAGAACTACATGTTCCGGGATTTCTATTACCATTGGTTATATAGTGGTATAAGGATCTCCAATACTACCACCATCTATGCTAATCAACAGTAAAAAATCCCCCATGCATTTGTGTTAGATTTATGTAGGGAGTTTTCCATTTAATAACTATGTGTTGAATGATTCCTTCCATCACAAGATACATAGTGACATTATAATAAAAAATACTAGGTCTATCTGAGATAATAAATGGGTAAAATCCCCCCTCTATGTATGGGTAAAAATAATGTGGAGAGTTTCCAATTCGTGAACTATGTTTGGCTTTATTAATATCAACGTAGGATTCGTAATGACACGCATATCTCCAATATTTGGTAAATCTTTGATAATAAATGTGAAAAATGGATCCCCCTATGTAATTGTCAGAGTTTCATAGTGAGTTTTCCATTCAAGAACTACACTTGTCTTCATTACTTACATCACCGGATACATAGTGATTCCTCGATCACCAATACAGAGTCCATTCATGATATTAAATGGAAAAATAACCCATATATATGCATTAAACATGTGTCACAAGTGTTCCTACCAAGAACTATGTGAGTCCTGATTCCTATTACCTTAGGATACATAGTAACAGTAAGATCTTTAATACTTGGTATTGTTGGGATAATTAATGGGACAAACCCCCCCCCCCCTCCCGCAGTTTGTGGGTAAGACATGTGTAGTGATTTTGTTGTTCAAGAACTCTATGTGGCTTGTTTCATATTATAGTATGATTCATAGTTTCAACTTGATCCCTAATCCTAAGTATATCTATGATAATCCATTTGAAAAATGATCCCCTATTCATATTGGTTAGACCTTCATATATATTTTCCATGAAATAACTCTATTTGGCTTCATTACATCCCCCACATGATGTTTTTGACACATGGATGTCATGTAATAGTTCAATCATTGATAATAAATGAAATATTTACACAAATTCTGATTGATAATACATATATATAGATTTTTCTATTCATGAAATACATTATTCTTGATTCATTCTATCAGAAGATACAAAGTTATGCTTAGATCTCGAATCATAGGTCAACCAACGAAAAAAGGGGGGGAAATTCCACCTTTTCATATGAGTTACCCCTATGTAGATAGTTTTCTTTTTAAGAACTACATGTTTCTTGATTCATTCAATCATATCATACATAGTGACACAAAAATATTTTATCCTTGTTCAAGATGAAATATTCAACTCGAAAAATTCCCACCAACGTGTTTCAGTCAGACATACATTGAGAATATTCCATTTAAGAACTATGTGATTATTTATTAATTGCATCAAAAGATAAGTATTGACAGCAATAGATACACTCATGAGTTCTTTCAAAATGTATAAAATGATAAATATTCACCCCTTCCTATGGGATATAACTATGTATTCAACTATATACTTTCCTTACTTCATGGTGTTAGAACTATATAAAATACTTCCTTGTCGTAGGAAATTAATCTACAAGATAGATACATCCCCACTATATGATGTTAAATTGTGTAGACTAGCACCCATCATCATTCCTAATCATAGGAACACAAGAAACTATACCTATTTAACCATTTTATGGAGTGATTTAATTTGGTTTTATGAACCTCAACCCACATGTCACATTTCATGTCTTGAGTGCTTCTGGATACGCGAAAAACCATTTATGTACCCTATAATGTAGACAATATCCAGATATTTGACCATGCTAGTTAGGGATATTCACAATGGAATGTGACCTAGAATCTGTAGGAATATTTCCTTTCAATAATGTCTCTCTGATCCCTATGATATCTTATGTCACCGTGATTAAACATAGCATCTTAGGGTGTTTTGGGTAATCCCATGTATGATTTTCCCATAATATCACAAACGACCCGAAAACCTTGAGCCTGGATTTTGGACATTTTCATCTCCCATTAAAAAGGATTTTGGAGTGCTCTTGTCCTTAGGTATCCTAATTAGGATGTTATGTAACATTCCACCCATACTGGGTACATGTGTATGATGTCCTCAAACTACATGCACAATGATCAATTATATATGACCTTAAAAATTATCATTTGATGGCAAAAATAATAAGACTTTAATATTCAAGTAGAGGAGACATAAAACATGTTAGGATGGAAAATATAAAAGGAATTATTGAGAACAATTCCAGTATCTGATCTCTAAAATCATCTTCTCTAGAGTTTAATAAATAGTGAGATCATAATTAAAAAAAGAATAAAACTCACATGGTCATCTTTGTGGCCCATGTAAAATATGATCCATGACAGGTTGACCACCAGGTCTATAAAAATGATAGAGTATTTTTTTTCACCTATCCTAGCTATGAAAAACTTGTAATATAGGATGAAACACAACATATATGGTTCTAAAAACTAACTTGAATATTATGTTTTACAAAAACCACATTCATGTCTTCAAAGACTAAGCTTACACAACTAGTTCATCAAGTTGATATACTTCTCTTCGATCCACCTGGACTTTGGGTTCCATCATTCTTGGTTCATCCCCGATGAAATATGGTAAAAGGGATTAGTAAATACTAAAGGAAAATACAAGGGTTCACTGGGTAATTATATCCTACCAAAGAGATTGTACATACAAGATTCCTAGCCCCCAAATGCCTCCACTTAATTCTAGGAGTTATTTTAACAATCAAGATGAATATTAGATTATAAAACTACCAATAGTTGAACCATACTGACTCATTTCAACCTATAGTAAACATATATATTCCTTGTCCATGGTTTAATGTCCATTTATTTGTACTATTCATGTGGATCTGAAAAGCTCTATGTTATGTCACAATATATCATACCCTCTCTCAAACTCGAGATGTGAAATTCCATTCTTGAAACATTTTATGGACCACCCCATGTGTCTAGAAATCCCATTGGGTAGGTCATGATCCATCAAACTAAAGGATAAACTATACTAGGTTTAAATATTAATTTCAAGATAACGTTGAGTCCACTTCAATTTTCATCATCTAGATGATCGAATCATTACAGTACATACATGTCCTTTATAAAGGGGTGGGTATCCCATTCAATTGACTACCCACATAAGCCTTATGGGTACATTCATAAGGGATTTTGACCTACCAACTAGAGAAATATCATCCCTATAAGAAAGGAACTCAAATCCTTCTGATCTCTGGTGGTACTGTGGTGGAACTCATCATGTTGGGGTGTTTTGGGTTAATCCTATCATGTCATACACATTCTATATTAATCTATTTATGCTCCTTAACATATAATTTACATAAACCATAATCCAACTATCCCAGTGGAATTGGATTCACAAATATTTTACCATCCACATATTTATTCTTCATAAATCTCCCAAGGTCCATTGAAATGAGTCTACATTCTATTCACGTGATAATATATGTAATCCCCATTGGCCCCTGAATTATGAAATATGACAACCAACTTTAGTCATATCCTATATGCAAGAAAATAAATCCAATCTTAATGAGCTCTACCAACACTATAACATAACTTTTCCCCTCAGGGTATTTTTTATTATCCTCATAATTTTTCCACATGACCTTATTTTTTATTGAACCCTATAAACAATAATTAAAATTGAAAAGAATTTCTTAAATCATCACCACATGTCATTAAAATCCATGGAATACATCCTTACATCATTATGTTAAACTGCAAGAAATATTTCCTTACCAAAAGAAATTATACTTCATGAATAATCTTACTTCATGAATGATATATTACCTGTAGTAGTTGATCTGAGATGGAAGACGCTAAACTACATCACAAAAAATGTCTATATTATAGGACCATTGAAAATCCAATTAAATGACAAACAATTCATGTGTGGTAGAAACTAGAAAAAGGTAACCTAAGGAATAAGTAAAATATATTCTCACCATAAAAGAATATTGTGTGATCAATGTAATACATTGAATTTCTAATTTTGATATGGAAAGAAACACGTCAATTTAAAAAAAAGATAATAATAAATAAAATGTAAATTCATGTAACTTCCCACTAATAATTACCCCATATAAGTCATTTGATTATTTTGGATAAATAAAATAATATACAAATAAGGATGGGGACATCATGTGTCCCTTTAAAAAATTATGATATTATCTATAAGTCCACATGCGTAGAAAAAAATTTAATCATTCTCTCTTTGGGACAAATATTTCATCCAATGTACTAATTTAAAAAAGGCGATGTCAAGAAAAATAGATGAGATTATATAAAGAGGAATCTCATTTCAGTTATTATTCTTGATTAATTATCAAAATAAATTTTCTATTCATTAACCAATAAAATCTAGAAGTTTGGGTGTGATCGGTATTAAACAATGGAAAGATATTTTTGACAATATATATCATATCCATGAAATGTCTTCCACATCATGAATGAAATAAAACATGATAACAACTTGGAATGATTAAAATATTTATTCAAAAGAAATAAGAATATCTACAATCAATATTCTAGCATAACGATTAAAAAAAATAAAGTGACAAAAACATGTATCCCCATATCTAGGTTACAATAGAATCCATTAAGCTTATTTTTTCAAATTAGTAAATTTTTAGTGAGAGGTTTCTATTGAGGAAAAATGTTTCACCAGATACCTCTCTTCTACTATTCCATGAGGATGAAAAGCCTCAATTAAAGAGGATAGATTCTCTACTACATTTTGAGAATTCACTATTAATAATGATGGTTCTATAAGATGTGGCCTTTCACTATATATCAATGCTTCATATTTTTCTATTTTTATAGTGATGAAATCTATGTATGTATGAAGAGCAGAGAATATTGATCTCTCTACCTAATCATCTTTGAATCTTACCTTACTAACGAAGCCAGATCATTTTTTCATTGAAACTGGAAAAGTTCTTCTCAATATTAGACAATTATTTTCAATATATGATAATTTGTTACTTATTATCAAATAATAGATAATAAATAATTTCACATGACTCTATGTTGTGAAATCACTAAAGAATGTGTTCCTCTTGACCATGAAACTCATCCAAAAGAGTCTAGATGATCATGATATAGATTTTCTTTCTGACTATCCTTTAGGCTACTTGGTCATCTACAACAACTGGAGTAGGTATGTTGCAATACAAAATTGTTGATAGATGAAATTTAAATGTTTGATCTATTAGATGAGACGAGGATGAAGATTTATAAGGGCCTCATGTACTCTCATCTCAATTGATGCATCTTCTATCATTAGTACTAAATTTCCATCCTCCTTAACAAACCCTATGCCACTTATTGGAATTTCATAACTAGGATGAGAACTCTTCCATAGAGGCCTCCCCATGGTTTGAATCAACTCCATTGTAGTTATAGATAATGGGTTCAATGAAGCACATGGATTTTCTACATGAATAATCAGTCAATTCAATACACCAAATAGGTAATAATCTGCCAAGGTCTGGGAATAGTTGTAATACAAGAAGATTGGCACACCAATAGGTGGAATAATAATCTCTGAATTTGTGACATCACACACTAACATTAGAGAAAATTGTCAAATATGTATGGGAGGTCACTCAACCTACACAAAACCTAAAGGTAGAAGGTAAATTATTTGAAAATAGCCTAATTTATGAGAAAAATGATAGGGGTATATGTATCACTAATGATCATCTTGTCTTTACGAGATACAAGAACCTCATCGAAGAGAGATATTTTATATATCCTCACATCAAGAGGGTCACCATCATTATAAAAAATTACCCATATTAGAGAAACATAGGGTATGATGTTGGAATGAGAATGTTGTACTATCTTTACAAAAAAACACATAAGGGCCTATTAGTGTCACATCAAACTGTGAAAAAGTCAGCATATTTTTAGGAAATTATGAATTAGGGATTATAATAGTGTTATGATATTCTCATCAATAATAATAGTTTCCTATTTATCCAAATAATAATTATAAGTTCCTACCAATATAGAAAGGGATGTTCCCTTTCAATATATGACCATGTATGTTATTGAGGTGTGAAAGAGTCAACATTGTTCGATTATGAGGCCACCCCAATACTGATTGAGCATCCATCGGGGACATATCCAGATTAATTCCCAATCAAACATCCTCTATAAGAAAGATCCATCTATTAAAAAACAAGGATAAAATCATCAGTAGATGATGGATTTTGGATTCCTCTAGTATTATCCTATATCCCCATGAGGTATACTCCCTATACTCAAGGATATCCCAACATGAGCCCGTGTTGTTGTGAAAATAATAGGAAGGACATCGAGTATGGAATTTGGCAGTTAGATTTGTCCAAATACAACAAAAGAATATATCAATAAATTCCTTAAAGGAAATGAGAAATAATACATTATTCTACTTTATTAAATTAAACATCATGTTTTCTATAATTTTAATTTTCATGGCAAAACATTTTTAACTATTATGCAAACCATCCAGTATATGAGAAAATTTTCATACAGATCCCTAAGAAGTGGTATTCTTCCCAACTAGTAAATTTTCGAAAGGATGATCTATAATTCACAAAGATTAAGATGAAATTAGTTAGCTTAAAGAAACCATAGAATAATATTTTCTTTGGGAAGTTATGAATCATGATATTTGAAAAACATATAATTATATATCACCTCATAGTAAGTAATAGTGTGTAACCAGTTGGAGAATTCTGAACATCTCTACCTAACAGAGAACGACCACACATATTCATCATAGAATACACCATCAGGTTCAAATTCCAACATGGATCTCTAAGAACTTCTTATATAATTAAAATATAAGAAGAGTATGTGTGAATATCTCTGATAAATTGGCTAATGGTAGTTTTTGAAACCATCTGGACTTCTAGGGGATCTATCCAAACAATGAGTGGTACAAAATTAATTTTTGTAAATAAAATGATGTACCCACATTTTGAAAAATACCAAATAATAAAAAATGAATTATCATATACACTTATACATGATAATTAAAACATATGTCCATCTAATGGGTGTTTGAAAATTGTTTTTTCTTTATTATGAATTATCATTTTTATTTAAGCCTTAGTAAACCCATTTTCAAGAGAATGGTGGTAAATAATTAATACAATTTATAGTATTAATTATACTAAATAATTATGAAATTATTATTTACTATAAATGGTGATAACTACTTATATGAAATCTATTTTTCCTAATTACATTCAAATAATTAGAAAATTTTAATCAAAAATTAATCTAGAATATGCAATCAAAAAAGAGTGTTTTCAAAGATTTAATGTAGAAAACATTAAAATGTTTTAATATAACAATTTAATAATAAAATTATTTTAACATCCTAAATTTAATTAATATGAATTTAAAATTGAACTAATTTTAATTTTAAACCAATTCAAAATTTTATTTTAAGTGATAATGAATATAAAAAAAATTAGTTTTCAATTCAAATATATTATTCTATAGTATTCATAAATATATTATTCCTTTAAAAAAAGGATCAAAAATTCACCACCACGTTATTTTTGAAATATAGATTTAAAAAATATTGTTTATTTTTTCAAATAATTTTTCTATAAATGCTAAAAATTAATTTAATATTAGTTTTTCAATGCGTGACTATGCCAATTTTTAGAAAAATGCATTCTTTAAGAAAACCTTTTATTTTATTTAGATGACTATTAATTTGTTTCTAATCAATAGATAACCATTGAATTTATTTTATACAAGTGAAATCACATAATATTCATAATTTAAGAAGTACTATTCATACCCTACAACTTAATGTCTTGATTATAATTTTCATGTTGAAATAGTACTATTTTAATTGAGTATCTTGATCATTCTAACCCAATGTTGTGTTCATTGGGAAATATTGAATAGATTAAAATTATTTTTAAATATTATTTCATAGAAACTCAAGGAATTACGTTCAATTATAATTTTGGTTTTATTTGTCATAAAAACTACCAAATATGTTGTTCCTCTTTTAAAATCATAAGGTTTTTCACTCTAACAAATATATAAATTATTCCCTCACAATTTAATATTGATCCAATTAATAAATGTTTTTACCTTCAAAAATACCTTTCACATAATCTGACAATGTGAAGATGTTTAATAATGAAAACCCATAATAAAAGGGAAACCAAATTATGAAGGACATCTAAAAGAACACATTACTAGACATCAATGTAGGAGAATGTTAGTGGGAGATGAAATCATAGGCATTGATGATAATAATAACACATAAAGATTAATATAGAGTGATAGATATAACTGATAATAAGAATGTTGGTGTTAAAAAGATGGTTAATTACCACAAAACTGCAAATCATTGATGGGGTGAGGGACCATTTGATTCTTCTGAAATGAATGTACTAGGAGAAATTTTTTGTATCAATTTAATTAACATAGAGTTGAGGAATTTAGTTACCATCAATAATGATAAGATAAGAAAATAGAGTGACTTGTTATATTTATATCTGAAAAATTTCTTCATTTGGATGTAGTTCGAACAATTACCACATGTTATCTCACTTCATGAAATTATTATCCATGAGAAGATTTTTTTTGAGGCAATAAAATTACCAATTAACAAATAAATATCTCAATAAAATAATTAAAATTCATTCCTTTTGTCTATATGTGTTTTCCAAGGAAAAAATGTTTATCAAATGTTACCCAATAACAACCATTGTTCAACTAAATCCATTCTACAAATAGTTGTCTTAAAGTATTTTCCAAAAATATGTTTTCCTAAGTTCATAGTCTAAAAGGTTTCAGGTAATATAACTTAATAAATATTATTTTACATGGACAATATAAATTAGATCATATTTTCACAATGTAAATATGAATATATTATTATAACTATATAACCATAATGTGAAAATGAATGCATCGAAATAAACAATCTCAGGTTATTTGACATATTCCATACATCAATACATTTACTAAATTCTATAAAAGTTGAAATAAACCATCAAACCCCAAAAATATTTCATAGTCACTAACATAAACCTATAAAAATCTCATTATTATCAAAATATCAGGAACATTTTAGGAGTTATCAACCCCCAATCATATATTTTCAATGAGTTTCAACATTTCTCTAGATTACTTTTCATAGTCATTTGTACCATTCAACATATTATATCAAACCCAATATGGAATTGTACTATAGTACAATCAGTATAAATTTCATTATTCTTATAACTAGAATATCATTGATAAAATAATCATTTATCACAATTCACAAATCCATACATAAGAAAACTTATCATTCCACTTCATCCATGGTAATAGCAAAAGATTTACCCTGATCCTATAGATTATTTGGATGTATATATACTTGAATCTTGCAGATGTCATTTTCATAGTTCCCCATATCCTTAATAATAAATCACTGAACATTGAAAATATATTCCATTCTATTTTAATTACGATCATGGTGGCCTTTCTCTCCACACCTATAGTTAACTCTCATTCCACTCAAACATGTACCATTTTTTTCATTTAATAATCTTTACCTGTGGAACAACCCTAATTTTATTATTCTCCCTTAAATATTTTCTTCTATTCCATAACCTTCTTCTTTGGATTCCCTTAGAAGAAATAATAATTATTTAATTATTTCTCTGTATTGATAACACATGAAACTATGTCCTTATATGATGAGAATTTTTTGGAAACTAGTTTCTATTAAAACATTGTCATAATCACATCTAGAAAATTATCACTCTTTTACATTGGATTGTATTCATAGTCCACAACATTCCTTGATAAAATTTTAAAGTTGGATTCATACGTTTAAAAATTTTCCTCTTATCTCTATCTTAGACATGACAAATATCGTTCTATTCCAGCTTATTGTAGATGAGGAAAATAGTTCTCTAATATGAGTACCTTTTAATTTTTCAACTCTATTATTTATATTTCCATATCATCATTAGTGTTTCAAATCAATGATCACCATTTATTTTTATCTCATGAGAGATAATAAACATCCTTTACAAGTTTATCTTATTCACAACTTCTTAGAGAGAGTAATATATTATATATATAACATATTTGTTTCTTAGAAAAATATGTTTTTGTATTCCCACTAAATGATGTAGGGTTTGATGCAGTAAACATTCTGGAATCATTACTATGTCAGGTAGATTAGAAAAATTCCTCATGCAAGATAGGTTATTATTCATAACATGAGATTTCTACCCCAATATGGGTATAGTTTGATCAGTTCCAACTAGAAATACTACTTCAAAAATATTATATGTCCTATGGGTAAATTCCTAAATGGGATATATTCATTGATATAATTCTCGTTCCTCCTGTTAGGATAAATTTCTAACAAATATATGACACTATATTACATCATAAAAATATGAAATAAAATGTATAATCCCAAAACCAGTGAAACATATAAAATACATTGATAATATTGTTTATAGAAAAACTCAAAACAATAAACATGATTTTGTTGGGGGTATAATTATCATCAACTCCTTCATAATGGTTTGTAAATAAAAATTGATTCATCCAAATATTTCTCCCATGACTATAAGAATAGGTGTGTAGTAATTCCAATTTTCATGCACTATGTGATGATCATGTCAATCCCGATGATCCATTTTCAGAGTTTTTACCCCAAGGTAAATCTATTTTAGATCCAAAACTATATGTATTATTTAGATAGAGATGTATTTTCTAGGAAACAACAAATAATCTCTTCCTTATCAAGATTAATGTCTTACATTTTCTTTAATATTTATATATATTTTTATCATATTTTCATATCTCGCTTATTTGATAACCAATTTAATTTTTGAACATGTTATGATAAAATTTTCACTATAATACATTGAAAAACATCCCATCACTATCATTGGTGAATGAAATCATATCCCCAACAATTAAAATGAAATTTATTCTCAAGTATATATAGATAAATGGAAAACTAAAAAATAGATAAATAAAATCCACCCAAAAACACATAAATTTTATAATAACATGAATATAAATCCTTGTATATATTTGGTGAGACATGGTATTGGGTTTTATATAAGGTTACATAAAAAATTTAAACCTATATGTGCTTTAAAAGACATTTTAATATAATAGTATGTGGATGATATTTAAATATTTTAAGTATCCTGTTATTTAATGAATTGTATCATCCATGTCAAAGTATATAGTAATCATAAATTCATCTATAAATAAAATTAACATGAGTCTCAAAATCAGTGTTGAAAACAGAAAAAATGAAATAGAAATCCTCAACAATCACAATCATAATTAATAGCGTGTATATAATGTTTATGGGAATTATGACATTATAATCAATAATAATTTTCCAAATACGTACTATAATTATGGGAAAATAATTTTACAATATTTTAATTTAAAATAAAAGTTTTTTAGATGAATGAAATATCTTTAGTCTCTTACAAATTAGAAAGACAAATATTTATAGTATTACAGTTACGGATTGTCACATTTGTTTTCAAATAACATGTACATATAAAAATAGATAACAAATTAAGATTATAATTTGTGATGAAGAAAGAGTAAAACCCAAAAAATATAATTATATAAGAATAAATATAGTGAGAACGAAATGAAATTGAGAAATTTCTTCATACTAAATCATCTAATAGAAGGAGGATATATCACTATCCATTATATCAAAATATAATTATAGAATCCCCACCATTCAAATTGTGTACTCATAATCACTCTAGAGTTGGGTAAATGTATGAAATTATATATATAAATCAAATGGATTATCATAAAACCATTTTTTAAAATAATGATTCTAGAATCTATTTCATTAAAAGGATATTCAATAAAATTTTATCATCCACCATACAAAAACATCGAATCTCCAAAACCCTTTATTGATGAAAAATATCTAGATAAAATATCTCCTTGTAAAGGAGTGAAAAAGTTCAATGAATTTCACCACCACATTCTATCTCTATGGACAAACACTACATATAGGCACTTCCTACTACAAAAATAATTCATATTATTAGATGTAGACTATCTTGGAAAACCTATTAATTTGAATTTAATTATTATATTTGAAATACACTTTTTAAATTCCTAAAATCATAACAGGTTATAAAATAGTTGAATTAAAACTCCGTTAAATCATGGGAAATAATTGATATAGAAAGTTAAACTCATTAAATAACCCATTCCTCACCATCCAAGATCAATTATTATACATACCCTCCTAGATATGATAATTTTATATAACATTAAATATACATAATCAAATTATATTTCTATGAGTATTTTCATAAATGCCAATTAATTATTCATTAAGTTTTATTTGTTAGGAATCCCAAATACATGCCTTTTTACACACACTAATAACATCCCATAATAATAGGTTCTCTTTTTAACCCAAGCTCAATCACCATAATCCACATACCACAGATAAACTTGTAATGATTCATTAAACTCATATAAAAAATCACAATAAAAGAAATAGATAACCATAACATATCACTAAAAGCAAAAATTGTCAACATATTACAATGAAATAATTTTTTTTAATCATTATCATTTTCAATGAAATTTTATTATAGTAAATCCACTATTAATGATTGAATAGAAAATAGTTTTTTATAATCATTTATAATTAATTGGTTTCCGTGAATAAATGTTATAATAAAATAAAAATCAATTAATTATTATAGTTTTAATTAACAAAAGACATAAATTTTATTTCAAACACTATTTCATGATATTTACTAAAAATCCATCCAAAAAATATTTTTTTAGTTAATTTTATTTAAAAATGTAACAACCCATTATGGAGACAACATGAATTTTGGGTTTTCCATGGTCACCACTTGGATTTTGATTCACGAACCTATATAATGGGGCATTCAACTAGAAGTGGGTCTCTAGGGTGTGACATTTGGGAGACTATACCCCCATATCTAAGTATGTAATAATGAACAAATATCCCCTTAACATCTGTATCATCATATAAAATTACACATTATTAATTAAAATAACTAAAAAAATTCATGAATAATAGAAAATTATATACTCAAATGGTCTGGGTGGAATGAATGGAGGAAATCCCACTATGCCAATGTAATATATATGTGAAAATGAAAATATACTAGAAAATATGTCACACACACATCTACAGGACTCACCACCAATATACTGATTCCACTCAATTATTTCTAACTCAAACACTTAATATCAATCTTCAATACAACTAATACATCTAATAATGTGAGATAATTATATTGTAACCTTTTGAAATGGTATATCATGAAGTATTTTACTATGTCTGTTTGTAAGGTACCAGCAACAGGTTCCGAAAAATACAAGTAATATAGTTCCATGGTTAACAAACATGATTAGTAGAGTAAAATAAAAAATCTATAGAAAATAAATAAATATAAAAACCACTATCGATACTGATTTGTGTGACCTCGATCATCCCAAAAGTCTAAAACCAATACTAGAATTAATCCCAATTGTTTACAAATAACATGATAACCATTCTATATCAGTGGTTCATTCTAATGGCCATGTCTTGGTAAATTCTCTAATAGATGGATCAATTTCCATTTTTATCATCTTTAAAGGCTCTAAACCAAGATCCTTGGTGTCAATGGAATCTCTCAAAAATTTAATTAAAAATAGTGGAATAATAATTTTTTTTCATTTCAAGAAATCACTGAATCAGACTTATCAACCATGTCTTTATGCCAACCATATTGATCGCTCATATCCAAGGAAACCGAACTAGAGACATGTGTGCAATTAGAATCAATTAGAAAAATATTACTGGTATCCCAGAAATCAGAAAAAATTAATGAAAATTATAATAATCCCATGGGATGAATGATGAGACCAAAGATATTATAGGAATCCTAAGAATCCATGGTATCAATGGCATCCCATAAATACTTGAGGTCCAATACTAGAATATTGAGCACAACAGTTTTAGATTTGGAATGAAAACCAATAATGAATGATCGTACAATTACCATACTATTTAGGATCATAAACCTGTTCATATGTTGTACAATAGTGTACCCCTAATATCATTATAATCACATCATATAAGGATATTAAAGAAGATCTAAACAGGTATATCATGTAATATATAATGAATTAAAATTAATAATTCACAAATGAAATCCATAGATTAATTTAATGCCTAAACCAATCACCAATATCCATGACCAGAGGGGTTCATAGGAATGGTCTGTGTCCTATATAACACATGTTACTATAACTACCCAATCCGAAATATTCCCTCCCAATATTGGTCAATCATTGGGGATCCTTCTAGGATCCCCAATGTCACTACATTAGAAAAACAATATTTATAGTCCATTGGGTCAATTCATGGAATGGAAACCAAATCATCACACTTGAGATAGTACATGGACCATAAAAATTACATAGTTCTTTATTGTATGGTCCATTTGACTAACCTAGATCATCAATCCACAAAAATCCATTTTGTCTCAATGTCCTCACATGACCTATTGTGGATGCTCTATTCATGATAGTCCACATCCTTATATTATGGTGGAAAAAGGATCCTATAAAATTCAATTTAGTGACATTCAATATTGTTACAAAACTAAATTATTTTTATGATCAACTCGTACTAAAATAACTAAATTTCGAAGAAATCAGGGGCTAAGGAAAACTAAAAAACACACAAGGGCTAATGATCCATTTTATTTTCATCCATCATACATAAGGCCCTTTATTTTAATTAAAAAACTAAATTTATTTGACAAATTAAATTAATTAAAAATATGTTCAACCCATTCCGGGGTGTAATGAAAAATTGAATACATCAATAATAGGGTTTTTAATCCATATGAAATGTTATGAGAAAAACTAACCATTTTTAGAATACATTTTAATTTACAAATCATAGTCTAAAATATCTTCTAGGATAGCCTAATATCATCTAATATCTACCAAATAATAAATCATCGACTAAGTCCCCATTTCAATTAAACGATCATAAAATATGTAACTAAAGAAATTATAATTTTTTTATTTGTTTAATTAAATATTGGAAAATTCATTACATCACCCACCAGTGAGTTCATCGAATCAAAACCAGGACCAACCCCATGGATCCTATATAGTGGTATCTAGGTACCAACCTAAGAAAAATATCTATCATGAAGGAACAATATAGTTATAAAATTCATTTAATTTAAAGGATATAGCATAATAAAATATTTTTTTTGGAACACCAATATTTAATTGATTTGTGGAAACACGGGTAAATCATCATTGGACATCATAAAGGTAGGATGTATAAATGATCAATGAAAATTCAAAAATTCCACCATATTAAGGTATAGTTCTCAATTATGCTCTACTCTAGATAAGTGGAAAATTATAACATAATGAAAAAATCATCAATTGAGGTAAATCAAACCAAATAAAAACTTTTAATAAAAAAATTTCAATTGGTTCCCTATACAAGGGGTACTAAAGGTATCTAAAGAGGGAGTGACCACTATCCTGGTGAGTGAAAAAAGGGAATTAATGGGCATACGTGCACAAATAACATTAAGTGGATGAAATAATTTCACCCATTTAAATCCAACCATCCAGATGGTGGCCTGATAGGAGCTAGCATGTGGTAATAGGTTATCACCCCAATAATTGTTTCCCTCTCTAGAGCTCTCCCGCTACCCCTAACCATAATATGAGATATATTAGATATCTAATTGAACATTTTACTATGTTGAAAATCATATATTTCTATTATGAACCATGGTTCCAAAAACTATACTCCATTAATTTAATATATTCATCATTTTAAAAACTCATTTGTACACATGGGTAGTTACAATCTTCCCACAATAACACATGTCATCCTGGAGAAGTCTGGGAGATTCTATAATTTCACATAATGACCCATCACGCCTATTAAACCAATGAAAAATGGTATCATCCTAACCTTAAAATGCCCAATATTCCTCGAAATCAATGTTGTAACACAAGGATGTTAAAATAGAAAACGTGATAAAACCCATGAATCACCATAAGAGAACATTCATGGTTTGTTAAAAGAGATCATATTCATCAAAACATTAATTATTCGTCATCCAATTTATTTATATTTATGTATCAATACACACTATAACACCCATCTCAAAAACAAATTATTAACCACAATGCCTTCATTTTAATGTATAGAACATTCTAAAGTTGTTCTTAGCAGTCCGCTGGTAGTCTCTGTAGAGCACATGAAATGAAACACCTGAACGCACATAAGATCCCCAGATAAACACTAGTACCATCTCCCACATCTCATTCTAGGAAAATTAGACATTCCTCTACCATTGAAGAAAAAAATGAGCACAATTTATTTTCTATGAATTGAATCATACAACTCCTAAAACATACTCCTAGAATTTATAAAGATACATGAAAATGTAGTTTCAAGATATTTTCATCAAATAATATGTAACAAATATGTCAAACAGCATGTGACTAATATTGATCAAAGAAGAACAACTTCATTTACTGATGTGATACTAAATTGCTCCATCATGGTGACCATACCCTAAGAGTAATCCCATGATCATTAAAATGATCCCACAAAAGTTCATAAACAACTTCTTGTGGAATACCATGTTTAAATTTTAAATTGAACAAAAGTAATTATTATGCTCTACCACACTATTAACAGTAATGCACATGAAATATAGAAAAACATGGATCACATAAATTGACCCAATTCTATTGCTGACACAAAAACACTATCAAATATCATAACAGAATTTATACTATGCATTCACCTAAAATGATGGATTCCATTAGCTCCATATTCTATCAAACATCCCAATGCAAAAATGATTGTCATAGAACCAATATCATACTAGATTAGTCCTTCTCACTCAAGGCACATTACACACATGAATGATATCTCAATCTCCACTATTGAAATGTCTATATAGTCACATCACTAAATCAAATTCTTGATATACAAGGACCACACTCCCTTTACTATAAAAATAATATTTGAATCTAGCTTCCCCACTCATACTCAATGTATAATATGAATACTAAATTCACTACACATTACCAGATCATGGATGAAACTTTAATGACACATATTTTCCATGTATTAACTTTTAATATTGTGCGTATTATTTCAGAGACAAGGCAATGAGACTTCATGCGATTCTAAGGCACTTTGTGCCAGAAATAAATGATTGATATATTTTAAAAATATTAAATATTATGTTCACATAATTTTCACGAAAACGTGGAATAACATATAAAAATTCATATATTAAAAATCTAAGGGATCATTGAGTTCAAAACATGGGTTTTACAATCTCAATTATATTACAACTATCGGTGCAGGGAATTTTTGGAAAATTCATAATGGGTGTAAAATGAATAAAATAATAAAATTATTTTATTTTATATATCTATGACATAGAGGGCTATATTATTATAAAATAATATGGACATTATGGAAACACAAGGATAATTTTATTACCTTGTATCCATTAGAGACCCGTTGGACAGATAGTTGGAGGATTTCTCATAGGATACCATCAAAAGAATCGATGACTAGAGATCAATGTGCAATGAGATTTAGATATCGCACCAACGACAACGACGTGTGCTCGTTTTTCCTCAGAGATCGATCCATCTTAATGTAGGAATGTTTTTTGATTGGATTCTTTTCAGTTTATGATTCTCTTGATGAAAAAGAAAAAATTAATTAAAAAATTGATTCACGGATAATTTGTATTGCATTATGGGTTAGTTTTATTTGGGAATAGGGTGAATATCATTGCGATTAATTGTTATATCTTCATTATTGATTATAAAGTAAATGAATCAAGGTTCATTTGAACATTAATTGAGGTCTATTCCTTATGATTTTTCATTTTTAATGTCCCCTATTATTTTTCATTGATTTCCAGGGTTACATTTTCCCAGTGATTCGACCCAAATACCAAGGAATCAATCATTTAACACATGATTCTTAGTGAGACTATATGATATTTTAAATATGGACATGATGTGGTGCTCGGATTTTGAAATTATGGTAGTGGAAAATTTATCAGACTAGATTGGAGATCTCTTGGTTTGTGTGGTGTGTGTGATGTAAACAAGATGAACTGGCACTGATTCTCATATAAATCAAATGGCCACAGTCTGGTAAACAGTGATAGAAATGGTCGGCCGGACTAGATCCCCCATCCCTATAATGATTCATTACTAGATTTGGTACCATAGGAGTGGATAAATATGCATGATAGAGAAAAATGGTATTCTGTAAATCATTATTCACATGACGTGTAATCTAAGATTATAGGTTGTGTGGGATCCTTGTGAGGAGGATAGCGTTTTTATGTGCGGTTATGGATCACAAAATGTGTGACACCTTTCATATGGGGTCTGATACCATTATAGGTGTCCTAGTATGTATCTTATAGGTTACACAGAAATTAAATGGAGTATATGAGAATGGGAACATTTTGTACTCATACACAGAAACATCCAATAGTAATGTATATGGGATAATCTATGGGTTGGTACCTGGGAAGAAGTACATAGGAAGAGTCACATTATGTTATTTTACATGGAAAAATACACAAGACGTTTTACATGGTAAAATTAGTGTCAAAGGGACACAATTTTTACCCCTTCTAAATTCAATGTAATACCAAGATGTTATATTGGATAAATTTTCTTCTATGTGATGTAAAAGTTTCACTAGGGTGTGTTCCTGATATCCCTTACCCAAAGGGTCATGTAGAATCACCTCATAAACACGGGATAATGATCTATTATATAGGAATTCATGGAGATACTTTTTGGAATGCCTCTATGAGGCATGGAGTAACATTCTCTACTCTTCATCTTTCCCTAGGTGGAGTTCATAGTATTTTCTTTACCAACACATTGTGCATTTTGGTCCTCCACATATCATGTTATTCAAGATTGAGTTATTAGTATACCCCATAACCATGGGTTTAATCCTCATATATGTAAAATATCTCTTAAAATGATACTGTATACTCTTGATGATAATAAATTATGAGCACTACCTCTTGGATAGATTTCATTAGTGCTATTAGAATCATGGAGTCTTTTCTCCACGATGATAGCTATGTGGAACCTTTTAGCAAGAATCGAAGTATGGTATTACAGTTTCAGATTTAAAATTATGACTATGTGTCTTTTTTAGTATATTTTATTATTCTTGATATATGTAATATTGAAATATACTTATATATATATAACAATTATTCAATTTTTATATGATTTGTGGTTTTGAGTTTTCCTTCTGGGTATTTCTATACTCACCCATTCAATGGTATTTACCAAATGTGTCTTCTCTTTTGAATAAACTAAAACTATTAACAAAGTCCATCAAGGATCATGACCAAACAATGATATAGAGATATGTAATAAATAAGTGTGTTCATATTGTGTCTTGATATCAATCCACAGTTTTCTTTCTAGTTGGGTTTGTTTTCAAACTCATTATGGGGGGGATTTTATTTTTACTTTTTCACATTCCATTACTTCATCTCATAATATGGTTTCTGGATTTATATATATGCATCCATAGTTTTTTAGTTGTTTTTAAATTTTATCATTTTATGGGAATAGAAAAGTGTGTGAGTGTGTGTGTAAATGTACATAATCATAGGCCTCCAATGTTACTTATATGCCTAATCAGTGCTAGTCACCATCCAATTGCCTATTAGGGTCAGGCATGGGGAGTCGAAGAATATTCCCTATTGGGATGGGTTATGACATAGTGGTATCAGAGTAATTTGTTCTACCTTAGGACAAAATTCTAGGAGATATATTTGGGGAAACAACGTTAAGTATTTTAGGTTCATATTTCAGGCTAGGGACTCCAGTTTTTTGCGGTGGCTAACATATCCATACACCATGAGCCAAATAATATAATTTTCAACTCCGTACATGGGAAAAGTTTTCGTATGGGAAATAATGGTACATATACCATAATGTAATGGGTTATGGTTTCTTTCTACTTCGTGATTTGTCTATCCAAGTATAATTATTTATCGGGGTTCATATTTTTATTTGATGATTCCTCAATGATGTATTCCAGAAAGGGTTTAGTTTTTGGAGCACGAGGACGATCCTCTCTATAATGATCCATAAATTCATCAACCATATCAAGAGATGTCACCCCATGTTGTGAACTATCTATACAACAACATGTATAGTAGAAGATAGTAACTACATTTCAAAATAATAAGGTGCAAAGGTTGAGAAACATTTTAGAGTATCAGTGATAGAGACCCCTCAGGCTCCAACGAAAGCACCAACCATAGATGATTGAGGGCTCTCTTGAGGCAGTGATTCAATTTTTCTATCTAGTTATGAAACATGTTGATAATATGGTGGTCCTAGCTATGATCCTTCTTTATGGAATAGAAAAAATATTTTGGGGTTAGTGTCACAATCTTATGAAAAGGCTACTCTAGCATTGTCTAACATTGAGCTTTTTTAGAGAGGGGTTCAATGCAGATACACTTAGGGTTGTGTATATAACAGAGCTTTTGTATCTATAGTATGGTAGCTATATAGTATTGGATTATTCAATGAGATTTAACAACCTCTCTATATACTCATTGAATATGGTCCATGATGAGTTCTTCAAGGCTCAGATAATTGAGAAAGGAAAACATATAGTCATATGATCCGGTGTTATACCTATATGTATTCCTACTTATGATGGGGTGCTATAGTGATGTTTGGTGGATGAATGTTTCATGGTTGAGTAGACATAGAGAGTGGTTACCAGAAGTGTTCCCATAGAAGAAGAGTCCTTTAAAATAAATATCTAACATTTGTCTCTATTACATGGATGTGATATAAGATTCAGGAGGAGGTCACAAGATAGAGTTTCTATGATTTAGGGATAACAGGATGGGTCTAGACAACCTTGGGAGAGGGTGTACAACTCCTATGATGAAATATGAGATATTTATCTAGATTTTCTACCCTACCAGGTTTCTAACATGGATAAAGTGAATGGGACTCCAAGGTAGAGGTAAATACAAAAGAATATAGGTCCAGAGGGTGGAATATGTGTTATAGGATTTGGGATAGAATGAGGATGTGGTAGATGCCTCGACATATTAACACAACCACCCTTAGGTGCTCCACTCTAGGATGGAGGAGCTGGATGAAAGAGGAGGGGGAAAGTACAGGAGGTTCGGGATTATGAACTAGGGGCTCCAAGAATGATATGAGGTATGATTTGTGTCTTTCCTATCATTGACGCTTTAATGATATAACCATTTTCAAGTCATTCCCTTACTTACAACTATCTAGTTCAATGAAAGGATATTATTATTGAGTCAATTGATCTAACCATAATCTTGGAGGCTCCTACATGATATGACACATTGATCACACACTTGACAAACAATGTGACATGACTCTTGAATGTTTGATTTTTTGTTCGGAATTATTTGTAGACATGATGAGGTCTTAAGATGTTATCGTTGATATGGACTGACAATATATAGTTCAGGCACATATTGAATGGTATTGGTAGGGGTTGTTTTTTTCTTTAGTGATGGGACCTGGTTTTCCTTTATGGTGGAAAGGAAACCAAGGAAGTTAAGAATGTACTCATTCACAAGAGGTCACATTTTATTAGTCATATATTTTCTTACATGACCCTTGGTGTAGCAGATGTTAGGAGTTTTCAATCCTCTACAGTGGTGGAAGAGTACGATGACATCCTTCTAGAGGATGTTCCATGCTTACCTCCTTGTAGACAGATATACTTATGCATTGATATACTAACTAGGATGGTACCAATAGCTATTCCAACATATGGGATAGATCTTATAGAATATTTCAAGCTAAGGGTGCAGTAAGAGGACATATGATAGGTCTTGGTTAGACCCATTGTTCCACCCTAGGAATACCTAGTTTTGTTTTCCACGAAGGCAGGTTGGATCTTGTGGTTTTATGTGGACTACTAGTTCTTGAATCGGGATACCATGAATAACTATTAACCATAACCAAGGATTTATGACATCTTTGATTAGTTGATATGGGAATAATGGTTCTCAAAGGTTTAATGTAGATCCATCTATAATCAGTTACATGTATAATATGTGGATATACCGAAGATGAAATTTATATTTTCTTGTGGTCATTATTACAACATGGTGAAACCCCTTTGGCATGATGAACTCCAAAATAATGATCATGAGACTCAAGAAACGGATCATTCATCCCTTCTTAGACTAGTTCAGGGTAGTCTTCAATGATGATTGTAATACCCCATGACACCTTGAGAGGGGAGGGGGGAATCAGGGTGTCAACGTTTTCTTTTAAAAGCAAGGATCTTATTCCCAACTTGGTAGGAACTAGTTAAATTTGTATGGTGAATATGATCAGCAATTAAACATTCACATCAAAAGAGATGGCACATCAATTTTTACTTGGTTCACCACTAAGGGATACGTCCAAGGAGCATACGCCGACAAGCTGTTGGTCGTACCAATTTCCACTAATATTCACTAGTTGTGGATTACAATGTTTTTGGAATAGTCACTCTGTCCTTGGCTCACTGCCTTTACAAATGTTCAGGGATAGCTCACTGCTTCCCTCGGGTCACTCCTGTTGACTACCCCTGGCTCACTGCCCTTAGTGAATTCATACTCAGTTTATAGACGTGAAGGTCTCTTCATCATTGCAAAAGAATTCATACTCTGTTGAATATAGATTCTGTTTTTAAATCCAAATTTCACTCTTATACTAATCCCACTTTGCACCGAAGGTATCGGGCAATCTTCAAGTATTCATGCAGCTCCAAAAGGTCCGGCGTACAACAACCTCACCTGGCGCGCTTCCCCAAGACCATCATGCAAGTTTCAAGAATGGAGCACAAGTCACTTGCGCATTACAAAATCGGTGCATAGGTGATACCAACACACTTGCGTGACACTTCCTCCTTCAACTCCAATCATGCACGACTCCACACCTTTAACTCCCAAACCGCCTTGGTCGCGCAACCAACAACTGGTGCACAACCTCTACTTTCATGACCCAACAACCACTTGCGCGACTCAACCAATTGTGTGACGAGAGCTCAAAAAATATCTAAGTCTTGAACTTCATTGAAAATGAGGAGGTATGGTCCTTTATTTATAGGCAAACTGGACCCCCTGCACGGTGGCATGCAAGTGTCTTCATGGTGAGAAAGTCCCGGTGCGCAGCTCCAACCGCCTTAGCCTCTGTCGCGCAACTCACTCGCGCGACCCACACCAATAATTGCACGACCTAATTTCCTTTTCTATATTTTGATGTTATGATCATGAAGAACAACTAGCGCTCAAGTTTCCAAAACTCCTAGTAATTGGCACGGAAGTCCTTTCTCAGCGTGCATGTCACTTTCACGACCAGCCAAAACTTGCGCGTCCCTTATCCCTTTTCCATTTTTCCATGTTCTGAACTTGAAAAACATATGGTGCGCAAGTTTCTTCTCCTTCAAGTACACAGCAGGAAAGTCTCTTTTCCAAAAACAGTTTTCTCTATTAGTTGATTTTCATGACCAAATATTTGGAAAACACTGGGAAATGGTGCTACCATCAATACTATTGTCTGCTTGAACTGTATGATCAATTTACTGGTACACATTCTGAACTTCCACTGAGGATTGACAAAAAATCCATACTCCCATTCATGCATAGAAGACCATGGTTCCAACAATATCCCCCTTTGGGTTTGTTGGCAATCAGAAAATAAATTCAATAGATCCCCATCCATGTGAAATCCGAAAATGAAAGAATCAAATCATCCAACACTCTAAGTCTACGTGAGCAATGATCAGTGTAGAAAACAAGAGAGAAAGATTGAATTGGGTTCCCATGTTTTGGAATTTTCAATGACACCCAAGCATTACATGACCAATGAATTCCTTCTCATCCTATCACTGACAATGAATTAACATCATGTCATAGAAGCATTACATGCCTGAATTTAATCATTTCTCCCCCATTGACAATAAACCCAAAGACCGATAATTTGTTCAATGTTCATTTCAAACCATACTCCCCCTAGATAGTATCTCCCCCACAAACCTGCATCACATCCATAAACAGATAAAAATAGTTATCATAATCGAGGAGAGGGTTATTTTGAAACCTCCCAAGGCTAATGGAGATGTCTGAACACCGAGTTTCAACTGATGCTTCTCAAACACAGCCGCTGACAGTGGCTTGGTTAGGATATCAGCCACTTGCTCATCAGTTCCCACATAATCAATTCTAATCACCCATGTTCAACTTTTTCTTTGATAAAGTGATACCATATTTCAATATGTTTCGTATGAGAAAGCTGAACCAGATTCTTCGTAAGATCTATTGTGCTCTTATTATCACAGATAATCACCATTTTTTGCTTTACCTCATCAACAATATCAGTTAATTGTTGCTTTATCCATAGCAGTTGAGTGCATGCCTTTGTAGTGGATATATACTCAGCTTCAGTAGTACTAAGAGAAGTACATTCTTGTTTCATTCTCAACCAGCCAACACATTTCTGCCCAATATAGATGGCTCCACCACTAGTGAAATTTCTGCCTATTACATCACTAGCCCAGTCAGCATTAGAAAACTCTGACAATTCACTGTCCCCTCATGCAGAAAAATATAACCCAAAGTTATGTGTAACTTTTATGTACCTCATGATTCTTTTGACTACCACCATATGTTCCTCCTTTAAATTACTCTAAAAGCGGTCCGCAAGACATGTGGAAAAGACAATATCGGGTTGTGTTGCTGTCAGGTACAGTAGGCTCCCAATGATCCTCATGTACATGGTGGGATCTACAGAGGTCCCATCCTCATGCTTTCCAAGTTTAGTTCCAACTGCAATCAAAGTTGACATTGGTTTGGAGTCTTGCATATTAAACTTCTTCAGCAGCTCTCTTGTATAATTTTCCTGAGAAATGAAAGTGTAATTATTCTTTTGAATCACCTATAGCCCCAAGAAATATAAGAGCTCCCCAATCATAGACATTTCAAATTATGATTTTGTGTGATTGGAAAATTCATCCACAGATTTATGCCTGCTGCCAGCAAAGATGATATCATCAACGTAGACTAGAACCATGAATTGATCATTTGGAGAATTCTTCACATATAAATTGTGATCCACTCCTCCTCTTTTGAAATCCAGCTTCTTGAGATATGTGTTCAGCTAAGAATACCATGCTCTTGGTTCCTGCTTCAAACCATATAGAGCTTTCTTCAGTTTGCAGACCTTTGTTTCATCAGTACCAAGAAAAAAACCCACTTGTTGTTCAATGTAGACTTCTTCTTCTAGTACTCCATTCAAGAATGATGTCTTGACATCCATTTGATATACTTTATATCCTCTTTGGAGTGCCATGAAAAGGAAAAGCCTGATTGAATCCGGTCTAGCCACTACAACAAAGGTTTCTTCAACGTCAACACCTTCAATCTGGGAGTATCCTTTATATACCATTCGTTCCTTGTTTCTAATAACACTTCCATGCTCATCAAACTTGTTCTGGAAGATAAATTTTGTACCAATCACATTATGACCTTCAGGTCTCTGGACAAGATCCCATGTCTGATTCTTTTCAATCTGATCTAACTATTCCTTTATGGCTATCACCCATGATTCATCCTTTGCAACTTATTTAAATGAGGATGGCTCCACGACTGACAGGAATGCAGATTTTGTGTTATTCCTCATCCTCTTTGTTTGTGTGGGTGCACTCTTGTCTCAAATTATGTTATATGGATCAATATCAGCTCTTCAATTTCTCCTTTGAGGATCAGTCACATTTTTTCCACCCAAGATTTCCCCATCAGATTCTTCTTCTGAGTCAACATCAGGATATGAGCCCTGAGTGTTTTATACACCTTCTTCTATTTCTGTATTTGTATTTACTCCATGTTCACATTCATCATCATCTTATATCTCATTAGCATAAGTATTATTGGAAGAATTTTGGGTTTTCCCTTTAATGATATTAACATCATTGCTTTACACAATCCTTCCCAAGCGTTTATTGATACACTTGTAGGCTTTGGTGTTCATTGGATACCCAAGAAAAATTCCTTCATCAGAATTTTCTCCAAATTTCCCTTGATTTCATTCTTTATTCCGGATTAAACATTTTCTTCTTAAAACATAGAAGTTTATCAATGAAGGCTTACTTCCATGCCACAACTCGTATGGTGTCTTCGTTTCTCCCATATAAAGCCCTGTTCGATTCTGAATGTCCACTGCAGCTTCAACAGCTTCCTTCCAGTAATGGAAAGAGATACCACTCTCAATCAGCATAGTCATGGCCATATTGATGACCTGTCTATTCTGACACTCAACAAATCCATTTTGTTGCGGAGTTCTCATAGCAGCTACCACATGTTATATTACATGTTTTTCTAGGTAATTTTTAAACTCAATTGGTGTTTATTCCCCTCCATTGTCAGATCACAGGACTTTTATTGTCCATCCAGTATCATTCTCGACAATACGGCGATAATTTTTCATGCAATCAGGTACTTTTCACTTCATGTGAATCACCATTACACAAGAAATTATACTATAATCATCAATTAAAAGGACGAAGTGCTTTTATCCATGGGTTCCAACAACATTTATTAGGCCACATACATCTTTATTAATGAGATCAAGAATATGTGATGCCCTTTTCTTCTTTGGATGATATGAACAACAGACCATCTTCCCACGAATGCAAGAATCACAAGACTTTTCCCGTTCATGTTTCAGAATTGGGAAATCCATGACTATCTTTAGCTTAGATATCTTTTCAATTTCTTGTTGGTTAATGTGTCCCAGCCTTTGATGCCACAAATTGTTTTCTTCTTCAACTGACAAATATCAGGAGTTTACTTTACTTTCAACCTGATATAAGTTTCCATATGTTATACAGCCTTTCATAAGAGAATTCCCTGTTTTTCCCTTTATAGTGAAGCCTTTTTGATTGATTGTTACTATGACCCCTAAGTCATAGAGTTGACTTACACTGAGGAGATTGTGGCGAAGACCGTCCACATAAAGAACTTTAGTCTTCTTTAGCTCTCCGTTGGCGAGAGTAGTATTCCCACTGCATTTAATCTTCAAAACGCCATCATTACCAAACCATATTGTTCCATCAACCTTATTTTCAATGTTCTTCAAAAGTTCAGCATTTCTTATAATATGGGAAGAGCATCCACTATCAAGGATCTAGGTGCTTCTACTCTTTGTAGCGTTGAGGGCTAATTCTGCAAGAATGGATTTCTCGATCTTCGCCTTTTCTTTCCATGAGATATTGGATTGAGAATAGGATACTGATGGACTTTTAATACTTTCTTCAACATAATATGATTCTTCATACCCATAATCTTCTTCCAGAGAAGAAAAATTATTTGTGAGATCAACACTGTCAGGAGGGTGAAAACTAGCCCATCTTTGAGAGTTGTATGAATTTCTCATGTTGTACCTCTGCCTGCAATACATATCTTTATGGACAAAGTTAGAACCATAAAAATAGTAACCATAGAAGCTATTTCTTCTATAAGATGGAGGATATGAAATTGGTCTCCTTCATTAACTTCCCAGTCTTCCCCATTCAATTAGATCCTTGCCTCTTCACAGTATGACATGGTATGACCCAGATAACCACATAACTGGCACTTCATGAGAGGAAATGTATTTTCACTTGAGTTTCTTCCCATGCTTTCTTCCTTGAGAGAATAGTTGAACTACCTATCATTTCGGAATGTTCGGGAATAATTTTCATTTCTTCTTTTAGTTTGGATTGAGGGTTTCTTTTTCATCATTTCAGGTAATGTATCATCATGTTCAACTTTCATCTTGTCTTTCTTTTGGCTCTCTTTAATTCCAATAGTTGATGTCTCAGCTTCACAGCCAATTCCACTATTTCCCAGGAAAGCGGGTCATTGATCACTTATGATTTTTCCAACCCCATCTCAACCACACTAGGCTCTCGCTAGTAATTATGCATCTGAGAAAATTCCAAAATGAATTTTCTTCTTTCCCTCATTGGTGGTTGATTTACATTCAATTTTACTTATATGAGTAAAAACTTCTTCCTCAAGTCCCTCAATAGTCTTGGACTTCTCTTCCAGCCTAGCTGAAAGTTCATTTATGACCTTTTCTTGTTATTCAATTTTAAGCTTTTGTTCCACAACATCATCAGTTCTTTCAAGGATTGAAGACTGTACTCTCACTAGTTCTTCTAGTCTGTTAATCTCTGCTTCAAGTTCATCAACATATTATGATGATTCTTCCACCATTTCCTTCCACTTATTTCATCTCTTACATTTATTATCAATCTTAGAAAATGAATACTTGATTTGAGTATTTGAATAACTATTACAAGTAATCTGATTATCTCTGCCTTTATTGATCGAGGGTTCAGACTTTTCAATGGTAGCCATCATGGAAGCACACTTTCCTGTTTTAAATTCGAGTTCTTCTTCTATACAAAATTCAGTATCCTCATCTTCCTCTTCATAGACAAAACTCTTCCTCTGTATTTTCTTTCCAGATTTGAAGTCTCTCTTTTTGAAAAATCTTTTTCGAGGCTTCTCGATGTTCTCATCTTCAATATCTTCATCATTAATCTTTATTAAACACAGAGAAGAAATGTGCCCAATTTTTCCACAAGGAAAACATGCAAGAGGTAACTACTCTTTGAATTTCCCTTTTCCCTTAGGGAACTTCATTGAAATGAGATAAAGAATTTATTTTTCTTCGTCATCTACACCACTACTATATTTTGAGATTTTCAGTTTATACATGGCATTGAACGCTATTTGTTTGCTCACACGAGTCGTATAATCTTCTAGTTTCACTCGCATTTCATATGCTACCAAGTTGCTCAGTTGATCATTCAGAGAAAGTTTGGAATGATCTCTTTCCTCAATGGCTGACACCTTTGCATTGTACAGGGGTGGAAGTCTTCTTAATATTTTCTTTACAATATCAATGTCTTTGATTTCTTCGCCTAGACCCCAAATTGCTCCAACCACTTCAGTAATTCGATTGAAGAATGAGTCTGCATTCTCGTCTGGATGCATCTTCAGATAATCAAACCAATCGTGCAGGACTTGTAATTTTTCCTCCTTCACTTTTATATCTCCTTCATAAATCTTTTTGAGTTTATCCCACATGGATTTTTCTGAGGTTCAACTCATCACCTTTAGATAGATCTGATCAGAAAGGGATTCGTTGAGTGCATTTTGTGCTTTAGCATCTGCATCAATAATTTTCCTGTCTGTATCAGTCATAGCCAGGCCTATTGGATTAGTGACATTTATACCTTGCACATTGGAAAACAGAACTTCCATTCCAAGGGATCTTAGATGATATCTCATTCTATTCTTCCAAATCTGAAAATTACTTCCATCGAAGAGAGGGACTCCCCTGACATTGACTGCATTCTCCATGACAACCAAGGATAGATTCAAAACCAGCTACCTTTACCCTATAATACCACTTGTAGGTCCCTGGGACACCCTAAGAGGGGAGGGGTGAATCAGGGTGTCAAATGTTTCTTTTAGAAGCAAGGATCTTGTTCACATGTTGGTAGGAAATAGTTAAATCTGTATGATGAATATGATCAACAATGAACCATTCACATGCAAAGAGCTGACATAGAAATAAGGGCTACGTCCAAGGAGCATATGCCGACAAGTTTTTGGTCATAAAAAATTCCACTAATCTTCACTAGTTGTGGATTACAATGGTTCGGGAACAATCAATCTATCCGAGGCTCATTGCCTTTACAAAGGTTCAGGGATAGCACACAACTTCCCTCGGGTCACTCCCGTTGACTCCCCCTGGCTCACTGCCCTTGGTGAAGTGACACTCAGTTTATAGACGTAAAGGTATCTTTAACATTGAAAAATAATGCATCCTCTCTTGAATGTAGATGCTCTATTGAATTCCAACTTTCACTAATATAATAATCCCACTTTTCACCGAAGGTATCGTGAAATCTTCCAATTTTGTGCAGCTCCAAAAGGTCTGGAGTACAAAAACCTCACCTGGCGTGCTTCTACAAGACTGGCACGCAAGTTTCATGAATGGTGCGCAAGTCACATGTGCGGTAAACAATCAGCACATAGGTGATACCAACAGACTTGCGTGAAACTGCCTCCTTCAACTCCAAACTTGCACGACTCTGCACCTTTAACTCTCAAACCGCCTTGGTCACGAAGCCAACAACCAGTGCGTAGCCTCTACTTGTGCGACCCAACAACCACATGAGAGACTCAACCACTTGCACGACGAGAGCATGAAATATCTCTAAGTCTTTAACTTCGTTGAAAATTAGGAGGGGTGGTCCTCTATTTATAGGAAAACTGGACACCCTGCACGGTGGCGCACAAGTGTCTTCACGGTGCGGAAGTCCCGGCGCGCAGCTCCAACTTCCCTAGCCTCTGTCACGCAACTCACTCTTGCGACCCACACCAATACTTGTGCGACCTGAGGTCTTTTTCCATATTTTGAAGTTCTGATCATGAAGAACAATTGGTGCACAAGCTTCCAAAACTCCTAGTTATCGGCACACGAGTCCTTTCTCGGCGCGCATGTCACTTGTGCGACCAGCCCAAAACTTGTGCAACCCTTATCCCTTTTCCATTTTTCCATGTTCTGATCTTGAAAAACAAATGACGTGAAAGTTTCTTCTACTTCAAATACATGGCACACAAGTCTCTTTTACAAAACCACTTTTCTCCATTTGTCAATTTTCAGGCCCAAAAATTTGGCAAACACTAGGAAATGACGCCACCTTCAATACTGTTTTCTGCTTGAACTATATGATCACTTTGCTGGTACACATTCTGAACTTCCACTGAGGATTGAAAACAAAAACAAACCATACTCCAATTCATGAATACAAGACCATGGTTCCAACAATGATATCCTAGTGTACTAGACGTCGGATGAGGAACATGCTAGATACATGAGGTTTCATCTGCAAAAACATTAAAAGAACATGTTTTATGAGAATCTCTTGATGTCAAAGTTATGGATTCATGAGGTAAACTTTCTAGGACATGTTATCTTAGAAGGGGGAGATGTAGTAGTCCAGGCGATGTTTGAGGAAGTGTTATCATGGGAGACACCAAATAGAATGATATTGGTGTAGAACCTTCTTAGTATGACATGATATTACTAGATATTCAAAACTAATTTCTACAATATATCATCACCCATGAAAACATTGACCTGAAATGGGTATCCTTTCTTGTGGAAATAGAGGTTCTAGTTGGAATTTAATGATTTTATGTAGATATTGACAAGAGAATCCATCTTTAGAATTTAATTGGTGAGTGCTAGGTGCATATTGTTTTGTGACGCATCACGAATTCGACATTTTTATGATCTAATGTAGAATAATGTCATGATTTCCTATGTTTCAGATCACATGAGACCACATGAGAATAACCACATTACCCACAGTCTTGAGTTTGTTGTTGTAGTCTTCCCATTAAATATTTAAAGGAACTACCTGATGAGAAAGAATTTTATAGTTTATTATGACCATAAGATTCTCAATTATATATTCTCTTAGAAGCATGTTAACTAGAAACAAAGAAAATTTATAGGGATATTCAAACATTATGACTGTGATATTGTCTATACTTATGGGAAGGGAAATGTTGTAGCATATGATCTCATTAAGATGTTTTGTCCGCAGTTGATAAATGTGACATCAAAGCTATTGGACTCATTGTAGTTATCATTAATGGATGGAGATGAATCATCTTAACTATTATCGATGGTTGACACCCCTCAACTTTTGAAGCATGTCAGAGACTCACAACATGGAGATACCGACTATGAGACCCAATGTACTCAGATATTTTATAGACAAGCTCATGATGGATTTTCTAAAGGTGGAATCAGGTCATTTTTTTAGTTGACGCATGATGGTACCAATGATGTTTTGTGAGGATATTATAAGAGAGTTTTATACATCCTCTTTTTCTGTACATCCATGTGTGTAAAAGATTTAATAAGACCTATGATGACGTATTTTATGGCTAGGGGTGAAGAAGAATGTTGTAAAGTTGGTCTCTTGATGCTTTACTTTTCACCATGTGAATGCTGAGAACCATGTTCTAGTGGGTTTGGATCAACCCCTTGAGGTTCTAGAGAGGATGTGGGATGAGATATCCTTGTAATTCATGAGGTTTTTAACATGTACATAGACGGGACATGATTCCATCTGAGTGATCATAAAATGACTCACATAAATTTTCCAACATCCTATCCATCATAGAGTTGAATTAAGTATAGAGATTGGGAAGCCTTTACATGCGTGATCTAGACCAACTCCATGGATTCCCAAATAACAAACATTTTTTTACCATTACTCTTGCTTCACATCATGCAAATGAAACGGATTTTTGGAGGATTTTGAGGCATAGTTACACTTGAGCACAACGTTTCACCCCTATAATGACGACCAAACTAAGAAGAACATTTGGTTCTAGAAGAAATTTTATGACCCTTCATGTTATACATTGACAGTATTTGAGTGGATCACCTAGCCCTGGTGTAGTTTTTATAAAACAATATATACTATTTCACTATTAGAATGACACCATTAAAGGATTTGTACAAGAAACACTATATTTCACCACATTATTGGAATGACCTAGTAGACTCATCACATATTTTACTAGAGTTGGTTAGAGCTATTACCGCTAATATTTGGATCATCCATGAGAAAATGAGCACTATACAAAGTTGTTCAAAGTATTATCTGGGAAAATCATAGTGGAATTTTGATTCCAAGGATGGATATCATGAGAATTTATAGGTTTCACCTTGAAATAGATTAGGGATATTTGGTTGGGAAATAAATATATCGAAAATATTCTTTGGACCTTTCAATAAACTACATAGAGTTTTCATGGAGTCATACCACATAGCTCTACATATGAAGTAAGATCAGCTACACGACGCCTTCCATGCATCGTCGCTGAGGTGGTACATGCATGAAACATCACAAATTATTGTCAAGGGAAATATATACATCAAGGCTAGAGGTAATATTGTTGAGTACCCAATGGAGCTTATGTATTTTTATGAGAGGACCCTTCATGGGTGAGTGATTCCTTTTGTGTGTATCAAGTGGTAGCATAAAAATCTTATAGAGATCCCATTCGAATGGGAGGCTCAGATTCATGCTCATCTCCCACATCTCAATTTATAGCCAATTGTTTTTGGTTTTTAATGGATGTAAATAACTAAGGATGGGATATTTTAATGACTAATATTTTATATGTTTTTTGATATTATATATCTTCTTTTTGTGACTATGCACTAAGACGACGTGCAATTATCCGGAAAAATGTGCCCAAAATAAATGTCGGAAATATATTAAATTGCACATGGATATTTTTATTTTAAAAAGATGAATAATATCTAAATATTTTAACAAATTAGAAAAATGAGGATACCATTTGATTTTATAACACAAGTTTTAACCTAGGCGTGACATATCATTTTTTGGTGTGATACATTTATGGAAATGATGGTGCATGTGTAAAGGGATAAAAATATTTAAATTAAATTATTTTATATATTCATGATAGATAAACATAAATTATTCATTAGGAATAACGTTATGATAGAATTATTAGGTTATATGAATATCCCATGAGTCATTATAGAACCCACTAAAAGAGTGTAGGAGGATCTCTCTTAGAAAAATATCAACTGAATCGATGATCAGTGATCGGTGTGCAACCTGATTCAGAGATATCTCGGACAAAAATGATGCATGATAATTCTTCATTAGAAATAGATCCATCCTGATGTAGGAATTTTTTTATTGGATTCATTCCAATTATGTGATTCTTATATAGAATAAAAATCTAATATAAAATAAATTGATTCATTGATTATGTGTATTATAGAATGGGTTATTTTCTTCAAGAATTATGATAATATCATTATGATAAATTGTTTTCTCTTCGTTCATAATTCTAATGGAAATGAATCAAGGTCAACATAAACATCAACCTTGGTCATTTTCTCTAGATTTTTCATTGTTCTTTTCTCCCCTATTATTCTTCATTGATCTCAAGGGATTCCTTTTACCCATTGTTTGAACCAAATGCAAAGTAATAAATCATTGTGCACTAGTTAGTTGGATAAAAATTAGATATAAAATATTGAGAACTATTATGGAGAAAGGATTAGGTGATGGTGGTAGCGTCTATTTGGTCAGACTAGTTTGGTGATCCCTGGATTCATGTAGTGTGTGTGGTGGCAATGAGACGAATGTGAACTGATCCTTGTAGGAATCAAATGGTTTGAATATAGATAATAGTGAATCAAATGGTGGAAAATACATGATGTATTATTATTTCCGTGAATCAAGGCCATATTTTTTGCCAAGGGAGGAAAAGAATCAATGTGAGGAAGAATAACTGGACTCTGGAAGTCTTGATTCACATGGAGTGTAATCCAAGATTATAATACATGTGGGACCTCTTCGTAGAGACTAGAGTATCTATGCAAGGTTTTGGACCACACTAAGTGTGACCCCTATCACATGATATTTGATTCTTTTCCCACTAGTTTGGTGTGTACCTCATAAGGTAGAGAGTCATAGGTTTGATTACATAGGAACGAGAACACCGTGTAATCCTACCCAAAAATGGAAAACCAAAATGTACATGGGATAAGCCATGTACTAGTACATGGGATGAAGTAAATGTGAAGCAGTACACCAGGTACTTATAAAAACACATGGAAAAATGTAATTTTACATCATTATGACCCTAGGTAAAAAGGACATGGAATTTACCCCTACTATATATAATGTACTCCACTGATGTTATCTTAGATTAGTTACACTATATATCATGGAAAAGTATCACAATGGTGTTTTCCCCATATCTATTCCCTGAGGGATCATGTGGAATTTCCTCTTATATATTGTATTGGGATCTCTTTAGTATTACCTATTAGATAGAGTTATTCGAATATATCTTTGAGTCACATGGTAATACCTTCTATTCATCTTTCTTCCCTAAGTGGATTTTTTTTATCGTCTGGAGAAACACAATTCAAGCATTGATCTACTACATATAATGTTCTTACATGATTATTTGTTAATATACCCCATGGGGTTGGGTGTGATCCTCTTTTGTGTACCATATCTCATCAAAATTTAGTTTATAATCCATATGATGGGACATGAGGATCACTACCACTCAGACAGATGTCAATAATGTTATCTAACTCATGTATTTTTTATCCTAGATATGTTCTATAAGGAACTGTCAAGCAGGAATCATATTTTGGAATTATGGTTGTGACCTTACCTTTGAGATTGTGTTTATTGGTTGTGTATATCAGGATGGTCTTGATATATGTTTTATAGACATATAACTATGTAGAGATTATTATAATTTATTTTTGGTATGATTTTTGGTTTCAGCGTGTCCTACTGGGTATGGTTATACTCACCCCTATATAGGCTTTTCCCACATGTGTCATGTCTTGTGAAGATGCTCAACCCACTGACGGAGACCTAGACAGACAACCACCAGATGGTTCTTAGTGAGACTAAGAAGACCGTGGTGTGGTCATACGATATATTGAAAACAAACCCCAATTATCATTTATGTTGGGATTGTTTTCAGAATCATTATGGCGGGATTTTATTTTTTACAGTTTGATTTCCATTCATTTATATCGTACTCTTGTTGTGGTATTTAGATGTATGTGTGTAGGGTTGTTCAGTTGTTTTTACATGTCATAATTGTATGGGCATGCATATTTATGCATGTGTATAGTTACATTGGCTATGGACTCCCATGTTATTGATATTCCAACTTTTTTCTTCTCACCTATCCCAAACTTATTGGAGTTAGTATTGGAGAGTTATAGCATGGGCCCCGTTTGGATGGGTATTGAGAACATTCAGTAGGAAACCCACCGAAGACAAATTCATGGTGAGGGTCACTCCCTAAAATGTGCAACGACGCACTCCCCAACATAATTTTTCCATTACTATCTCTTATGAATAGTACCTAACGAATCTCATATCACATATATATCACTCCTCCCAGGATACGCCCATCCAAACTCATCCTCTTACAAAATTTTGTCTTTGTGATCTACGCTAAGTCCCATACATAGGTTAAATATCCAATATCACATGATCAACTTTTGAAGTCTCCTCTTCCACCATTCACTGATCCTCTCTACTGGTTATAATTAACAGTTATTATCAATCATCATCTCACACATGGCTCCCTAGAAAAGTGGTAATCAATGTGAACTATTTTAAATAAGATGTTATATCTTAGTCATGATCAACATAATATGTGTACCCTAATGTACAACTTCATTGTAAAAAAGTATTCATGATCCCATGAGTTTTACATCACTATAAATAGGCACAAGTTCCAAATCACTAATCATGATCCTCAAGTATACTGATTTTATCAATCTACAAGAACCCTTGGCACACATATTCAATTTTAATAACCACACATATTTCATGAATTGAAATATTCCCACCTAAAACATACATAACATTGCAAAATCAACCCTCTTACCTAGGTCTAACATCAATACGAACCATATCTCAAAAAAGGTTATGAAAACGAAGGGTCATAGTCATCAGAGTCAGACTTAATTCCATGAAACTATATCTAACTCACATCTTATGGTTTTATTCTAATAAAATTATCTTGTATAACCATTATTCGTCATTAATTCTTATTAATAGTCCTTTGCATTGATCTCAACTTAGTGAATATACCCATACCTTCTATCAATATGGCATTTAAATTCCTTGGATAACCCCTTAAATGTTTTTCGATTTGTAATGTAATCCACTAACTCCCTAAATTTTGAGTCAAACCCAAGGGTATCTATGTCTCCCTAAAATATCAAAAGAAAATTTTCTCATAGAATATAAAACACCGAGTGTCAACCAGACTACCAAATCAAATATCATATGACATCTGAACTGATATACACAACCTCTAGTGTATTATTTAATTCATTGACCTAGAGCTTTATATCAAGAAATAATTATAATTTGGAACAAATTATCACAGAGGATCCAAACATAAGACATCCCCATGGGAATCATGATATCATAAGTCATCACTACTATCTCAAATGATAACATTATAGATGATCTTTATTAAGCGAATCAGTGTCACTGGTGTAACGCCCCGACCCCAGCTACCCAGAGCCGGTGCATTACTTTGTAACATTGGCATGATCACAAAAGATCAAGTCTCGAAAGACCGATTAGTTTAGTAGCCTTGGAAACACTAGATACATTCATAAATGTTACATTACATCACAAAGTGAAAAACTATAATAACATAGTCTCCATAGTCCACACTTCTATCCTCTTCGGACTATCCCTGCAGGTCATTCATAAAATACTCCCTCACATCCTGGAAAATATTAAAACATTGAAAGGGGTGAGCTCAGATGCTTAGTAAGGATAACAATTTAGCGGAAGCTTTCATTAATAAACATTAACATTTAAGGAAATGTATAACTAAAACAAAAGCCTCTTAAACTTGAACTTTAGGATAATATGGCAAAAGTAAACTGAAATAATGCCATTTACTTACTCACATGGATATTCTACTAGTCGAATAATCACATGAAATATCAATAACCACTTTCATAATGAGGGAATGTATAATGCCAGACATTCTGAAACATTTTGTCAAGGCCTCCTCCAAGACGTCTAAAATGATTAAGGCCTCGGCCAAAACCACGTCTAGTTGTCTCATGAGACCTACCGATGCATCGAGGAGCTATAGCGGGCTCCACCCGTCACTTATTAAGTCCAATACATTCCTCATATGAATAGGTTTAAACATATCATAAACCACAACATAATCGTATCACATAAAACAAGCATAAAGGAAACATAACATTTCCACATTTCAATCACAAGATATCAATACAACACATTGATATAATAAAAACACTTTCAAAACTATTTTCAATACCAAAATAAAATAAAGTTAAAACTTTGTATTTATTTTTCATTAAAAAAATGATGGCTTGTAGAGGAAGCCGAAACTCAAATAATGATCACGGCGGCGGAGAAGTCATTGTCGCCGCATAAGTACGGAAAGAAAAACATTCCCTTTTGTCGTTTAGAAAAATGCTTCGTATAAAAAATATTCTTTTTGAATAAACGTAAAAGTCAAAGGGGTTTATACACCGTTTAAAAGAAAGTTGTGTATAAAACCAAATATGCCTCAATGAAAGGGGATTGAGACGAAGTCCCTAAAAAGATCATTTTTTTAAATAAAGTATATCTATAATGTGTATTCACTATAAGTACACATAAATAATGTAAAAATACAAGATAGGACATAATAATATCATGACATAATTTGAAAGTAGGAGATTAACCCAAAGAATAGAAATTGGGTTAAGAAGTTCCCTTACCTTGCGTCTTGTCCTGACTCGACCGTTCTTTAACCTCATGAATAATAAACTAGAGTTAATTTCTATTTACTTAAGAACCTTTTTCATGTTCATTATTTCATTTATATCACTTATTACCATGTTATTAACATTATTTAATTATTTAAGTTAATAACGGTCGTTTTGTCGATCTTTGGTACTTGAGTCAAAAAAAACTTCTTATAATTACAAGTTGTTCATGTGGTGAAATATCCATTATATCTAGAATTATATTCATGATTTAGATATCATATATATGATATATATCCAGTATATACATTCATTCATAATTTCACGTAACATTTAGAGGTAAGAAATGAAATGCACCGTTCATGGAGACGGTAAGCCGTACGTACGCATGAACGCTACTTTCATTTCTATTTCGTATTTAATGGAACAGAATCATAATGATATAAATTTATAATATAATTCCAGTATAATATAGTTTATAATACCATTTACTCTATCCTTTATACATCCCACATATGGCATTAACGATTCAAATCACTTTGAGGGGGCGGTAGTCCGCACTTCCTAAAATGAAATTATCGCGTTTTACCCATAATGGAAATCATAAAGTATGCCATAAATGAGAAATACAGAAGCATAAGTAAAAAATAAACATATCATATATCATATATAAAAATAGTGACATCTTAATGGCCACCTTTGAAGGTGCTATATGAGTGTTGAACAATCATCGTTTCGTGAGGCAGAAATTCGCCATCCACAGAAACCGTATGTTCTTTAACCATTAGATGTAGGTGTGTGTAAATGTAGCTCGAATCCTTCTTATAAAAACATCCTAGTATATTTAGGATACTGGTTTTGGTACAAAATAAATGATTAAAAAGAGTTTAGGGGGTTGTAGAATAAAAATAAAACAAAACAACATTAGAGAAGACATTACCTCAAAATCGGGTAACTCTTTTTGATTTGAGCCAATGGCTTCCTTGGGAAGAGTTCTGCTCAAAGTGAGGATTCTAGGAGTACGAGGGGGAATTTGGGAGAGTATTTGGGCATAGGTTGGCCGAGCCAAATGGCTTGATGCTGTGAATAAGGTGGGAGTGGTGGGGGCATTTTATAAGAGGAGAGGAGGGGCTCTTTCGGAAAGATTGAAATGTTACATTATTATACAATGAATTTCGGAATCTAAAGGTCCCAAACTTATATAATTCGTGGATAAGGTGATAAGGGTTCGACATATCCTCATCCAATACGCTTTGGACAAGTTTAAGCCTTGGATTTTGCATTATCTTCTCATTTTATTTAAATCGTTAATTAATGAGGTCATCGCTGCATCATAATGATGTCATAAACAATTTAATTTATTTAATGTCTAAAAATTTTAAAAAAAATACTATGATGTCGGAAATCTTTTAAGCTTTCTAATTAATATTTATAGTCAAAATTTGGACTTCTTTAACCCAACTTAAAAATTGTTTTAGTAAAACAACTCATGTTTGTATCAATTTAATTTTAACATTAAATAAATATATATTAATGTCATTTTCCAACTAAAGTGGCTCCATGGGGTCCCCAAGTTGACACATGGGTTGTCTTGGTCGGCCATGACTCAATCAATAGGAGTATGACAAGTGTCAAGCTCATCTCATATTATTAAAACATTATTTTTACCTTAAACTACACTAATTACCTCTAATCGCGATTAAGAACTTAAAAGTTACTATTCACCAAAAAAATTATTTTGATCTAATTGAACCACATTTTACTTCTTAATGACAACCATGTATGTCGGATTTCTGAAAATCAAATCACAGAAGTTGTAATATTTCATTTAAACAAAAAATCAGTTATTTAACTATCACTTAGTGGTTTCACTATTCATCAAAAATTGAAGTTTTTCAGAACAATGCCAAAATTTCACCCTAAGCTATAATTGATATTCCGAATTCAAAAATGATGTCTATTTTACAAAATTCCAAAAATATAAGTTGCATTAATTAATTTTATAATCAATTCCCGTTGTTACAACAAATAGCGTGTTTTTAAAAAATAATTTATATCAAAAGATTGGCAATTGTTTATGTCCAATTTCAATGTTAAATTAATTCTAATGACCACCTTTGGATAAAATGGCAAAAATATATTCTAATTATACTTTACAACCACTAAATAGTATAATTTATCACTATAAATTATTTTGATTAAAAAAGTTGTTTTTAAGTAATTTTCACTATTAATAAAAATTGGAAGTTCTCAGAAAATTACAAAAAATTCAACTTTGGATAATTTCGATATTACGAATACAAAAATGAAGTCCATTTTGAAATATAAAATTTCTATAATTTTAAAAAGTGGTTATTACTATTCATAGCGGCTACTTTGATTAGTCGCGGTGTTTTAGAACTCGAAGTTGCGTACAATGCAAGCTATTGCATTATTGAATGAGAAGCGTATCGTGGAAGCTCGGGGTGTTACATTCTCCACTCCTTCAATAAATTGCGTCCTCAAAATTTGAAATTTTTCTTTGAAAAATAAAAGGTTGAAAATAGAAAATACCTTTCAGGAAAACCCACATCGGAAATAAGATTAATAAAATTTATCCTTAATAAGAGGGAAAGGGAAATGAAAAAGTCACCACCCAATTATGATCTCGATTAGGAGAACATTGGTGGAAATTAGAGACATATAATTGGAGGGAAAACATAAATATTTTTAGGGAGAAATTGAGGTCATCAATCACAATCAACTGTCAAATTGAGGGCCTCAAAGCCTTCAATCTATGTTGATTTAAAATATCATCAGTTCAACAAGACATAAGGTATTAGGATAACACATTTTTTGTTTTAATATCCCTTTACTAAAGTTTAAGAATTAATTTATTCATTGAATAAGAGATAGGTATATATATATTTATGCTTGACAATTAGAGTTTCAACCTTCAACTCATCTTTCACTCAAAAAGATAATAGAACTCAAAAATATTATACTTATCCTAATTGTATAAGGTTCCAAATGTTAACACATACCATTTAAATTAGTAAAATTATTTTGTAATAACCAGGGACTTCCTGTAGGCTAGTGGTAGGAAATAAAAGCCTGTCGCACTATGATTGTGGGTTCTATTCCTGCAGCTTTGTCCGACGCGACGGGTTATGCCCCACCCTGCAGGTTGTCCTTTTTCCTAAAACTATAGTATTATAATATTCCAAAAATAATCTTCAGAAATGATTTAACCTTAAACAATACTATCCATGGTTCAACTTAATCCATTCCAACCTTAATAGTTATCCAAAATACCTCCGTCCAGACTTTCTATAAAAGGACTCTAAATTCCAAAATCAATTTATCAGATTCCCCAAACAAAGTAAAGTTTCTCTTATTGTCACATAATAAAAATATAATTACCTTCATCATATTAAAACCTTACTGAAATCAACAAGTACTGCAGTACAATCCTTATATATATATCACATTATTCTAATAACCAGAATATAATCCATGAGTCCAAAAGCACCATTACATTAGTTATTCTGCTTCAACTATAGTAACAGCATAAGATTTTCCTTGATCCCTTGGCCTTTTCTGAGGTAAGTTTCCCTGACTCTTAGGACATTCATTTGCATAATGACCCATTTCTCTACAATTGTAGTATTCAACTTTGACAGCCTCTTTCTTTCCCTTGCAATCACGATCCTGGTGACCCTTTTCTCCACATTTATAACAAACTCCCATTCCTTTTAGGCACGTACCAGGGTGATTCTTCCCACAATTATCACATAATGGAAAATCCTTCTTTCCCTTTTCCCTTTATATGTATCTTGTTCCACCGTTCTCTTCTTCTCTTGCTTTACTTTGTTGTCATAAGACTTAGAGAATTCCTTTTTTGTCTTGATAGCACATGAGACAATATATTCGTATGATGAGAAGGATTGTGATACTAAAGATCGACGGAGAAATGGTTTTAACCCATCAAAGAAACGATCAATCTTACTCCTTGGGTTACGTATATAATCGGAAGCATGCCTCACTAACATTGTAAAGTTAGCCTCATACTTTGCGACATTCTCATCCTCCTTCTGCCTCAGACTCAGAAATTTACTTTCCATATATGCTCGATGGTCACGAGGAAAGTATTTTTCTAAGAAAATCTCTTTGAACTCCTGCCATTCCATGTTTGTTAATTCATCATCTTCCTTTTTGTTTTGAATTAGTGACCACCATTGATCGGCATCTCCAGTGAGGTGGTAAACTGCCATGACAACATTCTCCCTTTCACTACTCCCCAAGGCATGGAATATTTTCTCTAAGGAATTGATCCATTGCTCAGCTACTATAGGATTTGTACTCCCATTGAAGGTTGGTGGTTGTTGCCTCATGAATCGATCTAACATTGATCCTCCGCGTTGCGGATCAGGGTGCTCCATACGAGTAAGGTTATTATTCATAACCTGAGTAAGTTGTCCCAGTATGGTGATTAGCTGATCGGCACCAGTTGCATCACCAGCCCCACTATAATTATCTTGAACAGGAGGGCAATCCCTACATGGAGTGCGTGCATTGATACGGTTTCCATTCCTTCCACTAGGCGCCATTTCTAAATAACGGCATAAACTAGATTAGTCCATGAATCAAAATACATAATTCCATACTTGTAAAACACTTAACATAAATTGAAATAATTATGGATATAATCCATAATTATAAAAATGTTTTCTTTGAGGAAGTATATACTCGTAACCCTTCATAGTGGTTTGTAAAGAAAATGGGAATTATCCAAATCATATCCCCCGGGAGTGTCGTAACCAAGAGTGCAGCAAGGCCCGTTGTCGTGCACCAGTAGGTACATCTGTGCCAGAGCCGCCTCTACTTGCTCGTATCCAGACAGGGATGTATTGCTCGGAAAACTCACAACATCTCTATAATACCAAAATTCTATGAAGTTCTTCTATAATAATCCTCAAAGTCTATCTTCGGGATATGTGCTCTAATCAGAGTTTATCTAAATCTAGCTTCCAAGGTTAGTACTAACCTCCCTCTGATACCAACTGTAACGCCCCGACCCCAACTACCTAGAGCCGGTGCATTACTTCGTAACATTGGCATGATCACAAAAGATCAAGTCTCGAAAGACCGATTAGTTTAGTAGCCTTGGAAACACTAGATACATTCATAAATGTTACATTACATCACAAAGTGAAAAACTATAATAACATAGTCTCCATTGTCCACACTTCTATCCTCTTCGGACTATCCCTACAGGTCATTCATAAAATACTCCCTCACATCCTGGAAAATATTAAAACATTGAAAGGGGTGAGCTCAGATGCTCAGTAAGGATAACAATATAGCGGAAGCTTTCATAAATAAACATTAACATTTAAGGAAATGTATAACTAAAACAAAAGCCTCTTAAACTTGAACTTTAGCATAATATGGCAAAATTAAACTGAAATAATGCCATTTACTTACTCACATGGATATTCTACTAGTCGAATAATCACATGAAATATCAATAACCACTTTCATAATGAGGGAATGTATAATGCCAGACATTCTGAAAGATTTTGTCAAGGCCTCAGCCAAGACGTCTAAAATGATTAAGGCCTCGGCCAAAACCACGTCTAGTTGTCTCATGAGACCTACCGATGCATCGAGGAGCTATAGCGGGCTCCACCCGTCACTTATTAAGTCCAATACATTCCTCATATGAATAGGTTTAAACATATCATAAACCATAACATAATCATATCACATAAAACATGCATAAAGGAAACATAACATTTCCACATTTCAATCACAAGATATCAATACAACACATTGATATAATAAAAACGCTTTCAAAACCATTTTCAATACCAAAATAAAATAAAGTTAAAACTTTGTATTTATTTTTCATTAAAAAAATGATGGCTTGTAGAGAAAGCCGAAACTCAAATAATGGTCACGGCGGCGGAGAAGTCATTGCCGCCTCATAAGTACGGAAAGAAAAACATTCCCTTTTGTCGTTTAGCAAAACGCTTCGTATAAAAAAGATTCCTTTTGAATAAACGTAAAAGTCAAAGGGGTTTATACACCGTTTAAAAGAAAGTTGTGTATAAAACCAAATATGCCTCAATGAAAGGGGATTGAGACGAAGTCCGTAAAAAGATCATTTTTTTTAAATAAAGTACATCTATAATGTGTATTCACTATAAGTACACATAAATAATGTAAAAATACAAGATATGACATAATAATATCATGACATAATTTGAAAGTAGGAGATTAACCCAAAGAATGGAAATTGGGTTAAGAAGTTCCCTTACCTTGCGTCTTGTCCTGACTCGACCGTTCTTTAACCTCCTGAATAATAAACTAGAGTTAATTTCTATTTACTTAAGAACCTTTTTCATGTTCATTATTCCATTTATATCACTTATTACCATGTTATGAACATTATTTAATTATTTAAGTTAATAACGATCGTTTTGTCGATCTTTGGTACTTGAGTCAAAAATAAACTTCTTATAATTACAAGTTGTTCATGTGGTGAAATATCCATTATATCCAGAATTATATTCATGATGTAGATATCATATATATGATATATATCTAGTATATACATTCATTCATAATGTCACGTAACATTTAGAGGTAAGAAATGAAATGCACCGTTCATGGAGACGGTAAGTCGTACGTACGCATGAACGCTACTTTCATTTCTATTTCGTATTTAATGGAACAGAATCATAATGATATAAATTTATAATATAATTACAGTATAATATAGTGTATAATACCATTTACTCCATCCTTTATACATCCCACATATGGCATTAACGATTCAAATCACTTTGAGGGGGCGGTATTCCGCACTTCCTAAAATGAAATTATCGCATTTTACCCCTAATGGAAATCATAAAGTATGCCATAAATGAGAAATACAGAAGCATAAGTAAAACATAAACATATTATATATCATATATAAAAATAGTGACATCTTAATGGACACCTTTGAAGGTGTTATATGAGTGTTGGACAATCATCGTTTCGTGAGGCAGAAATTCGCCATCCATAGAAACCGTATGTTCTATAACCATTAGATGTAGGTGTGTGTAAGTGTAGCTAGAATACTTCTTATAAAAAAATCCTAGTATATTGAGGATACTGGTTTTGTTACAAAAGAAATGAATAAAAAGAGTTTAGGGGGTTGTAGAATAAAAATAAAACAAAACAACATTAGAGAAGACATTACCTCAAAATCGGGTAACTCTTTTTGATTTGAGCCAAAGGCTTCCTTGGGAAGCGTTCTGCTCAAAGTGAGGCTTCTAGGAGTAATAGGGGGAAGTTGGTAGATTATTTGGGCAGAGGTTGGCCGAGCCAAATGGCTTGAAGGTGTGAATAAGGTGGGAGTGGCGGGGGCCTTTTATAAGAGGAGAGGAGGGGCTCTTTCAGAAAGATTGAAATGTTACATTATTATACAATGATTTTCGGATTATAAAGGTCCCACACTTATATATTTCGTGGCTAAGGTGATAAGGGTTCGACATATACTCATCCAATAGGCTTTGGACAAGTGTAAGCCTTGGATTTTGCATTATCGTCTCATTTTATTTAAATCGTTAAATAATGAGGTCATCGCTGCATCATAATGATGTCATAAATAATTTAATTTATTTAATGTCTAAAAATTATAACAAAAATACTATGATGTAGGAAATCGTTTAATCTTTCTAATGAATATTTATAGTCAAAATTTGGACTTCTGTAACCCAACTTAAAAATTGTTTTAGTAAAACAACTCATGTTTGTATCAATTTAATTTTAACATTAAATAAATATATATTAATGTCATTTTCCAACTAAAGTTGCTCCATGGGGTCCCCAAGTTGACCCATGGGTTGTCCTGGTCGGCCATGACTCATCCAATAGGAGTAGGACAAGTGTCAAGCTCATCTCATATTATTAAAACATTATTTTTACCTTAAACTACACTAATTACCTCTAATCGCGATTAAGAACTTAAAAGTTACTATTCACCAAAAAATTATTTTGATCTCATTGAACCACATTTTACTTCTTAATGACAACCATGTATGTCGGATTTTTGAAAATCAAATCACAGAAGTGGTAATATTTCATTTAAACAAAAAATCAGTTATTTAACTACCACTTAGTGGTTTCACTATTCATAAAAAATTGAAGTTTTTCAGAACAATGAAAAAATTTCACCCTAAGCTATAATTGATATTCCGAATTCAAAAATGATGTCTATTTTACAAAATTCCAAACATATAAGTTGCATTAATTAATTTTATAATTAATTCCCGCTGTTACAACAAATAGCGTGTTTTTAAGAAACAATTTATATCAAAAGATTGGCAATTGTTTATGTCCAATTACAATGTTAAATTAATTATAATGACCAACTTTGGATAAAATGGTAAAAATATATTCTAATTATACTTTAAAACCACTAAATAGTATAATTTATCACTATAAATTATTTTGATTAAAAAAGTTGTTTTTAAGTAATTTTCACTATTCATAAAAATTGGAAGTTCTCAGAAAATTACAAAAAAATTCAACTTTGGATAATTTCGATATTACGAATACAAAAATGAAGTCCATTTTGAAATATAAAATTTCTATAATTTTAAAAAGTGGTTATTACTATTCATAATGGCTACTTTGATTAGTCGCGGTGTTTTAGAACACGAAGTTGCGTACAATGCAAGCTATTGCATTATTGAATGAGAAGCGAATCGTGGAAGCTCAGGGTGTTACAACTGGCCTGGATATATAGAATTTCATTCCATGATATATGGAGAAAACATCTAATATTTTGATAATAAATCTTTAAATAACCAAACCATAATAATGATTACTGTAAAACTGGTTTATTATCAATGCACCATAGATGAATTGACCTTATAAGGGTATGTATATATCCAATCTAGGAAATTTTATATCACTATCATCAATGATCATCTTAATATAATTTAACATTACTGAACACCATAAAAATCACATATGATGGTTTTACAACTGAGTAAAATTATTTCCATGAACTGTATGGGATAACACTATAAGTGGTTTTTTGGTGCCTTCAATAGTTTCACCTGATAAAAATTAATGTAACAGAATAGAATTATAATATGTCATGTGAATCATGTATGTTTAATATAGATGTATAATATCAATCATACCCCTTTATGAAAACTGAAAAATCTTATATCAATATAAATCCACCAACACCATGTGGGTCACATGAGGTGAAAATCGTATAACAACAACATCCCATAACAAGAACTGAAATCCCATTACCCCAGTAACCAATAAATCATATCAGATTTGTTTTCTTTTATGATAGAGGATGATATTTATAACAGAATCTAACACATCCCATTATCATTGGGATATCTAATCCATAGTAGTAAGTCAAAAGAAAAACAAAATCTTGGATAACACCTTCTAACATCCCGATCTAGAGGCCACTCGATTGGTTCCTGGAAAATATTCACAACAAGATTTCAGACAAATATCATTATATACCATAGCTCAGTGACTAACTATGAGCATCTAGGGTGTAATTGTGGGTAGACTATACCACTATTCGATTGGATATCAATGGCTAAATTTCCAAATAACTTCAAAATAATCACATTAGACTATAGAGGAGTAATAAACATATCCACTAATACTTAATTAATTCATAATTTGTAAAAACACATATGGTAATGATGGAATTATTAAAATATCTCCCATCGGGAAAATCGCAAATAAAAAGTGAATAAAATAAGCATTCATGAATAAAAATAGTACCTACCCCAAAATATATGGAACAAATCTAAATTTTTTTCCTACTCAAGCATATGTTGCTTGAATGAATTATATCAGATATCAATTAAACCTGTACATGAAACCATGAGAGACACATCACATGTACTCAATATAAATGGTGAAACAAGATGTGTATGGGTACAAAACTATGTAGGGAATAACCAATGAGGTCCCATACATACTACCAATGTAGTTATATGTGCATCTAATATGATCTACTGAGAACAATAAATAAAATATAGGATATACATTAATTATTTAACCCCCATTTACCATCAAGTCCATGACCTTGATCAACCATACATGATTTTGTAATTTCTTGAGTTTCTATGAGCATGTCATGATATATATACAATCATATCAGATAAAACATTGATTCCCAAGAGTTAATCTTGGGTAATTTATTAATGTTTGGCCCAATGAATGATTAATTCATCATGAACGACACAATATCCATATATTTGGAATCCTAGGAACCTCTACAAATACTATGTATAATGAGTAACTTAAATATGGTTCCTAAAATTCGTAGGAAATCACTAAATCAGATTCAATCTACATCACCAATCCAATCTGCTAGATCCTGTGAGTCTTGTAAATCCTAATCAAACCCATGTATGATTACATGGTTAACAAGTTATGTCTTTTGGGAAACATAGACATCCTATAACAAAAATAATTATAATATTATCCATTAATTTTAACTGGATAGATAATTGATGTCGTAGATATCTTGGGGTCTCATGGATTCCAAGTAATTGAAAAAAAACTAAGGTTGCATCCTACTATCCTAAAATGTCATCCTGTCGCTCACTGTCAGATACTAGGAATCACATCAATATGTCCACAATCATACCATCTTCAATATGAATTGGATAAAAATATAGTTTCTATGATTCACTAATGTGAAACCCCAACATCCTTTCAATAATATCATATATGTCTCATAATTCATATCCCATGAGGCATATATAGGCATCCATAATGTATCAAAAAATTGGGAAAAAATAAAAAACATGGATGGGATAAATCCTATACTCAAAATAATTTTTCAACCACCATCGGAGTCACAAGAATCATATAGGTTATAAGGAAACAAATACACAAAAATGAACTCTCTTTGGGATGGTCTATCTAAGGGGGGGCTACTAGGGTCCCCTATGTCACTAAATAGTACAAGAATCCAACATGTGGTCCTTAGAGTCCACACATGGTAGTGGATCAGAAAGAGAGGTCACATTTAGATCACAATATCCCTAGGGTCAAAAGCCAACACAATAGGATATCACAACTCTCATCCCAACCACTAACATGTTATGACTTCATAATACAAATAGGTACATCCTTACAAGAAACATATTAGATATAGAATAGGGTCCACAAAACATACATATGTTATTCAGGGGTTTTCCATGTTACCTAAACATCTCAATAAAAAAACATAAGACATGTTTCTCATGGTTCTTTCATAAACTACTTAGGTCATTGAACTCAAGTCAGGCTATAACTCTTCATGATAGTGTCAAGATGCTCATACATAAGGACAAAATGTAACCCTCACTCCGTCCACAACCCTCAAGGTTCCATATCTTGTTGGGAATAGGAAAATAACTAACAGTCTCACCCATCAGTATAGTATGGGATCATGCTATTTCCAAAGGGACAAAATGTCCTTAACACTTAATTCCTATGAATATGATGAATTTAAATTTATGTAAATAAATAAATCTAATATAAAAACTAAATTAAATTATCCAATTAGGTTAATTACCATAGTGGCATAATGATTCACCATAATCATCATAAAAACATTCATTACATGATCGGTAATGTATTAGGACCAACGACAGTTTTAATCCATTTAACCATATAAATAATGGGAGGAATATTCTATTAAGGCCTTTCCAATCTCATTGAAGATCGACCCATGATTATCTTTTCACCTGATCCCATTTCTCGATCTAATGATCTATCATAAATTTATTATAAAATTTAATCCTAATTAATCAATTGAATTATTGAGAGATATAATCTCATAATTAATCCTCAGTTAACTAATATTATTATAACCACGAATAAAGAATCAATTATTGTCCAAATGGAACTCCAAATAATGACCTTATAAAAACCACATCATGTGTAAATAAAAAAATTGATAAATAATTTTACATAAAGGAAAATAAATCATAAATAAAGTGGAATAGAATACATTTTCTAAATCAATAAGAGGTGACATTTTTAAATAATCTTCACGAATCCTCTAAATAGTGTATATAAATTCCCGATGATAACTTTGTGATTCTACCTTCATATAGTGAAGGCTCCACTGATATCCTTATCCCTAATAATGTAAAATTGGCGAGGAATTATTGAAGGCTCAATAATGGTAAAAAAAATACATTTTATCACTGAAGAACTCCATAAAACTATGTCCCATACTAAGGTGAAGGATTTTAGAGTAATTTGGAGAGACCCTTGATCATACAAGTGAAATTAATACTAAAATAGGTGTCTCCCCATAACAAACAGTGGTAGGAAAAAAAATCATTTTCACACATTATAGACTTCTGGTTAGCCAGTATAACTTGTTTGCTACGTTGAAGACATTCATGGTCACCAGTAAGCCGATGACCAACCAATCTATACTCAATTTCAACATTTTAAATAAAAATATATCTAATCCCTCTTTTGTGTACCCATTCAACACTTTCCTACTATTTAATATTCATTCCTAGTGCAAAATAACTAGTTTTTAGTCTTAAAAATCAAAATTTTTTGTTCATAACCCGATATCATAATTAGACCCCACATTAATTGATGTTATTAAAATTGAACACATATTTCATTAATTTTCCATAAACACTCTATATATATAAAATTTTGTATTATTTGAGAAAAAAACGGTTAATTCATTATTAACACTTTTAACAATACAATTAAACATTTAGAATATTTAGAAAAAAATTATATTAGTTTAATTTATCTATTAAAATAATTTGTTTACTTTTAATAAAAATGAATTAATAGGTCATATAATCTATGTTTGATAACATGGTTCAAGATTAAATACCACTTTTCTCCATGTGAAAAGAGAAAAAAATATAAAACTTTATGATGCCCCAAACCCACACTATCACATATTGTTCTATAATAACTAACATCACATTCTAGATTCAATATTATATTATATATCTTACCAATTACCCCAATTATTATAAATTTATGGAATTTGGAGGAAATATAAATTAACAAAAACTATGTATTTCTTGATTAGAGGCTAATGTTTCACTATATAAGAAACAACTTAATTCCTAGAAAGTCTTAAAATTATTACGTAAATTGTAACACCCCGAGATTTTATGAGATATATTTTTTTTCATTTCTTTCATATCTTCTGTTGTATGCTACACCAAGATTATCTTGTGCTATACACAACACCGTATTAGCTTGCAGTATACATAACACTATTCATGGATTGTGTTACACACAATTTCAAGTTCGTTTGATAGTAGTTATTCTACGAAACATTGAGTGTATATATATATATATATATTAAATTTATAAATGAAATATGGTTTGATTCTTTTATACGAAACAACAAAGGAGTCTTGAACTACACGCAACCCTTACTTGACTTGCATTACACACAATCACGACCTTCCTCGATAGTGTGTGTTGTACGCAATACTAGGTTTCACTAAACAACGATATATGGTTATAATATTATTATGAACTAGCCGTTATGAATAGTTTGAACTAAATTTTAAATTTTATAACATTATTATTCATCTTACGCATTTTCTAGAACATCTTGTGATAACAAAATAAAATTTTTCACGTAAAATAAGTATTTTTCAAAAAAATGCAGTTTTACCGCCTTTTGATGGTGCACCAACTTTAAATCTAGTTTTTGACATTTTTATAAGTTAAATTTGACAAAATAAAATTCTTATTTGGATTCAGGATATAAAAATTTACTTTGGATAAAATTATCAAATTATTCTGATAACTTTCATTTTTAATGAATAGTAAAAACACGCTATATTTTAAATAAAAACAAACTTTTTCATCATAATAATTTATATGGATAGATTATAATATTTAGGGGTTTTAAAGTATAAATAGAATATATTTTTACCATTTAATATAACGTATTTCATTATAATTTACTTTACAATGAATTCATAAGTAAAATCATTTCAATCTTTTGCAATGTTTTAACTTTTAAAACTCATTTTTTTAACAACGAGATTAATTTTAAATTAATTTATGAAACTTCTGTGATTTGAATTATAAAAAATGGATTCCATATTTGGAATCATCAGGTCCAAATTATGTTAATAAGATACTTTTTATTTTTGGGCACTATGAATAGTAACTACGGTAAATTTTATTTACCATAGTTAAAGGTAAATCGAGTAATTTAGGGTAAATATAATATTATAAAATTACCCTAAAACTTGTATTAATATAATTGGATGATTATATTTCTCCCTAAATCATACTTGGGTCGAAATTGAATCTAATGTAACCCACTTGTATTTGATTAAGACCTTTAGTTTATTTTATTTAAAGGAAAGTGAAATATGTCTCACTCAAACTTTAATAATTAAAGTATTTTTAATATAAGGTTATAAAAAATATAAATTAGGTTATAAATAATCATTTTAAAGATAAATTATTTTATTTATCATGGTGATTTATTATTAATTTTTATGTTTTATTTAATTACCTTATTATCTTATACATTAATTATGCAGAAATTATTTATTTAGTAAAAAATCTATAATATAGTTTTTATTGAAATAGTAATTCATATCAAAAAGCCCAAAAATCTAAAAATAAACTTAATGTTAGTGTATATATAAACCCTAATCATCTACTGGCCGAATAGTGGACCATTTGGATCCTTATAAAGGCGATTATGGCACTTATATTTTTTTATTTTAAATGATTCCAAAGTTGTCACATTCATAATTTAATAAATATAACAAATTTACATGTTGTGATTTTAAGATGATAAATTCTAGTAATAGTATTATTATAAAAGTTATTATATTTATCTTCATCATGGTTTTTATTTTTAATTTTTATGCAACAAATTAGTATATTAAATAATTATACAAAAATGGTGTACTAATTATTTTATTAAGAGATATACCAAATAAATGGGACTGAAAATATTAAAATAAATATTATATGAACTATTTAATGTGCTCCACGAATTTTCATGACAAATTTGACATGTTAGGAAACTATTAAATATTTATTTTAGAATATATCATCTATTTGGATTTTATTTAAATTAAAATAAATTAATAGTGTAAAAATTGACACTATAGTTATTTTATAAAAATAACATATTATAAAATTGATTAAAAATAAAAAAAATTATAAATTACAAATTAAAATTTATATGGTCTAAAATGTCATAAAGTATCCAATTATGGACAATTCACAGTATATAAGTAATTATTTATAACAATTTAAAAATTATAATCGTATTACCACAAATAAAAATAAATAGACTAAATAAGGATAAATCATGTTGATAATGTTTAAAAAAATTCCCAAAATGTATAAATTTTATTGTTTGATGAGATTAAAACCCTATATCAACTTATATTTTAAGATGAGTCATATTTTGGTGGTTTTTATGTGAGTTTGAATTTATTATAAATTAATATATCTTATGTTACCAAAGGTGCCCCTCTCCTCCCTTATAAAAAGGGAACCCCTTCCCACTTCTCCTCAGACACTTTTTAGCCATGTAGCTCAGATGACCCATGCCAATTCCTCTTATAAACCTATCTTGTTATATCATATAGGTTTTGGTTTTCTCAAAATACCAACTCTAGTGCCCTAAGATGAAGTTCAAAGGAGCTGCGTCGAAGAAGAGGTAATCTCTTCTTTCAAGTTTCTTTCTTCTTCAACGTATTATTCTTTAGTTGTTTAATTATATAGTAAAAACATCAGTATTAATTATATACTGATATGTTATAACAAATATGAAACAACACTGTTTTACCTTCTATCCATCTTACGGAAAACGAAATCACAGCGCGTGCATACGTACATAATACCGTCTCCACGTCGTGGTGTAATCTGTTTTTTCACCACCACCTTACTTGGATGGGTATAATGCTGTAAAGAATAACTATATATGGTTATTATTACATAATAATTATTCTAAGATATTATATCATCCACTCCAATTATCTTCAATTAATATGGTAATGATATCATCGCCCGTGCGTACGTACGGATTACCGTCTCCAGGACGCGATGAGATTCATTTTCCATGTTAAAAATTCAAGAATGATTATAAAGTATACATAATAAGTAATCATGAAATATATTACATAATAATTCTACTTTATTTATGTATATATATGTGTATTTCATCTACTTAGTTCCATTTAATTCAATATGGAAATGAAAACAGCGTTCATGCGTACGTACGACCTACCCTCTCCATGAATGGTGTATTTATTTCCATTAATTGATCTATTATATATATTTATATTCTGAATATATATTATATATAAATCAAGTTTTATATTCTTTAATTAATTAATCATGATCTAAGAAATCATATTAACAATTACAAGTCAAAACACGGACGACAAATGAAACGATTTTAACCAAAACGCTACTTTAACATGAATTTACAAAAGAACGAGTAATATATAGTCATAAGTGGACCATATATGATATTATAACAATGAATATGATTCTTTAATAATTCAATGACATTATTTAAATCATTATACAGGAGGTTCGGATACGTACGAAGCATATCATAACTAAGGTAAGGGATAACCATTCCAATGTCGTTCTTATCCGAGATTGTTTATTCTTAAGTATCTACTAGGGTTATTGTTATCATCAATGTACGTGTTTTCTAAAAGTGTTTTTATGTATTTTTAATGTCCTTTTTAACCATTTTTTTCTTTTACCACATGTTTTGAAAGGAATATTTCTTTTGTTTACCATACGAGGAACTTTTTGACTTTTCTGACAAAAGTACGAGGAGAATGTTTTTTTAAAATTATACGGCATGAACAGATTTTTACAGATTCATAACTCCTAATTTTAATGAAGATCTCTCTACAATATTTAATTATTATTTTCATTAATGTAATTTTCTTTTAAAATTGAATGGAATTTTGTGAAAAGAAAATTATTTTTAATAAGAAAGGATATTTTCTTCAAGAATTCATTTCAAGTGTTTAGACAAAACTATTTTGCATATAAGATGAAATTATTTAATATGTGTATATTTCAAGTATAATGTCTCTATGATTTAAATAGATTCACTTTTCTTATGATTAAATGATATCCATTTGATTTATATGGATAATGTTATGATGGGATGACATTTATGAAACCCATTTTATTCTTTGGGTTATGATGAATGATTTTGTTTATTTTGTGGCACATGTAAGAATGATTTCATTATGAGATGGGTGGGACCTATATCTCCCTACAATGCATTGGGTAAAGATTTATATCTCATCAGATACACATGGCTAAAACGGAAAGTAAATCTATTTCAGTAATATAGGTCTAGAACGGAAAGTAAACCCGATTCAGTTTGGGACTTTGTCCACTAAGATGGTCTTGGCAGCAATGCCTTGGCTACTATGGAAATCGTATCATGTGCTTAATATTTTTCCACAATTAAATGTTTTATTCCCATGATATTTTATCATTATTGAGGTTCCATTATGATCTATTCCTTATGTACTTCCATGTTTTGTGTCATTTCTCAAGATCTTGATGTCTAAACATTATGTTTATGTTTTTAATTTCAAATGTATATGGTTTGTTTTATTTTCTCCATGCATACCCTTACTGAGAATTTGAGCTCACCCTTTATATGTTTTCTATTCCCCGGGGTATGAAGAAAGGATTACGTAAGACAAAAAAGGAAGATCTTTATGGGAGATTTTGAAGATCTTTCACTAAGATTAGAAGATTATATTCCGAGTTTCCAAATACAGTAAACTATTATGGTCCATTGGTGTTTGTTTTTGTTATGTATTAGATATTCTGAAAAATTAATGTAATGTCTATGTATATCACGCTTTGGGTCTCTATAGTTGGTATCAGAGGAAAGGTTTAGTTATCCTTTGGAAACTAGGATTCAAAAACTTTAGTGATATCCCTAGATATATTTCTAAGGTATATCTAGGGATGTCCCTAAGGTTTAGTATAACTAAAGGTTACAGTACTATAATTATGTTGACGATCATGAATAACCTAGGGTGAACCTAAGGTGTCATGGATTAATGAATGTGTGACAAGGTAGACATCCCATAAGTGACTTTTTATGATTATGTGGTTCCTCGTTATTTTAACTGTTTCTTACACATTGGTTTTTGGTTTAGTCAATGGAGGGACCAAGAAGGAATTGTGTTAACATTGAATCTGATGGAAAAATTGGTGACCATGTGAAACAAAATTGTGTAATGCCTAGAGAGAAAGATATCGTGATTATGTCGAATCAGTCATCTTGATATATGATTAACAAGGTGAACTTTAGTTGTATTCCTAAGTCATAAAATAGGAGGAAGATGTAATTTTATGCATGTTCACATGGTGAGGAGCATAGAGAAAGGAAGATTGAGATTTCTAAATAAGGGGACACGAACCTTCAGGAATACCTCAAATGGAGGGGAAGATGTTATCTGTGTGGGGAAAAGGGTCATAGAGTGACAGACTGTCATGGAGTTCAATGTCTTATTTGTGGAGAACACGTTCATTACCCAAATCAATGCCCAGATCTAAGAGGTTACTTTTAAATCAAGGAAGGACGTATTCCATGACAATCATTGAAGAGGATGGATTGAAGTGTTTATGTATTGGTATTCAAGAATAATGTTGTTGATGTACTTTCATGAAATATTGGAATATCTATGTAATGGTTAATTCTAGTTTTAAATAATTATATGGTACATGTAACCATGAAATGTGTTTGAAATATTTTTTGGAATGCAGATAATATGTGCATAATGGAGGGATAAGGAGAAAATAATATGTTTGGTAGTATTCATGAGTTCATGATTTATATAAGGACAAAGTGATATCCTGGTTTGAGTATATAATTTTTTTGGGATTTCTGGTATGTAGAAAAAGTTAACTTTTGACAGCATTCATGTTTTCACTAAGTTTCAATGAGTATGGATTTTTCAAGAGAATACATGATTAAGGTATTCACTTGTTTGGAAAGTGACCAAAACGATATATCTTATGATATATAAGGGATAAATGATGGTATTCACGTGCTTGTTAGATGACCATTCTAGTTATTGTTGTATTTATACTATGAAATTGGACAGAAGTATTATGGATAAACCTAAATATTGCAATCGATTAATTTAGATATCAGATAGTATTGTTTAAGGATATAACTTTTTGTTATGTTATAATAGTATAGTTTTAGAAAAAGGACAAATCATAGGACGGGAGACAACCCGTCACGTCGGACAAAGCTGTGAGAATCAAACCCACACCCGATGTGTGACAGGCCTTTATCGCCTACCATTTCCCTACAGGAAGTCCCTGGTTAGTATAAATTAGTTTTAATTTATTAAGTGGTATGATATATGACATATAATTCCATTTTAGGAAATATATACAGTAAATCTCACTTTATGTGGACTTATTTATATTTAATAACTTTTGATATCCTTTTGTTTGGGATAGATGGAATGACCTATAATTCTATCGCATGATCTTCTAACACTTCACGGAAGAAAAATTTAACGTCATTTCTTTAAGAGATGAAGTGGAAATTGTTCAAGACACAAACAATAGTATGATTCTACCAAAATCATGTAAGTATTTATTTTAAATAAAAAATTCTTCAACTTTAGGGAAATGATATTGAAAATAAAAAAATGTTGTCCTAGTGCTCTTATATTTGATGAATCAGATGGTACCTTAGATCATCACAAATTTATGCCTTTTTGATTGTTTTATTTTTCATAGCCATGTTCTCTACCACTTTCCATCAGAACTTGATGGTTATATTTCTCTTCCATATCCACATTTTCACCTATGTTTTTCTTTGTGGAAACCCAGTGATTAGTTAATATGGGTAACCGTTACATTTCATAATTTAGTTCTTAAAGTTTAGTATTGGTATTCCTTTTTACGATGTGGGTTTATATTAAAATAATTACAAATAGTATACCATTTATAACCCTGACGAATTTCGAGGGAAAAATTCATTTTAAGGGTGGTAGAATGTAACACCCCGAGATTTAATGAGATTTATTATTTTTAATTTATTTCATCTCTTCTTTTGTACGCTAAACCAAGATTATATTGCGCTATACGCAACACTGTATTAGCTTGCAGTATAGGCAACACTATTCTTGGATTGTGTTACACACAATTTCAAGTTCGTTTGATAGTAGTTATTCTACGCAACATTGAGTGTATGTGTGTGTATATATATATATATATTCAATGTATAAATGAAATATGGTTGGATTATTTTATAAAAAATATCACAGGAGTCTTTCCCTACATTCAACCCTGACTTGCCTTGCATTACATGCAATCGCGACCTTCCGTGATAGCGTGTGTTGTACGCAATACCTAGATTCACTAAACAATGATATATGGTTATAATATTATTATGAACTGACCATTATTAATAGTATAAACTAAATTTTTAATTTTATAACATTATTATTCATCTTACACATTTTCTAGAACATCGCGTGAGAAAAAAATAACTTTTTCGAGTAAAATAAATATTTTTTAAAAAAATACAGTTTTTCCACCTTTTGATGGAGCACCAACTTTAAATCTAGATTTTGACATGTTTATTAGTTAAATTTTACAAAATAAAATTCTTCTTTGGAATCAGGATATAAAAATTTACTTTGGATACAATTTTCAAATTATTATGATAACTTTCATATTTTAATGAATAGTAAAAACACGATATATTTTAAATAAAAACAACATTTTTCATCGCAATAATTTATATGGTTGGATTATAATATTTAGTTGTTTTAATGTATAAATAGAATATATTTTTACCATTTAATATAACTTATTTCCTTAGCATTTATTTTACATTGAATTCATAGGTAAAATCATTTCAATCATTTGCAATGTTTTAACTTTTAAAAGTCATTTTTTTAACAAAATGATTAATTTTAAATTAATATCTGCATCTTCTTTGATTTGAATAAGGAAAAATGGAATCCATATTTGGAATCATCAGGTCCAAATTATGTTAATAAGCTACTTTTTATTTTTGGGCACTATGAATAGTAACTAGAGTAAAGTTTATTTACCATAGTTAAAGGTAAATCTGGTAATTAAGGGTAAATATAATATTATAAAATTACCCTAACACTTGTATTATTATAATTGGATGATTATATTTCTCCATAAATCATACTTGGGTCTAAATTGAATCTAATGTAACCCACTTCTATTTGATTAAGACCTTTAGTTTATTTTATTTAAAGGAAAGTTAAATATGTCTCACTCAAACTTTAAGAATTAAAGTATTTTTAATATAATGTTATATAGAATATAAATTTGGATATAAATAATAATTTGAAAGTTATATTGATTTTATTTATAATTGTGATTTATTTGTAATTTTTAGGTTTTATTTAATTACCTTATTATCTTATACATTTATGATGCAGAAATTATTTATTTAGTGAAAAATCAATAATATAGTTTTTATTGAAATAGTAATGCATATAAAAAGGCCCAAAAATCTAAACATAACTTAATGGTAGTGTATATATAAACCATAATCATCCACGGACCGATTTGTTTACCATTTGGATCCTTATAAAGGCGATTATGACACTTATATTATTTTATTTTAAATGGTTCCAAAGTTGTCACCTTCATAATTTAATAAATATAAAAATTTACATGATGTGATTTTAAGATAATAAATTCGAGTAAAAGTATTATTATAAAATATATGAGATTTATATTTATCATAGGATTTTATTTTTAATTTTTCTGCAACAAATACATATATTAAATAATTATACAGAAATGTTGTACTAATTATTTTATTAAGAGATATACCAAATAAATGGGTTTAAAAATATTAAAATAAATATTATATAAACTATTTAATGTTCTCCATGACTTTTATAGAAAAATTTGACATGATAGGAATCTATTAAATATGTTGGTTAGAGTATATCATCTTTTTGGATTTTATATAATTTAATATAAATGAATAGCTTCAAAATTGACACTATAGTTATTTTATTAAAATAACGTATTATAAAATTGTTTAAAAATCACAAAAATATTTACAAATTATAAATTGAAAATTATATGGTCTAAAATTCAATAAATTATCCAATTATGGACAATTCAAAACACATTAGTAATTATTTATAACAATTTAAAAATTAGAATCTTATTACCACAAATAAAATTAAATAGATTAAATAAGGATAAATCAAGTTGATAATGTTTAAAATAAATTCGCAACATGTCTAAATTTTATTGGTTGATGATATTACAACCCTATGTAATCTAATATTATTATTTGAGTCATTTTTGGAGGTTTTTAACTGAGGTTGAATTTATTAAAAATTAATATTTCTTATGTTACCAAAGGTGTCCCTCTCCTCCCATATAAAAAGGGCACCCCTTCCCTCTTCTCCTCACACCCTTTCAGTCTTGAATCTAGGACAAAACCTACCAATTCCTCTTATAAACTTATCTAGTTATATCATAGAGGTTCTGGTATTCACAAAATACCAACTCTAGTGCCCTAGGAAGAAGTTTAAAGGAGGTGCGTCGAAGAATTGGGAATCTCTTCTACCGATTCTTTCAAGTTTCGTTCTTTTTCAACTTCTTCTTATTTAGTTGTTTCATTATAAAGTAATAACTTAGGTATTAAATATATACTGATATGTCATTATAAATATGAAAATAACCTATTTCACCTTCTATCCATCCTACGGAAAATGAAATCACTGCGCGTGCGTACCTACGGAATGCGGTCTCCACGCCGTGCTGTAATCTGTTTTTCCTCCACCACCTTACTTGTATGTATATAATGGTGTAAAAAATAAATATATATGGTTATTATAACATCATAATTATTATATGATATTATATCTTCCACTCCAATTCCATTCAATAAATATTGGAATGATATCATCACTCGTACGTATGTACGGATTACCGTCTCCACGATGCGATGAGATTCATTTTCCATGTTAACAATTCAATAATGATTATAAAGTATGTATAATAAGTTATCATAAAATATATGACATAATAATTCTACTGGATTTATGTATATATATATATTTATTTCATCTACTTTATTCCATTCAATTCAATAAGGAAACGAAAATAGCGTTCATGCGTACGTACGGCCTACCGTCTCCATGAACGATGTATTTCTTTCCATTTATAGATCTATTATATATATGTATATTATGAATATATATTATATATAAATCATGTTTTATATTCTGGAATTATGTAATCATGATCTAAGTAATCATATTAATAATTACTAGTCAAAACAGGGATGATAAATGAAACGATTTTACCCAAAACACTACTTTAACATGAATTTACAAAAGAATGAGTAATATAAAGTCATAATTGAACCATATATGATATCATAACAACGAATATGATTTTGTAATAATTCAATGAAATTATTTAAATCAATATACAGGAGGTTTGGATATGTACGAAGCAAATCAGACCTAAGGTAAGGGATAACCGTTCCAATCTCATTCTTATCTGAGATTGTTTATTCATAAGTATTTATTGGGGTTATTCTTATCATCCCTGTCTATGTTTTATAAAAGTGTTTTTATTTATGTTTAAAGTCATTCTTACCCATTTTTTACTTTTACCACATGTTATGAAAGGAATATTTCTTTGGTTTCCCATACAAGGAACTTTTTTACTTTTTCGACAAAAGTACGAGGAGAATGTTTTTTTAAATTATACGGCATGAACAGATTTTTATGGTTTCATAACGCTTAAATTTCATGAATATTTCTCTACAAGATTTCATGATTATTTTCAACAAAGTACTTTTCTTTTAAAATTGATTGGCATTTTTTAAAAAGAAAACTATTTTGAAGAAGAAAGGATATTTTCCTCAAGATTTCATTTCAAGTGTTTTGAAAAAACTATTTTACATATAAGTAAAATTATTTCATATGCGTATGTTTCAAGTATAATTTCACAATAATTTACATGGATTCACTTTTCTTATGATGAAATGATATCCATTTGTTTTATAAGGATTATGTTATGATGGGATGACATTTATGAAACCCATTTTATTCTTTGGGTTATGTTGAATGATTTATGTTTATTTTGTGGAAAAAGTAAGAATGAATTCATTATGATATGGGTGGGGCCTATATCTCCCTCCAATGAATTAGGTAAAGATTTATATCTCACGATATATACATGGATGAAATGGAATGTAAATATAGTTCAGTAATACAGGGCTGGAACGGCAAGTAAACCCGGTTCAGTAAGGGACTTTTTCCACTAAGATGGTCTTGGCAACAATGCCTTGGCTAATATGGAAATCATATCATGTGCTTAATGTTTTTCCACGATTAAATGTTTTATTCCCATGCTATTTTATCATGATTGATGTTCTCTTATGATCTATGCCTTACATACTTCCATGTTTTATGTCATTGATCAAGATTGTGAGGTTTAAACATTATGTTCATGTTTTTAAGATCAAATGTATATGGTTTGTTTTATTTTCTCCATGCTTACCCTTACTGAGAATTTGAGCTCACCCTTTATTTGTTTTCTTTTCCCCAGGATATAAAGAAAGTCATTAGGTAAGAAAAAAACGAATATCATTATGGGAGATGTTGAAGATCATTCACCGAGATTAGATGATTATATTCTGAGATTCCAAAGACACTAAACTATTACGGTCCTTTGGTGTCTGTTTTAGTTATGTATTAGATATTCAGAAAAAGTAATGTAATGTCTAGGTATTTCAAGCATGGGGTCACTAAAAAATTATCCTAATAGGCTACTTTTTTTAAATATCATGTGTAAAACTTTTTTTCATATGATTTTGAAATATAAAGATAAACATTTGTGTGCCCAAATGATCAGTAAGGGAAAACATACTATAGATGAATTCATGAAATAAAAATGTCATAAATATTATGAATTGATTAGATAATAAAAACCTATTCTATAATAAAATGGAAATTGAAACACAAAATAGCCATTTATAATAATAGGAAAATATATCAAAAGGATATTAATAACTAGTTCCTCAATTATGAAATTCATAATTTCAGAAATCTATTTCAATACAATAAGATAATACATCATGATATTATGCATAATAATCCTAAAGATAATGCAATATCATGTTGTGGAAAATAAACTAAAAAAACAACCAAACATTTTTTTAACAAGAGACATACTAATGCATCGATGATCTATGTTATGTTTGGAACCACAAATCATAGGGTTTTGTGTAATGTATTCGTCATATAATACATAAATTAAACAATACATAATCACTTTTCAAATACTGATATGTGTTATAATAATAACATTTATAAAGAAAATATTTTTCCAAATTCCAATAAAGATATATATCATGGTCAAAATAGATAAGAACAATAAAGGTGAATTGTTTAAAAAATTATTGGTGACATAAAAATAATAATTCATATTTGAAAAATAATCTAAATAATTCAAATATTTACCCTATGTTAAGAAGTTCGATAACATGGTCATAACCCATTGGAAGAAATATAGTGGTTTGTAAAATAGTTCATAGAAAAAATAATTATAATCATTCATATTGGAATAAAAATTTCTAGAACAAAAATAAATTTCAATATAAAAAATAAATAACATTCATTTGAGTTGAGCATCATCCAATGTATGTTATGTAAAATGTTATGTTCACACCTTGTAGAACAATGAGTATATGAATAACCCATTAGTGTAATAAAATGACCTTATCTATAAAAAAATAAGGTGAATGGTTATCAATATTACATAACCCCAGTTTAATTAAGGAAACATAAAAGTATGTATATATACATATGAAGAAAAATATTATAATATAATTTATGAACTATACCATCCGAGAAGTGTTAATGTGTTAGTTTTTAATACCATGAGTTCATTAGTACAAATGATAAATATATATGATAGTTAAATAGATAAACCACAAAACTGCTACAACATGTAAATTTTTAAATGAAAAGATGGAAGTATTATAAAAAATAATAGAATCATTATGAAATAACTATTAGTATTATTGTAAAAGATATGGTTATGGGTCACTTTGAAAAGTCTTTTTCAAATGGAAATGTTAAAAATCATTGAAACCCATTGCTTTTAAGAAAATATAAACACTAGGAACTTAAAAATAAATAAGAAATATACTGGAATAGTTTGGAGAAGAATACAATACATATTAATGTGGATGGAACACTCCTATTTTATATGTTATAAAAACCCATTATTCATGAAAAGTTTTTTTAAAAAAAATATCCAATCATTATTCTGTATAAAAATATAGTTCCCCTATAAAGGTATAGAAATTATCTAAAACCCAAATACATTAGAATATTTTCATTTTGGAATAAATATTATTTTTCCTCTCTTTAGACATAATACCATGTTAATCTTACGTTGTACACCACAATGAGTTGGCATGTGTTACATGCATGACTGGGATTTACAACCATTTAATGGTGCTCCAATATTCAAATTAAATTTTGGATTTTTTTTGTATTTTATCTGTAAAATTATACTTAATTTCTAAATTTGGAATTTAAAAATTAGCTTCGGGTGATTTTTTTGTATTGTTTTTGACAAGCATCATTTTATGAAGAATAGTAATAATATTGCAATTTAATTTAAAACGAAATTTTCATATAAATAATTATTAGTGTTAAATTATATTTTAATTTTTTTAACATTCCAATAGATCGATTATAAATATATTAATTTAATTATTTTCATTAAAATCATTTTAATATAAAAACTAGATATAAAAACATATTGAAATTTTGAATGTTTCTACTTTAAAAACCTACCTTCTCGCCACATGTGTGGGATTGGCATCAATCCTTATTTTCAAACATCTATGATTCAAATTTTAAAAAATTAACATAAACTTTGATAATAGGTATAATAATTGTTTTTTAGTAATATGAAATTATTTTTTAAAAAAAGTATCTGGGAAAATTATTAAAATTAATTACGGTGATTAAGGAAAAATTGTGTTTTATAAGGGACTATAACATAATATTAAGGACCAAGATGGCCTCGAAATTTCATCAAAGTAATTTGGATGAAAATAATTCAACTATATCCCCTCCTTGATTGAATTTTATGGGTTATTGTTATATTGTTAAATGGGAGAGGCCAATATAAATGAATAAGTAATAAAAAAGACAAAAATGGAACTTTCATTGCCTTTAATATTTATAAAACATTGAGATATGTAAAAAATCATATTTTTGGTTATAAATATCAATTTGAATGATAAATGGGTTATTTAATGATAAATATTTATCAATTATTTTTAGATATGGTTTAGTTTCTTTAAATTATTAGGAAACACCCAGGTAGTTACTAGTTGGTTAATAATTAACTAAATAATATACTATAAATTTTGAAAGTGATGTGAACTAATTGAATTTTTTTCTTTATTTATTTTTGAATATGAATATATCATTATGAAATTATATAATTATAATATAATTGAATTAAAATATAATATTTTTATTTTAGAATTAAAATTATATAAATATTTTGAAAATTGACACGATCTTTATTTTACAATAAATGATATTTTATTAAATGATTTTAAATTAATAAAAAACATATATTCTGAAAAGTGATTTGTAGGTGTTAAAAAAATTAAATATGATATTTTAATGTAATAATTTATATTTTATTATTAACATACAGACACATATACTATAAAAAATTGTTACCACAATTCGGGTTTAAGGAATGTTTTAGCACGTCACAAATGTTTGTTTAATAATTTATTTCCAATACACAATGAATTATAATTTCTTATGTTAGATACCATATTCTTAATTTAGTGGATTAATATTTTCTAATAAATATCAATTTATTTTAATCATAATAGTTAAATTAATTAAATTATAAATCTAAATTCTTTAATAAAAACCAAAGTGATTAAATTGGGGAATCTTAGAAGTTAGTCACTCTACTCATTCCTCACACATATCAATACACTTTATTCATCATAACAATTACCATGTAGTATCCCAAAATCCCTACCCTTGACATATAGGCTTAAAGTTTAGCAGTAATAATTCAAATTAAGCCTTCTGGAACAAACCAAAATAAGCTACCTGTTTAAGAGGTAACATCTTATCTCAAACCCTCTAGTTTCATTTGCAGTATCCACCCTTAAAATATATTTGTTTTATTCTTATATTAAAACAAATGTATCATAAAAATATGAGGAATTTTTTATATTAAGGGTTATATATATAGTTACACTCACTAACATCTAATGGATGGCCAATATATTATTTAGGTGTACGAAGAACTACATTCTCATGAAACATGGATTGTTTATTTTTCCATTACCGCCCTTTCAAGTGATGTGAATCATTCAAAATATACCTGGAACATATAATGGATGGTTTTAATTAAACATATTTGACAGAAAAACATCTTTATGATATAAATGACATAATTTCCTTTTTAATAAATATAATATATATCATTTTCTTTATTACCCTTTCACATAGAAAAGCGATAACGTCAAACGTGGACATGTGGACTACCCCCTCATCGACAAGATATGATTCCTTTTTCATCTCTAGAATTCTATATATAATTATATATGATAAATTAATATTTTATTTATGATATAATGATAACTTTTTAAATTTATAATTATTCTTACCTTCTTTTTATAACGATTATTGAAAAATGATAATGTTACTCATGCATATGTACAATCTACCATCTCCCTGATTGTAATGTTTATTCATTTTTCATAATATTATTTAATTATTGGTTTATAAAGTATAATTTATATATAAATATAAAAATTATTTCATGATATTATTATGAATATGTTTATATAATGAATCCTTTTACTATAGTTGACCTAATAATGTTGCTTTTGACATATAAAATGAATTTAGTCAAAAAAACTGACGTAAACATAAATTTTTATGTATTTTTATTCAAAATGTTAAAAAGAAAATAACATTTAAAATAAACTTGAAAAATACCAACAACAGAGTATATAAATAATAAAAATTTGTTATATAGTAAGTTAGAGGATGTTCACCTGTATGGAAACCAAAGGTAAGAGATTTCATCTCAATTTACATTCCATTGGGACTTATTTCTCATTTTTAACCAATTCAATTTTATTTGGTGTATATACTACATTTATACATGTTATATCATGAATATCTTTACTCTCATGATATTGTAAGTTTAATTTAAAATTATCCCTTTTTGGGGACTATTATTTAAATTTTTGAAAGTGATATGGGAGACTTTGGAATGATTAAAGATTATTCTCAATAAGAATGTACTTAAGGATTATTTATAAAATAATATTTTTTTAACATTATTTTGATGTAATCACATTATTGCAATAATTTTTCCTTATAAACATACTTAAATATCCATACTCTCATAAAATTGATATTATAATTTCTTAAACCGTATATCATTTTTATATATGGTGTTCACTTTTATTTTTATTTGATATACTATGGAATTACTAATAAATAAATATTATTTATTAAATATAGATATTCGATAGGGTATATTATTTTCTATTAACTTGTATTAGTAATTATTATTATTGGTAATGACTTTTGGGCCCCAAAATTTATATAGACCCTTGATGCATCAATATTTTTTCATGATGCGATTCAGTTTGAAAAATTAAATGGGTTTCTATTCATAATTCTAAACCTCCTTGTGAATGGTATCAACTCAATAGGTTTTCGTTTTCCTTAAAAATGAAGTCTAATAAGTAATAATTTCCTTTTTAGGGACTTCTTCTTTTATTCATCCATGCTATTTTGAATTGACATATATATCGATACATTTTATTCTCAGATGATTGATTAAATGGAACATGTTTCAGTTTATTACCATGACATATTGAGTTTTTCTAATCTAGTTAATTTAATTTTTTTTGTTATCATTTATATACCATTCCATGTTGATTTATACTTATTGATTCATTATTTTTTCTCACTTGACATTCCCTTACTAGGAATTTAATCTCACCCTTATTAGTCTTCCTTTTCTATGGTAATGAAGATGAAATTTTTGAATAAGCTGTCAAGGATGTTGTTTATTTCCTTTTGTTATGTATCATGGTTTATTTTCATTCCCCTATGTATTATGGGTATTTTTTATGTAATATGGATTTCCAAGACTGTTAAAATAAATGATCCTTCAGGATTTGTTTCTTTTTAAACATTCCAATGTAATTAAGTTATACACTAGCTCCATGCTTCTGGGATCAGGGTGTTATAGTTGTTATCAAATGATGTTTAATAGAAACCATGGAAACTAGATTTAGAAAACGAATATTAGTAATAAAAACCCTATGATGGAAATTTATTTTATATATAGAAGACTATCCTATAATTTTGGTATGGTAGAGATCATGTGGGTATTCCTAGAAATACATCTTATTATGGATACTATAAGTGTAAATAGTTCTAGAACAGATATACATAAGAGTAATCGATCTCACCTGGTGTGATGGGCTTGACTCTGTGTAACCTGCTACAAAAAGATTGGCCTCACTGTGCAACTCGGTTGACACTCCCTAGATATACAATTAGGATAATTCTAATTTTCATTTTAAATGGTTATGAAGGGTTTGAATGTAATGATTTCCACAAACTAACCAATGTTCATGATTCAAATATTTATGAGGCATAATGTCATGTTATATGAAATAACATAATAGTAATTATGAAAATTGATCATATAAATCAATCTTGTATATGAAATTTTTTATAGAAGGTTCCTAGAAGAAGGAATGTGATCTCCACCAATGCATGTGATCTGAAGAGTAATAAGGATCATGTTTTTCATGGTCTTAAGAAAATGATTGGAAGGAAAATTTTCTCCCATGTATTCTAATCGTATGAAGAATTAGTATCATTTCATAACAAGATAAGTAAAGAATTATCTATTTCCTATGAAATTTAATTGAAGTAATATAATAAGAAGATGGTATAGAAAATGATGGATAAATTTCATGAAGGGAAAGAATGATTTTCCAACAAGTGATAACTGTGGAAAGAATCACCATGGAAAATTATTTGATGGAATGAGAGTTTGTTATAAGTTGGTAGATAAGGGTAACCATGGTAAATAATGAAAAGGGAAAAATAAAAAGGATACTATTCAGTGATACAATAACAAGGAGATCAGATACTATGAAAATTAATGTATCAAACATCAATGGAATATACCTCACATGATGCTATAGGTTATTGATCATGTTATGATATTGCCACAAATGAAGAAAAATAAATAATAAGCCTATTAAAAAATTATTTAATTGGAATAGTTCATTATAAATGTACTTGTTATAAGATATGATGAAATGTGTATGGATTATACTATATTACTATGTATTTATATATTTGAGATAATACACTAAATGGTAATAATAAAATTTATTCAGTAGAGAGGTAAAATTTTCAGAAAACACATGATTGAGGGAAAGAAAACCCTTAATAATTTCCTGATGTTGACATAATGATGATGAAATGATTAAATTGGACATATTTTGATTACCTTATAACTGATTAATGAATTTTCAACAAGTGTTTTATGATATCATTTATGGAGTTTAAAAAACCTATGGGATCAAGGAATATATCCAATAAAATATGTCTTACATAAGAAAAAGGGAATAATGCATGCTTCCAAAATGGTTTTAGGGTGATTCATGTTATTACCATATTTTAGGATAATATGTGATGAAGTTGTTCACATATTCATAATGTAATGATTAACTATATACTTCATGAAGATTAAAGGCTAAGGATATGTGCATTTTGGAAATTCGGTTACTTTCCTTCCAAATTGTTGAATCATAATATTTTACCGAAGTTAAAGATTTATTAAATTATTGATCATTGGACTAGATTTTATAGGTTATTGTACTAATTTATCATATAACCAATCATTATCTATGAGATGAAGTAGAAATAGGTCAAGGCATAAGCCAAAGATAAGATTATGTTTATGAAATTTTTATTAATATATTTACTTATATTCCAATAGAAAATAATAATTCATAAAAATTCAAAAAAAAGTATCTTCAAACAAAAATGTTTCCCTACTATAATCATTATTTATTTATAATAATTCACATCATTCACACCTTTAGATTTTGGGTTTTGTGGTCTTCAACTTTTTGCAGAACATTTTCCCCGTAAATCTCCATCAAAATGTGATTGTAAGATTTCACTTCCATGTCCATATTTTCACTAATGTTCTTCAATTAGAATTCCTAGTTTTGTGTTGAAGTTTCCTTTTAATTTTCCATCTTATTAAGAAGAGGTGTTATTAACACTATTTATGATGTGGGGTTTTCAATAATATTATTTTCAAATATCAATTCCATGATTACTGAGGTCATGATTAAACTGTGAGCACACAATTTAATTTAGGTGGGGAGAATGCAACAACCCCATGATATTACAATATTTCCAATGATAGAATAAATAATTTTTTTTCTCTTTATATATAAGACTATGAAAATCTTAAACTACACACCACACTGAGACAGCCTGTGTTGCACATAGGACTCAGTTTTATATCCACAAAATGGCACACAAATATTAAAATTAGAATTTGGGAATTTTATAAATTTTATTTATCAAAATAAACTTTATTTTGTAGTTTATAATTTTTAAAATTATTTTTGGTTGATTTTTTATTGTTTTTTGAAATGTTTCATTTTCCATTGAATAGTAAAAACTGCTACATTTTTAATTAAAACTGACATTTTCATTTAAAACTACTCTAGTTTTAAATTATATTTAAAATTGGGTTTTAATGGAAAATATATCAATTATACATATATTAATCCAATTTATGCAATTATAATAATTTTTTAAAAAATTAGATATAAATATTTATTGAACATTTTAATGTTTAAACATTAAAAATATCTTTCTCGCCACATGTGCTGGATATGCATTAATCCTAATATTTCTACTTATTTTATTTGAATTTTTAAAACAAGAAATTCATAGTTATAATTACTACAATTGTTTTTCTAATAATCTCAGCATAATGTTTTTTTAAAATACTATTGAAAGTGATTAAAATTAATTATGGTGATTAAGGTAAAATTAATCTTAATATGGGACTAAAACATCCTCTTAATAACCAAAATGACATGGAAAGTTTTCCAAAAATAATTGCCTGAAAAAAATTATACCATATCTCTTTTGGTTAAAATTTTATGGGTTATCATGATATTATTAAATGGGAGTGAACTATATGAAAGGTTAAGTAAGGAAAAAGAAAAAAGTGGAACTTTCCTTACAATTAACATTTATAAAACAATGAGATTTATAGAAAACATCAAAGATTAGGTTATAAATAACCTATGGAAATATTAATTGGTTATTTAAATCATAATAATTTTTGAATAATTATTATATATTGTTTAGTTTCATAATATACTTAGGAAATGCAATCATAATGAATATTTGGTCAATAATTACGTAAAATAAAGAATACAATAAATATTAAAAGTTTTGTGAATTGGTCAAATTGTTGTATTTATTTAATTTATAATATTCATATATCTATTTAGACATTTTTAAACCAAATATACTATAACTTCAATATTATAATGATATTTTAAAATTGAAATTATATAAATAATTTCAAAATTGACACTATTGTTATTTTGCAACTAATAATATTTTATTAATAAATTTAAAGTTAATAAAAATAAAATATTTATTCAAAGTTATTTTAAATATTTATAAAATATTAAATATAACAAATCAATGTACCAATTGATATTTTATCATTAAAATATTGGCAAATATAATGTAAAAACATTGTTAAAAAAGTTAGGGTTTATAACTATTTTAGGGGGTCCCATACACTTGTTTTAAAATAAATTTCCTATACACATGGGGTTTTCATTATATAATTTATATATAATATTAATAATTAAGTGAAGTTATATTTTATAATAAATATCACTTTATTTTAGTCCTAGTAGATAAATTAATTAGGTTAGAAAAGTATATGCTTTAATAAAAACCAAAATGATTAAATTGGGGAATCTGAGAAGTTAAGGAGCCAAATTATTAAAATTCATATATTTTTGTGTGGTGGAGGTTATTATAGAAACATAATCCCCATTAATACCTTATATTTCCATTTTATAGGTTCATTAGGTATGTTAGACCTCCCATTAATGAATACCTTTTGGTATTTACAAGTGTCACTCCCCATCCACTATAAAAAGGCAACCACTCTACCCCTTCTTCACACCTCTCAGGACACCTTGTCCCACCAATACTCTATAAAAATAGTCTCCAAAAATTCCTTCCCTCAAACTAAAATCCTTTATTTGGGAATGAATATATTGAAGGAATCCTTTTAGAGTAAACCAAAATGATTTCCCGGATTAAGAGACTACATCTTATCTTAGACTCTCAAGTTTCATTTCAATTCTCCACCCACTCAAATATCATTATTAAATGATTATATAAAAAAACTAGTATCCTAAATATTATATGATGTTTTTAATTGATTTTTTTCCTACACTTACACAAAATTTCATCAAATTCATAAAAAATATATTGTTTATATGTATTGCGAACTACAACCTCATGACACAATGATTGTTCATTTTTCCATTACCTCCACCCCAAAGCGATGTGATTCATTCAAAATATAAATGGAACATTAAAAGGATGAGTTCAATTAAATATATTTCCCATATATAATATTTATATTTTATTCATGAAAAAATATCCTATATATAAATATAATATATATCATTTTATTTATTACCATTTCACACACTTGAAAAGTGACAAAGTCATTCGTGAACATATGGACTACTGCCTCTTCAAAATGATATGATTTATTTTACATCACAATAATTATATATATAATTATATATGAATAATCAATATAATATTTTTGATACAATGATCATTCTATAAATATATAATTCATCTTAACATCTTTCCAACACGATCATTGAAAAATGGGAACGTTTCTCATGCGTAGTACGACAAACCATCTCAATGATTGTTATGTTTTTTCATTTATCATAATCATATTTAATGATTTGTTTTAATAGAAAAATTACTGAATAATTTTAATAATTATGTCCTAAAATGATTTTTTTATAATGTTCTCTTTGACCATAGTTGACCTTCAAAAGTTGTTTTATACACATAAACAAAATTTGATCAAAACAATATTGTAAACATAATTGTTTAATTAGTTTTATACAACATAGGAAATAGTCAAATAAGACTAATAATTAAAATGAAAAAGGTTCTCATGAATTTTTATAATTAACATAAGATCATTATATATTATGTTAAAAGATATTCACCCAAAAGGAAACACAGGGTAAGGGATTTCATGTCGATTTACCTTCCATTGGGTTTTTTTGTTATTCTAAAACAATTCACTTTTAATTATTGTATATAAATCACTTTGACATGTCATATTGTGAATATCCTTTCTCTCATTATATTATAAGTTTCATTTAATGTTATTCATTCATAGGGACTATGAATTAAATGTTTCAAAGAGACATGGTACTCATTGGATGGTTTAAATATTATTATCCTCAATAATGTCCTTAATAATTATCAATGAAATACAACATACATTTGTGATTGTTAAAAATATATTTAAATGATCACTTTATTATAATCAATTTTAATTGTAAATTTACATGAATATACATGTTTCTATAAAATGGATATTAGTATTTTTCTAAATTGTGTATCATGTTTACATGCATTGTTCACTTTGACAGTTGTTTTATTAACTTGGTAATTACTGATAAATATGTATTATTTATTCAATACTGATATTAGATAAGGAATATTATTTATTTTTATTAATTTATACTAATACTTATTAGGGCTGGTAATCATGGGTTGGGCCATAAAATTATATAGCCACTTTATGCGTCGATATGTTCTCATTAGACGATTAATTTGGCCAAATTAAACAAGTTTCTATCCATAGTTCCAAACTACATTTTGAAAGGATTGGATAATATATTTTTTCTCATGCCATAGACTTTTCCTCTCATAAGAAACAATTTCTTTCAAATATATTTAATTTTTAATGAATCCATGATATTTTTCATCGATATATATATATAAACATTTTATTTTCATTTTATTTATAAAAGGGCCTGTGTTTATGTGTATTTACATTTCTATATTGAAATTTCCTTATCTAGTAATTTGAATGTAATGTGTTTTAGGTTGTTTATGTTTTCATGTATATTTATTCTCATTGACTCATTATTTCCTCTGCATTAATTACCCTTACTAAGCATTTGGGCACACCCTTGTTATGTTCTTTATCCCCAGGTCACGAAGAAAAAATATTTAAATAATATTTTAAGGTTGAATTTATTTTATTTTTATTATACATAATTTTTTATTTTTCTTTTCAAATGTCTAATTGTTATTAGGAATGTAATATTTCTTTCTTAGACTGCTAAACTGATCAGTCTATTGGGATTTGTTTCCTTATAAAAATGCCAAGGTAATAAGATAATGTACCAGCTCTAAGCTTCTGGATTTTGGACATTAAAAATTACCACAATTTCAAATATTAGGTTGGGAGATCTAAAGAAAATAAGATTGATTTTTATAAAATAAATAAATGAAATAAAATGAACATGAGTAATAAATATTCATAGTGATAAACATACTTGTTTAAGTAAGAAATATTTCAAGTATTTAATATGTGTAAGTAATTATTATTTATAGAAAATATGAAGAATAAAATAGTTTCATTAGCTGGTGAGATGTACCCAATTGTTTTGTCATATAGGATATTCATAACACAGTCAATGAAACTTTGGTTACTAAAGGCTATAATGGTTTGGTAAAAATTTAGTAAAAAAAATTTGAGGGAAAGAAAATGATTAAAATATTATATTAGATTAATTAAAAATATATAATATAAATATTTCCCTATGGGAATTTTTAACACCATTCAATTGAAAAAATAGTGCATAACATAAACCTATGTCAATGAATTTGTGTTTGAGGGAAAAACCATTACGGCTTAAGGAATATTTTAATCAAAGCACTATGAAAAAGAGGATCATTAATTAAATGTAAATTTCCATTATTAAATGATAATTCCTGATAAATAATATCACATTTCTAATATATATGTGATATAAATTAAATTACATTGCATAATATGAAACATGTCTCAAAGATGGGGTTTTGAGATAAATACCATTACCAAGTTACACATTCATTAATCACATGATAATAACATACTAAATAGTGAAATTATGTTTATTAGATACCATATTAAAAAAAATATTATATATAAATTTCAATAAATAATATTTATTATCATATTTTATTTATTTATTATATTGTTTTTACATCTGTTAGTTATAGAATTTCAGTCAATTTTTCTACGAATTGGTCTGCTTTTTAACCAAGTGAGAAATAATTATAAAATAATTTCATAATATCTATAATGTTAATAATTTTAGTTATAATATTTCTATATATATATTAAAGATATTTTATATCTATCATTGATGGGTGGTGATGAAAACCGAATCTCATTGATCACAGTGGGGGGTAGTCTACTTGTATGCATGATTTATGACTCAATTTCTCAATGAATGGAATGGGAATAAAGTATATAAAAATTTAATATTTAATATTCTTTTTCTTATTCTAGAGATAATATTTATTCATCAATTACCAAATTAAATCCAATATTGAGATGTTGTTATAAAAAAGGAAGAGATCACTTCGTGGAGGTGGTATTATGCAAAAAATCATTAATGATTTTATGGATTTTCTTAATAGATGCAGTGGAATAAATAATTATAAATCCAATAAAATAAAAATATAACATTATAATAATCACATTGATTTTATTATTTTTTCATGGATATAATAGGTTTGTAAGAGGATGATCAAGAAGAAAATATAAAATTGTAAGTAATATTTACCTTGGGGACTTCATCTTTTATCAGATATCTTCCTGGAAAAGAATTACTTAGGATAAATTACAGAGATTATGAGAATACATATGAAAAAATTTCTGTTTGAGTAATATTCTTAATATATTTTATATGGATATGTTACTGTTACATGTAGCATTGAAAGGGATGAAGTGATCCCCCGTTATAAGTAAATATATGGTCTTTTGGTGAGTTCTATAAATATTTCAATTATTTCATTACACTATATAATTTTTAAAGAGTCATAAAATTTGAAACATTGATTGTGAGGTGAGATTTTGTTGAAAATTCATAATCCAAGTATTTTTATAAATGTTTTAAACTTTCTTGTAATAATTTATTCTAATTTTTTTTACCTTTTTTACTTTTTACCATCATAACACATTTTTAACTATGTAATTTATGATTTACATAATATATACATAAAAACCTTTTAAAAAACTTGTATTTTATGAACATAAACTTAGTTTAAAATTAATCTCGTACAATATAAAAAAAATAGGAGGTTAACTTTTTAATTTAAATATTATATATATATATATAAATTTTTATAAAAATATCATTTTAACCATTATGTGATGTTAATATTAGTTAGTAATAGTTCCTATATAAAAGTTTTTTAATATAATTTTATATGTGTTAAAAAATAATATTAGATTAATCATTTAAAATATATTTCATTCAATTATTTGGGTAAAATTAAAAAATATTTATAAAACAATTATTTTTGAAATAATTATCTTACCATAATCATGGTTATTAACAGTAATCATACTAAATATATTTTCAGCCTTGAAAAATAGAATTGATTTATTTATAGAATATGAAATTTTTTATATATGACATTTATTCTATTTTTATAGATTTAATTTATATAACTAATGAAATGTAATTTTTACTATAAGAAAATAAATATATTTTTTATAATAAAATATTACTTATGGTTCCAAAATTATGTACATGGTTTTTTTGAAAATAATATATTAAATATAAATGAATTATTTTGAATTTAAATATATATATTTAAAAAAAATTAAAAACTAATTTCAATATTTAATTATTATATTACTATAATTGTTACCATCTTTATAAAAAAAATATTTTTCACTATTAACCTATAAAAAATTATTGTAAAAAAATTATAAAATATATAATTTGGAAAAAATTGGTTTTATAAATCAAAAAATGGTGTCCATTTTTAAAAATTCAATTTATCATCTTTATTTATTCAATTTATTAAAAAAATCATAAATTTAATGGTAATTTTTTTTATTTGAAAATAATAATTTTAAATAATAAATTTTATTACTCTCATTTAATATTATTTACCAACTAAAATTAGTTTAACACATTATTAATATTAAAAATAATTATTCACTTATCTTTAAAAGGGAATTCCCTTGTGTGGCCTTTTCGAACCCTCCACACAAGGAAACCCCCCTCCCCACGAAGAGGTCACTCCGGAGAGAGCCCCAGCCGGGAAGGAGCCGTTGCCAAACGAGATGGCAGAGCGTCCCGGAGGGTGACAACCTGGGCAGTGATGGTTCGTCAAGCAATCCGTGAGCACGGGTGGGTTGCGCCTCATTTTCCCCACCCAGTTGGAAACCGGGTGACCCGTCAAGGCGAGTGGATCCCGAGGGAGAGGTTCGCCCCGAAAGCGGACTCCCAGGATTTGATCCTTGTACCTCCCAAAGAAAGGCATTGTTGTACCCCTCTCCTTCACCACTACACCACCGCCGAAGCGGAATAATTATTCACTAGTAATCAAAAATTTCTTGAAATGAAAATTTGCTGTACTTAAAAATAAAATTTTAAAAAATACAATTTTTAATCAAAAAATGATATTGTTTGAAATTTTATATATACCAAATCAATAAATTTCATATTAAATTGTTAAAAATTTTTGATCAGTTAAATATATTAGAAAAAGTTACTAATATTCATTTTTACTAATTTGAAAGCTTTATTTTAACGGGCATTCATAATATATATATATATATATATATATCTGTTTATATATCCAAATTTATCTTCATTTGTACTCTGTTTGGTGCTGCATGTGATGTAACATATTGAAAATATTGGATTAATTAATTGATGTTATAAATTAACATATGAAGGTGGAATATTCTCCCCCTTAAATAAAATGTAGCCTCACAATTTTAATTATCACCCAATAATGAAATTGTTTAAGGGTATTCCAAAAATATTTATCATATGGGATATAATGTCTAATATAAAAACTACCTTAATCTATTATTTGTGATTAAGTTACTACTAATTACAATAACATCATTATTCATTCATACAACCATATAAACAAGTGTGTATATACCCTAATTATGGATTTTCCATTACATTATTTATCCCAAACCATTAGAACCTCTAAGAAATTAAACCATAGTGAAATCATATACTATTAAAGATACTACCTTTATATTTGACCCAAAATGAAATTAAACACTATTTTATAAGTTCACACAATATCTAATAATAATTCATATTTAAATAACAATGTAAAGAACACTAATATATTTTACCATGTTATTCAGAGGGAACACATGATCAGAACTGATTTCGAGAAAAAAAAGTTCATGATCAATCAACATAAAATAAAAATGATAATAATCAGTGATTTTTAAATAATAACCTAAATAATGAAAGTAATTTTCACATGAAATATAATGAAATAATTTTTAATCGAACATAATAAAATCTTACCAATATATAATGTGATATTCAGAAAATATAAACAAATTATTATACTTAAATGATATTAAATGAATGAAATTATCATAATCCATCCAAAGAATTTGTGTTCATGGTTGTGGTTGATGAATCCACAGCGTAACAAAACAAACATATAGGAATATCTACATAGATGAATAAAATAACTATAGAAGAAGTTATGAATAAAACCACCAATAGAGGGATAAAAAATCAATATTTTTGAATAGTTTGTTCATTCCTCCAAAAAAATATATATATTATTTTATACATAGTGAAATATAGATATTTTTAGGGAAAATTATTTTTATAAATAAATTATTGATTTATTTTAAATCATAAAAACGATTTATATTTTTTATCGTCGATGTAAAAGGTGATGATACTGGCTAATTACAAAACTCATCATATGAATGTGAAATCAAAAAAACTTTAAAAACCATTTATTTTTAAAATAATATTAAATGATAACAAATTTAAATGAAATATTTTTTAACATGGGGAAATATTGTGATGAATACAAAACATATAAATTTCATAGGAAACCCCTTTGAATACCATGAAAAATAACTATATTAAGAACAAAAATTGTATAAATATTACCAAAAAAATAATTTTTATAAAAATATATTTTCTATATATTGGTATATAAATCTCAATCTAAGGAAACATTAGGGTATTATAACTCATTCATAGATTAATGATGTTGAATAATAAATAATATAACTCAAGAAACATGTACTAGACTAATGAATATTCCCTACGAACAACATACTCTATAATGTAATAAATAATTAAACAAGTTTTATTATGTGTTATAAATTTAAATATGTAGAATAAAAATATAATACCACATAATATAATCAATTATTATAATGTTCCCATGTTTATGTATAATAGGTCATTCATAACACTATTAACGATAATTGGGTCACAAAAATCAATACCACCAGGTAACCAATTGAATAAATTTTGTTTCATTAAAAGAGAATTATTTCAATTAGTATATACTCATAAGAAAAAAACTATTATTAAAAATATAATATAATTGGTGGTTAATACCCAATTAAAATGAAAATATGGTGAATAATATTATCTTGCCTAAAAAATTAATGTTTGAGACAATTAATCCATGTAGTTGGAGTAAACATTTATACCAAAACACTTTAATTATAGTGATTTTAGTTGGAATAAAAAACCATGATTTATTATAACACATTATATAATATATTATAGTAATTACATTAAAAAATTATTAAATTATGTTTTTTATACCAATTATTCATATGGATAGTAATTTGAGATGAAGACACTTACCTTCTTATAAATTCTTTTTTAGGCACCATACTACTGAATAATAAAATTATTCTTATTATATATATTATTAGGAAACATATAGATATATAATAATATTACTATTTCGACTTTATTATCATTTTTCATTTATTAATTATACTCTTTTATTTGCTACTTTTGTTAATTTATTTTGTTTGATGAAACATTCGGTAACTCTTTATTAGTCGAAAATTATATAAGGAATCATATAGTTGTTATATGTTATGAAAAATAATAAATTTTTTCTGTTAAAAGAATATACAGTATAAAAATACTGTTAAACACATAGATGATGGGAGGTGATAGAAAATGATACTCGTTATTTGCATAAGAGGAAGTCTGCACGTTCACTGAATTAATGTGTTTATGTATCAAATGTTGATTTGGAAATAAATTATATGATTATTCCACATTCAATACTCATATTTATATCATAAATATAATATTAATTCATCAACATCATCCTTAAAACCAATCATGAGAGTTTTTGAAAAAAATATGTATCTTCAAGAAGGTAGTAGTCCACACATATACAATAATTACAATTATGTCATCCATAGTGGATGTGGGGGAAAAATATTTCCACTACTAGAAAAACAGGTATTTGCGACGGGACATTTGCGACGGGGGCCCGTCGCAAATAGCCCGTTGCTGAAAACGTCGTCGCAACAACACTTATTTGCGACGGGCCCGTCGCTAAAGCCTTTTTTTGCGACGGTCATTCTCCCCGTCACAAATAGTATTCCGTTTTTTTGTAAAAAACTTTTAAAATGGTTTTTGCGAAGGTACCGTCACAAAAACCATTTTTTTAAAAAAATAAAAAACTATTAATAATACTAGTATTTGCGACGGGCATAGTATCCTGTCGCAAATACGATTTATAGTATTTACGACGGGTCCCGTCGCAAATACTATTTTTTAAAAAAAAATAAAAACTATTAATAATACTAGTATTTGCGAAGGGCATAGTATCCCGTCGCAAATACTATAAAAAAAATAAAAAAAATAAATTATTACTAAATTATTTTAATTAATATAATAATAGAATTATAATTCACAAATAAAAATAATTAATTATTTTAATTAATATAATAATAATAGAATTATAATTCAAAAATAAAAAATAATAGAATATTAATAAATGATTTAATTAATATAATAATATTAGAATTATAATTCATAAAAAAAATTATTAATAAGTTATTTTAATTAATATAAAAATAATAAATTATTTTACATTCAAATATTCAAATAATTCAAGTATTACAAAAAATATAATTAAATTATAATATTATAAAATTTTAATATATATATATATATTTTAATATTATAAACTATAAATAATATTATTATTTATATTAATATTGTTATTTAAAAATATAATATTATTAATATTTTATAATGAGACAAAAACTAAGAATAGAAAAAAAATATTTTGATTTCCCAAATTTTATAACATAAATACAAACTCTAATCTGAAGGAGGGGGAGGGGGGAGGTGGGGGATCTGCAGATGGTGGTGGAGGAAACTCCATCCCTAAAGCATGAGTGAGTCAGCGCATGTACTCCATCTGCTCCTGATGCTGCTGCTGCCACCGACTCGTCTGATCCTCGTATAACTGCTGCTGGCGTCGACGCTCCTCCTCATGCTGCAGACGCATCTGCTCCTGCTCCTGTTGGAGACTCTCTATCTGTGCAGTCTGAGATCGCAACTGATCCTCATACTGTGAAGTAGAAGAAGAATCACGAGCTCCTCTCGAGCTGGACGCCGACATCGCAGCACTGCCATAATAATCTCCGGGCGTCAGTCGAGAGCCGATACCAACTACCCGGCCCTTCTCGAAGGCATACTGGGTGGCCTGCATCCATGCTACCTCATCAAACTGACGGGTAGTGGTCTGATCTGATGACTCGGCCTGACTCTCAGGCCGGGCCTGTGACGCTGCGGCCTCATATGACTCCTATAGTTGCAATTTAAAATTAAAATTGTGAATATATTATATGCAGTTAATTTTTAAACTTGAAAACAAATAATACTGACCATGATGTGATGCTGACGATCACCTCTGAGCTCCCCAGTAGAAGGATCACTATACATCCTCCGATATACGTCGTACTCTGTAATATCGGGGTGCTCGACAGCCTATAAGAATAAAAAATAAACTGTTAATATTTATAGTTATATAAAATATTTATAAATAATGTACGTACCAGATGCTGTCTATGAGTACTGAAAGAACGACTCCCAGCTCGATGAGTCACCTCCTGTCTCCCCCGATTCTGCCTCCCCACTGATGATCTCCTCTGAAAGGCACCACTCAACCAGTGCGCACATAATCCATCCCATACATGGGATGAAATATACTCTGGTCGGTGTTCTCTACATGACTCCTCAAAATCTGACACTCCTGCTTTCTTCATCACAGCTTTTCTTAAATTGTGCAAAAAATGACGAAGGCGATCACGCATGGCCACCTCCCATGCCTCGTGGATGGCGTCACGCATGGTATCCTCGATCGGATACCATAAACCCTACAAATAAATCAAAATATCAAGTTATAAATGAAATAATTTTCAAAATAAAAATTATTTATTTACGTACGTACCAACCAATGGCCGAACATGGCCTGCTGCACATCAATGGGAATCTACTCCCATGTGGTCCACGGCTTAGAGAAATAGTTGCACAAAATAGCGCTGCCCTGTCCGAATGCTATATGCGGAAAACTGAAAAAAATAATAAACATTTATTATGTGAATAGATTAATGAAATCTTAGTCAAATCCACAGGTTATCACACAGGTTATCACACCTCCGTGTGCGTGGATCAAACCCAAGATGTGGATGTCGCTCGGGGACGGGGTCAGGAATCATCAATCGTGCAAGACCGCGCCCTCTCCGCGTACTCCCTGGAGCGCCTGTAGGCTGAGGGTCATCTGTCAGCAACGCATCCGCATCGAAAGTCAGGTCAGCATCCGCCAACTCATGAAATGTGGCCTCGTCCATCTGAAACAGAAAATGTTAATGTTAGCAAATAATTGATAATTACTATTATATATACATATATACATATATACATATTATGATTGTATATAAATACCATGGAATGCTATCAGTGTTCATCTTCATCATCATCTTCATATATGTCAATGTCATCTTCATATTCCTCCTCAACATCATCGATATCCATTCGAGTTACAGTTGCTTCATCTCTTACCATTTCAAATTCATATGTGACGTCATTAACATCATCGTCATCACCGACTCTTAAATGTGGGATGTCGTCATCGATACTCATGTCTCTTGGTAAAAAAGATTGATTTTGAGTACTCTCTTGAAAAACATCAATTCTTTGCACATCAGTGAAAGCACATTCACTTTGACTAAACTGATTGTCTCGAATTTTGATTTTTATTATACTCCACCAATCAGTCAAGTCTCTTGATGTTGCACAGTACTTTGCATAATAAACTTGATATTCCTGTTGAGCCAATAAGAATGGTTCATTTACTGCGAGAACACTTTTACATTTAATATCGATGATTCCATGAGTCGGATGAACACGCACGCCTCTCTCTGTATCCAACCACCGACATTTGAACATGGTTATGTAATGTTGTCCAAGATAACAGAGTTCAATGATTTCATCAAGTATGCCATAAAAGTCAACTTCATTTTCTCGATGATGAGATCCTCTCAAGCTAACTCCACTGTTCATTGTTTTTTTCGATTCCCCATATGCATGTGTGTGGAATCGGAATCCATTCACCACATATGCATTATAAGTTTTAACAAGTTTGGAAGGTGGGTTACTCAATACACACAGCCGTTTTTCAATTTTATCAGCATGTCGAGACACCTGAAAATTTGTGAAATAATTATCAATATAGTAAACTATACATTGAATGAGTTGCTAAAAGATAAAGAATTTATGTTACCAGTTTTTGAAACCACTGAGAGAAATTTTTCAGTCGACGTTCTTCGAGAGCAGCTGCTGTAATTTGTGGAATTGGTTTCTTGATATGATTATCATACAACCTATAAAAACCAAAGTTATTTACTATAACATAAATGATAGAATATGTGATATAAACACTTACAGTACAACTGATGACATCTCTTCACAGTTGAGCAGAACATACGTATGAGCTCTCTGATGTTCATCATCTGAAAGCCAGCGTTCATAAACTCCACCAAAACCAAGCTCTGACTGGTTGAAAATAGATAATTGATTGTCGATTTCATCAATATTCCTCTCGTTCCGTCCCATTCGGTTGTGTTTTGAAGGATACTCAGATTCAAAATAATGGGAGCAGAAAAAAGATATTTCCTCTTGCAAATAAGCTTCTGCAATAGATCCTTCAACAGATGCTTTGTTACGTACTTTTCTTTTCAATATTTGCATGCATCTTTCAAATGGGTACATCCATCGAAACTGTACCGGACCTCTACATTTGGCTTCATATGGAAAATGTAACATCAAATGTTCCATTGAGTCGAAGAAAGACGGGGGAAATATTTTTTCCAGTTTACATATAATTACAACAACATCTTTTTCAAGTTTGCCTAGAGCATCATAATCTGTCGTAGCCGCACAAATTTCCTGAAAAAAATGAGACATGCCTGTTATGGAATCCCAAATCACAGAATTCAACAGACCTCTTAATCCAATGGGTATAAGTCTCTCCATTATAACATGACAATCATGACTTTTTAATCTAGTAATATGACCATTCTTTACACATCTACCCAAATTAGAAGCACAACCATCTGGAAGTCTCAAATCTGCAATCCACTGACAAAATAATAAACGGTTTTTTTTAGACAGTGTATAAGCTGCTTTTGGTTTTAGTAACCTTTCTGTTCTGACATTCTCAAATAGTTCCAATTCTGGACGCCTGCAAATTTGGGAAAGATCTAAACTTGCATTTACATTGTCTTTTCTCTTTCCTGGCTATCCAAAACTGTATGAAACAAATTATCAAAATAGTTCTTCTCAATATGCATGACATCTAACATGTGTCGGACCAACAGATCAGACCAATATGGCAAATCCCAAAATATGCTACATTTAATCCAATTGTGTTCTTTCCCAAAACCATAAATTTTCTGTTGATTTATTTTGGGACCAAAAGTGATGGGAGGTAATGAAAATACAACTGATTTTAACTCTGAACCTGATAGCATTTTTGGAGGTCCATCCCTTTCAACTGTTCCTTTTATGAAATGAGATCTGTTTCTGTGAAAAGGATGATCAGCTAGAAGAAATCTGCGATGACAGTCAAAATAACAAGGTTTCTTTCCATGAATGAGCATAAATGCTTTGTTCTCTCCCATACAGTAAGGACATGATTTCTGACCATGTGTACTCCAGCCAGATAACATCCCATAAGCCGGGAAGTCACTTATTGTCCACATCAATGCAGCTCTCAGTATGAAATTCTGTTTCGTTGCAACATCATATGTACTGACACCAGTACTCCACAATAAATTTAATTCATCAATCAATGGCTTCAAATAAACATCAATATTTTTCTTCGGATGTCCTGGAATTAGTAAAGTCAAAAAGATATATGGCTCCTTCATCAACATCCATGGAGGTAAATTGAATGAAGTTAAAAAAACAGGCCAACATGAATATTGACTACCATAAGATCCAAACGGACAGAAACCATCAGTGGAAAGGCCCAGTCGAACATTTCTAGCTTCTAAAGCAATGGATGGATGCACTCTATCAAAATGTTTCCATGAATCACCATCGGCTGGATGATTCAAGCTTTTATCGGTTGAAATATTCTCTTTATGCCATGACATCATTGTCACTGTATTCTTAGACATGAATAAATGCTGAAGTCTGGATGTAAGCGGAAAATATCTCAACTGTTTTACAGGAATCAAACCAGACTTCCCGTGTTGTCCTTCTTTATATCTCAGTTGCCCACATGTAGGACAACTATCCAACGACTCATTTTCCCCAGAATATAAAATGAAGTCATTTGAACATGCATGAATCTTATTACAAGTAAGTCCCAAATTTCGAACCAGCCTCTTACTCTCATAGTAATTTTCAGGTAAAATATTTTTTTTCGGGTAACAGTGTTTTCAGCAAAGAAAATATCTGGTCAAAACAGGTGTTTGACATTCAATTATCTGATTTGATAGCCATAAATTTTGCAACTGCTTCTAATTTGCTCATCTTGCAGCCAGGATATAATGCATCCTCAACAGATTCCAACAACTCATAAAATTCAGACGGTGCCAACTCAGGATTTGAAGCTATATCCGCCGGAGTTTCTGTATGTTGAACAGATGAACCTGCAACATCATGTACTAAATCTTGAAACCGGGATGGATCCGGAATCAAGTTGGTATCACCTGCTCTGGAACTGCGTTCACCGTGTTGATACCAAAAAACATAATCTGGTTGAAAACCAAAACACAAGAGATGTTCTCCCACTTTGTCAAACGTGTCAAACGTTCTCAATGCACATTTTCTGCAAGGGCATTTTATTTTTCCTTCTGAAACAAATTCTAAATTTGATTCCGCAAATGATAAAAAAGTCTCCAAACACTCAACATATACTGGATTTAAACTAGAACCGTTTGGATTTCTATGTTGATTTATCCATATGCGGTCACCTAATAATGATTATTGACGACCTCGTTGTTCCATATTTATCTATAAAATATAAAAGCATTACTGGTTTTGAATAATTTGTTAGAAAAAAAAACTCAATTAAAGATTGAATATATTGAGAATAAAGTAAAACATGTTACAAATATTGATAATTTTAATATTATATTGATTTTTAATTATTTTAATAATACTAATATAATTTTTTCATAAACATTAATTATATAATAATATCATTATTACATTATTAGTATATTTTATTATTAATATTAAAATAACATAATTTTTATTATTATATACAATTCTCCTTTAATCTGTGTGTTTAATATTCTGTCTCCACATGTAATATTTGCATTCACTTACACCTCTCCATTGGCGAGTAAGTTGATAATTTTGAAAAAGAATGCGAATATTACATGTGGATACAGAAAACACACAGATGAAAAGAGAATTGTATATAATATAGAAAATTATATTATTCTAATATTAATAATAAAATATACAAATAATGTACTAATTATTGGTAATTATTACTAATTATTGGTAATTATTCCTAATTATTGGTAATTATTACTAATTATTGGAAATTATTACTAATTATTCCTAATTATTGGTAATTATTAATAATTATTGGTAATTATTACTAATTATTTCTAATTATTGATAATTATTACTAATTATTGGTAATTAATACTAATTATTGGTAATTAATACTAATTATTGGTAATTAATACTAATTATTGGTAATTAATACTAATTATTGGTAATTAATACTAATTATTACTAATTATTGGTAATTAATGGTAATTATTACTAATTACTGGTAATTATTACTAATTACTGGTAATTATTACTAATTACTGGTAATTATAACTAATTATTGGTAATTATTACTAATTATTGGTAATTATAAATAATTATTGGTAGTTATTACTAATTATTGGTAGTTATTACTAATTATTGTTAATTATTGGTAATTATTTCTAATTATTGGTAATTATTGCTAATTATTGCTAATTATTGCTAATTATTGCTAATTATTGCTAATTATTGCTAATTATTACTAATTATTGCTAATTATTGCTAATTATTGGTAATTAATACTAATTATTGGTAATTAATACTAATTATTGGTAATTAATACTAATTATTACTAATTATTGGTAATTACTGGTAATTATTACTAATTACTGGTAATTATTACTAATTATTGGTAATTATTACTAATTATTGGTAATTATTACTAATTATTACTAATTACTGGTAATTATTACTAATTATTGGTAATTATTCCTAATTATTACTAATTATTACTATTTATTACTATTTACCGGTAATTATTCCTAATTATTGGTAATTATTACCAATTATTGGTAATTATTACTAATTATTGGTAATTATTAATAATTATTGGTAATTAATACTAATTATTGGTAATTAATACTAATTATTGGTAATTAATACTAATTATTGTTAATTAATACTAATTATTGGTAATTAATACTAATTATTGGTAATTAATACTAATTATTGGTAATTAATACTAATTATTACTAATTATTGGTAATTACTGGTAATTATTACTAATTATTGGTAATTAATACTAATTATTGGTAATTAATACTAATTATTGGTAATTAATACTAATTATTGGTAATTAATACTAATTATTGGTAATTAATACTAATTATTGGTAATTAATACTAATTATTACGAATTATTGGTAATTACTGGTAATTATTACTAATTACTGGTAATTATTACTAATTATTGGTAATTATTACTAATTATTTGTAATTATTAATAATTATTACTAATTACTGGTAATTATTACTAATTATTGGTAATTATTCCTAATTATTACTAATTATTACTATTTATTACTATTTGCCGGTAATTATTCCTAATTATTGGTAATTATTATTAATTATTGGTAATTATTACTAATTATTGGTAATTAATACTAATTATTGGTAATTAATACTAATTATTGGTAATGAATACTAATTATTGGTAATTAATACTAATTGTTGGTAATTAATAGTAATTATTACTAATTATTGGTAATTACGGGTAATTATTACTAATTACTGGTAATTATTACTAATTATTGGTAATTAATACTAATTATTGGTAATTAATACTAATTATTGGTAATTAATACTAATTATTGGTAATTAATACTAATTATTGGTCATTAATACTAATTATTACTAATTATTGGTAATTACTGGTAATTATTACTAATTACTGGTAATTATTACTAATTACTGGTAATTATTACTAATTATTGGTAATTATTACTAATTATTACTAATTACCGGTAATTATTACTAATTATTGGTAATTATTCCTAATTATTACTAATTATTACTATTTATTACTATTTACCGGTAATTATTCCTAATTATTGGTAATTATTACTAATTATTGGTAATTATTACTAATTATTGGTAATTATTACTAATTATTGGTAATTATTACGAATTATTGGTAATTATTACTAATTATTGGTAATTATTACTAATTATTGGTAATTAATACTAATTATTGGTAATTAATACTAATTATTGGTAATTAATACTAATTATTACTAATTATTGGTAATTATTGGTAATTATTACTAATTATTGGTAATTATTACTAATTATTGGTAATTATTACTAATTATTGGTAATTATTACTAATTATTGGTAATTATTACTAATTATTGGTAATTATTACTAATTATTGGTAATTATTACTAATTATTGGTAATTATTACTAATTATTGGTAATTATTACTAATTATTCCTAATTATTGATAATTATTGGTAATTATTCCTAATTATTAGTAATTAAATGAATAATTACTAATAATTAGGAATAATTACCAATAATTACAAATAATAACATTATTAGTATATTTTATTATAAATATTAAAATAATATAATTTTCTAATTTATATACAATTCTCCTTTCATCTGTGCGTTTTCTATCTCCACATACAAATAATACATTTGAAGACAGCAAACACACAGATGAAAAGAGAACTGTATATATATAAAAAATTATATTATTTTAATATTAATAATAAAATAGACTAATAATGTAATAATGTTATTATCCCTAATTATTGGTATTTATTACTAATTATTAATATTTATTCTTAATTATTAAAAATTATTACTAATTATTCCTAATTACCATTAACTATGAACAATACTAATAATTTAAATTTATTAAGTAATAAAACAATATAAACATAATTAAATTACAACTAATTAAGAATAATTGAAACTAATAAAAAATTAAAAATAAATATTAAATTAAATTGAACATAAATACCTTGAAAATTGATCTGCTCTGATCGTTCTTCAAAACTTTAATATCAGCTCCGGAGAAAAAAATTAAACTGAAGAAAAACTGAACTTTAGAAATATAACTTTGAGAGAAGAAGAAGATGGATTTTGAGAATGTTTTGAAAAAAACGGATGGGGGGTATTTATAGGTTAGATTATTTGTGACGGGACCTGTCGCAAATACCTTAGCCGATAGTTATTACGGTCAACGGGTAAATAGTTATTTGCGACGGGACCCATCGCAAATAACCACCTGCCGACATACTATTTGCGACGGGGGAATATTCCCGTCGCAAATACCTTATACCGCCGCCGGTTATTTGCGACGGGAATATTCCCCCGTCGCAAATAGTTTTCCCGCGATTTGGCGCGCAACGCGTGCCAGTTCTTTTGCGACGGGGAAAGCAATCCCGTCGCAAAAGCCTACTTATTTGCGACGGGGAAATACCCCCGTCGCAAATAAGTTTTTAACAGGACTATTTGCGACGAGATTTATTCCCGTCACAAATAACCCGTCGCAATTGCTCATTTTTCCCGTAGTGTTCCAATTACATTAATATAATAATATATTTGTATATTAATTATTATTATTTAATTTTATTAGTGTGGATATAATTTTATTGGAATAGAAATTTTATGAATATAGAAACAGAAATATCTAAATACTTACATTAGAGACTCGATCTTCCATTGGACATTTTTATAAAAACAAGCACATTAGGATAAAATATATAGATTATTACATTAATGATAATAATATTACATGTAGGAGAGTTATTTTGGGATTAGTTTCATGAAAAATTATAATTTTAACTATAACATTAAAGGGGTATAAGTGATCCCATTTTAAAATTTAATAAGGGTGATCTTTCATGAATACGTATTAGTTTTAAAGGATATCATTTTCCTATTATAGTGCAAAATACAGGAAAATATTTCAATAATGGATCTGGGGGTGATATACGGTTTTAAATTCCATTGAAAATTATTTTTGGACATGTTATATATATATTTTTGTAGCCATTTGTTATTAGGATTATTCTTTTACCAATTTTTATCATTAGTAACTAGTTTTTAACAAATTAATTTATCTTTTATCTAAAATATAAAATAACATCTATAAATAAATTTATTTTTGGTGAAACTAAATTTAATATTAAATTAATATAATTTATATTCTAAATAAAATAAAATTATATTCTTAAATTAAAAAAATTTATATATAGAAAAACATGTTTATGTTGAAAAATGTTGTTTTAACCCTTATATATTCTTATTTGTTTCTAAAATTTGTTAATGTTTAAAGTTAGTTAATATAAGTACATATGCGGTTGAAAATAATATTATATTAATCAGTTTAATAATAATTATTTTATTTATCATTTTAAAATTACATAATATTAAGAAAAATATTCTTTGAGAATAATAGTTTTACGATTATCCTAGTCATTAACTTTAATCTTAGTACTCTTTATTTTCAAAAAATTTAAATTTACTAAGTTATATAATATTATAATTGTGATAAAAAATATGAAATCCATTTTCAAATATTTAATATCTATTAGTGACGAATATTAATTATTAATATAAACTAATAAAAATGATTTCAATTTTTTCAAAACAAAATCCTTAAATTTATAAATTAATCTTTTGAATAAAATCCTAAAATATAGTCAAAAAAATTTTATTTAAAAATTAAATGTTCAATTATGACCTATTATTTTTTCGTTATTTTTCATTCACTGACTAAATTGGTTTTATTTATTTCTTAATATCAAATATATTTTATCATTTATAATAATATCTTTCTTAAAATTTAAATTTTTATTTCATAAAATGGACACATTAATGAAAATAAATTTCAAAGAATGAATTGAACTTCTTAGTAATTTTAGGTATATCTATTGAAATTAATTTATATTAATTATATACTTTATTTTCATTGTATAAACTTTTCATAAATATCTTACTCCTATTCCTTCAGTCTATGTTTAATTCTATGTTTTATTGGTCTTAGTTAATATTTATTATTTTATGTATATATATCAAAATATCATTTATGTTAAATGGTTTTTAGGGAGACTACTATCAGACACATTTAATTATTTAAAGATAATATATAGTAACTTATCTAGGAGTTACGATAATTTACAAAATCATATTAAAAACACAAAATTATATGGGTAGAAAACTGATAATCATAATTATATCCCTATTAAATTGTGTATTCCATATATTAGAGTTGATGAAAATATTTTTTAGTATCTATTATCTGTCCCAACCAATTAAATGTAATTATATATTTTCTTAAAAATAGAAAAAATAATCCAATCAACAATGAGACATGTCCAACCATAAGTAATGATTCTAACCATTTATTTAAATGAAAGGAGAATGTACATCAGAGTGGCGGGCAAGGTTAAACAAATAGAAATGCCCTAAACCCCCAAGAAAATACCTAGAGATCATAATATGACGTATCATTTCCATAATATAAGTCACCAGAAGTCTCACAGTCATATTGAGACTTATCCCAATTGAATACTTTCAAGATATCTATATCCACTTTACTTAACTTAGAGGACAATCTGGTAGACATGTTTTTTGGGAATAATAAAATAATCGATACATGGTCTCCTCTTTTAGGGAACAGAGGTGAAACCCCCATTATCAGTATTCTTTGGCTTTCCAAATAAGATTTAATCCTTATGAAAGGTGTTCCCACCACTACATGTGACCATAATCGGGTTACCCACATTCTCTTGTTCATCCTCAGAAACGTTTCCTCATTTCTTATGTAATTTAGATACCTGAGAATGCTTCTGGATTTCATGCTGATAATTAATTTGTTGTTACACATCACTTTGATTGGAGATATCAAACTAAGAGTTATTAGGGGTCATCAATCCTAGGGTAACATCTTTAACTATATCATGTTGAGTATTAGAGGGTCCACTATGATCCCCCTTCAGAGATACATCAATTTGCATCCCTTTTTCAGTATCAAATTTCACAACAATCAACACACCAACAACAATGGGAACTGGCTCGTTATGTTAATCACCATCATGATCAGTAGACTTTGGTAATGTCAAGTCCTTAAACATGGACTTTAAATGACAGAGAGTGTTTGAATGAACTCTCACCCTACATTCCTCACAAGAAACATTCTTCAGACATAACTCTATATAGTGTTCAACAGCAATACATGCATTGCATAAAAGTGGATTTTTTTCATACACGACATCAATTTGAATGTTATCATATGAGGTGGAATGGGATACCTTGTTAATCAGAGTGGTGATAAGATCAACCTCCACCAATGTCCTAGAAAAATGATCAAAATGAATGTTCTTAGACTCCTTGTCAAGCTGAATTGGAGTCCTAATTTATATGACAATGACATGAAATGTTTCGGATGTAAGAGGACCCAATTGAGTCCATGAAGATGAATACAGAGCAGATAAAATGAATTTGATGCATGTGGCACAATAAAATAAAATGTCCATTCTTGAAAATGAAGCCAACCTTGTTTTAAAAAATAGGTTCCTAATGCTCAATGCTCGAAGCTTCAAGTCATCAGATGAAAAAAATAGAAAATTCCTTGACCACGAGTAACACATTTACAATTAGAGAAACACAAAAAATGTGAGGATATGTGAATCATATCATAGAATTTCCATAGTTTTTAACCATCAGGGAGAACAATACATGAAATAATATACTTTTTACCAATTTACATTCTCACAGAAAGCGCGACGGGGTTGGATTCAACGTGAGCTGATGAACACCTATGATGAATTATTTTTGGACATGAGTCCTTGAATAGCACCAATGAACCATACCCATCCTACTTCATCGATGATGTTTATTTCCTCACCACATCATTTTAGGTTTGAGAACCCTGGATATCATCACCAAGAGGTAGAATAAATTCCCGCAGCAACGCATTAGCAGGTGTTGTAGCCGCATCAACATCCTCCAAACCCGTTGACTTCCACGATTCAGTTTGTCGTGTGTCAATATTCAAATCCGTAAGATATTTTTGTGATACCTACACTGATCCGAATAAATGATCCAAATATGACTAAGGATCGGCCGAGAAATTTGGATTCACTACAACCATAGGGTTGCAAACATCGACATAAATCTGAGGGTCGTGAGCGGACGTTGAGGAGGGAATCACCAACACCACGCCACCGGGAGGAGAAAGATGATATAATCCAAGGAAGAATAGAAGTACCATGCCCAAGAGAACCCCTAAAGTCCATCATCACAAAAAGGATATCCCACATACCGTATCACCATCATAATCAAATCAACTAAATTAAACTATTAAGGTATAGTAATTCCACCTACATCGAGGTGTTTGAAAAAACCCTGTTGAGTTCTTATAGTTTTCATTTGAAAATTACTATGTAGTAAAGCCTTCAAAATAGTATTTGGGGATTGATGAAATCATTTGGGAAAAGATAACATTTCTATAAGGGGATACAATAATCAAAAAGTTAAATAATTAAAAAAATACTTATGTACTGTATTGATTTATAGTTTAATTCCAACCACGATAAAAAATAATCAATATTCAATAATTTATTTTTGAAAATATATCATATACTAATACATCAATACATGAATTCATAATATTATTAATGTGGATAAGAAAAATAATTTTTTGGTAAACAATGTTGTGGAACCACTATGATAAACTTATTACCACCATGGTCCAATATCCTAATTTCCATCGAACTAACCTAACTCAATTATTTATTCAATTTCATTTAAAAATGAACATAGAGTCTTCATATCGACAATGATTTAATTTTTGAATGTGATTTCATAAATAAAAAAGAATCCATCATTGGTGTTAATAAAATAATAAAATATAAATGAGGGTGTATGAATAATATGGAATGATATAAATTAAAACCATAAATATATTGTCCAAAACTAAATAAAAGAAGAAACTAATTACATTATATATTGGTACTAAAATGGAATAAAAATATTTATTGTTTTCATTTTTTTTGTCATTTTCAAAAAATATGCACTCTTTAAACCATTATTATTTTGTGTGTGTTATTCTCAACATCTATAACTATGACACTAGTGTATAATGGGAAAACGTTTCTACTCTAGAAACATATCAATCTATGGAATATTGTATGATCCATGTGTGTAAAAAATATTTCATATTTTGATATTACATTTTTTGTAAATTAATATTAAATACAACTCCTAACTATTAATTACTAAAAATATAAAGGTTTTGTTTATTTTAAGACTTGATACATAATCATCCCATATTGTGAAATACTAACGAAATATCCAAAAATATTCTTCTAACAATCTAAACATATTAAAAATACCCTACTTATAATCATTCCACAATGATAGGGTAATGAAAAAAAATAAAGGGCATTGTTAGTTTCTCGGTAAGGGTAAACATATGAGATATCAATCATTGAACATATGTAGGCATAACAAAATCATAGGGTTTTTATAACATAATCATCACATTTTAAATTCATACCCATTAATTTATATATGTACATAATGAAATAAGTTTTTTGAATAACAAAATACATAAAACATATAATAGTTAGAGATCAGGATCCATGAGATTATATTATGAAAGTAAGAACATGTCATAGATAGAAAAAAAATGGTTGTTACATTAATAATGATAGAAATATTTTATCAAGGATTCACACAATAAAATATGGAAAATTATAGGATTTTATTAATATCTATATACCTACATCATTATTGGGATAACCTCACTTGTACCCTCTTGTGATGTTGGAAAAGCCTAATGTGTACCAAATTTCAGGATACGATTAACCTACCATTTACACATTGAGAAGACAAACAGTAATCATTGCCTAATTTAATGGGGGCCTATAATTTTTCCTACCATTACATATTTAATATACTTGTATTCCATAGGATAATGAAAAATTTTATCATTTTAGCATAGCTTATCCTATTGAAAATAAATCATTATTTACCAAAATTTCATTATTATATAATTAAAATATCTATAAGGTTAACAAAAATGATATAATTTGATCACATCACTTGTGATGTGTAAGTAACATCTAATAATGATGTCAAAGAATAAAGCATCATTAAAATATCATTGGAACTTTTCTTGGGGGAAATACCAATTTAATTTGAAATAAATTATATAAAATCAAATAATACCAATAATAGTATGAAAAAATTCTATGGAAGGATCCATGTAACATGGTATTGTAATCTTTATTAGAATTTGTTGTAATGATTGTGGGAAAAACTATTTTCAGTGTTTGTTAAAAAAATAACTCCATTAACATCATTAGTTAAAATTTCATGTTTTTGATACAAATTCACTTATTTATATTTAAAATTGTGTAATAATTACTTTAACATTTTATTAAATATTGAAAAAATAATTATTTAAATTTTTTTTAGTAAAATATATATGTCAGAGAATTGATGTCTAATAGAAGTTAAAAATTATCTCAGTTTTCCTTAAAAAACATTATGAAATCTGAGAAAATGGATAGAAAAAAATTAAAGAAAAACTATAACTATCATGAAATAACCAGAAGATAATAAGAAATATATTATTTGTTAGATATAAAAGATAATATTTTTTTCATCATAGCATTTAACAATATATAGTCCTTATAAAAAATTGAGATTGTAATATAAAAACCATACCTATTCAGTAACTTTTGAATCATAATCCACCATAAAATAAATAAATTCAACTGACAATAAAATTTATTGAAAGAAAAAAAGATTCATGATAGAAAAAATCATATTGAATTATTTATCCACGTGAAGTAAACATGTGGTGAATTTGGATAAAGTCTCATAGTAACAAAAGTGAGATGTGAAACCCTCACCTCTAGTTTTTTTAAGTAATCTTAAAATAATATTAGGTAAATTTTAATTTAATATAAATCTATAACATAACCATATTATTTATTATTATATCATAAATTTATTTCTTCAATCATATTATAAATGTTTCACTATAATTCATTCAATATCATTATAATTTTGAGTATTAAATAATTTTTTATATATGTATTTTTTATGATTTTTTCCCTACAATTTTTTATTGGTTTCATAAAATATAAGATGTTAAGATTTATTTAAATATCATATATATTTATTATATTCCTATTTTAACCACATATACAATACTTCAATCATAATGGAATTAAACCAATTCAAAGAGATGGAAATCCCTACATATCCATTAGTGATGTTTACACATTCAAATAGATAGATAAGAAGGTTAAATTATAATTAAAATTTACAAAACCTTAATAAGAGAATTGATATAATATAATATTGGTAAATTCGTTATAATGCCCAATATTATAATATTTTGATGAAAATTGAATCACATTGATACATGGAGGAGACAGTCTACACATAAACACATGTAATATAATACTTTCTCATTTGATAAAAAAATAGTTGGGAATTGGTTTTACAATAAAAAAATAATTTCACTATATTTTTTATATTTTTTTGAAATTTTTGTGTGGAAAAACCTATTTTATATGTAATTTATTAAGAAATAACTATTGAAATAGTTAGGTAATATAACGACCTCTTTTTTAAGAGTCATATATTTGATTGTAATATATGCTATCATAGGGTTGTCATCGAATTAAAAAACCTTCATAATTAGTGAAATTCATAATGTAAGGTATTATTTTAGGGATTGTCTTATCTAAAATGTTGAAATTTTGAGACTAATTTAGCAAATGAGCCTTCTTTCTATGTTTTTAGGGAGGAAATATTTGGAATTAAAAAAATATTGAAATATAATTAATATCATTTACTTTGAAAATTCTTTCAATTAAAAAAGGAATCAACTCAAGAGAAGATAATGTTCAAAAAATATATAAAAAAAATTCATATATGTTTTCTTCATCATAAGATATGTCTTTTAGTTTAGTATGTTGGTAAATTGTTTTTATGATTTACCATGGAAATAAATATTTTAGTAATTGAGGGTCATAAATTTAAATCTATGTTACTATATAGAACACAAATTTTCCATGGGCGACCTTATAGATCATTTTCTATTCCAATTATAGTTTTTCATGTTTTTTAATTTATAAATAATTTAATAAAATATAATTTTATATAAAATATCATTTATCTTATTTTTTACGCTATTCAATTAATTTGAAAATAGTTTCAATAAAATAATAATGGAATTGTAATATTTACTCTTTTACAAAATATAATACATTATTATTGATTATAAATTTCATGAAACACAATTATTCATCCAAAACATATTTCTTTTATATTTTAAAAAAACATATACGAAATTATTTCTTTGGTTTTCTCAGGCACTCTGTTGGAGTTATGTAAGAATTTTAAGAAATTATATCATACAAAATTTTAAAATATGTTACAATCATAATAATTATTTATTTATTCTTTTCAATTTAACCTTTTATATTACTTTATAACCTCATTGTATCATAATGGAATCATATAAGGGAAATTAAAATCAATATAGTGACATTTTATAATTATTATTGTTTTTAAAATAATATAAATGATTTCATAAAAGAAAATTCAAAATAAAATTCAATATTTTCATTATTTTATTGTATTTGTTAGATTAACACTCATAAAAAAGGATGAATCAATATAATCAGATATTTCCAAATCCTTATCCAAAGTATTTAACCCTTTTTACCTCTTTTAACAATATCATGATAAAAAATATTTACCATAGATATAGTTCATAATGAAAAAACTAAATGGGTCCTATTTAAAATATATGAAACTTATTATTAAAAGTGTTGAATCCATTTTTAGGAAATTAATTTTTATAATTCATAGAAATATTTTTTTGTTTAAATGTTTAAAATGAAATGAAAAATGGTTTTAAGGAAAAATATTTTTAATCACCAATGTATATTACACCAAAATAAGTATTAATTTTGATTTCAGTACAATTAAATATAATAATATTAATTATAACATATTGATTTTAATTCAATAAAATTTTTAAAACATAATTAGCCTTTTAATATTAATTATTTAATTAATATAATGGAAAATATTATAAAACAATATTTTCCATTATTGCCAAAAAATAAATAATTTAAAAAAAGCATAAAAATCAAATTTTTATTATCTAAAAATGATGATATAATAAATGAAAATAATTTCTGTTGATAAAATCTATAAATTTTTAGAAACTAATTATATTATCTACACACAAAACATAACGAAACCCATATATGATGAAATGTTTTTCTAAGAATAAAACGAATGTACTAAAAGTTTAGAATTATTTATTATTAATTTATCATTAAATTTTAATTTAGGGAATTATATATATATCATAATTTTATCAATACTACTCATAATCATAAATCAAACAGTTATTCTGAAATATTTATTATTTAAGATGGCTTATTTAGACTCTACATTCAATGTAAATAAATATATCAAATACATCTGATTTATTTCAATGGAATATATAAAAAATATAGAGTCGTTAATTTATACCGAAATTAAAATATAGTTTCCTTTGAAATAGATTCAAATTTATCCAATCAAATCATGGTAATTCTTCTTCACCATTTCCTTAGTTTTCCATGTAGCTCCATATATTTTATTATTCCTATAGTAAATATTTTATAAGTGAGTATTATTATTCCATATAAAATTTTCTCTATGATGAAGGATTTGAATTGGTTGTTTATTATATGAATGTTCATACTCCCATTGTATGAACTATTTGTTAAATAAATTTTAAGTATCACATATGTTATTCCTTGCTATATTTACATGGAACAAATTGTGAAATTGACTGATGTACGGTGGAATAACCAAGAGATACACTATTATCCCTACTCAAAAGAAGAATATAAAAGTCAATAATATATCATACCATAATATTACCCATATTAATTAATTTCATTACAATAATATGTATAGAACTATTTTGGGAATACTCAATCACAAACAAATAATTCTAGATATCACTGATGATTGGCAGTATAAGTTACATATCGACTATATGATTCCATGATGAATTAGTAAATATCTCTAAAGATATATTACATTTTAAATTCTATCGAAGGTCAAAATATAATTAATTATTTAAATTTATCCATGAATATTGGTATTTTATATTTATTTATATATAGTTATTTATAAGGGTCAATCGGAATAATTGTGTTAAAGATATTTTTATAAGATCATTCAAAAATAGGAAGGTGTTTATCCTAAGAATCTATAAAATCTATAGAATATGATAATAAAATATCCTCCTGTGTTTTATTTTTTATGAAACATACTTTATGTATGATAATGATAGGTACTAAATAAAAACAACTATATATCGAGGGATTATTTAGGTATTCCAAAGAAAATAGAGTAAGACATTAGATCTCAAAAAGATACAATAAAATGTGGTACTCTAAGAAACCTTACAGCATCCATAATGTATATTTATGAAATATAATATATTTTTAAATTTAATCTAATATAAATAAAATATTATAAAATCATAAGGAAATCAACTATAACTCAAATAGAAATATTCACTTTAGAAGTCTTGTGAAGTCCAACAAAAAAAATTCATGGGGATATTTTTCAGATTCCATACCATTATAGTTATTTGATATAAAGACACAAAATAATTATTATAATCAACCTTAACATGTTTCATTACTGAGCACCATTATACATATTACAAAATATCTCTTTTTCATGTTATCCCCAAAAAATAATCTTATATATCACAATATATTTTCACAATAAAATGATGAATAAAGAGTGATGAATTATGATATTCATCAAAAATATATTTATTTAAAACGAATATTGGTGAGACACATACACGATTCTTAAACCATATCATCCCATCTCAATCAAGGATGAACTCAAGCATATTTCTCACCTACTTTTTCATCTTTATATCTTGATTTTAAAAACCGTTAACCTTTACATGGACATATAGCTGAACACCCATTCGATAATAATATTATTAAACCCCTTTGATCAATCTTACATGATCATTACTTTTCAAATAAAATATATATTATATCTCCTGTGGTCAGAGTCATAGGTATTCTTTCTTGATCATTTCAACTCATAATATCAGTATCCTTGTTCTATTTCCAATGGTGGTAAGGCATTTTCCTAACATAATAACTAATTAACTCCAACCATATTTTCTGGTTAATATTCAAATTTTTTTGAGTGAATATAAAATTTTAAATTTTTTGATTATTATATATATAGTATATTTCCCTATAAATAATTTTCCTCCTTATCTTCATTTCAAAACAGACCATTTTTAACTCAATGTAATGTTTTAGGTGACATTTTAAATATACTTTCAATCATGGAGATTCATATTCTATCACAATATAACTCTACATGAAATAACATCATGTTATCTTCTTCATTTGATGAAAATAAGTCAGAAAGACTTCTCCATTATAAGGTATTATTATTATTTTTGTCATAACCATCCATATTTTCATATACATTAAATTTTCCTCACATTAATTTGTGCAGTGTAATATAATTTCCTTCTGTGTTAACATTATATGTGAAGATTAAATCCATCATAAATTATTTAAAAATAATAAAAAATTACAATTAAATGAAATATAAAATGGAACTTAGTCACAGTTTTTGGTTTGGTACATTGTTCAATTAAATCCATCATTTTTGGGTCATGTGCTATAACATTAAATGATTTTATATAAACTTAGTATGGGAGGTTTTGTACATGAAATTCCTACTTCATATGTTTATAATAAAACTTATTATTCATCTTCATCATTAAAAAAAATCCTCAAATGTTTTTAATTGATATTATTTCCATTACAACTCATAACAATATCATCTATAAATAATAACACATATTGATCTAGGTGCTAAACAATGACAGTATTCTTTAAATACATTTTTATTGAGGGATAATTTATATTTATAAATTAATATTAAAAAATAATAATTTTTTACCTAAAAAACATTTTTATCATTATTTTTTATTCACTTATTGTTCTCAATTATTAACAACTATAATTATTTTGAATTTAAATTTTTTTATTGATATCCTTGTAGTTTATCCAAAGATTCATCAATACAGGCCGAAGGATACATATTTTTTTGTCTTGATCATGAAATGTTTCAAATAATTTATCTGAAGATTCATTGGTCTATATATATTCATAACAAAATGAAAATATGTACACCATGGTGACATATTTTTCTAAATTAACCCCTTATGAAAATTCTTGTGGAGTTTATTTAACCTGCAGAAAAATTTGTGAAATTCAATTTGGATTGTTTGAAATATGTATAAAAGTGCACCTAATTTTTATTTATATTCCATTTTTTTTGTGGGTAGAACTAAGAAACACTTCTAGAAGGATATCAACAAACTCATTTATAATAGGCATATATTAGATATTTATTTTCGGATCAAATGTTTGAGATTAATATCCATAATAATATAGAGTAATAAAAATACAATCGATGAAATTTCCATTGAAAGTTAATGTTCATAATCTCAATTATATATGATCATAGGTTGATTGATAATATCAAATGTAATTTTCACATTCATTTAATGTATATGTGATCGATGTAGGGAGAGATCATAAATAGTAAAAATCAAATAAAATTATACTAATGGACGAAAAAAATATTTCTATAGGGAATATTCAAACATATTTTACATGACCTACCCAAATACTGAGTTCAGAATAAGTGTGACTTAAATATAATTATCAACATCAATGATTAAAAAATAATATAACATTCCTTGGTCTAGGTGAAATCCATTTGATTATGTAATTCTCTTAAAAAGAGACCAAGTTCCCCCCACAAACTTAATTTAACTATTATTAATAGAATAGGATGAACTTCATTTACATCAATTTAAATCATAATTATCCAAAAATAGTTAGTCTCTTTTTTCCATCTATTCTATATATAAATAGTCTTCCCATTCCTTTGAGAAAATTCACTACGTCTATCTCCCAAAAATCACAATATGACATAAAATTGATCTCCATTCATCCTTGTTTTAATCAACAGAACTCCCATGAAACCCTATTTTTATCTTATTATGTGCGTTAGAGGAGTCATCCATCTAGAGGATGTAAATTTTATATTCATATTATTGGTTTTAAAAAATCAATGTTATTCACATTCTGACTATCATTTCTTTTGGTTGATTAGGATTAAAATCACTTCAATTCACATCAAAATCATCGCTAAAATGATTCCTTTTAGATCCCTCAATTTACTAAGAAAATGAATAATGAGATAAATAAAAATCATAGTAAGTATACATATAATCATGATTTTTTTTGTATAGGATTTAAAAATGATGAAACCTTCATTTTAATATATGTCACATTTTGTTTAACCTTATTTATCCAACAATGATGTGGAAGGATATTTCTATGGTCAGTAATACATGAATAAATTTGGTATATCATCCCTAAATTATTAATTAGTTTATTCATCCATTTAAAACCATATAGGCCACATATTTAGTAATACTGGTGTCCCATCATCACTCCCAATAATTTCACCATGAGTCCCTCATACATCAACTTGAACAATCATTATCAATTAAAAAAATTATTATCACATAGAATGTATATTTTCATCATACATTAATTTATTATCCACCGTTAGCATGGAATCCTGACATTACAAGGAAATAAAATGATCCATACTTTAATAATCCCATCCCATTGAGGCAAGCTTATACATCGAGTCACAGCCCAAAACATATGGAATCCCTAACAAAAAAATGGTATTTACAGTTACAAAATATTCTATAACTGAAATAAAACACAAAACCAAAGGATACTAAATAAATTGAGGCATAAACCCATAACAAGTGGTCACTACCACATCATCTGGGTCCTCAAATGTGTGAACATGAATTCAATGATGATATTGGAAATCATGGTGATTAGAAATCAAGGTTATTGGAAATCACAAACATTTCCTATGTCACAAAAACCAACAATATATTTTCTACATGACAACCCCATCCCCCAAAAATGTCATGGTAGTCGTCACCCACTTCTTCTAGACGATCACATCTCCTCAATCCCAACGAACATCATCACCTCAAGTAACTCTGAACAATCCCTCATCCTGACGAACCACATCATTCCAATCTGAGTGATCAAAATCACCTTAATAATTCCAAGCCATTCCCAACATGTTTCAACCCAAGAAATCTAAAGAATTCAAAAAATAAATAATTAAAGAAAATAATGGATAACCTTTATAAAAAGCTAAAATCACCAAACCCATCTTAGCACATTTATGTTTTATAATATTGTTCCCATCATTGTCTCATTAAATCAATTAAATAATATAAATTCAATCTTTATTTAATACAAGTTTCACCTAGAAAAAACCCATTCACCCTTATTAAAATATATATTCCATAGAACAAGTATATGAATAGTGAAATATAGGAACCAACTACCTTTTTCTTGTAGGCTCACACTCATAGATTATAGTCCCCTAATACAATATTAAATGATATAAATTGGGGTTTTATATACATTCATAAGAATTGGGAAATGGAGATCTCATGGAATTAGAATTCCAAACAGTGATGTAAATAATAAAGGAACAAATAGGAATCATGAAAATATCTAAATGCTTTTAATGCACTCAAATTCATCTAAATTAAATTCCAATTGATGGAGATAAGCCTCTTCTAGTGGGAAGATAAATGAGAGAGCTCCTCATGCTATGTCTGTGACTAATAAGAAAATAAAGAAGGTGAAAATGTAAATAAGGGTGGGGAAATCGGTAATTACACCATCATTAATGGACCACATGTTCTGGACACATGTTTTTTCTGACAATGCGCCGACCATGTCGTTCCATTTTTGAAAGGCACATTCACCTTTCAAAGTTAGGGGCACGATGTATCAAACCATGTGAGCCTATGGGGATAACTATAATAAATAAATCATATATCTCACATATCTATGTGGATCAGCACACACTATATATCAAAATATGACCCTGAACAAAACAATTTCAACACAATTTCCCATCAAGGGGTTCATTGTTCGATCAAACCATCCACCACTTCCTACAGCATCAAAAATGGGTTTTCAATGCCTAATGCCCAAAAAAATAAAAAAAACTCCAATTCACCCATCTAGAGTTAAAACAAATATAGAAACATGTTTTAGTGTTTATACTCATAGATTGAAGTTCTTATTAATAATTTACAAGTTGGTCTCCTCACCAAACAAAAAATTCAAATTTACACAGGAATTCTGGAACATTCAAAAACACTGGACATTACATATAATAAAATTATAATAATAAATATTAATATTTGATAAACATATGTTCTTATTTAATAATTTTTAGGATGTTATTGATGGAGGTATAATAATAAATAACCATTAATGAAGTTGGTTAAGTGTTGTAACTCTTCTTTACAAAACCTCCATTCTATTAAAAACATATCCCGAATAGGACTCGCCCATATGATATATATGGACCTCCATTAAATTGGATGTGATTTTGGAATGTTATTTTAGTATATCATGATCTAGATAAATAGATATAGTGATGAAAATATCTTATCCTTTATGAATAGTCATTATTATTTTACTGTGGTGAAATATTTATTTTTAGGGATGTAATTTCAAATGAACAAGAATTACATTGACCAAAATGCTAAAATTTAACCCCCAAACACTTAAATATTTAAATTATGAATTTATTTTTAGAATATTATATATTTATTTTTAGTAGATATTAATTTTTATCAATGTAGGAAAAATATAATAATAAAAAATGTTTTTAGATTTTTTTTGAAGCCTAAAAAAGATCTTACATAAAAAATATATACATGAATCCTTCTAGATATATTACATATTGTTTAATTCAATGTATTATATTTCTATTTATACGAAAACATAATAATGAAAAAATAAATTTATTTAATGAAATAAAATGATAACTTATCATTAATTGATGTTTTCACTATTTATAGAAAAATAAAATATTTTTGAAAAAACTCAAAATACTAAAATTATGGAAAATATTACATAATAATATAATTGTTATACCTTTAATAAAATAAAATACTATAAATTTATAAATTTTAATTTAATATATAACCATGATTTTTTCCATTATAATGATAAAATAATAGGATGTGGATTGTGAAATTTTCTAGGCAAGTTGCATTTACATATTATAAGAGTGAATTGGGTATTACATCATCTTCCAATGACATATAATTATCATTTTATTTAAAATCCATATTTACATACCAAATTACATATTAATATTCAAGAAAAAATAGTGGTCCACGTGCCATTTAAATACCTAGCATTATAATCTTGCTGTCCATTTTTCTTATCTAAAAAAAATTCATAAATCCCAATGCGATCAAGATCTGATTTAGAAACAAAATCATGATATTTCCCTTAATCTATTTACAAAAAAATGTAGTAACAACTTTAAATTATGGAATATTTCTATTGTAAATTTAAACGTTTTCTTGAAAAGGTATGATGCTTACCTAGCCCAAAAAAATTCCATTAGTTTATATGGAACTATATAGGGTCCCTCCAGCATATATTTGAACATATATCAGTTAAACTACATAATTAAAAGATCTACATCTATTGATTTATTATCATTTCATAAAGGTATACATTAATGTCAAAACCCTTATATCTATATAGTCTTCATTACTAGATGGCCGCTTTGGCACTACAGATCCTCTATATACATGATGATTTTGGTCATGAACATTAAAACACCTTGATTTGGATTCAAAGATTCAAATTGAAATTTGAAATAATCAGCACAAAAATTTAAATAGAATTTTTATCCCTATTTTAAAACCATTAAAAATTCTTTTAAAGACCCGAAATTTCCATGTAATTTTTTTAAAATATAAGGGAATATTACAAGTGTGTAAAAATTGACGGTGCATGATTCTGAGGCCCATAGTGCCCGGAATGAATTTCTGAACATTATTTTGGGTCCGTTCAGTAAACGTGCAAGTGGGTTTTTCGGACTTTTGAACCATTGATCGAAATTAAAATCTGAGGGCACTGTTGATCTCACATCACCGGTATTCACTTAAGGAGACCTTCACCTCGGCCGTAGTAGGTTGAGGATGGAAGATAGATTTTCACATATTTGTGAAAGTATAAAATAAAAATAAAATTATGTAACGTTTATTTTTATTCCACGAGATTGTTGAGAAGTTGGGACCACACAAACTAGCCTCCCATGAGAGGTTATAGAGGTGGGGAACACCGAGCCTAACCTCCCATGAGATGTTATGGTGGTGGGGACCACTAGAGTCTTGAAACCTCTTGAAATCCGTATTAAATGTAGGAGAGCCTCTTCAAATCCTCCAATATTTAATTTTTCCACTCTCTAATTAATTTTGTGCCAATCTCATCAATTAATTAATTGGATCCAACTTCATTAATCAAATTTGAAACTGTGCTCATAATTAAAAATTGGGGAAACACAAGAGTTGGACATCTAAATTATGGGGAAAAGGTTGGAAAAGGGGAGAGTTCTTGGAGAAATCCTGCCAATGAAGAATGCCAACGAAGAACTCTGACCTCAACTACATCCTTCTTCCTCGAGACATCCTCCAATGTTGCACATCATCAACAAAAAAGAATCACCTCCACCGACGAACATTAATATGTTGAATGAACTTGGGATCGGAGGTGCGTGATGGGCGCGACGAACGTTGAAAACTTCGACTTCTTTCTTCATCGTCAAAAATCAAACAAGGTTGGGGTTTATTTGTGTATTAATAATTTTCCTAGTTTTATCCCTTTAATTATTTTTCGGGATTGGGAATAAATCATTGCGGAAGGTTGAAAAGCTTGACGTTATTCCTTGAGTTCTGGTTGAGTCAAATGCTACAACCCTAACGCGGAGTGTACAAGCCAAAATGATATAGCCCGACCCCTCCGCAAATCTTGGGATGATTTGTAGTGTTGAACGCAATGCAGGAAATGACACAACGACACTGCCCCGCAGCTGCCGTCGCCTCGCAAACTCTGTGCCTTCGTGGCTCCCACACAGCTGAGTTGTGCCGCGGCTCCCATGGCCATCGCGCCCCACATATCCACCACCCAAAGCCCCTCCGCATTTCCCACACTGTGTCGCCATCTGCTGATCCACCGCGCCATTATCTACTGTGCCGCCACTACTGTCCGCCGAGCTGCCGCGCTACCGTCCGCCGAGCCGCTGCACTACTGTCAGCCAAGCCGTTGTGCTTCCGTCTGCAGAGCCGCTTCGCCTTCATCTATTGAGTTGTCGCGATGCAGTCTTCCGAGCCAAACCGCCCCGACAGGGCCACCTACTGCCCTCTGAGCCACCCCAGATATGTCGCCCGCGTCCTCTCCAGGCTGCCTCTTGCGGGGCCAAACCACCCCGTACCCTCACGACACTCCCACGGCCGAGCCGCCGTCAACGGCCAAGCCGCCCCGTGACCTCCACCACCCCACGGTACCCACGACCCTCGTGGACCTCATGGCCTGCTGGACCACTCAGTGGGCCAGGCTGCCTAGCGGGCCATGCCGCACAATGATCTGGGTTGACCCAAACTAGTTTGACCCAGCCAGGTCGGGTCGGGTCGTGTCGGTCTGACCGGGTCGGACCGTACCCGGGCCCACTATGTCCCATTTACTCAGTTTTGGCCATAACATTGGCACCAGACGTCTATTTTATGAACCTTCAGCAGTGTTGGAAATCTTGGAGCGAGATGGTCCCTTTGAGAATACCCCACTGCAGTATTGAATTTAAATTGGGAATGGTCAGGTTGGATCGAGCACGAATCAAACCGGGCTCCCTAGGACTAAAAGTCTAATAACTCACAAACCGAGCATCCGATTGACACTTCGTCTATTCTGTTTTGACCCTTATGATGTGGTGGACCATTGATATGATTTTTTTGGTACTTCGTGGAAGTTATTGTATCAACTAGTATCTCATGGAGTGGATCCTCGGGGAAACGAACGAGCTTAGTGCGGGAACCCATTAGTTGGATGAGACATGACGACTGCTGACCTTTTCGACTCGGAGTGACTTGAATGGACTAGTGGGGAGAGACTCTATGTGATACATTAGACCCATGGTGGGGGTGCCTCTATTTGATTCGGCAGACCCATGGTACTCGACAGGAGGGGTACCTCAGTAAGGCACAGTGGGGTGCGCCTCTATGTGACGCGGCAGACCAACAGTACTCGACTGGAGGAGTACCTCAACAAGTCATGAGAGGGAGCACCTCTGTGTGATGTGGCTGACCCATGGTGTGGAGCACCTCTGTGTGATGCGAAAGCACCATGGTACTCGACAAGATTACCTCAACGGTCCAAGGTTTGTGGGAAGTGCCTCTATGTGATGCGGCAGGCCCACTATAGTTGAAAGAGGAGGGGTTCTCTAGCAGCCGAGGTGTTCGACAATTTTCATGGGGATGTTATATATTAATACCCCTATTATAAAACCTGGTGTGAGCCGAGTCATTATCTCTTTGTTTTCCTCATGGTTGAGATGAATTACTTGATACTTAGGTATAAGTATGGATATATACCTAAGTAGGGTTATCTGTTTATTTCATACATTGTGGTTTATCCTTGGTGAATTTGTGAGAACATGAGGTTCTCGGGGTCCCTATTGAGTATCCTTATACTCACCCCTGTACAAGCTATGTCTGCACCATGTTTTGGTGGATGCAGACGATGGACAGCGCTGACTAAGGTCGAGAGTACCAGGACTGGACGGTACCCGGAGGTGGACCATACAGTGTGTCAGTACGCAGAGGAGTCTGGTGGATGTGAAGTGATAAAGAAGTGCATTGTACCTACAATTTAGGTAGGAACCTCGGAGGATGATTCAGTAGCTGTCTTATTCTCTTTCTTCAGTTGTATTGTATTTCATTTGTACTTGTACCTTTGCTGTTGGGATTGTATCTGGACCCTTTTTACTTTTAGTACTCTTTTGGTTATACAGTTTTCTTGTGTTTGTATCTTGCTATGTGATTGGTTTCGTGAGATTACAAGTTATAAAGGTAATGCCTTCCCATTTTTAGGGAAAATTCCTTTCGGTGCTTGTCGACAGCCCCTGACCTATGTATGGCGGGCATGGGGTAGTCACGGCATGGTCCCTAGGGGACGGGTCATGAAAAACCTGTATCTGAGGAGTCGGTTCTTCCAAAGAACTAGTACTCTGATCTTTTCTATGAATCAATAGTGTTAAGGGCAATGTATTCGGTTTTCATTTCAAGGATTCCAGTGTTGGTGCGGCAGCCGACATATCCATACACCAGGACCCTGACTTCTGAATTCCGACTTAGTGAATGAAAACACTAATTGCATGTGTGTTTCCAAGAGTTTTCTTTGTTATCTCTTGAGCCAGCTCGGTAGGTATAACATAATGACCGTGGCCACTTGTTTCTTTTTAGGATGCCTCCACGAAGATAGAAAACTAGGGTTCCGAGAGTTGTTCGCACTAATTTACAACTGAGTGATGAGGCCTCAGTAAAGGGCCCTTTTCCAGTATAGAAACTAGTGGCATTGTTACCTGTTGGGCCACCGATGCCACCATCCCTAGGAGTAGAGAGTGCACTCCGCTTGAGTGCATTGCACATGTTCTATCACGAGAGGCCACCCAGGTTCAGGGGAGAGACTGACAAAACAGCGTTTGAGGATTGGACGGAGGCTTTGGTGAGAGTATTCCGACTCATAGGTACACAAGCCAATCTCATGGTAATCCTTGCCGCCATCCTTTTATAGGCAGTAGTGGGAAGATGGTGGACCTTGATACTCCAGTTTGACGACGAGGTTACTATTCTCGGGCAGAATTCATGATCCTATTTCGGGCAGAGTTTTTTGCAGTGACTCTTTGTGCAGTGCGCATATAGGAGCTTCTTCATCTGTAGGAGGGGCAGTCTGACTGTAGCTCAGTACTTAGTGAGTTTCACTGACCTCTCACCCTACTCCACGGATATGGTACGAGACCCTTTCTTTAGGGCCCGGACCTTTGACCAGGGGTTCAGGTGGGAGATCAGGGCTTCTATGATCTCACTTAGCATCCCGACATAGGCTGGGGTGTTAGAGAGAGCCCTATTGGTGGAGAGTTTCCTTGTCGAGCAGTCACCAGTGGAGAGACCCAATACCAGTGATCACGTAGTGGAGTCTTCTGCTGCTGGCAGGAGACAGATGTCACAGATGTCCAAGAGGACCAGAACTAGAGGTGGATGACCGCATGACTCAAGATTGGTTGTTCAGGGCACCCGAGGCGGAACCAGTCTGGAAAGGATCTTTCAATGTTACTCATGCAGCGGGAAGTGTCACATGGATCATGACTATCCGACCCATCGTACGGATGACCAGAAGACAGTCGAGGGATTGCCCAGGTAGAGACAGAGGTTTGATTCAGGTGGTTTGCAGTGAGCTGGTGGACATGGAAGAGGAGCTAGCTGTGCAGCTGGCGGTGGGCGAAGACTCGAGTTGTTTCATCCACTACCACCAGGAGGTCCACCCCGACTGCAAGGAGCAAGTGGACAGGGGCGAGCTCAGCTCCAGGAAGCTAAGACCTATGATCATGGAACTCTAGATATGATACAAGGTATGATATGTGTCTACTCTACCTTATCTGTAGTACCAATAGACATAGGTTATAGTCATTTTTTTATTTCCATTTCCCTCATTTGGAGATTGGAGATTCCGATGAAGCTGTTTGCTCGATCCTTATGGCTAGAGACTCCTATGGGAGAGGATTCAATGATTAGACACTAGTGCTAGTAGTGAGAGCTTACTATAGGAGGCGAGATATTCTGTTGGTACATCCTATTTGCAGCGTTGAGGCCTTAGGACGTCATCTTCAGTATGGACTGGTTTTCTATAGTCCATGCTCAGATTGACTATATTAGGCACAATGTGCGTTGTGTCTGTACAGATGGGACTTGGTTTACCTTCACCAATGAGAAGGGATCCTTTGCAGTGGAGGATCCACTTACCTAGAGGAGAGTGGAACTGATCACTCATATGTTGGATCGCCTTACCCTCAGATCTATTGATTTAGAGTGTCTGAGCTATCCAGTAGTGGTGGACTAGTACGCGGATGTCTTCCCTAATTATGTTACGGGTATACCTCCTCATAGAGAGGTAGACTATTGCATTGAAATTTACCCTAGGATGGCAATGATATCTACAACAGTGTATCAGATGGATCCCCCAGAGCTTCATCATCTGTGGGTACAGCCGGTGGACTTACAGGGTAAGGGGTTCATCCGGCCCATTCCTTCACCTTGGGTAGCCCCGAATTTGTTCACCAAGAAGGTGGATGGGAGATTGAGACTTTGTGTCATTTCTCGATGCCTAAACTAAGAGACTTTGAATAATAATTACCCACTCCCGAGGAATGACAACCTCTTTGATATGTTTAAGGGATCACGATGGTTCCTGAAGATAGATCTCAGATCAAGATATCACCTTCCCAGATTGCTAGATGAGAATGTGCATAAGACACCCTTCTGATGTCGGTATGTCCATTAGGAGTTCTTTATTATGCCATTCGGCATGACCAAAACTCCATTAGTTTTCAGGGGACTCATGAACAGGATCATTCATCCATACCTGGATCACTTTGTAGTAGTCTTCATCGATGAAATTCTGATCTACTTGGCTTCTGTGGAGGAGAATGCCTACAATTTGCAGGTAGTACTGGACATACTCCGAGAGCACGAGCTTTATGGTAATCTCCAGAAAGTTCTAGTTTTGGATCCAAGAGGATCCGTTTCTGGTGAATGTCATATAGGAGGGTGGAGTTTCAGTGGATCCATCAAAGATTGAGGTGTTACTTGCTTGGGATCCACTAAAGATTGTGACGAAGGTATGAAGTTTCTGGGGATAGAATGGATATTACTGGAGGTTTTTTCTAGACATCTCTAGAGTGGAAGCACCGCTATCAACATTAATAAAGAAGGGGAAACACTTACTTTGGTAGGAGAAATGCCAGGAGAGTTTTCAGGATCTGAAGTAGTGGCTGACTAGTGCCCCCATGTTGAGGCTTCCAGAGGAGGGCGTAGGATATGTAGTTTACTGTGATTCATCAGATAACGGACTCGGATGTGTCCATATGGAGGAGTGAGCAGTGATCACATATGGTTCTCAAAATCTAATACATCATGAGCATAAATACACTACCCATGACCTGGAGTTAGCAACAGTGGTATTCACCTTGAAGATGTGGTGACACTATCTGATGGGAGAGCACTTTACAGTGTACTCTAATCACAAGAGTCTCGGGTATATCTTCTCTTAGAAGAATCTGAACCTGAAAAAGTGACATTATCTTGAGTTCCTCCAAGATCATTACTTCAAGATAGTCTATAATTTTGAGAAGGATAACATTGTTGCGAATGCACTCAACAGGAGATCTAGTGTACAACTGCAAGGTGAGGCGACAAAGCAGCTGGCCGCTTTGTAGATATCAATTGTGGATAGAGATGGAGCAGCTTCTCTTTAGTCTCTAATAGTCACTCCATCACTCCTTCAGCGAGTCAAGGAGGCTTAGCATGGGGACACTGACTACGAGACACGACGTGCTCAGATATCCACAGGACATTCACCTGATGGATTTTCTGAAGGTGGGGAGCACGTCATCCTCTTCAGAGGACGTACCATGGTACCTGTGTCAGTTCAGTAGGAATTGTTGATGGAGTTCCACACATCTCCTCTAACAGTATATATAGGAGTGGTGAAGAAGTACTAGGATCTATGGTAACAACATTGGTGGCTGGGAATGAAGAAAGCGGTAGAAGAGTTTGTTTCCCGGTGCCTCACTTGTCAGCAAGTGAAGGTGGAGCATTAGTTAAAATCATGCTTGGTTCAAACTTTATAGTTCCCAGAGTGGAAGTGGGATGTGATATCCATGGACATCGTGACAGGACTTCCACGTACATCTAGAGGACATGACACAATTTGGGTGATCCTTGACCGACTCACCAAGTTGGCCCACTCCCTACAAGTCATAGAGCAGGGTTCAGTAGAGAGATTGGGATGTCTCTATGTGCAATATATTATATGATTACATGGAGTGAACTCAATGATTATCTCTGATCTTGATGCACATTTTACTTCCCAGAAATGGAAGGGGTTTCAGGAGGCTTTTGGGATGCAGCGTCGTTTGAGCACCACCTTTCATCCTCAAACAGATGGCCAGACTGAGCAGAGCATTCAGACTCTCGAGGACATACTGTGTGCTTGCATCCTCGACTTCGGTCATAGATGGGAGAATAACTTGCCTTTGGGGGAGTTTTGATACAACAAAAGCTATCACTCCACCATTGGGATGGTACCTTTTGAGGCATTGTACGGGTGACCCTGTAGATCACCTTTGTGATGGAATGACCTAGGGGAGTCAGCATTATTGGGAGTAGAGATTGTATGGGCTAACACAGAGAAAGTGCAGATCATCCAGGAGTTGATGAAGACTACAAAGAGTAGGAATAATCCTTATGCTGATAGGAAACAGATACCTCTGGAGTTTGAGGATGGAGACCATGTTTTTCTACGGGTCTCACCTCGACGAGGTTTGTAAAGATTTTGTTGAGGTAGCAAGTTATATTCGAGATTCATCGGAACTTTTAAAGTCCTTACTATAGTTAGTGAGGTGGAATACTGCTTATCACTTCCACCTCAGCTGTATTGGGTGCATGACATCTTCCACGTATCCCAACTGAGGAGATACGTGCATGACCCTTCTCGAATAATTGACCATGGAAAGATAGACGTCGACGAAGGGGTGACTTTTGCGGAGGTTCTAGTAGAGATTGAGGATCGACAGGAGTATGTCATTTGTGGATGGTCGATACGTCTGGTGTGCGTTCACTTGCAGCACATGAACTTCCAGGAGAGTAAATGGGAAATGGAGGATCAGATGCGTGCTCAGTAACCCAACTTGTTCCCTTAGTTTGAGTTGTGGATTATGGGGACATAATGCCTTGAGGTGGGGAGAATGCAAAGACTCTGAATTTCCATGTAATTTTTTTATAATAGATGGGAATTTTATGAGTCCGTGAAAATTGTTGGCACGGGATTCTGACGCCCGGAGTGCCCGGAATGAATTTCTGAACTTTATTTTGGGTACGTTCAGTAAAAATTCGAGCGGGTTTTTCTAACATTTTAACTGGTGCTCGGAATTGAAATATGAGGGCACCGTTGAACTCACAACGCTGGTATTAGCTTAGGGATACCTTCACCTCGACCTTAGTAGGTTGAGGGTGGAATTTATCTTTGCACATATTCGTGAATGAATAAAATAAAAATAAAATTGTGTAACTTCTATTTTTATTCCATGTGGATGTTGAGAATTGGGGGCAACCTGAACAAACCTCCTATTAGAGGTTATGGATGTGGGGACCACCGAGCCTAGCCTCCTAATAGTGGTTATGGTGGTGGGGACCACCCGTGGCTTTGAACCTCTTGAACTTCATATAAAATGTGGGAGATCCTCTTTAACTCCTATAATATTTAATTTTTCCACCCTCCTGTAATTAATTTTGTGCCACCCTCATCAATTAATTATGTGGAGACAAAAAAATTAATTCCATTTGAAATTGTGCTAACAATTAAAAATTGGGGAAACACAATAGTTGGCCATTTTCATTTTGGGGTAAAGGCTTGGCAAAGGGGAGAGTTCTTGGAGAAAGCCTGCCAACGAATAACGCCAATGATCAATGCCGACCTCGACTTCGACCTTCTTCCTCGAGACATACTCCAAAGGTGGACATCTTCAACAACAAAGAATCACCTCTATAAAATAACATTAATCCGATGAATGTGCTTGGGATTGGAGGCACATGACGGGCATGACGAACATCAGTAACTTTGACTTCTCTCTTCATCATCAAATATCAAACAAGTTAGGGGTTTATTGTGTATGAATAGTTTTCCCATGTTCTTCTATTGAATTGTTTTTCGGGATTGGGAATAAATCATTGAGGTAGGTTGAAAAGTTTGGCATTCTTCTTCAAGTTCTAGTTGAGTCCTATGATACCACTCTAACGCATAGGGTACGGGCCAAACAAACATGGCCCGACCCCTCCACAAATCTTGTGATGATTTGTGGGGTTGAAAACGACGAAGGTGACGATGCACCGACGCCGTCCCGCAGTCACTGCCACCTTGCACACTCTGTACCATTGCGGCATGCCCGTCGCCGAGCTGCACCGTGGGTCCCACGGCCCCGACGGCCCGCGGGTCCACCGCCCGTGGCCCTGTCACACTGCTCCAGCTGCGCGGCCGTCCGCCGAGCCGCCCTGCCATCGTCCGCCAAGCCGCAACCGCCATCTGCTGGGCCGCCATACCCCGTTCAGCCCTATCGCAGTCTGTTGAGTTGTCGCGCCGCCGTCCGCCTAGCCGCCTCACCGCCGTCCGCCGAGCCACCACATCGCAGTCTGTCGGGCCGAACCACCCCGGTTGGGCCACCCGCGGCCCTCCGATTTTCCCCGACTGTGCCGACCATGGCCTCTCCGAGCCTCCTCGGGCTGGGCCGAACCACCCCGCACCCTTGTGACACTCCTGTGGCTAAGCCGCTGTCTGTAGCCTAGCCGACCAGCGACCTCCGCCACACCGCGGTACCCGCAGACCTCACGACCCTCGCAGCCTGTCGGGCCACACCATGAGCCGGGTCGTCTCGAACCGGGTTGACCTAAGCCAGGTCAGGTCGGATCGGTCCGACCAGGTCAGACTGGACCTAGTCCCAGTACATCCCATTTACGCTGTTTTGGGCATAACATTGGCACCAGATGTCCATTTGATGAACCATTGGAAACACTAAAAATCTTGGATCAATACAGTCCCTTGGAGTATTTCGCACTGGAGTTTTGGGTTGAGATGGGGAAAGCTCATGTTGGATCATGCATGAATCCAACCACGCCCCCAGGACTAGAATGCAAATAACTCACTGACTGGGCGTCCGGTTGACGCTCTATCTGTTGCGTTGAGACCCCTATGACGTGGAGGACCATTGACATGCTTCTTCGTGGGATTAAGTGTGTTTAGTAGTATCGACTAGAATCTCATGGAGCGAATCCACCCGGAGAAGATCGAGCTTAGTGTGGGAACCCATTAGCTGGCTAAGACTTGACTGGTGGAGACCTTTTCAACTTAGAGTGACTTGACAGGCCCAGTGGGGAGTACATGTGTGTGATGCGATAGACCCACAGTGGGGGCTCCTCTATTTGATGATACAAACTCACGGTACTCGACAGGAGGGGTACCTCTGTTGGCCAAGGTGGGGAGAGCCTCAGTGTGATGTGACAGACCCACAATATTCGACAGGAGGAGTACCTCAACAAGTCATGAGGGGGAGCACCTCTATGTGACACATAAGACCAATGGTAGGGATCACCTATCTGTGACATAGTAGACCCACGGTACTCGACAGGAGTACCTCAGCAGTCCATGGTTTGTGGGAAGAACCTCTGTGTGAGGCGGCAGGCCCTCTGTACTCAATAGGTGAGGGGTTTTCTAGCAGCTGAGGTGTTCGACGATGTGACTGGGGATGTAACTTATTACTACCCATAGAATAAATCCTTGTGTGAGATGAGTCAGTATCTCTATGTTTTCCTCATGATTGAGATGGATTACTTAATAACTTATGTATATGTATGGGCATATACATAAGTAGTTTTATCTGTTGATTTCATACTTTATGGTTTATCCACTGTGGATTTGTGAGACCTTGAGGGTATCGGGGTCCCTACTGAGTATCTTTATACTCACCCCTACATATAATATGACCACACCTTTTTGTATTAGATGTAAAAAATGTACAATGTTGAATGAGGCTGAGAGTACCAGGACTAGACAGTACATGGAGGTGGACCATATGGTGTGTCGATACATAGAAAAGACGGGAGTATGAGTAGTGCTGAGGTGGCAATTTTTACTTACCATTCAGGGAGGAACATCGGAATATGATCTAGTAGCTGAATTTTTCTCTTTCATATGTTGTATTGTATTTCATTGTTACTTGTACCTTTACTGTTGGGATTGTATTCTAGCCCCTTTTTAGTTTTAACAATTTTTTTGTTATACAGTTTACTTATGTTTGTATCTTGTTTTGTGATTGGATTCGTGAGTTTATAGGTTATAAAGTCAATGACTTCTAATTTTATGGAAAATGCATTTTAGTGCTAGTCACCAGTCCCTAGCCTATGGATGGCAGGCTTGGAGTAGTCATAGCATGGGCCCTAGGGGAGGGGTCTTGACAAATTTGTATCAGAGGAGTCGGTTTTACCAAAGGACTAGGAATATGATATTTTCTATGAAACAATAGTGTTAAGGGTAATGAGTGCGGTTTTTAGTTTAGGGAATACAATGATTGTATGGTGGCCGATGTATCCATACACCAGGACCCATACTTCTGAATTCCGAATCAGTGCACAAAAACACTTACTGCATGTGTGTTTCAAAGATTTTTCCTTGTTATCTCTTGATTCATCTCACTAGGTAAAACTTATTGACCATGGCGCACCAGTTTCTTTTTAGGATGCCTCCACATAGACATCCAGCCAGGGTTTCAAGAGTTGTACGCACAGATAGCCCACCGAGAGATGAGGCCTCGTTACAGGGCCCATTTCCTGTAGAGCCACCCATGGAGGCACCAGCGGTACCATTAACCATTAGGCCACTGATGCCACCATCCCCAGAAGCAAAGAGTGAACGCCACTTGATAACATTTCATGAGTTACAGTGGCAGAGGCCACCCAGTTTTAGTGGAGAGATGGACCCACTGGCGGTTCAGGATAGCCTGGAGGTTGTGGTGGGAGTCTTCTAACTCGTAGGGAAAATAACCGATCTCATGGTAATCCTTGCCGCCATCCTTCTACAGGAAGCAGTGGGAAGATGGTGGATCTTGAGGCTCCAGGTTCACAACGAGGTGACTCTTCTCTGGGTAGACTTCAAGAGCTTGTTTCAGGCAGAGTTTGTCCCAACAACTCTTCGTGCAGTGCGCATACAGGAGCTTCTTCATCTGCAGCAGGGGAAACATGACTATAGATCAATAATCAGCGAGGTTCAATGACCTCTCACACTACTCCACGGATATGGTACATGACCCTTTCTTTAGGGCCCAGACATTTAAGCAGGGGCACAGGAGGCAGATCAGGGTTTCGAGTATCTCATTCAGCATCCCGACGTAGGCGAGGATGTTAGAGAGAGCCCTCTTGGTGGAGAGTTTCCATGCCGAGTAGTCGCCAGTAGTGAGACCCACTACGAGTTGTCACGTATCAGAGGCTTCTGCAGCTGGCAGCTGACAGATGTCACAGAGGTCCAAGAGGGCAGACATATAGGTGGATGATTGCATGACTCAGGATCAGTTGTGCGGGGAAGCTGAGGCGGAACAAGTCAGGCAAGGAGCATGCAGTGTAACTCATGCAGCGGGCATGTTCACATGGCTTGTGACCATCCGAACTATCGTATAGATGATCATAAACTGGGATAGGGACCACCCAAGAAGAGACATAGGTTTGATTGAGGTGGTCTGCAAGGAGCAGGCAGATGTGGCAGTGAAGCTGGTCGTGCAACTTCCTGTGGGTGACGATTCGAGATGTTACCTCCACCACCACCACCAGGAGGTCCACACCAACCGCATGGAGTCGGTGGATAGGGGCGAGCTCAGCTCTAGGCAGCTAAGGCCTACGATCACATCGCTCTAGAGATAATACAAGGTACGCTCTGTGTCTATTCTACCTTAGAAAAAGTACTAATAGACATATGTACAAATCATTATTTTATTTCCACTTCCCTTGTTCAGAGCTCGGAGATTTTGACGGTGCAGTTAGCTCAATCCTTACGGCTAGAGACTCCTACGGGAGAAGATTCGACTATTACACACTGGTGACAGTATTGTGAGCATACTCTAGGAGGCGAGAGCTTCAGTTGGGATCTCTTAGTGGAATCGTCGAGGCCTTCCGACGTCATCTCGGGTATGGACTAGTTATCTACAGTCCATGCTCAGATTGATTGTATTAGGCTCAATGTTTAGTGTGTCTGCACGGATGGGACTAGGTTTACCTTCACCTGGAAGAAGGGAGACTTTGCAACATAGGATGGACTTACCAGGAGGAGAGTGGAACTGATCACTCATTAGTTGTCTAACCTTACCCCCGGATCAGTTCATGTGGAGTCCTCGAGTTATCTTGTAGTGGTGGACCAGTATGCGGATGTCTTCCTTGATGATGTTTGAGGTCTACCTCCTTTTAGAGAGGTAGAATTTTTCTTTGACTGGTATCCCAGGATGGAAACGATATATACACCAGTGTATCAGAAGACCACCATGGAGCTTCGTGAGCTGCGGGTACTGTTGGAGGACTTATAGTGGAAGGGGTTTATCTGTCCAAGCGTTTCACCTTGGCCAGCCCCAATTTTGTTTGCCAAGAAGTCGTATGGGAGCTTGAGACTTTGTGTCAACTATCGTCACCTAAACCATGTGACCATGGAGAAAAAGTAACCACTCCTGAGGAATGAAGACCTCTATGATCAGCTGAAGGGATCACAGTTGTTCTCGAAGATAGATCTCAGATCAGGATATAACTAGCTCATAGTGCGAGACGAGGATGTGCAAAAGACAGCCTTCAGATGTTGGTATATCCATTACGAGTTCTTGGTTATGGAATTCGGCATGCCCAATGCTCTATAATTTTTCATGGGACTCATGAACATGATCTTTCATCCATGCCTTGATCACTTTGTAGTAGTCTTCATCAACGATATTCTGATCTACTCAGCTACTGCGGAGGATCATGCCTACCAGTTGCAGGTAGTACTGGACACACTCCAAGAGTACCAGCTTTAGTGTAAGTTCTATAAGTGATATTTTTGGATCTGAGAGGTCCCCTTTCTTGGTAATGTCATATCTTAGGGTGGATATACAGTGGATCCAGCAATGATTGAGGGGATACATGCTTGAGAGCCACCCAGGAGTGTAACGGAGGTACAATGTTTCTTGGAATTGGGTGGATATTACCCGAGGTTTGTGCCTGAGTTCTCTAGAGTTTCATAACCACTATCAATAATGAAGAATAAGGGGAAACCTATCGTTTGGTAGGAAAAATGCCACCGGAGTTTTCAAGAGCTGAGGCAGAGGCTGACTAGTGCCCCCATCTTGAGGCATCCAGAGGAGGGCGTAGGATACTTAGTTTACTACGACACATAAGTGAACAGACTCGGATGTGTCCTAATGCAGGAGTGAGCAGTGATCACATATGGTTATTGATAGCTAAGACAACATTAGCATAACTATTCTACCCATGACCTGGAGTTAGTAGCAGTGGTCTTCGCCTTGAAGATGTGGCAACACTATCTGATGGGCGAGCGCTTTACTGTGTACTCTAATCACAAGAGTCTTAGTTAAATATTCTATTAGAAGGACCTGAAACAGAGACAATGACTTTGGCTTGAGTTCCTCCAGTATTAGGAATTCGATATAGTCTATACTCCTAAGAAGGGGAACGTTTTTGCAGATGCACTTAGCAGGAGATCTAGTATACAACTTCTAGGTGAGGCGACGAAGAAGATGGCTTCTTCGCATATATACTTTGTGGATATAGATGGAGCAGGTTTTATCGAGTCTCATACAGTCACTCCCCCACTCCTTCAGTGATTCAGGGAAGCTCATCATGGGGACAGTGACTGTGAGACACAACGTGCTTAGATATCTACAAGAAAGAACCTAATGGATTTTCTGTAGGTGGGGAGCACATCATCATCTTCAGAGGATGTACCATGGTACCAGTGTCACTTCAGGAGGATGTTTTGAGGAAGTTCCATGCATCCCCTCTAGCAGTACATCCAGGATTGGAGAAAATGTACCAGGATCTCCGATCATAGCACTGGTGGCCAGAAATGAAGAAATCAGTAGCTGAGTTTGTTTCTCAGTGCCTCACTTGTTAGCCAGTGAAGGCATAAAATCAGGTACTAGCATGCTTGGTTCATACTTTAGAGGTCCCATAGTGGAAGTGGGATGGAATATCCATGGACTTCTTGGTAAGAATTCTACGTACATCCAGAGGTCATGAATCAATTTGGGTGATCCTCAACAAACTCACCGAGTCATCCCACATCCTACCGATCATAGAGAAGGGTTCATTAAAGAGCTTGGGATGTCTCTATTTGTAGGATATTGTAAGGTTACATGGAGTACCCTCGATGATTATCTCCAATCATGATGCATGTTTTACTTCCCGGCTATGGAAGGGGTTTCAGGAGGCTTTTGGGACGCAGCTTCATTTGAGCACCACCTTTCATCCTCAGATGGAAGGCTAGACTGAGTGGACCATTCAGACTCTCGATGACATGATGTGTGCTTGTGTCCTTGACTTTGGTCGCAGCTGGTGTAAAGTCTCGGACCCGTGTTCCACTAAACGGGTGCCCCGAACTCGGTTGGTCACATGGCCTCAAGCGCATTTCCTCAAATGACAGAGGTTTCCGACTAGCAGTGAGGGCATAGGTCTGATAGTGTGGAAACTATGCCCTCTTTTTTCAAAGTGTAATACAGCGGAACCAATGAATATAAACATACAAAAGTAGAAGAAATAAAAAATACCAATGCTGAAATAGACAGAATACTGAAGTAAAGAAAATACCAACAATCATATATAATGATTCCATATGTACCTAAGTCTAAGAATGCAGCCAAAACAGGATACACTACAATTGGAACAATAAAATACAAGGGATAAATACAACATGAAAAATAAAATAGCACAGTAGGAACTCAGTAGCATCGCAAGCCTATGCTCGGTCCCATGCTCTCCTACTCCTCTACAACAATCAAGTACTGGTATATGGACCCTTTCCATTATCCACACCTCCAACAATATAGACTATTTGGGCCCAAAAAATGACCCAAACAGGGTGTGAGAATTAAATCTATGTAGGAAACCATCAAAGGCATGTGCCCAACTGAAAGTGAATTTGTGCAACAACAGTGTGTAGTAATGAACATGCAGTAAACTAGGAAGTACTCAAAAGCAGCTACTCCTACTAGTTCCATTTCCATTTAATTATTATTTAACAATCCAGGATTAGTAAATTATAAATTCTCGAGACTCAGCCTCAGTATACAATCTACTAAATAGTGCGGCATCAAAACTATAACAAGATATCTAACAAGTACAAGGTAAAACAATACCAAGCCTCTGGTATCCTGGCCAAACGGCTAAACAAGGGGGACACACCCACGGGGTGACCCTGGATCCAAGAAATGATCCCACACAGTAGTTATACATATTTATTAAATTACCTATGCAATTATAGGTATTTAATTAATCATGGCCTCATCTATATGACACCCCGCATGGGCGCGTAGCACAATGGTAAAAAAACACTCAGTAGATGGAATTTAACATCAGACCACCTACCTTGATCTTCTCTGATAAATATACGTGAAAGACGCCTTCTAAAATGTCTGAGAACAACGTAGATCTAGGATAAATGAAAACGCATTCAAACCCAAATAACACCACCTCGAGAAATAATTTGAAGGAATGGTTCATGAAATGTGAATAACACACCCGTGCGGTTCAATCGAGACCATCAATGAAGAAACTGGAGTTTCGGTGTGCAGTCGGGATCTCATCCAAGCTCTGACCTTCTATCCCGATGCTCCAAACACATCTACTCCCTCCTCTGCCGAATGAGGAGGCTAATTCCCGTTTTATGCACAAAAAAACTACACGGTGTGTAATCTCATGTACATGACGTGTACTTTTTATTTTTTTAACTATTCCCCTGATGACTCCTTTTTACCGCCACACTGTTCATTTGTCGACATGATTATGTGACATATATTTTTGGATACACGACGTGTACTGTCGCTTAGCTAGCGGCTACTCCCACTACCTTCATGTTCACATGCCGACTGATTACATGGCGTGTATATAATAAGTATGTGGCGTGTAGTCAGTTTTTACACCCATCATCACCAACATGCCTACACGACCAGTGTACTGATCCCACACGGCCTATGTACATGGCATGTTGAAAAGTACATGGCGTGTACCCACAAAATTTGGGATTTTCCCCACATTCCTTATCTTTTCAAAAGCACTTAAGGAAATGGGAAAAGAAGAAACCCATTCCTCAAGAATAAGTACCAGGTTTTACAGTTGGGAGGATCATGTTCCTTTGGTAGAGTTTGGATACAACAATAGATATCACTCCACCGTTGGGATGGATCCTTTTGAGGAGTTGTACGGGCAGCCCTACAAATCACCTTTGTGCTGGACTGACCTTGGAGAGTCAGCACTAGTGGGACCAGAGATGGTACGAGCTACCACAGAGAAAGTGCAGATCATCTAGAAGTGGATGAAGACTGCAAAGAGCAGGAAGAAGTCTTATGCCAATAGGAGACAGAGACCTCTAGAGTTCCAGGATTAAGACCACATTTTTCTACAGGTCTCACCTCGACAAGGTTTGCAGAGATTTTTCTGAGGCGGAAAGTTATCTCCAAGATTCATCAAACCTTTTCCAGACCTCCATAGAGTTGGCAAAGTGGCATACCTCTTAGCTCTTCCACCTCAGTTGCACTGGATGCACAACGTCTTCCACGTATCCCCGCTAAGGAGATACATGCACGACCCTTCTCACATCATCGACCATGGCGAGCTGGACATCGACGTTGGGGTGACTTTTATAGAGGTTCCATTAGAGACTGAGGATCGATATGAGAAGTTCCTTCATGGATGGTCGATACCTCTGGTGCATGTTCACTGGTAGCATAGGAAGCTCCAGGAGAGAACATAGGAGTGGAAGGCTTAGATGCATGCTCAATACCCCCACTTGTTCCCTTAGTTTGAGTTGTGGCATACAGGGATGTAAATCCTTGAGGTGGGGGAATGTAAAGACTCAAAATTTCTATGTCATTTTTTTTAAATATATGGGAATTTTATGAGTCTACAAAAATTAATGGAACGAGATTCTGAAGCCCAGAGTTTCCATAATGAATTTCTGAACATTATTTAGGGTACGTTCAGTAAACATGTGAGCGGGTTTTTCTAACATTTGAATTGGTGCTTGGAATTGAAACTTGAGGGCACCGTTGAACTTGTAGTGCTGGTATTCACATAAGTATATCTTCACCTCAACTGTCGTAGGTTGACGATAGTTGTTATCTTTTCACATATTCGTGAAATAATAAAATGAAAATAAAATTGTGTAACTTTTATTTTTATTCCATGTGGAAGTTGAGAAGTGGGTACCACCCGAACTAAACTCACATGAGAGTTTATGAAAGTGGGGACCACCAATCCTATCCTCCCAAGAGAGGTTATGGTGTTGGGGACCACCAGAGGCTTGAAACCTCTTGAACTCCCTATTAAATGTGGGAGAGCCTCTTCAACTCCTTCGATATTTAATTTTTCCACCCTCCTTTAATTAATATTGTGCCGAAATCATCAATTAATTAAGTGGAGCCAAATTAATTAATCCAATTTGAAATTGTGCCAGCAATTAAAAATTGGGGAAACACAACAGATGGACATTTTAATTTTGGAGAAAAGGCTTTGAAAAGGGGATAGTTATTTGAGAAAGCCCGCCAACGAAGAACGCCGACCTTGACTTCGGCCTTCTTCCTTGAGACATCCCCCAACGGTGGACATCTTCAACAAAGAAGACTAACCTCTATAGAATAACATTAATCTGATGAACGAGCTTGGGATCGGAGGCGAGTGACAGGCACGGGGAATGTCAAAAACATTGACTTCACTCTTCATCGTCAACAATCAAACAAGGTATGGGTTTATTTGTGTATGAATACTTTTTCCATGTTCTTCCCTTGAATTCTTTTTTGGGATATAGATTAAATCATTGCTGAAGGTTAAAAATCTTGACGTTCTTCTTCATTTTTTTCTTTAACCATATACTACCACCCTAATGCGGAGGGTATGGGCCAAAAAACATAGACCGACCCCTCCACAAATCTTGTGATGATTTGTGGTGATGAATGCAATGAAGGCGATGGTGCAACAACACCTCCCTGTGGTCGCCGCTTCCTCATGAACCCCACACCTTTGCGACACCCCAACGGTCGAGCTGCATAGTGGTACACACGACCACCGCACCCCGCGACTCCATCACCTGCAGCCCTGCCGTGCTGCCCTCGCTCTATCGCCCTCCACCAAGCCACTGCACCGAAGTCCGCCGAGCGGCCGCCGCCGTCTGCCGAGCCAATGCGCCATCATCCGCCAAGCCATCATCCCCCGTGCCGCGACACCGACATCTGCCAAGCCACAGTGCTACCGTCCATCAGGCCACTACACTGCCGAGCCGCCGCGCCACCGTACGTCAGGCCGAACCGCCTCGGCCACGCCGCCAGCGGCCCTCCCAGCAGCCTTGGCTTTCCAAGACTTTGACCTCTGAGACGCCTCGGCCGCGCTGCTTGCGGCCTCTCCGAGCCACCTCGAGTAGGGCGGAACTACCCCGCACCCTTGTGGAACTCCCGTAGCAGAGCCGCCGTCCGCGACCGCTCCGACCCGTAACCTCCGCCACCCCACGGTACCTGTGGCCCTTGCGGCCCTAGCAGCCTGCTTGACCACTCAGTGGGTCGGGCCGCACCATGAGCCAGGTCGACCTGAACCGGGTGGACCCATTCCAGGTCAGTTCAGGTTAGTCCGACCGGGTTGGAACAGACCCGAGCCCAGTACATCCCATTTACCCTCTTTTGGCCATAAATTTGGCACCATAAGTCCATTTGACAATCCATCAGCGGTGCTAGAAATATTGGAGTGAAATGGTACCTTTGTATATACCCCACTGGAGTTTTGGATTAATATGGGGAACAGTCAGGTTGGATCAAGCACGATTCCAACCGGGCCCCCGAGACTAAAATGCTAATAACTCACAGACCGGGCTTCCAATTGACACTCTGTCTATTGCGTTGAGACCCCTATGACATGATATAACTTTGAGATACTTCTTTGTGGGACTTAATGGTAGTTGGATTATCGACCTATATCTTGTGGTGTGGATACTCCCAGAGACGAGTGATCATAGTGCGAGAACCTACTTGCTGACTGAGACTTGACAATTGCTGACCTTTTCAACTCGGAGTAACTTGACATGCCAAGTGGGGAGCACCTCTGTGTGACGCAGCAGACCCACGGTGGGGAGCGCCTCTGTGTGACGTTGCAGACCCATGGCACTTGATAGGAGGGGTACCTCTGTAGGCCACGGTGGGGAGTGCCTCTGTGTGACGCGGAAGACCCACGGTACTCGACAAGAGTACCTCAGAATGTCACACAGGGGAGTGCCTCTGTGTAACGCGGCATACCCATGGTCGGGAGTGCCTCTATGTGACACGGAAGACCCACGATACTCGATAGGAGTAACTCAGTAGTCCAAGGTTTTTGGGAAGCACCTCTATGTGACGCGGCATGCCCACTATACTCAATAGAGGAGGGGTTATCTAGCAGCATAGGTGTTTGACAATGTGACTGGGGATGTTACTTTTTAATACCCCAAGAATAAAACCTGATATGAGTTGAGACGGTATCTATGTGTTTCATCATGATTGAGATAGATTACTTGATAACTTAGGTATATGTATGGGCATATACCTAAGTAGGGTTACTTGTTGAATTCATTATTTTTGGGTTATCCTTGGTGGATTTGTGAGATCATGAGGGTATCGGGGTCCCTAATGAGTATCGTTATACTCACCCCTACATGGGTTATTCACTGAACTTTGTTGTGTTGGATGCAGATGATAGATAGTGCTGACTGAGGACGAGAATACAAGGACTGGATGGTACCCAGTGGTGGATCATACGGCGTCTCGGTACGCAGAGGAGACGGGTGGACATGGAGTGCTTAGGAGGTGATCTGTACCCACCCTTCAGGTAAAAACCCCATAGGATGATCCAGTAGCTGTATTTTATCTTTCTTTTGTTTTATTGTATTTCAGTTGTACTTGTAGCTTTACTGTTGGGCTTGTATTCCGGCCCCTTTTTTACTTTCAACACTCTTTTGGTTACACAGTTTGGTTGTATTCATATCTTGTGGTGTGCTTGATTTCGTGAGTTTACAGGTTATAAAGGAAAAGCCTTCCCAGTTATATGGAAAATGCCTTTTGGTGCATGTCTCCAGCCCCAGGCCTATGGAAGGTGGTCATGGGGTAGTCACGGCAAGGGCCCCGCGGGACGGGTCATGACAACATGCACCTCAAACAAAACTATTCCCTTCAAAATATATTAAACGAAATAAACTAGGCATGTTATAAATATTTGAAATGATTGACATAATGAACACAACAATTTTCTATCTAGATATCTAGAAAACTCAATACACACCTTTCTCAATTCAATGAAAAAAAAGAATTCTCTGATCGTCCATTTTTCCCATGTGAACTCCAACTCCAATATGGGGACCAAAACCAAGTGTTATCCACTTTAACCCATTTTTTAACATCATTCATGCAAGATCCATTGATATTAAAAACATAATGAATGAGAATGAGATAATATATAATTATAGGTATGATCAATGGTGTCATATGTGAACTCATGCATGAATATTATGAAAATAATGATCCTGAAGAGAAAGACAAAATTTCTCTCTTTCTAAGTGTGATTTTTTATTGGATAAAAAATTCCTCATATTAGTTATCACATGTTGAGAGAAATTGATGGTTTTATCGCACTTATTTCTCAATAAATGTATTTGACACAGTAAAAATGTCCCTTAGATAACTCATTATGTTGGTGTGTTGTGTTCCAACTGGAACATTCTATTCACATCCCTTTAATTTCATTACTATCAACATGTGGTAGAAAAACACATATGAATTGTCCCATTGAGTTGTAGTTTTCAAGATCGAATCTAATGTGTTAGATGTCATATACAACATCAATGGACTTGGTTGAATATATTTTTTAACTAACACCCCATCTAGAAATTTTCAAAATATTTTTTACATCATTTAAAAATGTAACACGTCTATATAAATATTTTTATTTTTTAAAATATAAAAAACCAAACCTGGGATACTTTTTAATCTCCACTTATTATTGGTTTAACGAATCAATTAAAATTTTCCATGCATATACACAACAGATCCAATATTCTCTTATTTCTTAAAAAACCATACATCCAATACTTTCATATTGTAGTGAAATATGATACACACAAAAAATGTGTTCAATAATAAATAATTTGTGGATGAACTATATAGTTTATTTATATAGTATCAGATGATTTTATATATAGAGTTATAAGATAAATCAATTAGAGGAATCAAGAAATGTCAGCTTAGTTAACAATGTGGATTATATGATATTATTATCATGATCTTGATTCTTATATTTCTAAGGTAAATAGAATGTATGGGGGTTTCTAATAACTAAGTATTAATAGTTATTCTTCCACATTTATTTTTATTACATCAAATATAATGTTTAGAACTCATGATAATATATTTATTCAATATTGATTTGATTATATACTATTAATATTTAATGATAGTAGAATTTGTATAATCATTTATCATATTCAATTATGTTCTATATGTGGTAATCCTTTAAAATTGAGAATAATAACTCCTCGATGGTAGTTTTTAACAAAACGTTTTTTAAAGGAGAGGTTATAGTTTAAATAAAATCCCCATCACAAATTAAGGGTGATGTTTTAGTTTTTGAATATTCTTGTAATAGTTGCATCATAGCATTAGGTTGAGGTCTTGGTTTGTTCTTTGAATTGAGAAAATTTCCTATTTAAAATTGTTTTGGAATTTTTTTAATTTTTTTAGAAATATTGCTATTTAATATGATTATTTGAAAAACCCAACATTGGATGTATTAGATAAATAATTCTACTACAATAACATGGATTATATTTTGATCAATTAAAGTACTTTGGAATTGATTATGGGGTATAATTAATTTGGTAAATGGATAATATAATTCAAATAACATGATCTCCACACATTCATTCTTTTGACTTTGGTTGTATTCTCAGATGTGTAGTTAGGTCATTATAGTAATATATTTTATATTATTTCATCATTACACAATGAAACTATCAATATTCAATTATTTTTTTAACACGACATCATTTCATATATACGTTTCAATATAAATTAATTATATAATGTATTTGTCTCAACAACTATCAGCACTACATATTGTTAATTGTAAGGTTTTTTAATAGTTTAAGTAGGGACACATGTATGAGGATCGAAAACCTGATACTATTATAAAATAATGCTCACTATGGAGGTTATGTAATGTTATTTTGATGTAATTTTTTGAAATATTTATATCTTGATGCTACCCATGTAGTATGGTTATGCCAACCCTTCTCTTTATTTAATATTAAAACATGATTTATTACATAAAAATGAACTTACTACAACTCTGAAGATCATTAGGTCTACTGTATTTAAGGCTTTGGAACATAACATAACATCTAAAAATAGGAAATACACATATTGGTTGAAAACGTCTTTTCTCTGACCACACTATTCCTTCGTACATTTCATTACATGGGATAAAATTTTATATACATATGAAAAGGGTGAACTATAAAGCCCAGTAAGAGAATATACATGGAATAACATGAGGAATATAATACATTTCAGTCAATATTCATATCAATAGAGAAAAATAGAACTGAGAACATAAAGTCCTGATATAACATGATATTCATAACATGGAAATGTGGAGACATCATACAACATGATATTAGCATTTCCAAGGCTCATTGCACATGTATTAACATTAGTAAACCCTCATTGAACATGAATTAGAATGACTAAAACCACATTGAACATGATGTTTCATGATTCTAAACATTACCCAATGCATTAAAGAATATATCAAGGCGCACCCTTCATAAACATTTCATTTCATGCATATTTTTTCACATAGATCACATAACATAAAATCATTAAAAATTAGAAGTTATTTTGTGATTAAGGACTTTGAAATAAATAAATTTAAGTCCCTAATCATGAATTATATGATCATAAAGGTGAATACCCTTGGTATAGAAATGGGTTTGGTATTCACCACACGATGGAAAAACATAGTGCAATTTTGGCAGCACGAGAAAGTCAAATAGAAAATCATAAAATAGGATAATGAGAGAAAATGGGTCTCTCATAATTTATAGATAAAATTTACAGTAAGGGGATCATGGTAAATTATACCCAAACACATGAAATGTAATTTAATATGCATAATATGAGACTTTTTTAATGGGAATGAGGAGATCAAAATCCCTTATCGAATTTCTACATAGTAAAAGGTGTACACATAAGGGATTAATGAGAAAGAATGGGGTCAATAATCATTAAAACATAATTAAGGATATAGGGGGAGGTTCTAAAACATACCCCATAATATGTAATTACAAATAAAAGGGTGTAACAATATAAGGAAACATGGATAAGAATGATAATGGAAGGAACCCTTACATGGATGTGTGATCCCATTGGCATAGGAGAGGATTTATGGTAGCATAGTGTACCATGGAAGAACTCTATAGAGTATATATAAGAGTTTGGATGAGACTCAATTTGTCTTACTAAAGATTAATGGGTTCTTTGTGGGTTTATATAGGAAAGGTGGAGAAATTCATTATTATTTTGGTTTTGGACACAACACACTATAATATAATAAACCAAAAACCAACACGGTTTCTAGAAGTATATAGTGGTATAAATTATTTTATAAATCTAATGGCTGAAGATATTAAAATATTTCCCTTGATTACATGGATGTGAGTCACACTTTTAACGAACTGATTTTAAAATAATAAAATATTTTATATGTCCTAAAGGATTCCATAAGGCTTTGTTAAAAAAAACCAAAAAATAAATTTTTTTAGTGGAAAAAATTATATTTTTTCGAATATACCTTTATTTTATTTTATTATGTCAATATTGGGTCATTATAATGCCATAAAACATATTATATATTTATATGGTATATAATGTTTATCAAAAAACATGATTGTATCAAATTATTATGAAAAATTCAACGTTGGATTATTTCAACGTCTTGATAGAAAAAATAACATTCAATATATCAAAATAATTTTCTACATATTGTAATTTTAACTTTTAAAATTAAAATAGACATTTATTGAAAATTGACGAGCTTTGGAATAAATTATTTCGAAACTATAATAAAGGTTACTTTTTACAAAATAAAAAATTATATGATAATTAATATTTACTAAATTAAATTTACAAATAATATTTTACTGAAATATTATTTATTTAAAAAATACATTTTCGACAAAATAGATTCCATAGTTGTATTCAAATATTAACTGAAAATACTATTTGTGCTTTAGAAAATCATTTACAAAGTAAAAAAAATTGAATTAATGTAAACTAATTATTATATAATAAAATAATAACAATAATGATATTATATTGTTACATATCTCTTTATTACACCAACATATTCCCTAAGATCATGGTTTGTGGTGGTGGGGCTTTATTGGGGTTGTTTGGCGATCATAGATTTGGTTGTGATCTCAATAAGCTTGAACTTCTCCTATAAGCAGTTTCACTCGAGCTTATGTTTTTAGATTTCAGCAAGGAATTGGTCTTGGGAAATTCCTATAAATTCTATCTCCCATGGTTTCTATAATACCCCAAGATTCCACGATACGATTCTCTTTAAATAATACAGTAGTGTGTGTTGTATGCAACTTCGAGTTCTAACACACCACAACCAATCAAACTAGCCATTAAGAATAGTAAAACCCACTTTTTGAAATCTTATAAATTTTTCCATTCAATATGGACTTCATTTTTCGATTAGTAATATTGAAATTAGCTTATGGTGAAGTTTTGGTACTTTTCTGATCACTTTCATATTTGATGAATAGTGAATATTACTAAATTTTAATTAAAAAAACTTTTTTTTATCGAAATAATTAATAGTGATAAATTGTGAATTTGGGTGATTTTAAAGTATAATTAGATTATATTATTACCATTTAATCCAATTTTGGTCATTGGACATAATTTCACATTTAAACTGGACATAAGAAAGTGCCAAACTTTTGATAGTTATTATTTCTTAAAAACAAGCTTTTTGTTTTGACAATGGGAAATAATTTTAAATTAATTTCTACCACTTCTATGTTTTGAATTTAGAGAAATGGATTCAATTTTTATAATCAATAGATCCAAATTGTGTAAATAGGTAACTTTTATTTTTAGACATTTTGAATAATTACTTCGGTAAATATTGTATTTACCATTGTTAAAGAGTAAATCCGGTAAATAAAGGTAAACTATATAATATTATTATAATACTAAATTATCATAAAACGTGTCCTAAAATTATTTTCTGATAGCTGTACGACAATGGGCATCTTTGGGTAGATTTTGGGACCCCATGGTGCCAGTTTTAAGTGATAATGACACTTTATATTAATTAAGTTAATGTAAATCCAAAAAGGACATAAGCATATATCTTTTAGAAAAAAAATATTTACATAGGGTTTTATTTGTTATATTTTCGACTATAAATATTCATTATAAACATAAAAAGATTTCATACATAATATTATTTTATTTATAATTTTTATACAATGAATAATTAAATTTATTTATGACACAATAATGATGCAGTGTTTTCCTTATTAATGAAAGAATCAAATAATTGGTATTATAAATGTTAAAATAAATATAATTTCTATGTTTTTATGACATCCAAGATTTTTATTGGTTAATATGAAATTTTATTACTTCTTAAATGATTTTTTTTCGAATTAATACAGTTTATATGGCTTTAAAAAAATCAATTATTAAATAGTGTCAAAATTGACATAAATGAGTTTTTTAAAAACATATTATTTTATTAATTGATATTCTATTCCTAAAAATCTAAGGATTGTCCAAAAGGCTTATATAATTATATTTGTATCATTAATGGACCTATTGGGGGTATCTTTGAATTATATAGTATGTTTATTAACTATATAATATAAAAATACAAAGAGACATGGTAAATATCAAACTATTTGACTAAGAGTTAAATCAAAAATATAAAATTAATATATTTACCCAAACCTGTCTAAAACCTATTGGTTGAGTTGTTATCAACCTATCCCCACCTTAAAATTTATATAATACACTTTGGATCCATTATAAACCGAATATGAATTTATTATAAAATAACAATTCTAGCTTTTCTTAAGGTGCCCCTCACCCCTCTTATATAATGGCACTCCCCCTACTCACTAATTCACACAATCAAAGCCTTTTGTCTCGGCCAAAACCTTCCCAAATATCCTCTCAACATCCCTCACATCACCCTAGAGGCCCTCCTTTGGTCAGAAAGCCAACTTCATGATGCCTTTTGATCAAATCAAAATGAATAACCCGAAGAAGATGTAATAATTTCACCACCCTCTTTGAAGTTCTTTTCTTATTCCACCTCTTCTTTTCTTGTTATATACATTCTGAAATAATAACTCTAGTATCATATATATACTGTGAATTTATTATAAATATGGTACAACCATCTTCATTATTCTATCCATCCTTTGAATGACATGTCACCATACGTGCGTACGTACGGATTACCATCTCCACGTCGTGATGTAATTGTTATTCAATACTTTATTATTTGGATGGGTATAATAATGATGTGTAATTAATATTAATAATATATATAACATGATAATGATTCGGTATATATGATATACTATCTAATTATATATTATTTTAATATCAAAAGAGTGATATTGTCGCTCGTGCGTACGTACAGATTACCGTCTCCACGAACGCGATGAGATTCACTCCCCATCATATCCATTAAAGAATAATTTTCATTTGATGATTAAAAATAATGTTCATAGACCTGATATAATTCTTGATATGAATATGATACATCCCATCCATAACAAATATTTCTCACATAACAAAGAATATAAAGGAAAAGGAATCCTTTAACACCCGAAATGATGATAATACTAAGATATTATTAACAAATCAATGTTAAACGATCATATATGATATCATATTAATGTATATAATTCTTTTATAATCAAAAAACAATTTTTTCACCATTATATAGGAGGTTAACCTACCCTCAACCAAGGAAACAGTACAATGTAAGGGGTTTCTTATCTCACTTTTAATTCCCTGAGATTTCAATTGTTCGCCACTTATTTATTGCATGTGGTGTGTGTACTGCCCATGATTGTATTAATTTTGTAATATAATTTAGTTTAAGGATATTTACATCATCATTGTATGATATTTCATTCATGGGTGTATATTTCGTAAGTTACCAAATTGATAAGAGATTTTGAAATTTCAATCTCCACTCATTCGGCTTTACGCATACTTCATTGATTATTTTACTCCATGATTCTGTGTGGAATAACTATTCATTTTCTTATGTCATAATTTCCACTCCCATTTCTGTGGATATAATTTTGATACACATATTCACTCCATTGATAAATTCTCAAGTCATCGATATGATCTTGATAAGAGTTATTTTAACTCAATCTCCATTTGTTGAGTTAAATATCCAATTCATTGGTGTTGTTTTCACACGAATATGTGTGAATGTACTCTGATTGATTTACACTGAATATCAGATCATATTGAGTGTATTTATATTTTTCACACGTAATTATGTCATTGATTTATCCTTAACCTAAGGATATGGTCTTTATATGAAATTTCATCTCAATTTAAATTCCATTGAGACTTCTTTGTTGTTATACACCAAATCACTTTTATATGGGGAATATTATGTACATTTACCTTGTATATCATGAATACTGTTATTATAATGATATTACCGAGTTTTTATTACCAAAATTATTTGTATTCAAGTGTCTCTCTTTTGGTTAGTAACTCTAACTAAAATATCATTTTAAATGTTTCAAAGATTAATTATTCTAAATATTTCTCATTAATGTCCATGTTTTAAAAAGGGTTTTAAGGATTTATTTATATGGAAATTAATGTTTTAACATTAAAATTCATTTTAAATGTTTTAAAGTGGTATGGGACACTTTGATTCAAAAATCTATTTTTAAATGGCTTCTTGAAAAATAGTGCGACTTTTAGATGATTTCATCAAAAAGGGGGATACTTCTCTCTAATAGTTTTGATGATTATTTTCATCTAGGTCAATATCATTCATTATTATCAATTGAGGTCAATATATTACAATAAAATCTTCTATATTTTATTGAATGAGTTATGTTTGACTTTGGATGTGTTATTTTTATACCTTTCATGGTTTTTGGATAAAGTATTGACATTTCGTATGATATTTTTAATACGAATATTTATTTTATGTTTCAAACATTTAATATGAGGAATGAATTGGAATTAGTAAGTGACATGTGGAGCCCTCTATATCTCCTCTATGCATCGGTAGGTCTCATGAAACAAACTAGAGTCTTGGCACAAGGCCTGGACAAAATCTTATTTTTAGTCTTTGCACAAGTCCTTGACTATGTGGTTATGATAGTATGGAATTATGCATTCCATCATTATGAAAGTGGTTATTGATATTGAATTTTATCATTAGACTAGCATAATATCCATTTGAATAAGTAAATGGTGTTATTTTGCTTTTATATTTGCCATATTATGATGAAGTTCAATTTTAAAAGACTTTTGTTCTAGTCTTATACACTGCCTTAAATATTTATTCTTATTTATGAATATTTCCGCTATAATGTTATCCTTATTGAGAATCTGAGCATACCCCTTTCTATGTTTTATTTTCCAAAGATGCAAAGAAGTATATTATGACTGACCTCCAGGGATAGTCTATGGGATCTCAGTGTTCTCTATGGAGGAAATGTTGTTGTAGTTTTCCATTTTGTGATGTAATGTAAACCTTATGAATGTATCTAGTACTTCCAAGGTTACTTAACTAATCGTTCTTTCGAGACTTGATATTTTATGATCATACCAATGATACGTAATAATTCACCAACTCTAGGCTTCTGGGGTCAGGGCGTTACAGTTGGTATCAGAGGAAGTTTAGTACAAACCTTGGAAACTAGATTTAGATAAACTCTGATTAGAGCACATAGACCTAAGATGGATTTTGAAAATTAGTATAGAAGAAATTCCTAGAATTTTGGTATTGTAGAGATTTTGTGAGTTTTCCAAGATATTACATCCCTGTCTGGATATGAGTAGGTAGAGGCGGCTCTGGCACAGATGTACCATGGGGTAAAACCCGAAAACACCATTTTGAGCTAGACTCGAACATGAACTGTTGCACGACAACGGGCCCTGCTGCACTCTTTGTTAGGACACTTCCGAGGGATATGCTTAGGATAATTTACATTTTCTTTACAAACCGATATGACGTATTTTAATATAAGATGAGAATAAATGACCTTGGTTAATCCTAAGGTGTTTCAAATTGAGAATATAGTGTCATGATATTCTCTAAACAATTTTAGGACTATTATTATTCACATAATACATTCTGGTTTTAGTCAATGGTTGGATTCCAAGGAAGTCATAGTAACTTTGAGAATGATGTACAAGGTGGGAACGGTGGTGGAAATGAGCCACAAAATGGAATGTTGATAGGCGTAAAATATATCGTGTTCATGCCAAATAAGTTTTCCAAAAATATGATCAATAACATATATATTAACCAACTCCCGAACTCAATAACGAAGAGAGATGTGATGAATGATAAGAGCTATAGTAGTGGATACCATGGAGAAAATAATCCTTAATTTCCATTATGCAAGAAATGTGGAAGGAGACACACAGTAATGTGTCTCAATAGAACAATGAAATGATTTACATGTGGGAAAGAAGGACATAAATTGAATAATTGCTGAGGAAAAATGAAGAGTACTATGGAAGAAAATAAAAATGGTTCCAATAATCCATTTATATTAATTTTTCGTAAATTTAGGGGACCTGGCCATTACTCGAGTGAATTCCCTATTCTATAGGAAATTTTCTTGGTCAAAGAAAAAGCTATGTGGAAATAAATGGTTGGAGAAATTTTTAAAAGTAATATTACTCCATATTGAAGGGATTACTTTGGAATAATTTTCTCTTGTATTTTTAACCCTGCAGTTTGTCATGTGAAAATGATATTTGAGTAAGACTTATGTTTTCTCTTGTCGATATAGTGATAAATTACCATTTGGTTTTATATTATCATTGGGTTTGAGGCAATTAAAAGTTATTATATTTTGGGATGAAAATTCAAGGTATGAGATAACATTTGTGGTTAAATTATGTTATGGTAATTTTGAGAAATTTATCTCATTTTGGAAATGTTATAAAATATAGTTTTTTGAAAAATTACAACACGCAGACCGTGTTACAACCTTGTCACGTCGGACAAAGTTGAGGGAATCAAACCCACAACCAAAGTGCGATTGGGATTTATCGCCTACCGCTGGACTACGTGAAGTCCCTGGTTAGTGTGACTAATTATTTTTAGTTAAATGATTTTATTGATCAATAATAAGTTGATTGGGATCTTATGTCTTATCAAATGAATACCCTTAGTGTAGGAAAATGATTCAGTGATTAAGTGATAAATGTTATTTTAGAAGATGTTCTCTTTGTTGGGTACACTATATGGCCAAGGAAAACAGAATTCTATGGTATTTAATTTGAGGAGTAATGGTGGATTTTTATCTATGTTTTTATTGTGGATTTATAGTGATTTGGGTTATTTATGGAAATGATTAACCAATAATAGAGAATATGTGATTAGGTTAATTACCTTTAAGTTGTAACTTTAAGAGTAGTTGATGTCATTTAGGGATTCAATTTAATGTGGAAGACTACATAACCAAATCCTTCTAAGTTTTGGGTTTCAATATTAGTTTGGATTATATTGAAGGAATTTAAGGAAAATTGTTTATTGAATTGTATTTATTTAACTTTTTGGTATTGTTGGTTTAGTTTTAGAAATTAAGATTAGTGTTTCTTTCTCTAATGGAATATCCTTTTGGAGGATCATATGATCTTATACTAACCATTTTGGTTTTGATTTATCTCTAATGACAAGGTAAATATATAGTTTATCCTTTGTGGATCATGTGATTCTATAGAGGGTTATTATAGATCTTCCAGTCTGACTATGTCTTCTTGAATACTCAACGTTTAAACAAATGAGTTAGTGGTAGATATTTATTAAAGAATGAAACTCTACTTAAATAGTAAGTATATCTTTTTATGTTCTTAGTCAATCTCATAAATTAATTCATCATGTTTATGTAATGTAACTTAAAACCAAAAAAATGTTGTCAGTTTACATTTCCGAATAGGAGACTAATGACTGTTTGTCCCATCAAAAGTTTCTAGTTTTCTTATTGTTAACTTTATCCAGATCATATTTTGTATACCTCTCCATCAGAACATGACACTTAGTTTATCATCCATATCCATGTTTTCCTACATGGAATCCTATTATGGTTTATCTTGGGTGACCTTTGTACTTCCCATTATTTCTTTTAAAGGGATAGTTTTATTGACACTTTTTCTGATGTTGGACATTACATTATATTCCCAAGACCTATTTTAAAAATTGTGAGGATGCGATTTATTTAAGGAGGGGATAATGTAACACCCCAATCTTCCATGGTACACTTCTCTTTGAATGATACAGTAGCGTGTGTTGTACGCAACTTCGAGTTCTAACACACCACAGCCAATCAAACTAGCCATTATGAATAACAATACCCACTTTTTGAAATTTTATAAATTTTATCATTAAAAATAGAGTTCATTTTTGGATTTATAATATCTAAATTATCTTAGGGTGAGTTTTTTGTACTTTTCTGATAACTTTCATTTTTTGGTGAATAGTGAAAAATACTAAATTTTAATTAAAAACAACTTTTTTATCGAAATAATAAGTAGTGATAAATTATGAATTTGAGTGATTTTAAAGTATAATTATATTATATATTTTCCATTTAATCTATTTATTTTCATTTTAAATAATTTTATATTTAAACTGGACATAAGCAAGTGCCAAACTTTTGATAGTTATTATTTCATTAAAACACGCTATTTGTTTTGACAACAGAAATTAATTTTTAATTAATTTATGCCACTTACATGTTTTGAATTTAGAAATATGGATTCCATATTTATAATCAGGAGTTCTAAATTGTGTAAATAGGTAAATTTTGTTTTTATAAATTTTGAATAATTACTTCGGTAAATATTTTATTTACCATGGTTAAAGGGTAAATCCGGTAAATAAGGGTAAAAAAATAATATTATAATAATATTACATTACCCTAAAGTGTGTCCTAACCATATATTATGATACATGTCCGAACAGGGTCATCTTTTGGTCAATTTTGGGACCCCATGGAGCCACTTGTTAGTGATAATGACACTTTATATTAATTAAGTTAAAGTAAATAAAAAAATAACATAAGCATATATCTTTTAGCCAAACAATTTGTACAAAGGGTTATATATGTTATATTTTAAACTATAAATATTTATTAGAAATATAAAAATATTTCCTACATAATGGTATTTTATTTATAATTTTTAGACGTTGAATAATTAAATTTATGTATGACACAATAATGATGCAGTGTTTTCCTTATTAAAGAAAGAATCAAATAATTTGTATTATAAATTTTAAAATAAATATAATTTGAAACTTTTGATGACATAAAATAATTTTATTGGATAATATTACATGTTAGTATTTCTTAAATGAATTTGTTTCGAATTATGAATGTTTTTGTGACTTTATGAAAAATCAATTATTAAATAGTGTGAAAATTGACATAAATGAGTTTTTAAAATAAATATTATTTTATTAATTGATATTAAATTCTTAAAAATCAATGGATCGGCCACAGGAATTATATAATGATAGGTGTTTCATTAATTTACCACTTGGGTGTCTCTTGAAAGTATATAGTATGTTTATTAACTATATAAAATAAAAATAGAAAGAGACATGGTAAATATCAAACTATTTCACTAAGAGTTAAATAAAAAAGATAAAGTTAATATAGTGACCCAAACCTGTCTAAAACCTATTGGTTGAGTGGGTTTTGACCTATCACCACATTAATCTTTAACAAATAAACTTTTTATCCATTATAAACCGAATATTAATTTATTATAAAAAAATATTTAAAGGTTTTCTTAAGGAGCCCCTCACCCCTCTTATAAAACGGAACTCCCCTACTCACTATTCACACCTTCAAAGCCTTTTGGCTTTGAAAAACCCTGCCCAAATATCCTCTCAACTTCCCTCACATCATCTTAGAGGCCCTCCTTTGGTCATAAATCCAACTCAAGGAGCCCTTTTGATCAAATCAAAATGAATAATCCGAAGAATAGGTAATAATTTCACCACCGTATTTCATGTTCTTTTCTTCTTCCACTTCTTCTTTCTTGAAATATCCATTCTAAAATAATAACTCCAATATCATCTATATACTGTGATGTTGTTATAATTATGGTAAAACCATCTTCATTATTCTATCAATCCTTTGAATGTCAGGTCACCATACGTGCGTAGGAATGTATTACCGTCTCCACGTCGTGGTGTAATTGTTATTCAATACTTTATTATTTGGATGGGTATAATAAGGATGTTTAATTCATATAAATAATAAATAAAACATTATAATGATATTGTATTTATGATATACTATCATATTATATATTATTTTAATATCAAAAGAGTGATATTATCCCTCATGCGTACGTACATATTACCGTCTCCACGAACACGATGAGATTCATTCCCCATCGTATCCATTAAAGAATAAATTTCATTATATGATTAAAAATAATATTTAGAGACCTGATATAATTCTTTATATGAATAAGAAACATCCCATCCATAACAAATATGGCTCACATAACAAAGAATATAAAGGAAAAGGAACCCGTTAACACATGAAACGACGATAATACTAAGATATTATTAACAAATCAATGTTAAAAGATCATATATGATATCATATTAATGTATTTAATTCTTGTATAATTAAAAAAAATTATATCACCAGTATACATGAGGTTAACCTACCCTCAACCATGTAAAAAGTACAAAGTAAGGGGTTTCTTATCTCACTTTTAATTTCCTGAGACTTCCATTCTTTGCCACTTATTTATTGCATGTGGTGTGTGAACTACCCATGATTGTATTCATTGTGTAATATAATTTAGTTTAAGGATATTTACATCAACATTCTATGATCTTTCTTTCATGGGTGTATGTTTTTTAAGTTACTAAATTGATAAGGGAATTTGAAATTTCAATTTCCACTCATTCGGCTTTACGCATACTTCATTGATTATTTTACTCCATGATTATGTGTGGAATAACTATTCATTTTCTTATGTCATAATTTCCACTCCCATTTCCGTGGATATAATTTTGATAAACATAATCACTCCATTGATAAATTCTCATGTCATCGATATGAACCTGATAAGAGTAATTTTAATTCAATCTCCATTTTTTGAGTTAAATATCCAATTCATTGGTGTTGTTTTTACATGAATTTGTGTGAATGAAATCTGATTGATTTACACTGAATATTCAATCATATTGAGTGTATTTATATTTGTCACACATAATTATGTCGTTTTTTTATCCTTAACTTAAGGATATATTCTTTATAAGAAATTTCATCTCAATTTAAATTCCATTGAGACTTCTTTGTTGTTATACACGAAATCACTTTTATATGGGGTATTTAATGTACATTGACCTAGTATATCATGAATCCCTTTATTCTAATGATATTAACGAGTTTTTATTACCACAATTATTTGTATTCAAGTGTCTCTCTTTTGGTTAGGAACTCTAACAAAAATATCATTTTAAATGTTTTCACGATTAATTATTCTAAATCTTTCTCATTAATGTCCATGTTTTAAAAAGGGTTTTAAGGATTTATTTATATGGAAATTAATTTTTTTAAATTAAAATTCATTTTAAAAGTTTCAAAGTGTTATGGGACACTTTGATTCAAAAATCTATTTTTAAATGCCTTCTTGAAAAATATGTGTGACTTTTAGATGATTTCAAGAAAGAGGGGGATATTTCTTTTAATAGTTTTTATGATTATTTTCATCTATGTCAATATCCTTCATTATTCGTGATTGAGGTTAATCTATTACAATACAATCATCCATATTGTATTGAATGAGTTATGTTTGACTATGGATGTCTTATTTTTATACTATTCATGGTTTGTGGATAAAGTATTGAAATTTCGTATGCTAGTTTTAATATGAATGTTTATGTTATGTTTCAAACATTTCATATGAGGAATGTATTGGACATAGTAAGTGATGGTAGAGCCTGATATATCTCCTCGATGCATCGGTATCTCTCATTAGACAAACTAATGTCTTAGATCAAGGCCTTGAAAAAATCTTATTTGTAGTCCTGGAAAAAAGGCCTTGACTATGTGGTTATGATAGTCTAACATTATGAATTCCATCTGTTTCCGACGCTTTCACTGGGGTGCGTGCATCCATCCATCCGCGGAGGAGGATGCGCTGCACTGTTGCCCCGCATTCCCGCTTTCCAAAGGCGGGTGGCATTCGCTAATTTTTCAGGGATGTCTGCTCCTTGATCGAAACGGGATGATGGGATATCGGTTCTTCCTTCCGTGGATTCCCCCTCAGAACTCATCACCTAGTCCGGGTCTCCCTCATAAATTTAATACATTGTTCATGAAACTCTTCATAGTGCCTTGTTTCCATGGATGCCGGTTAATTACACTGCTTATTTCGGGACATTTCAAAGGGTCTGGTCAGGGAAGTAACCTTCAGTCGGGGGAGTAGTGACGTTGAGGCATCAGTAGCGTTTCTGGATGCTGGGGAACTGGCATGTCTGTCTATTATCCCTGGTCACAGGGCTTCTCGAGGGCGTGGAAGCCCAAGAAATCCCACATCGAGTGCGGGTAATTATATTCCATAGACACATATCTGAGTTTTTCATTAGCTTCCTGTGTTTAACACAGGGTATGCCGCGAGTTTAACGTCCAGCAGAGACGGATCAACCCGATCATAGCATTATCTAGAATGGATCGGATTGAGGGATTTCCCTTGAAGGGGTGCCGATACCGAGACCATCCCATGGGCGGCTTTGAAGAGGAGCGTACCGACATGGTCTCACCGGGATGTGACGGTCCAGGCGAGAATCCGGGCAGATGATGGATGGATGAATCAAGTGGAGGGGGAATGAAATGAGACCATCGTAGGGGCGACAGTGAAGTTGGGATTGAGCCTCGAAGAGACCTCCTACGTATCCCCGTGGCAGGGAATCAAAGTCTGCGTAGTTAAAAATGGTGTCGGTGAATCGACGTTAAAGTGGACCTTGGTCCGATGGATGTCGTCAGTGAACCGACACGAAGGTGGACCTTGGTCCAAATGGTGTGGGGCTTACACACTAGGCTTCCCAGGTGTGGATGAACCAACGTGAAGATGGTAGGAATGACCAACATGTGGCGGGCTTGGACCTCGTGGAGGCTTCCTACGTACCATGCTGTGACATGGATCAAAGACCACGTAGTTTAGAGGGGCTTCATCGGTGAACCGATGTGATGGTGGACCTTGGTCCGATGGGTGGTGGACTTGAACCCGAAGGGGGCCTCCTACGTACCATGCCTTGACATGGATCAAAGACCTCGTAGTTCAAATGATGGAATTTGCCTGCGAACCGACGTGAATGTGGACCCGGTGGTCCACTTGTGGGAGGTGTCGGCGAACCGACGTGATTTCGGACCTTTGTCCAATGAGAGATGGGCTTGAACCTCAGGGAGTCTTCCTGCGTACCATGCCTTGACATGGATCAAAGACCTTTTAGTTCAAAGGGTTTCATCGGTGAACCGACGTGAAAGTAGACTCAGGGGTCCACTAGTGGTGGGCTTGAACCTTTGGAAGGTTTCCTACGTACCATTCCTTGACATGGATCAAAGTCCTCGTAGTTCAAAGGATTTATGGAATACAGTTTAACGTCATGCGGGATGGTAGTGAACCCTGACGTGAATAAATGATGGGCGGTGGGCTTGAACATCGTGGAGGCTTTCTACGTACCATGCCTTGACATGGATCAAAGTCCCCATAGTTCGGAATGGCGGTGGGTGTCAGCGAAACAACGTAAATGAGGTACCTCGGTCAGATGGGAGATGGTCTTGAACCTTTGGGAGGATTCCTACGTACCATGCCTTGACATGGATCAAAGTCCTCATAGTTCAAAGGGTGGTCACAACGGCTTGTCGTTGGACTGGAATGCAGTTTAACGTCATGCTGGACGAGAGTAGAACTCGACGTGAATTGGATGATGGGTGGGCTTGAACCTTGTGTAGGCTTCCTACGTACCATGCCTTGACATGGATCAAAGACCTCGTAGGTAAAATGGGTGTGCAATTTAATGTCATGCGGGACAAGGGCTTATAGTTTAACGTCATGCTGGAAGAGGGCATGCAGTTTAACGTCATGCTGGATGAGGGCATGAAGTTTAATGTCTTGCTGGATGAGGGAATGCGGTTTAACGTCATGCTGGATGAGGGCATCCAGTTTAACGTCATGCTGGACGAGGTATTTTCATGGCCAATGCCAACTCTAAGCCCACGTGAGTCATACTCGGTGTGAGAAACAAGAGACAGTAAGGACCTGACGGTCACGCCGCGAAGGGTGTGTTTGTGTGAAGCGAAGAGGGGATTACGCGTTAGGCGGCCCATGGTGCTGAGACATACTCCAGGATGGAGGAATGAGGTGCGGTAAAGTGCAATGAAAGAGGGATTTGGGACCAATGATGGGAGGCGCCTCGTTCCCTATCACGCCCTCCACTGACCATGGTAGTGGGAAAGTACGAAAATGAAGGGGTGCAGCCATCCATTGGGGAACTAGGGTCACCCTTCTCTTGAGAACATACGACACACCAATAAGGATGATATCATCCCTTGTGGATGGGTGATTCCACTTCCGTGGAGAAGAGTGGCGTAAAAAATGTTCGAGCTGGGGGGACCCTTCGTGAGAGGCACGAGGTCAGGTCACAGTTTAACGTCATGTGTGGAGGATGTGGTGCTTGGCAGTTTAACGTCCTGCAGCTCGGACGAGGCGGGTTCACTCCACACCCCTAGGACTTACATAATCGGTACCCTATGGTCCTTGGGGGAGGGACGGTACTGGAAAGGCCATGGTCAAGGGGGGTTGTAGATTGAACCATCAAGGGGTCTACGTTAGCGTGGCTATTAGAAGAAGAAATAGTCGTTAGCGTTCCTATGCGAAGAAGCATTAGGAAAAGCAACGCTACGAGTAGTATTGTCCGTGGGACTTTGAAATCACATCGTGCATACCTGGAGGGTCGCACGGGAAGAGGAATTTCCAAGCAAAGGAGTGTGCTTCGCGAAGTGGAGTGCCTTGGCCATATCATGGGGCATAGGTGTGAGTGGAGGGTACTTCACGAAGTGGAACAGTATTCGCAGAGCACTGCCTCGCGAAGAAGAGGTGCCTCGCGAAGTAGGGTGCTGCGAAGAAGTGTGCTTCGTGATGTGTAGCGATCCTGCCTTAGCATAGGGATCACTAGTATAGGTTGGGTGTTTCGCGAAGCATAAACGCTCCACGGCTGCCCGGGTTCCCTTGGGAACCCCCCTCCTTCGCGAATGCCCTTGAGCTTCGCGAAGGGAATCCCTCTCAGAAGAGGGGCTCAAAACGAGTCAAAGAAAAGGCGTCACGTGAAGTAGAAGTACCTCGCGGAGCTCATGATTCCCGGGGGAAAAGGGTGCTTCGCGATTCGGGAGAGGAGAAGCTGAAAGGTCGGATTGTCCGTCCCCGGGACTCAGGGGGAGTCCAGTATTTATAGGCAAGGGGCGCCGCGAAGCAGAACTCGTGTGCCGCCTCAGGTGCTTCGCGGTGCGCTCGTGAACATCGGCATCCTATGCGGAGAGTTACCACCTCCGGAGCTTCGCGGCGGTCTCACGAACGTCAAACTCGTTCACAGAGAGTTACCGCCTCCCGAGCTTCGCGGTGGGCTCGTGAACGTCAAACTAGTTCGTAGAGAGTTACCGCCTCCCGAGCTTCGTGACGGGCTCACGAATGTCAAATGCGTTCGTGGAGAGTTACCACCTCTCGAGCTTCGCGGTGGGCTGGCGAACGTCAAATGCGTTCGCGGAGAGTTACCGCCTCCGGAGCATCGCGAGGCCGCGATGCTCCGGGTGCTTCGTGTCGGTGCTTCCCAAGGCAGTGGGCCAGCCTTCTTTTCCATCCCTTCCTTTCGTGCAATATTTTGGTGCCAAAAAATGCTCACCCCCCCCCCCCCTCATATTTCGAGCCGCGGAGGGTGAAGGGTCGAAGTCTGAGGGAAATCGCCAAAATTGTTGGTGGTTCGCGATGAGACTTCGCGAGAAAGGCCCACGGTGCTGATTGGGGCCACGGATCCGGACGTGTCGCGATGCTCTGCGCGGGTGAGGCGCGCCGCGATGCTCCGGGGTCGCCACCTATAAATAGGGGGTCGACCTCTTTTGTCTTCACGCGACTTCGTTGTCTTTTTGTGCTCTCGATTTCGTGAAGCTCCACGTACTCCGCGATTTCTCTCTGCGAATCGAGCTTCGCGGAAAACACCAGGTCTCTGAATCCAGGACCGCGCCAAGAGAACTCCTGTTTGTTGGCCTAGGCCAGATTTCTCAGCTTGGTCTTGCAACCGACCTTCGCGAGCCGTCTTCACGATCCAGATTCACGATTCGTTCTGAAAAAATTCCTTTCTGAGTTCCGGAACTGGAATGGCCCATCAAGAGGCTGTATTGGGGGTTCTTGCAGATGCCGCCCGTCGGGATGAGATGGCCAACTGTGCAGGCCTTGGGGAGATGGTCTGAAGCCATACGGACCACGCTTCTTTGACAGATCTACTATCAGAGAGTCAGAAGAATTATCCGCAGTGTAAGAAGCTTCCATTGCATGACTTCGGGTTGAGGGATGACGTCTTTATCCCTGAGGCGAGTAGGGACGAACCAGCTTGCTGGTTCTGGAGCACACCATGTTAGCACCAACGGTTCAGGGCGGCTGATGGTCATGCGTAGGAGGACTTCACACCCATCACCGTTGACTGTCTCTAAAACCATGTGAACGATATTGACGGGAATCCACTGCAACCGGAGACGTCCCCTCCTCTATACCGTACCATACTGAAGGCGGATTTGCACGATTCGAAGAAGGGATGGTCCGATGAGTGGGACCTGCGCCAGGGCGACAACATTACTGATGACTGGGCCTGGGCCTACTAGGTAGGCGCCTCATGCGAGGAGTTTGGGGATGAGCTGAGGAGAGTGGGGTTATATGAGGTGGCATGGGCCTCCCAATTCCACATTTACCAACTGAAACAACTGATGCCGGAATTGCTGAACAGATGGTCGTCTAGGACCAATACCTTTCACCTGCATCACGGGGAGGTGGGCATCATCTTGTGGGATGTCCACCAGATTTCTGGGGTTCCGATCTTGGGGGCCATGTATGATGAGTTCCCCCCATCATGAGCGCGTGGGAGGATATAGAGCAAATTCCGCGACTGGCGTCAGTGCTTATGGCAGTCGTCCCTGGATAGGACAAGGAGGCAGTGAGGGATGTCCACTTTAAAAGATGGTTCAAGTGCTTCCTAAATTTCCCAGGGAATCGAGAGTTCCCTCCGAGGCCTTGAACTTGTCCGAGGGCGGCCCAACGGGGTAAGTGGCACTTGTATTGGCGGGTCTTGGGGTACAGCCAATGGAAGACTTGGGGTTTAAGTGTCAGCACTAAACAACAGCCGATATTCTGGCTAGCGGCGTTCATCGCGGCTCTCATCTGCGGTTGGATTCTACCAGTGAGAGATACCAGCATGGGGGTGCGGCCCAGCTCGTTTATTATGGCGTCCATGTTGTCCATGGGGCAGCGGGTCAATCTGGGGATTCCAATGCTCACCAAACTGTACAGAAAGCTGCGGAACATTAGCGAGGGCAAGAAGCCACCAAGGATATACGGGCCCTTCCACCTCTTATATGGGTGGATTGCGGCGCACATTAGGGGGATCTATAATTATCCAAACCCTATTTCGCCTCCAGGATCAAACTTCCGCCCCTCTATCTTGAATGCGGTCTGGAGCTTCCCGTTCAAACTTGTCATGCCGATGGTGCTGAATCGGGTGTGGAGGGCGGATGAGTTTAATTTCCACCCCTGCCCATTACCGACAGGGATACTTACTGACGACGGGCAGGGAATAGAAGAACCTTGGGCTTACCTCATGGCCTTTCGAGGTGTAGTTTTGGTGGCACGAGTAGATCGTGAGCCACTCTGTGAACCGTACACCCCGCATCAGTTTGCGAGGCAGTTCTGGTGCCTCCAACGGCTGACCCCGCAGGTCTACTGGGAGGTGCGTCACGAGGAGCACCCATGTGTGATGAAGAAACTGTGGCTCATGTTCACACGGGAAGATGGGAAGATGTGAATTGCATTGCCTCCATCCACCGCCGCTTTCGGATTGGTGAGGGAGTATGCCATTAGTTTGGATGCTGCTTACCCAGGGGAGATGCTGAAGTAACCAACTATTCGGGTCGGTGACGGTGGGCCTCCTCTATCTCGAGGTCGGGGTCGGAGGGCAGCTAGGGCCTCTCGCGGTAGTGGGGATGCCATGGCGGCATGACCCGCACCGGCCGAGGGTGTGCCAGCAGCGGCGGATCCGGTGATTCCAGAAGAGCAGGGCCATCCGGAGGGGCATCCACCTAGGGGATTTCATAGGATATCCACTCAGGCTCCGGGGAAGCGGCTACGTCAAATCAACATGGCAGAGGATGTCGTCTTCCCAGAAGCCTGGGACATTTGGGATGTCAATCGGCAATTCCTCATCCCACCCGAGATATGGTCCCACCTGAATTGCCTCGGGATGGAATTACCGGGAATAGGCCTAGTACGGGCTGGATTCATGGCGTCTCCGACGGAGGCAGAGCGATATTTGGACGAGCTTTAGGATTACGTTCACTCCAGTGGTGTCCCTTTCCCAATGACAGACCGGGTGAGGGTACTATTGAATCAAACAGTCCCCCCACATTTATCGGCTGCCGATCTGAGGGAGCGCTTCCCCCTTCTGGAGGAATCAGTGGACTCCTCTCGGGAGGATGAGGCTGGAGGAGGGAGCTCGTTGGAGGAGGGTGAGGTCAGAGATCAAGGCTCAGATTCCGACAATTTCGTAGAGGCTCTCGAGGTAGCATTCTGAACTTTATTCCTTATGGTCCATTCTCTGGCCAATATGGACTTCTCACCGATGTTTGAGCCATGCATGAGGAACTTGTTCGCATGCCTCGTTCTCACCCCTTGGCGGGTGATGATGCGGGATCTTCATAACCCGCGGCTATGGCTGCGTCCAGTTCCGCATCCGGTGGGACCAAAGTACCCGAGGTGGCTCCTCCGGAATCTCCAGACCTTCTAATAGTATACGGAGGGCCTCACCTCGGGGTCCCATAAGTACCGGCTCAAGAGCAACACCAGGAGGTCGATCTATGAATGTTTACTCTACCGGTTTCCTTGTCGTCACATGTAGACTATGCCAACTAACGTTTATGTCCCTCTCTATCGTACAGTTCTTCGACTGGTGTGGGCTGCTGCGGAAAGACTAGTCGGGATATCTGGTGGCGTCCCTCCTAGTGGCATGCCAGTGATGGTGCCGATAGTCCCCCCATCTCCCCAAGCTGCAACACTCATCATCACCGGCAGGACCACCAGCAGGGTCGTGCCTGAGGTCATCGAGGTGGACTCCGATGAAGAGGATCAACCGGTCTGTCCTAGTCCTGTCACACCTGCTTCGACGCCAGATGTCGTACTGGATTCAACACCAGATGTAGATCCTGCCGAGGATTTCTTGCGGGCGTATCCCGCGTATGAGCCTGCAAATCGCGCAGACTGGGACGAAACGACCTCCGACGAGGAAGACAACAGCATAGTCCGCCGCCGGTCGTGGAAGCTAATCACGCGTGTCATCAAGGACACCCCCAAGTGTGATGGCTAGTCAAAATGGACAGACTCCGCTCGTGGTTGCACGAACTGTTTGCTGGGGGCGTGGATGCCCAACGCCCTCACGCACTCATCCGAGATCTTATGGCTGAGAAGATCTGAGAGCATGATCATGGGCTCAGTGTGGGCTGGAAGCGTAGGAAGGAGACCAACATCAAGAAGCTCTAGGAGGCTAAATGTGAGGTCCAACTGATGTAGACCTGGGAAGATGAGATTTCAACCTCTCTTAATGCACAATCTGAGTTGATCTCATCGTTGAAGGCCCAGCTGGCAGAGGCAGAAGAGCATATGAGGCAGGCCTCTGGAAAGATGGCTGCCGTTCAAGCTGGCGTAGAGAGGGCCAAAGCCAAGGCTGATGAACTGCGGCCCGCCGCTGCTGAGGAGGAGCGAGAGCTAAGTCAGCGGAAGTAAGCCTTGGACGCCACAAGCCAATGGGTGGAAGAGCTGCAACGCTCTTTTGACAGGGTCAACCTATCCATGGGGGGAGTCGACCCCCGGGTATTGTAACAATCCAAAAACCTTTTATTGGTACTTTCATGCTTCAATTTATTCTTTCTTTGTTTTGAATGCCGTAACATGCACAATTTACACTATTTTAATAGCCTCGTTACATCCCTACAATGTTTGCGGGACGTTAGGCGATAATTACCAAAGCCCACGTGGGTTGAGCCCAATGTGAGAAACATGCGATAGTTGCCTTCTCGCCCCACCTAACATAGGAGTGGAGACCATGCACCGGGCATCCGGGATTCGGATTACCAGTCCAGATTTCCGAAAGATGGGAGTGGCTTGACCGGAGAAGGAACTTTTCAGAACAGTCGAATTACCGTTTCTTTGGCGCTCCCTCATGTACGAACGGTGCAACACCAGGGGAACTGGAATCAGTCCAAACAGAAGGAAACGGGAAGTGTGAATTACGATTCCCAAGATTCGGAGTGCTGTGGGGATGGCATGACAATAAGGGACAACCGTTAACCATAGAGGAGAAGCGGTATCCTTACTGTGTTAGCCTGTTATGGGGACAAAAATGAGGGTCAACCGTTGACCCTGTTCGAAACATGGGACCATGTCACAAATATTGTCGGTCAATCTTTCAGGACATTGACCCAAGACAGTTGGCGGACCATAGGTCAAACATCCATACTATTAGGGGGTCCTTCCAAACATGACCAGTCTTCTGGAACATTGGTCCAGGATGGTAGGTGAGACGATGCGGCATGAGACCAAGCTGTTAGGGGGTCCCGTGAGACATGAAAGGGGACGAGGGTCCGAATAAGGGGCACACAAAGCATGGAATATGGAGTTATGGTTTGTCTGAACAGAATCCAACACATAGGTAGTTACACCACCGTGGTGGGAGTACACCATATGGGCGCATTGGTTTGATCATGGATCCTTCCTTCTTTCAGACAGAGCCTCTCTGGCGAGGGGATTTATCGCTTTCCAATGTAATCTTGGGGCATTCTGAACTTGTTCATGGCAGAGTCATAGTTACACGGTCCCCTATGAGGGGTCCAACCAGGGGCAGGAACAGGATTTTACGATTCCTGGGGCTGGACCCTAGGTGAAATTCCTGGGTGTCCCTACGTATCCCATAAGGATAAAAATCAATCCATACGTAGTTCTGGAAGCACAGTGCAGTCAAAGACCAACACTGGCAGGTGAAATCCTCTCTGATAGAGGCTCTGGTGCATCCCATGATTAACATGGGGCATCCTGAGCTTGTTCAGGGTAGAACTACAGTTTAGTGTCATGTGTTGAGGACACATGGACTCCTGTAGTTTAACGTCATACGATAGGACATGGAATAAAAGGGAAGATCCCAGGGAGCGTGTGGTGCGGTAGACATGAAACCGATGTGAATGAGGACTTGGAGTCCAAATCGCACCACGTACCCCTCGACAAAACTCTTCAGGTCGAGGGACTAAGAGTGAGGATTAGGTTGGGCACGAAGCAGAGTGGTCGGGCGTTCCTACGTACCCCATGAAGATGGGAATCAAGCCATAAATAGTTCTGGAAGTGCAGTTTAACATCATGCGGGACGATGAGAAGCCTGGCCATGTTGGTACACATCCCGCCAAAACTACTAAGCCCACGTGAGTCATACTCGATGTGGGAAACAAAAAGTAGTGGTGGGAATTTCCCAACACAAAAGGGGCAGGTTAGGGCAGAGGGACTCTCAGTGAATACCGGCCCAATGACACTAACACGATCATTTAGCGCACCTAGATGCATGAAGAGAAAGAGCCGAGTATGATGGAATTCCACTTGAACATGAGGAAGTGGAAATGTGTGAATCATGGCGCTCGAGATTCAGATCACGATGATGGCGGCGTGACGATGGAGGATAACTGTTGACCATGGAAGAAAACCAGCATCCATATCGCGTTAGCCTAGAATGGGGACAAACAAATGAGGGTTGACCGTTGACCATGTTCGAAACATGGGACCATGTCACAAATGTTGTCAGATATCCGTAGGGACGTTGGCCCGAAACGATTGGAGGGCCCTTAGGTCCAGCATTCATGGAGATCCCTTAAGCCTCGTATCCATGTCGTCTGAGGGTCCTTTTGGATGTGGAAGAGGATGATGATCCAAATAGCAAGCTCACAAAGCATGGTCATGGGATGAGGAGGATGTCCCTATGAAAATCCCACACTTCGGGCTCTTTGTCAAAACACATATTAATACGACAACGAGATGTATTAGATAGGGGGATAAGAGTCCTTTCCCATAGGGAGATCTTAGTTTAGGGTCGTAGAATTCGGACCATGGATGGGAGGAGACATAAGAGGCACGTGGTGGAGTAACTCAAACACCTGGGATGAATGGGAATAGGGGGTGTGTGCGGTGCGATGAACAACCTGACGTGAATGAGGACACAATCCCATATCACACCGCATGACCTCCTTAGGAGAGGTTTTTGGTCAAGGGACCGAAAGCGAAAGTTAGGCTGGGCCCACGGGGAAGTGCACGGGCGCTCCTACGTATCTCATGAGGATGAGAATAAAGCCGTACGTAGTTCTTGAAAATGTCTTAGTTTAAGGTCTTAGAGCTTGGACCATGAGTGGGTAAGGAGAGAAAAGGACACATGGCAGGGTGGTTACAAAACCTGATGTGAATGAGGACCTAATCCCTACTTAACATGTGTTCTCTGGGGAAATGCTCGAGTCGAGGGACCAAACACAAAGGTTAGGCTGGGCCCGCGGGGAAGTGCTCAGGCGCTCATACGTATCTCATGAGGATGAGAATCAAGCCACATGTAGTTCTTAAAGGTGACATGGTAACATACCAGTGCCAGGGGAAAAGGGGAGTGCGGTCATGGCCCTTGCACTAAAAGGAGCGGAATTTGATAAATCTTGTTTGTCCTTTAAGGTGAGTGGGTTTTTTTTGTGAAGCGACAGGCCTAGAGTAGCAAGCCGTGGTGTCGCTACAAGGATCAAACTATGGTGGGCATTGAAAAATGGCATGGCACGTGACCAATACCCAACGTGATGTCCTCTACAATGAGGTCACCACAATGTAGTGCCGTTTTTCGTCGTGCGGTCAGGATGATAATGTCACAGTTTAGGGTCGTATGATAGGACCAAGAATTCATTTTATCGTCATGCAGCACAGACGTAACAGAGACGATGCTAGGTGGGGAACGTGCGTAGTGTTATGAAACACAATTGATGGAGACATGATCCCACATCCCATTTTACGCCACTCGTAGAGGGAGACCTTAGGCCGAGGGGCCTATATAGAGGTAAGAGGTGAAACAGGGGGAAGACACTAGCTCCCCAAATGGGCTAGACCCAAAGACAAGGCGTCTGGGAGGTCATACGTATCCCATGAGGAAGGGAATAAAGCTAAAAGTAGTTCTAGATGGATCTTAGTTTATGGTCTTAGAGCTCGGACCCTGAATGGTAACAACTTCCCAAGTTAGCGCAGACGTCAACCCGATCCCTAAGCCCACGTGAGTTAAACTCGGTGTGGGAAACAGGGGGGGCATCCTTATCGCAATACATGGGGAACCCATCAAAAGGGAGTTGGTAGAGGGCCCCGAAGGACACCTTTGACGCGGATTGTTTCCCCAACGCGCAGACGTGCACAGAGGAAAAGTACCCAGAGTTCCGAGACTCTATTTGGACACGATGAAGTGATTAAGGGTGTGAATTGTGTACCCGACATTTTGGGCTCAATGGGTTGGCGTGGAGATAGAGGAAAACTGTTAACCATGGTTGAAACACACCATCCATATCACATTAGCCTGAGGTGGGAACAACAAACGAGCATCGACCGTTGACCATATTTGCAATGTGGGATTTTATCGAATTGTTGTCCGAAACCCTCAGGGCGTTGGCCCGTAACGGTAGGAGATCCCTTGGGTGTTGTATCCAGGCCGTTCTTGGGGGTCCCTCCGGGTGTGAAAGATGATGGAAGCGCTGATGCAGGGATACACAAAGCCTGGAAAGCGGGTGTGGACATGTCCAAGTAAAGCTTGGCATTCTAGGTAATAAACCAGAGTACTCTTAGGCACATTGTTGAACAGCCGAAAAGGGATCGACGAAACATCTCAGGAGGGAGAGGTACATGGCATGGTCATTACGAGACCGACATGAATGAGGAAATAATCCCACACCACACCATATAATCCTCTCATGGAGGAAGGGTAGGCCAAGGTGCCAAGATGGGATGAAGATTCCCGAGATATGGGGATGGACCCAAATACTAGACATTTAGGTGGTCCTACATATCCCATTAGGATGGGAATCAAGCCACACATAGTTCTCTAGATGTAGTTTAACGTCATAAAGGACGAGGGGGGAGTAATATACCCCCAAAAAAGGGAGGTGTATTGTACGGAGAATAAACCGATGTGAATGAGAAAATAACCTCACGCCACACCATACACTCCTATAAGAGAGGACCTGGGCCAGGGCCCGAAAACGCCAAGGGGCCTGATGGTTAGGCATTGGTCAGGGAGGCCTGACCCGCTTGCAATTTTACGTCTTTCAGTGAGGACGAGGGCCGGGGACCCGAGGAGGCCAAGGGGCCTGAGGCTGGGCCTCGTAAGGGAAGGCGTACGGCATGGTACATGATCCCTACGTAAATGAGGACATAGTCCCACACCACACCATACACCCTGGGTAAGAGGTTGGGCAGAGGGGCCCAAGAAGGCCAAGGGGCCTAAGGTCAGGCATCCGTCAGGAAGGCCTGACGGGTTTGCAGTTTAACGTCTTACATGAGGATGGGGCTGGGGACCCGAGAAGGCCAAGGGGCCTGAGGCTGGGCCTCGTAAGGGAAGGCGTACGGCATGGTACATGAACCCGACGTGAATGAGGACATAGTCCCACACCACACCGTACCCACCTTATAGGGGAATCGTGGCCGTGGGCCCGACTGCTAGCACCACCCGGGGGGAAGTTTGTCACTTCGGGATGGGGTAGAACGAATCACTGCACTCGATGTTTGGGACATCTCGGGGTGGACCCAAAGATCCATGACACTATTGACCATGTTCAAAACACAGTGTTCCTATGGTGACCTGATATGGGAGCAACAAATGAGCATCGACCGTTGACCAAATTCACAACGCGGGACTTTTATTGGCTTGTTGCTTGAAAACCCTCAGGGGTGTTGGCCCGTATCGGTAGGAGAGCCCTTGGGCATAGTATCCAAGCCATTCTTGGGGGTCCCTCCAGGTGTGCATAAAATGATGGAATCCAAGTCAAGCAGTGGGTGAAGCATAGCTGTATCCATCCACGAAAGAGGCAAACATCTTCAGGGGTTGTGCAGCCGGGTCGAGGCTTGATCGACGTGAGTTGGGGAAAAAGTGTGCACCCTGCCATATGTCTTGACCTGAGGGGAAGATTTTGGCTTTTGGGCTGGGCCAACAGACAAAATGTCTGGGCGTTCCTACATATCCCATTAGGATGGGAATCAAGCCATACGTAGTTCTTGAAGGCCATACAGTTTAGAGTCATGCGGTGAGGACGTGTGAGGATAGAAGAACGGGAGTGGGCACATGGTGTAACCCTTACAACCCTTGTATGAGCGGGGTTAAGAAATACTACTCCCCGCTACACAAATATCCTCCAAGGAAACTATTCCCAGGGGGATAGTGGAAGAGAAAAGCTTGGGGTTGGGCTCGAGACGAGGCATCCGGGTGTTCCTACGTATCCCATTAAGATGGGAATCAAGCCATACATAGTTCTTGAGATGCAGTTTAACGTCATACGGGACGAGGATGCATCTCATTTGGGGATATGTAAGGTACGGAAAATAATCCTACGTGAATGAGGATGTAGTCCCACACCATACCGTACAATCCTGTAAGAGGGTAAGTTGGGAAAAACCAAGGGGCCTGAGGCCGGACCTCGGTCAGGGAGACCTGACCAGCTTGCGGTTTAACGTCTCGCAGTGAAGACGGGGGCCGTGGGCCCGAGGAGGCCAAGGGGCCTGAGGCTGAGCCTCGGTCAAGAAGGCCTTACTAGATTGCAGTTTAACGTCTTGCAGTAAGGACGAGGGGAGATCTTAGTTTAAGGTCATAGAGCTCGGACCATTTTGCAGTTTATCATCTTGCAGGACGAAGATGCAGTTTAAGGTCATGCAGGACCTTACAGTTTAAGGTCATGTTGGACCATAACGTGTAGTTTAAGGTCATGAAAGACTAGCTAGGATTAGGTGAAGTACCGCTTGAGGAACATGGAATTGGTGGGAGGGGTTATGAGCTCTCCATCCATGGTCACCAAGGAGTATGCTCCATTGGGGTAAACCTTATGGATGATATATGGCCCTTCCCATTTGGGTTCTATCTTGGGCGGTTTCCTACCTGGAATCATTGGCACTCGAAGGGCCAGTACTAGGTCACCCTGTAGAAAAGAACGGAGACGGACCTTCTTGTTGAAGGCCCTCGCTATCTTATCCTGATGCCTTTCCAGATTGTGCAGGGCACGAAGCCGGTTCTCGTCAAGTGCTTCTAATTTAGCTAGACGGATTTCGGCTACCTCATCTGATGTATGGTGATCATAGAATGCAGTGCGTAACGATGGCAGCTAGATCAAAATGGGTAGGACGGCCTCAGCTCCATACACCATGGAATATGGGGTCACCTGGGTAGAGTTGAGAGTTGTCGTCCGATAATCCCAGAGGGCGTTAGGGAGCTTGTCCGGCCAACTTTTCTTGTTTTGACCAACCGTCTTCTACAGAATGTTAGAGAGTGTTTTGTTGAATTCCTCGATTTGTCTGTTTTCCTATGCATGGTAGTGGGAGGTATGGTTCGAACAGATTTCGTACTTGGCGTACAATTTCTTTAGTTCATCCACTCGGAAGTTGGTGCCGTTATCGGTGAGGATGACGTGAGGGACCCCAAACCGGTGGATAATACTGGAGCTCACAAAGTCGACGATGGAACGCGCCTTGACCTCTTTGAGTGGAACTTCCTCTGCCCACTTGGAGAAGAAATCTGTAGCAGTCAGGATGAACCTACACTGGTGAGTTGTTTCCGGTGGATATGGTCCCACTACATCAAGTCTCCATACCGCAAACGGCCAAGAGTACTTGGTGGGGTGGAGGGGATCCAGTGGCCGATGAAAGAAGTTGGCATGAACTTGGAACGCGTGGAATCTCTTGGCATACCCAATAAAATCATTGATCATAGAGGGCCAGAAGTACCCCAACCTCCGGATTTGATGGGACAGCTTCGGCCCAGCTTGATGGGCGCCACAGGAACCGGCGTGAACCTCTTTCATGACTTGAGGAATCTCTACTCCTTGGATGCAACGGAGGAGGACTCCATCAAAGCTCCTCTTATAAAGGATCTGTTCAATACTGGGGCCGCTCTAGAGGGTAAATTGCAGCGCGCAACATCGGATTCGCTCGCGCTCGGCCCGGTCGTTCGGGAGGCGACCATTTTGGAGATACTCTACAAAAGGTACCCTCCAGTTGGGAGTGGATTCAACCACTGTGTCTGATAAACCCAGGACCCCTGACGTAGAGGATCCGGCAGTGAGATGACTTTCCCATAGACCATCATTGTCCTCTTGGGTGATGGGGGAAATGACTCTCCGGTGTGCCACATGTATGATCAAATCATCTTGCTCAGGTTCTGCGAGCGACGCGGCTAAGCCAGCCAAGGCATCTGCATGACCGTTCTGTGACCTCGGGACATGGGTAATCTCTTGTCAAGAAGAGAACTGGGCCATTAGGCGGAGGGTGTACTCCAGCAACGGTACAAGCTCCGGCTTCCTGACGACGTAGTCGCCATTAACTTGTTTGATTACCAGCTCAGAATCTCCTTTCACATGTAGATGGGGCACATGGATCTCAAGGGCCAACACGAGACCGGTGATGAGAGCCTGGTACTCTGCCTCGTTGTTCGTAAAGCCTTCTGACAATTGGAACGAGTATGGTAGGGCGGCTTGCGCTGGGGTAATGAAGACAATACCCAGGCCCACTCTGTTAAGTTTAGGATTGTTGAGCCTCCTACCGGTGGGGCTCCAGGAGGCACCGTCGAAATGAATTTGCCAACACGGGACGACATGATCGACTGAGAGGATCGTCTCATCAGGAAAATACAGGTCTAGGGATTGATCTGTGGAGCTTGGATGGGCAGCTAAAAAGTTTGCCAATGCCTGTCCCTTAATGGCCTTATGAGGTACGAACCTGATATCAAACTGCTGGAGAATCACCGCCCACCGTGCTTGTCGGCCAGTCAGCATGGGGCGGTTCAGGATGTACTTCAGTGGGTCTACCCGTGAGACCAATTGCACCTCATAGTGCTACAGGTAATGTTGCAACTTATGCACGGCGAAGACAAGCTCAAGGAAGCTCTTTTCGATAGGGGAGTATCTGACCTCCATATCGAGAAGCATGCAGCTGAGATAGTAGAGACTGTTCTCGGTACCCCCTTTATTCTTCTGGGTGAGCAATGCACTGATGGATCTTTCCAGGGCGGTCACGTAAAGGACCAGTGGCTTTCCGGAGATATGTGGCATCAAAACCGGAGGTTGGAGAAGATACTACTTGATTTCCTCGAAGGCGGTCCGACATTCCTCATCCCATTCGTAGGTGTCACCCTTATTCATGAGCCGGAAAAGGGATTACACTTGATGACCAGATTTGTGATGAATCGGTGTATATAGGATAAGTGGCCTTGGAGGCCTCGAAGTTCCCGAATGTTGCTCGGGGGAGGCATTTGGCTGATGGCCTTGATCTTCTCTGGGTCGATCTCAATACCTCAGTATCTAACAAGAAATCCCAGAAACTTCCCAGAGGTGACCCCAAAGGCACACTTCAACGGGTTCATCTTCAGGTGACGGGAACAGAGGAAACTGAACACCTTCATGAGGTATTTGAGATGGTCCTGGCGCTGACATGATTTTACCACTAGGTCATCTACATAGCATTCCACCAATGTTCTGAGAATCGACTTGAATATGTGGTGCATGGCCCTCGGATAAGTGGCACCTGCATTTTTCAAGCCGAATGGCATAACCTGGTAGCAAAAGGTACCTTGGGGAGCCCTGAAGGTAGTGGACTCCTTGTCCTCGGGGGCCATCTGGGTCTGGTTGTACTCAGAATACCCATCCATGAAAGAGAGAGCTTGGAACCCAGCCGTGGAGTCAATCAATAACTCTGTCACCGGGAGTGGGAAGTCATCCTTTGGGCAGTGGCGATTAAGGTCATGGAAGTCAATGCAGACTCTGATATGCCCATTCTTCTTCCTGACTGGCACAATGTTGGAAAGCCACTTGGGGTACTGGACTTCCTTAATGAAGTTGGCTTTGATAAGCTTGTCAACTTCGGACTCAACCATAGCACCATGAGAAGGGTGCATTTTCCTGGGAGGCTGCTTAAACACATGATGGTTTGCAGGGAGGCCCAGATGGTGAACGACTACCTGGGGATCTAGTCCTGGCATCTCATGGTAACTCCAGGAAAACATGTCACATTGTTGTTTGAGGAAGTCTACGTACTGTTGCCGCTCCTCGGGGGACATGGCTGCACTGATCAATGTGGGTTTCGGATCTGCCTCGCTACAAAGGTTCACCTGTACCATTTCATCAACTGTGGTAGAGACGCCTTCCTCAAAGGTGGGGGGAGCATACTCCAGGTCTTCCTCTCCACCCATGGGGGGATTTCCCGCGACAGGAGATACTTCTGGTCTATCAAAGCCTGAGGGGTAGCTGGTGACGGCTTGGGTAGCAGTGGTCATCCTATCAGGAGACTCACTTTCCATTGAGACCATGCAATGAAGGCAGTCGATCCTATCTCATCTAGCCTTTGGCCTAAGGGGCCACGTTTGATGATATCAAAGCAGTGGTGACGTGTCGGCCTGAGTCAGTTGATTCTAGCCCGACGGAAGAGACATGTATGGCGTACTTCCATTGTCATAAGCTTGACATTCTGGTACCGTACAGGGGTAGGAGGTTCTGGGATCACCTAATCCTGGTTGATGTTGGAGTACGAGGTGATTTTCCACCATTGCTTGGACACAGGAACATTCCATCCTTGTGTACCCGAAACAAAAAAACATTGCCCCATGTCGGGGGTCGTGGCCTCCAATCGGTGGATCGGGAGGATGTAGGCGTCATCCATGATTTCCCAAGGATCACTTGTGACCGGGGCAGGTTCATCCTCACTTACTAGGATTTTCTTATCCTTAATTTTTTAATAACCGGCATCCAGATAGAGGGCCTCAAAAGAGTCTAAATGAGACGCATCTCCTTGGAGCACGCCTACTCGACCGTTGAGTGAGTATTAGAGACACTAGTGATACGATGAAGGGACTGATGCATGTAGATGGAGCCATGGCCTACCCATCAACATGTTGTAGGCGGTGTCCTAAGAGATTTCCATGAACTCGGTGTTGGAAATTAAGCCATCGAACTGAGTCTTCAGGCAGATCTTGCCGACTGGGGTTTTCTCAGTCCTGTCATACCCCTGGATTCTGAGGTCAGAGGGAGTTAAATCACCTTCAGACAGACCCAGCTTTCGCAATGTCCGAGTCGGAATTAGGTTGATTATGGAACCCGTGCCAGCGAGGCAACGACATAATTCCACACCATTGAAGTGGCCAGTGATGTACAACAGACAAATATTCCCCTGTATAGGAGGGTCCTCATCTTCACCGGAGAACTAGATAACCGCCTGACATTCGGCGTTCTCAATTGTCTCAGTATGGAAGGCTTCTGCAGCTTCTACCTCCGTCTCAAACTGGAGGGGGATCCTTAGGGCCTCGGAAAGTGCCCCACGCATTTTAGATGATAGGAGAAGAGCCTCAAGGATAGAAAGAATTTCCGAAATGCCGGCCAGGTTCTTCAGGACATCATACTTTTGCTCCAAATGCGAACCTCTGCCTACAGGAGGTCGTTCGGTATTTGGAGGCATAGCGGGTCCTGTCAGTTGAACCGGTGATCGACTAGTACTGGGTACATCCTACTGCCTACTAGTTGAAGCCTGGAGAGTAGATGCCGGACAAGGATCAGACAAAGGGGGCTGGCCTGTAGCTGGGAGAGACTGACTGTGATACGAACGAGGCAGCTCTCCCTGATCTAGTAGCACAAACGGCAGTGGAGGTAGAGCTGAGGGAGTTAGATGGGGTTGCGCGTGCTGAGCTCTACACTGAGCCTGCTATCTGGTGTCAGTAGCGTGCACGGATTGGATGAAAGTTCCCGCTAACATACCTCGATGACCGGTGCGGTTGCGATTCCGCTGACGTTGACGTCGGCTGGAAACGTTGGGGAGGTTCACCTGGCGTTCCCCCTCATTGGGAGTCATATAGGGCTTTACCAGCTCCACGGTGTTAACCAAAGCGTACCCCTGGTTTTTGCTCGACAGTCATCCACCACCGGGTGGATTATGGGAGGAATCCCCATTTTAGGGGGCATAAAGTCTCTGAGAGTGCGAGATGACGACGACACCGGCGGAGCACATTGCTTCTTCTTGTGTCGTCGCTGCTTGCCCTTTTGGGAAGAGTTCAGCTATGAAGACGATGCAGAGGTACCGACTACTTCTTATGAAGGTTCCAGCTGCTTCAGGAGCGCCCGGATGATACCATGGGCACGGACGACGGTTTTTCGAGCCATCCAGTCGTCGTATTTCCAGGATCCGTGGTTGGGAACCTGCTGCCACTCGCCTTTGCTGTCGCTACCGATCTCTGATCCTGCAAAGACACCCACCACTTGTGTCGGTGTCGGGCCCAACCTAAATATGTTGTTGTTGACCTGGTCTTGAAGACAATCTTTAAACACATATAATTTCTTGAGGGTGTGCCCCAGAATCTGATGATAAGGATAGTAGTTGGGGTGATCGGTGAGATTCGCCTATGCCGGTCTTCTGCACTCGGGCAGGTGCACAATCCCTTTCTCTAGAGCACTTCGGAAGTTTCTAGGGACCTGATTTTTGTTGAATGAATATGTATGGTGCCTTATTTCCAGATAGGGGGCCCTGGGGGCCTGGCCCTGATGAGGGGCCGGAGGGGCCTACCGAGGAGGCGACGCCTGATTGTCTCTCCTAGGTGGAGGTGGCGCATTGCGCGGGGGAACCTGTCGATTCTAAGGCAGTCGCTACTGGGCAGGAGCTTGTGCTTGAGGTGGAGGACCTCTGTGGGGTTGCAGGGATGGTGCCGCTGGCAGTAATTCCAGCTGCCTAGGGGCTTCTATTTGGGCCACCGCGGCGGGTTCGGGTCTTGCGGTCCTCCTGACTGGGATCATAGGGGGAAACGAACGTGCCTGACTAGCCTGTTGCAGAGCTTCCTCAAGGCGCTGAGCCTTATATGAGAAATCTATGAACCCTCCCGGGTAGTTTTGGATAATCAGGGAGGGTACCAGCTCCGTTTTGACGTTCCCCACACACATCGTTAGTAATTTCTCATGAGTTAGTGGCATATCGAGGGAATACGTAAGTCCCTTCCACCGGGCGATGAAATCCGCGACTTGCTCATCAGGCCTTTGCTTGCACTTGAAGAGGTCTGCAATGCTGGTCTTCCACGTGGTGGAGCTAAACAGGTATAGGAACTGCCGGCGAAGATCCTCCCAACCGGTCAAGGATCTGATAGGGAGATGGCTGTACCAGACGAATGCTGGACCTTCCAATGTCTGTAAGAAAAATCGGAGCTTGGCGGCTTCTTGCTGAGCCGGGGTCCCCAGCATGGGGCCACACCTGGAAGAAAAATGAGCCATGTGCTGCGGCGGGTCCCTTGTCCCGTTTAAGGATGAGAAAGTGGGGTTCCCAAAACCCGGGGGCATGGGCATATCATCCACCCACGCGGGATACGGCTTTCCATCTGATGGGACCGCCACCTACCGCGTTTCCAATGCTTCGATATGGGCTGTGAGTGCCGCTATAAGATCATCCGGGTGGGGGTCCCTGTCATGACTAGGATCCCTAACCACAATTGCGTTGCCAGGTTCTTCAACATGGTAGATGGCTTCAGCATCTCGTGGATCAATTGGCGGAACGACCTGTGGGGTGACTGGGGGAACCCAGACTGGATTCTTCAGATTGCCCCGTCGTTCGGGGGGGGGGGGGTGGCGAGACATATCGCGCCCTCTTGCCGTAAGTTCCGGATTCTACCCTGTGTGCGGAAGTAGCATGATCAGGGTTGCCCGGAGGCATCTCACTTGGGGGAAATTGTTCCTGCCCCTGCTGCCCCAGCCTGGGATTACCATAGTTGGGTCGCCGCTCTGCAGCGCGCTTAGCCAAGAGTTCATCATCCATCCTCTTCTGCTCAGCAAGCTGCTGGCGTAATGTGGCCTTCTCGAGATCTTCGTCCGTTTTCTGCACAAAGGAAGACAGGTCAGAGTGATTGACAGTTACAACATGCTCCTTACCCTTGCCGGTATTTCGACCGAGTACCAGCGACTCGGTGGGTACGAGGAGGCCTAGCAGGTTCCTCTGCTGACGGGTAACCCTTCCTGATGGGTCCAGTAGTGGAGGTACACCCTCAGGGGGTAAGTCTCCATCAAGGAATTCATGTTCGTCTTCCTTGTCCAATACGTCATCCATGTGGACCGATACCCCTCTCGAGGGCTTTTCCTCGATGTCGCATAGCGAATCGGGCTGCCGTCGGATAGGGTCGAAGAGGAGAGCGGCATAGCATCCCCAACCATGGACTTTCACATGTGGGGTAGCCTCCCCGACAACTCTGCGGAGTACTTTGAAACTCTGAACACATTACCATTGAAGGGCACTCTGACGGCCTGGACACTCAGGGTGCTGGGCCACAAGGTGTGTGGCCAAATCGATCAGGCGACATTGCTCGCCGATTTCTTCAAAGTGCTCTCAACTTCTGGTGTACACCACCCGCTCGAAACGAAGGCGGAAGTGTGTCACCCATAGGGTTCGACAAAAGCACCCCACTTCTTCAGGGGTAAGGAACTCTGGTGCGTGAAAGTTCAGCACCGCCGTCGGCCAGAACTTCTCTGGGAAGTAATCCGCTGCGAGAATGCTCCAGAAGCTCCTGGGTTCGGACTTGGGGTCTGGCCCTGTATTTCCCCACTCGTCAACCGAGGGTGGCTGAGGGACCGATAGCGGTACCGAGGCGGACCTCTGGGATAGTAAACTCGGTGGTGGAGAATATGACAAATGAGCTGACTGGCCGCCGAATTCCGGGCCATCCTCTGATGAGTGAGGTGACCTGGCCACGATGTCACGATACGATGGGCTGATAGCCACAGCTTCCGGAATAGGAGTCGCGGCTGCCGACGATAGGTCATGTAGTCGCTCTACCTCCGTTTGCCCCCAAAATAGCTCTTTGTGATCTCTAGTAGAGGTAGAGGGCACTTCTGGTGACAATGGTGGTGATTGCACAGTCGAGACCTATGGAATTTCCACGATTGCTTCCTCCTGGATGTACCTGTGGAGGGAGGTGGGAATCTGGTGGAACTCGCATTCTGGGAGAATGAGGCTAACACGCCTGGTTCCTGCCCCAGTCCTTGATATGGAGGAGCAGGGAGATGGTTCCATCGCTGAGTCGCATTCCTATTTAGAATCCGAGAAACGAGCCGATTTGATCTCCAACCGGGTCTTCCCAGGACTCTTCTTGTGGCGGTGACGACCCGCTCTCCTGCCCCGTGGTGGCTCTTCGGGACACGGTTGATTCTCATCATGTAGTCTCGGGGCGGCGCTGGCGCCGTGGTGGAGAGGGCCCCCACTCGAGATAGTCGAGGTGTGTGGGGCACCGGGGAAAATGTCGAAGGGTACATAGGGAGGACCTCCATGGACAACACCCATGTGGGAGAAGCCTCTGTTGGAATCGGCAGGAGCATGGGGAGGACCTCCATGGTCGATGCAGGTGGAGCGAGGCTGACCTTCACTCCACGAGTTGCGGGGGCGAGGAGGACCTTCACCTATTTCAGAGAGGACGTAGGGAGTCCCCCCATGTTGGAGAAGGACCGGATGGACAGTGCCTTCATATCGGTGGTCGGGGGCAGGAGGATGGACTCCATACCCTGTATAGTGGGCGCGGGAAAGGTTTCCGCGCCGAGCGTCACTACCGCGGGGCCGGTCTTCCTTCGGGATGGGGGTAGCATGAGGCATACCTCCATGATGAGCTTCGAAGCGGGGAAGGCCCACGCTCTGTGGAGTAGTGGTACGGGGAGGGCCTCCGTACGAGGTGACATCACTACGGGTTAGTTCGTAGCGATCACCGCTCAGGCATGCAACCTGGAGAGTCAACCCAGCCTGCCCGTGGGGCAGTTTGGGTCTCGATCCTGGTTAGGTGAAGGAGTGCCCCTGCTCAGTGTATGCAGGGACTCCATGATGCACGTCGGTGGTGGCTTGGTCCACTGTAGCTCTTAACGTCGACGCATCTGGGTGAGCGTCCTCAGCCCGGGCCCGGCGCTGACGTCGGGTCAGACGAGCTGGTGCAAGTGGTGTAGGGGAATGGCCTACTTGCTCTTCTTGCGGAGTCGGACGGCGGCGTTGACGCAGCCGGACGGGAGCCCTTTCCTAGATCCCTTGGGTCAGGACCCTCAGCGGGCCGAGCCGGACGGCGCCCGCCTCATCAACGTAAGGCGAGGAGTCGTCAAGGCGTTCCGGGGATAGGCTCCCGAAACAGTTGATCATTGGGGTGGGGAGCAGGGGCTCTCGGCGCGGCCTGTTAGGGCGCCGTTGACGGTGGGGCCTGGATGCCTCCAGGTCCAGGCGGGCCATATCCCGAGTTGGGATGACCCCTTCCTCCTCGTACCTGTGTACGAGGTTGTTGATCACCATTCGATGGATGACCTCTGATGGGGAAAGGGGACGTGGCACCCCGTATTCCACAATGTGTTGGCCGTCGTGGCGATAGAGGCGCCATGCGGGGGTGGCTGTGGTGGTGTTTCCCCTACCCCTGTGTAGGCGAGCGGGCGGTGATCGTGTCTCTGTAACAACAACCTGGTTCCTGAGAAAAGAAGGGATCAACTCATCAACACTTCGAGGAAAAGGATTGACATCCAGTGCCCCATCATCCTTCTATTCTCCACGTCTGTAAGAAGGATCCAAGCCAACACACTGCAGAACGGAGTGCCCCATGTTCTACTGCCCCACTTCAGGTGAGTTTCACGACAGGCCCGCTATTTTCTTGGCGGGACCAGGCGCCAGATATCTGGATCCGGTGACACATCAATCTACTGGTGTCGTGAACTCTACTAATCTCCACATTCATGAGAAGAACATTCACGTCGGGTTCACCATTCCAATTTCTGACGCTTTCGTCAGGGTGCGTGCATCCGTCCGTCCGCGGAGGGGGACGCGCTGCACAGTTTCCCTGCATTTCCGCTTTCCAAAGGCGGGCGGCATTCACTCCTTATTCAGGGACGTATTCTCCTTGATCGAAACAGGATGATGGGATGTCGTTTCTTCCTTCCATGGATTCCTCCTCAGAACTCGTCACCTAGTCCGGGTCTCCCTCATAGATTTAATACGTTGTTCATGAAACTCTTCCTAGTGTCATGTTTCCATGGATGCCGGTTAATTACACTGCTTCTGTTGGGACATTCCAAAGGGTCCGGTTAGGTTAGCAACCTTCGGTTGGGGGAGTAGTCAGGTTGAGGCATCAGTAGCGTGTCTGGATGCTGGGGAACCAACGTGTCTGTCTCTTATCCTTGGTCACAGGGCTTCTCGAGGGAGTGGATGCCCGAGGCATCCCACATCGAGCGCAAGGAATAATATTCCATAGACACATCTCTGAGGTTTTCCTCATCTTCCTGTGTTTAACATAGGGTATGCCGCGAGTTTAACATCCAGCGGAGACGGATCAGCCCGATCAGAGCATTAGATAGAATGGATTGGATTGACGGATTTCCCTTGAAGGGGTGCCGATACCAGGACCAGCCCATGTGCGGCTGTGAAGAGGAGCGTACCGACATGGTCTCACTGGGATGTGACGGTCCGGGCGAGAATCAGGTCAGATGATGGATGGAAGAATGAAGTGGAGGGGGAATGAAATGGGACCATCGCAGGGGCAACAGTGATGTTGGGATTGAGCCTCGAAGAGACCTCCTTCGTATCCTGGTGGCAGGGAATCAAAGTTCGCGTAGTTCGGAATGGTGCCAGTGAACCGACGTGAAAGTGGACCTTGGTCCGATGGATGTCGTCAGTGAACCGACACGAAGGTGGACCTTGGTCCAAATGGTGTGGGGCTTACACACTAGGCTGCCCGGGTGTGGATGAACCAATGTGAAGAAGGTCGGAGTGACCAACAGGTGGTGGGCTTGGACCTCGTGGAGGCTTCCTACGTACCATGCCGTGACATGGATCAAACACCACATAGTTTAGAGGGGCTTCATCGCTGAACCAAAGTGTAGGTGGACCTTGGTTTGATGGGTGGTGGACTTGAAACTGAAGGAGGCTTCCTACGTACCATGCCTTGACATGGATCAAAGAACTCATAGTTCAAATGATGGAATTCGCCAGCGAACCGACGTGAATGTGGACCCGGGGGTCCACTTGTGGGAGGTGTCGGCGAACCGATGTGATTTCGGACCTTGGTCCAATGAGATATGGGCTTGAAACTTGGGGAGGCTTCTTGTGTACCATGCCTTGACATGGATCAAAGACCTCGTAGTTCAAAGGGTTTCATCGGTGAACCGACATGAAAGTAGACCCGGGGGTCCACTAGTAGTGGGCTTGGACCTTGGGAAGGTTTCCTACGTACCATGCCTTGACATGGATCAAAGTCCTCATAGTTCAAAGGATTGATGGAATACAGTTTAACGTCATGCGGGACGGTAGTGAACCCTGACGTGAATAAACGATGGGCGGTGAGCTTGAACCTCGTGGAGGCTTCCTACGTACCATACCTTGACATGGATCAAAGTCCCCGTAGTTCAGAATGGCGGTGGGTGTTGGCGAACCGACGTAAATGATGGACCTTGGTCCGATGGGAGATGGGATTGAACCTCTGAGAGGATTCCTACGTACCATACCTTGACATGGATCAAAGTCCTCATAGTTCAAAGGGTGGTCACAACGGCTTGTCATCGGACTGGAATGCAGTTTAACGTCATGCTGGACGAGAGTAGAAATCGACATGAATTGGATGACGGGTGGGCTTGAACCTCGTGGAGGCTTCCTACGTACCATGCCTTGACATGGATAAAAGTCCTCTTAGTTCAAATGGGTGTGTAGTTTAATGTCATGCGGGACAAGGGCATACAGTTTAACGTCATGCTGGATGAGGGCATACAATTTAACGTCATGCTCTACGAGGGCATGCAGTTTAACGTCATGATGGACGAGGGCATGCAGTTTAACGTCATGCTGGATGAGGGCATCAGGTTTAACGTCATACTGGACGAGGTATTGTCATGGCCAATGCCAACTCTAGGACCACGTGAGTCATACTCAGTGTGAGAAACAAGAGACAGCAAGGACCTGACGATCACACCGCGAAGGGTGCGTTCATGTGAAGCGAAGATGGGCATACGTGTTAGGTGGCCCATGGTGCTAGGACTTACTCCAGGATGGAGGCCCGAGGTGAGGAAAAGTGTAGCGAAAGAGGGATTTGGGACCAATGATGGGAGGTGCCTCATTCCCTATCACGCCCTCCACTGACCTTGGTAGTGGGGAAGTACGGAGATGCAGGGGTGCAGCCATCCATTGGGGAACTAGGGTCTCCCTTCTCCTGAGAACATACACCACTCTAATAAGGAGCATATCATCCCTTGTGGATGAGTGATCCCACTCCCGTGGATAAGAGTGGCGTAAAAATTGTTTGAGCTGGGGGGACCCTTCATGAGAGGCACGAGGTCGGGTCACAGTTTAACGTCATGTGTTGAGGACGTGGTGCTTGGCAGTTTAACATCCTGCAGCTCGGACGAGGCGGGTTCACTCCACACCCCTAGGACTTACATAACCGTTACCCTTTGGTCCTTGGGGGAGGGAAGGTACTGGAAAGGCCATGGTCAAGGGGGGTTGTAGAGTGAACCATCGAGGGGTCCACGTTAGCGTGGCTTTGCAAAGAAGCAATAGTCGTTAGCGTGCCTATGTGAAGAAGCATTAGGCGAAGAAACTATATGAGTATTATTGTCCATGGGACTTTGAAATCACATCGTGCATACCTGGAGGGTCGCACAGGAAGAGGAATTTCCAAGCAAAGGAGTGTGCTTCACGAAACGGAGTGCCTTGGCCTTAGCATGGGGCGTAGGTCTCAGTGGAGGGTGCTTCGCGAAGTGGAACAGTATTTGCGGAGCACTACCTCATGAAGAAGAGGTGCCTCGCGAAGTAGGGTGCTGCGAAGTAGTGTGCTTTGCGATGTGTAGCGATCCTGCCTTAGCATAGGGATCACTAGTATAATTTGGGTGTTTCGCGGAGCATAAACGCTCCGCGGCTGCCCAAGTCCACTTGGGAATCCCCCTCCTTCGTGAATTCCCTTGAGCTTCGTGAAGGGAATCCCTCTCGGAAGAGGGCCTCAAAATGAGTCAAAGCAAAGGCGTCACGTGAAGTAGGAGTACCTTGCGGAGATCATGATTCCTGGGGGAAAAGGGTGCTTCGCGATTCAGGAGAGGAGAAGCCAAAAGGTCGGATTGTCCGTCCCCAGGACTCAGGGGGAGTCCATTATTTATAGGAAAGGGGATCCGTGAAGTAGAACTCACGCGCCGCCTCAGGCGCTTCGTGGCGCGCTCGCGAACGTCGGCATCATTCGCGAAGAGTTACCGCCTCCAAATCTTTGCGGCGGTCTCGCGAACGTCAAACTCGTTCATGGAGAGTTACCGACTCCTGAGCTTCGCGGCAGGCTCGCGAACGTCAAACTCGTTCGCGGAGAGTTACCGCCTCCCGAGCTTCTCGGTGAGCTCGCGAACATCAAATGCGTTCGCGGAGAGTTACCGCCTCCCAAGCTTCGTGGCGGGCTCCCGAATGTCAAATGCGTTCGCGGAGAGTTACCACCTCCAGAGCTTCGCGAGACCGCGATGCTCAGGGTGCTTCGCGTCGGTGCTTCGCGAGGCAGTGGGCCAGACTTTTTTTCCATCCCTTCCTTTTGTGCAATATTTTGGCACCAACACCATCATTATGAAATTGGTTATTGATATTTCATGTGATCATTATAATAGTATAATATCCATGTGAATATATAAATGGCATTATTTGATTTTATCTTTTCCATATTATGCTGAAGTTAAAGATTAAAAGGCTTTTATTCTTGTCTTATACACTGCCTTAAATGTTTATGCTTATTAATGAAAGTATCCAATATAATGTTATCCTTACTAAGAATCTGATCTCACCCCTTTCTATGTTTTATTTACCCAGGATTCAAAGAAGTATATTATCACTGAAATCTAGGGTAAGTCTATGGGATCCCAGTGTTGTCTATGGAGACAATGTCGTTGTAGTTTTCCATTTTATGATGTAATGTAAACATTATGAATGTATCTAGTACTTACAATGCTACTATAATAATCAGTCTTTCAAGACATTATCTTTTATGATCATGCCAATGATATGTAATAATTCACCAACTCTGGGATTCTGGGGTCGGGGCGTTATAGATGCTCTCATAAATTGACTTCATAAGGTATAATCCCGCTAGTTGGGAATATCACTTCATTAATCTGTGACAAATGAATTTGTTATAACCCTATATTTATAATAGTCATGTTATCACTGAAAAATGGTTATATTATCAATAGTAATGATACATAATGATCATTTAATTCCAATTGTATATAATAAAACAAATGCCGAGCATGTGTTTTCTATAACCATTTTACCAAATAATTAATTTAACTAAATCAGAAGGGAAATTTCACTTATAATAATTTGTGTCATTACAATATTCCCCCTTAAGAAATTTCACCCTAAAAATTTATTTTTCACACATTAAAATAGGTTATATTGTGTCTGTATCATCACTTCCTTAGGTTCCCATGTTGCTTCATCAAACATGTGGTTTTTTCACTACACCTTGAAAAGGGGAATCGTCTTATTTTGAAGAACTTTTTCACTATGATATATGATCTTCACCGGCTTCTCCTCACAAAAATCATCATTCTCCAGTGGTACCACTTCTGGATTGAGTACAGGTGATGGGTCAAGTATGTACTTCCTCAATAGAGATACATGGGATAAAACATGTAATTGAGATATATTAGGCTGGACTGCTTGTTGGTAGGACACATCTCCAATGCAATCAAGGATATCAAAAGGTCCAATGTACCTTGGACTAAGATTTCCCTTCATCCTAAATGTCATTAATTTCTTCCATATAGATATTTGGAGGAATACCATGTCTCCACGATTAATCTCTAGGTCTCCCTAATGATTGTCAATATATCTATTTTTTCGACTATTGGTAGCTTTGATGTGTTGTCGGATGGTCTTAGCCACCTCCATCATTTCTTCGACCATATCCAGACCTAGAAGTTTTCTTTCCACAACATCATCCCTAAATGTCGGAGTTCTTCACCACTTTTCAAAAAGGTATTCATAAGGAGTCATTTGGATTGTTGATCGAAGACTGTTGATTTATGAGTACTCCACCAAAAGAAGGTATTGTTCCCTTCCTCATTTGATGACCATAGAGATATATCTCAACATATTACTATGTGTTTAGATAGTCCTCTCATATTGTCCATTATTTTGATGGTTATCTGTTGTGTGGAAGTTCAACACAGCATTTAGAGTGTATTGGATATTCTTCCAGAACATATAGGTGAATCCTAGATATCGATTAGACATTATCTATATTAGTGATCCATGCAACCTTAACACTTATCTAACATATATGTGTGTTAGTTGATCCATCTAAAAATACTCTCAAATTGTAATGATCTATGTATAGATTTTTAAATGATCCCAAAAACCCTAATAGAATTTATTCATTGGGATGTCTCTGAATGTCCTTTTATAATATGCATGGTGATGTTTTCCCATTTCTATGTTGGTATGGGTAATTATTGCATCATCTCTTTAAGATTCTGCCTCTTGGACTTCATTTGATGACATACAAGGTATATTGGTGTATATTTAGGGATATCCTTTTTCATGTTATCCCACAAATAGTGCTATTGAATATCTGAATACATATTTGTCTTTCATGGGTGAATGGAGAAATTCTAACTATGTGCTTTATGCAAAAGTAATTTTTTAACTCTTGATTTGATGGAATACATAGTCTCGATCCAAATCTCATAGTTCCTTATTTATTAATATTAGACTATGTCGATTTCCTTTTTTTGATAGTTTAAACTTTTTCTGAATTCCCTCATAATCTTTTTGAGAATACTTTGACCTTTCCAAAAGAGACATTTTAGAAATCACTTATTGATGGATTTATGATGTTACATTCTTTATGATTTCTATGCCCATATTCATAAAATCTAAGAATATTTGGTCTTGTTCAATTTGCATCATTGATAATAATTATAGATCCTTTATACGTATAGAATCATAATCCTTGTTCACTTTCCCTTTATGGTAATGGATTGAGAAATTTTATTTCGTGATGATAACTTACCATCTTCATTGACGACGATTCATATCTTTCTCTATGAGTTTATATTTTAGAATTTTGTGATCTATGTATATTTCACACTTCTCCCTAAAGAGACAGTGCTACCATATTTTCAATGGAAATATCACTACTTCAAACTAAAAATCACATGTGGAGTATTTTTTCTAATGATTGTTTAATTTCCTTAAGGCATGTGGAATGGATTTTTCCTTTTTCAACGACACACATCCTAGTCCCTTATTCAAAGAATCACTAAAGATAATGAAAAGCTCCCCACATTTAAGTAGTGTGAGCATATGGGAAGTGATAGGCCTCTTATTCAAATTCATGAATATTGATTTACATTAACAATTCCAAGAAAAATTGACTCCCTTCTGAGTTTTCTTGGAAAGAGGTTTTGAAAACCAGGATAAATTTCTCTCAAATCGGTGATAATATCGAAAAATCCCCCAAAAGCACTAGATATTCGTCATAGATATTGGCATCATAAATCCCTCAATTTCATTTTTCATGGAATTATCCACATATATCCCATATCTTATGATGATATGACCCAAGAATGTGACTTACTTCAACCAGAGCACACAGTTGTTGTACTTTGCATTGAGCTTCTCCTTTCTTAAGGTCTCCAGCTCAATGATCAAGTTCTCCTAAAACTTCTCATTCATTTAGTAGTGTATTATTTTATAATATATAAATACTACCACAAAATTGTTGAGGAACTCCATAAATGATATATTTATCAATTCAATGAATAATTCGAGAGTATTAATTATTCCTAATGGCATCATTTTGAACTCATAATGCAGGTACCTCATACGAAAAGTAGACTTTGGCATATCTTATTCATCCTATCTTAGTAAGATCCCAACTGAATATCCACCTTGAATAAGTATTATTATCCACATAATTGAGTGAACAGATCATCAAATAAGGGAAAATGATACTTTTTCTTTATCACAATATTGTTGAGCTTACAATAATAAATGCAAAGGATCATTGACCCATACATATTCTTGATGTAGAGGATTGGTGCACCCCATAGTGAAGAACATGGACATATAAACCCTACTTCAATATTATCCTATTATTGTTTATTTATCCCCCCATCTCCAAAAAAACTATTCAATACCAAGTCTTGGATATTTGAAAATCTCCATGTATAAGATCAATCGAGAATTCAATATCACTTTTTGGAGGAAGTCTAGAAAATTAATTAGGAAACATCTCAGAAAATTCCCTCACAATATCAATATCTTGGAGGATGTTTCTTTCCATATAATTAATAATATTATAAATATACACATTCTCATATGGAATTAATATCGATTCTTGAGATGATGGTGCTATAGATTCATCCTTCTCGTTGTACTTGTATAGAATTTGGAGTGGATTCACAATATAGAGAGTGATTTCCCTCTCAAAACAATTTATGATGGATATATATATATATATAGGGAAATAAAATCCTTGCCAAATAATTGAATAAAGTTCCACTATAGGGAGTATGATGAGGTTACCTAGGATGTTCAATCCAAAAAATGTGATAGGGGAAGAGATATATACATAGGATGCAATAAATAACCCTTTTCCATTTTCACTGATATCATTACTTCAATGCATTGTGGTGGTGTTTGGATATTTTTACTAAACATTATGAATATAAAATAATTCGTATAACTGGAATCAAAAAGTATGTTCACTCTTCTTGAATGAATAACCAGCATACATGTCACCACTTCATTTTCGGGATTCACATTGGTAGTAGTGAGGGGAAAATCTCACCCTTAAAACCTTGGAGTTTTTTGGTTACCTCAAAATACCCTTGGCTTAGGTATTAGTTTTCAATGTTCCCAGGTTCCTTTTAGTGGTTGAAATGAACAACACACTAAGGGTCAACCAGAGCATTCATTTTCTCCATCACAGTATCAAGGCTTTCTTATCAGTAATCGCTTGCTAGGTTCCCTTCCATCCTGCACCTAAATGATTTCCTCATCCCCTTTAAGAAATTTGTAGGTTGATTCTTTCCACACCATTAGAATGTGGGTTGACGAAATTTCATGGAACATTTATATCTCTCTATTGAACTGCATGAATTTTACTCCACCTTCTGCTCTTTATCCTCATGATACCCTTGAGATTTTCCAATCTCCATTTTGAATTTCAGGGAACATCATACAATTTCCTCATATATATCAATGCCTTAGATTTCCAGTGATTTTCATAGGCTAGGTTTTATCCCACCAATTATGTATTCAACCATGCATTCTGGGTAACAACAAATCCAAAGGCATATTGTGAAGGCCTTGTGATGTTTCCCTATCTGTTCGGATGGATTCATTATCTTTTTTCTTGAGGGAAAGGAAGTCCATTTCAACATTATATTGGAGGGTGTGAGGAAAATATTTAACAACAAATAATTCCTAGAAATACATCCATCCCATCAACTCTATATCCTCCTCACGATTTGTATTTTTTATCAATGTCCACCAATGATTAGCTTCACCTTCTATATGATAAGAAATTTATCCATTTTTCAGCAATTGAGATATCAGATGATCCATTGTATGTGGCCTTTGTCTAATGATGCTCTAAATTTCAACATTTTCATTATATGGGGGAGGGGGGGTTTCCTCTTCATACATGTTTCAATTCAAAACATGAGTAAACTGAGAGAGTATCATGATAATGATTGTGATTCCCACTCCCACTGTATCAGGCATCTCATTTGATCTGTAATCCCATTGATCTTCACATAATTTTTTTTGGATTCGTTTTATTACTTCCCATTTGCTACAAATATAAGGAAATTAGGGGTATTTATTTTAAACTACGAAAAATCATAATGGGGAATCCAATTAGAAAAAGGGATAACTTATAAATTACATTTATCTCATAAACATAGGAATTTATAGGTCTGGATCTATGTTATCCATGATCTATATCAAAACTTATATTATTATGGATTTTTTTATAATAATGGTTCATACTAAGATTATGAATTTACCAAATAATATATCCTTGGAGTGTCAAATAACGAGTGAAACAAAGCCTGTTTTTGTGTACTAGTTCTTATTCAAGTCTAGCTTAAAGCGGTGTTTTCAGCTTTTACCACTAGACACATATATGAAAGAGCCACCTCTAGTTGTTAGTATCCATACACTGATTAATTTTATTGTTAAACCACTAAATATATACTCACAAAAATTTAGGGATTCTTTTCTTGTACATATTCTTTTCTCTAAAGATTTCACTAGAGTTTTCTATTCCTAATCCCAAAAATAACTAAAAATATCCTATGATACCAACTATAAAAACCCTTTTATTTATTCAACATTTAAAAAAAATTTATTACATTAAATTTTACTTAATAAAACATATAATATATAAAGGTCTAGTCTCTTTGGGGATTAGTAACATTATATAACAACATAAAAAATTAAATGCACATATTTATTGAAAACTTCTTTAATGTGAACACAACATTCCTTCATACATAGCATTGAATGAGATAACATGAGGACATACATAAGAAAAGGGTGATCTATAAATCCTGGAAAGGGAATAATAATGTCATAACATGAGGAAGATAATACATGTTACTCAATAGGCATATTAATATATCGTAAACTAAAAAATAACATAAAGGCATGATATAGCATTATATTCACAACATGGATATGTGGAAACAAACTAGAAAATGATATTAACAAAATACATGGCTCATTTATCATGGATTAGCGTGATTAAAAACCACTTTCATAATAATTCATATGACTAAACCCTCATTACACATGGAATATCATGATACTAAACATTACCTAATTCAGTGGAGCGCTAACAAGGAAAATCCTTCAGAAACATTTCATTTCAAGCATACGCATGCCAAATAGATCATATAACATGGAATCATTCAACATCATAAGTTATTACATGAACAAGTAATGGGGAAAAATACATTTCATTCCTCAACCAAAAATTATATGATCATAAAGATGAATACCATTGGTAGAGAAATGAGTTTGGTATTCTCTACACAATGGAAAATCGTGATGCAATTTCATAAGCATTACAGTGTTCAATTAAAATTCATAAAATATTTTGATGCGAGTTAAAGTGGTCTATCATTAGTTACACATGAAATAGATAGTAAGTGGATCATGTAAATTTATACCCCAACACCTAAAATGGAATTTAATATTCTTATTATAACAGAAGTCCTTGAATGGGAATGAGGAGAGACAAATCCCATATGGAATTTCAACGTAGTAACGGGTGTACAGGGGAGAGATTAATCAATGAGAAAGGGGTCTCTCATCATTCAAACATAAAAATGGAAGTATGGGGGAGGGGAAAACCATACCCAATTATTTGTAATTGTAAAAAAGTGTGTAACAGTATCAGGAAACTTGGATAAAAATGAGAAAGGAAGGAATCCTTACTTGGATGTGTGATCCCAAAGGATTGGGATATGTTTCTTGGGAGATTTGGGTGCCTTGGGAGGACACTATAGAGCAGGGAGAAGTGTTTGGATGAGCTTCAAGGAGTTAGAGTGAATAAGAATGGGTACTGGAGTGGATTTATATTGGAAAGGTGGGGAAATTCTTTATTATTTTAGTTTTGGATTGTAAAAACTAAAATATTCAAAACTGTAAACCATCCCATGTTTTTTCCCATGGATTATAGAATAGGGATGTGGTATACCATATTTTTTAGGGCTAAGGGCCAAATATATTAAAATAGTCCTCTTTTTTATTTGGAGGTGGGTCACACTTTCAAAGAAAAAATATTAAATTCATAAAATATTTTATTTTCATGGGGGATTCACTAAAGAAATTTAAAATAAATAAAATATAAAAATTAAATTATTTTAAAGGAAAAACATATATCTGGTCGAGGATAACTATTATAGTATTTTATTAGATCACTATTAGATCATTATGATGTCATAAAACACAATATAAATATTTATATGATATTTAATTTTTACAGAAAAATATGAATGACTTAGAAAATTATGAAAAATTAATCGTTTGATAATTTCGATATCCTAATTCCAAAAATAATATGTATTTTATCTAAACAATTTTATAAATATGAGAATTTTCACTTTTAAAATAAACGTTGAAATTTATTTAAAATTGATTGGTTTTCACAATAATGGTTTTCAAAATATAATAAATGATACTTATGAATTCATAAAAAATTATATGATCATTAATTTTTAATAAATATAATTTAATAATAATATTTTATAAAAATATTATTTATTTAGAAAATACATTAATTCATCAAAATAGGTTCTTTAATTGAATTTAAATTTTAACCAAAAAATTTATATGTGGTATAGAAAAACATTTTTAAGGTAACAAAAATATAATAAAATTATATTTAATAAAATATACAAAATAAATAATATTAATTCTAGGGTCTTGATATATATCCCTTTATTAGACCAAAATACCCCATGAGAGTATGGTGTGCGATGGTGGGGCTTTACTGGGGTTGTTCCCGGAACATGGTTTGATTCATGATCTTAATGAGCTTAAACATATCTAATAAAAGGTGTTTCTCATGCTTATGTTAATTGATATCATGTTGGGATTAGACTAGATAAAATCCCATAAATGATATCTAACACGGGTTCTCCGATAAATGGGTTTCATAAGGTATGATCCTACATGTTGAGGCCATCACTTCCTTTGTCTATACCAAAAGAATTTTTTAAAACCCTATATTTATACTTTTCATGTGATCATTGATCAATGGATATATTATCAATGGTAATTATACTTAATGTTAATTAAAATCCAATTTTATATAATAATAAAAAGATTTCATGTGTTTTCTATATCCATTTTACAAAATAAGACATTTAATTAAATCAAAAGGGAGATTTCACTTGTAATAGTTTGGGTCTTTACATGGGTCATCATGATGTAATGATAATAATGACTTGAATGGGAAAGGATGGTGATATATTTTTACCCCATATGGAAATGAGTATTTCTAATAATTATTTTCATATAATATTGATTAATATTTAGTGGGAATGTAGAAGCTGATGATCTATTGGTCTTAAAAGATTACTAAATTGACCCTGATTTTGAGGTTCCAATTACTTCTATCAATATTGGTTCCCATCTTTTGAAATAAATAAATTTAATTATCTATAAGATTCAAAATATATATCTTCAAAAATATAGGTTATTAAATGTCATTTAATAGTCTATTTATCTTTAATTAAAAGTTGAGTGATATACCGAATGATACTTAAAGGTGAAAACATATATTTTTAAGGATATTAGATTATGATATTCATTCTAATCTATATTTTAAGATGCATAGTGTATGATCTGAATTTATGTGATTTTTTGGGGAATTTTTGAGAACTACCATTACACTACAATTATTCTTATTTTTATTGTTTGCATAAGAATTTAATGTTCATTATGGATTTATATACTCACATGCGTGGTTAGAAATTTCTATAAATTCTAACCTACCCATGGGTTAGTAATGTTGGAAATATTAACATAACATTTATTTTGTGTATTTTACTTGGTAATTAAACATTATGGGTTCAAACTACCATTATTTCATTTACAAGTGTTAATAATTGTTTGAAATTGGTAACCAATTATCAATGGTATGTGTTGGTAGATTTTTTGTTGATGATATTCTTAATATCTTACCTATTATAAGGGACTGAGTTTGGATATTATTATTATTAACAAAAGTTAAATCCATTTACATGGTTACATTACTTTATAGGGTCTAAAAAAATAATTTTATGTATTTTGGGTAATCATAGCCTAGCTCTCATTAGATTCAAGATGAATGGGTCCCTTATAGAATATATTTTTTATTAAACTGTAATGAAAATGTGGTATTATATGTGGAGTGTTTATCTATATTGGTTTTAGTATTTTTTGATATAGAAAATTCAATTAGGGTATAAATAAAGAATATTATAATATTTTTCTCATAACTTTGATATATGAGGTTATATAAATAATTATTGGGGAGATAATACGGTATCATATGGGTTTTTGAGGTATTAACTGATAGAATGAGAATAAATGGTTTTATTGTTATAGAATAATGAAAGGTGTTATAATTTTAAAATATTTATAATGTTTTTATAGAGATATTCCAATATCTATACTTTTTGTTAATTTCAAGTAAAATCTCTTTCTGAACAAATAAGATCCTTATAGGCCTAACTACAAGAAAAAACTGCACACCCACAAGGATAAACCAATGCATCCACCTGTGAAGAACCAAAAAAATACGAACTGATGGCGGTCAAGGGGATAAACCACTGAAGGTACCAAAAAATACCGTTAGAAAGTGACACAATTCCACCCCCATCAGCAGCAAATCCCATTGTCGTCCTCGGGACACTGCACCACTGCTGCACCTCAGTACTGCGCATCCAAATAGTAGGGTATGCTGGAGCACCACTTTCGATGCACCACACTAAACCAACCACACCACGGGGTCCCCGAGCACACCACGAACTCCAAGGAATCACCATACATATCAAAACAACCGCATAACCAAATTGAAGGAGAGATCTGGGAAGGAGAACCGGTCGTTCCGCCACCGTGACAGATCTACCACTTCCAAAACCTCCAGAACAATCTAAAATTCAATAGGTCTAAGAAAAAAACTTGATAAATGTAGAGAATCATTGGAAACTAATGAGCAACGATGAAGGATTCATCGAGAGAGCTCTGGAATGTGGAACCACATGGAAGATATCAAAAGACAACATGTGAAGAACAATCACCAGAACCAAGGAAGGCATCATCAAAGTTAGAAGAAATTGGTCGTTATGGGATCATGAGAGAAGATAAGACAAGAGATTTCATTGAGGGAGGCTTAACGATAGAAATTTTTTGACAGAGCTTCATAATCCAGGCCATACCGCAAGACCATCGGTCAATCGATACCACAACGCACCATCACCGCATAACAAGACCCATGATCATTCCATTCCCAATAGAAAGAGGGAGGGAAGTTGATGGGTGAGGGAGGGATAAGACGATGCAATTAAACCCTAGGCCTGAGGGAACTTCTTGTTGAGATTCCCCTTATAGGATCATTCATTCATGATATACTCAAATATCATTGAATTAATATAGTTTCCTTTCTCATTGTGTAATGTATATTGATGCTTGAGAAATTTAATATCAAAAATTGATGAAATTTAATAATGTATGGAATTATCAATTTTTATATTAGATGTGGAAATATTGACTTACCATAATAAAGGATAATGATTTATGATTCCCATTAATTAAGGTACACCCATGTGTTATATGGACAAACATTGATATAATAAGAAAATATTTTTCATTATTGAAATTGATAAATAAATATACATCCATATCAATACTCAATATTCTAAAAAATTATGGAGTGATATGGGATGAAAATAGAAGTTTAATAGCATAAAAGGAAGGGTATAAATGAAACAACATAATAAATGATTGTTTATTATTCTATTAGTCACTATAATATGGAATTATATTTATTTACAAACTTTTCATATTGAAATATAAGAAATTTGAATCTACATAACCAACATCTTATTAATCACTTTTTTATGGTTTTAATATAATGATATTCAATGTAACCACTCACATATTATAGGGTTCTAAATTATTTAAATAGATTCTAAATCATGTTTATATTGATATTTCTCATTTATTGGATGAATTATCATCCGATCATGCTGATATTGGAAGAGGGGAATTTATTTTATAAATAATCTAGTAAGGATTGGTGGAATCATGTACTCATTGTATCCTTAATGGTTCCCATGGCCAAGGAAGAGAGTACACCAGCCCAATAGAGCCCATAGACACTTAGTTTTCATTAAAGAGATAACTGGTGAGTTATTAGTTAAACTATGTTTGGGGACAATATACCAAATATCCACTTAATTAGTTTCTTAAATTTTGTTAAATTTGTTAATTTTTCAATGTTTTGTTTGTTTAAAACACACCTATTATCTAAATGATAAAATTATTTAACTCCCTTAATCCATTGTGCTCTATAATAACAACCATTATTTGTTAACCATTCATCCTTCATGTTGATCTGCATCTATCACATGGGATCATTATAGGTATGTCAACCATTATTAAATATTTATAATTTGTGTTTCTCCCTACAAATAAATTAGTTTCTAGATTCCCCTAATTTAGGGTACTATGTCATAGTTTATTATTTCTTTTATTTAATGGAAATTAATCTGATGGTATTTTATTACATGTGAGTAATAATAAAACATGTTATCCTTAATAAATCACATTAATTTATGTTCATTTTACATATGATTTGTGATGTTTCGGTCATATGTGAATATGAGAATGACCCAAAATGTACTAAAACTGTATTTCATACTAATATATTCGTTTAATAATAACCTTAAGTTCTCCAAGTGTCCCCTCTAGTGTTTGTATTGGTTCCTTGGTCACTGGTAATTTTTTTCGAAGGTAATTTTTTATGAACTATTGAATGTATATAATAATCGGGGAAATCCTCAGCATATGATGACATTATTTACAATGATAATAACCATTTCTTACACTTTAATAGATGAGTTATTAGTTATGTGATGGTATTCACAATATAGAGGTTTTATTGTGATAATAGTTGTATTTCATAATAAATGGTATTCTAGATATAACGCCTATAGAATTAAGGGATGTCCTGTGAATTATAATTGGTTTATGGTATATCATAAAATTTATATAAGGTATATAGAGATAAATTTTTGTATTAGAGAACGAAAATGATATTAAAATGAACAAGGAATTAGATTCCATCAAAATCCATGAAATAAAATATACGACATATGTTTTTTATGGGTAATGACGAGTCACATGATTTATTATTTATGTGAGATGATATTCCATTTATTTTTCAATCATGACGTGGTATGGGATTATATTCTCCTATGGTTTGAAGTTGATTTGTGTGTGGGACATAATTAACAAATAAGTTGTTGTTTTTTATGTCATAGGTCACCATTCATAATTCCATATATATTCATGTAATTAAATTATATGACCGATCAACAGAATATTGATAAATTTATTGATTGATATGTCCAAATATACTTATTATATTTAATTACATTGGATTATTCTACCACTTGGCTATAATATGGTAAAGTATTGGGATATTACTCTAAATTTCCATTACTATCACTAAATACATATGACAATATTATCTATTGGAAAAATTTTGTTTATTGGATTGTGTTGTTATGTACAGTAAGCCATAATATTATAAATTCATTTTATTCATGCATACATGGTATTAGAAAAATTAACTATATGTCATGATATGACCACTTGACCATAGTATTTGAAATGGAATTGGGTAACATTCAAAAATCCCCAAAGTATTACTCAAGGTATGTGATTATTTTCCACATCATCTCTAGTACATGGCTTCAGGGGTTTAGTCACAAAGTGGTTATTTAATTTACACTCCAATTCAATTTGATACTGGATAAAGTTTTATGGGATGGTTCACATTGTTACCAGCATGCTAGAGACTAGTGGGGGTGGTGGCTAGATTTCCCAACATAGAGTGAAGAACCACAAGGATGGAGATATTGATGTTTGAGGTAGTGTAATTTGTTGACATAGGGAACCTATGGTCAAAACTATGGTCTAGGGTAACAACAATGGTTGATGTGCGATACTATAAATTAGAGGGGGTGATAATAAATATCTTTATCATGTGTAGATTTGGAATTAAAAAAACATCAAGGGGAAAACAAAATTAATTTTTAATCTGGGATATGGGCTAATCAAAAATTATCCTTCTTCCATTGGGCCTTCATGGCTGTCTAATGGGTTACCTGTAGACTAGATTTGAAATTAGTTTTATTTCCATTTTGAAAACAAACCTTGGATCCTCGCTATAAACATAAATAAATATAAGGAATATATGCCATATTTTTTATGATGTTGATAAAGTCATGTAATCTTGTGAAAAGATACAAACCTCAATGGGTATTAATTCCCCATTAATTTAAGAACCATGATCTTCGTTTTTAGGTATGTCTTTTCTTTTACTGAAGTTTTTGGGAAAAGAGGAATTTCTGAAATTTTTGTTGTACATGTCGTGTACATTCTGTGTACACGCTGTGTACTCCCTTGTCGCACCAGGCCGTGTGCTAGCCGTGTCCGGGACACACACACGGTGTGTAGGGATGAAGTGGAGGCTGCTTAAAGCGGAGTACACAAAAATAGAGTAGACGTTGTGTACTCAAGAATTAAACTCCGTGTATTTTCTTTTTTTTCATTAAACGGACCGAGGTCGCACCTAATCGACACAAACGTCTTCTTCTAGGTCTCGTTCGACTGAGAGAAGTCGTACGACCGTGAATCTTCTCTCAACCATTGAACCTCCGTCCGTTCTCCGATTCGATCGCCGCCGATTGCGTTGGAACCGCAGTTGTGAGTCCTTCTTTCTCCTAGATCCTTATTTTCCAATTCCTCTTCTTTCTCATGTTATCAGCAGTTAAACGTTTTGGATGTTTTTTAAGATTATTGATGTTCTAAGGAGAATCAATCTTTGTGGCACAAGTATATTGATCTCCTAACATCCATGTAGGTGGTTTGTGCCTAATCGTTCAATGTCTTTGTGTTTTATGTGCAAATTCTACAAATACCCATGAGCGGGGTATTGGGTGTTTACCATTTTTTCCTTTTTGTTTTCCTTCTTGTGTAGAGGTAAAATAATCATGGTTGCAGATAATTGTTGTGCTTGGAGGTTTTTCCTATACTTTGTTCTATTTACGACCTTTGGGTCTTTGTTAGCCTTGGTCGTTTTTCCTGTTTCCATGCCTAGAAACCGTAGGATGGAGTAATGATGATAACATGCTTGTTGCTATAGACTATTTAGCCAAGTAGCTCTATAGGTGTACTTTGTCCTTATAGCATTATTATGCACTAACTAGCACGTGGTTGTGAGAACCTGGTGCTAATGACTATAAGGGGTAGACCGAGTGAGCTTCCCAGGGAGTCATTGACATTATAGGCTACAGGGGATAGACCGAGTGAGCTTCCCATAGTGCCTTTGGACATTATAGGCTACATGGGATAGACCGAGTGATCTTCCCAGAGTGCCTTGGATCTTATAGACTACATGAGGGTAGACCATGTGAGCTTCCTCAAAGATTCTTTACATATTGAATTTCTTTGAAACCTTTTCTAGGCTAGATAAGGAATTGACTGAGTGATCTTCCTTAGAGAGTGTGTGGTAGACCTAAAACTATAGGAGGAATTGGCTGAGTGAGCTTCCTCAGAGAGTTTCAAGACCTTGGGGCCATGAGGGTTAGACCACGTGGTCTTCCTCAGAGAGTCCCTGACTACCCGAGACTATGAGGGGAATTGACCGAGACAGCTTCCCCAGATAGTCTTATAAATTCGTATGAACAAACAAGAGGGGTTAGTCTGAGTGCACTGTCCAGAGGGTTGTGGTACATCATGGTTAGGACCAGGGGGGATGGATGTAAGTACTTTCTAGAGATTTTCCTGTTGTGGTTAGCTGTTTTCTTACTACTTCTTGTTGTTGTTATATGGATTGATTACTGCTGTGAAACATTCTGTTTACTGGTTACTGATTTCTACCTACTATTGCTGCTACTGTTTACTGCTTACTTTACTATTACATGCCATATACTCACTGACTGTTAGGCACAAATCTTCCGGTGGTTTCCTACTGGGATTTAGTCCCACACCCTGTTTGGGACATGGTTTTGGGCCCAAGAAGACTTTTTTGTTACAGGTATATACAAGGGAAAGCACCCTTCGACTTCTGGTACTTGATTTATTTGGAGTAGGAGAGCATTGGACCAAGCTATGGCTTGCGATGCTGAGGAGTTTATCTGTTTACCTTTCTTTTGTACTTTGGATTGGCACTATTGTATTTTACAGAATTGTGAATTGTTTGGAAGCTTTCCAAGACATATGTATCATGAATCATTTCATATATATGTGTGTGCTCCAGCTGTTTATTGCTTGATTCTTTTACTGTTTACTTTTGTATGGATTGTTCTGTTTCCGTTGTTTCTTATTGTTTACTTCGGCTGCGTACTCTACCAATGAGGGAATAGTTTCCCCACTATCACACCCAAGGACCTCACTTCTAGTCGGCAGCCTCTGGAGTTAGGGGAAATGCGCTTGAGGCCTTGTGTCCAATAGGGTACGAGGCACCTCTGGGTGGCTTCCATAACAGGGACGTTACAAAGTGGTATCAGAGGAATTCTTTTCTCTTGACTTACTATTTGGAGCCTTAGCCAGGGATAGGACGGATTCAGTACTTGGTGTTAAGTTGTACTCGGGAGTAGCTAACCCGTGTACATGGAAAAGCCAATATACCTCACTTATTGCAGTTTTATGGTTTTGCGATGTTGTAGTTGATATGATTTCACCTAGAGTGATTCACATGAATTGTGTTGTTATTGTTGTTGCTATTATGGTTCTATTTCCGTCGCAACCCGATGAGATGAGGGTATACCATCTCATTCATCATATAGGCACCTGTTAGAAATCACATGCCATTCATTCTTGCCATGCCATCTAGGGTGAATTAGCGATTGCATGTTGTTTTGATAGGCTTTGTGTAGATTATGCATGATGTTGTGATAAATGCATGATAGAATTCTTGATTTTTTTAGAGGACTGTTTGTATTGTACTTGCTTAGATGAACGCCAAATTTGGTTCTTGAGGTGTTATGGCCCCTCTTGAATTGGAAATTGGTGGATCATTGACCTTTTTTTCCTTATATATGACTGTGTTGGATTCCAATCTTTGATTCGTGGGGAGTATGGGCCCTCACAGATCGGAATTTGGCACCTTCATGCCTTGTTTCTGTGTTTTCTGGACTTTGATGCAGTTTCTGAGCTACTTCCCGGAAAAAACCTAGAATACATGGTGTGTACATTATATATACACACCGTGTAGTTTTAAACAGTGTCACTGACTATGTGAGCAGGAGCATGGGTTATGGAAAATCTTTAGGAACACGCTGTGTATGGTAGGTACACATCGTGTATTAGTGAGCCGTGTACCTGTCCGTGTCACTAACAACACGGGTCGGGGAAACTCGAGTATAACACGCCGTGTTTGGTAGGAACACATTGTGTAGTTTTGTTCTAGGTACCCGGCCATGTCATGAACAACACGGGTCGGTGTTATCTTCTCTTATACACGCCGTGTTTTTTCGGAACACACTGTGTAAGGTTCATCCGTGTAGCCGGCCGTATAACTAACAACATGGTTTGTCGAAACCTTCTTTAGTACACACTGTGTCCATGAGGAACATGTCATGTAGTCTAATTTTATGTGGACCATGTGGGTTAGCCGTGTAAGGAGACTTGGGTAGGAAAATATAGTCCATGTACACGGCGTGTGTGGGGACAACACGCCATGTAGTTTGGGTTGTTACACGACCGGTGTGGTAGGAATACACGCCCATATAAATGGCGTAGGAGAACACACCGTGTAGTTTTTATACATATCGTGTAGTCATGTTTTGTAAAACCTGAATTTTTATTTCTCCTATTCCTGTTTTGTACTCTTGGGTTTTCAGTCTTTGATAATCCTTATCTAAGGTGTGCTTTTGATCTTTCATAGCTATGCCTCCGAGACATCCTCCGGTTGTACATCAGTTTCCAGATGGTGATCAAACACCGGATATGGCCGATCGGGATACTCCTATAGATCCTCCTGCTATGTCAGCCTTGGCACCAGTAGTTATACCCGTCGTAGGAGCCGATACGCAGTTTAGGGAGGAATTCCTGAGGATGATGCAGACTTTTCAGGGAGCGCCGCCTCCTACCCTATCGATGGCTGAGTTGATGCGGGTGTTCTAGCAGCAACATCCTCCTACATTTTCAGGGGATGGAGGACCCCAGGCTATAGAGTTGTATTTAGAGGCCACACTGACTATCTTTGAGCATCTCGAGATACCCCCAGAGAAGAGGGTAAATCTGGACACCTATATGCTCCGAGTAACTGCGAAGAGGTGGTGGGAGGTGATCTCACAGTTAGGGCGCCAGCAGGATATGTCTTGTTACATGTTTTGGATCACTTTTTGTGACTACTTTTACCTAGAGACCTTGAGGACCGATCGAGCCCGGGAGTTTATGAGTCTGTATCAGGGTACTCTTTCAGTTATGGAGTACTCGTCTCGCTTTACTGAGCTGCAACATTTCACACCAATCCCAGCAGGTGATGAGCAATTCCTTGCTAAGAAGTTTGAGGACAGTCTCTGGCAGGAGATCTGTTCCCAGGTGAATATCTTCAGGTTGACTTTGATATCCTCTATCGTCAACCAGGCGCTTATCACTGAGCGCAATCTGAGGAATTCTGGAGTAGTGAGCCAGGGCGGTTCGACATCCAGAGCTGGTGTTCCTCCTAAGGATTGTAGGAATCTCCACAGAGAGTCTTCTTGGTGAGATCGAGGTTCACAGGATGCATCTTCGGGCAGCCAGGTTGTATGCTACCAGTGTAGTCAGAGTGGGCATACTGGGCCCCAGTGTCAGTGAGATCTGATGGAGTGTCGATCTTGCGGAAAGATGGGCCACCTTCAGTGTTTTTGTCAGATCTTTTCACCTTCAGCTTTTGGTAGGGGTTCTTCTATCAATCGGTGTTCTGTTGATGCTTTTCCAGTTTCTCATCAGTCTGGGAATGGGAGTTCTTCCGACCGTTCAAGCCGAGGTGGAGGTCATGGCCGTGGTTTTCAGTCACCCAATCATCAGTGACAGCAGAGTGGATCAGCTCAGAGTGGTCAGCCAGGGGCGTAGGGCTGCGGGGTAGGCCAATCTTTCACCATGGATCATACCTATCTAGAGCTTGATCTCGTCCCTTCTACAGTTCGAGGTACGATCTTAGTAGCCTCAGTTTTATCTTCAGCCCTTTTCAATTGTAGTGCTTCACATAGTTTTATCTCTGTTGATGTCGTGGAGAGCCTTGGGCTCTGTATCTTTTCATCTGCCGACTTGTTGACTCTTGACACACCATTGGGAATGAATACATCTAGCGTACGTCAGTGCAGATAGTTCCCTCTTGAGGTTTTAGGGTGTCTTTTCTTATGGGACCTCTATGTCCTAGAGATGACGGGCTATGATGTCTTTCTCGGGATGGACTGGTTAGTTCCCTTCCAGGTAGTCATCGATTTTTATCACCACAGGGTGAGTTTCGTATCACTAGAGGTCAGATATTTCCTTCATAGAGGCAAGTGGGATGTCCGGGCGGGTAGAGCTGGACCAGAGCATCATGGGCTTGGGGGAGTTATATCCCAGATTTCCAGTCTTTATCTAGATGACCAGGGGAATTCACAGTTAGTCTTTCTTCCAGTGGTGGATCATTTCAATGATGTCTTTCTAGAGGACTTTTCAGGTTTTCCTCTAGAGGGTGAGTTAGACTTCTCGATTAATCTCGTGCCAGGAGTGGCACCATTGTCTATTCCTCCTTATAGGATGGCTACACCTAAGATGAAGGAGCTCAAGAAGCAGTTAGAGGGGTTTTATGCAAAGTGTTTCATACGACCCAGTAATTCTCCTTGGGGTTCGCCTATCCAGTTTTCAAAGAAGGAAGAAGACACCCTTTTGCTCTGTATGTATTATCAGAAGCTAAACCAGTTGATGGTCAAGGACCGATATCCCATGTCGAGGATCGATGACCTTTTTGATCAGCTTCGAGGATCCCGGGTGTTCTCAATTATCAATTTGAGATCTAGTTATCATCATTTGCACATTAGACCATCAAATATACCCCTTACAGCCTTCAGGAGTAGGTATGGTCTATAGGAGTATACAGTCATGCCGTTAGGTCTCATGAACGCGCCAACAGTTTTTATGGAACCGATGAAACGAGTGTTTCATCAGTACTTGGATTCCTTTGTGGTGGTTTTCATGGGCGACATCTTGGTGTACTCTCACACTCGACATGAACATGCCACACATCTTGAGATAGTTCTTATTACACTGAGGGAGCATCAATTATATGCTAATCTCTCGAAATACCACTTTTGGATGGACCAGATTTACTTTCTGGGCCATGTTATCTCAGAGACAGCAGTATCAGTGGACCCAGAGAAAGTGAAAGCTGTTGTTTCCTGGGAGTCTCCGAAGAATTAATTTGAGGTGTGGAGTTTTCTTGGGCTGGCTGGATACTACATGAGTTTCATATAGGACTTCTCGCACCTAGAAGCACAGTTGATAGGTCTGACAAAGAAGGGGGTGAAGTTGTTATGGTCAGATTCTTGTGAGTCATCCTTTCAGGAGCTGAAGGTGAGGTTGACTTAAGCACCTATACTAGTCATTCTAGAGCCAGGAACAATCGATAATATTTATGGTGATGCTTCAGGTATCAGACTAGGTGCCATGCTTATGCAGGGAGATAGAGTCGTCGCGTACGGGTCTCGACAGTTGAGGCCACACGAGAGGAATTACCCAATAAATGATCTGGAGTTGGCAGCTATTGTTCATGCCTTACGCTGTTGTAGACAGTACCTTTTGGGAGAGAACTTTGTGGCTTTCACCAACCACAAGAGTATCAAATACATCCTCAGTCAGCATGATCTAAATATGAGGCAGTGCAGGTGGGTCGAGTATCTTTAGTCCATTGACTTTGAGCTTTCCTATATGCAAGGAAAGGGCAACGTAGTGGAAGATGCGTTGAGAAAGAGAAATCAGATTCAGGAAGTCCAGGAGGCCATCAATGAGTGGTAGCTTATGGATATATTCTCTGAGATGCACTTGGAGAAGCATGCCATACAGGGACATTATTTCTTTTCTTCTGTAGCTGTTACCTCTACACTTCTTGATCAGGTTTGGATGAGGCAACTATCAGACTCAGAAGGATTAGTTTTGTGGGAGAGTGTGTCAGGAGAAGACCCTCTTCCTAGATGGAAAGTGGGAGAGGATGAGATCTTGCGTTTCCAGGGACGTGTATGGGTGCCATCACACATACGCGAGGAGCTGTTGCGGGATTTTCATTCCTCAGTTTGGGCAGTTCATCCTGGTGTCACCAAGATGTATCAGGATCTTCATCGCTAGTATTGGTGGCCAGGCATGAAGAGAGATGTTGCTGGTTTTATCATGAGATGTTCTACTTGTTAGCAGGTGAAAGAAGAGCAACAGATACCAGCCGGCCTTTTACAGCAGTTACCCATTCTTGAGTGGAAGTGGAATGACGTCGTGATGGACTTCGTGACAGGGTTTCTGAGGTCACCCTGAGGGAGTGATGTTGTCTGGGTTTTCGTCTACGGGCTTACGAAGGTTGATCACTTATTTCTGATTAAGGAGACCCTCAATGTTGATGATATGGGACGATTTTATATATGAGAGATTGTACATCTACATGGGGTTCCACACTCCATTGTATAACAAATGGATGTGCACTTTACTTATCGATTCTGAGAGGGACTTCAGAAGGCTTTGGGTACACTGGTACTTTTAAGTACAACATACCATCCCCAGACTGATGGCCAGTCCAAACGCATGATCCAGGTGCTTGAGTATATGCTCCAAGCTTGAATTCTCGACTTTGGAGGTTTTGGGAGAAGCATATCCCTCTTGTGCAGTTCGCCTAGAACAACAGTTTTCAGGCGACTATTCAGATGACACCTTATGAGGCTTTGTACGGTAGGCCATGCTGATCACCCTTATGTAGGATAGAGGTAGGAGAGGTAAGTTTGCTGGGACCTTGTATTGTTCAGGAGACCTTAGAATAGATAGAGTTTAATTGGAAGAGGATGGATACAGCACAGTCTCGACAGATGTCTTATGCTGATATGCGGAGATGACCTCTATAGTTCGAGGTCGGGGATCATGTCTTCCTACGTGTCGCACTGAGGTTGGGACACAATGTTGGGCGGAGAGAAGGGAAGTGATGGCAAGAGGGGGGGTGAATTTCCTTTTAAAAAATAATTAACAATTTAAAACAATTATCAAAGTGCAGCGGAAATAAAATAGGCAAGACACACAATTGATAACGGAGTTCGGCTTAAACCAAAGCCTACGTCTCCGCTCCCAACTCAACCGTTGAGAGATTTACTACCGCTTTCTTTTTAATGGTTTTAGCAAGAAACCCACTAGACTTTAAGGTTAGTCTAGAACCTATTACAGCTTGCTTTTATTGGTTGAGCAAGAACCCACTTGCTTTTAATTGGTTGAGCAAGAATCCACTAGCCTTCTTACAGGTGAAGGCTAGCTCACCTATGACTCAAGAATTTTAAAGGGAAGGATTGACTAACCTCTTCACACCTTGAAGGTGGTGTGAAAACCCAAAGAAGAGAGGATGAGAGAAATGAGGGGTTTGTAGGCACAAACCCAATTTAAAGCTCAAAATAATAAAACAATGAAAAACCGTAATGAGAGAAGTCTTGGGCGCCAATGGATTGATGGAGTTGATGAAGAGCGCTCCCAAGCTTCTATGGTGGTGCTCCTTGGATGTGGAAGTGAGTTGGAGCAAGTGGGGTTCCTTGGAAGAATCCGCCGGAGGTTCGCCAAATGATCAAAAATGTTCCCGTGGGCTTCCGTTTTTTTTCGGGGCTTCCTAGTCCTTTATTTATAGAGGGGGAACCCTCAAATGGCCTTTGGGGTCTTCGGAGCCGTTGGAGAGGCCTTCGGAGCCGTTGGGAGGCAAGTGGACAGGTCTGGTCAAAGCCCAACGACTAGTTTGACTGGCTCCACCGGCTGATCGGTGCTTGGCCACCGGTTGGCCGGTGCTTTGAAAAAGAGAGAGGGCTCGGGCTCAGGCACCACCGGCTGGCCGTTGAGGAGGACACCGATTGGCCGGTGCTGAGGCAGTAGCTGACCCATTCTGTCTGGGTTCCACCGGCTGGCCGGTGGTCGGACACCGGTTGGCCGGTGGTCTGGACAGAAACGATGCCTTCTGTCCAGGCTCCATCGGCTGGCCGGTGGGCATCCACCGGTTGGCCGGTGGACTGAAAATCAGTCCACTTTTGGCTTCTTTCTTTCTTGGCCCAATTCCTTGGCAACCTGAAATCATGCCTATCATCCAAAAACACTTAAAACAATATTAGATAAATAATAGAGTGATTGTGATCATGAAAATTAAACCACGAGGGGTACGAGAGGTACAACAATCTCCCCCTATTTTGATGATCACAATCACCAAAACAAACAATGTAAAAATGAAATGAAAGGCATGCTTTAAAGGATAAATTGAAAAGAAAAGCAAAGAATGAGAGAAAGATTTCTCCCCCAATCAACCAAGAATTTCTCCCCCTTTGTGATTATCAAAATAGCACGGGGCATAAAACTTGATTGAGGGAAACGGTTTAAAAAAAAGATAGAATTTTAAACCAATTGAAATTTTTGAAATTTGAATTGAAAGTATTGAATTGAATTGAAAGTTTTGAATTGAAATTTTTGAAATATAAAGTTTTGAAAATAAAGCAAAAAGGCTTAAACGATCCTAACTCCCCCTAAATAAAAACAACAAATCACCGGGGAGAGGTTTTTGAAACCGAGACAAATTTTGGTCCGGTGAGACTCGCTAAAAGGGATTTTTCAATCCACACTTGTCTAGTGGCGGGTCTTCTCCTAAAAAAATCATCATTAAAAGAAATGGTTTTGGGCCTTCCATACCGGGCATTTTTGCAATCGCACTCATAAATTAAGTGCCCGGGTTTTTTGCAATAGTTACAAAATTTAAATTGGGAGCTCCCCCTTACAAAAATAGTTGGAGCATGGGAAGAGGAAGCTTTCTTGGAATAGCCAAGCCCTTGGGTGGTTCTAGATATGCATTGGGAACCTAGCAATTTGGTCAAATTTTGTTCACCTTGGGTGAACTTGGCAAGAGATTCCCTTAAATCTTTGATTATTGATTCCATAGAATCAACATCGGGAAGGTTTTGGACCTTGAGGGACAACTCCTCCTTTTCTTTGAGAAGTTGTTCCTTTTCGGAAGAGAGTTTTTTGAAATTCTTTTTTAAAGCAATAAATTTGGAAGAAAGTTCGTGAAAACCTTCCTCCAGTTGATCTCTATCATGTTGGAGATCCTCATAGGATAAATGATTGAATGAATTGGAAGAACAAGAGGAAGAGGAGTCGGAAGAAGTTACCTCATTAAATGCCATTAGACATTTTTTACCGTTGTCACTTGAGGAGGAGGAGGAGGAAGATGTGGAGCTATCACTCCAAGTAGCCTTGAATGCCTTCTTCTTTTCCTTTTGCTTGGCCTTTTTCTTGCGGGATGGGAAATCGGGCTTGTCATCGCCTTTAGTACCTTCATGGGTTACTTCTAAAAGTTTCCAAATTTCATAAGAAGATGAGCAAGTAGAAATACGATTAAATTCATTACGGTCTAACCCACAATGAAGAGCATTCATGGCTTTGCCATCAAGCTCAAAATTTGCAATTTCTTCGGGAGTCCATTTGGACTCATCCTTGTTAGATAAAGAAAATCCTTGCATAACAATTCTATATATAGGATAGCCAATACTTTTAAGAAAAGTGGTCATGCGGGTTTTCCAATAAGTATAGTCGGTTCCATCAAAAAATGGAGCACGAACCAATGACTAACCTTCGGGGGTGAAAGAGGTGGATGCCTTCACAATGGATCTTGAATTTGAAACCGGTTAGGGTATTACTCAAATTTTGCCACTGATACCAATTGTTGGGCGGAGAGAAGGGAAGTGATGGAAAGAGGGGGGGTGAATTGCCTTTTAAAAAATAATTAACAATTTAAAACAATTATCAGAGTGCAGCGGAAATAAAAGAGGCAAGACACACAATTGATAACGGAGTTCGGCTTAAACGAAATCCTACGTCTCCGCTCCCAACTCAACCGTTGAGAGATTTACTACCGCTTGCTTTTTAATGGTTTTAGCAAGAAACCCACTAGACTTTAAGGTTAGTCTAGAACCTATTACAGCTTGCTTTTATTGGTTGAGCAAGAACCCACTTTCTTTTAATTGGTTGAGCAAGAACCCACTAGCCTTCTTACAGGTGAAGGCTAGCTCACCTATGACTCAAGCCTTTTAAAGGGAAGGCTTGACTAACCACTTCACACCTTGAAGGTGGTGTGAAAACCCAAAGAAGAGAGGATGAGAGAACTGAGGGGTTTATAGGCACAAACCAAATTAAAGCTCAAAATAATAAAACAATGAAAAACCGTAATGAGAGAAGTCTTGGGTGCCAATGGATTGATGGAGTTGATGAAGAGCGCTCCCAAGATTCTATGGTGGAGCTCCTTGGATGTGGAAGTGAGTTGGAGAAAGTGGGCTTCCTTGGAAGAATCCGCCGGAAGTTCGCCAAATGATCAAAAATGTTCCCGTGGGCTTCCGTTTTTTTTCTGGGGCTTCCTAGTCCTTTATTTATAGAGGGGGAACCCTCAAATGGCTTTTGGGGGTCTTCGGAGACGTTGGAGAGGCCTTCGAAGCCGTTGGGAGGCAAGTGGACAGGTCTGGTCAAAGCCCAACAGCTAGTTTGACTGGCTCCAGCGGCTGACCGGTGCTTGGCCACCGGTTGGCCGGTGCTTTGAAAAAGAGAGAGGGCTCGGGCTCAGGCACCACCGGCTGGCCGGTGAGGAGGCCACCGGTTGTCCGGTGCTGAGGCAGTAGCTGACCCATTCTGTCTGGGTTCCACCGGCTGGCCGGTGGTGGGACACCGGTTGGCCGGTGGTCTGGACAGAAATGATGCCTTCTGTCCAGGCTCCATCGGCTGGCCGGTGGGCATCCACCAGTTGGTCAGTGGACTGAAAATCAGTCCAATTTTGGCTTCTTGCTTTCTTGGCCCAATTCATTGGAAACCTGAAATCATGCCTATCATCCAAAAACACTTAAAACAATATTAGATAAATAAGAGAGTGAATGTGATCATGAAAATTAAACCACGAGGGGTACGAGAGGTACAACACACAAGAGGATTCGTAGACGGGGTAAGCTTTCACTGCGGTACATCGGGCCATTTGAGTTGTTGGAGAGAGTTGGGCCAATTGCCTATCTGTTGCAGATACCTCAGAGGTACCAGGATATGCACGACATCTTCCACGTCTCTCAACTCTGACATTACTTTTCAGACCCATCTCACGTCTTTCAGCCCGAGGAGGATGAGCTCGATGCAGGTGCATCGTTTGAGAGGCATCCTATCCGGATTTTCAATCGCAGTATGAAGGTTCTATGAGTCCGTTATATTCTTATGGTACGGGTGCTATGGAAGCACGAGCAAGTACAGGACGAGACTTAGGAGGGGGAGGATGAAGTAAAATCACAGTGGCCAGAGCTGTTCAGGGTTTCTTCTTCTACACCTCGCTAAGGAAATTTGGGTACGAATTTCTTTAAGGGGGAAAGTTTGAAAGAACCTAGATATTCGATTTCAAGTATGTATTTTCTTTTTCTGATTTTTTTGGGAAAAGAGGAATTTCTGGAAATTTTTGAAGTACACACCGTGTACTTTCTGAGTACACGCCGTGTACTCCCTTGCCACAGCAGGCCGTGTGCTGGCCATGTCTGGGCCACACACATGGTTTGTAGGGATGGAGTGGAGGCCGAATAAAGCAGATTATAGAAAAATTGAGTACACTCCATGTACTTAAGACGTACACACCATGTAGTTACTTTTTTCTTCATTAAATGGACCGGGGTCGCGCATAATCGACAGAAACATCTTCTTCTCGGTCTCGTTCGACCATAGAAGCCGTACGGCCACAGATATTCTTTGAGTCTCCGAGCCTCCGTCCGTTCTCTGATTCGATCGTCGTTGATTGAATTGGAACCACAACAGTGAGTCATTCTTTCTACTAGAGCCTTGTTTTCCAATTCCTCTGCTTTCTCAAGTCATCAGTAGTTAAATGTTTTGGACGTTTTCTCAGATCGATGATGTTATAAGGAGAATCAATCTTCATGGCTCATGTTTACTGATCTCATAACATCCAGGTAGGTGTTTTGTGCCTAATCGTTTAAAATATTTGAGTTTTATGTGCAAATTCCACCAATACCCATCAACTGGGTATTGCGTGTTTACCATTTTGCCCTTGTTGTTTTCTGTCCATGCTTGCATGCTTGTGTTGAGGAAAATTAATCGTGGTTGTGGATAATTGTTGTGTTTTGAGGTTCTGCACATAATTTTTTCTATTTACATCCTTTGGGTCTTTGTTAGCCTTGGTCGTTTTTCCTATTTCCATGCCTAGTATTCGTAGGATGGAGTAATGATGATAACATGCTTGTTGTTGTAGACCGTTTAGCCAAGTATCTCTATAGGTTTACTTTGTCCTTATAGCTTTATTATGCACTGACTGGTATGAGGCTATGAAAAACATGGTGCAATAGACTATAAGGGGTAGACCAGGTGAGCTTCCCAGGGAGTCTTTGACATTATAGGCTCTAGGGGATAGACCAAGTGAGCTTCCTAGAGTGTGTTTGGACATTATAGGCTATAGGGGATAGACCAAGTTAGCTTCATAGAGTGATTTGGATCTTATATACTATAGGAGGGTAGACTGTGTGAGCTTCCTCAGAGAGTCTTTACTTGTTGAATTGCTTTAAAACCTTTTACAGGATAGAGATGGAATTTACTGAGTGAGCTTCCTTAGAGAGTCTGTGATAGGCCTAAAAATATAGAAGGAATTGACCGAGTGAGCTTCCTCAGAGAGTTTCTAGAACTTGGGTCCATAGGGGTTAGACCTTGTGATCTTCCTCAGAGAGTCCCTGAATACCCTAGACAATGAGGGGAATTAACCGAGCGAGCATCCCCAGAGAGTCTTATATATTATTGTGACCAAACCAGAGGGGTTAGGCTGAGTGCCCTGCCAAGAGGGTTATGGTACTTTTTTGTTTAGGTATAGAGGGGATGGTTGCGAGTACTTCCCAGAGGGTTTCCTGCTGTGGTTAGTTGTTTGCTTACTATTGCTTGTTGTTGTTCTATGGATTGATTACTGATGTGCATCATTCTGTTTATTTCTTACTAATTTCTGCCTGTTGTTGCTGCTACTATTTACTGCTTACTGTACTATTACTTTCCATATACTCACTGACTGTTAGGCACAAATCATCGGGTGGTTCCCAACTGATATTCAGTCTCACACCCTGTTTCGGCCATGCTTTTGGGCCCAAGCAGACTTTGTTGTTGTAGGTATAGAAAAGGGAAAGTGTCCTTCAACATCTGGTACATGATTTCTATGGAGAAGAAGAGCATGGTACCATGCTATGGCTTGTGATGCTGAGGAGTTTATTTGTTCCCCTTTCTTTTGTACATTGGTTTGGCACTATTGAATTTTACAGCATTGTTACTTGTTTGGGAGCTTCCCTAGACATATGTATTACGCATCATTTCATATATATGTGTGTGCTCCAGCTGATTATTTCTTTAGTCTTCCTCTGTTTATTTGTGTATGGATATTTCTATTTCCGCTATTTCTTATTGTTTACTTCAGTTGTGTACTCTTCCAATGAGGTCATAGTTTCCACACTATCACAGCCAAGGCCCTCACTGCTATTCGGAAGCCTCTGGAATTTGGGGAAATGCGCTTGAGTCCATGTGACCAACTGGGTATGGGGCGCCTCTGGGTGGCTTCCGGAACCGAGACGTTACAATTAAATATTCAATTTAATGTCATTTATTTTTTAAATTATATGTTATGTGGAGTTATTATATTTTTTAAGGAATGTGGATAGTGTAAGGAGAGGGAAAAAATATTTTATAAGAAATCATGTAATATGTGTTTGATACCACATACTCTGTGGTAGTTGGTGGGATGGAACAATTTTTTCATCAACACTTGGAACATAGTGGCATGTATTATGTACCTGGTACAGTTGATGTTTTTCTTTAAAAATATAAGGGGAAATTTTTAGTGAACCCTAACAAATAATCCTCTTAATGAACCCCTCTAGGTATTTTAATGTACTAATAGTCGAATGGTGATGATAAATCCTATGTATAGTTGAAAATTATATTAAATAAATGTTTTCATGAATGATTTTATGAACAAAAATGATTTTCTTATATAATTGAATTTATATTATCCATGATAGTATATAATATTAATAGTTTATATTCACTGTTAATTACCTATTCATTGGAACAACATGATTATTTTTCTAGGTATAATAGATTAAAAGGGTTTATAATTTTCTAATAATATATTCTCCATATTGTTTTAAAGTGTATATAAATTTTATACAACATGCTATATTAATAGAAAAATTCATATAACATATTATTTGATGATCATATCATATGAGGCTTATCATAAAATATATATTATTGTATATGAGAATTAGAAAATATACTATAGTATATAAACATTACCACACTCAAACTGGTTCACTAATAAGGCCTCGTATGGTATGGGATTTTTATTCCCAAATATCTCATTCACTTTTTATCCAATTACCGGATGAATGGGTTCTAATATTTCATTGAATCTAGTGTATATGATTTCATCTCCTCTGATATAATAGGTTTTCATCCAAAAATTATACATATGTGATTTTATTATATCATGAACAAAGACACAAAGTATGTATCTCTTATATGAACATTAATCATCTAGGGAGATACTTTTTCATTATTTTTATTATATCTAATACTATTATTTTATAATGTTAACTATTATTCATCATATTTCAGTTCATGTACATTTCTATGTATATGTTTTATGAAATGTTTTTAGTGGGAGTTTTGAAAACCTTCTTCTAGGTATTATTATACTCACACCCAATATATGTCCTTCAACGACACTTGAAAATTATTTTTTATATAATTCATGTAAGGGTGGGGATTTTGATCATGATGATTTATAGTACATGGAAAATATAAAATGTGTGGAATATTAGCGATCCTTTTTTGTTATTTCAATGTATGTAATAGGATTTTATCATTGGGTTTTCCTGAAGAGATATCTTAATATGTTACACATATTGTAATAATTGTTTTTATGTTTGAGAATTTTTTTTATAATTATTATGTATATATTATGTTTTCTCTATATTAGAAAACATTAACGACATCAAATATATTTTAAGGCCATGGTTATATGACATCACAAATTCAATAAATTCCATGAATAATTGATAGTTTCAATACCCCACTACTTTTACTATCAATTTTTCATATCCACAATGTAAATTATTTTTGAATAGGTCATGCCACATATGTACATGAAACATATATAGTTAACTTTATTATTCTAATGAAAAAAATTTCTCCAGCTAAGAAAATATTTGACCTTCAAAATTTACAAAAGGATACCTAAATTGAGAGGTGAACCTGAGGTATTTTAATGGCATTATTTGGGAAGTATTCAGATATTTTGAAGTTAATTGGTGAAAAGAATGTTTTAAGGCTCACTTAATATTATGTGGTATGGTACTTGAGAATATTCCAAATATACAGTGATAATAACTATAAATATTCTTTGAATAATAGTTATTATGGAATCTTGATTTTATAGGGATATTTAAGGATAAAGGAATATTTAACTTTTTATTCATTCATACATTTCATCATCTCATTCATCATGTGTAGAAATTATAGGTAGGAAAATTTAGGGCATGTAACCATATTAAATGATTTCTTATATCTAACCATATACTTATTTATTAAAACTAACTGATGTTTCATATTAGTTAAAAATTTATTAATAATCAAATTAAGTTTTCTAATATATTGATTCAAAAAACATATATTCCTATGAATTTGAAATAATATTTTTCTTCTGAAACCTATTTTTATATTAATGAGTGTTAATTTCTTTTAAGTTATTTTTAATAAAAACTTACCATGTTTCTACATAATAACATGATCTTTTTAAACTACTTTAAATTATTTTGGAAATCTTGTTTGATAACTGATTATTTTTAATAATATAATTAATGTAGTGAGATAGAGTTATAAGATTTTACAAGTTCTTTACAGTTAATTTCTGAGCTTTGATTTATCCATTCATGGAACATAGATATTTATGTCATTATCTATATCATTATAGTATATCTATAATAAATTGACACCTCCAACCATGCAAGAAATTCAGGATAATCACACAATTCTAGATTATGTTGATGTTGATCTCCAAGTTCGTGATGGATATTCTAAGATCCATCAATATCATGGAAAATTTCCTTTTCTCAAGGAATCCTATTACTTATTATATCACGAGGGACTAAGAGTTCCATAATCCTATTCCCTCTCTAGGAGATGTCTTAGATCAAGAGACTGAGGATTATATTGAATATCATTGATATATTTTTATGATTAAAACGTCAAATAATTAACAATACTTATATTTATCAAAAATCATGAAATAAGATAATTCTACACTACTTTGTGATGTAATTATTGAGGCCAAAAAAGAGAATGTTCTTACAATAGAATAGTATTTACGACATATACTTAACGTATTTTTTCCAAGATATTCTATAATAGAAAAATTCATAATATTTCATGGAACAAAGGTAGGAAAAACAATTATGTAGTAAAATTTAAATTTTATAGGTCTACAAAAAATTCATACATATATTAGTATATATAAGAAATAAAATATGAGAAAAATATGGATGCTTTTGGAAGAGCCACTGCAAACATAGTTGACGCTCTTTAATTGACCAACCCCACTTTAAGTAGTAATTCAATCCATCATTTCCATGAAATTTTATACATGTGTCTATGGGTGGGTATACCATTTATTATATGAACCACTAGAGATATCTCATCTCGTAGATGGATGTGATGAGGTAAGGATATAAACCATTGTGGCTCTCAGTTGGGAATCTAGGGTTAAAGTATGCCTTAATTTAGTAGTTTCCAAAAAAACTCTTGTTATGTGTTGTTTTTATATCTATTTATGATATAAAACCACAAAATACTTTAATGGTTATTTAGTGTAAAACATATTGTTATTATGACCCTCTTCAATTATTTTATCTATGTTTTGTATTAAAATATCATGTGTTGTGACCACAGTTGGTCATCTAATCTAAGGCTGAGTTGGTTGCAATGTTAACTAGTAGTGTACAAACACATATTGGATGATCTGGTAAAGGGTGATGTCCATGTAAGAAAGGTTAGTTATATAATCAACAAGGATTTTCGCCTTATGGTAAACATGTGGGTTTATTTGTAGATCATTCCATAATTCAATCTACTTATTATGTTGGATAAAGGAGTTATACTATTACATGTAGTAATCCATATTACTCTACATTATCTTATAACTTATTTTTCAAATCTACTTATAAATTATTTATCATTGAGTAATTATATTCTATTCTCAATCTCATTTTGGAAGTATCGCCTCTGATTATAGGTCATGATACCTCTATAGGGATTACAACCTATACCATGAATCAGTTTCCATCTTATTCCTTATTAGTGTCAAATTTTCTAAATCCATATGATTTTATTGTCCATGATGTGATATTCATTATTATTATTTTATAAATGGATTAGTTTAGTAAATATCAAACAGGAATCAATATTTATAATAGAAACGAATTATTAAATTATACTATTGGAATTCAATAATATATATATATATATATATTACAGTTCAATGATAGTATATAAAGACCTAATTAGATAATATTGGATGATATAACCATTAAAATGGATATTATTTTCATTAAAGTAGTTGATCATGAATATTCAATGGATTGACCTCATACAATATATATTTTTCTAGACATTGGGCCACAAATATTTCCAATTTACTCCAAATAATGTGGGGAAATTGGCCAATTATATATTTATTAGAACTGAATTAATATAAAAAACATTATAATAAATGGAACAAGATATACCAAGGGTGTTAAGATTTAAGTTAGACGATCTACTTATAGAAGGGATCATCCAAATGAGCACTTATCTTGGAGTGTTCTAGTCCTATTTATGAATAAAACCACCAAAAGCATACATATCTATATAAAATATACAAGGATGAATAATTTAAAGATCATGAATTACATTCCATTACAATGAATTAGATATTTAAATGATCAATTAATGGGGGAAAATTGGTTTTCTCTAATCAATCATTTTACCGATTTTCATGAAAATTGAGTAATGAAAGAGTTTAAACCAAAGGCTTATTTTCAAATTTGGAAAGGTAATTATGAATATAAATAAGGATTCCATTTTGATTAACTATTTCTCAATACTTTTTCATGGAAATAATGGACTAGATATCCCATCTAATCATGTAATCTTTCTTAATGATCACTGTGGTTGATATCATCTTTTCTTAAAACACCGAGAAGAATATACTAAACATGTTTTTATAGTACTAGAAGAATTATAAGAATACTGACTATATTATACATTCCTAATGCTTCTCTTTTGGATTAGGGAATAAAAAATACATTGAAATTATATCCATGAATATAGAATCATAGTGGTTCCTAAAAATATATAATCAATAAAATCCAAAAAGGTTCCTTTAATTTTTTTTAGAAAAATAGTTCTCTCGAACCATACTGAAATTAGTAAAATATCATTAAGGACATCTATCAGAACTCCACTACCAATAAAACTTGAATAACAAATGGATGAAACATTATATGGTCTAAAAAATATAAAATAGAATTTTAAAATTTGAATTGAATAATAATCATATTTATTGATAACATTTTACCCATTATGGGTGATGGATTTATGTAAATTTTTGATGCACCCATTGTAATTAATTTTGAATATTTTATAGGATCAATAGAAAGTAGTTTTAAGTTTCACATATTTTCATCATAATGAAAATAACTAACATGAAAATTTATTTATACTCATCTTCGATTATTCATGGATTATATTATTAGATTTATTGTCTACTAAGTGAGTTATTTTTTCTATTTACTTACTAAAACATATTTAGATAAACCTTTTCTTAATGAGATTAAATATAAAAAAATGGGTCACATTACTGTGTATTTAGTCTTTTGATTTAAATTTCTAGTCTACTATTTAGAAATTCATTTTTTTTGGGGATGTCCATATTAGGAAATTTCATCCGCAAACGCTGCATAAAAAATGAAAAATGGGTAATTTTGAATCTAATATATAAATTCTAATTAGATGTGAGTGATAATCTAGTTAGAAGGAAATTATGTAATATAGAAAATTTTTCATCCTTTGTAGCACACTTCATGGAATCTAAAATATCTAATTCCATATGTATCATTATAAAAGAGAAAATAAAAGTTGGGGATATGATCAATGTCTTTTTTTAGGATTCTAATTATTTATTAAATAATCATGGAAGACTAGTAGTCCCTAGTGGTATATAATAGTAATTAAGAATGGAGTTTCATACATCTTATTGGACTGTACACCATAGAATCTCAATGATGTATAATGATATAAGTCACTTATTCTATTGTTCTTTAATGAAGAATGAAATCATGTTTTTTATTTCTCGAATATTTACATAAAAAAATGGTAAAAGAATACATTAAAATATTTTTATTGGAGTTCACCCTATTCCACTTCTTGTGTGGAAATGATCTGAAAACAATATAGACTTCATGAAAAAATTTCGTAGGACATATAATGGTTGAGTAACTCTAACGGTTGTAATGGTAATGGAATATAATAATGTATATGTTATCTCACATTATTCTTATCAGGGAATCCATTTCTATAGATGGTAACCGAATGTTATATTCGAGAGAGATTTTATATCTTCATGGTGTCTTATTTTGGATCGTTTGTGATAGGAACCTAAGAATAATGTATCACTTTCGAAAATGGTTATTATAAAAATGAGGATATTGATTGAAATTGATATCTACTTTGAATCCAGATAAAATGTTATACCTATTATAAATATTCATTCTCATTAATATAATATCTATTCCATTATTCCTTACTTTTGTGGTCAATAGGAGAATCATCATTCATCATTTAAATTTTATTATATTAATAACTACCTTTATCTATATCAAATGGATTAATTTAATGATATCTATAAAATTCTTTATTGTCCATCATTATTTCTAATTGAAATTAGAGTATCACATTTTTGAATCCTAGTATCATATAAGAGATGATATATATAGTGAAATTGATTTGGAATCAGGATGGGAATGATCATCAATAACAATATTCATATGATGATTTTTTAAGGTAGCCCTTAGAATTTAAAGGGAAGTTAACATGTGCATTATTACTGACAACATATATGGGTCATTGATAGATTAGTATATATAAAATTTTAATCCAATATTTATTATGAATTTTGATATTTTTCAAAGATTTGGTTATACTATATACAAGATAGTATTCCATTCTAAAATTATTATCACACATAAGAACATACATATTTATAAACTGTGAAAATATATACCTATCCCTCTATATGAGAAATGATATAAGGATATTAAACTAGAGATCATAACATCATATGTTCGGAAACCTATATATATCATTGATAAATTGAGAAGGTACTATAAGGGAACGATATTCCTCTTACTCATATTAGGTGACAACATTGAATTCCCCGTGATGAATCCAGAGTGTAAGAAGAAAAAATGAATGATTTTATTCCAAAAACATTTAATCAAGAAGTTGGATAATGAATCTTCAAGATGAGAAGACATATAATATAGTTGTTTTAAAGTTCCATAAATTCACATGTTAATAGTTCTTAAACACTAATTTATTTTAATTCGTGTTCAGTTGAAATGTGTTGTTTAAGTGGAGATAGAGTATTTTTTTGGTGGATCTAAAAAGGATTAATTTATACATAAGGTTTTATAGTGGAAAAGTATCATACTATGTACCATGTAACTAGGTGGTTGATTCAATTATATCTTAATGTCCATGTAACTAGTAGTTTATAAAAAGTACGTAGTAGATCATTTATTTTATTTTATTTTTTAAATTTCATATGTAAATGTCTTAAATCACTAGAACAATTAAACACTAAAAAGTCCAGCCATTTCTATGTATTTATCCTCTTTATTTATAATCATATCTTGAGATATCTCTATATACTTACCTCACCAGCATATAAACCTTTAATTCTCATTTCCTAATTTTAACTCAAATCCATCATTTCCATTTCAATGAGGTAATAATTTCCTTTACAACAGCATAATACCACCTAATTTTTCATCTTTATCATACATGTAATCCTAGTTATTCCTAACATAAGACTTATGATACAATTCATGATCTTTGGTTTCCATTCAGGGTAGTTCTTATATGATTTTCCACTTTTTGAATAAAATAAATTTCCTTGGTGATATTCTCTTTAATCTATCCCATATGTTGGAATCGGTTAAAACTAATTTAATATCATCCAATTATATTCATTTAAATCCTTTTGTGAATACCCTATTATATTACACCTCAATAAAGTCTTCAATAATTAATTTAGTATATAGAACTTTTTCCCTCATATATGAATATAGTACAATCCAATATATAGTTCATGGCTTCTAAAAAAATTATAATAGATAATATACCGTAAAAAAATAAATGTTTTTAGGATTATAAATTACTTTGTTTCTAATTATCTATTTATATATTAAATGTCTGTAAGAAATTATAGAATATATATTTCATATATATTTTTTAATCAAATTTTTTCATTCTTATTATGTTATATATTTTTAATGATATGTAAAATTGGTATAATATTGTTTTTTGTTATTTTTAACTATGGATTAATTTGTATTTATTGTTAATAACACAACATTAGTGGACAGAACCATTCAAATGCTCATAACATGGGATACAGACCTCCGATCAATGCACTGTCAGTTGAGTAGAGATCCTTGGATTGAGACAGTCGTTTCGGTATATTACACTCAAGGTTTTAGAGAAATTTTGCTACGACCGGGTTGGTTCGAACACGAAACCAACCGGGCCCTCGGAGTAGAAACGATTATAACTTGAGCTCCAGACGTTCGAATGACGTGTCATAAACTTTTTTGGATACCTCTGTGTCAGACGGTAATTTTGGCTTACTCTGCTCGAGGTTTCGACGTATTTGGAGTACGGTTGGGTTTGTTTTGACTTAAAACCCAACTGGTCCCCTGGGATGAAAAAGCCAATAACTCTCAGACCGGGTGTCCGATTGACGCGTCGTCTGTCGTGTTTTGTTCCATTAAATGATATAGAACTTTGGGATATATAAATTCTGGACATCATGTCAGTTGATGTATCAAACCCCTTGGCTCGTGGAGCGGACCCTCCCGGAATTGAGCATGCTGTGTGCGGGAACCCTAGAGCTGGCTACGACTACGACGACGATGCCGACTGTACTGGGATCCTCCATTGGTTTGGCAGCGACAACGGCCGTACTGGAATCCTCCATGGGTTCGATGGCGATGACTACTGTTCTTGTATCCTATGTGGGTCTGGTAGTACTTGACTACTGTTCTTGTATCCTATGTGGGTCTGGCAGTATTTGACTATGTACTTGTATCATATGTGGGTCCGACAGAGTAGCTGGTCTTGTATCCTTTTTGGGTCTGAAATCTTAGCTGGTCTTGTATCCTATGTGGGTCCGACAGCTTAGATGAATTTGTGGCTACATCTGATCATCTCTATCGTTTTACGAAGAAGTATACCTGTGTGAGCAGAGTCTTGACTTTTAATCATTATTTTTGATATGATTGGCTTGCTTTCTTATGTGGATTGGGTTGTACTATCCTGTGTGGACTAGATTGAACTTGGGCTCGGATGTTGGAGTCAAACTGGAATTTATGACTAAGGTATATGTATGGGAATATACCTACGTAAAGTTGGTTGTTACTTCGAGATTGTAACTTTCCTTAGTGGTTTATCCTTCGTGGATTCTGGGAGACCTTCGGGGGTGTCGGGATCCCTCCTGAGTAGCGTATACTCACCCATGCACGGGCTATGCCCTCACTACGTTGTTTTGCATGCAGACGACGGACAACGTTGATCGAGGTAGGAGCTCGTGGAGCTGGACGGTACCTGGAGGTGGATCACTGGACGGGATGTACACGGAGTAGACAGATGGTGCCGATGAGTGGAGGAGACTATCGGTACTCACCTTTCAGGTGGGATTTCTAGAGGACGGCTCAGTGTTGCTGCTTTACTTTTCTGCCGTTGTACTCTCTTTTCAGTTGTACTTTACTTTCAGTTGAGTTTGTATTCTGGCCCATTTACTTTTCAGCACTTACTTTTATACTCAGTTTACTTAGTGTTTACTTCATCTTGCATACTCTATGGTGTTTTTTTCTTACATAAAGGAAATGCCTTCCCTTATATCAAGATTTATGCCTTTGGTTCCAGTCGCTAGCCCCTAGCCTATGGAAGGTGGGCTTGGGGTAGTCACGACACAGGCCCCGAAGATGGGTCGAGACAAATTGGTATCAAAGGCTCAGTTCTACTGGAGAACTCAGGACTCTAATCTTTCTTCTATATGAAGCAATATTGTGAAGGGTATTGAGTGTGGTTATCAGTCCAGGGAGTCCAGTGTTGGTACGGCGGCCGACGTATCCATACACCAGGACCCTGACTTCTGATTTCCGACTCAGTGCACGAAAACATTGATTGCATGTGTGTTTCAAAAGTTTTCTTTGGGATTACTTTGTGTGAGATCACTAGGTATACTATATGGACCGTGGCACACCTGTCTCTTTTCTGGATGGCCCGATGACGGCAGCCAGCCAGGGTTCCGAGCATTGTGCGAGACGACAGCCCAACGAGTAACGAGGCCTTAGTGCAGGGCCTTATTACAGAGGAGGCACAGACGATACCTCTACCTGCTGAGCCACCGATGCCACCGATGCCACCAGCCCCAGCCGTTGAGAGTGCATGTCGTCTTAGTGCACTGCATGAGTTTCACCATCAGAGACCGCCCAGGTTCTGCGGGGAGGTGGACCCTCAGGCACCCAAGGATTGGCTGGAGGCTGTTGTACGAGTTTTCAGGTTAGTAGGGACACCATCAGACCTCACGGTGATCCATGCAGCGAGTCTCCTACACGCGGCAGCTGGTAGATGGTGGAGCCTGATGCTCCAGGTGAACGACGAGGCATCTCTCCTTGTTCGGACTTCGAAACCCTCTTCTTCTCAGAGTTCATTCCAGCCACCCTCCGTGCGATGCGCACTCAGGAGTTACTGCAGCTGTGGAAAGGCAGCATGATGGTAGCCCAGTACTTGGAGAGATTTACCGATCTCTCGCGCTATTCCACGGACATTGTACGAGACCCATTATTCTAGGCTCGGACCTTCGAGTAGGGACTGAGACTTGAGATCAGGGCATCGATGATCTCTCTCATCATTCCGACGTAGGAAGGAGTACTGAAGCGAGCCCTTCTTGTAGAGAGCTTTCTTAGTGAGCCTACACCAGCAGCGAGACCTACCACAGGGCGACATGTAGCGGAGTCTTCTGCAGCTAGCAGTCGATGGATGTCATAGGGGTACAAGAGGACCAGACCATCAGGCGGACGAACTCAGGATACTGGCTCAGAGGTGCAGGGCACACGACGTAGAGCCAGCCTTAGGAGGAGCAGACAGTGCAATGCATGCGGCGGGCATGGCCACATGGGTCGTGACTAACTGACCCGCTATGCAGAGGAGAAACAGACGGTTGAGGGACCACCCAGGCAGAGGCAGAGGTTCGACCGTGGTGGTCCGTAGGGAGTAGGCGGACGAGGCAGAGGAGTTGGCTGCGCGGAAGGTGGTGGACGACGTTTTGAGGCTCTACCACCACCACCACCACCACCAAGAGGTCCACCCCGACCACAGGGAGCTCGCGGGCAGAGGCAGGCTCAGCTTCAGGCAGTAGAGGCCTACGACCACGACACACCAGAGATGATTCGAGGAGCTATCTGTGTCTACTCCACCCTTGCTGCAGTTCTTATAGACACAAGAGCGAGTCATTCTTTCATTTCTACTGCCCTTGTTCGGAGCTTGGAGATTCCGACAGAGCCGTTGGCTCGATCCTTACGACTATATATTCATACGGGAGTAGACTCGACGATTACGCACTGGTTCCGGCTGTGTGAGCTTACTCTAGGAGGTGAGAGATTCGGCAGAGATCTTCTTGTAGCGGCGTCGAGGACTTACGATGTCATCTTGGGCATGGATTGGTTATAAACAGTTCATGATCAGATCGATTGTATTAGACGCAAGGTGTGGTGTGTTCGAACTGATGGGAGCAGGTTTACCTTCACCGGCAAGAAGGGATCCTTTTCCGCACAGGATGGACTCACGCAGAGGAGAGGATAACCGATCACTCATCAGTTGGCTAGCCTCATCCTAGGAGCAGTTGACGTGCGAAGTCCGAGTTTTCCTATAGTGGTGGGTTAGTATGCGGACGTTTTTTCTGACGACGTTCTAGGAATACCTCCTCGCAGAGAGGTAGACTTTTATATTGACATGTACCTTGGGACAGCCCCGATATCCACTCCAGCATATCGGATGGCTCCCGCTGAGCTTCGAGAGCTACGGGTATAGCTTGAGGACTTGCAGGGCATGGGATTAATCCAACCCAGTGTTTCACCCTGGGCTTCCCCGATTTTGTTCACCAAGAAGGCAGACGGGAGTTTGCGACTGTGTATCGATTGCCGTCACCTAAACCAGGTGACTGTGAAGAACAAGTATCCGCTTCTGAGGTCTGACGACCTCTTCGATCAGCTTAAGGGAGCACGCTGGTTCTCGAAGATAGACCTCAGGTCAAGCTATCATCAGCTCTGAGTTCAGGACGAGGATGTGCAGAAGACGACCTTCAGGTGTCGGTATGGCCACTATGAGTTCTTGGTTATGCCTTTCGGCATAAACAATGCTCCAGCCGTGTTCATGAGTCTCACAAACAGGATATTCCAGCCTTACCTCGATCGATTTGTTGTAGTCTTCATCGGCGAAATATTGATTTACTCGACCACTGAGGAGGATCACTCCTACCACTTAAGGGTTGTACTTGACACACTCTGAGAGCACCATATTTACGGTAAGCTCTTGAAGTGTCAGTTATGGATACATGAGGTCCACTTTTTAGGACACATCATCTCTAAGGTGGGAGTTGCGGTGGATCCTGTGAAGATCGAGGCAGTGCTATCTTGGGAGCCACCCAGAAGTGTGACGAAGGTACGGAGTTTCTTAGGTTTGGCTTGGTACTATCAGAGATTTGTTCCGGACTTTTCCAGAGTTGTAGCACCGCTGATAGCTTTGATGAAGAAGGGGAGACTGTTCGTGTGGTCAGATAGATGTCATCAGAGCTTCCAAGAGATGAGACAGAGATTGACCAGTGCGCTCATCTTGAGCCTACCCAAGGAGGGAGTAGGGTACGTAGTCTACTGTGATGCATCCGGGACCGGACTCAGGTGTGTCCTGATGCAGAAGCGAGTAGTGATCGCCTATGGATCATGAATTTAACACCCGAGAATTTTATGAGAAATATTTTTTTATGTTATATAAATCATCAAAGGAATCTTTCACTACACACAACAATATCTTGGCTTGCTTTACAGGAAACCGCGGCCTTCCTCGATAGCTTGCATGGTATTCAATATCGAGTTTCACTAAACAACAATATGCTATTAAAATATCATTAAAACTAGCCATTATGAATAGTAATAACCACTTTTTGAATTTTTTTAAATTTCATCTTTCAAAATGGACTTCATTTTTGGATTCGGAATATCGAAATTATCCTAGGGTGAAATTTTGGTATTTTTCTGAAAACTTTCAATTTTTGAGGAATAGTGAAAGCACTAGTTTACTATTTAAAAACCGACTTTTTATTTAAATAATTATTTATTTTATTTAAATTTATTTTAGCTAAAAATTGATACATAATACCTATATAAGTTAAATTCAATTAATTGGAGTCATTTTATAATAATTTTAGATATATAAAAATTTTATTGAACTTTTCACCGTATTTTATCAACCTCCTAGGAGAATTTTCAAATTCACATAAAACATAATTTTACTGCTTTTGTGAATGGAATTTCAAAAATCCAAGAGACACAGTTAATATCAAGGACTAAAATGTGGTTCAATGAGATGAAAATAATTTTTGGTGAATAGTAACTTTTTAACTTTTTCTACCACAGTTAAAAGTAAATAGGGTAATTAAGGGTAAAAATGTTATTATTATTACCCTAACACATGTCATAATTCTATTGGATAAATTTAATTCGACCAAAAACATCTTTAGGAATACAATATGACCATTTAGGCCCACTTGGATTATGTTACGACATTTATTATTAATTTATTTAAAGAAGGGTTAAAATAGTTAAAATCAAAGTTTAATAACTACATCATTTTTAATGTAGGGTTATACATAAGATAAATTAGAATATAAATATTATTTAAAAAATAAGAAGAGTTCCTACATAATGGTATTTTATTTGTAATTTTTAGACTTAAAATAATTTAATTTATTTATGACATAATGATGATGCAGTAATTATCTTATTAATGAAATATTGACATAATTGATGTTATAAATAACCAAATAAATGTAATTGGAGACTTTTTATGAATTCCAATAATTTTCTATGTTAATATGAAATGTTAGTATAGATTTAATTAACTTTTTTCAAACTAATATTTCTGTTATGATTTTCTGAAAAATCAATTACTAAATAGTGTCAAAATTGACATAAAATAGTTTTTAAAACAAATATTATATTATTAATTGTTATTATATTTCTAAAAATCTAAGGTTCACCCAAATGACTTAGATAAGGTTGTATATATTAATAATAAACAACTTGGGGTTCGTTTGACTTGTTATAGTATGTTTATTAACCTTATAGTGTAAGAAAACAAGAAGACACTGTAAAAGTAAGATTATTTAACTTAAAGTTAAATCTAAATGATAAGGTTAATATAGATACCTAAACTTGTCTAAATGCTATTGTATGAGAGTATTGCGACCCATAACCACCTTAGATTCGAAATAAATCAATTTGGAGCTATTAAAACCAAATATGGCTTTATAATAAAATAATATTTTAAGTTTTTCCAAAGGTGCCCCTCTCCTCCCTTATAAAAGGGAACCCCCTTCCTCTCTTCCTCACACCACTTTGAGCCTTCATGCTCGGCCAAACCATGCCAAAATATCTTCTAAACATACCTAGAAACATCCTAGAGGTCATGGGTATCTTCAAAGACCAATTTTAGTTCCCAAAGAGGAGGTCTCAAAGAGGCACTTCAAAGAAGAGGTAATTTCCGTTACCGATTCTTTCAACTTTATTTCTTCTTCCACTTCTTCTTCTTAAGTTGTTTAATTATTAAGCAATAAGATAAGTATTACTAATATAATTATATGTTATTATAAGTATGAAACAACCCTATTTCACCATCTATCCATCATACGAAAAATGAAATCACCGTGCGTGCGTATGTACGGAATACCGTCTCCACGCCGTGGTGTAATCTATTTTCCACCACCACCTTACTTGGATGGGTATAATGGTGTAAATAATAACTATATATGATTATTTTAAAGTGATATTGATTCTGAAATAGTATACATACAATCCAATACAATTCCACGATCACGGGAACGATATCATCGCCCGTGCGTACGTACGGAATACCGTCTCCACGATGTGATGCGACTCGTTCTACATGATTTTCATTTCATAATGATTACATAAATGAATTGAGTAAATTAATATGATATATATTACACTAATACCATTATGAAAATGAGGTATCTATAACCTAAAAAGAAGAATAAGAATTTATTCGACAAAACACGTATAAGAACAAAAAGTAATAAACACCCGAATAACAAGTAGTAATGAAATATTACTAATAATAAGCTAAGAATATGACCATGTATGATATCATAAAAATGATTATGATTTTTTAATAAGTCTATGACATTATTTAAATTATTATACAGAAGATTCAGACACTTACAAAGCAAATCAGACCTAAGGTAAGGGACAATCTCGCAATCTCAATTTTTATCCGATATTATTTATACTTCAGAATTTACTGGGGAATATTTGTCATACACCTCCATGTTTCCTCAATATGTAATATTTATATCCTTCTACAATTCTTTAAATCCAATTTTACCCTTCTGTGAGTTTTTAGTAAAAGATATGAAAGGAATATTTTTTTTGTTCTTCGTACGAGGTACTTTTGGACTTTTCTGACATAAGTACGAGAAGAATGTTTTTTTAACTTATATGACATGAATGGATTTTTTTAATACATTATTTCCATGAATATTCATTTACAGGTTTTCATGTTTATTTTTAATCAACTTATTTTAGTTTAAAATTATATGACATGTCAAGAAAGGAAAAATGTTTTTGAAGTAGAAAAGATATTTTCCTTAAGAATGGAGTTCAAGTGTTTTTTCAAAATTATTTTCCATCTAAGATAATATAGGGTTATATTTCTATCCCTATTTCTACATTGATTTGATTTTGTTATTATGAAATTATTTTTTATGATGTCTTTTTATCTTATATGCATTATGTAATGATGGCATGATGGTTAAGATTCCCATTTTTATTGCATGGGTTATGCTATGATGTATGATTTTTGATCTTGTGGCACACATAGGAATGGTATAATTATGAGATGGGTGGGACCTATATATCCCTCCAATGCATTGGGTAAAGATTTATATCTCATGAGATAGTAATGGCTGGAACGACAGGTTAAACCGGTTCAGTGAAACAGGACTGAAACGAGGAGTGAACTTGGTTTAGAAATGTACTTTATCCGCTAAGATAGTCTTGGATATGAGTCTTGACTACTAAGAAATGATTATCTATGATTATGTGTGTATTCCACAAAGTTTCATGTTTTAAGATATGATTATTGGGATTACATTTCACTATTATTATTTATCCCATGTTATGAAATTATGATCTCTTTTGCAGGGTAAGATTTCCAAAAGTTATGTTCTTATGAATATGATGTGATTGATATCTCTTTTGTTTACCCTTACTGAGCATTTGAGCTCACCCTTTTGTATGTTTTCTTACCCCAGGTTAGGAAAAAGGTTATTAAGTGGGATATGCCAAAAGGGACTCTAGATATGATGAAATAAATGAGAGGCAAAGTAGATTCTTTATGAACCAGTTGTTTATGTTTCCCAGTTTCTAAAGACTCTATACCTATACGGTCCTTGCCTGGTTTTGTTATATGTTGTAATAAGTGTGCTTAAATTCTGAAGTAATAACAATATATGTAAAGTATGGGTCGTTATAGTTGGTATCAGAGGAAAGGTATAGTCAACCTTTGAAAACTAGGATGTGAAAGCCTTAGTAAGAACTATAAGGATAAGTCTAAGCATAGAACACAATCTTTGTGTTTTAAAAATGGCCATGAACAACCTATGATAAGACCTTAAGAGTGAAATGTTATTCTTGATAATGTGGTTTTCCTATTATAATTAGTGTTTCTCACACTATTCTTCTTGGTTTTAGTCAATGGCTGGAACCCGAAGGAACCGTGTTAATACGGAATGCGACGAGCAATGCAATGATTGTCCTCCTGAGAAACCAAACGATATAGGAACTGGAATGAAAAATCTTGTAGCCATTCTCACACAACTATCTCAAGATATGAATCATGCTGGTCTTCCAAAAGAGAAATGGAAGGAGCAACATTCTGTTGAATCCTTCATGAGGCAGCGTCTACCCTCATTTAGTGGGTCTACTGATCCATTAGTGGCTGAACAATGGATCAGTACCACTGAAAAGATATTTTCAGTTATTCAATGTTCTAAACATGATAAATTCATCTTAGCAGTGTATCGTTTGAAAGGAGATGCTGATAAATGGTGGAATCTTATTAAGAATATGAGGTAAAGGGATGAAATTGATTCAATGGAATGGGATGAGTTCAAGAACTTATTTTTCAATAAGTACATCCCTCGTATTCTCCGATCAAAGATGGAGAAAGAGTTTCTTGAACTGCAGAAAAAGGATGATGAATCTGTTGGTACCTATGAAGAAAATTTTACAAGACCTGCAAGGTACGCTTCTGGTATTATTATCCAACCTGAGAGTAAGATCAATCGATTCTTGAGTTGATTAAAACCAAGTCTTCGAAGGGCCTTAGCCATAAGGAACTTCAATAGCTACGAGGAAATCGTTCGATGTGCTCTCAAAGTTGATATGGAGATAGGAGTAACCCATCAGTCATATGGGTTTGATAAGAAGAGGAAAATGGAATCCAAAGGAAAATCTAAAGAGCCCACTGAAAAGAAGATGAGTTTTCCCTTATTCTCAAAGTGTAGAAAGAAACATGAAGGGAGTTGTCTTAAAGGGATAAGTAAATGTTTCAAATGTGTAAAGGAAGTTCATCGGGCATTTGAATTCCGCAATGATGGGAAGAAGATGTCTAGTGATGCGAACAAAGAATAGGCTATAGAGTGTGCACCTCCTACACTTCAATGTTACAAGTGAAAGGAAATGGGGCATTATGCCAATCAATGCCATAATCCAAGGGTTTTTTATGATGATCGACATCAACAAACTCTTAAATATAAAGACAAAGGAAAGTCACATGCAATTTCTATCATTGATTTGGAGTACGATAACAAAGTGGTGAAAGGCACAATTATCATCCACTCTAAAGTAGAAAATGTTTTATTTGATTCTGGATCCACCCACTATTTTATTTCAGAAATATTTTCCTAGGGTATCACCGTATTACCTCAAAAATAAGATGTTGAGTTAGCTGTGACAACCCCTAATGGCACAACAATCGCATCAAAAGTTTATAATTCTTCTCTTATTGAATTTTGTGGGAAAGTGCTTCCTACAAATCTTGTGATCCTTCCTATAGTGGAATTTGATGTGATTCATGGCATGGATTGTCTTTCTTTATATAAATCTCATATCAATTTCCAAAGAAGTGAAGTCACATTTAATAGTCCAGATCAATCTATGATCGTCTATCGATGCAAGGATGAACATAACCTTCAAGTGGAAATTTCATCCATCTTATGGGTCTTGATTCCAATAAATGAGGGTTATTTATCTCAAATGGTGGGATAGAAACTCATGATTAGGAATATGCCCATTGTACAAGAGTTTGATGATGTCTTTCCAGAGGAATTGTCGGGTCTTCCACCAAATCGTGAAGTTGCGTTTTTAATAGAACTCGTACCGGGTGCTTTGCCTATTTCAAAGACACCTTATAGAATGGCCCCAATTGAGTTGCAGGAATTGAAGAAGCAACTCCAAGAGAATCATGATAAGGGATTCATACGCCCTAGTGCGTCACCTTGGGGAGCACCTGTTCTGTTTGTTAAAAAGAATGATGGATCAATGAGGCTCAACATTGATTATCGAGAACCTAACAAGATCACTATCAAGAACAAATATCCTCTCCCACCCATTGATGACATATTTGACCAACTACGCGGAGCTCAATTCTATTCCAAGATTGATCTTTATTCATGGTATCATCAATTAAGGTTCAAAAGGGAGAATATACCAAAGACGGATTTCCGTACAAGGAATTGACACTATGAATTTATAGTGATATCATTTGGTCTTACTATTTCCCCTGTTATCTTCATGGATCTGATGAATAGAGTCTTTAGAGACTGTCTTGATCAGTTTGTGGTAGTCTTTATAGACGATATTCTTGTTTATTCAAAGAGCAAGGAAGAACATGAAGATTACTTGAGAATTATATTGAATACCCTGAGAAAGGAGAATCTTTATGCCAAATTTACCAAGTGTGAATTTTGGCTTCAAAAAGTTGCATTTTTGGGTCACATAATCTCAAAAGAGGGGATATCTATGGATCCAGCAAAAACAGAGGTTATCGAAAGATGGTCGAGACCAACAACAGTAACTGAGATCTGAAGTTTTATTGGTTTGTCTTGATATTATCGACGTTTTGTGAAAGATTTTTCATGATTATCTAATCCACTCACCAGGTTGACTCGAAAAGGAGTTACGTTCGTATGGACATAGGAATGTGAAGATAATTTCAAGGAGTTGAAAAGAAGGTTATCCAGTGCACCTGTGCTCACACTACCTTGTAGTAGAGAATGGTTTGTGATCTATAGTGATGCATCCAATAAGGGGCTGGGGTGTGTTCTTATGCAAAATGATATGGTGATAGCTTATGCCTCACGACAGTTGAAAATTAATGAGAAAAATTACCCAACTCATGATTTGGAGTAAGCTGCGGTAATCTTTGCATTAAAGATTTGGAGGCATTATCTTTATGGAGAAAGGTGTGATATTTATACTGATAATAAAAGTTTAAAGTATATTTTCACACAAAAGGATCTGAATATGCGCCAAAGAAGATGGTTGGAAATAATTAAGGATTATGACTGCTCAATTCATTACCACCTTGGGAAAGAAAACAAGGTGGCAGATGCATTAAGTCGACAAGACTATACCAGTTTATCCATGATGAGGATCACAAAAGATCCAATATTTATGGATTTACAAAGGATGGATCTTGGAATTATAATGGAAGGGGAAAAATCGTATCTTTCTCAAATGAATGTTCAACCATCTATACATGTGAAGATTAAAGAGGCACAGAAAGAAGATATAGAGTTATAAAAGAAGATGAGAAATGTTCCTAAATTCAACCTTGATTGTGATGGAATAATAAGGTTCAGGAATTGGTTTTGTGTTCCTCCCATCCCCGAATTAAAGAAGGAGCTTCTGGATGAGGCTCACAGTTCATCATTATCTATTCATACTGGAAGCACGAAGATGTATAGGGGCCTGAAAGAGTACTTCTGGTGGGATGTCATGAAAAGAGATGTTGCTGAATATGTCTCTCGATGCTTGGTTTGTCAGCAAGTTAAAGCTGAGAGACAGAAGTCTAAGGGGATGTTACAACCATTACCCATTCCCGAATGGAAATGGGGAAACATCACTATGGAATTTGTCACTGGAATTCCTAAAACATCATAAGGAAATAATGCTCTCTAGGTCATAGTTGATCGTCTTACAAATTCTTCACACTTCGTTGCTATTAGAGAAGATTTCTCTCTAGATCAGTTTTCCAGGATATATGTAATGGAAGTGGTAAGATTTCATGGAGTACCACTTTCTATTATATCTAATCGGGATCCAAGGTTACCTCAATGTTCTGGTGAAGTCTTCAGCATACTCTAGATACAGAGTTGAGTTTTAGCACTGCTTATCATCCTCAGACAGACGGTCAGTCTGAGAGTACAATTCAAACTCTAGAAGATATGTTGAGAGATTGCTCTATAGATTTCAAAGGTGATTGGGATCAACACCTACCTTTGGAGGATTTTTCTTATAATAATAGGTTTCACTTCATTTTTCAGATGGCTCCTTATGAAGGTCTCTATGGAAAGAAATGTAGGACTCCAACTTGCTGGGATGAAGTTGGGGAAAGAAAGCTATTAGGACCTGATCTTGTTAATGGGATGACAGAAAAGGTCAGATTTATTCAACAACACATAAGAGAAGCTCAGATTCGACAAAAACGTTATGCTGATAACCGAAGAAAAGACCTAGAGTTTGAAGTGGGTGATAAAGTGTTCTTACGAATATCTCCCTGGAAGAGGGTCATGAGATTTGGGAAGAAGGGAAAGTTGATCCCTAGATATATCAGTCCTTTCAAAATGCTGGATCGTGTTGGGAAGGTTGATTACCGATTGGTGCTTCCACCGAATATCTCCCAAGTTCATGACGTGTTCCATTTATCTCTCCTGAGAATGTACATACCTGATCATTCAAATGTACTCAGCTCAGAAGTTGTACCGCTGAAGCAAGATCTTTCTGATGAAGAACAACCAATAGAGATTCTCGATCAAAGTGAAAAAGTCCTACGGAACAAGACCACTCGCTTGGTGAATGTTTTATGGAGGAACCACCAATTAGAAGAAGCTACATGGGAGCTTGAGGATATGATGAGGGAGAGGTATCCTCATCTGTTTGTTACAAAGTGACGAATTTCAATGGCGAAATTCATTTTAATGGGGGTAGAATGTATCACCCGAGAATTTTATGACAAATATTTTGTTTTTATGTTATATAAATCATCAAAGGAATATTTCACTACACACAACCCTATCTTGGCTTGCTTTACACGCAACTGTGGCCTTCCCCGATAGCTTGCATCGTATACAATACCGAGTTTCACTAACAACGATATGCTATTAAAATATTATTAAAACTAGCCATTATGAATAGTAATAACAACTTTTTGAATTTTTTTAAATTTTATCTTTCAAAATGGACTTCATTTTTGGATTCATAATATCGAAATTAGCCTAGGGTGAAATTTTGGTATTTTTCTGAAAACTTTCAATTTTTGATGAATAGTGAAAGCACTAGGTTACTATTTAAAAACCAACTTTTTATTTAAATAATTATTTATTTTATTTAAATTTATTTTAGGTAAAAATTGATACATAATACCTATATATGTTCAATTCAATTCATTGGAGTCATTTTATAATAATTTTAGATATATAAAAATTTTATTGAACTTTTCACCGTCTTTTACCCACCTCCTTGGAAAATTTTCAAATTCACATAAAACATAATTTTACCGCTTCTGTGAATGGAATTTAGAAAATCAGAGAGACACGGTTACTATCAAGGAATAAAATGTGGTTCAATGAGAAGAAAATAATTTTTGGTTAATAGTAACTTTTTACTTTTTTTTACCACAGTAAAAAGTAAAAAGGGTAATTAAGGGTAAAAATGTTATTATTATTATCCTAAAACATGTCCTAGTTCTATTGGATAAGTGTAATTAGACCAGAAACAACCTTAGGAATAAAATATGACCATTTAGGCCCACTTGGATTAGATTAAGACATTTATTATTAATTTATTTAAAGAAGGGTTAAAATAGCTAAAATCAAAGTTTAATAACTAAATCATTTTTAATATAGGGTTATACAAGAGATAAATTCGACTATAAAGATTCATTAGAAAGATAAAAAAATTTCCTACATAATGGTATTTTATTTATAATTTTTAGACTTAAAATAATTTAATTTATTTTTGACATAATGATGATGTAGTAATTATCTTATTAATTAAATATTGACATTATTGATGTTATAAATACCCAAATAAATGTAATTTGAGACTTTTTATGAATTACAATAATTTTCTAGGTTAATATGACATGTTATTATTTATTTAATTAACATTTTTTGAACTAATATTTCTTTTATGAGTTTCAAAAAAATCCATTACCAAATAGTGTCAAAATTGACATAAAATAGTTTTTAAAACAAATATTATATTATTAATTGTTATTTTATTCCTAAAAATCTATGGTTCCGCCATATGACTTAGATAACGGTATATATATTAATAATAAACAACTTGGGGTTCGTTTTCCTTGTTATAGTATGTTTATTAACCTTATAGTGTAAGAAAACAAGAAGACACAATAAAAGTAAGATTATTTAAGTTAAATTTAAATCTAAATGATAAGGTTAAAATAGATACCTAAAATTGTATAAATTATATTGGATGAGAGGAATTCGACCCATCCCCACCTTATCTTTGAAATAAATCAATTTGGAGCTATTAAAAACCGAATATGACTTTATAATAAAATAATATTTTTAGTTTTTCCAAAGGTGCCCCTATCCTCCCTTATAAAACGGCACCTCCTACCTCTCTTACTCACACCAATTTGAACCTTAAAGCTCGGCCAACCCCTGAAAAACTCTCTTATACACTTCCTTAGAAACATCCTAGAGGTCCTGGTCCTCTTCAAAGACCAAATTTAGTGCCCTAAGAGGAGGTCTCAAAATGGCACTTCAAAGAAGAGGTAATGTTTGTTACCGATTCTTTCAACTTTATTTCTTATTCCACTTCTTATTCTTTAGCTGTTTCATTATGAATAATAACATCAGTATTACTCATATACTGATATTTTATTATAAGTATGAAACAACCCTATTTCACCATCTATCCATTCTACGGAAAACGAATAACCGCGCGTGCGTACGTACAGAATACCGTCTCCACGCCATGGTGTAATCTATTTTCCACCACCACCTTACTTGGATGGGTATAATGGTGTAAATAATAACTATATATGATTATTGTAAATTGATATTGATTCTGAAATATTATACATACACTCGAATACAATTCCATGATCATGGGAATGATATCATCGCTCGTGCATACGTACGGAATACCGTCGCCACGATGTGATGCGACTCGTTCTACATGATTTTCATTGCATAATGATTACATAAATGAATTTTGAAAATAAATATGATATATATTACACTAATACCATTCTGGAAATGAGGTATCTATAACCTAAAAAGAAGAATAAGAATTTATTCGACAAAACATGCATAAGAACTAAAAAGAATAAATACCCGAATAACAAGTAGCAATGAAATATTACTAATAAGAAGCTAATAATATGAACATATATGATATCATAACAATGAGAATGATTCTGGAATAAGTCAATGACATTATTTAAATTATTATACAGGAGGTTCAGACACTTACAAAGATAATCGGACCTAAGGTAAGGGACAATCTCGCAATCTCAATTTTTATCCGAGATTGTTTATATTTTAGAATTTACTGGGGAATATTTATCATCCACATCCATGTTTCCTCAATATAAAATATTTATATCCTTCTACAATTGTTTAAATCCAATTTTACCCTTCGGTTAGTTTTTAGTAAAAGATATGAATGGAATCTTTTGTCGTTTTTCGTATGAGGTACTTTTTGACTTTTCTGACATAAGTATGAGAAGAATGTTTTTTTAACTTATATGGCATGAATGGATTTTTTTTACACATTATTTCCAAGAATCATCCTTTACATGTTTTCAGGTTTATTTTTAATCAACTTATTTTATTTTAAAATTGTATGACATGTTAAGAAAGGAAAAAAAAATTTGATGTAGAAAGGATATTTTCCTCAAGAATGGAGTTCAAGTGTTTTTTGAAAATTATTTTCCATATAAGATAATATAGGGTTCTGTTTATATCCCTATTTTTACATTGATTAGATTGTGTTATGATGGAATTATTTTTTATGATGTCATTTTATATTATATTGATTATGTAATGATGACATGATGGTTAAGATTCCCATTTTTGTTGCATGGGTTATGCTATGATGTATGATTTCTGATCTTCTGGAACACATAAGATTGGTATCATTATGAGATGGGTGGGACCTATATCTCCCTCCAATGAATTGGATAAAGATTTATATTGTTGGAACCACTTTGTGTATAGGATTGTATTTGTTGTCAATAGTTGTCAATGGAATACCAAAATGAAAGAGATCAAGAAGTACTCCAATAAAATGGAGGAATGGAAGCTCACAATGTTGGAGATCATGAAGTACTCCGATGAAGTAGAGGAGTAGTGATTCAGATGATTGTTGTGTTGATTGTAAGTTCAAAGAACATGTGTCAAAGGTGATACATTGTTTACAACAATGAAGAATGTGAGGAGTAATCCATCCAAGGATGATTAAAGCAGGATGGTGTTTTTGGATGAAGACCATGCAATTCCTCATTATTTCATGAGAACAATGGGTTTTGCAATTACTCATGATTGCGTGAGAACCATGCTAGAGACTTCTTGATGGATTGAATCACATGGTTTGCATGAAGTTGATCATGACTGTTGATGAAGGAGGCAATGTGCCAATGAGTTGACTTATGAAATGGCCATGCACATCACACTGTCATAGAAGATGATGGTACTAAAGCTGTTCCTTCAAAGAATACATATCACAATGGTGGAGTTTGTGATAAAAGGAAAAGAGTTGCTGAAGGATACAGATCACCAAGAAGAAGTGTTGTTGAGGTGTTCGTGCTTGTCGACAAAGCAAACAAACGACATACGAATTTGTTGACAAAGGAGATTCCATGGGGACATGTCGAGTTCAAGAGTTGTGGTCAACGATCTATGTTTGATTCAAGAACATCGACAGAGGAATGGATGATTTGGAGGCGGTACAAAAAGAGCAGATACAAGGTGGCGCTATTTTCCAGTGTTTGCCAAATTTCAGGGCCTCAAAATCAACAAATGAAGAATAGTGATTTTGGCAAAGAGACTTGCGCGCCATACTCTTGGAGGATGAAAGACTTGCGCGCCATATGTTTTTGAGGATCATAACATCAAAATTTGGCTAAGGAACGAAGGTCGCGCAAGTGTTGGTTGGGTCGCGCAAGTGAGCTGCGCGACATAGGTTACTGGAGACAAGACTTGCGCGCCGATGGATGACTTGCGCGCCACCGCGCAGGGGGTCCAGTTTGCCAATAAATACTGGACCACCCCTCCTCATTTCTCACGGAGCTCAAGACTTTGAGATTGTTCGAGCTCTCGTCGCGCAGGTGGTTGAGCCGCGCAAGTGGTAGTTTGGTCGCGCAAGTAGAGGTTGCGCGCCAACTGATGGTTGAGCGCCCTAGGTGATTTGGGAAAGGAAGGAAGTGAGTCGCGTAGGTTTGAAGTTCAAGAAGGTAGATTCGCGCAGGTGCTTTGGAGACACTTGCACGCCAGTTTAGTCTTGCGCGCCTGAGACTAGCGCGCCGCCGGGAGACTTGCGCGCCGGGCTTGAAAAGGAGACCCAGACACTGTTGAAGCACGCCCGTCTTTCTGGAGCTGCACAAGAGCGGAAGATTGTCTGATACTTTTGGTGAAAAGCGATATTGAAGAAGAAATCTAAATGATACCTACATGATCTCATGCATACATGATGAATTGATTCTGATGAATGCCGAGTAAGCTGAACATCATTTATTGAGCAATCGCATAACTGATTGTGATTCAGGCAGACGAAGACAAGGGGATCTAGTACATTCAGTCCTTGCACTAAAGAAGAAAGATCGAACTATAAAGAGCATCAACTATGATCCCTGATGCAAACAAAGTCTCATGCTGAACAGGAGACAAAGAACTTCAATGCACACCTATAGAAGAGACCTTCACGTCTATAAACTGAGTGGGACTTCGCCAACGGCAGTGAGCTAGGGGGAGTCAACGGGAGTGACCCGAGGGACGCAGTGAGCTATCCCTGAACAATTGTAAAGGCAGTGTGCCTGGGACAGAGTGTCTGTACCCGAACACTTGTAATCCGCAGCTAGTGAAGCATAGTGGATTTAGGTACGACCGACAACCTGTCGGCGTATGCTCCTTGGACGTAGCCCTTAGTGGTGAACCAAGTAAAAATAGCTGTGTCATCTCTCTGCATGTGAATATTTAATTGCTGTTCATATCCATCATACAGGTTTAAGTAGTTCCTACCAACGTGGGAACAAGATCCACAACTTTATGAAGAAAAAGTTGCCACCCTGATTCACCCCTCCCCTCTCAGGGTGTCCCGGGGTTCTACATATATCTCATGAGATAGACATGGCTGGAACGACACGTTAAACTGGATCAGTGAAACAGGACTGAAAGGAGGAGGGAACTCAGTTCAGAAATGGACTTTGTCCACTAAGATAGTCTTGGATATGAGTCATGAATACTAATAAATGATTATCTATGATTATGTGTGTATGCCAAAAAGTTTCATGTTTTATGTTATGATTATTGGGATTACATTTCACTACTATGATTTATCCCATGTTATGAAATTATGATCTATTTTGCAGGTTAAGATTTCCAAAAGTTATGTTCTTATGAATATGATGTGATTGATATTTCTTTTTTTTACCCTTACTGAGAATTTGAGCTCACCCTTTTGTATTTTTTATTACCCCAGGTCAGGAGGAAGGTTATTAAGTAGGATATGCCAAAAGGGACTCTAGATGTGATGAAATAAATGGGATGCAAAGTAGATGCTTTATGAACCAGTTGTTACTGTTTCCCAGTTTCTAAAGACTCTATACCTATACGGTCCTTTCCTCATTTTGTTATATGTTGTATTAAGTTTGCTTCAATTCGTAAGTAATATCAATATATGTAAAGTATAGGGCGTTATAGTTGGTATCAGAGGAATGGTATAGTCAACCTTTGGAAACTAGGATGTGAAAGCCTTAGTAAGAATCCTAAGGATAAGTCTAAGCATAGAACAAAATCTTAGTGTTTTAAAAATGTCCATGAACAACCTATGATAAGACCTTAAGTGTGAAATTTTATTCTTGATTATGTGGTTTTCCTATTATAATTATTGTTACTCACACTATTCTTCTTGGTTTTAGTTAATGGCTGGAACCTGAAGGAACTGTGTTAATGCGGAATGCAACGGGCAATGCAATGATTGTCCTCCTGAGCAACCAAACGTTATGGGAGCTGGAATGAAAAATCTAATAGCCATGTTCACACAACTTTCTCAAGATATGAATCATGCATGAGTTCCAAACGATCAAAGGAAGGAGCAACATTATGTTGAATCCTTCATGAGGCATCGTCCACCCTCATTCAGCGGGTCTACTGATCCATTAGTGGCTGAATAATGGATCAGTACCACTGGAAAGATATTTTCAGTTCTTAAATGTTCTAAACATGATAAAGTCATCTTATCAGTGTATCGTTTGGAAGCAGATGCTGATCAATGGTGGAATGTTATTAAGAATACGAGGCAAAGGGATTGAATTGAGTCCATGGAATGGGACGAGTTCATGAACTTATTTTTCAATAAGTACTTCCCTCGTATTATCCGAACAAAGATGGAGAAAGAGTTTCTTGAACTGAAGAAAAAGGATGATGAATATGTAGGTACCTATGATGGAAATTTTACAAGACTTGCAAGGTACGCTTCTTGTATTATTATCCAACCTGAGAGTAAGATCGATAGATTCTTTAGTGGCTTAAAACCAAGTCTACAAAGAGCCTTAGCCATAAAGGACTTTAATAGCTACGAGGAAATCGTTCGATGTGCTCTCAATGTTGAGATGGAGATTGGAGTAACCCTTCAGTCATATGGGTTTGATAAGAATAGGAAAATGGAATTCAAAGGAAAATTTAAAGAGCCCACTGAAAAAGATGATTTTCCCCTTATGATCAATGTGTGGAAAGAAACATGGGGGAAGTTGTCTTAAAGTGACAAGTAAATGTTTCAAATGTGGAAAGGGAGTTCATCGGGCATTTGAATGCCGCAATGATGGGAATAAGATGTCTTGTGATGCGAACAAAGAAAAGGCTACACATAGTTCACCTCCTACACTACAATGTTACAAGTGCAAGGAAATGGGGCATTATGGCAATGAATGCCCTAATTCAAGGGTTTTTTATGATAATCGATGTCAACTAACTCTTAAGGCTAAAGACAAAGTAAAGTCACATGAAATTTTTATCAGCGATGTGGAGTACGATAACGAAGTGGTGAAAGGTACACTTACCATCCACTGTAAAGTTGAAAATGTTTTATTTGATTTTGGATCCACCCACTCTTTTATTTATGAACAAATTTTCTAAGGGTATCACCGTATTGCCTCAACAATTAGATGTTTAGTTAGCTATGACAACCCCTAATGGCACAATAGTCCATCAAAAGTTTATAATTCTTCTCCGATTGAAGATTGTGGGAAAGTGCTTCCTGCAAATCTTGTGATCCTTCCTATAGTGGAATTTTATGTGATTCTTGGCATGGAATGGATTTCTTAATATAGATCTCATATCAATTTCCAAAGAAGGAAAGTCACATTTCATAGTCCAGATCAATCTATGATTGTCTATCGATGCATGGATGAACATAACCTTCCAGGGGAAATTTATTCCATCTTATGGGTCTTGATTCCAATAAATGAGGGTTATTTATCTCAAATGGCTGGAGAGAAACTCACGATTAATAATATTACCATAGTACGAGAGTTTGATGATGTATTTCCAGAGGAATTGACAGGTCTTCAACCAAATCGTGAAGTTGAGTTTTCAATAGAACTCGTACCGGGTGCTTTGCCTATTTCAAAGACACCTTTTAGAATGGCCCCAATTGAGTTGCAGGAATTGAAGAAGCAACTCCAAGAGAATATTTATAAGGGATTCATACTCCCTAGTTCGTCACCTTGGGGAGAACCTATTTTATTTGTTAAGATGAAAGATGGATTAATGAGGCTCTGCATTGATTATCGAGAACTTAACAAGATCACTATCAAGAACAAATATCCTCTCCCACGCATTGATGAATTATTTGACCAACTACACGGAGCTCAATACTTTTCCAAGATTGATCTTCGTTTAGGGTATCATCAATTAAGGGTCAAAAGGGAAGATATACCAAAGACGGATTTCCGTACAAGGTATGGACACTATGAATTTATAGTGATGCCATTTGGTCTTAGTAATGTCCCAGCTATCTTCATGTATCTGATGAATAGAGTCTTTAGAGTCTATCTTGATCAATTTATGGTTGTCTTTATAGACGATATTATTTTTTATTCAAAGAGAAAGGAAGAACATGAAGATCACTTGGGAATTATATTGAAGACCCTGAGAAAGGAGAAGATTTATGCCAAATTTACCAATTGTGAATTTTGGCTTCAAAAAGTTGCATTTTTGGGTCACATAATCTCAAAAGAGGGGATATCTGTGGATCCAGCAAAAACAGAGGTTATTGAAAGATGGTGGAGACCAACAACAGTAACTGAGATCAAAATTTTTCTTGGTTTGGATGGATATTATCGACGTTTTGTGAAATATTTTTCATGATTATCTAATCCACTCACCAGGTTGACTAAAAAAGGAGTTAAGTTCGTATGGACGGAGGAATGTGAAGAGAATTTCAAGGAGTTGAAAAGAAGGTTATCCAGTGCACCTGTGCTCACACTACCTTGTATTGGAGAAAGGTTTGTGATCTACAGTGATGCATCCAAGAAGGGGATGGGGTGTGTTCTTATCAAAAATGATATGGTGATAGTTTATGCCTCATGACAGTAGAAAATCCATGATCAAAATTACCCAACTCATGATTTGGAGTTAGCTGCAGTAATCTTTGCATTAAAGATTTGGAGGGATTATCTTTATGGAGAAAGGTGTGATATTTATACTGATCATAAAAGTTTAAAGTATATTTTCACACAAAAGGAGATGAATATGCTCCAAAGAAGATGGATGGAGCTGATTAAGGATTACGGCTGCTCAATTCATTACCACCCTGGGAAAGGAAACAAGGTGGCAGATGCATTAAGTCGACAAGGCCATGCCAGTTTATCCATTATGGGGATAAAAAATTATCCAATATTTATGGATTTACAAAGGATGTATCTTGGAATTATAATAGAAGGGGAAAAATCATATCTTTCTCAAATTAATGTTCAACCATCTATACATGTGAAGATTAAAGAGGCATAGAAAGAAGATGTAGAGTTACAAAAGAAGATGAGAAATGTTCCTGAATTCAACCTTGATTGTGATGGAATAATAAGGTTCAGGAATCGGGTTTGTGTTCCTCTCTTCCTCAAATTATAGTAGGAGCTGATGGATGAGGCTCATAGTTCTTCATTCTCTATTCATCATGGAAGCACGAAGATGTATAGGGACCTGAAAGAGTAATTCTGGTGGGATGGAATGAAAAGAGATGTTGCTGAATATGTCTCTCGATGCTTGGTTTGTCAGCAAGTTAAAGCTGAGAGACAGAAGTCTAAGGGGATTTTATAACCATTAACCATACCCAAATGGAAATGGGAAAACATCACTATGGAAATTTTCACCAGAATTCCTAAAACATCCAAAGGCAATAATGTTATCTGGGTCATAGTTGATCGTCTTACAAAGTCTACACACTTTGTTGCTATTATAGAATATTTCTCTCTGGATCAGCTTGGCAGGATATATGTAAAGGAAGTGGTAAGATTGCATGGAGTACCACTTTCTATTATATCTGATCAGGATCCAATGTTACCTCAATGTTCTGGAAAAGTATTCAGCATACTCTAGATACAGAGTTGAGTTTCAACACTGATTATCATCCTCAAACAGACGGTCAGTCTGAGAGTACAATTCAAACTCTAGAAGATACGTTTAGAGCTTGCTCTATGGATTTAAAAGGTGGTTGGGATCAACACCTGCCTTTGGTGGAATTTTCTTATAATAATATCTTTCACTCCAGTATTCAGATGGCTCCTTATGAAGCTCTCTATGGAAAGAAATGCAGGACTCCAACTTTCTGGGATGAAGTTGGGGAAAGAAAGCTATTAGGACCTGATCTTGTTGATGAGATGGAAGAAAAGGTAAGATCTATTTAACAACACATATGAGCAACTCAGAGTCAAAAAAAAGTTATGCCTATAACCAAAGAAAAGACCTTGAGTTTGAAGTGGGTGATAAAGTGTTCTTACGAATATCTCCCTGGAAGAGGGTCATGAGATTTGGGAAGAAGGGAAGGTTAAGCCCTAGATATATCGGTCCTTTCAAAATACTAGATCATGCTGGGAAGGTTGCTTACCGATTGGAGCTTCCCCCGAATCTCTCCCAAGTTCATGATGTGTTCCTTGCATCTCTCCTGAGAAATTACATATGTGATCCTTCACATGTACTCAGCTCAGAAGTTGTACCGTTGGAGAAAGATCATTCTTTTGAAGAACAACCAATAGAGATTCTCGATCATAGTGAAAAATTCTTACGGAACAAGACCACTCACTTGGTGAATGTTCTATGGAGGAACCACCAATTAGAAGAAGCTACATGGGAGCTCGAGGATATGATGAGGGAGAGTTATCCTCATCTTTTTGTTACAAAGTGACGAATTACGAGGGCGAAATTCACTTTAAGGGGGTAAAATGTAACACCCAAGACTTTTATGAGAAATATTTTGTGTTTATGTTATATAAATCATCAAAGGAATCTTTCACTACACACAACACTAGCTTGGCTTGGTTTACACGCAACCGCATCCTTCCTCGATAGCTTGCGTCATATGCAATACCGAGTTTCACTAAACAACGATATGCAATTAAAATATTATTAAAACTAGCCATTATGAATAGTAATAACCACTTTTTAAAATTTTGTAAATTTCATCTTTCAAAATGGACTTCATTTTTGGATTCGGAATATCGAAATTATCCTAGGGTGAAATTTTTGTATTTTTCTGAAAACTTTCAATTTTTGATGAATAGTGAAAGCACTATGTTACTATTTAAAAACCTACTTTTTATTTAAATAATTATTTATTTTATTTAAATTTATTTTAGGTCAAAATTGATACATAATACCTATATATTTTCAATGCAATTCATTGGAGTCATTTTATAATAATTTTAGATATATAAAAATTTTATTGAACTTTTCACCGTCTTTTACCCACCTCATAGGAGAATTTTCAAATTCACATAAAAATTAATTTTACCACTTCTATGAATGGAATTTAGAAAATCTAAGAGACACGGTAAATATCAAGGACTAAAATGTGGTTCAATGAGATGAAAATAATTTTTGGTAAATAGTAACTTTTTACTTTTTTTTACCACGGTTAAAAGTAAATTGGGTAATTTAGGGTAAAAATGTTATTATTATTACCCTAACACATATCCTAATTCTATTGGATAAGTTTAATTCGACCGAAAAAATCCTTATGAATACAATATGACCATTTAGACCCACTTGTATTAGATTAGGACATTTATTATTAATTTATTTAGAGAAGGGTTAAAATAGTTAAAATCAATGTTTAATAACTAAATCATTTTTAATATCGGGTTATACGTAAGATAAATTAGACTATAAATATTCTTTAGAAAGATAAAACTATTTACTACATAATGGTATTTTATTTGTAATTTGTAGACTTAAAATAATTTAATTTATTTATGACATAATGATGATGCATTAATTATCTTATTAATGAAATATTAACATAATTGATGTTATAAATACCCAAATAAATGTAATTTGAGACTTTTTATGAATTACAATAATTTTATATGTTAATATAACATGTTATTAGTGATTTAATTAACTTTTTGAGAACTAATATTTCTGTTATGATTTTCACAAAAATCAATTACTAAATAGTTTCAAAATTGACATAAAATAGTTTTTAAAACAAATATTATATTATTAATTGTTATTTTATTCTAAAAAACTAAGGTTCTTCCAAATGACTTAGATAAAGTTATATATATTAATAATAAACAACTTTGGGTTCGTGTGGCTTGTTATAGTATGTTTATTAACCTTATAGTGTAAGAAAACAAGAACACACTGTAAAAGTATGATTATTTAACTTAAAGTTAAATCTAAATGATAAGGTTATAATAGATACATAAACTTGTCTAAATTATATTGGGTGAGAGGATTTCGACCCATACCCACCTTAGCTTCTAAATAAATCAATTTGGAGAAATTAAAAACAGAATATGACGTTATAATAAAATAATATTTTTAGTTTTTCCAAAGGTGCCCCTCTCCTCCCTTATAAAAGGGCACCTCCTCCCTCTCTTCCTGACACCAATTTGAGCCTTAAAGCTCGTCCAAAACCTGAAAAAATCTCTTCCGAACTTCCATAGAAACATCCTAGAGGTCCTGGTCTTCTTCAAAGACCAATTTTAGTGCCCTAATAGGAGGTCTAAAAGATACACTTCAAAGAAGAGGTAATGTCCGTTACTGATTCTTTCAACTTTATTTGTTCTTCCACTTCTTCTTCTTTAGTTGTTTCGTTATGAAGTAATAACATCAGTATTAATAATATACTGATTTTTTATTATAAGTATGAAACAACCCTATTTCTCCATCTATCCATCCTACGGAAAACGAAATCACAACGCGTGCGTACGTACGGAATACCGTCTCCACGCGATGGTGTAATCTATTTTCCACCACCACCTTACTTGGATGGGTATAATGGTTCAATTAATAACTATATACGATTATTATAAAGTGATATTGATTCTGAAATAGTATACATACACTCCAATACAATTCCACGATCAGGGGAACGATATCATCGCTCGTGCGTACGTACGGAATACCATCTCCACGATGTGATGTGACATGTTAAACATGATTTTCATTGCATAATGATTACATAAATGAATTGAGTAAATAAATATGATATATATTAAACTAATACCATTCTGGAAATGTGGTATCTATAACCTAAAAAGAATAATAAGAATTTATTGGACAAAACACGCATAAGAACAAAAAGTAATAAACACCCGAGTAACAAGTAGCAATGAAATATTAGTAACAAGAAGCTAAGAATATGACCATATATGATATCATAAAAATGGGTAAGATTCTGGAATAAGTCAATGACATTATTTAAATTATTATAAAGGAGGTTCAGACACTTACAAAGCAAATTAGACCTAAGGTAAGGGACAATCTCGCAATCTCAATTTTTATCCGAGATTGTTTATACATTAGAATTTACTGGGGAATATTTATCATCCACATCCATGTTTCCTCAATATATAATATTTATATCCTTCTACAATTGTTTAAATCCAATTTTACCCTTCTGTGAGTTTTTAGTAAAAGATATGAAATGAATCTTTTGTCATTTTTCGTACGAGGTACTTTTTGACTTTTCCGACATTAGTACGAGAAGAATGTTTTTTTAACTTATACGGCATGGATGGATTTTTTTTAAACATTATTTTGAAGAATCATCCTTTACAATTTTTCCGGTTTATTTTTAATCAACTTCTTTTAGTTTAAAATTTTATGACATGTTAAGAAAGGAAAAATGTTTTTGAAGTAGAAAGGATATTTTCCTCAAGAATGGAGTTCAAGTGTTTTTTCAAAATTATTTTCCATCTAATATAATATAGGGTTATGTTTCAATCCATATTTTTACATAGATTTGATTTTTTATGATGGAATTATTTTTTATGATGTCCTTTTATCTTATATGGATTATGTAATGATGGCATTATGGTTAAGATTCCCATTTTTATTGAATGGGTTATGCTATGATGTATGATTTTTGATCTTGTGGCACACATAATAATGGTATCATTATGAGATGGGTGGGACCTATATCTCTATCCAATGCATTGGGTAAGGATTTATATCTCATGAGATAGACATGGCTGGAACGGCTGGTTAAACCGGTTCAGTGAAACAGGGCTAAAACGAGGAGTGAACTCGGTTCAGAAGTGGACTTTGTCCACTAAGATAGTCTTGGATATGAGTATTGACTACTAAGAAATGATTCTCTATTACTATGTTTGTAATCCACAACGTTTCATGTTTTCAGTTATGATTATTGAGATTACATTTCACTACTATGATTTATCCCATGTTATGACATTATGATCTCTTTTGCAGTTTAAGATTTCCAAAAGTTATGTTCTTATGAATACGACGTGATTGATATTTCTTTTTTTTACCCTTACTGAGCCTTTGACCTCACCCTTTTGTATGTTTTCTTTCCCCTGGTTAGGAAGAAGGTTATTAAGTAGGATATGCCAAAAGGGACTCTAGATATGATGAAATACATTGGAGGAAAAGTAGATGCTTTTTGAACCATTTGTTTATGTTTCCCAGTTTCTAAAGACTCTATACCTATATGGTCCTTTCCTGGTTTTGTTATATGTTGTAATAAGTGTGCTTCAATTCTGAAGTAATTACAATATATGTAAAGTATGGGTCGTTATAATGATAGTTGAGGTAGCATGAGCAGAACTATGTTACCCATGACCTGGAGTTAGTAGCAGTGGTCATTGCCTTGAAGATGTGGCGGCACTATCTGATGGGAGAGTGCTTTATAGTCTACTCTGACCACTAGAGTCTCTGGTACATCTTCTCGCAGAAGGACCTGAACCTGAGACAATGATGATGGATCGAGTTCCTCCATGACTATGACTTTGAGATTGTCTATACTCACGGGAAGGGGAATGTAGTAGCTGATGCTCTCGGCAGGAGGACGGGCATTCAACTACTAAGAGAAGCGACAGAGAAGCTAGACGCTTTGAAGATATCCTACATGGATAGAGATGGGGAAGCCTTTATTCAGTCACTCATAGTCACACCTCCACTTCTTTAGTGAGTAAGAGAGGCACAACGTGGGGACGATGACTGTGAGACATGGCATGCACACATTTCCACAGGATAGACACCTGATGGATTCTCTATAGGCGGAGAGCACGTCGTCCTATTCAAAGGACGTACCATGGTACCAGCTACATTATATGAGGCAGTGCTGAGAGAGTTTCACACTTCCCCTTTAGCGTTACATCCAGGAGTGGCGAAGATGTACCAGGATCTCAGACGACAGCACTAGTGGCCGGGTATGAAGAAGGTTGTGGCAGAGTTCATTTCTTGATGCCTCACCTACCAACAGGTGAAGGCGGGGCACCAGGTACCAGCTGGCTTGGTACAGCCCTTGGCGGTCCCGGAGTGGAAGTGGGATGAAATATCTATGGATTTCGTGACTGGACTTCCACATACTTCCAGATGACATGACTCTATTTGGGTGATCGTCGACCGACTCACCAAGTCGACCAACTTTCTACCCATCAGAGAATAGGGATCATTGGAGAGTTTGGGACGCCTCTACATTCAAGAGATCATACGGATTCTTGGTGTGCCATCATCTATCGTCTCTGATCTAGATTCTCACTTTAATTCTCGGCTTTGGAAGGTGTTGCAGGAGGCATTCTGGACGCAGCTACACCTCAGAACCGCCTTTCACCCTCAGACGGATGGACAGATGGAGAGGACCATTCAGACACTTGAGAACATGCTCCATGCATGTGTCCTCGACTTTTCTCATAGCTGAGAGGATCACCTACCTTTGGTGGAGTTTTCTTACTACAACTGCTACCACTCCACCATCGGGATGGAACCATACGAGGCATTGTATGGCCGACCTTGCAGATCACCTCTCTGCCGGACAGACCCTGGGGAGTCAGCACTTGGGGGACCAGAGATGGTCCAGGCCATGACAGAGAAGGTCCAGGTCATCCAGGAGTGGATGAGGATAGCTATGAGCTGACAGAAGTCTTATACTGACAGGAGGCGGAGACCACTGGAGTTTGAGGATGGCAACCACATTTTCTTACGGGTCTCACATCTGCGTGGATTATGGAGATTTGGCCGGGGTGGAAAGTTATCTCCGTGCATCATCGGACCATTCTAAGTTCTCAGCATGATAGGCAAGGTGGCTTATCGCCTGGCTCTACCACCTCAGTTGCACCGGGTGCACGACGTCTTCCACGTATCTCAGCTGAGGAGATACGTGCACGACCTGATGCATATCATCGACCATGGGGAGTTGGACATCGATAACGGGGCTACTTTTGCAGAGGTCCCGGTGGAGATCGAGGATTGACCGGAACGGGTCCTACGTGGGCAGTCGATTCCTCTAGTGCGCATTAGGTTGTAGCATGAAAACCTCTAGGAGAGAACTTGGGAGCGGGTGGCTCAGACGCATTCACAATACCCTCATTTGTTCCCCTAGTTTGTGATATATCATTATGGGGATGTAAAGCCATGAGGTGCGAATAATGTAAATCCCCTTAAATTTAATGGAATTTTTTTTTCATAATTTCTTTGGGATTTTACGAGTACGCAGTTTTTGACAACACCTGATTCCGAGGCCCGGTGTGCCCAGAATCAATTTCCGAAGTTTAGCTCGGTTACGTTCAGTGAACGAACGAGTTGGTTTTCCTAACTTTTGAACTGACACTCGGAATCGCGATCCGAAGGAACCGATGAAACCACAACACCAGTAATTTCTTAAAAGACCATTTCTAGAGTTGGCTTTACTCTGGAATAGTTGTTAAAAAAATGTGGGTTAAGTATTAAGATAAATAGAATTGTGTTACAATTTTATTTCACTTATAAGAGGTTAAACCCCCATGTGTGGGAAATGGGGTGGGACCCACTATAATCCTAACCCCTCTTGATAGGATATTAGTGATGTGGGGCCCACACGAGCCCCCACATTTTGAAATTACCTAACTCCTCTAACCCTCTTAATATTAGCAAACCCCATTTAATTTATGACTTCCCCTCTTCTCTTATTAATTGAATTCCAACACAACTTTATTAAATTAATTGAAACTCTTTAATTAATTGAATTAGATGTTTGGAATTTTGAAAATGTTGGCATAAGTGAATAAAATAAGGTAAAGAATTATTTTATCTCGGTTTGGTTTTTGCTGTGCGAAGAAAAGGGGCGAGCTCTTGTGTTGATCTTTTTGAAGAACTTCATCTTCCCGGTGAAGAACATCTCTACCTTGACAAAGAACGTAGTCATGCCATTTCATCTTCTTACCGCGTCGAAGAAAGGGAGACGCCACTTCTTCCATGGGCGTTCCCCATCAACGTACATGAAGCCTCACCCGCGACGCCGTATTCCGCAACGCTAACTTCCTCGAACATCTTTGAGGTAGGGATTAAGTTCAAATTTAATCAATTAAATTTGCGCTTTATTTGTCATTGTGATTACTCGTTCTTGGCGGCTTGTTATCGGTATAACGGGAGAGGTCGGACCGCACAAACACAGCTGAAACTCCTCCCCATTGTTGTTGTACTTTGTTGTGGATTGGAACAGAGGCGACACGGTGCCGTCGCACCGTGCAGGAAAAAGGGAACAGCGGCCGGTGCCGGCCACGATGAAGGAGTGTGGTGCTGTCGCGCCGCGCAATTGATGCCGAAGGAAGTCGCAGCTGAGAGGGGGCTGCGGCAAAGGTGCGTGGCGGCGTCGCGCCACGCCAGAGCACTGAGGAGGGTCGTGGCTAGGGTGGGCCGCGGCGGAGGGGCGCGTCACCGTTGCGCCATGCCGGACGGCCAAGAGCTACGGCCAGTGGCTGCAGCGGTTCTGGGAGGCGGCAAGATGAGCCGGCCGCCGACACACACAGGAGGCGGCACCCCCGCGGGTCCCGTATGACCCGAACGGCCAGCCATAAAGGTCAGCTTCTACCATGGAAAACTGGGGGTTGAAACCCTAGATCAACAGACGTGGAGGACCCCATGGGGTCCCCCGTTCGGTTCGAAGGGGGCATCTCCCTCGCCCCTTCCGCGTCCGCTTAGTGTGCGGGCGCCCGCACCGAGCCGGACCTCCCGCGCCGGGCCAGACCGCCTGCGCCGTGTCGGGCTGCCCGCGCTGGGCCGGACCACTGTGCCAGGCCGAGCCGCACCTTCTGGGCCAGATCTGCACCAGCCGGGCCGGACCCGGACCCAGTTCGGGTCGACCCAGGGGTATCGGGCCCTGTCGGACCGGGCCTGAACCCCCTATTTTCCGGAAAGAACCTTTCAAACGCACATAACATGGGCTATGGACCTCAGATCAAAATATCGTCACTTGCGTAGCGATCCTTGGATATAGACGGTCATTTTGGTATATTACACTCAAGGTTTCGGAGAACTTTGGGTATGGCCGAGTTGGTTCGAACACGAAACCAGCCTGGCCCTTGGAGCGAAAATGCTTATAACTTGAGCTCTGGACGTTCGAATGACGTGCCATCAACTTTGTTGGATTTCTATTAGTGATACTGTACTTTTGGCTTACTCCACTCGAGGTTTGGATGTTGGTGTAGTACGTTCGGGTTGGTTTTGACTCAAAAACCAACCGGGCCCCTAGGACGAAAAATCCAATAACTCGCAGACTAGGCATCCGATTGACGTGATGTTTGTTGCGTTGTGTTCCATTCGATGAGACAGAAATTTGGGATACATCAAATCCGGAATCTGTGTCAGTTTTTGTATCGACCCCCTTTGCTCATGGAGCGGACCCTCCTAGAATCAAGTATACTGTGTGCGGGAACCTTACAGCTGGCTGTGACTACGACGATGATGACGACTGTACTGGGATCCTCCGTGGGTTCGGCAGCGACGATGGCCATACTAGAATCCTCCGTGGGTTCGACGGCGATGGTTACTGTTCTTGTATTCTATGTGGGTCCGGTATTACTTGACTATTGTTCTTGTATCCTATGTGGGTCCGGTAGTATTTGACTCTGTACTTGTATCATATGTTGGTTCGGCAGAGTAGCTGGTCCTGTATCCTTTGTGGGTCCGACAACTTAGCTGGTCATGTATCCTATGTGGGTCCGACACCTTAGATGAATCTGTGGCTACATCTTATCATCTCTATTATCTTATGAAGAAGTATACCTTTGTGAGATGAGTCTTGACTTTCAATCATTATCATCGATATGATTGACTTGCTTTCTTGTGTAGATTGGGGTGTACTATCTTTTGTGGACTAGATCGAACTTGGGCTCGGATGTTGGAGTCGAACTGGAATTGATGACTTAGGTATATGTATGGGTATATACCTAAGTAGAGTTGGTTGTTACTTCGAGATTGTAACTTTCCATTGTGATTTATCCTTCGTGGATTCTGGGAGACCTTTAGGGGTCTCGGGGTCCCTACTGAGTAGCGTATACTCAAACCTGCATGGGTTATGCCCGCACTATGTTATGTTGGATGCAGATGACGGACTACGCTAATCGAGGTAGGAGCTCATGGAGCTGGACGGTACCTGGAGGTGGATCACTAGATGGGATGTACATAGAGCGGACGGCTGGTGCCAAGTAGTGGAGGAGACTATCTGTACTCACCCTTCAGGTGGGACTTCCAGAGGATGGCTCAGTGTTGCTGCTTTACTTTTCTGCTGCTGTAAACATGTGTGTGGTAAGTAAAGGGATGAAAACACAATGACATTAGAAACACGTTATATCAATATACTATATGGATGATTAAAAAATTATTTCATAAATATAGTATACATTGTCCCTTTTCAAATGTTTATATGATTATTGCACTAGAAATCTGTTATATGTGTTCATCTTAGTACATGAGGTATGGTTAAAAGAAATAATCATTGGTGTGGAACCTCCCTATGGAGCGAGTTACAATTACATTTTTGGTATATTTCCAATTTCCATTTCAATCATATTTAATTCTATAATTAATATTCTTCTAGAAGTTTATTTCTTCCATATTCATCTTCTTATATGATTTTTGGTTAATGGGAGGGGAGACAACACCCTATTAGGTACTGTAATTCTCATTCCTTGTATGTGTCATTCTAGGATATGTATATATGTTTTTAATGAGATATATGTATGTTTATGTAACTTGATCATTGTTATATATAGTAATTGGATCATGAAGAATGTAATGAATATGTTTTTTATATGTTAGAGATTTTATGGGAAGGATATGCATTGGATGTAAGGGGTTTATGAATGCCCTCCCTTAAGGGTTTATACATATCGATCTATCAATATTACTACTTGAAAATCATTGATCATTTTCCATATATATTGTTTATTTTTTAATATATTCAAAGAATTTAAATTTTTAATTTATGTTTTTAACCATGGTTTTATAATATCACATATTCATGATGTTTCTCTATGTTCTTTATAGTTTCATTTTTTATTATCATCAATTATAAACCAGTTAACTACTTTTTGTAAATATAGTTCCTCTATGCCATTCAAAATGTATACATGAATAATAGGTTTTTTAGATTATTAATTGAAGGGTGAAAATATATACCACTCATGTGATATAATATAATTACATTTGAAAAAGTCCTCTATAGATCAAAAGGTGTCATAATTGTTATTTAGATTGTAATATAAGTGGTGTATGGTTTTTGGGTCATGATCCTTAATGGTCATGCCAAAAACCATTAATAATGAAGTAGTATGGGATATTATTCCCTTGTAATGGATGTTGAGATGATATTTCACATTATTCTCTATTTTTATTCATACGGTATGGGTAACTATGCTCTTTCAATTTTGATATCTAGAATTGGAAGGTACATTTTCTCCAATTTAAACATGATATTGTTATTTGGAAGATTTTATATTTACCCTTGGATATTATTTGTGATATATGTTAGAATATATTTTCATTAGTTAAGAATGGTATAGTCAGTCACTTGGTAGATTATTAGAAACTGATAATATGATAATTTCTATTACTGTAATTTTCAAAAAGTAAATTGGATCATTAAATTATATAAATATCCTAGTGATGTGGGATAATATTTTATAGTTTTTCTAAAAAACATTTATAAGATATTTTTAAAAAAAATTATCTCTAAAAAACCATTCTTTGGGTCCATCAACATATCTTCTATAATTAATTACATTTATGAAATAGAAAATAGAAATGTAATATCATTCATTCATGATATTAAAGTATAGTATCATCATTTGAAGATAATTTTATTTTTTCATATTTTGGATAGGATCTAAATATATCATCCCCAAATTCCATAAAAATATATTGGGTTTTCTTTCTATGAAGTTATTGGGCGACAACAAATTATTCAAGTTTTTTTGGACTCCTATTTAATAATCCAAGCATTATGAGAAAATTTAATGATAGAAATTTCTTTATTAACAAAGTTTAAGGATTTTTTAAGGAATTTCTATTCTAGTAAAATGGATAGGGATAAATTCTTACATTTCATGAAAGTGGGAAATGTATCCTTATAAATTAATCAATTACATACAACTAATAAGTAACCCAATAAATGTTACATGATAAAAAAAATATAGGATTTTCTAAACATGCATCAATTTATTTTAAAAAATTCTAAAAAATGTTAATGGTATCATGTTTATATACCAATATACATTTCCTTAGTTAGAAATATCCAATGAAATAAAACATAAATGGTGTTCCAATTAGCGGTCAATTTATTATGATATTCGTTTTTTACATCACTAATTGAAAAAATAATGAGATGAATTATCAATGATTATGAGTTCCTTTAAAAATATTACTAGAAATAAACCATGTTATTTAAATATAATGTATCTATACATTAAGAAATATGTTTAATATTACTATCACAATGTTATGATGTTTTTATTACTAGTGGTAATTACTATATACATTAAATATTATAATTAATCAAAGGAAATTACCATGTAAATAGTCTATATATAAGGAATAACATAATTTCTATAAGGAAATGAAATAACAAATCAGTATTTTCTTGGGATGGTACTTAGAAAAATACTATTAAATTTTGGTTTAAGAGACCCATTATCATAATACTACCACTTACCCTAGAGGAATCTTGATAACCATATACTTGTTATATATCACATGATATTAATGCTTCCATCAAGGTGGTAATATAGACACTATGAATATCATATATAAAATTGTGGATGCATTTTTTTCCATAATATCAAATCATTGAAAGGGAAAAAATATCCATAATATTCATCGCCTACTCTTGTATACTACAATTGTTTATTCCAGTAACCCTACTATAATAATTTAAAATATTAATAATTGATACAAAAGAACAATTTTTAAAAACAATATTTGATATAGAAAATTTTTTTATATTATACAACATCATTTAAGGTTTACTAAGAAACAATATAATTTTTTTTATAGAAATGGACATAAGTAACTTTATTGACATTAAGGTTTTAATCCATATAACTTAATGATGATACTGGAGTAAAATTATTTAACTGTGGTATCTCTATTCCGAGTCATTTTTAAATAGATATCATTCCTCTCCATGTACTAGGAACATATCCCATTAACATGCTCTCATACTATTAGATAATGTTTACTCATTCCCAATGTAGTTATCCTTAATTTATTTGATACATTCTTACCAGTATTCAGGAATATGTAATTATAGATCTGGTAAATTTCATTTAATTTTTGATATATTTAATCACTAATTTTTTTATGTTCTTTGAATCAAATTATTCTCCACCTATTTCATATGCACACTATCTGAGATAGATTTTGAAACATCACTGGTTTTAGAGGACATTTATATGTTTCCCTTATTATTATGTAGTATATTTATTTATTCCTTCATATAATTAATACATCATATATATTGGGAAACAAAAATATGAAAAAACATAACTATTCTTTTTTTAACAATAATTTATCATTACAATGAATGTGTATGAAACAATATATTTCTTATAATGGATTATTTCATGTCATGGATGATTAAAACCATAAAAACAAAAAAAATATAAAAGAGGAGAATAATTATAAAAGAATAATATCATTAGAAACATTATCGCATCTGGACCACCATTACCTTCTTGTATAATCATTTGTATAAAAACTCTTACATGTGAAAGAGTACCATGATAGTAGAATGATTTTTATGAGATTTAAAATAGAAATAATGGAAATGATAATTATTAATTGAATAGTTTTAGTAATGTTATATATATAGAAATGAAATATGACCAATAAAAATAACATATGTAACACCCCAAGCTTCCATAGTACGTTTCCCTTTGAATAATGCAATAACGTGTGTTGTACGCAACTTCGAGTTCTAACACACACCACAACCAATCAAAATAGCCATAATGAATCGTAATACACACCTTTTAAAATTTTATAAATTTTATCTTTCAAAATGGACTTCATTTTTTGATTCAGAATATCAAAATTATCTTAGTGTAATTTTTTTTTTTTTTTCTAAAAACTTTCATTTTTTGATGAATAGTGAAAAAGACTGAGTTATAGATTAATACCGAATTTTTATTTAAATAATTATTTATTTTATTTAAATTTAATTAAGGTCAAAATAGAAACATAATACCTATATATGTTCAATGTAATTAATTGGAGGTAGTTTAGAATAATTGTAGATATATAAAAAGTTTATAGAACTTTTCACCGTCTTTTACACACCTCCTAGGAGAATTTGGAAATTCACATAAAACATAAATTTACATCATCTGTGAGTGTAATTTCAATAATCCGAGAGACACGGTTAATATCAAGGAGTAAAATGTGTTTCAATGAGATGAAAATAATTTTTTGTGAATAGTAACTTTTTACTTTTATTTACCACGGTTAAAAGTAAATAGACTAATTAAGGGTAAAAATGATATTAATATTACCCTAACGCAGGTCCTAATTCTATTGGAAAAGTGTATCTCAACCAAAAACAACCTTTTGAATAAAATATTATCATTTAGGTCCACTTGGATTAGATTAGGACATTTATTATTATTTAATTCAAAGAAGACTTAAAAGAGATTAAATAAATGTTTTATAACTAAATTATTTTTAATATAGGGTTATAAATAAGATAAATTCGATTATAAATATTAATTATAAAGATAAAAATATATCCTACATAATGGTATTTTATTTATAATTTTTAGACATTAAATAATTTAATTAATTTAGGACACAATGGTGATGCAATAATTACCTAATTAATGAAATATTATAATAATTGATTTTGTAAATATAAAAATAAATGTAATTTGAGAGTTTTTATGAATTCCACTAATTTTATAGGTTAATATTACATATAAGGATTGGTTATATAAATTTATTTCGAAGTAATAAAGCTGTTATGAAATTATCAAAAACAAAATACCCAATAGTGTTAAAATTTACTTAAAAGAGTTTTTAAAACAAATATTATATTATTAATTGATATTATATTGCTAAAAATCTAAGGTTCGACCAAAAGACTTATATAATGATAGGTGTATTACTAATGTACCACTTGGGGGACTCTTAGAGGTATATAGTATGTTTATTAACTATATAATCTAAAATTACAAAGAGACATGGTAAATGTCAAAATATTTAACTAAGAGTTAAATATAAATGATAAGGTTAATATAGTGACCAAACATGTCTAAAATATATTGGATGAAAGTATTCCGACCCATCCTCACCTTAACCTTTAAATAATCCAATTTGGAGCTATTAGAAACCGAATATGAATCTATTGTAAAATAATATTTTAGGTTTTTCTTAAGTTGCCCCTCACCCCTCTTATAAAAGGGCACTCTAAAATCACTCATATTAATACCTTCAAAGCCTTTTGGTTCGGAAAACCCCTGCCCAATAATCCTCTCAACATTACTCACATAATCTTAGAGTCCCTCCTTTGGTCATAAATCCATATTAAAGAGCCATTTTGATCAAATCAAAAGGAAGAACCCGAAGAAGAGTTAATGATTTCACCACCCTCATTCAAGTTCCTTGCTTCTTACACTTCTTCTTTCTTTGTTATTTCCATTATTAAACAAATAATCCAGTATCTTATATATACTGTGATGTTATTATAAAACGTTTATGACCATATTCAGTATTTTATCCATCGTTTGAATGACATGTCACCATACGTGTGTACCCACGACCTACCGTCTCCACGTCGTGGTGCAATTGTTATTCAATATATTATTATTTGGATGGGTATAATAATGATGTTTAATTCATGTAAATAATAAGTATAACATGATAAATATTCTGTATATATGATATACCATCCAATTATATATTATTTTAATATCAAAAGAATGATATTATCGCTCGTGCGTATGTACGGACTACCGTCTCCACGAAAGTGATGAGATTCATTCCCCATCGTATCCATATAAGTATAATTCTCATTTTTATGATTAAAAATAATGTTTAGGGTATTAATACAATTATTTTTATGAATAAGATACAAAAACTCCATAAAAAACACGACTTATATAACAAAACATATAAAAGAAAACGGGTATGTTAACACCCGAAACGATAATAATACTAATATATTATTAACAAAGCAATGTTAAAATATCATATATGATATTATATTAATGTATATGATTCTTTTATAATTTAATAAAAATTATTTCAACATTATATATTAGGATAAAATACCCTCTACCAAGGAAAAAGTACAAACTAAGGGGTTTCTTATCTCACATTTAATTCCGTGAGATTTCCATTGATCACCACCTATTTATTGCATGTGATGCGTGTACTGCCCATGATTGTATTCATTGAGTAATATATACATTAATTTATGGATATTTACATCATAATTGTATGATCCTTCTTTCATGGGTGTATGTTTCATAAGTTACCAAATCAATAAGGAAATTTGAAATTTTAATTTCCACTCATTCGACTTTACGCATAATTCATTGATTATTTTACTCCATGATTATGTGTTGAATCACTATTAATTTTCTTATGTCATATTTTACACTCCCCTTTCTGTGGATATAATTTTGATACACATAATCACTCCATTGATAAATTCTCAACTCATCGTTATGAACTTGATAAGAGTAATTTTTACTCAATCTCGATTTGTTGAGTAAAACATCCAATTCATTTGTGTTTCTTTTACAAGAATATGTGTGAATGTACTTTGATTGTTTTAAACTGAATATCCAATCATATTGAGTGTATTTATATTTTTCACACATAATTATGTCATTGATTTATCCCTAACCTAAGGATATGACCTTTATGAGAGATTTCATCTCAATTTACACTCCCTTGAGACTCCTTTGTTGTTATACACCAAATCACTTTTATATGGTGTATATAACGTACTTTGACATAGTATATCATGAATCCATTTATTCTCATGATATTACAAAGTTTTTATTACCTTAATTATTTTTATTCCTTTGTCTTTCTTTTGGTTAGGAACTCTAAATAAAATATCATTTTAAAATGTTTTAATGATTTATTATTCTAAATATTTCTCATTAATGTCCATGTTTTAAAAAATGGCTTTAAGGATTTATTTATATGGACATTAAAGTTTTCAAATCAAAATTTCTTTTAAAAGTTTCAAAGTTATAAGGGAAAGTTTGATTCAAAAATATATTATAAATTTCTTCTTGACAAATAGTGTGACATTTAGATGTTTTCAAGAAACAGGGGGATATTTTTCTCAATAGTTTGATGATTATTTTCAACTATGTCAATATCCTTAATTATTATCGATTGAGGTTAATCTGATATAATACAATCTTCCATATTGTATTGAATGAGTTCTGTTTGACTTTGTATGTTCTATTTTTATACCATTCAAGGTTTGTGGTTAAAGTATTGACATTTCATATTCTAGTTTTAATATGAATGTGTATGTTATGTTTCAAACTATTAATATGAGGAATTCATTGGACTTAGTATGTGACGGGTGGAGCCCTCTATAGCTCCTTGATGCATTGGTAGGTCTCATGAGACAAACTAGTGTGTTGGTATGAGGCCTTGACAAAATCTTTTTTGTAGTCTTGGCACGAGGCCTTGGCTACGTGGTTATGACAGTCTAGAATTATGAATTACATCATTTTGAATGTGGTTATTGATATTGCTTGTGGTTATTCGACTAGTAGAATATCCATGTAAATAATTAAATGGAATTATTTCATGTTATCTTTTCCATATTATGTTGAAGTTCATGTTTAAAAGGCTTTTTTTAGATATACATTGCCTTGAATGTTTATGCTTATCAATGAATGTTTTTGCTATATTTTTATCCTAACTGAGCATCTGAGCTCGCCCCTTTCAATATTTTAATTTTTCCCACGATGTGAAGAAGTAATTTATGAATGACCTACAGGGATAGTATGAGTGGATATGAAGACAAGATGTTGTTGTAGTTTTTTTTTACTTTATGATGTAATGTAAGACTTATGAATATATCTAGTGTTCCCAAGACTACTAAACTAATCGTTCTTTCAAGACATGATCTTTTGTGATGATGCCAATGTTATTTAATAATGCACCGACTCTAGGTAACTAGGGTCGAGGCATTACAGTTGGTATTAGAGGATGTTTAGTACAATCCTTGGAAGCTATATTTAGATAAACACCAATGAGACCACATAGCCCTATGAAATACTTTGATGACTGGTATAGAAGAACTTCCTAGAATTTTCGTATTGTAAAGTTTTTATGAGTTTTCCAAGAAATGCATCCCTGTCTGGATAAGAGCAGTTACAGGCGGCTCCGGCGCCGATGTACCTAGGGGTAAAACCCGAAAACACCACTCTGAGCTATACTCGAATGGGAACAGGTGCACGACAACAGGACTTACTGCACTCTTGGTTATGACACTCCTGGGGATATACTTAGGATAATTTACATTTTCATTAAAAAATTATTTGACGTATTATGATAATAAATGTCCTTGGTTAATCCTAATGTGTTTCAAATTGAGAATATGGTGACATGATATTCATTAGATGATTTAATGACTACTGTTACTCACACAATGCATTCTAGTTTTAGTCGATTGATAGATTCTAAGGAAGTCATAGTGACTTCGAGAATGATTTACAAGGTGGGAACGGTGGTGGAAATGAGCAACAAAATGGAATGTTGATAGGCGTAAAAGATATCGTCTTCATGCCAAACCAATTTCCAAAAATATGATCAACAATATATATATTAACCAATTCCCGAACTCAACAACGAAGATAAAGGTGATGAATGATAAGAGCTCCAGTAGTGGATACCATGGAGAAAATATTCCTAAATTTCCATCATGCAGTAAATATGGAAGGAGACACCCAGGAAAGTTTCTCAATGGAACGAAGAAATGATTTACGTGTGGGAAGGAAGGACATAAAGTGAAGAATTGCAGATGAAAAATGAAGAGTACTATAGAATAAAGTAAAAATGGTCACAAGATTCCAATTACGGTTTTTTGTCATAAATGTAAGGGACCATGGCATCACCCAAGTCAATTCCCTATTCTATAGGATATCCTCTATGTCAAGGAAGAACCTATGTGGAAATAAATGGATGGAAAAATATTTAAAGGTATTAGTGATCCATGTTGTTGAGATTACATTGGGTGAATTTTCTCTTATATGTGTAACCCTGAAATTTATCATGTGAGAATGATATTTGAGGAAGAATTGTCCTTTCTCTTGTGGATATAGTTATAAATAATCATTTGGTTTTATATGATCATTGTGTTTGAGGAAATTACAAGTTATTATATTTTGTGATGAAAATTCATGGTATGAGATAAAATTTGTCGTTAAATTATGTTATGGTTATTTTGAGGAATTTATCTCATTTTGGTAATGTTATGAAATATAGTTTTTGAAAATGGACAACATGCAGACCGTGTGACAACCCATCGCATCGGACAAAGATGTGGGAATCGAACCCACAACAAAAGTGAGATAAGGATTTATCGCCTACCACTGGGCTATGTGATGTCCCTGGTTAGTGTGACTAATTATTTTTAATTAAATGATTTTATTGATCAATAATCAGTTGATTTGGGATCTAATGACTTATCAAGTGAATACCCTTAGTATAGGAAAATGATTTGGTGATTAAGTGATAAATGTTATTTTGGATGATGCTCACTTTATTGGGACACTATATGCCCATGGAAAATAGAATACTATGAGATTTCATTTGAGGAGTAATGATGGATTTTATCTATGTTTTTATTGTGGATTTATAGTAATTTGGGTTATTTATGGAAATGATTAACCTATAATAGAATATGTGATTAGGTTAATTACTTTTAATTATGTGATGATAAGAGTAATTGATGTCTTTTGGAGATACAATTTAACATGGAAGACAACATTACCAAATTCTTCTAATTTATGGGTTTCAATATTAGTGTTGATTATATTGACGGAATTTAAGGACAATTGTTTATTGAATTGTATTTATTTATCTTTGAGGTACTGTAGGTTTTTTTAGAAATTAAGATTTGTGTTTCTTTCTCTAATGGAATATCATTTTGGGGGATCATCAGATCTTATACTAACCATTTTGGTTTTGATTAATCTCTAAAGACAAGGTAAATATATAGTTTATCCTTCGTGGATCATGTGATTCTATAAGAAGTTTATTCTATAACTTCTAGTGTGACCAAGCCTTCCTGAATACTCATCGTTTAAAAATGTGTTAGTAGAAGAAATTTATTAAAGAATGAAACTTTACTTAAAAAGTATGTATATCTCTTTCTGTTCTTAGTCAATCTCAGAAATAAATTCCTCATCTTTATGTAATGTAAATTAAAACAAAAAAAATGTTGTCCGTTTACTTTTCCTACTGGGAAACTAATGACCATTTGTCCCATCACAAGTTTGTGTTTTTCTTATTGTTAAATTTCTCCTGATCATGTTCTATATCCCTCTCCATCAGAACTTTACACTTATTTTATCATCCATATCCGTGTTTTTCTACATGGAATCCTAGTATAGGTTATCTCAGGTGACCTTTTTTACTTCTCTTTCTTTATTTTAAAGTGATAGTTTTATTGACTCTTTTTCCGATTTGAGAATTTCCATTATATTCACAAGCCCAATTTTAAAAATTGTGAGGATGTAATTTATTGATGGTGGGGATAATGTATCAACCCAATCATCCATGGTACATTTCCCTTTGAATAATGTAATAGCGTGTGTTGTACGCAACTACGAGTTCTAACAAACACCACACCCAATCAAACTAGCTATTATAAATAGTAATACCCAATTTTTAAATTTTTTTAAATTTTATCTTTCAAAATGGAATTCATTTTTTCAGTCAGATATTGAAATTAGCTTAGGGTGAATTTTGTTTATTTTTCTGAAAACTTTTATTTTTTGATGAATAGTGAAAAACACTAAGTTATAGTTTAAAACCGAATTATTATTTAAATTATTATTTATTTTATTTAAATTTAATTAAGGTCAAAATATATACATAATACCTTTATAAGTTCAATGTAATTCATTGGATTTAGTTTAGAATAATTTTATATATATAAAAAGTTTATAGAACTTTTCACTGTCTTTTACCCACCTCCTAGGAGAATTTGGAAAATCACATCAAACATAATTTTACCACTTCTGTGAGTGGAATTTCAAAAATTTGAGAGACACGGTTAATATCAAGTAGTAAAATGTGGATCAATGAGATGAAAATATTTTTTGGTGAATAGTAATGTTTTACTTTTATTTACCACGTTTAAAAGTAAATCGGGTAATTAAGGGTAAAAATGATATTAATATTACCCTAACACATGTCCTAATTATATTGTACAAGTGTATCTAGACCAAAAACAACCTTAGGAATAAAATATTATCATTTAGGTCCACATGGATTATATTAGGACATTTATTATTATTTAATTCAATGAAGAGTTAAAAGAGATAAAATCAATGTTTAATAACTAAAACATTTTTAATATAGGGTTATACATTAGATAAATTCGATTATAAATATTCATTAGAAATATAAAAATATTTACTAAATAATGGTATTTTATTTATAATTTTTATACATTATATAATTTAATTTATTTATGACACAATGGTGATGCAGTAATTAGCTAATTAATGAAATATTATAATAATTGATATTATAAATATCAAAATAAATGCAATTTAAGACTTTTTATGAATTAAAATAATTTTATAGGTTAATATTAAAAATTAGGATTGGTTATATAAATTTATTTCGAAGTAATAATGCTGTTATTAAATTTTCAAAAACAAAATACCCAATTGCGTTAAAATTGACATAAAATAGTTTTTAAAACAAATATTATATTATTAATTGATATGCTTTTCCTAAAAAATCTACGGTTCGGCCAAAAGACTTATATAATGATAGGTGTATCAATAATGTACCACTTGGGGGTCTCTTAAAGGTATATAGTAATTTTATTAACTATATAATATAAAAATACAAAGTGACATGGTAAATGTCAAAATATTTAACTAAGAGTTAAATATAAATGATAAGGTTAATATAGTGACACAAACCTTTATAAAATCTTTTGGTTGAAAGGAATTCGACCCATAACCACCTTAACCTTTAAATTATCCACTTTTTATCCATTATAAACCGAATATGGATTTATTATAAAATAATATTTTATGTTTTTTCTAAGGTGCCCCTCACGCCTCTTATAAAAGGGCACTCTAAATTATCTAAAATGCATACCTTCAAAGCCTTTTTGTTCATCAAAACCCTGCCCAAATATCTTCTAGACATACCTCAATTCATCCTAGAGGCCCTCCATTGGTTAGAAGGCCAACATAAGGAGTGCTTTTGATCAAATCAAAATGATGAACCCGTAGAAGAGGTACTGATTTCGCCACCATCTTTCAAGTTCCCTTGTTCTTCCACTTCTTCTTTATTTGTTATTTGCATTATAAAATAATAACTCCAGTATATTATATTTAATTTTACATTATTATAAAAATGGTACAACCATATTCAGTATTTTATCCATCCTTTGAATGACATGTCACCATACGTGCATACGTACGGCATGCCTTCTCCACGTCGTGGTGTAATTGTTATTCAATATACTATTATTTGGATGGGTATAATAATGAAGTGTAATTCATGTAATTAATTTGTATAACATGATTATTATTCTATATATATGATATACCATCAAATTATATATTATTTTAATATCAAAAAAATGATATTATCGCTCGTGCGTACGTACGGACTACTGTCTCCATGAACGCGATGAGATTCATTCCCCATCGTATCCATTCAAGTATAATTATAATTTTATGATTAAAAATATTTTTTAAGGACTTAATATAATTCTGTATATTAATAAGATACAACAAATCCATAAAAACATGACTTATGTAACAAATCATATAAAAGAAAACAAGTAAGTTAACACCCGAAACGATGATAATACTAAGATATTATTAAAAAAGAAATGTTAAAAGATCATATATGATATCATATTAATGTATATGATTCTTTTATAATTTAATAAAATTTATTTCAACATTATACAGGAGGCTAACCTACCCTCTACTAAGGAAAGAGTACAAAGTAAGGGGTTTCTTATCTCACTTTTAATTCCGTGAGATTTCCATTGTTCACCACTTATTTATTGCATGTGGTGGGTGTAATGCCCATGATTGTATTAATTGGCTAATATATACTATAATTTATGGATATTTACATCATAATTGTATGATCTTTCTTTCATGGGTTTATGTTTCATAAGTTACCAAATCAATAAGGGAATTTTAAATTTCATTTTCCACTCATTTGGCTTTACGCATACTTCATTGATTATTTTACTCCAAGATTATGTGTGGAATCACTATTCGTTTTCATATGTCATAATTTCCACTCCCCTTTCTCTAGATATAATTTTGATACACATAATAACTCTATTGATAAATTCTTAATTCATCGGTATGAACTTGATAAGAGTAATTTTTACTCAATCTCAATTTGTTGAGTTAAACATCCAATTCATTGGTGTTGATTTTATAAGAATTTGTGTGAATGTCCTTTTATTGTTTAATAAGGAATATCAAATCATATTGAGTGTATTAATATTTTTCACACATAATTATGTCGTTGATTTATCCTTAACCAAAGGATACAACCTTTATGGTAGATTTCATCTCAATTTACATTCCATTGAGAATCCTTTGTTGTTATACACCAAATCACTTTTATATGGTTTATATAATGTACTTTGACATAGTATATCATGAATCCATTTATTCTCATGATATGACAAAGATTTTATTACCTCAATTATTTTTATTCATGTGTCTCTCTTTTGGTTAGGAACTCTAACTAAAAATTTATTTTAAAATGTTATAATGATTTATTATTCTTAATATTTCTCATTAATATCTGTGTTTAAAAAAAATGGTTTTATGGATTTATTTATATGGGCATTAAAGTTTTCAAATCCAAATTCCTTTTAAAAGTTTCAAAGTGGTATGAGAAAATTTGATTCAAAAATATATTTTAAATGGCTTCTTGACAAATAGTGTGACTTTTAAATTTTTTCAAGAAACATGGGGATATTTTTCTCAATAGTTCAATGTTTATATTCATCTATGTCAATATACTTGATTATTCTCGATTGAGGTTAATCTGATATAATAGAATCTACCATATTGTATCAAATGAGTTCTGTTTGACTGTGGATGTGCTATTTTTATACCATTCATGGTTTGTGGTTAAAGTATTGAGATTTTGTATGCTAGTTTTAATACGAATGTTTATGTTATATTTCAAACTTTTCATATGAGGAATGAATTGGACTTAGTAAGTGATGGGTGGAGCCCTCTATAGCTCCTCGATGCATCGGTAGGTCTCATGAGACAAACTAGTGTCTTGGTATGAGGCCTTGACAAAATCTTATTTGTAGTCTTAGCACGAGTCCTTGGCTACAAGGTTATGATAGTCTGGCATAATGCATTCCATAATTATGAAAGTGGTTATTGATATTGCATGTGGTTATTCGACTGGTATAATATCCATATGAATATGTAAATGACAATATTTAATTTTATCATTTCCATATTATGATGAAGTTTAAGTTTCAAAAGGCTTTTGTTTTAGTTATACATTGCTTTAAATGTTTATGTTTATCTATCAAAGTTTTCGCTATATTGTTATCCTTACTGATCATCTGAGCTCACCCCTTTCAATGTTTTAATTTTTCCAAGGATGTGGAGAAGTAATTTATGAATGACCTGCAGGGATAGTATGAGGGGATATGAGGACAAGATTTTGTAGTAGTTTTTTTACTTTATGATTTAATGTAAGCCTTATGAATATATCTAGTGTTTCCAAGACTACTAAACTAATCGGTCTTTCAAGACTTGATCTTTTGTGATCATGACAATGTTATGTCATAATGCACTGACTCTGGGTAGCTGGGGTCAGGGAATTACATCATCATTTCAAGCTTGGTAATAAATAATATGTATCTTATAGATATGGTATTTGTCCATATATCTAATAGCTATATTGATGTTGTGTATTATTATGTAAAAAATATAAAATACTATATATCCAAGTGAAAGAAAATTATTACCTTAAAATATTATAAATATATATTTATGTGTTAGATATAAATATAAATATTATTTTTAAAATATCAAATGATGTATATATAAAATTCCAATAAATAATTTAACATAGATGGATAAATAAATTTTTTAAAAAACTATTGAAATATTCTAACACTCAATTAATTATAAATTGGGGTTAATTAAGAGTAATAATAAATAATAATTATAACAACATTCTCTAGAGAATTTTTTTTCTACAAACTATATTTTCTTATATAAATTTTATTTTTATCATAATTAAAAATATAATTTGGAGAAATGGATCCCAAAAAAAAGATTCCTAAAATTTAAATATAGTAATATGGGTCATCATATATATTATTTAATAAAATAATTACCATGTATAAATTTTAGTCATGATCAATATATTTTAAAATTAGTAAATAATGTATCACTAGCATTATAAAATTAAATGGTCTATTAAACCATATATAATTCATTGCAGGATATTTAGGTAATACTCACTTGTCTCACAAACAACTGCTATCCATAATTTACCTGACCCACAAATCCCACATCCATTTTGTTTATATTATTACCCCTTACCTTCCATTTCTTTATTTGGAAATGTCCATCTTTTTTAACTAAACAAAGTGATCACTCCAATCCATTATCCCATACTTATCCCCAAAAATTGCATTTTCTGGAATATACATTCACTATTCCTCTATAACGACATCCCAAGGAGTTTATTTGCTTCATATAAGTCCTCTAATGAATTATAAATCTACTTAAAAATTTATGGGTTTCCAAAACAACTCTTTCCCTTTCGGAAATTCATTAAATATAAAACTATTTAAATATATTTCCACTGCTGTGATGTCAGTATTATCTCCAATTTAATATATTTTAAACAAACAATTACTTGTTCAGTATCATTATATTATTTTTCGAATTCTATTGTTATGTTGACATAAAGGTTATCCTCATTAATAAGATTCAAGTACTTTTTTTATAAGTAATTTATATTTTATAATGATTATGCTTCCATGTGTTCATAATAAATCCTTTACTATAAAGATAACTCCATAATTATGAGATATTACCCAAATATCCCATTAATCCAATTTAATAATCACTTCTGTATAGTACTAATGCTGTTGAAATCACACAAAAATTCTCTCCCATATATTTTCAATTCACGTACTTACATTTTTTTGTAAGGATTTGTAATAATTTGTGACAAAACATCCTCATGTACATATTAAATACATTACTAAAATAATTATTATCAATTTATGATATAATATCTTTAAATCACATTAAAATATTAATATAATACTTATATGTAACATTAAATATGTAGAAATCAATCATTAATTTTCCATTTAATATTTTTATGTTGCAAGAGAATTTTTGAAGCAAACAATTTCTGTGGTCCCTAATCACTTCAAATTAACTATTGTAATTAATAATTGATATATTATTCCCTATTGTATTTTTATAAAGTGTTTCCATCATGATATTTTTTGGAAGCCATGGTTCACTCCAAAGTCTTCTTCCTTGAGGAATAATTTTTTAGATGAAATTTTTTAAAATTCTCTTTAAATTTAATGGAATTTTCCTCTGTAACCATTTTTACCATACCATAAATATCATGAACTATTTTGGAGAAAAAAATATAGATTAAATTTTATCATTTTAATATATATCATTAACACTTTTCTAAAATAAAATTTAATACTCATTGTATGGTGTGGGTGTCAAACAATTATATTTAAAAAAATGGTTTTCCATTCATCAAAAATTAAATATTTATTTATCTCGAGTGCACATTTATTTTAATCAATATAAATTTAGTTCATGAATCTTTTATTTTTTAAATTTTATTAAAAAGATTTTATAAGTCTTTTATTTCCATTTACAAAACATTTTCTTTGAATTTAATATGTACTTTATATGTTTAAATGGTTTTATAAATGTTTTTATATTTTTTCTTATATTTTCCCACCAAGGATTATCTCTTTTGATGTGATTTTTTCATCACATAACATATGCATATATAAAATTATTTATTTTTTTATAATTTTTGTTATGAAATCATATTAATTCATATATTAATGTTTTATGATGCATTCCAATGTTTCTGAAACCCATTATGATTCCATTGATACATTATTATATGATTGATTACTTTTTATTGCATTTATATGTATCAATGATGACGGGTGGGGTTATATATCTACCTTAAATGAAATTTTCATTTTTTCATATCACATTAAATGGAGAAAATATTCATGAATGAAATATGGTAATCATTGTTCATAGGTTTGTTGTATGAACAAGATGTGGGAATCCTTATTGAAATGTTTTTAAGGTGATTGTGATGCGACAATCTTTATTCAAATTTTTTTGTGAACATGATTAGATTATGTTTGATCATATGATAGATTAATCTTATCTTTTTTCATAATTTTTAGTTAAACTATGATTTATTGATTTTTTACCTTTTAACATGCCTATGAATATGCACTCTAACTCATTATTAATATTTCCTGATTTCACACACTTTTTCTATGGTATATGTTTGTTGAATTTTATTTAATTACATTCTATAATGGATTATGAATAAACAATATTGTGAAATGATATATTAATAAGACATTTCACCACATCCCATGTTTTTAGATATCTTTTTAGCTAACATATTTTTTCATGTTGAAGATTTTCATGTTTTTGAGTATTTGTTGTCACCCCATACTTATGTTTTACATTCATCACGTAATATAGAAAAGTATAATTTATGGAATGTATAATAGGGGGTATAGTGGGATTCGATTATAGAGAATAGAGTGTATATTAACTATCTTATAGATCTAATCATCATTTAAAAAAACATCAAGTCCATGGGTTGTGTAGATATTTATAGTATGTTTTATCTAAATCATTAAATTAATGTATGATTTCATGTATTTTTAGCTTGGGTTCTTTAGTTAATGTTAGACCAATATTTTAATATTCATAGATATTAATTTTTATACATATAGTTTTATGGTTACTGAATAGTAGTGAACAAACTAATGTTGAGTCAATATATATGATGATATTCTGAAATATTGTTAATTTCATGATTATGTCATTTTCCTAGAAATTAAATACCTATCTTGGTACTAGAAAGTGGATTTTGGATTGGCCAAAGTTGTAATGAGGGGTTATAACTATAAATAGGTTGTGTTTGGTATAAACTCAATCGTGAACAAGTGTATGATATAGATTTATGACTTTATGAAAATCTAGACACTCCAATGGTGAATTATTTAGTTAATAACATTATAATTACTAGCCATTATGAAGGATTTAACTCCAAATTAAATTAAGGTATTAGGTCAACGAATATCAGTGAACACAAATTAATTTATATTACGATAAACATAATGATTTATGGGTTGAAACAAGTGTGACAGACTTATGATTAATGTACCTTATGTTGAAATGATTTTTTCATTGGAGAAGTCATATTATGATTATGATTGAACATTTATATGAACATTTACCATGATTAGTATATATATTATCACAATAAGATTGTTTTTAATATATTTTGGATAAATGATATTTAAAATTAGGATATAAGTGGTATATTAAAAAACACCTATAATTTCATATAAATACATTTTTTGGAAAATTATATTTAGAGTTTTAAAATATTAATATTATGAGGGAAAAGATATTTAACCTAGTCTACCCTACAAAAAATGTATTCCATATAAAATATGGAATATAATAGAACCGCTTTTTATTAGAAAAACTTATGTTTTTTCTAGTAAGTTATAGATAAAATTTGAGAGAAAATTTTAATTAAGGAGGATAATTTATCACCCTAGGTCTTTATTCCTTTAATTATTTTCCAAATATTTATAGATAATGTTTATTTTGTCATTCCAAATAATTAATACTTTATTATTTACAGATACATAATATATATGGAAAAATGTAACTAAAAATTATTAAACTATAATGAACCATTAAAATGAAGGTATATGAAACCATGTATCACAAATAATTCTTTATTAAACATTATGGTTTATTATATCCATTAAAAACTAAAAAATTAAAAGGGAATAATTAATGAAAACAATCAATAATATTAACTCCCCTAGAACACAATCACCTTTTAAAATCACCATTAATATAACAAACCCACTAGTGAAAAAATGGGTTATTACATCATTTTTTATCACCTATTATATGGATCTATTATTGCATGAGATGTTGTAAATATGCATTTAATGTCACATAAAAATGGATGTTGTAACTGAATAATCAAATATTTTTTTTACATCGGTTATTATATATCTGACATGAAAATCCATATATATATGATATTTCATTTCAGTGATATAATAACAGATGTAAAAATGGTTATTTATATCAGTTATATAATAAATAATGTCAAAAAATACATATATGGGTTTTCAAATTATTTTTATAATAATTGACGTAAAAACATTTTCAAAAAATAAATTTTTCAATATTCCTCCCCAAAACTAACCAAAAAAAAGATGCAAAAATAAAGAAACTAATAATATCAAAGCAGCAGCCTAACACCCAGCAACACATTTACAATTAAAAAATTAAAATTACAATATTAAATAAAAATTAAAATCCATCGAATCCTGTAAAATTATTTTCCCATTCCACTTGTAACTTTGTAATATCTTATGAACTATAAGGGAGAGCATCATAAAAAATATAAAAATTATAAGGATGTCATTTAACTTGTATTTTGAATAAAACAAATGAAATATTAAGGAATAGTCTACAAAGAAATCTATCATAATTAAATATTTTAACTTTCCCAGTTGAAATTATTTTACACATAAATATTATCACATAATAGGAGAAATTATTTACACATTCTTATTCATGAAAACACTTTTTAAATGTGTTTTTCACTTCACAATAACATTTTTTTCACTTCACATTGAATATAGTATAACTGGTAAAGTGTATTCTCCCTCTGACAAAACGTACCTAACATCCAATGAACACTGATATTAAATAAAATATAATGTTAGTGGTTATTATGTCAAATAATATATAATAGTTAATGAGATAAATTTTTATTACTCTTAAAGATATATAAATATAAGTCACAAAATAATTACATTATTTTCTAATGTTTCTTCAATATAAACAGTTCCTTCTACTTCAATCATTATCCTCACTATATGATAAATGTATTGTGCTTCCATACATCCATAAGAATATGTATTTTCATTCACATTGCACATATTATAATGACTCCTAATACAAAACAAATATAGGTATTAAATTTAATTTAATTAATAGAATGGGATGATTTAAGGTAGGACTAATAGGGAAAAAATTCATCATTTTGATTCCCAACATTTCCCCAGTTAAAAGATCCATGATATCATTTTTCAAAATCCCCATAGTCATTGCACAGGCACAAACATAACAATTCACTGGAATCTCACAAACATCAGACAACAAAATTGAATATCTTGACAATCTATCAAAACTACGAGAATCTGTATATGAATTCATAACTCTTTGTATTATTTTTTGGATGTACAATATTTCTTTTCAATTAAAGTATTAATTTATAAAAACATAGATAAATATATAAACTATAAAATGTTAAAATAATTTAATATAGAAAAATAATAAAAGATAAAATATACATATACCTATATAGAAATTAGTCGCATAAGTCTAGATGTCCAAGCTAAAAATTTGTTGATACTTTTCCAAACTGTATTCACCACATCCCTTGGTACCGGTACTCTAGCTGATATATTTATAATATATTATATAGTAACCCAATGATGATCTATCTCAATCTACTGATGGTGAATTGTATCTTCTAAATAAAGTATCACTCCATATTCAATAATTATATAGTGAGGATCATCAACATAAAACTCATAGAAACTGGGAAACTATGGAGAAGGGGTAATAGGAGTACGATAATGATTAGGTTCTATAAGAAGAGGTGGAGGGGAGGGAGTTTTTGGTAGAGGTGGAGGGGTGGGAGTTGCAGTCTGAAATAGTTGTTTCATGTCTGCAAACACGGACTGTACAGATTATCTGATCTTATCCGCCATCATCACCTTAATATTCTGCACTTCAAACTATAAAGAATCCATTTTTAATAAATCCCCTACATTTTATATGTTTAATAATTGGGAAACACTATTCTCACAAATACACCCAACAGGTATCCTTGTACACGACTTAGATGTTCGGGCATTCCCAATGCTATAAATAAAATATCCTACCTACCCTCATCTAGAAACACCACCTGTTTTCTCATTTTCTCAATAGAATCTTGTATAAATTATTTAAACAATTATATAATTATTTATAATATTTAATTAAATTATTTAACATAAATAAATGAATAAAATAAACATCTTACAATCCTCTCAGTTATAAACATTGACTTTTCTATAAAATATTTTCTCTTTTTACTCATTAACAACATCTTTCATTTTTCATATCTAGCTATGGGAATGGAGAGGCAAACTTTTCAGAGGTTGGAGACTCATCTATTAGTTTTTGAAAATTTTCAGCCATCATTTATTCTTCCAATAACATATACCCTTCATGCGATAAATTATGAGGGTATACGTTTCAATTTTGGTTCTATTGAATAGATCCCCTTTATTACTGTAATTTAAGAATATGATATCATTAATGAGGTCATCAATATTAAAAACATCTTAAAATTTACATTAAATATACCAATAATTCTTATTGCCTTATGCTATCTAAAATTTATTCCATGTTTCTTCCACTACAAAAGGATATGTTACATGTTGATTTTGATGTTTCATATGCCTAAAAATGAAATTATATATGATGGTTGATTTTGAATCATTCCATATCCAAGAAGCCAATGATAAAAATTTATTCCTAACATCTCCAATGTTATATATGTCACATTTAATTTGATAGGAAGGGGATAAAGTTATTTCTATAAAAAATAAAATATTAGTAAAACAATAACAAATGATCTTACTAAAATGGTATCTCAAAACTGAAATAGTGTTACTTTTTCATAACATCTCCTATCATTAATCAAAAATATTCACATTACTTTTACATTAAAAATATAAAAAAATTCTTGAATTATTTTTCATTTGGACTTCATTGAATATCATTATCATCAAATTCCATCAGTATCCTCTTATCCCGGATACGAGCAACTGATATTTTTGGTAAACAGGTGCTTCCATATTTACAAACCCTTGAAATATTTTGTAGATCTATGGGAGTATATGACTCTTGTAAAGAAGGTTTGGGACCATCAAGAGTATAATTTCCACATTAATCCAATGATGTATGAGTTTGATCATATTCAGTAGTATGTGGTTTCTTAAATGATTGATCAATCGTTATCCTACATATTTTAACAACTAAAATTTAGTAAAAAATATAAAAATTCAACTATTAAAATATTAATGTAAATTTAAAATAAAAAGTTATGAATCAGAAATGTAAACTAAAACTTAACACATTGTTATTCATATTTTTATTATTAACTAAATTGAAAAAAAAATATAATGATTTGTTAAATATCATGTAAGCTAATGAAAAAAATTCAAAAATGCTATAGGAATATTAAATATTTGTTCAATATATTAAATCATTTTTATTGAAAAATGAATACTTTATTAATATACTCTTATAAAATATTTTTGTTTCAATTCAATAAACTTTATTTAAAGTAATTTTATTCCAAAAAATTAACAAATTGATATGTTACGTAAGGATAAACATTAAAATATATAAAAACAAAAATAATATAATTAAACATTTAAACTTATAATTTTATTAAATGTTTTAATATATAAAAAAAAATTAAAAAATCGTACATGTTATGAAATTTATAAAATTAAATGTTAATTAAACATATGTTACCTATAATATTAGGAATGTACTGAAGCCTTTTTTATGAAGTTCCTTCATCCTAATTGTTCCTTATGAAAAAAACCATGTATATAACTTGCCCAACATTTTATAACCATTAATCATTCCACATAAATTGGGATCTCACATAAATAAATATATTCTTCAAGTTTATCATCACCAACATATTGTTTTTTCCTTGAAAAAAATAGACTAATGCATATCATATTGGTCACGAATATAGAAATAAATGTGCTTCCATTATAAAAAGGTCAAGTGTGTATTCCAATATATTCATATTACCAAGTTTCAATCCAAATTAATAGTGTCTGACACTATTTTTACCGATAAACCATTTAATGTTTAGCCATGAGACATTTAATTTAATATAATAAACCTCCCATATTTCTTCAAAGACTTCATAATATCCACATGATATGTAAATTGTGTTTCTTTTTTGTATTTAAAACATGAAAAATGCGTTGCATTTTGGAACACCAATGAACTACTATTCTGAACAGAACATCGGTTGTCCTGATATTTTGTATGAAATGTGTAGCCTTTAATTTCATACGCGGACCACGTTATCACATTTAAAAAAGGACATCCCACTATCAATATTAATGTTTCTTATGAATCTCATCAACCAATAACTATATTTTTGAACCATATAATAAAGTTTCGTTATGCTCATTCAAAATCCACACATTTTTATTCATTGGATTACATTGTTTCAACACATTAATATTCTATGTCATATATGGTTGAGATTCATCTTTGTTATTCAAGATGTATATTTGTACCTTCTTTATATTTTCAGCAAAGAAATATTTAATTTTTAATCCATTAATCTTATTTCCCCCATAATTAATTCATTCATGGTGAAATAGAGGCAAACCAATGTGCTCCACCACAAACACGTTGCATATAAAAATCTCCACAACCACCTCAGATATATAATTTCCAACAATAAAGGTTACAGGTTGATAAGGATTATTAACATGTCCCTTCAATATCTTTATATTCCTTTCAAAATGATTCATCCACTAAAGATATTTAGGTCTAAACATATTTATTTCTCTAACCAAATGAACCTTTAAATTCACCATTATAACAATAAGAGATAGAGGAAAATAAATTCCCAATTGAAAAAGTATAAAAATTTCTTCATTTTCCAAAGTGTTCAAAGAATTCAAATCATTCTCCTTTTTAAAAATTTAATTAAAAAAAATAGCACACCTTTATGATAGTTTTCCTAAAAATGAGGGGCAATATTCCAAAAAATTAAACTGGTAGAAGTTGTTGCATCATGATGTGAAAATAATGTTATTTCATACTTTTCAACTTCAAAAACTTTAAATATGTGAAAATTTTTAAATTTGAAGAATATATCTATGACACTTTGATATAATGAAGACACTAAAAAAATATAATTCATCCCATCTTGGATAATCTACGAAAATGTGTGAGAAGAAATGTTTATCTACTATCTGAAGTGAGAGATAACTCCAAACATATTCCCTTTTGAAAGTATTTCCAATCTTACGTTCAACCAATCTTTAGTATTTCCTTTAATATCTTACAATGTTCCAATCAAGCTAGCAAAGATATTCTCCTCCACCCACATCACATCAACATTATGTCTCACCTTATAATATATTCAATATGATATCCTAAAAAATATTATCATTTATTTGAAATATTTATATCGTTACCATATTTATGTGTATTTCTAAATTTCACATCAATGTTTTTCACCCTCTCAAAATATTGATACATGAATAATGTTTTTAGAGCAATATTGTATTCTTTTGAGCCTTTGAATTACATTTTTTTTAATCTTTTATAAGGGAGATCGATAGAAAAAAACATTTTATGAACCACATATAATATTTTTCTACCAAGATGCAGTTGATAATATGAAGACTATTTTTTGAAAATCGGATACACATTATTCCCCATAACAATGTATCTATACAAATTTCGATTTTTGTTAAGAAGTTATTTATAGTGAAAATAATCATTTAATATAGTTGAAAATATTCCATTTTATAAGAATTATACACCCTAATACCATCCTCCCATATGAATTTCAAATAATCAATTAATGGTGAAAAGAAAACTTCAATATCATTTTTGAGTTCTTTAGGTCCATAGATCATTAAAATCAACATTATATATTTGCACTTAATATAAAATTACAGAGATAAGTAGTAAATTACTAATAACATAGACCATGAACTATGTGTGCTACTAAAGATTCGATACAAATTCATTCCATCCATTCATAGTTCATGTTTAATTTTTCTAAATTGATTTCTGATTATTGGAAACTGGTGATCAATTATCTTCCATTGTTTACTATCAATTGTATGACGCATTATTCCATCACATAGCCTCTCATAAGTATTACATTTTAAACTTTTTCCATTATGAGAATTATAAAATAAATGTTTCCAAATATGAATTATAGGAATGTATAGAAATGTATTTGCAAGGGTCTCTATAACCTCTAAATCGACCTTTGATTTTCTTTCAACTTATAATTTTATGTCCCACATATAGGAAACTCTAATAGAAAATCACATTCCTTCCTATACAGTGCACATTAATTTTGTGATGCATTCTTTTTATACTCGGATCCCATTAATTTTTTTTCATCACATTATAATGTGAGTTATGAAGATCACTACCTTTAAGAGGAATAAATTTCAATAATTGTAGAAAATGTGTAAATACCATTTAAAACAACTGTGTTTCAACATAAATTTAATCAATCATATCACTGATGATAAAAAATTAAATTCCATACAACCAAGATACAATGGTTTTTGAGTATCTCCACATAGAATCAAAATTGTGGTTTATTTCTCAGTTTCCCCTACATCAATAACAAGAATAATTTTTTCATTTTTATTAGAGTTTCTATTTTGCAAAGCATCATCATATAGAGAGCTTAAATTATACCCAGTTTCAACATTATAAATACATGGATATTGAATTAGATTAAAAAAATAAAAAATTAAATAATTTTTCATCTCTATACTTTTAAAATTCTTCAGATTTAAACATTTCTAGCATGGACATAAGAACATGTCGTTTTTGTAACATTTTGTTTAGAAAATTCCAAAAAATCCCCAACCTCTTCCAAATATTTACCACTAATTCTATGTTTAATAATCTAACATTGATGCATTATTACTTATAATAAATATCAAAAATATATATCTTCTTAATATAAGTTAATTTCAGATGTATAGGTTTATACTTCAGTTTATTTGGGGAAATGTGTAACATTACAGATAAAATCAACCAACACATAATACAGGGAAGTACTCAACAATACTCGAACTCAAGTCCGCGATGAGACCTCATAGGGGATACTACCAACTTTTCTTCACCCTTGGTGAAATGATTAGCCAATTTTATATCTATATGAACCATTCCATAATATTAAAGTAACACAATTTTTTAATCTAAATCAAATATATGCATATTTGAAAAATATAATTATATATTATATAAAATAGTGGAACATAAGATTAAATATAAAGGCTATATCCTAATAATATATGAATTCAAGTAATTTAATAATGAAAATATATTTAAATACCTCAATTTAACATTAATATGAAATATTCAATAATTTTAAGGAAATGTTATTCTGAAATATAAAACAAATATATATGTATTTAAAAACTACAAATTTAGATTCTATAAATTAACTTGAGATAAGTTTAAATAAAAATGTTAAATCAAAAAAATTATATATGGATATAATTTTACAAATTAAATATACTTACAAAAAAAATTTCATCTAATATACACAGTAATTTGGATATAAGATATGAACATTCATCAAAGTTGAAAAGTTTTCGGTTGAAAATGGATTCTGTTTGGGTACTATATGGAATGAAAATGAAATTATTGTGGGGATTGAAAATATTTTCTATTTATCATACATTTACTGATATTTCCATTACTCAAAAAATTATTTATAATAATTCACTAACATTTTAATGATATTTTTTTAGCAATAAAATAGAAAACTGATCTGTAAAAATAATTCACCATCCACATTAATGTCATCTTCTATAATTTATCATAAAACTAGACATGATAGTGGATTTTATGTGGCGAGGAATCATAATCAATAAAACAAAAAATTAAAATGATGAATTTTTCCTTATTCTAATAAATAAAAATATCACCATAGGTATATGATACTTTATTGGTGTATTTATTAATACGTAATATGAAATCACTACTCTTTATATGACACTATGTTCTAAATGAGACGTGATAATATAACTTGTTGAAATATATTGGGTGTATATATCAATCTATATAAGACAACCCCTAAACTTTGATGAATATCCTATGAAACTGGATAATGAATTATGTGATTTTATAACTATGAAAACCGCAATAAAGGAATTTCATGATTGAAATTAAAACTAAAAAACATGTGTTATTGATAACATGTATTGCGAAACCTATAAAACCAATCATTTATCATCCATGAAAAAATTATAAATTAACATTCATGGACATTAATAAGTACAATAGAACATTATTTCGGCTGGCATGAGGATAAAATAAAGCCATTGTATGGAGAAAATTCCATATTATATCTATACATGCAATGTGAGAACATGAGGAGATTAAAGAAGATAATAATGTGATATTTTATTAATCAAAATTAAAAATGGATAGTTAGAAAATCTGGGAAATTGAATGACATAACACGAGGTGTGTTCATCTTACTTGAGAGTTGAGAGTTAATCAAATTTAATTCACCAATGAATAAGAGAATGAATTATGATGGAAAACAAGGTTTGAGGCCATGGGATCAAATAAATAATTATATGGTTTCCTCCTGAGATAAACAAGTATTCCTTTGAGTGATCAAAAAAAAAATCACATTGACTGAAAATGAGAATTCATAAAATTTTAAACTATTTATCACATTGGATATATAATAACAGACATGATGAGGAAATTTTAATTAGCTTTATCACATCAGTTATTGTATAACCGATGGATAAAATAATGATATTTACTTAATCACGTTAGTTATTATATAAATGATGTAAAAAATACACTTTATCACGTCAGTTATAGACTAACCAATGTTAAAAGGCTAATATGATAAATCATTTTTTCACTGTAGAACCTTCAATATGATAGAATACAACAATAGGGGAAATAATGCTATGAGATTTCAATTGAAACAAATCAAAGTGGGATGTGTGAATGTAAAATTTCTTATATGAGTATATATTTACGAAATAAATCTAATTATTTCAAATATGTTCATGGCTATTGTAGTCATTGTAAATTAAGTAATTGAAAATTCTATATTTTTAGATATAACCATTTTTTTATATCCAACATGTAAACAAGAGTCATGAATTATTATGTAGTAAATTCAAAATAGTACAAATCCCAATCAAATAAAAATATGATATAAATATTATATATATATATGTGTGTGTGTGTGTTATGTATTAATATTAATATTATTATTGATATATTATATGATGTCTAAATAAAATTAATTTAAATATTTATATAACAATATAATATAAAAATTAAATTGTAGAATATATATAATTATTTTTAAATGTAATTGATAAAACACATTTAGAATTATTGTAATATATATTTTTCTTCAAAGAGATGTTTCTTAAGGTATAATAAATTTAAACCTATAATTTTAAATTGGAAACTTTTCAAATATTATATATGAAATATTATATTAACATGACATTAACTAGAAATTGATATGAAATAATATTAATAACAGTTACAATTTTAAAACCCCACTTTCAAAAAAAAAAATAGTTTTTCATTATATATTTTTCAATTAAAAACAAAATATTCTGAATTTTAAATTTGAATTACTTGAAAATATTAAAATATTATTTTTATAATGTAAAATTTATCCTAGTATGACTTTTTATATTATATAAAAATAATTATATATAGATGAATAGTGAAATATTCTAATAATCTAACACTTCCACCATTTATAGTATATTAGATTGAAATATTCATTTATGAATCCTTTTTGTTAAATTTTTTTATTATAATCCATAGTTTTTTTGTATAGTATAAAATTCTATATTTGATCTTTGAAAAATTAATTAAAAAAATTACAAAATCATTTAAATAAATTAAACAATTATTATATTAATATTTATTTTTAAAATAAATAAAAATTGAATCCATTGAAATGGAATTATAATTTAGAGTCAATGAGCCAATATTAGAAAATAAGGACTAATTTACATTTAGGAATATATATTATGTTTCCTTAGGTAAAAAAGTTACGATGGTAAAACCATTATTTTTCAAAAACATGATACCATCAAAAATTTTATGATGTTTTTTAAAAATAAATGTATCTATTTTGAATTATTTCTCTAATATAATGTTGAATTTTATATAAATGTAAATTGACCATAGTGTAATTTATAATCATCATTAAATATTATTTATAATAGATATTAATTAGAACATCATTTTTCTAAACAAATGGGGCCTTTACACATTATATGTAGAAATTTAAATTTGAATTTTCTCATGTGTATATGTTGAATTATTTTAAATGGAATATAGAATAAATGTTTTCACTTCAAAAGTAAGTGTTATGATTCATCTTATTTTTTATGTATAATATTAGAACAATGGTAAAATATTGATTCACCTTAATAAGGGTTAAAATTGATAAATTTGATATCCCAATATCAATAAATGAAATGGTCTTATCAACTTTATAGAAAGTCTTTTTGGGAATAAAATTCATACCCACATATCTCATCTACAATTTCATTAACTTATTCTTCTCTATTCCCAAACCCACCCAAAACTCATGTGATTCAATTTTTACCCTTTCCAAACATTAATTTCCATGGAAAATCCCTTCTATTTCAACAAAATGGATCTCACCCTTACCCATTCTCTTATCTATATATAATGTAATGGACCTAATAAATATTTTTCCTTCTCTATCATTTGAAAAATCCATCTCAAGGTATTTATATGGTTCTATGGATTCAGAATATGATTCATGAAGCTACATAGAAAGTTAAGGGTTTACAATACTTAACTTAAATTTTTTTCAAACCATTCTGTTATAATAATAGTTACACATATATTATTTTTTTAAAATTTATTTTATTATCTCCCAATTTTTTTTAATGAGGTACCACTTATCCCAAGTAATTATCCCCTCTTTCTTATATTGTTATTATGTCGATGTAAGGTTTATATTCATAATACGTTTGATTCAACCACATTTATTATAATATCTTTAGAAGTCCATATGATTATATCTTCTGTAGTTCACAATCACTCATCTATCGGGAAAATTATTTCAAAATGAAATATATTACCCTATCTGTCATTAAATTTATAACATATTCCATTTGTTATAGTACTCTTGTTACTGAAATCACAACTTGTTCATCTCTCACATATTTTAAATTCAATCAATTCCATTATTATAAGACTTTTGTTTTCAATGGGAATATGGTTACTTCTGTTAATAATCAACATATAAACTTCCAAATGAATCTTTATTAAGGATATAATATCTTTATCTCTCATTAATAGTTTTCCATAATCCTTTTGTTTAGATGTAATTATGCTAAAATTAGTTCTTTATTTTATATAAAATATTTTATTATTGCAATGGTTTTTCAAAACACATATCATTTCCTTTGGTCATAATAAGCTTTATTTGAATATAAAAAATAAATATTGATTTATGTGACCATATTATCATGTTATGTAGTATTTCAACCATATATTGTCGGGAAATATTTATTTTACTTCAATTTATTCTTCCATTATAGTTCTATTGTTTTTGGAAAATGATATCTTTTCTAATTCCCATTTCTTGTATTGTAGCTTTCCACAATATCATTTTTTAAATAAACTAATGATCTAGTATTTATTAAGGATAGTATAGTGTATCATCCCAAAATCGGATGAAACCGAAAGATTACTTGATCCTATTTGGATACAAATCCTAATGCACATCTTCCAAAATTCAAGAGGATATCGACTAGCAGTGAGGGCCTAAGTGTGTAAGTGGGGATTTTATGCCTATATCACTAGAGTGTAGCATAAAAGAAATACATGATCAGATAAGTATAAAAAGTAGTAAATCATTTATTCTTATGATAAATTAAGATGATAAGAATATATAAATAATGAAAAATGGACTAACATATACAAAATATGATGTTTCATGTCATGTGTCCAATAAAGAATAAAAAATATATACATGACAACTATACAATATATTTATCAATAGTATAAAAAGAAAAAAAAAACAACCCAGTAAGCATCGTGAACCTCAACTCCATCCAATGCTTCTATTCTCCAGAGCAGAAATCAAGAACATATAGTTGGGATCATTCCCATATAAAAACATGGAATCATATAGTCTGTTCAGGTACCATTAGTTGCATGAACATGGTGTGATATATAATACTAGTATGTAAACACCCAAAGATATTGTGTTATATAGTCATTGAATATATAATAAAAACAATTTTTGGGAAATTTCATAATATATTAAGTACCAAAAGTAAATAAACTATAATGGTATGGGGTCTCATAGACACCCGTCCTCTGCTACTTGCTTTGGCCTAGCTGGTAATGTCTCCAAATTAATAGTCAGAACTTTATTATTCAATCATAATTTTAATTTATTAATTATTTCATATTTAATAACATGACTTGGGACCTATCATCTATCATAACATCCCCCCTTAATGGTATGTGATAAGAAGATTCCAAAATTGGCCATATATATGGTATAAGTCTATGGGGGAATCCATGCTTGTGCTTTGGCATATATAATTAATCATATAAATATTTTCATTAAATATTTAATTCATAACATTACATTATCCTTATCATTCCAAATTTTTAGTCAATTTATCACTCGAGTTGTAACATGTACCAAGGACCATGTATGACCATCCTATGAATTCCTAATTGGAATCTTGGTTTCTCTCAAGTATGGTGTAAGAAACAACCACTCGAGTCTATCCTTGGTGGTCCACTTATGGAGCTCAAGTATCACCCATGGAGTATATGATCAACTTCCCTCTATGTTTTTCATATGGAATCCATTTAGAGTCCAAGATAAACTCAGGAATATAGCAGTTAGCCATCATGTGTCTACCAATATAAATCTATATATAGAATTTAATAATTTCACAATATTAATCATAGTAATAGCCAACTGAGTCATTCCATGGAATTTATATAAGAACCCAGGTTTCAACCAAGTAATATCAGAATTCAATCAATATTATTTAATTATATAATGTTCATCACCTTTTTATTTCAATATAACCTCCCCTAAAAAGGCGGCTACAAGTATAGAATATGATTACAATTCTTAACCTCTATTTAACTCACATGTGAATTTCTTTAGAAGAAGTAATTGATGCTTAGTGAAGAAATTATATGGAAAGACTAGGAGAATGGTTATCCATATCCTTCCCACAATCAATTAATGGTCTAATTCACATTACAATTCTCAACCCAATTACAATTCACAAATCAATTTACAATTCAATTCATCTATTGACATCCCATTGAAATGGGTAAAAAGGAACCCCCTAAAATTTCCATATTCAAAATCTACCCATGGTGGTCCAATTCATTTATCAACACACCCAACAGGTGGTTCTAATTCATTATTCTAAACCTCTATTCATTCAAAAATGGGTTGCATTAATTATATAAGTTATACATGTAACACCCCGACCCCTGTTACCCAGAGTCAGTGCATTATTACATAACATTGGCATGATCAAAAAAGATCATGTTGTGAAAGACCGATTAGTTTAGTTGCCTTGGAATCACTAGATACATTCATAAAGTTTACTTTACATCATATAGTGAAAAACTACAAAAACATCTTGTCTCCATAGACAACACTCATATCCCCTCATACGATCCCAGCAGGTCATTCATAAAATACTTCTTCAATTCCTGGGATAAATAAAACATAGAAAGGGGTGAGCTCAGATGCCCAGTAAGTATAACAATATAGAAGAAACATTCATAAATAAGCATAAACATTTAAGGTTATGTATAACTAAAACAAAATCCTTTTAAACTTGAAATTCATCATAATATGGTAGAAATAAAATGAAATAATTCCATTTACATATTCACATGAATAGTCTACTAATCGAATAATCACATGCAATATCAATAAACATTTTCATAATGATGGAATTCATAATGCCAGACTATCATAACCACATAGTCAAGGCCTTGTGCCAAGACTACAAATACGATATTTTCAAGGCCTTGTGCCAAGACACATGTTTGTCTCATGAGACCTACTGATGCATCGAGGAGCTATAGCGGGCTCCACCCGTCACTTATTATGTCCATTGCACTCCTCATATGAACAGGTTTAAACATAACATAAACATTCTTTTTAAAACTAGCATAAGAAATGTCAAGAATTTCTCCATAAACCATGAATGGTATAAAAATAACACACCCACAGTCAAACATATCACAAGACCTTGAATACAATGTGGACGTTTTTCATCATAATAAATCAACTTCATATAAGCTTAAAATCCATCACAGGATGCCGACATAGATGAAATCAAAACTATTTGAGAGATATATATATTTTTTTGAAATCATTTAAAAGTAAAATAATTATAAAATAAAACATTTAATTTCAAAATATTCTTATAATATTGTAAGGGAAGCATTGGTGATTTTATGATGGTGGAAAATAGATGCACCCGCCATATAAGTTAAAAAAGACATTCTTACCTTAATTCTGTCAAAAAGGTTAAAAAGGACATTTTTTGGAAAATGAAAGAAAGATTCCTTTATAAAATTATTATAAAAAGTTAAACAAGGGTGTAAATGACTTTAACCCATATTATTTAAATTAGTAAGAATGTTTTGAAATACATTTTTAAGAAACATGGATGTGGATGATAAAGAGGTCCCAGTAGATAATTATGTATAAACAACCTCGGATAATGAAGAGATTGTGAAATAAACCCTTAACTTCTACTTTTCCTTGGTTGAGGGTAAGTTAACCTCCTTTATAATGGTGAAATAATTTTAATTAAATTATACAAGAATAATATAAATTAATATGATATCATATATGATCTTTTAACAATGCTATGTTAATAATATCTTATTATTATCGTTGTTTCAGGTGTTAACTTACTCGTTTTATTTTATATGTTTTGTTACATAAGTCATGTTTTGTATGGATAGGTTGTATCTTATTCATATACAGAATGATATCAGGTCCTTAAACATTATTTTTGACCATCAAATGAAAATTATTCTTCAATGGATTCAATGGGAAATGAATCTCATCGTGTTTGTGGAAACAATAGTTTGTACGTATGCACGAGCGACAATATCATTCTTTTGATATTAAAATAATATATAATTCGATGGTATATCATATATACAGAATAATTATCATGTTATATTTTTATTTAGATCAATTACACATAATTATCATACCCATCCAAATAATAATGTTTTGAATAACAATTACACCACGACGTGGAGACGTTAAGCCGTACGTACGCACCTATGGTGACATGTAATTCAAATGATGGATAGAATACTGAGTATGGTTGTAGCATATTTATAATAACATCAAGGTATATAGAAGATACTGGAGTTATTATTTTATAATGTAAAAAACAAATAAAGAAGATGTTGAAGAAGGAAGGAACTTGAAAGAGGGTGGTGAAAACATTACCTATTCTTTAGGTTCTTCTTTTTGATTTGATCAAAAGGGCTCCATAGGATGAATTTATGACTAAAGTAAGGCCTCTATAAGTAAGTTAAGGAAGTTCATAGAATATTTAGTCAGAGTTTGGCCGAGCCAAAAGGCTTGGAATGTGTTAATTATTGATAAGGGGGAGTTCCCTTTTATAAGAGGGGTGAGGGGCACCTTAGGAAAAGCTAGAAATATTATTTTCTAATAAATTCATATTCGGTTTCAAATGGCTCAAAAGTAAATTATATAAAGATTAAGGTGAGGATAGGTCGAAAAAAACTCAAAAAGTAGGTTTTAGATAGGTTTGGGTCACTATATTTACATTATCTTTTAGTTTTAACTCTTAGTTAATTAGTTTGATATTTACCATGTCTCTTTGTAGTTTTACATTATATAGTTAATAAACATACTATAAACCCCCAAGAGTCCCCCAAGTGGTCCATTAATAATAAAAATATAATTATATAATTCCTTTTTCTGAACCTTATATTTTTAGGAATAGAATATCAATTAATAATATAATATTTTTTTAAAAACTCATTTATGTCAATTTTGAAAATATTTAATAATTGATTTTTTTTAAAGTCTTAAAAACATTATTAATTAGAACCAAATTCATTTAATAAATCCCAAAATGTCATATTTGCTAATAAAATTCTTGTATGGCATCAAAAATTTCAAATTATATTTATTTTAACATTTATAATAATAATTATTTTATTCTTTCATTAGTAAGGAAAATACTGCATCAATATTGTGTCATAAATAAATTTTATTATTCAATGTCTAAAAATTATAAATAAAATAACTTTATGTAGGAAATCTTTTTACCTTTACAATTAATATTTATAGTAAAAAATATAACATTTATTACCCTATTTAAAAAATTGAATTTTCTAAAAGATATATGCTTATGTCATTTTTGTATTTACTTTAACTTGATTAATATAAAGTGTCATTATCACTTACAAGTGGATTCATGGGGTCCCAAAATAGACCCAAAGATGACCATGGTCTGAAATGTATCAACCAATAGGGTTAGAACACATTTTAGGGTAATTTATTATTAATATAATATTATTTTGTTTACCCTTATTTATCGGATTTACCCTTTAACCATGGTAAATAAAATATTTACCGAAGTAATTATTCAAAATGTATAAAAATAAGAGTTACCTATTTACACAATTTGGACCTACTTATTATAAATATAGAATACATTTTTCTATATTCAAAATAATTAAGTGGAAGATATTAATTTAAAATTAATTCCCGCTGTTAAAACAAAAAGCATGTTTTAAAAAAAATAATAACTATCAAAAGATTGACACTTACTTATGTCCAGTTTAAATGAGAAATTATGTCCAATAAAAAACATTGGATTAAATGGTAAAAATATAATCTAATTATACTATAAAATCACTGAAATTCATAATTTATCACTATTAATTAATTCGATTAAAAAAGTAGTTTTTAATTAAAATTTAGTAATTTTCACTATTCATCAAAATATGAATGTTATCCGAAAAGTACCAAAAATTCACCCTATGATAATTTCGATATTCCGAATCCATAAATAAAGTCCATTTTGAACGATAAAGTGTATAAAATTTCAAAAAAGTGGTTATTACTATTCACAATGTCTAGTTTGATTGGTTGTGGTGTGTGTTAGAACTCGAAGTTGCGTACAACACACGCTACTGTATTATTCAAAGAGAAGCGTACCGTGGAAGCTTGGGGTGATACATTCTCCCCTCCATATAATTTCATCCTAAAAATTTATAGAATAATACTGCATGAAAAGACTCAAGTGGTTCTTCATCATAAGTTCCTCATGTTCCCACATTGCCTCTTCCATCTTATGGTTTCTCTATAGAACTTTTACCAGACGAGTCATTCGGTTACTCAGAACTTGTTCTCTTGTATCAAAAACCTTGATAGACTCTTCTCATTAATATATATCGGGTTCCAATTCTAATTCCTCATAGGTGAGTACATGCTTTGGGCCATGCATTTATTTTTTCAATAGTGATACGTGGAACACATCGTGAACTTTCGAGAGATTTGGTGGCATTGCAAAATGGTAAGCTACAACCCCAATTCGTTCTAGAATTTTGAAATGTTTGATGTACCTGGGACTCAATTTACCCTTCTTACCAAAACATATAAAACCCATCCATGTAGATATCCTCAAGAAAACATGATCTCCTACCTAAAATGCCAAATCCTTCCTTCGGTTATCAGTGTAGCTCTTCTGCCTACTTTGAGCTGCTTTGATGTGGTTTTGGATTACCTTCACCTTTTCTATAGTTTTCTCCACCAATTATAGGCCTACGAGTTTTCTTTCACCAACATCATTCCAACAGGTTTGTGTGCGACATCTTTTTCCGTATAACGCTTCATATGGTGCCATCTAAATACTCGAATGAAAGCTATTGTTATAGGAAAATTCTACCATAGGTAAATATTGATCCCACATACCCTGAAAGTCATTTGAGAACGATCTAAACATGTCTTCTAAGGTTTGAATAGTCCGTTATGATTGTCTATATGTTTGAGGGTGGTAGGCAATGCTCAAAGGAAGTTCTGTATCAAAGGCCTTCTGAAGACTCTTCCAGAATATTGAAGTAAAATGGGGATCACGATCAGAAAAAATGGATAGGGGTACTCCATGAAGTCTCACAACATCCTAAATATATAGTCTTTCTAGAAGTTCAAGTGGTAAATTTTCCCTTATAGTAAGAATATGTGATGACTTGGTAAGACGATCAACAATGACCCATATTTCATCATTCCTTCTAGGAGTATTTGGAAGTCCCATGAAAAATTCCATATTGATATTATCCCATTTCCACTCAGGTATGGTAAGAGGTTGCAATACTCCACCAGGTTGTTGCCTTCCAGCTTTCACTTGTTGAAAAACCATACATCTTGATACTGAATCAGCAATCTCCCTCTTCATGTTTTCCAACCAAAAATTTTCCGTCAAATCTCTATACATTTTGGTGCTCCCAGGGTGTATAGAGAAATTGGAACAATGAGCATTGTCCAAAAATTCCCTTTTTAGATCAGGTATATCAGGAACACAAAGTATCATCATGAATTTCAAAATTCCATCTTCATATATAATGTCACTCAATCTCCCAACATTCACAGCATTAATTTTTTTTTATACTCTTCATCATCGGTCTGACGAATCTTTATCCTTTCTAGTAAAGATAGTTTGGCAACCATTTGAAAAAGTATCTATGTTTCACCATCCATGGTTATTCCCATATCCATGTTTACTAGATCCATGAAAATTGGATCCCTTTCAACACTCATTTGGTTAAAAAATCCACGATCCTTTCTGCTCAAAGCATCTTCCACATTATTTTCCTTCCTCGGGTGGTAGTGTATCGTGAAATCATAATCCTTGAGTAGTTCAAGCAATCGCTTTTGCCTCATGTGGAGTTCTTTCTGTGAGAAAATATACTTCAAAATCAATTGATTGGTATATATCTCATATTTTTCTCCACAGAGATAATGTCTCCATATCGTCAATGAAAATATTACAACAGCTATCTCAAGATCATGAGTAACATTGTATTGATCATGAATTTTCATCTATCGTGATGCATAGGCAATAACTCTATCATTCTTCATAAGGGCACAACAAAGTCCTTTCTTCGATGAATCACTATAAATTACAAACCCGTCATTTCCTGATGGTCGAGTCAAAATATAAACATTGACTAATCCTCTCTTCATTTCTTCAAAATATTCTTTACACTCTTTTGTCCAAACAAATTTAAGTCCTTTACGTGTGAGCTTTGTTAATGGGATAGCCAATCGAACGAAATTCTAGACAAAACGTCGATAATAACCTGCTAAACCAATAAAACTCTGTACCTCGGTTATACTCATTCCTGCTGTCCATTCTTGGATTGCTCTTGTCTTAGAATAATCATCAGAGATTCCATATTTAGAGACAATATGGCCAAGAAAAGAAATCTCCTGAATCCAAAATTCACACTTGCTAAACTTCCCATATAATTCATGTCTTCTCAGAGTCTTCAGAATAATGCGTAAGTGATTTTCTTGATCTTTGTAACTTTTCGAATATACCAAGATATCATAAATAAATACCACCACAAAATCATGAAGATATTCCTTGAAAACACTATTCATTAGATCCATGAATATAGAGGGTGAATTAGTCAATCAAAAAGGCATTATTGTAAGCTTGTAATGCCCGTACCTGGTTCGAAATGTTGTCTTCGGAATTTCTTCCATCTTCACACACTACTGATGGTATCCAGATCGAAGATCAATATTTGAAAAGTATTTATCTCCATGCAGTTGGTCAAATAAAACATAAATACGAGGTGGGGGATACTTTTTCTTTATTGTTATAGCATTGATTTTCCGGTAGTCGATACATAACCTCATAGATCCATCTTTCTTCTTAACAAAAAGGATAGAGGATCCTATGGAGAAACTCTAGGGTGAATAAATCCCTTATTACTCAATTCATCTAGTTGTTTCTTTAGTTCAACTAATTCCACAGTGGCCATTATATAAAGGGTCTTCGATATAGGCCTTGAACCTGGAATTAAATCAATGGAAACTCAATTTCTCGTTCTGGAGGATGTCCGGAGAAATATTCTGGAAACACATCAACATATTCTCTCACAATAGGTACATCCTCTATTTGAAAATTATTTTCCTTACCCATAGTCATTTCATTCTCTTCCTCCCGAATAATTGAATTTAGTTGAGCTACTGGGGGTGGATCAAGATAAGAATAAGGTGGTGATGATTCTGCTTAAAAGATAAGGTGATCTTTATCATCATCATCAAAAATTGTAACCTCCTTTTTATTACAATATTTCATCACATCATGGTCTGAAAGCCAATCCATACCGAGGATTATATCAAGTTCAATCATAAGTATGATGATGAGATCAGCAGATAAAGAACATCTATGTGCTCTAATGGGGACTGATTCACAAAACTTTGTTGTAATGATACTTCCCTCAAGATTTTTTACTGACAACTCTCTTGTTAAATAAAATTGGAAGTATCAAATTTTCATAGAAAACTTGGAAGATATGAAACAATGTGATGATCTAGAATCAAATAACGCATTTTTTAAACTTGAAGAAACCATTAAATAACCTTCCATCGCATCTTTTGGAGCTTCTACCTCAGTAGTAGTGATAGAACAAGCATGGCCTTGATCACTTGGCCTTTTCTGAGGTAAGTTCCCCTAACACTTAGGACATTAATTTCCATAATGTCCCATCTCCCTACATTTGTAGCATTGAAAATCGGTAGCTTCTTTCTTCCCCTTGCAATCACGATCTTGGTGGCTGTTTCACCACACTTGTAACAGACTCCCATTCCCTTCAAGCAAGTACCATGGTGTTTCTTCCCACATTTAATACAGGATGGATATTAAACTTTTCCCTTCTTCCCCTTATTTACATTTCCAGATTGATCAACAGATCTCTTCTTCTCTTTCTTTGCTTTAAAATCACAAGACTTGTAAAATTCTTTCTCTGTCTTGACAACACATGAGAAAATATCTTCGTACAACGAGAAGGAATGTGAGTCTAATTCTTGACAAAGAAATGGTTTTAACCCATCAAAGAAAAAATCAATCTTACTTCATGGGTTATGTATATAATCTGCATCATACCTTTCTATCCTTGTAAAGTTAGCCTCATACTTTGCGACATTCTTATCTTCATTTTTCCTCGGGCTCAGAAATTTCCTTTCCATATCTGCTCGATGGTCACGATGAAAATTTTTTTCTATGAAAATATCTTTAAACTCCCTCCATTCCATGTTTGATACTTCATCATCTTCCTTTTTTTGAATTAATGAACACCATTGATCAGCATCTCCAGTGAGGTGGTGAACTGCCATGACAACCTTTTCCCTTTCACTACTCCCCAAGGCATGTAATATTTTCTCTAAGAAATTTATCCACTACTCAGCTACTAAGGGATTTTTTGCTCCCATTGAATGTTGGTGGTCGTTTCCTCATGAAGCGAACTAACAATAATCCTCCACACTGTGGATCTGGGTGCTCCATACGGGTAAGGTTATTATACATAACCTGAGTGAGTTGTCCCAGTATGGTGATTAGCTGATCAGCACTAGTTGCATCACCAGATCCACTATAATTATCTTGAGTAGGAGGGAAATCCCTACATTGAGTGCGTGCATTGATGCAGTTTCCATTTCATCCACTAGCCGCCATTTCTAAATAATGGCATACACTAGATTAGGCTATGAATCACAACACATAAATCCAAACTTGTAAAACACTTAACATAAATTGAACAGTTTATGGATATAATCCATAATCATAAAATAAAAATCTTTAAGGAATTATATATTCATAAACCCTTCATAATTGTTTTTAATGAAAATGATAATTATACTAATCATATCCCCCAGGAGTGTCGTAACCAAGAGTGCATCAAGGCCCATTGTCGTGCACCAGTTCCCATTCGAGTCTAGCTCAAAGCGGTGTTTTCGGGTTTTAACCCTAGGTAAATTTGTGACAGAGCCGCCTCTACCTGCTCGTATCCAGAGAGGGATGTATTTCTCGGAAAACTCACAAAATATCTACAATACCAAAATTCTCGGTAGTTTTTCTATACAAATCCTCAAAGTCTTTCTTAGGGATATGTGCTCTAATCAGAGTTTATCTAAATCTATCTTCCAAGGGTTTTACTAAACTTCCTCTAATACCAACTATAACACCCTGACCCCAGTAAACCAAAGTCGTTACATTATTACATAACATTGTCATGATCACAAAAGATCATGTTTTGAAAGACCGATTAGTTTAGTAGCTTTGGAATCATTAGATACATTCATAAAGTTTACATTACATCCTAAAGTGAAAAACTACAACAAAATCTTGTCTCCATAGGCCACACTCATATCCCCTCATACTATCCCTGTAGGCCATTCATAAAATACTTCTTCACATCCATGAAAAAATAAAACATAGAAAGTGGTGAGATCAGATGCCCAATAATGAAAATAATATAGCAGAAACTTTTATAAATATGCATAAACATTTAAGGGAATGAATAACTAAAACAAAAGCCTATTAAACTTGAACATCAGCATAATATACAAGAAATAAAATGAAATAATTACATTTACGTATTCACAGGGATATTCTACTAATCAAATAATCACATGCAATTTCAATAACCACTTTCCAAATGATGGAATGCCTAATGCGAGACTATCATAACCACATAGTCAAGGCCTTGTGCCAAGACTACAATTAAGATTTTGTCAAGGACTTGTTCCAAGACACTAGTTTGTCTCATGAGACATACCGATGCATCGAGGAGCTATAGCGGGCTCCAGCCGTCACTTATTAAGTCCAATGCCTTCCTCATATGAACGGGTTTAAACATAACATAAAAATCCATATTAAAACTGGAATACGAAATGTCCATACTTTCTCCATAAACCATGAATGGTATAAAAATAACACATCCACAGTCAAACATATCAAAAAACCTTCAATACAATATGGAAGTTTTGTATCATAATAAATCAACTTCAAATAAAAATAAAATCCATCAAAGGATGTTGACATATATGAAATCAAAACTATTTGAGATAAATATCTCTTTTTTTGAAATCATTTAAAAGTCACATAATTATAAAATAAAACATTTACTTTCAAAATATTCTTATAAGCTTGTAAGGAAAGCTTCGATGATTTTATAATGGTAGAAAATAGCCTCACCTACTGTATAAGTTATAAAAAGACATCCTTATGTTAATTCTTTTGAAAAGGTTAAAAAGGACCTTGTTTGGAAAACGACCGAAAGATTATTTTATAATCATCTTATAAAAATTCAAACAAGGGTATAAATGACTTTAACCCATATTATGTAAAATAGTAATAATGTTTTGAAATACATTTTTAAGAAACATGGATGTGGATGATAATGAGTTCCCTGTAGATAATTACATATAAACAACCTCAGATAATGAAGAGATTGTGAATTAAACACTTACATTGTACTTTTCCTTGGTTGAGGGCAGGCTAACCATTTTTATAATGGTGAAATAATTATTATTAAATTATACAAGAATCATATACATTATTATGATATCATATATAATCATTTAACGTTGATTTGTTAATAATATCTTATTATTATCGTCGCTTCGGGTGTTAACTTACTCATTTTCTTTTATATTTCTTGTTACATAAGTATTGATTATTATGGATAGGTTGTATCTTATTCATATACAGATTGATATCAAGTCCTTAAACATTATTTTTATCCATCAAATGAAAATTATTCTTGAATGGATACGATGGGGAATGAATCTCATCGCGTTCGTGGAGACGGTAGTCTGTATGTACACACGAGCAACAATATCATTCTTTTGACATTAAAATAATATATAATTGGATGGTATATCATATATACAGAATCATTATCATGTTATATTTATTATTTAAATCAATTATACATCATTATCATACCCATCCAAATAATAATGTTTTGAATAACAATTACACCACGACGTGGAGAGGAAGAAAGCTATATTGGATGTGGTGAAGGGTATGACTTTTATGATTTTTAGTTGTTTTTATGCCTTTTAATGCTTGCTGGTACACTTATATTTTATTTTAATAAATGGTCAGTGTCTTAGCCTATGACTGGAATTTTATGTTATATTGAAGATACTGGAGTAATTATTTTAGAATGGAAATAACAAAGAAAGAATAAGTTGAAGAAGAAAGGAACTTGAAAGAGGGTGGTGAAAACAATAACTCTTCTTTGGGTTCTTCCTTTTGATTTGATAAAAAGGGCTCGTTAGGTTGGATATCTGACAAAAGGAAGGCATCTAGGATGAAGTTAGAGAAGTTTATAGAATATTTGGGCAGAGTTTGGCCGAGCCAAAAGGCTCTGAATGTGTGAATTACTGGGAAGGGTGGGGGGTGCCCTTTTTAAGAAGGGGTGAGGGACACCTTATGAAAAGCTATAGATATTACTTTATAATAAATTTATATACAAATTATAATGTCTAAAAAGTGGATTATTTAAAGGTTAAGGTGGAGATAGGTGGAAAACAACACATCCAATAAGTTTTAGACAGGTTTGGTCAATATATTAACATTATCATTTAGTTTTAACTCTTAGTTAATTAGTTTGATATTTACCATGTCTCTTTGTATTTTTATTTTATATAGTTTATAAACTTACAATATGCATCCAAGCGACCCGCCAAGTGGTCCAATAATAACACACATATCATTATATAATTCCTTTGTCCGACCATTATATTTTTAAGAATAAAATATTAATTAATAACATAATATTTGTTTTAAAAACACATTTATGTCAATTTTGACAATATTAAATAATTGATTTTTTTTAAAGTTTTAACAACATTATTAATTCAAAAAAATCATTTAAGCAATCCTAACATGTCATATTAACCAATAAAATTTGTTTATGGCATCAAAACATTCAAATTATATTTATCTTAACATTTATAATATTAATTATTTGATTCATTCATTAAAATGGAAAATATTGCATCATTATTGTGTCATAAATAAATTTAATTATTCAATGTCTAAAAATAATGAAAAAAATACCATTATGTAAGAAATCGTTTTATATTTCTAATTAATATTTATAGTTTAAAATATAACATATATAGCCCTATGTAAAAATTGGTTTTTCTAAAAGATATATGTTTATGTCATTTTTGCATTTACATTAACTAAATTAATATAAACTGTCATTATCACATACAAGTGGATCCATGGGGTCCCAAAATGGACCCAAAGATGGCCATGGTCGGCCATGAATCATCCAATAGAGTTAGGACACATTTTAGGATAATTTATTATCATTATAATATTATTTTGTTACCATTATTTACCGGATTTACCCTTTAACCATGGTAAATAAAATATTTACTGAAGTAATTATTCAAAATGTCTAAAAATAAAAGTTAACTATTTAAAAAATTTGGACCTCCTGATTCTAAATAGGGAATCTATTTTTCTAAAATCAAAACACATAAGTGGCAGAAATCAATTTAAAATTAATTCCATCTGTCAAAACAAAAAGCGTGTTTTTAAGAAATAATATCTATCAAAAGAATTGCACTTTCTTATGTCCAGTTTAAATGTGAAATTATGTCCAATGAACAACATTGTATTAAATGGTAAAAATATAATCTAATTAAACTCTAAAATAACTCAAATTCATAATTTATCTCAATTAATTATTTTTATTAAAAAATTTGTTTTTAATTAAAATTTAGTAATTTTCATTATTCATCAAAATATGAATGTTTTCAGAAAAGTACCAAAAATCCACCCTATGTAAATTTTGATATTCCGAATCCAAAAATGAAGTACATTTTGAAAGATAAAATGTATAAAATTTCAAAAAGTAAGTATTACTATTCTTAATGGCTAGTTTGATTGGTTGTGGTGTGTGTTAGAACTCGATTTTGCATACAACACACACTATTGTATTATTCAAAGAGAAGCATACCGTGGAAGCTTGAGGTGTTACAATACATCTCATTATAACTCAAAATTTAAAATCCATTTCAATATTTTGTCTCGGATAATTGGGCATATGGCACAAATTCATATATATGGACACTTTAATATTTATGGAAAAGAATGATACCACCTACCATTGGTTCGTAATAGATTGATCATCCAATATCAGCTCCTGATTAAAATCATATCCAAAGAAAAATGACTAATGTATGAAGAACCTATAAGTATGTAATAATATCTTCCACCTAAATAGTTTAGTAAATACCAAACCAAAACAGGAACGATAGAAAAATGAATTTAGGACATACTGAAGATGATCCAATGAGATTAACGATTGTTGAATCCATGTTAGGATGGAGGAGACCAATAAATTTATTATTTTGGTGTCAAAGAGGATATTTAAATCAACAGATGTAAAACAAGAGGAGAAGTTATTAAATTAGATCATAAAAATATGTCATTAAGGTAATTTTTTTAATTTCTCAAGGATTCCTAGGTCACATGATTTGGCTTCACAGTTGGCTAAACTGATCGCCAAAAGTGCACCCATAGCTATAGGTAAGGGGCAACCTGCATGGTTAGGTTACCTCTTGAATAACCATGTGAAAAATGTGTCTCTCCCCTCTATCAAAAAGTTAAAAGATGTTTACATGACCCAGTTCCTAAAATTGAAATGATTTTCAAAGTATGCGACTTCTAGTACTTCGTCGTTCGACCATAGACGGTTATAAGTAACCACACGAGATTCCCCAAATAGTTTCTTATAACAATGAGACATTCCATTTAATTACCAAAATATGGTTTTAGGGATCCAAACAAACCCCATACACCCTCAATATAGAAATTTTATCCAAGGGAATTCAAATTAGGCTATATATCTATAAACATAAAATTGATAGAAGTGAAATATTTTTTACCCCAAGAAATAACTAGATTCTTACAAACATCCCCCAAAATCAAATTCGTCCTAGAATTTCCATTCCATGGGTGGTGAAAAATTATATATGAAGAACTATGACCACTATGATCGTACATCAGTCTCTCTCTCCCAGGTATCATCATGTACACTACCACACTTCCATATCACTCGTACTAGAGGAACAAATTGGCATCATACATGTAATGACCTGAACATTAGTTAATGACATTTCCTCTTTATAAATTTAAATGTATAATGATGTAAAATGGTTAAATCATATACACTTACTTGGTTTAATGTTTTTTGATATTAAAATGCCATTATGAATTGTGACCATTTCTAATATAGTCGTTGAAAAGTCATCACATGATTAGCATAAATATTGGGCATTACCCAATCCAACTTTCTCGGAAAAAAGGAAGTTATTGCCCCATCTAGTAGAATTTCTTCATACGAATCGCATTGGCCAGAGCATGGAAAAGAGGTAGTGTCACTGGGCTTCACATTTGATGAATCCCAATGCGAGATTCAACATGTTAAGATTGAATGGAACTGTCTATGGGAGAAGTGGATGTTGATGGTGATTACCACCCGAGCAATTTTGTCCAAGCCAACCCAAGAGTCTATTACCATCAAACACCTTACCCTTATTCCATTGGAAGGATTTATAAGGGGTTGGGTAAAAATACCATATCACTATGATAATGTGCATTATTTTTGTATATAATAAATAATATACATTCATTTTATTATTGATACTTTGTAAATAGTTCTTAAAATACAAACAGTATTTTTAGTTAATATTCAATTACAAAATATATTTTGAGGAATTAATGGACATTTTAATTAAATTATATTTTAATAAAATATTATTAATAAATTAATTGTAATAAAATATAAATGATTGTATAATTATTATGAATATAATTGTAATTTTTTTAGGTTTGAAAGTTGTCGTTGTCTAAACCCTTTAATTTTTGATAAATGTGGAAATTTATTTTAAAAGTAAAAATTAAAATATTTCCAAAATTATTTAGATAAAATTAATATTATTCTTGGAATCATGACATTTAAATTATCCAATTGTGGATTTTTCATTATTTTCTGAGGCAGTTGAATATTTGGGTAGAAATTAAATACCGTTTTAATATATAATGTGTTTTATGACATCGTAATGACAAAATAGTGATGTAATAAAATAACATAATTGGGTTTTGAATCCAATATATGTTTTAACTTTCAAATAATGTGATTTTGGATTTGTTTTATTAATTTAATTATATCCTAGTGGACCCTCCAAAACATACAAAACATTTCAACGTAAATTTGATTTCTTTGAGAGGGTGTCTCACCTCCACATAAGCATGAAACATATTTTAATAAGTTCAAACATTTTCCTTATAAAATAAATTTATACACTCCCATTTGGAAAAAACCATGGTCCAAATACATATGTTTGTTTTTGGTTTTGATTTGGCATAATGTGTGGTGTCCAAAACCTAACTAATAGAGAATTCCCCTTATTTTCCTATATAAATCCACCCAAGCTCCCACATAGCTTCACTAAAAACCCATGTAGAACGTCCCTACCATTCCCAAATCTGTTTAAAATCCAACAAAGGCTCCCCAATCTCCCAATAATAATATCTTAGGCCCCTCCTATGCCTTTGGGATCATGTTTCCAAGTAAGGGATTTCTTCCACACTAATTTTTGTCCAACTATATTTATGTTGTTATACCATTGTATTTTCAATTAAAAACATTGGGGTATAATTTATAGCCTCCCCCATACTGCCCTCCTTATCTTTGAATTATGAGAGTCCCCATTCTCCCTCATTAATACCTCCCATTTACACCTGTTTCCATAACGAAATTCTGTAAGGTATTTTTCTATCCTCATTTACATTCATGCGATTCTTTTTTTATGAATCCAAATTCCCTTAAATATGTTTGGAGATGAATCTATATTACCAACAAAATTTAAATTTCATATAAATATTATGAGATACCCCTTACACTATAATCAAAAAAAATTATTAATTCTTATGTGAGGTCATTTTGCAGCCAAAAGTGTTCCATGATTATCAAAGTCAAAGTCATTGTGTAGTGAATACGGTGCCCATTTCTCTATTAAGGGTATTCATATTTATTAAAATTTACATATTGATTATATAGTATCATTTATGAATTACAAATTCCTTTATCATGGAATAAATGATGTTTTTAATGAATCCAGGTTATATGATCCATGTGGCTCACATATGCATGAAATGAAATGATTAAGAAGGGTGCACGATGATAATGCTACAATGCATTGTTTGAAGACTAGTATAATGATAAGTCATGTGAAATGAGGGTTTAATCATTCTAATTCAAGTTAAATGATATTTTACTCATGATCCATGTGCAATGGTCCTTCTCTCATGCTAATATCATGTTAAATATTGTTACCATATTTCTATGTTATGGTAATCATGTTATATCATGCCTTCATGTTCATGTTTCTCTTGTGCTCTATTGATATGTCTATTTCATTACATTTAATATTTTCTTCATGTTTTTCCTTTTTACTCCCTTACTAGGCTTTATAGCTCACCCTTTTCCTATGCATCTTCCTCATGTTATACCATGCTAGGCTAAGTAAGAAGTAATGTTGTAGTTTTGTAAAATATGTTTTCAATAAATATAACGTGTTTTATGTTCTTAGATGTTATGTATTGTTACTAATCCCCAAAGACACTAGACCTCTAGATCTTCTTTCTTGTATCACGTGATGATTTTATGTATTAAATTATGTGTATGTTTGAAATAAAGAGAAGGGTTGTTATAATAAATTCTTCATGACATGGTCAACAATACATATCAGATGCTCCTTAAAGCATGAATCTACCTATTGCATAACCACATTAGGCATAAAATCATGAGAAATTTCTGAATGATAAGGGAACATGTTAGATACATATATGACATCATGCATGTTCCTATACCTCTAAGGTAGATAATATTATTAGGCTTCCATCCTAACTCTATCTATAATCTTAATCAACCCAAAATATTATAGTAAAAGCTTACCATGAATCACGATAAATCAGTGTATCATACATGGTGAGACAAAGAAAAATATCTATTCCCTAACCTTTAACTTTAAACATCATCGGTGAAAATTGAAACATGATTTTTATTTAGAATTTTTTGTAGAAATATGCTTCTGAATCAACTGAAAATACTTTGTGGTCTCTGAATGAAGATAAGGTACACGAATAGATACCTTTCATACCTCTAACCAACACAGGGGTGATCATATTTGCCTACTATACAAAGCCTCATAAGGCATCATATGAATAGTAGCTTGAATACTATTGTTGTAAGAGAATTCAACCATGGGTATATTCCTTTCCCTAGATACCCGAAAATATATGATGCATGAGGGAAGAAAGTTCTCAAGAATCCATATAATTCACTCTAACGAGCCATCAGTATATTGGTGGCATGTTGTTCCTAGAATATCTTTTATAACAAACACTTTCTTCATCCCTTTCTATAAACATGAAGTAAACTGGGTGACCTTATCAAAAATAATAGTATGGTGGACCCCATAAAGTTATACTATCTCATGGATATACAACCTCCCAATTTCACCGACAGAAAAGGTCTCCTTGATAGGTAATAAAAGAGAATTATTTTAGATACTATCATCAACAACTGATAGAGAATCATTACCTAGAAGAAAAATCTGTTAACTAGTAAAAATTCCATTGCGACATCATTGAATTTCTACTCAGGAATGGGTAGCTAGCGTAAAAGCCCATCTAGTCTCCCATGTCCATCCTTCACTAACAGATAGGTGGAAAATATCTGGAAAAAACTAGCTATATCTCTTTTCAAACTCTTCTTGCATTACTAGAAATGTATATCATGATACATATATTTCACACTAGGGTTCACTTCACAAGAAAACACATCAATGTCTTGCATCAGTTCAACATGCATGTCTACTGAAACCCATAAACAACCATTTATGTTCATAATTTCGTCTTCACCCAAGGTCTAACTAGGAGGAGGGTCCTCACCAGCCACACTCTCTCATAGGACTAGGTCCTTATAATCTAATAGTTACCTCATCTCTACTTTATCTAGAAGGGTACATGTAGAAAATAAAAATGATTGATAATCCTATCCTTGAAAATCATGCACCTCCTGAATCATCATAGAGAACAAATCTATATTCTTCAACTCACTACTAGCCAGCTTAACTTCTTGTATATGAGTCATCACTCTCAGTGCGTCGAAAACTTCATTCTATTTACTTGTAATGCTGGAAATATGAATGTCGAAATACTATAAGTATTCCACCCATATTAACTACTTCAGATTAAAATCATGTTTTATAAATATTTACTTGAGGAATTTTTTACGTGTATGCAAAAATATTCTATCCAAGATAGTAAAGTATTCTACAACATAATTCATGAACAACTACAACTATCTTGAGATCAATCATTTGGTAATTCCTCTCATTGGTCCCCAACTACCAATACTTGTATTCCACAACTCTATCTCCCATCATAAGAATTGATGAAATCTCAGTACTTGATGCATCACAGTAAATAATGTAACTCCATTTTTCATCTATAAAAATCATAATTGGCAATGAATTCAATCTTCATTTCATCTCTTGAAAGGCTTAAACACATGCATTTTACCATAAAAACTCCACAACCTTCTTATAAAATCCTATATGTGTTGGTTATAGTCATGAAAATACATTCCTGATATTCCTATAGTAACCAGAATTTCCCACAAAACTCTACAGCACAATAGAATTTTTTGGATTCCCCTAATAAATTACAACTCTAAACTTCTCCAGTTCAACTGATACTCGTGTCTCCAAGATAATGTTACCCAAAAAGTGAATCTTATTATTCCACCAGTGACACTTTATGAGATTATAATATAACATATTCTCTCCTAGTTTTTTCAGTATGATCTCAAAATATTATGAATTTTCATGTTGAGAGTGTCAATACAACAAGATATCATCCACAAAAACCAACAATAATGACTCCATATAAGGATATAAGACTCATTTCATCAATACCATGAAGACTGATGGTGTGTTAGTGATACTAAAGCGCATAAATAAATACATATATAGACCATAAATATTATGAAAGATTCTATGATGTATTTACAATGGTCTAACACACAACTGATGATAACACAATATCAAAGAAAACATTAATAAAACCTAAACTCCCTAAATTTGGTCATAGTGTTAATCTATCTGTGGTCGATGATACTAGTTCATAATGACTAGATAGTTAAATTTCTTACAATCTAAAAATATCTTGAGTGTGCCATCCCCATTTTAAGAAAAAAGGACTGGGGTATCCTATAGTGAAGTACTGTATTGAATAAACCCATTTTCCTCAAGATCATGTAGTTACATATTGAACTCCTACATCTTAGTAGTATCCATATATTCAGGAGGATTCTATATCAGTGCAAATCCATGTGGTAGATTGATAGATATCTATACCTTACTCACATGAGGTAATCCTGAAAATTCATCCTAGAAATGAACCCTAAAAAGATATTTTATTAGAGGGAAATTCGCCTCATGTTTTCCTCAATCATCTAGATATAAACTCACAATCTGAGTTGCCATCCTTCCCGTCCCACGATGCTCTGGTCAATCTCAAAATGCCTATAAATCCTAGTCATAATTTTAAATAAACTCTCCTCCCTCTAGTGATGTGAATTTTTCATATCGATAATAGACATCAATGAATACATGAATGGGAACCAACTGATACATCCTAATAATGATGTAAAAACTTGTCACCTCAAGGAGAAAGTGGTCACATATGACATGACACCCTCCAATCTTAAGGGGGTACTCCCTTAACTACGTAAATCCTCTGTTGTCATTCCAAAACAAGTATCATGAATCATAACATCATCATGGGTTTGAACATTGATCCCAAGGATCTACACAATGTGCACATATATGAATTTTTGATAAGCCCATGTATCAAAAATAGAATATGTTAATGTAGAGGCAACTATAATTATACCTCTCACTATAGATGTTCCAATATTCTCCTCCTTAGGTGTTGGATAACCTACATATATTTGGCATGATCTTCCACCCCATGATTTAGTCTGGCTTCACTAAGTAGATCCACTTCACTATCTCTTCAAATTTGAGGTTTGACTACCATAACCCTGACCACAACCTTATCCCGAAGGGATGACTATACCCTAACTTCCTACTGAACTAGAAGTTTATTATCCTTATACTGTACATGGAGTTGGTGAAAACTATATATAAAAGGATACTTGTAGAAAATTCTTACAAAAACATGGTAGATATCGCAACTTTCTACAACATCGGCACTTAATTGATCCCTCATGTACTAAGGCCCTGTATTTCAAAATCTACAACATTGGTGACACCACACATGTCAACCTATGTATGTAATCTGGTTACTAATATCACCTCTTGGATTCTTTGGATGAAACATCCTATTTCCAATTGATGTTTTACTATTTCTAGTTCGAAACAACCATGGATCAAATCCCTTTACTCTATCATGTTGCTCGCTATGATATGATTTTGATTCAATATTCGATAACTGGAAGTCAAATGAATTCCATTAACCTCTTACCAGATGTCATACCTGACACCATCCTTGAATTTATTATATTTAAATAACTTTTCACCCAACATAATATGTGTGAAAAGTTGTTATAAGGCCCCAACCATAAACATTACTAAATCTTGAGTTATTTCAAGAACACACATTGAGGATCTTCTCAGGTTTAGAGTTTTAGAGAATTAGATCCTAAATCATGCATTAGATTCCACATTTAAACAAGGTGGTTACATCAAATATAGTATTCCTTTTTTCCCATCAAAGGAAACATATTTAAAATAAAACATGCATTCATTCTTAAAACTTCCTCAACACTATCATCACATCATTTACTTTTCCCTTGACATGTGAATTGTTTTTTAAAAGCATGGTATGAGCATAAAAAGCTCAGTAAGGGATATAAAAATATGGAAAGAAAACATTAGTCCATGTATACATATGAATAAATGAAGTCATACTTTACCCATACAACATAAGCACTTTAACATACCTCATGAAATCATATGATTTATGAATAAATCAGAGAAATCATAAGACATAAAGTTAACTTGAGGCATTCATAACATTATTACGTAGGGAGTAACCCTCATGGTTACGTTTGGAATACCCATCACATTATATTCCCTAAATTTCTTCAGAGAAAACTTATCTTTTAACTCCTTCACGTTACCCAATGAATTGGAGTGCTATCTCAGGATCACTTTCCCTTATTTTATCATGGAACCACCCAATGCCCGAGAACCATAACATAATTGTATCACATAAAATACTCATAATGGAAACATAACATTTCCACATTTTAAGAACAAGATATCAATAAAACAAATTGATATAATCAAAAAATTATCAAAAACATTTTTAATACCAAAATAAAATAAAATTAATACAAGGTATTTATTTTTCAAAAAAAATTATGCCTTGTAGAGGAAGCCAAAACTCAAATAATGGTCACGGCGGTGGAGAAGTCGTTGTCACCGCATACGTAAGACAAAAAACCATTCATTTTGTCATTTAGTAAATAGATCCATGTAAAAATATGCCTTTTGAGTGAAATTAAAATTAAAAAGGTTTTATTATACAACTAATAAAAGAAGGTCATATATAAATTGATGTATTCCTGAACGAAAGGAGATTGAGACAAAGTCCCTTACCTCAAGTCCGACTTGTCTTATTCTTTTCTTTATATTCCTGAATAAAACAATTTGGTCAATTTAACATTTATTAAGGAATTATTTTTAAAATTATTATTGAATTCATATCACATATTATCATGTTATAATAATTAGTTAATTATGTGACTTCATATCATACGTTATGTTGATGTTCGGTACATGAGTCAAAAAAAACTTGTTTGAAGAGAATTGTCCATGTAGTTATAAGTACATCATATCTAAAATGGTTTTCATGATTTAAATACCATATATATTTAGTATATATGTATTTATTAATATTACATAATGTTTGGAGATATGAAATGAAATGTACTGTTCATGGAGACGGTAGGTCGTACGTATGCATGAACGCTACTTTCATTTTTGTCATATTAATGGACTTTAAAACATAATGAGACATATATATATATATTATAATTCCAGTATAATATATATGTTATATAGGTAAAATTATTTCATTAAATACATTTTTTATAAATTCTATGTTTCGCATGAACGAGTCACATCACTTGAGGGGGAGGGAGTCCACACTTACTCATATGAAATTATCGCATTTGCAGAACATGCAAAGCATAAAGGTATGTTTTAAATATAAAATAAATAAGCATAGAGATGACATAAATATAATATATATCATATATAAATATAGTTCCATCATAATGGCCACCGTGAAATGTGTTAAAAAAATATTGAACAATTATAATTTCGTGAGGTAGTAATTCTCCACCCACAGAAACAGTATGTTCTTTAAACATTAGACGGAGGTGTGTGTATGTGTAGGTAGAATCATTATCAAAACAACGTCCCAGTGTATTGAGGATAATGGTGTTATTATGGGATCAAATAATAAGAAGATAGTGTTGAGTGAGGAAGGAAAATAAAGGAAACAAACTCGAGATAAGACATTACCTCAAAATCCAGTAACTATTTTTTATTTGAGCCAAAGGCTTTTTTTTGGAAAGGATTCTTCCCAAAGTGAGGCCTCTAAGAGTAACAAATGGATGTGGAGAGAAAATATGAGCATATTTTTTACGATCCAACGGCTTTAGATGTGTGGGTAAGGGGGTAGAGGTGGGGGCCCTTTATAGGAGAGAGGAGGGCCACTTTTTGAATGTCATGAAATGTTACTTTATAATAAAATGCTTTTCAGATTTAAAATGTCCCACAATGAAATATTTTGAGGACAAGGTTATAGGGGTTCGAACTCCACCCATCCAATAGGTTTTTGACAAGTGTAAGTCATATATTTTACCTTATAGTTTCATTTTATTTAAATCGTTTCTTAATGAGGTAATCATTGCATCATAATGGTGTCATAAATAAATTTATTTATTTAATGTCTAAAAATTATAAAAAAAATACCATGATGTAGGAAATCTTTTTAGATTTCCAATGGTTTTTTATAGTCTAAGATATCATTTATATAAACAGAATTAAAATTATTTTACTTAGGATATACAAACCTTTGTTATATTTCTCTTCTTTTTAAAAATAATGTCATAATTGTCACTATTACACCCATGTGGCTCCATGGGCCCTCAAGTTAAGTAAAGAGATCTCCATGGTCGGAAATGACTCAAAAAAGAGGATGTGGACACATTTTGGGGTCATTTTATATTATTACGATATTATTTTATTACCCTTAACTACCCGATTACTAATTAATCACAATAATTAAAGATAATTACTGTCATTACTATTCATAATGTCCAAAAAAAAGAGTCTTAATTACATAATTTGAACCATATGATTCCAAATATGGAATACATTTAACCAAATTCCAAACACAGAAATTGCAGCAATTAATTTAAAAATAATTCTCGTGTTAAAACAAATTGCGTGTTTTTAAGAAACAATATCTATCAAAAGATTGACACTTGTTTATGTCCAATTTCAAATTGAAATTCATTCTAATGACCACCATTAGATTAAATGGTAAAACTATATTCTAATTAAACTTTAAAACCAATTAAAAGTACAATCTAACTATATACTTAAATTAGATAAAAAGGCAGTTTTGAAGTAAAATGCAATATTTTTCACTATTCATTAAAAAATGAAAATGATCAGAAAAATACCAAAAATTTATCCAAAGTAAATTTCAATGTCCCAATTCAAAATAAATTGTTTATTTTTAAAAATAGAGCTTATAAAACTTTCAAAATTTATATTTAAAAAAAATTCCATCGAAAGGCGGTAAAACAATCTTTTAAAAATATTAGAGTATTCTATGCTTAAGATTGGATTTATTCTCATTTTATGCCTCTAAAACACTATATAATTCATAAATAGAAATATATATGAAAATCTTTTATGCTTTACTTACTTGGTATGTGACATCCTTCCCCTCTTTATAAAAATTTCTTCCCCATAATTTATTTACTTATCTAATAAATGGGGGTATTTATCCCTCATTGAATTTTCAGATTCCCATGTTGCCTCTTCAACTATATTGTTTTTCCATAGATCCATTACATGATGAATCACCTTATTCTGAAATAATTTCTCCCTATAGTCATGAATCTAGATCGGTGATTCCTCATAAGATAGATTCTCTTCCTGCAGAACTACCTCTGGACTCAAAACATAAAGATGGATCTAGCATGTACTTTGTAACGCCCGACCCCAGTTACCTAGAGTCAGTGCATTATTGCGTAACATTGGCATGATCACAAAAGATCATGTCTCGAAAGACCTATTAGTTTATTAGCCTTGGAAACACTAGATACATTCATAAATGTTACATTATATCATAAAGAGAAAAACTACAATAACATGGTCTCCATAGTCCACACTCATATCCCATTCTAACTATCCTTGCAGGTCATTCATAAAATACTTCTTCACATACCTGAAAAATTAAAACATTGAAAGAGGTGAGCTCAGATGCTCAGTAAGGATAACAATATAGCGTAAGATTTCATAAATAAACATAATCATTTAAGATAATGTATAACTAAAACAAAATCCTTTTAACTTGAACTTCAACATAATATGGAAAATGTAAATTGAGATAATTCCATTTACTTATTCACATGGATATTCTATTGGTCAAATAACCACATGAAATACCAATAACCACTTTCATAATGATGGAATGCACAATGCCAGACTATCATAACCACGTAGCCAAGTCCTCGTGCAAAGACTACAAATAATATTTTGTCAAGGCCTCGTGCCAAGACACTAGTTTGTCTCATGAGACCTGCCGATGCATCGAGGATCTATAGAGGGCTCCACCTGTCACATATTATGTCCAATGCATTCCTCATATGAACAGGTTTAAACATATCAGAAACCATAACATAATAGTATCACATAAAACATGCATAAAGGAAACATAACATTTCCACATTTCAATCACAAGATACCAATTCAACAAATTGATATAATGAAAACATTATCAAAACCATTTTCAATACCAAAATAAAAGAAAATTAAAACTTGGTAATTATTTTTCATTTAAAAAAAGTTATGGCTTGTAGACGAAGCCGAAACTCAAATAATGGTCATGGCGGTGGAGAAGTCGTTGTCGCCAAATACGTATGACAAGAAAAAAAATACCTTTTTGTCGTTTTGTAAATTTCATCATATAAAAAGATTACTTTTGAATAAACGTAAAAGTCAAAGGGGTTTATACACTGTATATAAGAAATTTGTGTATAAAACAAAATATGCCTCAATGAATGTAGATTGAGACGAAGTCCCTTACAAAGAATTTTTTTTAAATAAAATAGATCTATTATGTGTATTAACTATAAGTACACATAATGAAATTACAAATACAAGATAGGACATAATAATATCATGACATAATTTGAAAGTAGGAGATTAACCCAAATAATGGAAATTGGGTTAAGAAGTTCCCTTACCTCGTGTCTGACTTGACTCGATCGTTCTTTAATCTCCTGGATAATAAACTAGAGTTAATTTATACTTGCTTAAGAACCTTGTTCAAGTTTATTATTCCTCTTTTATCACTTATTACCACTTTATGAACATTATGTAATTATTTAATTTAATAACGGTCGTTTTGTCGATCTTTGGTACTTGAGTCAAAAATAAACATCTTATAATTACAAGTTGTTCATGTGGTAAAATATCCATTACATCCATAATTATATTCATGATGTAGATATCATATATATAAATTATATTCTTGCCTTTATAATATTACATAACATTTAGAGGTAAGAAATGAAATGCACCGTTCATGGAGACAGTAAGCCATAAGTACGCATGAACGCTACATTCATTTCTATTTCATATTTTAATGGAATGAAACATAATGATATAAAGTTATATAATAATTATAGTATAATATTATATATAATATAACTTACTACATCCTTTATACATCCCACATATGGCATTAACGAATCAAATCAGATTGAGGGGGCGGTAGTCTGCACTTCCTCAAATGAAATTATCGCATTTTCACAACATGAAAAGCATAAAGATATGTTTTAAATGTAAAATACAGATGAATTAAGAGGAATTAAATATAATATATATCATAAATAAATATAGTTCCATCATAATGGCCACCATGAGAGGTGGTAGGAGAAGATAGAACAATCATCGTTTCGTGAGGCAGTAAATCGCCATCCACAGTAATAGTATGTTATTTAACCATTAGACGGAGGTGTGTGTAAGTGTATCTAGTATAATTATCATAAACACATACTAGTATATAATATACTGGTGTTGTTACAAAATAATGTAATGAAAAGAGTTTTGGGGGTTGGATATGCAAAATAAAACAAAAGAACGTAAAAGAAGACATTACCTTAAAATCGGGTAACTCTTTTTGATTTGAGCCAAAGGATTCCTTGGGAAGAATTCTGCCCAAATTTGGGCTTCTAGGAGTAAGAGAGGGAAGTTGAAAGAGTATTTGGGAAGATTTTGGCCGAGCCAAATGGCTTGGATGGTGTGAATAAGGTGGTAGTGTTGGGGGCCTTTTATAAGAGGAGAGAAGGGCACTCTTGGAAAGTGATGAAATGTTACTCTATTATATATTGCGTTTCAGATTTTAAAAGTCCCAAACTTATATATTTATAGTATAAGGTGATAAGGGTTCTAAATATACTCATCCAATAGGTTTTTGACAAGTGTAAGTCTTAGATTTTACAATATCTTTTCATTTTATTTAAATCGTTAATTAATGAGGTAATTGCTGCATCATCATGGCGTCATATAAAATTTAATTTATATAATGTATAAAGATTATAAAATAAATATCATGATGTAGGAAATATTTTTATCCTTCCAATTAATATTTATAGTCGAAATTGTAACTTATATAACCCCATGTAATAATTGTTTTAGAAAAACAACACATGTTTTTAACAATTTTATTTTTACACTAAATAAAAAGTTATTAATGTCATTTTATTACCCAAGTGGTTCCATGGGGTCCCCAAGTTTACCCATGGATTTTCATGGTCTTCCATGACACATCCAATAAGATTAGGACAAGTGTAAGGGTATTTTCATATTTTTATAATATCATTTTTACCTTAAATTTCACTAATTATTTTTAATTGCGATTAATTAAACTTAAAAGTTACTATTCACCAAAAAATTAATTTAATCCCATTGAACAACATTTTACTTATTAATGACAACAATGTATGTTGGATTTTTGAAAATAATATCACAGAAGTGGTAATATTTCATTTAAACGAAAAATCAGTTTTTAACTACCACTTAGTGGTTTCACTATTCATAAAAAATTGATGTTTATCAGAACAATGCCAAAATTTCACCCTAAGATATAATAGATATTCTGAATTCAAAAAATGATGTCTATTATTCAAAATGAAAAACATATAAGTTGTATTAATTAATTTTATAATTAATTCCTGATGTCACAACAAATAGTGTGTTTTCAAGAAACAATATATATCAAAAGATTGACAATTGTTTATGTCCAATTTCAAAGTGAAATTAATTCTAATGACCACAATTGGATAAAATGGTAAAAATATATTCTAATTATACATTAAAACCACTCAGTATTATAATTTATCACTATAAATTATTTTGATTAAAAGAGTTGTTTTTAAGTATTTTTCACTATTCATAAAAAATTTGAAGTTCTCAGAAAAATACGAAAAATTCAACATAAGCTAATTTCGATATTCTGAATCCAAAAATGAAGTCCATTTTGAAATATAATATATATATAATTTCAAAAGGTGGGTATTACTATTCTTAATGGCTATTTTGATTGGTCGTGCTGTGTTAGAATCTCGAACTTGCGTACAATGCAAGCTAGTGCATTTTTAAAAGAGAAGTGTATCGTGGAAGCTCGAGGTGTTACATTCTCCCCTCCTTAAATAAATTGCGTCCTCGCAATTTGAAATTTTTCTTTGAAAATAAATGGTTGAAAATAGAAAATACCTTTGTGGAAAACCCACATCAGAAATAAGGTTAATAAAATTTAGCCTTAATAAGAGGGAAAGCGAAATGAAAAATTTGCCACCAAATTATGATCTCGATAAGGAGAACATTGGTGGAAATTAGAGACATATAATTGGAGGAAAAATGTAAATATTTGTAGGGAGTGATTGAGGTCATCAATCAGAAACAAGTGTAAAATTGAGGGCCTCAAAGACTTCAATCTATGTTGATTTAAAATATTATCAGTTCAACAAGACATAAGGTATTAGGATAACACATTTTTTGTTTTAATATCTCTTTACTAAAGTTTAAGAATTAATATATTCATAGAATAAGAGATAGGTATATATATATTTATGCTTGACAAGTAGAGTTTCAACCTTCAACTAATTTTTACCACAAAATCATCTTTCACTCAAAAAGATAATAGAACTCAAAAATATTATATTTATCCTAATTGTACAAGGTTCAAAATATTAACACATACCATTTAGATTAAGAAAACTATTTTTTAATAACCAGGGACTTCTTGTAGGATAGTGGTAGGTAATAAAGTCCTGTCATACTATGATTGTGGTTTCGATTCCTACAGCTTTGTCCCACGCGACGGGTTATCCCCCGACCTACAAGTTGGCCTTTTCCTAAAACTATAGTATTATAATATTCCAAAAATAATATTCAGAAATGTTTTAACCTTAAACAATACTATCCAAGGTTCAACTTAATCCATTCCAACCTTTATAGTTATCCAAAATACTTTTTTCCAACACACAGTCCAAATTTTATAAGGAAGGTAAACATAATGAAGATCCTTTTTTTCTACGTAACAACATGTGAACACCTTCATCATGTATTCTTTTAAAACACTGCAATATCCTGAATTACAATGAATCCTTATTGACTACATTCATGATCCCTTTTCCTTATAGAATACTAGATATACACCTTCAATCCAAAAATTTATACAAATCATTAATCAGTTTCAAGGATGTTAAGAATATCCAATATAATTTTTCCAAATCAATCATGTATTATTCCAAAATCACTATCTCGGTATTAGAACCATATTATGGTTTATCTTTCTCTCAACCATATATTTTCCAAAAATTTAACCTGCTGTGGAGTCACTTTTCTTGGTTCCACACAATCTCGAGTCCTTGATGAAATAGTACTGCAGTACAATCCTTATATACTCCATAATTATTATAACCAGTACATCATTCATACAACACTCAAATGACAAAATTCTTTAATAAAAACATACGAACTATAATCATTCCTCCTCATCTATGGTAGTATCATAACTTGATTATTATCCAATAACATCATTTGGGGAATACTCTGATGATTTGGACATTGGTTTGCGTAGTATCCCCACTCCTTGTAGATGAAGCATTATACATTTGAAACATTTTTCTTACCCTTACAGTCACGCACTTGGTGTCCTTTTTCTCCACACTTATAACAAAATCCCATTCCCTTCAGGAAATTTCCTAGGTTTTTCTTCCCACAGTTATCACATATTGGAAAATTCTTCTTTTCCCTCGTCCCTTTATCCATCATTCTCTCTTGCATCCTTTTATTCTCTTTCTTCCCTTCAAATCCATAAGACTCAGAAAATTCTTTACTTATCTTATTAACACATTATACTATTTATTTATATGTTGAGAACACATGGGAGACTACTTCCCTTCTAAATGTTAGCTTAATACCGTGAAAGATATGATCCTTGTTACTCTTTGGATCATACATATTGATGGAGTTCACATTCCTTCTATTGGGTGCCATTTCTATACAATGAAATAAAATAGGTCAGTTCATGAATTACAATGAATAATTCCAAACTTGTAAAATATTTAATGTAAATTGAACGGTTTATGGATATAATCCATAATCATAATAAATGTTATCTTTGAGGAAGTATATACTTATAAACCCTTTATAATGGTTTGTAAGAAAATGAGAATTATCCTAAGCATATCCCCCGGGAGTGTCGTAACCTAGAGTGCAACAAGGCCCGTTGTCGTGCACTAGTTCCCATTCGAGTCTAGCTCAAAGTAGTGTTTTCGGGTTTTACCCCTAGGTACATCTGTGCTAGAGCCGCCTCTACCTGCTCGTATCTAGACATGGATGTATTTCTCGGAAAACTCACAAAATCTCAATAATACCAAAATTCTCGGAAGTTATTCTATACTAATCTTCAAATATTTTCTTAGTTCTATGTGCTCTAATTAGAGTTTATCAAAATGTAGCTTCCAAGGATAGTACTAAACTGCCTCTGATACCAACTGTAACACCCCGACCCCAGTTACCGAGAGTCGGTGCATTATTTTGTAACATTGTCATGATCACAAAAGATCAATTCTAGAAATACTGATTAGTTTAGTATCCTTGGAAACACTATATACACTCATAAACGTTACATTATATCATAAAGTGAAAAACTACAATAACATGGTCTCCATAGTCCACACTAATATCCCTTTCCAACTATCCCTATAGGTCATTCATAAAATACTTCTTCACATCCTGGAAAAATTAAAACATTGAAAGGGGTGAGCTCAGATACTCATTAAGGATAACAATATAGCGGAAGCTTTCATAAATAAACAGAAACATTTAAGATAATGTATAACTAAAACAAAAGCCTTTTAAACTTGAACTTAAGCATAATATGGAAAATGTAAAATTAGATAACTCCATTTACTTATTCAAATGGATATTCTACTGGTCGAATAACCACATCAAATATCAATAACCACTTTAATAATGATGGAATGCATAATGCTAGACTATCATAACCACGTATCCAAGGCCTTGTGCCAAGACGAAAAATAATATTTTGTCAAGGCCTCATGCCAAGACACAAGTTTCGCTCATGAGACCTGTCAATTCATCGAGGAGCTAGAGAGGGCTCCACCCGTCACTTATTGAGTCCAATGCATTCCTCATATGAACAGGTTTAAACATATCATAAACCATAACATAATCGTATCACATAAAACATGCATAAAGAAAACATAATATTTCCACATTTCAATCACAAGATATCAATACAACACATTGATATAATAAACACATTATCAAAACCATTTTTAATACCAAAATAAAAAAAAATTAATACTTGGTATTTATTTTTCATTTAAAAAAAGCTATGGCTTGTAGAGGAAGATGAAACTCAAATAATGGTCATGGAAGCAGAGAAGACATTGTCTCCTCATACATATGACAAGGAAAAAATTCCTTTTTTCGTTTTGTAAAACACATCGTATAATAATATTTCTTTTGAATAAACGTAAAAGTCAAAGGGGTTTATACACCTTATAGAAGAAATTTGTGTATAAAACAAAATATGCCCCAATGAACGGAGAATGAGACGAAGTCCCTTGCAAAGAACATTTTTTAAATAAAATAGATCTATTATGTGTATTCACTATAATTACACATAAAGAAAGTACAATTTCAAGATAGGACATAACAATATAATGAAATAATTTGAAAGTCGGAGATTAACCCAAAGAATGGAAATTGGGTTAAGAAGTTCCCTTACCTCATGTCCGACTTGACTCGATCGTTCTTTAATCTCCTGGATAATAAACTAGAGTTAATTTATAATTGATTAAGAACCTTTTTCAAGTTCATTATTACTCTTATATCACTTATTACCATGTTATGAACATTATATAATTATTTAAGTTAATAACGGTCGTTTTGTCGATCTTTGGTACTTGAGTCAAAAATAAACTACTTATAATTAAAATTTGTTCATGTGGTAAAATATCCATTACATCCAGAATTATATTCATGATGTAGATATAATATATATCCAGTATATACTTGACTTTATAATATTACATAACATCTAGAGGTACGAAATGAAATGCACCGTTCATGGAGAGGGTAAGCCGTACGTACGCATGAACGCTACTTTCATTTCGATTTCATATTTTAATGGAACGAAACATAATGATATAATGTTATATTATAATTCCAGTATAATATCATATATAATATCACTTAATCCATTCTTTAAACGTCCCACATATGGCATTAACGATTCAAATCACTTTGAGGGGGTGGTAGTCCGCACTTCCTCAAATGAAATTATCACATTTGCACAACATGAAAAGCATAAAGATATGTTTTAAATGTAAAATACAGAAGCATATAGAGGAAATAAATATAATATATATCATAAATAAATATAGTTCCATCATAATGGCCACCATGAGAGGTGGTAGGAGAAGATAGAACAATCATCGTTTCGTGAGGTAGTAATTCACCATCCACGAAAACAGTATGTTCTTTATCCATTATACAGAGGTGTGTGTATGTGTAGCTAGAATAACTATCATAAAAAAATCATATTATATTGAATATACTGGTGTTTTTACAAAATAAAGGAATAAAAAAAGTTTAGGGGGGTTGGAGAAGCAAAATAAAATAAAAGAACGTAAAAGAAGACCATACCTTAAAATCGGGTAACTATTTTTGATTTGAGCCAAAGGCTTCCTTGGGAAGGATTCTGCCCAAAGTGAGGCTTCTAAGAGTAATAGAGGAAATTTTAGAGAGTATTTGGGCAGAGTTTGGCCGAGGAAAATGGCTTGGAATGTGTGAATAAGTTGGTATTGGTGGGGGCCTTTTATAATAGGAGAGGAGGGCACTCTTGGAAAGTCATGAAATGTTACTTTATTATATAATGATTTTCGGATTTTAAAGGTCCGAAACTTATATATTTCAAGGATTAGGTGATAAGGGTTCGAAATATACTCATACAATAGGTGTTTTACAATTGTATGTTTTAGATTTTACATTATCTTTTCATTTTATTTAAATCGTTAATTAATGGGGTAATCGCTGCATCATCATGGTGTCATAAAACATTTAATTTATATAATGTATAAAAATTATAAAACAAATATCATGATGTAGGAAATATTTTTAGATTTCCAAAGAATATTTATAGTCTAAATTTTAACTTGTATAACCCCATGTAATAATTGTTTTAGCAAAACAACACATGTTTGTGAGAATTTTATTTTTACTTTAAATAAAAAGTTATTAAGGTCCTTTTCTTACCCAATTAGATCCATGGGGTCCCCAAGTAGTCCCATGGATTGTATTGGTCGGACATGACTCATCCAATATCGTTAGGATAGGGTTAAGGGTATTTTCATATTTTTATAATATCATTTTTACGTTAAATTTCACTAATTACCTTTAATCGCGATTAATTAAACTTAAAATTTATTAATCACCAAAAAATTATTTTAATCCCATTGAACCACATTTTACTTATTAATGAAAACCATGTATGTTGGATTTTTTAAAATCAAATCACATAATGGGTAATGTTTTATTTAAATGAAAAATCATTTTTTTAACTACCACTTAATGGTTTCACTATTCATCAAAATTGAAGTTTTTCAGAACAATGTCAAACTTTCACCCTAAGCTATAATTGATATTCCAAATTCAAATATGATGTTTATTTTACAAAATTAAAAACTTATAAGTTGCATTAACTAATTTTATAATTAATTCCCGCTGTCACAACAAATAGTGTGTTTCCAGGAAATAAGATATATCAAAAGATTGATAATTGTTTATGTCCAATTTCAAAGTGAAATTAATTCTAATGACCAACATTGGATAAAATAGTAAAAATATATTATAATTATAATTTTAAACCACTAAATAGTATAATTTATCACTATAAATTATTTTGATAAAAAATTTTGTTTTTAAGTATTTTCACTATTCATAAAAAATTGGAAGTTCTCAGAAAAATACAAAAAATTCAACATAGTCTAATTTCGATATTTTGAATCAGAAAATGAAGTCCATTTTGAAATATAAAATATATTAAATTTCAAAAGGTGGGTATTAATATTCATAATCGCTATTTTGATTGGTCGTAGTGTGTTAGAATCTCGAACTTGCGTACAATGCAAGCTGTTGCATTATTGAAAGAGAAGTGTATCGTGGAAGCTCGTGGTGTTACATAATTTCTTAACATTGAAACATGAAAAACACTGTGTACCTGAGATAAACTTAGAGGTAAACCCACTCGGTATGAAACTGATCCAACTCTCTCCAAAATTTCATATGGTCCAATGAATCTTGAACTCAGCTTTCCTTTCTTACCAAATCGCATCACACTTTTCCATGGTGAAACTTTGAGGAAGACATGATAACCTAATTCAAAAGAGAGATCCTTCCTCCCATTGTCCACATAACTTTTCTGCCTGCTCTAAGCCGTTCTCATGTGTTTCGGTATTTGCTGATTTTTTTCTGCCAACTCTTCTACCAATTCTGGTCCCATCTACTTCCTTTCACCCACTTCATCCCAAAAATCTAGAGTTTGACACTTCTTCCCATATAATGCCTCAAACGGATCCATCTGTATACTGGAATGAAAACCGTTATTATAAGAAAACTTAAAAAATGAAAGATTTTGGCCCCAACATCCCTGATAATCCATCGAATAAGCACATATCATATCCTCCAAAGTTTGAATTATTCATTCTAACTTACCATATATTTGAGGATTAAAAGCTGTACTAAAATTTAATTCAGTACCCAACGACTTCTGAAGGCCATTCCAAAAGTAAGAAGTGAACCTATGATCATGATCAGATACACAGGGGAGGGGAACTCCATGTAACCTGACTATCTCTTTATGATACAATCGAGAAAGTTGATCTAGTGAAAAATTATCTCGTATAGAAAGAAAATGAGCAAATTTAGTCAAGAGATCAACAATAACACATATTGCATTATTACCTCAAGGTTTCTTCTGTAATCCCATAACGAAATCCATGGATATATTCTCCCATTTCCACTATGGAACTGGTAACAACTGAAACATCCCTTTTGGTAACTATCGTTCTTCTTTAACCAGTTGACAAGTCAAACACTTCACAGTAAAATCAGCAATATCTTCTTCCATTCCATCCCACCAGTAATACTCCCGAAGATCTCTATACATTTTAGTACTGCCAGGATGAACTAAAAATGGAGAACTATGAGTTTCACATAACAACTCTCTCTTCATCTGTGAATCACAAGGCACACACAATCTCTTTCAAAATCTCAAAACACAATCATTTTCAATGTTGAATTCAGGTAACATACCCTTCTTAACTAGCTCTACATTTTTCTGCAACTCACTATCTTGCTTTTGGGCTTGCTAAATTCTGTCTGATAGAGATGAATTCACTAATACCTAAAACAAAACAGAAGAATTTCCAGAACCAACAACTTCCAAACCAAAATTCATCAAATCCTTAACCAAAGTATCACATTCCAAACGTAACTTTGTTAATGAAGCATTACTTTTTCGACTCAAATAATCTTCCAATTTATTTTCTTTTCCTGGGTGGTAGTGAGTCATGAAATTGTAATCCTTTATTAATTCTATCCATCTCCTCTATCTCATATCCAATTCTTTCTGAGTGCATATATACTTTAAACTTTTGTGATCATATATATTTCACACTTTACACCATACAATTGATGGCTCCAACTTTTTAAAGCGAAAACAACAGAAGATAATTCAAAATCATGTGTAGGGTAATTTATCTCATGAGATTTAAACTGACGTGAAGCATAAGCAATTACCTTATCATTCTTCATTAGGATGCAACCAATTCATTTCAATGAAATATCACTGCAGATGAAAAACTCACCATTCCTAGAAGGTAGTTCCAATACCATATCATTCACCAATCTTATTTTCAATTCCTGGAAACAATCATCACGTTCTATTGTCCAGATAAACTTAACTCCCTTCTGAGTTAGCTTAGTCAAAGGGCTGGGCAACCGTGAAAAAGTATTAACAAACCTAGAGTAATAACCTTCCAAAATAAGAAAACTACAGATCTCGATTATATTTGTGGGTCTTGGCCATTTTTCAACAACCTTGGTTTTTTCAGGATCAACAGTTATTCCATCTTTAGAAACAATGTGACCATGGAAAGAAATTTTTTACAACTAAAAATCACACTTGCTGAATTTCCCATACAATTTCTTTTCATTTAAGGTTTGAAAAATAACCCTTAAATGACTTTCATGCCCCTCTTTACTTTTAGAAAACACCAAAATATCATCAATGAAAACAACCAAAAAATTATCCAAGAACTCATGGAAAATTATATTCATAAGGTCCATGAATACAACAGTGCATTGTTTAACCCAGAAGGCATAACTACAAATTCATAATGGCCATATCTTGTTGGAAACGCAGTCTTTGAAAAATATGCTTCCTTTACCTTCAACTGATGGTACCCTGATCACAAGTCAATCGTTGAAAAATACTGAGCTCCGTGGAGCAGATCAAAAAAATAATCAATATGAGGCTAAGGATATTTTTTCTTAATAGTGATGTTTTTCAAAGATCTATAATCAAGGAAAAGTCTCATAGAACCATCCTTTTTTATAAAATAAGATAGGGGCACCCCATGGTGATGTTCTAGATCGAATGAAACCTGTCTCTACTAAATCGTTCAATTTCTACTTCAACATTAAAAGTTCAATTTGAGCCATTCAATAAGGGGGTTCTGAAATTGGCTTAGTATCAGGAACTAAGTCAACAGTAAATTAAACTTTTCGATCTGGTATTATTCCAGGAAACTTATCAGGAAAAACATCAGGATACTCATTTACCACTGGCACATCATTAATCTCAATGGTTCCTTTGTTTTCAACAATATGTGAAATGTAATATTAATATCCATCTTTTACATGTTTCTCAGCCTCTTGATATGTTATCAATGGTAAGGGTTCATTCTTGTACACAAAATGAAAGTCTTTCTAAAAAGAAACTTCTATATCTCTACAGTCAATCTTATCATGGTAAATAGAGAGCTAATCCATACCCATGATATCTAAAAACTCTAATAGAGGTAAAACAATATGGTTTTCAAGTAGATTCTTCCCACGAATAAGGATAGGAAGGTTATTATAGATTATTTTTGCCTTAACATTTCCCCCATGTGTTTTTACGACAGGTTCAGGAGTCATTTCTTGAGATGGAATTCCAAATTTACTAGAAATGTTTTCAGAGATGAAAGAATGTGTAGAACCTGAATCAAACAACACATTGGCATAATCTGAAAAAACAAAGTACATGATACCACTTCATTTGATGGCCCAACATATACTGAAGTAGTTGCAAAGGATTTCACCACACCTTCCTGCTTGTAGTCTTAATACATCCCATCATTCGATCTCTTTGTTGAACACTCATTTACATAATGACCCATCTCATTGCACTTGAAACATTTCACTAACTGTAAATCACATTTGGTCTTACCATTACCCTGATATTTTCCAGTGCAATCACGAGCCTTATGTACCATCTTACCACATCATAAGCAGTTTCTAGATTTCAAAAGATATTCCCCAGCATGATTTTTACCACATTTATCACAAACTACAAATGTAGTTTTCTTACCATCAAACCTTTTTATAGTATTCCTCCCTTTTTCCTCCCACCTCGGTCGCTTCTTCTGTTAGTTGTCATAGTACACTTTCTCATCGGAAAACTCCATTTCCAAATTCTCAACACATCGAACAAGATTTTCATAACTTTTGAACTCATGAGAATCTAATTCCCTTAGATATTTTGGATTTAATCCTGAGTAAAAATGATTAATTTTACTATCATGGTCTCTGATAAAATTTGGATCATACCATTCCAATCGAGTGAACTTTTCTTCATAATCATCCACTGAGTCATCGTCTTGCCTCAATTCCAAGAATTGTTTTTCAATTCTATGTCTAATAGACTTAGGAAAATATTTATCAAGAAACATACCTTTGAATTCATCCCAGTCAATAGCATCAATCTCATCAGCATCCCAGATATTTTTAACCATCGACCACCACTGATATTCTGCACCCTCCAAATGGTAAACAACAAGACTAACCTTTTGATTTTTTGAAATCCCCATGACATCGAAAATAATCTCCATTTCTTTAACCCAACCTTCATCTAGCATAGGGTCATATGATCCTCTGAATGATGGGGTATGTTGCCTCATTAAATGTTACACCACTAAAATGTTCTTCTGTAGTTGATCTGGATAATCTCGTGCATGGATACCACCACCATTTATTGCTCGAGTCAACAGCGACATTACTGGAGCAAAAAGTTCATTTCCAATTCCGACCATCTCAGGATACTGATTTGGAAGGTCATTTCCTTCTATTTTCCATCCAGGTACTGTTTCCCTTTTTCCTCTACGAAAAACCATTCTGAACAAACATGTCTTAGATAAAGCAACGTGGTAATATTCGAATGTTATATCATTCCAATTTGACCAGAATGTGTAAAAAATATTTTTGGATAATCATTTAATAGAATTAAAACTCCTAATGTTATCTAAACTGAACATTGATACCAACTATAAGGCATGAGCCATAAACCTTACTTAATCGTGAGTTTTTTGATGAATAGACATTTAGGATCTTTTCAGGTTTAGAGTTTTATAGAATTAGATCATAAATCATGCATTACTTATCACATTTAAACAAGGTGGTTACATCAAAGACAGTATTCATTTTTTCCCATCAAAGGAAACATATTTAAAATAAAACAAGGATTCTTTCTTGACACTTCCTCGACACCTTCATCATATCATGTAATTTTCCCTTGACCTGCAAAACAGATTTCATAAACTTGGGATGAGCATAAAAATCTCAGTAAGGGATATAAAAATATATAAAGGAAACATTAGTCCATGTATACATATGAATCAAGGAAATCATACTTTACTCATAAAACATAAGAACTTTAACATAACACATGAAATCATAAGATTTATGAAAATCTCATAGAAATCATAAGACATAAAGGTAACTTGAGGAAGTCATTACATTCTTACCCAGGGAGTAACCCTCATGGTTACATTTCGAATAACCATTGCAGAATATTCCCTAAATCCCTTCGGAGAAACCTTAGAGTTTAACTCATTCATGTTACCCAATGCATTGGAGTTCTATCTCGGGTTCACCCACTATTTTTTTATCACAGAACCACCTGACTTCATAAACAATTCCCAATAACCATAACATAATCGTATCACTTGAAACATGCCTAAAGGAAATATAACATTTCCACATTTGAATCACAACATTTCAATACAACACATTGATATAATAAAAAAATTATCAAAACCATTTTCAATACCAAAATAAAAAAAATAAATACATGGTATTTTTTTTAAAAAAAAGTTATGGCTTGTAGAGGAAGCTGAAACTCAAATAATGGTCACGGCGTCGAAGAAGTCATTGTCGCCGCATATGTAAGACAGAAAAACATTCCTTTTGTCATTTAGTAAAACGCTTCATGTAAAAATATTCCCTTTTAATGAAATTAAAATCCAAAAGGGTTTATTATACATCTAATAAGATAAGGTCATATATAAATTGAATTATCCCTCAATGAAAGGATATTGAGACGAAGTCCCTTTCCTTAAGTCCGACTTGTCTTGTTCGATTCTTTATATTCCTAATTAATAAAATTTTGTCAATTTATAATTTCTAAAGGAATTAATTTAAAGTTTATTATTCAATTCATATCACATATTATCATGTTATAAGAATTAGTTAATTATGTGGGTTTAAATCATACGTGTCGTTGATGTTCGGTACATGAGTCATAAATAAACATGTTTGAAGAGAATTGTCCTTGTAGTTATAAGTACATCATCTCAAGAATAGTGTTCATGATTTAAATATCATATATATACAGTATATCTGTATTTAATAATATTCCATAATGTTTGGAGATAATAAATGAAATGTATTGTTCATGTAGATGGTAGGTCGTACGTATGCAGGAACGCTACTTTCATTTTTTGTCATATTAATGAAATTTAAAACTAAATGACACGTAGATATATTATAATTCCAGTATAATATATATGTTATATAGGTAACATATGTTCATTAATTACATTATTTTAAAATTCCATGTTTTTCATGAACGAGTCACATCACTTGAGGGGGCAGCAGTCCACACTTCCTCACATGAAATTATTGCATTTTCACAACATGAAAAGTATAAAGGTGTGTTTTAAATATAAAATACAGATGCATTGAGAGGAAATAAATATAATATATATCATAAATAAATATAGTTCCATCAAAATGGACACAATTAAAGGTGTTAAAATAATATTGAACAATCATCGTTTCGTGTGGCAGTAATTCGCCACCCATAGAAATAGTATGTTCTTTAACCATTAGACGGGGGTGTATAAGTGTAAGTAGAATAATTATCATAAAAACATCCTAGTATATTTAGGATACAATTTTTATTATGGGATCTAATAATAATAAGGTATAGGTGAGTGAATAAGGACAATAAAATAAAGAATCTCGAGAGAATACATTACCTCAAAATCAGGTAACAATTTTTGATTTGAGCCAAAGACTTCCTTGGAAAGGCTTCTACCCAAAGTGAGGCTTCTAGGATTAATAGGGGTATGTGGAGAGATAATATGAGCATAGTTTGGATGAGTCTAGATCTTTAGAGGTGTGGGTAAAGGGGTAGAGGTGGGGGCCTTTTATAAGAGGGAGGATGGTCACTTTTGGAAAGTCATGAAATGATACTTTATTATAAAATGATTTTACGATTTTAAAGGTCCCACAGTGATATATTTTGAGGAGAAGGTGATAAGGGTTATAAATCCACACATTAAATATGTTTTCAACAAGTGTAAGTCTTAGTGTTTACCTTATCTTTTCATTTTATTTAAATCGTTCATTAATGAGGTAATCACTACAACATCATAGTGTCATAAATAAATTTATTTTTTTAATGTCTAAAAATTATAAAAAAATACCATGATGTAGGAAATATTTATATATTTCCAATTAATATTTATAGTCTAATAGAACATTTATGTAAACAAAATTAAATTTTTTTTACTTAGGATATACAAACCATTGTTATATTTCTCTTCTTTTTAAAAATACTGTCATAAATGTCACTATTACACCCATGTGACTCCATGGGCCCTCAAGTTCGGTAAAGAGATTCCCATGGTCGGCCATGACTCAAAAAAGAGGATTTGGACACCTTATGGGGTCATTTTATATTTTTATGATATTATTTTATTACCCTTATCAACCCGATGACTAATTAATCACGATAATTAAAGATAATTACCATCGTTACTATTCATAATGTTCAAAAGCAAAAGAGTATTAATTACATAATTTGGACCTTATGATTCTAATTATGGAATAAATTTTAAAAAATTCCAAACATATTAATTTCAGTTATTAATTTAAAAATACTTCTCGTTTTCAAAACAAATAGCGTGTTTTTAAGAAACAATATCTTTCAAAAGATTGACACTAGTTTATGTCCAATTTCAAAGTGAAATTTTTTATAATGGCCACCATTAGATTAAATGGTAAAAATATATTCTAATTACACTTTAAAACTAATTGAAAAGATAATCTAAAAATATTATTTAATTAGATGAAAAAGCTATTTTGAAGTAAAATGTAGTATTTTTCACTATTCATTAAAAAATAAACATTGTCAGAAAAATACCAAAACATTATCCTATGTAAATTTGAATGTCACAATTATAAATAAATTATTTATTTTGACAAATAGTGCTTAATAAATTTTCAAAAGTAAGATTTAAAAATGGTTTTCCATCCAAAGGAGGTAAAAATTCTTTTAAATATATTATAGTATTCTATGCTTAAGATTGAATTTATTCTCATTTTAAGCCTCTAAAACACTATCTAATTCATAAAGAGAAATAGATATGAAAATCTAATATTATTTACTTACTTGGGATGTTACATCCTTCCCCCTTTAGGAAATTGCATCCCCGTAATTTATTTACTTATCGAATAAGTGGGGGTATTTATCCCCCATTGCATTTTCAGATTCCCATGTTGCCTCTCCAACTATATGGGTTTTACATAGAACCTTTACATGATGAATCATCTTATTCTGCAACACATTCTCCATGTGGTCAAGAATTTGGACCGGTTGTTCTTCATAAGATAGATTCTCTTCCAGATGAACTACCACAGGACTCAAAACATGAGATGGATATGTCATGTACTTCCTTAACATTGATACATGAAAAAAATTGTGTACCTGAGATAAACTCAGAGGTAAAGCCACTCGGTATGCAACTGATCCAACTCTTTCCAAATTTTCATATGGTCGAATGGACCTTGGACTCAGCTTTCATTTCTTACCAAATCGGATCACACTTTTCCATGGTGAAACATTGAGGAAGACATCATCACCTATCTCAAAAGGGAGATCCTTCCTCCTATTTTCCGCATAAATTTTCTACCTGCTCTGAGCTGTTGTCATGTGTTTCTATATCAGCTGAAAGTTTTGTGCCAAATCATCTACCAATTCTGGTCCCATAAACTTCTTTTCACTAACTTTATCCCATAAAGCTGGAGTTCGACACTTCTTCCCATATAATGCCTCAAACCAAGCCATTTGTATACAGGAATGAAAACTGTTATTATAAGAAAACTCAACCAATGAAAGATGTTGGTCCCAAATTCCATAATAATCCATCAAACAAGCACGTAGCATATCCTCCATAGACTGAATTGTTCGTTCTGATTTCCTATCTGATTGAGGATAAAAAGCTGTACTAAAATTTAATTCAGTACCAAACGACTTTTGAAGGAATTTCCAAAAGTAATAAGTGAACCTCAGATCACGATCAGATACAATGGTGAGGGGAACTCTGTGTAACCTAACTACCTCTTTATGACACAATCGATAAAGTTGATCTAGGGAAAAAGTATCTAGTATAGCAAGGAAATGAGCAGATTTAGTCAACCGATCAACAATAACCCAAATTTCATTATTACCTCGAGGTGTCTTCAGTAATTCCACAACATGGTCCATGGATATAATCTCCCATTTCCACTATAGGAATGTTAAAAGCTGAAGCATCCCTTTCGATAACTTCCACATTGCTTTAACCTATTGGAAAGTCAAACACTTCACAGTAAAATCAGCAATATCTCTTTTCATTCTATCCCACTAGTAATACTCCCAAAGATCTATGTACATCTTAGTACATCGAAGATAAACGGAAAATTGAGAACTATGCGCTTCACATGACAACATTATCTTCATCTATGAATCAAATGGCACACACAATTTATTTCCAAATCTCAAAACACAATAATTATCAATGTTGAATTCAGGTAACATACCCTTCTAAAACAACTCTACCTTTTTCTGCAACTCACTATCTTTCTTCTGTGCTTGCTTAATTCTGTCTAATAGAGAATATTTCACTGATACCTGAAACAAAACAGAATAATTTCCTGCACCAAAAACATCCAAACCCAAATTCATCAAATCTATAACCAAAGGATCACATTCCAAATGTAACATGGTTAATGAAGCATTACATTTTCGACTCAAAGAATCTGCCACTTTAATTGTTTTTCCTAGGTGGTAGTGAATCGTGTAATTATAATCATTGTTTAATTCTATCTATCTCTTATGTATCATGTTCAATTCTTTCTGAGTGAATATATACGTCCAACCTTTTTGATCAGTATATATTTCAAACTTTACACCATACAAATGATGCCTCCAAATTGTTAAAGAGAAAACAACATCATCTAATTCTAAATCATGTGTAGGGTAATTTATCTCATGAGTTTTCAACTGACGTGAAGTAGAAGCAATTACCTGATCATTCTATATTTGGACACAACCTAGTCCTTTCAATGAAGGATCGCTGTAGAAAAAACCCCACCATTCCTGGAAGGTAGTTCCAATAATGGAGCATTCACCAATCTCCTTTTCAATTCATGAAAACAATCATCACATTATTTTTTCCAGATAAACTTAACACCTTTCCGAGTTAGCTTAGTCAATGGGATGGACAACCGAGAAATTTATTTAACAATCCTTCGGTAATAACCTTCCAAACCAAAAAAAATACATATATTAGTTATATTTGTGGGTCCTGGCCATTCTACAACAACCTTTTTTTGCAGGATCAACAGTTATTCCATATTTAGAAACAATGTGACCATGGAATGAAATTTGTTGCAACCAAAACTCGCACTTTATGAATTTCCCATAGAGTTTCTTTTCATTTAAGGTTTTCAAAATAACCCTTAAATGACATTCATGCTCCTCTTTAATTTTATAAAACACCAAAATATCATCAATGAAAACAACCAAAAACATATCCAAGAACTCATGGAAAATTCTATTCATAAGGTCCATGAATACAGCAGGTGCATTGATTAACCCAAAAGGCATAACTACAAATTCATAATGGCCATATCTTGTATGAAATGTGGTCTTCAGGATATATGGTTCCTTTACCTTCAACTGATGGTACCCCGATCTCAAGTCAATCTTTGAAAAATACTGAGCTCCCTGGAGCTGATCAAACAAATCATCGATATGAGGCCAAGGATATTTGTTCTTAATAGTGATGTTATTCAAGGCACTATAATCAATGAAATGTCTCATTGAACCATATTTCTTTTTAAAAAATAAGACACGAGCACCCCATGGTGATGTGCTAGGTCGAATGAAACCTTTCTCTAATAAATCTTGCAATTTCTCCTTCAACTCTAAAAGTTCAATTTGAGCCATTCGATAAGGGGGTTTTAAATTGGCTTAGCATCCGGATCTAAGTCAATAGTAAATTCAACTTCCCGATATGGTATTATTCCAGTAATCTCATTAGGAAAAACGCCAGTATACTCCTTTACCACTGGTAGAACATTAATCTAAACGGTTCCTTTGTTTTCAACAATATGTGAAAGGTAACATTCATTTGAATCTTTTACAAGTTTCTCGACCTCTTTATATCTTATCAACGGAAAGGGGTCATTCTTGTACACAAACTAAAAGTCATTCTAAAAAGAAACGTCTTTAGCTCTACTGTCAATATTAGCATGGTAAACTTAGAGACAATCCATACCCAGGATAGAATAAAACTCTAACAGAGGTAGAACAATAAGGTTTGCAAGTACATTATTTCCACAGATAAGGATAGGATGATTTATATAAATTCTTTTTTCCTTAACATTTCCCCCAAATGTTTTTACGAAAAGTTCATGAGTCATTTCTTGAGATGGAATTCCCAATTTACTAGAATATTTTTCAGATATGAATGAATGTGTAGACCCTGAATCAAACAACACATTGGCATTATCTGAAAAAACAAACACAATACCTGATACCACATCATTTGATGGCCCAACATCTGCGGAAGTATTTTCAAAGGATTTCACCACACCTTTCTACTTGTAGTATGACTGATTCACATCATTTGAGCTCTTTTTCGAACACTCGTTTTCATAATGACCATCTCATTGCACTAGAATCATTTCACTAACTGTAAATCAAATTTGGACTTACCATTACCCTGATCATTTCTAGTGCAATCACGAGCCTTATGTCCCATCGTACAATATCAAAAGAACTTTCCAGAATTCAAAAGACATTACCCATCATGCTTTTTACCACATTTATCACAAACTGAGAACATAGTTTTCGTACCATGAAACCTTTTTAAGGATTCTTCCCTTTCTCCTCCCTCCTCGGTCTCTTCTTCTATTGGTTGTCATAGAACACTTGCTCATTGAAAAACTCTATTTTGCACATTCTCAGCACATCAAACAAGATTTTCAAAACTTTTGAACTCACGAGATGAAAACTCCCTTTGATATTTTGAGTTTAATCCTGAGTAGAAATGATTGATTTTACTATCAAGGTATCTGATAAAATTTGGATCATACCTTGCCAATCGAGTGAACTTTTCTTCATAAGTAGCCATTGAGTCGTCCTCTTTCCCCAATTCCAAGAATTGTTTTTCCATCCTGATTCAAACATCCTAAGAAAATATTTCTCAAAAAACATACCTTTGGATTAATCCCATTCAAGAGAATCAATCTCATCAGCATCCCTGATATTTTTAACCATCGACCACCACTAATCTGCTTTACCCTCTAAACGGTAAACAACAAGACTATCCTTTTGATTGTCTGAACACCCCATGACATCGATAATCCTCTCCAGTTATTTAATCCACTCATCATCTAGCATAGGTTCATATGATCCTCTAAATGATGGGGGATGTTGCCTCATGAAATGGTCCACCACTAACATTTTCCTTTGCGGTTGGTCTGGATGATCTCATGCATGGATACCACCACCATTTATCATTTGAGTCAATTGCACCATTACTACAACACACTGTTCAGTTCCAATTATGACCATCTCTGGATGCTGATTTGGAAGGTCATTTCTTTATGTATTCCTTCCTAGCACTGCTTCCCTATTTCCTCTGCGAAAAACCATTCTGAAAAAACATGTCTTAGATAAAGCAACATGGTAATCTTCAAATTCTATATCATTTAAATTTGACCATAATGTGTAAAAAATATATTTGTAGATAATCGTTTTATAGAATTCTAACTCCTAAAGATATGTAAACTGACCTTTGATACCAACTATAAGCCCCCACCAATAAACATTAATTAATCTTGAGTTATTTCAGGAATACACATTGACGATCTTTTCAGGTTTAGAGTTTTAGATAATTAGATCATAAATCATGAATTACATTACACATTTAAAGAAAGTGGTTACATCAAAGATAGTATTTATTTCTTTCCATAAAAGGACACATATTTAAAATAAAACATGGATTCTTTATTGACACTTCCTTGACACTATCATCACTTCATGTAATTTTCCCTTTACCTGTGAAAAAATTTTCAAAATACATGGGATGAACATAAAAATATCATTAAGAGATATAAAAATACCGAAAGAAAACATTAGTACATGTATACATAAGAATAAATGAAGTCATACATTACTCATAAAACATAAGCACATTAACATTCCTCATAAAATCTTAAGATTTGTGAATAACTCATATAAATCAGAAGACATAAAGGCAACTAGAGGAATTCATAACATTATTACGTAGGGAGTAACCCTCATGGTTACGTTTGGAATACCCATCGCAATATATTTCCTAAATCTCTTCGGAGAAACCTTAACATTTAACTCCATCACATTACCCATTGCATTGGAGAGCTATCTCGGGCTCACCCACCCTAAGATTATCATGGAACCACCGACTTCATAAAAAGTGTCGAAGAACCATAACATAATAGTCTCACATAAAACATGCATAAAGGAAACATAAAATTTCTACATTTCAATCACAAGATATCAATACCAACCATTGATATAATCAAAAAATTATCAAAACCATTTTCTATGCCAAAATAAAAGATAAGTAAATCATGGTATTTATTTTTCATGAAAATTTATGGCTTCTAGAGGAAGATGAAACTCAAATAATGGTCACGGTGGTGAGAAGTTGTTTTCGCCGCATACGTAAGACAAAAAAATTCCTTTTGTCTTTCAGTAAAACGCTTCGTGTAAAAATATTCCTTTTGAATGAAATTAAATTTCAAAAGGGTTTATTATACAACTAATAAAATAAGGTCGTATATAAATTGAAGTATGCCTCAATAAAAGAATATTGAGACGAAGTCCCTTACCTCAAGTCCGACTTGTCTTGTTCGTTTTTAATATTCCTGAATAATAAAATTTTTCAATTTATAATTTCTTAAGGACTTCCTTTAAAGTTTATTATTAAATTCATATTACATATTATTATGTTATAATAATTAGTTAATTATGTGAGTTTATATCATATGTTTTATCGATGTTCGGTACATGAGTCAAAAATAAACATTTTTGAAGAGAATTGTCCTTGTAGTTATAAGTAAATCATATCTGGAATGGTGTTCATGATTTAAGTATAATATATATACATTATAAATGTATTTAATAATATTACTTAATGTTTGGAGATTAGAAATGAAATGTACCGTTCATGGAGATGGTAAGTCGTACGTATGCATGAATGCTACTTTCATTTTTTGTCTTATTAATGGACTTTAAAACTAAATGAGACATAGATATATTATAATTCATCATAATATATATATATATTATATAGGTAAAATAATTTCATTAATTACATTATCTATAAATTCCATGTTTGTAATGAATGAGTCACATCACTTGAGGGGGAGGTAGTCCACACTTCCTCATATGAAATTATCGCATTTGCACAACATGCAAAGCATAAATGTATGTTTTAAATATAAAATACAGAAGCATAGAGAGGAAATAAATATAATATATATCATATATAAATATAGTTCCATCATACTGGCCACCATGAAAGGTGTTAAAAGTATATTGAACAATCATCGTTTCGTGAGGCAGTAATTCGCCACCCACAGAAAAAGTATATTTTTTAACCATTAGACGGAGTTATGTGTATGTGTAGATAGAATAATTATCAAAACAACATCCTAGTATATTGAGGATACTGGAGTTACTATAGGATTAAATAATAAGAATATAGTGGTGAGTGAAGAAGGAAAATAAAAGAAAGAAACTCGAGAGAAGACACTACCTCGAAATCGGGTAACTATTTTTGATTTGAGCCAAAGGCTTCCTTTGGAAAAACTTCTACCCAATGTGAGGCTTCTCGGAGTAATAAAGGGATGTGGAGAGATAATATGAATAGATTTTGGACTATACAAGGGCTTGAGATGTGTGGGTAAGGGGGTAGAGTTGGGGGCCTTTTATAAGAGGGAGGAGGGTCACTTTTAGAAAGTCATGAAATGTTACTTTATTATAAAATGATTTTAGGATTTTAAAGGTCCCATTATTATATATTTTGAGGATAAGGTGATACAGGTTCGAAATCCACCCATAAAATAGGTTTTTGACATGTTTAAGTCTTAGATTTTTCCTTATATTTTCATTTTATTTAAATCGTTCATTAATGAGGTAATCACTCCATCATCATGGCGTCATAAATATATTTATGTATTTAATGTCTAAAAATTATAAAATAAACCATGATTTAGAAAATCTATTTATCTTTCCAATGACTATTTAGAGTCTAAGATATCATTTATGTATACAAAAATAAAATCATTTTACATAGGATATACAAACCTTTGTTATATTTCTCTTCTTTTTAAAAATAATGTCACAAATTACACTATTACACCCATGTGACTCCATGGGAACTCATGTTTGGTAAAGATCTTCCCATGGTCTGACATGACTCAAAAATGGGATGTGTACACTTGTTGGGGTCATTTTATATTATTATGATATTATTTTATTACCCTTAACTACCCGATTACTAATTAATCATGATAATTAAAGATAATTACCATCATTACTATTCATAATGTTGATGATTCTCCTTTTCATCACATAGTATAAAGGAATGTAAAGGAAAATACATTGAACCCAAAGTGATTCATCCTTTGGAGAAACATAAAAAAATTGACAAAGGCATGAACCAAAATTCAAATGCACATGGGTCGCCCAAGTTTCAGCAAGGTCGCACAAGTATACTTGCACGCCTCCCAGTGGTCGCGCTAGTGACTTGCACGCCCTCTGTAAAATTTTGCCCAGGGTCTCTCCAGCTTATAAATATCCCCTGTGGGCCCCCCATTTTAGAGAGGAAAATTTCCAAAACTTCAGATTTGAGCTCCCGGTGCCCTAGCCTCTTCCAAAGGCTTCCGAACACTTCTAAGTCAATTTCTTACCTAAAACGGAAGATCTAAAGAGGTGGAGTAAGGCTCAAGTGTTGAAACTTATCTACACTTGCGCGCCTAGGTGGCCAGCCCTTAAGGGAAATGACCACACTTGCGCGCCGCCTTACCCCTTCCACATAACTTGCACGCCTCTCTTCTGGAAGTCTCTAGGGGTAGTATTAAAGGCTTGAGTCATGCCTCGCCCATGTTCTACCCTATGGATTGACCATCGCACAGGTACCCATGTGTCGAGTAGGTACACCTGCACGACTACTACTTGCGCGACCACGCAGTACTTGCGCGCCCACGCAATACTTTCACACCCCTTTCTTTTTTGCTTCCCTTCCTACCTATTTAACCTCTCTCATGCCTATCCACCTCTCCTCTTCATGATTAAGCCTTAAGACTCTCTACAAATCCATTTATAACATGATTTCTTTGTTTGTTTTCTTATACGAAAGGAATTCTGTGGAACATCTCTCAAAACCAAGTGATTTACACATCTTTACATCACGAATGTTAGAGATTTCATTCATTCAACCTCATCCTTTATGATGAGAGAATCATTAATCTGGACATCCTTTTCAGGAATAAGCCCTATGTCCAATAATCTGGGCCTCCTTTTCATTATTAATCCCTAGTCCAAATTCCCATTAATTTGGGCATCCTCCTTAGGAGTATGCCCCAAGTACTCATTAATCTGGGCATCCTTCTCAGGAGTAACCCCAGTCATAATTCCCTTAACCTGAGCTTCCTTTTCAAGAATAAGCCCCATTCTCCATGTTCTCAAATATGGGCATCATCCTCAGTAGTAAGCCCCAATCGTGGTTCTCTTAACCTGGCCTTCCTTTTCAGGAATAAGCCCCAGTCTCAAAGTCTATAAATATGGGCATCCTCCTCAGGAGTAAGCCCCAAGTCCCTTAACCTGGGCCTCCTTCTCAAGAGTAATCCCCAGTCTTAATTTCTCTTAATCAGTCTTAATTTACTTTTTATTTGGGCTTCCTTTTCAGGAGTAAAACCCCATCATAAGTCCCCTAATAATTTGGGCATCTTTCTCAGGAGTAAGCCCCAAGTTAGAGTATCCAAATCTCTATGAAGTACATATACCTTTATGGACCTTGTTCCTGAGTTTCTTCTCTGAAGTAAATCCTAAACTTCATCTATTTGGGGAGTCTCACATACATAAGCCCCGTATATTTCTTATGAGGTTACAATTGACTGGTTTTACCAATACCTTTTGTTTCTCACATCGAGCATGACTCACATGAACTTAGATTGTAAAAGTAATTATGACATCTTCCTTTGATCCATCAATCATACATAAACATTATACTCCCTTACTCGAACTACCAGGGTTCAAATTCCTTTTTTAATCAAAGGATACATAGGTAGCCCATCTGCGGGTACGATCCCAACTCTGATATAATCCATGTCCTTCTGAATGACAATAATATTCAAGTGCCCCGCTGAGTGGATTTAAAACTAGTATGGTCATCATAATGACCAAGAGACTTTTATGTATTGAAGGATACCATTGACTAAGAATCCCTATAAAATACAGATGATTCTCTATTGATGAACAACCTCAAATACATATAAATGATTCTCTAAATTTCCTACATATCAATCATTGATTGTCAGATCTAAATAAAAGATCATTTTATACTTGGTAATGTGATAAGGATTCAGGAACATAACATAAATCTATAAATAGAGTCCCAGAGTAGAAAATAATTCCCCTCAAAATGGTGTGATGAGTCCCACCTCTCATCCTGTCGACCAAAGAAAATTTATAAGCCTCATTAGTCCACAACTAATGGGTGCCTACCTTTGGAAAGTAGGTCTAAATGGATATGGAATCATTGGATGTTTCTGGTTCTATGAACAAACCCGTTAGAAACCGATTGGAATGTTTGAACCGTTAATCAACGAGATCATCCCCAATTCCAGAGGAAACAATAAATGGTGAACCCGATGTGAATCCTTAACCATGTTAAAGCGTTTTTTTACCTATTTCTCAGGCCCCTGTTTAAATTCAATGAGAAGACCAACTAAACAATCAATAACATATGTGCTTATCCAAAAGGTGTAGTGGACAACCTTATCTTGATTATTTCTGTTAAATTAAAAATGAACTCTTTTCCAAGATCTTCTGTATTACGAGAATGGCTTTTCTTAAACTCACATCTATGAATACCTCTGCTGCTGATCCTACTGAATCTTCATTCGCTCTGAGGATGAAATCTCCTACTCAGTGACTTCAATACTAGGTATCAAATTCAATGGTTAAGGAGTATCATCAATACGGTACCATTCCAACTCTAGAGGCTGCTCAACAAGCCCTCCAAGTGAACATATCACCCTGGTCGTCTGGACAACGAAGACCAGTGATCAAGAAGCAGGTGGTGCTAACCACCGTCTCCAATCATTTCGGGTCGTTATCCCCAGATGGCAATAACCATTCCCTCCCTTATTCTGAGTAGGTGAATGAGAAGGCCGCTCAACACCTTAATTCAAGGAAACATGAGTCCTTCCTGAGGGCTCCCACCAATAATCGTCATCAGACTCATGCGGCGGTGCACCCTCAACATGATGAGGATGTCGTCTCTTGGTGTTCAGCTTGGGTTCCTCAAACCCGAGCAGGAAAGACGAACCACTAGAGGCGACAAATGGTTAACAGTGAGCAGGTTCTTATCTTTTCCATTTCCGGAGAAGTCCACCAACCTAACTCGGTGGCAACCAACGAGCGGGAACACACACCCGTCCGTTTTAATACCGTTGTCTAGCAGACTTGTCTGGAAGCATCACGCCAATCCCACCAGGAAATTCTGGCAGAGTACTATAGAAAGTAACATACACATGTTTATAAGTCATCATCTAGTCAGCTGGATCATCTAAATACATGTGATGGACCCCTCCAATCCAATGTGTTGACAACTGGTAAACAGGAACATACACCAACTCACACTCATCAATCCTGCTAGCAGCCTCATCTGTCAGTGTTGAAGGAGGCTCATCAACCATGTTCGGCGGAGTGCAATCATCAAGAACATACACCTGCTTATATTGATCAAGACTACCAACAGTCTCATTTGGTAGCATTCGGAGAAGTCAGTCGGAAAGCTCCGGCGACAAACACGAGGAAGACTCAACAATCTGCCCCCACACTTGAGTACTATCAGGATTCACGGACATGAAAATGAGGACAAGAGCAGGCACATACACCTACTCCAAGAATGGAATGGACATATATCCCTATTTCTGCTGTTGAAGTCACCATGCACATTCTGTCAATAGTGAAAGAGCAGTAGAAAATCCCTGGTCATAGCCTGGATGACTGTCGGGATATTATAATAGCTTCAGCAGCATCTTGGGGAAAGACACATACATCTCTCCCTACCAGTGGAGTGACACTTCAACAATTCACTCCAGAACAGACACACACATCTCTTCAAGTCTAAGAGGGTTGTGGGGCGTACTCCCCCATACCATACAGAAAGCCAAGTCAGGCACATACACCTGATTTGAGTGGTGATAATTAGCCTAACCTGATCATTTCTCCTAAAAAGGCATATACACCTGAAAAACTAAGTAAGAAGGCGTCTAAGAAGAAGACCTGCCCAGCATAGTCAAGAAATCAAAGGCCCATATGAGACAAGGCCTTCCTCGATGCTGGAGTTCTTGATGGATTTAGACAATTATCTTTTGCAACTCAAGATTCTACTCCCTCAGTTCCCAATAGTGGGAACTTTAATTCTGAAGGTCTGCATCAGATACTTCCTCATGAAGGCTTGCATCATGATGATTCGGTCAATCTCGAAGTTTCATTTTCAGATTAGAGCCACAGGAACCCTTTGTATGGTCAGAAGACCAAGGAGAAAAATGTTTCATCTTTTGTTGTAACCCACCATGGTTTTCCTCCCCATGATGATGAATTTAGCGGTGAAAGTCCTCTCCACAGTAGCGATTCACATTGCTTGGAAAATTCTCCAACAGACAATGTAGTCCTGAAAAATCCATATTATCTTGAGGCATTGGAAAATGTGAAGCCAGTCATTTCTGATGCTTTACCATTATCAGGTGAAATACTTTCTCTATATAAAGATAGCCTGGGGTGTAAGTAATTATTTGAACCACCCGTGGGTCATTCATCTTCTAGTTTAATCAGTGAATTACTTACCAATATTTTTGAATCTGATGAAGAAGCAAGGAAGAACCAGCTCTAGTCTAATTAGGTATAATAATTTTCATTAAATGATAAAGAGGAAGTACTGAATATGAGAAAACAACTGGTGAAAGGTGAAGTGCCAGTTATGTTTTGGCCTTTGGCTAATTCTCAGTATGACATTCCAGAAATGTTGACAGAAGATGGAATTCATGATATTCGTCTCAATATATGGAAAACTCATTTTTAGTTGAAAAATAAAATATTATCTTATGATGAATATGAAAATCATGTCAAGATAATAGAAGGGTTACAACGCTAAATTGACTTGTCATCTCTCTCAGTTTCTCAATATCTGAAGGCTGCAAAAAGGTAGAGATCCCTTCAACGTTCATTCCTTGGCGCATTAAGAAGATTGCAATAGTTAATTGCCAATTCCCCATCCAGTATTCATATTAGGGGATGGGGTGTTCATGGAGTGCTACATTTCACTATACTCTCCAGTCAGCAAAGCTCGCTGAAAATGGTCTCATGCAATATTATTACCCATGGCCGGCCACAGTCAATGGGTTTTGTTTTTATTTAAAAGAATTCCCAAGAACAGGCCTCAACTAGTTCCTCTCAAAATCAATAATACAAAGAACATGTTTTTGAATTTCTCCTACATCATGAAAATGAGAATATTGAATAGGACTCTCGTTTGGAGCAAGCACATCATCAAGTGACAGAAGTGTCAGAAATCATCCAACGGTCTTTTGAGCCGGGTGATAAAATTGGAAGTAAGTTGATGTATCCAGCTAATTTCCAGACTAAGGTCCGCAAGATCAGGAGAGGTTTCAAGAAGGTATCAGATATAGAAACTAACGAAACACCCCAGCTTTCCAGACTGGAGACTATTTTAACCCAACCATTAGAATCAACAAATAGGATTTGAGGAGTTGAGTAGGAAAAACCCCAGTCCACCGGACTGGGGACATTTTCAAATCCTCAATCCCTCCCTCAGAGAAAGTCAGTCTTCTCTCGATTGGGGAAGAATCCTCAAGAGGAACGAAGAGCCAAATTATAAAGAGATTCCCTTCAAATTATGGTTTGTCAAGATTTTCCTGAGGGATCGAATAAACAAAAGGCAATGTCTCATCAAAGACATGGAAGAAGTAACTATCACATAAATTTAGATAGAAGGGATGCAATGAGTTATGCGTCAATCAATGTCATCAATGTCGTTGTTGCTGATCCACCAGATGAGGTTCACTCAGAGGGATCAGATGAAGAGGTTCATGCTCAAGAAGTTGTACGCACATACACAAATGAAGAAGGTTTGCATACACGAAATCAAAGGATTACTCAGAACCTAGGTAATCCATCAAGTAACCCACTTCCCCCTCTCCGAATGGTGTTCAATAAGGGGAAAGGAAAGAATCTGGTGACATACCCTTCCTCTGGATAAGGCCAATCACTCTCACTAGATCAAAGATTTTCACAACAAGAGGAAGAAATGAATGAATTGAGGAGGATGAATGCAGAACTACCTTAGGGTAGTCCTCCTCCTATGCATGCTGGAGTCAGTGAGTCAAAGGAATTTGTTGTGGCTACTGAGATGGATCAAGAATATCCTCCTTTATCAGTACACCCTCATAGGTCTAATCATACGGGTCAAGTGTAACAACAATTGGAGGTGCTACCATCAGTTGCAGTATCAACCACCACATCTGTACCAGCTCCAGTCATTGCACCTATTCAGGTCCAAGATCAACCGGATGTTTCTCAAATGTTAATAACTACTATTGAGACATTAATAGCTTGGATGGAAGCTATGTAGGGAAAGCATTATCAAATTCAACCCGAAAAGAGAGCTTACCCTGAGTGGGTTGATGCAATTCCACCCCCCATCAAATTTTCCAAGTACCACATTCCCAATCTTTAATGGTTCGGGAGACCCAGAGCAACACTTAATACATTTTGTTTCTCGTTGCGATTCTATGATGGGAACCCTTCAGCAACAAGAAGCAGTTAAGATCAGGTGTTTTTTACAGTCATTACAAGGACCTGCTTTTGTTTGGTACACAAGCTTTCAATCCTGGTAAATTACCGGATGGGAGGATCTTTGCCAAAAATTCCTTCTTCAGTTCAGCTCAATGTTGCCAAGGACAATAGTTTTTTATCTTAAAAACTATAAGCGAAGGTAGAATGAAAGGGTCTTAGATTTCATTGTTCTCTAGAAGGGATTAACATATTCTCTAAGATTAGCACTCCCTCAAGAATAATTGTTTCCAATATTTGAGGCAAATTTACGTGATGAGTTGCGTACACCACTGATCCCTTTGAAATAAACAAGGGGGTTTTGAGACCTTACTTCAATCTCTCAACAGATTGAAGATTATCTTATAAAGACTAAGGATAGCGATCGTATAATTCCATCAGCTCCAGAAAGGAGAATGGGTAAAGCAGAGACTGCTACAGTTATGCTCAAATAAGCACTTGTACCTGCTTATTCTTCAAAAACATCATCTTCTCGAAGGGATCCACCTCCTTAGAATCAGAAACAGAGGCCGTTTCGTAAAGATGATCAAAGTGATAAAATATGGAAACAATTTGAGGATCTAAAGAGAAAAGTTTACTCTTTCTGAAATGAACAAGTTCTTGGTTACTTCATTTCAGCTCTGGAAAATAATTTGGTTCAATTTCCAAGGCCCAAGAGGCCAAACAAGGAAGGATATGAAGACCGCCCCAATTATTTCCCCTTTCATCAGATGTTGGGGCATCCCATTCAGGAGTGGTTTGTTTTAAAAGACCTCCTACAAAAAATGGTTGATTTGGGATAAGTCAAACTGAACGGTTCTTCAGCTTAGGTAGCATGTGTTATTGCTACAGATCTAGAGTAGGAAGGCGAGTAGAAATAATTCAAAAAAAAATGCACAAAAATATGATGATTTGATGGTCAGAATGACGATCAACCAAACACATGCTATTTTTTGAACATTATTGAAGAAACTAATTCTGTCTTCTGACATGAATGCCGTAGAGAACCCCTCTTCATAAAAGGGAAAATCCTCAAAGAAACAGCACAATTCAAAGAAAATAAAATGAATTAGAAGAAGATGAGTATGCGCCAATGCCCAAGTTATCCTTGACTCTGGCATATTTTATGCCATCTACGTCGAAGCAATGGGCACCACCCCACCAAACGGCACAACCAAAATAGGCTAATCAGGGAGAGTCTTCATTGGATGAAAATTTGATCTTCAGTTCTATTAATACGAGTCAATTAATAGATCCATATGCCAGTCACAGTTTCGAATTTGATGAACCTGGGTTCCCCGTATCAAACAGAGGAATCCGAGGAAGTTACAGAGGCTCAGGGTAGAGGGGAAGACGTGGATCTTTTAGAGGACACTATTCCAATTCTACCCCTGCTAGAACTGTGTATGCGGCAGAAAGTCATGGTAGAGCTCTTCAACGAGCTCAACAAGAACAAACAAGTTCTTCTACACATGGCAGATTCAGTCTTGGTACAGTTATTCTGAAAGATCGGTTGGAGGTTCCACCTTCTTCTTCTCAACATGTAAATAGACCTAATCGGTCTAATCTTCCAAATCCAAGAGTATTACTAACTCATATCCTTGTACAAGATGCATCAACTTCCAAAGCATAAAATTCCCAGTCACCTGATAAACCACATGTTCCTGTTGGGAAATACAGACCTTTGGATAAAAAGTATGATGTATTGAAACACCTTTCCCATGTACCGTCCATTGTATCAATTATAGATGCCTTGAATTTAAAAAAAAGGATCTTTTGGAGGCACTCATTGAGGCTTTGTCAAGTCCTAAAGAGTTTGAAACTGAAATTGCTGCAGCTAAAGCCTACCATGTAGAGAATAATCTTGCAGAATACCATGCAGTGATATCTTTCACTGATGAATATGCAGATGATGTCATACATGGACATATTAGACCTTTGTACTTATCTGGAAATGTCAATGGTGTAGACATCCGAAGATCTTTCATTGATAATGGTTCAGGAGTAAACCTCATGCCCATTCGTACACTTCATCGATTGGGCCTCACGGAATCTGATTTATCTCCTTTTACTATGATGTTACAATGTTATGATAAAAATTAACAAGAACCACTGGTCGAGATTACACTCAGAACTCAGTTTGGAGTTCTTGTATCCAATTTATATTTCATGGTTAATGATCAAGACTCAGCCTTTAAAATCTTTCTTGGAAGACCCTGGTATATCAACATGCGGCTCTCTATTCATCATACCATCAATGTCTCAAATATTGTTTCGATGGTCAAGTTGGGACATTTTATAGTGATAAGGCCCCATTCAAGAAATTTGAATCCCAGTACATTGAGGCAGAATTCTACAATATGAAGGGAAAGGAGTAATCCACAACAAAGGAGATTACCAAAATTTAATGCTCTATATGGTTTGGAAAAGATTCCAGTAAACCCATTAGCACATGTGAGTACAGATTATGTATAGCCTATCAGTAAAATCGACAGGATATACCCAAATCAAAATACTCTTATGGAAACCTCTATAATTTCAATCGCGAAAATAAAGCAAGACAGCATGGGAGAATGTGGTGATTCACCAAGCAATGATGAAATCTCAAATACAGATGTCTTCATTTCATCTGCTAAAATCCAGCTAGTCTATACATATCCAACCAGGCCATAAGAAGTTATAGCAATGTTAGAGGTGAACGATGATGTTGATTCTCAATCCATTATCTCCTCTTTATTACCCAAATAAGACCCTTCATCATCAATCGGGTCGGAAATGGAAGATTCTACTTCAAGATGTGAAAATTATAACGTTTCTTCTGATCATGACAATTATGCATCATCATATTCTATGCAAGTAGTAATAGAAGAAATAACACATGTTGAAGAAGAATAGGAAGATCTCATGGATTCTCCTCCAGCATTTGAAGAGGGTATCTCTACCACCGTTGATGAACTCAGAGAAATAAATCTGGGAACAAAAGAAGATCCATGCCTCACTTTAATTAGTGAGTTTATGACTCTTGAAGAGCAAGAGATGTATATTTCCTTTCTAAACAAAATCAAGATATATTTTCTCGGAACTATATAGTGATTTAAGGGCTTGATCCTGATGTTTCCACTCATCGTTTGGGTTTTCCAGAAGAACATCGAGGATTCAAACAAGCCGCTAGAAGAACACACCCGACCTATGCTTCAAAAATTGAAGCTGAAGTGGATAATCTCATCAAAGATAACTTCATTAGAGAAGTTCAATATCCCAAGTGGTTGGCTAATATTGTCCCTGTGAAAAAGAAGAATGGGAAAATTATAGTTTTCATTGATTTCATTGATCTTAATCAGCATTGTCCTAAGGATGATTTTCCAGTTCTGATTACAGAACTATTAATTGATGCAACAGCTGGCTATGAAGAACTTTTTTTTCATTGATGGATATTCTGGATATAATAAAATCTGAATGGCTCTAGAAGATGAAACATCTACAACCTTCAGAGCCCCTCAGGGTGTGTTTTTCTATCAGGTAATGCGCTTTGGCCTAAAGAATGCAGGTGCAACATATCAGCGTTCCATGCATCGTATCTCCAAACCCTTTTTAGGGAATTTCGTTGAATGTTACGTGGATGATTTGGTGGTCAAATCCAGGCAATGTTCTAATCACTTGGCTTATTTGGAAATCATATTCCACAAACTTTGACAACAAAATTTGAAGATGAATCCCATAAAATGTGCTTTTGGGGTAACCTTAGAAAAATTTCTTGGCTTTTTTGTACGACATCGTGGTATCAAAGTCGATCAGGAGAAGAAAAATTCAATCCTTGGTATGTCACCTCCTTGAAATTTGAATGAATTGAGAGGACTTCAAGGACACTTATTCTATATTCGGTGTTTCATTGCCAATTTAGCAGGAAAAAGTTTACCCTTTACCAAATTGATGAAAAAGGGAGTAACTTACCAGTGGACTGAATAATGTCAAGAAGCATTCGATATTCTCAAGAAGTATCTCTTATATCCACCGTTATTAATTCCACCTATTGAAGGAAGAACACTTGTCCTTTATGTGATAGCTTTAGAGCGATCATTAGGTTCGTTTATTGCTCAGAAGAATGATTTTTTGAATGAAAACAACCTCTACTATCTCAGTCTGACTATGCTTGAACCAGAAACCTGATATTCAAATATTGAGAAGTGCTACCTAGCAATAAACTTTGCAGTTCAGCAGTTGAGACACTACCTGCATCATCATGAGGTCCAATTAGTATCTCGCAAAAACCCTCTCAGATTCATCCTTAGTCGTCTAATGCTTACAAGATGTCTGGCAAGGTGGGTAGTTATTTTGTATCAATTTGATATTCAATATGTGTCTCAAAAGGCGATAAAGGGACAAGATCTGGCTGATTTCCTTGCTGAACACCTTTCAGTGGAAGAAACATCTTCAGATATTGAATTCCGTGATGAGGAAGTCTTCTTTATTCAAGAAAGTCTTCAAACATTGGAAATGTACATTGATAATGCTTCCATAAGTCCAACATGGAGGAAAATGGAAAATTCTAAGTTCAACAAAGTTGGGTTAGGAGTTGTACTCATTTCCCCAGAAAAGGCATTTTTACCTTATTCCTTCTCATTGTTGGGAGGCGGTACAAATAATGAAGCGGAATACCAAACTCTTATTGCAGGCTTGGAGTTCGCGCTTCAAGAACAAGTGAATCACTTAAAGGTGAAAGGTGATTCAGACCTAGTAATCAAACAAGTCAATGGGGATTATGCTATCAGAAAAGAAGAACTAATCCCTTTGTATGATTATGTCAGAGAGTTAATGGTGGAGTTTCCTTCAGAACTGACATTTTTTTATGTCTCAAGATCACAAAATGCCCAAGATGATGCACTGGCTAATATAGCCACATCTTTAGAAGATCCAAATCGGGACGAGACAACCATCAGTATTGCCCACCGTCGTACAATTTCACCTTATGTTCAAATCAATACAGAGAAAATGAATTCAATTAGTCCCATCTCTGAACCATATGGTCATAATACAATATGGATGACACCTATCAGGGAATACCATCAAAATGGAACACTTCCACCTGATAGAGTCGGGAAAGAACAAGTCCAGAGAGGTGTGGTAAATTTCACCCTTCTTGATAGCCCAGATCACCTAGAGAAAATTCTCTACAAGCGTGGTTTTTGATGGAGTTCTCTTCAGATGTATTGATGGTGAAGAGACCACAGTCGTCATGAAAGAAGTCCATGCATGAGTCTGTGGTGCCCACCAATATAGTCACAGACTATCTGATCAAATTTAATGTCTTGGATACTTTTGGCCTTCAATGATACAATATTGTTTTGATTTCACAAAGAAATTTCATTGTTTCCAAGTACATTCCAAATTTATTCATAAACCCCAGAGTTTCTTTATACAGCTAAATACTCGTGGCCATTCACCACATGGGGAGTTGATGTGGTGGGACCTTATCCTTCGGCTACATCCAAGCAGTTTAAGTACATTCATACTACTGCTGACTTCTTTTCCAAATGGGCAGAACAAATACCCCTCAAAGAAGTTATTTCTAAATGCATTGTTAGATTCATCAAGTCTAACATCATTACCAGATACGGTGTCCCTCATTCCATATTGACAGATAATGGCACCAACTTCTGTTCATCCCAGGTGAGGATGTTGTATCAAGAATACAACATCAAATCCAACCATTCATCTCGGTATCATGCAGTGGCCAATGGCCAAATAGAATAATTCAACAAGACTCTGTCAAATATACTACAAAAGATGGTGGATAAAGATAAGTAGTCATGGCCTGATAAACTCTTTCATTCTTTATGGTCTTATCGGACCACCACCCGCACTGCAACATGGTCAACTCCATATTCATTGGTATATGGAACAGAAGCAGTTTTTCAAATTGAGGTTCAACTACCCTCACTCAGAGTAGCCATTTGTGATCAGTCATCTATAGATGAACAATCTCAAAAGCGATTGGATGAATTGGAATGGTTAGATGTGAAAAGATTGTGCACCCTGCACCACTTGGAAGTCTATCAGAATCGAATAGAATGAGCTTTTAACAAAAAAGTTCATCTTCGTTCATTCGTTCCGGGAGAATTGGTATTAGTTCTCAAAACTCTAATGATACCAGGAAAGAAACCTCCCACGCTTGAACCAAAATGGGAAGGACCTTATTCAATACATAAGGTCTACTCAAATGGAGCTTATTCCTTAATATCAATTGATGGAAAACTCATCACTACTCCATCCAATGCCAGATTTTTGAAGAAATATTTTGTATGAACACAAAATACATCTAGGGTCCATGCGTATGACTTTAAAATGGAGGCACTTACGTCCAACATGATGTTAAATCGTGACGCCCTATCTACATGACGCTAAACTGTACACAATTCCCTTACGTCTAGCACGACGTTAAACTACATAACCAACTGTCAATGCATATGGCCTTAAACTATTGGAATTTCTCTCATCCAGCAAGACGTTAAACAATGTCCCATTCATCATCCTATACAACATTAAAATATACAGCAATGGTCCATGCATATAACCTTAAACTATTTCCACTTTCGTCCAACATGATGCTTAAACTGTATCGTCCCTTTTCATCCAACATGACGTTAAACTATGAAAAAGTCCCTAATACATCCAAAATGTTGTTAAACTGTGTCCACTTTTGCCTTTTCTGCATTACATCAAACTACATAGTTCCTTTTTTTGTCCAACATGACATTAAACTGTATTTTCCCCATCGTCCTAACAACATGATGTTAAACTGTATAGAAATCCCTTAATATGTCCTACATGACGTTAAACTGTATTTTGTCCCTACTACATGACAATAAATTATGCAGCACCAATAGTCGTAACTGAAAGACTTTAAACTGCATAGTCCCTTCATATGTCCTACATGACATTACACTGTGCATGGTTATGGTTGTTGCTACCTCTTGATTCTCACACTGAGTATTACTCACATGAGCTTAGAGAAAAGTTCAACCATAACACCCTCTCTGGGCTGCTAACCACGCATAAGTCCCATCAACATTTCTAGGTCGTTGTCTCCAAGAACAACTTGATCACTAATTCATTCTTAAATTGACATAGGCAGCCTCCTAAGGTTCAAGCCCAAAACCAATCTCTTCACATTGGTTCATCTTTTTCCTTGATACATGACGTTAAAATGTACAACACCTTTTGTCCTGTATGACAGTAAACTACAATATTCTTTGATACCCTCACCTGAGAGGGAATCATTATTTACATTGATTTCCAATCATGTAATATTTCATGGACAATGTGCATACATGGTAATGAATGAACCTTTTATCTTGGGTCAAACCATCATTACACAAAAGTCTCCCTTTTCACCCTTCAAATGTACAATCAAAATCTGTACATAGGGTATTTCTATAACTACGTGTGGCTTGATTCCCATCCTTATGGGATACGTAGGAATGTTCGAGCATCCCTCAAATCCAGCCCCAAGTCTTTTAGGCCTAACCCCAAATTCCACTTTCAGTCCCCTGGCTTAAATGTCCCCGTGAAAACACAGACTGTGTATTTCTTGTAATGGTCCAAGTTCTATGAACCTAAACTAAGATCTCTTATACTCTAGTCCAACACGACGTTAAAAAGTATTTCAGGAACTACGTATGGCTTGATTCCCATCCTTATGGGATATGTAGTGAAGTCCAATATTTCAATTCAGGACCCAGCCACAACATGATTATGGTTTGCATTGATCTTTATATCTCTAAATACAGTGGAAAATACCCATTTTTATGTGTCATAATCCTAGGCTTAAATACTTCAAGATATTCATAGACCTTTTCATGACTTATGGTCACAAAATTTCAAATTTCTGAGAATTCTTTTCTCTAACTATGCAGCACGTGCCCTTAGGCGGCCTTGCATAAAGAGTCTACATAACAAACTTGTCAGCCAAAAGATACTATTATTTGGCTATGCAACCAATTCCCTTAGGCAGAACTGAATAATTCAACCCCCTAACGGGTTTGTTAAATAATGGTAACTTCATTATTGGGAAGAAAAACTACTTTTGTCTTTATTGGTCTTATCAACAATATGTAAAGGATCTGGAAAAAATATCCATCCTTAACATATTTTCCCCATGTTCTTTTACATGATCTGAAAGTATCCAAGTTTATGGTTTATATTTCTCTTCCCTACATTTGGGTCAGACCTTTGTAGGAGTGACATTCATCCAGTTCTTAGATGATCTTTCTTGGAAACATCTTCTCCATATTCATGTACCTTTCTCCATATTGTAAACTCTATGCTTTGGAAAATTTGAATCTCCATAAACTTCCACTGGCTTTTTAGCAGTAGAAAAGTAAATTTCTGAGAGATCTTTTGCCTGACTATGCAGCACGTGCCCTTAGGCAGCCTTGCATAAACAGTCTACATAACCGACTTTTCAGCCAAAAGATACTATTATTTGACTATGAATCCAATGCCCTTAGGCGGCCTTGCATAATTCAACCCCCTAACGGGTTTGTGAAATAATGGTAACTTCATTCTTGGGAACTACATATTCTAATGACTTTTAGCTCTATTTCGTATCATTCCTCAGATTCAAAATTTCTTAAGTCATAGTTTACATGTTTTCCTTCATACTTGAGAGTGGTTAAATGTTTTCAGACATGTTGTGAAGAAATTGAGTCAATTTTAACCCATTTGGTCAATGCTATTTCGATCTTAAACATTATCCTTTTTATGTCTGACGTGCATGACATTAAACTTCCTACAACAGACAAGGGAACTCTGAATAAAAGTCACGTCCCAGCTCACTAAACATACATTTTCGTATGATTTAGGTAATATTGAGCAATTAGAAGATTCAAAGTTTGTAGGGTTATTTATAATAATCCTAGTAAAAATCAAACTATTCTTACTAGGCCCATTGGCTTTGGAAAAAATCTAAAGCAGATAGGAAAATAAGGTATGAACAAATGATTGAGGATGAAAGTGTTTTTCATTGATGCACAAGAGTTAGAAGGACATCTACAGAATTTAGTCTCTTCTCTTTTTGAGGAATTACAAAAGGCTTTCAACATAACTCTTTATTTGATTTACGGCATACCGAGCTTCATCTTCAACCACATGGAATTCATTCATTCAACTGGACACAATAAGAGATGTAGTGATACCAGATCTTCTTGGAACAATTGCAAAAGAATGTTCTTGAGTGCGGTTTGAGAAAATTTTCTACTGATCAAATAGTGACTCTGTTTCTACCCAAGAGACTTGGAAGATGGATACATGGATTTGAGAATGGAGCATTGGAAGTAAAAATACATTTAGATTGAGTAAACGCTTTTAGATATTGTTTCTAATGTCATGATAGCCTTCTCTACATCAACCGGCAGCAGAAAACATATCAGCCTATGGTTTTCCATTTTCATATATGCAAGGAAATGGCATGAAGGAAAAATTTGTAAGTTCACACCATTGTTGTTGCTCTAAATGCACAACATAACAAAAATAGAGGAGTAGCAGTGCAGCTGCATCTTTGGAGTATAGTTCTATGCATCTGGAACATTGACTCCTTGCAGATGACCTTGTCCATATAGAGCCAAGTAGATGCTCTGTGGAAAATTAACTTGATATTTATTCAAGTACTTGGCCAAATATGGGAGAGTGTTGTCGCTGATATCATTGTAAACATGGCCAACAATGTTCATCATGTCATCAATACACTTTCTAGCCAGTTCATCAGTTGTTCTGATTCTCTTTAGAGCCATTGAATCTGCAAAAAGGTTGAATAAATTAAATCTTAAATGGGTTGATTTTTTATAAAATTTGTGAAGAAATTCGAAAAAAATGGAAAAGGCATTAGGGCATGCAAGTCTAAATTTAGCGCGCAAGTATGCCTATGTCGCGTAAGTATGGATGTTTCCCACAGGTTTTTTGGCATACAGGTATCACCGCGCAAGTCCAAAATACCTCGATAGCAGCGCGACATCGAATAAATAGTGGAAAACAGTGTAACTTGCGCGACGGAAGCAACTTGCGCGACGGGAGCTCGAAATTTTGAAATTCGGTGATTTATGCGAGGAATGACCACATATATATTGGCCAGGACACATCCTTGCAAGCCGACGCCTGCGCGCTCAACACTTGCATGCTGCCCTCTGTGTGCTCAACACGTGTGCGCCGCATGTTCCCTGGTTTTCTTCTTTTCCTCAGAGTCACATCCTCATTTTTTTTCAGATCCAACTTTGAGGGGAGACTTTTGTTGACGCTCCTTTTCATCACAGTGTATAAAGGAATGTAAAGTGAAATAACTTGAAACCAAAGTGATTCATCATTTGAAGAAACATCAAAAAATTGACAAAGCCATGAACCAAAATTCAAATGCACTTGGGTCGTGGAAGTTTTAGCAATGTCGTGCAAGTATACTTGCGCGCCTCCCAGTGGTCGCACAAGTGACTTGCACGCCCTCTTTGAAATTTCACCCAGTGTCTCTCCAGCCAACAAATACCCCTCGTGGGCACCCCAATTCAGAGAGGAAAAATTCCAAATCTTCCGATTTGAGCTCCCGGCACCCTAGTATATTCTCAAGGCTTCTGAACACTTCTAAGGTAATTTTTTACCTAGAAAGGAAGATCTAAAGAGGAAGAGGAAGGATCAAGTGTTGAAACTCATCAACACTTGCACACCTAGGTGGCCAGCCCTTAAGGGAAATAGCCACACTTGCGCGCCACCTTACCCCCTCCACATAACTTGTGCACCTCTCTTCTGGAAGTCTCTAGGGGTAGTATTAAAGTCTTGAGTCAAGCCTCGCCCAAGTTCTACCCTAAGGATTTACCATCACACAAATAGCCATGGGTTGCGCAAGTACACATGCGCGACCAGTACATGCACACCCACGCTTTACTTGCGCTCCAATTCACTACTTGCGCACCCCTTTCTTTTTGGGTGCCCTTCTTACCTATTTCACCTCTCTCATGACTATCCACATCTCCACTTCAAGATTCAGCCTTCAGAACTCTCTCCAAATCCATTTATGGCATGATTTACTTGTTGGCTTCCATATCTGAAAGTAATTCTGCGGATCATCTCTCAAAACATAGTGATTTACAAATCTTCACATCACAAAAGTTAGAGAGTTCATTCATTCAACCTCATCCTTTAAGATGAGAGAATCATTAATCTGGGCCTCCATTTCAAGAATAATCCCCAAGTCCCCTAATATGGGCCTCCATTTCAGGAGTAATACCCAATCCAAATTCCCATTAAATTGGGAATCCTCGTTAGGAGTAAGCCCCAAGCCCTCATTAATCTAGGAATCCTCTTTAAGAGTATGCCCCAATCATAATTCCCTTAACCTGGGCATCCTTTTCAAGAATAAGCCCTAGTCTCCAAGTTCCCAAATAAGGGAATCCTCCTCAAGAGTAAGCCCCAACCATGGTTCCCTTTACCTGGGATTCCTTTTCAGGAATAATCCCCAGTCTCAAAGTATATAAATATGGGAATACTCTTCAAGAGTATGCCCCAAGTCCCTTAACATGGGCCTCTTTCTCAGGAGTAATCCCCATTCTTAATTTCTTTTGACCAGTATTAATTTACATTTGATTTGGGCTTCCTTCTCAAGAGTAAAACCCAATCATAAGTCCCAACCTAATTTGGGAATCTTCCTCAAGAGTAATCCCTAAGTTAGAGTATCCTAATCTCCATGAAGTACATATACCTTTATGGACCTTGTTCCCGAGTTTCTTCTCTGAATTAAATCCGAATCTTCATCTATTTGGTCAGTCACACGTATATAAGCCCCATATCATTTCTTTTGATGGCACAAGTTTCCGGTTTTACCAATACCTCTTGTTTCTCACATCGATCATAACTCACGTGATCTTAAAGTGTAAAAGGAATTATGACATATTCCTTTGAGTCTTCAATCATAAATAAAAATTATACTCCCTTACTCGAACTACGTGGGTTCTGATTCCTTCTTTAAACAAAGGATACGTTGGTAGCCCATCTGCGGGTAAGATCCCAACTATTAAATAATCCATGTCCTTATGAATGACAATAAATTCCAAGTGCCCCGCTGAGTGGATTTAAAAGAATTATGGTCATCATAATGACCAAGATACTTTTATGTATTGAAGGATACCATTGACTAAGAATCTCTAACAAATAAAGATGATTCTCTATCGATGAAGAACCTTGACTACATATAAAAGATTATCTAAATTTCATACATATCAATCATTGATTGTTGGATCTAAAAAAAATCTCATTTGATACTTGGTAATGTAATAAGGATTCACGAACATAACTTAAATCTATAAAGAGAGTCCCGGAGTAGACAATAATTCCCCCCAAAAAGGTGTTATGAGTCCGACCTCCCATCCTATCGACCAATGCAATTTCCTAAGCCTCATTAGTCCACAACTAATGGGCACCTACCTTGGGAATGTAGGACTATATGGATATGGAATCATTGGATGTTTCCAGTTCTACGAACAATCCCGTTAGAAACCGATTGGAATGATTTAACCTTTAATCGACGAGGTAATCCCTAATTCTAGAAGAACCAAATGTCCAAAAACAAAAGAGTCTTAATTACATAATTTGGACCTTCTGATTCCAAATATGGAATCCATTTTACAAAATTTCAAACACAGAAATATCAGTAATTAATTTCAAAATAATTCCCATTGTCAAAAGAAAATTGCGTGTTTTTAAGAAACAATATCTATCAAAAGATTGACACTTGTTTATGTCCAATTTCAAAGTGAAATTAATTATAATGACCAAAATTGGATTAAATGGTAAAAATATTTTCTAATTAAACTTTAAAACCAATTAAAAAGATAATCTAAATATATAATTAAATTAGATGAAAAGACATTTTTAAAGTAAAATGCAGTATTTTTCACTATTCATTAAAACATGAACATTGTTAGAAAAATACCAAAAATTTATCCAAAGTAAATTTCAATGTCCCAATTATAAAAAATTGTTTATTTTGAAAAATAAAACTTATAAAATTGTCAAAAGATATATTTAAAAATGGTTTGCCATCGAAAGGTGGTAAAACTTTCTTTTAAAAATATTAGAGTATTCTATGATTAAGATTGGATTTATTCCCATTTTATTCCTCTAAAACACTATCTAATTCATAAATAGAAATAGATATTAACAACTATTATTCTTTATTTTCTTGGGATGTTACAGTTGTAACTATATATAATGGGACGAATAATACCGGATTTAAAATTCACCCTACACAAACTGCATGAACTCTCGTTCTCTATCAGCCCTCAAAATCATGGGATAGATGTAATCATAGAAGAAATTATCAAAATACCTCTAAGAAATATACTATTGAATATACATATGAGTAATGAAATCCTATATTCTCTCTTTGGAATTTGTTATCATAATTGTAGAGAGAAATAACCTTCTCTCAAGATGCATATTAAGATGCTCGAATATAGAAGCATGGCCTTTATCAATGACTATAAATCAGGTGGTCCTCCATCCCAAGAAAATGTGGTCAGATTATACTACTATCACTCACAAGTCTACTCTACCACATTCGGGATAAGTTTTGGTGCTCCCTTAATGGCCTTTATGAAACACATAAATCTTTTAGGGAACTATAGAAAAAAACATGTGTCTAGTAGGACCACTAGTGTAGAAATTGGAACTAAATGGGGATCCACTATCATCCCATTGACCATATACTCTGATGTTAGGTTTTTTCCATCCTCCTCGAGAACTACTGGAGTTCATCATTTTGGAATAACTATAAAATTCCAATCACATTCCTCAAAAAAGGACCTTAAAAAATTTCAATGCTAAAAATAAGAGATACTAAAATTTGACATGTACAAGCCTTCCAATATAACAAGAAAACCCATCCACATTCTCGTTAGGTCGGTTCTCGGAATTATATATATAATATAGAAGAAAGAGATTATATATAGCGACCCAGGATTTTTTACATTACTATTACATCATTTTAAAGATAAAAAACATAATATTATTACACATAGAGGATCTGATGGTTTAGTGTCTTGGGAAAACTCGGACCATACATAACAATAACAACATCGAGCATAAAATTTTTGTTCATTTCTTCCAATCTAGATTTTTATTGTCATTTTACCTCTCTTTAGTAAATGTATCCACATGAGGATATAAATCAAAAAGGGTGAGCTAGAATCCCAATAAGATGATAGATAGGAACAATATATAATGGGGTGAGCATATTCATAACAAAGGCAATGAGTCATGAGAGGAAGTATTAATAAGAGACTTGAAATATGAAAATACATAAAAATGAAACATCATGTCTTAGTGGTTAAGTACCACGCATTATTGTTAAAAAAATATAGAATCTTGTTCCCACATCATTTAATATATACTCATGAGATTCATCACTTTACCCAATTCATTGGAGCACTGTATATTTCTGGGCACACCTGTCACATTAAAACATTCATATTGTGCTATATAATTCCAGGCATACCTGTCACATCATAAAATTGTAATTTATCATGAATGAGACAATGAAAATATAACATAAATGAACATAACACTCCCATGAAAAGGAATGGGTTTCATCTCATAAGGACACATTCATAAAAATTGGGATCCCAGAAGAAAGAGGGAATAACATACTTGATACAAGAGCCGTCGATCTTGAATGAGGATTAAATGGTGTGTTCTTAAAAGAAGAGTTATTTTAGAGTACATTTGGTTTGTCATAAATTCCATTGAAAACGATGTATATCCCATAAAATTAAAGAAAATTATAAACAAAATATTTTTAAGGAGTAACCATATCAAAAGGAAGTAAAAGATGGAGAACCCGAAGGATAAAAGTTGGGTTCGAAAATTTCCCCTTATGTATCTAAACGATTCCTTACCATTAATGTACATTATAATGAAATTATATTCATTAATTTAAAATTAAATAACCTTTTATAAATTAATAGGGGTCATTTGGGATTCATTATGTTATTTATGGGCCTTTCGATGAGTTATATAGTTTAAAAACATTGTTCGGGAATGTTCGTTTTTATGGTTTTCTTGAGAGTTTCACATGTATTAATGAATTGACATTTTTGTAGAACATGGGTAAACATAAATAACATATATTAAATTTTATTAATGATATTACAAAATTTAAAATGATCTTATAATGAATTACATTGTATACCATGTGTATGAATCATTAGATAGGAATTTAATGATGATCATTTGGGTTAATTTGGGCGGTTTTTCGACCACAAAGAACTTGTTTTGTTTTATCATCTAGTAAAATGTACATAAGTTGGTTACAGAAAATAAAATAGGACATAATACATATATAATATTCTGGTTCAACAATAAAAATGGTTTTACGACCAGATCTATTGGTATAAATGGAAAAAGAAAACATGTCTTTCTTGAAGGTGATAGATTTACACCTTACGAACCCCGTTTTCCTTTATAAAATAAAAGAAAGAGGAGAAGGGGGTTGGATTTTATAATATTCCATTAGTATCATAAAATTAAATTATATGTATTATAATAGAAGTACCATACCATTTGGACAAATATATGTTGGGAGAGAACAAGAAAAGGACATGGAATTGAAAGGGAATTAAAGAAAAGAGGAAGAGAAATTACCTCTTGAATCCTCCTCTTGAGATCCTCTTTAAGGGGCCTAAGCTTGGTCTTTTGATAAAACCAGAAGATATTTGACGTGGGGGAGGGGATAGGGAAGATTATTGGGCATGGTTTAGTCAATTCTTAATCCTTGAGGGGTTTGGTTTGGCAAGGGGAGGGGGAGGGGTTATTTATACAAGAGGAGGGAGGGGTTTTTAGAATAAAATATTAAATAAAATAATATATCAAAATTTAGACTTGTAATAGTAGTTTTTTGATATCCTAAATCATATATTAATATAATATAAATAATTTTAGTATTTATATCATCTTTATAAGTCTAATTAATTAATTTATTAAAAGGAAAGTGAAAGAAAGAGAAAAATACACTTTAAGAAATCACCTTTTAACTTTAGGATTTAGAGTGTTCTTTTTAGGTTTGAAAATCGATTTTATTGTATTTTAAGGAACCATTTATGAAATTAAATATACTTTTTCTGAACCTAAAGTTATATAATGTTTATTTTATCATTACATCATTAATGATGCAATTTAGGATACACTGGTAATGTGAAAACCTGTATTTTTACTATTCACTAGAACATTGAAGTATTTCAGAAAAATTCCAAAAATTCACCCTAACCATTTTAAGACATGTAGAATCCAAAAATGAATTCCATTATTCAAAAATAATTTTCTATATATAATTAATTTAATATTTAATTAAAATCAAAATTTACTTGAAAAATATAGTTTTTAAAATTAAAACTAATTTTATAATGCTTTCAAAAATTACATAGGGTCTTATAAAATAATCTAAATACTAGAAGAAATATAATTTCTAATTTATGAACAAATTTTAAGAAAATTAATTTTCTTTTAAATTAATTAATTAATTATAATTATTTATTCATAACTTAAAAAAATACCAAAACATTTACTATGGTCAAATTGTCAATTTCTAAGATGCCTAAATTGTATTTAATTATTCATGGGTAAGGTCACTCTTGTATGGATGATTTACTATTCATAAGGGTCATACTACTATTCACAAGGGTAGGTTACTATTCATAGGTGTAGGTTACTATTCACCAAAAATTATGTTATTCTTATTGGACCCCAAAAATCCACTTGAACACAACCGTGTATGTAGGATATTCAAAATTCCAGACACATAATTGAAAAAATTATGTTTAAAGATGACATAGCACTTAGTAGTTCGTTATGTTGTGTTTTCATGTAATTTAATGACATATTTTTAAAAAGGAAATTTCCATTGAAATACTTTGGGTCGTTACATTTTCCCCAAATTATGAAATTTCTCCCTCAAAATTTCACTTTACACAAATAGGTGAGGGTACTTCTCCTTCATCGCCTCCTCTGGTTCCCAAGTAGCTTCTTCAAACTTATGGTCCATCCAAAACACATTGACAAGGTGAGTTGTCTTGTTGCGTAGAACCCTATCTCCCCGGTCCAGAATATCTATTGGCTACTCCTCATAAGAGAGATCATCTTCCAACTGTACCACCTCTGCGTTTAGTACATGTGAGGGATTAGTTATGTACTTCCACATGAGTGATACGTGAAAAACACCATGAACTTGATCCATATTCAGTGGAAGTGAAAAAAGATAGGCCATGGCTTCTATACGGTCAAGGATTTCAAAGGGGCCAATATACCTTGGGATTAACATTCCGTTCTTCCCAAATCGTATGACTCTCTTCTATGGTGATATATGAAGGAAGACATTATCTCTAACGTCGAACCCTAAATCCCTTCGAAAGTTGTCAGCATAGTTATTTTTCCAACTTTGAGCATCATTGATGTGTTTCTGGATGACTTGAACTATCTCTGTCATCTCTTCCACAAGATTGAGTCCAAATAGATTTCTTTCTCTAACTTCATCCCAATAGGTTAGAGTTCTGCATCGCTTTCCATATAGAGCTTCATATGGATCCACCTGAATATTTGAGTGGAAGATATTTTTGTATGAGAACTCAACCAATGGGAGATGCTGATCCCATCCACCTTTGAATTCTAGTGAGCAGGCTCTTAACATATCTTTAAGCGTCTGAATAGTCCTTTCAGATTGGCCATTGGTTTTGGGGTGATTGGTCGTGCTGAAATTTAGTTCAGTACTCAAAGAATGTTGAAGGATCCTCCAGAATTTAGATGTGAACCTTGGATCACGGTCAATGGAAATTGATAGTGGAACATCATGTTGTCTCACAACTTCCTTCACATATATCCATGGACGTTGTTCAAGAGAAAGATCTTTCCGAATAGGGATAAAATGGGTAGTCTTGGTGAGTCGATCAACCACAACCCTTATCACATTATTTCCCTTCGATGTCTTCAGGAGACCCATGAAAAATTCCATAGTAACATTTTCCCATTTCCACATGGGTATAGGCAATGGATGCATCATCCCTTTTTACTTTGGTCCCTCTACTTTAACTTATTGGCATTCCAAGAACATTGATATATATTCTGAAATCTCCTTCTTCATGTTATCCCACCAAAAGTGTTCTCAGAGATCATGGTACATCTTGGTGTTACCAGGATGGATAAAGAATGATGAGGTATGTGCATTTTCCAATAGCTCCTTCTTAATCTCATGTGATGAAGGAACACAAAGACACATTCCAAACCAAATCACACCATCATCTTCGATATGGAACTCATGCACCTTCCCTTACTTTACCACATTCACTCTCTTTCTTATCTCCATATCATCCCTTTGTTCTTATTTAATCATTCCTTGGATAGATGGTTGCGCAATCATATGGGCAAGGTAGGATGTATCCTCTGCCCTTATTATTTCTAAATCCATGCTTTGCATATCCAAGAAGATACGGTCTTTCTCAATCTATAACATGGATAGAGTAGCAGGTTCTTTTCAGCATAGAGCATCAGCTACTTTGTTCACCATTCCAGGATGATAGTGAATAGGGAATTCGTAATCCTTAATTATCTCTAACCATCTCTTTTGATGCATGTTGATCTCATTTTGTGTGAATGTATACTTTAGGCTCTTGTGGTCGGTGTATATGTCACACGTCTCACTATAATGGTAGGGCCACCATATTTTAAAGAAGACAATCACAGCTTCCAACTCTAGATCATCTATCAAGTAGTTCTACTAATGGATTTTCAATTGTCGTGAGGAATAGGCTATCACGTTATCATTTTTCATGAGTACGCAACCCAATCATTTCTTTGAATAATCAATGTATATCACAAAACATTCTCCACTTTTCGGTAGTGTGAGTACATGTGCAGTGATCGACCTTCTCTTTAGCACCTTGTAGCTTCCCCCACATTCTTCCATCCTAACTTACTTTACCCCTTTCCTTGTTAACTTAGTTTGCGGGCATGTCAATCGTGAGAATTTGCTCACAAAACATCAGTAGTACCGAGCAAATCCAAGAAAACTACAGATTTCGGTGACACTAGAGGGCATGGAACATTCCTCAATTGCCTTTTTTTGATGTATCCATAGAAATTCCCTCACTTCTGATCACATGTCCCTAGAACGTGACTTTCTTCATCTAAAATTCACACTTGTTGATCATGGCCTATAACTTTTATTTCTCATTGTCTCTAACACAAGTCTTAGATGTTTTTCATGTTCCTCCTGGATCTTGGATTAGATGATAATATCATCGATAAACACTACCAAAATTTTTTTGAGGTAATGTCTAAAGAATATATTTATCAAATCCATGAATATTTCAGGGGAATTAGTAAGTCTGAATGGAATTACTAGAAAGCCATAGTGCCAATGCCTTGTACGGAAGGAAGTCTTCTGAATATCCTCCTCCTTCACCTTTAGCAAATGATATCCAGAACAAAGATCCACCTTTGAGAAGTATTTATCTCCTCTTAACTAATCAAACAATTCATAAATCCTTTGAGGAGGATACTTGTTCTTTATGGTTATCATGTTGAGTTCCCTATAGTCAATACAAATCTGCATTGTTCCATCCTTCTTCTTCACAAAGAGCACTAGCTCACCCCACGGTGATTCACTAGGGCGTATGAACCCTTTGTCCAGATTCTCTTGTAGCTGCTTCTTTAACACATCTAGATTGATAGGAATAATCCTATATGGACACTTTGAGATAGGAGTAGCTCCAGGTATGAGTTCTATTGATAACTTTACCTCACAATCCGGGGGAATTCCGGGAAACTCTTCGGGAAATACATCAATGTATTCCCTCCCGATGGTAATTTCCACAAGGTTGGAACCTTCCTTTGAGTCAACCATTTGAGAGAGGTATGCTTCTTCATAGGGAATCAACACCCACACAGATAAATGATTTTTCAAAGGATATTCATGATCTTCCTTGCATTTATAGATGAGCATGGGATGGTTCGGAATATGAAAATATATTTCTTTTTCCCAACAGTTGATATGTGCTCTATATAATGAGAGCCAATCCATTTACATTATAACGTTGAATTCCACCAAGGGAAGTATTATAAGATCCGTTGGAAGAATTATCCCACATACGCCAATAGTAGAAGATTCAAACACATGGGTTGCAATTATTTCACATCTTGTTTTTTTACAAATATCTATACTTCATGGTTTCGGGGCTTCGATTCTATAGTTCATTCAAATATTCAAGATATAAAGGAATGTGTAGAACTAGAATCAAATATGACTTTTTCCATTCATGATAGAATAGTAAGTGTACATTGTACGAGTTCATTATCTTGCTCCACTTCCATAGTAGAGATGGAATAAGCCTTCCCTTGTTGCTTTAGCTTCAGTGGCTGCTAACGTTGAATACCCTCGAGAACTCGAGGTTTAGTGCACTGGATTTCATAGTTCCCTAGATCCCTAGAGTTGTTGCATTGAACAATGAATGGTTATCTCCTTTCTTCTGCAACATTATCCCTCTTTTTTATGTCTTTCTGACACTCTTGAGCTAGGTGTCATTCTTTCCCACACTTGAATCATTTCCCCATCCCTTTTAGGTAGGTCCCATGGTGCAACTTCCCAAAATTTTGGCATGTAGGTCATTTATTTTTCTTCCCACCTTTGTCATTAGATCCACCAGCTTGAAACTCCATCTTTCATTTCTTATCACCATAGCCATGGGACCATTCTCCAAACTCCATCTCCACTTTGAGAGCACCCTGGATAACGTCTTCATAATACCAAAAGTCTCTAATTACAATATCCTTTTGAAGGTGTGATTAAAATCCAATATAGAATCTATCAATTTGGTTATCATTTCTGATAACAAAACCCGATGCTTACCTTGCAAGACTTGTGAAATTTTCTTCGTAGGTTGTGACATAATCTCCTTCTTTTTTCTTGATCTCTATGAATTCTCTCTCCATATTTGGGTGAAGAGTTCGTGTGAAATTCTTATTAAGAAACATCATCTTAAAGTCTTCCCATTCCATCTATTCAGTTTCCTCCCTTAGCTTGTTGTTATTAATCAAATCCCACAATTGATCAGCCTCTCCATCTAGAGGATAAACGGCTAGTGTCACCTTCTCCTTCTTATAAAAGTGAAGAACAAAAAATATCTTCTCAATGGGGTTGAACCACTATTCTGTAACTAGTGGATTAGAAGATCCACTAAACGTCAGTGGTCTTTGCCGCATAAAACATTTGATAGAGAGTTTCCCTCTCTTTGGTGAAGGATGATGTTCCCCATTATTATGGTTATTGTTAATAACTTCAGATAATTGGTTAAGTATCGCCATGAAGTTTTGAACTCCACCTCCAAAATTATTGGGGTTGTTGTTCGGGAAATCTTTTAATAGCCCTCGAAAGAGTTGTTGGCCTGGTTTCTCCCAGTTCTTACCATTTTCTAAAATAGAAAAGGTTAGAACAAAACATAAGTCAATAATTCATGAATAAATTATTCCTTTAAACAAACCATAACAAATGTGATCCCTATGTAAAGATTATTATGTGAATATTTGTACTTAGACTCATTCTAGATGTTTTCTCAAGGGTTCAGTAATTCTAATTCCAAATTAACTAAACCTTTCCTCTGATACCAAATGTAACAAATGGGTACCAGTGACAGCACAACAACCCCACCTTAACATGGTCTTCAGATACTGGCACACCAGGTACCACCAGTTTCCCCGCAGACATGTGGTCCCCACCCTTGGGCCCAACCACGGCCTGAATGTGTCATCTGACTAGTGAATATCTTCACAGGCCAACATATTTCCAATATAGTGTTATTTGTCCTCTATATCAAGACAATAAACTTATAGTGTCACCTTCTCCGTCTCAAAATAGTGAAGAAAAGAAAAGATCTTCTCCATGGAGTTGACCCAATGTTCCATAACTAGTGGATCAGAAGATCCACTAAACGTCGATGGTCATTGCCGTATAAAATATTTCATTGTCAGTTTCCCTCTCTTTGGTGAAGGAGGATGTTCCCCATTATTATGGTTATTTTACATAACCTGAGATAATTGGGTAAGCATCGCCATGATGTTTTGAACTCCACCTCCCAAATAATTTTGGATGTCATTCGGAAAATCGTTGCATTGGCCCTCGCATGAGGTGTTGGCCGGGTTTATCCGGGTTCCCACCACTTTCCCAAATAGAAAAGGTCATAAAAAACATAATCCAACAAGTCATTAATAATTTATTCATTTAAACAAAGAATAACATATGGGATCCCTATGTAAATATTATTGTGTGCATATTTGTACTTAGACTCATGCTAGATGATTTCTCAAGGGTTCACTAATCCTAATTCCCAAATTAACAAAACATTTCCTCTAATACCAAATGTAACAACCGGGTACCGGTGATAGCACAACTACCCCACCTTAATATGGTCGTCAGATCCTGGCCCACTACATACCACCAGTTTCCCCGCAGACACATGGTCCCTACCCTAGGGTCCAACCACATGGACGAACAGGTCATCTGACTAATGACTATCTCCACATGCCAATAGATGTCCTTTCTAATGTGCTTTGTCCTCACTCACACACACCCTGGGAAACTTCCCAGAAGGTCACCCATCCTGATCACTAATTCAGGCCAAGCACGCTTAACTGTGGAATTCTAATCAGATAGGTTCTCAAAAAGAAAGGTGCACTGTGTTGACATGAGTCTTATCAATTAGTCATTTAACCCTATATCATTTAGGGATGTTACAATCACCCTCTTTTAGAGAACAACGTCCTCATTGTGGGCCCTACATCTCAACCCAAGTAGTACACCACACATAAGACTCGGTTCCTCCTCTGATACCTAATGTAGCGACCCTGCATTTATTTACATTACTATTACATCATTTTAAATATAATAAACTTAATAGTATTACACATATAGGATCTTATGGTTTCGTGTCTTGGAAAAACTAGGACTATACAAAACAAGTACAACATCGAACATAAACTTTTCTGTTCATTTCTTCTTCTCTAGCTTCTTATTGGCATTTGACCTCTCCTTAGTACTTGTAGCCACCTGAGGATATACATAAAAATGGGTGAGCTAGAAGCCCAATAAGAGGATAGATAAGAACAATATAGAATGGGGTGAGCGTATTCATAACATAGGCAAAGAGTCATGAGAGGAAGCATTAATAATAGACTTTAAATGTGGCAATGCATAAAACTGAAATATAATGTCGTAGTGGTTAACTACCACACATACTTGTGAAAAAAGCTAGAATTATGTTAACACAACATTTCACATTTACTCATGAGATTCATCACTTTACCGAAGGCATTGGAATGTTTCATAATTCCGGGCGCACCCGTCACATTTAATCATTTATATTACGCTATATAATTTCAGGAGCACGCATCACATCATATCATTATCATTTATCATGCATTCCAAAATGAACATATAACATAAATGAACATAACTAACCCATGAAAAGGAATGGGTTTAATCTCGTAATGAAACATTCATAAACATTGGGTTCCCAAAAGAAAGAGGGAATAACATACTTGATACAAGAACCGTCAATCATGAATGAGGAGTAAAAGGTGTGTTATTAAAAGAAGTGTTCTTTTGGAAAACATTTGGTTTTCTATAAAAGTCAGTGACAAATATTTATATCCAAAAAAATGAAAGGCAATTATGAAAAAATATATTTTTAGGGAGTAACCATATCAAAAGTGAGTGGAAGAGGGAGAACCCGAAGAATAAAAGTTGGGATCGAGAATTTCCTCTTACCTTGTATCTGAATGCTTACTTCAATTTAATGTCCTATATACTGACATTATATTCATTAATTAGAAATTAAATAACCTTTTATACATTAATAGGGGTCATTTTGGTCTCATTATGTTTTTATGGGACTTTTGATGAGTTATATTGTTTAAAAATATTGTTCAGGAATGTTGGTTGAATGGTTTTCTTGAGAGTTTCACATGTATTCATGAATTGAAGTTTTTGTAGAACATGGGTAAACAACCAGAACATATATTACATTTTATTAATGTTAATCCAGATGTTAAAATAATCTTATAATTAATTACATTGTATACTATGTGTATGAATAATTAGATAGGAATTTAATGATGATCGTTTGGGTTAGTTTGGGCGGTTTTTCGACCACAATTACCTTGATTTGTTTTCTCATATAGTAATATGTACATAAGTTAGTTCCAGAACATAAAATAGATAATAATACATATATAATATTCTGGGTCAACCATAAAAATGGTTTCATGGCCAGATCTATAGGTATAAATGGAAAAAGAAAACATGTCGTTCTTGAAGCTGAAAGATTACCACCTTACGAACAATGTTTTCTTTTATAAAATAAAAGAAAGAGGAGATGGGGACTGGATGTTATAATATCCATTAGTATCATAAAAATATAGTATATGTATGATACTGTAGTTACCATACCATTTGGACAAAGATAGGTTCATAGAGAACAAGAAAAGTACATAGAATTGAAAGGGAAATAAAGGAAAGAGAAAGAGAAATTACCTCTTGAATCCTCCTCTTGAGATCCTTCTTAAGGGGCCTAAGCTTGGTCATTTGATGATACCAAAAGCTCTTGGACGTGGGGAAGGGGCTAGGAACGATTCTTGGGCAAGGGTTTGACAATTATTGAAGCTTTAAAGGCGTGTTTTGGAAAGGGGAGGGGGAGGGGTTATTTATACATGAGGAGGGAGGGGTTTTTAGAATAAAATATTAAATAAAATAATAAATCAAAAGTTGGACATTTAATAGTAGTTTTTTGACATCCTAAATCATAAATTAATATAATATAATTTTTTTACTCTTTAAATCATCTTTATAATTCGAATTAATTAATTTATTAAAAGGAAAGTGAAGGAAAGAGAAAAAGACACTTTAAGAAATCACCTTTTGAATTTAGGCTTTAGAAAGTTCTTTGTAGGCTTGAAAATTGAGTTTATTATATTTTAAGGAATCATTTAAAAAATTTAATATAATTTGGCTGAACCTATAGTTCTATAATGTTTACGTCATCTTCACATCATTAAGGATGCAATATAGGATACATCAGTTATGTGAAAAACGATATTTTTACTATTCACCCGAAAATTGAAGTATTTCAGAAAAATCCCAAATATTCTCCCTAACTATTTTAAATCCTATAGAATATATAAAAAAATCCCTTTTTTCAAAAATAATTTTATAAATATAATTAATTTAATATTTAATTAAAATCATATTTTACCGGAAAAATAAAGGTTTTAAAATTAAAACTGATTTTATAAAGCATTCAAAAATTACATAGGGTCTTATAAAATTATCTAAAAACTAGAAGAAATATATTTTCTAATTTATGAACACATTTTAATAAAATATATTTTCTTTAAATTAATTAATTAATTATAATTATTTATTTATAACTTACAAATATACCAAAACATTTACTAAGGTCAAATTGTCACTTTATAAGATGCCTAAATATTTTTTAATTATTTATGTGTAAGGTTACTCTTTTTTGGAAAATTTACTATTCATAAGGGTCATACTACTATTCACAAGGGCAGGTTACTGTTCATAATGGTAGGTAACTATTCAACAAAAATTATGTTTTCTTTTTGGTCCCCAAAAATCATCTTGAACACAACCGTCTATGTCAGATTTTCAAAATTCCAAACACAGAAATGAAAAACTTATGTTTAAAGGTGAATTAGCACTTAGTAGTTCATTGTGTTCTCAGGTGATTTAATGAAATATTTTTATGAAGTTAATTTCCATTGAAATTCTTTGGGTCGTTACATTATAGCGACGTCCCGCTACAAATTTCCAGACTGGGTTAGGATCTTTGCTATAATAAATTCTAGTTTCTATTTTATTCTAATGTTCAATATCATTTATCACAATTCGTTAAACTTTTTTGTACAAAATGGTTCACCAAATTATTATACAAAAGGGCCCATAATCCATATGGATAAAAATATGGCATCTACCTAAACCAAAAAATAACACAATCTAGTTGAATTATATGAAAAATAAGTATGAGAAAACATGTTTATTTATTACAAAAACTATCAGAACATCATGTAGTAAATCATTGCACCTTATTTGGAATTGAATAATTCAAGGAATGTGAATTCTAATAGGTTCCAACAATTATGCATGAGATGGAATACCCTTATATCTTCAGGTTGCAAAAAAATAGAAACCATATTCATATCAATGATAACATCATAATTAAAGTTCATCACTTAATGGTGGATACAAATAAACTATAATAATAAAAATCCATAAAACAAAACTTTCATTAGAAGAAATTTTAATTTTTCTTGTATGTTTATTAGGTACAACCATAAACAACTCTTTATAAAATAAAATTTCCTTCATATTAATGCCTATTATTAATAAATAATAAAACAGAAAACATATTCTCAAATTTCACATTGTAACATCCATGACCTGAATTCCAATAAAAGGTTCCCCAATCCAAGTTGGCCACATGGCCTGAAATGCATCTACCCAAACTCAATAGGTTACTGAATAGACACGAGGGCCTAGGTGTGTCAGTGGGGATACTATTCCCTCATCACCAGAGTTTTTCACAATGGAGATACAATATCATATTAGTAGGGGAATCAATAAATAATTCAGACCGGTGAAAAATGAACATGATATGAATATATAAAAACATCCTTAGAGAATCTCAAATGTAATAGTTTATGATACATGTCATGTGTCCAACAAAGAATCCAAAATATGTATACATGGATGGTTTACAATATATGTAATGATAGTAAAAAAGTCCAAAAACTATTTCAATTGTATAATGAGTGCCATCTTGGTCCCATTCTCCCATTCTCCTAAGAAATAGTCAATAACCTGTGGTAGGCTGCTTTCCCGTATCCATACATGAAATCATATAGTTTTTTTGGGTACCATTGAAAGACAAAATAGGGTGTGATATTTAATCCCAATGAAATACCAACTAATGGTCAAGATCCATCCATTATATGAATATATGATTATAACAGTGTGTATTAATTAAAAGAATATGTAAATGAATTATTGAATGTTAACAACCTATTAAAGACTAGGTTCCCATGGAAACTCATCCTTTTCTACCTACATTGGATTATCTAGTGATGTCTCTTAATTAAAATTTTGTCATGTATTATTCAATAATAAAGTTCATTTAATTAATTGTGAGAGATTTTAAAACATTTTTCACGATATATCATGTATCCTAGTTTCCCCCATAAAGGTATATGATTAAAAGATACCCAAACAACCCATCTATAAGTAATATGTCTCTAAGTGAATCTCTGCATGTTCTTTGACTTGGGAAATGCATCACAAAATTATTTAATTAATTTTTATATTGAGAACCCAAGTCGATACTTGGAATTCCAAATAATCATTATATTTATCACATTAGGTGAAACAAGAATCAATAAACCTAAAATCACATACTTGGAATTCCGCTTTGGAATGTTGGTTTTTCTCTAGGTGTGGTGTACAACACAACAACTCAAGCCCATATTTGGCGGTCTACTAAGGGATACCATTTATCACCGTTGGTTTATATGATCATCTACCCTATAAGTATCTTTTTTTCAATACATTAACATTCCATCTTTCAACCATAAATATAATATCCAACCCCTTGAGAATTTCATTATTGGTCCATATATAGATTACATGTATCACTTAGGCTTATGAAAGGCAGTATCCAACTAAGTGTGTCCACATAATTTTTATAAGAACCCTTGTTCCACACATAGAATATGATCATTCAATTAAATCCATTTAATTATATCACAATCATCACATTATTCATTTCAATTTATCCTCACTTTAGAAGGCAGATAAAGTTATGGGCATAGATTATAATTCTTATCCTCTACATAAATGACATGGGAGTTTCATTATAATATCCAATTAATTTTTAATCAACTAATTACATGGAATTACTTGGGTTTAGTCATCCATCCCCTTATATTAATCAATTCATGTTCTAATTGAAATTTTCATTACCATCTCAATTACAAAATAGAATCCAATTTTCAATTCAATTCATCTATTAAAATCCAATAAAAATGGGAAAAAGGGAATTCCCTATGGTTTCAAAATTAAAAATCCACTTTTGTTGGTCTAATTAATTTAACAACACATCCAAGTGGTGGTTAAAATTAAATTATATTAACATATATTCATTTAACAATGGGTTTTATTAATTGTATTGGCCATACCTCTCAATTTATTGCATGGTTTAAATTCCACTTCAAGTGTGTCTCTCTGATAATTGGTTATGTGTAACAAAAATATATATATATAATCATCGACATTGAAGTAAAATCACAAGAACACATACCATAGGTTCCTTTAAGATTTTTCATCTAGTATCAACTTCGTATTCGACTGAAATCCGTAGAATAACAAACAATAGATGAATAGCATATAAATATGGCATATAATGTTTCACCTAAATAGCAATGTTGACACAAACCCAAATATGGTATGATACAAAAATAATGGATCACTTTCCCATGCATACATAATGAGATGAAAATATCTGGATTCTGAGTCTAGATGGAAGATGATTGATAAATTCCTACTTTTTCCATCACAAGGGGATCTCTAAAGCTTTGGTTTTCCAATGTGAGTTTAAGTATAGATACTTGGTTCAAAAAATGATTTAATTATCAGAATTTTGGATATTTTCCCAAAATTCCTAGGTCACACAGTTTGGCCACATGGTTGGCCAAACCTTTTTCCAACCATGAGACCTTTGTTGTTGGAAAGGGGAACCCCACACAGTTTGATTGCACAATTTTACTAACCCTGTGAAAACCATGTATCATCTCACCATTATAAATTACATACATTTATGCATAGAGATGCATCTCAAATCACATAGTTTGTCTAACCATTAGTCCAATCAGACTCCAATTTCTAACCTCGCATTATTAGAAGTAACCATGGGGCCTTCCTAATATGGTTAATAATGGCCATGGGATAGTATTTTTTGTACCCAAATGATGGGTTCATGGCTCCAAACAAGCCCCAGACATCACCAATACACCTGTTACCTCAATGGGTAGTCACATTTAGCTATATATAGATATTTAAACTAAAAATTTATGGAATTAAAAGATTCCTTACCTCAATAAAGAACCAAGTTTTTAACTATGAATTATATTATATGATTATAATAATTCACATTATCCCATTTCAAATGTAATTTTTAATAATATTTTAATGTTGTTTTTTCAAACTAAGTAAGTTTAAAATATTAAAACATGGGTTTCCTTTCCTCTAAAATAAAAAATTTCTATATCTTCTACTATAAATTTAAATTTATATCCTTTATTCATTTTTAGGGATATTTTATTTTGATCTATTTATAATAATGTTTTAAAAATACTTCCTTTCCCTTCTCATATATTTGTTTAAAATATATTTGGACATCAATATAATAAATTATTTTGTTAAAATATTTGTATTTTCCCTTATATTTCAACTCTAAGGCTTATTATTCATCATGTGGAAGTTTGTTCATCCTGTATATATTATTACTATATTATTGATTTCTGATAGTTAGTGTTTTTATATCTTATTATTTATTAAATTCATGTTATGTGATTTTTTTAAAAAATTAATAATATTATTCTTTATTCCATGGGGTTTTAATGATATGATGATTATTAAAAATAGAACACAATTTAATGGAAGATTTTATATGTGAACATATATATCACTCCCCTGATTTTTAATGGTATCATATCACATGAGATAAATAGTTGTCCCATAAATGAGATGAAGAATTGTATTTTCAAATTTTTTATGTGTATGACATTTGTGAAACATTTCTCAATTTTTTTTTGTGAATTTGATACTCGTATATTTTTCAAAATGATTGTTATTTGAATAAAATGAGTTAATAATTTTTCACAATTTTTTGTGAACATGATTTGGGATAAATAAATTACATGATTTTTTTAAATATGTTTGTTCCATGATTCCACATTACACTACTATTAAAGAACCTCTCATATTTCTAGATTCTTATGATTATAATGCATTAATCATGTTTATTTTATTATCAATCCACAAAAATTTTAGATTATATATGATTTTTAGTTTTTATATCAGATGTTTAAATCTTTAGTTATGGATAACACATATTATTCTATATTTTGTTAATAATAAATTTAAACCATCAAATTTTTCTCTCAATATTATGATCTTACTCTTAAAGAAATAATGATATTATTTCTCTAATATTGAATTTTTTTTCACTCCTTTCTCCTGTTTTCATTTATTTATATCATTATTATAGGTATAATTTTTTAATGACTATAAGTTAGTAATTAGAAGATTGGTTATATTGAAATTATTTCATATAATTATTCATCTATAGCTAATCTGTAATATATTAACCTTATTAAATAACGGGTATGGGACAGTTTTTCTGATATATAATCAATTTAATAATTTTTTTGTATTCTTTATGTTGTGATTTTTTTGGATTCATTAGATTAATTACATGATATGTGATTAAATATAGTTGTTATTTTATTTTATAATATATTTTTCATTAACATTTCAATTAATTTCATATTTATTGGTTTATAAAAACTCAATGATCATTATAAATAGTTTTTATTATAAAAATCTATCCTTTCTAACGTAATTCATTGATGCAATTGTTGTTACTATTTATTATATAAATTTAATTTTTATATATGTTTTCATTGTTTTTGCATCATATATCACATGGAAAACAATAGTTCTCGTAATAGCTATGAGGAAAAGCTGCTATCCCATTATTTAGTTAAAATTATTGTCAATAAATGGTCCCGTGTAGATCCTATAGTATACTAAATAACTTTTATTCCATCAACAATTCTAAGAACAAAAAATTTTATATTTTAGAAGTAACTTATTTTGACATTCCACCAAAATATTTAATAATAAATATTGGTTATTATAGAGTACCTAATTCAGATGAATTTCAACATCTCTATTGTTGATACAGTTTCATCATATTAAACATCATAAATTATCATAAATGATTGAAAACCAATCTACATTTATAAGTAATGGCATTTTTATCTAAACCAATAATTATTTTTAAAACACATTTTGACTCATTGGTTTTTATTTATTCAATATATTTTATGAAATAATATTATTTATTTTGATTTATAGAGACCAATTTTTAATTATTATCTTATTTCACTTTATATCTCACTTGAAGTATATTGATTTAAATTTCATAATGAATATTATATCACCTCACTTTATGATCATAATTCTATTTCAATTTTATTATATCTTCCCTAAATATAATGTTTCTCTAAACATTCTCATTCCATGTGCTCATGTGGAACATTTTATTAAGATAATTACCCAAACATCATAAGCCTTGAAGTTATCCAAGTATATATTTCTCCCACCATCTTGATTATAGAAGTGAACCTTATCATAAAATTAAAGTATTTTAGTTGAACATAAATATTATATATTATGAACTTATAACAATTCTTTGGTTTTATTATTACAAAGTAAATAAATTCACTTTGGATTTATAAATTCAATCTTATTTCTATGAAAATACATAAAAAGAATTTACACATTAAGAAGAAATTTTTTCTAAAATGAATTGATTTCATATTATAACTCCTATTAAATTTTATTTTTGATTTTTTATTTTTTATGGTTATGGGTTAATGTTAGTATTTTTGAACCATGTCCCAAAATATAAAAAACTAAACACAACATGAAATTTTGGATGTTTTTGTTGTTACCATAGAACAAAATTATAAATACATTTTCTTTACATGTATTCATGGATTTTAATAATAATAATTTTATTAATTCATAATTATTTTTATTCTCTATAACATTGTAATTTGAAATTTTCCAAAGGTGCATATTGAACAAAATGGTGGTAGTCATTCCCTATATTGATAACAACCTAGACGTACTGTGATGATAATATTAAATTAATGTTCTTTAATGGGATGATATTTTCTAAAGGGGATCATATCATATTTGCTATCATGGGTAGGCACCTCATAAAACACTAACACATTTTCTCATAATGTCTACCAATGGTAATCATTAAGGGAGAATGTTTAAGAGAAAGATACCCAGTACTAGGATATCAATAATTATATGTATCATGGGATATTCTAATATATTAAAATGTGTAATGGTAGATATTCATTATGAGTATATTTAATTAATATCAGGATTAAAATACTTTTATTTATTGACGAAAACAATGATGACATATTCTCATGTTGAGGAAGGATATAATTGATGTTTCACGAGTGTTATTGCATTAATGAATAATTAGAGGAATGATTTTTATATTCTATATTTTGATGGATGTTGATAACACAATCCCGTTGTTAGGAATGTGAAAAATAATTATCTTCATGGATATAAAAATTTTCAAAAATATTTATTCAATGTCAATGAATGATTCATCGAGTGCATATGTTGGTGACACCATTATATGAATTTATTAATTATAGATATTGATACAAAGAGTCATATGACACAGTTTGTGTGTTATTTTGAGTTTTTTTTATCATAGTGACCTTAAAATTAATTCCATTGGATTCCATGGTGTGTTTATAGATGCTAACAATAGATATTATACAGTTCTTCCTAATACTTATATGAATTAGGAAAGGAGTTTCACACACTAATTGTATCCAGAACATAATTTAAATCATAAAATAATTTATTATGTTGAATAAATTATATTCACATATGTATTATCATAATTATACATTATTGGTTGATAAAATATAATCAGTCTTCAGTTATTCATGGGAATATATGTGAGTAGCATATTTAATTAATATTTTTTCTCTACTCTAGTTAATATAATATTTATATATTTATCAATGAATTAGATAGATATGATTATTTATTCATATAAATAGATGGTTATTATTGAAAATATGATATATAATTTCTAGGATTATTGGTTGAGCTTATGGTTTGATAAAAACAGTATTTAAATATAATTTTAATAAATATTAATTTTTTATTCATTAAATGAAATTTAATTTTCCAGTCAATTAGTGCCTGAAATGTAAATAAATATATTATTATTATTATTTGAATATTATATTTATCTTCTATGTTAAAAATAATACATACCCTTGTAAAATTATTGTTGTGATTCCCTAGTACTATATAAACCAGATTCTATCATTATCAACCTTAATCATCATTATGCATAATGAATTATTATATAATACTCTGAATAAATATGGAGATCATCCACTAAAACAGACAATATAAAAGAATGAAGATTTGAAATTCCACCATCTCAATTATATTAAAAATAAGATGAAAAATTTCACCTTATTGAATTTCCATTTCTACAATTACTAATGATGAAAGTACTAGAATCTTCCACACAAGAACCCATGGATTTATATGGCGACATTAAGAGGTTTTTAATGAACATGTGTCCCACTAAACATGGAATATATTCTTGAATCATTTGATGTGATGATGGTAAGACCTATATTTTTCACTTGATTCAATAGTGAAGAATGCATTTATACTTGATGTAATTTATTATTTAAAAAACAATTATCTTAAATTATATGTAATCATCTCGTCACATGGATGTTAAAGTATTAATTTATCAATTTATTTGGATAAATATTGAAAATTTTATGTATTATCAATTTTTGGATCAAAAATGACAAATTCATATATGAAAAAACCATCATGTGGTATTAGAGTCATAACATTATAATTTATAATTATTTATTTTTCTTTGATTGATTATAAAAAAAATTGTTTTCATTTTAATGTTTTTTGGTTCCTTAAATTTAATGACAATGAAGATATTAAATTGATTGTTCCTAATTTTTTCAATTTTATGTGGTCATAAGATTTTATTAATATTTAAGGAATGGTTGAGTATGGAACCGTAAGGTGAAGATGATTTTTTCTAGTACATCTGGTTAGTGGTTGAGTAAAAGGAATGAACATGTCTTGTATAGAGATTCGCTACACATGAAAATTTCATGGGGTACAAAACAAATATCATTAAATAATATATAGTGATTATATAATAAAATATGTGTTCATTAGATAAGTCTAGAACAACTTTTTTAAAATACACTATTTAGATGGAATATACACCTTGTTGTCCATATGATTAGAAAAGAATTTTGTGGAATCTAGATGGTCAAATGTGCACTACCTATTAGTAAACAAAATGGGGTATTAGTAGCCATGAAACTTCTTTGTCACATCACTATGTATCAAATACACATTGTGTGAACCTAATATGTGTTCATTACCAAATTACACAATGAATCCCTATGAATATTTCATGGAGATGTGACAAGTGATATACATTTCATGTATCTCACTAGTATATGTTTTTATTCTTCTTGAGATATATGAAGACTCTTTATAAATTTAAATTGAACACAAAATATAGACAGTCAACTAGGGTATATAATTATTAAATAGTGTGTAGTATCGTAGAATTTAATTGATTTAATTAAATGAAAAATAATTAATTATATCATGAAAACCAACTTTAGTAGCCCACAGCTGGTGTGAAGAATATGTAAAACAGACATAAGATTATATGAAATCCCAATTAATTTTTTGAAATTAAATTAATTTGTATTGAATTTGTTTTCAATCCACATTTCAATAGATGATGTTAATTTACAATAGTATTTATATAACATGTATAATTCTATGTCTTTAACAGGACTAAAGTTCTATGGTTTTTGAACTTTTTCATTTACTGGATGGTGAATTTTTAAAATCGAACAACGGAATTGGATTCTGAGAGTTTTAGAACTTCTATGTAATGATTTTGGAGTTGGTTGAATCCCCATGTAGTCTATCATGTGTCTTGATGAGTTTTAGGTGTGTCAGACTAGAAAAAACTCAAATTTTTAAAGGCAACAGAGGGCGCACAGTTTGCACATGGTCTGCTAAATCGTGTGGCCCACTACAGGTAACTATGTGACCCCTTTTTAAGAGGGGTAGTGGTTTTACACATGGTATACACATAGTTTCCTAAACAATGTTCCAAGACCATGCATGTTTTCCCTTGGATACAGTAGGCCCCACACGGTCTACATACGGTATGGAAAACTTTGTCGGTATAACTGTTTGTGACACCCTGTTTTAGATTTTTAATTTATTTAAAAATAAAATGAAATTCAAAACTAAAACCTAAACTAATAATATCCCATACCCCATAGTCATCTGACACACCCCACAGGGAGGGAGGTCACTATCGATGCACATACTTCCTCCCTCAACCTCCTCTCCTCACTTCGATTCTTCCCATTTTTCATTGTGAATCTCCTTCGATCCAACTTGTTGTGTCTTATTCTCCATTATCCTCTCAATTTCTGGCCATATTTTGGCCTCTTCATCACCTGATGATAATTTGACAAAACCTAGGGTTTTGTGTTCATATGTTTTTTTTGATCCCTTTTGTTCAAGGTTGTTGTGAATGGACTCTTATGACCCTTGTGTGTGGGCCCCAGAAACCACCCCCAAATGTGAGGCAGTTCGAGAGATTTCGGTCCACCGTTTTTGTTCCGAGGTGAGTATTTGTGATTGAATCTTGTTTCAGACCTATTTCATTGAGGACATTATGTGTCTTTGAATAACATTTAATAAATAATTTGGAATTTTGGCCATTCTGGGAGGTTTTTCACCATTTTGGATTGTCCCTGACTACCAAAGTGAGGGGTTTTCCATTCTTTATTGGTTCTACACCATTTAAATTGCATCCTTTAATTATTTTAAGGATTTTAGTTTTATATGTGTAGTGTGTTGGTCCCTGTTTGGGGGTTTGGAGTCTCCATTTCAAGGGATACTCACCTACATATGCATTGGTATGTATGTATTTATATGTTGATTCCCCCATTATGTGAAATTCATCCAAGGGAGTGAATGAACATGTATAGTGCTAGGTGTGTCAATGTATATATATAATAATGCATGTGTAAGTGAGTTTAAACTTGTATATGCATATAAGTATATCTTTAATGATCCCCTTTCACCTTCCCAAGGCTATGTGGGTGTGTGAATATGGACTATGAGTCATTTCACGTGTGTGAGAGTGCACATACTCAGTGGGGATGTAACTGTTCTTAGTTTGAAAGCTCCAAGAGCCGAAGTGGATGGCTTGGTTCCACCCTTGAGGTAGGGTCCCTTTCGAATTCCTCAATTTTATAAATGCAGAAATAAATTTCTTAATACACATTTATTAGATATTATATCCATCCAATGAAGTGTTTTTATTGAATTCTCTATGATGTGATTTAGTAAGTACCATATTTAAAATTATAAAGGTGATAAATGATTTGTGTGATATGTAATACCATGATTTTAAAATAAAACCTCTCCAAATGAGGTGTGAATCCTTCAATATAAAAATTAGTGGATATACCTTACTTTTATGACTTGTCATGCCTACAATTATTATTCCTTGATGTAATGTTGAAATACGAAATGTTTTAGAAAATAAACAAATAGCTTAAGAAACACTAAGTTTCCTTTTTAAAAGGATTAAAGGACCAAAGAACCGTCTAAGTGTTTGGTCTTGTTTTTAAATTGGAATTACCCATTTAGCTAATTTATCTTTTTCATGGATACATATATCCTTATAAATCCAATTGGAATGTTTTTGTAAATGGAATGATTTGAGTTAAATGAATGGTTAACAATTAATGATTGGACCTCAGAACAAATTACAAAAAAAATTAAAATGTTTTGAATGATAATAATACCTTGGGTCACATGTTGGTTCCCATGTATGAATTCCATGGACAGACTCAATTGGTTTTCATACTCATACCTTGGGAGATACATGTATTCCCCTGTAGGAATTCCATGGATAGACCTAGTTTCATGAGAGAATAATTGGATCAACGTCTTTGGAAACCCTTACACATTAAGGGAAGGAATAATTTTTGACCCTGATGTTTGAAAATACATTAAGGGATTTAACTAAATGGTTTCAATTATAAATTTCCTTGTCACACTAATAAAAGGCTAATCGTGGACCAAATGAACTTGATGATTAACTAAGACTTGATTACATGGTTTCATTGATCATTGGCCTATCCAAACTAATGAAAGACAAGGCTTAGAAAAATAAATAAATGGTATCAACCCTAATTCATTTATCTACAGTAATGGAAGGCAATATATGGATCAAATTAATTACTACATGAATCTATATCAAAAGGAATGCATTGACATGGGCTTTCCAAGGATTCTAAGAGGATAATACCTTGGGTACTCGAAGAACCCCATTCTGATTCAAGGATGCAGTTTTCTTAGGTTGTTACGCACCTAGACACTAGTCCTTTTCTATTTCTACATTATTATAGGATTCCATGTATACAAAAATATGTTCCATCATTCACCTATAGGATCAATGGTTACGTCCCATTCAGACCTATCTTTTCTTTTCCCCTTTTTACCTTGATCGTGCACCTTGGACCCGGAAAGGACCTAATTTTGGAATTCCTTGGATTACACTCCTTAGATTACACTCTTACCCATTACCTAGACTCAGATACTACTGAGTTATCCTTCAGTGAGATCAATGATACCTTGGTTATTACAATAGAACTCCCTCACAGAATATAATTATCATGATTCCTTGTTACATTATATAAACTTCAATAATCATACTATTATTAGGTGATGCCAGAACTGACTATGCCTTACTTAACTGATTAACCTAAAATTGTAATTACATAATTAATGAACTGGTTACATGTTTAGACACTAGCTTAAGGCTAAAGCAGGTACATGAGTATTTAATTGCATTGCACTACTTACATTATTTATGAATGATTGCACACTATTTAATTTATATTACACTACCTGTATTGGAATAGACACCGGTGGTGCTGGTCTACTGAGATTTATATCTCACACCCTACTCATGACATCATTGGGCTGAGGTACCTGAGTAGACCATTCTTTTTTACAAGATGGCGGACCATGATTGATTGATTTCATTCTTGTACCTGGTGTTGGAGAAAAAGACTAAGCTGGTGCTCGGGAGGCTCCAGGAGATCACCTGTGAGGATTTGTTTTCCCTACAACATTTTTTTACTTTATTGAAAAAAATTGTAATGTTTACTGATTTAAAATATGTATCAATACCATGTATTGAATTAATAGATTTTATAAACTGACATAGGCCACTATTTTTTATTTTATGAAATCTGTCTTCAGCTGCTTATTTATTTCTATTTTTTGCTTCTGCCGTTGATTGTTATTTACTCTGTTATAATAATGTGAAACTATGAAAAGTGGGTATAGTAACCCCACTAACTATCCTTACACCACCACTTCTTTTAATCATCCTTTAGTATACAAGGAGGTGCACTTGATGTCATGTGGTGACCGGTCCGACCACAGTCATAGTGGTGAGCTGGGTCGGGATGTTATAAAGATGTATCAGAGGCATGTTTTTTTGTCATACTATTTTGGGTTGGTAGACAGAAGACTATGAATGTGTTGGTTCCTGGTAAATATATATTCTTGGGACAGATCACCCCACATATATGAAATGACCAAGTGGATAGGTATGTGATTGTTGTTTATGTTGTTCAATGTGACAATTGATATGATTTCACCTAGAGTGATTGGTGTGCATTCTACTGCTTACTAATTTGGGAAATTTGGAAAAATTCATTGCCCTGATTTGGCATGGAAATTTCACTACATGAATTAGGCACTTATAACTTCACATTCCATTCATATATTCCATGTCATCTAGTTTAATTAGTAGGTTTCCTGCTAAGTATGATTTTGTTCCTTATTGATATGTCATTCTTCAGTGGTTTAATATTTTTTCTCTATGTTAGCTACTTATAGGGACAAGATAGCTTACTTTGATATATGAAAATCGTTTCATGGGATATTTGTTTTGTTTTAAGCTACAACAAGAGCCATTTTTCAATTATAAGGTGTATTGGTCACCTTATAGATGGGAAAAGGTAACCCGTGTAACTGAACCATTATCAAAAGGTTTCTAAACTCAATTTATAAAGTATGTTTGTTTTGACTAATGGGATTCAAATTCCATGCTATGAAGTGTATGTGAACTTTTTTAGGTTAGTATATATCCACCCATATAATTTGGACTATTATGCTTGATCATGTTAAATAGTAAATTGACACTGGAATTAATTAATGGGAGCCAATTTTTGATCCATTGAGTGTATGGTGCTACATGAATTGGGAAATGACAGCCCATATTAAATGTGATGGAAAGAGGACTTTGTAATTGATTATAAATTTGATAGAGGTTTTACTTATTTCTGAAATTAGAATGGATAGATTTTAAAATTCAATTAGTCCAAATTAGGTCAATTGGGAAATGTTCTTTACCAGATAACCCAGTATGGGAATTGTGACACTTAATAATTTAAGAGAGTTATATTGGGGTTATTTATAGATAACCCAAGAAAAATGGACCCTCCTAGGTCTCCTTATCTTCTTAAAGGAAATTATTTTGATATGTTTCCTAAAAATGTCGTGATGCCAACTAATGTAAAATTTTTGAAAATGGAGTTTTATAAAACATGAAATCCTTTCCCTTGGGGAATTGGTTAAAATCAAGTACCTTATATTTTCTATTGGAAAATGGTATTTTGATGTTTGGATTAAATAGTTTATGATTAAATATTAAGTGTGATTTAATATAAGAGGGTTGGAAATGGATCTTGTAGTGGTGTCCACTATTTAAAACCCTCATGTAAAGGGTAGTTCAGAATTCTTTTTGAATTTACTTGGAACAAAACATGTGCATGTTCCATATGAGTAATTTTAATTAAAAATGTATTTGTGATTGGATTTGATCCTACTTAAATTTGTTTTATGTGACCCGGTTTAGATTTGTAACTTGTTCTTCATAAGGGGATAACTATGGTAGGTAGTTCCCTAAAAACATTTTATATTGTGCTAGTGTTCTGACTTTCCCAATTTTGGTGTTGTTTTGGTGTCATTGTCCCATGTTGGACTTTTAGTTTTAAAGTTACACCCTTGTTTTTATGGTTTTTAATGTCTTTATAGATCTCTATATGAGTTTGAGCATTGATTAATGTTCATTTTTCTAGTGGTTAGACGTGGCTCAGGCATGGTCGACTACTTCGTAGGACATTTTACCCTATATTATTCTTAGTGATGGATGGATTGGTATGGCATCGTCCTGGAAAAAGGGTCAAAAGAGGCAACAAAACTATGAATTAAATCTTCTTGTACAGTTTTTGATGGTCATGTGTCATCTCCATGTAGGGCGACTTGAGCATTAATTAATCAGTTTCATCCAAATACTTCAGAGAGTCTTCAAAAGACTTGAGTGTTTTAACATGCCAGTCTCATTGTTATAATTCTAGCATTATTATGAGAGGTAAGTTTTCCTTAATTATGTAGGTAGGACACTCCTAAGGTGGGTAGTGTTGTGATGATCCTGGTAAATGATTCTTCTATATAGAAGGAGGACAACCAAAGTAGTCCATCGGTAAATAGTTGGTTATTTAATGAATTCCTTTGAGGTTTCTAGGATTCATTTCATGTCAATGTTTTTTAAGAGTTTGACAATGATCTGGTTTAACTATTTTACATTCTAGTATTTTGGTATGTTTGACTAGAAACCCCATTTTAAATCCTCTTATTGTAGACTTATTAAGAGATGAAAATTTACCCTATCTTTACATCTTCCTCGATGTAGTGAGTGAGCATCGCTCTTACACCATGATAAATCTTTAAAATTTGATGATCTTGTTGGATGATCTTTTCTAGTGTTACAAGCTAAAGAATAGTGCTTATCGAGGCTTGGTAAGTCCCGAGTGATTTCTAGGTTTCCATGTATGAACACCCTGATTGGACTCACAGAGCCCAGTGGTTCCTTTTGTTTGCATTGGCCACCTAATCTGGTCTTCTTCGAGATAAATCAGCCAAATTTATTGACCCATTCTCTCTCTTTTCAGTTTAAATTTTATAGTTGGTGATGGAACCATTTTAAATCTTGTTTCAAGCTGAAATAATCTGGGGTTTTTGTTTTCTAGTAATCTTTCACAACCATTTTATGTTAGGTCAATAGAGATTAGACCATTAATTTTTAGTGAAATAACGCTTGGAGAATAGATTAAACACTCAGTGTTGTTCCTTGTAAGGAAATTTTGACAGTAGAGATATTGTGGCTTGGGCTGACCTCTTCCATAAGTTAAGACCTCTTGTGGGAAGAACCATTGGACGAGTGTTCATTGAGTTTATGAAATGATATTGTCTATATTGAAATGGGATCATATAAGAATCATTTCTCTTTTTTTGTTGAACACAGAGCATTGGATCGGGTTGTAAAGGATGATATTCTAAATTCATAGTAAATGCTTAAGGTGCACCAGGAATTTGCAACACAATGTATCTATTTGAATAAAAAATCATGTATTTTTTTGTTCAAGTGATGTTTACATTTTTCCTGAAGGCTTCTCAGGGATGAGAAGTTTTTAAGGTAGGTAGATTGAATAATCTCATTCTTTAGAACCAGAATACTATAGGAAGGTTTTTGAACTTTTTCATTTACTGGATAGGTCATTTTTAAAACTGAACCTCAGAATGATATTTTTGTAGATTGATCACCTCTAAGATATGTTTTTATGCTTTTGTGATGGCCCAATAAGTCTCTTGAGTGGGTCTAGAATTTTCTAGAGTGTTTGATACGGAAAACATCATGTTTTAAAAGATATTAAGGGGATAATGGTTTGAGGATGGTATGCTAAACCGGGGGGCACGCTACCAGTAACAGTGTGACCCATTTTTTAAGAGGGGTAGTGTATTTGCACACAAGAGATTCACAGTTTCTTAAACTGTTCTTCTATACCATATAGGGTGTTCCTTGAAGGAATTAGGCACCGCATGGTCTGCACAAGGTTTGGAAAGCTGTATGATCATAACCATTTGTGGCACATTCTTTTAGAGTTTTAATTAATTTAAAAATAAAATAAAATTTAAAAGTAAAACCTAAACTAATACTCTCCCTTACCCCTTATTCTTGCAATGCACCCCATGGGGGGGGGGGGGGGGTTCCCCTTCGACGCATATACCGCCTTCCTCGTCCTCCTCTCCTCACTTTGATTCCACTTTTTTTTCTTCACAAATCTACTTCAATCCACCACTGTTAGTCCTCTTCTACCTTCTCCTTCCACTTCCTAACCCGATTTCGGCCTCCTTATTACTCGGTGAGAATTGGACAAACCCTAGGGTTGTGTGGTAATACAATTTTTCAGTTCTCTCTTGTTCTTGGTTTGTTCTAATCGTCTCTTAGGACCCATGGATGCGTGATACGGTAACATTGGCCAAAGGTGAGTGGTTAGGGTTATTTCAGTCCGTCAATTTTGTTCCAAGGTGAGTTTTTTTAGGTTGATACTTGTTTTTCACCTCTTTTATTAAGACATTTATGTGTCTTTTACAACCTCTTATTAAATTAGTAGGGTATTAAGCTATCCTGGGTGGTTTTTCATGGTTTTGGTTTGTCATCAACACACGAGGTGATGATTTTCCTATATTCTTTTGATTAACATCATTTGAATTGGGGTTTTTAATTATTTAAATGTTCATAGTGATTAATTTGTATTGTGTCGGTCCCTTTTTGTGGGTTTTGAGTCACCAATTCATGGGTGTGTCACCTACATATGAATAGGTATGTATGTTTGTATATGTGGTTTCCCTTATTTTGTGAAATTAATCCATGGTATTGAATGAAAATGTATGGGGATAGGTGTGCCCATTTATATATGTATATATATATATAAATTCATGTGTCGGTGAGTGGATACTGGTATATCCACATAAAAATAGGGGTAAGGATCCCCTTGTGCATTCCCATGGCCATGAAGGTGTGTGCCTAGGGTCTAGGTTTTCTTCCACCTATGTGAGAGTGAATATACTTAGTGGGGGAGTATATTATTTTAGATAGAAAGATACAAGATCCAAAGAGGACAACATGATTCCACCTTGAGGTAGGGTCCCTTTTGAAGTCCTTAATTTTATAAAAGCATTAATAAATTTCTTAAAACACTTTTATTTGAAATTAAATAAATGTAGTGAAGTATTTATATCTAATTCTATTAAATTCAATTGAGTAAAAATGATATTTAAAATGATAATGGTGATAAATTATTTGTGTGATAAGTAATATAATTATTTTATAATAAAACCCCTCCAATTGAGGTTTTTTACCTTCCATATAAATAGTAGTGGTTAGAGCTTTATTTCTTGACTTTTTGTGCATATAATTTTTATGTGTTGATTTTATGTTGAAATATTGAATTTTTAGGACATGGATCAAATGTATTTAGAAACACTGAGATTCCCCTTATAAATGATTGAAGGACAAAATAACCGTCTAAGTATTTCAGCCAATTTTTAGATTAGAATTACCAATATATATAATTTTCCATTTTTATGGATACTTGGAGCCTTTTAAATTCAGTTTACTTGTTTGGGTAAATGGAATGAGTTGTGTTAAATTAATGGTTAATGCTTAAGGATTTACCCTCAAAACAAATTACTAAATGGTTTTAAAATATTTTTAATGCTAGTAACACCTTGGGGGACATGTGGGTTCCCATGTTGAAATTCCATGAATTGAATCAATTGGTTTAAATACTTATACCTTGAGAGATACATATATTCCCATGTAGGAATTCCATGGATGGACCTCGGGATCATGAGAGAATAATTGGTTCCATGTCTATAGAAACCCTTATCAATTAAGGGAAGGTAGCAGTGTTGACATTGACTTTTGAAAATTCCTTAATGGTGTTTAGTTAATGGTTGCAATTCTCTATGGACTTGTCACACTAAGGAAAGGCTAGGATTGGGCCAAATTAACTTGATTATTAACAAAGACTTGATTACATGGTTTCAATGCTAATTGGCATACCCACACTAATGGAAGACAAGGCTTGGATAATAAATAAATGGTTGCAAATCTAATTCAACTATCCATATTAATGGAAGGAATGACTTGGCCCAACTGAAATTCTATATGAATCCATATCAATTGGAATGGGTTGAACTGGGATCACCAGGGATTATGATAGGAGAATACCTTATGTAAATGGGAATCCAATTCTGATTCAAGGATGTGGTTTTCTTAGGTTGATAATATTTTATATTCATACATTATTACAGGATGCCTTGGATACACTCCTTGGTTCCATAATTGACATGTAGGTTCCATAGTTACAACCCATCCCGCCTATTCCTTGGTTAGCCCTGTTTTACCTTAATCGATCAAATTGGACTCGGTATGAGCCTTATTATCAAATTCCTTGGATTATGCACCTTATATTACACTCTCACCCATTAGCTAGACTCATAGAATACTTATTTATAATTCTGTGAGGTCAACGTTACCTTGGATATAACCTTGGAACTCCCTCACCAGATATCATTATCAGGTTGGCATGTTACATCATGGAACCTTCACTTATTATAATATTATGAGGTGATGTAAGTGCTGACTATTCCATACATGACCTATTAACATAAATTGGTAATTACATAATTAATCAATTGGTTACATGTTTAGACCCTAGCATATGATTGAAGCAAGTACATCAGTATTTAGTTACATTATACTGATTACTTTATTTATTCATTCAGGCACACTGTTTATTTTATATTAGACTGTCGATATTAGGCTACACACTGGTGGTACTGGCCTACAGAGATTTATATCTCACACCCTACTCAGGCTATCATTACACTGGGTACCCGAGTAGACCATTATTTTTCATAGGACGGTGTACCATGATTGATTGCAATATTTCTTGTACCTATAGTAGGATAAAAGGACCAGGATAGAACTTGGGATGCTCAAGGAGATTGCTAGTGAGGCTTTTCATTCCTTTAACATTCTTATACTATATTTAAAAGAGTATTGTACTATTTACTTCTTTCAAATATGTATGAGTACCATGTCTTTCGTTCAACCATTGTATAAAATGAAATTTTCCACTTTTGTTCTTTTATATGAAATTTCTCTTTAACTTCTTATTTATTACTATTATCTTCTTCCACTGATGATTGTTATTTACTCTGTTATACCACTGGGTAACGATGATAAGAGGGTGTAGTATCCCCAATGACTTTCCTTACCCCCTCTATCCTAGTCGGAAACCTCTAGCTTACGGGGAGGCAAGCTTGAGGTAATGTGGCGACCGCTGTAGCCACCGTCTTAGTGGTGAGCCGAGTCGGGACATTACGTAATACTTCAATATTTTTAAAAATAAATTAAATATTGAATTCATATATAATTAAGTCAATAGAATATACCACCTTTCTTATAACCTAGACATTAAACGTAATTTTTCTACCTCTATGATTAGATTTTTGAAAAACTAACATGCAAGATTGCAATTAGTAAGATATTTAGAGTATGATAAGACAAACTTAATTTTTGATGAATTGTAACATATAGATAGGAATAGTAAACTGAATAGTATTGTGACCCTTATGAATAGTAAATCATATTATTATTTTATTTTCTTAATTTTATGATCTTGATTAATTTTTCAATAAGATAGAAAATGAATTATAGTTTTAAAAAATTTTACTTTTCAAAAAATATATATGTTTTTTTAATAAATAAAATTATTAATATTTAGAAATTTATTTTAAAGAATTTGAGTTCATTTTGGAATTATAATAAAAAAATAGTTTGGGTGATGTTTTGGTATTTTTATGAAATAGTTGATTTTTTGTAAATAGTGAAATTTGATAATTTACAAATATATGGTAAATAAGTTAATTTATTCATCATTAATGTGTCCTGGCTATTGAAAATGACCATTGTTTTGAACATAGATGAAATTATTACTTTATTAGGTCATAATTATCTACACTATTGGATTCCTTTCATGAAATAATAAAAAAATGATTGAAACAGTGGAAAACCCTCATATCCTCCGCTATACAAGCCCCCTCACTCCATCTTCCCTTCACTCCTAAAAACATTGTGGTTTGTCCAAATTTAGCACAAATATCCTCCCATGATGCTACCCCACGTGTATCATCCCTCGGTCCTATAAAAATAAAAAAACCGCTCCCCTAAATAGTATGTTAGGGAACATTACTTCAAGAGGTAAATTCCTCTTTTCATTTCTATTATTTCATGTTCTTTTCTTTTATTTTTATTTCCTCACCACATTTCATCCAAATTTTGTGATGACTTCAGTACCTTACACGTATTGGAATGTTGTTATGATAAAATAATAATTCTCCATAATCTCTCCTTTCTCCTTCTTTTATACTAGAAATGAAAACACCATCCGAGATGTGTTAATTTATCACATTCTAGGATGACGAGTTTTCAATTTCTATTACAATATTTAATTGAAGTTAGGAAACCATATTAATGGTATAACCAGACTATGATAGTTTTATTATAACTTATTTAATGTTATATAATCGTTTTTTGCAAATGATATTAATTTTTAAATCAATATGAGTTAATTGTGATAAAAAATGCCAATTAACCCAAAAATTGCCATTAATGTTTTTTATATTGATTCATATTCACTCCAAAAAACAATATGAATTTTATAACAATTTAACATTATGTTTTTTAACTAATAACATACATCTTATATTATATAAAACCATTCTAATTCTACATGTTTATCCATACACGAATATAAATAAACCGATCATGAAAACTGAGAAAGAAAATGCTCCCAAAGAATGAGATAGAATCTATTAACCCATAAAAGATCATGAATAAACCTAATAAGGTTATACCATATTAATTAATTGTAGAGTAGGTTCTATAATCATTAATTTATGAAAATAAATTATATTATTTAGTTCATTAAGATCAACAGAGGCACATCTTCAAATGTAATGTAAGGGTTTTCTACTAGAATCTCCATTTTCATTCGGGTTACTCTTATTCACTACTTAACTCAATAAAATTGTTTTTTATTTATAGTAAACCCATATATATTCTATTTCAATATTATATATTTGTTTTCTAACCATAATACCACATTCATTTATGGGTATTTGTATATTTTAAGAGGGTCTTTATAAATTCTTCCTAAAATACAAGCTCAATTCGAAGGGAATTTCTCAAATTTTTACCCACATTAATGGGAACTCAATAATATATTTTTATAAACAATTATCTTTCTAAAATATATCATTCTTTTAATAAAATACTATATTATTTCACTTATATTTTTATGCATATACTTCTCTAAAATTACTCATCTTTTCAAAATAAAATAGTATGTATCTCAAGAATTACTAAATGAATTTATAAGAGTATATTCATCTATTTTAACAATCCTATTGTTTATTATGTATTATTGGTATTAATAATTATGATATGGTATTCCATATTTAATTTAATGGTTTATGATTAGTTTGAATATAGATGTTTGATCTTAAAATCATTCACCAATTTACTCTGAATGGTTAGTGTTTATGCTTAATGATCGGGAAAAGTTATTTAGATTTTATATGTTAGTTTAAATATGAATGTTTATGGTTTTTATGTTTATAAACATTCATATTAGTAATTCATTTGACTAATAATGTGATGGTTGAGTCCAACTATAGCCCCTTGAGGCATCAGTATGTCTTATGAGACATATATATATAGACTTGGCTGAGGCCATTCCCATTTTTAGATATGGGTTTAGCCGAGGCCTTAATCATTTTTAGTTGTCTAGTCCAATGCCATGATGGTATGTTTTATGATGTCTAGAATATGAATCCCCTTAATTGTGATGTGAAAAAATCATATTTCATGAGGTTATTAGACTAGTATAATACCCATGATTATGTTTTATATGGAAATATATAATCTCCTCATATTCTAGCCATATTATGTTCAAGTTTATTTTTAAAGGCATGTGTTATCAATTATTCACCATGCCTAATGTTTATGTTATCTTCCATGGTAATATTTACACTTATTGAGCTTCTGAGCTCACCCCTTATTATGTTTCATTTTTTCTGGGACGTGAAAAGGTATATTATGAATGACCTGTAAGGATAAAATTAGAGTGGTGGATGTTCCCAATAAAACTTATATGATGGATTTTATTTCAAGATGTAATGTTGTAATTATTTATGTTTCTATCTTTAAAAATCTACTAAGTTATTCATTCATCTGGGATATAAGTTTTAGATTATTATTCCAATGTAATCTAATAAACCACCAAATCTAGGAAACTAGGGTTGGGTCTTTATAGTAGGAATCAGAGGAAGATTATTAGAAAAAATGGAAACTATATTTCAAAAAAATGTAGATTAAGAAATAAAAACCTATGATTTTCTTTGAGGATAAATGTAAAATAACATCCTGTAATTTTTGAATGTTATAGATTATGTTGATATCCGAAGAAAATACACCCACGTTTGGGTACTACAAATAGACGTTGTTATGGAAAAATGGTACCTAGGATTGAAAACACTGACAAGGAATTTTGGGCTTAACCTTGGATATCCTGGTACAAAACAATGACCCTTACTACACACCTGGTTTGAAACCCCATGGGGATATTCTTAGTATAATTAAAATTTTCTCTACAATCCATTTTGAAGGATTTAAATTGAAATTATTCCTCAAAGAATCCTTGTTTATGATTATGGGATTATCCATGCATATGAATTTTATTTTTGTTAAGAATTTATTCTATGTTAAGATAGTACATTATAATTCATTACCAAACCTAGTGTATGCCATTATTTAAAAATGGAGCCTATTGGAAGGAATGGAAAACACATAAACATGAATACCCAATGAAGGGATTTCCCTCCTATGCAAGATAATGATGTTGGATTTAGAGCTATGATTGGTGTGGAGAATCTTATAATTATACTGAGATAACTTAATTAGCTTAGGAAAAATAACATTGAATATATGGAGCATTTAGATCCAAAAAATATAGGATCTATATTAGATAACTTTATGTGACAACATCCCCTATTATTTTATGGGAATATAAACCCATATATTGTGGAGTTGTGGGTATGTTCCTTATAGAATATATTTCTTGCCTTGGGAAGTATGGAAAGGGATATGGTTTTTATGGTAGTTTATCATCTGGTGGAAGATGTTGATCAATGGTGGTACTAAATAAAAACACAATGGCAGACGAAGATATATAAAACATAGATGGACTGAATTTTATAATCTTTTAATAGAGAAATACTTTCCTTGTGAACAATAATGGGATATGAAAAGAATGTTTATGAAATTGAGGAAAAAGGAAGATGATAATGTTTCAAAGTATGAAGCCAACGTCACAAGGATAGAAATGAAATATGTGGAATATATATATATAATCCAATGAGCTAGATTGTTCAATTATTTTATGGCCTAAATCCATTCCTCCTGCTAGTGCTGGTCTCCTAAACATTCTCAGCATACGAAGATATAGTCTTATGTGCTATCAAGATAGAAATTGTGTTCTCTAAGTGTTATGAATTTAATGGAAATAAATATAAGAAGAGGGTTGTTGAAGAAATATAAAATGGAAATAAGGAAATGGGGAAGAAGGTAAGAGTTGACTTTCCACCCTCAGATAATTATGGAAGGAAACACCATGGTCGGGGCTTAAATGGAAAAGAGGTGTGCTAAAAGTGTGGATAGATATTCCATCATGCTATTGTCTACAATGAGATGAAATATGATATTAATGTTCAATGATATAATTTTAGGGATATGGGACACTATGATAATTATTTTTCAAAGCATCATAGAAACATTCCTCATAAAAATCCAAGAGATCATGGATAAGAATATGCGATCACAACTGCTAATATTGATGTTTTTTATGACGTGGTGGATGGTAAATTAATCATTTCCTCAAACATATCCAATGCATTATTTGATTTATTATCACCGCATTCATTCATATTTTCCCTACTCTCCATGAAAAGTAGATATTTATAAATTTATTTAATGTGGGAGTTGTCAGTAAATACTCTTAAGAGATGTATCATTGCAAAAACATTGTGTTATGTAGTCCCAGATATGGAATATACATCTGCTTCATTTGCAGATTTTATTATCATAACCATGATTTACATTGATATAATCCTTGATACAGATATGATTTCGAACCATGATGTGATTTGTTTCAATAAATAGGAGGTTGTAATTTTTGAAGATGATATATAATCCCTTATCTTTAGAGAAGAAAAATCACCATTTGATTCTCATCAAGATCCAAAACTAGTGGCTATAATTAATTCATTTATTTGGGAGGAAGGGAATGCAATAACTACAGGTGGGGAAAGGAATTCTCAAATATATTTTTAACATATTCTTCAAGAATATGTTGATGTGTTTCCAAAGAATTTTCCTAGACATCCTCCATATGTAGAAATTGAGTTTTTCATTGTCTTAATTCCTGATTCATGGCTCATGTCAAAGAACCCTTATACAATGGCCACTATAGAATTAGTGGAACTGAATAAAAAAAATATAAGGATTGAGTGATAATGTATTTATCACCCTGATGTTTCTCTATGGCGAGCTGATATTCTTTTCTTTAAGAATAATGATGGATATATGAGGTTGTTCATTGACAATTGGGAGATCAATGATATAACAATAAAGAACATGTATCATCTACCTCTCAATGATTATTTATTCGACCAAATTCATGGAGCCCAATATGTATTGAATCATGATCTTCGATATAGATATCATCAGTTGCGTGTGAGGAAAGAAGATATTCCAAATAAAAAAATTTGAACTAGCTATGGGCAAATTGTGTTTACAGTAATGCCTTTTGTACTGACTATTGATCCTTATGTTTTCATGGATCTGATGATTAGTGTTTTTAGGGAGTATCTCGATTACTTTATAGTGGTGTTTATTGATGATATCTTGGTATAATCCAAAATCTGTAAGGATTATAAAAATCACATGCACACTATTATGAATACTCATTGAAGAAATTAATTATATGGGATATTTAGAAAGTGTGAACTTTGGCTTCAATCAGTTTCCTTTCACAGAAATATTGTCTCTAAGGATTGAATATCTGTTGATCATATGAAGAAAACAGTTTTTCAAGAATGTCCTACTCCAATGAACAAAACGAAGGTATGTAATTTTATTGGTTTAGTAGGTTATTATGAATATTTCATTCAGAACATCGCTTGTTTAGCCAACCCAACTCCAAGATTTCACGAAATGGGGTTTAGTTCGTATGGATGAAATAATGTGGGGACTGTTTAGAAGAATTGAAGATCAGATTTTTGAATTCTCTAATCCCAACTCTAATTTTGGAGGGTTATGTGTTTGTGATATATATTGATGAAATAAAGAAAATACATCGGTGTGTCATTATGAAAAATGTTAGAGTTATTTCATATGCGTCAAAGTAGTTAAAATTTCATGAACAAAACAATCATGCTCATGATCATGAGTTGGAAGCTATAATATTTTATTAGATGATATGGAGACATTATCTCTATAGAGAATGACGTGTGATATATATAGATAATAATAACTTTTTGTATATCTTCTCACAGAAGGAACTCAAAATAAGGAAAAGGTGATGGCTTGAACAACATAAGGATTATGAATGCTCCATACACCTCCACCAAGGAAGGGAAAACAAGGTATCTAATGTAGTGACCATGATGAATCATGAAGTTCTCACCAAAATGAGTATTGAAAACGATCCTTTGTACTAAGATCTAGTGAGGATAGAAATGAGAATTATCAATGAAGGTGAATCATCAATACATTTTCAAATTGTTTCCCAACCATATTTATTGGAAATAATTAAATATTCATAGTACAATGATGAGAATATTCAAAATAAAATTACTGATATGAAAGATGGGAAGTTGGCCGAATTCATGTGTGAGGATTCAATTCTGAATTTTGGGAAGAGATTATGTATTGCCTCTCTTCCTGAGATGAAAATGGTTTTATTGGATGATGATCGTAGCTAAAAATTCCCTATACACTATAGTATCACTAAAATGTATAGAGATATGAAAAAACATTTCTGGTGGGTTAACATAAAGTGGTAAATATCTGATTATGTATCAGGATGTTTAGTCTTTCAACAACGGAAGGTCGAATGACAACACCGTAGAGGAGTCATTCAACCTCTACTAATTCCTATATGGAAATGGGATGTCAACACCATGTATTTGTTCACTAGGTTACCCAAAAATACCTAAAATAAGGATTCAATATGAGTAATTATCGACATTTATTTGAAATATGCACATTTCCTCGCTATAAGGTAATATTTTCCACTAGAGATCCATGATAGACTCTCTATCAAGGAAGTTGTGAGGAATTATGGAGAATATATATCAATTATTTCTGATTGTGGTCTATTATTTACATAAAAATAATGGAAACTTCTTCAGATAGGTTTCGATACTATGCTTCGATTGAGTACTAATATACACCCAAAAAATGATGGGAGATCAGAATGGACAATCCAAACCATAGAGAACATGTTTTGATCTTGTTCACATGACATTCAAGGTATGTGGGATAAATACTTTTCATTAGTGGAGTTTTCCTAAAATAATATTTTCCATTCATGTATTCAAATGGTACTATATTAAGCATTGTACCGAAAGAGATTTCATACACCAATTTTTTTGGTTGATGTTGGAGAAAGGAAGCTTGTCATCCTAGATCTTGTAGAGGAGACAACAGTTAAGGTAAAGACTATTCAAGGCCATATCAAAGAAGATCAAAGAAAACAGAAAATGTATGCGGATAATCATAGGAATGATTTGGAGTTTCAACTGGGAGATCATGTTTTCTAGAATGTAACTCCATGGAAGGGTGTTATAAGATTTGGGAAGAAATGGGAATTGAGCCCTAGGTATATATGAACTTTTGAAATTATGGAGTGAATATGAGATGTTGCATATCATTTGGCTATGCCACCTAGCCTGTATAAAGTATAAAATGTGTTCCATGTCACATTACTAAGAAATTACATTCCATACCCAATGCATGTCCCCACATCTGAATGTTTAGAATTGGATCATGACCTATCTTACTGTGAAGATCCTATGAAGATTATGGACACTAAAGAACAAGGATTGAGGAATCAAATGAATCAACTGGTAAATATAAATTTGAAAAATCATAAAATCGAAGAGGCAACGTGGGAACCTGAGGATCATATGATGAAGAACTACCCAAATCTTTTTGTGAGGTAAAATCCTAGTAATTTTAAGGAAGAAAATATTGTATGGAGGGGATAATATAGAACCCTAAGTTTTTTTAAAATAAAATTAATAAAATAATTCTTGAAACACTATGTCTTTAATAAATTACACCATTTTTATAACCTAGCCATTTAATATATTTTTCCACCTTTTTTATTAGAATTTCAAAAAACTGACATACACTATTGCTTTTAGTAAGATATTTGGAGTCTCATAAGATAAACATAATTTTTTCTTAATAGTAACATACTATTATGAATATTAAATATGACCCTTATGAATATTAAGTCATATTACTATTTTATTGTCTTGTGGTTATTATCTTGATTAATTTTTCAATGTGATATAAAAGGAATTATAGTATTTGAATTGTTATTTCTTGAATAAATTTTGAATTTACTAAAAAAATAAATTAAACATTTTAAGAAAAAAATTCAAAAAATTGACTGAATTTTTTAATTCTTTCTGTCGAAAAATTGTTAGGGTTAAATTTTGGTATTTTAATGAAATACATGAATGTTTTCTGAATAGTGAAGTTCAATAATTTATAAGATATGCTAAATAAGTGAATTTCTAAATCATTCTTGAGTCATTGATAATGTAATTGACTACTGGTTTGATCAAAGAAGAACATATTACAATTTTTTGTCCCAAGAATATACACTATTGATTTTATTTGAAAAAACAATAAAATAATGACTAAGATAATGGGAAAACCCTCCAATCATCCACTATAAAACCCCCTCACTCCATCTACAATTCACCCCTCTCAAGCCTTTTTCATTGTATAAATTCATCTCAAATATCCTCCAAAGATCCTCACCCAAGTCCAGCAGACCATGGTCTCATAAATAGTCCAAAACTTATCCCGTAAATAGGCTCTCAAGGAATATTACTTCAATAGCTAAATTCCTCTTTTCATTCCTTTTATTTTATATTTATTTCTTTTATTTTTTATTTCATCATATCAATTCATCCAAATGATGTGATGAATCAAGTAACATAAATGTACTATAATTATATTATGATAAATAATATTTCCTCATCATCTCTCCTTTCCCATTATTTTATACTAGAAATGAAAATACCATCAGAGTTATGTTAATTGATCACATTAAAGGATGAAGGTTTTTTAATTTCTATTACCATCTTCAATTCTGGCAATGAAAAAATTTTGATTGTTAAACCATACTATGATATATGTATTATAACTTATTTAATGTTATGGAATCTTTTTTTAAATGATATTAATTTATAAATCAAAATGACTTCATTGTTATCAAAAACCACCAATTAACACAAATAATTGTCATTTATGTTTTAAATAATGATCCATCTTCATTCCAAATAACCTAATGAATTTTATAACCATTTAATATTCTGTTTGTTCATTAATAACATAAAACTTCTATTATGAACAACCATTCTCATTATACATGTTTATCCATGCATCGACGTAAGTAAACCAATCATGAAAACCAAGGATAAAAACGCTCCAAACAATGAAAATAATTATTTTAACCTATCAAAAGACCATGAATAAATCAAATAAGGTTATACCAAATATTATAAATGTAAAAGAGGTTCTAGAAACATTAATTTATGAACCAGACTTTAATTATTCGGGTCATTATGATCTAGAGAGGAAAACCTTTAGACATAAGGTAAGAGTTTCCTACCATAATCTCCATTTTCATTCAGGTTACTCTTATTCACTACTAACCTAATTAACATAATAATTTATTCACATTAACCCCTCCTAAATTCTTTTTAAATTTTCTATATATCTATACCAACCTGATTCTTACATTCTTTTAGGGGTAGTTATTTATTTTAAGAGGGTCCTTAAAATATATTTCCTGAAATACAAGCTCAATTCAAGGGAAATTATCAAATTCATATCTATTTACAAATGCACTCAATAATTTTTTAGAAACCTTTATATTTCTAAAATCAGCAATTTTGTTATCAAAATAATCTTGATTAATTTCTGGTTTTATATATGGACTTTTCCTAAAATGGATCTTGTTGTGAAAATAAAATTGTATTTATATGAATAATTACTCACTGATTTTTATAAGAGTATCGTCATCTGTTTCAACACTCCTACTGATTATTATGTATTATTAGGATTAAAATTTTTTCTATCATGTACCATATTTAATTGAATTGTTTATGAATAGTTTGACTGTGGATTTGTTATCTCATAATCAATCACAAATTTACTCATAATGGTAAGTGTTTATACCTAATGTTTGTGGAATTTTATTTACGTTTCATATATTACTTCCAATATGAATGTATATGTTGTTTAAGTTTATCCCCATTCATATGAGGGATGCATTAGAATTATTATGTGAACTGTGGGGCCCTCTATAGCCTTATAATTTATTGTTAGATCTCATGAGACAAATAGATATGGACTTGGCCGAGGCCTTGCCCATTTGTAGATATGGTTTTGGTCAAGGCCTTAATCCTTTTTAGATGTTTTGGATGTGGCCTTGAAGATATGTTTCAGAATGTACGATATATGCATATCCCCCCATTATAATGCTAGAAATCTGTAGTTTATGTGGTAATTAGAGTATTAGAATACCCATGATTATTTTTTATTATGGAAATATTTACTCATATGATATTCCTACCATATGATTTTCAGGATTATTTTTAAAGGCTAATTTTTTAATTATTCATCATGCTTAATTTTATTTTATCTTCTACTATAAATATTTAGCCTTATATAGAATCTGACCACACCCCTTCTTATGATTCATTTTTTCCAATACATAAAGAGTTATATTATGAATTACCCTTAGGGATAAGCATAGAGTTTTGGATGCTCCTAATAAAACATATATGTTGTATTTCGTTTCAAGTAGTAATGTGGTAAATTTTTATATATTCGGTTTTCTAAATCAACTAAACTATTAATTCCTTTGAAATGTGACTTTTTTGTAATTATTTCAATGTGATGTAATAAGACACCATCTATGAGAAATTGTGGTTAGGTCTTTACAATTTAGACAGTCATATAATAAAAAAATAATAATAACTAAATGTAAATTTTTAATTATTTAAAGAAAACTTATCATAATTATAATGAGAAAAATGAGGTGATTTCTAGTTACTTTACATTATTTGTATTCATTTATTATATAGGAGATAATGATATTTTCCGGAACTTTTTATGTGATTTTTTATTAAATTTAATATTATTTAATTAGTATATTGGCATGTGTGTCATCCCCACCACAATAATATAAAAGGATTTGTTTCTGTACTATCGAACATCTAAACTCCCTTAACCATTCAATAGTTTTTCATCACATGTGCGTTTGTAGAATAATAAGTAATGAATGGATATCTTGGTCGAGATAAGATCGAAAAATTTTGTATTCAAGGTGAAGATAACCCAGTAATTATATGTAGCACATTTGGAAATCTATAGCGCCAACCAGCCATGATTACAATATTCTTTTACCTCAAATCAAGGGTTGGTTTATAATATTATAGATATGACAATCAGTATAAAATCCCATTGAGACATAAAATTATTATTTTATTCATATCTGTCACATCATTAATTATTTATTGATTTATTATCTTAATCAGTATATAATTGAATTAAAAGGCATGAATGATAGAACTAAAATAATTTCGATTATGAAAAAAATATCAATGTGTGGGTAATAAAATAAGTAAAATATATTTTATATTAACATAATTTACTTTTATAAAATATGATACATTATGAATAATTATAAAAGGATATCCCACCCAATATAATGTTAGAATAGACTTACATTACAAGTTTAAAAATGAAATCAAAGTTCAATGTATGCCTTTATCCCATGTGAGGTTGAATTCAATTATCAAGGACTCGTAACTGGATTTTTCAGTTAACAAAATTTTTTTAATATCAAGGGATGATTTCCCATGCCGGACTAAGTATTAACAAGGGGAAAATACTAAGGTGATCTGTGTTTATGATTTCATGATTTTGAAGTACACTCAATTAAAAATAGAGATTTATATTAATGTAGTTGAAATACCCACCTACCTAAATACTATCAAAAATCATATTAGACACAATAATGTGATATGAAAATATATACATATACCCTCTTTATCGTAATATCCACATGATTGGATACTATGAATCAAATGATGAGGGAAATTAGGTCTCATAAAAATGGTTGCAGCTTCCTAAATTAAATTTATTTTCAATTTTTCCATTAAGATAAACTCCTAAAATATACTCTTATATTAAAAATGATATGAATAATGGAATTTAATTCATCACTATTATTATTATTATTATTAAATAAGCATAACATTCCCATGTGATCTAATATCGAGGAATGTTATAGGCTCTTGCATGCTACAATATTCCATGAATATAAATTATACTTTCTCAAAGTATTTTTTTCTTAATTTTACGTGTGTGTAGTCTAGTGAGGAAGAAATATATCTATAATACCCATAGAAAATAATAGAACAACATGTTTTATAGTGTACGTGACACATAGTAGTGATCTTAAAAAACATGAAATATTTTTATAAAAATATTACTAATACAAAATAATCCTTGAATTATAGGGTTTGAATTAGTGGATTGACATTATGAAAATATTTGATTATTATGAAAACTTAAAAAAGTATATCTTATTTAGAGGATATAATTTTTTCAAATCATAAATTCCAAATTAGATTAATATTATATTTTGGGACTTATCTAAAAAGATTCATCTTTCAGGGTATAAGGAAAATACCAATTTTATATAAAAGTTTACTTTCATTTCATGTATTTACAAATTTTCATTTTATATTAAATTTGATTTAAAATATCTTTTTTCATATTAATTAAATATAGTCCAAATATGATTATTTTAATTGACATTATACATTATTATGGAACAAAAATATTTTTTATATATTTAAACCATTTTTATAGAACATTGTATATCAAATTGTTTCATGAGATTATTTTAGGAGTAATTTCTTCCACTTATAGAAATAAATTTTTATAAAATTTATTAAATATTGATAATTATAATTAAAAAAATCATAAATTTTAATGATTTATTTTTTCATTATGAATCATAATATGGTAAATTTTCATCATGAATATAATTGTAAATTAGATGATGAATTTTAAAAATAATATGATATGGTTTTAACAATCTATCTAACACATGATTTATTTATCTTGGATGATTTTTTAAACATACTCATCCAATGTCAATGATTTGAAATCATTTTTCCATTTCTCTTTTCAAATGACATTAATATTGTTGTGAGTAAAGAATAAATTGTAAATTTAAGTCCCTTTGTTTTAATATATCTATCATTTTTTATTTGGAAAGAAAATGTTATGTTAAATAAAAATAATATATAAGAAATTTTAATTAATTTAATTGTTTAATTTATTTATAGTTTTGAGTTATGTAATAATCCCCTTAAATTATTATGCAATGCAGACACCGTGTTCGTTCAAGTAAAAGCAAAATCCTATAAATTGTTTTAAAAACATTAAAAATAATTCAATTAGGATGAATAATAATGTACTTTAATGTTTTTAGACATTTATTGAAAATTATTGATGTTTTAATTGTTTATAATCAAATTACATAACTATATTCATGTCATGAATGCCAAATTAAGTTAATTACCTTGAAAATTACATTAATGGTATATTATACTAAACAATAATTTTTATAATGATTTAATACTAATAAAATAAATTTTCCATGAAAAATGGTATATGGTTAGTAATAAAAACCATTATCCAATAACAAGTCACTCTTTCTTTATAGTAACTTTATAGACCCTAAACGATTAAAAAGATATTAATATAGTTATAATTGAAAAATTGTTTAATCGGTGGATAAAACTAATTGATATGCGTTATAACAGTACCTAAACAAGAGAAAATTTTAATAGATGATATTAAATTAAATGATCCTAATACTATCATATAATTATCTTAATTTGGTTCCACATGTTTGTGAAAATTAATTTATATTAATTATAATCATTATGTAATTTGATGGGTTCCCCCTCCTCTGTCTTGTAAAATGGTACCAAATATCCACTCTTCCACAATACATTTCAGCCCAATTTATTAGAAATTATACATCCAAACAGCTTTAAAAACCTAAAATCCACAACCAAGAGGATCTTGTGTCATGAAAAGACCATCCTAGATGTCTTAAGGTGTGAGATGAATGTGGTTTTCTAAAGAAGAGGTATAACTCTGAAATCGTCGTTTTCGTTTTACTTAATATATTTTTAAGTTAATGTATTATGAATCCAAGATGATATAATCAATAATTATCTATATTATACTAAATAATTATTATGAATATCTTCATCCATTTTCATATCATTTTCCAACAAATAGATAATGAAAACATTATTCATGAATAAGTGTGGACTACCACCTCCACGATGTGATGTGAATTGATTCCCATAACAGCCTCTCATGGATAATTATAATAACAGATTAAATATTAATATAATATATTAATGAAATTATTATCCATTTGGATAGAATGATTTAATTTATCTTTATTCCATTCCCATAACAGCCTCACGTGTATGTGTATGGACTACTATATCCACTTTGAGATGAACCTCATTTTCAATCAAAATGACTCTCTTGAAAGGTCATCGTGTTGGATTTAAATATTTAACATGTTTTTTAATCTAATAATTATAATTTTCATAAAATAATTTATTTTATTTTATTTTTTTCTAGGGAAAAAATGGTAAGTCATCTTTTGGGTGTTTGTTAATACCACCTTTTTATAAAGTAATTTATTTTGTTTTCTATAACTGATTTTATTTTCTAACAGTAATTTTTTTTTAGATATGAAGTTAATAATAATTATTTTATAATTATCATTTATAATATTGAATAATTACCCCTTTCATCACTGTCAACATATTGATGTTGTTTTGGAATTATGAATCTAATGTCCTTAAAAAAGATGATGTGAACGTAAATGATTAAGTGATCAAATATATCATTTAAATAAATGAAATAAAAGGTCGAATAAAATGGGAATAAATTTTCAGTAGTTTCTTAAAAAATAAAACAATTCTTATAGGACTATAATATAACAGTTAATTTATTTACATTTCCACCCGTGAAATGAGGAAATGGGTTTATTATCTCAATTTTCCTTCATTATTTTGTACTTCTAACTCACTCACAATACATATCAATGGTTATGGGTAAAATGACTTATCATTATATTATATTTTATCTAAACATTATTTTCATGTTTATACAAGTATAACACATAATCACCTCAATGAGTAATTCTGACATCAGTGGTACAATATTTGTATGGATTCTTCACCTCAATTATATTTAGTTGAGATTTATTTTATGTTCTTCATCTATTCATGTTTATGAGGTGTATATAATGTCCCTGTGAATTTTTTTATCATCAATCCATATTATTTAAATTTATCTAATTTTTCAATTCAATTTTTTCCCAAATGTTATTTTACATGAATTTTACCATGTGGTAATAATTTAACATCTCAAATTTCATATTTTGGGCCATATGTTATGTTATACTCATACCTAATTCTATGAGGTGTATCTACATACCCTTTTTATCACTACTATATTTATGTTCATGATATTTAACATTTAATTTGATTTAATTTATTTCATTGTGATTATGATTCAAAAGGTACTAATCTTTTAATGATTTACTTAACTATCATGTTTATTTTTCAGATTGTGAATGATAAAATTTTATTACAAAAATCTCAAGACTCTTATCATTTTAAAAATATCCATTTTATATTTATGTGGTTATTTATGGATTATTTATGTGTAGGTAAAATTTTTAATTCATTGGTACATAAAATTATTAATAAAATGTTTTAATGAAAAGTTGAACATATTTATTCATTGTTCTATGAACTTTTTATTCCAACTCATTACTCTTAAAATTATTTTATGACATTTAATACATAAACATAAAAATAATTAATTAGGAATTTTTAACTATATTCTATATTATTTAAAAATGATTAAAATTTATTCTTTTTAATTTTTTCCCAAAATTAATCATTATTTTTTTTAAATGTGTGAATGGAATATAAATTATTAACATAAATTATATCAACTGATTTTTATACTATCATGATCATTCATTTCATTCATGAATACTAATTCATTTTACAGAAAAGTTTTCTCCCAATATTTTGGAATGTTTTTATAAATTTTACCAATAATGGTTTATTTTTTCTTTTATTTTAATAAAATATTGTAGATATTATTTTAAAATAATTTTTATCAATGTTAATACATATTTATTATTATTTTGTTCACATTTTATATAATTTGATGATACTATTCAATTAATTTTTCTAAATGTTTTATGATGATGTATTGATGACATTTTTATGGAAATATTGTCTTGTTCATGAGTATATGAAGATAAAATATTTGTGATGAATGGAAATCCTACAAGTTTTTGTTTCATGGTATGGTACATAGAAATTATTGGTGAAATATATAATGCGGGGTGAATCCAAATAGTTGACGTATACCATAATAAATATTCCATGTGGATTTATTATATCCCTCTAACACATTAGGAAATTATATATTGTTGAATACATATAAATTACGTCTAATATATTTTAATTATTCATTATTTATATGGGATGATAAAGATACCTGATTATTTGTTACTCATAAGATTTTAGGGATTTTACCAATTATATATCATTCATAAGATACATAGGAATTAACTTATGGACTCTCTGTTGAATTTTTTATGGTACAATATACATACACAATTTTTCTATGAATAATATATGTTTTATTTTCCCTTTGATCAAGAATATATTTCACAAGGCTCATGATTGTTGACTTATATGAATATTGTTCGATCTTATTACCTTATTCCATGTATCGTGATTTATGTTTCCTATTTTTTTGTATGCATTATCTCATGTTATCATCATGCACTTTTATTCTCTCATAATTCCCTTGTTCTAATCATACTATCACATATAACATTCAATGGTTTGTGATTTTTCGTGCCCATTTTTAGAATTTTGGATAACCCTATATGTGTTTTATATTTCCCCAGGTAATAAAGTCTGATGTTAAATCAATTTTTTCAAGGAATTATTCATGTGGGAATAATTTAATGGGAGATGTTGATGATTTTTTGTGAAATCAGAAACGATGGGTATAATTGAAAAAAATTATCATATAAGGATAAGTAAATTGTTATGTATTTTGTTTTCATAATTCACTAAAATTATAAAAAAGGCCCTATATTTTATAAGATATCGAATAGTTTCCATTTAATGTTTAATGTTTTGGATTAATGTAATTTAGTTATATTTATTAGTATCAATTCTATGAAAGAAAATATTATCTTGTATAACTATATCTATGAGTGTGAGTTCTGAACTGTTATAGTCAGTATTAGAGAAGTCTATGGATTACATTGTTAATTAGGATATTTTCATGTGAAGTTAATGTAATATTTAGAGATAACATCATCACTTTATTATTTTAGGTTTGATAATTAGATATATAGGAGTCATACCCCTATTTGAGGTTTTAAGTGACTATATTTTTAGGTTATTAATGATATTTTGGGTGATTATTTTTTTTCGTATATGTAATACAAATGATTTACATGAAAAATTATATAAAAAAATTTAATGAAAATTCTTGGTATTTATTCTTAAAGGTCTGAGGTAACTATTTAAGTTAATAGATTATTAAATTTTTAGGGTTTTGAAGTAAATACTTATGTATGTTTACATATTTACATAATATTCTATTTAGAACCATTGTTTCTATTGTGAAATTTATTGTATTACAATGTTATTTATTCATATGAATGTTTAATACATTTAGTTATAATCTTATACTATGCCATCAATTTTGGTTTTGGTTAATATTTAATGATATGAGGAATAAATTATTATTGTTTCATATATCATATGATCCATTATAAGTTTATTTCAGGGCTCTAGGAATAAGAAAATTAACATCTAATATAATTCTCTTTTAATAGGACATGTGATATAAGAGAAAATTGATCGAAACAAAAGAAAATGTTGAATTTATTCTTAAGAATAACAAATCATGCATGTTTATTTTCTATGGTAGTTAGTAAAGAATGTAATGGAATTAAAAAAATCATTGAAAGATATATTTAAATTCATTTTATCATATGACATTTATTTCTAACAAATATATGGCCTTTTTCACACCTCATTTATTTTTCATTTATTGGTCAATGATTTTTAGTTCATCATTGACATTATTTTATTCAATGATCTGTATCAGTAATTTTCATTATATAGAAATTATGTTTATCCACAATGCCCATATAAATAATTACCAATAATTATATCCTTTTTTGAAACCTGATTATGTTATTTTCTAGGTTCTCTTCATGTTTCCATTTCTTAAATATTAAATTGAATTTCTATTAACCATTTTTTTAATGAGTGTTTCCCAAATGGGAATTTTCAAAATTACTAATATTTATTACCATGTTTAACAAAAATTATAGAAGATAAAATTTACTAATGAGGGTGATATGGTAATACCTTGAGATTTTAAAAGAATACAATGTTTTATAGCTTATATGACATCCAACACTCATCATTGACAACCTCAAAATATTAACATTTTAATATTTCAATTATAATATAACTATTGAATTGTTAATTATGAATAAGTTTTAATATATTATAAAATATATTTACATTTTTTATAACCTAATAAAAAATTATTTATAAATTCATAATAAATTGAAACTCAATTTTTTGTAAAGTGATTTTATTCCTGAAAATATATTTTCTTCTAAAATGGGTTTTCTTTCATTTTTTGATAAAATAAAACACTTAATTTATTCCCCTATTAGATATTATCTTTCATAAATAAAAATAAATGTTTGGAATAAGAATATTAAAATTATTTAATGGTGAAGTATTAATACTTTTATTAAAAGATAAAAGTTATAAATAAATTTTTAATAATACATATTATATAGAAATATGGGATTTTATTTCAATTATTTATACCATTTAGTTTTTTTTGTTTTCAAAATTAAATTAGTTCTTTTTTATTAAACATAATCTAATAAATTCTATTAGAGTTGACTTCATCCAGAATTTTGGAGTAAAATAATTTTTTATACATACTATTTATCTTCTAGATATTTCATATTTCAATTTGTTTTGTATGATTATTTAAAATGTAATTTCTACCACTATTATTAATTAAATTTGATAATATGGTACCTTATTTTAAGTAGTCACTTCCGAATTTGATAATTACATCAACTTTAATGTTGGTTATTTTGAATAGTAACCATGGTTAATATTTGTCACATTGTTAAGGATACATTATGTAATAATGGTTAAAAATAATTTTATAATTCTTTGTAAATATATCTAACACCTATATTAATTATAATTCTTTATTTTAGATCAACCATACTCATGACATAATTGACTTAATGTTTAATTGGTCTCATTTTCTTTTACAATGACCCCAATATTATATCAAGTAAAGAAAAAATCCCAAATTTCAATCACAATGATTTAATTTCTAAAATATTTCTTATAGGATAAGAATTAGTCATGTTCAGTTATAAGTAATTATTTTAAAGGAAAAATAATTTTTTAAAATTTTTAAAATTTTTACTAATGAAATAATTGCAATAATTTTTTATGTAACGCAAATAAGAAAATAATTCCATTAATAAAAAATCAATTTAAATGACTAAAATAATATTAAAAGTAATACAATATAGATAAAAATATGAAGTATGTGAATTTTGATGACAATTAAATCAATTTTGCAGATGTTTTAAATGTTTATATTTTAATTCCATTTCTATATTAACATTATTAAGGTCAATCTATGTGAAGAGTCCTAAAACTACATTAATGGAATAGTTTGTATTTTTATATTTTGAATATATTTAAATTAATACAATTATGTTCTTTTGAAATTTAAATGGTATATGGTTTATAATATCAACCATTTTCTGCTTATGGATTCCTTCTAATTTATATTGACATTTATAACCCATAAATATTAAATACAGTTATATCATGTTTAAGGTTAAAAGGGGTAACAAGGGTTTAAAACTAAGACATTACAATTAAAAAATATTATAAACATGTCTCAAATTTATTATATGATATTATTTTGACTCATATTGACCCTATATTATAAATATATAAATTTTGGAAATCATTTCAATGAAAAGTTATTAACATTCGTTTTATAATTTAATAGATTACAAGGGATCCCTGCCCCAAAATTATATAATTTAACCCCTCTCTAATATTTCACACTACTTTTAAAAAAACATAATTTAAAAATCATTCCCGAATATCATACCAAGGTTCTTATATGTGATATAGATTATCTGGTCCCATCAAATGACCACCCTAGATGACCTAATGTGTAAGCCAAAGGTATATTTCTAAAGAAGTTGTATAACTCTTAAGTAAGCATTTTTATTTTACTTATTCAAATTACTCCATTAAATCAAATTTATCCCTAATTATATAATTACATATATAAGTAAAAAATTATAAAAAATTACTTAATATGAAGTTTTTAGTCATTTTTTCACTTATATATATTCCAAAGATCTTTAGTGTTTATATTTTAATATAATTATGTCATAATTTTTACATAAAAAGCCATATTTTACAATATTGACACATCTAAATAGTATCAATTTTTACCATAGTATAAAAAAACAAAGTTAAATCATTATTTATTTTAATTATACAATATTTTTGGAATTTAACGTTACTTATTCATTATTCTTATTCATCTATAAACACATTGATAAATTTTTAATCATGTGGAAGGATAAAAAACACTGTGTAAGGGAAATAGAAGTACAAAATTTGATTATCCAAGAAAACCACCCTAGAATGAATTCTATTTACAATAAAATCATTAATAATATCAAATTAATCATATCTATATGTAATCACACTTTTTTTTAAAATGATAACCATTAAAACCCATAACAAGAAAATAGAATCCCTTATAGAAAACACTTATATTATATTCATAACCGATTTAAAAAATAACTAATTAGTAGTAAAATCAATATGATAAACCTCTCTAGTTTACTCATTCCCTCATTATGATTAATATAATTAAGATTACTTAATGTGTTGGAGAATTATATTGGGTTCACCCATCATATAAGCAATATCGAGCTCACAAATTTTATAAGCTATATTGGGTATACCCATCATATTAGTTGTACCAAGATCACCATTCATCATTAATAATGATCTAGTACCATATCATCAATAAAATATTTCATTGTTTCAAATATTCATCATAAAACTAAAAAACCCATATTAAACCCATAATAAAAATATTTTCCATTATCATATAATTTGTTTTTGATAAAACACCATTTTCATTATAACACTGTAAATTGAAACATTTCCAAATTTCTAGTCAATTGGTTTCATTTTAAATTTAAAAAAGAATAATTTAACGAACCATTGAATGTATTTAATAGTTTTGAGGGAAGTAAATTCCTTGAATTTTTTATATTTTAAATGAAAACATTTTTTACACTTTGGTTAAATGAGTCAAAATTGAACTGTATAAACAAATTAAAAAATATTTTCTTAAAACAATGTAAAGTATCTCAAATATAGTTGAAAATAAAATTTATAGACCACAAATTCATAAATAATTGTCTTATTTAAATAACATAAATTAATGTGGATAGGGAATAAAAATTAATTTAATGGAAACACTAATGTAGGATTTTGAAAATAAATTATCTTACCTTGAGTCTGAATCATCAGGTATGTTCATTATCCTTCTAAATAATAATCTTGTGTCATTTATTTACATTCTTAAAAACGTTTTTTATGTTTATTACCTTACTTTTATCCATTTTATGTTATTTATTATAATGTTTTATTATCTAATAACATCCGTGAAGTTTATATCTGGTGTTTTGGGGATATTAAGTTCATAATCCCAAAAAACGGTTTTGGTAGGCTGAACGTGGTCAAGGGGTTCATTTTTTCATAATCACAAGAATGATAATAGTGATATAATAATCATTCTTTAAAATTAAAAAAATTATAATCATTCATGGAATGTGTATTAGAAAATCAAATCAAATCCCTTCATGGATATAGTATTCCACCTATACGTAATAAAGACATTATCATTTTTTATGAATGAATGGTTATGGAAAAAATAATATTTAAAAACATTATATAAATTTAATTATTATCCTTATAACATATATATACATTAAATCCATAATTATAAAAAATCAATGATCGGTAGCGATGGAAAATAAAACACATCACTTCATAGAGGTGGTAATCCAAACATATACAAAATTTATGTTTGCATTTCCCATTGGATTGAAAATGAAATGAACAATTATAGTAACACAATCATAATTACATTTACGATTTTTTATAATACATAAGTTATTATTTATGTTCGGTGAAAGTATATTCTACAGAGGTTTAAGAAGAAAAAAACAAGAAAAATGTCAGTTAGGATTTATACTATAACCTTGGATAACTAATTTTCCTTAGACTATATGCCTTATAGGTTGTTATTTTAATGTGATAATAGTGGAAAAACTAGATATTTTATATTTTTAAACAGAATAATTATTTTTATGATAACATTCATTTCACATAATGAGTTTTGTTGAACCACGGTATACAATTAATTTATTTATTTAAAATTGGTCATTGTAACCAATCCATTAAATTTGGTAGTAAGAATATAGTAAACTCATTAATAAAATTATTAATTAAGGTTTTATACAATTAAAATATGTAGATAAATAAGTTCTTATTTTTTTTGTAATGTCTTTATATCCTTCAAAACAACATTATTCATAAAACAATGATTATCATTCATTCTTATGAATAAATATTAATAATAAATTGTACAATTTAATCAAAAAATTTGTAAAATTTTTTATTCAACTTCAAAAAATATAAAAAATTAGCTTATAAGGAAATTTTGATAATTTTATGATGTGATTAATTTTAAGATGAATTGTAAAAATAATTGTTTTTGTTAAAAACTAAATTATCATTTTAATCATTTAGTGGTTCAATTTTTTTTATTAAAAATATATAATTAGTAAAATTATGTTATTATTAATATAATTTAAAAAATTGGAAGAAATTATATGTTCATTTTTTATATAAAAATATTTTATTCTTATGAAAACATTTTCTTTAGAAAACCACCATTTCTCCATGTCTGTAGGATTTATTTTCCATTATGTTCCACCACATCATTGAAATGAGTTTGTAGAAAGGGATTTATTATTTTGAATAATCTAAATTAATATTAATTAAAAAGTGGATCTTTATTTCTTATTTAATACTAAAAATGTATAAAATTAATTTACTTGATTAAGGTTAAAACTAGTTTACTTATGGGGTAAACAAAAATATAAGAGTATGTTTAAAAAATCATATTTTGAAAAATCCAACTGGAATGAGAACATTTATAACTTATAATATCACAAAATTAAATAAATACCCATTCTAAATTATTTGGTATGTTAATTAATGAATTTATCTTTTTGGATTCTTGTAGGAAATTTCCATGTGGTTCCTAAATGGGTAATCTCATCCCCTTATAGATAGACATCTCCACTCATCTACTATTAACACATCTATATTCTTTTGTACCATAAAATACCTACACAAATATATTTAAATACTTCCATACCCACATAACTTTGGTTTTTGCATGATTAAGAGGTCCTCCTATGAATGATTTTGGTAAAAACAAAATTGGTTCTCTGAAAGGGAGGTGTTGTTCTTAACCATGGTTTTTTTATTTCATTTTCAGACTACATAAAATAATATTCAACTATATGGATACAATAACATATTAATATAATATCTTATGTTATTTTAATAATTTAATGTAATAACCTAAATCCATACCCCCTTCCATCAAATGGGAATCAAAATCATCGATTATGTATACTACAGACTACCACATCACAAACCATTGTAATTCATTTTTCATCACCACATATCATTTCATGATATGATGATGGAATTAAAATATTAATTGGATATTTAGTAACTAATTATACTTATATAATAATAATAATATCATATCAAACCAAATACCATAAAATCCATTAGAAAGTGAAAACATTTATTATGCATACTTGTAGACTACAACCTCCATCAAGCGATGTGATATGGTATTCAATTATTTTTTTGGATGAATTTTAATCAGGATATATTTAATAAAAAAAATATTATATCTTTGAAATGAAAAATATTCTTTAATTTTTCATTATAATTTACCATTGTTTTGTTCCATCCATCATGAAAATGGGAACAATATTGATTCATACGTATGGTCTATCATCTCCATGAATGGTGTATTTCATAGAATTATCTATATAAGTATATATGAATACAAAATAAAATATAATAACAATATATGATATTTATATGAGTCTTAAAGTTATTGATATATTTCTACCATGAAAAAATAACAAGTACTTGAACAACCAAACCATAACACACAAGAAAAATGATGCATTTAGGAATTGAAATAGTAATTTTAACAAAAAAGTGTTATAAAGTACACGTAAAAAAATAGTAATTATGAAATAATATATGTAATTAAACGTGTGGTTGTGTTTCATTAATATATTTATAATAAACTTAAATTTATTATATAGCTGATTTATACATGTATGAATATTTTTAGACTTAAAGTGTGTTATTTTTTCTCAAGTTTTCTTCTTTGTGAAATATGTTATGTTAGGAACCATTATTCCTTTTAGACATGTATATATATTCAATTGGATATTTAATATAATTTATTTATTTATTTTATCTATATGTAATGTTTTGTATAATATTTATTTTTTCTTGGGGATTAACATTCTATGGTTATCATTATGTGTAAGTGGTCTTGTCTCAATTTTATCACATGCCATATTCACCAATTGTTTATATTATGTGGTGTATATACTACCCATTAAATTATTTTATTATGATTAGTATGAATTTTATGGGGATTTAAATTTCAATCTATGGCTCTTTAAATCATGTTTATGATGATCCAAATGATTACACGTGGTAATGGTTTCATGTTAAAATATCATTGTTTATCGGTGATGTTTATGATTATGTATCTGAGGATGAAATATTATGATTTTCCACTCACAGAAAGAAAACAATATTTTCAAGAGGCTATTTCTCACCTATTTTCTTTAATATACTAAAAATATGTTTTTAGTCATAAAATATTTTTTTCTTATATTCAATAAAAAATATTCTCTTCTATGTTTATGTTTTTTTGTAAATTTTTTAAATAATTTTTTTTCAGTTTTAGTTAATTATATTTAGATTAATTATTTACCGTGATTAAATTTAAAAAAAATTAAAAGGAATATTTTTTTACATTTTCTAAATGAGGTACTTTTTACTTTTTACTAAAAATGTAAAATTAATATTTATTGTAACATGTATACATGAATGGTATTTTATATCATCAATACTTCTCAATGATTTTTATAATAATATAAATTTTACAAAGGTTATTTTAAAAATATTTTTTTATTTAATAACTATGAAGTTTTTATATTTAAATTACATGATTTCCAAACTAAATGGATATTTTATTCTATTATATTTTAATGATCTATTTAAGGTATTTTTTTCATCAAAGATGTAAAAATTTGGTGTTGATTATTTTTTACTAGGGTTAGGATGAAATGGTACCTTTCTTATTCTATATTTGGATATTTTATGATTATTATGATGAGTTATTTATGAAACTAATTTATTTTCCACGGGTTGGGAAATGATAGATGGATGAACGTTTTATAAAACCTAATTTCATTACATAGGTTATGATATGATGATATGATGAATGTTTAATAATTTTATGGATGGAAAATTTAGAGTTTTAATTATGTGGATTATGGGATTGGATTATATACCCCCCCCCCCCAATTCATTCTGTAATTTATTATATGTCCTGAGATAATTATGGGAAACAATATTACATGCTTGATAGGTATTGAGAAATATAACTTTTTTCTTGATCCATAATTAGAAAAAAGTTACAATTCTTGATCCACTAGGTGATCCATATAGTGATTCTCCATCCATTATGTTATGGAAAATAGGTAGGGATAAATCATCCAATATTATTTTATGGTCTCTCAAAAGAAATGTGACATTAGAAGTGGTTTATATACATATTATGGTTCAAAAATTATATGAAATTAAATTATTGTTCATTATTAATTTATGACGATCTCTTACTCTAGTGATTCATGTATGTTGATATCATAATTTTTTATTCCAGGGATCTTGTATACATTCCATGATAGATTTGGTATAATCATTCGAAGTTATATACATGATATTAGACCCAAATTCTTATCTTATACTTTCATATGGTCACTAATTGTTATCTCCAATTTTAACCTCTTTGTGTATTTGGGATAAACTTACATATATATCCTTTCCATTTAATATAAATAATGGGTTATGCAAGGAATGTTTACAAATAACACTAAATAAGAGGATTATTATGGGTGATGATGAATACTATTCATTAAATAATATTATTTTGTATCTAGTATCTAAATAAATTAATCATGTATGTTTATCAGGACTATAAATGCTAAATGTATTTAATATTAACCAAAAATGTTTAACTAATCATATAAGACAATCCTAGGTATTTTTTGTTGGTATCAAATAAAAATTTTATCTATCCTTTTGATCTAGGATGAGATAAATTTTCTGAGAAGTTAGGGATATATCTATATATATGAAAATTTACTAGAAGTTTTATTAAGCATAGAGTGAATTGATTCCAAACAATTACAGCCATGTTAATATAATAAAAGTGGATATGGAACTCCCCATCAGTTTTACAAAGGGGTACAAATTCATAAAATATTCCATTGGGTTTTGACTCAATATTCACATGGTTCATGACAATGGGCCTTTAGGAACACCTATATTGACACTCCTAGAGGATATGTTTTATAAATTCGCAAAATCATTATTAACCATCATTAAGGACTTCAATAGATAATGATAATCGATGAAATAGGTTAAATATACTATGTCATTGGTTGGAAATAAGGTTTCATGATTTTTAAATCCTATGAATTATTTTTCATGATTAATAACTTTGATTAAAGATTCTTTATTTTAATTTAAACCATTTTAATTTTATTACGTGATTGATGATAGAACAATGACGTTGAGTGGGTAACAATTATACTAAAATATTGAATTACTTTATTTGGTCTTAGTCATATGAATTATTTAATATCATGAAATATATATATATATATATATATATATATATATATGCTTGTGTGTGTGTGAATGTTAATTCATATAGTAAATGATTAGATGTCGAAATAATTGTGAAACCCCTAAATGTATGCTGATTTCATCTTAATTCTGAGATTCTTATCTAATAGATGTTTTAGGAGTTTTCTTCCTAATAATCTAATTGTTCAACCTCTATTATATTTGATTTCATATTTGGAATCGAAATGATTTATCTACATAAGTTACACATACATTTTGAAAATGTAAATCCATTTTTTGATATTCCAAGCCAACCTTTTATCTTATATTAGAATGATGATAAATATGAACATTTGAAAGAAATACAAACCATTATACGGGTCGTGACTCCTATTAAATTTTTTTTTATCATAGATGGATGGGGGAGAATACCAACATAAAAGAAATTAATATTTTATGGGAGTTAGTTAATATATTTCCCAATTTGTTCCTATATCTTCATCTTAGTCTTAAATTTCAGTTAGCAATAATACTCATACCTAGTTTTTTCAATATTAAATATACAATGTATAATGTCCCAAATTTAGTTATAGTAATCGATGAAGCATCTCAATGATAATGATGATAGGGGATTCATTCAGAAAAGTACATTGTAATGGCGTGAACATTCCCTTTTTACTAATATGAATGTTTTATAAGTGAGACACTCGATTTATTATAAAGAACATAATAAGATCACTCTCAATAAACATATACATTATCACATATATATGTTTTGTTTAATAAATTGTGAGGAGATTATTACATTCCAAACATTGATTTCTAATCTAGGTATTATAAATTGATGGTTAAACTTGAATAAATTCCCAAAACATCCATCTATATGAGGTATGGACACTATGAATTTATAGTTATTCCATTTTTTCTTCTGAATTTATATATTATCATAATGAATTTATTGAATATATTCTTTGGATATTTAGTTGAGGAATTTTTTGTAGTATATATAGATAATAATATAATAAATTCAATAAACAGGGAAGAACATGAATATAATTTAATAATTTTAATAAACACCCCAAGGAATGATAATTATTATAAAAAAATTACAATGTATGAATTGTGGTTATAGAATGTTTCATTCTAGGTCAATATAATCTCATATAAAGGTATTTTTTGGATCCGTAAATGTTCAATGTTATTGGTAAATTTCCTTGAAAAAACATGGTTAATGAGGAATACATGATTCATGATTTTTCTATATTTTATCATTGAATTATGGGTAATATCTCATGACTATATAATCCAGATACCACGTTCACTCAAAAAGATGAAAATTTCGTTTGCAGAGATGAATGAGAGGAAAATTTCAAGAGAATAAAAAAAGGTTATTCAGTAAAACTATATTTACATTACACTATTGTGTAGAATCATTTTTATATATAGTTATTCATTATGGAAGTGAATAGTATGTGTTTTAATGAATTGTTTTATGGTTATTAATTATTCATCTCAAGAATTTATAGTTCATGAGAAACATTATCCAACTAATGATTCAGTGTTTTTTGTAAAAAACAATTCCTTAATTATACGAATATATTGTGTTTACTTTGATTTGTGTTGCATATATATTGATCATAAACTTTTTATGTATATTTTAATATTGTAAGAGAAGAATATTCTTTAGGTAATGTGGTTTGATTTGATTAATGATTTTGACTAAACAATATATTATCAACATGTGATAACAAACACGGTAATGGATTCATTAAACCAAAAGTATAACTATAAACGATCTATGATGGGGAACACAAAATATCCATTATTTTTCATTTTAAATGGATTGAATGAAAAAATTTTATGGAAGGGGAGAAATCTTATCATTCTAAAATTTTCTATCAACCATCTATCAATATGATAATTATAGTGGAATGGAAGGATGATGTAGATATATAGAATAATGGTAAAAATATACCTATTTTAATATTTAATATTTTTGGTTGATAATTTTTAGGAATTGGGTATATGTTCTATTGATTCCCAATTGGAAGAAGCAAATGTATAAGGAAATGTGTATTTATTCATTCTCTATTCATCCCAGATGTAAAAATATGTACATATATTTGAATGAGTAATTATGGTGGGATGGAATAAAGAGATACACTATAGAGATCATATCATGGTTAATATTATATTAGAAATAAAAAGACCATGAGGATGTTACCTAAAATATTCAAACCAGAATGGAAATGGAATAACATCACCATTAATTTTTTCATTTGACCCGTCAAAACATTAAAAGAGAATAATTTTTTTATGGGTTGTAGTCAATTACATTAAAACAATTAACACACCTCATTTATATTTGAGAATATTTCTATCTATATTTTCTGGAGAGGATATACATTAAGATGTTGTTAAGGTTTCATAGAGTGACACATGATATTTTATTGGATAATTATCCAAGGTTTCTCTTAAGGTTTTGGAGAGGGCTTCAGTCATATCTTGATACATAATTGAGATTCATCAATATGTATCATCCCCATATTGATGGTTGATCTGAGAGAACTATTAAATTCCAATATGATAATCCGAGATCTTCTTTAATGGTATTTAAAGGATGTTGTAATAGAAAAATTCAACAAGTTGAGTTCTCATGAAATAATATTTTTAATCAAGTATTCAAATATCTCCCTACAAATACATCAATGTAAAAAAGTGTAAAACTATAACATGTTGGGTTAATGATGAAAAAAAATTCTTTTTAAACATTAACATTCCCATGAAATGGTATAGAATGTTTGATCTAATCAATAATACATAAGGGTATCACAATGTAGATAGAAAATGGATAACGAAATTATTTATCTAAATCTAGAATATTTTATTAGTGATAATCCCTTCATTAAATTGTTCTATGGAAGAAGGACATTTGATTTATAAATAGAATAATTTTAAGCCCTAGATATATTTTCTAGATAGATATTATTGATAGATTTTTTATGGTTGCCTATCCCTGAGTTATTCCATCTTTTATCACTCAATTCTATAAGGAGATCAATGTTTCACTCCTTTGGAAATTCATATCTGATGCATAAATTGTATTTAAATAATATTTTTTAAAACTATATAATTATATCTATTATAATTAATAACTAATAGAGATTATTTATTGCATATAGAAATTGATATTAAATAATACTACTTACTTGATCAACATATTATGAAAAAAACCCACAAATTGGGGAAGTTGCAGGGGAACATGATGATATGATGAGTCAAAAGTAAAATCATTTATCTATAGTATGGTGATTTAGTTTCTATAGAATAAAATAATTTTATGGGTTTAGTTTTTTGCACCCTGAAGCTATGTGAAATCTGTTTTTCAAATAAATTATATTTTATTATACCTTGTGTTACATGCCGCACCGAGTTGTAACGAACCACAATATACTATTACAAATATTACTATTTTAACATGACTCTTATAAACTAGCCATAATATTTTGTGGTATTAATATAATAAACCGGTTTTCTATCTTTTTTTTTGAATTATTGAGAAAAATAAAATTTAATTATAAACAACAAATAATTTTTATTAATTTCATTATATGATTACAAAATATATTTTTCACAAAAAGTTATTATTATTACTTTTTGTAAATAAGTAATAAAATTTATATTTCTCACATTTAATTTATTTTTTGAAAAAATGATTTAATTTTTAGAGATAATCATGTCAAAAATAAGAAAAAGTTAATTTTTGACAATTCTCTATAAAGAATAATTTTTCGTTCAATATTAATGAATACTAATTTTTATTTAAAATAGAAATTCAATTTAAATAATTTATAATGAAATATCAGAGAAATTAATTTATTAAAATAAATTCCATATTTTTAATGAGAATAATTAATATTAACCCACAATGAAAACATAGTTTTCATTTATAATGAATATTAAATCTTTTAAAAATTAATTAAGATAGATAAGATTAAGACATGTTTATCAGAGGGATAAATAAAAAGAGAAGGTAATGTTTTCCCAATAAACAAGACTAAATCCAACTACATGAAAATATACTGGGATTATATAATTTTACCGTCAAAACTATTTCTACTTAAAATAACATTTCTTCATAATGAATTTAACATTTTTTTTAATTATTGGAATTTTCAAAGTCGTTACATAGTACGTCATCTCCCATCTTTATAAAAGGATATATCCTCTCATATCTTCTTTACAATTCCAAATCCTTATAGATTAGAAAATACCTAAAAAACAAAAATACATACTTCCCTCACAATATTATAGAGTTATTACTATTATTTAGAAATCACCCTATGAAGGATTTATGTATAAACCTACTGAGGTTCTCTAAAGAAGATGTTATTTTCTTAACAATGCATTTTCATTTAATTTAATCTTTAAAATCCCGAAATTGTTCATTAAATTTTATTATATTGTAATGAAATATTGTAAAATATAATTTTATGTTCTTATATTAGTGTAATAACCTACTTCCATCTCATCTTCTATTGAATGGGAAACAAAACTGTCGATCATGTTTATGGTGGACTACAGCTTTGAAAACCCATGCAAATCATTATATAAAACTGCCTCTAAAATATGGATGTGAGGATGGATTTAACAGATTTATATTATATTTTGGATATAATTATACTTATATAATTATAATATCACATCAACCTTATAACCATCCAACCCAAGGGTAATCAATAACATCACTCATGCATATGTGCGGACTACTACCTGCTCAAAGCAATGTGATGCATTTTTTCATTGAGTTTAAAAATCAAATTGATGAGGATAGATTTAGTAAACATATTTTATATTTATTATATAATAATTATTCATTATGGTCGAATTAACAATTATCTTTATTTTAATCCATCTATCAAGAAATATAAATAGTGTTCCTGCAAACGGACATCATATCTTCTTCATGAACAGTGTAAATCAATTTTCTATATATTAATTTTGTATAATAATATAAATATATTCATTGAATAAAAATGATATTTATATTAAATTTAACATTATGGAGATAATTTAACCATTAGTAATGTAAAAAGACTGAAACCACTAAACCAAAACAGACATGCAAAACGATATATTTATCACCTAAAAATATGATGTTAAAAAATTGTTAATAAATGGAAATAAATGGTTTTAATTAAATAAAATATAGTATATTAAATATGATTACGGTTCTACAGTGGATTTATAATAATCTTATTTCTATTATATAATTTCTTCTAACATTTTTGAATAATTTCGTGACATGAGGTATGGGATGTTTTTCTCACATCATCTTCATCGGGACATATATTATATTTTTCACCTATATTATTTTACAAGGTGTATATAAACACCTTATGAAATTTTATTACATGAATTTATTTATTCTCAATATATTTAAACATTAAATAATTTTTATTCATTTATGGGGGTTATGATTGAAATGTTACTCAAGCATGTTAGGGATTTCCATCTAAATTTTATTTCTGTGAGACACATTCCAAATTCACTAATCATTTATTTTATGTCATTTATGTAAGGATTGAGATTTTTTAATGTAGATTGTTATGAATTTAATGTGTATTTTAATATAATTATATATTTCATTCATTTAAATGTAGAACAATTTAAAACATACCAATTGGTACGGATTTTCTGTTACAATCTCCATGTTAATTGGGGTTGTTTTTTATTATTCTTTTGATGATGAAATCATATTATATAACTCTCAAGAAACTCATAACATTTATTCCCATAAATTTAATTTTTTAAAATTCACGTTTCCCTTTCATTTTCATGATTAAAAAAATCCAGGATACCAAAAATATGTTTTATGGAGAATTAATTTTATCTTTGTTTTTTAAAAATTTTATTCTCCCACGTGTCCATGTTTTCTAAAAATGTTTGGAATAATTGTTTTACTGATATATGTATACTTTTTAATTAAATTTTTACCATTTTTTTAATTTATAAAAAAATTTAAATGGTTTTTTTTTCATTATCCAAATGAACTTCTTTTTCTTTTTTATCAAGAATACTTAATGAATCATTGTTCTAACATGTACAGAATGAAAGGTATTTCCCCAAATCCATACTATATAAATATTTAATTACATAACTACCATATTCCATGGTTATTTTAAAAGTAAATATCTTATTTGAAATCTATGATATTTTTAGATTTTAAAGAGGTGATTTAATAATGTAAAGGATGTGTTACCCAAGAATGGTTAGATGAAAATTTAAGGGATTGATATTCATAAAAGAAAACATATAATGGTGTTGATTATTTTTTATTGGTCTTATAATCCAATGATACCATACTTGTAATTTTTTTGATTATTTAAGTATATGATTATGTGACTTTTTTGGAACCCATCCATTTTCCATGTGTTATTATATTATATATTGATGATAATTTTTGAACCTTTATTTATTTAGAACAGAATATGATATAATGATATGATGTCTATTTTTTGATATTAAGTAAAAAAGTATAGTTTTCATTATATGATGTTTGGTCCTAGAATTATATATCCCTTCAATGAATTGGTTAAATTAGTATATCCCATGGTATAATTATGGGAAATAGGCCGACATGCTTACATAACACATTTCATAAGTAACATTATCCTAGTTAAATATAATAGAGAAACAACCCATGTTAACTCTCTAATTCATTCTATTTAAGACAAGGTTAATTACCGAATTAAATAGTGAGACATATTGGTATCACTAAATCTATATGTTGTATCAGGCTAAAATGCCATAAAATTTGAATCATCATCACCCATCATATAATTTCTATCACTCTCACCCATCAGTATTTATAATTTTCATATACCATATCATGAATAAAATTATCCTTGGTCCATTAAATTATAAAACATAATAAAATCTCCTTTTAACCCATAGTGAAATGAATTTCCATTTTCAATTAAAAATATATTAATAAAACCCTTTTAGTGAAAACACAATAATATGAATAATATTAAAAAATCATGATGAAAAAATATTAGTTGGAAATAAAATCAGAAACTAAGAAATGAATCTATAATGAAAATAATTTTCATGGAATATATTAATTCATATCATTGCGTATATATTAAATAAAACAATTCTTTTACACATTAGTAAACATATTCAAAATTTCACTTAATAGAAAATTTTAAAAGATTAAATTTTAATCCACTATAATGAATTTACAATATGGTTAAAATTGAAATTTTTAAACCAATAACAGTTAAATAATAATTTTCCTGATTCATATAAAAAACACTATTTAAGAATAAAAGTATATTGAAGTGAAATTTTAAAAACAATTTTCTAAGGATAATTTCTTATCTCCAGCCTGACTCATCACATACATTATTTATCTTCCTAAATAAAGAAATAATAATTATTTAAATGATTAAGATAATATTTAATATTAATTCTATTATTATAACCCATTTTATGTAAATTTTTACCCTGTTTTTTTATAATCTATGTTCACCTCAGATGATCTTGGGTCATTTTTTTCATAATATCAAAACAACTTTTTTGGTTTAAAAGTGTGAAAAGGTTATATTATTTCATAATATAAAAATTATAATCATTAAAAAATAATATTTTTTATATTTTAAAAAATATAACCATCCATGAAATTGTATAGGAGTGATGCGTCCCATATATTCTTGAGTGTGATTGTACATATATACACACGAACTACATTATCATCATAAAATGGATTGAATGTTGATAAAATGTGTATATATTATCTTTAATGATTGATAATATTGTCATTATTATTGTATATATATTTATTAAATCCATCATTATAAATATCCATGAGCTATAGTGACAGAAAATGTAACACATTACTTCAAGGATGTCGTAATTCATAGATATGCATGATTGATGAATTCATTTTACAATAGATGTAAAAGGATATGAAAATGTTCTGTAACATAATCATAATAAAATTTTATAATATATAAGATATTGATGTTATTATTTAATCATAGTTAAAATAAATTTGGCAAAGGTTTAAGAATAAATATTCATGAAGTAAATCATTTATGATTTATACCTTCTCCTTGGATAACCTATTAGATATACCCTTAAGCCTTTTAGGTTTGGTCTTTTGGGTATACTAGGACCTCTACAACATGGGTAGTGATGTCTGGGAGAGAATTCAGTTGGTATTGAGTGAACTATATTGATTAAAAGGTGTGAGGAAGAGTGTATATGAGGTTCTCTTTTATATTTGAGGGGACTCACAATTGGAATTACTTAATGCAATAAATTAATATTAATTAATTTTACAAGTGAAATATATTCCTATATTTGTAATATTAGTGAATCTGAATCAAAATTTTATCATCCAATTAAATTTCATCATGTTTATGTGGTGTTTTACCCATATCTCTTCATTTTATCCACCAGGATAATCCTTTAGAGGATTATAATAACATTAAATTCTTTTGAATTATAGAAATCAATAAAATTACTATAAAATGGTAATTTTCCCTTAAATACACCAAGGATGATATTCAAAAAAATATCCCATTCACATGGATGAGTTTAGTTCTTATATAATTTTTAAATAATTTTAAAAATATTTATAATTATAATTTGTCATTAATTAAATTGTTTGAACTAATCATTTTACCTACCATTAATTACATTAATATTGTAATGTAATTATAATATAATCATTAAAAAAATGATAATATATCATATGCATCAATAAAAATTAACCAATGTTATAAATAATCCTAAAAAATATTATATATATTAGGTTTAAATTCATTTACATAATTGTTATACATCTTGAAGAAGCACCATGTTAGTGTTGCATGAGAATTTAATGTAATTAATCATCAAGAACAATATATGACATGTCACCATGAAAAAAATATTAATATTTAATATAATTATTTATAACCAATCATATTCACTTTTCATCAATATAAAGACATTAGACATATTAAAATAGTGAGAGTTACTTTTTGTTTTCATTATTTATTTAAAATAATTTAAAATAAATTTTCAAAGGAATGTGGAATAAAATTTACTCATTATCAATACTTATATTTTCATTATATAAACACACATATCCAATATAAAAAATTATGTTATATGGAGAGTTTCATGACTTATTACATTATTTCTAATCTTAAATACACAATTTACCATTACTGAGGTGGCAAATATTTACTATGTTTATGGAACATAATGACCAAAAATAAAATAAATATATTTATCAAATTTAGTCCATCATATTAAAAATATGGTATTTTTTATCAATATTAATTTTATATATATGCAAAAAAATTAAGATTAACACCCGAAACAAAATGAATCTTTTTAGGGAAATTAATTTTTTAAACAAAAATGAACTTTCACCAAAATCATGAATACTATTGATTTCTATGTAATTAATTAAAATATTCATCATTAAAGGATAGTTATCAAGCATTCATAAAGAATTTTAACTATTAAATTAATTTATTTAATGAAATTAAATAGTTGTTTTATAAAAAATATATTATTTCCACTATTTACTAAAAACCAAGACACTAAAAATCAATGATTTTCACCCTAAGATATTATTGATAAACTATTTTAAAAAATAATGATTATTTTGAAAAATATAAAGCCTACAATTTTTATAATATACTTTTATAAAAATCCATGTTATATATGAAAAATAATTCAATAAGAATAAAACTATTTCTTTTATGAGTGAAAATTATTTAATAATATAATAATGTATAAAACAATATATGATCTTATTAATGAATAATAATTCTGATTGAAATTTGTTATTATATATATTTCAGTTATTATATTTTAAGTGTCTACACTATACTTAAATGATATAATTACTATTATAAAAACCCTTTTTATATCATTTTCCATCAAATGGGAATTAGAAACGTCATTCTTGTGTACCTATGTAGTACCACTTCCGTGAAGCGATATGTTTTCTCTACCACAACAACCTCTAATTTATTTGTATAATTGTTTATTTAATATATACATTTTTATATATATATATGTTATTAATGAAAAATATATGAACTTTTAAATGTGATACATCATCTATATTCAAAACACTCAAATCAAAAAATTTAGAATCATCACATGAGCATTTGTAAGGGCTACTATGTCTACATAGTGATGTACATTTTTATTTATGAAATTCCTCTTGTGTAAGGCCATTAAAATGGACTTAATTAAGGTATTTTGTTTTTTATCATGATAATTATTTTATATTGAAAATATATGTTATTTTCATTCTTTTTTTTCATCTAATGGAATCTAAAAACATTGCTCATCTGTTTACGTAGAATATAACCTCATGATATAAATTTTTTCAAACATTGTTTCTTGGATGACTCTATAATCATTTTGTTTTTATAAAAAATTAATATTATTTAATTATTATTACACATAAAATGATGGAATAATGACCCCTTTCACTATAATCAACATATCATTTTCAAATTGAAATTATGAACTAAATGTCATTAAAATACACAACATTGACTTAAACAATTAATTAATTAATCAATTAATTGAAATAAACTAACCGAATATATTTATTATAATTAAATAAATAATTAAAATTTTGACATAAAATTAATTAATTAATATAAACTTATTATACGTTATTAAAATTACAATCATATCAATCTTGGACATTTGGTAAGGGGTATCCATACTCAATTTCCATTTAATGCATAATATTTATACTTTCTGAATATATTATGAAATGATTTTTTTTAAAATAACCTATGATTATATTATATTGTTTTTGAACTTGATTTATGTATTTTAACAATTTTACTTATTTTATCCTCACTAATTAATCCTCAATTTAGTGATATGGTCTTTGTAAGGATTCTACATATAAATAATTTTTCATTGGGGAATGGTAGATATTATCAAACCTATTATATTTATGAAGTGTATATATTAGTCAGTTCATAGGTTTTATAAAATATCAATCTTGATTTAGTGTATTTATATTTATAATTCAAATTATTTCAACCAAGGGGATTGGACATGAATGTTATTTAGTGGTATGGTTTTCTCATATCAAATTGTATTCTTTTATACTTATATTATATTATACAACATTAATTTTAAATGAAATGCATATTTCACAAAAAAAATAATTTTTTAGTGATTATAATTATGGTTATTCAATTTAATGTTTCATTTGATGTTATTTATTTCATGGGGATTTGGTTCAAAAGATACAAAATAATTGACATTTTATATTGAATTATAATTTATTTTCTGGATTTTTTATTCCCAATTTCTATTAAGGTAGATTTTATGGATATAATCCTTTAAACCCACCAATTTTCAACTATAATATTTAATTATTGTATATATGTATTAATACAATATTATTATCTTTGGTGCTTAAAATGATCAATAAAATATATTAAAGAAAAGTTAATTGTTTTTATCTATTCGGTTGATGAAATATTTCTTTCATGTTTTTTCTATTAAAAATAAATTTATTAATGTATTTACCTATATGAGTAATGTCATAGAATTATCATTTTAACTATCATTAAATATATTTATAATGCTTTAAAAAGGAATATTTCTCAAAAACTTTTATATGTTGTTTTTTACATTTTACAAAATTGTGATTTTAAAATTTTATTTTAACTGATATGTTATGAAAATATTTTCCCGCCATCATAGCCGTTTAATAATTTGAATGTTTATTTAAAAATTAACAAGGATATTATAAATGAAAATTATTTTCCCCAATTTTTCCAATTTTTACTTTTTAATGGAACACTATATAATGTGTCTTTATAATAAACCATGTAATGATAAAACATTTATATTTAATATTAATTTGTATTCTTAAATTAAATAGTTAAATTAATTATAATTCTGTTATGTAATTCATAGAATCAAAAAATAATATAATTTAATTTAGTAAATTTATTATATGGTTAAATTTGAAAAATTAATTTTCAATATATATTTTTTTAATTTGAGATCACTAATTTCATATTTTAAATAAACATATCAAAACAATTCTATGTTAAATTTTTGATAATCTTATGAAAAAAATCTTTATCTAAAGAATAGTAATATTTTTTTTTTAAAGACAATATCTTTTTTGATATCGTCAAGAAATAATTATGATAAAAAATTATTAAACTAATTTAATGACTAAATTATGATATAATAATATAAATATTGTAAAAATATAATCTAATAAATATAAATTATAAATTATTTCATCATAATGAAGAAAATTATTTTCATTGTCGATACAGTACCTGCACACCTTTTAAAAAGTCCAAATTGGTGTCTTATTGATAATAATTGATTGATAACAAGTATTTTCATGAATATTTATTAAATATTATGTATTTATGATGATATTTACTGATATTTTTTAATTTTAGTGTCATTTAACAATAATCTTATCCAAGTTATTGTGTAATTAATGTATAAGGAAATAAAAGTCAAATTAAAAAATTTAATAATTTCTCTTAACATGGATTTGATAAAATACCCATATTAAATAAATATAAAGAATTATATTAAGAATACAGAATTTATTTTTATGATATAATCCTTTTAAAATTTTTTTATTTGAAATGAATACTTTTAATGCATATCCAACAATGACACAATTATTGTGCATGCCAAAGAAAAATGAATAAAATAGTTTTAATTAATGTTTTGAGAAATATTAAATGGACAAAAAATTTTCATAAATCTACATGGAAAGTATTTATATACTATAATCCTAATTCAATATAATTTAGGGATTCTTAAATCCAAGTTATTGAAATTAAGACCCTTATAATTTTTAATTTAAAAGAATGTCAAACTGTTCACAATGTTCTTTTTAATTCAAAATACTACGTTATATATAATTTACAAAGTGTTGTTAAAATATAAAAAATATTTTGAAATATATATTCATCATCTCCTTCATTTAAATACAATTATAACTTTTAGTCAGAAATTTGATATATTATATTCTTACACAATGATGATGTAAAAAATTTTAAACCAATGGAACGAAAAAATAAATGATATTACAAATATTAAAATAAAGACAATTTTACATAATTAGGAACAAACATGAATAATATAGATAAATATGTAATGTATAGGATACAAGTCAATTTTTTTCTCATTAGACACATTTTTGTCATATTTTAAAATTCATGGTAATGAATAGTATTAAATTTGACATTAATGATATTTCATGAATATAATAATTTATTAAATTATTTAAAAGTCATAAAAAAATTTAATCATGGAAAATGGGATAATATATGGTCTATAATATCATACCTTATTCCTTTTAGTCCATTTTTATGTCTTTGGACCTAAAATATCCTTACTATATTTTAATATGTTCAGAAATTCCTAAAATACCATGCATGTCAATTATAAAAGGGAAATCTTTAATATACATCATTTCACAATATATATCCTTATATATCAACCAAAATACTGCAATTATTCTTCTCATCATCAATCGATACACTAATTTTTTTTAGTCTCAACAAATTATGAATTCCAAGTACTTTTAGGTTTTTTTAAGGAGATGATATTCAAGAAGTAAAACCCTCTTTCTTTCTCTATTAAATTCTTTCTCTCTTTTAACTTATCCTAACAACCCTTATAATGTTTAATTATAAATCTATTATAAGATATATATATATATATATTATTTTTTTATTGTAATATCCATCATGAAATCATTTCTCTTATCCATTTATTCTCAAAAATGAAATCTTCATCCATGGTATATCGATTCACCACCTTCGTGGATAATAAGTTTTTGTTCCCCATTACCATAATCCCAAAAATATTAAATTCAATTATAATTTTTTAAAATGACTTATATATATACTATGTAGTACCACATTAAGGAATTAATAAATTTCCATAATGATAAATAAATGATATTATTTTTTGATGGTCGGGAAAAATTCTAAAATAAACTAAACATATATCATGAACGTTTTACCAGATGAGTCATCCACATGTCAGAATGAAAAAGGGTATATGAAAAAATTTATTCTTAAATGATTTCATTAATACCATTTCATTCCATTTTTTCAGTGTTATTCCCATTGTAAACAAAACTTTATAATTATAAAAAATGTTCTTACAATGAAACCATGAAACTAACACAATTCAAACAATGAAAATAAAAAACTATTATTAATAAATAGGTGGAGGGATATTTTAAAAAAATAATATAAGTCTTTTAAATATTAATTAGTTCTATAATAAACTAATAACATTATTTCAACCATTATATATTATATTTGAACACGATTCATAGGAGTCAAACCCATGGTATGAGGCTTTCATTAAAGTATACTCTTTTAATGTTCCTTTTTTCAAAATTCAAAAAAAGAATGTTTTTTTAATATTAATTTGAAGGGATAAAATTGAACTATTTCATGTATCTTTAACAATATAAATCATACATTAAATTTTTATATGTCTACTTTTTAAGAAAACAATTTCAATGGTACGCACGTAGTTTTTCAAAATGAGTAGTTTTTAAAATGGAATGTTAATTTTCATTAGAGTGTTTTATGATTCATGAATTCATAATTTTTATTTATGTTATTGTTCTTAGGAATTATTTAAAATTAATGGTGGTTATATTATTAAAAAATTATAGGAATTTGTGTTATTACCCAATGATGGTTAGTTCATTGATAAATCGTGGATGGATGGTTACATTATAACCTCTGTTGCATTTGGCACTCTAGAGTTACAGGTTTTCCTTATTTTTCAATCCATTGTATTAGTGATATCAAAAACAATTTCCCTAGTTAACAACTTATATCTTATATTATTTCTTATGTTTTTTCATGAAAATCATATGATTTTCAGAAGGTAAGATAATTAACATTTTGAAATGATGATTCCTTTTAAATGTATATAATATAGTTTTTATGAAAATGATTTTTTGGATTTTTTATGGAAAAATATTTTCTTTCCTTTTATATCCCTTAATGAATTTTTTTCCCATCCCATGTTTTAGTATTTTCTTCATAATATTTATGGTGAATTAGAGAAATGTATAAGATCAATGGAAAATTGTAAATATTTTTCTTTAAGATAAAACATTTTTTATTTGATGTTATTTGTTTTATGTAAGAAATTGATATTGTGTATATATAATATTATTTTACCATGTCTGATTTAGTCATAATTTTATAAAAATATATACCAGTATAATCCTTGGTATTAAAATTATGTGAATTCCAGTTAAAAAAACACTAAAATATATAATTTTTATGGGTGGGTTCTTATAGTTGGTATGAGAGAAGGGGCTAGATAAATTTATATGTTAGTATAATGTAAATAGAATACCCATTAATGATTTTACCATATCATTACATGATATAGCATTGGAATACTACTATTTTGACTTATTTAAGATATATATGTTCAGAATGGATTTCTATAGAGGAATAACAACATTTGTGGTTGGAGGGAATCTAGCGGAGAACGCCCTTCCAAATCAATATCTTGAGATGGTGAGAGTCATAAAATAATATATTGTAAAAATAATGGCTCAATTGAAATAATATATATATTCTTGTGGTATCCATGAAGGGATAATATAGAGCAACCACTATGGAATATGTTAGTTTTGGACCAGATAATAAGGAAAGATCATCCAAAAATCCAAGGAACATTAGATCCCATAGTAGCTGAAGGATGGATCAATGCTCTAGAAAAGATATTCAAAGTCATATAATGCTCAAAATGCTAATAGGTTAACCTATTTTTTGTCATTTAAATGATGAAGCGGGTCTATAATGGTCTCTAGATAGGAATACCAGAGAGAAGTTTGATTTAAAAGTTATTGAATGGGTTGAATTTAAGAGTCCTTTTCAGTAATATTTTTTTCATAAAACCATTTGACCCCTACTGGAGAAAGAATTCTTAAAACTAAGGTAGAAGTATGAATATTGTGTAGATGGATATAAAGAAAATTGTAAAATATTATCCATGTGTATATATAATTTTTTGGGTTATTGATAGTAAACTTAATATATTATACTCTTGTTGAAACTAGTTTTACAGACATAATTGGAATTATGAGAGTTTAAATGTTTTGAGATACTTATTGGTTGTGTTAAAAATGATGAGATTGTGTTTTCTGAAACATATATTATTTATGATGGGATAGACAAGAATTGGTCAGGTTGGTAGGAATTTGGGTATAATTCTAAAAATAAATATTCTGTATAAAAATAAAAGTCCATTATTGTGAAAATTATGGTATGAATGACCCCAGGGAATGTCTCTCAAAATCTGGGAAATGATTTTCATATCGATAGATAAGTTTCATGTATGATTGATTTAAGGAATACAAGCATTCAGATATTAAAAATTTTATGTTAATATTATTAAAATGAAATTAGTTGGGACATTATGATAATCCGTCTCCAATACCAGTAACTCTAGCTTGAAATCAACAAGTCTAATATAAAACAGGAGTTGGAAAATATTTTTCTACAACTATAGTTTCTGTTGGTCTATCCAATGAATTGGTGATTTGTATGTTACAAATATATTCAAATTATGCCAATTCCTTTCCTGATTGTAGCTTATTTCATTTTTGAATTACAAGAAATTGAAGAATATTCAGAATATCACATCACCAAATTAATATATAACTTTTGGTTAAAACACACAGTGGAAATAATAAATCAACCAATATTATTATGATTCTCCCTTTTTTTATTAGTCAAATGTTATTTCCTACAAATCATGTTGAACTAACTATATTTGAGTTTGATATTAATTTATGGTTAGATTTGATATTCATTTATCATGATAAGGTACATTTAATTTCTTATAAATTTTTGTTCAATTATTTAATACCTTTAATAACGTACTGATAATAAAAGTAATTGATTTGAAATGGTATTGAAAGTAACTTTTTATATATCAATGAGTTGAGTGAAACTATTCAAATTAATGATGTTCTTTTAGTGAATTAATATGTGGTTATTTTTTCCGATGATTTTAATTATGTCATTGTTAATCATGATGTTGAGACTACAATTAACTTAGTCTCTAATGTTAAGATAATTTCAAATCACCCTTATTTAATGGATCAACTAGAACTTCTAATATTCTAAATGCAGTTTCATGAGTTCCTTGATAATTGTTCTATTCAACCTACCACTTCACTATGGGGTGCACATATTTTTTTGTTAAATTGAATGATTGTTATATGTGGATTTGTATTAATTATAGATTCTTGAATAAAATCACTATTATGGATATATATAATTTACCTCATATCGATGACTTTTCGGATTAGCTCTAGGGAACTCAATATTTTTTCAAGATGGACCTGAGTTTCAGGTACCACTAACTGATGATGAAGGAGGATGAAATTTTAAAAATTGCATTATGAACTAAATATGGGAATTATGAGATTTTATTTATTCCCTTTTAGTTGAAAAATTATATCACATTATTTATTTATATTATTAATAGAGTCTTCTTAGAATATTGGGATATGTTTTTGGTAGTTTTTTATTGATTATATTTTGGATTAATCAAAATTTATGAGGATCATGACAAACAAATTAAGATTGTTTTGAAAACCTTTAAATAAAATTAGTTACATGGAAAATTAATAAAATTTATTTGTTACAAGATATTTCGTTCTTTGGCCACATGGTAAATAAATATGGCATAAATGTTTATACCCCAAATAAAAATTAGTTGATGAATGGAAAAAAAACTACACATTCTATTAATATTTGATGTTTTCTTGGATTGATAGGCTATTACCATTGGTTTGTTTAAACAATTTAATGGTTATCTAGAATAAGAAAAAAATATAACTAAATAGATATTCATTTTATCTCGAAAAAATAATGTTATGTTTTTTAGGAACTAAATAAAATATTGGTGAAGGCTCTTTTTTGACCTTTCCTGCAAGATACAGTGATATTTCCATTTTTCGTTATGGTTCATTGAAGGGGCTTGGCCATGTTGTGATGCAGAATGATTTGGTAATTTCTTCTTCATCAAGTAAAATAAAACCTTAATCACTAAAAAATAATTTTTTCCTGTATAAATTTACATAGAAAAAGAAAAATGTGAATAATATTTAATGAATATAACTAATTAAGGGTTATGATTGTATGGTTAACTTCTATCAAGGAAAACCAAATAAAGTGGTTGATTCTTTGAGTCATAAATTTAATTCTACCTTAACTGTGTTATATTTAAAACATGACCTTTTGGTCAATGATTTAATAAATTTATTGCTAGATCTTGTGGGTGAAGAAAATTATTTGGGTTTTTTAGGTATCAATGCAAGGGATTCTATCAGTGAAAGTTAAAAAACCTCTTAAAGAAGTTTATGAGTTTCTGAAAAATGTATAATTATTCAATAAGGGTATGTTATAGGAATTTTATGATTATAAATACTATATTCTTATAATTTGGAAAATATTACATATTTCTTGTGATTCTCAGTTGAAGAAAGAGTTGTTTTGTAAAACTAATAGTTCTTTGTTTTCAGTTCATCAATGAAGCACTATAATATTAAGAGATCATCAGGAGTTTTACATGTGAGAGGAAATAAAAACAGATATCACTATCCTCACCATGAAATGTTTGACTTTTCAATTTTTTAAAGTAGAATGAAAATTATCCTGGGGAATGATTAAGCATTTTTCAGTTCCAGATTGGAAATGAGAAATATATCCTTATATTTTATTGTGAGAATACAATAGAATTCTTAATGTGATAATTAAATTTGGATTATTCTTTAATGAAAAACAAAATCTACACATTTTTTCCCATTGAAGATACCATATCATTAAATCAACTTTATTGGTAGTATGTTAATGAGAAATTCTAGTTACATGGAGTACCTCTCTTTGTTATATCTGACTGTGATCCAAGGATCCCTTATAATTTTTGGAAATTCCTATAGTATTAAATTGGAATTGAATCAATGTTTAGCACATACTTTCATTCTCATTATGATAAATATTCAGAACAAACAATTTAGACCGTAGAGGATATTTAGCGTCCTTTTTCAGTTGACTAATATGGATGTTTGGATCAACATATTTCGTTATTAGTGTTTTGTTATAATAAATGTTTTCATTCCATTATAATAATAGATCATATTTAGGAATTATAGGTATAGTAGTGTAGAACTCTAATATTTTGGGATGAAGTTGGTGAATGTAAATTGATGGGACCATAATCATTCAATTAAATTTATTAGTTGGTACAAATTATTCATGAATATATGAGAATAATCTAGAGTAGACAAAAAAATTATGCAGATAACCCGAGATAGGTGATCCTATCTTTCTTAAAACATTTCATAGAAAGGGAGTTATTTTTTTATTAAAATGTAATTTTATGTCCAATATTTGTTGAACCATATGAAATCCTGGAGAAATATGGATCAGCTTCTCACCACGTGACATTTCCTTTGAGTTTATCTTAAGTACACTTTTTTTCATGTTTCAATGTTAAGAAATAATGTGCTGGGTTAATCTCTTTTTTTATCCCTAATATAGTTCAGTTGAAATCGAACCTTTATAATGAATAATATCATGTCCATATTCTCGATCTTATGTAGTACATATTTCATTACAAGATAATTCAATACGTTATGGTTTTGTGGAGAAACCATATGTTTGAAGAAGAGACCTATGAATCAAAAAATTCCATGAGGGAAAGGTATCCCAATTAGTAAAATAATTGAATAAAACTGAAAGGATGGAATTTAAATATTTTTTAGAATGTAAAAAACAAGGTAATGATATAATATTGTTTCATATTTATTAGTATTGTTGAATTAATTATTCAAATTCATTTTAAATATGGTATGTAATTATTAAAATAAAAAAATAAATAGTTTAATTAAACTAATATTTAATATAGTTATATTTTACATTTCATTTTTAAATTTTATAATATTATTTCAACTAAACAAATTTTCTATTTGAAATTATCATATCAAAATTAATATATGGAAGATTTTTGATAATTTGTTAAAAAAGATAAATTTTTTGTGAGTAGTAAAAAATTCAGTTTTTTATAAATGACATTATCTATTTTTATATCATGATGAGATATGTGTTATAAAATTTATTAAACATATTTACTACTTGAGTGTGATAGTATAATATAAATATTATACCAAAATAATCCATAATATGTAAGTTATTAATTATTTCGTGAGAATCATGAAAATCATTTTTATGCTGATATAGTGCCAACACAATATTAGAAAAGTAAAAATTGGTTATATATATATAATAATTGAATTATAAGAATTATTTTAATCAGTATATAATTATATATTATGTATTGATTATTATTGTTACTACTAGTTTAAAATTTAAGAGTTATATAACAAAAATATTATCCAAATGGTTGGAGAATGCCTACAAAAGGAATGAAAAGTCAAATTTACAAATAAAGTAAGATTCATTAACAAGGATATGTAAACATATATACATAATTAACAAATATAAAAGAATATATTCAAAAAAATTAATTTGTTTTTATTATTCAAATTTATTTTTAATCATTAAACATGGAATAATTACATTTATTTCTTATGAAAAAATATCACAATGCTTCTACAAGTGGAAGAAAAATCAATAAAATTGTTTTCCTAAAAATCACGAGAACAATTAAATGGAAAAAATGGATTAAGTATTTTATTATAAGTATCATCTAATAGTACCCTTTTTGTGTTTATGTTCTTATAGATCCACTTTTTTGACATTTCATCCCCTGTAATAATTTATTTAAATGGAATTCAAATTTTTCATGCTACGATTTTTATTTAGTATAACTTTTTTATATACATTTTTCCATAATATATTTTCGAATATAAATTGTATCCTAAAATCTAAATGATTTATATAATTCATGGAGTTTAATTTTTAATTTTTAATAAGAAAATAAATAAGGTAAATGCTTACACAAATATGATTCATTAAATATTAAGTTAAGAAGAAAATAAAATAAATGAGATAAGAAATATATATTTAATTATAGTTCTAGATAATTAAGTTGAACCACAAATTCTAAAGATAACTGTGATTGATATATGATATAATAATAATGTTTTTTCTACTTTTTCACCTTATTCTATGTTGTTAAATTCTTGTTAGGGAATAATATTAAATTTGAAAACAATGATTTTTCTTTAATATAATATTTTACTTAATTATTTAAAAATAAAACAACAGCCCTGAATAAGTCCATAGAAGATAATATCTTGTCAAAAATATTATCACTAGAATTTTTATTCCATTTATAAGACATTGGGAATGAATAACATTATTATATTTTTATAATTTTCGAAATGCTTAATGTTCCGCTCACATCTTTTATAAAAATGAACTATGCCTTTCACTTCATTTCACATTGTTGAGACATCTAGCTTGATGATACTCTATGAAATACTATTTTCCTCATCAATATACACATTAATATTTTTTTAAGTCTCACCAAAAGACTGGTTCTATATTCTTTAAAGAGGTTCTCTAGTAGACAATATTCAAGAGGTAAAATCCCCCTTCGTTTTCTTTTAAATTATTTTTTTCTTCTACCTTATCCTCACCTTTATCCAAACATGCATGATAACTAAAGTATCATATATATAATATAATGTTTTGTGTTAATTTAATATCCATCCTAAACTTCTACTCTTCTCCTTTTATTCTCACAAATGAAATAATTTTCAATGGTATGTCGACTCACCTTCTTCGTAGACAATGAATTATCATTTTCCATTACCACATTCATTGAAAGTTTAAATTCATTTTAAATTGCTTGTATGAATTAAATATATACATTAAAATTGTTCACAAATTCTAGAATTAATCTACATACATAATATTAAACAAAACGAAACTAGTTTTTCCTGGTCGGAAAACCCGCCAAAACAAACAAATCAATTATCATTAATGTTTTATCAAATTAATCATCCTCAGGTGAAAAATAAAAAGAATATATGAAACTTTTCGTACATATAAAATTTAATTAATACAATTTCATTCCACTTCTAGGTTATAATTTATATTTTACATGGAAATACATATTTTTACACAAGTGAACCGACCATGAAACGAACACAACTATAATAATGAAAATAATGAAATATTATTAATTAAGTTGTGGTAAAAAGAAAAAAAAGATATTATAATTTTTTATAAATATTAATATAGTTATTTGATAAATTAATATCATTCTTCCAAAAATTATAAAGGATTTTTTATCATGTTTGACGGAACATTCATTTAAAATTCATTTTTAAATGTTTCTTTTTACCAAATCAAAAAGAATGTCTTTTAAACATATTTGGAATGAAATAAATTTCCCTCTTTCACCCTGATTTAATATTTTTAATTTTACTTTACATTTTTCTAGGGTTACTTTTGATGAAAATTTCATCTATTTTATAAGAAATTTTTTTCCAAATGATTAATTTTCAAAAGGGAATATTTATTTTCTTCCAAGAGTGTTTTACAATGATTTATTTCAAAATTGATGTTTATGTTTGGGTTTGGGTAATTGTTTATGATGAAAAATGGTCCCATTATACCACAATAACGGGTGGATCCATGATAAAATAGGTACATGTAGTTACGTTATTATCCAATATTGGGTGGTTATGTGATAAACTAATGATAAGTCGTTAAGTTTTAAACTCCAATGAATCGGGTCCCCAGATATGGAAGTTGGTCATCTTGGTGACTCCAGAATTTGTGTGTTATGGAAAATTTTGTTCCATGTTACCTACATGTATTTTATATTCTTTATTATTATATTTCCTAAAAACTTTTTGATTTTAAAAAGGCAATATAATGATCTTTTTTAAATGATGTTTCCTTTATCAAGGAAAAATGTATTTTTTTTAGAAAACAGTTTTATAGGTTTTCATTGGACTAAGGGTTTTCTTCCTTTTATATCCCTTACCAATGTTTTAGGATTATCTAGTAATTTAAAATTATTTTATATGATTTAATGGGGAATAGAGACATGAATTATATTAGTGGGAAAATTATAAAAAAATCATCATAAGAAAACATGTTTCATATTAAAGAAACTTGTCTTAAGAAAATGGATACATATTATACGTAATTTTTTTTACCATGTATGAGTTATTATTAATTCTCAAAAACTAAAAACATAAAATGTCTTTGGTATTTTTAAAAAGTAAATTCTAGTTTAAAATCACGTGAACATGTAATGTATTAGGGTGGATCCCTATAATCATTTACCCTTTTAGTGAAATTTTTAAGTGTTATATTAAAAGTATTATCATCTATCTTAAATCTATTTATTGGTTACGATGAATCATTTTTCTTATGATATTATCATAACATTCAATTCCTATATATTAATGTTTTATTATGATATTTATATGTGATTTTTAGGAAACTAAATTTAATCAGGGTTAAATTAATATGTATCAATTTCTGTGACATAAAAATGCCCATTTATTATGTTATATGATGTGGTATATAGATATTATTGAGTAAATAGTGATTGAGGTGTAAGTATAATTCAAAATTATTTTTTAATGATATTTTATGTGTAGGGTTATTATATACCTCCAATGAATTGTTTAATGATGAAAATATAACTAGATGAAAGATGCTCCTATGAAATGATTGAGTTATGATATTCTTAAGATATAAAGAAGTTATCTAATTGCATGTTTCTACTAAGAGGTGAAATTTTTTTACTTTTTAGGTTACTTATACGACATATAAGAAATATTTAGTTAGGTAATTATATAAGGATTTATTGTTGTTCCAATAAAACTACAATTTTTACAATGATTTCTGCTAGTTTTAATGTTTCCTTCAATCAAGGATTTATTTCTCATGGATCATGATTATTAAAATATAATAATCATTTATTTTGATAAATATTTATTCCATGAATCATGATTTATGATCCATCTTCTTATGGGTATGAATTTTATTATGTAATTCTCATACACTTTCATTAAATCGTCATTCCCTTATTCTCATCTTATTTACCCATATACCTTTCAATTGAAAATTATTGTGTTTAAAAGTATGGATCATTTAATATCACTCATATTATGTTTTTTATGTACCATGGTTATGAATAATAAGTTTAATTGAATTATTTCTAGATAGGTTTAATGTATAAATAATTTTTTTAGAGATGTGGTAGAGATGTTGTGAAATATGAAAATATTGGTATATTATGAAACAAATTACAACTTAAGGACACTGTTTTTGTTATTTATGATATTTTAATTATTCTCCAAAACAATAATCTAAAAAGGTCCTTGGATACTTATATGATAAAATATATTCCATTTAATGATTTTTGATTATTCTAGCTAAAATTGGGTAATTTTTTATCATTATCAAATCATGAAAATAAATATTATGTTTTTAGACCAAATCTAGGCATGTGGGGTTTGGGGCTCTTATAGCCTAACTAAATGAAATGTATATACGATGTGGTAGATATCTAGTGTTTCATGGAATCAGAAATATATAATGAAATAATATATAAAACTAAATAAATTGATTTATAGATCTTGTTGTCTCCCCTTAAATATCATTATATAGACAAGGTGACACAAGAGATATAGTATATTTGTAGTTAATATTTCATTTGGATTCATAGAGTGTTAGTGAATATAGGGTCCCATGTTTAAAATATTATTGGGTATATGAAATTCTTGAAATTTTTGGGATTTAAGATTCTAGATGACATACTCATATATATCATCTTATTATCAATAACACAAAAAATCTCTTATTTCATGGTTTTTTATAATATGATCAATAGTGAGAATAATATCATGGTTGACCTTTCCAAGAATACCCATTTATATAAGGATGTGAGGAATGAGAAATTTTTGGACCTTATGGTGAATGAAATTTAGATCAAGGAAAATCTCCCTAATAATAATTTCATTTCCAATTATCATGAGAACCTTCCTTCTATGAAGTGAATGATCCAAATAGAGTAATATAATTTTGAATTAGAATGGTTTTCATGTTAATAGTTAGGCCACTGGAAGAAGTATTTCACCATATTAATATGGCATAATGAATCATTAGGTGCATTCACTGTCAAGTGTAATAATAACTTATCTACTACGTGATTATGAGATATACTTTAAGGTACTCACACACACACAAATATATATATATATATATCTAAATTCTAGAATCAAATTTGTTCAAGAATATTTATAGGGTGGTGGTGGACCATCATGAAACCAATAGACCCTTAATTTCTTCCTTTGATATATAAGAATACCACATTCTACTCCCAACAGTAATGATCATGATTTTAAAATACATTTATTATTTTAATTATGTTACCAGAAACCTAATTTATATATCATTCATAGATTTGAATGGTTTTATTATAAAATTATGAAATATAAGTTATTATTTTTAATATGATACTATATTATTTAATATGAAACATTTACGTAAATGTCTTTATATATTTGATTTTGAAATCCATTTGTAAAAAATCATAAAAATTTTAGATTTCATGACTCACATAACACCCATATACAGATTCACAAACTTGGGTATTTAAAATATTACCATTTTATAATTCTATATCTGGATGAAAAATTAAATTTTTTCTAACTTAACCATCTTCATGGATGAATGACTTGTTTTAAATAGAAATTGAAAATCCTACTATTAGTGTTCCTGTTAAAATGTACATAGAAAATCTAACAATTTTACACACATTTGTATGCCATCCTCTTCCAATAGAATATTTTATTTGGTATTCATACTTCATTAATTTTTATTATTACATGAGTATATGTGGATATTTCTACTTAATGTGCTATAAATCTAAATCATTTGTGAAAAGAAAATAATTCATGACTAAAGTAGAAAATAAAAATTGTAAAATGATATAAATATACAATCTGGTCTGTTTGCAAAGTATCTTCACCATGAATTCAACAAATAAATGTACTATTTTGGGATTATATATCAACACACACTTTTTTATATTCCATAATAGAATGGTTCCAGGTAAAGGAGGAACCACACAATAATATACATGGTGAGGTATATAACATCATAAATTATACTAGGAGCTCTATGTCGAAATTCCACATAAATTTATGCACACATTCCCATATATTAGAGGATTCCTACATGATGTTGGGGCTTATAGTGAGTTATGGGAAGACTGTACCCTCTATCACAGTTCACAATAAATAGGTCTATAATTAAAAATAAAAACTAAAATTATTTAATAGAGTATAAAGGAAAATAAACATGAAATAAAACTATATATATAAAAATGGCATCAAAATGTAGTATCCTTTTCCCAACTAGTCTAATAATGTACACGAGTAGGTTGAATAAAATTAAAGATTTCATAGTTTTGGGAATGTCTCTGAGAATTGAACCATCATGGACTTTAGACATAAAATGATCAGTCCCACTAAATTAGAAAATGAGGCCCTAACTTAACCTATACTTGAAACATGTTTCAGTTACATGGGTTTTTGAGTTCCTCGGATGCTTAAAAATGTTTTCTGTAAAAATTATTAAGAAACTACCAAGGTAGTTCTATGTATTAATAATTAATACATTTTATATTCGTCTGATATAAAAGGATTATGTGTCAATAAAAATAGTAAAATTCTTAAGAAACATTGAGAAATAAAATATGATAATAAATAAGAAGGATCATATATATATATATATATATATATATCAAATTATACATTAGGAATAATGTATCTACTACATTGGCATTATAAAGGATAGAATTTTATACACTTTCCATCACCCACATCCAAGAAAACATCTATGAACATCATTCAATAGTGATAACCATTCATGAATTTTTTGCCTTTATTTTATTGATCCAATATCAATTCTCCGGGGAAATAAACACATCCTATAAATATGTTAACTATTCATAAATGCATATTCATCTACAAGGATATTTAGGCTGGCCTTAAAGGATATTTAGACCATCTAAGATTGTTCAATTAATCGTATATGAACATACTATTACATGAATATCTTTTCCTACCTCAAAGATATCTATACATTATCGATCCAAACTCAAGGATTCATATAATCTATCATTTAATGGGATAGAGAAAAACGCATCCAATATATAGATATTGGTTTACAGATCATAAATCACATCATATCATAATCACATAGCCAACTACAACCACATATGATGAATATCAACCACAGGTCTTGCCGATCAACTCTGAGCACTGTATGGAAGAAAATAATCATTCGTATAATGGTGTTACAGACGAGAATAATATGAAAGAATTAAACTGGAGGTATCAATTGGATATACATTTACATGAAAATCCCCATACAATATTATTACACCCCAAAAGGGATCCATGAGATGTATGTAATATATTACCAGTAAAACCCTAACCATTGGCATCCAAGAAACATGCCAGCATATATGGTACAGTGTGTCCCTTGGAAACATATCAGTTTACTAGGAATAATTTTAATTAGTACATATAATAATTTCGATAACTTATTAAACATGTATATAGGTCTTTAATTTTAATTTATTGGATAACGCTGTTAATATAACACTTATGGTGTTCATTTATCTTCTCATTATTTAAGTGAATATGTTGACCAACGACACAAGGTTGGTATTATTTACTACCACATTACAATAATCAATGAAAAATCCTTATAAAAATGTATATAGACCCACCTAACTAACTATAGTTCCAAATCCCATCCAAGATAATTCTACCATATTATCCCATGTTTTCTAAGTCCATTCAGCCTCAATCAATCACTGTGAGGTCTTTATCATGAACACTAGTTCCAAATGAATATTTGTAACTAAATTATAATTAATTAAAATATTAAATGCAATCTTACCTTTAAGGGGGAATGGGATTCTTTCTAAATGGATTACCTGATGACACTACATTCTTGGAAGCGTGACCAACATCACAAGGATGTTATATAACATGGATCTTACATTACTGCAAAAAAATATCTACATCACATGGAAACATGCCAAGGAAAATCATTATAATTTAATTGTAATTTTTATATTAAATAAAAAACTAAATTCACCATTTCCACAATGTGTTCCAACAAATTTTGATCAATTTCCCCAAACATCGATAATATAATGCACAAAAATTCCCTAAATAAATTTCATGAAACAATGCTCAATTCAATTTAATTTGAACATAAACTATAGAAGAGATGACCAGGAGTTGTACTATTAATGAAATTATAAACAAAATTGATCATCGTCATAAGATCACCTCTATCTAGGATGAATAAAATCACCATCATCATTATAAATTTCAATCACGATATGATGTAATTTCTAAACAATTCATTAATTAAGATTTTCCCAACTATCAATTGATCTAGGTTAATTTGAATAGAATAATAACATCAAGGGATTTATAGGTCAATGACATATGAATTTGAATCTATCAAAAAAATGACAACTCAATTGATGAGGAATTGAGTTTTGGTGATATCTGGATTACCAAAAACCTTAATTCCCAATGTTATTCACCAAAGGGATTCATGAGAATTATAAATGGGGCTTCTCAACAACGTCTTTTTCATTAAATAAACCATATAACTTCCCAGGAGTAATTCATGATTTAAATCATTATTTCATTTCATGAAAAAATTTTATATAACCTCACCAGGGACTGGATATGGGAATTTATGATGTGAAAAATTATGTCACACTGTGAATACTTCCTCAAACCCTTTGATGCGATAAAAAACTCTCTTGTATTCATGTAGACAGACTCTCAGGAAACCCATTATCTCTCAAATTGCTTAAAAACATCATTTAGTGCAAAAAAACATCAAATTTCCAACCACATTTCATGTACAAGAAAAATATTCTTATAATAGTGAAATTTTAATTTTTCTATGTAATTTTAAACATGTAATATTATGGGCTGTTTTAATTCCCTCATAATCATACTTCTCATCTTTGAAAGGATTTGGTAACACAATAAACATTCCTTAGAATCTGCCTCAATCTCCAAACACATGGAGTAATCTGTGTTCAATCATTGAATGTAAAAAACTACCTAAGGCCATTATCATTACCAAATTCCAATAATTATCATTATGTTATATTGCAAGTATAAACACCAAAATTATTGACATATGATCACTTCCCATATGAAAGTCAAGTATTCACTCCAAGAACTCGCCTCTTTTTGTAATCTAATATATCAAATTTCAAAATTTATTTTATATTTTTGTTCAACAACCATTATACATTACATTCCATGGTTTCTTTGAAAATATTTGTTCTCATCACTATAAGAAATTCCTAAAAGAGATTCCCTTTTGGACACTTCTACACAACACTATGAATTTTCACCCTAAAAGGAAACTTCACCTCATTTCTTCACTAGATTTACCACATGAACAATGAAAAATAATATCTTTATACTACTAAAACAATCCAAAATATATTCGACTTATTTTTAACCCCCATAGACCATAAGTCAAAAAACCATTTTACCCCTGGAACATGTCAAAGAAAATAGAGGATACATTTTGATACCAAACATATAACTATATTTCTATTTAATAAATATTAATACATGATTTAATTAAATATAATTACACATAATGAAAACTCAATTATAAATAAGTATAATGTCTTTGTTAATTATGTACATTTCATTATAATATTAAATAAGAATTACAACATCTTCATTGAAAACTTCCTTAACATGATTGACCTAAAAACTACAGTGGATAAGCTAGGGAAATACATAAGAATGGGGTGAGACATAAATAACACTAAGGAAATAAATATGGTATAACATGGAGATAATAATACTAGTTAGAAAATTCATATCAATTAGGAAAAAAGAATATTAATAATAAGTCATGATATAACAAGAAAATCAAAACATGGGAAATGTTGTATCAACATAAAACACTTCATCAAAAAAATATGTCAAAGAAAAACTAACCAGACTTCATGGTGGAAAAATTTCAATAATGTAATTAGGTACACCCCTATCCAAACATTACATGTCATTATACTAAACAATAGCAATTAATTAGTGTGCTATATAATTTTGGTCACACCTGTCACTTTCATTTCATTCTCATGCTTATGTGTTCCACATAGATCATAAAAATGTGATTCATTCATAATCATAATTTATTCCAAAATATTGGAATGTGAGATAAATACAGGTATGTCTCTAATAAAAAATTATATGTTCATAAATTTGAACACCCATGTTTGAAAATGGTCCTGACATTCACTACCCAATTTGTTTCTCATGGAATATCGCGGTGAAAATTCAGCAACATAACAACAGCACATAAAAATTAATAAAATTAATTTTATGAGAGATAAATGGGTATATAAAAAATTTTAAATTAATTTTATAGTAATTGGGACATGGAAGGACATGTACACATATTTATAATTATATAATTAAGGAATAGAATACTAAATAATCTTTAATAAAAGAAGAAGGAAGGGTTGTTTACAAAATTTAGGCATGGTAATAAGTGTACACGAGAGGGATTAATGAGAGAAAAATGGGTCTCTCAACATTTATACATAATAAGTGAAGTATGGGGGAGGTGTGAGATAATAAAAAAATTATTAATTGAAAGTAAAATGGAATAATAAGATAATTAAACATAGATATTAATGAAAAAAGAAAGAACCCTTACTTGAATGTCTAGCTCCAAAAGCATGAAATGGGGCTTCTTGAGAGCTTGGGGCACCATGTTAGGATTTTATAGAGGGTAGGTAAGAGTAATAATGTGATCCCAGGATTTTTAGTGATGTTATGTAGGATATTGTGTTGGTTTATATATGAAATGAGTGGGAATACTTTAATATTTGACAAATGTAGGTTTTGTCCTCTATATAATAAAATATTCCAAACCGCAACCTTACCATCATTTTTTCCTAATTTAATTTTATAAGTTTTTCGGTTTTTTATTATTTAATTAGGAAATGTGCTGATCATATTTAAAATTATAATTTATTATGTGGATGTGAGTCACTCTCTTAAATAAATTAATTTAAAATTATTAAATATATTATATATTTTGGAGGATTCATAAAATCATTATAAATTAAATAAAATAAACCTAAAATCAAATTATTTTATAGGGGAAACATATATATGATTGAGGATACCCATTATATTATTTATTGCATCATTTTTGGGTCATTATGATGTCATAAAACACATCGTATTTTTACAGGGTATTTAATTTTTAACTGAATGTTTGACTGTCTCAGAATATTTTGAAAAAATAACCGTTGGATAATATTAAAATTATAAATCCAAAAAATAAAATTAATTTTATCTAAATAATATTAATTTTATCTAAATAATTTTTAAATATGTTCATTTTCACTTTTAAAATATGATTTTCTATTTATTGAAAAATGTTGGGTTTTTGACAATAATAATTTTCAAACCCTTATAAAAAGAACATTTTACTTATTAAAAATAATCTGACCGTTTATAACTAATAAATATTATTTTGTGAGAAACATTTATTAAAATATTATTTATATAAAAAAATTCATTATTTCATTAAAATAAATTCCTTAATTGAATTTGAATATTACCTAAAATACAATTTGGTGTTTAATTGAATAAAAAACATTATAATTTATAAAGTAACAATGAAAATGAAAATTAATTCAATATTATTCATAGTGTACATATTATTATTATTCTATTCTTGACACATATCTATCTTTTATGTCGACATAAGCCCTAAGAATAAGTTTCACGATGTTGAGACTTTCATGGTGTCGTTTAGTGAACATGGTTTGGGTCGAGATATTGATGAGCTTGAAATTACCCCATAAATAATTTATATGTTACATAAGTTGTTGGATATCATCTTGGTATTGGTCAATGGAAAATATTATAGATGATATCTCTCATGGAAGCATTGATAAATGGATTTCATAGGACACTATTTTTCTAGATGAGGCCACTACATACTTTGTATAATTCTATTGAATTTTTTTAATTCTCTATATTTATAATAGTCATGTCATCACTGTTCAATGGATATATTAACAATAGTAACATTCGTAATTGTATTTTATATCCAAATATATAACCATATAAGTCCATGGGTTTTCTATAACCATATTTTATAATATAACATTTAATTTAATCACAAAGGAAAACATTATTTGTAACAGTTCGAGTCGTAACAATATTTCCCCATATAAAATGTTATTCTATATATTTTCATTTCACTCCATAAAATAAAAGAGGGTAATTTAGTCTCATTACTTTATCTTGTTACCACATTTCTTCTTCAAACATTTGGATCCTCCACAACACTTTTAAAAGGAGCATTGTACAATTTCGTAGAACTTTTTCTCTGCCTTCTATGATCATCACAAGTATCTCCTCAAAGGAGATACCTTTCTGAATTGATACCATCCATAGATAAATTACATGTAAGGGGTCAGGTATATTCTTCCTTAAGAGTGATACATGGAATACATCATTAACTCCAGATAAGTTAGGTGGGATTGAAAGTCAATAGGCTACTGCTCCAATGAGATCAAGGATCTCAAAGGGGTTGATGAGTAATGGACTAAACTTTACCTTCCTCCAAAATATATTCACATTATTACATTTATATATGAGTATGAATACCATGTATCTGACATCAAATTATATTTCTCATAAATTATTGTTATCATGGTTCATTTTGAGGCTATGATAAGCCTTGATGTGTTTCTAAATTGACTTAAAATTTTTCAAAATTTCCTCAACAATTTTAGGAATTATAAGTTTTCATTCCCCAATATCAACTCATCATGCAGGTGTCATTCACATCTTCCTATAAATAGATTCATATAGATCCATTTGGAATATCGAGTGTTAAATGTTCTTGTAATTGAACTCGACTATAGAAAGGTGTTATTCCCATTTTCATTTGATGTCAATTGAGCTTTCCCTCAATAGATCCTAATGTTTCTAGATATTTCTCTCTTATTGGATATCATTTTGAGGGTTAAAAGTCATGATGAATATCAACTATGTTTTAGAGCATGAAAACTTATTTTCTAGAACTTCTATGTTAATCTTAGGTCTCGATCGGATATAATCGATAGTCATAATCCATGAAGCCTTACCACTTATGTATTGTATATTCGTAAATGTTAATCTAGTGATAATTCCTCTCATATCATAATTAAGTGTTCATTATTTCTAAGGAAATGCACCACAACCCATATATAACTATTAACACTTGATGTCTTTGGAAGATCAATGAAAAATTACATGATTCTATTCTACTATTACCATTTAGGTATGGGTAATGGTTGAATCAATGCCTTGGACTTTTTCCTTTCATCTTTCACCTGCTGAAATACAATACATCATGATGTATATTCTTAAAACTCCTTCATAATATTGTCCAACCAATAGTTTTCTCAACAATATTGATACATATTTGTGATTTATGGATGTATGGAGGAGGATAAGCTCTGTGCATCATCTTATATCTCTTTATTTAACTCGAGATTTTATGGTACACATAGATTTGACCAAAATCTCAAAATACCTTCATCACTATGATTGAACTATAAAGAATTAGATTTCCATAAATCTTCCACTTTCTTTTGAGTACCCAAATTAAAACTTTGGTAATCCTTTAACCTCTCTAGAAGATATTGTCAAGCAATCATTTGTGAAATTATTTACGATTTTTTTTCATTTATGATAACTATTCGAACCTTTTGAAATATAAGAAGATTAGATCCCTCTCAACTCTCAACAATGATAGAATTATTGGATCTTTTCAAATTAGTGAATATACATCTTTATTATCTTTCTCATGATGAAATTTAATTGAGAAGTCCTTGTATTTGATCAACTCTAACCATATTCATTTTCACATGCTCATCTCTTTTTATGTGAATATAATCATGAGATTTTTGGATACATATATATTTCACACTTCTCCCCAAATAGATAAAGGAAGAAAATTTATAAAGTGAAAATAAATTCTTCTAACTCTAGATCATGTGTTGGAAGTTTTATTCATGAACATTCATTTTCCTTGAAGAATAGTCAATTACTTTGTCTCTTTTCATCAACACAGAGTCGGGGCCCTTCTTTGAATCATCATTGAATACCATAAAAATCTATCTACTTGTGAGTAGTGTGATAACAAGCACAGTGAAAAGACTAATTTTTAAGTCCTTGATTCCTTCTTCAAATTCATAATTATAATATATATTTACTGCCAACTGAGTTATATTTTGTGATATGATTTGAAAATCACTAAAAATTTATCATTAATCAGAAATAATACTAATCTAACCCAAGGAAACTATGGAAATCTGTCATATTTTATGTCCTCAAATATCCTTCAATGTCATCTGTTTGAGAAGGGTCTATAAATATCTCATTTCATGTGATGACATTATCCAATAATGAGACTCCATTCAATAAGAACTCACATTATTTGTACTTAAAATATTAATTTGTTAGATGTATTTAGCAATATAATAAAATTCATTGCATGATCCCCATTACTTTTATAGTATATTCGAATAATATCTATAAATACTACCAATAATTTTATGAGGTAATATCTAATTACTCTATTCATCAAGTCCATGAATAATTTTAGCACATTAGTGAGTCCAAATAGAATTACTATGAATTCATAGTGCCTAGACCGTATATAAAATGTATCTTTGGGGATATCCTCCTTCATCACCCTACTGTGGTAATATACCAACAATAGAACAACATTTAAAGAGTTTTGTGATCCATGAATTAGATTGAAAAATTCATCAATCCATGGAATTTGATACTTTTTCATTATCTAGATCTTGTTGAGATCATGATAATCATTGCAAAGTTGAATTGACCCATCCTTCTTCATAATGAAGAGGACGGATGCACCCCATGGGAATGAACATGGTTTTATGAAACCATTTTCCATATTCTCTTATAGTTTATCATCAATCTCTATATTCTCTACAACAAATATTATATATAGATTCTTGGATAATGGTAATTCCTTGGGTATAATCTCGATCGAAAATTCAACATCTTGACTAGAAGGAAGACTATACAATACCTCGGGAAACAAATCAGTGTATTCCCTAATAATAAGAATGTCTTTAAAGATGAATCAATCCATAGTCCCAATAATTTTATCTATATATGCTTTATCCTCGGGGAATAATATTCACTCTTGAGATAATGGTGCCGAAGAAGATTCATCTGCTTCCTTATACATTTATAGAATCATGGGTAAATTTTCAATATGAGTATTGATTTCCTGGTCATGGAAATTTATGTTCAATCTATATAGATAAATCCAATACATTCCTAGAATATCATCTAATTCAACCAAAGGGAGTATGCCAATGTTTACCTAGATGTCCATCCCACAAATTATGACAGGGGAGGAGTTATATACAAGGGCTAAAATAATTTTCCCATTGGACATATTCACCAATAACTCCATTTAAATTCTTTGTGATGGTGTTTATATAGTTCTATAAAACATTCAGGATATGGAGGAATGAGTAGAACCAGAATCTAAAATTATGCTCACTATTATTGAATGAATAACTGGTGTACATGTAACCACCTCATTTTTGGGACCCACTTCAGTATTTGTGATGGAAAAAAAGATTTCCCTTTCTACCTTGGAGGTTTCTGGTTGTGTTCGAAATCCCTTATCTTAGTGCATTTGTTTAAAAAATGCATTGGTTCCATGAAATTGTAGCAATGAAAAATATACTGATGGTTGATTAGTGAATTCCTTTCCTCCATCATAGTATTAGGTTTTTCCTGCCATCAATCGATGGATAGAAGCCCTTACTTCCCACACCTAAATCATTTCCTCATCCCATTCAAACAATTTCAAAGGTGATTAATTCTACACATTTAGAAATTGGGATGTCAAATTTTTTTTCCACAGATATATCTCTCTATCAGTTATCCATAATTTATTTCCACCATCCATTTATTATCCTCATGATTGAGACTATTTCTTCTCTGTTTCTAAATTTAGGTAACACTATACAATTTCCTCATAGCTATCAAAGTCACATAATGCCACATCATTCTGTAAACAAGGTTTTAGGGGACAAAATTAGAGGAAAACCTTTTACTCATGGGTATGATAAATCTGACAGTAGATCGTAAAATACATTTGAGGTATTCCTCATAGGCCCTGATAGAATCGTCATCTATTTTCTTAATGGAAAAAAATTCATTTCCATTTTAAGTCATAGGGTGAAGGGAAAATATATAATTAAAAACATTTCCCAGAAATCATTCCATCCCATTGAATTTATATCTTCCTCATGCTTTATATTTTTTTTCAATGTCCACCATTGATCAGATTCTCCCTCTTTATGATAAACATCCAAATGGACCTTATCTGCCTCAGAGCAATGAAGGATGGTGATTATCTTCCCAATGGAATTCATCCATTGTTCTGTGATTAAGTGATTGAATGATACATCAAAATTAGGAGTACTTTGTCACATGAATCTATAAATTGCCTCATTTTCATTTATAAGGTTGTTTGGATGCCTCTTTTGATCCAGTTTTTATTTAGAACCTTATTCATCTTAGAGAGTATCATCATGATGTGTGTGATTCCTTCTCTCATTGAGTTGAGCATCTCTTTGGGGTAGTCATCACATTTCTATTCACAATGATATTTTACACAATTCCTCATATTTTTGGCCATTGGATATAATAAAAGGAAAATTATGCATGAGTATATTAATCTTTTAAACACATAAATTGTTATTTAATTACATATAGGGTATAACATAAAAATTACATGTATTTCTTTAACTTATGGATTTCGTGTCTTCATATTTTGTTATACATGATATATTTCATAACATATGTTCTTATGGTACTTTTTTTACTCCCTTCATAGTGATTCATAATGATATTATGATTTACCAAAAAATGACCCCCGATAGTGTCAAATGAGTTTCACATTAAGGATCATTGTTGTACAATATGTTACCAAAAGACAATACGACAACACTTTGTCGAAGTTATTACTCCTAGGTATATTTTTTCTAGAATCGCGTCCACATGTACTATCCTGAAAAGATGTGTTTTCTTAATAAAACACTTATTTAATACTAACAAAAATTTAGGGAATTTGTTTACCCTTAGTCTTATCCATAATTATTTTTGTTGATTTTTCTAATACTAATCAAAAAATAACTAAAATTTTCCTCTCATACCAACTAAAACAACCCTTCTCTTTAATATAAATTAATATATCATTTATTTAAATAAAATAACACTTAATACAAAAAAAAATATCTTGAAGTCTAGTTTATTTTTGGAATTATGAATATTTCATTAAAACTTAAAACACAACATAAATCATCATTATTGAAAACTTCTTTAACATGACTGATCTTATAACTTGATTGAATAACCTGTGAAAATATATAATAGAGCGATAAAATATAAATCCAAATACTGAAATAAACATGACATACCATGGTGATAATAATACATGGTAAACAAGGCATATCAATGCGGAAAAAAGGAACATTAATAAAAAGGCAAGTTATAGCAAGAAAATCATAACATGGGAAATGTGGAAACAACTTAAAACACTGAAACATAAATATAGGTCAAGGGAAAACCACAAACAATTAATTGTGGAAAAATTTTAATAATGGAATTAGGTAAACCCAATTCCAAACATGATATATCATGATAGTAGACATTTCCCAATATAATGGAGGGCTATATAATTCCAGGTGCACCTATCAGTTTCATTTTATTATCATGCTTAATTGTACCACATAGATCATAAAACATGGATTCATTCATCATCATAAGTTATTACATGATAAAGGAAGTGTGTAATAAATAAATTTAGTTCCCAAATAAAAATTTTATTTGATTTAAAGTTAACACCCATGAGAGGAAATAGGTACGACATTCACAACAAAATTCGTTTGTCATGGAAAATCAAAGTGAAAATTCAACAGTAGAACGACGTCACTTGAGAATTAATAAAATTTGTTCACATGAGATAAATGAGTCAATAATCCTTTTTAAATGAAGTGGATAGTAATAGTAACATGGAAGGACATTCCCACACATTATGTATTAGAAACAGAATGCATACCATGATAAATAAGCTTGAATAAAAAGAGAAAGGAAAGGATGCCTACGAAATTTCGGCAAGGTAAAAGGTGTACATGGGAGGGGTTAATGAGAGAAAAATGGTTCAATCATCATTTATACAAAATAAGGGTAGTAGTGGGAGGTTATAAAACATACCCCATCATACATAATTTAAAAGAAAATTGAATAACAAGATAATGAAACCCATAGAATGATGTGAAAGGAAATAACCCTTACTTGAATGTGTGGATCCTAAATAATGTAAATGGGACTGTTGAGATATTGGGGATTCCTGGGTGTATTATAGAGATGGGAGGGTTGATTTAGGATATTATCTAAGTATTTTGAGTGAAGATGTGTTGGGGCTTGGGTGGTTTTACATAAGAAATGAGAGCGGAATTTTTTAATATTTCACAAACATTCATTATGGAAACTCTATAATAAAATATTCAAAACCACAAACCATAAAATGGTTTTAACTATGCTTTTTTCCAATTTGGGTGATTATTATTATATTTTTGGGAAAATGGACGAAAATATTTGAATTTTACCCATTATTTTGTTGAGGTGAATCACTCATTTAGAGAAATGAATTCAAAATCATAAAATATATTATATATTTTAGAGGATTCATAATGTCATTATAAAATAAAAATACAATCACATTATTTTTATGGTAAAACATATATTTGACCGAGGATACCCATTATACAATTTATTAAATCATTTTGGGTCATTAAGATGTCATAAAACCCACTATATATTTATATGGTATTTATTGTTTACCATAAAATTCAATTGGCTCAAAAAATTATAAAAAATTAACCATTGGATAATTTTGAAATTCTGATTCCAAAAATAATATTCATTTTATATAAATAATTTTTAAATTTTTTTAATTTTTATTTTTCAAATAATAATTGATACTTAGTGAAAAATGTTTGGTTTTTTAATAATAACATTTTTAAAACCCTTATAAAATGTAAATTACACTTCATAACATTATATGAAAATTTATGATTAAAAAAACTTATTTAATGATAAGATATTATTTAAATACTCTTTATTTCAAAAAACAATTATTTCATCATATTAAATCTCATAATTGAATTTGAATATTACCAGAAAATACAATTTGTGTTTAATTGAATGAAAAAAGAAATCATTAATAAACTATCCGTAAAAATGAAAAAAAATTAATTATTCTACACAATATAAATATTCATATTATTATGGTCATAATACATATCCCATTTTACACTAGATTATACCATATGATTAAGGTGTGAGATGGTGATACTTCCATTGGGTCTTTTGGTAAACTTGGTTTCAGTTATGATATCATTGATCTTGAACTTCTCCCATAAACAGATTCTCTCATGCTTAAGTTGTTGGATCTCATCTTAGGATTAGTCATAGGAAAATCATAGAGAATCTATCTCCATTGGAATTTCTGATAAATGGGCTTCATAGGTCACAATTCTACTGGTTGAGGCCATCACTTCCTCTGTCTGAGTCAATTGAATTTTTTAAAAGAACAATATTTATACTAATCATGTGATCACTGTTCAAAGTCAATGTCAAAAATGGTAATATTTTTAAAGTTCGTGTAAATACAAATATATAACAAAGTATGTGAATGTTTTTTCAATAAACATATTACATAATAAGACATTTAATTGAATCACATAGGTGAACATCATTTATAAAATTTTGGGTCATCCTAAAAACCTCATTCACGATTCCAAACTGAACCAAAAATGTTTTTAATGACCAAATGAAATACAAACACCCCATCCTTCTCATAAATTCTCCATATGATTGATTAACACCTTAATAGTACATGATATTAAGATCTTGGTGTGGTTCAATCCACCATATTCTTGTTCACCTAGTAATGATATAACACACTTTTATCCATCTTCTTATAAAGGTACCTGGCCTAATGATCCAACACACAAAAAACACACTGATCATAGCTCCTTAAGCATCATTATCATCAATAAATGTATTTTTCAGACATAACCATGTATTAAATGAAAGTAAAATAATTTCCCCATAGATTCATCAACTACATTCACCAAAAAATAGTTCAAAGTTATGCATCAACACAATAATAATATAACTTTATCTCAATTAGTACTAATTTTCACCAAATTCTGAAGACCACTCCTGGAATCCAGACAATGCTACATCTGAACTAGATATCAAAAATACTATTTTAATCTACATAATCGCAGGTCCAATACACATTAATATCCTAGACTCACCATAATAATCCAATTTCCAATCTTACATAAGGTCACCATTCTTTTACAAGAGAGGTTATTTCTCACGTGACCAGGTTAATACTCCCCACAATTGGAGTATCTTTATTTCCACCTCAAAAATACAACATAATTATACCCATCCAATTACATTTTAATCATTAAATATAATGAAATAATGTGACTATCCATTCATACTTATCTTCAAATAAATTAACTAGGCATTTCACCCTCCTAGTTTAGGAAATACAGTCCACTATATCAAATAATCAATTCTCAATGTGAGATTAATCATCTAGCATCCTGTATATGGATTTTTACCTCTAACCAAATGGGTCCAATTCCCAATCCTATGTTTCTAGTCTTAAAAATTACATCTCAATCAGATGGAAAATCAGGTTTTATCACATAATGGTACCCCAATACATGATAAAACCATTAGATTTTCAACACAAAGTGATTTCCCATGACTTACAAACCTCTAATCTCACAATATTATCCTTTTCAGATTTCTATGGTATAAGGTGTGAACACAAAAAAACTATAGACCTACCATTATTACTATATAGATTTTTAATCTCATTACTACTATTATTTAGGACACACTTACCAGTACACATGTGTTAGTTCGAGCCTTTAAGTTTCTAACCAAGCTCCCACCCACCTAGGACCAAAATATTCTGATCCTTATTCATAATCAAAACACTATTTAATTTTAAAAAAATAGGCCACACAACCTATGTCACTTCCCTTGATTCCAAAATAATATCAACACTACAAAACCGAACATTGTTTCATGATTACTATCACATGAGGATCACTACATCCCCATGATGTAATGAAACATGCATGAACTTTATTTCACCCTTTCAATAGTTACTCACATTCACATGGAATTTTCTTCAATGAAAACCAAACATTAGTCATTAAAAGTGACCTTAACATCACATATAATAATATTACTCTAGTTACCTTTGCGAACCATAAGACACTGAATCAAAGTAACCATAGTCTAATTATAAATTCCAATGTGTATTATGAATAACCCACACTAAGGTCTTATTATGGGTCACACCTCAAAACAATTTCCTCTAGGAACGTCCATATAAAAATTCCTTGTTTAATTAACCATTATAATATAAAAGTTGATTCCAATGATTATTGGGAAGGTTAAACATAATAAAACATTTTTCTATAAGTTCAAATACACATAGACTATAGTTTCAAACATAATTAACCGAACCCATCAATCTAAAACTCATATGAGATTCTACACTAAATAAATAAAAAATAAAAAATGATCTAGCATGGTTAAATACAACATATATGTGTATAGGAACTCCATCATTTTCATTTTCATCATTCATTCCATCTTCATCTAGGTTTACAACAACATAGTATCATAGGAACTACTGTTAGTATTATGAATGCATATGGGTTAAATAAAAATATTATCATCAAGAAATTTTCTATGAAAAAATTATACAATTTTTTGATACTAAGAAGATGAGTCATCCATTAGCTGTTAAATCACATTCAATCATTATATATTTCAGGAGAATCATATGTGCTAAATATGATTCATATGAACCCTCTTGTGAATCTTTTCATGAGTAAACTCAAAATAAATTCAAGAACATTAATAATCCACTTGCATCACACAAGATGAAATCATATAATCATAACAATGAAATAAAGCATATAAATATAATGCCCTAGTAACCTATAACTCTCTTGAGAAATGTATTGTAAATGAACTGAATATTGTATTCATATATTCTCGGACACATTACTATATCTTCTTTCTAAAAATTCACTAAAACATGAAAAAATAATCATATTCCCTTGTAATAATTTTTAAAACCCTGACCTATATCAATGAGAATAATCTAGAACCCTACATGACTTTAGGAACAAATACCTATATGATAGAGGCTTATGAATAGTATCTACAGTTAATGGTATGTTGTATACAGACTATGTACTCATGATGACTTCACAAAAAACTGGAAAATAAACAAACATCATAACTTACTAGTTTAATCATGTAATGTGGAAATGTTATGTGAAATATTTATAAATTAGATGAAATACTATAAAAACTCAATAAATATTAAAATAAGAAATCCTTCCACTCACTAGGATAGCAAAAAAAAGTAATAAGAACAAAAAACAAATACATTTAAGGCTACACTAATTCTATGAGCCCTGTATTATTCCAATTTGTAGGAATGAAGTAAAATATCAAACACTATAAAAAATGGATACATATCCCAACCTATACGTGTGCTATGTGATAGATGATTAGGTACAAAATTGTCATGGCGGCCCAACTAGTGGGGTGGGTAACAATCAGACACACAACACCGATGTAGATACATACATGGACAATAAGTGAAGTGTACTATCCTGTGATAATAGTAGTATGGTAGTCAATAAAAATTAATAGACATCCTAATAAAAAATTAGTAAGTAAAATAGAAAATCAATAAGAATGAAAACACAAATATATATTACACATCACAGATCTAGAACACTATATCAACTTAGAAATAATAATGAAATAAATTTCATTCATTAGATATCACCGATATCCAACTATTCATTTGTGAACATCCCTATATAGTGGTAGACACCTTATCCATCAAGAAAATAAAATTGTTGAGCCAATCTCAATGCTATGTAGAAATCCAAAATGCATTTCAATCAGTTAGCTAGTCATTTAATAACATCGCTATATTGTTATAGCCACATCGACCTTTATATATAATCTGACCATGTTATATTGATCAACTGGTCATCTATGCACATCCTTCTATTGGTATATCCAGGCCCACATTCTTGTATCTTTAGGACACATCAATCAAATATCAAGGTTCTACCTGTGTTCTCAATTCAAGGTATATGGAACTATAAATTTAACATATTGTTAATGGATAAAATATATAACATCATATTATAATAAGAATAGATAAATAACCCCATTTATAAGTGATAAATATCATGAATATGTCTCACAGGTCTACTCATGAACACTGCATCCAAGAAAAAAAGGGATAATTATCAAGGGCTTCACACACCACATTCAAAAAGATAATAATATATATCTCATGGCCCCATTTTTTTTCTACATGCCCCATGCTTCATAACAACTCCCAAAAATGGATCTATGAAATATATGGCTTACATTAAGAGATAAGCCACATCCATTAGTAGCCATGGTCCAATAGAGCAGATAATGGTTGACCATAGAACCCTGTTTTATCTTTCATATTCCAAATTAGTTCAAATGAAACATTAATTAACTTATTAAACATGGAAATAGGTCTCTCATTTTATTTAATTAGATAAATCAATTAAATTACCATGATGGGTATTCATCTAGTTTTATTTTCATCGCATGAATCTCAATTTCAAAAATCCAATGGTGGCGTTGACATATTCCACAATACAATAATAAATGAATGATGTTTAGGGTCTTGTATATAGTGACACCGACCTCAATATAGATCCAACTCCCATCCAATCACCCATGTTTGGATTGACTGACAAAATGACATTAAAACACACTTAATGTAATGGAAATAATGAGTCATGAAGATAATAAATAATCATTCTAGAGATATGAATTATATATTTAGTGTATGTAGAACCCATATGTTTTAAAATAAGTGCATTATGTTCGATAGAGTCTATGAAAAGCAAAACCGAGCTTAAATGACCCAAAATAGATAACCATTAAAACCTAGCCGTTAAAGTGGTGAGTATGAATGGTATTGAACAAATCATAAAATATATACATATATATCCTACTAAGATTAAAATATTAATAAATTAATAGTAAATAATCAATTAATTTTTAGTACAGTCACTTTGTTCTACAAAATTTGGTTATCTCTTGAAATGATTTATACTTCTATTTTGAGAAAATATTATAATATTTTTTTGGATCTTTAAGAAAATTAATTTAGTATCACTAAATATAGTTTTAAATCCACATATCGAAATTAACATTGAGTTATGTTTTTTTTATTTTTCATAAGGTATTCGTTTTTTAGTGAATATTAAAAAATAAAAATACTTGTAATGAAATATTTTTCCCATAAAATAAGTAACATGGAAGTACCATTGTGTTTTGAATATTATTTCATGAATAATTAGGGGTAATTAGTTAAAATTTATCCAAATAATCACATTTTAATAATCTTTATACTAGTTTTTTAGATGTTTATTTTTTGTGCAGTGTCCCCGACCCGGGAGCCACTGGAAGGGTGCTCCGAGTCGGGTAGGCCACATAACCTCAAGTGCATCTTCCTGAATGAATGAAGTTGTCGACAAGTAACAAGAGCCTTTTGAACATGTCCTAATGGATGGATTTTCCTTCATAGGTTATAAGTAATATATAGTAGAAGAAAACAAGTTTATAACAAATTTTGGAAACATATAAATAATGAAACTACAGTAGATTCCAATAAACAAACCCAAGTAAATATTTAATAAGAAGTAAAGATGAGAGATAAACCAGGTACACAATAATTCTATGCCCAGAGGCCTGTTTAAAAAGGAATATTTGAAAAAACAGGAACATATGAATTCTACCGAACTGAAATGAAAAGATAGAAATTATGATAACGACATCAAAAGTAAGGCTTGAACCTCTTCCCCCAGTCTCCTTCCAAAGTAGTGAGAAACAATACAGCATCAGAAGCAGCATGCATACCTTTGTGAATACATGTTATCATAAAAGTTTCTCAGGTGATAAATACGCCCAAGTAGGGGTGTGAGAAATAATCGATGTAGTTCGACACCTACGGTTTCTAAACCATTCTATACCATGAAATAAACAAAAATAGTATACCTTTATACAATAAATTAAAGAAGTTAAACAAATAAAGTAAATAAGTGTAACTTGGTCTAATATTCATCAGTACCCCTATAACATCACCAGTTATGGCCTAATATGGGAGTATGAATAAGGAACCTATATTAATTAGTATGTACACACATATATAGAATCCTAGGGTAAACAAATAAGAGAGATAGAGGAGGAATACCCCAAGATTATGCTTTAACTTGGATTAAAAATTATGTGTCAATAATGTGTGTTTCCAGACACTATAAAAACATCACATTTCTCAAGAGACTCAAGGAATCATAAATAAAAACCTTTCGTGAATCATTATTATTATATTCAAGTTGAAAGTAAATGTTGAAGAAAATACTAAATGTATTGATATGGTACATCCTTCAAATTACCCAATACCAGTGAGCCCATCCAAGGCATTCTTCTTAAAGACCAAGTATCGCTTGTGGAATGGATTATCCTGAGTCTATCCTAGTATCACACATAATGTGTCAAGTATCACTTGAGACACAACATAGCCACTTTACCAATGGGTTTATCCCTGGTTTTCCCTTTCAGAACCAGTATCACTCATGAGTATTTTAGAAACACATGGAAACCCTCATCTACTAGATCCTAGGACATCATCTCCCTAATGTAATGTGTAACCGGATAGGAATGGGGAGTCCCTATGTAGTCCTTAATACAAAATTCATGTTGTCTTTATACCTTGAAATTAATTTATTTTCAAGGAATTAGATATCACAATATATGCTTTTATAATTACAAAAAAATTAAAAGATCAAATCAAGGCCATATACTAATGATTGTTCTAGTCAAGCAGTTACGACCAAGGAATCTTATCCGTTAATACAGGAAAAATTCACATTTTAATTAATAAATAAATCGACATAAAAACTACCATGAAACCAAAAATTTATGGTTTATAATTATTCCAAAATTATTATTTAGTTTAGACTAAATTAAAGAGGGTGTCACAACACATGGAATAAAATAAATTAAATATTCAGGGCTAATGGTATTTGTACAGACCATGTCGGCACACCCAAAGGGGTGTCCGCCCATGTTTAAAAATTTTAAACAATTCAATTTATTATGAATATTTCTGTAATGATTAAGTGTAATAATTAATTTAAAAAGATTGGGTGAAATTTAACAAAGTTGGCAGAAAATGATAGGCCGTACAAATGTGTGTTTTATAAAATGAAACGAAACGAAGGAACAAAATTTAGACTCCATACCATATAGTCATAGATGATCTAATGATCTCAATTATGATTTTATTTGACATAAAATATAAAAAAATGATAATTTTAGAAAAAAACACCAATTAGGGTAAATTCCTTTAGTGGTAGATTCTGTCACAAATTTGGAATGAGATCGTATTATTCTTATGCATGGAGTTATCGATACTAAGAGGTTTACTACACACTTGACGATGAAGAAAATGAATTATAAACATTGGTGAAGTTTTCCTCCAAATAAAGAGGAGGGAGGATGAGGTGCACCACCAAGGGGTTGGGGCGCTACAGGGGTGATGCACAAGATTGGAGGAGGAAGAGAGAAAGAGAGAAAAAAAAGAAAATGGAAAAAGTAAAGTAAAGTAAAATATGAAAATAAGAAAATAAGGGAAAAAATATAAAAATGAAAATAAAAGGAAATAAATAAAATATTAAATAAATATAAGTGAGAAATATGAATAATTAAATAAAATGGGTTTACCCCATTTTAATTATTCATAATTTTTCTCCAAACGTTTATATTTTATACTTTATTTTTTACCTCCTTTTTGAAATCGTTTTGAATTCCTTAATATTTATTTTTAATCATTTTATTCCTTTTTAATTATTTTGGCCCAAGAAATGTGCTAAGGAACAACATTAATATTTACATAAGGCACAAGAAATTGTTTAATTAATTAAAATATCTTCCTTGGACCCACAACAGGGTGTGTGGGCACAAGCCCAGTGTTCCTTTAAGAAATTGGGGAAGAAAAATTAATCGTTCATACATTAATTAATTTTAGGATGTTACAAAATTCACTCATTATGGCAACTAATCACCGAGTTTCCCTTCTGAGGTTAGTGGAACACCATATACGAAAATCTCTAGTCATTCATCACATAAAACAGATATTCCACTACATGATTCAGGTCTAGATAAGGAATAGAATACTCAGAAAGTTTACTAAATTAGGTATACTTCCAATTTCTAGGTATGTTCAAGGTAACATCTAAAAAACATACACAACATTATATTTAACAAATACACACTTAGATATTTGACACCTTGGAACAACATCACTCACATGAAAACTGGAAAATGTATGCTCAAAGTTAGTATGGAAAGGCAATATGCATGTTGTTTTAATCTCTATAGTGCCTAATAAGATTCATGAAATATATTTCCCTCGTATCATTGAGTTGTAATGGTTAAAAACATTATATCAATAATATCATTACTGATATAAATTAAAAACAAGTGAGTCACACAATAGAGAAATAATATCAACAATAACTTGCATAATCAATAACTGCAATCCCAACCCAGGAAATTTGGGATTCCCCTGCTCATGGGTTAGCTATTTATAAGAATAGAGTAAGGTACAAATCCATTTTTCCAAGTCTCTTATCTAACACAAATTGTAAGACAAAAATAAAATAAAAACCCTTTGATACCACTTTGTAGTGTCCCCAACCCAGGAGACACTGGAAGGCTGCTCGGTGCCGAGTTGGCCACATAACCTCAAGCCCATCCTCCCAAACACCAGAGGCTTCCACCTTGTAGAAATGGCCTTTTTAACATGTCTTCTGGTAAGGCTATGCCCTCATAGGTAATAAGTAATATAAAATGGAAGAAAACCTGTTTATATATAATAGTGGAATAATATAAATAACCAAAATGTAGCCAAAGAAACTAAAAAATCCCAACCAAATATATAATAAGCACGGAAGCTAACAGATAAACCAGGTTCACAATTATTCTATTCCATGATGTCTGTTCAAAATGAAATGTTTAGAAAACAAAAACATAATAATGCTACCAAACTAAAATGAGAATACAAAAATTATGACAACTACATTGTGATCAACTCTCAGTTCTCTTCCCCAAGTCTCCATTATAAGAAGCAAGAAATAACAAAGCATCTCAAGCAACACACATCCCATTTTCAATAACAATGATCATACAATCTACTCAGGTGCTAAAAATGCCCGAGTAGGTGTGTGGGATAAAATCCTAGTAGGCCAGCACCCACAATGTCTAAACCATTCCATTTTGTGCAATAAAAAATAGTGTAACATGATATAATAAAAGAAAGAATTTAAATAAAAAACAAAATAAGTATATCTAGGTCTGATCTTCATCAGTACCCCTATTGCATCACCTGCTTTGTCCTAATAGGAAGTCTTAATAAGGTACCTGTACGAAGCAGGATGTTCACATATATATAGAATCCTAGGATAAACAATGTAAAAATAGTGAGGAAGCATACACAAACTGGTGCTTTAATATGAAGTCTAAATTATGTGTCATAAATGTGTGTTTCAAGACCCTAGAAGAACACCACAATTCTCAAGAGACTCAAGGAATAATTAATAAAAACCTTTCATTCATCATTATTGTTATGTTCAAGTTTATAGTCAGATTTTATGCTCGTCCTAATGGTGTCGTTACGGTACATCCTTCAAGTTACCCAATACCACCGAGCTCTCTAGAGGAATTATTTCAAAAGAACAAGTACCTATCGAGGGAAGTTTTTATCATGAGTCTATCCTCGTATCACACAGAAGGGGTAAAGTATCACCTGAGGCATGGTGTAGCCACTTTTCCAATGGGTATGTCACTGAGTGTCCATTTGGGAACCAGTATCACTCATGGGTATTTTAGAAACCCAGGGAAACCCATGTCTAGAGGAGCCTAAAGAATTTTCTCCCTAACATATTGTGTAACCAGTCAGGAAATGGGGAATCCTTTTTTAGTACTTAATACAGAATTCATTTTATATCACTTCAATAAATTTAATTCATTTTCAAGGAAGCATATATCATAGGATATGCATTTATAATTGCAATAAAATTATTAGAGCAAGCTAAAGCCACAAACTAATGATTTTTGTAGTCAAGAAGTTACGGCCAAGGAAATGTATTGGGGAATACATAAAAATGTACATTTTAATTAATAAATAAATAATAAAAAAACAACCAAAAATGAAACAATTTATGGTTCAAGATTTATCTAAATTAATTATTTAACTTAAATTAAATTAAAAAGGGTTCTACAACAAGTGAAATAATATAAATTAAAAATTTGGGGCTAATGGTATTTATACCGACCACATCGAAACACCCTAAGGGGTGTCCAACCATGTTTCTATAATTTAAAAAATTCAATTTATGATATATAAGGTTTTAATTATTAAGTAAAATAATTAATTTGAAATGATTAAGTGTAATTGAAAAATCCGATAGAAATCAACGAGTGGCACAACCGTGTGTTTTATAAAACGCAATGAAATGAAGGTAAAGTGAGTAGACTCTATACCTTAGGGTCTAAAATTATCGTATGATCTGCAGGAGGCTTTGATTTTACCTACAATTGATAAAAATGAATGATTTTTTAAAACAAACCCCAATTTTTAGTGAAATCCTTCCATGACAGATCATGCAACAAATTTGGAACAAGATCACATGATTCCTAGTGCATGGAATTAGCCTTACTGAGTGGTTTACTATACACCTAACGGAAAATAATACAGGTGACGAATGGAGTTACAGTGGTCATTCAAAAGAGGAGGAGGTTGGAGGGGGTGCACCACTAGTGGGCACTATAGGGGCGACACACAAGAGAGGGGAATAAGAGAAAAGGAGATAAACGAAAAGGAAAAAACAAAAGGAATGTAAAATAAGAAAGAAATAGGAAAATTAAAGTAAAAGGTATGAAATAAAATAATAAATAAATTTAAGGGAAAACAATAATAATTTAATAAAATTTCTTACCCCATTGTAATTATTCTTAAGTTATCTCTAACAGTTTATATTTTTTATTTATTTTTTATCTCATTTTTTTATTCTTTTAATCAACCATAATATTTCATTTTAATCGTTTTAATAATTTTTAATTATTTTGGACTAAACATTGTGCAAAGGCGCGACGTAAAAATTTACAAAAGCCCTGATAAAAAATTCATTTAATTTAAATAGCTGCTTTGGACCTGTATCAGGGTGCGTAGGCACGCTATCTGAGTTACTTTAAGGATTTAGACATGAAAAACATAACGGTTCATACCTTGATTAATTTCAGGATGTTAAATTTTGGTTTAAAAACAATAATTTTTAGGAACCATTTCAAAAGTGCACAATTTTTTCCATTTTCAATTAGTTGATAATACCTAAAGGTGAATGTTCTAGTTCAAATGAATTTATTATATATTAAAAATAATAAAATATTTATACAATAATCTTAATTATTCATGGGGTTAATTTGAAATAAAATTTTTATTAAAAAATACACTACTTGAAAACCTATTTTTCGTCACATATATGAATTTAATTTTTTATTATAGTATTCCACATATGTAAACAAAATTTTATAGAATTTATTTCATATTTTAAATAATTTTAATTTATATTATATATTACGTTCATAGTAATTTGTGAATGTAATTAATATTGAAAAAATAAAAATGAATTAACATGGTTAAGGTGAAAAAGAATTACGAGGGGTTAAACTAAAAAATAATCCAAATCACCAAAAAAAATCTAATATCCATTTTGTGGTAATATTTCAAACTTATCATCTTTGAGGCCAAACAATAGTTCATTATATATAATTTTCATGTTTTAAATACACAGGTACACCTTTTTTTTAAAAAAAATATGTGTGCGTCACTCACCTCACCTAAAAATGGCCACTCGCTCTCATCTCCACTTCACACCATAAAATACTATTTTCTCATCCAATATCATCCAATATATATTCCTTTTCTCTATTAAAAATAATACATCACTTAGATTGATAATAAATTAACCCTTTGAATTGTTTTTGTGCTTACCTAAGTATTTCCTCTGAAGAAGACATATCGTGCTTAACTGAGCATTATTTTTTATTTCTTCTTACACCCCCTTAAATTATTCTTAAATTATCATGATATAATAAAACAAATATATAAAATATGTCTAGTTTTTTTTATGTGGAATTAATATCCTAAATCCAACTCCTCTACCATCAAATGGGATCCGCTCATGTGTACAGTTTTCTACCGCCTTGTGAACTAATGTCATTCATCTTCTATCATCACCAGTCATGGATTATTAGAATGAATTATTTAAAGAGTTTATATGGTATTTTTGAATTTTTTTGAATTTTTTTATTATGATATTACATATAAATGATTACATTTCATTATGTGGTTGATATTATAACTTTTCTCATGATTACAGCAGATTACCGCCTTGACAATTGATCTGATTCATTTTTCACTAACACTTTATAAGGAAGTCAAGAAAGTAAATTTTAATGAATATATATGATAAAAATAATATATTTATGATTTTATTAACATATTTATCTTTCTTAAATGATAATATTTAATTTTATCCCATACATATAAAAATAAAAACATTTTTTGTGTGTATGTCTGAACTACTACCTCCACAAATCAATGTGATACTTTTTTATTCAACAAAAAACACGGATGATATATATAATTGTGTTCAATAAAATAATGTGGTATTTATTATTATATTATTATTATTTAAAGATAATATATTAATTATCGTATGTCCATAATTATCAGTGGAAATTGGAAACGTTACTCATCAATACATACAACCAATTATCACCATGATCATAACATAGTTCATTTTTCATAACCATAATTAATTAATACATTTTCAATTAGAATTTATGATTAAATATGATAATTATTCCATGATAATTATTCTATATATTTTTAAATAATAACCACTTTTTCCATGGTCGACACAGCAATCTTCTTTTGAAGTAATGAACTAGACAGCCTAAAAACTCCTAATGTGGCAGTAACTAACTATGTCTTTAAATATTGAATTATAAAAAAAATTATTAATAATCCAATAAATTTTTATTTTTAAATAAAATTATAAAAATATGTTTACTATAAAGGAGGTTCGACTACTAAGGAATAATACAGGACCCGATTTAAGGGTTTTCTCTTATCACTAGTATTTTTGTGAAACATATTTCATGTTGAGAAATTATATTTACTATATGGTGTATATAATATTCAAGAAGTTATAAAATTATTACTTTCATAAAAAATATTTGGATTTATATATCTATATGAGGTTCTCTCTTTCATATTTTTTTGATCTAGAGATTCCAAATCCAACTGGGGTTTTTTATGAATTTTATTTCATTATGGGATATTTTATTGTTATGCATAAAATTTCTTTTAAATTATGTATATAAAAATAAATTAAAATTTAATTAAATTATTATTTTACAAATTTTCCTATTTTAATTATCAATATGAAAAAATTCATCAAAGGGGATTTGAATTGAGTATTTTCAAGTGTAAATAATTTCATAACTCAATTTTATTTCATTGGTTTATATTATTTATTAATTATATTTTATATTCTATGCTTATGTGTATAATAAAAATTTCATTACGTTATGTTTCATTTCCACTTTTATTATGTGTATTTTCTTTTTATATACATAATCATTGCATGTTTTAATTCTCAAATTAATGGCATGAATTTTTAAGGCTTATTTATAACAAATTCTACTTCTCTGTGACATGTGTTTACGACATGATCCTATATTCATTAGTGAGGTGTATATAATTCCCTTTAAAATTTTATATCATGAAAATATTTAGTTTCATTATATGTAATATGTCAATTTATTTTTTTTCTTTAATTGGGATTTCGATGGAAGTGTTACCAATGTGTTAAAGACTTATGTAACATTCTCATTCTTTTTAATATTGTTTATGCTCAATGTTCCGTTAGAGGTAATCATATTATAATATTTTCTTGAACCACATATCATTTTTCTCCATTTTTATGGATTTGGATAAATATTTTTATTTCTATTTACTAACATATTTATTTAATAAATATCATTTAATATGTGTGTAAGTAATAAAAATCTTGTATTCTATATCATATTCAGAATCATTCACGTAGAAATAATTTTTTTCTAATATACTATCCAAAATTTTATTTTGTCAAAATTAATTATTTTATAAATACATTTTACATGATATTATACCTTCTATTAAAAGTATATAAAGGTAAATTTTATAATGTTTTCTATGTGTGTCAATTTTGAAAACATTATTTAAATTGTTTTGGAAATGATTTTTTTAGAATTTGTGACATCAATGGACTTTTCCAAAATCATGTTCATTACATTAATTGGGAGTTACCTTATATGTTCCTATTTTTGTTTTCAATGAAATATATTTTCACATTATATTGTAAATTTTTAGTTTTTAAAATTTATTTTCAAAACGAAAAGGTTATTTTCATTAAAAAAATTTAATGATTTTTAATGGTATTTTTATTAATTAACATTAAAATTAATAGTTTATTATTATGATCCACTGGGTATATATTATAATGATAAAATACTAATTATTTATCTATATGGTTTACTCTTATTTCAAAGATATTGAAATTAAACCCATTTCCATTCCATGGGTTAGTCATGTTTCAATGATATTTTTGTGGAACCAATTATTTTACGTAGGTTATTCATGTTTTGAAAAAAAAATGTTTCGACGTGTTTTTGATGAAATTAATTTTATATATTCATTATTCATGATTTTTTTCCTTTATATTGTTTATAGGGATTGGTGGTTCATTTATATACCAAAGTCCACTGGTTCCTTTATAAACCAAGGACGGGTAGTTCTATTATAATGAAACAACAGGTGGTTACATTATTAACCACAGGTGTGTGGTTAAGTTACTATATAAGGATGGATTATAACATTAATAACATTAGATGGTTTTTTACTTGATTAAACAAGGATAATTGGCTCCTTGATATTCCTCTAATGCATTGAGTAATATGAAGGTAGAATTCTACTGTATTAGTAATTTTATTTTCATTAACTAATATAAACCTAATCCCAAAAATACTAGCATGTTTAATTTATTCCTAATTTGGTTATAATTGATTCAATTGATCGATATTTATATTAAATGGCCCCTGATTATTTATTCTGATGAATCTAGCCTTTGTGAATGACTTATAATGATTTTTCATGATTGATAGTTTATTTATTGATGGGAAAGAATATTTAGATGTTATACTCATGAAATTTGATTATTTCATCATACCCATATGATCATATTATTCTTTTTTTTGACATTCAATTTGTAATTCTTATGTTTACCCTTATTGTTAATTTTAAATCACCCTTATTATGTTCCATTTCCCCTAGAGTACCAACAATGATGTTAAGTGAATTATGATTAGAACGGTTTAATATGGATGATTATTTTGATGACCAAAAGTTGAATATGAATGTAGGGTATTGTGTGAGATGATTTTCATCTTTAGGAACCTATTTTTTATGAATCCATTTCATTAATATTTTTCCAAATTCCCTGAAACTCTAAACTTAAAAGGACCTAGGGAATGTAAGGGATCCGGAATTATCTTTTTGATGTCGTAGGTGTTGGATGGTGAAATCTATGTCACCATCATCAATATCAGTGCCAGAAATATTAAATTCACGATTTTAGTATTAGATCCAAGATAGATGGTTCACATCAGAGGAATGGATCAGATAAAATTTTATATTATGATGTTCTCATATTAGGATTTATTCTTTCCATCGTGGGATCATAATTTTTAGGTTAACCGTATTTTCATGTCTTCAACACGCATTTTTTGTTTTTATGTAAAGAGATTTTGATCGAAATAATGAAATTTTGGGTGATGTTATTTTATTATACTAGGTTATGTTTTAACCTTAGTTTCAACATGAGGTATTATTTGGGGATGAAATCTATTTTAATATGATTACATTTATTAGTAAACTCCATAATCTAAAAGATCTTTGATGACTAGGGTTATTTATAATTAGGTTCATCAAATTACTGGGAATGTTACAAGAATGTAAATTAATGTAAAAGTAAAACCCAAAGACTTGGTGGAAACCCATCACATCCATCATGTATATAGGGCATGAACCAAAAAGCGAATGGTGAAAAGGGTGGAGTTTTTATCACTTGAGTATGTATTTTCCTGGTAAAGATAGCTATATTTTTTTGATTATAAGATAAATGGAATAAGATATACATTAAGGTTAAAACAATAGGTAATATTGAGGTTAATTAAATTATATGGTGATTTTTTTATTGAATTATTTATGTTGATATTTTGGTTTTACTATTTAATTTTTAAGATTGACATATTATATCATCGTGTAATGGTTTATTAATTTTGGGAACTATCATACCATGTGAAAATTATTTTGGTTTTTTATAAGGTAAAAATTATAGAGGAATAGATTATCAATATATTTTATGGTTATGTGGTCCTTTAAAATTTTATTTTGGTTCTTTGGGAAGGGAAATTTATCTTCAATAGTTAATATTTTGAGAAAAAGATGAGTTTATAGTGAAAATTTATTAATGGAATAAATTTTAACAAATCAAGTATGTATATTAACTTATATCCTTATTGTCTATGGTATATAATTCCAAAATACTAGGAAATTTTTCTTTAAATACAATTTTTCCTATGAAAATCATTTCTAATGATTTCAAGAACTCTTTTAACACTTCTTAGGTTTACAGTTTTGTGGTTTTTTACTTAATGATGATCATTATATATCATCTAGTCAATGTTATTTATCACTATATATCATTATTTAGACATTAAGAATTTATTAAATGTCTAAAAATACACGATCACCTATGTTCTTATATTTTTAAACCTGTTATATGTTATTCTAGAGGACTTCATTACTTCTTTTTCCTTTTTATCGACATGATGTTTTATTAACCATTTATAGGATGTGGGTTTTTAGTAATAATAATTTAATGTTTCAGAAAATTGATTACATAGATTAATTCCAAATTTTTATGTATATAATTTATTAATGGGGGAGGGTGTAATACTATTAAATTTTTAAATAATGGATATATTTTCTATAAAGCCTTCAATATGAAACACCGAGCATAAATAATCTGTGAGATATATAAAAATTATAACATCGTCGTTAAATTAGATCGTGTGAATAATTTTAAATAATTTATTATATATACATATACATAAATTTACGATATAAATTAAATTATTGATAAATGATTAATAAAAAATCAACCAATTTTTTTCTAATTTGAAATTATATTTCAAAATTATATTGTGCTAAAAAAATTAATTATTCTTGGGAAAAAATATTACAATTAATTTTTATAAATTTTATAATATAATTTTTTTGAAATTATATTTATTTTCAAAATAATCATATCAAAATAAACATTGGGTAAACTTTTTTATTTTTCATAAAATATTCATAGTTTGGTGAATAGTAGAAGGATAATGTTTTGTGAAATAATCATTTCCTTTTGATAATCTAAGTAATATCGATGTCTAATTATGTTTAAAATATGATTACATGAAACATAAGTATTTTTATTTAATATATAATCTATTTAATAACATTTCAATCTTTTTTATATTGGATTTCTGTATATGTTAATTTTTTAGATTTAAAAACTAAATTTTTCTGAAAACAACTTTAAAGAGAATTGTTTTTCCACTTTTTATTTAATTAAAAATACTTAATGAGGAATATTTAAAGTGAAAATTATATATTAGATATAAATAATTATTAATTTCTACTCATAAAATAACTATAAGTTTTCAGAGAGTTAATAAAAATCATCTTTTTCCTAAGAAACAAAATTCATGAAAAATAGTTTTTTTCTCAGATCTACAGTTTTAATTTTAATTTTAAATTCTCTCTGATATATTGTAACGCCCCGACCCTAGTTACCCAGAGTCGATGCATTATTACATAACATTGGAATGATCACAAAAGATCAAGTCTTGAAAGACTGATTAGTTTAGTAGCCTTGGAAATACTAGATACATTCATAAATTTTACATTACATTATAAAGTGAAAACTACTACAACAACATCTTGTCTACATATCCCATCATACTATCCCTGTAGGTCATTCATAAATTACTTCTTCACATCCAGGGAAAAATAAAACATTGAAAGGGGTGAGCTCAGATGCTCAATAAGGAAAACAATATAGGAGAAACATTCATAAATAAGCATAAACATTTAATGTAATGTATAACTAAAACAAAATCCTTTTAAACATGAACTTCATCATAATATGGAAAAGATAAAAGGAAATAACACAATTTACTTATTCACATGGATATTCTACTAGTCGAATAATAACATGCAATATCAATAACCACTTTCATAATGAAGGAATGCATAATGTCAGACTATCATAACCACATAGTAAAGGCCTCAAGCCCAGACTACAAATAAGAATTTGTCAAGGCCTCGTGCCAAGACACAAGTTTGTCTCATGAGACCTACTGATGCATCAAAGAGCTATAGTGGGCTCCACCAGTCACTTATTATGTCCAATGAATTCCTCATATGAACATGTTTAAACATAACATCAAAATTCATATTAAAACTAGCATATGAAATGTCAATAATTTCTCCATAAACCATGAATGGTATAAAAATAACACATCCATAGTCAAACATATCACAAAACACTCAATAAAATATGGAAGTTTTGTATCATAATAAATCAACTTCAAATAAACTTATAATCTATCAAAGGATGTTGACATAGATGAAACCAAAACTATTTGAGAGAAACATCTCTATTTTTTAAATCATTTAAAAGTCAAATAATTAAAAAAGAATCCATTTACATTAAAAATATTCTTATAATCTTGTAATGGAAGCTTCGACAATTTTATAAAGGTGGAAAATAGCCGCACCAGCTGTATAAGTTAAAAAAAGACATTCTTACCTTAATTTTGTCGACAAGGTTCAGAAGGACCTTGTTTGGAAAACGATGGAAATATTCATTTATAAACTTCTTATAAAAATTCATACAATGGTATAAATTACTTTAACCCATATTCTGTAAAATATTAATAATGTTTTGAATAAATTTTTTAAGAAACATGGATTTGGATGATAAAGATGTCATAGTAGATAATTACGTATAAACAACCTCGGATAATGATGAGATTGTGAAATAAACCCTTACCTTGTACTTTACCTTGGTTGAGGGTAGGTTAACCTCCTTTATAATGGTTAAATAATTGGTATTAAATTATAAAAGAATCATATACAATAATATGATATCATATATGGTCTTTTAACATTGCTTTGTTAATAATATCTTAGTATTATCATCTTTTCGGGTGTTAATAGAATCGTTTTTCTTTATATTCTTTGTTATGTGAGCCATATTTGTTATGGATGGGATGTATATTATTCATATCCAGAATTATATCAAGTCCTTAAACATTATTTTTAATCATCAAATGAGAATTATACTTGAATGGATACGATGGGGGATGAATCTCATCGCGTTCGTGGAGACGATTGTCCGTACGTACGCACGAGCGACAATATCATTATTTTGATATTAAAATAACTTATAATTTGATGGTATATCATATAGATAGAATCATTATCATGTTATATTTTTTATTTAAATGAAATACACATCATTATTATACCCATCCAAATAATAATGTTTTGAATAACAATTACACCACGGCATGGAGATGGTAAGTCATACGTACACATGTATGGTGACATGTCATTCAAAGGATGGATTGAATACTGACTATGGTTGTAAAATATCTATAATAACATCAAATTATATAGAATTTACTGGAGTTATTATTTTAGAATGTAAATAACGAAGAATGAAGAAGTTGAAGAAGAAAGGAACTTGAAAGTTGGTGGTGAAAACATTACCTCTTCTTCGGGTTCTTCCTTTTGATCTGATCAAATGGGATTTTAAGGTTGTATTTATGATCAAAATAATGCCTCTAGGTTTAATTGAGGGATTTTCAGAGAGTATTTCGGTAGGTTTTGGCCGAACCAAAAGGCTTTGAAGGTGTGAAGAATTGGTTAGAAGTGGGGTCCTTTTATAAGGGGGAGGAGGGGCACCTTTGGAAAAGCAAGAAATATGAATTTATAATAAATTATTATTCTTTTTTTAATGGATCCAAAGTTTATTATTTAAAGTTTAAGGTGGTTATTGTCTAAAACCACTAAACCAATAGGTTTTAGACAGGTTTGGGTCACTTTTTTAACCTTATCTTTTAGTTTTAACTCTTAGTTAATTAGTTTGACACTTACCATGTCTCTTTGTATTTTTATATTATATAGTCAATAAACTTACTATAAAAATTCAAGAGACCCACAAGTGTTCCATTAATAATACACCAATCATAATATAAGTCTCTTTGCCAAAACATAGATTTTTAGGAATAAAATAAAAATTAATAATTTAATGTTTGTTTTAAAACCTCTTTTATGTCAATTTTGACACTATTGAGTATTTTGTTTTTGATAACTTCATAACAGTATTATTACTTCTAAAACAATTCATATAACCAGTCCTAATATGTCATATTATCCTATAACAGTAATTTAATTCATAAAAAGTTTAAAATTGCATTTATTAGGGTATTTATAATATCAATTATCTTAATATTTCATTAATTAGGTAATTACTTCATCACCATTGTTTCATAAATAAATTAACGTATTTAATGTCTAAAAATTATAAATAAAATACCATTATGTTTGAAATATTTTTATCTTTCTAATTAATATTTATAATATAATTTATCTTATTTATAACCCTATATCAAAATTGTTTTAGTAAATAAACTTGGATTTTAACTCTTTTAACTCTTCTTTGAATTAAATAATAATAAATGTCCTAATCTAATCCAAGTGGACCTAAATCATAATATTGTATTCCAAATGTTGTTTATGGTTGAGATACACTTGTTCTATAGAATTAGGACATGTTTTAGGGTAATAATAAAATCATTTTTACCCTTAATTACCCTACTTACTTTTAACCATGGTAAATAAAAGTAAAAAGTTACTATTCACCAAAAATTATTTTTATCTTATTGAACCACATTTTACTCCTTGATATTAACTGTGTCTCTCAGATTTTCAAAATTCCACTCACAAAAGCGGTAAAATTAAGTTTTATGTGAATTTCCAAATTCTCCTAGCAGGTGGGTAAAAGACGGTGAAAAGTTCCATAAAATGTTTATATATCTAAAATTATTCTAAACTATCTACAATGAATTACATTGAACATATATAGGTATTATGTATCTATTTTGACCTTAATTAAACTTAAATAAAGTAAATAATTATTTATATAAAAATTTGGTTTTAAACTATTACTTAGTGTTTTTTTCACTATTCATCAAAAATTCAATGTTTTCAGAAAAATATCCAAAATTGACCATAAGATAATTTCGATATTCCGAATCCAGAAATGAAGTCCATTTTGTAAGATAAAATTTATAGAAGTTGAAAAAGTGGGTATTACTATTCATAATGGCTGGTTTGATTGGTTGTGGTGTGTGTTAGAACTCGAGGTTGCGTACAACACACACTACTGTATTATTCAAAGAGAAGAGTACCATGGATGCTTGGGGTGTTACATTCTACCCTCATTAAAATAATTTCATCCTCAAAATTTCTAGAATACTACCGCATGAAAAGGCTCTGGTGATTCTTCATCATATGTTCCTTGGGTTCCCACGTTGCCTCTTCCATTTTATGGTTTCTCCATAGAACTTTTACCAGACGAGTCCTCCGGTTTCCCTGCACTTGTTCTCTTCTATCAAGAATCCTAATGGGCTCTCCGCAATAAGACAGATCAGGTTCCAGTTCTAATTCCTCATAGGTGAGTACAAGAGTTGGGTCAGGCATGTATTTTCTCAACAGTGATACGTGGAACACATCGTGAACTTTGGAGAGATTTGGTGGCATTGCCAAATGGTAAGTTACAACACTAATTCATTCTATAATTTCGAAAGGTCTGATGTACCTGGGACTCAATTTACCTTTCTTACCGAAATGTATAACTCTCTTCCATTGAGATACCTTTAAGAAAACACGATCTCCTACCTGAAATTCAAAATCCTTCCTTCGGTTATTGGCCTAACTCTTCTGCCTACATTGATCTGCTTTGCGGCAGTTTTGGAATACCTTTACCTTTTCCATCGTTTCCTCCACCAGTTCTAGGCCTATAAGTTTTCATTCACCAACTTCATCCCAACAGTTTGGCGTGTGACCTCTCTTTCCATATAACGCTTCATATGGTGCCATCCAAATACTTTAATGGAAGCTATTGTTATAGGAAAATTCTACCAGAGGTAAATATTGATCCCACATACCCTGAAAGACATGTGAGCATGATTTCAACATGTCTTCTAATGTTTGAATAGTCCATTATGATTTTCCATCTGTTTGAGGGTGGTAGGCGGTGCTCAAATGAAGTTCAGTATCCAGGGCTTTCTGAAAACGTTTCCAGAATCTTGAAGTTAAACAAGGATCAAGATCAGATAAAATCGATAGGGGTACTCCATAAAGTCTCACAGCTTCATTAATATATAGTCTTGCTAGACGTTCAAGTGGTAGATCTTCTCTTATAGAATGAAAATGTGCTGATTTGGTAAGACGATCAACAATGACCCATATTGCATCGTTCCTTCTAGGAGTCTTTGGTAGCCCCATAACAAAGTCCATCGCAACATTGTCCCATTTACACTATGGTATGGGAAGAGGTTGCATGACTCCTCCAGGATGTTGCCTTACAGCTTTCACTTGTTGACAAACCATACATCTTGACACAAAATCAGTAATCTCCCTCTTCATATTGTCCCACCAAAAATATTCCTTCATATCTCTATACATTTTCGTGCCCCCATGGTGTATAGAGAAATTGGAGCTATGAGCATCATCTAATAATTCCCTTTTCAGATCAAGTATATCAGGAACACGTTGTCTCTTCCCAAATTTCAAAATTCCTTTTTCATACACAAAGTCTCTCAATCTCCCATCATTCACAGCTTTAATCGTTTTATGAAACACTTCATCACCGGTCTGAGAACTCTTTATCTTTTCTTGTAAAGATGGTTTGGAAACCATTTAAAAAAGCATGGATGTTTCACCTTCCATGGTAATTCCCATATCCAACTTCACTAGATCCATGAAAATAGGATCTATTTAAATTCTCATCATGTTCAAAATTCCATGATCATTTCTACTCAAAGCATCTACCACCTTATTTTCCTTCTCTAGGTGGTAGTGTGTCATGTAATCATAATCCTTGAGTAGTTCAAGCCATCGCATTTTCCTCATGAAGAGTTCTTTCTGTTAGAAAATATACTTCAAACTCTTGTGATCAGTATAAATATCACATTTTTCACCATAGAGATAATGTCTCCATATCGTCAAAGAAAATAGTACAGTAGCTCACTCAAGATCATGAGTAGGATAGTTTTTCTCATGAATTTTTAGCTGTCGTGATGCATAGGCAATAACCGTATCATTCTTCATAATGACACAACCGAGTCCTTTCTTTGATGAATCACTATAAATAACGAATCCATCATTCCCTGATGGTATATTCAATATAGTATCATTTACTAATCATCTCTTCAGTTCTTCAAAAATATTTTTCACACTCTTTTGTCCAAACAAATTTAACCCCTTTACATGTGAGCTTCGTTAATGGGTTATCCAATCGGGAAACATTATGGACGAAACATCGATAATAACCTTCTAAACCAATAAAACTACACACCTACGTTATACTCATCAGTGTTGGCCATTCTTGGATTTCTCTTTTCATAGAAGGATCAATAGAGATTCCATCTTTGGAGACAATATGGTCAAGAAAAGAAATCTCCTGATGCCAGAATTTACACTTGCTAAACTTCCCATATAATTCATGTCTTCTAAGAGTCTTCAGGATAATGAGGAAGTGATTTTCATGGTCTTCGTAGCTTTCGGAATATACCAATATATCATCAAAAAATACCACTACAAAATCATCTAGATATTCCTTGAAAACTCTGTTAATTAGATCCATGAAAATAGAGGGTGCATTAGTCAGCCCAAAAGAAATTACTGTAAACTCGTAATGCCTCTCCCCAGTTCAAAATGTAGTATTCAGAATGTCTTCATTTTTCACACACAACTGATGGTATCCAGATCGAAGGTCAATCTTTGAAAAGTATTGACCTCCATGCAGTTGGTAAAATAAATTAGGATTGCAAGGTAGGGGATATTTGTTCTTTATTGTTATAGAATTGATCTCCCTGTAGTCAATACATAACCTCGTAGATCCATCTTTCTTCTTAACAAAAAAGGACAGGGGCTCCCCAAGGAGAAAAAATAGGGCGAATAAATCCCTTATTACTCAATTACTCTAGTTGTATCATTAGTTAAACTAATTCAATAGTGGTCATTCTATAAGGGGTCTTCAATATAGGCCTCACACCAAGAATTAAATCAATGGAAAACTCAATTTCTTATTCTGGAGGATGTCGAGGTAAATCTTCTAGAAACACATCAGCATACTCTCTCACAATTGGTAAATACTCTATTTGAACATTCCTTTCCTTACCCACAGTTATTTCACTCTCTTCCTCCCCAATAATTGAATTTATTTGAGCTACTCAGATGGATCTAGATAAGTATTAGGTGGTGATGATTCTGCTCTGAAGATAAGGTGTTCCTTATCATCATCATCAAAAATCATAACCTCCTTCTTCTTAAAATAAATCTTTGCATCATGGTCTGAAATCCAATCCATACCGAGAATTATATCAAACTCAATCATAGGTATGCCGATGAGATCAGCAGATAAAGAACATTTATGTGCTCTAATGGGGACTAATTCACAAAACATTATTGCAATGATACTTCCCTAAGGATTTTTCACTGAAAACACCCTTGTTAAATAAAATTTACAATATCTATTTTTCTTAGAAAACTGGGTGGATATGAAAAAATTTGATGATCTAGAATCAAATAGTGCATTTTCTAAACTTGAGGAAACCATTAAATTACCTGCCACCATGTCTTTCGGAGCTTCTACTTCAGTAGTAGTGATAGCATAAGCTTGGCCATGATTACTTGGCCTTTCTTGAGGTAAGTTCCCCTGATGCTTATGACATTCATTTTCATAATTTCCCATCTCCATGTAGTTGTAGCATTGAACATCAGTAGCTTCTTTCTTCCCCTTGCAATCACGAGCTTGGTGGTCTTTTTCACCACACTTGTAACAGACTCCCATTCCCTTCATGCAAGTACCAGGGTCTTTCTTCCCACATTTACGTCAGGATTGATATTCAACATTTCCCTTATTACCATTATTTCCATTCCCAGATTGATCAGCATATCTCTTTTTTTCATTCTTTTCTTTAAAGTCATAAGACATAGATAATTCCTTTTCTGTCTTGATAGCACATGAGACAATGTCTTCGTATGATGAGAAGGATTGTGAGACTAATGCTCGACAGAGAAATGGTTTTATCCCATAAAAGAAATGATCAATATTACTTTTTAGGTTACGTATATAATCTCCAGCATACCTTGCAAACCATGTAAAGTTAGCCTCATACTTTGTGACATTCTCAACCTCGTTTTTCTTTAGACTCAGAAATTGCCTTTTCATATCTGCCCGATGGTCACGAGGAACATATTTTTCTAAAAATAGATCTTTGAACTCCCTCCATTCCATATTTCATACTTCATCATCTTCCTTCATGTTTTTAATCAATGACCACCATTGATCAACATCTCTTGTGAGGTTGTAAACTGCCATGATAACTTTTTTCCTTTCACTACTCCCCAAAGCCAGAAATATTTTCTATAGGGAACTTATCCATTGCTCCGCTATCAATGCATTTGTACCCCCACTTAATTTAGGTGTTTTTTTCCACATTAAGTTATCTAACATTGATCCTCCATGCTGTGGATCAGGGTGCTTCATACAGGTAATATTATTATTCATATCCTCAGTGAGTTGTCCCAGTATGGTGATTAGATGATCAGCACCAGTTGCATCACCAGCTCCACTATAATTATCTTGAGCAGGAGGGAAATCCCTACATGGAGTGCGTGCATTGATACGGTTTCTATTCCTTCCACTAGGCGCCATTTATAAACAATGGCATAAACTAGATCAGTTTATGAATCAAAATACATAATTCCATACTTGTGAAACACTTAACATAAATTGAACTATTTAAGGACATAATCCATAATCATAAAAAAATTCTTTATTTGAGAAGTATATACTCCTAAACCCTTCATAATGGTTTGTAAAGAAAATGAGAATTATCCTAACCATATCCATCAGGAGTGTCATAACCAAGAGTGCAGCAAGGCCCGTTGTTGTGCACCAGTTCCCGTTCGAGTCTAGCTCAAAGCAGTGTTTTCGGGTTTTACCCCTAGGTACATATATGCCAGAGCCGCCTCTACCTGATCGTATCCAGACATGGATGTATTTTCGGAAAAATCTCAAAATCTCTATAATACCAAAATTCTAGGAAGTTCTTCTATACTAATCCTCAATGTCTATCTTAGGTTTATGTGCTCTAATCAGAGTTTATCTAAATATATCTTACAAGAATTTTACTAAACTTCCTCTGATACCAACTGTAACGCCCCGAACCCAGTTACCCAGAGTCGGTGCATTATTACTTAACATTGGAATTATCACAAAAGATCAAGTCTCAAAAGACAAATTAGTTTAGTATCTTTCGAAAGACTAGATACATTCATAAAATTTACTTTACATCATAAAGTGAAAACTACTACAACAACATCTTTTCTTCATATCCCCTCATAATATCCCTTTAGGTCATTCATAAATTACTTCTTCACATCCAGGGAAAAACAAATCATTGAAACGGGTGAGCTCAGATGCTCAGTAAGGATAAAAATATAGCAGAAACTTTCATAAATAAGCATAAACATTTAAGGCATTGTATAACTTAAAAAAGCCTTTTAAACTTCAACTTCAGCATAATATGGAAAAGATAAAATGAAATAATTCCATTTACTTATTCACATGGATATTCTACTAGTCGAATAATAACATGCAATATCAATAACCACATTCATAATGAAGGAATGCATAATTCCAGACTATCATAACCACATAGTCAAGGCCTCGTGCCAAGACTACAAATAAGATTTTGTCAAGGCCTCATGCCAAGATACTAGTTTGTCTCATGAGACCTACCGATGCATCGAGGAGCTATAGAGGGCTCCACCCGTCACTTATTAAGTCCAATGCATTCATCATATGAACAGGTTTAAACATAACATAAACATTCGTATTAAAACTAGCATACGAAATGTCAATACTTTCTCCATAAACCATGAATGGTATAAAAATAACACAACCATAGTCAAACAAATCACAAAACCTTCAATAAAATTTGTAAGTTTTGTATCATAATAAATCAACTTCAAATAAACTTAAAATCCATCAAAGGATGTTGACATAGAGGAAATCAAAACTATTTGAGAGAAATATCTCTTTTTTTTAAATCATTTAAAATTCTCTAAATTATAAAAGAAAATATCTACTTTCAAAATATTTTTATAAGATTGTAATTTAATCTTCGACAATTTTATAACAGTGGAAAATAGCCGTACCTACGGTATAAGTTAAAAAAATACATTCTTACCTTAATTCTATCGAAAAGGTTAAAAAGGACCTTGTTTGGAAAAAGACGGAATGATTCCTTTATAAATTTCTTATTAAAACTCAAACAAGGGTATAAATGACTTTAAACCATATTCTATAAAATAATAAGAATATTTTGAAAAACATTTTTAAGAAACATAGATGTGGATGATAAAGAGGTCCAGGTAGATAATTACGTATAAACAACCTTGGATAATGAAGAGACTGTGAAATAAACACTTACCTTATACTTTTCCTTGGTTGAGGGTAGATTAACCACCTGTATAATGGTGAAATAATTGTTATTAAATTATACAATAATCATATACATTAATATGATATCATATATGATATTTTAACATTGCTTTGTTAATAATATCTTAGTATTATCATAGTTTCGGGTGTTAACGAATTCATTTTTCTTTATATTATTTTTTATGTGAGACAAATTTGTTATGGATGGGATGTATATTATTCATATCCAAAATTATATCAAGTCCTTAAAGATTATTTTTAATCATAAAATGAGAATTAGACTTGAATGGATAAGATGGGGAAAGAATCTCATCACGTTCGTGGAGACGGTCGTCCGTACGTACGCACGAGCGACAATATCATTATTTTGATATTCAAATAATATATAAATTGATGGAATATCATATATACAGAATAATTATCATGTTATATTTATTATTTAAATTAATTACACATCATTATTATACCCATCCAAATAATAATGTTTTCAATAACAATTACATCACGACGTGGAGACGGTAAGCCGTACGTACGCACGTAGGGTGACATGTCATTCAAAGGATGGATAGAATACTGAATATGGTTGTAACATATTTATAATAACATCACAGTATATATAAGATACTGGAGTTATTATTTTAGAAAGGAAATAACAAAGAAAGAAGATGTTGAAGAAGAAAGGAACTTGAAAGGGGGTGGTGAAAACATTACCTCTTCTTCAGGTTTTTCCTTTTTATTTGATCAGAAGGGATACTTAGGTGGGATTTCTAATATAACTAAGGCCTCTAGGTTGATGTGAGAGAATTTGAGAGAGTATTTGGGAAGGGGTTGGCTGAACCAAAAGGCTTTGATGGTGTGAAGAATTGGTTAGAAGTGGTGTCTTTTTATAAGGGGGGGAGGTGCACCTTAGGAAAAGCTAGAAATATTATTTTATAATAAATTCATATTCAATTTATAATGGAACCAAAGTGAATTATTTAAAGTTTGAGGTGGGGATAGGTCTAAAAACACTCATCCAATAGGTTTAAATAGGTTTGGGTCACTTTATTAACCTTGTATTTTAGTTTGAACTCCTAGTTAATTAGTTTGACACTTACCATGTATCTTTGTATTTTTATATTATATAGTCAATAAACTTACGATAACCTTCCAATAGACCCCCAAGTGGTCCATTAATTATACACCTATCATAATATAAGTCTCTTTGATGAACCTTATATTTTTAGGAATAGAATATAAATTAATAATATAATATTTGTTTTAAAAACTATTTTATGTCAATTTTAACACTATTGGGTATTTTGTTTTTGATAATTTCATAACTGTATTATTACTTTGAAAAAATTCATATAACCAGTCCTAATATGTCATATTAGACTAGAAAAGTAATTTAATTCATAAAAAGATTCAAATTACTTTTATTTGTGTATTTATAATATCAATTAGTTTAATATTTTATTAATTAGGTAATTACTTCATCACTATTGTGTCATAAATAAATTAAAATATTTAATGTCTAAAAATTATAAATAAAATACCATTATATAAGATCTATTTTTATATTTCTAATTAATATTTATAATAAAATTTATCTTATGAATAACCCTATATTAAAAATGTTTTAATAAATAAACATTGATTTTAACTCTTTTAACTCTTCTTTGAATTAAATGATAATAAATGTCCTAATCTAATCCAAGTGGACCTAAATGGTAATATATTCTTCCTAATGTTGTTTTTGGTTGAGATACACTTGTCCAATAGAATTAATACATGTTTTAGGGTAATATTAAAATCATTTTTACCCTTAATTACCTTACATACTTTTAACCGTGGTAAATAAAAGTAAAAAGTTACTATTCACCAAAAATTATTTTTATCTTATTGAACCACATTTTACTCCGTCATATTAACCGTTTCTCTCAGATTTTTAAAATTCTACTCATATAAGCGATAAAATTAAGTTTAATGTGAATTTCTAAATTCTCCTAGGAGGTGGGTAAAAGACAGTGAAAAGTTCCATAAAATGTTTATATATCTAAACATATTCAAAACTAACTACAATGAAATACTTTGAACATATATAGGTATTATGTATCTATTTTGACCTTAATTAAACTTAAATAAAGTAAATAATTATTTAAATAAAAATTAGGTTTCAAACAATAACTTAGTGTTTTTTTCACTATTCATCAAAAATTGAATGTTTTCTGAAAAATACCAAAAATTCACCCTAAGCTAATTTCGATATTCTGATTCCAGAAATGAAGTCCATTTTCAAAGATAAAATTTATAGAAGTTAAAAAAGTGGGTATTACTATTCATAACAGTTAGTTGGATTGGTTGTGGTGTGTGTTAGAACTCGAGGTTGCGTACAACACACGCTACTGTATCATTCAAAGAAAAGAGTACCATTGAAGCTTGGGGTGTTACATTCTACCCTCTTTCAAATAATTTCATCCTCGAAATTTCTAGAATACTACCGCATGAAAAGACTCTGGTGATTCTTCATCATAAGTTCCTTGGGTTCCCACGTTTTCTCTTCCATTTTATGGTTTCTCCATACAACTTTTACCAAACGAGTCGTCTGGTTTCCCTGCACTTTTTCTCTTGTATCAAGAATCCAAATGGGCTCTTTGCAATAAGACAGATCAGGTTCCAGTTCTAATTCCTCATAGATGAGTACAAGAGTTGGGTCAGGCATGTATTTTCTCAACAGTGTTATGTGGAACACATCGTGAACTTTGGAGAGATTTGGTGGCATTTCCAAACGGTAAGCTACAGCACCAATTCATTCTAGAATTTCGAAAGGTCCAATGTACATGGGACTCAATTTACCTTTATTAACGAAACATATAACTCCCTTCCATGGAGATACCTTAAAGAAAACATGATCTTCTACCTGAAATTCAAAATCCTTCCTTCGGTTATTGGCATAGCTCTTCTGCCTACTTTGAGCTGCTTTGGTGTGGTTTTCGATTACCTTTACCTTTTCCATTGTTTCCTCCACCAGTTCTAGGCCTACAAGTTTTCATTCACCAAATTCATCCCAACAGTTTGGCGTGTGAAATCTCTTTCCATATATCGCTTCATATGGTGCCATTTGAATACTTGAATGGAAGCTATTGTTATAGGAAAATTCCACCAGAGGTAAATATTGATCCCACATACCCTGAAAGTCAAGTGAGCATGATCTCAACATGTCTTCTAATGTTTTAATAGTCTGTTCTGATTTTCCATCTGTTTGAGGGTTGTAGGCAGGGCTCAAACGAAGTTCAGTATCCAGGGCTTTCTGAAAACTTTTCCAGAATCTTGAAGTAAAACAGGGATCACGATCAGATACAATCGATAGGGGTACTCCATGAAGTCTCAAAACTTCATTAATATATAGCCTTGTTAGATGTTCAAGTGGTATATCTTCTCTTATATAACGAAAATGTGCTGATTTGGTAAGATGATCAACAACGACCCTTATTGCATCGTTCCTTCTAGGAGTCATTGGTAGCCCCATGACAAAGTCCATCATAATATTTTTCCATTTCCACTCCGGTATGGGAAGAGGTTGCATGAATCATCCAGGCTGTTGCCTTCCAACTTTCACTTGTTGAAAAACCATACATCTTGACACAAAATCAGCAATCTCCCTCTTCATTTTGTCCCACCAAAAATGTTCCATCATATCTCTATACATTTTGGTGATCCCAGGGTGTATAGAGAAATTGGAGCTATGAGCATCATCTAACAATTCCATTTTCAGATCTGGTATATTGGGAACACAAATTCTCTTCCCAAATTTAAAAATTCGTTTTTCATACACAAAGTCTCTTAATCTCTTATCATTCACAGCTTTAATCTTTATTTGAAACTGCTCATCACCGGTTTGAGAACTCTTTATATTTTCTAGTAATGATGGTTTGAAAACCATTTGAAAAAGCATTGATGTTTCACCTTCCATGGTAATTCCCATATCAAACTTCACTAGATCCATGAAAATAGGATCTCTTTAAATTCTCATCATGTTCTCCATGATCTTTTCTACTCAAAGCATCTGCAACCTTATTTTCCTTCTCTGGGTGGTAGTGTGTCATGCAATCATAATCCATGAGTAGTTCAAGCCATCGCATTTGCCTCATGTAGAGTTCTTTCTGTGAGAAAATATACTTCAAACTCTTGTGATCAGTATAAATCTCACATTTATCACCATAGAGATAATGCCTATATATCTTCAAAGAAAAGATTGCAGCAGCTCACTCAAGATAATGAGTAGGATAGTTTTTCTCAAGAATTTTTAGGTGTTGTGATGCATAGGCAATACCCCTATCATTCTTCATAAGGACACAACCAAATACATTCTTTGATAAATCACTATAAATAACGAATCCATCATTCCTAGATGGTAGATTCAATATAGTATCATTGACTAATCATCTCTTCAGTTCTTCAAAACATTCTTCACACTCTTTTGTCCAAACAAATTTAACCCCTTTACGTGTGTGCTTCGTTAATGGGATAGCCAATCGGGAAAAATTATGGACGAAACGTCGATAATAACCTTCTAAACAAATAAAACTATGTACCTCTATTATACTCATCAGTGTTGGCCATTCTTGGATTTCTATTTTCTTATAAGGATCAACAGAGATTTCATCTTTGGAGACAATATGGCCAGGAAAAGAAATCTCCTGAAGCCAGAATTCACACTTGCTAAACTTCCCATATAATTCAGGTCTTCTAAGAGTCTTCAGGATAATGGGCAAGTTATTTTCATGGTCTTAATAGCTTTCGGAATATACCAATATATCATTAATAAATACCAAAACAAAATCATCGAGATATTCCTTGAAAACTCCATTAATTAGATCCATGAAAACAGAGGGTGCATTAGTCAGCCCAAAAGGCATTACTGTAAACTCATAATGCATGTACCCAGTTCGAAATGTAGTCTTCAGAATGTCTTCCTTTTTCACACACAACTGAGGGTATCCAGATCGAAGGTTAATCTTTGAAAAGTATTGAGCTCCATGAAGTTAGTCAAACAAATCACCAATGCGAGGTAGGGGATACTTTTTTTTATTTTTATATCATTGATATCCCTATAGTCGATACACAACCTTGTAGATCCATCTTTCTTCTTAACAAAAAAGGATAGGGGATCCCCATAGAGAAACACTAGGGTGAATAAATATTTTATTACTCAATTCCTTTAGTTGTTTCTTTAGTTTAACTAATTCAATATTGGCCATTCTATAAGGGGTCTTCAATATAGGCCTTGAACCAAGAATTAAATCAATGGAAAACTCATTTTCTCATTATGGAGGATGTATAGGTAAATATTCTTGATACACATCAACATATTCTCTCACAATTGGTACATCCTCTATTTGAACATTCCTTTCCTTACCCACAGTTATTTCACTCTCTTCCTCCCCAATAATTGAATTTAGTTGAGCTACTGGGGGTGGATCTAGATGAGAATTAGGTAGTGATGATTCTTCTCTAAAGATAAGGTGTTCCTTATCATCATCATAAAAAATCATAACCTCCTTCTTCTTATAATAAATCTTTACATCATGGTCCGAAAGCCAATCCATACCGAGGATTATATCAATCTCAATCATAGGTGTGACAATGAGATCAGCGGATAAAGAACATTTATGTGCTCTAATGGGGACTGATTCACAAAACATTGTTGCAATGATACTTCCCTAAAGAGTTTTCACTGAAAACTCCCGTGTTAAATCAAATTAACAATATATAATTTTCTTAGCAAACTGGGTAGATATGAATCAATGCGATGATCCAGAATCAAATAGTGCATTTTCTAAACTTGAGGAAACCATTAAATTACTTGCCACCACATCTTTCGGAGCTTCTACTTCAGTAGTAGTGATAGAAAAATCTTGGCCTTAATCCCTTGGCCTTTTCTGAGGTAAGTTCCCCTGATGATTATGATATTAATTTTCATAATGTCCCATCTCCCTGCAGTTGTAGCATTGAACATCGGTAACTTCTTTCTTCCCCTTGCAATCACGATCTTGGTGGCCTTTTTCACCACACTTATAACAGAATCTCATTCCCTTCAAGCAAGTACCAGGGTCTTTCTTCCCACATTTACGTCAGGATGGATATTCAACGTTTCCCTTATTCTTGTTATTTTCATTCCGAGATTGATCAGCATGTCTCTTCTTCTCTTGCTTTTCTTTATAGTCATAAGACATAGATAATTCATTTTCTGTCTTGATAGCACATGAGAAAATGTCTTCGTATGACGAGAATGATTATGAGACTAATTCTCGATGGAGAAATGGTTTTATCCCATCAAATAAATGATCAATATTACTTCGTTTGTTATGTATAAAATCTCCATCATACCTTGCTAACCTTGTAATGTTAGCCTCATACATTGTGACATTCTCATTCTCCTTTTGTCTCAGACTTAGAAATTGCCTTTCCATTTCTGCTAGATGGTCACGAGGAAAGTATTTTTCTAAAAATATATCTTTGAACTCCCTCCATTCCATATTTGATACTTCATCATCTTCCTTCATGTTTTGAATCAATGACCACCATTGATTAGCATCTCTAGTGAGGCAGTAAACTGCCAGGATAACTTTTTCCCTTTCACTACTCCCCAAAGCCAGAAATATTTTCTATAGGGAACTTATCCATTGCTCAGATTCTAATGGATTTTTACCCCCATTGAATTTTGGTGGTTTTTTCCTCATGAAGCGATATAAAATTGATCCTCCACGCTGTGAATCAGGGTGCTTCATAAAGGTAAGGTTATTATTCATAACCTGAGTGAGTTGTCCCAGTATAGGGATTAGCTGATCAGAACCAGTTGCATCACCGGCTCCACTATAATTATCTTGAGCAGGAGGGAAATCCCTACATGGAGTGCGTGAATTGATACGATTTCCATTCCTTCCACTTGGCGCCATTTCTAAACAATGGCATAAACTAGATCAGTTTAGGAATCAAAATACATAATTCTATACTTGTGAAACACTTAACATAAATTGAACTATTTATGGATATAATCCATAATCATAAAAAATGTATTCTTTGACAAGTATATGCTCATTAACCCATCATAATGGTTTGTAAAGAAAATGAGAATTATCCTAAGCATATCCATTAGGAGTGTCGTAACAAAGAGTGCAGCAAGGCCCGTTGTCGTGCACTAGTTCTCATTCGAGTCTAGCTCAAAGCGGTGTTTTCGGGTTTTACCCCTAGGTACATCTGTTCCAGATCCACCTCTACCTACTCGTATCCAAACAGGGATGTATTTCTCGGAAAACTCTCAAAATCTCTACAATACCAAAATTATAGGATGTTCTTCTATACTAATCCTCAAAGTCTATCTTAGGTCTATGTGCTCTAATCAGAGTTTATCTAAATCTGGTTTCCAAGGATTGTACTAAACTTCCTCTGATACCAAGTGTAATGCCTCGACCCCAGTTACCCAGAGTCGGTGCATTATTACTTAACATTGGCATGATCACAAAAGACCAAGTGTCAAAAGACCGATTAGTTTTGTATCCTTCGAAACACTAGATACATTCATAATGTTTACATTACATCATCAAGTGAAAACTATTACAACAACATATTTTCTTCATATCCCCTTTTACTATCGCTGTAGGTCATTCATAAATTACTTCTTCACACCCTGGGAAAAATAAAACATTGAAAGGGTGAGCTCAGATGCTCAGTAAGGATAACAATATAGAGGAAACTATCATAAATAAGCATAAACATTTAATGCATTGTATAACTAAAAAAAGGCTTTTAAACTTGAACTTCAGCATAATATGGCAAAGATAAAATGAAATAATGCCATTTACTTATTCACATTGATATTCTACTAGTCGAATAATAACATGAAATATCAATAACCACTTTCATACTGAAGGAATGCATAATGCCAGAATATCATAAACACATAGTCAATGACCTCGTTCCAAGACTACAAATAAGATTTTGTCAAGGCCTCGTTCCAAGATACTAGTTTGTCTCATGAGACCTACTGATGCATCGAGGAGCTATAGCGGGCTCCACCCGTAACTTATTAATTCCCATGTATTCATCATATGAATAGGTTTAAACATAACATAAACATTCGTATTAAAACTAGCATATGAAATGTCAATAAATTCTCCATAAACCATTAATTGTATAAAAATAAAACATCCATAGTCAAAAATATCACAAAAACTTTAATAAAATATGGAAGTTTTGTATCATAATAAATCATCTTCAAATAAACTTAAAACCCATCAAAGGATGTTGACATAGATGAAATCAAAACTATTTGAGAGAAATATCTCTTTTTTTGATATCATTTAAAAGTCACAAAATTATAAAAGAAAACATTTACTTTCAAAATATTCTTATAAGCTTGTAATGTAATCTTCGACAATTTTATAACAGCGGAAAATAGCTACACCTGCAGTATAAGTTAAAAAAAGACATCCTTACCTTAATTTTGTCAAAAAGGTTAAAAAGGACCTTGTTTGGAAAAAGACATAAATATTCCTTTATAAACATCTTATTAAAAGTCAAAAAAGGGTATAAATGACTTTAACCCATATACCATAAAATAGTAAGAATTTTTTGAAAAACATTTTTAAGAAACATAGATGTGGACGATAAAGGGGTCCCAGTAGATAATTACGTATAAACAACCTCGGATAATGAAGAGACTGTGAAATAAACCCTTACCTTGTACATTTCCTTGGTTGAGGGTAGGATAAAGTCCTGTATAATGGTGAAATAATTGTTATTAAATTATACAAGAATCCTATATGTTAATATGTTATCATATATGATCTTTTAATATTGCTTTGTTAATATTATCATAGTATTATCATCGTTTCGAGTGTTAACAGATTCGTTTTTCTTTATAATATTTTTTATGTGAGACATATTTGTTATGGATAGGATGTATATTATTCATAACCAGAATTATATCAAGTCCTTAAACATTATTTTTAATCATCAAATGATAATTAGACTTGAATGGATAAGATGGGGAAAGAATCTCATCACGTTCGTAGAGACGGTAGTCCGTAAGTACGCACAAGCGACAATATCATTATTTTGATATTAAAAAAATATATAATTTGATGGTATATCATATATACAGAATCATTATCATTTTATATTTATTATATAAATGAATTACACATCATTATTATACCCATCCAAATAATAATTTTTTGAATAACAATTACACCACGACGTGGAGACGGTAAGCCGTACGTACGCACGTATGGTGACATGTCATTCAATGGATGGATAGAATAATGAATATGGTTGTAAAATATTTATAATAACATCACAGTATATATAAGATACTGGAGTTATTATTTTAGAAAGTAAATTACAAAGAAAGAAGAAGTTGAAGAATAATGGAACTTGAAAGGGGGTGGTGAAAACATTACCTCTTCTTCGGGTTCTTCCTTTTTATTTGATCAAAAGGGATCGTTAGGTTGGATTTCTGATAAAACATAGGCCTCTAGGTTGATGTGAGGGAATTTTAGAGAGTATTTGGGGAGGGGTTGGATGAACCAAAAGGCTTTGAAGGTGTGAAGAATTGGTTAGAAGTGGTGTCTTTTTATAAGGGGGGGAGGTACACCTTAGGAAAAGCTAGAAATATTATTTTATAATAAATTCATATTCGATTTATAATGGCTCCAAAGTAGAATATATAAAATTTAAGGTGGGGATAGGTCGAAAACGACTCAACCAATAGGTTTTAGACAGGTTTGGGTAACTTTATTAACCTTATCTTTTAGAGTCAACTCTTAGTTAATTAGTTTGACACATACCATGTCTCTTTGTATTTTTATATTATATAGTCAATAAACATACTATAACCTTCCAAGAGACCCCCCCCCAGTGGTCCATTAATGATACACGTATCATGATATTATTCTCTTGGCCTAACCTTATATTTTTAGGAATAGAAAATAAATTAATAATATAATATTTGTTTTAAAAACTATTTTATGTCAATTTTGACACTATTGGGTATTTTGGTTTTGATAATTTCATAACAGTATTATTACTTAGAAAAAAATTCATATAACCTGTTATAATATGTCATATTATCCTAGAAAGTAATTTAATTCATAAAAAGTTTCAAATTGCATTTATTTGTGTATTTATAATATCAATTATTTTAATATTTTATTAATTAGATAATTACTTCATCACTATTGTGTCATAAAAAAATTAAATTATTTAATGTCTAAAAATTATAAATAAAATACAATTATGTAGGATATATTGTTAGCTTTCTAATTAATATTTATAATAAAATTTATCTTATGTATAACCCCATATTAAAAATGTTTTAGTAAATAAACATTGATTTTAACTCTTTTAACTCTTCTTTGAATTAAATAATAATTAATGTCCTAATCTAATCCAAGTGGACCTAAATGGTAATATTTTCTTCCTAAGGTTGTTTTTGGTCGAGATAAACTTGTCCAATATAATTAGGACATGTGTTAGGGTAATATTATTATAATTTTTACCCTTAATTACCCTACTTATTTTTAACCGTGGTATATAAAAGTAAACAGTTACTATTGAACAAAAATTATTTTTATCTTATTGAACCACATTTTACTCCTTGATATTAACTGTGTCTCTCATATTTTCAAAATTACACTCACATAAGCGGTAAAATTTTGTTTTATGTTAATTTCCAAATTCTCCTTGGAGGTGGGTAAAAGATGGTGAAAAGTTCCATAAAATTCGTATATATCTAAAATTATTCTAAACTTAATCCAATGAATTACATTAAACTTATATAGGTATTATGTATCTCTTTTGACCTTAATTAAATTTAAAAAAAATATATAATTATTTCAATAAAAATTCAGTTTTAAACTATAACTCTGTGTTTTTTTCAATATTCATAAAAAATTGAATGTTTTCAGAAAAATACCAAAAATTCACCCTAAGATAATTTCGATATCCTGAATCCAAAAATGAAGTCCATTTTGAAGATAAAATTTATAAAAGTTAAAAATGTGGGTATTACTATTCATAACGGCTAGTTTGATTGGTTTTGGTGTGTGTTAGAACTCCATGTTGCGTACAACACACACTACTGTGTTATTAAAAGAGAAGTGTACCGTGGATGCTTGGGGTGTTACATATATAAATTCAGTTTAATAAAATGGAGTCAATATTTGGAATCATATTTATTTAAATTATTTAAAATTTTCAAATAATTGTTTTACCATAATTATTTTTGAACATATTTAAAATAAATTAATGTGGTTAAGGGGAAAACAAGTTTTCATGTGGTTAACATAAACCAATAACGGTAAAAATGACTCAAAAACATGTCTCAAATAAAATTTATGATCATATTAAACCATTTTATGCATACTGATATATAATTTTTTATTTTATTTCCACTATTCTTTGGAAAAACTATGCTAATCTTTTTTATTTTTGTAAAAAAAGTGTGCCACTCTCCACACTTCTTCTCATATTCACACCTAAAAAGCCCTTTGGTTTGACAAATACAATCCAAAAATACGTCCTTAAATCCATACCAACATTATAGGGACCATATTTCTGTACTAAATGCATCCTATATATTATTTTTTGTGTTACATGAATAGTTCATCTGAATAAGAGGTATAATGAAATGCCGGGAATTTTTATTTTATTTATTATTCCATCTTCTTAAAATATATTACAATTATCCTGATGTAATAACACCATTATATTAAATATAAATACATTGTATTATTTTTTTAATGACATAAGTTTTTATCCTCCTCCACCAAATGGGATGTGAAATCATCATTCATGTGTATAGTGGACTACCGCCTCATGAACTGATGTCATTCATTTCCCATCATCCCCTCTCATGGAATGGTATACTTATATATTGAAATTATATATATAATATTTGAACAAATAAAATAATTATTTTCATATTATTTCATATTTACCTTCTTACATTCTATTTCATGGGGGATATTATAATGTCGCTCATGTGTACGACTGATTATGGCTCCGTGAAGTGATACAATTAATTTTTCACTACATATTTACAATGATGTTAATAATAAAAAATATAAAAAATATATGTTATATAAAGGAAATTAATATGATTTTAATGATATATGTATTATAAAAATATATAATATATAATTTTCATTCTTACATTAAAAAATGATAAGGACATTTATGAGTATGTGTAGATAGTATCCTCCAAAAAGCAATATGATTCTTTTTTCTTCACCACATACCATGGATGATACATATAAGTATAAATAAAAAAATAATATGTTAGTTATGAAACTATTATAACTATATAATGATAAAATATTACTTACCTTCTTTCCACAATGAAATTGGTAAAATTGACACGTTACTCACGCATATTTACAACCTACAGTCTGTATGATTTTCACATACTTAAATTTCCAAAACCATCAATCATGATTTTTTTAAAATATATAATTGATTATTAAATATGAAAATTAATTAATGATTATTATTACTAAGATATTGATATAATTTCCACTTTGACCATAATCAATTAACAAATATGTTTTCATGTAGTGAATTTCCCATCCTCTATACTCTCGACGTGGATATAACTAATTAATTATTTAAATATGTAATTAAAAATACATAAAAAATAATCTTATTAAAAGGAATTAAACATCTAAATGTTTCTTATAAAATCAAATAATTATTATAATTTAATTATAAATTATTTTTTAACTCATATAAATAAAGTCGTACTAGAGTTAAGGTCTTCCTCGTCGCATTTTTATTTATATGAGAAAAATGCCATGTGAAGCACATATTATTATTTTCTCATGTTTATAATTCACATAAATGTGTATTATGATTATTTTCATGAAAATTATTTTTATTCAAAAATCTATATGAGGTTTTATGTTTCATTGGGTTTGGTCAAGATATTACCTAAGCTGTAAAGGACTTCATCTCAATTGACATTCATTGGGGAATATTTTATTATTATGAACTTAATTTATTTTATATGGTGTATATAATAATCCTTTTGAATATAATAACATGAAACCTCGATACATAATATTATTTAATGTTTCAATATCATTTATTTATTCCATGGGAATTTCAATTTGATGTTACCGAGTGGTAATGAATTTCTCAACTCAATTTTATTTCATTCGGTTTTATTGTTTATTCATTGTATTTGATATTCCATTATAATGTCTGTATTTAATTTTGATTATCTTATTTTTTATCCACATTATATATTTTTATCTAAATCTGATACAAATAATTAATTTGTTGAATATTTCGAAATTTTAATGGTATGATTTTTTTAGATTTCATAATCTAAAATTACCTTTCTATGAGATAGATAATTATAATATGAACCTATATAAATTTTTAGGTGTATATATATCCATTTGAGACGTTATATCTTAAAGCACCTTATGTTTAGGATACATAAATTATCATTTTATGTTATTATTTCATGGATATTATGATTGAAGAGTCACTATAGTGGAATTTTATTTATGTTATAATATCCAACATTTTAAGATTTTTTATGTCCAATGTTCCTTAAGGAAAATTATATAATATTGTTATAGTGAAAAAAATATCATTATTCTCTACTAGTAATGATTGTTTATAACCTGTGTGATTTAAATTTGCTGAGTTATTGATTGAATAAAAATCAATAAATTAATTTGTAAGTGATACAAGTCTTGTAATTTCTATTAGACTACAAACCATTCTCTTCTATATCCATGTTTTATAAAATGTTTTCAAAAAAATTATTTTATAAAAATGAATTATTTCTTAACATAATTTTACCTGAATTTTTTCCTTCTTTTAAAAGGTCATAAGATGCATTTTATTAACATTTTTAAAAATTTTCACTTTTAACTTCATTTTTCAAAATATTTTGAAAAGAATGTTTATTTTTAACATTTATGAACTGAAATTATTTTCCCATCATAATTTAAATTTTTTTACTATATATTTCATTAATATATTACCATTCATGTTTTCAGGGAATCTGTAATATCCTGATTCCAGAATCCACCCAGAGGGGCCTCGTACATGGCTGGTCACATGGCCTCAAGCGCATTTCCCAGAATGCTAGAGGCCGACGATGAGCAACGAGGGCCTTGGGTGTGATAGTGGGGAAACTATTACCTCATTGGAAGAGTAACACAGCGGAAGAGAACAAATATACAATAGAGGAAGCAGTAAATATTCACCAAGAGTAAACAGCGGAAGACTAAAATAATAAACAACTGGAGGACATATATATAAAATGATGCATGATGCATATGTCTGGGAAAAATGCCAAAAAAGTCACAATGCTGAATAAAAATAGTACCAAACCAAAGTACAAAAGAAACAGAAAAAAAGATCCTCAACATCGCTAGCTTAATCTTGGTCTCATGCTATCCAGCTCCATAGCACGTCATGTACCTAAAGTATATGGGAGCTTGCCCTTATCTATACGTGCTGCAATATAATCTGTTTAGGCCCAAAAGCATGGCCCAGAAAGGGTGTGAGACTAAATCCCAGTAGGCAACCACCTAATGATATGTGCCTAACAATCAATGAATATATGATAGGTAAAAGTATAGAAATCAGTAAATAGGAAGGTACTCAGAAGTAAAAAATCCACAGTTTCAAAATCATGCAACAGCTAAACAAGCAGCTAGACAGAAACATGTAACTCTCTTAGAAAATACTCACTGCCCATACCCTATGGTCCTAACTAATAAGTACAAGAAACCCTCTGAGTTTTACACTCAGTCTAACCCCTCTGGTTCTGTCACAAGAATATATAAATAGACTCTCTGGGGAAGAACTCATAGTCAATTCCCTTATAGTCTAAAATAAAACAAGACTCTCTAAAGAATATCACACAGTTAATTCCTTTGATAGTCTAAGGTAGTCAAGGACTCTCTGAGGAAGGTCACATGGTCAATTCCCCTTATAGCCCTATGTTCAAGGACTCTTTGAGTATTATCACTTGGTAAATTCCCCTTATAGTCTACTACACCTGGTTCTCGTGGGCCTGTGTAGGTCAACGAGCATTGAAGTGCAATATGGTCAAAGTAAACCTACAAAACTACTTGGATAACCAGTCTACAACATATCAAGCATGTCAGAATAAAAACTACCTGCCCTACAACAACAGGTATGGAAAACAATCATGCGGCCAAAAGGCTAAGCAAGACCAACGATCGTAAATAGAACACACATGGGAAACACATCCAAAGCATAGCAATCACCATATTCATACCCAATTAACCTCTACACAAGCATACAATTATGGAATGCAATCAACAGGGGTAAAACAAAAAATTCACAATACCTCATTCAAGGGTATTGTTCATAATTGAACATAATACTCAAAGACTTTCAGCAGAAAGGCACATACCACCTACCTCGACATTGTGATATCGATATACTCTAGTTTCGGCCCTTGGTTCCACCTATAACGTGATAGATCTACAAACACAACTGAAAATATCAATGATGTATAACATGAGGAAGATGGGGAATCATGAAACAAATCTCAAGTATAAGGGATAGCGTACAGAGGCTATCCCAACGCAGTCGACGGAAGTCGAATCATAGTTTGGATGGAGGCTCAGGGGCTCAGAGAAGGATCACGTTTGTATAGGTTCTCTCAGATGAAGAAAACCTAATAGCAGATGGTTCGGATGATTATACGTGACCCCAATGCATTTAATGAAAAGAAGAAAGTACACAGCATGTACTTTTGAAGTACATGGTGTGTACTCTCCATTTCCGTACTCCGCTTTAGGTGTCCTCTAAGTCAACCCCACATGGCTGTGTGCGTGGCCGCTACATGGCCATCACCTGGTTACCCACGGTAACTGAGTACATAGTGTGTACTCATAAACTACACGACGTGTACTTCGAAAATTTCTAGAATTTCCTATTTTTCTCAAAAACAACCAGAAAAGGAGAAACATACCTGAAAAGAAGGTCTGGGTTCATACAGAATTATATTTTCACAATATTTTGAAATTTACTATTTTTTTAAATTGATTTCCATAATTAAAAGTATATTTAGTTCTAAAATAATTTAATATTATTTTAAAGTTATTTAAATTCATCAATATCAACAAATACTGTTGTTATTTGTTCTATAATGGGTATATTTTTCCACGATACCATTTTCATCCTTTCTCTCGATGGATTATGATTATTTTAAATAGATTTTCAAGGAACAAATTTATTTATCATGGATAATACATTTTTTAAATAGATTTTTTTTGAACCCAATTCATTTTCAAGGTCTAATCACGCTATGAAAAGATTAAAGGCTGCGAGAATGATATTATGATGAGATTAGTGCTCGATATATATTATTCATGATATTGTTTGTGGGATTTTCTTATAAGAATTTGTGGTTATGTTATAAACTGAGGAAGGGTGGTTCCGTTTAAAATTAATGATGGGTATTTTCATTAGAAATCATATATGGGTGGTCATATTATAAAATTATGATGGTTGGTTATGTTGTTAACCATGTATGGATGATTCCATTATAGTCCAAGGATTTGTGGTTATGTTATTAACCAATGATGGGTGTTTCTATGATTAACCAAGGGAAGGTGGTTATGTGATATCCCTCTAATGCATTAGGTACTCCAAATATATAATTTTAACATATTGGTATTTACATTTGTGATAATTTTTATGAATATAATTTCAATTCATAATAACAAAGCTAATTTATACTTTATATAATTATCAATATTTCCTATAATCAATATCCATGTCACATGGTTAATGATTATTGATTCTTATGACTATTGCCTTTATAAAATTCTTATTATATGATTTCATATTTGATGATATAGTTATTGATTTTTATGAATATTATTATGTTATAGTCATGAACATTTACCATGTCATCATGCCCTTATGGTAATATTATTCTCACTAATATCATTAAAAATTTAATTCTTCTATTTACCCTTACTTATTATTTGAACTCACTCTTTTTTATGTATCATTTTCCCCGTACTATCAGTAATGATGTTAAATTTATTATGACTATAAGGGTTTTATATTGATGATGAGGTCCAAATTTGGAATCTGAAAGCTCAATATACTAGGAGATTATTGTTATCTTTAGGAACCAGCTGTATATGAATCCATGATGTTAATTATTTTTTATGACTCATTAACATTCTAAAAAAATATTTCTATGAGAATGTAAGTGATACGATATAACCTTTGGATGTTGTAGATTTTTTATGAAAGAAATTTGTCCACCTTCATTAGTATTAAATCAAGACATGTAATGTTCTTCATTTTAGCACTAGATATGGGAGTACTAGTTCAAGGTTGGTATGTTTCACACACTAAGTTGAGTTCTATTTAATGTGGAAAATATAACTCTATTCTATTTCTGTATTTTAATGAATATTGTGCAATAGTATATTCATTTATGGTGTTGGAAGGGATTGGTTATATCTTATTTTGAAAATATTGTTACACATCATGACATAACGGTATATTTATGGGTTATTATAATCAAAAAAAGATATATTATTAATATGACCCATCAGATAGAAAGGGTATTTTAGGAGAAAAATCCTTATTTTTTTAGAGGGAAAACATATTTAAAATATATAGTTGGATAATGATTGAATACGATGAAGATGATGATCATGATACAAAGTTTTATAAAATGAATAGATTATATAGATCTCTAGATAAGAAGTTATTATTTAGAAATAATTAATTCATAGGATATTGAAACACCCCAAGCTTCCACGGTACGCTTCTCTTTGAATAATAAAGTAGCGTGTGGTGTACGCAACTTCAAGGTTCTAACACGCTGCGACCAATCAAAGTAGCTGTTATGAATAGTAATACCCACTTTTTGAAATTTTATACATTTTATCTTTCAAAATGAACTTCTTTTTTGGATTCTGAATATCAAAGTTATCCTATGATGAAAGTTTAGTACATTTAGGATAGCTTTTATATTTTGATGATTAATGAAAATTACGAAATTTTTATTACAAACAAATTTTTTAATTGAAAGAATTAATAGTGATAAATTATGAATTTCAGTGGTTTTAAAGAATATCTATAATATAGCGTTACCATATAATACATTTTTGGTCATTGGACATAATTTCACATTTAAACTGGACATAAACAAGTGTCAATCTTTTGATAGTTATTATCTCTTAAAAACACGCTTTTTATTTTGACAACGGGAATTAATTTTAAATTAATTTCTGCCTCTTCTATGTTTTGAATTTGGAAAAATGGACTTCATATTCGGAATTTGGATGTTAAAATTGTGTAAATAGGTAACTTTTATTTTTATTAATTTTGAATAATTACTTCAGTAAATATTTTATTTACCATGGTTAAAAGGTAAATCCGGTAAATAAGGGTAACAAAATAATATTATAATAACAATAAATTACCCTAAAACGTGTATTAACCCTATTTGATGATACATGTCTGACCATGGGAATCTGTGGGTCGATTTTGGGACACCATGGATCTACCTGTAAGTGATAATGACACATTATATTAATTAAGTTAACGTAAATAGACAAATGACATAAGCCTATATGTTTTAGAAAATAAATATTTACATAGGGTTATATATGTTATATATTCAACTATAAATATTCATTATAAAGATAAAATAATTTCCTAAATAAACGTATTTTATTTATAATTTTTGGACATTAAATGATATAATTTATTTATAACACAATGATGATGTAGTAATTAACTTATTAGTGAAATATTAAATATATTGATATAATAAATAACCAAATAAATATAATTTGAGACTTTTAATGAATTCCACGAATGTTATAGGTTAATATTACATGTTAGGATTGATTTAAATAACTATTTTCCATGTAATCATGATGTTATGAGGTTCACAAATATCAAATACCAAATAGTGTCAAAAATGACATAAAAGAGTTCGAAAAAACAAATATTATATTATTAATTAATATTAAATTCTAAAAAATATAAGGATTGTCCAAAAGACTTGTATGATGATAGGTGTCTCATTAATGGACCACTTGGGGGTCTCTTGGAGGCATATAGTAAGTTTCATTACTATATAATATAAAAATACAAAGTAAAATGCTAAGTGTGAAACTAAATAACCCAGAGTTAAAACTAAGTGATAAGGTTATTATAATGACCCAAACCAATATAAAATCTATTGGTTGAAAGGAGTTAGACCCATACCCAACTCATCCTTTGAATAATCCACTTTGTATCCATTAGAAACAGAATATTAATTTATTAGAAAATAATACTTTATGTTTTTTCTAAAGAGCCCATCCTCCCCTTATAAAAAGATAGCACTTCTAACCAATTATTCACACCATCAAAGCCTTTTGGCTCGGAAAAAATCTTCCCTAATATCCTCCCAACTTCCCTCAATTCATCCTAGAGGCCTTAGTTTGATCCTAAATCCAACCTAGGGATCCCTTTTGATCAAATAAAAAGGAAGAACCCGAAGAAGAGGTAATGTTTTCACCACCCTCTTTCAAGTTCATTTATTCTTCAACTTCTTCTTTCTTTTTTATTTCTATTCTAAAATAATAACTCCAGTTTCTTATATATACTGTTATGTTATTATAAATATGGAACAAACAAATTCATTATTCTATCCATCCCTTTAATGACATGACACCATACGTGCGTACATACGGTCTACCGTCTCCACGTTGTGGGGTAATTTTTATTCATTATATTATTATTTATATGGGTATAATAATGATGTATAATTCATGTAAATAAAAAATATAACATGATAAGAATTATGTATATATTATATACCATCCAATTATATATTATATTAATAAATAAATAATGATATTTTCGCTCGTGTGTACGTACAGATTACCATCTCCATGATGCGATGAGATTAATTTCCAAGTTCACCATTCATCGATGATTATAAATATATATATTACTAATAAGTATGTAATATATGAAATAATAATTCTACTAGAGATATATATATTTATATATATAATTATTTATGTACTTACATATATCTTATTCACTTACTTCCGCTCAATACTATATGAAAACGGAAACATCATTTATGCGTATGTACGGACTACCGTCTCCATAAACGGTGATTTACATTTCATATATACGTCTATTATAAATTTTTATATTCTAAATATGTATGATAAATAAATCTTGTTTTATATTCTGGAATTATTTAAATCATGATCTAAGTGATACAATCAAGAGTAACGAGTTAAAACACGTACGATAAAGAAAGCGATTATTACTCGAAATATTAATATAACATGGAAATTATTATTAAATGGGTAGTATAAAGTCATAAATGAATAATGTATGATAGAATAAATATTAATATGGTTCTTTTATAATTTAATAACATACTATAGTCTTCATACAGGAGGATAAATGTACCCTCGACAAAAGGAAAGTTCAAGGTAAGGGGTTTTCTTCTCACTCCTTATTCCCGTGAGATTGATGCCATATTGCCACTATTACCTTTTGTGTGGTGTATGTACTGCCCATAATTGTATTATTTATGTAATACACTTAAATTTATTTATATTTACATATTTATTGTATGATACCTCTTTCATGGGGTGTATGTTTCGTAAGTTACCCAATTGGTAAGGGTTAATTTCACAATCTCTTTATTACCTGAGGTTGTTTTTACGTAAGTATCTACTGGGACATATTTATTATCCGTATACATGTTTTATGAAAGCGTTTTCAAAGTGATTATTTTAAGGTACTTTTTACTAAAACATAATTTTATATGTTTTAAATATTTATTCTTCTAAATATTTCTCATTAATGTTATGTCTTCAAAATGGTTTCTAAGGATTTATTTATATGGACATGAATATTTTTAAAATGTTAATTCTTTTAAAAATTTTCAAAGTGGTATGGGAAACTTTGATTAAAAAATGTCTTTAAATGGATTCTTTTCCAAATTTTGTAAATTTTAAATCCTTTCATGAAAAAGAGGTATTTCTCTCAAAGAGTTTTTCAAATATTTGCCATCAACGTCAAAATCCTTTAATGGATTTTATACTTGTTTTGAAGTTGATTTATCATGATACAATGTTTTCCATATTGTGTTGAAATTTTTGTGATATGTTTTACTGTGGATGTGTTATTTTTATACCATTCATGGTTTAGGGTTAATGTGTTGAAATTTCGTATGCTAGTTTTAATAGGAATGTGTATGTTTTGTTTAGACCTTTTCATATGTGGAATACATTGGACTTAGTAAGTGACGGGTGGAGCCCACTATATCTCTTCGATGCATCGGTAGGTCTCATGAGGCAAACTAGTTTTTTGGCACGAGGACTTGGCTACGTGGTTATGATAGTCTGACATTATGCATTCCATCATTATTAAAGTGGTTATTGATATTTCATGTGAGTATTTGATTAGTAGAATATCCATGTGAATAAGTAAATGGCATTATTTCATTTTATTTCTTCCATATTATGCTGATGTTAATGTTTAAAAGGATTTTGTTTTAGTTTTATTTATTTCCTTAAATGTTTATGCTTATTTTTGAATCTTTCCACTGTATTGCTTACCCTTACTGAGCATTTGACCTCACCCCTTTCTATGTTTTATATTCCCAGGATTCCAAGAAGTGTATTGTGATTGATATGAAGGGTTAATCTAGGGGAATAATGGTGTTAATAAAGGATTATTTAAGATGTTTTTTATGTTATATAATGTAATGTAACATTCATTTATGTAATCAATTTTACAAGACTGCTAAACTGATCAGTCCTTTGGGACTTGATTCCTTGTAATTCTGCCAATGTATTAAAATAATGCACCGACTCTAGGAAACTGGGGTCGGGGAGTTACAGTTGGTATTATAGGAAGTTTATAAATAACCTTGGAAACTAGATTTAGATAATATTTTTTTAGAGAACATTAACCTAAGATAGAATTTGAGGATTATTATAGATAAACTTCCTAGAATTTTGGTATTGTAGAGATTTTGTGAGCTTTTCGAGCAATACATCCCTGTCTGGATACAAGCAGGTTGAGGTGGCTCTGGCACAGATGTATCTCGGGGTAAAACCCAAAAACACCACATTGAGCTAGACTCAAATGGGAACTGGTGCACAACAATGGGCCTTACGGAACTCTTGGTTATGACACTCCCGGGGGATATGCTTAGGATAATTCTCATTTTCTTTACAAACTGCTATGAAGGGTTTATGAGTATATACATCCTCAAAGAAAATATTTTTGGGATTATGGATCATATCCAGAAACTATTCAATTTATGTTAGGTATTTTACATGTTTGGAATTATGAATTGTGATTCATAAACTGACTTAGTGTATGCCATTGTTTAGAAATGGCGACTAGTAGAAGGAATGAGAACTCCAGTAAAACGTATGATCCAAAGAGTAAGAAGGGTCATATCGTTCATGGAATTAAGACAACATTTATAAATGAAATAGTCTCCCATGTATTTTCATTATATGAATAATTTTATCAAAAGGTCAGTAAATAACTCTCTAAATTCTATGGCTTTGAAGGGAATCTAGAGAAGAAAAGGATGGTAGAAACAAATATGGATAAAGGGAATAAGGGAATTAAGGATTTTCCAATATGTGATAAATGTGGAATGAATCACCTTGGTAAATGATTGAAGGGAATGTGAGTTTTTATAAGTGTTGAGAAAAAGGATACCAAGTACGTGATTTCAAGGGTAAGAAAAAGTTTTCAAATGTACAATGCTTCATCTGTAAGGAATTGGGACACTACACAAACCAATGTCCAAATCATCATAGTATGCACCAAATGATGCTAATTGAATAATAATAAAGTTATGATACTACCACAGATGAAGTGGAATGACTAGTGTTCTTATGTTGTTATTAATGGATTATTTAGTTTGAGTGTTGTATCAACGATGTACTGGTTATATGAATTATGGAGATAAATAAGGATTGTACTGCTGTACTATTTCATTGAGGATTTGAGATATTATGGTACTATGAAAAGTCACTCAATAATAAGTTAAAAATTCATTTAGAAGTACATGGTTGGAGGAATGGTAATCCTTAATATGGTCTTGATACGAAGGTAGTAATTTTGGTATAAGAGATGGTTTATTTGGATGAATTATATTAGATATTCTTGACTACCTTGGCACAGATTAATGGTTTGTTTATTTCATCATTGTTGGAATATTCAATGTTTTTGGATATAAGGAATATATCTGATAATCTATGAAGAATAAGGGAGCATGAATGTAATCAATAAGGTTTTATGGTAATTCGGGGTATTACCATATTTTAATAGAATACATGATGAAGGTGTTCACATGCTATTACATGAAGGAAAAAAGGGTCATCATTGTGTTTACCTACCTTGTAAATTTTGGACTGTGAGTTTGGGAAGAAGTAATTTGGATAAGTCTAGTTTGAGATTATTTTTGGATTTCCATTAAAAGGACAACCTGGAAGTTGGGCGGAAACCCGTCGCGTCCGGCAAGGCCACAAGACTTGAACCCACAACCGAAGGGCGACAAGGGTGTATCACCTACCACTAGCCCACGTGATGTCCAGGATTGAATAATGCAGTTTTTTAAAAGGTCTGATATGTGAATTATAAATTCATTATTTTTGGGACCCTATACGATTAGGATAAATAATATATATATATATATTTTAAATCTTTTAGAGTGAATGATGAGTTTGTAGTAGGAATTAGTTGAAGGATGAAACTCTACTTGTCAGGAATATATAAATATATATATATATATATATATATTTCATATTATTTTATGGATAAATTAATTATTAAACTTTTGGGAAGGGATCATAAAACCAAAAATGTGTTAACCTAATACCTTACGTTTTTTTTGAATCGATGGTATTTAAAATCATCATAAATTGGTGGCTTTGAGGCCCACAATTCTGCAATTGTTTGTGATTGATGACCTCAATAACTCCCTATAAATATTTATGTTTTTCCTCCAATTACATGTCCTTAATTTCCACCAATGTTATCCTAATCGAGATCATAATTTGGTGGTGACCCATTTATTTCTCTTTTCCTCTTATTAAGACTAAATTTTATTAACCAAATTTTTGATGTGGGGTTTCCAACAAAGATATTTTCTATTTTCAACCTTTTATTTTTGAAGTAAATTTTCAAAATGAGAGGACACAATTTATTGAAGGAGAGGATAATGTAACACCCCAAGCTTCCATGGTACGCTTCTCTTTGAATAATACAGTCGCGTGTGTTGTACGCAACTTCGAGATTCTAACACGCCGCGACCAATCAATGTAGCCATTATGAATAGTAATACCAAATTTTTGAAATTTTATACATTTTACATTTCAAAATGGATATAATTTTTGGTTTTGGAATATCAAAATTATCCTTGGATGAAATTTTGGTACTTTTCGGATAACTTTTATATTTTGATGAATAGTGAAAATTACTAAATTTTTATTAAAAACAACTTCTTTAATCGAAAAAATTAATAGTGATAAATTATGAATTTGAGTGGTTTTGAAGTATAATTAGAATATAGTTTTACCATTTTATACAATATTGGTAATTGGACATAATTTCACATTTAAACTGAACATAATCAAGTGTCAATCGTTTGATAATTATTATCTCTTAAAAACAAGCTTTTTATTTTGACAGCGTGAATTAATTTTAAATTAATTTATTCCACTTCTGTGTTTTGAATTTCTAAAAATGGACTCCATATTTGGAATCATGATGTCCAAATTGTGTAAATAGTTATATTTTAATTTTTAGACATTTTGAATAATTACTTCGGTAAATATTTTCTTTACCATGGTTAAAGGGTAAATCCGGTAAATAAGGAAAAACATAATATTATAATAATAATAAATTACCCTAAATCGTGTCTTAACCATATTGGTTGATACATTTTCGACCATGGGCCTCTTTGGGTCGATATTGGGACCCCATGGTTCCACTTTTATGTGATAATGACACTATATATTAATTAAGTTAAAGTAAATACAAAAATGACATAAGCCTATATATTTTAGAAAAACAATTTTTACATCGGGTTATATATGTTATATTTTCAACTATAAATATTCATTAGAAATATAAAAAGATTTCCTAAATAATTTTATTTTATTTATAATTTTTAGACATTAAATAATTTAATTTATTTATAACACAATGATGATGCAGTAATTACATTATTAGTGAAATATAAAAATAATTGATATTACCAATACACAAATAAATATAATTTGAGTCTTTTAATGAATTAAAAGAATTTTATAGGTTAATATGACATGTTATTATTGATTTAATTAACTTTATTTTAAGTAATCATGCTGTTATGAGTTTCAAAAAAATAAAATACCAAATAGTGTCAAAATTTACATAAAAGTGTTTTTAAAACAAATACTATATTATTAATTGATATTATATTCATAAAAATCTAACGATTGGACAAAGGACTTGTATCATGATCTTTGTATCATTAATGGACCACTTCGGGGTTTCTTGGAGGTATATAGTATGTTTATTAACGATATAATATAAAAATACAAAGTGACATGGTAAGTGTCAAACTAATTAACCAAGAGTTAAAACTAAAAGATAAGGTTAATATAATGAACCAAACCAATATAAACTATATTGGTAGAAAGGATTTAGACCCATAACAACCTTATTGTTTTAATAATAAACTTTGGAGACACTAGAAACTAAATATGAATTTATTATAAAATAATACTTTAAGTTTTTCCTAAAGAGCCCCTCCTCCCCTTTATAAAAGGACACCACTTCTAACCAATTTTTCACACCTTCAAAGCCTTATTGGATCAGCCAAAATCTACCCAAATATCCTCCCAAATTCCCTCACTTAAACCTAGAGGCCTTATTTTGATCATAAAGCCAACCTACGGATCCCTTTTGATCAAATCAAAAGGAAGAACCCAAAGAAGAGGTAATGTTTTCCCCACCCTCTTTCAAGTTACTTTCTTATTCAACTTCTTCTTTCGTTGTTATTTCTGTTCTAGAATAATAAAATCAGTATATTATATATACTGTGATTTCATTATAAATATTTAACATACAAATTTATTATTCTATCCATCCCTTGAATGACATTTCACCATACATGTGTACATACAGCCTACCGTCTACACGTTGTGGTGTAATTGTTATTCATTATATTATTATTTAGATGGGTATAATAATAATGTATAATTCATGTAAATAATAAATATAACATGATAAAGATTATGTATATATTATATACCATCCAATTATATATTATATTAACATCAAAAGAATGATATTTTCGCTCGTGTGTACGTACCGATCAGCGTCTCCACGATGCAATTAGATTCATTTCCATGTTCACAATTCATCGACGATTATAAAAATATATATTACTGATAAGTATGTAATATATGACATAACAATGCAACTATAGATATATATATTTATATATATAATTATTTATGTACTTACATATATCTTATTCACTTACTTCTATTCAATACAATATGAGAACGGAAACAGCGTTTATGCATACGTACAGAATACCATCTCAATAAACGGTGTTTTACGTCATATATATGTCTATTATAAATTTTTATATTATAAATATGTATGATAAATAAATCATTTTTAATATTTTGGAAGTATTCAAATCATGATCTAAGTGATACAATCAAGAGTAACGAGTTAAAACACGTACGATAAAGAAAGCAATTATTACTCAAAATATTAATATAACATGGATATTATTATTAAATGGGTAGTATAAAGTCATAAATGAATAATGTATGATATATTAAATATTAATATGGATATGGTATAATTTAATAACATACTATAGTCTTCATACAGGAGGATAAACGTACCCTCTACTAAAGGAAAGTGCAAGGTAAGGGATTTTCATCTCACTCCTTATTCTCGTGAGATTCATACCATATTTCCCTTATTACCTTTTGTGTGGTGTATGTACTGCCCATAATTGTATTCTTTATGTAATACACATTAATTTATATGTATTTACATATTCATTGTATGGTACCTCTTTCATGGGGTGTATGTTTCGTAAGTTAACAAATTGGTAAGGGTTAATTTCACAATCTCTTTATTATCCGACGTTGTTTTTACGTAATTATCTACTGGGACATATTTATTATCCATGACCATGTTTTATGAATGAGTTTTCAAAGGTATTCTTTTAAGGGACTTTTTACTAAAACATAATTTCAAATATTTTAAATATTTATTCTTCTAAATCTTTCTCATTAATTTCCATGTCTTTAAAATGATTTTTAAGGATTTATTTATATGGACATTAAAGTTTTTAAAATGTTATTTCCTTTCAAAAGCATCAAAGTGATACGGGACACTTTGATTCAAAAATGTCTTTAAATAACTTCTTTTCCAAGTTGTGCGACTTTTAAATGTTTTCATGAAAAAGGGGTATTTCTCTCAAAGAGTTTTACAAATCATTTTCATCAACGTCAAAATCCTTTGATGGATTTTAAACTTGTTTTGAAGTTGATTTATCATGATACAAATATTCCATATTGTCTTGAAGTTTTTGTGATATGTTTTACTATGGATGTGTTATTTTTATACCATTCATGGTTTGTGGGTAAATTATTGACATTTCGTATGTTAGATTTAATATGAATGTTTATGTTATGTTTAGACCTTTTCATATGAAGAATGAATTGGACTTAGTAAGTGATGGGTGGAGCCCGCTATAGCTCCTCTATGCATCGGTAGGTCTCATGAGACAAACTAGTGTCTAGGCACGAGGCCTCAAAAAATCTTATTTTTAGTCTTGGCACGAGGCCTTGGCTACGTGGTTATGATAGTATGGCATTATGCATTCTATCATTATGAAAGTGGTTATTGATATTGCATGTGATTATTCGATTAGTAGAATATCCATGTGAATAAGTAAATGGCATTATTTCATTTTATTGCTACCATATTATGCTAATGTTCAAGTTTAAAAGTTTTTTGTTTTAGTTTTATTCATTTCCTTAAATTTTTATGATTATTTTTGAAAGTTTCTGCTATATTTCTTACCCTTACGGAGCGTTTGAGATCACCCCATTCTATGTTTTATTTTCCCTGGATTCCAAGAAATGTATTGTGATTGATATACAGGGTTAAGCCAGGGGAATAATGGTTATTATAAAGGATTATTTACATTTTTTTGTATGTTATAAAGTGTAATGTAACATTCATGTATGTAATCTATTTTCCAAGACTGCTAAACCGATCGGTCCTTCAGGACTTGATTCTTTGTAATCATGCCAATGTATTAAAATAATGCATCGACTCTGGGTAACTGGGGTCGGGGCGTTACAGATATCTATATAGGATAGAAAAACGTAAGGATATGGTTATATTCAAAAATAGGATGGTGAATTATTAATGGTTATCCATAATGGTCCTGTTTCACATAAGAAATAAATAGAGAGTCCTAATTCACTAAGATGAATAAAATACTTGAATTTAATGTTGGATTATAAGTATCTTGAAAACGTATGGGTTTTTATGGATCTTAAATCTAATGTATTTCCCATTGGGTGAAAATGTGTATTTAAGATAAATCTTGGAATATGAGGTAATGTGATTACCTATAAATCAAATCTATTGGATAATGTATTTAAATATAATCAATGAATAGAACATGAAAGAAAATTCTTTTATTTAAAGAATAAATATATAAAAACTCTATATACTATAACATCATCACATGAATATGATATGGTGAAGATTAATATTAAAATACCTTCTAAAATAATACCATTCATGAGGATTTATATATAAATAATCGAATAGGGGTTGTGTCTTAACATTATTCAAATAATTTATGATTATTATAGAGATCCGAATAACTATTCATTTTAGAATTTAGAACTTTCATTTAAATGATTTCTTAAATGAATTTGGTTTCATGAAAGATGAATGTGATATATATTTATACAATCTGTATTGTGGGTGTGTGGTTGTTTTCAATGAATTATTTGTTAATAGAATAATAATTTTTTGAAATATAATACATTTATTATAGTCAGTTATTGATTAGTTATACAAGAGATAATCTTATAATGACATATTTGAAGTGTCCTGCATTCTAGAGTTCAAGATAATTCATAGTCGATCCGAGAGGTAGGTAGGACCAAATCAGGGTATATAAAGGTCCCAGATATGGAACATATTTAAGATCAAATATTACAAGTTGGGACTTTTTATTGGGTCATGGATTATACATCATTCCATTAAAATGTTTCTATATACATAACTTGAGATATATTGGATGTGTATAATTACACACGATTCTATGATTCATTCCATCATGTATGCCATATTGTGTAAAAGGCTTGATGTTGCATACTCCTTTTGAATACTTGGAATATATAGAGATAATAATGTTTAATAACATTTGATTATTTTTTAGGATCTCCAAAATATAGTGAGGCATACTAATGATATATTCCTAGTGTATAGTGTAGAAAAAATGGTTATTATTAGGGGATATATGTATACTAGTTTTTAACATTATTATAATGATTTAAATTCATTTCGAGCCTATGTATTCCGTTATTGAGGAAAAACTTTTAGTTGGACGAGTTAAAAAAATTAATTTATCACAAATTCTATAAAAGGAGAAAATATATTATAGATTCTATTGTAGTACTATATGTAGAATGGATATTAATCTTTTTTCAATACACTACTGTGGTGGATAAATGAAAACACCCCGTAAAATATTATTGTAAAAATATTGGAAAAATGTATCTCTCAAAGGAGTTTTGGTCATGTCAATGGATAAAAAATAAACATCAAAATTATATCATCATGATGGATTTTTCTCAAATTTCTGATTTTAGGGTGATTAGAGTCTCCATATAGAAGAATGTCTAAGACCCACGTCTCAAAACATTATATCATTAGAAGTATTATCACAATATTAAAGCTATTGTACTAAGAGTTATTTGAAGATATCTCTAGTTATAGTGGTATTTTGTTAGAGAGAGTTCATTAAATCCATCATCTATGTAAATTATGATTATTTTTTTTATGGTCTTGAATATTAATAATTTTATTATCACATCATCACTATTATTCAACATCACATTGAATGAGATAATATCTCAGGGGTACATATCCAACTAAAAGGACATAGATGTTCCATGCTATGATGATATCCTAGAATTTAAATATTGTTATTATAAAATATATTTTATACTACCCAATAATATTATCAGATTGGATGTATATGATATTGGATATCAAGGGTATAAGGTAGTTTTTTAGATATCCTCTCATGATATTCTCATCTCATAACCTCTATGAGAAGTCAAGTATGAGTGCTCAATCACTAGTAGTAAATAAATAGTTATATATGTTATTGGATATTAAAATGTAATTATATGTATAATGGAACTTAGAAAATAATATTATTGTTAATAAATCTCATGAGTCACATACATTGATGTATTTCCAAAACATGATAACTTATTGTCCTGAAGAAGTATGCCACATTAGGTGTATCCCCAGTGACTTTATCTGAATGACTAATGTGATAAAAGATTTACCCATTATATATTTAATAGAAGATGATATCACAAGCCCTATGAGGGTAATATAACTATATTATTAATTCCATGTATATATATTTTTGTTGGAATAATCATTTTATGGATTTTCAACGAAAGAGTCATTGAGAAAATCAGTTGATGACACTAGTATGAAACATATTTGATTATAAATGTTAATAAAAAGGGATTATATAAAAAAATGTGTTCATAGTATGTTGTATGAATTAATACATTAAATAATTTATCAATTTTTGTGGCTCCATGTTTTAATATGTTTACATTGGTCTTTAGGATAAACTTCTTAAAGATGCTATGAAAGGGTCCATGTTGTAAAAACACTATATATCCAAATTCCAAAATTAAGTTTAAAATGAAATTAACATATTTAATAAATAACATTAAAATACATGGTTTAATAATTATTATTACTTGGTTGATCACAAATATCCCGTAACCATTTAATCGAGAAAATATTTTGGGCGATTAATACTAAAAAAAATTAATACTAATTCAAGCAATTATAGTATTGAATTAGTAATTTATTTTTAATTTAGTTGCATTTATTTTTAAATTTTTATAAATAGTATTTATTAATGTATTGATAATTATAAAGGTGGATAAAAATTTATTTGGTGGTCTTCTGAAAATGGTATATTAAATATGATTTGAATAAATATTAATATATTTATTGGAAAAAAATTATTTATCATCATGTTTATCACATGTTATATAAATAATGAAAATAGAAATAATAATTATACATTAGGTTCTTTGTGGTTTAATAGAATATTAAGGGATAATTTGAAATTAGTATTCTTTAACACTAGCTCTATATAAACCATATAATATCATTCTCAACTCTAATCATCATTTTTTAAAAGTAAATTCTTGGGAATCCTCTCATATCCTAATGATGTATTCCCATAAATATTATTAAGAATAGTGATAAATTATCATCTTCCACCAAATCAATGCTATAGGTAGCATGAATAATCATATGCCTCAAATTCATTCATGTGGGGATCAACGAGGGTGACATAAGTTTTTTAATCTTTTATACTATAACCCAGTGATTTCTATGGAAATATTCAAGGGTTCGTATAATGTGTGTGTGGATTATCATTAGATAGATTATAACCCTTTATACTCTTTAAAAATAGTTTTATTCCATATCTATATCAATCAATTAATTAAATAATAATGATTTTCAACATTTCGTAACTCTTAATTTATAGAAATAAAATTAAAATTACAATATATTATCATGTTTCATAGAATATAAAGTAACTATTAATATTATTCATTAGATAAATCTAAAGAAGTATATTTCCTTCCAGTGTAGGGAATGGGGTCAATTACTTTAAAAAAACCCAAAACATCTAGTGGTTTAATAACTATCACAATATAATTAATAATTATTTATTAATCACTATAAAATTATACTCATTTGTTGTTAATATATAATTTTTTTCTACTAAATTTTTAAAATATATTAAACTAATGTGTTTTTTAAATAAGAACCATTTAGTTTTATATGATCATAAAGATTTTATGAATCATAGAAAATTTATAGGACATTCAATTAGGTGGTACGAAATACATTGGTCTCCATACATGTTTACGTATTGTGTAACAAAATAGTACAGACTGTGTATCGAGGGTCACCACACAATGATATGTTGTGTGATATCTAACACAAAAAGTTGTAAAGAAAATATGGTGATAATTTAATACACTACATGTTTAATGGGTTCATTGGACACACAGTGTGTCAATCAACATGACATGTAGCTAGAATACCCAAGGTGTATTATAAGTGTATTTGGAGAGAAATTAATTGAATTATCAAGGTAAAATGCATATCAATATTTAATAAAGGATTTGGGGGATCGAAATTTGTCTATAATATAGTTTACATGTCATGTATGTATAATACAAGATAGTTCCATATTTGTTTCCTAATCGAAAATACACAACGGTTCACTATGAATATTTCATCAAAAACCTCTAAAAGGATATACAAGGCATGTATCTCATTATTCCATGTTTTGTATCCTATATGAGTTACAATTAATGTCCTTATGTGTGTGTATGAGGGACCAGAAAATTGAAATTATGGTAATGCACCACATTTTTACACATTTCATAGTCACTAAGTATTTATCAGAATTAATTTGACAACTAAAACAGAATTACAATTCTAGAATCTAGTGTGGTCACTGTAAAACATGGTTTTGAAATTTATTAAATACTGAATTGATTCCATGTAATTATTTCATAATATTAGTGATTTAAATTAATTTTCATATATACATATATGGGGGGAATATCTATGACTTTTGGGATGAATATTTAGATAATAATTCATATATTAATTAACTTAATAATTATATTGCATTTATGTTAATAATAAAAAATGAGTTGAGGGAAACACTATATTGTTTACATTTCTATATAAATTTCTTGTGTGGATAATCATTAGATTATAAAGAATAATGTAAATTATTATTTTTAGTGAAATTGTTATTGTAAATTTAAAATGATGGAATTCCTATCATACATTCGTCAAGACCATTTTGGAATTAAGTGTACAAAATTTATTTTATTTAAACCCCATTTAGCATTCCATTGATTCCCATAATGTATATTTGGGTAAAATAATATATATAGGATAGAATAATCATTTTTTAGGAGGAAGAATAATTATGGAGCCAAAGTGAAACCTATCAATACATATATGGAACATTGGTTGAAAACGACAACATAATGTTGGCATCATTCTGAGTGTTGTTCCGTACTACTTAGGGGTCATTTTATGACTATATATATAAATAAATCAATACAAGAATATCACGATCATAACACATTATAATTATATTTCTTTTTAGTTTCATTGTTAATTATTTTTAGATACTATATCCGTGTAACTAAATAAATTAATTAACAGTATCACATCATGAAATTAAAATAAAATGAATTACCAATACATTTTATCTCGATATGGTTAATCAATTATGTTAATACACAGAATAATAATTGTAACATAATCAGATATAATAGGTAATTTAATAATTATAATAAAAATACATCCAACCAAATGTTAATCATGATTACATAAAATAGTGACTTCCAAAAGAAGAATAACATTCATGTTATTGATTTTTGGATTTTGGATTCCACTCAATGAGTTAATGAGTAATATATTAATGTATATGGAATGAACATCAAATATAAATACCATAAAAATAATTCTTTGGACCATGAATAATTTTTTTATGTGACATAAGGAGCCTTTCCACAAGAATATATATATATTACATTAGATTGCGAATGTAATAGTTATAGATATTTGGTTTCAATAAAATAGTTGTGAACTGATGAATTAAATTTTATTATCTATTTTTAATATTGGTAATGAAATAAATAAATCATTTTTTCTAAAAAAATTAAATATAACCAAGACTAAATTTATCACGGTCATCAATATTGTATAAGGATAACATTCTGGTAGTCTTGAATTTATAGAAATGGTATTTGTGCATACATGTTATACTATGGATTGAATGAAAATAATATGTATTTGAAACACCTATTCATAAATTTCATGGTAACTAGGATAGTAAGGAGGGATTATATCTCTAAATAAATGAAATGTACCATGTTTAGGACTAGGTAGAATTTTATAAAAAACATGAATTTTACTTATGTGGTCGGGTCAATTTTTAATTTGAGATTTGAAATGTAAATCAGAACCATAAAAAAATTAATAAATATATTTCTATATAAATTATGCACCCTAAGAGGTTTCCTAAGAGTTTGGCTAAGTTTTCGAGGCATTGGGATTCGAAAGAACCCATCTTTTTGGAAATAGAATGTGGAACATAGTTGGATCACGGTTAGTGTAACCATATGGAGAATTCGTGCAGCTCATTTTCATAAGAGGCATTGTTCTTTTAAATAATGAAACCTCCTATAAATAATTATAGGGCATGTCGTAGGTGTGTAAGGGTGACACACAGGGTTATCACATGGTTATTTAAAAAAACTAATCCTAGAATGAACCTTTAGTGCCACTTAACGAGTAGCTATAAATGGATAGGCACATGATTTTATCAAACTATGTGTCCCAACCATGTTACCATTTCAAAAGTGGAATGTATTTGGGCAATTAATCTCAAACAGTTGGCATATTGTTTTCCAATATATGTCTACAAACTGTGCAACTCTTTGATGGATATATTATTACACTCTTCACTCTAATTAGTTTTATGATTCTCCCACTCCATTCTTCATCCCATCCATTTGTAGAATCCCCACTGGGAGCCACTACCTCCCGTCCTTCCATGGAGAGATCTCCTCCATATATACAACATTTTTTAGTGTCAATCGTCACATTAGAAGCGTATCAGTGAGTCTATGACTCCTCATTACACCAATATTATTATATTTATCCATATCTTATAATATATTCATCTGAGATAATTATCCCTATATTCATGTTTTTTTATTTTTTATTGGATTTCCCTTGAACCATATCAAATCAAAGCTCAGTATAGGATGATTGGACCATAATATGAATATTTTAGATGTTCTATAAATTTCACATATTGTCTAGTTCATTTATTAATTATATCATTATGTCACACAAAGTGTTTCATGTGAAATCTCTTAAATATTGACATATGTGTGTAGAAAGTAACTTGTGAATTTATTAGCCATTGTGATTTAGATTTTAATATTTTGGGGGTTTTTATCCTCATATAAAATCATCATCATGGGGTTCTTTTATTTTATAGAAAGCATTATGCTTCATCATGGTTATATAATCATTATTTTTGGAAATATTTTTGGTTATTATAAATATAATTCCATTTGTAGGTTTTAATCTCCTTGAGGTGTTTTTAATTATCACACATGTAATTGTTTTATTAAATTTATGAAATGATATGTTCTATTATTACTACCAAATTCTTATAAAAAACTACCTCTGATGTGTGTTGTCTTCACTAATTAAAAAGGCTCTAATAAATATAATATGAGAATGATGATGAATGGAATACTTAAGTACATGTCCATTACAGTTATAATTAAAATTAATAATGAGAAATACCCTCTTTTTATACTTGATTTGTGATGGAATTTTTATGAATATGACCTCTTTCCAGTTAAAAAAAATTGGTTCAATGATTTATTTATTCCATGACCAATAAAGAGGTTCATCTTAATAGAATTTTAAGGATAGAATCATCAGTTACATGATTTATATTACACCGAGAGTGATACTTGGTTTCTTTTATTTAATATCCTAGATGGTCTCACCAACTCGATGACTTACTTACTCATGACTGATACAGATTTTCTTGGGGGAATTAACAAGGAAATGCCTAGAGGGAAATGTTGTTATATCCATCCATTGGGATAAATTAGTCCCTTGTGTGGTATAATAGGGAATGGATCAGTGGAAAATGATTTATATTCCTTGGGTGATAAGAAAAGTCCCATGAAAGAATGCTTTAGACATTCTTATCGGCTGTTAGGATTAATATACCACCACTAGTAGAAAAATGATTTTTAACGTTGCCAGTTTGACGTCGGTCTCTTATAAACCGACGTAAATAATTTTTACGGTGACTTTTTGGCGTCGGTTTTTAAAAAAACCGACGCCAAAAAGGGAAAAAAATTGTTTTGGCGTCGGTTCCTAAAAAAACCGACGCAAAAAACTAAAAAATATATATTTTGGCGTCGGTTTTTATGAAAACCGACGCCATAAATGTTTTAAAGAAAATTCTTTGGCGTCAGTTTTTTAACAAACCGACGCTAAAAATTAAAAAAAAACTACTTTTCGCGTCGGTTTTTTTAAAAACCGACGCGAAAAGTTAAAATATATTTTTGGCGTCGGTTTTTATGAAAACCGACGCCAAAAAATTTAAAAAAAAAATTATATTGTTTTAGATAATTTTCTAATCTTTGATTTGACTGGTCATGGATCAAAAACGGAGTTACGGATTAAAGGTTATGGCCTTTGAAAGTTGAACTTCTTTATGACTTCTTTTAGAGAAGGTCAACTTCCGACATCCATAACTTTTAATCCGTAACTCCGTTTTTGCTCCACGACCAGTCAAATCAACGATTAGAGAATTATCTAAAACACTGTAATTTTTGTTTTTAATTTTTGGCGTCGGTTTTCATAAAAACCGACACCAAAAATATAATTTAACTTTTCGCGTCGGTTTTTTTAAAAACCGACGCCAAAAAAATTATTTTTTGTTTTTGGCGTCGGTTTTTAAAAAATCCGACGCGAAATGTAGTTTTTTTTTAAATTTTTAGCATTGGTTTGTTAAAAAACCGACGCCAAATTTTTTTTCATTTTTTGCATCGGTTTTCTAAAAAACCGACGCCAAAGAGTAACGCGGGATCAGAATTTCAATTTTTTTCACAACGCGCGTTTAACTTTTTAAAATCCTGCCTACATTTTCATACAACGCAATTGAAAATATTTTCGTTTACTATATATATATCTAGTTTCTCCTTCTTTCATCATTTTCAACATCTTCGATTCAATCACGATTTCAATGCGACTTCAATCATTAATTTGAACATGGTACATATTCTATTCATTTGTTTTCTTTATTATTATTATCCTTCATTTCTAAACAACTCGATTGGCTTTCTTATAATGATGATTCATTCTCATTTCTAAATACAAGTTATATGATAATAAAAAACATATCATTTCGATGGAAGCCCCTAAAACCATTGAAATATGTTTGATGTATTATGATTATTTTATTACATTTGGTGTATATGATTTTAATTTATGTTTATCATGTTTTCTTTGAAACGAGTTGTATCAATCAAAACTTTGATAGGTTCAACTTCTAACGGCGATAACTTTTGAACCGTAACTCCGTTTTAGGTCCACAGCCTGTCAAATCGAAGCTTAGGAAATGATCTAAAACCTAGAAGAAGAAAAAATTTGATTTTTGGCGTTGGTTTTTATAAAAACCGACGCGAAAAATATTTTTTTTTTCATTTATGGCGTCGGTTTTTTTAAATAACCGACGCCAAAACTACTTTTTTTAAATTTTTCGAGTCGGTTTTTATGAAAACCGACGCGAAAAATTATATGAATTATTTTTTTTGGCATCGGTTTTTTACAAAACTGACGCCAAAAAACGAATGTTATTCATTTTTCGCGTCGGTTTACAAAAACCGACGTAAAAACGCATATTTTTTACGTCGGCGACTTCGACGTCGGTTAAAAACCGACGTCCAAAATAAAAAAAACCGACGTTAAAACCCGTTTTTCTACTAGTGCACGGAGTGATACCAGATCCCCTATATTCATTACTTGTATTGGATCAGGGGATCAATGTTTATATAATATGACATGAGTGATACATAATCACTAATTTTTTGTACTATGGATATACATATTAGTTTACGCCTTTTTACTGTACAGAGCATGATACTTTGGAATCTCGTTTATATATCACCTTAGATAAAATCTTATAGTAATGTGTAATTTTGTTTCTCCTATTATGATAATTGGGATTCCTCTATATGGATCATCATGGTGGGACTAGGATTCCTTTTACTAGTAACCTTAATGAGTATTATTTAATCTTCTAAAATATTATAATTTATTATATTTAAAGATGTATAATCTAAGAAAAAGAGTGTCCATAGGTTCAGTCAATGTTTATATTCATCCCCTATGATATGCCCAACTATGATCCCTTGTGGAAATTCCCAATAATTGTATAAATAATTTATAATATTGCAGGTTGGAACATGTTAATATGTAATGATTCTTGGTATGAAGTATTTATTGCTCCAGGTGTACTTGAGGAACCTGAGCCTGAAATGTTTATATTTTTTTATTTTTTTTATTTACTAATATTTCAGATATACCTACACAATATTATATTTTTTATTCAAATACTAAATATCTTTTAACACTATTGGTGGTGTCTAATGAGTATATATCACACAATTTTCTAGAAATAATTACAATAGGTACATAAACATACCATATTGGGTGCAGGATCAGGATCCATTAATTAGTCTATCTTCATTTCATCTAGGAGTTTGAATCACATGAATATTCCAGATCTGATGATGCTCATGGAGACAACCATTGGTAAATTTGTTCATTTATTATTTCTTTTATTATATTTTATCACCTGATATATTTTTACTATATTATATTTTTTCATTATGTAGAAATTAATTCAAGGTTGTGCATTTGAAAGCAGAAACTTCATTAGTCTATTATAATTATCCTCAACATCGCTAACATTAATTTATACCACATCCATTATTTTTTATATATATCGTATATTTTATTTTATTGTGTTACTTTTATCATGAAAATATATTCTCCCCACTGTTCCATCATCAGAACCCCACTATTGGATGGAAGCCTCTAGTATATATGGAGGCACACATGAGGCCATGTGATTGATGGGATCAGGGAACCATTTCAACGGAACACTAGTTAGAGCATTATAGTGTCGAATAAAAGGGTTTTCTTTTTCATTATCTTACTATTCTGGGATAATTTAGTGTATACATAGATTTTTATGGTGCTTGGTAAATAGTCGTGTCTTAGGGTGGTCAACCCACACATGGGAAAAAGACAATGTTCCAAGGAATGGGATTGTACTTTGTGTTTCTCCTTGTTAGGGTTGATAATGATTTTACCTTGAGTTATTTGTTTACATTTAATTTTTATTGATTTATGATATTTACAATATTTACCCTGAGATTACTATTGAAAGGATTCATAATTATAGGCATCATTATATGTACGTATATATTCACTTTTCATTTATATACCATTACACATAGTATCATCAATAGTTGTTCCTTTTGTGATTGTTTATAATGCATTTATATATAACATTAATCATAGTTTGTTTGTATTCTTTCACATATAACTAGTTTCTGTGATTATTGTTCTATGGTACATGATTTTTTTAGTATGGTTATCTACTTACCATTATTATGTATTTATTTTTCATGTAATCTAGAAATTACTAAATATTAATTTATTTCTGTTTCTATTTTTAATATACAAATAATTATTAATGTTACATAATCAACATTAATATTTTTTTTACTATATAGATTTATGGTGATACAATAACTGACTAATAATGAACCATTTGATCCATGGTCCTTTGGTTTCATGGAATGAAATAAATATTTCTTGATTAAATGGGAGCTATGTGGACAGCTATAATGTGTATGAGTTTATTATAAATAGGAAAATGCTTACCCATATAATAGAAAAATCTAATAAGATATTGATATTCCATGAGACCATTTTTTTAAATAAAAATTTGTCTAAATATTGTTTTTATTGAAAATAGTTTCTTTTATAAAGGATTTTACCTCTATAACATGGGAATCGATACCCGTATGACCAAATATCTAAATGCATAACTGGATAGAAGTAGGTTAGTTGGTGAATATTACATCAGATATATACATGAATCTACCCATGTTAGACAATCATGGTGTTTAGTGGTAATGAAACAAATCCATTAAAGATGTTTTAGAAAATATTAATGTTTCAAATAAAAAGGGGTTTTATTTATATAAACCCATAATGGTTACAACGAACCCTGTTATGGAGATTTATCATTAATTCAATAGTATTTAATCCCATTGGGCTATGTATATTCTATTTTGGGATGGTAATTTAATGTTTCTATTACTATATATATGGGTTCACATAAAAATGTACGTTCGAATACCACTTGACTAGTCCCATCATTAATTTATAACAGACCTATAGTCTTATTTTGAGTTTTACTTTTATGAAGAACTAGTTAATTAAAATTCCAATTGATATTGAAATGGTGTTCTCTATATAGATATAAATTGAATTTTTATTCCTCTAAGGGCCATTTTTTGAGATCTAATTGATAAATAAATGATATTTAAATGGGGGTTCATATTGATAATTTCATTAATTAAAAACTATGTATAATTTTCCTTATAACATTTACGTGATATTTTAAATATAGCCTCTAAAATAATATAGATTAAATATGAATCAATGAAATGTATTAAATGAAGACTATGAGGTGGCGTTCTTTTAACCCACATATAAGGATATTTTCAATATTCTTTGACATTTTATTAGAATGAGAATGTGAAGATTTCATATAGTCATATGTTAACCTATATGATAAGGGGTTGGGCCTGTTGACCTTTTCTGGCATGACCTCATGGTAAGATCAATGCTTTATGATTTTTAAGGGGATAACCTAAGGTAGGTAGTTCTATTTGAATTGTAAAGAATTTGTAACTTCAATGATAATATTTTTGAAATGTAGTATTTTTTGTGTTCCATTTCTTCTAATATGGAAACATTGTTTTGATAAGTTAACCCTTGTTATGAGTATGAGTATTGAGAAATTCTCAATTCTTGTGGTTCAGACATGAATTGTACATGGTCAAATACCTAGTGGGCTGTGTGACGCATTTTCCACTTATTTAATGATGGATTAATCAAAAGGACATCAACCTATTATATCATTGTATGGGATAGTAAGACTCTAGGATAGTGCATTTTATGATCCATATGATACTATAATGCATTGGTAAATATCCTTGTGGATTATATCAATAATGTTCCATATTTAGGATGGAATATTAGGTTAGTATACGTTGATTCAATTTATACCCATTTAGTTGGTAAATAGTACATTGTATCATAAGAGTTTGATGATAGTCATTCTACTCTTGAGCTATTAATATTGAGTCATAGGTCATCTATGAGGTTTATTGAATTGGGAATCAAACAAAAACTATCTTTTCCAAATACTTAGGTTTATTTTTCAAGGTGGATATACAATTTTGACATTTCGGTATATTAGTTTTGTCTCTTACACCTAATTATTTTACCCTTGTGAATTTAAGTCAGGATGAGTTTCACAGTTATGTTTGAAGCTGAATATGATCTATGCCTCTTTTATGTGGAAGGGTTTCCCTATTTTTTATGCTAGTAATTGATAAAAATATGTCTCCCCTATACAATACCCAAGGTTTGTGTTCAATGGATCATCTGTAGTGTGAGTGTGTTATAGTTCTCATCAAATGATGATTGAGAGACTCATATGGTGGGTAGTGTCATGTCAACTCTGTGGAAAGGTAGACCTTCAAAGTAGATGGAACACAACTGATAAGGTCCATTTGATGATGATATTTACTACTATTTATTTCCCATGAGGGTGGAAATCATTGGGAAATGTTAGTGCTTATAAGGTATCATGAGAATTATATGGTTGGATATTTACCCAATCATTTAAACTGGTGATAATTGTGATGGACTAATCTAGATTTCTTTGAGAAATAAGAAGATTCCTCAAGTGTAACTGGAATCTTGTTTGGGTAATGGTGATTTGTCAATAGGTGCGGTTGATATTTTTTAAAAAGAGATCAACTACTATTGGGTTGAATACTCTACATTCAAATAGTTGGGATGGTTAGTCATGAACCATACCATTAACTTTATCATTGATATGGAATGAGTTACTATTGTATACATGGAAATTATCTATACCCACTAAGTCTACTCCTATTTTAGTGATGATCACATCCCTCATATTTATATCATCCAGCATTCACTATTGGAGTTTCAGTTATAGATGGAGATAAATGAAGAGTTAAAATTCCCTTATAATATAATAACTAGTCTCCATGGTAGTTGTGATCTAGACATTTGGTTTCTTATAGAGGAATGGTTAGTATTGAATGAAACCAAGGTTCCCCCGTAAAAATTCCTATAATGAACTCACATACACCAGCTAACTCTTTGACTTTACATTCATTGGGATCAATTAGTGTCCTTGATATGTGGACGTCCAACTATGTACCTATGTATAACGTGTAAAACATTTTATGGAATACCTTCGATAAGATCCCAGGTATCTAGTATATGATATTGAGTTTACCTCAGATAGTAATTTGGCTCGATGGGATTTTATAAGGATGGTAATCCTAGTGTTCTAGACCAGGTATACACATATGTTCATGATGTGATGGGATAACCTAAATTATAATTTTATCCACAACATTTCAACATTAGTTAGTTCCAAGGTTTGGCAGATGTGATTGAGGTAAGAATGATGTTACTTAGGAGAAGGTATTGTGTTTATGGTTGTGATACTTAGAATGTATAAGAGGATAATTTTATAAATATTCCATTTGAATAATCTTAATATTATTTCTCTTATTTCCTTATACGTGGTTATTAAGGAAACTCTTCATGTCATGTTTATGGGATAACATGAGTTTAGTTTTCATTGGTTGATGTTTTTCACAAAACAAATTATTGAATAGAATAATAACAGTTGATCAGTAGTCAACCGTTTAATCGAGTTAAGAATCATGACAGAAGTATCATTAGAAATATAAAAGGCTTTTTCATTGGAAAATATTGATTGTGGAGATACCATTACTCAGAATTGGATATAAAAGTCTAGAAAATATTTTGGGTATCTTTATAGGTTTTATGATTAAATAGATGACACCATGATCATGTATGTATTCTAACAAGATCAAGTGAGTAAAATATCATATTATCAATTTTGAACTAGAGATTTGGTTCGAGTTTTAACCACTCATGTATTGTACACATAAAGGGATTCTTGGTGGATGATGGAATTTTGAAATGGAACCATCCCATTTGAATGAAAATTTATAACCCATGTTGGTCATATTATTTTCACAAAGTCCCCTCTGGATTCTTGAGTATTATAACTTTTAATAAAGGGAGATTGTAGCATCCCAAATATAAGAACCCAGACTTTATTTTCAGGTATTTTTCTCCTTTTCTGGTCATTTGTGAGAAAAATAGGAAATTATAGACATTTTCTAAGTACACACCGTGTACTTTATGAGTACATGTCTTGTACTCGGTTATTGCGGGTAGCCGGGTGTTGGTCGTGTATCGTCCATGAACACGGTCTTGTGGGGGTGACTTGGAGGCCACCTAAAATGAAGTACGGAGATAGTGAGTACATGCTATGTGCTTCAAAAGTACATGTCGTGTACTTTTTTTCATTAAATGCAAAGGGGTCATGTCTAATCACCAAAACTGTCTCCTTTTAGGTTTTCTTCATCTAAGAGAACCCGTACGACCATGATCCTTCTCCGAGCCACTGATCTTCCATCTGATCTCTGATTCGACCGCTATCGATTGCGTTGTGATCTCCTCGGTAATCACTCTATTCTTCTTGAACTTCGTTTCATGATTCCTCTTCTTCCACAAATTTTACTTTGCTGAACATTTTTGACATTTTTTTAGATCTACCATGTTCTTGGTCAATCCAAGGGTTGACGCTGGAGTATATAAATCTCACAATGTCAAGGTAGCTTGATTGTTTCTTTCTGTTTATAGTCTTTGAGTATTATGTGAAATTTTGCCCAATACCCTTGAATGGGGTATTGTGCATTTATAGTTTTACACCTGTTGATTTCCTTCCATGATTTTATGCTTTTGTAGAGGTTAATTGAATATGAATAGGGTTATTTCCATGCTTTGGATATGTTTCCCATGCATGTTCTATTTACGACCATTGGTCCTGCTTAGCCTTTTGGCTGCTTGCCTGTTTTCCATGCCTATTTTTGTAGGGTAGATATTTTTATTCTGACATGCTTGATATGATGTAGACTAGTTAGCCAAGTAGTTCTGTAGGTTTACTTTTTCCATATTGCACTACTTTGCTCGTTGACCTACATATGGCCGTCAGAACCAGGTATACTAGACTATAAGGGGAATGTACCGAGTGAGCTTCTTCAAAGAGTCTTTGAGCACTTTAGGCTATAAGAAGGATTAACCGAGTGATCTTCCTCAGAGAGGCCTTGAATTTGGGGCTATAAGGGGAATTGACCATGTCAGCTTCCTCAAAGAGTCCTTCACTAACATAGACTAAGGAGAATTGACTATGTGAGCTTCCTCAAAGATTCTTGTTTTATTTTAGACTATAAGGGGAATTGACTGTGAGTGCTTCCTCATAGAGTCTATTTATATATTCTTTTGACAGAACCAGAGGGGTTAGAATGAGTGTACTGCCCATATGTTTTCTTGTAATTGTTAGGTAGGACAATAGGGGATGGGGTATAAGTATTTTCCTAAACGGTTACATGTTTGTATCTAGCTGCTTTTTAGCTATTTCTTGATATTGAAACTGTGGATTGTTTATTGCTGAGCACTTTCCGGTTTTCTTATTTTTGTACATTTACCTGCCATATATTCACTAAAAATTAGGCACAGATCTTTGGGTGGTTGCATACTAGTATTTTGTCTCACACCATGTTTGGGCCATGCTTTTGGGCCCAAACAGATAACATTACTATAAGTATAGATAAGGGAAAGTGCCATTCTACTTCAGGTACTTGACTGGTTGTGGAGATGGAGAGCATGGGAACAATCTTAGGATTGTGATGCTAAGGAGTTGTTTATCTGTTTCTTTTTTACTTTGGTTGTTACTATTTGTATTCAGAATTGTGACTTGTTTGACCGTGTTCCCAGACATCTGCATCATGCATCATTTTATATATATGTGCTTCATTTGTTTATTAATTCAGTCTTCCATTGTTTACTATTTTTTGATATTTACTGCTTCCGCTATTGTATATTTGTTCTCTTCCACTGTGTGTGTTACTATGCCAATAAAGGCATTGTTTCGCCACTATCACACCCAAGTCCCTCTCTGCTACTCGGTAGCCTCTGGCATTTGTGGAAATGCTCTTGAGACCATGTGACCAACCGGGTATGGGGCACCTCTGGGTGGATTTTGGAACTGGGAAATTAAAAAGTGGTATCATAGAAATTCTTTTCTTATTGACATAATTTTTGGAGACTATATCTATAAATAGGAACGAATAACTACTTCTTAATAAGTTGTGCATGGGAGTAGCTAACCCGTGTACATGGAAAAGCTAATCTACCTCATTTATTGCAGTTTTCTGGTATAAAATTTTACAGTTAATTTGATTTCACCGTATGGTGATTCACATGTTTAGTGTTGTTGTCATTGATGTTATTGAGGTTCTATTTTTGTCACTACCCTATGAGATGAGGGTATTCCATATCATGCATTATATAGGCACTTGCCAGAAATCAAATTCCATTCATTCTTGTCATGCCATCTATGGTGCATTAGTGATTGCATTTTATTGTGATAGATGTTGTGTAGAATATGCATGCTGTTGTGGTAGATTCCTTGGTAAAAATACTTGATGTTTGATAGGGTATTTTTCGTGTAAGGTTTTTTTTTTGAATGAATGTCAAAATGTGGTTCATGAGGTGTTATGGGCCCTCATGGACAAGAATTTGGTGGATCATTTCCTTGTTGCAAAGTTATAATGTGTATAAGATGCCAAACATTTATTCGTAGGGAGTATGGGTCCTCACGTATCGGAAATTGGTACTTCCAATGTTTGATTCAGTGTTTTTTGGGTTTCTGAGTAGTTTCTAAGGCTTTATATCTGGAAAATCCTAGAATGCACACTGTGTAGTTTTGACTACATGCCATGTGTTCTTCTGTTCGAGAAGAAACAGTTTCTCTTTAGTACACGCCCTATACTCTATATACATGTCGTGTAGTCTCTAACCGTTTCATAGACCATGTGGGTAGAGACATGGAATGGGGAAAGTCTGGTGGGAACTTGTTGTGTACCAGTTTAACATGTCGTGTAGTGTTGACCCTGTGTCCGTCCATGTAACTAACAACACAGATGGATAAGCCTTAAGCTATACACATCGTTTCAGGATTTAACACGTTGTGTAGTCTGACCCAGGTACTCGATTGTATCACTAACAACATGGGTCGGTGTTATCCTATCAATTAAATGCTATGTCCACCTCGAACACGTCATGTTGTGTGAGCCTTGTGTTAGGCTGTGTCACTACCAACATGGGCCAGGTGAAGCTTGTCTAGTACACGTCGTGTCTATTGTGAAGACGCCATGTATTCTTGCCTTAGGATAACCATGTGTCTTAACCATGTAGAAGGTTTCAGACAGGGAAAGAGGATTCAAGTTCACGCCGTGTGTTAGGACTATACGTCGTGTGTTTGGGGTGTTACAGGACCATTTTAGGTAGTAATGCACGCCTATGTAAATGACTTAAGGGAACACGTTGTGTAGTAATTATACATGTCGTGTAGTCATGTTTTGTAAAACTTGAGTGCTTTCCTTATCATGTTCCCTTTTTACACTTATGGTTTCCAGTCTTTGATAATCATGATCAAAGGTGTGCGCTTGGCCATGTAGAGTCATGCCACCGAGACGTCCTCCAATTGTACACCAGTTTCCAGGCAGTGACCAGACACTGGACATGGCTGATCAGGGACTACTTGCAGATCCTCCTATCATTCCAGTCTTGGAACCAGCCATTTTACCAGACATAGGTGTTGATGCAGAGTTCATAGAGGGATTTTTTAGGGTGATGCAGAACATTCAGGGAGCACCGCCTCCTACCACGTTGATGGAAGAACTGACGCGGGTCATTTAGCACCAGCATCCTCCCACTTACTCAGGGGATGGAGGATACCAAGTTGCACAGTCATGGCTAGAATCCAAAGTAATTATTTTCAAGAATATGGAGATACTCTACAAGAGAGAGTGACGCTCGCTACCTACATGCTTCGAGACACCGCCAAGAGGTGTTGGGATGTGATCTCACAGGCGGGACACCAGCAGAATATGGCTTGGGATGAGTTTTGGCGCATCTTATGTGATTACTTCTATCCGGAGATGTTCAGGGCTGATCGACCCCAATAGTTCATGAGTCTGGAGTAGGGTGCTCTTACTGTTATGTAGTATTCCTATCGCTTCATAGAGCTGCAGCATTTCATGCCTATTCTAGGAGGTGATGAGTTGTTCCTTGCACGAAATATTGAAGATTGCCTCAGGCACGACATCTGATCTCAGGTGAACATCTTCATGTTGACTTCGATATACTCTATCTTCAAATAGGTTCTGATCACAGAGCATAATCTGAGAGATTTTGGAGCTGTGAGCTACGGCGGTTCGACATCCCGAGTTAGTATTCCTCCTACTGATAGCAGGAAGCATAGTAGGGAGTCTGTATGTGGAGATCAGAGTTGGCGGGATGCATCTTCTGATAGCCATGTGGTGTGCTACCAGTGTGGGAAGAGGGGGAATACGATGCCACATTTCCCGAGAGACCCAATGGAGTGACGAACTTTTGTAAAGATGGGTCACCTTCAGCGCATCTGTCAGATATTCTCACTAGAAGCTGGTGACATGCGTTCTTCTATGACTCTGTGTTTAGGATCTGCACAGCTAGTTTCTCACCAGTCTGGAAACTGGAGTTCTTCTGGCCATTCAGGCTGAGGTGGAGGTCGTGGTCATGGTGGTCAGTCACCTGTCTTTCAACGGAAGCTGGGTGGATCATCTCATAGTGGCTAGGTAGGGTCGTTGGGCCGTGGAGTAGGCCAGAATTTTGTAGTCGAGCAAGCCGAGTAGGAGAAGGATCTCAGACCCTCTACAGTTTGAGGTACGATCTTAGTAGCCTCAATTTTAGCTTCTGCTCTATTCAAAACATGTTATTCACATAGATTTATATCTGTTGTTGTTGTGGATATCCTTGGGCTTCGAATCATTTCCTCTGTCGATTGCTTGACACTAGACACTCCATTGGGGACTAGAAGGGCTAGTTTATGTTAGTGCAGGGAGTTTCTTTTAGAGGTTAGTGGGTGTTAATTCTTATGAGATATTTATGTCCAAGAGATGATAGGCTATGATGTAATTCTCGGAATGGACTAGCTGGTTCTCTTCCAGCCAGTCGTTGACAGTTACCGTTGTAGGGTGAGTTTCATATCACCATAGGGAAGATATTTTCTTCATAAGGGAGAATGGGATGTCCATGTGAGCAGAGTGGTTCTAAAGAATCATGGGTTAAGAGGAATTATAGCCCAAATTTCAAGTCTATATCTTGATGACCAGGGGACTTCATGTAACACCCCAAGATTTTATAGTGTGTTATTTCTTTAAAATAATTCAATAACTTTCACTACACGCAACACCAAGTTCAATCGCACCATGACTTACCAAACAAGCTGTTCAAAAGAGGTTATGAATAGTGTTAACTAAATTTTAAACTTTATATAATCCTTATAATTTTAGAATCCATATTATGAGTTTCTTAGACATGATGTAAGAACAAATTCATTTCAGTATTTCACTTTTACCAAATTTTAATAGTGAACCCTTTTTAGATACTATATTTTAAACTTTTTGACTAAATGGGGACATCAAAAATTTAAAATGAAACATCCCAAGCTTCCACGGTATGCTTTCCTTTGAATAAAACAGTAGCGTGTGTTGTACGCAACTTCGAGTTTTAACACACACCACAACCGATCAAACTAGCCGTTATGAATAGTAATACCTAAATTTTGAAATTATATATATTTTATATTTTGAAATGGACTTCATTTTTGGATTCTGAATATCGAATTTAGCCTAAGGTGAAATTTTGGTACATTTCGGATAACTTTCATATTTTGATGAATAGTGAAAATTACTAAATTTAAATTAAAAACAACTTTTTTAAATCAAAATAATTAATAGTGATAAATTATGAATTTGAGTGGTTTTAAAGTATATTTAGAATATATTTTTACTATTTAATATAATGTTGGTCATTGGACATAATTTTACAATTAAACCGAACATAAACAAGTGTCAATCTTTTGATAGTTATTATCTCTTAAAAACACGCTTTTTGTTTTGACAGCGGGAATTAATTTTAAATTAATTTCTGCCACTTCTGTGTTTAGAATTTAGGAAAATGGATTCCATATTTGGAATCAGGATGTTCAAATTGTGTAAATAGGTAACTTTTATTTTTAGACATTTTGAATAATTACTGCGGTAAATATTTTATTTACCATGGTTAAGGGTAAATCCGGTAAATAAGGGTTAAAAAAATAATATTATAATAATACTAAGTTACCCTAAAACGTGTCTTAACCCTATTGGTTGATAAATGGTCGACCATGGGCATCTTTGTGTCAATTTTGGGACCCCATGGATCCACTTGTAAGTGATAATGACACTTTATTTTAATTAAGTTAAAATGAATACAAAAATGACACAAGCATATATCTTTTAGAATAACAATTGTTACATAGGGTTATATATGTTGGATTTTAGATAATAAATATTCATTAGAAAGATAAAAATATTTCCTACATAATGATATTTTATTTATAATTTTTAGACATTAAATAATTTATTTTATATATGACACAATGATGATGCAGTAATTACTATAATAGTGAAAAATTAAAATAATTGATATTATAAATACCCAAATAAATATAATATGAAACTTTTAATGAATTAAACTAATTTTCTAGGATAATATGATATATTAGGATAGATATATGACCTTTTTCGAAGTAATCAATCTTTTATGAGTTTCAAAAAAATCAACTATTGAATAGTGTCAAAATTGACATAAAAGAGTTCTTAAAACAAATATTATATTATTAATTGATATTAAATTCCTAAAAATCTAAGGTTCGGCCAAGAGACTTATATCATGATAGGTTAATCATTAATGGACCACTTGGGGGTCGCTTGGATGTATATAGTAAGTTTATTAACCATATTATATAAAAATACAAAGAGACATTGTAAAAGTGAAACTAATTAACTTAGAGTTAATACTTAAAGATAAGGTTAATATAAGTACCCAAACCTGTCTAAATTATATTGGTTGAGTGGTTTTCGACCTATACCCACCTTAACCTTTGAATAATCAACTTCGGAGCCATTAGAAACCGAATATGAATTTATTATAAATTAATATTTCTAGCTTTTCCAAAGGTGCCCCTCACCCCTCTTATAAAAGGGCACTCCTCCTTCTCATTTCCTCACACCTCTCAAGCCACTTGGCTCGTCCAAACTCTGCCCAACTAAGCTCCCCACATCCCTCTCCTCCTCCTTGAATCTTCCCCTTAGGCAGAAAGCATTTCAAGAAGTCCTTTGGTTCCAACCAAAGTGAGATACCTAAATTAAAGGTAACGATTTCTCTTCAATTATTTTCATTTATTTTGCTTCTTCATCCCCCAAACTCTTTTTATTTCCTTTCTTTTGTAACAACACCAGTATTCTCAATATACTAGGATGTTGTTATAAGAAGTATTAAAACTACACATACACACAACTCCATCTAATGGATGATGAACATAATGTTTCTGTGGATGGCAAACTAACGCCTCACGAAACGATGATTGTTCAAATACATCTTACCGCCTCTCATGGTGGCCATTATGATGGAACTGTAATTAAATATGATATTAATGATATATATTTTATATATAAGCTTCTGTAATTCCATTTTATTTCATACCATTATTCGTTTCATGTTGTATATACATACGATAATTTCATTTGAGGAAGTGCGGACTACCGCCCCCTTAAAATGATATGACTCGTTCATACCACACATGGAACGTATAAAGGATGGTGTTAATGAACTTAAGTAACATATATAAAATATTATATTATACTGGAATAGTAATATACCTATTTATCATTTGGATTTGATTCTTTTAAAATAAAAATTAAATGGAAGTAGCGTTCGTGCGTACGTACGGACTACCGTCTCCACGAACGCGATAAGATTCATTCTCCATCATATCCATCCAAGTCTTATTCTCATTTTGGGGTTAAAAATAATGTTAATATCATTCTGATTATGAATAAGATATAATCTATCCATTACAAACATGTCTTACGTAACCAAACATTTAAGAAGAACGAATCGATTATCACCCTAAACGACGATAATACTAAGATATTATTAATAAAGCAATGTTAAAAGATCATATATGATATCATATTAATATATATGATTCTTGTATAATTTAATAACAATTATTTCACCATTATACAGGAGGTTAACCTACCCCAACCAAGGAAAAGTACAAGGTAAGGGTTATTTCACAATCTCTTCATTATCCGAGGTTGTATTATACGTAATAATCTACTGGGACCTCTTTATCATCCACATCCATGTTTCTTCGAAATGTATTTCAAAACATTTTTACTATTTACAAGAATATGGGTTAAAGTCATTTATACCCTTGTTTGACTTTTTATAAGAGGTTTATAAAGGAATCTTTCCGTCGTTTTCAAAACAAGGTCCTTTTTAACCTTTTCGACAGAATTGAGGTAAGAATGTTTTTTTTAACTTATACGGCGGGTGCGGCTATTTTCCGCCGTTATAAAATCTTCAAAGCTTCCTTTACAAGCTTATAAGAATATTTTCAAATTAAATGTTTTATTTTATAATTATGTGAATTTTAAATGATTTAAAAAAAGAGATATTTCTATCAAGTATATGAAAATCCAGTGCAAATATATACGTATTTAACGCAAGCTCCAAAATGTTTTTAGAAAACCTGACTCTCGAATGTGCTAGACAGGAAGGGATTGGGAGTGGACCCATCATGGCCTGTAATTAGTCGAGCAGTCTCAGAACAAGTTATTTTGTTTTCATAAGCTTGCATAATGTTTTCATAAAATCACTGGAGTATATTTGAGTAATTTTAAACGTAAGTATCTTCTAAAAAATTGCATCGGTAGGTCTCATGAGACAAACTAGTGTCTTGGCACAAGGCCTTGACAAAATCTTATTTGTAGTCTTGGCACGAGGCCTTGGCTATTTGGTTATGATAGTCTGGCATTAGGCATTCCAACATTATGAAAGTGGTTATTGATTTTTGCATGTGATTATTCATTTAGTAGAATATCCATGTGAATAAGTAAATGGCATTATTTCATTTTATTTATGCCATACCATGTTGAAAGTTCGTATTTAAAAGGCTTTTGTTTTAGTTATACATTGCCTTAAATGTTTATTCTTATTTATGAAAGTTTCCACTTTATTGTTATCCTTACTGTGCATTTGAGCTCACCCCTTTTCTATGTTTTATTTTTCCCAGGTAGTGAAGAAGTAAATTATGAATGACTTGCAGGGATATTATGAGGGGTTAATAGTGTGGATATGAAGACTTTGTTGTTGTAGTAGTTTTTCACTTTGAAATGTAATGTAAAACATTATGATTATATCTAGTGTTTCCAAGGCTACTAAACCAATCGGTCTTTCGGGATTTGATCTTTCTTGTGATCATGCCAATGTTATGTAATTAATGCACCGACTCTGGGTAGCTGGGGTCGGGGCGTTACAGTTGGTATCAGAGGAAGTTTAGTACAAACCTTGGAAGATAGATTTAGATAAACTCTGATTAGAGCACGTAGACCTAAGATGAACTTTGAGGATTAGTATAGAAGAACTTCCTAGAATTTTGGTATTGTAGAGATTTTGTGAGTTTTCCGAGCAATACATCCCTGTCTGGATACGAGCAGGTAGAGGCGGCTCTGGCACATATGTACCTAGGGGTAAAACCCGAAAACACCGCTTTGAGCTGGACTCGAACGGGAACTGGTGCACGACAACGGGCCTTGCTGCACTCTTGGTTACGACACTCCCGGGGGATATGCTTAGGATAACTCTCATTTTCTTTAAAATCATTATGAAGGGTTTATGAGTATATACTTCCTCAAAGAAAACATTTTTATGATTATGGATTATATCCATAAATAGTTCAATTTATGTTAAGTGTTTTATAAGTATGGGATTATGTATTTTGATTCATAAACTGATCTAGTTTATGCCATTGTTTAGAAATGGCGCCCAGTAGAAGGAATGAGAACTCCAGAAATGCACATGATCCAAAGAGAAGGAAGGATCATATCTTTCATGGTCTTAAGCTAGAATTGATAAGAGAAATAGTCTCCCATGTATTATCATCATATGAAGAAATAATATCATGTGTTGATAAGATAAGTAAAGAGTTTACTGAGTCCTATGGCTTTGAAGGGAAGCAGGAGAAGAAAAGGATGGAAGAGAGAAAATTGGATAAAGGGAAGAGGGAAAAGAAGAATTTTCCCATATGTGGTAACTGTGGAAAGAAACACCCTGGAACTTGCCTGAAAGGAATGGGAGTTTGTTATAAGTGTGGAGGAAAAGGGCACAAAGTACGTGACTGCAAGGGTAAGAAAATGGTTTCAAATGTACAATGCTTCATTTGCAAGGAGTTTGGACACTACGCGAACCTATGTCCCAGTCATCAGACTATGCCGCAAATGATGCTATTGGATAATAATCAAGTTATGATACTACCACAGATGAAGAGGAATGATTAGAGTTCTTATGTTGATTATGTCAATTGAGTGTTGTATCAACAATGTACTTGTTATAATGATTATGGAGTATATAAGGATTGTACTGCAGTACTATTTCATTAAGGACTTGAGATTGTGTGGAACAAAGAAAAGAGACTCAATAGCAGGATAAATTTTTGGAAAATATATGGTTGAGAGAATGATAAATCATAATATAGTTCTGATACTGAGGTAGTGATTTTGGAATAATATGTGATTGTTTTGGATAAATTATATTGGATATTCTTGACTACCTTGTAACTGATTAATGATTTGTATATTCCATCATTGTTGGGGTTTAAAACATTTTTGGATTAATGAAGTATATCCATCATTCTATATGGAATAAGGGAGCATGAAAGTAATCAATAAGGAATATGGTAATGCATGATGAAGGTATTAATATACTATTACGGGGTAAAAAGGATCAATATTATGTTTACCTTCCTTATAAATGTTAGACTGTGAGTTTGGACAGAAGTATTTTGGATAGTTCTAGTTTGGACTATTTTGGATTGCCATAAAAGGACAACCCGGAGGTCGGGCGGCAACCCGTCGCGTCCGGCAAGGCTGCGAGACTTGAACCCGCAACCGAAGGGCGACAAGGGTGTATCACCTACCACTGGCCCATGAGATGTACTGGATTAAATAATGTAGTTTTTATTAAAAGATCATGTAGATGAATTATAAATTCGTTTATTTTGGAACCCTGTACGAATAGTATAAATAGTATTTTTTTTTACGAGTGAAAGATGAGTTTGTGGTAGAAATTTATTAATGGACAAAACTCTAATTATAAAGTAAGTATATCTCCTTATGATCTAAGCCAATCTCATAAATAAATTCCTCAACATTGATAAAAGGAACTTAAAACAAAAATGTTGTCCTAGATGGTACCTTAAATCATCACTAATTTATGGCTTTGGGATTTTTGGCCTTTTCATACCCATGTTCTCTACCACTCTCCATCAGATAATTGATGGTTAGATTTCTCCTCCATATCCATATTTTCCTACATGGAACCCTAGTATGTGTTATTTTTGGTAATCTTCATACTTTCCACTCTTTATTTTAAATAGAGGCCTCATTAATTCATTTTTCGATGTGGGATTTCAACAAAGATATTTTGAAACGTCAAAAATGTGTTATCCTAATACCCTATGTTTTGTTGAACCGATGGTATTTCAAATCATCATAGATTGATGAATTTAAGGACCTCAATTATACACTTTTTTGTGATTGATGACCTCAATCACTACCTATAAATATTTACATTTTTCCTCCGATTATATGTCTCTAATTGCCACCAATGTTCTCCTAATATAGATCATAATTTGGTGGTGATCCTTTCATTTCTCTTTTCCTCATATTAAGACTAAATTTTAGTAACCCAATTTCCGATGTGGGTTTTCCCACAAATATATTTTTTTATTTTCATCCTTTTATTTTCGAAGAACAATTTCAAATTGCGAGGACGCAATTTATTGAAGGAGGGGAGAATGTAACACCCCAAGATTTTATAGTGTGTTATTTCTTTAAAATAATTCAATAACTTTCACTACACGCAACACCAAGTTCAATCGCACCATGACTTACCAAACAAGCTGTTCAAAAGAGGTTATGAATAGTGTTAACTAAATTTTAAACTTTATATAATCCTTATAATTTTAGAATCCATATTATGAGTTTCTTAGACATGATGTAAGAACAAATTCATTTCAGTATTTCACTTTTACCAAATTTTAATAGTGAACCCTTTTTAGATACTATATTTTAAACTTTTTGACTAAATGGGGACATCAAAAATTTAAAATGAAACATCCCAAGCTTCCACGGTACGCTTTCCTTTGAATAAAACAGTAGCGTGTGTTGTACGCAACTTCGAGTTTTAACACACACCACAACCGATCAAACTAGCCGTTATGAATAGTAATACCTAAATTTTGAAATTATATATATTTTATATTTTGAAATGGACTTCATTTTTGGATTCTGAATATCGAATTTAGCCTAAGGTGAAATTTTGGTACATTTCGGATAACTTTCATATTTTGATGAATAGTGAAAATTACTAAATTTAAATTAAAAACAACTTTTTTAAATCAAAATAATTAATAGTGATAAATTATGAATTTGAGTGGTTTTAAAGTATATTTAGAATATATTTTTACTATTTAATATAATGTTGGTCATTGGACATAATTTTACAATTAAACCGAACATAAACAAGTGTCAATCTTTTGATAGTTATTATCTCTTAAAAACACGCTTTTTGTTTTGACAGCGGGAATTAATTTTAAATTAATTTCTGCCACTTCTGTGTTTAGAATTTAGGAAAATGGATTCCATATTTGGAATCAGGATGTTCAAATTGTGTAAATAGGTAACTTTTATTTTTAGACATTTTGAATAATTACTGCGGTAAATATTTTATTTACCATGGTTAAGGGTAAATCCGGTAAATAAGGGTTAAATAAATAATATTATAATAATACTAAGTTACCCTAAAACGTGTCTTAACCCTATTGGTTGATAAATGGTCGACCATGGGCATCTTTGTGTCAATTTGGGGACCCCATGGATCCACTTGTAAGTGATAATGACACTTTATTTTAATTAAGTTAAAATGAATACAAAAATGACACAAGCATATATCTTTTAGAACAACAATTGTTACATAGGGTTATATATGTTGGATTTTAGATTATAAATATTCATTAGGAAGATAAAAATATTTCCTACATAATGATATTTTATTTATAATTTTTAGACATTAAATAATTTATTTTATATATGACACAATGATGATGCAGTAATTACTATAATAGTGAAAAATTAAAATAATTGATATTATAAATACCCAAATAAATATAATATGAAACTTTTAATGAATTAAACTAATTTTCTAGGATAATATGATATATTAGGATTGATATAATTGACTTTTTTCGAAGTAATCAATCTGTTATGAGTTTCAAAAAAATCAACTATTGAATAGTGTCAAAATTGACATAAAAGAGTTCTTAAAACAAATATTATATTATTAATTGATATTAAATTCCTAAAAATCTAAGGTACGGCCAAGAGACTTATATCATGATAGTTTAACCATTAATGGACCACTTGGGGGTCTCTTGGATGTATATAGTAAGTTTATTAACCATATTATATAAAAATACAAAGAGACATTGTAAAAGTGAAACTAATTAACTTAGAGTTAATACTTAAAGATAAGGTTAATTTAAGTACCCAAACCTGTCTAAATTATATTGGTTGAGTGGTTTTCGACCTATACCCACCTTAACCTTTGAATAATCAACTTTTGAGCCATTAGAAACCGAATATTAATTTATTATAAATTAATATTTCTAGCTTTTCCAAAGGTGCCCCTCACCCCTCTTATAAAAGGGCACTCCTCCTTCTCATTTCCTCACACCTCTCAAGCCACTTGGCTCGTCCAAACTCTGCCCAACTAATCTCCCCACATCCCTCTCCTCCTCCTTGAAGCTTCCCCTTAGGCAGAAAGCATTTCAAGAAGTCCTTTGGTTCCAACCAAAGTGAGATACCTAAATTAAAGGTAACGATTTCTCTTAAATTATTTTCATTTATTTTGCTTCTTCAACCCCCAAACTATTTTTATTTCCTTTCTTTTGTAACAAAACCAGTATTCTCAATATACTAGGATGTTGGTATAAGAAGTATTAAAACTACACATACACACAACTCCATCTAATGGATGATGAACATAATGTTTCTGTGGATGGCAAACTAACGCCTCACGAAACGATGATTGTTCAAATACATCTTACCGCCTCTCATGGTGGCCATTATGATGGCACTGTAATTAAATTTGATATTAATGATATATATTTTATATATAAGCTTCTGTAATTCCATTTTATTTCATACCATTATTCGTTTCATGTTGTATATACATACGATAATTTCATTTGAGGAAGTGCGGACTACCGCCCCCTTAAAATGATATGACTCGTTCATACCACACATGGAACGTATAAAGGATGGTGTTAATGAACTTAAGTAACATATATAAAATATTATATTATACTGGAATAGTAATATACCTATTTATCATTTGGATTTGATTCTTTTAAAATAAAAATTAAATGGAAGTAGCGTTCGTGCGTACGTACGGACTACCGTCTCCACGAACGCGATAAGATTCATTCTCCATCATATCCATCCAAGTATTATTCTCATTTTGGGGTTAAAAATAATGTTAATATCATTATGATTATGAATAAGATATAATCTATCCATTACAAACATGTCTTACGTAACCAAACATTTAAGAAGAACGAATCGATTATCACCCTAAACGACGATAATACTAAGATATTATTAATAAAGCAATGTTAAAAGATCATATATGATATCATATTAATATATATGATTCTTGTATAATTTAATAACAATTATTTCACCATTATACAGGAGGTTAACCTACCCCAACCAAGGAAAAGTACAAGGTAAGGGTTATTTCACAATCTCTTCATTATCCGAGGTTGTATTATACGTAATAATCTACTGGGACCTCTTTATCATCCACATCCATGTTTCTTCGAAATGTATTTCAAAACATTTTTACTATTTACAAGAATATGGGTTAAAGTCATTTATACCCTTGTTTTACTTTTTATAAGAGGTTTATAAAGGAATCTTTCCGTCGTTTTCAAAACAAGGTCCTTTTTAACCTTTTCGACAGAATTGAGGTAAGAATGTTTTTTTTAACTTATACGGCGGGTGCGGCTATTTTCCGCCGTTATAAAATCTTCAAAGCTTCCTTTACAAGCTTATAAGAATATTTTCAAATTAAATGTTTTATTTTATAATTATGTGAATTTTAAATGATTTAAAAAAAGAGATATTTCTATCAAGTATATGAAAATCCAGTGCAAATGTATACGTATTTAACGCAAGCTCCAAAATGTTTTTAGAAATCCTGACTCTCGAATGTGCTAGACAGGAAGGGATTGGGAGTGGACCCATCATGGCCTGTAATTAGTCGAGCAGTCTCAGAACAAGTTATTTTGTTTTCATAAGCTTGCATAATGTTTTCATAAAATCACTGGAGTATATTTGAGTAATTTTAAACGTAAGTATCTTCTAAAAAATTGCATCGGTAGGTCTCATGAGACAAACTAGTGTCTTGGCACAAGGCCTTGACAAAATCTTATTTGTAGTCTTGGCACGAGGCCTTGGCTATTTGGTTATGATAGTCTGGCATTAGGCATTCCAACATTATGAAAGTGGTTATTGATTTTTGCATGTGATTATTCATTTAGTAGAATATCCATGTGAATAAGTAAATGGCATTATTTCATTTTATTTATGCCATACCATGTTGAAAGTTCGTATTTAAAAGGCTTTTGTTTTAGTTATACATTGCCTTAAATGTTTATTCTTATTTATGAAAGTTTCCACTTTATTGTTATCCTTACTGTGCATTTGAGCTCACCCCTTTTCTATGTTTTATTTTTCCCAGGTAGTGAAGAAGTAAATTATGAATGACTTGCAGGGATATTATGAGGGGTTAATAGTGTGGATATGAAGACTTTGTTGTTGTAGTAGTTTTTCACTTTGAAATGTAATGTAAAACATTATGATTATATCTAGTGTTTCCAAGGCTACTAAACCAATCGGTCTTTCGGGATTTGATCTTTCTTGTGATCATGCCAATGTTATGTAATTAATGCACCGACTCTGGGTAGCTGGGGTCGGGGCGTTACACTTCACATATGGAATTTCCTACAGTGGTGGATCGTTTCATAGATGTCTTTCCAGATGACTTTTCCGGGTTGCCTCCGAAGCGCGGGGTAGACTTTTTTATTAATCTTGTTCCTGGAGCAGAACCAGTGTTCATTCCTCCTTATAGGATGGCTAAACCTGAGTTTTAGGATCTCAAGAAGCAATTGGAGGAGTTATAGGAAAAGGGTTTCATCCGACCCAGTACATCTCCTTGGGGTTCACCTGTTCTATTTGCGATGAAGGGAGATGGTACCCTTAGGCTTTGTGTAGACTATCGAAAGCTAAAACAGTTGACGGTCAAGAACGGATATCCCTTGCATAGGATTAATGATTCTTTGATCAGATTCAAGGTGCTCAAGTGTTCTCGAATATTGAATTGAGGTCTGGTTATCATCAGTTGAGTGTTATACCATTAGATATACCTCTTACAACCTTCTGGAGTAGGTATGGTCTATACGAGTGTATGGTTATACCGTTTGGTCTCATGAACATGCCTGCAGTTTTCATGGAACTGATGAACCGAGTGTTTGATACACACTTGTATTCTTTCATGGTTGTCTTCATGGATGATATATTTGGGTAATCTCACACTCGACAGGACCATTCTACTAATCTTGAGATCATTTTGAGTACACTGAAGGAGCATCTGTTATATGTTAAGCTCTCAAAATGCCACTTTTGGATGGATCATATTCACTTCTTGGGTCATGTTATCTCGGAGACTAGAGTATCTGTAGACCTAGAGAATGTGAGAATAGTAGTTTCCTAGGAGCATCCAAAGATCTTCTTTGAGGTACAGAGTTTTCTAGGGCTGGTTAGGTACTACATCCATTTCATTTAGGATTTTTCAAGATTAGCATCACCGCTGATGGGTCTAACTAAGAAGGGTGCAATGTTCTTGTGGTCAGACTCTTGTGAGTCAACCTTTCAAGAGCTGAAAGGGTGGTTGAATTTAGCAGCAATACTAGTATTTCCAGAGTTGGAGAAGAGTTATACAGTTTATTGTGATGCTTCAGGTGTCAGGCTAAGAGCTGTGCTTATGCATGGAGAAGGATTCATTGCATATGGATCTCGGTAGTCAAGGCCACATGAGAAGAACTACAGGATGCACGATCTTGAGTTGTTGTTATTTTTTCATGCCTTACGTTTTTTGATACATTATCTTTTGGGTGAGTATTTTGAGGTTTTTACCGACCACAAAACTCTCAAGTATATCTTCACTCAGTGGGATATTTATTTGGTGCAACACAGGCGGGTTGAGTACCTTCAGTCCTTTGACTTTGAGCTTGCCTATACGCCTGGGAAAGGCAATGCAGTTGCAGATGCATTGAATAAAAGGACTCAGATACATGAAGTTTAGGAGGCTAGATGTGAGTGTCATCTTATGGATCATTTTCTTGAGATGCATTTGGAGGTGCACGATAGTCAGGGGAAGATGTTTCTTTCTTCTGTAGTTGTTACATATACTCTTCATGATCGAGTGCGAATGAGGCAGCTATCAGATTCTGAAGGTCTAGTCCTATGGTAAAGTGTGTCAGGAGAGGAACCTATTCCAGGATGGACCATAGGTGAGAATGAGATCTCATGTTTCTAGGGGCGCGTGTGTGTGCCAGCAGATTTACAAGAGGAGATGATGTGGGATTTTCATTCCTCAGTTTGTTCAGTACATCCTAGTGTCACCCAGATGTATCATGATCTAAACCGCTAGTATTGGTGGCCAGGAATGAAGATGGATGTTTCTGTTTTCGTCTTGAGGTGTTCCACCTGTCAGCAGGTGACGAGAGAGCATCAGCAACTCGAAGGGCTTTTACAGCAGTTACCCATTCCCGAGTGGAAGTGGAACGACATCGCGGTGGAATTTGTAACAGGGTTTTCATGGTCGTCTCGAGGGAATGATGTAGTTTGGGTTTTCATTGATAGACTTACGAAGGTTTCTAACTTTTTTTCGATCAATGAGACCTTCAGTGTTGATGAGCGGGGATGGTTGTACATCCGTGAGATTGTACGTCTGTATGGAGTTCCACACTCCATCATTTCAGACAATTATGCATCTTTTACTTCTCAGGTTTGGTAGGGGATACAGAAATCTTTGGGTACACAGGTGCTTTTGAGTACAGCCTACCACCCTCAGATTGATGGCTAGTCTGAGTGTACGATTCGGGTTCTTGAGGACATGCTCGGAGCATGTATCCTGGATTTTGGAGGTTCATGGGAGAAGCACATACATATTATGGATTTTTCCTATAATAATAGTTTTCAAGAAACTATTTAGATGGAACATTATGAGGCTTTGTATGCTAGGCCTTTCCAATCACCCTTATGTTGGTTGCAGGCAAGAGAGGCCACTTTGGCGGTACCTCGTCTTGTTCAGGAGAGCACGGGGTAGATAGAGTTGATTCGGAAAAGGATGGCTACTGCACAGTCTAGACAGAAGTATTATGCTGATTAGTGGAGACGACCACTGGAGTTCAAGGTCGAGGATCAGGTTTTCCTGCTTGTCACATCAAGGTTAGGACATAGGAGGATCAGGAGATAGGGTAATCATTCGTCGAGGCATGCCTGGGCATTTGAGGTGTTAGAGAGAGTTGGTCCGGTTGCCTATCGGTCATAGTTACCTCAGAGGTACCAAGCTATGCACGAAGTTTTTCATGTTTCTCTACTCTAATGTTACTTTTCAGACCCGTCTCATGTCTTTCAACCTGAGGAGGTTGAGCTCGAAGTGGATGTGTCATTCAAGGAGAATCTTATCTGGATTGTTGATCATAGTACAAAGCTTCTCTATGGCTAATCTGTTCGCCTGGTACGAGTTCTATGGCAGCACGGGTGGGTGCAGGACCAGACTTGGGAGAGGTAGGTCAAAATAAGAGCACAGTGGCCAGAACTATTCGAGCTTTATTCTTATACGCTGCGCTAGGGAAATTAGGGGATGAATTCCTTTAAAGAGGGAAGTTTGTAAGAACTCGTACATTATTTTCATGTATGTTTCTCCTATTCTGGTCATTTTTGTGAAAAATAGGATATTTTGGAAATTTTCTAAGTACACGCCGTGTACTTTATGAGTACATGCCGTGTACTCGGTTACCGCGTGTAGTCGGGTGCTGGCTGTGTAGCTGCCATGCATGTATCCGTGAGGGGGTGACTTGAAGGCCGACTAAAGAGGAGTATGGAAACGACGACTACATGACGTTTACTTCAAAAGTACATGTTGTGTACTTTCTTTTTTTCATTAAACGCATTGCGGTCATGTATAATCGCCAAAACCATCTTCTTTTAGGTTTTCTTCCTCTGAGAGAACCCGTATGGCCACGATCCTTCTCCAAGCCCCCGAGCCTCCATCCGATCTCCGATTCGACTGCCATTGATTGTGTTCAGATCGCCTCGATAACCTCTCTCTTCTCCTTGATCTTTATTTCATGATTTTTATTATTCTTCAAGTTATCCTTCGTCGAACGTTTTAGATGTTTTTGTTGATATACCACATTCTAGGTCGATCCAAGGGCCGACGCCGGAGTATATCGATCTCACAACATCGAGGTAGGTGGTTAGTGCCTTTCTGTTGAAATCCTTTGAGTATTTTGTTCAATTATACCCAAGAAAATTTAATGAGGTATTTTGCATTTACCTTTTTACCCATGCAGATTGCCTCCCATAATTGTATGCTTTTGTAGATGTTAATTGGGTATGAATAGGGTGGTTTTTATGCTTTGGATATGTTTCCCATGACTGTTCAATTTATGACAGTTGGTTCTGCTTACCTTTTTGGCCGCTTGCCTATTTTTCTTTTCTGTTTCTGTAGGGTGAATAGTATGTATTCGGACATGCTTGATATGTTGTAGACTGGTTACCAAGTAGTTCTGTAGGTTTACTTTGTCCATATTGCCCTACTATGCTCATTGACCTACACTGGGCCATGAGAACTAGGTGTAGTAGACTATAAGGAGAATTGACCGAGTGAGCTTCCTCAGAGAGTCTTTGAGAACTTTATGCTATAAAGGGGATTGGCTGAGTGAGCTTCCTCAGAGAGTCCTTGAACTTGGGGCTATAAGGGAATTGATCGTGTTAGCTTCCTCAAAGATTCCTTGACTACCTTGGACTATAAGATGAATTGAATGTGTGAGCTTCCTCAGATAGACTTGTTTTAATTTAGACTATAAGGGGAATTGACTATGAGTGCTTCCTTAGAGATTATGTTTATATATTCTTGTAGCAGAACCAGAGGGGTTAGACTATGTGTACTGCCTAGAGGGTTGCTTTTACTTGTTAGGTAGGACCAGAGGGGATGGGCTGTGAGTATTTTCCCAGAGGGTTACCTATTTGTGTCTAGCTGCTTGTTTATTTGTTGCATGATATTGAAACTGTGGATTGTTTACTACTGAGTACTTTCCTTTTTACTTCTTTCTGTACTTTTACCTGCCATATATTCACTGACTATTAGGCACAGATATTTGGGTGGTTACCTATTGGGATTTATTCTCACACACTATTTAGGCCATGATTTTGGGCCCAAATAGATTATATTGCTGCAAGTATAGATAAGGGCATGTGCCATTCTACCATAGGTACTTGACTTGCAGTGGAGTTGGAGAGCATGGGACCAAGCATAGGCTTGCGATGTTGAGGAGATGTTTATTCATTTCTTTTGTAATTTGGTTAGGTAGTGTTTCTATTCAGCATTGTGACTTGTTTGGATATTTTCGAAGACATATGCACCATGCATCATTTTATATATATGTGCTTTGGTTGTTTATTTTTTTAGTCTTCCGCTATTTACTATTGTTGGATATTTACTACTTCCGCTATTGTATATTTTTTCTCTTCCTCTGTGTTGCTCTACTAATTAGGTCATTGTTTCCCCACTATCACACCCAAGGCCCTTGCTGCTAGTCGGTAGCCTATATTATTCGGGTAAATGCGCTTGATTCCATGTGACCAACCGAGCATAGGGCGCCTCTAGGTGGCTTCTGGAACTGGGACGTTACACCACATGTTGGGCTGGGTGGAATTTATGAAGGAATTTGAATTTTACATTATGTGGATATGTCCATTATTAATTTGATATTTGGATTATAAATTGGAATCATTAAACAAATAAAGGTGTTCTTTGTAGTTAATCAATACACTTTATGAGTCTTCCTGAGAATTTATTGGAGTTTTATAAGCATTGGGCTAAAAAATATTTTTTTTATGAAATTAAAATGAGGTGCACAGTTGGTGCAAGGATAGATGAACCGTGTAGACCCTTTTATTAGGGGGGTTGTATTTTTTAACCGAGCAGCCTCATTAGAATAATTTTTCTATAAGGTGTAGTTGTGTAGGGGTGACGTACCTAGGCTATGCATGGCTTCAACAAATTGAGTTCATGACTATTGCCTTTAATCTGAAATAACCAGTAGCTATACATGATTTTGATAACAATGGTTCAAACTATGGGAACCAACCATTATCCCCTTTGAAAATGGGTATTTATTTTGGCGGTGAAACCAACACGGTTGTTTCATGGTTATCAAAACCATGCATTCAAACAATGAATCTCTATAAAGGGGATTATTATTATTTTTTAACTGCATCCTTTTAATATTATCCCTCTCCTTTATTCTTTTATTCTTTCATGTTGCAGCCCCACCATGGGGATCCTCATCCTCTTCCCCTTCCATGAAGATATTTCCTCACTTTGGACTACTTTCCATGTTTCAATCATCATTTTTTTGTGTATTATTAAGTCTATAATTTTTTTCCTCCTTTATAAGTTTCATTTTCCATATCCTGTTCTATATTTATGTAAGATAATTCTTCCACTTATTTGATAGTTTTCCCAATTCATCAATATAACTTGAACCAAATCAAATAAAAGCTCGATGTTGGATGAGTAGAATTTTATAAGAATTACATATGTGGTTTATGTATTTTACCCTATTCTATAGATCATTTATAGATTAATTCACTGTGTCGCATGTTTCAATTTCTATGTGATTTCTTTTGAATATGAATTTAAAGATGTGGAACCTAATACAAACTGATTTTCTATTTTCATTAGAATTTTACCATTTTAGGTTGTTCTTCTGATCAATAATAATTCCCATGGGTTGTTTCCATTTTATGGAATGACCTATGATTTATCTAGTTTGTGTAATCACCCTGAAAGGGTGTTAGTTTAAATTATTATAATTATAATTAATTTCCTTGTTTCTAATTGCATTAAGATGTGTTTAATTATCTCATTTTCAGGGTTTTATTAATTGTATCAAATGATATTGTCTATTTCTCTTCCCCATTATTACAATAAAACCACCTTTGGGGTGAGCTGCCTTCTGAAATAAAAATGGGTTTATTGAACATGATATGAAAAATATGATGAATGACATGCATAAGGAAATGGACATTAACATTATAAATGAAATGAATAATGTTGAAGGCTATCTATTTTATACATGGGTTGTGATGAAATGTTTATGAATATTTCCTCTTTTTGTAATTGAACCTAATTGGATAAATGAATTGTGTACATCATGAGTGATACCTGGGTTCCACTTTTTGGAATTATATGGAAAGGATCATTGGATACCTATTTATATAACACATAGCGATTTTTTTTCATTTATATAATACGTTATACGGGATAACTAAGAGGATGACATACCTACCTCTGAGTGATACCGGTTCCCTATGGGAAATTACATTGAAAGGATTTGGTGTCCAATTTCGCTATATCATTCCATGTGAAATGCTTGGTCCCCTATGTATATTACCAAGGATGATCTTAATTGGATATGCCCTATTTTCCATAAGAAATACTTCGATTATCATGTAGTAATTCTTTAGACGACATCATATTCTATTAAGAGTATTATACCCATGATTAATACCTATCCCCCTAGCCATTTACCATATATGATCTTGATGTGAAATGTTTTAATACTATAACATGTGCAATACATGGCCGCCTATGTGTTTTACCAAGAAAATTATTAGTGTGTTATGACTTTATATTATATTGGGAGCGATGCATGGGATTCCTCTTTATGGATATCCTACGACACAATCTTATGAATATGGGTCATTATGGTGTTCTTCATATGATAATTAAGATTCCTCTTTATGAATTACCTTGTTTGGGAGAATGATTTCATCTTACTAATAACCATAATGACTTTTTTCGAAAGATATAAAACATGCTAGTTTACTATAATTGTGTTTGTATTCACCAAGACAAAGGAAATGCTTTTGTTTGGTTCATGTTTGTATTAATACCATGTGACAGGCCCAACTATGTTCCCTTATGGATGCACCCAGTAGTTAAATATATACATATTATATCTATATAGTTTAACCCTTTATTCTAGGTAATTCATCATAGGATGAAGTAGGTATGGCACCTAGTGTACTTGAGAAACCTGAGACCAACATGTTTATATCTTTATTATTTATTTAATTATTTATATATGTATTTCCATGTTATCTATATCTTCACACATCTTTATTTTATATTCATGGAATTGATAGCTACAAAAACCATTGGTGGTGGCATAATAAATATATCTCACACCTTGTTCATACATCCATTACACTAGGCTACCCTAACATACCTCATTAGTTGTAGGGTTATAATCCATGTATTATATTATCATACATTTACATGGGAGTTTGGAGAACATAGCTAAGATGATTCTCCTGATTCTTATGGAGATGGTCCTTGGGGAGTTTTTTCATTTCTCATTTCAGATATTTTTTTGTATCAGATATAATATAATTGAAAATTATCATTATGTACCCTTATTTGGATATGCATTCAAGGTTAAATATTTGTAATTTTTTACTAGATTCTTTTTTATCATTATCTTCTACTATTATGTCTTTTATTTATACTTCTTCAATGGTTTTTTGAATTATTTATTACCTATTATAACAATTTTCTACTATGATCCTCAAGGTATAGTCTCACTACCATACCATGCTTGGATAATCCCTACTAATTTGAATCCTCCAACATAAAATGAGGTGCTCTTGAGGCCATTTGACAGAATAGGTCAGGTTGTCATTTCAGTGTCTCCTAGGTAAGGATTTTTTAATTAAAATCCAAGATGATGCAATAAAAATATTTTAATTCAAGAAATCATCCTTCTCTAGAGATCTCCTTATTAAGCATTATGAAATGGAACCATATGGTATTTTTTCTCATCATTATGGTAATTATTAAGATAAATTAAGGTAATAAATATATTAGATCACCAAGACTCTATTAAAATGTAACATGGGAGAGTTAACAATCTCTGGGCTATATGTAGTCCAAATGCATAACTACATGGAGCACATGGACATCACAGGAAATAATGTTCCAAATGATTTATATATAGATATCATCTTATCCTAAATAACACATAGAATATACTATTAAATTATGAATTATAATATAATAAATAGCGAGAAGACCCTATAAGAACCCCTTTTTGAGGTTTTTAAAGGTGATAAGGACATGGGGAATGACAAACTTCGGGCCCTTGTGGTGAATAAACTGAAGAACATGGAAATAGGCCCCAAGAGTAACATATATTTCTAATCCTCATCATAACCATCAATCTAATAATAGGATGAAAAAAAGTGAGGTAAAATAATTAGATTTTGTATATATTTCATGGTGTCTAAAAATTCCCTAGAAGAAGGATTTCAACTAGTTAATAAAATAGGAATAAGATATGGTTCATTCATTACCGAGTGAAATATTTAAATATAATCCATTTTTTTAAATATAGCATGTGGTACTCAAATTGTTATCCATATATATGAACTGAGTAGTATATGAAAGATTTCCAATGAAGAAGTGGAACTTGAGCTACCTAATGGAATTTAATTTTTATCTTTCGCTAAAGGAAACATCAATAATAAAATTGAAAAAATATATCTTATGGTTGAAATTATTTTTTATCAATTTATTGTTACAAAATAATTGGTATCATTCGATGTTATTTACTCTATTGTTTTGAAATTTAAAAATAATATATTTTTGTTTAACAAATTCAATATATAATGTTTTATAGTGGTTTTGAATAATGGTTTTTATATATTATATTACAAAACCAATGTGATGAATATTTATAATGAATCACGTATTCTTGTATCATATCAAACACTATAGTGGAATAAAAAAACATGGTCATGTAAATGAGAATATTTTGACAAAGCTCCACTAAGATGTCTATTTATATACATTTTAACTAAATCCACTCGATTCATGTATCACTATTTGTAAGTTAAAATGACTAAGTTTCCATTCAGTGGTAGGGTGAAAGGTCTATAGTGATTCTAGAATTGACACATATAGATAAGTATGGACCTTTTCTAAAAAAAATTATTGTTGTTTATTAATATTTTATTACATTTATTGATGACTTTAGTTGATATTAATATATTTAATTAATTTCGTACAAGTATAAAAAGTTTGAAAAATACATTGAATTAAAGAATAAAATATATATATATATATATATATCTTTTTATGATGGTAAAGAAAAATCATCATGATTGACATAGAGAGTATATTAACACAGAATTCATCTTCAATCTATGGGAATTTGATATTTGTTCTAAAATTCACCTTTCTAATATAACATAGTAGAATTGGGTTTGTGAAAAAAAAACGATCCATCCATTTTTATACATTGTATGGTTGATAATTAGTAATTCATGTATTTCATTATCATTTTCATTATATTCATTACAAACTATGGTTTTCAAAGAAAACTGGTTCCCAACTAAGATGAAAAATATGATTCCATATGAGATATTCTATGGAAAGTAACCTATACATTCACATACTCTTGAATGGGGTTGAAATACACTTTTTAAGGCCAATTCATGTAACTAAATAGATCGTCAGACAAATTAATTTTTACATTATAGGATAACCCAGAGGAATAAGAGGATATAACCTATAACCCACCTTATATTAGAATGTCACTATGAAAAGACATTCCATATTTACCAAGTAGTAGAATATATCTAAATGTGATAGTGGGATCATGGTGAATTTAATGATGTTCTTACTCTAGATAAACAATAGTTTTTACTATAATAGATTCCATAGGTCTATATAGAAGTGGTTATTTCTGGAAATGAAGAGTTGGGTAGAGTTCAGAAGACAATAAATATATTGTTTTCTAATAATTAAGAATAGTGACTCATCATGGATTTAAAATAATTATCCTCTTTGATACATATAGGGAATAAAGATATTTGAAGATTATCGTGGATGTAGTTCATGTATCAGAACCATGTCTATGTTTTATTCACTCCATTAGTTTATATAATGCATGTTTCATGATAGTGGTTATTCATCAGATAATATTAAACTAGTATATATATATGCGAGTACTAATAATTATGAACTAGTATCTAAGGGGTATATATATATATTCAATTTATATACTATGAAAAAACATCATTAATTTCAGTGAATAAATCCATCAAATTTAGACCTCTTATAATAGCGTTCATTGAGTATGATATTTGGATTACTAATGTGAGAAAAATTCTCTTTATTAGGATCCTTCAACAATTATTCTATAGGAAACAACTAGATGTGTTTGTGACGATAGGTATTTAAAATAATTTATGAAATCTACAAAGAACCATTTATAGATTAAAGAAAGGATGTAGGTAATGGAATTTTTAGTTCGATGAATCCATAAGAGAATTTGGTATCATAAAGAACCTATGTGAGCCATGAGTGTAGAAGAATTTGAGCGTGGTTTTATTCTAGGTAATGCATGTTAGTGAAATTTTAATTAATGGAAATTAAATTCTAGTCTTTCATATTTTATTGTACTAGTTGAACAATTGATTCAACATGAAGGACATATGTGAATATACCTATTATCATGGGATAAAAATCATTCAAAACAGATCTAAATTTATTGTTGGTATAGGATCGTGTATATAAATAGACCTTATAATGATGTTATTAAGTACACTGCCATCCCTAAGGGAATTGGTTCGAGTGTCACATGGTATACATATTTCAATGATTTTTTCCTTGGACACAATATGTGAGATATTTTATACATAAGATCCCATATACATATGTGATAATATTCATCAAGTATCCATTTTTATATATAGGGTATTGTTTTTCTTACTCCTTGAGAATTATTGTAATATATCTAGTTAATCTAGGATAATCGAATTTTACTGTTGTTATGGTTATCCTTATGTATCAAAAGTGTATTAAGGATATGATTTTGGTGTTTGGAGGAGATAGAGAGCTAGTTGTTATGGGATATAAAAATTAAGGATTCAAAATTGATTAAAATGACATAAAATCTTAATTAGGGTATGTATTGAGTCTCAATGGAAAACCTTTTATCTATAAGAGTTTGATGAAAAATGGTGTACCTTATTATATCAAGAAAATAAAAGTATAGTGAGACTTATGATGGAACTAGTTTAGAAGTATGAATAACTAACGTCCTCTATGAACTAGATGTGGTACCAAGTAGTTAAGGACCACTAAAATGTTAATGTGATAATACTATAGTGTTGGATCTTGAAATAGATCTAATTCCACATTAGTGGATGAACCAATGTCATTGTAAGCATCACCTCTAAATGGAATTTTATCAATTCATGAGGTAACGGGGATTAGATATTCAATGTAATAGATCATGGTGGACTCATTAATAAATAATTATCTTAGTATAATCAACAATATCATGTCTAATTTTTTGAAACAAAATATTTTTTCGTAGTCGGATCTTGTGTTGAGGGAGTCATTCGCAGTTGGTTTTCTAGAAACTACTTCTATATAATTTTTTATTTCATTAATTAATTTATTTAAATATTAAAAATTTCGTTATTATATCTTGTTTTTTATCAAAACATGGGTGTGATAATGCAATATTTTTTAGCACCTCCCTATTATAATAAGAATGTTGAAGATTTTTGATGGTATTCTAAAATACATGTTCTATAACTGGATGATGTTTTTTAGTGATATATAGATTATACATGTTATTGTGGAAAATAGGTCCTTAAGAAATGGATACTTGTTCACATGAAGTCTTCCTTTGATAATATACAATATAATGAAGAAATGGGAATGTGACCATCCAATAGTAAATCAACATTTATATGTTTTATTTTATGTTACACTATATGGGAATTATTTATTTCCCATCGATTATAATATTGTTATAAATTCAAACCATAATTTATTTTATTTTATGTATTGATGAATGTAATTTCAACATTCTATTGCAAGAAGGTATGATAAAATGGGTGAATCATGAGTGATATTTCATTAAAGAATAATTAGAGGAATGATTTTCTCCCTATTCTTCTAATAGAATTCAATATGTGGCATCCTTTTTAGGAGTGTAATTACTTGATTAGGTCCATAGATATGTACTTTTATTGGAATTTTTTTAAAGAAATCCCTTGAATGAGACATTGAGTTCATTTTATGATGACCCTAGTATGGAACCTATTATATTAGTTATTTTTATATAAAGGTATTGTAATATACATTGTGCATTCATAAGAGGTTTTCTTTATATTTGACGTTAACATATTTCTCTCTGGGTTCCATAGAATGTTGATATGTGGAAACAATGTAATTTATGTTGTTCAACCTTACTCCATTGAGAAAGAGGCCAAAAGTGTCTCACTTTAGGTTTATTCAGATCCTTACGTAAATTATATATGAATTTAAAAAGTTTAATAAATGTTATTCACATATATGTTTTAAAAATTATTAATTTTTGGTTGATCAAAATTATTATTTCATCGGTTATTTGAGAGAATATTTTTTATTTGAATATTTTATAAACATTTATTCAATATTATAGTCAATAAAATATTTCATTATATATCCTCAGTAATGATGTGATGGTTATTTTTATCAAAAAAATTTATTCATTATTCAGGGTTCGATAAATTTTGTAGTGGATGAATGGATGAGTTAGTGTTATAATGAAAAAGAAATTTTAAATAATGTTTGAATAAATACTAATTTATTTATTCAAGAAATGATATTAATTTATCAACGACCATAGTTTATATCAATTAAATATCGTTGATATTATTATTATTTAGACATGATGATCAGTAGGATTTAACAAAATATTATGTTCTATTAGTGAAATTATTATTCTCTAACTATAAATTGATATAAACCAGACAATATCCTTGGAAACCCTAATTATCATTTCACTATATTAATTTATATAGAATCAGATTAATCCCTATAGATAAATCCATGATAATAATATTAGAAATGTGCATTAATTCTCAACTTTAACCTTGTGAATAAAATAGAGTATATAAAGATTCCAACCTCCTTGAAGTAATTAATTTGGTGTTAAATGATGAATAATGTAAGAATTATAATCCTATATGTTATCACTCAAGTATTTCAATAGTAACTTCTAGTGGTTTTTTGGTCACATGCAGATCAATAATCAAGGATTTTTACCCTTTAATCCTTTAAGGAAATGTTGATACAACATGATGTTGTCATATAATTCATAAACGGACATAGAATTTCCATGTGAGGTGATTTTTTATTTTCATAAATTAATTATATATTATATTTGATAATATTTTCTTGTGGATTATAGTGTTACAATTCATCTAGTTCTACAAATAAATTCAATGAAGTTAGCATTTTTTCTTAACTGGGCACAAGCTTGATAGCTTCATCTACACCCAAGGACCATCATAAAACACATAATATATCTTAGTATAATATTAATTGTGTAGTTTATCTATCTAATAACATGAATAATCTGATATTTTTTTAATGAAATGGGATCTTACGAATGAAAAAAAATATATATTAAATAATAGATGAATGTATGGTTAAGATATCGTTGCTCTCACCTAGATAAGGTCTCCATTACCTTCTTACCAAAATTATTCCCTTGTGGAGTTTAATATTAATTAAATACCTTAATATAATATTATATTTTAAAATAATTTACATCTAACATCATAATGTATTAGTTTACAAGTATCTTGTTAAACAAATTCTTTAGAATTTTAATTTTTATTTCAGTTAACAACAATAATTTTATGTTCATTATACTATACAAATAAATAATTCCATGTATTGATTAGGTTTACTTTAAATTGTCTAAAAAATATTCTTGTCATATCCATTACATTTTAAATGACTGTTATTGACCATTAATTACAAATATTGAATGTTATATTATTTTATAATAATTTTTATATTTATCTTTTATTGATGGCACTAGATATCTCTAATTTGAATATAAGTTAACAAATTTAAATTTATAGTGTGTTCAAAATAAAATAATTTCTAAAATTTAAATAGAATATAATTTTTCTTGAATTCAACAATGATATTTTTCCATGATAATAAAAAATACATAATAATATCTTTCAATTACAAGAAACATTACACTGGAAAATGTGATCTAATAAGGTATATTACTATCCTAGGATTCAAGATCAATCAAATAATATAAGATTTTATATAACACTAATATTTTATATGGATATCCATCGTTCTATTAATTGGATAAGAATATCGTTGTCAAAAAATATATCATATACCCAAGAAATAAAATATAAATATTATATGAAATGATGAATATAACTAATGTGGATGGTACATTATTATTTTCCTTTAATTTATTTTTATTCAACTTCTAGTGAAACGTTTTTATGAATTCGATTCAAATTGACTAATATTTATTCATATAACTCTTTATTTTCAGTTTGTATAAATTATATTATCATTATTTCATTTTACATCAGAATTTACCTTAGACATTTTTCAATTCATTCCATTAATTTCCCTATAATAGCATAAATTTTATCATTAATATTGTTTTTAACCACTTTTTTAAATTTAATCAATGGATATTATATTGATTTTTACATATTTTTCCTCCTATTAAATTTAATAAAACGGGATAAATTTGGTGATAATGATTCTCACATATTATTATTGGAAAAATAATTTTTAATTCCATATACAATACATCATATTCATCAATGAAATTTATCCTCTTCATTCTATAACAAATAAGCTAGATTATATAACCATTATAACATGTAAATTTCATTTTGATAATATTATTAGTTCAAATCTTTTTTTCCTCAGAATTCGCATAGATATGAGATAATTTTGTTTCACCATCCAATAACCCCTTGTTTCCCACAACTCATAGGACACTTTTATAAAATAATTATGCAAACATGTAAAACATCATATCTTCAATATCATTTGAAATTATGATGATTTGTTTGTGAATAGGAAAAATTTTGAGCTTGGATTCAATTTTTAATTCTAAGTGTCATAAAAACAAAATATAATGTTTATTAAATTAATAATATGGATGAAGACATGTCCTGGGGATAGGGGATATTAGGGGTAGTAGTGGCTACTGAAAAGATATATACAATAATTCGAAGTTATCTAATGGAATCTGCTGAAAAATAGGTTGTACTAGAAAACATTTTATCCCAAAACAACTAAAAGTAACATGTAAGACACTAGATATCTAACAGTTGATGACAGTAGCCTTGTATGCTATTGTAACCACATGTTAGTTGGTGTAATGAGAGAGGATAACTGGTGGGGCCACAAGATATCTTCTGACACCCATCTGTTTGTAATGTATTCGGTTTGGGGGATTTTAAAATGGGGGAATATTTCACTTTTCAGTGTTGGGGACCATGTGATTTTTCTAGTAAGGGGGAAATGGAATAGAAATTTCATAGTCAATGTACCTCCTCTTTTCTCTACATGATCCCCCATTTAGAGGGGATGGATATTTTTATTTGAAATTTAAGAATCAAGGTAAGGTGATCTATTGTAATTCTTTCTCGGACCCCACTTCACTTCCATCTTATTTCCTCTAGTTTCATAGTAAATGTACCTCCTCCTTTAGTTAAGTTATGTTTCATAGAAAAATAAATTTTGAAATCAATTTAATTATATTTATATTTATTATGGATTTATTATTTTTTGGGGTGTGTAACAAACATTCTATGGGTAGTTGGTCATGGTTTTGACAATACAATAGTTTTGGGACAGTTTTAATGTGATTATTAAATGGTGGATTAAATTTAATATTTGGGGAGAATTAGTTATAATTAATTATTAGAAAACTTTTAGTGTGAGTTTGGACATTTGGGTGTAGAGATGGTCTCTTTTGATCATGGGTGATGTTTTATGGTTTGGAAGGGACTTGGTGGCTCCATATAAAATATTTAAATCATTGGAAAGAATTTAATAAAGTTATTTTGTATCACGTACATCCATTATAGCATTTATACTTATCAACATTTCATTTTGAAACTCCATCTTTCTAATGAGTTTGACTATAAAATTTTATTTTTTAATTAAATTAAATATTTAAATTTAAATGACCAAGAATGGGGTTGATGAACACCCATTGTATTATAGAACATTACCTCAAATGCAGATGGATAAAGTCAAAACTATATGAAATTTAATATCCTCCGAATATTGTATGCGGAGAGGCTGAGAAAACGAGATTCATTTTCAAGAATGTGGGATTAAAAAACAGCTACAATATGGGAAAGGGTGGAACTAGAGATAATAGGATGTGTGGAATTTATAGGATAACTTCAAGCTAATTGGGCTCAACATTATGATTTTTGGGAAGAAAAACCCTCTTTCATTCAAATTTTCCTATCCCAGGTGAACATAATATATGATAACTAGGATCTAGGTGGGAGTGGAGATCAAAATATAGTGACATTAAGGACCATGATGGTCCATTAGACATCTTTTAGATAATTCCTTGTTGATGAGAACCCATGAAGTTGTTGAGGTCATTCTACCTTATGGAAAATGTTGTGGGATGCAATGCTCTAGTTCCTTTGGAGCTGAACTAAGACCACAACTGACATTGATGAAACATACCACAACACTTTTGATGTAAAGATACATATGATTCCCTATTAGTTTCACATTAATATGATGGGCCTGAGTGGGAATACCTGAGATGTATGTGGGTGTCATCATAGAACCCACACCAGACTAGTGATCCCGACAAGCTATCAACAGTGGGGTTGGGGCCTATATTTGATCAGTCCTTAAGTTTACATTGTATTTGGTTTTTATTGGATGATTCCTCAGGATATGTATTACATGGTTGTGTTTACAAAGTAATGGATTTTGGAATATTGATGTGATATTATGTTTTGGTGAAAAGTAAAAGTGCCCCTTCTATAAGGAAGGAGCTCAATAGTAGAGTAGCCATGGATTTGGGAATTGATATATAAAAAATACTACCACTAATTTTGATCTAGGATAATAGGGTTATCATGAGAATTGTTCCTAGAGTTTATTGGATCCTAATAGGTTATTCAATGGATTTGGATCAAAGATGATAGGACTACCATCACATTTTTTTCATGGATTCATTTATAATATGATTTGTATTACCGTTGATTAATATCCTAGATGATATTACTATAATAGAGATTATCCTTAGAATAATGAGTATATGATAGGGTTTCTATATATTTAGAGATCAGATGAAAATACTATTATTATATAGGTCCCCTTGTTCATGAAGATTGGGTTGGGATTCATAAGATTTGTAGCCTTCGTGATAATTTGAAGTCATGGTAATTGAAACTGTATAAGAGACATCAAAACATTGGATAAAGACGGTATGTGTGATTAGAATCATGGGAATAAATATAGATAACAATTAATTTACATTATATTCAGTATTTTTTTTGTTTCATCTGATAATTCCATGCACATATATCATTGTATAAGTTAGTTTTCTTGTTATGGAATTGGTGGTGGCCAAACGGCGTATATTCTCACACACTTATCTAGAATCTACATAACATGGATACCCGATTAGACATTCATAAGATTGTAGGAACATTTTGGGGTAATTCATTGTTCTGATCATGTTAGAATGTTCAGATGTATAGAAATTTATTGGGATTATGTATGGATGATGGATTTTTTGTAGCAAATTTTTTGTTTTATTTTCTTTTACCCAAATATTTATATTTAAATAACATAGTGTGAGGTCAGTGTATTATTGGAATGGATATTTGGGCCTTTTTTCATTTCGTTTATTATTTAGTTATGTTCATATTAAAAACTTTTTTTGTCATATTATTTTCTATTGAGGATGTTATTTTTAATTTCTAATTTTCCACAATATGATATGAAGGTATAGTCTTCCAAAATTATCATTTTATTTAAATGAAACCAGTTGGGAGCCTCTTTAAAAAGAGAATTCAATTTTTAGGTCACATATTAAACCATTCCAACTACTATTCAATGTGTAATATGGGGTGGGACATAATAATGTGGTATCAGAACAATGGTTTTATTTTTTTCACAGTTTTTTAGGATTGGAAAAATACGTATATAGGAATGATTCAGAGCCTGTGATGGATATCATACTGGTTTGATATGAAAAAAAAATTATGAATTCCATGATACCATGGTTGTCATTTATAGGTTGGATTTTTGTGTTAATGGTGTATATTATTTTCCCATAAGGTTCCTCACATGGATATTTGTAGTTTCTGATTATTATGGACTTTGGATATTATACCCCTATAAAGAGGCTATTTGATTGATTCATAATTTTGACCAACAGAGGAAAGAAGAATCACATGCATCATTTCAAGAATGTAGTATTCACATGACATAATGTCCTTATTGTGTGATATGTTACTGTAGACTATGTGTCAGTTTCCTTTAGTGATAGAATCTTAAAAATTTTTGTTTTACCATATATGTAATTGGTGGAATTATACTCAAATAAGAATACTTATATATAAATATTCCTCCCATGGAAGGTCATGTAGATGTAACATTTTATTATTGATGGCGAGGATGATGATGTAGTCCATCTTCTTAAGAGGTGGAGAGAACCTTGTTGGTTAGGATAGGAACATGATTCCAAACATTTAAACCCCTTATGGGTTTCCATTAATATGTTTGGTTATTTTACATGAGTAGTAAATGATACATAGTTTCATCCCATATGCCGTTAAATGCAATTATACTAAACCAAATAATGTGTATTTTTTTCATCATGTGAATAATCTTGGATTATACCATTTTTAATAGAATGCATCATCGGTAATAGGTGACCCTCTTGGTAGTATACTAATGTATAAAATCATTTAATGGATCGGCTCCCTAGTAGTGGGTTGTAGTCTAATTTTGATTACGACTTGTGTGAGTCCCCATGAGTGGTTATTGATATTTTTAGATAGCATTAGTTAAGATGGGTTCATAGATAATACACCATAGATTGTGGCTATCCATGAGTTTAAATTTTTATTACAAAGTAATATATTGTTACCCTAAAGTTATACTAGACTTGTAGGGTAATTTTGGAAACATAGAGACCCTTAGGTTTTATTTGGGTCCTGGATTGATGGTGTTTGGTAATATTAATCTCTACCATGAGAGAGTTTAGACCATGGTATGTGTTATTTTTTTATGTAATTGAGTGATACTTAAATCCATCCTAAAAAAATTCATGGGAGGTTCTCTGGGTTTTAGTGACATGAAAAGAGGGGTGTTGTGGAATTATGTAACAAATATTGGTTTCAACTTTAGTTTGAGGGTGACATCTAGCCTTGTGTGTATTGGATGTGTTTTATAATAATGGTCAGAGTTCATGTGGATTCTCATGATAGAAATTTCATTAGAGGGTAGTTATACTGGATGATGTAGTTGTAATTTATTAAAACAAGGATGATTATCTACGGTTCCCGAATGATGTTGCAAGGTGGGAAGAAATTAATCGATCATGGAACTAGTTTTGTTCTTGATCCAGAATAGGAGATCAATGGCATCTCATGTCTTGTTGAGAATGATGTGTCATAAAAAACAGTTAACATGACCTTGATGGAACATGAATCAATTAATTGATATTTAAGTTCCATGATTGGTGTTACATGTGAATATTCTCATTATGTTTAGGAGAAAGGTGTGATTCACACTAGTCATGTATGGTGTAACTCTTTAATGGAATTACTGACATACATCGGTGAGAATAGGGAATATTGTATCAAATTAAACAGTTGTGGTAATGGTGAAGTAGATATTTTTATGAAATATTTAAATTACCCTAATGATGAAGTATATTCTAGGAATATATAATTTTTTGTAGAATGTTCAACCATATAGGAACATTGAAACACTTTATTGGGGATATGTGTGGTTAGGTGTTAGTTAATGGAATGTATTTCGAAGATTGAGGAGAGTGTGTCTGGGGAGGGGAGGCACATGTCTAGTGACTGAATCATTCTAGTAATAGCTTTAGGGTGGTGACCCCTGTTATGATCCAATGTTTTGTAAATGTCATGGATTATATTTTAATTAGTCTTAAATAGGTGATAAATGATGATTGTTTTGATTATGGGGAATGAGTGGTATTTCTAATTCAATTCGTTATGTTGGTTGATAGAATAAGTGTAGGCTGTGTTGGTAATGAGCTATTTATAATTTTGTGATGATGATGATCCTACAAATGTAGTGAGTTAGATGTCAATTGTGAGTGAGTAGACCTCATATACGACGAGTCATGTCAATTAGGGATCATCCATTGGATAGTCATTGTGGAATTATAATTTTTTTGGGTAAATTGACCTGATTCCTTCAATATTAATTGGGGAATTCTAGTTACAAGTTTAGATTCATAATGCAGTGGATTCCATGCATCGAAGAAAGGATCTGAAATGATTTTTTTGAATCAATTTTATAGTTATATAAGAGTTGTGCTAGTGATCATTATGTGGAATAATTATTGAAATGGGAAATCAATGGTTTGGTTAGGTAATGTCACATGAATCTTATTTCATGCTTCAGTGATCATTCTCAGAATGATCTCAACATCCATTGGTTAAAGTCATCAAGATCAGGTTTTGATGTTGAATTTGAAGCTGGATAAAGGAATGTTTAGGAAATTATGGCCATAATATGTTCAACTATCAATTTCACATGTATATAAATGAATTCTATTACAAACTGCATCAGTCATGTAATTTTTGGCATGAATGGGTGTTTTTTGTTTTTCAGGCCTACCAACGGAATTCATTAAATTATATTCCTTCATAAACGGTTATTGATACTAATTTTATTTCATTGAAAATAGAATTTTTTGCAGTATTCTAGTATTTTATTGCATATGATGTTATAAAACATAGGTAGAACATCATTATGATTATAGGTTTTTGTTTTGAAAGGAATTTTGAATTGTAATATTTTTATAACATTGGAATTGATGGTTACTACCTATGTCAAATAGTGGGGAGTTATTGAGCTAATTGATAAATTGTAAAACATAATGATCATATTTCTAGTTATACATGATCATTTACAAGTTATCCAAATGTTCTGATGGTGTCCAAGGGAATTGGAATAGTATTTTTTGGGTTGTTCTTCTTATGTTGGAGGATGTTCAGTAGATGTGTTTGGGGAATTCTATAACAAAACATGGATGTTGAGAATATATTAATTATCAATGTAGGTGAAGAATATTGGTTGGAGGTCCACTGTTACATGTAGATTAAAATAGGTTAAAAGTTGGTGATATTGTAAAACCATGTATCTGTACATCATTTCAGAATTTAGAAGATTTGTGAATTTTTTATATAGTTTTTGGGTTGAATTTTGAAACAGGATTTGAAGTTAAATTACAATTCTTAAAACCCCTCAATTTAATTCTATTGGATCATTAATGTGGATCATGAGTTTTCTCATAGAATTAGGATGACTCTATAAGGGTCCGATGTGGGTGCAGGAAAACACATGTCATATAGTGAAAATTCAAATCCCTTTGAAAAAATACACTAGCCATTTGGTTGTTTCCACATGGAATGTACTGGTTGTATATTTTAACCATGTTGGTATATCTAACCATATTTAAGTCATTTATACTACGGTGGCTAATTAGTTGGGTCATAATCTAGATTGTGGCCCCCACAAGCTAGCTAGTGAGGCCAGTTTCGGGGATTTTAAATTGGGGAATTTACATTTTCTAGTGTTGTGTCCCTTAATATTTATCTAAGAATTGGGTTAAGAGTTGAAATTTCATTGTCTATTTTATCACCCCATTTATCTTTATTATAAACCATTAATAAGGGATGACCTGATGTTTTTTAAAATGATAAATCTAGGTATGATAATATTTTTTTCAGTTCTTGGAAACCCGCTTCACTTACCTCAAATTTACATATTTATATCTATGTTTTTGGTTTCTAATAAACTAGATCCTAGTGGAATCAACTATGGGTAATAAGGCTTTCATTCTCCTCGCAAAGAGGTCTTGTAGAGATGTTTCATGCATGCTCTCTATAGTTGTTTTTATAGATTTTTTTATCCAATTTTGTTGAGAAAATCAACATAATTGCATTAACTTTATTAAAGATATATTGTTGAGTGATTAGTATTTCAACTAAATTAGTGTTATGTGCTTTTTATGTACTATCCACATGCAGTTTTTCATACTTTTTTCATAAAGGTGGTGTTCAATGAGTTTTCGATAGATCATTCCACATTTTTAAAATTAAATATTTTTTTTAGATTTTATTATAAATATTTATTTATTTATTTTGAAAATATTAAGGAGATCTGGGTTTAGAGACAAGATTTGGATATCAAGGGTGATTTATATGATCATGTGAAGGTCTTCAAAATATTTTTTATAATTGTAAATGTCTCGATAAAGTTGAATAAATTTAGGTGGTCTCTTATACATGGATTATGTAATTTTTTTCTTTGTTATGTTTCATTTGGATGGTTAACATTACAATAAGGGTGAGGCATGAGCTTCAGTTAATCAAATAAAAAAATTATTCAATTTATTTGTCTACTTAAAATTTTCGAGCTCCAATGATCATGAAAACCCTTATATTATATCATTTTTTCACAACTAATGATTTTATTTGCTAAGACCTTGAGAAACTATATTTCCTATAGACATCCAATGATGTGAGGGTATACAAATGAGATCTATTAGATATTCATAGGGTATTTATAATCCAATAATATATTAATAATTTTAGAGTTATAAAGAATAGTCTTTTTAAGCCCTAGATAACCCCTTTTGTTGAATTTGATCCATTAAGGCTTGGAAAGATATGGATGAAATGAGTAAACCCCTTCCTCCTAATGTGACCAGGACTGGGTGGAAGGATAGTAGTATGGTCAAGATCAGTTTGGGTGACAAAACTAACACAGAGTGACCCTGAGAAGAAATAGTTCTAATGGTACATCTCATAGAAACTATCTATGTGGTGAAAACCTATGTAGTCAGCGATTCCAAGCAATCCACCAGATGGTGTTGTGGGAAGCATCTCTTAGTGTGTATTGTGCGATACGAAGACTATGACTGAGACCAATGAACAATGTGTGGGTTTCTTTTAGAAACTAAGACTAAGGGGGAAAATGGGTTCCCTTTTTAAATACTAATCATGGGAGGATGTACCTGAGATAGTGGAATGTTTCATCATTGAATCGACACTGAACAAGTGAGCACAGTGGGCTATGGAAAGTGGTGTTTGGTGTGTGTGTTTTCTAAAATAGTATGTTTAGTTTATCTTTGGTAGTATATGGAATTTTTCATTTTGGTGGGTGTCACATAGTTTGGATACCATGTTTATGGAGACGGGAATCTATAAAGACTACCATTTTTTATCTATATATTGTTTAATGTTTTTGGTTCTCAGTACTAGATCCTCCATTGATTTGGGGAATAATATAGAATATGTGATGCCATGGATTTTAATCCTTTGTTTTATGTGTTACTATGGCCTTATCCACATTTCTATAGGATACTGATTGGGGATTTTATTTATTTGGACCATGGGTGATAGGACTACAATGGGACTCATCTATGGATCTTGGAGGATTATGATAGGGTCTAAATTGGATTAATTTCCTAGATGATAAGATTATTATTAACTATGTATCTAGAATGACTAGTATTATTTGGTTTTTTGGGTATTTGGATCTAATGCGTTACTTGGGAAGAATATTTATCATGCCATTCTTAGGGACACGCTAGAAATGGCCAATATTAATGTGGTCAATTGTTGACATAAGTCTAAGGATTGATAGTAATTTTTTTCATTATTTTTAATACTTTTCATTTACTTGATTATGGTAGTAACAAACACATATCACATTATATTTTGTTTAATATGATACCATTTTTTTGGTTCCCAACTATGTTATATACTCAAATGCTACTCATTTATCCACTGCACTTGTGTACCAGATCAGACGATTACAAGATTGCAGACAAAGGTTTGGTTGAGGGCCTGGGTTGATCAAACAAGATTATTATGGAACGTACCAATACACTAGTAGGTGTGGCTCTTGGAATACATGGAGCTAGATTTTTTATTTATATTCTTTGATCCATGTATGTATTTGACACTATCTACTCTGTGTTCATTGTATGTATGTCATGGATGTTCGAACTCTATTATTTAATATACTATAGTCTAAATCAACTACTATCGTTCTAATATTATTTACAGTTTTGGATTTTTTTTGTTTCATTTATTTTAATAAAGCAATATGGTGGAGTATTCACCCTAAAGTACCATATTAAATCTTTTCTTATATTCTGGAGATTTTGAAATAAGGGGATGTGTGCATGAGGTCGTGTGGGGAACCAACCAAACTATTGTTCATAGAATTATTTTTATGTTGGTCATTGTAAAACATATAATGCATCATCCATATAACTATTATATGATTTCTTATCACCCTCACATTCCATATGTGATCGATCGTTTGGTAATATAGACTATAATAAATAATATTTTCCATAAAATCATAGTAGTGCATGAAAACACCTATAACACTCTATAAAATTAATACTTATGGGGAATTGTTCAATTTTTTAGATTGGTAAATTTTTTTAAATGGTATTATTTTATACACTTTTATAAAATATATAAATGAAAACAATAATTCAATATAGTTTTATTGTTATTTTGAATGAATTTATTTATCAATAGTTATTGTCTATCATTATTTTATTCAAATACCAATAAACCTATTCATGGTGAGAATCAAGCACCAGTATGGCCTTATAATCCTTCAAGAATAATCCAATGGGGTCTATTACATGAATCTGCATTTCAAAGATCCGTCTCCTAAATGACTGTTAATGTATATCCTCCATGATGAAACATTTATATCATGATCCATCATGAATTTATATCCTTTGAGGTGTCAATTTTCATTCATGATCCACAGTGAATATATAACCCTTGCGGTGTCACTTTTCCTTAACGATACACCATGATCATATCTCATCTACGATGAAACTTAATATTCACGATTGACCATGAATGTATCTCCTCCACAATGTAACTTTTCCTTCATGATACACTATTAACATATCTCCTCTATGGTGTCACATTTCCTTTGGGATCTACTGCAAATGTATATCCTCAGCAGTGTCACTTTTCCTTCACGATCCTCTGTGAATGTATCTCCTCTTTTCTCATCACATTTTCCTCACAATCCACCATGAATGTATATCCTTCATGGATTCACTATTCCTGCACATTCTTCTTAAATCTTATATCCCCCCATACTTCACTTTTCATTCTTGATCCACCGTGAACATATCTCCAATGTGGCGTCACATTTCCTTCATTATTCACTATGAATGTATCCCCTTTAAAGCATCACATTTTCTTTTTTTTCCCCTTTCTTCTCCGTAGTGAGCCCTATGAATACCTCCAACTTCTTGTGCTTATAAACAGAAGTCTCACCGGCTCTAAACCATTTTTGCTCCATCCTTTCTCCTTCCAAGATCCCATTTTGTGATTCTCTTCATGAACTAGAATATGGATTGTCCAAGGTACTTGTGAATTGTGAGTCATACCTATATATGTTATTTATATACCCCACATGTGGTAGTGATTCCCTTTCAATGTTCATCACCCTTGACAATTAAGGGAGACCTTTTGGGTCACTCGAGGCTCCACGAAGCATTAAGACTTCGCAAATCACTATTCAAATAACGACCTCATTACTATGTTGAATGTTTTCTCTGATAGTTTCCAACCTTATTGAATCCTCATTCAGTCATGATGAAACCTTAATTAATGGATAAATACTCTTTTATGAATCACTTTTTTTCCACAAAGTGCCTTTCCTTCACTAATCTCTTCTTATCAAGTCCCCGAACCTCGCAAACCCCTTTCTTACATCACCCTCTAAGCTTGTGTGAGGTCATTTCATGGTTCCTCATGTGTTATTTCAAATAGTGCTTCCCTACCTTATGATTATTTGCATAGGCATTCTAATAGATATTAATTCTTTGTATGTTCATGCTAATTTGAGAACCTGAAGTGACCACTCCTCCACCCCATTGTTTCGTGGGAGTGCTTGTTCCTTCATTTCCCCAATTGTGGGTTAGTAAATGTTATATAAGTATAATGGGAGAGGATTGAGTCCTCTTAATTTGAGCTATAGGACATTAAACATCCAAGATCCCTTATCCAAAACACATGATGTTAAACTGTGAGTTTCTTCATATGTGGTAGGCCTTGGATAATTTGAAAGGGATTGAGCATCATATTTTTCCCACCTTCTCTCTCCCTTTTGTATTTGTCAACATGTGCGCCTTGAGAATTCTTCACGTAAGCCTTGAAACTCTTAGATAGGGTGTTCTCAAAAAGATGGCCATATCCTCCTCATACATTAGGACACCCTCCTAGTGCTTCCCTACTAGATTTATCCCCAATATCTATATCTCTAGGATTCTAACCATGCATAATCCCCAGAACATCCCTTGTGGCCCCAGCTTTCTTGACACGATCTTCAAGTCCATCACTACCACTTATTTCCCACACCGAGAGTGAATCATGTGGGCTTATAGTAAGAAGTGACAACAAAATACTCTATGGGCTTCTATCATTATGTATGTCCCATGTTCCTTGTATTGTATGATGTTATACTACATCCAAATGAAGTACATGTTCTTTAATACGTTTCTCCTAGATAGGTTACATCAAAAGCCTCTTCAAGGTTCAGGCCCCTCACTTCACACAATATAACTATTCCATGCATTTGACATTGATTCACCTTTAAATCGCATGGAATTAAACTATATGGCCCTTTGAACTATGTGGGTTTTGATTTACAGACATTGGGATACAAAGTAAGACTCTCTGAGGTCCAACCCCAACCTGTGGTGAACTGTGGTACTCCCTAAAAATAGATATACCCTCCTGATGCGACAATTTCCCTTTTTGGGATGCATCTCTTGGATCCTTTTCTATGAGGTATTCTTATCCACATGGGTAGCTAACTGTGAAAATGACCATCACTTCTCCATACATCTCTATCCAAGAGTGTATATCTTGCAATGGGATACTAACCATTTGTATTTCCCTATCATGTCTTGGGTTACTATCCTTTGTGCACACCCCAATTCTATACCTCATCCTTGAACAATGTAGACATTGATTCCCAACCACTAGGATACATAGAAATCCTCCCCAAGGTTCAATACCATCATCCATTTACCATCATGTCTTTTTCAATGAGCCTTAATGCCTTAAGAAGATCATTCCTTAAATAAGAGGTTCTACATTCTTTGTTTCCCCATCCATGCATTCCATTCTTACATGTTGCCTACTTGTGTGTCTCATCGCCCCCCCCCCCAAACTACATAGACTTTGATTCCGATATACTACAATTCATTGGTAGCCTCCCTGAGTTTCAACACCGAAAAAATGGTCATATTCACATCAATTCCATCACATTCATTTCATCCACTTAATCAAATAATCCAGCATTCATCTTAATTCATACATGTATGTAACATCCATGTGAAGATACACCATTTATATGGGAATATAAACATTTATAATCCACAACCATCTTCCCCAACACCATTCCCATATTATGGTTTGCTCATCAATCCTAGTGATGTTATTTACGGCTCCTGAGTCGGTAACCATCCATAATCCCCAGCATGTCTATGGGTTGTTATCCTTTTTTTCCACGCAAATTCATTACCCCCTTAGAACTATAGGGTATTAGATCCATTTATTCTACATAGGGTACTTAAGAAGACACTATGTGGTTCAATCCCAGCCAATAGTAAACCTTGGTGTCCCCTTTTCTAGGACCCACCATATCTGATCCACCTTTTGTGGCATTTCAGACCAGCCTTCATGATGTGAAACCTTCCCTCTTTGGGATATTCCATCCAAGGTCTGCCCTCATAGATGTTTTGGCTCATCAATATGGTAAGCCTTCTTGTTTCAACCTCCCATGGGAATATCAATATAATCCACTGTTGTCAGTGTTTTGATCTATCTGATTCATCTTCGCTAGCCATTAATCTCATGAAATACCCCGTGTTAAAGATGTAAGGCTAAGGGAAACCTCAAAGATATGCCTCTGGCATAAGATTCCTTGAATTCAATGTGGGATGGCTCATGCTTCTTCATACTCTATAAGCCCTATCATAATAAATATTTCAACTATAACAAGGTTCCAATGTCAATACATGCCAGTGATGCCGAACATGACTACTTCCAATATCGAAGTTTTCTTCCTAACATGAACCCTTTGGAATTTCTTAATAGAAGAAAAATAATTAATCAGTATCCACAAATAGAAGGCACCAGGAAGGGTTTTAGGAACAACATCTTAATCTATAAGGAAGAATCAGACTAGGCGATGTGTTACTAGGACGTATCAGCGAAATGAGAAACAGAAATCCCATCATCCTATTTCGATCAAAGAGTATACATCGCCGAAGAGGTGATGGATGCCACCCAACTTTAGAAAGTGGGAATGCATGGTACAATGCATATCCAAGAAGACATCAAATGTGCATTGGCGGTGTGCCCTGGAGGAAAGCATCAGAACCAAAAATGGTTAACCTAACATGAATCTTTTCTCCTTAAACCATATGGATTAGTGTTATTCGAGACATAAGTTGATAAGAGTGTTACATGATCTATCTTCCTAGTGACAGTTCCCCCAAAGAATATAATGGGTCTTCTGTGTAACACAATATAATTTGTGGAAGTTAATCATTTTTTATTCTAGTCTATGACATTGTTAGCTTGGATCATTATATCCAACTGTGGAAGAATAAATTATGGTGGGGAACATGATATTGCTTTACTACTATATTTTCTAATAGATAAATATTCCCATTTTAATGGAGCCCAGGCCAATGGAACCCAGTCACCTCCCACCCACATACATAGGGGTAGGGGCAATTATAGCAAGGAAATACTACATAGATTCACCTCTTTCATGACATATTACAAAACCACAGCTACTGGGTACCATCTCCCCATATCACCCTCATAGTTTATCCATAGGATGGTGGTTGATAACCTTATTCAACAATACAAATATGAAGAGTTCATCCCAATGAGTGATATGCCCCACTACGATCTAGATACTTATGTGCCTCATCATCTCTTCATCTACCAAGGGCCTCACTGGGAGTCGTTTCTCCACACTCGAACATCCAATAGTTTCGAGAGCCACTTCTCAGAATTATAACATGATTCACTCCCCCACATCGACGTAGTAAGGGATGTTCATGTCATCTCTGCTTAAATTGTCTCCAAGGAGCTGCCCTGGAGGGCTCCCATCAAGCCACATCAACATCTCCATTTGGTTCCCCATGTCGATGAATAAGTTGTCTATAACCGTCCATCTCTGTAACCCGAAACGGCTAACCCGAACTCAATTTATGTCATAGGTGTAGAAACACACCCGTAAGGGGGTTTCATAATCTATAGATCCAATGACCCATGCCACCACCGACACATACTATCAGATCAATGTTATTACAGATCAAGGGAAGCTTAATTGGGATTGAGATTCTAGCCACCCCATGGGAAGGATGGGATTACTCTTCTAGTCTCTATCAGGATCAGTAGCCATCATGGGGAATCCTATGACATCCTGATCCCATATGAAGGTACTCTCTATACCATCTCTAGTTATAGTGGAGGTCCTTCCCACTATCACACTCAGAATTGAGTTCTTCCCCATGTTTCTATCACCAGTCCAAGTATAGTTCATCCACGTCTTTTTTATGTACATAACAGAGGTTCTACCCATTCCCATATTCCAAAGTATGGAAATTTTCCCCATATTTGAGGTTATCAATATAAAGGTACACCACTCCCTATAACCCATCAACATAGAGGTCCTCCCCATGTGCAGTCTAATTAGTATGGAGGCCCTTATCAAACCACTACTCCCAATCAGTGTGAAGTTCCTTCTTGTTTCATAGCCGGCCTGTATGGAGTCCCTCCCCATGTCTTTATTATCTCCAGAAGAGGCTGTCCCAACACCATCACTGCCTATTATGGAGGTCCTCCCCACATTTCTGGCACTCAACAAGGATGGAATCCCTATGTTTCATTCTACATTTTCATTGGTTCTCTTTTCACCCCAACTCACCCAAGAAGAGGTCTTCCCGGCTCTCTCACACAACATGGAGGCCCTAACCATGTTCTTTTCAGTACTCAGAGAGCACTCGCTTCCCACTCTAATGACATAAAGCATGGAACTTTTCCCCATATTCCTACCAACTCTGGCAGAGGCCCTCCCCACTCCATCACCATCCTAAATGAAGGTTCTCTCTATGTTAAAGATTTACCCCACCCTAACGAACAATACTGAGGAAGAATAGTGAACTATCGACATAAAATTAATAATACTATATAGTTCTAGATCACTATCAATATTGTACGCTTTTTAAATTTTGAAGAGGACTGTGATTTGATAATGGATCATTCATCATAATCATATGCATGAGAGTTTGGGGATGGAAATACGAATGTCACCTTCTCCATCAAGAAAAGAAAATTCACTAGAACAATAAGGACCACTGTAGGTACATACATGAGGAGAAAGATATGTCTCCTTTCCTGGGACTTTTCATGAAATATTATCTAATTTCAATGGGATCATTCTCAATATCCATGGTAGATTACAAAAGAGTTGTTCTGGGGGTCGGTAAATGATGATAATCTCCCTGACTCATCACCAACTTCACACATAAAGCGATGGTCAGCACTCTATCATACATGGATGTGATGATGTGGTCAGTAACACCTTTGGAAGATAAACTAGTAGGTATTGTCTTATAATCCCATGTGATATTATCTCCACCAGTTATTCATCTACCATAACATTCCATCTCAAAACCATTAAATGTTCCTCATCTACCCATAGTTGATGAATGGGGAATCCAAGGGTTGGGTCCTGATGTCGAGCGATGGATATTTTGGTACATTCTCACATTGGACCATCTTACTATGATATTTTGGCCTATATCTACTTTAGTCTTCGGAATTATGGAGCCACTCACTGACGATGAACTAATGTGAATATTCCAAACCCATGGGAAGGCACACTTCCATCACCTTCATCGTTGATTGGGTTATCCAAAAAGTCAGGAACATTATGATGACATTGGCCAGTAATGCTACTTGGCCCAGTTATCCACACTTCTTATGGATCAGCAACCAACATCACCTAGTTATCACTAGACTCTTCACCAACGATGCGTTAAGATAATCAATGTGCTCCATAGAATTATTGAGGAGGCAACTCCCCCTGTCTAGATCCATGGCTGGGGGAAGTATTCTACTCTTTAATTCTATCATATCCTCTATCAACCTGACCTACTGTGTGATGTCAACAATATTCTCCTGCGCACAGTCGCAATAAACATGGATGACTTCATAGAGAAAGATGATGATGGTGGGCTCATTTACGTAAACCTACCCCCATAGGGAAGTGAAACTTTTATTAGATCAACCATGAATTTTCACTCACTATAAAAGGAACATACCTAGCCTTATAGACCCTACCAGGTCATTTCCCCTTGTCTGGGACCGAACAAGGGTAAAGAACACACTGGGACTATTAATCCATATGAACTATATGAAACAATGTGAAAGACATAGGATGATCCATGAAAGGACTAATTGCTCCATCAACTTGTAGAACATAATAAATTTATTGATGATCTCCTTTATAAGTTCATAGTAGAGCGTCTTCCAGACTATGGTGATCCATAGTTTGATCCCAATCATCCTCAACCGAAGTATTAGGGGAAGTTATATGTTCCCCCAAGCAAGTTTCCCCTCATTGTTCTCAAAATCCCAACATTTCTCAATAGTATAGAGGCTAGATATTATGGAAAGAGGTCTTGTTATGAATCAACAAATCCTCCTAAGATGTGTCTGAGTCTTCTTCGCGACCTGGATCTGTAGGCCATTCCTCTAGTAGGCCCCCATGTTTCTCTATATACCCTCCCTCTAGCAGGTCCTCGGTTCATTCTAGAAGCATCTCCATAAACCTCTACACCCGTTTATCATGTTGAAGAACCCACCAATGCACTGTGGGCTAGGGATCCTCACCAAGATAGGAACCCTTTCCTGGATAATTGGATCTCCTGTCTCATCGCTTGACTTTAGGCCCTTGAAACACAATATGAGACAATCCCAACTGATCAAAATCTTTATTTGGAATGTGTAGATGACATGCCGGCACCCTCGAGCATTGAGAATACTACTTTCTCAGCCTTCAATGGGATCGGGAACCCCCGGTAGCATCTGGATATCTTTATCTAAAAATGTGGACCCATGTTGGAAACTATAGAATAGAAAGAGTATGTTATTCTTTGGTTCTTCATACAAACACAGGAAGGGACCAAAATCATCAGGTACAACTAGTTATGCATTGGTTCCATAGCCAGTAGGGAGGATATTCGCATGTACTTTCGGTATCAATTCATCTCTAGAAGGTGGAAGAATAGTATCACTGACCTCTCCAAATTAATGCAAAATCCAGATGGCTACGTAGTAGAATTCTTCATTGGGTAGAAGGAGATCAGGTATTCAATCAACATATTTTTGACTCAAGAATAGTAGTTCAAAATTTGTGTTGGGAATGTAAATACTGAACTAGTCCCCTCTCTTATCACCCGAAATATCCAAGGTGGATTCTGGGATTTTTCTAAGAATGCTCAGTACCTAGAGGAAGCTTTGGAACAATACAAGTAGGCATAGTCTTTGTCTCCCACATCTCCTGCAACAATAGTAGCTAAGGTTGAGACAAATGTCCTTGCATAGGTAGAGGCCCCCAAGACACTAGATTTTTTGTTGATGGATTCTCCTCTATAGCCTCATTGAGTCCCCCATCCTCATGTTTAGCATCTCCCACCTCCAAATCGGCAGGCACCACTACATAATGCCCCACCACCACCCAAACAAGATAATCAGGTTCAAACTCCTTGTTAGGTTCTATCCCCTCGTCAGGGCCAAGATCCCAGTGTCCCCTTTCCATACAGGATAAATCATGTCTACTTGATTGACGAGGATTATGAAATTAGTTTTTCTGGAATGCCTTTGAGTAGGGAAACATGTAGTTTCCAGAATACATGATACCACAAGAGGATGATATCAATAATCTCCCAAATTACATTCCATGTCACAAGTTTCTTAGAAGCTCTCAAAAGTGGTGCTATGTGTTGTATGTCTAGCTCTGGGACAAGGTTGAAAAAAATATAGTTATTTTGTGCTCTGCCATGGCATAGATGACATATCCCTTTGAGGATGGATATTGACAATGAAGATGAATGTCATATCATCTTCAGTTTTGAGTCTCGTAAGTATGATCAATGGATGGTTCATAAGGTTTTCTATTGTGACCAAAGAATGATTTGTGCCCAAATAAGTTTTCCCAAGCCTTCTAATGCTGCTACACCACCACTAGTGGCCACTAAAACATCTATATCTCATACTCCTACTATTTAGTGGGGTAGGATCCAACAACTCATGGAAAAACAAAGTCCCCCACTAGTGCCAAAGCCATACTGAACTCTTATAGAATTCATGCCCCCTGATATGGGACTCACCCATAGGATCCACCCATTGTTGTAGGGTTCTTCAAGTGATGATCAGAAGCATTACTCAATAATCGCCATCAAGATGGTAGACCCTTACATGGTTCATTGTGATTATGATCATTAGGATGATCCTTTTAATGTTTTTAGTTGGCACCACCATCGATGAAACTGTGGATACATGAATCATCAGAATGCACTGAATAGTGACTCGATCCAAGCCATAAATTCCATCAAGACTAGGATGTAGGGTCAATGTAGAGAATAACATGCACAATCCTCTAATCCTGTCCTGTTAGTCTCAATACCACCACTATTTTTGTTTCTCAATCAGGAAGAGTTTCCAAGACCATGCAATGGTCAGTCATGCCTAGTAGTGGCCACACCATATCCATTTGGTAATAAGCCATTAGATATTTTGTATGGTTTATTTAGTTAACAACAAGATACTCACCAAACTAGCCAGAATCTTCCCATTCAAGAAGAAGTACCTGTCATGCCTCCTGTCATAAGGAAACTTCCTAGCAGCATAAATGTTCACCTTGAATAGAAGTACGATGTGAATAAGAACCTTTCTAGCATTCTTGAAAATATATCTATCTTTGAGGCTCCCTGTCTATCTAATAATATGCATGAATCCCTCATAGAGGCTTTGATAATCCCACTTTAGTTCGAAACATAGGTAGCAAATCAGATGCTTTTTTCTGAGGAAGTTCAGGATACAAAGTGCCAAGCCATTATATCATTCATAAAAGAAGATGATTGTTCTCCCATGTAAGGGAAAATACTCTTATTATAAATCAAAAGCTTGTTTAATGGTGTGGAGGTCCCCCATTTTCTCGTCGACATAGGTTCTTGGAATCAATCACCTCCAAACCGGATCCTACCCAAACAGGGGATGTAGCAAATAAATCTAGATCCCTCTTACCCGAAGATTTATGGCTGTAACTGGATCGAGAAAAGGACATGTAGCAAGATCTATCAAAAGTCCATGTTTTATGGCTTGATTACTAGCACTGAATTCACTATCATCTCGCAATACACTAACAAAAATTCCATTATGGGTAGAACATGGCTCTATATGCATGTAGTAGTTCCCTTCTCCTATCACCACTACATCAGTACTCTTACAATGGTTGAGTGGGTGTGCCCCAAGGTGATGTGTCTCCCTTTTCCACTTATGAATACAACTACATAGATATATAATATTACAAGATCAAGGAAAAACAGGTTTAGGCTAAGGGGTTTTATCCCACCACTTCAATGGATGACATGTGAACAGACTTGGATGATGCCTTCATCATCTCGATTCATCAGTTGGAGGACACATCCCCAAGCATTGGGAATTGTTCTTTCGTCTTTAAATGAAGTGAAAAGCGAGTTCTCATGTATATGGATACCAAAACACTCACTTTTTACTCCCACAAGAATTAGTTTCGAGTCATATCACATCCCCATAGGTATTGGGACATTGTACCCATTTTAACCACAATACGCCATAATTACTTCTTTCCCAGGATAGTGTTGAACCTAATCAAGACAACGTGCCAATATTAAATTGATATTATCGTGAATAAACCCTTGGGATGAAGGCTTGGTGAAATCAGATTAATAACCTTTGTTTCCATGGTTTCAGTGGTATGGGAGTCTTCTAATGAATGTTCCACCAATTTATGGTCAGTACCAGCATTCCTTTAAGGACAAATATCTCCGAAGAATTTACCTCTATGACGATCCTCTCATCGTGGACGATTAAGAATATTTGGAAGATGCACATCCCACAATTAAGGAATGTGTGACCACCACTAATGATGAGTTGATCCAGGTGAATCTCTGTACTGAAATAGAAATAAAAATGACACTAATCAGCATGACCATGACTATTAATGAGAAACAACAGTATGTGGATTTATTGAAGCAACATCGGGATTTATTTTTATGGATTTATGATTAGATTCTAGGAATAGATCGTTAGTTCTCCATCCACCATCTTGGTCTTTTGGTAATTTATTTTGGGTTCAAATAGCCCCCCAAAAAAATGAAGCCTTCTCACAATGCCATGGTTGAGGCTGATGTTGATAATATCAAAAATGCAACATCATCATGGATGTCTAGTACCCTGAGTGGTTGTACATAATCGTTTTTGGGAGGAAGAAGAATAGATATATCATAGTTTTCAAAGTCATATGAGGCCTCAAATATCCCTATCCGAAGGATGATTTTCCCCATCCCATGACGGGGCTATTGATCGATGCCACCGCTGGATTCTAGGCTCTCTCTTTCATGGATGGGTATTGTGGATACAATATACTTTTAATGGACTGTGAGGAAGAAGACTCCACCGCCTTCATAGAATTTCAAGGTACATTTGTTACCAGTTAATTCCTCATATTATGAAGAAGGGAGGATGCACCTATTAGCATGATATGCATCACATATTCAAACCAATCTTCAGAACTCTAGTGGAATACTACATAGTTGATTTGGTAGTCAAAACCTTCAAACATTAGAACCATCCCAAAGAGCTTGAGAAATGGTTCATTTTCCTTCGCTCTTTGCTTCTGACAATGAACACCACGACATGTGCCTTTGTGGTTACATCTGGAATGTTTCTTGGATTCTCTTTGATATAGAGGCATCGAGATCAATACAGAGAAGATCAAGGCCATCAATTAGATTCCAATTCTGAGAAACCTTCGACAGATTTGAGGCTTCCAACGAGAAATAACCTACATATGTTGACACATTAAAAATATAACTGTAAATTGTAGTTAATTCTAGTGGATCATAAATAAAGGTGTCCCATACCAATCGGATGAAGACTGCTAGGATTCTATTGATGATATTTAGAAGTACCTGCTACGTCCTCCAGTTCTAATTCCACCAGTCTCTAGCAAGTTGTTGGTCCTCTATGTGACCTCCCTAGACTGATAATTAAATGATATCTTTACCCAATTAATAATTAAGGGATAGAAAACCGTTAATACTATCCCAATCACATGTTCCTCAACACAGATATCAGATATTACTCTATTGAGAAGAGTTTCCCCATGCTGGTCTTTGCAGTGCAAAAGTTGAGGCACTATCTCCACCATCTTGAGATATATCTGGTATCCCAGGAGTATCATATAATGTATATTTTGAATCAAAATATGTTTTCAGGTCTTATATCTTGGTTGTGAATGGTCCTTCAATAGTTTGATATCATGTTTTTCCAATAGAAAACTAGTAATCATTATGTGTTGGCAGTTTTTCTTACCGCCCATCTAGCCCCTACAAAGCAGTTTCTGGACCTTGAAATTATATATGAGGATATTATATCAGTGTTCTATACTATGTCATGTTTCAAATTAACTTCGTGGCTGCTTATTGAATTACAACGTTAGACGGTTAAATGATCCCAGACTCAACAGGGTAGGCCTGGGCATCATCTTCATCATGTCAACACATGTTGTTTTTCCATATTCATTCTTCTTATCACAAGGCCACTCCAATAAAGTGGTATGATACTAGTATATTAGAACCACTCTGGAGCTATCCCTTTAGATTAATTTTCCCCACAAACATGTGAAGGGGGATTGTTAGCTAGTCATCAAGAAGATCTATAGAGATAATGTTGTCTAGAAGTCGGACCTCATTACCCTCTTTGAGCATACTCTCTAGTAGATGGTCTGGTTACCTTCTCTATCGGAGGTCACTCATGTTCCTCATTTATAGAATGGTTGAGTCAATGCCTTGTACACCCCTTCCACATCCCTCATATATCCTAATTTGGATGATTTGATTATCCACATGGCACATCGAAGGGTTATCCCTCATGTCAACTCAGATGATGAATATACCAAATAGGTATGTCATCCCACCATCAATACCTCCACATCAAGACCTGAAATTACCCCTTACAAAAAAGAAGAGACCCCAGATTAGATGAATCATTTTTTTTGTATCTCCAACAAGGAAATTCTTCGACATATAGAGATGAATGTGAGAGAATCTTTCTATGTGCAGTGCAGTTCAACCTCAATAACAGTCCCCACAATGCATAGATCCTTAAAAAATGTGGGACTAATGGATTTATACTCAACTGTATCCAATGAGTTTATATTCCCCATTTCATGTTGTAAGACCATGCTGGATATACTGGAGCTCATTAGGAAGGGCCTAAACATTCTAACTAGATCTGAAGATTGGGCTGCATTTATCCCACCATGGTTTGTAACTATATCAAGTTCTCTAAGTGGTTTCACGGATGCTATATCCATGCCATATTTGTGTTTAGGTTTCAAAAACCCCCCACACTACTAACTAATCATATCCATTTGTGGTATGGGGGATCGATGTTGTTGTATCATATCCCCCAGTAACTTCTCACCTGGGTTGATTTATCCGGACTACCACAAATTTCATCTCCAAGTTGGAAGGAGTATAACTGCTCAAGGAAGTAAAACCCCATCTATAATCAAGTTTTCATGTTCCAACATGATTCACTAATTCAGAGTCCCTCATGCCATTATCACTGATAACAACACCAACATGTTGAGAAAATGAGCTAATGAAACTGTATTCCATGTACAACATCTGATCTAACCTCACTTCTCACAATCATGTGCAAGAAAATGGGAATATCGAGACATTCACCAATATCCCCTCTAACATTTGGTAGGTAAAGGTTGGTCATAATAAGAATATTTTGTTAGAAAAGTTCCCCAACGCTCTAGGGGATTACCGGACAATGACTCACATTTCCACCTTGCTTGGCCGATTATTACCCACAGGATGGAATGCTTTTGTTCACATAGCAGTCTTAACTATATCATCACCCATGTGTATCGAGAAGAAAACATGGTTTCAGATAGTCTAGCCAACATGGGAATCCATCAGGACATTACTTGGTTTTAAGACCTTCCCACTACTATGCATTCCATTCCTAAAAAATATTATAATATGATACCATTTTTTAGACTCATGTAATATTTCTTTTTTAATGATATTTGTGCTTTGGTTTTATTTGCCCAAGGCATCACCTTTTTTTAAAAAAACCCTAGTGTATGGGATAGAGTTAGTCTTGTCCATTGAGATTATATACCATCACTGATACCGATGCTTTCACCGGGGCGCGCGCGTCCGTCATTTTTTTTTTGGGGGATGGTGGCATTGTCTATTGCCCTGCATACCGACATTCCAAAGGCGGGTGGAATCCGCTCCTTATTCAGGGATGTTTTCACCTTGATCAAAATTGTATGATGGGATGTCGATTCTTCCTTCACTGGATTCCTCCTCAGAACTTGTCATGTAGTCTGGGTCTCCCTTATAGATTTAATATGTTGTTCGTGAAACTCTTCCTAGTGCCATATCTTCATAGACACCAGTTAATTACACTACTTCTGTTGGGACATTCCAAAGGTTCCAGTCAGGGCAGCAACCTTCGGTCAGGGGAGTAGTCACGTTGGGCATCACTAGCATGTCTGGATGATGGGACACTAGCGCGTCTATCATCTTTCCATAATTATAGGGCTTCTCAGGGGCACGGAAGCCCGAGGCATCCCACATAGAACGTAGGGGAACATATGAAATGGTCATGTATCTGATGTTTTACTCAACTTACCATGTTTAACACATGGTATGTCATGAGTTTAACGTCTAGTGGATACAGATTGGACTAACCAAAACACTGACTAAAGTGGATCAGATGGGTGCAACCCCTGGAGGGAACACAGATATTTGGGCCAATGTCTGGTTGGCTTTATGAATACTGTTAAATGAAATCGAAAATGGGGTGGTCTAATCCCACTAGGATATTGAAGCCCGGAGAAGAAACAGGATGGATGATGGGTGGATTAATGAAGTGGATGGGGAGTAAAATAGGAGAATCGCAAGGACGATGGAGAAGTTGGGCTTGAGCCTCGAGGATACTTCTTACATATCCCCGTGGAAGCAATCAGAGTCCCCATAATTAGGTGAATTTTATTCATCTTGACAACGGATTACCACTGGTTGGAGTTTCAATGGTTTACCGCTGAAAGAGGATGACAACAGCTTACCGCTAGATGGAGTTACAATGGCTTGCTGCTGATTTGGTCCCACCAGCTTTCTGCTAGATGGGGTACAACAGCTTTCCATTGGATGAGGTCGAACCATCGTGAATATGGTCAGGACGAACTATGGATGGTGGGCTTGAACCTTAGGGAGGCTTCCTACGTACTCTGGCTTGGAAAGGATCAAAGACCACGTTGTTCATGTAGGGCAGGAGTTGGTGATCGATGTGAATAAGGACCTGGGGTCCAGGTGGTTGGTGGGATTGAACCTCCGAGAGGCTTCCTACATGCCTTGACTTGGAATGGATCAATTTCCTCATAGTTCGGGTGGGATTTGTGTTCAATGGATTATCGCTGACTGGGGAAACAATGGCTTACTGCTGATTGGGGAAACAATGGCTTACCGCTGATTGGGGTCCATAGTTTAACATCATGCAGGACGGGGGTTGACCAACATGAATGGGGTTAGAATGACTAGAGGTTGGGATTGAACCTCTGAGAGGCTTACTACATACCTCTCCTTGGAATGGATCAAAGAACTCGTAGTTTATGGGGGCATTTGGGGCTTTTGCTCTGAGGCAGACCAATGTGTTGGTGAACCGACGTGAATGGGGTCGGAATGACCAATGGGTGGTGGGCGTAGACCTCAGGGAAGATTAATACATACCCTACCATGGCAAGGATCAAAAACCACGTAGTTCAGGTATGGGGTCTTGGTGTACCAACGTGAATGGTCGGGGCCAATAGATGGTTGTGGGATTGAACCTCAGGAAGTCTTCCTACGTACCCTGCCTTAGTAAGGATCAAAGTCCTCATAGTTCGGATGGGTTTCTGTGGTGCTTATACTCTATGCTACCCAAGGAAGATATCATGGTATTTTCCTACTCTATGCCCATGTGAGTCATTCTTGGTGTGAGAAACAAGAGGAATTCGTATAACACCCCGACCCTAGCTACCCAGAGTCGGTGCATTACTTCGTAGCATTGGCATGATCACAAAAAATCAAGTCTCAAAATACCGATTAGTTTAGTAGCCTTGGAAACACTAGATACATTCATAAATGTTACATTACATCACAAAGTGAAAAACTACAATAACATAGTCTCCATTTTCCACACTCAAATCCCCTTCAGACTATCCCTGCAGGTCATTCCTATAATACTTCATCACATCCTGGAAAAATTAAAACATTTAAAGGGGTGAGCTCAGATGCTCAGTAAAGATAACAATATAGCGGAAGCTTTCATCAATAAACATAAACATTTAAGGCAATGTATAACTAAAACAAAAGCCTTTTAAACTTGAACTTCAACATAATATGGAAAAAGTAAAATGATATAATTCCATTTACTTCTTCACATGGATAATCTTACTGGTTGAATAATCACATGAAATATCAATAACCACTTTCATAATGATTGAATGCATAATGCCATACTATCATAACCACGTAGCCAAGGCCTCATTCCAATACCACAAATAAGATTTTGTCAAGGCCTCGTGCCAAGACACTAGTTTGTCTCATGAGACCTGCCGATGCATCGAGGAGCTGTAGCGGGCTCCACCCGTCACTTATTAAGTCCAATGCATTCCTCATATGAACAGGTTTAAACATATCATAAACCATAAATAATCATATCACATAAAACATGTATAAAGGAAACATAACATTTCCACATTTCAATCACAAGATATCAATACAACACATTGATATAATAAAAACATTATCAAAAACATTTTCAATACCAAAATAAAATTAAAACTTTGTATTTACTTTTCATTTTAAAAAAAGTTATGGCTTGTAGAGGAAGCCGAAACAGAAATAATGGTCACGGCGGCGGAGAATTCGTTGTCGCCGCATACGTAAGACAAAACCATTCCTTTTGTCGTTTAGTAAAACGCTTTTTAAAAAAAGTTTCATTTTTGAATAAAAGTCAAAGTCAAAGGGGTTTATACACCGTATAAAGGAAAGTTGTGTATAAAAAAAAATATGCCTCAATGAAAGGAGATTGAGACGAAGACCCTTAAAAGGATCATTTTTCTAAATAAAGTAGATCTATTATGTGTATTCACTATAAGTACACATAAATAAAGTAAAAATACAAGATAGGACATAATAATATCATGACATAATTTGAAAGTAGGAGATTAACCCAAAGAATAGAAATTGGGTTAAAAAGTTCCATTACAAAGATCATTTTTTTAAATAAAATAGATCTATTATTTGTATTCACTATAATTACACATAAAGAAAGTACAAATACAAGATAATACATAATAATATCATGACGTAATTTGAAAGTAGGAGATTAACTCAAAGAATGGAAATTGGGTTAAGAAGTTCCCTTACCTTGCCTCCTGTCTTGAATCAACCGTTCTTTAACCTCCTGAATAATAAACTAGAGTTAATTTATAATTTATTAAGAACCATTTTCAAGTTCATTATTCCTTTTATATCACTTATTACCATGTCATGAACATTATGTAATTATTTAAGTTTATAACGGTCGTTTTGTCGATCATAGGTACTTGAGTCAAAAATAAACTTCTTATAATTACAAGTTGTTCATGTGGTGAAATATCCATTATATCCAGAATTATATTCATGATTTAGATATCATATATATCATATATATTCAGTATATACATTCATTTATAATATTACATAACATTTAGTGGTAAGAAATGAAATGTACCGTTCATGGAGACGGTAAGCCGTACATACGCATGAACGCTACTTTCATTTCTATTTCTTATTTAATGGAATGAAATCATAATATTATAAAGTTTTATTATAATTCCAGTATAACATCATATAAAATATCATTTACTCCATCCTTTATACATCCACATATGGCATTAACGATTCAAATCACATTGAGGGGGCGGTAGTCCGCACTTCCTAAAATGAAATTATAGCGTTTACCGATAATGGAAATCATAAAGTATTCCATAAATGAGAAATACATAAGTATAAGGAAAACATAAACATAATATATATATCATATATGAAAATAGTGTTATCAAAATGGCCACCATTAGAGGTGTTAAAAGAATATTGAACAATCATCATTTCATGAGGCAGTATTTCGCCACCCACAGAAACAGTATATTCTTTAACCATTAGACGAAGGTGTGTGTAAGTTTAAACCAAATACGTATCATACCAACATCCTAGTATATTTTAGATACTGGTTTTGTTACAAAATAAAGGAACAAAAATAGTTTAAGGGGTTGGAGAAGCAAAATAAAACAAAACAACATTAGAGAAGACATTACCTTAAAATCGGGTAACTCTTTTTGATTTGAGCCAAAGGATTCCTTGGGAAGACTTCTACCCAAGGTGAGGCTTCTAGGAGTAAGGGAGGGAAGTTTGGAGAGTATTTGGGAAGAGGTTGGCCGAGCGAAAAGGCTTTGAAATTTTGATTAAGGTGGTAGTGGTGGGGGCCTTTCGTAAGTGGAGAGGAGGGGCACTCTTGGAAAGTAATGAGATGTTACTTTATTATAAAATGATTTTAGGATTCTAAAGGTCCCAAACATCTATAATGCGAGGATATGGTGATAAGGGTTCGAAATATACCCATCCAATAGGCTTTGGACAAGTTTAATCCTTGGTGTTTACATTATCTTTTCATTTTATTTAAATCGGTAATTAATGAGGTAATCGTTGCATCATCCTGGTGTCATAAATAATTTAATTTATTTAATGTCTAAAAATTATAAAAAAATTATAATGATGTAGGAAATCTTTTTATCTTTCTAATGAATATTTATATTCTAAAATATGACTTTTATAACCCCACTTAAAAGTTTTTTTTAGTAAAACAACTCTTGTTTGTGACCTTTTTATTTTAAAATTAAATAAAAAGTAATTTATGTCCTTTTCCTACCAAAGTGGCTCCATGGGGTCCCCAAGTTGACCCATGGATTTTCTTGGTCGGCCATGACACATAAAATAGGGTTAGGACAAGTGTCAAGGTCATTTCATATTATTATAACACTATCTATACCTTAAATTTCACTAATTACCTTTAATCGCGATTAATTAAACTTAAAAGTTACTATTCACCAAAAAATTATTTTAATCGCATTGAACCACATTTTACTTTATAATGAAAACCATGTATGTCGTATTTTTGAAAATCAAATCACAGAAGTGGTAATATTTCATTTAAATGAAAAATCAGTTATTTAACTACCACTTAGTGGTTTCACTATTCATCAAAAATTGAAGTTTTTCAGAACAATGCCAAAATTTCACCCTAAGCTATAATTGATATTCCGAATTCAAAAATGATGTCTATTTTATGAAATTCCAAACATATAAGTTGCATTAATTAATTTTATAATTATTTTCCGCTGTCACAACAAATAGCGTGTTTTTATGAAACAATATATATCAAAAGATTGACAATTGTTTTTGTCAAATTTCAAAGTGAAATTAATTATAATGAATACCATTGGATAAAATGGTAAAAATATATTCTAATTATACTTAAAAACCACTCAATAGTATAACTTTTCACTATAAATTATTTTGATTAAAAAAGTTGTTTTAAGTATTTTTCACTATTCATAAAAATTTGGAAGTTCTCAGAAAATTAAAAAAAATTCAACATAGGCTATTTTCAACATTCTGAATCCAAAAATGAAGTCCATTTTGAAAAATAAAATATATATAATTTTAAAAAATGGGTATTACTATTCATAATGGCTATTTTGATTAGTCGCAGTGTGTTAGAATCTTGAACTTGCGTACAATGCAAGCTATTGCATTATTGAAAGAGAAGCGTATCGGTGAAGCTCGGGGTGTTACATTCTCCCCTCCTTCGATAAATTGCGTCCTCGAAATTTGAAATTTTTCTTTGAAAATAAAATGTTGAAAATAGAAAATACCTTTGTGGAAAACCCACATCGGAAATAAGGTTAATAAAAATATAACTTTGAAAGAAAGAAAGATAAGAACAATGGTCACCCGAGATAGCCCATAATAGGATTATATGAAAATATGGATATGGAAGAAAAATAAACCATCAGGGTCTGATAGAGAGTTGCAGAGAACTGGATTAGGAGAAAGTTAACTATAAGAAAATCAAAAACTTGTGATTGGTTAAACGGTCATTGAATCCCCAATTGGAAAAGTTAATCGACAACGTTTTTGTTTTAAGTTACCTTTTATAAAGTTGAGGAATTTATTTATGAGATTTTCTAAGAACGTAAGGTAATATCATTACTTGTCGTGTAGGCTTTCATTCCTTAATAAATTTTTACCACAAACCCATCTTTCACTCCAAATGGTAACAGAAGTCAAAAATATTCTATATATACTAATTGTATAAGGTTCTAAATATTACCACATACCATTTAGATTAGTAAAACTATTTTGTAATAACCAGGGACTTCCCCTAGGCTAGTGGTAGGTAATAAAGTCCTGTCGCACTATGGTTGTGGGTTCGATTCCTGCAGCTTTGTCCGACGCGACGGGTTATGCCCCACCCTACAGGTTTTCCTTTTCCTAAAAATATAGAATTATTGTATTCCAAAAATAATCTTCAGAAATGTTTTAACCTTAAACAATAATATTCAAAGTTCAAATTAATCCATCCCAACATTTATAGTTATCCAAAATACCTCTGTCCAAACTTTTTCTAAAAGGTCTCTTAATTCCAAAATCAATGTATCAGATTCCCCAAACAAAGTATAGTTTCTCTTAATATCACATACTAAAAATATGATTACCTTCATCATATTAAAACCTTACTGAAACAACAAGTACTGTAGTAAAATCCTTATATATATATCACATTATTCTAATAACCAGAATATAATCCATGAGTCCAAAAGCACCAATACATTAATTATTCCGCTTCAACTGTAGTAACAACATAAGATTGTCCTTGATCCCTTGGCCTTTTCTGAGGTATGTTTCCCTGACGCTTAGGAAATTCATTTGTATAATGCCCCATTTCTCTACAATTGTAGCATTCAACATTAATAGCCTCTTTCTTTCCCTTGCAATCACGCGCCTGGTGACCTTTTTCTCCACATTTATAACAAACTCCCATTCCTTTTAGGCAAGTACCAGGGTGATTCTTCCCACAATTATCACATAATGGAAAATCCTTCTTTCCCTTTTTTCCTTTATCTGTCTCTTGTTCCACCGTTCTCTTCTTCTCTTTCTTTACTTTGTTGTCATAAGACTTAGAGAATTCCTTTTCTGTCTTGATAGCACACGATACCATATCTTTGTACGATGAGAAGGGTTGTGATACTAAAGCTCGACGGAGAAATGGTTTTAACCCATCAATGAAACGATCAATATTACTTCTTGGGTTACGTATATAATCTGTTGCATGCCTTGCTAACCTTGTAAAGTAAGCCTCATACTTTGCGACATTCTCATCCTCCTTTTGTCTCAGACTCAGAAATTGTCTTTCCATATCTGCTCGATGGTCATGTGGAATGTATTTTTCTAAGAAAAGATCTTTGAACTCTCTCCATTCCATACTTGATACTTCTTCATCTTCCTTTGTATTTTTAATCAATGACCACCATTGATCGGCATCTCCAGTGAGGCGATAAACTGCCATGATAACCTTCTCCCTTTCGCTACTCCCCAAGGCATGGAATATTTTCTATAAGGAGTTTATCCATTGCTCATCTACTAATGGATTTGTACCCCCATTAAATGTTGGCGGTTGTTGCGTCATGAAGCGGTCTCACATTGATCCTCCACATTGCGGATCAGGGTGCTCCATACAAGTAAGGTTATTATTCATAACCTGAGTGTGTTGTCCCAGAATGGTAATATGTTAATCAGCACCAGTTTTATCTCTAGATCCACAATAATTATCTTTAGCAGGAGGGCACTCCCTACACGGAGTGCGTGCATTGATACGGTTTCCATTCCATCCACTAGGCGCCATTTCTAAACAATGGAATAAACTAGATTAGTTTATGAATCAAAATACATAATTCCATAATTTTAAAACACTTAACACAAATTGAACTATTTATGGATATAATCCATAATCACAAAAAAATTTCTTTGAGGAAGTAAATACTCATAACCCTTCATAGTGGTTTGTAAAGAAAATGAGAATTGTCCTAAGCATATCCCTCGGGAGTGTCGTAACCAAATGTGCAGCAAGGCCCGTTGTCGTGCACCAGTTCCCATTATAGTCTAGCTCAAAGCAGTGTTTTCAGGTTTTACCTCTAGCTACAACTGTGCCAGAGCTACCTCTACCTGCTCGTATCCAGACAGAGATGTATTGCTCGGAAAACAAACAAAATCTCTATAATACCAAAATTCTAGGAAGTTATTCTATACTAATCCTCAAAGTCTATCTTTGGGATATGTTCTCTAATCAGAATTTATCTAAATCTAGCTTCCAAGGTTAGTAATAAACTGCCTTTGATACCAACTGTAATGCCCCGACCCCAGCTACCCAAAGTCGGTGCATTACTTCGTAGCATTGGAATGATCACAAAAGATCATGTCTCGAAAGACTGATTAGTTTAGTAGCCTTGGAAACACTGGATACATTCATAAATGTTACATTACATCACAAAGTGAAAAACTACAATAACATAGTCTCCATTTTCCACACTCATATCCCCTTCAGACTATCCCTGCAGGTCATTCCTATAATACTTCATCACATACTGGAAAAATTAAAACATTGAAAGGGGTGAGCTTAGATGTTCAGTAAAGATAAAAATATAGCGGAAGGTTTCATCAATAAACATATACATTTAAGGTAATGTATAACTAAATCAAAATCATTTTAAACTTGAACTTCAACATAATATGGCAAAAGTATAATGAGATAATTCCATTTACTTCTTCACATGGATATTCTACTGGTCGAATAATCACACGCAATATCAATAACCACTTTCATAATGATGGAATGCATAATGCCAGACTATCATAACCACGTAACCAAGGCCTCATGCCAAGACCACAAATAAGATTTTGTCAAAGCCTCATGACAAGACACTAGTTTTTCTCATGAGACCTGTCGATGCATCGAGGAGCTGTAGCGGGCTCCACCCGTCACTTATTATGTCCAATGCATTCCTCATATGAACAGGTTTAAACATATCATAAACCATAAGAGAATCATATCACATAAAACATGCATAAAGGAAACATAACATTTCCACATTTCAATCACAAGATATTAATACAACACAATGATATAATAAAAACATTATCAAAACCATTTTCAATAGAAAAATAAAATTAAAACTTTGTATTTACTTTTCATTTTAAAAAAATTTATAGCTTGTAGAGGAAGCCGAAACAGAAATAATGGTCACGGCGGCGGAGAAGTCGTTGTCGCCGCATACGTAAGACAAAAACATTCCCTTTGGCGTTTAGTAAAACGCTTTGTAAAAAAAGATTCCTTTTTGAATAAAAGTCAAAGTCAAAGGGGTTTATACACCGTATAAAGGAAAGTTGTGTATAAACCTAAATATGCCTCAATGAATGGAGATTGAGACGAAGACCCTTACAAAGATCATTTTTTTTAAATAAAGTAGATCTATTATGTGTATTCACTATAAGTACACATAAATAAAGTACAAATACAAGATAGGACATAATAATATCATGACATAATTTGAATATAGGAGATTAACCCAAAGAATAGAAATTGGGTTAAGAAGTTCCCTTACAAAGATCATTTTTTAAATAAAATAGATCTATTATGTATATTCACTATAATTACACATAAAGAAAGTAAAAATACAAGATAGTACATAATAATATCATGACGTAATTTGAAAGTAGGAGATTAACCCAAAGAATGGAAATTGGGTTAAGAAGTTCCCTTACCTTGCATCCTGGCTTGACTCGACCATTTTTTAACCTCCTGAATAATAAACTAGAGTTAATTTATAATTTCTTAAGAACCTTTTTTAAGTTCATTATTCCTTTTATATCACTTATTACCATGTCATGAACTTTATGTAATTATTTAAGTTTATAACGGTCGTTTTGTCGATCTTACGTACTTGAGTCACAAATAAACTTCTTATAATTACAAGTTGTTCATGTGGTGAAATATCCATTATATCCAAAATTATATTCATGATGTAGATATCATATATATCATATATATCCAGTATGTAAATTCATTTATAATATTACATAACATTTAGAGGTAAGAAATGAAATGCACCGTTCAGGGAGATGGTAAGCCGTACGTACGCATGAACGCTACTTACATTTCTATTTCATATTTAATGGAATGAAATCATAATATTATAAAGGTGTATTTAATTCCAGTATAATATCATTTAAAATATCATTTACTCCATCCTTTATACATCCCACATATGGCATTAACGATTCAAATCACTTTGAGGGGGCGGTAGTCCGCACTTCCTAAAATGAAATTATCGCGTTTAACCATAATGGAAATAATAAAGTATGCCATAAATGAGAAATAAAGAAGAATAAGGAAAACATAAACATAATATATATATCATATATGAAAATAGTTTCATCAAAATGTCCACCATTAGATGTTTTAAAAGAATATTGAACAATCATCATTTCGTGAGGCAGTATTTCGCCACCCACAGAAACAGTATGTTCTTTAACCATTAGATGAAGGTGTGTGTAAGTTTAAACCAAATGCTTATCATAAAAACATCCTAGTATATTTTAGATACTGTTGTTGTTACAAAATAAAGTAATAAAAAGAGTTTAAGGGGTTGGAGAAGCAAAATAAAACAAAACAACATTAGAGAAGACATTACCTTAAAATTGGGTCACTCTTTTTGATTTGAGCCAAAGGCTTCCGTGGGAAGACTTCTGCACAAGGTGAGTCTTCTAGGAGTAAGGTAGGGAAGTTGGGAGAGTATTAGGGCAGAGTTTTTCTGAGCCAAAAGGCTTTGAATGTGTGAGTAAGGTGGCTGTGGTGGGGGCCTTTTATAAGTGGAGAGGAGGGTCACTCTTGGAAAGTAATGAGATGTTACTTTATTATACAATGATTTTCGGATTCTAAAGGTCCCACACTTCTATAATTCGAGGATAAGGTGATAATGGTTCGAAATATACCCATCCAATAGGCTTTGTACAAGTTTAATCCTTGGATATTACATTATCTTTTCATTTTATTTAGATCGTTAATTAAGGAGGTAATCGCTGCATCATCATGGTGTCATAAATAATTTAATTTATTTAATTTATAAAAATTATAAAAAAATTATCATGATGTAGTAAATCTTTCTATATTTCTAATTAATATTTATAGTCAAAAATATTACTTTTATAACCACATTTAAAAATTGTTTTAGTAAAACAACTCTTGTTTGTGACCTTTTTATTTTAACATTAAATAAAAAGATATTTATGTCCTTTTCCTACCAAAGTGGCTCAATGGGGTCCCCAAGTTGACCCATGGATTTTCTTGGTCATCCATGACACATCCAATAGGGGTAGGACAAGTGTCTAGGTCATTTCAAATTATTATAACACTATATTTACCTTAAATTTCACTAATTACCTTTAATCACGATTAATTAAACTTAAAGGTTACTATTCACCAAAAAATTATTTTAATCCCATTGAACCACATTTTACTTACTAATGAAAACCATGTATGTTGGATTTTTGAAAATAAAATCACAGAAGTGGTAATATTTCATTTAAACGAAAAATCAGTTATTTAACTACCACTTAGTGGTTTCACTATTCATCAAAAATTGATGTTTTTCAGAACAATGCCAAAATTTCACCCTAAGATATAATTGATATTCAGAATTCAAAAATGATGTCTATTTTATGAAATCCAAACATATAAGTTGCATTAATTAATTTTATAATTAATTCCCTCTTTCACAACAAATTTCGTGTTTTTAAGAAACAATATATATCAAAATATTGACAATTGTTTATGTCCAATTTCAAAGTGAAATTAATTATAATGAAAACCATTGGATAAAATGGTAAAAATATATTATAATTATACATTAAAACCACTCAATAGTATAACTTATCACTATAAATTATTTTGATTAAAAAAGTTGTTTTAAGTAATTTTCACTATTTATAAAAATTTGGAAGTTCTCAGAAAATTACAAAAATTCAACATAGGCTAATTTCGACATTCTGAATCCAAAAATGAAGTCCATTTTGAAATATAAATTATATATATAATTTCTAAACGTGGGTATTACTATTCATAATGTCTATTTTGATTAGTCGATGTGTGTTAGAATCTCGAACTTGCGTACAATGCAAGCTATTGCATTATTGAAAGAGAAGCGTATCGTGGAAGCTCGGGGTCTTACAATCCGAGTCCTGATGATCACATCGTGAAAGGTGCATCCTTGGGAGGTGAAGTGGGGATTACACATAGTTAGGGGCCCAAAGAGGAAATAGGGGCTTATGCGTTGTTAGTAGCCCGAAAAATCTTGGACTTACTCCATGATTGAGGCCTGATGGTGACAAAGCCCAGTGGGAGAGGGATTTGGTACCGAAGAAAAGAGGGGTCTGGCGTCCATTACCCCCTAGTCCTTGGGACCGATGAAGAAAGGAGGAGAAGGGATGATTCCTCCTACAAGAAAGCTAGGGGATTATACCAGGATGGTTTCCCTTTCCCCTATGATAGACGCCGCTCTGATAAAGAAGATCCCATTACATGTGAGGAATGATCTCACTCCCGTGGAGACCAGTGGGCGTGTAGAATATCAAAGGTGGGGGCACCCTATGTGCGAAGCACGGGGTGAAGTCACAATGTAATGTCATGCGCTGAGGACGATGGTGCTTAGGAGTTTAACATCCTACAACTCGGATGAGGTGGGTTCACTCCACACCTCTATGACTTACATAACCAGTACCCTTTGCACCTTGGTGAATAGAGGGGACAGGTAACATTGTGTCTAGAGGGTGTTATGGAGCGTACCATTGGGGGTTCCATGATAGCGTGACTATGCGAAAAATCAATAGCCATTAGCATGCCTATGCGAAGAAGATTGAGGTGAAGAAACACAATGGTAAGTATCATCCAAGGGACATTGAAATTACTCCACACAAATATGAGGGGCCACACGGTGAAAGAGAGTGAGATGTAGGTGTATCACACATAAGAGTTGTTAGAACATGGTGCCTTAGGGTGAGGGAAGCCCATGGAGCGCGTGTCAGAGAATAGGCTGGGAAAAAATAGGAAGTCTACATGCAAGAGGAAGGGTTTGCGTGGAAGACTGAATTTATATGTTCAAGACGATGGTTTGCGCGTAAGTGGGGGGTGTTGCACGCAAGATGCAGTCTACACACAAGGTGGATCGGAGGCGCGCAAAAAGAAGGTGTGCGCACAAGCTGGACAGGTGGCGCGCAAGAACGCTTTACGTAGAGGAGGATGCATCCAAGCCGGGACCCCCTTGCATTTAGAGAAACTTTGAAAATTTATGAGGATCTGAAGGCCCATCGGAAGGCGTCCCCGAACCTATCACAAAGCAACCCTCACCTATAGGCCATGGGTTTTCACGTGGTCGCAGAAGACGGAGTTATCGCGCAGCAAAGAATTGCTTCGTCTTCGGGTTACCATCCCCCGATGGGAGGGGAGACAGTTTTTTTATAGGAAACGTCCCCAGAGGGATGCACAAGGGATCGGTGTTGAAACATCGGTCACCGTCGTCTCAGGGGCCAAAACAGGGCCAGGCACGCAAACGGGTGTTCGACGTCTCTTGCGGCACAAAACGGGTACCGAGTGCTGAAATAACCATCTTTGTCCCCTCAAGTGCAGAAATGGGGCTAGCCACACAGGATGGTTTTCGACGTCGCCTTCGGCACGGAACCAATACCTGGAACGGAAACCCCCTTACGATGACGCCTTGGGCACGAAAGCAGGGGCTAGAGCGGCCGATGTGCAAACGGCCATTCCCCGGTGCCTACTGTGCGGTACCGGGCCCGACCGTTCAAATAGGATTCGTCGGGGCCTTTGAATTTGAATGCCATTCGGCGGGGCCTTAGGCACGGGATAAGGCCCGTGTGCAAAAACCCCTTGCTGATGACGCCTTCGGCACGGAAGCCGGGCCAGAGCCGCCGGGCGCGAACGGACGCGGTTCGGGCGCTGCAAAGACGGCCGGTGCGTGCAAGTTTTCGCGCCATTGGCTGCTGGCGCACGCTTGTTCAATTTTTGCACGCGGCCACCCACCGTGCCTCGAGATCTTCTTATCTTCACTCAGGATTTATTTGGTGATCTTTGATCCGCCCGAAGTTTCCCTCCTCCAGATTTTTGCCTCAACAAATGCCCCCATCAGAATTGGAGCTGAAAGGGAACTCGGAGGTCGGGTTCTTAGGGTACACCAAAGACCTGAAAGGAATTACTTGGGGGCGTGAAAAAACATAGATTCTGCTTGTAATATGGCCATGTTGGTGATTAATTTGTGGCCGCTCTTTATAAATAGGTCAGTCCCTCTTTCCTTACATTGACTTTTTCCGCGTGAGAGGCTCACTTGCTCTCACATTCGAAAACCTTCCTCTTCCGAATGTAATATTCCGTGATTGACTCCTGGTTTTGCACACATTCTGGATGTTTTCTGCACCTGAAAACCGTATCTCATGCCCCTACCATTTTGTGTGTTGATTACTCTCTCTTTTTTACTGGCCCCTTTTGTGTTCTAAAAATGGCCGCTCATCAAACCGATGACGAGAGGGATGTTTCCGCAGAACAAGGAGAACCCAATTGATCGCGAACCCTTAGATTCTTTGCACGAGGAGGGTCATTTCTGACAATCAAATGATTTTTGGCATGTTGACCAGGCTAAAAAGGACTAAATGCTAAGTGGTAGTCTACCACTAGGGAATTTCGGTCTTCTGGATGAAGTGTTGATTCTAGGACTCAAAACGGACTCACCATGGTCATGGGTGACGCGCGAAGATAGTCTTCCACAATTCCACATTACCATTAATGGCCATCCTGCTAGGGAGACACAAAATACCACTATCTATGTCTTAAATTCGAAGAACAGGATGGTGGAAGGAAGTGATCTTGTTCACAAGGAATCTCCCGCTATCTATGAAAGTACTTTCAGAAGCAGCATTACAGATGAGACAACTAGCTGGAAGAAGTGGAATATCAGATCCAAGGGAATCTTTACCAAAGATGGGGATGGGAATACTTGGTACACCAAACATGCGGGTAATTTGGGTCAAAGCTACGGTCCATTAGGCTCTTCGAGGCTGTCTGGATGTCCCAATTCCACTTTTACTGAGAACAGGACTTAGTTGCGGAACTGTTCAGTTGCTGGTCGTCTAATACCAATACTTTTCACCTACATCATTGGGAGGTGGACATTAGTCTGTGGGATTTCTATTGTATCGGAGGGATCCCCATGGAGGGGTATCAGTATGATGAGTTTCTCCCGATGGAGAATGTCTAGGGGGATAGGAACCGCACCCCAATTCTGTCGTGGAACCTGCTTGAGCTAGCTAAGGAGAAACTCAAAATAAAATATATTCTAAAGTACATATCCTACTCAGGGTTGTTTAGCCACTTCCTTACCCAGGACACTAAAATGAAAATGCTAGGTCGAGGGAAGAAATGTCCAAACACATATCAAAGGGGAAAGGTAGGATCATATTGGAATATTTTGGAGACGGGAGAATATCAATCGTGGGGATTTAACATCAATGAAGGTAGAGACCCAAATGTGAGATTTTCTGGGTTCCTCGTCGCATTCATGAGCGGCTGGTTGTTACTTGTGAGGGACATGAGGAAGTGAGTCTTCCCAGGGATGCCTGTGATGGTTGGGATCATGGACGCAAGGAGAAGAGTTAACCTAGGGGTACTAGTATTGGCTAGGCTATACAGTTTCCTAGGGTGCATTTCCTAGGGAAGTACACCTAGGAGGATATGTGGGCCATTCCAGTTCCTCCACGGTTGGGTCGCAGCCCACTGTGGTGGGTATGACTTCTTGAATTCCATTCTCCCCGTGGAAAGGGTATGCGGCCATCCCTCTTGAACAACGCTGGGATTTGCTCATTGACACTCAGGGACAACAGAGTCAAGATCAAGATCAACAACCACACTCACATCGACATCTACCCATTCCGAACCCCTGTCTCCCAAATGGTAGACAATAGGAGGGGTCTGCTGGAGTAGAGGGAGTACCTGTAGGGCATCTAGGGTGACGTGATGGTGGCCCGAATTGACGGAAATGTCTTCTGCGAACCCTATGTGCCGACAAGTTTTTACAGGAAGTCTGGTTGTATGCAACAGATGCCCAATAAAGCTTATACAGAGTTGTGGGAGGAGATTGAAGAGAAGAAACGTTGGCAAGGTGTCGTGGGGGAATTTAGGTAGAGAACGGGTCATGGGGCTAGTGTCGCACATGCCGGTACTTCATCAGTAGGGGCTACGTAGACCTAAAGTGCACCTCTGCCGTTCAGGGAAGGGTGGTCTCGTGCACGGCCTCGGGATCCAACTAGGGACCTCCCAAGGAATCAACTCAGGTACCTCTTGACGCCTTCTGCCGATGTTATCTTCCCATCTCTGTGGTGTGCTTGGAGAACGTTGTGACATTCCTTGTCTGCTGAAGAGTTATAGCAGAGGTTGATGTGTACCGGCCTCGATCTACTAGACATAGGGCACATTAGGATAATGGATAAGGTAAACTTTCATCCTCAGCATGCATACCTAACAACCATGGACATGTACGCATGCCAGCGGGGACAATATGAAGAGCTGCATATTTTGGTGAATGTAATGCTTGGCCAGGTGCAAGATCCAGAGAGGCTATTGTCCAAGAATGAAAGCGTGGAGGAGGAATAAATAGGAGGAGGAGAAGAAGATGATAATGATAATGATGATTAGGAGGAGGACCATTTCGAGGGTCTTGGTGGCGAGAGGCCATTATGAGATCTTACTCACCAGCGGAGTTCCCGGGAGAGCAGTGGAATTGTTGGCTCTGATGCGGAACTAGTAGAGAAGCTTCAGGTGTGGTTTAAACCTCATACTGGTCTTCATCGTCATTTTCTTAAACCTCATTTCAGTCTTCAACCAAACACTGTCTTATTCTAGAACACGTGGGCGAGGGTTCCCAGGAATCCTTCCCCGCCGAAGGTGTGAGTACGCATATGGAGACTAGGGAGCATCCTCGTGGGTCAGTCCTTGGGACCGGGCATAATGGGGCACCGATCTCATATGGACTAGGTGATGATAAGCCAAGATGAGGTCCCCCCTCCATCCATATTGTCCATGAGGAGCCGACATCGGTAATCGAGTTAACAAGCGTAGAAGGCTCTCCCGTGGCAGGGCCCCCCGCCATGACACAGACTTTGGACACCACTGCACTTGGATCCTATAAGTCCTTTCTCACTAGTTTTCTCTCTTTTCTAGTGAATTCATTGAATCAAGGTACTGATCTCTGATACATTGATCACAGGGTTGCAGGAATGAAAAAATGTCAAATTCGGGACATCTGTAGGAGACGGATGGGCAACGACTGTGTCGGTCTTTACAAAATAAACCTTTCTAATTGATCCTACTCAGATACTCGGTGATCTGGATATCTCAATGAGGGATGGTAATACACCCAGGTGGAACTCCAGCCCGACGAGAGTGAGGTCACTGATGAGGTCGAGGTTCCTGGAGAAGACCCTTTTGTTGAGCTCCTTGCTGCTTTTCCCAACTATCAGCCTGTGAATCCTGAGGAGATAGATGATTCCGATTCAGAGGGGGCCGATGAAAGTCAGATGATGCTTCACAATGGGTGGAAGCATATCAAGCACATTCTCAGTCATCCTCAAACGGAGTGTCTAAAATGGATGGGATTGCTCCATACCTGGATGCGCTTTCTCCATGCTGGAGGGTTGGATGCTCAACGCCTTCATTTGACAGTCTATGATTACATGGACAAGAAGCTTCACAAGAGTAGCGAACGCTCTGATGTTTCCCAGTGTTAGGAAGAGTCGAGGAGTACCCCGAGCATTTATGATGGAAAAACAAGACGTACAACATCTCAAAGAATGAATAAAATAGAGGGATGTATTCATCGCAAATTGCTCCAAACCTGTGGAGCAATTGAGAGCCCGGTTGGTGGATTCCCAATAGAAGCTTGTGGAATCAGGTCACCAATTGACCACACTCCAAACCGGGATAGCGCAAGCACAGGCTAGGGTCAGTGAACTGCGCCCTGTGGCTGCTAATGAAGAGAATGTTCTCAAGGGATGGGAGGCAATCCTGGAGGCCACATGCCAATAGGTAGAGGATCTAGAGTGATTTACCAAAGATTTTGATCCCTAAGGGCCCTGTTTTGGTCGAAATCATAATCAAATTTCCCCTTATTGTCCCTTATTTTGAAATACATGTATAGATGGATTCATTTACTTGTTCATTCGGTTTAATGCATTTGACCACAATATTGAAATAAGCAGAAATCCATTCTTAAGCTCACCTAGGTCGTACCTTGTGTGATAAACAAGGGATACTCACACTATTACTTCGTTAAAATATAGGAGGGCCAACCAAGAATCGGGAACCTGAGGTTCGAACCACAAAATTTGGATTCCCAGAAAGAGAAGATAGAGACACGACTGAATAATTAATCTCTCGAGACATTTAAATTATTGTTTTCCTGATGTGTTCCTATGCACGAGCGGAGTAAAACCAAGGGGGCTAGAATATATATGAACAGAAGAAACCGACTGTGTAAATTACAATACCCAAGATTCGGAACACTGTAGTGATGGAATGAAAATTAAGACTCACTATTTACCGCGTTCTAAACATAGTATCCTTATTGTGTTAGCATGAAATGGGGATAAACAATGAGGGCCGACAGTGGACCATGTTCGAAAAAAGGGGCTTGACTAAACATGTCATCCCTTAGTCTTATGGATTGATAGCCCAGGTCAGTAGGCGAGTCGTAGGCCATTCATCCGTAATATTTAGGGGATATTTTAAATGTGAAAGATGGGGAGGATCCGTATAAAGGGCATGCAAATTAGGGAGAGTGGAGTGATGTGTTGTTCGACTAGAGTCCAACACTCTTGAAATTACGGCACTGGGGTGGGAACACATTAGTTGGGTACATCGGTCTGATCATGGATCAAACACGCTTCTGAAAAAAACCTCTATGATGAGGAAATCGTCACCTCACAACTTTTATCATGGGGAATCTCGAACTTGTTCAGGGAAAAGCTGCAGTTACATGGTTCCCAACAAGGGGTCATGCTAGGGGGCGTAAACGAGGAGGAACAGGATTGATGATTCCTGGGGCTGGACCTGAGGTGAAATTCCAGGGTGTCTCTATGTATCCCATGAGAATAGAAATCAGTAAATAATTAGTTCTAAGCGGTGGCACGGTAAGGTATCAGTTCCATGGATAAAAGGGGCACGCGGGTGTGGCCCTCGCACCAGAAGAAGAAGTATTTGATGTTTCTTGTTTGTCCCTTGAGGTGAATGTTTTTTTGTGAAGTGATAGGCCTAGGATAGAAGGTACTGACAACACAATAAGAATAAATCCAAATGAATGCATTGAAAAATTGTACGGTGTTTGACTGATACCGAACATGATGTCCCTTGAGCAAGGACATCATAATGTAGTGTCATTTTTCGTCGTTCGGCCAGGACGATACTGCCATAGTTTAGGGTCATGCAATGGGACCAACCATGCATTTTAACGTCATGCGGCATAGATGTAGTAGAGACAAGGCTAAAGAATGAATGTGCATGGTGAAATAGAACATACCTGGTGTGAGTGAGGACATAATCTCATACCACACCATGCATGATTCTGAGAAATAAACCTCGGGCCAAGGGGGCAACAAGGGGTAAGACGGTAGGGAGTATGAGAGGCTAGTTCTCAGTTAAGCTGGACCCAATGATGAGATGCCCAAGAGTTCCTACGTATCCAATAAAGATAGTAATTAATCTATATGTTGTTCTCACAAAGAGGTAATATGAAAAGATCTTAGTTTAAGGTCTTATAACTTGGACAATGGAAAAGAGGTACTATTACTAGAAAGTGCATACCTTACCCTGATCCATAAGCCTATGTGAGTCAAACTCGGTGTAGGAAGAAAGGGTGGGTATGTTATTTGCAATACGTGGAATGCATATAAAGGGGAAAATAGCATGGATCCCCGAATTATTGCCTTATCATGGATTTCTCTTCCTAACTTGCAGGTGCACACTGAGGAATAGTACCAAGAGTTTCGAAATTATACCTATACATGATGATCTGGAAAAGGGTGTGAATCATGTAACTGAGAATTTGGGCTTAATGGGGTTGGTGTGAAGATAGAGGATAACTGTTGACTATGATTGAAACTCAGTATCCATATCACGTGACCTAAGGTGGGAACAACAAACGAGTGTCAACCGATGAATAAATTCGTAACGCTGGACTTTTATCAATATGTTTCTCTAAACCCTTGAGGACATTAGCCCGTAATGGTAGGAGGGCCCTTAGTCCTATAATCCGTTCCATTTGTGGGTCCCTTTGGGTGAGAAAGGTGATGGGAGCCATAGTGATGGGGAACACAAAGCCTGAGAAATGGTTGAAAGCATGTCTGGGCAGAATCCGACAATCTAGGTGCAGAACCAGAGTACCCATTGGCACATTGGTGAATTGCCTAAGAGGACCAAGGGGATCATATTGAGAGCGGCTGATTTGAAAAAAAAGGATAGTACAGGGGGGTGGAAAACTCTCCGGAGGAGGTAAATGGAATGGTTGTTACAACACCCAACATGAGTGAGAACATAATTCCATAACACACCATATGGTCCCATCCCTGGGGGAATGTAGTATAAGGGGCCAAGACGAGGCTGGACCCGAAGATGAGATGCTCGGGCAGTCCTACGTCTCCCATGAGGATGGGAATCAAGCCACATGTAGTTCTGGAAATGACACACATAGGGGTAAGATACCCCAAAGAGGGCAGTGTACGGAACGTTGAGTAACCTGACATGAATGAGGAAATAATTCCATATCACACCATACAACCTTATATATGAACTTGGGTCGAGGGCCCAAAAAGGCAAAGGGGACAGAGGCTAGGCCTCAGATGGGAAGGCCCAGTAAATTCATAGTTTAACATCTTGTGGTGAGGACAAAGAAAGGGGAAAGGCAACCCATCAAGGGAGATGTAAGGCACGACGAGTAACCAGACATGAATGAGGACATAATCAAATACAACACTATACAGTCCCATAAGAGAGAACCTGGGCCAGGGGACCAAAACTGGGCATGCGAATTGCGACAGGACCTCTGCTCGTGGAATTGATGATAAATGAAGGGGGGTGTCTCAAGGGGATATGTGTGGCACAATTAAATAGCCCGACGTGAATGAGAACATAAGTCCACTCCACAACACAAAACCCTAAATGAGAACTTGGGGCAGGGACCAGAAAGGGCCAAGGGGCCTGAAGCAAGGCGTCCTACCCAATGGTATTCATATGACCTCTTATTCAGTTACGGCCTCATTACAGCTCTTAATCCCATGTGAGTAGTGCTCGGTATGGGAAACAAGGAACTGGACTCGTCTCTCCCTTCCATATAGAGGTATAATAGCTACCATTGCCCGAAGGGAGTTCGTCGCTTGGAGATGCAACGGGGAAGAATGGACCACCACACTCAATATTTGGGACATCGTGGGGTGACTCTGATGACAATGGACAACTGTTGAACATGTTCAGAACATAGAGTCCTTATTGTGACCTGGAATGGGAACAATAAATGAGCATTGAACTCTAACCATATTGGCAACGTGGGACTTATATAAATTTTTTATCAACATCCTCGAGGGCATTGGCCCGGAGTGGTAGGAGATCCCTTGGGCCTAGCATCCCTACCATTCAGGGGGCCTTAAGGATGGGAAGTATGATGGATTCCCAATCAAAGGAGTGGTTGAAGCATAGTTTTACCCATACAATTTAAAGTCAAGCAGGGTGGCGAAAGAGGCGGGCACCTCTAGGGAGTGGGACGTACGACAGAATCAAGATGTGCATGAAATTTATTGAGGAAAAAACCTACACCGCACCATATATCTTGACATGGGAGGAGATTATGGCGTTTGGTTTGGTCTAATAGTGGAAATTTCCGGGCGTGTCTACATATCCCATGAATATGGGAATCATGCCGAATGTAGTTATTGAAGGCCATGCAGTTTAGCGTTGTACGGTGAGGACTTGGGAGGATATAAGAATGGGGAGTGGGCACATAGTGCTGCTGTTATAATCCAGGCATGAGTGGGGTTAAGGAAGCCTACACCATATCATGCAAGGATCCTCTGGGAGAATGACACCCCGGGGGGATAGTCAAAGAGAAGAGTTTGGGGCTAGGATCAAGACAAGGAGTCTCAGCATTCTTACATATCCAATGAGGATGGGAATCAAGACATATGTAGTTATAAGGGTGTAGTTTAATGTCTTGTAGGATGACATGGAGTTTAACGTCATGCAGGATGAAGAATTTTAGGGTCATGTAGGACCATCATGTAGTTTAGGGTCATGTGGGACAGAACAATTTAAGGTCGTGTAGGACCAGCATGCAGTTTAGGGTCATGCGGGACTGGACAGTTTAAGGTCTTGTAGGATCAAATATTTTAGGGTCATACCGGACCAACCGGCTCATGCAAAGTATTGCTTGGGAAACATGGCACTGGTGGGAGGAGTTATATGCTCACCATCCATGGTCACGAGGGAGTATTCTCCATTGGGGCAAACCCTGTGGATTATGTAAGGTTCTTCCCATTTGGGATCCAACTTGGGTGGTTTCCAACCAGGGATCATTGGTGTCTGGAGGGCCAATACCAAGTTGAATTGCATGAAAGATTGGAGGCGAACCTTCTTTTTGAAGGCTCTAGCTATCTTATTATGATTCCTTTCCAGATTGTGCAGGGCACGAAGCCTATTCTCGTCATGTGCTTCCAATTTTTCTAGATTAATTTTGGATACCTTATTTGGTGCCTTCTGGTTATAGATCGTTGTGCATAACGATGGAAGTTGGATCTTGATGGGTAGAACAACCTCAATTTCGTACACCAGGGAGTTTGGAGTCACCTAGGTGGAATTATGAGTCATTGTCTGTTAAGCCTAGAGAGCATTGGGGAGCTTGTCCGGACAATTCATCTTTTAATTACCAACCATTTTCTACAAAATGTTAGAGGGGGTTTTGCTGAATGACTTGATCTATCCATTTGCCTATGTGTGGTAGTGGGAGGTGTGGTTAGAACAGATGTTGTGCTTGGCGTACAATTTCTTCAGTTCGGATGCTCAGAAGTTGGTGCCTTTATCGATGAAGATGGCGTAAGGGACCCCAAACCGGTAAGTGATATTAGAGCTCACGAATTCGACGATAGATCGGGCCTTAATCTCCTTTAGCAGTACTACTTTTCCCCACATAGAAAATAAATCTATGGTGGTCAGGATGAACATGAACTAGCGATCTATCACCGGTGGATATGGTCCCACGACATCGAGTCCCCACACTGTAAACGGCCAAGAGTACTTGTTGGAGTGGAGAGGCTCTTGTAGGAGAGGCAGGAATTAAGCATGAATTTGGCATGCATGACATTTCATGGAAAACTCGATGCCATCATGGATCATGGAGGGTGATAAGTACCTCAGTCTTCGGATTTGATGGGACAGCTTCGGCATGGTCTAGTGAGCACTGTAGGAACCAGCATGAACCTCCTGCATGACCTGAGAAATCTCGACACCTTTGATGCAACGGAGGAGAACACCATTGAACCCGTGCATGTATAGGATCTACTGAAGACTGGGACCGCTATGGAGGGTAAATTGCATCACGTGGAATTGGATTCACTCACGCTCTGCCCGATCAGCCAGGAGGTAACCATTTTGAAGATACCCCCACAAAGGGAGCTCATCAGTTGGGAGTCACTTCAACAACTACATCTAAGGAACCTGAGTGTATTAACGTGGAGGATCCAGCGGTATGATGGCTTACCCGTAGGCTGTTGTCTTCATCTATGGTGATGGGAGAAATGACTCTCTAATGTGCCACGTGTATAATCAGATCATCCTGCTTGGGTTCTGTAGGTGATATAGCCAAGCCGACCAGGGAATCCCTTGACTTTTCTGAGATCGAGGGACATGATTAACTTTCGTCTTAGAAGGGAACTGATCCATTAGTTGGACGGTGCTCTCAAACAATGGTACAAGCTATGGCCCTCTGACGATGTAGTCACCGTTGATTTTCATTATGACTAGTTCAGAAACTCCTTTCACATGAAAATGGGGCACATCGAACTCGAGGGCCAGGTCGGGGATAGTAATAAGAGCCTGATACTCTGCCTTGTTGTTGTTGCAGCCCTCTGACAACAGGAATGAGTACTGCAGAATGGCTTGCACCGTGGTAATAAAGACAATACCTAGGCCTACCCTTTTGATCCTGGGATAATTGAGCCTCCTACTAGTGGGGCTTTTGGAGGCACCATCGAAGTGCATTTTCTATAACATGACGACTTGGTCTACCGAGAGGATTTCCTCATCTGGAAAATTCAGATCCATGAACTGGTCTGTGGGGGTTGGATGGAAAACAAGGAAGTCAGCCAATGCTGGTCCCTTAATTTTATTTTGAGGCACGAACCTGATGTGAAACTGCTGGAGGATTACCACCCACCGTGCTAGATGTTTGGTCAACATGGGGCGATTCAAAATGTACTTCAGTAGGTCTACTCGAGCCACCAGCAGTACATCGTGTGTTGTAGGTAATGTCGCAACTTTGGCATGGAAAATACGAGTACAAGGTAGCTTTTCTTAATGAGGGAGTATCATTTCTCCGTATCTAGGAGTATGTGGCTGAGGTAGTATATTCTTTTTTCTATCCCCTCATTGTTCTTATGGGTGAGAAGGGTGCCAAGGGATCATTATATGGTAGTCACATACAAGATGAGCTACTTTTTGAAGATAGGTGGCCTCAAGACGAGAGGCTAGAGTAGATACTACATGATTTCCAAGAATGTGGTATGACACTCTTCATCTCATTCGTAGACGGAGCCTTTCTTCATGGGCTTAGAAAAGGGATTACACTTGTTGGCCAGATTCGCTATGAATCGGCATTTGTAGGCTAAGTGGACTTGGAAACCTCGAAGATCCTGAATATTGCTCGAGGGAGGCATTTGACTGATGACCTTGATCTTCTCTGGGTTGATCTTGATCCTCCGATACCTGAAAACAAATCCAAGGAACATTCCAGAGGTGACTGTGAATGCACATTTCTACGGGTTCATCTTCAAGTGGCGGGAACGGAGGGAGCTAAACACTTTCTCATGGTCCTTGATATGGTCATGACACTGGCGAGATTTGACCACCAGATCGTCCACATAACATTCCAACAATGTCCTGAGGATTGTCTAGAATATGCGATGCATGGCCCGCTGATAGGTGGCACCTTTATTCTTTAGGACGAAGGGCATAACCTAGTAACAGAATGTACATTGGGGTTCCCTGAAACGTATGGACTCTTCATCCTCGGGGGGGCCGATCAGATCTGGTTTTATCAGTAGTAACTATCAATGAAAAAGAGGGCATCGAACCCAACTGTAGCATAGATCAACAATTCCATCACAAGAAGGGGAAAATCATCCTTTGGATAGTGACAATTGAGATCGCGGAAGTCAATGAAAACACCGATCTATTCGTTCTTCTTCCTGACTGGCACAATGTTGGCCAGCCACATCGGGTACTGGACATCATTGACAATATTGGATTTGATGAGCTTTTAATCTTCGGTCTCAACCATGGCACCGTGAGAAGGGTGCATCTTTTTTTGAGGATGCTTGAATCCGTGATGATTTGTCACGAGATCGAGGAGGTGGGCGGCTACATGTCGATCTAGTCCTGGTATCTCATCAATACATTATGATGTTGCTTCAAGAAGTCTATGTACCATCACTGCTCCTCGAGGGACTTGGAGGCACTGATCAATGTGGGCCAAGGGTCCACCTTGCAACCAAGGTTCACATATACCAATTAATCGACCGTAGTGGGGGCGCCTTCTTCAAAGGTGGGGTGAGAATCCTATGTTTCTGATGCTTTCGTCGGGGCGCGTGCATCCATCTGTGAGGACGTCCAGTTGTTGCCCCGCATTTCCACTTTGCAAAGTTGGGCGGCATTCGCTCCTTATTCAGGCACGTCTGCTCCTTGATCGAAACCGGGATGATGGGATGTCGGTTCTTCCTTCTGTGGATTCCTCCTCAGAACTCTTCACCTAGTCCGGGTCTCCCTCATAGATTTAATATGTTGTTCATGAAACTCATCCCAGGGCCATGTTTCCATGGACACCGGTTAATTACATTGCTTCTGTCAGGACATTCCAAAGGGTCTGGTCATAAAAGCAACCATCACTCGGGGGAGTAGTCACGTCGAGACATCAGTAGCGTGTCTGAACGCTGGGGAATTGGTTTTTCTGTCTTTCGTCCCTTTTCATAGGGCTTCTCGAGGGAGTGGAAGCCCGAGGCATCCCACATCTAGCGTGGGGAATCATATACCATAGGCATGTATCTGAGGTTTTCCTCAACTTCTTATGATTAACCCAGGGTATGCCGTATGTTAAATGTCTAGCGGAGCCGGATCGGCCTGATCAGAACACTAGCTGGAGTGGATCAGATTGAGGAATTTCCCTTGAAGGTATGCCGATATCGGGGTCAGCTCGTGGGCGGCTTCCCGAACACTGTGGAGGGGAGTGGAGTGTCATGATTGCACCAGGATGTGGTGGCCCGGGTAAGAATCAGGGTGGATGATGGATGGATTGATGGATGAAGTAGAGTGCGAATGAAATGGGTCCATCTCAAGGGTGACAGTAATGTTGGGCTTGAGCCCCAAAGAGACCTCCTACATATCCCTGTGGTAGGGAATCAATGTCCGCGTTGTTCGGGATGGTACCAGTGAACTGACGTGAAGGCGGACCTTGTCCCGATGGTGTTGTCAGTGAACCAATGTGAATTTGGACCTTGGTCCGATGGGCATCGTCAGCGAACCGACGTGAATGTGGACCTTGGTCCGATGGTGTGGGGGTCACACACTAGGCTGCCCATGTGTTAGTGGACCGACGTTAATGAAGTTAGAATGACCAAAAAGTGGTGTAAATGAACCTCAAGAAGGCTTCCTACATACCATGCCTTAACATGGATCAAATTCCTCATAGTTCAGGAGAAAATGGGGGGCTTGGCACAGCGACAAGGATATGGCCTGGGCCAATGATTGTTGGGCTTGAACCTCAGGAAGGCTTCCTACATACCATGCCTTAACATGGATCAAAGTCCTCGTAGTTTAGATGATATGTGGAATACAGTTTAACATCATGCGGGGCAGGGGTGAACTGATGTGAATGAGGTCGGAACGAATGGGGTGATGGGATTGAACCTCATGGAGGCTTCCTACGTACTATGCCTTGACATGGATCAAAGACCCCGTAGTTCAGGTGGTGGTTTTCATCAACGAACCGGCGTGGAGGTGAACCCGTGGGTCCACTGGTGGTGGGATTGAACCTCAGGGAGGCTTCCTACGTACCATGTCTTGACATGGATCAATGTCCTCGTAGTTCGGGTTGGTCAAAACGGCTTGCTGTTGGACCGGAATGCATTTTAACGTCATTCTAGACGAGGGTGGAACCTAATGTGAAGAAATGACGGGTGTTGGGCTTGAACCTCATGGAGGCTTCCAATGTAACATGCCTTGTCATGGATCAAAGACCTCAAAGTGAAAATGGTTGTGTAGTTTAACGTCATGCTGGACAGGGGGGCATACAGTTTATTGTCATGCTGGACGAGGTATTTTCATGGCCAATTCTTACTCTAAGCCCACGTGAGTCGTGCTCGGTGTGAGAAACAAGAGGCAGTAGAGACCTGACGATCACATCGTGAAGGTTGCGTCTGTGAGAAACTAATTGGGTCTTACGTGTAAGACGGCCCATGGTGCTGGGACATACTCAAAAATGGAGTCCCAAAGTGCGGAAGGCACAGCGGGAGAGGTATTTGGGACCAAAGATGGAAGATGCCCTGTTCCCTATCGCGCTCTCCACTGGCCTTGGCAGTCGGGAAGTACGGAGGTGCATGGGTGCTACCTTCTGCAAGAGAGGCTTGGGGGCTTATACCAAGATGGTTTCCCTTCTCCTGTGGACATACACTACTCCGAGAAGGAGGATATCATCCCATGTGAGGGTGATTCCATTTCCATGGAGATGAGTGGCATAATGAATTTCCGAGCCGGGGGGACCTTGTGTGCGAGGCAAGGGGTAAGATCACAGATTAACGTCATGTGTTGAGGATGAGGTGCTTGGAAATTTAACATCTTGAATCTCGGATGATTTGGGTTTACTCTGCACCCCTAGAACATTAATGACCAGTACCCTCAGCTCCTTGGGGGAGGGAAGGTACTGGCAAGGCCATGGTAAAGGGGGGTCGCAGAACGAACCATCGAGGGGTCCACGTTAGCATGGCTATAAGAAGAAGCAATAGACGTTATCGTGGCTATGAGAAGAAGCATTAGGCGAATCCATGCTATGAGTGGTGTTTCCCATGGGACTTTGAAATCACATCGTGCAAACCTGGAGGGTCACACGGGAAGAGAAATTTCCATGCACAGGAGTGTGCTTCATGAAGTGGAGTGACTTGGCCTTAGCATGGGGAGGGGGTGTGAATGGGAGGTGCTTCGCGAAGTGTAATAGTATTTGCAGAGTACTGCCTCGCGAATCAGAGGTGCCGTGTGACACAAGGTGCTGCGAAGCAGTGTGCTTCACGATGTACAGCGACCCTTCCTTGGCACGTGGATCACTAGTACATGATGTGTATTTCGTGAAGCATAAACGCTCTTTGGCTACTCGGGTTCCCTTGGGAATCCCCTTCCTTCGCGAATTCCCTTAGGCTTTTTGAATGGAATCCCTCTCGGAAGAGGGGCTCAAAACGAGACAATGCGAAGGCATCTCGCGAAGAAAAAATACCTCGTGGAGCTCATGATTCCTGGGGCGAAGGGTGCTTCACGATTCAGGAGTTGAGAAGCCGAAGGGTCGGATTGTCTATCCTCTGGACTCAGGGGGGCCCCAGTATTTATAGGCAAGGGGCGACGTGAAGCAGAGCTCACGCGGCGCGAAGGGGCGGCGGGTGCTTCGCGATGGGTCGCGAATGTCAGGGCGGTCGCGGAGTGGTACCGCCTTCTTTTCTTCACGGCGGGCTCATGAACTTCAAGGAATTCGCAGAGAGGTACCTCCTCATTTTCTCCACGGCGGCTGCATTTCTCGGGGTATCTCCACGTTGGGGCTCCGCGAGTCAGTGTGCGGGCTTCATTTCCTCCCTCCCTATGCATTTAATATTTTGGCGCTAACTTCCTATAAATACTCTTCTTCAATTGTAGAGGAGGGATCTCCATTCTGAGAAGCTTCCTATGGGTCGGGAAGTCCCGACAGGAGGCCGGTACTAGCCCGGGCCATAGCGGGCAACATATCAAGAGATTTGTGTGCTGCTGAAACCATAGCAATGATGGTAGTCGACCCGATCTCATCTGTTCTTCGGCCCAAGGGATCACTCTTGATGATATCAAAGTAGTAGTGGCATTTCGGCTTGAGCCCGTTAATTCCATCCCATCAAAATAGACATGTATGGCATACTTATGTTTCCATGGGGTGGACATCCTGATACCGTACGGGGGTAGGATGCCTCGGGATCACCATAGCCTGATTTGTGATGGAGTACGAGATGATTTTCTGTTGTCTCTTAGACTTGGGTATATTCTTCCCCCTTGTACCTGAGGGAAAAAACATTGCCCCATATAGGGAGTTGTGGCCTCCAATCGGTGGATTGGGAAGATGTAGGCATCATCGAAACCTTCCCAGGGGTCAGTTGCAACCGTGATGGGCTCATCCTCACTTGCCTGAATCTGTTTATCCTTGCTCTTGTAATAATCATCATCCAGATAGTGGGATTATCAGCAGGAGAAAAGAGATGCATCAACTTGGAGTACGCCTACTCAACCATTAAGGGAGTACTTGAGGCACTAGTGATACGATGAGGGGACTGTCTCCTATAGGTAGAGAAATGGTATGCCCATCAATGCATTGTACATAATGTCTTGGGAGAAAAACATAAACTCAGTACTGGAAACTAGGCCGCCGAACTGAGGATTCAAACAGATCCTACAATCTAGGCTCTGCTATGTCCAGTCATATCCCTGAATTCTTAAATCTGAGGGAGTCAGGTCACCTTCAAATAAATGCAGCTTCCGCATTTTCCACATTGGGATAAGGTTAATCCCAGAACTGGTTCTAATAAGACAGAAACAAACCTCCACACCATTAAATTTGCTGGTGATGTAAAATGGGCGTATGTGACCCTGTATGGGAGAGCCTTCATCTTATCTGGAAAACTAGATGATGTCTTGACATTCAGCATTCTCAACCGCTTCCGCATGAAAGGCTTCTGCAGCTGCTACCTCTGTCTCAAAGTGGAGGGTGATTCTTAAAACCTCATTGAGCGCCTCACACATATCTGATGACAGCCGAAGGCCCTCAAGGATGGAATGTCTCTCTAGGATTCCAACAAGGTGATTGAAAACATCATACTTCCATTCCAGGTGCGAACATCTTCTTGTAGAAGGTCACTCTGTGATAAGATGCATGGAGGGCCCTACAGGCTAGGCCAGCGGCTGGCTGGTAGTGGGAATGTCCCACTGCTCACTAGTCGAAGCCCGGAGAGTAGTTGACAAATGAGGACTGGACTATTGAGATCTTCCTCTAGTATGGAGAGGCTGGTCGTGGCCTGGTCGAGGTAGCTCTGTATGATCTAGTAGCACAAACGGCGGTGGAGGCGGACTTGATGACACTGGATGAAAAGGCTGCACATTCTAAGCTCTACGGTGAGCCTGTTTTCTAGTCACAGTGACATGAATGGCCCAGCTAGAGGTCCCAAATGATGTACCTCGACGACCCATATGGTCACGGCTCCATTGACGTTGGCATTAGCTGGGGATTTTGGGGAGGTTCGACGGGCGCTCCCCGTCATTGGGAGTCATATAGGGGTTTTCCAACTCTACGGTACTAACTATAGCATACCCTTGACTATCACTTGAAGAGTCATCCACTAATGGGTGGATTATGGGAGAAATCCCCATCTCAAGAGGCATGAAGTCAGTGAGAGTGCGGGATGACGATGGCATTGGCGGGACACATTACTTTCCCTTGCGTCGTCGATGCTTTCTCTTCTGGGAAGAGGCCAGTTGAGATGATGATGAAAAAGTGGTGGTCACAGCTTCTAAAGGCTCTGGATGATTCAAGAATTCCTAAATGATTCCATGGGCACAAGAGACCATTTTTCTAGCCATCCAGTCATCATACTTCTGAGACCCGCAGTTATAAACATGCTTCCACTCAACCTCATCATCACTGCTACTATCTGTCCTTTTGAAGACACCTGCCACTTGTGCTGCGGCCGGGCCTGGACAGACATTTTTTTTATCAACCTGGTCTTAAAGAAAGTCTTTGAACACATAGCACTACTTGATGGTGTGCCCTTGGATCGGATTATAGGGGCATTAGTTTGGGCGGTCAGTGAGTTTCGCCTCATCCGTCCTTGTGCACTCAGCAAAACACATGATCCCTTGTTCTAAGGAACTTCTGAAATAGCCGGGAACCTGATTCTCATTGAACGAGTATGTCCGATTTCTTCTATCTGGAAAGGGGGCCCTTGGATAATTTCCCTGACGAGGATATAGAGGATCTTGTCAAGGAGGTGGACCCTGATTTTCCCACCTGGGCGGTGGTGGGGCATTTCGCGGGGGCATCTACCGATTCTAAGGTGGGTGTTGCTAGGTTGGAGGCTGCACCTGTGGTGCCAAGCCTCTTCGAGGATGCAGAGGTGGCTCCAATAGTAATAATTCCTTCTATCTTGGGGGCCTCTATTTGGGCCACCACAGCGGGCTCAGCTCTGACATCTCTTCTCACATGAATTTCTGGAGGCAACGGTTGTGACTTGCCGGCTAGTTTCAAGGCTTCTTCCAGGCGCTGGGCCTTGTCATAGAAGTCGCAAAATCCTTTGGGGGTAATTCTGGGTTATCATAGAGAGAACTAGTTCCGTCATGAAATTTCCTATACACATCATCAGAAATTTATCCGTAGTCAGTGGCATGTCAAGTAAGTATGTGAGCCCTTTCCAATGGGTGATAATGTTCGAAACACACTCCTCAAGACTTTGTTTGCACTTGAAGGGGACTTCGATGCTTTTTTGCCATGTGGTGGAGCTGAACTGGTAGAGGAACTGCCTGTGAAGGTTCTCCCAGCTAGTTATGAATCCGAATGGGAGCTGATTGTACCAGACCAATGTCGGCCCCTCCAATGTTTGAACAAATCCGTGGATCTTGGCAGCCTCCTGCTGCACCGGACTCTCTAACATGGTCCCACACCTTGATTTGAAGTGGTCCAGGTGTTGCGGTGGGTCCCATGTCCCATTAAAGGGGGAGAAGGTAGGATTCCCGAAACCCAAATGTGCCGGCATATCATCCCCCCTTTCCGTGTATGGCTTTCCATCCTGTGAGATTTCCACCTATCACATTTCCAATGCCTCAAGGCGGGTAATGAGTGCCGACATTGGATCATCTGGTCAGGGTTCCTATCTTGATGAGGATCCCTATCTATGAGCATGTTGGTGGGTTATTCAACATGGTAAACAGGCTCAACGGATCATGCAACGGCTGGCGGCATGACCCTCGGGGTGGCTGGGGGAGCCTGAGACGGGTCGCTTGGATTGTCGCACCATTCGGGAGGGTTTAAAAAGACGTACCATGCCCTTTTCCCATAAGATCGGGCTTCAACCCTGTCTGCGGTAGCAACATGATCAGGGTTTCCTGGAGGTATCTCGTTGAGGGGGAGTTTTTTTTAGCCCTTCTGTATTGGCCTAGGATTTTTGTAGTTAGGCCGTCGCTCCACGGTGCATTCAGCCAAGAGTTTATCGAATATATTCTTCTACTCAGCATGTTTTTTGTGCAACATGGCCTTCTCAGGGTCCTCCTCCATCTTCTACACTAAGGTTGATGGGCCAGATTGCTTGATAACTCTGATGTGCTCTTTGCCCTTACTAGAATTCTGGCTGAGTATCAATGCCTCAGTGGTCACAGGAAGACCATGTAGGTTCCTTTTCTTGTGCATAACCCTTCCTGATGGGTCCAATAGTGGTGGAATTCCCTCTGGGGGTAAGTCTTCATCAAGAAGTTCCTACTCATCCTCCTCCTCCACTATGTTAGCCATGTTTATTATGACCCTTCTTGGCAGCATGTCCTCGATACCGCCTAGCAAGTCGGGCTACCGTAGGATATGACTGAAGAGGAGGGCATCATACTACCCCCAGCCACAGATTTTCATTTGGGGGGTAGCCTCCTTTATAATTTTTCAGATTATCTTGATACCCAAAATGCATTGCTGCTGGAGGGCCTTACAGCGACCTAGTGACTCAGGGCGCTGGGTCACAGGTAGTGCGGCCAGATCGACTAGAAGTCATTGCTCATTGATGTCTTTCAAATTTGATTGGATCCGAGGATAAACCACTCACTGATGTCGAAGAAAAAAGTGTGTCGCCCAGAGGGTTTGGTGGAAACATTCCACCTCCTATAGGGTGAGGGATTCTGGTGCACGGAAATTCGGCACTACCACTGGACAGAACTTCTCAGGGAAGTGGTCCACTTCGAGGATGTTCCAAATGGTCCTTGGATCGAATTCAGTGTCTGGCGCTTGATTTCCCCATTCGTCAACTGGGGGTGTCCGAGGAATGGGCAGCGGTACTCAGGCAGACCGCTGGGACAACAGGCTGGCCGATGGAGAGTACAGCGAGCGCGCTGACTGCCCGCCAAATCTCGGGCTGTCTTCCGAAGAATGTAGCAACGTGGCCGCTACGTCGCGATAAGTTGGGATGATGGCCTCAATTCACATCTCAGGGTCTAGGGATACTGGTGATAGGACTTGATGTTACCCGCCTACCATTGGTCCCCAGAATAGCTCTTTGTGATCTCTTGTTGATATAAAGAGTGCTTCCAGTGATGATGGTGGTGATCGCAAGACCGTAACATGCGTGGTTGCTAGATTTTATTAATCCAGGTTATACCTGTGGAGGGAGGCGATAATCCGATGGACCTCTCATTCCGGGATTATTTGGATTATCTGTATTGTTCCTGCCCTAGCCCTTGACTCGGATGAGCTAGAGGAGGGTTCCTGCGCTGAGTCGTACTCTTCCTCGGTGTCTATGAACAGGACTAGTCTGATCTCTGTCCGAACCTTCCCAAAATTTTCTTATGGCAGCAACGACCCACATTCCTGCTCCTAGGTGGCTCCTCGGGATAGGGAAGATTTCTAACACGAGGTCCTTCGGCTGCACTGGGGCTGGGGCGGAGAGGGTTTCCACCTGAGAAAGCCGGGGTGAAAGGCGCACTGGGAAAAATGTCAATGGGGACATGGGGTGAACCTCCATTGGTAGCACCGTAGTGTGTAAGGCTTCCTCTAGAACTGGAAGAAGCATGGGGAGTACCTCAATGCTTGTTTTCGCTGGCAACCTCAGTATGAGGAGTTTCCTTGTACCTCTCTAGCTGAACACGGGTAGGACATCCATGTTGGGTGCGGGAGGAGCAAGGCTGGACTTCACCCCTATGGTAGATGAGGCGAGGAGGACATTCTCCAGCTGCTAAGAGGACGTGGGTTGGATCCCCATATTGAAGAGAGACTGGATGGGAAATGTCCATACACCAGTGGTCAGGGGTAGGAGGAAAGACTCCATACCCAGTGTAATGGGAACGGGAGAGGCTTCCATACCGAGTATCACTAATGCGGGGAATAACTTCATTTAGATTGAATGCAGAATGGGTTGAACCACCCCACCGATCCTCGAACCATGGAAGGCATACATTGTCCGTGGAAATGGTACGGGGAGGACCCCCATACTGGGTGGCATCGTTGCGGGTTGGTTTGCGGTGTCCAGTCCTTGGGCCAGTGACCAAGATAGTCAACCCAGCCTACCCGTGGGGAGGTTTGGGCCTTGATCCTGGCAGAGAATATAACTTCCCCTACTCAGTGTATGCAAGGAACTGATGATATGTGTCAGCAGTGGCTTGGGATATAGTAGTTGCCGATGTGGACGCCCCTTGGAGGGAATCCTCTTTGTCTTGCGCCAGATGCTAGCAAAGGGTCGGATGAACCAGAGCCGGTGGCGCATGCACGTGGCTTACCTGCTCCTCGTCTAGAAAGACTAGGTGGCGGTGCTAAAACAGCCAGGTGGGACCCCTCGTTGGGAACCCCTGGAATGGGTCTCTTGTTGGGATGGGCCGAACGTCACCTACCTCATCAGTGTAAGGCAGGGAGTCGTCAAAGAGATCCGGGGCCAGGCTCCCAAAACGTTTGTATGTAAGGGTGGGGAGCAATGGCTCCCTGTGCGGCCCTCGGGGGCAGTGTTAACGGTGAGGTGCAGATGTCTCCAATTCCAGGCGGTCCATATCCCAAGTTGAGATTATGCCCCCTTCCTTGTAACGGCGCACGAGGTCAGTGATCACCCTTTGTTGGATGACCTCAGATGGGGAGAGGTGTGTGGGCTCCCCATGGTCATAGATGTATAGGCCGTCGTGGAAGAGGTTAAGCCACATGGTACCGTCGTGTTGGCAATGCCCCTACCCCTACGTCGATGGGTAGCTGGTGATCGTGTCCTTGGAGCAGCAACTTGATTACTGAAAGTATGGAAATTAACTCGTTTGTGATGAAAGAAAAAGGAATCGACGGCCAATGCCCCAGCGCCACCCCGTCTTCCATGGCTGGTAAGAGAGATCCATGCTGACAACATCGCAGAATGGGATGTCCAATGTTCTACTACCCCATCTTCCGGTGAGTTACCCACCAGGACCACTATTTTCTTGGTGGGACCTGACACTAGATAACTAAATTCGGTGAAACATCAATACATTGATGCCTTGAGTGATATTATTCTCCATATTTAGGAGAAGTGTTTCACGTCGGTTTCACCATTTCTGTTTCCAATGCTTTTGTCAGGGCATGCACATCTGTCTCTTTTTTGGGGGACGACAGCGCTGTCTGTTGCCCTGCATTCCCTCTTTCCATAGGCGGGCGACATGAACTACTTATTCATGGACATTTTCTCCTTTATCTAAGTGGGATGATTGGATGTCGGTTCTTCCTTTTGTGGATTCCACCTCAGAACTCACCACCTAGTTTGTGTCTCCCTTATAGATTTAATACGTTGTTCATGAAACTCTTCCTAGCGCCATATCTTCATTGAAACTAGTTAATTACACTGCTTCTATCGGTACATTCCAAAGGGTCCGGTCAGGGAAACAACCTTCAGTCAGGGGAGTAGACATATTGGGCATCACTGGCAGGTCTGGACGATGGGACACTGGCACGTCTGTCTTCTTTCCCTTATTATAGGGCTTTTGGAGGGTGCATAATCCCATGGCATCCCACATCGAATGCAGAGGATAATATGCCATGGGAATGTATCTAACGTTTCCCTCAGATTCCCATGTTTAACACATGGTATGTCGCAAGTTTAATGTCCAGCGGAGACAGATCGGACTGACCAGAACATTGACTAGAGTGGATTAGATGGGTGCAACCGTTAGAGGGAACACCGATATTGGGGACAACATGTGGTTGGTTCCGGAATGCAATTAAATAGAATGGAGAATGGGGTGGCATGATCCCACCAGGATGTGGCGGTCTGGATAAGAATCAGGATGGGTGATGGGTGGATGAATGAAGTGGATGGGGAATGAAATAGGACATCGCAAGGATGATGGGGAAGTTGGTATTGAGCCTCGAAGAGACTTCCAACATATCCCAATGGTAGGGAATCAGAGTCTACATAATTTGGTGAATATAGTTCATCTTTACAACGGCTTACCACTAATTTGAGTTGCAACGGCTTACGCTGAAAGAGGATGACAATGGCTTACTGCTGGATGGAGTGACAATGGCTTGCCGCTGATTGAGATTCCAATGGATTTCCGCTGGATGGGGTACAAAGGCTTTCCGCTGGATGAGGTCGAACCATCATAAAGATGGTTCGGATGACCTGTGGTTGCTGTGATTGAACCTCAGGGAGGCTTCCTACATTCCCTTCCAAGGAAAGGATCAAAGACCACATAGTTCAGGCAGGGCCGGAGTCGGTGAACTGACATGAACAAGGACCTGGGGTCCAGGCGGTTGGTGGGATTGAACATTATGAAGGCTTCCTACATTCCTTGCCTTGTCAAAGATCAAAGTCCTCATAGTTCGGATGGGTTTTGTGTACAACAGCTTACCGCTGACAGGGAAAACAACGGCTTACCGCTGATTGGGGAAACAACGGCTTACAACTGATTGGGGACCACAGTTGAACATCATGTAGGAAGGGGGTAGATCAATGTGAGGAGGGTCAGAACGATGAGATGTTAGGCTCAAAACTGAAAGAGGATTCCTACATACCTCGCATTGGAAAGGATCTAATACCTCCTAGTTAATGTGGGGCATTTAGGGATTACGCTCTGAGGCAGCCTAAGGTGTTGGTGAACTGACGTGAATGGGGTTTGAATGACCAAGGGGTGGTGGGAATGAACCTCAGGTATGCTTCCTACATACCCTACCTTGGAATGGATCAAAGACCACGTAGTTCAGGTTTTTGGGCTTGGTGTGGCGATGTGAATGGTTGGGACCAATAGATTGTGGTGGGCTTGAACTTTAGAGAGGCTTCCTATGTACTCATCCATATCAAGGATCAAAGTGCACATAGTTTGGATGGGTTGGTGAGGGGTATATACTCTAGGCTGCCTAGGAAAGATGTCAAGGTCTGTGCATTCTCTAATCCTACGTGATTCATGCTCAGTGTGAGAAACAAGAGGACGTAGAGGCCTGGAGATCCCTTCACGAAAGGTGTGTTCATGGGAGATGAAATGGGGCTTACACGTAGTTAGCATCCCAAAGAAGAAACATGGGATTTTTCATGGTTAAAAGCCCAGAGAAGTTGGTACATACTCCAGGATGGACGACTGATGGCGACAATGCTCGGTGGGAGAGGGAATTGTTACCGAATAAAGGAGGGGTCCGGCGTCCATTCCCCCTTGTCCTTGGGACTGAAGAACAAAGTAGGAGTAGGGATGATGCCTCCTACAAGAAAGCTAGAGGCTTACACCAGGGTGGTTTCCTTTTCCCCATGGATAGCTACCGCTCTGATAAAGAGGATCTCATTCCATGTGAGGAATGATCTCACTCTTGTGGAGGCCAGTGGGTGTGAAGAATGTCCAAAGTGGGGGCACCCCGCATGCGAGCCATGGGGTGAGGTAAAAGTTTAATGTCATGTGCTGAGGATGATGGTGCTTGGCAGTTTAACGTCCTATAGCTCAGACGAGGAAGGTTCAATCCGCACCCCTAGGACTTACATAACTGGTACCCTCTGCACCTTGGTGAATAGAGGGGACATGCAACGTCGTGGCTAGGGGATATTATGGAGAGAATCATTGGTGGCGTGAAAGAACGCTTGACACATAAGAGGCTACGTGCAAGCCGGGACCCCCTTGCACGTAGAGAACTTTTAATATTTATGAGGATCCGAAGGCCCGTCCGAAGGCGGCCCCGAACCTATCGTGCCACAAAACTCACCTGAATGCCATGGGTTTTCATGCGGTCGTGGAAGAAAGGGTTTTCGGGCAGTAGATAGTCACTTCATCTTCAGGTTACCGTCCCCAAAGGGAGGGGAGACTGTTTGTTTTATAGGCAATGTCCCCAGAGGACCGTTCAAGTGACATGCGCACAAGTGACCAGTGCAGAAACCACGGTCGCTGTCACCTCAGATGCGGAAATGGGGCCAACCATGCAAATGGGTGTTCGACTTCCCTTGTGGCTCAGAACTTGTCCCAGGTGTGGAAACGGCGGTCCCATTCACCTCGGGCACGGAAATGGGGCCAGCCGCACAAGAGGGTGTTCGACGTTGCCTTCAGCGCAGAACCGGTCTCGGGCGCAAAAACCCCCTTACGACTACTCCTTGTGCCCGAAAGCAGGGGCCAGAGCGGCTGACGCGCAAAGGGCCATTCCCTGGCACCTTCGGAGCGGAATCGGGCCCAGCCACCCAAACGGGGTTCATCACGGTCTTCAGGGAAGAATTCCGTTTGGTGGGGCCTTAGGCACGGGATAACGCTCGCACGCACAAACCCTATGCCAATAACGCCTTTAGTGCGGAAGCGGGGCCAGAGCCGCCGGGTGTGGAGGGCCACAGTTTGGGTGCCGTAGCGATGGCCGGCGCGCTCAATTTTGTGCGCCATGGGCCGCTTTTGCGCGCTTGTTGAATGTTTGCGTGTAGCCTCCCACCGGGCCCCAGTATCTTCTTATCTTCGCTCAGGATTTATTTGAAGCTCTTTGATCTACCCAAAGTGCCCCTCCTCCAGATTTTGGAATCAACAATCACTCCATTCATCTTTTTATGATTATAAGATGTCATAAAAAAGTAGAATATTTCCATCTGGATGAACTGGAAGCCCTCAATTATAATAGGCTCCAGTCCTTTCACAATCTAGATAGGTACCGGAATTATATATCTACTGATTTCAACAAAATAGTTCACCTATATTACATCCTCCATGGGGACATGGTATTGGATCTGAGGATTCCAGTGATACCTAGTAAGAAGCCACCAGTGATGGAGTCCAAGTGGGAGGGACACTACATTTCAAAAGTTTTATCCCAATGGTGCGTACTCATTGGTCACCACGGATGGTGAGAGAATTGCAACTCATGCCAGTGTCAAATTACTCAAGCCGTACTTTGCATGAGGACAATGTTGTCTTGGCTGTAAGACATAAAACTACCTATAATAACCATCCTAGATGATGTTAAAATGAAAAGAAGTGCCCTAAATGATGTTAAACTACTTATCATCATCTGATATGTACACTAATAAACTTCCCATTGCTTTTCTTCTGTTAACGTTAAACTACCTCATCCTACATGTCAGTAGATTGTTATTTCATCCTCATCACATGATGATAAATTGTGCAGCGCCTCGATCTCTTCATCTAAGAGATATTTACTTCTTTTCAAATGTCCCCCTTGGAAGTACATGGTGTGATGTGGGATTATTTGTTCCCCATCCATGTAGCTTTTATAACAACCGTTCCATGTACCTTCCCCAGGAATAGTCCCCCCTATATCCAATGTCCTCACCACATGACATTAAATAGAATTTCCTCCCAGAACTATATGTGGATTGATCCCTACCATTTCAGGATATTTAGGGATTCCCATGACATTTTTCTATTGAGTCCATCTAATTCACGCTCAAATTTACCCAAGAGAAAAAGGTAGAACAGTCCTTGTAGTCTATCTTGGGTTGTCGAATCCTCAGAGACCTACGAAGTAACCTATAGACACGTACATTTTATGGACAGTTTTTGGCTATGAAGTGGACAACATGGATTTATTTTAGATGTGTTTAAAGGATATCTAATAGATTTAATTGAATTTAATTTAAAAGAATAAGTTGATCCTAGGTTATCACTTGGGGTGGATTGGATGAAATTATTTCTTCAACTATTTCAATTTCTTATATTTGAGATGAGATAATTTAAAAAGATCAAACAACATCCTCACTTACTGGTTTAACACCAAAACACTTTAATACTAATCACCTATAAACATTAAGGATCAATGTTTTGAGCACTTCAAGGTAATGGTTTGTATTAGCACTTGAAGTGTGTGACCTTAAATTCAACAAGGACTATGGAGTTTAAAAATAAGAAAATAAAAATCTCAATTAAAAGAAGTGATTAGAAATTAATATATTGATAAATAACATCCAATAAAACCCCTTTCAACTCCATTGGATCAACCCATAAGTGTATTAGCCCTTCATTGATGTTATGGTTTCAATGGAAGAAGAAATTATACTCATGAGGGAGGAACTGAAGAAGTAAAGAATGAAATAAAAAGAAAATGATCACTCCACTGGTGTTTGAATAATATCAAAAGTTTTATTGTGAATAAATTCACACCGTGAGGCAATGGTATCAATGTGAGATGTAGAACAAAAAAATAAGAGGAGAAGAAGAAATTTTATTAAGAAACTAAGATGAATTAAAACAACTTACATGTGACGGAAGAATGTTACAAACAAAAATTGGAAGCATAACATTATGATGAAAACAATCCTCAAAGATCATCAAATAATCCACCACCACTTACTTAAATAGTAATTTTGGGAGCCTTGGGTAGACCCTCCAATATTACAAATCATCCCACTTGATTATGGTAGGCCTAGGGTGGTGGAATGCTTGTGGAACTTGGACTTTTCAACACTTGACCCGAGGTGGCTTCCAGCTTTCATTTACCGAACAGACACGCTTTGATGGCCTTCTATATGGATGAGCCATAGCGGGTCAGAGAAGAAGAAAATGGATCCCCATATGTCTTCTAACCTCCTGTAAAAGCTAGGCCCATTTGGAGTTGTTTATTCGGAGATATGACCATATTGGTAGGATTTATTTCTGGGCCGCATAATCTGGACTGGAATTTTATCTCCAAATTTGGATGCCTTAATGACCACCATGGAGGCCTAATTAGAATTGGATCAGGAAGAGGTTTTTGTTACTATACATGTAGTATATCATCCCACTAAATTTAGTATTATTTGGGCCTGTATGTTGGGCTCCACATTCTCATCAGTGGGCTAGTGTCCAATATGACTTCTCCAGAATTGTTTCCTTTCATCACAGAATATCCCCATCTTCATCCATGAATTATCCATTGATCCTTGAATAAAACATGTTCATATTTAAGTGTAGATCAGTTTCCCAAAATATCAAATTAAAATAGGTATAATTATATTCCTTCAAATCAGATGAATCATTGGATAATTTATATGATGTACAAAAATTTACCACATAATAGTACATTTTAAGAAGGAATTACATTCATAATATGAAATGATGTTCAAAGTGTAAAATGAACTAAAATGGTGTTTATGAATAATAAATAACATGAATATTATATATATTAACAATGAATATTAGCCTCATTTAGTGGCTAATCAAACCCCCAACTTGAGTTTTTCTAGTCTCGAGAAAAATATATCTCAACAATATGAAATTCGAATTCCTTTTTCCAAAAACATTTTAATACACAGTGATCACCAAAATAGATACCATAAAAATATTTTCATACATGATAGTTTCATAATAAGATCCCAATCCCAAGCCCATTCCTTTTTTCAAATTCAATGTCATATTTCATCCAATATCAATTAAGTATGAGGATGTGTTGTGTATCACAATAGACATGGGGGGCTCATATTTATTCAAGGGTAAATTACGGAAGCACTATGTGGAATCAAATTTCAATATTAAGATGAGTATTCAATTTTTTTGTATTATATATATATATATATTTTGTTTTTTTTTGTTTTTTCAATTTTTCCATGGTAATTGAAATTGTACTCAAAAGAGTCAACCCCTGTAGCGAGACTTTTCCAATGACTCCCAGGCTCAAAGACCTTAGAGAACCAAGTGAATCCCACATACTCGGGCATCATCTCGATTTAACTCAGTCAAAAACATATTCAAATTAAAAAAAAATAGAGATAAAATTACTAACTATGGGCCAGACAACTATGGAGTCACAATCCCAAAGTGTTGAAAGCCACGCATTAGGTAATTTCATTGATCTACACGCAAATTTATTTTTTTATTTTTTTATTTTAATACTCATAATAAAACTAAAATGATCACCAAACCTATGCTATTAATTTGGGGGACCCCATGAACTCAAAATAATATCCCACTATCCAAAGGACGTGCATTGTGATCTTTTTTTATTTAGATGAAAATATAAATGAAGAAATACCACATTGGACAACCACACTTTCCAAAATCCATGCTCATGAAATTATAGAAGGATTAAAATAAAAATTAGGGCAAGAAAAATTATTTGATATTCAGTTTCAATGTTTTCAATGTGTAATATCATGTTAAAAGTTAAAGGAATTTTTCCTTCCATTTACACACATTTTTTTCAAATCATTTTTTTTTCACAGAAGGAATTTTTTTTATTTCATCTCCCCTCCAACATAAAATAACACTGTCCCCAGTGTTTGAAGAAAGGAAAATTTATAAAGAGTAGGGACAAATAAGGGAATTTAAAAATGGAAATTGAAATATGAGGATCATGGAATGAAGTCACCTGTTGGTTGAAGTTGAAATTCTTGCTGCTCCCTTTTAATTCCTTGATCTCGTTGTCACTCTGAGACGTCCAGAGTGGATAAAAAAAAGAAAAACAAACACAAAAACAAAAAAAAACTATATATATATATATAATAAATAAAGTGAAATATATGTATATATATATATAAATTATAGAATGAGGATTCACAAAAAGTCGTATGTCAGTGGTAAGCACGCACCCCTATCTCCCTTCGGTCATGGGTTCAATTCCCTTTGGCATAACCATTTGTGATAGGGTTTCCCCCATGACCTACGATGTGGAATTTTCTTATTATTATTATTATATTATTATTATTATTTTGTAATCTTATTTTATCCTACAAACACATAAAATAAAAAAACTGATGATACATTGTCTTCTTTTTAAATTTCTGGGCAAAGTATTACAAAAAGATCACACCACGTGACACAGATGAATATGGAACTCCCCTTTCGTACCCATCCATAATCATAATAGAAGAATAGGTCAACAATCTATTTTTTTATTAAATATAAAAATGATTAATTAATTCTATGTAAAATATAATGTTGATTAAAACAAAAAAATTATAGGAAACTTGAAAACCATGGGTTTCCTCCCATGTAGAACTTTTTTTAACATCATTAGCTCTACTTGGACCCCTAATTGATTAATTATTTTCATCATCTAAGGTGGGATCACACAATTCTTCATCAACTTCATGTTTTTTGGAATGGTTCAATGAATGGTTTGAATCTATGACCATTAACTTTAAAGGTTTTAGCATTGGTGGGATATTGAATTTATACAACCCCATGGGGGTACACCTTATGCACTATGTATAGACCTGGCCATCTAGAACATAAGTTTCCTGGGTGTAAATGAAGTTTTTAACATTACAAGAGCACAAATTTCTCAGTTCAAAATTTTTGACTTTTATATTCCTAGTTTGGTAGGATTGAAATCTAGATTTATTGATCCTTGAATTTTCATAAGCCTCCATCCTAAGTTCCTCAAGTTCATTGAGATCTAATTTTCTTTTATGTTTCGGCCAATTAAAGGTCATAATTCATTTTCTTAATTGCCCAAAAAGCCTTATGTTCAATCTCCACTGGTAAATGGCATGATTTAACATAAACCAACCTATATGGAAACATTCCTAAAATGGTTTTATATGTGGTTTGATAGGCCCAAAGAGCATCTAAGAGTTTTCTTGACCAATATTTCCTATATGGTTTAATAGTTTTCTCAGGAATTTGTTTAATTTGTCGATTGGCTAACTCAATGTGACCATTGGTCTGTGGATGGTACGTAGTGGACACTTTGTGAGAAATTCTAAAATTTTCCATGAGTGATGAGAATGGATGATTGGAAAAATGAGTTCCAAGTTCACTAATGATAGCCATTGAAATTCCAAATCTACAGAAGATGTTTTCTTTTAAGAATCTAATCATAGTTTTATGATCATTGGATTTTGTGGGAATGGACTCAACCCATTTTGAGACATAATAAATAGCTAAGAGAATGTAAATATATCCCATACAGTTTGGGAAGGGACCCATGGAATCAATTCCCCAACAGTCAAAGACATCAACCACTAATATGGGAGTGAGTGGAATTTGATACCTTTTTGTGATGGACCCTAATTTTTGATACCTAGGACAGCTTTGAAAAAATGTGTAGGAGTACCTTGAGAGGGTGGGACATAAGATACCACACTAAAGAATCTTAAAAGATTATTTCTTAGAGGAAATGTAACCTCCACATGACTCACTATGAAAGAATTTAAGGATGGACTCTTGTTCAGATTCTGGGACACACCTCCTAATGACAGGGTCAGGGATGAACTTATAATGGTATGGTTCATCAATCACATAGTTCCTAACATCAGAAAAGAATTTCCTTCGATATTGAGTCCCTAATAATTTTGGAATTACTCCTGTATCTAAGAAGTTGGCTATGTCAGCATACCAAGGGCATTCACTCACAGAGTATCAGTGTTCATTCGAAAATGAATCAGACATAGAAAGGTGATTTGAGTTGTCTTTGAATTCCCGCATAGAGAGGTGATCAGCTACAACATTTTCAACACACTTTTTATTTTTGATTGTGAGGTAAAATTCTTGTAAGATATAGACCCACCTAATCAGTCTAGCCTTGGCATCTTGTTTTTGGAAGAGGAATTTTAGTGCAGAATAGTCAGTGAACGCAGTTTTGGGGGATCCTAAGAGGTAGGACCTAAAATTTTCTAAGGAAAATACAATATCAAGTAACTCCTTTTCAGAAGTGGTGTAGTTTATTTGGGAATCATTTAAGGATTTTCTTGCATAAGCAATGACATATGGAGTTTTATCACAACGTTGTCCTAAAAAAGCTCCTACAACAAAGTCACTGGCATCGCACATACGTTTGAAAAGAAGGTTCCAATTTGGAGATTTCATAATTGGAGGAGAGGTGAGAGAGGATTTAATGGTTGAGAATGAACCCTCACAACTTTATGTCCAAACAAATGGAGCATCCTTTACTAGGAGAGCACAAAGGGGATGGGAGATTGAACTAAATTCCTTAATTAATCTTCTATAGAAAAAATAATGACCTAAGAAAGACCTATCTTCTTTGACAGTTTTGGGTGATGGAAGGTGACGAATGATGTCAATTGCGGCTTTATCAACTTCAATCCCCCTACCTGAGACTAGATGGCCTCGAACTAGTCCCTCTTTATCCATGACATTTCATTTTTTCCAGTTTAGGATCAGATTCATTTCTTCACATCTTGACAAGACTCTCTCTACATTTTGCAGACATCCCTCCAATGTATCCCCAAAAATAGAGAAGTCATCCCTGAAGACCTCTAGAAAATACCCTACCATGTCTGAGAAGATTCCCATTATACACCGATGGAAGGTTATAGGGGCATTCCATAAGCAAAGGGAATGAATTTGAAGTCAAAGGTGTCGAATGGACAGCTGAATGTTGTCTTCCCTTGATCCTCTATGGACACCTCAATCTGATTGTACCTTGAGTACCCATCTATGAAATAGTAGAAGGCATGACCTTCCACTCTCTCAAGGACTTGGACAATTAATGGTAAGGGGAAATGGTCCTTCTTTGTGAATGAGTTAGCTTCCTGTAGTCAATGCAGACCATTCATCCACCACTCACCCTAGTTGGAAGAATCTCTCCATCCTTATCAATTATCGCTATGATTACTACCTTCTTGGGAACCACATGGATTGGGCTGACCCACTCACTCTCAGCTATGGGATATATGATACCAGCTTTTATCAATTTCAGATTTTCCTTCCTTACTACCTCCATGAGATTAGGATTGAGTCACCGTTTAGATTGACGACATGGATTTGAATCAGATTCCATAACAATCCTATGAGTCCGGATAAGTGGGATAATCCTAGGAATATCAGATAGGGTCCAACCAATGGATTTATTATGTTTCCTAAGGACATATAGAAGAATCCTTTTATTATTGGCTTCAATAGAAAAACAAAATTACAATAGGATGTGTTTTATTGTCCCCTAGGAAGGCATACTTGTGTTCAGCAGGATGTTCCTTCAATTCAAGATCAGGTTGGTTCAAAATTTCAGCAGAATATTGGGACATTGGATCAATATCAATTTCTTTTTTTAGAGTTTCAGATGGTATTGATTCCCCACATATAAAAGTTTCAGCTATAAGATTGGTTTTATCAGATTTTGGGAAGTAAGTTTAATAGGTCTCCATGAATGTGGTTTTCTGAAAGGTTTCACTGATTTTTGGGCCTAAGACTTCATCATCATAGCAATTTCAAAATGATTCAAGCCAAGGAGATAAACTTCCTTCATGTGAACAAAGGAAACCAATCTCATCCTGACTTAAACATCCATCAAATATTCCTTGATGTTTTATGGATTCATTATCAACGATTTCTATCATGTTTAATTCATCAATGTCCTCATCATTCCGAATTTGTGAGCATTCATTATAGATGTTCATGTCTAGACTGATGTTTCCAAAGGTAATGGTCATGTTCCCATTTCGAACTCAGATAACATAGTTGATTGTTGCAAGAAAATGAAGGACAATGATGATTGAGGTTTGTTTATTATTTCTTAAGTTTGGATGGCTTTGAAGGACAATGAAGTCAGTAGGGTAGATGAAGTGTTCAACCTTTACCATAAAGTCCTTTAAAATTCCATCTGGAACCCTAATGCTATGATCAGTAAGTTGATGTGTGAAAGATATGGGTTGGAGTTCTTCTAGGCCTAATTGGCAGTACACAACATAGAGGATGAGATTGACATTAGAACCTAGGTAACACAAGTCCTTGACAACTTTTCTCTATCCTAGTTCAACATTGATGCAAGGGAAACCCAGGTCTTTCAACTTAATAGGAATGGTCCCTTGAATGGTGGTAATCACATTATCATCCAAAATGACATGTTTTTTTTTTGCAATTTTCCTTTTAAAAGTGCACAAGTCCTAAAGGTACATTGAGTAGGTAGGTATGGTTTGGATGGAATCGAGAAGGGTAATGTTCAACTTGACCTGTGACAAAATTTCCCTCAATGTTTCACTCAATTAATGCTTGGTTTTCCCCCTCATGCATTGAGGAAATGGTTCAAGATGTGGGGTTGTTTGTTGAAGAGTTGTTTATTTGACAATGTTATCATGTTTTTCAGTTTAATCAATTGGTTCATTTGAATTTTCATCCAAGTTGGAATCATTAGGTGGGTTCTGAATTAGTTTATTGGGTTTCTCAATTGATTTCCCACTTCTTAAAACAGTCACAACCTTTAGTTGTTCATGATTTGTTTTGGTGAAACATGATTCTCCCCTTGATGTTGGGGATGGTACCTCCTGAGTAGGCATGGGTGACTTTCCATTTATGATGGTTTGAATTTCTTGTTTTAGGGAAGAGACTTCTGAGTTCATCCTCTCCATTTGTTTGAACATTTTTTCTAGTAGGCTTTGTTGAAGATTTTGGGTTGGTGCTTGAGAAGATTGGGTTATCCCATGGGGGGATATTTTTGAGGTGGGACGGTTTGTTGAAAATGAACCGGTGACTATTCGTATTGGATAGGTTGGGTTTGGAAATAGTTATGGGTTTTGTAGTTCTTTTGGGGGTATGAATGTTGTCCCTATGGTGGGCTAGGTTGCTGGTTATCTTTCTAGTGGAAGCCTGGCTGGTCATTATACACTGGGTTAAAGTTGTTTTGGTATTGAGTCTTTTGAAAGTTCAAAGCATTTACTTCCTCTAGGGGTCCTCCTAAAATAACATCCTTGATGGATGGAATGGTTGGGAAGTTGTCTGTCTTATGGTCACGTTTGTCACAAATTGTGCAAACATGGTCAACAATTTGAATTTCATGGACTTTCCTAAGGACTACCTCTTCATCCATCCTAGAGAGTGCTCCGAGTTTAGCCCTAAGGCTTTCCTCTTATCTAAGTGTATGAATTCTAGTTATACTTTGTGGCTTTTCAGAATAAGGTTAATTTCCCCATGTTTGGTTTTGTTCAGAAATGATTTCTAGATAGTCGTAAGCATCATTTGGGGCTTTGTTTTTAAAGGTTCCATTACACATCATGTCAATAAATTGTTTGTTCCCCAGACCCAACCCTTCAAAGAGAATTCTCAATTGTTCTGGAATAGAAAAAACATGATGTGGAACAATTTTTTGAGTGTCCTTTAACCTCTCCCATGTTTCATAGAATTCCTCTCCATCTTTTTCAAAAAAAAATTGGATGCTCTTTTTAAGTGAAATTGTTTTGTGGTGGGGAAAGTATTTTTTGTAGAATTATCTTTGTAGTTGGTCCCAAGAGTTGATGGATGATGGTCTCAAATTTTTTTAGCCAATTTTTAGCTCGATCCTTTAATGAAAAAGTAAATATCATCATCTTAGCTCATTCTAGTTGATGTGGGGGACACATGGTTTCTACAATGTCATTGAACTCCTTAATGTGAAGCTAGGGCATCTCGGACTCCATTCCAGGGAATATGGGAAGGTGGTTTTGGTCATGGGGTTTAAAGATTTAGTTAGCATCTCTTAAGGAATTGTGTCTAATGCATGAGGGGGAATTGGTCCAGGAAGGTGTGAGGTAGTAATTCATGGTTTGATCAATTGCATTCCCCATGTTTGTGTCTATCTCATTTGGGTTTCCATTTGGGTTCCCACCAGGGTTTATGAGTGGGATTCATTGAAGACCTTCCATTGAAATAGGTTCAATTTTTGAATCTGGAGTATTATGAAGATTAGGATCTAATGAAAAGAGTTACCTTGGTGTACTTGACTCCCCAACCCTAGTACTATCCACCCTAACTAGATGGTTTGATTGATTGCGGGTGTAGGCGGACATGCACCAAAAGAAAAAAACGAGAAAGGGAGAAGATAATAGAATTTTCATTAGTGAAGAGGAAATGGGGGAGAATAGAATGAGTGTTTAAATGACTTAATTGGTTCCCAAACAACGGTTCCAAAATTTGATTCATGCTCAAATTTACCCAAGAGAAGAAGGTAGAACGGTCCTTGTAGTCTAGCTTGGGTTGTCGAATCCTCAGAGGCCTAAGAAGTAACCTATAGACACGTACATTATATGGACTGTTTTTGGCTATAAAGTGGCCAAAATGGATTTCATTTAGATGGTTTTAAATGATATCTAAAATATTTAAGTGAATTCAATTTTAAATAATGAGGTTATCCTAGGTTATCACTCGGGGTGGATTGGATGAAATTCTTTCTTCAACTATTTCAATTTCTTATATTTGAGATTAGTTAATTTAAGATGATCGAAAAACATCTTCAATTACAGGATTAATACCTAAACACTTTAATACTAATAACCTATACACTTGAAGGATCAATGTTTTGAGTACTTCAAGGTAACGGTTCGTATTATCACTTGAAGTGTGCGGCCTTAAATTCAACAAGGATGATGGAGTTTAAAAATCATCAACTAAAAATCACAATTAAAAGAAGTGATTAGAAATTAATAGTTTGATAAATAACATCCAATACATACGCTTGATACTCCCTTGGATCATCCCATATGTGTATTATCCCTCCATTTATGTTATGTTTTCAATGGAAGCGGGAAGTACACTCATGAGGGAGGAATTGAAGAAGTAAGGAAACAATAAAAAGAAAATGATCACTCCACCGTTGTGTGAATAATTTTACAAGGTTTGGTGTGAATAAATTCACACCTTGAGGCAACAATATCAATGTGAGATGGATCAAACAGAATAATAGGAGAAGAAGAACTTTTACTAAGAAACTATGATGAATTAAAACAACTTACATGTGAAGGAAGAACATTACAAAGGCCAATTGGAATCATGACATTAAGATGAAAACAAAGCTCATAGATCATCAACTCCTCCACCACCAATGCCTTAAATATGAATTTTGGGAGTGTTGGTTCAAGCCTCCAATAGTACAAATCATCCCACTTTATTATGGAAGGCCTAGGGTGGTGAAAATCTTGTCGAACATGGTCTTTTCCATACTTGACCCGAGGTGTCAGCCAACTTTCTTCCACCGAACAGACGCGCTTGGAGGACATTCTATATTGCCGAATCATAGTGGGCCATAGAAAAGTAAAATTTATCCCTGGATGTCTTATAACCACATATAAAATTTGGGCCCATTTGGAGTTATGGATTCCGAGATAGGATTATATTGGTAGGATTTGTTTCTTGTCCATAGAATATGGCCTGGAATTTTATCTTCAAATTGAGCCGCCTTAATTACAACCATGGAGGCCGAATTGGAATTAGATCCTGAAGAGTGATTTGTCCCTATACATTCTTTATAGTATACCATGAAATTTTGGATTTATTGGTCTTGTATGTTGGGCCCCACATTCTCATAAGTGGGATGGTGTCCAATATGATTTCTCCAGAATTGTTTCCTTTCATCAAAAAATATTCCCATCTTCTTCCATGAATTATCAATTGATCCCTGAATCAAACATGATCATATTGAAGAGTATATCAATTTCAAAAAATATCAAATTAAAATATGTATAATTAGATTCCTTAATATCAGATGAATCATTTGGTACTTTATAAGATGTTAAAAAATCTACCACTTAATAGTACATTTTAAGAAGGAATTACAATCATAGTGTGAAATGATGTTCAAATTGTAAAATGCACTAAAATGGTGTTTATTAATAATAAATCACATGAATATTATATTTATTAACAATTAATATTAGCCACATTTAGTGGATAATCACCATCCCCATGTTCCACATATATTTTAACTATTTTGGCCTCATGGCCGGAGTGTCCATGAATTACATGGTGTGGTGTGAGTCTTATTTGGCTCTCATTCACATTAGTTTTAAAATAGTCGTACAATGTACTTTCCCCTTAGGGAGCCCCCATTTTTTTCATTCAAGCTATAGGACGTCAAAATTCCCAATATCACTATCCGACATGATGTTAAACTCTACCCACATCCTCACTACAAGGTGTTAAACTGCATAGCCTTTCAGAACTATGTAAGTATTGATTCCTACCCTCCTAGGATACATAGGAACACCCAATTGTTTCTTCCTCAGGCCTAGCCTAGTTTCAATACCCCCATTCATCTAGGGACATATAAGGTGTGTTATGGGACCCCCATGGTCCTAATTCGTGTCGAGTTCATAACCTCACAAATTTTATTATACCCATTGGTTAGCCCTGATTTTCTTGGATTGTCACCACATGTTGTTGAACTATACTACGACCTCACCACATGATAATAAACTGAATATAATTTAAAAACTATATGTGGCTTGATTCACGCCCTTACAAGATATTTAGGAACATGTAGACATTTTTCCTTTCTCTCTAGATCTAGGCACCACAAATCATTCATTCTCTTTCTACCCTCTTGGCTTGAGTTATCTTCGAGATTGCACATGGTGTGGTGTATACTTATTTGTCTCCATTCATATTGGGATACATTGTCATTCCATGCATATCCCCCTTGAAAGAAATATCCCATCCTATTTCCTTGTTGAATAATGTTAAACTACATGGCCTTTCGGAACTTTGTAATTCTTAATCCCTACCCTCATAGGATATGTTTGAATACCCAAACATTTTACCTTTGGTTCGAGCCCTAGGTCCCCCGACCATTCCGTATCCTTCAACCTTTCCATTTTCATTATAGTTATAAAAAATTAGACTAATATCTCACACATTCCATGTAAAATTAATCCACTCTTTTTTTCCTACAATACCTCAAAATAGGTAGAATTTATAGTAATTTATTCATGACAAAAAAACAAATAATGACACTTTTACATGCATGAAATTATCACTGCATTGTATTCAGTCGTGACTCCTTCCGTCCGGCCTTATGGTATGAGTTTTCTCCTTAGTGTGCATGATGTTGTGTGGGCTTCATTTTCCCTCATTTACGTTGTGTTTATTCTACCACATCATGGGAATACACTTTTAGATATACCTCAATCCATCCATCCTTACCGCATGATGTTAGAAGCCATGACCTTTCAGACAAATAGGTGGATTTATTTCTCTTCTTGTGGGGTACATAGGAACACCCAGACATTTTATCTTCTATTCTACGAGAAGTTCATCCACCAATTTTTTCCCTTTCCTACACTTTTCCTCTCAAGTAACATATCTTTTATTGGATCCCTCCATCTAATTTGCCACATTATCATGCTAAAATGCACCATGTTATAGGACAAAAACTTTTGTATTCTACATGGAAATTATCTCATTCCACCACCACTCTTAATGTGTCCCTTTATTTGGGACACCATCTTCTTTCACATACAAAAGGACCCCCAAATGGTATGGATTATTATCCTTAAGGATTACCTACCATTTTGGACCAACATCCCAGGGGATCTGGAATTGAATCATTAGACAGGTTACACAAAAATTTCAAATATGATCAGTGGCTGACCCTCTATCTTTTGTCCCCATTTTAGGCCACAAAATATGGGTAGTGTGTTTCGAATATGGCCACCAGTTATCCTCTATCATTACACCAATACCATTTCATAACAAATTTTTTTCTCACGATTCAAATTATTTTCCACATCCCTCTGTTCACCTTTACGCATTGAGTGGGAGGACAGACGTCCTAGGTTTACCTTGACTCCATCCCTCTCTTCCCCTATTGTTTTCCTCCATGAGTTGTGAAGATATTTTTCCCCCTGTTTCCCGCACCAAGAATCTATCATGTGGGAAAAGGGGTTTTAGATAATGTTTATACTCGAATCAATGATTTTCACACATTATGGTCCGAGCTCTGTGACGATAAACTAGGATTTCAATTCTGAAAGCCTAGGCAACAAGACTTTAAACTTTTTACGTGTTCTGTCGGGAATTCATGATGCAGAGGGGACCTCTTTGTGTCCCGTCCATTTTTGACTTCTATCTAACACTGAAATACACATTTCTCTTAGGTAAGCTCATTCCTTTTGTCCGAACTAAATGAACATAAGCAATAAGGTTAAATTTTATTTCCACATGAGGATTTCCCATGTTGGGTTTCATTTATATGGTCCATTCCTTGTGACCTTAAACTGTGTGTGAATTTTCCCGTGAGGAATGTGTGATGTGGTGGGACATGAGTGGTCTTCATTCATGTAGGGTTAATTTATGACACCACCATCACACATTTACTTCATGAGATGGTTTGAACCCTATTACCTTAAACTAATATCGTTAGTGTCCATTTTCTCATGACATTAAACATTCTAAAATTCTTGATTGTCCTCGCATAGGAGGATATCACCCCATTTTTTATTATCAATTTTCCAGGAATTTCTTCAAGAATTATGTCTGACCTGATTCCTATTATTATGGGATACATAAGAATGCTTATATCATTGATCTCAGTCCATACTCACAATTATTTCCCCTTTTTAGCCCTTTGATCTTGTGTTCACCTTTGAGAATGAATGATGTGGTGTGGACTTCCTCACTCCTCATTCATATCAAGTAATTTACCACACCACACATGTATCCTTTGGGGTGCATATGTCCTAGACATATGACAATAAACTACATCACAACCCAAAAATCCTTACTAAATAACATTAAACTACATGAAACATGAGAACTACATATATCTTGATTCCTACCCATGTAGGATATTTAGGGACGCCTAGGGATTTTGCCTTAGGCCCAACCCCTAGTCAATTGACCTTCCTAGACCATTGGCCCAAATTATGGTTCAAATGCTATGATCATAAACAAGGATCCCCTAGTTCATGTGAAATGGCATTAAACTATTGGCCAGTGTTCAGGAATTATGACCTTAAACTACGTGCAATGTCATGGTCCTATGACGTCAAAATATTCCATGCATATCCCTCATCGTGTGATGTTATGATACGTGTCTATCATGATCATATATGAAGTATTCTAGGTCCTTTCTAGATAGTCCCTATTTACAAATAGGTTTGATCCTGGTCCGTACCATTACACCTACCCAATGTGTCATCAATGCGGTGGCGTAATTTCAAGAGTGTTGGACTCCATTGAACAACCCATCACTCCATTTCCATGTTTTTGTGCCCTTTATTTGGATTTCCATCACCTTTCACATCTGAATTAACCCCATAATAATCTAGTCCTGTTTCATTTTGGATCACCTACCATCTTGGGCCAATGTTATGGAATAAATCAGATGACATTTTGAGTCAAACCTCATGTTTTCAAACTCAGTTATCGGTTGGCCCTCATTTGTTTGTCCCCATATCAGGCTAATGTGATATTGATGTTGTATTTAGAATATGGTCAACAGTTATCATCCCTCATCATTCCACCATCACTATGTTACTATTTTTTGGTATCACACTTCACATGTTTCATCCCCCCTTGTTCAGATGGATACTAATTCCCTTAGTATCGCCCCACTCATGCATTAGCAGACATTGGGAAGGGAATTTTATTTATTTCAGGAATCTTATTCACCAGTCACAGCATCCATAAACTATAATTCTTTATTGGTTAAGTTAGTATTAGAACACCCTGAGTATTATATGATTAAATCATACTCTCATATAAAGAGGCTGATTATGTGGTCATCCCTTATTTCTAACACTGAGCATGACAAGCTCAAGCTTAGGGATTAGAATTTAGTTGTTCCGAAAATATGATTAAGAAATAGAAATAAAAACAAAAAAGAAATATGTCTATGAAAATAGTTTAAATGGGTATGTGGATAAAGAATTTTTTTTATCAAGATGGACAAAACACGGCCCTTACAGATCAATTCCCTCAATGGAATTCTTTAATTCTGCCACTCTCTGCAGTGTAGCTGCCGAGGTTTCTTACTGCATCTCAAACTCCTCCTCATCATCGATGGTCATAGATTTATTCTCATCAAATCATATCTACATTTTTTCACATTAATTATGATGTTCTTCCACATGATTATTTTTCTATGCTAATTGCTCATAGACCTCTACTAGTTGGGCCTTTAGTAACTTAGTGAGCCTCATCTTCTTAATAATGAATTTTAAATTTTCTCCCATCTAACCATCGAGCGTTTGGATTACTTTCTCATCCTCTTGGAGTATCTAGATATTTTCAAACTTCTTCTAGTACCATTCCATCCCTATGTGTTGACTACTCACCAGTATCTTCTCAGAATGGTATTCTAGAACCAATGTGTGAAGATGTTTCATGTATACCCCTCCAACCCATAGATCACACAACCACGTGCAAAGAGATCCCATCCAGCCTATCCACTCAGAGTATGTAACCTCCTTAAGTAAGTTCTTGATTAGTTTCCATGAATAGCATCAGGCCTCTAGGCTATCCCTAGTAGAATTAGAATATAATTCATTCAACTCCAAGGGATCAGCTAGTTAAACCCCCTAGAATGGGCCCATTATCTCTATAGAAGGATAATCCTTGGGCATTACATCTGAAGAATAGGGCTTCGGGTTATCTGGTTAGTCCTCATAACATGATTCTACATTGATTATGTCATCCCCAGTAGCTGTTGGTCTGAACCCACTAATAGAATCACCCGCCATCATGATCAATCGCTCACCAAAAACAATAGGTTGGCCAGCATGGGTACATAATTCTGTATAGAATATCACCACTCTCAATAATGGGGCCCTAGGTCCTCTGAACATCCATACAAATAGGGTAACCTATATTCTATGATTTATTCATACAAGGGTTGTGTCAGTCATTTTGATTGAACAACATGGTAGTTATAGCTACAAGAAGTAGGAGAATTACACTAAAAAGTATTTCACTTTTTCCAACAAGGGAATATCTATTAGTAAAAGTTCATTTTCTATTGGAAAAACATTTACCAATATATATGTATCTGTCACTATATAGTAAGTAAAAATTCTGTGGATAATTGTTTTTGTGAAATATAAAATAGTTATTTTGCAATTATAATAATTACAACCGAAAATATATATGTTGGTTAATGTTTTTAGCAACAGTTTCTTGTGAATAAAATTTCTGTTTGTAATAATATTTCAAATAAATAATATTTATTTATAAATTACATTTGAATAAAAATTATAATTTTTTTTCTAGTAAAAATTCATATTACATTTATTAATTTATCATATATAATACATCTGTTTTAATTTTTAAACCAAAGACAATTTTAACACATATTCAAATTTTGAAAAAATTTAATTATATTAAAAATGAAGTTCATTAAAAACAAGAATCAATACAAAAACAATGGACACCCCCCGATACCCACCCCAACCCCAACTCCATCGATAAGCCCTGATGAGTCAACTCTCTAACCAGCAGCTCCAAACCATCATCATCGGCAAGTCAGCTTCAACAGATAATATTGCCATAGATAAAAACACAAAAACCTAAGATCTATTTATGATTCCACCCCAAGGGTATCTCGTCTCTTAACTGTTGTCCTCCAGCACCCACCATGGTAGAATAATAGTTACTCCCTCCAAATATTTTTCTTCAACACCCATGTAGGCCACTATAAGAATGAAACCAAGTCATCTCCAATAACAATGAGGAACCTCAAGTCACTACTACACCACACCCTTCAAGTCCATGAACTACGCCACACACAACCAAAGAGCATACCAAAAAATCATTTCATAATATCTTAATGAGTTGAAAAAAATAAGAAAATGAAAGTGTAAGGGGAATGAAAAAATTGAGAAATCTTATATAGCTGCAGTCTTTTTCATTCTTATCATTGCTATTTCCTTAAAATTATGTGATCTTCCATCTTGGAAAGCATGTTAAACTGCAATATGTTGAATAATGGGGAGGGAAAATATAGTCCAACAAAGAACTAATGAATGGCTATCAACTAGAAGGTATCCATTATCTGTGAATAATTTTTCCCTATAATATGTGAACACAGTTCCCTTCTCTCATGATGTAATGTTTGAAGCTAAAGAATCAAACATGGTTGTTCCAAAGTAAAAAAATGCAGAAATAATAGGCAATTTTTTGGAATAAGAAATCATTTTAACTAGAAATAGAAATGAAAAACAAGAAAGTATTTTAAAAAAATTGGTATGAATGGAAAATGTGTGATGACATATGTTAAAAAGAGGCATATTGAAGGAAATAATAAATAAAATCAGAGACATGTAAGAAATGAAAATGACCAAAATTTCACGGTAAAAAAAGCTCAACATATTCAAGTTACATTTCTACCAAAGGTAGTCTCAATGAAAGTGTCAATACACTCTAATTTATAGTTCAAGATAAATTGATGTAAAAATGAAAATTCAAGTAGCATAACACCTCATTTACACAATTTTTTTTCAAAAACTAAAGTCATATAGAAGAATTTGGGTACTTACAGTGCTTAGGATGAGAGGGAAATGATAGAGTACCCCACATTCACTAAATTCGCACCATACTGGCATTTGAACCCATATAATTTAGTAATAATTAAAATTCTAGTGAAACCACCACTATATAGCCATAGACATACTAAGCATCCAAACTAACATAGCCAACATCAAATCTCCAATCATTGTGTCTTTTAGAAAGGTAGGTGGCATAGTTCCCAAGGGACCCAATCACAAACACCATTTTGGTATAAATCCAAATAAAACTACCAAATTGAAATTTGGTGTATATCCCTGGATCTACAATCAAAACCTAAAACTTTTAGTTGTTAAAGGTTTAATTTGACAAAACATTCTCAAAAGTTATCGAAATATCACTTCTGAAGGAATAAATTTACCTATGAATTTAGTAATCATAGATCACGATTTATCGGCTCATTTGAGAGAGATATGAGTTCCTCTTATAGTATTATATCGATTTTCATTCTAATATAAAAGAAAAAATGTCACAATAGTAAGGCTTCCAATGCATGAGAAAAAGAAAATGAAAACCCAATGAACCATAACTGAAAACAAACTGACCAAAAAAACACAACAAAACAATGTAGTCTTCATTTTTAATGATACAAGGATGGTCCAAAGCTTATGTAGAGTCAAAATATTACAAATGTCCTTCACCAGAACCTATAATTAAATAATAACAAAAGCATCAAAAATAAAATCATAAAATAAATTCACAAAATAACCTCACACTAGGTGACTGGAAGAAAATGATCATCACATATTCTAGCCACTGGTGGCAGTCAAACTAGTGGCAAGAAATCATCCCCAATAAAGTATGTAGGTCCTCTATCTTTCGATTGAGCATGGTTTAATTTCATAAAAAAACTCACACTCGAAGAAAAAAAAAGATGTGTAAAATAAATTTCTAGTAGGTTAGATGCCTATAAAATAATTCACATCAAATCATTGGGATATTTACCCTCCCTCATGGTAAGGGATACTGATCCAACATTGATCATTCATAATACGACTTTCATTATCAAGTCACCTACCCATTGATTTTATGAAGGGATATGAAGGCCCAATCGTCGATGGAAGAATATCAACATCATCTAATCAAGAAGGAGAAGCTATATCATAATATTTAGTATTTTTATTTTTCATTACCACATTTCATTGTTCACAAAATTTTAATATTTCATACATAGACAAATTTTAACATCTAAATTGAAAAACATTCCAAAAATTTATCAAAATTCATAAAACAACCATTTTTTTATACAATACTGGTGTAAATTACAGTTCATTTAATAACCCTTGAAAGAATAAAAAATAAACTCCAAATGAAATTATACAGGGAAAATATAAAAATACTATAGGTTTTACAAAAGTGTAATATAAAACAAAATGATTTAAATTACTAAAAAAAATCATTAATTAATAAAAAAATAAATGGTGGTTGAATCAAGACACAACAACAAGGCATTCAAACACCACACTATTCTCCATGATATCTTTATATAAACCCCAAAAAGGTCTCTAACTTTACCCTATCTCATTCTAGGACACGTGATCCAAGAAAAACTATCAAGTTTAATAAACAAATCTTTAGATTTCACAACAAGAAAATTCAAGAAAATTCTATTCAATCTATGTAACATCTCCATTTATTTACCTTTATTTTAAACCCATCAATCCAATATTCGATAAAATCTACCAGATGCCAAGTGAAATACAATGTCATGGCCTATGATTTCATTCAAATTCATGTATTCTACGTTAATAGGGACATCAATAATGAAAAGTAAGAGTTGTGGAATCCTTATGGTAACATAATTGGAACTGAAAGAGCTTGTTAGAGACCCTTTATTGGATATATCTTTTAAATATATGGATTGACCATTATGGTGAAACTAACACTTTCCACAAATATAGTCCCAAAACAATAGGGAAATGAACCTTCAAAGACACAATATGATTTATTAAAAAAATATAGGCTTTAGGTATGAAAAAATAATTTACAATCAGTGGGCCCAACATTGTCAATAACCTGTCTTCCAACAAACATCTCCAATAACATGACACAAAAGTCGTACACATTAGATCTGTTATTCAACTGACTAGTCAGTTAATACTCAGGAGCATAGTATCCAAAGTCCCCCATTTCCAATGTAGAAACATGGGTCTTATCCCCAGTGTGAGGTGTTTCTAGTGTCTTAATACTCAGTGATTCATCTCTTCAAAGCCCTTATGTTGATGTCCTCCACTAACAAGAAACATAAATATAAAAAAGTGATAAAAAAGAATACAAGAATCCTATGTTTAATCTATAGATTTCAATGTATCAAATATTAAAGGAAAAGTATCCATCTTCATTAATGATATAAAATACAAATTCACATGAAATATCACCCTATTGAAATTGTATACTTTAATGTGCATTCATTCTATAAAATGAATTTAGAAACGTGAATGAAAAGTATCAATAATTTACATTGGAAATAATTATTTACTTTCTATTTTCTAATTCATAAAAATATATAAACAATGATCCATTTAAAAAAATAGTCATGTCATAAAGGACACATCAATAAAAAAACAGACACAAAATACATGAGATGTAAATCTGTAAATAGAAAATCTTACTCGCCAAAACGTAATGTTATTCTCAAAAAACATTAGTGAATTTTAATAGAATAAAGTGTAGGATAGTCAGTTGTAACATCTTTTATATCCTCAAAGTCAAGATATTTCTCATTGGATTTAGATGTGAAGTTATTTGGTAATCATAAACTTATGGAATGATGTATTCTTCCATTTAAAATAAATCTCTTGGTATAGTAATGCCACCAACATGCCAAATTTTTACATTAAAGTTTTTTATATAAAACACCTATAAAGCTTGAGATGCAAGAACAAAGTGCGCTTTGTTTTCATAATACCCTAAAGAATGGAAAGAGTGAATCCAAACTTATCTTCTTTGACACATTTAATAGGATTTACCAAAATCACACTGAAATAAAATAACACTTCTTCCAACAAGATAACCCCCCTCAATAATTTTAGTCAAAACACCATAATATGAAACATTATTAATATTTATTATTGTGTTCAAAAGGGAACAAGATTTTTGGGTCATGATATTCATAGAAATATATTTCACACACTATTACAAGCAACCATGGTGCAACAGTTGTATGGGATAAAGATGAACGGACATGGAGAAAGGGAGATGACAATGAAACGAAGGGGTAGGGGAAAGTTTAGGCACTAATGGAAATACCAGGTTGTGAAGGACAATATAGATTCGAATAGTTAGAAATTATTTATTTTCAACTAATAAAATATAAAATGAAATCATAAAAATTAATTTTTTATTCATTTTCATGATAAATAACTTTTTAGGGGTGAGTGGAAACCTAAACTTGTGTGAAATCAGACGCAATGAGAAAAGCTAAACCATTCCAGTATAATTTTAATTCATTTAAACCTTGAATCCTTTGAAGGCTCCAAACTATTATAAATTTACTTCACTATGGATCCTCATGAATAAGACCCTCAAATAATTAACTTATATTATCTCAGATCTTGATGAACTCTTCAATGTTGAGTTTACTAGTATTTAGTCCTTGAACCAAAATACAATTATGAGATTCAATCTATTATGACTATTCCAAGTTGGTGTCAACATGAAGAGGTCTAGGACACTACATATTATAGGCTTCCATTGAGGCATTTACATGTAATTCCATTTCCTTCATTTTTTCCATATAATGAAAAAGGAGTTTCATAGTTGACATTCCTTCTCTCAAATCATTTTCAATTTGTGAGAAAATTCCATTCATCATCTCGTGGGCAGTTATTACTATTATATCAAGTGAACATGCTTCAATAGTTTTCTTTACCGCATTGTAAATTTGAGTTTGGATATCTTTGACTGATGGAATCTCCACTAGTTCTTTATCTCCATCCTTTTTACATCCCCTCTATTTATCATGGTATTTGGAGACAAGAAGTCATCAGATCGTTCTCTAGTGGGGGTGGTCTCAAAAGAAGTTTACACACCGGGTGTCCTGTCATATGTATTAGAGAAGGGATTAGCAGAAACCTCGTATTAAAATAAGGTTCCTTCACCCTTCTTAGGAGAAATTCCCATAGTTCCTAAACCATTACCAAATGATATATTCAGAGTCGGTTTTGAAAAACTTGGAATAATATTTTGGGGTTCTGGTATTCCTTTGTAAATAGTGTTCCCCAAATCAACCCCCTCCTTCATATTCTTTTCTCCTAAATGCAAAAATGCGGTGACCAGCATGTCCACTTCCCAGTCAAAGGATTTGAGGGACTGATCATCCACCTATTTTTCTACATATTCATTAGATCCAACTCCATGACACTACTACAAAGCCCAAACTCAAGGATTTTTCCACATGGTTATTCCTTTTTCCAATTATTCTTAATATTTCAAGAACCCTCAGCTTCACAGGTTTCCAGATTTCCATCCCCTGATATATTATAGTTTTTATGAAACTTAACCATGGAGGAATTCTCTTACACAGCTGACTCAAACCACAAAAGAGTTATCTCCTACATTGGATCCATGTTCCTTTCTCCAGTCACTACCCTCACCCTCCCACATAGAAGATCCAGAGGTGGATTTCCTTTATTGCATACCCTGCTGGACAAATAGAACAACTAGATATGCCTAAGGAATTCCAAAATCATCAAAAGGTGATGAGAAGATGTTTGAAACCAAATTATTAGAATACTGCCAGGTTATCTTCCTTCCTTCTAAGAGAAAATTATGGATAAAACTCACAACTTGAGTCGGCTGCGACCCCTGTGAAAGACATTTCCCAAGGGGATAATCACCTTGGTTGATCATGAGACTAGCCTAGGAGTCCTCCTTGGACACCTTTGACTGGTCTTTAATAGGAATGTTCCCATCCGGTTCAACGATAACCTGCCCTATACCAGAGGTAATTTCCATTGAAGTTGAGTAACACCAAAACTATTGAGGGGTTTGTGGAGGGAGCTATAAGCTGAGAACAACTCCTATGGTCTTCCAAAAAATGAGCAATAATATCCCTTAAAATGTGTCTCTGCTTCTAGGTCACAACCTGATCCTAGTAACTAGAGACCCAGACACCTACAGAAGAAGTCGAAGGATCCATTCGACTAACTTCAATTCGATTAAGTGTTTTATCCTCACAAACTGGTGCCTGTGAACCTGTCCTAAAACCTATAGGACTTGAAGTTCACTAATTTCTTATACGAGTATACATTATCAAACTCTATCTAGACAATTTTCATCAGATATTTTCAGACATCCATTTCAACACAAATTCTAGGATAAAAGAGGAAACAAATATGGCATGAACTATTGTCCCAGAATAAAAACCATCCAACCATGTATCCTATCAACACAAGCATTAAAGGATTTTGGAATATCAGAGGTAACCCAAGAATACATACCTGAAAGATCAAATTCTGGGGATCTTGCTTTAAATGGAACTCTAATGACCATTAAAGAATGAACAGTCGGTAGCTGTTGAAGGACCTCACATTGGAGGACAAAAAAACAATCATATATTCTTCCTATGAAAAATGAATAAAAAAATGACAAGGGTCCAAAAACCCAATGAACTTGTGTTCCTATAGATCACATAATACAGAAACTAACTGATCGAAAGCATCAATCGAGGTCAAGTGCATAAGAGGTTTTGTGATGGGGGTGAAAAGATGAGATCGGTTTGCTGAAGGGCCAGGATTTCCCCCTCCCCCCTCTCTTGAGGGGAAGTGGTAGCAGCACTGACCATCACCCTCTCCGCATAAAAGACTCTTGGGATCGGATGGAATCACAATCTAGGATTAATAAAATAATATTACTAAGTTTATTTTTATGTTTTTTTATTTCCTAAATATTTATTATAAATTTAATGGATTTATGTTGATAAGTTTTTCATGTTTCATAAATTTTAATATAAAAAATAAATTACTATATAAAACATGATATTTTAACAGAAGACCAAAAAATGATAAATTTACTATTAATGTTGGTCTAAAAATTATATTATAATAAATTAAAATTTTAAATCAGTTAATGATAAAGTATTTTTTTCTTTTATAGTTTATTATAACATATTTTTCCAATACTAAAGGATCTATTAGTAATGATGGTTATTAAAAATAGATTCATGTGTTGGTAAAAAATTGTCAGTATTGATATAATAAAGTAATATATTTAAGTATTGGTAAAATAATTGTTTTTATTTAACAGTTATTATTAACAGATATATCAGTTGGTAAATAAATTTGTTTTTATACTAAATAGATATCAACAAAACATAATATATGTTGTAAATACTCAGTTTTACCAGCATATATATTATCTATCTTCAAATTTCTATTGGAATAATTCACTTTTTTGTAGTGTTACAAAGTACAAACTCTTTGTCTCACCTCTGGATTGTCAACACTAGAATTCCATGGCATAGTCCCCCATATATGATTGCAGGATCCCAAGGTTCTAAAGATACTTCCCATTCATCCCTAGTGTTGTTGGATTCGGCACCTATTATTTCTCTGGATTCAAGTCTTGGTGCTTGGTCCTCCACACCCTTTGTCACATCTAATCCTTGATAGTAGGGATTCTCTCCCCAAGGTACTCTTTTATAATTAGATTCTAGTTGAGTTACTAAGATAAATAGAGAATGATAGTGGTGCCAAATATGAGTCAGGTCTTACTTCAATAGTTACAACAAATCCTCCAATATGATTCTCATTTGAGGATATGATTTTGCTTTTTACTAGAGATCCTTCCTTAGAAGATACTTCCTCCTCACCCTTATAATGTTCCTACATATTTACCACTTCCACCTAGAAACTATCTGAGTTTTCGGTAAGGGGATGCTCTCTGCAAATTGATCCTTCGATAGAAATGGAGGTAATTGTTGGCTCAAAATCACACTCACTCGTCATGTTAGTGGTCGTGTAGTGCCTCTAGAGTACAATAATTCCTCCAATTCTGGAATGAACCTTCTTCTCACAGTTGGGGTTGCATTGAAGCTAGATTTTATGAAGCCAATTTCCACCTGCTCGATCTTGTATTTGGTCAGGTTTTCTCATATGTTGTCAAAGTTGAAGAAGCCATTATAGAATTCCCAATATTTACAAAAGTCCAAATAAACAGCACCAGTGAAATTATATCTTTATACACCTCCTTACCTAGAGCCCGATCAAACATCTTATAGAATCCCCTTGACGATTCCCCTCTTCCCCTCGTCATCTCAGTCGGAGTCGTTATGTCTGGAACTACCACCTCCTTATCATCTCCTTCAACTGTTGTTGGTTCATCGCCCACTTCCTTTACTTTTGTAGCCTCTCCAAGAAGACCAACATCAACACCACCTTCAAAACATAACCTCGATACCGTTTGACACTGAACTCATGTATGGGTACCACTACTTTAGTATCCTGTATTTTTTTCTTCTTAAACATCTCACCATGGTATGAAGCCACCCACCTCAGCACATATTCAAGGATTAATATGAATGTAATAATAGGTGGTGGAATATCATTAGAAATGTTTTCATCCTCCCATGTGAACATCATCCAAAGTTTTTTGATCATGCATTTGTGGTTCTCATGACGCACCCCCATATACACCTTCAGAGTCAGCCTCTACTTACATTTGAATTGTCTTTCAAACTGGTATAGAGTGTATAGTTTACATATGGGTTCATAGTTCACCTGCACTACCAACACACTGCTACAGAAGTATATAAGATATGATCACTTATCTATGGTGTATTTGATATTATAAGTGTGTGCTCTGGTTGGAAGGGGAAATGGGTGGAAGATGAATTGGTCATCTTGCATAATCTTCTTCCGAGTATGTGTTTCACCAAGCCTAAACAGAGATCCTCCCACAATATTCAGAATTGCTGGTTGAGAGTGTATCCTAGGTAGAGCTATGGAATTGAGGTATTCATTTCCTCCCAGTTGTGTAGGGACCCAACTATATAAGAAATGGAATGTCCCACACATGAAAAAAAAACTTCTTTTATTCACTGATGTGCCGAATTAGGTGATATAGATTTTATAGCCCTGAGATTCCCAGGATGATTCATATTCAGAAGGCCAGATACATCACCATTATAAATGTGCTCAGTCACACCCCCATGTGTGTGTCCCTCACTAGTAGCATTCATCCATAGATTAGCACTAAGATGAATCCATCCAGCCTAATTACTAGTTATTGTACATTCTCGATGTTGTAGCCCCATAGTTTCCACTAGCTATCCCCCAAGATCCCCCAGTAATAACCTCCATTTTCACAATGATCTTACATTAGGATGGTGGGGTTCCTTCTAGATAGTTTCCCTGGCACTGACCCTCCCTCTACTAGAATGTTCAGAAATAAGCTGAACCACTTCTTGCAGCGTACATCCATGGTGATCTTCTTATCATCGTTCATGCCTGACACCAAGTTTAGAAATTAATTTTCCAAAGGAGGAACATGTTATTCATCTTCCTTGGCATTAAAGGTATGGAGGAACTCGTCATACATCCATCTAAAAATTTGGATTCCATATATTTGAGGAATATCCCGAAGGATGATACGAAGCTCCCCATGATGTAGGTGGAATGTGTTGGAATCCAATGACCACCATCTTAGCAGTTCTGGTATGATATCCTTCGTTTGGGAAACATGAAGTTCATAATTCCAGGATGCTTTTCATAGGCCTACTCACCTCAGTGCATGATAAAACTCATCGTAAGATGCACACACCATGTAGTCTTAGGACCACTCATCTGTGAAGTTACCACCCTGTTGCAGATCCCGGCTATTTATCCACCCCTTCCATGGATTCTTATTCCCTAACTTAATAATAATTTTTTGCTGATGTGGGGATGTATCTTAAATCAAATCCAAACCACCAACATTGTTGACATGATTGTAGAGGTAGTGCATTATGGTCGGAGTTTGATTCTTTCGGACAAGACCAAATGCATCCATATACCACTGATATTGTCCAGGTGTGCTCTAGAACCAGTAGACTGGATCATCGATTATTGACTCATGAATGAATACATCATCCCAAAAGAAAATTCATTCAACTATAGTCTCTTTCATAGTGGGTAGTCCTATTGATCATTCTACTGGAGTCTCATCAACTATTCATGTTCGAATGTAATCCAAACATACTCTCTTATTAGAATGTTATTTTCCATTTATTCCCTCTGAGCGGTGTTAGAAAGAAGATCAGAAGTAGCCTCTTGAGAATCCATTATCTTGAGACTTATGAATGTTTTGATGATTTTTTATATAGATGGGTCAAATAGACCACTCACAGAGGAACAGCATACATAGCAACCTTGATATCGGCCTACATCACAAATAAGTCATTTTTCATTATGTAGTGGTTCACTAAAATGCATTTGTGGAGAACCGAACCATAAAACATAGTTCACATAGTCATTCTTGCAGGTTAGATCTCTTCACCAAAGTGAGCATCAGGGAAGTCATTAACGGAGATCTAGGTATGGAAAAAAGAGAATCTAGACCTATTAATAGGCAACCTTCAGATCACCCTTTGTGGTGAACCTCACCTGTTCTTTGCGATGTCCTTTGGCCAAAATATCTTAATGGTGAATTGAAGACTTCATCATTCACGATTTCATGAGTTTTATTGACAAAATACCCTTAGAATCCAACCCTCCCTATCTATATCTCCCACTCTGAGGGGGGGAATTTGTTGGCACCAAAAATTTTGCAATCATGTGGCCATGGAATCCATGAAGATTCATTAAAAGGGGTCTTTTTTGTGAATATACTCCATAGATATCCCTCACCAAAATGACCAAAAATGTCTCACCTCTATGGGGGCCCATTTCCTTTGTGATCCACTGCGAACATATCTTATATGTTGCATCAATTATGTTTCATGATCCATCGTGAATGTATCTCCACCACGACATCAAATTTAATCCATGATCCATTATGAATTTATCTTCTCTATGGCGTCACATTTCCTTCATGATCGACGATGAATGTATCTACCATGCGGCCTTACTTTTTCGTCATGATCCATCATGAATATATCTTCTATTTGGCGTAATGTTTCCTTCATGATCCACCACAAATGTATCCCCCCTACGAAATAACTTCTCTTTCATGATCCACCACCAACATATCTCCTCCGCAGTGTCACATTTCCTTCATGATCCACCATGAACGTATCTATTAGATGGTGTTACTTTACATTCATAATCCACCATGAACGTATCTCTTATGTGTATTTACATTTCTTTCACAATCCACTATGAACATATCTCTTTTGTGGTTTCATTTTTCATTGCAATCCACCACGAACATATCTCCTCCGCAGTGTCACATTTCCTTTATGATCCACCATGAACGTATCTATTAGATGGTGTTACTTTACATTCATAATCCACCATGAACGTATCTCTTATGTGTATTTACATTTCTTTCACAATCCACTATGAACATATCTCTTTTGTGGTTTCATTTTTCATTGCAATCCACCACGAACATATCTCCTCCATGTAGTCACTTTTCCTTTGTGATCCACTATGTAGGTATCTCCTCCACGTTGCCACTTTTACTCCCTGATCCACCATGAATGTATCTCCTGTTTAGGGACCCTTTTTTCTTCATGGAGCTCTAATTATTCTCTTTGGTGAGCCCCATGAATACCTCAGACCTTTGATACTAATAAATAGAATTCTCACCCATCCAAACCATTGTTAATCTGACCATTCAACTTCCTAGCTCTCATTTCATGAAACAAATTGTGAACCCAAATATGGATCACCCAAGGTACATGAGCATTCTGAGTCGTGCCTCCTTTTTTTCTTCAGTGAACTTGCCTATGTTAGGTATTACCTTTATAAAGGCCTTCATCCTTTGAAAAGGAGGGATCCACAATGGGTTTCTTGAGGCTCTATGAATCATTAAACCTTCATGGAGAACTCTCCAAATAATTATATATTTACTTAGTTGAATCTATACTCCACCAAATTTCTTCCTTCATGAAGATCCATTCCTTTAATAAGAAACCTTTACTTACAGTGCATTGCTCCATTACAAAGAACCTTTCCCCTATAAATTACCTTTCCCTCTGAAATCACTTTCTATCGAGCACCCTGGCCACACAAACCCCTTTCCCACATGACCCTCTACGCTTGATTGAGGTGATTTCATGGTTCCTTGAGTGGGTTTTCATATAGCATTTCCCAACATTATTCTTCTTCACATTGGCATGCTAATAGATAATTCTTCTTTTCATAACCACAGTAATGTGAGACCCTTGAGTGACCACTCCTCCACACAATTGTTTCTTGTCACTTCTTGTGCCTTCCTTACCCCATGTGATTGTTGGTACAAGTTATGTAAGTCCATGGGGTGAGGATTCAGTCCTCCTTGTGTGAGCTGTAGGATGTTAAGCTGCCAAGCACCCTCATCCCCAATACATGACATTAAACAGTGAGATTCTTAATGTGCGGAAGGCCTAAGAGAATTATAATTGTAATTAGAATCAGATCTCTCCTACTTTCTCTATCCCTTGGGTATTTTTCTCCATGTTCACCTTGATTAGTCTTCATGTAATCCCTGACACTCTCTAATAGGTTATTCCCTATACGATTTCCATATCCTATTCATACATTAGGACACCCTACTTGGGATTCCCTCCTAGAGTAAGTCATATCCTCCAACTCCCTAGGCCACTAACCATGTGTAATCTCCACACCATTCCTCATGTTCACACCTTTCATGAAATGATCATCAAATCAGATGATACTCTTGTTTCCCACACTGAGGATGACTGACATGGGATTAGACTAAGAAGTGAACATGACATATTTTATGGGTTGTGAGACATGTTTTTGTCCCATTCCCCTAATCCCATATGATTTTAAATTTCATAAATCTAAATTATGTGGACTTTGAACCTTGTATCCTAGTCAGGGTACACATGAATCCTTTTTGAGGTTCAGTCCCCTCACTCTGCACAATCCAACGGTTTCACACATTTCATGTTAGTTCAACTTTTTCCTACATGATGTTAAATGGTATGACCCTTTAAACTACATGGTTTTTTATTCCCATACACTGTTATACATGGTAAGAATCTCTGTGTTCCAACCCCAACCTATGGTAATCTCTGTTACTCCCTCCTAAGTGATGTACCCTCCAATGGAGATACATTCATTTATTGGGATGCATCTCCCGGATCTGCCACTCTAAGGTGTTTTGATCCATAAGGGAAGCTAACCAGGAATAATCCCCACACATTCCCATACCCTTGAAACCAATAGTATTCTTCTTGTGATGAGCTACTAACCATGCATAATCCCCCCACATGTCTTCGAGTTGTTGTCTGTTGTGTACCCCCAGATTCTATGCCCCATCCCTGAACTATGTGGACATTGATTCCCATCCATTGGGATACATAGGAATCCCCCCTTAGGTTCAATCCCATCATCCAATTCCATTCCTATCCCTTAAATTGAGTATATTTTCATAGAGAAAAGCAAGCCCTATCATGCAGGTTATACTTTTTTTGGTTTCCATCCTTCTGTTCGATTCTCACATACCACCTCCTCAGGTGTCTCATCACCACATCAAACTATATAGAATTTGATTCCCAATTACTAGAATGTGTAGGAGCCCCCCCCCCCTCAGGTTCATGCATGAATCTACCATAATCTTCATTCTGGTTCCATCCCATTCATCTCATCAACTTCATCAAATCATTCACCATCCATCCTGATTCTTACATATGATGCCAGATCCCAGTGAACTCACACAATTCATATGGGAAGCTAACCATGCATAAGACCCAACCATCTGCTCTATCACATATCCCTTATCACAGTAAGCTCATCAATTTCATTTTTTATTTTTTCAGCACCTGGGGCACTAACCATGCATAAGAACCAGCATGTCTCCGGCTTTTGGTCATTTGTGTTCACACTGATTCATCACCGCCTTCTATCTACATTTATTTTTATTCCCATATTTTACATAGGATACATATAAACCATATCTAAGGTTAAATCCCATCCAATGGTAATCCTTGGTGTCCCTTATGATGGGACCCAACTTCTTTGATCCATCCATTGCAGTGTTCCAAATCAACCATCATGTGTAAAACCTTCCCACTTTGTGACACTCTTTCCAGGTTCCTTCCTCACAAACGTTTTGACCCATCCCCCCAATAAGCCTTTGAGGTGATCTATACTATGGTAATATCCATCTGATTCACTCCTTCCAATGTTTTTATTAGTCTAATCCATATTCACTAGATATTAAACTCACAGAATACCCTGTGTTTAACATGGGAAGAAAAGAAAAACCATAGATACATGCATCTGGAATAATATTCTTGGCATTTGATGTGGGATTCCTTGGTCTTTCACACCCTCTAGAAGACCTCTCATGAGGGAAAATTCAGTTGTTCCATGTTTCGAGTGTCCAAACATTCCATTGATGCCCAACATGACAACTTTCCTAAGGATGGTTACTGCCCTGACTGAACCCATTTGGAATGTATTGAATGAAGCAGTGTAATTAACTGGTGTACACAAAAATATTGCATCGGGAAGGGTCTCACTAACAAAGTCTTAATCTATAAGTGATACTAGGACATGGAGACAATTTTAAAGTGGGAATATGAAGAGGTGGACCGACATACCATCATCTTGTTTTAATCAAGTAGAATACATCATCGAGGAGGTGATGAATGCTTCCCACCTTTGGAAGAGGGAATGTGGGGTAATATGTTCATCCAAGGGAACATCAAAGGCAATTGAGCGGCGTTCCCTAATGGGAATCAACTAAAACAATACCCAAAAAATATATTCATAATATTCAATATCTATAATGTTATAATAGGAGAGTTCCATTAAACCACACCTCATAGTTAAAGATATGTCCATGCCACTTATTAGAGATATTTGATGTATGATTTTAGCTGGAGAATAATATTAAAAAACCTCTCCATGATTTGATGAGTATTTTACATTATCAAATAATTCATTAACATAGATTCATTGAACATCATGCATTAAAACAATATCAAACTATATATGTAAATATATTTAATTATATTTTTATCTATGAAAACTAAATTATATCATTATAATTATCCAATTTGAGGATACACCCTTAACTTAGTCTTAAGGGAATCCTGAACTATGGTTTCAACTACATTCAAGTGATAAAATACACTTATAACGTAAGATTTATTATAAATATTTACATGTTTGACAAACTTAATGACTGACATATGATTCTACTTATCATTTTTTTATAATGTGATTTCTTTAATACTAATCGACCATTCATAATAGGAATCAATCACTGCATTTTTATTATTTTATATTTACATTCTCATTAATTATAATATTTGATCATTTATCATCCATATATTCATAGAATAAATAACCATGAATGGAAATATAATCATAAAATGACATGGTCATGTGATTTATCTTAAAAAATTTGAATAAAGTGAATGATGGATCAATGGATACACTAATTAATATCTATGAGTAAAATGGTGACTTCAATTGGATCACACATCACCACTTGTCTATCACCATGTGTCTAGGTTAACACTAGTTCTAATCTAAATTCACATCATCAAGAATACATCTATTCATATTTTTATATAACCACATGAACGTGTGGGTATCTTATAATGCTTGTTGTATATTTTATAATTGAAATGAAGAAATATGAAAAATTATACAAATAATAATGGAAAACTTATGTATAGATCATTAAATAATAAATTTAAATACTAAAAAATAACAACTTTAAACATTAATGTAATGATCTACATCTCTTGTAATAATTATTGATGTCTATGTTGATTTTTATCTATGCTTTCAATGAAAACAATGATGTTTATTTGAGGTGATTTTATTTTTTTCAATTGTTTCTAAGGAATTGTAAAGTTATGTTGAATAGAAATTAAAATTTTGATATGTCTAGGATATATATGAATGATCAATTTTCTGTATGACCATAATAAAAAAATTCATGTAACAATTATATATTTTTAAAATTATTTCAACTAAAACAGTATCTCATTCTTCATAATTATTTTTTTCCAGGAATAAAAATATTAGGAGAGATACATAACTATCATTCATAAAAATATAATGAAATCTTCTTATATGTAAGAATGAAGAAGTCTGTATATTAATGAGACCCATAACATTCTTCTCTTAGTTCTCAAAACCATCCTACATATTGTTTAAAAATCATTGTATTTATATAACCATCTGCTTTTTATAGATGAAAATAATCTCCTCCAAAACTACTATTAGAAGGTGAATAAAACATGGGGATTATATAATTGTTACTCTTTGATATAAATAACAATTTTATAATGTGATTTAAGAATAATGAAAGATAAATTATCCTCATTCCACGTAGAATAAGTTAAATTATGATATTTGAATATGATAATAACTAAAAATCAAATGTGTTTATTTTTTTTAAAATATAATTTACATGTACTAAGGGGATGATGTTGTGTTTTTCTTTAGATCCTATATCACATGGTAATCATGTTTTTTTGTATGTGTAGTATGATACAATGCATAATTTATTTTTGATGTTGAGTTCATTTTAATAGTTGATCCATGATATATCTATCAATACACAATTTAGAAATGACAAATTAGTTTTAATTGTTGGAATTATATTGAAATTATTATATATTTAAGTAAGTTATCTAATAATAATAAGATAGTGTTTCTAGAATTTATCTTTAGAATTTAATTACAGTATACTCAAAATTTTAATTCTGTTAGTAAATATTGGAGGGATATATTTCATTTCCAAAAATGGGTATTTTATAATTGGGATTCATGAATGAATTATAAATAAATTATATCATATACCAATTCAAGTATATAGAAAATGAAATGATTTGTTAATGTAATTTCAAGAAAATTTATTTATCAAAGAGAGAGTTAGTATTTACACTTAGAAGTATTGCGTTTGTTGAGTTTTTTTGTTCAAAAATATGATATTAAATGAATGTAATGTTACACTGAGGGTGTGTGACAGAGTGTTAGTGAAGAAAAGAAGAATATGTTCTTGAATAAATTGTTGAAAAAGTCATTTGAAATATATTTGTATGATCATTATGAGTTGATAAAATAATACACATAGACTATAGTTAAGGATCCATATTGAATTGACTCATCATATAATATTGTTACTCAGTGTATCTTTTGGGAGATAGTGAACCCATGATAGGAAATATATGCACAGGGAATCATGGTTTGAATATAATATCTTACAAAATAATTTTTTTGTAAACAATATATTAATGTAAATATATATAATGGTAAAATAACATGATGTCATATATATTAGTCTCTAATATTTAATTCAAACCATGTTAAAATTCTATGTTTCCTATTGTTCATTATTTATCTTTTCAGTTGGATGTAGCTATGTTTCCATCTGTGATATTTATATCATCAAATATAATAGTTTTTTATTTTAAAAGGTCAGTATTAAAACAATGATATATATATTGATTCAAAAAAACCACTAAATATTTAAATTAATTCCACTTTGATATACAATTCATATCAAATCTAAAGGTTCTCACTTTTAGACTCTTTCCTTATAATGATGGATAACAACAACATAAAGGAAATTATAGGTCAACCTATATTTTTTGTAATGAATTTACATGTTTGAAAAATAGATTATTTTTTATGGTCTCATGGTCTTCATGTTCTTAATGTGCCACATTTGTATTTCCACCCAATAAAATAGGTGAGAAAATGAAATTGACTGATTAAAGAAACCTTCATGTTGATGGAATATATAGGAAATCCTTTTTCATGTCCCTCTCTAAGAATGTGTTAACACTTGTTATGGTATACTAAAATTATAAAGATATATTTTAAAAACAAAATAGATGTATAAAGAAATTATAAATATAAAATAAGCTAAACAAAAATAGATTGAATCAGTCTAGAAGATAATAATAACTAAAGATGAATAAATTATTGATTTCTTTACTATAGTTAATGAGATTTAGCGAAGAATGTGAGGCTTAATTAAAAAACAAAAAAATTAAATTATTATAAATAATCTCATTAAGGGCATCATTATAAGATTTAATAATAATATATCTTATCTTAATGATATAAATGATATATCATTTGATAAACTTCACAATAACTATGATTACTATGAAATGGGTAAAAATCATACATTTATGTAGAATGTGATTGATGAGGTGGATTTATAATAAATGAAAAATTTAAAATATAAAGGGAAGGGAAATAATAATTTTGGTGAATTATGTATATAATATTTAGAAATTTAATAATGGAAATGGATAATGTAAGGAAAAACTAAACTTTAATTTCACCATATGTGGATGAATTAGACATTCTTTAGTTAACAATACATAGATTAAAATATATGTGTTTTATACTACTAGTCATGGTGATAATTATGAAATAAATAAATGGAAAATAATCTCTAAAATAGTGAACATTTATAGTAAAAAATATATATTCATAATATGAGAATGTAATAAACTTGATTATTAATGAATAATTTGAAGACACATAATCTAATAGCCAATTTTAGGATGAATCACTTCAAAAATACAAACTTCACAGCTCTTTTGGGAGACTGAGAATCCTCTTGAAGTAGTGATGAATAGGGTGGTGAAGTAAGATACATGGAAAATATGTATAGATCTTATATAAAATCTGGTTTTGAAAAAAAATACAATGATTATTTAAGACATTAATGTATTTATTAAATATTGTTTAATGAATATTGAAAAAATTTAATAATCTCTCAAAATAGAGGCTAAACTCAATTATGTTCACAAATAATTCTATAAAAAGATATTTAATAATGATTAGGTATAATATTGATGTGAATATTATGGTTAAATAGAAATAAATGGTAAATCTACAATAAAAATGTCTTATTTATGAATATGAGATAAAATAGTTTGAATATTAATTTTAAAAAATATATATTGATGTTAAAGAAAACAATTTACCACCATTAATATTAATTACACATCAATTTTGGTTAAATATGTAATTGAATATACAAAAAAGGACAAATTACATTACTAAATAGTTCATACACATCTAAAAAATGTATATATATATTGGTTAGAAAATATAATGAGGGAAACTCATCTACATTTGGAAAAAAATATATTAAATAAAAATATACCATGTTGATGACCAAGAAAAATTAATACAAATCATGAAACAAATATAATAAAATCGTTTGTGGGGATGGGAATTGATTAATGAAAAAATGAATGACCATCCCCACATATGATAAGTCATTTTGGGTGAAGACTATGTTTTTCATCCCCCATAAATGAAATAATTCACAGACCTTGGGGTCCTTCATGGGGTCCCACAAATGAATGCATCATGGCCCACCATGAACGAACTGCTATCCTGGTACCCATTAACATTTTACCTCTATAAAATCAGTATGAAGGGGAATTAGAGAAGTCTAAAAAAAAATCAAAATCTAATGATTTGTCAATTATCCCCCAATTCCATGATGGTAAATCCACGACATAACATTAATGTTGAAAAGTAATTTATTTTGTAGACTCAAAACCAATTTCAAAAACCATTCTATTAGGTACAAACTGATTCCCCCTATGAGTACTACCATATTGATTTGTAAAAATTTTCATGTAAGACACCCTACCCCTTGTTGAAAAATGCTACGGGGATGGAACTCAACCCTACCTAGAAAAGCACTATGTGGGAGAAAATAAAACCTATGTACCGAAGTGTATCATGAGTAGAACATAGGATGGCGTATAAAATCATTACATGGATGGACCACATGAATTCATAGAAAATTTCTACACTGGTGGAACCTAGACCTTCATAGAAAAGAGTTATGTGGGTTAAACCCACTTATGAATAGACAAATGATACGGGGAGACCACCCTTACACATGTAGAAACATTCTATATTGAGGGAACCCCATCCTTCAAAATAACATGATATGTGGAATGGGGAATCCAAGTGTTTTCATCCTTCCAACACACTTTGTTTCCCTCTATTATTCTATTCGATCTGACATTGGCCCCTCTCTGAAACATTCTAATGGTATTTGGCCACTGGTTTCTTCTCATGGTTAAAAAATTTATGTTGGTAACAACCATTAAAATGTGTCCCTTGGACTATTTTCATTAATATATTCCCATGGTTATGTGGGTATTAACCATTATGTTTCTCATGTGGACATTCCCATTCTAGGAGATGAGAGGGAGTATCACACATGTCATTACCATTGAGGCATAATGTATTATCCTCCTATATTCCCCATGTACCAGTCAAGGGGAATCCCTCCTAGATAAATCTTGTATACATTCATATGGGATATAGCACTCTTGGTCCTCTTCACCAGCCTAGTGTAAAACGAAGGGAGGAGTTTGATATCACAACCCTCTCTCATTCCCTCTTCTGTTGGGACAAGGCCACGTCTAGTAATGGAAATAGTGGATCATTTTATCATCATATCTTTTACATCCTCTTGTTTCTCATATTCATAATGACATGGGTCAGCTTATAGGTTAGTTGTGATCCTGAAACATTCATGATACCAACCCTTTAGTTGGCCTCCTATTTTTTATAATCAAAAACCATACACAAGAAAACACACATATTTCTATGTGTGAACCACAACATTCTCAAATGGGAATCCTATGAATTTTAAAACCCAACTAAACCCCATATGGGCCTCATATTGTGTGTAATCCAAAAACCATTTTTATCTATGTGGGATTTCATTCCCTGTTGATTAGGATATGAGGATGACTCTGTGAGGTTCAAACCCAACACCCCAAATCCACCCTAATATTCTTGTTTCCATATTATCAATATTGTCACATCCAGCATAGAGTCACATATTTCATCTGATCCCTATTCATCACTATCCTTATCGGTCCATATTCAAGGAAATATCATGTCCTCTCATGGGGGACCATGCTCCCTCCACAATCATTGGGTTGTTTCGGTATGATTCCTACACCAAACATCGAATATTCACCTACCTCCTAGGCATCCTTAGCTTGTGAAATTGAAGTACCTAGTTTGGCCATTACCAAATTACCTTAAAAGGTGTAATGTGTCATGTTAATTTTCACAGAACTACCATAGTTGTGATTTCATTGACAATGGTCCATTGTATTCCAATATTACGGGTTCTATCTCGACAAAAAAAAACAACGTCTTTCTCCATAGAAAATAGTAAACTCCATAGAACTACATTGTGTGCCTTAAAACTAGAATCCTAATAACCAACAATATTAGAACATGTGATCTTCATATGAAGGTACCATTGATGGAGAACCGTTGATACATATAGATTCCATTATTAATGGAGAACCTCATATACATATAGATGATTCCAAACCTATGCTTGAAAATAATTTATCATAAATTCAAGGGTGACCCATATCATACATGGGAATGAACAAATGTTTCATGACATTTCTTAAATCAAATTTATAAGAGACTCCCACTAAAGGAAATAGTTTCCCAACAAAAGGGTTTAATAATCCCAACCTCCCTTCCCCTTGACCAATGTGATGTTCCTAATAATTTTTGGTAGATTTCTCAAACACCTCCAACCATTTGAAAACTGTTTTGTGAAACATATTGAATGAGTGAGTCATTGGATTTTTTTCACTCCCTGAATAATCCATTGGAATCCATTAAAGAATAGTAATCCTAATTTCTTTATTTTTAAACATTCAATATCTCCCCCAAACAAATCATATGTGGGACCTCTCTATTTTCATTTTAAATAAAAATGATGTACCTGAGAGGAATCTTTAACCACGGTGATGGTGTCACCCACAGGTAAGGCTCCTTTAACAATAAAAAGAGAGGGGAAAGTAAAATGATTTGTAGATCATTTGTTAAATAATTGAGATTCTACATTGATAGGGTATTCTAGTGTGTGTTTATCCCAAATAATGTCAGAAACATTCACATGAACTATATTAAATAAAATAGTACCTCACAAGTTCTTGAAAATGTGCATATCAGCCACTGTACACGCCAAGTCCATGACCAAAAATAGTATTCCATCACCCACCCATCATCTTTAAAATTAGTTTTCAAATGAAATTGATCAGATGTACCATGAGAATGGTACAGTTCCAACTCTGTAGGTAGCTCTACATGACCTGAAACTTATAAATCCTTGTTAGTCATCCACTAAACGATAGTTGCAATTGCAAAACCAGGCGGCCCCTATATCCATCTCAAACCATTTTGAGAGCCTGTCCTATAATGGGATAATCAGTTCCTCCCTTACATTTGGGAGGCTGGTGAAGTAGTCACCAGAAACTACTTTCATGTAGCATAGAATTCCCAACGAATGGCCCCTACCTGTAATCATCATCACAAATGATATTTGGACCATTATCCTAACCATGAAGAATAAACCTCATTGAGGTCCCCAACTAAATTCATCTGGAACATTGTCCCTATAGAATCCCACATTGGGAAACCATTGAACAATATATACCATGCTATCATAATTGTTCTTATTGGAGAATCCTACCAAGTAAATATGAAATCATCATATGGATAGATGGAACTTAGTAGTGACTCTCATCATGTTTTTTAGTCAAATATAGTATAAAATCCAAAGATACAAATCCCTTCCCACACATATCAATACCTTCATTCAAATATGGCTGCAAAAGAGTAGATGTGTAGCCTTACATGTGAATATGAAGCTCTTAAATCAAATATGGTGGAAACCAATGAGTTGATGAAAATACCTACTATTCCATATCAATCCCTCCAGTAAAATAGGTTGACATAAACAACAATATACACATACCTACTCTCATGTTTCAACTTCATCATTAAAATATGTTAGAAATTAGATGACCCTATAGAAAACAATCTGCTACAAATTAGTGGTAGCATTATATTCCTAACCCAACATTGGAATGGAAGTATATTAATGTCCCCATCAATGATATTTCTCAGCACATCCTAGCAATGATGGAGGGTTAGAAAACAATTCTTGGCCATATCCTACAAACCTAAGAAGATGTGATTGTATTAGTGGTAATTACTAGGAGTTGGGACTATGACCATAAATCATCATGTGGGATGAATCATTCGGACAATGGGATGACCACTAAGTACTATACATGCATATATTCCCCCATCCAAGAGGTTCATCATCAATATCTTGTGACAAAAGGACAATTCGATCAGGAACCAATACTAGTTACAACATGGTATTATCGACCCATTTTAGAGACCCCTCTATGGTAAGCATATACCCCTGATGAAATTCCAGAAGCTCATTGGAATGATCTGATAGTAGCATGGAATTCACTTGAAACTACTCAGTTGAATGGGGATATCTATTCACAACACATTATTATAGATTCCCATAAGATATAATAAAAAACCCACCCAAGGTAGCTCAAAATCCATGAACGGGCTTATGACCCTACTATATTAAAAAATATATTTATAGAGTGAATAAGACATCTATCACTGGTGGTCTGTGATCTTTCTATTCCATCACAAAATTAAGGATGTGGATGTAATAGTTTTAAATCCCATCCCCACTCCAATGCTTCCAACACATCTGGAGGCCCTCCCTAGAGTGATCACCTTGAAGAATAACCTTGTAGATATAATAATATTGATCCTGAGAGTCTATATATTGATAATTTCCAGAACAACCCTCCTCATCACAATAAAATTAGTCACCAAGAAGGTCCTACACTTACTAGGCCAAATCTAAGAAAGTCCTTATTTTTTAGTTTTCTAGAAAGATGGGGATAGTCAATATTGATTCCAAAGTAATTGAAAGTGACATCCTTTCTCAATTAGAAGATTTCCCAAGGAAATTTTGCATCCTCCAAACCACCTCCAGACCATTTCCATTCCAATGACGCAGTGACAAGCCATGCCTCATGTGAAAAACTAGAAAATATGTGATCGTGTTGGGATGAACATATAGAAGAGTGTATGGGTGTAGAAAAAAGAGATACATTTATCATGAGTAGACAATTTGACAATGATGATATATACATCAAGATTTATCTTATAACTACTTCTTAATTATCCATTCCATAATCATTATTATAATTTTTCATGTAAAACATTCAATCAATATCTGGATAAATCATGTCCACATAATAGTAATATTATTTCATTAAAATGTGTATGATGACCATGATAAAATATTAGAAGAGATTATTCGTAAAATTGGCATGGAATACCTTACATAAGTGTGGAATCCATGAACATTGAAGTGGTTGAGTGATCATAAATAGGGATTCCTCAATGTATTACACCTTTTATGCTTTCTAATTTTTGATTCCCTTCCTGGTTTTCATATCTGGTGATGGGTGTACATGGAGATTACCACTTCAGTATAAGTCTTATTTAGGGGAACTAATCCAAAATGACATCCTATAATTTCATTACTCCATGGTGGATTTTAGACAAGATCTATTCAAAAGGAATATGGAACACTCATTATTAATTTTCCTTCAATAATTCTCAAAATATTCAAAACCAAGGAGATAAATCCATTGAAAAACTCATGAGTCATGTAATCAAAAACATCAATAAGGATTTTCCTTTAAGGGAATTCAATCAATAGGCTCTTATAAATTACTCATAAGAAAATTTATCCTGTAATGATCTAGAATTTTATCTAGCTCACACATGAACAATTATTCTCATGATAAATTGAGTGGATATAGTGATAGAAACTATTGTAGTATGGGATTAGTACCAACCTACAGGTCTATGGAAATTTGGAACACAAATTTCCCCCTTCAAGGCTGAAAATTTCAGCCTGAGGCATGACAAAAAAATTAATAGACTAACCCTATCCCTATGTTCATGGGAAATTTTAACTCAACCTCCCCTTGAATGAAAAGAATTATTTTCCAATCATGGGAGGAAGACAAGAAATAAGGTCGCATGTTTCACCACATATCATGACACATTTCTCCCAGAAGGGAAGCATACGAACATGTTGTGTGAAGGTTCCCTCCAAGTAAATCTTGACTAAAACTATTGGAGAGGATCTAAAAGAGGAATTAAGTGGTACAGAAAAGCTGCATATAACCATTATATCATTCAGAAACAATGAATTATGTTTTATTGAATCTTTTTGGAATAACTCCTACTAATGGTACCAAAGATAACACAAATAATGATTAGTAGGGAGATGTATGGATTCACCCGAATTGTGTTCAATACTAAAAAAATGATGTGGGTGTGCATAATTGAAACCAAATAATAACCCGAAATTTTTCTTCTTCCAAGACTAATCTATTAGAGCCTCCGTGGATAAAATCCACCAAATAAAAAAGGTATAACAAGGTCACATATAACCCATCTCTCGAGGAGGATGATCTCCCCATGATTTAAGAATTATTTTCTCAGCATGATGAAGAAATGAAAGAGTTGAGGAGGCTCTATTCCGAGTTTCTCTAAGGTATAATTCATACTAAATATGAGCCATTAGAACAGCATCGATGTATACATCTAATTGTCGAACCACAACCATAAGGGGTCATCATAGCGACTAAATTAGGGCTAGGACATCCACCTAACTCGATACCCTAACCATTATTTTACTTGGTCCTAATTATGAAGGGATATCTAGATTTACCTCCATTTGGAAAAAAACGAAATAGATTCAAAACAACTCTTCAAAAGATGTCCATGGATAGATATCAGCTGAAAAATGGCAGAAATGGAAAGTCAAGTCCAAAATAATGGAGAATCAACACATGTTCCTGTTAAAATGGTCATTCATCAAGGGATTGTCGATCCAATTGAATTAATGGCATCTAGATTGGATATATTTGAGGAATGGCCTGAAGCAATACTACCAGAATGGAAGCATTTCCCTAAATAGGTCATGAACACCCTAACCTTGCTAAATTTTAGGAGTCCTAATTTTCTGATATTCAACTTCTCAAGATACCCAAGAAATTTTTGATATACTTTGTGTCCCATTATGATCCCATGCTGGGAACTCCCACAAAACAAGTATAAGTGACATTCAAAGGATTTACATAAACCATGAAAGGAATGAAAGTAGTACGGTACACCAGTTTTCTAGATCAGTCTATCATAGGATGGTTAGACCTCCATCAACAGTTCCTATTTTAGGTCAGATCAACATTGTAAAATAAAACAATCCTTGACCTCTATAATTTAAAATAGCGAGAGAAAAAGAAAATTTCCTTTTTTATTTCTATATAAAAAGTAATGAACTACTTTCTAAACCTAAATCTTACCCCAAGAATATCTTCTCTATATTTTCTTAGAGAACCTCTATGACGTGGTTAGAACACCACTCATCATTGTAAAATATACAGGTGAGTTTGGAGATTTTCTCACCACGTTCTAAATAATGGATTATTACTAATTATCCACTAAATGAGGCTAATATTTTTTGTTAATATATATAATATTCATATGATTTATTATTCATAAACACCATTTTAGTGCATTTTACACTTTGAACATCATTTCACATTATGATTGTATTTCTTTCTTAAAATGCATTATTGTGTGGTACATTTTTGAATATCATATAAAGTACCCAATGATTCATCTGATTTTAAGGAATATAATTATACAAATTTTAATTTTAAATCTTGGAAAATTGATCTGCACTTAAATATGAACATGTTTGATTCAGGGATCAATGGATAATTCATGGAAGAAGTTGGGGATATTTTGTGATGAATGGAAACAATTCTGGAGAAGTCAGATTGGACACCAACCCACAGATGAGAATGTAGAGACCAAAATAAAGGCCCAATAAATCTCAACTTTCATAGGATACTATAATACATGAATAGGAACAAATCACTCTTCAAGATCCAATGATAATTAGGCTTCCATGGTGGTCATTACAACGGCCCAATTTGGAGATAAAATTTCGGGCTAGATTCTGCGGCCTAGAAACAAATCCTACAATATGATCATATCTCGGAATCCAAAACTCCAAATGGGCCCAAATTTTATAGGAGGTCAGAAGACATTCGGGGATCCATTTTAATTTCTATATCCCACTCTGATTCGGCCATATAGATGGTCTTCAATGTGCGTATGTTCGGTAAATGAAAGCCAGTTGCCACCTCGGGTCAAGTGTGGAAAAGTCCATGTTTCACAAGCTCTCCACCACCATAGACCTACCATAATCAAGTGGGATTCTTTATAATGTTGGAGGATCTACCCAAGGCTCCCAAAATTACTATTTAAGGTAGTGGTGGTGGAGTATTTTATGATCTTTGAGCTTTTTTTATCTTAATGTTATGCTTCCAATTTGTCTTTGTAACGTTCTTCCTTCACATGTATGTTGTTTTAATTCATCCTAGTTTCTTATTAAAAGTAGTTCTTCCCCTCTTATTATGTTGTTATAAATATCACATTGATACTTTTGCCTCCAGGTTTGAATTTTTTCAAACCAAACCTTGTGAAATTATTCACACAACGGTGGAGTGATCATTTCCTTTCTACTGTTTTCTTTACTTCTTCAATTCCTCCCTCATGAGTCCACTTCCCGCTTCCATTGAAACCATAGCATAAATGGAGGGATAATCCACTTATGAGTTGATCCAAGGGAGTATAAATGGGCTCTATTTAATGTTATTTATCATGACATTAATTTCATATCACTTATTTTAATGGAGATGTTTATTTGTTGATTTTTAAATTCCATTATCCTAGTTGAATTTAAGGCCACACACTTCAAGTGCTAATATGAACCATTACCCGGAAGTGCTCAAAACATTGATCCTTCAACTGCATATGTAACTCCCCGACCCCAGCTACCCAGAGTCGGTGCATTACTTCGTAACATTGGCATGATCACAAAAGATCAAGTCTCGAAAGACCGATTAGTTTAGTAGCCTTGGAAACACTAGATACATTAATAAGTCTTTCATTACATCAAAAAGTAAACAAACTACAATAACATGTTCTTCATAGTCCACACTCATATCCTCACTGACTATTCTTACAAGTCAGTCATAATACACTTCTTCACATCCTGGAAAATATTAAAACATTGAAAGGGGTGAGCTCAGATGCTCAGTAAGGATAACAATATTGCGGATGCTTTTATATGAAAACATAAGCATTTAAGGCAATGTATAACTAAAACAAAAGCCTTATTGAACTTGAACTTCAGAAAAATATGGAAAAAGTAAAATAAAATAATGCCACTACTTACTCACATGGATATTCTACTAGACGAATAATCACATGAAATATCAATAACCACTTTCATAATGAGGGAATGTATAATGCCAGACATTCTGAAACATTTTGTCAAGGCCTCGGCCAAGACGTCTGAAATGATTAAGGCCTCGGCCAAAATCATAAATCAAATTGGAAAGGGCCTCAACTAATTCCACGTCTAGTTGTCTCATGAGACCTACCGATGCATCGAGGAGCTATAGCGGGCTCCACCCGTCACATATTAAGTCCAATACATTCCTCATATGAATAGGTTTAAACGTAACATAAATATTCGTATTAAAACTACCATACGAAATATCAACAATTTCTCCATAAACTATGGATGGTATAAAATAACACATCCACAGTCAAATATTTCACAAAATGTTCAATGGAAGTTTTGTATCATAAATCAATTTCAATTAAACTTAAAACCCATCAAAGGATGATGACATGGATGAAATCAAAGCTATTTGAGAGAAATATCTCTCCTTTTTGAAATCATTTAAAAGTCCCATAATTATAAAATAATATATTTACTTTGAAAATATTCTTATAAGCTTGTTAGGGAAGCTTCGACGAAGTTATAATGGCGGAAAATAGCCGCACCCGCCGTATAAGTAAAAAAACATTCTTACCTTAAATTTGTCAAAAAGGTCAAAAAGTACATTGTTTGGAAACCAACGGTAAGATTCCTTTCAAAAACGTATAAGGGTATAAATGACTTTAACCCATTTTCCATTTAATAGTAAAAATGTTTTGAAAGACATTTTTAAGAAACATGGATGTGGATGATAAGGAGGTCCCAGTAGATAATTATGTATAAACAACCTTGGATAATGAAGAGGTTGTGAAGTAAACCCTTACCTTGTAATTTTCCTTGGTTGGGGTAGGTTAACCTCCTGTATAATGGTGAAATAATTGTTATTAAATTATACATGAATCATATACATTCATATGATATCATATATGATCTTTTAACATTGCTTTGTTAACAATATCTTAGATTTATCGTTGTTTCGGGTGTTAACTTACTCGTTTTATTTTATATGTTTTGTTACGTAAGTCATGTTTTTCATGGATAGGTTGTATCTTATTCATATCCAGAATGATATCATGTCCTTAAACATTATTTTTAAATCATCAAATGATAATTATACTTGAATGGATACGACGAAGAATGAATCTCATCGCGTTCGTGGAGACGGTAGTCCGTACGTACGCACGAGCGACAATATCATTATTTTGATATTAAAATAATATATAATTGGATAGTATATCATATATAAAGAATCATTATCATGTTATATTTATTATTTACATGAATTACATATCATTATTATACCCATCTAAACAATAATATATTGAATAACAATTACACCACGACGTGGAGACGGTAAGCCGTACGTACGCACGTATGGTGACATGTCATTCAAATGATTGGTAGAATACTGAATATTGTTGTTCCATATTTATAATAACATCATAGTATATAGAAGATACTGTAGTTATAATTTTAGAATTGAAATAATAAACAAAGAGGGAGTGGAAGAAGAAAGAAAATTGAAAGAGGGTGATGAAAATGTTACCTCTTCTTCGGGTTCTTCCTTTTGATTTGATCAAAAGGACTCCTTAGGATGGATTTCTGACTAAAGTAAAGCTTCTAGGATTAAGGGAGAGAAGTTGGGAGAGTATTTGGGCAAAGGTTTGACGAACCAAAAGGCTTGGAAGTGTGAATAAGGTGGTAGAGGTGGGGGCCTTTTATAAGAGGAGAGGAGGGGCTCTTTTGGAAAGATTGAAATGTTACATTATTATACAATGCTTTTCGGATTCTAAAAGTCCCACACTTAAATAATTCGTGGATAAAGTGATAAGGGTTTGAAATATCCTCATCCAATAGGCTTTGGAAAAGTGTAAGCCTTGGATTTTGCATTATCTTCTCATTTTATTTAAATCGTTAAATAATGAGGTCATCGCTGCATCATAATGATGTCATAAATAATTTAATTTATTTAAAGTATAAAAATTATAAAAAAAATACTATGATTTAGGAAATCTTTTTAGCTTTCTAATTAATATTTATAGTCAAAATTGGGATCTGTGTAACCCCACTTAAAAACTATTTTAGTAAAACAACTCATGTTTGTGTCAATTTAATTTTAACATTAAATAAATATATATTAATGTCATTTTCCAACTAAAGTGGCTCCATGGGGTCCCCAAGTTGACCCATGGGTTGTCTTGGTCGGCCATGACTCATCCAGTAGGAGTAGGACAAGTTTCAAGCTCATCTCATGTTATTAAAACATTATTTTTACCTTAAACTACACTAATTACCTCTAATCGCGATTAAGAACTTAAAAGTTACTATTCACCAAAAAATTATTTTAATCTAATTGAACCACATTTTACATCTTAATGACAACCATGTATGTCGTATTTTTGAAAATCAAATCACAGAAGTGGTAATATTTCATTTTAACGAAAAATCAGTTTTTAACAACCACTTAGGGGTTTCACTATTCATCAAAAATTGAAGTTTTTCAGAATAAGGCCAAAATTTCACCCTAAGCTATAATTGATATTCCTAATTCAAAAATGATGTCTATTTTAAAAAATTCCAAAAATACAAGTTTTATTAATTAATTGTATAATTAATTCCCGCTGTTACAACAAATAGCGTGTTTTTAAGAAACAATTTATATCAAAAGATTGGCAATTGTTTATGTCCAATTTCAATGTTAAATTAATTCTAATGACCATCATTGGATAAAATGGTAAAAATATATTATAATTATACTTTAAAACCAATAAATATTATAATTTATCACTATAAATTATTTTGATTAAAAAAGTTGTTTTTAAGTATTTTTCACTATTCATAAAAATTTAGAAGTTCTCAGAAAAATACAAAAAATTCAACATAGGCTAATTTAAATATTCCAAATCCAAAAATGAAGTCCATTTTGATAAATAAAATTTATAAAATTTCAAAAAGTAGGTATTACTATTCACAACGGCTAGTTTAATTAGTTGTGGTGTGTGTTAGAGCTCGAGGTTGCGTACAACACACGCTATTGCATTATTCGAAGGGAAACGTACAGTGGAAGCTTGGGGTGTTACATTCTCCCCTCCTTAAAATAATTGCGTCCTCGCAATTTCTAGGGTATTACTGCATAAAAAGACTCGGGTGGTTTTTCATCATATATTCCTCAGGTTCCCACGTTGCCTCTTCCATTTTATGATTTCTCCACAAAACCTTCACCAGACGAGTCGTCCGGTTTCTCAGCACCTGCTCCCTCAAATCAAGAATCCTGACGGGCTCTTCACAATAGGAAAGATCGGGTTCCAGTTCTAATTCCTCATAGGTGAGTACATTCGTTGGGTCAGGCATGTATTTCCTCAACAGAGATACGTGGAACACATCGTGAACTTTGGAGAGACTTGGCGGCATTGCCAATCGGTAAGCTACAGCCCCAATTCGTTCTAGAATTTCGAAAGGTCCGATGTACCTGGGACTCAATTTACCTTTCTTACCAAAACGTATGACTCCCTTCCGTGGAGATACCTTCAGGAAAACATGATCACCGACTTGAAATTCCAAATCCTTCCTTCGATTATCGGCATAGCTCTTCTGCCTACTTTGAGCTGCTTTGATGTGATTTTGGATTACTTTCACCTTTTCCACCGTTTCCTCCACCAGTTCTGGGCCTACAAGTTTTCTTTCACCAACGTCATCCCAACAGGTTGGTGTACGACATCTCTTTCCGTATAACGCTTCATATGGTGCCATCTGAATACTGGAATGGAAGCTATTGTTATAGGAAAATTCTACCAGTGGTAAATATTGATCCCACAAACCCTGAAAGTCAAGAGAGCATGATCTCAACATGTCTTCTAAGGTTTGAATAGTCCGTTCTGATTGTCCATCTGTTTGAGGGTGATAAGAAGTGCTCAAACGAGGTTCAGTATCCAAGGCCTTTTGAAGACTTTTCCAGAATCATGAAGTAAAACGAGGATCGCGATCAGAAACAATCGATAGGGGTACTCCATGAAGTCTTACAACTTCATTAATATATAGTCTTGCTAGACGTTCAAGTGGTAGATCCTCCCGTATAGCCAGAAAATGTGCTGACTTAGTAAGTCGATCAACAATGACCCATATTGCATCATTCCTTCTAGGAGTCTTTGGTAGTCCCATGAAAAAGTCCATCATAATATTATCCCATTTCCACTCAGGTATGGGAAGAGGTTGCAATACTCCACCAGGATGTTGCCTTCCAGCATTCACTTGTTGACAAACCATACACCTCGACACAAAATCAGCAATCTCCCTCTTCATATTGTCCCACCAAAAATGTTCCTTCAAATCTCTATACATTTTGGTGCTCCCAGGGTGTATAGAGAAGTTGTAACTATGAGCATCATCCAGCAATTCCCTTTTTAGATCAGGTATATCGGGAACACAAAGTCTCTTCCCGAATTTCAAAATTCCATCCTTATACACAAAGTCCCTCAATCTTCCATCATTCACACCTTTAATCTTCTTCTGAAATTATTCATCATTGGTCTGAGAACTCTTAATCCTTTCTAGTAATGATGGTTTGGCAACCATTTGAAAAAGCATTGATGTTTCACCTTCCCTAGTTATTCCCATGTCCATCTTCACTAGATCCAAGAAAATTGGATCCCTTTCAATTCTCATCACATTCAAAACTCCATGGTCTTTTCTACTCAAAGCATCTGCCACCTTGTTTGCCTTCCCCGGGTGGTAATGTATCGTGCAATCATAATCCTTGAGTAGTTCAAGCCATCGCCTTTGCCTCATGTTGAGTTCTTTTTTTGTGAAAATATACTTCAAACTCTTGTGATCAGTATAAATCTCACATTTTTCACCATAGAGGTAATGTCTCCATATCTTTAAAGCAAAGATCACAGCTGCTAACTCAAGATCATGAGTAGGATAGTTTTGCTCATGAATTTTTAGCTGTCGTGATGCATAGGCAATGACCTTATCATTCTGCATAAGGACACAACCGAGTCCTTTCTTCGATGCATCACTATAAATAACAAACCCATCATTCCCCGATGGTAGAGTCAATACAGGGGCATTGACTAATCTTCTCTTTAGTTCTTCAAAAAATTCTTCACACTCTTTTTTCCAGACAAATTTAATCCCTTTATGTGTGAGCTTTGTCAATGGGTTAGCCAATCTGGCAAAATTCTGGACGAATCGTCGATAATAACCTGCTAAACCAATAAAACTGTGTACCTCAGTTATACTTGTCGGTGCTGGCCATTCTTGGATTGCCTTGGTTTTAGACGGATCAATGGAAATTCCATCCTTAGAGACAATATGGACAAGAAAAGAAATCTCATGAAGCCAAAATTCACACTTGCTAAATTTCCCATATAATTCATATCTTCTAAGAGTCTTCAGGATAATGCGTAAGTGATTTTCATGATCTTCGTGGCTTTTCGAGTATACCAAGATATCATCAATAAATACCACTACAAAGTCATCAATATATTCCTTGAAAACTCTATTCATTAGATCCATGAAAACAGAGGGTGCATTAGTCAATCCAAAAGGCATTACTGTAAACTCGTAATGCCCGTACCTTGTTCGAAATGCTGTCTTTGGAACGTCTTCCTTCTTCACACACAACTGATGGTATCCAGACCGAAGGTCAATCTTTGAAAAGTATTGAGCTCCATGCAGTTGGTCAAACAAATCATCAATGCGAGGTAGGGGATACTTATTCTTTATTGTTATAGCATTGATCTCCCTATAATCAATGCACAACCTCATAGATCCATCTTTCTTCTTAACAAAAAGAACAGGGGCTCCCCAAGGAGAAACACTAGGGAGAATAAATCCCTTATTACTCAATTCCTCTAGTTGTTTCTTTAGTTCAACTAATTCCACATTGGCCATTCTATAAGGGGTCTTCGATATGGGCCTTGATCCAGGAATTAAATCAATGGAAAACTCAACTTCTCGTTCTGGAGGATGTCCAGGTAAATCTTCCGGAACCACATCAACATATTCTCTCACAATAGGTACATCCTCTATATGAATATTCCTTTCCTCATCTCAGTAATTTCCTTCTCTTCCTCCCCAATAATTGAATTTAGTTGAGCTACTGGGGGTGGATCTAGATAAGAATTATGTGGCGACGATTCTGCTCTAAAGATAAGGTGTTCCTTATCATCATCATCAAGAATCGTAACCTCTTTCCTCTTACAATAAATTTTTGCATCATGGTCCGAAAGCCAATCCATACCAAGGATTATATCAAATTCAATCATGGGTATGACGATGAGATCAGCAGGTAAAGAACATTTAGGTGCTCTAATGGGAACTAATCGACAAAACTTTTTTGCAACAATACTTCCCTTAGGGCTTTTGACCGACAACTCCCTTGTTAAATCAAATTGGAAATATCTAATTTTCTTAGCAAACTAGGAAGATATGAAACAATGCGATGATCCAGAATCAAATAATGCATTTTCTAAACTTGAGGAAACCATTAAATTACCTACCACCATGTCTTTCGGAGCTTCCACCTCAGCAGTAGTGATAGCATAAGCCTGGCCTTGATCCCTTGGCCTCTTCTGAGGTATGTTCCCCTGACGATTAGGACATTCATTTGCATAATGTCCCTTCTCTCTACAATTATAACATTCCATGTTGACAGTCGCTTTCTTTCCCTTGCATTCATGAGCTTGGTGGCCTTTTTCACCACACTTGTAACATACTCCTTTTCCTTTTAGACAGGCACCAGGGTGCTTCCTACCATAATTATCACAGGGTGGAAATTCATTTCTACCCTTCTTCCCTGTTTCCTTATTTCCTTTCCCAGAGTTTTCAGCGGATCTCTTCTTATCTTGCTTTGATTTAAAGTCATAAGACTTAGAGAATTCCTTTTCCGTCTTGATAGCGCACGAGACAATACCTTCGTATGAAGAGAAGGTTTGTGATACTAAAGCTCGACGGAGAAATGGTTTCAACCCATCAAAGAAACGATCAGTCTTACTTCTTGGGTTACGTATGTAATCTGCAACATACCTTGCTAACATTGTAAAGTTAGCCTCATACTTTGCGACATTCTCATCCTCCTTCTGCCTCAGACTCAGAAATTGCCTTTCCATATCCGCTCGATGGTCTCGAGGAAAGTATTTTTCTAAGAACAACTCTTTGAACTCCTTCCATTCCATGTTTGTTAATTCATCATCTTCCTTTGTGTTTTGAATTAGTGACCACCATTGATTGGCATCTCCAGTGAGGCGGTAAACTGCCATGACAACATTCTCCCTTTTACTACTCCCCAAGGAATGGAATATTTTCTCTAAGGAATTTATCCATTTCTCAGCTACTATAGGATTTGTACTCCCATTGAAGGTTGGCGGTTGTTTCCTCATGAAACGGTATAGCATTGATCCTCCACGTTGCAGATCAGGGTTCTCCATACGAGTAAGGTTGTTATTCATAACCTGTGTGAGTTGTCCCAGTACGGTGAGAAGCTGATCAGCACCAGTTGTATCACAAGCTCCACCATAATTATCCTGAGCAGGAGGGCAATCCCTACACGGAGTGCGTGCATTGATACAGTTTCCATTCCTTCCACTAGGCGCCATTTCTAAATAATGGCATAAACTAGATTAGTTCATGAATCAAAATACATAATTCCATACTTGTAAAACCCTTAACATAAATTGAACTAATTATGGATATAATCCATAATTATAAAAATGTTTTCTTTGAGGAAGTATATACTCGTAACCCTTCATAGTGGTTTGTAAAGAAAATGGGAATTATCCAAAGCATATCCCCCGGGAGTGTCGTAACCAAGAGTGCAGCAAGGCCCGTTGTCGTGCACCAGTTCCCATTCGAGTCTAGCTCAAAGCGGTGTTTTCGGGTTTTACCCCTAGGTACATCTGTGCCAGAGCCGCCTCTACCTGATCGTATCCAGACAGGGATGTATTTCTCAGAAAACTCACAACATCTCTACAATACCAAAATTCTAGGAAGTTCTTCTATACTAATCCTCAAAGTCTATCTTCAGGATATGTGATCTAATCAGAGTTTATCTAAATCTAGCTTCCAAGGTTAGTACTAAACTGCCTCTGATACCAACTGTAACGCCCAGACCCCAGCTACCCAGAGTCGGTGCATTACTTCGTAACATTGGCATGATCACAGAAGATCAAGTCTCAAAAGACCGATTAGTTTAGTAGCCTTGGAAACACTAGATACATTCATAAGTCTTTCATTACATCAAAAAAAAACTACAATAACATGGTCTTCATAGTCCACACTCATATCCTCACTGACCATTCTTGCAAGTCAGTCATAATACACTTCTTCACATCCTGGAAAATATTAAAACATTGAAAGGGGTGACCTCAGATGCTCAGTAAGGATAACAATATTGCGGAAGCTTTTATAAGAAAACATAAGCATTTCAGGCAATGTATAACTAAAACAAAAGCCTTATTGAACATGAACTTCAGCATAATATGGAAAAAGTAAAATAAAATAATGCCATTACTTACTCACATGGATATTCTACTAGACGAATAAACACATGAAATATCAATAACCACTTTCATAATGAGGGAATGTATAATGCCAGACATTCTGAAACATTTTTTCAAGACCTCGGCCAAGACGTCTAAAATGATTAAGGCCTCAGCCAAAACCATAAATTAAATTGGGAAAGGGCCTAGGCCAATTCCACGTCTAGTTGTCTCATGAGACCTACCGATGCATCGATGAGCTATAGCGGGCTCCACCCGTCACATATTAAGTCCAATACATTCCTCATATGAATAGGTTTAAACATAACATAAATATTCGTATTAAAACTAGCATTCGAAATGTCAACAATTTTTCCATAAACTATGGATGGTATAAAATAACACATCCATAGTCAAATATTTCACAAAATTTTCAATGGAAGTTTTGTATCATAAATCAATTTCAATTAAACTTAAAACCCATCAAAGGATGTTGACATGGATGAAATCAAAGCTATTTGAGAGAAATATCTCTCCTTTTTGAAATCATTTAAAAGTCCCATAATTATAAAATAATATATTTACTTTGAAAATATTCTTATAATCTTTTTAGGGATGCTTCGAAGAAGTTATAATGGTGGAAAATAGCTGCACCCGCCGTATAAGTAAAAAAAACATTCTTACCATAAATTTGTCAAAAAGGTCAAAAAGTACATTGTTTGGAAAAAGACGGTAAGATTCCTTTCAAAAACGTATAAGGGTATAAATTACTTTAACCCATTTTCCATTTAATAGTAAAATTTTTTTGAAAGACATTTTTAAGAAACATGGATGTGGATGATAACGAGGTCCCAGTAGATAATTATGTATAAACAACCTTGGATAATGAAGAGGTTATGAAGTAAATCCTTACCTTGTACTTTTCCTTGGTTGGGGTAGGTTAACCTCCTGTATAATGGTGAAATAATTGTTATTAAATTATACAAGAATCATATACATTCATATGATATCATATATGATCTTTTAACATTGCTTTGTTAACAATATATTAGATTTATCGTTGTTTTGGGTGTTAACTTACTCGTTTTCTTTTATATGTTTTGTTACGTAAGTCGTGTTTTTCATGGATAGGTTGTATATTATTCATATCCAGAATGATATCAAGTCCTTAAACATTATTTTTAAATCATCAAATGATAATTATACTTGAATAGATACGACGGAGAATGAATCTCATCGCGTTCGTGGAGACGGTAGTCCGTACGTACGCACGAGCGACAATATCATTATTTTGATATTAAAATAATATATAATTGGATAGTATATCATATATACAGAATCATTATCATGTTATATTTATTATTTACATGAATTACATATCATTATTATACCCATCTAAATAATAATATATTGAATAACAATTACACCACGACGTGGAGACGGTAAGCCGTACGTACGCACGTATGGTGACATGTCATTCAAATGATGGGTAGAATACTGAATATGGTTGTTCCATATTTATAATAACATCACAGTATATAGATGATACTGGAGTTATAATTTTATAATTGAAATAATAAACAAAGAGGGAGTGGAAGAAGATAGAAACTTGAAAGAGGGTGATGAAAATGTTACCTCTTCTTCGGGTTCTTCCTTTTGATTTGATCAAAAGGACTCCTTAGGATGGCTTTCTGACTAAAGTAAAGCTTCTAGGATTAAGGGAGAGAAGTTGGGAGAGTATTTAGGCAGAGGTTGGCCGATCCAAAAGTCTTGGAAGTGTGAATAAGGTGGTAGAGGTGGGGGCCTTTTATAAGAGGAGAGGAGGGGCTCTTTTGGATAGATTGAAATGTTACATTATTATACAATGATTTTCAGATTCTAAAGGTCCCACACTTATATAATTCGTGGATAAGGTGATATGGGTTCGAAATCGCCTCATCCCATAGGATTTGGACAAGTGTAAGCCTTGGATTTTGCATTATCTTCTCATTTTATTTAAATCATTAAATAATGAGGTCATCACTGCTTCATAATGATGTCATAAATAATTTAATTTATTTAATGTCTAAAAATTATAAAAAAATACTATGATGTAGGAAATATTTTTAGCTTTATAATGAATATTTATAGTCAAAATTTGGATATGTATAACCCCACTTAAAAACTATTGTCGTAAAACAACTCATGTTTGTGTCAATTTAATTTTAACATTAAATAAATATATATTAATGTAATTTTCCAAATAAAGTGGCTCCATGGGGTCCCCAAGTTGACCCATGGGTTGTCTTGGTCGGCCATGACTCATCCAATAGGAGTAGGACAAGTGTCAAGATCATCTCATATTATTAAAACATTATTTTTACCTTAAACTACACTAATTACCTCTAATCGCGATTAAGAACTGAAAAGTTACTATTCACCAAAAAATTATTTTAATCTCATTGAACCACATTTTACTTCTTAATGACATCCATGTATGTCGGATTTTTGAAAATCAAATCACAGAAGTGGTAATATTTCATTTTAACGAAAAATCAGTTTTTAACAACCACTGAGTGGTTTCACTATTCATCAAAAATTGAAGTTTTTCAGAATAAGGACAAAATTTCACCCTAAGCTATAATTGATATTCCGAATTCAAAAATGATGTCTATTTTACAAAATTACAAACATATAAGTTGTATTAATTAATTTTATAATTAATTCCTGCTGTTACAACAAATAGCGTGTTTTTAAGAAATAATTTATATCAAAATATTGGCAATTGTTTATGTCTAATTTCAATGTTAAATTAATTCTAATGACCATCATTGGATAAAATGGTAAAAATATATTCTAATTATACTTTAAAACCACTAAATATTATAATTTATCACTATAAATTATTTTGATTAAAAAAGTTGTTTTTAAGTATTTTTCACTATTCATAAAAATTTAGAAGTTCTCAGAAAAATACCAAAAATTCAACATAGGCTAATTTCAATATTCCGAATCCAAAAATGAAGTCCATTTCAATAAATAAAATTTATAAAATTTCAAAAATTAGGTATTACTATTCACAACGGCTAGTTTAATTAGTTGTGGTGTGTGTTAGAGCTCGAGGTTGCGTACAACACACGCTATTGCATTATTCGAAGGGAAACGTACAATGGAAGCTTGGGGTGTTACATTCTCCCCTCCTTCAAATAATTGCGTCCTCACAATTTCTAGGGTATTACTGCATAAAAAGACTCAGGTGGTTTTTCATCATAAATTCCTCAGGTTCCCACGTTGCCTCTTCCATTTTATGATTTCTCCACAAAACCTTCACCAAACGAGTCGTCCGGTTTCTCAACACCTGCTCCCTCACATCAAGAATCCTGACGGGGTCTTCACAATAGGAAAGATCGGGTTCCAGTTCTAATTACTCATAGGTGAGTACATGCGTTGGGTCAGGCATGTATTTCCTCAACAGAGATACGTGGAACACATCTTCAACTTTGGAGAGACTTGGCGGCATTGCCAATCGGTAAGCTACAACCCCAATTCGTTCTAGAATTTCGAAAGGTCAGATGTACCTGAGACTCAATTTACCTTTCTTACCAAAACGTATGACTCCCTTCCATGGAGATACCTTCAGGAAAACATGATCACCGACTTGAAATTCCAAATCCTTCCTTCGATTATCGGCATAGCTCTTCTGCCTACTTTGAGCTGCTTTGATGTGATTTTGGATTACTTTAACCTTTTCCACCGTTTCCTCCATCAGTTCTGGGCCTAAAAGTTTTCTTTCACCAACGTCATCCCAACAGGTTGGTGTACGCCATCTCTTTCTGTATAACGCTTCATATGGTGCCATCTGAATACTCGAATGGAAGCTATTGTTATTGGAAAATTCTACCAGTGGTAAATATTGATCCCACAAACCCTGAAAGTCAAGAGAGCATGATCTCAACATGTCTTATAAGGTTTGAATAGTCCATTCTGATTGTCCATCTGTTTGAGGGTGATAGGCAGTGCTCAAACGAAGTTCAGTATCCAAGGCCTTTTGAAGACTTTTCCAGAATCTTGGAGTAAAACGAGGATCACGATCAGAAACAATCGATAGGGGTACTCCATGAAGTCTTACAACTTCATTAATATATAGTCTTTCTAGACGTTCAAGTGGTAGATCCTCCCGTATAGCCAGAAAATGTGCTGACTTAGTAAGTCGATCAACAATGACCCATATTGCATCATTCCTTCTAGGAGTCTTTGGTATTCCCATGACAAAGTCCATCGTAATATTATCTCATTTCCACTCAGGTATGGGAAGAGGTTGCAATACTCCACCAGGATGTTGCCTTCCAGCTTTCACTTGTTGACAAACCATACACCTCGACACAAAATCAGAAATCTCCCTCTTCATATTGTCCCACCAAAAATGTTCTTTCAAATCTCTATACATTTTGGTGCTCCCAGGGTGTATAGAGAAGTTGGAACTATGAGCATCATCCAGCAATTCCCTTTTTAGATCAGGTATATCGGGAACACAAAGTCTCTTCTCGAATTTCAAAATTCCATCCTTATACACAAAGTCCCTCAATCTTCCATCATTCACACCTTTAATCTTATTCTGAAATTCTTCATCATTGGTCTGAGAACTCTTAATCCTTCCTAGTAATGATGGTTTGGAAACCATTTGAAAAAGCATTGATGTTTCACCTTCCCTAGTTATTCCCATGTCCATCTTCACTAGATCCAAGAAAATTGGATCCCTTTCAATTCTCATCACATTCAAAACTCCATGGTCTTTTCTACTCAAAGCATCTGCCACCTTGTTTGCCTTCCCCGGGTGGTAATGTATCGTGCAATCATAATCCTTGAGAAGTTCAAGCCATCGCCTTTGCCTCATGTTGAGTTCTTTTTGTGTGAAAATATACTTCAAACTCTTGTGATCAGTATAAATCTCACATTTTTCACCATAGAGGTAATGTCTCCATATCTTTAAAGCAAAGATCACAGCTGCTAACTCAAGATAATGAGTAGGATAGTTTTGATCATGAATTTTTAGCTGTCGTGATGCATAGGCAATGACCTTATCATTCTGCATAAGGACACAACCGAGTCCTTTCTTCGATGCATCACTATAAATAACAAACCCATCATTCCCCGATGGTAGAGTCAATACAAGGGAATTGACTAATATTATCTTTATTTCTTCAAAACATTCTTCACACTCTTTTGTCCAGACAAATTTAATCCCTTTACGTGTGAGCTTTGTCAATGGGTTAGCCAATCTGGCAAAATTCTGGACGAAACGTCGATAATAACCTACTAAACCAATAAAACTGCGTACCTCAGTTATACTTGTCGGTGCTGGCCATTCTTGGATTGCCTTGGCTTTAGAAGGATCAACGGAAATTCCATCCTTAGAGACAATATGGACAAGAAAAGAAATCTCATGCAGCCAGAATTCACACTTGCTAAATTTCCCATATAATTCATGTCTTCTAAGAGTCTTCAGGATAATGCGTAAGTGATTTTCATGATATTCGTGGCTTTTAGAGTATACCAAGATATCATCAATAAATACCACTACAAATTCATCAAGATATTCCTTGAAAACTCTATTCATTAGATCCATGAAAACAGAGGGTGCATTAGTCAATCCAAAAGGCATTACTGTAAACTCGTAATGCCCGTACCTTGTTCTAAATGCTATCTTTGGAACGTCTTCCTTCTTCACACACAACTGATGGTATCCAGAATGAAGGTCAATCTTTGAAAAGTATTGAGCTCCATGCAGTTGGTCAAACAAATCATCAATGCGTGGTAGGGGATACTTATTCTTTATTGTTATAGCATTGATCTCCCTATAATCAATGCACAACCTCATAGATCCATCTTTCTTCTTAACAAAAAGAACAGGGGCTCCCCAAGGAGAAACACTAGGGCGAATAAATACCTTATTACTCAATTCCTCTAGTTGTTTCTTTTGTTCAACTAATTCCACAGTGGCCATTCTATAAGGGGTCTTCGATATGGGCCTTGATCCAGGAATTAAATCAATGGAAAACTCAACTTCTCGTTCTGGAGGATGTCCAGGTAAATCTTCCGGAAACACATCAACATATTCTCTCACATTAGTTACATCCTCTATATGAATATTCCTTTCCTCATCCTCAGTAATTTCCTTCTCTTCCTCCCCAATAATTGAATTTAGTTGAGCTACTGGGGGTGGATCTAGATAAGAATTATGTGGCGACGATTCTTCTCTAAAGATAAGGTGTTCCTTATCATCATCATCAAGAATCGTAACCTCTTTCCTCTTACAATAAATTTTTGCATCATGGTCCGAAAGCCAATCCATACCGAGTATTATATCAAATTCAATCATGGGTATGACGATGAGATCAGCAGGTAAAGAACATTTAGGTGCTCTAATGGGAACTAATCGACAAAACTTTGTTGCAACAATACTTCCCTTAGGGGTTTTGACCGACAACTCCCTTGTTAAATCAAATTGGAAATATCTAATTTTCATAGAAAACTGGGAAGATATGAAACAATGCGATGATCCAGAATCAAATAATGCATTTGCTACACTTGAGGAAACCATTAAATTACCTGCCACCATGTCTTTCAGAGCTTCCACCTCAACAGTAGTGATAGCATAAGCCTGGCCTTGATCCTTGGCCTCTTCTGAGGTAAGTTCCCCGGACGATTAGGACATTCATTTGCATAATGTCCCTTCTCTCTACAATTATAACATTCCACGTTGACAGCCGCTTTATTTCCCTTGCATTCATGAGCTTGGTGGCCTTTTTCACCACACTTGTAACATACTCCTTTTCCTTTTAGACAAGCACCAGGGTGCTTCCTACCACAATTATCACAGGGTGGAAATTCATTTCTACCCTTCTTCCCTGTTTCCTTATTTCCTTTCCCAGAGTTTTCAGCGGATCTCTTCTTATCTTTCTTTGATTTAAAGTCATAATACTTACAGAATTATTTTTCCGTCTTGATAGCGCACGAGACAATACCTTCGTATGAAGAGAAGGTTTGTGATACTAAAGCTCGACGGAGAAATGGTTTCAACCCATCAAAGAAACGATCAGTCTTACTTCTTGGGTTACGTATGTAATCTGCAGCATACCTTGCTAACCTTGTAAAGTTAGCCTCATACTTTGCGACATTCTCATCCTCCTTCTGCCTCAGACTCAGAAATTGCCTTTCCATATCCGCTCGATGGTCTCGAGGAAAGTATTTTTCTAAGAACAGCTCTTTGAACTCCTGCCATTCCATGTTTGTTAATTCATCATCATCCTTTGTTTTTTGAATTAGTGACCACCATTGATCAGCATCTCCAGTGAGGCGGTAAACTGCCATGACAACATTCTCCCTTTCACTACTCCCCAAGGCATGGAATATTTTCTCTAAGGAATTTATCCATTGCTCAGCTACTATAGGATTTGTACTCCCATTGAAGGTTGGCGTTTGTTGCCTCATGATACGGTCTAGCATTGATCCTCCACGTTGCGGATCAGGGTGCTCCATACGATTAAGGTTGTTATTCATAACCTGCATGAGTTATCCCAGTACGGTGAGAAGCTGATCAACACCAGTTGTATCACTAGATCCACCATAATTATCCTGAGCAGGAGGGCAATCCCTACACGGAGTGCGTGCATTGATACGGTTTCCATTCCTTCCACTAGGCTCCATTTCTAAATAATGGCATAAACTAGATTAGTTCATGAATCAAAATACATAATTCCATACTTGTAAAACACTTAACATAAATTGAACTAATTATGGATATAATCCATAATTATAAAAATGTTTTCTTTGAGGAAGTATATACTCGTAACCCTTCATAGTGGTTTGTAAAGAAAATGGGAATTATCCAAAGCATATCCCCCGGGAGTGTCGTAACCAAGAGTGCAGCAAGGCCCGTTGTCTTGCACCAGTTCCCGTTCGAGTCTAGCTCAAAGCGGTGTTTTCGGGTTTTACCCCTAGGTACATCTGTGCCAGAGCCACCTCTACCTGCTCGTATCCAGACAGGGATGTATTGTTCGGAAAACTCACAACATCTCTACAATAGAAAAATTCTAGGAAGTTCTTCTATACTAATCCTCAAAGTCTATCTTCGGGATATGTGCCCTAATCAGAGTTCATCTAAATCTAGCTTCCAAGGTTAGTACTAAACTACCTCTGATACCAACTGTAACGCCCCGACCCCAGCTACCCAGAGTCGGTGCATTACATCGTAACATTGGCATGATCACAAAAGATCAAGTCTCGAAAGACCTATTAGTTTAGTAGCCTTGGAAACACTAGATACATTCATAAGTCTTTCATTACATGAAAAAGTAAAAAAACTACAATAACATGGTCTTCATAGTCCACACTCATATCCTCACTGACTATTCTTTCAAGTCAGTCATAATACACTTCTTCACATCCTGGAAAATATTAAAACATTGAAAGGGGTGAGCTCAGATGCTCAGTAAGGATAACAATATTGCGGAAGCTTTTATAAGAAAACATAAGCATTTAAGGCAGTGTATAACTAAAACAAAAGCCTTATTGAACTTGAAATTCAGCATAATATGGCAAAAGTAAAATAAAATAATTCCATTACTTACTCACACGGATATTCTACTAGACGAATAATCACATGAAATATCAATAACCACTTTCCTAATGATGGAATGTATAATGCCAGACATTCTGAAACATTTTGTCAAGGCCTCGGCCAAGACGTCTAAAATGATTAAGGCCTCGGCCAAAACCATAAATCAAATTTGGAAAGGGCCTCAGCTAATTCCACGTCTAGTTGTCTCATGAGACCTACCGATGCATCGAGGAGCTGTAGCGGGCTCCACCCGTCACATATTAAGTCCAATACATTCCTCATATGAATAGGTTTAAACATAACATAAATATTCGTATTAAAACTAGCATACGAAATGTCAATAATTTCTCTATAAACTATGGATGGTATAAAATAACACATACACAGTCAAATATTTCACAAAATGTTCAATGGAAGTTTTGTATCATAAATCAATTTCAATTAAAATTAAAACCCATCAAAGTATGTTGACATGGATGAAATCAAAGCTATTTGAGAGAAATATCTCTCCTTTTTGAAATCATTTAAAAGTCCCATAATTATAAAATAATACATTTACTTTGAAAATATTCTTATAAGCTTGTTAGTGAAGCTTCGACGAAGTGATAATGGAGGAAAATAGCCGCACCCGCCGTATAAGTAAAAAAAACATTCTTACCTTAAATTTGTCAAAAGGTCAAAAAGTACATTGTTTGGAAAACGACGGTAAGATTCCTTTCAAAAACGTATAAGGGTATAAATGACTTTAACCCATTTTCCATTTAATAGTAAAAATTTTTTGAAAGACATTTTTAAGAAACATGGATGTGGATGATAACGAGGTCCCAGTAGATAATTATGTATAAACAACCTTGGATAATGAAGAGGTTGTGAAGTAAACACTTACCTTGTACTTTTCCTTGGTTGGGATAGGTTAACCTCCTGTATAATGGTGAAATAATTGTTATTAAATTATACAAGAATCATATACATTCATATGATATCATATATGATCTTTTAACATTTCTTTGTTAACAATATCTTAGATTTATCGTTGTTTCGGGTGTTAACTTACTCGTTTTCTTTTATATGTTTTGTTACGTAAGTCGTGTTTTTCATAGATAGGTTGTATCTTATTCATATACAGAATGATATCATGTCCTTAAACATTATTTTTAAATCATCAAATGATAATTATACTTGAATGGATACGACGGAGAATGAATCTAATCGCGTTCGTGGAGACGGTAGTCCGTACGTACGCACGAGCAACAATATCATTATTTTGATATTAAAATAATATATAATTGGATAGTATATCATATATACAGAATCATTATCATGTTATATTTATTATTTACATGAATTACATATCATTATTATACCCATCTAAATAATAATATATTGAATAACAATTACACCACGACGTGGAGACGGTAAGCCGTACGTACGCACGTATGGTGACATGTCATTTAAATGATGGGTAGAATACTGAATATGGTTGTTCCATATTTATAATAACATCACAGTATATAGAAGATACTGGAGTTATAATTTTATAATTGAAATAATAAACAAAGAGGGAGTGGAAGAAGAAAGAAACTTGAAAGAGGGTGATGAAAATGTTACCTCTTCTTCGGGTTCTTCCTTTTGATTTGATCAAAAGGACTCCTTAGGATGGCTTTCTGACTAAAGTAAAGATTCTAGGATGAAGGGAGAGAAGTTGGGAGAGTATTTGGGCAGAGGTTGGCCGAACCAAAAGGCTTGGAAGTGTGAATAAGGTGGTAGAGGTGGGGGCCTTTTATAAGAGGAGAGGAGGGGCTCTTTTGGAAATATTGAAATGTTACATTATTATACAATGCTTTTCGGATTCTAAAGGTCCCACACTTATATAATTCGTGGCTAAGGTGATAAGGGTTCGAAATCTCCTCATCCAATAGGCTTTGGACAAGTGTAAGCCTTGGATTTTTCATTATCTTCTCATTTTATTTAAATCGTTAAATAATGAGGTCATCGCTGTATCATAATGATGTCATAAATAATTTAATTTATTTAATGTCTAAAAATTATAAAAAAAATACTATGATGTAGGAAATATTTTTAGATTTCTAATGAATATTTATAGTCAAAATTTGGATCTGTGTAACCCCACTTAAAAACTATTTTAGTAAAACAACTCATGTTTGTGTCAATTTAATTTTAACATTAAATAAATATATATTAATGTCATTTTCCTACTAAAGTGGCTCCATGGGGTCCCCAAGTTGACCCATGGGTTTTCTTGGTCGGCCATGACTCATCCAATAGGAGTAGGACAAGTGTCAAGCTCATCTCATATTATTAAAACATTATTTTTACCTTAAACTACACTAATTACCTCTAATCGCGATTAAGAACTTAAAAGTTACTATTCATCAAAAAATTATTTTAATCTCATTGAACCACATTTTACTTCTTAATGACAACCATGTATGTCGGATTTTTGAAAATCAAATCACAGAAGTGGTAATATTTCATTTTAACGAAAAATCAGTTTTTAACAACCACTTAGTGGTTTCACTATTCATCAAAAATTGACGTTTTTCAGAATAAGGCCAAAATTTCACCCTAAGCTATAATTGATATTCCGAATTCAAAAATTCTGTCTATTTTACAAAATTACAAACATATAATTTGTATTAATTAATTTTATAATTAATTCCCGCTGTTACAACAAATAGCGTGTTTTTAAGAAACAATTTATATCAAAAGATTGGCAATTGTTTATGTACAATTTCAATATTAAATTAATTCTAATGACCATAATTGGATAAAATGGTAAAAATATATTGTAATTATACTTTAAAACCACTAAATATTATAATTTATCACTATAAATTATTTTGATTAAAAAAGTTGTTTTTAAGTATTTTTCACTATTCATAAAAATTTAGAAGTTCTCAGAAAAATACCAAAAATTCAACATAGGCTAATTTCAATATTACGAATCCAAAAATGAAGTCCATTTTGATAAATAAAATTTATAAAATTTCAAAAATTAGGTATTACTATTCACAACGGCTAATTTAATTAGTTGTGGTGTGTGTTAGAGCTCGAGGTTGCGTACAACACATGCTATTGCATTATTCGAAGGGAAACGTACAGTGGAAGCTTGGTGTGTTACAGCATAGGTGATTAGTAATAAATTGTTTAGGTGTTGAACCAGTAAGTGAGGATTTTGTTTGATCTTCTTAAATTAACTCATCTCAAATATAAGTAATTGAAATAGTTGAAGAATAAATTTCATCCAATCCACCCCGAGTGATAACCTTGGATCAACTCATTATTTTAAATTGAATTAACTTAAATCTGTTCGATATCCTTTTAACCCATCTAAAATCAATCAAAGTTGGCCACTTCATAGACAAAAACATTCCACAAAATGTACGTTTCTATAGGTTACTTTTTAGGCCTCTAAGTATTCGACAACCCAAGCTAGACTACAAGGACCGTTCTACCTTCTTCTCTTGGGTAAATTTGAGCGTGAATCAAATTTTGGAGCCATTTATGGGGAACCAAGTAAATCATCTAAACACCCATTATATTCTCCCCCATTTCTTCTTTTCTCATCCAAATTCTCTTATCTTGTCCCTTTCTCGTTTATTTTTTTTGGCACATGTCTGCCTACACCCGCGAGCAATAAAAACCGTCTAGTTAGGGTGGATAGTCTTAGGGTTGGGGAGTCAAGTACACCAAGGAAACTCTTTCAATTAGATCATAATATTACTAATAATCTAGAGTAGAAAATTGAGCCTATTTCAATGGAAGGTATTCAAAGAAACCAACTCATAAACTCGGGTAGGACCCAATACGGAAACCCAAATAAGGCAGCCCCAAACATGGGGAATGCAATTGATCAAACCAAGAATGACTACCTCACACATTCCTAGACCAATTCTCCCTAATGCATTAGACAGAATTCACTAGGAGATTCCAACTACATCTTTAAACCCCATGTCCTAAACCACCTTCCCACATTCCATGGAATGGAGTCTGAGATGCGATACCTTCACATTAAGGAGTTCAATGACATTGTTGAATCCATGTGTCCCCCAAATCAACTAGAATCAGCTAAGATGAGGATATTTACTTTTTCATTAATGGATCGATCTAAAAATTGGATAAACAATTTGAGACCATCATCCATCAACTCTTGGGACCAACTACAAAGAGAATTCTACAAAAAATACTTTCCCCACCACAAAACAATTTTACTTAAAAAGAGCATCCAAAATTTTAATGAAAAAGTGGGAGAGTCATTCTATGAAACATGGGAGAGGTTCAAGGACACTCTAAACATGGTTCCACATCATGGTTTTTCTATTCCAGAACATGTGATAATTTTCTTTGAAGGTTCGGGTTCGGGGAACAAACAATTCGTTGACTTGATGTGTAATGAAACCTTTAAAAACAACGCCCCAAATGATGCTTACAAGTATCTAGAAATACTTTCTGAACAAAACCAAACATGGGGAACATCACCTCATTCTGAAAAGCCACAATTAACTACTAGAATTAATACACTTAGAGAAGAGGAAATCCTTAGGGCTAAAATCACAGCACTCTCTATGAAGGATGAAGAGATAGACCTTAGGAAAGTTATTGAAATCCAAACTGTTGACCCTGTTTGCACAATTTGTGACAAGCAGGAACATAAGACAGACAACTGCCCAACCATTGCATCCATCAAGGATTTTCTTTTAGGAGGACCCCCAGTGGAACTAAATGCTTTGAACTTTCAAAAGCCTCAATACCAAACACAACTTCAACCAAAGGTAAAATGACCTCCCAGGCATCCGTTGGAAAGATAACCAACAACATAGCCAACCATAGGGATGAAATCCTTACCCCCATCAGAACTACCAAACCCATAACCAGTTCCAAACCCAAACTATCCAAAACCAACAGCCACTAGTCCATTTTCAACAAACCATCCCACCTCCAAAATATCCCCATAGGATAAACCAATATTCTCAACCACCAACCCAAAATGTTCCAAAAAGCCTACCAGAACAAATGTGAAATCAAACGGAAAGGATGAACTCAGAAGTATCTTCCCTTAAACAAGATCTTCAAACCATCAAATTTGGAAAGGCACCCACTCCAACTCAGGAAGTTCCATCCTCAACTTCAAGGGGAGAGTTAAGTTGTACCCAAACAAATCATGAACAACTAAAGTTTGTGGCTATTTTAAGAAGTGGGAAATCAATTAAGAAACCTAAAAAAATAATTCAGAACCCACCTAAAGATTCAAACATGGATGAAAATTCAAATGAACCAAATGATCAAATAGAAAAACACAATAACATTGTCAAATAAATAACTCTTCATCAAACAAACCCACAACCTGCACCATTTCCTCAATGAATGAGGGGGAAAACCAAGACTTAATTGAGTGAAACATAGAAGATAATCTTCCCACAAGTAAAGTTGAACATTCCCCTTCTCAATTCCATCCAAACAATACATGCCTACTCAAAGTACCTTAAGGACTTGTGCACTTTTAAAAGAAAATTTTCACATAAAAACCAAGTCATTTTGGCTACTAATGTGAGTACCATCATTCAGTGGACCATTCCTCCTATGTTGAAAGACTCGGGTTGCCCTTACATCAATGTTGAACTAGGAGAGAGAAAAGTTATCAAGGATTTGAGTGACCTAGGTGCTAGTGTCAATCTCATCCCATATGATGTGTACTGCCTGTTAGGCCTAGAAGAAATCCAGCCCACATCTATCACACTTCAACTTTCTAATCATAGCATTAGGGTTCCAAATAAAATTTTAAAGGACGTTATGGTAAAGGCTGAAAACATCATCTACCCTACCGACATCATTTTCCTTGACAACAATCCAATCATAGGAAATAAGGAACAAACCCCAATCATCCTTGGCCATCTTTTTCTTGCAACAATAAACTCTATTATCCAAGTACGAAATGGGATCATGACCATCACCTTTGGAAACATGATTCTAGTCTTGAACATTTATAATGCAAGCTCCCAAATAAGAGATGATGAGTAAATTCATGAAGTAAACATGATAGTAATCATTGATAATGAATCCATAGAACATCAAGGAATATTTGATGGATGTTTAAGTAAGGATGATATTGATTTCCTTTGTTCACATGATGGAAGTTTATCTCCTTGGATTGAATCATTTTCAAATCGCTCTTATGATAAAGTCTTAGGTCGAACAATTAGTGAAACCTTTCAGCAAACCACATTCATAGAGACCAATCAAACTTCCATCCCTAAATCTGATCAAACCAATCTTGTAGCTGAAAATTCTATATGTGGGGAATCAATCCTATCTGAAACTCTAAAAAAAGAAATTAATATTGATCTAATGTCCCAATATTATTCAGAAATTTTGAACCAACCTGATCTTAAATTGAAGGAACTTCCTTCTGCACTCAAGTATTCTTTTATAGGGGACAATCAAACACATCCTATTGTCATTTGTTCTTCTCTTGAATCCAATCATGAGAGGATGCTTCCAGATGTCCTTAGGAATCATAAGAAAGCCATTGGATGGACCATGTCTGATATTCCTGGGATTATCCCACTTATTGGGAATCATAGGATTATTCTTGAATCTGATTGAAATCCATGTCGTCAACCTCAACGACGACTCAATCCTAATCACATGGAATTAGTGAGGAAGGAACGTCCAAGATTGTTAAAATCAGTTATCATCTATCCCATAGCTGAGAGTGAGTGGGTGAGCCCAATCCAAATGGTTCCCAAGAAGGAAAGAATAACAGTGATAACCAATAAAGATGGATAGATTCTTCCAAATAGGGTGTGTAGTGGATGGAGGGTCTGTATTGACTATAGGGGGATAAACTCATTCACCAAGAAGGACCATTTCCCCTTACCATTCATTGACCATGTCCTTGAAGAAGTGGCAGGTCATGCCTTCTACTATTTCTTAGATGGGTACTTAGTGTACAATCAGATTGAGGTATCCATATATGATCAAGGGAAGACTACATTTACCTGTCCATTTGGTACCTTTACCTTCAAACGCATTCCCTTTAGTTTATGCAATGCCACTGGAACCTTCCAGCTGTGCATGATGGGAATCTTCTTAGACATGGTAGGGGATTTTCTAGAGGTCTTCATGGATGACTTATATGTGTTTGGAGGATACATTTGAGGGATGTCTGAAGAATGTGGAGAGAGTCTTGTCAAGATGTGAAGAAAATAATCTAATCCTAAACTAGAAAAAATGATATTTAATGGTTAAAGAGGGACTAGTTCTAGGCCATCAGGTCTTAGGACGAAGGATTGATGTTGATAAATCCAAGGTTGAAATCATTCGTCACCTTCCATCACCCAAAACTATCAAGGAAGTGCAATCTTTCTTATGACATGATGGTTTCTATAGAAGATTCATCAAGGAATTTAGTTCAATCTCCCGTCCCCTTTGTGCTCTCCTATTAAAGGATGCTCTATTTGTTTGGACAGAAAGCTATGAGGGTTCATTATCAACCCTTAAATCCTCTCTCACCTCCCCTCCCATTATGAAATCTCAAAATTGGAAGCTTTCTTTAGAACCTATGTGTGATGCCAGTAAATTTTCTGTAGGAGCTGTGTTTGGACAACGTTAGTGATACAACTCCTTATGTCATTGTTTAAGAAAGAAAATCCTTAAAGTATGCCCAAATAAACTACACCACTATTGAAAAGGATTTACTTGCTATTGTGTTTTCCTTAGAGATGTTTAGGTCCTACCTCTTAGGACCCCCCATCACTGTGTTCACTGACCATTCTGCACTAAAATACCTCTTCCAAAAACAAGATGCCAAGGATAGACTGATTATGTGGGTCCTTATATTACAAGAATTTGACCTCACAATCAAAGATAAAAAGGGAGTTGAAAATGTTGTAGCTGGTCAGCTCTCTAGTATGGAATTCAAAGACAAATCAACTCACCTTTCTGTGTCTGACTAATTTCCTGATGAATACCTATACTCTCTGAGTAACTTCCCTTGGTATGCTAACATAGACAAATTCTTAGTTATAGGGGTAATTCCAAAATTAATAGGGACTCACGATTGAAGGAAATTCCTTTATGATGTTAGGAACTATATGTTTGATGATACATACCTCTATAAGTTCTTCCTTGAACAAGTCATTAGGAGGTGTGTCCCAGAATCTGAACAAGATACCATCCTTAAATTCTGTCATAGTGAGGCACGTGGAGGTCAATTTTCCTCTAATAAAACTTCTTCTATGATTATTTAGTGCGGTCTCTTCTAGCCCACCCCCTCAAGGGACTCCTACACATTTTTTCAAAGATGTCCTAGGTGTCAAAAAGTATGGTCCATCACAAAAAGGTATCAAATTCAACTCACTCCCATCTTAGTGGTTGAAATCGTTGACTGTTGTGGAATTGATTTCATGGGTCCCTTCCCAAAATCTAGGGGATATGTTTAAATTCTCTTAGATATTGATTGTGTCTCAAAATGGGTTGGGGACAATCCCAAAAAATCCAATGATCATCAAACTATGATTAGATTCTTAAAAGAAAAAAATCTTCTCTAGATTTGGAATTCCCGGGGCTATCATTAGTGATTGTGGAACTCGTTTTTATAATCGTCCATTCTCATCACTCATGGAAAATTTTGGAATTTATCACAATATTTCTACTGCATACCATCCATAGGCCAACTTTCAAGCTAAGTTAGCCAATCGAGAAATTAAATAAATTCTTGAGAAAACTGTTATACCATCTAGGAAATATTGGTCAAGCAAACTCTTAGATGCTCTTTGGGCCTATCAACCAACATATAAAACCATTTTAATAATTTTCCCATATAGGTTGGTTTATGGTAAAGCATTCCATTTCTAGTGGATATTGAATATAAGGATTTTTGGGAAATTAATAAAATGAATTATGACCTTTCATTGGTCAAAATAAAAATGAAATTAGATCTCAATGAACATTAGGAACATAGGATGGGGGCTTATGAAAATTCAAGGATCAATAAAGCTAAAGTACAAGCCTACGAATCATGAAATCTTAAGACCAAACACATTGATCCGGGTAAACCTATTCTTTTTTATATTTCTAAACTTCATTTACACACAGGAAAGTTGAGGTCTAGATGGTCAGGTCCATACATAGTTGTTTCCGATGCTTTCGCCAGGGCGCGCGCATCCGTCCTTCCGCGGACGAGGACACACTGCGCTTGTTGCCCCGCATTCCCGCTTTCCAAAGGTGGGCGGCATTCGCTCCTTATTCAGGGACGTCTGGTCCTTGATCGAAACGGGATGATGGGATGTCGGTTCTTCCTTATGTGGATTCCTCCTCAGAACTCGTCACCTAGTCCGGGTCTCCCTCATAGATTTAATACGTTGTTCGTGAAGCTCTTCCCAGTGCCATGTTTCCATGGACATCCGTTAATTACACTGCTTCTGTCTGGACATTCCAAAGGGTCCGGTCAGGGCAGCAACCTTCAGTCGGGGGATTAGTCACGTTGAGGCATCAGTAGCATGTCTAGATGCTCGGGAACTTGGCATGTCTGTCTATTATCCCTGATCACAGGGCTTATCGAGGGCGTGGAAGCACGAGGAATCCCACATCGAGCGCAGGGAATTATATGCCATAGACACATATCTGAGGTTTCCCTCATCTTCCCATGTTCGACAAAGGGTATGCCGCGAGTTTAACATCCAGCGGAGATAGATCAGCCCGATCGGAGCATTACCTAGAATAGATCGAATTGAGGGATTTCCCTTGAAGGGGTTCCGATACCGGGACCAGCCCATGGGTGGCGGTGAAGAGGAGGGTACCGACATGGACTCACCGAGATATGACGGTCCTGGCGAGAATCAGGGTGGATGATGGATAGACGAATGAAGTGGAAGGGGGAATGGCAAGGAACCATCTCAAGGGCAACAGTGAAGTTGGGCTTGAGCCCTGAAGGGGCTTCCTATGTATCCCTGTGGCAGGGAATCAAAGTTCGCGTAGTTCGGGATGGTGCAGGTGAACCGGCATGGGGGTGGACCTTGGTCTGATGGGCATCATCAGCGAACTGACGTGAATGGGGAGGACCAGGAGGGTCCTAGTGGTGGTGGGCTTGGACCTCGTGGAGGCTTCCTACGTACCATGTCATGACATGGATCAAAGACCATGTAGTTCATAGGGGCTTCGTCGGCGAACCGACGTGAAGGTGGACCTTGGTCCGACGGGTGGTGGGCTTGAACCTCTGGAAGGCTTCCTACGTACCATGCCTTAGCATGGATAAAATTCCTCGTAGTTCGGATGATGGAATTCGTCAGTGAACCGACGTGAACATGGACCTTGGTCCAATGAGAGATGGGCTTGAACCTCCGGGTGGCTTCCTACATACCATGCCTTGACATGGATCAAAGGCCTCGTAGTTCAAAGGGTTTCATCTGTGAACCGGCGTGAAAGTAGACCCGGGGGTCCACTAGTGGTGGGCTTGAACCTTGGGAAGGTTTCCTACATACCATACCTTGACATGGATCAAAGTCCTCGTAGTTCAAAGGATTGATCGAACACAGTTTAACGTCATGCGGGATGGTAGTGAACCCTGACGTGAATAAACGACGGGCGGTGGGTGTCGGTGAATCGACGTAAATGAGGGACCTTGGTCCGATGGGAGATGGGATTTAACCTCTGGGAGGCTTCCCACGCACCATGGCTTGACATGGATCAAAATCCTCATAGTTCGGGTGAAATTGGGGGGGGGGACTTGGAACACCGACAAGGAGACGGTCTGGGCCAATGATTGTTGGGCTTGAACCTTGGGGAGGCTTCCTACGTACCATGCCTTGACACGGATCAAAGTCCTCATAGTTCGGGTTGGTCACAATGGCTTGCCGTCGGACTAGAATGCAGTTTAATGTCATGCTAGACGAAGGTAGAACTCGACATGAATTGGATGATGGGTGGGCTTGAACCTCATGGAGGCATCCTATGTACCATGCCTTGACATGGATCAAATACCTCTTAGTTCAAATGGGTGTGCAGTTTAATGTCATGCGGGACACGGGGGTACAGTTTAACGTCATGTGTTGAGGACGTGATGCTTGGTAGTTTAACATCCTGCAGCTCGGATGAGGCGGGTTCACTCTGCACCCCTAGGACTTACATAACTGGTATGCTTTGCTCCTTGGGGGAGGGAAGGTACCAGTAAGGTCGTGGTCAAGGGATTTGTGGAGCGAACCATCGAGGGGTCCATGTTAGCGTGGCTATGCGAAGAAGAAATAGTCGTTAGCGTGCCTATGCGAAGAAGCATTAGGCGAAGCAATGCTACGAGTGGTATTGTCCGTGGGACTTTGAAATCACATCGTGCAAACCTGGAGGGTCGCACGGGAAGAGGATTTGCCAAGAAAAGGAGTGTTCTTCGCGAAGCAGAGTGCCTTGGCCTTAGCATGGGGCATAGGTGTGAGTGGAGGGTGCTTCGCGAAGTGGAATAGTATTCGCGGAGCACTGCCTCGTGTAGAAGGGGTGTCTCGCGAAGCAGGGTGCTGCGAAGTAGTGTGCTTCGCGATGTGTAGCGATTATGCCTTAGCATAGGGATCACTAGTACAGGTTGGGTGTTTCTCGAAGCATAAACACTCCACGGCTGCCCGGGTTCCCATGGGAATCCCATTCCTTCACGAATGTCCTTGAGCCTCGCGAAGGGAATCCCTCTCAGAATAGGGGCTCAAAACGAGACAAAGCAAAGGCGTCACGCGAAGTAGAAGTACCTCACGGAGCTCATGATTATCGGGGGCAAAGGGTGCTTCACGATTCGGGAGAGGAGAAGCAGAAAGGTCGGATTGTCCATCCCTGGGACTCAGGGGGAGTCTAGTATTTATAGGGAAGGGGCGCCGAGAAGCAGAACTCGCGTGCCGCCTCAGGTGCTTCGCGGTGTGCTCGCGAACGTCAACGTCGTCCGCGAAGAGTTACCACCTCTGGAGCTTCGCGGAGGGCTCACAAACATCAAATGCATTCGCGGAGAGTTACCACCTCTGGAGCTTCGTGGCGGGCTCGCGAACATCAAATGCGTTCACAAAGAGTTACCGCCTCTGAAGCTTCGTGGCGGGCTCGCGAACGTCAAATGCATTTGCGAAGAGTTACTGCCTCTGGAGCTTCGCGAGACCGCGATGCTCATGGTGCTTCGCGTCGGTGCTTCGCGTCGGTGCTTCGCGAGGCAGCGTGCCAGCCTTCTTTTTCGTCCCTTCCTTTTGTGCAATTTTTTGGCGCCAACAAATGCCGCCCCTCATACTTGGAGGGGCGGAGGGTGAAGGGTCGAAGTCTAAGGGAAAATTGCCAAAATTGTCAGCGGTTCGCGATGCGGCTTCGCGAAGGGGGCCCATGGTGCTGACTGAGGCCACAGATCCAGATGCACCGCGATGCTCCAGGGTTGCCACCTATAAATAGGGGGTCGATCTCTTTTGTCTTCACACGACTTCCTTGTACTTTTGTGCTCTCGACTTCGCAAAGCCCCGCACACTCTGCGACAACCCTCCTCAAATCGAGCTTCGCAGCGAACCGCGGGTCTCTGACTCCACGTCCGCGCCAAGCGAACTTCTGCTTGTCGGCCTAGGCCAGACTTTGCGGCTTGGTCTCACGACCGACCTTGGTGATCCAGCTTCACGACCTAGCTTCGCGATCCGTTCTGAAAAAGTTCTTTTCTGAGGGCCGAAATCGAAATAGCCTATCAAGAGGCTGTATTGGGGGTGCTTGCAGATGCTGCCCGTTGGGATGAGATGGCCAACTGTTCAGGCCTTGGGGAGATGGTCCGAAGCCACTCGGACCATGCTTCTTTGACAGATCTGCTATTGGAGGGTCAGAAGAATTATCCGCAGTGTAAGAAGCTTCCATTGTACGGCTTCGGGTTGAGGGATGACGTCTTCATCCTTGAGGCAAGTAGGGACGAACCAGCTTTCTGGTTCAGAAGTACACCATGCCAGCAGCAATGGTTCAGGGCGGTCGATGGTCAGGAATAGGAGGACTTCACACCCATCACCGCTGATTGTCTCTAAAACCATGTAAACGATATTGACGGGAATCCACTGCAACCGGAGACGTCCCCTCCTCTCTACCGTACCATGCTGAATGAGGCTTTGCAGGATTCAAAGAAGGGATGGTCCGATGAGTGAGACCTGCGCCAGGGAGGCAACTTTACTGATGACTGGGCCTGGGCCTACTGGGTAGGCACCTAATGCGAGGAGTTTGGGGCCAAGCTGAGGAGAGTGGGGTTGTATGAGGTAGCATGGGCCTCCCAATTACACATCTACCAACCAAAGAAACTGATGCCGGAATTGCTAAGCAGATGATCGTCTAGGACAAATACCTTTCACCTGCATCACGGGGAGGTGGGCATCAGCCTGTTGGATGTCCACCAGATTTCTGGGGTTCTGATCTTGGGGGCCATGTATGATGAGTTCCTCCCTATCATGAGCGCGTGGGAGGATACAGAGAAAATACCGCGACTGGCGTTACTGCTGATGGCGCTCGTCCCTGGAGAGGACAAGGAGGCAGTGAGGGATGTCCACCTTAAGAGATGGTTCAAGTGATTCCTGAATTAACCAGAGAATCGAGAGTTCCCTCCGAGGCCTCGAACTTGTCCGAGGGCGGCCCAATAGGGAACGTGGTACTCGTATTGGTGGGTCTTGGAGGACAGCCAATGGAAGACTTTGGGTTTTAGTGTCAGCACTGAACAACAGCCGATAGTCAGGATGGTGGCGTTCATCGTGGCTCTCATCTGCGGTTGGATCCTACTGGTGAGGGATACAAGAATGGGGGTGCGGCCCAACTCATTTATTATGGCGTCCATGTTGGCCATGGGGCAGCGGATCAATCTGGGGATTCCAATGCTCGCCAAACTATACAGAATGTTGTGGCACATTAGCGAGGGAAAGAAGCCGCCAAGGATTTGCGGGCCCTTCCACCTCTTGTATGGGTGGATCGCAGCGCACATCAGGGGGATTTACGAGTATCCAAACCCTATTTCGCCGCAGGGATTGAATTTATTCCCCTCTATCCTGAATGCGGTCAGGAGCTTCCCGTTCAAACTAGCCGTGCCGATGGTGCTGAATCGGGTGTGGAGGGTGGATGAGTTTAATTTCCACCCCTTCCCATTGCCGACGGGGATACTTACTGACGATGGACAGGGAACGGAAGAACATCGGGCTTACCTCCTGGCCTTTCGAGGTGGAGTTTTGGTGGCTGTTTCGCACGGAATCCGGGGATGACCTCCTGGATGGGAGATTCAAACGTTCTGATCGGTTTCTAACGGGTTTATTCGTAGAACCGGAAACATCCAATGATTCCAAATCCGTTTGGACATACTTTCCAAAGGTAGGCGCTCATTAGTTTGTGGACTAATTAGGCTTAGGAATTTGCATTGGTCAAGAGGATGGGAGGTCGGACTCATCACACCTTTTTGAGGGGAATTATTGTCTACTCCGGGACTCTCTTTATAGATTTATGTTATGTTCGTGAATCCTTATTACATTACCAAGTATAAAATGAGCTTTCCTTTAGTTTTAACAATCAATGATTAAATATGAAAGAAATTTAGAGAATCTTTTATATGTATTCGAGGTTCTTCATCAATTGAGAATCATCTATATCTTTTTAGAGATTCTTGGTCAATGGTATCCTTCAAAACATTTATATAAAAGTCTCTTGGTCATTATGATGACCAGGCTGGTTTTAAAGCCACTCAGTGGGGCACTTGAAGTTTATCGTCATTCAGAAGGACAAGGATTATTTCAATGTTGGGATCGAACCCAAAAATGGGCTACCTACGTATCCTTTGTTTTGGAAAAGGAATCAGAACCCACGTAGTTCGAGTAATAGAGTATGATGTTTATGATTGATGGCTCAAAGAAGAATGTCATAATTACTTTTACACTCTAAGCTCACGTGAGTCTTGCTCGGTGTGAGAAAAAAGAGGTATTGGTAAAAATTAGACAATTGTGCCATGAAAGATACAATCATAAGAATTTGTTTGGGGCTTATGTATGTATGACTGCCCAGATAAATGAAGGTTTAGGATTTACTTTTAGGGAGAAAATCCAGGAACAGGGTCCATAAAGGTATATGTGCTTTATGGAGATTTGAATACTCTAACTTGGGACTTATTCGTGAGAAGGAAACACAAATTAGGAGAGGATTGATAATTGGGTTTTACTCCTGAGAAGGAATCTCATATCAAACGTAATTTAGGACTGGTTAAGAGAAATTAAGGGACTTGGGGTTCACTTCTGAAGAGGATGCCCAAGGTTATGACTGGGACTTGCTCCTAAAAAGGAGGCCCAAGTTAGGGGACTTGGGGCATACTCCTGAAAAGGAATCCCAAGATTATAATTGAGTCTTATTCCTGAAAAGGAGACCCAAGTTAGGGATTAAGGTTTGGGGCTTATTCCTAAAAAGGATGCACATATTTGAGATTGGGGCTTACTCCTGAGGAGGATGCCCAAGTTAATGAATTATGTTTTGGGGCTTACTCCTGAGGAGGATGCCCAAAGTTTGGGAACTTTAAGAATTTGGGGCTTACTCTTAAGGAAGATGCCCAGATTAAAGGATTTATAACAGGGGATTATTCCTGAAAAGGAGACCCAAGTTAAGGATTCTCTCATCTTAAAGGATGAGGTTGAATGAATGAACTCTCCATATTTAGTGACATAAGGATATTTAAATCACGAGGTTTTGAGAGATATTCCACAGAATTCCTTTCAGATAAGGAAGTCAAATCAAGAAATCATTCCATAAATGGCTTTGAAGAGTGTCTTGAAGACTGAATCTTGAAAAGGAAAGGTGTAATGGCTTAAGAGGGGTAAAAATGGGCAAGATGGGCACCCAAAAAGGTAGGGGCGTGCAAGTCTTGAAAGTCGCACAAGTCTTCCGTGGGCGCGCAAGTATTGGTCGCGCAGGTATACCTGCGCGACACATGGTGTACTTGCTCGATTTTTAACCAGCATTGAAATACTTGAGCGACTCTTTATTAATCACTTTAGAATCCTCTTGAGGTTCTTCCAGAAAAGGGATGCGCAAGTTATATTGAAGGAAATAAGTCGGTGCGCAAGTGTTGATAAGTTTCAACACTTAGGCCTTCCTTCTTCTCTTTAGATCTTCTGTTCTAGGTAAGAAATTACCTTAGAAGTGTTCCGGAAGATTTGAGAAGAGACTTGGGCGTCGGGAGCTTCAATCCATGTTTCTGGAAAACGAAACTCCGAATGGGGGGCCCACAGGGTCTATTTATAGGCAGAAGAAGACCCCGGGCGGTTACCGGGCGGTTACCACTTAGGTCGCGCAAGTGACTTGCATGACCAAAAGCGTCACGCAAGTGTACTTGCGCGGCAGTGATATAACTTGTGCGGTGGAGTTGCTGTTGATCCTTTGTTCATGCCTTTGTCGATTTTTGATGTTTTCTTCAAAGGATGAATCACTTTGAGCTCAGATATTCCCTTTTCTGATTTTTAGATTCTGTGATGAAAGGAGCGTCAACAAAAGTCCCCCCTCAGAGTTGGATCCGGAGAGAAATGAGGATTTGACTCTGAGGAAATCGAATCCATCCAAAGGAAAAGGGTGGCAGCAAGTCTTCAGTGCACAGAAGGCGGCGCGCAAGTTTGCATCGCGCAGGCCTTAAGTGCTTTGGGTACGGCACGCAGATAGGCTTCCTGGCCTATAAATACATGGCCTCACCTCCGTACAAGTATCCGGATTTCCGAACTTCATACCTTCGAGCTCTCTCCGCGCAAGTATTCCTCACCGCGCAAGTTGCTCTGTTTTTTTTTCTAGTGTTTTCCTTGATGTCGCGCTACTGTAAAGGTATCTGTACTTGCGCGGTTTATACTTGCGCGTCAAAAACTAGCGCGACACACAAATACTTGCGCATCTTTGTTTAGACTTGCGTGACTTAATGTCTTAGACATTTTTCAAATTTCTTTCACAAATTTGATGGAAAATAAACCTATTTATGAGTTAGTTTATTCATCTTTTGTGCAGATTCAGTGGTTCCCAAGGGAATTGGAATGGCTGATGAACTGGCTAGAAAGCGGATTGATGACATGATGAACATCATTGTCCATGATTACTATAATATCTACAACAGAACTCTCTCATATTTGGCTAAGTACTTGAAGAAATGTCATCCTAATTTTCCACAGATCATCCATCTGCCTTTGTGTGGTCATGGTTATCTGCAAGGAGTCAATGTTCTAAATGCAAACAATTATACACCTGAGATGCAGCTGCACTGCTACTCCTCTATTTTGGTTATGCTGTGCATTAAGAGCAACAACAATGGTGTGAACTTTCAAATTCTTCCTCCATGTCATTTCCTTGCAGATATGAAAATGGAAAACCCATGGTCTGAAATGTTTTCTACTAATGGTTGGTGGAGAGAAGACCAACATGGTATTAGAGTAATATCTAAAAAGAGTACTCTCTCCAAATGGCTCTTTACTTCCAATGCTCCATTCTCAAATCCATGTATCCATCTTCCAAGTCTCTTGGACAGAAACAGAGTCACTGTTTGATCAGCAGAAAATTTTCTCAAACGACACTCAAGAACATCCCCTTACAATTGTTCCAAGAAGAGATGGTATCACTGCATCTCTTTTTGTATCCAGTTGAATGAATGAATTCCAGGTTGTTACTGATGAAACTAGGGATGCTGTAAATCAAATTAAGTGTTATTTTGAAAGCCTCTTGTAATTCTTGAAAAAGAGAAGAGACTCCAATCTGTGGATGTCCTTCTAACTCTTGTGTATTAATGAAAAACACTTTCGTCTTCAATCATTTGTACCTGCATTCTTTCACTACCTGCTTCAAATTTACTTAAGCCAATGGGCCTAGTAAGCATAGTTTGATTTTTACTAGGACTATTACAAATAATCCTACAAACTTTGAATTTTTTAATTGCTCAATATTACCTAAATCATACAAAAATTTATATTTAGTGAGCTGGAACTTGACTTTTATTCAGAGTTCCTTTGTCTTTTGTGGGCAGTTTAAAGTCATGCATGCCGGACATAAAGGGGCTAGTGTTTAAGGTCAAAATAGCTTTGACTGAAATGTACTAAAAAGGATTCAATTCCATAACAATTTATCCGAAAACGTATTACCATACTCAAGTATCAGGGAAAAAATGTAAACTATGGCTTAAGAATATTTGAATCTGAGGAATGATATGAAAAAGATCTAAAAAGCATTAGAATAAGTAGTTTCCAAGAATGAAGTTACTATTATTTAACAAAACCCGTTAGGGGGTTGAAATATGCAGGGCCACCTATGGGCATTGGCTGCATGGTCAAATAAATAGAATCTTTCGGCTGACAAGTCTGTTATGTGGACTGTTTATGCAAGGCCACCTATGGGCACGTGCTGCATAGTCAGGCAAAAGAACTCCCAGAAATTTACTTTCCTAGTGCTAAAAGCCAGTGAAAGTTTATGGAGATTCAAATTTTCTAAAGTATAGAGTTTGTTGTATCGAAAGAGGTACTTGAATATGGAGAAGATATTTCCAAACAAGAATATCGAAGAACTGGATGAATATCACTCCTACGAAGGTCTGACCCAAACGTAGGGAAGAAGAATAAACCATAGAATTGAATACTTTCAGATCATGAAAAATGATAAGGGACAAATATGTTAAGGATGGATATTTTTTTTTGCAGATCCCTAAATACTGTCGTTTAAGACAAATAAGGACAAAAGAGGCATTCTTCCCAAGAATGAAGTTACTATTATTTAACAAAACCCGTTAGGGGGTTGAAATATGCAGGGCCACCTAAGGGCATTGGCTGCATGGTCAAATAAATAGCATCTTTTAGCTGACAAGTCTGTTATGTGGACTGTTTATGCAAGGCCACCTATGGCCAAGTGCTGCATAGTGAGGCAAAAGAATTATCAGAAGTTTGACATTTTTGTGATTAGAAGTCATGAAAAGGGTTATAAAGATCTGAAAATATTTAAGTTTTGGATTATAACACATAAAGATGGGTATTGTCCAATGTATATAGAGATACATAGGTCAATGAAAACCATAATCATGTTGTGGCTGGGTCCTGAATTGAAATTTTGGACTTCACTACGTATCTCATAAGAATGAGAATCAAGCCATACGTAGTTCTTGAAATGCAGTTTAACGTCGTGCAGGACGAAAGTATGAGTGATCTTAGTTTAGGGTCATAGAATTTGGACCATAATAATGAATACACAGTGTGTGTTTTCATGAGGACTTTTCAGCTAAGGGACTGAAAGTGAAATTTGGGGTTAGGCCCAAAAAGACATGGGTCTGGATTTGAGGGATACTCGAACGTTCCTACGTATCCCATAAGGATGGGAATCAAGACCACTTAGTTCTAGAACTACCCTTTGTACAAATTTGGTTCGTACATGTGAAGGGTGAAAGGGGACTTTAGTGCAATGATGGTTTAACCTGAGATAAAAAGCTTAGGCATTACCATGTATGCACGTAGTCTTTTCAAATGAAACATGATTGAAAAAAATCAATGTCAATAATGGTTCCTTCTCAAATGAGGAAATCAAAGAATATTGTAGTTTATTGTCGTACCGGACAAAAGTGTTGTATAGTTTAATGTCATATAACAAGGACGAAAGTGAATCAATGTAAAGATATTGATTCTAGGTGCGGTTTCACGAATCAACATCATATGAGATGGTGGTGATCCGATGTGAAGAGATTGTTTTTGGGCTTGAACCCTGGGAGGTTGCCTACATACCCAGCCTGGAGGGAAAGGATCAAAGTCCGTGTAGTTCAATTAAAGAATGAATTAATGATCAAGTTGTTCTTGGGGACAATGATCTAAAAAATGTTGATGGGACTTACACATGGTTAGCGGCCCAAAGAGAGTGTTATGGTTGATGTTTGCTCTAAGCTCACGTGAGTCATACTCGGTGTGAGAAACAAGAGGTAACAACAACCTTAACGATGCATAGTTTAATGTCATGTAGGACATATTCAGGGACTATGCAGTTTAAAGTCTTGCAGTTAGGACTATTGGTGATGCACAGTTTAGTGTCATGTAGTAGGGACAAAATAACAGTTTAATGTCATGTAGGACATATCAAGGACTTTCTGTACAGTTTAGCGTCATGTAGTTAGGACGATGGGGACAATACAGTTTAACGTCATATTGGACGAAAGGGGGATTGTGCAGTTTATTGTCATGCAGTAAGGACAAAAGAGTGTACCATTTTAATGTCATGTCGGACGAAAGTGCGAATAGTTTAAGGTCATAAGCATGGACCGTGAATGGTGCAGTTTAATGTCATACTGGACCTTTGATATTATATAGTTTAACGTCTTTCCGGACGTAAAGGACTTTTATACGGTTTATGGTTATATGCATGGACCAAGGATGATGCAGTTTAAGGTCATGCTGGACGGTTTGGGGAACTTTTTCACAGTTTAATGTCGTGTGGGACGAAGCTGCAGTTTAAAGTCATACTGGACCATTGCAGTATAGTTTAACGTCATATAGCAAGGACGAACTGGTGCTGTACAGTTTAAAGTCATGTAGCTAGGACTAAGGTGAACCAATATGAGGATATCAGTTGTGGGGACTTTTTACAGTTTATCATCATGCTGGACGATGAAAGTGCCACATAGTTTAATGTCATGTTGCTAGGACACAATATAGTTTAATGTCATCTCGGACAAAATACAGTTTAGTGTCATGTAGGACATAAAAAAGGGACTATGCAGTTTAAAGTCTTGCAGTTAGGACTCTTGGTGCTGCACAGTTTAATGTCATGTAGCAGGGACAAAATAACAGTTTAATGTCATATAGGACATAAAAAAGACCAATGTGACTGTTTTGGCTCTGGGAACAATATTTTGTGTTTATACAAAATACTTCTTCAGAAATCTGGCATTAGTTGGAGTCGTGATGTGTTCTCCATCCATTGAGATTAGAGAATACGCTCCATTGGAGTAGACCTTATGTATTGAATAAGGTCCTTCCCATTTTGGTTCAAGCTTGGGAGGCTTCTTTCCTGGTATCATTGGTGCTCTAAGAACCAATACCAATTCTCCCTGAATGAATGAACGAAGATGAACTCTTTTGTTAAAAGCTCGTGCTATTCGATTCTGATAGATTTACAAGTGGTGCAAAGTGCACAATCTTTTCTCATCTAACTGTTCCAATTCATTCAACCGCTTTTGGGATTGCTCATATGTAGATAACTGATCAAAAATGGCTATTCTGAGTGAGGGAAATTGAACTTCAATTGGCAAGACTGCTTCTGTTCCATATACCAATGAATATGGAGTTGACCGCGTTGCATTGCGAGTGGTAGTCCGATAAGCCCATAAAGCATGAAAGAGTTTATCAGGCCATGACATCTTATCTTTATCCACCATCTTTTTCAGTATATTTGAAAGAGTCTTGTTGAAGGCTTCTATCTGGCCATTAGCCACCAAATGATATCGAGATGAATGGTTGGACTTAATGTTGTATTCTTGATACAATTTCTTTACCTCAGAAGAACAGAAGTTGGTTCCGTTGTCCGTCAAAATGGTATGAGGGACACCAAATCTAGTAATGATGTTAGACTTGATGAAGCTAACAATGCATTTAGAACTGACTTCTTTGAGAGGTACTGCCTCTGCCCATTTGGAAAAGAAATCAGTAGCAGTAAGAATGTACTTAAACTGCTTGGCCGTAGCTGAAAGGTAAGGTCCCCCTACATCCATTCCCCATGTAGAAAATGGCCATGAGTATTTAGCTGTATGAAGCAACTCTGGAGGTTTATGAATGAAGTTGGCATATACTTGGCATGAATGACACTTCTTTGTAAAATTAACACAATCTTGTATCATTGAAGGCCAAAAGTATCCAAGCCTTCGAATTTGATCAGACAGTCTATGTCCAGACTGGTGGGCACCACAGACTTATGCATGCACTTCTTTTATGACAGCCATTATTTCTTCACCATCAATACATCTGAAGAGAACACCATCAAAACCACGTTTGTAGAGAATTTTCTCGAGGTGGTTTGGGCTATCATAAAGAGTAAAATTGACCACACGTCGCCGAATTTGTTCTTTCTCGGCTCTATCAGGTGGAAGTGTTCCATTTTTAAGGTATTCCCTGATAGGTGACATCCATCCTGTAGTATGACCATACGGTTCAGGAATGGGACTAATTTCATTAATTTCCTCTGTTCTGACTTGAACATAAGGTGAAATTGCACGACGATGGGCAATACAGATGGTTGTCTCGTCCCGATTTGGATCTGCTAAAGTTGTGGCTATATTAGCCAGTGCATCAGCTTGAGCATTTTGTGATCTTGGTACATAAGAAAATGTCAGTTCTGAAGGGAATTCCGAAATTAACTCTCTGACGTAATCATACAAAGGGATTAATTCTTCTTTTCTGATGGCATAATCCCCATTGACTTGTTTGATTACCAGGTCTGAATCACCTTTCACCTTTAAGTGATTCACTTGTGCTTGAAGCGCTAACTCCAAGCCTGTAATGAGAGCTTGGTATTCAGCTTCATTATTGGTACCACCTTCCCATAACAAAAAGGAATAAGGTAACACTACCTTATCTAGAGAAATGAGCACAATTCCTAAACCAACTTTGTTGAATTTAGGATTTTCCATTTTCTTCCCTGTTGGACTTCTAGAAGCACTATCAAAATACATTTCCCATGTTTGAGGACTCTCTTGAATAGAGAAAACTTCCTCATCAGGGAGTTCGATATCTGAATACGTGTCTTGCACTGAAGGATGTTCAGCCTGGAAATCAGCCAGAGCTTGGCCCTTATTTGCCTTTTGAGACACATACTGAATGTCGAACTGTTGTAGAATAACCGCCCACCTTTCCAGACGTCCTGTAAGCATTGGACGACTAAGGATGAATTTGAGCGGATTATTACGATATACCAATTGGACCTCATGATGTTGCAGGTAGTGTCTCAGTTTCTGAACTGCAAAGATTAATGCTAGGCAGGACTTTTCAATACTTGAATACCGGGTTTCTGCTTCAAGCATAGTTCTACTGAGATAGTAGAGACTATTTTCATTCCCATCATCGTTCTTTTGAGCGAGAAAGGCACCCAATGATCGCTCTAAAGATGTCACATAGAGGATAAGTGGTCTACCCTCAACAGTTGGCATGAGTACTGGTGGACTCAAGAGGTATTTCTTAAGAACATCAAATGCTTTTGACATTCTTTAGTCCACTGGTAAGTGACTCCTTTCTTCAATAATTTGGTAAAGGGTAAACTTTTGCCTGCCAAATTGGCGATGAAACGCCGAATATAGGCTAAGTGTCCTTGAAGTCCTCTTAATTCTTTCAAATTCTGAGGAGGTGACATACCAAGGATTGATTTGGTCTTCTCAGGATCGACTTCAATACCACGATGGCGTACAACAAAGACGAGGAATTTTCCTGAGGTTACCCCAAAAGAACATTTTAAGGGGTTCATCTTCAAATTATGTTGTCGAAGCTTGTGGAATATGACTTCCAAATCAGCCAAGTGATTAGAACGTTGTTTGGATTTAACCACGAAATCATCTACATAGCATTCAACAAACTTCCCTAAAAGAGGTTTGAAGATACAATGCATGACGCGTTGATATGTTGCACCTGCTTTCTTTAAACCAAAGGGCATCACCCGGTAACAAAACACACCTTGAGGAGCTCTGAAGGCTGTATATTCCTCATCTTCTGGGGCCATTCGGATCTGATTATATTCGAAATATCCATACATGAAAGAAAGTACTTCATAGCCAGCCGTCGCATCAATTAAGAGTTCTGTAATCGGAACTGGGAAATCATCTTTAGGACAATACCGAGGAAGATCTCTGAAATCGATGCAAACCCTAATTTGTCCATTCTTCTTCTTTACAGGGACAATATTAGCCAACCACTTGGGATATTGAACTTCTCTGACGAAGTTGGCTTTGATCAGCTTATCCACTTCAGCTTCAATTTTGGAAGCATAGGTTGGGTGTGTTCTTCTCGCGGCTTTCTTAAAAACTCAATGTTCTTTTGGTAAACCCAAATGATGAGTAGAAACATCAGGATCAAGCCCAGGAATTTCTGTATAATTCCAAGAAAAAATATCTTTATTTTGCTTTAGAAAAGAAATATACATCTCTTTCTCTTCAAGGGTCATGGCCGCACTAATTAAAGTGGGGCGTGGATCTTTCTCTGTACCCAGATTTACTTCTCTGAGTTCATCCACAGTGGTAGAGATACCCTCTTCAAATGCTGGAGGAGCATCTCTAAGATCTTCCTCTTCCTCTTCATCATGTGTTATTTCTTCCGTTTCTACATGCAAAGTAGATGAAAAAAAGAAATTCTCATGATCATAAGAGATGTCAAAATTTTCACATTTTGAAGAAGAAGCTTCCATTTACGACCCTATTGATGATAAAGGGTCTTCTTTGGGAAATAAAGAGGAGATGATGGATTGAGAATCGACATCATTATTCACCTCTGGTGTTGCTATAACTTCTTCTGGCCTGATTAGCGAAGTATAGAATTGTTGGATTTCAGCGGATGAAATGAAAACGTCACCACTTATGCTTTCATCACTGCTTGGTAGGTTACCAATTTCTCCCATGTTGTCTGGCTCGATCGCCGTAATTGACATTATGGATCTTTCCATAAGAGTATTTTGATTTGGGCCTATTTTTTCAATTTTACTGATAGGTAACACATAATCTGTACTCACATGTGAAAATGGATTTATTGTAATTTTCTCCAAACCATATTGAGCATTAACTTTGGTAATTTCCTTCATTGTAGATTTTTCTATTCCCGTCATGTGATAAAATTCCGCCTCAATGTATTGAGACTCACATGTCTTAAACAGGGCCTTATCACCATACAATGTTCCAACTTGACCATCGAAACAGTATTTAAGACATTGATGGTATGATGAAGGAATAGTTGCATGCTGATGCAGCCAGGGTCTTCCAAGCAAGATATTGAAAGCTGAGTCTTGATCAACAACCATGAAATCTGAATTGGATACAAGATCTCCAAACTGAGTTCTGAGTGTAACGTCTCCCAGTGGTTCTTGTTAATTTTTATCATATCCTTGTAACATCATGGTAGAAGGAGATAAATCAGATTCTGTGAGGCCCAATCGACGAAGTGTACGAATGGGCATGAGGTTGACTCCTGAACCATTGTCAATGAATGCTCTTCAAACATCTACACCATTGACATTGCCAGATAAGTACAGAGGTTTTATGTGCCCATGAACAACATCATCTTCATCTTTATCAGTAAAAGATATCACTGCATGGCATTCTGCATGATTATTCTCTATGTGATAGATTTTAGCTGCAACAATTTCAGCTTCAAACTCCCGAGGACTTGACAAAGCTTCGATGAGTGCTTCCCGATGATCTTTTGACAGATTCAAAGCATCCAAAATTGATAACTTGGCTGGTACTAGGGCCAAGTGTTTCAATATATCATACTTTTGATCTAGAGGTCTGCGTTTCCCAATAGGAATATGCGGTTTAGAAGGTACCTTGGAAGCAGATGCTTTGGAAGCTGATGCATCTTGTATTGAAGTTGGCAACATCCTTGGTTTTGGAAGATTAGACTGATTAGATCCATTTACTTGCTGAGATAAAGAAGATGGAACCTTTAATCGGTCTTCCAAAATAACTGTGCCAAAACTGAGTTGGCCATTGGCAGAAGAACTTGCTTGTTCTTTTTGAGCTCGCTGAAGGGCTCTACCACGAGTTTCTGCTGCATATACAGTGCTAGCAAGGGTAAAATTAGAGTAGTGGCTTCGGAAAGATCCACGTCTTCCCCTGTATCCTGAACCTCTAGAACTTCCTCGGATTCTCTTATTTGATACAGGGAATTCAGGCTCATCAATACTGGAATATGGATCTTTTAATTGAATCATATTAACAGAACCAAAGATTAACTCTTCGTCTGATAAAGACTCTGCCTGGTTAGCCTGTTTAGGCTGTGCCGTTTGGTGGGATGGTGCCCGTTGCTTTGAAGTAGAAGGCATGAAATCTGCCAGAGTCAAAGACAATTTAGGCTTTGATACATACTCATCTTCTCCTGATTCCTCTTTCTTCTTTGAATTGCGCTGCCCTTTTGAGGATTTGTCTTTTGATAGAGGCTTTACTGCAGCTTTTGTAGGATACACAATTGGCTTCTTCAATTGTGTTCGCAAAATGGAATGGGTCCGATTGATTGTCTTTCTGACCATCCAATCATCATATTTTTTCGCAGTTTTGCTTTTGACTTCCTGCCACTCGCCTCCTTCCTCTGGATCTGTAGCGGTAATACATGCTACATGAGCTGAAGAACCCTTCAATTTGACTTGTCCCAAGTCGACCATCTTTTGCAGGAGGTCTTTAAAGACAAAACACTCCTGGATGGGATACCCTAACATTTGATGAAAGGGACAATAATTGGGACGGACTTCATCTCCTTCCTTGTTTGGCCTCTTGGGCACTGGTAATTGAACAAAATTATTTTCCAGAGCTGAAATGAAGTAACCATGAACTTGCTCACTCCGGAAAGAGTATGTTTTACTCTTCAAATCCTCAAATTTTTTTCGTCGTTGATCTCTTTGATCATTTGGACGAAAAAAGCTTTGTTGTTGGCGTTCATGAGGTAGAGCCCTTCGAGAAGATGAAGGTTTTGAAGTAGAAATAGGTACAGGTGCTTGTTTAAGCATAACTGTAGCAGTTTCCGCTTTACCCATTCTCCTTCCTGGAGCTGATGGAATTATACGAGATTTAACCTTAGCCTGTATAAGGGAATCTTCAATCTGTTGAGCGATTGAAGTAAGGTCTCGAAACCCTCCTGTGTATTTCACAGGGATCAATGGCGTGCGTAATTCGTCACGCAAATTTGCCACACAGATTGGCAACAGTTCCTCCTGAGGGAGTGCTAAACTCAGGGAATACGTTAATCCCTTACGACGAGCAATGAAATCAGAGACTCTTTCATTCTCCCTTTGCTTGCAATTTGTAAGATCGAAAACTGTCGTTTTTGGAAAAGTTGAGCTAAACTGAAGAAGGAATTTTTGACGAAGATCCTCCCATCCGATGGCTGACCGGGATTGCAAGCTTGTATACCAGACAAAAGCTGGTCCTTGCAAGGTTCGCACAAAGCATCTGAGTTTCACTGCTTCTTTGTAACAGCCCGAGATTTTATGAAAAATATTCTTTCTTATTTTACTAATGTCTTGTGTTATACGCTACACCAAAAGGAGCTTGCACAACACGCATCCTTGACTTGCCTTTCATTACACGCAATCGCAACCTTCCTCGATAGCGTGTGTGGTACGTAATCCTGAGTTTCACGAAACAATGATATGCTATTAAAATATTATTAAAACTAGCCGTTATGAATAGTAATAACCACTTTTTAAATTTTAGAAATTTTAACTCTCAAAATGGACTTCATTTTTGGATTCGGAGTATCGAATTTAGCCTAAGGTGAAATTTTGGTACTTTTCGGATAACTTTCATATTCTGATGAATAGTGAAAATTACTAAATTATAATTAAAAACAACTTTTTTAATCAAAATAATTAATAGTGATAAATAATTAATTTGAGTGGTTTTAAAGTATATTTAGAATATATTTTTACAATTTAATACAATGTTGGTCATTGGATGTAGTTTCACATTTAAACTAGACATAAACAAGTGTCAATCTTTTGATAGATATTGTTTCTTAAAAACACGCTATTTGTTTTAACAGCGGAATTTAATTATAAAATTAATTAATGCAACTTTTATGTTATGAATTTGGTAAAATAGACTTCATTTTTGAATTCGGAATATGAAATATAGCTTGGGATGAAATTTTGGCATTGTTCTGAAAAACATCAATTTTTGATGAATAGTGAAACTACTAAGTGGTAGGTTAAAAACTGAATTTTGCATAAAACATAATTTTACCGCTTCTGTGAATGGAATTTCGAAAATCCGAGAGACACGGTTAATATCAAGGACTAAAATGTGGTTCAATGAGATGAAAATAATTTTTTGGTGAATAGTAACTTTTTACTTTTTTTACCACGGTTAATAGTAAATAAGGTAACTAAGGGTAAATATGATATTAATATTACCCTAACACATGTCCTAATTCTATTGGACAAGTGTAATTCGACCAAAAACAAACTTAGGAATAAAATATGACCATTTAGGCCCACTTGGATTAGATTAGGACATTTATTATTAATTTATTTAAAGAAGGGTTAAAATAGTTAAAATCAAAGTTTAATAAGTATATCATTTTTAATATGGGGTTATACATAAGATAAATTCGACTATAAATATTCATTAGAAAGCTAAAACGATTTCCTACATGATGGTATTTTATTTGTAATTTTTAGACATCAAATAATATAATTTATTTTTGACACAAAAATGATGCAGTAATTATCTTATTAATGAAATATTGACATAATTGATAATATAAATACCAAAATAAATGTAATTTAAGACTTTTTATGAATTACACTAATTTTCTAGGTTACTATGATATATTAGTGTTGATTTAATCAACTTGGTTCGAACATATAATTCTGTTATGACTTTCACAAAAATCATATATCAAATAGTGTCAAAATTGACACAAAATAGTTTTTAAATCAAATATTATATTATTAATTGTTATTTTATTCCTAAAAATATAAGGATCGGCCAAATGACTTAGATAAGGATATATATATTAATAATAAACAATTTGGGGTTCGTTTGGCATGTTATAGTAAGTTTATTAACCATATAGTGAAAGAAAACAAAAAGACACGGTAAAAGTTAAATTAATTAACTTAGAGTTGAATCTAATTGATAAGGTTAAAATAATATCTTAAACTTGTCTAAATTATATTGGTTGATAGGATTTCGACCCATCCTTACTTTAGCTTCGAAATAAGACCCTTTGGAACCATTATAAACCGATTTTGACTTTAATATAAAATAATATTTTGAGATATTCCTAAGGTGCCCCTCTCCTCCCCTATAAAAGGACACCTCCTCCCCCTCCTCCTCACACCAATTTGAGCACTCAAGCTCGGCCAACCCCTGCCAATTTCTCCTCTCCACTTCCCTAGCAATATCCTAGAGGTTCTGGTCTTCCTCAAAGACCAATTTTAGTGCCCTAAGAGGAGGTCTCAAAGAGGCACTTCAAAGAAGAGGTAATTACCGTTACCAATTCTTTCATCTTTTTTTCTTCTTCCACTTCTTCTTCTTAGGTTGTTTCATTATGAAGTAATAACATCAGTATCACTCATATACTGATATGTTATTATAAGTATGAAACAACCCTATTTCACCATCTATCCATCCTACGGAAAAAGAAATCACCGCGCGTGCGTACGTACGGAATACCGTCTCCACGCCGTGGTGTAATCTATTTTCCACCACCACCTTACATGGATGGGTATAATGGTGTAAAGAATAACTATACATAGTTATTACAATATCATATTGATTCTGATATATTGTATAATCCACTCCAATTCAATTCAATATTTATAGAAATGATATCATCGCTCGTGCGTACGTACGGACTACCGTCTCCACGACGCGATGAGATTCATTCTCCATGTTAACCATTTAAGAATGATTATAATGTATATATAAGAAATAATAATGAAATATATGACATTATAAAGCTACTGGATTTATGTATATATATACATATGTATGTAATCTACTTACTTCCATTTCAAGACAATAAGGAAAGGAAAACAGCGTTCATGCGTACGTACGGACTACCGTCTCCATGAACGGTGTTTTTCATTTTATTTATCTACCTATTATATATATATATATACTGAATATATATGATATATAAATCATATTTTATATTCTGGAAGTAAGTAAATCATGATATAAGTAATAATGATGTCAAGAACAACAAGTCAAAACACCTACGATAAATGAAACGATTTTACCCAAAACGCTTCTTTAACATGGAGTTTACAAAAGAACGGGTAATATAATGTCATAAGTGAACCATATATGATATCATAACAATGAATATGATTCTGTAATAAGTCAATAACATGATTTAAATCATTATACAGGAGGTTCGGACACTTACAAAGCAAGTCGGACCTAAGGTAAGGGAAATATCACAATCTCATTTTTATCCGAGATTGTTTATTCGTAAGTATTTACTGGGGTTTATTTTATCATCTACATCCATGTTTCCTCAATATGTAATATTATTTCCATCCAACTACAATGGTTTAAATCCAATTTTACCCTTTGGTTAGTTTTTAGTAAAACATATGAAAGGAATCTTTTGTCGTTTATCGTACGAGGTACATTTTGACTTTTTCGACAAAAGTACAAAGAATGTTTTTTTTTAACTTATACGGCACGAACAGATTTCTACTGTTTTATAAAGCCTTATTTTCATGAAGCTTCCTCTAAAAGATTTCATGACTATTTTCAATAAAATCTCTTTCTTTTAAAATTGCATGATGTTTTGTGAAAAGAATTTGATTTTGAAGAAGAAAGGATATTTTCCTCAAGAATTCAATTCAAGTGTTTTATCAAAATTATTTTCCATCTAAGATAATAAAGGGTTCTGTTTCTATCCATATTTTTACATTGATTTGACTATGTTGAGATGGAATTATGTTTATGAATTCCTTTATCTTATATGAATTGATTTATGATGTCATGCTGTTTCAAGAATCCCAGTTTTATTACATGGGTTATGCGATGATGTATGATTTATGATTTTGTGGCACACATAAGAAAGGATTCATTAAGAGATGGGTGGGACCTATATCTCCCTCCAATGCATTGGGTAAAGATTTTATATCTCATGAGATAGACATGGCTGGAATGGTAGGTTATACCGGTTCAGTGAAACAGGACTGAAACGAGGATTACTCGATTCAGAAAGGGACTTTGTCCACTAAGATAGTCTTGGCAATGAGTCTTGACTAACAAGAAATGATTCTCTATGATTATGTGTGTATGCCACAAAGTTCCATGTTTTATGTTATGATTATTGTGATTATATTTCACTGCCATGATTTATCCCATGTTATTAAATTATGCTCTCTTTTGCAGGTTATGATTTCCAAAATGTTATGTTCTTATGAATATGATGTGATTGATATTTCTTTTGTTTACCCTTACTGAGCATTTGAGCTCACCCTTTTATGTTTTCTTTTCCCCAGGATATAAAGAAAGGTTTTAGGTAAAAAAAAAGGAAGATCTTTATGGGAGATGTTGAAGATCTTTCACCACGATTAGAAGATTATAGTCCGAGTTTCCAAAGACACTAAACTATTACGGTCCTTGTGTGTGTGTTTTTGTAATGTACTAAGTATTCCGCAAAAGTAATGTAAAGTCCATGTACGTCAGGCTTCGGGTCTCTACAGTTGGTATCAGAGGAAAGGTTTAGTCAACCTTTGGAAACTAGGATGCGAAAACGTTAGTGAGATCCCTAGAGATATTTCTAAGGTATGTCTAGGGATGTCTCTAAGGTTAAGTATACGTATAGGTTATAGTAATAGAATTACGCTAACGATCATAGAATTAAACCTAAGATGTTGGATATTGAAGGTACTCCCCCTTTATTATGTTGTTTTCCCTAGCATGATTTTTGCCTCTCACACTATTCTTTATGGGTTTTAGACGATGGCTGGAACCCGAAGGAACCGTGTTGATCAATGCAATGGACAATGCAATGATTGCCCTCCTGAACAAACAAATGTTATGGGAGACGGAGTGCAAAATCTTATTTCTATACTTACACAAGCTATGAATCATTCTGGACTTCCAAATGAGCAGAGAAGGGAACAATATTCCATTGAGTCCTTCATGAGGCAACGTCCACCTTCTTTCAGTGGGTCTTCTGATCCACTTGTGGCTGAACAATGGATCAGTACTATTGAAAAGATATTTTCAGTTCTTAAATGTTCTGAACATGATAAAGTCATCTTAGCAGTATATCGTTTGGAAGGTGAAGCTGATCAATGGTGGAATCTTATCAAGAATACGAGGCCAAGAGATGAAATTGAGTCCATGGAATGGGACGAGTTCAAGAACTTGTTTTTCAGTAAGTACTTCCCTCGTATTCTTCGAACAAAGATGGAGAAAGAGTTTCTTGAACTAAAGCAAAGGGATGATGAATCTGTTGGTACCTATGAAGCAAATTTTACAAGACTTGCAAGGTATGCTTCTGGAATTATCATCCAACCTGAAAGTAAAGTTGATCGATTTTTCAGTGGCTTAAAACCAAGTCTTCGAAGGGCATTAGCTATAAGAGACTTCAGTAGCTATGAAGAAATTGTGCGTTGTGCTATCAAGGTAGAAATGGAAGTTGGTGTTACATACCCATCTCATGGTTTTGACAAGAAACGAAAGATGGAGTTCAAGGAGAAATCTCAGAATAATGGTGAAAAGAAGATGAATGTTTCCTTATGCACAAAGTGTGGAAAGAAGCATGGTGGAGATTGTCTAAAAGGGACTAGAAAATGTTTTAAGTGTGGAAAAGAAGGTCATCGAGCAGCTGAGTGTCGAAGTAATGGAAAAAGGGTTTCTAATGATGTGAATAAAGCAAACACTGCAGAGAACGCACCGCCAACACTTCAATGCTTCAAGTGCAAGGAAATGGGGCATTATGCTAATAATTGCCCTAATCCAAGGGTTAGTGATTATCAACATGAGCAACCACTGAAGGCAAAGGACAAAGGGAAATCACATGCGATCACTATTGGCAATGTTGAATATGACAACGATGTGGTGGAATGATTAAGTGTTTATGTAATGGGATTCCAAAATAATGTTGTATCATTGAGTATTGCAATATTTATTGATGTGGTATTCAAAGTGATTGAGATATTTTTTGGAAATAAGATGATATGCGCATAATGAAGACGAGAAAATGAAATGTTTAATAGTATTCATGAGCTCATGATTGATATAAGGACTAAGTGATATCATGGTTTGAGTATATAGAATTTTGAGGATTTTGGTATGTGGAAAGTGTTAACTTTTAACTGCACTCATGTTTTCACTAAGGTATTCAAGAGAATACACGATTAAGGACTTTGAATGTTTGGAATGTGACCAACAAGACATATCTTATGATATGTGGGGATCAACGACAGTATTAAATCTCTGGTAATCGATGTCACTATATTATGAGAGTGGACTGCAGTATTATGTATAAGCCTAAAGATTAGACTGGATTATGTTGGACATAAGTTAGTATTGTTTAAGGATAGAAGATTTTCGATATTATTGATGGGATGTTATAGTAACGTAGTTTTAGAAAAAGGGACAACCTGCAGGACGGGCGACAGCCCATCGCTTCGGACAAGGCTGTAGGAATCGAACCCACAACCAAAGTGCGACTGGCCTTTATCGCCTACCACTGACCTACAGGAAGTCCCTGTTTAGTAGAAACTAGTTTTATTATATTAAGCAGTATGATATATGAAGTATAAGTCCATTTTAGGAACCATATATGATTAATCTCACTATAGATCGACTTATGTATATATGTTTTGTTAACCTTTTGTTTGAGACAGATGGAATGACCTGTCATTCTATCACATGATCTGCTAACACTTCACGAATAACAAATTCAACTTCATTTATTTAAGAGATGAAGTGGAAATTGTTCAAAGCACGAACAACAGTGAGATTGTACCAAAATAAAGTAAGTATATATTCTAATTCAAATTTTCAACTTTAGGGAAATGATCTTGAAAACCAAAAATGTTGTCCTAGTGATCTTATACCTGATGAATCAGATGGTACCTTATATCATCACAAATCTATGGATTTGTGATTACTGGCTTTTCCATAGCCATGTTCTCTACCACTCTCCATCAGAACATGATGGTTAGATTTCTCTTCCATATCCATATTTTCACCTATGTGGAAACCCAGTGATTAGTTTATTTGGGTAATCGTTACATTTCATACTTTAGTTTTTAAAGCCAAGTTTTGGTATTCCCTTTTACGATGTGGGTTTCTATTAAAGAAACTTTCGAATAGTAAACCATTTATAACCCCGACGAATTTCGAGGGCGAAATTCATTTTAAGGGGGGTAGAATGTAACAGCCCGAGATTTTATGAAAAATATTCTTTCTTGTTTTACTAATGTCTTGTGTTATACGCTACACCAAAAGGAGCTTGCACAACACGCATCCTTGACTTGCCTTGCATTACACGCAATCGCAACCTTCCTCGATAGCGTGTGTGGTACGTAATCCTGAGTTTCACGAAACAATGATATGCTATTAAAATATTATTAAAACTAGCCGTTATGAATAGTAATAACCACTTTTTAAATTTTAGAAATTTTAACTCTCAAAATGTACTTCATTTTTGGATTCGGAGTATCGAATTTAGCCTAAGGTGAAATTTTGGTACTTTTCGGATAACTTTCATATTCTGATGAATAGTGAAAATTACTAAATTATAATTAAAAACAACTTTTTTAATCAAAATAATTAATAGTGATAAATAATTAATTTGAGTGGTTTTAAAGTATATTTTGAATATATTTTTACAATTTAATACAATGTTGGTCATTGGATGTAGTTTCACATTTAAACTAGACATAAACAAGTGTCAATCTTTTGATAGATATTGTTTCTTAAAAACACGCTATTTGTTTTAACAGCGGAATTTAATTATAAAATTAATTAATGCAACTTTTATGTTATGAATTTGGTAAAATAGACTTCATTTTTGAATTCGGAATATGAAATATAGCTTGGGATGAAATTTTGGCATTGTTCTGAAAAACATCAATTTTTGATGAATAGTGAAACTACTAAGTGGTAGGTTAAAAACTGAATTTTGCATAAAACTTAATTTTACCGCTTCTGTGAATGGAATTTCGAAAATCCGAGAGACACGGTTAATATCAAGGACTAAAATGTGGTTCAATGAGATGAAAATAATTTTTTGGTGAATAGTAACTTTTTACTTTTTTTACCACGGTTAATAGTAAATAAGGTAACTAAGGATAAATATGATATTAATATTACCCTAACACATGTCCTAATTCTATTGGACAAGTGTAATTCGACCAAAAACAAACTTAGGAATAAAATATGACCATTTAGGCCCACTTGGATTAGATTAGGACATTTATTATTAATTTATTTAAAGAAGGGTTAAAATAGTTAAAATCAAAGTTTAATAAGTATATCATTTTTAATATGGGGTTATACATAAGATAAATTCGACTATAAATATTCATTAGAAAGCTAAAAATATTTCCTACATGATGGTATTTTATTTGTAATTTTTAGACATCAAATAATATAATTTATTTATGACACAAAAATGATGCAGTAATTATCTTATTAATGAAATATTGACATAATTGATAATATAAATACCAAAATAAATGTAATTTAAGACTTTTTATGAATTCCACTAATTTTCTAGGTTACTATGATATATTAGTGTTGATTTAATCAACTTGGTTCGAACATATAATTCTGTTATGACTTTCACAAAAATCATATATCAAATAGTGTCAAAATTGACACAAAATAGTTTTTAAATCAAATATTATATTATTAATTGTTATTTTATTCCTAAAAATATAAGGATCGGCCAAATGACTTAGATAAGGATATATATATTAATAATAAACAATTTGGGGTTCGTTTGGCAAGTTATAGTAACTGTATTAACCATATAGTGAAAGAAAACAAAAAGACACGGTAAAAGTTAAATTAATTAACTTAGAGTTAAATCTAATTGATAAGGTTAAAATAATATCTTAAACTTGTCTAAATTATATTGGTTGATAGGATTTCGACCCATCCTTACTTTAGCTTCGAAATAAGACCCTTTGGAACCATTATAAACCGATTTTGACTTTAATATAAAATAATATTTTGAGATATTCCTAAGGTGCCCCTCTCCTCCCCTATAAAAGGACACCTCCTCCCCCTCCTCCTCACACCAATTTGAGAACTCAAGCTCGGCCAACCCCTGCCAATTTCTCCTCTCCACTTCCCTAGCAACATCCTAGAGGTTCTGGTCTTCCTCAAAGACCAATTTTAGTGCCCTAAGAGGAGGTCTCAAAGAGGCACTTCAAAGAAGAGGTAATTACCGTTACCAATTCTTTCATCTTTTTTTCTTCTTCCACTTCTTCTTCTTAGGTTGTTTCATTATGAAGTAATAACATCAGTATCACTCATATACTGATATGTTATTATAAGTATGAAACAACCCTATTTCACCATCTATCCATCCTACGGAAAAAGAAATCACCGCGCGTGCGTACGTACGGAATACCGTCTCCACGCCGTGGTGTAATCTATTTTCCACCACCACCTTACATGGATGGGTATAATGGTGTAAAGAATAACTATACATAGTTATTAAAATATCATATTGATTCTGATATATTGTATAATCCACTCCAATTCAATTCAATATTTATAGAAATGATATCATCGCTCGTGCGTACGTACGGACTACCGTCTCCACGACGCGATGAGATTCATTCTCCATGTTAACCATTTAAGAATGATTATAATGTATATATAAGAAATAATAATGAAATATATGACATTATAAAGCTACTGGATTTATGTATATATATACATATGTATGTAATCTACTTACTTCCATTTCAAGACAATAAGGAAAGGAAAACAGCGTTCATGCGTACGTACGGACTACCGTCTCCATGAACGGTGTTTTTCATTTTATTTATCTACCTATTATATATATATATATACTGAATATATATGATATATAAATCATATTTTATATTCTAGAAGTAAGTAAATCATGATATAAGTAATAATGATGTCAAGAACAACAAGTCAAAACACCTACGATAAATGAAACGATTTTACCCAAAACGCTTCTTTAACATGGAGTTTACAAAAGAACAGGTAATATAATGTCATAAGTGAACCATATATGATATCATAACAATGAATATGATTCTGTAATAAGTCAATAACATGATTTAAATCATTATACAGGAGGTTCGGACACTTACAAAGCAAGTCGGACCTAAGGTAAGGGAAATATCACAATCTCATTTTTATCCGAGATTGTTTATTCGTAAGTATTTACTGGGGTTTATTTTATCATCTACATCCATGTTTCCTCAATATGTAATATTATTTCCATCCAACTACAATGGTTTAAATCCAATTTTACCCTTTGGTTAGTTTTTAGTAAAACATATGAAAGGAATCTTTTGTCGTTTATCGTACGAGGTACATTTTGACTTTTTCGACAAAAGTACAAAGAATGTTTTTTTTAACTTATACGGCACGAACGGATTTCTACTGTTTTATAAAGCCTTATTTTCATGAAGCTTCCTCTAAAAGATTTCATGACTATTTTCAATAAAATCTCTTTCTTTTAAAATTGCATGATGTTTTGTGAAAAGAAATTGATTTTGAAGAAGAAAGGATATTTTCCTCAAGAATTCAATTCAAGTGTTTTATCAAAATTATTTTCCATCTAAGATAATAAAGGGTTCTGTTTCTATCCATATTTTTACATTGATTTGACTATGTTGAGATGGAATTATGTTTATGAATTCCTTTATCTTATATGAATTGATTTATGATGTCATGATGTTTCAAGAATCCCATTTTTATTACATGGGTTATGCGATGATGTATGATTTATGATTTTGTGGCACACATAAGAAAGGATTCATTAAGAGATGGGTGGGACCTATATCTCCCTCCAATGCATTGGGTAAAGATTTTATATCTCATGAGATAGACATGGCTGGAATGGTAGGTTATGCCGGTTCAGTGAAACAGGACTGAAACGAGGATTACTCGATTCAGAAAGGGACTTTGTCCACTAAGATAGTCTTGGCAATGAGTCTTGACTAACAAGAAATGATTCTCTATGATTATGTGTGTATGCCACAAAGTTCCATGTTTTATTTTATGATTATTGTGATTACATTTCACTGCCATGATTTATCCCATGTTATGAAATTATGCTCTCTTTTGCAGGTTATGATTTCCAAAATGTTATGTTCTTATGAATATGATGTGATTGATATTTCTTTTGTTTACCCTTACTGAGCATTTGAGCTCACCCTTTTATGTTTTCTTTTCCCCAGGATATAAAGAAAGGTTTTAGGTTAAAAAAAAGGAAGATCTTTATGGGAGATGTTGAAGATCTTTCACCACGATTAGAAGATTATAGTCCGAGTTTCCAAAGACACTAAACTATTACGGTCCTTGTGTGTGTGTTTTTGTAATGTACTAAGTATTCCGCAAAAGTAATGTAAAGTCCATGTACGTCAGGCTTCGGGTCTCTACATTCTTGCTACTCTGGAGTTCTCATCATAGGATCACAACAAGACACGTAATGCGTCAAATGTTGTTCAGGATCTCCTGATCCATTGAAAGTAGGGAAAACAGGGTTTCCAAAACTGGATGGAGGAGAAATTGAATCTACCCATTCAGGGTAAACTTTCTTTTCAGGTTGAACTTGCGTCCGTTTCCCTTCCATAGTTTCTAACCGAGCTGTTAATGACTCAATAGTAGTTATTAAACTTGGTTTTGGGTAGGTGCAATGAATGGAGCTTGGACAGACGTGGTGGTTGGTGCTGCAACTGATGGTAATGCTGCCAACCGTTGTTGTGTTTGACCCGTAGGATTAGACCTCTGAGGGTGTACCGATAAAGGATGATATTCCTGATCCATCTCAGTAGTTACAACAAATTCCTTCGGCTGTCGGACTTCAGCATTCTTAAGAAGAAGACTACTCTGAAGTAGTTCTGCATTCAACCTTCTTAATTCTTTTCATTTCTTCCTCCTGTTGTGCAAACCTTTTCTCTAATGAGAGTGATTGACCTCCTTCAGAGAAAGGGTGAGAAGTAACCTGATTCTTTCCTTTCCCCTTATTGGATCCTTTTCGGAGAGGGAGAAGTGGGTTACTTGAAGGAATACCCAGATTTTGGGTAAGCCTTTGATTACTTGTGCGCACACCTTCTTCATTTAGGTCTGTGTGCGCAACTTCTTGAGCAGGAACCTATTCGTCTGATCCCTCTGATTGAGCCTCATCTGGTGAATCAGCAGCAACAGCATTGATGACATTAATGGATGCATATTGCATGGAATCCTTTCTATCATCATTTCTGTGATATTTTCTTCTTCCATGTCCATGATGAGACATGGCATTCTGTTTATTTGATCCCTCAGGAACTTCTTGGAGAACTGTCACTTGGAGAGAATCTCCTGATATCTTGGCTCTTCGTTCCTCTTGAGGCTTATTCCCTAATCGAGAGAATACTGATTTTCTCTGTGGGAAGGATTGAGGATTTGAAAAAGTCCCCAGTCCGGTGAACTGGGGATGTTCTTGCTACTTCCGCTCAACTCCTCGAATCCCATTTGTTGACTCTGAGGGTTGGGTTAGAGAAGTCCCCAGTCTGACAAGCTGGGTTGTCTCTTGACCAGCTATGTCTGAGATATTCTTAAAATCTCTCTTGATCTTGCGAATCTTAGTTTGGAAATTAGCTGGATGCATTAACCTGTATCCACTTTTATCACCTGGTTCAACAGATCGTTGGATAATTTCCGAAACTTCTGTCATTTGATGACATGTTTTCTCCAGACGAGAGGCTTGCGCAATATTCTCGCCTGCTTGATGTAGGAGCAATTCAACAACTTGTTCTCTATATACTTGATTTTGAGAGGAACTAGTTGAAGCTTGTTCTTGAGCAAGATTTGGATTATGAACAAAGCCCATAGACTGTGGCCGTCCATGGGCAATAACATTGCATGAGACCATTTTCCGCGGGCTTTGCTGACTGGAAAGCACTGTGAAATGTAGTGCTCCGTGAACACCCCATCCTCTGATATGAACATCAGATGGAGCATTGGCAATTAACTGACGCAATTTTCTTAGTGCGCCAAGGCATGAACGTTGAAGGGTTCTCTGTTGCTTTTCAGCCTTCAGATACCGAGAGACTGATAGAGATGCCAAATCAATCTGGAGTTGTAACCCTTCTATTATCTTAATATGATTTTCATAATCATCGTAAGATAATACATTCTTCTTCAATTGACAAAGAGTCTTCCATATGTTGAGACGAATATCATGGATTCCATCATCCGTCAACATCTTTGGAATGCCGTACTAGGAGTCAGCCAAAGGCCAAAACATGACTGGCACTTCACCTTTTTTCAGTTTTTTCCTCATGTTCAGCATTTCCTCTTTATCATTAAATGAAGATTCTTCTACCTGTTTTGTCCAGAGTTGGTGTTTCCTTGTTGTTTCATCATATTCAACAAGATTGGTAGAGAGATCATTATTCATGCTGGAATATGAATGACCTGGGGATGGTTCAGAGAATAACCTAAACCCCAGACTATCCTCTGATGGAGAAATAGTTTCACCTGCCGATAGTAAAGCATCAGACATGACTGGCTTTACGTTTGCAAGTGCCTCGAGATAGGAGGGCTTTCTCGTCACTACATTGCCTTCTGAAAATTTTTCGAGACAACGTGAATCACTACTGCGGAGAGGACTTTCGCAGTGAAGTTCATCACCATGAGGAGGACCGTCATGATGGGTTACAGCAAAAGATGAAATCTTTTGCTCCTTGGTTTTCTGACCACACAGAGGGTTCCTGTGGCTCTCATCTGAAGAAGAAACTTCAAGAGTGACTGAACTTTCATGAAGCAAGCCTTTATGAGGAAGTGTCTGTTGAAGACCTTCAAAATTAATGTTCCCGTTATTAGGAACTGAGGGAGTAGAATCTTGAATTCTGACAGATAAATGTCTGAGGGCTTCAAGAAATCCAGCATCGAGCAAGGCCTTGTTGCAGATTGGCCTTTGATCTCCTGACTGTGCTGGGCGGATCTTTTTCTTAGATGCCTTCTTACTCACTTTAGAAACCACTTGTGGACGAAAGCGGTTACTCTGAGCAGGTGTATGTGCCTGATCAGGAAATATGGTCAGGTTAGGCTGACGATCTCCACTCAAATCAGGTGTATGTTCCTGACTTGGTTGTCCGTATGATATGGGGGAGTATGCACCATAACCCTCTTGGACTGGAACAGATGTGTGTGTCTGTTCCGGAGTGAATCATTGATGTGTCACTCCACTGATAGGGATATATTTATGTGTCTGTCCCTGAGATGATGCTGAAGCTGTTATGATATCCTGGCAAGCATCCAGAATATGAGCAGGAATTTGCTTCTTCTCTTTCACCATTGACAAAATATGTTTGGTGACTTCAGCCGCCGGAACGGGGATATACGTCCATTCCGGGCTTGGAGTAGGTGTATGTGCCTGCTCCGGTCCTCCTTTTCCTGTCAGTGAATCCTGACAGTACTCATGTGTGGAGGCAGAGAGTTGAGTCTGCCTCCTGTTTGTCGTCGGGGCTTTCCGACTGACTTCTCCGTGCGCTACCTAGCGAGACTCTTGGTAGGCTTGATTAGTATTAGCAGGTGTATGTGCCTGCTGATTACACTTCGCCAAACGCGGTTGATGAGATCCATCATATGTAGTCAGACGAGCGTACTGACTAATTGGTGATGTATAAGCAGGTGCATGTTCCTGCCTATGGTACTCTGCCGGAATTTCTTGGCGGGATTGGCGTGATGCTGCCATACGAGTCTGCTGGACAGCGGAATTAAAACGGATAGGTGATTGTACCTGTTCGTTGTTTTCCACCAAGTTAGGTTGGTGGACTTCTCTGGAGATGGCAGGGATGACAACCTCTCCATTGTTCACCAGATTCCGTCTCTGGCGTTTCATCTTCCCTGCTCGGGTTCGAGGAACCTGAGCTGAATGCCTGGAGTCGGTACCCTCATCATGTTGAGGGCGCACTACCGCACGAGTCTGGCAGCGATTGTTGATGGGAGCCCTTGAGATGGACTCCTGTATTTTTGAATTAAGGTCCTGTGGGACCTGCTCATTCACTTCCTCAGAGTAAGGGAGTGAATGGAAATTGCGTTCCGGGGATAACGACCCGAAACGGTTGGAGACGGTAGTCAGCAACGCCTGCTTCTTGATTGCTGACCTCCATTGTCCGGACGACCAGGTAGAGTTGTTAACTTGGAGGGCTTGACGAGCAGCCTCCAGAGTTGGGATAGTACCATTGCGACGGTACTCCTTAACCAGTGCATTAGAAACCCAGCGTTGAAGATGCTGAGTTGGTGATGTCATCCTCAGAGAGGACGACGTTCCAGCAGGAGTACCAGCATTGGTTTTCACAGCAGCAGACCTCACAGTAGAGGTGTTCACAGTAGCAGTATTCACAGGGGTGAATTTTAGGAAAGCCATTTTGCAGAAGATCTTGAGAAAAGAGTGCCTATTCCATATAACAGACAAAATCAAGATGAATCTGGCCACTGCATCTTCTGGATGAGCACATGTCAATGATTGATTTGTTGGCCCAATGAGCCTAACAAATAAGAAGAACATCACTTTATCTTGGTTAAGGATTCACGTCGAGTTCACCATTTTTTGTTTCGCACGGAATCCGTGGATGAACTCCTAGATGGGAGATTCAAACGTTCCGATCGGTTTCTAACGGGTTTATTCGTAGAACCGGAAACATCCAATGATTCGACATCCATTTGGACCTACTTTCCAAAGGTAGGCGCTCATTAGTTTGTGGACTAATGAGGCTTAGGAATTTGCATTAGTCGAGAGGATGGGAGGTCGGACTCATCACACCTTTTTGAGGGGAATTATTGTCTACTCCGGGACTCTCTTTATAGATTTAAGTTATGTTCGTGAATCCTTATTACATTACCAAATATAAAATGAGATTTCCTTTAGTTTTAACAATCAATGATTAAATATGCAAGAAATTTAGAGAATCTTTTATATGTATTCGAGGTTCTTCATCAATAGAGAATCATCTATATCTGTTTAGAGATTCTTGGTCAATGGTATCCTTCAAAACATTTATATAAAAGTCTCTTGGTCATTATGATGACCAGGCTGGTTTTAAAGCCACTCAGTGGGGCACTTGAAGTTTATCGTCATTCAGAAGGACAGGGATTATTTCAAAGTTGGGATCGAACCCAAAAATGGGCTACCTACATATCATTTGTTTTGGAAAAGGAATCAGAACCCATGTAGTTTGAGTAATAGAGTATGATGTTTATGATTGATGGCTCAAAGAAGAATGTCATAATTACTTTTACACTCTAAGCTCACGTGAGTCATGCTCGGTGTGAGAAACAAGAGGTATTGGTAAAAATTAGACAATTGTGACATGAAAGATGCAGTCATAAGAATTTGTTTGGGTCTTATGTATGTATTACTGCCCAGATAAATGAAGGTTTAGGATTTACTTTTAGGGAGAAAATCCAGGAACACGGTCCATAAAGTTATATGTGCTTTATGGAGATTTGAATACTCTAACTTGGGACTTATTCCTTAGAAGGAAACCCAAATTAGGAGAGGATTGATAATTGGGTTTTACTCCTGAGAAGGAATCCCATATCAAACGTAATTTAGGACTGGTTAAGAGAAATTAAGGGACTTGGGGTTCACTTCTGAAGAGGATGCCCAAGGTTATGACTGGGACTTGCTCCTAAAAAGGAGGCCCAGGTTAGGGGACTTGGGGCTTACTTCTGAAAAGGAAGCCCAAGATTATAATTGAGTCTTATTCCTGAAAAGGAGACCCAAGTTAGGGATTAAGGTTTGGGGCTTAATCCTAAAAAGGATTCCCATATTTGAGATTGGGGCTTACTCTTGAGGAGGATGCCCAAGTTAAGGAATTATGTTTTGGGGCTTACTCCTGAGGAGGATGCCCAATGTTTGGGAACTTTAAGAATTTGGGGCTTACTCTTACGGAAGATGCCCAGATTAAAGGATTTATAACTGGGGATTATTCCTGAAAAGGAGACCCAAGTTAAGGATTCTCTCATCTTAAAGGATGAGGTTGAATGAATGAACTCTCCATATTTAGTGGCATAAGGATATTTAAATCACTAGGTTTTGAGAGATATTCCACAGAATTCCTTTCAGATAAGGAAGTCAAATCAAGAAATCATGCCATAAATGGCTTTGAAGAGTGTCTTGAAGACTGAATCTTGAAAAGGAAAGGTGTAATGGCTTAAGAGGGGTAAAAATGGGCAAGATGGGCACCCAAAAAGGTAGGGGCGTGCAAGTCTTGAAAGTCGCGCAAGTCTTCCGTGGGCGTGCAAGTATTGGTCGCGCAGGTATACCTGCGCGACACATGGTGTACTTGCGCGATTTTTAACCATCATTGAAATACTTGAGCAACTCTTTATTAATCACTTTAGAATCCTCTTGAGGTTCTTCCAGAAAAGGGACGCGCATGTTATATTGAAGGAAATAAGTCGGTGCGAAAGTGTTGATAAGTTTCAACACTTAGGCCTTCCTTCTTCTCTTTAGATCTTCCGTTCTAGGTAAGAAATTACCTTAGAAGTGGTCCGAAAGCTTTGAGAAGAGACTTGGGCGTCGGGAGCTTCAATCCGAGTTTCTGGAAAAAGATCCTCTGAATGGGGGGCCCCCAGGGTCTATTTATAGGAAGGAGAAGACCCCGGGCGGTTACCGGGCGGTTACCACTTAGGTCGCGCAAGTGACTTGTGCGACCAAAAGCGTCGCGCAAGTGTACTTGCGCGGCAGTGATATAACTTGCGCGGTGGAGTTGCTGTTGATCCTTTGTTCATGCCTTTGTCGATTTTTGATGTTTTCTTCAAAGGATGAATCACTTTGAGCTCAGATTTTCCATTTTCCGATTTTTAGATTCTGTGATGAAAGGAGCGTCAACAAAATTCCCCCCTCAGAGTTGGATCCGGAGAGAAATGAGGATTTGACTCTGAGGAAATCGAATCCATCCAAAGGAAAAGGGTGGCGCGCAAGTCTTCAGTGCACAGAAGGCGGCGCACAAGTTTGCGTCGCGCAGGCCTTAAGTGCTTTGGGTATGGCGCGCAGATAGGCTTCCTGGCCTATAAATACACGGCCTCACCTCCGTACAAGTATCTGGATTTCCGGACTTCATACCTTCGAGCTCTCGACGCACAAGTATTCCTCGCCGCGCAAGTTGCTCTGTTTTTTTTCTAGTTTTTTCCTTGATGTCGCGCTACTGTAAAGGTATCTGTACTTGCGCGGTTTATACTTGCGCATCAAAAACTAGCGCGACACACAAATACTTGCGCGTCATTGTTTAGACTTGCGCGACTTAATGCCTTAGCCATTTTTCAAATTTCTTTCACAAATTTGATGGAAAATAAACCTATTTAAGAGTTAGTTTATTCATCTTTTGTGCAGATTCAGTGGTTCCCAAGGGAATTGGAATGGCTGATGAACTGGCTAGCAAGCGGATTGATGACATGATGAACATCATTGTCCATGATTACTATAATATCTGCAATAGCACTCTCTCAGATTTGGCTAAGTACTTAAAGAAATATCATCTTAATTTTCTACAGATCATCCATCTGCCTTTGTGTGGTCATGGTTATCTGCAAGGAGTCAATGTTCCAAATGCAAACAATTATACACCTGAGATGCAGCTGCAATGCTACTCCTCTATTTCGGTTATGATGTGCATTAAGAGCAACAACAATGGTGTGAACTTTCAAATTCTTCCTCCATGTCATTTCCTTGCAGATATGAAAATGGAAAACCCATGGGCTGAAATGTTTTCTACTAATGGTTGGTGGAGAGAAGACCAACATGGTATTAGAGTAATATCTGAAAAGAGTACTCTCTCCAAATGGCTCTTTACTTCCAATGCTCCATTCTCAAATCCATGTATCCATCTTCCATGTCTCTTGGACTGAAACAGAGTCACTGTTTGATCAGCAGAAAATTTTCTCAAACCGCACTCAAGAACATCCTCTTATAATTGTTCCAAGAAGAGCTGGTATCACTGCATCTCTTTTTGTATCCAGTTGAATGAATGAATTCCAGGTGGTTTCTGATGAAGCTCGGGATGCCGTAAATCAAATGAAGTGTTATGTTGAAAGCCTCTTGTAATTCTTGAAAAAGAGAAGAGACTCCAATCTGTGGATGTCCTTCTAACTCTTGTGTATCAATGAAAAACACTTTCGTCTTCAATCATTTGTACCTGCATTCTTTCACTACCTGCTTCAAATTTACTTAAGCCAATGGGCCTAGTAAGCATAGTTTTATTTTTACTAGGATTATTACAAATAATCCTACAAACATTGAATTTTTTAATTGCTCAATATTACCTAAATCATACAAAAATGTATATTTAGTGAGATGGAACTTGACTTTTATTCAGAGTTCCTTTGTCTTTTGTGGGCAGTTTAAAGTCATGCATGCCGGACATAAAGGGGCTAATGTTTAAGGTCAAAATAGATTTGACCAAAATGTACTAAAAAGGATTCAATTCCTTGACAATTTATCCGAAAACATATTACCATACTCAAGTATGAGGGAAAAAAATGTAAACTATGGCTTAAGAATATTTGAATCTGAGGAATGATATGAAAAAGAGCTAAAAAGCATTAGAAGAAGTAGTTTCCAAGAATGAAGTTACTATTATTTAACAAAACCCGTTAGGGGGTTGAAATATGCAGGGCCACCTATGAGCATTGGCTGCATGGTCAAATAAATAGCATCTTTCGGCTGACAAGTCTGTTATGTTGACTGTTTATGCAAGGCCACCTATGGGCACGTACTGCATAGTCAGGCAAAAGAACTCCCGGAAATTTACTTTCCTAGTGCTAAAAGCCAGTGAAAGTTTATGGAGATTCAAATTTTCTAAAGTATAGAGTTTGTTGTATGGAACGTGGTACTTGAATATGGAGAAGATATTTCCAAACAAGAATATCGAAGAACTGGATGAATATCACTCCTACGAAGGTCTGACCCAAACGTAGGGAAGAAGAATAAACCATAGACTTGAATACTTTCAGATCATGAAAAAGGATAAGGGACAAATATGTTAAGGATGACTATTTTTTTTGCGGATCCCCACATACTGTCGTTTAAGACAAATAAGGACAAAAGAGGCATTCTTCCCAAGAATGATGTTACTATTATTTAACAAAACCCGTTAGTGGGTTGAAATATGCAGGGCCACCTAAGGGCATTGGCTGCATGGTCAAATAAATAGCATCTTTTAGCTGACAAGTCTGTTATGTGGACTGTTTATGCAAGGCCACCTATGGGAACGTGCTGCATAGTTAGGCAAAAGAATTCTTAGAAGTTTTACATTTTTGTGATTAGAAGTCATGAAAAGGGTTATGAAGATCTGAAAATATTTAAGGTTAGGATTATAACACATAAAGATGGGTATTGTCCAATGTATATAGAGATACATAGGTCAATGAAAACCATAATCATGTTGTGGATGGGTCCTGAATTGAAATTTTGGACTTCACTACGTATCTCATAAGAATGAGAATCAATCCATACGTAGTTCTTGAAATGCAGTTTAACGTCGTGCAGGACGAAAGTATGAGTGATCCTAGTTTAGGGTCATAGAATTTGGACCATAATAATGAATACACAGTGTGTGTTTTCATGAGGACTTTTCAGCTAAGGGACTGAAAGTGAAATTTGGGGTTAGGCCCAAAAAGACTTGGGGCTGGATTCTAGGGATACTCGAACGTTCCTACGTATCCCATAAGGATGGGAATCAAGACCACGTAGTTCTAGAACTACCCTTTGTACAAATTTGGTTCGTACATGTGAAGGGTGAAAGGGGACTTTAGTGAAATGATGGTTTAACCTGACATAAAAAGTTTAGGCATTACCATGTATGCACGTAGTCTTTTGAAATGAAACATGATTGAAAAAAATCAATGTCAATAATGGTTCCTTCTCAAATGAGGAAATCAAAGAATATTGTAGTTTATTGTCGTACTTGACAAAAGTGTTGTATAGTTTAACGTCATATAACAAGGACGAAAGTGAATCAATGTAAAGATATTGATTCTAGGTGTGGTTTCACGAATCAACATCATATGAGATGGTGGTGAACCGATGTGAAGAGATTGTTTTTGGGCTTGAACCCTAGGAGGTTGCCTACATACCCAACCTGGAGGGAAAGGATCAAAGTCCGTGTAGTTCAATTAAAGAATGAATTAATGATCAAGTTGTTCTTGGGGACAATGATCTAAAAAATGTTGTTGGGACTTACACATGGTTAGCGGCCCAAAGAGAGTGTTATGGTTGATGTTTGCTCTAAGCTCACGTGAGTCATACTCGGTGTGAGAAACAAGAGGTAACAACAACCTTAACGATGCACGGTTTAATGTCATGTAGGACATATTCAGGGACTATGCAATTTAAAGTCTTGCAGTTAGGACTATTGGTGCTGCACAGTTTAGTGTCATGTAGCAGGGACAAAATAACAGTTTAATGTCATGTAGGACATATCAAGGACTTTCTATACAGTTTAGCATCATGTAGTTAGGAAGATGGGGACAATACAGTTTAACGTCATATTGGACGAAAGGGGGATTGTGCAGTTTATTGTCATGCAGTAAGGACAAAAGAGTGTACCATTTTAACGTCATGTCGGACGAAAGTGCGAATAGTTTAAGGTCATATGCATGGATCATGAATGGTGCAGTTTAATGTCATACTGGACCTTTGGGATTATATAGTTTAACGTCTTTCTGGATGTAAGGGACTTTTATACGGTTTATGGTTATATGCATGGACCAAGGATGATGCAGTTTAAGGTCATGCTGGACGGTTTCGGAAACTTTTTCACAGTTTAATGTCGTGTGGGACGAAGTTGCAGTTTAAAGTCATACTGGACCATTGCTGTATAGTTTAACGTCATATAGCAAGGACGAACTGGTGCTGTACAGTTTAAAGTCATGTAGCTAGGACTAAGGTGAACCAATATGAGGATATCAGTTGTGGGGACTTTTTACAGTTTATCGTCATGCTGGCCGATGAAAGTGCCACACAGTTTAATGTCATGTTGCTAGGAAACAATATAGTTTAATGTCATCTCGAACAAAATACAGTTTAGTGTCATGTAGGACATAAAAAAGGGACTATGCAGTTTAAAGTCTTGCAGTTAGGACTATTGGTGCTGCACAGTTTAATGTCATGTAGCAGGGACAAAATAATAGTTTAATGTTATGTAGGACATAAAAAAGACCAATGTGACTGTTTTGGCTCTGGGAACAATATTTTGTGTTTATAAAAAATACTTCTTCAGAAATATGGCATTAGTTGGAGTCGTGATGTGTTCTCCATCCATTGAGATTAGAGATTACGCTCCATTGGATTAGACCTTATGTATTGACTAAGGTCCTTCCCATTTTGGTTCAAGCTTGGGAGGCTTTTTTCCTTGTATCATTGGTTCTCTAAGAACCAATACCAATTCTCCCTGAATGAATGAACTAAGAAGAACTCTTGTGTTAAAAGCTCGTGCTATTCGATTCTGATAGATTTCCAAGTGGTGAAAAGTGCACAATCTTTTCTCATATAACTGTTCCAATTCATTCAACTGCTTTTGGGATTGCTCATCTGTAGATAACTGATCACAAATGGCTATTATGAGTGAGGGAAATTGAACTTCAATTGGCAAGACTGCTTCTGTTCCATATACCAATGAATATGGAGTTGACCGCATTGCATTGCGAGTGTTAGTCCGATAAGCCCATAAAGCATGAAAGAGTTTATCAGGCCATGACCTCTTATCTTTATCCACCATCTTTTGAAGTATATTTGAAAGAGTCTTGTTGATGGCTTCTATCTGGCCATTAGCCGCCGCATGATATCGAGATGAATGGTTGGACTTAATGTTGTATTCTTGATACAATTTCTTTACCTCAGAAGAACAGAAGTTGGTGCCGTTGTCCATCAAAATGGTATGAGGGACACCAAATCTAGTAATGATGTTAGACTTGATGAAGCTAACAATGCATTTAGAACTGACTTCTTTGAGAGGTACTGCCTCTGCCCATTTGGAAAAGAAATCAGTAGCAGTAAGAATGTACTTAAACTGCTTGGCCGTAGCTGAAGGGTAAGGTCCCACCACATCCATTCCCCATGTAGAAAATGGCCATGAGTATTTAGCTGTATGAAGAAACTCTGGAGGTTTATGAATGAAGTTGGCATATACTTGGCATGAATGACACTTCTTTGTAAAATTAACACAATCTTGTATCATTGAAGGCCAAAAGTATCCAAGCCTTCGAATTTGATCAGACAGTCTATGTCCAGACTGGTGGGCACCACAGACTCATGCATGCACTTCTTTTATGACAACCATTGTTTCTTCACCATAAATACATCTGAAGAGAAATCCATCAAAACCACGTTTGTAGAGAATTTTCTCGAGGTGGTTTGGGCTATCATAAAGAGTAAAATTGACCACACGTCGCCGAATTTGTTCTTTCTCGGCTCTATCAGGTTGAAGTGTTCCATTTTGAAGGTATTCCCTGATAGGTGACATCCATCCTGTAGTATGACCATACGATTCAGGAATGGGACTAATTTCATTAATTTCCTCTGTTCTGACTTGAACATAAGGTGAAATTGCATGACGGTGGGCAATATAGATGGTTGTCTCGTCCCGATTTGGATCTGCTAAAGTTGTGGCTATATTAGCCAGTGCATCAGCTTGAGCATTTTGTGATCTTGGGACATAAGAAAATGTCGGTTCTGAAGGGAATTCCGATATTAACTCTCTGACGTAATCATACAAAGGGATTAATTCTTCTTTTCTGATGGCATAATCCCCATTGAATTGTTTGATTACCAGGTCTGAATCACCTTTCACCTTTATATGATTCACTTGTGCTTGAAGCTCTAACTCCAAGCCTGTAATGAGATCTTGGTATTCAGCTTCATTATTGGTACCACCTTCCCACAACAAAAAGGAATAAGGTAACACTGCCTTATCTGGAGAAATGAGCAAAATTCCTAAACCAACTTTTTTGAATTTAGGATTTTCCATTTTCTTCCCTGTTGGACTTCTAGAAGCACCATCAAAATACATTTCCCATGTTTGAGGACTCTCATTAATAGAGAAAACTTCCTCATCAGGGAGTTCAATATCTGAATACGTGTCTTCCACTGAAGGATGTTCAGCCAGGAAATCAGCCAGAGCTTGGACCTTATTTTCCTTTTGAGACACATACTGAATGTCGAACTGCTGTAGAATAACCGCCCACCTTGCCAGACGTCCTGTTAGCATTGGAAGACTAAGGATGAATTTGAGCGGATTATTACGAGATACCAATTGGACCTCATGATGTTGCAGGTAGTGTCTCAGTTTCTGAACTGCAAAGATTAATGCTAGGCAGCACTTTTCAATACTTGAATACCGGGTTTCTGCTTCAAGAATAGTTCTACTGAAATAGTAGAGACTATTTTCATTCCAAGCATCGTTCTTTTGAGCGAGAAAGGCACCCAATGATCGCTCTAAAGCTGTCACATAGAGGATAAGTGGTATACCCTCAACAGGTGGCATGAGTAACGGTGGACTCAAGAGGTATTTCTTGAGAACATCAAATTCTTTTGAAATTCTTTAGTCCACTGGTAAGTGACTCCTTTCTTCAATAATTTGGTAAAGGGTAAACGTTTTCCTGCCAAATTGGCGATGAAACGCCGAATATAGGCTAAGTGTCCTTGAAGTCCTCTTAATTCTTTCAAATTCTGAGGAGGTGACATACCAAGGATTGATTTGGTCTTCTCAGGATCGAATTCAATACCACGATGGTGTACAAAAAAGTCGAAGAATTTTCCTGAGGTTACCCCAAAAGCACATTTTAAGGGGTTCATCTTCAAATTATGTTGTCGAAGCTTGTGGAATATGACTTCCAAATCAGCCAAGTGATTAGAACATTGTTTGGATTTAACCACCAAATCATCTACATAGCATTCAAAAAACTTCCCTAAAAGAGGTTTGAAGATACGATGCATGGCGCGTTGATATGTTGCACCTGCATTCTTTAAACCAAAGGGCATCACCCGGTAACAAAACACACCTTGAGGAGCTCTGAAGGCTGTATATTACTCATCTTCTGGGGCCATTCGGATCTGATTATATCCGGAATATCCATCCATGAAAGAAAGTACTTCATAGCCAGCCGTCGCATCAATTAAGAGTTCTGTAATCGGAACTGGGAAATCATCTTTAGGACAATACCGATTAAGATCTCTGAAATCGATGCAAAACCTAATTTGTCCGTTCTTATTCTTTACAGGGACAATATTAGCCAACCACTTGGGATATTGAACTTTTGTGATGATGTTGGCTTTGATCAGCTTATCCACTTCAGCTTCAATTTTGGAAGCATAGGTTGGGTGTGTTCTTCTCGCGGCTTGCTTAAAACCTCGATGTTCTTTTGGTAAACCCAAATGATGAGTAGCAACATCAGGATCATGCCCTGGCATTTCTGTATAATTCCAAGAAAAAATATCTTTATTTTGCTTTAGAAAAGAAATATACATCTCTTTCTCTTCAAGGGTCATGGCTGCACTAATTAAAGTGGGCGTGGATCTTTCTCTGTACCCAGATTTACTTCTCTGAGTTCATCCACAGTGGTAGAGATACCCTCTTCAAATGCTGGAGGAGAATCTCTAAGATCTTCCTCTTCCTCTTCATCATGTGTTATTTCTTCCGTTTCTACATGCAAAGTAGATGAAAAACGAAATTTTCATGATGATAAGAGATGTCAAAATTTTCACATTTTGAAGAAGAAGCTTCCATTTCCGACCCTATTGATGATAAAGGACCTTCGTTGGGAAATAAAGAGGAGATGATGGATTGAGAATCGACATCATTATCCACCTCTGGTGTTGCTATAACTTCTTCTTGCCTGATTAGCGATGTATAGACTTGTTGGATTTCAGCAGATGAAATGAAAACGTCACCACTTATGCTTTCATCACTGCTTGGTAGGTTACCAATTTCTCTCACGTTGTCTGGCTCGATCGCCGTAATTGACATTATGGATCTTTCCATAAGAGTATTTTGATTTGGGCCTATTTTGTCAATTTTACTGATAGGTAACACATAATCTGTACTCACATGTGAAAATGGATTTATTGTAATTTTCTCCAAACCATATGGAGCATTAACTTTGGTAATTTCCTTCATTGTAGATTTTTCTATTCCCTTCATGTGATAAAATTCCGCCTCAATGTATTGAGACTCACATGTCTTGAACGAGGCCTTATCACCATACAATGTTCCAACTTGACCATCGAAACAGTATTTAAGACATTGATGGTATGATGAAGGAATAGCTGCATGCTGATGCAGCCAGGGTCTTCCAAGCAAGATATTGAAAGCTGAGTCTTGATCAACAACCATGAAATCTGAATTGGATACAAGATCTCAAAACTGAGTTCTGAGAGTAACTTCTCCCAGTGGTTCTTGTTCATTTTTATCATATCCTTGTAACATCATGGTAGAAGGAGATAAATCAGATTCTGTGAGGCCCAATCGACGAAGTGTACGAATGGGTATGAGGTTGACTCCTGAACCATTGTCAATGAAAGCTCATCGAACATCTACACCATTGACTTTGCCAGATAAGTACAAAGGTTTTATGTGCCCATGAACAACATCATCTTCATCTTTATCAGTAAAAGATATCACTGCATGGCATTCTGCATGATTATTCTCTATGTGATAGATTTTAGCTGCAGCAATTTCAGCTTCAAACTCCTGAGGACTTGACAAAGCTTCGATGAGTGCTTCCCGAAGATCTTTTGACAGATTCAAAGCATCCAAAATTGATAACTTGGCTGGTACTTGGGCCAAGTGTTTCAATATATCATACTTTTGATCTAGAGGTCTGCGTTTCCCAATAGGAATATGCGGTTTAGCAGGTACCTTGGAAGCAGATGCTTTGGAAGCTGATGCATCTTGTATTGAAGTTGGCAACATCCTTGGTTTTGGAAGATTAGACTGATTAGATCCATTTACTTGCTGAGATAAAGAAGATGGAACCTTTAATCGGTCTTCTAAAATAACTGTGCCAAAACTGAGTTGGCCATTGGCAGAAGAACTTGATTGTTCTTTTTGAGCTAGCTGAAGGGCTCTACCACGAGTTTCTGCTGCATATACAGTGCTAGCAGGGGTAAAATTAGAGTAGTGGCTTCGTAAAGATCCACGTCTTCCCCTGTATCCTGAACCTCTAGAACTTCCTCGGATTCCCTTATTTGATACAGGGAATTCAGGCTCATCAAAACTGGAATATGGATTTGTTAATTGAATCATATTAACAGAACCAAAGATTAACTCTTCGTCTGATAAAGACTCTGCCTGGTTAGCCTGTTTAGGCTGTGCCGTTTGGTGGGACGGTGCATGTTGCTTTGAAGTAGATGGCATGAAATCTGCCAGAGTCAAAGACAATTTAGGCTTTGATACATACTCATCTTCTCCTAATTCCTATTTCTTCTTTGAATTGCGCTGCCCTTTTGAGGATTTGTCTTTTGATGGAGGCTTTACTGCAGATTTTATACGAGAAACAATTGGCTTCTTCAATTGTGTTCGCAAAATGGAATGGGTCCGATTGATTGTCTTTCTGACCATGCAATCATCATATTTTTTCGCAGTTTTGCTTTTGGCTTCCTGCCACTCGCCTCCTTCCTCTGGATCTGTAGCGGTAATACATGCTACATGAGCTGAATAACCCTTCAATTTGACTTTTCCCAAGTCGACCATCTTTTGCAGGAGGTCTTTAAAGACAAAACACTCCTGGATGGGATGCCCTAACAAATGATGAAAGGGACAACAATTGAGACGGTCTTCATCTCCTTCCTTTTTAGCCTCTTTGGCACTGGTAATTGAACCAAATTATTTTCCAGAGCTGAAATGAAGTAACCATGAACTTTCTCAATTCGTAAAGAGTATGTTTTACTCTTCAAATCCTCAAATTGTTTTCATCGTTGATCTCTTTGATCATTTGGACGAAACAACCTTTGTTGTTGGCGTTCAGGAGGTGGAGCCCTTCGAGAAGATGAAGGTTTTGAAGTAGAAATAGGTACAGGTGCTTGTTTAAGCATAACTGTAGCAGTTTCCTCTTTACCCATTCTCCTTCCTGGAGCTGATGGAATTATATGAGATTTAACTTTAGCCCGTATCAGGGAATCTTCAATCTGTTGAGCGATTGAAGTAAGGTCTCGAAACCCTCCTGTGTATTTCACAGGGATCAATGGCGTGCGTAATTCGTCACGCAAATTTGCCATATAGATTGCCAACCGTTCCTCCTGAGGGAGTGCTAAACTCAGGGAATACGTTAATCCCTTCCAACGAGAAATGAAATCAGATACTCTTTCATTCTCCCTTTGCTTGCAGTTTGTAATATCAAAAACTGTCGTTTTTGGCAATGTTGAGCTAAACTGAAGAAGGAATTTTTGACGAAGATCCTCCCATCCGATGACTGAACGGGATTGCAAGCTTGTATACAAGACAAAAGCTGGTCCTTGCAAGGTTCGAACGAAGCATCTGAGTTTCACTTCTTCTTGCTGCTTTGGAGTTACCATCATAGGATCACAACAAGACACGTAATGCGTCAAATGTTGTTCAGGATCTCCTGATCCATTGAAAGTAGGGAAAACAGGGTTTCCAAAACTGGATGGAGGAGAAATTGAATCTACCCATTCAGGGTAAACTTTCTTTTCAGGTTGAACTTGCGCCCGTTTCCCTTCCATAGTTTCTAGACGAACTGTTAATGACTCAATAGTAGTTATTAACTTTTGAGAAACATCAGGTTGAACTTGGTTTTGGGTAGGTGCAATGAATGGAGCTTGGACAGACGTGGTGGTTGGTGCTGCAACTGATGGTAATACTGCCAACCGTTGTTGTGTTTGACCCGTAGGATTAGACCTCTGAGGGTGTACCGATAAAGGAGGATATTCCTGATCCATCTTAGTAGTTACAACAAATTCCTTCGGATGTCGGACTTCAGCATTCTTAAGAAGAAGACTACCCTGAAATAGTTCTGCATTCAACCTTCTTAATTCTTTCATTTCTTCCTCCTGTTGTGCAAACCTTTTCTCTAATGAGAGCGATTGACCTCCTTCAGAGGAAGGGTGAGAAGTAACCTGATTCTTTCCTTTCCCCTTATTGGATCCTTTTCGGAGAGGGGGAAGTGGGTTACTTGAAGGAATACCCAGATTTTGGGTAAGCCTTTTATTACTTGTGTGCACACCTTCTTCATTTAGGTCTGTGTGCGCAACTTCTTGAGCAGGAACCTCTTCGTCTGATCCCTCTGATTGAGCCTCATCTGGTGAATCAGCAGCAACAACATTGATGACATTAATGGATGCATATTGCATGGAATCCTTTCTATCATCATTTCTATGATATTGTCTTCTTCCATGTCCATGATGAGACATGGCATTCCGTTGATTTGATCCCTCAGGAACTTCTTGGAGAACCGTCACTTAGAGAGAATCTCCTGATAGCTTGGCTCTTCGTTCCTCTTGAGGCTTATTCCCTAATCGAGAGAATACTGATTTTCTCTGAGGGAAGGATTGAGGATTTGAAAAAGTCCCCAGTCCGGTGGACTGGGGATGTTCTTGCTACTTTCGCTCAACTCATCGAATCCCATTTGTAGACTCTGAGGGTTGGGTTAGAGAAGTCCCCAGTCTGACAAGCTGGGGTGTCTTTTGACATGCTATGTATGAGATCTTCTTAAAATCTCTCTTGATCTTGCGAATCTTAGTTCGGAAATTAGCTGGATGCATTAACCTGTATCCACTTTTATCACCTGGTGCAACAAATCGTTGGATAATTTCCGAAACTTCTGTCATTTGATGACGTGTTTGCTCCAGACGAGAGGCTTGCGCAATATTCTTGCCTGCTTGATGTAGGAGCAATTCAACAACTTGTTCTCTATATACTTGATTTTGAGAGGAACTAGTTGAAGCCTATTCTTGAGCAAGCTTTTGATTATGAACAAAGCCCATTGACTGTGGACGGCCATGGGCAATAACATTGCATGAGACCATTTTCGGCGGGCTTTGCTGACTGGAAAGCACTGTGAAATGTAGTGCTCCGTGAACACCCCATCCTCTGATATGAACATCAGATGGAGCATTGGCAATTAACTGACACAATTTTCTTAGTGCGCCAAGGCATGAACGTTGAAGGGTTCTCTGTTTCTTTTCAGCCTTCGGATACCGAGAGACTGATAGAGATGCCAAATCAATCTGGAGTTGTAACCCTTCTATTATCTTAATATGATTTTCATAATCACCGTAAGATAATACTTTCTTCTTCAATTGAAAAATAGTCTTCCATATATTGAGACGAATATCATGGATTCCCTCATCCATCAACATCTTTGGAATGTCATACTGGGAGTCAGCCAAAGGCCAAAACATGACTGGCACTTCACCTTTTGTCAGTTTTTTCCTCATGTTCAGCATTTCCTCTTTATCATTAAATGATGATTCTTCTACCTATTTTGACCAGAGTTGGTGTTTCCTTGTTGTTTCATCAGATTCAACAAGATTGGTAGAGAGATCACTATTCATGCTGGAAGATGAATGACCTGGGGATGGTTCGGAGAATAACCTGAACCCCAGACTATCCTCTGATGGAGAAAGAGTTTCACCTTCCGATAGTAAATCATCAGACATGACTGGTTTTACGTTTTCAAGTGCCTCGAGATAGGAGGGCTTTCTCGTCACTACATTGCCTTTTGAAATTTTTTCGAGACAACGTGAATCACTACTGCGGAGAAGACTTTCGCAGTGAAGTTCATCACCATGAGGAGGACCGTCATGATGGGTTACAGCAAAAGATGATATCTATTGCTCCTTGGTTTTCTGACCACACAGAGGGTTCCTGTGGCTCTCATCTGAAGAAGAAACTTCAAGATTGACCGAACTTTCATGAAGCAAGCCTTCATGAGGAAGTGTCTGTTGAAGACCTTCAAAATTAATGTTCCCGTTATTAGGAACTGAGGGAGTAGAATCTTGAATTCTGACAAATAAATTTCTGAGGGCTTCAAGAACTCCAGCATCAAGCAAGGCCTTGTTGCAGATTGGCCTTTGATCTCCTGACTTTGTTGGGCAGATCTTTTTCTTAGATGCCTTCTTACTCACTTTAGAAACCACTTTTTTATGAAAGTGGTTACTCTGAGTAGGTGTATGTGCCTGATCAGGAAAGATGGTCAGGTTAGGCTGACGATCTCCACTCAAATCAGGTGTATGTTCCTGACTTGGTTGTCTGTATGATATGGGGGAGTTTTCCCCATAACCCTCTTGGATTGGAACAGATGTGTGTGTCTGTTCCGGAGTGAATCGTTGATGTGTCACTCCACTCCTAGGGATAGATTTATGTGTCTGTCCTTGATATGATGCTGAAGCTGTTATGATATCCTGGCAAACATCCAGAATATGAGCAGGAATTTTCTTCTGCTCTTTCACCATTGACAAAATATGTTTGGTGACTTCAGCCACCGGAACGGGGATATACGTCCATTCCGGGCTTGGAGTAGGTGTATGTGCCTGCTCCTGTCCTCCTTTTCCTGTCAGTGAATCCTGACAGTACTCAAGTGTGGAGGCAAAGAGTTGAGTCTGCCTCCTGTTTGTCGTCGGGGCTTTCCGACTGACTTCTCCGTGTGCTACCAAGCGAGAATGTTGGTAGGCTTGATTAGTATTAGCAGGTGTATGTGTCTGCTGATTACACTTCGCCAAACGCGGTTGACGAGATCCATCATATGTAGTCAGACGAGCCTGCTGACTAATTGGTGATGTATAATAAGGTGCATGTTCCTGCCTATGGTACTCCTCCAGAATTGCTTGGCGGGATTGGCGTGATGCTTCCAGACGAGTCTGTTGGACAACGGAATTAAAACGGACAGGTGATTGTGCATGTTCGTTGTTTGCCACCAAGTTAGGTTGGTGGACTTCTCCGGAGATGGCAGGGATGACAACCTATCCATTGTTCACCGGATTCCGTCTCTGGAGGTTCATCTTGCCTGCTCGGGTTCGAGGAACCTGAGCTGAATGCCTGGAGTCGATACCCTCATCATGTTGAGGGCGCACTACCGCACGAGTCTGGCGGTGATTGTTGATGGGAGCCCTTGAGAAGGACTCCTGTCTTTTTGAATTAAGGTCCTGCGAGACCTGCTCATTCACTTCCTCATAGTAGGGGAGTGAATGGAAATTGCGTTCCAGGGATAACGACCCAAAATGGTTGGAGACAGTAGTCAGCACCGCCTGCTTCTTGATTGCTGACCGCCGTTGTCCGGACGACCAGGTAGAGTTGTTAACTTGGAGGGCTTGACGAGCGGCCTCCAGAGTTGGGATAGTACCGTTGCGACGGTACTCCTTAACCTGTGCATTAGAAACCCAGCGTTGAAGACGCTGAGTTGGTGATGTCATCCTCAGAGCGGACGACGTTCCAGCAGGAGTAGCAGCATTGGTTTTCACAGCAGCAGACCTCACAGTAGAGGTGTTCACAGCAGCAGTATTCACATGGGTGAATTTTAGGAAAGCCATTTTGCAGAAGATCTTGAGAAAAGAGTGCCTATTCCATATAACAGACAAAATCAAGATGAATCCGGCCACTGCATCTTTTGGATGAGCACATGTCAATGATTGATTTGTTGGCCCAAGGGGCCTAACAAATAAGAAGAACATCACTTTAACTTGGTTAAGGATTCACGTCGGGTTCACTATTTTTCTTTCGCACGGAATCCAGGGATGACCTCCTGGATGGGATATTCAAACGTTCCGATCGGTTTCTAACAGGTTTATTCGTAGAACCGGAAACATCCAATGATTCCACATCCGTTTGAACCTAATTTCCAAAGGTAGGTGCTCATTAGTTTGTGGACTGATGAGGCTTAGGAATTTTCATTGGTCGAGAGGATGGGAGGTTAGACTCATCACACCTTTTTAGGGGAATTATTGTCTACTCCGGGACTCTCTTTATATATTTAAGTTATGTTCGTGAATCCTTATTACATTACCTAGTATAAAATGAGCTTTCCATTAGTTTTAACAATCAATGATTAAATATGCAAGAAATTTAGAGAATCTTTTATATGTATTCGAGGTTCTTCATCAATAGAGAATCATCTATATCTGTTTAGAGATTCTTGTTCAACGGTATCCTTCAAAACATTTATATAAAAGTCTCTTGGCCATTATGATGACCAGGCTGGTTTTAAAGCCACTCAGTGGGGCACTTGAAGTTTATCGTCATTCAGAAGGACAGGGATTATTTCAAAGTTGGGATCGAACCCAAAAATGGGCTACCTACGTATCCTTTGTTTTGGAAAAGGAATCAGAACCCACGTAGTTCGAGTAATGGAGTATGATGTTAATGATTGATGGCTCAAAGAATAATGTCATAATTACTTTTACACTCTAAGCTCACGTGAGTCATGCTCGGTGTGAGAAACAAGAGGTATTGGTAAAAATTAGACAATTTTGCCATGAAAGATGCAATCATAAGAATTTGTTTGGGGCTTATGTATGTATGACTGCCCAGATAAATGAAGGTTTAGGATTTACTTTTAGGGAGAAAATCCAGGAACAGGGTCCATAAAGGTATATGTGCTTTATGGAGATTTGAATACTCTAACTTGGGACTTATTCCTGAGAAGGAAACCCAAATTAGGAGAGGATTGATAATTGGGTTTTACTCCTGAGAAGGAATCCCATATCAAACGTAATTTAGGACAAGTTAAGAGAAATTAAGGGACTTGGGGTTCACTTCTGAAGAGGATGCCCAAGGTTATGACTGGGACTTTCTCCTAAAAAGGAGGCCCAGGTTAGGGGACTTGGGGCTTACTCTTGAAAAGGAAGCCCAAGATTATAATTGAGTCTTATTCCTGAAAAAAAGACCCAAGTTAGGGATTAAGGTTTGGGGCTTATTCCTAAAAAGGATGCCCATATTTGAGATTGGGGATTACTCCTGTGGTGGATGCCCAAGTTAAGGAATTATGTTTTGGGGCTTACTCCTGAGGAGGATGCCGAATGTTTGGGAACTTTAAGAATTTGGGGCTTACTCTTAAGGAAGATGCCCAGATTAAAGGATTTATAACTGGGGATTATTCCTGAAAAGGAGACCCAAGTTAAGGATTCTCTCATCTTAAAGGATGAGGTTGAATGAATGAACTCTGCATATTTAGTGACATAAGGATATTTGAATCACTAGGTTTTGAGAGATATTCCACATAATTCTTTTCAGATAAGGAAGTCAAATCAAGAAATCATGCCATAAATGGATTTGAAGAGTGTCTTGAAGACTGAATCTTGAAAAGGAAAGGTGTAATGGCTTAAGAGGGGTAAAAATGGGCAATATGGGCACCCAAAAATGTAGGGGCGCGCAAGTCTTGAAAGTCGCGCAAGTCTTCCGTGGGAGCGCATGTATTGGTCGCGCAGGTATACCTGCGCGACACATGGTGTACTTGCACGATTTTTAACCATCATTGAAATACTTGAGCGACTCTTTATTAATCACTTTAGAATCCTATTGAGGTTCTTACAGAAAAGGGACGCGCAAGTTATATCACTGCCGCGCGAGTACACTTGCGCGACGCTTTTGGTCGCGCAAGTCACTTGCGCGACCTAAGTGGTAACCGCCCGGGGTCTTCTCCTGCCTATAAATAGACCCTGTGGGCCCCCCATTCGGAGGATCTTTTTCCAAAAACTCGGATTGAAGCTCCCGACGCCCAAGTCTCTTCTCAAAGCTTCCGGAACACTTCTAAGGTAATTTCTTACCTAGAACGGAAGATCTAAAGAGAAGAAGGAAGGCCTAAGTGTTGAAACTTATCAACACTTACGCGCCGTCTTATTTCCTTCAATATAACTTGCGCGTCCCTTTTCTGGAAGAACCTCAAGAGGATTCTAAAGTGATTAATAAAGATTCTCTCAAGTATTTCAATGCTGGTTAAAAATCACGCAAGTACACCATGTGTCACGCCGGTATACCTGCGCGACCAATACTTGCGCGCCCACGGAAGACTTGCGCGACTTTCAAGACTTGCGCGCCCCTACCTTTTTGGGTGCCCATCTTGCCCATTTTTACCCCTATTAAGCCATTACACCTTTCCTTTTCATGATTCAATCTTCAAGACACTCTTCAAATCCATTTATGGCATGATTTCTTGATTTGACTTCCTTATCTGAAAGGAATTCTGTGGAATATCTCTCAAAACCTAGTGATTCAAATATCCTTATGTCACTAAATATGGAGAGTTCATTCATTCAACCTCATCCTTTAAGATGAGAGAATCCTTAACTTGGGTCTCCTTTTCAGGAATAATCCCCAGTTATAAATCCTTTGATCTGGGCATCTTCCTTAAGTGTAAGCCCCAAATTCTTAAAGTTCCCAAACATTTGGCATCCTCCTCAGGAGTAAGCCCCAAAACAAAATTCCTTAACTTGGGAATCCACCTCAGGAGTAAGCCCCAATCTCAAATATGGGCATCCTTTTTAGGAATAAGCCCCAAACCTTAATCCCTAACATGGGTCTCCTTTTCAGGAATAAGACTCAATTATAATCTTGGGCTTCCTTTTCAGGAGTAAGCCCCAAGTCCCCTAACCTGGGCCTCCTTTTTAGGAGCAAGTCCCAGTCATAACCTTGGGCATCCTCTTCAGAAGTGAACCCCAAGTCCCTTAATTTCTCTTAACCAGTCCTAAATTACGTTTGATATGGGATTCCTTCTCAGGAGTAAAACCCAATTATCAATCCTCTCCTAATTTGGGATTCCTTCTCAGGAATAAGTCCCAAGTTAGAGTATTCAAATCTCCATAAAGCACATATACCTTTATGGACCCTATTCCTGGATTTTCTCCCTAAAAGTAAATCCTAAACCTTCATTTATCTGGGCAGTCATACATACATAAGCCCCAAACAAATTCTTATGATTGCATCTTTCATGGAACAATTGTCTAATTTTTACCAATACCTCTTGTTTCTTACACCGAGCAGGACTCACGTGAGATTAGAGTGTAAAAGTAATTATGACATTCTTCTTTGATCCATCAATCATAAACATCATACTCCATTACTCGAACTGCGTGGGTTCTGATTCCTTTTCCAAAACAAAAGATACGTAGGTAGCCCATTTTTGGGTTCGATCCCAACATTGAAATAATCCCTATCCTTCTGAATGACGATAAAATTCAAGTGCCCCACTGAGTGGCTTTAAAACCATCCCGGTCATCATAATGACCAAGAGACTTTTATATAAATGTTTTGAAGGATACCATTGACCAAGAATCTCTAAACAGATATAGATGATTCTCTATTGATGAAGAACCTCGAATACATATAATAGATTCTCTAAATTTCTTGCATATTTAATCATTGATTGTTAAAACTAAAGGAAAGCTCATTTTATACTTGGTAATGTAATAAGGATTCACGAACATAACTTAAATCTATAAAGAGAGTCCCGGAGTAGACAATAATTCCCCTCAAAAAGGTGTGATGAGTCCGACCTCCCATCCTATCGACCAATGAAAATTCCTAAGCCTCATTAGTCCACAAACTAATGAGAGCCTACCTTTGGAATGTAGGTCCAAATGGATGTGGAATCATTGGATGTTTCCGGTTCTACGAATAAACCCGTTAGAAACCGATCGGAATGTTTGAATCTCCCATCCAGGAGGTCATCCCCGGATTCCGTGCGAAACAGTGGCATGAGTAGATCGTGAGCCACTCTGCGAACCGTGCACCCCGCATCGGTTTGCGAGGCAGTTCCAGTGCCTCCAGCGGCTGACCCTGCAGGTCTACTGGGAGGTGCGTCACGAGGAGCACCCGTGTGTGATGAGGCAGTTGTGGCTCATGTTCACACGGGAAGATGGAACGATGCGAATTGCATTGCCTCCATCCTCCGCCACTTTCGGATTGGTGAGGGTGTATGCCATTAGTTGGGAGGCTGCTTACCCAGGGGAGATGCTGAAGCAACCAACTATTCGGGTTGGTAACTGTGGGCCTCCTCTATCTCGAGGTCGGGGTCGGAGGGCAGCTAGGGCCTCTCGCGGTAGTAGGGCTTCCATGGCGGCGAGACCCACATCGGCCGAGGGTATGGAAGCAGCGGTAGATCCGGTGATTCCGGAAGAGAAGGGCCATCTGGAGGGGAAGCCACCGAGGGGATTTCATAGGATATCCACTCACGATCCGGGGAAGCTCCTGCATCATATCGACATGGCAGAGGATGCCGTCATCCCGGAATCTTGGGACATTTGGGTGGTCAACCGATAGTTCCTCAGCCCACCCAAGATATGGGCCCACCTGAATCGCCTCGGGATGGAATTACCAGGCATAGGCCCATTCCGAGTTGGATTCATGGCCTCTCTGGCGGAGGCAGAGCAATACCTGGAAAAGATTGAGGATTACGTCCACTCCAGTGGTGTCCCTCGCCCAATGACAGACCGGGTGAGGGTACTGTTGAATCAAACGGTCCCCCCCATAGTTATCGGCTGTCGATCTGAGGGAGCACTTCCCCCTACCGGAATAAACAGAGGACTCCTCTCAGGAGGATGACGCTTGAGGAGGGAGCCCGTTGGAGGAGAGCGAGGTCAGAGATCAAGGCTCAGATTCCAATGATTTCACAGAGGCTCTCGAGGTAGTATTCTGAACATCTTTCCTTACAATCCGTACTTGGGTCACTATGGACTTCTCACCGATGTTTGAGCCATGCAGGAGGAACTTGTTCGAAGGCCTCGTTCTCGCCCCTTGGCGGGTGATGATGTGGGACCTTCAGAACCCGTGCCTATGGCTACGTCCAGTTCCGCGTCTGGTGGGACCATAGCACTCGAGGTGGCTCCTCCGGAATCTCCAGACCTTCCAACAGTATACGGAGGGCCTCACCTCTGGGTCCCGTCAGTACCGGCTCAAGAGCAGTGCCAGGAGGTCGATCTTCGTAAGTTTCCTCTACCGGTTTCCTCGTCATCACATGTAGACTATGCCAACTAACGTTTATGTCCCTCTCTGTCGTATAGTTCTCCGACTGGTGTGGGATGCTGCGGAAAGACTAGTCGGGATGTCTGGTGGCGTCCCTCCTAGGGGCATGCCGGTGATGTTGGAAATAATCCCCCCATCTCCTCAAGATGCAACACATATCATCACCGTCGGGAATACCAGCAGGGTCGTGCCTGAGGTCATTGAGGTGGATTCCGATGAAGAAAATCAACAGGTCGGTCCCAGTCCTGTCATGCCTGCTTCGGCGCCAGGTGTCATACTGGATTCAACACCAGATGTAGATCCTGCCGAGGATTTCTTGTAGGCGTATCCCGCGTACGAGCCTGCCAATCACGCAGACTGGGACGAAACGACCTCCGACGATGAAGACAGTAGTATAGTCTGCCGCCGGTCGTGGAAGCTGATCACGCGCTTCATCAAGGACACCCCCCAAGCGCAATGGTTGGCCAAAATGGACAGACTCCACTCGCGGTTGTGCGAACTGTGCGCTATGGGAGTGGATGACCAATTTCCTCACACACTCATCCGAGATCTTATGGCTAAGAAGATCTAGGAGCATGATCGTGGGCTCAGAGTGGGCTGGTAGCGGAGGAAGGCGGCCAACATCAAGAAGCTCCAGCAGGCTGAAGGCGAGGACCAACAGGTGCAGACCCGGGCAGATGAGCTTTCAGCCTCTCTTAATGCAGAATCTAAGTTGGTCTCGCGGTTGAAGGCCCAGCTGGCAGAGGCATAAGAGCATATGAGGTAGGTCTCTGGAAAGATGGCTACCGTTAAAGTTGGCATAGAGAGGGCCAAAGCCAAGGCTGACGAACTGCACCCCGCCACTATTGAGGAGGATCGAGAGCTAAGTCAGCGGCAGCAAGCCTTAGACGCCACAAGCCAACGGGTGGAAGAGCGGCAACGCTCTTTTGATGGGGTCAACCCATCCATGGGGGGAGTCGACCCCCGGGTATTGTAACAAACCAAAAACCGTTTATTGGTACTTTCATGCTTCAATTTTTTATTTCTTTGTTTTGAATGCCGTAGCGTGCACGATTTCCACTGTTTGAATCGCCTTGTTACATCCATACAATGTTTGCGGGACGTTCGGCGATAATTGCCCAAGCCCACGTGGGTAGAGCCTGACGTGAGAAATAAGAGATAGTTTCCCTCTCGTCCCACCTAACATAGGAGTGGGGACCATGCTCCGGGCATCCGGGATTCGGATTACTAGTCCGGATTTCTGAAAGATGGGAGTGGCTTGACTGTAGAAGGAACTTTTCAGAACAGCCGAATTACCGTTTCTTCAGCGTGCTATTATGCACGAACGGTGCAATGCCAGGGGCGCTGAAATCGGTCTGAACAGATGGAAATGGGAACCATGAATTACGATGCCCAAAATTCAGAGCACTGTGGGGATGACGTGACAATAAACGACAACTGTTAACCATGGTGGAGAAGTGGTATCCTTACTGTGTTAGCCTGTAATGGGGACAAAAATGAGGGTCAACCATTGACCTTGTTCGAAACACGGGACCATGTCACAAATATTGTCGGTCAATCATTCGGGACATTGACCCAGGACAGTTGGCGGACCATAGGTCAAACATCCATACTGTTAGGGTGTCCTTCCAAACATGACCAGTCTTCCGGAACGTTGGCCCAGGATGGTAGGTGAGATGATGCGGCATGAGACCAGGCCATTAGGGGGTCCCGTGAGACATGAAAGGGGACGAGGGTCTGAATAAGGGGTACGCAAAGCGTGGAATATGAAGTGATGGTTTGTCCGAACAGAATCCAAAACTTTGGTAGTTAGGCCACCGTGGTGGGAGTACACCATATGGGTGCATTGTTTTGATCATGGATCATTCCTTCTTTCAGAAAGGGCCTCTCGGGCGAGGGGATTTACCGCTTCCCAATGTAACCTTGGGGCATTCTGAACTTGTTCAGGGTAGAGCCGCAGTTTAGTGTCAAGAGCTGAGGACACATGGACTCCTGTAGTTTAACGTCATACGATAGGACGTGGAATAAAAGGGATGATCCTAGGGAGCGTGTGGTGCGGTAGATATAAAACCGACGCGAATGAGGACTTGGAGTCCAAATCACACCATGTACCCCCAGAGGAAACTCTTCAGGTCAAGGGACCAAGAGTGAGGATTAGGATGGGCCCAAAGCAGAGTGGCCGGGCGTTCCTACGTACCCCATGAGGATGGGAATCAAGCCATACGTAGTTCTGAAAGCGCAGTTTAACGTCATGCAGGACGATGAGAAGCCTGGACGTGTTGGTACACATCCCGCCAAAACTACTAAGCACATGTGAGTCATGCTCGGTGTGGGGAACAAGCAGTAGTGGTGAGAATTTCCCGACAAAAAGGGGCGGGTTAGGGAAAAGGGACTCTCAGTGAATACCGGCCCAATGACACTAACAAAATCATTTATCGCACCTTGATGCGCGAAGAGAAAGAGCCGAGTATGATGGAGTTCCACTTGAACATGAGGAAGTGGAAATGTGTGAATCATGGCGCTCGAGATTCATATCATGATGATGGTGGTGTGACGATGGAGGATAACTATTGACCGTGGAAGAAAACCAGCATCCCTATCGCATTCTCATAGAATGGGGACAAACAAATGAGGGTTGACCGTTGACCATGTTTGAAACATGGGACCATGTCACAAATGTTGTCAGATATCTGTAGGGACGTTGGCCCGAAATGATTGGAGGGCCCTTAGGTCTATCATTCATGGAGAGCCCTTAATCCTAGTATCCATGTCGTCCGAGGGTCCTTTTGGATGTGTAAGAGGATGAGGATCCAAGTAGCGAGATCATGAAGCTTGGTCATGGGATGAGGAGGATGTCCCTGTGAAAATCCCACACTTAGGGCTCTTTGTCAAAACACATCTGAATACTACAACGAGACGTATTAGATAGAGGGAGCAGATTCCTTTCCCATAGGGAGATCTTAGTTTAGGGTCATAGAATTCAGACCACGGATGGGAGGAGACATAAGAGGCACATGGTAGAGTAACTCAAACACCTGGCGTGAATGGGAATAGGGGGTGTGTGCGGTGCGGTGAACAACCTGACGTGAATGAGTACGTAGTCCCACATCACACCACACGACCCCATTAGGAGATGTTTTTGGTCAAGGGACCGAAGGAGAAAGTTAGGCTGGGCCTGGGGGGAAGTGCCCGTGCGCTCCTACGTATCTCATAAGGATGAGAATCAAGCCTCACGTAGTTCTTGATGGACCTTAGACCATAAATGGGTAAAGGGAGCAGGGGACACATGGAAACAAGACCCGACATGAAGGAGGACATAATCCCTAATTACCATGCGTTCTCTGGGGAAATTCTTGAGTCGAGGGACCGAACACAAAGGTTAGGCTGGGCCCGCGGGGAAGTGCCCGGGCGCTCTTATGTATCTCATAAGGATGGGAATCAAGCCATATGTTGTTCTGAAAGGCGACACGGTAAGGTACCAGTGCCAGGGAAAAATGGGAGTGCGGGCGTGGCCCTTGCACTAAAAGAAGCGGAATTTGATAAATCTTGTTTGTCCTTTAAGGTGAGTGGTTTTTTTTTGTGAAGAGACAGGCCTAGGGTAGCAGGTCGTGGTGTCGCCACAAGGATCAAACCGTGATAGGCGTTGAAAAATGGCATGGAACGTGACCAATACCCAACGTGATGTCCTCTACAACGAGGTCACCACAATGCAGTTCCGTTTTTCATCATGCAGCCAGGACAATAATGTCACAGTTTAGGGTCGTATGATAGGACCAAGCATGCATTTTATCGTCATGCAACGTAGACGTAGCAGAGACGATTCTAGGCGGGGAACATGCGTAGTGTTATAAAACACAATTGATGGAGACATGATCCCACATCACATTGTACGCCACTCGGAGAGGGAGACCTTAGGCCGAGGGGCCTATATAGAGGTATGAGGTGCAACAGGGGGGAGAAAATGGCTCCCCAAATGGGTTGTACCCAAAGACAGGGCGTCCGGGCGGTCCTACGTATCCCATGAGGATGGGAATCAAGTTGAACGTAGTTCCGGATGGATCTTAGTTTATGGTCTTATAGCTCGGACCATGAATGGTAACAACCACCCATGTTAGCGCAGATGTCAACCTGATCTCTAAGCCCGCGTGAGTTAAGCTCGGTGTGGGAAACACGAGGGGGGGGGGAGATCCTTATCGCAATACTTGGGGCGCCCATCAAAGGGGAGTTAGTAGAGAGCCCCGAAGGACACCTTCGACACGACTTGTTTCCCCAACATGCAGACGTGCACAGAGGAAAAGTACTAAGAGTTCCGAGACTCTACTTGGGAACGATGAAGTGATGAAGGGTGTGAATCATGTACCCGACATTTTGGGCTAAATGGATTGGTGTGTCGATAGAGGAAAACTATTAACCATGGCAGAAATGTAGCGTCCATATCGCATTAGCCTGAGGTGGGAACAACAAACGAGCATTGACCGCTAACCATATTCGCAACGCGGGATTTTATCGATTTGTTGTCCGAAACCCTCGGGGGCATTGGCCCGTAACGGTAGGAGAGCCCTTGGGGGTAGTATCCAGGCCGTTATTGGGGGTCCCTCCAGGTGTGAAAGAAGATGGAAGTCCTGATGCAGGGATACACAAATCATGGAAAGAGGGTGCGGACATGTCCGAGTAAAGCTTGGCATTCTAGGTAATAAAACAGAGTACTCTTAGGCACATTGGTGAACTGCCGAAAAGGGATCGACGAAACAACTCAGGAGGGAGAGACACATGGCGTGTTCATTACGAGACCGACGTGAATGAGGACATAATCCCATACCACACCATGTAATCCTCTCACGGAGGAAGGGTAGGCCAAGGGGCCAAGATGGGATGAATATTCCCGAGAGATGGGGATGGACCCGAATCCTAGACATTCGGGTGGTCCTACGTATCCCATGAGGATGGTAATCAAGCCAAACGTAGTTCTCTAGATGCATTTTAACGTCATACAGGATGAGGGGGGGAGTAATATACCCCAAAACAAAGGAGTTGTACTGTACTGCGAATAAACCGACGTGAATGAGGAAATAATATCACAACACACCATACACTCCTATAAGAGAGGACCTGGGCCGGGGCCCATGGTTTGGCATTGGTCAGAAAGTCCTGACCTGCTTGTAGTTTATCATCCTGCAGTGAGGACGAGGGTCGGGAACCCGAGGAGGCCAAGGGTCCTGAGGCTGGGCTTCGTAAGGGAAGGCGTACGACATGGTACATGATCCTGACGTGAATGAGTACACAGTACCAAACCACACCGTACACCCCTTATAGGGGAATCGGGGCCATGGGCCCGACCGCTATCACCACCTGGGGGGAAGTTTGTCACTTCGGGATGGGGTAGAATGAATCACAACACTCGATGTTTGGGACATATAAGGGTGGACCCGATGATCCAGGAAACTATTGACCATGTTCGAAACACAACGTTCCTATGGTGACCTGATATGGGAGAAACAAATGAGCATCAACAGTTGACCAAATTCGCAACACCGGACTTGTATCGGCTTGTTGCTTGCAAACCCTCGGGGGCGTTGGTCCGTATCGGTAGGAGAGCCCTTGGGCATAGTATCCAGGCCGTTCTTGGGGGTCCCTCTGGGTGTGAAAAAAATGATGGAATCCCAGTCAAGGAGTGGGTGAAGCATAGCCGTATCCATCCACGAAAGAGGCAAACATCTCCAAGGGGATATGCAGCTGGGTCGAGGCTTGCTCGATGTGAGTTGGGGAAAAAGTGTGCACCCTGCCATATGTCTTGACCCAAGGGGAAGATTTTGGCTTTTGGGCTGGGCCAACGGATGAAATGCCTGGGAATTCCTATGTATCCCATTAGGATGGGAATCAAGCCATACATAGTTCTTGAAGGCCATGCAGTTTAGCGTCATGCGGTGAGGACATGGGAGGATAGAAGAACGGGAGTGGGCACATGGTGCGACCCTTGAAAACATTGTGTGAGCGGGGTTGTATGAGCGGGGCTACGAAAGCCTACCCCCGCTACACAAAGATCCTCCGAGGAAACTATTCCCAGGGGGGATAGTGGAAGAGAAAAGCATGGTGCTGGGCTCAAGACGAGGCATCCGAGCGTTCCTACGTATCCCATCAAGATGGGAATCAAGCCACAAGTAGTTCTTAAGATGAAGTTTTAACGTCATGCGGGATGAGGATGCATCTATTTTGGGGATATGTAAGGTACGGAAAGTAATCTGATGTGAATGAGGACGTAGTCCCACACCATACCGTACAATCCCGCAAGAGGGTAAGTCGGGGAAAACCAAGGGGCCTGAGGCCGGACAGTTGTCAGGGAGACCTGACCAGCTTGCGGTTTAACGTCTCGTGGTGAAGACGGGTGTCCAGGGGCCCAAGGAGGCCAAGGGGCCTAAGGATGAGCCTCAGTCAGGAAGGCCTGACTGGCTTGCATTTTAACGTCTCGCTGTAAGGACGGGGGGCCGGGGGCCCGAGGAGGCCAAGGGGCCTGAGGCTGAGCCTCGGTCAGGAAGGCCTGACTGGCTTGCAGTTTAATGTATTGCAGTAAGGACGGGGGGCCGGGGGCCCGAGGAGGCCAAGGGGCCTGAGGCTGAGCCTCGGTCAGGTAGGCCTGATTGGCTTGCAGTTTACCGTCTTACTGTAAGGACGGAGGGAGATCTTAGTTTAAAGTCATATATATCGGACCATTTTGCAGTTTATCGTCTTGCCGGACGAAGATGCATTTTTAAGTTCGTGCAGGACCTTACAGTTTAAGGTCATGTTGGACCATAACGTGCAGTTTAAACTCATGCGGGACCATTTCACAGTTTATCGTCTTGCAGGACAAAGATGCAGTTTAAGGTCATGCAGGACCTTACAGTTTATGGTCATGTTAGACCATAACGTGCAGTTTAAAGTCATGCGGGACCATTTCACAGTTTATCGTCTTGCAGGACGAAGATGCAATTTAAGGTCGTGCAGGACCCTTTTGCCCTAGGCAAAGTATCGCTTGAAGAACTTGGCATTGGTGGGAGGGGTTATGCGCTCTCCATATGTGGTCACCAAGGACTATGCTTCATTGGGGTAAACCTTATGGATGATATAAGGCCCTTCCCATTTCGGTTCTAATTTGGACGGTTTCCTGCCAGGAATCATTTGCGTTCAAAGGGCCAATACTAGGTCGCCCTGTAGAAAAGAACGGAGATGAAACTTCTTCTCATACAGCGCTTCTAATTTAGCTAGACAGATTTCACCTACGTCATCTGATGTCTGGTGACCATAGACTACAGTGTGTAACGATGGCAGTTGGATATCAATGGGTAGGACGTCCTTAGCTCCATACACCAGGGAATATGGGGTCACCTGGGTAGAGTTGCGAGTCATCGTCCGGTAAGCCCAGAGGGCATTGGGGAGATTTTCCGGCCACCTTTTCCTATTCTGACCAACCATCTTCTGCCGAATGTTAGAGAGGGTTTTGTTGAACTCCTTGATCTGTCCATTTTCCTGTGCGTGGTAGCGGGAGGTATGGTTCAAACGTATGTCGTACTCGGCGTACAATTTCTTCAGTTCAGCTGCTCGGAAGTTGGTGCCGTTATCGGTGAGGACGGCGTGAGGGACCCCAAACCGGTGGATAATATGGGAGCTCACAAAGTCAACGATGGAACAGGCCTTGACCTCATTGAGTGGAACTACCTCTACCCACTTGGAGAAGAAATTTGTTGCAGTTAGGATGAACCTACACTGGCGGGCTGTTGCCGGTGGATACGGTCCAACTACATCAAGTCCCCATACTGCAAATGGCCTAGAGTACTTGGTGTGGTGGAGGGGCTCTAGTGGCCGATGCAGGAAGTTGGCGTGAACTTGGCACACGTGGCATCCCTTGGCATACCCAATACAATCGTGGATCATAGAGGGCCAGAAGTACCCCAACCACAGGATTTGATGGGACAACTTCGGCCCAGCTTGATGGGCACCACAGTAACTGGCGTGAACCTCTTGCATAAATTAAGGTATCTCTACTCCTTGGATGCAACAGAGGAGGACACCATCAAAACTCCGCTTATAAAACATCTGTTCAAGACTAGGGCCGCTCTGGAGGGTAAATTGCAGCGCGCGACATCGAATTCTCTCGCGCTCAGCCCGGTCGTCCGGGAGGAAACCATTTTGGAGGTACTCGACAAAAGGTGCCCTCAAGTCGGGAGTGGCTTCAATCACTGTGTCTGATGAACCTAGGACCCCTGACGTGGACGGTCCGGCGGTGAGATGACCTACCCGCAGGCCATCATTGTCCTCTTGGGTGACGGAGGCAATGACTCTTCTGTGTGCCACATGTATGATCAAATCATCTAGCTCGGGTTCCGCGAGCGACGCGGCTAAGCCATCCAAGGCCTCTGCTTGACCGTTCTGTGACCATGGGACATGGGTAGCCTCTGGTCGAGAAGAGAACTGGCCCATCGGGCGGAGGGTGTACTCCAGCAACGGTACAAGCTCTGGCTTCATGAAAATGTAGTCGCCATTAACCTGCTTGATTACCAGCTCAAAATCTCCTTTCACATGTAGATGGGGCACATGGATCTCAAGGGCCAACTCGAGGCCGATGATGAGAGCCTGGTACTCTGCCTTGTTGTTCGTACAACCTTCTGAAAATAGGAACAAGTATGGCAGGATGTCTTGTGCCGGGGTAATGAAGACAATAACCAGGCCCACTCTATTGAGCTTGGGATCGTTGAGCCTCCTACCGGTGGGGCTCCGGGAGGCACTATCGAAATGCATTTGCCAACACGGGACGACATGATCGACTGAGAGGATCTTCTCATCAGCAAAATCCAGGTCCATGGATTGATCCGCGGAGGTTGGATGGGAAGCTAAAAATTCTGCCAACGCCTGTCCCTTAATGGCCTTCTGAGGTACAAACCTGATATCAAACTACTAGAGAATCACTGCCCACCGTGCTAGTCGGCCAGTCAGCATGGGGCGATTCAGGATGTACTTTAGTGGGTCTACCCGGGAGACCAATTTCACCTCATGGTGCTGCAGGTATTGTCGTAACTTCTGCACGAAGATGTCGAGCGCAAGGCAGCTCTTTTTTATAGGGGAGTATCTGACCTCCATATCGAGAAGCATGCGGCTGAAATAGTAGAGACTGTTCTTAGTACCCTCGTTATTCTTTTGGGCGATCAGCGCACTGAGGGATCTTTCCACGGCGGTCACATAAAGGACCAGCGGCTTTCCGGAGACGGGTGGCATCAATACTGGAGGTTGGAGAAGCTACAACTTGATTTCCTCAAAGGCGGTCCGACAGTCCTCATCCCATTCATAGGAAGCTCCCTTCTTCATGAGATAGGAAAAGGGCTTACACTTGCTGGCCAGATTCGCGATGAATCGGCGTATATAGGCTAAGTGGCCTTGAAGGCCTCGAAGCTCCCGAATGTTGCTCGGGGGAGGCATTTGGCTGATGGCCTTGATCTTCTCTGGGTCGATCTCGATACCTCGGTATCTGACAACAAATCCCAGAAACTTCCCAGAGGTGACCCCGAAGGTGCACTTCAACGGGTTCATCTTCAAGTGACGGGAACGGTGGAAACCGAACACCTTATCAAGGTCTTTGAGTTGGTCCTGGCACTGACATGATTTGACTACGAGGTCATCTACATAGCATTCCACCAATGTCCTGAGAATCGGCTTGAATATGCGATGCATGGCCCTCTAATAAGTGGCACCTACATTTGTCAAGCCGAATGGCATTACCTGGTAGCAAAAGGTACCTTGGGGAGCCCTAAAGGCAGTGGAATCCTCGTCCTCGGGGGCCATCCGGATCTGGTTGTACCCGGAATACCTGTCTATGAAAGAGAGATCTTGGAACCCGGCCGTGGCATCAATCAATAACTCTGTCACCGGTAGTGGGAAGTCATCCATTGGGCAGTAGCGATTAAGATTGCCGAAGTCGATGCAGACTCTGATATGCCCATTCTTCTTCCGGACTATCACAATGTTGGCAAGCCACTTGGGGTACCAGACTTCCTTAATGATGTTGGATTTGATAAGCTTGTCAACTTCGGCCTCAACCATAGCACCATGAGAAGGGTGCATCTTCTTGGGAGGCTTCTTAAACCCACGATGTTTTTCCGGGAGGCCCAGACGGTGAACGGATACCTGGGGATCTAGTCCTGGTATCTCATTGTAACTCCTGGAAAACACGTCACGGTGTTGTTTGAGTAAGTCTACATACTGTTGCCGCTCCTCGGGGGAAATGGCTGCACTGATCAATGTGGGTTTCGGATCTGCCTCGCTACCAAGGTTCACCTGTATCAGTTCATCAACCGTGGTAGAGACGCCTTCCTCAAAGGCGGGGGGAGCATCCTCCAGGTCTTCCTCCCCACCCGTGGTGGGATTTCCCGCGACGGGAGATACTTCAAGGCTATCAATACCTGAGGGGAAGCTGGTACCATCTTGGGCAGCAGTGGTCATCATATCAGGAGACTCACTCACCATTGAGACCATAGCAATGAAGGCATTCGATCCTATAACATATGGCCTTCGGCCTAAGGGGCCACATTTGGTGATATCAAAGCAGTGGTGACGTGTCAGCTTGAGTCGGTGGATTCCAGCCCAGCGGAAGAGACACGTATGGCGTACCGCCGTTGTCATAAGCTTGATGTCCAGGTACTGTACAAGGGTGAGAGGTTCCGGGATCACCTAAGCCTGATTGATGTAGGAGTACGAGGTGATTTTCCATCGTCACTTGGACACGGGAACATGCCTTCCTTGTGTACCCGAAACAAAAAAACATTGCCCCATTTCGGGGGTCATGGCCGCCAATCGGTGGATCAGGAGGATGTAGGGGTCATCCATGCTTGCCTGGGGATCACTTGTGACCGGGGCGGGTTCATCCTCACTTACTAGGATTTGCTTATCCTTACTTTTGTATTAACCCACATCCAGATAGCGGGCCTCACAAGAAGCGAAAGGAGACACATCTCCTTGGAGCACGCCTACTCGACTGTTGAGTGAGTATTTGAGGCATTGTTGATACGATGAAGGGACCACTGCATGCATATGGAGCCATGGACTACCCATCAACGCGATGTAGGTGGTGTCCTGAGAGAAGACCATGAATTCGGTGCTAGAAATTAAGCCACCGAACTGAGTCTTCAGGAAAATCTCGTCGACTGGGGTTTGCTCGGTCCTGTCGTACCCCTGGATTCTAAGGTCAGAGGGAGTTAAATCACCTTCAGACAGACCCAGCTTTCGCAACGTCCGATTCAGAATTAGATTGATTCCCGAACCCGTGTCAATGAGGCAGCGGCGGACTTCCACACCATTGAAGTGGACAGTGATGTACAGCGGGTGAATGTGCCCCTATATAGGATGGTCCTCATCTTCACCGGAGAACGAGATAATTGCATGACATTCGGCGTTTTCAATCTTCTCGGTATGGAAGGCTTCTGCAGCTGCTACCTCCGTCTCAAACTGGAGGGGGCTCTTTAGGGCCTCGGAAAGTGCCTCGCACATTTCGGATGATAGGCGAAGGGCCTCAAGGATAGAATGCCTTGCCGTAATGCCAGCCAAGTGCTTCAGGACATCATACTTTCGTGCCAAATGCGAACCTCTGCCTACAGGAGGTCGTTCGGCATTTGGAGGCATAGCGGGTCCTGCCGGTTGAACCGGCGATCGGCTAGTAATGGGTACATCCTGCTGCCTACTAGTTGAAGCCTGGAGATTAGTCGCTGGACTAGGATTAGACAGCGAAGACTGGCCTGTAGCCGGGCAAGACTGACTGTGATACGAACGAGGCAGCTCTCCCTGATCTAGTAGCACAAACGGGAGTGGAGTTCGAGATGAGGGCGTTAGATGGGGTTGCGTGTGCGGAGCTCTGTGCTGAGCCTGCTGTCTGGTCTCAGTAGCGTGCACGGCTTGTCTGAAAGTTCCTACTGACGTACCATGATGACCAGAGCGGTTGAGATTCCGCTGACGTTGACGTCGGCTGGAAACGTTGGGGAGGTTCGCCTGGAGTTCCCCCTCGTCGGGAGTCATATAGGGCTTTACCAGCTCCACGGTGTTAACCGAAGCGTACCCCTGGCTGTCGCTCGAGGAGTCATCCAGTACCGGGAAGATTCTGGGAGGAATCCCTATTTCAGGGGGCATAAAGTCGCCAAGAGTGCGGGATGACGACGACACCGGCGGTGCGCGTTGCTTCTTCTAGCGTCGCCGCTGCTTGCCCTTTTGGGAAGACGCCGACTGTGAAGGCGATGCGGAGGTACTGGCTACTTCTTCTGAAGGTTCCGTCTACTTCAGGAGCACCTGGATGATACCATGGGAATGGAAGGTAGTTTTTTGAGCCATCGAGTCATCGTATTTCCGGGATCCGCGGCTGGAAACCTGCTGCCACTCGCCGTCGCTGTCGCTACCGATCTCTGACCCTACAAAGACACCCACCACTTGTGCTGGTGTCGGGCCTAACATGAATATGTTGTTGTTGACCTAGTCTTGAAGCCAGACTTTAAACATATAGAATTTCTTGAGGGTGTGCCCCAGAATCTGATGATAAGGACAGTAGTTGGGGTGATTGGTGAGATTCACCTCTGCTGGCCTTCTGCACTCGGGTAGGCGCACAATCCCTTGCTCTAGAGCACTTTAGAAGTAGTCCGGGACCATATTTTTGTTGAAAGAATAAGTTTGGTGCCTTCTTTCCAGATAGGGGGCCCTGGGGGCCTGGCCCTGACGAGGGGCCGGAGGGGCCTGCCAAGGAGGCGGTGCCTGATTGTCTCGCTTGGGTGGCGTTGGCACATTGCGCGGGGGAACCTGTCGATTCTGAGGCGGTCGCTGCTGGCCAGGAGCATGTGCTTGAGTTAGAGGACCTCTGCGGGGTTGCGGGGATGGTGCCGCTGGAAGTAATTCCAACTGCCTAGGGGCTTCTATTTTGGCCACCGCGGCGGGTTCAGCCCTGGAGGTCCTCCTGGATGGGATCATAAGGGGCAACGAACGTGCCTGACTAGCCAATTGCAGAGCTTCCTCAAGACGCTGAGCCTTATTTGAGAAATCTCTACACCCTCCAGGGTAGTTCTGGGTAATCAGGGAGGGTTCCAGCTCCGTTTTGAAATTACCCACACACATCGTTAGTAATTTCTTCTGATCCAGTGGCATATCGAGGGAATACGTAAGTCCCATCCACCGTGTTATGAAATCTGTAACTCGCTCATCGGGCCTTTTCTTGCACTTGAAGAGGTCTACAATGCTGGTCTTCCGTGTGGTGGAGCTGAAATGGTATAGGAACTGCCGACGGAGGTCCTCCCAACCGGTCACCGATCCGATAGGGAGCTGGCTATACCAGACGAATGCTGGACCTTCCAATGTCTGTAGGAAACACCGGAGTTTGGAGGCTTCTTGCTAAGCCGGGGTCCCCAGCATGGGGCCACACCTGGAAGAAAAATGTGCCAAGTGCTGCAGCAGGTCTCATGTCCTGTTGAAGGGTGAGAAAGTGGGGTTGCCAAAACTCGGGGGTGCGGGCATATCATCCACCCACGCGGGATAAAACTTGCCATCCGGTGGGACCGCCACCTACCGCGTTTCCAACGCTTCGAGGTGGGTTGTGAGTGCCGCAATAAGATCATCCGGGTGGGGGTACCTGTCTTGATGGGGATCCCTAACCACAAGTGCATTTCCAGGTTCTTCAACATGGTAGATGACTTCGACAGCTCATGGATCAACTGGTAGAATGACTTGCGGGGCGACTGGGGGAACCCGGACGGGATTCTTCAGATTGCCCCATCGCTCGGGGGGGTTTGGCGAGACGTATCACGCCCTCTTTCCATAAGTTCCATCTTCTGCCCTATCTACAGCAGTAGTATAATCAGGGTTTCCCGGAGGCATCTCCCCGAGGGGAAATTATTCCTGCCCCAGCTGCCCTAGCCTGGGATTACCATAGTCGGGTCACCGCTCTGCAGCGCGCTCAACTAAGAGTTCATCAACTAGACTCTTCTGCTTAGCAAGCTGCTGGCGTAACGTGGCCTTCTCGGGATCTTCTTTCATTTTCTGCACAGAGGCAGACGGGTTGGAGTGCTTGACAGTTCCGATGTGGTCCTTACCCTTGCCGGTATTTCGACCGAGTACCAGCGACTCGGTGGGTACGGGGAGGCATAGTAGGTTCCTCTGCTAATGGGTAACCCTCCCTGATGGGTCCAGCAATGGCGGTACGCCCTCAGGGGGTAAGTCTCCATCAAGGAATTCAAGCTCGTCTTCCTTTCCCACTACGTCAGCCAGGTGGACCGCGACCCCTCTAGAGGGCATGTCTCATAGCGAATCAGGCTGCCGTCGGATAGGGTCGAAGAGGAGAGCGTCATAGTGTCCCCAACCACGGACTTGCACATGGGGGGTAGCTTCCCTGACGATTCTACGGAGTACTTTGAAACTCTGAACACATTTCCGTTGAAGGGCGCTCTGCCGGCCTGGCGACTCAGGGTGCTGGGCCACAAGGAGTGCAGCCGAATCGATCAGGCGACATTGCTCGCCAATTTCGTGGAAGTGCTCTCAACATTTGGGGTACACCACTGGTTCTTAACGAAGTCGGAAGTGTGTTGCCCATAGGGTTCGACAAAAGCACCCCACTACTTCAGGGGTAAGGGACTCTGGTGCGCGAAAGTTCAGCACCGCTGTCGGACAGAATTTCTCCGGGAAGTGATCCGCTATGAGAATACTCCAGAAGCTCCTGGGTTCGGACTCGTGGTCTAGCCCTGTATTTCCCCAGTCGTCAACCGGGGGCGGCTGAGGGACCGGTAGTGGTACCGAGGCAGACCTATGGGATAGTAAACTCGGCGGCAGAGAATACGACGAACGAGCTGACTGGCCGCCGAATTCCGGGCCATTCTCTGAAGAGTGAGGTGACATGGCCATGATGTCACGATACGATGGGCTAATAGCCACAGCTTCAGGAACAGGAGTCGCGGCTACCGGCGACATGTCATGTCGTCGCTCTACCACCGTTGGCCCCGAAAATAGCTCTCCGTGATCTCTGGTAGAGGTAGAGGGTGCTTCTAGTGACAATGGTGGTGATTTCACGGTCGAGATCTGCGGAATTACCAAGATTTCATCCTCCTGGATGTACCTGCGGAGAGATATGGGAATCTGGTGGACCTCATATTCCGGGAGAATGAGGATAACGCGTCTGGTTCCTACCCCAGTCCTTGATATGGAGGAGCGGGGAGAAGGTTCCATCGCTGAGTCGTATTCCGCTTCAGAGTCGGAGAAGTGGGAAGGTTTGATCTCCACCCAGGCCTTCACAGGACTCTTCTTGTGGCGGCGACGACCCGCTCTCCTGCCTCGGGGTGGCTCTTCAGGACAGGGTTGATCCCTAATAGGTAGCCTCAGGGTGGCACTGGCACCATGGCGGAGAGGGACCCCGCTCGAGATAGCCGAGGTGCGAGGGGCACCATGGAAAATAGCGAAGGGTACATGGGGAGGACCTCCATGGACAGCACCCATGTGGGCGGAGCCTCTTTTGGAATCGGCAGGAGCATGGGGAGGAACTCCATGGTCGATGCGGGTGGAGCGAGGCTGACCTTCACTCCTCAAGTTGCTAGGGTGAGGAGGACCTTCGCCGGTTGCAGAGAGGACGTAGGGAGGGCCCCCACGTTGGAAAATAACTGGATGGATAGTGCCTTCAGATCGTCGGTCGGGGGTAGGAGGATAGACTCCATACCCTTTATATTGGGCGCGGGAAAGGTTTTCGCACCGAGCGTCACTGCCGCGGGGCAGGTCTTCCTTCGAGATGGGGGTAGGACGAGGCATTCCTCCATGAAGAGCTTCAGAGCGGGGAAGGCCCACGCTCCATGGAGTAGTGGTACGGGGAGGGCCTCCGTACGGGGTGACATCACCGCAGGTTAGTTCGCGACGATCACCACTCGGGCCTGCAACCCGGAGAGTCATCCCAGCCTGCCCGTGGGGCGGTTGGGGTATCGATCCTGGTTGGCTGAAGGAGTACCCCTGCTCAGTGTATGCAGGGACTTATGATGCACGTCGGCGGTGGTGCGGGCCACTGTAGCTATTGATGTTGACGCATCTGGGTGACTGTCCTCAGCCCGGGCCCGGTGCTGACGTCGGGTCAGACGAGCTGGTGCAGGTGGTGCAGCGGCATGACCTGCCTGCTCTTCCTGCAGAGTCAGACAGCGGAACTGATGTGACTGGGTGGGAGCTCTTGCCTGGAGCCCTTGGGTCGGGACCCTGAGCGAGCTGATCCGGACGACGCCCGCCTCATCAGCGTATGGCGAGGAGTCGTCAATGCGTTCCGGGGACAGGATCCCGAAACGGTTGAACGTTGGTGTGGGGAGAAGGGACTCCCTGCGCACCCTGTTAGGGCAGCGTTGACGGTGGGGCCTGGATGGCTCCAGGTCCAGGCGGGCCATATCCCGAGTTGGGATGACCCCTTCCTCCTCGTACCTGTGTACGAGGTTGTTGATCACCCTTCGCTGGATGACCTCTGATGGGGAAAGGGGACGTGGGCGCCCCGTATTCCGCGATGTGGCGGCCGTCGTGGCGGTAGCGGTGCCATGTGGGGTGGCTGTGGCGGTGCTGCCCCTGCCCCTGCGTAGGAGGGTGGGCGGTGACCGTGTCTCTGTAACAACAACCTGGTTCCTGAGAAACGAAGGGATCAACTCATCAGCATAGAGATGAAAAGGATTGACAACCAGTGCCCCAGCGCCCTTCCATTCTCCACGTATGTAAGAAGGATCCACTACAACATGCTGCAAAATGGAGTGCTCCACGTTCTACTGCCCCGACTTCCGGCGAGTTTCACGACAGGCCCGCTATTTGCTTGGCGGGACCAGGCACCGGATATCTAGATCCGGTGACACGTCAATCTTCTAGTGTCTCAAATGCTACTAATCTCCATATTGAGGAGAAGAATTTCACGTCGGGTTCACCATTTCTGTTTCCGACGCTTTCGCCGGGGCGCGCGCATCCGTCCGTTCGCAGAGGAGGATGCGCTGTGCTTGTTGCCCCACATTCCTGCTTTCCAAAGGCTGGCGACATTCGCTCCTTATTCAAGGATGTCTGCTCCTTGATCGAAAGGGGATGATGTGATGTTAGTTCTTCCTTCTGTGGATTCCTCCTCAGAACTCGTCACCTAGTCCGGGTCTCCCTCATAGATTTAATACGTTGTTCGTGAAACTCTTCCCAGTGCCATGTTTCCATGGACATCGGCTAATTACACTGCTTCTGTTGGGACATTCCAAAGGGTCCGGTCAGGGCAGCAACCTTCAGTCAGGGGAGTAGTTACGTTGAGGCATCCGTAGCATGTTTGGATGTTGGGGAACCTGGAATGTCTGTCTATTATCCCTGGTCATAGGGCTTCTCGAGGGCGTGGAAGCCTGAGGCATCCAACATCGAGCACGGGGAATTATATGCCATAGACACATATTTGAGGTTTTCCTCAGCTTCCAATGTTTAACACAGGGTATGCCACGAGTTTAACGTCCAACGGAGACGGATCAGCCTGATCAGAGGATTAGCTAGAATAGATCGGATTGAGGGATTTCCCTTGAAGGGGTTCCGGTACCGGGACCAGCCCATGGGTGGCGGTGAAGAGGAGCGTACCGAGATGGACTCACCGGGATATTATGGTCCGGGTGAGAATCAGGGTGGATGATGGATAGACGAATGAAGTAGAAGGGGGAATGGCAAGGAACCATCGCAAGGGCAACGGTGAAGTTAGGCTTGAGCCTTGAAGGGGCTTCCTACGTATCCCTGTGGTAGGAAATCAAAGTCTGCGTAGTTCGGGATGGTGCCGGTGAACGGGCATGATGGTGGACCTTGGTCCGATGGGCATAATTAGTGAACTGACGTGAATGGGGATGACCAGGAGGGTCCTAGTGGTGGTGGGCTTGGACCTCATGGAGGCATCCTACGTACCATGTTGTGACATGGATCAAAGACCACGTAGTTCACAGGGGCTTTGTTAGTGAACCGACGTGAAGGTGGACCTTGGTCCGACGAGTGGTGGGCTTGAACCTCTAGAAGGCTTCCTATGTACCATGCCTTAGCATGGATCAAAGTCCTCGTAGTTCGGATGATGGAATTCGTCAGCGAACCGACGTGAAGGTGGACCTTGGTCCAATGAGAGATGGTCTTGATCCTCGGGGAGGCTTCCTACATACCATGCCTTGACATGGATCAAAGACCTCGTAGTTCAAAGGGTTTCATTGGTGAAACGACGTGAAAGTAGACCCGGGGGTCCACTAGTGGTGGGATTGAACCTTGGGAAGGTTTCCTACGTACCATGCCTTGACATGGATCAAAGTCCTCATAGTTTAACGGATTGATGGAACACAGTTTAACCTCATGCGGGGTGGTAGTGAACCCTGACGTGAATAAACGATGGGCGGTGGGTGTTGGTGAATCGACGTAAATGAGTGACCTTGGTCCGATGGGAGATGTCCTTGAACCTCTGAGAGGCTTCCTACGTACCATGCCTTGACATGGATCAAAATCCTCATAGTTCGGGTGAAATTGGGGGGGGGGACTTGGAACACCGAAAAGGAGACGGTCTGGGCCAATGATTGTTGGGCTTGAACCTCGGGGAGGCTTCCTACGTACCATGCCTTGACACGGATCACAGTCCTCGTACTCGGGTTGGTCACAATGGCTTGCCGTTGGACTGGAATGCAGTTTAAAGTCATGCTGGATGAAGGTAGAACTCAACATGAATTGGATGGTGGGTGGGCTTGAACCTCGTGGAGGCTTCCTACGTACCATGCCTTGACATGGATCAAAGACCTCGTAGTTCAAATGGGTGTGCAGTTTAATGTCATGCGGGACAAGGGGCTAGAGTTTTACGTCATGTGTTGAGGACGTGATGCTTGGTAGTTTAATGTCCTGCAGCTCGGACGAGGCGGGTGCACTCCACACCCCTAGGACTTACATAACTTGTACCCTTTTCTCCTTGGGGGAGGGAAGGTACCAATAAGGCCGTGGTCAATAGGGGCTGTGGAGCGAACCATCGAGGGGTCCACGTTATCGTGGCTATACGAAGAATCAATAGCCGTTAGCATGCCTATGCGAAGAAGCATTAGGCGAACCAACGATACGAGTGGTATTGTCCATGGGAATTTGAAATCACATCGTGAAAACCTGGAGGGTCGCACGGGAAAAAAGATTTTCCAAGAAAAGGAGTGTGCTTCGTGAAGCAGAGTGCCTTGGCCTTAGCATGGGGAATAGGTGTGAGTGGAGGGTGCTTCGCGAAGTGGAGCAGAATTCGCGGAGCACTACCTCGCGAAGAAGGGGTGCCTCGCGAAGCAGGGTGCTACGAAGCAGTGTGATTTAGGATGTGTAGCAATCCTGCCTTAGCATAGGTATCACTAGTACAGGTTGGGTGTTTCACGAAGCATAAACTCTCCGCGGCTGCCCGCGTTCCCTTGGGAATCCCCTTCCTTCGCGAATGCCCTTGAGCCTCGTGAAAGGAATCCCTCTCGGAAGAGGGGCTCAAAACGAGACAAAGCAAAGGCGTCACACGAAGTAGAAGTACCTCACAGAGCTCATGATTCCTGGGGGAAAAGGGTGCTTCTCGATTCAGGAGAGGAGAATCCGAAAGGTTGGATTGTCCATCCCCGGGACTCAGGGGGAGTCCAGTATTTATAGGGAAGGGGCGCCGCGAAGCAGAACTCGTGCGCCGCCTCAGGTGTTTCGCGGCGCGCTCGCGAAGGTCAACGTCATCCGCGAAGAGTTACCACCTCTGGAGCTTCGCGGCGGGCTCGCAAAGGTCAAATGCGTTCATGGAGAGTTACCGCCTTTGGAGCTTCGCGGTGGGCTCGCGAACGTGAAATGCATTCGCGTAGAGTTACCGCCTCTGGAGATTCGCGGCGGGCTCGCGAACGTCAAATGCATTCGTGAAGAGTTACCGCCTCTGGAGCTTCACGAGACCGCGATGCTCGGGGTGCTTCACGTCGGTGCTTCGCGTCGGTGCTTTGCGAGGAAGCGTGCCAGCCTTCTTTTTCGTCCCTTCCTTTCGTGCAATATTTTGGCACCAACAATAGTGCATAAGGTGTACCCCCATTAGGCTGTTGAAATTAAAGATCCCACCAATGGTCAAGCATTTAATGTTAATGGTCATAGAGTCAAACCATTCATAGAACCATTCCAAAAACATGAATTTGATGAATAATTGTGTGAACCTACCTATGATGACGAAAATAATTAATCAATTAGGGGTCCATGTCTGTCTAATGAAGTTAAACAAAGCACTGCGTGGGAGGCAACCTGTGGTTTTCATGTTTCCAATATTTTTTGGAATCATCTTTATTTTTCAAATAGGATTAATTAATCATTTTGATATTAAAAGATAGACTGTTGACTTATTCTTCTATTATGAGTATGGATGGGTATGAAAGGGGAGAACCATATTCATCCGTGTCATGTGGTGTGATCCTTGAGTAATACCTTACCCAGAAATTTAAAAAGAAGACAATGTGTCATCGGTTCATTTCTTTTATGTGTTTTTAGGTTAAAATAAAAATACAAAAAAAAATACAATTATAATAATAATAAAAAATGGCCACATCGTAGGTCATGGGGAAAACCCCATCACAATAGGTGAAGTCATGGGGAATCGAACTCGGGACCGAAGGGAGAAAGGGGCACGCGCTTACCACTGACCTATGGCTTTCCCTGCTTCCTTATTCTATAATGTTTATATATATACTTATATTTTACTTCATTTATTATATATATATATAGTTTTTTGTTTTTTTTTGTTTGTTTTTCTTATTTTTCTCCACTAGGGAATTCTCATAGTGACATCGAGATCAAGAGATTTAAAGGGATCAACATGAATTTCAACATCAACCATCGGGTGACTTCATTCCATGATCCTCATATTTCAATTTCCTTTTTTAAATTCCCTTATTTATCCCTACTCTATATAAATTTTCATTTCATCAAACACTGGGGACAATGTTATTTTATGTTGGGGGGAGATGAAATAAAAAAAATTACTTTTGTGAAAAAAATGATTTGATTTTTTTTGTGTAAGTGATATGAAAAATTACTATAATATTGAACATGATATTACACATTGAAAACATTAAAACTGAATAGAAAATAATTTAGCATGCCCTGATTCTGATTTTAATCCTTATATAATTTCATGATCATAGATTTTGCAAAGTGTGGTTGTCCAAAGTGATATTTCATCATTTATATTTTCATCCAAATAAAAAAAAGATCACAATTCACGTCAAATAAATAGAATAGGTTTGGTGATCATTTTTGTTTTAATATGAGTATTTAATAAAACAATAAAAAACAATAAATTTGTGCGTATAGCAATAAAATGACCTATTGTGTCGCTTTCGACACTTGGGGATCGTGACTCCATAGTTTTCTGGCCTAGAGTTAATAATTTTATCTCCATTTTTCGTAATTTGAATTTTTTTTTGACTGAGTTAACTCGAGAGGATTCCCGAGTATGTGGGATTCACTTGGTTCCCCAAGGTCTTTGAGCATAGGAATAATCGGCAAAGTCTCGCTACAAGGGTTGACTCTTTTGAGTGCAATTTCAATTACCATGGAAATATTGCAAAAAAAAAAACAAAAAAAAAAACAAAAAACAAAAAAATATAATTCAACAAAAAAAATTGAATACTCATCTTAATATTGAAATGTGATTCCACCAAGCACTTTCGCCATTTCCCCCTTGAATAAAGATGAACTCCCATGTCTATTATGATACACAACACATCCTCACACTTAATTTATATTGGATAAAATATGGCAATGAATTTGAACAAAGGAATGGGATCGAGATTAGGATCTGCTTACGAAATAATCATGTATTAAAATATTTTGATGGGTTTCATGATTTTTTGGTATAAGGGTTTTGGGTGATCATTGCGTATTAAAAATTTTTCAGAAAAAGGAATTCTAATTTCATATTGTTGAGATATATTTTGCTCGGGACTAGAAAAACTCAAGTTGGGGGGTGTTATTTTACAGTAAATGAGGCTAATATTAATTGTTAATATATATATATATATATATATAATATTCATGTGCTTTATTATTCAAAAACACCATTTAAGTGCATTTTAAACTTTTAACATCATTTCACATTATGATTGTAATTCCTTTTTAAAATGCACTATTATGTGGTACATTTTTGAACATCATATAAAGTACCGAATGATTCATCTAATTTTGAGGAATTTAATTATAAATATTTTAATTTTATATTTTGGTAAATTGATCTACACTATAATATGAACATGTTTGATTCAGGGATCAATGGAGAATTCATGGAAGAAGATGGGAATATTTTGTGATGAAAGGAAACAGTTTTGGAGAAGTCAGGTTGGACACCAGCCCACTAATGAGAATGAGGGGTCCAACATACCGGCCCAATAAATCATATAATACGTGGGCTGCTATAATACATGTAGGGGAACAAATAACTCTTCATAATCCAATGCTAATTCGGCCTCCATGGTGTTCATTAAGGTGACCCAATATGGAGATAAAATTCCCGGCAGATTCTGCGGCCCAGAAACAAATCCTACTAATATGATCATATCTCGGAATAAACAACTAAAAATGGACCCAAATTTTATAGGTGGTTAACAGACATATGGGTCTATATTCTCTTATTCTATGTCCTACTCTGAGTCGGCCATATAGAAGGTCTTCCAAGCCCGTCTGTTCTGTGGATGAAAGTTGGCTTCCACCTCGGGTATAGTGTGGAAAAGTCCAAGTTACAAAAGCTTTCCACCACCCTAGGCATACCATAATCAAGTGGGATGATTTTTACTATTGGAGGCTCGACCCAAAGCTCAAAAAATGCCTATTGAAGGAATTGGTGGTGGAGGAGTTGATGATCATTATGGTTTGTTTTCATCGTAATGTTATGCTGCCAATTTGTCTTTGTAACATTTTCCTTCACATGTAAGTTGTTTTAATTAATCCTAGTTTCTTAATAAAAGTTCTTATTCTCCTATTATTCTATTTTTCTCCAACTCAAATTGATATTGTTGCCTCAATGTGTGAATTTATTCACACCAAACATTGAGAAATTATTCACACAATGGTGGAGTGATCATTTTCTTTTTATTGTTTTCTTTACTTCTTCAATTCCTCCCTCATGGGTCTACTACCCACTTCCATTGAAACCATAGAATAAATGGAGGGATAATACACTTATGGGTTGATCCAAGGCAGTAGAAAGGGGCTGTATTGGATGTTATTTATCAATATAATAATTTTTCATCACTTCTTTTAATTGATATTTTTATTTGATGATTTTTAAACTACATCATCCTTGTTGAATTTAAGGCCACACACTTCATGTGATAATCCGAACCATTCCCTTGAAGTGATCAAAACAATTATCCTTCGAGTGTATATGTGATTAGTATTAAAGTGTTTTTGTATTAATCCAGTAAGTGAGGATGTTGTTTGATCTTTTCAAATTAACTCATCTCAAAAATAATAAATTCAAATAGTTGAAGAAAGAATTTCATCCAATCCACCCCGAGTGATAACATATGATCATCTAATTATTTTAAATTGAATTCACTTAAATATATTATATATCCTTTAAACCCATCTAAAATAAATCCAACTTTTCCAATTCATAGCCAAAAACTGTCCATAGAATGTATGTGTCTGTAGGTTACTACTTAGGTCTCTACGGATTCGACAACCCAAACTAGACTACATGGACTATTCTACCATCTTCCCTTGGGTAAATTTGAGCGTGAATCAATTACATACAATGTAATGATGTAAATTCCCAAATAAAACATCCAATCCATTAAAAAATATAAATAACGGGGGATGTAGTGTCTTTCAATCTTATTTCAGCCTCCACATCAACCCAACTCCAACACCCATGCCTTATCATGCAGCACCTAGAAACCCCTACCTCACAAAGATGAGTATAGAGGACCTAGGATAAATCAATTCAAGGATCTTTAGAAAAAATTTTATGCTTTTTGAGAATATCATGTTTGATGCTACTTCAAATAAGCTATATACAATAAATTTCTCCACCTATTGGAGCCTAAGAGGCCCGAACAATTAGTTCTCCATTGATGTTAAGATTATAGACCAATTTAAAATATATGGGGGAAAAAAAATCATGAATTCATCATATTAAAAGACTTCAAGAAAAAAATAGTGAACTCTCATCAATCATAGTTGGGATAGCCACACGCCCATGTAGATTATGTTTCCTCTACTACCCCTATGGTAGGAGATGAGTAGAAATAGGTAATTAGAAGAAGGGAATATAAATTTGATAACTGTGTGAACATAAATACAACCAACAATTCTAAAACAATTCTCCACATGTATGTGAAATATCCAACTATGATCTCAAACACCTATTTTACAATATAGTTAATGACTCTAAAATAGAAAATATTCAAAATTCATCGTTTCAATAAACAGCCTAGCCAGAAAGCACGGATAAAAATCATAAGTATGAACCTTTATGAATGTCTCCATTGGCTTTTACCGTATTAGTCTTTATTCCTTAAAATTTAAATCAATGGGGAAAACCCCACGAAATGGTAGCACTATAGACGACCATCTAGACAAAATACTAATAAAAAAAGTAGTTCATCATCAATTTCATTAATTTCATTCATTTAGTGGACCCAATCTATGACGATGATTATGATTATGAACATGAGTTCCCCACACCCAAATGGCGAATCAGAGGAAGAATCCACCAGGTCCTATGATATCAATTAAGGTGTAGTTCTTGAAGGGATCATAATTCTAGGCACATCCCTAATCAAATAGTCGATGTCCTGGAAACTCATGGAAAATCCCTTCAACAAGTCAAAAAGGAGTTGTAAAATGAACATACATACTCAAAAATCCACCCTGACCTGATCACTTTAAAATATAAATTATAGGGGTTATAGAATTTCGATCACCATTAGTGTGTTGGAAGACCACCCCAACCCAACCCACAAAGGACAAGAGCACCTCCAATTTCTATTCTGAGAGACGATCAGTATACTTTTAGTACTCCATCTCCAATATAACCTTATAATATGTATCTCCATGAATGGAATCTTATTTTTTAGTCAATAAATATGAAATCATGAAGAAATTAGTCTTAGTTACATCTTGGTTTTCAATCTTGAACACCCTAAGAATACCAAAAGGCCTCAGTGAACCACTCATAGAGGCTTATCTAAGACCTCAAGTGTTTGAAGTGGAAATTTTTGTTACTGATGTCTATAAAAAATTAGTATATCCTAAAAAAATTTATATCATTATCTCATTTACAAATACAGATAAACATACAGTTAATTATGGACACATTGGACCCTTGTATATGTCTAGAATGATAAATGGTGTTGATATACAATTATATGTTTTTAATAATGGATGAGGAAATAATAGAATTCCATCACAAAAACTCTACTAGGTGTGGCAAGACGAAAATATTTTATTTTATTTCCCCATTACATTACATGGAAATGAAAAAATATGTAAAAGTACTTTGGACCAAATCAATATCAACATGTAGTTTGGATACCCTGTATACGATTTAAAATTTCTATTTTTTTTCTATAGGACATGAGCTTCAATGGAGTTCTAAGAAGGTCTTGGATACATCAACACATTTTAATACCCTCATCTTATCGTCAATGTATCTAATAATTAATTAGTGGAAAAATGAAGATTTTTTCACTAGTAAATCCTTATTAGAAATATATGTGTTTGATTATATTAATGCGGGATTCTATCAGAGGGAAGGGAAGCAACCCTTGGTTGATTATGTTTCTTAGGTCACCACCCCGAATAGTCTACAAATAAATGCAATAAACCACTTCAAATAGCTTGGTAAATTTTATATGTTACTCATCAATCAGTTGATCCCATGATCCAAAATTTAGTCTTATTTTTAGTGGAATTTATAATATCAATAATGAAAACTGATTCCAGTTGTGTTGAAATTTTTTCTGACTCCCAAGATAGTGGTAATATTATTGATGATAACGAAATCATTACATATTCATAGATCTAGGTAATCCATTGCTCATTAGTTGATTTATAATAAGTTGTATCATCACATTGAATTAATGCAGACTCTCTTTCTCCATCCCTCTCTCCATTCCCTCCAGTGTTTCATGGGGACCCTAGATTGTCAGTTGGGTTAGTGTAAGCCACACCATCTTCTTAATGTCAAGACTATGACCCTAATATTAACTCTTGAGAGATTTTATCACTACCTTATCCCATATTGACTATTAAGTAGAAGAGGTGGAGGAAGAAAATAGAAATGAAGAATAAGAGGAAGACCTCAATGAGGACCCTCCAATATTTGAGGAAGTCATCTCGACCATAATTGATGAAATAAAAGTGATAAATTTTGGTAGAAAGAAGACCCATGGACCGCTTGGATCATTGAAACCATGAATTCAAAATAACAAGAGGTATATACCTAATTTATAAAGCAGTATTGGTATATGTTCACCTGGAACTACACTAAAATGTTGAGACTCAACAGTGAGGTGTCTACTCACCACCTAGGATTTCCAAAGGACAACTAGCGATTCGTGTAGGAATCCAACAGAAAACATCCAACACAGGCTACCAAAATTGAAACTAAAGTTGAAAAGATCAATAATTACAATATAATTTTTAATGTCCAATATCAAAAATTTATATATTATATATGTCTTATTAGGAAAATTATGAAAAATTAGGATCTTCATCGATTTTACAGATCCCAACCGACATTTCCGAAAGGATGATTTCCCAGTTCTAGTCACAAAATGAATGGTTCATGTAACGACCTGCTATTTTCTCCTCTCATTCAAGGATGGTTATTCTAGGGAAAATAAAATCGAAATTGCTTAGGAAGATAAATTAGGAACCACCTTCCAGGACCCCCAGTGAGTTTTTTCTATCGAGTAATGCACTTCGAATTTATGAGTTCTAGTGATAAATATTAATTTTTCATGAAATGTATCTTCATAAAATTCCTCAAAAATGTTTTCGAATGAAATTTCGAAGATCTATCCATCAAATCATGATATTGTTATGGCCACCTATATGATCTTAAGGATTCCTTCACCAAAATATGATTGCATAACATGAAAATAAACTCCTCAAATTATGATTTCAGAATCACCTTAAGGATGTTTCTTGACTTCTTTATATTCCATCATGGCATTTAAGTCATACCTATTAAGACAAATTCCATATTTAGCATGTATCCTCCTTGAAACCATAATACTTTGAATGGAATTCATGGAAACATTTCTTTCATCTTGTTCTTTGTATCCAAACATGCCCAAATATACAATCCATTCACCTGGCTGATGTAAAAGGGGGTTACATGAAATTAGAATAATGATTATCTAGATTCCTTCGACAACATCATGAAATACCTCTTGATTCTGCTAGTTATAATACTTCTTATCAAATTAAGGATACATATTTCTTACATGAAATCCTTGGCCCAGTCACTGGGCTCATTCCACTCACAAAATAATGACTTATGTAGTGATTATTACCATCATTACCTCACATGGACAACACTCAATTTTGAGTCTTGTTATTCAGATCACAAGAAGAGATTCATGTCACTAAACATTGTGTTCATTAGTTGTTCCACTACCTACAACTCCACAAGTTTCATTTTCTCTCTAAAACAACCCTCTAAAAACATTTTCAACCATAGTTTATTGATAGGGCATCTTTTTTGGTGGGGGGACATCCTGTACAAGTTTGGCATCTAGTTCCCACCTCATAAATTGGTGAAAGGTTATTCTTTAGAATATTTTATAGAATATCATTCATCGGTATAAATTACTTCACTGGATTATAAATTACCAGATGAAAAGAACATATCTATTCAATTGGTCCCTCAAATCTGTGAGATGTATTTTGACAGTGCATCTAGAATCCCCACATGAAAGAGGATGGAAGACCCTAGGCTCAACAAAGTGCCAATATGGTTCATGCTTATTTCGCCATAAAAGGCACCACAACCATACCCCTTCTAGCTATTAGAGGGATGCATTAAAAATTAAGATGAATAGAATGAAGTCGTTGAAGCTATAGATATAGCATGTTTGGTACATGTAAATCAGTTGAATATAAAATGAAATTCAAAATTATTCATCATGCCTGACAATGTTGATCATGCCATCATAAATGAAGATATAATCTAACTATTAAACAATGTATAAGGACTAATGTCTGAATACCCTTTGGATAAAACATTGAATCACATCCCAAAATCAAAAAATACCAAAGATAATGCACCAAAAAATGCAGTAATATCTCTAGTAGATCTAGACATGGATGAAAATGTCATCATCATTGAAAACTACCGGATGGTCTCACCTTTTGTTCAAGCCAAAATAGATGAAATAAATGAATTTATTACCATACATGAACCATATGGTCCTACCTCTAGCAAGATGCCACCCATTATGGACTACCTTTATATCGGGGTACTCCCAATGGATAGATATTGGAAATAAAAAATAGAGAGGTGAGACATTAAATTTGTTCTATACGATGGCATGAATCATCAAAAGGCAATTTATATGTGGGAGCTTGATGGGATCCATATAAGGTGAATTGATAGAGAGTTTAACCATACTACCATGTAATGAGTTTAAAATAGAGCTATCGAGGACCATCAATTAGGGTTTAATATTTCCAATCAAATATGGAGGCTCGGGTACTACTGGAACACTATGACGTATGATTTCAAAATTTCTATCCAGGAGTGTCATTACTATGAGGTTCATTCCATATTCATTCAGCAACCATTGGAGTTTCTTCACACAACCAAGTACTCATATAAATTTTCAAATAGGGGATGGAAATCATTGGACCATATCCTCTATTAAATCGAGGAATTTCAAGTAACTTATCAATGTATATAACTTCTCTTCTTGGTGTACCTATGTTGTAACCCATAGAATTAGGGGGAGAGAAAAATTATCTTATTCATTAATGAAAACATAATTACCTAATTTTCTGTCCCTCATAAAATACTGATTGTAAATGGTACCAATTTCGGTTTTTTTGAGTTTCAAAATCTCAATCAGATGTATTATATCAAATCTAACGATTAGTCCCTCTATCATGTAGTAGATAATGGAGAGATAGAATCCATCAACAAAACCATATCAAATATATTCAATAATATGGGAAATAAAGATAACAAATTCTCACCGGACAAGAACCTATATGCCTTATGGGCTTTCCATACTATGAACCACACCACCTCACAGGAAACCTCTTACTCATTAGTATACGGGGTAGAGGTAGTCCCTCCCATCACCATTCAATTTCCCTCACTCCACATTTCTATATATGATTATTTATCCATATATATAAAATCCTAGAAATGGAAGGATGCACTTTAGTGGCTAGATGATAATACATTACATACCTTTCATCATTTAGATGTCCACCTGAAATGGATTTTGTGATCCTTTAAAAGAAAATTTTCCCCTTAGATCATTCCATGAGGGAGATATGGTATTGGTTTGAGGACTTTGATATTACCCTGAAAGAAACATCCAATGTGGGAGAGAAAGTTGAATTCCCCTTATGTATAACTCCTATTTAACTATAATGGAGAAACTTCGTTGATTTTTATAGATATAAAATTTACCATTACCCCTACCAATTCATGGTTTCTCAATAATAATTCATGTTATAAAATATCCTTCTTATTCACTTGATGATGTTAAACTATGTAGCCGGTTTTTTTCATGTAACATAAAAAGATGTATGTTTCATAAAAATCTTCACCATAAGATGTTAACCTGTAAAACGTCATCTTATAGACGACATGACATTAAAATAAGGAAATATTCCCTCGTATCATGATTTAAAACTATACAAGAATCATTGTCTCGTTGATAGTTCACCACACACGACCTAGCTATATGCTAACAGAAGATAAAATTCCCCAATCCCTATATGTGATTCAGACCGTTATATGAATGTGTCCTAAGAAATATGTGTGGATTTATTACTACCATTAAAGTATGCTTAGTGACCCCCATTACACTAATCATGGTCCCAAAAAAAATATTATTTTCCATCCATGTCGGGTTACCGATGTCCTTACTGCATGACGTTAAACTGCATGGCTGATCTCCTTGTAACATGAAATTAAACAACAAGGTACCCTAAGATCTATGTAAGACTCGATTCCTATAATAAAATAATATGTAGTAAAATCCATAAACTATGTTCTAGGCCCCATAAAAAAATATGTAAAATTCCCCTTCCCTTATATATAGATGAAACTTTTGTAGTGGACTCCAAAGAAATTACTTTCATTTATGGATATGTTACAAGTAAAATTCACTCTCTCGACACATCAAACAGTTCTTTATAGGGAATTGTCCCAAAAACTAAGTGCGTATTGATTCGTATCATCATAGGATACATAGTGAATCTTGTAACTCCAATCTGGGGTTTAGCTGCTATAATAAATAAGAAACCCCCCCTCTGCCAATCGGTCAGTCCCACATGGGGATTTTTCCATTCAGAAATGCATATTCATTGATTCATTACATTACATGATTTGTAATGACACCAAACATAAAATTGTAGGCCTAAAACAACAAATATAAATTATCCTCCTTGTATACGAGTTGGGATAATACATGGATTGTTTTTAAAAATATGTGTGAAATGATTTTTGTTGTAATTGGATACATAGTGATTCTCAATTCTCCTATTCCAAGGCCATCCACTGCTAGTCATAAAATGAATATTCCCTATATATGGTTCATAACTGCACAAGGATACCGTAATAACTATTTAAATCTTTATTCCTGAGGTATTTATATATATAGTGACACTTAGATATTATTTCCTTATCCATCCACCCAAAAAAAATTCCCTTATCCTTCATCTCTATGACCTTTGTGTGGTCGAATAAACCATTTTGAACCATTTTTTCTCACACCAAGAATAACACACTTGGGAATAAAACTTTTTGGAAACAAATTCACCACATGTTTAAGGAATTTTTTTTCACATTGGGGAACTATCATCTTTACCACATGACATTAATCTGTGAGACCATTTCCCTCATCACATGACCTTAAACTACAAGGTCCCTCAATAACTACATGTTGCTAAATTTTCACATTGATGAGGTATTTATTGATTCTTATACCTCATGTTCTAGTCCAATCCAAAATGTACATAAAAATGTCCCCCTCTTACATGAAAACAAGGATCAATTCAAGAGATCTTAATTTTGTCTCGTTATTCATGGTCGCATCTAGGAAATAGTAATTTTATCTATTTCATATGAGTTAGATATATGTTTGGAACTCCACATTCCATGGAATGTATTGGTCTGAGTGTATCACAAGTACTCACACACATCGCTTTTCATCTGTCATACTCTTTTTATGGGGTAATATTAGATCTCAACAATCATTCCATGGCTGTCAGAAATAGAGGGCCATTTTCCTCAGGACACCTTTTTTTGACTATGTGTAATATTCCTTAGTTTCCTTTGTATAAGTATACCTTGAACGACATTTCAAACATAGGAAAATTCCTCCATAAGAGATGAATTTTCTATCTATATAATCCCAGATGTATATTTTTCCTATATCATTACTCGCGATCCATGAACACCCAGAACCATGGTTTTTCCACTCTTCATGTTTGAGACATGTCAGAACATCTTTGCCTCATGATCCACTTATTACTCATAATTTTCATGAAATATGGTCCTAGAAATTTGACCTAAATCTACACGATCACATTTCATCTTTACCAATTGATTTTAAACTACATGTATGATGTCATAACCACCTGAAAATAAATTATATAATTTCTATGAACTACATCAAGTTTGAATCCTATTTAAACAAGATATATAGTGAAGCATAGATCCTATATCCAAATTCGTCGACCATAGTAAAACAATATACCCACACCCTTATATGTATGATCCATATCATTATAGGAGGGGCAATATGGGTTATCAACCAATTCCTGGTCCTATATCTAATAAAAATGTCACTTCCCATTATAAGAGTCTGACTATCGTGTGGGGAAACCTTCTCAGAAAAACATATGGATTAATTATTGTATTGATGAGATACTTAGGGATGTTGAGAACATACTTCCTAGAACCATTCATTATACAAAAAACATTCTGTCGTTACTTATGGGTCAGACTTATGAAAATAAATTACTCATTCTCATCAAATTTCAACAAGGAATGCTCCTTCCATATTCAAAAAAATTCATTTTACAAATCAAAAATCTATGTCCAAGGAAGTCTGAATATCCATAATCCAAACTGGACATTGGAAATGGAGGGTTAGTGTCCTAATTAAACATCTGGTTGACTATGAAAAATATTATTTATATGGATATTCATAAATCACCCACAAAAAATACATGTCAACCATTGTAAAATATATTCTCCCGAGAGACCTCTTCAATATCTTTTCTCCCCAATGAAATTTTCCTCTCATTTACAAATTTTATTCAAAACCACCTAGATTATAGCTAATATACTTTCCCCTTGATGTATGATAATTATAGAATATTATTGGATGGATTACCATTAAAACTGAAAATCATATATCTCTTAGTCAATAAAAAGTTACCTTAAAATATAACCCTCAAATTTCCTTGCCATAAAATTTTAATCTATATTGTCCATGTAGAGACCCAAAGCTTGACGTACATGGAAATTACCTTAATTTTGTGGAATACTTAATACATGACAAAAACAGACTCCTAAAGACCGTATTAGTTTAGTGTCTTTGGAAACTTGGAACGTAATCTTCTAAACATGCTGAAAGATCTTCAACATCTCCCATAAAGATCTTCCCTTTTTTGGTTTTCTTACCTAAAACCTTTATTTATATCTTGGGGAAAAGAAAACATAAAAAGGGTGTGCTCAAATTCTCAGTAAGGGTAAACATAGATAACATAAAACAATCCATGAACATTTTAATGCATGAACTTGAACATAAAATCTAAACATCAAAATCTTGAGCAATGACATAAATCATGGAAGTAAGTAAGTCATATATCATAATGGATCATCAATCGTGATAAAATAGATTGGGAATAAATAATGTAATTGTGGAAATCATTAATCACATGTTATGATTTCCATAGTATCCAAAGCATAGCTACCAAGACCATATTAGTGGACAAAGTCCCTTTTCGAATCGAGTTCACTCCTCATTCTAGTCCTATATCACTGAACCAGATTAACTTACCGTTCCAGCCATGCCTATCTCATGAGATATAAATCTTTACCCAATGCATTGGAGGGAGATATAGGTCCCACCCATCTCATAATGAAATCATTCTTACGTGTGCCACTACATAAAGATAAATAATTCGTCATAACCCAAGGAATAAAATGGATTTCATAAACATCATCCCATCCAAACATAATCCATATAAAACAAATGGATATAATTTCATCATAAGAGAAGTAAATCCATGTAAATCATAGATACATTTTACTTGAAACATTCACATATGAAATAATTTCATAATAGATTTAAAATGGTTTTGATAAAACACTTGAAATGAATTCTTGAGGTAAATATCCTTTCTTTTTTAAAATCATTTTCTTTTCATAAAATTCCATTAAATTTTAAAACAAAACGGTTTTGTTGAATATAATGATGCAATATTGTATAGGAAGCGTCATGAAAATGAGGCATTATGAAACCGTAAAAACCTGTTCATTCCGTATAAGTTAAAACTAACATTCTCCTCGTACTTTTGTCGGAAAAGTCAAAAAGTATCTCGTATGGTAAGAAAATAATGATTCCTTACATACCATGTAGTAAAATACAAAAATGGTTAAAAATCACTTTAAACATACATGAAAACATTTTTAGAAAACAGCGACATTCATGATAAATATAACTCTAGTAAATACTTACGTATAAGAAATCTTGGATAAAAATGAGATTGTAAAATTATCCCTTACCTTATGTCTGAAATACGTCGTATGTATCCGAACCTCCTCTTCCTTGACGCACCTCCTTTAAACTTCTTATTAGGGCACTAGAGTTGGTATTTTGAGAAGAACAGAACCTCTATGATGTAACTAGAGTGGTTGAGAATAGGAATTGGTAGGGTTTGGCCGATATTCAAGGCTCAAAATGGTGTGAAGAGAAGAGAGAAGGGTGCCCTTTTAATAAGGGAGGAGAGGGGCACCTTTGAAAAAACTTAAACTATTATTTTATAATAAAGTCATACTCGGTTTATAATAGCTCCAAATTGATTTATTTCGAAGCTAAAGTGAGTATGGGTTGGATTTCTCTCAACCAATAGGTTTTAGACAAGTTTATGTTACTATTTTAACCTTATCTTTTAGATTTAACTGTAAGTTAAATAATTTAACTTTTACTGTGTGTTCTTGTTTTCTTACACTATATGGTTAATAAACATACTATAACAAGCCAAAAAAACCCCAAGTAGTCCATTATTAATATATATAACCATATCTAAGTCATTTGGATGATCCGTAGATTTTTAGGAATAAAATAACAATTAATAATATAATATTTGTTTTAAAAACTATTTTATGTCAATTTTGACACTATTTGGTAATTGATTTTTGTGAAAATAATAACAGCGTGATTAGTTCGAAAAAAGTTAATTAAATCAATACTAAGATGTCATATTAACCTAAAAATTATTGTAATTCATTAAAAGTCTAAAATTACATTTATTGGGGTATTTATAACATCGTTTATGTTAATATTTCATTAATAAGGTAATTACTGCATCACCATTTTTTCATAAATAAATTAAATTATTTAAAGTCTAAAATTTTTAAATAAAAGAAAATTAGGTAGGAAATATGTTTATCTTTCTAATGATATTTTTAGTTGAATTTATCTTATGTATAACCCTATATTAAAACTGTTTTAGTTATTAAACATTGGTTTTAACTATTTTAACTCGTTTTTAAATAAAATAATAATAAGTATCCTAATCCAATACAAGAGGACCTAAAGGTAAATATTTTATCCCTATGGTTGTTTTTTGGTCGAATTAAACTTATCCAATAGAATTAAGACATGTGTTAGGGTAATAGTAATATCATTTTTACCCTTAATTACCCTATTTACTTTTAACCATGGTAAATAAATGTAAAAAGTTACTATTCACCAAATGTTATTTTTATCTTATTGAACCACATTTTACTACTTGATATTAACCGTGTCTCTTGGATTTTTGAAATTCCACTCACAGAAGTGGTAAAATTAAGTTTTATGTAAATTTTCAAATTCTCATAGGAGGTGGGTAAAAGACGGTGAAAAGTTCAATAAAATTTTTATACATCTAAAATTATTATAAAATGACTCCAATGAATTATATTGAACTTATATAGGTATTATATATCAATATTGAGCTAAAATAAATTTAAATAAAATTAATAATTATTTAAATAAAAAGTCAGTTTTATAATAGTAACCAAGTGTTTTCACTATTCATCAAAAAATTGAATGTTTTCAGAAAAATACCAAAAATTCACCCTAGGCTAATTTCAATATTCTGAATCTAAAAATGAAGTCCATTTTGATTTATAAAATTCATAAAATTTCAAAAAGTGGGTATTACTATTCATAACGACTATTTTATATAATATTTTAATAACATATCGTTGTTTAGTGAAACTCGGTATCGAGTACAACACACACTATCGTGGAAGGTCGCGATTGCATGTAATGTAAGCCAAGTCAGGGTTGCGTGTAGTGAAAGACTCCTTTGTTGTTGTGTATAACCTAATCCAATCATATTCCATTTATACATTTAATATATATATGTATATACACTCAATGATGCGTAGAATAACTACTATCAAACAAACATGAAATTGTGTGTAACACGATCCAAGAATAGTGTTGTGTATACTGCAAGCTAATACGGTGTTGCATATAGCGTAAGTTAATCTTGGTGCAGCATACAAAAAAAGACATCAAAGAAATTAAAAAGAATAATTCTCATAAAATCTTGGGTTGTTACAGTCCATGTTCTAGTAACATGATATTAAATTGTACTATGATTCATCCATACAATAAAAAATAAAATTTATTGTAGTAATCATCTTTCATTCATGGCCAGTGCTAATACATATTCCAACATCAGTTCCAAAAATCATTCAATTAATCAGTCACCCTCTGTGGTCATGATAAATTCCAATTTTCACAAAATAAATGCCCATCAGAAATCGAGGGAATATTTTTTGAGGAATCCGCTATTTTACTATGAATTATATTCCCTATTAATATTATCATAAGTCTCCCACAATAAGTACCTATCAACTAGAGTCAAATTTCCCCTCTAAGAGATGGCTTCTCTATCATTTTATTCAATAAAAACATTTTTCTGGAAACCAATCTTCAAACATTCTCTATACTAACTCATTACATAAACATCCCATATCATACCTTGGATTAGAAAACCACGAAATCATGGTATAAATATCCCCCATTAATTTATGAAAATAGCAAGACACTCTTGGCCAACAAAACCATGTAAGGTCATTACCCCATGATTCATGGTCAATGTTGTTCGACCTAAAACAACATTTTACTATTTAGACATGAAATAAATTAATATACCCACAAAAGAGACAATTTACTAACTAGGATGAAAACAAAGAAAGGGAACCCTACGAAAAATATTAGTACCAACTCAGTAAACATATGCTTTTCAATGTTTATGAATGAATTAGGCATCCAAAAAAATACACAATACATGCTATGTCGAAAACCATCAAAGGGGAGCCTAAGGAAATGCAATGTCATTACCACAAATCCAACACCATTGTAGTCATAGAATAAACATATGGTATTAATTGAAAATACACAATGTTTATTGGATTCTCCATGTAACTATATAAATATTTGAAACCATGCACACAGAGTCACTAAAATCAGAAAAAAATTAGTTCATTGAATTGTATTTCTTAAAATGTGATGATTCTAGTATAAAAAAATGAGTAATATTGATATCTAGTGAAGAAACCATTTTCATTATCTATAATATTATATTTCAAAACATAGTGTAAATTATGATTGATGGTAATCTCAAAACAAGATAAAGGATAGTCACTAAAGGGAGAATACATTTTCATTTATCAATTAAATTAGAACAAAGAACATTCATATCCTGGAGTCACTCCAATTAATAGTAAATTGTGACGATAGGGCCCACTCAGTGGATTCCTAATGCTAAATCTGCACCTCACCTAAATCCATTATTGATTGGATAAGCTTAGATAGATTTGAATTATTATCACTAGCACTCTCCCGCAATGCCTCTACCCTCTCATCCCAATCCAACATTTCCTTCTCAGACACCTCCACCAATCGATGTCTCTCATCCATAGTTTTCTCGATACGATCATGTTAATTATTGAGCTACTCTAGAACCTAAATAAGATCTCCAATTCATTATATATTTGTTCTGATAAAGTTTTATTATATTTTAATTCACCAAGTTGTATCGCATCCATCCAAGCATGCACAATAGATTCATTATGAAGGATATTCCTTGTTGTGAAATGGTGGGACATTGACTCTAAGTTGACATGAGATAATGAATAATTTTATCATTATTTTGTGTAGAAATCCCCTTCATTGAAATTTCATGTATTTCCTGATTATCCACCCTCACATGTATAAGTAATGAAAACAGGTGATATAATTTGGGCAGTTTCATTAGAATATATTTTAGGGTAGTCCATGAAATTAGAATCCAAATTTCCTTCCATATATCCTGATGGTATGAATAAAGGTTTAAAAGGGTCTCCTAATTCTCATTGAAATGTCTCTTATATTGAAGAATATATTTATGAATAAGTGACACTATATAGGGTTATAACCCATTACCTTAATCATGAATTGATTTTTTTTCGACCCACTCATGTGAAACATTAGTGTGTAGAGAATTTTGAGTAGTTGATTAAACCAAACATTCATTTATAAATTTTACTATTTTAAAAATTATAAATATGTCAATCCCAATGATTTGAAAGAAATGGGAATGGTTGTAAGAGGTTATAACTCACATTCACTTGTCGAAGCTCTGGAATCCCAAGCCACTATTGTTCCATCACCTGGAAAAGTAGAAGTTGATTCCTCAATCTATCGGATGAAATCGGGTTCTTCATGGAACATATCTGGTTGAGGATAGTTCTCTACCAAATTAGTATAATTTAAAATATCACTCATTAATAATGAGATTGTGAGGATAACCATTATGTAACTGGGGATGAAATTTATGTCTATCTCTCCTTGAGCTACAATCAACACCACTTCTATAGTTGTACTCTCTATAGAAAAAAACTTCAACATGGTAAAAATATGTTTTGGTCTCTAATTTATCTCCCACTAATGGGACAGATTATGTTTGTTCATGAAGAGATTCCCACAGGGTGGATGGAATACCTCAGATGTCCTCAATTGGTCTAGGTTCTCCATTTAGTTCAGATATAGCTGCCAGTGGAACCATGTTTGTCTCTAAATTGGAAGGGTCTACAGGACCCTAGGAGGTTTTTTCTTACTGACTCACTCGATATTCATTGATCCATGTGTGAAATAATTATTAATAACATGAAAATAAACAATATGATAGGTAAGAAAAGATATGAAACATTAATCTCTCATCCACGACTAGGGATGATTCATCATCTTTCATGCATGTCGATATCTCATCGTTCTTCATAAGGATGATCCCCAAGAAGGAATAGTGTTCAGGTTTGGGGTGGAAATGATCCTATAGTATTTCGAATAACCACCTCTATATTAACCATCACCTTGGGAGAGCCTTCACTTTTATCCCCCATGTCCTATGTGTTGTTCTCACCAATATCATTACCCCGTACGGTGTATATTGTGGAAAGAATAGGTGTCCAAATCTCCCAAGGCTCGTACAAGGATAATGGGAAGGGGTTCAAGGTCACAGTAATAACAAGATGGTAACTTCATATAAATAACCATATTACCTCCTCCGAATCCTCATCGCATCACATGATTATTACCACAAGTTACTCTATTCGGTCGGACCATAAAATTATACCCCTGTATGAGTGAATCCAGATGTCAATATCCTTCATATATATACCCACATCAAAAGGATATTCTTGATAATTGAAAATTGGGGGAAGATTTATTTTACCAAATATTGTAAGATAAAGTATCTTTTACTGAAGCACTTCCTAGATTTCATCAGCAGATGTGACGTCTTTGAATGTATCTAGATATTTCAAAGCATATGGGAAGGTTGTAGTGATAGGAATGGATAATTCTAGAAGTTATTCCATGTAAATTACGGTGGATTCCATCGACTGTACCTTATTTATTGGAACCTTATCCACCCTAGGACCCTCTTCGAATGGGTTCTTATGAGACCCCATCTAGGAAGTGGGAATTTCCCCTACCCTTGTTATATAGAGGTGGTTGGATTCATAGTACTCTTTAGAGATTTGAATATCTTGCACTTCAATGTTGTTGAACTGAAACCTCACCATTGTAATCTCACATCAGGTATATCTATTTTGGTTTTGTAGTGAATAGAAAAAGGCATCAATATCATAATCATATGCAACCACTACCGCAATAACATCATTGTAACAGATACTGTCGAGCACTAACTTGTAGCCATATCTTCTAAATGAAGCATCATTATCCTCCAAAAGGCAGCATTGAAAGAGAAATTAATGGTAGATCATCAAATAATCCAATTTTCATCGTGAAAATTTGATGTCACCATTAAGAGGGTCTAATACTTGACATTGAGAACTAGCACCATTAGTCTGGGAAGTCGAACCCTAGGCTCTCAACATCCGTCTTGGTTGTCCAGGAAGAGAAATTTTCATGGCTACTTCCATGACTATATTGGCCATTGATTTTCCTACGATCCTCTCCAGCCTCAAGACCCAATTGTTTCTTGATAATAAGAATAATTTTTTGTATTTGATATTTGATGTATGATTAATTTCAAACATTATTATAAGGCATGTTTAGTGAAAATAGAATAACAATAGGGGAGGATGATGAATTCAACACCCAGTATCATATCAAGCGAGCATCATCCAGATCTTTTGAACCACCATAATGGTCATTTCTATGAATTCACTATTGATTATTAGGGGATACCTCATCTGGAAAGAGTATGATTGACCTGAAACCCTACAAGGTTCATTCCACTCACATATAATCTATATATCGATAATGTCCCCTAAAATCCCCTCTCTCCGAAAAATGAGATACCCTCACCTTTTAATATCCCTAGATTCATTTTTCATCAATTTAACAATGGGGGAGGTGTGAGGATTATAGATGAAAAAATTGTTATAGTTGAACTAATAGACTATTTCACTATCTTTTTGGTCTATTGGGTTTACCCCACTTACAAATTAAATATATTCTAGGAATGTAGCTTCTAAGATCTATTGACTATTAATTAATATCTATGTACTCTCATATGTTATTCTACCTATCCCTAAATTAATTGGAATGCGTCCACTAGATGATATGGTGGATTCCCCCCATAGATTCATCCTAGAAATCATTATATCATTTCAAGCATTGAGAAAAAATATTAATACACCTATCAGTGACCAACCAAGCTACCATTATAATGGTCATGACTCTAACCCCATTAACAAATTCAAACACCAATATCATCTAGCCATTATGAAGCATGGAAAATAAGGATTCCCATCAAATATTTGGTCGATGTTAGGGATGATATTCTAGGCCCAGTCGTTAAACTGGCCCACCTCAAGTGTGGGACAATAGGCACCAATATGCCTTCATGTCTAAAGAGATGAGAAAGTCTTTGTCCTCATTGTCTAATAATCATGGCCTCATGTTGTAGAAATTTCATTAACCCATTCAAAAAAAGGGATGTCCTACTTCACGAAAAGGGAAACCTTAAAAATTTCCTTTACCTTATTGATAATGTTCTTGGAAAGAGGGGGGGGGTCCTCTCTGTGTCATTCCAAGATGAAGGGGATAGTATAAATTCATAACACATTCCACCCATTGTGGTAGCCCTAAAAATAATATTGTCATCTCGGAGACTAATTTCAACCTCCCCATGCACCAGATGGCAGGTAATATTTTCTAGACTCCATTGGGTAAGTAGTTGTGGGATAACAGTTCAATTCTGATTGGAGTAAGTATATATTACTCATATTTCTTTGTACGAGACCATATATTTCAAAAAAAATTAAATTCCTCAGAAATCTGGATGACCAAGAAAGGCCACCCTCATTCTAGAAAAAATGAGCCTCCAAGACAGAGGTCTTGTTTCGATGACCTCCAAAGATTATCTCTTTTTGTTTCCTTCTATGAGATGTTGTGATAGAAATGTATTTTCTTATTGGGAACCTACATGATTTCTTCTAGAGGTAGAGGATTTTAGTTCTAAATAAGACTTATGGTGGTTGTTTCCTTAGTGAAAGATCCCATAGCCGATATTTTGGTTTAGGAATCTTGCTTTTATTGATTATTCATGACCCTGGTTGATTTAATGTGTATGAAACTATGATTGGAAAATTGGATTGAAACCTCCTTTCATAAAGAGGTTGTCGATCATAGATTGGAAATACCTTTTAGATGGTAGTCAGAAGTCTCACTAGAGAATGGTGGAGCATGTAAAAATAAATTGTGGCATTCTTGTCAACTAAATCAATCATCGCATTCATCCCATCAACCCCGAAACTAAGAGTAGTATCAGCTATTGTAGAAATTTCATACGATTACATCCTTTATTTTCTGCAAAAAAAATAGATGATAAGGGTTTATATTCAAAAAAATAAGAGTAGTATAAAAGGAATAAAAAAATCCGACAATGAAATAATCATCCTGCAAACAATAATCCCATGAACCATTGTCCCAAGAACCATTAGTCTGGGATGAATAGTATGCAAGGAGATCAGTACATGAACCATCCAGTCAATATGTGGTCATACCATTCTTATATGATGAATTTTATTTATTGAAAGTTTCTCCCACTATGTAGAATGTTACAAGGTAGAGTTTCACTGTTGGATAGGTCACGAAAGGCTCATTTCATAAGGGGACTTGGTAATTGAAAAATGAGTAGGGTCTCCCTATTTTGGGAGTGGTCTCCTCCATTTTTCCACATGAATAAAAAAAACCAAATCAAAAAAATAATTATTTTCAATATAACCCCCTCGTTTTCTTCATGATCAGTAAAAATTTCGATGGGGTCATCTATTGGGTCCTTAAAATACTATATGAGAAATAAAAATACTTTCATGAAATTTATCAGGGAAACAATAATCCTGAATAATAATTAGAAGAGAAATTAAGAAGAGGAATGGATCCACTGATGAGGACAGGGATCCATGGAGAGAAATTTACTACGTTGACCACTTATCCAAATGGAGTTCCACCGCTCCATGAGGCATCCTACAAAAGAAAATATTCACTAGAAGAAACTGTACTCTAGGAGGAAATGGATGAAATAAAATTGTTTGTGTCGTCAGAAGGTTATTACCACAACTATGAATAACAATCCTTATGAATGAAAATTCATTTAAAAGTTAATATCATGTTTTTGGTCTCCTTCTAATGAAATTTTTCACGAGAATCTACATCCTTTCTGGGCTACCACAAAAAATTCCCTATAGAACACCATGAACGACTAGTTATCCCGATTCCCAATAGGCCAGTTCATCTATAAAACCACCATGGGGGTTCATGGGAGAATATTATGAATTTTAATGGATATATGGTGAATGGTGCAAGATCCATCAATTCTCATCATGTAAACCCACTGCATAAAATTAAGGAAAAAATTAATTCACTTTACATACTCAAAAACCATTGTGAAGACCATTACAAAAAGTATAATATGATTCCCACATTGTGGTCTATAACCCATATAGTAAGAAGATACATGGAGGATACCATGTCGAGTATTTCAAACCACTAAATCAGACAAACCTGACCCATCATTTTAATACTCTATGCAAGAAAAACTTGTTCCTGCGCAGAAAAATGCTATGTTAGGGAAACCTGAGCCAACATTAGAAAACTCTATACAGAGTGATCCCAGGACCACAGAGAAAAATGATATGTGGGTAGAACCTATAACAATTAATAAATTCTCTATGCCATCATGATATTGGTTTATGTATCTTAATGGTACGTGGAACCTTCCTTACCCATGTAGAAACATGCTATGTTGAGGGAACCCTATCCCATATATGATGATGCTATTATAATTGGGAATCATAGGGTGATAATCATTCCCACTTGCACTTCTTACCTCTTCTATTCCATTGAATATCCCATTTTAACCCCTCCATAAAACATTCTAATGACGTCATGTCATGTCCTCTTCTAAATCCACTTGATATGTTTGATCAAATTGTAGGACACATCAGCATGTCCTCTTGAGTGTACATTCCCATGGTTAGAGGAGTCATGTTCATGACCTCTGTGACAAGGGAGGCCTCCAAATTTTTTTAATTCTACATTCACATCGTAACTAGGGTCCCAAACCTAGAGGTTCATATGTAGCCCTTCCTATTTTTGGATGGGGAGGGAGTATCATGCTTTCCTTCCCCTTGGAGGTGTAGTGTCTTATCCTCCACTCTTCCATAAGAACTAGTCAAAGGGTATCCCTCATGTACTAAGACCCTATCTTTTTTGCGATAATTGGAACTCTGTCAACCTATTTCTATAATAGGGAACAATGATGGTATGATATGGGTATTAGAGATCAATTTTGTTCCCTCTTCTTTTTGGAACATGCCTTATGAACTAGCGAATAATGTGGATCATGTGATCTTAAGATATACAAATTTTTACTACTTCTCTTATTGATCATGACACACAAGGTTTTAGAGGAATGTTGTGATCATGATAGATGCAAAATATGAATCCTCTACTGGGGCTATTATATGCTATAATCCATGACCATATCCATGATAATGGGCGTATTTATCAGTATAGGCCCCTACCAAACTCAAATGGGAATCAAGGGTCGTATATGCCCTTACCAATAATAAAATGGGATTCTTATTCAGTGGATGACACAACACATTCTGATCTATGTGGGATTTTATTCCTTACTGACTACAATACAATGGAAGTGTCATTAATGTTCAAAACCAACACCTCAAATCATTACTAGTCCTACCTTGTCCATATTCTTAGTAGGGTCACATCCATCATGGAGGGCCATATTTATTTCAATACCATTTCATCACCATCCATATTCATCCCTCATCCCTATATGGTAATGTAATCACATGGGAAACCATTCTACCTCCAAACATTGTAGTCCTTTTCAACATAAGTCCCGCAACAGACATTGAAAAGAATCCTTCCGCATAGGTTCCCCTACCCCATGACGTTAGACTTCATTGTTGGTTCCATATCAAAATAGTATAAAAAATATGATGTGTAGGGTTAAATGGAACAAAACTACATGGGTAATGATTTTTTTAAAAGTATATAGAGGAATCCCATCTTATGGGATTGATCCAAGCATAAACACACCTTATGTCCCCCTGGATGAAAATAAACTCATGATTACCTCATTGTGGGATTCAAAACCAATGTCCTAATAACCAAAACTATAAGAATATATTAATCTCATATAAATGTACCATTAATGCAGATATTTTTATAAATAAATATTCATTCATTAAGGGATAACCTTGAAAACATATGGATGATTATGAACCGACACAAACTAATAATTTTTTATTAATTAAAGGGTGACCTACATCACGCATGGGAATAAACCAAGGATTTATGAAAAGTCTTAAATAAAATCTATAAGAGGGTCACATAATAGGAAATTTTTTCCTCCAAATAAGGTGTGATGAGCCCCACCACCAATCCTCTCAACCAATGTGAAGTCCCTAACCATTTGGGGGCCATTTATCAATAGTTTCTTCCCTTTGGAAGGTAGGTTCACAAAACAAATATCAACTGGAAAAATCGTTTAGTTTTTCTAGCTACACTAATAACCCGTTCAAAGTTGTTCATGAATAGTGAACCGAATTTTTGTTATTATGAAACATACCCCCCCACAACCAATTATTTATGGGGAAAATGTTTTTTTCAGCAACTTATATATATGGGGAAAATGTTGGGGAAAAAAATGCTATGGTATTTATTTTGTATAGAATCTATTTGAACTAATAGTAAACTTTTGAATAAGTGGTCTATTATAACTAATAAAAACCTAACATTATATAAAAATTCAGAATCATATATATACATCTATAATACAATTCAAAGTGTTAGGAATACCTTATTAGTTGTATACTAAAAAATAAGGGTAAGCTCAATGAAACGGTTTAATAAGAGAACATTTTGGGGAACATATACAATAGGAGTGGTTAAAAGTTTTAAAAAAAAAATTAAATATCATTATAATGTGATTACAATTATAAATTTTTTGAAATATTGAAAAATAGTTTTGTTTATTATTGAAATACATATAACTATTGGAGCTAGAAAAGTACAATTTCTATAAAAAAAATTCAAAATGAATAATTTGAGAAGTATATGATCCAACCTAAAACATATATAAAATGTGTTTAAAAGAAGTTATTGGTTATGAGAAGATTCATTAGATGCTGAAGAAATGAATTTACTCTAAGAATATTATTGATCCAAATTATTCACAAATATAATCCAAAATAATTCCAAGGATGGAATACTGAACAACTATAATAACAAAAGTAGAAGTTCAAATATTGTATAATTAAATATTGCATAAATAATATATTTATGTAATGAATGATTGATGTGATAAAAAAGATAATAACACCATTTGGGATCTGGTATCAAGGAATGAGAACAAAAACATAACAAATAGAAAGTTAAATGTCATAAATATAATAAATGTGAAAGGTAAGGTAATAAAGAATAATGAAAGGCTAGTTTTCACATGGGATTATTATATGGATATAAGTGAAATTGAAGATTCATATTCATCTGCGTCAAGTAATGAGATCATTATTATGTACTCAATAGTGGTAGATCCAAAACATTAACTTATTTATCATTACTTCCTAAATAATTATCTTCAAGGAGTCGTCATTTAATAACCTAATAGTTGACTAATTGATAAATATGGGATCACCAAATATAGTTTAATGAAGTAATTTTATGAGATAAACCATTCCAATGGATCCATTTATTTCATGATGGATGGATTCTTTAGAAATCTGAATTTTCTAAATAGTAAAGTCGACGAAAATATCTATAAAAAAGAAATTACCATAGGTACTCTCATAATTATTGTGTACATGGATAAAATATTTTTTGTACATAAAAAATATAATATTTTTGAGGATTTTATTAAGGAAATTAAATGTAATATTAATATATATATGTTGGGTAATATATCATATTTAATGGGATTTTAAATCATTAATGGATATATCAATATAAATATATCCCTGAAAAACTTGGTCGAATATATTTTAGAGGTTTGGAATGGTCGAATGTGGTTAAAATTTTAATTCTCTACATATTTTCACTAAGTTAATAAATGAAGATGGTGGAATATGTTTAGATTAGTGGGATTGTAGAAAATTTATTAGGATCCTTCCAAACATAATAGTTTCTAGATATGAAATTTATTCCATGGAATTGTGTTTATGAATGAAATGTTAACCCAATGAATCAAACAAGTTTTCATCCAAGAGTATTTAGATATATACAAAATTATAATATTTTATAGCTTACTATAAACTTATATGCACATTTTTAACATTTTTATATTATGTTGATAGGAGTATAATTCAAGTGGAACATTCAATATTAGTGATTGTTTCATGAACTAAAATCCCCATGTCATGATCCTTGTCATCTAATGCCATAGATCTCCTATAATAAAATGGTTTCCTTCCAAGAATACAATATTTCATTAAACATTACCATCACTAATCAGATTATTGACTGTCCTCACATGCCAACAAATATTCTTTCGTCACATGAGAACACCATAATTGTGGAACCTATATTTTAAAAATAGTATTTCAACTACACATGTACCCAGGTTCTTAAAACCCCGCATAAAGAGAAAGGGTTCAATGAAAAATCAATACAATAAATGTCAACTTGTTTCAAATTTCTTTTCAAGAGAGTACATGATTAGAACTCCATCCTTGTGAATGCTTTTCCATGAGATGTTTCAAGATTTGTGACCTCTTGTGGAATTTCCCATGGTGTGTGTTAGTGATTATAAGGCACAAATAGGGAACTTTTGTTGAATAATGGGGACAATATTTTGTTGATATGTTACCATCATGGTTAATATAACTAATAGTGTGTTGTGAGGGTAACCAAGGTACTGTAGGAAACCCTTGGTGTTTGATAAACTAGTTCAAGACCCCAGGGTATTAGTTTGTGAAAAAAGGTATTTTTGATAATACGCCACCAAAGGTGTATGGGATATAACTTGGATTGTGGATTTGGGTCTATAATGATGGGGTTTTATAATAGTGTATTGGGAGTATAAAAAACCAAGAAATTTTAGATGTAAAAGTCCATGGGTTAATACTGATAAGAACAAGGAGTACATTTTTTTTCATGAGCCATGTAGATTAGAAATAGTCATTTAAGTGATTATTGAAATAAATTAGACTTAGAATGTGTGACCTCCTAGGAGCATTCTCGGGGTTTGTGTGAGTGATAATAGAGTACACTGAAGGAATACTTATTAGCCTATGACAATATTCATTAGTCATATAAGAGAAGTGTGTACCAACCTATAGTGGGTTGGTAATGAAACCAATGAATTAATAGTGAACATGGTGATATATTTTTAGGTTCATGGATTGAGGTGTTAAGGCCATGAAACATATGTGTGGTATAGAATAAAAAGAATAATGTTTACCAGCATTGAGAATAGTTGAATTTGTGTACATTGAATTAATCTCAATAAGAAACATGAGTGTTTAGGTTGAGAAACCACTATGAATTTCCTATAACTATCATGGTTCCATCGATATCCCGATAAAACTTGTGGAACATTCCATATCAATGAAATATGAACATAAATATAATTACATTACAATGAGGTAGGTATGATGTGATGTGAAAAATAATTTCTTTGGAACCATTTAACAAGTTGTAGAAAATTTTAAAAAATCATTTCAATGTGATAAGTTCATTGAGTTATGGATAATCATTAATGTATTTACTCCACCTCTCACTTACAAATATGTGTTTAGGCCCCCCAACAAAATAATTGGACTATATTTTAAAATTGAGATAAAATAGAATCAACTCATTGTATATTTTTTAAATGGGGGATAAGAGTTTCAATAGAGAGAGTGAACTTATATATAATCCATTATTATGGATTTTAAAAAGGGGGTATTTTTGTTATGATTTGGTGGAGTTTAAAGGATAAATCATTGACATTGATTTCTTTATTTACCACATGGATTGGAATATCTTAAAACACAAAATTATCCTATGATGTAGTGTAATTTTGAATCAAAATTATGATAGGATCTGATTAAAGTATTATTAAGTGGTATTTAAATAAATTAGTTATGATTGAATGAAAAGGGTTCCAAAAGGGTTGGAAACAAATCTAAAAGGGTAGCTTGAAGAACTATTATGATTTGGGGAATTGTTGATGACTAATTGTTTAAAATATTTGATTACAACAATGTCAATGATGTGTTTTGAAAGTGATATGTAATATTTGGGTTTTGGGAAATGTATTTTTAAGTAATTATGAACATAAATATATAAATTGTCCATGTTAGGGATGTATAGGGATGATCCTCTAAATGTTTACCCACAATCATAAATCATCATAAACATGATCTCTATGGCATATTAATTCTATATAACCATCATCCAAGTCTATGTAACCATCATATTCATTTTTCAGACAACATATTGTAATTTATTAATCATAATTTCTCCCTATATAAACATCATATTAGTAAATGATATCCTAAATCAGTTTATGTCGACATGATAATTGTAAGAATCATCTACGAGCCTATGTAACCATCAAACATTCTTTTTACCGATCATTAGATCATTATAACCATCATTTTAGCTAAATAAAAAATTTCTATTAAAAATTTATTTATTTAAGACTAATCAAATATAATGATGATATAAATATCACATAGTGATTCAAATATAATATATAAAATTTTATTCAAGAAGTAAAAAAATTAATTTATTTAAAATAAATATTAGATAAGATAAAACATGAGATCAACCATTTGTGAGTAATTAAAAAATAAAATAAATTATTATTTATTAAATAATAAATAAAAGGTTTAACCGGGATGATGTTTTGTTATTATTGATATTTTATATCACATTATAATCATGTTTTGATATAGGAAACGTTTGATATATATTTTGAGATATTATAGATCCAATGTTCTAATGAAAATATGATCCGTCATATATATTTAATTTCTTGAATGTATTGATGGGTATTTTAATCTATATAGAAATTAAAAAATATTTCTGTTGAGTTTCGTTTAACTTTCATGGGTTATAGAAGCTTGAATCTACTATGTATTTTAATATTTCATACATATTCAAGTATATTGAATGTATATAATTTATTATTAGAAAAAAATTATGGGATACAGGCCCATGTGAAGATCATGTTTAATATTGCATCAAATTGTTTGAGTGTTGAAATTGGGTAATTGATAGTATTGATTTTTTGGAAGTTGGAGAATGTTTTAATTTTTTGTATAAATTCTGGTATATAGAAAATGAAATGAGAAGTTATTGTGTATCTAGGAAATGACCTTCCTCAATGATAAATATAGAGTATATCCTCCTTAATATATTGAGGTTTTTGAGTTTCTAATATAATTAAACGATATAGAAAATAAATCGAGTTATACAAAGACGGTGTGAGACTCAGTGTAAGAGAAGTGTATAAGTAATGGTACGTAAATATGAGGATAATGAGATTTGAAAAACTATTATAAAAACGATTATTGAGTTTAGAATATTAGACTTAAAGGCCACTATGATGAATCAATAATTTCATGACGATTTCATTCCATAGAACATAGTGATATGTTTCTTAAAGAAGAATAGGTTTATTATTATTGAATAGTATTATATATTGATATTTGAGTGGAAGAAGAACTCAATTGTTTATAAACCAAGTAAATTATGAAGTGAATGTTCATGAAGATAGATATAGGTTCAATCTAAATATCTTCATACTATCCTGATATAGAGGATTAGACATCTATTATTGAAATAACCTATACTGAAAATGAAAACTACCATATGGTGGTGTTGTTATTATGTGTAACTGTTAAAAGATAATGAACATATGAGAGGAATAATTATGTTAGGATGAATGGTATCAAGATAATAATTTACCCAAACACATTAATTAATATTTAAAAACATTGAAAAATAATTAGCAAGATATTACTAAATTAAATAGTAAGAAGTGACATTTGATATTGAGGGATAATATCAAAGAATTTTTTCTATAGAATGGGGAAGTTTTATGTTTAATTACAATAATATGAGAATATTATTCTCAAATTATACTGTAATATGTTATGTATAAAAAATGCTTATATGAAAGGGAAGAAAATGTATAAATAATTTGGCATTGATTCACCAATTCCCCCCAACTCGCAATGTAACCTTTTAGTTTAATATAACATACAAAATGTAATAATTCAATACAATAAATAATTAAAAAATAGGTCATTATGAGGTAATGGTCATTTAAAATTTACTAAAATTATCTTAAAATAAAAAATTAATCTAAACATCTAATTGAGAGAAATTTTATGGCCATAATTAATCATTTAAGTATTTTTAATACATTTGTGAAACATCCCATTACTTTAAAAGCAGTTTTTAAATTTTTAGAATTTCATTAGTAACTTTTTATGATTACTTTAGATTTATTTTGCCATGTATGGTTGAAAAAACAACTCTTGAGAGTATTAATTTTGCATTAATTTTTTGGGAGGGTTGGGTGGGTAGAATATGGGTCAACTTAGCCAGACATTGATTGGGTCATCCCACTGAGACATGAGTCACTCTTTAATTTTGGGTTTGGGATATACTATGGGGAGCCTTGGCATGGGATTGATAGTGATCACTCTCTTTATACAAGAGATGTTTTTAATATTTTTTAAATATCACATCTCACACAAAGTAGCAGGGCATAACACCACCCCCGATCAATAGGGTTAGAAAAGTGGGTAATGTGTGGCAATGACCACCATATGTGATTATAATTTTCAAAATCAATAACCATATTTATGTTCTTTTTCCATATTATATACCTTGTACATGTGATGTCACACACAACAACCTTTTTTAATTTATTTTACATTAGATACAAAAATCCATTTGATCCTTTAATTGAAATTTATTGACTATTCATCCATTGATCTATAAACTATTTTTATTATATGGAACTTATTGTCACATAGTACTTGTTTTTTGTAAAATTTAATTAAACTCATAACTTGAAAAATTAACTTGTTTCTTCAGCAAAACATGTAGGTACTTGGGTATGGTATTAGTCTAATTAATCACTATAGTATAAATGATTGTCATATTATGCATGAAAATCCCATATATGAAAAAAGTTTCTCAAAACTTGTATAAAAACTATAGATATGACATACCTAGGTCAAATTTTAATGATAGATCACATATTATTTATTTTAAGTATTGATACTGAAATCAAAATGATACCTCATCTCCTCATGATATCCAAACATAGTCTTCTTAGTCTCATATCATCTTAGCATAAATGAACCCTAATAGAAGAAATTCATATCCTCTATACATTTACCCTCATTTTATTTTTTTTCATCATTCTATGATTTTTTTGAGAGCTCAAAACATAAACGAGATATGTATCTATCACCTTGAATGAAATGATCATGGTGAAAATATATTGTGATGATTAAATCAATATTTTATTCTATTTTGTTTTATATATGTATATAAATCAATATAGAGTTGAAGAGAGATCTATAAATTCATTAAATTGAATGGGATTATTATTGATGGCTATAAAATGAAAAGTCATAGTTTGGTTTAATTTCAGATAATTTAATCTACATTTTTAGATATGTTTAATTTTATAAAAATATAAATACTGAATCCAATAATATTGTTACATGTTAAACATATAATGAAAAAATTATCACTCTCTTTTGAAAAAATATTCTGTGTCATGATGAAATATAAGGCATTAAAATTATCTTTTCATATATAATAATTTTATTGATCCTTGAATAAAACAAATTATTTTAAAAATATACTTCTCTCATATAAATTCTTTATATATTATTTTATTTATTTATTAGATAAATAAATATAAACCTTTTTATTCTAAAGTATAATAATTTATAATGTTACATATTAATTCATAGAGTTATGATCATTCATTAATAGACGTTCACCAGACCTTGAATGTGGGGATCAATTTTTGTAAAAAAACTAAATCATTTGAATTTATAGATTATCTAGATACACAGTGAGTGTGATTATATATCATCTGCTTCTTAACATTATTGATGTATTATAAGAAAAGATAGTGGTATATTGATAAAAATTATATCCCCTATATAGAAATGTATATGTTATATATATTTAGAAACCTCCAATAAAATCAATTTTTTAATATAATTGATTTTTATGAAGATATATTGAAAAAAATGATTCACACTTCATATAAACATCCATTAATGTTTTATTTATCATCCATAAACTATATTATATGGAATTTTATTTTCATATGAAAGTCATGGATTTACTCATTTAGCTAAATTCCTAGTGAAATAGCCAGAGAAATATTCTTCTTATTTAAGTAGTGGAAAATATTTTCATTATCATTAAATGAATTTTTACCACTTATAATATACCCAACACTTTCTAACTCATCAAAAAATAAACTCTCACGGTTTGTTACATTAATCAATGTGTGAGAAAAAATTAAATTAATTGAAAATGATACCAATCCAAGGGACCAATACATGTTCTCAAAAGTTGGAACATCCAATGTAATCCAAAAATTATGGTCTTATAATTGACAATTTTTCTCTCATTATCTCCATTCTTTAAATCACAATGGCTAGAAATCAAAATAATATCTCTCAATTATTATTATATGACAATATATTATATTATGATATATGTATCCAATTATTAAAAAATATTTGTGTAAAAAAATACGATTTAGATTAATTTCATAGTATTATGATGTTTTCAGTGTATTTGGGAATGGCAATGACCTTTTTGTATGAAAAATAATCTAAGGAATTGGCCATGTAAATAGTGTGTGAAAAAATTATTAACACTATTATGGTAATATAAAATTATGAATAACTATCTATATAAATGATATGGTAATCATAATGACTATTTCATATAGTTTAATGGTTCCCAAAATAGTTATAAATTCATTATTTTTTAGGGACACATTTTTTTACGAATTACTATGTTATATTATCACGATAAATTATAACAGTAGTGACCTTTTAGAATTTATAATCAAGAATTAATGTAAGGTAAATAATCCTATAGTTGATTGGTGAGATAAATGTATGTGTTGAAATAGAGATTATACTGGATGGAGACACATACTGTGTTTCATAGTATCCTATTAAATTTTAACTCTTTTTTAGACTGATATATGATCTTCTAATGATTCCATATTATTGTATTTGTGTCATTGTTAGACGTTAAAATTTGTTTTCATTTGATATAACTTGTGAAATGATTTCAAATCTTATCACTATAGAAGTAATATTCATATTTTTTTCAAGGTGGTTTATGATTATATATTGATGCATATTTAATTATTTATGGTCTTTCATGCTATAGAGTACTCCATAACCAAGTGACCAAGAAATGTTTTCCAAAAGTGATCCAACACAAGCATATGATGTGGGGATATTATGGTTATTAGATATAACCATCTTGATTATAGTTCTATAGATATAGGTTTGGGATGTTATAGAGTGGTAATATAATCTTATTTTGACTCATTATAAAAATTTGAACACAATGGTTAGTGAATGAATATTGTTGAAAATTAAAATGGATATTATTCTTGGTTTTTTATAACACTTTTATAAAGGTTGTATATGTTACGTGGGTGTGATTTTTTTTCATGGTTTTCAAGTATTAGATTTATTAGAATTTTAAGAAATATAGTCTATGATTTATTATTTATGGTTCACCACTTGCTTGGATATTGTGTGTTGTGTAATCAAATTTAGAACATATGATACCCATGATATAAGTATTCATATGCATGAGTGGTAACATGGCTATGATGTAGGGTTAAATTATTTGACATGTAATTCATATTTAGTGAAATATTTTGGAATATATGTTTTTTCTAGAACACAAAATTAATGAACTAATATATATTTTGTTTTTTATTATAATTTAATGATTTATTTTGGGAAATATATATGAAATATAAACCAAATGCTAAAATTGAGTAGTTTGGGGTACAAAATGCTTGAGTATAATGATCCCATTATATCATAGGATGTGAACATACAGTTTTATAAATTGATTATAACCAATAAATTTCCAATATTATGATAGAAAGAACTATGATGGATATATTTTGAGATATGACTTGGGTGTTTCAGTAGTATTCCAATATAACTTCCCATAGTTGAGCTCCTAGAGTGAATAGATGACCATGGCCTATCTATAGTAGAGATGAAGCCTCGTTTTCTATAAGGACCTCCATTTTATAAAAACCAATAAAAATGGATGATACAAGATATACAATCATTCTTATATGAGGCTTTGAGAGAGGTAATTAAATATTATATTTATTTATATATTTTTATATATAGAACACATCCATATTTAAGGTTGTAGGTAAACCATATGATATAGAGTTTAGGATCTATTCCACAAAAAAATCTAAAAAATTGACACACCACTTTAATGAATGAGGAATCATTATATATTTATCATGATATGTTCAACAAATCTCTACTAGTAATTCCTAGTTTAAATTGAAAATAATAATTCATGGTCTAGAAAAACATTGAAGATCATTTCATCCAGTAGTTATTTCTTGAGATACTATGTGTTAATAGAGCTATGAAGTGTATTCATATTATCATGTAAAACATGTTATTGATGGATTAACTTGAAAAAATCATTGACTTGTTTCATTTTTCACATGTTCAGGTGGGTTATAATATTGATATGGTTTTTATTTTATATATGGATTAATTTATCTATCACAAATATTGGTGGGTGTTTTCCACAAGAGTACATTTTTTTATTGTAGTAACCATGGTCCTTATCTCTCATAAGAACCTAGTATAGAGTATCATTACATGTTTTTACTTATTCATAATTCTATTATTAGATTATATCCTCTAAAAGTAAGAAGTTATGATTTATCAGTTCTTAGGGGAATGGAGATAGGTAGTGTAGTCATGACCACGGATCATCTCATTCCACATAAGGTAGGAAAACCCAAGTGTGTTTTAATGGGGTATAATATATATTATTTGATCAATTTACTATTTTCTATCATTAGGGCGAATGTTTAGTAGGTTGGTGGGACAAATGTTGTTATTTTTTCTTGATTTCTGAGTCTAATTTTTGGAATGGTGACTAATTGGTATGTGATTTACAGTGGCTCTAGACATATTATTATAGATTATGCTCATAGTATTTTACTCAGTAAAAAATAAAATATTTGAGGTGTGATTTTGGTGACATCTGATATATAATCTAGTTTGTTGAACAAGTGTTTTCACCCTTATTTATATCTTCATTGTTAGTTGCTAATTTGGGTATTATAGTCTTGTATCTATCTGGGATTATAAAAATTGATACCCACATATGGGATTGATATAAAGATATAAATTTTTTTCCAAGGTTCACTACTATAATAAGTAGTCTTTAAAATACTTAGGAACTCATAAAATTCGATATAAAAAAATTATATGTGAACATTAGGATGGATTAGCTTACATAGTATCAAGAAGTGTGCTGATCATATCATCGATAAGTATCATCCATGTCCAATAACATTGATGTTTATAGAACTATTAAATAATTATATTTATAGGTCTGTAATTTAGGTAATGACCCCATAATTTTTTAGATTAAAAAAACCAGTTTTTTAGTGCTTCCTAGGGGTGAAACTGATTCCTTAAAATTGATATTTTTGTATTATTAACTACTTCTATGAATTTTTTTATAATATTTTATATCGTATTTCACTTAAGTGATAGGTTGATTTTCTATGAAAATATGTATCAGGTGTGAATATTATTTCAAATCTACCATTTTGGGTTGAAATAGTAAATCATGGAACTTATATGGTTCAGTTAGAGGATAAATTTGGAAAGGGATTCATTCACCATGATACATCTCTAACACCCTAATATTTTAAAAGAACGAAATTGTGTTTGATAGTATAAAGGACACCTAAAACTGAATATACAAGATAATGTAACCCATTCATAAATTACTGAATACTTCTTATTATGTAAAATTTATCTCATCAATGAATTTTAGTACAAAAACCCATATATATTTTTTGTTCTCTACCATATTAAAAATGCAACACAGAGCATAAACGAATGAAAATATATATAACTGTTATAATATAGCTGTCAAAATTTTTGGGTATGAATATTTTTAACTAATTTTTGAAATATATATACATATAAATATAGTACTAAATATAAAATATTTTGTTAATTTTTAGTTAACAATCAATATAATTTTTTTGTGATGTTATTTTATTCCATTAAAATTGTTTTTCTTCAAAAATGAATTTGTATTTATTTTCATCAAAGGTATATTAAAATAAAAATTTTAGAAATTTTATAATATCTACTTGATAAAACTAGAATCATTTTTTGAATCACAATGTTAACATTTAATTGTGTTAAAATTTGGTTTGTTTCGAAAAAAATTTCAATTTTCAGTAAATAGTGATAATTTCCAATTTTTGTAAAAATGTCATTTATTTTAAATAAATTAATCAATTTGAAAGTCCCATTATGTTTTAAATATGGTTTAGGGTTACATAAGTATTATTTTGGTATATATAATTCACTTAACTAAATATTTATCATCAATATTTTTTATTTTAGAATAATTTTGTCTTTGGGTTTAGAAAAAGCTTTTTTTATGAAAACTATTTTAAAGTGCATAATGGATCAACATTTTAATAATTAAAATAATTCCTAATGAATAATTTATTATATAAAATTAATATAATATGTATCAATAAATATTGATTCATATTCATACAACGATCATTATTATACATCAAGTTAACATAAAATCATCTTATGCATGAAAAAAATGCACTTATTCAAATATTATTTTAAAATTGTGTCTATAGGTTTTGTTCTAAATTTTATTTTTTACAAATTTTAAAAAATATATATGAAAAAATAAATATATTTTTTGAAATAATTGTTGAATAATTATATTAGGGGGAATTTTTTAATATATTTTTATATGATTATTTCATTTGATGTATAGTGAAAAATACAAAATTTGACTAATAATTTCCATTTTTTAGAAATTATCTCTAAAGATAAATTATATTTTAAATTGGGTTTAAATTAAACTTATCTCAAATTTATATAAATTAATATAATTTAAATAAATTTAATAATTTATATAATGAAAATTGATATAAAATATTTGTAAATTTTTTAATAATTTCTCTTTAAAAACCTACTCTCTTGTCACGTGTTTCGGAAAAACTTTAAATTAAAAATTTCTTGTTTTATTATTTAAATTTTCTAAAATATATTTGAGATTTTGAATCCAAAAAAATTATATTATATAATATGTTGAACATAATTCTTCACCAAAATTAATAGTGAATGAATTTAAAATTATTTACTGTAATATATTTTCTTATAAGGAAACCGAATTCCTAGGAGTGGCCTTCTCGAACCCTCCACACCCAGGAACCCCCCTTCCCACGAAGTGGTCATCCGGAGAAGCCTTAGTTGAGAAGGATCTGTTTCCAGCCGATATGATAGAGCATCCCACAGGGTAACACCTCTCCCAATGATGGTTAGACACAACAACTCATTAGATACATGAAGTGATCCCTTCTTTTGACCTAGTGAGACACCGAGTGACCCGGAATGACGAGCTGTACATGGGAGGTGGAAATCCCCCCAAGAGCATGCTCCTAGGAATCGAACCCCAGACCTCACCAAATACCGTTTTTATGGACCTAGACCACCGTTGTTACATATAAAATTTTATAGAATCGATTTAATGGACATATATTTACCATTATAATTCAAATTAAAAATATTTTCCTATTTAGTACCCTTTTTGATATCTGAAAAACATTTTATAAAACATTTATTTTAATAAATACCATGTTTTTCCTCTCCCCCACTGTTGAAAGGCTACCCATGGCTTCTATTACTCAAACCATAAATCTGATTGGTGTTAGAAAATACCTACCCAATCACTACCCAAACTCCATACCCAAGTCTAATAATAATTAGTTATAGAAGCAAACCAACCTAGGAAAACTTCTGGTGCTAACAAAAGAGGGGTACATAATGAAAATGAAACATTCTCCATTGAGATTTTTTATATATTTTTAATTATCCAACACCTTAAATTATTGTTAAGACATTATAATATAATTACATAATTATGTTCATTATAATTCTATGTAATTATGTTAATGTACCAACCTAAATACATCCCCTCTTCCTTCAAATGGGTTATGAAATCATCATTCATATGTACCACAGACTACCACCTCACAAACAATAGTTATTTGTTATTCCATTAAAACATATCACGATTGGGTATGATTATTGAACTAAAGTATATAAATGGTATTTATGAAAAATATTATACTAATTTATTCTTTTAATAAAATATAACATTTTATATTCCATTGCAGAGTGGATATGATAATGTTGCTCGTGTGTACGGTGGACTACCGCCTTAGGAAGCGATGTGATTCATTTTTCACTAACTTGTTAACTTTAAGGTAATAAGGGTTAATAAAATGAATATATGTGATATAAATGATGTTACTATGATATTAATTACATATTTATCATTATGGATGTATTACATATCATTTTAATTTATTTTTCACAAAACGATGATAACATTGTTCTTGTATGTGTGGACCACCGACTTTACCAAGCAATGATACCATATTTTCATCACTATAGTTGAAAGATGATATATAAAAGTATAATTAATTAAACAATGTGGTATAAATGATATTTTTATGACTATGGAAGGATACAATATTACTTAAGTCATTTAAATAATATCATTAAAAAATGAAAATGTTACGCATGCGTTTGTATTGCGTACCATCTGCATGAATGTATCATAGCACATTTTTCATAAAAATCTATCATGATTTCTTTTATGAAGGTAATTGATGTATAAATATAATATTTATTTAGTTATTATTATTATTATATATATGTTTAAATAATTACCTCATTGACCATAGTCAATATACCTAATTCATTTTTGACACATAATGAAAACATGGTCATAACATATAACATAAATGTAATTGATTATGTAATCATATATAGTATAATAATATGTAAAATAAATGGAATATTAAACTTTTAAAAGTTTATTATGAAATTAAGGAATCATGATGAATCAAACTCAAGGTAATGCTTTTCTTGTCTAACTTGTATCTATTTGATATATATATACCAATTTCACGACATACTTTGTTTGGTGGTTTATATACTACCTATGAATGTATTTTTTATTCATGTACATAGATTTTATTATATATACATATCCATTATATTATCTCTATTTCACGGGGTTTACAATTTCATTGTTTCCAAATTTTTAAGGTAATGTTTTCTCAATTTTCCATCTTTGAGATGTATTTTATGTAATATAATTATTTTCATTAACGAGGTGTTTATTATTAACCATTGACAAGTTTTATCAAGAATCCCATTATTTTTATGATATTATAATCTTAATTCGATGTTATTATTTAATGATTATTATGATTTAAATTCGCCAAACCGGTAACAGTCTTATGCTACAATCTCATCATTTATCATAATTGTTTATGATTATGCTTCCAATAATGAGATATTTTGATCAATATCTCATGAAACACATGAATTGTCATAAACTATAGTTATTCATGATATTTACATTTAATAGTAACAATTTACACTATTTTATACTTCAAATAAAAGAAATTTTTTTTAATATGACTTCATTTCACTCTTTGGTTAGAAATCCATTTTATTTACAATATTTTTTTAAAATAGTTTTCAAATTCTTTTTTACTATACTGTGATATTTTTGAAAATTAATATCTATGTATTTTTTATCATTTTAAAAAATTAAAATGAATCCCCATGTAATTTTTACAAAAAATTATTGTTTGGTACTTTCCAAAAATTTGAGAGGAATATTTTAATTTTTTTTCCAAACAAGGCACTTTTCTACACATTTTTCAGTTCAAAAAGAATGTTCTTTTTAAATTTTATAACATATAGGAAATATAAAACTTACATGTATGAAATTTAATTGATGATTAGTTTGAAAACATTCAAGGATATTTTTAATGAAAATGATTTTCCTAATATTATATGAATTCTATGTTTTTTATCATTCATTTCAAAGATAAGGATTTTCTTAAATGTTTTTGTTTTTAAAAAATATCCAAAATGAAAAAATGTTTTCCTAAAAAAATGTTATAAAATATTTCAAATTATTTCTATGTATATTTATGATTTTTTTGTAAGAAAACATATTTTTATAATATTTTATAAATTTTTTCTTTTGAAAAGTTATTTTAAAAAGAAAAAATTATTTTAAAAAAATGGTTTTTAATTGACTTCAAATAGTATTTTAATTCATCAATTATAATAAAACGTTTTTTTAATTATTCTCAATTGGATGTATTTTTTAATGATTCTATCATCTTTCTTTTGTTGGATGGATTAAAATTGTTTAAAAAAAATTGTTATGGAAATCATTTATATTCCACAGGTTAATAAATTTTAAAAGAGTTTGACATAAAACCGTGTTTATTTCCATGGGTTTATATATTTGTAAAAGAATAATTATTTTTATATTATTTTATGGAGAATTTTATATTTACTTTATTCATACTTTTGCTTCTAATACATTATATGTTATGGGTGCACCCAAATAGTGTTTGGTGAGCATGTTATATCTTATACAATGGGTATTCATGGATTGTTCTCTAACACATTTTATAATGATTATTTTAACTAAAAAATTATATTTGAAGTTGGTTGTAATGTTATTCTAATTTTAAGTGTCTTTAATAGTTCTATGAAGATGTTGTCCCAAGATAAAAATTGTTTTTTCTATGTTTTTATGGGTTTATGATGTTCCATTTGTTCATGACTTTTATAACATGGCTCATGATTATTGATTGTTAAGACTCCTTACATTGTTAAATCCTTATGTAATGTATTAATGTTTTACTCTATTGGTATTTATTTGTATGAGTATTCTAATTTAATACTCATGTAATTTTATTATCTCATGATACTGTTGTACTCTTCTTATGAACACTAGTGACATTCATTTTCAATGCTTAAATTTTCCATCACCAAGAATTTGATATCAGCATTCTTATGTTTCATTTTCCAAAGGTTATATATAATTTCGTTGAACAAATTATTTCTATAATGGTTTTCATAAGGATTATTGTTTTGTCTTAGTGTAAAATAAGAAAAGATTGTTTAAGAGGGAGAAATCCTAATTTGAAGATATGGGTATTATTTATATAAGAGTTTTTTCTAATTCATTAAATATATAAACATAAAGTGGACTATAAAATTTATGTGATCTTATATCTTCATTTTATGTTATAAGGTTTGGATTGAATAAAATTTGATTATAATTATCAGCATTAGTGTAGGAAATTAATGGTTTTTTATTTATCATAGTACCCCGGAGTGTGGGTTCAGGGCTTTTATAGTTTGTATAAAATTTAAGGTGCATATAAATTTAGAGATTAATATGTTTGCATGATATGTTATATTATGTTTTATTGATACTATCATTGGTATGTATGATAAAGGTGGATTATAAGTGTAATGTCTTAAACACCCCATTTGGGGGATTTATGTGGTAAAATTTTTGATGTTATTAATATTCTTTTGGGATGTATTTTATTCACTCAATGTATTTCTAACCCTTTGGATTAACATGATGTTTTATTTATGAAGTAATTATTTTCCTCATGGTTAACGAAAAAAAGGGAAACTCAATGTTCGGATGACAACCTGTATCTAGCAAGGTCAGTGGCTGGAACCCACAACTGAAGGGTGATTAGGGTATAGTTCCTACCAATAGCCAAGATGATGTCATATATATTCTTAAATTTTTTAAAGTAAATATTATTTTAATATATAAATGTATATTATTTTATTTTAATAATAATAGTTGATTTGTCATTGAAAAATGTATGATCAAATCTGTTTAATCATTGAACTTCGAACTTAGTCAGGAAATGTTTTAACCATTTGAAGTATTGTTAATTATTGAATGATTTGATTTCATATTTTTTTAATACTATAGAAATTTGGCAATTAATTTATAAAGGGATTAATTTTTTAGTTATATTATATTATTCTAATTATTTTTTGTTAATGACCAAAGATAATAGGAATACCTTTTTATTATTTTGGGGATTATTTGGTCCTTCAATCATTGATTTTAGAGCTTCCGACATGAAAATTTATTCAAAAATTCAAATTTTTTTAAAAAAGATAATAATGTGGTTTAAATTGATTAATGCATCAAATTATACTCATAAAGTAATTATATTCTCATATTTTTTTGTCTAGATGGAAAGAGAATTCCACAACTCTCATAAAATAATGTTGAAACAACAATATTATCCTGTTAAATTAATTTATAATGGACAAGTGGCCTTTAACATCAATATATATTTTTTATTTATATGCCCTTAACATTACATTGATCATTACCTTTCCTATGATCAATGACCTCGATTAGTCCCTCAAGATATTTATTTATTACTTTTATTTCCAACTATTTTCATCTATTTAGAATCCTAGTTTTGTTTTATTCCATATAAACATTGTACTTCCCATTATCTCTTATTAAGAGGATGTATTATCAAAAAAAATTAGGGTGTATATTTTTGAAAAATGTATTTTCAAATATCAAACATTTTAATACCAAGATAAATATCAAATTGGGAGGAAATAATTAATTAAAGGGGGGAAAAAGTAACACCCTGATAATTGAAAAGAAGGAAATTTTGATTGATATCATAAATGAAACACAACACTGAAAATTTATGATAATTTAAAACCCTGAGACATTATTATATATTTATTTATATATAAATTTAATATCCATGATGGATTTCCATATATGACACCCTAAGATTTTGATGCTATTTGGCATATTCATCATTCATCTCGGAGCGTAAACGACCCATTATACATATAACAATTATAATGTAGAACTTAAATCATTGGGTGTGTATAGTATTTACCAATATTGAAAAATATAAACATTATATTATATTTCCAACTCAATATAAATTATTGGTTAATATTTAATATTTGTAAATAAATTTTTAGTAAAGTTATTTTTTTCTTAAAAATACATTTCATCAAAAAAATAAATTTGTTAATTTTCATGAAAATATTACCATAAACAAATTAGGAAACATAATAATATTTATTTATAAAATTAAATACATTTTAGTAATCATAATATCCAAACTATCTTTGGATGAAATTTTGATATTTTTTGGAAAATATTGATTTTTCATTACACAGTGAAAAATACAAATTTTTGTTAAAATATCGTTTATTTTAAGTAAATTATTAAATTTGAAATTTACATTATGTTTTGAATAATGATTCATGTAACATACACTTTTTTTAGGTATATATAATCCACTTACCTTCATTTTAATCATCAGTATGGTGTATTTTAGTATAAGTGTACTTATGGGTTTAGAAAAGGGTTATGTCTAAAAAATAATTTAGGGATCGTAATGTTTCTATTTTAATTAACTAAAATAATACCTAATGATGAGTGTGTTAAATTAAATTACTATATTATGTATCGAAAAATATTAAATTATATTATTAAAATTATTATTATTAGACATATAGTTAATAAAAAACATATCATTCTTGAAAGAATTGCACTTCTCAAAAAATGTTTCTTAATCGTATCTATGGGTTTTGTATTAATTTTAATTTTTTAAAATTTTAGAAAATATTTATAACATTATAATAAACATTTTTAAATTATAATTTAAAATTTTATTAGGGATATTTTTTTAAATATTTCTGAAATGAATAATTATTTTAATGAATAGTGAAAATACTAAATTTTTATTGAAAATTGCCTTTTTCATTTAAATAATTTATAATGATAAATTTTATATTAAATTAGAATTATTTTATAATTAGTTAAATATTATATTATTAAATCCAACTGAGTTCATTATAATAATTGTTATATTGAAATTGAATATTAAAACTCTGTAAACATTTGAGAAGTTTCCATTTAAAACATGCTTTCCTGACGACAGTAATTGGGGTTTGGCTTAGTAGTAAACACCCCATAATTAAACATGATAAACGGGGGTTCAAAACCCATGGGGCGTAATTACTGTAGTAGTACTATAGCAGCATCATGCACTATATCAGCAACAGGGTACTATAGCTGTGGCGGGTACAGTATGGTATTGTAGTAGCGGTATTGTAGCAGTACTATTCACATATTGGTCCTTGGGACAAAAATTTGGGCCTACGAGCCATGTAATTGGATATATACCCACTGGGCCTTCGGGATATATAATGGGTCTCCCACTACCCAGTTAAAAGTGGTCTTTTCTTTGATTTAATAAAAAATGAGACTTCGGCCCCAACCTTTTATAAAAATGCTTTCGTGACACAACAACGTGATTAATTTTTAAATAAAAAAATCCTATTCGATGATTTAAATTTTTAAAAATAGGTAATATATTTTTAATAATAATAATTTATATTATATAATATGTTCAATTTATAATTTGGCCAAAATGAATAGTGAATTAATGAAAAATTAATTACAATAGTTATGGTAATAATTGGTTTACTAGGGGTGAAACTGAAAATATAATGGAAAAAATGACCTATCTAATTTTCTATGAAGTATTTTATGGCCATATATATACTATTACACATACTAGGTTTTATAATATCCCATTTTCAACCCATTTTATATATGAAAAAATGTGGTAGAACTCATTTATTTTAAAAACTACCTAGTGTGTCCTATCACCAATCTTATAAAGGGACAATCCCAATCCACCCTTATTCACAAACAAAAATCTCTTATGTTCATCCAATTATAAAGAATATAAATCACCAAATTAATTCCCATATTCCTATATTCCTTATTTTTTCTACAAATCCAACCTATGAGATCTTTTGATGCCAAACTAAGGAGGATAGCCAAAGAAGATGTAACATTCTTCAACGATAAATTTTGTATTATTTATTTCTACAACATCATCAACTATTATTAAAAAATTGTTATATAATATGATATGTATACTATATAAACCTATACTTTATTATATTAATTTTATAATCTAAATAATTTCCCTCTTCCAAAAAAATGGCTTATGAAATCATGATTTGTGTATATGGAAAGCTACCATCTTGCTAACTGATGTCCTTCGTTTTTTCCACTATAACCCCTTAATGTTGGGTATGTTGAAGGATATAAAGAGCGTGTCTATATATATGTTATATTCAAAAGATAATTATACCTAATTTTTATTTATATAGAATAAAACATTATACATTAAATTCCCTATGGGATATGATAACATCGCTCATGAGTATGGAGAAATGACGTCTTATGAAGAAATGTAATTCGTTTTTCACTAACGTGTTACATGGATAATAATAAGGGTAATGATAAAAAATATATTCGATATACATGATATAACTATTATATTAATTAAATAATTACCTTTATATAAATATAATATATCATTTTTGTTTCCTTACACTACAAAGTTGATAACATTGTTCGTGTACCTGTAGACTACCGCATTAACAAAGTGATGTGAAACTATTTTTATCACCACAACATAAGAATGATATATATAAGTATATTTATAGAAATAAGATATTATATATATGATATTATTATCAATTTTTTAAGACAACATATTTCTACCCTCCACTCCATAATGATCAATGAATAATGGAAATGTTGTTCAAGCGTACATATGGCCTATCATCCCTATGATTGTAACATAGCCATTTCATAAAAACCATATACCATGATTTAATTTAATTGTTAAATTTATTCATAAATATTATAATTATTTCATTATTAAAATTATAGATATGTTTATATAATTACCTATATAACCATATTTACCCTACTGAAGGCATTTTTGACACATAAGAAAAATATGGTCAAGACATCCATCAAAAAAGAAATTGAGTAAGTAATCATATATAACATGTTAATAAGTGAAATAAAATGAATAATAAACTTTTATAAGTTTATTATGAAATTAAATTATTATCATAATTTTATTATTCATAATAACATAGGACATGGATGATGAATCAAACTCGATATAAGGGTTTTCTTGTCAAACATTTATTTCTATGAGATACTTTCAATTTTCACCACTTACGTTATTAGGTAGTGTATATAAATCACATGTATTTTTTTCTAATACTTAAATTTATGGATATTTATATATCCATTTATATATCTCTATTACATGGGTTTAATAATTCAAATGATATCAATACGGTAATAAATTGTAGTCTCAATTTTCCTTTTTTAAGATGTATTTTATGTTATACATCTATCTACATTTATGAGGTGTATATATTGCCCAATTGATGTGTTATATAATTAATATCATTATTTTAATGATATTATGAGTATCATTTACTAGTATTCTTTCTTTGGGATTATGATTCAGTGTTACAAATGTGGTAAGTGTCTTTTGTGAGAATCTCTTCATTTTTCTGTATTGTTAAAGTTTAGGCTTCCAATTATGATATGTTATTATCCATCTCCAAAAACCATTATTTCTATTATCCTATAGTTAATAATGATATTAAAAAGTAATTTTACTATTCTTATATTCTTTCCCACTTAATATGATTGAGAAAACGTTTTAATGGATATCTGGATTTATTTATCTCTTTGGTCATAATTCCATTTTATTTCCAATGAAATATTTTTAAAATGTTTCCAAAATCTTATTGTTACTCTCCTATAATTTTTTTAAAATAACAATTTTCATTATTTTTTTAAATTTTTTTAAAAAATAAATGGGATCTTCATGTTATTTTCCAATCAATTCCCATTTAGCTTTTACAAAAAATGTGAAAGGAATCTCATTAGCATTTTCTAAACAAGTCACATTTCAAGCCTTTTTACAGTGAAAAAGGAATTTTGTTATTAATGTGTAAAACAAGAGCATAATTAATTGTCTTCATGAATGAAATATCTATGCATATTCCGTTAAAATTTTAAAAGGATCTTTTGAAATATAATGATTCAATTATTATTTATGAAATTCCTTTTTTTTAGAAGTTGTTTTCAAATAATAATATATTAATAACTGTTCTGTTTCAAAAAAAATATGTTTTTCAAGAGGAAAAGAAGGCCTTTTAATAACATTTTTTAGAATAATTTTAAATCATTTTTCTTGTATTTTTGTGTTTTTTTTCGTCATATAATATGATTTTTACAATAATTTATTATTTTTTATGTTTTTAAAATTGAGTTTTAATGTGAAAAATTTATTTTCTTCAAAAATGTTTTTAATTATATTTTAATGGTTGTTACATTCATCAATGTTAATAAACCTTTTTGTTAATTATTCTTCATTTGGTTTATTTTTTAACTATTCCATCCTCATTCTTTCCAATGATGGATTAGGATTATTTCAAAGAGATAATTTTTTTCCATTTCATTTCCACGGGTTAATCATGTTTCAAATAGATTGTTACAGAACCCATTTCTTTTCCATATGTTAAAATGTTTTTAAAAAAATTGACAAGAAACCCATTTATATTCCATTTTTAATCGGATAATAAAATAATAACTCTTGATTCTATGAGTATTAAAAATAAATTTATATGTACATTATCCATTCTTTGGTTCTTGGAACTTTTATATGATTGATGCACCCTAGGTATTATAAGATGATCCCTTACAACTTATATTATGGTTGTGCTTAAATATAACTCAAATGAATTGGATAACTATTATGTTCTATGGATAATTATATTAGAATATAGTCATTTAATTATTCTAATTGTAAGGGTTATATAAGGTGTTTTTAAGTGTTCTCTAAAGATAATGTCCCAAGATACCTAATGTTTTTTTATCATTTCTTGTTATATTTTTATGATGCTTCATCTAATCCCGATTGATATCAAATGGATCATGATTATGGATTCTTATAACTCTTTCCATTGTTAAATCTTTATTCCATGTTTTCATGTTTGATGGTCCAGGTATTTGTTGGTGTGAATATTCTTATGTTACACTCAAGCACTTTGATTATTTCATCTTACCTATATCCTCTTCTAATTATCATTGATGGAATTCATTTCTAATGATTTCATTTTTCATTACTGATCATTTGATCTCACACTTACTATGTTTCCTTTTCCCCCATCTATAAATTATGTGATTCAATGAATTATGCCTAGTATGCATTTTATATGGTTGGTGATGATGTCTTAATGTGAAATAAGAATGAATTGGTTTAGGGGGTAAAATTCTAATTTAAAGATATGCGTAATTATTATATAGTATTTTTTCCTAAATATCTGAAACTCAAAACCTAAAATTCCCTAGAGAATATAGGTAATCCAAAATTTCATTTAATGGTTTTAAGGTTTGGATGTAGAAAACTTTGGGTCAAATTTATCGGTATCTAAGTTCTAAATGTAATGATTATGAATTTTGCACCATATCTAAGAGTCTGTGTTCTTGTCTATTATAACATCCATTTTATTTTCTCATGTACTATTCACTAATAATTTTGATGTTATCATACATTAATATGAATATTATCTGTGGTTTAATAAACTATTATCTATGATCAATATCCTCTTCTACATATCAGTGACCTATTGAATTATAAAGATAGAGATATGTTATTTACCAATATATATTTTTGGTTTAGATATCATTAGTTGGCAGTGAGTAAAGATAACAATAAATATACAATTTGAATTTTGTATGGATTATAAGAGTTCCTCATATCACCATTTGGTTCCTCATAATTTCTTATACACCTACTAAATTTTATTTTCTATCTACATTTTGATTTTTTTCAATGTTGTGTTCATCAATGATATGTTTTCAAATTTCTACACCAATTTTGTTCAAAATTGATTTTTTTATAATTAATGGTGTTAGACAATGGATATTGGGAATTATACTATTCTTTTGGAAGTGTTATTTTTATATCATGAATGATGATTTATTAAGGAAGTTCATATTTGGGGGAAAATATTATAAGGAATATATTATGTTAGGGTTGTAGTTTCCTAGAATATATTGATGATCATTTTTAGGATCTATCAAATCCTATGATTGGATACATACTATAATATATTTATTCCATTCATCCCACAGTTCGAAGAATCAATGAAATATTTAACCATGAAAATGGTGGGTTTGGTTGTTCAAATCATGTGATATATCCATCTTATCACATATGGGATATTTGATGATGATACAATTTTTGACATTACCTAATATGATTAAGGAGTAAAATGTGTAGTGTGATTCATTGGGAGTCAATTGTTGGAAAACACAGATATAGTAAGACTATGTTTTTTCTTATGTTTCCTGATTTTTGAGAGAACATGAGAAGTGAAATGATGTATCCCATATGTGTCTACCATGAGAACATAAAGGGAACCACGACGCTAGGTATTTTACCCTATCGCCACTTTCCCCTCTATGAAAATCGGTGGCTACACTCCTCGGAATTCCTGGTCGACGGAACATGATGTGAGGCTTGTGGATACGAGTGCTCATCCATCTCGATGTTTCCAATTTTAGCCTGCATCCTCTAAATAGGGATATACTCATTATCATGGTAAAGATTCGGTACTCGAGTCCCTTACTCTACAATTTGCATCCTTGAATCTATGATGATGTTGGTGTGTTGAGGGGTTTGATTCCAGTATGTGCAGTTCGAAGGTGGTGACAGGATACGTGTGGCAGGGTCCTCTTATCGGCATTTCGTGAATGTCAAAGGTTACTGTTTTTGTTTCTGTATTTTTTGATTCACGAGTTAGTTTGGGATCGTTGTACTACGAGTTTTGATTTTTGCGTGATGTATTTTGGTGGATTGAATTTGGTTATGGAGCAGCAATTTTCGTTGTATTTATGGAATTTTGGTGCGATTTGACTTCGAATCTGTTTGAAAATCATGGATGCAGTGAAGTTTTGATGTTTCAATTTTTTAGTTTTTATATGTGGTTGGTTTTTCTTGTTGCTTGTTTTTTCTTGGGCTCAGTGGTCTATGGTTCAATGAATTTTGGAACCAGATCGTCATATGAGGTTGATCCTGATAGGGTTTAGGGCTAATAATTTCCACTGTACCACTTCTTTGTGAAATTTGATATTTGAGAGTGTATGGCTATGGACATCAGCACGAGGCCCATACAAATTTTCATGGGACAACTAGACGATCATTAGTGGAAGGTGGAAGCTTGACTTAATGCTTTTTTATATTGGGAGAAGCTTTTCTCAAATAGTGTGAGTTGTTTGTTCTTGAGATTTTGGACCGTCTGGGTCATTTGACTTTTTACGTCTTTGATGTCATGGAAGTTTCCCCATTTTCCTTTAAACGGGGGTCTATCTAAATAAAAATAATAGTTTTCTATCATAGCACATGAGAAGAACTACCCAACACATGACTTACTATTGTTAGTGGTAGGGAATTCTTATAGATTATTTTTTCACTTCCATTTGGGAGAGAGGTTTTTACTGTACACCAATAACAATAGTTTAATTTGTATAACTTCCTAGTATGACACAAATATTTATTATAAGTGATTATATTATTATCTATTATCATTGGCCTTTGAGATGATGCTTTACCAAGGAATGATAACAATATAACTGATTCACTGATAACAAATTCTATCAATTATATTGATAAATATGATAATAGTGATTGGATGATGATGTCAATTTTAATTAAAATTAATCATGATAAGAATGATAATTAGGTTAGGGATGTATTTAATACCATGTGAAATTCCTCCTCCACTAGTGGTAAAATTATGGATAGTTAGGTTTATGACTATGATTTCATAGTTATGTGGGTTAATATATTTGGATGAAATTTTCTAAAAGATTGTGTCAATAATTATAAAAGAATCTAGTGTATTTAATATTGATTTATAGTATGTTCAATGATTTTATAAGATGTGGTATTAGAATTTAATTCCTCAATATGGGTTCATCAATTGATGTAGTATGTGACATATCATAATATATGAAGGTAGTATTGGTGAACCAAAGTGAAGAAAGAAACAATGAGGTACATTTCATGATACCTTACTAGTCAGTATATGAGATATAGGATCAACATCCTAGAATGAATTTTAATTCATTACCCATTACTTAGGTGCAATGGGATGATTTGACTATGAATTGTTTGATAGGGTAATCGAGATCATAATGAAATATTTATTTTTTTGTCTTTTTAGATAATGGTTTTCAATTTATACCAATTAGAGAGACCGATAATATTTATGGTCTTTTACTTTTGTTTTTTATGATATAGAATGGTTATATGGTGTGCTGATAAGTATAATATCATATCATATCAGTATATGTGATTTACATATCTTTTAGGATAGGGATTTTAGAAGGATTTGGTTATTTTTGTGCGTCAATGAATAATATTATATCCTCGTTCTAATGGGAAGTATAAGAATTAGAATTTGGTTATGAAGGACTTACATAAATAATTTTTACTTGATATTATATGTTAATGGGAGATTAATAAAACCTTATTAGTGCTCACCTATAATAATAATTTTTTTTGGAAACCATTCAGATGAAACATTTTGAAACATTTTATAAATGACCCTATAAATATGATCTGTAATAGATAGAGAAATATTATTATTCTATTGTTGGATTGAGTCTAATTTAGGTTTTATTAGTAATTACTTAGTTGATTAATATGTTGGTGATGAATACAAATAGTGGATATTAATCATATTTTTAAATATGAAATTTTCATCTAGAGATTAATGTAGGATACTGAGTATTGTTGAGTGTGTGGTTATTATTATAAATCAAAATGATTCAATGATATGGGAAGATAAAACCCAATTTTAATAAGATATCTATTTTTATAAAAAGTATCCATAAAATGGAGTACCACTTATAGATTCCCCAAAGATAAAATGTGACATAGAATGTATTCTATAAATTTTAGCGTTATAGAAATCATCATAATTTCATTAACACGATTTTCATCAATTATTTCAAGATGATGGTTGATGTATCATTCAAGGAATAATAATATTTTATTATTGACCAGTGTAAGAAGATTCAATAATGAAGGATTTTACCATTGGATTGTATTCAACTGATTTATGGGAAATGTATAGTGGTATTTTATAAATATCAATGAGGTGACACGCTAGTTATAATTTGATGTTCCAATTTAATTTCAAGAACATTTTATTAGAAAAAACCATTGATGTGTCTCTAAGATGCGCTACCAAATGTTAGGGATTTTTTAATATCCCATATATTTCATAATATATATTTTTATATTTCTTCCAATCCATGTTCATTTTGATTGTTTTTATCTATTTGATGAATTATATGTGTCTAGTGATCAGTAACATAACCATTTTTATGACATAAATATATATGAATATACATTATATCTCATTATAATTGAGACCCCAAATCCCAATAGTTTAGTGTCTATATATACTAAAAAAACACTATTCTTATTTTACAACATCTATAACATATAATAAAAATAATCTCATAAAGATATACCCTTTATTAAATATCATTCATATTATTCTCCGCAAAAACCTATGGAATGGAAATATAAGAAATGGGTGAGCTCAATCTCCCACTAAGGGTAAAAATATTATACATAAATAGAATATCATGTGACTTCATAAGATAATAATTAAAATATCAGACTATGTTAAATATATATAGTCATGAAAATTAATAATCATAACTAGTATTTTATATATCATAATTGAAAGTTCATAGAATAATTGGTTTTTAATAAAATTTGATTTGAACAATAATCGGTAAACAAATATATGATCAAGGGACAAGAAAACATAACATATGTATAAGAATGTGCCTTATATATATATATATATAGGAAAATTAACCAATTCAATATTTCAATGGGAATAACCAAAACCATTATCTCATTGTGTAAAAATTAAATTCAAGGATTTTATTTTTTCTCTAGTCCCAGAAATTTTATTTCATTAGATATAATTCAATACATAATGTATTAGAGGGTTCTATAATTTCAAGCCTACTTGTCTCATAGTTGAGAGTGTTTCGTAAGTGAATGGGTATACTCTCCATTAATAGTGATCACATGAGATACTTATTTTTCCATTTCATTAATGGATATACAATTATAGTACCATATATAACATAATGAATTCCATTCATATACATGATACATGAAAACAATCTTCATTCAATCATAACTTAATTCACCCATGGGAATTAAATAGGATCCATGAGAATTTAAAGAAGTCATTATCCTAATCCATCCATAAAACAAAGTTTATGGTTTCATTTGATCCAATTCTCTTTATAGAATGAAAAAAATTACTAGATGATAACAAAGTGGAAAAATAATTTTATAATAGTATTTAAATTTTATTTGAAAAAACAAGAAGATATACTCATTAAAATTATTATACCTATTATTTAAAAATATAAAAAAATTTAAAATTTAATATAATTATAAAAGAAAAAAACATGTAGGGGATGACTAATTTTGTAAAATAATTAATTTATATATAATATTGTGTTATTATATCTTATAATTACATATAAGGCGATCCATAAAAATATAGAATGTGTATTTTGAAGAGAATGATTACTATCCTAAAAGAGGAGGTAAGTTTAGTTTGTTTTGCAAGTATTACATCAGGTAAATTATGAACCAAAGGGAGGTTTAATTTTTATGAGTATATATTAATATCACGAGAAAATATAATATAATACATTAGTTTTTATTTTTAGAGAAATATATTACAATATCCATGGATGGAATCATGGTCAAAAAATCGTTAATTCAAAATTTCATTAGAATGAAATCCATTGAAAATATTGTAACATTTAAATTAAAATAAATTTAATTATGAATCCTTATGAGTATAAAAAATTAAATATAATTTCACATGATTTATGATATTAAGACATACGTGGGTAATATTTACACCATAAAATAAAAATTTTGGGGAATTATGTGTATATCAAAATGAAAAAAAATGAGAAGTGAAAACCCTTAGCATTATCAACATTTCCAAGAAATATTTTTAACAAATTGTATAATAATACTATCTATATTAACAAACAATATCAATAAAATATTTACATATATCACCTTTAATGTAGTTAAATATTCCATTCACATATATTAGATAGTTGTCTTTTTCCCTCATCAGATGTTAATAATTTCATTTGTTTTTACATTTTTCAAAATGGTGATTTGTTTTTTTAAATAATAATAATTATTATTTTATTAATTATAAAGGAATAATTATTTTTAATTTATTTATTTGATAAAATATTCATTTCATGTAAGAAATGTGTTTAGTTTAAGAGAAAGGAATCAATGTCGTTCTTATTTCAGATAATTTTTAAATAAAAAAATATTATATTTAGGAGAATATTCATTTTTTGATTCATAATTTGATAATAATATTAGAGATATAAATTAATAATAAATATCAATAATATATTGAACACATAATATTTTAGAAACATCCATTTTTATACTGTTGTAAAATTAAATACTTCCTCTATGGAGGCTGTAATTTTCTTGTATAACATGTAAAATTTTAAATTTTTTTTGAGTGGATGGATTGATAGTGAATGAAGGTTATTTAATCAACCAAATATCATTTACAATTAGTTTTTTATAATAATTGAATTATATTAGGATTTGTATAATATACATTGATAAAGAATAATAGGACATGAAAATATAAATTAAAATGATTTATTTGGGAATTCTAACCTTACTATCTCACAAGTCTCCTTTGGAAATAGAAATTATCCTTTTAAGGGTGATATTTTGACTATACCATAAACAATATGAAATTTCAACGTGTTTTGGTGTGAATATGGAGATATTTTGTTTGAACTGTGTTATCTAATATGTGATGATATGCTGGGTGGTGATGGGTGGTTTTATAGTTAAGAGGAGAGATATATCTATATAAATAAATTCAGTAATCAAGGTATTTTGCTCAAAAATTTATAATAATTGATCTTAGATGAATCTTAAAATAGAAATACCTTGAATAAAAATTAAAATTTATTCTATGATATTTATAGTTTTTATCAACTAGTTTTTTCCCCTAGAAACATGTTTTACTATACCATAGTAACTTAAAATTTTCATTTTAGTAAACTATTTATATTCCAATGAAAAGAAATATACCTCTAGACCAAAATTCAAAATTATAATTCAAAAAATGAATTTTTTGTAATATATTTCAATATTTAAACATGGGATAATTATTTTCTAATTGATAATATAAAATGTAAATAAATTATATTTATAGAGAAAATATCATTTTAATTGATATCTATTCGTAATCATATCTAAAATAAATTATCAAAAATATTATTTTTAATTTATTGGTTTATATATATTAAAATTAAATTATATTCTCTATATAAATTTTATTAATTTTATGTATTAAAGCAAATTACACACAATTCATAAGAAATATCATTATTTTAAAATAACATGTAACTACATCCTATTAAATTAAATTATTCTTGTTATAAAAATTCAATATTATAAATACATTAGTATAAAAACATTTCATTTATTTTACTGAATATATATAATTAATTTTATATAATAATATATATTATTTCAAAATATTCTTTATTTTAAAAATTGTTTATTTAAATGTTTTATCTATATTTGAACCTTGAATATTTATATAGATTCCAATTAAGAGACTTTCCCATTGGATATACCTAATGAACATTTATCCAAAGACCATATTTCCAATGACCATATTTATAATGGAAAGGTTCTATTCATTTATAAATTCAAAAATTAATTACTAAAAGCATTTCACTATTTAATTTTCTAAATTAATTCCTATTATATTTATAATTTTTAACTTTTTTCCCATATATACAGTTAGGAATATGATATTCCTGGAAAACCTTAATGATAATGATATATTGTACATGAAATTTTTATTCATTAGTATATTTAATCAACATTTACTTTCTAAAAGATTTATCATTTTTCTAATCCTAATTTAATGATTCTTAACTTATATTATAATACTATATTTTAATAAAATGTGTCATATTTTGTTTTAGTAATATATTACATGTGAAGGAATTTATTTATCTTAATTTATATATTAATGTAAAATAATACATTGTAAATTTTTGTGGTGTTACATCTCACCACATAAAATAATAATGCCATCAGAATTTCATTACATAGGTGAAATAAAATTTGAGAACATATAAAAAATTAAATCATTATGTTCCCATGATAATTCCATGAACATATGATTCCACTATAAATATTTAGTCTATTGAGTGTCCTTGTTTGATATTATGTAATCTATATCATCCAAAATACCTATAGGTTTCTCCCCAGTAGAAATATCATGTTGTCACTATATAAACATTGAGTTCACTATATGTGAATGGTATTGAATTTAATTCCTCAATAGTGATACATGGAATAAAAAATGAACCTAGGAGGTGTTTAGTGTAATTTAAAGATGACAATTTGTAATCTCCCGAAGATTGATGATTTTTAAGAGTCCAATTTTCTAAGGGATCTACTTTCCCTTCTTACAGAATCTCATAAACCTCCCCCAACAAGATATATCAAGTAAATACTTATTTCCATCTTCAAACTCAATATCACGTCAATGATAACCATTATAAATATTTTTTTTGAATCTAGGTAGTTTTAATAAACTATTTAGTGGTTTGAATTATCGATGTTATTTCTTATGGAAGGTCTGGTACTTGTAGTTTATTCACTTAAACATCATCCATACATTATGGAGTTATATACCTCATCCCACATAGATCATCATATCATTCCATTTGATTACTATAATATTTTTTGTTAATATGATATATCTCATTGGATATATTATTTATACCCCCTCATTAGAATTACATTCAACTATTAAATTGTATATCCCTTAGATAGTTCATTTTCCATAGAGAAGGACCATTTGTATGATGATTATAAGTAGTTCTTAACCACTAATATATATATATATATATATATCAAATTCTTACTAATGGATTTTATTGATATTTAATGGAATCGTCAATTATTGATTACATAAAATTTGGAGGCATGTACTCTAAATCCATTCAGCACACTTTATATATTTACTGGAATGTGATAAATAGAGAAATATCCTTTAATAGAAATGAAAGTTTCTGAATTCATAATTAAACCATCCTTAAATAACATTTTATTATAAATTTTTGATGTACTAGGATGAACAAAAATGAAATCCTATGTGATGTTATCAAATTATAATATAGGAATGAATAATTTATTTTTCATCTCCTTATACCTATGTCGTTATTCCTTAACAAGATGACATAAAAGAATCGATAATTATACTCCACAATCCACATATTAAATTTATCCTACCAAATTTTTTTCTTCATATCTTTATAAATATTTATACTTCAAGAGAGGTTATATTGGGATGATCAATGTGCATCATCTGAAAAGAAATCTATATAATTCTCAGGTTTATGGGAAACATAATATGATTACAAATATAATATTTTTATATTTACCTAGGTTTATTATTGGAATAGTTTCTACCTATTTAAGTACCTTCATATTATCTTTTTGATAATATTTGGTCACTCCATTGATGGGTTTTTGAGTACTTATTTTGAAAATATAGGAAATCTCCACATCCCTTGTGATGTGAAGATCCATAGTTTATGAATCCATGAGTATTTCACCATTTCCAATCCATATCATGGAAGAGGTAGTAAAATCATTCCTTATGAATTTTTCATCCAACTTGTTTCCCTTCCCTGGGTATTAACTCACTAAGAATTCATAGTCCATGATCCACTATAATAATCTACATTGTTTCTTTCTATAATACTTACATGATAACATATATTTCTTGCTATTTTGAAAATTATTAATATCACACTTTTAACTACTGTGATAATTACCAAAAATATATAATGGAAATATATTTTCCACCAACTCCTTGCCATATGTTAGGAAATTTTTCATGAGTTTTAAACTGAAAATTGGCTTGAAAAATTAATGTATTCCATTTATCGATTCATCCCTAAATATTGAAAACATTTCTATATTATATGTAAGTGTTCGTACATGTGAAGTGAACAATCTTTTCCTATGATCTGTGAAATAATCAATACATTTATCTATCTATAGTAACTTGAACCCATTCTGAGTTAACATAATCAGCTGATTTTACATTCATGGGAAATTTCTCCTTGAACATCAATAGTATCCCACTAATCTTAAAATAATGAATCATTTCTTATGTTTTTCAAAAACAACCAAGGTCAACCTTGAACTGGTCGTCTAATCTGGAATAAGAAAAGGAAATATATCCATTATCAATCCTCCATGGTTAAAAACTAGTGTTATGCATAAAGAATAAACCAATTGGGAATGATTTATCCCTTAAAAAATTAATAAATTAAATAGAATAAGAAACAAACTACAAGTATAAAATAAATAGGAAAGAAAACTAATAAAATTAAACATTATACATAACTCCATGTGATATAGCAGGTCACCATCATTCGCTTATCCAAAGTCACATCGTGATGACCAAGACTTAATAGTAAAGTGCACTAGGAGAAAAAACAAATAAAAAGGTATTAGTATGAGTATTAAAACTCATAGGGTGTCCCAATATAAACTAATCCCTGTGAATTAGATTTATAAATAAAAAGTAATGTCTGTTTAAAAATAAGATTTATAATATTAGATTTTTTCTACACTTTTATAGAAAAAATGAAATATGATTTTTTGAGTAAAACTGCATAAAATTATTTTTTTTAAATACCAAATATTGAAAACCCATTCAGTGATTTCCTTCCAAAGGATAACCTATTATAAAAATGTGAATCATTAAATAAAACAAAACAATTATTTTATTTAATATATAAATATAAAAATAGGGTATACTAGATAGAAGTTGAATTTAAAATTTAACCCTAAAAACAATAGTGAATGAAGGAAAGAACCTTGGGAAACCCCCAAGATGTGAGATAAATTGGTCCTAGGATCCTCTAACCTCAGTGATCGAACTGTATAATCTATTATTGTAAAAGAAACCATAGATTGGTCAAAGTAAAGTCTCTATCAGTCCCCAAAAAATCAACATATTTTTTTCTTAGTGTTTCAACATATTCCTTCCAAGGACCTCGGGTCAATGCACTTTGGACTCAACTCATGAGATATTCCTTAAAAACCAACCTAAGAACCTTGGGTTCCCATGTGGAATAATTTGTTTCAATGGTCACCAAACCAACTTTTGTGTTATGTAAACACATTTCAATAAACCATTTCAAACCATTTTAAGAGGAGTAAATACATTTTCAAAACATTCCACAAATAATGATCTTTGAAGCCCACCATTTACAAAAATGAAACAATTTAGAAATAGAATTTATAAATTTAGCATGTCAAAAATTTCTAAAAAATATTTAAAACATATTTAAATAATGAATATTTATGTCACAACGCATATGAAAATTCCATAAACCAATGAAAGTCTAATACTAAGAATTATAAAATATTTAGTATAATACACATACGACTAAATATTAAATATCACTTTTAAATTACTCATGAAATTATTAAATTCAAATTAAATTCTCAAACGCATGGAATTTACCTCAAAACATGCTTCTTTTGATGATGATAATCTGAAACCACAACAAATATTTCCATAGAAGAAGTAGAGGTCATCTTATTACACTTAAACACATACACACACACACACACACATATATATATATACCCCTGGATGAAATGTATATATTCATATCTCTATGAGGGATTATATACAGAGAAAATATATATATACACCTTAATCATGTATATGTGTGAAAGTAACATTCAAGAATGGTGGTGTAAAGAGACCCCAAGGAGGTCCAAGGTATACTTTAAAAATACTAGAAACTCTAAAATAAAAACAAATCTAAATAAAAATCATCATAATTTAAATATTTGAAAAAAATTACCTAAAACCAATGAAAAAAAACTCACTACAATATTATTGGATATAACCATCCTTAATCGGGGATCATGAACCCTAGATACTCATAAAATCTAACAAAATACACACCCATATCGTGTTAGCGCTCACTCAAATCATTGTCCCTATAATAGAGAAAATGTAAATAATAAATAGTGGAAAAAGGGAAGAGGATCATAGGAGAAGAGACTCGCCAAATATGATCATAAGTGGAAATGAGGCACAAATCATCCCAGGAGTGGAGCATGGTGTATTAGTGTCTCATGTAGGGGGAGTCCCTCTGGGAATCGAGTGAGAGGGAGGGAAAGAAGGGGGATCATATGAGTGGGGGTAAGGGACATATGATGATTAAGAATATGATAAAGAAGAATAAGATGATGATAATTATAATTATAATACATTGTTTCTCATTTTTTCTTTATCCCACATGGTTTGGAAAAATAGATTTCCAAATTATGCACCACCCATGTTTCCCGCTCGAGGCCTCTTAACACCCCACATGCTCATGGAATATAGTTAAGGAAAACAAACACTATCTGTGTGGTCATCTAATCAAAAAAAAAATTAAATTCACCGGTAAGGTTTCTCTACAGTTTATAGAAATTGTGTGGCAACCATTCCCCCATAATAAAAACTCGGATATTAAAATTTAAAACCCAATATAACATGAAACACACAAATGAGTACATTTAAAATTTTATAATTATAAATAATTTAATTTGTTAATAAAATTAAAAATTAATGGTGTTGGTGTGTAATTTCTCCCAACCATTAAAATTTTATGCCCCCAGAAGGTCCCAAAAGGCATGGATAACTGAATCCATTTGAAATGAGAAACTTCACACAAATGAATCCTCTACTATAAAATTACCATTTAACAATGACTCACTTACAATACAAAATACAAAACTCTAAAATCCATAGAATATGGTATGAGAATTATCAAAGAACCAATTCATCATCGAATTAAACAACCTAGAAGGAAAAAATAACATGAACAATAAAATGATGAGATGAAGATATAGGGACTCACATATGCAAACATAACCTCAAATCAAGGAATAACTGGACCTATAGAATTAAAATCTCCAAGTTAAAATCACATGGTCTAATCATGATCTTTACGATCATTTGTTACATGATCCATTAAATAGGCTAACCAACTACAATGACTAAGGCTAGGAAGATTTGAAATAATGATACAAAGAGGAGAATAATTACAAAATTAACAAAGAGATATCAGAAGAAATAACCTAATAAGTTCTTCATGAGATTTTTGCACTGCAGTTTCCACTTAATATTACTAATCAAGAAAAACCATCACATACAAAGCTGATAAAACTCAAAAATACTAAAAAACTCAAACACTAGTGTGACCTATTAGTTTCTCAAGTCACACCTGATCATCTTAAGAATAAGCATCACCTAGGCACATAGTGGGTATCCCAACCATTAATGAACTGACTAGTCAAAAAATAAAACAAATAGGAACACTCAACATACTACCATCAAACAATAAAAGAACCCAACCAAGTAAAATAAATTAGGTATAGAACCATTTGATGATTCATAATTTCTTATGGTTGAGAATCTCCAAAGAGGAACCATAGAAATACCAAGACCACTCCAACATAAAGATAAATATTTAAGAGTTCATGTCCATGAGGGACAATAATATAAATTCAATGAAAATATGTCCAAAAAATCTCCCAATAAGTAGAATAAATATAATAAAGTCTATTTAGGGGAAATATAATCTATTTTCACTCTGACATCAGAGACTGCATGTTGGGTATACATCCCACACACCTAAAAACTCATGAAATACATGATTGGATTCACTCAAATAACTATTTATGGGCCCCTGATATATTGAATAATCTTTTCCCCCTGAGTCAAGTGATGAAGTTCACCAACTAAAACATCCCCTTTAAATATTAACAATTACAAAACCTCTAAAAGTGAACCAGGAGTCCAGGAAAAAGGGAACCAATATTTTTAATCCACTACAGATAAGATGTTCTAACAGTTTTATGAGAACAGGGAGAAGAAATGCTAATATTAACCTATTGCCAATAGATTTATAGTCTCTGTTAAGTCATAAATGAGAATACCCATAGAAAAACATATTCAAAATTTCCTCAAAAACACATTTCACCTCAATTTTAAAAAGTAAAAATAACTAATAGATGACCAACATAGATTCGAAAAACTAAAATTCACATAGAAAACCAATTGGTAACCACAGATTCCAACCATATAATATGTTAATTGAGAAACTTCTAGCATATAAACTATAAACAAGAAATACAAAACCAAATCAAATAGAATCAAATTTCAAATATCCACAGCATAATAAAAAATCAACAACCTTAACTCAAAACATCATTTCAACAACACATTTCCCACGTCAAAGACAAATCCATAAAAAATGAATACAATAAATATGAAAAAAAAACAATAAACAACGAAACCATACATTTTGAATCATTGAAACCCAACATTAGGAAAAAAAATTCTCAAAAAACAAAAAAAAAATCTATAAGGTTACGTATCCATAATTTGTTTTCCCTAAATCCTCACATATTTAGATCCATATACTAGATCAGTCATCCATCCAAAAATACAAATAATCATAAAGTTTAAACATGAATACATCCATATATATATATATGTACATGTATATATATATAAATATATGCAATCATGTATAAGAATACTAATGGTCAAAAAATACATTTCCATAACCAAAAATGAATTTCCAATCCAGATATCACATTACCAACCAAAACTCAATTTTTAGTTTATCATTAATGAAACACATTTATAAATTCCCATGGAATATATGTTTCACATTTCAAAAGAAATTTCCAACATACCAAAGTATTTTCTAGAGACATTTTTGATTCACTTTTTATAAAAAAATTCAAATATCCAAAAAACAAATCCCAAGATACATTCCATTCACAAAACAACCCATTTATTCCTAAAAGAATCAAATTTTTTCATTTTAGAAAACATACTTGGATAAACTAGACACCATTTTTAGAATCTATAACAATATACCAAAAATAAACTCCACCGATTAAAATAAAACAAAATCAACCCAATTCTTAATCAAATATCTATAAATTTCTTAGATACAACCACTACACATGGCATGGCCGCAAGGTTTGGCTAGTCATGTCTCGACTGAGTGAGAATATTAGAGTTCATTAGACCTAGGAGAATTGATTTAAATGATTTTCCAAATCATGTAGAACATATAATATCCCTCTATATCCCACCCATAAAACCAACAAACTCTCTAAAATAAGTATATGTAATTAATAAAAAACCAATGACAAAAAAAACTAATACATGCTTATATTATGAGTCAAAACCACCCTACACCTCCCCAGATAATAATATCCCTTCCAAATAGATTATTATCAAGCACCTACCAATGACTGGATACTTGAATTGTAACGATCATAGTTCCAAACTTCCATACATCCCCAAATAATAATGGCTAATTTCTAAGATGCGGGTTTTTTCATTAACGAACCCAAGTCAACACCAAACTGATCACCTGAGATGGATGATGATATGGCCTAATAATTGTTATAGATCCACCTGAGATGGAATCTATTGTCGATCATCATGTTTAAATCAATTTTTTGTTTATTAGCCCATAAAAATAGATAAATTAAATAGAATAAGAAAAATTGAAATTGAAAGTGGAAAAGAAATAAGAAACTGAACAGATAAAAGTAAACTCTATACATACCTCCATGTGACCTCAGGGGTCCCCATAATCTATTGAACCAACATCACTCTATGGTAAACCAATCTGAGACATAAAATTCATAATGAGATAAAAACAATGATAGAGGTATAGATGTGAGTATTAAAATTCAATACGTGTTCCTAAATAATGTACTCTCTGTTAAATACATTTAAAATTAATAAAAGGAATTTATTATTTGAATATTATAAATATAAAAATATTTTTCTCAACTACTATAAGAAAAACAAGAAATAAAATTTTATTTTATGTAAAAATGCATTCCATTAAATTTTCATACAATATCTCATAGCATAAAAACCCATTTACTGAATATATTATAAAAGATAAACTTTGATAAATATGGAGTCTCAGTACAAAAAACAAAAAATAATTTTCTTATAATAAATAAAATATAAAACTATAAAGAACTATGTATAAAATCAATTTAAAATAGTAATATTAAAAAATTAATGAATGAGAGAATGAACCATTAAAAATCCAAAGAATCTAGGTCATGTGGACATATTATTATCATTCCTCAAAGATAGAACCATATAATTTATTCTTGAGGGTGATCCTCTAGAGAAGTAAAATCCAATGATCATGGGGTCACCAAAACATCATCATATTTTTTTTGTAGTGTTATCCTTCCAGAAAACTAGGTTAGTTACCTACGAACTCAAATGGATTACTAGTATTTAGAAACATTCCTAGTTTAGAGGGATCCAAAAAACACTAATTTATTTAATAATCCAGAAAACAATTTTTGTATCATGTAAACAGATGTCCAAAACCCATTTACATAAATTATAAGAGGGTTCAGTACCTTTACAAACCTTTAGGCACACAAACATCATTGAAAACATTCATTTACTCACTTGACACAATTTAAAAATTGTATTTTATCATTTAAAATGTTCTAAATTTTGAAAACATCTTGAAAACGTATTTAAATAATGATTAATAATTCGAAAAAATTGTAAAAAACCACAAAAATATGTGAATGTACAATACCAATAATTGTGTCAATTTTTATACCATATAAAGACTACATAACATTAGAAACAAGCTTTTAAAAAACACATGTAATAAATATTTCAAATTAAAGGATCTAACATTTGTAAAATACCTCAAAACAAGATGATTTGTTTATGAAAATATGAATCCACCCCAAACAAATTGTCCATATAATTAAATGAGGCTTTCCTTTATACTTACACACATATTCACCAAGGCGTATATATATATATATATATTAATATATTTAGTCATAGTGTAAATATTCCCCCTTCCATGATAGAATATGTACATAGAGGGTATATTTACATATATTCGTTTCACATGTTTATGTGTGTAGGTATCATTCATTAAGAGAGGTCCAATGATACCCTAAGGAAGTCCAAGGTATAGTGACCCAAGTTTTTCATAAATGGATATTACATATTTTTAGATGAATATTAATTACATTATAAAAACACATTCCTAAGTACTATAAAAGTTTAGTTCATTTGGAATTATGAAAACATAATCGCACAACATAGAAAAATATTTTCAAAATCTCCAAAAAATGTGTTCCCCTTTAGTACTATTCACAAGCATTCTATAATTAAAACAATTTTTTATAACCCAAGGAACGGAACATAAGTTAAGGTGATCTAAAATACTCATTAAGGGTAATAAATGAAGATATGTAAGGATTACATAAACATAAGGGTATGAGAACATGAACGAAACATTTGGAACCCATTCCAAACATTTCAATGATAATAAAAATGAAGCGTTGCATAAATATTGGCAATATATAAGATATGAAGCATAATGAAATCCAAGAACATGAGTCATGCAAGAATAAAAATTTAATAATAAATATAATAATTGATTTAAAATAAGATTCTAACATTTTAATCATATGTAAATAGATATAGGTTCACTCATTATGTAATGAAATGAAACCTTGGCCCACATAAACTAATGGGCTTGAAACTAGGACCATGCATAATATTATGAACATGTAATCACGTTCACACGTAAAATTGTAAAAATGTTATGAGGGTCATGGATAAAATTGTGAAAATTTAATCCTATTCCTTGAAAATAATCTTAAAATATATTATAATAAAAATTAAAAAACATTTTTAGAAAACAAGGTTTTGAATTAAAACAGATTTATGATTAAAGTGAGGAATAAAGAATAATTTTATTAAAAAAGTTTTCTTTATTATATTAATTACCATTGAGTGGAAAAATTGTACCATTATGTTAATATATAATGAAAACCTATTGGATAAGAAAATTCATGAGAATTAATGAGATGTAGATCAATTTATATCAACATTGGAATCATAATAACAAACAATCTTGATAAAGGATGGGATTATAACATAAAATCATTACATCTTTAGAAACCTATAATCATAATAAACATGAAGTAAAAAACATAAAATTGAACATAATATATCATTAAAAAATATAAATTCATGATATTTTTTGTCAAATGGGTTTTATATAATCCTTGTGATGATTATAGGTTCATATCATAACACACGTCTCAAAGAAGGAAAATTTAGACAAAAATCCTTTACTGATTTGGTATCTTTGAAACTATAAAAACCATAAAATATATATGCTCAAATGGATATGTAAATAACAATAAATTTTTGTATAACTATCAAAAAAATACATTAATTGGTATTATATGCACCACATAAATGAAACATGTAGTCGATATGGAATTTTTCTTAGAGAAAGTAAACGTAAGGCGAGAATACCTTACCATTAGTCTTGACTTCCGTCATACTAATTCTAAGATCCTAAATAATAAATATATTTATATCATACATAATCAATATAATAATATTTATATATATAATACCATATATATATTTCTAATGTCTTTTTATTACCATTTTATTAAAAATTCCATGTAAAAGATATGTTTTTGGGTAATAACTACTTTTTTCATACTTGTTTTTACCAGTCATTCTTGATAAAATTACATAGATAATAATTTTATCAAAAAAATAATGATAAAAATTAAATTAATATAATATATATTCTTTTTATATGTTTTTATATTAATACATACAATTTAGTGATATGAAATGAAATATCTCATTCATAGAGATGATAGGTCGTACCTACGTATAAATGTGGCTTTTCATTTTCATGTCACTTTTAAATAATCATAAATAAATTATATATAGTATAATTCTAAATTAATTTCTATTTCATAAATATCACATATTATTATTAAAACCTCCCTTAATAAATACATGAAAAGCGGGAACCAATCCCATCGCTTCGCAAAGTGGTAGTCCTCCAAACACATGAAGGACATTATCATATACCCAAAAAAATTAATGAAAAACCTTTTGTGAGATATAACAAATAAAGAATGATAATAATATCAATAATATAGTAAATATCAAATATAAATATTATATACACCATTATTCCCAATCACGATAGAAGCTAATGGAAATACAAACGACATTATTTTTCAAGACTGTAGTCCACCATACACACGAATGATGATATCGTAACCCTTATGATAGAAGTGTTTGTGGTCATAGATCGCACCCCTAATATTAAAAAATCATTATATTTAATATAATTTTTTTATTATATGATTAAAATATAAAAATAATTTAATGGTTTTGAGAAAAAAATAATAAAAAACATTCATTTATAAACGTTACGTCTTATGTGGGTATAAAATTATAGTTTTCACAAAAGGCCTTCCTTGGTTTACTTTATTCACTAAGTATGTATTATATAATAATATATATTTTTTTGTAGAACATATTTGGGAATGGAGTTTCCATACCAATATTTTATGGTGTTATAGTGGGGGTGAGGTGGTGGCCTTCTATGAGGGAGGTGATTGGCACTTTTGTAATTTGATTTAGATGAAAGATTTCTGACCCTTTTTCCTCCTTTAAATGTGGCTCCAATAATAAGAATGTATCTATAATATATGTTATATTGTCTAAATATTGAAATAAAATGGGGGTTTTAAAAGTTTATAGGTCATTATTTCCTTTACATTTCATGTTTAGCCCCCTGGTAAACTTGTTTTTCTCTTAATCTTTGGGATTATGTTTAACTATTATCACCAATAATTTTTCTAAAATATATGTTTTTAATTATAATAAATTATAAATTATTATGATAAAAATTAGGTAATCCAATTTAAAAAATTTAATTTACATAATTGGTGAAAATGACTTTCAATTTAATCCCACAGATGTGTTGAGAAAGATGATTTTAAAAAAAATGTTATAAAGTGGACAAAGACTTTATTTCAAAAAATAAAAAATAAATATAGTAAAATTAATTAAATTAGACTAAATATTGTGTAATTGAACTATTTTTATGATTATAAACGATTAAAAATATATTTAATTATTATAAATAATTTAAACTAAAAGGTGTTTTTACACACACTAACACCAGATACCTGGAGGCGATGGATTATTTTAATACATTTGCTTGATTAAAAAGAATAAAATACCAAAGGACTTATGGTTCTAGCAGTTTTGGGAAATAGATTTCATATATAAACTTTATGTAACAATTCCTAGAATAAAATGAAACATATATATTTCTTTTGGGACCCCATTATTCTCCTAGTATAACACTACATGTCAATCGTAAAAAACAACTTGGCGCCCTATCAAAATAAAACATAATATAAGAGTGAGCTTAGATGGTCATTAAGTATAAATAATATAACTTAAGCTATCATTAATAAGCATAAACTTTTTATGAAGGGTATTTAAAATGATACATAAGACTTTTAAACAAAATCTTCTGCATATTATTCCAATAATAAATCAAATAATGAAATTTAAACATTCACATGTATATTATAATAGTCCAATAATAACATGTACTATAGATTACTAATATTGTAATTTGGGAATGGATAATGTTGTACATACCTTCAAGGCCTCATTCCAAGACCATATGCGAAAGATGTTAGTCAAAAATCATTTTTTTCTCATGAGAACTATTGATGAATTGGGGGTCTTTTATTAACGTGTCGCCAACCCGTTGGGATTTCATTAACAGGTCCACAAAATGTAGAGATTTCATTAACCAGTCCCTAACCCATCACTTTCAAAGTCCAATTCATTCATCAATTAAAAAAATTGAAACATAACCAACATAAACATTCATAATAAAACTAGCATATGAAATGTTATTACATTAACCATAATCCATGAATGGTATCAAAATAACACATTCACAGTCAAACATAACATGAGATCTTCAATACAATATGGATGATTCTATCATAATAAACCAACCTCAATTAATAATAATGTCCAATATAAATTGTTGACATATTTGAAAATAATCCAACTAAATTATTAATACTCTTTGAAATAAGTATCCCTTTTTTACATTGAAATCATTTATAATCCTACACAATTATAAAAGAAATAATATCTTCTAAAAATTAACTTGTAGTCTGGTAACGTATTCTTAAAAATTTTACGGCATCATGACGGTGGAAATAGATGCTTGCATTGTATAAGTTGAAAACATTTTTTCCTTAATTAGTCAAAAATGTTGTAAAATACCTCATTTATAAAACGATGAAAATATTCATTTCAAAACGTTTTATAAAAAGTAAAAAATGGGTAAAATGGATATTAAACCATCATTAGGGAATAATAACAGTATTTTGAATTACATTTTTTAGATACATAGAAATGGATGATAAATATTTCTCAATAGATACATACGTATAAACAATCTCATATAATAATGAGATTGTGAAATTAACCTTTAAATAAAACCTTAAAAATATTCCTTTTTGGAAATTTATTAATTAACATTTAAATTGAAATGAATTTTCCTTTTAATATTTTTTGTTTCCTTATAAATAGTTATATAAATGAATATCAAGAATATTGGAATGGAGAATGGAATAATTCTATAAAAATTAAAAGCATGCCATGAAAATTTGAATTTTTAAATATTATACCCGATATCTTAAAATGAATCCTTAAATACCATGAATAATATTTATTCATAATATAGAATATAATATGGTTACTAAATACACCACATAGAAGAAATAGGTGTTGAAGATGACTTATATATCACGGAAATTTAAAGTGAGACAGAATTCTCTTACCTTATGTCTGATACTCATCATATGTGATTGAATCTACGATATAATGGTTTTAAACATATTATTAACTTCTACTAGAATCAGAATAATATTTATGACATCATATATGATTCATTTAGGACTTTATGTGTTCGGGTAAAAATCGCTTTGTTTATCGTATGCGTTTTGACCTGTTATTCTTGATCTACTTAATTATATCTTAATTTACTTACTTCTAGAATATAAAAAATATGTATATATATATATCATATATATTAATTAAAAAATTTATAGATAAATGAAATTGAACACACAATTCCTAGAAAACGTAGGTCGTACATATGCATGAACGTTTTTTCCTTTATCCAATCGTATTGAATTGAAGTAAGTGAATGATACATACATATATATATATATATTATTCAAGTATAATTATTATGTCATGTATTTTATAATTATTGATAATATATATAATTATAATCATTCATGACTGTTGAATATGGAAGATGAATCTCATAGTGTCATGGAGGTGGTAAGTCGTACGTACACACGAGCAATAATATCATTTCTTTTGTGGTTAAATGGTTTCAAATTGGTTGAAATGTGGATTTTAATGAAAAAATATCATGTTATATTTATTATTTACATCCCTGATATTCATCGTTATAACCATTTAAATAAAATGTGAATGAAAAACAGTTTACACCACAACGTGGAGACGGTAAGTCTTAAGTACGCATGCATGGTGAGAGAGTTTTTTGTAGGATGCATAAAATGAGGAATATGATTTTACCGTAATAATAATATCATATGAAAATGTATTATATTATTTATTTATCACATTAGTATTGAAACAACAATTTAATATAAATTTTAAGAGTAAAAGAACCTGGAAAGAGGTGAAAAAATAATTACCTCTTTTTTGTGTATTTCATTTTAATTTGAATAAAAAGACTCCCAAGGATGGATTTCGGCACAAATTATGCCCTCTAAGATGTATTAAAAGAATTTTTATGGGAAATGGTTAGTATTTATCTAAGGAAAAGGGATTTTAAGGTGTTAATTAATGATAAGTATAAGTTTCATTTTATAAGAGAGGTGTGGGAGCTTTTGGAAGATCATAAAATAATAATTTATTATAAAGTTATTTTTGGTTACAAATAGCTCCATAGAGATTTATTTCTAAGATAAAGTGATTTTGGGTCTAAATCAGCACAATAAAATAAATTTTAGACATGTTTATGTCTTTGAATTAATCTTATCTTTTTTATTTAACCCATAGTAAAACAGTTTGACTCTTACCGTGTCTTCTTGTATTTTTATAGTATATAGTTAACATACATAAAATAAAATTCCAAAAGAACCCCAATTGTATCCTTTACGAAATATTTGACATTATACATGTTATTTGTCCAAAACATATATTTTTATGACTTTTATATCATTTAATAAAATTGTATTTATTTTTAAATATTATTTATGTCAATTTCAGTACTACTCAATATTTTAATTTTCTAAAATATCAATCAAACATGATATCTTTGAACCAATAATTCCCATATGTCAATAACATTTATAATTTATTTATAAAATTATTATATGTCATAAAATAAGTTAATTGATATTTATTTTCATATTCTTAATATCATTTCTTTGATAATTCGATCAATAAATCAATTATTGCATCATCATTGTGTAACCATTTAATTAAATTATTTATTTTTGTAAAAATTCAAAATAAATTATTATTATTTATATAAATTTATTAGCAGGGAAAAAATTATTTATAGTTGACCCTATCACTCATAAAAACTCATATTAAAAATAATAAAGTTATTATAATTTGAATGTTACATTTTTAACCATTTCATTAAATAAAATATAATAAATGTTCTAATCAAATACATGTGGCATAAATAAGATAATATTTGTTTTACATAAAAGTGATTTTGGTGAAGATATAATTATAAAATGAAATTAGGAAAAGTGTTAGTGTGCTTTTATATTATTATTTATATTATTTTTATGTTTAATTTCAATATATACCTTTGAGAATGGTAAATAAAATTCAAAAAATATTATTCACTAAAACATGTTTTGATCATATGAGACCAAATTTTTCTAAATTATTAAAACCTTGTATTTTCTTAATTTCATAATTTAATCTATAGAAGTGGTAAAATTATGTTTGATGTTAATATTCAAATGTGGTTTGTAGGCGAGTAAAAAGACATTAAAAATGTACAATGAATTTTTATAACTAATTCTATTATAAAAGTGATTCTAATGACCTAAACTCGATTAATATATATATTTATTTTATATTGTGATGTTAGAATCTATTTAACCTATAATAATTATTTAAATGAAAGGTTTTATTTTTTAACAATAAAGAATTGTTTTTCACTATTCCTCAAAAATTGATTGTTTCCAAAAAAATACCAAAACTTCATCCTAAGATAATTTTATATTTTTAATTAAAAACATGAATTATATTTTACCAAATTAAATATTTATGATTTTTAAAAATAAATATTATTTTTTTTCACAAAAGGACATAAAAAGTATTTCATTTAGGAAAATAGTATTTCTAAACATATAACTGTTTTACTAAAACTTATACATTTCGTTATAAATATGACACATTTATGTGAAAAAATTATAAATAACATTTAAAAATTATTTATTACTATTTATATTACAATATTTAATGGATAAGATATGAATATATCATTTACATAATTTTAACACTAAATTGTTATTTCGTAGAGACTCAATCTTGCATGTTTTGAAATCCAAGTCGGTGTTTCATGAAACCCATGAAATTGAAGATAGTGTGCTATGAAATATTTGGGTGTTACATTATCTCATCCTTCAATAAATTGCTAACTAAAAATTTAAAATTCAAAATAAAAAACTATGGGTTTGAATTTTTGAAATATCTTTATTGAAATCCCACGTTGGAATATGGATTAATGAGTCCACCATTTTAAAATAAAGAAATTTTCATACGAATGTCACCAATGATAAAAAATACTAGGGTTACAAGTAGTAAAATATGGAAATGAATGATAATTTAAGAATCATGTTCTATAGGAGAGTGATACAGAACATGATTAGGAAAAATTGAAAAACCACGGTGTTCTAAATCTACGATGATCCAAGGGGCCATTTCATTCATAAAAAATAATGTACTAGGAAAACATATTTTATTTTAAGATCATTTCTCGAGTGTGTAAGAATTAATTTATCTTTATAATAAGAAAAAATAAAATAATAATTACTTGATATGTATATTTTTATCCCTTAACTAATTTCTACCACATATATATCGTTCTCTCCAAATAATAATATTGAAAAATATTTTATTTAACTTAAACGTATAGGTTTCTAAAAAAGAATTTATACTTAATCTTCTAAAACAATTACAAAAAAAATTATTCTATTAACAATAATATATCACATAGGCCATTGGTACGTGATAAAGCATTGTCACAATTCAATTTTTGGTTCGATTCCCACAACATTTTCTAACAAGACGAGCATCACCCGACCTGCGGGTTGTCCTTATTTTAAAACTATATTATTATAATATTCCAAAAATAATTTCAAGAAATGTTTTGACCATAAAAAATAATAGTAAATTTTCATTATAATACATTCCAACCTTTAGTATTATTAAAAATAAATTTTTCCAAACTCAGAATCCAAATATTTATAAGTAAGGTCACTAAATTTCTGAAATCAAAATAACATAATGCATATCTATTTTGGCATATACCAACCATATGAATACCTTCATAATGTATCCAATTAAATCATGGTAATTAATTTAATTACATTAAAACCTTATAGAATATGTTTATTCTTCTTTATTACATTTATAAAATAAAGAATATTAGATATACTCCTTAAGTCCAAAAATGTTGAAAACTACAACAATGAATGAATAAACAACCCATTTTTCATTTCCAGGGTAGTTGATAATATCCAATATAGTTTATCCAAATCAATCATCATTTTCTTCAATCATAATTATCTCAGTATGAGAATAATAGTAAGGATTATCTTTCCCTCAACCATATATTTTCAAAATGTTTAACATGAAACTGTGTCACAATACATGGTACCATAAAATCTCAAATCCATAATGGAATAGTAATAAAGTACAATCATTATTTATTTCCATAATTCATATAACCTTTAGATCCTTTATAAAAGACTCAAATTAAATAATTCATCAATCCAATCATAATCAAATTTATCATTCCTCTTTATTTTTGGTAGATGAATAATCTTGATTGTTATCCATTAGTGGATTTTGGGGTATATTCCTTCTATTCGTGGGGAATTATCTTGTGTAGTGCCCCGTATTATTATATTTTAAGCACTAAATATTGTAAAATTATTTTCTTCCTTTGAAATCATGAGCATGGGGTTATTTTTTCTCAACAGTTGAAGAAAACTCTGTTTTCACTCAATAAGGAACAATGATGTTGTATTTCAGAATTACAACGTGCAGGAAATACTTTGTTGCCTTCATCTCTTTATATAATTTTTTATCTATCCATTTATTCTCAAGATTCCCTCAAAATCCATAATACTTAGGGTATTCCTCACCTATCCTACTATCAATTTATATTATATCATCATATGATGATAATGCATGGTTGATTATTTCCCTTATAAATATTATCTTAATACCATAAAAGATATGATCCTTATTACTCTTTGGATCTTGTGTATCAGTTGGGTTCACTTTCGTTAGACTATGAAATATTTATAAATGATGACAAATAGTAGGTTATATCATATCGTAATTTATAATAAAAAATATAAAAATTATTAACATAAATTGAATATTTACATATATATATATATATCCCACCCAATAAGATTGAACCTCTTCTCATATGACGTTTGACATAGCATCCCTCCCAAGATTATGAAGGACACAAATAAGGTTCAGGATCTTAAAGAACATCTTAGTATCTTCCCTTCCTCTGGTATTCCTACTGGGTCCGTCGTATTCCAAGAAAATTGCATCCATCAATATAATATTCAAATGGCTCCACAACTCATTTGTCCTCTTCAGATGGGGAAATCACGCAATGGTTATACCTCTATAAGAATTAATTCATCTCTCATATTTATATTTCCAAATGAATGTTCCCTTGGAAATTTTTTGATATTGTTTCATTTTTTTTAAGATCTGGGGAATCAATGATTTTAAATGAGTCTCATTGGGGAGGGGTTTCTTCAATTTGTTGTTTCCTTCCACTGAATTGAAAGGTTGTTCTTGGTGATTTGGTTCAGTAAACCTCAAACTAAGAACACTTAGTATCTATGAATGCTACCCGAACATTAGTATTTATGAAATTAAAGAATCTTTTGAACAAGTTTGGATCAAGATCTATTGTTTAATTTAGATTTTATGGAATTTTGAAATAGTATTTGATATTGCCTCAGCATTATGCATCCTGATCTATATAAACCAAGACACTGAGAAAGCTACCTTTTCCCCCATTTCCAAAATTTTAGTTGAAGTTGATTTCAGATATTCATTTATTGAAAATGTTTTTATCTCCACCTTTAAAGATGAAATTAGTCTGATAATTGTGTTTACAAAATTACCTATGTTTTGTGAAATCTATTGCGTGATAGGAAACTCCAGATCCAATTATCGATGAGGTAATAAGTGTACCAAATACATGAAGAGTGGACTTAATGAATCTCAATGAAAAAGAAATGATGAATTCAAAACCTCTAAAGAGAGTTTTTCACTTCTAAATCAACACCCAGGTGCACCTCCAATTCATTCTGGTCAAATGTCTACCTCTGAAATTTCCTAGACTATGTGGAGTCAATCTGAGTTGAAGAGTCTTGGTCATATACCAATTTAGATATCTCATTTGGAAAAATTTGATCCCTTATCCCCTCATATTTATGGAGGAAAGAAAGGTAGATGGGCTGATATTGAATAAGGAACTAGAAAATATGATGGAAATATCTCATTAAAAGATTTGTTGGTTAGATGCATGGAAAAGGAAGAAAATAATTTGGACATTAAATACAGTCAAATAGAGAAGGAACCCTTAGCTCAAGTAGTGAATAATGATAGATTAATGAAAAAGATGCATGCCCTAAAATGGAGAAATGGAAATATTATTTTGGATGCTGCAACCTCATAGAAGTTTTTTCTCAATCATCAAAGGATACAAATAGGGCCCTATAATAAAATTGAATTGGGAATGCTTTCTTTCAATTCTAACTCTCAAAAAAGTTTGACGAAGACCATGTTTTCCCATCATAGGTACAAGGAATTTACCATATTTTATCTTCCTCAATTTGTTATTCTTTGAAAAATCTTTTTGGTGACACTACATTACTGTATGTATTGAGTGTACACACTGACATTGCACCTAAAACATTTAACTATTATGAAAACTACTATCCCATTCAGATTTATCCCATGATTCCCACCCCCACTACCTTCGGGGTTACTTGATAGATATATTATGTAACATGGTAAGGCCAACAATCATGAATCTGAGACTCACAAAGCTTCTATCGGCAATGAAAAGGTGGATCTTTCGACTAACATGCAGAATCTGGATAAGCCCGATGACTTACAACAAAGAGAATGACTACTACAAATGTAGAACAATGCATCTCCAAGTGAGAAGGTACTTATAATGTTATAATTTCTGGCAATTGTAATATTCTCACTTCAAACTGTGATGAAATTGGATCAAAGAATGATGACCCCTCTGAGTCTAATCCCATGGATGCGGAATTCTCTACGAATGATGAAGGTGGTAAATGGATGCAAGCATATAATAGTAAAAGAGGTAGACATCCACATGGAAAGTGTGACCGAATGCCCTATCACAGCATGAGTACCAGCTCTAGAACTGGGTAAAAAATTTTGATCTATTTTCTAATGTTCCTTATGGTTCCTTTTTGTAACCTATTTGGTATATTTTATTCTATTTTAATAAAGACAACACTTAACCTCATCCTTTTTTTAAAAAATAAATAATAAAATAAGAAAAATCCCATGAGGGTGTCAAACTAGGTGCGTAGTAAGGCCCATTATCATGTACCTGGTCATCCCGAGTCAAGCCCAGAACACCATGTCAGAGTTATTACTCATAGGTACATCTGTGCTAGAACCACGTACACTTGTAGTATCTACATGTGTTTTTATTTTCTAGGAATACCCACATAATCTCTATATTTCCACAATTTTAGGATGATCTTCTATACATATCCTCTAATTTTCTAATAGGGTTAGGATCCCTAATCATGGTTTTTTAAATCTAGTTTCCATGATTGTTTTTAAATATCCTTTGAGACAAACTGTAACACCAAGACCCCATATTACCAGAGATGGTGCATTATATTAATACATTTTTCTGATTACAAGGAATTAAATCCCGAAGTACGGATCATTTTTGTATTCTTGGAAAACAGATTACATAAATGAACATTACATTAAAATTCCAATCATAAAATTCAACCTAGAACTTTCTTTGGGAACACCATTATTCTCCTCTCTTAACCATACATATCAATCCTAAAACACTATATATAATCTAGGGAATATAAAACATAATAAAGGGGTGATCTCATATTCTCTGTAAGGATACAAAAATATAGAAAAGGATATCATGAATATGAATAATATTTTTAGGAAAGGTATTATAAATGAAACAAAAGCCTTTTAAACATAATCTTCATCATATTATGACACTAATAAATCAAATAATTCCCGTTAAACATTCACATGAATATTATAATAGTTGAATAATCACATATAATATCAATTACTATTGTCATAATGTGGGAATTCATAATGTTTGACATACCGTCCAAGCCTCATGCCAAGACCGTATGGGTAACACTTTAGTCAAAAACCAAATTAGTTTGTCTCATGAGAGCTATCAATGCATCGAAGGGCTTTCATTAACCACTCCCCAACCCGTAGGGATTCATTAACCAGTACCCAAACCATATGGCTTTCATTAATCGGTCCCCAACACATTACATACAAATTCCAATGCATTACTAATTTGAAAAGAGTGATATATATCCTACATTAAAATTCATATTTAAAATAGCATACAAAATTTCATTGCTTTAACCATAAACCATGAATTGTATCAAACTAGAACATCCACAGTCAAAAATAACAAAAACTCTTCAAAAGAATATGAAGGATTTGTGCCACAATAAATCAATATCAATTTAGCATAACATCCAACATAGGATGTTGATATATATGAAAATAATCAAACAAAATTATTAATACTCTTTCATATAAATTTCTCTTTTTATACATTAAAATCATTTAAAAGCCTAAATAATTATAAAAGGAAACATTTCTTTTAAAAATTAGATTTTACGCTTGTAATGGAGGATTAAAAATGTTAAAACATCATGATGGTGGAAATACCTGCTCATTCCTTACAATTTAAAAAAACATTCTTTCCTTAATTTTACGAAAAGGTCACAAAGTACCTCGTTTAGAAAAAAATTAAAATAATACTTTTAAAACGTTTTATAAAAATTCAAAAAAGGGTAAGATTTACATTAAACCATTATCGGGGAATTGTAAAATAATTTTTAAATACATTTCTAAGACACATGGACATGGATAACAAATATGTGGTAGTAGATACTTATGTATAAAAAATCTCGGATAAAAAATTGATTGATAAATTTACCCTTACATAAAACCTAAAAAAGATTCCTTTTTGAAAAAAAATTGATTTCAATTACAAATAGACATAAAATTCCATTTATAATTTTTTATTTCCATAAAAATAGTTATGGAAAATAATATTATGAATATTGAAATGGGGATAGGCTTATTTCATTAAAAATTCAAATCATCAAATAAAACATTGATTATTTAAATACTAATCCAAAAATCTTCAAATGAAACTTCAAATACCTTCAATAAAAATCATTAATGATGTAGAATATAATAGGGGTAGGAATTGAAACACAGAAAAGAAATAGGTGGAGAGTATGGCTTATATCTCAGGAAAATTAAGAGTGAGACATAATTCTATTACCTTATGTCTAATACTCTCCAAACATATCTGAAACTCATTTATAATGGTTGTAAACATATTATTAACTCCTACCAGAATCATAATAAAATTTATGATATCATATATGATTCATTTATCTCTTTATATTACCCGTTTATTAATAATTTCTAAGTTAAATCAACGTTTTGGGTAATTATCACTTGGTTTATCGTACTTGTTTTGAACTCTCATTCATGATCATATTAATTATATCATAATTTAATTAATCCTAGAATATAAAACATTATTTTTATATATCATATTTATTATGTGTATATTTTATAGTTAAATTAAATGGGACACAACATTCCTAGAGATGGTAGGTCGTACATACGCATGAAAGTTTCTTCTGTTTTCTTAATATATTTAATGGAAAAACGTGAATGGAATATATGTATATATATATATTTATATATTATTCCTATAGAATAATTATTTCGTATATTTCATACTTATTCATAATATATATTTTTATAATTATTCCAAAATGGTGAATTTGGAAGATGAATCTCATTGAGTTATTGAGACGCTAAGTCATACGTACACAAGAGAGACAGTATCATTTCTTCAATGGTTAAATGAATTAGAATTGGATAAAAAATGAATTGAAAAGAAAAAATATCAGATTATATTTATTTTTTAAATCCATTATATTCATCATTATACCCATATAATTACTTGGTACATGAGAAATAGTTTACACCACAGTGTAGAGATGGTAACTCATACAAACGCACACATAATGATATTATTTTCTTTAGGTATAGTAAAAAGGTAAATATGGTTCACCCATAATAATAAGAAAATATCATAATATTTTATATTCTAGAGTAATTACTTTAGTATCCATACATCATAAGAATATGAATTATAAGAAGAAAATACCTTGGAAAGAGGTGAGAAAACAATTACCACTTTTTCAGAAATTGCTTTATGATTTTTACAAAAGGACTCCATTGGATGACTTTGTTCTCAAGGTAGGGACTCTAGGATTTATTTCGGGAAGATAGGAGATGAAATAGGTAGGTTTTGGCCCATAAATATGCATTTTTAGGTGTTATTTAAAGATATTATTATGTTATCTTTTGTAAGAGTGGTGGGGAGAACTTTTGGAATATATAAAAATATAAATTTATTATAAATTTATTTTAATTTTAAAAGAGTACCAAAGTGATTTATTTTTATTATAGGACTATGGTGGGTATAAATACGCTAAAAATTAATTTTAGGCATATTTTTTTCATAAACATAACCTTATTTTTTGGATTTAACATTTCATTAAAAAGTTTAACTATTAATGTGTCTTCTTGAATTTTTACACCATAGGGTTAATATAGTTTTGATAAAAATGAAAAACAACCCAAATTGGATACTTTATTATATATTTTAAATTTTCCAAGTTATTTCATTGAACCTTATATTTTTATGGCTTTTATTTCATTTAATAAATCAGTATTTATTTTAAAATATCATTTATGTCAATTTTCATACTATTCAATATTTTTATTTTTCAAAATATTAAACCAAGATGATAACTTCAAAATGATACTTCCCATATGTTTTTAACATATCTATGGTATTTATAAAATTATTTTCATTCATTATTTATTTCAAATTATTTTTATTTTAATATTTGTGATATCATTTATTTGATATCTCAATTAATTAAATAATTACTGCCTCTTTATTATGTCACCATTTAATTTAATTATTTTACATATAAAAATTATAAATAAATTATCATGATTTATATAAATTAATAATATTTCTAAAATCAATTTATTTTTAACCATATGAATTATATAACATCATATTAAAAATAAAACAGTTATTAAAATTTGAATAAGACATTTTTTACTCCTCTTTAAATAAAATATAATAAATGTCATAATCAATCACAAGCGCCATAAAAAAGATCATATTTTCTACCTATGTATGATTTTGGTCGAAATTTAGTCATCCAATGAAATTAGTACTACTATTAGTGTAATTTTATATTATTATACTATTATTTTTGCCTTTAATTACTCGATTGAACTTTAACCGTGGTAAATAAAATTCAAAAGTTACTATTCACCAAAAAATATTTTCATTCTATTAGAGAAAATTTTTAATCCTTATTAAAACCATGTCTCTTATATTTTTTAAATTAAATTCACAAATACAGTAAAATTACATTTAATGCTAATATTTAAATGCGGCTCGAAGGTGGGTAAAAAGTCATTAAAAAGGTTCAATGAATTTTTATATCTAATTCTATTATAAAAATGATTAAGATGAACTAAATTCAGTTAATATATTAATTACTTCTATGTTGTGATTCTAAAATCAATTTAATGTAAAATAATTATTTTAATGAAAAAGTTATTTTCTTAACAATAATGCGTTGTTTTTCACAATTCGTCAAAAATTGATTTTTTTTCAGAAAAATTCAAAAAAATTACCCTAAGACAATTTCGATATTCAGAATTAAAAAATGATGTATATTTTAAAGAATTAAATTTCTATGAGTTTCTAGAATTAATTATATTTTTTTATCAAAAAAGGACATAAAACGTAGTGCCTTTAAGAAAATAGTATTTCTAAACATATAGTTGTTTTTCAGAAACTTATATATTTCATTATAACTATTTTTTAATTTAATGAAAAATTATAAAAAAAAATTAAAATATTATTTATTACAATTTTTATTACTATAGTTAGTGGATTTGTTATGAATATATAATTTTAATAATTTTAGCACTAAATTGTTGTTTCATAGAGACTCAATATTGCATGTTACACAAGTCAAGTCAGTGTTGTGTGAAACAGAAGCTATTGACAATAATGTACCATGAAATATTTAGGTGTTACAGTTTGGAATTAATTATAATAATTTTTTTACTATTCATTGAATTTTTTTAACAAAAAAAATTATCCCTAAGCTAATTTTTATATTTGACATTAAAATTTGATGTTTATTTTATAATATAAATTTTATAAAATTGTAAAAATAAAATTTTCAAATAATATAACTGTAAAATGGTGAAAAAATTATTTTTAGAATAGTACATTTTAAGCATAAAATTGGATTTATTCTAATATCTTGTCCCAAAAACATTTAAGATGAATATTCAACATTTTTATTTAATCTATAACAAAAAAATTACTTAAAAATATTCACCAAAAATGATTTGGATAATTTATTGATATAAAATAACTATTTAACATAAAAATATTTTTTATAGAAAGTTTTCCATTTAATTTTAAAAAAGTTTTTTTAATTTCTAATTAATTTTCTACAAAATAATTAATTATATAAACAATTATAATCAATATTTTTAGGATTTAGTTAATACCAAACATACCCACCATTCCAATTATTAATTTACAATTATCATATTAAATAATAATATATTAATCATATGTCATGTTTCATTTAAACTTCATGTTACGTGGAATGAATGATAAACCTGTAATTTCATGTAACAAAAAATAACATCTTTGTTACATGTAAAAAAAATATGTTCTATGTGTTATAGTAAATATCAAAATTATTATATTAATTTGAAAAAAAAACATATTTTACAAATTCTCGGGGTGTTGCATTCTACCCCCCATAAATTGAAATTCACTCTCGAAATTTATCTCATCCATCCATGGTATAAAATTTTAATGTTCCTTTCATAAAACCCACATCGTAATATTGAATAACAAACCATCATTTAGAAGTTAAATCTTGAAACATAACAGTTACCCAATGTAACTCCTAAATATGTTTCCATATAGGATAACATAGGTTGGATGTGAATATTTGGACACTGAAGGAAAGAATAAACAATTTTCGAGAGTAATATAGATCCTTGATCACATGAAAGGGGGAGATCCAAAAAAAATTAACTAAAAAAAACCTCAAATATGTGATTGTTTAAGGTACCATTTATTTGATCTAATGTAAAGGGACTAGGACGACAATGTTTTTCCAAGATATTTTTCACAATTTTGTGAAGTTTCACTAGAATATATACTTACTTGATTTCATTCCATTTCATACGAACGTTCTCATCAATTGGTTTTTCCTTGATCAAATTACACTTCATATCTTACTCCATGAAATAAAGGTGAATTGTTTGTGTTTTAATCACTAATAGAACCAAATATCCCTAAATATAATGATAATTCCTACTATTAATATTTAGTTATCATAAAAAATGGGTTTCAGATGTTATCTTGTTTGTATAAAATATAATATTGAGAAATAGTACATTAATATCTTAGGCCACATTCAAATTTGAATGTAAACCATTTCACAAATTGTTTTTTATTAACATTTAAAAAGATTATAATAAAAAACATGACAAAGTTGGTCACTAAATTTCTCAAAATCATATTAACATTGATTCTATAAATATCATCAAGTACCTATTCATTATAACATACCAAACATTTAAACACCATAATGACGTATTATATTGCAAAATGGAAATAACCAAAATTATTGTAAACCCATATTATAATCATGCATGCTTCCTTATTCCTTATGTACCAAAAAACACAGGAATAGAACAAATAATTAATCATTTACAATGTAATCATTATTATTTAATTTAATTTTTCCAAATAAATAATAATATTATTAAAACATCATTATTTAAAATTGGGGAATATTTTAAGGTGAATCATTCCCTCAGCCATGTTTTTTCCATGAAAATCACATTTTTTTAAAAAAACTTCTATTCCATCATCATCATTCAGCTTATATTTTCAAATATATATTGAAAAAATCTACTAAACAATAATTATATATTTTTTTATTTTTATAACATAATTTTCAATATAAATACATAGATAAATAATTCATCCCGCTTTTTTATCTATTAATAAACTAAAATTCATTATCTTATTTCTTTGTACTACTATCATTTCACATGTCATTTGTAAACTCTTAATCATTAGTAATACAACCATTACTCATACAACCTTGTTGATTTTCATAAAGAACATTCCCCCAAGGACATTGAATTCCATAATTTCCATAATTTCAATATTTAAAGCATTCATCTACTAGTAACATCTCTGAGAATCCAATGTAACCATCCATCACATTAACCAAACAATTTTTTTATTAATTCTTATTTACTTGTTTTGTGTCCTTATTTTCTACAGTCAAAACATTTTTTCATACCTTTAATACATTCACTTGGGTTCTTTATTCCACATTTTTTATGTATAGAAACCAAAATCATCATTCCAATATGTTTACCATCACTCGAACTCTCATTGAACTCATTCCTTCTATTCTTTAGTGAGTCTTATATTTGGTTAAGGTATATATATTAAATCATGTTTAGTGAAAACTGGTTAGGTATAATCACAAAATACTTCACTCAATTCATCATCCCATTTCACCATTCAATAAAAAATTCTATTTCACATTCAATTTTAACCCAGTTTCGTCCATTTAAAACCATTATTAAAACACAATAGCATTGTGTGAGAAACACTTATCATATTAAAAATTACATAATTAGGGTAAAATCACATATGGAATATCTAAATCATGACTCATTTATTTAATTATATAACATCGTAGACTTAACCTAGGTCATATAAGATCATTATCTATTAAAATCATACATGATGGTTCATAAAGAGTCTGTAATTATCAAAATCATATTCTCTAGGAGTTTCAAACTAGGTGCAGAGCAAGGAACATTTCCATGCACTAGTTCCCGATCGAGTCTAGCTCAAGAAAGTGTTTTAAGGGTTGTTACCTCTATGTAAATATATTCAATATCCAAATCCAATTTTAGAATCCATCAGGGATTTTTTATAGGAAACAACTAGATCTATATTTTATAAATACTCCAGAATAATTTTCTAAACATGGACCCATCTTTAAACTTGCCCTTAGGGACATCCATTGACATCTCCTTAGAATTATCACATGTGATCTCACTTAATTCATCTCATCCAATTTTACCAAGTTTAAATAAACTTTTCCTATGATACCAAGTATAGTGACCCAGTATTCTCATACTTTGATATTAGGACTTTTTAGATAAATATTCATTAAATTATTCAAACACACACCCAAGGACCATAGAGGATTAATGCCTTTGGAAAATTTGAAAGACAATCGTATAACTTATTGAAAGATCATAAACATCTAAAAAATGATCTTCCCCTTAGTACTCCCCAGATTATTCCATAAATAAAATCTTAAATCAAAGTCTGTGGAAAGAAACATAAGAAAATATGAGCTCAAATTCCCATTAAGGAAAAAAATGAAGATATAAAAGAATTACACAAGTATAAGAGTATGAGAATATGATCATAACATTAGAAATCTATTCCCAACATATCAAAGATCATAAAAATAAATCATGGAATGAGGATTTGACGTTTATAATACATGAATCAAAAATAAATCAAAGCAAATAACTCATAAGACTATATCATTTGTAAAAATACATATACTTTTGAAATAAATATCATCTTCTATTTTTATGGACATGTTTAAATATAAATAATTTCATTCATTAAGTTAAGTACCTGAAATCAGGGCCTTAAATAAACTTTAGTAAATGAAACTTGGTCTATTAATAACATTATCAACATGTAATTTGGTTCATGCATAAAATTTAAACATGTAATTTGTTGCATACATATAATTGTGAACATTTAATCGTGTTCACTCATAAGCGACTGCACATCCTTTGAAGGAAACACCAGCAACCCCAGTTGTAGCCTTATCATACCATACTGGTTTCACTCCTCTTTACATCCATGTCAATCTAATGATATCTATAACTCTTTACCTAATTCATTGGATGTAGTTATATGAACCAGACTTCACATAATGAAATCATACATATATCTTACATAAGATCATAAACATTAATCATATCATATCCCATAAAATGAAATGGGTATCATAAAAATTTTATCATCTCATATCATGTGGTGAAGTAATAGGCTTCATAATCATTTAATTATATAATAAAATTTAAATAATTAGGTTTTATAATAAATTAAACCTTTTATTTCTCATGGAAGAGAAACAGGGTTCTTAAACAACATTCCATTAAAACATAAACCATTTAAAGAAAGAATCTGATTGATATACATGGATCATATCTCCAGTAAAAAATAAATTATGTAAAATTAGTACACCTTATATGAAGAATTATTGTGTATGTTATCTTGGAACATTTATTAATGAAATTAACATTTCATTGAAAATCCCTTTTTAAAATTGAAATTATTTTAAAAATTATTTTCATTGAAAACCACATTGATAATATATAAATGATGTATTTAAAATCCTTAAAAACAAATTTTAAACTATTAAATATTTTCAAAATTCATTTCCTTTAAAATGTGAAAAAAATGTAATCTAATAAAATTTATTAAAATAATTTTAGAAATCATGGTTTTGGAAGAAAACTGATTTCTAATCGAAGATAGGAATAAAGTTCGATTTTATTAATATAATAATAATTATATTAAGTAATAATGAGTGTATAAATATTAATATTACTATAAGGTATTATGAATAAGCAGAGGATAATAAAATTTATTAATATTATTGATATTTTGAATATGCTATTTCAATATTATAAGAAAAATCATAAACAATCCCGACAAATGATGAGATCATAACTAAAAATCATTACAACTTTGGAAACCTTGAATGATAAACCTGATAAATTAATGACATAAAATTGAATATATAATGTATACTGTATAGAAAAATTCATGATATTACATTTCAATTTTTTTTGTATATATACCACATGAAATAATATAGGCACATTTCATAACATATATCTCAAATAATGAAAAATGATATAAAATAAATTAGTGATTTGGTAGCATCTAAACTGTAATAACCATGAAAGAAAGATTCTAAAATTGATATGTAAAAACAAATAATGTTTAGTATAAGAGTAATAATATACATTCTAGGGATGTTTATAAACTACATAAAAGAAACATGTGGGTAATATGGTATTTTTATCATAGAAAGTAAAAGTGATATGGAAATCCATTACCTTAAGTATTGATTTCTGTTGTACTCGTTAAAACCTTCTATATAATAAATATAATATTATTATACTTATATCACATAACCATATTCATATATATCTTACCATATATTATTTTATTATGACTTTATGTTATCATTTTAATAAAAATTCCATGTTAATGTTATATTCAAGTAATAAAATATGTGTATATATCGTATTTTTTTTACTTGTTTTGATTTTTCCTCCTACTTAGATAATAACTTAATTATCTCTATATTTATAACCATGAAATAAATATCAGATATATTCATTATATATGTTTTTATATTAATCCATAAAATTATGTGGTAGAAAATGAAACACACTGTTCTGGGAAATGGTAGGTTGTTCATATGCAAGAAGGATATTTTTCATTTTCATGTCCGCTTGAAGGAAAGAAAAGTAAATGATATATATTATCATTATAAATTAATTTTTGTTTCCTATATAACATATATTTTTATTAAACGCATCCTTAATATGTTTAGATCGGTGTGATGAAAAGTGTTATGGATGGATATTTTTAGAGAACGACAACTGATGTGGTTCTCTAGTGTGATTTGGATATCATTGAACATTTATATAGGTTGATATAGTGGATATATATGTTTTCTATAGTTTGGGTAATATTCCATCACCATGGGGTCATGGTAATTAATTTTCATATATAATTGTTCCAATGAGGGAGTTTGGATCACTCATTATCGGTGGTTTACTGAATAGTTTTTACAGTGTATGGGTGATGGTGTTTACCATTATTATGGATGAGGGATATATAATATATGATGACTGGGTTATGTTCATGAGTAATATCAATAAATAGGAATGAAATTATTTCTATATATGTGATAAAATTTTGCTTTTATTGATTAGGCTTGAAGAATGATTAGATTGGTCGTATCTTTGGGTTTTTTGGGTTGTAGAGCCAGTGAATGGAAGAGGGTTGAAATAAAATGGGACTTATGATATGTTATTTGGACATTTAATTAAGGTAAAATGGTTGTTACGTGTGGTATAATTGGTTATGGCTTGTCTGTGTTGATGAGTGACATAAAAATTTGTTTAGATACCAAGGGGACATCTAGTATGACCAATTATAGATGTATCATTTCACTATGGAACTACATGTAATAGGTAATTTATCAATTAGGATGGTTCAATAATGAGTGGAAAATATTGGTTTGTTTCAGTTGGTTACTGTTATTTTACTATACATACACTGGTATATGTATGGATAATAGTGAGGAACACTATTGATGGTGTCTGACTAAAATCATACTCTCACCCATCATGGGACCTCCAAAACACATGGATAATTTATGTTTAAAAGAATTATTATGGTTAAGGATTTATCTTCTTGGTATTAGTGGATATGGGACTATAATTGGTGTAAGGGCTAGATAATATGGGTTTTAGATGGTTCTCATGGTTTCTTATTTTTAGAATGCTGTATTAATTTCATATCACCGTGCACATACATACTTCCTCAGCCTATGTGGGTTCATTTCCACTTATTTACCTCTAAAATATATTTTTTGGTATTTATAAAGATTATCATATATATTTTTTGGGTTTTTTTATTTTTATTCAAGGATGTTTCCATTTTGGATTTGTTGCAATTATTTTTATCATTATAGGGTATAGTTTATAGACTATCACCAAATTGATACTTGCTACTAATTAGAATCCATTGGTGTAAGGGTAAGAACAACTAAGGTATACTGGTTCTTTGACATAGTTACTATATACTAATAGAAGTTAGGATGTTATAGTTATAAATATTTCATGTTTCTACGTAGGGTAATGTTCTTGAATATTTCCAAAACAATTTTCTAGAGACTAGTAATATATTGAAAAACCCTCAATTAACTATTTTACAACTCATCCTTTTACAGTTCACATAAAAATAGAATTTCAATATCCCCATTTGAATTAGTTAATATCATTATAAACAGAATGTTTGATTACATTTCATAACATTAGTTTCTATACAATACTCATGTCCCCTCTATGAGGAAAATACACCAGACCTTTTTCCCCTCGTCATCAACTTCACAAATGATTGCTGAATTATCCCCCTTTTCAAACAGTGATCCAAAAATATTATCCAAAACTATCAATAAACTAAATGGATTAAAAGGGGGAAATAATGAAAATAACTCACAATAATTTTTGAATAGAACTCACTTATAATAATACTCTCTGGTGTCAAAATAAAATATTTCTCAATGATTTTTATTTAAATAAATACTTTATCCTTTAATGATATACACTCAATGTTAATATATTCATGTTCCATCATTAACTTAAGGAAATAACATTTTTTATCAATATATTTCATCCATGAATTTTATTATATTATTTTAAAAATTGATTCCACTTTTTCTCTCTAACCCAATAATCAAGAAACATGTTACTTCCAATATCATGTATTCATGTTGTAAATTTATCATCATTACTATAGTTGTGTCTTACAATTCCCTAATATTATCCTCCTCCTATATGAATATAGTAAATTCTTTTTTATCCTTTGAGTTCAAGATATTACAACTTCCTCTAAAAAATAATACACCTACAGAACTATATCTTTGATATCTCATGTCACATTCCCAATCTTCATTTTAAAAACCATAAAGATATAATGACATATATATTCAATATCTCAATATATAAAATATACTTCCATTAAAAAATTGAAAGAGGGCCCCATATATAATAAGACATGACTATTTTCGGTTTCATTGGAATCAAGCATAAAGTATAATTGAAAACACAACAAGAAATTGATGTATTTGAAACAGGTCATTTTTTATGGGGTCCCATCACAAATGACCCCTTGGAAAAAACAAAATCTTAAATTATTTCTTTACAATAGTTTATCACAACAAAGACTATTTGTGACTGGATCCCTTCCCATTATAAAGAGTTTATCTTTTTTTAAAGAAAAACACTTTTTCAATGGGCCCGTTGAGAAAAACATAAAAAATAAAAAAACAATAATATTAAAAAAATTATATTATTAAAATTTAATAAAACAATTAAAATATTATTTATAATCAAATAATAAAATATAATAAAAAGGAAAAAATAAAATTAACTGGATTAATAAAAATATAACAAAAATAAAAAATTACTATAAAGTAAAAATATAAAATAATATATAATTAATAAAATAATAAAAAATAACAACAAAACAAAATATTCATAAAAAATAATTAATTAATTAATTAATTAATATTGAAATAAAATAAAATAATAAAATATTAAAAAAACAGAATATTCACAACAATATAAAAAACTCACTATATTGAAATGTATATATAAGGATTAATAAAAAAATTACAAAAAAATTACACTCAAATGCAATTAAAAAAATCGTATAAATAAATAAGGGGAGAGTCATCTTGAGAAGCTGGTGGAGGGAAATTTATCCCTAACCCATGAGTCAGACATCGCATATACTCCGTCTTCTGCTCATGTTGCTACAACTGATATCAACACATATCCTTTTACTATTATTGCCACTACTATTGTTGACAAATATCTCTTTTCTCCTTACACATGGTCTCAATAAGCTCACCTCAATATCGTAGTTTCTCCTCTTAATGTGTATTAGATGATTATGACTCCCCATGATCAACTCTCGAGCTTCACAACAATATCAATGTGGTACCATAATAACTCTTAGGCATCAATCAAGAGTTGATACCAACAACTCAGCCTTTCTCAAAAGCATACCCAGTCACCTGAGTCCGTGTTTCATCATCGAATCTTGCTTCACTAGAGGTCTGATCCTCGGTAATGGCCTAACTGTCAACTTATTTTTGAGATTTCATGTCCTCATATGACTCCTTCAATTTCCATTTAAAATTAAATTTGTTAAAATATTATTTTCATTTAATTTAAAACTCTAAAAGAAATTATAGTGACCCCAAAATGACGCTAGCAATCACCTCTAATATGTTCAGTGAGAAGAACAATGTACGTCCTCTAACAAAGGTTGTACTCTGTAATATTGGAATGTTTGAATGCCTATATTACTATAAAATAAATAAATTTCATTTATAGTTATGAAAATTTTAAAAAAAGTACTAACTAAATTTTGTTGATGTGTACCGAATGTGAGACTACCAGATCAATGCATCACTTTATGTCTCCCCCAGTTCTATCAACCTAATTATTCTCTTATCTAAAAGTATCAATTATCCAATATGAACATAATCCCTTCCAATCCTAAGATGAGATGTAATGTGGTCGGTGTGCATAGTAAGACTGATCCAAATCTATGATTCTCACATTCAACATTTTTCCCTCCATGGATTGTGAAACAATAACCTTAACTCTCACTCATACAACCATCCCATGCCTAAAAGATATATTATATCATGCTATCATCTATGGGATACCATAAATACTTTAAATAATTAATAATATGAAGTTCCTAATTAAATTAATTTAAAAATAGCTATTATTGTTTACATACCATCCAACGATCGAACGTGCGGTGATGGAAATCAATGAGAATCTGATCCAATGTAACATGTGCTTCAGAAAAATAATTCTACAATATAGTACATTCATATCCAATAGCTATATTAAAAAAGATATAAAGAAGTTAATAAATAATCAATTGATTATTATATAAAAACATTAATAAAAATTAGTGAAAAAAATTAAAATACAAAACTGAACATACCTTTGTATACCTGGATCAAACTGAAGATGTGGACATCGCTCAGAGATATGGTCAAGAATCATGAATCATGACAAATCGTTACCGCTCTTTGTTTTCACTGATCCTCATGTAGTATGAGGGTCGTAGGATATACCATCAAGCTCATCATCAAGTAATAAAACATCATCCAATACATTAATTATATTAGATAAACATTCATTATCCTTCTAAAACATGAAATGGATATTATCAATAAATAAATAAAAACTTGTATTATATAAAGTTATATATTTATTTATGATTATAACTAGTATTTAATTTTTTCAGTGTTCATCATAATATTCATATATTAGAGTGTCAATATATTAATATTCCTCCTCGGTGTCATCAATTTCTATGGGAGTTTCATCTTCATCATCTCTTTCTATTTAATATCCACTTGTTACATCAATGACTTCATCACTTCTATAGATCCATAACTATGGGGTTCCATAATAAATATTCATTCATGGGAAAGATGGATTTGGAGTTATCTCTGAAAAAATTTCAATTACTTTCACTTTAGTGGAACCAAATTCACTTTGGAAAAATTTATTTCCATGAGATTTCATATTTATTATGTTGCACCAATCACTTAACTCTCATTAATAAGAACAACAATTTTCTAAATAAATATGATGATACTGATGAGCCAATAAAAATAGTTCATTTACTACATGAATGATTTTATATTTAATAAAAACAATTTTAGGATGTGGATGAACATTCAAGCCTCTATCAGTATCCAGCCAATGACATTTAAACGTCATTACATAATTCAATCCCACATAGCATAGTTCAATTGTTTTTTTCCATCATGATGTAAAAGGTAACCTCACTTCCTCTATGATGAGATCCTCCTAATAAAATATAACTATTAATTTTTTTATGACTCTCTATATGAATGTTTGTGGAATAGAAACCCATTCACCATAAATGAATTATATGATTTGAATATTTTGGACAGTGGGTTACCCAATACACAGAATAATTTATCAATTATATGAGCATGCTAAGATACATAAAATTTTGAAAAATAATTATCAATATAATAATTAATAATTATATTTTATATGTTAACTCATAAACAATTTATAATAACGGTTATTTTAAACTAGTTTGAAAAATTATTTTTTTTGACGTTATTCAATATAAGTTGTTGTGATTTTTGGAAACTATTAATTAATAAGATTATCATATAATCTAAAAATAAAATAACGTAAATTTACATAAAAATTATATAATAAATGATATGGTAACTAATAATAAAAATGGTTTCATTTCCTTACAGTTGAGAAGAACATACGTATGAGCCATGTGATGTTCATTATCAGAAATCTATCATTCATTAACTCCACCAAAACCATGTTTGGGATGATTAAAAATTTATAATTGATTTATCATTTCATCATAAAAATTAACCTCATTATAAAACCTGTGGGAAATTTTTTTATGGATATTTAGATTGAAAATAATGAGATTAGAAGAAATAAATTTCATTGTGTAAATAAGCTTATTTAATTTATCCTTCAACTGATTCCTTGTTATGTTTCATTTTCTTTTATATTTTCATGAATCTATAAAATTTTTATAATCATTAGAACTATAACAAACCTCCATATTTTTCATCATGCTGAAAATTTAATATGAAATGATCGACTTATTCAAAGAGAGGCAATGCGGTTTTTTTCCAATTTACATAATATTGAAACAACATCTTCTTGTATTCTAAATTGTGTATCATAGTCTATTGTTTCTACACAACTATCTAGAAAATAATATGATATTTCTATTAGAATATACCATAATATATAATTTTAAATAGCACTAAATTAAATTGGTAAAATTATTTCAATAATAATAATGAAATCTTGACTTTTTAGTCTTGTAATATGACAATTTCGGACACATCTAGCCAAATTTGAATCATACCTTACCAGAAGCCTAAAATTTTCAACCAATTGAAAAAATAAATAACTATATTCATTAGAAAATTTAAAAGTCAATTTTGGATTCATTAACATCTGTGATCTAATATTTTCACACAGTTCATGTTCTGGTTGCCTCCAAATTGGGGTATGATCTAATCAGACCTTTACATTTTCTTTGGTCTTTTTATGAGTGTCTAAAACTATTTAAAATATATTATCAAAATAGTTATTTATAAATGAAATGACATCCATCATGCGACGAACCAAAAGGAAAGACCAATATGTACATATCATCATAATTTATTTATATATTAAATGAAAATGCAAGGGAATAAACAAAATAAAAATCCACAAGTCCATGGAATAAGGATGCGAAGAGATTAGGGAGGCCACAAATGATACAGCCTGAGAGTGTAACCTCTCATCACGTTGACTGCATTATGGGTAAGATTATACTTAGTATGGTAATGATTAATACTTCCCACTATATCGGGGATGGAAGAAAGTTAATCATCCAATTAATTTCCTTCTCTATAAGTATGAAGATCCTCCATTTGGTTGCACTTGAGTTTCTTTCAACTTTAGGGGATATATCCAATAATCCAAGGGGTAAAAAGGGAATTATTCATGGAATTATATAGAACTAGAGTGTTAATTTCAACCTCCCTTAGACTAACCTTCCACTGCCTATATAAGAGAAAATATGAAATCATCATTAGTTCCTCAACTTGGCGAGAGTCACCTACCCTGAATCATGCCATGAAGGAAAAGATGAAATCATCATTGTGGTCACAAACCATGCCAACTCCCTGAAAGGATCCTGATGAAAAGGAAACTTCAGTATTAAGCTTATTTATTAATCCAAGAGGACTCCAGCACACCCAATCACCTTGCACCTACCTGTAAATCATTGTGGTAAGGGAAATCCATGAAGATATCTCAGGGTGGGAGAATCATTTAGGTTCTTCAAAGACCCAGTCAAATCCAAGAGCCATTTTTTAGTTATGTATATGAGCATCCTCTCTATGAACACACCTCCTTTAAACTAAATATTATTTCTCACTTTCCAAAAACACCAGTAAACTATAAGCAGAACCAATTCCTTGGTCTTTATCTTAGGTCCCGCATGATCTACTTCATGAAACCACCTATTGAGAAAAGGAAAGTCCCAATTGTTTCTGTAGTGAATCCCTGTAAATTATTCAAAAGATTTCCAAAAAATATGATCCTAATCCCCTTCTAAAAATTGGTGATCAGACTTTCCTCCCACCATTCAGCACAATATGCACAACTAGAAATCAAAGTGATGCTCATATCCTTGAAATTTTTATCCATGGATAGGATGTGATTTCTTATTCTCCACACCAAAAAATTGAGCTTTGTTGGAACCTATTTTAACTATGAAATATATCCCCAAGAATCCAACTGATACAAAAGATTATTCATCTTACAATAATACTTCATTAAGAACGTGTCAGAGGAACAACCAATAAAATTGCAGTGATCCGAGTCATCGTTGAGATCAGTGAGTTCATAAACCACATGTTGATCAGTTTTCAAAATTTTCTTAATAAAATCAAAATACTCAATTTCATGTTTCAAGGTGATGTCCTTAGAAGGACATGCAGGAAACCAAAGATCCATGCCCGACCAATTGCGGAACCCAATATGGAATATCCCAAATAATGCTCCTCTTTGTCCAATTTTTTTCTTCCCCAATGTCAATTATTTTCTGTTGGTTTATAGTCATTCTAAAGGTAATGGAATGTAGTTAAGATACATTATATTTTAACTCAATACCAGAGATCTGTATTGGATGTCCATATCTTTAAGTTGTACATTTTTTTAATGATTTTTCCTACCCCTAAAAGGGAAATCGGCTGGAAGAAATCTGTGATGAGAGTCAAAAAATGAGGGTTTATTACATTCAAGAGAATACAGTATTTACTATCCATCATGAAGTACAAATAATATTTTGGATCACCTATACTCCATCCAGACAACATGTCATATTCTAGTAAGTCACTAATTAACCCCATAAATGTAGATTTACTTTGGAAATTATCTTTTGCAACACCATTACATGTAATGACATGATTACTCCACAAAAAAAAATTAACTCATCAATCAACGGATTCAAATAAAAAACGATATTATTTTATGATATCATGAAATTAATAACATCAAAAAATATATATGGATTTTTCATTAAAATCCAAAACGTTAAAATTTATGCTTCCCGAATGATTATCCAACATGAATATTGACTACCATAAGATCTAAATGGACAGAAACTATTAGTAAAAATATCCCATTAAACATTTCAGGCATTTGAAGCAAAATATGAAGTACATGATCAACATTATTCCATTAATCACCATCTGTGGAATGATTTAAGCTTTTACTGATCAGAATATTTTTTTTCTTCCATGATATCAATGATGATATGTTTTGAGAGATTAATAAATTATTCAATCTAGGTGTAAGAGGAAAATATCTCAACTATTTTTTGGAATCAATATAAACATCCCTAGTTGATCCTTTTTGTACATCGATTATCTACATGTAGGAAAACTAAATAATGATTCATTTTCACATTAATATAAGATAAAATAATTTAATCATGCATGAATCATCTAATAACAAAGATCCAAATTATGAACTATCCTTTTTATCTCATATAAATGTTTCGGTAACACATTTATTTTAGGTAACAGTGCTTCAACTAAAGAGAATATCTAATCAAAATAGATACTTGAAATTCCATTATCTAATTCACTAGCCATGAATTTTTAAACAACTTCAAATTTTCTTATCTTGCAACAATGATATAAGGAATCCTTAGAAGACTTCAATAACTCATAAAATTGGTATGGTTCCAACTCAAGAGTTAAATCAATATCATTATGTGTTTCAGTTTGTTTAAAAGACAAACCGACCACATCATGTATATTATATGTATACTATGATAGATTGGGAACCATATTATTTGTAACATTTCAGGAACTGGATTCAACATGTTGATTCTAAAAATTATAATATTTTCAATAACCAAAATGTAATAAATAACCCCCAGTATTTTCAAATTATTGAATCCTCCTCAGATCACATTTAATACAAGGAAACATAATTTTCTATATTTAAAACAATTCTAGTTTTAATATGGAAAATGATAAAAACATTCAACACCATAAATATATTCAAGACGTATACCAGAACCATTTAGATTCCTACAATGACTAATCCAGTCATGATAATGTCATAAAGACATTTGTCCACTTCCTTATTCCATTATTTTTTAAATTATATATAATATTTTATTTTTTCAGATTAAGATTAAATAAGAAAAGAAAAATAAAAAAAAATTAGTAAAAATAAATAATTATAATTGACTTCTAAATATTATAAATTTTATCTATTGACCACTTTTTTTTAACTAATTACAACTTATTTTTATTAATTACCACTAGTACTCACTAATTGTAGTTATTTAATGTTTTCTTCTCCTAATCTATACTAAATGCCACTAATTTTTAATAAATACCATTAATTTTTACAAATTATTACGAATTATTACTAATTACCACTAATTATTAAAAATTATTACTAATTATTACAAATTTATAATATTTATAACTAATCATAATTAATTATTATTAAATATTACTAATTTCAACTAATTATTAGAAACTACCACTATTTAACACTAAATTTTACCAATTTTTACTAATTAATACTACTTATTACTAATTAATAATAATTTCATTAAATATTACAAAATATTTATAATTATTAATAACTACCACTTATTCCAAATAATTATTACTGAATAATTATAATTAATACCTATTACTGCTATTTTCTACAAATTACTATTACTTTTTACATATTGTCATTACTTTTTACTAATTACTACTAATTTTCATTAATTACACCAAATTTTTACTAATTACCCAAACATTTTACTAATTAATTTTAATTAAGACAAATTACTACTATTTATTTTTAATTACTCTTAATTATAACTTATTATTATTAAATTTTATAAGTTTATATCGTTTTTTACTAATTATTGTTCATTATTACTAATTATGGATTATTTTTATTAATTACAGATAATTTATATTGATTATATTTATTTATTAGTTTTATTTCTAATTAATGCTAATTAATTCTAATTTCCCCCATTTTTTACTAGTTATCATTAATTATTAATAATTATGCTAATTACAACTTATTATTAATAATTGTTTTATTTATAACATTTTTTACTAATCAGAACTAATTTTTAATTATTATTTTTATTAAACACTAACCTTTACTAATTTCCAATAATTAATACTAATTACGGTTTTTTACTCACTAATATTACTTATTACTTCATAATTGTAATAATAGAAATTTACCACTCATTAAAACTAATTACTAGAAATTAAAACTATTTATTTCTTAATTTCAAACAGTACTATCAATTAAAACTAAATATTACTAATTTAAAATAACTTCTCCTAATATTAATAAATACTTCTAAGTATAAATGATTAATAATAATTATAAATAACTACTCATAAATATATATAATTACTTCTAATTTAATGCAATTAATCTATTTTATAATATTAAAATCTTATAAAAAATAATTAAATTAAACTTTACAACATTACATAAATACATCAAAAAGAAGATTTTATGAACTAAAAATTTCAAAATATGCTTCCCTATAAAAATTAATACTTCTTATTGAAGGATTAATAAAACTGAATAAAGCAGAGGTGAAGTGTTAAATAGAGAGAAATTATTTGGGAGGGGGTATATATAGGTTAGATTAGTAGTGACATGATTATTTACATCAGGGTTCCTATCACAAATAGTATTTTTTGCAACGGGTCCCAAGTTTAATTATTCCTACAATAAATTCTTGGTTTTAATGTTAAAAAACTAATTGTGATATGTTATATCATAAATACTCACATTTTGAAAGAATATTTTCCATGATGGAATCATTCTATTGCATGTACCTCTACCTAACCAAAGGAATTTGCGACGGGACTTGGTTCCCTTCATAAATACCCATTCCAGTTTTTTGGTGGGAAGGCACACCAATAGTATTTATGATTTATTTCTTTACCATTTTTAAATACATTTTTATTTAATAGGATTTTTGATTGGATTATAATAGTGTAACATATTGATCTTTAGAAGGAACTATTTGGGATGAGCTTATGGCCCGTCGCAAATTACCCATCATAAAATGTCATATTTTTCAAACTGAAACATGATGACCAGTATTTATTTCATCAATTAAATTAGACATCCAATCACCCTTTGAAACAAAATTTAATCCGCACTATTTTTTTATCGCATGAAAATTTATTCTGCAGTGTAATAGGAATTAAAAGTTTTACAGATTCCTATAATTAAAAACCTATTTAATGCCACATGATCATATTTTTATTATGAAATAAATATGTAATTTATTATATTTATCACTTTAAAACCATAAAATAATTATATCTCAAAAATAGTTTTCAATTCATAGTTCATTTTCATTTTTTAATAAAAATATTAATATGTTTTAACTTTGTTCCTAGTATAAACAATTAAAATAACATATAAAATCACAGTGAGTGAGTTTGTATCATGTCATTTGATATAATTATTTTTATCAATAATTCCTCACTATAATTTCAAGATATTTAACTTATTTTTTCATTATGAATACCAAGATCTTGGAACATTTTTCATCCAATATAGAACATTTTTTATAATTAACATATGAGAATCACAACCACAAAGAAGAAATCCTTATACTTATTAAATGTAAACACCCACTTGAAGATACCAATTTAGAAACTATGATTTCACATATATTCAAAATACAATTAAAGATGTTTGAAAATAAATCTAAATAAAATTATAAATTTTTTCAAACCATTTAATTATATAAAATTAATTGTCAAATTCTATACCCTTAAATCCTGAGAAACCCTTAAAAATCAAGTGATCTTTAATCCTTTTTAATTATTTCTATCCATTAAGATTTTTTAATATTTATTTTCTTTAATGAATTTTTTTTTCAATGACATTTGGAACTAATATGGATGCTCCATTATTCTCAAATAGATTAAACACATCATCTCTGTTTGTGATCTCATCCTTGAAATCAAACTCTAATTTAACACTTTTTGGTGTAATCTATGAATTTTGGATTTCATATTTATAATTTCTCAATGATCATTAAGTTTATACATAATCCATTAAGGGATTGGCCTCCTACTCAAGATAATTATAGTGGAGCTGGTGATGTAACTGGTGTTGACCATCTTATAACCATACTGGGACAACTCACTCAGGTTATGAATAATAACCTTACCCGTATAGATCACCCTAATCCACAACGTGGGGGATCAATGTTAGACAACATCATGAGGAAAAAACACTCCAATATTCAATGGGATTAAAAATACATTAGTATCTGAGCAATGGATAAATTCCTTAGATAAAATATTTCATGCTTCGGGGAGTAGCACAAGAGAAAAAGTTGTCATGGAAGTTTATCGCCTCACAGGAGATGCAGATCAATGGTGGAAATTAATCCAAAACCCAAAGGAAGATGACGAAGTTTTGAACATGGAAATGATGGAGTTAAAAGAAATTTTCATAGAAAAATAATTTCCTCGTAACCATTAGGTGGATATAGAAAGACAATTTCTAAATCCAATGAAAAAGGACGATGAGAATATCAAAAATTATGAGGCTAGCATTTCAAGGTTATAAAGGCATGCAACATATTATATATTTAACACAAGGAGTAATATTGATTGATTCTTTGAAGGGTTAAAACCATTTTTCTATCGATCATTAGTCTCACAATCCTTCTCATCATATGAAGATATTGTATCATGTGTTATCAAGACAGAAAAAAATTCTATAAGTCTTATGACATTAAATTAAAGAAATAGAAAAAGAGATCTATTGAACACTCTCGAAATGGAAATAACAGGAAGAAGGGAAAAGTTGAATATCCATCATGTGGTAAATGTGGGAATAAACACCTTGGTACTTGACTGAAGGGAATCAGAGTCTATTACAAGTGTGGTGAAAAAGGCAACCAGGATTGTGATTGCAAGGGGAAGAAAGGGGCTATCAATGTTGAATTCTACAATTGTAGAGAAAATGGGCATTAGGAAAATGAATGTCATAAGCGCCAAGGAATCATACCTCAGAAAATTCTAAGGGAGTAAGGCCAAGATTATGCGATCACTACTGATGTGGTTGAGGCTCCGAAAGACATGGTGGCAAGTAATTTAATGGTTTCCTTAAGATTAGCAAATGATTTATTTGATTCTGTATCATCGCATTGTTTCATATCTTCCCAGTTAGCTAAGAAAATTAGATATTTTCAATTTGACTTAACAAAGTAGTTGTTAGTCAAAACACCTAATGGATGTATCATTGCAACAATGTTTTTTGAATTAGTTCCCATTAGAGAATATACATTTTCTTTATCTTTTCATCTCATCATCATACCCATTATTGAATTGGATATAATCTTTATGATGGATTGCATTTCGGACCATGATGTGAAAGTTTATTTTAATAATAAGAAGGTTACAATTTTCGATGATGATAAGGAGTACCTTATCTTTATAGTAGAAACATCACCAAATGATTCTTATATAGATCCACCCCCAGTTTCTCTACAAAATTCAATTTTTGGGGAGGAAGAGATTGAAATAACTATGGGTGAGGAAAATAAGATTAAAATAGAGCATAAACATATTGTGTAAGAATATGTTGATGTGTTTCCAGATGATTTACCTGGACATCCTCCAGAACGAGAAATTGAGTTTTCCATTGATTTAATTCCTGGTTCAAGGCCCATATATAAGACCCCTTATAGAATGGACACTGTGGAATTAGTAGAAATAAAAAAAACTATAGGAATTGTGTAATAAGGTATTTATTCACCTAGTGTTTCTCCATTGGGATCCCATGTCCTTTTTGTTAAGAAGAAAGATGGATCTATGAGGTTGTGCATTGACTACAAGGTGATCAATGCTATAACAATAAAGAACAAGTATCCCCTACCTCGCATTGATGATTTATTTGATCAACATCAAGGAGCTCAATATTTTTCAAATATTGACCTTCAATCTGGATATCATCAGTTGTGTGTAAAGATAGAAGACATTCTGAAAACAACATTTCAAACTAGGTACGTGCATTACAAGTTTACAGTAATTCCTTTTGGATTGACTAATGCACCCTCTATCTTCATTCATCTAATTAATAGTGTTTTCATGATATATCTTAATGACAATGTAGTGGTATTTATTGATGATATTTTGGTATACTCCAAAAGGTACGATGATCATGAAATCACCTGTGCATTATTTTAAAGACTCTTGGAAGAAATGAATTATATGGGAAGTTTAGCAAGTGTGAATTCTGGCTTCAAGAGATTTCTTTTCTTGTCTATATTGTCTCTAAGGATATAATCTCTATTGAAAATTCAAAGACCAAGGAAATACAAGAATGTCCAGCACTGATGATTATAACTGAGGTACACAGTTTTATTGTTTTATCAGGTTATTATCGACCTTTCATCTAGAATTTTTCCCAGTTGGCTAATCCATTAACCAATCTCACACTTAAAAGGGTTAAATTGTTTTGGAAAAAGAGTGTCAAGAATGTTTTGAAGAAATGAATAGAATATTAGGTAATGCTCCTATCTTGACTCTACCATCAGGGAATGATGGGTTTTTTATTTGTAGAGATGCTTCAAAGAAAGGACTTGGTTGTGTCGTCATGCAGAATGATAGAGTTATTGCCTATGTATCACGGCAGCTAAAAATTATGAAAAATCCTATCCCACTCATGATCTTTAGTTAGCAGTTGTAATCTTTTCTCTGAAAATATAGATACACTAACTCTATGGTGAAAAATGTAATATTTATACTGATAAAAAGAGTTTGAAGTATATTTTCTCACAAAAAGAACTCAACATGAGGCCAAAAAGATGGCTTGTACTAGTCAAGGATTATAATTTCAATATAGAATACCACCCAGGGAAGGTAAATAAGGTGGCAGATGATTTGAGAAGAAAAGATCATGGATTTTTGAACAATATGAGAGTTGAAAAGGATCCTATATACATAGACCTAGTAAAAATAGATATCGGAATAACCATGGAAGGTGAAATATCAATGCTTTTTCAAATGGTTGTAAAACCATCATTACTGTAAAGAATAAAAATTTCTCATACTAATGATGAAGAATTTCAAAAGAAAATTAAAGCGGTGAATGCTGTAAGATTGATCGATTTCATATATGAAGATGGAATTTTGAAATTTGGGAAGAGACTTTGTTTTCCCGATTTACCTGATCTAATAAGGGAATAGTTTGATGATGCTCATAGATCAATTTTCCTTATACACCCTGGTAGCCCTAAGATGTATAAGGATTTTAAAGAACATTTTTGGTGGGACAAAATGAAGAGATGGATTTTTGATTTTGTGTCAAGATGTATGGTTTGTCAACAAGTGAAATCTAGAAGGAAAAATCCTAGAAGAGTCATGCAACCTCTTCCTATACCTGAGTGTAAAAGGGATGATATTACGATTGACATTGTCATGGGACTACCAAAGACTCCTCGAATAAGTGATGCAATATAGGTCATCGTTGATTTTATTACCAAGTCAGCACATTTTCTTGTTATAAGAGAAGATCTACCAATTGAAAGTTTAGAAATACTATATATTAATGAATTTTTAAGACTTCCTGGAGTACCCCTATCGATTTTTTATGATCGTGATCCCTGTTTTATGTCAAGATTCTAGAAAATTCTTCAGAAATCCCTTGATATTGAACATAGTTTGAGCACTGCCTACCACCCTCAAAACCAATGGACAATCCAAACGGACTATTCAAACCATAGAAGACATGTTGAGATCTTTCTCACTTGACATTCAAGGTATGTGGGATTAATATTTACCTCTGGTAGAGTTTTTGTATAATAATAACTTCCATCCAAGTATTCAGATGGCACCATATGAAGCATTATACAAAAAGAGATGTCGTAAACCAACTTGTTGGAATGATGTTCGTGAAAGAAAACTCGTAGGCCCAGAACTTGTTGAGGTAAAAATGGAAAAAGTAAAGATTATCCAAAACCACATCAAAGCAGTCCAAAGTAGGAAAAAGAGTTATGTCGATAACCGAAGGAAGGATATGGAATTTCAAGTTGGAGACCATGCTTTCTTGAAGGTATCTCCAAGGAAGGGTGTTATATGCTTCGTTAAGAAGGGTAAATTGAGTTCTAAGTACGTCGGACTTTTCGAAATTCTAGAATGAATTGGAGTTGTAGCTTATTGTTTTCCAATGCCTCCAAGTATCTCCAAAGTTCATGAGGTGTTCCTCCTATAATTGTTGAGAAAATACATTTCTAACCCAATGCCTATACTCACCTATGAGAAAATTGAACTGGAACCAGATATTTCTTATTGTGAAGAGCATGTTCGAATTCTTAATACCAGAGAACAAGTGTTGAGAAACCGAACGACTCGTCTGGTATAAGATCTATGGAGAAAACATAAGATAGAAGAGGCAATGTAGGAACCTGAGGACCATATGATGAAGAACAACCAAAATCTTTTTATGAAATAATATTCTAGAAATTTTTAGGAGGAAATTATTTCATGGAGGGAAGAATGTAACACCCCAAACTTCCATGGTATGTTTCCCTTTGAATAATGTAGTGTCTTGCATTGTACGCACCATGGAGTTTTAATAAACAACGACCAATCAAAGTAGCCATTATGAATAGTATTACCCACTTTTTAGAATTTTATATATTTTTTTCAAAATGGAATTCATTAATGGATTCTATATTTAAAAATTATCTTAGGGTGAATTTTTGGTATTTTTCTGAAAACAGTTAATTTTTGTTGAATATTGAAAAACACTGCATTATTGTTTAAAACCGAATTTCTATTTAAATAATTACTTATTTTATTTAAATTTATTTTAGTTCAAAATAGACACATAATACATATATATGTTCATTGTAATTCCTCGGAATCATTTTATAATAAGTTTAGATATATAACATTTTATTGAACATTTTCCCGTCTTTTACCCGCCTTCTAGGAGCATTTGAAAATATGCATAAAACATAATTTTACCACTTCTATGAGTTGAATTTCAAAAATCCAAGAGACACAGTTAATATCACTAAGTAAAATATGGTTCAATAAGAAGAAAATACTTTTTTCTGAATTGTACCCTTTGACTTTGATTTACCATGGTTAAATGTAAATAGGGTAATTAAAGGTAAAAATTATATTATAATTACCCTAACACATGTTCTAATTATATTGGATAAGTGTAATTCAACCAAAAACATACTTTGAAATAAAATATATCCCTCTTTTGTCCATTTTGATAAGATTAGGACATTTATTATTATTTTATTTAAAGAAGAGTTAAAAGTGTTAAATTCAAGGTTTAATAACTAAACCATTTTTAATATTGGGTTATACATGAGATAAATTATACTATAAATATTATTTAGAAATATAATAATTATTTCCAACATAATGTAATTTTATTTATAATTTTTAGACATAAAATAATTAAATTTATTTATGACACAATGATGATGTAGTAATTACCTTATTAGTGAATGATTAAAATAATAGATATTATAAATATCAAAATAAATTTAATTTGAGACTTTTGATGAATTAAACTAATTTTATAGGTTAATATAACATGTTAGGGTTGATTAAATATTTTTCTTCGAAGTAATCATGTTGTTATGATTTTCACAAAAACCAAATACTAAATAGTGTCAAAATTTACATAATTGAGTTTTTAAAACAAATACTATATTATTAATTGATATAATATTGCTAAAAATATAATGATTGGCCCACAGACTTAGATAAAATTATATATATTAATAATTAACCACTTTGGTTTCACTTGGATTGTTATATTATGTTTATTAAAAATATATTATAGAAATACAAAAGGACATGGTAAATGACAAACAATTTAACTAAGAGTTAAATCTAAAAGATAAAAATAATGTGGTGACCTAAACCTGTCAAAAACCTATTGTTTGAGAGGTTTTAGACCCATAACCACCTTATCCTTTAAATAAATAATTTCTTATCCATTAGAAACTGAAAATGATTTTATTATTAAAAAATATTTAAATTTTATCCTAAATTGACCCTCACCTCTCTTATAAAAGGGTACTTCTCCTTGTCTTACTTTCACACCTCCAAAACAAATTGGATCGGCCATCCCCTACCCAAGTATCCTCCCAAATTTCCTCCCTTCATCCTAGAGGTCTTAATTTGGTTATAAATCCAACCTACAGATCCCTTTTGGTCAAATCAAAAGGAAGAACCTGAAAAAAGAGGTAAATATTTCATCACATCTTTCAAGTTATTTTCTTCTTCCACTTCCTCTTTCTTTGTTATTTACAATATAAAATAATAAATCTAGTATCTTATATATATTTTTATGTTATTATAAAAATGGTACAACCATATTCATTATTCTATCCATCATATGAAGGACAAAGTCAGCATATGTGTGTACGTACACCTTACCTTCTCCACGTCATGGTGTAGTTTGTTATTCAAACACATAATTATTTCGATGGGTATAATGATGAGTATAACTGATGTAAATAATAGACTTAACATGTTAATTATTCATTATATATGATATATCATCCAATTAAATACGATTTCACCATCAAGATAATGATATTTTCGCTCGTGTGTACGTACAGATTACCGTCTCCACAAATGTGATGAGATTCATTCCCCATCGTAATAATTCAAGAATATTATTCATTTTATGATTACAAATAATGTATATGAACCTAATATCATTCTATATATGAATAAAATACTTCCCATACATAACAACCATGGATTACATAACCAATCATATAAAAGAAAATAAATGTGTTAACACCCGGAACGATGATACTACTGAAATATTTTTAACAATGAAATATTAGAGGAACATATATGATATCATATTTATGTATATAGTCCTTGTATAATTTAATAAAATTTATTTAACTATTATAAAAGAGTTTAACCGACCCTCGACCAATGAAAAGTACAAGGTAAGGGTTAATTCCACAATCTCTTCATTATCTGAGGTTGTTTATACGTGAGTATCTTTTAGGACCTCTTTACCATCCAAATCCATGTTTCTTAAAAATATATTTAAATTTTTTTTACTATTTCCTATAATATGGGTTAAATTAATTTATACCCTTGTTTTACATTTTATAAAATGTTTTTAAAGGAATCTTTCTATCATTTTCCAAACAAGGTCCTTTAAGACCTTTTCGACAAAATTAAGGAAAGATTGTTTTTTAAACATATACAGACAGTACAACTATTTTCTACCATTATAAAACCTGTAAATCTTCCCTTACAATATTATAAAAATATTTTCAAAATAAATTTTTAGTTTTATAAATACATGACCTCTAAATGATTTCAAAATAGAAAGAGATATTTTTTCCCAAAAAGTATTGATTTCATCTATGTCAAAATCCTTTGATGGATTATAAACTTGTTTTATGTTTATTTATTATGATACAAATCTTCCATATTGTATTGAAGGTTTAGTGATAAATTTTACTATGGATTTGTTTTTTAAACCATTCATGGTTTATAGATAAAGTATTGAAATTTCTTATCCTAGTTTTAATATGAATGTTTGTGTTATGTTCAAACATCTTCATATGAGGAATAAATTAGACTTAGTAAGTGATAGGTGGAGCCCCCTATAGCTCCTCCATGCATAATTAGGTCTCATGAGAAAAACTAGTGTCTTGGCACAAGGCCTTGAAAAAATCGTATTTGTAGTCATGGAACAAGGGCTTGACTACGTGGTTATGAAGTCTGGAATTATGCATTCCATCATTATGATAGTGGCTATTGATATTGCATGTGATTATTTGACTAGTAGAATATCTATGTGAATAAGTAAATTGTATTATTTGATTTTATCATTTCCATATTATGATGAAGTTTATGTTTAAAAGTCTTTTTTAGTCTTATACATTTCCAAAAATGTTTATACCTGTTTATGAAAGTTTCCGCTATATTGTTATCCTTACTGAGCATCTGAGCTCACCCATTTCTGTGTCTTATTTTTTCCAGGATGTGAATAATTTTTTTATGTTTGACATGTAGGGATAGGCTAAGGATATATGTGTGTACAAAAGGGAAAAATGTTGTTGATGTTTTTATTTGATGATGTAATGTAAAACTTATGAATTTATCAAGTAATTCCAAGGCTACTAAACTAATCGGTCTTTTGGGACATGATTAATTATATCATACCAATGTTATGTCATAATGAACCGAATTTGGGTATTTGGGGTCAGGTAATTACACTATCTCCATATGGCATTGTCGGTGCCTTTCCTTTTCTATGGGTCATAATGAACTATTTATGTAGGTCCTCCGGGTGAAGAGTGGATCCTCACCATCTGATCTGTAGGATGTTAAATTTCCAAGCACCTTCATCCCCAACACATGATGTTAAAATATGATCGATGCATAAGTGACAAGTCTAGAGAGGATTGTGTAGGGTATAGGAACCAGTGCCTTCTCACTCCGCTCTCCCTCTGAGCTTTTTCTCCATATGCATATCGGGAAATCCTTATGTAAACCTCAACCTGACATGACAGGGTATTCTAGGCATGGTAGCCATATCCTCCTTGTACATATAGACCCCTACTCGGGCTTCCCTCCTGGATTATGTCCCAACCATTATTTCATTGGGCCACAAACCATGCGTAAGCCCTACTCCATTCCTCGTTGATGTACCTTTCATGATGTGATTGTATTGTCTTTGTTTCCACATTTTTCTCACACTGAGTAGGACTCATGTGATCTTAGAGTAATCTTCGACCATGACATCTTCTCTGGGCCTCCTTAGTGTGTAATCCCCATTCTTCTCTCAACCTAACTATGTGGACTTTTATCCTTCCCCTTTTCTAGAAAGGTATGTAGGAAGCCTCTCTAAGGCTCAATCCCATCACCCATCTGCCCCGACCATCTTCAAGTAGGTTGACCCTCATCTCACATGACATTAAACTATACGCCCCTTTCATCATGCATGGAACTAAACTATATTCTTTTAAACTACGTGGGTTTTGATCCCAATCTATTACACAGGGCACACAGAAAGCCTCTATGAGGTTCAACCCCAAACACTGGTAAAATTTGGCATCCCCTTTTTTAGGACCCACATCCATGTTCTGTATCATAGTGGTGTTAGATCAGTTCTCAAATGGCTAACCATGCATATGTTCCACATAAAATCCATAACCATCCAACCAAGAGTGTCACTCTTGTGATGGACCGCTAACCTTACATAAGCCCGAACATTTATTCGGGTTTTTTTAATTATGTACACCCCAATTAATCACCACCTTCAAACTACATGGGTTTTGATGCCTGTCTTCTATACATGGTGCATAGGAAGCCTCAAGGAGGTTCAGTCCTAGCCAATAGTAAACATCGATGTCCCCTTTGTTGGGACCCAGTCATCCTCATATCCATCCTCATTGGGAGTCTTCATCCACCCATCTAGTAATCCTCCATGGTGCTCCTTTATAGGTATGTACCCATCTAATCCACTCACATCAATGTTATGATCAGTCTGAACCATCTCTGGAAGACATTATACTCATGGAATGCCCCGTGTTAAACATGGTATGTCGATGAAAACACAGGAGACATGCCTGTGGAATACAATTCCCCATACTCGATGTGGGATGTCTCAAGCTTCCATGTCCTCGAGTAGCCCTATCAGAAGGGGAATAAAATTCATATGTACCAGTGTTCCAATGCCCAGACATGCCAGCGATGCCCAATGTGACTACTCCCAAGACCGATGGTTGCTACGCTGACTTATCCCCATGGAATGTCCTGATAGAAGTAGCATAATTAACCAGTGTCAATAGAGATATAGAACCAGGAAGAGTTTCACAAAAAATGTCTTAGTCGTTAAGGGTGACCTGGACTAGGTGACAAACGTCGAGGAGGAATCAACGAAAGGAGTGGTTTAGATCCCATCATCCTATTTTGATCAAGTATCAAACATCACAAAATAAGTGATAGATTATGATCGGGTTTGGAAAGTGGGAATGCTGGGAAACAGTCAGCGCGTCCTCATAGATAGATGTGCGCCCCGACAGAAAGCATCTGAAACAATACACATCTGTTGAGTATCAAATAGTGGACAGTGATTTCATGAAAAAATGAATATTTGAGACAGTGTTAAGTGTTTTTTCAAGATGAGTTCCTTAAGAGACAATGTGTGTGTGAATTGTGAATGAATAAAATAGACAATGATTGTGATTAAATATATATATGAGAAACAATTACATGCATTAAATCATACTCACAAGTGTGTGTGATAAATAAATGAAATATTCTATGAAGAATATTAAATACATGTATAATGTTTGAAAATGTGCATGGGGAAATTTTTTTGCCTAATTAGGGTGAAATATTTTTGACACTGAATCCGGGGCAATAATTCTACCTATGTTTCAGAATATTCTTTTCTCTGAGTTTTTTGTCATTAGTGAGTTTAGTTCATCAGCAGAGGAAATAAGTCTTGACTGAGAAGTGTTGTACTAAGGAATATGATTATATTAAATGGTCATAAAATATATGATCAAGACCAACATCAGTGAAAAGGAACATGAAGTTTACCTGAGCCAGTATGATCCACTGATCATGTGGAGGAGGATCAACTAATCATCCTATCTATAGATCATATTGAATAGGAAGAAGGATCCTATGAGAGGGGGTCTAACCAGTTTCCGATGAGGATCGAGATACTAGGGGGTCCAACTAGTTTAATTGATGGGTGTCTAGAAAACTGAGATAAATGAGTTGGATTGCATGGGGGTATAACCACAAGCAACCGAAGGATCTATTACAGTGATGTATAACTAGTTTCGTCCAAAACTATTTTAATTTATAAAAATATTATAGTGGATAATCTAGGCTGGGGGATCTAACAAAAATGTAGAAGATGTAGGTTTTAGTACCAGACCATCTAAAAATATTGGGTGATTTGTTTCATTTATTTTCAATATTACATGCATGATCCAATCATCCTAACAAGTGAAAGATGATCAAATTAAAAGGTAACACAAAATTTGATTAAATTGGTACCACATGATTCACTCCCCCCCCCAGTGTGACTACGTGATCATTGGACACATCAGTCATGGAATGAACACTACCAAGAATGTTCATGATAGACTAGTATCAGAGTGGTCAGTTCTACTTTTGGACTGGGAGACTGTGAGATTAGTTTGATACAATATTGTTAAGTTTTCTAAGATCAATTTTCTAGACAAGGACTCTAGTTTTTGTGTGGCAGTTGATGTATCCACACACTGGGTCTCTAATAACCTTGTTTTTTACATAGTAAATGAGAACATTCGTGGTGTGTAAAACAATGTTTCATGCATCATATAATAATGATTTGTGGGTTCCATGTCCTTCTTGAGACAGCTCTCCAAATATAATCCTTAGACACATTACATACATTTTATTTCAGGATCCATCAATGACATATTCCACCTAGTAATTACCATAATGATCACAAGAATTATATTCCCAATGACTAAATTTCCATTCAGGGACTAGTCCTCGAGATGTTACCTCTAAGTGGTGCACAAGCCATAACTCAACCTAAAGAGAAGAATGTAGTACCCACAATACCAGTAGATGAGGAGCGTATGATGGGAACAGTTCACAAGTTTCTATGATAGAGACCCATCAGGTTCTGAAGTTAGTCCAACCCAAATGTGAATGAGGTCTATCTTGAGGCATTGACCTGGGATATCTATCTATTTAATACACTTTCAGATCATATGGTGGTCCTAGAAGTGAGCATGATTCTTATCTTAATCGGGAAATAGTGGAGTCCAGTTACCCTGTCTTAAGAAGAAATGAATATTTCATGGATAGTGTTCAAGAGACTATTTATGGATGAGTTCTCACCAGTGATGTTGAGGGTTGTGTGTATCCAGGATCATCTAAAACTCCCGCAGGGTATCCTAATAGTCACTAAGTACTATTTATGGTTTACTGACCTATCTAGGTTCTTAATGGATATGGTTTGACATCAGTTATTCAAGGATAGGACCTTTGAGTGAGTTATTCATAGAGACATCTGAGTTATTTTTAAACCTTTATGAATTACTAACTATGCTGGTGTGCTAGAGTGAGATTTGGTGGTCAAAAGTTCTGTTGATATGTATATACAGTCGGTGTTTTTCAAAAGAGGTCAAATATGATTAGAGGCATCAACAGTGGGGAGATTGCTTAAGTGTTAGAGATCTAGACGTGGTAAATTGTTTTGGAGTAGGTCTCATGATAGATGATCTTCATTTCAGAGCTCACAGGGTGAGTTTAGTCATCCTTGAGAGAGGTAGTTCTACTCATGTGAAGGAAGGGACATCTCGCCTAAGATTGTGTAACCCAACATATAACTAAAAAATAAACCTTATATGGGTTATTGAGATATATTTAGTGGAAGGATAATGAAATTTAGTCAGATAGATGATGCAAAAGAGAGGTTGGGAGAGCAGTAAGAGGTAGTCGACATTTTGATATGTTACCAATAGCACCCCAGGTGGTCCATGTAAGGCTTAGGGTGTGGTAGGAAAGGGGTGGGGAAAGCTGAAAGTGGTCAAGGGTTATGACCAAAGGGATCTAGAAATGGTTTGATTTACGATCTATGTAATTTCTACTTTAGAAGTAGTATTTATATACACATGTTCTTTTCATTCCTTTCTCACCTTATATCTTGTTCAAGACATAGAGATGTTGGTTAAACTGTTGACTCAACCCTTATACTTGGAGACACCTATTGGATAGGACTCGGTGATCACACACATATTTTGATAGTGTGACCTACCTCTATTATTTTAGAGTTTTAATTTTGATCACATAGTTGTATCATCAAAGCCTTTTGATGAAATTATTTCTATAGATTGGTTATCTTCAATGGATTCCAAAATTGATTGTTTTAGGTGAAGGGTGAGGTGTGTCTACAATTGTAGGACTAGGTTATCACTTATTGGTGAAAAGGATACCCAAGAGTTATAGGATGGAATTGTTCATAGAGGGGTGTATTTGATTACTCATCAATTGTCTTGCATGACCCTTTATTTAGAATATTTTTATGTTTTTTGTTTCCTATAGTGGTAGCATAATATGAGGACATATTTCTCGGTGTTGTTCCAATTTTTCATCCCTACTAGGAGATACACTTCTATGTTGATCTACACCCATGTATGAGATTGATATCTTCTCCAGCGTATCAGATGAACCCTGCATAGCATCACAAGTTGAGGGTGTAGTTAGAGGACTTCCATAGGAGAGGGATTTGTTCGAACCAATGTTTCACCCTGGGAAGCCTCAGTTTTTTTTTCAAAAAGGTATATGGGAGCATGAGTTTTTCTATGGACTACTGGTACTTCAAATAGGTGATTATGAGGAACATGTCTCCACTACCGATGATCGATGAAGTCTTTGATTTGTTGAGAGGTTTATGATGGTTCTCAGAGACTAGAGTCATATCATGATTTCACTAGCTGTGAGTACGAGATGAGGATATACTAAAGACAACATTCATATGTCACTACTGTTAGTATGAGTACATGGTGATTCCCATTGGAATGAAGAATGCCCAGAAATGTTCAAGGGACTCATGAACCTAATCATTTAGCCTTATTTATACTGGTTTTGTTTATATTCGTCGATGATATCCTTGTGTACTTAGAATCAAAGGAGGATAATGCGAGACACTTATGGATGGTTTTGGACATACATTGATATCACTATTTATATAGAAAACTCAAAAAGTTCCATTTATGGATTTAGGAAGTCCACTTTCTGGGACATGTTATCTCAGTAAATGGTATAGTACTAGACCCAACCAAATTTGAAGTAGTGTTAGCTTTGGAGCCACCTAAGAGTGTGATATAGGTGTAGATATTCCATGTGTTGGAATGAAATTTCTATAGATTCATACCCAATTTCTATGTAATATCATCACTAATGATATCATTGAATTGAAATCGAAATCCATTAATGTGGAAAGATAAGTTCCAGTATGATTTTTAGCAGTTGAGGGGGAATTTGACGAACCCTCCAATCATGTGATTTATAGAGGTGGGTGTCGAGTACATAGTGTTCTCTGATGGATTCGTAATTGTTCATGGTGTTCTATAAGTCAATGGAATTCAATTATTTCTTATGGTTCACTCTAGTAGATTCAACATGAGTAGAACTATGTGACCCATGATCTGGAGTTAGTTGTGGTAGTATTCACTTTTGATATGTAGTGACACTACCTGATGGGTGAGCAGTTTATCATCTACTCCAATCACAAAATCCTCAAGTATATCTTCACTCATAATAATATTAACATTATATAGAGGTGTTGGGTAGAGTTATTTTAGTATTATGACTTTGAATTTGTCTATATTTCTGAGAAGTGGAACATGGTAGCATATAATCTCAGTGGGTGATCTAATCCATAGTTTCTGAAGGATCCATTAGAGCATTTTCTCTCATTGCATTTATACTTTTGTGGTTGGACTTAGAGTATCTTACCTCTTGTCTATGGTTGTTACCCATCCACTCTTATAGTGAGTTAGGAAGGCATAAATTGGGGTTACAAAATGTGAGACCCTATATACTAACATATCCACCAGTTATGCTCATAATGGATATTTTAAAGGTGGGAAGCACATTGTTCTTTTCAAAGGATGCATGGTGGTACTTGTGATGTTATAGGAGGAACATTTCAGAGAGTTCCATGAATCTATTTTAGTGGTACATCCTGATATGAAAAGGTTGTTCCAAGACCATCAACGTCATTTTTAGTGGCTAGGGATGATGAAAGGAGTTGCAGATTATGTCTCTTAATTCCTTATTTGTCAGTAAGTAAAGGATAAGCACCAAGTTCCAACATGTTTAACTCAACCCCTTAGGGGGATAGAATGTATGTGGGATGGGATATCTATGGACTTCATGATAGGATTACCATATATATCCAAGTGATACAATTCCATCAAGGTGATCATTGACTGGTTCACCAAGTAAGTCCACTTTCTAGCAATCAAAGAGAAGAGTTTAGTTGAGAGGTTGGGAAGTATCGACATTAAGGAAACAGTCCAAATCAATGTATTTCAATCAATGATCATCTATTATCAAGATTCTAATATTTCTTCCTAATTTATAAGGGATTATTATATGTATTTGGGACCTAGTTATGCTATATCATAGAGTTTCACCCACAAACTGATGGCCTCTCTTAGTGGACCATTCAGGTTTTGGCGGACATACAACAAGCTTGTATGTTGGACTTTTTTCATAGTTGGGAGGATCAACTACCACTGGTGGAGTTATTGTATAATAGTAGATACAATTCCACCCAAATTATGGCTCCATTCTAGGCCTTGTATGAGAAAACCTCTAGGTCAACACATTTTTGGAAAGACGCATGAGAGTCCACACTCATTGGCCCAATGTCAGTGCGACCTACAATAGAGAAAGGTGCGGATAATCAAGGAGAAGATGAGGAATATATAGATCCATCAGAAGTCATATGATTATAGGCAACAAATACCATTGGAGTTAGAGATATAAAATTATGTGTTCTTATAGGTATCACCGAGACATGGATTATAAATATTTGGTAGGGGTATAAATCTATCTCTGAGGTTCAACGTCCCTTTATAGATTCTGAAATGTGTTGGTGAGGTGGAATACCACTTATCTATACCTCCTCCACTAGAACGGGTACATTAAATCTTCCACATGTCGTAGCTAAGAATGTATATTCATGACCCATCACATATTATCGATTAAGATGAGCTGGAAATTGAGGATGACTAGACCTTTGGTATGTACCGAGTGGAGATCGAGGATAAGAAGAAGAGGATCATTTTTGGGTGATCAATTCCATTATGGTGGGTCTGGTGGATGTGTGGGAATATTTGGGAGAGAACATTGGAGTAGGAGGCTCAGATCCATTCTTATTACCCTCATATTTTGGAGTATCCCTTGTTTTGGATTTTCGGGACATAAATCCCCATGTTGGGGAGAATGTAATGATTCAAATTTTCACTGTATTATTTTTAAATATTTTATGTATTATTTTCATGAACCTAAATTGAGAGAATGTGTGATTCCAAGGCCTATTGATCATATAATAAATGTTTTAAATATATTAAATTTACTAAATAGAACACGCAAGGTGTTATGCTAAAAATGTAGAATTATATCTAAATGGGTGATCGTATCCGAAATATGGGTCATAGTTGAACTAAAAATATAAGGTTTACCCTAGGTGTGACTTTACATTAGTCACTATAAGCTGTTTTTGGAAAAGTAATCGTGGGCCTAGAAATGAAAAAAATAATTAAAATAAATGGTTTTACTTCATTTTTTCAATGTACTTATTAACTCGTCCTTAAATAGACAATTATGGGTATATCTTAGGGTTATCTGCCTGACCTTGGGTGTCGACGAACCATTGGAGAGATCTCTAAATATTACTATAAGGAGAATAGTGATGAATCGTGAATCGATGATTAGCGTTCCTTAAGTTCTATGGATCTTTCCAATAATTAAGATGAAAAACCATTCTTCATTAATGATAAAACTGAATCATGATAGGGAGTGAAATTTAATTTGTTTATTCCTCATTTATATCTACCATGAATGTGAATCAATTGAAGAATGGATTGAAACACATATTGTGCGTATTGTGGAATGGGAATATATTTTTAGGGTTTTTATGGAAGAATTTATTATCTTCATGATTATTGATTTATTCATTGGACATTCTATCATAAATTTATCGAGATCAACATGAAAATCAATTGAGTTATATTCCTGTTGATTAATTTTTTCTTTTATATCCCCCACTCATCGTTCATCATGAGGGTTCTTCTTTTGGACCACGAATCAAAAAATCTTGATCAATAGATTTTTGTGCACCCTTTTCATGGCGCAAAAATCCAAAATCGTAGATCTGGGATAGACACAGCGCAATAGAGGTGTGACGTTGGTAGCAGTGAGAGGATCATACTAGTTCGGAAATCCCTAATTTTTGAGTGTAATGGATAAAATATTATTCATATGAGCATTCCCATTTCATGAGTAGATTCAATGGTCAGATCTCATTTCCTATTGATGGATAGGTATGTCCAAGATAGATCAATGTTTTTCAGTGTAATTGGAGCTAGAGTACGAGGCAAAGATAGCGTTGAAATGATTGTGAGGAATAATAATGGTTTCATGAAAAAACAAAATACACATGTCTAGTAACACCTGGATACACGATGTGTATCTCCCATTGAACGACTCAGTGTGTACCAGAAGGAGTGCATTAACATGGGTTGGAGTGAAGGGGTTCCCTACCCGACATTTACTCCCAACACTACAAGGTTAGAAAATATACATGGGATACTCCGTGTCCTTGTACATGGTCATGGGTACACGGTCATTACATTGTGTATTGACACAGGTTGTAGTACATGGATGTGACCTAGTTTATAGGGAAACAACGTGTTACCCCTCTACATGCAGTGTAATATCCCATACTACATGGACACAGTTTAGAATGACATGGGCCATTTACACGCATAGAACCTAGGGACATCGGATATGGAGTGTAACCCCTCTACAACCTATGTACACTTTTATTTTTGTATTATATGAATTTTCTTGAGTATCTTAGACAAGATTCATTATGGTTTGTTCCCATTATCGTTTCCCTAAAGGTCAATATGATTTGTTTCCTACTCCTATGACAACGATCACTACAGTGGTGCATCCTAGATAGATTTGTTGGAATTCCCTCAAGGGGGATAAAGTGGGATCCTCTATTCATCTTCGCTGACTTTGATGAGTTATGGGTACTTACATGACTAATACTACTGCGATTCGATCCTCTACTTACCATATTTAGAAAGATTGTGTAGTTTGTTACACCCCATGTACATAGTTGTGATCCCCATTTGTGTATCGTATTCTCATCATATCTATTAGTGCATTCATTCTCATGAAGAGACGTGATGAGCAGTACCTCTCAGATGGATTTCATCAGAGCTATCGGACTAAGCAATGTGTTCTGATGGATGGGTGATTTATGTAATCTTCAAGCAGGAATCCTAGGTTTGGTATACTATGGTTTTGAATTATCTATTGACCTTTTGTCTTTGTTAATTATATTTTTATATTCTTGTTATATGTATTATAGAAATATACCTTTGTAAAAATGATTACATTTCCTTTTTTGTAAGGTATGATGTGTTTGGGTATCACACTGAGTTTTTTTATACACACTACTACATGGTATTTTCCCTCACACATCTTATATTGTCAATAAAATCATCCTTTTTATGTAGTCATAGGTAGACCAAGACCAGACGGTGCTTAGTGAGACCGAATATATATATGTGTGTTCTGGCGGCTTTTAGACAATAGTCATAGTAACTTTATATTCAAGTTGGACATGTGTTACATACTATTATTTTGGGGATTTTATTTTGACTTATTTACTTTCCTTTACATGTAGTTGTACCCCAGTTTTGGGAAATATATGTTTTCATGCATTGGTACTATAGTTTTTTTACATTTCCACATTTTTTGGGCTTGCAGATGTGTGCATGTGTATTGCAACTTAGGTAATGCCTCATGTGTTGGGGATATTCTTACTCAGTTCCAATCATTATCCCCTTATTTATTGGAGGCAAGCATGGGGAGTCATGGAATGGCCCCCACTAAAACGGTTCATGAAAATAATAAAATGAAAAATACCCAAAATAAAAAATGATTATCTCCCTATAACCTAGGGGCATATCTAACTACATCATCAAACCTGTTACATGTGAAACCCATGAAAAATATTCCATAACATGGATCTCATTTCTATGAGAATATAAATCCTAAAACTTCTATCAATCTACAAACACTATGTGGTGTATATAGGGCGTCAGATTAAAAAACCAAACATATTTTTCTAGTATAGTAAATGTATTTTCGTTATCAAAATAAACCACAAATAAATTTATTAATCATTTTACTTGAATGAAATTTTTTCATAAATTAGGGAAAACAATCTCACAAATAATTATAAAATTATTTCTAAACCCTAATAATATATTTAACTAAATATTTAGATTTTCTATAGAAATCCAATTTGAAAAAGATTACATTCCCAATCAATTTCAATAAAACATTTTTAGAAGATTTAATAAGGACGTTAAGAGACCTAACTAATCCATTGTATGAATATGAAAAATATAAATGGAAAGATGAAAAAATTGTAAATTAAGTAAATCATGATCTAATATAGTTATAAAATAATTCTATGATTAAATTTATAATAATAAACCAAGGAGTACAACTAATATTAACACTAAAATGGACAATGGAAATTTACACATATCAAGGGAGAAGAATAATGTAAAAAAAAGAGTAAAACTCAGAGTATAGTAGTAAAATAAATAGAGTGAGATACATTTAATGTTGTTAAACTTATTGGATTATAGGTAAATGATCCAAGAATCAATATGGTTAAAAAATACACCAGGATATTGATAATGTTCCTAATTTATAATCACCAAGATTTCTCTTATCTATTTTCACTGGTACCACTCTACATAGTATGTTAGTATCATATACTAGATGATACTTGTTAGAGTCTCATCATTAATAGCACAAAAACTATCTCTCATTAAATTGTAGATATTAATAGGTTCCCCATAATATTATATATTTGATAATAGGGAACAATTATTATATAATACTAAAATATAAATTAAAATAAACAAGGAAAATTATGCCAATAATATTCACATGTCTCCCCCATATACCCATCTTATAAATCCATTACTTGAGTCCCAAAATCACAATTTTTAATTACATTAATAACTAATTATTCATAATATCATATAAATAAATGTTTAGGGATCCTTAACCAATGGTGTGACTCATTTTATGTAAACCATTTAAACAGTGTTCTAAATTGTACTCGGAATTTTAGTTTCTAATTTCATACATAAATCATTTCAGAAAAATCATTTTAGAAACAAGGTTCCATTTTAAAATTTATTCATGGAATAATGTAGAAACATCCCCTTCAAAACACAAAATCTATTATATAAAATATGAAATAGGTATAAAGTCACGAAAAAATTGACAAACACTATAACAAAATATCAACAACATAGAAATTGAAATGAAATCTCATAAACACATTAAAATTCAATAAGAATAATGTAATAACAAAAGAATGAATTTATAATAATATAAAAACCATGTGGAGCCACTTTTAGGTTTTAAATATCATTTATAATACCAAATACTTTTCTAAAATCTTTTTAGGGATTTTAGAGTCCAAATAGAATGTGTAAACTTTATTAATCAAAATATAAGAATTGAAATCCAAGGAAATGCTATTTTAAATAAATAAATGAAATCACAGAACCCAAAAAAATTAATAATTCTCTCATTACCATTAAAATATGAATAATTCTTTTTAATAAAATAGTTTTTATAAGATCAGTAATTTCATGTAATATTAAGAAAATGTAATCACATGGAAACACCTATCATGATAAGGAATAAACTATATGTAATTGAAGAATATAATAATTAAAGTATTTGAAGAATAATATGGGAACCATAAATACTAAGAATAATCATAGATTAGAAAAACATCATACTCTACGGTTCTGTAAACTTATCTACATGAGAAGGAGAGAAGGTAAAACATGAGGGAAAGGATATGAAAAAGAAAAAAAGGAAGAAATCAGGGTCTTACCTTAATGAAAACCACTTGATAATGTAGTAGGTGGGTAAGGAAGGAGGAAGGTTGAAAGGTGGTCTCCATGAGATCACTTTATATAGATATACACAGAATGGGGAAGGTGAAAGATACATTTTTTGTTTTAAGATAATATGGGAAAACATAGAAAATAATAAAATTATGCAAAAAGACCAATCAGAGTGTCTCCCTTCTATCCTGGTTCCATGAAAAAGCCACATCTTAGCTTCATGATGTGGAATATTTCAATATATTGTGAATAGAATCCCAAAAACATTTCATAATTTAGGAATTATATCTACATTGGATTGTGGTGTGACCCCTCCTTTCATGTCATGACCTTCCCCTAATCAAAGGCTTATAAATCCCCAAGGCCACATATATTGAGCCCAAAAATTACTAAGGTCTATGGAACCAAAGAAATAATATAGAAATGATAAATGAAGATCATGAAAATAAATTGATTATTTAAAAATTGGTTACATAATGAGCTTCTCCTAGAAAAATTTATGCTTTAATAAATAGCATTTTCTTGTTGAGTGCATGATGTGAAATGTGAATTGAAAGTTTGTGAAGTACTCCTCCAACATAGAAGATATATTTGTGACATGTATGTGTGTTTCAATGGACTTATACATAGATAATTTGTTTTTAATGTGAAGGTTTCTTTTATAGGCTACCCATTAAGACTTTTCATCTTCTTCTCAGTGTAAAAAACTTTTAATGTCTTATTTAACACTTTGAGAGTACTATTTCCACTAAAAATATCCTTTGTGAACCACCACATGGCCACCCAATTCGTGAATGTATTATCCATGGATGAAAATAAATACCTTAAACATTTTCCAAAAATAAATTTCATAGAGGTAAAATTGGGATACCATAATAGGGAGACATGATCATTTCTGGGAACCCATATAATGATATATCTATTACATTGTGAATAAATATTAGATAAATACATTGTAGGTCATCACAAGTCCTGAATTAGGAACCAATATTAAATACCTCACTCATAAGGCTACTTTGTGATGAAATTCCACGAACATAGTATTCAGAGTGTGCCTCACAAACAAACCATCATGAGGTCGCCTTAAAATTATACACTTCACGCACCCCACTCACTTAATATAACACATATGCCTATATAATGTGCATGATTTCAGAGGTACCGATCACCCTATCCCTTGTGACCCCATATTTCATAACACATGACCCTCCCATTACCACATAGTGAAACATTCATACAATGGAAAAGTGGAACATCCTCTGAGTCATTAATTAAAAAAGTCGCTAACTTCAGTCATTCCAACTAAAATGACCTTTGTGAAACCCAATTATAATGGTTTAAACCCAAAATATTCAAGACTAATAACACATAAAAAACTTCCAAACCAATATTATAATTCCATTGGGTGCATCAGAGGTACCTCCATCAATCATAAATTACCCTTATAAAATTTGAATGGGGGATTCTTTTTCATCATTAGTAGAACCTTTAGCAGACTCGAATCATAAATATTAATTAAAATGAGAGTCCCTATTAAGAGGATAGTAGATAATTCTCTCATTATATATCATGATCATTCTAGATCCCAAATCTAACCAATGATTCGTGTTGCATTTCACCTTCTTCAATGGAATAATCCCTATCCATGTTCCCATTAATGATTTTTTCACTATGAGACATCAATAAGACAAAGACAACATATTCTCATAATTCTCATCAATGTGCAGGCCCCATTAATGATCTACTAAATCATGAGAAATTTTCTAGACCTCTATCAATGATTAATCCCCAATTTGGGAGTCACTAAGATAAAATTACCTACTCCGCTCAATAATCCATGTTCTATAAAAGTATTCCCAATGTGTAGGGCCCCCTCAATCCACCATTTTCACCCCTTTAATGACATAGGCGTCCTTGTTATTTGTAAGGTCCAGATTGGGATATTCCTAACAATGAGAGGGGGAGTGAATCAGGGTTGGGGACTTTTTAATCAATTTGTAACTTTATATCCTCGTACCTCTTAGGCCATTAAGGATATTTATTCTCTTATTCTCTTTCTCTATGGCATGAAAGAATATGAAAGCACAAAAAATATCACAAAATATATTTACAAGGTTCACTACTCAACAAGATAAAGTGCATATTTGGTATGGTTTGGAAATAACCCAATACCAAAAAACCACTAGACAATAATATATTGTTGTGTAATACAACAAGTTTGATAAACACTTACACTCGTGTGAAAAAACGTGAATAATAAAATAGTACAGGTTTTTTAGAACATGAATGAATCTTTATACTACCTCCAAACATAGTATTCTTCAAGTCAATAAGGACTTGTAAAACCTAGAAGGTCTTCAAGCTATTGAGACATGTTTGATGTCATGATAATACTTTGTTATTCTACTCTTCACTTGTCACTTTCTTAGCAGCATGCAAGTAACTCTTATTACTTATTCCACCAGCAAACTTGATAGCTTCACCTTATTAATCTTCTACCAGTCACAATATAATTAATGTTTTGTGGACTAACAAACAAAATTCTTCCTGACCTAAATGATAATAAACTTATTTCAATTTTTTCAGTCATTTCCTCTCCTCCCATAAATCTATGACCCACCATGATATACAAATGTTTATAGTAGCATCTAGATCTCTATTTTTTATTCAATGAAAAACCAACAGCATTGAATAACCTTCTTCTAATATTACTATAATCACACAAATCCTTCTTAATTATTAAAACATTGAAGATCATATCAACAAAACATCATCAAAATTTCATTCTTCTTCTTTGATATAGAATATTGTTAGTGAATATAGTATAATTTCTCTTCCTCTTACTATTAGTGCAAGGAAATTGGTATCCAAACAATTTTACGGCTTTTGCAATATTTCTTGTATAAACTGTGAACTATGATTTATCCTATGAAAACTATAATCTATTAGAAAATATTCCCAGTAAAATCTTCCTTCAAACAGTGGAAATGAACTATATTTCACCATGTAGCGTGATAACTTCAATAAAAACCATAACTTCTACAAACTAACCTCGATTCACAGATGACTAATGCCCCATGTACTATCAATACTCGATGAACCACCCCTTCCATGGGAAACTTTTCTTCCTTTGTGGACCATACATACTTACACTAACCATATATTCCTCCCTTGACTATTTTTTATTCTACAAACCATTTCCTCTTTCGTGAACCATATCATATTCCATGGATTGTCATCTCTTCCATGGACTACAGATGCTTTGCGGAAAACCTCCATCTATGAATGTCCATTGTTCCGTAGAACCCCATAGATCACTAGACTAACTCTCCTCATGAATAAATTTCTTTTTCAGTCTAACATTCCCCCCAAGAATCATTATCATTCACTATTTTTCTTCCCCAAGAACATTTTCATACTTCTCCAAATTTTTCCCACAATGATGATCTATTCTTATCAAATTCTCCCTTACATAATGATCAGATTATGGATATTTATATAATAAAATAGTTTTGAAATATACACTAATGTGATTTAACCATATTTTAAATGTGGTACATTCTTCTCTATGGGAAATGCTCCTTCTATGAACTATCTTCCCTACGTGGTCTATGTACCTCCATTCTACCTTCACGGCGGTCAATTCCAGCTATGAATGGATCACCACATCCATTTTGAAAATATCATTCTCTGCTGAAAAATTAAATCTTCCCATTAACTTAAATCCTCCCATGAACCATTTCTCTTACATGGTCTGCAACAACACTTCGCAATCCGCAGAGCACTGTTATGAATATCTTCTTCCTTGCCAATTTTCCATTGCTACTCTAGATACCTCCAATGCAGTCTATGAACTATCCTTTATGGACCACAAAATTTTCTTCACAATATAATCTGTGAAAACTCCATCATTTTCAATAACATGAATTCTCTATTTTGAGGCCCATCAATTTGGAAAACACTAGGAAGTGATGCCACCTTATAAACCTACTTTGGCAAAACTCTAACTATACTGATTTACAGTCACTGATACATAATTAAATCATCAACCATCTTATACAAAACATCACTTCATTAATAACCCAATTTATTGGTTTCAACATGAACCCCATATTTAATGATATTTAATATTTGATTGACCACCTTTAGCATCATCATATTTACAAAATAATTTACTGTAACTTCCCTATCTTTCATCAATATCCTTATTTCCAGTTAGACTGAATATGATCGGAAACACCTCACCCCCTTTCCTTCATAATGATTGAATCACATGTTCTCCAAATAACTTATGAAATTTTTGAAATGAATATATGTAAATCATCCTGATATTTACTAGGATAATTATTCATCCATGAAATCCAAAACAATCTAATGGATCCACAACAATTCTCTAAGAATCATCTCAAAAATCAAGGACTTCATATCATTAACATGTTTATTTGAATATCAAGACTTTAATACTTTATGAAATATCTATTAACTTTGTAAATTGTTCATCATATTGACATTATAATAATCTTTCTATTTCTTTGGTCATCATTGTCCACCAATTAAAATCATTTGACAATAAATACAGGCCACACACAAAGTGGTATCTTCAGTTGTATGACATTTAACTACCCATTTTAGTCCAACCACATGACCTTAAATTTTATATAATTAAACACATGGGATCTATTACTTTTAACTTGGACAAACACAACACAGACCAATGGTTGAATCTTTACATAATTAATCCTTCACATCGATCTTCATGGGGATATATTTCATTAAATGTGACTTATTTCATTCAATTTTGTCCATATTTTTGAAATCATGTCCCATTGTCTCTTATCGAACATTTAAGGTTCTGGTACTCTGCAAATGTGTATAGCAGCACATGGGTCGAATCCTCGGTGATGGTACTTTTTAATAGTAAATTTTTTAGTTAACTATATTTTGATTTGGGGGGGTTGTTTGCATATCATAATTAAAATTGATAAATGGATGATGTTTGATTTAAAAAAATTGATAGATATTTGGGTCATTTAATCATTAGGTAGTTAATCTTCTGGTATCATTGATCCTTGCTTTCTATTTTATTAAATTAACACCCACGTCACAAGTTGATGTTGATTGGAATCCCCAAGTGTCAAGCCATTAATCCAAGACTTAACTTATCTTAGGGTTCTAATCATAATCATATCTTGTTTATTGAAGTGTATTTATGGTTCCAATAATCCATAGAAACAACTCATTAGACAAAACAAGTCACTAATCCATTACATGTTGAGTCCAACATACATAATGTTAATTCAATGAATATTTATCGAGTAAAAGTTCTCAATCACTTAACATACCTACATTATAAATCTCCCCCAATGAGAGATTTAATCAGCCATTTAGGTGGTTAATAATCCTTTTATACTTTTATGATTATTAATTAGTAAGTTAAGAAAAAGAAAATGATAAGAAAAGAGTTGTGCGTTTAACACACACACACAAACAATGAAGGGAATTAAATACTGTCTTTAGATTAAATGAGAAAGCACAATAAGGGAAGGGGATTAAACCATATTTAAAATATTTTAATACCACTAATAATATTTCACAGAATTTGGATGATAATAAGAGATTAAGAAGATGAAAATTGCATTAAAATAGATTTACAAAAAACAAACTCTCAAAAAATTACAAACGAAGAACAACATAAAAGTAAATAATAACATAGAGAGGAGAAAAAGGCATCTCAAGTGAAAACACGAGTATGTAAGGTCCTCCCAAGACTTTTACAAGGCTTTGGTCATGCCAATATATGCTCAGTTATTCTAAAATTACATCTCTTTTGAAAGGATATGAAGCAATGTATTTATAGCCCAAGGTGGTGGACTATTTTCATCCCAAAACTATCCCTCCCCTTACATCGCCAATTTGGCCATTCACACAGACTAATCTAAAGATATCGTCTTCTTCAAAGTTGTAGATATCTTGGTATTCATTTGGATCTAAAAATTGAGATCCATTTGGATTTAAGGATAAATGTAACGTCGTTATTAACAGAAAACTATAAACTATCAATTTCTATCCAAGCTTTTTTGATGGCCGAAATATGAATGGATTTTTGAATAGGACTCTTCCTTCGAATCCGAATGATTTCTTAAAAAATGTCGGTTGCCTATATCTCCACTTTTACACATCAAAATAGAAACTCAAATAGATTTATTTATCAAGATAAATATCAAATTTGGTGTGTTGATCTCAATTCTAGGACAAAAATGTTCGCTACACTTCAAAGCTTCATTAAGGCCAGTAATTTTATCTTTAGGATGGTCCAGTTTCTTCATAGATTCTGCGGGCCTTATTCTATGGTCTATATGACCCTTCAAATGGAATAATTTTCCAATAATTCTGTATAATTATATTTGGTAAATTGAATAAGGATTCCTAAAAAACAATAAACACAGAATTGTTTTCTTTAGGGTGATATATATTATTAAAACATTAAATATACATGAACATGGATGAATTCAAATAGTGCTCAAAAATTATATTTAATATTTTTACATTAATATTTCACACAAATTATGAACATTTCAAACAAAATAAGAAAAGTGAGTATATAATAAGTTCTTAATAAATTAATAACATAAACTCCCCCACATATAGTATTGTGAATGTCCTCATGTGAAATAAATATAAAAAAATAACAAAATCAGTTTTACTCACCAAAAAATATTAAAGTTTTTCCCCACTAAGGGGAGGTTTAGACTATTTCACTCATCAATATTGAATTCCACCAAAAAGTTTTAGAGAAAAAATTCTCAAAAAATAACCCTATTTTCATTAAAAAATTTATAAACAGAAAATGTGGGAACACAAAACTCACTCCTCTTAAGATGATAAAAATTGATTTATGGAGGTTCACTCTTTCACCAACCAAAAGTAAAAATCTTAGATTTTGTAATAGATCTCAGCTTTTACGCCCTATCACAAATTGATAAAAATCAATAGGTATTTTAGGGGTGTTTCTATGGCTATGGTATGGTAGGAAGATGATATCCAAAAGATAAGAAAACGAGGGTAAACACCAACATGGATAAACCAATGCACATTTTTTATTAAATGAGACATGAAAGAAAATGGAAACACATATTTAAAAGGGAATTATTACGTGAAGAAAGAAAAAAAAGAGGAAGAAAATTTTATGGTGATGAGAAGATGAAATATTTATAAAACACAAAACTTCTCCCAATGACATAATTTTTCTTTTTTTTTTCTTTTCTTTTCTTCTTTTCCTTTTTTTGAATTTTGAAATTTGAAATTGAAAAATATTTCACACTCATATAAAATCCCATGATTAATCTTCTCAATACACCAATTGTAATAGTTATAACATGATCAAAGGTTGAGGAAGAGTGATTTTTTACCCTCCCAAGACACAACCCATACTTATTTTCATTTTTTGTTTTTTTGTTTGGATTTTTTGAAACACTTTTCAATATCATGTGTACAAGATAAACTTATATACATTCCCAAACCCCACTGAAGGACGAACTCTCTCCAACACTAAAATTTATGTTTTCTTTTAAGAATATGATAACATGGTGAAATCCACCAAAGTGTACACAAAATAAATCCATCCCCCCCCCCACACATAAATTTCAAAAAAAATTATGCAATGAAAATCCATATTGATATCAGGTGGGATAAGGAATTGGGCTTATAATGTGGTTATCAAAGAATTTTTTTTCAAAGGCTCGAAATGGATTTAACAAATAGGATTAATGTAAGGTAAATGGGAGGATATTTGGATATTGTGATTCTCATGTGGTTCAAAAAAGGCATCTATCATATTAATGCACATCAAAGTTGAAAATTTATCTGGAAGGTCCATAATCTCAAGATTCACAAATGGGGGTGAAAAACAAACATTTTAAAAAGATATCCATAGGTAGACTTGGCATGAAAGAAATTTATTTTCCTTACGGGTGGTGTAAATCATTTTCCAAATAAAAAATTTGGCATTTAAATTTTGTTGGTTTGGACACAAAATTCTTTATCCAAAGTCACGATGAAAATATAAAATTATTTAGATGAAAACATGTCTTTTGACTCCCCAAAATGGTAGGAAAAAATTTTAAAATTGGAAGTAAGTATGTATGACTCTTGATTTTGTATATATTTATTAAAAGAAAATAATGTGTTTTGATGTGTTTTTTTATAAAGACACACCCACACAAAATATAAAGATTAAATAAAAATGTGTGATGAGGAAAGTGGTAAAAAAAAGTGAGAATGAGGGAGGAAGAAGTAGAAGGAGATATATATATATATATATATATATATATAAGAGGAGAAAAAGGGAAATAGGTTCCCCTGATTTCGATTTGTGTGTCGTCGTCTCCATCCAGTGTTGTGTTTACTATAGAAATTGTGGATCTGATGTAAGTCGATGTGGTTCCAGGATAGTGCATCCTCTCATGGTGATGCTTTAACTGATGTCCATTAACCATGAATGTCCTTCTAGAAGAGGGTTCTTGGACTTTCACTGCACAAAATGGGTAAACATTAGTAATAAATAAAGGACCTTCTAAACAAGAATTAAGAATACCTGGGTGAAGTCAAAATCAAGAATTGAAGAGCATTACATTTTCACCTTCATGAAATACCTTTCTTAGGATTTTTTTTCATGGAGTGCCTTGGATTTTTCTTTGTAGAAATTATAATTCTCATAAGAATCAAGTTGAATCTCCTCTAGTTCAGCTAATTTCAACAATATTTCTTCACTGGAATCTTCACAATAAAAATTACAAGTTTTCACTGCCTAAAAGGAATTATGTTGGATTTCAACTAGTAAATGACATGCTTTACCAAAATCAATCCCAAAACGAGACATCACAATGGGTGTTTTATAGGCAGTTCGATAAGACCAAAGTGTTTCACCAAGTCTTTTAGTCCAGTCTTTTCTGGTTGGGATTAAAATTCTCTCAAGAACTCTTTTCACTTCTCTGTTAGAAAGTTCAGTCATTCCATTCGTTTGGGGGTTATATTCCGTTGAAGTTTTATGAACAACACCATTATTTTTAAAAATATATTCCATGGTTTTATTACAAAAATGGGTTCCTAAGTCCCTTATCAAGGCATATGGTGTGCCAAATCGATGGAATATGTGTCTTTAAGAACTCATTAATGGTATGTGAATCATCCTTTATAGTGGATTTGTCCTCGAACCACCAAGAAATATAATCAATCACAAGAAGGTTGTATGAGACTCCATTGGAAAGGGGAAATGGTCCCATTAAATCAATTCCCCAAACATCAAAGATCTCACATGAGATTTAATGTTTTGGGGGAATTTCATTTCATTGGGAAATTTTTCCAAAATTTTGGCAAGTGGGACATGATTTACAGAATTCATGTGAGTCCTTGAAGAGTGAATACCATAAGAATCCATAGTATTGGACCTTTAGGGAGGTCTTTTGTGGTCCAAAGTGGCCACCTCCAGGAAGTGACTGAAAGAATTCTAAGACGGAGGAATGTTCATCTTCATCAACCATCTCTTAATTAACATGTTATACCTAGTTTTCCAAAGTTTATTATCTAACCAACAATATTATTTTGAATCACTTTTCAACTTTTTATTTTTTTCTTTTGAAACAATTTCATGAAAACACCATAAACCAAGTAATTTACAATTGCAGCCTACTATGGTATTTTGGAGTGGGAGATGAAAGGTGTACCATGAGGAATTCAGGATCAATTATTTCTAAAAGTGAAGAATTATAAATTCTACATAGGTGAGCAGCCACATGGTTTTCTTTTTCTACTATATATATGATTTCAAGGTAAAACACTTGGAGCATTAGGATCTTTCTTATTATCCTCGGTTAGGAATTAATTTTCTCGAGTAAGAACTTTATAGCATAATGGTATGTGAATATGATGATTTTGGCACCTCAGAGGTAGGGCCAAAATTTATCTATGTCAAAAACCGCTGCTAAAAGATCATTTTTAGTAACAGTGTATTGAGATTGAGTTTCATCCAATGTTTTTGAGGCATAATATATGACATGAGTAATGTTTTCTCTTCTTTCACCAAGAACTTCCCCAACATCTCTATCAGAAGCATCACACATCAACTCAATGGGTAAGAACCAATCCGGGGGTTTTGATTATCGGGGAAGATGTAAGATTATTTTTGAGTTCAACGAAGGCTCTCTAGAAAACCTCAACAAAATGGAATGTGACATCATTTTGGAGCAACCGAGTGAGTGGGAGGGAAATCTTACTGAAGTTATGGATGAATCTCCGATAGAAACTAGCATGACCAAGGAATGAATGGATTTCTCAAACAAAAGTGTGTTCAAGAAGTGATTGGATCACTTCAATTTTGGCAGGATCAACTTCAATACCATCTTGTAGAACTATGTTCTCTAGAACAATCCCATTTGAAACAATTATGTGAAAATTATCAAAATTTAACACAAGGTTACAATTCACACACTTTTGAAAAAATATAGAGTGTGAATTGAAGAAAGATTCAAATGACTCACCATAAATGCTAAATTCATCCATGATGACTTCCATGAAATACTTAATTAATTCATAAAATATATTCATCACACACCTTTGGAATGTAGTAGGAGCATTGCAAAGGCCATAAAGAAATTCTCATATATAAATATGTTCTAAAGGGGAAAGTGAAAGTAGTCTTTTATTGGTCATGAGGTGCGATTGAGATTTGGAAGTAGCTAGTGTATCCATAATGAAAGAAATAGTGTGACTTTCCTGTAAATCATTCTATCATTTGATCAAGGAATGGAAGATAGTAGGGATATTTTCTTGTCTCAACATTCAATTTCCTATAGTTTATGCACACACACCATCTGTTCTTCACTCGAGTTGTGACTACCTCTCCATCTTCATTTGTGACAACAGTTATCCCACCCTTCTTAGGTACAACATGAATTGGACTAACCCATTCACTATCAAAAATTGGGTAGATAATACCAGCTTGAAGAAGCTTGGTGATCTCTTCCCTAACTACCTCATGTATGGGTGGATAGAGTCTTCTTTGTGGTTGTCTAATTGGTTTGGATGATTCCTCGAGATGGATGTGATGCATTCAAAGGGTAGGGATGATTCTTGGTATATCATCTAGGGTCCAACCAAAGGCCTTTTTTCCATTAACACCTGAACCCGTTTTGACTCCTCAGTTTTAGTAAGTGAAGCAGAGATAATGACTGAATAAGAGTGATCATGTAAAAAGAATTCATATTTTAGGTGTTCAAGAAGTTTTTTTAGATCAATATCATCTATCATTTGTGGATTAGACAACTAATGAATGGAGGAAGGGGTTTCTATTGCTTCAGATTCATTTTTATTAATACTATCCAAGGTGGTGTAGTAGAGATCAGAGTTGATGTGGGATTAAAGAGAGTTTTCAAGACCCTCTAGATTGAAAGAGTCTATGAATGAGAGGTCAACATCAACTTCCCCATTTATGAATTTTTTAATCATGGTTCATATTTCACAAGATCCTATCTCCTTAGAACAGGATGAACATGATGGAATGGGGTTCAATTGACTCTCATATGTTTCCTCAGAACCATGGATTGAGAATGCAGAGTTGTCCTCAAATGGGTATCACATGGCTTGGAAAATGATGAAGTTGACCGGTTGGTCACCAAATTATATTGATAAGATGCCTAAATGGAATACAATCTTCGTTCTAGCTGTCATGATGAATGGTCTTTCTAGAATTCAGAGATATCGAGAAGAGTTCATCTCACCTTGAATTACTAGGACATAGAAATCAGCAGAGAAGATAAGATCATTCACACAAAAAATGACATCCTTGATTATACCCTTAGGACTAGTAGTGCTGCGATTGTCCAATTGAATGAAAAAACATGTTGGGTGCAAGGGACCTAAACCAAGGCTGGAGAAGATAGATTTAGGAATGACATTTTCTGATTCCCCTAAGTCTATGAGTGCATCATCAAAGTTTGATCTTCTTATTTGGAATGGAATTGTAAAGGTCCCTAAATATTTTCACTTTATGGGAATATATTATTGGGTAGAAACATTTTCAAAGGCCATATTCTACCTTTTATGGGTGAAAAATTCTTTAAAAAACATGGAATAATTCGGGATTTGTTTTATGGAATCTATGAGGGTTATTTTGACTTCAACCCATCTAAACAAGTTGACCATTTCATGGTCAGGAAAAAGGGACTAATTTGGCCTAGAAATGGCTGGAGGAAAAGGAATTGGGTTCCTATGTGGAATGGAAGGAGTTGAGGAAATGGTTTCAGATTCCTTTTTATGTTTCTTTTTCTTTTCATTTTATAGGTAAACATTCAATGGGGGGTTCGGGGACTTATCTTGAGGCATAGAAATTTTCTTTTCATATCTAATTAAAATTTTACGTACATTGCCTTTGGGGTTGGGGAATGGTTGAGCTTGGAGTTGGGAAGAATTTTATTGTTGTTGCTGGCTCAATTGGGATGCACGTTGATCAATTTGGGTTTCAATGTTTTGGAGGATGGAACAGGAAGGAGGAAAGATCTTCTACAACACTTTCATATGGTTTCTTGGAAGAATAGTCTTGTCATAGATTATGATTGCCTTGATTTTGGTTCTTGGTAAAGCGATTTTATTGGTTTGGGAACTTCGAAGGCTCGCTAGGATAGTGGAATCCAGGAGGAGGATTGTTCATTTGAGGTTGTGGAACAAAAGGATAAGGTTGTTGGATGTTACCAACACCTTGACCATATTAAAATTGGTTTGGGTTTAGATGAGTTTATTTAGGGTGATGAGAAATGGGATTCCTATATCTCATGTTAGGGTTATATGTAGATGATAAGGGATTGGAATGGGGTTGGTTGAAGTTTCTAACAAACTAACTTGATTTTTGAGGGTTGGGGTTCCGCTGAGAAAATACTACATCATGCTTCATTGGTCTGGATGAATTGGATTGATCCCCTTGAAGTTGTGGACATGTGTCAGTTAGATGAGATGCAGAGCTACAAATTCCACATTTTTTATAGGTCTAGGGAATAGAGATTGTCGAGTAGATGAGGTTGGAGATTTGGAAGCCATAGCTAGTGGTCGCACAATACCTTTAAGTTCACTCATAAACTCTATCATCTTGTTCAGCTCTATATATTGATTGTCTTCAGCTTTTTTAACTTGAGAATGTTCTCGAGTATGGAATTTTTGGGTGTTTTCATCCATGTTACTTATGAGATCTCTTGCAGCTATAGGATTTTATGAACAAGAGCACCGCCACTTGCAGCGTCAATGAGAGTTCTCTCCATAGACAATAACCCCTCATAAATGTATTGGATCAACAGTTGTTCAGAGATTTACTGGTGTGGACAGGATGCAACAATTTTTTTGACCCAATCCCAAAACTTGTGGATTGATTCATTTGGGAACTGAAAGATTCCACTTATTTCCTTTTGGGTAGAAGAAATACAAGAAGATGGGAAGAATTTCTCTAAGAAGAGTCACTTCATGTCATTCAATGTGGTTATTAAACCAGGAGGGAGGTAGTAAATCTATGAATTAGCAGTTTCATCTTGGGAGAAAGGGTATTCTAAGAGTTTTATTTGTTCCGTAGAAACCCCTTGAAGCTTCATGTTAGAGCACACCACTTGGAACACTTTAAGATGAATATGTGGATCCTCAACGGCTAGCCCATGGAAATGAAGAAAAAGATGAATCAAACACGATTTGAGTTAAAAATCATCCTCAATGTTTGGATATTGAATACCAAGAGGTTGTTAATTCATGTTATGGGTATAAAGTTCTTTAAGTTTTTATTCCCAAGGATTATCCATATCTAATTCAATTGTTTGGACAATTATAGGTTCTTAAAAGAGCTAATTATCTCTTATATTCCTCCTAAGTTGGTGAAGTGTTCACTTAATTTCAGGTTCAAAAACATATGAGGGATTGTTTTGGAGGATGCAAGGCATTAATAGATATTTTTGAAGAAAGAGGAAGATGGGATTTTCTTTGTGTTTATTTCATTTATGATTTTTATTAGAAGGTGGGTTTTTCTTTGTGTCTTTTTTCAAATTTTGTTTTTTTATAGCAACCAAAAACGAATGACTACTTAATGAACCATCCTAAAAAATGGCTCCATTTGAAAGTGTGGTTGATTTTCACCTATTTACCATTCAATTTTCTAGTGCTCTGCTAATGTGTATTGAATCACTCGGGTCGAATCTTTGGCGATGATACTTTTTAATAGTTGACTGTTTTTAGTTGGTTGTATTTATATTAGGGGGTTTGTTTACAGAGATTAATGGAAATTGATTAATGGATTATGTTTGATTTAACAAATTTATAAATATTGGGTGATGTTTATCATTGGTTAGCTGATCTTGTGATATCATTGAGCGTTACTTTATATTTCATTAAATTAACACACATGTCACAAGTTCGCATTGATTGGAATTCCAAAGTGTTAAAGCTTTAATCCAAGACTTAACTCAACTTAGGGTTCTATTCATAACCATTTATTGTTTATGGAAGTGTATTAATGGTTCCAATAATCCATGGAAACCACTCATTAAACAAAACAAGTAATTAATCCATGACTTGTTAAGTCCAACATACACAACGTTAATTCAAATAATATTTATCGAGAATAACTTCTAAATGAATTAACATACCTAAATTATAACTCACCCCAATGAGTGATTTACTCAACCATTTTCGTGTTTAATAATGTGGTTATAAATTTATGATTATTAATTAATAAGTGGTTAAAAAGAAAGGGATAAGAAAATATTTCTGCGTTGAACACACACACACAAACAGTGAAGGGAATTAAATACTTACTTTAGATTGATTGAGAAAGCACAATAAAGGATGGGGATTAAAATATATCAAAACTATTTTAAGACCACTAATATTATTTAATAGAAGTTGGATGAAAATAATAGATGAAGAAGAAGAAACTTTCATTAAAAAAGAATAACAAAAACAAACACTGTCATGATTACAAACGAAGAACAACACAAAAGTAAATAAAAACAAATAGAGGTAGAAAGGTATCTCAAGTGAAAACATGAGTATAAAAGGTCCTCCCAATCCATTTTCAAGGCTTAGGCCATTCTAATATATGATCCCCTATTCTGAAATTCCAACTCTATTTAAATGAGAGGAGGGGATGTATTTATAGCCCAAGGTGGTGGACTATTTTCATTCCAAAACTATCCCTCCACTTGAATCACCAATTTTCCCTTCTAGATAGCTGAATATTGATATATCTTCTTCTTCGATGTTGTAGATATTAATGTTTTCAGTTGGAAATAAAAATATGGATCCATTTGGACTTATGGAGCCGAAGTTATTGTGGTTTTAATAAACAATTATAAAATGTCCATTTCTATATATTCTTTTCAGTCGCCGAAATGTGAATGGATTTTTGAATTAGATGATTCCTTAAAATCTGAATGATTTCTTCAACAAAGACGGCTGCCTATATCTCATATTTCACACTAAAAAATATCAACACGAATGTATGTATTTATCAGTAGAAATATCAAATTGGGTGTATTGATCTCAATTCCGGGACAGAAATATGGGCTAGACTTTAAAGCATCATTTGGGCCCCTTTTATGGGAGTTGGGCCCGGAAATTATTATCCATGAATCCAAGTATTGTCCCCAGAGCATTTTAGAATAATTAATAAATTTGGAATTCTGGATTGAGCCTAGTAATTCAATATTCATGGATGGTCCAGTTTTTTCACAGATTATATGGGCCTTTTTGTGGTCTATATGACGCGTCCAATCGATTAATTGGTCAATAATTCCTTATAATGATGTTTGGGATATTGAATAAGGAATCCTAAAAAACAATAACCACACAATTTGGATCATTATGGTGATAGTTATTATAAAAACATTAAATAGACATGAATCTGAATGATTTCAAATAGTGCTCAAAAATTATATTTAATATTTAAACATTAATATTTCACAAAAATTATTAAAATTTCATATAAAATAAATAAATTAAGTTCATAATAAGTTCTGAATCGGTGAATAACATCAATTCCTTATAATATGGAGAATCCATTCATCGGGCATATATTCTCTAGTGTACGGTCAATATTCTTCATAAGTTTATATCATTATTAATGGTTCATAAAATTAAAATCTTATTCAACCATATCATCTAGTGATATACCTGATAAAATAAATACCCCCACTTAGGGGAATATTTTCTCTATGTAATCATAAAATCTATCGTCATCGAGCCTGATTCACTTTGAAATCAAATAAGACTGATCTCTTATGACTATGTACAATATAAACTATTTTTAATAACGTTTATGTTATTAATATTTTCACGACTTGTTATATACTACCTTTACTTATTTTATATTAAATTGGCATAATTTGTGTGAAATATTAATGTTTTAATACTAAGTATAATTATGTAGCATTTTTAGAAGTTGTCCAATTGATTCACTTTACTATTTTATTTATAACTCTCACCCTACTGATTAAAATTGTGTAGTTCTTGTTTTTTAGGATTCCTTATTCAATTTCACACATATCATTAGAAGGAATTAGGGGCCAATTTGGCTATTTGAAAGCTCATATAGACCACACAAGATGATCCAAAGAATTTGTGAAGAAACTGGACCAGCCATGATGATTGAGTTTCTGGTCTCACTCCCGAACCTCATCTTTTGTGAAACTCCACCATTTGTTCTTCATTATCAGAAATAATCCTGGGTACAAATTTCAGGGCCCAAATTAAGAATAAGGGACCCAAATAAAGCATTGAATTACAGCCCACCATTCTGTCCTGGAATTAAAATCAGTATGGTATTAATGAAATATCTCCTGATCTAGTCGTCACATCAAGATAAACTTTTTCAATGTGAAATAGGAGATCTAGGTGGACATCTTTGTTGAAGAAATAATTCATATTTTAAGGCATCTTACTATTCCAAAATCTATTCACAATTTGGCCATCGAAAAATCATGGATTGAAAATGACAATTTAACTTTGTTTTATCAACCGGTCATAACAATGGATCCTTAAGCCCAAATGACTCCAAATTTTGAGAGAGTTATTCCAACATTATTATCTCCATCTTTTAAGAAGGATATATCTTGAGATTCGGCTAATTGGATGTCCAAATCGTCGAGCCAAGTGGAGGGACAAATTGGGAATGCAAACAGTCTACTTCCTTAGGCTATAAATACATCCCCCTCCTCTCCCTGCAAGGGGTTGGCATTTCAGAAGAGAGAACCATCAATTGGGAAAACCAAATCCTTGAAATAGTATTGGGAATACCTTCCATACTCATTTTTTCACTTGAGATACCCTTCCTCCTCTCTTTGATTCCATTCACCTTTGTGTTGTTCTTTGTTTGTAATCTTTTAAGTTTGTGTTTTTTAATTCTGTTTGAATGAAAGTTTCTTCCTCAATATCTCTTATAATCATCCGCCTTCTGTAGTTTAATATTAATTTTCTTAAAATAGTTTAAATACATTTGAATCCCCTTCCCTTATTTTGATTCCTCATTGAATCAAAAGTCCGTTTTTTAATTTTCATCATTGTTCGGGTGTGTGTGTTCGACGAACCACTCTTTTCCTATCCCTTTCTATTTATTCTCTTCTTAAATTATAATCATAATTATTATAAACATATTATTAAACACCTTAATGGATGAGTACATCTATAATTGGGGTGAGCTACAATTTAGGTATGTTACGTTATTGAGATCTTTTGCTCAATATATATTCATTGAATTAACATTGTGTATGTTGGATTTAACATGTCATTGATTAATGATTTGTTTTGTTTAACATGTGGTTTCCATGGATTATTGGAACCATAAAAACTCCACCTTGAATAAGATCTGATTGAGACTATAACCTTAATTTAAGTTAAATCTTTTATTAAAGCCTTAACACTTAGAAATTCTAATCAACGTCATCTTGTGACATGGGTGTTAATTTAATGCAATATAAAGCAAACCTCAAGGATATCACAAGCTTAACTACCTAATGATGAACTCACCCCAATATTTATCAATTTTTTAAATCAAACATCATCCATGAATTATTTCATATTCTCTGAAAACAAACCCCCCAATCAAAATACAATTAACAAAAAACAACTGACTATAAAAAAATTATCATCGCTAAGGATTCGACCCAAGTGTTGCTATACACATTAGCAGTGCACCAGAACCATGACCGGTCGATAGGCGAAAATCGGCCGTGCATTTCAAATGGGGTCGTTGTTTGAGAAAGTTATTTATGTAGTCATCAGTTTCTGTTTATTGTATAAAATACCAAAAAAACAAAGTTTAAAAAAATTGAAAAAAAACACAAAGAAAAACCTGTCTTCTCATAAAAATCATAAACGGCAATCAAACAAAGAAAAACCCATCTTCCTTTTTCTTCCAACATCATTCTAAATTCCCTGTAGCCTCCCAAAAAATCCCTCGGATTTGTTTGACCCTGAAATTAAGCAAACTCTTCACCAACTTAGGAGGATCTTAAGAGATAATAAACTCATTCCAGAACCATTCCTTGTCCAACCAGTTGAATTAGATATGGCTAATGTTAGGGAAAAAACACTTAAAGAACTTGCTACCCCTGATATGAATTACCAACCCCTTGGTATTCAATATCAAAACATAAAGGATGACTTTGAACTCAACTCGAGTTTGGTTCATCTTCTCCCTCATTTCCACATATGCACCCTAAAGAGTTCCAAGTAGTGTGGTCTACCATGAAGCCTCAAGGGGTTTTTGAGGAATAAATAAAACTATGAGCATTCCCTTTCTCCCTTTCTGACACTGATAAGTCATGGATCTACTACCTTTCTCCGGGTTCCATAACCTCATTGAATGACATGAAGTGACTCTTCTTATAGAAATTATTTCCTACTTCTCGTACTGCTTCTATTCGAAATGAAATAAGTGGTATCTGTCAGTTCCCAATTGAATCACTCCATAAATACTGGGAGAGGTTCAAAACTCTTGTTGCAAACTACCCACACCACCAAATTCCTATCCAACTCTTGATCGAATACTTCTATGAAGGGTTATTGTCTATGGAGAGAAATCTCATTAATGCCGCTAGTGGCGGTGCACTTGTTGATAAAACTCCTGCAGAAACAGGATATCTCATTAGTAACATGGCTGCAAACACACCACAATTTCATACTCGAGCACATGCTCAAGTCAAAAAGCCCAAGATAATCAATAAATTGAGACGAACAAGATGCCCGAGTGGATGAGTGAACTTACAGGTCTTGTGGGACAACTAGTTGTGGCTACCAAATCCCCAACCTCGTCTTCTTCACAATCAATGTTTCCTGGACCTGTCAAAAACTGTGGAATCTACAACTCTTTATCTCATCCAACAGAAACATATCCACAACTTCAATAGGATCAATCTAATTAATCTAGACCAATGGAGATCAATTCAGCATATTCTCAGTAGAACCCCAACCCTCAACTATGAGGTTAGTTTTTTAGAAACTTTAACCAACCTCACTCTGAACCCTTCTCTTCTTCCTATAACCATGGCCATAGGTATGGAAATCCCATATCTCATTCCCCTCAATTACCTTCTCAAAACCCAAAACAATTTCAATATGGTCAAGTCGTTGGTAACATCCAACAAACTTATCCATTTATTCCTCATCCTCAAAGGAACAATCATCCTCCTAGATTCTATTATCCTAGTGAGCCTTCCCAATTTCAAAACCAAAACAATCTCTTTCCCAAGAACCAAAATCTAGGTATTCCCAATACGAGAGAAGCCTCTTCTTCCAAGAAACCATGGGAAAGTGCAGTGAAAGATCTTGCCTCCTTCACCCGTTCAAGCCTCAGGAACATTGAAACCCAAATTGATCAACTTGCATCCCACCTTAGTCAGAAGCAACCATCCAATTCTTCCCAACTCCCACATCAACCAGTACCCAACCCCAAGGGTAATGTAAGTGAAATTGCACTTAGATCAGGAAAGAAAATTGCTTTTCCTCAAGATAAGTCCTCCAACCCTCCTTTTAATGTTGACCTAAAAAATGAAAAGAAAAAGAAACTTGAAAAGGAACCTGAATATATGACGACCCGGCTTTTATTACATACATAAACATGATTTATTACGTAAAACTTCACTTGATACAACAAATAAGATCGAGAGGTTTAGTGTATTTTGGGATTAGGATCATTACATAAAAACATAAAACATGAAATACAACATCTTTATTGAAAAATTCCTTTACATGACCACTACATTCCCTCGTACTTAGCATTTCATGGGATAACCTGAGGACATGCATAAGAAAATGGTGAGCTATAAAGCCCAGTAAGGGAGTACACATGGAATAACATGAGGAGTACAATACATGTTAGGAAATATGCATATCAATAGGGAATAAGAGAAACATGAACACAAATGCAAGATAAAGCATGATAATCATAACATGGAAATGTGGCAACAACACTTAACATGGAATTATCACGAGCCAAGGCTCATTGCACATGGAGCATGAGTAAATTCTCATTTCACATGAAGAATGAGTAAACCCTCATTCCACTTGAATTATCATGAGTCAACACTCATTTCACATGACGTATCATGATACTATACTTTACCCAATGCATTGGAGCGCTATAAGGGCGTACCCTTCTTAAACATTTCATTTCATTCATAAGTGTGCCACATGGATCATAAAACATTGATTCATGAAACATAATAATTTATTACATGATAAAAGAATGTGGAATACATGCATGAAACTTTATAATCCATAATTGAATGTTCATAATGTTTAATACCCCTGATGGAGAAATGGGCATGGTATTCACTACACGATGGCATTGGCTTAGAAAATCGGTGCGATTTCGGCAGTGTAACGGCGTGACATAAGAATTCATAAAAATGGTTGATGAGAGAGAATGGAGTTACTAATCATATTTACATATAATGGAAAGTTACTATGTCATATAGATACATTTCCCAACAGTTTTAATGGCTTTTTGATTGATGATACAAAAGTATTGCTTGAATGTAAAAGAGGAGAGAGAAGTTCCTTTCGGAATTTCAGCATAGTAACGGGTGTACATGGGAGGAATTTAATGAGAGAGAAATGGGTCTCCCATCATTCAAAAATAAAGAGGGAAGTATGATGGAGGTGTGAAACCATACCCCAACATTCATAATTGAAATTAAAAGGGCAAAACAACTTAATGAAAATTGGACAAAAATGAGAAAAGAAGAAAAACCCTTACTTGGAAGTGTGCTTCCAAAGGTTAGAGAGAGTGTTGTGAGAGGATTCATTGGAGCTTGGGTCACCTTGGGATGATTCTAGAGAGAGTAGAGAAGATGTTGGACATACTATAAAGGCTTTGAGTGAGGTGGAAGAGGGAGATTGGGTGGGTTTATATAAGAAAGGTGAGGGAATTCTTTATTATTTAGGTTTGGGACCCCTTATATTAAATTAATCCAAACCACAAACCATACCATGGTTTTGGCCCATGGTTTTTTGCAAAAGGGAGTGGAAAACAATATTTTATAAGTCCAAAGTCCGAACATCTTAAAATATTAGGGATTCTTGTGTGGAGGTGAGTCACACTCCCATGGAACTTAATTTAAAAAACCAGGTGTTTAATATGTCTTGAGGGGTCCATTAATGCTTTGAAAAGTAAGTTAAACAAACCCAAAATCACATTATTTTAATTTTAAAACATATATTGTCCGAATATAAAGATTATAGTTTTTTATTACATCACTATTGGGTCATTATGATGTCATAAAACACATAATATATTTAAACGGTATTTAATTTTGACCCAAAAATTTGACTGTCTCAGAAAATTATGAAAAATTCACCATTGGATAATATCGACATCCTAATTCTAGAAATAACATTTATTTTATCTGAATAATTTTCTAAATATGTTAATTTTCACTTTTAAAATAAAAACCGACATTTATCGAAAATTCACGGGTTTTGACAGAAATGGATTTCAAACTTTAATACAAAATATAATTGCATTCATGAAATTATAAGATAATTTATATTTAGTAAAAATTAATTTAATAATAATAATACTTTATTAAAATATTATTTAATTAAAAAATACCTTAATTTAATAAAATAGATTTCTTAATTAAATAATAACTAAAAACACTATTTGTACTTTAAAAACAATTTACAATGTATCCATAATGACAAGAAAGTATATACATTATTATATACAAACAAAATAATGTACATGAACATAGTACTAACGATTGTTTACATAACCCCTTAAAACAGCCGCATAAGACCTAAGGGTAAGGTGTGCGATGGTGACAGACTCTTGTGGGGGCTCGGATAACATTGCTCGAGTGGTAATTTCTATAAACTTCCACTTTTCCCGTAGACGGTCCCGTTCGAGGATGACATGATGAAGCTCAGCTTGGGCTTGGTCAAGAGCGAAGCCCAAAGACGCTACCTCTTTTCCGAGCTCCGACAAATGGGCTTCGTATGGAGCAATTCTACTGGATGAGGCCATCGCTTCTTTTGTCTGAGTAAATTTGGATTTGTTAAAGCCCTATATTTATAGTAATAATGTGATCACTGTTCAATGGATATATTAGCAACATTCAAAATTCTTAACATAAAACCAAAGAAGTTGACATTTTATATAAACATAAATATACATTTAATTAGATCAATAGGGATTTACATTAATGAAACATTGGGTTGTTACAATTTTCCCCCCTTAAGAAATTTTTCCCTCAAAATTTTCCTTTTCCCACACTAAAACAGATGTGGGTAACTCAGCTTCATCATTTCCTCTGATTCTCAAGTGGCTTCTTCAAACAAGTGGTTTCTCCAAAACACCTTGACGAGGGGAATTGTCTTATTTCATTGAACTTTTTCTCTACGATCTAAGATCATCACTAGTTGCTCCTCGTAAGAAAGATCATCTTCTAATTGTACCACCTCAGAAAATAGTACATTTGAAAGGTCTGGTATGTACTTCCTTAAGAGGGATACATGAAAGACATCATGTACTTTGGCCATAGTAGGTGTAAGTGCTAGTCGATAGGCCACAGCCCCGACACGATCAAGAATCTCAAAGGGGCCAATGTACCTTGGACTTAACTTCCCATTCATTCCCAACCTCATGTCCTTCTTCCACGGAGATATGCGTAGGAAAACCATGTCTCCAACTTTAAAATTAAGGTCTCGTTGACGATTATCTACATAACACTTCTGTCGACTCTGGGCTTCCTTGATATGCTGCTATATGGTTTTCACCTTCTCCACCATTTCCTCGACCATTTATGGTCCAAGCATCTTACGTTCACCGACCTCATCCCAACATGTCGGTGTTCTGCACCTTTTCCCATACAAGGCTTCATATGGTTCCATTTGGATTCTCGAGGGGAAACTATTATTATAAGAGAACTCAACCAAAGGATGATGTTGATCCCATCCTCCTTTAAAGTCCATTGAGCATGCTCTAAACATGTCCTCAACTGTTTGGATAGCCCTCTTGGATTGGCCATCAGTTTGAGGATGATAATCCATACTGAAGTTCAGTTCAGTATTCAGAGCATGTTGAAAACTCTTCCAAAACCTAGAGGTGAATCTTGGATCTCGGTAAGACACAATAGATAGTGGTACTCCATGCTACCTTACCACTTCCCTGATATATATCTGTGCCAGTTCATACAATGATAAATCCTCCCGAATAGAAATGAAGTGTGCAGTCTTTGTAAGATGATTCACAACAACCCAGATTGCATTGTTTCCTTTGGATGTCCTCAGAAGTCTGGTTACAAAGTCCATGGTGATATTCTCCAATTTCCATTCTGGTATGGGAAATGTTTACATCATCCCCTTATACTTATTCCTCTCTTCCTTCACTTTCTGGCACACTAGGAACTTTGATGTATATTCAGCAATCTCCTTCTTCATATTATCCCACCAAAAGTTTTCCCTGGGATCTTGATACATCTTTCTTCTCCCTGGGTGAATAGATAAATTTGAACTATTTGCATCATCCAAAAGTTCCTTCTTCACCTTCGTACTTGATGGAACACATAGTCTTTTCCTAAACCTCACAATTCCTTCTTCATTAACATTAAACTTCAAGGATTTCCCTTTTTCGATAGCTTGCTCTTTTTATTGAATTCCCACATCATCCTTTTGAGCATACATTAACCTTTCTAAAAGAGACAGATGACCAATCCTTTGTGAAAGGTTTGATGATGTTACCTTCTCTATGATTCACATGCTCATCTTCATCAAGTCTAAGATGATTGGATCCTTCTCAGTTCTCATCATTGATATAATCGTTGGATCCTTTATACTTAGGGAATCTGCCACCTTGTTCGCTTTCCTAGGGTGGTAATTGATTGAACAATCATAATCCTTGATGAGCTCTATCCATCTTCTCTAGCGCATATTAAGCTCTTTCTGTATGAAGATATATTTAAGACTCTTGTGCTCAGTATATATCTCACATTTCTCTCCATAGAGATAATGCCGCCAGACTTTCAAGGAAAAGATCACCCCCTCCAACTCTAGATCATGCATTGGATAGTTTCGCTCATGTTTTTTCAACTGCCTTGAGGCATAGGATATAATGTTATCATTCTGCATCAGCACATATCCTAAGGCCTTCTTTGAAGAATCACTAAAAACAACAAAAAGATCCCCACTTGTGGGTAAAGTTAGCACGGGTGCACTAATAAGCCAGCTTTTCAACTCCTTGAAGCATTCTTCACATTCATCACTCAAAGAAAACTTTACTCCCTTTCTATTGAGCTTGGTAAGAGGGTTGGAAAACCATGAGAAATTTCTCACAAATCGTCGATAATATCTAGCTAATCCCAAGAAGCTACGGTTATCCGTTACCGATGCTGGCCTTGGTTATCCCTCAATTGCATCTGTTTTAGAGGGATGTGCAGATATCCCATTGCTTGTGATGATATGGACCAATAATGAGAGTTCCTTTAACCAGAACTCACACTTGCTGTATTTTTCATAGAGCTTCTTCTTGCGCAAAGTCTCCAGTACAGTTCTTAAATGCACCTCATGATCCTCCTTGGTTTTGAAGTATATTAGAATATCATCTATAAAGACTACCACAAATTTTTCTAGGTAATCTCTAAAGACTCTATTCATTAATTCCATGAATATTCCTGGATCATTAGTGAGTCCAAAAGACATTACTATGAATTCACAGTGCCCGTATCATGTGCGAAAAGAAGTCTTGGGGATATCTTCCTTCTTAACCCTTACTTGATAATATCCCGACCGCAAGTCCACCTTGGAGAAGTATTGTGCTCCATGGAGCTGATCAAACAATTAATCAATTCATGGGAGGGGATACTTGTTCTTTATCGTGATTTTGTTATGTTCATGATATCGATGAAAAGTCGCACTGACCCATCCTTCTTCTTGACGAAGAGGACTGGTGCACCCCATGGTGAAGCACTTGGGAGTATAAACCATTTATACATATTCTATTGTAGTTGTTTCTTCAGCCCTTCAAGTTCTACAACAACCATTCTATATGGAGTCTTGGATATTGGTAATTCCCCGGGTATAAGTTCAATTTAGAATTCAACATCTCATCTAGGAGGAAGACCAGACAGTTCCTCGGGAAACACTTCAGTGAATTCCCTCACAATAGGAATTTCTTAAAGGATGGTTTCTTCCTTGGAATCAATCATCTGAGCCAGATACGCATACTCATAGGGCAGTAATATCCATGCTTGAGATGATGGAGCTAAAGGAGATTCAACTTCCTCTTTACAGTTGTAAAGAATTGGGGGTCGATTCTCCATATAGAGTCTGATTTCCCAATCCCGAAAATTTATGTTGGATCTATATCAGGAAAGCCAATCCATTCCAAGAATTGAATCAAATTCTACCAGAGGGAGTATGACGAGGTTATCCGGGAAATTAAATTGACAGATTATAACAGGGGAGGACTTATATTCATGGGATGAAATGATTTCCCCATTTTCTGTACTCACCATCATCTTAACTTCCATGATTTGCGGTGGTTCTGGGATTGTTCTACTAAACTTTCGAGATATAAAAGAATGCGTAGAACCTGAATTAAAAATTATGTTCGGTATTCTTGAATGAATAACTAGCGTACCTGTCACCAATTCGTTGTTGGGGTTCACTTCGACATAAGTGATGGAAAAAGCTCTTCCTTCTTGCCATGGAGGTTGTTGGTTGCCTCCGAAAACCCTTGGATTAGGGCACTGATTTGCAAAATGACCATGTTCTTTGCATTTGTAGCACTGAACAACACGTTGAGTTTTGAATAGAGCTTTCCACTCCTCTTTCACAGCCGCGGGTCTTTCTTGCCGATAGTTAACAGCTATGTACCCTTATCTTCCACACATGAATCATTTCCTCATACCCTTAAGACAATTTACAGGGTGATTCTTTCCACACTTTTGGCAAGTGGGGTGCTGGATCTTCTTAGCACCGTTGGATTTATCCATCGGACCACCAGAATTGAAGTCCACCTTACACTTCTTATCCCTGTGATACCCTTGTGATTCTCTGATCTCCATTTTGACCTTGAGGGAACATCGAACAATTTCCTCATAGCTGTCAAAGTCACGGATCTACAATTATTTTCGCAGGCTAGGCATCATCCCACTAAAGAACCGGTCAACTTTTCATTTGGGGGTAACGACAAAGCCGGAAGCATATCATGCAAGCCTTGTGATGTTTTCCTCATACGCTCCAACAGATTCTTCTCTTTTTTTCTTGAGGTAAAGGAAGTCCCTTTCCATATTAAGCCGGAGGGTGCGTGGAAAATATTTATCAAAAAACATCTTCCGGAAATTGTTCCATTCCAATGCCTCAATCTCCTCCTCAGGCTTCGTATTTTTGATCAACGTCCACCATTGATCAGCTTCACCCTCCATACGATAAGCCGCCAGGAGAACCTTCTCTTGTTCAAAACATTAAAGGATGCAGAAAATCATTTCAATGGAGTTGATCCATTGTTCAGCGATCATTGGATCAGATGATCCACTAAAAGTAGGAGGCCTTTGTCTCATGAAGATCTCGATAGTGACTTGTTCTTTCATGGGGGGGGGGAGGTTGAACGTTCCTCATAACCCGTGTTTCTATTCAAAACTTGAGTTATCTGAGAGAGAAGTGTGACAAACTTCGCGATTCCCGCTCCCATTGGATTGGGCATCTCATTAGTACAATCATCACACTGATCTTCACAATAGTTGATAGCCCGAGTCCTCCTATTACCGACCATTGGCTGGAATAAAAGGAAATTTAGGGGTAACACATAAAGGGTAATCCAAAGAAAAAAGTTGATCCCTTATAAATAAACTTTTCTTTCCTTAACTCATGAGTCTATAGGCTTCAACCTAGGCTTTTCATGATCTAATTTATAACATAAATTCTTAGGGGAATTTTTTTAATTCCCTTAATAAGGGTTCATAATAAGATTGTGAATTTATCGAAACATATCCCCCAGGAGTGTCGTAACCAAGAGTGCAGGAAATCCAGTTGTCGTGCACCAGTTCTCGTTCGAGTCTAGCCCAAAGTGTTGTTTTCGGGATTTATCCCTAGGATACATCTATGCCAGAGCCACCTCTACCTGCTCATATCCAGATAGGGATGTATTTGCTTGATAAACCACTTACTCAGTACTTACCAAAAAATAGGGATGTTTTTATTATACTTAGTCTTGTCTCAAAGGATTTACTAGGGTTTTCTAATCCTACTCCCAAAAAATAACTAAACCTATCATCTGATACCAACTATGACAACCCTGCTTTTATTACAAACTTAAACATGATTTATTACATAAAACATCACATAATACAAGAAAGAAGATTGAGAGGTTTAGTGTCTTTGGGGATTATTATCATTACATAAAAACATAAAACATGAAATAAAACATCTTTATTGAAAACTCCCTTTACATGACCACTACATTCCCTCGTACTTTGCATTGAATGAGATTACCTGAGGACAAGCATAAGAAAAGGGTGAGCTATAAATCCCAGAAAGGGAGTACACATGGAATACCATGAGGTGTACAATAAATGTTAAGAAATAGTCATATCAATAGAGCATAAGAGAAACATGAACACAAAGGAAAGATAAAGCATGATAATTATAACATGGAAATGTGACAACAACACTTAACATGGAATTATCATGAGCCACGGCTCATTGCACATGGAGAATGAGTAAATTATCATTGCACCTGAAGCATGAGTAAAACCTCGTTGCACTTGAATTAGAATGATTAAACACTCATTGCACATGACGTATCATGATACTATACTTTACCCAATGCATTGGAGCACTATAAGGGCGCACCCTTCTTAAACATTTCATTTCATGCATAAGTGTGCCACATGGATCATAGAACATTGATTCATGAAACATAATAATTTATTCCATGATAAAGTAATGTGGAATTAATACATGGAAATTTATAATTAATAATTGAATGTACATAAAGTTGAATACCCCTGATGGATAAATGGGCATGGTATTCACTACACAATGGCATTGGCTTAAAAAACGGTGCGATTTCGGCAGCGTAATGGCGTGACATAAGAATTCATAAAAATGGTTGATGAGAGAGAAAGGGGTTCATCATTATATTTAAGTATAATGTAATTTAAGGAGGACAAAAAGATACATGTCCCAACAATTTTAATGGCATTTAGATTCACGATACACAAGTATTTCTTGAATGTAAAAGAGGAGAGAGAAGTTCCTTTCGGAATTTCGACATAGTAACGGGTGTAAATGGGAGAAATTTAATGAGAGATAAAGGGGTATCCCATCATTAAAACATAAATTGGGAAGAATTTGGGAGGTTCGAAACCATACCCCCAACATTCATAATTGAAATTAAAAGGGAAAACAACTTAAAGAAAATTGGACAAAAACGAGAAAGGAAGAAAAAACCTTACATGGAAGTGTGTTTTCAAAGGCTAGAGAGAGGCTTGTGAGAGGCTTCTTGGGGGCTTGGGGCACCATGGGAGGATTCTAGACAGAGTATGGAAGAGGATGGATGAACTCCAAAGGATTTGAGTAAAGAGGAAGTGGGAACTTGGGTGGGTTTATATAAGAAAGGTGAGGGAATTCTTTATTATTTAGGTTTGGGACCCCTTATATTAAATTAATCCAAACCACAAACCATCCCATGGTTTTTTTCCCATGGATTTTCAAAAGAGAAGATGAAAACAATATTTTATAAGGCCAATGTCCGAACTTCTTAAAATATTAGGGTTGCTTATGTGGAGGTGAGTCACACTCCCATGGAAATTAATTTAAAAACAAGGGGTTTAGTAAGTCTTGAGGGGTCCATTAATGCTTTGAAAAGTAAGTCAAACAAACCCAAAATCACATTATATTAATGATAAAACATATATTGGCCGAAAATAAAGATTATAGTATTTTATTACATCACTATTGGGTCATTATGATGTCATAAAACACATAATATATTTAAACAGTATTTAATTTTTACCCAAACATTTGACTATCTCAGAAAATTATGAAAAATTCACCGTTGGATAATTTCGACGTACTAATTCTAGAAATAAAATTTATTTTATCTAAATAATTTTCTAAAAATGTTAATTTTCACTTTTAAAATAAAAACCAACATTTATCAAAAATTCACAGGTTTTAACAGAAATGGATTTGAAACCTTAATAAAAATTATAATTGCATTCATAAAATTATAAGATCATTTATATTTAAAAAAAATAATTTAATAATTATAAAAATATTTTATTAAAATATTATTTAATTCAAAAATCCCTTAATCTAATAAAATATAATTCTTAATTAAATAATAACTAAAAACACAATTTGTACTTTAAAAACTATTTACAATGTATCCATAATGACAAGAAAGTATATACATTATTATATAAAAAACAAATAATGTACATGAACATAGTACTATCGATTTGTTACATAAACCCTTAAAACAGCCGCATAAGACCTAAGGGTAAGGTGTGCGTTGGTGACAGACTCTTGTGGGGGCTCAGATAACATTGCTCGAGTGGTAATTTCTATCAACATCCACTTTTCCCGTAGATGGTCACGTTCGAGCTTGACATGATAAATCTCACCTTGGTCTTGGTCAGGAGAGAAGCCCAAAGACACCACATCTTTTCTGAGCTCCGACAAATGGACTTCGTATGGAGCAATTCTAATGGACGAGGCTATCGCTTCTTTTGTCTGAGTAAATTTGGATTTGTTAAAGCCCTATATTTATACTAATCATGTGATCACTGTTCAACGACTATATTAGCAACGGTCAAAATTCTTATCATAAAACCAAATAATTTGACATTTTATATAAACATAATGAGACATTTAATTAGATCAAGAGGGATTTCCATTAATGAAACTTTTGGTTGTTACAGAATACATTCCCTCACCTCCTTCCATTCCACTTAGGAATCCAATTCCTTTTTCTTCAAGCTATTTCTAAACCAAGGAAGTCCTTTAAACCTGATCCTGAAATTCTCGACATGTTTAGATGTGTTGAATTCAACATTCCCCTCTTATATTCCCTAAAACAAATTCCTAAGTAGGCCATGTTTCTCAAGGAGTTGTGTACCCACAAGAGGAAACTTAGGACCTTCAAAAATGTTTCTACCCAGCAGTCTATTCCAATAAAGTGCAAGGATCCAAAGACCTTTACATTCCCATGCCATATTGTAATTTCCAACTTTGATGATGCACTAATAGGCCAAGGAGCCTCAATTAATGTCATGACCAAATCTATATTATCCAACCATGATCTAGGTCCCTTACATCCAACAGGTGTTGTCATTTAGTTAGCCAATCAAAGCACAACCAGTCCTGAGGGAATAATTGAAGATGTCTCTGTCAGAGTCAATGATCTTATCTTCCCTACTGATTTCTATGTCCTTTACTTGGAAGGTGAGACAAACTCTTCTCGATCTCCCATAATTCTAGGAAGACCATTACTCATGACTATGAGAACCATGATTGATGTCAATTCAAGCATCTTATCTATGAAATGTGGTGACCAACTGGTCAAGTTCAACATTTTCCAAGCCATGCGATACCCATCTGAGGATCACTCTACATTCTCAATCCAAGCTCTTGAGGACACTTCTAAGAGTCAATCGAACCCCAATCCACCATGTTCTTCATTTTCTAATGACAAAGGATCTTGTGAAATCTTCACCATTATAACCAAGTCCTAAATGGTGTAGTTGATGTGGAACTCTCATTCATAGACTCCATTAATCTTTTGGAACTTGAAAACTCTCTTGAATCCCACATCAACTCTGATCTCTACTGCTCCACCTTGGAAAGATTTAAGGAGAATGAATCTGAAGCAACTGAAGTCCCTTCATCCATTCCTGAGTTTTCTAACCCATAAATAAAAGATGATACTGATCTGAAACCTATTCCTAAACACTTAAAATATGCATTCCTTTTCCATGATCACTCTTATCATGTCATTATCTCTTCTTCACATACCGAAACTGAGGAGTCCAAACTTGTTCAAGTGTTAGAGTAAAACAAAAAGGCCCTAGGTTAGACCCTAGATGACATACCAGGAATCAACCCTACTCTTTGCATGCATCACATCCGTCTTGAGGAATCATCCAAACAAATTAGAGAACCACAAAGAATACTCAATCCACTCATCCTTGAGGTATTTAGGGAAAAGATCACCAAGCTACTTCAAGCTAGTATTATAAACCCAATTTCTGATAGTGAATGGGTTAGTTAAATTCAAGTTATACCTAAGAAGGGTGGGATAACTATTGTCACAAATGAACATGGAGAGGTAGTCACAACTTGAGTGAAAAACAAATGGCGTGTGTGCATCGACAATAGGAAATTTAATGTTGTAACAAGAAAAGATAACTACACTCTTCCATTCCTTGATCAAATGTTGGAGCGATTAGCTAGAAAGTCACACTATTTATTTATTGATGGATACACCAGCTACTTCAAAATCCCAATCGCACATCAGGACCATGAAAAGACTACTTTCACATGCCCCTTTGGAACATATTCATATAGAATAATTCCATTTGGACTTTTCAATCCTCCTACAACATTCTAGAGGTGTATGATGAGAATATTTTCCGAATTCATTGAACACTACATGGAAGTCGATCTTTCCAAAATTGAAGTGATCCAATAACTCCCTCAACCCAAATCTGTTCGAGACATTCATTCATTTCTCGTTCATGCTGGTTTCTATCCGAGATTCAACCATAAATTCAGTAAAATTTCCCTCCCACTCACTCGATTGCACCAAAATGATGTCACTTTCCATTTCAATGAGGATTGCAAGAGATCCTTCATTGAACTCAAGACTGCTCTTACATCTGGCCCGATAATCCAACACCCAGATTGGTCCTTACCCTTTGAGTTGATGTGTGATGCTTCTGATAGAGCTGTTGGGGCTCTTCTTGGTCAATGAAGATAAAAACGTCCTCATGTCATCTATTATTCCTCAAAAACATTGGATGAAACTCAATATCACTACACTGTCACTGAAAAAGAACTTTTAGAAGTTGTTTTCTCCTTAGATAAATTCTGACCCTATCTCTTAGGTTCCAAAATCATCATCTTCATAGACTATTCTTCTATAAAGTTCTTACTTAAGAAAAGTGATTCCAAACCGAGGCTACTAAGATGGATCCTAATTCTCCAAGAGTTTGACCTTGAAATAAAATATAGAGCATGAAAAGAAAACCATGTGGCTGCCCACTTGAGTTGAATTTCTAATTCTTCCCATTCTAAAATCATCAATCTTGAATTCCCCACTGAGCACCATTCATATCTAACTCCAAAAATACCATGGTATGCCTCAATTGTAAATTACATGGTTTCTGGTGTTTTTCCTGAAATTTTTTCAAAAGAACAGAAAATGATGTTGAAAAGTGATTCAAAACAGTATTTTTGGGATGAAAATAAACTTTGGAAAACTGGGGTAGACATGGTAATTAGGAGATGAGTTGATAAAGATGAACATTCCTCTATCTTAGAATTCTGTCACTCAATGCCTAGTGGTGGCCACTTTGGACCACAAAGGACCTCCCGAAAGGTCATATACTCTGGATTCTATTATCCATCATTGTTCATGGACTCACATGAGTTCTGTAAATCATGTCCCACTTTCCAAAAGTTTGGCACAATTTCCAAGAGAAATTAAATGCCCCAAAAGCCTTTACTTTTTTTCGATATCTTCGATGTTTGGGGCATCAATTTCATGGGACCATTTCCCCCTTCCAATGGATTCTCATACATATTTATTGTAGTTGATTATGTTTCTAGGTGGGTCGAGTCCAAAACCACTATAAAGGATGATTCACATACTGTTAGTGAGTTCCTAAAGAAACACATATTCCATAGATTTGGCATGCCTCGTGCCTTGATCAGTGACTTAGGAACCCATTTCTGTAATAGAACCATGGAATATCTTTTGAAAAAAGAATGGGGTTGTACATAAAACATCAACTGCATATCACCCAAAAAAATAGCATGGCTGAACATTCTAATAGATAAGTGAAAAGAGTGCTTGAGAGAATTATAAAACCCACCAGAAAAGACTGGCATGAAAGACTTGGTGAAGCACTTTGGTCCTATCGAAGTGCCTATAAAACACACATTGGGGTGTCTCCTTTTAGACTATTTTTCGGTAAATCATGTCATTTTCCAGTTGAAATCCAACATAAGTCATTTTGGGAAGTGAAAACTTGTAATTTTGATCTTGAAAAATCCGGTGAATAAAGATTGTTGCAATTAGCTGAACTGGAGGAGCTTCGACTTGATTCTTATGAGAATTCTAATCTCTAAAAAGAAAAATCCAAGGAACTCCATGATAAACACATCCTGAGAAAGGTATTTCATGAAGGTGAAAAGGTAATTCTCTTCAATTCTAGATTTCAGCTTCACCTAGGTAAGCTTAATTCTTATTGTGAAGGTCCTTTTGTTATTACTAATGTTTACCCGTTTGGTGCAGTACAAGTCCAAGACCCCTCTTCCAAAAGGACATTAACATTTAACGGACATAGGTTAAAGTATCACCATGAGAGGACACACAATCTTGGATCATCATTGACAACCACTAGATCCCCAAATTTTCTAGTCGACCAACCACTAGATGGAGATAGCGACCCGCCAAATCCAAATTAGGGGGCACCACTTTACCTATAACTCTCTCTTTATCTCTTCCTCTCTCTACCTCTTTCTTCATCTTCCTCTATCTTTCATTTTTTTACCACATTCTTTATCAAAACATTTCTTTTTCACTTTCTCTTTTGTGTGGGTATATCTTTATAAAAAACAAAAAAAACCTAAAAAAACAATCACAAAAGAAAATACAAAAAAATCAAGTGTCATGCTTACTCACCATCGAGTTTTAAAATTTTGTCCAAACATTTTGGGGATTTAGCATACATGTTTTCATCTCATTTTTTTTATTTTCATCATGACTTAAGATAATGAAATTTGTGTCAAAATTAAGAAATATTTAATGCTCATTTTTTGATTTGTAAAATGATTTTCCCAAACCATGAGGAACAACATTTGATTTCGTGCCAAGGCCAACTATGGCCATCTTTTTTAAATGTGTGTTTTCACCCCCATTTGTGAGTCTTGAGTTTGTGGAATTTCGAGCTGAATTTCCTACCTTAGTGTTCATTAATATTATAGAGGCATTTTTTGAACCACATGAGAATCACAATAGCCAAATAGCCTCCCATTTCCCTTACATTAATCCTCATTTTGAAAGCCCCTTCAAGCCTATAAAAACATTTTCTTTGACACCCAAATTACAATCCCAACACATTTTCCCACCCAATATCATCATGTATTTTCATTTCATAATTTTTTAAAATTTAATTGTGGGGGGAAAGGATTTCATTGTTTTGGTACCCTATTATTGATTTTCAACGAGTTATCATCTGCTTGAGAGAAAGAATCTGTTTCAGTGTGGGGGAGAGGTTGTCATTCAGTGTGTTTTGGGGAATGTAATGTACTTCTATTTATGTAATTTTGTAAATGTTATTGACCAGTGTTAAAAAAATAAAAAATTATGACAAACAAATCAAAAAAAAAATTTAGAAAATGAGTTGTGTCTCGGGTAGGTCAAAAATCAATCTTCCTCAATCTTTTATCTTGTTATAACTATTACAATTATTGTCGTGAGGAGATCAAACATGGGTTGGGATATGAGTGAGATCTGTTTCAATGTCAACTTTTGAAAAAACAAAGAAAAAAAGAAAAGAAAAAAAGAACACTTGCATTATATTCTTATTGGTATAAGTTTTGTGTTTTGTAAAAATTCCATCTTCTCATTACCTTCATATTTTCTTCCTATATTGTGTCTTTATTCACACAATCATTCCCTTGTAAATATGTGTTTTCATTTCCATCCATGTTTTTTTTCAAAAAAAATGTGCATTTCTTTTTCTATGTTGTTGTTTTAACCCTCTTCTTCTCTCCCATGGACATTATATTCATATCTTTCCATAGCCACTGAAAAAACCCTTAAAAAGACATCTTAATTCTTGTGCACTATGGATTGGTGTTGGAAGCTGAGAGATATTTCAAACTCTAAGATTTTCACTTTTGGTTGGTGAAAGCGTGAACCTCTACAAATGAATTTTATCATCTTGAGAGGTGTGAGTTTTGAGTGTCCACATTTTCCATTTATAAATTTGAGCATGAAAAGATGAATTAGTTTTGGAAGATTTTTTCTTTAACAACTTGTGGTGGAATTAAAAATGGATGAGTGAAATAGTCTAAACCTCCCCTGATTGGAGGAAACAAAATTTTAATATTTTTTGGTGAGTGAAAATGATTTTGTTATGTTTTTATATTTATTGCACATGAGGACATGAAAAAAATAATTGTGGGGGAGTGGATGTTATTAATATTTTCATGACTTATTATATACTCCCTTTACTTATTTTATATGAAATGTGCATAATTTGTGTGAAATATTAATGTTTTAATACTAAGTATAATTTTTGAGCATTTTTAGAAGTAGTCCAATTGATTCAGTTTACCATTTTATTTATAACTCTCATCCTACTGTTTATAATTGTGTGGTTCATGTTTTGTAGGATTCTGTATTCAATTTCTCACATATCATTACAAGGAATCATGGGGCAATTCGGCCATTTGAAGGCTCATATGGACCACACAAGATGACCCAAAGAATTTGTAAAGAAACTGTACCAGCCGTGATGATTGTGTTACTGGTCTTACTCCTGAAGCCCATATTTTGTGAAACTCGACCGTGTGTTCATGATTATCCATAATGATAATGTGTAAAACTATAAGGGCCCAACTCTATGAAAAAGGGGCCCAAATGAAGCTTTAGATTCCAGCCCACCATTCTGGCCGGGAATTAAAATCATTATAGTATTAATAACATATCTATTGATAGATTTATCAAATCAAGATGAAACTTTTTAGTGTGAAAGAGGATATATAGGTTTCCAACGTAGTTGAAGAACTAATTCAGATTTGAAGGAATATTACTATTCCAAAATCCATTCACATTTTGGACATAGAAAAAGCATGGATTGAAATGGACAGTTTAACATTTTTTAATAAACCGGCCATAACTTTGGCTCCATATGTCCAAATGACTCCAAATTTGAGAGACATCGGAAAACATTATTATCTTAAACTGTAAAGAAATAGATATCTCTAGATTCAGCTTTCGGGATGTCCAAATCGTCTATCCATGTGGAAGGATAGATTTGGAATTCAAATAGTCCACTTCCTTGGGATATAAATACATCCCCCTCCTCTCATTGCAAGGAGTTGGCATTTTAGAAGAGAGGAACATAAATTTGCATGACCAAATCCTTCCCAAAGTCATGGGAGGACATTCTATACTCATGTGTTCACTTGATATACCCTTCCTCCTCTCTTTGTATCCTTTCACTTTTGTGTTGTTCTTTGTTTGTAATCTTGTAAGTTTGTGTTTTGTAATAATGTTTTAATCCAACTTTCTTCTTCAATATCTATTATTCTCATCCACATTATGTAGTTTAATATTAATTTTATTAAAATAGTTTAAATACAGTTGAATATTCTTCCCTTATTTTTCTTCCTCATTCATTCAAAAGTCCTTTTTTTAATTATCATCATTGTTCGTGTGTGTGTGTGTGTTCGACGCACCACCCTATTCTTATCCCTTTCTTTTTATTCTCTTCATAAATTATAATCATAATCATTATAACAAGATTATTAAACAACCAAATGGATGAGTAAATCTCTCATTGGGGTGAGCTATAATTTAGGTATGTTAATTGATTGAGAGCTTTTTCTCGATGAATATACTTTGAATTAACATTCTCTATGTTGGACTTAACATGTCATGGATTAATGACTTGTTTTGTTTAACATGTGGTTTCCATGGATTATTGGAACCATAAATACACCACCATCAATAAGCTCTGATTGAGATTAGAACTTTATTTTAAGTTAAGTCTTGGATTAAAGCCTTAAAACATAGTAATTCTAATCAACGTCATCTTGTGAAATGGGTGTTAATTTAATGCAATATAAAGAAAAGCTCAAGGACATCACAAGCTTAACTACATAATGATGAACTCACCCCAATATTTATCAATTTTTTAAATCAATTATAATTCATAAATTATTTCATAATCTCTAAAAACAAACCCCCCAATCAGAATACAATTAACTAAAAACAACTGACTATAAAAAAGTATCATCGCCGAAGATTCGACTCGAGTGTTGCTATACACATTAACAGAGCACCAGAACCTTGACCGATCGATAGGCAACAATTGGAGATGTGTTTAAAACGTTAACCAAGTAGTACAATCTGTATGACTCTAATAATATGGGAATAATTCATTGATTTATGACCCTAAAAGGAACAACTTTGTACCTTGTTGCCTGACCGTAAAAGGAAAAATGTGTCTAGTTATGTGGTTCTAAGCCACGTGGGTTCTAATTACTTCCCTAATGGTTTGTAAGAATCCATTCATTGTGTCCCAATCCCAATGACACAAACTCTTACCACTTCCCTAGATAGTGATAAACTCTAGAGCACCTATTTAATTATCTTTAAACCATATAATCCTAAAACTATCAATTTCTAGGTAAGAAGATAGAGATCCTATGATACATGTTGGAGGTACCATATATAGAGATCCTATAATAATTAATGACATTCAAATCAGAAAACCCTATGATATGTAATAAATGTTAACATAAATATGTTGTTTGAATCCGTTATCGGAACATGAATATGCAGTACCACACTGTGATTTGGAAAGGATTCATAAATATGAATTTAAAAAATATGAGAGTCTTGGAGTAGACAAAAAACACCCTAAAGTGTGGATGAGCCTGAACTCCCATTATCCTGACCAATGTGTATTCCATTTTGTTATTTGAAATGTCTCATTTAATGAATTAAATTTAAAATACGGTTTTTTATTACTCAAAAACAATATGTAGGTGTTACATTTAATGTTTATATTGTAAACAAATGGTGATATTGATATGAATCCTGAAACTATGAAAATGACCGATAGAACCTGATTTTTCCAATGAAATTACATTAATGAGTATTCTTATATTTTTATATTGATTAGTAAATACTTATGAATAAATATTCCCCTTCTATCCATAATTAATTATATTATCCAAGTGATAAACATATTCCTCAACTGCTACCAAATGTTTCAACCCCATATCAAAGAGGATGTTTTCACCTATATAGTGTCATCAATGGCTTGTTATAGATACACACATAAGGATGTATTGACTTAATAGTATTTACTAACATTGGGGGAAATGTATGTTTTCTTTAAAGGATGAATCCTAATGAATCAAATACCAATAATGGATGGTTGTGGAAATGAAGAAGAGGGTGGGTGTTTCCTCCACCAAATTCTATGGTAGCATGTCAAATGAATTGAAAAACTATTACCTCCCTTACAATAAATTGGTTTAGGAATAGCTTTCAGATATTATATCCATCACCTAATATTAATCCAATAATGTGACTATCATCATTCAACACCATCTCCAGAACTTTAGAGCATCAAATCCTTAGGAGTATATAATGGAAGTTGTCAAAGACACCCCAACCCTGATCACTATGGATTGGGAACCAGGAAGAATGTATTGCCTAGGGAATCCAACCCAATAGCACTAGAGACATGATGATATCCATATTCCACATGAATAACATCATTAGTGCACCTAGATGAGAAAGGAAGAGAAACTCATAATCCAACTCTTATATATAAATACCATCAGCATATCCTAATAGTAAACAGGGAAGCAAAGTGTGTTAATATTCCCTATGTTATAAAGTAATTGGAATATATCCTCCTTCCTATAAACAAATCCTATAAGAACTTCCTGGAGTTAATTTTGGGGCAAGATCATATCGTCGCCCACAAACTGTAGATATTCTGGCATATCCTTGAAATTGAAACATAAGACTACTATCATTAAACACATTGTCCAATAGAAAAAAGGTCTGTATTTGTAACCCATTATTCCAAAAAATGAATTTTTATACTTATGGAACTACCTAGGAGTGGGATAACATTACCACCCAAATTTAGGAGGATCTTTATCACATTCTTATTAATAATGTAGAATAAAATCCGGATCTAATTCACATTCTTAGAAGTGTTTGTTGGTATTGGAAGACACTTTAGGGAAGGTATATATTCTCTCCAATACCTAGTGAGTTTGTTAATATATTCTATAAATCACTCATATAAATTATCATATCCTTAGTCCCACTATAGTGGATAAAAAACAATCTCTAGAAAGAATATGGCATAATTCCATTATTCATTTGCTTGCAAATAGGGCCTATTAGCATGTTCAGGGTAACCCCCCTAAGGGGAAGGATCATATTCCCAAACCAATATCATAATCATGTTGAACTATCATGGAGGTATAATTATATAAAAAATAATTTCTTATTCCCATTCCTTACAACACTTTTGCGGTGTGCCAAAAAATTCCAACAGCTACTAAAGAATGGAATTAGCTTATTATGATAATAAGAGTTAGGTAACCTAAGAGATTTTAGACACATTAATGTTATTTTCGATGATACACAAACCCCATAAAGGCCAACATACAACCCCTATTTGCCCAGTGATTAAAATGAACATAGTCTCATCAAATGTAATCTACCAACCAAGAGTAAGATCAAGCTTTTCCCCCAATTATTAATGATGTTATCCAGTTTCCCTATCATATTCTGATATTAGACCGAGAATATTTAGGTTTATCCTCAAAATGAGATGGTATTAGTGGTCATAGTGATCCTCCCCATGACACTTTGATAATTATAGCTAGAGTCAATCAATTAAAAATAACTATAGTGGTCCTCCTTGCGACAATATGAAGATTGGCCATCATAGATTTTCTCATTATAATAGTTGTGAATGTCATCACCAAGTCATGAATAATAATCATCATGAATTTCCTCCACTTGTAGAAAGTCATTTATAATTCCCTGAAATCGATATGTTCTATAGGGATTGTTCTCAACCACACCTATTTCCCCATTCTTAACTTGTAACATCTTCTTATACTGATGTTTAGTTCAATTCAACAGTTGGATTATAAACTATAATCAGATAACATATCCTTCAATACAGTATATGAAATTATGACTAATATCATACCCATCCATAAGAAAACTATTAAACTCCCAATCTGGTCATATTAAGTATGAAAATCCCTTTTCAAACACATGGAGATCACCATATTTAGGAGGAATAAATTAATTAATGGAAATGTACATGTCATTTTGAGGCTCATAGACACACCTAAGTATGAAAATACATAAATATTGAATAGGGAATAAATACATTATATATGATTACACCTATTGATAGATCTCCAATATATAGAGATAAAACAAATTTCTTGTAAGTTAATACAATATTGTTAGAATAGTTGGAGAAATATTCCACCAGATCGAATAGGTTACCCATTGAGCTATAAAAAATCGATAGTTATGAAGAAAACATAGTGATATCCAACATTCTTATATTAGCACATTGAATACGCTACAAAGATTAATCTCTAGTTCCCTTTAATATGTACATAATTGAGGTTGTTGTGGGAATGGATCATTATGCTTCACTAATCTAACTAGTCCATAAATCTAACCAAATGAAATATAGTTCATTTTCATTTCCTATGGAAAAATGTTGGACCTAGCATCTAGTTATGAGGGTTGAGTTATCCTGTATGATCTCTTTGTTTTTAAGACTTAGAGATAATGAACCCATTATGAGTGGTCCACTATTAGGATCCTATATCCAGCCTATAAAAAGATTGAAAAAAACTATCACCTGAGAAAGACAAATATTTGGATACATTGAAAATATAATCAAGAAGTATATTATGCTCAAATTTAGTATTGTTTCCACCTAATGATCTAACTGATTCTCAAAAACCTGAAGAGGGTGGCTATGATATATTCCAAAATAAAAATATGGTTTCCACTCTTGATTGAAATTATGGGGGGATATTCATCATTTTTACCACCTTCAAAACGCATAGAATTTTCAAAACCCTAACAAGTCTGGGATATAATGGTCATAGGATCAATGAAAACCGAGCATTATAGGATATAAAACATTATATCACCACCGTATTCATCCATGTAAGTATGTAATCTTCCAACAGGGGTAAAACCAGATGATAATAAATCAAAACTCCTCTATATGATGGATACACACCCATTGGAGACTCTCTTAGGGTTACCCTATGCAATAAAATTCAATATGTGTACTTGGAAGAAAAGGATAGAATATAAAATGGTCGTAAGACAAGATAGTCCATCAATAAGGAAAAATAAAAGTGATATTGAAATCAATCACTCAAAAATTAACATCTGGGAAATAGATATATTTATACTTATATTTAATACATAATATATGTAGAATATTACACATCAGTATATATCATCAACATTTACCACATAGATAACTTAGAGATTGATGACGAAGAAGCTGATAATGATGGTAAGTTTTTTCTAGTAATGTGGTTCACGCCATGAAACGTGAAGAAGGTGTGGATAACCATAATTACAGGAAGAACAAGAATATAGGATATCCCCCCATATATTTAGCTTCTACCCAAATATAGAGATTCGTCCATAGAAAAAGGGAAGGGTGTGTCCAGATCCCACTCACCACCCAAAAATACTGGATAACTTACTGTTTAAGAAAATTAGAATTAATATTAAGAGGTGATATATAAGTCAAAGAGGATTCCTAATGAACTGCTTATCAGAAGCATTCAAACTTTGTAAAACTCATATGTGGAAGTCAATACTCACCTCTGGCATATTCCCAAAAAAACATTCTTCCTATGTGAACAATGTATGACCTTCTAGAAATCAATTTGTCCTAAAATTAGATATATCTATGTCTGATAGTAAAAAAATATCAATAAATCCATAACATGGGGTAGTATATGGATCAATGTTAGTAAAGATATCCTAGATTAAATAAAACTAATTATCTATAGCAGAAACGAGTAGGCCGACCAAATCAAACTGCACTGATCACATGTACCATATTGTCTACCTAGTTTATTATCCCAATAAAACATATCTACTCTTTTGAATCAATTTTCACATGAATAGAATAAAATGAATGAATTCAAGTACTAAGAAACAAGAAACAAAACCATATCCTAAGTAGATGGAGGAAAAACATTTATACCCAAAATTTCAATATATATTTTCCTTAAATAAATATTATGTTAATATCTTATTCTACATACAACACTGAACTAAATTGAGAACGTGATATGTTAAAATAAACTATGATTTTCCAGACCTAGATATAAAATAAAAATGTATCAATATTTGAAAATGGATTATAAAATATACATATACATAATTATATTTTCAATATTATAAAAATATACCTAGTTCATTTTCTGATTAAAAATATTTTTTATAAAAAGCTATATTTTATGCGTTATAGATTTTATACAAAATTTAATTATATTATTATTAAATTATAAAAATAAATTAATATGATAATGAATAATTATATCTAATTTTGTTAGTGTAATATTGAAATTAATAATAAGAATTACTAGTATTTTAAAATTAATCTTCCAATAAAAAAATCATTATATTTAATAATTTTATTTAAAAGATAAATTCTTAAATTTTAGATATTTAATTTTAGAAAATGTACATCATTTATATATTCAACATGGAATTATTAGCTCTGGATAAATGTTTATTATTTTTCTGTAAAGTATTATTATTATGTGGAAATTACTTCTTCTAAAAATTCCATGACTTTTATGAAATTAAAAATTCTATAAGTATAATAAGGAAATTCATAAAATCCTTTTATTTATAAAAAATATATATTTATAAAAATAATTATGAATTTAAAAATATTTATTTTAGTTTACAAACTTATTTCTTATATTTTAGAACTTAAATTACATTCTTCTCAAAAACATTTTCCAATACATTATTCATTTATCATTTTATATTTAATTTATATCACTTTTTGAAAAGTGAAAAAAAATTGATTTAAATTTTATATTTTTATGGTTCATGTTATATAATAATGAATATTTAATTTTTATCCATAAAAAATGAATTACATAGATAAAAAAAATTTCCATGGTAAAAGCCAAAAAATGGAAAAAGGGTTAAGAAAAGGGGTGAAAGGTATAACATGTTAAAAATTGTTACTAATTGATTATTTGATGTTTTTATTGTTCAATACATTTTCCACTCTATTATTTTACATTTTTTGACATGTGAAATATCATATCTCGTTATATTAAATGAAATAGTTAAAACACATCCATTCCCACCACTTATAAATTTTTTTTCCACCACCCCTTAAAAACCATGACCAAATTTTAGTTTCCTCTTCAAAATATACCATTCATAATTTCCCTAGAATCCAGTATCACAAACATTATCTTCCGATCACTTGTGGTTTTCTTAATACCCTAATTTTTATGAATTAATACAAGGGAAAACTCAAGATCTAAACATGATTACTAATATATCCATATTAAATTTCATTTCTGTATTAGTTTTCAAAATAAAATATTAAAATTTATATATAATGAAATCAGAAATTTTTTTTACTAAAATTTTTTAGCTTATATTTACAATAATTTAAAACTTTTCCTTTTTTACATTAAGAGAAATGAAATTCTCATTAGTGAGTTTCTTTGATCTACTGCCTCTATGAAGCGATGTCTTCTTTTTTTCACCACCAATTCTATTTTCTTATTATAAGGTTTGAATTGGTGAATGATGATATATATGAAAAATATATGAAAGGTAAAATTATAATCTAGCAGCATTATTTCTCATTAAATGGGAAATTAAAATGTTAATCATGTGTAGGTGCGGACTACCACCTTCCCAAATTAACAAATCTCATATTCATATATATTGTTCATATTTATTAAAAATTCATAAAATATAATTCCCCACATCAATATATATATATAACACATTTTCTCTTCTTTTATAAAGATCTAATGCCAAAATAAACCACTTTCATAACCCTTTTCCATAGGTTATTTATGATATGATAATGATTGATTTTAGGTGTCACACATATGTGTGAATCATGATATAAATGATACTGAATATATCTCTAATTAATTGGTTAGTATTAATATGTCATGAGATAATAATGAATTTATGTAAAGATTTTGTTCATAGTGGTGTGGGATTAATGAGTTTTATCACATTTTAATGGAGTGGTATAATGAGTTTGTTCACAAAGGCATGAGAATAATGACTTTTCTCACATGGTTTTCCTATTATTCTGACTATACCAAATTTATATTTATTTTAAAATTAAAGGATATTATGAATTCCATTTTTATTCCCCTCTTATAAGATATTTCATAGAATTATGTTATTATCCCCTAATTTGGGATATTGATTAATTCTTCTAATCCAGGTTATTATTATTCTGCCTCTTTGATATGTGGAAATTTTGGAATATCTTATTTTTTTATGTCATAAATTTTTCTATGATTTATGATATATTATTTTTTGGGTATGAATTTCTTTTTTATAATATTTATACTCATGAATTCATCTTATTATCACTTATGATATTTGATTTTTATCTCTTATCATTACCCTTATTAGGAATCTAATCTCACCCATTTCTTATGTTTAAATTTCTATATGATATAATAAAAATAAATATGTATTATATTACTATAATATTATCACATTTGGAAAATTAGTGGGTGTTATTTAATAATTTTTATATATTAATAAATTTCTTATATAGTGGAAAATATTTCCATTAATTGAGAAAGGAATGGGTTTTGTTATGTAATTTTTTCCCTAACTCTTTAAAAATATAAAGATAAATTATCATATTGATGTATTATAATGATATATTTTCATTGATCCATGTAATTATGAGATTTTCAGATTCATGTGATTTCTAGTTGGTATCCGATAATGGTTTAGATAAATGTTTATGTTGGGATGTTATTTGAGGATAATTTAATGGTTGTTAGGATAAAGTTGATCATGGTTTTAATTGAATAAATAACACTTTGGGTTATTGGTGGTAATATTGATTTTTTAGGGATTATTATAAGATCAATTTATCAGAAACCCTTTATATTTCTCTACGGGATAAGTCTATGTATCGAATAATATCCTAATGTTTTACTAAATTATAAATTAAATGGTTCTCCTAGAAATTACATCCCTGATCAGATACAGTAATGTAGATGTGGTTGTGGAATATATGAACATAGGTATATAAAATGTAAAATAATGTTTGAGTATCAAATCAATATTCACTTTGGTGAATGATGAGTTATCCAAAAACTCATATGGATAGATATAACTGTGGTATATTTTTTAGTTAATGAAATTATTTTTAAAATTATTTATGACGGATATATTATGTTAGTTAATTATGATAATTAATATGATAGAACCCGTCAAAAATAAACATATATTTTACTAATATTGATGTATCTGGAACTCCACACTAATAATTTCATAGAATAATTCATTTTGAGTGTGAATTTTTCATTTTCATACAATAATTATCCTATATCGTTAATTCTTATTCACCCATGATTAAATAATTTTTGTTTTATTAATTGATTTTTTCCAAAGTAACCATGTTAGAAATAGATTACATGGACAATGCATAGGTTTTCCCAATGGGAAACCAAATGGGATTACATATTGACTGAGAAATCTTGTGATTGTTCCAAATCATCAATCATCAATTATGTTTAAAAACAATATCGTAATTGAGTTTTCATACACACAAATGAAGATAAGTATAGAGTGCCATAGATGTCAAGTAATTAAGAAGATGATATAAATAATATTCAATTTCACATGTTTCAAAAATGAGTTTGGAACCACCAAGGGGAATGTGTTTAGAGGAATGGGGATGTTTTTTATCTATGGAAAATAGGGGCATAAAGAAACCAGTTTTTTATAAAAAGGGGAGATATTTTTTGTCATAGTGAAAGATACTAGATTCCATCAATAGGATTAATTAATAGTTTAATGTATTAAATATGTAGAACACGGACAATGTCTAGGTTAAGTCCCTAATCCTATGGATAAAAAGGGTGATAGGAATAATAAAATTTTAAGATAAGTGGAAGTGTTTGAAATTAAAAAAACATGGAAGTGGGTTTTGAAAATGATATGATATAGGGAATATATATCACCAATCATGAATTATAAGTACTATTTTCTTATCTAATTTATCTTTCTCCCTTATACAAATAATTTTTTCTAAAAACATAAATTTTCCACCTCAATGACTAGATGTAGATTTATTAATAAAAAATATATAATAGTGTGATTATTTTTTAGAAGTGTATAACACCTCACTAATAAATTTTGAGAGTATTGTGCTTTCAATAAAATCATATTATTCTATATGTAATTAAATTAGATATGGTAATAAATATGTATTGGATCTCTTGGAATAAATTCCATTATCATTATCATGATTGAGAAATCAAATATAAAAATCAACCCATGAATAAATATTAAGGATAATTTTACACTTATTAGAAAAAAACTAATTAAATTGAGTTAATTTTCATAAATGATAAACGAAAAACTCAACATTAGTTGTATTTTTATAATGATGGAATATATGAGTTTAATATTCATAAAAAGGATAGTGAGGGTGAAACACCTTTAGAAATTAAATTTGAAGTAAAATATATCTTATGGAAACTCCTAAATTTTTTATTCTTTTGGAATCAATAAAATTATGAATATGGACTTTATTTAAGATGGGATACTATATAGACCCTAAATATCACTATATATATTCCTCAAATAATTTTTATTTTAATGGATTGTTCTATATGAAGAAATGAACAAAAATAAAACATTGATATGTTAATGAAAAGTATATCTTTCAAAAATGAGTCATCAAAATAATTTTTTGGAGTAGGAGTAGATGATTATGAAATATATATATATATAAAGGACATTTTATTCAAATTTAATGAGTTTATTTGTGATTAAAGATAAATTTTACTAAAAGAAGTATTTTAAACATTTTAGATTTCAGTAAAGACATTTAAGTATATTATTCTTAAATAATAATGTTAATAATATATATATTGGATGATTATTTCAATTTTTATAGTGATTTATATAAATTTATAATATGCACATGTAGTATTTTAAAATTTTATTTTCCATTAAAAATTATTTTCATTATATTTTATTATTTTATACAGTTCTTACAATAAAATAATTTTAGAACATGAATTTAATAAAATGGAAATCATTTCTAGATCATCATTAAAATATTTTATTTTAAAAAATATTTGATATTTTTAATTAAATAATGACTTATGTGAGAAATATTGTTTTTAAAAAATATCATGAGTTTTTGGACATTAATAGTATATAATTTTTACATGGAAAGTTTCCAACACATTTTTATAAAAAAAATATTCGTTTTATAAATGAAATATTAAATTTAAAAATATTTAATTTAGTTTAAAATACTATATTTTATATTTTGGAACTTTAGTTTCACTATTATCTAAAATGATTTAATACATTATAGATTAATTATTCTAAAATGAACATTTACCAATTTAAGAAAGTGAATATAATAAAATTGATTTCATTTTTTTAATTATATGGTACATATTATCTAATAAATATGTATTTTCAGTTGTAAGAAATAAATTTCTTAGGTAAAAACTAGTTACCGCAATAAAATCAATGAAAAAAAGTAAAAAAGTTTATCCAATTAGTTTAATGGGTTTTAATGTTTAAAAAAAATTTCGAATTGATAAATAAATGTGTTGGTATACTAGAAATTATAACCACTGCATTGTTTTAGATTTTGGATTCTTCTTGAAATGTGAAATATGTGTTATCTTTATATTAAGATGAAATAATTAAAAAATGACTTTCTCAACACTTATAAAACGGGATTTCCAATACCCCTAAATGGATACATAGAAATTTCTATTTCCTCATGAAGATGTATTGAATTTCATTATACTATAATACTCCTTCCCTTATTTTAGATTATTTCTATAAGTTGTTTTCATAGTTTCTCCATTTATAGGGATTCGTCTCAGGGAAACTCAAGTTCTCATCATGAGTACAAATATTTCCCAATTAATTTTAATTTCTTCCTTACATTTAAAAATATAATCTAATAAATAATATATAAAGAAATATTTATTTTATTATAATGTATGTTAATATGATAATCTGATAATAATTATCCACATTTAACCTTTTTTAGTTAATACTAATGAGATCTTCAGTTGTGCATCTGTACGAACTACCGCCTCTATGATGCAATGTTTTACATTTTTATCAATCGTCTATATTAGATAGTGATTTGGATGTAATTTATTAATAATTATGTTTTATAAAATTTAAATATAATTATTTATAGAATAATTATAATACACCTTCTTTATATGTAATTTTTTGAAAAATGAAGATGTTAATCATGTATAATTGTGGACTTTCACTTCTAAAAATTAATGTATCTCATTTTTCATATAGTTACATAATTATTTATTAAAATATACACAAATATGATTCACCAACATAAAAATAACTAAATAATATAATTATTCTTCATTAGTAGTGTCATTATTACAAAATAATCCACTTTCATTACTATAATCATTCATTAATTTTGTTATGTTCATGCTTGGGTATGTCTAATCAACTACTAGTATATATAATATGACATTTTCTATGAATATTATAAAATAATTTCTGATAATACATTATATAAATATGTAAATAATTATATTATTTTTTAATATAATAGTAACATTAATATTAGAATCATTAATTAAGATACCAACATCTGTTCATTAAAAATCACTAAGACGTGTTTATTTTCAATTACATATTTAAATATCATAACCCAAAATCTCATAGGTATAAATAATATGATTATAAAAAGATTATAAACAATCTACCATAGTAACTTTTAATTTTTGGAAATAATTATCCTTGGTATGTGATGTTATAACAAGACATCTATTATGACCTATGTTCAAATAAAATAAAAGATACGCACACAAAATATTGAAAGTCGATAATAAATAACTAATATATATATATTTATATATAATAAATTAACTTTATAAAATTTATGGAATGAATTAGATTATAAAATATGTGATTAAGAAATTTATTCTATATATATATATTTGATATTCAAGTTCTTTACTGGTAGTCATGATTTAAGGTAAGGGGTTCTTTGTAACAAATCTGGTTTCTTGAGACATATTTGATATTGTGCCCCATGATATCTTTGATATGGTTAATTAAGGAATAGTGAATTTATTTTTCCATATTAATGTAATTCATTGGTTTTGAAGATCAATACTATGTTCATTTATTAAATGGACTACAATTATAAGGATATAATGTTTATAAGGGTTTTCATAGCCATATTACAAACTCTTAGTACATGGTTTATTTTGTGATCCATTTTTTCTTTTATAATTTTTTTATTTTTATTAATATCTAATTAAATTATTCTACTATGTAATATAAGGGATATATAATTCCAAATTATGTTCATTCCTTTATTCAAATTTTTATTACCTATGTTACTAATGTGAGAAGGGATTAAGATAATTCAAATATCCTTTCATTGAGATAAAACACATTTTATTAAACTTATTTATTTAATTACAATATTATTAATCCCTAATATATTATTTTATTGTAATTTCTAAACCTATTTGTGGATAATTCATTTCCACTTCAAATATTTTACCTTAATAAAATTACATCCCAAAAAAATATATCACTATTAAGAATAATTTACATTTTATTTAATGATGATTTATCCTCTCTCTACATATTTTCATTTCCCTCCAATGTTCCCCTTTATATATGGAAAACCAATTTTGTGTTATCTTAGGTTACCACTAAATTTCCGATTTAAACTCATCAAAAGAAAATGTTCTAATTCATTTTCATGATTTTTGTTTTGAAAGGTATTTTACATATATTTATAATGATTTCCCATTTATTTTATTTGTTTTTACCATTTACCCCACATTAACTATTTAAATAATTATATCTATAAAAACATGTGCCTTTTTAATGTATATATAAGTGAATATTCTTTGAAAAGTAAATATTTTCAAGAAAAATACACATTATCTATCAAAAATTGCTTTTTAAAATAATTTTAAAGTATATTTTATGAAAATGTCTATAATGTTTTCAAAAAAAATAATTTTTTATTTCACATAATTTTTCCTCATTATGTAAAAATCTTTTTACCATTTAAAGAGTTATTTATGCATGCCTTGTAATGGGGTATGGATGAAAATTTATTTCCTATGTTAAATATAGTTACATCGGTAACCTAGGTATCCTTTATATATTAGTTATCACAAATCCCATCCTCATAGGTAACCCAATTGGGTTGGTAATAAGAGATTGGACGTGATGACCACCCAAATACCACCAGTAATAGACCATGGGATGGTGATAAACATAGAGGGTTTAATGAACATAAAAATGGGAGGTCTTTCACTCTAAGAGATCATACCAAATATATAGATATGATATGTACACCAACAAACACCTACACAATTAAACATAAAAGAGATCCCAAGTACATACATGTAATGTCATAAAAAACAACTAGAAAGGAAATATACCAAAAGATAAACTCATAATGGAACACAAAGGCCAAACATCTCTTTTGAAACTAAAACCTTGTAATATCCAGCCAGATATCCAACATGTTCTTAATGAATTGAATAATAGTTTATATAGAGAGAGAAACATTACAAGTATACTCAGTAGGACCCTCCCTGGAGCCTATCATGATAAATATGGAAAGAATACTAACGAACAATTAACAAAAAGTGAATCTATCTCTTCACCAAATATGAATATCAATTTACCAGCCTAACCATGCATAACTCCCACCAAGTATTGGTAATAAACAATAATCTATTACAATAATAAATCATGGTTACCTCAATGAAACTTCCACACTGGTTTGTTATTCTACCCAAACATCATACACCAAGATCCATATGTATCCAAAATAAGTCAAAACAAAGACACTTTTTCATAGCATCAAAACATGAATCTTGTGCATCATATTATCTCACCATCCCATCAGCATCTATATATATTAATTGTGTATTTTATGAGATCCACTAAAACATTTAAGTCATATATCATACAATAGGTATTATACCTGAATCCATTACATACCATACACCAAGTATCTACCTCAAGCTATCATATATCATACACATCATACCTATAACAATGCTTATGAAACTATACCTAGGGATAAATTTCTACTACATAAAAACAATCCATCACAACCCTTTACACACATATATGGATAAATATAACCACCATTAATTCCAGATCATAGTACAACTAGGAGAACAAAGTGGGGCTATAGGAGTCAGTCATACTTCAATCCATCGCAAACCTAGATGTTAGGGAACACACCCTCCCAGATTATACTAGGTGTTAGTCACACTATCGAAATTTTTGGGGAATAATATTAAATTAAATAACAGATAATATATAATATAGCTCACAACTACTCTATGATAAATAACCTAGTCTTAGGTTTGGCTACTTCTATCTTCTCTTAGACCCACAACCTCCACTACTAAAGCATGATATAATATAAGCACAAAACTATTTATGAATGAATGCATTAAATTATTTCATTATTTTTAAATTTTAGTTCAGGTTAATTAATTAATTATCCATAAATAAATAGTAGTTCATTCACATTTCATTGACCATTAGTGTGAAGTACATTCCCTCCAAGCATAATCCAATTGAGTCCATGGATTCTGAGGAGTAACAACATTTAATTCTAGTAAGAACCAACCCCATGGGTTAAAAAACTCATTAATATTTATTATCATTCCATAATTTCAGGTTTTATAGGAAACATATAATGCTAATGTCAAAAATACAGATAACTGTGAAAATCAAGTTGCCTCAATTAGTGGGGAAAGAAATGCCGATAAACAAGAACTGCTACAATCTATCCTTTAAACAGATTAATTGAGAAATAATCTCATATTTCATCATAATAAGGGGTAACAGTAGATTAATTATGTTACAACAACTCTAGATGTCTCCCTAACACCCTCATCGATAACACCAAGAATCACTCCCTCACATGCGTCAGCTACTAGAACAAGGTCAGTTATCTCTACCTATATCTCATCATCCATCCTAGGCTCACATCACATCTCACAGTAAATCTCATAACTAGAGAAACACATAAGGTAGAAGACAAAAAACATGGTCAAAATGGAAACCAGAGCCTAAAATAATGAATTTAACCTTTACCTTAAAATGGGCTCTCATGGACCCAAGCACATGGAATTCAACCTTTAAAAGAAAATGTTCCCACCCAGACCTAATCATTATCATTATCAAACAACTAGTTTTCTATATCTTCAATTCATCAATTCATATATTACTAGTTATAACCGTGGGTAAGATATATTATTAACTATAAAATCTATCATCTAGACAACATTCTTAGTATAATCGATTCCATTCTCAACAAAATTTGAGAAGAATATTTTTTATTAAAATTCCTCTCCATTACTACACCAAAAAAATTAATAGCTTTAGGTTAATTATCTAATTCCACTAACTCATGGAAGAAAAAAACTAAACATACACTATGAATCTATTTAATTACCATCGAATTATAAAAATATAGGGATCTAATAAAAATTTCTCATTAAATCTTTATCAAACCACAAAAATTATAGCCTTTAGTTTCTATTAAAATTAACTCAAATTAACATTTTAAATCAAGAATAATAAATATGCTAGATAATGAATAATAATATATAAAACACTATATAGAAAAAAAAGAGGAAAACATTATCATGGTAGTAAATAATGTTATGTGATCTCTATAAATTGAAACCAATTCTCTTCATTGTTTAATATAAACTTTTTTATGATTAATTAGACTAACACCCAAAAAGCTAAAAAATATTAACATTATTATTGAATGAAAATAAATAATAACAATGAATTGCCTACATTAAATATTTCATTGTTATTTATATATAATTAAAACATCAATTTTGATCTCTAATAACCACTCCTATAATGAAATTATGAACTCCTGTGGATTTCTCTCTTTGAATGCACTAAACATAACAAGGAAGATTTATTAGAATGGGTGATATACAATTAAATAACCTATAAATAATAAATTGGAGGTAATGATACCAAATAAACATGAATCTACATGAAAGTACCAAGAACTCACATCTAATAGCAATGGATCAAACAAGGGAAGTGGGGATTGAATATGATCAAATGGGATTTAAAGTCCTTTAAAAAGTATTTTTGGGTTCCTAGGGGTTGGAAGGAAAACATGGGAAAAGGTGGGTTTAGATTTGGTCCAAGTAATACAAGCCAATGTATAATTATAAGACCATGATGTAGCCTCCTAGACCATGACACAAAACATGAAGAATTAAGAAGGAATGCGGTGTAGTGTAATGGAAAACATCATAGTGTTCCTAGTCAGACCATATATTTGGAACATGGCTTCATAAACTCCATATATCCTATAAATGGGGAAGAGTCGCTAAGATGAAAGGAAACCCAATATGCTATAGAACCTATTAGAAAAAATTGATCCCACACACTAGAATAACCCCAATGGTGTAGCTACCCCAAAATAGAAAAACACCCCTTGAATATTTATGCCACATCCGGCATCTCCATATTGTATTTGTCATATATTCTACACCACTACCCAACTAAACATCACAAAGCATAAATAGGATACACTATATCCCATCTTCATATCACGACAATTCCAAAAATGATCGTAGCATTGAAATTCCATTATGTCCATGATTATAGAGAAGCCTAACGTTCTATGACAAACAATCCTATGTTAAGATGACATTTCACCTTAACTACATTTTTTTCTCTACATATTACATATAACCTTCTCCAAGAACCTCTAACATCCCAACATGAAATAAAAAGGGTTACTATGGCTCGGTTTTGTAAATTAGAAACATCATAAACTACTATGATCCTATAAAATATAAAACAAAACAAGAACATAATGAAGGGAAAGTAGGGTTGTTCGAGAAAACATCTCATGTGATACTAATCAACAATATCGCCGTCATAGGATATCAAACACCTAATTTTGAAGAAACTAGAATAAAAATTGGACAATACCCATAACCCTATCCTAAAAACATTCATGGGGAACATAACTTTAAAAATATATCATGGTTTACATCAAAATATTTATAGTAAGCCATCTCGTATTCTAGAAAAGGATAAAATACAAAAACAATAAACACTACAAAAGATGGGATAAAGATATTACATCTCAAGATACTGAGTGCATATCTATGACATGATTTCTCATTTTTTTTCTAATACAATAAACTATTATGCAACTAGATACAAACCAAGGGTTTAATATTATTACACAACACCTTCTCCCAGAAGCCTTGGATCTCTACATGTCACTCATTGAATGTTTTATCATCATCAACGTGGATCTCACCCTAATAAATGATGTCAGAGTCATAATGATGGTAACTGTGGAGTGATGACACATATAATACATCATGTAACCATATAATCTATAATTTAGTTTCTATATGTTATTCAACCACTCCAATATGAGAAAACACATTTAAAGGCCCAACAAACCATGGAGAAAGCTTACTATTATGGCCAAACCTTTACTTCCCATTATGAGGATCCACCATCAAGAACACATGAACTCTAATTTTAAACTAAATATCTATCCTTCTTGGATAATTATAGAACTTATTAAGATCATTCATAAATTTTATAATTTCACTAATAACCTAAACTCTCTATATTGTATTCTGTAATAGCTTTAGACTAATAATTGTTGACTCTCTGACCCTAGTCCAGCATAATGTATATTGAAAATGTCATCTATACAAAGATTCAAATGGTTTCATACCAATGATGGCATGAAAACTATTTTTGTAAGAAAAGTCAACCAATGGTAGTTTAGTCATCCATGAACCTCCAAAATACAAGTCCCAAGAACATAACATGTTTTCAAGAGTTTGGATAGTCTATTATGTCTAACATTTATCTTTGGATTAAAAGTAGGTTTATTGCATAACCTAGATCTAAATGTATGTTGGCGACCTATAAACAAATTATAGTTAAAATAGAAATCAGTATTAGATAAGATCATGATCATGAATCAATGGAATCTTACCCACCTCTTCCAGATATTACCTTAACAATGAATCCACTGATCTCATCTCCATATCCTCTAGAAAGTGGGGTAATTTTATCAAATGATCCACTACTATATATAAATCATCAAAGACTCTATGATCTCAAGGAAAATTGGTTATTTAGTTCATCAATATATCTTCCCAATTCTAATGTGTAACATCAAACGGCTAGAGAAAATCACCAAGAACATGGTTTTCATCTTTCAACATCTTGTTGAAAAAACAAAGAGACATAAACTCTAAAACATCATGCTTAAACTGTGGCCACCAAAATATCCATTTCATATCTCAGTGCATATTTTTCATTCCATGATGTACTATCAGGGATGAGCTATGGAACTCATAGAGAAACCCCTTATGCACCACCTATGGGATTATATTCCTTCTTGAAATATTACTTGGTGTTTTTCATCATTATACTAACCATTATGAGTATCATAAACACAACTCGGTCTCTCTATACACCACACTCAGAGTCCCCAATCTGATACTACTCCACCAACTGCACTAAAAAATGACCAAACATTCATATAGGAAAGGTAACACATACCTCCAACCACTCTCATATCAAGATGCATTGATAAATTCTCTTCCATTACTCTCTATGAATCCCAAGAGTCGTGCACCACATCACTACATGAATTCAATCTCAGTAAGTTGTCCAAAAAAAATTATCTATCCTACTATATATGGAATCATAAAATCATGATACTGTAAAAAAAATTCATCCACCTTCAATGTTGGAGGTTAAAGTAATAAAATTATAGGACATATCTTTTTCTCTTATGATCTATAAAAATAATTAAACTGCCATTGATGAGATAATGTCACAAAAACTTAAATAAAAAACACTATTTATGAAAACCTAAGATCATGGGTTGAATATTTACACCCATGGGGATATAAAATCTAAGACACAAAATAAAAAATGATATAGTATACATGTGAACAAATCCAAACTAAAGATGTGAATAACCATATAAAACCATTCACTGAAATACATATTCTGTCAAACAATGAATTGGAGCGATGAACACCTTATACCTATGGTAATTAAAGGATACCAACTGTGGATAATTATATTAGAAACCCTAATCCATTCTAATCCATTCTACACCTATGTAAATATTTTAGGGGAGGCCCAGGAAATTAATTCTAATATCATTGAAGGATCCATAGTTGCTCCTCTTCGGGACATGACAGGCCCCAAGAAAAAAAATTCATATCCCAAAACACAGAATTATATAACTTCTTGAATATTTTTTTTATGGTGAAGAAATACCAAAATGGAATGAATATTATATATATGGTATTCTAGAGACTCAGTGTACATAATAATTTCATTAATGAAAAACGCTATGAATTGATCCTAAAACTCTTTAAATGCTCCTTTAATGAAAATCTTGATTAGGTGTACAGTGTTCATCATATTGAATGACATTAAAACAGACTCATAATACCCATAATGTAATATAAAATTAGTCTTTGGAACATCCTTTTATTTTACTTTCATATCATGATATCATGACCCAAAATTGGGCTTCGATAACCATCTATCTCTGTTTAGCTGATCAAATAAATCATCAACCCATGGAACATGATATCAGTTACATACTGTCACATGATTCAATAAACAATAACTGATAAAAAGATACAAACTACCATTGGTCTTCTTCGTGAAAAAAATATTTCACCCTATTGTGATACACTCGGCCAAAAAAATCTCACTACATAATATCATCATGTATTACTCACAACTCTTGCATCTCAAAATCCTCAATATTATAAGTTGACATCAAGATCATAGAATATCAATGTTATATATATATTAGAAACTCAATATCTTATCAAGGGAGAAAAACTATGACATCCTCTAGAAAACAATGAAGGTACTCTTCCACTACCCTGGGCGACACTATTGCATAAACCTCCAATAAACTCAGCATCATATTTTCCATTAAGGAATAAAATAGGGATCATTTTTGTAACCCAAACAAGGGTCTCTATCACCAAATAAAACATCATAATCTTTAAAAATATCATAAAATACAATCTCACTCCTAATTAAATCAATGATACCATGAACCAAATATAATCATTCCATTCCGAGGATGATGTTGTATAGGCATATATGTAATAATTGGAAGTTTCCAAATTTACGGTTCTACCCCAACACTAGATCACATTTTCTATATACTTAAAAAAGATAAACTCATTATCCAATTTTCATATCCAGCACCAAAGGAACTGGAATTCTCTATACCTCATGTCCAATATCATACAATACAGTAGGTAATATGATATAGTGTGTGTCTCTTGAATCGAACATGGAATATACAAAAGTTGGAAATAATCTAATGGTGCCTCACATGAGTATTGGATCTCCAAGAATATAAAATTATATAATATGAAGCATACCACAACCTGCTACATGGCCTCTCAGAAAGTAGTGAAGACCACCAACATGTTTGTGGTCTACTCTTTGAGGATGAGGTACATCTTGAGGTTGTTATCCTCCTACCTCATTTCCTCTATTCTAATACCAAAATAAAGAATCTTACTATCGTGGCCTTGGATAAAACATAATCAATGCAGGATCCTAATTTAGAACTTCTGGGGGATTCTAGCAACCAAAAAAGTTTAGACACTCAAGAAACTGATGACTTTGGCCTCCATACAAAAAAATTATGTTTGATACCTTAGAAAATACCTAAGAAAAACCACACCTGGAGAAAAATTGATGATGAGTTAGGTGACCTACCCCCATCAGTTTGAGTTATCTTCAATCTTGGAAACTAGGATCCTTGGACCAAATCAATTCATTGTGATAAATCCTAATAACTCCCCTATCTTGATGACCTAGTTATAGACAATGTTATTTCAACAACCTATACAATCACTGCACCATGAGATAAATATGTAGTATAAATAGGTTGACCAACTATTGGATCTCTCAATTCAAAGACTCCTTGAAATAACTCAACCTAGCCTCCCCATACAGAAATATGTCTGAATAATATCATATAGTCATCTTTAAATGGATCCCAAACTCCCACATGCATGAAATCGCATATCAAACAGCAACAATTTATAGTGACTGGACACCATCATAATCAAAGAATGAAATTTTCCATATAAATAGTCCCTGAACTTCTTCTATGATACCTTTGACTCCTCACAAACCTTATAGAACCATGAAGAATCATTACAACCAAAAAAATCATGTTCTCCGTGTTAGCACTATCAAACTTGAAATATATCTCATCCAGCTCTAACCATTCGTTTTCAAATGATTCTGAAACAAATCCCCCATACTTATGAAAACTGTAGAGAACAAACTCTTAGAGGGTCCCTCTAGAGGTGTAATCATTGACGACCTCTACTATATAGTGTTCTGGTGGAATGTCATACAAGACATATTTGGTGTGAACTTATTAAGAATGTAATCTAAGGGACATATATGAAAATTTGAAATGGTTAGAGACTCATTGACCTAGAATGTAGAATATGTGCATTAATTTATTATTTTATTTTATTTATTTGAGGTTTAACCTATCTTAAGGCTTATCCATTACAAACACATGTGAAGAGAAAAATAATTTGGGATATTTTTCTAGGGTTATATCCCATAACCATTACAACTTCTCTTATTAGTATTATTCAACTTATAGTCTATGAATAAAATCACTAGGGGTAATAAATATTTGCGTCTCATCCAGTCTACATTATTGAGATCTCTTACTAAATATAGCAGAATCTATTTACCTACAAACCCATGTAGTCCAATCTGATTATGGACTCCAAAATAAATATTATCCCTCAAATAGAACCTTTAATACCACACTTTCATGACCCCATTCTCTTAATGTTATCCCTCCTTCGTTGGAAATGAAATAATAGATATGGTAACTACACTATGCCTCCTCTATAAGTCCACTTGTTGGAGAAAATAATTGAGGGTATATTGAAAATAAAAATGGGTGTGATTACCCACTATGACAACATGTTGAAGATAGATAGATTAGACAATTACAAAGATAAACACTTTCTCAGATAATAATAAAATATTTCCCAACTACATACATGTAATGTTATATAAACTCAAATAACTAGAATGTAAAACTACAGGCATAGAAAATAAACATACCAGTGATCATGAATCCCAAACAACTCTTGTAAAACCACAATCTAGTCATATCCATAATGATCTTTGACCTTCTCCTGAGACCCTAAAAATAGTTTAAATATACATATAGAGAGCATAATAGTTATACTCAGCATGATCTTCCCTGGATCCTCTCATCCAAAAGATAATGAAATCATACTAAATTCTAGTGAACAATAAGTGAAATAAAATGATCACCAAATAGGTATAATAAGTTCACAACTTCACCAAGGTTAATTCTAACTATATATCACATTCATGGGGTTATATAGTATAGTAATAAACCATGGGTACCCTACTACAACATCTCTACTATTTTACAAATTTTCCTAATTTCATACATCATAATCAATATCCTTCCAAATGAATCCTCTTGAAGACACCTGGGCTAATTACCACAACATACATCTCAGGGATCACATTGTCTAAAAATCCCATCAACCTCTCCATATAGATGATTAATTTATATGATCCACCATAGATCTTTTGTTATGTCCCATACAATGGGTATTATATCTCAAACCATTATATCCCATACACTAAGTATATACCTTGATACATCACATACCATATATTCTATACATATTATAATTTGTTTGATACTTCATATTAAGATATATATGTTTTGAATAACAATAATCCATCATATCCCTCTATATACAAATATTTGGAAAGATAAAACTCATTCATAATAGCGTATAATACTCCCAATAGATGAGACTGAGGCATGATGGGTAGTCAATCATCCTACCCTCTCCATCCTGGATGTTGGGGAACACACCCACCGAAAGTCAAATGGGATTCAATCACCCTATAGACACTGGTGGGGTAGAATATGAAATAAAAAACATACCGGATATAATATATCACACAAAAATATTGTGTTTATTAACCAAGACATAGGCTCAACTACAACTATCATCTCTCCAACACCTATATTAGAACGCAATGTGCATGGTAAATGATTACTACACAATCATTTAAAAATATTTTAATTAAATTATATATTTCTTTTAACATTTCTATTCATTTTAATTAATTCATTGACCAATAATTCATACTATTATATTCACATTTCGTTAACCAATAATATGATGTCCACACCCTCTATGCATAATCCAAATGAGTCCATGGTTTTTCAAGAGTAACAACGCTGAATTCTAGGAAGCACCATCCCCATGGGTTATGAAATTAATTAATCCTTATTATCATTCTATAATTACACGTTATCTATGAAAAATATTATTCTTACATCAAAGAGATGCATTACCAACAGCATTCATCTGCCTCAAGTTGTAGGGAAATGAATACATGTAAATAAAAAACATGACCATTTAAAATATAAGAAGATTCATTAATAAATAATCCATCATTCGTCTTTAAAGTTGGTAATCCCAACTTTAACACATTCTATCAACATTAGGGTCCTCCTTAGCACCCTCACGTATATCACCGTGCATCTTTCCATCATAAGAATCAACTACTACCACAAACTCAAAACTTCTTTTCAATATCTCATCACTCATCCTATGATTACATCACATTTTTTTAGTATCCACACATCTAATTCAACAAAAAAGGTAGGAAACAACCAATAAGGTAAAAAAAGAAACTTGTCCATAAATTAATGAATTTATATTTTATATCAAAATGGGCTCTCAAAGACCCAAACAAAATGCATTCATCCTTTGTAATAAAATGACATCACTTGACCACGAACATTATATTTTTCAAAAAAGGATTTTATTATATATTGCATTAACTAGTTTTATTATTATAGGTTTTAAAAATGGGTAACCTAAAGTATCAACTATAAAAGTTATTATTCATTAAAAACTCTCATTAGTATCAATTCTAGTTTTATAAAAATTCAAAAGAACATTTCACATTATCATGTCTCCTTATTTTTACCGGAACTAGAATTTTAGCTTCTAGTTATGTATCCAATTCCATTAACACATGGAAGATCAAAGCAATTAAAATTTAACATTTTAAAAAATGGATTACACATTATAGTTGGGAATATCTATATTCAAATCCTTACAATTTTTTAAATGTATTATGCACATACCCAATAGATATATGGTAAAATTTTATTCCTTATTATTCAAGGAATTATGATTTTAATTATAGGAATACAATAAGGGATAAATAATTATTCGAGGCTGTGAAAATATTACAATCAGCTCTATTACAAATTTTTAAACCTATAGAAATACAAAAAATCCCATATTATCATACAATCGCCTTGATTTCTCTAGAAGAAAAATTTATCTTTATTAAAGAATTATTAACACATTCAATGTTAAATATTTGATTTTTTACAACCATATAAAAAGATTAAATAAAACAATTTAAAAAATTTATTTAATCTATTTGAATAAATAAAACATAAATTCTTCATTATTTTAAATAAGATATAGTTAACCCAAAAATTATATTATGTTTGGATTAAAATAATTAAAACACAAGATATAATATAGTAAAATATTATATATTCAGTCCCCCCACACAAAAACCTTGAACATTGTGTAGGTGAATTTAAACAATTTCCAGAGCCAAATTTATAAACTAGCTAATGTAAATTCATCCGTTTAAAAAGTTAGTCATCACTCTTATCATTACCTTTAAAAGATATTGATTCAATTTGATTCATAATTTTTATTCAATTTTACCCCCACTTCTTTCATCCTCTGATTCACACTTACACATACCTTACCATAATATTTTCACTCAATAAACAGTATGATTGTAATGGGATGTGTATTCATTTCTATGTACAAAAAAGACTCATCATATACTTGCTTAATTTCATAATCACCACCTAATAATTCAGGAATATATACATATCATGAGAGTTTCAAGATCTGGTTGTAATGTCTCTAAGCATTATAGATGGGTAGGATCTGAATGTAAAACTGTTGAGGCAAAATGAGAAGGCTTGGGTTGAATATAAAGCTCAATGAATGGTTTTCTATTTATTTCAAATATGGATTCCTCAAAAAACACATATTTCACTCCCTTATCACTATTTATATTAAATCACTATAGGAATTTATCACCCTTTTTCCCTCGATTATAATAAAACATTCCCTTCCTCCTTCTCCCCTTTCTCTATTTTTTTATATGATCATGAAGGTAGATAGGGATTATAAATTATCTTCTTAATGGTGTATGAGATTCTATATCCCTATGAACATGTTATCATATATAAAATTCATTTGAATCACTTTCAACATTATTTTGTCCCCTTTTCCCAATAGAATTATTTTATATTTTCATATTTTTATTACTCATCAGAATAATATTTTTAAGGAACAAGTTGGATGTTTTTACTTGAAATAGTGGGGGATATCTATGACCAACCTTTTATAATTTCGTGAAGAGTTATTACCCTTTATAGCATGATATTTATACTAAAATAGTGTAAAAAATCATAATAAATAGATATTTAAATTCCATATAGATTCCCCAATTTTTTTTCTAAATAATTTTCTTTCATCCCGCAAACATGAATTCAACTTAGATCATGAAATAAATATATAGAGATGTTTTGAAAGAGAATGAGTGATTTTATTATGGATTCCTACAAAAAATATTCCTGGATTCTAAGGGATATATGGATTAAATGTAAAAGTAGGAATTAAAATGGATTTTATCTAAGAAAAGTGACAATGAAAAAAAATAAGGGTTTAATCTAGTATATCAAAAAATTCTAAAAATTTATAAGGTTTTGACTAGATTGAAATGAAAGTTCCAGTTATTCATTTATTCATTCATTTATTCAATATATGGGTACTAAAATGTGGATATAAAAAATTTTTTAGAAGCCTCATTGGTAATGTAATAAAAATGTTGGATGGTATTTCATAGAATGAGAGTCAAAAATCATTGTGGATTTATTGAATATACATTATTTATAACTTTTCAACAATCTCATTTGAAAATTCATCTATGGTAAGTAAATGGGTCAAATTAGTTTCACAACATTGGCTTGCATTGAATGCTCATAATTGTATTCAAAATAATCTCATTGGATTCAGATTATATGAATATAAATAAAGAGTAATAAAAAATTAAATATAAATAAAAATGTAAAAAAATCATAAACTAAATGTCCAAAACTACAATGTTCCCTTATTCCCCGAATCATGAACCTTGGACTCTAGAAAATTGAAATTAAAATAATTCAAAATAAGGATTTAAATACGACCCAATATAAATTCAATTTTCCAAACCATGGATTACAATATTATTATGCATCATATATGGTCTTTATTCCATTTTATTCATCCAATTTATTAAATTGAACCCCAAATATTTCATCCTCTCATTCAAACTTATACCTAGCATCCAATAATTGTTTAACTATGATATCAGTATTATTTTCATGGGTGGATTTTCAAATTCTATGTTCATAGAACATTCACCAAATAATTTATAGTTTTCATCATCTCCACCTAATTATTCAAGGAACATTTCATATCATGAGGGCTTCAGTATATGATTCAAATGTCTCGGAGGATTAAACTTGGGTATGAACTAAATATTAAACTGCTGATGTTAGATGAGGGAATTTTTCTATAATATGAATCATAATGCATAATTTTTTATTCCCTTAATGTATTGGTTTCTCCCTAACTTCCTATTCACTGACTCAACTCTACATCGTTGAATTATCATTGGACATTCCACAACATTTTCCATTACATAATTTACATATATTCAATTCCATTATTTCCCACAACAATTTGTTTCCTGTTATTATCTTAATGATGGATATGGACCCAAATGTATCTTCTTGATGGCGTGGGTCCTTCTCTAACTAATTACATGATCTATCTTATATAAGAATTCTTGGTAGTATAATCCCCATAAATTTCTCCCCTATACCCCAATGAAAGTTCTTTATTTTTTTCATATACCGATTTCTTCTTTGGATCATATTTATTTATAGAATAATAAGGACTCCTTCAATTCAGAAAGTTTTGTATATCGATAGAAATACATAGATGATTTCAAGATAATGTTTCTTATTTTTTCCATCTTCATATTTCTACTAAAACATGGATAAAAATGTTACAAAAAAGTATTTATTAAATTCCACTTTGATTCAACTAAACTAGTTTTCCAGTTCTTTATCTTTCTTCCACTGCATTTGAATTCAACTTAGATCATAAGATGGATTCTAGATAAAGGTATATAGGGATACCAGTATTATTATTTTTCTTCTTAGAAACATCATTCGTTGTTTGTATGGGATACAAATAATAAATGTAAATTTAAACACGAATGTAGATTTAATAAAATTAAATGTTATTTAAAATCGAAAGAATTACCCAATCATGTATAGAAGAGAATAATAAAATTCTCCATGGTTTTGAAAATATACTCAATAAGTTATGGTTATTTAATTAAAATATGGTGTACTGTGGAATATGTGGATGTCAAATATGATATCAAAATTGGTTTATAATCCATGACAGAAAGTGAAAAAAAATTATATAAAATTTTATGGAATGAGATACAAAATTTATTAGACCTTATTGGAATTTCCACTGTATATAATTTGTCAACAAAAATATTATTTCATCATTCATATTAGATGATTAAATAGGTAAAATTATTTTTACTACAATAAAATGGATTCATTGTTTTTAGGGGTATTTATATAAATCTCATTAGTTTGAAGAAATTACTAAAAAAGAAAAGAAACACAGAAAATAGGAAGATAACCAAAAATTGAAAATTAAAACATTGAATCAAAAACTAAAGGTCATAAGTTATAATTTTACCTCCATATAAATAAATTGTGCAGTGTCTTAAATGCATTAAAATATATTAATCATTTAATTATATTTTATTTATAGTAATCACATATAATCAAATGATATGAAGAGTTCGAACCTTGTGGGTTATTATTGAATGACATGTTGAACAAGTATGATCTCCTTTACACCTTTTTGGTGTATATTCCAATGGATGTTCTTTAATCTATGTCTATTAATAGTTAATGGGTTTTCATCTCATACCTTTATAATATATATTTTACCAAAAAGGTAGATATCAGTGAATATGAATGGATCTTACCACATGGAATGAATCTTTTTTATATTTATCTTATAAATAGGTTTATTGAGAAATAATAGGTCTATAGGATGAGATATTTTGGGTTTTATCTTCTTTTCATGAACCACTCGACTTATTTTTTTTCTATAGTTTTCTAAATCATATTTTCTAATTTTATCCAATTCTTATAGATAACATTTATTTCATTGATAGATTGGATTTCTTTCTACTTTTTTTCTATAGGTGGGTGTAAAAACATTCCATATATTCATCGGTAATATCTCATTCCTATAGGTATCATGTAGGATAATTCTTGACCAAAATATTAATTTTAACCTTTGGGTCTATTCCTTATGGTTGAAGTTTACTATCTTTCCCAAAATAAATTTTATTTAACTATAGGAGACATTATCATTTCCATTTGTTTTGGAATTTTGGGGTATATATGTATTATGATTTACTCCATAATTCTTCTATAGTGAATTAATTATTTTATTGAAATTTGAGTCCCCTGGATACATATGATACTTCTTGGTATGCAAAACCTATTGAATATTGTTTCCTTAGAAAATCACACACAACATTATAATCATTAGTATTAATGGATTTAGATACCACCCATTTTAAGGAATGTATAATTAAATAAGAATATAATAATTAAAAAATGACAGGGGAAGAGGTCAAATAAAATCAATTCTCCATACATAACAGTTTTCAAAAAACATAGTGGGTTTTTTATGAATATGTTTAATTTATCAAATATATCTATAAAATTGTAATTATTCACTTTTCTAGTAGTATTAATATCCATTTCTAAGTAGTCTGGGATAATAAATACAGAATTCCAAAACTATTCTCGTATTATTTTGAGGCCCCATGTTTCTCCTACAAGTTAGTGTGTGAAAAAATTATAAAATGAATTCCATATCACTTAGAAAGAAAATAATTCCTTGTTACAATATCATTTTTATTTTCAAATTGAATGGATATTCCCAAATAGAAAACATGTATTCTTATTTTTGTGTATTTTATTGGAGTTAAGATGGTATTTTTCTGGTTAAGTTGACAAATAATTTATATATTTTTATGCCATGGTACTTTTCTTTTTACTATATATATTTTTTATTAAGGAACACATAGTGGATTTCAGTCTAGACATTCAGCTTCATAGGTGTTTTAATGTCTTTTTTGGTGATCATCCACATGGTTTCCAGCTCATTTTTATCATTAAACTCTATGCTAAATTCATAAAAAAGTAAAATACATATTACTATCCTATATGTTTAGATACCTATTTTACTAAGTATCATTGGATTTCATGGTTAGAAAATACACATACTTTATTAGAAGGAGTATAAAATCTGAACTTAACTAGTGGAAAACAATAGTAAGGAATACCATTTTAGTGGATGATATGGAAATCATATACTTTTATTGGGGAATTAATAAGTATTTATGGAATGCCTATAATTTTATAGAAATTCTCTACTTCAATATCGTTGTTTCAAGAGTCACATGGTAGTATGAAAAGATTATCCTAATTAGTTAGCAACATTACTTGTGGTTTTATTAATATTCTATTATGATCATAAAATTATTCCTTGAATTCCATATTAAAATCAAAATCATTTTATTTTAAATGTTTCCTAGAAAGAGTGATAGTAATCATACTAAACTACTGTATGAATATTCTATAAAAACAAACACGACATACGAAATATCTAACATATTTCAATAAAAATTGGTAAGGAATATAATTTATTACTTCAATATATATTCTCTACCTCAGTGAAATTTTAAAAAATGATATACCATAAAATTATTCCACAATATACAATGAAATGGATAATTTCAAATTTTAAAACTATTTTATTCTTGATCCATTTTTTAGCACGTTATATAGGTTTCTTAAATAGTGACCAAAATAATTTGTAGAAATAGTTAATTCATCTAATAATACCTCTAAGAAATATTCAATGTGATATTAAATATACCTACCATGAACCTTTTAATTTCTTTAGTGGATTTAGTAGTCTAAAAAAATATTCTGGTTGAAAAAGGTTCCAAAAGGACATATACATGTTATTTTTTTGTTGGTTTTTTGGAGCAATGTACACCTAAAATTATAATAAAAATAATATAATAAATTGGAATGAATTCTTATTAGAAACCATTCTATAATTTTTCCAATTAACATAATGGGAAATTACTATATTATAATCCATTAATTTATACTCCTATAATCAATAAACACCCTCCCAGTATTTTGAATTATCATAAGGATCAATTCATTTTACTCATTCACCAAAATAGTTAAGATAGTTTTCCTAGGAACTATATGGATGCGACTAAAAATTATTGATTCAAAATGGGTTAAATTATTTTCTCATAAAAAATTATCTATATATATTATTAGTACTACCATTATTGTGGGATTAAATATCATTTAGAGATTGTTAACTATTCTATATTATACCAATAAAATTATATTTTTTGTGAATATCTTATCATTTATTCCTTAAATATAACCAAGACTCCAACCTATGGCTTTAACAGTTTATCTTTCAAGTTATATAAAATTTTTCTCCCAACATGTAAGTAGGTTATTATCCATTATTACTAAGAGTTTTTTCTATTTCTTTTTGAGGTATTAATATTTTAAATCCATAGTTAGTGGTATTAATTCTCTATTTGGGGGTGTCTAAAGAGATAAAATTAAATTGAGGTTCCCTGATGCTAAGGGTTGGATTATTTTCACTAATAAAAAAATATATGCTTCTTATTTATATAATAAATATTATATTTTAGAAGTAATATAATTGTTTTCTTTTTTTCTAATATGAAAATATGATTTCATGAATTTTTAGAATTCAAGATGGTATCATCTACCTTGTATTTTTAAATAAAAAAATTAATTTCATATGGCTGAAAAATAATTAAACATACCTAGTTACCCAATATATTATTTTATCTATGAATTTTATAAGAATAAATTTTTTTAGATCATCAGAATGGTTCATCAAAGAGTTGAAGATATTGAAGTTCATAGTGTTATATCCAAAATCTATAGTGAGAGTTTCTTCATGTTAATTGATCATTTTCATGGTTTTCATCAAGAATGGTCTTAATAGAATGATAGTGGAACGCCTTGGTGCTAAATATACCACCATGGTAAAGTGTACATGTCTTATTGGAATATTAGTCCTTTTAATCAGACCAACTCATATTCTAAAACTCCTACTATAAAACTGTGGAACAATTTCAAAGTTAGAATACAACTCATGAGGAAATAAAATCTACAAACTAAAAGTATATAAACATAGAGTGAGGTATGAAATTTATATAATCAAAAAAATCAAAAAAATCGTTAGAAATCATTAAATATACAATTGTCAATGGAATTGATACTATCCCCAGATCTTGAAATTTTGTAGGTTTTAGTGGTGAGAAAAGAGCTGAAACACTTCTTCCTAAACTGATAATTTTATTTCCATCAAAAATTATCTATTTGGTATAATTTAATTTAATAAATATCACAAATTTGATGACTTTTTTAGTTACTTCTATAATATCCTTATTGATTTTCACTTTTTATAAGTTTTCTAGAATTTTCCATGGAAATTATTCTACATTAATGTATATTAAATGAGTTATCTAGGATGGAAATAGAAGTGGGTGGTCATTATTCTCCATTTATTTAGTTTTCAATGGATTCATTGTCCTTTCCTTCCTATGACTTCTAGTCCTTCATTATTTATTCTCAAATTATCCTTATTTGGGTTGGTTTTCAGGAAACATTCCTGATTTTTCAGAATATACAACCTCAATATCATTTACATCATGTCGTATGGGTTCATGTTCTTATAGTTTTAATAGTGCATATTACTTTCAACTTCTTTTAGTGATTATATTACCAATAATATTTGATTTCATTTCAACTCCACTTTTTTCAATCCCATATTCCTTAGAACCTAATACATAATCATAAAACACCACAACTCACAAAAGAAAGGTCTACTGGGATCAGGGTCCTTCAGTTGCCTCTCCTTTCACCATTAGTTGAATAATATTTGTGATATTATCCTAAAAAACCTATGATTTGTTTTACTAACCTTCCAATTTGTTAAAGTGGAATACTAAAACACCCCATTTTTATTTCTACAACACCAAACTAGGTCATGTTATTCCCATTTAATCTACTAGTGACCTAAACCTTCCTCAAATTCTCGAAACTGATTTATACTTCACCATCTAGCCTATACCATTCCACATTATATAGTATAAAAATAATTATAGGTATATTATAGATCCTCAACCAAGGAAATAAATAATAGAATTAATTAAATTAAAAAAAACCACGTTAAAAATTAAATCCTATTGTTGAATACTAAAATCAATAAACAATAACATGTACTAGATTCATCAAAATATTTTGAATCATTTATTAAAAAAGTGTATAGAATCATTTCACCAAATCATTTATAATCATAAACCTTTATTTCAAAGGTAACAGTGAATAGATAAGAAGTATATGGAATTTTTTTAAAAAAAGAAAACAATTTATAATCTTGGACAAAATTTTAACTAAATGAGTTCCACTCTATCCAAGATCTCTCATTAAACATTAATAATATTATTAAACTAATCATATAAGTCCATACTTATTTATTAGTTTTTCAAACCCCCCAATATCATCATGTGATTGAAATATTTTCAGTATTCCCATTTCCCCCATCACTTCTGATTTATATTTGATTCTTCATCCTTAAAAATCTTCATTTTCCCTTTAGTTTTAAATATTTACTAATCAAAATAATATTCATTATTTTAATACATGTGGATTACCACTAATTGATTAATGATGGATGACATAACAGCCCAAGAATTGGCTTGGAACCACATTTGAATCTTTTAATTCCTATATTGGATATCATAAAAGATAACTTTTTAACAAATCTATGACACATTATGATTGGGAACATTTACATTAAAATCCTTACAATTTTTTACAATGTATTGTTATCATTCAAAATAGATATATGGTATACTTTCAATACTTATGATGAAGAGACTTATGATTTTCATTATAGGATTACAATTAGGACCAATGCATTATGCTCCTCTATGAAAATAATATAATAACCTCTATTACCAATTTTTCAACCTATAGAAATACCAAAAAGCACAAATTATCTAAGAATAACCTAGATTTATGTACAAAACAAACTTATCTTGATTAAGTTTTTTAATAAATTCAAAAATAAATATAGGATTTATTACAACCATTTAAAAAGATTAAATAAAATAATTAAAACAACATTTTCAATCCATTTCAGTTATTAAATCAAATAAATCCATTATATTAAATATAAGATAGTTACCCCCAAAATTGTAATATGGTGGGATTAAAATCAATAAAAGGAAATATATAATATAGGAAAATATTAGTTTTTCAATTCCCCCACACTTATTCTTTGAACATTGGATAGGTGAATTTAAAATATTTCTAGAACCATATTTATATACCTTCTAAAGTCAATTCATCATTCAACACCATAGTCATCACTCTTATAATTAACCTTAAAATATATCGATTCAATTTTCTTCATAATGTTTATTTAATTGATCACCTTTTCTTTCATCCTCTAATTCACACTTTCACATAACTTCCCATTATATTTTATCTCAATAAATAATTTGATTATCAAGAGATTTTTTTTCCATTCCATGTACAAAAAGACTCAAACTAGGATTGATTAATTTCTTTATCACCAACCAATGATTCATGAATATATAAATATCATGAGATTTTATATATCAGGTTGAAATGCCTCAAAGGATTAGATATGGGTTAGATCAAAATGTAATATTTTTGAGGCTAAATAGAACATCTTGGATTGAATATAAAATTTAATGCATGTTTTACTATTTATTGCAAATATGGATTCCTCCATAACCGCATATTTCACTCCCCCATATCAAATTATTTGAAACATCCATATACATTTATCACTCTTTCTCTCGATTAGAATAAAAAATTCCATTCCTCTTTTTCATTATTAAATACATTTTTTTATATTATCTTGAAGGCATAGAGGGATTCTGAATTTTCTTCATGAGGGTGTATGACATTATATAGCTTCATGAACATGTTATCCTTTATAAAATTCATTTGTATAATTTTCACTAGTAGTTTATTCCCATTTCCCAATATCATTTTTTATATTTTTTTAATATGGATTACTCTTTAGAATCATATTATTTAAGGAAAGAGTGGGATGTTTTTTCTTGAAATAGTGGGGGATCTCGATGGCCAAACTCTTATGATTTCATGAAAATTTTTTACAATTTTAATTATGATATTTATCCTAAAATAGTATAAAAAATCATTATAAATGGGTCATTAAATTCTATATAGATTCTAAAAATGGGTTTTTTAAATCATTTTATTTCTTCCCCCGCACTTGAATTCATCTTAGATCATGCAATGGATTTATAAATAAATATTTAAAGAGAATGAGTGTTTTTATTGTGGATTAAAACAAAACTTATTCCTAGATTCAAAGGGATGTAAGGATTAAATGTAAAGGTAGGAATGAAAATAGAGTTTATATAACAAAAGGGGCATTAAAATAAAAATAATTTTTCAATCATGTATATCAAAAAAATTTCGAACTCTCTAAGGTTCTAACTAGATTGAAATGAAAGTTCAAGTTAATCACGAATTATTTTATTTACTCATGAAAAGGTAATTGAAAATTGGATATCAAAATTTGTTTAGAAGCCTCACTTGTAATGTAACAGAAATGTTGGATAGTATTTCAGGGAATGAGATTACAAAATAAAGTTTTCCTTATTGAATTTAAATTATTTATAATTTTAAAACAATGTAATTTGAATATTCATCTATGGTGAGTAAATGGGTCAAATTAGATTCACAAAATTGGAATCCATTGAATGTTTGTGTTGGTATTCAGAATGATCATATAGTATTCAAAAAATTGACTAAAAATAAAGGGTAATAAATAAATTAAAAATACATTAAAATTTAAAAATAAATATAAAAATTCTTATATCAAAGGTCCAAAATTACAAAGTTCCCTTATTCCCCCAGACATGAACCTTGGGCTCTAGAACATTGAATTCAGAATATTACTAAATAAGGATTTAAATACCATCTAATATAAATTAAGATTCTCATAACATAGTCAAAAATATTTTTATGCATCCTAAAGGATCTTTACACCAATTTATTCATCCAATTTACTAAATAAACCTCATCTATTCCACCATATCATGCACACTTATACCTAGTTTTAAATAATTTTTCAACTATGAAATCTGTATTATTTTCATGGGAGGTTTTTCACATTCTATGTTCACACAACATTCACCAAATTATTGATGGATTTATTCATCGCCACATAATCATTCAACGAAAATTTCATATCACGAGGGCTTAAAGATCTGATTCAAACATCCTTGAGGCTTAAAGTTCAGTAGGATCTAAATATAAAATTGTTGATGTTGGATGAGGGTAATTTTCTATAATATGAATCTCAATGCATGATCTTATATTTCCATCAAGTATGAGTATCTCCCTCAATTCCTATTCACTAACTCAAGTATATATATCATGGATTTATCCTTGTACATACCATAAAATTTTCCCCCACATCATTAAATTATATTCCATTTCTTTAATTCCTCTAAAAATATTTTTTCCTGTTATTCTCTTGAAGATGGAGGGGGATCATAATGTATCTTCTTGGTGGAGTGGGTCCATCTTTAACTTATTTCAGGATCTATCTTCTATAAACATTCATGGTAGTTGAATCACCATAAATTTCTTCCCAGTACCCCAATTGAAGTGATTCCATTTTTTTTTTACAGATTTCTCTTCAGAATCATATTCGTTTATAGAAGGTAGTGACCCCATCAATTCAATCATTGGTGTATCTCGATAGAAATCCATTAATGATGTATACAGAATGTTTTTTGACTCCTTCCATGTTATTTATCCTAAAACAAAATTAAAAATGATATAAAAAATTATTCTTTAAATTCTATAATGATTCTACTTAATTGGGTTTCTAGTCCTTTTTATTTCATCCACTACATTTTAATTCAACATAGACTGTGAAACGTTTTCTAGAGAAACATATATGCGGATACTAGTCTTATAATATGGATTATTAACAAATTTATTCATGGTTTATATGGGATAAAAATAGTAAATGTAAATGTGAAAATTAAAATAGAGTTAATAAAATAACATGTGATTTAAAATCAAAAGAAATCATCAATCATGTATATATTAGAATAATAAAATACTTCATGGTTTTGAAAATATTTCTCAGTAAGTTATGGTTATTCAATTACACTAATCTTAACTAAAGAATATGTGGATTTCAAATAATATAACAAAATTGGATTATAATATATGCTAGTAAGGGAAAAAATAGACAATATTTCATGGAATGAGATTCAAATTTATTGGGTCTTACAGGAAGTTCCATTATATATAATTTGTAAAAAAATCCCATTTCAGAATTAATATAAAATTAATAAATGATTAAATTTAGTTGTCCTACTATATAATAGATTCAAAAAATTTAGTGGTATTCTTATTAAGCTCGTAGGTTTCAAGAAATTACTAAAAAAGAAAAGAAACACAAAAAAATTGAAAGATAAAAAGAAAATTGAAAAATAAAACATAGATTACCAATCTAAAGGTCATAAGATAAAATTTTAACTCCCTATAAATAAATGATTCAGCGTATTCAATTCATTAAAATATATTAATCATGTAATTATTTTTTAATTAAAATAACCACAAATAATTAAATTTTAAGGAGTGGTAGAACCTTGTGGGTCATTATTCAAAGAAATGTTGGATGAGTAAGATCTCCTTCACTAATTATTTGGATATATTCCCATGGTTGTTATTTAATCTATTACTATTAATATTTAATGTTTTCTCTTCTCCTTCCATTGTAGCCTACAGAACCACAAAATGGTATATATCTATGAATATTAATGGATCTTACAATTTGTAATTAATATTATATATATTTATATTCTATATAGATTTTTTAAGAAACATTAGGCCTATAGGATGAAATATTTCGTGTTGTATCATATTGTTAAGAGCCACATGATTTATTCTATTTATTCAAGAATTTCCCAAATCAAGTTATCTACTTTTCTGCAGTTCTTATGGATAACATTCATTTCATTGAAAGTACACATTTTCATTATAATCCAACATCATAGGGAGGTGTAAAATCATTAAATAATTAATTGATAATATCTCATTCCTATATGTATCATGTAGGTTAACTATAGGGCCATAATATTTATTTCAGCCTTTAGATGTATTCCTTCTAGTTGAATTTTACTATATTTTCCAAAATAAATTTTATTAAACAATGGGTAACTTTATTTTGTAAACTTTTTTAGTGATTTTAGGTTGAAGATGTAATATAATGTACTCCAAAATTATTCATCATTGGCTCAATTATTTTTTTGAAATGTGAGTCCCCTAGTCCCTAAGGTTGCCTCTTGGTCCTCCAAACATATTGAATATGTTTTCCTAATAAATTCACACACAACCTTAGTTTTATTAGTTTTGGTGGCTTTGGATTCCACCCATTTTTATAAATAATATAAATAAATAAGCATATGTGAAATTAAAAATTATAGGGGAAGTGGTCTCATTAAATCAATTCCTTGTAGTTAAAAAATTTCACAACAGATAGTGGGTTTTTTATTAATATATTTTATTTTCAAAATATATGTATTAAATTGGAATTTTCTAAATTTCTAATAGTATTAATATCCATTCCTGAGTAGTGTGGGATAATGAATACTAAATTCAACAATTATTCTCTTATTTATTTGAGGAACCAATTATTTTATTCAAGTTAGTGTATGAAAAAAATTATAAAATGGATTTGACATCATATAGATGAAAAAATTACCTCATTTCATTATTATTATATATTTACAAAAAGTAATGGATCTTCCCAAATATAAAAAATGGATTCTTATTTTTGTGCATTTTATAGGAGTTAAGATGATATTTTTCTTTAGAAGATAACAAATAATTTATATATTTTTAAACCATGGGACATTTTCGTTTACAATGTAGCAGTTTTCTCGTGGAACGTGTCAATTTTGGGGATTTTATTCTAGATATTTGGCTTCATTGGTGTTGTAAAGTCTCCTTTGGTGATCATTCACATGGGTTCCAACACATTTTTATCGTTAAACTAAATGTTTAATTATTAAAAAAATAAAATACTTATTACGATCAAATATTTATCATATACATTTTTTATCAAGTAGCTACGGGTTGCATGGTTGGAAAATTCACTAACATTAGTTCTAAGAATATATGATCTGAACATATCTAGAGGAAAATGACTATAAGAAATTCATTTTTAGTGGTTTATATGGGAATAATATATTGTTATTGAGGAATAATTAATTATTTATTGTTTATTTGCAATTATCTTGAAATTAACTACTTCAATAACTTTGTATCAAGACTCACAAAGTAGTATGAAAAGATTCTCCCAATTAGCTAGCTACATTAATTTCGGTTTTATTAGTCTTCTCTTAAGTTCATAAATTATTCCTTGAATTAAATATTAAATAAAAATCATTTTCGTTTAAAAGTGTCCCAGAAGTAGGGATTATAATAATACTAAAATATTGTAAGAATATTATGTAAAAACCAACATGGAAAACGAAATATCAAACATGTTAAAAAAAATTGGTAAATAATATAATTTTTTTACCTCAATTTTATATTATTCTACCATAATTCCTATTGTAGAAATGATATACTATAAAATATTTCCACATTTTACCATGAAATAGATCATTTAAAATTTTAAAATTATATTATACTCAATGCATGTTTTATCACATTATATAGTTTTCTTAAATAATGACCAGAATAATTAATATAAATGGTTAATTTATCTAAGAATATCTCTATGAAATATTCCATGTGATATAAAAACATACATAATAGATACATTTGAATATTTTTTAGTGGTTTCAATAGTCTAAAATAAATTCTCTAAAAGAAAAAGGTTCCAAAATGACATGTACGTGTTATCCTTTCTTGGTTTTTTGGAGTAATGTATAGTTGAAAATGTCATAAAAATCATATAATAAATTGTAATGTGTCCTTATTAGAAACCATTATAGAATTTAAAAAATGAAAATTATGGGAATTTAATATTTTATAATCATTTGATTTATCATTCTATAATCAATACACACTCTCCCAGTATTTTTAATTATCATAGGGATCTATTAATTTTACTCATCCCCCAAAATGCTTAAAACAACTTTCTTATGAACTATATTGATAAAACTAATCATTTTTCATTCAAAATGGGGAAAATGATGTTCTCATAAAAATATTTCTATATCTATTTTTAGTAACTTCAATATTGTGAGATAGAACGTCAATTAGAGATTCTTAATTAGAATATACTATACCAAAATAATAATTCTATTTGAGCATATTTTTTCATTTATTCCAATAATATACCCTAAAATCCAACCCATGGTTCAAACAGTTTATCTTTCAAGTTATATAATAATATTTTCACAAATAATAATTAGGTTATTATACTTGATTACTAAAAGTTTTTCTTCTTCCTTGATCTATACTGATTTTATATCCATAGTAAGTGGTTGTAATTATTGATTTGTGGGGTCTGAAAGAGGTAAAATTAAATTGAGATTCCCTGATGATAAGGGTTGAATTATTTCCACTCATCAAAAAAATATAATCTTCTTATCAATAAAATAAATATTCTATTTCACTAGGAATATCATAATTTACCACTTTTTATAATATGAAAATAGGATTTCTTGAATTATCAATATTTTGGACAACATCATATTCCTTTTATCATTATATAAAAAATTGCTTTTTATGGCCAATAAATCATTAAATAGACCTAGTTCTTCGATATATGTTTTATATTTAACATTAATAAGAATAAAAATTCATAGACCATCTAAAGGGTTCCTCATAGAGTTGAATATTTTGAAGTTTAGAGTGTTGTATCAAAAATCCATAGTGAGGGTTCCTTCATGTACATTGATCATTTTCTTGGTTGTCATCGAGAATGGTCTTTCTAGAATGATATTGGAATGTCCTCAGGCACAATCTTCTTCGATATTAAACATTTATAACTAATATTAGAATATTGTTCCTTTTACTCAGACTAACACATATTCTAAACCTAATACTAGAAAGATGGAACAATTTTCATGTTACAACACCACTCATGTGGGGATAAAATCTACAAACTACAAATAGGTAAACATAGATTGGGGGATGAAATTTAAATAAGCGTATAAATAAAATAAATCTCTTGAAAAATTTAAATATACAATAATTAATGGAATTGAGAAGGTCCCTAGATCATGAAATTTGGTTGGTGGTACTGTTGAGATAAGAGTTGGAAAACATATTCCTGAACTAATCATTTTATTTCCATCAAATATTCTCTTTTTCCTATAATGTAATTTTAGAAATATCAAAAAAATTATGTTTTGTTATCAATTTCGTAATTTTTATATGGATTTCCACTTTTTTTAAGGTTTCCATCATTTTCAATTGAATTTATTCCACTTTAATATTCATTGAAGGAGTCATCTATGATGGAAATAAAAGTGGATGGTTTTTATTCGTTATTTATTTATTTTTCATGGGATTTAATGGACTTTCCATACTATTTCATTAAGTCCTTACTTATTTATTCTTACATTCTCCTTAGTTGGGTTGGAATTCATAAAACTTTCCTGATTTTTCATAATTTATAAACTAAATATCTTCTATATTATGTTGGATGGTTTCATGTTCTTGTAATTTTAATAGTTCTAGTTCCTTTACACTTGTTTAAGTTATCATATTCCCAGTTTCCCTAGGGTCAAGTTATTTTTATTTATGTAGTTTTATTGGGTTTTATGAAATTTCTTACACCATTATTCTTATCACGTTTCTTTTAGTCATGGGTTCTTATATCATTATACTTTTTTATTATTGAACCAAATGTTTTTCACAAGTGTATGACCTCTCATAAAATTTATTTTACTAAAAATGTGGTGTTATAATGAATAATTAAAATTATATTTATAATTAATTTATAATGGTGGTGTGTTTTGAAACTTTTGGTTTTGTTTTTTGGAATGAGGGTTATATTGAGGATTGGTGTTGATATGGTTGTCTAGACAAGTTTTTATGATTTCATACATGGTTTGGATCTCTCTATCCCTAATTGTTTGAAATTTACATGTATAATAGGTTGTTGGAAAACATTATGTGCACTTTAAATTAACACATTTTTCAGTGATATTAATAGAATATGTGTAAAAACACCATTCATTTGGGGTATATTATTCACAAACATTATTCTGATTGATCAATCATATAAAATTGGTTCACTCTTAATGTTTTTTGATGTAAATGTGAAAAATAGAAGATATTAAGTAATTAATTCCTCTTGTTATTGTACTGTTTTTGTCAAATTATTATGAATTTTGAGTAATAAACTCAATAGACATTTTCTTTATGATGAAAATTTTCCTTTCAAGGATCCTCCGGATGATGAATCTTATAGGTTTATACCATTTTTAGCTAGACCTTTATAGGGTAACACTATTAAATCGTTCACTTTAACATCTTTTTTGGGGTCATATGACACATAACTTCTTGAATCTATCTCGATACACATAGTGAGTCAATCCAAGTTCTTTTTTGAGGTATTGTATCATTTTTTAATTATTATACTCCTAAAGGTGTGGAATAATATTTTCATGAAGAAACCTTTAAGATCATCATAATCATGGAATTCATCTGTTTGGAGTTTATACATCCATTATTTCATAACTCGTTTAAGTGATAGGGGAAATTCCCTACACATCACTTATTCCCTATCCACTCCTAATGGTTTCCTAGTTGAGTGGAAATGTGTGAATTAGTTTATGATTTTATTGGGCTATTTTTTTATATAATAATGAAACATTTTCAAAAAATTTATTAGAATAATTTTCAATTCAGAATAATTTTTAAATTTAGGAATATATAATTTGATATATTTATTAGAAATTTAGGATCACATAGATATTTGAGGGTTTGGTTGGGATTGTTAGCCATTTAATTTCACTCATGGTGAACACTGAGGTTTCTAAACAAGTCTATCAGAAATATTTCCTCAATTTTTGGTTAAAACATTGGATTCTTAGTCAAATTAAAGCTCTTTCAATTTTGAGATAAAAATAAATTAATGTATTATCAGATGATCATGGAATGTAGGGTTAAAATTAGATATTTTAAGGCACTACCTCTCCATAAATAGTTCTATGTTTCATGTGGACGTTTTCATTCATCATAGAAATTAATTTAATTATTATTAAAAATATAATAATAGTATAAACCTATGTTGTCTCCTAGAGAGTAGTACACACACAACCGAGTTTTCAATTTTTTATTTGTTAAATAAATAATTTTAAAAAAAATAAATGTATGAAATAAATATATAAAAATAGATTAATGATAAAATTTATTATGTTAGGGTTGAAATACTAATTTTAATGTTATCATATTCTCATATTATTTAGATCCTATTCATTATAACTGATAAGTTAATGGTTATATAATTTCCTTTCCATTCACACTTTATATAATAAAATTGGTGAAATTATCTTTAAAAATTCCATACCATGGTCAACCCTCCCTCTTATGTGTGAAAGATTACTATTAAATCACCACCAATTAACTTATGAAACTGGCAACCTCTTCTTTTTATTCCTAAAGAATCCATGAGTAACTATTGATCCTTCATCACATTTTAGGAACCATGTAACAATTCACCACACATCCCATTGAACTACACCAAATATGTTCCAAAACATAGTAGATGTATATGATGGATCTTACAATATGGAACTAAAAAAGTAATTATTAAATTAATCACAACCGAATTCAAAATAAAAATTTGTTACTAAATACTAAAATCAATCAACAAAAAAATAACATTGGATTTGATGAAATAACAATACTCAAACATTAAAATATAAAATTTATTTACCTACCTAAAATCACATAGAAGCTTAATACCCAATTAAATGGGAATCAAAGAACATGGATAAAGTATAAGGACTTACAAAATAATAAAATAAATGAATATGGTAGCAATATGTTCAACCATATTAGTTTCTCTCCGATAATGCTATCTCAATTTTATTTAGAACCCATCATCATTTAATGATCTGGGGATCTCACTATTTATCATCAATTCAAACCCTAATTCCCTTTATTACATTTAAATATTGTGAAACATACCCTGACCTTAATGGATTCTGATCTGTATGTGATATTTGCTCCATGAAAGTCCATAGATCACATTTTTTGTTTAATGTTTATTGATAAAAATATCATAAAATATGTTAATACTTGTGGAATACCATGAATGGTTTCATTAGGTATAAAAAATAAGACCAAATTTTGTCTTGATTCTCTATGTGAATACACCATATTCTACCTTTTATCTTTTATAATTTTCTTCTTTTAAAAATGCATCAATCTTTATGATCTATATGTTTTATGTTATATTTTGTTATGGTGGTATGAAATAATTCCTCCTTGACCCAAAAGAGTTAAAATCAGATCATAATCCATATGATGAAAATATTTTTTACCATTAGTAAGTCATTTTGATCATTCCTAGGGCATTGTATTTTAATGGGAATGTGATACAGTTAAATCCTCTGTAAAAGTTTTTTCCAATAGCTGTTACATATTTCCTGGATTATCATAAAATAAAATTTATTTTATTTAGAAACAACTTCATACACCTAAAATAATTATTAAAATATTAAATATTAAATTATCTATTTAATTAAAAAATTAAAAAGATCAAATAAAAAATTAAAATTAATGATTTAATCCATTTCGTAATTAAATCCTAAAATTTCCCTTATTCTAAACATTAGATAGTTACCCCTAAATTTTTTATATTTATGGATTAAAATAATTAAAATTAAAGATATAATAAATTAAAATATTGGGTTATTAGTTTTGTATCATGGATTACATTATAAAACCCTAATATATATATTAGAGGATTGAAATACTAGAAATCCAACACTACCTTTTTTCTTTCCTAGTCATTGAATATTTATAATCATTATTTTCATTTAAATGAATTTTATCTATGAGTACAATATATTTAAAAAAATTTATGGATGTTTATTCACCTAGATTCCATACATCGATTGATTATGTTAATTATTGACTTGGTCACACACACTCTATTCATATATTTCAAATAATACATACTATATTAAAGGGTATTTACCAATAAATCCTCTTTATATCATTATAAGCCTATATATTTTCCATGGGTGTATTAGGTCAGGTTTATTGATGAAAATATGAATGTTATCCATATGTGATTCCTCTTGAAAATGTTGTGAAACATATTTTATTTCCATGGGTTCACTATGATATAATGAGAATTAACTTTCTATTACACTCATATGTATAGATGATGGTGTAGTGGTTCTATATCACCCTACAATGTATTAGTTATTTTTTATATCACATGAGATAGTTGGGCATAAAAATTATGAGTTTTTTATGGAGGAGTGGTAATAATTTGTTTTATCATGTTTTTATGTCTTTACATAATGAGTTTGTTCAGAAAGGAATGGGTGTAAAGATATTTCTCACAAGGAATTAAAATTAATAAAATATTCCACATTTATATGATTATTTTAATTCTGAGATGTAACAATTTCAATTTTTATTCAACTTTTCTAGGATATTACCCACTTTTATGTTATTCTATCTTGATTTAGGAATTTTTTATGCTTCTAAGCTATGTTATTATTGTTTATCTTATTTGATTTATTGTTATTCCATGATATGTTCTTATGTTATGACATGTCTGATTCCATGATATATGATATATGATTTTCTGGGAATGGCTTTAGTATATTTACTGATTATACACATATGAAATTCTTTTGTTCACATATTATCTTTTATTGTTATCAATTATTATTAAACTTACTTAGTATTTAATCTCACACATGCCTTGTGTTTCCATTTCCCAAAATTTTATGGTCAATTAATGTCTATGTTGTGCCTATAAGATTATATTGTGTGGATAATTTTATAGATGTGTCAAATACTTTTTATGGTTTATGCTGTTTCTTATATAGTTGTAAAAATTCAATTTTATTGAAAAGAACTTGGGATTTTTTGTTAATTTCTTCCTACCTCACTCAAAAGTCTAAAATTTAATGACCATTAGAACATTTTTTAAAGTAATCTTTTCATTAATAAATGTAATTATAATATGGTCACATTTAATGGTTGTAATAAAACTCACTCTCTCTTGAAATTTTGGAATCCAACATTATAAATTTTCAATGGAATTCGTGACCAGATGATTCATGTGAGAAACATCATATCCCTATGTGGCCCCATTATGGTAATAGTGGATAATTGTAAATTATATAAGATGAAATAGATCGTGAAGAATATTGTAGGACCCGAATTTGTTATTATAATAACATACAAGCTATATCGGTCACTAGCTGGTGTGATATTTTCTAGAAGTTTCTCTACCACCATATCTCCAAACTGATAAAGATAAAAATACTTGACCTTTTAAATTTTAAATAAGGTGAAAATTAGAGGTTCTTAGAATTTATTTCCATATTTTATTCAGTAGCATATTCATTAAATATTAAACTACCCAAACAATAGTTGTTGATGATAAACATATAGAATAACAATGATGAGTTGAAATTACAGTTGATCACATTAAAATACCCAGGTGATTAAATGTGTTCCTCACTGTTTCACTATGTTTTGAAAATGAAATATGACGGATCATTGAATAATATCAGATGATTTCATCAAATGACAGTATGAAATTATTACATTTAAAAGAAGAAGATTTTAGAATCAAGCTAGTTTCTGTGATTTCTTAGGCCCTTGGCTCACTCAATATAATATTTTTTTGTATCTTAAGTGGTGGAAGCAAAAGTATCACCCTCATCTAAAGGGGAAAAGTGACACATAATTTATTTACTTTAATATATAAAGAAAAAGATATTTTTTTAGAAATGATAAATTATAAGGATATTTTAATGCCATTTTGGGGAACAACTTTCTCATATTTCAATAACCTAAGAGGCAAAACAAGATTAACCTCCATAATCATCCCGACTACTACCCCTTCCATGAATTTTTAGGGCATATTATCCTATATTATTTTGTCTCAAAAAATATATTTTAGAAAATTGTTGACTATGGGAAAGTGAAGTTAGGTAAAAAAACTTCATAGTTATGCTATCATTATTCTGATACATATAATGTCATGGGAGAATTGAAGAAAATAATTGAGAAATTTGATCAAAATTTTGATGACTAATGATCAAGAAATCAGTAAATAGAGTATATGTTTTCATTAGGGTACAACTTAATTTTCAGGTTGGGGCCCTGTCTCCTACTAAATTAAATGAAAGATAATGTTTTTTTGTTCGGATTAAGTAACTCAAGAGCCTATGGATGAATTGAGAACCTAATAAAATTTATGTTAATAAAATTACATCAAAATAGAGAAATTAAAATAAATTCTCCCAGTTAATCAAAATAGTAGATAGATATAAGATTGATATTATAAAATATTTCTCAAATTCTGGTTAGGGACCAATTAAAAAATTATAAAATTATATTAACTATTATAATGGATTTACATAATTAATTAATTATATTAACACTATTTATGACTGACTATAAAAGTAAAAGTTTTGTTTATAGTTTAAAACAAATAAAGTTTAAGAATTAAAAACTAAAGAAAAAACACAATGACACAATTGAATAAATATGGGGTTTAGTATCATTATGAGGATTAATCCCATCCATTTGGAAATCACCTTCTTCCAAGAATCTTATATAACAATAATTTGTTCCAGACCATTGATATGGTTAATAAGAAATATATCACACGATGTCTTATATCAATGCATCTTTTATGGTTATATGTGGGTAGAAAAAAACACAGGTCATGCAAGGAACTCTTCCATAATAACCATGGGTAAGAAGTTGAAAAGATAAATAGAGAATATCATGTATTCCCCAATTAATGTGTAAGAGTATATGTGGGTTAATATAAAGATTAAATCAATAAACTTTTGAAAAAGTACAACAAAACAAACAGATAAAATAAATAGAGATGAAAACCTGATGTGATGGTTAATTTTTAATACTCCAGACACATGTGAGTCCTTGGGAATAGTTTAGTTTGAGCTTGAATAGATTCTCTATGTGATAAAAAAATTTAGAATAATGAAATTGTTTTTTCACTATGTAAGAAATGATTTATATCTTTTGGGTACTTCACACTTTAATAGCTTAATGACCATGTATGTGTTTAGTGTATAATTCATGCATTTAATCATTTCAATTCACATCATATCACTCACGTATGAGTGTGTAAATGAAAAATATATATATTTATGGAGATTAAAATACCAAATTAAGAAAAATAAATAAACTTTTTCAGATCCTCATATTGAAATATGAATTTTTCATCAATGCATCCGTGTAATGGTTAATGAAAATACATTTAATAATCCACCGGATTAACTCCCATCAAATAGTAATTTTTATAATTAATGACAAAGGTAGAAATATGATAATAGTAGCATATGTTTATATTATATCATCTTTAATGGAAGTAAGTTGGTGGTAGCATGGTGTTGTTACCACATAAGAAAACAATATAAAAATCAAACAGTAATCACATTCTTGCGATATCAAATTGAGAAGTACTAGATCTGGTGTGGTCATGTTCCTGATTGACTGGCATTGGAAAGCTTTTTGTGGTATCATTCTTGCTGGTGAAAAATATCTGGTGGTAACACAATGTTGATTGTAGTAGGTTCTAGCAGTGGCAGAGGCTACCTGTAGAAAATATGGAATAATCGTATATGAACTAATTGTTTTCTTTTCAACACTTTTCCAATTTTCTTGAAAAGAATTATTTATGAAATATTATAATATATTATAGCATTAAGTTCATTAGAAACATAGTTAAAAATATTCATGATCATTAAAAAAAGGAGCAGTGTAAAATATTCCCATTTTCATATAAATAATAATGTAATTTTATAAATGATTCCTAAAAATCATAGGCATAAAATAGATTAATTTAAAAATTATTAGTATGATTAAAAATTCAAATGATGAATGTGAAATTTTGAAGGAAATTTTAAAAAATTAATTTAATTATTAAATAGTGAATCCAAAATGTTTTGGTATCAAAGGATAAATCCAATTAATAATGTTATTAAAGGATACGATTGGTATGAAATATAAATTAATGTGAACACAATAGTATTGGAATAAAATAATGAGTATGAATGGAAATTCAATAACTATTATCACCAATATGCGATTACCAAAATAATAAGATCTGAAACAATAAATTTAAATAATAATGATTTTTATAATAAGAGATACATTTCATTGTAGAATAAAATTCATTTTATTAATGAAAAAAGGAATACATCGAATATACAACAAATTCCTTATCGAATACTAGTTATAATCTAAATCACTCTTATCTTAGGTGTTAGGATCAGAGGTTCATTTTCCTTAACCAGAGGTTGGAGGAACTGATGTTTAATCTGAGGGTGTTGGGATAGTAAATGAAGTTTTTGATGTATTTTTAGGAATTTATTTAATGATCATGGGTATGAGAATCTTGAACACTTCAATTAGAGACTTGTTGAAAGTCTGGAACTGAGGTGGAAATGGATCTAAGGAAGGGGTAGTTGTGAATTCTGAGATGGGCATCAACTCAAGTACCACCACTTTTGTACTGAAAACATATAAGAATAGATTTATAAGGTTAAGAAAATCCATAATAATATTCCAACCTCTCTACATAGCACTAATTAAATCTTATATTCTTTGAATAATTTGAGAATAGGTTCAAAAACCATGATATGGTCATTAATGTTACATAAAAACCCCAGTAATACGTGGAATCCTAACATTTTCATCTAAAAAATGAAATGAAAATTTCTGTCATGTTTTGTATATATCACAGAAAGTTAGAAATAGAAATATTTGGTGATGTTTTCCATATCCCTTCATGATTTCTTCAAATACTCTCTGAACACTTTTTATATGTTCTCACCATGTTGTATGATATGGTGTAGATCCTCCTAATGAGATGTTTTGATATCAAAGAAAATAGATTGATGCTCCTATATTTCTATGGATTGGATCATCATGGAATCTACTAAGGTAGAAATAGGTAGATCAATACATTTATAATAAATAACAAGAACACTCTTCAACCTCCCCATCATATAAATCTATCTACCAATAAAGGAGTTATTCATGCCCTCCATCACAAATCTCATAGACTCTACCTCAGAGGCCAATATCTTATTTTGAATTTTGAATTCTAGAATATAAAAATTCATCTTGGGATGGATATGGGAAACAAAAAAATCAAACAAATTTCTATAATCTGCTTCACTAATCTGTGTGACAGGAGGTTCCTTAGACCACAACACACTAATCATATTAGAAAGAATTCTATCCCTAAAAGACTCTAAATTATCTCTAGAAACAACATCTAAAGGAACCAATATAGAAGTAGGTGGGGTTCTATTAACCCTTTTAACACTATTAATAGTATCCTCTACAATAAATGATACATAAGGTGAACTTAAATGGAATTGATAAATCTAACCTACATCATCAATCTCATCTACTAATGATCACTTAGGATCTATCCCAACTCTAATTGAAATAGTAGTTCCACCATTATCTATTGGACTTTTTATTTCATCACTAATTACATCATCACATGAGTCTGTATAAGATAGTCCATGTAGTTTAGATCTAGGGGAAGGAACCCCCTCAAATGATACATCATCCTCTTTTTAGGGAGAACCACACTAAATATATTTGAAACCACCATCTTATTCTATGATATTAATTAACTCAGAGTAGTCTATAAAAAGATAAAAATTACCTAGGAACATATCCCACACATCATGTGTAGCTAATTCTACTATAGTATAAGTGAAATTAATGGGATTTACATGGTAATCATTATGAATGATAGAACCTAGGGATTTCTCACCCTCAACAAGTACTCTGGTATCACCTCTAGAAAAGGAAACACCACCAAATGGTTGAATATGAAAATATACCTTTGAATGCATTGATTGGGATGAACTAAGTCACTCTATATACCTCAATGAATCTGTTAGATAAATATATTGTGTTTGAGTCCTCTCAACCTCATTAGCATCATCATGGTCAGGTCTATCACTATTATTTTAATTATCATCATCTTCATTGCTTACATTACTGTCATCACCATTGTTACCATCCTCACAACCATTTGATATCTCTAAAACTTCTCTAGACTACATATGGTAACTTTTGAACTACTCATCCCTAGATACCATAGTCCTTAAATCGGCATCATATCTTTCACTTATGAGACATTATTTGGTAGGGAGAGATATGGGAGGTCTAGAAGCTCTAAAAGATATGGTATGGATCTTAGGGATATCAGTTTCAATTACCTCCTTAATATAATTTTCCCATTACACTTCATTAATAGCCACATCAACTTCATATTCCTCAGTCACATAATATTCTACCTCATATAGATTTAAACAAGGATCTATGAGGTTCTTTTTTTTAAATTGATGGTATATAGAAATAAAATATGCATATATTTTTTTACTATCTTCAACTCAATTTTTCATCCATGGATTATAATTTACATTCATTGTTTTATATGTTACCTTACCTAAGAAAAAACCACCACAATTCACATTATCTTTCTCTGCCTCATCTATCAATAATATGGTGTCTAGAATGACCGCAACGAGCTTAGGATAAATGATATAATTATACCAAATGATGACTTTCCTATTTATATCATGTGTACCATGAGGTATCTAAAAATATTAATCCTATTTTTTATTTTATAATGAATAGATGTAACACATCATGATAGTTCATAGTGCTACGTTCCATATTTTCTAGGACACAACATATCTTGAATAAACATGATCAACAACACTCATTCTACATCCAACTCAATAGTAGAAGGCCTTCTCAAAGTATTATCACCAGTATAATCAATTAAAGCATCCACATAAACAAAATATTCACATTAAATGGGTATCTATTTTTTATAGTCATGTAAAATTCCTCAGTGTGGTATATTGATACATCTCACCCATTCATATGAAGAAAATGTAATCAATTTTCCATCAATCATACTCTAAAAGAAATATTTATTTTCATCAAAACTAAACTATGTGTATTCATAGAACATAATGAACAAAACTATGATAGAAATGTATATAATTTCTACATAACTTGTATGTATATACCTAGTACTTTATCACCCTGAGAACCAAGGACATTCTCTATAACAACCATTTTTCATCAACTATTTTTTTAGAAACAACCACGTGATTTGAAAGCTACGAGTTCATTTTCTCCATGGAAGCTCGTATAGGTTGTCCTATATACTTTTTTTTCATTCCATTATTCTATAATAGATAACTCTGATGGATGATGGACTCTCACCTTTTTATTGAAATGAAGTTTCAAGTAATGGTGTGAGATGGTTGAATAACAGGATAGAAAGGGAAGATGAAACAGTTTAATATAGGCAGGCTCGTGAAAGAGTGATTCAAATTTAGATTCTAACATTGATTTACCATTTTGGTATTTGAATTAAAAAAAATAATATAAAAAATAAATGATAAAATTGAATAAAAATTTACCTCAAAAAATTACTAACGGCTAAAAAGTTGGCATTCGACTAGAAGAATCCCAACAGTGGATCATTACAATGGTGGATTATTCCAATTTTGGATCATTCCAAAGGTGAGTAGTCCCAATAGTGAATAATTTAAATGGTGGATCATTCAAACTATGGCTTATATAATGGTGGATTTTCCTATTGTTGATTTTCCGTTGGTGTCTTGTCTAACAGTGGCTTGTTTTTTCAACAGTGGGTTGTCCAGCGGTGGCTATTCCAATGGTGGATTATCAATCCTTGGCTTGTATAGTGGTGGGTTTCCAAATTATGGTTTTTCCAAGGATGTATTTTCCATTGGTGAATTATACCACCATGTATTGTCCAATGGTGGATCCTCTATGATTAAATATTAACCGAAATTAATAATTTTATATTCACATTTAATGTTCTTTAATCACTCAGAATTAAATTCTTTTGAAATAATACCATCAAGATAATATTTAGTTTCTATGAATTCAATTTTTATATCAACATTATGAAAATATTCCCTCAAAAGGTCATGCCATACATCAATTGTTTTTTCTACAGTGATACATGGGGTTCCTAGAAATTTTATCACTCTTGTGTTGTTAGAATTTATAGGGACATGTCTAAATTAATATCCATAGTATAGTAATCTATGTTTCATCAAAAAAAATTCACAAAAACACCCTTTAACAATCTATTTAGTTTCAATTTTAGATAATTCAATATAATTTTTCCTCTTATTACACCATTATACTAAATAATTTCCAAAAAGGTAACATTTCCCATATGTGTTTTTCTTATCTAATATTAAACCACTAAAATATGCATCTGAAATACTCACTATATTAAATTCTTGTCCTCTAGTATAGAACAACCCAAAAATGGTTGTATATTTTAGGTATCTCATTATTCTTATAACATAAATTAAATTATACTTTCAAGGGAATTCATAAAATTGGGCTCACATACACACACTAAACATAATATCTAGTCCTATAGAAGATAAGAAAATAGATATTCCAATCATACATCTATAGTTGGTTGAATCCAATGGATTTCTAGTTTCATCAAGATCCATCTTACCGGTGGTACTCATGGGAGTATCACTAATTTTACTGTTATCCAAACCAAAACGTTTTAGAAGGCCTTTATTGAACATAATTCATTTGAAAATGATTGCATCTTTATTTCAAAAAAAAATTAAATACCAAGAATAATTTTAATTTACCCCTCAAAATCATTTCTAATATATTATACAAAATCATTGAAAAATCATTACACAAATATTTTTTTGAATATTTAAAAATATTATCATCAACTTTAATCTGAACAACTAAAATATCTTTTGAAATTTTTTTATAAATTTTATTGATCATATATGACTTTTGAAAAACCATTAGAAATTACAAATGAGATAAACCAATGATACCATGATCTATCATCATATTTTAGACCATATAAATAATTTGTTAATTTGATATAATTATTTGAAAATGATTATTTGGATTTCTTGGGGTTTTTCTAAAAAACATATTCTCAACAATATAACAATTTATGAATTCACTTTTAACATCCATTTCATATAATTTGAAATCTAAATGTGCTGCATAGGCCAGAATTATTCTATTAGATTCATGTCTATCCACTAGTGAAATGGATTCCTCATAGTTTATTCCCTCTTCCTGAATATACCATTTTTAACCAATCTAGATTTATTTATTTCTATATCTTCTGACTTATAAAATTTTTTCTAAAATCCATCTTAGTGCCAATATTCATTGTTTATTTAGTTATAACAACACATTCAAAAATTTACTTCTTAAAATCTAATAAATATCATCATAAATTTATATTAAAAATATTTCATCATTAATTGCATCATTTATGGTCTTAGGCTTAAGCTATGGTAAGAAATCTTGACATTCAACCTGATTTCAAAGAGAAGTTCTTTTTTCTGTACCACTCTCTAGGTATGCCACTATTGTTGGAACCATGTTTTCTTAAAGTGTTTTTTAAAGATAAAACATTATTTTGATGGTTTTTTCAATGTGATGTATTTTTTTTTCAAAAAACAAATAACATCAAATTTTAATGGGTTTTAATTGGATAATAGGGACATAAGGATAAATATTAATCAAAATATCAGATGCACTTTACACAAGAAAGTTTCTTTTCTTCGATTAGATATTTTTTGCCAGTGAAGTTATTCATTAGACTCACCCTAAGACCAAATTTAATGTTTGAATCAGTATTAGAATACGTATCAGAGTCTACGTGTCATCATTGTAAATCAGAATATTTTTTCATGATATTGGATTTCTCGTAAACCATAATTTTTCATGGAAAACTTGTGAATCTAGTTTTATTAAAGAAAGGGGGAGAACAAGTTTTGTTAATCGATTTGTGGTTTGGTTGGAAATAAAGAAGTTATAAAATTATAGGAAGTTATATTACATCCCAATGCAAGTCAGATGATACTATTTCAATATTAATTTTTCTCAAAGTCATGAAGAATTCATCACTATAGGATTTATTTTATGAAGAGGAATACCTTTAAAGTAAATGTTTTCTTTTCTTAGTTTATCGGTGAATAATCACTAGAGTCATAATTATTTGAAGGATGAGATATTTTGTCTAAAATGATTGAAGATTGACATTCTATTTTTCAATCAGAAAAATAAACCACAATATACATATAATTGGAGAAATATGTTGTATGTACCATAATCAGAAAAGGGAAGAAGTTTTTGAGGTAGACGATTCTAATATTGGTCCATCGGATGTGGTGTTCCACTGATCCATTAGAGGTAGGAATGTCTGTAAATTTTGAAAATAAAATTTATTTTTTTGGAAAGATATACATAATGAAATTATAGAATATCCAACTGAATGATGACGAATAATGTGGTCAATCATTTTCAATAGGTTGAATTATATTACTCTTGGCTCAAGAGAAAAAGGACCTCTAATTTATTAGTCAACTAGATCATGAATCATCAGATAATAAGTGGTACTGATTCTTTATACTAGAACTGATAACGATTAATCTTAGTAAGATAGAGACTGATCCATTAGATGGATTTTGATACTAATAATTTCATTAGATACAATATTGTCGTTCAGATGAAAATAATAAAAGTTGAATTTATTAAAATCTTTCATTGAAGTATTTATCAAATGGGGTTTTGATGCTATTATCAAAGTCCTTCCTATAAGTGATGATATCATTATATGTAGAGATTATGTTTATGGAAGACTAATTTCAAATTTTTCTGACTAACAGTTTGTTCAGAGCATTGGAATGAGTAGTTGTCTTTGTTTTATACCAAAAATCCTATTGAGAAGTCATTTTATTTTAATATTATCAATTGCTATTGAAAAACATAATATATTATCATATATATGTATTCACCATAACTAATAAACTAGAATTAAAATTTTAATTAGACTAATGAATTGTTATAAATTTTGATGCTAGTTGATGTTGTGACAGGATTCGAGAAGATTTGAGAAGATTTGATAAATGTTGAGAAGTAGTGAAGAAGGAATTGATGGTGTTAAGTTGATATGAAATTTAAGAATTTCAAATTTGGTTAAGAGGGAAAAAAATTTATATTCTCACCCAATCCAATTTTGGTGTACCTAAATATCATATGAAGTACATTGTACATTGAGACACATGTACTATTCACGGGAAAAGAGAGAATGTGAAACCACTGATAGTTTTAATGAGATGAGGTTTCAGGATTGATAATTCCTGCGAATGTGTTCCCAATAGAAATATAAAAATATTGGTCGAATTTAGTGGTTATCGAATTGGACTGAGAAATTGGACATAGTTTTTTAATAGTGTTTGATGGTGGTTAAGAATTTCTTCCAAGGTATTCGTATAGACATATGTTTTTCGAACTAAGGTATCAGTCCATATATTATGACTGATCCATTGGATTAAGTATCATTACAAAGTCTACAGAAGTTCATTCTTATTTCTCGGTAGGAATGTGGAGAATTGTTTTTACAATTATCAAAAGTGGAAGTTGATATGGTAGAATAGTAACATGTTTAGATACAATGGGTACATGATTTCTTCCATACCATAACAAGGATATGGATAGTCTTATTGAGTAGTACACCTTGTAAATATATTTCAATCTGTATATATGTGAATGTATTGTTTTCAAAAATCTGGTAAATCATTAATAGAAGGAAAAGGATCTTTCAAAAAAATGAATCATAAAGTAAATAGGGTATCACTAATTACCCCTACTAGTTATACAAAAATCATGGTGGGCCTTTTCAATAATTATCAGATCCTTGGTTCCATTTTTCCACTTTTCTGATTTTTTTAAGAGAATTATTTATGGAGAATATGAATTCTATGAATTGTAAGGTGATAATAGTTATTTAGGTAATGAAGTATATTATATAGAATTAAAATATGTTATCATATAATATTTCACTTAGGTATGATGTTTTAGAAGCTGTTAGGGTTCGATTTCCCCCTCTTATTGAAAATAATCCCCTCATATATATGGATAATAAGAATACAGTGAATTATGGAAGGGATATAAATTCATTACTCTCATCACTTTTTGAATGTGAATTCTATATAGTGAAGGGTGTTTAAACTTCCAAAGGTATCTATATATAATTATGAATATTTATAAAGATAATAAAAAAATAATTAGGAAATGTTACAAATATAGAGATTTAAGTATGAATATCTCAATATGGGTGAGTATGAATCCACTAGAAACGTCTTTACCAGGGTGAATGAAATTTTTAGAAACTTTATATTTCTTTTTAAAAAGATGGATTATTCTACTATTGTTAAAAATAACTGAAAATTTATTCCTGAAAATCTTGATGCCAAAGTTTCCTTATTGGAAGATAAAGAACTTGAAACATTATCAATCGATCATTTTCATAGTAATATCATCACTTATGAAATTAAAATTAATAATGAAATGAAATGAAAACAAATGTAGATTGAGAAATGTATTTTAAGGATTATAAGAAAAAATATCCAAAGAAGATTTCTTAAGAAGATGAAACATGCAACTTTGATTCCAAGAATGAATTATGTAAATAAATATTGATTAAATTAATCCTTGATGAATTGAAATGTGAGTATTGGTACATATAAATATATCAGTAATCATCCCATGAAATTTTTTGAATGTGGAGAAATTGGGAACTTTGAGGAATATTTTCCTTGAAGAAGTAAAGTAGAGGATAGTGATGATGATGAAAGAAGGTTTAGATGATTTTGGAAAAAACATGGAGATAAGGCTAAATATTATTCCAAAGGTAAAGATATATACTTATCCAAATCCCAAAGGAGAGGTTTTTTATGTAAATATTCTGAATAATAAGACAATGAAGATGAATTTGAAAAGTATAATAAGAATTCTAGAAATACTACTATATTACAACTTTTAACAATGAAGCATTCAGAAGAAACACTTTTGATTAAAAAGACACACCACTATAATTTCATCAAAAAGAATAATTGGAAGGCTGTAAGATAATGATTAGAAGGTCTGATAATGAAATCATAAAATTAAAAAATTATTGTTCCGGAATAAATAATCAAGAAAGTTTTCTTGATGAAAAAGATAAGTTATTGGAAGATAAGGTCGACATAAATAAATCAATAGAAAAATATAAGAATCATAGTGAACATCTTGAAGATTATTTTAATAAAAAATAGGAATAATTGTAATGTTCTCAAATAATAGTTTTCTAAATGTGAGTATAGCATTTCAAGATTAAATAACTCTATTTATGATGTTTTTGAAATCATTGGTAAGAATAAACCTGAGAATTATCAACAAAGGTTACCTTAAAAGGTTGGAAATAATGTCGAAATGTTTCCCAATAAGATCAATTTTTGGAATGTAAGTTCCTTGAAAAAAATTAACAATGCTGAAAATTCAAAAATTTTCAAAAATTATAATTTCAGAATAGTTTCTACAAATATGGGTTTTGATAAGGATGAAAAGAAAAATGATCTTTAGAGGAAGGTTCTGAGTGAGAACTAAAATATTTGGACTAAACAAAGTTCTCATGTTAAATAAAAGACTTTTTCTAATAAATTGGTTCATAACATTGTATAATATAATTTTTATGGAGGAAAATATTCATTATATGAGTATTGATGGTATTGTGTTGGATTCCGGCATATGGAAAACATGTTTTTGTATTATCAACATCATTACAATTATTCCACTAATAATAGAAGGTAAACCTCATGGAGAATTCGATCTTCTCATATCATGAAACCTGATATGGATGGTGTGATTGTTGAGAATAGGTTACAACCTTTGCAATCTATATTTGAAATGTTTTAATAGCCTGGACAACTTGAAAAAGGATGTATTCTTTTTTACCAGCACAAATAATTATTTATTACAATTATTAGAAGCCTAGTGTGAAGAAACATAATGGAAAAGAAGAAGATCTTGTTTTATTACCCACTCTCGAAGTTATAATTTTATAATGATAGTGGATCATGGATAGTGGATGGTATTCTCACATGAAATGATATTTAAATTTTTTGTAGAATTTCTAAGACTTCATAGAAGGAGAGAATAAATTTGGAAGTGATGAATCTCATAAAATCAATGTTGTTGGATCCTTATTTATTTGGGAATAAATGTTGAATTCCAATAAAGATTTTGTTTTTCATGGGTTCAAACATAATGTTTAATTTGTTTCAAAAAAATTTGAGGAATTAAATATTTTATTTAAAAAATATATTGTTTGTGTGAAAATTGGGTAAGATTGAAAAGTTGTTACCAAAGGCCAATGTATGATGGGTAACTTATTCCGTGATGATGAAGTTCAAAACTCTTTTTACATATATTTAATGTAATATATTTATTAGTGGAATTAATGGTTGGGAAACATGGCTTAGAAAACAATATAAAGTTATCAATGAGAGATAGTGTATGTAGAATTTATAAAATGTCAAGAAGAAGAGATTGGTTTTGAATAATTTATCAGAAGGGAAAGATAGAAAACTCAATGAATAATAAAGTTGAAATTTTTTTAAATGAACCTTGGGACTTATTAATTATAATATATATGGTCTATTGAAAAAAAATAAACTCACAATAATAAGTACTTCATTACAATACTTTATGACTTTACTCATATTATTTGTGTTCTGTATGTGAAACATAGGTTTTGTTCTTGAAAACAAATTAAAAGTTTCAAGATAAAATATGAGAAGAAATTTTAGTATTCAGTGATGAAATTGATAATATAAAATAGTGGTGAATAAAAAAATGAATATTTTGATAGTTATCTAGAGAAGCATGGAATCCAACATGAGTTCAGTACACCATAAACTCATTAACAAAATAGTATTTATGAAATAAAAAATATGATCCTAGTTTAGATGGTGTGAACTATATTACATGAAAATGGAATCTCTCATTACATTTTGATGAAATCCATAATCAATGATATTTATATTAAAAACTAATGTTTCTATATTTCATGTTCAGATATGAATCCATATGAAATTGTTTATGAAAAAACTCCAAGATTGAAACACTTAATACTTTTTGGGAGTCCTTGCATCATAAATATGAATGGTGGAAATTATGGAATGTTTTATTATAGGGGTGAATATTTGTTTTAGCTATTATTCATAATAAAAAAGGATATATATGTTCTTACAGAGAGGTAGGAATATTAACTGACTTTTTTCATGTGAATTTTATTGGAAAAGGTGGGGATAATGGTAAAAACTTGAAGTAGATAAGGAAGATAAACATGAAGAATGAATTTTTGTTAATAGTTATAATAAGGATGAAAATATATAATCAAAGTCAAGAAGAAGAATTGGAGTCATATTTTTTTAGTGATGATGATGAATCTCACAAATATCATCTTATGTTGAGGAGGAATGTGGAATATCAAAACATAATTAGTGATCAACATAAAAAGGAACAAATTGGAAGAATATAAAAAGTTATTAACCGTTCTTATTTGTATGAAAATGTTTATTCGAAAGATGTTAATTAAAATTTTAAGCATCCATAATGCACTCAGGATATGAATAAAGTGTTCGACCATATTAAAAATAATGATACATGAGAACTCGTACCTAAAAAATAACAAAAATTTATTTGCTACAATGTGGGTTTCCTGGAATATTTTTATTGATGATAGTGAGTTGATAAGAAAAAATGTATGTTTAGTGTGAAAAGGATACTCAATGGTTGGAGGAATTTATTTTGATGAGACTTTTTATTTGGTGAAATGGTTAGAAACAATTAGAATCTTTCTTTCTATTTCTTCACAATGAAGTTAAAAAAATTTTATTATGGATGTGAAGTCAGCATTTATGAATGGAGAACTATATGGGTATGTTTATATTATATAAAAAAATATATTTGTTGTTGGTAAGGATTAAAGGTATGTGTGTGAGTTTAATAAATCCTTATAAGGCCTAAATAAAGATCCAAGGACATGGTATTCCAAATTGGATACATCATTAAGAAATATGAGTTTTAGGAAAATATATATTTGATAGTAATCTTTAAATAATATAATGCTATGATTTTTTCCTCATTATAATTTTCCATGTTTATGTTATTATATTTAATATGAATTATGATAGAACATGTGAATGATTTGTACAAGAGATAATTTTTTCATATATACATTATTGGAGAAATATAATAATCTCTTGGGTTGAAAATATCACAAAATAAGAAACATGTATTTATTTCTCAACAGATGCCTGCTAAGTAACTTCATAAGAATTTTTTCGTGGAATATAATAAATTTTTTTTCACACTAATTTCATTGGGAACCAAAATGAATAAATATAAATAAGGTAAATATGTTTACTCTAAAGTGTTTCAGAATCTGATTATAAGTTTTTTATGTCTAAACGACTTAAGACCAAACATTGTTTATGATGTTACCTAATGTGTAATCTTTCAGATTTCTCCAAACTAATCACAACTATTATCTGGGAATATATTTATTTTATATATCAGAGGATCTATAGGTTTCATAAATATATATGAATAATAAAAATTTAGTTACCTATTTTGTTATTGAGATGCTGATTGGGTAGCAAATGTTGATCATAGAAGATCAACATGTAGTGGAGTTATCTTTATGTGAATTTATTTTCGTTATAATATATACAAAATTTAGTGACTCTTAGGATAGCTAAATCTGATTAGGTTTCTTCCACCCATGATTGTACCAAACGTATGTGGATGAAGGCTCAGTTAGAAGACTTAATAATTGAGGTAAAGCATCCTATTTTCCTAAGTTGTTATAATGAATGTTTATAAAACATAAAAGGAACCCATTACAAAATTAATGTTCAAAAATAATAATAATAATATAATTTCATCAAAGATCATGTGGGGAAGAGTGAATTGAAGCTGGAGTATGTTCCTACATCGAAAAATGCTGCTGATATATTCAGAAAAACATTACCAAGGAATCATTTTTTAAACTAAGGATGAACAAGGTAATCAATACTCTTTCTCATCAAGGTTTATATATGTGTTTCTATCCCCTCTATCATCTATTATTTGGATAGTGTTTTCAAGGAGTTGAGTTGTTTTATAAATTTATCCATTGATAGGTTATAAAACCGTATTTAAACAAATATGTATGGGGAGATTTGGGTATGTCGCATGCTTATCATGTAAGTGTGTGAAATATTATAATAGTTTTTGGGGTAGTTTTATTTAATATGTTTTTATAAGTAAGTGGAAGATGTAAATAATGAAGATAAGAAACATGTGATGGAATTTTGGAAATCTGGAAATGTTTCCTAATTCACTACATCTGAATAATGTGGGTTTTCAATCAATAATTGTTGTTTACAACAATGAGATAACTCAAATAGGATTATACTTATTGATAATTAATACATTTATTGAGGTCCAATGTTTAATGATTTGTGAACCATTTTTGGAAATAGAATCCATAGTAAGATATTGTTGGTACCAAGTTTGATGGATGTTGTTATTGAATCAAAAATAATTTTGTGGTGATTTTTTTCTCTTTGTGGTCTTTGGTTATAATGAAAAACAAATCACCTCAATTTTCAAAATTTTATGGTCATAGGATAGGGATATAAGGATGAATCAGAATTAGATTATTAGATGAAATTTTCATAAGAATGTTTCATAGTAGCAATTTTCTGTGATGGAGATGTTTTGATTGTGATGTTGTTTATTAGAATCTCCCTTGGTCGAAAATGAATGTTTTAATCAATATTAGAATATTTATTAGAGTTTGGATGGATCCAATGTAAATATAATGATGTTTTTATTATCTTTAAATTTATATAAATCATTATTATTGTGGAAAACATTTGATTTTCACCTTCAGAAATAAAGGGGAGAACACATGTATCAATTTGGTTTATGGATTGGTTAATAAGAAGGACGTTTTGAGAGAATGAGAAGTTATTATACATTCCAATTTAATCAAATGATTCTATTCTGGTATATATTTTTCAAAAATTCATGATCCAATAATGATTATAAGAAAGTGTTTGTAGCAGAATAAATGCTTCATGTTAAAAAGTTTCCAATCATTGTTTTTGGTGTGAGATCACCAAACCAAAAAATATTTGAATGCTAGGAAGTTTTTTTGAAATGTTGGAAGAAGAATATGATACTTTTAAGTCAAACCAATAAGGCAAAAGATACAATTAATCAAATAAATAAGTTGTTATGTATCATGATCAAAAATGGGAAGAAGTTGTTGATGTCAAAGATGATAATACTGATCCATCAGAAATGGTGTTTGTCACACCCTTCCTTTTTATATTATTTATTTTATTGTTCTTATTGGTAATCAGGTGGCTCGGTTCAGGGCCCTAATTAAATTTGTTTGAGTTCTTATTTAAAAATGGATGTTTTTTCCTTGGTTGCGTCCAGTTCACCGTGGTCGAAGGCACGCAACCAGGATTTGGTCGTCGCGTAACCTCGCTCGGTTCACCTCACGTCATGCCAATTTTTCAAGGTATATGAAAATTATGTGATGGATAATAAGATGATAATACAATGAAAATTGAGATATCATGGCCTCGGGTGAGGCAAGATTATGAAATCATGCGGCCTCTCTTGGTACACCGGGTGACCTACCGATGGTCATGTAATTAAATAAAATGAATTAATAATGAAGATATAAAATTAAATGAGTGGTAAGAAAAAAATAAAATAAAATAAGAAGAGTGATAAAATTCACAGAATTGTTTTACCGATAATAATAATAATATTGAGGATATTATTAATTATTATTGAGTATTATTATTATTTATATTATTGATGATAATTAAGCTATTTTATTTATTATTAATAATTTAATTATTAGTTATATTATTTATTATTATGATTAGTTTTGGTTTTATATCTTTATCTTATCTTTTATTTATTTATTTACAATTTCTTTTGATTGGGGTTTCACCCCCTTGTTTTCATTGCACCCCTCCCCCACTTAACCTGGCCACCACCCAACTCCACCCCCTCCCGGATCACCTACATGTGCCGCGCCCCTACCCTCATTCTCAGCCGCTCGTCACTTTCACTTTCACACCCCCTTCAACATACCCAAAATCTCGTCGCACCCCAAATCTCAGGCGTAACCCTCCAGACCGCCAGTATCATTCGCTTGTGCCCCTACTAACTAGCTCTGGCTCCCCCTCCCACCGGTCCGTGCCACCATCCACCTTGCACCGAGCCGTCACAACCATTCCAAATAGTCGCACCATGCTCCTTGCTTCTCGGGCAGCATGCTCACGGATTTTCTAGCCCTTCACCCAGCCGGTCAGCCCGTGCTGCACCTCCCCATCTCTTTTTGCAGCCCTACCTCCTCACGCCTTCACCCCCATGATCTTATCCAGAAGCCTCGCTTTAGTTTCTATCCCAACTCCATATGGCTCTCCGAGTACCTCCCCAGCTCGCGGCTCCCTCCTCGGCTTGCTCATCGATCCCTACTCCCTCTCCCCGGACTGCCTCGTTGCAGCACCTCCCACTCTTCCCCTTGTGTTTCCATGGACCCCCCTTGCCTGTAACCCCTTTCCGCAGGACGTCTTATGCTCCCATCCGGCTCCACCGTCCTATCGCCACCCCCTCACTCTCATCCGACAACCCACTCTAGTTTGTAGGGTTCAGATTTCCCTATTTAATTAATTAATTTATTTTCCATCTTTTTAGGTTGTGTTTAGGGGGATTAATAATTTCTCATTTGGTGTTTAATTTTTTTGTTTTGGGGAATTTTCCTCGTTTTGGTTTTGCTCTAGGTTGTTGGAGGTGCGGTTGGCGTACGGCAATCATTGCGCACCATGTTTGTGAAGTCTGCTACACCATGGTAGGTGGTTCCGTGTTTAAACATTATCTGATAAGTTAATTTTCTTACTTAGTTAATTTACAATATTACCTGATTAATTATTTTGGGTGTGGATTTAGTTATCTTAATATTTTTCTACGCATTATATATGTTTAGCAGTATGTTTATGTGGTGCAGGTACGTTCTCTATTTGAAAACATGTATTTTTAGCCTATCGTTAGTGTTTAATAATATGTGCAGTTAGTTTTTCAGTTGTCCAAGTGGTGTTAAATGTGTTTTCAATACATTGCTGCATGTTTTTGGTCATAAGGGAATGTGTTGTGTGGTTTGAATGGTTTGTTTCCATGAAAACCCACACTGAACTATCTTCTAGTGATTTATAAATTTTGTGTTCGTTTTGGGAAAAGGCGCAAAGTGCGCAGTTTATGTTCTAGTGTAGTATTCATTTGCGTTTTGTCTGAAAAATGGAATTTGAGTGCATCTATGGTGTTTAAAGTCATGTTTCATCTTCTGGAATTGTGTAATAAAATTTTTAGTGTTTTTTTTAATCGGGAAAATGGTCTTTTAACTGTCTGATTGGGTTATTAATTGATGCAAGTGGTGCAGGTTGTGTTCTTCATGTGGCGTCAGGTATGTTTTGTCAGGGTGGAGGGATGAGTTGTTTCTTTTGTGTTAGTCGTCTTATATTTCTTTTTAAATGATTTTTTGACAAAGAATTTAATATTTTTTAATAAATAATTATTAGTAATTCAAAAATTGTTTAAATTGAGTTGGGTAAAGTCTTTTGGCGTGCATACCCTATCAAATTTTTTTCTGTGTGTGTTTAAGTGTGGAATTGGGTTTATGTTACACCCTATTTGTTTTATTTGTCTGAGTTTGACATTAAATGTTAAATTTTAACATCTTGATCACAAAAGGGGAAGCCTGGGTACTAGGTGGGCGGACTAGATCTAGCGTGCTTGTGATACGGAAGCAGATTTGGCCCGATTTCACTTAGCTGGTTTGATGATTACAACACTAACTAAGAATTGGATGATGATTGGAGACCCCTAGGTTATAGATGTGTTTCCCTAATAGTGGATTGTTCTTGAGAATGTATTTTTTTGTGGTTCTTATACTACCGTTCACTGAGACACGATGTTCTAGGGTCCCATTCATTTTTCTGGTACCTTTAGGTCCTCTCCCACTTTTGGTGCTCCTGGACTACTATACAATCACCGTCAGCACACGGTGTAGCATTTGGGTTTTTCTTAAAGGTTTGGGTTTTTCATAAATTCAAGGGTGTTTTTATTTATTTGTTTAAGTTGTTTTCTTTTAATGTGTTTTCTTTATATAAATTATTTCTTTAAATTTGTTCGATCTTTGGCATCATTTTATTTATTTAGCCTACAAATGTATTTTTCATTTAATGTTTAAATGTAGAACCTTTTTATTGGGTGAAATCCTACTGGGCTATTTGCTCACACCCTACATACACCTTCGGGTGTATGTAGACCTTGTTTCTTGTGGTCTCCAGGTTGTGACATCATGCTCATCGATGGTGGTTCAGGTTGTCGATGGTTTTCCAGTGCAAGTCTGACAAAGGTGGTTTAAGGAGGTGTCTCCTCATGCTTCATGAAGGTGTGAATAGATGTGTTGGTTTTCTTTTCTTTGCAGTCTTCTGGGAGGGTTGGGTTGAATTGTAAACTTTATGTTCTTTACAAAGTTAAGGGTATGTTTGGTTGTCAGTTTTAAATTTCATTTTATCTACCTTGTTGGTTATTAATGTTTATTATTTCAGGTAAATCATTCCCAAGTTGTGTTTTGATACTCGGGCACTTGTTCCAGCCCGTGGGGATTGGGAACGCCCTTTGGGCCATGTCGCGAACCGGTTCGGGCGTTGGGTCGGATGGCAACCCGACCTGTTTCGTGAAAAAATGGTATCAAAGGAGGTTTACTCTCTTATGTCGTGTCATTTTGGGATAGAGTTAGTGTAGAACATATTTAAGGGTGTTAGAACTCGATGTTCTGGTTACGAGAAAGGTTCTTGGCCTGTACACCTTGTGACGGGACTCGAGTTACCAGGGTAAGTTGAGGTCTATTGAGTCTTTGGTCCTCGTGATTAATCTTGTTTAGGGGAAATGAAAAGAGAGTAGGGTCAATGGTCGCAGTGAGCTTGCATTGTAAAGACCCGTAAAATTCAAGGAAATTTTTTTCTTAATTTTCTTTAGAATTTTACATGAGCGCGGTTTCTGACGGCACCTGATTCCGAGGCCCGGAGTGCCCGGAATTAATTTCCGAAGTTTGGCTCGGGTACGTTCAGTGAACGAACGAGCGGGATTTCCTAACTTTTGATCCGGTGCTCGGAATTGAAATCCGAGGACACTGATGAACTCGTAGCGCCGATATTCACTTAAAGAGACCGTTTCGGGAGTTGCGTTTGTTGCAGGTTGAAAGTTAGTTTTGGGGTTTTTAGTTTGAGTTAAATAAAACTGTGTAGAACAATTTTATTATAACTTGTTAAAACCTATCAAAGGAGGTTGGAAGTGGGACCCACACCCACTTAACCTCCCTTGGGAGGATTAAGTGTGGTGGGGCCCACACGAACCCCTAATCCTTTCAAATTCTCTCATCTTGCTTAACCCCTAATTAAATGACTTGAGTTACTTTTAATATTGGGAGTTAAACCTTTTGAATTTCAAACTTTTGAAATTCTAATGTGTTATGTGATAATAAAATAAGATGTTGTCTTATTTTATTTTGGGGGTTATTTGTTTGTCTTCTTGAGAGGTGGAGAGCATTTTCTTCTTCTTCTTCATCTCTGACGAAGATCACGAAGAACGCTCAACTTCAACGAAGAACGCGAAGAACGCCATTCTTCAACGAAGAACTTCTCCGCCGAAGAACACGTTCCATCCGCGACGCCGTATCCGCGACGCGACATACTTCTTCCGCGTCATCACTTCCGCGACGGTTTTCCGCGACGAACGCCAACGACAACGACTCTTCCTCCGACATCAAAGGAATCGACACCGATATTCCACGACTACGTCAACGTGCGACTATCGAGGTAGGGGTTCTTGAGTTCGTTGTTTTCTTTTTATTTGACTTTCGTCAAGACTTGACGAAGAACGCTCATGTTCTGACGAAGAACGCCGCTCCGCTCTTCTTCGTCTTCCGTGTCAACGAGAGAGAACACCGCTTCCTCCTCGGACAACCTTCGTCGGCGTACGTGGTTTCGCCAACGACGTATCACTTCGGACGCACCTCTTCGTCATCGGATTTGACGAACGGCTACCGCGACGCCCGACCTCCGCGACGTCGTCTTCCGCGGAACGTTGACAATCTTCGAACCTTATACCAAGGTAGGGGTTGTTGAATATTGTTAATTTATTCCATTTCTTGCTCGTGGATCGCATGTCTACGTGAGGCTTTTGAATATTTTATATAAGTGTTGTTGTTAACGCGAGGGGGGCCGGACCGCACGAACACGGCCGAACCCCCCTCCATCGTTCTTGTTTATTCTTGTGGATGGAAACAAGTGGCGTGGTGCCGTCGCACCACGCGGATGATCGTACTTTTATTTTACGCGGCGCCGTTGCGCCACGCCGAGGTAGAATCTTCAAGAATGTGACGCCGTCGCGCCGCGTTGAAAGGAATCAAGGTACGGCGAAAGGGGCGCGGTGCCGTCGCACCGCGCCGGACGACGAACACCGCGGCCGGTTCCGGGCCGCGGCGGGACGAGGAGACCGCGGCCGGTTCCGGGCCGCGGCGGAAGAGAAGACCGTCGGCCGGGCCGCCGGCGTCGGAAGCCGAAGGGGGGACCGGAATTTCCGGTCCCGTTTGAGAAAACCGGACGGCCAGCTGGCCGGCCGGATGTCTTAAAAACCGGGGAAATTAATCCCCCGGCCAACCCATAAAAACCCCCCTCTTTAAGAGGGGGGCGGTTCTTTAAAGGAGGGGGGGGGGGGCAGCAGCCCCCCCCCCCCCGGTTCGTGTCCAGCCGTCCCCCACGTGCGGGGGCCGTTTCATGCAAATGGTGCGGCACAAGGCCGCGCCGCCTAACCAATCAGCAGGGGCATGATTGCCCCCCGCGTGCCCCCCGCGCGGCCTCCTTGCGGCGACAGCCGCCGCGGCCCCCCGCGCCGCCGCGCCGCCGCCGGCCGCCGCCGCCGGCCACCACGCCGCCCAGGGGGGGGGGGGGGGTCGGGCCGGGTCGGCCCGGACCCGGACCCCCCCGTTTCGAACCAGATTTGGTTTTTGGCCCATAACTTGAGCCTCGGACCTTCGATCGACGAACCGTCAGCGGCAACGCGATCCTTGGATCGAGACGGTCGTTTTGGTATATCGCACTCAAGGTTTCGGATTACTTTGAGTTCGGCCGGGTTGGTTCGTTCACGAAACCAACCGGGCCCTCGGAGCGGAAACGCTCATATCTTGAGCTACGGACATCCGAACGGCGTGCCGTCAGTTCTGATAAGTTCCTCTTAGTGAGACGGATCTTTTGGTATACTCCGCCCGAGGTTTGGACGCAGGTGGAGTACGGCCGGGTTGGTTCGTTCACGAAACTAACCGGGCCCTCGGAGCGGAAACGCTCATATCTTGAGCTACGGACGTCCGAACGGCGTGCCGTCAGTTCTGATAAGTTCCTCTTAGTGAGACGGATCTTTTGGTATACTCCGCCCGAGGTTTGGACGCAGGTGGAGTACGGCCGGGTTGGTTCGTTCACGAAACTAACCGGGCCCTCGGAGCGGAAACGCTCATATCTAGAGTTCCGGACGTCCGTTTGACGTGCCGTCGACTTTGATGGAATCCTCTAAGTGGGACGGAACTTTTTACATACTCCGCCCGAGTTTTGGATACAGTTGAGGTATGGCCGGGTTTGGTTCGCTCACGAAACCAACCGGGCCCTCGGGACGAAAAGGCTAATAACTCACAGACCGGGCGTCCGATTGACGCGCCGTCTGTTGCGTTGAGACTCCTTTGACGAAGCGGACGTATGTGGCACTTCTTCGTTGGACTTTGAGATACTTGGAGTATCGACCAGTAGCTCGTGGAGTGGACCCTCCCGGAGACGAGCGGGCAGGGGAGCGCCTGAGTGTAGCGGCGGACCCGTGGTACTTGACAGTGGTGGTGCGCTTGGATGCAGCAGCAGACCTTTGGCGGTGGAGCGCTTGGTTGTAGCGGCGGACCCGCGATACTTTACGGAGTGTGTGTACTTGGTTGTAGCGACAGACCCACGACGGTGGAGACGTGCGTGCAGAGTACGGAGACCGTGCAGCCGGCTGAGACCTGACGACTGCTTGACCGACTCGACTTGGAGTGAGTCGACTAGCCTAGTAGACGGAGCGCCCGGTATTTGGCGGCAGACCCACGGCGGACGGAGCGCCTGGTAGTTGGCAGCAAACCCGCGGTACTCGACAGGAGGAGTACCTCAGTAGGCTATTTTGGTGAGCGCCCAGTAGTTGGCAGCAGACCCTCAGCGGACGGAGCGCCCAGTAGTTGGCAGCAGACCCGCAGTACTCGACAGGAGGAGTACCTCAGCAGTCATAGGTTAGTGAGCAGTACCTCGGAGTCGTGACAGGACTACTGCACACTTCAGAGACGGGGCTCTTCAGCAGCTACGGTTTTGATAATGAAAATCCTGGTTTGAGCTGAGTCAATGATCTTTGTGTTTCCTCATGATTGAGATGGGTCACTTGATAACTTAGGTATATGTATGGGCATATACATGGGTAATGGTTATCCGTTGATTTCATAAACTTGTTATAAACCGTGTGGACTTGTACTGTTATCCTATGTGGATTTTACTGTTTACTCTTCTTTATGGATTGGGTTGTTCTTGGGCTCGGTGTTGGAGCCGAACGGAAATTGGTGACATAGGTATATGTATGGGCATATACCTAATCAATACTGGATGTTACTTCGTGATTGTATCCTTCTTGTGGTTTATCCTTGTGGATTTCGGGAGAGCTTCGAGGGTCTCGGGGTCCCTACTGAGTATCTTATACTCACCCCTGCACGGGCTATGCCAGCACTTCGTTGTGTTGGTTGCAGACGACGGACAGCGCTGACTGTGGTTGAGGCTTTCGGAGTAGGTCGGTACCCGGAGGAGGACCACTGAGCGGGACGTGCTCGGAGCGGACAGTTGGACCCGAGGGGATGTGAGCGATCTGTACCTACCCTTCAGGTAGGATCCGTGGTGGACGGTCCAGGAGCTGAGCCATCTGTACCTACCCTTCAGGTAGGAATCGAGGAGGACGTCCCAGGAGCCGCTTGTACTTTCAGTTGATGTTTTCCCTTTCGAGTTGTACTTTACTTTCAGTTGGGCTTGTATTCCGGCCCCCTTTACTTTTCTGCACTTGTAGTTACATTCCGCTTGATGACTCTGTGGTGGTTGTTACTTATAAAGGCAATGCCTTCCCTGTTTACCGGGATTTTACGCCTTGGTGCTAGTTGCCAGCCCCTGGCCTATGGAAGGCGGGCTTGGGGTAGTCACGGCACGGGCCCTGAGGTCGGGTCGTGACATGCATGGTCTGGAAAGCCATGTGGAGCTAGGGACATTGTCTCAGGATACCCTCTATGGTGGTGGCATGATTGGCGTATGGTCTCCAACTATATGTTCTAGTCACCCACTAACACTATTTTTCTCTTGCACCGTCCCTCTTTTCGTTGTTTTCAAATTGTGGAAATTTTGTTTTTAAGTAAAAATGTATTTAGTCTTGGAGATATGTTTTGAAATGAGTCACTTTAAAAAGAGAATGATGTATGAGGTTTTAAAGGTGTGGTTGGAATGTTTTGGTTTTGAAAAATGGAAAAGTTTGGTTGGGAACCACATGCATGAATGTATATGGAAAGAGAAAGGGTCAATGGCATGAGCAGATGAATTCCTGGAAGGATATGATGTGGGTGCCAGTGTGGCATGGGAATGTGCATGTCTGAGGCCCATGGGACACCATTGGTGTTTGCGCAACCAACTATATTTACTTATTTTCTAAAAAGTATTTCTAAATGTGAACTTGGTATGTTAATAATTGGTGTTTGTGTGGTGTGTCCTTGTGTTTTGGAAATGTCGGATGTGAGGAATTTTGAGCCGAAGATCCCTTCTGACTGATTTTTGTCCTTAGTTTGAATTCTTTTTTTATGTTGGTATGCAAGTGTGTAGTTAGTGAATTATTTTGAAAATTACATCGGGGATCCCTTGAAGTGGTTCGCCCTACACGTTTGGTGTTCTCTTGTGTTATGTCGTGACCATTGGAACAGTTTGGATGGGTCCATGGACTTCTTTCTTGACTAGTGTATGCCCCCCATAATGCGTTGACATGTGAAGGAAGTGCGGCTATAGGGAATTCTTCATTGGCTGACCCTCCAGTTGATCAGAAGAATCACTTCTAGAATTCTATAATTGAACCCACCTCTCCTTTTTACAATTAAGCAGATCCTCTCGTAGTGGGATCACATATGCGAGTGGAGTTGAAGGGTGTTTTGGTCATTTGAGATGTCTGATTCATTGGGTATGAGGTTTGACACTGTTGTGCCTGCAGTTCCACCTGGAAACGGTGAAAGGAATTCCAACGGGGAATGTTGAACGCGGTTCAGAATTATCTGTGTTGACTAGTGGCTTCAAGGGCTTTTTAGTACTTTAATTGGCTACAAGGGTCATGTTTGGCGACTTCATGCAGCGTGAGTCCTCTTTGATAGTCAAGGGTGAAGTTTGACGTCATTAATTTGAATGTTCTGTTTGGTAACAGTGAAGGATATTCTAGTGGAGAAAGGTGGAAGAATCCTGGAGTGGTCGGTTTGGTCCACTATTCTAAATGACCTTTGTTCCTTCATTGGTTTTGTGTAAGAAAGGGTCTATGTTAGGCCACTAGTGTGGGAACCCCAGACACATTGGGATGATACAGTCGATTGCAGGAATCACGCGTTGTTTAAGACTCTATTTGAATTCCCACTTCGTATAATGTTCCTCTCAACAATGATGGTCATGTTCAGGTGATGATTTGTGGTGTCGTGTTCTCATTCAGTCTGAAAAAGGGTGATGTGCAAGCACCATTTCAGCTCTTTTGTTGGTGAATTTTCTGGGTATGATCAATTGGATGTCGTAATGTGTTGTGTTTGCAGGTGTTTTCTTGGTTGCAGTGTGGTTGTGTGTGACACCAAATGGAGAAGCTCCGTTCAGGAGTCTTCAATACCTGACTTCAAGGCAATATATTCTTCAAACATCGGGGATCGAGCCATAGGTCTCGGAGTGAATCTGGCGCGTGGTCAGGAACCCCAGGAGTGTATGAGACCCCAGCGTTATCTCTATCATCGGTAATGAAGGTGAAGGAAATTTATATTGTGATCTGTGGTTGTTCCATTACTAATGACAATGTTTGGGTGCATGAGGTTTCATGTGGCTATGAGGAGGTGTGGTCATCTCATTATCTCAAAGTCTCGAGGGTTGCGTCCCACCAAAGGTAATTGTTTTTAGTGGTCCTTATGGGATATGTTGGGTAAGTCGGTCTCAAAGTCGAATAGTTCTCATACAGGCATGCAGAGATTTTGGTTTCTCTTTGGCTGAGGTTTTGATGCCCCGGTAGTTGGGACCGACCCTCCCCACCCCTTGTGGTGGGGTGTATAATCACTATTGGGAAATTTTCAATGTTTTGTATCTTCTGTCTACTCTGATGGTAGGGAGACCTGTGATAGGGCTTGCCTAAATGTATCTGAAGTGCACCAGTGTTGGTCATATTCAAAACGGAGGGCATTCTTCTCCAACCTCCCCGTGTTGGTTTTCCAACCTCGTCTTGGGTGTTGGTAGGTTCGTAATAGTGGGGAGCCCCTCGGGCCTCCCCACGTTGACCTTTTGGTTCTATTTCTAAAGTTGGATTAGTGATAAGTGATAAGAATGTTCCTTGGATGTGGTTTGACATTGTTTGTTCATTCTATCCAAATGTTGTGGTTTTCGGTTAATAGTGCTTGAGATGTTTTGGCTTGTGAAGTTGGTTTCTGTTGGTGAGAGAGTTACCCTCCTTGATCAGTCAACTGGAGGTGTTCTATCTCTTTGGGTTCGGCGACACATATCAGAAAGTATTTATAGGATTTTTTCTCGAAGTTTTCTTTGAGTCACTTTCTCTGAGCATGATAGTTTGGCCTCTCTTTGCTTGGTGTTTGTGGGGATCCCCTTTGAACCTTTAGGGAGTGTGGTTTTATACTTTGGGGTTTGGTTTAAGTTGTGGCTTTCCGGTGACAGAAATATTTATGGTGGGGATAATTGTCACACCTGTCCTTTTTATATAATTTATTTTATTGTTCTTATTGGGAATCATGTGGCTCGGGTCGACACCCAAATAAAATTTGTTTGAATTCTTATTTAAAAATGAATCTTTTGCCATTAGATGCATCTAGCGCACCATGGTCGAAGCCACGCAGCCTCTCTTGGGTCGTCGCGTGACCTTACTCAGTTCACCTCACGGCCTGCCTGTTGTTTGAGGAAAATGGAAATTATGCGATGGATAATAAGATGAGAATACAATGAAAATTGAGACCACGCATCGTCGGGCGAGGCACCATTTTGAAACCGCACAGCCTCTCCCGGTACACCGGGTGGCCTGTCGATGGTCAAGTAATTAAATTAAATGAATTAATAAGGAGGATATAAAATTAAATCAGTGGTAAGGAAGAAAATAAATAAATAAAATAATAAGAGTGCCAAAATTCAATGAATTGTTTGACCGATAATAATAATAATACTGAGGATATTATTAATTTTTATTGAGTTTTATAATTATTTATATTATTGAAGATAATTAAGTTATTTTATATATAATTACTACTTTTATTAGTAGTTATTATCTTTCTTATTATTATTAGTTTTTGATTTATATGTTTCTCTTATCTTTTATTTAATTTTTGTTTATTTTGATTAGGGTTTCATCCCATTCCTTTTTTTCGCCACACCCCTCCCCCACTTGACCTTGCTGCCACCCAACTCCACCCCCTCCAGGATCACCTACATTCACCATTCCCCTACCCTCATTCCCAACTGCTCGTCGCTTACACCGTCACACACCCATGCCCTCCACCTTACCCAAAATCCCGTCACACCCCACATCCCAGGAATAGCCCTCCAGACCTCCGGCAACCATCTCTTGCGCCCCTGCTGGCCAGCTCCGGCTCCCCCTACAACCGGTCCATGCTGTCGTCTGCCATGCACCGAGATTTCAAAGCCCTTGGAAACAACCGTTCCATGCTTCTTGCTCCTCCACCAGCATGCTCACAGATTTTCCAGCCCTTCTCCCAACTGGTCATCCCACGCCGCTCCTCCCCATCTCTTGCATTAGCCCTACCTCCTCACACCGTCACCCACATGATCTTATCTGGAAACCTCCCTTTCGTCCCTCTCCTCCTTCCCTATGGATCTCTGGATCCCTCTCCATCTCGCGCCTCCCTCCTCATCTAGCTCATCGATCCTTGCTCCCTCTCCCCAGCCAGCCTCTTTGTAGCGCCTCCCACTCTTCCCCTTGGGTCGTGGTGGACTCCCCCTCCCCTGGAACCCCCTTCCGTTGGACCTCTTCTACTCCTGTCCATCTCCACCGCCCTTCTGTCACCCCTGCACTCATATCCGATGACCCACTCTGGTTTGTAGGGTTCAGATTTCCTTATTTAATTAATTATTTTATTTCCATGCTTTTTAGGTTGTGTTTAGGGGTATTAATCATTTTTCATTTGGTGTTTAATTTCGTCATTTTGGGGAATTTTCCTCATTTTGGTTTCACGATAGGTTTTGGGAGGTGTGGTTGGCATGCAGCGGTCATTACACACCATGTTTGTGAAGTCTGCTACCCCGAGGATGGTGGTTCTGTGTTTAAACATTATCTAATAAGTTAATTTTCTTGCTTAGTTAATTTACAATATTACTTGATTAATTTTTTTGGGCGAGGATTTAGTTATCTTGATGTTTGTCTATGCATTATATTTGTTTAGAAGTATGTATATGTGGTGAGGGTATGTTCTCAATTTGAAAACTTGTTTTTTTAGTCTATCATTAGTATTTAATAACATGTGCAGTTAGTTTTTGAGTTGTGGAAGTGGTGTTAAATGTGTTTTCGATACGTTGCTGCGTGTGTTTGGTCATAAGGGAATGTGTTGTGTAATTTTAATGGGTTATTTCCATGAAATACCACATTGAACTATCTGTTAGTGTTTTATAAATTTTGTGTTTGTTTTGTGAAAAGGTGCAAAGTGCGCAGTGTATGTTCTAGTGTAGCATTCATATTCATTTTGTCTGAAAAGGGAATTTGAGTGCGTCTTTGGTGTTTAAAGTCATGTTTCATCTTCTGGAATTGTGTAATAAAATTTTTAGTGTTTTTTTAATCAGGAAAATGGTCTTTTCACTGTGCGATTGGGTTATTAATTGATGCGAGTGGTGCAGGTTGTGTTCTTCATGTGGCGTCAGGTATTTTTGGTCAAGGTGGAGGGATGATTTGTTTCTTTTGTGTTAGTCGTGTTATGTTTCTTTTTAAATAATTTGTTGAAAAATAAATTAATATGTTTTAATAAAGAATTATTATTAATGAAAAAATTGTTTTAATTGAGTTGGGTAATGACTTTCGGCGTGCATACCTTGTAAAATGTTATTCTGTGTGTGTGGAAGTGTAGAGTTAGGTTTATGTTACACCCTATTTGTTTTATTTGTTTGCGTTTGACATGAAATATGAAATTTGAACATCTTGAGCACAAAAGGGGAAGCCTGGGTACTAGGTGGGAGGGCTAGATCTAGCGCGCTAGTGATACGGAAGCGACTTTGGCCCGGTTTCACTTAGCTGGTTTGATGATTACAACACTAACTAAACATTGGATGATGATTGGAGACCACTAGGTTATGGATGTGTTTCTATACTAGTGGATCGTTCACAATAATGTAATTTGTTGTGGTTCCTATACTACTGTTCACCAAGACGCGATGTTCTAGGGTCCCATTCCTTTTTCGGGTACCTTTAGGGCCTCTCCCACTTTTGGTTCTCCTGGACTACTATACACTCACCGTCGGCATATGGTGTAGATTTTGGGTGTTTCTTGAATTTTTGGGTTTTTCATAAATGTATGGGTGTTTTTATTTATTTATTTAAGTTGTTTTCTTTTAAAGTGTTTTCTTTATAGAAATTATTTCATTAAAAGTGTTCATGATTTGGCAACATTTCAATTATTTATCCAGCAAATGTATTTTTCATTGAACATTTACATGTGGATCCTTTTTATTGGGTGACGTCCTACCAGGATTTTCTCTCACACCCTGCATACACCTTTGGTTGTTTGTAGACCATGTTTCTTGTGGTCTCCAGGTTTTGACAACATGCTCAGCGATGCTGGTTTTGGTTTTCAATTGTTTTCCCATGTAGGTATGAAGAAGGTGGGTTTAGGAGGTGTCTCCTCATGCTACATGAATGTGCGAATAGATGTGTTGGTTTTATTTTCTTTACAGCCTTCTTGGAGGGTTGGGTTGAATTTTAAACTTTACATTCTATCCAAAGTTATGGGTCTATTTGGTTGTCATTTTTCACTTTTAGTTTATCTACATTGTTGGTTGATTGTGTTTATTATTTTGGGTAAATAATTCCCAAGTTGTGTTTTGATACCCGGGCACTTCTGCCAGCTCGTGAGGATCAGGAACGCCCTTCGGTCCAGTCATGGAGTGGGTCAGGCATTGGGTTGGATGGAGACCTGGCCTGGTTCGTGATAGTGTTCCACTGATCCATTAGAGGAATGAATTTTTGTAAACAAAGAAAATAATTTTCTGTTTTTTTGACTCATGAATGTAATAAATTCAAAGATCAATGATGATGATTAATGTAGTTAACCATTTTCATTAAGTTGAATTTTATTACACATGGGACAAGAGAAAAAGGATATCTTGTCTATTTTTCCAAGGGGTTAAGAATCATAAAACAATAAATGGTGTTTATCCCTCATAAATTCACTAATATCGATCAATTTGGAATAAGATAGAGAAAAATAAATCATAAATATGTTGATACTAATAACTTCATCAGATATATGATTATTAGTCTGAGGGAAAAACGAAAAAATGAATTGGTGTAAGTGTTTCATGGAATACTTTTTCAATTTTTTTTAAGATTTTTTTAAATTAATTCCATTAAGTGTTGATATATTTAGAATTTCTGACTATGTTAATGAAATAATGGTTTTAAAATTCACTGACTAAATTTTTTTTGGAGAATCGTAATTATTTGTTTGTTTTCATTTGGTAGTAAGCATTGTAATGGGAAGTCATCTGATTTTCAAATGATTAATTGGTATTGGCCATCATAAACTATTTTCAAACATTTTTCTTCACTATAATTAATAAATCAAAATGTTAATTTGTATTGGATAGAATAATGGTAAAACAATCATGAATCCAGTTGATTTTGTGACAATATTGGAGACATTTCAAGAACAATCGATAAAATTTGGGAACTGTTGAGGAAGTCACTCATGGTGTTGAAATGAAATAAAATTACAGATTTGTATAATTTTGTGAGTTTGAAAAACATTTTCTGATTCCCTCCCAAACCACATTTTCTACACCTATAAATAGTTGTAATTGCATTTTACTTTATTACACAAGTATTCTTCACTGGTTCGGAGAGAAGACATTGGCAGTGAATATTTTAGAGAGAAATAAATTTTGTATTGAGCATTCCAGAAAATTATTTTTGGATAAAAGAAGAATTAATATAGATTTTATTTAGTGGTTATCGGATCAGACATAGAAATTGAACATAGTTTTTGAATAGATTTTTAGGTGTTTCATTTCTTTTTGAGATATTTTTATAGAAATTCTTTTCCCATACTGAGTTATCAAACTAAGTAATCAAACTAATACATCAAACTGGGTATCATTAAAAAATATAGATAAGTTCTTTTCTAATTCATGGTAGAAATATGTACAATTGTTTTTATAGTTGTAAACAGTGAATGTTGATAAGGCATAACAGTAACATTATTGGATGGAATTGGTGAAGGTTTATTAACTTGTTAAAATGAAACTTTTATTACATCATATGTTCTATAAAAATTACATGCACTATTGTATTGATCATAGTGCTAAATGACTGTATGGTTATTTCGTTTTTGTTCTTATCCACACAAAAGGATTAATATCTAGTGTATTGTGTTGTATTGAATTGTTTCTATACCATACCAAGGATGTAGCTATAATTATTTAGTAGTAAACCATGTAAATATTTGTGTTCTTATGGATGAGTAAATGAATTTTTTTAGAAAAGTGATAAATCAAGAAGAAGAAGAAAATTTTATTTCAAAATAAATGAAATTTTAAAGAAAAATGGTATCACTGATTCACCTCCCAATGATATAACAATAATGGGTGGGCCTTTTAAACTAAAACATCTACAAGATGGTATCTATGATTTCTGAAAATTCTATAAAAACAAGGGTTTGTTATTTCAATGAAATATATAGGTTTCGGTATGGTGTTAGGGTGTTCTTTATAGATGAATTATTTTTCTTCTTTTTTATAGAATATTATGATGGTTTGGAATTAATATTAGAAATTATAAGATCATCTTCATGGTTTTCAAAAGGGTTCACATGATCCAATTTATTTGTTTTCATCAAATTTTAATTGAATAGATTCTTCCACCTTCTTAGTTCATTTCTTAATAACACTATATGATTTTCTAGAAGTTGAATAAGAAATAAATATTCCTTCATCACTCGTCAATGATTTTTTTTCAATATTATCCTTATTAATATGAATACATACTTTTCAGCCAAAAAATAAAGTAATTAAACATTTTTTACACAATTCTATAATTCATAAGTAGCTTTCACTAATATAGGACTAATTAATACTCAATTAATTATATTTTATGTTGTATTCACTTCATATACACAATGAAAAATGGGAATTTTATACTGATTATTCATAGTTTAAGAAATTTCATAACGTGTTTTATTTATCCTTTCTATGAAACCATTTTTCTATCGAGTTCTATGAGAAACATTATTTAGGGTTATAGACCTTTGTGAGAAAACTACTCAATGTCTTGATATTAAAACTCATGTTCATGATCACTTCTTATCCTCTTCATCCTATGTGGAATAATATTTTCTATAGATTTAGAATAAATGGTAAAATATGTTTAGGCTTCACTTTGGTGAGATTGAAATAATACCCATGTATACCTAGAAAATTATCCTAAAAGTATATAAATATAGTGCATCTCATTAAAACTAGAAACTCATGACGGCCAAAACCTATCCATGTTAAACAAACATTGGGTTTGAGAAGTTGAAACTAATATCATTGACTTGAAAGAGTTTTTATGTTTCCCTCTTTGACATGGGTTGCACACTTTATCAGTTGAGAACAGTTGTTTAGGTAGAACCATTACTAAAACTTTCAAACTGAGCAATCTAAGTGATTGAATATCATGATGGAATAGTATACTATGAAAGATCCAATATTATTTTTGAAAATATCATATATGAGAAATAGTTTGAGGAAATAATGAATCTAAATTAACAGCCTAATAAATTTCATTTCTCAAGGAAATAAAAACTAAATATTTTTTTAATCAAAAAATTTGAAGGAATTATTTTCAAACATTAAATAAAAACTATAATCACATAATGGTGAGATGAAAAAATGTTTTTATTAAAAACCATCTACAAATATGTATTTATATATTAAAATAGTTCTAGAATTACTAATTTAGTCATGTCCTGAAATTTTCCCTTCAGAATTGTCCCCATAAGTGACATGTCAACCGTTTAATTTTATCAAATTATTGAAACCTGAATAATCTCCAGTCATGATTCAAAAATATAAACAATCAGGGTATTATATGTTCTTACTATAGCTCTTCACACAAAGTCCTCAAATAAAAAATTTTACAACAAAAATGTATTTGGTACCTAAATCATCATGGGTCTAGAAATGTCAGTAATAAAAGATTTATAAATCCATAATTACGTAATAGTTTTCGAATGATAATATTTTAAAGATTTAGAAATAAATACTTTGTTGGGTTTATAAGATTAAAATCTTTTATAAGAACAATAAATAGTAATGAAACACTACTTAACAATCGTCCTCTATCCAGGTCGATATACTATACCAGTAGTGTACATGAGAGCAATCTTTTTTCCATTAATTTGGGAAATATTACTTATCCCATTGGTGAATCATTCCATTTATTTATTTAATTTATCATTTGATAATTTGAACTAATTTTCCTCCTTTAACCATTCATAATTTTTATCTTTTTTAATCTTAATGTCGTGCATAAAATAAACAGTTAGACAATGTTTTTTCTTTAAAGTTTATACATGTCCTTAATTTCATTGAATGTATCTTCCATCATGTTACAGTAATCAAAAATATATTCACTAGACATTTTTTCATCATTTTATTATTCTCCATAATAATTAATGATATTCTCATGATAAGAATGAAAAAATTGGATACCCCATATTTTTTTCCATTAACACATGTTATCTTTGTCCGGATGGTCCTCTTCGGTTGTGTTTGAATCACTCGAGCTATCTTCCGGATTACTCCAAGATTATTTCATTTAATTATTATTACTATTATCATTATAATTAAATTTATTCTAGTATTTCAACATATAATAGTTATCTTTGACATTTCCTTAACCTATAATCACCTAGAAATTTATTACATTTGAAGTCTCATCCTTCTCCCAATCCTTCCTCCAGTTTCCCCTATTTTCATATTTACCATTATTTGGTGGTACAAAAAAGAACTTATTCATATTCTTATAAAACCTTTTAAATATTATAGACTGATGGTCCATATCTTCATCACTACCAGTATGCGATTATTCATAACTTGAACATTCATCTTGAATTTTTTCCATTTCATTTGAAGCATTGGATTTAAAGGCTATGGATTTTATTTTTGGGTCAATATCATTTCCTCTGTTGATTGTATGTTCATCCTCATGAATTATATTTTTTGTAATCATATCCATGATATTTAACTTACAAACAACACACAATTCTATAATTAATATTGAGGTCCCTCCCCATCTATCTAAAAGACACGTCAATAGGCGCATCACATAGTCTTTATCCGAAATCGGTTTCCATAGTGAGTGAATTATGTTCATGATCTCATTGAATATAAGATACATGTCAGAAATATGCTCGTAATGTTTCATTTTAAAAGAATCATATTTAATAGTATACATATTTAAACACATTTCTTTAACATTAGATATTACCTCATGAGAAACAGCTAAACAATCCAAAATTTTGAAACTAGTTTTACATGAAGATATTCAATTCCGTTCATCATTACCCAAACCATAATATAGGGTATTCATAACATTACAATTATTATTATATGAAACATTTATAGAATCACTCCATGAAACACTATAATTTTGAGGTTATTTATATTTATCTTCTATTAATTTAAGGATATCAATACCCATGATTTCATAATGAATTTTCATTTTTATTTCCCACAGATCACAGTAAGTGACATTAAATGAACATGTTATATTAGTATCAGAATCAGATATTATATTATCAATACAAAAATTAGAGATAAAAGATATTTATGATATTTAAAAGAAAACTAAAATCATTGTTAAAGTTATTTAATATCCATTGATACTAAATATTTTTCAGAGTGTGTTTGTCAATAGGGGATGAATTGGGTACCCAATAAATTTTCTGTTAAAACATATTAAAAACCCATAATTAAAATTAATTCAACCACTTAATTAAAATAGTAGTATTATACATGTTTAATTTTTTAAAACGTTTCTCAAATCATGATTAGGGATCAGTTAAAACATTGTATAAAATTTCCAAAATGATTGGAATCAATTTATTTAATAAATTCCTTATATAAAAACAACCAAAAAGGTACAAGCTCTAGAAAGACATCCATAAATTTATTAAATAAAAGTACAAGTACAAGTTTAATCACAACATGGGGGTTTACAAACGTGGGAGTGTGCCACTCCCCGCATATCCTCATCTACTATTAGTGCACAATATTCCTATATCAAGAATGACTACATGATACATATTTCTATGATTTCTCTCTTTGATAATTAATCTTCCACATGATTTGATTCCCTATATATATTTAAAATAGTCAAATTGAGATATTTTCCGTGTCCGAGGAATATATTCTAGTGAGGGAGATTTCTCCATGGGACCTCTATTTTTTTAGTTTTGAGGGATCACATAGCAAGTATATAGTCTAATTCAATCCATAATTATTTCCATTTGTGGTAGAAAAAATCAATAATGGAATAAATTTGGGCACATAACTCATCTTTATATGAAATTACCGAACCAACTAAGTGCTGGAGGAAACCTTCTACTAAACCAAAGTTGGTGCGGAATAAACAACCATAGCTCAAAGGCCCCAGCGTGCTTGAGGTGGATTTGTGAACATTGAACATCATACATGAGGAAATTGGGAATCCATATAATAAACTTTAAAACCATTTGTTTCATTTCTCTTCATGAAATTCCCTACATCATAAGGGTGTTCAGGTCCGAGAAGATTTTGTTCATAGTACATGGTTGTATAGTTGTTATAGCGTGATGGTATCCATGTATAGAAGTATTATCTTAATTAAGTGATTATATAAACACTAGTTAATACTATCTATAAAAGTATTAGATTTATTTACTGTTTAATGAAAATTCATTTCAATCCGTAAAAATTTAGGAAACAGAATAAAATCACACAATAAAATAAAAATGGGGTTTAGTATCAAGATAAGAATTAATCTCCTCTATGTGGAAATCACCAAATTCTAAGAATATTATGTTACAATAAGATGATCCACATACTGGATTGGGTATACAAGAAATAGCTCAAAAGCAGTCCATGATCAAAGATTCTTACATGGTTATATGTGGGTAGAAAACAACCAAAACCATGTTGGGACCTCTTCCACATTAATCATGTGTAAGTAGATGAAAATCGTTTGAGAGAATATCACGTATTATATAGTTTAAGTATAATAGATAGTGTGTGTACATATATATAGTGAAATAGAACACTACAGAAACATTAAATAAAAATAAACATAGTTAATAAATTGATATTAAGAAATGAAGTGTTTCTCTATTTGTAATACTCCAGATTCTTATCAGTAGTCGAGTTTGGTTTGGTGAAGTGCTCGAACAGTTTCCCTAAAAGTTGTAGAGTTTCCAGAAATTCCCTTTTTTGTCTAATGGAACAGTTTTAGATCTTTAGTTTACTTTAATCATTCATGGTCAGATGAACTTGTATGAGTTTAGTGTATAATCCATCTGTCCAAACCATTCACTTTACATTACATCACTCACACATGAGGGGTTCCATTAGAAATATATAAATTCTATTTTAGGTTCAAATACTCATTGAAGAATTATATTCAATTTTTTCTGGATCTTCATATTTAACTCTCAATTTTTCTTTATTGTTTCCATGCAGTGGTTAATAAATAATAGTTAAACAATCGACTATAATAAAATTCAAAAATTAATCATTGGGAGAATAAAATTCAAATGTAATAGAACAACAACAGTAACATACACAACGGGAAAAACCGTTATTTGTGACGGGTTGACCATCCCATTGCAAATAATCAATTATTTGCGATGGGAATAGGCGCTCCATCACATGAAGTTGTGTGCGGATTAGTGTGTTGTGTGCGCCATACCGCGTGAAATAGTATTTGGGACGGTTTGGGACTACCCATCGCAAATTCCAGGAGGAGGTAAGACCTAGTTGTGATGGGGGGTCCCCCATCGCAACTAGTTCGACCCTCGATGGGTTTTCGCGACGTGTCCCGTTTCAAATAACCGACAGCATTAAAAATATTTTTGCGACAGGATGTTTTCCCGTCACAAAAAGTGTGTCAGTATGTCACTTGTTGTGATGATCCCTATAAGTCCCCAGCCTTAAACATTACTTAATCTTGAGTTATTACAATATTACACATTGAGGATCTTTTCGGGTTTAGAGTTTTAGAGAATTAGATCATAAAACTTTCATTACATTCCACATATAAACAAACTGGTTACATTAAGATATTATTCTTCTTTCCCATCAATGGAAACATATTTAAAATAAAACATGGACTCCTTCTTGACACTTCCTTGACACTATCATCATATCATGTACCTTTCCCTTGAAATGTGAAAAACATTTCAAAAAAAGTTGGGATGAGCATAAAAAGCTCAGTAAGGGATATAAAAATATGGAAAGGAAACATGGGTACATATATACGTAAGAATGAAATCATACTTTACCCATAAAACATAATCACGTTAAAATACCTCATCAATTCATGAATAAATCATAGAAATCATAACACATTAAAGTAACTTGAGGCATTAATAACTTTCTTACGTAGGGAGTAACCCTCTTGGTTACGTTTGGAATACCCATCATAGTATATTCCCTAAATCTCTTCGGAGAAACCTTAACATTTCACTCCTTCACGTTACCCAATGCATTGGAGAGCTATATCGGGCTCACCCTCCCTTAGTCTATCACAGAACCACCCATCTTCATAATAATTCCCAAGAACCTCAACATAATCGTATCACATAAATCATGCATAAAGGAAACATAAAATTTCCACCTTTCAATCACAAGATATCAATACAACACAATGATATAAAAACATTTTGAAAACAATTTTCATTACCAAAATAAAAGAAAAGTAAAACATGGTATTTATTTTTCTTTTTTTTAAAGGTATGGATTTTAGAGGAAGACGAAACTCAAATAACGGTCATGGCGGCGGAGAAGTCGTTGTCGCCGCATACATATGACAAAAACATTCCCTTTTGTCATTTAGTAAACGCTTCGTATAAAAATGATTCCTTTTGAATAAACGTACAAGTCAAAGGGGATTATACACCGTATAAAATAAGGTTGTGTATAAAACAAAATATGCCTCAATGAAAGGAGATTGAGACGAAGTCCCATACCTCGGGTCCGACTTGACTCGGTCATTCTTAAATCTCCTGAATAATCAACTTGAGTTAATTTCTACTCGTTTAAGAATCTTTTTCAAGTTCATTATTCCTTTTATATCACTTATTTCCATGTCATGAACACTATGTAATTATGTAAGTTAATAATGGTCGTTTTAACGATCATTGGTACTTGAGTCAAAAATAAGCCCTTTATAATTACAAGTTGTTCATGTATCCATTATATCCAGAATGTTATTCATGATGTAGATATCATATATGTCATATACATCTAGTATATTCATGCATTTACAAAATTACATAATCATTTAGAGGTAAGAAATGAAATGCACCGTTCATAGAGACGGTAAGCCGTACGTACGCATGAACACTACTTTCATTTCTATTTCTTATTTTATAGAATGTAATCATAATGATATAAAGTTATTTTATAATTCCAGTATAATATAATATATAATATCATAGTTCCATCCTTTATAAGGCCCACATATGGTATTTAACGAATCAAATCATTTTGAGGGGGCGGTAGTCCGCACTTCCTTAAATGAAGATATCGTGTTTACCCATAATGGAAACCATAAAGGTATGCCAAAAATGAAAAATACAGAAGCTTAAGGAAAACATAAACATATTATATATCATATATAAATATAGTGACATCTTAATGGCCACCTTTGAAGGTGTGAAAAGAATGTTGAACAATCATCGTTTCGGGAGGCATAAATTCACCATCCACGGAAACAGTATGTCCTTTAACCATTAGATGTAGGTGTGTGTAAGTGTTGCTCTAATACTTCTTATAACAACATCATAGAATATTTAAGATAATGGAGTTGTTACAAAAGAAATTAATAAAAAGTGTTTAGGGGGTTGGAGAAGCAAAATAAAACACAAGGACTCAAGTGAAGACATTACCTTAAAATCGGGTAACTCCCTTTGGTTTGAGCTCAAAGGCTTCCTTGGGAAGACTTCTTCCCAAAGTGAGGCTTAAAGGAGTAAGATAGGGATGTGGAGAGACAAAATGGGCAGGGATTGGCCGAGCCAAAGGCTTTGGGAGTGTGGGTAAGGAGGTAGAGGTGGAGGCCTTTTATAAGAGGAGAGGAGGGGCACTCTTGGAATTTAAAGAAATGTTACTTTATTTTAATATTTGTTTCGGATTAAAAAGGTCCCACATTGATATAATTCGAGGGTAAGGTGATAAGAGTAGGAAATCCACCAATCAAATAGGTTTTGTACATGTGTAGTTTCTAGATTTTACATTATCTTTCCATTTTATTTAAATCCTTTATTAATGAGGTAATCGCTGCATCATCATGATGTCATAAATAATTTAATTTATTTAATGTCTAAAAATTATAAAAAAAACTATCATGATGTAGGAAATCATTTTATATTTCTAAAGAATATTTATAGTAAAAAATATGACTTGTATAACCCCATGTAAAATATTTGTTTGTAAAATATATCATGTTTGTGTCATTTGTACTTTAACATTAAATAAAAAGTTATTTATGCCATTTCCCAACCAAAGTGGCTCCATGGGGTCCCCAAGTTGACTCATGGATTGTCTTGGTCGGACATGACACATCCGATGAGGTTAGGACATGTTTCAAGCTCATCAGATATTATTAAAACATTATTTTTATCTTAAACTACACTAATTACAACTAATCGCAATTAAGAACTTAAAAGTTACTATTCACCAAAAATTATTTTAATCTCATTGAACCAAATTTTACTTCTTAATGACAACCATGTATGTTGGATTTTTGAAAATCAAATCACAGAAGTGGAAATGTTTCATTTAAATGAAAAATCAGTTTCTTTACTACCACTTAGTGGTTTTACTATTCATCAAAAATTGAAGTTTTTCAGAAAGATACCAAAACTTCACCCTAAGTTATATTTGATATTCTGAATTCAAAAATGATGTCTATTTTACAAAATTCACAACATTTAAGTTGCATTAATTAATTTAATAACTAATTACCGCTGTCATGACAAATAGCGTGTTTTTATGAAACAGTAAGTATCAAAAGATTGACACTAGTTTAAGTCCAATTTCAAAGTGAAATTGATTCCAATGACCACCATTGGATAAAATGGTAAAAATATATTCTAATTTCACTTCAAAACCAATTCAAAAGTTAATCTAATCATATAAATAAATTAGATTAAAAATAGGGTTGGAATTAAAATATAACATTTTTCACTATTCATTAAAAATGAACTTTATCGGAAAAATACAAAAAATTCACACAAAGTAAATTTTGATGTCCTAATCATAAATAGAAAGTTTATTTTGAAAAAAATAGCTTATAAAATTGTCAAAAGATATATTTTAAAAGGGTTTTCCATCAGAAGGCAGAAAAACCATCTTTTAAGAATATTATTGTATTCCATGAATAAGAGTGTATTTATTTTCATTTTAAGCCTCTAAAACACTATCTTAATCGTTAATAGACATATATAACCATATTTATTATTCATTACTTACTTGGGATGTTACATCCTTCCCCCCTTTAGAAAATTGTGTCCTCGCAATTTATTTACTTATCGAATAAATGGGGGTACTTATCCCTCATTGAATTTTCAGATTCCCATGTTGCCTCTTCCATCGTGTGGTTTTTCCACAAAACCTTTACCTGATTAATCACCTTATTCCATAACACTTGCTCCCTGTGGTCAAGAATCTTAACCGGTTGTTCCTCATAAGATAGGTTCTCTTCCAGCTGAACTACCTCTAGACTCAAAACATGAGATGGATCTGGCATATACTTTCTCAACATCGAAACGTGAAAAACATTGTGTACCTGAGATAAACTCGGAGGTAAAGCCACCCAGTATGCAACTGATCCAACTCTCTCCAGAATTTCATATGGTCCAATGAACCTTGGACTCAGATTTCCTTTCTTACCAAATCGTATCACACTTTTCCATGGTGATACTTTGAGAAATACATGATCACCTACCTCAAAAGAGAGATCCTTCGTCTTGTTGTCCGCATAACTCTTCTGCCAACTCTGAGCTATTCTCATGTGATTCTGTATCAGCTGAACTTTTTCTGCCAACTCTTCTACCAATTCTGGTCCCATCAACTTCCTTTCACCCACTTCATCCCAAAAAGATGGAGTTCGACACCGCTTCCCATATAATGCCTGAAATGGTGTCATCTGTATACTGGAATGAAAACTGTTATTATATGAAAATTAAACCAAAGAAATATGTTGGTCCCAACTTCCATGATAATCAATCGAACAAGATCGTATCATATCCTCCAAGGTCTGAATTGTTCGTTCTGACTGCCCATCTGATTGAAAATGAAAAGTTGTACTAAAATTTAATTCAGTACCCAACGACTTCTGAAGGCTTTTCCAAAAGTTAGAAGTGAACCTGGTATCACGGTCAGATACAATGGAGAGAGGAACTCCATGTAACCTGACTATATCTTTAAGATACAAACGAGAAAGTTGATCTAGGGAAAAAGTATCTCGTATAGCAAGGAAATGAGCAGATTTAGTCAAGCGATCAACAATAACCCAGATTGCATTATTACGTCGAGATGTCTTTGGTAATCCCACAACAAAGTCCATGGATATATTCTACCATTTCCACTCTGGCACTGGTAAAGGCTGAAGCATCCCTTTCGGCAATTGCCGCTCTGCTTTAACCTGTTGACATGTCAAACACTTCACAGTAAAATTAGCAATATCTCTTTTCATTCCATCCCACCAATAAAACTCCCGCAGATCTCTATACATCTTAGTACTACCAGGATGAACTAAAAACGGAGAACTATGAGCTTCACATAACAACTCTCTCTTTAACTTTGAATCACAAGGCACACACAATCTCTTCCCAAATCTCAAAGCACAGTCATTATCAATGTTGAATTCAGGCAACTTACCTTTCTGAACCAGCTCTACCTTTTTCTGCAACTCACTATCTTGCTTCTATGCTTGCTTGATTCTATCTGATAGAGATGATCTCACTGATACCTGAAACAAAATAGAAGAACAGCCGGCGCCAAAAACTTCTATGCCAAAGTTCATTAAATCCTTAACCAAAGTATCACGTTCCAAAGGCAACATTTTTAATGAAGAATTACTTTTTCGACTCAAAGCATCAGGCACTTTATTTGCTTTTCCCGGATGGTAATGAATTGTACAATCATAATCCTTGATTAATTCCAGCCATATCCTCTGTCTCATGTTTAACTCTTTCTGAGTGAATATATACTTTAAACATTTGTGATCAGTATATATTTCACACTTTACTCGATACAAATGATGTATCCAAATTTTTAAAGCAAAAACAATAGCAGCTAATTTCAAATCATGTGTAGGGTAATTTACCTCATGAGTTTTCAACTGTCGTGAAGCATAACCAATTACCTGATCATTCTGCATTAGGACGCAACCAAGTCCTTTCAATGAAGCATCACTGTAGATAACAAACTCACCATTCCTGGAAGGTTGTGCCAAAACGGGAGCTTTCACCAATCTTCTATTCAATTCCTGAAAACAATCATCACATTCTTGTGTCCAGATAAACACAACACCCTTCCGAGTTAGCTTAGTCATTGGACTAGATAACCGTGGAAAATTTCTAACAAACCTTCGGTAAAAGCCTGCCAAACCAAGGAACCTATGAATCTCAGTTACATTTGTTGGTCTTGCCCAGTCTTCCACAACTTTGGTTTTTGCAGGATCAACAGTTATCCCATCTTTAGAAACAATGTGACCGAGGAAAGAAATTTGTTGCAACCAAAACTCACACTTGCTGAATTTCCCATACAATTTATTTTCATTAAAGGTTTGCAAGATAACCCTTAAATGTCTTTCATGCTCCTATTTACTTTTAGAAAACACCAAAATATCATCAATGAAAACCACCACAAACTTATCCAAGAACTCATGGAAGATTCTATTCATTAAGTCCATGAATACACCAGGTGCATTGGTTAGCCCAAAAGGAATTACTACAAATTCATAATGGCCATATCTTGTACGAAACGCGGTCTTCAGAACATCGGCTTCCTTTACCTGCAACTAATGGTACCCCGATCTCAAGTCAATCTTTGAAAAATACTGAGCTCCCTGGAGCTGATAAAAAAAATCATCGATATGAGGAAAAGGACACTTGTTCTTAACAATAATATTATTCAAGTCCCTATAATCAATTAAAAGTCTCATTGAACCATCATTATTTTTAACAAATAAAATAGGAGCACCCCAAGGTGATGTGCTAGGTCGAATGAAGCCTTTCTCTAATAAATCTTGAAATTTCTACTTCAACTCTAAAAGTTCAATTTGAGACATTCGATATGGGGGTTTTGAAATTAGCTTAGCATCAGGAACTAAGTCAACAGTAAATTCAACTTCCTGATCTGGTATTATTCCAGGAAACTCATTAGGAAAAACATTAGGATACCCATTTACCACTGGAACATCATTAATCTGAACAGTTCCTTTATTTTCAACGATGTGTGAAAGGTAACATTAATTTCCATCTTTTACAAGTTTCTCAGCCTCTTGATATGTTATCAGCAGTAAGGGTTCATTCTTGTACACAAGCTGAAAGTCTTTCTGAAATGAAACTTCATTAACTCTACAGTCAATCTTATCATGGTAAATAGAGAGCCAATCCATACCCAGGATAACATCAAAATCTACTAGAGGTAGAACAATAAGGTTTTCAAGTAGGTTCTTTCCCCAGATAAGGATATAAAGATTCTTATAAATTCTTTTTGCCTCAACATTTCCCCCAGGTGTTTTTACCAAAAGTTACGAAGTCATTTCTTGAGATGGTATTCCCATTTTACTAGAAAAGGTTTCAGAGATGAAAGAATGTGTATACCCCGAATCAAACAACACACTGGAATAATCTGAAAAAACAAAGAAAGTACCTGATACAACTTCATTTGATGGCCCGACATCTTCTGAAGTAGTTGCAAAGGATTTCACCACCCCTTTCTTCTTGTAGTCTAACTGCTTCCCATCACTCAAGCTCTTTGTCGGACACTCGTTTGCATAGTGACCCATCTCATTACACATATAACATTTCACTAACTGTAAATCAAACTTGGTCTTACCTTCACCTTGATCCTTTTCAGTGCAATCACGAGCCTTATGTCCCATCTTACCACATCGGTAGCACTTTCCAGAATTCAGAAGACATTCCCCAGCATGACTTTTGCCACATTTATCACAAACTGGAAACTTAGTTTTCTTACCATTAGACTTTTTTGAAGAATTCTTCCCTTTATCATGCCACCTTGGTCTCTTCTTCTGCTGGTTGTTATAGAACACTTGATCATCGAAAAACTCCGTTTCCACCTTCTTAGCACATCGAAAAAGCTTTTCATAACTTTTATACTCACGAGAAGCTAAATCCCTTCGATATTTTGGCTTTAATCCTAAGTAAAAAATGATTTATTTTACTATCTAGGTCTCAGATAAAATTTGGAGCATACCTTGCCAAAAAAGTGAACCTTTCTTCATAGGTAGCCACTGAGTCTTCCTCTTGCCTCAATTCAAAGAATTGATTTTCCATCCTAAGTGGAACAACCTTAGGAAAATACTTCTCAAGAAACATACCTTTGAATTCATCCCAGTCGGGAGCATCAATCTCATCAGCGTCCCTGATATTTTTAACCATCGACCACCACTGATCTGCTTCACCATCCAAACGGTAAATAGCAAGACTAACCTTTTGATTGTATGAACACCCCATGACATCGAAAATCTTCTCCAGTGCTTTAATCCACCCATTAGCTAACACATGGTTAGATGATCTTCTGAATGATGGGGGATGTTGCCTCATGAAATGTTCCACCACTGACATGTTCCTCTGCGGTTGATCATGATGATCACGTGCATGGATACCACCACCATTTATCGCTTGAGTCAACTGCACCATTACTGCAACAAACTGTTCAGTTACAATTCCGACCATCTCAGGATGCTGATTCAGAAGGTTATTTCCTTCTGCATGCCTTCCTAGCACTGCTTCCCTGTTTCCTCTGCGGAAAACTATTTTGATCAAACATGTCTTTGATGAAGCAACATGGTAATCTTCAAATACTATATCACTTCAATTTGACTATAAAAAAAATATTTTTGGATAATCATTTAATAGAATTCTAACTCCTAAAGTTATCTAAACCGACCATTGATACCAACTATAAGGCCCAAACCTTAAACCTTACTTAATCTTGAGTTATTACAAGATTACACATTGAGGATCTTTTCGGGATTAGAGTTTTAGAGAATCTGATCATAAAACTTGCATTACATTCCACATATAAACAAAGTGGTTACATAAAGATAGTATTCTTCTTTCCCATCAAGGGAAACATATTTAAAATAAAACATGGATTCTTTATTGACACTTCCTTGACACTATCATCATATCATGTACCTTTCCCTTGGCCTGTGAAAAACATTTCAAAAAAACATGGGATGAGCATAAAAAGCTCAGTAAGGGATATAAAAATATGGAAAGGAAACAAGGGTACATATATACATAAGAATGAAATCATACTATACCCATAAAACATAAGTACTTTAACATACCTCATCAAATCATGAATAAATCGTAGAAATCATAAGACCTAAAAGTAACTTGAGGCATTAATAACTTTCTTACGTAGGGAGTAACCCTCTTGGTTACGTTTGGTATACCCATCACAGTATATTCCCTAAATCTCTTCGGAGAAACCTTAACGTTTCACTCCTTCATGTTACCCAATGCATTGGAGAGCTATATCGGGCTCACCCTCCCTTAGTCTATCACAGAACCATCCGTATTCATAATAATGCCCAAGAACCTCAACATAATCGTATCACATAAATCATGCATAAAGGAAACATAAAACTTCCACCTTTCAATCACAAGATATAAATACAACACATTGATATAAATACATTATGAAAACAATTTTCAATACCAAAATAAAAGAAAAGTAAAACATGGTATTTATTTTTCTTTTTTAAAAAAGATATGGCTTGTAGAGGAAGCCGAAACTCAAATAACGGTCACAGCGGCGGAGAAGTCGTTGTCGCTGCATACATACGAAAAAAACATTCCCTTTTGTCGTTTAGTAAATGCTTCGTATAAAAAAGATTTCTTTTGAATAAATGTAAAAGTCAAAGGGGTTTATACACCGTATAAAATAAGGTTGTGTATAAAACAAAATATGCCTCAATGAAAGGAGACTGAGACGAAGTCCCATACCTCGGGTCCGACATGACTTGGTCATTCTTTAATCTCCTGAATAATAAACTTGAGTTTATTTCTACTTATTTAAGAACCCTTTTCAAGTTCATTATTCCTTTTATATCACTTATTTCCATGTCATGAACACTATGTAATTATTTAAGTTAATAACGGTCGTTTTAACGATCATTGGGACTTGAGTAAAAAATAAGCCCTTTATAATTACAAGTTGTTCATGTATCTATTATATCCAGAATGGTATTAATGATGTGGATATCATATATGTAATATACATCCAGTACATGCATGCATTTATAATATAACATAATCATTTAGAGGTAAGAAATGAAATGCACTGTTCATGGAGACGGTAAGCCGTACGTACGCATGAACGCTACTTTAATTTCTATTTCATATTTTATAGAATGGAATAATAATGATATAAAGGTATTTTATAATTCTAGTATAATATCATATATAATATCATAGTTCCATCCTTTATACGTCCCACATATGGTATTTAACGAATCAAATCACTTTGAGGGGGCGGTAGTCCGCACTTCCTTAAATGAAGATATCACGTTTACCCATAATGAAAACCATAAAGGTATGCCCAAAATGAAAAATACAGAAGCTTAAGGAAAACATAAACATATTATATATCATATATAAATATAGTGACATCTTAATGGACACCTTTGAAGGTGTTAAAAGAATGTTGAACAATCATCGTTTCGGGAGGCATAAATTCACCATCCACAGAAACAGTATGTCCTTTTACCATTAGATGTAGGTGTGTGTAAGTGTTGCTCGAATACTTCTTATAACAACATCCTAGCATATTTAAGATACTGGAGTTGTTACAAAAGAAACTAATAAAAAGAGTTTAGGGGGTTGGAGAAGCAAAATAAAACAAAAGGACTCAAGTGAAGACATTACCATAAAATCGGGTAACTCCCATTTGTTTGAGCTCAAAGGCTTCCTTGGGAAGACTTCTGCCCAAAGTGAATATTAAAGGAGTAAGGGAGGGATGTGGAGAGAAAAAATGGGCAAGGGTTGGCCGAGCCAAAGTCTTTGGGAGTGTGGGTAAGGAGGTAGAGGTGGGGGCCTTTTATAAGAGGAGAGGAGGGGCACTCTTGGAAAGTAAACAAATGTTACTTTATTTTAAAATGAGTTTCAGATTCAAAAGGTCCCACATTGATATAATTCAAGGTTAAGGTGGTAAGGGTTCGAAATACACCCATAAAATAGGTTTTGTACATGTGTAGGTCATAGATTTTACATTATCTTTCCATTTTATTGAAATCCTTTATTAATGAGGTAATCGCTGCATCATCATGATGTCATAAATAATTTAATTTATTTAATGTCTAAAAATTATAAAAAAAAATATCATGATGTAGGAAATCGTTTTAGTTTTATAATGAATATTTATAGTAAAAAATATGACTTGTATAACCCCATGTAAAAAATTGTTTTAGTAAAACATCGCATGTTTGTGTCATTTTTACTTTAACATTAAATAAAAAGTTATTTATGTCATTTCCCAACCAAAGTGGCTCCATTGCGTCCCCAAGTTGACCCATGCATTGTCTTGGTCGGCCATGACACATCCAATGAGGGTACGACAAGTGTCAAGCTCATCACATATTATTAAAACATTATTTTTACCTTAAACTACATTAATTACCACTAATCGCGATTAAGAACTTAAAAGTTACTATTCACCAAAAAAATTATTTTAATCTCATTGAACCACATTTTACTTCTTAATGACAACCATGTATGTCGGATTTTTGAAAATCAAATCACAGAAGTGGCAAAGTTTCATTTAAAGGAAAAATCAGTTTCTTTAACTACAACTTAGTGGTTTCACTATTCATCAAAAATTGAAGTTTTTCAGAAAGATACCAAAACTTCACCCTAAGCTATATTTGATATTCCGAATTCAATAATGATGTCTATTTTACAAAATTCAAAACATGTAAGTTGCGTTAATTAATTTAATAACTAACTCCTGTTGTCATGATAAATAGCGTGTTTTTATGAAATAATAAGTGTCAAAAGATTGACACTAGTTTAAGTCCAATTTCAAAGTGAAATTGATTCCAATGACCACCATTGGATAAAATGGTAAAAATATATTCTAATTTCACTTCAAAACCAATTCTATAGATAATATAATCATATAAATAAATTAGATTAAAAATATGTTTTGAATTAAAATACAACACTTTTCACTATTCATTAAAAAATGAACTTTATCGGAAAAATACCAAAAATTCACACAAAGTAAATTTTGATGTCCTAATCATAAATAATAAGTTTATTTTGACAAACATAGCTTATAAAATTGACAAAAGATAGATTTAAAAAGGGTTTTCCATCAAAAGGCAGTAAAACAATCTTTTAAGAATATTAGTGTATTCCATGCATAAGATTGTATTTATTTTCATTTTAAGCCTCTAAAACACTATCTTAATCGTTAATAGACATAGATAAAAATATCTATTATTCATTACTTACATGGGATGTTACTGTCCCCATCGGAAATAACCTTTTAACCGCCAACATTAATTAATGTGGTCGAAGGTATTTACGACGGAAATACCGTCGCAACAAGTCATGTCGCAACTAATCTAACATATATATACCCCCTCTGTTTTTTCTTCTCTCTGCCCGAGTTTTTGTTCCTCTCCTTCTGTAAACTCTAATTTTAGAGTGAAAGTTTTTTAGACTTAGATTTTTTTTACGAAAAAGTTGTGAAGCCGCCTACAATCATAAGAGATCATGTTTAAAGGTATTTATGTTTTATTTAATTTAGTATTTACTTCCTTACTTTAAATTAGTTTTAATTATTGTTGATTAGTTGTAATTAAGTTAGATTTAAATTGTTTTGACATCAGTATTTATTTGTAATAATAAAATTAAATTATTAGTATTAATTCTATGTAATTAGTAATAATTAATAATTATTAACGATAATTAGTAATGTATATAAATAATTAGTAGTAATTAGTAATTAGTAGCTGTATTTTATAGTAATTAATAGTAATTAACACTAATTAGTAATAATTTGAAAACCAGTAATAAATATTAACAATTAGTAATAAAAAGTATTAATTAGTAATAATTAGAAAGAAATTCTAATAAATAGTAATAAATACTAATAAATTCTAATAAATAGTAATAAATAGTAATAAATACTAATAAATAGTAATAATTAGTAATAAATAGTAATTATTTGTAATAATTACTAATAAATATTAATCAATACCAATAAATAGTAAAAAATACTAAAAAATACTATTAAATAGCAATAAATAGTAATAAATACTAAGAAATAAAAATAAAAAGTAATAAATAGAATAAAATAGTAATAAATAGAAATAAATACAAATAAAAAGAAATAAATACTAATAAATAGTAATAAATTTTAATAAATACTAATAAATAGTAATAAATAGTAAAAAATACTAACAAATATTAATAAATAGTATTAAATACTAATAATTAGTAATAAATAGTAATAAATTGAAATCAATACTAATAAATTGATGTAAACACTAATAAATAGTATTAAATACTAATAAATAGAAATAAATACTAATAAATAGTAATAAATACTACTAAATACTAATAAATATTTATAAATACTAATAAATACTAATAAATACTAATAAATACTAATAAATACTAATAAATAGTAATAATTAGTAATAATTAGTAATAACTAGTAATAATTAGTAATAATGAGTAATAATTAGTAATAAAAAGTGTTAAATAGTAAAATTTAGTAATAAATAGTAATATTTAGTAATAAATTGAAATAAATTGTAATAAATAGTAATAAATAGTAAGAAAAAGTAATAAATGGAAATAATTAGTAATAAAAACTGATAAATTCTAATAAATACTAATAAATAGCAATAAATACTAATAAATAGTAATAAATACTAATAAATAGTAATAAAAAGAAATAAATACTAATAGATAGTAAGAAATAGAAATAAATACTAATAAATACTAATAAATAGTAATAAATACTAATAAATACTAATAAATACTAATATATATTAATAAATTCTAATAAATACTAATAAATAATAATAAATAGAAATAAATAGTAATAAATAGTAACAAATAGTTATAAATACTAATAAATACTACTAAATAATAATAAATACTAATAATTATTAATAATTATTAATAATTAGTAATAATTAGTGATAATTAGTAATAAATAATAATAATTTGTAATAATTTGTAATAATTTGTAATAATTAGTAATGATTAGTTATAAATATTAATAATTAAAAATAATCAGTAATAAATAGAAATAATTTTTAATAATTAGCAATAAATACTAATAAATACTAATAAATACTAATAGTTGGCAATAAATATCAATTAATAGCAATAAAATGCAATAAATTGCTATAAATTGAAATAAATTGCAATAAATAGAAAACAAACAGCAATAAATAAGAATAAATAGAAATAATTAGCAATAATTAGCAATAATTAGCAATAATTAGAAATAATTAGCAATTAATTGAAATATTTAGCATTAAATTGCAATAATTATCAATTAATTGCAATAATTAGTAATATATTGCAATAAATAGCAATAAATTACAATAATTAGCAATAATTGGCAATAATTAGAAATAATTAGCAATAACAAGAAATAATTAGTAATATTTACAAGTAGTTAGAAATATTTAGCAATAATTAGTAATAATTAGTAATAATTAGAAATAATTAGCAATAATTAGCAATTATTAGTAATAATTAGAAATAATTAACAATAATTAGTAATAATTGGCAATAATTGGAAATAATTAGAAATAAATAGTAATAATTATCAATAAATATAAATAAAATCAATTTTAATAAATTTTAATAAATTGTAATAAATTATAATAACTTGGCACAAGTTTTTTTAGATTTACAGCACACCATTTGCTCGATGACCCTTCTCCTTTCAACTCTCACAGACTCAAAACATTATTAGATGTATGCTTCTACATATGCATATCCAATATCATTTGAACGAGTTTGAATATGAATTCGTAGGACCACATTTTTTATAATGTTTTCAGGAGATGGCAGTTGTTAAAAGTAGATTCATCGACAAAAATGGGCTGCTTTTGTCTGCCACCTCATTTACTTGGACGTTTTTCACACTAAAATCACAAAGTAGAATATGCTCAGATGTATTCTTATGCATTCTCATGTGCACGAGAATGAATAAGAGGACATCTATGCAGATTCTTCATTGTGATTTCAGTGTGAGAAAAATGCAAGTAAATGAGTTTTCGGACAAAAGAGTATTCATCAATCCACTAGAAATTGTGTCACCCGTAATTATGGTATCCCATCAATGATAGCATGTGTGGTGATATCCACAACGCATGAGAGTAGTCTATGTGTCAGATCTTCCTTCGGGTTTTGCACAATTTGAGAAGGACGAACATTAAGAAAGCAGGAGTGACAATATTTGATGAGTCATGTAGTGCCCACCGACTAGAGTACATTACATATCACGTGTGGGATGAATTATGTTCACACTAGTTGAGTAGGGGATTTTAGCGGAGATCTTCATTGGGCCGGAAAAAGTGGGGGAGATAGGAGGCAACACATCGAGCTGGTAGTTGTACATTCAGTACGCATAGAGAGCATATGGTAAGTATCTTTTTTAAATATTTTATATACCATTACATATAAACAGTTTATTTTATATTCATATAGGCAGTCAATTATCCCGATATTATAGAGTATGATGTTTATCAAAAGATGTATAGTGATCTAGCCACTGGAGAGATTAGGGGTGATCGTCAGCGTCAGATTGTGGTCATTATTATTTCTTTTTCAGTCTGAAAATTAACTGCGTACAATATTTTCTCTATTTTAATTTCAAATTGAAACTCAAGGAGTAATATGAGATCGTGACCTTTCAGACATAGGCTGAGAGTTAGGCCGAGATGGCTGATCAGAATAGTGCCCACCATTTCGATGAGGCGGCATGGATGCAGGCGAACTAGTATGCCTTTGAGAAGGGTCGAGTAGTTGGTATCAGATCTCATTGGACTCTTGGGACTTATTATGGTACTAATGTGATGTAAGCATATAGCTCATGAGGATATCTTAGAGAGGCATCATCTTTTGTCTCACAGTATCAGGAGTAGTTACGAGCTCAAACTGAGCTTATAGAGAATTTGCAGAAGCACAAGGAAGAGATGCATCAGCAGCAGCAGCAGCAATAGCAGCAGTAGTACGAGGAGGACATGGGTCGATGGTAGCAGTTGCATCACGATTATATGGAGTACATGTGCCGTCTGACTCATATTTTAGTGATGGAGTTTCCTCTACCATCTCCTTAATCTCCTTCAAAAGACTATCCCCCCCAATAATGTTTTTGTTCTATTAAAAACATTTGAATTGAACATATTTTGAAATATGAACTATTTACAGTTTTTGTCTTTTATATTGGTGCGAATATTGCATATTTTTTTATTATTTTTAATATTTTATTGTTTATTATTATTATTATTATATATTTTTATATTTCTTTGTTTTACAACTAATATTAATAATAATAATAATAATAATTTATGATTATTTTATATGTTTTTTCTGAATATTGAGAATTTTAATATTTTTTATTATTTATTATTTTAATTATATAAATTTTTTTATTAAGTATTTGCGACGAGGTCTTTTACAACGGGGGGGGGGGGGGGGGGGGGCGTTGTAAATAAATTATATATTTATATTAAAAATTTTTGTGATGGGTCTCTTAACTATCACAATAACTTTTTCTATGATGGGCCCATGAAAATGGGTTTATAACATATAATCTATTTACAACGGGCTGGTATCCTGTCGCAAATACTTTTTTCAATGGGCTCATCGCGAAAGGTTCTTGTATATATAATGTATTTAATCAGTCATCTATTTGTGATGGGTCCACTTCCCGTCACAACAGGATTTTGGCGATGGGCTCCCATCGCGAATAGCCCGTCCCAAATATTCAAATTTCTAGTGGTGATAGGATGATGGTAGATATTTTATAATGGTCGCAATTTGGTGGTAGAACAGGCCAGCAACGACACAAGTGAATGGTAGAAAAATAATGATAGTAGTAGATTATGGTGATAGAATGTTATGTGGTATCATATATGGAAGTGTCAAATCTAAAAGAATCATATTCCTAATATTTCCACAAGTTGGTGGTGACAAGAATATTGTGGTGGAAGGACTCTAGATATAGCATTCCTATCAATGAAATATATTTTGTGGTAGAACAAGTCTGATGGTGGCATGTTATAACAGTGGTACAGTCTGGTGATAGAAAATCTAGTGTTAATATATGTGAACTAATGGTTTCTAATTTCAATAGATATTGAATTTTAATAAACAAAATATTCTTTATAATAGAATATACTATCATGCAACATTAAATTCATTAGAAACATATGAATCATGATTTATGAGAATTAAAACTAGGAGGTTACAAATTTCTTCATCACTATATAATAGTCAACCAAAACATCATCATATTAAGAACAAGTAATAGGAAGATATTACATCGTAACCAATATTGGTTCACACACTCTTATAATTTATTCCCTCAGCACAGAGAGGATGTGTATTGTCATACTAAATAATATCAAGTGATCTATCACACCAAATATAATCCTCACTTGATAAGGAGGCACAATATAATTTTTTCAATTCCATTAACATTATAGATCCTTTATTAGATGAAGAAGACATAAATGAACCATGTCCTTTCATTCATAACTAGTTACAAGTTCTTGGGGTTAATATGTCAAATAAGATGAGTTCAGAATAAACCTCTTTATTCATGAATTGTCTTATTTGAACCCATATTATCATGGGGACATGAAAATAAGCACACTAGTGGGATCAATAGAAACACCATTTTTCTTGCTGAATCATCTAAGACTCATTCATGGCAAATAATATTGGATGAATTATTTGAAAATGTGTGGTTGGATGGTCAAAACATGGGGAGGAAATCTTAATAAAACTTTTAACACGGGTAAGTGTCTACGTTTATAGAGAGGGGATTCCAATATAATTCAGGTAAAAATCCAATTCTATAACTATATAATAGCCTCTTAATTATATACACATGCTCCTAGAAAGAAATTATGACATCCTGGTGCATCTTGTCATTGTACGGGCTAGGCTCTCGATTCAAGATCCCCTTAATCTCTCCAGGTAACATTATGAGGTGATTATTGAATCCCTTTAAAAGTCTCAAAAATTAAATGTTGGGGTAGCTGTAATAAAATTATATCATGATAAGACTAGTTTCCTAAAATATCATGCAGTTATCTCCTTCAGAGTACTAGATCACTAGATAAACATACTGGAGTATTTGTGACCCTTGTATATTCTGTAAAAATGAAATGAAATTGACACCCATTAATCATTAATTGACAATGATTCATGAATGAAAATTATATGTGTACTGACCCTCTGATAACTATGTTAATTTGATGTTAATTTATCCCCTTTCATCATCATGATTAATGATTATGAAAAAGTGAGTATAAACCTATCAATAGGATCAATCAAGAGCACAATTTAGATACCTCATGTCCGACTAAATGTTTTTTGTTTTTATAATAGGATGTGACCTTTATTGTATAGTTGGGGATGTTGTGGCATCATATTCATGAAAAAAATTCTCTTCTCACACAATAAATCCATTTATTACTTTTTCAATGGGTAGGTTATGGTGTTTTAAGGTGATAGTACTACATTCAAGGAATCTGAAACCATGTATCCTAAAGTGATATTCAGAAATAGGGAAGGGAATAAACAAGTGGTTGATGGTATTTAAAAAATGTTATCCCCTAGTGGTTTGAATAGTTTATTATTAATATGTTCAGTGAACACAATAAAGAGTGTATTCTTCCCATCAACTAGATTTATGAAATTGATCTCACACAGAGTTGTACTAGGATTGTTTCCCCCAAGTAAATCTACACGAGAGATTGTTTTGCCAATTTGTAGACTATAAGACTATGGTTCTACAAAAACATAATAAATAATAATTGATAGATAAGAAAAAACAATACTTTCTGCATTATAACCCTCTTTATCATGATATAAACTGTGATTATCAAATATGTTCCTGGTGGAAATGTTCCCATATTATATCTATAATCCCTATATGGTTTAGAATAATCTTTAATCTCCCAATTATCTATAATAGTTGATAATTCCCCTATATCATATCCTGATTCTTGGTATCTAAATGCATCAACTTCCCCTATTGATCATGTAGAGTAATGGGAGAATGATATAATTTACTTAATATTGAATCACTAAAATCTACATTTTTAAAATTTCACGAGATTCCCTCAATGTTAATACTAGATATAAATGTCCCAATATTATATTTTCAATCTAATAATTCCCCCTTGTATTAAATTCTTGGTAATTTTTATGTGAAATGAGAGGAAGAAAATTAATAATATCTCATAGATTCTACTTAAATATTTGATGATAACATATCAACCACTTTTGATGAGATCTGATGATTAAATTTTGGAATATACGAATAACGATGTATTATGTTGATTAGTGTCTATATTAATACTTAATAATAGGAAATATGTATCTCTGTAATGAAATAACAATAAAATACCATTTCCAATAACTATAAATAGTTGTATGGCCTATACACCAACATGGATACCCATCATCTAGGTCTTATATAGTATAATGATTGTTACAAATAGTCATTTAAGAGAAATATTGTTATTCATGATAGTTTATTAGTGGATGAAGTAAAAAAACACGTTAATTATAACTTCATTTGGTAGGTCTAATATCCCACATGGCTCTCCAACATCATCCTTGTTAAAAATAATATTAATCCAATTCAGGATTATGTTAACAACTGGTAACCCAAACATTTTCTCCTAGAAAATTATTTCCTAGTCCAAATAACATAGTTTCTATTTCATGAAATATTTTTTTTCAATCCCTCTCATTCATTTATGGGTATTTACAATTAACTAAATCATAATGGAGGCCAATGATGAAAAATACACTTCATTCAAGTCACCTAAAAGGGATTTTGGTTATCATGTGATACTTTTTGGAATAAAAATGCTGAAATTATATATAAAATTTCCATGAACTAAATTTTTAAGGGATTCATAAGGATGACTATAAATATTTAAGTTTTTATCTTGTGTTTAAATATCTATAATTTTTTGATCATCTCGTCGACTGTGATACAGGTTTCAACCCACATTGGATGTCTATCTTGAAAATTAGTCCCATAAAATATTATAATGGGGGTACATCAATAAAATTTACCAACTTCATGGTATTTTATCATGGCATAAAATTTGAATTTGAGAAGAACAATTCAATCCTTAACATGCCACCACCTCAAAATTTCAAAGAGTTGAGTGAGATTCTAGGACACTTATCTTACCCCAAACGCTTTATGTCAAACCTAATAAGAATGTTCCAAATATACAAAACATTAATGAAAAGGGAGTCACCTATTAATAGTTTGATGATTTGAAGGGATATTTCAACTATCTCAACAAATTCCGATAGATCTCAATGATATTAATTCTTCATATGGAAATAAATCCATAGAAAATTTAAATGAAAACCATGTAGTAATCACTCGGTTCCATTCTCATATAAAAAAAAATTGGGAAATGAAAATGGTCTTTGAAATATTAGAATGACTATGATAAATATAGGGAATATATTTTCTGACATTGAAAGAAATTTCCTTGAATTAATATTCACTATGAAGAATTTGAGGGACTATCTACTACATCATGAAGTTCACTTGGCCACATCTGTAAACCAGCCCAACTATATCCTTAGTTTTACAATACTAATTGGATTTATGACATCGTGGGGAATCAAACTACATATATTTTACATTAAATTTGTACCTTATAATTTAGTCAAGGGGAAATCCCTAGCATATTTCCTCATAGAACATATCTCCCTAGGAACTAATCTGGTAAACACAGAGCTCCCAGATGAGAAAATTTTCTATTTCAATGAAACTCCAAGGATATGGGATTAATATTTTGATGGTTCATCCTAGATATCAATTAGTATAATAATGAATAATTATAATTTTAATAGTTTCATCATGGGAATCATACTCATCTCCCCAAAAAAGGAAGTGCAACCTTACTCTATTCTATAGTCAAAATAGTTCCCCAACAATAAAGTAGAATAACCATACCACATTATAGGTCAAGTGGTGTCATTATAAATATTGGAGGCACTATCATAAATCAAATGAAAATAAGTATTATTGATTATATATATTAGTAGTGAATATTATATTAATATATATGATTTCATTCCATTTCTTTATTGTGTTTGAGGTTTGATGGAACAATTCCCATCCGAACAAGCATTGTCTCATATTCTATGTTCATATGATACTCACATGGATACATTGGATAATGTGGATATAGCCCAATAGGATCCATTCTATGATGAACTAAGTATACACATAGTTCATTTTAGGGGATTATATCCATTTATATGTAAGTACATGGGATTGAACAAAAAAATTAACACTTCCCCAAAACAAAGAGATCTTATATTCTCATTGACCGATGCCAAAACTAGATGCATGTATCCCATTATATATTATCTATAAAATGAAACTCTTCCATATAATCTATAAATTAATTGGAATATTCCAAATCATTAAGTAAATTTTATCCTTTATTATGGCCTAAATTTACAGAAAGTGTCACAAAAATGAATATTTGACAGATTTCACCCTGATGCAATGAAAAGGAGAGGCACTCCATATTATGCAAGAATTCCATATAGGTTCTTATGGTTTACATTAGTAAGAAGACAAATTAACCCATTATATCATGTGAATTTTTTATTATTGGTCCTCAATGATGTGATACTGTATAGATTTTATTAGACAGTTCTCTGAATTTAAAATACATTCTAAATGGATTCATCAACCTCAAGAACTATTCCACATACCCAATTATTATTATTTGTTTTCCATATACGTAATAGATACCATTAATCCATATCCCCAGAAACAGCTAGTAAGTTCTAGTAAATCCTTACTACCACTTAATTATTTTTTAAATAGATTAAGACCATATAACAAAAAGAGTGTTGGGACGAAGGTTATTTTTAAATTTTTTAAAATGAATATCACTTATAAACTTCTATGCATCATACAATATTGATAGAAATTTAAATCAGTTTTACTCATTTATGTTGAAATGGTTGTATCAAGAATAAAACAAAAATTCTAACAAATAGACTTAGTATTAAATAGTAAAAAATAGATGGATAGAGGATTTAAGAAAATATTTCTCAGAAATTATCCAGAAAATTAATGACTAGGATAAGAAATAATCCAATAAAACATCTCCTTTCCTTGATGGATTACAGTAATAATTCCTATACTTCTATGAATGATACCCTTTATTCCCTTGACTATGATACTAGGGTGGTTTTACACATTGATATTCTATTACCTAAACTTTGAGTCACCAACTTCAATTAGTGGTCTAAATTTTAGATATCCCAAGAGTTGCTGAAGTGTTATAATATCTTGATGACAAAATCTTTTTCCCTATGTATAACAAATCATAATATTTGAATTGGTTCATATATTCATTCAGTAAATGATTTTACATCCACTCATTTCTTCAAGGAGAGTTAATACTTACCAACAACAATCCCATGATCCCTTGGAAGAATCATTTGAAACTCAAAATAATGTTTGAGTCTTCTTACATCGTCCAGAACATATACTCCAATATAGCTTTCTCTTTCATTACAATGGATTGGGAGTGAATCTCTCCCCCACCACTTCTAGTAATGAAAGATTTTTTAATAATCATTTTTTCTTAATTTCATATCATTTTACACTATCCTCACTAAAAGATATTATATATTATAATTATTACAACTACCATATGATGTTAATTTTTTTATTTAAATTCTAGATTGTAAAACCTTAATCTACATAGCTATAGTATCCTTATCGCAATATGTAAAAGGGCATGAAAACATCCTAGTGGAATGATGTCAATCTATAAATCAATTTACTCACTATATAATGTTAAACTATATTTTCATGGTCCTCATTATAATAACCTAAAATATATCATACATTGATCCAGTAATCATTAAATTAGATAGAGTACCCAAAAAGTCTATTCACAAATCTGTCAACTACTCATAATTCCTACAACATAACTTCTCTATTTTGTTGACCTATGTGAATGTAAATTTTCCTTTATCCTCACATGAGTGATAGATCAGTCTGTAAGCCATGATTCATGTTTCATCTACCAAATTCTAGCATAGAGAAAAGGAAAATCTCCCCATTTCAACCTTTGTGTACTATGTAAAATTTCATATAATGTCTTCAAGTCCTACAATACCTAAGAAAACCTAGATTGGCCTACCATGTATGATTCATCTCTCGTACATGAGATCCAGATCCATGTTACAATACCTATGGTAGTGATTCAAACATCTTATATCCTACAATAATGTAAATAAAAACACTAATATCATAATAATTATTTGTGTCTTCCTTCTTATTCTAAAATAATACATAGTAACACATGGATCTCCTATCTCAATCCATTACATGAATTTTATTCAATATCATATTCTTTTCCCCACATGATAACCAAACCCATATAGATTAATTTTTCTTATTTCCATCAATAACCTAATGAAAAATTTATGTTCACTATCATAAACTATATTGTGACTCAAAAAATCCCCCATTTATTCCTTATTTCTCACACCTTGCATTAATCATTTGACATTAGAGGTTATAGATGATTACACTAATTAACAAGATTTAGATAAAACATATTCAATGATATGGAATCTAATCCTAGTTGCATGATGTTAAAAGATACGGTATACGGTCTGGAATATAAGAAACCTAAGATATGTAGATGTGGATTGATAGTCTTGCAATTTACCATGCATTAGAATTAGATCCATGTAAGAACTAACTAGTTTGTGGATCTATATTCAGATAAAATCCCTACCTTGTTGAACTATGTATGGCTTTATTCCTGTTTTCATGAGATACATAGTGATGACTAGATATTTTATGTTAGGAACAGTTTATAACACTATTTTTTATTAAAAATTTATGTGATTTATTATTATATTGAAAATATATGTAGTGATGTCTAGGTTTTCAATCATAAACCCAACTACATGTATGACCTTATTCTATATTCTCTATCCATGTTTATAGTATTTTTTCACATCAAGTATATCTACATTAGTCACCACACATGGAAAATATACCCCCTTTAGTGAAATTTGTGTGGATTTATTCTTATTATCACATGATAAAACAATTTATAGATTTTTGATCTTAAGACCATTTGAAAACCCAATTAGTGTTGTCCATAGTTATTTGGTCATTCTTTATTCACATTTTGTCTCTAATAATCATTTGACACTGAAAAAAGACTACTATACCCCCAAATTTTAGTATGATCTAGATAAAAATATAGTCCTTTAATAACTACATGGGGATTGATTCATATTATTATTGGATAGATAGAGATACATGGATCATCTATCTTAGTCCCAACTTAATGGTCCAATAAAAAACCATCTTTTCCCAGTCATTATTCTGAGTTTTTACTACCTATCTGAAACATGGAAAAAGATGTTGTGTTTTTTCTGTAATATCATCAAACAAAATCATTCCAATTTATTGTGTCTACCAAGTGACATTGAAAAAAACAAAAAAACCCCAAAGATTATATTTTTCATCGTATTTCCAAGAGCTTATGGATCCAGTAATAAGATGGGGTTATTTTGTTCCACAGATGTATATCTCCAATACTAGTCATTAAACATCATGGCATATTTCCGTATTATATGTCATTAAGCTAATATAAATTTGAGACCTCGTAAAATTACATTAAACTTTGAAATAATGAAATACTTATCTTGAGATGTTAAAATTAATGAAATATGGGTCATCTTGTATGACTATAAACTACTCAAAATTAACTTGTAAAATACTAATTATTTATCCTATATGAGATCCTGATTCAAGTGATAGTGTAAAATATACCAAAGAAATGTTTTTGGATTGATACATATTTTTTAAAGATACAAGTGATGTTTGGACCAAATATTCTATACTTTTACATTTGTTATAAAGAAGTTCGAAATCTTAATCATTGTTAGCCGAGGTCTAAATCCGCCTTCCACTCATTTTTATATATCGTTTTGTATATAAACCTTCACCTAATGAGGTTCTCAAATTTTGATCAACATTTAAGGAATTTCGATAAAAAGTGAATCTATATTCAATAGAAACTGTTGTTCACTTATTCATACATGGCAAAATGTGGCTCTCCATACATGCCATTTAGTATCCCATTTTCCCTCATTTATAAAGGATAAAAAATCCTAGTCATGGTTACATTAGGTATAATGAACCCATGCACTCTTTTTTTAAATTAAATTTAGTATGTAATACATCACCAATTTATGTTCTCATATTTTGATCAAAATTTCATTATTATGGATAACAAGTTAATCTGGAATCATTGGAATCTTTTGTTGCTTATTAATACATGGACAAATGTGTCTCTAAATACATTCCCATGAACTATCTTACCAAGTTAAGTTATGTTTACATTATAATAAAATGTTTCTCTAAAATCTCTAGACCCTAGTAGCTTTATAGAAAAACCTATCAGTTAAATGTTTTATATAGTTATCCCTTTCATACATCTACCATATCATCATTATTGTTTCAAATTCCATGAGTCTCTATTTGAAACATCAAAATTTATTATTAAAAAGTTTTTGGGGATTATCTTTTCCCATGAACCCCAATCAGAATATTGTATAAACTCACCCTTCATATAATGTTCTAAGAATCATGACAAAAAACTGTGTGTATAAACCTCCCACTGAGAAATAATTTGGTTGTAGTAATGGTATTTCATTGAAATTGTGTCAACATTTCCCTTACAACTATATTTATTATCATAATTAATTTTGTTCAAATTTATATAGTTTTAATGTGACACCCTGAACATGTCTATATTTTTAATAATAATATTTTGTTAATTATTAGTATTATTATTACTATTTGTTTAATAACGGTTCCATCCAAAATAAATGCATGAAGAATATAAATAAGACATATTTTATTCATTAGAAATGCTGACACCATACATTTTCTATAAGGCCATCATACCCTCTCTAACCAAGAATACCTACTAGTAGACCTATCAGAATCACGGGGAGACCACCAAACACAACAAACATACCAAGAAAGTTGGGAACATCCTTTGTTTTGTCAAAAAGAAAAACATTATGGAAATAAAAATGGAAACTAAACTAAGAATCAAGGGGATGTAGAGCACCACATTTACCAAAATGGTTTTTGAAGATTTGAACACCCCAAACAAGTATTTATATGGCCTTGAAGATAAATATAACCCCTGATAGCCATTGGGCTGTCTAGATGACCATTGTTTTTGGTAAAAACTATAAAATTTAATAATAGTTAGGTGTTGTATGTATTATTATTATTATTATTAGTATTCTATGTATATAAGTATTTTAAGTATTTATATTTCTTTACAAATGATTTAATTACTTTAATGTTGTATTGTTGGTTAAATAATGACATAATTTTAATTACTGATAAATAGTATTTGAAAACCATGATGTTTCTTTTAAAATGAACATAAATTTATAAATGAAATGACATGGTGTTTAATCAAGGGTGTATTTATATTTTTTACATATAATTCTTTAAAACTCAAAAATTTATACAAACTTTTAAACACAATAGTATTTAGAGTTTTTTAACCATAATAATGAGAGTCTATATATATATATATATTCTATTTTTAAAACATGATTATGTATATTCTATATGTTATTATGCTTAATGAAACAAAAATGATGTTCTTTTTTTATAGAACTTTGGGTGAGTACCCACCCGACCTAGGGTAGCCTTCATGTCCAAGCCCTCAAGTTCCAATGGGTGTCTCATAGAGAACCTCGAGTTTAGAGAACCGTCAAGAAGCACATGCATGGTGCATGTTGAGTTGCGCACTATCCTAGTGTGGTGAGACCTAAGCACGTGCAAGGGTTTGGGTAGGTCTTGCACCAGTGCCAGTGAGGTTGGGTTAAGGCCTGAAAGGTGGGGGTCTCATGTGTAAGGACCCCACGGTGTGTGTTCTTATGTTATTGGAAGATGGATGCTATAATGAGTATTATAAAGTGGTCTCAGAACCACATTCATTTCAATGTGGGATGAGGTTTTTCAGAGAAATGTGACTTGAGCCGTTGGATCCGGAGGAGGTTGATCTTGGCTGCTCAACCATTTTTAAAACTCGTGGTTCCCCAATAATCGTCCAATCAAGCCACGAAACTATCTCGATCATTTATCCATTTTTTAAAACCACAGAAGCTGCCACATATGTCTGATTAGTCTCTGTTGATGGTGGTTATCCATCATTTTCCACATCTTCTCCCTTTCTTCTTCTTCCTCACGCCACACCAGTAGACATTTCCATCCTTCTCCCCTACTCCTTCCTCTCTATGTGTCCTCTTATCCCTCTCCACAACCTAGTTGTCCACATACTTCTTTCTATAAGTCATCAAGGGTGGTTTATTTTAATACAAACCTAAACTATTTCAATGAATGTTTTCCCACAATATATATATATATATATATATATTATTAGATAACCGATCCATTTAGGATTTGTGTTGATTAATGTTTTTTTGTCTGAATAATTTTTTTTTAGTTTTCTTGAGGACATTGTGAATATAGTTTTATGTTTGAACTATTGTATAATATATATATATATCATTTATATAAACTTGTGTTTCCATCCATAAACCTATGGGTTTTGATCTCCTCATCCTTCCTCCAATCTCTGCACGACTCCACCTCACATGTGAATCATGAAAGGTTTCCCCTTTTTTAGTTTTGGGTCTGTTTAACCCCTATATACATTGAGTGTGTATACCGTTATATATATAACAAACTTATTCTATCTCATATTTTTCAAATGATTAATAATTTTATGTTATTCATTACTCATGTAATACTTGTAACTGTTATTATTTAGTTTCTTGTTTAATTCTATTAACCTATATAGACATATATGTGTATATACATGTGTATATATATACATATACCAACCTATTCTGTTTTTATGATTTTAGAATGATGAAACGTTTTATTTAAATGATGTTCTTGCATAAAAATCATGTAATGGTTTAATTTACATTTTATTTGTTTAACCTATATATACTTATATGTGTATATACATTTATATATAAATACCAAAAATATTTTGTTTTATATTCTTAGAATGATGAATATTTCTATTTTAAATGACGTTCTTTATTCATGTAATTTCTATAATGGTAACCTAACATCATTTTCGATATTAAAAAACCTATATATACACTTTGTGTATATACGGTTATATGTATATATATATATAAGGGTTTTAATCTGAATTAGGTTTTGATATAATAGATATTAAGTAATGAAATAATGTTTTTGATGTGTATGATACTTGTAAAGATTTATCAAACCTTGTTTTGGTTATGCAAATCCCATGTATACACTTTGTGTGTACATGGTGTTATATAATCTTCAAAACCTAATCTACTGTCGGTCTTTCAATACATAATCATAAAAAATGTTTTTATGGATGTATTACATAAAAAAGAGTTTACTAAGATTTTTTTCGTTTTGATTTGTAAAGAATATATAACCAAATATATGTATATGTGGTTATATATATATGAATATAATTTTAATATGAACATGATTAAGCTTATATCTTCTTAAGATAAACAATTATTATTAAAGGTGATCCCTATCCTTACACGGATTATTTTAATTTCAGAACACACATGTATATATATAACTAAAATAAATACATTTATGCACGTATTACTTTAATAAATGATAATAAATAAAATTTGATATTGGAAAACAATAAAAAACATTGTTTTGTAATTGTGTGCCTCAAAACATTAAAAACAGTTATCACATTGTTATAGAAATTTAAATTACATGCATCCCAATTTTATAATTTTAGGATAAATAGTTGCAATTATATTTTGATTAATACTTATTCATATACATTAATAGTGAAGTGTGTTTAATTATTTATGCATAAATATACCACATGAAATGAATTTTATACATTTTTAAATATTATGTTTTAATTAATGATGAATCTTCCACAAAGAATACTGTTAATTAGTAATATTTATGATTTAATCTGTTTGACACTTCCATTTATCAGAGTACAGTCTGAATAAGGGTGATTACTATCGAAATTTTATAAACATGTATTTCTGTATATTAAAGGATTAATTTCATGGGACAAGGGTTATGAATTTAAGAGTTATTATTTTTTGTGACAAACCCAAACATTGTATTATTAATTTATCACTTATGATAACTTAAGAATTATGAAATTAATTTTTAAAAGTGGTATAGGACACTTTGAATAAGGGAAATAATTTAATTATTCAAAGTGGTATGGTACACATTGAATAAAATAAATAATTTAATAAATCAAAGTGGTATGGGACACTTTTATTTAAATACATTTAGACATATAAGGAATGCATTGGACATATTATGTGATGGGAGATCCCCATTATGTACTCTCAATTCATCAGTAGATCTAATGAGACAAACAAGGTCATGGCATGAGGCATTGATAGAATGATTATGTATGGTCTTGGAACGAGGTCTTGATAAAATGTTTTGATTGTCTGGCATTATGTATTTACTCATTATGGGATTACTATTTAAACCAAATGATTATTTTACTAGTAGAATATTCTTGGTTAGGAATATTTTACAAATGATAATGGTAATAAATTCACATGGAATAATGTTGTATATACATGGAATGTTATTTATAAAGAATGTGTAGCATCAATTTTCAGAACATTGATACAATAGTTAGAAATACATGTTTCTATTGACGAATTGTGTTTTATGTGTTAAGTGAATCATGATATTGTAACTTATGAAATTATAATCAATTATTATTTCACGTGTTAATTTATACATGCATCCTTTCATGTCACCGTTAAATTAGTTGGATAAAATCCTATCTTATATGCAACATTCCAAGCATTGTTTTTACAAGTATTCATAATATGATATGTATTTTATCTATAGATCTTAAAGAAATATATAAATTCTTGTGTAAGATATTTCCCTAAAAATTATATCAAGTAACCTCTAAAAAAATGATGACATAATTCATGAAATGATTTTAAATTATAAGAAAATGATTTATGATTATTTTAAAAGGGTGATTTTTTTTAAAAAAATACATTAATTAGTATTAAACACCCTTACTATGCATTTTAAATGATTTCCCTACATTTTGAATTTATTTTACACGATTAGTAGATTTTACAGCTTTGAGTTCCTCTTTTTGGTGGCCACTTTATAAAGCTAATCTCATTCAGTTTGGAAGAAATTTATCAGTTTTATCTGGTTTTACAAAACCTAGACTAGAAAGATCCTCTCTAATGAGATTTGATGTGTGATTTTATCAGCATCTTTTAATAAAAAAAAATTACACACCATGTTTTAGGCACGAACACTGAAATTTTGGGGCTGGGTCCTTATAATTGGTATCAGAGGAACAATTTAGACAGTTTTGGAAAATTATAACAGAAAAAAAAAATTATGCCTTGCTAAGTATTAATTTTTCTTAAAATTTTCAGATGAAGGGTGATGGGTCACCAACAAACAACTTGTCTCTCCTGACCGAATTACTTGAGAACATAATTGTCAAGTCTTGTTCAGAATCTTACCATCCTTTCATGAACTTATGTGTAACCTAAAAACACATCTATTAAGTTTCCATCAGCCCAAATATGTTTTGGTCCTATCAAGGAGATCGCTATGTCTACCACTATATTGAAAATGCACAATTTGCATAATATAAGCATATAGGGAAGTATCTTTCAGTTCTCTTCCTCTATTTACCTATGTCCAAAAATTTCCTAGCCTTAGGGATGTTCTGAGAAGCTACATTGGAGGGTGACCATTGAGAAGATTATCAGTTCTAGGTTCTGATTTTTAGTTTGTATGGGAGAATATATGACATCATAACTCTAAGGCATGACACCGTTAGGAAAATCTATGAGGAATGATTCCATGTCGAAATCGCTAATCTCTATACATCCTAGGACTCCCTCTAGAAACCTGATTGTTTTATGCATAGAATTCACCCTAACTACTCTTGGAGTGTTTGGGATAGGGAAATTGGGTAACTAAAAACTACCATGGGAATCCACTTGAGGACATCAGTGGATTACCCATGGTGGTGGACCTGGTGCAGGTATAAACTAATTTTTTTCATAAAGTTTTTTTAATTGATAATAAATAAAACCTATCCTATAGGTAATCTAGGTTAAAGATGGAAGTTGTTGTTGTGGACGTCTAGGAGTAAAATTGAATTGTGAGGGTGGAATTTTGTTAAGTGGGGGGTAATGTGACTACCTGAACATATTTATATTTTTATTAATAAGATTTTGTTAATTATTATTATTATTATTGTTTTATATTGTTTAATATTGTTTAATAATGGTCCTATTTTGGGTTTCATTTACGATGGTTTCCTTAATGTGTTTAGATCTAGTTTGTGGCACTTTTTTACAAATGTACCAGCTTGGTAGGGTCCTTGGATTTTCTCGTTGGATAAGGTACAACCCCATTAAGGGTTAGTGCACAAATGAACTGCAGCCCATGTTGGTTCATCATTGGAAGATCCTCTAATTGATAAATATAATGAATCGATTTACCAAGAATGGGGATTTAGTTTACACCTTTTCCTCTCTTTTTTTAGTGGACCCTATTGTAGTTGGAATTTTCTCATGGATGGTTTAAAGAGACCTTAGCTTCTTAAGCTACCTGATTCATCTAAGGTGAAAGTAGTTTGGGGTTTCTAGTGTGGATGGTGTCTAAGAGGGATTGTAGGTCCTTCACACTCTCTTCGAAGAAAGGGTTTAAGTTAAACCACCAATGTGGGAGATCTGGTCATGAGGGATATTATGGCCACTTTATGGAATTTTGTATTGTTTGGGGACCTCGCATAAGGTCCCTTTCCATGTATTGTTTCTATTAGTCGCAATGGTCTTGTTTGGCGACACCTTGTGATGTCGTGTGCTTGTTTAATTATAAAGGTGATTGTTGTGAAATCCTATGAGATTATATGTTATGTTGGGAGTATTTCTCCCTTGTATAAACATCAAAATCTACTTTTTTAAAGGAATGTGTTTTTATGTAATTTTGTTTCTTACCTAAAGAAACAAGGTGTGATGTATGTTCATCTTCTAAGAAGTTTTTTAGTGAAATACCGGGTTAGGGTAATGTGAGTGTGGATTGTGTCAAGTCTTGGTAAACTTATCAAGGATTTTGGTGTAGTTTTTGTTTTTTGTAGAACTGGTATAAAATGTTATGTTCGGGGGTTTCCAAAGCCTAACTATGAGGCCGAATATGATTCAATCATTTGAGCTATAGCCATAGGTCCTGGAGATAAGTTGGAACATAGTCAGGGGAAATCCTAGGGTCATTAAAACCCTTATAAAAAGTCATATCCCCAGTATGAAATATGGTATGAGTTTAAAAAACTAGTGTTGTTATCTTTCTTCTGTTTTTCTTGTTCGGTGGAAAGAGGTAGAGGGCCTTATTCCCATGTTATCGCCCAATGTTATTCTTTTCCCCATTGTTTTCCTTTGAGTTTTTTGAGCATGGTTGTGAATTTCACTAGATGGGTTGATCACATGGTTTGTGCATGATTATTAGTGACCGTGTTCTAGGTTTCCATGCAAATAGAATGATACCCATGGTTAGTGAACAGTTTTCCAAACCGTGGAGACTAACCTTTCGGTCGTGCCAAGTCATTATTTTTAAGGTATTTTCATGTCGGCCCATGCGGATTGGTTAAAATGGTTGGTCCTTATGGTGGGGAGACCCACTATGAGTCTCATGCAAGGTCATTTGGAGAGGTCTAATAGAAGCCTACCCCTTGTATGAGGGAGTCTGTTCGGGCCTCCCCCTGTTGGTGTCCTGATTCTGTCTCAGGAAAATAATTAGGTTGTATATTATGGTGGGGAGCCTATTTGTGCCTCCTCATGCTAGTAACTCAGTTTGGTCCTTGGTCTTAGCTTGGTGGTAGGTAGTCTTGTTCAGAGCTATCTAACTACCTACATCTTCCTTATGTAAACATTGGGATTGGAGAATGCCCAACGGTTTGGTTAAACCAAGGTAAGTGTAGTCTTGTTCATTGTTGTTGTTCATCTAGGTTGATTACTTGAGTCTTGTTCATATAGTGTTTTAGGAGTTTTCTTTTTGGATAAATTCTTAATGTTCGTAATTGTTTCAGGATAGTGGTGTATGTTTTGTTTTGTGAGAGTATTCCTTCCCTAATTGATCACTAGAGGTATTTTGGCATTTGGGGGATAAGCTTGGCAAAGGAGTCCATTTTGGTCGTTTGGTTGAGTTTGGTTTTTTCTTTTGGCCTTACTATGGATTTCCGGGGGCGGAATGTTTTAGGGTGGGGAGCATTTTCACAGACATGACTTATTTTAAGGGTATTTTTAATTTTATTTCCATTCTTACATTGTTTTGGGGGTTTCTCACTCATTTAAGTGGAAATTGTGGGTTTTCAAAATTTGAGGCAAACCGTGAGCCCATTTTCAGATTTAGTTCATGACACATTAAATGTTTTAATGATATATCATTGGTTAAATAATTTCATAGTTTTAATTAGTGATAAAATTGGATTTTAAAACCACATGTTTTTTTTAAATTAAAATAAATTTATAAAATTAATGACATGGTTTTTAATTGGGGTTGTATATATCTTTTTAACTTATAATTCTTTAAAACTCCAAAATGTATTCAAAATTATGAAAACAATGGTGTTTATATTTTTTTTTAACCATAAGAAATAATATATATATATATATATATTCTGTTTTTATAAAATTTATATATATATATATATATTCTATTTTTAAAACATTATTATGTATATTCTATATGTGTATATGCTTAGTGAATAAAAAATGAAGTTTTGTTTTGAAAAAAATTTGGGTGAGTACCTGGAAAACAAAGGGTAGCCATGTAGGCAAACACCTCACGGTCTGGTGGGCATCTCACATAGAACCCTGATGTCCAAGAACCCTCGGTCAATTCATGCATGGTGCAGGCCGAGTCGTACACTGGCCATGCATAGTGAGGCCTAAACATGCGTTCAAGGGGTGAGTAAGGTTGCACAATGACATGAGTAGGGTTGGGATATTTCCCATTGGGTGGCGGTCACATGTGTAAGGACCATGTGATGTGTGTTCTTGTGTTATTGGCATATGGATGGTACACTGAGTATTATAATGCCCTCTCGAAACCTATTCCATTTAATTGTGGGATGCACCTTTTCCTATAAATGCAATCCAAGTCGTAGGATTGGTATGTGGTTGATCTCGACAGCTCAACCCTTTTTAAAAATTGCAGTTTCCCTACAACCATCTGATCGAGAAATGAAATGTTCTTGACCGTTCATCCGTTTATTAAAACGGAAGATGTAGCTTCAATCGTCTGATCAATCTCGGTAGATTATGGTCGTCCATAATTTTCCACATCTTCTCCCATTCTTCTTCTTCTTCCTCGCATCACACCAGCAACCATTGACATCCTTCTCCACTGCTCTTTCATCTCCCATAATCCCTTATATCCCTCTCTATAACCTAGTTTTCCACTTTATTCTTTCTACAAGTCTTCAAGTGTGGTTTATTTTAATACAAATAGAAATATTTCCATGAATGTTTTTCCACAAAATATATATATTATTAGAAAACTGATCTATTTAGTATTTGAGTTTATTAAGGTTTTTATTTTGTTTCAATAATTATTTTTGGTTTTCTTTAGGACTTTTGGTTTATTTATCCTTTTTTGAACCATTTTTTATAAAATATATATTATTTTTATATAAATAGTTCATATAAACCTTTGTTTGTACCCATAACCCAATGGTTTTTCCTCTCTTCAACCTTCCTCCAATCTCTTCATTGATCCACCTCACCTGTAAATCATGTCATGGTTTTATTTTTTTAGTTTTTTTAAACCCTTATATATATATATATATATGTGTGTGTGTGTGTGTGTGTGTGTTTATATGTTAATATATATAACAAAACTATTATGTTTCATATTTTTTGAATGATCAATATTGGTATGACGTTCTTTACTCAATTAATACATATAAGGGTTCTTATTTAGTTTTTTTATTCGATTTACCCATATATACATAAATATATATATATACATATATATATATTCCAACCAATTCCTTTTTTATGATTTTAGAATGATAGACATTTGTATTTAAATGATGTTCATTATGCATATAAATCATGTAAGGGTTTTATTTAGTTTTTTATTGATTAACCTATATATACTTATATGTGTATATAGATTTACAAATAAATACCAAACCTATTCTATTTTATTTTCTTTGAATTATTAATATTTGTGATTTAAATGATTCTCTTTATTCAAGTAATTTATGTAAGGGTAATCTAAAAACATTTTTGATATGAAAAACCCCATATATACACATTGTATATATATGGTTATATGAATATATATATATATATATAAGTTTTTAATCATAATTAGGTTTTCATATAATTGATATTACATAGTGAAATAATGTTTTTGATGTGTATTATACATGTAGGTATTTATCAAACCCAGTTCTGGTTATGAAATTGCCCTGTATAAACATTGTGTATATACGGTTTTATATAATATTCAAAACCTAATCTATTTTGGATCTTTCAAGAGATAATAATCAAAAATGTTTGTACGCATGTATTAATTACAAAAGGGTTTGCTAAGAGTTTTTTATTTTGAGTTGTAAAACAAATATAACCATATATATGTATATATGGTTATATATATATATATATATATTTGAATATAGTTTTAATCCTTATATGGTTAATATTTTATCTTCTTAAGATAAATAATTATTTTTAAGGGTTATCCCTATCCTTATACGTATTATTTTAATTTAAAAACCCACATGTATATATATAAGTTCCAAAAATACATATATTCATTTCTTACATGATTAAATGCTCAAAAATATAATTTGATATTGGAAAACAATAACAAAACATTTTTTTTATTGTGTGGATCAAAATTTTGAAACAAGTTATCACCTTGTTATTACAGTAGACAATACATGAATCTAAATTTTATACTTTTAAGATAAATTGTTGGAAGTATATTTTTTTAATATAAATTCATATACAAGAATAGTGAAGTGTGTTTAATTATTTATCCATAAATATCCTACAAAAAATAAATTTTATGCATTTGAAAATATTGTGTTTTAATTCAGGATGAATTTTCCACAAATAAAACTATTAAATATAATGGTTTATGATTTAATATGTTTGACACTTCCATTTTCCAATGTATGGTTTGATCATGAATTATAACTATATTAAGTTCAAAAACATTAATTTTTGTATTTTAAATTTTTACTTTTATGCTACAATGGTTCGGAATTTAACAGTTATTATTTTATGGGAAAAACCCAAACAATCTATTACTAATTTCTCACTTATGAGGACTTATGAATTAACAATTTAATGATTCAAAGTGGCATGAGAAACTTTAAATAAGTGACATAATTTAATTATTCAATGTGGTATGAGACACTTTGATTTAAAGACATTTATACATATGAGGAATTCATTGGACTGATTATGTCATAGGTGAGGCCCGTTATAGCCTCTAGATGCATTAGCAAGTCTTATGATACAAACTAGGTCATGGTGCGAGACCTTGAAAGAATGATTATGTGTGGTATTGGAACGAGCCCTTGACATAAAGTTTTTGACTGGATATAAATATGCATTTCCTCAAAAAGTGATTAATATTTAAACCATGTGATTATTTGACTAGTAGACTATCCTTGGTTTAGAAACATTTACTTATGATAATGGTAATAAATGCACAAGGAATAATGATGTATATAATTTGAATGTCATTTATAATGAAAGTGTATAAACTATTTTTAGAACATTGATACAGAAGTTAGAAATACATCTGTCTTTTCAGGAATTGCATTTGATGTGTTAATTGAATCATGATATTGTTACTTACGATATTCTAAGAAAGTATTATTTCATGTGATAATTTGTACATGCATCCTTTCGTGTCACCATTAAATTAGCTAGATCAACTCCTAACTTATATACAGCATTCCAATCATTTTTTACAAGTATCCATGATCTGATATGTATTTTTCATGTATCTATTAATGAAATATATAAATTCTTGTGTAATTGATTTCCCAAAAATTTATTTCAACTAACCTCTGAAAAATATTGATGACTTACCTCATGAAATAATATTTACTTTTATGAAAATATTTTATCAATATTTTAAAAGGATGAATTTAAAAAAGAATTTCATTAGTTAGTTTTAAAACACATTTCTGAGCGTTTTAAATAGTCACCCAAAATGATTGATTTATTTTACAAGATTAGTATATTTTTTAGCTTTGAGTTCTTCTTTGTGTTTGATTCTTTATGAAGGTTATCTCATTTTGAAGAAATGTATCACATGTATCTAGTTTTCTATAACTTTGACTGGAAAGATCCTCTGTTATGATATGTGATGTGAAATTTTATTACCATATTTTTATAATAACATTGCACACCATGTTTTAGGCACCGACTTCATGCATCTAGGGTAGGGTCCTCACATTAAACTTTAATTAACTTAAAGTAAAATCTAATAGACCTTGATCATAAACCATCATATTGCCTCAGAATCACAACCTTAAATTGTATGACATAACCACTGATATATTCTATTCAACTGTAAACTCAAACATAATTAGTATAAAAATCCTGACATTAAGAATTTTTACACCTTGGTATATGTTTTCCAGCCATAAATTCAACACATATTGGTCAAATTTGTGAAACCTTATACTCCAACTATCAATGGTCTAAATAATAAGATTTTCAAATAATTTTAGAAGTGACAAAATAATTTTCCTATTAAAAACCCACAAAGGGAGGATTGAGGTGAATTTAGGTCTTTATTAAAACTTCTTTCCACATTTTTGGTTTTAGGATAAAATTGTACTTTAAAATTAAATAGAACATAGAATATGACCCCCCTCATATTCCACTTGAAAAAGGAGACCCATTCTTTCTATACCCACTTATTAATGAAAAAACAAAAATAATAACATATAATATCCCATAACCAAGATAAAGTGTTCACTACATGGAAAAATAACATTTAGGCTACCAACCCCCTCTCTTTATACACTATTCTCCATTAACCTAAAACATTTCCCAAATGTTTCAGTCAACAAACAATTGAGTTCCCATTGATAATTCGTGAATTTGGATTCATGGGGTAGATATTTTTGGTTTTTCATACACTCCCTAATAAGGGTCCGTATAAACTCCCTCAAAAAGGCCAAAAAAGTAGAGGAGAGATTTCATATTAAATAAAAAAGTCATATATTAATCATATGCCATTACACTATTATAATTGAACCCTCCATTTGAATATGGGAAACATTCATCCCCACAATACATTTCTTATATCATCATCAATAATTAAATTTACTTGATTTTTAATTCACACAACCCATAATCAAACTATTAAATTGTAATATATTCTCATGAGGTAATGAATATGTTCATTCAGATCACCTTTAAAGCAGGGATACAACACATAATCCCAAAATTATTGATTGGACCTTGTATTTCAATACTAAATAAAATAAACTGATATTCTAAGATTGATGGAAATAAAATAACCCTCATAAGGTTGTATATTTTTTATAGTTTTATTTCTATTCATGTTGAATTTTTTATCCCTTTCCACATATATTGTCTACCTCACTTTTTGGTAAAATCAATATAACCATAAATTTCATAGATATGTGGTCAAATCTATTCGACCCAAAATAAATTAGTCTATGAAATATGAACATAAACTAATTTCATCTTTCCTGACTACATCTAAATTCATGACATCAACATATTCGGTCATGCTTTGTCTATTTCACTATTATTTCAATGCAGCATACCTCACCCTTTTTAGTTAATTTTTTTTCCACCATAAACATTAGCTACGTTGGTCCAAATTTAATGACCTAAAACATACAATGAAAGTATAAAAAAATTCAGCAAAATGAAAACCCAAAAATTGAAACATAGACAGAAGTCATGTATTTGGTCACTAGGTGTATATTCTACATGATACAGAAAAAAATTGATTGTTTGGAGTGACTTTTATATAACATTCTAGGTCTGAAACTCATGAAGTATGTCCTAGGAAAAGGAGATGGTTATGCCCACTAATCTTCATTTATATCAAATTTAGGAAATATATAGGTCTATAGGAAATTGAATTAAAATAAAAAGCACAAATAATGTGGGTTACACTATCTGATCCTAGAAGAAATAAATCTATTCTTATAGTGACCCAATACACTTACACATATAATTACATGATTTTATATATTAATATCCAAAAAACACAACCCAATGAAGTCTCATAGTGGATTATGGTTAATACATAATATCATCCATATCATCTTGTGAGATATAATAATTACCCAATTCATTGGTGAATTATCTGGGAACACCCATCATAACATATACATGCATATTTTTTCCACCAAATGAAATCAAACATATGTTATAAACATAAGAATTACTCATGTAAAGGAATGTCACAAAAAAATCTTGTCTTATTGAAAAACCATATGGAATATCATAATAGTATCTATGAAATGAGGGAATAAATTATTCATGGAAGTTCATAGAGGATAAATAATCATTTTCCATGAAAATATTTTTCCAAAAGAAGTGAATACATGAAAGAGTGAAGAAGAAAATTTGGAAATATACCTTTTAATGGGAGTTTTAGGAAAAATTGTAATGAGTGTTTATGGAGTGAAAATATAAAAATAACTCTAATGAAATAATAAATGAAAAAATGGATTTTCATAAAAAATTTGTTTTTGCTGACCATTGAAGGTTTAAAAGGTTTTATTATGCTATACATGAAATGATAAATGAGACTATAGAAGATCTCTTTAATCACCACTTCATAAAAAGATTAGGAAGATAACATTTAAAATTGTTTTATCTCCATCAAGTATTAGTGATTTAACGTATATATATATATATATATATGTTTGTGTGAAATATATACAAAATATATAAGAATATAGTGACAATTTTAGGTTAAGTGAGTGAAATCATAACATAAAGAATATAGGGAGGTTCAAAGAGATGCCTTACCTTGGTTAAAAATTATCAATACACTTTCACTTAACCATCTGAATAATAAAATTAAATTCATTAAATAACAAATTTATAAACATATTGAATTATAATTTATTTTATAATGCTCATTAATGTAAATTTATTGTATTTTAAGTGAGATATTTTTTTTCAACTATACCTTGGTCATTTGATTCATGGTTTCAGGGTAGGATTAAGTTTGTAGTAATTATGACTGTTCTTATAAAATGTTTCTATAAAAAAATAAATTGAAATGGTATGGTTTTAATGTGTTTTATTAAGTTAAAATTTCATTAGTATCCAATAATATTCAAAAATATAAATGATTTGTAACGTATATGATTTATTTATATATTCCTAGAACATTTAGGTGGGTTTTCCAGCCAGGATATACTTATTGGGTTTCCTTTACTATTAGGGTTTTATATTCTTTCCATAATGATGAAGAAAATATAATAACCATATTTAGATATTTTTAATCCAAAATAAGTGATTTTAAAATATCTGTGAAGGTTACGTACAAAAACAATGTACATTTCTTTCAGAGGTGTTGAAGGTACCATATTGTGGACAACATTTTTTTTAGAATGAAATAAGAAGAGGTTGGATGAATGATATTCCATTAAAAAATTACATTTATATTATATTAATGATAAAAGATTCATTATACCATGTTTTATGTCATTCATTTTTGGTTGAATAGGAGGAAAAGTTTAAAATATTAATTGAGGGTATTATCTAATCCTTCACATTTCTCCTCTTAGGCCACCCCTTAAAGATCCATGGAATGGTATTTTTGTATGAACTGAAGTCAATGGACTTGGGTAATTGGTATATTTAGATAAAATGATATATTTTGGTCTATCTTGATGTCGTTGAAGGTGTAACGAGAAGGGGTGGTGATATGTTTTTTATAAAGGTCAAAGAGAAGTGTAATTGAATATAATATTGATTAGATTATTATTTTGGATCATTACTAACAATAGTGATAAATCATGTGACTTTATATAGTAACAATTTCATTTGAATTATGTTTAATTATTTCCTATATAATCCATGACTTTTTAATTCTTGAGTTTATCTTATATTTCATGTTAGTGTTTATGTCGTATTTCACTATTCACCATGAAATTAATCTATTTTAGAACATTATCAAAAAATCACCAAAACCATATTTCAATGATAAAATTTAAAAAATTATTTTTTTTATAAAAAAAGTTAAAAATATTTTAAATTAAATTTTTATATAAAATCCAAATTTATTTTGAAAATAATAATTTTAATATTATGATGATTCTTCTGACCCTTTGAAAAATTACAAATTCTATTCATAAAATAATATTATCATTATACTGAAACATGCAATTATTTCATAAAACATTTTTATAAAAATAAATCTTATTTTGAATCATTATATTTGTTATAATAATTAAAATAGGACATATATGTTTTATATAAATAAAAACACTTAGTTTATCATTCTTAAAACAATAATATACTTTTATTATAAGATAAATATGTCATATTTTAATTTTATAAGATAAATTAATATAAATTTACACTTACATAATTGAGGATACTATTCTAATCATTTGGTTATTATCCCCAATGGTCAGTTTACTATTACAATTATTGGATTGGTAACAGTCATATGGTTTTCCTACATTCTATTAAAAATACATATTGTTTTCTTTATTAATTCTATAAAATTTTCTCTCAAGGTTTTATATATTTTAATTTTAAAAATTAAAATTTCATTACAAATATTATCTTTCATTTCTATAATGGTGTTCTCGAGTGTGATCATTCTACTGAACATATAGATCTAAATTCTCATATTAGAGTAATCTTATTTTAATTTTTTATCCCTTTGTAAATTTTTCTCATTTTAGTGAGTGTATTTATAATTTAATTTAATATTAAAATTAAAATTTTATTATTTTATTATCTCTATCATGTGTTTCTTGGGGTTTATATAATACTACATTACTAAATATGAAACATTTATATAGTTATAAGGAATGTTACATTGATAAAATTATAGGTTGTTACAATTATTGATATTCCTCTTAACCTAGGAAAAAGATAAAAAATATAATAATAAATTTAATATAAATTTAAAGGATCCATGTGAATTGAATGAGATTATAATATTGGGATAATTAAACACCCTTAAACACTAGAACATTCATTCTAAATTCCACATGGTTATCCACATCATGTTGAGTCATTTTGTCAACATAAAAATGAACCAACTATCATGTATGATGATGGAATCTATCAGTATACTCATACATGATCCATAGGTAGGAGGACATAATTTATATCAGAATGGGGAAACACTAGAGTATGGAAATGGAACATATTCCTATACAAGTCTGTGAACTATACCTTGGTTTAAATCATCTATATCTGAACAGATAAAATTTATTGTAAAATGATGAAACCTATGAATATACACATCCATAATCCATTACTATGATGAAATCAACCATATCTAAATGGAACTACATAAGTGTATGTGGATGGAATCTATGAAAATACTAATTCATGGGCCACACCTGAGAGGAAATCATTCCAAACCCAGTTTTGGGGGACCATGATCATATTTTTATAATTAAAATTAAACATTAAAATGGTTTCATGTTATATTGATATTTTATTCTAGGTTTTTATAGGATATTATGTAATGATAATCAGAATGGATTAATGGATGGGAAATTGAGAACAATATGTATTTTAATTGATTTTTCAAAAACATAATAGTAAAATATAAAATTTGGAGTCCCTGTTTAGGATAGAAACACATCATAAAAGTCCCCCCACATAGCCTCAGATTACATTAACTTATTTTATTTCTTCTTCAATGCCATGTCGAAGTTTGGATACCTTTATAACAATGGAAAAATCTGCTGAATATATTTCCTTAACCCCATCTACAACACTCTTTTTATTATTTTATACTACTTTTAGTTGGATGGGGTGATCATCCATCTCCCCTTTGGTGGAATCTAGTTCCCATTGATAATTCTCCCTGAAAATAGACACTTCATCCTCAAGTAAATATTTTTCTATTGAAAAATTTTTGTGATAAAACTCTTCTTGGGAAATTGCATATTGAAGACTAATAGACAATGCTGTTAATTTTTTCCAAACAATGAGTTGTTCTAATTCCACCTCCCACCCTAGTCTCTCATGAACCAATTTCAAGGAACTATGATTTGAATGGTAATTAAACATGCCATACATGAGCATCATGAATTTATGAAAAAGCCTGTTTAGCTATTATGGAATTTATTCTACGTCTGTTTGTGAGAACATCATCCATACATCCTTTAATAAAAAAATTTAGGAAATTTTTAAACCATAAAGAGCTTCTTAGTCATGAGTGGAATCACTTTCATAAGTTTACACTTATTTAGGGACCAATTCACTAAATTAGGGACTTGTCTTGGTACTACATGGATGATTTGGCCCCACATATTCTAATTTTATAAAGAACCCCACTGGTAGGGTTGACCAAAAAACCATTTAAACTTACATATCATGTTTCAGAATCACTAAAATAGGAAACTAAAACAAGATAGATATCAAATAGGTAATTTAATTAAGTGATTAGAGAAGTAAATTCAATATTTCATCTATTGGAGGATCAATTTACATAAATAATGATGCCTCATTGATTGTAATGATAAAGGCATCTCTTAAAGGATCTTCACATAGTAAAAATTAGGAAAAATACTTCTATCAACATAGGTAGGATACCATCCAATGGAGTAGACGGGATGAAAGATATCTACATCCCATCACCAAGGATAACATTATATAAATGATGATATGGTTTAATTTTATCATATTGGAGATTCTTGGAATTAATGAATTCTAACATTCTTCTAATGATATGATCACTGCCTTGATATTATTAGAAAAGTAATTGGAATCTCAAAAAATCAATATGTAACTAAATTTTTTGGGATTCAAGGGCACAAAAGTCAAGGAAATGGGGTAATCTTTCTAAAATATTTCCTCCCAATATTCATCCATCATCACTTCCCTAATTTAATTCTCTCTTGGAAGTATATAGGCCATTTTATATTAAGAATATAGAACTATTACATCTAAACCCCCCTCATCATGATCCAAATGTATTGGATTAGTTTAGATAAGGGAAGAAATAGCCAATAACAATATTTCCTGAAATTCAAATATTTTCTCTCCCTCTAATGACCCTTCAAAAAGGATAGATATTATAGGTCCTTAGGGAGTTAATGCCCCATAATTATGAACTATTGTGGTTCAAAATACTAGTATTGGATCCATATGGACAATGATTATTATTGTTAGGTCCCCAGTAAAACCTTCCCTCTTCTTAACATCCCATAGTACTAAATCGACCTATTCTATATCTATGTTTTTCTTGATTAAATTAATTTTAGTGGTTGATAATTAAAAGCATCTAGAACATAGGGTAGCATCTGCAACGATTAATACCATAGTGAAGTCATGTATATGTTTTAATAAAATAATCATAAAATATAAAAATTACCCATCAGACCCAAAAAAAAATAGGTATTTCCTATGATCTAGATTTTCTTATCTGAGATTTATTCTAAGAGTAAAATCCTACGGAATGAGAAATCGATGTTGATGAAGGAATATTGCATCTCACGAGATTGTTGATATAACAATATTACACTTTATTACATACTTAAACATTATTTATAACATAAAATCATCACTTGATACACAATTGGTGATCCAGATGTCTAGTGTATTTGTGGGTTAGGAAAATTACATAACAAATTAAAAGATAAAACACTACATGTTTATTGAAAATGTCTTTTACTGGACCACAATATTCTTTTGTACTTAGAATTGTATGGGTTAACCTGAGGACATGCATAAGAAATGGGTGAGATTTAAATCCTAGTAAGGGAGTAAACAAGGCATAACCTGAAGAATATAGTATATGTTAGGAAATAGGCATATTACTGGATCATAAGAGAAACATCAACATTAAGGAATGATATATCATGATTATCATAACATATAAATGTTGCAAGAACATTTAACATAATTTTATCATGATCCAAGGTTCATTTCAAATAGATCATTAGTAAAACCTAATTTCACTTGAATTATTTTGATTTAACCATCATTGAACTTGACGTATCATGATACTAATCTTTACGCATTTAATTGTAATTCTATCAGGGCACACCCTTCTTAATCATTTCATTTCATGTATAAGTGTGCCACATGGATCATACAACATGGAATCATTCAACAACATCATTTATTCCACGATAAATGAATGTAGAATACATACATAAAACTATATCATCTATAATTAAATATTAATAAATTTGAATACCCTTGATATAGAAATAGACATGGTATTCACTACACAATGACTTTGGATTGGAAAATTGCAGTGAAAATTCGGCAGCATAACAGCGTGACAAAAGAATTCATAAAAATGGTTGATGAAAGAGAAATGGGAATATCATAATATGTACATGAAATGGAAATTATGGGGTTAATATGGATACATGTATCAACATATGTAATGGAATTTAGATTCATAATATAAAATAATTTTTTGAATGTTAACGAGGAGAGATAAATCCTTTACAAAATTTTGGCATGGTAACAGGTGTTCATGGGAGGAATTAATGAGAGAGAAAGGGGTTTTTTCGTCATTAAAAAATAAGGAGGTCAGTATAGGGGAGGTTAAAATTAATACACCAACATTTTTAATTGAAAATAAAATGGCATAACAATATAAATAAATTTGGTCAAAATGAGAAATAAAGAAATCCCTTATGAAAATTCCGCATGGTAATGAGTTTACAAGGAAGGCATTAATCAGAGAGAAATAGGACACTCATAATTAAAAAATTAGTATATCAGTATAGGGGAGGTGATAAATCATACCCCAAAATTTTTTAATTGAATATAAAATGGAATAACAATATAACGAAACTTGGAGATAAATAAGGAAGGAAAGTGAGTATCCCTTACTTCGAAGTGTGATCTGAAAGGATTGGGAGAGGCTTCAGAATGGCTTATTGAGAGATTGGGGAACCTTGGGATGGGTCAAGATAGATGAGGGCATATGATAGTCAAGATCCAAAGGCTTCGAGTGAAGATTAATTGGGATCTTGTGAGGGTTTATATAGGAAAAGAGAGGGAATTATTTATTATTTAGGTTTTGGACACCACACATTAAAGTAATCAAAACCACAAACCAACCACAGTTTTTTCCCATGATTTTTGAAACGTGTAGTGGGAAACATTATTTTATAAGTCCAATAGCAGAAATTATTATAATATGTTTCTTTATTATATGGAGGCGAGTCACACTCTCAAGGAAATCATTATAAAAGTTAAAATATGTCTTGAAGGGTCCACTAGGGCACCATAAAATTAATCAAAAAAATCAAAATCAACATTATTTTAAAGACAAAAAAATATTGGTCGAACATAAAATTTATAGTATTCTTTTACATCACTATTGTGTCATTATAAAGTGATAAAACATATTATATATTAAAATGGTATTTAATTTTTACCCAAAAAATCAATTGTCTCAGAAAATTATGAAAAATTCATCATTGGATAATTTCAACATCCTAATTCCAAAAATAATATTAAATATATATAAATTATTTTCAAAATATGTGATTTTTTACTTTTAAAATAAAAACTAACATTTATAAAAAAAATCACGGGTTTTGTCAAAAAATAGCTTTCAAACATTAATAAAAATTACAATTTTATTCATAAAAATTATACGATAATTTATATTTAATAAAAATTAATTTAGTAATAATATATTATAAACATATTATATAATTAAAAAATCCATTAATTCATCAAAATAGATTTCTTAGTTGAATATTAACTAAAAATTCTACTTGATCTTTAAAAACTATTTACAGAGTAACAAAAATAAAATGAATGTATATTTTTTATGCTATAAAAAAATAAAGCAAATAATCATAGTGCTAGGGTCTTGTTACACAAAACCTTATAACACCTACATATGACCAAAGGGTTAGGTGTAGAAGGTGATAGTCTCATGGGGTGGCTTGGATAACATCACTCAGGTGGTAATTTCTACCAACTTCCACTTCTCTTGTATGTGGTTTCGTTCAAGTTTAACGTGTTGAAGCTTGACATGGGCATGGTCAATAGTGAAGACCAGTGATAGTATCTCCATCCTAAGATCTAAAAAATGGGCTTTGTATAGAGAAATTCTACTAGATGAGGCCATCGCTTCCTTTGTGTGAGTAAATTGTATTTGATAAAGTCATATATTTATACTAATCATGTGATCACTATTCAAAAACTATATTAGAAACGGTAACAATTATTAACCGTATTTTGAAACCCAAAATCATAAAACCAAAGAATTTCATATGTTACATAACCATTTTACATAATAAGTCATTTAAATATATCAAGAAGAATTTTTATTAATATAATTTTGGGTCGTTACAATCCTACCCCCTTAAAAAATTTCTCCCTTGATATTTTCTCTTCCCACACTAAAACAGTTGCATGTAACTCTACTTCATTACATCCTCTGATTCTGACATGGACTCTACAAACATTTGTTTTTCTACAACAGCTTGATGAGGGGCATTGTCTTATTTCGTAGAATTGTTTTCCCACGACCTAAGATCTTCACCATCTTATCTTTATAGGAGAGGTCATTCAACAATTGAACCACCTCGAGATTGAGCACATATGATGGGTTGGGTATGTACTTCCTCAAGGGTGATACATGGAACACATCATGTTCTTGAGATAGATTCGGTGAGTGTGTTGGTCGATAGGCCGCTAATCCAATGAAATCAAGAATCTCAAAAGGGCCAATGTACCTTAGAATAATCTTTCCCTTATTCCCAAATCTGATAACTCTCTTCCAATGTGATATGTGATGGAATACCACGTCTCCAACATCAAACTCTCAGTCTCATTGAAAATTATCATCAAATATTTTTGTCGACTCTGAGCTTCTTTTAATGTGATACTGGATGGTGTTTGTTGAGAAATGTATTGTTTTCAAACAATTCAAAATAATGTTTTTTAAAGGGGAGATTATTTTAAATAATACTCGGTCTCTTTATGATGATTTTGATGCTCACAAATACCCTTAATTATTTACTAATTATTTCGTTGAGTATTTTGCAGGAATTTATTTTATTTATTTATTTCATATAACGAGATTTCATACTTCATTTATTCCGAGATCAATTTTAGCGCGTTCTGGAATCACTGTAGCGCGAGATCAATTTTAGCGCGTTCTGGAATCACTGTAGCGCGAGATCAGTTTTAGCGCGTACTGAAATCACTGTTCATACCCTACGTTGATGAACGTAACGTATGGATGAAAAGTTTACTTTTTATGTTAAAAGAAACGTATTGTAAATGAACCTTACGTTGTTGAAAAGTATGGAAGAAGAACATTACGTTTGGAAGGAACCTTACGTTTTTGTTGTTGGACAAGTATGGAAGAGAAACCGTACGTTAGTTTTCAGTGTTGAGTTTGTTTCTCAAAAGTATGGATCATCAACCTTACTTTTATAATCAACCGTACGTTCTTTGGAGAGTTGAAGCAAGCCAAAGTATGGATGATCAACCCTACGTTTGAATGCTGAAGAGAAAGTATGTACGTTCTGAACCTTACGTTCTGAACCTTACATTTGTGAACCCTATGTTTGGAGCTACGTCATCAACCCTACGTTTGGCGTCGGGATATTTTTTGACAGACGATATTTCCTTTTGCATTGGTCAAACAGGCGGATTATTAAGCGGATTTCGAGCCGATTCTTAAGTACGACTTTGACTGAATCAAAGACGATTTTCAACGGATTAATGATTGATTTAAACGGAGCTTTTTATGCCGATTCTTCAGGGGAGTTACAACGGCTCTGTTATTTCATTTTTTTTTATATCGCGAATCTAAAGGAGATTTTCATGGATCTATTTATGCGGAAGATTTTCTCAGATTTGAATATATATGTTCTATCTTGGAAACTTCGGATATATATATACACAGGAAAGTGTATGAAATATATAGATTGATCTTTTAACGAGCAAGAAACAGAGACTGTGTGAAGGCGTTCTTTTCTGGTGATCGAGAAGAAGTGTAAAACCTTTATTACCGAAGGAAGATCTTGATAGCAGATTCACGTGTTCTACATCGACTATCTGTTGTGAATCTACTGCTGCTGAAGTTGTGAAGTTTCTTGTAATATCTATTGCAACTGGATCGACTCAGAACTGTTTTGATTACAGATCTTTATTTTCTGAAGACGACGATCTATCTACTGTCAATTGCATTCTTTTGCAATTGTGAAGAACAACTGGAGAAGTGTTTTCTTTATCGAAACCCTTTTTATTTTTGAGTGATCAGCTTCTCGTTCTAAGCTGTGTGGGTTCGTGTTTGAACCAGGAAGGCTGTGTTTGCCTGAAACTTGTAAAGGTGTCAACTGCCTGTACTCAATTGTGAACAGGTCTGTGGAAACGAGGACCAGATAGTGAAAATCGTCAAGCTCGTGGATTTGAGCGTTGGTGGAGTGGACTAGGGGCCTTCTGTTCCCCGAACCACTATACATCCGTGTGTTCATGCTTTTACTTTTTCCGTTGCATATTTAATCGTGCTAAAGCAAAGTGGACAGAATTTGTGTAAATTGAAGAGATTGTAATAATTTTGAAAAGACACAATTCACCCCCCCCCCTCTTGTGTGTAATCCGTAGATTCAGATCCAAAAATTGGTATCAAAGGAGGAGCTTCTTATTTTTAAAGTCTTGTCAAGCTAGAAGTATTTAAAGATTATACATAGTGTATCATGGCTGATACGAGAGAGGGAATGTCAATGGTCAGAGAACCTTACTTTAATGGAGATAATTATGGCTGCTGGAAATCACGTATGATTATTTATCTGAAAAATCTTGGTTACAAAGTCTATTCAAAGATTCTGACTCCCTATGAAATTCCTGAAAATCCTGATACATGGAGTGCTGCTACAGAGGCTGAGTATGACATGAATTAAAAAGCTACGAATGCAATCATCTGTGGTCTATGACCGGATGAATTTAACAGAGTATCTCAATGCCCGACTGCATATGAAATGTGGAAAACAATAGCTGTTGCTTATGAAGGAACAGATAATGTAAGACAGATGAGATATGCAACTGCTAAATTAAAATTCGATACTTTCAGAATGATTGAAGGAGAGAGCATCACTCAGATGAATGGAAGATTGACAGAAATTTTCAATAATATAAAAGCTCTAGGAGAACCAATCAAGCAGGATGATCAAGCGGTAAAGGTACTGAGAGTACTTCCTACTCGATGGAATTGAATCTCTGCAGCAATCAGACAATCAACTTCTGTTAAAGATCTAACTATGAGAGAGCTGATTGGTACATTGATTATGTACGAGGCTGAAATGCAAGATGAGGTAAATGAGAATAAAGTCTACATAAAAAGGGAAAATACTGCTTTGAATGTGACTTCTCAACAAAATGATAGAAAGATGAAGAACAAAGAAGTAAGTGCTAAATCAGAAAGCTCTGATTCTTCAAATTCGGATGAAGAACTGGCTCAGCTAGCCAGAAAATTCAGAAAGTTCTACAGTAAGAAGAAAGACTTCAATAAATCCTTCAAGAAGGATAGCAAGGAAGTGAGATGTTATGAATGCAAAAAGATGGGACATATCAGACCGGATTGCCCAAAATTGAAAGATGCAAAGAAGAAGAAATTCTTCAAAATAGATGATTATGAGCAGAAAGACAAGAAAGCTATGAAAGCTACTTGAAGTGTTTCTGAAGACTCAAGTAATTCTTCTGAATCAAGCTCAGAGAAGGAGGAAGCCAATTTAAAAGCAAATATGTGTTTCATGGCTGAAACTGATGAGGTACACTCATACTACTCCTCTGACTCAAATAATGAATCAAACTCTGAAATAAGATTCTCAAATAAAAAACTTGCAACATACTGCAATATGCTTGAAGAAAGGTATGACTCATTATTTAAAAAATATAAATCTATAAAGAACTTGCATAAAGCTATTTCAGATGAGAGAAATACTTTGCTAAAACAATATAAGGAATTAATTGACAAATACAACTCTGCTGACTCAAATAAAATTAATTTTGAATCAAAAATAAAAACTCTACAGGATGAAGTAGAATCTTATAAAAAGGCTGCATTAGTTTTTACAAAAGGAGAAAACGCCTTAAATGAGATACTTGGAAAAACTGTAATTAAAAAGGAAAGGTTTGGAATTGGAAGTAAAGGAGAAAAACCTAAGTTATACAAAAATTATTTTGTTCCTAGCACTAAACAGGTTATTTGTAACTTCTGTGGAACAAAAGGTCATATAGCTAAAAAATGTTTTCTAAGACAACCTCAAATATGTGGAATTAAGAATGCTTATATTTCCAATGATCTATATGATTCAATCAATTTTAAGAAAACAAATAAAATCTGGATACCCAGATCACTGCTTGCTAACACTCCTGGACCCAACAAAATATGGGTACCAAAGCAATTTGTTTGAATGTCTTTGCAGGTAGCAGGTCACCAAAAAAAGAAAGAAATATGGTATATGGACAGTGGCTGCTCAAGACACATGAGTGGAACTTCAGCTAATTTCTCTTCTCTTACTCGAAAGGAAGGAGGACTTGTCACCTTTGGTGACAATGCCAAAGGAAAGATTATTGGTATTGGAACAGTTGGAGATCCAAAGACAGTCTCAATCAACAAAGTACTTTATGTACAAGGGTTAAAACACAATCTGATAAGTATCTCTCAACTCTGTGATGATGGATACACTGTTGACTTTACTAACAATAGTTGTACTGTTTCTAAAGATAAACTGTTTAAGTTTAGAGCACCCAGAACTGATAATGTTTATACTTTCGATTTGTATTCCTTGTGTAAACAACAAGTAAACTGCTTAACTGCTAATATATGTGAATCCTGGATCTGGCATAGAAGACTTGGTCATTGCAATATATATTCTTGACATAAATTATCTAAGAAACATCTAGTTTCTGATTTTCCTAGTCTCAAATTTGAAAATGACAGATTCTGTGATGCATGTCAGCTTGGCAAGCAACACAAATCATCATTCAAATCTGTTAATAAAGTTTCTACAACTAAACCTCTAGAACTTATCCATATGGATTTGTTTGGACCTTCAAGAGTAGCAAGTTTAGCTGGTAAATTATATGTTTATGTATTAGTTGATGATTATTCTAGATTTACTTGGATTTTCTTTTTGAAATTTAAAAGTGAAGATTTTAGTTTATTTGAAGGTTTTTGTAAATCTATTCAAAATGAAAAAGGTTTTAATATAATCTCATTGAGAAGTGATCATGGTGGAGAATTTGAGAACCAGGAATTTAATTCCTTTTGCTCAAACATGGGTATTAAACACACCTTCTCTGCTCCAAGAACACCTCAACAGAATGGGATTGTAGAAAGAAGAAATAGAACTATTGAAGAAATGGCTAGAACTATGTTAAATGAATATAGCCTACCTATATATTTCTGGGCAGAAGCTGTTAATACATCTTGTTATATAATGAATAGAATTTTAATAAGACCTATTTTGAAAAAGACACCCTGTGAACTATGGAATAACAGAAAACCTAAAGTAAATTACTTTAAAGTTTTTGGATGCAAGGTTTACATCTTGAATACCAAAGATAATCTTGGTAAATTTGATCCAAAATCTGATAAAGGTATTTTCTTAGGATATTCTTCAACCTCCAAAGCTTATAGGGTCTATAATAAAAAGTCAAGGATTGTTGAAGAATCAGTTCATGTGAAATTTGATAAATCTGATCCTTTTGAGAAAAGGATAGAACAAATAGATGAACCTGATTCTAATGAAAACATGAGACTTGAGAATTTAAAGAATGATTTTGAAAATGATATAAAAGAAATTCAGTCCAGTTCAGAAGAACATGACACTGAAGAACCTTTGAATGTAATGCCTAGACAGTCTAGAACCTTAAAGAATCACCCTTTAGAATCTGTGATAGGTGACTTAGAGACTGGTATTCAAACTAGAAGAAACCTTGGAAGCATAGTTGAATTCTCTGCTTTCTTATCCCAACAAGAACCTAAGACCATAGAAGAAGCCTTAGATGATGAGAGCTGGGTAATAGCAATGCAGGATGAATTGAACCAGTTCAAGAGAAATAAGGTTTGGGAGTTAGTTGAAAGACCACATGATTATCCAGTAATAGGAACTAAATGGTTCTTTAGGAATAAACAGGATGATCAAGGGATAATAACTAGAAATAAAGCAAGATTAGTAGCTAAAGGATATAATCAAGAAAGAAGGAATAGATTATGATGAGACCTTTGCACCTGTAGCCAGGTTAGAAGCCATTAGAATCCTTTTATCCTATGCATCTTATATGAATTTTAAATTATTTCAGATGGATGTTAAATCTGCCTTTTTAAATGGTTATTTAATGGAGGAAGTTTATGTTGAGCAACCTCCTGGTTTTGAAAATTCTCAAAAACCAGATTCTGTTTTCAAACTTACTAAAGCTCTTTATGGCCTTAAACAAGCACCTAGAGCTTGGTATGAAAGACTAAGTTCTTTTCTTTTGAAAAAGGATTTTACTGTTGGACTGGCAGATCCAACACTCTTTAAAAAAACTGTGAAAAATAATGTTTTGTTGGTTCAAATTTATGTTGATGATGTAATTTTTGGATCAACCAATAAAATTCTTTGTCATGAATTTTCAGAATTAATGCAAAAAGAATTTGAAATGAGTATGATGGGAGAATTAAATTTCTTTTTGGGTCTTCAAGTATTTCAAAAAGATTTTGGAAATGTTTTAAATCAATGCAAATACATTACTGATTTACTTAAGAAATTTGGACTTGAAAACAACAAGCCATTTACAACTCCTATGTGTACTAATATAAAACTTGATTTGGATGAAACTGGAAAATCAGTGGACAACAAGTTATATAGAGGTATGATTGGTAGTTTGTTATATCTTACTGCTAGTAGACCAGATATAATGTATTCAGTATGTCTTTGTGCTCGATTTCAATCAAATCCCAAAGAATCCCATTTAACTGCTGTTAAAATAATTTTTAGATATTTAAAAGTTACTATTTATCAATCTCTGCTTTATCCAAAAACCTCTGATTTTAATTTAATTTCATATTCAGATGCTGACTTTGGATGCTGTAGATTAGATAGGAAGAGTACTTTAGGAACATGGCACTTTTTAGGGAAGTCTTTAGTATCATGGTCTAGTAAGAAACAACACTCAGTTTCCCTGTCAACAGCCGAGGCAGAATATGTGTCTGCAGGTAGTTGCTGTGCACAGGTGTTGTGGATGAAAAACACTCTTATGGACTTTGGATTAAATTTCAATAATACACCTATTTTATGTGATAATACTAGTGCAATTAATATTTCAAAAAATCCTATTAGTCATTCTAGAACTAAGCACATTGATATAAGACATCACTTTTTAAGATATCATGTGTTTAAACAGGATATATTTTTAGAATTTTTAAATACAGAAAATCAATTAGAAGATATTTTTACTAAACCACTTCCCACGACAAGGTTTGAATTTATTAACGGGGAGTTAGGTTTATTTAATTTTAAATAGTTTTTTGTTTTCTTTTTTAAATCTTATTCTGTTTTCGAATTCTGCTTAATTTCTGTTTCCCTCTATAAGTAATTTTATTTTGTTTTAAATAAAAGTAATGATTAGTGATTACACGGGAATCAAGGCTGTCAGAACCGTTTCACCTTCTAAACTGCTTCACCTTTTTCGGAAACCCTTTTGAAAACCTAAAACCGTACATCTGCTCCCAAACCCTTTTCTGAATCTTCAAACCCTAAACTTACGAACCTTCAGAAATCGTTGTTGGAATGGCAATGACTAAGCGTCCAGATGAAGCCGAGAGCAGTGCTGCAAAGAAACCTAAGGTAGTTAGTCGGAAAATACTGCAAGGTAAAGTCATAGATTTAGAGTGGCTGTTTGAAACTAATTTACCGTTGAAGCAAGCGTTGTCGTTTCAAAGCCTTGAGCAAGCTTTTAATAGTGAAAATTCTGAGTTTCTATATGAGGCAGAAATGAGACATTTCTTTAGAACTGTTCAGTTTAGCCTTGGAGATACAGAGGATAGTTTATTGGCTCAAATAGAGGATAAGGACTTTCCAATATCATCTGTAGAGATAAGTCAAATTCTTAACTGCCCTCATGAAGGAGTTTTTCATTTCGATTTACGGAATATTGGAGATTCTGTACATAAGTCTGAAGACATTATGTCTTTTCTGTTTGGAACCAGAGTGATAAAAAAGATGTTTATTAAGGATTTGGAGCCCGATCAGAAAATTTTGGTAAAATTTGTTCAGACTGGTTTAGCACCAAGAATGGCTGAGATGGAGAAAATCCTATACCCGGACATGTACATAATGTATCATCTGATGTGTGATATTATGATTAAATTTCCTCGGTTTATGATAAGATATCTGAGTTACTGCTGTCAGAGTGAAGCAAGAATGACCTTTTTCCCTTATGGAAGGTTCATTTCTTTGTTTTTGTTTAAAAAAGGAATGATCAGATTGGTAGATGCTGGGGTGAAATGTCACCACAGTAATGTTTTTAATGCTGGAACTTTGAGGAAAGTAGGATACTTCTGGAGCACAATTAAAGGAAAACTCTTACCTGTTGGAGCTGAGGAAAACTCGGAGAGTGCTCAGGCTCAACCGGCTAAGTCCAAGGAGGGACAAGCAGAATCAAGAGTTAGTACAGTGGCAAGGAGAATTCGTTTTGAGATGGAGGAAGTTGAGGAAGAGAGAAGTCAAGAAGGACTTCAATCTATAAGGAAGAGGTCAATTGATGAAGAAATTATCTCTCCTGCCTTGAAATCCTCTGAACCGTTATTTTCTTATTCATTTGTGAGAGAAGCTGTTGTGGAGCAGACTGCACCGATAGAGGCACCAGCAGCTCAAACAGAAACTCAAAAAGAACCTCAATCTGCTGCTGTGGCTGTTGAAAAAGTAATTCAACAAGAACAACTTATGGAGGCAGTGCCTGGTGAAGAAGTGGCCCAACCTCAAGATTTACATGAAAATATTGTTCTTGACCAATCAGTAGAAGTTAGAGAGACTACTGTTCGTGATGAACATACTTCTGAAGCTAATACAGAGGTACTTCAGGAAGATTTTTCAGTGGAAGAGTTTCAGGCTTCAAAAGATAGTTCAGTGGATCAACCTTGTCAGGACAAGGACAAAGAACAGTCAGATGCAGATTCCTTACCACTTGCCCTGCTTCATCAACCTAATTCTGGACATGAGAATCGAGCACAGGGTGCCCCTGATTCGAGAAAAGAAGAAGTTGTTGAGTTGTACAAGCGTATCTCTCAGTTAGAATCTGAGAATGTTAGTCTCAGAAATTCTCTGAACTTAGAGCAGTTGAAGTTTCAAAAGCTGAAAGAATGTACTGTTTCAAGACAGGAAGTAGATTTGTTTGACACTGATATGCTGCATGCTGTTGATCAGTTAAAATCAGAGATGGTAAAGAAAGATGATTTGTCTGAGTTGAAGATTTACATGGAGAATAAATTTGAGTCTGTTGCAAACAGTGCTGTGAGTGGATCAGGCTCTTCACCTGATTTGATTCGGAAATTTCAAGCAATTACTGCAGCAATGAGCAATATGAGTGACAAATTACATGATCTTCAGTGTAATAGTGCCCCTTTGTCAGTTTTGCTAGATAATCATAGATTTTTAGTGGATCAGTTGACATCTGGAGAGCAACCGATTAGGATTCTTTTGAATCAGTTATCAGAAAAACTGGCTCTTTTTGTTGAAAAAGAAGAAAGAATGCATGAGTTTTTCAGAGTTAATTTGATTGAAGATATTTATATGACTCAAGAGAACAGAGATCTTATCATCAAGTTAGGAGATGGGATGATGAAGAGGCTCAGAGAACAGTTTACAGAGATAAAGACCGCGATTCAAAGGAGATAGACACATTTTTCCCTGTCTTATCTATGAACCTTGATTCCTCTGTATATCACAATCGTTTATATATAACAGCTTGTGAATGAAAATTCTTTTCTTACTTCTTTTTTGTTTTGTTGTTTATTGATTTATGATTGAGTTAGCCAGTATAAGAAATTCACTTATTCATACACAGTTAATTATAGCATTAACTTATAGTTCAGTGCAATATTGAATGTGTTCAAATCCGTAATTTTTCATTCTTTTTGATATCACAAAAAGGGGGAGAATTTGGATAAACACAACATTTAAATTCATTTGTTTCCTATGAAGAAATTTGGATATATGGGAGAATTTGGATATATACGACATTTATCTTTTATCTATTTTTAGCTGAAAATTTATTTTTATGGGGGAGAAATTTTATTATAGTTAAATATTGTTTTAATCCTTTCAAAATTCTAAAATTTTATAAAACTAATTTTTCAATAAAGATTGCAATTAAATTAGTTCTATTATTTTATGGGTTTTTTGATCATCAAATAGGGGGAGATTGTTGAGCAATGTATTGTTTTCAAACAATTCAAAATAATGTTTTTTAAAGGGGAGATTATTTTAAATAATACTCTGTCTCTTTATGATGATTTTGATGCTCACAAATACCCTTAATTATTTACTAATTATTTCGTTGAGTATTTTGAAGGAATTTATTTTATTTATTTATTTCATATAACGAGATTTCATACTTCATTTATTCCGAGATCAATTTTAGCGCGTTCTGGAATCACTGTAGCGCGAGATCAATTTTAGCGCGTTCTGGAATCACTGTAGCGCGAGATCAGTTTTAGCGCGTACTGAAATCACTGTTCATACCCTACGTTGATGAACGTAACGTATGGATGAAAAGTTTACTTTTTATGTTAAAAGAAACGTATGGTTAAGGAACCTTACGTTATTTTGAAACGTATGGTTAATGAACCATACGTTGTTGAAAAGTATGGAAGAAGAACATTACGTTTGGAAGGAACCTTACGTGTTTGTTGTTGGACAAGTATGGAAGAGAAACCGTACGTTAGTTTTCAGTGTTGAGTTTGTTTCTCAAAAGTATGGATCATCAACCTTACTTTTATAATCAACCGTACGTTCTTTGGAGAGTTGAAGCAAGACAAAGTATGGATGATCAACCCTACGTTTGAATGCTGAAGAGAAAGTATGTACGTTCTGAACCTTACGTTCTGAACCTTACGTTTGTGAACCCTACGTTTGGAGCTACGTCATCAACCCTACGTTTGGCGTCGGGATATTTTTTGACAGACGATATTTCCTTTTGCATTGGTCAAACAGGCGGATTATTAAGCGGATTTCGAGCCGATTCTTAAGTACGACTTTGACTGAATCAAAGACGATTTTCAACGGATTAATGATTGATTTAAACGGAGCTTTTTATGCCGATTCTTCAGGGGAGTTACAACGGCTCTGTTATTTCATTTTTTTTATATCGCGAATCTAAAGGAGATTTTCATGGATCTATTTATGCGGATGATTTACTCAGATTTGAATATATATGTTCTATCTTGGAAACTTCGGATATATATATACACAGGAAAGTGTATGAAATATATAGATTGATCTTTTAACGAGCAAGAAACAAAGACTGTGTGAAGGCGTTCTTTTCTTGTGATCGAGAAGAAGTGTAAAACCTTTATTACCGAAGGAAGATCTTGATAGCAGATTCACGTGTTCTACATCGACTATCTGTTGTGAATCTACTGCTGCTGAAGTTGTTAAGTTTCTTGTAATATCTATTGCAACTGGATCGACTCAGAACTGTTTTGATTACAGATCTTTATTTTCTGAAGACGACGATCTATCTACTGTCAATTGCATTCTGTTGCAATTGTGAAGAACAACTGGAGAAGTGTTTTCTTTATCGAAACCCTTTTTATTTTTGAGTGATCAGCTTCTCGTTCTAAGCTGTGTGGGTTCGTGTTTGAACCAGGAAGCCTGTGTTTGCCTGAAACTTGTAAAGGTGTCAACTGCCTGTACGCAGTTGTGAACAGGTCTGTGGAAACGAGGACCAGATAGTGAAAATCGCCAAGCTCGTGTATTTGAGCGTTGGTGGAGTGGACTAGGGGCCTTCTGTTCCCCGAACCACTATACATCCGTGTGTTCATGCTTTTACTTTTTCCGTTGCATATTTAATCGTGCTAAAGCATAGTGGATAGAATTTGTCTAAATTGAAGAGATTGTAATAATTTTGAAAAGACACAATTCACCCCCCTCTTATGTGTAATCCGTAGATTCAGATCCAACAGTGTTAACCTTCTCCATCATTTCTTTGACCATTTATAGACCTAGGAGTTTTCCGTCCTCAACATCATCCTAACATGTCTATGTTTTTCACCTCTTCCCATAAAGGGCTTCATATGGATCCATTTGGATGCTTGAGTGAAAACAATTGTCTTAAGAAAACATAACAAGAGGAAGATGTTGATCCCATCCTCATTTTAAGTCCATTGAGTATGCACTCAACATGTCCTCAAATGTTTGGATTGTCCACTTAGATTGGGAATTAGTTTGAGGATGATAATTTGTACTAAAGTTTAGCACAGTATTCAGAGAATCTTTAAGACTCTTCCAAAACATATAGGTGAATCGTGGATCTTGATCATATACAATAGATATTGGAACTCCGTGTAGCCTTACCACTTCTCTGATGTATATCCGTGTTAGTTGATCAAATGAGAAATCCTCTCGAATTTCAAGTAAGTGCGCATTATTTGTAAGATGGTCCACAATAACCCAAATAGAATTCTTTCCTTTGGATGTATTCAGATTTCTGGTGACAAAGTACACAGTGATGGTCTCCAATTTCCATACTGGTATGGGAAATAGTTTCATCATCCCCTTAGACTTTATCCTCTAAGTCTTCACATGCTGACATACTAGGCACATTGATGTATAATCACTAATCTCCTTCTTCATGTTATCCCACCAATAATGATCTTGGAGATCTTTATACATCATTTGGTTTCCTATTTTAATTGAGAAATATGAACTATGTGCTTCATCCAAATGTTCTTTCTTCAACTCCGGATTTAATGGAACACATAGTCTTTACCCAAATCTCACAATTCCTTCTTCATTAAAATTAAACTTCGAGGATTTCCCTTTTTTATAGTTTCCACTTTCTTCTGAATACCCACATCATCATTTTGAGCATCCTTTAACGTTTCAAAAAGATATGATTGTGGAATAATTTGTGAAAATATTGATGATGTTCCCTTATTTTTGATTCCCATTTCCATCTTCATCAAATATAAGAATATTGTATCCTTTTCAATTATTATCATTGATAGAATCAATGGGTTATTTCTACTTAGATCATCCTCCACCTTGTTCTCTTTCCTAGGGTGATAGTAGATTGAGTAGTTATATTCTTTGATTAGCTCTAACCATCTTCATTGGGTCATGTTCAACTATTTCTATGTTAATATATACTTGAATCTTTTGTGTTCCATATATATTTCACACCTCTCCACAAATAGTTAATATCACCAAATTTTTAATTCGAAGATTACTAAAACCAACTCTAGATCATGTGTTGGATAGTTATTCTCATGAACATTCAATTTCCTTAAAACATAGGAAATGACTTTGTCATTTTTCATCAACACATATCCTAGGACCTTCTTTAAAGAAACACTAAATACCACAAACATTTCTCAGCTTATCAGTAATGTGAGAACGAGTGTAATGATAATACTCTTTTTCAACTCCTTGAAGCTCTCCTCTCATTCATCATTCAAGGAAAATTTTACTCCCTTTCGTGTTAGATTGGTAAGAGGGTTGGACAATCGTGAGAAATTTCTCACAAATAGGAAATAATATTCAGCTAACCTCATGAAGCTATGGATATCCATTACTGATGTTGGACTTGGAAATCCCTCAATTAAAGCTGTCTTGGAGGGATCCATAGATATCCCATTGTGTGTGATGATGTGACCCAATAATGAGACATCCTTGAACCAAAACTCCCACTTTTTGTACTTTGCATAGAGCTTATCCTTTCGGAAGGTCTCTAGTACGGTGCTTAGATGCTCTACATGCTCCTCCTTGGTTTTGGAGTATATTAGAATATAATCTATAAAGACTACTGAATTTTTTTGAGGTAATCTCTAAAGACACCATTCATCATGTCTATGAAGATTTTTGGATCCTTAGTGAGTCTGAAAGTCATTACTATGAATTCATAGTGCTCGTATCTTGTATGAAAATTATTATTTGGGATATCCTCCTTCTTCACCCTTACATGGTAATATCCCAACTGTAAATCCACCTTAGAGAAGTATTGTTCTCCATGTAGCTGATCAAACAACCCATCAATTTGAAGCATGGGATACTTTTTCTTTACAGTGATTTTTTGAGATCACGATAATTAATGCAAAGTTACATTGGCCCGTCTTACTTTTTTTGAAGAGGACTATTGAAATTCCTGGTGAAGAACTTGGGTATACAAAACCCTTATCCATCATCCTCTATAGTTGTTTCTTCAGCTCCTCAAGCTCCACAACATCCATTATATATGTAGTATTGGATATTGGCAGTTCTCTGGGGTTAAGATCAGTGGCGGATTAAACATATATTCTATAAGGAACACCAAAAAATTCATCGGGAAACACTTCAGTGAATTCCATTACAATATTCATGTCTTTAAGGATGGTTTCTTCATTATACTCCATCATCTGAGCTATATACACGTGCTGATAGGGAAGTAATATCCATGCCATAGATGATGGTGCTAAAGAAGATTCAACCTCCTCCTCGAACTTATACAGAATCAGGGGGTCGATTCACCATATGGAGAGTGATTTCCCTCTCAGGACAGTTTATGTTCGCTCTATATAAGGAATGAAAATCGATGACAAAAATTAAATCAATCTTTACCAAAGGGAGTATGATGAGGTTTGCATGGGAAGTTCAATTCAGAAATTATGACAAGGGAGGAGTTATATTCATGGGATGAAATGATTTCCCCATTTTCCATTCTCACTAATATCTTTACTTCCATGATATTTTGTGGTGTTAGGATTGTTCTACTAAACATTTAGGAAATAAAAGAATGCTTAGAACTGGAATACAAAAGTATGTTCTTCATTCTTGAAAGAATAAATAGAGTACTTGTAACCACTTTTTTTGTTAGGATTAACGTCAGCGGTAGTGATGAAAAAATATCCCCCTTACTACCTTGGAGGTTATTGACTGCCTTTGAAAAACCTTGGCTTAGGGAACTGGATTGCAAAGTCCATTGGTTCTATGCAGTTGAATAAATGAACATTGCATTGAGGGTCGAACGGATCATCTCTCTCATCTATCGTAGCCGTGTTTTTTTTCTTGTTTGTAGTTATTTCCTAGGTTTCCTTCTCTTCAATACCTAAAGTATTTCCTCGTCCACTTCAGGAAATTTCCGTAGTGATTCATTCTGCACCATTTTCAAGTGGGGTGCTATATTTTCTTAGCTCCATTGGATTTATTCATCAGTCCACCAAAATTAATGTCCACCTTATGCTTCTTATCCCCACGATACCTTTGAGATTCACTGATCTCCATCTCGACATTGAGGGAACATCAGATAATTTCCTCATAGCTCTCAATGTCATAGATTGCTAGATCATTACATGGGCTAGGTCTTATCACAATAAAGAAGTGGTCAACCTTTCTTTCAAGGGTAAAGACAAATTAGACACATATTGTGAAATCCTTGTTATGTTTTCCTCATATGCTCTGATGGATTATTTGTCTTTTTTCATGGGGGAAAGGAAGCCCCTTTTCATCTTAAGTTTTAGTGTGTGAGGAAAATAATTTTCACAAAACATTTTCCAAAAATCCTTCTATTCCAACACCTCAATCTCCTCCTCGGGCTTTTTATTTTTCATCAATGTCAACCATTGATCAGCTTCACCCTCCATACGATAAGCAGTCATAAGCACCTTCAATTATTCATAACATTGAAGGATGGAGAATATATTCTCAATAGAGTTGATCTGTTGTTCAGTGATTGAGGGATCTCATGATCCATTAAAAGTAGGAGTCATTTTTCTCATGAATCACTCGATTGTGACTTGTTATATATTAGAGGAGTATTAATGTTTCTCTTGAACCATGATACTTTCATATCATTAGTTAACAAAGAGAGTATCATGAAAATGTTATAGATTCCCTCTCCCATCGGATTGGGCATCTCATTAGAACAATCATCACATTGATCTTCACATCGGTTGTTAGCCCTAGTCCTCCTATTACTAGCCATTTGCTGGAATAAAAGGAAAGTTAGTGGTAACACATAAAGGGTAATCCAAAGAAAAAATGAAAGAATTATAATTTACTTTTATTTCCTTCACTTATAAATTTATAGGCTTTAATCTATGTTATCCATGATCTACTTCCCAACATATATTCATAGGGGAATTTTTTTATTCCCTTAATAATAGTTCATACCATGCTTTTGAATTTACCAGCTCATATCCCTTTGGAGTTTTGTAACCAAGAGTGAAGCAAGGCCCATTATTGTGCTCTGGTTCCCGTTCGAGTCTAGCTCAAAGCAATGTTTTCGGGTTTTACGCCTAGATTCTTAGGTTCCAGAGTCTCCTCTGCCTGCTCATAACCTGGCGGGAATGTATTTACTTGATAAAACACATTATCAATACTCACCAAAATGTAGTGATGTTTTTATTATTCCTATTCTTATCCCTAAGGATTTCAATAGGATTTTCTAATCCTAATCCCAAAAATAACTAAACCTATCCTATGATACCAACTATAGAAACCATTCTCTTTATTTCACATATAAACATAATTTATTACATAAAATATCCACTTGATACATGATATAAGATCAAGATGTCTAGTGTATTTGGTGATTAATAATATTACATAACAACTTAGAACATAAAACAAAACATCTTTACTGAAAACTTATTTTAAATGACCACAACATTTCATTGTATATATCATTCTATGGGATGACCTGAGAAGATGCATAAGAAAAGGGTGAGCTATAAAGACCAGTAAGGGAGTAAAAAAGGCATAACATGAAGAATAAAATATATTTTAGGAAATAAGAATATCAATGGAGCATAATAGACACATGAACATAAAGGAATGATATATCATGATTATCATAACATGGAAATGTAGAAACATCATTTAACATGATTTTATAATGAGCCAAGGCTCATTGCACATTGATCATGACTAAACCCTCATTGAACATGAATTATCATGAGTAAACCCTCATTACACTTGACATATAATAATATTATTCTTTACAAAATTCATTGTAGTTCTATCTAGGTGCACCCATCTTAATCATTTCATTTCATGCATATGTGTGCCACATGAATCACTGAACATGGAATCATTCAACATCATCATTTATTCCATGAAAACATAATGTGTAATACATACATGAAACTATATAATCTATAATTAAATGTATGTATAGGTGAACACCCTTGATAGAAAAATGGGCATGGTATTCACTATACAATGACTTTGGCTTGGAAAATCGATGTTAAAATTTGGCAGCATAACGAAGAGACATAAAAATTTATAAAAATTGTTGATGAGAGAGAAAGGGGTATTTCATCTTATGTACATGAAATGGGGAGTATGGGGACACTTAGATACATGTCCCAACATATTTAATGTAATTTAAATTAATAATATAAATTACATTCTTATCTTAATAGAAAATTAATTTTTAGTCAGTCAGTAAATGAGGAGAGAGAAATATCTTATGGAATTTTGGTATGGTAACAGGGGTACTATGACAACCCTAATATTTTATTACGCAATTAAACATATTTTATTACATGAAATTCACATGATAAAAAATTTCATATCGAGAGGTCTACTATCTTTGGCTCTTATGATCATTACATAACAACTTAAAACATGAAACATGAAACATCTTAATTGAAAACTTCCTTTACATGACCACTACATTCCATCGTACTTAGCATTGCATGGGATAACCTGAGGACATGCATATGAAAAGGGTGAGCTACAAAGCCCAGAAAGGGAATAAACATGGAATAAAATGAGTAATACAATACATGTTAAACACTAGGCATATCAATAGAGAACAAGAGAAGAATAAACATAAAGTCGTGATAAATCATGAAAATCATAACATGGAAATGTGGCAACAACTCTTAACAAGGAATTAGCATGAGCCGAGGCTCATTGCACATAGAGCATGAGTAAACCCTAATTGCACATGAATCATGAGTAAACCCTCATTGCACTTGAATTAGCATGAGTCAACACCAGTTGCACATAATGTATCATGATACTATACTTTACCCAAATCATTGAAGTGATATCAGGGCACACCCTTCTTAAACATTTCATTTCATGCATAGGTGTGCCACATGGATCATAAAATAATGAATCATTCAACATAATAATTTATTCAATGATAAATGAATGTGGAATACATACATGAAACTCTTAAAACAATAAGTAAATGTTCATAAAGGTGAATACCCATGATAGAAAAATGTGCATGGTATTCACTACAAAATGACATCGGCTTGGAAAAATGCGGTGCTATTTTGGCAGCATAACAGGATGATATAAGAACTCATAAAAATGGTTGATGAGAGATAAATGGGTGTATCATTATATTTACATGACATGGAAATTAAGGGGGTCATATAGATACATGTACCAACAAATTTAAGTGAATTTATATTCATGATACAAAAGAATTTCTTGAATGTAAATGAGGAGGGGGAAATTCCATTCAGAATTTCGGCATAGTAACGGGTGTACATGGGAGGAATCTAACGAAAGCGAAAGGTGTATCCCATCATTCAAACATAAATAGGTAAATATGGGGGAGGTTTGAAGCCGTACCCCAGCATTTACAATTGAAATTAAAAGGTCATAACAACATAAATACAATTGGACATAAAGTAGAAAGGAAGAAAACCCCTTACATGGATGTGTGCTTCTAAAGGCTTGAGAGAGGCTTGAGAGAGGATTCTTTGAAGCTTGAGGAACCTTTGGGGGATTACAGATATAGGATAGTAGAGGATGGATTAACTCCAATGGCTTTGAGTGAGGAGGAAGTGGGATCTTGGGTGGGTTTATATATGAAAGGTGATGGATTTCTCTATTATTTAGGTTTGGGACACCTCACATTAAACTAATCCAAACCACAAACCGGCCCATGGGTTTTTACCATGTTTTTTGTAAATGGGAAGTGGAAATAAAATATTTTATATGTATAAAGTAATAACATCTTAAAATAATGGGGTTTCTTAAGTGGAGGTGAGTAACACTCCCTAGGAAAACAATTTAAAAAGACAAGATGTTTAATAAGTCCTGAAGGGTCCATTAATGCTTTGTAAAATAATTCAAAAAAACCCAAAATCACATTATTTTATTTTTGAAACATATATTAGCCGAACATAATGCTTATTGTATTTTATTACATCACTATTGGGTCATTATGATTTCATAAAACACATTATATAATTAAAAGGTATTTAATTTTTGCCCAAAAATTTGACTATCTCAAAAAATTATGAACAATTCACTATTAGATAATTTCAATGTCCTAATTCATGAAATAATATTTATTTTATCTAAATAATTTTCTAAATATGTTCATTTTCACTTTTACAATAAAAATCAACAATTATCAAAAATTCATTGGTTTTGTCAAAAATGGCTTTGAAACCTGAATAAAAATTACAATTGCATTCATAAAATTATACGGTCGTTTATAATTAATAAAAATTAATTTAATAATAATAATAATAATTCATTAAAATAAAATTTAACTCAAAAATAAATTAATTCATCAAAAATATTTTTCTTAGTTAAACATTAACTAAAAAACTATTTGTGTTTTAAAAACTATTTACAAGGTAACAATAATAAAATTAAATTATATTCGTTATTATATACAAAAAATAATGTACATAGCCATAGTAATAGGTGATTGTTAAATAAACCCTTAAAACACCCGCATAAGACCAAAGGGTGAGGTGTGCGATGGTGACAGACTCTTGGGGTGGCTCGGATAACATTTCCTGCATGGTGATCTCTATCAACGTCCACTTCTCCCTTATGTATTTCCATTTGAACTTAACCTGTGGTATCTTGGCTTGGTCTTGTTCAAGTGTGAAGCCCAATGATGCCACCTCTTTTCCGAGCTCTGAAAAATGGGCTTCATATGGATAAATTCCACTGGATGAGGTCATCGCTTCCTTTGTCTGAATAAATTGGATTTGTTAAATCCCATATTTATACTAATCATGTGATCACCATTCAATGGCTACCAAAGCAACGGTCACAATTCATTATGGTTTTTTAAAATCCATAAACAAAATAAGTGCATATTTTGTATAACCATTTCACATATTAAGATATTTAATTAGATCAAGAGCGATTTTCATTAACAATGGTTTGAGTCGTTACATGTATATGGGATGAGTTAATGAGAAAAGGGTATCTCATCATTAAAACATAATAAGGGAAGTGCAGTTGAGGTTTGAAATCATACCCCAACATTTTTTATTTAAAATCCAAGGGTATAACAACATAAAAAATTTGACAAAAATGAGAAAGAAAGAAATCCCTTATGAAAATTTGGCATGGTAATGGGTGTACACGGAAGGAATTAATGTGAGAGAAAAAGGTCTATCATCATTCAAATATAAGGAGTTAAGTATGGGGGAAGTGATAAATCATACCACGAACATTTGTAATTGAAAATAAAAGGGCATAACAACATAATGAATCATGGACATAAATAAGAAAGGAATGTGAGGATCCCTTACTTGGAAGTGTGATCCCAAATGCTTGGGAGAGGCTTGAGAGAGGATTCTTGGGTTCTTGGGGAACCTTGGGAGGATTGTATAGAAGGTAGGAAAGAGTTTTTTCAAGCACCAAAGGATTTTAGTGAAGATTAAGTGGGACCCTGGGTGGGTTTATATAGAAAAAAGAGGGAATTATTTATTATTTAGGTTTTGGACACCACACATTAAACTAATTAAAACCACAAACTAAACCATGGGTTTTGTCCATGGTTTTTTCCAAAGGGGATTATAAAAAATTATTTTATAAGTCCAATGGATGATATTATTAAAATATATGGTTTTCTTATGTGGAGGTGAGTCGCACTCTCAACGCAATCACTTTTAAAGTTACAATGTTTTATAAGTCTTGGAGGGTCCACTAAGGCACTATAAAATTAAGCAAACAAATCTAAAATCACATTATTTTAAAGGTAAAAAATAGCTTATCAACTCATTTCTATTATTTTATTACATCACTATTGGGTCATTATGATTTCCTAATTCACATTAAATGTTAAAATGGTATTTAATTTTTTCCTTAAAATTCAACTGTCTCAGATTATTATGAAAAATCTACCAATGGATAATTTCGGCATCCTGATTCAAAAAACAATATTCATTTTATATAAATAATTTTCTAAATATGTGAATTGTTTACATTTAAAATAAAAAATAATATTTATTAAATATTGATGGGTTTTTTTAAAACATCTTTCTAAACTTAATAAAAATTACCATTGTATTCATAATATGTATATGATAATTTGTATTTCATAAAAATTAATTTAGTAAAAATACTTTATAAAAAAATTATTTAATTAAATAATCCATTAATTCATTAAAATATATTTCTTAATTGAATATTATCTAAAAATACTATTTTATATTTAAAACTATTTATAAAGTAATAATATCAAAAAGAATGTGTATTCTGTATTCTATTCATAAATAATGAACATAATCAGAGTGTTATGGTCTTGTTAAAAAACCCCTTAAAACACCTACATATGACCTAAGGATAAGAAGTGTGATGGTGACAGACTCTTGTGGTCGCTCGGATAACATCGCTCGAGTTGTAATCTCGATTAACTGTAACTTCTCCCGTAGGTGGTTCTGTTCAAGCTCAACGGGTTGAAGGTCAGCTTGGGCTTGGTCAAAAGTGAAGCCCAGTGACGCTACCTCCTTTCTGAGCTCCGACAAATGGGCTTCATATGGTGAAATTCTATTGGATGAGGTCATCTCTTCCTTTTGCTTGGTAAATTGGATTTGTAAAATCCGGATATTTATACTAATCATGTGTTCACTATTCAATGTCTATATTAGCAACGATATCAATTTTTAACATTATTTTGAAATCCAAAATCACAAAACCAAATAAGTGAATATGTTATATAACTATTATACATAATAATACATTTAATTAGATCAAGAGTAATTTTCATTAATAAAAGTTTGAGTCATTACAGTTGATTACCATAAATATATTCTTCTTTAAAAAAAGGACCCATAGACTTATTCCTCCCATTATGTTATTTAACTATCCACTACCCCCCCACCCCACCTTTATCTAAATACATTAAAGATATGATAGGATACCTTATTTCATCAATCATTTTCAAAAACAAAAAAAAAGTGTTGAATTAGTTGTTTCATTCAAATGATATGGAATAGTTAAAAACAAGAAAACCATTTTACCTCTCGCTAATAATTTTTTTCACAAGCCTATCCCTCTTCGGTCTAATATTTATGAATATTATACATTTAATGTACTCAATTTTTTTAAAGTATTTGGATTTTGAGATAATAGAATAAGTCTTCATGATCATAGATGTAGATCCCTTCCACATAGGATTGATCTCTATAAGGGATACCCTTGGTAACTAATATAGACCCAAAACCTATCAATACAATTTTTATACCCAAGAGAAAATACCAAATTCATTTTTAGGAATGGAATTTATCTAGGAGTCCCACCTTCATGAACCAACTTGGGTCGACCCAGAACTGGTCACCTGAGTTGGTCTGCAACAATTCCCAAGAGGCGTTCCAGATCATCCAATGCAAGATTCCATTGCTGAGAATCAATAGAACTAGGTTGTGAAGGATTTATCCAATGAAAAATAGTCAAATAATCAAATAAAAATAGAGTTTTTAAAATTCAAACTAGCAGTAGAAAGAAATAAAACAGGACCTACCTCTGTGGGACCATGCGAGTCAGCACCAACCACTAAACTAGTGTTTCACTATTGTGGTTGAGATGAAGAAGGAAACCATAGTAGAAGAAAAAAACAAAAATGAATCTATATGTGTGATAATTAAAACCCAGTAAGAATAATCAAATAAACTATTATCTGTGCCTTCCCTTTAAAATAAAACCAAGACATGCCAGTTTGGAAATAATATATATAAAAATAATGGTTTTCTATTATTTTCAACCAATTGTATCATGATTAAATTCTCAAGCAAAATAATTTTCTATAAAATTTTCAAAACAATTTCCCAAAATTTTCATAGAACCCCTTAAAAATAAAGCTTCATATGAGTCACTACAAAAAGTGTGTAAGTGAAACATGATATTTATTAGTTCTTCCATAAAAGGAAAATTGGGAATTCAACACTTGGTATATTAGTACTATAGAAAAATAATGGAAAATGATAACAATCCCCATGGGTAATCCCTAAGTATCAAGGGTTTGTGGGGTGCTAGGATATTTATACCTTTGTAATGTAAGTATCTCAAAACCCACATCGACCTCATGTACAAGCCACTAGAGAGGATTCAATCCAAATTTATAGTGTTCTCTAATCATCATCAAATGTTTAATTAGTTTTGTAACTTAAATATTGTTAGGGGGAATAGGGCCTCAGCCCTATTGATCCACTAAGTGTACTAGACCTAGTTTGTCCCCTGGGTAAATTGGCCTCCCATGTTCTTAGTTCAATTGGTGGTGAGTTTTTTGTCAAGATAATATATACATTCATATCATATTATTTCCCCAAAACTCACCCAAATCCTCACCACCAATCTCCCTCCATAAGCGTATCCCCTTTTAAAATACACATAATAATTAACATGCCCCGTCACTATGAAAATATCAAAAATCACACATTTAACATATACATTAACTTTCTAAGTCAAGGGGAATTCCCCAATATGGGTTCTCTGCTTCCATACAACATTATCAATGTGAAAAATTGTCCACATAACATTAAAAGGAATACTTTTATTTTATAATGAAAAATATCCCAACACTTTTAAGTTCCATGATAATTTAAATTAGAAATTTTATATTTAAGGAACTAGACATTTAAAAAAATATGGAAACTATGATTAAATCAAAGAAATCCATTCCAGTAACATAAGAGAATGATTAGAAACCAAGTTAGAGACCTCTTTCCAAGAACCAAAACCAATTATATATTTATTCATAGCATATGTGTTTTATATAAATGAGGAAAAATTTAAAAATCATCAACCGGACATATATGATTCTTTTAATGGATTATTCATAGGTATTCTACATCAAACTCATGGCACATTTCTTTTAATGATGGAAATATGGATATTCCCTTTTCGGTTCCCACCTATGCATGTTCACAAATATATAAGGACACCTAGCCCCTATGTACAAATTTTCATGACCAAATCTATACAAGGGGATACTTACATATAATTTTATACATGCATATTCCCCATTAATCATATATATATGTATATACATTTTCCCATATATACATAAGAACACCTTTATTCAGCGTATATATTCACACTTCCACGAGTGAATATATACAAAGGGGGAAAACATATATAAAATCTCACCTATCCATATATCTATAATCCACCTTCAACTCTTGTGACTAGAAACCACTTCATAGATGACCAAGATGTGATACAAAAATACTATGAAACAAAAATTACTAAAGGAAACCAAAAAAATTGGATCCACACCAGAGGATAGAAGAAACCAACCACAAATAGTGATGGGTGAACCCAAAAATTCTGATACACTCCGACATCGGTGGTCGACATCGAAACATTCTTGAAGAAGACCAAATATACCCATTGAAATCACAATACTAGAAAAGAGAAGATAAATTTGGTCATCCCATAACCCAGTTTTTGGTCGAATGAATCAAGGATATGGGGAGGTGGAAATTTGAAATCAATAAATAAGTAGGGATGAGGATGGATTACCTCGAGGATTCATCTAAGAATCCTAGATAAATCAGTAGGAAACACCATCAAATAGGATATTGTGAGAGTGGTGGAATGTTCCACTATAGAGGAAGTGGGGGAGGGATATCACATGAGACACATGGTGGGAGGGAAAAATAAAAATAATAAAAGGGAAATTAAAATAAATAATAAATAATAAAATAAAATAAAACCAATATTTTTTATAATGGCTAAACCAATAATTTCATCACATGGATTATCAAACCATGAAACAACCACGTGCTATCCACAACGTAGGTCCGGAACCCTCACACCGTTACCCCATGGAAGGTGCATGATTGATAGAACTATGCTCAAACCATGCCACACTACACTTTCATCTCACAGAGCCCAACCACATGCTTTTAAAATTGTTTAATAAACCATAAACTAGTTGTGCACCACACCACTAAAAAAAGATACTTGTGTGGAATAGGTTCATCCATTTCACACTGCTTGTTTAATGGGGAGCATCCATGAGAAAAAAAACACTATACCAACAATCATGAGGTACCCTCTACAAACCAACTTATATAAGGACACATCGTCCACTAACATCCCAAAAAAACATACCTAGATAATAGATCCAATTTCATAATCATTGGGTGGATCCCCCACATTAATAAGGGAGATTTAAAAATATCACTTGATGTTAACTCTATTGAAATGAAACTATCCTATTCAAGATGTAAAACATTAAATGTACACAATTTTTTAACTTATCTTAACACCCATGATAACTTCTATTCATAAACCTCTAATGATAGTCAACTTCCATAAGAAACATGTGACAAAAAAAGAACTCAGAACCACCACTCCAGTGGGAGTCTAGGAAAAAACAAAAAATGGAAGAGTTACTCAGAAACCATTGGGTATTTATGGGTGGCATACTATAAATAAGAAACAAGCAACCAAATAGAAGAACATCATAATACATGTCTCCATATCTTAATCATAAATAAACCATCCATTTTCAAAAAATAATTTTATCCCAAAAAAATAATTCAAAAACCAAGAACCACACAATGATACTAAAATTACCTGTTTTAAACCACCATTTTTGATCTGAATTCAAAATCATTTCCCAATTCAAAATAATTTTTACATCAAAACAAATTTATAATTCTACTTTTCATTTCCATTCATATTGGACTAATATCATTCTAACACACCCAGTTATCAAAATATCACAACCCCCTTTTAAAACAATTTCATAAAGAAATATGAGGTAAAACGGTTAGCCAGATATTAATTTTATTTCCTAAACCCTCATGAATATAAATTATCATGTTGAATCAGGAACCCATTCAAACATATAAATAATTTTACATATTCCACATAGATACATTCCTGCGAGTTTCTATAATAATACCATGGGTCAAACAGAAAAAACTCTTTCCAAATCACTCTTCTAAATGAGCTTCATCAATTTTCAACACCACACTTTTTCATTTGAAAAAAAACTATATCTGACATACCAACTTTCAAAAATTTCCATTTCACATTTTACAAAGCTTTTCAAAACCCCAAAAAAAATTTCTAAAATTATTCCATTTCCAAAATAACTCACATTTCCAAAAAATCCCATTTTAATTTAAAATAACCAATAATTTTCATTTTGTAAGTCCAATTTCAATAAACCAAATATAGTTTTTAACCGATGGGAAATACAATAAACCCATAGAGAAACAATATCTAAACATGGATTAGAAACACAGTTTAGCCGGTCATGAACCAACTGTGTGAGAACATCAAAGATCATCATTGGTAGTTTCATATTCTACGAATGGATTTTGAAACAATGAAAAACTAAGATGAACCCTCGAGTCATACCCCTATCAACTTAATAATCCTAAAAACAAATATAAACAACCAAAAAAATCAAAGGACCTTAAAAACACCCAATATCAATGCACATACATTGAGATATAACCATCTCGGACTACCTTGTCAATTCAATCATCCACCTGAATAGATGGTGATCAAGAACCTACTTATCATTAAACACTTGAATTCTGAAAATACTATCTCCATAACTACCATACATACTCAAAATGGTAATGGATGAAATTGGATACCAAACCATATAAGGTTGAGCCCAATCTATTCACCTGGGTTGGCCCACAATAATCCCAAGAGGCTTTCCCAATCCCCAAAGATAGAAAATGAGTATCGGGAATCTATAATAATCAGTTGAGAATAATTTATCCCATGTGAAAAAATTTAATACACAAATAAAAAATGAGAGATAAAAATAAAACCATGTATCTGAAAAAACTAAAACTGGTTATACCTTTGTGTGTTATATGGGTCACCAAAAAACTGCTAAACTAAATTCACTCCATGGTGAACAATACTGAGATATAAACCAAACTATAATATGAAAAAATATATAAAACAATATGAATGAGTATTAAAACCATTTAATAATTCTAGAATAAAATATTCCTTCTTTCATTCCATTAATATAAAACCAAGACATGCTAGATTGGAAATAAAACATATAAAAAGAAGGTTTTCTATTATTTTCAAATAAACCCAACTAGATACCATTGTAAATAAAAAATCAATTATATTTCCAAAATGGTTTCCCAAAACATTCATATACCATTTTAAAAAGAATACTTCATATCTGGTTCTACAAAACATGGGAAAGTATAACATGCCCACTATTATATTTGACACAAATGGAAAATTGATCATCAATCAATTGATAAAGTAGTACCATGGAAAAAGGTAAAATATAATAATAACCGCATGAAATACCTATTTATCTAGTGTGATTGGGGTCCTAAAATCATTTAACCTTAGTTATTAAATTATCCCAAAACCCACAACTTCCTCATGCGCGATCCACTATAGAGGAGTCAGTCCAAAGTCCTAGGGGTTTATGATCATCATCAATTTATTGTTTATGTTATAGAATCAATCTTTCATGGGGAACCTAAGACTCAACCCTACATATCTTCCTAGCATACTAGACCTAGTCTCCCCCAAGGTACCTGGGCTTCCCATGTGCCTATTATAAAAGGTGGGGTATTTTTTTGTCAAATTAGAATATATATACATATCATATTATTTACCCAAAACTCACCCAACTCATCACCATCGATCTTCTTACCTTAGTGAATCCTCTATATAAATCCGGAGAACAATTCACTAGCCTATTCATTGGGAATATATCACAAATCACACATTTTACACATAAATCGTCTTTCTAAATCATGTGGAATTCTTTAGGGGGGGGATTACTACTTCCCTAAAAAATTATAAAAGTCCTAAAAAGGGCATAAATAATTAAAAATTGATACTTTCATTTTATTAAACTGAATTTCATAAAAAAAATAATTTAAAAACTCATTTAAAATACTAATTGAATCCTTAAAGAACCACACAATTAAAAAAACATGAATTCTTGTTTAAATCACAGTAATTCATTATAAAATCTTAAGAGAAAGATTAAAAACCTTTTAACAAGACACTTTACATTAACTAAAACCAATTATATATATATATATATATCATATAGATGTCATATAAACCAGAAAAAATATTTTAAAATCACCAAGAAATTATATATTTAACATTTAAAGGATTAGTCATTGGGAACCAACCTCAAAATCAAGGAACACTACTTTTGTCGATGGAAACTCGAATCTTCCTTTTTAGATTTCATGAAAATTAAACTTCAAAAATTTAATGAGGAAACCTTTCCCCTATGCACATATTTTCATTGACAAATATATTCAATGGTATCCCTACATATATGCTTATACTTTTATATATCCCTTTAAACTTACACGCATATGCATTTTTCTAAAACTTATATAATAAAACCTAAACCTAATTTATATATTCACACATCCTTGATTGAATATATTTTAATGGTTGACTTAAATATATATATTCTTACATATACATACATTTATATGTTGTCCTTTACTCTAGTCACTCAAAACTGCTTCAAGGATGACCTATATTTTCTAAACAAATACTAGGATCCTAAAATCACCGATGGAACCCAAAACAATTTTAAAAACCCAAGGTAGAAAATGAAACAATCCTCAAATGGAGGTGGAAAAACCAAAATTTTCTAATATGCTTTTCCTTCAGTGGAATATGTCGAAACATTCTTGAAGAAGACTCGAGAGAACCATCGCAAACCCTAACACTTTAAAGGAGAAATAAAAGTTGTTTAGCACATAACCTAGGGTTCGGTCAAATGAAACATGGGGATACAGATGGTGGATATTTTAATTAAAGAGAGAAGAGTTTAAGATGAGGTCTTACCTTGGTGTGTCGAAAAAAATACTAAAGAAATCAGGAGGAAACCCTAGTAGAAAGGATCTCGTAAGAGGGGTGGCACGTGCAGCTATAGAGGAAGAGGGGGAGAGATATCATGTGAGACACACAAGAGGATCTTAAATGAAAAATAAAAATAGGGAAAGAAAAATAAAGAATAAAATATAAATTAATAAGAAAAAACCAAATTTTTATAAACCGAAATACATGCATAGTTTGTGAACGGTTTACCAAACAATTCAGTGGAAACTTCCTTGGGAAAGAATCATTTCATAGTTACCCCTAGTAAGGCACACTGTTGAGAAAACCATACTCAAACTATTCCACTTGGCATTGATAACTCACAGATCTGAACAACATGTTTTCTGCATGGTTTGATAAACCTTTTGAAAGTCTTGCACAACACCATTTACTAAACAAGACACCCATACAAGCACTTCACTGTCATTAGTAACCATGACAGCTAACCATGAAATAATTAAAAGCCTAAATATAATGAAACTCTATCCCACCAACTGCATGAACTCTAACCCACTCATAAAAATATAGATTATGACCAAAAATAAATAAAACAAAGAAGAATTGTCAGGTCAGGGTGTGACACCCATGCCCTCTATGAACATAAAAATGTTCCTTTGGTAGGGATAACTATTTATAAAGGTTTATAAAACATTTAGGGATTGGTATCTTGAACATTTAGTTGTTCTCCTGACATTGGTGATATTAAATTTTTTACCCCTTTGTTATTCCTAACTACCTCTACTAGTTTCTCCTCATCCCCGTCATCTATTTCTAGTGAGACATTGACTATAGGTACCAAGTAACCCTATTGTGCAGTATGATATATAAAATTATAAATTTCTATATATTTGTTCATGAGCCGAACTTCAACATCACCATGTGGGAGAACAATTTGGATTCCTGATACCTCATGAAAATTTCATCTAAAATTGATGTGTTCCCATAATATTCCTCTTATCTTTTATTATACTAGGTGTATCAACACATTTATGTGTTTTGATTTCATTTTTTTATGAAACTATTGGAAACTAAGTATGTTGTGAATAAAAATTCATTTGAATAATTCATTTTATTATTCACCTCCCACTCTTCTAAATTCAATAGTACGACCCTTCCCATACACTAGATATATGGGATAAATTGATAATTAGGGATCTATTTTTTGTTTATGAGCTCATGTAACTCCATATGAGCCATCATCTAGTCCCAAAGTACATGTAAAGTCCCAAATACTCTTAATAATTACATCCCCTGATGAATTTTTAGTAATTATTGATCTAAATTATCTTACAATAGCACTGTTAGGTTCATTCAATGGAAAAATTCTTATTGAGATACCATCATGAATGTTCTTATTCAAACACTTGTATGTGTATCGAAAATAAAAAATTCAATTATATCCACATTCAAAACCATTGCTATAAATGAAAAAACCATGCCTATACCTTATAAAAATGGTTATGCTGCATGTTTCTATTATTTCTGTGTTTATAAATCCAAATATAGAGTCACAGTTTCAATATTTTTATCCGTAGTTGTCAATTTTGACAATAGACATATATCCATGGTTGAAATAGAAGATATCAGAATTCTTCCATAGTTGCAGAACCATGGATATGGCCCTATTGTCCTGGTTTTGTCACCATAGAAATAGCCCTCTTGGTTTTACACACTGACAATAGGTCTGTTTCTATGGTTTCAAACTACGGATATGGGTTTGTCTCCATGGTGGAAAACCTTGGATATAGCCTATTTAAACCTTGGATATAGTGTTAAATAAAATTTCACCAACCAAATTTGAAACCAAGACATCCACTAAAAAACTAGTATCATAACAACTACACTAGAAACCATTTATGATATATATATATATATATTAATATATATCTTTATAAACTATGGTAATAGGAAATAATCCAAGTAAATATGTGTTCCTGTATCATTCTCATGGTTAACTTATATCCATAGTTTTCAATTATCATGGTTACTGGTTTACTCCATAGGAAATGATTTAGATAATCGAGGGTATAGACTCTAAAAAACCCTTATATCAATGTTTTTTGAAAACTTGTGGCTATAGGTATGGTATATATCCATTTTCATTGAATGAACCATTGATATAGGTTTATTTTCTAGTAGGGAATCCTATATTGGGATAATATATCCACTGAGAAACATGGGAACAATATATGCTAATTAGGTTATAAGATCAATTAATGGATAAAATCCATAACCAATTCTATTTATTTACGTCATTCTAATGTCATATATTGAAATTTTGAAGTTGTATATATTGTACCTCTCGAACCCCTCGCGGTTTAATTTTCATGATCACAATCACCCTCTTTTTTATCTAATCTTGTTTTAAGTGTTTTTGGATGATAGGCATAATTTCAGGGTGCCAAGGAATTGGGCAAAGAAGGCCAAAAAGGCAAAAAGCCAAAATGGACTGAAATTCAGTCCACCGGCCTACCGGTGGCTTCACCACTGGCCAGCCGATGGAGGCCTGGACAGAAGGCATCTTTCTGTCCAGACCACCGGCCAACCGGTGTCACACCAGCGGCCAGCCGGTGGCACCCATCCCAAACAGTGGAAGCTACTGCCTCATCACCGGCCAACCGGTGGCCTCAGCACCGGCCAGGCAGTGGAGCCTGAGCCCGAGCCCACCTCCATTTTGCACACACCGGCCAACCGGTGGCTCTGTACCGGTCTGCCGGTGGAGCCAGTCAAACTAGCCGTTGGGCTTTTGACCAGCCTGTCCACTTGGCCTCCAACGGCTCCGAAGACCTCTCCAACGGCTCCGAAGACTCCCTAAGGCCATTTGAGGGTTCCCCCCCTCTAAATAAAGGACTAGTAAGCCCCGAAAACTTAACCCAGCCATACGGAAGCCAACGGACACATTTTACATCATTTGGGGAACCTCCGGCGGACTTCCTCCAAGGAACCCCAACTTCTCCAATCCAATTCTACATCCAAGGAGCACCACCATAGAAGCGTGGGAGTGCACGTCTTCAACTCCAATCATCCATTGGCGCCCAAGGCTTCTCCCCAATTACGTTTTTTATTGTTTATCATTTTTGAGCTTTAATTTGGGTTTGTGCCTACAAACCCCATCTCTTTTTCTCATCCTCTTCTTTGGGTATTCACACCACCTTCAAGGTGTGAAGAGGTTAGTCAAGCCTTTCCTTTTAAAAGGCTTGAGTCAAAGGTGAGCTAGCCTTCACCCGTAAAAAGGCTAGTGGGTTCTTGCTCAACCATTAAAAGCAAGTGGGTTCTTGCATAACCATTAAAAGCAAGCTGTAATAGGTGAGCTAGCCTTCACCTGTAAAAAGGCTAGTGGGTTTCTTGATAAAACCATTGAAAAGCAAGCGGTAGAATCTCTAAACGGTTGAGTTGGGAGCGGAGACGTTGGCCGGGTTTTAGGCCGAACTCCGTTATCAATTCTTGTGTCTTGCCTCTTTATTTCCGCTGCACTTTCAACTTTGATTTTAAATTGTTAATCATTTTTTAAAAGGCAATTCACCCCCCCTCTTGCCATCTCTCCCTTTTTCTCCGCCCAACAATTGGTATAAGAGGAAAAATTTGAGTAATTCCCTAACCGGTTTCAAATTCAAGATCTTGTTTTGATGGCTTCAACCTCTTTCGCCCCCGAAGGATATTCTTTGGGTCGTGCTCCATTTTTTGATGGAACCGACTATTCTTTTTGGATAACCCGCATGACCACATTTCTTAAAAGCATTGGTTATCCTATTTTTAAAATTGTCATGCATGGTTATTCACTTTCTTCTTCCGATGAATCCAAATGGACCCCCGAAGACATTGCAAATTTTGAGCTTGATGGAAAAGCCATGAATGATCTTCATTGTGGGCTAGACCGTAATGAATTTTATCGTATTTCTACTTTCTCATCTTCTCATGATATCTGGAATCTTTTAGAAGTAACCCATGAAGGTACTAAAGGCGATGACAAGCTCGATTGCCCATCCCGCAAGAAAAAGTCCAAGAAAAAGAAAAAGAAGAAGGCTTTCAAAGCGTCTACATGGAGTGATAGCTCCACCTCCTCCTTATACTCCTCAAGTGACAACGGTAACAAATGCCTAATGGCATTCCATGAGGTAACATCTTCCGACTCCTCATCCTCTTGTTCTTCAAATTCATTAAATCATTTGTCATACGAGGATCTCCAACATGCTAGAGATCAATTGGAGGACGGTTTTCACGAAATTTCTTCCAAATTTGTTTCTTTACAAAAGAATTTCAAAAAACTCTCTTCCGAAAAAGAACAACTTCTCAAAGAGAAGGAGGAGTTGTCCCTCAAAATCAAAAACCTTCCCGATGTTGATTCCATGGAATCAACCATCAAAGATTTAAGGGAATCCCTAGCCAAGTTCACCCAAGGGGAACAAAATCTGACCAAATTACTTGGTTCCCAACATGTATCTAGGACCACCCAAGGGCTTGTCTATTCCAAGCAAGATTCCTCTTCCCATGCACCTACTGTTTTTGTAAGGGGGAGCTCTCAAAAAAAATTTTGCAATTATTGTAAAAAACCCGGGCACTTAATTTATGAGTGCAATTGCAAAAATGCCCGGTATGGTAGGCCCAAAACCATTTTCCTTAACGATGAATTTTTTAGGAGAAGACCCACCACTAGACAAGTATGGATTTAAAAATCCCTCTTAGAGAGTCTCTCCGGGCCAAAATTTGTCTCGGTTTCAAAAACCTCTCCCCGGTGATTTGTTGTTTTTATTTAGGGGGATTTAGGATCGTTTAAGCTCTTTTGATTTCAATTTCAAAATTTTCGATTCAAACTTTCAATTTCAACACTTGGTTTCAAATTTTTTAAATTGTTATTCAATTTTTCGATTCAAAACATTCAATTCAAACTGTTATTCAATTTTCTTTTCAAAACTTTCAATTCAAACTGTTATTGAATTCTTGATTCAAAGCTTTCAATTCAAATTTCAAAAATTTCATTTGGTTTAAAATCTCTGTCTTGTTTTTCAAAATTTTCCCTCAAACAAGTTTTATGCCCCGTGCTATTTTGATAATCACAAAGGGGGAGAAATTCTTGGTTGATTGGGGGAGAAATCCTTTAAAGCATGTTTTTCATTTCATTTTCTACATTACTTGTTTTGGTGATTGTGATCATCAAAATAGGGGGAGATTATTGTACCTCTCGAACCCCTCGCGGTTTAATTTTCATGATCACAATCACCCTCTTTTTTATCTAATCTTGTTTTAAGTGTTTTTGGATGATATGCATAATTTCAGGGTGCCAAGGAATTGGGCCAAGAAGGCCAAGAAGGCAAAAAGCCAAAATGGACTGAAATTCATTCCACCGGCCAACCGGTGGCTTCACCACCGGCCAGCCGATGGAGGCCTGGACAGAAGGCATCCTTCTGTCCAGACCACCGGCCAACCGGTGTCACACCAGCGGCCAGCCGGTGGCACCCAGCCCAAACCGTGGAAGCTACTGCCTCATCACCGGCCAACCGGTTCCCTCAGCACCGGCCAGCCGGTGGAGCCTGATCCCGAGCCCTCCTCCATTTTGCACACACCGGCCAACCGGTGGCTCTGTACCGGTCAGCCGGTGGATCCAGTCAAACTAGCCGTTGGGCTTTTGACCAGCCTGTCCACTTGGCCTCCAACGGCTCCGAAGACCTCTCCAATGGCTCCGAAGACTCCCTAAGGCCATTTGAGGGTTCCCCCTCTCTAAATAAAGGACTAGGAAGCCCCGGAAACTTAACCAAGCCATACAGAAGCCAACTGACACATTTTACATCATTTGGCGAACCTCCGGCGGACTTCCTCCAAGGAACCCCAACTACTCCAATCCAATTCCACATCCAAGGAGCACCACCATAGAAGCTTGGGAGTGCACGTCTTTAACTCCAATCATCCATTGGCGCCCAAGGCTTCTCCCCAATTACGGTTTTTATTGTTTATCATTTTTGAGCTTTAATTTGGGTTTGTGCCTACAAACCCCATCTCTTTTTCTCATCCTCTTCTTTGGGTTTTCACACCACCTTCAAGGTGTGAAGAGGTTAGTCAAGCCTTTCCTTTTAAAAGGCTTGAGTCAAAGGTGAGCTAGCCTTCACCCGTAAAAAGGCTAGTGGGTTCTTGCACAACCATTAAAAGAAAGTGGGTTCTTGCATAACCATTAAAAGCAAGCTGTAATAGGTGAGCTAGCCTTCACCTGTAAAAAGGCTAGTGGGTTTCTTGCTAAAACCATTGAAAATCAAGCGGTAGAATCTCTCAACGGTTGAGTTGGGAGCGGAGATATAGGTCGGGTTTTAGGCCGAACTCCGTTATCAATTCTTGTCTCTTGCCTCTTTATTTCCACTGCACTTTCAACTTTGATTTTAAATTGTTAATCATTTTTTAAAAGCCAATTCACCCCCCCTCTTGCCATCTCTCCTTTTTTCTCCGCCCAACAGTATATGTCTTAAGATTTTTGCAGGTTTGCAGCATCCTGAACACTAACTCTTGACCATTTTTCCTTTTTAGTGTCTCACCCCATGTGGGGAAAGATATTTCACTATTGAAATTATGAAATTAATCCATAAGAATGATATTCATCATATGGATTATTTATATTTCTAATAGGGTATTCCTCTTGGAAAAATCCCATAACACATAGTGAGGAATGGACTCATCACACATCTCACATGTGATTAGTGTATCGATGATCCTGTGCATGTCCCAAAGACTAATAACAAATTCCCCATGCATTTCCTAAAATATGTAGGATTCTAAAATCCAAAGGATGATAAAATAATGAAATATGTTCTTTTTTTGGGGAGAGAACAACTACAATTCCCATATGGACATATATAATCCCACTACCATTAAGGATTTCTTGAATTCCACAATAATTTGCCACACTAAAAAGGTCCATACTAAATATTATCCTAGTATGAGATACCATCTCAACACCACCTAATTCTATTTGTCAAAAATATATTTCATTATGAAGTATTTACATCTGTGAGTCTCGAGTTTTGGACCTCATCATTCTCCCTCCGATCATAATGGAGTATATTTCATTAAGTAAATATTTGACTGATAATCCTCCTTAATGAATCACCGCACTAATAAAATATTATCCAATATCTTTTCATTATGATGATTACAGCACATGATGGGATAGTTTTTCAGTCATTAAATAGGAATCTTCACATCGATTAAATTCTCAAACTCATATAAAAGAAGAATATCTAATACTAGCCAATACTCAAAATAGGTCCCCATTAAGTCTAAAAATATATTGTTTTTGTTGTTACATAAATTTTCAAAATAGATTTGAAACTTTCAATAATTTCCTTTAACCAAGACTTGGTACTAATAATAACTTTTGGTATAACCATTTTTGAAAAGGAACAAAAAATTGTTACGTTCCAGTGAATTTGTATAAAAATTTGATAAATTATAAAATGTCACATATACCCTATCCAAATAATATATACACAATGAAAAAAATTTACATGTTATGCGATCCATGCCATTATGATAGATGAATATTATTTACATAAAAGGAATGAGTCTATGAAGGACCAAGAATATAGATAATCGACTAGTTTGGAATGGGTCATCCACAACGCAATCTTGTTATGTGAATGTAAATCAGGTCATCATCTCTCAATAATTCATGAATAACTTATCCAGTCATAATACCATGAAGGATGTACTAAACTAAAATTTTATAAATGAAATTCCATTCTGAATGAATAAATTCCTAGTTAATTAATACAGTTATAGAAAACATATGAAATACATTAGTTATATTGGACCACTTTTTGAATGTAGCATGTCAAATTTAATATACTATTAATCATCTTAAACATTGAAAATATATACATTATATAGTGACCATTATGATTGGTATATAATAATTCTAATGATATATTCCAATTTACATAGATATAATAAGTTATGGCCTTGACTAGTATGATTTTTCCCTTTGAAACCCACTTATTGATACTTATGAGGGTGATAAAATAATTGTCAATTTTTCTTGACCAATCCAAAGACTAGATTCAATGTCCACAGCTCAATAGATACTTCTTATAGGAGAAATTTAATCTTACAGAGATCATTTCAAACACCATGTTTGCTTAACCACCACAAGAATTCACCATTATCACAAACCTTACCATTAAAGAATATGTTAGTTTAATAAGGGGTTTTGTATGTTGATCCTTAAAATATAAATTTTTATATATTATTTCATAATGAAATAATTATTATATGTATACCTTTTTTTTATTAACTTATAAATTATTATATAATTATTTCGACAAAAAAATATTTTCATATTAGTATACCTAAATTGTATTTTATGGAAATATAAAATATCGATTTAGATACTCTTTTGATAGTTCCAACATTATTTATATAAATTTTGTTTTAGTAAAATAATAGTAGTAAATAATTTTTATACAAATATAAATGATAATTTAATTTTATATAGTTCAATGTATATTTATAAGGGTTATAAAGTTAAAAGTATCACAAAAACTAGTATAAACCATAGTAAAAACCATTCGATGTTATATGGATTTGATTATTATATCATATTGAGTCGAAAACCTATGTTTAAAAAAATTAAATAACACCCATATATTTTTATATAAACATAAATCGAATCTTATACTCATATTTGGTAAAAACCCATTGATCCTGATGTATGTATTTTTATTATTAACTAAATCCTCCCCAAGGTTTTATTGAGGTAATCTGTTTCTCTACCCAAGCATTTGGAAGTTCCCACCCATGGTAAGGGATCATCTCTTCCTCTTTATTAAACTATATTCTTTGTATAATGAAATAGGATTTTAAATTATCCTTATTGACATTTGATATTAAAATACCACTATTATTGTCTCTACAATTTCTAGTTAATTATATATCACATTAAAATATCACTAAACCCTTCCATGAATCATTGTGTTCACCGATTATGCTGTTGAAATTTTCCCTTGTTTTTTAATGCCAAACATTTGTTTGGTGAATACACATCCCCATTTCCACACAAGGGTATTCAACTAGAAGTTCATATCCATAATTTATTTGGTATATACAGTTATGTAATTTTCACTCCTTAATCATGGGACTAAAATTGATAATATCATTCTAATGTTGTATGATCTACGTCACACACTAATGCATGTACATGATATGAACGTGACATTTGAGCCCAAAATTATATATTCATACAATACATTGGGTAATGTTTATATATCATGAGATTCCATTTGTATTTAATGTTATTTTATCATAATAACTGAATTATATTATTTTTCAATGTTTATCCTTGATTTAATCTAATGATGTCATGGTTTTGTGTTGTTTCCACATTCCAATATTTCCACGGTGTTATCATCATATATCATGCTTCAATGTTCATGTTTATGATCAGTGAACATTTTATGTCACCTTGATATGAATCTTGATTGATATATATTAGTTTTTTTTCATGTTTGATTATTCCCTTACTGGGTTTTATAGCTCAACTCTTTATTATACATTTACCCAGGTTATCCTACATAGTTTTAGAAGTGAGATGGAATTGTAATAGAATGTTAAGGAGTTTTAAATAATGTAATTTAATCACTTTTTCGGGTTATTAAGTTAGTTATATAATTAGCAAAATATACTAGTACATTCAATCATTTGGGAATACATTATGTGTTTATTTATGTAATAAATCTTAAATTAAGGTGTATTAAAGATTTGTGTAGTCGTAGTTGGTATTAGAGAATAGTATAGTAATTTTAACATATATTTATTACAAAATTTTATTTAAATCCTTAGGAATAATAATAAACCCGCAAAACATTCCTAGATTTTTGTAAAGAACGGATTAAGTGGTTTCCAAGAAACACCGTATCATTCTGCAAACTATAAGTGGATGTGGATCTATCGTTGTTGTACCTAAAGGAAATAACCTTGAAATGGGTAATTTAGGTATTGAATTGATCATTACTTGGTTAACCAAAAATAGTCCTTTCTAAAAAACATGTTTTATACTCACATGGTATATGATATTGAATATTTACAAGCTCCTTACAACCTATAATGATGGGAAAATTTATTCCTATAAATTTTTTTTGTTTTGAAATAGGACCTGGATAACATATATTGAAAAGTTTATATTTATATATTAAGGAATGTACATTATTTATTATTAATCACTTAAAAATTAATATTTTCCCATTTATATATTCAATTGTTTGAAAATTATCATCCCTTAGTCTGCTTTGGATGAACTAAATGGTTAGAACCATAATAAAATAGTCATAGGATGACTTATCATACATTAATTAACATTAAATTTCTTCTATGACAATGGTTATATTAATTATTTCATATCATGGGTGTTTATTATAACCATTAATATGCCTCAATAAAACATTGAAGTGGTTATATTTGTAAAAATGGTAAATGGGACTATTATTTCATCCCAATTATATTATATCTTCCCAATTAATTTTTACAAGTGAAACATTACAATGAACCGTATAATACAAAATTTAGTGGAATTCAATTTTGTTAGGGGAATGGATTGGATTTCCATTTATGGAGAAAACAAAAAATATTGGGAGAATAAAATTATCATTTTTATTATGAATCTCTACCTGATTCGTTAAAAGTGTAAGGATGGGGACAAATCTCCTTTGGTAGCACAATCACAAGCATTATATTATAGCATAATGATCAATTATATCGTGATAAAAATATTGATATTAAGGAAAATATCATCCTTCATTACATTCCCATAATGAGGGAACATAATTATCTACTTCCCATAGAATTTACTAGTGTTCCTCCTAGTTGAGAGGTAGAGTTCATTTTTAAAATTATACCTAGAGCTTTACCAATATCCAAGACTCCATATAAAATTTACACTATTGAACTGGATGAGGTAAGTAAGAAACTATAGGAGAATAATGATGAAGGGTTTACAAGCCTAATTTCTTCATGACGGGTTATTTTGGTCCTCTTTTTCCAGAATAATGACGGATCAGTGTTCCTCTATATTGGTAATTTTTATAATTAAAAGTTCATGATAAATAAAAATTATCCACTACCATAGATTAATTTCATGTTTGATCAGCTACATGGATAATAAAACTTCTGTCATGTGTATTTATAGTTGGGATATTATCATGTAAATATGAAGGAGGATATCCCCAAAAAATCTTTTTTTATACGGTAAATGCAATAAAAGTTCCTCATAAGTTCATTTGGACTCACTAATATTATAGTTATCTTCATGGGCATAAATAATTGTCTTTATAGATTACTATGATAAATTTTTGGCATTACTTATAGATGATATTCATATATACCATAAAAAATTAAAGAAAAAGAAACATATATAAATTTTTTCTAGATTACTTTATAAAAACATTTTATATGAAAATTACAAAAAATGAGAGTTTTTGATATAGATAGTAACATTATAGGGGAATGTTATCACCTATAGTGGGATATCTATGGATCCTTGATTAATATAAGATATTTAAGGATAAACTAGACCCATATCTATGAAGGATATAAATAGTTTTATTATATTTTTTGTGCACTATTATCGATTTGTGAGAGACTTGTCATTATTTTCAATCCAACTATCTAAGCTAACTAATAAGGGAGTGCATTTTTTATAGACTACTAAAAATGAGATGAGTAAAATAAGAGGCTAATTAGTTCACATTTTTTCACATTATCCACTAATAGAGAAGTATTTTTAATATCCAATGATGCATCAAAAATAGATTGTGTTTCATTCTCCTAAAAATGGAAAACTGATAGACAATTCCTCCCTCCAATTAAATAACAATGAGCATAACTACCCAACACATGATCTGTATTGGGATAAAGTGATATTAGCATTGAAAATATGCAAACAATACATCTATATGTAGAATTTTTAAATATATATATTTGTGTGTGTATTTATTTATTTATAATTATATTCAGATCATAAAATCCAAAAGTTCATATTCACACAAAACTCTTCTCAATATGCACCAATGAAGGTGGTTAGATCTAATCATGTATTACGATTGTTCAATCCATCACCATTTTGGGAAGTTAAAATAGTGTAATATTGTCATAGTAGAAATGATACTCGAACCCTATACATGTTGAGGATTTATAAGGATCCAATCTTTTTACACATCAAATTATGGACATGGTAATAATAAAATTATCTTCGTCCCCCCTTGATCAAATATCATTTCAACCATATCTTCTTGATAGGGTAAAGGAGATCCAAAAAGATGATTATGTGAAATAGAAACAGTTAGGGAACATTCTGATGTTCGGATTTTCTAAAAATGGATTTATATGGTTTAGAAACCAAATATGTGTCCCATTAAAACTAGAACAAAAGAGGAATCTTTTATATTTTTCTCATAAATCACCCTTCTATATTAATATATGATTCAATAAGATGTATAAATATATAATGAAAAGCATATTGTGTGATAAAATGAAAAGGTGGATTGAATAATTTTATCTTAGTTAATAGTATGCCAAAAAGTCAAGGTTGAATGATAAAAGTATAATGGTATCCAGAAACCATTACCTATAAAAATATGGAAATGAGGAAACATAACCCTGGATTTCATCGTAGGACTCCCAAGGATACACAAAGGAAATAACTTCATCTGTGTGGTAGTAGATCACCATATAAAGTATGAACACTTCATTGTTATGAAGGTATATTTCTCTATTTTACAAATTTCTAAGATATACATAAGGAAATTGGTAGGAATACATAGAGTGACACTCTCCATTATATCTAATCGATATCTAAGATTTACCTCGAGGTTTGGGAGAATCATGTAGCAAGAGTTGTATATATAGATTATTATTAATAATTCTTATCTCCCTTGGATGATTGAATAATATGAATGAACAATTAAACTATATTGGATATTATAAGAACATGGTCAATGGATTTCCAAGGATGTTATGATTAGATCCATTACTTAGTGGATTTCCCATATAAAAATAGGTTTCATTCCTGCAATAAAATGAAACCTAATGAGGCTCTGTATTGGATGAGATGTTAAACTATAACATTATATGATGAACATGGAGATAGAAAGATTTTAGGAAATGATCTTACCCAATAAATAAGATGTATGTGTAAAACTATTCAATGTAAAAAACCCATCATAGAGAGGAAAAGATAAACTGATAATCTTCAATGAGACATGGAGTTTGAGGTTGGAGAAAATGATTTCCTTTATATATCACCATGAAATAAATTCATGTGTTTTTTATAGTCCTATATACATAAGACTATTTTATATCCTTGTTTTAACTAGATTTGTAGCCTATAGACAAGAAGTCCCACCAAACATATCCCAATTACATTATATGTCCCATGTATCCCACTTGATGAAGTACATACGAAAACCCTCACATCTACGAAATCCATAGGTGGTTCCCTTGGATAATGGTAGTTCATACGATGAGTAAATGGTGAAAATATTAGATCATAAAAAATTATTTAAAAAACAATATACCTTTCATGGTTAATGTTTTTTGGGGTAACCACAAGTTTGAGGAAGAAACATGGGAACCAGAAGAGGAAATGAAACAGAAGTACCCTCATCTATTGATGTTTATATAAGGAAATATCATGGGTAAAATTTATTAAGGGTGGAATAATATAATGATCTGAACTTGTATAAATGGAATTCCCTTTTGAGTGAATAAATTCATTATTAAGTAATATAGTTTTAGAAAACACATGCACTACGTTTTTTTTAAAAAATTATAAAATATATCATGTTTGATTTGAAATACCATTATGAATAATAATAATTTATAATATATCCATTATAGAGTGTAAATTAATATTAATATATAAATCAGTTTATGGTAAGTCCAATTTCCATAGATGAATGAAGCAATCACCATGACCAGTGGGATCATACCCTATAAATCCTATGTATTAGAGATTTTGGGGGAGATATCATCACTACGATTTAACCTTGACCAATCTGAAAATGATATTCAAAATATAAAGATCAAGAAAATCCATTTAGTGAAGAATTTAAATCTTATCAAGAACAAGGTCAAAAACATGTTCTCTAACCCACCACAAAAAAGAACCACCATTGTACACTTTACCCTAGGGTTTATACTTGTGTAATAAAGGGTTATGTATCTAGATCCTAGTATTAAGAATTTTTTTAATTACTTTTTTAATGAAATAATTATTATATTTATACATTTTTATTATTAATTTATAAATTATTATATAAATACTTTTATCAAAATGATATTTTGTACAAAATAAATAAGAATATTATTTTTTGAAAATATATAATCTCAATTAATAAACTCTATTGATAATTTAATGAAAATTTGAAATAAATATTATTTTCATCAAATATTATTACTAAATAATATTTATTTATATATAAATGATCATATAATTTAATAGTCTAATGTAAATTTCAAAATGGTCTAAATGTATTCAATATCACAAAAATATGTATTTTTCAATAAAATGAAACAATTTAAAAGTTAAAATTCTCATATTTTGGAAATTAGTTTTTTAAGAAAAATATTATTTTTCAAATAATCATTTAAAATTTATCCAATGGTGATTTTTTTAATAATTTTATAAGCCAATAAAATTTTTTGGTGAAAAATAAATTTGGTAAAAATATATAGTTTGAATTATCACATCATAATTTCACAAAAGTGATGTAATTAATTATATAAATGGAATCCACAACCAAATATTTGTTACAGCTTTAATATAATTTTTATATTATTTAATTAATTCTATAATCCTTTTAATGAATCCTCTAAATACTACATTATATTTTAATATTTTGGTATCAATTCCTTATAAACATGACTAATTTCCATTGTTATTATTCTAATATGTTCAGTTTATATATATAAGATATATATAAGACTCATCATTACTAAAACTCAGGGGAAACTACAATGGGAATGCTTTTTCCTTATTGTATCATATATTATCCAAAACCTATATATAGAAATTAATAAACAATTTCACTCTTTTTACTATTAATACCCTCCAAACCACCCACTCATCACATATCAAAACACATTTTAATGAATTTATTCTATATTTACCACTCTAAATCCATCCCATGGTGTTCCCATGCTTGTATGAATCTCCAATATATCTTTTCGAATCACCATCTAAAGGTAAGGGTTTCTCTATTCCTCTTAATTTAATGATTTTCTTTGTATTATGTCTTTTTATTTTTAATTATTTACATTTTAATGGGTGTTTACACATCAATTCACTATATTTATGATGTAAATGTAATTATAGATCACCATTAACTCTCATTAAAAAATTCCATTAATAATTATGTTCACATGTTATGTTTTAGAAATTATCAACTATTTTTTCTAAGACAAACATTTTTATAGCGAATACCCATAACCATTTTCACTCAATGATATTCACATACATTTACATATCCTTCATTCATTAGTTTTTTCATTATATGTAACCCACAATCCGTAATCATGGGATTAAAAGTGATAAATGTTGTTCTTATATTTTATGATTATTGTGGTGGCTAACACATGTACATGATATGAATGTAATAGATTGGCCCAAAATAATATAACCCTCCAACGCCTTGCGTAATGGTTTTATCTCATGATATACCATGTATGTTTCATTAGAGGTTATCATAAGCCCACTATGTTATGATTTATTGGGGTAGAATTAACATGCTATTTTGAAATCATGTTTTATAGTGGTCATGTATTCATATGTTTCTTTGAGGTTATCATCATATATCATTCTTTAATGTTATTGTTTATGATTATCAAAACTTTTATGTATCCATGATATGCCTCTTAATTAACATGAATTACTTTCATCATGTTATTCTTTGATTATTCCCAAACTGGGCTTTATAACTCGTCACTTTCTTAAGTACCTCCCTAGGATATCCCAGGGAATTTTAAAAGAGTGGTGGAATTTTAATAACATGTTAAGGAGTTTTAAAAAATATTATTATATTCATATTTTATGTAATTATGTTATGTAGCTAATTAACCAAATAAACTATTCCTTTTGATCTTTTGGGATTTAATTTCGTTTTTCACTATTTAATAAATCACGGATTAAGGTGTATTGAGTATATGGTTTTCTATATGAATATCCCAACATTCATTTATATAATGGTGTTCCCCTATTTTTTAACAGAATTGTACCTATGTGGGAAAGTTATCTTCCATTTAATTGAATCAACTTCATGATGATCAGACTCCATTTCTAGTGGGGGTATTGTTTGTTTCCTATGAAATGAATAAGGTATAAGAAAAATTAGACACAATATTAAAATGAAAATGGGAATAAATTAAATGAAAAAATAATTTATAAATAGTAAAATTAATTATCTTTGCATAGAAACTTTGATTCTTCTTATAGTAATTATTGCTTTGATGTTCATGATTAATAAATAGAATTTATAGTTTGTGAATCACTCCTCCAATATAAAATATTCTTTTCCAGTCTAGAGGTATGATAGTATGGGATCCCTTATATATAATTCATTTTGGATGTGAGGGAATATTGTTTAGACTCAAGAGAAGCATTTTTTATTCCTGAGAGGAAGGTGTTTCTAGAACCTTATATAGCGATTTTTTATCACCATTTCTACCATGAAGATTCTTTGTGGATGGAATAATGGCCTCTAATTTCAGGAAATCTGTTAGTATATGTCACATATAAATTCCACATAAGTTATATAAAATAGTCCATTTGATGATTAGATAGGTAGATCCTCAATGAAAAAATTGATTTTTTGAAGTAGAGATAATGATAGGCATCTTCCATCGTATAGAAACATTATAGAAATCTCTCATAGTTAATCACATGTTATACAAATATCCCCTCTATAAATTACCTCCATCATATGGATCCCCTGTGAAGAAATCCTATAATATTTGTTCATAGAGGATGACTTTCATAATAAACATCATGAGGCAGACAAAAAAATATATACTTCACAAGTTTCACTCACTTCACATAGAGAATATCCCTATGAAAAGTGGATGATATTGGAGGTACGGAATACCCTCTCTCTTGTGACCCCAGATCTTGTAGAACATGGAACTTCCATATAAAATTCATGAAACATTGAACTTACTAACATGTGGACACCTCATATTTCCCATTCCTTGCTAATGTAACCCAACTAGGTCCTTGAAACATAAATGGCCCTGGTGACACACCTTTTCAATATTCAAAACCCCAAAAATCTATATCAAGATCTATTCTAAAACCACCCATTCAACATGATCATTGCATGGATTATATCTAAGATACCTCATCTAATCTTGTATTCCTTTGATAAATTGAGGGTCGATAATTGTCATACATGCTAGGTAGACCATTCAGGGGGTCACAATCATGGATTCCCCTTATAATGAGGATCTTTATCTGGAATAAAATGGAGAGGTGTATCCAAGTTAAACAAGCTCATCGTGGTTCCCAACTCTAATTAATGCCCCAAGTTTCATTGGTTTTACTTACCAATGGTAGTACCCAAACATGTTCCCATCAATGACATCATCACCAAAAGACGTCCTTAAACTAGGGAAACCCATATTATTGAGACACTCGTCTATGTGTATTCCCCACTCATTCACTCCTATTTATTGAGTAGTGTTTTGGTCCTCCTTCTAACTGTAAGCCCTAATAATGGGTTATTCAATGTGATTTTAAGTAAACTACACATTCAAAAAATAATAGACCACTAAAAAAATAAAATAATTACACTATTAGGGGACAATACTATTGGATGATCCATTGAGTAAATAATGGATTAAACTAGTCCCAAGAGGTAATAGCTTGAGTTGTGTAACTTTGAATCTTGAGTTGCAGTGCTCACTCATTCAATGAATCAAACTCATGTCTGGCGTGTCACCATAACTTCGTGTCAAGTGTGTCAGATGCCCATATCTTCATTATAGAATAATACTTTCACACATGTGAGGGTGTCTTAGGAGCATAAATTACTACTTAGAAATGGATGCACATGATCTTATACATGTAATGACATAGATGACGTGAAAACCTCCATTTAATAAAACTATTTATTACAAATAACCATTACATTAAAAAATTAAAAAAATAAACATGAAACATACATAAATTGGTCGGTCCTAGCTTCATGATAATTCAATACGCAATAGACTCACATATTTAAAATTAAATTCAAAAATAAAATTAAACATTCATTAAATATTTTACAAGGGAATTTTATTGAATTAAAATTTACTCTTTTTATAATTCAATAACTTCATCATTCGGTAAAATTAATTAATTTAATTTTAAAAACCAAAATTATATTAATTTACTGATTTAATTTTTAAACAAAATTAAATAAATTTAACCTGCACTATAAAAAAATTTCTAAGCGGCACTCGGTGGGGTAGCGCACAACGGACCGAGTAGGCTGGTCTGTATAGGCGATGCGGGAAACCGAGGTGGCATTGGTCTCCATGGATATTTGGATTTGCGATATTCGATTAGGGAGGTTCAGGAGTGTACTAACACATGGTGGGTGAGGGTTTTCGACGTAATGGGAACAGTGTCGTGGCAGGTTGGTTGGCTGCTTCATGCGGTGATGGAAGGTGCGGGCCATAGAGGTATGGGAGGCTGGTCTAAGTAGAGGGGCATGAAACCATGTCTCCTTGGTGATTCTCTAACATTCATCATCCCAGTGGACCCCTTGACTTCTTTCTTTAGACAGTTTAACAATATGATCAACACCCTGACTTTTTTCTTTTCATTTTTTGTCAAAACGAGACCATTATCTTTGTTTTTCGTTTATTCGACCAAAATACTGGCCGTCAAAAATTTACATCCTATATATTTTGGATTTTTAAATTGGATATTATTATTAAAATTACATCGTTTGAATAAAATATTGTTAGTGGAAAAAATTGTTCTGTCATGTATTACATTTCTGAACACTGAACGGGTTTGCTGAAAATGTTTACACTGAATTGAATGTGTATAACAATACAAAAATAATTTAATTTTTTTATGATTTAATAGCCACAAAATTTATTGTAATCCATATTAAAAATATCATATGGTCGTAACTTGTCCATATGATGTCATATTTACACATCGTTTGCAGTGTTGGGACAAGAATGAAATACCCTGTATTAGCCTCAAGATCTTTGCGGGAGGATTTTTAAGCACAATAAAAAAATACCAAGTTCGATATAAAGCCATTGTCGACATCTTCTCATCTTTGATGATCACTTCTCAAAGAATATGAATCCAAATTCCACTAGATCATCCACACATGATTCAATAAATCCATAAGCTCGTCGTTCATTGAATTTCGTGTTATAGCACGGAGATATGACGATCCCTTTTCTGCTCCAACAATCACCACATCACCGTACTTGCAATGTACAAGAGAGATATAGATAAAAAATCATGGATCTAGAGCCTCTATCTCTAGAATTATAGAGAAAGAATAAGAGAGATATATGTAGTGAATAGTAAATGGTGTGAGCCGCTCTTCTTCTATTTATAGGATGTTGGAAAATCTTCTAGTATTTCCACCTTAACCCACGAATAATTAACACTTTATAAACAACATATTATGACTATTGTTCGAAGTCATAAATAAAATTAAAATTTACTTAATATATAATAAATATATTACATGATAATAACTGATTCATTAACTTGAATCTTCATTCCCTTGAATATTAAATGAACCTAGAATATTTTAAAATAATATTCATTCAATTAATTTTTTCATGTACTTACATTAAATCATGTAAATACATTTAATAAATAAATTCAATGACAATTATTTCTAACTTTAATAATATGAATTTATTTGTTTCTTTTTTGGTCTTATATCCTTGGGAAAAAAATTCATACCCAAGCGGTGGGGCCCATCATTCCCAATGTACATATTCATTTGAATAGATAAGATTCTTTAATATGCTATTGTGTGTTACCCTCAAGGTCATTATTACAAATGTAGTGAATATTATTCACGAACCAAGAGGGGGATATAGAAACCCATCATGGCCCCTAAAGATATATGGATAGTCATGGTAGAGACAACCAACCCACAAACATTCATTGTGTAATGTAATATCTTTGTCTTTAATATCTCATAAAGAACGACACAGACCCACATAATCGCACATTACTTGTTTTTTTATTTATTGATCTAACTAGATGGATTTATCATCAACTACCATGACCATAGTATTATTGAGGTACTACCATCCTTCTCAACATGTCCTAAGATATATTACTTCCATAATCTATAAGTGAAAAATCCTTTCATGACCATTCAACCAATTACATACCACTAATGATTCATCCAACACAAACTACCTCACCACGATTTCATTGTCATGGATTTTTCCTTGGATCAAAGTACGTGAACAGATGGAACACATAAGAAATGATCTCACGTCAGGAGACCATTACACATGTCTATAAATAGGAACAAACAATGACCCCCAAAACACATGGTGTTCCTATTGGAGTGTCTGTCTTTATGATCTCACTTATGGATATCACAAAGTGCAAAATTCATGAGATGATGTCCCAACGCATATGATCCCCCAAAACCTAATATTCAAACATCAACTGTTTGTAGTCAGTAAGATGTATCTATACCATATGATCATTGTTTAAGATTAATGACATAGTATCTTGAGGTTTTCATTATAGATTGGAATACATTATAACCTTTTAATTCGACAATTAATATATGGACATTAACATTATATTGTCGATGCAGAAATATCTACACTCTAATAGAAAAAATACATCATTTATATCTAATTATACGCATGATATGGTAATCAAAATTATAGTATTATTGGGTCAGGGTAACCTACTATTACAAAACAAAGAACGTATGTGATGAGTTGGACTCAAGGTAAGGGTAAATTTAACATAAAAACATTTTTTAAATGTTGTAGAGATTTTTTATTTATTTTTTTACATATCAAATTTTTTAAAATTATTTTATCGATTGATTTATATACATAAATATATTATAAAGGATATTTTATGTATATTTTTATTTTTTTCGAGGATTTAAAAAGGATTATTTTACATATTTTATATGGAATATTTTTTCTTTTAAAACAAAATGAATGTTCCATTTTAACATATATGAAGCTAATTTTTTGTCTCTTCCACAACTATTATTTTATTTTATTCTTCCATTACAATCTTCCTTTTTTCTCTTTAAATTAAAACCCAAATTCTCTTTGTTTTTGATATTTTAGATCTGAAAATAAGATTTTAAAATGAAATTTTATTTCAATATACAATAAGGATTTACATATGGGTTTAGAAGAGTTTTCAAGGTTATTATAACAAAAAGGTACAAGAATAAAAGGTTTTATTTGTGATATAGTACATGGGAATGATAGATGATGATGGTTGAGCTTGATACATATTATATGGTGGGTTATCTCAATAAAACATATATAATGTGTGAGCGCAATATAGTGCTCAAATGAATTGGTTAATGTTCCTTGTCTTAAAAATAAAAGAGGGAGTTTACTATGGATGATTATCTTATAGATTTAATTGGGCTCTATATATTTCTAACATCAGTTATAAATATAATTCTATATGTTTTTAAAAAAGGTATCTATTTTATTTCATTGATTTTTAAGAATTTATTTGAGATAAAATTATTATTTTTCATTTGTTCATGGTTTGTTTAATACGCTCCCAAAAAGTTTTGATAAATTTGAATATTTTATGGTTTCTAATGCTTTTCATTGGAAACATTTTTTTCATACCTTTATGCTCCTCACTATGATTATTCTGCTTCTACTTTTTTTTAAATGTATTTAATGTGTTTGAATTATTAGTAAGAAAAAAGATGAACTCATGTTGAAATTCATGATGATTTCTCATGAAAAGAAAACTTGTTTCATTTTATAATTTTTATATTGTGGAAAAACGGATTCTGACTATAAGTGTTAAATTTGTAATATATGAGCTTATTATATAATACTTGTGACTTAATTATCTAAAACTATAAATCTACATGATCTTTGTGAATTCATAATTGTGAATTTTACATTAATGGAATTAGATTATTTAATGTTTTACGTTTGTTCCTTACAGTTGGTATTAGAGAAATGTTTCAGATAACATTATATGATATGATAATAGAAGTAAATACTCTTAACGGTTTTTAATTTATGGTTATCATGATATGTAATTTAATGATTTCCATGTTTTTTCGTCTAAAATGTGTCCTTTTGTAATGGTTTTCCATAGAGGAAACAACGACGATGAAGTAGGAAGGCGGCGAGAGGACAATATCCTTCCAAATCCGCAGCATATAATTATTGGTATTGGAATAGATATGTTTTTTCCTATAATGGTTCAGTTATTGTTGGATATAAATGGTGGTGGATTCAATGATAGAGGGAAACAAGATTTACTATAGAATATAACTTTGTTAGTTGAAAATTTCCAAAAACAACACCCTTCAGATTTTAGTTAACCATTAAATCAAGTGGTAGTCAACGGATATATTAGTGCTCTAGAAAAGATATTTGAAGTCATTTTATTTTTATAATATCAAAATTTCACTCTTTAAATTTATCATTTTGAAGGAGAAACTGATTAATTATGGTAATTGGATAAGAATATCAGAGGGAAAGATGAGCTAGATGTCATGGAATTGGCCAAATTTATGATTTTTTGGAGTAATATCTACCTAAGGTTTTTGAATAATAATGGAGAAATAATTATTATAATTGGTAATATATAAATACTTTTTAGAATCATATGATGAAAACATTACATGATTGACTATCTATACACATAATTTAAATATGAACTGTGATTTTAAAACTAATAGATTTTACACATGATTAAAATCATGTTTACCAAGGGAATTGAAATCATGAGAATCTAAATGTTTTGATAAAGTTACACTTTATGATGATAAAGTTGAAATGGAGATTTCTAAATATTATCTTCTTCAAGATTAAAATATTAGGATGTGTTTTTAGTGGAAATTAATAGAGATTTGGTCAACTAAAAAATATATAGTCAATCCCCTAGTATTTTCTATGTGTGGTAAACAAATATTTCTAGGAATGTTTGATAGGAATTGTAACGAGTTAATTATCCTAGAATGGACATTGATGTGATGGTCAAATTAAAATTTTCATATACTACGCACTACTAGATAGTGTAAAATAAGGTCTAACCTCAAGTAAGGATGGTGAATGTTTTAAGGGATTATTAAAAGACTTAATCCTTTGAAAAAAGAGGATAAAAGGTAAAACAAGGATGTGAATACTATGTGAGAGTAGTGGATGAACAAATGATAAAATTAATTGTTAAAATTGAAAAAATGTAACTATGTTAAGAAATTGAAACAGTATTTACATTTTTTTGATTTCAAATAATTTCTTCCTTCCGTGAAAATGAATTACAAGTGTATCAGTAAAAATAATTTGGTCAATATACTTCTCCAAGAGAATAATTTGTGGAGGTATTACTATTGTATCTCACCACTTTGATGATTTATAAAACCATAAAAATTCGAAAAAATGTTGTTAGAATCAATCTAATTTAATGATTCTGGAATGTTGAAAATAATTCAAAGATGAAAAATATTTTCAATAGAATGATATAGATAATTAAAAAAAGAACCAAAAAAATTAACTCCTTGAGAAAAAATATAATTGTATAAATTTAATTTAATAAAAAATATTGAGATAAATAAAAGAGATAAATAGTAATAAAATATAAATAAATAGATAATGATCCTTCACTATTAAGTCAAAAACATTATCTCTTTGATTCATCTTTGACTTTATTCGTTCGATGAAATCCTGATTTTTCTCACCAACTAAATCACCTTCTTTCAGATCTAGTATATCTATTAATGAGTTTATCACAAGTATCCTTCATTCTATGTCAATTTTCATATTTTATTTCTACTAATTAATTTTTGGTCATAGTATAATTTTCATGACTTATCTCAGAAATCATTATATCACCAAACACATGTCATTGGTGACTATTATTTTAACCTGCACATGACATTAGTAGTTTACTTCTAAACATCATGATATACCCACACAATGTTTTATAAAAATGAACTAAGTTGTACTTTTATCTGGATTATTAATTATTTGGTTTTTATGAAAGATATAATAAAATAAAATTTGTGCTCAGGCATGGACTCATCCTTTAATAACTCATGGTTTATAAATTGAGCTTTATAAAATTATCGATGTTTGATTGTAGACCTATTCAAATATAAAATATTCTCAACATTTAAAATAAATAATAATTACTATAAAATCAAACATGAGTGCTAACTATGTATCTTGAAAACCCAATAATACCATCAAAATCCTCTTATTATTCAACATTCTAACTAAAAACAACATTGTTTTAATAGAAACATAACTCCCTTTACATAACCAAAATTAACCCTATGTTAGTCATGAATCTCATCCCAGGGATATCATTGAGCACTTAATTTTAGAACCTATCCTACACCAATCAGAATCCTTGATCTAGAATACATGGTTTATGAAAATTCTCTTGTGTACCTGTAATAACAAGAAAAATACATCCATAAAATTTACTCAACTTCATTATAACAAGAAAAAAGAACATGAATTTTTTATATCTTCTTTGAATTTCATTTTGAGAATATATTCATTAGAACTATAAAAATTATGACTATCCATGGAGATAAATTACTCTTCATTATCTAAAATTCAGTGAGGCTTCTATTTGGATTTTATCCAAGTAGGGTGTGGATAATCTTTTATGTTGAAGGTTTCACCTTATATCAAGTATCATCATCAAAGTACAATTGAGTTCAAGTTATCTATTGAATTTTTTTGAATATCTGTCTATAATCTCATCTACTTCAATGTGAATTAGCTTACATTGTATTCAATTAGTGGTGGATCAAGAAGTGTCAAATTCCTCAGATGACCTTTTATTTATTGACTTATTTCTATCCCAATGTGAAATATTATTCGAGAGGATTTGTTTTGGTTCTTGCACAACATAGTAGCCCTCACGACTATGATATTCAATGGTCTATCAAAAAAAATCAGAAGTACCATGGGTAACATTAAAATGAAACTCTCAGCACCAGCTTATTCTTTATGGGATTAAGCAGGGGCATGGCTGTGTGAGTTCTCACTGGCCAGTGTAGCATATCAGTAGATGCTCGGCTATAATGGAGCTTGGTGGGATTTTCTTTGTTGGGATTTATCTATAAAGAAAGTGGATTTTTTATTCAAACATGTTGGGGTGCCACCTGACTTCGAAGCATAAGTAGTTTCAAAACACCAAATAAATCACCAGAAGACCATTTATCACCCCAAAGAATTTTACACAGTACCTGAAGGTTTTTTCCACCCAAATGAATTTTGACATACTCACCGGATGGATTTTCAAACCAGAACGAATTTCAACATACTCACCAGATGGATTTTCCCACAACACTAGAAGGATATTTTTCATTGCACCCACACTGATGAATGTAAAATTTTGATGTACTACCAATCACCAAAATCAGGACACACTAATCGATCTCAACAACCAAGAGGAATTTTGATACATTGAACAATCAAGAATCTCATTTCATGTCATCATCAATAATTCTCTAGTTATCGTCGAATGTCATTTCTGTCATCATCTCTTAACATGAGCTACATAAAGTGGTACCCACTTCCTAGTTATCTCTTGGCACCTACATCTTGCCTTCCTTATTTTTTAACTGGTTACCGTAGATGTGGAAACCCCTTCTCAATTCTATCTTTCAGTGGCTACATCTTTCCAACTACCCTTTGCGCTTATTTGTCACATCCCCATATATGTATATATATAGGTGTGTACCACCACTCTCAAATTTATAAAGAATATATTCTTTTCATATCTAATCACACAAATCTCTTTTTTTCATATATAACACCACATATATATTTTTTCATATCTAATCCCACATATCTCTTCTCTTTAAATATCTCTCAGATATCCATTTTTTCTCTCTCGTATTAAAATTTTAAAATAAAAAATATACCAAAAATCTCAAACATTATTTAAAATTTGAATATTCCACCATAATCCCCACCATCAGCACCATCATGATTTTCATCTCCACCATCATCGACTCATCCATGATCAGATCTCTCACATTAACTCCAACTTAGACAGGTCTTAATCTGCATCATATCATCAATGTCGACACTAAAAATATTCATTGAACCCATTACAGTTTTCATCTTTGAAGTCATTTGACGAACTCCTCAATGTGACTCCATCGCTGCATCTCGATCTTCTCAGGTCAAAACCATAAACCTCCTCTGAAATCAACTTTTGAGGTAGAGCCTGACTTTGTAGAATAAGTAGTCACAAAACACCATATAATTCACCCGAAGGCCTTTTATCACTTGAAATAATTTTTCGCAACACCTAAATAATTTTTCCATCTCATGAACAGTGACATACTCTTCCGAAGGATTTTCACACATGATATAATTTTTTCATACTCAATTGAAGTATTTTCACACCACACCTAAAAGAATTTTTACAACACACCCACACCCAAGAATGCACCCTTTTGATGTGTTGTTGATCACAACAACTAGGACACGCCACTTGATCTACACAATAAAAAGGACTTTTGTACATGGCACCATCATAAATCTCTTTCCATGTCATCATCGACAATCTTCTCTCCATCATTGCACACCATTGTCTTCATCATCTCTTTGCACAAATTGTCGTAAGAGGTAGCCTCTTCCCAATTATCCCTAGGCACCTACATCTTGCATTCCATCTTTTTTGCACCGGTTACTTCAAATCCATTAACCCCTACTTGATTCTCCCTCGCAGTGGCTACATCATGTCGACTCCCCTCTATGCTTCTCTATCACATCCCCATATATATGGAGTTGTGCACCACCCCTCTAAAATATATGAAGCCTATATTTTTTTCATATCTAATCACACATATCTCTATTTTTCATATCTTATCCTAGATATATATTTTTTTATATCAAATCCCAAATATCATTTTTTTCATATCTCTCTCAAATCTCTTTTTTAATCTCGCTCATATTAAAATTTTAAAATCAAAAAATATACCAAAAAAATGTCTAGATTAAAGGTGGTAAATACATGTGGCTTAGTAGGGGGTGGTATTTTCATGTTCGTATGAGGCATCACTACTATCTCGGACCAATCCTCCATCAATAGAACTCATTTCAGTTTTGGTTGATTTACTTCTTACTTGTAGTCGATGTAGAGGTATGGTGTGCGGCAGATAGAAAATTAGATGCGGTCGATTGTAGATTTTTCCTGGTCTCTTGTGTGTTTTTTGAAGTGTGTTCAATCCATATATGCCTCTGAGAAAAATTAATTTTTCATGCTCAAATGATCTATTACAATCTTTTAAGAAAAATTGAATTTGACAGAGTGGTGACTCAAGGTGCATGAACAATTATGGTTTATTAATTGTGGTCACTACCTTCTTCCAAAATCAAAATAAATAATTAATTGATTGATTACAATTTAAGAAATAATAATTCTAAAAAAATATTTAAAATTAAAAATCAAAAGTAATATAATTATTTTATATGTATGATATTAAAAATTAAATTAACCTTATTTTTAATTAATAAATAGATTAATTGTAAAATCAAAAAAATGATCATTTCACTCGAAGAACATGGGAAATGACCTATAATATAAAGAAATTATATTTAAAAAGTTAATAAAAAATGAATTAATAATTCAAAGTGAATTTACAAGATAATATATATATATATATATAATACTTAACTATAATAATAATTATTAATTACTAATTATTCCTTATAATTACCACAAAACTATAAATAACTAATTCAAGACTAAATTATGCTTGGAAACACATTGAATACAACAAAAAGGTCCTAAAAACAAAAAAATTAATGGAAAAATAAAATTCACACACATTTAATAATGTCTTTTCCTCAATAAAATATTTTTAAAAATTGAGTGAAAGAAATGTATTTTCAAGTTGAAATGGTGATTTTTCACTGAGAATTATTTTTCAAAAATATTTTCCCCATGGAATCCTTCATGCAAGAAAATGGATTTTCATTTCTCAAAACATGAGTATTGGTCAAAATTTTCTTTAGGTTTTATAAAAAAGATTGATATTGAAATTTTTAGAAATGTTTAAGCTGTCACCACATTCAATTTAATTAAGGCTTCTAAACATCACATTGACATGAGGAAAAAACACACATAAATAGAAGTCATAATAATTAGACACTCTTCATGGATGATAATATTTTATAATTACATGTTTCATGAATAAAACATATAATATCTTAATGAAATAAATAATGAAAGAATAAAAGAGCATAAGCTCAACCAGGCTTATGTTTTTTTCATTTCTAATATAAATGCATAAATTAAAACATTAAAACTAGTTCAAAAGTTCAAAACCAATGATGATTGTAAATCCTTATCAATAAAATTAAACAATAATAAAAACAATTCCGTAGATTAATAAATTGATGGACCCAATTAAGTCAATGTAAAATCGGGAAATATTAACCTCCTCAAATTTTCATTCTAGAGCTCGGCTTTCGTAGAAAAATTAATTTTATGAATAAGAAAGATAAGGTTTAAAAATAAAAATAAAAATTATAAAGGTTTATAATGGGTCTATATTAAAAAGTAATTTGTCTCAATAAATAAAATCCTCTCCCACAAATATAAATCCAATATTTTCTCTAAAATAAGAATTCAAAGGTGAAATAAGATGACTAAGTATTTTAGTTTAACAGAATGAATTTAGAAGTACATATTTTTTTCCATGGGACACAGTACAGTTCAAAAATATGTTAAAAAATATAATTTTACAAATTTATGAAAAAGGTACAAGAATTATTATTGACGAATAGTATAGAGATTTTTTTTAAAATAAAAATAGTATAATTTTAATTATTTAGTACACAGTAAACAGGGTGACATCAAAATTTACAATTTTTATCAATTGGGGTTTGAACAATCCAAAAAAGTCTGTTAATAACCCAAAAAACATATATATTCACTTAAATAATGACATATAAGGGAATCATTTCTCTCGTACTTAATTCCACATAGTAAATATATTAATAAACAAAAATTCACCAACACAAAACAAATAAATATGATCAAAATAGTAATGGAAATTTTTTAACAAACACTCCCATACTTTTATAATCATTTTTAAATGATGTGTATTCAAAATACATCCCATTTATTTTTTGAATTTTCTCCCATTGGTTATTCAACTATCTTTATTTATTTAATTATTAATCATTATATTTTAGAAATTTAAAATCGGCTGAAAATTTGACTAGAGCTTGAGTTTAGGAAATCATAGCCATTAGGCACTAACTAGTAGATCCTTTTCATAATTAAAGGTATAATTGGTCTCCTTAAATTATGATCTATAAAAGTAAATAACTGATCATCCATGTATTATAATCCATGATAATAAAACTCTATAACTAAGAAAGAGAAAAGAAGTGACAATGTGACCTCATTCCATGATATAAAAGATTCTGATTAGATTAATGAGAAAATGATAGGAACATATGTGATTTTATTAAAAGAAAAGGAAAAATCCAAAATAATAAAAATTATATTAAAACATGGTTTACCTCCCGTGAAGCTCTAGATTTGTAATCCCCAACTAGGCATTCCTAGAAACATATTATAGTCCCTAGGTGGTTTTAGTTTCTCATCCACGAACCATCACACGTGAATTTCCCTACTATTATTTATCATGAATTGATATTTATGGGAATAAACATTTGGAAATAGAATAACAATTTATTAATGATTTAATAAACCTTTAGGGGGACCATTTAACATAAAGTGACTAATCAAAGATTTATCTAGGTGGATTAAATGAATAATCATAAAAATACACTTCATTATTGGTTTCAAAACATTTAGTTTTTGTTTCTATGAAATAACTCCTTCAAGATCTTCCAAGAAATCATTTAGTTGAGTAATATAAGAAATATTCAAAATTACCCTTTGTTGGAATGTTTTCCACTTGTAGATTTAATTCAACTTTTAAATTTTTATGTTTTCTTATTGGGATAAAGGAGAAATGGGTTCTCCAAGGGAGTGGAATTAATATCATAACGTTCTATATTATTTTCAACCTCATAATTTTTTAAAACAAGGGTAACGGGTGATGATTGTGACTAAACGGCTCAGTATGATTGGTGCAAATAGTATGTTAAATAGATTTCAAAACATTGGAACTCATGAGAAACTCTCCTTCTCAATTATTCTCATCTTATAATGAAATTCATGACCCAACTCAGTTGAGTAAGGGTGTGAAAATTATGGATGAGAATTCGTTTCATCATACGTAGAACCGTGTTTCACTAAATAATTAATCTATTCCAAATGATCCTCATCTGAAAACAAAAAAATTATCAACCACTAAATTCAAATAATTAACTCTACTAAAGACATATAATTTGTTTTCAACCACTTATTCATGTTGACATTGAAAATTTCAATCTCTATGTTTTTTTGGGTGTTATAGATCAATTTTAGGGCTGAATTGCTCAATTCAACTCCAAAAAAAATCAGATTCTAGTATTCTCGTATTTAAACAACATTCCTTAGGTTAAACAACACTTTTTAGTCTAATTAAATAAATATTTAGAGATATTATTAATTTTATAATAATGAAATGGAGACTTGTCAGTTAACCTATCCTTATAGAATATTCCCTTATCATCTATATCAAATTTATTTTTAGATATTGATGGGATTATGATTTCAAAATATAGAATGTCACATTTTTCAATAGTTTCAAAATTAACCCCTTCAATGATTTGATGTTTGTTTTTATCTTATTGAATATTCCCAATTTCATGTTCAATTTTATTACTCGAAATTTCAAGAAAAAATAGTAAATATTTTTATAAATAAAATTTATCATTTTATCATATCTCTTCAACCTAATTAATCACATTCTAAAAACTCCTATGACAATAAACAATTTAAAATCCTGTAATCCTGTGAATTATGGGGAATTACACTTCAAAATACATTAGTTTTTTCTGAAAATTGTAAAACATAATTCCTTTTATTTTCTAAACATTTTCATCATTTTTTTCATTTAGAGAGTTGTTTATATTTAAAAAATTTCCTTCATCAGTTTTAGATTATTCACAATAGATTTATTTTTTCATATTTTCATCCTAACTATCAACTGCATAGTCATTCTCAAAATCACAAATGTCATTTTATATATAATAAAATTTTTTATTTTTTTAATTTTTATCCATTATTGTGATCACTATGTTTCAATTTGGAACTTATTCATTCTAAAATCATGGGATTCATGAAATTTATTAAATTTATCAAGAATTTTATATAAAATTTGTTTCAAAATTGTTTGGTCATAAGTTTAAGGTTCATAAAATTCAATGATTTCTTCATTAAGATCTGGATATTTAGACATGTTATAAACACACTTCTTATAATTATTCCCATATTATGCACAAAAAATATAGGTAAATTCATTTTATTTCCCCAACCACTTTAATGATACATATTTTATAGAAATAAAAATCATTTAAAATAATGATATTTTCACTTTTATCACAAAAATCAATAATAAAATCACCAAAAACCAATCATAGAATCACCTGATACATAAAATAATAGTAAAAATAGTAATGACAATTTTAATTCTCAACACACACCAAAGGTAGTAAAAATTGAAATTTATCTTAACTAGAAAGTTCTTCTGCAGATTTATTTTTAAAATTTTGTTTATTTTATTTTCCTTTGTTTTTAGTTTTTGGTTTGTTTTTCTAAAATATCACAAAGATCATTACCTATAAATGGTGACAAAATATGATCTTTGTGCAATCATTTCCACACTGTTCAAATTAAAATTTATATATCATACAGGCTATTAAACAGTGGAGTACATGGTTGAACCCTAATAATGGATGGTGAATATTACATGGGATTGTCAAAATAGCTGTTATTAACAAAAATTAGAAAATTGAGAAAATGGTTCTGAATAATTTTTGATAATTATGGATTAATAAATGATAAAATTCATTATTAAAATTATAAAGAACATACTATGATAAAAAAAATTTAAGAGGATTTTTAATTGATTGATTTAAAAAGTTTCTTATTTCAAGGAAAATTATTTGAAAGTGTATCCAAAAATTTATTAGGTAAATATCATTCTCAAGGATAGTAGAAAGTGGAGGGATTACTCTTAGATCTCACCAATTCTAAGAGTCATCCAACCAAAACAATTTAAATAAATTTTTCCAGAATTAGTCTCACAGAGAGATTATGATTTTTTGAATATTATTTAAGACAAAAACAAATATCTAGAGAATTGATGTCAATATATAAAGAAAAAACTAACCTATTTAATTACCCAATAAAAACATTAAATTTTCATCATTAATTAAATAAAAAATCATTAGCTAACTGAAATAGTGATAAATGTGAATAAAATTCAGATGAAGAGATAGTTATCCTTCTATATCCAGTTAAAAGCATTATCTCTCAACTTCATCTTCAAATTTCTCCTGTTGATTAAATCCTACTCATTCTCACAAACTAAACTACCAACTTTTGGATATTTCATCTTTGAGAATGTTTCTATAATAATTATATTACAGTCTATGTTAAATTTTATATTTTCTTTCCATTATTCTATGGTTGGTCACAATCATCATTTATTGAGTCAGGTTAGTCTTCACTGACTGACCATAAAAATGTCACCAAATGATTTTATTTTTTTAAAATATAGTAGACTTTAAAATAACCCTTATAATAACTATGATATATCTATATGAAGTTTGTTTCAAATACACCAAGACTTACTTCATACTTTATTCATTCTTATTTTCAATTTTTTAAATATTTTCAAAATTAAAACCAGTGCTCTGGTCGTACTCGTCCTTTCTTGAATCACATTTCATTTCATCAAAATTAGAAAATTCTTGGATCATGTAAGAAGACATACACACATCCAAAAATTATTTCACTTGAAAATAAATCCTCTATCTCAAAGATTTAAACCGAATTCCTAATAGCGAAGTTTAAAATTTTAATTCTACCTTCATATTCCTTGCTGCACTCAGCATTTTAACAAGAAGTATCATGTCTTTGATTATAAACATAACTATATTCATAAAAAAATCTTATTATCTTGTTTCATATGTGTCTGAAACTAGTTAAATCATTGATTCATTAATTTGAGAATTTTTCAAGCACCAATAAAATTTTTCCCAATTTGCATAGTCAGGTGCTATAAGGTCCCATGTATACCTACTACAATAATAATAATCTAGTGATAAAATTTACACATACTCTTCATTATGAATAGAAAAGACAATATTTTTTGTTATATTTATTTTACATTAATTTTCAAAATATTGCATCAGAATTGTAACAATAATTACCCTACATAGTTCATGAAGAATTTATCTTCATCTAAAATTTGTTAGGATTCCATTTGTTTTGTAGGAAAGAAGGGTGCGACTCATCTTGTTTGTCATTTTTCTTGCCTCATATCTAAAAGGATCATTGATCTAAAATTGAGGTATGTAGATCTTCAGTAGTTTAAAAATTTATTGATGGAAAATATGATATTCCTTAATTTAATTTTTCATTAATTAGCTTCAATAAGTGGTAGCTTGAGTTGTATAGTCTTTTTCAGATGAGCTTCAGTTTCATCCTGATTTCCTTCCAATTGTAAACATGTGTATGTGAATATTTTTTTAGTTAGGGTAAAAATCACTAGCTATATTTACATTGATCATTGATGATATAAATACAAATGGTGGTTGGATTATGGGTAACTTCAAATGGTGACTCTCTTCTTGGGATGGATATTCATGGGGTTCAATGAGGTATCATCAGCATGAGTTCCACAAGGATGACATTATTGATCATTTGATTCTAGGAATCATCAATATTTTGTTGTATTTTCATAGTTGGGGTTTGGCTACAAGGATAGGGGGTTTTTCTTCAAACTTTGATATATTAGGGGTGGTGAGCTCAAGTGGTTCGATGGTTGCTGCCATCCTCAACTGTGTTCAATTCTTCCACTACAACTACATACCAATCCTTAGTCAATGATACTCATCATTCTTATGGATGATGAACTTCTCAGTTGTGGATGATGTAGATGGGTTTTGTGTGCTCAATGTAAATTCAGGCATGGTCGATTGAAATTTTCACAAGGTTGATTCTATTTTATTTTATGTTTTTTCAATCTATATTATAAATTTGTAAAAAATGATTCGATACAATTGAATAATCAACCATAAAATTTTGTGGTAAATTAGATTTTGGAAGTCGTGTGTCTTAACATGTGCAGCCAATTGGTATTTATCAAGAACGGTCATGAGATTTTCCAAAAATAAACGGTTTTCACTATCGATTCAATTAAACATGTAGTAGATCCCTTAAAATATAAAATTTCAACACCAAAAAATCATCCTCTTGGGTAAAAAATTATTATAATTTAAAAATAAATTATTAACAATAAAAATAAAATTAATTAAAACTCTATTCAACAACTTATATTAAAACAAAACATCATATTTGAAATTAAATAAGATAATTAAAAAAAGAAATAAATAATAAATAATTAAATTCAAAATTCATTAAATAATAAATTTATAAATTAAAAAAAATGAAATAATAAAATTAAAAAATATTAGAGAAACAAAAATAGAAATTAATAAAATTATTTAGAAGATATGATATTATGAATTAAATTAAACATCATTTTATTTAATTAATAAATTATTAGTAAAATGAAAAATTGATCATTGAACTTGAATAACATGTGAATAAACCAATAATACATAGAATTTATTTTTAAACGATAATAGAAAAATAAAATAAACAAATCATATAATGTAAATTCGTAGGATATTATATACTTAAAAACATAAATATCTATCATAATTCTTATTAACTGGAAATTTCCCTTCAAAATGTCCACTAAGCTATAAATAACTAATTAAAGACTAAATTATTCTTGGATATTAATGGAATACTCCAAAAATTTATGTTGTAAAAATCTAAAAATAAAGGACACTTTAGTTATTGATGTGGTGTGTTTAGTTATTCGGTACATGACATCAATGAAAATATTCATGAACAATCCATGAATTGGGTAACAGATAGAAAATAAATGGTAAGATATGTTAACTGTAATTATTTTGTAACATATGATAGCATGTATCCAAAGATAGTTACTGATGGTTCAATTCATCAATATCTAATGGAAAAAGGTTTTTGAAATCATTTTCTAATGCTACGGTTGACATTGGTCCATCCAAGGAAGTGGTAAAAGGTATATTGCTAATTTTTTTAGTTATTCCTAATGCATGTTTTACTTTGGATCATCACATTCAATCATTTATGAGATATTTTCGTGAAAATTTTGAATATAATATCATGGAAAGAAGATATATGTTTTAGTCAAAACTCCTGGTTGAAATATTTATGAAACCAAGATTTATAAGAATCTTCCTTCTGTTATCAGTGGGATGGCCTTTCCTGCAAATCATGATGAACTACCTATAGAATAGAATGATGTTAATTTTTATATATACTATATTTTATTTTATCATGTTATGATAGATTACAGAGCTAATAATGAAATATTGTAGCACCCCATGCTTCTATAGTATGCTTTTCTTTGAATATTACAGTAGCGTGTGTTGTATGCAACTTTGAGTTCTAACACAAACCACAACAAATCAAACTAGCTGTTATGAATAGTAATACCCACTTTTTGAAATTTCATACATTTTCTATTTCAAAATGGACTTCATTTTTGGATTTGGAATATCAAAATTATCTTAGGGTGAATTTTTCATACTTTTCGGATAACTTTCATATTTTAATGAATAGTGAAAATTACTACATTTTAATTTAAAAAAAAATTTTAATCGAAACAATTAATTGTTATACATTATGAATTTGAGTGATTTTAGAGTATAATTAGATTATATTTTTACCATTTAATCCAATGTTATTCATTGTACATAATTTCACATTTAAACTAGACATAAGTAAGTGCCAATCTTTTGATAGTTATTATCTCTTAAAGACACACTTTTTATTTTAACAACGGGAATTAATTTTAAATTAATTTATGCCACTTCTATGTGTTGAATTTAGAAAAATGGATTCCATATTTAGAATCAGGTGTTCCAAATTGTGTAAATAGTTAAATTTTATTTTTATACAATTTGAATAATTACTTCGGTAAATATTTTATTTACCATGGTTAAAGGGTAAATCCAATAAATAAGGGTAAACAAATAATATTATATTATAATAATAAATTACCCTAAAAAGTGTCCTATCCCAATTGGTTTATACATGTCTGACCATGGGCATCTTTGGGTCGATTTTGGGACCCCATGGATCTACTTGTAAGTGATAAGGACACTTTATATTAATTAAGTTAAAGTAAATACATAATGACAGAAGCATATATCTTTTAGCAAAACTATTTTTAAATAGGGTTATATATGTTATATTTTCGACTATTAATATTAATTAGAATGATAAAAATATTTCCTACATAATGGTGTTTTTTTTATAATTTTTAGCCATTAAATAATTAAATTTATTTATGACACAATAATGATGCAGTATTTTCCTTATTAATGAAAGAATAAAATAATTAGTATTATAAATGTTAAAATAAATATAATTTGAAAGTTTTGATGCCATACATGTTTAATATGACATTTTAGGATTTCTTAAATGAATTCGGTTTGAATTAATAAAGTTTTTAAGAATTTAACAAAAATCAATTATTAAATATTGTCAAAATTGACAGAAATGAGTTTTTAAAATAAATATTATATTATTAATTGATATTCTATTCCTAAAAATCTAAGTATCTGCAAAAAGGACTTATATAATGATAGGTGTATTATTAATGGACAACATCGGGGTCTCGTGGATGTATATAGTAAGCTTATTAACTATATAATATAAAAATACAAAGAGACATTGTAAATGTCAAACTAATTAACTAAGAGTTAAAACTAAAAGATAAGGTCAATATAGTGACCAAAACCTGTCTAAACCCTATTGGTTGAGTTGTTTTTGACCTATCCCCACCTTAACCTATAAATAATCCATCTTGGAGTCATTAGAAACCGAATATGAATTTATTATAAAATAATATTTCTAGCTTTTCCTAAGGTGCCCATCACCCCTCTTATAAAAGGGAACTCCACCTTCTCACTAATTCCCACATTCTAAGCCTTTTGGATCGGCCATCCTTAGCCCAAATATTTTCTCAACTTCCTTCGCTTCATCCTAGAGGCCTTAATTTAGTAACAAAGCCAACCTAACGAGCCCTTTTTATCAAATCAAAAGGAAGAACCTGAAGAAGAGATAATGTTTTCACCCTCTCTTTCAAGTTCCTTTCTTCTTCAACTTCTTCTTTCATTGTTATTTACATTATAAAATAATAAATCCAGTATCTCCTATATACTGTAATGTTATTATAAATATGGTACAACCATATTCAATATTCTATACATCCTTTTAATGACATGCCACCATACGTGCGTACGTACGACTTATCGTCTGCACGCCGTGGTGTAACTGTTATTCAAAACATTATTATTTGGATGGGTATTATAATGATGTGTTATTGCTTTATATAATAAATATAACATGATAATGATTCTTTATATATGATATAACATCCAATTATATATTATTTTAATATCAAAATAATGATATTGTCCCTCATGCGTACGTACGGACTACCGTCTCCACAAACCCGATGAGATTCATTCCCCATCATATCTATTCTAGAATAATTTTCATTAGATGGTTAAAAATAATGTTTAAGTATGTGATATAATTATGTATATGAATAAGATACAACCTATCCATAACAAACACAACTTATGTTACAAAACATATAAAAGTAAACTAGTACGTTAACACCTGAAACGACGATAATAATAAGATATTATTAACAAAGAAATCTTAAAAGATCATATAGGATATCATATTAATGTATATGATTCTTGTATAATTTAATAACAATTATATCACCATTATACAGGATTTTAACCTACCCTCAACAAAGTAAAAGTACAAGGCAAGGGTTTATTTCACAATCTTTTCATTATCCGAGGTTGTTTATACGTAATTATCTATTGGAACCTCTTTATCATCCACATCCATGTTTCTTAAAAATGTATTTCAAAACATTCTTAATATTTTACATAATATGGGTTAAAGTCATTTAAACCATTTTTTGAATTTTTATAAGAATTTTATAAAGGAATATTTCGGTCGTTTTCCAAACAAGGTCCTTTTTAAAATTTTCGATTGAATTATGGTAAGAATGTCTTTTTTTAACTTATACGGCGGATGCGACTATTTTCCACCATTATAAAATTGTTGAAGCTTCTCATACAATATTATATGAATATTTTGAAAGTAAATGTTTTATTTTATAATTATGTGACTTTTAAATTATTTCAAAAAAAGAGATATTTATCTCAAATAGTTTTGATTTCATCTATGTCAACATCCTTTGATGGATTTTAAGCTTATTTGAAGTTGATTTATTAAGATACAAAACTTATATATTTTAATGATGTTTTTGTGATACGTTTGACTATGGATGTGTTTTTTTATACCATTCGTGGTTTATGGAGAAAGTATTGACAATTCGTATGCTAGTTTTAATACTGATGTTTATGTTATGTTTAAACATGTTCATATAAGGAATGAATTGGACTTAAAATTTGACGGGTGGAGCCCGATATAGCTCCTCGATGCATCGGTAGGTCTCATGAGACAAACTAGTGTTTTGGAACAAGGCCTTGACAAAATCTTATTTGTAGTCTTGGCACAGGGCCTTGACTATGTGGTTATGATAGTCTAGAATTATGCATTACATCATTATGAAAATGGTTATTGATATTGCATGTGATTATTCGATTAGTAGAATATACATGTGAATACATAAATAGAATTATTTCATTTTATTTCAACAATATTATGATGAAGTTCAAGTTTAAAAGGCTTTTGTTTTAGAAATACATTGCCTTAAATGTTTATGCTTATTTTTGAATGTTTCTGCTATATGGTTATCCTTACTGGGAATCTGAGCTCACCCCTTTCTATGTTTTATTTTTCCAAGGATGTGAAGAAGTATTTTATGAATGACCTACAAGGATAGTATGAGGGTATATGAGCGTGTTCTAGGTAAACAAGATGTTTTTTTAGTTTTTCACTTTATGATATAATGTAAACTTTATGAATGTATCTAGTGATTCCAAGGCTACTAAACTAATACGTCTTTCAAAACATGATATTTTTTGATCATAAAAATGTTATGTAATAATGCACTGAATCTGGGTAATTGTGGTCAGGGTGTTACAGTTGGTATTAGAGGAAGTTTAGCACAATCCTTGGATGTTATATTTAGATAAACTCTGATTAGAGCACATAGCTCTAAGATAGAATTTGAGGATTAGTATAGAAGAACTTCCTATAATTTTGGTATTGTAGAGATTTTATGATTTTTCTTAGAAATACATCCATGTCCAGATACGAGAAGGTAGAGGCGGCTCTAGCAAAGATGTACCTAGGGGTAAAACCAAAAAACATTGCTTTGAGATAGACTCGAACGAGAACTAGTGCACGACAATGGGCCTTGCTGCACTCTTGGTTACAAAACTCTTGGGGGATATGCTTAGGATAATTATCATTTTCTTTACAAACCATTATAAAGGGTTTATGAGTATGTACTTCCTCAAATAAAACATTTTTATGATTATGGATTATATCCATAAATTGTTCAATTTATGTTAAGTGTTTTAGAAGTTTGGATTAATGTATTGTGATTCATAAACTAATCTAGTGTATGCCATTATTAAGAAATGGAGTCTAGTGGAAGAAATGGAAACCATATCAATGCATGCACTCCATGTATGGATTCCCCTCCTGCTCAAGATCATTATAGTGGAGCTGGTGATGCAACTGGTGCTGATCAGTTATTCACCATACGGGGACAACTCACTCAGGTTATGAATAATAACTTTACCCATATAGAGCACCTAGATCCACAGCGTGGAGGATCAATCTTAGATCGTTTCATGAGGCAACAACCACCAACATTCAATGGGAGTAAAAATCCCTTAGTATATGAGCAATGGATAAATTCCTTGATGAAACTATTCCATAGCTTGGGGAGTAGCAGAAGGGAAAAATATGTCATGGTAGTTTACCACCTCACTGGAGATGTTGATCATTGGTGGTCATTGATTCAAAACACAAAGGTAGATGATGAAGTATAAAATATAGAATGGAGGGAGTTTAAAGAGCTTTTCTTATAAAACTTCTTTCCTCATGACCATCGAACAGATATGGAAAGGAAATTTTTGAGCCTGAGGAAAAATTAGGATGATAATGTCGAAAAGTATGAGGCTAACATTACAAGGTTAGCAAGCCATGATGCATATTATATACGTAACCCAAGAAGTAAGATTGACCTTTTATTTGATGGGTTAAAACCATTTCTTTGTCGAGCATTAGTCTCACAATACTTCTCATCGTACGAAGATATTGTCTTATGTGCTATCAGGACAGAAAAAGAATTCTCAAAGTCATATGACTTTAAAGCAAAGCAGGAGAAGAAGAGATATTTTGATCAATCTGGAAATGGAAATAAGGGTAAGAAGGTAAAAGATAAATATCCATCTTGTAGTAAATATGGGAATAAACACCCTGGTACTTGCTTGAAGGGAATGAGATTCTGTTACAAGTGTGGTGAAAAAGGCCACCAAGCTCGTGATTGCAATGGGAAGAAAGAAGCTACTGATGTTCAATGATACAACTGTCGGGAGATGGGACATTATGCAAATGAATGTCCTAATCGTCAGGGTAACTTACCTCAGAAAAGGCCAAGGGATCAATGCCAAGCTTATGCTATCACTACGGGTGAGGTAGAAGCTCTGAAAGATGTGGTGGCAGGTAATTTAATGGTTTCCCCAAGTTTAGTAAATGCGTTATTTGATTCTGGATCATCCCATTGTTTCATATCTTCCAAGTTTTCTAAGAAAATTAGATATTTCCAATTTGATTTAACAATAGAGTTGTCAGTCAAAACTCATAAGGGAATTATCATTGCAACAAATCATAGTGAATCATTCCCCATTAGAGCACATAAATGTTCTTTATCCTCTGATCTCATCGTCATACCTATGATTGAATTTGATATAATCCTCAGTATGGATTGGCATTTGGACCATGATGCGAATATTTATTATTAGAAGAAGTAGGTTACAATTTTTGATGATGATGATAAAGAACACCTTATCATTAGATAAGAATCATCACCACCTGATTCTTATCTTGATCCACCCCCAATAGCTCAACTAAATTCAATTATTGCGAAGGAAGAGAATGAAATAACTGTGGGTAAGAAAAGGAATGTTCAAATAGAGGATGTACCTATTGTGAGAGGATATGTTGATTTCATTCCAGAAGATTTACCTGGACATCCTCCAGAACGCGAAATTGAGTTTTCCATTGATTTAATTCCAGGTTCAAGGCCCATATCGAAGACCCCTTATAGCATGGCCACTGTGGAATTAGTTGAACTAAAGAAACAATTAGAGGAATTTAGTAATAAGGGATTTATTCACCCTAGTGTTTCTCCATGAATATCCCATGTACTTTTTGTTAAGAAGAAATATGGATCTATGAGGTTATATATCGACTACATAGAAATCAATGATATAACAATAAAGAACAAGTATCACCTACCTCATATTGATGATTTATTTGACCAACTGCATGGAGCTAAATACTTTTCAAAGATTGAACTTTGATCTGGATACCATCAGTTGTGTGTGAAGAAGGAAGAAATTCTGAAGACTGCATTTCGAACTAGGTACGAGCATTACATGATTACAATAATGCCTTTTGGATTGACTAATGCACCCTATGTATTCATGGATATAATTAATAGAGTTTTCAAGGAATATCTTGATGATTTTGTGGTGGTATTTAATGATGATATATTGGTATAATCCAAATGCTACGAAGATCATGAAAATCACTTGCACATTATCTTGAAGACTCTGAGAAGACATGAATTATATGGGAAGTTTAAAAAGTTTGAATTCTGGATTCATGAGATTTCTTTTCTTGGCCATATTATCTCTAAAGATGGAATCTCTATTGATCCTTCTATGAAAAGAGAAATCCAATAATGGCCAGCACCAACAAGTATAACCGAGGTACGCCATTTTATTGGTTCAGCAGGTTATTATCGACGTTTCATCCCAAATTTCGCCTGATTCTCTAACCCTTTAACAAATCTCACACGTAAAATAGTTAAAATTTTTTGGACAAAAGAGTGTGAATAATTTTTTGAAGAACTGAATAAAATATTATTCAATGCTTTTATTTTGAATCTACCATCGAGAAATGAAGGGTGTGTTATTTATATTGATGCATCGAAATAGTACTTGGTTGTGTCCTTATGCAGAATGATAGAGTTATTGCCTATGCATCATGATAGCTGAAAATTCATGATCAAAACTATCCGACTCAGGATCCTGAGTTAGATGTTGTAATCGTTGATTTATAGATATAGAGACATTATCTCTATAGTGAAAATTGTGAGATATATACCGATCACAAGATTTTGAAGTGCATTTTCTCATAGAAATAACTCAACATGAGGTAAAGGTTATGGCTTGAACTACTCAAGGATTATAATTGCACGATACACTACCACCCGGGGAAGGAAAATAAGGTTGTAGATGCTTTGAGCAGAAAGGATCATGGATTTTTGAACAAAATTAGAGTTGAAAGGATCCAATTTTCATAGATCTAGTAAATTTGGATATGGGAATAACCATGGAAGTTGAATAATCAATACTTTTTCAAATGGTTGACAAACCATAATTACTAGAAATGATAAAGAGTTCTCAGACCGATGATAAAGAGTTTACAAAAAAATTAAAGCTGTGAATGTTGGTAGATTGAGTGACTTTGTGAATAAAGATGGAATTTTGAAATTTGGATGGAGACTTTGTGTTCCCGATATACCTGATCTAAAAAGGGATTTTTTTTGATGATGCTCATAGTTCCAATTTCTCTATACACCCTGGGAGAACCAAAATGTATAGAGATTTAAAGGAACATTTTTGGTGGGACAATATGAAGATGAAGATTAGTGAATTTGTTTCAATATGTATGGTTTGTCAATAAGTGAAAGAGGGAAGTCAACAGCCTAGTGGAGTATTGGAACCTCTTCCCATACCTGAGTCGAAATGGGATAATATCACGATGGACTTTGTCATGGGACTACCGAAGACTCCTAGAAGGAATGATGGAATATGGGCCATTGTTGACCATCTTACCAAGTCAGCACATTTTCTTGCTATAAGGGAAGATTTGACACTTGAACGTCTAGTAAGACTATATATTAATGAAGTTGTGAGACTTCATGGAGTACCCCTATCAATTGTTTCAGATCGTGATCCCCGTTTTACATCAATATTCTGGAAAAGTCTTCAGAAAGCCCTGGATACGGAACTTCATTTGAGCACTGCTTACAACCCCCAAACTGATGGACTATTAAAACCTTAGAATACATGTTGAGATCATGCTCACTTGACTTTCAAGGTATTTTGGATCAATATTTACCTCTGGTAGAATTTTTATATAACAATATCTTCTATTTGAGTATTCAGATGGCACCATATAAAGCGTTATAAAGAAAGAGATGTCGCACACGAACCTGTTGGGATGACATTGGTGAAAGAAACTCATAGGCCAAGAACTGCTGGATAAAACGATGGAAAAGGTGAAGTTAATCCAAAACCACATCAAAGCATCTCAAAGTAGGAAGAAGAGCAATGCTGATAACCAAAGGAAGGATTTGGAATTTCAAGCAGGAGATCCTATTTTAATGATGGTGTCTCCATGAAAGGGTGTTATATGTTTTGGTAAGAAAGTTAAATTGAGTCCCAGATACATCATACCTTTTGAAATTCTAGAATTAATTGGGGCTGTAGCTTACCATTTGGAAATGTCGCTAAATCTCTCCATAGTTCACGATGTGTTCCACGTATCACTGTTGAGAAAATACATGCCTGACCCAACGTATGTACTCACGTATGAGGAATTAGAATTGGAACTTGATATATCTTATTATGAAGAGCCTGTCAAGGTTCTTGATACAAGAGAACAAGTGCTGAGAAACCGGACGACTCGTTTGGAAAAAGTTCTATGGAGAAACCATAAGATGGAAGAGGTAACGTGGGAAACCAAGGAACTTATGATGAAGAACCACCTGAGTCTTTTCATGCAGTAGTATTCTAGAAATTTTGAGGATGAAATTACCTGAAAGAGGGGATAATGTATCACCCCAAGCTTCCACAGTATGATTCTCTTTGAATAATACAATAGCGTGGGTTGTACACAACTTTGAGTTCTAACACACTCCACAACCTATCAAACTAGCCGTTATGAATAGTAATACCCACTTTTTGAAATTTTAAACATTTTAACTTTCAAAATGGACTTCATTTTTGGATTTGGAATATCGAAATTAGATAAGGTTGAATTTTTGGTACTTTTCGGATAACTTTCATATTTTGATGAATAGTGAAAATTACTAAATTTTAATTTAAAACAACTTTTTAAATCGAAATAATTAATAGTGATAAATTATGAATTTGTGTGATTTTAGAGTATAATTAGATTATATTTTTACCGTTTAATCCAATGTTAGTCAACGGACATAATTTCACATTTAAACAAGACATACGCAAATGCCAATCTTTTGATAGTTATTATCTCTTAAAAACACGCTTTTTGTTTTAACAATGGGAATTAATTTTAAATTAATTTCTTCCACTTCTTTGTTTTGAATTTAGAAAAATTTATTCCATATTTAGAATCAGGAGGTTCAAATTGTGTAAATAGATAACTTTTATTTTTAGATATTTTGAATAATTACTTTGGTAAATATTTTATTTACCATGGTTAAATGGTAAATCCTGTAAATAAGGGTAAAACATAATATTATAATAATACTAAATTACCCTAAAACGTGTCCTAACCCTATTTTTTGATACTTGTCCGACCATGGGCATATTTGTGACGATTTTGGGACCCCATGGATCCACTTTTATGTGATAATGACACTTTATATTAATTAAGTTAAAGTAAATACAAAAATGATATAAGCATATATCTTATAAAAAAAATTTACATAGGGTTATATATGTTATATATTTGACTATAAATATTCATTAGAAAGAAAAAAATATTTCCTACATAATGGTGTTTTATTTATAATTTTTAGACATTGAATAATTAAATTTATTTGTGACACAATAATGATGTAGTATTTTCCTTATTAATGAAACAAAAAAATAATTAGTAATATAAATGTTAAAATATATATAATTTGAAAGTTTTGATGCCATAAATGAATTTTATTGGTTCATATAACATGTTAAGATTTCTTAAATTAATTTTTTTAATTATTAAAGTTTTTAAGACTTTAACAAAAATCAATATTTAAATATTGTCAGGATTGACATAAATAAGTTTAAAAAAAATATTATATTATTAATTGATATTCTATACCTAAAAATATAAGGATCATCCAAATAAATTATATAATGATAGTTGTATTATTAATGGAACATTTGGGGGTCTCTGGTATGTATATAGTATGTTTATTAACTATATGATATAAAAATACAAAGAGACATGGTAAATGTCAAACTAATTAACTAATAGTTAAAACTAAATGATAAGGTTAATATTGTTACCCAAACCTATCTAAACCCTATTGGTTGCGTTTTTTTCAACCTATACCCACTTTAAACGTTACATAATCTACTTTAGAGCCATTATACACCAAATATGAATTTATTAAAAAATAATTTTTCCAGATTTTCCTAAGGTGCCCCTCACCCCTCTTATAAAAGGGAACTCCCTCTTCTCACTAATACACACATTCAAATCCTTTTGGCTCAGCCAACCTCTACCCGAATATTTTCTCAACTTACTTCAATTCATCCTAGAGGCCTTCCTTTAGTCATAAATCTATCCTAAGGAGCCCTTTTGATCAAATCAAAAGGAAGAACCCGAAGAAGAAGTAATGTTTTCACCACCCTCTTTCAAGTTCCTTTCTTCTTCAACTTATCCATTCTTTATTATTTACAATATAAAATAATAAATCTAGTATATTATATATACTGTGATGTTATTATAAATATTATACAACCATATTCATTATTATATCCATCCTTTTAATGGCATGTCACCATACGTGCGTACGTACAGCTTATCGTCTCCATGTCGTGGTGTAATTGTTATTCAAAACATTATTATTTGGATGGGTATGATAATGATGTGTAATTGATGTAATTAATAAATAAAACATGATAATTATTCTGTATATATGATATACCATCCAATTATATATTATTTTATTATGAAATGAATGATATTGTGGCTCGTGCGTATGCACGGACTACCGTCTCCACGAACGCGATGAGATCCATTCCCCATCGTATCCATTCAATAATAATTTTCATTTGATGTTTAAAAATAATTTTTAAGGACTTGATATAATTATTTATATGAATAAGATACAACCTATCCCTAAAAATCATGACTTATGTAACAAAACATATAAAATAAAACGAGTAATTTAACACCCGAAATGACGATAACAATAAGATATTATTAACAAAGCAATGTAAAAAGATCATATATGATATCATATTAATGTATATGATTATTGTATAATTTAATAAAATTTATTTCACCATTATATAGAAGGTTAACCTACCCTAAACCATGTAAAAGTACAAGGTAAGGGTTTATTTCACAATCTCTTCATTATCCGAGGTAATTTATACGTAATTATCTACTGGGACCTCTTTATCATCCACATCCTTGTTTCTTAAAAATGAATTTCAAAACATTCTTAATATTATACAGAATATGGGTTAAAGTCATTTATACCCTTTTTTGACTTTTTATAAGATGTTTATAAAGGAATCTTTTTGTCATTTTCCAAACAAGGTCCTTTTTACCCTTTTCGACATAATGAAGGTAAGAATGTCTTTTTTTAAATTATACGACAGGTGCGTCAATTTTTTGCCATTATAAAATCATCAAAGCTTCCCATACAAGCTTATAAGAATATTTTGAAATTAAATGTATTATTTTATAATTATGTGACTTTTAAATTTTTTCAAAAAAGAGATATTTATCTTAAATAGTTTTGATTTCATCTATGTCGACATCCTTTGATGGATATTAAGATTATTTTAAGTTGATTTATTATGATACAAAACTGCCATATTGTATTGAAGGTTTTGTGATATGTTTGACTGTGGATGTGTTATTTTTATACCATACATTGTTTATAGAGAAATTATTGACATTTCTTATGATAGTTTTAATAGGAATGTTTATGTTATGTTTAAACCTGTTAATATGAGGAATTAATTGGACTTAATAAGTGACATGTGGAACCCGCTATAGCTCCTCGATGAATCGGAAGGTATCATGAGACAAAATAATGTCTTGGAATAAGGACTTGACAAAATCTTATTTGTAGTCTTGGCACAAGGCCTTGACTATGTTGTTATGATAGTTTGACATTATGCATTCCATTATTATGAAAGTGGTTATTGATATTTCATGTGATTATTCGATCAGTAGAATATCCATGTGAATAAGTAAATGGAATTATTTCATTTTATTTCTTCCATATTATGCTAATGTTCATGTTTAAAAGGATTTTTATTTAGTTATACATTACCTTAAATGTTTATTCTTATTCATGAAAGTTCCCGCTATATTGTTATCCTTACTGGGCATCTGAGCTCACCCCTTTCTATGTTTTATTTCCAAGATGTGAAAAAGTATTTTATGAATTACCTGTAGGGATAGTATGAGGGCTTATGAGTGTGGTCTATGGGGATACGATGTTGTTGTTGTTTTTAACTTTATGATGTAATGTAAACTTTATGAATGTATCTAGTGTTTCCAAGGCTACTAAACTAATCGGTCTTTCAAACATGATATTTTGTGATCATGTAAATGTTATGTAATAATGCCCCAACTCTTGGTAACTAGTGTCAGGGTGTTATAAATATTCAATGATTTTATACTTTTGATAACATATCCAGAGGCTGAGAAATTGATTAGAGATAGCCAGGAATATTTCCTAGATCAAGTTGTTGAAAGAACAATAATTGTTCATATTAGTGATGTTACCATAGTAAATGAATATATTGATGTATTTCTTGATGAATTTTTGGGTGTACTTCCAGATCATGAGGTTGAGTTTACTAATTAATTATTTTTATATTCTAAGACAATTTCAAAACCACTTTATTGAATGGAACATGTAGAACTTTTTTTAATTGAAAAATTAGTTTAAATATTTTCTAAATAAGGGTTTCATCTATCCATTAAATTCACCCAATAGTTCCCATTTTTTATTTTTTAAGAACAAATACTATTCAATTAGTATTTTTATTTATTATAGATTCTTGAAAAACATCACAGTGAAGAAAAATTATCATTTTCCTCAAATTTATGATTTTTTTGACTAACTAGCTCTAGGTAGAATATAATTTTTTAAATATTGATCTTACTATAGGATACCATAATTTTAAGATGAAAGAAGAATATTTTGGAATCTTATGAGTGTGGAATTTATTTTATATAAAAATGAGCGATGATGGAAATATCTATGATTTTAGATATAAGGAAAATATCATTAGTGAGATGTGATGATTATAGAATTATTATATATTAACTATATGTTATTAGATGACATGCTTGATGGTGAAGTGGTTATCTTAGGTACTTTTTAGGGATTCACTTAATGGAATTGGATGGAATGATTAATATTTTATGTGGTGATACTTAATGAATTATTATAGATTCAATTTATGGAATTTGATTACATGTTTGAGTTATTATCTATGTTATTTGGATTGTTTGAACATGTATTAATTGAAATATACATGTGCCCATAAGTATGACCATTATTTACAATAATTAATGATTAAGAAGGCCATGTAATTGAAACATTATTTAATGAACATACATTTAGGTATTTTATTTAATGACATGAAAAATATAATCATATATATTATTAATGATGTATTTTAAGAAGGGATAAGTTTTATTTTGGATGATTTTACTTACATAATTTATTAAGTTTGGGGAAAAACATATGGAAACCCCCAAGTTAAAAATTATTCCAACTCAACCATACTTTTGAGAGCATGGCTCTTCATGCTTGAGCTAGCCCAGAAGTACGACATGAGATGTTATGGGTGGGAGAGCACATGTGATGGAGTATAGGATATAGGAGAATACCTGTGTATTAGAGTTCATGGGATAGGTTAGGTAGGCAGTGCAGGCTGGCGAACCCCATGAGCCTATATGAGTCCTTCTATGGGCACAAGAGAAAACTGTATTCTACTCACTGACCAATTAGTGGAACATAGAGTATGATATTCCATTCCCAACCACTTCTTAACATGATGTGGGAATTGGAATGATGTGTTCACTATTCATAAATTTAATAAGATACAGAAAAAATGTTGGACATGCGATGTGGATGATCTTGGTCCACTAAACCCCTATAGCATGTCATCTTCTTCCTGGTACCTTTTATTTCATCTTTGTAGAGTTTCTTCCACCATTATCAAGATGTTTTCATCATGAAATCATGAAACTTTGTGTGTTTATCCCTTAAAAAATGATGAATTAAAATCATGAGATCTAGCTAGTTCTATAACATTTATTACAAATTATTTTCTTGTGCTATCATACATGAACAGAAGAAATCTAGCTAAGATATCTCCTATGATGATGTTAGGCCTATTCATAAAGTAATGTTATGCATAAATTCTTAGGAAGAACTTAATTTATTTAGGTATTTACTCTATCATGAATAAAATTTGAAATAAATAATGATATGTGGGTGATAATGGCACCGCATGAATAAATTTTTAATCCCCAATCTTCAAGTATTTTAAAGGGGACATGCTTCCGGAAATGTGTTTATATTTAATAAGATGGATATGCCACAAAATATCTATGATAATGAAATGACCATATATTTGTTTTATTTATCTCACCATAAGCTCCATGTCTAAATGGAATGGCTATTCCATTGTCTTAGATTGCATTTTGGATGTTTGAAAAATTGATGTGGTAAGGGTTTGTTGCTATAGGGGGCTACATCATGGTGAATTTCATTTTATATCAAGATTAATTTTTGAGTATTAATGATCTAGAAATCAAGAGGGGTTGCACCAAAGAATACATACTATTCGTAATGGGCTACATAATGTACCATGGAAACTATTGATATGTCATGTAGTATCCATGAAAAATATTGGAGGAAGAATAATACCAACAATATTTTGGGTTATTAAAGAGTGAGTAGATCAATACCTAATAGTTAGTAGGTATTTTCCTTTAAACGGGGGAGATTAATTGATATTTTCATAACACATTTAAATCATGTAAAAAATGAGTTATTATTACATGAAAATATATTATTCTGATGTTAATAAATTCTGCATAAAATTTATGAAGACTTCAAGGAAGAAAAATAGACATATCATTTTAATATTCATATACATTTATCATTGAATAAAACAATGTTGTTTATATAAGGGGTTATGAGCTTGATGATTTCACAACCACTAAAGATATGATCAAGTGAAGAAAATTATTTTTTTGTCTACAAAAAAAGAAGAATCTTTCAAGGCTATTTTAAGAAATTAAAGGTGTTTCATCAATGTGTTTTTATATAAGCGATTGAGTAGCCCTGTAAGAACTTCAACAAATAATCTACCTTTATTTAAAGGTTAGAGGTTCCACCTCTTATATTAAAATCATGAAAATGAAATTTCCAAGAGATTACAAGATTCAAAATGACCAAAGTCCACAACCAACAGTTACCTGCCTATAATTTTCATCAACCATTCAGTGAGTTTTCTTTCTTCTTCTTGAAAAACAAGACATCCTGCTCTACCTCGACCTCACCCCAACCCCTTGATCTCCCCCTATTTGAGGTTATAGACTGATGTATTTCTAGTAATATTTCAGCATCAGTGCTATCACTAGATCTGTCTTATTTTCTTTTCTCAAGAGAGACTTTATGTGCCATTATGTTCATCTCCTCTTTATCTTCAATTGCTTCAGATGGAGCAATAATATTTTGCTGCATTAACTCTTCAGATTTTCCCAGGATACAGACCTACGACTTATCGACACCATTAAAATTTTGGTCAGAGGGGGGAGGAAGATTACCTATAGTAACCTGCTCATCCATAATTGGAGGAACAACCAGATCCTGTTTCTTTTTATAGGAAACAAGCTGAAAACCATCTTTATCCACCATCTTTTTTGGGGATGCATGCAAATTTTTAGAAATGACAGAAGAGTCAGCATCCAAAATTTTCTTTCCCTTTCGGTTACCTGAAGTTACCATCCTTTCCTATTCAAGTTGATGATCAATCTCTTTTTGAAGATAATATTCAACCATTTGATCAACTGTGAAATCATCAGCACTACTTATTGCATTTTGGTCATTGAATGCATTCTTTTATGTGGAAAAGATGTCAGCCCAAGATTTCTTGCATAAGATAACCCCCTTCTCATATCCTGGGAATTTTTTCACATCCTTTGTCACAATATCATTCATTTCTTCCAACCATTTTCTGCTCTCCGTAGTCTTTTAAGCCTGTGTGGTTTTGCATTTGTTAAAACAATTATTTGCATCATGCACACGTAGAGTGAAGAAGCTACAAAGGATGGAGTGTCTACATGTATATTGATCATGAACAATCACAATACAATCCTTGCAAAATTTTGGTAATTTTTCATTAATGATATTTAACTCAAGGTTGTCCTCCTCTGTGGAAATCATTACCTTGTCCATAAGAGTAGAACCAAATTCCACTTCAACCAAGAATCTAGAAAAGTGTCCAAAGCGAGCAACTTCTATTTCCTTTTCAATTTTAACTGGAATTCCAATAGACATTGCAATATCATATAAAATTTTGGGATGCCACAGAATCCAATTTAATCTATAAACTCGAACCCAAACTTGAGTTGCAGAATTTCCCACTTCAAGAGGATTGAATTTCTTGTTCAATTCACGAAGATGAATAATTCCGGGTTTCAGTGCAATAGAACCAAATCCCCAAGATCTAATTTTAAGGTCTTCTGTGGGACAAAGCATATGAAAATATCCTTTTCGCAACGAAACACATTTCCAGGAAGAGAAGCCCCAGTAAGATGAAATTCATTCCTTAAGCTCCTCAATATTCATGGGACGAGAACCTTCGGGTAAATATAGTCTAGCAATGATTGAAAATTCACCCAATTTGAGTCTTTCTGAAACAAAATGGGGGTCTGCTTTTATATGTGCAATGTTCTCTTTCCTTCTAATGGAAGAATCAGACGTACCTTTAAAGCAGTAAAATGAACGATTTGTAGAGGATCCTTCATAAGTAGTGTTGTGTGGAAACACATCCATTTCCAGAACTGATGAAGTATTATGGAAATCCGTAGAATTCGAAAAAACACCGGTCTCCTATGTCACCATATTTTCACCAGCCGCAGAGATCCGTTCAATTTTTGGATCCAAAAAACCACCAATCCTCATAGCATCACCGTGGAGTTCATCGTGGGAATCTATCACAGTGATGGTTTTTGCCTCATCGACTATCTAATAGGATTCACCAACAATGAAATCAGCAAAAACCGCTTCAATACTTGACCTCAACACAACCTTCTGTGCTGACACTCCATCGATCTTCGTCGCACCGCCGCCAGCATCTCAACCCATGAAATTACTAGTTACCACCGCATCAGTCACTTCTGCAACACACCGCACAACATGTGGTGTCATGGTCTCGCCATTCGCATCAATGGAAAAGGAGCCTCCCGCATTACAACCTTCGATATCAGACTTCGCTTTAGATCTAGGCATCAACCAATAAAATACCTTTATTGATAATTCATTCAATTCTACAAATAAAGAGACCAACATATCCAAAAAAAATAGGTGTGTATATTCAAAAGTAATGTGAAAAGGAAGATAAATAAGGTGATATTTTCCACCAGTAGTGATCCATAGAATGAATATTTTAGGGAGTGACCTTGTGATGTAGTGAGTTATCCCTAAACCTTATAATGAAATGAGCATCAAAATATGTGTGACCAAGCCTGAACCTGGGTAATTAGTGAGCTTCATAGTGGATTTGTGTGTGTGGATGAATGCATATGTATAATCCATGAACATATCCTAGCGAGGGTGATGAAATTGAATATTCATATCATATTTATTTTATATATGAACAAAAAAATATATCACAAATCCCTAATCACATTCTAGAAATATCATAACATGTAACCCTGAAGTTTGAGAGGTTAGGATCATATAAGATAACTGAGACATTTAAATGAGTAAGGTTTTATTTGTCAAAGATATTGAATACCCTCATTTACCCCTCCCCCCATTGGTAATCTGACCTTAATATTGTTTTATAATTATAACAAGTGGTATGAGAGTAAGGTTTATTTGTTGAATTTTATTTCTCTGATCTTGTTGATTTTATTATTAAAGCTGATGTTTTTTTACCATTCTTTGTGGGATGACATGGAAAAATAAATAAATTCAATTAGAAGCCCAAATCAAGTGGAATTAATTTGTGTGGAACTTGTTTTTAGAAAATTGGGATACAATTTTATGAGTTTGAAAACTTCTAAAAGGAAGTTATCTGTGATTTAGATTGTGAATCTCTCTATAATGGTATTAAAAAAATGAATGAGGCACCTAATATTCTAGGTGATCATGGAACTACTAATGAGGAGTTGATCATAAGAAAACTAAATTTGGATGTCTTACACCTATCAATATATATTGTTCATCAATAAAGAAAAATGAATTTAGAGTTTAAGGGGAAGAACATGTCTCAACCTATATATATTTATGTACAAGAAATTTTTCTATAAAAATGATAAGACTAAAAAAAGGTTTATTAAATTAATAACTGATTTAGGGGATAATAATTACTCTCCATTGGATGTGTATAATATGAAATCAACAAAGTTGAAGCAACTAAAATAATATTCCAAATAAAAGCGTGTGAACATAGAAGACTAATCTAAAGTAAAATAAGTATGATTTTGTTGGTCTCATGGTAGGAAATTTTAATTAGAATAGAAAGAATTGATAAGAAAGCGTAAGATTAAAATATTATTCTCGTCAATGAAAATATAAAATGATGGATCGTGAGAACATTTAGGGTTATATTAAACAATTCGTGGAAGAGGATATTTCCAGTGGAAAGACTCTCAAAATAGAATTATATTCCTAACAAAAATTAGGGAGAAAGATGTTCTAGTGGTTAGAAGAAGAAATAGTTTCATCAAATAACCATTTAAATACAAAGGGTAATCTAATTATCAATAAGGGTTGAGATTTTTTATTTGATCACCCTTGGAAAGGTGATGATGGAAAAAAATTAATTTTTTGATCCTAGAGGGAAAAGAAGAAAAAATTATCATATCAAATAGATAATGCTTCATGGGTAGATCTGTCCTTGAAATGAATGAACTAAATCCATCCATCTAACATTCCTAAGGCCTTCAATTTTTTTTATTATATGATAAAATCCCATTTTAAGGGATGAAGGGGGTGGAAACCCAAAAACCTCATAGACACAAGACAATCACACATGAAGGACAGAAAGAGTAAAACCTGAAAGATAACGCTGAACTAATCCTCCCCAGCAATTTATCATGAAGATTATCTCCACAGTTGCAAGGCTAATTGGTATGTAAGTGTCATGTGTCAAAGCACATGCCCAATCCGATGTCCTCCACCATACCCTCTCAAATAAGAAAATCCAAAAAACTCAAAAAATATGGATCACGAACTCTAAAACCTCCTCTGAATACTTCCCATGAAGTTGCATATATATCACAAACCTCCCACCTTCCAACAAAAAACCATTCAAGCAAGATGAACCACCATGATACGACCCTCAAGCCAGGGCTGCAAGGAACTATCACAACAAAAGATCAAAAGAAACCAAGAAATAGACACAAAAATACCCAAGACCTCCCCCTTCAAGCCAATGGACATATCCCATAGCACACCAAAGAATGCGATAAGGAGACACTGAATCGAGATGAAGCCTCGCAGAGAATCCAGAAGTGCAATGGGGAAAACACCACGTACACCCGAACTGACACTAGGGAAGATTCTAGAAGCTAAGGACATCCTCAAGAACACCGAAAATGAAGAAACCAATGCTAGAAGGCATTGAGAACCTGAAGTTGATAGTTCCAATGTTGGACCACCCAAGGCGACACACACATGCACTAAGCAGCCAGGCACTCCAAATTAGTCGTCGAGCACGCTAGATCTGACAATGAACACACCAAATATAGAATATCCCAAAACAGGGATGTGAAATAGAGTCACCACCTAGAGAAACCAGACCACACATATCCATTACACTCAACACCAAATCCAAGAACTCTAAATCTATTTTCGAGCGCGTCATATCCGACCACGAATACGCAAGATCTGGAAAAAACTAAAGATGGGAGGTGCAACAGAGCCACTGCCGAACAAAGCTAGAGCATTCATGTCCATTACCAGCCGATACCGAGCCGAGGAGAGATATAAGGCACCAAGGCCGGTCTCCACCAGAGGAGGAAGGAAGAAAATATGTTGGAGGAACCCTAGCGAAGCGAGGGGTGGAGGAGAGACACCGCTCAAAGACCCCAATCGGTCATTTGAACAAACTACACCATATAATGAGAAGAAGAGAGTTTTGAATACTCTAGTGAAAAGTGAAATTCATGAAGGTTCCTGAAATTAACATATAATGGACCCAGAAATAGGTAAAAACAACTATAATAAGGCTCAATGAAGATATGTAAATATGATTTTATTTTATTGGATTCATGGTGACACCTTCAATTTTTTTACTGATGCGTGAGGATATATCAAATACTGTGATGCTCATGGAAATCATAAAATTATAAGCCAATATGTATATAAAAATAAGTATGGGTATTATATTAATAATTATTACCTTTCTAACCATTCAAATGAAAAAATTCTAGAATAAGTTCAACATGGTTTAAAGTATGATTTCAAGATGCGTGTAAGAGGGAAACTATTTACTTGATAAAAATATTTTAGAGATTATATAAATAAGAATCTCTTACTTAAAATGAGGTATAGGAAATTCCCATGTCTATCCCTAAACTTCAATCATCATGTGGAAATATGAAATGTTCTTAGAAATAAGAAAATAGTTTACTTAATGATGAAATTAATATGTCCCATGAGAAAGGGACTTCCCAAAAAAGTAAATGAGATTGGCTTGGGTAACATGTGGTTTCAAAGGAAATGGTTAATTAATATATGGTTGATTCTAAATATAAATTTTCTTTCCAACAGGTGGAGAAGAAATCCCAAAATGTTGAGTAGAGATTTCTTAGATTCGACCTAGACAATAAGGGGGTGATTTGAAATCAATGTGGTGGAAAACTATATTCATATGGGGGGATATCATTATGGTATAATTTTCTTATTCCCTATGAAATTATAATTTCTAGTGGAAAAATATGTTTTTGTACCACACCCTTTTATTTTATTGATATTAGTAGAGATAAGTGATATTGTAAAAGTAATATTTTCAAATAAATCTAAGGGGGATATTGTTGGATTCCAAATATTGTGGAGTGGTTTTATTGACAATATGTGTCATGATGAAAATATCATTGGTTATGTGTTAGTTCATGGATAATATTAAGTATTCACTTTATGGAATTATATTACATGGTTTATGGTGATGTGGTGACTGTTGGATAATTCCTATGTATTCACTTGATGACATTTGATGTCATGCTTAATAGTAAAGCGGTGACACTTGGAGAATTATTATAGATTTACTTGAATGAAATACATGGAGTGCTTGAAAAATCCTCCATGTTTTTTCAGTTGTTTGAACTGGTGATAATGGAAAATACAAGTGTTGAGGATCTTATACATTTTTTACAATGTTTAATGAAGATAAAGGCCATAAAATATTAATATTATTGCATTAAGATATGTTTTTTTTCAGATTATTTGTGGCCAATAATATACATATATATATAATAAATATTTTTCATGATTTATATTAATTACTATATTTTTTTGATTATTTTACTAGAACCTTTAATAGAGTTTTAGTAATAAATATGGCCATTCCCAAGCGAGAAAGATGGCCAGCTCAACTGAACTTTTGGGAGAATGGATCACTATGTAGGATCCATTCCACAAGTCATGAATGAATAAAAAGTGTTGTGAGAGTTATTGGGCTAGTGAATAGGCCCATTGAATAATGATATGGGGTGAAAGCACATGCACTAGAGAAAGTGTCCTGTAATGGGTTGACATAGCTCGTGCGCCTTGGTGTGTGTATGTGTTGGTATGGGAGTAGACCCCATTTTTATGCCAAAAACTCATGAGGACACATAGTATGATATATCATTCCTCAAACAAAGAATAGTTGGATGGGTGACAACAAAATATATTTTCACTATTCCTTTGATCAATAAGATATTTCAATAATATTCGTTGTACAATTCGATTGATCTTGGATATCTGATCAGCTGCAATGCTTTTCCTTCTTCTTGGCGATCATGGGTTTAGTTGTCCATTTTATTTTCCACCATTATAAAGACCCAATGATAATACCATCATAAAACATTGATAATTTATCATATGATCAATGTCTCATTAAAAATCCTAATATATAGGAATGTTTGTAACATCTATTGGACATGATATTCATGCGCTGTCATGCATGAATAGAAGAACTCTAGTTGAGATGTCTCATATAATGGAATTATTCGTATTCATGAAGTGATTTAATATATAAATTCATGGGAATTATTGAATTTATCCATTGAATTACACATTCATGAATATGATGCGAAATAAATAATGAGTCACAGGTGGTTATGTGGCCACATGAAGAAATAAGTAAGCTATATTCTTTGGGAATTTAAATGAAAATATAGTTTGTGGTATGTGTGTTTTGGACGATAAGATAGATACACCAGAAAATCTCAATGATAAGTATATGTCCAAACAATAGGGGTTTTAACACCTTGTAAGCTCCATTAAAAAATGATATGGATACGTGGTACCCTTGGCTTATGTTGTCGATAGATATAAATCAGTAATGGCATGGGTTTGTGATATAGGGGTCAATGTCATGGTTAATGGAATTTCACCACAAGATAAATGTTTGAGATTTATTAATCTATAAATCTAGAAAGTGATACACCATATAAGACATACTACACCATAATGGGTTACGTGCTTCACTGTAGAGGTAATGGTTGTGATGTAGTATCTATGAAAAATAAATGAGGATACATAATAACCACTATTTTTTTTGGTATTAAAGAGTGGGTAAATAAATAACCAATATTCAGAATGTATTCACATTTAAATAAGGGAGATTAAATGTGTTATTCCTAATTTATTTATATCATGGAATTAAATGAGTAATTATAAATTATACAATTATTGTTGTAGTGTGAATAAAATTTACATGTATGTAATAATGATTTTGAGGAAGAAAAATTGAATGATCATGTTCAGACCCACATGCATGATGAATCGAAGAAAGAATGTGTTGTTCCAATGAGGGGATGGAATCATAATGATTTGGAATCCATTGAAGATCATGTAAGGTTTAGGATATTATTACTCTATTTATAAACAATTGGTGAATCATTCCATAATGGTTATAGAATTTAAAAGTCTTTAATCAAGGTTTTTTACATAAGTGATGGACCAACCCAATAATAACTTTAAAAGAAAATATACCCAATATGAAGATTCACGTTTTGTTACTAATGAGGGTACCTACATGTCCATACACTGTTTTTGGATCCTTTCTTGAGATGTGAGTGCAATAAGATGAATAATGTGATCCTTTCCATGAATAGTAATCCAAAAAATTAATGTTTTATACAGTGAGCCATTGGAAGTATTTATTTTTACCTAAGCCCTATATGGTAGTGAGCTAGGGTATATGTGTGAAATATCATGAACTTATGTAAGAAGTGATCTTAATTGTGGATTTTGGTTTACGCTCCCATGCTGATTCATGCTCCTTGTACATATACCAATGAGGGAAAACCAAGTAAATACATTTGTCATATTTACTTCATGCATGCAAACAAAAAGTGACCATATAACCTTAATCATATCCCGTAAAGAGAATAATATGTAACCCTCAAGGTTGACAGGTCAAGATCCTATAGAGAAAGTTGGACTTTTAGAGGAGTAAGAGTATTAATTTTAATTGATAGTGTATACCCTAATTCACCCCACCTATTTGGATAATCTCACATTATATTATGTGTATAACTCTAAAAAAAGATATTTTGAAAGGGGAATTTTAGACTATATATAGACATTATGAGTTAGTTGGTATGCCTTCTTAGTTGACTACTACACCAGAAATATTTACAGATCATATAAATAGAGTTTTCCATGAATTTTTATATAATTTTATGGTTTAATTTATTAATTATATACTGATATATTCTAAAATTATTTAGGATCAGTAAATAAATAAAAGGATTATTTTTAGAATCCTAAAAGAATATAATCTATATGGAAAATTTAGTAAGTGTGAATATTGGTCACAATAAATTTATTTCCATAGGCATATTGCTTCTAAATATGGCATAATGTTTTGACCTATTAAAACTACAGTTCTTGACAAATATAATGGAACACAAATTGTAAAATAGATTCATAGTTTTATTGTTTTAGTGGGTTATACACATTGGTTTGATAAAAATATTTCAAAATTATACAGTCTAATGACTAAGACAACTCAAAAATGGGTTAAATTTATCTAGAAAAAATATTGTGATGATATTTTCCAATAATGTAAAAGAAGATTGGTGAATGTTCATGTTTTGGCCCTACCCTCTATAAATGGTTAATTTTTCATCTACAATGATGTTTCATTGAAGGGAATTGGTTTTGTTATGGTGTTGAATGATCATGTAATTACATATAAATTATATCTATTAAAACCAAAGGAGTTAATTTATCTTATAAATGATATGGAATGAGCATATATTGTTTTTTCATTAAAAATATAGAGGTATAATTTATATAAATTATAGAGTTAAATACATACTAATTATAAAATTTTAATGTTCATATTCACACTAAAGTGGTAGAATATGAGGTATATAATATGGCTGGAACTGATTAATGATTACAGCTACATGATTCATTACAATCATGAAAAAGAAAAGAAGGTAGCTAATTCTTTTATTCATAAAGATAATGTTTTATTAACCATGTATAATTTGGGAAATAACCCTTTGGTTAATGATTTTATAAATTTTATCCAATAAATTGTGCATGTAGGAACATACTCTATCTTTTTAGGTTTCTTTTCAACCAAAATTGTTAGAAATAATTAATCTTACGGAGAAGGAGGATCGTTTTTATAGGAAATAGAATAACCAATTATGAAGGTTAGGATTTAAAAGTTTAAATTTTATGATGTATGTATTTTATAATTTGTAAAGAGATTGTGTTTACCATGTGAATTCCATTTCAAAAGAGAACTCTTGAATGAAAATCCGAGTTCCCTATATTCTATTCATCCTAAAAGAACTAAGATGTGTATATATCATTAGTAGAGATATTGGTGGTATGGAATGAAATTAGATATTTATGACATTACCATCAAACATTTGACATTCCAAGAGGTTAAATTAGAGTGAAAATTACCAAAGTGGATACTTCAGACTCCACTATTTCATGAGTGGAAATTGGAAAACATATCCATGGATTTCATGGTGGTATTGCTAAAGGCTTCTCATGGTAATAGTGTAATTTGGGTTATTTTAAGTCAACTAACTATATCATTACATTTCCTTCCCATTAAAGATAATAAGTCTTTAGATTATCATTCTAAACTATACCTCAAGGATATATTAAATTTATATGGAGATATTATATCTATTGAATTTGAACATGATTCCAGGTTCACGTAAATTGTTTTGGAAAGTCCATCATAAGTTGTTATGTAATTAATTAAATTTAATTTAATATTTTATTTGTAATTATGATTGAAAAATATGATTAAAAGATTCATGCATTGGAAGACATTCTTTGAAAGTTTCCAAAATATTATAGGGGAGATGAGATCATAATCTTTCATTAGTTGGGTTTTCTTATAATAATAGTTTTCAATCTAGTATACGGATGATTCCTTTTGAGGAATTATATGGAAAGAGGTGGGGTACTCAAACATGTTAGGATGCATTAGGTGATATGAATTTATTAGGACTATAATTAGTATAATAAATGGTTTTAAGTAAACATGTGTCAGATGCATCTCCTGTTTTGATACCTAGAGTGGTACTTTTATAAGAAAAACATTCTTATGAATAACAACTCATAAAAATTATTTACCATAGAGAGTAGCTGTTGTAAAGAATGATGATTCAAAAGGTTAGGGTTTTTTAGAAAACCCATATGATTGATGAAGTAACATAGGAATTGGACAATGCTATGATGGGTAAATATCCTCACTTATTTGAGAAATGAATAAAATTGTTATGAATTAATTTAAAACCTGAGGAAGAATGAAGAAATTGATGTATGGTTAATATTAAATCAATATCATGCCTTATTAATACTCGTTAAATAGATATTATCAAGGTATACTAATTAAAATAACAAAAGGAAATTTTCCAAAAGGAGAAAATCTTAAATTCTGACCAAATTGGGTTTTAATTTATTATAATAATTTATTTTAAATATTCTTTTCTCAATTATATAATAATAATTTTATGAAATTATTTATTAAAAAAATCCTCATGTCTTATTTATATTAGGATTAATATTTTATAATATTCTAAAATTTTTTATTTTTAATGAATAGTGAAAATACGGATTTTTATTACATATTGTCTTCTTGTTTCATGAATTTAAAAAGTAAAATTTTGTTTTAAAATGATTTAAAAGTAAACTTAGTTGATTTTTATAATTAATAATCTTATTAATTTGATTTTAATCAATTATATACTTGAAATTTTTATAAAAACTTTTTTATACTTAAAAAGAAATTTTCTAAAAAACCATCTTTTATCGTGTTTTTCGGGTTTAATTTTAATTGAAATTAGACCACTTTTGTGAATTGAATTTGATGAATAGGCTTTGTATTTTTATTTATAAAAATTTATATTATTTAATATGATAAACAAAAATTTTCAACATAATGAAAATTAAAAATAGTGAAAATCAATTTAAATATTTTAGGTTAAAATAGGTTGATATGGGTCTAAACTAAATAGATAAGGGTTAATATGACCAATATTATGAGGTCCTGGTCTTAAAATTACATAGTATAGCTATTTAAACTATATTTTTGTTCTTTAAAATCTCAAAGATTATTTTGGTTTATAGTATTTGAACATTATGACATAACTCATAGATATCAACCCACAAACATACAAAGTGGATACCATTAAAATAGTATCCATATCTTCCAAAACATAAAATTTTCAACATAAAACAACAACATGATTTTTCTGTTAAATTATCATAAAATTTAACATGACACACTTATTTCACTTACACATCCTTATAACCTATGAAAAACATTTAAAAATATTATATGAACATAAGAGTCTCAGTAAATGATATAAAAAGAAGGAAAGAAACCATTAGTCCATGAATACTTATAAACTTATGAAATAATTATCACAAATACATAATTCTCACCCATATATACTTACTTTATGAAAAATGATATTTTAATAAAACATTAAATATATTATATAAAACCATAATAGGTATCTTGGGTCATTACATACTTACATTTTAAACCCCATGATGACAATTTGATTTGTATCCCTCACAGATACCTAACAATGTAACCCTCATGGCTACCTTTTTGTGTAGCAATCACAATTACACTTCGAGTAACCATACAGTTGACCTCAAACATACACATACCCAATGAATTGGAGGGAGATATAGGTCCCGTCCTTCATCATTAAAATTCCCAAATACCATAACATAATAATAAAAAATTGATAATTTCATAAAAACATTGCTTTTGAATTTAGTAAAATAGAATTTTAAAAGATGTTTTTTAATGAAAAACCCCTTAAAAATATCAAATAATTGATATGAGAATTAATATCATTAAATCATTATGTGTATACACAGTAAATATATGTAATAAATCATAATATAAATGAAATTAATTATAATAATAATCATAGTAGCACATAATTAATGAATCAGAATGTTATCCCAATGAATGGAAATTGGGTTTAGAATTCCCTTACCTCAGGTTTTTCTTTCTTGAAATTTGTTTAAAAATTATGTATAATGGATAAAAGAGTGTTATTAATATTTTAATGAAACATATTGATTTTTATATCACCTTATATTATCATTTTATAACATCATTCCACATATTAATTAATAAAATCTTTGGCTATCAATTGTTTCTGGTGTGTTCAATACATGATTTCCATGGTCGGCTCGTAACGGATTTCCTTGTAGAAGGGAAGAGAAACTCTCGAAGTGGAATTAAATGGTATTAATATTTTTATAGAATATTAAAATATTCCATATAGAATTTTGTTTATATTGTATGAGGGTTAATCCTTAGATAAATTATTAATGATATTTGTTTAGATCCTTTTGGCAGTTCTTCAATAATCATGAATTTATTTCAAAATATACCATTAATATTATGGCTATAAGTTAGTTCAAGAACATAAGAGAGGTTATATAGTACAGTTTAAAATCTATTTCAACCATTAAAATGGTTTTACAACTAGTTTGGAATGAATTAAATGAAATTCAAAACACATCATCCAACATTTTAGTAAATCGGCACATCGCAGCTGATGTTTTTATTTTTAGAATAATTTGATGAGGAGAGGAATAATGATGATGAATTTTTTCAGCAAACATGATATCATCCAGAATATATAATATTATGTATATTTAATGCCTCTTGGACAAGGGAAGGGGAAGAGAGTATATGAAAATAAAAGGAATTAAAAAGAAAACACAAGGAAAAGAAAGAGGATTCTTACCTCTTGATCTCTTCTCATTGAGATCCTCCATAAGGCCTTTGGTTTTGGCCTTTAAGGAGACCATAAGGTCCTATACGTGAGGAATATCCTTGTGAAGGGTATTGGGTAGAATTTTGGCAATGGCCAAAGCTTGAGAGGTCTGAGAGGAAGATGGGGTGAGGGTAGTATTTATAGTGGAGAAGAGGAGGGGTTTTCCATTATTTTAATCATTAGTTTAATCAATTTTCTAAAGACTATGAACAGTCATGATTCCTATGACCTAAAAAAGTAATAAGTTTAAGAAAGTTCAAGATAATGTCCATTTACATAATACATGACTCAGGCATGATGCAAAAATTCATTTATTTAGTTTTTTTTGTAAATTAGCAAAATTCACTATTCAGAAAAATTCAAAAATTTACCTTTACCATTTTTCAACATGTATAATAAAAAAACTGATTTCAATATTTTGAAAATAGTTTTCTATGCATGATTAATTAATTTTTTAAATAAAATCATATTTTATTCCAAAAATAATAATTTTAAAACTATAACTGATTTTATATCACCTTGAAAAATTAATGAAAATATCTTTATCTTATTACCATAATAAAATAAAATAATAATATGATTTACTATTCATAAGGGTCGTAATACTAAGGGTATGTTACTATTCACCAAAAAAAAGAAACTTGGTTATATCAGACTATAAATAACTTACTAATCACAACTGTATATGTCCATTTATCGAAATTATAACCATATAAGTGGAAAAATAAGTTTAACTGCTAGTTTATAAATATCTTATAAAAAATCATTTATTTAATTATATTTTTCAAAACATTGGCGTGTTACATTCTCCCCACCTTTTAGAAATTGTGTCCTCCAAATTTTGATTATTTACTTATTAAAATACTGAGGGTGCCTTTTCTTCATAAAATTTTCAGATTCTAATATTGCTTCATCAATCATGTGGTTTATCCACAATACCATTACCTAGTGGATTGACTTATTACACAATACATGTTATATTTGATCAAGAATTTTAATAGTTTTCTCTTCATAAGAAATATTCTCTTCCAGCTGAACTACTTATGGGTTAAAAACTTGAGATCAATCTGACACAAACATTCTCAACATCGAACCATGAGAAAAATTATGTACCTGAGATAAACTTGGAGGAAAGGATACTCAGTATGAAGATGGTCCAACTTTATCTAAGATTTTATAAGATCCAATGAACCATGGATATATCATTCCTTTCATACCAAAATGCATAACACTTTTCCTTGGTGAGATTCTAATAAAATCATGATTACCAACCTTGAATGAAATGGCCTTCCTCCTATTATCTGCATAAATTTTATGCCTTCTCTGAGCTTCCCTCATGTGTTTCTGGATTATCTTTACTTTTTCATCCACATCATCTACTAATTATGGTCCCATCAACTTCCTTTTCCCAACGTTATCCCAAAAATCTGGAGTTCGACACCACTTCTCATATAATCCCACAAAAGGAGACATATATATAATGGAATAAAATCTATTATTATAATAAAATTAAACAGAAGAAATATGTTGATCCCAACATCCTTGGTAATCTATTGAAGAAGCATTAATCATATTTTCCAAAGTTTTAATTTTCCACTCTAAATTTCCATCTAACTAAGGATGAAAAGTTGTACTGAAATTTTATTCTATTCCTAGTGACTTCTAAAAGCCTTTCCAAAAGTCCGAAGCGAGCCTGGGATAATGGTCAGATACAATGGAAAAAGAAACTCCATGTAACCTGACAGTCTCTTTTAGGTACAGTTATGAATGCTGGTCCAAAGACATATTATCTTGAATATGATGTAAATGAAATGATTTAGTCAGTCGATAAACAATAACCCATATTGCATTGTTGCCTCGATAATTATTTGGTAGCCCAACAATGATGTCTGTGGATATGTTTTCCCATTTCCAATATGGCACTAGAAAAGGCTCAAACATCCCCTTTGGTAACTTCCACTCTACATTAACCTGTTGACATATCAATCATTTCACAGTAAAATATAAAATATCTCTTTTCATTCTATCCCACTAGTAATACTCCTGAAGTTACCTGTAAATCGTAGAAACTCCAGGATGAACTGAAAATGGAGAACTATGAGATTCTCACAACAACTCTTTATTCAGTTGATAATCACAAGGGACACACAATACTTTTCCCAATATCAAAACAAAATCTTTATCAAGGTTAAATTCTGGTAACATACTCATTTTAACTAATTATACCTTTTTCTATAAATCACTGTCTTCCTTCATCTCTTTCTTAATTCTATCTGACAAATATGACTACAATGAAACCTAAAACAAAAAAGTGTATTCTCCTGCACCAACAACTTCTAAGAAAAAAATAATCTAATCATTAATCAAATGGTCTTGTTCCAACCATATCATAGTTAACGATGCATGATGTTTTCGACTCATGGAATATGCCATATTGTTTTGTTTTCTGGGATGGTAATTGATCATGAAATCATAATATTTTATCAATTGAACCCATCTTCTCTATCTCATGTTTAATTACTTATGAATGAATACATACATCAGAAATTTATGGTCGGTATATATGTCATACTTGGATCTGTATAAATGATGCCTCCAAATTTTCAGAGCCTAAACGATAGCTTCTAATTCCAAATCATCGGTGGGATAATTTTTCTCATGAGGATTAAGGTTTCTTTAAGCATAATCAATTACCAAATCATTCTACATCAAAAAATAAATTCCCTTCAATGAAGCATCGCTGTAGATGACTAACTCACCATTTCTAGAATTTAGGTCCAAAATTAGAGCATTCACCAATATCTTCATCAGTTCCTAAAAACAAACATCACATTATATATTACAAACAAATTAAACCCATTTTCATGTTAACTTATTTAGCGGGATAGATAATCACGAAATTTGTTTAACAAACCGTCGCTAATAACCTTCTAGTCTAAGAAAACTATTAATCTCTACAACATTTGTATGTTTTGGCCATTCGTGAACCACTATTGTTTTGGTAGGAAAAATTATTATTCCATTCTTATTTACAATATTACATGGAAAAAAAATTTGTTGCAACCAAAATTCACACTATCTAAAATTTTCATACAATTTTTTTATGTTTTGAAAAACATGTCTAAGATGTTTTTCATGCTTCTCTTTACTTCTAGAATATACTAGATTTTCATTAATAAATACAACCACAAAATTATCCATGAACTCAAGAAGTATTTTATTTATAAGATCTTTGAATATAACAGGTTAATTAGTTTACCCAAATAGCATAACAACAAATTCATAATGCCCATATCTAGTACGGAACACTGTCTTCGAGGTGTTTTCTTCCTTTTTATTCAACTGATGGTACCCCAAACTCCGGTCAACCTTTGAAAAATACTTTTATCCCTCGAGCTGATAAAAAAATCATCGATATGTGTAAAAAGATACTTGTTTTTAACATTGATGTTATTCAAGGCTCTATAATCAATGAAAAGTCTCATTAATCCATCTTTATTTTTAACGATCAAAACCAAATCTCCTCATGGTGAAGTGCTTGGATGAACAAAGCCTTTATCAAGTAACTCCTACAATTAATTTTTCAATTCCCGAATTTCCATTTGAACTAGTCGATATGGAGGTTTTGAAATTGGATTAGCATTAAGAACTCTGTTAATTGAGAATTCAACTTCCCGATCAGGTATAACATCAGGTAACTCATCATAAAAAACATCAATGTATTCATTTACTACTGACACATCATTAATCTGAATAGTTCCCATATTTTTAACAATAACAAAAAGATAATATTAATTTCTATCTATCAATAGTTTCTAAGCTTCCTAATATGTTATCAATTTTATGGGTTCATTGTTGTATATAAAATAAAATTCATTATTAAAAACAACTTCTTTATCTTTGAAATCAATCTTAGTATGATAAATAGAAATCCAATATGTACCTAGAATGACATAAAACTCTACTATGGAAAAAAAATTCTACAGGTGAATTCCTTCTCCATATCACAATAGAAGGATTATTATAATTCCTATTTGTTATAATATTTTCACCCAGTGGTTTAACAATAAGTTCATATCTAATTTGTTTATTTGATATTTCTAATTGACTAGAAAATTTCTTAGGAAAAAAATATGTAGACTACATATAAAAAAACATTCGAAAAATATTTTTAAAAAAATAACGTACATGATACAACATTATTAGACAGTCTGACTTCTATTAGCATAGTCACAAAGGATCTCACTACAACTTTCTGATTATAATCTTGCTTCTGTTTATAATTCAAATCAATATTTGTGCATGAATTTTAATAATGACCAATATCACCAAATTTGAACCAATTTGCAGTTTTTGTATCTAGATTATTCCTAGGATTATTTTAATTACAATCTCATTCCATATGTCCAAAATTACTACATCAAAACAATTCCCGGTTTTGGTAAGCCATTCCCCATGGTGGTTTTTACCACAATTTTCACATACTGTAAACTAGACTTTCTTACTATCATATATCATTGATTGATTATTACCCATCTCTTTCGATATACACTACTTTTTATTTTTTTTATCAAATGATATGTGATCATCAAGAAAAATTATTTTTACCCACTCATAACATCATACAAGTTTCTCATTACTTTTGATTTATTAGGTGGTCAATGCCCTTCGGTATCTTGGATTCAATCCTGAGTAAAAGTGATTGGTTTTGCTATAAATATCCTAAATAAGATTTAGAGTGTAGATTCCAATTTGGCTTAATTTTGATTCATACAAGACCACTAAATATTTCTCTATTTGCCTCAATTCATGGAATTTCTTCTCTATCCTATGTTGAAACCCCTTAGGAAAATATTTTTCTTCGGCAGAACATTTAAATTCATCCCACTCAAAGGAATCAATATCCTATCTATCCTAGATATTCCTGACCATTGAGCACCACTGATCAGATTCACCTTCAAAATGATAAATGGAAATACTAACCTTTTGATTATCTAAACATCCCATAATATCACATATGGTTTCAAGGGATTTAATCCATCCTTCTACTGCTACTCGGTCAGAAGATCCACAAAAATCATGAGGGTGTATTCTCATAAAATGTTCCAATATCATCATGTTCCTTTTTATAGTAATTTTTGTTCTCATTCATGGATTCCACCACTATTTATTATCTGCATCAGGTATGCCATTACAGTCACAAAATATTTAGTTCCAATTTCCACCATTCCTGGTTGCGGATTCGGAAAGATATCAACCTCTTTGTTCCTTCCAACTTCAGCTTCCATGTTCCTTCTACAGAAAACCATTCTGAAAAGACATATCACAGATAAATCAACATTTTAATATTTATATTCTATACCATTTAAACATAAACATAGGGTAAAAAAATATTTATCGTATTCTATTATCATTATCCTAACCAAAAGAGTTATCTAAATTGTTCTCTTAAACCAACTTTAAGGTCACTGTGTTAAGCATTACAAGATATAGCTATTTCAATCGGATATTACTTTATTAAAATCACAAACATAATTTTAGTTTATAGATTTATAAATTTAGAGAATTACTCATACATATCAACCCACATGAAGACAAATTGGGTACAATTAAAATAATATCAATTTCTTCCAAAACAGAAATCTTTTTTTACATAAAACAATGACATGATTTTTTGTCAAATCTTCATAACATTTGATGTGACATCCTTCTTTATATTACCCATCCTTATAACCTGTAATTTTTTTTTAAAAGATGGTATGTTTATAAAAGTTTCAGTAAGTGGTATAAATAGTAGTAAAGATACCAGTAGTCTAAGAATACTAATAAACTTATGAAATCATTATCAGATAGACATGATTCTCACCCATATATACTTACTTTTTGAAACATGGTATTTACATAAATCATTAAAGAACATATATAAAAACATAATAAGTATAATGGGTAATTACTTACTTATATTTTAACCCTCATGGCTACCTTATGATTTGTAACCCTCATAACTACCTTACAGTGTAACCCTCATGACAACCTAATGGTGTAACCATCCCAAATACAAATGGAGTAACCATATGATCGACCTCAAACATAAACATATGTAATGTATTGGAAGGAGATATTAGTTAAAAAATTCATCATAAATAATTCCAAATAACCATAACAGAATCATAAAATATTGGTAATTTCATATAGACATTTCTTTTGAATTTTTAAAAATAGAGAATTCAAAAATTATTTATTAATTAATAGTCCCTTTCAAATACATATAATTGATGTGAGAATTAATATAATTAAAGTATTATGTGTATAACCTGTAAATACACATAATAAATCATAATATATATGAAATTCATTACAAAAATAATTTCATTATCACATAATTAATAAAGTATAAGTTTGACACAAATAATGGAAATTGGGTTACGAATTCCCTTACCTCAGGTTTTTATTTCTCGAAACTTGTTTAAACCTCATGTATAATGGTTAAAAGATTGTTGAAAATATTTTAAAAAAACATTGATATTTGTAAAACCTTATATAGTCATTTAATAACATCATTCCACCAATTAATTAATTAAATTTTTTTCTTTCCATTGCTTCAGTTGCATTCTTTACATGATTTCCAAGGTCGGTTCGTAGAGGACTTCCTTATCGAATGGAAGAGAAACTCCAAAAGTCGAATAAAATGGTATTAATGAATTTAAAGAATAATAATTTATTCCTTAAATCATTTTGGTTATATGGTATTATGAATAATCATTATATAAATTTTTAGTGAAATTCATTTAGATCATTTTGGTTGTTCTTCGATAATCATGAACTTGTTTCATCACATACCATTATGATTATGCATATTAGATAATTCCATATCATAAGAGAGGTAATATGGTAGATTTTAAAATCTATTTCAACCATTAAAATGGTTTTAAAACCTGTTTTTATTGAAATAATGTTAATTGAAAACAAATCATCCATGATTATGGTAAATCGCCACATCGCGGATAATGGTTTCATTTTTGGAATAAGTGGAAGAGGAGGGGAATAATTAGGATTATTTTTTCCCATTAAAATGATATTCTGTAGAATATATATGATTATGGAGATTTAATTCCTCTTGTATATGGGTAGGGGTGGAGAGTATAAAAAAAAGAAAACCAATTTAAAAGAAAGCACAAGAAAGTGAAATAGGATTCTTACCTATTGATTTCTTTTCATTGAGATCCTCTTTAAGGCCATTGGTTTTTGCCTTTTGGTGAGACCAGAAGTTATTGGATGCAAGGAAGATAATTGTTATGGGTATTGGGAATAATTTATAAAATTATCAAAGATTTATAGGTGTGAGAGGAAGAGGGGGTGAGGGTGGTATTAATGGTGGAGGAGAGGAGGGGTTTTCCATTATTATAATCATTAGTTTAATATTTTTTCTCAAGACTTTGAATAGTCTTGATTCATGTGACCCAAAATATAAATAATTGTATGTTTTTGTGAACTAATGTCCATTTTAATCGTACATGACTCAAGCATGATTCAAAACTTCATTTATTTAGCATTTATTTGTAAACTATCGAATTTAACTATTCACTAAAAATTCAAGTATTTCAGAAAAATCTCAAAAATTCACCATAACCATTTTTTGATGTGTATAATTAAAAAATGAATTCAATTTTTTAAAAATAACTTTATATAGAATATTAATATATTTTTTTAAACAAAATCATATATTATTAAAAAAATAAAAATTAAAAAACTATAACTAATTTTAAATAACTTTGAAAAATTAGTCAAGATGTAATTATCTTATAACCTCAAGAAACTTAATTAATAAATGATTCACAATTCATAAGGGTTGTATTACTATACATATTACTATTCATAAGTGTATGTTAATATTCACCCAAAAAATCAAGTTGGTTCTATCAGACTCCAAATAAATTACAGATCACGACCGCAGATGTAAATGTTTTGGAATTAAAATCATAGAAGTGACAAAATTAAGTTTAAAAAGTAGTTTATAACTATCTACTTAAAACTAAGTTTCATGCAATTCAATTTATTTTTTAAAACCTTGGGGTGTTACATATATACTTGTATAAATTATAATATAGATAAATAATTAGACCCTATATCGTATAATATTCCTAAATGGAACATTTTGGATCCATTTTATGTGATTAAAATATTAATGTATTTTAATCATTTAAAAAAACTAAAAGTGTGTATTATCCCCGACTTATAAAAGGACAACACCTATCCCCCCATCTCCACACATAAATAGAATTTTGTTTCATCCAAAACCCACCAAAATCCCTATTTTTCATCCCTCACTATGTATTTTAATTTCAATATTTTATCGTAAAACAAATCATGTATGGATTTAGGTGTAAACAAAATGTGGTCTTCTGAAGAAGATATATCATTCTTAATCGAGTGTTATTGTTTTATTTTCTTCTTCTACACTTATAAATTCTTCTTAAAATATGATGAAATAATAAAACTATTATATTAAATATATTGAGTAATAATTACGTTCATTTAATAACCTATAACTATCATTTTATTCTATCAAATGGAGAATTGAACCATTGTTTGTGTGTACGGTATACTACCACCTCGTGAATTGATATAATTCATTTTCCATAACTGCCTCTCACGAATGATTATAATGATGTATTTAATCTATATTAGTGACATGTATTTAATGATTATTATTCTTTAAGGATACTATATCGTTTATTATCATAACTTTCCATCTATAAAAAATTATTGCATTGTTCATGCATATCTGTGCGTTGAGACCTCCATGAAGTGATGTGTTTCATTCTTCATCAAGGAATCAAATGTCTAGTATGTAAAAGTTTATTTAAAGATATGATATTATATTTTTGATATACTTATAATTTTTTTAATTTAAAATGACACATTTCTTCTTTCCCCCAGGTTTTTTGAAAATATGAAACATTATGCATGTGTATGTTCAGCCTACCATCTCTATGATTGTAAAACAATTCATTTTTTGTAACTGTCCCTCATGGTTGGTTTTAAACGAAAAGTTAATTTTTAAAAATAATAATTATGAAATGAATATTCTTTTGCTGACGATGTAATAATGAACTCTTTGATCATATCTATCCAACTAAAATCATTTTGGATATATAAGCATAATATCACTAAAATGTCTGATGTGAATATAATAGATGAAATAATTAAATTATAATAAATAAAATAAATGGAATAATTAACCTCAAAATGGTTCTTTATAAAGTAAATTATTTTCATATTTTTATTATTAGGGAATATAAAGATTGTATGTGTTGAGTCAGAATCATGGGAATTGAATCAAGGTAAGGCACGATTTAATATAAAACCTAGTTTTAAAAGATATAAAGATTTATTTTCAATATCTTTATATTCTATGTCCATATTTTTCAAATTATTTTTTGGATATATTAATATGAATATAAATGAATTCTAAAGGATATAATAATTTTTAATTTCATTCAAAGGATACCAAAAGGAACCTTTTACATATTTCAAAAAGAACAGTTTGACTATATTTACAAACAGAAAAATTAATTATCAATATTAATTTATATGGTGCCAAAATATTTTTCCCCTCACTGAAACTATTATTTCAGGTTCTTTTTCTATTACAAGATTTTATTATTCCATAAAATAAAACCCCTTCTTCACTTTTTTTGTTATATTTAATTTTTAAAAATTTGTTTTCAAAAAGTACTAGTATTTTAATATTCAAAAATTATTTTCTTATGGGTTAAAAATAGTTTTCAAGGGTTTTATGTTGAAGTAACTCAATCATAAAATGTTTTATTCATTATATTTAACTTGATAACTATAGATTAAGATGGGTTATCATAATACATATTTTATGACATGTCATCTCAATACAGATTATATGTCTGGGGAACCAGATACAACTTATATGATGGTAAGCTTGATATATCTATCCAATAAATTGGGTAATATTCTTTTTCTTAAAAATAATGAAATAAATAATTAACACGGGAGGTTGCTCCAATATATTTAATTGGTCTCTATTTATTTCTGACACATGTTATGGATATAATTCCATATTTCTACTAAACTTGTTTCTATTTTCTTTGTATACTTACTTCATATTCTCAATAAATATTTTGATAATGGTACAAAAGTTATTGGTTTTCATCTTTTTAACTTGAATAATAGAATTTATAATTTTATGTCCATTATAATGATTTTTTTTACTTCTCCTATAGTTTTAATAGTTTTCCACATGGTTTAGGGATGAGTAAGAACAAATAATAAGTGAAGTTGAAAGTAACAAAGATTTTTCTAGAAAATAAAATATTTAACATTTCAAACATTTTATATAGTGGGAAAAATATATACTAAGTAGAAGTGTCCAATTTAAAATATATTGGTTTTTTATGTAAGTGTTTTGTATTAATTGTATAAAACTATAAACCAATAATATCCTTAGGGATTAAGGAAATTTAATTTTAGAATAAAAAACAAGATTATGTAATGGTTATAGATGGGTCCTTATACTGGAATTATTGAAGGAAAAAATATCAATATGTCTATATTGATAATTAGACCATGTGTAGTAGGTTTTATTTTATAACTATTAAGTAATAAGTAAAATTATTTTTTAGAGGTTTTATGATTTTTTTTAATTTTAAAACCTACCTACAGTCACAATATGGTGTGATCATGTTATAGAATTTTTATATTTCAATTTTTAAACATATTATATATAATTAGTTATTACTAATAATTACATGGAACTCCTCCAACAAATGTTGTAGTTAAAACAAGGAAAAGACTCCCTTAAGAAATTTCTCTGACTTTTTGTGTGAATATTATGCTACTAAGTACTTTGGGGTCAAATATGTTTATATTACTTGTTACAATGTAAATTAAAATTTATATTATATGATTTTACATAAAACACTTTATGAACTATGGAATAGAAGGGATGTAAAATTTAATTACAAAATTATTTTTATAATTAAATTATTCTTATTTAATATTAATGATATCTAACAAAACATTTTTCTAAAATACAATAATGATATTTTTATTGGTTACACCATCATTAGTAAAGTGTGACTTTTTTTCAACTGATGGGTACATGCCATTGAATAAATGCTTTTTGTTGAGATTGATGATACTAATAATTTTTTGAAGCTAAAATATCAATATTATAAGAGTAACATATATTACATTTTTTAATAAACTTTTATTTAACTTAATGATGTTGAACCACATCCATCAAAAATTCAGTTACTATGAAATAGTCTAATGAATGTTTATCTTCTATTTGAAGAGTAATAACCATCCTTTTACTATATAATTGTCCAATCCTAATGATCATATCATATGAGATATATATCAATTAGATAGAAATAAAAAATTTAAGAAATTAATGATTTCATATTTTATTTCTATTTCAATTTAATCCAAAAATGGAAAACCATACCGTGTGTGATGAGATTTGGATAGTTTCTATGTAATAAGATAGCATAATCAATTTATACTGGAAGTGGTTTATATTCTATTCAATCACGCTTTATAAATTTTATCTATTGGTGTTAAATGGTTCTTTGAAAATAAGCTTTGATGAAAATTGAATACTTTTTTGGAATAAGGTAAGAGTAATCCTTAGGATTATAATCAGGAAGAGGGAGAAGATTATGGAGAATGTTTTTCATTTATAACTAGGCTTGAGACCATCTGTATTCTATTATACTCTTGGAGTCACCTGAAAATTACTATATTTCAAATGGATGTAAATAATTAGTTCATTACTTATAGAATTATAAGGATGTTTTTTTCAACAAAATCATGGTTTTTAAAGATGTAACTCCATCTTAACATGTTTTTAAACATTCCAAGGCACTTTCATGAACATAGAAAATCAATGAGGTCCTGGTATAATAGATTTTTGTCCTTTTACTTCAAAATAATTATCTAAAATGAATGGTAGATCACGATTTTTTATCAAAAAAATTTAATGACATTGTAATTTTATAAATCTATATAAATGAACTTATATTTTGATTAACCAAAAAATAAATGGATGATAGTTTCTTTGAAGTATTAAAATGTGACTTTGAGATGAGTAGAATGGGAGACCTTAACTACTTTTGTAGATTCCAAATAAATAAAAAAATATAACAAACATTATTAACTAAAAATAAGTTATTTATATATTTAATTATTCATTTTAGTTTGTATAATTCCTATAGTATGACTACATAGGTAAGCACCTCATGTAATCATTATCATGATGAATGGACTATTTTATTTCTACAAAACCAATTTTTTCTAAAGTGTTATTTAGAAAATGAATTACATGGTTGTAGAATGGATTAAAAAAGAACTTATAGAATTTTTAAATTTCTCATAAAATATTTAGATTCATAGTCTTATAATAAACAAACTTTTTGTTTCACTTTCAGCTATTGGAGTTTGATATGTGGCCGCATGAAGTCATTTCACTCAATTGTTATAGATACAGTACACACACACAGTAATTATGAGTTGAGTGTAACATCCCAGGTAAATAAAGAATATGAAATTTTAATATTTATTAATATTTGTGAATAAAATTTTAATATTAATTTAAATGGAATTCTATGTTTGATGGAATACCCAATACGCAACAATGAGTTTCTTTGAAATATTACATTGCACACTAATAATATAATAATATTATTATAAATGGTAGTTAATGCATATCCGTTGTAATGGTGGGAATGAAAATAACTAAAAAAATGATTATATATGTTTTTAAAATATTTTAAGAATTACCCAATAAATTATAGAGGCTTAAAATGAGAATGAATCCAATTTTAAGAATAAATATTCTATTATTCTTTAAAAGGTCGATTAACTGCCTTTTGATGGAAAACCCTTTTTAAAACAACGTTTTTTTCAATTTTATATGTTATACATGAAAAAATAAAATCCTACTTTATAATAAAGAAACCAAAATTTTATTTGTGTAAATTTTTGTTATTTTTCTGATAATGTTCATTTTTAATGAATAGTGAAAAATACTGCATTTTACTTCAAAACTGGTTTTTCATCTAATTAAATTATATAGATAGATTTTCCTTTTAATTGGATTTAATGTGTAACTAAATTATTTTTTTATCACCTAATACATTTTTTTTCATTGTAAGTAATTTTACTTTACAATTGGATGTAAAAAAAGTCAATCTTTTGATAAATTATACTTCTTAAAAACCCGTCTTTGGTTTTGACAATGGGAATTATTTTTAAATTAATTAATGCAATTTATATGATTGGAATTTGGTCAAATGGATTCCATATTTAGAATCATAAGGTCCAAATTATGTAATTCAGACACTTTTGTTATTGGACATTATGAATAGTAACAACGGTAATTATCTTTAATTATCGTGATTAATTAGTAATTGGGTAGTTAAGGGTAATAAAATAATATCATAACGATATAAAATGACCCCAAAATGTGTCCAAATCCTCTTTTTTTAGTCATGGATGTCCATGAGAACCGTTTTACCAAACCTTAGAGCCCATGGAGCCACATGGGTGTGATAGTGACATTTATGACATTATTTTTAAAAAAGAAGAGAAATATAACAAAGGTTTGTATATCCTAAGTAAAACAATTTTAATTTTGTTTATATAAATGATATCTTATACTATAAATATTCATTTCAAAGCTAAAAATATTTCCTACATAATTGTATTTTTTTATAAATTTTAGACAATAAATAAATAAATTTATTTATGACCCTATGATGATGTAGTGATTACATAATTAATGAATGGCTTAAATAAAATGAAAAGATAAGGTAACATCTATAACTTACACTAGTATAAAACCTATTTTATGTGTTCATTTCGATCCCTTATCACTGTATCCTCTAAATATATCATTTTGGGACCTTTAAAATCTGAAACCCATTTTATAATAATGTAACATTTCAAGACTTTCCAAAAGTGACCCTCCTCCCTCTTATAAAAGGCATCCACCTGTACCCCCTTACCCAAACCTCTCAAGACTTTGGATCATCTAACCTCTGATAATATTATCTCTCCACATCCCTCTATTACTTCTAGAATCCTCACTTTGGGCATAATTATTTCCAAGGAATCCTTTTTCTCAAATCAAAAAGAGTTACCCTATTTAGAGGTAATGTCTTCTCTTATGTTCTTTTGTTTTATTTTGCTTCTCCAACCCCTTAAAATCTTTTTATTCCTTTATTATGTAACAAAAATAGTATCTTAAATATACTAGAATGTTGGTATGAGAATTATTATAGCTAAAATTACACACACCTCCATCTAATGGGTGAAGAACATTCTGTTTCTGTGGATGGCGAATTACTGCCTCACGATACGTTGATTGTTCAATTATCTCCTACCACCTCTCATGGTGTCCATTAAGATGTAACTGTATTTATATATGTTATATATTATGTTTATGTTTCCCTTATTCTTCTGTATTTCTCATTTATGGCATACCTTTATGGTTTCCATAATGGGTAAACGCGATAATTTCATTTTAGGAAGTGTGGACTACCGCCCCCTCAAAGTGATTTGAATCGTTAATGCCATATGTGGGACATGTAAAGGATGGAGTTAATAATATTATATATGATATAATACTGTAATTATAATGTTTATTTATATAATAATGTTTTCATTCCATTAAATTTAAAATAGAAATGAAAGTAGCGTCCATGTGTATGTACCGTTTACCGTCTACATGAATGGTGCATTTCATTTCATACCTTAAAATGTTATGTACTAGAATAAATACATATATATAATGGATATATATGATATAATTGATATCTAAATAATTAATAGCATTCTAGAGATAATGGATATTTTACTACATGAACAACTTGTAAATATAAGAAGTTCACTTTTGACTAAAGTACTAAATATTGACAAAATGACGATTATTAACTTAAATGATTAAATAATGTTTATAACATGGTAATAAGTGATATAAAAGAAATAATAAACATGAAAATGTTTCTTAATAAAGTATAAATTAACATAATTGTATCATTCAAGAAGAACAAGTAACATATTAGCGAGTCATGTCGGACACGTGGTAAGGGGATTGCTTATCTCACTTTTAATTCCATGAGATTTACAATGTTCACAAATTGTTTATTTCATGTGGTGTATTGTTTACATACATTTTATATATATTATCATGATTCTATTTATATTCATGGTATTATTTGATTCATTTTGTTCTTATTATCTTTTGGTCATATGACTCGATTTATTACAACGAGGTAAGGGGTTTTTTATCTCACTATTTATTCCCGTGAGATTCATGCTATATTTGTCACTATCGCCTTTGAGTGGTGTATGTACTGACCATTAATATACTATTTGTGTAATATACTTTCATTTATGGTTATTTACATCAACATTTTATAGTCCTTCTTTTATGGGGTGTATGTTTCTAAAGTTACCCAAATCGGTAAGGGAACCTTTCACCCTACACTTTTTAAAAGACTTCTTTTTGTTAGGTATTTTAATTTACATATTAATGTGTTTGGATATGATGTTATATATCCTTATTTATGTAAATTTCATGTCCAAGTGATGAGATACCCTTTTTATCTCACATCAACTAATGTTCTGAATTTTAAAGTGATGTCTTTAGGCTGTCGAATTTCTATAAGAGAACTTCATAACCAAATTTCAATTCTTTGGGTTAAAACTCTACTTCTTGATTTTGTCATACTATGAATATGTGTGGATGACCTATAATTGGTTTACACTTAATATCCACTTATATTGGGTGTATTTATATATCTCACACATAATTATGTAATTGATTTATCCTTAATCTAAGGATACTATCTTTGTACGGGACTTTGTCTCAATCTCCTTTCGTTGAGGCATACTTCAATTTATATACGACCTTCTTTTATTAGTTGTATAATAAATCCTTTTGACCATTAATTTAATTAAAAGGGAATATTTTTACATGAAGCTTTTTAATAAATGACAAAGGGAAGGTTTTTGTCTTACGTATGAGGTGATAATGAATTCTCCGCCGTCGTGACCATTATTTGAGTTTCGGCTTCCTCTACAAGCCATAACTTTTTTAAAATAAAAAATAAAGACAATGTTTTAATTTTCTTTTATTTTGGTATTGAAAATGGATTTGATAATTTTTTTATTATATCAATGTGTTTTATTGATATCTTTTGATTGAAATGTTGAGATGTTATGTTTCCTTTATTCATGTTTTATGTGATACGATTTTGTTATGGTTCTTGGGCATTGTTTTTGATGTTGGTGGTTCCGTGATAAACTAAGGGCGCGTGAGCCCGAGCTAACTCTCCAATGCATTGGGTAATGTGATGAAGTTAAACGCTAAAGATTTTCTGATGAGATTTAGGGAATATACTCTGATGGGTATTCCAAACGTATCCATGAGGGTTACTCATATTGTAAGAATGTTATGAATTCCTCATGTTAACTTTATGTCTTATGATTTCCAATAGTTATTCAAAAATCTTATGATTTCATGAGTTATGTTAAAAAGATTTTGTTATGTATATATTGATGATATAATGTTTTCTTTCTTTTTTTATCCCTTTCTGAAATTTTTATGCTCATCTCATGTTTTTGAAATGTTTTTCACAGGACATAAAGTGGAATAGTGTCAAGGATGGGATCAAGGAAATTCCATGCTGTCTAAAACATGAAACTAGACATTACTCTTTTGTTCAAGAGTTTTTATTTTGTGAAAAATGGAAACTGAGTAGATGTGTCTACTTTGTAATCATTGAGATATAATAGTTATGTCTTAATTCTCTAAAACTTTAAACATGAAAAGATCCTAAATGTGAATTATTCATTTAATTCATGATTATGTAATGTTTTAAGGCTAGTACTTATAGTTGATATTAGAGGTCGGTATATGTAACTTTAGAGGTTAGTATATTCTTTAATCATAAGTCACACTACCATAATGGTTAGTAATTTAGAATGAGTCATAGTTTTTTAGATAAAGTGAATGATTTTAAGATAACATGAATAATTATATCTCAGTATTATATGATGATTTTATTGATATACTCATAGTGACCTTTTTGGTTTTAGTAAATTGTTGTATCTAACAGGAACCAATGTAACAGTGGATGTGAAGAAAACTATGATGGTTTTTTGAACGATCAACTGAATGATATGGGAGCTACAATGAGAACACTTGTGGTTATTCTCAACCAACTATCTGGAGTCATGATTGACCACCTGAACCTTAGTGATTTTTATAAGGCATCATATATTTGAGAAACAAATACCTACGGAAGTTCAGGTAATAATCATAAAGGTAAGTGTGTTCAAAAACCTATGTGTCAAAGATATGAAAAGAAACACTTGGGAAAAGGTTTCAAAGGGACAGAAAGATGCTATAGATATGGAAATGAAAGTCATAAAGAAAGAACATGCCATGGAAAAAAGGAAGCATCTAGTTGACTCTAAGAGATGGATAGAAGTCCTTTCCAAGGGATCAATTGAATGTTTTAAATGTGGCGTGGATGGTAACTATGAAAACACACGTCCTACGAAGATGTTTAGAGAATGGGATCACCAGGATCATACAAATATTTGTTTACCAAGACCAAATGTCATTTCGATTGAGGATGAAGAAACTGACAATGACCAATGAAAGGTATGGATTATTTCATAACATATGTTTTTATATTATTGAAATCTTAGGATACGATTCATTATTTTGTTTGTTAGAAAAATTATATCAAAATATGTTGGAAAGTAATGGTTAATGGATCATGAATAATGTTGAATGAGTATGTAGTCAACATATAATGGATTCAAGAGTTATGGTATATTTTAGGATAGTGAAATTATTAAAATTATTAAGTCTCTTTTGATGATGGGATTACATTAGAATACTTTTTATAGTATGTGTAACACTGATGTTTGATATATGAAAATTTTATTCAAGGAATAATTATCTTTTCTTTTTTGGATATAGTTATAAAGAACCATTTTGGTTTATATGATCCTTGAATTTGAGATTATTACCAGTTAACACATTTTTGGATGCAAAACTAATGTTATTAGATAAACTTTGTGGTTAAAATATGTTATTGTTATTTTTGATGAATTTATCTATTCTTGAAAATGTTATAAAATTATGTAGTTTTTGAAAAGGGAAAACATGCAAACCGTGTGACAACCCGTCACGTCGGACGAAGCTATGGGAATCGAACCCACAACCAAAGTGCAACTGTTATTTCTCACCTACCACTGGACTACGTGAAGTCCCTAGTTAGTATGACTAATTATTTTTAGTTAGATGATCTTATGAATAAGGAATAAGTTGATTTTGGGTTATCTATGGAAATGATTAACCTATCGTGGAAGATATGTGATTAGGTTATTTACTTTTTAGTATGAGACTTTAATAGTAAGTGATGTTGTTTGGAGATAAATGTTAAGATTTACCTTGGAAGACGATGTGATTAAATCCATCAGAGATTTGGGTTTCAATCTTAGTTTGGATTACATTGAAGAATTTTATGGATATCTATTTACTTAATGGTCCTTCTTGAACCTTGGGTTCTTTTTGATGAATTTTGGAGATTAAGAGTAGTATTTCTTTTTATAAAGGATTATCCTTCTGGGGATTATCTTATCTTGTAATAAAATCTTTGGTTTTGGTTAATTCTAAAGAAATGGGAAATATATAGTTCATTTTTTTGGATTAGGTGATTCTCTAGATGTTTATTATAGCTCTCTTAATGTGAACAAGTCTTCCTGAATACTCATCGTTTGGAGAAAATATGAGTTTATGTTAGAAATCTAGTAAAAGATAAAAGTCTATGTGACAAGTAAGTATGTTTCCTTATGTTTTAGTTAAGCTCATAAATAAATTCTTCATTGAAAAGTAACTTAAAACAAAAACGTTTTCTGTTAAATTTTCCTACTGGGGAATCAAATATCATTTAACCCATCACAAGTTTGTGATTCTCTGGTGATTAACTTTCCCCTAAATCATGTTTTCTATCACTTTCCATCAGACCTTGATAGTTTGTTTCTCCACCATATCCATGTTTTCATGAAATCCTAGTATCTTTTGTCTTGGGTGACTATTGTAATTCTATTTCTTTCTTTTAAATTGATTGTTTTATTGACCCCTTTTCCGATGTGGGGATTTCAATGAAGTTTTTGAGACCAATTTTAAAATTGTGAGGATGCAATTCCCAGAAGGGGGGAAGGATGTAACATCAAAGGTAAATAAAGAATATCAAATTTTCATATTTATTAATATTTTTGAATAAAATGTTAATATTACTTTAAAGGTAATTATATGTTCGATGGCATACCCAATACGCAACAACAAGTTTTATTGAAATCTTACATTGCACACTAATAATATAATAATAGTATTTTAAATTTTAGTTAACGCCAAGCCATTGTAATGGTGGGAATGAACAGAACTAACTAAAATATGATTATATAAGTTTGTTAAATATTTTAACAATTACTCAATAAATTATTGAGGTTTAAAATGAGAATGAATCCAATTTTAAGCATAAATATTCTAATATTCTTTAAAAGGTCGATTAACTACCTTTTGATGGAGAACCCTTTTTAAAACTATGTTTTTTAATTATATATATATATTTGAGAAAATAAAATCATTCTTTAGAATCGGAAAATCAAAATTTACTTCGTGTAATTTTTTTTGTTTTTCTGATAAAGTTCATATTTTAATGAATAGTGAAAAATTATGCATGTTACTTCAAAACTACCTTTTCATCTAATTTAATTATATTGTTAGATTGTCCTTTTAAACGGTATTAAAGTTTAATAGAATGATGTTTTTATCACTTAATACAATTTTGTTAATTGGAAGTAATTTCACTTTTCAATTAAATATAAAAACAAGTCAATCTTTTGATAAATTTTACTTCTTGAAAACCCTTCTTTGTTTATGACAACAGGAATTATTTTTAAATTAATTACTGCAATTTCTGTGTTTGGAATACAGTAAAATAGATTACATATTTGGAATTAGAAGGTAAAAAATTATGTAATTAAGACTCTTTTGTTTCTTAACATTATGAATAGTAACAACGGTAATGATCTTTAATTATCGTGATTAATTAGTAATCAGGTAGTTAAGGTTAATAAAATAATATCATAATAATATAAAATGACCCCAATATGTATCTAAATATTATTTTCTGAGTCATGTACGACCAAGGAAATCTTGTTACCAAACATGAGGGCCCATGGAGTCACATGGGTGTGATAGTGACATTTATGACATTATTTTTTAAAAAGAAAAGAAATATAACAGAGGTTTGTATATTGTAAGTAAAAAAAATTTAATTTTGTTTACATAAATTATCTATTAGACTATAAATAGTAATTTTAAATCTAAAAATATTTCCTACATCATGGTATTTGTTTTATAATTTTTAGACATTAAATAAATAAATTTATTTATGACACCATGATGATGAAATGATTACCTCATTAATGAACGACTTAAATAAAATGAAATGATAAGGTAAAATCTAAAACTTAAACTTGTTTAAAACCTATTGGATATGTTTATTTCAAACCCTTATGACATTATCCTTGACATATATCATTTTGGGACCTTTAAAATCTGAAAACCATTTTATATTAAAGTAACATTTCAGGACTTTCCAAAAGTGACCCTCATCCCTCCAATAAAAGGCCCCCACCTATACCCCCTTACCCACATTTTTCAAGCCCTTGGATCGTCTAAAATCTGCTCATATTATCTCTCCACATCCCTATATTTTTCCTAGAAGACTCACTTTGCGCACAAGTCTTTCCAAGGATGCCTTTGGCTCAAATCCAAAAGAATTTTCTGATTTAAAGGTAATGTCTTCTCTTATGTACTTTTGTTTTATTTTTCTTCTCAAACACATTAAAATCCTTTTATTCCTTTATTTTGTAACAAAATAATTATATACAATATACTAGGTTGTTTTTTATGATTTTTATTATAGCTACACTTACACACACCTATATCTCATGTGTGAATAACATACTGTTTCTGTGGACGAAGAACTACTTCCTCACAAAACGATGATTGTTCAATTATCTCCTACCACCTCACACGGTATCCATTAAGATGTAACTATATTTATATATGATATATATTATTTGTATGTTTTTCTTTATTCTTCTGTGTTTTCCATTTATGGCATACCTTTATGGTTTCCATAATGGGTAAACGGAATAATTTCATTTTAGGATGTGCGGACTACGGCCCCCTCAAAGTGATTTGAATCATTAATTCCATATGTTGGATGTATAAAGGATGGAGTTAATAATATTATATATGATATTATACTGGAATTTTAATGTACCTCTATATCATAATGTTTCATTCAATTAAATGCGAAGTAGAAATGAAAGTATCATTCATGCGTACGTACGGTTTACCGTCTTCATGAACGGTGCATTTCATTTCTTAACTTCAAATGTTATGTTCTAGTACAAATACATATATATACTGGATATATATGATATATATGATATCTAAATCATTAATATCATTCTATAGATAATGGATATTTTACTACATGATGAACTTGTAAATATAAGAAGTTCACTTTTGACTCAAGTACCAAATATCGACAATATGACCGTTATTAACTTAAATGATTACATAATGTTTATAACATGGTAATAAGTAATATAAAAGAAATAATAAAATTGAAAAAGTTTATTAGAAAAGTATAAATTAACTTAAGTTTATCATTCAGGAATAACTACAAACATACAAGCGGGTCAACTTGGACACGCGGTAAGCGGATTTCTTATCTCACTTTTAATTCCATGAGATTTCCATTATTCCCCAATTATTTATTGCATGTGATGTGTTGTGTACTTACATTTAATATATATTATCAGGATTCTATTAATATTAATGGTATTATTTTATTCATTTGGTTATTATTTTCTTTTGGTCATATGACTCGATTTATTACAAAGAGGTAAGGGGTTTTTATCTCACTATGTATTCCTGTGAGATTCATGCTATATTTGTCACTATCACCTTTTATTGGTGTATGTAATTCCCATTATTCTACTCTTTGTGTAATATACCTTCATTTATGGGTATTTACATCAACATTTTATAGTCCTTCTTTCATGGTGTGTACGTTTCGAAAGTTACCCAAATCGGTAAGGAAACCTTTTACCCACCTCTTTTTAAAAGACTTATTTTTGTTAGGTCTTTTAATTTACATCTTCTTATGTTGGGATATGTTCTTATATATCCTTATTTCTGTAAATTTTATGTCCATGTGATGAGATACCCTTTTTATCTCTCATCAAATCATTTTCTGAATTTTAAAGTGATGTCATTAGGCTGTCGAATTTCTGTAAGGGAACTTCTTAACCCAATTTCAATTCTTTGGGTTAAACCTCTACTTCTTGATTATGTCATACTATGAATATGTGTGGATGACCTATTATTTTTTTACACTTAATATCCACTTATATTGGGTTTATTTATATTTTTCACACATAATTTTATAATTGATTTATCCTTAATCTAAGGATACCGTCTTTGTAGAAGACTTCGTCTCAATCTTTTTTCATTGAGGCATAATTCAATTTATATAAAAACTTTTTTTATTAGTATTATAATAAAAACTTTTTACTTTTAATTTCAATCAAAAGAAATATCTTTACATGAAGAATTTTACTAAACAAAAAAACAAATGTTTTTATCTTGCGTATGCGGTGACAATGACTTCTCCACCACCGTGACCATTATTTGATTTTCGACTTAATCTACAAGCCATAAATTTTTTAAAATGAAAAATAAATATCATGTTTTAGTATTATTTTATTTTTGTATTGAAAATGGTTTTGATAATGTTTTTATTATATGAATGTGTTGTATTGATATCATGTTATTGAAATGTAGGAATGTTATGTTTTCTTTTATGAATGTTTTATGTGATACGATTATGTTATTGTTCTTGGGAATTGTTTATGAAGTCAGGTGGTTCCATGATAAACTAATGGCGGGTGAGCCCAATATAGCTCTCCAATTCATTGGTTAACATGAAGGAGTTAAATTCTATGGTTTCTTTGATGATACTTAGGGAATATACTGTGATGAGTATTCCAAACGTAACTATAAGGGTTACACCCTACGTAAGAATGTTATGAATTCCTCATGTTACGTTTATGTCTTATGATTTCTATGAGTTATTCATAAATCATATTATTTCATGAGGTATGATAAAAATATTATGTTATGTATATATTGATGATCTAATGTTTCCTTTCTTTGTGTATCCCTTATTGATATTTTTATGCTCATCCCATGTTTTTTTAAAAAAAATCACATGACATAAGGTGGAATATGGTCAAGGATGGGATCATGGAAATGTCATGTGTTCTAAAACATGGAACTAGACATGAAACCTTTGTTCAAGAGTTTCTATTTTGTGAAAAAATAGAAACTGAGTAGATGTTTCTACTTTGTAATCATTGAGATGTAATAGTTATGTCCAAATTCTACCCTCAATGTGAGTTATTCATTTAATTCATGATTATGTAATGTTTTAAGGTCGGGTCCTTATATTGAGTTCCATTAAAATGTATATTTATTCTGATATCACAAGTTTTATTTCATTATATATAAATCCATATCATCATTTATGATCTAAAAACATAGACATAAGATATAACCTCATTAAAGACATAAAATAAAAAGTAGACATTATTATTAAATTTATCGGTACTAAAAGCAGATTTTAACATTTTTACAAGCCTTTTAAATTACCATATTTTATAATATGTTAAAAATAAGATTGGTATGATCATTTCTATGTGATTATGAGTTCTAATTCATGTTTCACTATCTTATAACATTAAAAAATCCTCATCAAAAGGTGGTAGAAATTCATTGTTTATAACTATGATAAATTTTCAAGATGTTACTTTATATTTACTACATATTCATTGAATGGAACTTATAAAATAAAATTTTAACATCTTATAGATCTATACATAAAAATATTATCCCGTTATATTTAATTTTTATGATAATTGAATTTTAGAATATACACATTTTCATAATATTTTTTCACCCTTACAAAAACAACCCCTCTTAAAATTTTATGGTTTACACTTAATTTTTTTATAGTTTAATTTTAAAAATAATCACTATAAAATTAAATTAAAATCTTATACCACTGAGATTAATTTTATTTAACTCTTATGTTACTCTTACGATAAAATAATATTGACTGACTTTTCACTCATACATAATATTTCATACTTTGTGAAGATTGGATCATTATTTTATTGAAGCCTTGTTAGAGAAAGTGTTTCATTATTTATCATTGTATATGAATATTAATTTCATTAAAATTATTTCTAAAAAATTTAAAGGATATTATCTAGAACATTTTTATAACCTTCTTCTTGATAAAAAGATATTTCATATGCATCATAAGATAACTTATGGAAGGTTTATTATTATTTTTATTCATTGACTATTATCATGGATTAAATTGTTATGCCCCAAAAAGAGGGAGAAAATTTTAGTTCTACTTATGATGATTTATTAAGTGAGATAAAGGAATACTAATCGGAGAAAATAGAATTTATGAGGAGAGTATTTTTACTAAAATAGAATGTTATGAAAATAATTCTTAATGAATAGAAGTTTCATAAATTATAGGAAGTTTATGTTCTTATTTAGTTTAACATCGATCTCTCTTTTTATTCCATAACATTACATGAATATTATTTCTATTATTTTTTTAAAAAAATTAAATGATGAAAAAAATAAGCTTTTAATAATGTTTTCCTTTCTTTTGTTGCTAACAATGTATATTTATTATTATGGGGGTGATTCATTTTTTTGACACTATGTGTTTCATAAATGACAGATTATAGTGTCTTATATGTTATATACATGGGAATATTGATTATTAAAAAGAGTTTTTATTCATGTTTTTTTATTTTAAAAATGATGGAGATTATTGATTCAAATAAATCTTCTTATCCTTGTTTTGAATATCATAGTACACATAAAATTGATATTTGGTTGTCCTGGAAGTTTTTACTTTGTTTTTTATGTGTTTAGATTATAACTTATTATTTTATAAGTTATAATGAACTAAATAGAAACATATAATTTATAGATCATTGAAAATATATGATAAAATAGGTCATCCTAATATTGTGTTTCACTAATCAAAAGATGGAGTTTTTCTTTCAATCCCATTGTAAAAAACATAAAGATCCTAGAATGTGACCATTGAGGTTCATTTTAACATTATATATAAATGTATACAAGGAATCAAGGAAACATGGGAGTTTAAAAATATGATTATACAAAAGAAATTTTTTTAGCATGTATCACTTCATTTCCTTGAGTGATTTCGATTATATTTTTTTCTATAGATATGTTTTTTATCATCGAATCATGCGAGGATCATTATAAATTCTCATTGTTTTCATTTTTTATTTTTTATTTAAATATTTTTGATTGATTAGATTTCAAGTGGAGGAATCTTCTTCTTCTTGAAATGGTTTCTAGTTGAAATCAATGGTACATATAGTTGCCACAAATTGTTCTTATCAAAGATATTTCTTGGTTAGAGCTACCCACTTCTGATTTTTTTCATGAATACATTTCCGGGGTGGATGTGTAGCTACCAACAGTTTTAGTAATAGAATTTATGATGTTTAGAAGTTGCATACCATGGATATGGTATAATAATCCAAATATCTCTCTATTGTAGAATAAAATAGATACCCCAATAGTGGCTATTTGGTAATATAATATTTTCTATTTGATAATATGGACTTTTATCTCATACATTTTGTTTTATTTTATTTTTCTTTCTAGTTTAATTTATTATTGTTTCATTTATTGTATTTGGATGAGTTTTCTATTTCAAAATATTATTTTTTCATTCTATATATCACTTATATTACCATTCATTTTTAAATTTTGATACTCTAATTTTTTAGAATTTACATCTTTCAAATAAAAAACTATTTGTGTGGGACATAAAATTGTAAGTTCTATTTTCAACATCAATTCATGCCCCACCTCTTGAGTTTTCCATTTGTTAAACAACTACTTCAACTCCATAGAAATATTTTATCAAAACATTTATGTAATTCATGGAAAATACAAAAAATATTATCTTATTTATGTTAATGTTTTTTGATTCAAATGTAAACAAATTATTAAGGATTTATCTCTAAATCTTTCATCTTACATGAAATTATCAATACCAGAACATTCATTGGGATAATATTTTTTAAATTTCCATTTATATCACAATTTTAATTTCCCTCTAGACATGTTGGGGAGTAACATATCATTTAAACATATTTCCACCCTAGGACTCATAATTCATCAAAAATAAGATTTGAATAAGTCTTTTTCATTATCTATTTTTTAGGAATATATTTCCTTCTTTCCTATATTCCTTATATTTTTATATTAATATAATTATACCTAATTCAATTGTGACAAACTCGGTATTTCTAAAAATGCATCACAGTTATGGTTTATTAATATTCATAATTATATATATTTATATGATTTAGACACACACACACACATATATATGTTTATATTGTATCTAAAATTATATTATATAATCAATTAAATACCAATTTTAAATGTAAACTTATTATGTTTACATTGTGATATAAAAGGGGTTTTATTTAAAAGGTAAAAATAAATTCTTAATATGATCTATTTAGAAAATATTTCATTATTTGATACTTTATAAATGGATATTTATATGAATTCTATAATTTAATATATATATATATATATATATACTTTATGAATTAAAGTGGTCCTATCAATTTATTTGGAAAGAATATGATTTTTGATTTGAAAAAAAAAATTCCTATATGTTAATTGATTATATATATATTATTATATTTTATTTTAAAATTAAATTTTTTTTTAAAAAAAAAATTTATTCTAATAAAATGGCATTTATTTTCCTCATAAACAAGTAAAAATTAACCTAGGGGTATTTTTTAATTTTTTTTTTGAACACATTGATTTTTTGATGAATTGTTAAAAATATAGATTTTATAAATTCTATATCTATTATGACATCATCACGATAAAAATTTGAATTAAGAGTTTTTTAAAAAAAATCATGAAAATAAGGGATACAAAACCTGATGTTATACTCAAAAAATTATCCAAGTAATATAAATTAAATTTTATGTAAAGATAAATATGAAAACATTTATTAGTTTGGATATAGTGCATATGAAAACATGATAAAGTCAAAATGGATGCCTCTAAGATAATATTTAGATGCGTATAATTCCATTATCGAAATGAAATGTATATATATATATAATGAATAATAAATTATTTTTATAAATATTTTTTATTATTAAATATAATAACAAGATAATTATCTAATGTTTACCTAATGCTATAGTAAGGTATGAAGTGTAAGGGTAATATCATAAAAATGTTTTCATGATGAGGATGAGACTAAATATATATTATTAATATTTATATATAATATTAATTATGAATAATAAATAATATTTATTTCATTAATTTATTTTAAATTTTTAATAAAAGGATAATTATAGAAAATTCATAAGTAGCATTGGCACCGCTCTTGTGTTGGTAGGAGAAAAGTCAACATAATGTTTTTAAAAATATTAATGACCATTAGGTTAATAAAAGTTAAGGTATTTTAGGATTTTTAAGAATTCATATGAAATGGAATGGTTTATGTGTTTGAATTAAAATTTTATGGTTAATAGATATTTTTAAATTAAAATTTATAATATATCCCTAAAAATAACTTTAATATAAGGCCCCAGCCTTAAACCTTACTTAATATTGAATTAAATGAATAATTCACATTGAGGATCTTTTCAGGTTTAGAGTTTTAGAGAATTAGAACATAACTATTACATCTTAAAATATTACAAAGTAGACACTTCTACTAAGTCTTCATAAAATAAAAACTCTTAAAAAGAAAGATGTCTAGATTCCATGTTTTAGATAGCATGAAATTCCCTTGATCACATCCTTGACCTTATTCCACTTTAAGTCCTGTGAAAAACATTTCGAAAAACTTGGGGTGAGAATAAAAAGCTCAGTAAGGGATACACAAAGAATGAAAACTATTAGTTTTTCAAAATCAAGTAAACCATGTATACTCTATCAATGTAATACCTTCACCTTCATGAAGTAGTAAAAAAAATCTTCACTGAATAAAGTATCATTACTTACCTTTTTGTAACCAAAGGATTACCATAAAACCCATATAAAGAACACATAGAATATATAAAGGTAACTTGGGACATAAACATACTTAAGTGGAGTAACCATACGGTCGACTTCCACACATATCACTTAATGGAATAGCCATACGGCCAATTTCCATACATACTTAATGGAATAGCCATACGGCCGACTTCCATACCCAATGCATTGGAGGTTATAACGTAACCACTCGTCCTGGTATTCACGGCACCACCCGTCATATGGTTTATAACGTAACCACCCGTTAAAATGTCCAAGTACCAATATAAAATCATAAAACATAAAACCAATATAAAGGAATGATAACATTTCCACATTTCAATCATAATATAACATAAATATATTGACATAATAAATCCTTTATCAAAACCATTTTCAATACCAAAATACATAAAAGAGTATATGGTGTTTATTTTATTTTAAAAACATTACGGCTTGTTGAGGAAGCCAAAGACCAATTAATACTCGCGGCGGCAGAAAAAGTCGTTGTCACCGCGTATGTTAAAAAACATTCCTTTTTGTCGTTTAGTAAAACGCTTCGTAGAAAAAGATTCCTTTTGTATAAAAGTAAAATTCAAAGGGTTTATACACCTTATAAAAGAATGTTGTGTATAAAAAGAAATATGCCTCAATGAAAGGAGATTGAGACGAAGTCCCTTACCTTGGGTCCGACTTGACTCGATCGTTCTTTAACGTCCTGAATAATAAACTTGAGTTAATCTATACTTGATTAAGAACCTTTTTAAAGTTCATTATTCTTTTTATATCACTTATTTCCATGTTATAAACATTATGTAACCATTTAAGTTAATAATGTTTGTTTTTTCAATATTTGGTTCTTAAGCCGAAAGTTGACTTCTTACAATTACATGTTGTTCATGTGGTCAAAAGTTCTTTATATCCAGAATGAAATTCCCGATTTGGATATAATATTTATCATATATATCCAGCATATACATGTATTTATAATATTACATAATCATTTAGAGGTAAGAAATGAAATTCACCGTTCATGGAGACGGTAAGTCGTACGTACGCATGAACGCTACTTTCATTTCTTTGTCATATTAATGGAATTAAAACTAAATGAGAGGTATGTATATTTTAATTCCAGAATTATATTCATCACTTGTATATATCATTAATTATATATATCCATTATATACATGTACTTTTAATAGTACATCACATTTGGGGATAAGAAATGAAATGCACCATTCATGGAGACGGTAAGCCGTACGTACGCATGAACGCTACTTTCATTTCTATCTCATACTTTAATGGAAAGAAATAATAATGATATAGAGGTATATTATAATTCCAGTATAACATCATATATAATAACTTTAAATCCATCCTTTACACGTCCCACATATGGCATTAACGAATCACATCACTTTTAGGGGCGGTAGTCTGCACTTCCTTAAATGAAGATATCGTGTTTACCCATAATGGAAACCATAAAGGTATGCCAAAAATGAAAAATACAGAAGCTTAAAGAAAACATAAACATATTATATATCATATATAAAAATAGTGACATCATAATGGCCTCCCTTGAAGGTGTTAAATGAGTATTGAACAATCATCGTTTCGGGAGGCAGAATTTCGCCATCCACGGAAACCGTATGTTCTTTAACCATTTTATGTAGTTGTCTGAGAGTGTAGCTCAAATATATATTATAAAAACATCCTAGTATATTGAAGATACTGGTTTTGTTACAAAATAAGTAAATAAAAAGAGTTTAGAGGGTTGGAGAAGCAAAATAAAACAAATGAACAAGAGAGAATGAATTACCTTTAAAAGTGTAACTCCCTTTTGATTTGAGCCTAAAGACTTCCTTTGAAAGGATTATGCCCAAAGGTAATCCTCTAGGATTAGGAGAGGGATGTGGAGAGAGTAATTGGGCAGGGTTTGGCCGAGCCAATGTCTTGAGAAGTGTGTGAAATGAGGTAGAGGTGGGGGCCTTTTATAAGAGGAGAGGAGGGGCACTTTTGGAATATAAAGAAATATTACTTTATTTGAAAATGTTTTTCGGTTTCAAAAGGTCCCACATTGATATAATTCGTGTAAAAGGTGATAAGGGTTCGAAATACACTCATCCAATTGGATTTGGCCATGTGTAGGTTTTAGATGTTTCATTATATTTCCATTTTATTTAAATCGTCAAATAATGATGTCATCGCTGCATCATTATTATGTCATATATAATTTATTTATTTAATGTCTAAAAATTATAAAAAAAAATACTATGATGTAGGAAAACTGTTTGGCTTTCCAATTACTATTTATAATAAAAATTTGGACTTGTATAACCCCACTCAAAAATTAATTTAGTAAAACAATTTATGTTAGTGTCATTTTCACTTTAACATTAAATAAAAATATATTAATGTCATTTTCCAACTAAAGTGGATCCATGGGGTCCCCAAGTTGGCCCATGGCTTGTCTTGGTCGTCCATGACTCACCCAATAGGTGTAGGACAAGTGTCATGGTGTTTTCACATTCTTATAATACCATTTTTACCTTAAACTACACTAATTACCTCTAATCGCGATTAATGAAAAAAAAGTTACTATTCACCAAAAAATTATTATAATCTCATTGAACCACATTTTACTTCTTAATGACAACCATGTATGTCGGATTTTCAAAATTCAATACACATTAGTGGTAAACTTTCATTTAACTGAAAAATCAGTTTGCTTGATTACCACTTAGTGGTTTCACTATTCATCAAAAATTGATGTTTTTCAGAAAATTACAAAAAATTCACCCCAAGCTATATTTGATATTCCAAATTCAAAAATGAAGCCCATTTTACAAAATTCAAAACATATAAGTAAAATTAATTAATTTAATAATTAATTCCCACTGTCATGACAAATAGCGTGTTTTTGTGAAACAATAAGTATCAAAAGATTGACACCAGTTTAAGTCCAATTTCAAAGTGAAATTGATTCCAATGACCACAATTGGATTAACTGGTAAAAATATTTTCTAATTTCACTTTAAAACCAATTAAAATAATAATCTAATCATATAAATAATTTATATTAAAAAGATGTTTTGAATTAAAATACAACATTTTACACTATTCATAAAAAAATGAACTTTAACAGAAAGGTACCAAAAAATTACACAAAGTAAATTTTGATGTCCCAATTCTGAAAAAGAGTTATATTTGGTCCAAAATAAAGTATAAGATTGATCGATACTATATTTAATGACGGTTCACCATTAAAAGGTGATAAGTGAACCCTTAGTGAAAATTAGAGTATATATGCCCTAAAATTGAACTCTTTCCGTATTTTAAGCCTTTATTTTTTATTGGGTAAATGTATAAACATTTAAAAACATATCTAATCATATTTTAGTTATTTCTATCCATTCACGCCAGTACAACGGCTACTTGTTAACTAACATTTAAAATAATATTGTTTTATTACTAGTGTGCTACGTAAGTTTCAAAGAAACTCATCGTTGCGTATCGGGTACGCTATCGAAGATAGCAACCCCTTTAAAATAAAATTAATATTTAATTCATAAATATTAATAAATATGAAAATTCTTTATTCTTTATTTACCTGGGATGTTACATCCTTCCCCCCTTTCGGGAATTGCGTCCTCACAATTTTATTCACTTATCAAAATAAGTGGGGGTATTTATCCCTCATAGCATTTAAAGATTCCCACGTTGCCTCTTCAATCACATGGTTTTTCCACAAAACCTTTACCTGATGAATCACCTTATTCCATAACACTTGCTCCCTATGGTCAAGAATCTGGACCGGTTGTTCCTCATAAGATAGGTTCTCTTCCAGCTAAACTACCTCTGGACTCAAAACATAAGATGGATCTGGCATATACTTTATCAACATCGAAACGTGAAAAACATTGTGTACCTGAGATAAACTCGGAGGTAAAGCCACTCGGTATGCAACTGATCCAACTCTTTCCAGAATTTCGTATGGTCCAACAAACCTTGGACTCAACTTTCCTTTCTTACCAAATCTCATCACGCTTTTCCAAGGAGAAACCTTGAGAAAAACATGATCACCTACCTCGAAAGATAGATCCTTCCTCCGGTTATCCGCATAACTCTTCTTCCTGCTCTGAGCTGTTCTCATGTGCTTCTGAATCAACTGATCTTTTTCTGCCATCTCTTCTACCAATTCTGGTCCCATCAGCTTCCTTTCACCCACTTCATTCCAAAATGCTGGAGTTCGACACCGCTTCCCATATAATGCCTCAAATGGTGCCATCTGTATACTGGAATGAAAACTGTTATTATATGAAAATTCAACCAAAGAAATATGTTGGTCCCAACTTCCTTGATAATCCATCGAACAATCTCGTAGCATATCCTCCAAGGTATGAATTGTTCATTCTGACTGCCCATCTGATTGAGGATGAAAAGCTGTACTAAAATTTAATTCAGTACCCAACGACTTCTGGAGGCCTTTCCAAAAGTTAGAAGTAAACCTGGGATCACGATCCGATACAATGGAGAGAGGAACTCCATGTAACCTAACTATCTCTTTAAGATACAGACGGGAAAGTTGATCAAGAGAGAAAGTATCTCGTATAGAAAGGAAATGAGCAGATTTAGTCAAGCGATCAACAATAACCCAGATTGCATTATTACCTCGAGATGTCCTTGGTAATCCCACAACAAAGTCCATGGATATGTTTTCCCATTTCCACTCTGGAACTGGTAAAGGCTGAAGCATCCCTTTCGGTAACTACCACTCTGCTTTAACCTGTTGACATGTCAAACACCTCACAGTAAAATCAGAAATGTCTCTTTTCATTCCATCCCACTAGTAATACTCCCGCAGACCTCTGTACATCTTAGTACTGCCAGGATGAAAAAACAACTCATTCTTCAACTGTGAATCACAAGCCACACATAACCTCTTCCCAAACCTCAAAACACAAACACAAACTTATCCAATAACTCATGGAAAATTTTATTCATAAGGTCCATGAATACAGAAGGTGCATTGGTTAACCCAAAAGGCATAACTAAAAATTCATAATGGCCATATCTAGTATGGAAAGCAGTCTTCAGAACGTCTGATTCTTTTACTTTCAACTGATGGTACCCCGACCTCAAGTCAATCTTCAAAAAATACTGAGCTCCCTGGAGCTGATACCACTTCATTCGATGGCCCAACATCTGCTGAAGTTGTTGCAAATGATTTTACCACCCCTTTCTGCTTGTAGTCTAGCTTCATTCCCCCAGTTGAGTTCTTAGTTGGACACTCGTTTGCATAATGACCCATTTCATTACACTTAAAACATCTTACCGTTGGCTTTTCATTTCCTGCTTGATCATCTTCCTTACAGTTACGAGCAATATGACCAGACTTACCACACCGAAACCACTTACCAGACTTGGATAAACATTCTCCAGGATGCATTTTACCACACTTCTCACAGGATGGATATTTGGTTTTCTTACCTCCTTGCTTCTTTGATGAATTCTTCCCCTTTGCCTACCAACTAGACCTCTTACTCTGTTGTTTGTCATAGAACACCTGATCATCGGCAAACTCCATTTCTACCTTCTCGGCACATCGAACAAGTTTTTCATAACTTTTGAACTCACAAGAAGCTAAATCCCTTCGATTCTTTGGCTTTAACCCTGAGTAAAAACGGTTTATTTTACTATCAAGATCTCGTATGAAGTTTGGAGCATACCTTCCCAATCGAGTGAACTCTTCTTCATAAGCAGCCACTGAATCATCCTCCTGCCTCAATTCTAGGAACTGCTTTTCCATCCTAAGATGAACCACCTTAGGAAAATACTTCTCAAGAAACATACCTTTGAATTCATCCCAGTGAAGATCCTCAATCTCATCACTATCCCTTATATTTTTCACCATCGACCACCACTGATCAGCTTCACCTTCAAAACGGTAAACAGCAAGACTAACCTTTTGATGTTCTGAACACCCCATGACATCAAAAATCTGCTCCAGTGCTTTAATCCACCCTTCAGCTTACACAGGGTCAGATGATCCTCTGAATGATGGGGGATGTTGCCTCATGAAATGTTCCACCACTGACATGTTCCTCTGTGGTTGATCTGGCTGATCTCGTGCATGGATACCACCACCATTTATAGCCTGAGTCAACTGTGCCATCACTACAACAAACTGTTCAGTTCCGATTCCGACCATCTCAGGTTGCTGATTTGGAAGGTTATCTTCCTCCTGATGTCGTCCTAACATAGCAGCTTTGTTTCCTCTGCGGAAAACCATTCTGAACACAGAAATATCTTAGGCGAAGCAACATGGTAATCCGTAAATGCTATATCATTTCAATCATATTATAATTTAACACTTTTCTAACTCCTAAAGTTGTCTAAACCGACCTTTGATACCAACTATAAGGCCCCAGCCTTAAACCTTACTTAATATTGAATTAAATGAATAATTCACATTGAGGATCTTTTCAGGTTTAGAGTTTTAGAGAATTAGAACATAACTATTACATCTTAAAAGATTACAAAGTAGACACTTCTACTAAGTCTCCATAAAATAAAAACTCTTAAAAAGAAAGATGTCTAGATTCCATGTTTTAGATAGCATGAAATTCCCTTGATCCCATCCTTGACCTTATTCCACTTTAAGTCCTGTGAAAAACATTTCGAAAAACTTGGGGTGAGCATAAAAAGCTCAGTAAGGGATACACAAAGAATGAAAACTGTTAGTTTTTTCAAAATCAAGTAAACCATGTATACTCTATCAAAGTAATACCTTCACCTTCATGAAGTAGTAAAAAAAATCTTCACTGAATAAAGTATCATTACTTACCTTTTTGTAACCAAAGGATTACCATAAAACCCATATAAAGAACACATAGAATATATAAAGGTAACTTGGGACATAAACATACTTAAGTGGAGTAACCATACGATCGACTTCCACACATATCACTTAATGGAATAGCCATACGGCCAATTTCCATACATTCTTAATGGAATAGCCATACGGCCAACTTCCATACCCAATGCATTGGAGGTTATAACGTAACCACCCGTCCTGGTATTCACGGCACCACCCGTCATATGGTTTATAACGTAACCACCCATTAAAATGTCCAAGTACCAATATAAAATCATAAAACATAAAACCAATATAAAGGAATGATAACATTTCCACATTTCAATCATAATATAACATAAATATATTGACATAATAAATCCTTTATCAAAACCATTTTCAATACCAAAATACATAAAAGAGTATATGGTGTTTATTTTATTTTAAAAACATTACGGCTTGTTGAGGAAGCCAAAGACCAATTAATACTCGCGGCGGCGGAAAAAGTCGTTGTCACCGCGTATCTTAAAAAACATTCCTTTTTGTGGTTTAGTAAAACGCTTCGTAGAAAAAGATTCCTTTTGTATAAAAGTAAAAGTCAAAGGTTTTATACACCGTATAAAAGAATGTTGTGTATAAAACGAAATATGCCTCAATGAAAGGAGATTTATACGAAGTCCCTTACCTTGGGTCTGACTTGACTCGATCGTTCTTTAACGTCTTGAATAATAAAATTGAGTTAATTTATACTTGATTAAGAACCTTTTTAAAGTTCATTATTCTTTTTATATCACTTATTGCCATGTTATAAACATTATGTAACCATTTAAGTTAATAATGATTGTTTTGTCAATATTTGGTTCTTAAGCCGAAAGTTGACTTCTTACAATTACATGTTGTTCATGTGGTCAAAAGTTCTTTATATCCAGAATGAAATTCCCGATTTGGATATAATATGTATCATATATATCCAGAATATACATTTATTTATAATATTACATAATCATTTAGAGGTAAGAAATGAAATGCACCGTTCATGGAGACGGTAAGCCGTACGTACGCATTAACGCTACTTTCATTTCTTTGTCATATTAATGGAATTAAAACTAAATGAGAGGTATGTATATTTTAATTCCAGAATTATATTCATCACTTAGATATATCATTAATTATATATATCCATTATATACATGTACTTTTAATAGTACATCACATTTGGGGATAAGAAATGAAATGCACCATTCATGGAGACGGTAAGACGTACGTACGCATGAACGCTACTTTCATTTCTATCTCATACTTTAATGGAAAGAAATAATAATGATATAGAGGTATATTATAATTCCAGTATAACATCATATATAATAACTTTAAATCCACCCTTTACACGTCCCACATATGGCATTAACGAATCACATCACTTTTAGGGGCGGTAGTCCGCACTTCCTTAAATGAAGATATCGTGTTTACCCATAATAGAAACCATAAAGGTATGCCAAAAATGAAAAATACAGAAGCTTAAAGAAAACATAAACATATTATATATCATATATAAAAATAGTGACATCCTAATGGCCACCCTTGAAGGTGTTAAATGAGTATTGAACAATCATCGTTTCGGGAGGCAGAATTTCACCATCCACAGAAACCGTATGTTCTTTAACCATTTGATGTAGTTGTGTGAGAGTGTAGCTCAAATAAATATTATAACAACATCCTAGTATATTTAAGATACTGTTGTTGTTACAAAAGATGTAAATAAAAAGAGTTTAGAGGGTTGGAGAAGCAAAATAAAACAAATGAACAAGAGAGAATGAATTACCTTTAAAAGGGTAACTCCCTTTTGATTTGAGCCTAAAGGATTCCTTTGAAAAGATTATGCCCAAAGGGAATCCTCTAGGATGAGGAGAGGGATGTGGAGAGAGTAATTGGGCAGGGGTTGGCCGATCAAAAGGCTTGAGAAGTGTGTGAAATGAGGTAGAGGTGGGGGCCTTTTATAAGAGGAGAGGAGGGGCACTTTTGGAATGTAAAGAAATATTACTTTATTTGAAAATGTTTTTCGGTTTCAAAAGGTCCCAAATTGATATACATCGTGGATAAGGTGATAAGGGTTCGAAATACACTCATCCAATTGGTTTTGTCCATGTGTAGGTTTTAGATATTGCATTATCTTTCCATTTTATTTAAATCGTCAAATAATGATGTCATCGCTTCATCATTATTATGTGATATATAATTTATTTATTTAATGTCTAAAAATTATAAAAAAAAAACTATGATGTAGGAACTCTTTTTTTCTTTCCAATTACTATTTATAATCAAAATTTGGACTTGTATAACCCCACTCAAAAATTATTTTAGTAAAACAATTTATGTTAGTGTCATTTTCACTTTAACATTAAATAAAAATATATTAATGTCATTTTCCAACTAAAGTGGCTCCATGGGGTCCCCAAGTTGGACCATGGCTTGTCTTGGTCGGCCATGACTCACCCAATAGGTGTAGTACAAGTTTCATGGTGTTTTCACATTCTTATAATACCATTTTTACCTTAAACTACACTAATTACCTTTAATCGCGATTAATGAAAAAAAAGCTACTATTCACCAAAAAATTATTATAATCTCATTGAACCACATTTTACTTCTTAATGAAAACCATGTATGTAGGATTTTCAAAATGCAATACACATTAGTGGTAAACTTTCATTTAACTGAAAAATCAGTTTGCTTGATTACCACTTAGTGGTTTCACTTTTCATCAAAAATTGATGTTTTTCAGAAAATTACCAAAAATTCACCCTAAGCTATATTTGATATTCCGAATTCAAAAATGAAGCCCATTTTACAAAATTCAAAACATATAAGTAAAATTAATTAATTGAATAATTAATTCCCGCTGTCATGACTTATAGCGTGTTTTTGTGAAACAATAAGTATCAAAAGATTGACACCAGTTTAAGTCCAATTTCAAAGTGAAATTGATTCCAATGACCACCATTGGATTAACTGGTAAAAATATTTTCTAATTTCACTTTAAAACCAATTAAAAATAATAATCTAATCATATAAATAATTTAGATTAAAAAGATGTTTTGAATTAAAATACAACATTTTACACTATTCATAAAAAATGAACTTTAACAGAAAGGTACCAAAAATTTACCCAAAGTAAATTTTGATGTCCCGATTCTAAAGAAGAGTTATATTTGGTCCAAAATAATGTATAAGAGTGATCAAAACTATATTTAATGACGGTTCACCATTAAAAGGTGATAAGTGAACCCTTAGTGAAAATTAGAGTATATATGCCCTAAAATTGAACTCTTTCCGTATTTTAAGCCTTTATCTTTTATTGGGTAAATGTATAAACATTTAAAAACATATCTAATCATATTTTAGTTATTTCTATCCATTCCCGCCAGTACAACGGATACTTGTTAACTAACATTTAAAATAATATTATTTTATTACTAGTGTGCTACGTAAGTTTCAAAGAAACTCATCGTTGCGTATCGGGTACGCTATCAAACATAGCAACCCCTTTAAAATAAAATTAATATTTAATTCATAAATATTAATAAATATGAAAATTCTTTATTCTTTATTTACCAGGGATGTTACATTTAAAGGATATTTTATATTAAAATAACATATAAAATAATAAAAATATTAAAAATAATATTTTAAATAAAATGAGATATGTAATGGTCGAAAATATTATCAATTTTCCATTTTTCTAAAAATTTACATTGTAAAATATTATTCTTAGCCCATAATTACCAAATATTATTAAAAATACCATTGAATTTTCCATAAAATATGGGACCAAATCTTACCTATTAAACTCAAATCTATTTTTAGTAATTATCCCAAAATTCTTCCAAAATTCCTCTCTAAACATTCCCTTTCATGTTACCTAAGTTAAAGATGGTGTTTTCAAAATTTTACAATTATCATATATATTCTAAAAATTGATTTTATGAGTTAAAATACCATTAATAATCTAGTAATTTTCTCTTTTTTATTCTGTTAAGGTAAATTATCCATCAAAACAATGGAATTAAAAGTAAACAGTCATGGTGGTTTTTTACTAGAAAAATAAATCTTATCATAGAATATTGTTGAAAAATTAACTATCTCACAACATATTGAAATATTTTTCTTCAATAATGATATGGATATAACACCATAACCCATATAAAGCTAATGAAACCATTGTACTACGAATTTTTACTATTAAAAAATACCAAATTTATTATTGAGATTATGAACAAAAGGACCTCAAAACAACCAACATAAACAATAAAAATTCAATAAATTTAAAAAAATGAAAATAAACTATTTAAAAAATAATAATTATAAATAATTAAACATGAAAAAGTTTCTAAATAATTAAAATAATTAATATATTATTATTATTCCATAGGGTAGAGGATGTATGAGTTTAGTCAGGACTCCATGTAAGGGGTTTTTATTCAAAATTTTACTTTACATGTATTAAAGTATTTCTCTCAACACCCATTCATGTATATTATTTATGTAATTTTTTTCTCTATTAGTTAATAATTATTTAATGTCCTTTTTTACCATATTTGACTTTCTTTTAAATGATTATAAGGAATCCTTTCAATATATTATTTATGGTTAATTGTTGAATTTATATACAAAAGTGTGGAAAGAATCAAATTTTTAACTTTTCTACACGAATGAATATTCCAAAAAAATTAACTATTTTACATGGTGAAGGATTCTATTTATGTTTTCATGGATTTCTAACATAATTTCCATTCCCATTGCTTTTTGATTTTGTCATTTTTTAGGTTATCAAAAGAAAATGATATTTCTTCTTGATTTATAAAGATATTTTCTTTTGGTACTATAATAATCCAGGATTAAAATTCATATTCTTCTCAATATGTAATTGGTTAAATTTTTTTGAAATCATCAAAATTTTAGGGGTTAACAAATTAGTCTACGATTATAGTTCGAAAAGCATGTTTTTATGAGTTTTATGATAAATACAATATCTTAAGTTCTTTTAAATGTTATGATTCTTAGAAATTATATATGATATTATGTGGGTAAAATATATACCTCCAATGAATTAGAAACTGAATTATTTTGTGGATAAAATATCATGAAAATAAATTCAAAGGTTATTTAATTTTAAGATTGGTTGTAAGAGATACTATGAAAATAATATCCTAGGTAACATCCATGCTTATTATATTATATTATGCTTTCTAGAAACACTGTTTTAAATATATTTTTTAAAAATATAAAATATTCCATGATTTAATGTATTTTTATATTCTTTTAAAATATCAAATTTTGTTATTTTAAGGAAGTAATTTTAAATTGTTTTAGGTATTTTTATTTCCTAGTGAGTTTTATATTTATTTTAGACCGCTTAATACATTTTATACACATCCTTTATTTCTTAAATCAATTTCACAGGTCATAAAGATGAGTATAAAATATTTTTAACCCCAATTATGAAAATGATATGTTAGTCATAAAAAAAATTTCGTATTATTTAAAATGTTTTTGTGGAAAATTTTCCATATATAAAACATTATATGATTTTTTATGTAGTGGAAATACTAATTGTCTAAACATCCAACCCTAAATTTTCAAGGGAGTGAATTTAATGCAATTGTTTTCTATAAATATTATATAAATGAGATGGATATATAAGAGTTTAGTCATAAATATCATAGATGGGTTTAAATAACATTAGAGGATGTGATATTATACGGTTTGGATAATTTAAGAAATACAAACATGAGTTAATAATTTTATATGTAATAAGAATTAAAAGGTATATAAAATATGTTTTTCATAGGATTTAAATTTCTAGGATATTATTTCTATTTTTGGAGACATTTATGGGGTTTTATGAATAATAGAGGATTGTGGAATGTATAACCCTTTATATTCACATTTGATTTAGTGTCAAGGTTATTTGGGAAGAATAATATTGAATTTTGGGGGAAATATGTTCAAAGGTTTATAAAATATATAGTCATAAAATTTTATATGTTGTTTAAAAAATTGTAGTTAATTAATATAATGGGTTATTTTATATTGACAAAATAATTTCAACAGTATAGAGAGCCTTGGAGACTGAATTTTTATTTGGCGATAAGATTTTAAAATTAATTTTTTGAAGGTTTCTCTATAGTATTGAGAAAATTAATTGATTGTGGTATTTTTTATAGTATTTGAATTTCTGTTAGAGTGGTTGAAATATTTGAGGGATAATTATTAAGTTAATTTTTATAATCATATATAATTTTGATATGATTTTATATCACAGTTATTCCTATAATATTGGGAAAATATTACAATATTTTATGTGAATATATGATTAAGGCGTGTATATTTTTTGGAATGATAAATTATTAGTAAATTTATGTTATTTGGGGATGAAAGTTGTGTTTATTTTGAGAGAATATATGATGAGCTTTTTAGATGATTTGGTTTCTATTTTTTTTTCATTTGTTAATGGATTTCAAGGTTTAGTTTTTTGTGGAAAGATTTCAATTAAAATTGGGTTGTTATTTTTTATATTCAAGTTTTCAAGATTAATGTATTACATATTCATGTTATTTTTTATTCATATTTAATTTTGTAATATCTTTACCCATGATAAATATTTTTGTTTTTTGTAATTGGTTACAAACTAGTTGAAGAAATTGTTATAACAATCCTTCAAAAAATGAGTAACATAATCCTTTAGTGTATCTCACGATCACTTAAGAGTTATGTTTTTCACCAATCATGAATAAATCGTCTTTTATCTTCATAATTAGAAATAGAAAAAGAAATATATACACAAACCCATAAAATCACACAACCAGATAATGAAATTTTGTGTATCGAATAGAAATAAATCAAGTTAGTTTTTTTATCAAATACTCTCTCTAAGTGGTAAAACAATTAATCAATATTATATATATATATATATATCTTAGATTTTATTAAAAACATCACTCCAATATCAAGGTATTTCTTAGAAACTCATTCAAAAATTTAAATCTTATTAAATTGAAAACATGGTAAAAAATATTTATTATTAATTTCCAATCTGTGAACTATAATTTTATGTTATTTATATTTTGGATATCATTCTAGGTCTCCATTAATTTTATGTATTTTTTTCATGATTGATATATTATTATATTATCTTTTTTAATGGTATTTTATTTTTTTCTCTGGGTAAATTACCTTTTCATGTTACATTCTTTATCCTTGATTAATTTCATTATTATTAAAAAACTTTTTTAAAAAAATATAATTTTCCAAAAACTATAGGAACTATTTTATCCTTCTATGTCCATATTCAATCTTACCAAAAGTATTTTCTAGTTTCAAATAATAAAAATCAATTCCTTTATAAACCATCCATATTTTATATTATCCCTTTCCAAATAGAAATATCATATTTCTATTATTGATATAGGTTTCCATAAATATAATTTAAATATCCTAAACAGTATTTATTTCTTCTTATATGTATTTATTATATCTTCCACAAAAACAACTCTTCTCATAAAATGAATTTTATTCAAATTTTCTATTATTTGGTCTTCTTTTAAAAATTATTGTTTTAATGTCATTTATCAACCATTGAAATATATTTTGAAAACCTATTGATATATTTCTACACATCATAAAATCTTTCCCATGAAACTTGAGATAAAATTACGAGGAATCAATTTATTTGATGTGGGAATTTGAAAATCCAAGATTAATTAATAAGATATCACATTTATGGATTTTTAATATTCATGATTATAAATTTATATATGTTATTTGAACACATAAATATTTTTATTTCTTGTATAAAATGACATTATATAGTGAATTAGATACCATTTTTGTATTTATAATTTTTATGTTTACTTTCTGATAGATAAAGTATTTTATTTAAAAGTGTAAAATGATATCTTTTATAGTATATTTAAAAATTATTCAACTATAATAAATATTATAAATTTATATTCTCATATATTATAAATATTCTAGTTGATATTTATTATTATGGTAAACATAAAATAATTATATCAAGGTATGATTCAAAAAAAACTATTTTTCATTCGAAAAAGAAATTGTTTTAATTCAAATTGAATTGTTTTTCAAATTATTGTAAGATTTTATTTTCAAGAGAATTTTTCAAAATAAAAAATAAATAAAATTAAATGGAATCTATTTTTTTATCATGATGTAAAAATTATATTTGGGTGAAATTTTGATATTTTTCTAAATAAGATGAGTATTTAGTGAGTAGTTAAAAGGTAATATTTTTATAAATATTGTTTATTTTATGAAATAAACATGATATTAATATGAAATAATAATTTATGAAAAACTTTTCCAGAAATTAGTAAATAAAAATCATGATAATTTACTAAAAATATCATCCAATTAATATATAATAAATTTTAATTCATGATAATGATGAAACTATTTATCCATGTTGACAGAGTGCATATGCAACCCTGGAAAAATAAAAATGGGTGTGTTTGAGATAATATTTATAAGGTGATAAGTATATGAAATATTTTATTGGTAAAAATTATGTAAACTAAATAACTTATTTGTATATTTATGAATTTTAAATTTATATAACAACATACTTTTCTAAATGCCTACCTAGTACTTGCTCTAGATAAGAAATGTCAAAATAATATCTTAAAATGGAATCATTAAAAGTGTTATAGTAAATATACATTATTAATGACTCAATATAAACATAATTATAGGGAATAAATAATACTTATGTTATTATTATTTTTATAAAATTTCAATATTAGTATAATTATCCCAATTGTATATGTTACGATTGTTTAAATAAGAGTAATGTTAAAGTAATTATTTTAAAAATATATAATTTTTTAAGGTTTAAAAGATTTAAAGTCTTGAATTCAATTTACTAATTAATATGATTTTTAATTTATAATTTAATATTATAAATTCCAAATCCAAATTAATCTAGAAATTTTTTGAAATGAAATTAAGAAAATAACCGTATAAATGACATTAAAGTGTTTTTAATATTAAAATTAATTAATGAATTAAAAAAATAATTGTATTACATTGAGTCTTATTGTATTTTTAATTACTAATAATAAGATCCATTTTCCATTTTTTAACCACATTACATTTTAAAATTTAATTCTGGACCCTTAACGAGTAAGTATTTGTAAAAATTACAATACATTTCCCCTATAAAAGGGGACTCACTCTAACCTTTTTAAAACACATCCCATGTTATATTATATATATATATATATATATTTCCATAATTCATTTATATACATATATTTAAATGTTTATAATATTATTTCATTCCAAAAAACATTACTCCAATGGCCTTATACTCGATCCGAAGGATGATATTCCAAGAGAAAGCTATGAGTTTTTTAGCCTCATTATCATTTCTTATTTAGGATTATTTTTTATAAAACTCATATTAAAATTATCTATGTCTTCTTATATGATTATATTACCAAGATATTTTATTATTTTTGTTCTATTAAGGATTAGTAAATGAACCATTAGATCTCACCAAGCTCTTTTCATAAGTTATTACTACATCAAAATACGGGTTTTCCTAAAATTATGTCACTTTTTTACAAACTATTTTCTCACTATTTTTAATAATTTAATTTATATATAAAATTAACCGTTATATAATATAGTATTATTCATATAATGTTTTTATAAAACAAAACCTATTTATTATTTTATCTTTTCATATAAAATATTTCAGATAAAATCCCTCTTCAAAGTGGTTTTACTATACCAAAGTTGACAGTTGTGTTCTTGTAAACACATATCATTCATGGATATTATTAATAATTGATTTTATGATTGAATATATCATTTATATGGACACAATACCTTGTAACATTTGTAACTTATGGACCACTACTATTTTTACGGTTGTAATGATATCAAATTTATTATATAGATTTTGAGCTGAATGACCTATAATGGTGTAAAATAATATATTTACATTAATATCAGGTATTGAAATGTGAGTATTCATTAAATAAAATATTGGTCTACACTAAAATCATATACATCTAGTGTGTTTCAAAACATGTAATCAGAAAAAATTTGTTCATAATTGTTTTACATCATCTCCAACATAGTACTTCATAACTAAAACCCTTCTTTTACATATCATACATAAAACCTTTCTTTATACCATAGAGAAAGGAAAAATAATAAAGGGTGATATATGATACTCAATAATAAAAAAGGGATATATTAATCATCACAGCATAATAACATGATTATAAGTGTGTGAGAACATGAGAATGACATTTGGAAACCATACCCTCCATATCAATGATTACAACCTTGTGTCATGGTATAAATAATGGATTTTCATATGACATGAATCATAATGGAATAAGTGAACATGAACAATGAAATCATAAAATAAGAATAATAAAATTATTTTTGTCATAGACATAAACATAATATTTTTTCCTCAATTGTCAATGCTCATTTCCAAAGCTATTATAGTAGAATGGGTTCACTCCTTAATCAATTATAGTAATCAAGGTTCACTCCCAAGACTATCATATTAAACAAATTCCATTAAAAAACATGTATCACTCCATATTACAGTATTATTTATCTTTTTTTATATCAATATTTACCCAATAAATTAGAGATATATAGTTTCCACCCATCACATAATGAAAATCACATATATGTGTTCTAAAAAATAATTAAAAATTCATCATATTAGAACCCATTAAAAGAAATGTGTTTAATAAATATGTCATCATAGAAAACCCCATGAAAATGAATAAGATATTATAATATTTTTTTCTTTTAATTATAGTACAACATTTTGAAAAGTAATGGGGTTTATAAAAAATTCATATTTTTTTCATATGATAACCCATGGAAATTGAATGGGTTTCAGAAAAATCTATTCCTAAGAAACATAAACAGCCTATATAAATAATAATAATGGAATAATTAGATCATATCCACAGTAAAGTCTATGTTACATAAAATAATTTTTCCTTATATGGAAAATGAATTTGAAATATCAATTGGAACATTTTTTTGGACACAATTCTTTCTACTTTCAAAACCACATATTTATAATCTGAAAATTTATTCAATATTTATGTAAAACATTTATCTGAATAAAAAACTTCTAAATATGTAATGAATTCTTTAAATCATTATTCTTCATGACAATGAAAAATTTTGTTCATAAAATATATAATAAAAAATTATTACACTCAGATTTATAATAAAAATCCAAAAATACATTGCTCATTAAATGATAAGAATAATTATTTAAAAAAAATTATAAAAATTATAACTTGGGTATAAATTTCTTTCAAAGGATCAGGAAGAGGAAACTCTATAACCATTCCACAAGATTGTGGATGTATATACTCTGTCATCATCACATCTCTCAGATGTTGTTGTTAACGCTCCTCCTACCTCTCTGTCTTCATCTACAATATCATTTCATCCTGAGCTCTCAAACTCTCCTCATACTGTAAAAAAACAATAATATGAATGAAAATTACCCATGAGATCCCTTAACACTCATTGATTCCATCACCTAAGTACCATAATAACTCACAGGTTAGAGTTGATAACCAATACCAATCACATGAAATTTCTCAACACCCTATGAAGTCACCTATTTCCCAACCCCCTCATCGAAACCCAAATCAATAGTGACATTCTGTTCAGTCTCATCTTGACTATCCCATGGATCATAATTCATTGCCTCATTGGTTACCTTAAAATATAATGACTAATTATAACAAGAATAAAATTAATATTCATGACATTTGTAAACAAAATCACTAACCACAATATGGTACTATCATTTTCCTACAACTTCTCCTATATGGGGATTAATATCCATATTCTTATAAAATTAAAAATATATAATATATGGGTTAGTAGTGGTATGAATAATATAGAAAACATGTTATAGTTAACACATATATACATTAATAAATAAAATCACTTACCATATATCATCGATCTATGACAAATGTACGACTCCCAGCCCAATGGGTGACCTCTTGCCTCCCCCAGCTCTGAAATCCAACTGATGATATTTTCCTAAAAGTCTATCATATCCATAATATGTAAAAAACTCTTCATAAATGAGTTTATATATAGTTTGGATGATAAGATACACAAGACTAATAAAAACAGCAGCACAATCTTTTCTGTAACATGCTTTCTCCTGTTGTGTTAAACTGATAAAAATGCTCATGTTTACAATTATGCCATGCCTTCTGGATAAGACCAATATGGCTATCAGAAATAGGAGAAAATAAATTATACAAGACAATTAAAAAATATGTCAGTAAAAAAATAAATTTTAAAAAAGTATATATTATTTAATAACATATAATCTAGTTGTTGAACATCTATTCTTGCATGGTGATGGGTACCATCTCCCGTGACACCCATGGATTTTAAAAATAAATTCTCAGAATCTCACCAGTCTCCCCAATGGATAAATGTGAAAACTATGAAAATTGATATATATATATATATATATTATCAAAATTAATCAACTTATTTAAAATAAAATTAATATCTTAAACATTTTAACATACATCTATAAATGAGTTTTAAAATAAATATATGATCATCTCTCTGGAATAGGATTCAGAATCATTAATCTAGCAAGATTCTTCCCCCTCCTAGTAGGTGGACCATCCTTTAGATGAGGAGTTGAATCAATTTCAACATCAAAAAGTCTTGCATTAGTGAGAGAACATAGTAGATTGTCGTGATCATCTCTATCCTTCTAAAAATACACTCACAAGTAAGATATTGTTAATATAGTTATGAATTATAAATAAATAATAAATTTCAGAATAAAGTAATGATACCTGTAACATATTGTTAATAAAAATATAAAATTTAAAAAACTAATAAATATCAGAATATGATAATTACCTGTATCTAAATACCATAATATAATACAAGAATCATCATCTTCATCACCATTTTCATCGTCTTTAATGTCTTCATCCTTGTATTTATCATTTTCATCTTCCATATACCATTCAGTTTCATCATCCCTTGTTACATTTTTTACATTATCTATATCATCGTCCCTTAACTAGGGGAGGGGGTTCAACATCAATATTTATATCTCGTCTGGTAAGAGATATATTTTGGGATTTCCCTTGAAAAAATTCAATATGTTTCACTTCCACATAACCATTTTTGTTTTCAATAAACTGATTATCAGGTGATTTCATTTTTATCACACTCCACCAATAATTAAAATCTCCTGAAACATCACAATAATTTTCATATTAAACATTATGTTCATTATGTTCCAACAAAAATGGTTCCTTTGATCTAATAAGACTATTATATTTACTGTCAATGACTCTATGATGTAGATGAACTCACAACCCCCGATCAGTATCAAACTAATGACATTTAAACATTATAACATAATTTTGTCCCAAATAACAAAACTTAATTATTTCATGTAGTATACCATAAAAGTCAACTTCACTTTTTGTATGATGGTATCATTTCAAATGAACACTTATATTAATTTATTTCTTTGAATCACCATATATGCATGTACGGAATCAAAATCCATTAACCACATACACATTAAATGATTTAACCAAATTTGATGAAGGTTTTTTTTGCACACATAATCAACTATCAATTTTATTTTCATTTTATGTTACCTGTAAATAATAAAAATTATTAATAATATATATCATTAAGAAATTGATTAATTATTCAATTTAAATAAACTTAAGATACCAATCTTTGAAACCAATATAGAAACTTTTCTTGTCGGTGTTCTTCAAGAGAAGACGTTGTAATTTTTATAAATTATTTTTTGATATGTTCATCAAATAATATAAAAAATGTTAATATAAATAAAGATATATTTCATAAATATTTATCTAAAAAATAAAAAAGTATCACTTATTGCACAAATTGTGTCATCTCATAAAAATACAGTAAAACATAACTATGAGCTCTATGCAGTTCTTTTTCTGTAATCCATAGCTGACGATAAACACATAATCCAACTTTGGACTGATTAAAAACTAACAAATGATGGTATGTGATTTCATCATCATCTTATATGTTTTTTTAATTTCTATATATTTTTATGTATGTATATATATATATATATCAAAAAATTAATCTTTTTTACAACACACATATATATATGTATATTCACATAGTAATATAAAAAGATGTATATATATATATAACCTTAAACATTTTTTGAAACGTTTATATATTTCTGTCTTTATTTATATATATATATATATATATCATAACCTTTACACCTTATTTTAAATATTATATATATATACACTCACATTTTAATATACATACATGTATTTATATACATATATATAACATTACAAAATTTTATATATAAATATATGAAAAAATTTACACATTTTTTAAAATGATTATTGATGTATACTCAGAGTGTATTATTTACATATATTTATATTAAAAAATTTATTAATTAGTCAAAATGTATTATTTTATAGAAAATATTATTATAATAATTATTAATTAATATTAATATATCAAATATTTTTTGGAATTTATTTTTAAAAATATATACCTATCAAATTTATATATACATATATACAAATATACCTACAAACATACATATATATATATATATATTAAAAAACAAAAATATAATTTTAAAATCATATATATATAAGAACAAAAATATAAAAATTAAATAAACACATGTTAATATAGATATATATACACAAAAACATATATAAAAATTATCGTCTTATATATACATATATATACAAATTTAAATATAAACCACATATAAATATCAAAATTAAAAAATTAGCTGAATACTTAAAAAACAATTCAAAAAAATTTCACAAACTAGATTAGAATAAAAATAGATATTAATACTATTGCGTTTATCCTAAATATAAAATAAATTATTAAAGTCCGACAAATTTCTAATTCTAGGGTTTAACTGAACAAGTATATTTAACAACAAACCAAAATAAACAAAAAATGAACTAGATTAAAATCAAAATATAGATTAATACAATTTCTTCAATACTAAATATCAAATAAAGCATGCAAATCAGATAAATTTCAAAACCTGTGGTTTTACCAAACGAATATATTTTTCATTGAACTAAAATCTGAAAAACAATTTGAAGGAGAACATTAGTGGAGTATGTACCTTATAGATCTGAGTTGAAATCAGTAAAAAAATTGGGATGAACAGAGCTATATGCAGCTGCAACGAATTTGACGGTTGGGAAGGGCTCGTAGCGGTGTTCGGGATAGGGAGGAGAAGGAGAGGATGAATAAAGTAGAGCCTCATGGATATTAAATCAATAGGTTTTACTGAGATTAATTGTTTTTTACAAAATAAATTCAATAAAAAATAGTTTTTCATCAAAATTATTTGTGACGGACACTAACTTTCATCAAAAATATTCTTGAGCCGACGAGCATTTGTGATGAATTTCATTATCTATCCCAAATCCTCATCATGATTACTTCTGTCATTGGAATGTGGGAATTACCACCAAAACTATTTATGGTGTATTATTTATTCTGTCACAATAAATCATTATTTTTTATGGAATTTATAGTCTGTCAAAAATAATAATAGGAAAGACAGTATTTGTGATGGGTCGTCAGCCTGTCGTAAATGGCCAATTACAAATGATCAAATTTCTAGTAGTTTATAATTATAAAAGTATAATTATTAAATAGATAATATATATATATACATACATTTATTCCATCATTATCTCCATCTTTGAGAGGCGGTGATGGACATAGAATTACATTTTCTCATGAGGCTGTAGTCCACTATACACACGATCGACGATTTTGTTTTCCATTTGATGGAGGAGGATATGGATATGGGTTATTACCCTAATAAAAAACATATAATTATAATATAGATAATTATGTCATTATATCATCATTTCTTAATAATATTTTAATGATGGGTAAGAAGAAGAAGAAAAACACCCAGTTAAGAATGGTATAACTTCTCTAGACAACCTCCTTAGGTTAGTACCAAAATCCTTCATAACTGATTTTTCTAATAAAAATAAGACCTATAGTAAGTGTCATGGTCTATAAAAAAGGGATTTTGGATGGCCTTGTTTGAACCAAAAGGAGTTCTAGGAATTAGCCTGAGAGTATTGGGGGATCCCTTTTATATATGGGGGAGGGCACACTTGTATTTTTTTAAATAATGTTATACGCATGTTTTAAATATGAAAAAAGGATCCAAAATAGATAATTATAAAAAAAAATTATATGAAATAAGCTTTAAAAATGTCATGCCAATATGATTTTGAAAAGTATTAGGTCATTTTATTCATTATCATTTTATTTTAATCCACTATTAAATACGTTTTAACCTTAACATGGTAATTAAGTTTTATTGTTTTTACTTTTCATTTGGAACAAAAGTTAAGTTGAAATTATTATATTATATCAATTATTCTGATTCCAAATAAGGAATCGATTTTCCCAAATTCCATTTACATAAGTTCCAAAATTTAGTTTTAAATTAAACCCACAGATGCAATGAAAAAGTGATTTTCAAAAGGGAAAATATTCATACATATATAGAATGTTTTAATATAAAAAATATAACAGATTTTGATTACAATAAACTAAATTGTATTAGTAATAATTTAATATAACAAATTTTTCCATTAAAAAATTTTGAACTACTTGAAATTTTTTTATTTCTTTAATAAAAAAATGATATTTTCAATAAAAAATATTATTTACTATATTTAAAAATATTAATATTTTCAGAAAAATAAAAAAATACAACCTAATTATAATTTTATGCATTAATTCCAAACATGGTGTTAATTTTTTTAAATAATATTTCTATGAGTATAAAACATATGATTTATTACGAAAAGAAATAAGATCATTTTTTGGGGGAAAAATATATTTGAAGCATATAAATAATTTACTATATATTTATAAATATATTTTTAATATCTAAAACCATTATACATAATTTGAAATATTTTTATTAAAGTTGATCCTCAAATACTAATGGTTATGTTATAATGTTCATGTTAATTTACTATATATTTATAAATATATTTTTATATCTAAACCCTTTATACATAATTTAAAAAAAAATTGTTATTACAATTGAGCCTCAAAGATTAATGGCTATGTTATAATGTTAATGTTTAAATAATAATATAAATAGTATATCACAATTCATTAAATCTCAATGTTAGGTATTTCACAAACACTCATAGAAATTAAATTATTTCTAAAAATTATTTTTAAAAAATATATGGGTGTTACCGAATAACTTACATGAAGAATTAAAATTTATTAATGGAATAAAATATTATAATATGTGATTTAAATGGAATATAATAAGTAATTTTACATGAATATGTTTTTAAAGTATGTAAATATTTATTATAATTTTATTATTCTTGACGTTAGTGGATATATTAGGGATTTTGGGACTCAAGGCTTGGGGTTTTCTTTTAAATATTCACATTACATAATTTTAAGTATTTATCTCGACACATTTTCTTCCACGTTGTTTCCAAAAATTTCTTATATGTACTTTAGTTATTATTTAAGGAAAATTTTCCACCATATTGAAATTTATTAAAAAAAATATTTAGCATAAAACTTTTTTACATTTTCCTCATTAGTCATTTTTTACTATAAGTAAAAAAAATTGGAAAAATCTCCTTTTATAATGTTTTTCAAAATAAATCATTTTCCAAATTTTATAAAAATTTTACTTAATGAATATTTATCTTAATTTTTTCATGGTTTTGTATGGTAATTTATATTCCCATTCTTTTTTAAATATTTCATTTATGTTTATGAAAATAAAAGGTAGTTAACTTATTTTAAATATATATATTTTCTAATTCCATTAAACAAAATTGGGTTTCGAATTTATTTTACATTCAGTATGTAATTAGTTAAAATATTTCTTAAATTATCATATTTTAATCCTCTAAATTAAGATTTTGTGATTATGGGTTGAAATTTAATTTTATTTTTGAGTTTTATTTTTAAATAAAATCACATATGTGTTTTATGCATGTCCTAGTTCTTTCATGTTATATTTAATGATGGTTAGATCTGATATAGACCTAAAATGAATTGGGTTATGATTTATTATCTATGGAAAATATATTTTCAACAACATAATTGGTTATTCTAGGGTAATAGTGATTATATGGGAGATTATGAATATGATAACCTAATTAACCTTCATGATTATTCTATTGTTTTTTATTTTTAAGAGATTTTTTATGAATAATTTTAATATGAAACCATTATTTCATTATTTAAAGTAATTTCATGCTTTTTTACAATCCCAATATTATTTATTTAAAGTACTTTTTAAGGTTTTTAATGTATTTTGAATACCAAATGAGTTTTCTATTTATTTTATACATATTATTAGGTTCTATGATCATCCCCTGTTTTCAAAAAAATAGGGAATATATATTATTAGTAATGATTATAAATTCTTGCTCTAAAAATGAGATATTGGTCTTGAACAATGTATGAGTATAATTTAAATTGTTTTGGGAAAATAATTTTTTCTTATAAGAACATTATGGGTTTTTTTATGTTAGGTATTTCCTAATTCTCTAAAACTATAATCCTAAATCTTCAATAAAATGTATGAATAAAATATTTTCTATAAATATTATACTCATGCGATGGATATATATAGGTATTTATAGTTAGTATTATAGTATTTTTTAGATAAATTTAGAAATTCAGATATTTTGGGTTGAGGATAGATTAAGTGTTTTACCTACTAATATTGGTGAATACGTTTTTGTATAATCATAATTAAAAGGTATATTAAGTATTTTGAGGTTTTTATGTTATTGAAATTTTCTTTTCATTAGTTATATTTTTTCAATACATTTATTAGGTTTTAGGAAGAATAAAATATTGAGTCATATTAAACTATTTAGTTTAACATCTGATTTAGTGTAAAGGTTATTCAGGAAGAAAGTTATTATATTTCGGTGGACATATTCAGAAAGGTATATATATAATTAAGTATAATACATTTTTATAAATTGATGTAATTATGGTCAATTAAGATAAATGGTTAATTTATTTTTGGAAAATAATTTGAGTAGTGTAGCTAACACTGATGATTTTAAAAGTGATTTATTGATAATATGACTAAAATTATTTTTTGAGAATGTTTTTATATAGTTAATTTAAAATTAAATAATTATGGTATATTTTTTATAGTATGTGGTTTTATTTCAAATTATTTTATATTATTTTACATATAACTATTGTGTTATTTTTTATAATTTTTTATATTTTTTTGTGGTTTTATATATTGGCGATTCGGGTTATTTTGGTAATATATTAATATATTTTTTGACAATACAATTACATAGTATTTTTTTTCATTTGACATTATGAGGGGCTTCATATTATTTGGGGATAAAATATTTTAAATTTTGGGTTAATATGTGATCATATTTTTCTTAATTTTTACTTAGAATTTACTAATACATCTAATAAAGAGTTATAGCGTTTTTCATGTGTGGAAGGATTTAACATAAAGATGGGATTTTAGAATTTATATTTTGATTTTAGAGACTGAGGTATTACTTATTTATGTGACGGTTTATCTGTATTTAATTGGTTATTACCATTAATCATGCCAACAAATTTTTTTTCTTTAATTGATTAAAAATAGGAGGAATAACCTGTTATAAAATTCCTATTTTTTGAGGAAATTTTTTTAGTGGGTCTCATGATTCATAATGGGTTTTCTGATACAAAAGGAATGAAAATTTATTATTGGATTTTCATCATTAGTAATGTTAGATGATAGAGGTAGACGTTGATTGAAACATACTACTAAAGGGAGAAATTGTGGTTATTGAATGTAAATAAGTCATGTGAGTATGTTTTTTTACATACTTTATCTCAATAGTAATATAATTCTTTAATATAAAGAATATAGGAGATAAATATATCATGTATTACATGGAAAAAATAATCTCCCTATCAAGTTATGCCTTAGAAACACATTCAGAAAAATGAATCTTACAAAACTGAAAATATGTTTTAAAAAATAAATATAATGATCAATTTCCTATAATTATATTTGAAATTAATGTTACATATATTTAAGATCACTTTTTTAGATTTCTATTCATTTCATGTATTTTTCTTCAATGATTGATATATTATACTATTCTCTTTCATGAATGGTATATTTTCGTTTTCTCTCATTAAATTATATTTCCATGTCGTGTTCTTCTAATTTATGGAATTTATTCTTTCATAATAAAATGAAGCTATTATAGATTATTTACAACCACTTTATTGACTTATTATCTCCTCTATATTCATAATCCCTCTTACTAGATGTGATTACTTATTTTGGAAGAAAAATATGTATTATTTTATGAACCATTCATATTTAACATTTCTCATTTCAAATGGAAATTTTATATTTCTTTTATCAATGTGGAATTCCCTGAAACCCATTTACGGACCTAAATTATATTTTATTCCACTCTTGTATATTTATTTTATCTTCAACTCCACATTTCTTCTCATTACCTTTATTTCATTCAAAGGATCCACTGCCTATAATTATTTTAAAAATTATGTATTTTGATGTCATATTTCACTCATTGAAACATATTTTGAAAATGTAAAAATATATTTTGGAAATTTATAAATCCTTACCCATTGATCTTGAGAAAAAAATGTGAGGACACAATTTCATTATGGGGGACAATGTGATGACCAAGACATTATTAATAAGATATCACTTTCATGGTTTATTAATATTCTTGATTAAAAATTTGTATATATTATTTAAACACAAACATATATTTATTTATTTATATTATGTCTAAATTATATTATATAATATAATTTATATCAATTATATATTTAAAATTATTTTGGCTAATTTTTAATTGAAAATGAATTTTATTTACAATGAAAAAATATTTTCTTATTATGGACGATATAAAAAAATTATTTATATATTAGATATTTAATAAATTTATATTTTTCTCAATCATATAAATTCATATTGATATTTTCTAACATGATAATCGTAGAAATAGTTTTGTCATGGTATGAGGAAAATATATTATTTCACTTTTAAAAAAGAAATCATTATTATTCAATGTAAATTATTTTCCAATGTATTATAAAATTGTATTTTAATGATAATTTCTTAAATTTTAATATTTAAATATGATAAAATAGAATTTATTTTTTGCATCATTATTTAAAAATTAACTTAAAATGATTTTTTATATATTTCTTGATAAATTTATTTATTTTTGGTTAGTTAAAAATATTGTTTTTATGAATACTATTTCTTTTATGACTATATCATCATATAAATATGAAATAAAATTTAATGAAACATTTTTATTGAAATTAATATATCAATATAATGATAGTATACATGAAATATAGTCCATGTAATATAAATAAAGTTTCATATCAATAAAAATATGAAAACATTTATTAGTACTAACGTAGTGCCTGAACAACCAAAGAAAAGGCCAAATTAGTGACCTTTAGATATTAATTAGAATAGGATATGTTTAGGATCAAATTAAAAGAAAAATGTGATTACTAATAATTTATTTTTTATATATATATTTTTTTAAATTATATAAAATGATAATTTTCCAAATTATTACAAAGCGCTTCTGTATTGTAAGAATATTAAAAGTAATATCTTAAAAATGTTGTCACGGTAAGGATGTGTGTAAATATATACGATTAATGCCTATAGATAAAAATAATTATGGATAATAAATTATATTTATGTTATTAATTATTTTTAATTTAAAATAATTGGATAATTTTCTAATTTTCTATAGCGGCATTGAAACAACACTGATATACGAAGGGGAAAATTAAAAGTAATGGTTTTAAAAATATAAAATTTGATAAGGTTTAGATATGTAATGTTATATCATTATTTTTAGGTATTAATATAAATGTTAAGGAATTATGTAAAAATTTAAATTCCAATTCCATAGTTATGTAGTTAATTTCTAATGCCAAATTTAGAAAATAAAAAAACGATTTTAAAGAGTACACTACAACAAAATAAGCCTATAATTGGGTCGACCTTTATCATCACTAGAAAAAGTATTGATAAAGGGGACCCTTATCAGTGGTAAAAAATCTCATAAAGGTTCACATTTGTCAGTACTAAAAAACAAATGATAAAATCTACCCTTTATCAGCTTTTTTAACACTGATAAAATGTACCCATTATTAGCGCATTATTTATAGCGTTGATAAAGGGTTCCCTTTATCAGTGATTTTTTTAGCACTGATAATGGGTTTCCGTTATGGGAACATTTTTCTTGATGTATATAATCCCAAATAAAATGAAATAAAAAAATAAAATAAAATTTAAAAAAATATGAAAAAAGTTATTAATTAAATAATAATTTGTAAAAATTAATAAATTTAATATATATATATATACATAAATTATAAATATTAATAAATATTATATATTAAATATATAAATATGAAAAATGAATAAAATGAAATAATCCAAAAATATAAAATAAAAATGAGTAAATTAAGAGAAATATTAAACATGTTATTATTTAAGTACTTTTTGAAAAAAAATGAATAAATGTAACAAACATATATTTAGATTATAAATATTAATAAATTTTATATATTAAATATACATAAATAAATTGAATAAATTGTAATAATAAAAAAAATTAAAAATGAATAAATTGTAATAATTAAATAAGAAATTAAAAATGAATAAATTCTAAATGTATTAAAAAAATTATTAATGAAAATTTTATTAATATAAATGAATATTTTCAATATATATATTATTTATAAATTTTAATAAATAATATAAATTATTTATAAATATAGAACATGAATAAAATGTAATAATTAAAAAAATTAACGTCTTATTAATTTTTAAATGTTTTTATAAATAATTATTCAATAATACATTTAATATTGAAATATATTCATATATATTTCTATTAATTTATATATATATATATATGCATATAATATGTAATAAAATATAATTTATATAATATAAAATATTTCTGTTTACTTTAAATTACTCATATATTTCGGAAAAGAATGATTTGTAATTAAAAATTAATATTATTTAAAAATACTGACAAATTGCATCGATTAATGGACATAATTGAATGTTGTTTTCTTTTTCAATTTAACATACATAAAACATTTGTCACATTGATGTCACACATACATATACGCAATTCATGCAATTTTATATAAAATGCACACAAACAAATCTTAATCTAATTAATGGAATCTAAAATAGAAACTCATACACCTAATATTTATGTTATTTAATCAAATTTTAGTATTCATTAGATAGTTTCATTACAACATGATATTTTTAATATGTTACGTTTCTAATAAAAAAAATTATTTCTTTATTTTTAGTATTATTACTACTAGTTATTATTTATTCATTTTAAATATTTTTTTTATTTTTTTATCTTTTTTAGAATTAATCATTTTATTATATTTATTTATATTTATAAATTTACTATGTTATATTATTTTCAATATAAATTCATATTTATTTCAATATATATCAATGTTTCTTAAATCATTTATTTTTAAGTAACAAAAAATATCCATTTTAAAATATTATTTAAGTCAACCCATGTTTAATTATTCAATTTCACTCATTTTTAACATGCTTGTTTATAATATAATATATTCATTTATAATGTTAAATATATATTTTTAAATAAATATTTATAATTAAATATATTAATAAATGTATACTCAAAAAATTTATAAATTAATATATTAATTATTAAAAAATATATTTTTTAAAAAGTATTTATTTGATCATAATAGAATAATTATATATATTTAAATATTTACAAAATTTTATTATATTTATATTTATTAAATAATAATATATAATTATATTAATATATATAATGATAGAAATATATAAAAATTATTTTTTAATATATTTAAATAATTACAAATAAATAATTATTTATTTTAATAATTATAAATTTGTAATAAATATATATTTAAATAATAAATATATTTACTATATTCATATTCATATTTATATTTATATTTATTATATATATATATATATAATTTTATAAATATATATAATGATATAGATAATTTTGTTACTACAAAATTATAATAAATATATTTAAAAAATGAATATATTTACATTCTTAATATTTATACTTATATATATTTATTAAATATATATATTATTATAGAAATCTATATGATGATATAAATATATTTATAATTATAAAATTATAATAAATATATTTAAATAACGAATATATTTACTTTATTAATATTTATATATATTTATTAAATATATATGTACTTAAATATATAGAAATATATGTATTGATATAAATATATTTATAATTATAAATAATAAAATTATACATAAAGTATTATAAATATTTTTATAAATAAATTTATTTGTAAACATATTAATAAATATATATGTTTTCTATTTATAAAATTATATATTATTAATTACAAATAAAAAAATAATTATTTTAAATATATTTATATAATTATAACTACATAATTATATACTTTATTAATTATAAAAGTATAATAAATAAATATGTTTGCAAAAAATTTTATCTATAATTGTTATGATAAATATTTTATCTGCGTTAAAGTTTTAGCGGTAATAAATATTTCTTTTATCATCACTAGTAAAGAAGTGATGAAGATACCTTCTATCAGTACTTGTTAATTTAGTGTTAATAAATGGTATCTTTATTTGTGCACTTTTGGAAGAGCTGATAAAAGTAACTCTGGTCCATTTAAAGAACCCTAACATGCTAGTTTTAGTCTCAATATCTCGTACTTTAATGACTTTTCCTTACTAACAACACTCCTCCTTGAATCTAAGGCTCGAATAAAGGCTAAAATGAATCCAAGGAATGAATCAAGGCTTAAATGAAACCAAGGCTCGAATGAAGGAATGAATGAATACAAACTTTCGATATATCTCTACAGTCTCTTAGAAGAATCACATCTCTAATCTATGGTATGTTATTTTTTCCTCCTCACTCACTCATTGATTTCTTGTTTGGGTTCTGTATAAGGTGCTTTTGCTTTTTTATTTTCTGGCATCTGGGCGATTTAGGAGTTTCTGTATTTTCATTTCTTTTTTTCACTCTTTTTTATTTCTCTCATTATTCATTACCTTTTTCTCCACTGCGGTTCCATTTTGAGAAATCTGAATTCCATTTTTCTAAATTAATGTATGAGTTGGTTTCCATTATTCTTCAACGAAAACTTGATGATTTCTTCCACTCGATGTAACTCAATTTGGATCTCCTTTATACCTGATATCACATGAACAATATTGAATTCATATCTTATAGATTCCTCTATTTTTAATCCATTTTCTATGTATTCTTCCCATGGATTTAAATATATTCATTGAGGTAAAAAATTAATTGATACCCATTATGTGTACAGAAACAATTTTCAATCCTTTCTATGTAAGATGTAAAGGGTTTTCTAAGGATTAGAACCTTATTTATTAAATAATTGATTTATGGTTTTTAAGAATTTTTTAATATTCATAACATGATCTATGAAATGAATAACATGAAGGAAAAAAAATTGGCCATATTTTGAGCCCCAAAAGATGTCACCAATGCTTTAATGGTTTTTAAAAAAAAATTATGATTTTTAGTTGACTCCATTGAGATGAATGATTTTTCTTTAATTTTCTGATACCTAATTTTTTAAAAGGATATTTATAACATGGTTTTACATGATGATCCTTAGGTCTTTTGGTAGTTGATAAACATAATCCTTAGTTTATAACAAGGAATTTTTTGTAATAAGATTTCCACCCATATTGTTATTAAAGGTCTGTTGTCACTTTATTAAAAAAAAGTTTAATATTTTTTTATCTCCCATAATAAAAAACCCTTTGGTTATTGTTATCTATAGGATATTTACCTTTTATGGGATATATATTGATTATTATTATGTGATGAATGTATTATGTGATAGGTGGACATTTCTTGAGAGGGTGTTGGAGGTGAGATGAGTTTTAATTCTTATGTTATATTATCATTTTAAAAATTGGTAATTTTCATATTTTTTTCTCACCTCCACTTTTATTATGCCATGGGAACCCAATGTAACTATGTTAGTGATCTATTTTATTATATAGTGTTTGTATATAATGAATCATTTAATTATTTCATTATTATTATTGTTAAAATAGATGGGAACCCTATGGTTGTTGATTATACTAGTATATGTTTAATATTGTCACACCATAATATCTAGTGAGATTTCCAAGATGATTCATTATTTTAGGAAATTATCTCAGACATCCCTACGACATACATTTTTTATCCCTATTTACATTTAACAGACATGTTGCAACAATTTACCACTGTTTACTATTATTATACATCACTATAATAATCATTCTCATTTTATCTATATGCCATCTATAATTCATGGCTATGTTTACTCTTTTATTTTATTATAAAATATTTTTTTATATTATTTTAAAATTATTAAAATTGAATTTGATATATTTTCATAATCTCTAAAGATTGAATTTTAATATTTCAATGTTCCTTCACATTAAATGTACTACTCCATCTATTAGTTGGTGAAAATTGGTTTTTAATGAATTATTCAAAAAGAAATGTTTTTTTCTACATGAGTATAAATATATTGATCTTAATGATGTTTTTTTATTTTAAAAAATGTTGTCACGAACCAACCCGGGTCAACCCTCAACCGGTCACCCGAGCTGGCCCGCGACATGGCCCGAGGGGCGTTCCCGATCTCCACAGGGTGGCAACTAGTGTCGGGCCTCAAAATTTAATAGGTGGGAACGATTTTTCCCAATGAAAAAAATAAAGCAGCGAAAGGAAAATGGAAAAACACAAGGTAAATAAAAAACGAAAAGAAAGAACGACGAACAATAACAAACTAACCTTACCATGACTAAAACCTCTCACGATCTCGAGAGTCGCCCAACAAACCACAACCAACTCTCGCCCACGACGAGCAATCTCGAGTCAAACCTAAAATAGAAACAAAAAATAGGAAAACACTATAGGCATGAGTATTGAAACTCAGTAGGTTGGCCCGACTAATTCTATTCCCAATGCACATACCATTACACAAAGAATTCATCAATTACAGGTTTGCACTAAATTATATAAAATATGGTTTCCACACACACTTTCTTTTTTAAAACAAGTAACAGTCTATTGCCCTTTTTAATTTACAATAAGTCTAATGTTGAAAGGAACAGGTGCATCGCATTTTAAAACATTTTGTGAACAATTCAGAAATCCAAACAATAGTTGTTAGTCAAAAGGAAAATCACGCACAACACAAAACACACACTAAGGGAAATGAAAAAAGTGGAACACATGGGTCAGAAACCGAACTCGACCTCTCAATCGTCCACCACATACAAATAAACACTAAAAGAAACATGGGTCGAACCTAGGAGATCGTGAACAATCAAGAACATACTATACATCTGACTCATCCTGAAGGCATGCCCTAAATCGATGACGTTATAACGCCCTAATGCTCAGCATAGCCCTACATGGCCTAACCGAGGGGCTCAATCCCTATAGCAGCAATAACTCAGTATTCCCCTGTTATGGGGCCATTAGCTAGTGCGTAATCTAAACTAGTGTAGAAATCATTCTCAGAAGATTCACTCATTATGTCAGGTTCCCATGTCAACACATATAATAAAAGAGGGGTGAGTCAAAAATGCCAATCAATTACCCAGTCATAATGTACAAAAATCATGCTCAACAACTCACAAAATCACCATACACAACATGATCACCCCGGAGTCACGTCAAAGAAAGTTTTTCCAAAATAATTCATTTTATTAAAGTGTCAACCTGGCTTTAAACAACCTTTGAAAAATCTTCCATCTTTCATAAGAAACCAACACTTTCACATCACAAGTAAAACCCTTTTTCAAATATACCAACACACTCTACTTTTATCAGGTTCCAAATTCCTTTATCAATTTTAAAGAAATCCTAATTTCTCAAGAAAACCCAAAGCACTTGTTCAGAAGAAATCATTTATCTTTAAAACTAGAGGTACATTTGAAATTCCATGAATTATGTTTAAAGAACAAACGGGCATTCGTTCAATACTGGGTGTCCGCTCATCAAGAAAAAGTCCCAACTGTTCAGTATAAAATAAACGGCTCTTTTCACACTAAATATTCATTTAATGTTTTCTTATCTAATATTATTTCTCATTCATAAAAATTAATAAAACATCATGTAATTATTAAATTCTAAATTTAAATGTGAGTGTTTTGGGGGACCTACCTTGGCTCGATGTCCAAACATAATGGCACGTCACACCTCACACAGACGCAGAAACACGCGCAAGCCGACAACAGAAGTATCGCGGGTCTTCCTCACCGACACGCTGCAACAACCACACAACTAAAACACATAAATGAAGACTCAAAACAATTCAAACGAACCAGTGCAAAGGAAATGCCTTAACATGTTTTTAAAACAAAGAGCGCACCATATGCACTATTTATTAAACCACTTTAAAATTTATAACCCAATTTCCAAAAGGTAACTCACAGATTTAAAACCCCAAAAACCCCCTTCAAAACCTCTTTTATGACCAACCATAGATCCCCAACATATCCGAACATAAAACACATGACTTGCAAATTCAAATAAACAAATTACACAATTTCATGAGAACAAATTAAATAGAATAAATCTGGTTTCCAACAAAACACACCTATTTCACATAAAACAAGGCACAAAGTATCAAACACAAACTAAATTTTCACCAAACCAATTAATGACAAAACGCGTCAAAACAATTAAACGGGTAAATAGATTAGACAAACAAGGGAAAACAAACAATTTCTACATGATATAATTAATTTACAACAAAAACACATATCTAAAAACCTAAGGGGTGGGAACTTCAAGTAATCAATGTAAACATAATTTAATGAGGAATAAGAAAAGAGATCCTACCTCAAGAATAACGAAACTTCTGGAATTCTGATGTGAAACTTCAAACACACAACGTTCAAAGATGTTAAGATTTACCCTAAGAAAAACATAAGAATCGACCAAAAAAATGAATCCTTAGAGGTAGAATAACATCAAATTGAGAAGGAGAAAATAACTACTGAATGGGGATTCTTCGCCGGAAGAGATGGGCACTGGTGAGGTCATGGTCGCTGGAGATGGAGTCGTACTCCCAAGGGGGGGAGGGGTTTCGGGTCGCACCACGGAGGTCGGCCAGAAAGATTCCGGAAAGGGGGACACGGAGCCCATAGCAGGGGGAGGTTGTGGGTGAGGAGAAGCCGGATAATAGATGGTGCACGAAAAGGTCGGACAGTTCTGGGTAGGAGGGCACTGCAAGAGGGGGAGGTCGAGGCTCCGACTAGAGAGGCCAGGGGAGGCAGTGGTGTGTGCTACGACGGGGTTTTGGCCAGAGAGCAGTGGTGCAGGGAAAGCATGGCAGGGGGCGCGGGAAGAGCGTCTGGTAAAACCTGGGCGAGCTCGGAGGGCAGGGGTGTGGTTGGGGCACTGGGCCGGCGCGACGGCTTGAGGGCTTGAGGGCGAGGGAAAAAGGCGGACAATAAGGCTGGGGTCGGGTGCAGCGCGGAGCAAGGCTGGCGGCCAGACGGGGAAGGCGGCGCAGAGGAGCTAGCGGCAAGGGCAGTGCAAGGGCTTGTGGGGAGTCACGCAGGCAGCGTGCGGGATAAGCGAAGGGGGCGCCAGGCGACGAGGGGGGGGGAGGCCGAGGTCCACGGGTGGCGCATGTATGGGAAGAGGGAAAAGGGGGCAGCTAAGGGAATTAGGGTTTGGATAAGGTTTTTTTTTCTTCTTTGCATTTTATTTTAATATAATAATTATAATAATAAATTCTGAATTAAAATAATAAAAATAGCAATAAAATAATAATAACAATAATATACCAGAATAATAATAATAATATAAATTACAAAAATTAATATAGTAATAATAATAATAATAATAATTCTAATTCATTAATAATAATAATGTCATTAAAATCTGTAATTTTCTAAATAATAATACAATAATAATGATGATAATATAAATGATAATAATATAATATTAATAATAATGATAATAGTAATATAAATAATATAAATATTAATATATAAAGAATAATAATAACAATTATGAATAATAAAAACCAAATTCATTCAATTTAAAAGTTGTCCAATTGAATGGATTGTGTGCCACTAAGCGCGCAGTTGATCAAAACACGCTCAGACCGTGCCACCCGACGCTAACCGTGTGCAGGGAAAAGTTGTGTCCCTACCGCACGAATTCTAAACTCGTGCACAAGTCACACATCCACATGCCGAGGTGTGACAATTCTCCCCACCACAGACACTTTCTGCCCCAAGAAAGTCACCTAGCCGAACAATAGTTAAAACTAGAGACCATGCCCGGTTGAAATGGAAAGAAACCACAATATAAGAAAAAGGGAGAACATGAGAGAGTTCTCCCCACCACAAGAATTCATCTAGGGTAAGAATTTAACACCCGAACATATCACCCTGATAAGGGGGGGCGACCCGGGAACTCCCAACCGATCCAGTCTAACCTCTATAGCACGAGAAAAACAACACCTCTGCTGAAACTTGGATCCCTCGACTCAAACCAAATAAAGCTCGTACACTAGAGAAAAACCTCCAAACCGAACTTAACCTATGAAGTAAACCCGATCATAACTGCAAGGCTGGACTCCTCTGTAGGCATTTACATCTCCAAACAAACACGTTCATCCAATCCTCAAGACGACACAATGAACCTACAACAATGCCAAAACTTCAACAGTGGAAGAACGAGAACGGAAGGACTTTAAATGTTTCATTGGAAACACTGAACACCAAAACCCTAACTAAGGCTTCACACCCCCCATGAACTCATGCGTGTGCGTGAGATTTACCCCGAGACCTGTGGTTGGGGTTCTGATGGCTGAAGCATCTCCTGCCTCACAGTCAGGCACTGTCATTCTCCGATCACAGCGTCCTCTCCATGCGACGCTTCCTTCAAAACTTCTCCAGATGATCCTAAAAACTGCAATGATGGCACTTCCTTAGTGGGGTGTGAGATGACGGCTTGTATGCCCTAAAGGTCCATACTGACGGTACACCATCAGACGGTCCGACGAACTGAAATTTAGAGCCACTGCAATGAACTCATTAGAAACCAATTTACCTGACACACTCTGCCCGTTAGATGAGGGACCTTCACAAGAAATTGGATATGGTGGATTGCCAACTGTTTTCTCTCCGGAGCCCAACTCAGCTAATAACACCTCATGAAAAAACTTCTCAAATGTGATTCTCCCAAAAAATGAGGACTCGCTCCTTGATCTCTGGACGAAGACCCCTGAGGAATGGAAAAGTCTTTATCCAGTCGTACGACACTGCCCCTGAAAAAAGAGACACAAGATCCTTGAAATGGTCAACATACACTTTCACCATCCGTTGTCCCTGTTAAATATGATGGATCTATTCCACTTTCTTCGACTTTCCCTCTTCAAGTATAAACCATCAGACGAAGAAGCCTTTAATGAAATCTCATGTTATCCCAACTTGTAGTGATGGCAGGGTGAAAAACTCCTACTCTTCCAGAGCTGGACCTTTGAACAGACCCAAAACAACATGCATGCTAATAGTTTTGGGAGTTCCCAATACCTTGAAGACGTGCTCGTCCTCTTCAAGTCACTCACTATCTCTAACAGACTCCAATCACCATGAAGGACAGACAACATCCGAGAATGGCCAAAAACTGGGCATGACTCATCAAAACACTAGGGACCTTTCTGAGCAGCATTTTTGAACAAGATATATAACACCAAGCTAAACCCAATATCAATCTAAGAAATATCAAAGAAAGCAGCTTCGTACAAAACAACCAGCTCAAAAAAACAAACAACTGAAAAAACAACCCAAAATTCCCTGCCCAAAATTCCCGTTTCATTTTAGATTCCAAAACCACCCCTTTTTTATTTCAAAACCGCTTTCTTTCAAGACCACTTTTCAAATTCCAAATCCACTTTTCAAACCAAAATCACTTTTCAAAACCATTTTCCACTTTAGAATCCAATTTAGAAAACAATTTCATGCCTTTAATTTGAAACACACTTAGGTAATCTCATGAACCATTGAACATGTCTTCATCCACTTTCATTAATATGCACCAACACGCACCAACACGCACTTTCCATGCATCCTCTCACATGTGAAAACAATCATTAGGAGTACCCGAGGTTAAAACCCAAACCATTCTCAACCAATTTCCAAGAAAACAAAAGTTTTACAAACCAAAAGCATTCAATTTTAAAACTCATTTCATAAATTTAAAGTCATTTAAAAGAAATCAGTCCCATTTTCAAAAAACCTTTTTCATTTCCAAAAACGCACTTACACCAACCAGAATGAGAACGACACTCAACTTACATCAAAACACTGAAGTGAGGGACTAGAGATCACACTTAACCTTGAGACATGGTAGTGGGTCATGCCCCATGTAAGCATCAACAACTAGGATGAATTCAAACCGTGTACCCGGACTCCACATGGGTCACTACTCCTTGTGAGATCATGATGTAACATCGGTTTACCTCTTTTTTCATCCCTCAATCCAAAACAAACCAGAACGAAACAAACACTCAATTCTCGGACTATCCCTGGCGACTCGAGGTGCGAAACGGGCGAGGGTTCATGACGTCCTTCCTGTACCTACCTCTCGATTTCCGAAAATACTAATCTCCATATACCAGACACCTCAAATAACAAAAACCTACATCTGATACCATTTTGTCATGATCCACCCCAGGTCGACCCTCAATCGGTCACCCGAGCCAGCCCGTTATATGGCCCGAGGGGCGTTCTCGATCCCTACGAGCTAGAAACTAGTGTAGAGCCTCAAAATTTAACATGTGGGAATTATTTTGACCAATGAAAATAAATAAAGCAGTGGAAAGAAAAATAGAACAACACAAGTTAAATAAAAAAAGTAAAAGAAAGAACGACCAACAATAAAAAACAAACCTAACCATGACTAAAAACCCTCACAATCTCGAGAGTCGCCCAACAAACCAAAACTAACTCCCGCCCATGATGAGAAAGCTCGAGTCAAACCTACAACAGAAACTAAAAATAGGAAAACTCTATAGGCGTGAGTATTAAAACTCAGTATGTAGGCCCGACTAATTCTATTCCCAATGCACATACCATTAGACAAAGAATTCATCAATTCCATGTTTGCACTAAATTATATAAAATATGGTTTTCAAACAAACTTTCATTTTTAAAAAAAGTAGTAGTCCACATCCCTTTTTAATTTAGAATAATTTTAATGTTAATGAAATAGGTGCATTGCATTTTAAAACATTTTGCGAACAAATCAGAAATCCAAACATTAGTTGTTAGTCAAAAGGAAAATCACAGACAACACAAAACACACACTAAGGGTAATGGAAAAAGTGGCACACATGGGTCAGCAACCGAACGCAACCTCTCAATCGTTTTCCACATACAAATAATCACTAAAAGAAAAATGGGTCGAACATTGGAGATCATGAAAAATCCAGAACATAGTATACATCTGACTCATCCTGAAGGCATACCCTAACTTGATGACGTCATAATGCCCTAATGCTCGTCATAGCCCTACATGTCCTAACCGAGGGGCCCAATCCCCATAGCAGCAATAACTCAGTATTCCACTACTATGGGGCCACTAGCCAGTGCGTAATCTAAACAAGTGTAGCAATCATTCTCAGAATATTCACTCACTATGAAAGGTTCCCATGTCAACACATATAATAAAAGAGGGATGAGTCAACAATTCCAATCAAGTAACCAGTCACAATGCACAAACATCATGCTCAACAACTCACACAATCACCGTACACAACATGATCACCCCTCAGTCACGTCAAAGAATGTTTTTCCAAAATAATTCATTTTATTAAAGTGTCAATATGGCTTTAAGCATCCTTTGAAAATCACCCATCTTTCAAAAGAAACCAACACGTTCACATCTCAAGTAAAACCATTTTTTAAATATACCAAAACACTCTCTTTTTATCAGTTTCCAAATTGGCCTTTACCAATTTTAAATAAATCCTTATTTCTCGAGAAAACCCAAAACACTTGTTCAGAAGAAATCATTTATCTTTAAAACGAGAAGTGCATTTGAAATTCTGTGAATTATGTTTAAAGGCCAAATGAGCATTCTTTCAATACTGGGTGTCCGCTCGTCCTGAAAATGTCCCAACTGTTCGGTATAAAATAAACGGCTCTTTTCACACTAAATAATCATTTAATGTTTTATTATATAATATTATTTATCATTCATAATAATTAATAAAACATCAAGCAATTAATAAATTATAAATTTAAAGGTGAGTGAAGTGGGGGACCTACATTGGCTCGTTGTCCAAACATAATGGCACGTCATGCCTCGCATAGACGCACATACATGCTCAAGCCGATGACCGAAGTTCCTCGGGTCTTCCTCGCCGACACACTGCAACAACCACACAACTAAAACTCATAAACACGGACTCAAAACAATTCAAACAACCCAGCGGAAAGGAGCTGCCTCGACATGTTTTTAATACATAGTGTGCACCATATGCACTATTTAATAAACAAATTTAAAATTTATAACCCAATTTCCAAAAGGTAACTCACAGCTTTACACCCCCAAAAACCCCCTACAAAACCTCTTTTATGTCTAACCACACCCAACATATCCGAACATAAAACACATAACTTGCAAAATCAAATAAACTAATTACACAATTTCATGAGAAGATATTAAATAGAAGAAGTCTGGTTTCCAAAAAACACACCTATTTCACATAAAACAAGGCACAAATTATCAAACACAAACTAAATTTGCACCAAACCAATTAATGACAAAATGCGTCAAAACAATTAAACGGGTAAACCGATTAGCCAAACAAGAGAAAACCAACAATTTTCACATGATATAATTAATTTAACAACAAAAAAGCATATCTAAAAACCTAAGGGGTGAAAACTTCAAGTAAACAATGTAAACATAATTTAAATAGGAATAAGAAAAGAGATCCTACATCAAGAATATTGAAACATCTGGAATTCTGATGTGAAACTTCAAACACACAACGTTCAAAGATGTTATGATCGACCCTAAGAAAAAAATAGGAATCGACCATAAAAATGATGCCTTAGAGGTAGAATAACATCAAATTGAGAAGGAGAAAATAACTATAGAATGGGGATTCATTGTCGGAAGAGATGGGCACCGGCAAGGTCACAGTCACCGGAGATGGAGTCGTACCTGCAAGGGGGGATTTCGGGGCGCACCAAGGAGGTCGGCCGGAGAGATTCTGGAAAGGGGGAGGCAACACCCGCAGCAGGGGGAGATCGCAGGTGAGGAAAATCCGGATAATAGATGGTGCGTGGGAAGGTCGGACAATTTTGGGTAGGAGGGCGCTGCAAGAGGGTGAGGTCGAGGCACCGACTGGAGAGGCCAGGGGAGGCAGTGGTGTGTGCTGCGATGGCGTTCTGGCCAGAGAGTAGTGGTGCAAGGAAAGCAGGGCAGGGGGCACGGGAAGAGCGGGTGGAAATACCTGGGAGAGCTCAAAGGGCAGGGCTGGGGCTGGGGCGCTGGGTCAGCGCAATAGCTTGAGGGTGAGGGACAAAGGCGGACAATAAGGCTGTGGGTCGGGTGCAGCGTGGAGTGAGGCTGGCGGCCGGACGGGGAAGGCGGCGCAGAGGAGCTAACAGCAAGGGCAGGGCAAGGGCCTGTAGGGAGTTGCGCAGGCAGTGTGCGGGATGGGTGAAGGGGCGCCAGGCGATGAGGGGGGTGGAGGACGAGGTTCGTGGGTGGCACATGTATGGGAAGAGGGAAAAGGGGGGAGGCTACGAGAATTAGGGTTTGGATAGGGTTTTCTTCTTCTTTGCATTTCATTGTAATATAATAATAATAATAATAATAAAATTTGAATTAAAATAATAAAAATAGCAATAAAATAATAATAAAAATAATATACCAGAATAATAATAATAATATAAATTACAAATATTAAGATAGTTATAATAATAAAAATACTAATAATTCATTAATAATACTAATGTCATTAAAATCCTTAATTTTCTAAATAACAATACAATAATAATAATGATAATATAAATGATAATAATATAATATTAATAATAATGATAATATTAATTTAAATAATATAAATATTAAGATATAAAGAATAATAATAACAATTATGAATAATAAAAACCAAATTCATTCATTTTAAAAGTTGTCCAATTGCACGGCTCGTGTGCTGCTAAGCGCACAGTTGAGCAAAACACGCTCAGACCGTGCCACCCAGCGCTAACCGCGTGCAGGGAAAAGTTGTGTCTATACCGCGCAGTTTCATAACTTGTGCCCAAGTCATGCATCCACAAGCCGAGGTGTGACGAATGTTTTACCCTATAATTTTGAAAACAGATAAATATATGAAGGGTTTTCTAAGGATTTGGATTAAATTATTTTGAATTAAATATTTATAATTCCAATTATTTAATCATACTGATAGTTTATAACCAATTCATATTCGAATAATCAATACTGTAATTCAATCAATGGGTTTTCTTCTATTACAACAGGGGTGTTGTGTATGTTTTGGCCAGTTTGTTGTCTATTTTTATAGAGTATGGTTCAGTTTTATTTATTAATATATTTCATTTTATATTTAATGCTACACCCATATGAAGCAAATCATATCCCCTCATTTCCATCACTTATATAACCATGATTTCCTCTACCAATGTTTATAAAATCTCCATCCCTATACCCTGATGTATATTCACCTCAGTTTTTTGTCCAATCACTCCCAATTTCTACCACATATACCCATGATTTCTATAGCCACTGGTGCTCCTTTATAGATCCTAGATCTTTAAAAACTCTTGAGTTGTTGTGTGACTCATGAACCATTATCACATGATATGTGCACCATTGGTGTTCCTCTATGAGGACATAGTACCTCACCAATGGTGAGGAACACCAGGGGAACCTCACTGTGCCTCACGCCAAGGTCTGCTAAGGCATGTACCTTTGACAACACTTGTGTATGTATAATTTAATGTTTAGTAATTTCCAGACAAAGAAGTTTCTAAATATATAATAGGAAATAACTAATTCATCTTATTATTAAACTATGCAAAGTACTAAATATATAATTAATTATAACCAATGCCTAGTCATAATAACCCAAATAATGCATAAGGTGTAAATCAAGCACAAATTAATTTGTTCTAAATAAAAAAATGAATATTTTCTCACTTGAATAAATTCTTAACATTTAAACACAAATTTAATAACAACCTTTAATGATAAAAAGATTTCATTTATAGTAAATATACACATTCAAAACTCATATTTTATGAAAATTATGTTTTACGCTTTTGATCTATAAAATATAAAAGAACATACCATATTAGTAATGTAATTTTATGATTTAGTAAAAAAAATTAAAGAATGAAAATACCTAAGGTTTTAGTTTCATGAAAACAAAATATTTATTTTGAAGTTATTTATAAAAAATAAAATCTATACAAAATTCTTCAATAAAATAGAAACATTTAATACTTTAACAGTTTTTATTTTAGTTTCAAAAATCAAAATAATTGGTAATACATGACAAGTTATCATAGAAATCATTCCTTCCCACATAATAAACTCAACTAATTTCTCATTACTGGTGAAATCACTAAATATTGTATAGGTATTTTCCTTTAATTATAATACATTTAGGTTACAGTGAATGGAAACAAATATCATTATAATACAAGATAAAGTATAGAAGGGAATACATAACTAAGTATACAAACAACATTTAAACCCATGATTTAAAAGTAAATTCATTTTTACTAAAACTAATAAGCATATCATAACATATCCACCTATCTATTAAATATTTATGTAACCCATTGAATGGTATATGGATATTTTCATTGGGTATGTTAAGAATCGATGTTGTCAAGAAGGCTATATTTCAGAACAATATATTACCGAATAAGTTATTGAATTCTGTATTGATTGACTATCATATGGTTAAAGCATAGGTCTCTTAATGTATCATCACAATATAAATATTATGGTCAAAAGGATTTGTAGAATATATATTGTTAAAATTACAACCACATAATGGGAGAAAGTTCACATTTAAATTTTAAATAATAGCGAATATGTTAATCCATACATTGAATCACATAATAAAAATATTTGATATTTGAATCTATAAATGAATGTAAAATGGATATCAAATACACATAATCAGTATTTTATTGGATGTTTCGAAGATCAAATGTATAAGGAGGTATCTGAAAATAAGAATTCAAATTTTGAATGACTTCTTAAACTAGGTAGGAGACCAAATGCGAATTTTATATCTTGAGTTGGTCATGAAATAAATGGTTATAAATTATAAAAATATAACATGATGATGAATGTATGATGAGAAACTGTATAGTTAAGCTTGAGGTGGAAGAAATAAACATATCTGGTTCTAATGATCAAAATCCAATTTATGTGAATATGTCATATTTTTTTATTATCGAACAGATATAAGAGCTAGATTATACAACATTTTAAATGGTGTTTTCCATTGAAAATGGGTTTATAATAAGTGTACAGTTAAATTTCATGAAATGGGATTTCTGATGGTGATTTTACTTGTGTAAAGGAAAAAAGGATAATCCATTTATAATGGAATCACAAGTAGTGCATGTAATTTATGACTCAGATCGAGCTAACAATAATTGGTTGCTTGTACTATTGGTGACTAAAACAACTATAGGGACATATGAAAATTCATTCAAGGATGACCCTTTAATTGGGAGATCACAATCAGTTGATGCTGGTCCCAATCATGATAATTTCATATATATTATAGGAGGCCAAAAAAAGGGAATTCAGATACTTGATAGAGGTTCTGATTACCTTAAAAAATTAAAAAAAATGTGAGAGAGTTTCATGATGTTTTTAATGTTTTATAAAATATTTTATTCTTTTCCTTATAATATTATCTATTCTCTACAATATTATCATTATGTAAATTAAATGTTTTTCTACTCATATAGACAATATCATAGGGAGGAATATACTATTGATGCTAAAAATACATAATTATTACCAGATCAACAACATGTTTATGAAAAAAAAAGATGTATTATAATAGTGATGAATAAAATTATAAAAGTAATAAATAAGTCTACGAAATTTGGGATTATTTGGAATCAATTCTTTCATCCTCTTTAACCCAACAATGCAATGATCATTAGTTATGTTGAGGTCATAATGAGGATGAATGTACTGATTGATATAGATTCAGGGTTCCATGTCCCTCCTGTAACAAAGGAAACCCTTTGAGAATATATAAAGGTAATGTTACGATATACTTACTCTATTCTACCAAAAAATTAATTAATTAAATGATGATTTAATTTTCATTTCTTTTTATAGTGTTTGCTTATTTTAGAATATTTTCATAATAAATATGTCTTAATGGCCACTGTAAATTCCCATAGATTATTTTAGATACTTCTTACCAAGTTCCATCTTAAACATTCTGAGTGGAAAGTAAATTATATTCCACCCACCAGTTAGTTATGCACATGTTATAAATCAAGAAACAAGGAATTATTTCTCAGAAATTATGATGAGAAATAATTTTCGGTTCTTTGTAGTTGGTAATAAATTATTTTTAATTATTTATTTCAACCAATTTTATTAAAAATTAAACATTTATGAAATAATAAAGGGGTGAATAAAATAAATATTGTACATCAAAACTAATGTACCGTTATCGCAAAGTATGGATGGGTAAGCTTCACTAAAGATGAAATTGGTATGTATTTTAAATCATCAATAAAATTTTTATTTGATATGAAATAATATAAGTTCATTTTTTATATTCATATTTATGAATCAAAATATGAATCCACTTCCATCCCATGTCATGTGATATGGAAGGAGGCTCATGTAAATAAGGCAGTTATACTAGTTTATGAAAAAAAAAATGTATGGGAAACACATGTTAGTATGACATATTAGTAATTAATTATACTTTAAAACATTATTAAATAAAAATACCAATTTATGTTTGTAAAATTTTATATGTTTTAGAAACAATAATCTAAAGTGATATTACCAAAAGAAAAAAATACCCTCAGTAGCTTTCAAGAGGCTAAACAATATGGTCATGTTAGTGTAGTAGGTTTTGGAGTGTCTCCTAAAACATATTTCTAGAAGATAAACTCCCAAGAATATACATATAATATGATGAATGGATTTCCGGAATAAATAGATGGTTTGCAATATACTATTTCCCAAACTGGTTTGGAAGACCAATATATGAGAAATGATCAAAGAAAACTAGCGGTGGAACAAAGATCCACACATGAGGAACCAAATGGCCCCTCTATATTTGAGGCTAGTCATTCCCATCAACCACATTACTTCCAATGGTTGTCAATTTATTCATCAATATTTCTCTCAAATGTGAATTAGAAAAAATAATTATATCTATTTATTTCTAAAATTCAATAGGGTAAAGATGAATTTTATTTGAACATTTCAACACCCATGCACCTCAATATTGTAAGGGTTGCAGTATATAATATCTGGGGAGACAAGATAAACAATAAATAACTATGAAAATATCACATGAGAGTAGGGATTGAGGTAGCTCAATATTCAACCATTGAGTTTCTTATTCCATAAAATGATATGAATGTTATAATAGTCAATGATGCTATTAGAACATTCATAGCATGACTACCTAATCTTATAAAGATATATAAGGTATGTTTTTAAAAAATTGTTATGAAAAAACTATAACAATATATTAAAAAAGGTCTAAAGTGAGTTATGGTATTACAGAAAGATAAATCAATGGGGAGACAGAAGGTTTTATTAAGAAAATTTAGTGAATCAACCAAGAAATCAAAATGACATGGGATTACCTTCTCTACATAAAATTCACATCAAAATTTATTGTTATCAAAACATCATGTAGAGACAACATATACGTATGAGAATATATATTACATTATATAAATATAACAAATATTTGTAAAATTCATTATATACATAGTTGTTCTAGAGATTATAAATGAGATTCTCATGTTTCAATGTTTGGGAGCCTCAGTTGTGAATATATATATATATGGTATATTTTCATAATATGTCTATCCAAATAGTGAGAAAATATATACATTAATTTTAATAACTATTCATATTTTCTACATATATTTATGTTACTAATATATAAACAGAAAACCATGTTATATTGAATTTGGATTCATTAATACTTTTATCATTTCTAAGAAAAAAACTTCTTCAAAGAAGGATGAAATTGATAACAAGAAAGATGAGGTATACATTGTCTTTAAGAAAAAAATAACAGATGGACAACTCTTTTTGATTATAATAATTTACGGTTAAAACTCAATAATATATTCCTATAAAATATTTTCTTATCATTTTTCATTAATTTTTTTAGGAATCACTAGATGTTAATCGCACCCAATATGGATACCCCAAATATTAATGTATTGGATACAATGCATGGATATCCAACAAAACTACCACACATGAAGTGTATTGTGAATTTTTAATAAACTAAAATCAACTATTTATAGATAAAAATAAAAATATATGTTTCATTCTGTGCTTTAACAAGATTTTCATATGATCGAGTGATCAAAAAATATAATCCTAATCATGCCATGATGTCAGTGAAAAAACATAAAAACCCTATAGATTACATAAAATGGAAACAAATTATGGTACATGTAGAAATATTTAACTATCATAACATAATACAAAATAATTTAATTATTTTGTTCAATTTTTTTATAGTGTCATAAGTAAGACAATGGAAACAATTGTAGATATTATTTTTGAAAATTATTTGAGAGGTTATAAACCATGAAAATAACATCATCCTCAAATAGGTAACTTTTAAAGGTAATTAATATTTCATTAAATATATTTCTTAATAGTTTATTCATTTATATTTTCTAAATATTACCAATATTACCAACAAAATTATACTCAAAACAAGAATTAAATCTATTTATAGATGAGTAGGCATCATATATGGTGTCAAAATGTTTGACTACAACAATTTTAGGTGATTACCTTATAATTTTGTTAAGTAGTACAAACTATGACCATATAAATATATTTTGGGTGTGAAGAATTAGTGTCAAAATTTTTGTATGTAATTTTTTATCTATTTCTCAAGTAGAATTATAATGGTTGAAATCAATTTTTCGATAAATGAGCATAAATCATGGTGTCAGAATGTATATGGGAATCATGAAGTGGGGACTTATGATTACTTATTTACCTAATTATCTCATAATATTATCTATATTTTTTAGTTAATTTTATTATCATTTCTTGAATTAAATTAGACCAATTCCCTCTCTAGGGATTCATCATGGTTGGTGGAAAATGAAAGACGAAATTAGCAATATAGTGGTTTCACTTTGTTGGGAGTTTGAATTATTTGGGATGTTATGTCATCAATTAGATACATGATATAATATAAAAAATACTTTTTAAATAAACAAAAATAATGCATCATGTTTGCAATAGTGAAATAGATTGACTAGAAATGATTCTTTGAATGCACATGAGGTAAATTTAAATCATATCCCTATTATATCACCTAGACTATCACAATCATTACCTGAGTAGAGGTGTCTAATATATCCTTATTATGAATATAAATACTTTTTCACTATCTCACCATAAAAAATAATTTCCAATAATTTTTCACCAATATGAATTTCCTCATTCAATATTTAAAATTATCCATGTTCACAACATCATTAAAAAACTCATCATCATTATCAATAAAAATTGCATGAGAATATGTATGTTCCCACTTTCATGAATGAATAATGATGATTTTATGTTATAGTTTATCATCGCATAGAATATTAATAATGATATACTAATTTATTTCACAATATATGCATGATTAATGGATGTGTTATATTTTAGTGTCATTTTGATGATTTAAATGTTTACACATATGTTTAATATTGTAAAATATGGGTAAAAATTTTATAATGGATTTTAGTGTCATATAAAAATACATAATGGGTAACATTTAATTTTTTTCCATCAAATAAGTTAAATGGTTTATTATGGATTTTATATTTTATGTGCTTGTCAAAAGTAAGATTGGATTTATTATGTTATATAAAAACTCGAAAGTGAATATTTATTTTAGTTCAATCAACTAATGTCAATAGGTTTACAATAACAGTTAATATTTTGTAGGAATAAATAAAGGGATAAAATAATAATTTCTAGAATCCACAAATATAAAAAAAATTATGCTACTTTAAGTATCAAATTAGAAGTCAAATTTTTTTATATGAGATTTACACCACCCAAAAAGATAATAGTTTTTATGAGAATTTTGTTTTATAAATTAATGTTATGTTATTGTATTGTGGTTAAATATATCATGTTGTTGGGATTTAACTTTTAAATATCTCATAAGTGTATAATTTGGGTGAATAAAAATTGTTATAGTTTTGAATCATGGTTGAAAATAATGGGACTAGGAATTCATTATATTATATTTATCTTTAATTTTTTTCCTTATAGTATACTAATATTAGACTTTTTTATTATACAAGTGAATTATTTTTCATAATTTTGGGTGGTATGCTCAAAGAATCTCATGATCATGAGATATTAGACTTTGAGGCTTCAACTGACATAATGGAAATAAGAAAATGGGTCAAGAATGTATACAACTATCATGAAAAGGTAAATTCAAATTATACATTTAATTATTTTTGTCATAATTCTATTTATTCTTTTATGTTAATTTACTTATAAATCTTATCTAATAATTACATGGATTTTTTCATAGATATTTTGGTAATTCATATTTACTTTCAACTATATACAAAAAGAAAGAAAATAAATAACATGTTCCATTTAGATTGAAGAGGAAACCCCATGCTAACTTAAACGTGATGTTTTTGGGGCAACAAGATGTTTCATCTTCCATCATAATGTAATTTATTTTCTCTATTGTGTATTTTTTCATATTTTTGAAAGAAACACACATGCCACATACTCAATCAGACAAAACTAAATCTAATACATAGTGTACTTAGTATGACATGGAATGTATGTTTTTAGTTTTTCATTTATAATATAGATGAAAACACAAATCACACACTCAAAAAAAAAAAATTCATTAATATTTTTTTTAATAATTTAAGAAAAAAATTCATATGATTTTGTGACATGTACAAACTAGTTGCACCACAATATGATGCACAGTGTGGCTGGTATGACTCTATGGGTTTATTTTTATTTAAAATTGACATTAATTTTACTCAAAAAGACAACTGACATAGTCAAAACCATGAAAACACATTTGGGTTATTTTTAAATTTTTGAAAATGATCCAAAAGTTATTTTTTATTTGAACAAATTAGTTTCATCTCAATATGATACATGTTGTTCTTGGTATGACTCAAAGTGTCCATGATCAGTTTAAAATTAACATTTTTGTTCAAAATATGTTTCAATCACTAAAAACAAAGAAAACCCAATCATATTGTCTTAAAAATTTAGTAAAATTATTCATATGTCATTTTTTATGAATATGAATTAGCCTCATGTCAAACCAATACACAATATGACCGGTATGACTCAAAGTACATGTTTCAAATTTAAAATGAATTTTTTTTAAAACATGAAATACTCAAACCAAAAAAAAAGAATTTGAATGGATTTAATACAATAGTAAAATTATACATAAATCATTTTTGACATTTAAGAATCACGCTCACCTCAAATCGACACACGGTGTGACCATCATGACTCTAAGTGTGTATTTTTATTTTAAATTGACATTAATTTTAGTAAAAATGAGAACTAATAGACTAAAAACTAAGAAAACTCTTTTTGACTATTTTTATATATGATTCAAAAAAATCCATGTTTTATTTTTGTAGTGTAGGGATCATTTTATCCTCAATGGGATACACAATGTTCTCGGTAAGACTCGAAGTGTCAGTTATTAGTTTATAATTGACATTTTTGTTTAAAAAGTATCACTAAAAACTGATAAAATGCACTCATATTTCCTTGATAATTTATAAAAAGGACTCATAAGTCATTTTGACATATAAGTAACATTCTTTCGTAAAATTGACACGCCATGTGATTGGAATGAGTCTAAGTACATGTTTCCATTTTAAAATGAAATTTTTTTAAAAAGAGAAGTGACATACTAAAATATTGGAAAACAACTTAGTATTTTTTTGAAACTTTATAAAATTAGTACATAAGTCATTGTTTATGTGTAGGAATTATACTCACCTCAATATAACACACAAAGTGACAAGTATGACTCCATGTGTTCTGTGTATTTAAAATTGAAAATTATTTTAGTAAAATAGAATATTTCCATTCTCAAAACTAATAAATTGCATTTTAATTGTTTTAATACATTATGATAATGATAAATTAGTCCTTTTAGATGTGTTGTTATCATCCTCACCTGAATTGGATACACAATGATATCGTTATGAATCAATGTATCCATTATCTTTTTCAAATTGAAATTTTATTTTAAAAAGTTTTAGTCAGTGAAATCATATAAAATTTTCTCATATTGTTTTTATAATTTATGAAATGATTCATAAGTTATTTCTTATGTATAGGAATCAGTATAACATAAAAATGACACACTATGTGATGGGTATTACTCTAAGTGTGTGTTTCTAGTTTAAAATGAAAAATTTTAAAAAATACAGATGACATACTAGAAAATGAGAAAACACATATAGATTGATTTGATAACATAATAAAATCATATATAAGAATTTTTTATTGATTATGTATTAGATTCACCTGAATCTGATGCACTGTGAGACTCCTATGATTCCATGTGTGTCTTCTTATTTAAAATTAACATTAATTTTATCATAACATTAAAATTACATACTCAAAACTAAGAAAATGAATTATAATTGTTTTAATAAATTATGAAAATGATCCATAAGTCATGTTTGACATGTAGGAATCAACTTCACCTTAATCTGAATCATGATTTTCCTGGTATGACTCAAAATTTTCATTATCAGTTTAAAATTGAATTTTTAATTCAAAAAGTGTAACTCATAGAAAACAAAGAAAACACGCTCGTATTGTCTTGATAATTTAGGAAAATGATTCATAATTCATTTTTTATGTTTATAATATGTCTTAGGTCAAACCAACACACGATGTGACCAGTATATCTCAAAATGTATAATTCCAATTTGAAATGAAATTTTAGAAAAGAAAAAATTGTCATACTCAATATTGATTAAACACATTCATATTTGTTTTATAATTTATTAAAATATTCCATAAGTTATTTTTTATAATTTAGAATAATAATCAGTGCAATCTGAAACACTATGTGATTTGTAGGACTCCATGTGTTTCTTCTTATTTAATACTAACATTAATTTTAGTAAAAAAGACAACTGATATACTCAATACTAATAAAACACATTGGTATTATTCTAATACTTTATATAAATGATACATAATATGTTTTTGACATATATGAATCATAGTTACCTTATTCTGATACATGATGTGCCCGTTATGACTCAATGTTTAAATTATCATTTTAAAATTTACAATTTAGTTCAAAAAGTGTTACTCACGAAAAAAAGGAAACACATTTGGATTGTTTTTATAATTTATAATAATGATTCTTAATTAATTTTTGACATTTATGAATCATCCTGAAATCAAAAAGACACACAATGTGATCGGTATTACATAAAGTGTGTGTTTCTGGTTTAAAATGACATTCTAGTAAAAAAACACAAGTGACATAGTCAAATATACAAAAACACATTTTTATTATTTCAGTATATTACTAAAATGAACCATAATTCATTTTGTTTGTGTATAAATCATCCTTATATAAATATGATACACCGCATGACCTATACGACTCCAAGTTTGTCTTTTTATATATAATTGACATTAATTTTAGTAATAAAGACAACTGATATACTCAAAACTAATATAATTCATTTGGATTATTTTTATATTATAGGGAAATCATCCATAAGTTATTTTTTATATGTATGAATCATCCTCACCAAAAAAGATATATTATGTTCCCAGTATGACCTAAAGTGTATGTTATCAATTTAAAATTGACATTTTTGTTCAAAAAGTGTCACTCACTATAAACTATGAAAACATGATCACATTTTCTTGATAATTTTAGAAAATGATTAATAAATAATTTTTTAATTGTAGGAATTTGTCTCATGTCATAATATCACATAATGTGACCATAAATACTCAAACTGTGTGCTTCTAGTTTAAAATGACTGTTTAGTAAAAAAACACAACTAGCATAGTCAAAACTGAGAAAATGTATTATGATGGATTTCATACTCTCAAGAATTCATTAATATGTCATTTAAGACATGTATGATTCATAATTACCACAATCTAATGCAAATTATGGCTATTATGACTCCAAGTATGACTTTTTATTTAAAATTGACATTAATTTTAATAAAAAAGAGAACTAAAATACTCAAAATCGAGAAAATGAATTTGATTTATTTTGATACTTTAATAAAATTATCCATAATTCATTTTTAATGTGAAATAATCATCCAAACCTCAATCTGATACAAAATTTTCATGTTATCTCTTAAAGTTACTATTATAAAATTAAATCTAACATTTTTGTTCAAAAAGTGTCACTAACTGAAAACAATGAAAATGCAATAAATAATATTGATCATTTTAGAGAATGATTTGTATGTAATTTATGATTTTTAGGAATAAATTTCATTAACAAATAGACACACCATGTGACCTTCAGGATACATAGTTCGTGTTTCCATTATAAAATGACATTTTAGTAAAAAATCTGGCATACTCAAAAATGATAAAATGAATTTGGATTGTTTTAGTACATTAGAAAAATGATATATTTGTCATTTAGGACATTTAGGGATCATTTAAACCTAAATTTTACAGAAGTATGACTCGATATGCATGTTTTTAATATGTATGTGTCAATTTAGAATAAAACAAATATCACATCACCAAAAATGAAAAAACTATCATATATTTCATTCTCATCACTTAATTAGTTTCTTTATATTTTTTATTTAATACTTATGTAGTAAATATACAAAGACATAATTCTTGATGATTAACAATAAATGGTGTGACATTTAAGAATCAACCATAATTAATCTGATACACAGTGTTTCTTGTATGACTCAAAGTATTGTTTAAAATTAACACTTTTTTGTTAAATTTATTTATTTATAGTACAACTATCATATGAATTTTTTTCTTAAATAGTTTCATTATTTTTCTTGATTTGGGGTGTTTTGTTCATAAATAGAATCACTAGGGCCAGGGTCCAAAAAAGGAACATTTATTATTTTGAATGTATGTGATAATTTGTACTTACTCATATAATTTTATAAAACAGTGTTTGAAATGTCTATAATATAATGTTTTTCCTTTTATTTGTGTTGTATAAATTGTTTCATTTATAATATGAATTTTTAAATATGATTTAATATCTATGGTGTTTTAGTGTGCAACAAATTTAGAAGAACACAGTAGTATCCCACTTTATCAGTGCTTCTAAAATCATTGATAATGTACCCCTTCATAAGAACTAAATAAAAGTGTCGACAAATGGGTTCCTTTATCATTACATCTAAAATCATTTATAAGGTCCCCTTTTAACTACACTTTTAGAAGAACTAATAATGTACCCATTTATAAGTGATTTTCTAGTACTGATAAAGGTATATAAATTTTAATCACACTCTGGTAGTAAATTCTATTTTGGCACCAAAAAAGGACAATTTTAGAGCTGTTAATGATTTATTTTGTGGTAGTGGAATTAAATTTTAAAAATGATTTTAAATTAATAAAATATCATAAATAATTATATTGAGTCAAATGAGATTATGTATGGTTTATGATATGATCAATTTTTCATTTTTGAATAACTTTATATTTTAAAATGTAATTCTTGCCCCTTATAGACATAATATTTGTAAAAATGCCATTAAATTTTTCCAAAAAAGGGACTCGTTATAACATTTTAAAAACACATCTTAAGATTGATTTTTACTCAATTTTCTACCCAAAAACCTTTCAAAAACCCTATTTCGAAATTCATACTCCTATTTTATTTCAAAAAATTCTTTCTCCAAAGGCTTTATACTTAATCAAGTGGAGGCGAATCAAAAAGCATGGTAATAGTTTTCGAGCAACATTCTCATTTATTAATTATGATTATTGGACTTAAAAATTCTTTTGAACATCTATTATTTTTTACAATGATTCTATTACTATATTATTGGAATATTTTATATCCATGAATGATGAAATAATTACCTCTTACCTCTCACAAATCCCTTTCATATGTCTTTACTACATCAAAATACATGTTTTTCCAAAATTGTGACTTTTCATCACAAATAATCTCATACTATTTTAAATAACATAATTAATATTTATTATTAAACCTAATAAAATATCATATTTTTTATATAATTTTTTTCTAAAACTATTTTTATTTTCCCTTTCTTATAATCTATTTTGGAAATCGTTTCTCATTATGGGTGTTTTATTGAAACAAACAGAACGATAGTGTTTTCATAAATTTATTCCTGCCATGAATATTATTAAAATTTTATTTTGTGGGAAAATATATCATTAATATTAATGTAATTTTATTTTTATTATTTTTAAATTTTAAAATATTCAACCAAAAGATTATTTAAAAGTGAACAATCATAGTTATGTTTAACCATAAAAACATGCTTATTAAGGAAGATTCTCATAAAAGTGACTATTTCATTCCATATAGAACTCCATTCACTATAAAAGAAAAATAAAATAATACCTTGAAACTTTTATATATTATTAAACCAGTTTTAAATAATTAATAAAGGTTACAGAAGTATTGAATCTATTTTGGACATTATGAACCACGATTTCCTTAAAATGGAAAATGTGAATGATAAGAATTTTTTCTTGGAATAAAATAATATAAAATTTTTTTTGAAAGGAATAATATAAAAACGTAACATGTAAAAGGTTATATATCATGAAAATAATTTATATGTTTTTCTTATCCTGGAGGATAGAGTTTCTATAAGGTGATCTATGACTGAAAGATAGTTGTTTTCTTTTAAAAAAATTACTTTGCATGTCTTAAAGTCTTTATCTCACCAATTTTGATCCATTTGGATTCAATAATTTTCTTCTCTATAATAATGTTATTTTTTTAAGTTATTTCTCACTACCATTTAATTTCTTTAAAAAAATATATGAATTATTTTTAATGTTTCCACACTTTCGTTTTTCACATTTATTCAAAAGTATAAAAAGAAAACAAATTTTAATATTTTTTTCATAAACTCCATTACCTAATTTTATAACTATTTTTCTTAATGACTCTTTCTCTTTATATTTTCATTATTTACAAAATTAATTTTTGTTCCCATTGTTTTGGTAATATTTCCCTCCAATATTTTTCAATATAAAGTTTTATTTATACTTATTTTATCTAAAAATTTTCTAATAATCTTTTAATATTATATATTTAAAATTCATTTTCCTATCAATGGGTAATTGGTTAATAAATTTCTAAAATCATCTAATTTTTTTTGGGTTAACTTAAGAGATTGTGATAATTGGAATAAAATCACGTTTTTAGTAGTTTTATGTTAAAATATAAGAACTTAGGTGTTTTATTCATGTTACAGTTCATAGAAATTATATATGATGATGCATGGGTCTAATATAGTTCTCCAATTCATTTGGTAATGATTTATTATTCAAATTAAATATGGTTAAAATAACATAAAAGTTCATTTTATTATTAGGGTAATATTAAGATTTGTTTTTTATGTGATTTCAAAAGTAACCATTATGATTATTCTATTTATTTATGATTTCTATGATGATTTTTATGGAAATTTTTAATAATTTAAATTTATTTTTTGTATTTAATGTTAGTTTTTTTAAAAGAATAAAAATCATTGTTTAAATAAAATGTTTTTCAAGTATTTTCATGTTTTTGATGTCCTCATTGGTTATATATTTATTTTATACCACTAAAAACGTTTTATGCTCATCCATGTTTTAAATAAAATCATAGATATTTAGTATTTTTAGGAATGATTATGAATGATAAGTCCAAATATGAGACATTGGTCTTAAATAAATAATGTATATAACTGAAATAGTTGTTTTAGTTGAATAAATATCAATATATACTAACATTATAGTTTTTTTATATAGAGGATTTCTTAAATATCTAAAAATTTAAACATAAAAGTTCATGGGAGAATAAGAAATGAAATATTTGATATAAATATTTTACATAAATGATATGTATATTTATATGGATATTTATTTCAATGGTTTCTTAATACCACTTCATATTGACTCTCGATTATCTAATATATAAAAGTTGTCTTTTTTATTTATCTTCTATTATGCTTCTCATTCAAACATTTTCTCCTATATTTTATTCATTTTCCTTTATAAATATTAGTTTTCAAGTATTCATGATTCATCAATGTATTTTTTTTAAATTTCTCATTTTTTTTATAACCATTTATTTATAAAATATTTATTTCTAAATATTCTCAAAATATAAGGGACATTTATTATTGTTTTCAAAATAATTTTCTAATATTATTATCTAGTTTTTTAATTTATTTTAATATCCTTAAATGATTCTTTTATTTTAAAAGTAGTGTATTTTAGTGTAATCATCATATTTTTTTCAATATATAGTGTATTTCTATATTTTTGATGATTTTTGTGAAACACATTTCATTATCACGGGTTAATTATTTTATGATGTATTTAGGAATGTTTTCATATATATGGTAAACATATATATTGTTTTTCATTATGTAACTAGTGAGCCTAGAATTATATATCCCTCTAATGTATTGGGTAAATATCATATCCCTTAATATGATATGGTATGGTACATGGAAGGTTATTTGAGTAAACTATATTATGGGACCTTGTTTTCAACTATGTGACAGTAGTATTAGTAGTGAAATTTGAAATAAGATATGATTTTATATGCCAAAGTATGATACAAAATTCTATATCCTAACACATTCATATTCTTTATCTCATACGATATTTTAAAAATAATTATGTTATGATTCAGGGTAGTTTTTTAAGATTCATATTTCATTGTGTATGATTTCCTTATGTTAAAATAAATTGATTATTTTATTATACCTTCTCGTTTATTTTATTTTCACCTTTGATATTTATTATTATCTCTTATCATGGTCTAATTGAATTTTAATATTTTTTCCTCTAATTAAGCATATCAGATCCCGATTTTTCCATGTTTCTAATTACAATGTTATGAAGTAGAATATAACATTTGATATCAATAGAACATATTCATGTGTCATGAAATTGGTTGTAAAATAAGTAATCTATGTAGATAATATATAAATCAACTAAACCTTTGGGTTCAACCGATTTCAATTATTATTAGGTATATTAGATAAATATGTATAATTTTATATTATTTATTTATGTTACATTTGGGTCATATCTATATTAACATCATTATAAATGTTATAATGTTTTCCCAAGTCTAACTATTGATGATATTGAATGAGCCTCTCCTTCCAAAAGTGAAATTATTTCTATTATACATTTTTACACTCTTTTTATAGTTGAAATTCATAATCTCCATGAAAATTATTCAATCAAAATATATAATAAATAAGATCCAGCTCAAATAATTTAGAATAACAATACTCTAATACCAATTAAAGGTGTCAAGGAATCGGAGAGAATAAATATTAAATAATAAATAATGATAATATCTCTTTCAATTTGAGGGTTTCAATGAATCATGAACATAAATACAAGATCATAGAAGTTGATAAGATCTTATACCAAATGAAATAAAAGTGTGAAGAATAGAGAGGTTTTGACTCATTTTGACGAAATCCATTCCTACAAAGAATCTCACAAATATTCTCATGTTGTTTAGAGTGTAATAACTCAAAATAATAGGGAAAAATTTTGTAATGAGATATTTAGAGAGATTAATAATAAAATAGGTCATATTATAATTTAACAAGGTTCAACAAATTTTCTTATAAAGTGGATATTTCCTTAGGGATTAGTATTTATGATCCTCCTTCACACATATTTTTATTATTATTAACAAAAAACATGCTTGTTGGAGTATAAATATGGTCCTAAAATCCTATAATTATCTCAATTAAAATAAAAAGAAATATGGATGGAAATGAGTGTTTACAATATTGAAGTATATTCATTTTTCATTCTAAAATACCTCCAATTATAGATCATATTTGAAATTTTATTTTATCCGAAACCAGATGAAAAATATTTGTAAAAACTCCCATTAATATTTGGTTGGATATCTAGTTTAATTACACTTCTTTTATAAATACATCAAATTTTTATAGTACTTTATAAAACACTACACCCTATATTATGATGTAATTATTAGTCAACATTATATTTAATAACCATTATTCAAATATCTTCTAAAAATATATAAAAATAATCAACCAATACAAAAAATATACATTTATCCATTAAACATTATATAATACTATATTTCTTCATGATATAATGTTTCCTAAAATATTTAAAAAGTAATTATAACATAATAAGGAAATAAAACAATATAACTTTTTTACCATAAATTATAGTAATGAACCAAATATTTTGTACATTTTAGGTTGAGAGATTGTATAATACACTATAGTATAACAACTTAAACTATAACCTAAATTCTTCCCAATAACACCCAATAGTACATCCATGTTGACTTCTTAAAATTACTAAAATCATATACTTTGTATTATAGTGTGATACCTATGTTTGAATAATGTTCTAAAACCTTAAAATGTAACCAAAAACCAACCAATGTTTTTATATGTTTATTATCGTGAATTTTAAAAACATCTCATACTAACAAACTATTGTGGTGAAATGAATACTCTATTATGACATGATTTTACGAACTAATCAAAATTGTTATTTCTTTTCCTCTAACATAGCTCCAATAAAACAAAAACACATATATTATCATGTTAATAGTAAATAAAACAAAAAAAACCTAAAATATCTTTAATAAATCCACATTATAAACCTTTCGTAGTATGCTCATGGTGTAAGATTTATCTATAAACCTCACTACTATATAGGGTGATGTTTATGAGAATTTTCTGACTCTCTGTTTAAAGATCAATACAATACTAAATAAATCTCAATATAAGGATTAATTTTAACATCTTGATACTTTAGAATATTTTATATTTTATAATTTTGATAATTTATATATCTTTTGAATAAATCAACACTAATATTAAACAAACCACGATATAAAATGGAAATATTTCTATTTATATAAAATTATTATGAATGAACCATTAATTTAGCGAGTATGAATATGAGTAAAATAATTATGAAATAAATGATTAAAAGTTTTCATTGATAATATTTTTTTTATATTTTTCAATTAAATAAGTACTTAATTTTTAATCATTATAATTAAATCATATAAGGATATGAACCATAAAATCTGAAAAGAGACATTTTTTATATAAAAGCTTTTTGTTCTATAAAATATCATATTTTTATTTGAAAGATAAATTTATGACATTTTTAATTATAATTTTATTAAATGAAATTACTTTATGGTTCTTATTATCAAAATTATATTATCGTTATTTATTACTTTTAAAAAATTGTAGATTTTGGGATGAATAGTAAAGTATGAAAATTTCACAAATACTGTCACTTTTATGAAAACATCACGATGCAAGAATAACATGTTTTTTATAGAACCTTTTTTATATACCAAATTTATATTTTATAACTAATATAATTAATTTAAAATATAATTTCTAACATTGAATTCTATGTTTATCATTTTTTAAAACTAAGATATATTTTTAGTCAAATAAAACTTATTTTCATAACTTTTTTATAACAAAGTTTTCACATGGATAATTTTTATTTCTGTTTGGTTTTAAGGTAAAATATTTATCATGTTATTCAAAATAGTTATATAAATTGAGTGGGAATCAATATTATACTTTATGTTGGTAAAAAATCATTTTTATGCTTAAATCATGCATTTTCTACAAATATTTTTTCATTACATTTTAAAAACATATATTAAAATTAAATTATAAATTTTTTAAAAATATATATTATAAAATGGATTAAATATTTTTAATCATCATATTAAAATTTTTCAATTGGGTAAATTTCATTTTCTATCATAATGAATAGTAACCATAGTAAAAGATTATCACCATAGTAAAGGGGTAAATGGGTTGAACTAGATTTAGAATATGTGATATTGTCTAAATATATATAAAAACACGAAATTATTTAATTTTATGAGTTTATTTCAACAAAAAAAATCACATCTTTTAAACTATATCAATTTGGTTCCATTCTCCTCTTATAATGCACTTTATATTATTTTAGGAAAAGGATAATTAATAAAAGACACTCTCTATTAATAACTCTAATATGTTTTCATAGGGATAAAAAAGATATTATGAATGTTTATTGTTATTTTTTGAACATTAATAAATTATCCCAATTATTCTATTATATTTTTTATTTTTAGTGATGAAATAATTACATTGAACACTTACGTGGTACCGACGCAACACTTGTGCAAGCAATATAAAAGTAAAATGCATTATTTTTAAAATAATAAAAGATATATGTTTTGGATTAATTATATTATTCAAATAATTTAATGGATAATTTTAATTTTTAATTGATAGTTAATGTTTAAATATTATAATTACATTTTTATCTCGATATCTTCAAAAGTAAAATATGTGGATAGTCATGAAAATTAATTTAAATTATATTTAATGTTTAAAAATAATGTCCAAAACATTATAAAATTCTAAAAAACTATTATTTTTTGAAAATTTGATGATAAATAGTCTATATTATCAAAATATTTCCACTTATGATCCATGTTAACAATTTTAATGAATATAGTTACCCTTAAATAATAAGTATTAACAAAAACGCCATTGATATTTTCTTAACAAGAGACGTAATATAAAACATTAAAAGTCACGTGTGAGTAATATTTTCTCAAAATAATCATAAAAAATACTCACTAAAACATCTTATACCACATTTACAAGCCTCTAGTCTAAATTTAAACTTCCACTCCAAATGATATAAGTTTAATCGAATGGGGGATATCTAAATAAGAGGTAATTATATTTCCATATTTATTTCATGTTTATTTCTTATAAAACATCTTTAAAATATTCTATAACCATATAACATAATTAAATCATAATACATACTATTATTAAATGTAATTTTGTTACTTTTAAAACCATTTTCTATCTATTTTTCATCTAATTAAAATTAAAAACATTGCTCATGCATGAGTACATACTATTATCTCCATAAAGTGAAGTATTTTATTTTTCATCACCACATCTCAAGGATGATTATAAATATGGATTTAATGAATATATATTATAATTATGATATAATTAATATTATATAAATTTAAAATATAATATACATTCTTACCCTCAAATCTGTTGGAAAATGACAACAACATTCATGCATACATGTGGACTACCACCTCCATGAAGCAATGTGATTCATTTTTCATTTCCACATTTTTTGCATTGTCATAAGGTTATATTTAGGGAATATATATGATATATTTATGATACTATGAATAAATATTATTATGTATCTTTATTTAATTCCTTTAATTTAAACAAGATACCATTACTAATACAAACGTACTGACTGCCATCTCCATGAAGTGCTATAATTAATTTTTCATCATCAAATTTTATGGAAGAATATAAAATTGTATATAATGATAAAAACATATTATTTATGAAATGGTTTAGAATATTTATATGATGAAACCATTACCAATATATAAGTAATAGAATCACCAAACTGAATCATTCATGGAATACATAATAGGTAATACCATGAATATTGGTTTTAATTAATAATTTTAAATAACTGAGTAATTTGAAATTATAATGGAATTATATATGGTATGATAAGTATTAATTTGGTTTTTTGATGTATTTATAATAAATATAAATTTATTTATTAGGATAATTTAGTGTATATGAAGCAAGTCGGGACTTGAGCTAAGGGTTGAATCTCAAATTCTCTTCTTTGAAATTTGTTTTGTATTATGAACATATTTTTGTTTATGTATTTTAAATAATTTATATTTAAATTATTATATCTTGAATATATTCTTGTTCATGGTATTTAATGGATAATTTCAAGCTTTCATTTTCATTTAAGTTTTTAATCAATTATTATAAAATTTATAAGGATTTTTTATCTCAATATTATTTCCTTGATAATTTTATCATTTTCACCTCTTGTTTTGAGTATTGTGGTGTAATTAATTCCAATTAATGTATTTTATTATTATTTTATCAAAATTTTTTAATTTAAAAATCCAAATAGGGTTTTCTCTTTCATTATTTTATAATTTAAAGGTTACTGAAGTTGTAAGGGCTTAGTTTAAAATCTCTTGTTTTATCTAGATTTTATAAATTTTAATATATATTACCAGAAATTATATCTTATTTTGAAACTAAATACCATGTATTTTTTAAAATATTTTTTTAATTATTGGTACAATTTTCCCTCTCATTGGTACTCAAAAATACTGAATCGATGTTTTTTAAAAAATATGACCTTATTTATCTTCTTTTACATTAGAAAATTTTTCCTCCATATCTTTTTACATCAAAAATTTATAAAAGATTTTATTTAAAAAATGATGGATTATGATATTTTATATTACATTTTAAATTAATTATATAATATTTCAATGAATATTTTTAAATGTTTTATGTATGAATCTCATTTAACTTTTTACAAAAGTGTGCAAAGAATATTTGTGTTTTAATGTATATGCAATGAATGGATTTTCCCACCTTCATGTAATTTCTTTTTAATGAACATTCCTTGAAAAATTATGTTATTTTTGAAAAAAAAATCATATTCCCAGGTTTTTTGTAATTTTAGTTTTTTAAAAGTTACCAAAATAAAATGGATTTTTTCTCTTTGTTTTCAAAGATTATTTTAAATTCTATAATAAAAGTTATTTTAATATTTGTTGACATTAATTAAATATTATTATAAATTATTAGGGATATGCTCTTATAAAACCATCCACTTTATTTCCCAATATGTCATACAATGATAATGTTTTAATAATGTTTTTATAAAACTTATTTCTTTACATAGTTCAATAATGATAGTATAAAATAATGATTTTTTTTATGATACCATCCCCTTTAATTTTATAGATGTATTATTATTATATGATAATGATATATTTTTAAAACATTTTTATTTTTCATTTTTTCTTCTATTATGAAATGATGAATGTATTTTTGATCTCTCCCCACACTTATCTATGATTTTTGTTATGTGTCGGGTGGGCCTGGTATTGTATATCCGTCCAACGAATCAGGTATCGATTTGTGTCTCTTTGGATAATATGAACTATAATTGGGAGTAAAACTAGTCATATAAAGTACACTTCCTTGTATTATGAAACTTTAAGTGAGCCTTGACTAAAGAATGTATGGGAATGAGGAGTGAATCTAATCGACTATGGGACTGTGTCAAACCAGATAGTGTTTGAAATGATCATTGTCTTAAAGAAATATTTTTTCTACTAATGTGTATTAAAAAAACTCATGTCACATTCTTAAGATATTACCTCATACATCATTATTTATTATTGATGAATCTTCACTCTTATGAATCTTGTATTTTTTTTTAAATATTTATTCAACAAATCTTGATTAACAGTCTCTGAATTATTGCATATGTTTTAATATGTTATATGATTGTTCTCATATCCTTATGATTATCTTATTCTAACATATAATCACAGAATGATACCTCCCATACTAACCATTAATGAGAATCTAAGATTAACCTTACTTATATTTCTATTTTCGGAATTTATGAATAACGATATTATAAAAGATATATCTATAATGGTTTCATGTGTAATAAATTTTTTATGAGATGTTCAAGTCTTGTTATGAAAAAAGAGAATCTATGTATAATGATAGAATTTCTGTTTGATGAAGAAGGCATGGGTTTTTTTTTAAATGAATGATTTTTCAAATTCTCAAAAAATATTTCCCTAAAAGGTATTGGTTATGTAAGTGACTCAATATTGGATATTTATTTTGTATTTATGGATGTTTAAAATTGGGCCTCTTATGTTGATATCAAACCCATCATGTAAAGAATATGTTTTTAACACTATATCTAGGTGTATAGGTCTCATTCTCTCTCAGTTGGTATCAGTATAGTGTATAGGTAGCTTAACAAGTTAATCATTTTTAAAATTTGGATACTTTAGGAGTTAATTATTCCATTATAGGTTTTCAATTTTAAGTATGATCATAAGTTTAAATGAATGAATATCCTTTTTTGGTTTTCTATTTTTGTATTATAAGGTGACTGATGACATTATTGGGAAGGGTTTATTAGGTTTTATAATGTTATTGAGGTATATATAACACTTATGTTCAACATGTTATGTACTGTGATGTTATTTTGGAATAATGTTTTTGGGTCTATAAGTTGAAATAAACATACAACCTCTAAGGTTAATAAATGATTTCATAATGAAATAATTATGGTCAATGGGGATAAAGTGGTTATCATATTTGTGGAATATATGAGACTCAAAATTTATTTTATGAATAAGTTATTAAGGTTGTTTTTGAATAATTTATTTGTATTGGGAATATTATATGATTATATTAAAATTGAATTATTTTCTATGACTGTGTGTAATTTGAGGGATAAAGATTTAGTTAACATGTGGAAAATTAAAATTTCTTATTTTGGTATTATGGTAATTGATGTTACTTTTCGAAGTGATTAGTATATTTTGAAGAATATATGACTAGGGTATATAAATTTTGGCACACGAATTTATGAGTTATTGTTGTTATTTTGGGATACATGTGATGTTGATTTTGGAAGAATATGTGACCAAATCATTTTGAAATTTTTGAAGTGTTTGAGGTTATTTATTTATGGAATTATTTAATTTAAACATTGGGTGTTATTTTTATAAATTTTGGTATTTTATATAAAATTTTAATCATATTGGATGTTATATTATCATGTCAAAACTATTATGGATTTGTTTAATGGGTCAAAAAATGAGGAATATCATTTCATCCTTTGATAGATCATTTGTTTCATTAAAAAAATTAATTATTCATGAATGAAAATTTCATCATGTAATTTTATCGGTTGACATAAAGTAATGTCAGTAAAATAATAAAAATAAAAACAATGGGTGAAACTTTGAGAATAAATCAAGTAATTATATTCTCTCTTATTTACTCTCTTGATGGTTGTAAAATCCAAACCTTAGTAACTCGACTTTGAGATAGAATACATCATTAACATAGTCACACCTCCAAAAAACCAAATGAGGCCAACTAGCTGTGAGGGACTAAGAGGAATCTTGCGGAGACTAAACCTTCAATCAAACTAAATAATAATAAGTAACAACCTAATGTGTAAATATTATAAAATTAGTGTAAGAATATACTTATAACATACCAATTGTTTGAATGAATTTTGAAATAATATAATAGAATGTTATAACTAGATATAAGACATATATCACTCATCATATGAACACAAACATGATAAAAAAAATAGAACATGATGCTATTCTACCACTCTAAGCCACATCACATATAATTCACTAGAATCACAACAATCTATCTCACTAGATGACTAAACTCAAGCCTCAACCTAATCAGTACTTTTATGAAGTGGGGGGTCCTTAGGTACAAATATTTCAAATAGTCCTAATAAATGTTTTATATAACATAGTATTGTACCACGTACATGGTTCTATACTCAACTAGAAAATTTTAGTGCTTGTTCATATGATAATCTCAGTAGAATAAAATAGTAAATATATAAACTGAACAAGAATAACATCTAATAATAAATGAACATATATTCCATAATCACCCATATTTTGAGAAAACATTGACTAAATAAACTACATTGAACCCCCATTGTATTAGATTTTTCTCCAAGTTGGATGAATTACAATAATTCATGTCTGTCACATCACTTCCTCGAGGATATAGTCCAAAAACATGTTTGACAAATCATCCCAGATGGGACAGTCCAGGTACATGATAATTGATGATTTGAAAGAACCCTCTCAGGAGGAATTTCCTTTATTGATCAACCTAAAACCATCTTCTTAACACATTCCCCTTTATAGAATAGAAAAAACACATTTGAAACATCTCACTATATGGGATAGTTCATGTACATGTTGATCAATGTCTAATGCATTCCTCTCTATGGAATAGTCACTGTTAATCAACCTACACACTAAACTATAGAAGATATAGGAACAACACAAACAATATATAATAAAAATTATAGATCACCATCATTTTAATCTTTAAAGTTTCATAGGCATCAAAACCAATTACTATGAAACACAAGTATAGGACTAAGGGCTACACATGAATATCTCATGTGATCAAGAATCAAACAATGGTCTTAAAGGAAACACACACGTGTGTTCAATGAATCAAACATGGTATCATGTAAAACACACGTACACCACATAAAAAAATCAATCATATATATATATATGTCAAAAAAAATAAACTTCCAACTAATGGTTGATTTCTGGGTCTTGAGTTTTTAAAATAATTCACTTTGGACTCACTATTTTTTAGCAGTACTCAACTAGATTCATTCATAGATCCAAAAACACCCAATAGATCTATATTCCTTAGAGACCTACATTCCAAAGGGTTATTTGTTATGGTATTTTTGGCCAATAATTATAAAGAATTCACATTGCTCAAGTGGATGGGAGGTTGAGTTCATCACACCCTTCTGGGGTAAATTTTTTCCTACTTTGGGACTCTATAGTAGGTTTAATATATTTTCATTAATCCTTTGTTAATTCCCAAGTATGATATAGGTAACTATTTAATTAAAAATAAATTATTATAATGCGTGTGATTATGAATAATGTGTATATATATCAGGTTCTTCGTCTATGTATATATATATATATCCAAGCATCTCCATTGATGGTATCCTATTAAGTAATAATTATAGCTTCTTTGGTTTTTATTAAAAAAAATTATAGTTTTATAGCCATACATTGGGGTTCTATGGATTTTGTCATATTCCAGGGAGATGGGAGTTGTTTTAATGTATATATCAGAACAATATATGGGCTTCTTATGTATCATTTTAAAATTAATCAGAACCCGCGTAGTTTGGTGACACTTAGTAGGGCATATCATACATTTTATAGTCATCTGATAAGGATAAAATTGTGATGTTTAGCGTCATATGGCAAGGACATCTAGGAGGAAGGTGTGTAGTCAATATTTAGTGAGGGAAGTATGAAGAAGTGGACTTGAGATCTTATAATGGATATGGACTCCCAAGTTGGATAATTCTCTACTTTGAATGTGGCCTAGATAGAATAAGGGTGCATGTTTTGGACCTCAAGGAGGCTTCCTTTGTGTCCCTTTCGGATAGGAATCAATGCACGTGTAGTTTGGTTATAAGAAACTATGCCTATGAAGGCCAATATATTATTTCTCATATGGAATTACAACCCCCTAAAAGGATTATGTTGGGGATTAGTCCTGAAAAGGATTCCCTCTAATATTGGCCATGGGGGATTTTATGACTCATGGTGATATGGAGGCTCATTTGGTGCTTACACCAAAGGAGGTGGTCTATAGATGAGTATGGTGATATGTTTGGGGATTATAATAGGTAGGATTACCAAAAGCAATATTTCTAGGCATATACCTAAGTAGTATCCCCTTGGGTAATATGTGGATATGTTGTTTGGTTGGGGATTATAATAGGTAGGATGACCAAAAGCAATATTTCTAGGCATATACCTAAGTAGTATCCCCTTGGGTAATATGTGGATATGTTGTTTTGGATTATACCGAATGGGAGGACCTTTGATTCATTGGGGAATTACATTTGGAATGACTCCCTAAAGGTTTGGGGTCATGTGGATTTAATGACCACTGTCAAACTCTAAGATCACATGAGTAATTATCGATATGAGAAACCATAGGAATCATAAAATTCATGAAAACACACTTTTTGTTTTTTCTATGTGGTTTGATGCATGGCCTTGAGGACCCATGCATATAGAGGAACTCTGAATTTAGGATATAGGAAGATCTTTAAAAAAATTCCATGTCAAAACATGCATCTGACTATATGGTTATAATGATCATGTCTATCTTTTAATCCCATATTAATCATGATGAATCATGATTTAATGTAAGAAACAATAGGAAGTAGATGATCTAGAAAAATACCCATTCCCACTTTCCATTGGAGGAAGAGGTCTGGACGATGGAACGCCCCTCCTATCATCGTACCCTAGACCCAAATAGGGAGAGAAAGGGCTTTGAAAATCCCTATATCCCCTCCCATTTTTTATAACTGGTAAAGATATAGGAAGGAACAAATTATGAGGGGTAATACAAGAAATGATATGGGCTTACTCCCATATGTATGCTCTAAAATTTGTTCATAAGTGGGAGAAGAGGATCTCATTTTTTGTTTAATAAAAAAGAAAAGTGTGATCCTCACATTCCATAGCTAGAACCATATTCTCATGGTATTAGAGGAAAATAGATATGAACATGCTTATAAACCTAGTATCTGAGGCAGGGAGTTCCCAAACACTTCCCCCAGGGTTGGGGACCTACTGATTATGTGAAATCACATTCAAATGCACCTCGAGGACCCAAACCATCAACTAGGGGATGTGTGGGAAAACTATTACCATGTGAATACATATCCAAATCTGAGACACATTTTTATACCCCTATCTTTAGTTTGGTGAATCCATAGGCTTCACTGGTTGTTGTAATCTTGTTCCATTTGGACTATGGAGCCAAAGGAAGAGAGGACCATCCATGGATGTCTTAAAAGAAGGCCTCAAAGGGGAATCACACTTGTCTAAACATAGAGGGTAAAGGTTCCTCCTGAAAGGGCATGTGAGGAACTGGAATTGCATCATATGGGGGTAGATAGTCATGCATCATCTAGATATTACTTCAGTAATGGACAACCTTTTCAAAAACACTTAGGAAAGGATTTACACTATGCACCAAGGGTCTCCTCAGGTGTCCCTAGATGAGGCTCGCATTGGTCCCTGGTTAAGGTATTGGACTTCTAAAGGTGTAATTCCCCTGGATGGATGGGATCCTTGTACATGTGTCTCATGTTTTAAACCCTAAAGGGACATAGAAATCATTTATAACCCTTAAGTCTCTCCAATATCTAGTTTTGGATATCTACCTAAGGAATTTTTGGATACCCAGATGAAGGGGTTACATGACTAGATCATTGTGGTGATTCTTCCTATTTTCCTGTTGGTAAAATTAGGATCCATGGTATCATATTTATATGAAAATAGGGAACCCTGGTCGAAGGTAGTTGCCCATTCATGTCCTCGAATAAGTTCTCCATGTAAGGGTTTTGTTCAGGGGTGTACTGGCTTTCACTACCATATAGGGGGTAGTGCGACACTTCGAATGTGTAGGGGTTTGGGCTTGTTATGTATTGGGAATTTTCTTTATATTCATCAAGGATAACTTTACCACTCAAAATTGTTTAAGATTATGTTCATAATATATTCATGTCCCTTGAAAAAATGATGTTTCAATAAAGTCCCCCCTCCGGATTGGATCTGATCAGAAGAAGTGGGTTGAGTGGTAAGGTAGTATGGGGAAAGGATTATAAAGGGGGTTGGTCAACTATGTCGGGAATCTACATAGGTCCTTAGCATTGGCCTGATATGAAAGTATAGTTTGTAGGTCAATGTCACACCTCCTCAGTGTAGGTTTTGTGTATAGGCCAATGATGTCTAAACATACCACTACCCACTTTTTTTGACTTTCTAGGTTAGGTATTTTTTATCTTTTCACATATGTCATCTACTCAGTTGTCCCGCACATCCATTTTCATGAAGGTCTCTTGAATAATTTCCTATGGTAAAACCACTTGAGCGATGATTCTATATGGAGTAAAACTCATCGAGGAATCTTTGTGGAGAACCTAATTGTTGATATTACATGGGGCACTTAGTCGAAGGGTCTACGTGTGGTACCTAGTTGAAGGGCCTACTTGTGGATCCTAGTCGAAGGGAATACATGTGGCCTTTACATTGAAAAATTATTGAACTATTATAAGTCAAAATTTTAACTTCTCTAAGTCAATATTTTAACTCAGTGGTATAACATATTACATTTTTTAGGTATTCAATGGCTTCCCTGATGAATTATACTGAACAAGTTGTTTCACATTCTACTAAGATGATCAATTTTGTTGTGCCAAATTATTAATATTTTGTCGAATCTAATCTTCTAGATCTATTAATGTATTTTTATACATGATGTTATTACCTTATATTATTTGATCATAGAATTTTGAGGGATGCATGTATCCCTAAGGCTCATAGTCACATCCCAAAATACTTGTTAGTAATGGAAACCAACTTCCCTTCTACCAGTATTTCCTTCATGGGTGTTTATATTAAACAAGGAATAGATCCAATGGTTGTATCATGCATCATAGAAGCTTCAATCTAGATCTCAAGTCACATATCCCAGAATTGAAGCCTCATTGTTATGAATCATCCTTGCTCGTTTCATAGATATATTAGATGCATGGTTGGAAGGCGGGTTGAGATTTTTTTCTGAAGGGGGGAGTCAGGACTGAGTGGATGTGGGAATACTAGGTTCACCAAACTTGTTTATTTTTCACCAATATTCTACAAGACTTATATATCTACAAGCATGTTTGGGTAGAGTAAACATATCTTTATAAGAATTCAAATATCATCCATGTATTGCAGCCCAGATGGATTCCTCAGAAAAAATATTTTCACCTAACACTTGGAAAAGTTAGTATTAGCCTATGGGACATCTATATACTTTTTTGATCTCCCATTCTATGGGAGATATATGATGAGTTCATCCCACTAAATACTATTTGGGATGATTCTAAAAGGACACCATCATTGGCCTATGTGATTTTAATGACGGAAAAGAAATTGAAGAATAAGGATCCCCCCCAAAGGGTGAAATCAATTTTAAAACGTTGATAAATTCTTTTCTCGATCCATCAGGAGAAGGTATTACTTGAAGGAACCCTACTAGATGCCTCACTATAGAGAATAGGGGTTCTCCTAATATATTCTATCATACACTGGAGAAGGGCCAGTATACCCATTTGGGTAATAAGTTCAATACGATGGATGATGTGAAGAATTTCTTGGTTGGATTCTTAATTATGTAGATAATAATTTCTCTTCTTCTGGTCTATGAGTCCAATGGCAGTGTGAGGTCAGGGACGTTTGTTATTGCAGAAAAATTAGCAAAGGGGAGGTTTATAGGGTTGGTTTCTCTTGTCCTAGGGAGAATTTATCAATTATTATTTCATACATTCAATGGGAAGGATCATTTTATAATTTCATTCCATTATAAAGTTCTTTGGTGGTGGATTACAACACATTTTAGTTCATATGCAGTGATTAGTGCAGTCAAAATCCTAGATAACCTATTCCACACATTTGTTCAATTCTTCTCTAGAATCTAGTCTATGAACCTGAAATATGATGACATGCAGAGGATGATAAACTTATTGGGATAATTTAAAATCTTCATGTATGGAAACCCACTAAAATGGACATTAATCTATGATGGAAAGGAAAAGAACTATGAACTAAGGTTGTAAATGATATCATTCAAGGACAGTGTATAGTCTCCTTGCATTTATAGTGTGATCATCTATGATGATTATTCTCCATATCGATTTTATAACCAAATTAAATATCTTCATTAGTCATGTATCATTCACCTTTTTCATGTTAGTCTTGATTAGAATCCAATGGTATCCAAAACTTTTGGGATCTTAATGTCTATAGAGATATTTGAAATGACATTCACCCTGCCTATGATGAATTCTCCAATCAGGATGGAGGTCGGGTATGACACAGTGTGGAACTATTCATACACTATGGTGGTATTGATGAAAGGAGTTTATTAGGATAAGGCCATGACAACTATTGATTGTGGTATGCACTGTAAAAAGGGTCAATCCAAAGATTATGATATAGATGTTTCAGATCCTTAGAGTCGATATCAAGAAAATACCTCTGAGTAGGATAGGTTTCAGAGGAATAATCCTCCTACACCAAGGTGGTCTAGTTACCAGCGTAGGGATGATAATTTTGTTCCATCCATCCATTATTTTGTGATAAAACAATTAATGAGGATGCTTCCATGTCAAAGGGTGTCGTCTCTTCCTCCAAACCAATCACACTAAAGCTAATTTATGTGTGAACCTTAGAAATGTGAGATTGGTAGGGAATAACTTGTGATTTTGAGATTCATGGGTGTTTATCCAGGCAATAAAGAAAATAAAAAAGATAAGAGATATCAGATCACCCTCTGATCTCTACCCCAATAGTCATTTGGGAAAGGTGAGGGGGTATATTCAGGATCTAGAGGCTTCGATATATGAAACTGATGATTAAATCTCGGCTACAAATCATGTGTCTGACATGATGGATCGAGGAGTGCTTGAAAATGTAGCTAGTCATACTCATAAGGAATATGATATTTATATTAACCCTACTTATGTTTTCATATTTTCTCCATTTCCTTTTCTTATCTTTCATCCTTAATTATTAATCTATATGGGATTTTTTTTTATTTCGTAGGAAAATAAGAAGAAGAAGGAGAAGAGGAGAAGCAACAGAATAACTTGAGTCATCATGGTGTGGGCTGATGGGCACCCCCATCGACGTAGTAGATGAGTCCCTTGAATCTTTGAAATAGTCCCAGTGTTAGAGGACTATTATGGAATAAATTGTGGGTGGATCTAATCGATCATCACCTCATGTATCTATTGATAAGATGACTGAGATAGTCCCTTCACTATCTTGATATAGAAAAAAATAGGGAAATAATGTTAGCTTGATGCATGCATCACAATAATCCTTTATGTTTTTATTTGAACAATTAATTTCTTGACATACTCTTCTGACATCACATATATTTTACATAATTTTCATTTACTTTCCTCCATTAAGGTATATGACCCTGGTTCATCAATAACTGACTAGTATACACTAGAGGAGGAATGGACCAATGCTAATGAATCTGTCATTTTTTTGGATGAAGCATCAAGAGATGAATCCATATCTTTTCTCATTCCTATAGAGAGGGGAGAGGGCCATGGTAATGTCAGATGCACTCCCTTAGGTTCGATGTTCTTATTATAAATTTCGTCTTCTCCTGATATTTTAGATGAATTGATTATGTTGGATGGCCTGGGAGAAGTCAATATTTTCCCCATTTTCACCTTGGAAAGGGCTTATAGGGATCTTGTATAGTCCGATAAAGGTGTCGATCCTAAACCTGACTCCATAGGTCATAAGCATGTTGTTTCTGCTAAGGAGTTGGCAGAGGGTATCAATGAAATAACTAATTTGGGTCTTGATAAATGATTCTCAAATACCCCTATTCGGGAGGTTGCTACAATACTTGATTCAATATATCATGAAATAATGGGAATAATTAATCCGGACATTGATATAGCAGGTTTCCTCAGGGAATTTATGGATTTCCATATGGAATTAGAGGGATATGAGTTTTATCATTCTTGCATTTTCTGAACATAGTTGATTTTTTACCTAATTCAATTCTCAAAACCACAACATGTGAAGGTTTTTCTATAAAGGAAATTTCCATGTCACTTAAAAAAAGGCATCTAATTCAACCCTACTCATATTGGTGAGGGAGTGAGAGTTGAGAATCCTGATGTGGGGGATTCATGAGAGCCTCTAATCCCAACTGCTAAGAAAAATAAAGAGGATGTTCCTTGTTTGGAGGTTCTGGCTCTTGGAATTGAGGCCCGAGGACTATGAGAGGTATGAAATCTAATGGTTGATCTGAAAATGAGTGACTATTATACATTTTTGTTACATCACCACTTTTGTTGTATTTTGACCTTATGGTGTTGGTGAGAAGTGTCACTTGGTATTCGGTTCCATTGGATTTGGTGACTGGGCTAGAAATGGGGGCTTGCATTCCAATTCCGCCAACATCAACAGGTGAATCTAAGGATATTTTGGATGTTGTGGAACTAGTTGGCACATTGAGTTCACGGATCCCAGATTATGCCTCTCCCACCGATAGTACCTCTTTGTCTAATATGGAGAGGTAGAAGGCTTTCTTCTCTACATGCCTTTTGGTCTGGTAGGATATCTATAAGATATTGGGGGCGAAACCTCTTCAAGTAATGTTTTAATGAATTCACATACTTAAATTCAAGATTTCCATTATGGAATATGGTAGATTTAATTACATTGATATCTATGATGAGGTGATGTTGATCATCTAGAAAATGGAGGATGAGAAAAGATCGCATCAAGACAATGCACAACTTACTTGCCAATTTGAGGAACTCAAAGCTATCATAATCCAAGATGAGGTTAACCACTCCATGAATGTGGAGGAGTACCAATATATCCTCAATGATAAGTCTCCATGAATAATAAACAATGAAGAATAATTAAATGTTGTAAAGGAAGAGGTATTCCAACTCCTCTGATATTTGGTAGGGGTTTGGCATAATGAAGAGATTTTGTTGGCATAGAGAAAAAGGAACTCCCTAAAGATGAGGAGGTTACTTCTACAAAAAAAATATTGTGCTATATAAAGATGTGGAAATTTATCTAGTTACAGTTCAACTTCTCAAATCCTATGTTGAGGATAAACTATAAAATTTGGAAAATTGGTGCTATCATATAGAAGATCCCATGTACTTAAACATAAATGAAAGTTATTATTTTTAAATAACTCGTTCTTTTAGTTCTATCTATAATGTAATTGTAATACAACACTATAAAAATGACTCATTTAATCAAATGTCATCCCATTATAATTACAATGACAAGGATAGAGATTTATCTATTTTTTTTCGAGTCTATTGGGCCTTAAGATCTTAGTTTAGCTATTTGTATTATTATATGGGAAATACATAGAAACATTTTTCATTTTTATTTCATCACCTACTTTTTTCATAAGTCCGATGTAAAATAATTAGTAGTGTGACTGGGGTTTTTCTTTGGCCACCCTTTTTGGGTTTTAAACCTTGCATGTTTTTTCCTTTTTTCCTTTCATTTCTGATTTTTTTCCTAATCCTTACAGAGTATAGTTCTAGCAAGATTGGACTCAACATTTTTCTAGAATTCCCTTTGTGTTTTTTCAATCAAGATTGTACTATGTCTATATTTCTTGTGGTTTGTTTATTTTCATGTAATATAGACAAATGAGACTTGTGATTCTTGTCAAATATCATTGAATTTTTTTTTTGAAATGATGACCCAAATATTGAATAAGGGTCAATAATGTTCCAAAATTATTTATATATCTTATGGGGAATCTCAATCCATGATTGTGTGTTTCCTGACTCTAAAACATGAAATTAGGTAATAGAGGAGGTTTCTTTTGTGGATTAAGTTACCACAAGTTAACACACCCATTTTTCAGCCTACTTCATAAAAATACAACTGTGGTGAACCTTTGAATGGTAAAATATTGTTATCATTTGGATGACATGACATTTTGTGGGTGACTTATACAAATAAAACTAGAGAATGTTACAACATATTTAGTTAAATGAGTCCTCATGAATTCTGAAAATCTATCACCGATGGCCAAAGTAAGTCTATGGAGATTCAAATTTCTTTAGACCATGTTGAGTGGGTTTTCCAAATGAAGGTGTTTGAGAATAAAGAGATAAACTATATTGTAATTTTCCATGAATGGGATATCATACCTATATGAATTTGGTTTGTGTGATAGAGGGTACATTTTTTTAAATGATGTTAGGGGGGAGGTCACCATTTGAAAATGGTTGAACCATTATACAATTTAATGTCATGTGACCAAGACATTGAGGGTGTAAATTAATTTCATACTAAGCAAATTTTGTTGTATAGTTTAACATATTTTAACTAGGAAGTCATGCTGTGATGTTTAAAGTCATACAACAAGTACATTATTCTATGCACTTTAATGTCATAAAGCAAGTACATTGTTCTATATAGTTTAATTTTGTACATGAGGGACAGTTGGGGGGATATATTTTAGTGTCTTTAGATTCAACTTAAAGGTTAATAATTCCCCACCACCATGGTATCATTCAAGTAATGCACCATCATATTCAACCTAGAGGAAGGGTAGGTTTTAGGTTGTGATCTGGATATTTCAAAATCCAAGAAGTAGTATAGAGGATGTTTTTGTGGTTATAGATGAGGTCTATCCTAAGTAATAAGATAAATCTAGGGGGAAACCCCATTTTGGGGGATAATTTATGAAAAACCATCTGGGGTGGGTTGAAACATAGTAAATCATCTAATCCTTTGGAAGATAACCCCATTTTGTAACCTAGATTATGTAAGTCCATCTGGGGTGTGTTACAACAAAGTTAGGAAAATAAGTTATTATAGATTTTGATATTATATTACTGATGGCCGATGGAAGTTAATGGAGAATCAGATATCCCCGGGAATAGAGTCTGGTTGGAGGAAGGGAAGTACCTAAATGTGGTAGAATCATTTTAATTCAAAATTAATCATGAATTTGGAGAAACATTTCCCTGTTCCAATCTAACCTGAATATGGAAAATATAGTGCCTGTAGTTTTAGGTCATATATATAGAACCATATAATTATTGAAATGATAGGTGATATATGGCATACCGGACCAAGATCAATCATGCATACTTCTAACATGATGGAGGATATTTTAAAACATGGTATTGGTGGATTTCAGGTCAAGGGAAACGATGAAGGAAAAATATTCAACGGATGACCATAGACTGAATTTGATGAAAGGGTTTCAATATAATTCCATCAAATCTCACAAGGATATGACACTTTTCACCAAAGAGACATGTTACCATTGACTGAAAAATCCTTGTTATAGGATGTTTTATGAAAAGAAAGCTAGATATTATTATTGTATAGTAAAACAGTGGCTTCCTTTTCCTGAAATACTCGTTTTGTGGGATACTTTATTAAAATCCAACTAGGGAGTGTTACACCATAGTCAAGAAATGGAGTCCTTGGGTATCATACATTCTATCACTGGGAGATAAAGAATTGTAATAAATATACAAAATGGTCCAAGATTAAAAGTATATTGTGTGGTATGGATATGTATGAGCACAAATTAAGTGTTTTTACTGAAATTTTCTATGATGTGTAGATTCCATTGCATAAATCTAAATCATATAAAGAAGGGGGATTTTTCCTTGGTGGACCTCTTAACAAGGGACCTAAATTAAAAACTCTTGTATATATCTTTATTCATATTTAGAAGAGGGGGGATTTTTCATTTTCCATACAGATATAACTAGGATATAAGGCCTGGGTGCCAATTTTTATCTCTTTATAATGAGAATCAATCTACACATGGTTCTTAAGGAACCAAAAAATTTAAAGTCATGTGATAAGGATGTCAACCATGTTGTTTAATTTCATGTGGTAAGGACGACGGCTATTTGATGTGATAGAGGTTGGACCGGTGTGTATGAACCAGGAATCACTAAATATCTTATTGGATCAAGATCCCAAGAAAATGTATTTTCAAAAGAAATATCCCCACACTGATTCAATTCTATTGTGGAGGATATGGTGGTGTTTATTGAATATGGTATCATGCATAGGGTGTGACCCCTTATTAGATTCTATCATGTATATTTGGATCATACAAGGGAGAGTGGGAGAATTTCCCATATCTTGTTGTGACTGGGTCCTGGTCTAATGATGCAGACATTATTATGTGCCACATTGAAATGATAATAAATCCTTATGTTATTCTGAAATCCCATGTAGTTTAACCTCATGCAGCGAGGATAAATATGAATAGAAGTGTAATAGGGGAATTTTTCCAGCTGGGCCCAAGGCTGAAAATCTTGGCATCACTACATACATCACAATAATGATATTCAGACCACATTTTGTTCATGAAAAGGCTCCCTATGAAGTTTTTACTCATACACAAGGAGTGGGGTTTTTTGTTGCGGAAAGACCTAAGATTGGATGTCCAGGAATCACTACGTATATCATTAGAGTAATAATCAAGTCACACATAGTTCTTGAGAAACTTTATAGTATAACATCTTTTGGTAAATATGTGGTTTACCATACATGAATTAAATATTGTAGCTAGACTAGGGGATTGGACCTGAGTGTCACTACATATCTTAGTGGAGAAAAAATAAATCCACACGTAGTTCTTAAAAAATATCCCCCACATCAATCAGGCATTCATGCGGGGAAATGGGGTTTGAAATATTCTAGAATGATGGCTGGGTCCAAGATTTGAGGTTTAGATAGAAGTATATACCTTGATGTATTGTGAATCAAGCCAAAAGTAGTTCAGAAAAAGTTCATGGTGGAGGTATGATCCATACATAGGGAAAAGGAGGACCTGTCTTTATTTCATTATAGCTATAAGTGGTATAGGAGGTCTGGGCATCACTACATATCTCATTAGAATTATAATAAAGACACATGTAGTTATTGAGGTACCATGAATTTTAAATTCAAGTTGTTCTAAAATATGGAGTGACTTTTAAGCTCATGCAACTAGGACAATGATAACCCTGATGTAAATTAATATGTCTTACTCATGCAGGGAACACATTTACCAAAAATCATAATCCCACATGAGCTATGATCGGTGAGAGAAACAAGGAGTGGTAAAAGATTATTCCATGAAAAAAATGGAAAACCAGTGAAGGTCAAGGGAACTTGGATTTTTTTTCAGGTCGTGCTAGGAGACATGATCTTTGCATCGCTACGTATCCCACTAGAATGATAATCAATACATACATAATTATCGATAGATTTCCTATGCATGTATCAACCATGTATAGGGATAGGTAATTTATTCATATTTTGTTGTGTTATGTCCTGACAATGAATATCTTTGCATCACTATATATCATGATAGAGAAAGAATCAATCCATTCATAGTTCATGAAGAACTGGGCAGTTTAATATCATCAAGTATGGAATTTGGATTTCCAATGTGAAAAGGGGAATTTCATCTAGACCTCGGTATAAGACCTGAGTGTCACTATATATCATGTTGTAGAAATAATCATTCCACGCATAATTCTTGATAATGTTTGTTCCCCACATCATTCAGGAATTGAAGTGGGAAAAGGGGTTTAATGTTTTCTAGAATAATGGTTGGGTCCAAGATGTGAGGTCTAGGTGTCATGGAATATCTCACTAAAATAATAATCTTGCCACATGTTTTGGAAATATTCCATATTTAGGTATTATTCGTGTAAAGGGTGAAGGTAATTTTCTATTTATTTATCACAGATGGACCTAGGATGGGAGGTCAGGGCATCAATATGTATATCATTGGAATGAAAATAAAGATACACATAGATCTTGAAAATATCGTGCATTTTATCATTGTTGAATGAGGACGTAAACCACAGAGATTTATGTCTTGTATTAAGGACATGATATATTTGGGTCATACACATATAAAGGGGTCCCAAGTTCCACTATGGTGTGGAAATGAAGTTAGTGGGGATTTCTTGGAGGACAAGACCCACCATTGCTTCCTCTTTTCTAGCCAATAAAGAATTTCAACCCACTGTGGGGTTAGAGAGATTTGATTGGGGCTTACAAATGACGGAGGCCCAGATTTAAGGGACCACATGAAGTTCCTGAGCTCACAAACATTTTTATCAGTTACTTATTTTTGAGTGGGAGGGATCTGAATCAACTAATTCAATGTCATACGGTGAGGATGAATTGGGTCTTTTAGTTTTATCTTATATGAATATTTCCTTATGTCATTCAGTTTATCATTTTGATATAAGAAAAATTATGAAACAAAAATTAACACCTTTCAGCTGGGATGAGCTTCATGTGGTTATAAATGATATTTCTTTAAGAATATTTCATTGGTTGAAGTCATAATGATCTCCCCATCCATTGATATTATTAAATAATATCTATTGTAGTAGACCTTGTGTATGGATTAAGGTCCCTCCTACTTTGGTTCAAGAATTGGAGACTTCATTCTTGGTATCATAGGTGTTCAAAGGTCCAATAACGTTCTCCTTAGAGGAATGAGTGAAGGTAGAACTTCTTGTTAAAGGATTATGGAATCCAATTTTTATATGCCTCCATGTGATGTAAGGTATAGAATATTTTTTCATCCATTCACTCCAATTAATATATAATTTTCTTTGATTTCTTATCTATGGATAGCTTATCACATATGTAAACGTGGTGTGATAGAAACTGGACCTCAATGGCAAGGATTGATTCTATATTGTATAATAGTGAGTATGGGGTTACCTATGTGGCATTATGGGTTGTAGTATGATAAGCCCATAAGACATGAAAAATGATGTCAGGTAAAGACTTTTTATCTCTGTAAACCATATTCTAGAGTATATTTTACAAGGTCTTAACGAAGGCCTCAATAATTCCATTATCCACTTAATGATAGCAGGAGAAATGGTTGGATTTTATATTATACAACTTATATAACTTTTCCTCATTATCATAAAAAATCTGGTGCCATTTTCCATTATTATTTTATGGGGGACACTAAATATAGGAATAAATTTCCTTTAAAAAAGGGGACAATAATTTTGGCACTGACTTCTTTCATTGGTATTACTTTATCCCATTTGAAGAGGAAATCAGTAGTAGTTAAGATGTATTTGAACTAATTGGCCATAGCTAGAGGGTATATTCTCATAAAAATACATTCCCTTTATGAAAATGGATAGGATTACTTTTATTTATGTATAAAATTTAGGGTTTAATGGATGAATTTGGTATATACTTGAGATGAATGATATTTCATTGAATATTCAATGAAATCCTGCATCATTGAAGTCTGGAAGTGTCCAATCATTTGGATTTGTTTGGAATGATTATATCTAGAATAGTGGGAACTATATGATCTAGATCGTACTCCATTCATGATACTAGTAGTCTCTTCTCTTTCAATACATCTGAGGAATCCATATAACACTCAATTGTGGAGGACAATCTAAGGATTTAGGCCATCAAAAACAGTGAAGTCAGCTTCTTATCATCAGATTTTATATTTCCCAGCACTATCTGGAATGAATACTCGATTTTAAATGTAGTCCATGATAGGAATAAACCACCCAGTGGTAGGGCCATATGGATCAGGGATAAGACTGACTCCATTGACCTATTCCATCCAAATTTGAAGAAAATGTGATCCCATTCGGCGGTGGAAAATTATGATGACTATTTTTCCCCAATGTGGATCTGCCAGTGTTGTATCTACATTGGAAAAAGAATCTTATTGGTAATTTTTGTGATCATGAGACATGATTAAATTTTTTTTAGGGGAATTACTCCATTAACCATCAAACATAATAATGCATGGGAATAAGAAATTCTTTTCTAATGGAATAATCCATGTTGATATGTTTTATTACCAACTCTAATTCATACTTCATGTCTTGGTGTTCTACTTCTATTTTTAGTTCTAGTTCATAGACTTCGAGTGTATGATATTCTGCAACATTTTTAGTATATCATTTTGATAATAATAACAAGAAATAGATAACTTCCTTTCCGGTATGGGTGTCCATGATCCCTAACCCACCTTTGTTGAGTTTAGAGTCTTCCATTTTTCTGCTTTTTAGGCTCCTGGAAGTGCGGAAAAAAATTCTAACATTTTAGGGCCACATTAAATAGATAATATCACCTCATTCAAGAATTGAATATTTAATGTTGTTTTTTTCTACATATGGGTGTTCTGCAAGGAAATCATCCAAGACCTGTCCTTTCACTGCATTATGAGGAACAAATGTAGAACAAGATTAATGCTTGGAAAATATTCTCAATATTGTAAAAATGAGTCTTAGTGTCTTGAATGGTTTGACTAAGACAATAAAAGTTTTATTCATTACTAACATAGTTCTTTTGCATAAATAAGGTGCACATCGATCCCTCTTGGATTGGCATGTATAGAATGGGTGTATTTCTCCCTACAGGTGGCATTAAAATGGGTGGGATCAAGAGGTATTCCTTGAGTTTGTCCAGAAAATCCTGAGGGTCACTCGTCCCCTGATATGTGACCCCATTCATCATTAGTTTATTGAAGGTAAAACAATTTCTTTCAAGGATGTATATGAAGCATAAAATATAGTCCAAGATTCCATGAATTTCTCTCAACTATTTATGGTTTTTTGGAGGTGACATGATAAAGATAGATTTTGTTTTATATGGTTCAACTTATATGCCTCAATGAAATAAAATTAAGCTAAGAAAATCTCCTGAGGATACCTCAAAAGAACATTTCAATGGGTTTTTCTTCAGGATATGTTTTCATAGCTTGTTAAATATGGTCTCAAGTTCATTCAAATGGTAATAACTTTTTCAATACGTAATAACAAGATCATTGATGTAACATTTGAAAATATTTCCTCTCATGGGTTTGAGGATGTGATGCATGGAATGTTGGTATGTGGCCCCAATAGTCTTCATGCTGATGGGAATTACCTGATCGGAGAATACTCCCTAAGGGGCTCAAAATATGAAGGATTCATAATCTTCTTGGACCATATGAAATTGGTTGTAATGTAAATAGTCCTCCATTAAGGATAGGTCCTAAAAAACTATCGTTGAATCAATCAAGAGTACATTGATTGGAACTATGAATTAATCTATTGGATAGTTCTATTTAAAATTTATGAAGTAAATTCAAACTCTGATTTTCCTCTTCTTTTCTTAACATGGACAATGTTGGCTGACCATTTCAAATATTTTACCTCTCTTATGAAGACTTCCTTGAAAATATTATCCACTTTGGCTAGAATTTTGGACATTTCAGTTGGGTGTGTCCATCTAAATACCTTTTTTACCCCTAATGGTCTCCTATAAATCTATGTGAAGGTTGGAAACCTCAAGATAGAGGATTTTAATTTATATGTAATTCAAATAAAAACACATCTCAGTGTTTCTTCATGAAGGAATCACATCTCTCATATTCATCAAAAGTCATGGACACACTAATCATTGTGGGATGTGGGTCTTCATCCATAAACAAGTCTATTTATATGATTTCATAAATAGTGGTGGTGAAGACTTCTTGAAATGATGGAGGGGCTTCCCTATGGTCTTCCTCTTATTACCCTTCCCCATGGTTTACCTCTTCCACCTTTTCCTAATAAGAGGGATATTAAGAAAGATTCTCAGATCTAGGTGAGGAGTCCACAATTGGACATCAAAAAGATGAAGCAACCTTCTGGATAAGTTGACGACTAGATTCTTTTTAAAAGAACTAAAGGGTATATGAGGGAATGAGAATGGTCAATTTCATTTTCACCTATTTAAATGAAACATATTCCAGCCTAGCTGATGGAATAGGGATCTGTTGATGCTCCACTAATTGAATAGAGTTATTTTCATCTAGGATTTCATCACTATTTAGAGATATAGTTACTTATCTAATGTTTATGGGATCAATTATTACAATTGATAACATGGAATTCATTGGATGCATGCTCTAATTTGAACTTGACTTTTCATCTTGGACGATGTGGAGAACATACATTGCACCAATCTATTTGAAAGAATTAGATGGAATCATCTCCTGACCATTTAGTCCATTGATCCGAATGACGTAGTCATACTTTGACATTTTCCCATCCTTATTATATAATACTACATCAATGTAATTCCAATCGTATGATTTCAATGTGGATTTTTCATCTTAAAATCCCCCAATTTCTACATTTATACAATATTTAAGGCATTAGTGGTATGATGAAAGTATGGATGCATGTTGATGTATCCAAGGTATTCCCAGAAATATGTTAAAGAGTTTTATCCTTCTTAACAACCATGAATTCTGAGTTAGACACAACATCCCTAGACTAATTCTTGTTTTTTATTTCACTAATAGGATTTTTTAAATAGTTTCATATCCATGTCACATTAAAGTTGATAGGGACAAGTCATATTTGTGGAAACCAATTTTATGTTTTGTTTTTAAGGGAATAAGGTTAAATCTTGAGAAATTATGAATGAGGGCTCATGGGATATCAATGTTACTTATCCATATAGATATATAAAATGGTCTTATGTGTCCATGAATGATGTAATTGTCACCATGTTCTACGAAATTGATGACTGTAAGGAATTTATAAGGATCATTATCTATATATTACACTTCAACAGCAGTGACCTCAACTTCAACATCCCAAGGACTTGAAAATACTTATATGAGAGGTTCCCAAATAACTTTTGATAGACTCATGGATTCCAATATATATAGTATAGCTGGAACTATGGATTGATTTGTCAAAACATAATACTTCTATTCTAATTGCCTAAGTTTTCTACCATTGGGATTCTCTTGTTCATGTGCTTTAGGAACTGAAGTACTTGATAGGGACAAAGCATCCCATGGAGTGTGAGATTAATGTGCTTCCACTCTTGGTTTGTTAAGTTATACAGGTATTCCGACATGATAATGTTAATTAGTAGATGATGTATCCTCTAGATAATAATCCAGAATGATAATTTCATGGAAGACCCTATCATGTTTGGGTGAATTTCCTTATTTTTATAGATCCTGATAGAGATCTCTCAAAAGATTTTAGTCCATATTTATAGTTCAATTTTGGATGTAGATAAAGAAGTGACTCCTGGAATGACTAAATCTTCTCCTCTATCCTCAACTATGAAGGCCTCTTCCTCCAGTTCCTTAATCAAGTGTGGGGAATTCTGATTCACAATCATTGTCATCATTTGAGAAGGGATTCAATATGTAAATAACACTAATGAAACTATATATCAACTTCCCATTTTATGTCGATACCTCATGGTAGGTTAACACTTATTGTACTATTTTTTGGGGTGGTGGTTGTAGTTCTAGGACTATAATAATAATGTTTTCTAAATATAAGGGCATCTTTGGCATTGGTGTAGTCTCATATTCATACATTTTATCCTTACTGTTCTGGAGATATACCTTTTTTGAAGTATGTCTTTCAGATTATTGAGCTATGGATGATGTTTTTTTTGTCCTAGTTGAAGTGGTTGTATGTTGAATTAGTTGTTTCAAGTGTGCTTGGAGAATATAATGAGTCTAGTTAATTTAATTTCCAGCGAAATAATTACTAAAATTTTACATAATCTTAATATTAACTTCATCCCATTAAATTTAATCCTATATATCAGTGGAGAAGACACATTCTAATGGAGAGGGTAGACTTCCCAACTTCACATTTAATGAGTCCACTATCTTTTTGAGGATGTATTTGAAAACAAAAGTCTCATGGATGATGTTCCCTATAACTTTAGGGAAGGTTAAATAGTTTGGATGATCTTAATCACCATCTTTCCTAGGCTTCAAAGGATTTGGAAACTTGATCAAGTCTTTCTTGAGTTCCAGGTTGAAGTAGTCAGGGACATGGTATATCAAGATAGAATAGACCTTGTTGTTTATCTTAACAATATTTTTTCCTATTATCTTATCAATGTTCCTAATGAGTTTGGAATTGATGCTAATTTTCAGGATGTGGAGCTTCATGATTGAGTGTGGGATTTGGATTATGAGAGGGTACATTTGAATGTTTACTTGTATCAGTTTCTACCTCTTTTTTCCTCACTCTCTTTCCCTGATTTGATGAAATTAAATGAGAATAAGCTATATTCCCTATGATAAAGTTGTCCACTATCTAACAGAATGGGGAAAGGTCCTGAAACTCACATGTGTATTTTTTAGGGATATTTGGTGTGCATAAATCATCAAGAAAATTCTCTATATAGATGTGTAAAAATTCTTCTTGAGGGAGAGGTAGGTTTAATGAGTGTTTCAATCCTTTACACAAATAAATAAAATATAAGAACCTTTCAGTATACCACTATTTATAGTCTGAGATATTAATGCATGCTTTCTTATTTATCATCTAGTTGAACTATAATCAAATATTTTGGTAGAGGTATTTCCATCCCATAATTGATCGAGAAAGAATGCTAGTGTACCATAAAATGTTTGTTCCCTATAGTTATTTCATGAAGCACCTCAGTTTCGCTACTTCTTTTTCATGGTAAGGATTCATTTCTAGTTGAATAAGCATGAATTGTTCCTCCATATCATCCAATCGATCCGTGAGTGACTCAAGAGTGTTCATGATCCCTTGGGGAATGATTGGTTTATCCATAGATTGAAAAGGTGTAGTGGCAGGTAGGGCTATTTTTGGAAGTGCCTCTGGTATCTAGCATGTATAACCTATAGGGGAAGGCTGTTATGGATTCACATAGATCCATTTTGGTTTTCCACCCAATAGAGGGAACTCTTGGTCTTCTATCATAGGTTAAAAATATATTGGTGATATATATCCCACATCAAGAAGATTTTATGGATCCGTTTCAATTATTTTGGAAAACCCTCTTTTTTGATGTTTGTAAAATGGGAGTGTGAATTATGGATATTATTGAAGAACATATCCTATAGAAAGGATACCACAGAGTATTTCCTCTTTGAGTCTCGTAAATTCTTTCAACTGTCCCTCCTGTTGAGTTAAAATTTCATTAATTAAAGGGGGATTAACCTTTTCCTATGGTTGGTGAGACACAATCTTGATCTTAACCTTTTCCTTATTAGATTCCATTCAAATGGGTAATGGTGGATTGTTTGAGGGATTTCTTAAATTCATGTCAGTCCTCTAGTTCTGTGTCTTAACACCTACATCAATTGTTTTGGTGTGGACCACATTATGAATTGCAACATTCTTCTCTTGATCCTCCCATAAATTGGGATCTTGTTCTGTACAATATATAAGGGTGGTGTTGATGATATTTACTGATGCATAATGTAATATAGGAATTCTATCAGTGTATTTTTGAGACTTCCTCTTTCTATGCCCTCATTGTGGCCTTGCCCCCTATTTTTATGATTCTCTAGGATCTGTTTGGAAAATAGTGATTTGAAGGTAATCTCTAAATAGTTCTATTATGAACATCCCTAATGAGAGTACTAGATAATGAGTTTATACACGATGGGAGGATCCATTCTGATGATTTTTTCCGTAATTGGGAGAAGACTAATATCTTCTAAGGAGGAGGTTTCTAGGTTAAAATTCCCCATCCCTATGTGTTGGGGCGACTCAAATTTTACATTAACAAATCATCAGGCATGGTTTACTCACATAAATGGATGTGTTAAAAAATCCCCCAGCCCTACAGGCTAGGGTGTCTCCTAAACTACCATGGATGCTACTACTATGGTTTTCCTTTTGTTTCTATCAAGCTTTTTTGAACATGGGATGGGTTCATCATCAGATATGAACCTGAATCATCCACATATGAATATCATTCTATTATTTCCTATATTTGTGATATCTGATGGTGTACTTCTCCCAAATATGAGGATTTCATGATATTTATATATTATTTGTACAAACTTCTCTCAATATCCTTGTCCCTTCTGCTCCAACATTGGCAAGAATCTATCAAGGCCTCTTTTTTGTTGATCACATCTTCGTTTGTGACCATGGACTATTTGTTGAATTCATCCTAAAGCTATGAAATTCCATGATACCACATACTTACTTATTTATTGGTTGTGGAGTATAGTGAAATGTAATACTCTGTGTTCAACCCATCCTCTGATATAAATAGTAGATTTGGTATCTGTGATCAACATTCAAAATCTATCTAACACACCAAGTCATTCACATTGAAGGGATGCTTATTATTTCTCAAGATTTGGATTTCGTACAACCATGAGATATAAAAAATCATTTTGGAATTTCATCCCTTCCATTACCTTGATTTCACTCTATTTATCATCATAGGGTAATAATATTTATCTCATATGATGAAGTTTTTTACTTATATTGAGGTGGATTTCATGAACACATTCTTCTGACACTTCCTCTAGAATGTTGTATTGAATGGTGGATAAAGTCTAGAACATGACTGGTACATCATATTTAGCTAGTTGTTTTCCCATATTTATCATTTCATATGCGTCTTTTAATTAAGTCGCCTCTACCCGATCTGGCCAGATTGGATGCTTTCCTACCGAATTATCATCAGTAACAATATTGGCAGGGACTTACCATGTTATGTTGGAAGACATGTGGCCCAAGGGTAGTTCAGATAATCGTCATCACCTCAATCTATCATTCATATGAAAAATAATTTCACTCATCAACAAAAATGTATCATACATGATTTCCCTTTTTTTCTCAACTGTCTCATGTTAAGAGTGCTTTATCATCACTACATTTCCGAGTGGACTATTCTCTTGGCATTGTGAAATACTAATAGTGAGAGAACTTTCATAGAAAGTTCCATAATTGGGAGGACTACCATGGAGGATTAAATAAAGGATGAAATTCTCTCTATGCTTGATCTTTTTTCCATGTAGAGGGATATTGTTAATCACATCAGGAGATGGGATCATGGGTTCAATTAGATTTTGGTCATGAATCCATCCTTAATAGTGAAGTGTTCAAGGATGAACTTTGGAATTACAAATACTTACCCTGTAAATTTTTAACGAGAGAGTAGGATCTTGATATGACATATATATACATATGAGTGCATCAAGAAATCAAGAATTTAGTTGATAAGGATTATAGATTGGCTCTTCATTTTTCAGTCATCTCTATTGTGGATCCTTTTTAGATGACTTATTACAAATGAATGGTTCATCTAGTTAATGGAAGTGGTTTTCATGGGTAGTCTTTTGTTCCTTATATGGAGTGGCCCATGCGATAGGTTGATGGCCTCAAGTTTTAATGGGTCTATGTTCTTGATCCAGTTTTCAGTATATCGTGGGGAATTTTTCCCCATGACCATCCTAGATGGGAGGTATAGTGTGTGTCTCCTCTGAGGGACATGATGGTGAGCCGCCACATTTTTGGGTATGGAGTTGTGTGTATATACTTTTGGGACTATTTATATCCCCATTATGATGTCTTATAAGGTATGTAGGTTGTGGGTAGGGATTTATATCTTCCCTTTCAACGTTTTCATGATACCTTTGGTGATTTTAGTAACTGGAATAGGGGTATAATCCCACTCTATATCTAGAGAAGGTGTATGTTCCTACTCCTATCCTCCCATTCCTGCTAGTGGATACTTACAATACTTATGTGTGGGGGAGGAGTGTTGAGTCTAATCCCTATTCATCATCAAGACTTTTCGGCTAACTTCTCCTGGTGATTCCAAACAAAACTATTGGCAGGATTGATGAATGCAGGAATGTGTGTGTTCTTGCTTGTGGTTTTCCACCAAACTTGGTCGGTGGTATTCTTTGAGTACATATATATGAGTCTGATGGTAATACTAATTATCATGGTAAAGTTTTTGTTCATTATCATGTATTACCTCCATATTTTAATGATAGGATTCTTTGGATGCTTCTAAGAGAGTCTACCGGATAGCTTCATTAGGGAGAGAATCTATATGTTTATCTTGATGTTGAAAATGAAATTTGATTTGTGGGATTTTTAGAGAGGGTATGGGTGTTTCATTTCTCCTTGTGGAATGATTTCTACCCCTGATGGGTCCTCTTGCATTCTCGGTTACAGGCTACTGAGGTCGGACTGCCAAAGACAACACCCTCATCATGTTGACAGTTCACTACTGTGTGGTATTAGCTATGGTGACTATTGAAAATATTACTTTAGAAGGACCCATGTGTCATCTATAAGATTCCATATTTTCCCTCTTAATCCACCTCTCTATGATAAGGGAGGTACTTTTTGATAATTTCTATGGGTAAAATCATGAAATAGTTGAAGACGGTGTCTTGTGTTGTTAGTTTCTGGACCACTGGTTGTCATTAGTCAGAAAATCAGTGGGTCATTACAAGATGGAGTCTCTGTCAGAAGGCCTCCCAAGTCAGGATATTACAACATTGATGATTCTCCCTTACCAGTGCATTCAATACACAATGTTTAAGACATTAGGTTGGTGACAAGGTTCTCTACCAGGATGAATACCTAACCATAATAGTAGTCAATTAATGCATCGGTGAGAGTTGGTATTACGATATTGTATTGAAGGGAGTTCTAAGAGAATATTCCTAAACATTGAAAAACAAAAACAATAAAACCCCATCAAAAAATAATCTCATTTAAAATAACACAAGCATGATTGATTTCATTTCTTGGAAATTTTCTTTTTGAGAGAGAAAGGGTCCTGGCAGGTTAGTGACACTATCATCTTAGATAAATTTTCATTTTCAGTTCACCATTTTTGTTTGTAATGAAAACTGTGTCCCAAAATTCATAATTTCTAATGGTTGTTTTTGGGAAATAATTCACTTAGATTTCACTATATTCAAGTATCTTATAATTGGATTCATTTGTGGATTTGGAAACACCCAATGGTTCTATATCCATGAGGTACCTTCCTTTCGAAGGTAGTTTTTCATTGGTAATTCTTTCCAATGATGCTTAATAACTCACAATGGTTGAGTGGATGGAAGGTCAAGCTCATCACAACTTTTTGAGGAAATGTTTTTTCTACTCTAAGACTCTCTTATAGATTAATGATATGTTCATGAATCATTTATTAATTCCCAAGTATGATGTGAGTCACCCTTGAATTAAAAATCTCTTATTAACATGTGTGGAATTTAGAATCATCCACATATATCTGAGTTTATTCATCAATGGAGATATTTTTATGTATCTAAGGTTCTTCAATCAATTGTATACCCTTGTATACTAATTTGAGATTCTTTGGTCATCAGTACCATAATTCTTGTTCTCTAGCACCTAGTGGATCTCTGTGGAGTTTTTCACCAACCAGGGAGATGGGAATTATTTTGATGTTGGGATCAGACCCATGAATGAGATTCATATGTATCATTATGAAAGGAATCAGATCCCATGTATTTGGGTCCCACTTAACAGGACATTTCATACCTTTTATGGTCAGATGATAAGGACCAAACCATGCATTTTATTATAATGCTTCGAGGACATAAAGGTGAAATGTGGCTATACAATTTTTAGTGTTGGTGTTTGGATAAAGCATTCCATGTAATGTAGAAGGGATATGGATTACTATGTTGGATAATACTATACTAGGAATCTGAAGCATATATAATATGATTGATTTGGGGGTGTTGGGTTTGGTCCTCAATGAGTCTTCCTACGTTTCCCATTTGGACGGGAATCAAAGCCCTTGTAGTTTTGTTATAAGGACCTATGCATGTGGAGGCCCTTGTATTATGTCTAATAGGGGATTATGAACCACTGAGAGTATTAATTTGGGTATTAGTACAATTAATAATTCCCTTATAAAGGTTTCGTGATGGTTTTCTCGACTCATGGTGATCTGGAGGCTCATTTGGGACTTACACCTTAGGATGAGGACCATGGATGAATATGGTTATATGGTTGGGGATTATACCATGTTGGAGGCCCAAACATTAGATTTCGAGGCTTAGACCTGAGGAGGATTCATTAGGGTTTTATGTGGTTAAATATTTAAGGATTATATCGAATGGGAGTCCCATTTATTTCATTGGGACTTACACTTCGAATGATGTTGAAAATGTTTGGGATCATTTCGATTTCCTAAACACCATCAACTTCTAAGACAACATGAGTCTTAATCAGTGTGAGAAATAAGAGGAAATAGAAGATCGAAGAAACTACATGATTAGTTGTTTCCAAATGTTGTATACATGTCCTTGAGGACCCATTACTATGGAGTCACTCTGAAAGAAGCCCATAAAAATATCCAAAAGAATACTATCTTCTAAAACAAGCATCTGACTATGTGGATATCATTATTGTAACAGTCTTATAATCCCATGGAATTCAGGATGATTCGTTCTTGAATGTGTTATATTAGAGGAAGTTAAAGATCTATAAAACTACACATTCCCCCTTTTCGCTGGAGGAAGAGGTCAGGGAGATGGCACATCCCTCCCATCATTTTACACTGGTTCTAAATGGATAGAGAAAGGTCTTTGAAAATTCCCATATCCCCTCCTATTTCAGTAACTGATATTGATGGAGGAAAGAGAAAAGTAGGAGGGTCCTGTAAAAAAATTCAATGGACTTACTGAAGGAGGGATGCCCTAAAATTGGGTTAGTATAGGAAAATGAGGATCTAATTCCATATTGAATGGAAAGAAATATGTGATCCTCACCATCACTGTCTGGAATTGGAGGCTATAGGTCTTATCCTAATATGATAAGAACATGTTTCTAACAATATTATCCAAGACTAGGAGTTCCCTAACACCACCCCTAGGGTTGGGGTCCTCATTACCATGTGAATTCACATGCACAAGCACCCCAAGAACCCTAAACGTTAGATGGGGAAAGTATAGGAAAACTTTGAATATAGGAATACATATCCAGATGGGAGACACACTATTATGCCATTCTCTACGGTTTCAAAAGTACATAGGATTCTTTGGAGGATTCAATATCATAACTTTTAGAAAATGGAGCCAAAGGAATAGAGGCCCTTCTATGGATGTCTTAGAAGATGGCCTAAAAGGGGGATCACAGAAGTCCAAACTTACAGGGTAGTGGTGTCTCATGCATCGCCTGGGAGGAAACTAAGGTGCATCGTATAAGGGATATAGGCCTAAATGAGATAGATATGCCTTTAAAAATGGACTACATGGTCATAAACACCTGGTAAAGGATTTATCCTTAGCACCATGGGTATCCTTAAGATTCCTTGGATGACGATCCCCTTGGTCACTCGTTAAGGAAGGGTCTTAATGTAGGTGCTACTCCACTAGGATGAAGGTGTCCTTATATAGGTTTCTCTTTTTTTAGAAACTTGAGGGACTTTTACCTCCCTTAACCTACTTAATTATCTCCTACCTTGGATTTTATAGAGATACCTAAGGTATTTTTGGAGACCTGAGTGAAGGGGTTTCTCAACCAGAGCATGGGGGGATTCTTGAAATTTTTTTGTTCTGAAAATGAGGATATTTAGGGTCATAATTATAGGTAAATATGAAACCCTGGACAAAGGTGGTTTCTCACATAGTTCATGGGTGCAGGTGCTCAGCGTAGGTGTTCTGTGCAAGGGTTGGCATCCTTTTAGTGCCGAACAGGGGGGATATGCGTGTCTTCTAATGCGTAGTTTTGTGTATGCAAACATGTTTGGGTGTGACCCATATATTTTTCTTAGGTATATTTAACACTTTAAAATTATTAAGGATAACTTCAATATATTTTCATCCCATTGAAAAAAATGAGTTTCAAAAATATCATAGGGTTACACACACTATGTGATGAAATATGAGCATCATCTTAGTAGTAAATGAATTTAGTAAATTCATAACCAGTCAATCATAAAAAATTATTGACATAGAAACAAGCCATCACAAAATGTCAAACATTTCCCTTTTCAACTTCACATTTTATTAGGAGTATTTTAAAAAATTATTTAAGTTCAAAAATTGTTAACTAATTAATCGTGGCACTAGGTATCTCACTCTAACTATTTTGGTCAATCAATTTAAGTATATTCCAATTTATTAATATAATAATTTTTATGTATGGATAATTCACCCAATTTGGGTAACCTCATATTACATTCTCAAAAATAGTACATAATACCCTAAGCTAGAGCAAAAAATATGAACTACCTCAAACAAAAAAATGTCTAGGACTGTAAAAGCCTCATGGATTTATCTATGTCACCCAAGTTCACTCAACCTTAAACGATCACTATAAATTTCTTCCCAAGCCAAGAAATTTCATTTTTTTATTTATATCTAAATTAAAATTAATTTAAATATTTTCCAAGAACTCAAATTCCTGGAATTATGGAAGAGCAATGATAAGTGGGAAACAACCCTGAATATGATGATCTAGTAATCAATGAGAAGGCGAGTTCTGATGTAATCCAAAATGGATATGATCAATGAAAATCATAGAATTTTCATGTTGGGATCTAATAGTTTCTCTTCCTTACAAATAATAAGGAAATAAAAAGGGACCCTCTACCAATTATTATTATGGTCTAATGATGAATTTTTTAGAGGTAGTGAAGGATGATTCTACGATCTTTTTCTCTGAGTTTGATACACCTCCACCAAAATAAGTGTTAAATAATATAAAAGTGGCCATGTATCTTAAAATGAATAGGTGGTTGAGGAATGGTTAAACCTATAAAATAAGAAATTATTTCATGAGTCTTGATTCCAAAAGGATTGAAACTCTAGAAATTTATTGATATGATAAGATGAAATGTGGAGGTATGGGGATTTTATTTGTAGAGAATGAAAGTAATGGGGTGGGATTACTAACATGTTTTCTTCACTTTTGATGAATTTAATAGAAGATCTTGGATCTTGGGGTCTATCTCACTGAGATCTAGATTATTAAATATATAGCAATGGGATTTGAATTTTGATCCTACCATTTTCATGGACACACATTCCTAAGTTTGGATTAGGATTTATAGGTTAGATTTTCTATACTGTAACAGAAAGAATCTATCTGACATTACTTCATCTGTTGTAAACACCATTCAAAAGAAACAAAAAGACAAGAAAACCATGGTTTGGGAATTATTCCTTGATAATAGTGGAGGTGGATATCTCTAGAACATTAGTTAAATAAATGATCCTAACAATAAAGGGTGGTAGAATGATTCATGAGATCTAATATGAGTGGAAACCAAAATTCTATCTAGGATGCATGTTGTTTGGCCATCTAATTTCTCATTGTAATAGAGATAAGTAATGTTGATTTTTCAAGGTTAATTGACATAATCACGCTTCATATCGAAAGTGTAAAGGAAAATATTAGGTATTGTATTTTAATCATTAGAAAAATTGAAAGGATGAAGCATCTAGAGGTGAGGAAGAAATCCAATTGACTAAACACACAAAACATGAAATGATAGTGGGATACAGTGGGAAATATAGGAAATCATCTAGTGGGAAGGTTGTGGATCCCCCAGATACTCAAAACCCATGCACGTAAGACCGCTCTAAGAAGCTTCCCCCACCTAATAAGGTGACTTCCAACTTGGATGAGGGACACTAACTATAAGATACTAATGGGGAGAAAAAGGCCTCTATGACTATAATATACAAGAGGAAACTCCCCCTATTGGGACACTATCTTAAAAGAACCACCTGAGGATGAATCCAATGTTACAGGAACTAGACCACTTAATAAAATTGGACATAATGGATTCCTAAATGATGGATTAAATTCATCTCCATATATTTATGGAAGTGGTCACAACATTGATCATACTCCTACTGTAGCTAATCCATAAGGTCCATTCTTGTAGATAGTTCCCTCCAAGTATTCTATAAGTAAATATCAAACATGTAGTGATCCTTATCAAATGCAGTCCATAAACATGTTCCAACCTCTTAATGACATTATAGGTCAGATGAACCTGATGATGTACAACCCACTAAGCAGGCTGAAACTCCTTCAAATTTAGTGAAGCGATAATATACTTAAATTCTAATTGAGATTGAAAAATCTATAAATTTAGAAAAATTTGAAATGTACATAGTTCTTAATAAGAGTTAGTATACGAGTAAGTGAGGGAAGAGTAAAATCCATTGGGATATGAAAAAGGAGTAAATTCCCTTGAAATAGAGCCTAGACCTCTTACAATGAAGATATTTAATTGGAATTTTCAAGATTATATAAAACCCCCAGTTGATAAGTCCCTTAGAAACATTATCTAGGCCAACAAACCCATGATGATTGGTATTTTAGAACAAAAAATACTCTTCAGTATATATAATAACTTTAAGTGGAAAACTATTGGTTATAAGTTTTTTCCCAAAACATTCATGATATCAACAATGACCATCAATGGGTCTTAAAGCATGAGATATTCCATATTCTTTCTAATATCAAGAAATCATATTGGATTTTAGTCGTTTGTGGTGTCTAAGACTGCAACATTGATGTCTCTTTTGTTTATTCATCCTCATCCTACATAGAAAGAAGGGACCTATGGAGTGATCTTGAGGAATTATATGGGAATACTACTCATAAATTTGTACTTTTGGGTGACTTTAACACAATTTTTAATCCTAATGAAAAAAGGGGTGATCTTAAATTAGGCAACCTCAATAGACTTCTCCTCAATCATTTTTCAATGTCATCTTGTTGATGTAATAATAACTGGTGCTGATTTCACATGGCGAAGGTATACTATAAATGGAAGGTAGTTAGGAAAAAGTGATAGATGTTTTGTTCTAGTGAATGATGGGATTGTTGATGGACAAAACACTTGTCAAACACTCCCCATGCTTTACTCTGATAAAAATCCTACCTTAATTTAGATATCCACTCATATTTTCAGGTCATTCCCCCTTATTTTTATTTTTAATAATTGGTTTATTGTTACTCCTAGATATAGAGATGTTATTATATAAGGTTATAAAATTGTTCATAATGGAATAGCTTTAAATATTCTTTGTTCAAAGCTAAAAAATGTCAACAAGGTTACTAAGATATTGGATCAGGGGCTCATTATCTTATATTAATAGTGAGATTAAGGATGCTGAAGATAATATAGAAGGATTCGAACTTAGTAATCAGTATTAAAACAACCCCTTTAGGGATGAATTACAAGATCTCTCAAGGATTTATGATCTTCTAACTATGAAGGAAATGTTGGACTGAAACCACCTTCATGTAAATTACATTAAGGATGGTGATAGGAACTCTATATTCTTTTCTATACATCATAACGAAAAAGTATAAGAGTTGGTCTAACAGATATCAATATAAATGGATGTCTTTACATATTAGAAAGTGAAATCATAAATGAATTTTTGGAAATTTTCAATGATCTATAATATGATAATGGGATGGATATCACTCATAAATATATTGATAACATATCCCATTGCAATGATGATTACCAAAACCCTTCCCCCATAGTGGTCCCTTCCTTGGAAGAAATTAAAGAAGCCATTTTTCCTCTAAATATGGAGAGTATTTCTATCCTCAATGAATTCAACAATAAATTAATTATGTTTTATTGGAATATATTATAATATTACATGACAAATTAAATAAGGTATTTCTTTACTCAATCCTATATTTCTTATGGGATAAACTCCAACTTCATTTCTTTGATCTCTAATAAAGAGAATATAGCTAACAGTAAGGACGTCATGCCATATTCCTTTGGGAATGTAATACCTAATGTAATTAGTAAAATCATGATGACCATAATGGGAAGCATCATCAATGTACACATTTTTTTAAATCAATTTCTATCTATACTTTGTAGGATCATTAATAATTATCTCTTCACAGCATCATAAGGTATCAATATTATCAAAAGAAAGTGTATGTAAGGGAAATTTTCCCTCAAAATTGAAATCTCTAAGGCCTTTAATACTCTAAAATAGATATTTATTTCGGATTTCCTAAAACATATGGATTTGAAAGTGACTTCACTTTTCTAATCAATGGTATTCTTTGATATACATGTATATCTATTCTAATAAATGGTTACCCCAAAGGATATTTCCAACGCACTATAGGAGTAATACAAGGAGTTCCACTCTTAGGGATTCTGTTTCTTTTTGTTAAGACTATATGAGTAGGTTCTTCAATGAAATAACCCAAATTGGAATCTATAAATAGATCAAATATGTCCAGAATAACTTCATCGCATCACACTTATAATATGATGATGGGGTACCATCATTTTATTTGTATGGGTAGTGCATATGATGATTAGCTTTGGGAAATAATTTAGGTTGCAAAGTATGTTTTTTATCATAGATATATTTAAATTTGGATTGAATTAGATTCTTAAAATTCTATTAATGGTCTCATGTCAATAACCAAGGATGACACAAAGAGAATCATTCCTCATTGGATCATATTTTTTAATCAAAATAAGCATCTCAACATAAGAATCTCACACGTCTGGTGATTCATCTAACACAAAAATCATAATTTTAATGAATAAATACCTTGTAGTTTAGGGCGGCACATGGGGGTTACACTCTTGGGAGCCCCAGATGTTAGTGAACCGATGTGAAGGGGTTTGGAACGACCATGTGTTCAGATTGAACCATAGGGAGGCTTCCAACCTACCCTTCCTGAGAAAGGATCAAAGACCACGTAGTTCAGGATGGTGGATACAGTTTAACGTCATGCGGGACGAAGGTGAGCCGACGTGAAGGGGTTGGGACAAGTAGGTGTTCGGATTGAACCTCAGGGAGGCTTCCTACGTACCCTTCCTTGTAAAGGATCAAATACCACGTTGTTCACAATGAAAAAATTTCACCGAATGGGTAGAACCAATGGGTGTTGGGCTTGAACCTCGTGGTGGATTCCTACATACCCTACCTTGTCAGGGATCAAAGTCCACATAGTTCGGGATGGGGCATGGGGCTTACACTCTAGGCTACCCGGGTGTTGGTGAACCAACGTGAAAGAGGACCTGGTTTCCAATGGGTGGTGGGGCGTCAGTAAACCGACATGAAATAGGATCCGGGGTCCCATGGGTGGTGGTATTGAACCTTAGGGAGGCTTCCTACATACCCTACCTTGGTAGGGATCAATGTCCACGTAGTTTAGAATGGGTATGGGGCTTACACTCTTGGTTGCCTGGGGTGTTGGTGAACTGGTATGAAGATGGTTGGAATGACCAGGTGTTAGGCATGAACCTCAGGGAGGCCTCCTACGTACCCAGCCTTAGCAATGATAAAAGACCTCGTAGCTCAGGGGGAACATGGAACTGAATGGTCATAACCAATGGGTGTTGGGCTTGAACCTCGTGGAGGCTTCCTACGTACCTTGCCTTAGCAAGGATCAAAGACATCGTAGTTCATATGTGGGTGTGGGGCTTACACTCTAGGATTACCAAAGAATATTTCATGGTTGGTTATCACTCTATGCCCATGTGATTCATGCTCTCTATGAGAAACAAGAGATTGTAGAGACTTGATGATAACATCATTTAGGGTGTGTCCGTGGGAATTGGAGGGGTGCTGACACGTGATCGCAGCCCAAAGAATAAAACATGGGCTTATTCGTGTATAGTATCCCGAAGAGGTTTTGACTTAATCCAAGAGGGGTGCATGATGGCGACAAAGCACAATGTTAGAGGGATTTCGGACCGAACAAAGGAGAAGAATTGTTCTCTACCATGGCCTTTGCAAGCCTTGGGGACCGGAGAATAAAGGAGGAGCGGGGATGCTGCCACCTACAAGAAAGCTAGGGGCTTACACTGAGATGGTTTCCCTTTCCCCGTGGACAAACTCCACTCCCATAAGTAGGATATCATCCCATGTCGAGACCAGTGGGTATTGAGAATGTCTAATCTGGGGGTACCCTGTGTGCGAGGCACGGGGCGATGTCACATGTCTACGTCATGTGCTGAGGACGAACGTTCTTGGCAGTTTAACGTCCTACAGCTTGAACGAGGTGGGTTTTATCTGCACCCCTAGGACTTACATGATGGGTACTATATGCTCCTTGGTACAGAGAGGGGACAAGAAATGTCATGGAGAGGGGGTGTCCTGGAGCGAACTATTGAAGGGCCCACATTAGTGTGGCTATGCGTCGAAGAAATAGTCGTTAGCATGCCTATGCGACGAAGCATGAGGTGAAGAAACGCAACATGCAGTATTGTCCATGGGACTTTGAAGTTACATCATGCGAACCTAAGAGGTTGCACGAGAAATTAGTATATGGAGAAGGTATTGTGGGCGCGGGAGGCACCCAAAAATGTTGCTCGGAGGAGGGACATCATAGTCGCACAAGGTGGGAGGCTTGCATGCAAAAGGGGCCAGGCCAGTGTGCAAAAGGAACTGCATGGGTGAAATAGTCCTGGTTGGCACGTAATTGAGTGATAGGTGCGAAAAAGACCGGGCTGACGTGAAAAAGGAATTGCACGCTAAATACCTAATTGCGCGCAATCGGAAGGAATTTTTCATAGGAGAAGGGGCTCAAGGGGAATTCGATGAAGATCATGCTTTATAGGTCTCATGCAAAGGAAGACCCCTAGGTGACCTGGCGCAAAAACTTTAGTACCTAAAAGACATCTTTTGCACGCACGAGCGGTGAATTTCACACAGCGGAGATGGTTCAGATTACTCATCCGGTTGTCAAAGGGGTGGCCTTCTATTTATAGGTGCTCAGGATTGCGGTTCCGTGTAAAAAATACTTTGGCGCGAAATATTGTGCACCCCAATGTCAGCAGCGTAGAGATTAACCACGCGAAGCGGTGATGTGAGATAGTTTCGCGCCCGCACAGAAAAATCTTGCGAATCCCAGAGTTTTGCGCGTGGGGCATATTTTATTTTGCGCAACTCAATATTTTTTTCACGACACCCATCCGGGACCCCCGGAATGGATCACCGGTTCCAAATATGGATTCGCATTGTCTCTCCCGAACCTTCCTTAGCCCTAGGGCTATTTTCGGCGTCTACATATTCCCCCCTCGGAATCAGATCGGCGAGGGGCCGCTATGGTCAAATTCTGAGGGAAACACCGAGATACAGGACTCTCTGGGGCCATCGCGCTCTGAAACCGGAGTGGCATGACTGACTGACAACTAACATTTTTATTGATTTTGAAATAAAGTTGATACAAGGAAATCACGGAGGTCGAAAAAAGTGCAGTCCCAAAGCATCATTAATCACAAACTTCGTCCCCTCAGTTGGAAAAGAACCTATATTCAGGAAAAGTGACATACTTTGGTTGGGCGAAGCTCTGGACGCCAAGAAATCTGCGACCTGGTTCCCTTCCCGCCATGTGTGAGTGATATCAATAAGATTACCCAAACTATGCTTGCACTTACTAATGATATAAATGCTATTCCATGGAACCCGACCTTTACCTGCTAATGCTTTGAAGAGCATTAACGAATCTGTTTCATCCTCTTTGAGAATGATATCCTAATGTCCACACAACCCCAAACCCGTGAGCATAGCCTGTGCTTCCGCCTGAAAAATGTCCCCCCTGCCATAGGAAACAGAAAAGGCTGCTACAACAGACCCTGCCCAGTTCCGGATAACCCCTCCACATCTCATCTCCCCCCCTACAAGTGATCCATCAGTGTTTAATTTTAGGCCAAAGGTGAGTGGGTGCCAATGTACCCAGTTCCCGCAGCCCAACTCCCTACTTCGGCTGGACCTAATACATCTGGGTATAATAGCCTTCACCGATGGCGCAGCCTGGCAGCTATCACACACCTGAACCAAGTCCTGAAAAGAATTCTGCATTCTGAAAATGATACTGGCATGTGTGCCTCTTTTGTTATTGTGACGCGCATCATTCCTTGCGCTACATAGGGTCCAGCATCCATAAAGTAACAGAATAGATCGATCCTTCCTTTCAGGTCCTTGACCGCCCGCGCCTTGGAACCATGCAGTTAAGAAGATCTCAATTGTCCCTCCCTGCCCGCTCCATCTAGTGAGAGCACCGAACACTGGCCATATCCAACCGGCCCATTCACTATCAAAAAGCAAATTCCACAGAGATTCTGTTTTGGGCTCTCGACAACACCAACACCTGGAGGCAAAGATAACACCCATGTGCTGAATATTATCATAAGTAGGCAAAGCTCGGTTCCTTACCCTCCACAAAAGGAAATTAAATTTTGAGGGTACCTCCTTCCACCACAAGGTCTCCCCCCAAGTAAACTGGAGTGGCATGAAAAACCAGACCAGAGCATGCAATTCACTTTTCACACGCGCACGAAAAGTACTCATCATGCCTATAAAAGGCCCCATGGGTCCCCCAAGTCCGTACGGATTTTCTCACATGATAGGCTCGGAGCTCTCATGCATGAAAAAAATTCCTCTTCCTGCACGAAAAATGCTTCAGTTGCGCGTAATTCGCCGTGATCCGCCGTCGTTTTTTGCACCGATCCGGGATTCTATGTACCAGTCCAGATTTTTCACGTCGGTTGCTGATTTTTCATGCCAGATCCTGATATTTTGTGCTAAATCTGGATTTTTCACGACAACTCCTACTTTTTCATGCCTATTCTTTAGAATCTTTCTGGCAGGAGATGGCCGCCAATCGGGCAGACGGTGAGAGGGAATCTGCATCTACTGCTCAAAGGGCTCAGATGGTCACCAACCATGAGTTTTATGGAACTCGAAGGATCGTATCCAACAAACATAGTCTCTTCAACAAGTTGACCCCAGCACAGAAGGAGTATGCACTGTCTTCCAATATACCGATCTGGGACTTCAGAATCTTGGAAGAGATACCTGTTCCAATGTTTGAGGCCGACACATCGTGATCATGGGTGACCTGTGAGGATAACCAACCCTGGTATAACATCACCTAAAACGGCCATCCTTCTAGATAAAACATACACTTGGACATTTACGCCCTGAATCCTAGGACCTGAACCATCTCGTGGAGTGACCCTTTTGTGGAGAGTTCTCTAGCCCTTTATGCGAGCACCTTCTGTCAGAGTGTTACTGACGAGATCAAAGGATCGATGGAGTATTGGGATCTGCGGTCTGTTGGTAACTTCACCAGTGAATTGTCTCGGTCATATTGGGGTCTCCAGATATGCGACCAGTTTGGGGTCGAACTATGTCACAACAGTTTGTTCGAGGTGGTGTGGATGTCACAATTTCATTTCTATCGCCAGCCTGATCTCGGGCCAGAGATTTTTACTCGATGGTCCCCCGACACCAATACCTTCAACCTTCACCATGGGGAAGTCGGTATCAGCATGTGGGACATCCATTGAATCGGGGGTATCCCTCTATATGGGTATCAATACGATGAATTCCTCTCGACAAGGAACACCTGGGGTGACAGATCACGAACTCCTATGGTGACATGGCACCTACTGGAGCTGTATTAGGAGAGGGTGGGGGTCATGGATTTCCTAGTAGACATTTCTTACCATAAATTGCTTAGTTTGTTCATACAAATTGATCCAGATGTCAAAATGTTGGGGCGAGGGAGACGGTGTCTGACCGCGGAACAGAGGAGCAAGAGAATATTGTATTGAAGGATCCTAGAGGCGAGGGACTATCAGTCATGGTGTTTCTTCATAAATGATATTTGTTACCTGAGCCTCATATACGTAGGATTTCATGCCACATTTATGAGTGGTTGGATATTTTCAGTGAGGGATGTAAGGATGGGAGTTCTCCCAGTGACCTGGTGATGGTCGACATCATGGCCGCTAATCAAAGGTTCAACCTGGGATTTCCCGTGTTGGCCCATCAGTACACCATTTTGGGAAGCATTTTGAGGGGAGGGTCACCGAGGAGGATTTGTGGCCCCTTCTAGATATTTTATGGGTGGGTCATAGCCCATTGTGGTGGGTATACCTTCTAGAACATCATTCATCCACTGGGTAATGGCCTGCGACCTTCCTTGTTGAACATCATCGGGGTCATGCTGTTGACGCTCAATGTGGAGGGAGTAAGGATCTGGATCGGCAATCATGCAAACTTCACTTTCAGCCCATTTCTCACCCTGACAGGCTAGATGATAGATAATTGGCAATGCTCACTGAATCAGAGGGAATACATCCAGAGCATCAGAGGTGTTGTGCTCGTGGCCCGGATTGATGAGAAGATATTTTGCGAGCCCTATGTGTCGTCCAGGTTTTCCAGGAAGTTCGGTTTCCTTCAGTGGATGATGAAGACGGCTGCACAAATGTTTGAGAAGAGAGGAACCCCATCGTTCTTCACCAAATGTGGCAGATGTTCATATCCTAGGGCTCTGGTGATTCCATTACCTTTTCCCCCACCGGAGTTCACACTGGCCTCTCAACAGAATATGCCGAACATTGGGCTATAGCGTACCTTGAGGGAATTTTGCGGAAGAGAGTCCAGAAACTCGAGGCAGCAAGTGTAGAACCTAGGCGGTGAGAGAGCATACAGGGTGATGTTGAGGGGGGGAAGGTCAGAAGCATATCAGGAAAACGGGCCCACACCGGCCGAGACTTTAATTGTGGGGACGTCGCATGGCACGGCTGGACCCTCATCGCCTAGGGGGAGAGGGGCTCATGTAGCGGCCAGGGAACTCCCAGGGAAGAAGTTAAGGTATCTTCTCCCACCCTCCAGTAATGCAATCTTCCCGGCTCTGTGGTGAGCCTGGATAACCCTGTGACAATCGATTGGTACTGAAGCTCTTTGGAAAAATATAATGCGAGACGGAATCCATCTGTCGGAGGTAGGACTCATTAGGGTTGTTAAAAAGGTGAAATTTAATCGCTGGAATGCATACGTGACGTCCATGGATACTTATGAATGTCAACGGGGTCAGCGTGAGGAGCCATCTTTCTTGATGAAAGTTATGCTCGGACAGGAGCATGATCCATAAAATATGTCGTCAGAGGATGAAAATAGTGATGATGAGTCGGAGGGCACCGAGACGGAAGGAGAGGAAGAAGGATAAGGTAAAGGAGGGGGTGAGTAATATGAGGAGCCTGTAGGTGTAGGGTATCCGGGGGCATCCCACCAGGGGAGTATCCGGGAGAGCGGCGAGATCATCGGCTTTGATGTGGATATAACCGAGCTACTCGAGGTATGTCTCATCCTTTATCTATCCTTTCCTCTCATCATCCTTTATAACCCTCAGTTAGATCTCCTTATCCTTTGCCAAAGCATATGGGCACTGACCTAGGGTCTCCATATGAAGGGGAGGATTCGCCAGTAGAACAAGGTGGCGAACCAAAGCCCGTTATTGAACTAACAAGTGTTGAGGGATCCCCCATAATGGAAACTTCTGTAACAGCTAGAACACCGGAGGTTGATGCTTTGGGCTCTTGTAAGTTCATTACTTCAACACTGTTTAATAACCATTGGAGAGCTCAATTGATCATTATGTTCCTTGTTTGTGCAGTAATCACAGCCTTGGAGGCTCATCAGGCTGTCGGGCCCGGGTCGTCCGCGATTAATTCAACTTCAAATGTATCATCCCATTTGGGGCACACTTCTCAAACTGAGCCGACCTCGACACTCGGTGAGCAGAGGGTGGTGGAAATCTGTGGTACTCATGTCGGGGCATGGCCGAAAGTCGGTCAGGGAGCTACCGAGACTAATGTGAGAGGGGATAGTCACCCAGTTATTGAAGAGACCAAACCCTTGAAAGGGGCGCCCAAAGGAGACCTTACTGCTGGTCTATTGGATGCTTTACCAAATTATTGGTCCATAGACCCCGAGGAGATTGATGATTTAGACTCAGAGGCAGTCAAGGAGAGCCGAATGACATGGTACAAATGGTGGAAGTGAATCATGCGCTTCCTCGGTCAGCCCCATACAAAATGGCTGAAACGGATGGGATCACTCCAAACCTATCTATGCTTTCTCTGTGATGGAGAGTTGGCTGCTCAGCGCATGCGTTCGATGGTCTCTGACTACATGGAAGTGAATCTGCGTGAGATAATCCATCATTCTGATGTTGCCCTGGGTCGGGAGGAGTCAGAGAGTACCCAATCATTCATCCAGGCAGAACAAGAGGCCCGAAGCCTTGAAAAAAAAAGTGAAAGAAAAGGAAATATTCATCGCAAACTATTTTGAACTTGTGGAGTAGTTGAGGGCCCAGCTAGAAGACGCCCAAGAGCAACTTCTGGAGATGGGTCACCAAATATATTCACATCAAACTGAACAGGCGCAAGCACGGGATAGAGTCAGTGCACTGCGCTCTGTGGCCATTGATGAAGATAGAGTCCTAAGGGGGTGGGAAGCAATCCTGGAGGCCACTATCCAAAAGGTAGCGGTGTTGGAATGATCCATCCCGAAAGCTAACCCTTAAGGGCCATGTTTTGGCCAAACTCATAAACTCATTTCTACTTATTTCTTCTTATTCTGGACTGCATATATGGATTAATATATTTACTTGTGCATTTGTTTTAACGCATGCAACCACTATCCTGGCATAAATAGAAATCCATTCATAATCTCACGCGGGTGACACCCAATTTGAGAAACAAGGGATGTTCGTACTATTACTTCTCTTGATTGTGGAAGCATCAACCAGGATTCGGGCATCTGAGATTTGAATAACCGACCCATATTTCTAGGAGGAAATGGGAGAGACCTTACTGGAGAATGAAGCTCTCGGAACAACAGAATTACTCTTTTCATAGTGTGCTCCTATGCATGAACGGGGTAAGGCCAAGGGAGCTGGAATCAATCCGAACAGATGGGAATGGAAGGTGTGAATCATGATACCCAGGGTTCAGAACACTGTGGGGGTGGCGTGACAATGAAGAAAAACTGTGGACCGCATTCGAAACACAGTATCCCTATTGTTTTAGCCTTGAATGAGGATAGAAAATGAGGTCTGACCGCTGACCATGTTCTAAACATGGGGTCTGACTCAAAATTTCATTCATTAGCCTTCTGGAACATTGGCCCAGGACAATAGGCAGGCCATTGGACAAGCATCCATATTGTTAGGAGGTTCCCTTAGATATGAAAGAGGGTGAGGGTCTGAATAAGGGGCACACAAAGTGTGGAATATGGAGCGATGGTTTGTTCGAACAGAATCCAACAATTTTGAAATTACGCCACCATGGTGGAAGCTCATTAGATGGGTTCATTGATCTAATTATGGACCATTCCTTCTTTTAGATAGGACCTCTCTGGCAAGGGAACTGTTGCTTCCCAATGTCATCATGGGGAATCCTGAACTTGTCCAGGGTGAAGCTATAGTTACATGGTCCCCCACAAGGGGTCAGGCTAGGGGGGCAGAACTGAGGAGGAACATGATTTATGATTCCTAGGGTTGGAACCAAGGCGAAATACCTGGGCATCTCTACAAATCCCATGAGGATGGGAACAAATCCATATGTATTTCTAAAAGATATATTAGTTTATGGTCTTAGAGCTCGGACCATGGATGGTAGGAAATGCGGGAGACACATGGTGGGGTAAATATAAAACCCGACATGAATGAGAACCTGGGGTTCTGACCACCACGTGTTCTCTAAGAAGGTTTTAGGTCAAGGGACTGGGAATGAGAGTCAAGCTGGGCCCGAGGCAAGGTGCACAAACGTTCCTACTTACCTCATGAGTATGGGGATCAAGTTGCACGTAGTTCTAAGAGGTGTCAAGGTAAGGTACCAGTGCCAGGGATAAAAGGGGAATGTGGGTGTGGCCCTCGAACCAAATGAAGTGGTATTTGATGTATCTTGTTTTTCCTTTATGGTGAATGGTTTTTTTTGTGAACGACAGGACTAGGGTAGAAATTCCTGGAATCGCCACAATAATCAAGCCATATACAGGCATTGAAAAATGGTATTGCATGTGATGAATACAAAACATGGGGACCCCTTGAGTGAGGACATCATGATGGAGTGTCGTTTTTCGTCTTGCGTCCAGGACGATAATTTCAGAGTTTATGGTCATGCGATGGGACCAGACGTGCATTTTAACATCATGCGGCATAGACATAATAGAGAAGAGGCTAACCTGGATACTTTCATAGTGCAATAAAACATACCCGACATTGATGAGGAAATAATACCATAACACACCGTATACTATTCTGAGAAAGGAGCCTTAGGCCAAGGGGCCTAAATAGAGGTAAGACGGTAAGGGGAAAAAGAAACTAGCTCCCAATTGAGCTGAACCCGAATACGAGACGTCTGGGTGTTCCTATGTATCCCATGAGGATGGGAATCAATCTATAGGTAGTTCTCACAAAGGGGTAATACGAAAAGATCTTAGTTTAAGGTCTTAGAACTTGGACCATGGAGAAGTAGGACTATCCCAAGTAAAGGCAGATGTTATCCCAATCCCTAATTCTATGTGTGTTGAACTCGGTGTAGGAAACAAGGTAGGATAAGGTATCTATGATACGTGAAATACATGCCAAGGGAAATCGGTGGAGCCCCTGAATGACCGCCTTATAGGGGATTTTTCTTCCTAACGTGCGAATGCGCATTGAGGAATAATAAAAATATTTTCAATGTTTACATGGACATGATGAGATGGAGAAGGTTGTGAATAATGTAACCATCATTTAGGTCATAATGGGTTGGTGTGACGATGTAGGATGACTATTGACTGTGTTCGAAACATAGCATCCATATCGAGTTAACCTTAAATGAGGACAATAAATTGAGCGTCATCCACTGACCATATTTAAAACGTGGGATTTGTATCAATTTATTATCTGTGACCCTCGATGGTGTTGGCCCATAATGGTAGGAGATCCCTTAGGCCTAACATCCATGCCACTTGGGGGTCCCTTCGGGTGTGAAAGGTGATGGAAGCTCTAATGAAAGGGAAGATGAAGCCAGAGAAACAGGCAAAAGCATGTCCGAGTAAAGTTTGACATTCCATGTACTAAACTAGAGTACCCTTAGGCACATTGGTGAATCACCAAAAAAAGGTCGAAGATTGTGCTCAGCTTGAGAGTCACTGATTTGAAGGGGTATAGAACATTGGGATAGAGAACTCCCATGAGGGAGAGGTATGTGGAGTGGTCTTTACAAACCCGTCTTGAATGAGGTCATAGTCCCATTCCACACCATATACTCCCCTCTCCAGGGAAGGGTTGGCCATGGGACCAAGGTAAAGGGGAGATTTCTGGGAGATGGGGTTGGACTCGAAGTCTAGACGTTCGAGCAGTCCTACGTATCCCATGAGGATGGTAATCAAGACACACGTAGTTCTTGAAGGCATAGAGGGGTAAGATTCCCTAACGAGGGGAATGTATGGCTCGGCGAGTAACCTGACTTGAATGGAGACATAATCCCATACCACACCGTACAACCCAAAATAGGAACTTGGGTCGGGGGCCCGAAAAGGGCAAGGGGCCTAAGGACAGGCCTTGAACGGGAAGGCCCGACCAGTTTGCAGTTTAACATCTTGCATTGAGGACTAAGAGAGGAGTAATATACCCCAAAAAAGGGAGGTGTATAGAACAAAGAATAACCCGACGTGAATGAGGACATCATCCCATACCACACCGTACACTCTCCGTAAGAACTTAGGTCGGGGCCCCGAAAAGGCCGAGGGGCCTCAGGCTAGTCCTCGAACGGGAAGGCCCTGCCAGTCTATTGTTTGATGTCTTGCAGTAAGGACAAAATCATGGATATGTTACCTCATCTGGGGATGTGTATGGTATGGCGAGTATCCCAATGTGAATGAGGACATAATCCCATGTCTCACCATATAATCCCGAGTAAGAACTTGGGACGGAGGCCCTAAAAGGCCAAGGGGCCTGATGCTGGGCTTCGGATGGGAAGTCATACATCTTCTTGTGTGGTTACTACCTCATCACAATACCTAATCCCACATGAACAGTGCTCGGTGTGGGAAACAAGGAGCTGGTATCGGCTATCCTCATCATATGGGGTCCTATAGCTTGTATTGCCCTATGGGAGCTCGTTGCTTGGAGATATAAAGAGCAGAATGAACCACTACACTCAATGTTTGGGACATCTTGGGGTTTTTCTAATGATGAAGGATATCTGTTGACCATGTTCGAATTACAGCGTCCCCATAGTGACCTGAAATGGGAACAAAAAATGAGCATCAACCCTTGACCATATTTGCAACGCGGGACTTATATCGTCTTGTTGCTCAACATTCATGAGGGTGTTGGCCCAAAGTGGTAAGAGAGCCCTTAGGCCAAGAATCCATACTATTTGGGGGCCCTTCTGGTCGAGAAGGATGATGGAGTCCCAATCAAAAGAGTGGGTGAAGCATAGTTATACCCATACATTATAAAGTCAAGCAGGGCCGTGAAGGAGGTGGACACCCCTGGGGAGTGGGACGTACGGCCGGATCAAGATGTCCTCGGCGTAAATTGGGGAAAAAGCCTACACCCCACCATATGTCTTATCTCGAGGGGAAAATTCTGGCATTTGGGCTGGGCCAATAGACAAAATGTACAGGCATCCCAACGTATCCCATAACGATGGGAATCAAGCCATATGTAGTTTTTGAAGGCCACAAATTTTAACGTCGTGCGGTGAGGACGTTGGAGGATAGAAGAATGGGGAGCGGGCACATGGTGCGACCGTTATAATCCTGGCATGAGTGGGGCTAAGGAAGCCTACATCATATCATGCAAGGATCCTCTGAGAGAACTATACCCAGGGGGAATAGTCAAAGAGAATAGTTGGGATGGGTTCAAGATGATCCGTCTGAGCATTCCAACGTATCCCATAAGGATGGGAATCAAGCCATATGTAGTTCTCCATATGCATTTTAACATCATGCAAGACGATGCGAAGTTTAAAGTCATGTAGGATTAGACAGTTTATGGTCATGCTAGAACAACGTGTAGCTTTAGGGTCATGAGGGACCATCTAGTCTAAGGTTGTACAAGACCAAACGGTTTAGGGTCATGCCAGACCAGACAGTTTAGGGTCATCCCAGACCTACTGGCTCAGGCAAAGATTTTCTTGGGGAACTTGGCATTTGTGTGAGGAGTTATACGCTCACCATCCATGGTCACCAAAGAGTATGATCCATTGGGGTAAATCATGTGAATTATATAAGGGCCTTCCCATTTGGGCTCCAACATGGGTGGTTTCCTGCCAAGGATCATTGGTGTCCTAAGGTCCAATACCAATTCGCCTTGTAGGAAAAAGAGGAGGCGAACATTCTTATTGAAGAACCTAGCTATCTTATTCTGATGCCTTTCTAGATTGTGTAGGGAACAAAGCCAATTCTCTTCAAGCGCTTCCAATTTAACCAGACGAATTTCAGATACCTTATCTGGTGCCTGCTGGTCATAGAACGATGTGCATAATGAAGGAAACTATATCTTGATAGGTAGGATGACCTTATCTCTGTACACCAGGGAATATAAGGTCACCTGGGTTAAATTAAGAGTCATCGTCTGATAGGTCCAGAGGGAATTGTGGAGATTGTCCGGAAAACTCTTCTTGTTCTGACAAACCATTTTCTGCAGAATGTTTGAGAGGGTTTTGTTGAACCTCTCGATCTGTGTATTTGACTGCGTGTGGTAGAGGGAGGTATTGTTTAAACGGATGTTGTACTTGGAACACAATTTCATCAACTCAGCTGCTCAGAAGTTGGTGTTGTTATCGGTGAGGACAACGTGAGGGACTCCAAACTGGTGGATGATGTTGGAGCTCACGAAGTCAATTATAGAATGTTCCTTGACCTCCTTGGGCAGAACTGCCTCTGTCCACATAGAAACAAAATCTATGGTGGTCAGGATGAACCTTCACTGGTGAGGTGTCACCGATGGGTGTGGTCCCATGACATCGAGTCCCCATACCGCGAACAGCCAAGAATACATGGTAGAGTGTAGAGGTTCTAGCGGCCGATGCAAGATGTTATCATGAATTTATCACGTGGGACATCTCTTGGTGAACTCGATGTAGTCATGAATTATGGAGGTCAAGAAGTATCCCAATCTCTGGATCTGATGGGATAGCTTCGGCCTAGTTTGGTGAGCCCCACAGGAACCGGTGTGAACCTCATGAATAACCTGAGAAATCTTGACTCCTTGGATGCAATGGAGGAGAAAACCATCGAACCTGTTCTTGTAGAGGAACTGCTCAAGACTGGGAACACTCTGGAGGGTATACTGCAGCGCGCGGTGTCAGATTCGCTCGTGCTTGGCCCGATTGGCCGGGAGGCAACCATTTAGGAGATTCTCGACAAAAGGGTCTCTCCAGTCGGGAGTCGCTCAAACCATTGCACCTGACGGTCCTAGGGGTCCTGACGTGGAGGCTCCAACGGTAAGATGGCTTACTCACAGGTCGCCGTCATCATCTAGGGTGACAGGAGCAATGACTCTCTAATGTGCCACATGTATAATCAGATCATTCTGCTCAGGTTTTACAAGTGATGCAGGTAGGCCGACCATTTAAAGACCCAGAAATTATGTGTAATTTTTTTCTTAAATACATGGGAAGTTCACGAGTCTTCCTAAATTTACAGCGCTTGATTCAGAGGCCCGATGTGCCCAGAATCAATTTCGGAACTTTTTTTCGGGTACATTCATTAAACGTAAGAGCGGGATTTTATAACTTTTGAACCACATCTCAGAATTGAAATCTGAGGGCACCGTTGAACTTGCAGTGCCGTTTTTCGCTTAAGAAGACTTTCACCTCGACGATAGTTGGTCAAGAATGAAAGTTAGTTTTGGGATTTAAAAGAGTAAATTAAATGAAAATAATATGTGTAGCTTATTTTTATTTTGTGGTTAAAACCTCCAAGTGGAGGTTGGGGGTGGGGGACACCACACCTTAACCTCCCCTGAGAGGTTATGCGGGTGGGGCCCACCCAAAACTACCCTCCCTAGGGAGGATAAATTTTGGTGGGGATAACCCAAGATTTTTAACCCCTTTAACTCCCATTAATGTGGAGAAAACTCCAGACCTTCCCCACTAATTAATTGATCCAAATCCACCCCATTTATTAAGTGATTTATCTAATTTAATTAAAAGCCACATTTTGAATTCATGCCAAAAATTAAAATAATATACAATATGTTATTTCATTTGGTTGGCATCATTCTTTTGATGGAAGGGAGAATTGAGGAGCTCTTAGAGATAGAACTCCAAGGAAGAAATAACTATCCTACGAGGAACAACAACTGATGAATGATGAACACCTTCTTCCATATTCAATTGGAACAAAAGAGGGAGCGACGTCCTTGAAGAACACCGACGACACCATCCTCGGCTTCCTTATTTTCGATGTCAACAAATCAACGTCCTCCATTCTACGACATCGTCAAAAAACAATGATATGAAGTAGGGGATTTGAATTAATTTGGTTTCCGTTATATATTGTGAAATTAAGGTATGTTATTTTCCAATTTTTATCATCATAATGAGAATGGTGTAGGCTACACAAACTCGGCCCGACCCCCCTCCATTTTTCATCACTTGTTGACGAGGGCGGTGGCGCAACGACACCGCTGGAGGAGTGGAATGCTGTCGGTGGGCCGCGGCGGAGCAAGGACGGCCGACATTGGGCCGACTGTGACGAAACAGGTGGTGCAGGGCTGCCGGGTCACCGGAAGGGCGTGACAGCATCGCGCCGTGCAAAGGAAGAGGTTGTGGCCCCTGGCTGCGGTGGTGGAGCAAAAGCAGCCGGCTTGGATGGCCGACGTAAGAGCAAACCGGCTGGCCGCTCAGGCAGCCGGACAAGGCGGAACCCTCCCAGGTTCAGCGGGTTACCAAACTAGCGCCTAGCGCCAGTTCTGTTCAGGAGATAGTGGGTGTGGAACCCCCCCCCCCCCCCCCCCCATGCGGCTAGGGCGTGTAACACCCCGACCCCAGAAGCCCAGAGTCGTTTCATTATTACGTATCATTGGCATGATCATAAAAGATCAATTCTCGAAAGACCGATTATTTTAGTAGCCTTGAAAGTACTAGATACATTCATAAGGTTTACATTACATCATAAAATTGAAAAATACAACAAAATTTTCTCTATAGACAACACTGAAATCCCATAGACTATCCCTGGAGGTTAGTCATAATATACTCCTTTGCATCCTGGGAAAATAAAACATAGAAAAGGTTGAGCTGAGAAGCTCAGTAAGAATAACATTATAGCGGGAACTTTCATAAATAAGAATAAACATTTAAGGCAGTGTATAAGACAAGAACAAAAGCCTTTTAAAGTGGAACTTCAGCATAATATGGCAAAGATAAAATCAAATAATTCCATTTAATTATTCAAATGGATATTCTACTAGTCTAATGATCACATGAAATATCAATAACCACTTTCATAATGATGGAATGCATAATTCCAGACTATCATAACCACAGATTCAAGGCCTTTTTCCTAGACTACAAATAAGATTTTGTCGAGGCCTTGTGCCAAGACACTAGTTTGTCTCATGAGACCTACTGATGCATCGAGGAGCAATAGCGGGCTCCACCGGTCACTTATTAAGTCCAATTCATTCCTCATATGAAAAGTTTGAAACATAACATAAACATTCGTATTAAAACTAGCATATGAAATGTCAATAATTTATCCACAAACCATGAATGGTATAAAAATAACACATCCATAGTCAAACATAACTCATTGAATACAATATGGAAGATTTTATTATAATTGATTAACCTTAATTGAGAATTATGAAGGATATTGACATAGATGAAAATAATCATCAAAACTATTAGAGAGAAATGTCCCCCTTATCTTGAAATCATCTAAAAGTCACACTATTTTTCAAGAATCCATTTAAAAACAGATTTTTGAATCAAAGTGTCCCATACCACATTGAAACTTTTAAAAATAATTTTAATTTTAAAACTTTAATTTCAATTTAAATAAATCCTTAAAACCATTTTTAAAACATGGACATTAATGAGAAAGATTTAGAATAATTAATATTTAAAACATATAAAATGATATTTTAGTTGGAGTTACTAACCAAAAGAGAGACACTTGAATACAAATAATTTAGGTAATAATTTTTTTTTAATATCATGAGAATAAAGGGATTCATGATATACTATGTCACAGTACATTATATACACCATATAAAAGTGATTTGGTGTATAACAACATAGAAATATCAATGGAATGTAAATTGAGATGAAATCTCTTATAATGATTGTATCCTTAGGTTAAGGATAAATCAATGAAATAATTATTTATGACAAATATAAATTCAGTAAATATGATTGGATATTAAGTGTAAATAAATCAGAGTATATTCACACATATTCTTGTAAAAACAGCACTAAGGAATTGGATATTTAACACAACAAATGGATATTGAGATAAAATTACTCTTATCAAGTTCATATCGATGACATGAGAATTTATCAATGGAGTGATTATGTTTATCAAAATTATATACAAAAAATGGGAGTGGAAATTATGACATAAACCAATGAATAGTGATTCCACACATAATCTTGGAGTAAAATAATCAATGAAGTATGTGTAAAGCTGAATGAGTGGAAATTGAAATTTCAAATTCCCTTATCGATTTGGTAACTTACAAAACATAAACGCATGAATGATAAATCATACGATGATGTTGTAAATATATTTAAATTAAATGATATCACACAATGAATACAATCATGGGCAGTACACACACTACATGCAATAAATTAGTGGTGAACAATGGAAATCTCACGGAATTAAAAGTGAGATAAGAAACCCCTTACTTTGTACTTTTTCCTTGGTTGAGGGTAGTTTAACCTCCAGTATAATGGTTAAATAATTGTTATTTAATTATACAAGAATTATATAAATTAATATGATATCATATATGATCTTTTAACATTGATTTGTTAATAATATCTTAGTATTATCTTTGTTTCGGGTGTTAACGGATTCATTTTACTTTATATTATTTGTTATGGGATCCATATTTGTTATGGATGGGATGTATGTTATTCATATAAAAAATTATATCAAGTCTCTTAACATTATTTTTAATCATCAAAAGAAATTTAGTCTTGAATGGATACAATGGGGAATGAATCTCATCGCGTTCATGGAGACGGTAATCCGTACGTATGCACGAGAAAAAATATCACTATTTTGATATTAAAATAATATATAATTGGATGTTATATCATATATAAATAATCATTATCAGGTTATATTTATTATTTATATGAATTACACATCTTTATTATACCCATCCAAATAATAATGTATTGAATAACAATTACACCACGACGTGGAGACGGTAATTCGTACGTACGCACGTATGGTGACATGTCAATCAAAGAATGGATAGAATAATGAAGATGGTTGTACCATATTTATAATAACTTCACAGTATATATATATGCTACTATAGTTATTATTTTATAATGGATATAACAAAAAAGAAGATGTGGAAGAAGAAAAGAACTTGAAAGAGGGTGGTGAAATTATTACCTCTTCTTCGGGTTATTCATTTTGATTTGATCAAAAGGGAACCTTAAGTTGGCTTTCTAACCAAAGGAGGGCCTCTAAGATGATGTGAGGGAAGTTTAGAGTTTATTTGGGTAGGTTTTTGCCTAGTGAAAAGGATTCTAAAGCGTGAATTAGTGAGTGGGGGGGTCCCTTTTATAAGATGGGTGAGGGGCACCTTAGGAATAGTTAGAAATATTATTTTATAATAAATTCATATTCAGTTTAAAATGGCTCCAAAGTGGATTATTTAATTTTTATGGTGTGCATAAGTCGAAAAACACTCAACCAATAGGTTTTAGACAGGTTTGGGTCACTATATTAACATTATCTGTTTTATTTAACTCTAGTTAAATAGTTTGACATTTACCATGTCTCTTTGTATTTTTATGTTAAATAGTTAATAAACTTACTATATACTTCCAAACAACCCCCATGTGGTCCATTAATGATACAAATGTATTTATATAATTCATTAGGCTGACCCGTATATTTTTAGGAATAGAATATCAATTAATAAAATAATATTTGTTTTAAAAACTGATTTATGTCAATTTTGACACTATTTAATAATTGATTTTTGTTAAAGACATGAATAATTTATTAATTCAAAAAAATCATTTAAGAAATACTAAAATTTCATATTTACCAATAAAATTCATGTATGTCATCAAAACATTCAAATTATATTTATTTTAACATTTATAATACCAATTATTTGATTCTTTCATTAATAAGGAAAATACTTCATCATTATTGTGTCATAAATAAATTTCATTATTCAATGTTTAAAAATTATAAATAAAATAAAATTATGTAGGAAATATTTTTATATTTCTAATGAATATTTATAGTCGAAAATATAACATAAAATACCATATGTAAAAATTGTCTTTCTAAAAGATATATGCTTATGTCATTTTTCTATTTACTTTAACTTAATTAATATAAAGTGTCATTATCACTTACAAGTGGCTCCATGAGGTCCAAAACTCGACCCAAAAATTCATGTGGTCGGACATGTATCATAAAATAAGTTTTGGACACGTTTTAGGGTAATTTAATATTATTATAATATTATTTGTTTTACCATTATTAACCGGATTTAACCTTTAACCATGGTAAATAAAATATTTACCGAAGTAATTATTCAAAATGTCTAAAAATAAAAGTTACCTATTTAAAAAATTTATACCTAATGATTATAAATATGAAATCCATTTTTCTAAATTCAAAACACAGAACTGGAAGAAAATAATTTAAAATTAATTCCCATTCTCAAAAAAGCGTGTTTTTAAGAAATAATAACAATCAAAAGTTTGTCACTTTCTTATGTCCAGTTTAAATGTGAAATTTTGTCCAATTATCAAAATTGGATTAAATGGTAAAAATATAATCTAATTATACTTTAAAATCACTCAAATTCCTAATTTATCACTATTAATTATTTCGATTTAAAAAGTTGTTTTTAATTAAAATTTAGTAATTTTCACTATTCATCAAAATATGAAATTTATCAGAAAAGTACCAAAAATTCACCCTAATCTAATTCCGATATTACGAATCCAAAAATGAATTCCATTTTGAACAATAAAATTTATAAAATATCAAAACGTTGGTATTACTATTCATAATTGATAGTTTAATTGGTTGTGGTGTGTTAGAACTCGAAGTTGCGTACAACACACACTACTGTATTATTCAAAGAGATGCGTACCATAGAAGCTTGGGGTGTTAAATTCTCCCCTCCTTCAATAAATTGTGTCCCCGCAATTTTTTAAATTGGGCTTGGGAATATAATGGAAAGTACCACATCAGAAAAAAAACACAATAAAACTATCACTTTAAAAGAATGAATGAGAAGTAAAAAGGTCACCCAAGATAACCCATACTAGGATTCCATGTGGGAAAACATGGATATGGATGATAAACTAAGTGTGAAGTTCTGATGGAGAGTGATGGAACACATGATCAGGAGAATGTCAACAACAAGAAAACCACAAACTTGTGATGAGACAAACGGTCATTAGTCTCCCAGTAGGAAAAGTAAATGGACAACATTTTTTTTGGTTTAAGATACATTACATAAATATGAGTAATTAATTTATGAGATTGAATTAGAACATAAAGATATATAATTAATTTTTAAGTAGAGTTTCATTCTTTAATAAATATCTACCACTAACTCATTTTTTTAAAACGATGCGTATTCAAGAAGACATTGTCACACTGGAAGAGCTATAATAAACCCCTATAGAATCACATTATCCACGAAGGATAGACTATATATTTACCTTGTATTTAGAGATTAATCAAAACCAAAACGGTTTTTGTAAGATCTGATGATCCCCAAAAGGATATTCCATTAGAGAAAGAAACATTGATCTTAATTTATAAAACTAAACCAACAATACCCTAAAGTTTAATAAATACCATTCAATAAAAAATTGTCCTTAAAATCATTCAATATAATACAAACAAATATTGAAACCCAAAACATAGAAGAATTTGGTTTTGTAGTCTTCCACATTAAATTGTATCCCCAAATGAAATCAACTACTCTTAAAGTCACATACTTAAAAGTAATTAATCTATTCACATAATCTCTATTATTGGTTAATCCTTTCCATAAATAACCCAAATCAATATAAATACACAATAAAAAAATTGATAAAAATCCACCATTACTCCTCAAATGAAATCCCATAGTATTCTATTTTCCTTGGACATATAGTGTTCCCAACAAAGTGAACATCTTCCAAAATAAAATTTATCACTTAATCACAAAATCATTTTCCTATACTAAGGGTATTCTTTTGATAAGACATAAGATACCAAATCAACTTATTATTGATCAATAAAATCATTTAACCGAAAATAATTAGTCACACTAACTAGGGACTTCACGTAGTCCAGTGGTAGGCGATAAATCCCAATCGCACTTTGTTAGTGGGTTTGATTCCCACAGCTTTGTCTGACGTGATGGGTTGTTAGATGGTCTGCATGTTGTCCTTTTTCAGAAACTATATTGTATAAAATGACCAAAATGAGATATATTCCTCAAAATAACCATAACATAATTTGACCACAAATGTTATCTCATACCTTTTATTTTCATCCCAAAATATAATAACTTGTAATTTCCTCAAACTCAATGATCATATAAAACCAAATGGTTATTTATAACTATATCCACAGGAGAAAAGATAAGTCTTCCTCAAATATCATTTTCACATGACAAACTGCAGGGTTAAAAATACAAGAGAAAATTATTCCAAAGTAATCCCATCAACAAGGAGTACTAGTACTTTTAAAAATTTCTCCAACCATTTACTTCCACAAAGATTCTTCTTTGACCAAGCAAATATCCTATAGAATTGGGCATTCACTCGGGTAATGGCCAGGTTCCCTACATTTACGAAAAATTATTGTAAATGGATTCGTGAGACCATTTTTATTTTCATCCATATTACTCTTCATTTTTTCTCAGCAATTGTTCACTTCATGTCATTATTTCTCACACGTAAAGCATTTCTTTGTTCCATTAAGACACATTCTTTGGTGTCTCCTTCTATATTTCTTGCATGATGGAAATTGAGGATTCTTTTCTCCATGGTCTCCGCTGCTGGACCTCTTATTATTCATCACTTTTCTCTTCTTTGTTGTGTCCGGGAGTTGGTTAATATGTATGTTATTGATCATATTTTTGGAATACTTATTTGGCATGAACATTATATATTTTATGCCTATCAACATTACATTTTTTTTCTCATTTCCACCACCATTACCACATTGTACATCATTCTCAAAGTTACTATGACTTCCTTGGACTCCAGCCATTGACTAAAACCAAAAATCATTCTGTGAGTAACAGTAGTCATAAAATCATTTAGAGAATATCATGACACCATATTATCAGTTTGAAACAGCTTAGGATTAACCAATGTCATTTATTCCTGTCTTATATTAAAATTCTTCAAATCGGTTTGTAATGAAAATGTAAATTATCCTAAGCATATCCCCATAAAGTGTCGTAACCAAGAGTGCAGCAAGGCCTATTGTCATGCACCAGTTCTCGTTCAAGTCCAGCTCAAAGCGGTGTTTTTAGGTTTTAATCCTAGGTATATCTATGCTAGAGCCACTTCTACCAGCTCATATCCAGACAGGGATGTATTGCTAAAAAAACTCACAAAATCTCTAAAATACCAAAATTCTTGGAATTTCTTCTATACTAATCATCAAAGTCCATCTTAGGTCTATGTGCTCTAATAATAGTTTATCTAAATCTAATTTCCAAGGTTTGTACTAAACTTCCTCTGATACCAATTGTAACGCCCTGACCCCAGAAGCCCAGAGTCGGTTCATTATTACGGATCATTGGCATGATCATAAAAGATCAAGTCTCAAAATACCCATTAGTTTAGTAGTCTTGGAAGTACTAGATTCATTCATAAGGTTTATATGATATCATAAAATGGAAAGATACAACAACATTGTCTCCATATACAACATTGAGATCCCATAGACTATCCCTGGAGGACAGTCATAATATACTTTTTTGCATCCTGGGAGAATAAAACATAGAAAACAGTGAGCTAAGATACTCAGTAAGGATAACATTATAGCGAAAACGTTCATAAATAAGCGTAAACATTTAAGGTAGTGTATAATACTAGAAAAAAAGACTTTTAAACTTGAACTTCAGCATAATATGGAATAGATAAAATCAAATAATTTCATTTATTTATTCACATGGATATTCTACTAGTCTAATTATCACATGAAATATAAATAACCACTTTCATAATGATGGAATTCATAATTCCAGACTATCATAACCAAATAGTCCAGGCCTTGTGCAAAGACTACAAATAAGATTTTGTCAAGGCCTTGTTCCAAGACACAAGTTTGTCTCATGAGACCTACCGATGCATCGAGGAACTATAGCAGGCTCCATGCATCACTTACTAAGTCCAATTCTTTCCTCATATGAAAACTTTGAAACATAACATAAACATTAATATTAATACCAGCATACGAAATGTCAATACTTTATCCACAAACCTTGAATGGTATAAAAATAACACATCCACAGTCAAACATAACTCATTCAATTCAATATGGAAGATTTTATTGTAATATATTAACCAAAATCGAGTATAATGAAGGATATTGACATAGATGAAAATAATCATCAAAACTATTAGAGCGAAATATCCCCCTTTTTGTTGATATCATCTAAAAGTCACACTATTTTTGAAGAAGCCATTTAAAAATAGATTTTTTAATCAAAGTGTCTCATACCACTTTGAAACTTTTAAATGTAATTTTAATTTTATAACTTTATTTTCCATATAAATAAATCCTTAAAACCCCTTTTAAAACATCGACATTAATGATAAAGATTTATAATAAATAATCTTTAAAACATTTAAAATGATATTTTGGTTAGAGTTCTAAACTAAAAGAGAGACACTTGAATAAAAATTATTGAGGTAATAAAAACTTGTTAATATCATGTGAATAAATGGATTCCTGATATAATATGTCAAAGTACATTATATACACCATATAAAAGTGATTTCGTGTATAACAGCAAAGAAGTCTCAATGGAATGTAAATTGAGATGAAATCTATTATAAAGACCGTATGATTAGGTTAAGGATAAATCAATGACATAATTATGTGTGAAAAATATTAATACACTAAATATGATGGGATATTTACTGTAAATCAATCAGAGTATATCCACACATAATCTTGTAAAAACAACACCAATGAATTGAATATTTAACTCATTAAATGGAGATTGAGTTAAAATTACTCTTATCAAGTTCATATCAATGACTTGAGAATTTATCAATGGAGTGATTATGTGTATCAAAATTATATCCACAGAAAGAGGAGTGGAAATTATGACATAAGCAAATGAATAGTGATTCCACACTTAATCATGGGGTAAAATAATCAATAAAGTATGTGTAAAGTCGAATGAGTGGAAATTGATATTTCAAATTCCCTTGTCGATTTGGTAACTTAAGAAACATACACACATGAAAGAAAGATCATAAAATGATGATGTAAATATCCTTAAATTAAATTATATTACACAAGGAAAACTATCATGGGTATTACACACACCACATTCTATAAATAAGTGGTGAACAATGGAAATCTCACAAAATTAAAAGTGAGATAAGAATCCCATTACTTGGTACTTTTTCCTTGGTAAACGGTAGTTTAACCTCCTATATAATGGTTAAATAATTGTTATTTAAATATAAAATAATTATATATATATTAATATGATATCATATATGATCTTTTAACATTGATTTGTTAATAATATCTTAGTATTATCGTCATTTTGGGTGTTAACGGATTCATTTTCCTTTATATTCTTTGTTATGTGAGCCATATTTGTTATTAATGGGATGTATCATATTAATATCCAGAATTATATCATGTCTATAAACATTATTTTTAATCATCAAATGAAATTTAGTCTGGAATGGATACGATGGGGAATGAATCTCATCGCGTTCGGGGAGACGGTAATCCGTACGTACGCAGGAGTGACAATATCACTCTTTTGATATTAAAATAATATTTAATTGGATGTTATATCATATATAAATAATAATTATCATGTTATTTTTATTATTTATATTAATTAAACATCATTATTATACCCATCCAAATAATAATGTATTGAATAACAATAACACCACGACGTGGAGACAGTAATCTGTACGTAGGCATGTATGGTGACATGTCATTAAAAGAATGGATAGAATAACTAAGATTATTGTACCATATTTATAATAACTTCATAGTATATAGATGATACTAGAGTTGTTATTTTACAATTGATATAACAAAAAATAAGTGGAAGAAGAAAATAATTTGAAAGACGGTGGTGAAATTATTACCTTTTCTTTGGGTTATTCATTTTGATTTGATCAAAAGGGCTAATGAGGTTGGCTTTCTGACAAAAGGATGGCCTCTAGGATGAATTGAGGTAAGTTGAGAAGATATATTGGCAGTTTTTGGCTGAGCCAAAAGGCTTTTAAGGTGTAAATTAGTGAGTAGGGGGAGTTCCCTTTTATAAGAGGGGTGAGGGCCACCTTAGGAAAATGTGGAAATATTATTTTATAATAAATTTATATTCAGTTTTTAATGGCACCAAAGTAGATTATTTAATTTTTAAGGTGTGGATAGGTTGAAAAACACTCATACAATAGTTTTTAGAGAGTTTTGGGTCACTATATTAACTTTATCTTTTTTATTTAACTCTTAGTTAAATAGTTTGACATTTACCATGTATCATTGTATTTTTATATTATACAGTTAATAAACTTACTATATACTTCTAAGAGACACCCCAAGTTGTCCATTAATGATACACATATCATTATATAATTATTTTTTCTGAACATTATATTTTTATGAATATAATATCAATTAATAAAATAGTATTTGTTTTAAACACTCATTTATGTCAATTTTGATTCTATTTAATAATTGATTTTTGTTAAAGTCTTAAAACGTTATTTATTCGAAAAAATTCATTTAATAAATAATAACGTGTAATATTATCCAATAAAATTCATGTATGGCATGAAAACATTCAAATTATATTTATTTTAACATTTATTATACCAATTATTTTATTCTTTCATTAATAAAGAAAATACTGCATCATTTTTGTGTCATAAATAAATTTAATTATTAAATGTATAAAAATTATAAATAAAATATAATTTTGTAGGAAATATTCTTAAATTTCTAATGAATATTTATAGTCGAAAATATAACATATATAACCCTATGTAAAAATTGTTTTTCTAAAAGATAAATGCTTATGTCATTTTTGTATTTACTTTAATTTAATTAATAGAAAGTGTCATTATCACTTACAAGTGGCTCAATGGCGTCCAAAAATTGACCCAAAGTTACCAATGGCCAGACATGTATCATCAAATAAGGTTAGGACACATTTTAGGTTAATTTAGAATTATTATATTATTATTTGTTTTACCCTTATTTACCAGATTTACCCTTTAACAATGGTAAATAAAATATTTACCGAAGTAATTATTCAAAATGTATAAAAACAAAAGTTACCTATTTACATATTTTGGACCTCCTAATTCTAAATATGGAATAAATTTTTCTAAATACAAAACACAGAAGTGAAAGAAATTAATTTAAAATTAATTTCATTGTCGAAAAAAAGAGTGTTTTTACAAAATAATAAATATCAAAAGTTTGGCACTTGCTTATGTCCAGTTTAAATGTGAAATTATGTACAATTACAAACATTGGATTAAATGGTAAAAATATAATCTAATTATAATTTAAAATCAATCAAATTCATAATTTATCAGTATTAATAATTTCGATTAAAAAATATGTTTTTACTTAAAATTTACTTATTTTCACTGTTCATCAAAATTTGAAAGTTATCAGAAAAGTACCAAAAATTCACCCTAATCTAATTTCGATTTGAAAAATCCAATATTTAAGTCCATATTGAAAGATAAAATTTACAAAATTTCAAAAACTGGGTATTACTAATCATAATGGCTAGTTTGATTGGTTGTGGTGTGTTAGAACTCGAAGTTGCGTACAACACACGATACTGTATTATTCAAAGAGAATCATATCATGGAAGCTTGGGGTGTTAAATTCTCCCTTCCTTCAAAAAATTATATCATTGGAATTTTAAAATTTGGGCTTGAAAATATAATTTAAAGTCCCACATCGGAAAAACAGTCAATAAAAATATCACTTAAAAAGAAAGAAAGAGAAGTATAAAGGTCACCCAAGATAACCCATACTAAGATTCCATGTAGAAAAACAATGATATGAATGATAAAATGAGTGTCAAGTTATGATGGAGAGGGATAGAAAACATCATCAGGAGAAATTTAACAAAAAGAAAACCACAAACTTGTGATGGGAAAAACGGTCATTAGTCTCCCAGTAGGAAAAGTAAATGGACAACATTTTTTTGTTTTAAGTTACATTACATAATGATGATAAATTCATTTATGATATTGACTAAGAACATAAAGAGATATACTTTATTTTTAGGTAGAGTTTCATTCTTTAATAAATATCAACAACTAACTGATTTTTTTTTAAACGATGAGTATTCAAGGAGACATGGTCACACTGGAATAGCTAGAATAAACCTCTATAGAATCAAATTATCCATGAAGGATAAACTATATATTTACCTTGTCTTTAGAGATTAGTCAAAACCAAAATGGTTATTATAAGATCTGGTGATCCCCCAAAATGATATTCCATTAGAGAAATAAACACTAATCTTAATTTCTAAAACTAAACCAACAATACCCCAAAACTAAATAAATACCATTCAATAAAAAAATTCCCTTAAAATCCTTCAATATAATCCAAACTAATATTGAAACCCAAAACATAGAAGAATTTGGTTATGTAGTCTTCCATGTTAATTTGTATCCCCAATTGACATCAACTAATATTAAAGTCGCATACTTAAAATTAATTAACCTAATCACATATTCTCTATTATTGGTTAATCCTTTCCATAAATAACTCAAATCAATATAAATCCACAATAAAGACACAGATAAAAATCCACTATTAATCCTCAAATGAAATTTAATAGTATTCTACTTTCCTTGGACATATAGTGTTCCCCATAAAGAGAACATCACACAAAATAAAATTTATCACTAATTCACCGAATCATTTTCCTATACTAAGGGTATTTCTTTGATAATACATAAGATCTCAAATCAACTTATTATTGATCAATAAAATATTTTAAAGAAAAATAATTAGTCACACTAACTAGGGACTTCACGTAGTCCAGTGGTTGGCGATAAATTCCAATCGCACTTTGGTGGTGGGTTCGATTCCCACAGCTTTGTCCGACGCGACAGGTTGTCACACGGTCTGTGTGTTGTCCTTTTTCAAAGACTATATTTTATAAAATTACCAAAATGAGATATATTCCTAAAAATAACCATAACATAATTTAACCACAAATTGTTTCTCATACCTTTCATTTTCATCCCAAAATATAATAACTTGTAATTGCCTCAAACCCAATGATCATATAAATCTAAATGGTTATTTATAACTATATCCACAAGAGAAAAGATAAGCCTTCCTCAAATATAATTTTCACATGACAAACTACAGGGTTACAAATACAAGAGAAAATTATTCCAAAGTAATCCCATAAACAAGGTGTACTAGTACCTTTAAAAATTTCTCAAACCATTTATTTCCACATAGCTTCTTCTTTGACCAAGAAAATATGTTGTAGAATAAGGCATTCACAAGGGTAATGTCCAGGTCCCCTACATTTACGGTAAATGACTGTAAATGGATTTTTGGGACCATTTTTATTTTCTACCATAGTACTCTTCATTTTTCCTCAGTAATTATTAACTTAATGTCCTTCTTTCCCACAAGTAACACATTTCTTTGTTACATTGAGACACTTTCCTGGGTGCCTCCCTCCAAAATTCTTGAATGATGGAAATTGAGGATTCTTTTCTCTATGGTCTCCACTGCTGGAGATCTTATCATTCATTTCCTTTCTCTTCTTTGTTGAGTTCGGGAGTCCGTTAATATATATGTTGTTGATCATATTTTTGGAAAACTGATTTTCCATGAACACGATATCTTTTATGCCTATCAACATTCCATTTTGTTGCCCATTTCCACCACTGTTCCCACCTTGTACACCATTCTCAAAGTTACTATGACTTACTTGGAATCAAGCCATTGACTAAAACCAGAAATCATTGTGTGAGTAACAATAGGTATAAAATCATTTTGAGAATATCCTGACACCATATTATCAATTTGAAACACCTTGGGATTAACCAAGGTCATTTATTCTCATCTTATATTAAAATAATTCAAATAGTTTTGTAAAGAAAATGTAAATTATCCTAGAATATCCCTCGAGAGTGTCATAACCAAAAGTGCAGCAAGGCTCGTTGTCGTCCACCAGTTATCATTCGAGTCTAGATCAAATTGGTGTTTCCGAGATTTACCCCTAGAGTCGGTACATTATTACATATCATTGTGATGAACATAAAAAATCAATTCTCGAAAGACCGATTAGTTTATTAGACTTGGATGTACTAGATACATTAAAAAGGTTTACATTACATCATAAAATGGAAAACTACAACAACATTGTCTCTATAGACAACACTGATACCCCATAGAATATCCCTAGAGGTCAGTCATAATATACTTCTTTTCATCCTGGGAAAATAAAACATAGAAAGGGGTGATCTCAGATGCTCAGTAATGATAACATTATAGCGATGACATTCTTAAATAAGAATAAACATTTAAGGCAGTATATAAGACTAGAACAAAAGCCTTCTAAACATGAACTTCAGCATAATATGGAAATGATAAAGTCAAATAATGACATTTACTTATTCACATGTATATTCTACTAGTCTAATGATCCTACGCAATATCAATAACCACTTTCATAATAATGGAATGCATAATGCCACACTATCATAACCACATAGTCAAGGCCTTGTGCCAGGACTACAAATAAGATTTTGTCAAGGCCTTGTGCCAAGACACTAGTTTTTCTCATTATACCTACCGATGCATCTTGTATATATAGTGGGATCCACCCGTCACTTACTAAGTCCAATTCATTCCTCATATGAAAAGTTTGAAACATAACATAAACACTCGTATTAAAACTAGCATACGAAATGTTAATAATTTATCAACAAACCATGAATTGTATAAAAATAACACATCCACAGTAAAATATAACTCCTTCAATAAAATATGCAATATTTTATTGTAATATATTAACCTCAATCAAGAATAATGAATGATATTGACATAGATGAAAATAATCATCAAAACTGTTAGGGAAAAATATCCCCCCTTTTCTTGAAATCATCTAAAAGTCACACTATTTTTCAACAAGCCATTTAAAAAAAGATTTTTGAATCAAAGTGTCCCATACCACATTGAAACATTTAAAATGAATTTTAATTTTAAAACATTAATTTTTATATAAATAAATCCTTAAAACCCTTTTTAAAACGTGGACATTAATGAGAAAGATTTAGAATAATTAATATTTAAAACATTTAAAATGATATTTTAGTTAGAGTTCCTAACCAAAAGAGTGACACTTAAATACAAATAATTTAGGTAATAAAAACTTGGTAATATCATGATAATAAATGGATTCATGATATATGATGTCAAAGTACATTATATACACCATATAAAAATGATTTGGTGTATAACAACAAAGAAGTTTCAATGGAATGTAAATTGAGATGAAATATATTATAAAGACAGTATCCTTATTTTAAGAATAAATTAACAACATAATTATGTGTGAATAATATAAATACACTCAATTTTATTGGATATTCCATGTAAATCAATCAGAGTACATTCACACATATTCTTGTAAAAACAACACCAATGAATTGGATATTTAACTCAACAAATTGAGATTTACTTTAAATTACTCTAATAATGTTCATATCAATGACTTGAGAATTTATCAATGGAGTTATTATGTGTATCAAAATTAAATCCACATAAAGGGGAGTGAAAATTATGACATACGAAAATGAATAGTGATTCCACACATATTCTTGGAGTAAAATAATCAATGAATTGCGGGTAAAGCCGAATGAGAGGAAATTGAAATTTCAAATTCCCTTATCGATTTGGTAACTTACGAAACATACATGCATGAAATAAATATCATACAATGATTAAGTAAATATCCTGAAATTAAATTATATTACACAATGAATACAATCATGGGCAGTACACACACCACAGGAAATAAATAAGTATCGAACAATGGAAATCTCACGGAACTAAAAGTGAGATAAGAAACCCCTTAAATTATAATTTTTCCTTGGTAGAGGGTATGTTAACCTCCTATATAATGGTGAAATAATTTTTATTGAATTATATGCGAATTATATACATTAATATGATATCATATATGATCTTTTTACATTGACTTGTTTATAATATCTTAGTATTATCGTCGTTTCAGGTGTTAATGGATTCATTTTCATTTACATTCTTTGTTATCTGAGCCATATTTATTATGTATGGGATGTATCTTATTCATATAAAGAATTATATCATGTCCTTAAACATTATTTTTAATCATCAAATGAAATTTAGTCTTGAATTGATACGATTGGCAATGAATCTCATCGTGTTCGTGGAGACGGTATTCCGTACGTACGCACGAGCGATAATATCACTATTTTGATATTAAAATAATATATAATTGGATGGTATATAATATATAAAGAATAATTATCATGTTATATTTATTAATTATATTAATTACACATCATTATTGTACCCATCCAAATAATAATGTATTGAATAACAATTACACCACGATGTAGAGACGCTAATCTGTACGTACACACATATGGTGACATGTCATTCAATGGATGGATAGAATAATGAAGATGGATGTAAAATATTTATAATAACTTCATACTATATAGATGATAATGGAGTTATTATTTTAGTATGGATATAACAAAAAAGAAGAAGTGGAAGAAGAAAAGAACTTGAAAGAGGGTGGTGAAATTATTACCTCTTCTTCAGGTTATTCATTTTTATTTGATCAAAAGGGATCCTTAAGTTGACTTTCTGACCAAATTAGGGGCTCTAGGATGAAGTGACGGACGTTTAGAGGATATTAGGGTAGTGTTTGGTAGATCCAAAGGCTTTGAAGGTGTGAATTAGTGATTAGGGCGAGTGCCCTTTTATAAGAGGGGTGAGGGGCACCTTAGGAAAAGCTAGAAATATTATTTTATAATAAATTAATATTCGGTTTATAATTGCTCAAAAGTAGATTATTTAAATTTTAAGGTGGTTATAGGTCGAAAACCACTGAACCAATAGGTTTTAGATAGGTTTGGGTCACTATATTAACTTTATATTTTTGATTTAACTCTTATTTAAATAGTTTGACATTTACCATGTCTCTTTGTATTTTTATATTATATAGTTAATAAACATACTATATACTTCCAAGCGACCCCCATGTGGTCCATTAATGATAAAAATATCACTATATAAGTCCTTTGGCCCAAATTTAGATTTTTAGGAATATAATATCAATTAATAAAATAATATTTTTTAAAAAAACCTATTTATGACAATTTTGACACTATTTAATAATTGATTTTTGTTAAAGTATTAAAAACATTATTAATTCAAACAAAATTCAATTAAGAAATACTAACATGTCATATTAAATAATGAAATTATTTTATGTCATCAAAACTTTCAAATTATATTTATTTTAACATTTATAATACCAATTATTTGATTCTTTCATTAATAAGGAAAATAATGCATCATTATTGTGTCATATATAAATTTAATTATTCAATGTCTAAAAATTATAAATAAAATTCCATTATGTAGGAAATAGTTTTAACTGTCTAATGAATATTTATAGTCTAAAATATAACTTATATAATCATATGTAAAAATTGTTTTTCTAAAATATATATGCTTGTGTCATTTTTGTATTTACTTTAACTTAATTAATATAAAGTGTCATTAACACTTACAAGTGGCTCCATGGGGTTCCAGAATCGACCCAAAGATTCCCATGGTCAGAAATATATCATAAAATAGGGTTAGAACACTTTTTAAGGTAACTTAATATTATTATAATATTATTTTGTTACCCTTATTTACCGGATTTACCCTTTAACCATGGTAAATAAAATATTTACCGATGTAATTATTCAAAATCTTTAAAAATAAATGTTACCTATTTACACAGTTTTGACCTCCTAATTCTAAATATGGAATCCATTTTTCTAAATTCAATACACAAAAGTCGTAGAAATTAATTTAAAATTAATTCCCATTGTCAAAACAAAACGCGTGTTTTTAAGAAATAATAACTATCAAAAGTTTGGGACTTGCTTATGTCCAGTTTAAATGTAAAATTATGTCCAATGACCAAAATTTGATTAAATGGTAAAAATATAATCTAATTATACTTTAAAATCACTCAAATTCAAAATTTATCACTATTAATTATTTAGATTAAAAAAGTTGTTTTTAATTAAAATTTAGTAATTTTCACTATTCATCAAAATATGAATGTTATTAGAAAAGTACCAAAAATTCACCCTAAACTAATTTCAATATTCCAAATCCAAAAATGAAGTCCATTTTGAAAGATAAAATTTATAAATTTTCAAAAAGTTGGTATTACTATTCATAATGGCTAGTTTGATTGGTTGTGATGTGTTAGAACTTAAAGTTGCGTACAACACACGCTACTGTATTATTAAAAGAGAATCGTTCCATGGAAGCTTGGGGTATTAAAAGGCGGGCCTTGTAGGGCACCGCCAGCTTCTGGCCATCCAGGCCATGCGGGACGCCGGGTCGGACCCAGCGCTGGCCGGACCACGCGCGGGCCGGATGCAGCGCGGGCCAGACCCAGACCAGGTCGGGCCGCCCTCGCGGGTCAGGCCTCCCCCTCAGTTCGGGCCTCCCACTCAGGTCGGGCTACTCCTTCGGGACGGGTAGCACCCGTGGACAGGGTCGGACCCGCGGACCGGGTCTAACCCTAGTCCGAACCCGTTTGACCCGAAATCACATTTTTTCCAATAACTTGTGCTACAGGTGTCCAATCGAAGAACCGCCTATGACGATGGAAATCATGGAGAAAGAAGGTTCTTTTTGCATACCCCACTTGAGGTTTTGGATGTAGTTGGGGAATGGTCGGGTTGGACTGAACCCAAATCCAACCGGGCCCTCGGAACGGTAATGCCAATGACTCATAGATCGGGCGTCTAACTGACGTGTCGTCTGTCACGTTGAGACTAATATGAAGAGATGGAACTTCGAGATAGATCAACTTTGGACAACATGGAATTTGATGTATCAACACTTGGCATGAGGAGCGGCCCCTCTTGGAATCAAGCGTACATTGTGGAAACCCTACGGCTAGCTACGCACTAACGAATGTTCCTAGATCATTTGTGGGCCCGAAAGTTCTAAGGATTGTTCTTGGATTCTGTGTGGGTCCAATAGTTCTAATGATTGTTCCTGGATCTTATGTGGGTTCGATAGTTCCAACTTCTATTTCTAGATCATGTGTGGGTCCAAAAGGGTAGCTGGTCCAGGATCCTATGTGGGCCCGACAACTTAGCTGGTCCTGGATCCTGTGTGGGTCTGAGAGCTCCAACTAATGATCCAGGATCCCATGTGGTTCCGACAGTTCTAACTGCTGGTCCTGGATCTTGTGTGGGTCTGACAACTTAGATGAATAAGTGACTATATCTGAACATTTATATCACTCATCAAAGGTTGTATACCTGTGTGAGCTGAGTCAGTAACGCTTGTGTTTCCTCGTGTACGAGATTGATTACTTGATAACTAAGGTATATGTATGGGTATATACCTATGTGGGGCTATCTGTCATTTTCATATTTTTTGGATTATCCTTGTTGGATTTTGTGAGACCTTGAGAGTCTCGTGGTCCTTACAGAGTGTTGTTATACTCACTGTAACAACCCGAAATTTTGAAAAAATCTTGTTTCCTAATTTTGTGTGTCATTTTATTTTTATACTCAACAAAACTGTTTCATTGGATAACATGAGTATAATTAAAATGAGACCGTTGGGTTTTGACTGTTATATGCCAATTGGTCAATTTGACCGCTGGAAACTAAACGTTTCGTTTTCTTTTGTCTCTAAATAAAGTGATCTTGGTTAAATAATATAGAAAGAAGATTTTATGGCCTCACCTAGTAGTCTTGGACCGATCGAAGCCCATCTAACAGAACTTGGGAAGGAGGTAGCCCCACTGGGATTTGCTCTGGACCAAACCCAATCCGAACTTCATCGTGTGAAGCTAGAAAGGAATCTCCTTCGCGAGAAGTTCAAACTGATAGAAATTACTACTCGTGCGATTTTGGCCGAGCCTCCCTCAGATTCTCTCACATGAGCACACCTTACACTTAAGTCCTATGCTGGTGTGATAAGGGGCCATGTAAAGAGACCGTAACTGCCTTGTGTAATCCTTTGTTTTAAATAAAATTTTGATTTCTTCTTATGATGAAGCTTATGAATTTTCAAATGTCCGGATAAATATACTATGCATATTTTTGGTGAATTTTATAGAAATGATATTTTAAAATGTTTATGTAAACCTTAAATAATTAAAAATGTGTAATGATTTTCAAAAAATGGTCTTCTACAATTATGTTCAGTACGAAATTTATAGTCTAATAAGATCAACGTAATTTTTGATGAATAGTGAATTATGAATAGTGATTTTATGCTTAGGATTAGTAATGTGACCAAATGGATTAGTAATCTCACTTAAATAAAGCATTAATATAATCTAGGCACCTTGATTATGTAATGTGATTCAATAAAATGGTTAAATAACGATTTCATAAATTATTAGTCAAGTATTAGTTTTTTTGGGTGAATAGTGTTTTTTAATTAAAAATTTAATTAAAAATATTTAGAAGATTATTTTTATAAAATGGATTTCATTTTTGAACTCAGAGCATCGATATTATGTTAAGGTAATTTTTGGCGATTTTTCTGAAAAAAATGAATTTTCTGTGAATAGTGTATTTATTTAAAAAATAAATTAAAAATATTTAGAAAATTATTTTTAAAAAATGGAGTTCATTTTTGAAATCAGAGCATCGATATTTGGTTAAGGTGAAATTTTGGGATTTTTCTGAGAAACTTGAATTTTCGATGAATAGTGAAAATACGGTTTTTAAGTTACGGGTGTTTAATGACATCATTAAATGATGTATTAAGTATATAATCAATATGGTAGACTTATTAATAGGTATGATGTGTCCCAAGTGGCCAATACCATTGTCAAATACCATGGGCAAGCCCATGGTTTGGCCAAAACCACTAATGAGGTGTCCCTTGGCCATTAATGCCTTGTCCCCTCACTTTCCCTATAAATACCAAGCCATCCTCTCATCCATTTGACTCCCAACTCTCCCCCAACGAAGCTCTGGTATCATTACCTCCAAATGAGTCTTCCCAAGGTTCCCCCAATCCCTCAAGGTCCCAAACTTTGAGTTTTAAGAGATACATTTTAAGGTAAGGGATCCTACCTCTCTCTTTCTTTTCAAGTAATCTCTTATTTGTCATTTCTTTTATGCTCCATGCCCTTATATTGGAGGATGTAATTTTATGTTCCTCTTACATCCCTTTTCATGCTCATATGATGAGATACCCCCTCTTTCTCTCATCAATTTATTTTAAGAATGTTTAAATGACGCCGTAAGGTTGCCGAATTTTTAAGGGATTCGTTCACCTTTCTCATTTTTTCAAAGTTCTACTCTCATGTCAAGTCTTTCATGTTCCTTTTTATTATGTTGGGGGTATGATATCTATATCTATCATACTTATCTTTTATGTTCATATGATTAGAGACCCTATTTGATCTCGTCAATTCATTTTTGTTGAAGTTTAGGTGATGCCGTTAGGCTGCCAAATTTTTAAGGGATTCGTTCACCTTTCTCATTTTTTCAAAGTTCTACTCTCATGTCAAGTCATTCAAGTTCGTTTTTATTATGTTGGGGTATGATATATATATCTATCATACTGATCTTTTATGTTCACATTATGAGAGACCCTATTTTATCTCTTCAATTCATTTTTGTTGATGTTTAGGAGACGCCGTTAGGCTGCCGAATGTTTAAGGGATTCGTTCACCTTTCTCAATTTTCAAAGTTCTACTTTCATGTCAATTATTTCAAGTTTATTTTTATTATGTTGGGGTATGATATCTATATCTATCATACTGATCTTTTATTTTCATATGATGAGAGACCCTATTTGATCTCGTTGATTCTTTTTTTTATGTTTATGTGACGTCATTAGGCTGCCGAATTTTCATAAGAGAAATCTTATTTTTGTCTTCCTTTCATGTTCTTCATTTCATATGGTATATCTTTAAAATTTCATTACCATGTAATTAAATCCTTTATATTTTGTTCCCCTACTGTTTTATGGATCATTTATGAGTGGGTGACCCATGTCCCCTCTCATTTAAATGATTTCTAAAACCTCGTAACATAGCCGTTATGCTGCAGAATTTCCGTCTCAAAATGTCTCTCTCTTATTCTCAAATTCATTTATTTTATTATGTGAATACTCAATGCTCTCTATTCTAAATGGGTATTCACATATATACCAAAATTTTCTCTTTTAAATTCTCTGATTTACATACATGAGACCTGCATTCCCTTTCCTTGGGTTTAAAGTGACATAAAGATCATGTCTTTAAAGAAGTTTTTAAAACGTTGTGATTATGAAATGAAACCCATTTATTTTTTGCTATATGGGTTGTTTATGAAATTATTGATGATGATATATGTGGCTCAAATTATAATAAAGACAAATGAAGGGTGCTCCCTGATTCCCTTTTATGCATTAGGTAAAGACTTAATCTCTAGAGATGACTATTTTTAACGACGCCTTGGTGAATAACCTTGGAAATTTTTATGACACCTTAGGGATGGATCTTGGTGAACCAGAAATGATTTCCAATATTAAATGTTGTAGCCACATCTTCAAGTTATGAAATACGTTATTTTTATTATGATACGCCTCTTGATTTCTTTCTCATGCCTTAAATTTCTTTTTCATGACATTGTTGATGTATCTCAAGTTCGCATGTTAAATGTTTCCCCTTGTTTCCCTTACTGGGACTTCTGCTCACCCTTTCTTCTGTGTATGTCCCCAGCTTATGAGATGAATTAATGAACCTTGGATGAACATAAGGACAAGCCTTTCAAGTGTTTAAGAAGAATGTTTTCTGTTTTCATGTTTTAAGTTCCTGGTTTCCAAGACACTAAACCTTAAAGATCCTCGGTTTTGAAAAATGTAATGAAAGTTTATGTGATAAAAAGGCGGGATTCTATAGTTGGTATCAAATCATAGTTAAGTTATTGGTGGAAATTAGGATATGAAAACTTTAGGAAAACCCTATAGAAAAGTTTATATAAAGGAAATCTTCCTGGTATTTTGGTGAGTATTGAGTAAGGGGTTGCCAAGAAAATACATCCCTGTCTGGATACAAGCAGGTAGAGGTGGCTCTGGAACAGATGTACATATGGGTAAAACCCGAAAACACTGATTTGAGCTAGACTCGAATGGGAACTGGTACAAGAAAATGGGCTTTGATGCACTCTTGGTTACGACACACCCGAGGATATGCTTTGGTAAATTCATAAGCTTAGTATGAACCATTATTAAAGGATCAAACATAAAATAAAATAATGATTCACATAAGAATATATGATCATGGATAACCTAGTTTGAGACCTAGGGGATAACAAGTTAGGGTATACTTTTCTTCTACAAGTTATCCTTATATTCTTTATGTCCCTTTTCATGATTATTGGATAAGTATTTAAGCCCCTAATTATACTTTCTTTTCTTAGTTAATGGTGGGAAATGGAAGAACATGTCCCAACAACCAATGTGATAGGAAATGCGATGATTTCCATTTTAATATGACAGAGATTATTAGGGGATTAAAAGATGATTATTATTTTGGAAGACGTTCACTATTTTGGGGACCCTATATGATCGAGGTAAATAGATTACTACATTATTTTCATTGAGGAGTAAAGGTTGACATATATTTTGAAGAATCTATGAATTTAAGGTGGACTTATGTAAATGATTAACCTATCTTGGGTAAAATATGTTTAGGTTAGCTACTTTTGTTATAAGATATTAGGAGTGGTTTATGTTGTCTGTAGATGAACAATGATGTTTATTTTGGAAGACTATGTTATCAAATCCTTCTTGTATTTGGGTTTCAATCTTACTTTGGTTTATTTTGAGGAATTCTAAGAACGGTTATTTATGGGATGGTCTATGATGAACTTTGGGTAGTACCATAAAACATTGAAGATTTAAAAGTAGTTTCCCTTCCTATGGGATTATTTCTTTTGGAAGAGTTATTTTATCTTACCCTTTATGTTTTTTGGGATAATGTTTAAAGATATAAGAAATTGATAGTTAATCTTTTGTGGATTACGTGACTCTCAAGAAGATGATTCTTGTGTTTTGATGAGACCAGGTGTTTTGGAATGCTCATCATTTAAATAAAATATTTGTTTTGGTAGAAACTTATTAAGGGATGAAACTCTACTTGAAGTTAGGTATATTTCCTTATGTTTTTGTTCAATGTAGTAAATGGATTTCTCAAAATTATGAAAAGTAACGTGAAACAAAAACGTTGTTGGTTTACGTTTCCTACTAGGTAATCAAAGACCGTTTACACACATTATAAGTTTGTGATTTTCTTGTTGTTAACTTTCTCCTAATCATGTTTTCTATCACTCTCCCTTAGAACGTGACCCTTTGTTTTTTCCTCCGTGTCCATGTTTTCCAACATGGGATCCTAGTCTGGGTTAACTCGGGTGACCTTTTTTACTTCCCTTTCTTTCTTTTAAAGTAATAGTTTTTACTGACTCATTTTCCTGTGTGGGACTTTCAATGAAATTTCAAAACCCAATTTTAAAAATTGCGAGGACGCAATTTCTTAAGGGGGGAATATTGTAACGACCTGAAATTTTGAATAAATCTTGTTTCCTAATTTTGTGTGTTATTTTATTTTTATACTCAACAAAACTGTTTCATTGGATAACATGAGTATAATTAAAATGATACTATTGGGTTTTGAATTTTATATTCCCATTGGTCAATATGACCACTGGAAACTAAACATTTCACTTTCTTTTGTCTCTAAATACATGTCATATTGGTTAATTAATATAGAAAGAAGATTTGATGATTTCACCCAGTAGTCTTGGACCAATCGAAGCCCATCTAACAGAACTTGGGAAGGAGGTAGCCCCACTGGGCTTTGCTTTGGACATAACCAAAGCCGAACTTCATCATGTGAAGCTAGAAAGGAATCTCCTTTGCGAGAAGTTCAAACTGATAGAAATTACTACTCGTGAAATATTGGCCAAGCCTCCCTCGGATTCTCTCACCTTAGGACACCTTACACATAGGTCCTATGCTGGTATGATAAGGGGCTATGTAAGGAGACCGTAACTGCCTTGTGTAATCCTTTGTTTTAAAAAAATTTATTTCTTCTTATGATGAAGCTTATGAATTTTCAAATGTCCGGATAAATATAGTATGCATATTTTTGGTGAAATTTAGAGAAAGGATATTTTAAAATGTTTATGTAAACCATAAATAATTAAAAATGTGTAATGATTTTCAAAAAATGGTCTTCTATAATTATGTTTAGTACGAAATTTATAGTCTAATAAGATCAACGTAATTTTTGATGAATACTGAACTATGAATAGTGATTTTATGCTTAGGATTAGTAATGTGACCAAATGGATTAGTAATCTCATTTAAATAAAGCATTAATATAATCTTGGCACCTTGATTATGTAATGTGATTCAATAAAATGGTTAAATAACGGTTTCATAAATTATTAGTCAAGTATTAGTTTTTTGGGGTGAATAGTGTTTCTTTAATTAAAAATTTAATTACAAATATTTAGAAAATTATTTTTATAAAATGGATTTCATTTTTGAACTCAGAGCATCGATATTATGTTAAGGTAATTTTTGGAGAATTTTCTGAAAAAAATGAATTTTCGGTGAATAGTGTATTTATTAAAAAATTAAATTAAATATATTTAGAAAATTATTTTTCTAAAATGGAGTTCATTTTTGAAATTAGAGCTTCGATATTTGGTTAAGGTGAAATTTTGGGATTTTTCTGAGAAAGTTGATTTTTTGATGAATAGTGAAAATTCAGTTTTTAAGTTACGAGTGTTTAATGACATCATTAAATGATGTGTTAAGTATGTAATGAATATGGTCGACTTATGAATAGGTATGAGGTGTCCCAAGTGGCCAATACCATGGGAAAGCCCATGGTTTTTCCAAAACCACTAATGAGGTGTCCCTAGGCCATTAATGCCTTGTCCCCTCACTTTCCCTATAAATACCAAGTCATCCTCTCATCCATTCGACTCCCAACTCTCCCCCAACAAAGCTATGGTCTCATTACCTCCAAATAAGTCTTCCCAAGGTTCCCCCAAGCCCTGAAGGTCCCAAACCTTGTGTTTTAAGAGATACGTTTTAAGGTAAGGGATCCTTCCTCTCTCATTCTTTTCAAGTAATCTCTTTTATGTCATTTCTTTTATGATCCATGCCCTTATGTTGGAGGATGTTCTTTTATGTTCCTCTTACTGCAATTTTCATGGTCATATGATGAGAGACCCCCTCTTTCTCTCATCAATTTATTTTAAGAATGTTTAAATGACGTTGTTAGGCTGCTGAATTTTTAAGGGATTCGTTCACCTTTCACATTTTTTCAAAGTTCTACTCTCATGTCAAGTCTTTCAAGTTCATTTTTATTATGTTGGGGTATGATCTCTATATCTATCATACTTATCTTTTATGTTAATATAATTATAGACCCTATTTGATCTTGTCATTTCATTTTTGTTGAAGTTTAGGTGACGCCATTAAGCTGCCAAATTTTTAAGGGATTCGTTCACCTTTCTCAGTTTTTCAAAGTTCTACTCTCATGTCAAGTCTTTCAAGTTCCTTTTTATTATGTTGGGGTATGATCTCTATATCTATAATACTGATCTTTTATTTTCACATTATTAGAGACCCTATTTGATCTCTTCAATTCATTTTTGTTGATGTTTAGGTGACGCCGTTAGGCTGCCGAATTTTTAAGGGATTCGTTCACCTTTCTCATTTTTCAAAGTTCTACTTTCATGTCAAGTCATTAATGTTATTTTTTATTATGTTGGGGTATGATATCTATATCTTTCATACTGATCTTTTATGTTCATATGATGAGATACCCTATTTGACCTCGTCAATTCTTTTTTTTAAGTTTTAGTGACGTCGTTAGGCTGCCGAATTTTCATAAGAGAAATCTTATTTTTTTCTTCCTTTAATGTTCTTCATTTCATATGGTATATCATTAAAATTTAATTACCATGTCCTTAAATCCTTTATATTCTATTCCTCTACCGTTTTATGGATCATTTATGAGTGGGTGACCCATGTTCCCTCTCTTTTCAATGATTTCTAAAACCTCGTAACATAGCCATTATGCTGCAGAATTTCCGTCTCAAAATGTCTCTCTCTTATTCTCAAATTAATTTGTTTTATTTTGTGAATAATCAAAGCTCTTTGTTAAAAATTTGTACCCAATTATATACCAAAATTTTCTATTTTTAATTCTAGTATTTACATACATGAGACCGTTTTTCCCTTTCCGTGGGTTTAAAGTGACATAAAGATCATGTCATTAAAGCAGTTTTTAAAACCTTATGATTATGAAATGAAACCCATTTATTTTATGCAATATGGGTTGTTTATGAAAGGATTGATGATGATATATGTGGCTCACATTATAATAAATACAAATGAAGGGTGCACCATGATAGCGCTCCAATGCATTCGGTAAAGACTTAATCTCTAGAGATGACTATTTTTAACGACGCCTTGGTGAATAACCTTGGTAATTTTTAATGACACCTTGGGGATGGACCTTGGTGAAATAGAAATGATTATCAATATTAAATGTTTTATCCACATATTCAAGTTATGAAATACGTTATTTTTATTATGATATGCCTCATGATTTCTTTTTCATGCCTTAAAGTTCATTTTCATGACATTGTTGATGTATCTCAAGTTCGCATGTTAAATGTTTCCCCTTGTTTCCCTTACTGGGCCTTCTGCTCACCCTTTCTTTTGATGTATGTCCCCAGGTTATGAGATGTAGTAATGAACCTAGTATGAACATAAGGAGAAGCCTTTCAAGTGTTTAAGAAGAATGTTTTATGTTTTCATGTTTTAAGTTCCTAGTTTCCAAGACATTAAACCTTAAAGATCCTCGGTTTTGTAAAATTTAATGAAGGTTTATGTGATAAAAAGGCAGAACGATATACTCGCCCTATCATGGTCTATACCCACACCTTGTTGTGCTAGTTTCAGATGAAGGACAGCGCTGACGGCGCTGAGAACGCCCAGAATGGATGGTACCCAGAGGTAGACCTTACGACGAGATGGTACACAGAGGATTCTAGAGTACGTGGAGTGATGAAGAGGCTATCTATACCTACCCTTCAGGTAGGATCTATGGTGGACGATCCTGGCGCTACTTTCACCAATCAGCTGTTTTGTCCCTTTTTCAGTTGTACTCGTACTTTACGGTTGGGCTTGTATTTCTGGACCCTTTTTCCATTCTAGCACTCTCTTTTTGTATACAGCTTTTACATAGTGTTTTCTTATAGTTCTACTCTGTTGTGTGTGGTTACAGTTATAAAGATAATTCCTTCCTAGTTTGGGGATTTACGCCTTTGGTGTTAGTTTCCAGCCCTTGTCCTATGGAAGGCGGGCTTGGTGTAGTCACGGCATGGGCCCCGAGGGATGGGTCGTGACCAATTTGTATCAGATGTGTCGGTTCTACAGCAGAACTTAGGTCTTTGAACATTATTTTCTGTGAAGTAATAGTGTTAAGGGTACTAAGTTTGGTTTTCAGTTCAGGGAGTCCAGTGTTGGTGCAGGCGGCCGACATATCCATAAAACAGGACCCTGACTACTGATTTCTAACTCAGTGCATGAAAAAACTAATTTCATGTGTATTTAAAGAGTTTTATTTGTGATCTCTTTGAGCCAGCTCACTAGGTATAACTTATTGACCGTGGCACTCCTGTTTCTTTTCTGAATGCTTCTATGAAAAAAGCCATCAAGGGTTCCTAGAGTTGTACGAGATGGAATCCCACTGAGCTACGAGGCCTCGGTGTAGGGCCCCATTACAGCGGAGGCACCAGCGGTACCACTACCCGTTGGGCCACCAATACCACTAGCCCTAGTAGGAGAGAGTGAACGTCGCTTAAACGTGTTGCACGAGTTCCAGCGCCAGAGGCTGCCCATGTTCAAGGGAGAGACGGACCCACAGGCAGCTGAGGATTGGATGGAGGCTGTGATGAGAGTCTTTAGGTTAGAAGGGACATCAGCATGCTTCATGGTGATCCATTCTGCGAGTCTCTTTTAGGTAGTAGCAGGCAGATGGTGGAGCCTGATGCACCATGTGCATGACGAGGCGACACTACTCTGGGCTGACTTTGAGAGCCTTTTTCAGGAGGATTTTGTCCTGGACACCCTTCGTGTGGTGCGGATCCAGGAGCTACTGCATCTACAATAGGGTAGCATGATAGTGGAATAGTAATCAGCGAGGTTCACCGACCACTCGCGTTACTCCACATGTATGGTGCAGGACCCATTCTTCAGGTCCCAGACCTTCGAGCAGGGCCTCAGACGGGAGATCAGAGCATCGATGATCTCACTAAACATCCCAATGAAGGTGGGGTGTCAGAGAGATCCCTCCTAGTTGAGATTTTCCCTTCTAAGAAGTCACCAGCAGCGAGACCTACCACCAGGAATTTTTAAGTGGATTCTTCTGCAGTAGGCAGCAGCCAAATGTCGTAGAGGTCCAATCGGACAAGACCATCCAGTGGGAGACCTCAGGACACTGGTTCGGTTGTGCGGGGCACACGAGACAGAGCCATTCATGTGAGGAAAAGGTAGTGTTTCACAAGAGTCAGGGAGGGTCCCATGGATCGTGACATTTTGACCCGTCGTATTGATGATCAGTAGAAAGTTGAGGGACCTCCCATGTAGAGGAAGATATACAATCGAGGTGGTCTGCAAGGAGTAGGTGGACGCGGTAGAGGAGGTGGTCGAGCAGTTGGCGGTGGGAGATGTTTTGAGGTGTTACCGCCACCACCACCAGGAGGTCCACCCCGACCACAGGGAGTAGGTGAACAGGGGAGAGCTCAGCTCTAGGCAGCTCAGGCATATGACCATGGAGCTCCAGATATGATTTGAGGTATGATTGGTGTTTACTCCACCATATCTGCAGTTCTTATAGACACAGGTGCCTTCCACTCTTTCATTTCCACTACCATCGTTCGGTGATTGGAGATTCAGAAGGAGTCGTTCGCTCGATCCTTACGGTTAGAGACTCCTACAGGAGAAGAATCGGCGATTACACACTGGTGCCTGCAGTGTGAGCTCACTCTAGGAGGAAAGAGTTTCAGTTGGGATCTCCTCGTAGCGGTGTCAAGGCCTTAAGACGTCATCTTGGGTATGGACCGGTTCACTACAGTCCATGATCATATTGACTATATTAGGTGCAAAGTGCGATGTGTCCACACGGATGGGACTAGGTTCACCTTCACCGGTGAGTAGGGATCCTATGAAGTGTAGGACAGACCTACTCAGAGGAGGGTGTAGCCAATCACTCATCAGTTATCCTAACATACCCTCGGAGCAGTTGATATGGACAGTCTAAGCTATCCTACATTGGTGGACCAATGCGCAGATGTTTTCCCTGACAATGTTCCAGGATTAACTCCTCACATAGAGGTGGATTTAAACATTGACTTATACCCCGGGACGACACCGATGTCTACACCAGCATATTGGATGTGCCCGATGAGCTTCGTGAGCTACAGGTACAACTAGAGGACTTTCATGGGAAGGGATTCATCCGGCCAAATGTTTCTCCCTAGGCAGCTCTGATTCTGTTCTCTAAGAAGGTGGATGGGAGCTTGAGAATTTGTGTCAACTACCATCGCCTGAACCAGGTGGTCTTGAAGAAAAATTCCCACTCCTGAGGATTGACGACCTCATTGATCATATAAAGGGATTGTAGTGGTTCTCGAAGATAGACCTCAGATTAGGCTATCACCAGTTCAGAGCTCGAGACGAGGATGTGTAGAAGACGGCCTTTAGATATCGGTATGGTCACTATGAGTTCTTGGTTATTCCCTTAGGCATAACCAATGCTCTAGCAGTGTTCATGAGTCTCATGAACAGGATCTTACAGCCTTACCTCGATCTCTTTTTTTGTAGTATTCATCGACGATAATTTGATTTACTCGACTACTGAGTAGGAGCATGCCTACCATTTAATGGTAGTACTGGACACACATAGAGAGAACCAGCTTTATGGTAAGCTCTTGATGTTACAGTTCTGGATTCGAGAGGTTCACTTCTTTGGGCATGTCTTCTCGGAAGCTGTAGTTACATTAGATCTATTGAGTAAATAAGGTTTTCCTTATGACTTTTCCATTCCTCCTGTCAAGGGGGAGATTGTCAAGTCATTAAGGTTTCCTTATGCCTTCATGATTCCTCTTATTTTGAAAATAAAAAACACCTTATTTCAAGGAAAATTTCTTTTTACCCTTGTTTTACTCCCTTAAAAAAATTGCTTACCCAAGGAAATTTACCCTTACCAAGATTTCATTGTTCATATCGTAAATTTTCTAAGTGTAAAATTCGGATTGTAACCAAAACCATGGAATCCTATAATTACCTAGATATAAAGCATTCTGTTCTAGGATCCGAATTCTCAGAATTCTGGTTATGAACTCTCTGAGTTCTGACTCCGAATTCTGAATCAGAATTCTGGTTACGAACTCTTCTATGTTCAGACTCCGAATTCTGAATCAGAATTCTGGTTACGAACTTTCTCAGTTCTGACTCTGAATTCTGAATAAGAATTTTGGATAAAATCTCTTCAAAGTTCTATCTCCGAATTCCGATTACGAATTCTGGATACAAACTACTCTTAGTTCTGACTCTGAGTTCTCTAAATTCAAACTCCAAACTCTTATGAGTTCTAACTCCGAATTCCCATGAACTCTGACTCCAAACTTTATAAATTTCTGCTTCCGAATTCTAGTGAATCCATATTCCTAATTTCCTTGAAATTCAGACTCTGGAATTCTATAGAATTCAGGTTCTGAATTTCTAAAAAATATAATCATAATATCCTTGTATTATAGACTCCGAATTCATTTTTGGTTGACTTTGAACATTCATTTACTTACATTTCGAATATCAGATTTTGGTTATGCTTACACATGTTTTTTATAAAACAATTTCGTTCCTTCAGTTACCAATTAACCATTGTTTGAGTGACACGTGTACTGGTCCCTATGAAATTCAAGGAAGAATATAACCATTCGAGGAGGTAGGAAACCGTTGGAGTTGTGCCTATAAATAGAAGATCCTTTGAAAGCACTCCACCCACTTAACTTTGACAACTATGCATACATGTTGTTGAAGTGATATATAGAGATAGAGGCTCTTATAAACTCTCAAGATTCATGCAGAATGTTTGAACGTCTTTTTCAAACATTTCATCATGCAGACTTTCTTTGGGCGACTCTGATTGTTGTTGTGCACAATTGAGGGCTTCTGGGGATAGAAAGACAGAGGTATCGACTACCTGATAGTTGAGGGCTTGCTAGGATAGCAAGACAAACTTTGATCTTCGTATCGAGGGCTTACCCTGGTGTGGGTAAGACATACATTCTTAAAATTATAAATCAAGGGAACTTTATCCAATGTTGTTGGATACCCTTCTCTTTGGGTTAAAAGATTTACTACATGTTACTAGTTTTGTTTCATGTTTTCCGCTGAAATTGTATTATTGAGTAAAGTATATCATTCTTATACTTCTTCATACTTGTACTCTGATTTAGTTAGATTCTATATGCTTTAAAGTAGAATTCTATTTGTTGTAAACTTTTGTTATGTTTCATTTTAGGAATCAATTTTCTGGAATCAGGCAAGTTATTAGAACTTAGAGGTCTTGTAAATTATCATGTTTAACCTTGTTAATAATAACCATCTTTAAAAGTTACAAAGGAATTTTTAAAAGTACAATTCAACCCTCTTGTATTTGAGCATCTCTTGTTTAAATATTCGATCCTAAATTTGGTATTATAGAGTCTATCATACTCACATACCATCTCACAAGATTCAGTGAAGATTGAGGTGGTACTTGCTTGGGAGCCACCTAGGAGTGTGACGGTGATACAAAGTTTCCTAGGTTTTGTTGGATACTAATGGAGATTTGTTCCAGACTTCTCCAGAGTTGTAGAACCACTATCAACCTTGACAAAGAAGGGGAAATCCTTCGTATGGTCAGAGTGATGCTATTAGAGCTATAAGAGCTGATGCAGAGGCTGACTAGTGCCCCCATATTGAGGCATCCAGAGGAAGGCGTTGGGTACGTAATTTACTGCAATGCATTAGGGACTATACATGGGTGTTTCCTGATGCAAGAGAGAGTTGTGATCACGTATGGTTCTCAGTAACTAAGGCAGCATGAGAAGAACTACGCTACCCATGACCAGGAGTTAGCACCAGTGGTCTTCGCCATGGAGATGTGGCGACACTATCTGTTGGGAAAACGTTTTACCATGTAATCTAATCACAAGGCTATCAAGTATATCTTCTCTCAGAATGACCTGAACCTAAGACAGCGAGATTGGAATGATTTCTTCTAGAATTATGACTTCTAGATAGTCTATACTCCTGGGAAGGGGAACATTGTTGTGGATGCACTCAGCAAGAGATTTGGTATAAAGATGTTAAGAGAGGCTATCGAGAAGCTATATTCCTTATAGATATCCTTTGTGAATAGGGATGGAGCATCTTATCTACAGTCTCTTACAGTCACTTCTCCACTTCTTTAGTGAGTCAGGGAGGCCCAGCGTGTGGGTGCTGACTGTGAGACATGACGTGTTCAGTTATCCACAGGGCATGCACCTGATGGATTTTTTTAATGTGGTGAGCACGTCATCCTCTACAGATGATGTACTATGGTGAAAGTGTTACTTCAGGAGGAAGTTTTGAGGGAGTTTCACACGTCCCCTCTAGTGGTACACCCACGAATGTCGAAGATATTCCAGGACCTTTGAGGACAGCACTGGTGGCTAGGTATGAAGAACGTTGTAACGGAGTTTGTCTCTCGGTGCCTCACTTATCAGCAAGTGAAGACGGAGCACGAGGTACCAGCAGGTTTGGTTCAGCCTTTTGAATCCCCAGAGTGGAAGTGGGATGGGATATCCTTGTAATTCGTGACGGTCCTTCCAGATATATCCATGAGTCACGACTCGATTTGGGATATCATCAACCGACTCACCAGGTCGGCCCACTTCCTACCGATTAGAGAGTAGGTTTCAGTAGAGATATTGGGACACCTCTACATGCTAGAGATTGTGCGGATACATAGAGTGCTTTATTTTATTGTCTTAGACCATGATGCATGGTTTACTTCCTGACTATGGAAGGGGTTGCATGAGGCTTTTGGGACACATCTACGTCTGAGCACCACCTTCCATCCTCAGACGGATGTCCAGACTGAGCAGACCATTCAGAACCTCGAGGACATGCTCTGTGCTTGTGTCCCCAACTTCAGTCATAGTTTGGAGGATCACTTACCTTTGGTGGAGTTTTCCTACAACAAAAGATATCACTCCACCATAGGGATGACACCTTTTGAGGTGTTGTACGAGCGACCTTGTAGATCACTCTTATGTAGGACAGACCCTAGGGAGTCAACACTGGTGGGACCTGAGATGGTACGGGCTACCACAAAGAAGGGACAGATCATCCAAGAGTGAATGAATACTACACAGGGAAAACAAAAGTCGTATACTGACAGGAGGCGGAGACCTCTGGAGTTCGAGGATGGCGACCACATCTTTCTACGGGTCTCAAGTCGACAAGGTTTACGGAGATTTGGAGGAGGTGGAAAGTTATCTCTGAGATTTATCAGACCTTTCTAGGTCCTCATTAGAGTAGGCGAGGTGGCTTACCACTAATCTCTTCCACCTCAGTTCCACTGGGTGCACAATTTCTTCCACATATCCTAGTTGAGGAGATACGTGCACGACCCTTATCTCATCATGGACCATGGAGAGCTGGACGTCAATGATGGGGAAACATTTATAGAGGTTCCAGTGGAGATTGGGGATTGACAGGAGCGGGTCCTATGTGGAAAATTGATATCTCTGGTGCACGTATGCTGGCAGCACGGGAACATCCAGGAGAGAACATGGGAGCGGGAGGCTCAAATTCGTGCTCAGTACCCCCATTTGTTCCCTTAGTTCGAGTTATAGCTTACAGGGACGTAAATCCCTGAGGTGGGGAGAATGTAAATACCCATAAATTACGTGGAAATTTTTTTTCCTTAAATACATGGGAATTTTATGAGTCCGTGAAAATTTACGGCGCTTGATTCTGAGACCCGGTGTGCCCAAAATCAATTTCTGAAGTTTTGTTTGGGTACGTTTAGTAAACATATGAGCAGGATTTTATAACTTTTGAACTAGAGATTGGAATTGAAAGCTGAAGGCACCATTGAACTTTATGCACTGGTTTTTTCTTAAAAAGACTTTCACCTCAACGGCAGTTGGTCGAGAATGAAAGTTAGTTTTTGGGTTTTAAAGAATAAATTAAATAAAAATAATGTGTGTAGCTTATTTTTATATGGTGTATAAAACCTCAAAGTGGAGGTTGGGGGTGGGGGCCACCACACCTTAACCTCCCATGAGAGTTTATGGTGTTGGGGCCCACCCTAACATAACCTCCCTTGGGAGGATAAATTTTGAGGGAGACCACCCAAGCATTTCAACCCCTTTAACTCCAATTAAAGTGGAGAAACCTCTTGACCTTACCCACTAATTAAATGAGCCAACTCGACCCCATTAATTAATTGAGTTATCCCATTTAATAAAACACCACATTTTGAATTCATGCCAACAAATAAAATAATAGAAAATCTATTATTTATTTTGGTTGGAATCATTCTTTTGTTGGAATGGATAATTGAGGAGCTCCTGGAGATAGAACGCCATGGAAGAAAGAACTCTCCAACGAGGAATCACCACCAAAGAATGACAGACACCTTCTTCCGTATTCTGCCGGAACAAAGCAGGGAGCGCCGTCCTTGGAGAATTCTAACGATTCCATCCTCAGATTCATTATTTTCGACGTCAACGAATCGACGTCCGCCTTTCCGCGACATCATCAACGAACAACGATACGATGTAAGCGATTTGAATTAATTTTGTTCCCATTCTATCTTGTTCAATTATGGTTTTTTATTTTCCAATTTTTATCATCATAACAAGGAGGGTGTGGGATGCACGAACTCGGCCCGAACCCCTCTATTTTTTCTTTGCTTGTTGATGAGGGTGTCAGAGAAAATGCGGCTAACATCGGGTCGGCCGCGAAGAAACCGGCGGCGCAGGGCTTCCGCCAAGCAAAGGAAAAGGTAGCGGTGGTGGAGAAAAAGTAGCCGGCTGGACTAGCCGCCGGTGCAGCAAACTGGCTGGCCACTCAGCCAGCCGGACAAGGTAGGACCCTCCCAGGTCATGCGGGTTACCGAACCGGTGCTTAGCACCGGTTCCGTTCCGGAGACAGGGGTGAGTCACCCCACCCCCTTACACGACTGGGGTGGGGCCCGTAGGGCACCACCACCCTATGGCCAGCCAGGCCACGCGGGCCGCCAGCAAGGCCACGCGGGCCGCTGTGCTGAACCCAGCGTGGGCCAGACCCCGCACGGGAAGGACCCAGCGTGGGCCGGGCCGGGTCACCCCCTATGGCCAGGCTGTCCTCGGACTTGGACACCCCCTCGTTTCAGCCCACCCCTCGGGCCGGGCTGCCCCCTCGGGCCGGGTCGGACCCGCGAACTGGGTCTGACCCTAGTCTGGACCCGTTTGACCTGAAATCACTTTTTTGCATATAACTTTCCCTACAGGTGTCCGATCAACGAACCGCCTACGGCGACAGAAATCTTGGAGAAAGATGGTTCTTTTGGAATACCCTACTTGATGTTTTGTATGTAGTTAGGGGAACGGTCGGGTTGGATTGAACTCAAATCCAACCGGGCACTCGGAACGGTAATGCCAATAACTCACAGACCAGGAATCTGATTGACGCGCCGTTTATCGCGTTGAGACCCCTATGATGATAAGAAACATTGGGATACGTTAAATTGTAATGAATAGGAAGTTGATGTATCTACACTTGGCTTGAGGAGCGGACCCCCCCCCCCCCCCTGGAATCAATCGTACTTTGTGGAAACCCTGCAGCTGGCTGTGCACCGACAACTGTTGCTGGATCCTGTATGGGTCTGATAGTTCTAAAAACTGTTCCTGGATCCTGTGTGGGTCCAAAAATTCTAAATAATGTTCCTGGATCTTGTGTGGGTTCGACAGTTTTGACTTCTGTTCCTGGATCCTGTGTGAGTCTGACAAAATAGTTGGTCTTGGATCCTGTGTGGGTTCAACAAATTAGCTGGTCCTAGATCCTATGTGGGTTTGATAGCTCCAAAAACTATTCCTGGATCCTGTGTGGGTCCGACAGTTCTAAATTCTAGTCCTAGATCCAATGTGGGTCCAACAACTTAGATGAATTAGTGACTACATCTGATCATCTCTATCACTCTTAAAAGTTTGTATACCTATGTGAGTTGAGTCAGAAACTCTTCTGTTTCCTCGTGAACGAGATGGATTACATGATAACTTAGGTATATGTATGGGCATATACCTAATTGTTTTTATCTGTTGTTTCAATATTTTTTGGATTATCCTTGTTGGATTTTGTGAGACCTTGGGAATCTCGAGATCCCTACTGAGTATCGTTATACTCACCCCTACACGGGCTATGCACGCACCTCGTTTTGTTGGATACTGATGACACACAGTGATGATGGGGCTAAGAGCACCAGGACTAGATGGTACCTGAAGTTAGACCTTACGAAGAGACGATACACAGAGGATTTTGGCGGATATGGAGTGTTGAGGAGGCTATATGTACCTACCCTTCTGGTAGAATCTATGGTGGACGATTCAAGAGTTGCTTTCACCATTCAGTTGGTTTTTCCCTTTTTCAGTTGTACTATACTTTACGGTTGGGATTGTATTTCCAGCCCCTTTTTACTTTCATCACTCCCTTTTTGTATATAGTTTTTACATAGTGTTTGCTTCTAGTTGCAGTCTATTGTGTATGGTTACAGTTATAAAGGTAATGCCTTCCATGTTTGGGGATTTATGCATTTAGTGCTAGTCTCTAGCCCTTGGCCTATGGAAGGCGAGCTTGGGGTAGTCATGACACGGGTCCCGAGGGACGGGTCGTGATAGGACATGGCATCAGCTCGACCATTCTGAGATCGAGGGACATGAGTAACTTCCGGCCAAGATGGAAACTAGGCCATTAGCTAGAGGGTGAGCTCTAACAATGGTGCATGCTTTGGCCTTCTGATGACATAGTCACCGTTGATTTACTTGATGACCAGTTCAAAATCCCCTTCCACATGAAAATGGGGCACATCGATCTCGAGGTCCATATTGAGGCCAGTAATGAGGGCTTGATACTCTACCTCATTGTTGGTGTAGACCTCTAACAACAGAAATGAGTATGGCGGAATGGATTACGCTGGGGTGATGAAGAAAATACCCAGGCATACTCTATTGAGTCTAGGATCATTGAGTCTCATGTCGGTGGGGCTCTGGGAGGGACCATAAATGTGCATCTACCAACACGGGATGGCATGATCTACTGAGAGGATTGCCTTGTTGGGAAAATCTAGATCCAGGGACTGGTTTGCAGGGGTTGGATGGGCAGCCAAAAAATCGGTCAATTCTTGTCCCTTGATAGCCTTCTAAGGCATGAACCTAATGTCGAACTGCAGGAGGATCACTGCCCACCATGCTAGATGACCGATCAACATGGGGAGATTCAGAATTTACTTTAGTGGGACTACCTGAGACACCAGTTGTACCTCATGGTGCTGCAGGTAGTGTCGCAACTTCTTCACGGCAAATACGAGTGTAAGGCATCTCTTCTCGATGTGGGAATATCTGGTCTTCATATCGATGAGCATGCGGATGGGAAAGTAGAGTTAGTCTTACGTCCCCTCATTGTTCTTATGCGTGAGAAGGGTGCCGAGATATCGTTACAGGGCAGTCACATAGAGGATCAGTGGTTTTTTAGAGATGGGTGGCATCAGGACCAGAGGCCGGAGTAGATACTTCTTGATTTCCTCGAACACGGTCTGACACTCTTCATCCAACCCGTAGGCAGATCATTTCTTCATGAACTGAGAAAAGGTCTTACACTTGCCGGCTAGATTCGCAATGAATTGGCGTATGTAGGATAAGTGGACTTGGAAACCTCGAAGCTCCCGAATATTGCTCGGGGGAGGCATCTGGATAATGTCTTTGATCTTCTCTGGGTTGATCTCGATGCCCTGATACCTGAAACAAATCCAAAGAAATTCCCAGAGGTGACCCCAAAGGCACATTTTAATGAGTTCATATTTAGGTGGTGGGAACGGAGGAATCCGAGCACTTTCTCAAGGTCCTCGAGATGGTCCTGGTGCTAGAGATATTTGACCACTAGATCTTCCACATATCATTCCACCACAGTGCCGAGGATTGGTTTTAATATGCGGTGCATGGCCTGCTGATAGGTGGCACCTGCATTCTTCAGGCTGAAAGGAATAACCTGGTAACAGAAAGTACCTTTGGGCACCCTGAAAGCTGTGGACTCCTCATCCTCAAGGGCCATTCAGATCTGGTTCTATCCAGAGTAACCATCCATGAAAGAGAGGGCTTGGAACCCAGCTGTAGCATCGATCAACAATTTTGTCACTGTAAGGAGGAAAATCATCCTTCTGATATTGGCGATTAAGATCGCGGAAGGTGATGTCGACTCTGATATGTATATTCATCTTCTTGGCTGGCATAATGTTGGCTAGCCACATGGGGTTCTGGACCTCCTTGACGAAGTTCACTCTACTGAGCTTTCCATCTTCGACCTTGACCATGGCACCGTGGGAAGGGTGCATCTTTCTGGGAGGCTTATTGAACCTATTTTGACTTGCTGGGAGATCGAGGTGGTTGACGGTTACCTGAGGATCCAGTCCTGGCATCTCGTTGTAACTCCAGGTGAATACATCACGATGGTGCTTTAGGAAATCTATATACCGTTGTTGCTCCTCAGGGGTCATGGAAGCATTGATCAATGTGGGTCTCAAGTTTTCCTCGCTACCAGGTTTCACCTGTACCAGTTCATCGATAGTGGAGGAGATGCCTTCTTCAAAGGTGGGGGAGCAGCATCCAGATCCTCTTTATCAATTGCGGAGGGATCTCTATCAGAATAATCTTCCTCTAGGTCAACAGATCCTAATGGGACGTTGGTACCATGATGGACATCAGTGGACAACATATTAGGTGATTCAAATGTAGCTGATACCATAGCAATAAAGGTAGTTGATCTGATCCCTTCTGGTCTCCGACCCAAGGGTCATGCATGATGATATCAAAGCAGTAGTGGTGCATCAGCTTAAGCAGGTTAATTCCAGCCCGGTGGAGCAGACACGTATGATGTAATGCAGTTTCCATGGGGCAGACATCCCTATACCATATGGGGGTAGGAGATTCAGGGATCACCTAAGCCTGATCTGTGTTGGAGTATGAGGTGATTTTTCACCATTCGTTGGACTTGGGAATATGCTATCCTCTTGTACTAGAGAAAAAGAAATTGACCCATGTCAGGGGTTGTGGCCTTCAATCAATGGATTGAGAAGATGTAGGCATCATCCAAACCTGCCCAAGGGTCAGTCGTGATCGTGACGGGTTTGACCTCACTTGCCTGAATCTGCTTATCCTTGCTCTTGTAATAGTCAGTGTCGATATAGCTTGCTTCAAAAGAGGAAAAATTATATGCATCTCCTTGGATCACACCTACTCAACCATTAAGGGAGTACTTGAGGCACTGGTGATAGGATGACGGGACCGCCGCATGCAGATGGAGCCATGACCTGCCCATCAATGCATTGTACATGGTATCATGGGAGACAACCATAAACTCAGTACTTGGAACTAGGCCACCTAACTGGATCTTCAAATAGATCTTACTGACTATTGTCTTCCCTATCATATCGTATCCCTGGAACATTAAATCAGATAGAGTCAGGTCATCTTCGGATAACCCCAGCTTCCGCAGTGTATGCATCGGGAAAAGGGTGATCCCAGAGCCGGTTTCAACGAGACAGTTATGAACCTCCATGCTGTCAAATTAGATGGTGGTGTACAACATGAGTTTTTTCCTATATGAGATAGACTTCATCTTCTCTAGAGAACGAAATGATTTCCTAACATTCATCATTCTCGACCGCTTCATCATGAAAGGCTTCTGCAGCTGCTACCTCTGTCTCAAACTGGAGAGGGATTCTTAATGCCTCAGTGAGGGATTCACGCATAACTGGTGACAAGTAAATGGCATCATCGATGGAATTCCTTGCTGGGATTCCAAAGTGGTTCTTGATAACATCATACTTCTGTGTCAGGCGTGAACTTCTACTTATAAGAGGCCTCTATGTGATAGGAGGCATGGCGGGCCCTACCGGCTGAACCGACGGCTGATTGCTGCTGGGTACGTCCCATTTCTCACTAGAAAACGCCGGAAGAGTAGCTGATGGATGAGGACTGGATGACTGAGATCGGCATGTAGTAGGGTGAGGTTGGTCGCAGCCTGGTTGAGCCAGCTCTATCTGATCTAGTAGCACAAACAGTGGTGGTGGCGGGCCTAACAACACTGGATGAAGAAGTTGTGCATCCAGAGTTCTACAATGGGCCTACTGTCTGGTCTCAGTGGCATGCATGTCTTAGATGAATGTGCCTAATGATGTTCCCCGGTGACCCATATGGTTGTGGATTCGCTGACATTGGCGTCAGTAGGGGACGTTGGGGAGGTTTTCCTGGCGCTCCATGTTGTCGGGAGTCATACAGGGGTTTACTAACTCCATAGTATTAACTACAACGTACCCATGACTATCACTTGAAGATTCATCCGTCATTGCGAAAATTTAGGGAGGGGCCCCCATATCATGGGTCATAAAGTCACCGATAGTGTGGGACGACAATGGCATTGGAAGGACACATTGATTTCCCTTACACCACCGATGCTTGCTCTTCTGGGAAGAGGATGGCTAAGATGATGATGCAGAAGTGGTGGATGTAGATTCTGAAGGATTTGGATGATTCAGGCATTCCTGAATGATACCATGGGCATGGGCGACTATTTTGCGAGCCATACATCCATCATACTTTTGGGGCTCGCAGTTGGAAACCTGCCGCCACTCACCTTCGCTATCGCTACAGCTGTCCGACCTTACAAAGAAAACCACCACATGTGTCGAGGTCGGGCCCAGAATGACTATGTTATTACCAATATGTTCTTGAATCCATTATTTGAACACATATTACTACTTTAGGGTGTGCCTCAGAATCAGATGATGGGGGCAGTGGTTGGAGAGATCAGTGAGATTCGCCTCTTCTGGCCTTTTTCACTCTGGCAACCATACAATCCCATGCTCTAAGGCACTACGGAAGTAACTGGGGACCTGATTTTCATTGATAGCGCAAGTATGGTTTCTTCTATCTGTAAAGAGGGCCCATGGATCCTATCCATGACGAGGAGCTGGAGGGGTCTGTTGAGAAGGCTAACCCTGATTGTCCTGCATGGGTTGTGGTGGTGCATTCCGTAAGGGCACCTGCCGATTCTGAGGCGGACGTTGCTGAGCCGAAGGATATGCCTGAGGTGGAGGGCCTCTGAGTGGTTATGAATCTGGTGCCACTGGTAGCAATTATAGTTTCCTAGGGGCTTCTATTTGGGCCACCGCAGTGGGCTCGGCACTGGCAGCCCTCCTTGCTGGAGTTACAGGGGGAAATGGGCGTGCCTGGCTGGTCTGTTGCAGGGCTTCCTCCAGGTGCTGGGCCTTATCGGAGAAGTCTCTGAATCCTCTATGGTTGTTCTGGGTGATCAAAGAGGGAACCAGCTCCGTCTTGAAATTTCCCACGCACATCGTTAGTAATTGCTCATGATTCAGCAGCATGTCAAGTGAGTACGTGATCCCCTCCCATCGGGTGATAAATTTCGTGACTCGCTCATCATGCCTTTTCTTGCACTTGAAGATGTTTGAGATGTTGGGTTTATTTTTGGTAGAGCTGAAATTGTATAGGAATTTTATGTGAAGGTCCTCCCAACTAGTTACGGATCCGACGGGGAGCTGGCTGTACTAGAGGAATGTCGGCCCCTCCAATGTCTGAACAAAGCAGCGGAGCTTGGAAACCTCTTGCTATGCTGGAGTCCCTAACATTGTCCCACACCTTGAGGTGAAGTGGGCCAGGTGCTGTAGCGGGTCCCCCATCTCGTTAAAGGGGATGAATGTTGGATTTCTGGTACATGGAAGTGCTGGCATATCATCCACCCACGTCGGGTAAGGCTTTCCATGAGGTGGGATTTCCACCTGTCTTGTTTCCCATGCCTCAAGGTGTGCTATGAGTGACGCCATAGGATCATCTGGGTGGGGGTCCCTATCTTGACGGGATCCCTTTCTACGAGCATGTTTCCGGGTTCTTCAACACGTTAAACAGGCTTAGCGGCTTGTGGAACGGTTGGTGGAGCGACCCATGGGACGGCCGGGGGAGCCCGAGTGGGATTCCATGGATTTCCACGCTGTTCAGGAGGGTTTGGAGAGACATACGACACCTTCTTGTTGTGAGCTCCGACTTCAGCCCTGTCCGCATGAGCGGCATGATTAGGGTTTCCTGGGGGCAGCTCACCGAGGGGAAGTTGTTCTTGCCCCTATCGTACTATCCTAGGATCGCTGTAGTCGAGTCGTCGCTCTACAACGCGTTTAGCTAGGAGGTTATCGGCCAGCTTTTTCTACATAGCTAGTTAATGGCTCAACGTGTATTTCTAGGGGTCATCCTCTATATTCTGCACTAAGGTGGATGGGTCCAAGTGTTTGATAGCTCCGACATGCTCTTTTCCTTTACCAGAATTCCAGCTGAGTACCAATGCCTCAGTGGGTGCAGGGAGACCTAGAAGGTTCTTCTTCTGATGTGTAACCCTTCTCGATGGGTCCAATAGTGGTGGAAGACCCTCATGGGGTAATTCTCCATTGAGAAGCTTAGGCTTCTCCTCCTTGTCCAGTATGTCGGCCATGTTAATTGTGACCCTTACTGGGGGCATGTCTTCAATGTCGCCCAGCATGTCAGGCTGCTGCCGGATAGGACGAAAGGGGAGTGAAGCATACTGCCCCCCGCAGTGGATTTTCACATGGGGGTATCCTCCCGTGATAATTTTGTGGAGTACCTTGATACTCTGAATGCATTGCTATTGGAGGGTCTCACGGTGACCTGGTGACTCGGGGCGCTGGGCCACAGGGATTGTGGCCAAATCGAATAGATGGTGTTCTTTGCTGATGTCTTAAAATGTGGTTGGCTCCTGGGATAAACCTCTCACCCATGACGAAGACCGAAATTTTCTTCCCAAAGGGTGTAGTGAAAACACTCAAGTTCCTCGAGGGTGAGGGATTCTGGTATGCGGAAATTCGGTGCTGCCACAGGGAAAAACTTCTTAGGGATACTCGGCTCAGATTCAGGGTATGGCCCTTCATTACACCACTTGTCAACTGGGGGTGGATTAGGAACTGGTAGCGATATAGAGGTGGACCTCTAGGACGATAGGCTGGCCGGTGGAGAGTACGACGAGCGAGCTAACTGACCGCTGATTATTGGGTTGTCTTCCGAAGAGTGTAGCGACTTGGCTTCTATGTCGCGATAATATGGGATGATGACCGCCATTCCTAGATCAGGGGCTACGGCTACCGGTGATGGGTCGCGATGTTGTTCTCCTTACATTGGTTCCCATAATCGTTTTCTCTGATATCTTGTGGAGGTAGAGAGCGCTTCTGGTGATGATGGTGGTGAATGCTCGACTGTAACCTGTGGGGTCACCATATTTTTATCCTCCTGGGTATACCTACGGAGGGAGGCGGTAATCCTATGGACCTCGCATTCCAGTAGTACTTGGATGATGCACCTTGTTCCTGCCCTGACCCTTGACTTAGATGAGCGAGGGGAGGGTTCCCGAGCTGAGTCATACTCCGTTTTAGAGTCTGAGAAGTGGACCAGTTTGATCTTCATCCGGACCTTCCAAGAATTCTTCTTTTCGTGGAGATGACCTGCCTTCCTGCCCCTGGGTGGTTCCTCAAGACAGGGAGGATTTCTGACATAGGGCCCTTTGACTGCACTAGTGCTAGGGAAGAGAGGGTTTCTACCCGAGAAATCCAGGGTGCATGGATCACCAGGAAAAATGTCGAAGGGGACATGGGGAGGACCTCCATGGATAGTACTAGAGTGGGAAAGGCCTCTTCTAGGACTGGCAGGAGCATGGGGAGGACCTCCATTCTTGGTGCGGGTGGAGCGAGGCTGGCCTTCACCCCTCTGGTTTTCGGGGTGTGGAGGACCTTCACCGGCTGGTGAGTGGACGCATGGAGGGTCCTCATGTTGAAGAGAGGTTGGATGGGCAGTTTCCCTGCATCGGCTATTGGTGGCAGGATGAATGACTCTATACCTGGTCTAGTGGGCACGGGAGAGACCCCCATGTTGAGCATCACTGCCATGAGGAAGACCCTTATTTGGGTTGAGGGTGGCACGGGCCAGACCTCAATACCAAGCCTCGAAGTGGGGAAGGCCCTCGCATTCCGTGATAGTGGTACGAGGAGGACCTCTGTATGGGGTGGCACCGCTGTGGGCTGGTTCTTGGTGGCCATTGCTTGTGCCAGCGACCAAGAGAGTCAAGCCAACCTGACCGTGGGGCGGTTGGGGCCTCGACCCCGGTCAGGCGTATAAGATACCCTGCTTGGTGTAGGCAGGGAACCAATGATATAAATTGGGGGTGGATCGGTCCATAGTAGATGTTGACGTTGACACCCCCTGGTGGTCATCCTCATCTTGCGCCTGACGCTGGCATCAGGTCGGACTTACCGGGGCAGGTGGTGTTGGTGAATATCTTACCTGCTCTTCATCCAGCAAAACCAGGTAGAGGCGTTGATGTGGCTAGGTGGGATCCCTTAGTGGGAGCCCTTGGATTGGAACTCTGACTGGGCTGGCTCGGACCTCACCTACCTCATCGGCATAAGGTAGGGAGTCATCAAATCATTCTGGGGATAGGCTCCCAAAATAGTTGTACATCGTGGTGGGGAGCAATGGCTCCTTGCACGGCCCTCATGGGCGGCGTTGGTGGCGAGGCACAGACACCTCTAGATAAAGGCGGTCCATATCCCGAGTTGGTATTATACCCTCCTCCTCATAGAAACAAACTAGGTCGTTGATCACCATGCATTGGATGACCTCAGATGGGGAGATGTGGCATGGATGTCCCCGGGCCATGGGTGTAGAGGCCGTCGTGGAAGCGGTTTAACCACATGGGACTGCTTCGTTAGTGCTACCCCTACCCCAGTTCCAGTGTGCAAGAGATGACCACATTCCAGATGTAGCAACCTGATTCCTGAAATCAACAAGATTAACTCATCAGTGCTGAAATAAAAAGGAGTTGACTAACAAATACCCAGTTCCATCCTATCTTCCATGGTCAGTTAGGGGGATCCACAGAGACAACATCGCATAACAGGATGTCCAACGTTCTACTTCCCCAAATTCTGGTGAGTTTCACACCAGGCCCACTATTTTCTTGGCAGCACCCGGCGCCAGATATCTGGTTCCGGTGACATGTCAATTTATTAATGCCCTGAGTGCTACTAATCTCCATATTGAGGAGAATATTTTCACGTCGGGTTCACCATTTATCTTTCTGACACATTTTCCAGGGCACGTGCATCCGTCTCTGGAGGACGCGTAGCTGTTTCCCGGCATTCCCGATTTCCAATGGCGGGCGGCGTCCGCTCCTTATTCAGGTACGTCTACTCCTTGATCAAAGTGGGATTATGGGATGTCGGTTATTCCTTCCGTGGATTCCTCCTCGGAACTCGTCACCTTGTCCGGGTATACCTTATATAGTAAAGATGTTGTTCGTGAAACTCTTCCTATCTCCATATCCTCATCGACACCAGTTAATTACATTACTTCTGTCAGGACATTCCAAGGGGTCCATTCAGGGAAACAACCTTCGGTTAGGGGAGTAGTCACGTGGGGCATCACTAGTGTGTTTGGACATTGGGGGGTTGGAGTGTATCTCTTATGTCCCTTATTATAGTGCTTCTCGAGGGCATGGAAGCCCGAGGCATCCCACATCGAACATGGGGAATCATATTCCATGAGCATGTATCTGATGTTTTCCTCAGCTTCCCATGTTTAACATATGGTATGCCACAAGTTTAACTTCCAACAGAGATGGATCAGGATGATCAGAACACTGACGAGAGTGGATCAGATGGAGGAACCCCCTGGAGGGAACAACGATTCTAGGGCCAAAGTGTGGGTGGCCACCTGAATGATATTAGTTGGAACGATGGAATTGGGTGGTATGATCCCCCCGGGATGTGGCATCCCGGGTAAGAATTGGGATGAGTGGTGGAAGGTTCTGTGAGGGGGTGAAGAATGGAATGGAACCGTCATGAGGATGATGATGGTTTTGGAATTGATCCTTGAACAGGATTCCTACATATCCCCATGGCATGGAATCAAAGTCCATGTAGTTCGTCTGATGATAGCTTACCGCTAGATGGGGTAACAACGACTTACCGATGGATGGGGTCTAGAGTTTAACATCGTGCATGGTGGGGCCAGACCGATGTGATGGTGGACCGGGGGTCTGATTGTTGTTGGGATTGATCCTCGAGGAGGCTTCCTATTTACCTTGCCTTAGAAAGGATCAAGGACCACATAGTTCAGGGCGACACATGGGGGTTACACTCTAGGGAGGCACAGGTGTTAGTGAACTGACGTTAAGGGGGTTGGAATGACCGAAAGTTGGTCTTGAACCACAAGGAGGCTTCCTACGTACCCTGTCATGGAAAGGATCAAAGACCACATAGTTCAGGATGGTGGATACAGTTTAACATCATGCTGGATGGAGGTGAGCCGGCATGAAGGGGTTGGGGCAAGTACGTGTTGGGCTTGAACCTCAGGGAGACTTCTTACATACCCTGTCTTTGCAAGGATCAAAGACCACATAGTTTACAATGGGGCGTGGGACCGAATGGGTGGAACCAATGCGTGTTGGGATTGAAACTCATGGAGGCATCCTATGTACCCTACCATGGTAGGGATCAAAGTCTACGTAGATCAGGATGGGTCATGGGGCTTGTACTCTAGGCTGCCCAGGTGTTGGTGAACCAATGTAAAAGAGGACCTGGTGTCCAATGGGTAGTGGGGTGTTGATATACCAATGTGAAGGAGGGCTTGGGGTCCCATGGGTGGTGGTAGTGAATGTCATGGAGGCTTCCTACGTACCCTACCCTGGCAGGGATCAAAGTCCACATAGTTTAGAATGGGTATGGGGCTCACACTCTAGGCTGCCCAAGGTGTCGGTGAACCGACATGAAGATGGTCGGAATGAGTGGGTGTTGGTCTTGAACCTCAGGGAGGCTTCCTATGTACCCTGCCTTAGCAAGTATCAATGACCTCGTAGTTTAGGGGGAGCATGGAAATGAATGGTCAGAACCAATGGGTGTTGGGCTTGAACCTCATGGAGGCTTCCTACGCACATTGCCTTAGAAAGGATCAAAGACCTCGTATTTTAGATGTGGGTGTGGGGATTACACTCTAGGCTCCCCAAGGAAGATTTCATGGTTGGTGCTCACACTATGCCTATGAGAGTCATGCTCGATGTGAGAAACAGGAGATAGCAAGGACATGGTGATCATGTCGCGTTGGATGCGTCCGTGGGAAGTGGAGTGAGGCTTACATGTGATCGTAGCCCAAAGAGGAAATAATGGCTTATGCGTGGTTAGTAGCCTGAAGAGGTTGGGACTTAATCTAGGATGGAGGCCCAATGGTGATAAAGTGTAGCGGGAGAGGGATTTGGGACCAAAGAAAGGAGAAGCACCATTCCCTACCACACCATTTGTTGTCTCTGTGGACCGTAGATGAAAGGAGGAGCAGGGATGCTACCTCATACAATAAATCTAGGGGCTTATACCGAGATGGTTTCCCTTTCCCCACAGACAAATGTCACTCCCGTAATGAGGATATCATTCTCTGTGGAGACCGGTGGGCATGGAGAATGTTCAAGGTGGGGGTACCCCACGTGCGAGGCATGACGTGAGGTCACAGTTTAATATCATGTGCTGACGATGAAGGTTCTTGGCAGTTTAACGTCCTGCAGCTCGGACGAGGTGGGTTTTCTCGGCACACCTAGGACTTACATGACCGGTACCCTCTGCTCCTTGGCATAGAGAGGGGACAGAAAAAGCCACGGTGAGGGGGTTTCATGGAGCGATCCATCGAGGGGCCCACATTATTATGGCTATGTGGAGAAGATAGCCGTTAGCATGCCTATGCAAAGAAGCTTGAGGCGAAGTAACGCAACATGCGGTATTTTCTAGGGGACATTGAAGTTACTTCGTGCAAACCTAGGAGGTTGCATAGGAAATGAGTATATAGCGAAGATGTTTTGGGCATGGGAGGCGCCAGAAAATGATGCCCAGAGGAGGGACATCACAGTCACACAAGGTAGAAGGCTTGCATTTAAAAGGGGTCGAGCCAGCGCGCAAAAGGAACTGTGCACGTAAAATATTCCAGGTCGCCGTGTAATTGAGCACTGGGCGCGAAAAAGAGTAGGCCGAGAAACAAAAGGAATTGCTCACTGAAGACCTAATTGCGTGTAGTCGTAAGGAATTGTGCATGGGGGAAGGGGCTGAAGGGGAATTCGAAGAAGATCAAGCTCGAGGGGTCTCTCAAAAAGGCAGACCCCTGGTCGACCTAGCACGAAACATTTAGTACCTGAAAGCCATCTTTTGCGCGCATGAGGGGTGAATTTCACGCAGTGGAGATGGTTCGGATTCCTTATTTGTAAGACAAAGGGGTGGCCTAATATTTATAGGTACTCAGGATCATGGGACCATGTGAAAAATAGTTCGGCGTGAAATATTGTGTGCTCCGATGTCGGCAGCGTGGAGATCAGCCACACAGAGAGGTGGCGCGAAACAGTTCCACACCCGCGCAGAAAACTCTCGTGAATCCCAGAGTTTTGCGTACGGGGAATATTTTTTTCACGCCGCCCATCCGATACCCCCGAAATAGATAGTTGGTTCCAAATATGGCTTCGCTTTGTCTTGCCTGAACCTTCCTTAGCCCTTGGGCGCTTTTCAGCGTCTGCATATGGTCATGCCGAGTGATCTTTATATGTGTTATGTTTTAAAATTCCACATCTCCCAACTCATTAAATGGAGTATTATTTTTAGTAAAAAAATCATTGATCATATTTTGGATTTTGTTTCAACAATATCAAATAGTTTAAACATTGACAACTCATAATGATCTTGATCTTAATCTTGACTGCTAAGAATGAATTGTACTTCATTGTCTGATGTTGGTTTATGGTAGCTCCCTTGAAATGATATAAAATATTTGACTACTAATTTTTTTTGTGTACTATGTTTATAAAATTTTTATTGTATAGTAGACTATACTATTAATTTTTAATTCGACAAATTATAAAAGGGTTTATCGAATGTATCGATACAAATTTTAGTTTTTTGGTTACAAATTTAGTCATTTTGATAGAAAAAACATGTGTATCCATTGGTGAGAATAACAGTTGATCTTATGTACCATATTCTCCATCTTTTGGATGGATTATATTGAATAATAAACATTATATTTATTTTACATTCGAACCATTTCTATTTTTGATATAAAAAATCTCTAGAAAAATACACTAAAACATGTGGGACATATAAATTCAGTAAAGTAGATATTTAAGAAAGTATTTTTTATTACCAAAACTAGGGAAAGAAAAGATGGAAATAAATACAAACAACTGAATAATCTCCCCAATTTATGAAATTTAAAAAAATTATCACATAAAATGAAAAACTATTAACATTGAAAAACCTAAAATAGTTTATTTTTCAATATATTTAAATGATATACATAATATTGTAACTAACCCTAAATTTATGATTTTTTTAGATCATTTGAAAATTAATACTTCAAATTCTCCTCCTTAATAAAAAGTATTCGTTGGATAGTTTCCTTATCGAAAACAAAACTCCTTTAAATTAAAACTCCCCTTTGGACTATTTCTTCAGCATTTTAGTGAACTCTTCTTCTTTTAAATAAACACTCCCAATTTTGAGTAAAATCTCCCCCTTTGTGATTTAAAAGAAGAATTAGGGAAAGTATATAATATCCTAAAATGTTATAAAAACAATAACATATGAATAAATTATGTTTGAATTAACTATTTATCCCAGATATAAAGAAAATAAAATTAATCCAAAATAATTTTAAAACATTCATACATAAATATTTGGATAATAGAGCCATTCAAACTAAACTTCATTCAATAAGTTATAATTACATTTAGAGTTCAGTTAAAAAAATAATTCTTTCTAATAAATTTTTTACCATCACCTTAAAATTCATGAAGTCATCATAATCTTTCTAGTTTTTTTTAACTAAGGACTCATGCTTTGCTATACTATCCTTTATAACTAATAATATCTATTTCAATACCTCCAAATTCTCAAGATTCTGACTGATCTTCCTGTTTTATTCCTTTACACTGAACAACTCACTATCAAAATATAGGAGCATATTATTTTATTCTTCCAATTTCTGTACATTATATTTCAAAACTAGGATTTCTTCATTATGGGATTAAGACATGTCTCTAAATTGTTCAACTAAATTTATTGTGTTTGAAACATTAGATGAAAACTTATCAAATGATTCAACATACTCAAGAGAATGTTTATTGAGTTCCATTATCTAGTCATCATAATAATTAAAATCATTATCATCCTCTAATGACCATCTCACCATCTTGTTGAATATTTTATTATGTTCCTTACTATTTCCACTAATTTTTTTAAAATCAGCCTCATTTTGGATCACAGATACTGTCAACGTCATTAGTGATTTTGAATTTTCATTTTGAGGGTACATAGTTTTCATACATATTTCTTCTATGTCAGGATGATATGGAATTAAATCTGTAAGTTGTTTTAATTTTTGACATATATTAGAAAAAAGCTTTATGTAATAATTTTGTAGAAAATTCTAAGGACTTTGATAATTCCTTTGAAATATGAGGTTAGGTAGGTCCGACATCTTTCAATTATTTTCATTCAACACTAATATAATCTGATACTTTTAAAACATCTATTTTTTAATCTATATGAGGCTTATATGATACTATTTTTTTTATGAATTATAATCTTATTATCCTTGTTTACTTCATTATTTCACTTCATATGAAACATCTAACTTGGGTTTTTTATCAAAATATAAATGTAACAAAGTGAATGTTGAGGATGTCTCAATTGACCTTTTTTGTTTCTTTTCATCTTCCATGGATTCTATTTCTTTTCCTCTTCAAATACTTCATCTTCTTATTCTAATTCCATTTAAAAAAATTCGGTGGTTCTCAACACACCATTCCTAAGAATTTTAAGAATTGATTCTAAACATTATTTTTCAATTTTTGTTTCATCATAAGACACAATGAAAACTCATCTTCCAATACATTTATCTGTATCACCAACTGTTGGAATTACTGATAAAATTACTGATATTTTAGAAAACTATAAACCCATAGAAATGATTGTTTCACTGGTATAAAGAAAATTTATAAACCTTGAAAATTATTGTAAAACTATCAATTGAGAAACATATAATGGTATAACTTATAAATCTATTTTAACAACCTTTATTAACCTTTCTACTAACCATGCCTCAACAACCCTTTTTCTTCTTTTTATTTTCTACCTCATTCAACTAATCAATTGTTTGAATTTTCAGTGCCAACGATTCATCCTTATCATGACCAAAAATAGGATTTCCATATTTCTTCAAGGAATTATGATCCATAATCTTTTTAAATTAATCATCTAAAATGTTGTTTATTTATTTTTAGTTTTATTAAATGATGACTGAATTTTTCTATTTTCCTTAAGAACTACCTTTACTTTAATGGGGTTAACAACAGTTGCAGCTATGTCCATTTTACCGAAAAATATTTTTCATATTTGAATCAAAGATCAATATCATCCTCACTATGCCCTCTTCATTAATAAGTGAAATAGTATATCTCCTATAATAATTTTTATTCTTAATACTAAAAATATCATTACAGTTCAACAGAATTTTGTTAATGAAATATGGAAACATAAATTTCATTGATTTCATTGATACATTCTTAACAAAATCAAATAATAAGAAAAAAAACTTGACTAAGTTTATCTTCCTCACGTTTATCAATAAATCTTGAATAATTATATCAAGTATGTTAAGTACATCCATGTCACCCTTTCATGGTTTTATGTAACCCCTCACCCAAATGCTTATTACCCTCACATTCAGAGTAGTTTTTGAGACATTTCTTAATTTATCAAAAATGTGAACAATGATTCCTTATATTTTGTATAAAATAACTTCTATGATTTTTTGGAAGCTATTGAGATGAGAGGTAGGCTTCACCTTCCGATGGATGTTCAATAATATTTCCAACTTACTGATAAAAAAGTTTTTATCTGTCCTTAAATAATGTAAAAGTTACTTCTTCCTTATCCTCTTCTGAAAGATACTCTAGTATTAAACAAGACTCAATTACAATCTCAGGATTATGTTTGTCAAATCATATTTTTTAAACAAAATTTCATTCACCACATTAAAAATTAATAACATTATTAAGAATAGAATCATATTTATCATAACATCACCTTTAAATAAGACTTTATATGATGAATTATCTATTAAAAAAGTCTTTTAAAGAGGCCATCTATAGTATACTCGTAGAAAATCTCGGATTGAGAATTCTAGTCGAACGAATTCCAAAAGATTGAATTGATCACTAAATCAGGTGACAAGAGTCATGAGTGAATTCTTAAATATTCTATGTGGGACATGGGATGAATCACCCTTATATATGAACAAGTGGTGAGGATTTAAATTCTAGAAAACCCAATTCATCATATTATAAATAGTTTCTTGATATTAATATCGACATTAAATCAATGAACGATTTTAGAAATTATTTTTAACTCTTAGTTTTTTTGAAGAAAACATGTTATTTAAGTTAACTATAATCCCATTATAATTTTTTTTAACATTTTTGATGAATTATTGTTTTAAAAAATAAATTAATATGAAAATAAAATAGATAGACTAATGTAATGAACAAGTGAGAAAACAAAAATATGACTATATTTCGTATTGAATTTTTTTCATTGGTATTAGTAACCATATATTCATTGTTTTTTTTAAAAAATGATTACAAAAAGGTTTATAAAATAATTATCCACAATAAATTTTTAATAATGTTTGATCCTGGATAAATATTGACTCTAAAAATTATTTTTATAAAACATTGACACATAAATGTTTATAAAAAATTTGACTTTGAAAATTTCATTAAAATATTTAATTTAGGAAATGTTAAAGGTACAAAAACAATATCATATCAAAAAATTAATGTTTTTTAAAAAATATGTTTAAAAAAAATTAAATCATATATACTCCCACATTAATAAAGAGTTCATTAATGTAAGTATATTAGATAAAAAGAAGTGGATATGAATAATCATTTGATATTGATCGTGTCTAGATTTTTTCATTATATTCATATCTATCCGAACTGAGGGGTTCATAAAAACAATTTAGCACGTTGTTCTTGCATTATGAGAAATTGTAAAATGATATCTCATTTTTTGTGTGATCAAAATGGAAATGATTTATTATATATATATTCTTAGAATGTGATTGAAAGTTAAGGTTTTTACATAATGCAATGGAACATGCGAAGTCAGACAATATTTGATTTTTATTAAAATGTATACCATAGTTAGTGAGTGTGTGTGGGATCCCCAACACTTGAGCACAGTAAATTTTAGCTTCCACATATTTGGCTTCAATAGTAGAATGTGCTAATGAGTGGTGTTTCATACAAGACCCTGAAAATAATTCTTTTTCTAAAAAAATTATATATTCTAAATTTAATTTTCTTACCCATTCTACATCCACCAATGTATGCATCTGGAAATTTTTTTAACTCGAAGTCATATCCTGAAGAATAAAACCACAGTAAATCCATTGTTCAATTTATGTAACAGAAAATTATTTTAACATCTTTAAGATTTGACTCCTTTTTATTGTCTTAATATATAACACATAATCATTCTAAAAACCTTAATTATGAATGACTATTTGTTATGTAGTGTATTCTTCCAATCATTCATTTAAAATTATTATGATCAGCTAATTTTATAAAACCATCAATACCTAAATTATTTGATGTTCTGATATGAGTACTACTATTTATTGTTTTTTATAAAAAAAATTATTAAGGAGATATAATATATTGTAATGTTGAGATATAAAAATTCCCTATAGTTTTTTTTGAAATTTTAAAAACTATAAAATATATTAACTCCCCAATTAAACTCAATTGAAACTCAGACTTCCTAAGATATAAAACATATTATATAAAGGATTTTTTATTTTATCATAATATTAATTCATCAAAATAAATTTTTCCTATAAAAATATTTTTATTATCTTCCTTTATAAATATAGTGGGATTTTCAACTCCCTTAACAAAATTGTTTTGTAACAAAAATCCAGTTGACCTAGAATACCTAGCTCTATGGGTTTTCTATGTCCATATAGTGACTTTTTCAGTTGAAAAACATCTTCTAGATATTTATTCATTTTAAAAACTAGGTGGTTATTATATATAAACTTCCTCCTAAACATATTCATTAAATAAATAACACTTCACATCAATTTGAAATATTTTTAAATTTAATAATTATTCATAATATATAAGTTTAAAAATTACCTCAAGTATAGATACCAAAGCATAATTTTATCTAAAATATATTAGTTATTTTTTATTAGAACCCTTGAGAATAAAGTATAACATTATTTCATCTATTCTCCAATTTTTATCACATAGTTTCTAAAAACCCCATTTAACTCCAATTACAGAATTATCTCTAGATCATTTATCTAAACTCCCAACTTGGATCATTTCAAACTCATTGAGTTCATCTTGAATATATTTAATCTGATCTTAATCACCTAAAGCTTAATCAGTAGTCTTAGGTTTGATTTGTGATAAAAATGATAGATAATCAATTTCATTTCTCAATGAACTAACTTTTTCAAACATGTTGATCTATATCTTCAATGATATTATCACTAAAATGATTCCTAAATGAAAACTGATTTCTTTTAATTTCAAAAATATGTTCTAAAAAACTATTTTACAAAAATTCTTTATGTATAACTTCAAAATCTATTGTTCAGTTGTGCTCTCATGGCAGTAATTTTATGACATAGGATGAAAATAAGCTAAAGAAATAAAATCTAAATATGAATGTTGAGGTTTTTTGAAAACAAAGGGATTAGTTTATTCAAATTTAACATGTAATGTTTCATATATAGTACTTGTATTTTTATTGAAAACTCTATAATCCATCTAGTTTTGGAGTAATCTAAAAATATCCCTTCATAGAATTTGGTGAAAACTTATACAATTTATCTTTAGTATTAAGTATTAATACCTTGCATCCAAAAATATGAAGTAAGAATGTTCTGGTCTCCTTCCATTCTAAAACTCATAAGGAGTTTAATTAAAAAATTATAATTATAACTTGATTTATAGTATAGAAGTTGGGGCAAACGGCTTCAATCTAAAATAGTTTAGCAACTAGGTTTTCAATTAGCATGGCTCTTGTAATCTCTTGAAGAAGACCATTTATTATTTTATGTAAATAATTTTTATAGGTAGTACTATGTGAAAAAAGTTATGTATAATTCAATTTTTCACTACAAATAGTAGCAAAAATAGAATTTAAAAATTATCCACTATGATCACTATGAAAATTTGTCTAGGAAAGGATTTTCAAATTTTTAATTCTTGTTACAAAATATTTAAAAAAACATAAGGCTTAAATTTTATTTTTTAGAATATATACCCATTTATATCTATTGTATTAATAAAATAAAACATACACATAGTATTTTCCACCAATACTCCTTGTTTCTGTAGGGCCAAAAAATTCCATGTGAACTGAATGTAATGAATCAGAAGTGTAGACTTCACTAATCGATTTAGTACTTGACATATTTTTTTACAATAATGATTAGGATCACATACTATAAAAGTATCAAACCTAAGTTCTGGTAGGTCATTCACTAGTCCTTTCTTAGATAAAGTAGAAAAAGATCTAGGATTATAGTGCCGTAATCGTGTAGTCCACAACCAACATTTATTTTACATTACACTAATGCATGGTATATCTTAGATCCTAAGTATTTCTATGTTTAATGTTTATACATTCTCATGATGATGGGAAGTATGACTAAATTCATCTTTTGAACTATTGATAATACATTTTCCATTCGTGAGGTTCAAAAGATAATCTTTATCACATAATTAACTTATACTAATAATGTTTTTATTAAGTCCTAAATCAAATAAAACATTTTAAATTAATTTTTTAACAAGAAGAACAATGATACCTATACCAATAATTTCACTTTGAGGATTATCTCCAAGAGTGACTCTTCCATGTTTTATCATTATGATATTCTTAATGAAATATTTTTTTCTAGTCATATGTCTAGGATAACCACAATCCATTTACCAAATGTTTTTATTTTTTGTACATTCATTTTTTCATTAAAAATAAAAACACTAGTTATTCATAGCCCAAACCCTCTTGAGTCTCATATTATCAGAAGAATAAATCATTAGGAACCACATTTGTCTAACATTACTATTTTGAGAAACTAACATTTAATTTAAAAAATAATCTTTGTGAACCCCCACAAAATGAACTTTATTTAATGAATATTTTTTCTTCCATTTTTCACAACTTTGAAATTTAGTCAAAATTGGAGTATTTTTAATAAAAATAATGTTATTATAATACAAAGTATTTTTTGGTAAAACCCATTCATGAAATATCTTCAAACACTCTGATTTGTTAAAATATTTTATCAATATTTTCCTTTCTAAATTTAAGCATTAGAAATATTTTCAACAAACTATAAAATTTATATTATAGTTTTACAACTGATTTTTTATCCTTGTTAGTATTAGTATTTAACTATGTTTTATGATTTTACTTTGTAAACTATTTTTCTCAGAAATAGATTTCTCAATATCATTTAAAATATTATCTTTTTAATTGTTAAAATTATCAATATCATTAAAAATATCTAATATCTCACTAGTAAGAGTAGTGATTCATGAATTTCCTTTTACATGTTTTTCTTGGGAATTATAATTTTTTTTAATTTATAATTCTCAATTTTTTTTTTAATTTAACAAATCTAGATTATTCTTCAAAACATGGTAAAATATTATCCTCTTGAGTTGAGGAATATTCTTCATCCAAATATGTAGATTTATTTTCATAATTACTATCACAATAAGTTTCCTTTAATGTAATATTAATATGATATTAATAATTTTTTACCTTAACAATAAGAAATTTGTTCACCTTAGGTATTTATATAGAAAACCCAATATTGTTCCATCCGGATCTCTCATTATCATAAGAATTTTCAGAAGAACTATCACCTCCACTCACACTCCATGTATATGAATCTTTTATGCTATTATTTATTTTTTTATAATACTATATTTTATAAATCCTTTTACAGTTTCATTCTTTCTTTTTCCTTTTTCAGTTTAGGAAAATCTAGTCTTATATGTCTTATTTTCTTATATTCATTACTTATAAACATATAAAAATACTTCTTATCAACTTTATCTCTATTAATCTTGTAATATTTGTATAGAAATTATTTCGTTCCATTAATTTTATTCATACCTCTCAAAATATTATGCAATTCATTCTCAGAGTTATCTAATCAACAAATATTAGATTACAAATTAACTTACTTCTTTCTATAAGACTTAATAACCATCTCATCTAATATAATTTTTTAGAAATATTATATGTGCTAGAAAAACTAGCTCCTCTATTTTTATTTTACTTATTTTACACATATCTCTTCAGTATACCATCATACTGTACATGTGTACCGATAGGATCATCTAGAGTAAGATTTTTAAGCCTCCACATTTCATCCAAAGCAATTCGTTTATATTACTATTAATTAAGCATGATATAAATAAATTTTACATATAAGATTCCATCCATTAAATATTTCTCTAAAAAAGAATATAAAATATTTCCAGTGGTTATAAATATTTAATGGTTATTAGAAATTGATTCTCAAGGTAAGAAATCAAAATCTTGATAGTCATATATCAACATAGCTCTTATAGTTTCAATAACATTCAAAGTTCCAATGTGAGTTACTTATAAAATTTTCTATATATTTTTAACTGATTCACATGAATAAAGTCAATTATAAATACAACTTTTCATATAATAATGTAGATTATTCAATATACTAAAATTTGACAGATATTCTCATTTCTCCTGATTTTTAAAAGTCGTAACCTACTTATCTTGAATCTTAAAATCTCTCATTGGAATGTCAAAGTTATCCACAACCATATTGATAAAAAATCATCATTTTTACTCTCTAGTATTCATATTCCTTCCTATTAAAATATGTAGTCTACTGAGAATCATATTTTTCAACTATTAATATATTCATACCTTTCAACATATCAAATAGAAACTCTTTTTCTAAAAAATTCATGTGTGTAACCACAATTTATAAAAAATAAATTTATAACAAGAAATTAATAACATGAAGTTGATATCAAAAGTAAAAACATGGAAAGTATAAGAATAGAAAATGTTATAATATAAAATTATGGATCATAATCGTTTATAATGGATACAATATGGGGTTAATTGTAATTTAAAATTTTAAAATAATAAAAAATTAAAAACCTATTACATTAAAAAGGTCAGACATAGAATTTGTGTGGTGATCAGAGTATTTAAATTGGATCTAGAAATTGTACAATATATTGGATTTTTTATCAGTCTCATAGATTGTCCAGTAATACTATTATTATAAAGATTACTATTAATTAACATTCTAATGTAAATACACATTGGAATATTAAACCTCTAAAAACATGTAAAATAAAATATTATAACAGTATTAATGACTTAAAAGATTTATAAAATATAATATTACTTTTTAACATTAATAATTATGGATGTTAAAAATCCTGACATAAGATATCCATATTATCAATAACTACTGTAAAGGTATATCTTTCTACACTAGGAAATACCTTGATATGATGATCGAAATGTATTTGTATTCCATAACCCTATAATCCCTCAATCACAAAGATCAGAATCATCTCTGTATTTCCATAAAAAATACCCCTCAACACAAATATCTATGTATCTACATTACTAGCCATTTAATTACTCAATTCAATGGATCATACTCTCTTATCTTCCATCCCTAGAATTCCTCGATCGGTACCATGATTAAAAACATTGAATTCAAAATTTAAAAAAATGGTATTTAAAATTATCACATGGATTCCATATAAATATAACTCTATGAAAGATTCCAAATTTTTTGTAAAAATATTTTTATGCAGAGAGATATTTAGATTTGTTGAGTTGAAAAATTAATCATCTCCCAACTGATCAATTGACCTCTTAGTTATTGGAGAAACATTTTATTTGGTTGCAGCAACCTCTCACATCTTTTACTTTAAGAGTTCATAATGATCGGGATCTTCTTCTTGACAGATAAAAATAAACTGTACTTTATTTTATGAAGTTTTTTTTTCACACCACTATTATAATGTTATAAAAATTTTCCATCTGATAGAAATAATATTTTATAACCCAATTATAAAATTTGGATAGTGTGATGGATTACACAATTTATTTTCAATCCAAAAAACTAAACAAACTTTAATCTGATGTATTATTAATAATGTGAGTTTAATGGTTAGGAATACATTCATTATGATAGAAACAATATTTATCTAACCAGTGGTCAAATTAGTATATGATTCTATGTATTGGATTCACCTTCTGTCCGATGGATCATATTGGATAATAAAATTTAATATTTGTTTAACGTTGGAATCATTTTTTTTCGGTAAGAAAATTATGTCTTATACCAAAAACACTAAAAAACATGGAATATTTAATGTTAGTAAAATATAGGTTTTTGAATTTTTTTTGTGAGTTCTAAAACTATTGATAAAATATATAATGGTATACTTTTATCGAACAGTATCCTCTTTTTTGGAAAGAAAAAACATAACACTTAAATTTAAAAACTATTATCTTTGAAAAACATACCATACATTATTTTTTTTTTGAAGGTATTTAAATTATATTATTCATATTTGACGTCCAACTAAATTTATAACATTATAAATATAATGAAAATTAATACTTTGGATTCTCCCAATTAATAAAAATCATTTTTTGGATAGTGTTTGTATTGAAAAATGATAGTCATTTTGATAAGAACCCCCCTAGTACTACATATTCTGCTTTTAAATAACCCCCTCCCATTTAAATAAAATCTACCCTTTAGTATTTTAAAAATTTAATAGGGAATGTATAGAATATCCTGAAAGGTTATAAAAACAATAACATACAAAACAATTGTGTTTTAATTAACAATTTACCAAATATATAAAGAAACAAATCATCAAAAATAATTGAAAAAACTTCAAACCTAAATATTTGGGAAATAAATTAATTAAAACTAAATTCATTTAAAAAGTTATAATTACATAAAGTGTTCATTTAAAAATAAATAGTTATTTTTTATGTAACTTTTCATCCATCACCTTAAAATTTTTGAAATATTCATGAAATTTTTTGCTTCTATAAGTGAGGATTCAAGATTATCTATCATGTCCTCCAAAACTGATATTATTTGATTCTCTACCTCCATATTTTAAAGCTATTGCCTGATGTTATTATTTTCATCCTTTACATTGAACAAATCACTTTCAAAGTATGAGTTACTATTATTTTTTCTCTAAATTGTGAACTTTTTCTTTCAAAAAAATTATATTCATTCTATGAATCCTACATATCTCTAAATTGTTCAAAAAAATTATATATCTAAAACATTAGATTTAAATGTATTAAATGAATCAGCATGCTCAAGAAAAAGTTTTTTGAGTTCAACTATCTCAATATCATGATCCGTAAAATCATTACCAACCTGTTAAGACCATTTCACCATCATTTGAAATCATTTATTGTGTGTTGTACTCTTGTCTTTGAAAGTTATTAATTCAATATCATCTTTTATCAAAGATTTTATCAACATTTTTAATGACTCTAACTTTTCGTTTTGGGAGTAGTGATTTTTTTACATCTTTATTCTATGTTAGAATTATATGGTAGTTATTCAGAATGTTGTTCTAAATTCTAACATATATAAGAAAAACCATTTTGTGCTTCTATTGTAGTGGACTCTAAAGACTCTAAAGAATCATTTCGAATATGATGTTAGGGAGTTCCAGCATATATTTTCATTTTAATTCAACTCTAACATCATTTGATACTTACAAATATCTCTTTCTTTATCTATCTTAGCCTAATATGATACATTTTCTCATAAATGATGATATGATTCTTCTTCTTCTATTGATGATGTTCTAGTTTCCTCTTCAATAGCTAAAATAGGATTTTTATGAAACTGTGAAGGTAATAGAGTGGATGTCGAAGAAGTCTCTATTAATTTTTTTTGTATCTTCCTTAACTTCTATTTGTTCTTCTTCTTTAACATCTTCCCAATATTCTTAAAATACCCTTTCCTGCTATCTTAAATTTATCCCCACATATTTCCAATGTTTTTTAGGAATTGATTCTTCATTTTGAGTTTCATCTTATGACTTAATTAAATATTTGTTTCCTTTAACTTTATCTTTGTCACCAACTATTAGAATTACTAATGGAAATTAAAATAGTTCTAAAAACTCTATACCCATAATATGAATTGTTTAATCTTTATGGGGAATGGTTCTAGACTGAGGAATTTATTTTACAATTAATAATAGAGAAACATACAAGGGTGGAACATCTGAAGATCTTTCAACTACCATTATTAAAATTCTACAAAACCTTCCTCTATAAACATTCTCTTTTGATTTTTTACCTTTTATTCCTCCTTCAACTCATCTACTATCTGAATCGTCATTTCCAAGGCCTCATCCTTATCAAGACTATAAATAGGATCCCCCTATTTTTTGGGCCTTTTCACTCATAATATTTTTAAATTTATCATCTCATTTCTTTCAATTTCTTCTAAATTTTTGAGGGTGAAGACTCTTATTTTTTATTTTTCTTAAGAACCTACATATCTTTTACTAGTTTATCAATGGACTTATCTATATATATTTTATCCAAATAAAATTCAACATTGAATCAAAATTTAACTTATCATCACTAAAGTATCTTAACAAATAATAGAAATCTTTTCACTCATGTCATATGTTTGATTCTTAATATTGAAAAAATCCATACAGTTCACTATAATTTTGTTAATGAAACATGGAAACATCAAGACCTTTTATTTCATTGAAGAATTATTAATAGGGTCAACAGAGTGGAAGAAACATTAATAATTTGATCAACATCATTTTAATCAGAAAGTATAAAATAAATATATCAACTACATTAATGGTATCCATATCACCCTTTATCCGTATTAAGTAACACTTAATCCATATGGTTACTACCCTTATATCCTGAGTAATATGTGAAATTTTTCTTACTTTCTCAAAATATTTGAACAATGATGCCTCAAATTTTGATTTAACAAAACAAGAAAACTTTTCTAGAATCTTCTGAAAATATATATAGGCTTCTCCTTCTATAGGTACATTAAAAATATTATAAATTTCTAATAATAATGATTTTATCTTTACCCAAAAAATGTAAAAGTAACTTCCTCATTATCCTATTTTGAATGAAACTTTATTGATGCATAAACCACTCTTATAATATTAGGATGATGTTTTTAAAAATCTAATTTTTAAAAAATAATTATTTCCCATTCATTGAAGGTTATAACATTCTTAATAAATGAATCATATTTACCATAGTATTCCATTTTGATAAGTCTTTATTTGATTACATCCTTCTTAATAATGTCTTCCATGAAGGTCATCTAACTCAAACTGGTAATGAAGTTCATATTTAGAATTATGTCTTGATAAAATCCAATATATTGGAATGATCACTAAATTTGATGGTGAGATTTAGGAGTGAATTATTGAATATCTTATGTGGTAAATGGGATGACACACCCTTATATAGTCATGATAGGTGGTGGTACAAATTCCAGATAATCCAATGGATTAGATTAGAAATTCCTTTCGGATTGAATGATTGAGATGTAATCTAGGAATGATTTTGAAAAAAATTGAAATCGTAATTTTTTTAAGAATACATTTTTTTATTTAACTATCATACGATATGAAAAAAAAATATTTTTAATAAATTAATGTTTTTAAAACTAAATGAATATCAAAAATATTAGATAAACTAAATAAATAAATAATTAAAAAATAAAATATGAGTACATATCTAAGTAGAAATGTTTCATTGTTATGAGAAACCTATTATATACGGATTTTTTAAAGAAATTGATTACAAATACTATTATGAGAAGAATAAATTTTGGGAAAATATTGTAATAATTTTTGAGTTCAGATAAATTTTTACTCTGAATAGTATTTTAATAAAACAAATACACTATAATGATAAAATTGTTTTTGACTCTAAACAATTTATAAGAAATTTGATTCTGGAAATATATTTATACAATAAAAATAAAATTTTAGAAGACTGCTGTTTCTATAAAGCACAATGTTTAAGAAAAACTAAATCATATGTGCCCCCATTTTAGAAAGAGTTCATTAATTTAAGGAGATTAGTAAACAAGAAGTATATATTAATAATCATTTTATATAGATACTTTTGGGATCTTATTTAATATATTCAAATCTATTGGAATGAGTTGTTTAGAATAAATGTTAGAAAGTATTTCTTGCATTCTGGTGAATTGTAAAATGATATATCCTTTTTGTTTTGGATCCTGAAGTAAGTGATATCTTATTTATATGTTCATAGAACTTGAGTTATGTGATAGGTTTTTATTAAAGAAATGTAAATTGTGTTATCACGCAATATTTAAGATTTAATAAAACTCATTTCATAGTCTGTGAGTTTTTGTTTCACCCAAATCACTTGATCACAATATCTTCTAGCTACCAAATATTAAGCTTCAGCATTAAAAAGTGATACTAAATATTTTTCTTAATAAACCATGAAACTAAATATTATTCTTAGAAATTATGTGTTCCAGATATACTTTTTGGATCCATTCTACATCAACTGAAATTAGCATCTGAAAAAAAAAATAACTAAAATTAATTACCATAAGAATAAAACAAACCAAAATATATTGGTCCCTTAATGAAATAAAAAATTCATTTAACATCTTTAAGAAGGGAAAATTTTTGACTGTCTAGATTTATAACACATAATCATACTAAAAAAATTAAATATAAATTATTAGAAGTTAATTATAGTAATATTTGAATCATTACTCTAAAATAATTTTGAGAAACTGGATTCCTAGCATCATCAATATATAAATTATTTTAGTTCTTATATGATTTCTAACACTTGTATAGATTTCATTAAATTAATTATTATGAATAAATTTTATATTAATATTTTGAGATATAAAAGTTCCTTCTAGATTTTGTGAAATTTGAAAACCTAGAAAATATGTTCAATAACTCATCATACTCATTTCAAACTCAGGAATCATAAGAATTGAGAAGAAATTTATTAAAGACAACTTATTCGATCTGAATAAATCAACATAATTTTTTACTATCGTAATAATTTAATTAACTTATTTTATAAAAATATTTGGATTTGTGTCTACTATAATAAGTTTGTTCACCAAAATAAAATTAACATATCATACTAAGATCTAGGGGATTGTTTAAGTCCATATAGTGCCTTAGTAAGTTTAAAACATGTTTAGATGTTTTTTGTCTTCAAAACATAGACGATGTTCTAAATCAAAATCCTTTGAAATATATCCCTTAGGAAAAGAAAAAATTATATCCATTTGAAATAGTTTAAAATTTAATAATGCTACATAAGATAGTAGTATACAAATATCCTCAATTCTAGATACAAGATCATAAGTTTATTCAAAATCTATGCCTTCTTGTCGATTATAATACTTGGTAAAATGTATAGCTTTATTTCCATTTATTATTTCATTTTCATCCTAATTTTTTTAAAAATACATTTTAATCAAATTTCAAATGTATATTTAGGTTTTTCAACTGAATTCTTAACATGGTTCCTTTCAAGATTTTTTATTTCAGATTTCATTGATTTTATCTAATACGCATCACCTAAAGACTCATCAGGATTCTCAGTTTAGAATTTAGATTAAAATGTGAGATGTTCAAATTTATTTCTTGATGAACTTCTAGTTTTAACTAGTTTATCTATATCACTAATGATATTATCTATAGGATGATTCATGATAAAAAACAGATTTCTGGGATTTTAAAAGAAATCATTAACAATAGGTAAAAAATATTCTTGTAGTATAACTTAAATAATATAACCTCTATTTTTTCTCTCATGAGAATAAATTTCCAACATTTATTTAAAATTAATTTTAAAAATAGTATTTTAAGATGTAAGTTTAGGTTTCTTGAAAAAAGTGATCTATTTCATAAAATTTAACTTTTATTGTTTCCTAAAATGTACATGTATTTTTATTGAAAACTCTAAAACCTTTACTAGATATTGAATAAGCTAAAAACATTCCTTCATCGTATTTTGGTGCAAAATTTTGTAAGTTATATTTAGTTTTGAAAATTAATACAATGAATCCAAAAAAAAATTAACTATGAAATTTTTGGTTTCCTTCTGATCCATAAATTATAAATAGTTTTATTAATAAACATTTTAATTAAAACTATTTTTATATTATACTATGAATTACAACCAGATTCCACTCAAAACATCCCTGTAGTTGTTTATTCACTCATCATGGTTCTTGTAATCTTTTACAGTACTTTATTTCTTCTCTCAACTACACCATTTTACTGTGGATTTCTAGGTGATAAAAATTTATGTATATTATCTGTTTAACTAAAATAAGATTAAAATTAAATATTTAAAAATTAACACTATGATCACTATGAATAGTTATTTAGGAATGGTTTTCTTATTTTTAAATTTGGAAGAATTATTTTAAAACAACTCAAGGATTCTAATTTTTTCTTGAAAATAGACCCTTGTGAATCTACTGTAATAATCCCTTAATACATATATATAGTATTATCCACCAATACTCACAGTTTTTTTGTATGGGAAAACATGTCTATGTTCACTAACTCTAAATAATTAGAAGTTGAGACATCACTAATAAATTTTAAACCTCACATACATTTTTTACTATATTGACTAGGAGTAAAGAATTTATAAGTATCAAACCTATGGTTTGGTAGGTCTTCTACTAGTCCTTTCATAGAAAACATAACTATTGTTATATTGTTATACTATCTGAATCTTCTATTCCACAACCAATATTGGCCTTCCATTTCACTATGGCAAGGTAGATCTTGGCATCCAAGGTATTCTATATTTAATGTGTTGACATTATGATACCAATTGAAAGAAGGAATAAAATCAACTTTTGAACTATAAAATGAAAATTTTTGATTTATGAAGTTCATAATATAATACAAATCACATAATTTTATTTTTCTAATAGGTTTGTGCTAATTTCTTATAACAAATTGTTTTTTTGAAATTAATGCTTTATCAAGAAGAAAAATGTTACATATAACCTATAATTTTTCCTTGGGAATTATCTTTGAAAGTGAGTTTTCTACATCTCATATTAATGATACTATTAATGAAATATTATTTTCTCATCATATGTCTCGAAAAACCAATATTTATATACCAGATATTCTTGTTATTGGTATATTATTTTTTTCCTACAAAATCATCAATTCTTTGCAACCCAAACCTTCTTGGGTCCCATATAATTGAGAATAAAATTTAGGTAACCACATTTTTTTGACATTATTATTTTTAAAAACTGTTATTTATTGTGAAAAATAATCATTTTGATAACCCAAAGACTAAACTTTATTTAAATAACATTTGTTCTTCCAATGTATACTACTTTGATATTTTTTGTACCATGGAGGAATGATCGGGAAAATCAGTTAATACTAAAAAACATATTTTTTATTAATAAAACCCTTTCTAGAAATATCATTTTGAGGTATAATTTTCTGATATATTATATCAAAATTTTCCTTTCAATAGGTAATCAAAGAGAAATGTTTCTTCAATCTAGAAATTTCAGATTTTATTTTTACAAGTATGTTTTTATCTTTAGTATGATTATTATTCGAACTATGTTTTACAATTTCACATTGAAAACAATTTTTTCTCATAAATATATTTCTAAGTATATTTTAAATTATTATCCTTTTCAAAATTTGAATTATCATGATCTTTCAAAATTTATAATATCTAAGTAGTAAGGGTTTATTATTATTGAATTTTTTATAGGTTATTCATATACAATATCAAGTTTTATAGAAAATGAATAATTTTAATATTTAATTAATTAATAAAACCTTAGTTATTATTCAAAAATAAGTAATGTATTTTCCTAGTCAATTGAAAAATATTATTCATCTATGGATATAGAATTATTCTCAGTATTACTATGAGGGTAATTTTTATTAAAAGTTATATTTCTTAGAGATTTAGTTGGTGCTACCTTACCTTTGATAAATCTATTCACTATATGTATTTATACATAAAAACCAAAATTCATATATCTAGAACACTCATTGTATTAAGATTTTTTAGATGAATTATCTCCTCCACTCGCACTCCATGAGTATGAAGCTATCAAACTCTTCTCTCTTTTGTTATTGTAGTAATTTTTGGAATTTCTTTCATAATTTCTTTCTTTCTTATCCTTTAAATTTAGTTTTGGAAAATCTTGTATTATATGTCTTATTTTCTTACACTCATTCCTTATAAGATCAAAATAATCTTTATTTTCACATTTATCTATGTGACTCTTCTTGTATATTTATTGAAAGTATTTCTTGAAAACAATCATATAAATCCTTCTTAAAAGACTAATTGATTCATTCTCTGGCCTATCTGATGAACTTATTTTAGATTAAATATTAACTTTTTCTTTCTAGAATAATTAATAATTTTATCAATATATTGAACTTTGTTAGGAACATTAGTTGTGGTTGTAAAAGAAACTCCTCAATTTTTATTTTTTATCATTTTTGAATCTCTTTGTAGTCTACCTTCATACTAAATAAGAGTATCAATAAGTTTATATAGGTTAATATTTTTAATCCATATCATGTCATACATGTATGTTCTTTTAGATTCCCATTCATTAGGCATGATCCCAATAATTCCATCTAATATGATTAAATCAGTTAAATATCTCTCCCAAAAAGATTGCAGACTATTAAAAATGGTCGTGAATATTTGATGCATCTTAGAAAATAATTTTCCAGGTATGAAAAAAATATTGATAGTTAGATCTCAAAAAAAATCTACTAGTGTTAATAACTATTGAAGTTCCATACCGAGTAACTTCTAGCTTTCTCTATGTACTTTTAGTTTCTTCACATGATGAAATCTCACTATAGATACTTCTTTTCATAGAATAATGTAGAGTGCTCTTTACTCTATAATAAAATTTATATTATTATTTGTCTATATTTGTAAATATAGTAAATTCTTTATTGAAAATCTTATTATCTCCAATTAACAGTAAAAATGTATCCATACCCTTATTGATAAAAGATTTCATCATTCTATCCCTCCTCTGTTGATAATAATTTCCATAAAAATAGGTGGTATAATAGGATTAATATATTCAAGTGTACCAACATTATACCTGTAATCTTATTAAATAGAAAATATTTATCTAAAAAATGCATTAGTTTAATTTAAATTTATAAACACGATGTTTATAAAGAAATTAAAACATGGAGTTGATATCACAAGTACAAAAAACAAAACATGTATGGTAGTAAAAACTTTATTGATACCAAATATTAGATTTAAAGAGTTTATGACTGATACAAGAGGGGTGATTTATAGATTAAAATTTTAAATTAATAAAAAAACCACTCATGTCAAATAGATCAAACTAAAAATTATTCTAATTATTTGAGTATTTAAATAGGATCCATAAATCATCTAATAAATCATATGTTTTATTGGTCTCACCAATACTATGATAAAATTATTTTTATAATGAAAAGTATAAACTAAAATTATAATATAAATTCATAGTGGAGTATTAAACCTTTATAAAAAACTAAAACATAAGATTATAATTGTAAGAATGACATAAAAGCTTTAGAAAACGTAATCTTACTCTTTAACCTAAATATTTATAGAAGTTTGAAATCCTAACATAAGATATCCATAGTTTCAATACATACTATAATGGTCTGTATTTCTACACTAGGAAATCCAATGATAAGATGATCATCATGTCATTATCTTCATAAACTGTGGAATTCATTGATCTGATAGATCATAAATATCTCTACCATTATTGAAAAAGAAATACCTCTATATAAAGATCAAAGTCTTTATTTTTTAACCCCATAATCCCTCAATTTGGTTGATCAGATTATATTATATTCTTATCCCCATAATCTGTCTATAAATAAAGTGATCGGACAAAGTGAAAACAAAATCAAACAAAATTTTAAGTTATTTACAACCGTAACATAGATTCCTTAAAACTAAAACTATATGAAATATTACAAAACATATAAATGAGGTGTTAGCCCAAATTTATCTTAATATGTATTGAATTTAAAATTAAATAATCGACCAGATCTTCAAAATTCTTCTTATTTATAGGAAAATCATCAATTTTCATATTTCTGTATTTGTCGTAACAACCTCGAATGGATCACACTTTGATAACTCATAATGATTTTAATCATTATAATGATCTTGATAGCTAATAATGAATTATAAATCATTGTATAATGCTTTTTTGGTAACATTGTTATAATAATATAAAATATTTCCATCATATATAAACAATTTGGTGTACTCCTATTATAAACATTGGACAGTCTGATGGATTAAACTATTGATTGTCAATCAGATAAACTAGACAAAGGTTAATCAGATGTATCACTACTAATATTAGTACGATAGTTATGAATTCAATAAATCTAATAGATGGAATACTTGTATAAAAATTGGTCAGGATAGCAGTTGAATATATGTACTATAAACATCATTAGTATGATGGATTGGAATGATTAATAAATGTTTATATTCATTTTTCATTAGAAATACCATTTCAGTGTTTTGGATAATAATATTTTCTCTGTAAAAACATACTGAAACATTTAGGATATTGAATGTTAGTAAAATAGTTTTTTAATAAAGTATTTGTGATTTTAAAACCTAAGTAAAGAAAAACTAAAATGTAAGACTTCTGACCCAACATAAACCGCTCCTTCAAAGGCCTCAAGATCAATCAAAATAAGGATACCCAAAAAAGATGTAATTGATTTAATGATTTTTTTTGATGTTCCTTATTCTTAAACCACATTCAAATATTATATAAAAATATTAACATATTATAATTTTTATCTTTAATATACAAGAATATTTTTTTCAATAATATAACTATTTTTTATATCCTTTCTATATAATTAAAAATGGAAACATCCCCCATGTGTTGGTACGGACAACCATATCCAAGAATCAATATCATTTTTTTCATGAAAACCTTTAAAGGGTTATTGAAACGATGTATTTAAAAAACATATATAATAATTATGACATAATTATTATTCTATATTGATATAAAAAATATATACCTTTCTAAAATCTCATCTGTTGGAAAATTATAACGTCACTTTTTCGTACGTGTAGACCGCCAACTCCCCAAAGTGATGTAATTTGTTTATCATTTATGATTAAAAGGATGATAATAAGTATATATTTAATGAATTTATATGTTATTTATCATATAATTATAATTTTATAAATATATATTATTATTTTCCTTTATTTATTCCCATTCATTAAAAATTAAAAACATCAAATGTGCGCATATGCACACAATCGTCACCACGAAGTGATGTAATTGATTTTTCTTCATCAGATAATGGATAATTTAAAAATTGTATATAATAAATAAATATAATATTTATCACATGATTTATATTTTTGATATTATGATACCTTAACCAATATGTATGTACTAGAATATTTGAACTGAACATCTCTGGAAAATGGAAGAGTTAACACATCAAATATTTATTTTAATGATAAATATATAATAAATGTGTAATTATAGATTTAGGGGAATTATATATGGTATAAAAATATGAATATGGTTTTAGTGAATATTAATTACAAATATAAATGTATTATACATCATGTTTGAGTGCAGATGAAGTGATTTAGGACTTGAGGTAAGGGTTTCATCCCAAATTCCCATTAAGACATGCTTCATATGATGGACATATTTCGGTCTATATTTTATATGTGCTACCTATTTTAAGTGTCATGTTATGAATATATACTCTTCATGGTATTAAATTTTTTATATTTTTATATTTATATGAGGGTTTGAATCAAATGTTATAAAAGTCATACGGGTGCTCTCATCTAATTTTTATTTCATTGCAACTTATTCCATATTCACCACTTGTTTTGTAATTTTTGGGGAATATAATATCCATGAAATTATTTTAGGATTATTTACATGAAAATATGGTAATTTAAATATCCATCTATGATTATCTATATCATGAGGTTTTTATTTAAAATATACCAAAGCCACAAGTGCATATGTTATAATCCCATGTTTTATTAGGGTTTTTTATATTTATATTTCCATTGTGATAGATTATATGTTATTACTTAACTAAAAATCATCGATTTTATTCTACTATTTCATTTACATTTTTTTATTTATTGGTAATATTTATTCTTCTCTCTGGTACTTAAAAATACTAAAAGTAATGTTTTATTAAAATCTAGCATTTTCCCTACTTTTAATTGGGAATCTTTTTCCTCCATATCCATGTTATTTAAAAAATTATAGAAGTTTTTATCCTCTCTAAAATGTTTTGAAAATTTATATTATATTTCATTTTAATTTATTTTAATAAAATTATAATTAATCTTTTAATATTATTTCCATATTATACACTTTTTACTTCTTACAAAACTGTGAAAAGAATTTTTATTTTTTAACATGTACAACATAAATACATTTCCCCATTTTCGTGTATTTTATTCATGATGAGCTCAATTTATATGTTTCAAAGGTTTTAAAAATAAAATCATATTCTAATATTTATGTTAATATTTTTTAAAGTCACAAAAATAAAAGGGATGTTTTCCCTTAATTTTCAATTTCTCTTTTAAATGCTTTTATAAAATGAATTTTTATCAATGTTAATATTATTTATGTATTTTTTATGATTAATTTAGGATGTGATATAATGACACAATCAACTTTATTTCTATAGGGTTATTATGATTATATTTTTTTTGAATATTTTTTAAATATTATTTCATTCCTCAAGTTAATTAAGCTATAAAGAAAAAATAAATTTTCATATGATGGAATTTTCTTCCTTTCTCTACATGGATTATGATTATGTGATGATAAAATATTTATGAAACCCATTTATTTTTCATGGGATATTATTTGATGAAATAATGAATGTAATTATGACCATCTGGCACACTTATGTATGATTTTAATTTTGTGATGGTTGAATACAAAATTATATAGTCCTCCAAGGCATTGGTCCAATATTTATGTCTCATGACATAATATAAACAAGAATATGGCGTTAAATGATTATAATAAAGGAATGTATCCACTATTATTTCCCTATAAGTGAGCCTTGGCTACAAATGTAATCAGAATGTTGAGTGAACTCAATTCACATTGGGACTCTATCCACTATGGTAGTCTTAGTATTGAGCCTTGAATAAAGAGATAATTTTCTATGCATTTGTCTATTAAAAAATCAAAAGTATTATGTTAATAATATGATCTATGTTTTCCCCAAGTATTGATTTTTTAATCATTCAATATGTGAGTGAATATAAAGTTGTGATTCGTGGAAAATTATGACAGATTCATTTGATGGAATTGGATTTCACGCTCGAGAAACATTCCATGTAACTCTAATGATTGTTTAATCCTATAATTAAATATAAAAGATATGTACTTAGGAGAGAAAATTTATTTAAAAAAAGTGGAATACCATGGAAATGATTAGTTACATGAAGTGAATAAGAGGATTTAAGTTTTTGATTTAAATAAAAAAAGAATACATTATGAGGGTAACTAAGTAAAGTCCTTGAATTATTTTATTATTACACAAGGAATCAAGAAAAGGAAATGTAAAATGTATTTAAATTTTACATAAGTTATAAGGAATAAGATATTGTTTAGAATTGGTTTATAATGTTATATTGAAATTATATTCTACACATACAATATAATGGAATTTATTATGAGTGTTTTATAAAAAATAGGGGCCAACCATAGAATCCCTAAAGGGATATCACTCAACCACACATGAGGGACTCAAGGTTAACCTCATAGAATATTATTCCCAAAAATGATACATGAATTAATATTTGGACATATATATTAATAGATTGTTCCCATTTATAATGAACATTTGTAAGGTCATGTATAGGCCAACTAAGGCAGATGGTTCATACTGTTGGGGTGGTAGTGGGACATGGTAGGGTGGGGAAAGGACCATCTATTTTAATATAGTTTCTTAATGGGAGTGATTGATTAATAAACCATAGACCTCGAATGTATAGAAGATTTTCTTGTATGAGTTTATTTGTATTATTATAGCTCAGCCTTTAGTGATACATAATGAAATACTATCATCTGATCATGTGGATCGGAGTCATATGATCAATGCAGTTGTGTAGTCTTCATCCTTCATTAAAATGATCTTATCATAGTGGGGATATTAATCCATTTATGAGTCATGGAACTCATGGTAAAACATCCAAATATCATGTCGAGGCCACATACACTTTTGATTTTCCTACATTGATCACTAATTATCTATATGATATCCAATCACATGTTATGGATGTTTTTCATTCACGTACATGAAAAAAAGGAAATCATTGATACAATATAATAACTTGATGAAATAGAGCCTCTAGAATAAGTTAATGTGTGATCATTTCTTGAGGTATGATCGAAATAATATATTCATGTATTTTTACAATAATTAATATTCATAGAATGAGAAAAGGAATAATATGTTTTATTTGTGAAACTGGTGCTAGAGAGATTCTTGCATACCAAGTAATTTTATGATATTTTATGACACAAATATTTAAACAGAGAATATTTCAAATTAAGTAAGGAGGATAAATTATTAAAAATATAGGGCAGAGCTTTTGAGTGTTTAGGTTGAGTGATAAATATATATGAAAAAATTCCAAGACTTAAGGTATTGGAACATTTACGTAAATGAATAGGAATCCTGAACCCATCGGTATATAATGATATGTTGTATGAAATATGTATAATGCATTCATATATGGTGATTTGAAGCTATGATACGCATAAGAAGAAATGAAGTATACCTAGGTCTCTTAGTTATTTCAAAATGAGTTACTTTATATTAAAAGGATAAATGAGTGGCATGCATGTTTGGTGAGCAATGGCTGATCCATAATCCAGAAGAAAAGAATAATAAAATACTTAAACTCCTCAGGTATTTGAGAAATATAATAATAGTGGTCATTGGGGTATGTAAAATGATTAATATTAATACTCACAACATTATAATATTATAATTTTATCAAGGATAATAATAAATATCTTTATTCATATCAAATTTAATTGAACAATTTAAAATAATAAATTAATTAGGATTTTAAATCATGGTATAATATACAACCAATACACAATTAATTTCTATAAATATGTTTATTTAGGTAATGAATAATTGATTGAAAAATATTGAGACTCCTTCCATACATAGTGCATGAAGAAAATAAAGAGTGAGTTAAAGATGATTACATGTACCTGAGCAATTAATGAATTGAATTCAGATCATTCTTGACCAGAAAGTATTCTTGATACTATCCATGATAATGTTCTTGAAGAATTACACAATTTTGGGACATCTGACATTCCTATTGGAAAACACTATGTAAGAAGAAGATCTTTCTAACCCTAGATCAACACTAAAGAAGAAGCATGTAGCTATAATGTCTAACTAAATACTAGAGGCTTTTGATTGGGGTGTCAAACCAATCAAATAAGAACAGAAATTGGAGTGTCTAACCAGTTGTGGAGAGATTGTAACTAGCATCTCTAAACAGTTGCATTCACTTGTCGAGAGAGTGAAGATAATCCATTTTGGGGTTACTAATCAAAAATTGAAGGAGTATTTCTTTGATTTTGGAATCATGTAAATATTACGTCATGGTCTCTCTTATTTTACTAACTTCACATGAGGTGGGGTTGAGAAATTCTATCGAATAGAGTGAGAAATTTTAAAGTTCTAGAAGTTGAATTGTAAAATGTGATAAAAATAATAAAATAAATGAAACACTGATACACCCCACCCTCTCAATGTCACCTAACCTATCCTTATGATCTAAAAGTTGTATCAGATGGAGGTTCACCACTAAATATCCAAGAATATTATATATAGATGGACAATAACAATTCTACAAATAGATGATTATTTATTACTTTCAATGCCTCAAATTAGCATATCTTGAGATATTTAATGCTACACAGCCGCTTATCACTTGTCCTTGAAGTAAGAGATGTTACCACAGTAGGTTTTCCACCTATTAAAGAAGATTCTCCTGTGACTCATGTTGGCAATAAAAATTTTGAGGTCCATTGAAATGAAAAGAATTCCATTCTACTTTACTTGTTATCAAAGGTATATACCATGTGCATGGGTCATTAAACTACACCTGAAACCTATAATAAATTTAAAAGTAGTTATAAAGGAAAAATAAATGTCAAGTAAGAATATATAGAAGTATTGAAAAGAAAATGTGAATACATAAAAATAACTGGTGATAAAAACATTGATGATTATTTCACACGAGTTAGAGAGATTTTGAGAAATATCATAGGGTTTAGTGAGAAGCTTTATGATTCTATTATTGATGAAAAACTAATGTAAACTTTCGGTATCATTTTGATACAATGATCTCATCCTTGCAAGAAAGAGATGATTTTTCTCATGATGAAATACATAACATACTCAAATCTAATGAGATGTGGAAAATTACATCTTTCAAGATGAAATAAAAAATTGAAATGGATTTGAAACAAAGAGAAAAGGAAAAATTAAAGAGGAAACTGTTTATTCTATTGACTCTGGAGATGTGGAATGTTATGATTATTTCAAAAAAAATATTTAACTTCTTTTAAAAAGGATTTTATAATAGAAGTTAAAAATAAAAAATCACCAAAGTGATGAAATTGTAATAGCCTTGTACATTTTTACTATGTCATTCTAGAAAGTAAACAATTATATAACTTAGTATTAGATGATGGTAGAGATAAACCCCAGATGATGAAATGGGATATGAAATATAAGTAGACCACCTTAAAAAGGATAAATTTAGTGAAGAAGGGAGAAAATGATTCATTTAGTGACACAGATGATGAACTCACTTTCACTGCTCATGTTGAGAAAGGATTTCATTCTTCATGTAGTGGTGATGATAAAGATAAAAGAAGGACACAAAATGAAATCACATTTCAAACTGAGAAATGAAATAATTATAAAGAAATAATGAGAAAAAAATATAACCATTAATGTTTCCACTAAAGAAATAAGAGGTTTCTCCTTATTCTATATTATTTTATGTGTTGTGATCTATCATGCAGGGAATTGATTGTGAAGTGATTTTCTTTTTAGAATGCATCAATTTCTATGATGATTAAAGAGTTCATACCTTTAGGGGTAGCTTAAATGATTTTTTTTTTGTAGGCAAATCACACACTCATCCCTATTTCTTAATTTCATTTATTAAGGGGGAGTGCTTAGAAAATGAAATTTTGGGACAATGGGGTGTTTTTTTATGCACATAAACTTTCTATTGTGTATGTTAATGTGTGTTCATAACTTCACACATCATTGATTAATCCATCCCCTATATTGATAATTTAATTTCTATGAGCTTGATATCACATGTTAGTCTGTGTTATGGAAATCATAGAAAACTATGGTTATTTCACTCTTGTTTTCTATACCATGTTATCCCATGTAGAAGTAAAGTTGATTAAGTAAAAGCTACTTGTTATGTATCATGTGATATAATATCTTTATTTTGAAATATGTAAATATTTTTTCTAAGAAATATTTGATAATAAAACTCTTGAATTATCTTTTCATTTTATTTTCTATAAGGGGAGAAGAATTAAAGTTTCCATATAATGAATTTTATGGTGAGATATAATATTAACAAAAAAAGAAAAAGGGGATATTATTTTTCCCAATTGTTGATTTTTTTGTTAATGAGTCAATATGCGAGTCACAATATAGTGGTGATGCTTTTAAATATATGATGGTTTACTTGACTGTATTGAATGTCATGCTGGAGGAATATTCCATGTTTACTCTTGAATATTTTTAAATGAGATCTTTAAATTTCACAGAGATGTTCTTAAGAGAGAACACTGTATTCAGAAAGTGGAATACCATGAAAATTATTATTTTGAAGAAGTATATAAAAGGGATTACAATTTATATGAAAAAAATATATATATTTGATAAGGAAATATTTTATAGACATGAAATGTTATATTATGGAATGACGGATTAATAAAGGTCAACATAAAATGTATTTACAATTTAGATAAGTGATAATTGAAAAAAGATAGCTAAGAAGTAGTTTTGAATATTGTATTGAGATTTCATTATACACATAGAATATAGTGTATGTTTTTTATGAGAGTATTATAGTGATAGCCCTTAACCACACTTGAGGGACTCAAGGTCAACCTCACAGGAGAGACTGCCCAAAGAGGCCACATGGTGGCATGATGGGTTGTGTATAGGCCCAGAGAGTTCATGTGTATAAGGTGAATCAGATATGTTGTGTCAAGTGTAACTAAGGTTGATGGGCCACATCGTAGTGGGGGATTGGGAGTGTACCCCATACTCACTTCTGGCTATATTACAGGAGAAAATTATTAATAAAATTGAGCCTTGTTGTGTAGAGAAGTTGATGTGGGATGAAGTGGTGCACATAACATTTTTATTTACCTTTAATGATACATAAATAACAACCACCATACGATCATGTTGATCTGAGATATCTAATCAAGTTAGTGGTGTCTTCGTTATCCTTCAATCAAAGGATCTTCTACCTATGGGGATCTTCCTCCATTGATGATTTACATAACTCATGTTTAATCATACAAAGATCAATATGAGGTCATATGCACTTTTTATTTGGTCGTACTGATCGCCTTTCATATTTTTGAGATCCAATAATACGATAAATAAGTTATTCATTCCCTTCCATGAATGAAAAAGAAATCACGGAGCCCTGATGATCATATCCCTCATCCCTCCAAGACTCCTCCTCTTAGCATCCAAAAAGCTTTGATGCCTTCATGAGGAGGGTTTTTTGGATCTATTCATGGCTATTCTTGGTGGTTCTCATCAGTACCTTGGATGGTTGGATTAGATGGACTTAGGTCTCATAAGGACAGTCTCCTTCTTGTTGGTGCACTATGTTGTCACAAATGGCGACCTTAGGAATTCCCAAAGCTAGTGGAATCCACTCGTAGTTCCCCTCCTATTAATTTGGGTTTGTTTAATCTTATTTGGGTTTTGTTGAAGGTTCAAGGGAGATTCCTTTATCTCTTAGAGATGAGGATGCAGTGTGACAAGTCTTATTGGTTTGTGGTCTCCCTGGATCAAATTCACCATTCAATAGTTTCATCTACCATTTCTCCCTACTCCCTCAGGCAATACTTTATCTTCTCTAGTTCAATGGGTCCCCTGATGATTTGGGTGGTACTTGTGACCTCTGTAATGGTGGTGTGGTTGAGGATCATGTGTTTTGGTAGGTGTGAGACTAATTTTTTTTGGTGCTTTTAGTTCTTTGTCATACCCTATGGTGTGGATGTGTGGTCTCGAGGTGCAGGGGTGGTTCTACAACCCAAGGTTGGGTGACGTCAGTGAGTGTTTTGTTGTTGGGTTGGTCATATTTGTTCAGCCTGTTTTTTGCTTTTTGGTTTCTATTGTGGGTTGGGTGGGTCTGTTTTTTGGACATGGTTCCTTGACCGGCCTTCTTATGTCTATTTTTTTGTGTGGTTTTCTCTATGGGTTCTCATGTAGCCTCGAATTGATTGTTTTCAAAAATATAAAAAAATGTTTAGAGAAAAGGAAGAACAAGTTGTATCTGTTAAACCAGTGTATGCCTGATTCTTTCATCCTATGTGATTTGATAAGATGTTATGTCATAGATATTTAGGTGGTTAATATTCCAAATTAAGAAATAATGATAAACTACAAACAACGGAATGCCTAAGATGATGGATATTCAATTTGAGTGATGATGTCGCATTAAGAAATTTTGATTCTTCATGCATTTGAATATCTATGTGGAGGAACTTGGAGAAAGAAACCCATGGGTATAAATAGATGATTTTCATGTCTTTTGTATAATTTATTCATATAGGGTGATCTATGGATATCAACCACGTTATAGGAAATTAATTATACATGATTCTCTAAGGTATTTAAAAATGACATACCACATATTAATAGGATACATTAGTTACATGCATGCCTGCATGCATCCTTGTTTCATGATTCATGGGTGATCACTTATCCACATGAGAATAAAAAGATAATACCTAAACCCCTTAGGTAATTGAGAAATATAACACTAATGGTCATTGTGGTATTTAAAATGATAAATATTATTACTCCATTCATTCAGGTATTAAAATTTGATCAAGGAGTGAAATAAACATTTTTATTTGTAACGCATTTAAATGAATTATTTGAAATGATAAATTAATTTGGATTTTAAATCATTTTATAATTTAGATCCGTTGAACAATTTTTTTTATAAATATGTTCATGTGGGTAACGAATAATATTTTGAAAAATATTGGTAATACATTCATCCACAGTGTAAGAATAATTTTGGGAGTGATCCATATCTGGGTAATTCTTGAAGAATGTGATTATATCTACCTGAGAATTTGATGAAAATAATTCATATCATTATTAATCTGAAAAGAGTATCAAGAGCATTATTGATGAAGTTATTGAGGAAGTACACAATAAAGGGACGTCAAGCTTTCTTTGGGGAAGACTATCTGTGAAGAAGATCTTTCTAAAACGGGATCAACACTGAATAAGAAGATTGTAGTTTGGGTGTCAAAATAGCTACTAGAGGTTTGAGAATTGGGTCTCTAAAAAATTAGAGAGGAAGAGTAATAGGGGTGTCTAATAAATTTCAGAGAGATTTTAACTAGGGTGTGTAACTAGTTTTATTAATTTTTGGACATAGTGATGAGAATCCTTGATGGGGTGTCTAACCAACATGTCAAGGAGTATGTATTTCATTGCTAAACCTTGTAAATATCATATTATTCCTTCTCTTATATTACTACAAAACGCAAGATTATTTTGAGAGATTATATTTAGTGGATCTTGAACTTTAAATAGTTCAAGTGGTTTATTTTAAAAAGTTGATATAATTCATAAAATGAGGGTACAACTAATTCACTCTCCCCCCTCAGTGTAACCTAACCGGTCTGTCGGATCTACACTCTCATTGATCATGATTGAATTTTAATGACTCTACAGCCTTATAACTCATCTCTATTGTTATGAAAAAATCATAATCCATAACTCAATATTTATAGTATAGTACTTGTGTGGAATAATTTTATATGTTACCATCATGTTCTCAAACCCTTATTCATATCTTAATCTCGTATATAATTATTGAATGATATCTACCATGCTTTACCTTACAAATTATCTGATCAAACCCTTTACTATGTTAACATTTTCCATGGTTAAGATTAATGATATTATATAACATATTTTAATAAGGGTATTATGTGTGGGGAATTTTGTTAGATCTGCTGAATCCTTCTTAAAGAATATAAAAATTTTGTTATAATGGAAAAGTTCTTATTTGACGAGGAAGACATGGGCCTAGTTTTTTAAAGGTACTTTACTACTAATTTAAAAATTTAAACCTAAAAGGTTGTGGTTTTTTATATGGAACAGTTATTGTTATTGATTTCATATTTATGAATGGTTGAAACTGGTTCTATTTATTGGGTATCAAAACTAGTATGGAAAGAATGTGTTTTTAGCACCAGATCATGGTGTACAGGTATTGGGCTATCTCATTTATTATACACCTTTTATTAAATCACTCTATTAGGGATTTTAACTAATTTATATTTTGTGGGTGAATGTATATTCTCTACTTATCCTTGGATACTATTCATACCTTTGGACAAGTGGTTAATTTCCACCCTAAATATTTGACTCCAAAATCCTATTATATTATGAATTTCATTTGAACAACCATTTCATTATCCAAAACATTTATTGTTGACTTGATTTTTCTTGGTTTACTACTATTTCTAAAAAATGTTTTTGATAAAAAATAATACATAAATTAATAATGTCTATAAGGATAATTTATTTGTTAATACTTAGTTATAACATACCTTAACATATAAAATCCATTAATTCAACCTTTGTTGTCATTATTATATAACCTAAATACCAAATAAATTAAAACATTCTCTAATGCCTAATATAGTGATTCATACATCATATATATACTTATTAATTCATTTCAAGATAATCATACATAATATAAGACATTCCAAAAGAAATAGGTTTGGTGTCTTAGAAAATTAGGTTCATAATAAAAAATAAATACATGCATGACCATGAATTTTTTATAATTCCTTCATCATAGTTTTCATATAAACTAATCATAATAATTTCAACATATACGACCACATGGAATAAATAAAAGAAATGAGTTTGTTAATAAACCTAATATGGTGATAAATACTAGGGATGAAATAGAGACATGAGTCAAACTAGCTACATAACAAATTATTATAGTCATGATCACATAAGAGCACAATATAATAATATGAAAATTTTATAATATGTCAATGATTTTTTCACAATTATAATAATTAAACATAATGAACATAATTAAAGGCTTTACTAAATGAAAAAAAACATAATTTGGCTATGAACAATATTCATTCACCATAAATATTATATCATGTGATACAAATTTTACCCAATTCATTAGAGAATTACATTATTTTTAGTCCAATATTATTGACATAATATATTCAATATCATAAGTTCCACAAAGAATAAAAGTATTCAATGAATATATATAAATTAGTAGCGATAATATATATTACCCATTATTAAATGAAAATTTATTGCATAAAAAACTCATATATCATTTCATAACATAATTGATAAAGTAATAAATGGAAATACTTATAAGTATAGAAGAGGATAAATATAATTCCATTTTGAAAATTTTTTTAGATTAACTAATATTCAATTTCTATCATATAGAGAGCATCAATTGATAAGAAAAAGGAACTCAGAATTAGAATTATGTAGTAATCAAGATTAATAATAAGGAGTGGCCCATTAAAAAATTTCGTAACATATGAAATAATAATACAACCATGTATAAAACAAAAAAATGAATCAATATTTGTAATAACTACAAAAATTGATCACAATTTGAAAGTTAAATGAATAACACATACATGTATTTTTAATAATGATAGAGAAAGATAATGGGTATAAAATAAAGGAGGTAAGAAGATTTCGTAAATTTACAAAGTAAACATAAAAGGGATATTGAAAAGTCATGATCTCCTAGAATGAAAAAATAAATAATTAAATGGAAATAAATTACTCAAATAATAAATCATTAAAATAATAAAGGTTTAGAAAAAATTTTATAATCCCTAAACTAAGATAATTGGTGTATGTACCCAACAATATCAGGTTGACTAAACATGTCTCCTAAGTTATCCCCCCATAAGACCTAAAGGACATTCTCAATCTCTATGGGCTGGTGATAAGCACCATGGTATCAAAACATACAACCATGGGAAATATTTCCAGCTAAAAACACAACACAAAATGTCTCATCTAAATAATGTGAAATAAAAACAATTAGTTCATGTCACAAAAACATTGGTACAAACCCATGAGACATAACAATACAAGCTTAAAGAATAATTTCATAAACAAAATAAATACATGACTGTAACCAAGTCTCCATGTGATTCTCTATCACTGCCAATGCTGACCACCACAAAGTAAAACCAACTAAGACAAATCATTAAGCTAAATGAAACCCAAACCTTTAAATTTATCCTAAAAAACCAAGTCTCCATATTATGAAAGGAATTTTTATTGTGTGAGGAAAACCTCTAGTGTGATAACACCATGTATTTATACAATGTTTTTCACCCAGAAACCATTAAAACAAGATTTATAATGAAAAAATCTTCATAAAAATCCAATCATAAAATATATTTTTGTAACAAAATAATATTTTTCATTACAAACATTTCTTATTACAAATATATGATGAATATTCTAAAATTTATTAAATAAAAATAGTGACAGACTATAAAAACCACCATTGGAAACTTATAAGATAAAATTGTAGTAAAAAAATCAAGAAACATTATCATCATGAATATACCCTGAAAAAATGTGTTATAACCTATGTGATTACATATGTAAGACATGAAGGGTACACTAATCCAATGTAACGTGAATCCTAGAGACACCCATAGTGGTTCCACACTCACAAAGGACTGCAAATGTCAATATCCCAAAGCACCCAAGGTTCTCAATGTGATATGTTCTCTAAATAAAATCATGAAATTCATGGATAATATTTAATTAAATATTTATATCAGCAAATAATTACTTCTATCATTATTGAAACCCCATTTTTAGAGTCAAACCCATCATAGAATAAATTCATTGAAAACCTGGAGTGTGTGAAATGATTTTTAAAGAAAACCTCATTTAATTTTGTTTGATGTCACCTTAGATGCATTTACACAAAATATACCTTGTATATATCAAATTAATCATTTAAAAAATCCAAACCAAAGGAAAGAGTGGGAATAATAAGGTTTTCAATGAGAAATATCATTACATTGAGATACCTACCCCACTAATAGAAGAAACATGGTCACCTTAAAAATAGTGAATTGAAATAAGTAGATATCTATTTATAAGCCAACATCTATAAGAAACATCCTCAATTCCCCACCCAACACCATCAATTAAGACATCACACCAAATTAGGGTTCTAATGGATCTGGGAAAAGAGATATCAGGAATAGATCTAGCGAAAATATGTGGAACCGAGAGGATATTTTCACATCCCTTAAATAAATCCAACTAAAATTATGAATATTTACTAAAATATAAAGAGGATGACCTTTAATAGCATCAAGTAAGGGATGGGTCATGCTAATTATTAATTTGGGAGAGATTTTGGTTTAAAATGACAAAGGGTGTCTAGGTAATTTTCTCATTTTTAGAAAACCACATGCTTCATATAGTTAGAAACGATATTCAGACAAACCATTTAGTCACTAATATCCCTTAAAATCAAAATTACACGGTTACCTTGGAAGTTCCACATAGTTAGATAAACTAAGGAAAATCCACGTAACCACCACTTAACCCAAACAAAACCATCTTCATAGTTTCTCTGGTGACTCAAACATTTAGAAAAAATATTCTATGACAATGATTTTTTGGGACTAACAAATCATTATCACACTCTTACCACATGAATGTCACAGAATATGCGTAGATAGTGCACTTATCCCATTTCTCCCAAAACAAAAAAATCTTGACCCCTGACTCTAAAAAATATTAAAACCACTCCATAAAAAATAACATCAAAATTAAAACTTACTTATAACATAAAGGGTGTCACAATTCTTCTAAACAAGTCACCCTCTATCACCAAAAATCTCTTAGGATTCGATAATGACAAATAGATAAGATCATTATTGCATCATAATCACATCACTCTCCAGTGCATAATTATTACTCATCTTCCCTAATAATGTACATAGACCAAGGGAATCATTTTTCTAGGAAGAAAATTATTATACTATTCCATAATATGAACTGGTTTCCCAACCACTAATGTGTATGCTTCAAGATCACTATATTTTCATTATATCATTTGATAAATCCCCTTTTGAAACCTCCTCAATTGGTAAATGTGAGACACTTCAGGAATTTATTTCAACTAAGATTGCAAGAACAATCAATGTGACACATTTGAAACACATTTTCTAATCTTGAAAGGTCCAATAATCTTTGGTTCCATATTACCCTATATTTCCAAATGACTATATCCTAAGTGAGGTAAAACCCTGAGAAAATCCTGATCACATATGGTGAAATCCAGTGGGTGATGATGTTGGTCCAAAAATTATTATTGGAAAATCTGAGTTGTCACTAACCACTTTAGAATCAATTGTAATGTTTTTATATCTTGAAAAAGTCATATCCCAACGAAATATCATTCTTCCAACTCTATATAATACAAATTAGATCTATATGGTCTCCCATACAATGCTTCAAAGGGTTCAATTTTAATCAAATCCTGATAACTATTTTTATAAGAAAACTATTTCAATGGAGTATTATTTTCCTAAAAACCAAAAAACCAAGAACAGATTCTCGATGCATATACATGAGAATATGAATGGCTTTATCAGTCTATATTTTCATCATAGGAAGATATGTTAGGATTAACTTCATCTAGGTACCCATTACCTATTGGGAACCTTTCTAAAAATGATATTTAAATAATGGATCTCTATAAAAACAATAGAATAAGATACCCTATGGATATTAAATTAATATTAAATAGAAAATTGAAAGGCCTCTTCCACCTTTACCATGCCCTTCATAGGAAGAAAATGAGCTAATTTCATTAGTTAACCAATGATAACCAAAACTGCATCTCTCCCACTAGGATTCTAGGTAAAAACAATCATTAAAGTCTATATATATCTCATCTAAAATACATACTGGAATGGGTAATGGATTTAAAAATAATATAAGGTCTATAGTTGTAATGAACCAACCCATTGGGGCCCACATAGCGGATAAAAGGCTAGGTCATCACAAACCCTAGCCCGAATCTAATAGGCTAGGAGCTGGAGACTAGTGCTGAGAAGGGATAACTAACATGGTAGGCCTTTTCCTAATGTACCTATATGATTTCACCCAACCATCTACATGTATAAGTGTATGGGAATAATAAATAAAAGATAGTAACATTTATAGTAAAAATATTCAAGTAATAATCTCTAGGGGAAAAAATATTATGAAGATGTAATTAGAAATTTAATGAGGAAAAATACACTAAAAATGTCCTAGAGGGACAACCACCTACCAAATTTATTAACCAAAGTAAAATTCAATCCATCACAAGACAATTTTACAAAGATGAGTAAAACTATTTCCACACACATCATCTTCACCGAAGTGTGAATAGAAATCCAGGTCCAAAAAGGACCATTCCGAATAAGAGTCCACAATGGCCATTTTGACGAGGCAGCTTCAACCTCATCAGCCTCCCTGTAGACATGTGTCAAATCAAGAGTGAGACCACATGTATGTTGAAGACACTCAACCCAGGATGGTAACATATTCTATGGGACATTCTTGGACCGACTACTAAGGATATCAACTACTAATGTCGAGTATGATTCCATCCACAGAAATTTCTTTCCATATTGAACAACATAAGTGATGGCTTTGCTCATAGCCAAAATCTCAGATTCAATGGAAGAGCCCTGTCAGATGAAATAATAGAAGTAGAAATCAATGAAGCCCCGATAGTTATGGATGCCACCAACTGAGCATGAAGGACCAAGTGCACCTAAAGCTACCCCATCAACATTGAATTTCGCTCAATAAGGGATTGGGGGATCCAACTAATGAAATTCAGTACCAATGGTCTTTTGGTTCTGCCAGAGACACAAAACATTATTAATATTATGAGATAATTCATGTCATTACTCATACCACTAGTCTAAATATTTGAAGAAGTAAAAAAATCCATGTGAATATATTTGACACCAGTAAGAAAAATACACACCAAACAAGAATACATGTATCAACCTGACAATAGTTAGAAATAAATAAATCTAAGAAATCCTTACTCCTGATCTCTAAGATCAACCATCATATTTGATCAATTCACCTCGGTATCAATATTCTCCACTCTAATCATAATTTATCTTTTTGATGTATATACAATACATGTAACATGTGGAAAATCCTTGGAAATGGTGAGTATATGCATATCAAGTAGGATGACCTGAAACTAGAATGGATCGATGGATAGATGCAGCAATATTCATCTAAACCCAAAGTAATATGGAAATGAAAACCCATCAGATAATCCAATATATTCTCATAAATAAACCCAAATTAGGAAGAAATGGGATCTCCATCTCGCATCCCAGTAGAAGAAAATTAGTAATCCTATTGCTCCATAAGTCTATCACTGATGCACATCATCAATGGAAACCTCAGGAGAATATGAGTATAGGGGCCCATACCTTGCAACATCACTCCATATTTGAGTGGTCACACATCACCTATAGAGGAACAACACCCCACCATAACTCAATGATGAGGGAGTACAACTCTGAGGGTAGGTAACCAACACCCTGTAGTAAGGGGAGTACTAACCCTACCTATATAAAAAATGTGGAACCCTTCCATGGTGATAAAAATGTATTGTTAATCCCAATATATCTATGATAGACTATGGAACCCACACCCTTGTGTGAAATTGGATTAATGACCCTAGATATTCTATGATATAATAGAGAACCTGATCCCCAGTGTAACGAGGTGTACTAACCCTAGTATCTATCAGATGATCCCACCTTATCACGACCATCATCAATAATCGCCTAAATATGAATCATGCTTGTAACATATTGTATCATATCACAAAATACACTCGAAAGGAAACCATCATGTTCTATGTGGAAACATACTTAGGATAAAATATTCAAAGGAAAAAATATGAGTAAAAAAGAAGGTGAAATGAGATGTGGAAGATTCATAATGGAGTACATGGCTTCTATGGGGTGCACATGGTGTGTGTCCCTACTTCACTTCCTGGTCATTTTATCCTTAGATGTTTCTTTTTAATACATGTATATATACATGGAAGGAATTTATGGATACATGCTGTGTATTTCCACCTAGGGACCAAATCATGCATCTCAACACATGGTTGGAAATTCACGCATGTTTTATATGAACTTTGGTACATTGTGTTTCCTTCCACCTGGGGCCCTAGGAATGTGTGGCTGGTAAAAATCTTGGTCAATTGGTTAGGGTCACATGGTTTATTGTCCCACCTACCCGTTGTGTGTTATTTAACTTTTCCTGAAACCCTATGCAGCAGCCAGGGGGCTATATGTCATGTGTTATTATGGAATACATGATTTATAGACGGGGTTTTCGCAGAAACCAGATAAGGTTTCAAACATATTGCAAATCCAATTTTTCTATCATGGATCTCCCCATTTTACTACCTGGTGTTGAGGGAAAGTTCCACAGGGTAATGATTCTAAGACTTTGATGTCTGGAAATCAGATTCCGACAAGATTCTTGAAGGTCTTGTCACATAATATTACCTCATTTCGCCACTACGGAAATGGGATCCATGAATAAACAACCATAATCAATATCTTTTTGTACAAAAATCACCAATCCATTCATCTTTACAACATCCACCATGAATCTGGGGGTCTGATATTACTCAATCCCTCTGGGTAATGTCGAACTATAGCCCAATAGTCCAACGATGAAGACCATGATGAACAAGTGGGGGAAATTCACAAGATCAAAGGTAAAAAACCAAATATTCTTGAACAAAAATCATATATCTGGGAATATAGGTAGATATAATGGCATAAATAAATAAATAAATGATTATACAATTTAATTCATCATATTGAATCATGTGAAGGGTGTGAAAACAAATATCGAGAATAGTAGATATAATCAATGCTCATTATTTTAATAAAAATGGGTTTAAATCCAAAATTTATAATAATTACCTAAAAAGGGGATCTATATTTTGTGGTTAACACATTCACTAGTAAAGGATAAGACCTATTGTATCCACTATCTCTAGATTTACCTCGGTCCAATCAACCATCATCCTTTGTTGATAATCTTCTAATGAAGAATGACATAGATCCTCTCAATTCTTATTGGGATTAAGCATTTAAACGTGAATAATTGATATAATGACGTATATATATATATATATGATTTTTTATCATTTATGTTTAAAATAAAATAAAAAAATTTATTTATTTATATTAATTAAATGCACAGACAACGACAATATTTACCTGATGTTTGGTTCTGACCAGCCATAGGTCCTGTATAATGTTAACCCTATATCCTAGGATCAATTGTGTTGATGGATTTACAATCATAGGTTTCATTATAAATGTATTCCATTATTATTAAAAATCATCATGCACATGATTTTAATATATTTAATATTTTTATAATATAAATTATGTGCTCACCGGTTTTTGTAATCTCACATTGTCATAGTTTATGGCTCAGAAAATATTACTAAAAAGATTTCCAATTATTACAAGGAAGAAATGACATTAAGTTATTCACACTTAAAATATTTTCATCCTTATAAAAATAATGTTAAAAAAAAGGTAGGGATACCGATCCTGTATCTCACTTAACACTTTTAGAATCTGTCTTTTATGCTCCCATGTTGTCAAAACACATAAATTGAGGGAGTGGTCCATCCCCACAGGATCCTCTCTGGTCGATCCTCAACCCCCACTGGGTATTCCATGGAGATAGCTCCATCCTTAATATCATTCTCTCCCCAGTCAATGGAATGCTTAATATCATTCATGTATCTCCTAAAATGTGACACATCAGAGATTTCCTCAACCCACTCCAACTATGGGGATAATAAGAGCTGTTATGTAACCTTTGTATCCCTCTAATGGAACTAGAGCATCTCGATGAACCTTGGAGACAAATTTTCTCCCCATAAAAAATAATTATAGTTCTCTTAAGGGGGATACTTTCTGGAAAACATGGTATCCATACTCAAACTCCAAGGGACTAATAAGTTGATTTTTGTTATATTTTTATAGGTTATGGGATATCCTCATATGATTTTAGATCACCAAATATTTATTATATTTAACATGTACAATATATAGTCAAATTATATATGTCTCACCATTTTTAGATGAGTATAAGGGTGGCCAGCATGGTCTCTTGTACAAGTCCTCAAAAGGAGTCATGCTGATCATAGATTAAAATAACTTTTTATAAGAAAAATCTACCAATTTCAAGTTATCTTCTCAGCTTCTTCTGAAGTCCCAAACAAAAGAACTCAACATATCCTGAAACACCTGAATAGTGTGCTCATTTTTCCTATACATAAGTGGGGGTGAAATTATGAACACATCTACAAGTGGGTCTTAAATACATCCTATAAGAATCTCCAAACCTATGATGTAAATAGTTCATCAGTATAAAAGATAATCTTCAAGGGTACCCCATGGGTATAGATGATCTCCCACACATACAACTATCCCAGAAACTTCACCAAACTCACTCCATGAAGGAATAGAATTTTTTTGACTTTGTAAGTTCATCAAAATCATCTTGAAGGAATCATAGCCTCTAACTATACATGGAATATCTATCACAAAGTCTATGTATATGTTATCCCATTTCCATTATATGATTTAAATTAGTTGTTCCAATCCTACAAGAACCTGTTTCCCATCCTTAACCTGGTGACATGTGAGACACCGAGTGATGAAATTGGGAACACTCGACCACATTCCATACCACCAAAACTACAACTAATGGTCTATTTACATCTTCCCTATACATGGATGTATTTAAAATGGAGATGTTTGGAACTACCTCATCACCTCCTCTAACATTGTGAAAAAAACTACCATAGCTTTGTGAAAAATGGTAACATGTTCCCATCATTAAGAAAATTCAACTAGTGAATCTATTGAAGATATCTGGTCATGAAGAACCTCACAGTTGATTTCTACCAGTATAAACTCAATCACATGATGGAGAATCCTAGGAGTTAACTCCGCCAACTAAAGATATGTTGTTCCCTTCTCCCCCACCAAGGTTAGGTATAGGTAAGCCAACTACATAGATGCCTACTCTATCGAACAATAGTGTGACTTCATTCAAAGGGAATTAGACTCCATGTTGTCTTTACTAAGAGTATAGACTATATCAAATTTATAATACTATAGGAACTCCATCCAGTACCTCTATCTCATTTTCATATATCTTTGTGTGAAGATATACCCGATACTCTGATGGTGTAAGTAAAAACAATTATTTCTCATATAAAATAGTTCCTCCACATCCCAAGAGACAAGACTACCATTGTTAACTCTAGGTTGTGAGTCAAAAACTTCTTTTAATGGGGTCTTACAATCCATCACCCATAAGTGATCACTTCCAACATTTGCATCAACATGTGGTTGAACCTAGATCCAAAGGAATTGCAATACACTACGTACTCCACTCCCATCTCCAGTTGTCTCAAAAAAAATAGAACTAGTTAGCCATGGCATTAAATCATTAAAGGATATGTGAAACTCCTTGGTCTATATAAAATTTTTCCCTTTCCATGTATGAGAAGTTAAATGGATTTAAATCATATAGAATCATTCCAAAAACCTCTTGTAGTACCCCACTAAGACAAGAAAACTTGTCATCTCTAAAATTCACTTTTGTTGATCCAAATAAAGAACTACATCAGTCCTCATCGAATCCACATCTAATCCATGCTAATAAATTCTATTCCCAGGAAGTGAATCTAATGGATCCATAACATGAAAATTGATATCTTACCATAAATATTGTTCTCTTAGAGTGATTTTAATACTATCTTCAAGTTCTCTATGTGGTCCTCATTTAACGCATAGTATATGTGAAAGTAGTCCATGAATATAGCCACAAACAAATCCCATTATGTTTAGAAGATCTGGTTTATAAAATCTATAAATAGATTAAGAAATTAACCACACCAAAATGCATCATCATGAACTCATAGTGTCCGTAGAGATGTCAGAAGGACAACTTCAAAATATTTTCACCAAGAACCCTCAACTGATGGTCGTTAAACCAAAAATCGATCTTCAATAACCAAATATCTCTCATAATTAATCAAAGAGGTCCTCAATTTTCAGCAAGGGTTACATTTTCTTTATCATTTCCTATTTTAGGTGATTATAATCCACAAAAATATGCAGTCTTCTTTCTTCCATTTTCTTTGAAAACAGCTAAGCTTCCTAGGTGGACACAATGGGTTTGATAAAACCCTTATCTCAAAGGTCCTCCTATAATATTCTCAGCTCTTTGAGCTCATTAGGGGTTGTTATTGTAATATCCTAGGTTTTCCAATGAGGTTCAAATCTTTTATCCAGTTTATATTCTTTTTTATCACCTAATGAGGGTACCCAAGGTGATCATGGGTGTATTAAGGGTGTCTAGAGATTTTTTGGAGCCTAGAGTCCATTTTTTCAGGACAAAACAGGCATTCCACATGATTAGGAGATGTTTTGAGGGACAAGCCACACGGTTACCCCAAACCAGGAAAGGCTAGATAGTGTAATGTTATAGGTCACACAATTTGAGCTAACCCTAAAACATAAGGTTTAGGCCTATGTGAGGAACTTTCATATTTTAAAAGATGTATTTTTTATGGTTTTCAAATGGTTTGGAAAACTATGTGATCTAACCATGTGGGTTTCCCCTTGAAATAGTGAAGTACATACAATTGGAATATTGTTTGGCCAAATCATGTGAATCAATATGTTAAGGAGAAATGAACATTTTTACCTTAAAAATATTAATATCCAAAAATATTTTTTCTTATTCCTTCATTGGATAAAACCCTCCCCTTAAGAGCTCCTCTTAAAATCCAAATCCTTGGATTTGGTGTGTTTCCTCTTTCCGGACTCAAAATGAAGATCCATTTTTCTCATTGGATCTGTATGGGTTAGTTATTCAATCATATTGTGTAGTTTTTCATTCATCTCGTTATCGATGAAGTTATTTAGGTGTAAGATAATATTACTTCTTTTTCAGGTTCTTCATCCCTTCTTTATTTTTCTTTGGACCTAAATCAAATCCAAACATGATAATAGAAGGGTGATCCACTAAAAACCCTCATTGTGTGGTATATACCTTTCTTGTGTGTTTTGGTGCTTTATAAATCTTGTTTTCACTGTGTTGCATGCTAGAATATTTAGTGCTTACACTTAAATAAACATAATAATTGAATTAAATTGAATAGATTGTGTTTGGGAAACCAACTAGTTCTTTTCATTTTTTTGGAGGCTACTACCCCAACCCAGGCAACCCATGGGGTGTGCCTTTGTAGTTTAAATTTTCTTATACCACCCAAGGAGTGTGTGTGAGCTTTCCTACCTATAGGAAGCTATTATAAATTAATGAAAATTGAATATAATGTTCAGAAGATGGTGAAGCCTCCATTCCATGTAATGACATGTTGTTTAATTCTTTCAATTTTTTTATATGAGTGGTTACATTCATATAATGAAATTTATTGGGAATTTTTGAATGAAATGATTTGATGAATTAAAATGGTAGTGGATGACTTAGTTGGTATACCTTTGATCCGAATTCAATTAGACTCCATGTATGTTCCTCCCAAATGTCTGGTTTATAGTAGTGGAAGTCTTGGATTAGATTTATCCATGGTAATTGATTTTGTAGGATGCCTTACTTTCTTAGAAATTCATAGGACATTATCTTCTAACATGCTCCTAGGAATCTGGATAGGTTTTGCTAAGTTTCCACCAAGATGCTTCTATGAATCAATGAGGATTCCTTGGTCTTATATACCTTGGATCAGGCGCCATAGATCCTGACATACATGATTACATGGAATACCTTTGTGAATGACATGTGTATATGGAAAGTCAATGATGATTTTTATATATAGTTTTATATGACATGGTCATGTTAGTGGATCACACTTGGTTATATGGTGAGGACATGGTGGTTTTTTAGGTTTTACTATATCCCTTTCTATGGGATCCTAACCCTTGTTTTGCAGGGGACCTTGTCTGGATAGACAGTATCATATACAGCTATAACATTTTCTATGGTAATTTCATTTTACATTTAGTACTATCATATCTTTTATATACTTAACAATTCTTTAGCTTGTATTGAATAACCTAGACTTATAATATACCATGTTGGTGGTGGCCTAATAAGTGGTATCTCACACCATGTTTAGGCTGTTGTTGCGTACCCATAAAAACTATATGGATGTAGGTAGGGATCTTGGAAATCACCCATAGTTTTATGCTTGAATTTTTGTTATGCTTATGAGAAGGGGATCATAGGATCAGGATGAGGATCTTTATGCTATTAGGGATAGCTCTTTTCATTCTTTTTAGTATTTTAGTACTTTTTTTGTATTTTTTATCTTGTATACTAGTTTTCCATATTTTTAGACACATGAAATGTATCATCATCATTTTTTATATGATTATGTTTCCAACATTTCATTGTTAATATTAGTTTCTTGAGTTTTAATCACTTACTTTTATATTTCTTCTATAGAAGGTTCCTACTATAGTGGTTATTATGTATTTTTTAATATATGATTTGTATATTATATATATATATATATATATCCATTGAATTACACTCTGATAATGAGGTCATAGTCACCCCATTGACACACCATGGGCCCTCGTTGCTAGTTGAAACCCTCTAGAGTATGGAGAGGCGTGATTGAGGCCATGTGGACAACATTTTTTGGGGAACATTTGAGTGGAACCTAGGTCGATATGTTATTATCAAATAGGCCACTTAAGATATCAATACTGTCTTGGAGTGTAAGTTAATATAGAATCCCGTCTCCCAACATAGATGTAGTCCTAAAACATCATCTGGGAAAACATCATTAAATTCCTCCACTGCCCAAGGATTCTAGATACCTAATGTTATTCACTTAGTCAGAACTTATTATATAATTTCTTTACTGATTTTATATGAAATTTGTATAGTTTTTGTGAAATATTAATGTGTAGATATTAAATATAAGTTTCAGCACTATTTGAATTCATCCAGATTCAAGTCTATTTAATGTTTTAATAATAACAATCCCCATACGTACCCAAATTGAATGTTTATTGTTTTTTAGGATTCCTATATCAATAAAATACATTTAATTAGAATGGATCATGGGCCAATTCTTCCATTTTACGGGACATATGAACCATACAAGAAGACCCAAAAAAATTGTGATGAAACTGGACCTGCTTTGAAGGTTTAATTACTGGGCTCAATCTAGAATTTCAAATTTCTTTATTCTCCTAATGTGTTTGGGGGACAATGTAAGAAGTCATGGATAACAATTTCAGGGACCAAATCCATTAAAAAGAGTCCCAACTAATGATTTTAATTTCATCCCACCATTTATAGTGGGAATTAAAATCCAGATAATATTCATAACATTTATCATGATTTATTAATGAAATCAATAAGAAATTTTGAATTGTGAAATAGGAGATATAGGAGACCGAATTTGTAGAAGAAATCATTCATATTTGAAGGAATTTTTGTATTCAAAAATCCATTCACATTTTGGCCATCAGAAAAACAATGATAGAAATGGACAGTTTAACATTGTTTATGAAAACTACCATAACGTTGGGTCCATAAGTCCAAATGCCTCAAAATATTTAGAGTCGTCGTCAAAAATTATTATATACAACTTTGAAGATGGATATATCTTGAGATTCAACTCTCTGGATGTCCAAATCCTCGAGCCAATGGGAGGGGTAGTTTTGGAAGGCAAACAGTCTATCACCATGGGATATAAATACATCCCCTCCTCTCCTTTCGAAAGTGTTGTCATTTTAGAAGAAAGAAGCATATATTGGCATGGAAAAAGACTTTCCAAAGTGTTGGGAGGACCTTCCATAATCAATTTTTCACTTGATATACATTTCCGCCTCTCTTTATTTTCATTTACTTTTGAGTTCTTCTTTGTTGTAATCTTGTAAGTCTTTGTTTTTGTAATTCTATTTTAATGAAAGTTTATTCTTATTCATATATTATTACCACCCACCATCTATTAAATAATATTAATTGTCTTATAATAGTTAAAATATAGTTTAATACCCATCCCTAATTTTGAATTCTTATTGAATATAAAGTCAGTATTTAATTCCTTTTATCATTTGTGTATGTGTTTGACGCACCACTCTTTTATTATACCTTTATTTTTCTTTTCTTCTTAATTTATCATCATAATAATTACAACCATATTACGAATCATTTAAATGGATGATTAAATCCATCATTAGGGTTAGTTATAATTTAGGTATGTTAAGTGATTGAGAGCTTTTGCTTGATGAATATTCATTAAATTAACATTGTGTATGTTGGACTTAACATGTAATGGATTAATGACTTTTTTGTTTAACATATTGTTTACATGCATTATTAGGTCCATAAATACACTACCATCAAAAAGATATGATTTATCTTAGAACCCTAAGATATGTTAAGGCTTGGATTAAATCCTTAACACTTAGGAATTTCAATCAATGTTATCATGTGTAGTGGGTGTTAATTTAAATGCAATATACAAAAAAGCTCAAGGATAACACAAACTTAACTCCCTAAAAATGAACTCACCCTATTATTTATCAAAATTTTCAATTAAACACCAATCATTAATCACTTTATTTAAGATCTACCAATAAACCCTCTAATCAAAATACAATCAACTAAAAAAATTGACTATTAAAAAGTATCATCGCTGAGGATTCGACCCGAGTGTTGCTATAAATATTTGTAGAGCATCAGAACATTGAACGGCCGATAAGAAACAATCATCCACGCTTACAAATGGTTATGTTTCTAGGGATTGAGTAATTAATTAATCATTAGTTTTAGGTTATTGAAAAAAACAATAAAAAAATTAAAAAAATGTAAAAAACACAAAGAAAAAACTACCTTCCTCTTTCTTCCAAAATCTCTCTAAATTCCCCGTTGCCTCCCAAACAATCCCTCAAATTGTTTTGACCCTGAAATTGAGAGAACACTTCGCCAACATAGGAAGAACATAAGAGATAATAAACTCATTCAAGAACCTATCCTTGTCCAACCAATTAAATTAGATGTGGTCAATCCTAGGGAACAAACACTAAAAGAAGTTTCTTCCCCTGATATGAATTACCAACCTCTTGGTATTCAATATCTAAACATAGAGTATGACATAAAACTTAAATCAGGTTTGATTCATATTCTCCCTCATTTCCACAGGCTATCCAGTGAGGATCCACATCTTCATCTTAAAGAGTTCCAAGTGGTGTGCTCTACCATGAAGCCTCAATGGCTTTCTGAGAAACAAATAAAACTCTCAGCATTCCCTTTCTCCCCATATGAAACTGCTAATTCATGGCTCTACTACCTTCATCCTGGTTCCATAACCACACAGAATGAAATGAAGCGACACTTCTTATAGAATTTCCTTCTTGCTTCTCTGTACTGCTTATATCCTAAAGGAAATAAGTGGTATTCATCAATTCCCAAATAAATCACTCCCGGAATACTGGAAGAGGTTAAAAAGGCTTGTTACAACCTCCCCACAGCACTAAATCCCTAACCAACTCTTCATACAATACTTTTATGAGGGGTTATTGGCTATAGAGTTAACTATCATTGATGCTGCAAGTGGTGGTCCTCTTGTTGATAAAACTCTTGAACCTGCAATAGATCTCATAAGTAACATGGCTACAAAAACACAACAATTCCATACTCAAGAACATTCTCAAGACAAACAAGATCAGGTAATGAATCTATAGATCTAAACAAGATTAAAAAGTGGATGAGTGAACTTACAGGTCTTGTGAGACAATAAGTTGTGGCTACCAAACCCCAACCTCATCTTCTCCACAATCTATGTTCCCTGGACCTATCAAGAACTGTGGAATCTGTAGCTCCCCATCTCATCCAACTCACACATGTCCAAAACATCAAGAGGATCAATCAGATTCATCTAGACTATTGGAGATCAATGCAGTATATTCTCAGCAGAACCCCAACGCTCAACAATCAGGTCAGTTTGTTAGAAACTTCAACCAACCACATTATAAGCCCTTCTCTTATACATATAACCCTAACATGAGATATTGGAATCCCATTTCTCATCCCCCTCAATACCCTCATCAAAAACTATACCAATTCCAATATGGTCAAGGTGTTGGTAACTTCCAACAACCATATCCTTTTATTCCTTATCCTCAAAGGAACAATCATCCTCCTAGATTCCACTATCCTAGTGAGCCTTCCCAATTCCCAAACCAATACAATTGCTTTCCCAAGAACACAAATCAATGTAATTCCACTCCATTACTAGCCTCTTTTTCCAAGAAACCAAGGGAAAGCACTGTATAAGATCTTGCCTCCTTCACCTGTTCTAGCCTCAAGAACATTGAAACCCAAATTGGTCAACTTTCTTCCCACCTGATCCAGCTCTAACAATAAAATTATTTATAACTCCCAACTCAACCATTACCCAACCCCAAAGGTAATGTAAGTACAATTTCACTTAGATCGGGAAAGAAAAATGATATCCATCAAGATATGTCCTCCAATCCCCATTAAATGTAGACCTAAAAATGAAAAGAAAAATAAACTTGAAATGGAATCTGAATACATTCCCTCGTCTCCTTCCATTCCACTGAGGAACCCAATTCCTTTTCATCAAGCCATTCTATGCCAAATAAGTCCTTTGAACCCTATCCTGTAATGCTCTACATGTTTATATTTTTTGAATTTAACATTTCCCTCTTAGATTCCTTAAAAAAAATCCCTATGTATGCCACGTTTCATAAGGAATTGTTTACCTACAAGAGTCAACTTAGGAGGTTCAAAATTGTTTCCACCCAACAGTCTATTCCCATATAGTTAAAAGATCTAGGGAACGTTATGGTTCCATGAAAAAATGGAAGTTCAAACATTGATGATGCACTCATAGACCTTCAATAATATTCATTTTTTTATTCAAATAAGAAAATCCAACATTCATCCTTTCCTATCCATGATCCAAAAATTTCTGTTATATGTGAGGTGAAACCTGAACCAATGTGTTTATATTTTCTCAATGGTAGTGATGTTTATGATATTTGTTCCCGAATTAATAAATTGATCACTAGTGATATTGAAATTGAATATTACTTGGAGAAAAACATTGATATGATGGATATTGAAACATTTATTTAGTCTTATGACTCCACCAATCCACATTAATCTACATCAGCAAGTGATGAAAAAAATGATTCAAAAACAATTGGGATTTCATACTCTATTTTTGTGTCAACTGAAACTTACATAAGTGAACCATCAGAATTGAGACATATTATTGAATTTCCAAGCATAGAAAACAATCACTTTGTGGATAAAATAATTCCTCACATTGAAGAATAAAGGGAGGATAGTCCTATTCTTTTTCCACCCCCATTTAATTGTAAGAAAAACAACAAGGAAGGGATGAAATTATCCAATGAATCATCAGGCCTCCCAAAGGAAAACATTTTCTAGAAGCACACTGAACTTGAGAAAATATGACGGCCACTATTAGACTATGGGTAGTCTACTACAACTGTCCAGCTATAAGCAAATAAATGTAGTGCTTCTTGGGAGGCAACCCATATTTTCTTTTTAGTTTTATGAATGTTTAATTTCTTTTAGTTTTTTATTAGATGAATAAGGATTTTTCTTATTTAGGTAACATCCAACATGTGGTTCATCAACTTCTATAGTAGACCCACCATTGGATGGAGATGGAGACGCACCAAATTCAAACAAAGGGAAGCTTATTTCCCTTCAACTCTCTCTCTATCTCTTCCTCTCTCTCTCCCTCTTTCTTCTTATTTCCCTCTCTTTCTTTTTTTACCACTTTCTTTATCAATCACTTTTATTTTTCTCTTTCACTTTTTTGTGGGTGTGTCTTTATAAAAAACATAAAAAATCCTAAAAAACTAAAAAACACAAAAAATGATAATAAAATATTTGAAAAATCAAGTGTCATACTTACTCACCTTCCAATTTTAAAATTGTGTCCAACCATTTTGTGGAGTCAAAATACATGGTTTCATCTCAAGTTTTTTTTGGTTTCATCATGAGTTTGGATAAATAATGTTGTGACATAAAGTAGAAACTTGTCCGATCTTTCTGAAGGCATCTATCCCGTCTATGATGACAGAATCTATTCTGGAACAATGGAAAACCAATACATTCCCAGGAAAATATATTTTGGTTTCATCATGATAACATAGAGGTCCAATGTAAAATTATATCCACAAAGAAATAAATTGTATTTTCAATAGTCGAGTGATATAATAAACATCTCTCTATAAGAACCTCTAGCTTTAGTTGTTGGGATAAGGGATTAATTGAAAGCTTCTTCTCTTACATCAAAAAAAGTATATGATCGAATGACTTGCACCTGTGCCTACTATTACTAAGTTAGGAGTAGAATAAATATAAATCATACCTTAGATATTCTCATGTTCAACCTGATCAAATACCTCCATGGTATTCAACTTCCCATGGTCTAGACCTCTATCTCCCTAAGCCTCAAATGGGCCTTCTGGTGATGGTTGTGGTGGCTCATAACATCACCCTCCCCAAAATTATCCTCCCTCAGAAGCTGCTCCTACTCCCCTTCTAGAAAAACCATTTTGAGGTCCACCTTAGACATGTATGGGGGATCCCACATTACTATGATGACTCTTCCATGGAGGTCCATCTACTTTCTATATGTCCTACACAACACATCAGGTCAAGAAATCATGATCCCTTTGAAAATTCTTATTTCCAGAATAAAAATTCCCTATCAGGGATAAAATAATCCTCTAAATTTTCCCGGTGCCTAGAAACCATGTTTACAATTTTGAGATTACCTCCTCGGATGATATCTCAACATATGATGTCTTCTACCTATTGCATATGACTCATCCCCTTGATACCCACTATCAGCTCCAACTATTCAACATCCCCCCACTAAGAATCTCTTTGTCACTAGATCATTCTCTATGACACCATAATAAGTGGGTAATCATAAGAAAATCACACTGGCTTTACTTTATATGAAGATACCCTACTAGAACTTCCTTGATTAGAAGAATTCATCTTATACCATGTTGAGGGAGTACCACATAGGGTTACAAAACCTTGCAACATACTCATATACAATCATGATACACTCTCACAACCCAAGATTCTCTTGGATAAGAACTAATAGAATAAATGATGTGTAATACTCCCCATGAAATAGGTAGTATAAGAAAAACCATGACAATGTTATCTTTTCAGGGGTATATATATGAAAAATCCATCGGCACCAAGCTGCTCCCAAAAAATGACGGGATGCTAGCGAAACAATATAATATGTCTCGGTCTAAACTAGACATGAGAATTGAAAAACTAACTCAAGACAATCAAACAATACTTAGTGATATGGATCACTAGAGAACCTTAGTGGCCTCTGAAATGGGAACTCGTGGAGTGATCTAAGACTATGCTCATCATGACCGAATCTTCTAGTAATAACCACTACTTGAAAGGTTGGGGTGACACTACATACCCCTAGAGGAAACACATCGTGGGATGGCTACTGAATTGAGGCATCCTCACTCATCATATTTTTTTGTGATCCAAATTCATTAACCTAGATGGCTATCTTCACATAGGCATCATGAAAGTAATCAAGGCCTACCATGGTAAAATTGGTATATATGTACGGGGAATTAAAATAATAATTATATTCAAATCGATTAATCTAATATGATGCATTTACCATGGAACCTTCCAACCAAATTTCTCAGTATTTCAAGTCTAAAATTAGATATTCAGAGTTCTTTTTAATGGATACGTCATCTGTCCCACTGACACAGGGTTCCCTATCCTGGAAGTCACACTCGAGAAACTTTGAAACTATCTGACTAACTCCCAACTAATCCTCTTAATGGGACAACTCTGACCACTATTCTAATGAATAAATTACCCTAATACCACTTTTTAATGACCTTAACCATTTGGTCAAACTAGGCTTATGGAAGTTCAAGCCACCATACCCCTAAACTCACCTTCAATTGGAAAGGGAATGGAGACAAGTACTAAGAAGGAATAACTAAAATTGGGAGCAATTTCTTAGTATACCTATACAAATGAACAAAAACATCTTTAAGCAGAAGTGTAAGGTATTAATAAATAAAAGTTATTGGAACATGGCGTAAAATACCATGAATGTAATAACCTCTAGGGAAAACATAATTCTATAATAAAGTAAACTAAAATTTAATGTTTAAAATACACACCCAACCAGAAAAGATATCCCAACCTGAAAACAACTATAAATAGATAAATTTTAGATATCCCTAGTCCGGATCTCCAATCCCAATAATATTTCATGGTCAATGCACCCAGATATCATTAGGCTCTACCTTAATCACTTCTAATTTTCCATTGTCTTCCTATGATAGAACACATGCAGGAAAAGTCCATGCAAGGGGGAGTGTATCAATACCTAATTATATTACCTAAAACTAAATGGGAGTGGTGGAGAGATTAAGAAATAGTAAACTCATTCCAAAGAAAGAAGAAAAATAAGACCCATTATATATACATATATATTCTCATAAAAAATCCCAAATGATAGAGAAAGGGGTTCTCCATCTCACATCACATCCTAATTTGATTAGTTGGTATGTGGCTCCATAAGTCTATAATTGATTCCCAGAATAAAATCTAACCTCTCTAAAATATGATTTTAGGGTCCTTCACCTCTCAACAATGCTCCATAGCTGAGGGGGAATACATATCTTATAAATGACCTTCACCACACCAGATCTTGATGATGTGGGAGTACCACACAATAGGTAGATAACTTGTTCCCTGTAATAAAGGGGGAATATAACCTACCTATATAAATAAATGGGGAATATAAAACCTTGTGTGATAAGGGTATAATGACCATGATATACATCTTTTAGCCTAAGGAAACCATTCCTTATTTTAATAGGGGAGTACCAACCCTAGTATAGCTCTCATAGAATAAATCACCCATGACCCTGTGTAATAAGGGAGTATTTACCCCATTATCTATTTAATGATCCAGCCTAATCATTAGCATCATCAAGAAAATATTGAATATGATCCATTTTTTTAAATCATACATCATATCTCAAAATACACTTTGAATTTCACCATCCAATTATACAAAGAAAAACACATAGGATATGCTTCTCGTGGGGGAAAATCAAAGTCAAAACGAAGGAGATGCGAGAGGTAGAAGATTCATGAAGGAGTACACGGTGTGTATGCTATCCACATAGTGTGTGTCTCCAAACCACTAAATGTCCTTGTTCTCCCTAGGAATTTCTTTGTAAGATATGTCTCTATTCACATCATGAACTATGAGTTACACAACGTGTATGTCCACTTGAGGACACAACCATACATATTAACCCATGGCTATTTACCGTGTTACAAGGTGTGTACTTCAACATTGGGCCCTGGGTGTGTTCATTTAGAACATGTATTGGACACCTGGTAAATTTCACATGGTGTGTAGTGCCACCTAAACAATGTTTTATATTTAACATATATTGAAACCTGAGTGTTTCTTCCATGGGGATACATGTCATGTGTTCTTCTGGGTGACATGAAGTGTACTAAAAAAATTAAAAGAAACACAAGAAATTTCCACGCACCTTCTAAATCTAATATATCAATCAAATATCTTGATATTTGACCTCTCAGTTTCAATGGAACATACCACCAATCATCAATTCTCATCCTTCGATGGCCGAAAATCAGATTTAGAAAAACCGCTTGAAGACAACATCAACTCCCATACCCCGTATCACCTCTTATCACTACACATCACCAATTTGAATCTCATATCCATGAGTAAAAAACTAAAATATATCACAATATTTCCACAAATTAGGGATCCAATAATCATGAACACATCCACTCAGAATCAGGGGGTCTGATCACGCTCGGTTCCTCCCAACAATATCGAATTGTGGCCGCATAGGCCAAGGACAAAGAACATGAAGAAGAGGTGGGGAAAAGGAAAAATAAAAAAGGTAATACCATCATTTTCCAAGAATTCATGGATAATAATCATATATTAGGGAAACTAGATTGATATCATGGTATAAAATAAGAAATAAACGATTCAACAGTTTAATCATTCATACGTGGTCATGTAAAGGGTGAGAAACCAAATATCAAGAATAAAATATACAATAAGTGATTATTATTTTAATAAAAAGGGGTATAAAACCAAAATTGATGATCCCTACCTGAAATAGGGATCAATTTTTTGGGAATACTGCATTCTCCAGTGAAGGATAAAACTCGATGCATCCACAACCTCTCGATCTAGCTTGATCTGATCAACTATAACCATCCATTCTCAATCTTCCAATGGAGAATATCACAACTCCTATAAATTATCCTCAGGTTTAAGAAAGTAATATCAAATAATTTTTATAATGAGGTATACACATAATATTTTATGTTATGTTTGTTTAAAAAAATTATTTTTTTATTTTAATTAAACACATTCCCAATAAATTCATAAAATGGACATCTTTCACAGACAAACAATAGGTTGTTCCTAGGGAAAACCCCACATCCCAAAATGAATTGTAGTCATATATTTCTGATAAATGGATCTATTTAGAATTTATTCTATTATTACAAAAATAATAAACATGTGAATGATAATAATATATTTAATATTTCTATAATATAAATTCTTGGATCATCGGGCCTCAGAATCTTCCACCATTTTAGAACCTACATCCAAAAATATTCCATAAAATATTTCACTGTTTTACATGGAAAAAATGTAACTCTACTAGTTCTATAATTTAATATTCTAGAAGGTAATGAATCAGGACAAGAATTCACCAAACAACCACCTCATCTCAAATCACCAATATCGAAGAATCAAATTATGATACATCTTCATATTCCCATGGTGTATAACCAACTAGAACAATGTCTAATATACAAAAACTCTTTCTTAAGAGATATCATAATTACCAATTTTTATTATAAAAGAAAGACTCCTTCAAGAGACATAGACTTTTCACCTCATGTATCCCCTTAATAAATGGTTTTAATAAAACATTAACAATCATTGTTTATTTTGTGTCAATGATAAATCTTACCATCAAATAAATAATCATCTTCGACAAAATCTATGAACTCCTTCCCATATATTCTTCCAGATAAATCAACATATAAGTTAACATACTCATCAAATAACATTCTTCCATGTATTCCGTAATGAATTTTTCTACTAACTATCATCTTAACGCATTCATGGACACATTCTATTTTTTAGTTGAGTATTAAATATCAAAATCAAAATTAAGAAGATACGCAACCCAAAATAATTTTCCAAGGTTTCTATCCTTCTGGGTGAAAATATACTTCTGGATCTTATGATATGAATTTATAGTAAATCTCTCTTCAAAGAGATAGTGTCAACATACCTTGATAACTTATATGTCCTCAGCCAATTCAATATCATGGGTAGGATCAGTCATCTAGTGATGGTTTATTTAGAGAGAAAAATAGTCCACCTCTAATTTCCCTTGAATCAGAACGCGTCCTAATACCATGCTTGGGGTAAAGAAAAAGACATCAATAACCAATATGAGTTCTAAATAAATCAATAAATGATATAAAATCAACCTTAGCTTAAACTCCTCAAATTATCTTTGAAGCTTATCATTCTATTCAAACATAATTCCCTTACAGGCCAACCCTATGATACGAGATTATTGAATTGACCAATATTAAACAATATGCCTATAATAATCATCTTAACCCAATATTATCTAAATATTAAACTTATTTTTGGGTTTATCTTAAGACATCACCACATGTATCTTTTCAGGATCTACTGAGATTCCTCCCTCAAACATAACTTGTCTTTGGTACATCACTTTATATATCCAAAACTAATATTTTGAAAAAAAATCTCTATATATGATGTTCTTTCTAAGTTATGAGAACACTATCTAGTTGAACCTTGTGTTCCTCATCTGAATTAGGGTACACAAAAATATTATCCACAAAGAACACGAAATATTCCAAGAAATGATGAAATATATGATTCATCAAATAAATAAACCCTTCAAAACCATTAGTAATATTGAATGGAAAAAAATACTTTTAATTTATATATGTACTAATGAATGTTGTATTAATAATATACTCTTCTCATAATCTTATTTGGTGATACCCCAATTTCATATCAATATTTGAAAACCATTGGTCTCCTATAAGATGATCAAATAGATCATAAATCTAATGAAAATGATAAATATCCATAATAGTAGCCTAATTAAAAGTTATGCAATCAAATAATTCTAGAGGCTTCTATCATACTTTTATGTGAAAATAATTACAAAATCCCAAGATGAAATTCTTGTTTGAATAAATCATTTTTCCTCATGATCATTAAGAAAAAAAATAATGTTCCTTAAACTCACTGTGTGCCATATGATAATATGGAATTCATATATGAATCATCCTTCGAAAAAGCTCAATAGTAAACTCGACTTCTCTCTAGGGTTTGAACCCATAAAATAATTAGGAAACAATTCAGGGTTCTCTTTTACAATAGAAGGAATTAGAGCACTTATATACTGGTCAAATACATCAAGAAACATATCCAAAAATTAGGTTGATATCATTAAATCCTTAGGAACACTGAGACCCTTTCTCCTAGATCTATGATCCCACTCCCCCTAAATGATGTGAGTAACACCATTTGAAGATAGAAAATGAAATTTAAAATGATAATAATTGATATGATATTTAAAACTAATCATCGAATAATTTCCAATTATAATGTAAAATATATCAATATTGAGAACTAGAAAATTCCGCAAGACATCAGGGTTGGTGATCATAACCTTTTACTCTAAACATTTAAAATCCATATCTTTCCTCCTTAAAAAGGAAGTGGATATTCTATCATGAATGAAATAAGATCAAAGCATAAACCTAAAAAATCGAACAACTTATAGGATTCAAAGGAATGATATATACATATATTAATCAAAACTAGGACTATTTAGGATGAAACATATATATTATATATCACAGTAGTTTTCCTTACATTATATTCCTTTAATAAATATTCCATATACTAAAGTAATCTTTGTATGGTCCTTTATTGAGACTTATTCCCTCCCTATGTATCCCTATTTTTATGATAATGAGATACCATTCATTTTATCTGACCATGCTTGAGAGCCTTTGTTAATGGTTGATCCTGCTCTACTTACCTAGTACACATTTCTGTAAAACTTCTTATTGTTACCAGATTTCCCGCAATAATGGAAAATCCTAGGTTCTAATATACAGTCATTATTAGTTTTACTAGGTCTTCTACAATGGATGAAAACCACCATGTTTCATCCAAAGTGATCTCCTATAATTGATCCTGGTAGAAACTAATAACCCTTAATATTATTTATTTTCTAGCCATATGGCACACTCTATATACCCCCTACTGCAATAGAAGCTCCACTAAGACTTTTATTCCTAATTATGTTTTCCATATCTATAGCCTATTAATCATCTACCTAGGAATAGTTCAGTAGCCACATGAGAATAAGAATTGATCAAATATTTTCCATCAGAACCATCTCAAACTATCTATCCTTGAGGTATTTATTAGTGAAAAAATACAGACATAAATTCATCAACTTAGTTAATTGAGTATCTTACCCCATAACCAAATGGTCCCCCTCATAAAAAGTCATAAACTCTCTGGGATATGTGTTATATAATATACTAGGACACAAATTCTAATTTAAGGTATTCTTGAATGTGGTCAAAGTAATATCTATAGGTAATTTATAGTTTACAATGGAATACCTCCACTTCCTTCTAGGTACTTCAATCATATAAGTGTCAAATCCCACCTTAGAGTTCTATAGAGTCTTTATAAACTGTGAAATACTCTTATCTTCTCAATACATTCCTCAAGTTATTAAATTCCTTTATCACCATACAATAATGGTGTATTTTTTTAATAAACATTAAATCGTGATCCACCATCCATTACTAGTTTCCATCACCCACTTGACCCTCATATTTGAATATACTAGATTACTATTTCCACTAGAGTATGTTTTTGTAGTAGATTTTTCCTTTGGGAGCTTCCCCTTGGGTCATTACCTTTGATTCAAATATATCTTTTTATAATTTATTATCTATTAAGGAAACCTAAAACACCAAATTATATTAGGAATAATCTCTATGGTAATATATGAACTTCAAGAATCCATATTAAATCCCTTAAACAGAACAAATTTATATCAATAGTATATTCAATGAGAGAGATAAGAAGACATGAAAACCCAATAAAAACATGACCTGGTTTATCTAAATAAACACAAAATAATGCATTAAAGATTATAGAAATCCCAAACCATCCATGGTAACTTGAGTCTAGATACAAAAGTGAGCTGGTTGTGTACCTATCTGCACTTACTACTCGAGCCTCGAAATTACTAACTCCTATCTACTAATCCCCTTGGAAACAAATATATCCTATGATACTATTTTTTAATGAACCAACATAGGTTGACCTAACACATCACCCAAGATATTCCACTATAAGACCGAAGCGCATTCTCGATATTCATGGGCTAGCAATAAGCACCTTGGAATCGACACATGAAATCGTTTTAACAATTTCACCCAAAAACACAACACAACATGTCGCATGTATAATAATAGAAAGACAAAAAATAGATTACATCATGAAAAAAAAAAGGTTCCCAACTATGAACCATAAAAATACAATAAAGAAGGATATACAAAAACACAAAACAATTTTAATACCATAACCATGTCTATGTGTGACCATACATCACCACCATCCCAAACCATTATGAAGAGACAGAAACCAAAATAATTCATCAATCAACATGACACCCTTGAACTATATACATTAAATCAAAGTCTATATACACCAAATGGTATTGTAGGGTATGAGGAAAACACCCTGTAAGATACCCATATAAATATATACAATGTCTCTCACCATGAAATAGTTAGTTCTAGCTTTAAAATGAAACAAAATATTCATTGTTAAATTACATTTCTAATCATGTTTTTGAACATAATTTGTATTCCTTTAAAACATTTCATATTCCAAATAGTCCAATAATATGAAAAAAAAATTAATGAAATATAAATATAGGGGAATAATCAAAACCATTCATGGAAGCTCATTAGATAAACGTGCGAGAAATCAAAGAATGAAACCTTACTATCATGAGTACACTAAGAATAGATAGTCTCTACCCTATGGGAATACATAAAATTGACATGCATATAGTGCTAAACTAGGGTAATGTGAATCCTAATGATACTGAGTCATACCACAGTCTATCGATATCAAAACCATTTCCCCTAGAAGTTCCACTCACTGCATTTTTAATACGTCCATATCACTATGATTAATTTTTTCTAAAGAAAATAATGTTACCAATTAAAAAAATTTAAAAACTAAAAAAAATCAATTACCACTCCCATGGTTGAAACCCAAATTTTCAATTCAAACCCACCTTTGAGACATTTCATAGAATTCATTAATTTCATAAAACTATTTTTGAAATAAAATCCCATTCAAAACCCATTTTCCATGCTACCCAAGATGAATTTACACAAAATAACCCTCATATATACCAAATAAATAATTTTCAAAAGAAAAACCAAATTATGGAATGGTAAATAAATTATTCCATGATAAATAACCATTTTATAGAAATACATAACTCTCCAATAGAGTAATCATAGTCTCCTTTGAAAATGGTGAATGGAAATGAATAGGTATAGTTCTTATAATCTTATATCCATACGAAACATCATCAATTCCACTACATAACACCCTAGATCAATCTCTAATACCCCATTAAGGTTCTAGAAAAATTTGGGGGAGAGAGATCAAAAGTAGATCTAGAGAAAAGAAGAGGAATTGAGATGATATTCACATATTAATTGAAGATATCGCACCAAATCGATAATGAATATCAAAGAGACGAGTGGGAGAACATACTAGAGAGTAAAGGAAGGCTTAGTTAGATATTATGAGAGATTTTGGTTTAAAAATAATTAGGGATTTTTCTTAATTTATCAAAATTAATAAAGTCACATATGTCTCATGGCTATACCCCATGAGTAGACAAATTGTATTCTAACTGTGTTTTCGTTTTCATCCCATGAAAACAATAGAGAATCTTACCTGGAAATAATTGCGTAGTTAAAAAAACATGTGTAAGGTGAGAAAATACCTCTTATCCCAAACCCATCCATAAACATGTTTTTTCGAGAAACTCTCACAATTATATAAACCATGATAAAACTATGAAAAAGGACACTAGAGTTGACATATCCGTATGGTACAATTACCACACGGTTACTACTAACTATGTGCAGACTATGTACCTAAACTATTTCTCCAAAAACTCCAAAATATCCACCCCAACTCCCGATTAACATTAAAACTACAAGAGATAAAAATGAAACCCAAAATAAAACATACATACAACCCGTAGGGTTTATAATAAGGAAACCCCTCACCTTAGGTCTTGTTTTACTTTTTCACGCCTAAACCTCTTGTAAAAACTAATTTTATATAATAATAATAAATAAAACACAATTTTATATTTATTTCTGTAATATGGTATCATTGAATTATTTTAGTAACTATTTATTAATATTTTTTATAGATAAAATCTAAGAGATAATTTTTGTTCAAATCAATCCATTATTGTTTTAATATTGTGATATTGATCCTTTTTTGTACATGAGTTCTATCATCTAAAAAACTAAGTAAAAAACTAAACTGACATAATTATTCATTAAATATGTTATAATAACAACTAATGAATGTAGTTAAGTGAAAATATAAGATATTGTCCTTAGAAGTGGTAAAACTGGAAATATAGGGCAATGTCAGATGGGGAGAGATATAAGAAATATTTATATTTTGTTATACTTATATTAATTTTCATGAAACATAATATCATTTTTATTTTTATTACATACTCGCTAATTATTTTAATAATGATTTTTAAAAAAATTAATTAATAGAAAAGGAAGAAAATAAATGAAAAGTAAAGTGATATGAGACATTAACGATTCTTTGATGACTCCTCCATTTCAAAGTCTATAACACCTTTGATACTTAGGGTGTGAAAAGAACATATTGTAAAAAATACATGAATGAGTATTATCAGGGTAAATATGGGTATATTCTAGGCTATGTGATCTTTTTTTAAAGTTGATTTAAAAATGGGGTGATATGGGGTATTTATAGGTGGGTGGTGGGATATTTTGAGATAAAATAATGAATATAAACATTTTATAACCATGAATCCTTATTGTGGTCTTCAATAAGATAAAAAATAGTATTAAACACCATTTTTGATGAAATATTTTTTTATGGATGTATAATATTTTTACCTTATAAGGAACCTAAAATCATTATTGTCCCATATTTCACCAATTTTATTATATAGTTTATTATTTTTATAAAAAAAAGTTATAATATTACCCTAATATAATTTTCATGTCATGACTACAAATATAAAAAAAATATTAAAATAAATTTCTAAATATCATAAGATCAATTTTTAAAAAAATAATTCCCAAAAAAAATAAGTTCTCATTGTATAAAACATTTCCACCCATTTTACAAATAATATGTTTTACCTGATCAATTAATATATACATTTTAGAAATTATTTCTATCATTTTTAGATAAATTATTTAAATATTATATCATATTTTAATTGCTATAAAATTTTATTATATATACAAGGAAGGGCACAAACCATGTATTAAAATCCATGGTCCTAATAAGTTTATTATTAATAAAAATACATAGAGAAGGATAAAAGATAGGTTGAAATGTCATGAAATTAAACAAACAACACCACCAAAAACAAAAAAAATCAACATCAAAATTCTTTTATATCTTCCACTCCTTCCTTAGTACCCACCCTGACCTCTTAGGTGTCGACCTCTCTTTCTTTTTGTAGGTTCTTAAAATGTGTCATCTTGTTCATCCAAGATCGATGAATCACCTTTCTCATCTTGAGGCCTAATGTATCCATCTCCATGAACATTGATAAATTACTCACTATTAGATCTATTTATGTTGAAAATTAGAGAAAATGTTCCCTTAAGACTAGAGTCGTAATGGACAGTATCACCCTCTACATTTTTTGGATTCCTTCACCAGTAAATAAATCACATGTTGCATCCTTAGGACTCATTTCTTTATCCTCATCTGCTCCCTTTCCTACTTATGAGTTCCATTGATCATCAGAAATAGTCATAAAGAAATTCAGACATAGAACATCTACCTCTATAATAATATCTCTTTATGATAGATTATTTGGGATCACATCCTATAGAGGGGGTGTAAAAGAGGGCCATGAACTGGCTTTTATAACTATTTGAAATCCCTCATCGACTACTAAAATATTTATTTTTATGTTAACAAGAAATTGGTTCACCTCTTTATCTACCCGAGGCTGGTCAAGATTATAAATTACTTTCCCCTAGACTATAGCACACTTTTGTCTCATTCTGTTATCCAATTCATCTTTCAAAACGATCTCATGATCTAAAAATATTGTATTTCTCATCACAATAATAAGGTCTCTGTCATGTTTCCTAAAGAATTATTCTCTTACTACTTGAGGCTCTACCACCTCTCCTATATTTTCTATATCAGAACATGATTTTTTAAATCAATATATCATCCTCTAACCTTATTCAATACAAGAATGATTGATATTTCCAACTATATTACAAATTCTATTTCTTGAAGAATTTATTGGACAGAATTACCCTTCCACAATAATAGAAAATAACACAGGGTCTGAGTAGATCATAGTGGTGTTTTCATATATTTTTCATAAAGAATACTTATAACTATCGGATTCAACAACTTCACCACAATTAGAAATATTTAATTTATAATTCTGAAATTAATTCCCAACCATCGTGAAAATAGAGCAATACATATTCTACCAAAATTTCACATCTAGATGCTCGATATTGGAACATTTTTTTATAGAAAATAGGATTCTTCTCAAACTCAATTGATAGTTCCAGTACTTTTTCAATGGATACAATGATGATAGGGTCAGCAATGGGTGATAAATGATTATCCTCAATGGGAACTCTTGAAAAGGTACCGTATCCAACAGGTTCATTTTCACAACTGACCATTAGTGGAGCATTGAGAGAGGAAGTGATATCCCAAAGCAGTTGAGAGTGCCAAAAGAATGATGTAAGATTATGGATTCAAATCCATACCTGAGTAACTGAGTAATTAATCAACGAAGGATTGAAAAAGGGATCCCAATCCAAAATCTAAATGATTTCAGGTTTAAGGGAGAAGAATTTTACACACCATTTCCTCAATTTGAGCTCGTCTATAGGGAAAACAATATAAAAAAACATTCTCCTATCAACATAATATTCCATATACCGAATCACCAAAATTTGGATAATATAGTTATGCAACTCCTCACCTTTAGAGGGATTATCCTCCCCCTAAAATATCGATTAGGCCAAGATCTAAAACATGACATTTTCAATCTCCTCAGCTATCATCTTCTGATCAACTTCAAAAATAAGAAAAGATCCATTTTTTATTACCATGGATGATGAAAGAACTAACCAATAATCCACTAAGAAACTAGTATTCTTCACCTTTTCACCCAAGTAATCATGGTATCACCAAATCCTTTCAATTAGTTTTCTCTTTAGGTGCATGTGAAGGTTGTAGTAGAAGTAACAACTCTAGAATCTGCCTTTCTAGAACTAACCACCTTTAAATGGCTAAAAAACATCATCAAAATTAAAATATGAATTTGAAGGGAATCCATCACAAAACAAAACCCTAGAAACCATAGAATCACCCATCACTATGATATTTCAATATTACAACCTCTATTATTATATTATTATATATATTGAAAACTATATGTAATTATTCATTTGAAAATTAAACTATTTTAAAAAAATAACACGTATCCACTTTTTGACACGTCGATTTCTAATTGGCAATTTATTTTATCAAAATAAATATCTAACTATAGTAATATTAATTTTTAAATTTAACAATTAAAAAACATGATTTATATATAATGATAAAGCACAATAAAAGAACATTTTATTTATTTATGTTAGAAGAATTAAATAATTATACTAATTATATTAAATATTTTTATTGAATTTAAATATTTAGGTATTAGAATTTAGTTTATTATATAGTTATTTAAATAGTTTCCTATAATGATAAAATTTTTATTCCAACAATTATGTTGATATTCTAACAACCATATATTTAAAGGCCCCCCTTCCAACTAAAACTATAATTTTTAATTTTATTATCCTATATATGTATCCTAAATATATATATTCTATTTTTATTGTTCTGTCTCATGGTTAAGCATATTTTTTAAAAAAATATACAATATTTTTAAACTTTTTCTTTCCCATTATTTTTAGGTTTTTAGTTGTGGTTTTTCTAGGAGGTCGCAACCCATAAAATTTTCAAATTCTAGTAATGTTTTTTACATGGGTTCATTATCTCATTGTACTTGTGTTAATCTTATAGAATTTTATTATCATTCACTTGTAATGTTCTATATTAAAATAATTTTCACTTCCATAGATTCAGATGTATGTAGCTCCACCATTAATAAATACTAAACAACCCTGATAAAGGGGGTACAATTATCAACACAAAAAAGCAATAAAACACCTTTTATCAGCACTAGAAAACACAGAAAAAAGTAACCATTTATCAGTGCTATAAAAAGTACCCCCTTTATTAGCACTTTTTTAGCTCTAATAAAGGGTACTTGAAATTTCATTTTCCTAACCACCGATAAAATTTTTCCTTTTATTAGTGCTAAAACCCATATTTTTAGTGCTACTAAATGGTATATTTCCTTAAAAAAAATATATATCATTAAATATATTATATTAATATAAAAATATATTTCTATGGATATAAATATAATACATTACCTAAAACATGATTTATATAGTATAAAACATTTTAGGAAACATAATATATAATATATTTAGTGGAAAATGGTTTCTAAAATAATTAAAAAATAATATTCATTAAAATTTTGATAATTATTATTGACTAATAGTCATTTAATAACAATTTGATGATAGAAAAAATAAATAAATAAATGATCTAAAATAAGTTGTAAACATGACACAACCCTTAAATGGCCTAAATTTTTATTCACATGTCCATTTAAGATATATCACATATAAACTAGATTTGTGTGAAATGATCTATGTCGTGGTGACTAGGGGGAACTGTAGTCATCATTATTTGGGGTAAAAAAATCCATGAAGGCCACCCAAAAATGAATTGTTTTTCAAGTTATCCCCCATTTTTTATCATTTGATGGAATTTCAAACTCATTTAATGGAGTTTGCTTATATAATTTTGTTAGAGAATAAATTTATTCTCAAGTATTACCCTCATATAGATATTATGACATTAAAATTTTATCATTTTTTATATTTTAGTGTTATTTATAATTAAATTTATACACATGTATACATATTTGTATATAGTTAATAATAAAAATTTAAGTTTATAAATAAATATTTAAACATATTTATATATAAAATATTTTATAAATATATTAACCATATTTAAAAATAGTAATTTCAATTTTTTTAAAAATTGAATATTTATATAACTATACAATGAATATAAATATATTATTTTTATTAATTAAAAAATAATATTATATATATATATATATTCTAATATGTTAATATATATTTTAATATATATGTTAATATATAATACATTTAAATAAATATAAATATTTATAATTATATTTATAGATAAATAAATATAATACATATAAATGTATGTATGTATGTATGTATGTATGTATATTTAAAAATTATTATAAAAATATATATATGGATAAAAAATATAATAATATATATATTAATAAAATATAAAAACAATATAGGGGTGGAAAAGGTTCAGGCGTGTGAGGGGGGTCGTAGGTTCTAAAACAACCAAAGCCAAGGGCATGCGGGTAAGTGAAGAAAGTGGTCTAGCATTATTGGGGGGGGATTTGAGCACTATTAAATGTTTGGGAGCCTATATGAGCACTGATAATTGGGGGGTACACCCCTCTGATTTTCATAAAGATTGGTTTCACTTTTATCAATGATTTATTTAATCACTGATAAAAGGGACCTTCATTAGCACTTTTTTAGCGCTAATAAAAATGATCCCCTTTAATGGAACTTAGATTATCATCAATTTCTAGCACTAAAAAAAGTTATTTCTAGTGTTGTTAAAAGGATGATTTTTGGTAGTGTTTATTAACATGGTTTATGTGATTTAATTATAGTATACCCTTATAAAAAATTTCATATTGAAAAATATTGTTCATTAAAAATTCTTAATTTTTTATGTAATCATAGTGTTTTGTTTCATTATAAAATATAATGAATCAAATGTATTTTAACATTTTAACTTATATGAAATAGTATTTTTGGTATTATATGTTAATGAAATACTAGTTTAAAAAACAATCTTTATTTCATGCAATCACCCCTAATATATATTTTTTAGTTTGATGCCTTGAAGCCCCGTGGATTCTATATGGAATGGTATTGAAGTTCAATATAGTATATTTTGAATCTTAATCTATGAATTTTAAGGTTTGTATTCATAAATAAAATTCAATGAAAATGTGTTATCATTGTGTTTCTTCAAATAGTAATTGAAGGGATCTATTGTTCAAGACTATATATTGTATTTGTGGAGATACTGACATTATCTATGTTTATACAGTCCCTATGGTTTCATTTATATTTCTATGAGGGCCATAGAACCGATAGAGGTGGGAGTGGAAAGGACCACTGTGTGGATTTTTTTCACTGATTCCTACTACAGATGTGGGGAATAGGTCTTCCCATTTCGCAGTTGTGAGACCTTAGTTGACCTAAGAGTAATGCATTGGAGGTGGGATATTCTCACCAAGAGATGAAAAAAAACATGGGGATTAAGGTATTTAGTAAGGATAATCAACATGAATCAAATATTTTTCAATATTCTATAGAATAAGAAACTTTATCAATTTCTTAACAGACTATGAAGGTCTAGAATTTATATCCATATAAATTTAATTGTAGATATGATATGTATGGAGGGAGGATCTTTACTCATGAATATAGTGGGTGTGATATAGGTTTCTCCTTATAACCTGGATTTTAATAACCATTTTGTGGGATTGGAGAATGAATTTTTGGAAAATTAGTAGGGATTATGGTAGGTAGTAGAGTATAATAAGATAAAGAAAAATAACAAGAAACCAGGTTTAGTTATTGATCAAGATCAAATGAAGATGTAGGATATAGAAATCAATCCCTAATTGGAGGATAAATTTGTTGAGGAAAATACATCACTGATTTCATTTTCATATGAATGAGAAATAAATATAAAATAACTATATAATCTAACTAGGCAGAAAGTATGAATGAATATAAGAATATCAAATGTGTAAATATTAATCCCATTATCTAAAAACTGTGGTGATAATATTATTGAAGAAATTATGCGGATATATGATGATAGATTTGGAAGACATTGTTCCCAAAAAAAACTATTTTAAATAACTTTCCTACATAAGTTTCCACATCCTTAGTAGATCAAATCTAGAAAAGAATAAAAGAATCCAAGGGAGATAGATGAATGAAGATGCTGATTTAACACCTATGTTGGATATTCTTCGTCAATCTATGGGAAAATGGTGGAAAATAATTTCCACATTAAATCCTTAATGGAAGATGTTAACTGGATTCATGAAAGAAAGAGACGTTTTAAATTAAAGAATAAAACAAATAATGGTTCTAAAGTGAAGATAAAATTTTGATCAATCAGTTTTATAAAGGGGAGATCAATATATAAGATTACATTAGTATATTTGATAAGATATATTCTTGCTTCTAGGCTCTCATATAATATGAAATAAGATTGAATAATTTTTTTATTGACTAGAGCCTAAATATAGATAATGAATCTAACTGGTTAAGGTTTTTTAGAAGAATAAGAGTTAAAAATTGTTATGTAATCCATTTTTTTCTTTTTATTTTGGTTCAAGATCTTATTTATCCCTATGAAATAGATTTGTATGAAAATGGAGAATTGTAATTTTGAGAGATTATTATCTCATTTAGGTTTTTCACATTATGTTCTTCAACGATTTCTTTTTTATAAGTAACTGTCACTAATAGTATTGGAGTTCTATATGAGTATAAAATGAGATGGAGTGAATTACTAAATAACAATATTTTATAACTATTCCACTAATAATCCTTTATCACCAGTTAATAATAATCAAACAGTTTATCCCAAACTTTTTTCATCTTCAAAAAACCATTGTTGATGTTAATCAATTATTTTAGTTATTTAATTTTCAAATTAACACAACCAATGATGAACACAAATATGTATAAGGTTTCCCATTCATAAAAATTCACTACATCCTTGTTATAAAGTATAATTATCTAGCACCATATGATACAATAAAATCTCAAAATGTATTATAACAAGTAGGGTATATATTTGAAACTTATGTGTGTACAAATGTCTCTGAAAAAGTATGACATTCTTCTACCCATTATAAGAATAATTCCTTAGACAAATATCAATAATGATATTTTATTTCCATCAATTGTCTTTGGATCTATTTTCAAAAAAGTAACACCTTAGTTTCTTCATTTTTATCACCAAAGCTCTCTTATTTTGAAATCAAACACTTCATATAGATCATCCAACACATTTTATTACCATCATCTAAGATTTTTCTGAGTATAAATGAACTTCTATTCATTAAAAAAATATCTAACTCATTTATAAACTATAAGGTAGTTTTAGTCTGTTTTATTCACGGAAAGAATTTGATCTTCATATTTTAAATATTCATCTCTAAAAACATGGGATAATTAGTAGAAATACTTCATTTATTAGGTGCCTCTAATTATTCTTCTCACTCTATACTTCTTGTCCATGTCATGACACACTCTTATTATACACTCCTCTTTACTGCACAACAATTACATTATTCCAAATTCATTGAATTTTGGATTTATAATTCAAACTAGACAACCATATTCAACCTATAAAAAATTAATATGAGAAATTTGTTAAATATAAATTTCTTATTCACCATTTATATGCATTGGGGACATAAAGAATATGATAAGAGTATCATATGTGCAATCCAAAAATCTGCAGCATCAAAAAACCATGTAACTTGACCGGAATACAATTCTTGGAATGGTATTGTCCATCGTGGAATAGTGAGTATGGTAAAAACATAGTTATAAAAATTTTCCAAATAAAATCTTCCTCTAGAATCATTTTAATGTGACACACTATATTATCACATGAACATCAATATCTAGGGATGAATTAAATTAATATGCATTATCATTGCAACATAATAAGTTTCTTCATTATGAAACTTTCTCCCTTATGGTGGTATTCTTTTTTACAAACCAAATTAGCCTAAAAAAATATAATCATGGCCTGAACATTTTAGTATAAAAAATATACCAAGGTAGGAAACTAAAGAAGAATCATATCTAGGGGAAAATCTTGATGTGATACCAATCCATAAAAGCATTATTTTCACTTTTTTACTAAATTTGGTTTCTAAAATATTATTCATTATTCCAAATACTCCTTATCATCCTTAATAACATTTCAATACGTTTTTCAAATAATATAATGTTCCTAAAATTATTTAAATAACTTGATTCATGGTTTTATGGATTTGATAACAACAAACTAACACAATCATTCAATAAACATGTACATCATGTTCATTTTTCCACTTTTTATAAATTGCCATGTGGGGAACATGCAAAAATATGAAACATCATTAGGTTATCAATAATATAATCCATTTGATTATTTTCTCAAAACCTAAAAATAAATAAAACTAAACATAATATTAAGTTTTTATTTATTTATTCCAAAAAATACATTGTTAAACTTGATATAGGAAACAATAAAATGTAATTATAATGTCAATGTTATCCATAATATTAACTCACAATCACATTCAATTATAAAACATCAATTTATATTATAAATTTATATTCTCAAAATGTTTATTGTAAATGTTAAAAAATTCATACAAACACGTATAAAAAATAAAATTGGTCATTCATTAACTAGTGTAAAAAACATTTGTTGAAATCGTAGCGTCATTGATACACATTATATGTGTATACTGAATAAAAAAATCCCATTTAACAAAATTTCACAAAATATATACACCCCCCTAATTAGATATTTTCCCAATTATAAATATATATATATATAAATATTCATTTATTGTTTATATCATTCTCCCACTTTGATAGTAATGACTAAATAAAAAGTGATAAGGGATCGGTTGGTAGTGGTTTAGTAAAAAAACCTAAAATTCATTATTTATAAGAATAGAATATATTTTGATGGATCTATCTTAATACTTTTCCATGATTAATTATTTTTTATATTTATTTTATTATACCAGAAATTTTGAACTGAAATTCTCAAACAGATTTTGTTGGGAAAAAATCCCTCAAGGTAACATTGCAGCATTTTTTGGGTTGATTGTGTTTGTTGACAAAGTAGGTTTCCATGGATAATTTTCGAGTTCTGGAGAAGTTGTTGACATTCCATGTCGACAAAGAACGATGACAAAGGAAAGGACGATCTCGAGGCGGTACAAAAGAGCAGTACAAGGTGGTGTTGTTTCCCAGTGTTTGCCAAGTTTTTGGGGTCCAAAATTTGGAGTTTGGTGAGCATCGCGAAAAGTGGATTTCCATGAAGAGAAAAATTTCATATGGCAAAGGCATGAATTTCTCAAAGATAGGATTCTTGGTTTGGAAATCGTGAAGACCATAAGAATGGAGGCTGTGATGCTTCGCGATTACGTCAAGCTTCGTGAACGGGAGAGGCTGAAGCACATTACGGTGGTGAAGGGCTTCGCGATGGGGCTTCGAGGCGAAGTCGTGAAGGTATGTTGACGGTGATTCATCGCGACTACGTTAAGCTCCACGAACGGAAGATTTCCATGGAGCTTCGCAATTTGGACAGAATTCCGGCAGAAACTTTGGAGCTTCGCGATTTGAGATGACGTGGCGTTGACTTCGCGTGGAAGGGATGAGGGTTGGTGGAATCGCCTATAAATTGAGGTCGACCCCTTCGAGCGAAGTAGAGAGAATTTTCAGAGAAAATCCTTTGCTCTCGATTTGTGAAGGTTGTTCGCGGAGCCAGTGTGCTTCGCGAAAGAGGAGATTCGCGACGGCTATTATAGCTCCGCAAAATCTGTGAGCTCTGCGTTGGCTTACTAAGCTTTGAGAGGGCAGTTGCTCTGCGACAGATTGAGCATCGCGAGAGTGCTTCGCGAGAGTGCTTCGCGAAAAGGAGGGATCTTCGTGAAGGCTTGTTTGAGCTTCACGAAATTGGGAGCTTCGCGAAGTAGGGTGTTTTGCGAAGGTACTTTCCAAAAGTAGTTGCCCAGTGGTCAGAGGAAAAGTGATATTCATCAGTGGATGAAAGTTGGAATTTAACAGAGCATCTATCTACAATTAAGGATGCATTACTTCATGCAAATGAAGAGACCTACAGGTCTATAAACTATATGTGGATTCCCTTCTGGAGCAGTGAGCTTAGGAAGAGGAAACAGGTGATCCTCTCCACCGGAAGTGAGCCAGAGAGAGATAAACAGGGAGTGACCCTTGGGAAAGCAGTGAGCTGACCCTAAACTTTGTAAAGGCAGTGAGCATGGGCATAGAAGTGATCTAGCCCGAACATTGTAATCCACAGCTAGTGAAGTATAGTGGAATTTGGTACGACCGACAACCTGTCGGCATATGCTCCTTGGATGTAGCCCTTAGTGGTGAACCAAGTAAAATTGCTGTGTCCTGTGCTTGATTTACATTCTGTTTATTTTTTTCAAGAGGAAAAGAGAGAAGAGTGTTTTGCGTAACTGCGAAACAAGATCAGAACGGGCTTTAAATTTAAATTAGTCATACCCTGATTCATCCCCCCTCTCAGGGTATTCAGCCTTGTGGACCTAACGATTGGTATCAGAGGGAATGTTGACAGTTGTTCTTCTCTCAAATGGAGGTCACTAATCATAGAGGGATTCCGATCTTCGACGGATGTAATTTTCAGATATGGAAGAATTGAATGCAACACTATTTCCGATCTTTGGGAATGGATGTTTTTTCAGCAGCTATGCATGGTATCACAACTGATATTACTAGTGGTGCATTATCAGAAGCTGAGCACAAAGAGTTGGATGTTGATTCCAATGCAATCAATGCCTTAGGGGGATCCCCCTCTAATCCCATCTATACAAAGGTGATGTCATGCAAAATGTCACATGCCATGTGGGAAAAGCTTTTGAATATTTATGAAGGGGATACAAAAGTCAGAGAGGCAAAGATGCAAGTGTTGTGGAACAAGTATGAAGATCTAAGAATGAACCCGAATGAGTCTGTTGATGCATTCTTTGACAGGGTAAATGTTGTGGTAGAAGACATGCGGGGTCTTGGAGAAATTATCGAAGATATAAAAATTGTGAAGCGCATATTGAGAAAACTTCCACCTCGGTTCAATCCGAAAGTTTCTATTTTGGAAGATAAAGACCCAAAATAACTGACATTAGATAACCTGCACAACACTCTTGTTGCATATGAAATGAGAAACGATGATAACGAGACTGTGGAAAAGGGTAAATACAAAGAGGTGGCATTCAAGGCCATGAAGAAACTCACCATTGAAGATTCTAATGAAGAAGAAGCGACAGATGAGGTGATGTCATTCCTTTCTTCAAATCTGCAAAGAGGAAGAGGAAAGTTTAAAGGTAAACTTCCACTAGCATGCTTTCGATGTGGAATGGTTGGTCATCTTGCGGCAATATTCCCCAAGAAATTTCAAGATAACGATGATGATGATGATGAAGTTGAAATTCCCAAGAAGAAATCTTCAGCCTATGTGAAAGGGAAGAAGCAGCTCAAGAGAAATTTCTTCAAGAGGACGAATCTTCTTTCACAAGAAATAGACAGTTCAGATGATTCTGAGGATGAAGAGGTTGAGGAGTTTGAAAATTTTAAAGATCATAGACAAAATTCTATGGTAGCGGTCGTCAGTAGTTCTCAGGAAAAGGAAGAATCTGACGTTGGAGAAGAGGAAGAAGAAGTTGAAGGAAGAGTCGATATGGAAGCTGAATTGGAAGCAACTCTTGAAGAGATAGATGTTTGGAGATCCAAAACAAAGAAAGCCAATAAAGTGGTTCGTGATACCAAACTCTATATGAAATAACAGGATGAAGAAAATTCAGAACTGTTAGAAGAAATTGAAAGACTAAAATCCTCAACACCAGAGAGATCTGAAAATATTGTTGACATAAGCTTAGAATTGAGGAACAAAAGAATGAAATTGATTGTTTGAATTACACAGGAAAGGATTAGGTCAGACGTATCAAATACCTTGAAGAAGAAGTGGTCATTCTGCGACGAAAAATGAAGGATAAAAAAAACTCTTGACCTCCAATGTGATATCAGAAAAGTAGGCCATTCAGAAGACAGAGAAGATGAAAGAGGAGGCTCGTAGTTCAGTAGGAGTGAAGCAGCAAGAAAGCCCAAATGCTAAGGTTGATTTAGGGCTTGATAAGAAACAAAAATCGGTGGAAGTTAATGTCAGACTGCAAGGACCCGTCCCAAAATTGAAGGTTGATTTGGGCACAAAACAAAATCATAATATTCATAGATCCCCAAGGGAAAATTGTAGTTCTGAAGTATCACGAAGGAATGTATCCTATATCAGGTGTCATTGCTGTGGGAAAATGGGGCATTCACAGTATGTGTGTTACATAGCCAAGAGATATAGAAGGGAATAAGAACAGATATGGCAGCCAAACAGAGAACGGTTTTCCAGAACATGTTTTAAAGGACACTGTTTTTGGTGCGGAGGTTTTGGGCACCTGGCTAGGTACTGTACTTCGACCATTCAGAGAAATGTGCCAAAGAAGAATCAAAACGATCGCAAGCAGCAGGTCAATAAACCAACAGGTGAGTTAAAAACACAGAATAGATTTGCAGCTTTCCAAGATGAGGCTGGTCCATCATACTCTGAGAAAGAACAGAAGTCTCAATCCATGCGGAGTGTGAAAGAAAAAGTATGGACCAAAAAAAAGAAAAATGAGAAGGTCGTGGTGGCGGAGATTGCCCTTAAAGCATCAGATCGATCTGGTGTTTGGATCCTTGACAGTGGTTGCACATCCCACATAACGGGTAATAAGGATCTTATTACAGGCATCGAATATGACAAAGAAGGAGTTGTCAAATTTGGAAATGATGAATCCCTGAAGATTGTTGGCTCAGGGAAAGCCAAGTTTGGGGGCAAAGAGATGAGACATGCTGATGTCTTGGTAGTAGAGGGTCTCAGTCATAACATACTCAGTGTCAGTCAACTATGTGACTCTGGGAACTCTATCCGATTTACCGAGAAGATGTGTGTTGTGAAAGGAAAAGATTGAGAAATAGTTCTGCAGGGAAAAAGGTCAAAGGGAAATCTCTACCTTGTAGGTGGGAAAGAAGATACTTGTCTTTTGTCCAGAGAGGAAGAAAACCAGCTGTGGCATAAGCAACATGGTCATCTATTCCAACCATTTATGGAGGATCTCAAAAAGTGTGATGCTGCTAGAGACCTTCCCAAGCTATCACGTGATCGCACTCATACGTGTGATGCTTGCCAACAAGGGAAGATCATCAGAAAGACATACAGGCCAAAGGAACAGAAATCAACTAGAGTGCTCGAACTGGTTCATGCTGATGTATGTGGACCTATCTCACCACGAGCTATAAATGGGAAAAGGTACTATGTCCTTTTCATTGATGACTATAGCAAAATGGCCTGGGTATTCATCTTTACCCATAAGACATAGGTGTTCAGTTGCATAAAGCAGTATAAGAGGGAATCAGAAAAGATGCTTGGGCAGAAAATTCTGAAGTTTTGTACTGATAACGGTACAGAATTCACAAACAGTCAAGTTGAAAACTATCTCGAGAAACATGGGATAAGGCATCAAGTTTCATCGGTAAGAACTCCCCAACAGAATGGAGTGGTTGAAAGGAGGAATCAGATCATCAATAATATGGACAGAACGATGCTTATTGATAAAGACCTACCAGAGAAATTTTGGAAGGAAGCAGTTTTGACATCGGTCTATGTTTCGAATAGGTCTTTGTTGTGTCCAAAGAAAGGGAAGACTCTGTATGAACTGTGGTACGAAAAGAAGCCAACGCTGAAATAATTTTGAATCTTTGGAAGTAAGTGTTTCATTCTCAAAAAAGAAAATCACAAGAAGTTTGAGGCACGAGGAGATGAGGGGATATTCCTTGGAAACTCAGGGAAAAGAAAATCATATAAATGTTTCAACAAAAGGCTGGGAAATATTTTTGAGAGCAATGATGTCACTATAGTTGAAAATGAACAGCATACTCAACAACAGAGTGAACAGTTCCTGGATGAAAGTGATGATGAGGTAAGCAACACAGGGGGAGCACAAGTGGCAGAGGATGACTCAGAAGAAGATACCAATGATGAACAAGAAAGTGTCAAGTCTGTGTCTGCAAGGAAGCCAAAGAGTCGAGCTGAAATTAATAGGCAGAATATCATTGGTGATCAGACAACTCCAGTTCAGACTCGAAGAATGAAGTCATTACAGCAGACATCATTTTTATCTCAGGTAGAGCCGAAATGTTTTTCCGATGCAGCTGAAGATGAAAACTGGGTTCAGGCTATGAACGAAGAACTTGATCAGATCGAGAAGAACCAGACATGAGAGATTGTTTCGAGGCCAGTAGACAAGAATGTCATCGGGACTAAATGGGTCTATCGCAAAAATATGAATGAAGATGGCATAGTGATTCGGAACAAAGCACGACTAGTGTGCAAGAGGTACTCCCAGATCGAGGAAATAGATGTCGATGGGACATTTTCACCGGTTTCAAGGCTGGAGACAATCAGATTATTTTTTGCCATAGCAGTGCAACGAAAGTTCAAAGTGTTCCAGATGGATGTCAAATCCGCATTGTTAAATGGGGTTCTAGAAGAGGAAGTTTATATTGAGCAGCAATATGGTTTTCTCATTCATGAGGATGAGAACAAAGTTTGCAGGCTGAAGAAGGCGTTGTATGGGCTGAAACAAGCACCAAGGGAATGGTACTCAAGGCTTGATTAGTACTTTAAGAATCTTGGTTTTTAGCGTGGAGGAGTTGATTACAATCTCTATTTCATTAATGATAGTAATCAAAGGATGATGGTGTTGGTTTATGTCGATGACATAATATTTGGCGGATCAGATGAAGCTCAGTGCAGACAGTTTTCCGAATTCATGAAAAATGAGTTTGAAATGTCAATGATTGGGGAGCTAACGTTTTTCCTTGGTCTATAGGTGACACAAGGAAGGAATGGAACATTTATTTCTCAATCTAAATATGCCAAGGAGGTCCTGAGAAGGTTTGGAATGGAAAATTCCAAGGAGATGAAGACTCGGGTTGCCACCCGGATGAAATTATCGAAAGATGAAGATGGAAAGGCAATTAATATCACAGAATATAGGCAAATTATTGGAAGTTTGTTGTACTTGACTGCAACAAGGCCTGATATTGTTTTTGCCACATGCCAAGCAGCGAGATATCAGAGCAATCCCAAGGAAATACACATGTTTGCAGTGAAAAGAATACTTCGGTATGTCCAGGGCACAGTGGATTTTGGACTGACATATACTGACAAATCTCAGATAGATTTATTGGGATATACTGATGCAGACTGGGCCAGTTCAGCAGATGATAGAAAATAAACTTCAAGTGGTTCATTCTATCTTGGTGGATTTTTTATTTCTTGGCTAAGAAAGAATCAAGATTGCATTTCATTGAGCACCGTAGAAGCTGAGTATATTTCGGTCACTCAAGCCTGCACATAGTTATTGTGGATGAAGCAGCAGCTTGAAGATATGGGAGTTGAAGTGAAGTCTCCGATCGGAATCCAGTGCGACAACTCAAGTGCTATCAATCTTAGAAAAAATCCAGTTCATCACTCAAGGACAAAGAACATTGAGATTAAGTATCATTTTATCAAGGAGAAAGTTGAGCAGGGAATCATGAAGTTGGAGTATGTGCCTACAACACTACAGGTTGCAGACATTCTGACAAAGGCCTTACCCAAGGAAGATTTTGAGAGGCATCAACTGGCTCTGGGAGTTCAGTCGATTCCACACACTTGAAATAGTGTGGATGTGGGACCCCCCCCCCTCTCCCCGAGGTATGATGTGTTTTTCCCTAATGTGCTGATTTGTGTTCTCTACTCTGTTACAGACTACAAAGGAGTGACCTTTGGGTTCGTTGACAAAGGGGGAGAAAATAATGTTTGTTAAAGGGGGAGAAAATAGTGATTGGGAGACAGTGTGGCTATTTGATAAATCATGATAGATACGGGGAGAAGCTGACAAGTGGAGCAGCCAGAATGGGGGAGCAATGAGAAAGGGGGAGTGATTTTTAAATCTGACGATTCTAGAAGTGATCGATCAAAGAATAGATATCACGACAACTGGGGATCGTGATAAAAGCGGAACAGTGGTGTTGGATAGGTGAGAAAAGGTTTCCAGCTATCATCAATTGGTATCAGTGTGGTTCAACAATTGGTATCAATTTAAGAATTGGTATCAGGGTGGAATCGGCAATTGGGGTCTGACATGAAGTGATTCATTGATGAAATTTTCATACTACTCTTGTTTTTCACGCCAAGCATTGCTCATGTGGGTTTAGAGTACGTGTTAAGTGAATCCTTGAACGCTATCAGAATCGCAAGAGGCGAATGGTGGTAGCGACTGGAATAAGACTTAGTGAGGTATCGAAGTGCATAAAATCTTTCTGATCAGAGTTGTGAAGAGTTGTCAAGAAACCCAAAGGGGGATATTGTTGGGAAAAAATACCTCAAGGAAACATTGCAGCATTTTTGTGGTTGATTTTGTTTGTTGACAAAGTAGGATTCCATGGATAATTGTCGAGTTCTCGAGAAGTTGTTGACATTCCATGTCGACAAAGAACGATGACAAAGGAAAGGACGATCTGGAGGCGGTACAAAAGAGCAGTACAAGGTGGTGTCGTTTCCCAGTGTTTGCCAAATTTTTGGGGTCCAAAATTTGGAGTTTGGTGAGAATCGCAAAAAGTGGATTTCCATGAAGAGCATAATTTCATATGGCAAAGGCATGAATTTTGCGAAGATAGGATGCTTGGTTTGGAAATCGCGAAGACCAGAAAAATGGAGGCGGTGATGCTTCGCGATTACGTCAAGCTTCGCGAACAGGAGAGGCTGAAGCGCATCGCGGCGGTGAAGGGATTCGCGAGGGAGCTTCGCGGCGAAGTTGCGAAGGTATGTTGACTGTGATTCTTCGCGACTACGTCAAGCTCCGCGAATGGAAGATTTCCGTGGAGCTTCGCGATTTGGACAGAATTCTGGCAGAAACTTTGGAGCTTCGCGATTTGAGATGACGTGGCGTTGACTTCACGTGGAAGGGACGAGGGTCGGTGGAATCGCCTATAAATAGAGGCCGACCCCTTCGAGCGAAGTAGAGAGAATTTTCATAGAAAATCTTTTGCTCTCGATTTGCGAAGGTGGTTCGCGGAGCCAGTGTGTTTCGCGAAAGAAGAGCTTCGTGGCGGCTATTGTAGCTCCGCGAAACCTGCGAGATCCACATTGTCTTACTAAGCTTCACGAGGGCCGTTGCTCTGTGACGGATTACGCATCGTGAGAGTGATTCGCGAGAGTGCTTCGCGAGAGTGCTTCGCGAAAAGGTAGGAGCTTCGCGAAGTCTTGTTTGAGCTTTGCGAAATTGGGAGCTTTGCGAAGTATGGTGCTTTGCGAAGGTACTTTCCAAAAGTAGTTGCCTAGTGGTCAGAGGCAAAGTGATATTCATCAGTGGCTGAAAGTTGGACTTTAACAGAGAATCTATCTATAGTTAAGGATGCATTACATCATGAAAATGAAGAGACCTATAGGTCTATAAACTGTGAGTGGATTCCCTTCTGGAGTAGTGAGCTTAAGAAGTGGAAGAAGGTGATCCTCTCCACCGGCAGTGAGCCAGAGAGAGAGAAACAGGGAGTGACCCTTGGTAAAGCAGTGAGCTGACCCTAAACTTTGTAAAGGCAGTGAGCCTGGGCATAGAAGTGATCTAGCCCGAACATTGTAATCCACAGCTGGTGAAGTATAGTGGAATTTGGTACGACCGGCAACCTGTCGGCGTATGCTCCTTGGACGTAGCCCTTAGCGGTGAACCATGTAAAATTGATGTGTCCTGTTCTTGCTTTACTTTCTGTTTATTTTGTGCAACAGGAATAGAGAGAAGAGTGTTTTTTGTAATAGAGAAACAAGATCAGAACGGGCTTTAAATTTAAATTAGTCATACCCTGATTCACCCCCCCCCCCTCTCAGGGTATTCAGCCTTGTGGACCTAACAGATTTTTGAAACCTAGATTATTAAATACCACCATTAAAGTAAACATCACTTATACTTTGAAATATTCACCTTATGACTTCATCCACCTGAGTTGAGTTATTTTTTGGGTAGTAAAAACATATTATACTTCCATTATTATTTGTTTAATATAATTAGTCTTCTATTTATTCCATGTAACACAACTTCTTCATAGTAAAAATACTCCACTAGATGTGGATTTCAATAATCAGTACATCCATCACAATCTTTATATGGATTATAAAATGTTTCATCTTGGATTATTTGCTATATTTTAAAACATAGTCTTAGTATCATTGTAATAGATTAAAATCCTCTTTCCTACTATTAAATGTGATTCGTTAGTTGTAAATGGATAAATTTCAGACAATGTAACAATATATACAATATATATTGTTAAAGTTGTAAAAGAGAGTAAAGTTTCAATAATTTCTTTAAATTCGTTTTGATCTACCTAATTTTTATATTAATAATTCAAAATATAGATTACCACTAATATATGGAAGAAAATAACCTATTACTCACATTTCCATACTTCTTTATTAACTATATATAATAATTATCCTTAAAAAAAATGTTATCCTTACATCATTTCTTTTAGAAATTATATCTTAAACTTCTTCTTCATTTCAGTGGTAAATTCATTGAAAATTTTATTTTATTTCTATTAAGTATAATATAATCAACATAGATAATTACATTGAGAGATAAATTTTTTATTTATTTGATATAGAGGTTATTTTACACTATTCATCTCTTGAATTCCAAAGATTTAATGGATGATCTAATATTTGAATACCATGTTATTATAGCTTTCCTTATTCCATACAATTCTTTATCCAACTTATAGACACATATATCATAATATATAAAAAAGTATCATTTGTGTTTCTTAATGTACAGGACCTATTCACATTCACCAATTTGAAATATTGATTTCACATCCATTTATAAGATCTTTTATCCTGATTGAGATAATAATAAAAATACTTATATTCCCCAGTATATCATCTAGTGAAATTTTATTTTGAAAGTCAATTCATGTGTTCTAATAATAACCTTTACAAATGATACACACCTTTTTCCTCATCACTTCTCCAATATCATTTATCTTTCCATGAAAAAAAGTATTCATTTTAATAAAATTATCATTTTTTTATTTATAACCATCTCATGAGCATTATTATATTCAATATAATCAAATTATTATGTAATGGAATGAATCCACACTAAAATATTTAATCCATCCTCATCATTTCCTAGTTGAACATGATAAATCAATGGGTTATGAGATATTTTCCTCAAGAATATCCTAGTTTGTAATAATTTTACATGGTCACCAATGTTTCTATAATTTTTTTTACTTCTTAATCCTTTAATGATCTACATTTTATTATTATTCATCACTCTATATAGTTAAATAAATATCCTCTTCATACATATCACCAAGAGATATTTCACTTACCGAATTTTCAACTTATTATCCAGTCAATTCATTATCTCCTCCACTGACGGGTAAAAATTATTTATTTTTGTTTATAATAACCAATTGAGTGATACAATACCTTCATATCAGAAACATCAACCATCCGTCCAAATTACTTTTTGAATTGGCAATATCCTTTCCCATTTGGTTGATATCATTTCCAATTTAATGTATATCCTTTAATAAACTTTTTCAAATATGATACGTTAATTTTATTGAAACAGGGTCTTATAGAAACTATTTTACTTTAATATTAGAGTATTATTATAATACATCTCATGTGGAAATATATTGGTGTTTCGATATTATATGCATCAGTTTTTAATTTATTTCATTTTCTCAATCATATTCCATCAAAAGAAATGTGAAGTACCATATTCTACCAAAATGGATATATTGATATCAATGAAATGTTTATTATTCATTTCAATTCATAATTTTATTATAGGTTTCATAGTGAATTATACTCAGGTTGAATCAAAGGATTATCTAAATACTCTTCAAACTTCATATTCTTAAATTCAGTTCTATTTTTTGAAAAACACCACTTAAATTAATATCTGTATTTATTTTTAACCCTTCTCAATAAACACTTAAACCTATATAATGCTTGGAAATTTTAATCATGAATATGATAAATGGATACTAGTAAAATAATAAATGAATGAGAAAAATTATTTATCATCATGTATTAAATGTGTGTGAGATGGGTTTTTTGCATCTACACTCAATTATGTAGAGAATTAAAAATCTTCTCGTGTAAACATTTAGTGCCTTTTTATTAGTTCCCTCACTTCATAAATAATACATCAAATGACATTATCTCACTAATTCAAATTTATCATGGTATAATAGCAATTGTAACCATGTAATATATTCCAAAACTCCTTCTTATCAATTAAAAATTTCTAATAATATTTTATAGTGCCACCTTCAAGAAATTTGTTTCCTTTGATCCACATTTTCTGAATCATAACACAAATATCCATTATTTTCTCCATGATACATCCATGTTTTTGATCTATCACTTCACTTCCTTTAGAATATAACTTAGGAATACTTAGAAACTTATGTTACAAATTTTGATAAAAAGAGGTCTCTTTAAATTCAAATTCTATTAACTAATTATTTTCAACCCAACTCCTTTGATTTTAAGTGCTCCATCATTTAAAAATTTAATTTATTCATATTTATGCTTTTCAAATTCATCATTAAATCTGATATCACCTATCATATGTGACGAACACCCACATTTATGTATACATGGTTGATTATTTTGATATGCTTTTATAGAAACTTCCACCATAAGATATTTATACATTTCATGTTTTTATTTTTATAAAATATTTGATATTTTTTAGACTAAATTACACTAGAAAATTTCATTGTAATTCCTCAACCAATTTACATGGATAATCAAATCTTCTATAGATTTCTATTAAAATATGAAATTGATTCTTCACTTAAAATCTGTATTTTTCAATTCCTTTCTTAATTTTTTTTATTTGAGATGTTAATATCTCCTTAAATTTAAACATTTCAATTCTTTAAAAAATTTATAAAATTTTAATTCTACTAAATATTCTTATCAATGTTCATGTATCCACAAAAACACCAACAGTTTAAAAAAAATGAGAATCTTATACATAGACAGTTCATTTCGTAAACTATGAAATATTAATTTCAATACCTTTATAATAATAAATTTTATCCAATTTCTAAAAACCAAATTGATTATGTGTTAATGATATATTACTATTCATTTCAATATTATTCCTTGAATTTTTTACCAAATCATTTGTTATAAATTTCAACTTCATGCCATCACTTCTAGATTTCTAGGTATTTTGGAATTCATTTTTTTAGGAAACATTAATCATATAATATCTATTTTATTTACCTTAAATAATATCATCATTAACATTATTACATTATGAATATTTATATTCACATTAACTATTATTTTTATTATCATATACACAAAAGGATGTTTCACTATTCATCTCACAGATCTTCAAAATTTTACCAAATCCTATACCAAATTGTTCGAAATTAGACATGATCATTATATAATGATTTTACTAACAATACATATTTTATAATAATAAATAATAAAATTTTATAGTAATTTAATGTTATATTTTAATTTATCTTTAATCTTATTCTCATAGTCAATCAATAAATTACTCTCTCTAAATATTTAACCAACTGCATCCCTCTTTCTTATTTAACATCCATAACCTCTATTAAAATTTGAGGTTAGTATACTGAATTATTATTATAATTGTCTAATTTATATATTTTTTTGACATGTTAATTTTTACCAGTCTTAAACATGATCTCCATGTCCATTTATTCTTTATCTCCTTCACTAGAAAAATTTTCTTTATTCACCATGGAAATCACTAACTTCTCACTATGATCATTGAATAATAAATATTATATAAATAACTTTGATTATATTCTTCTTCATCCATCTTTATAAATGTAAAGACCCGTAAAATTCAAGGAAATTTATTTCTTAATTTTCTTTGGTATTTTACAATAACGTAGTTTCTGACGGCACTTCATTCTGAAGCCCGGTGTGCCGGGAATTTCTATCTGAATTTTAGCTCAGGTAAGTTCAGTGAACGAATGAGCAGGAATTAATAACTCTTGAACCAGTGCTCAGAATCAAATTCCAAGGGCACTGACGGAATTGCAGTGCCAGTATTTTCTTAGGAACACCTTTTCTGGAGTTGCGTTTACCCGAGAGAAGTTGTTAAATTTTTGTGGAAGGTAAAATAAAATTAAGCATCAATTTTATTTTTCTCTATGTGGTTTAAAGCATTGGGTGGAAGTGGGGGGAAACCACCCAAATTCCATTTGGAGGTTATGAGGGTGGTGGGGCCCACACGAACCCTACCCCTTCACCTCTCCTGACCTTCCATAACCCTTCATTTAATTTGACAACTTGAGTTAATTAATTGTGTGGATTAAATTCAACTTTTGAATTTCAAACATAAGTTGTGTTAATAAAATAAGTGAGGTACTTATTTTATTTTGGGTTGGAGGCTTGATTCTTGAGAGCTTTGGGAGAAAATATAAGGGAGGCTTGAAGATCTTCATCTTCTTAAACGAAGAACATGAAGAACGCGAAGAACGCGAAGAACGACGGATTCCTCGGAGGTCGATGTCTCCTTTCGCGATGTCTCCCCATGTGACGGTTATCTCCGCGACTAATCCTCGCCCAACTTGTTCGACGAAGTAGGGGTTTTATGCGTTTTTATTTCGTGTTTACTTCCGTTGTTTTCTTCATCATCTGTCCTCGTTCTTTGGAACCACTTGATATCATTTAAAGAAGGGGGCCGGACCGCACAAACACGGCTGACCCTCCTCCCTTTTATTTATTTGTGGTTTCGGATTGAAGGGAAGTGACGTGGTTCCGTCGCACCGCGCGGGAACGAGCGACAAAGTGCCGTGGTGCCGTCGCACCACACATTTGAAAGATGAACCAAGCCGCAGCACCGTCACACCGCGCTAGAAAAACCCGAAGACACCGCGGCCGGAGCGGGGCCGCGGCGGAGGGGCGCGGCGCCATCGCACCGCGCCAGACGAACCAAGATCGCGGCCGGTTCTGCGCCGCGGAGGATCTGAGAGACCGGCGCCCGGTTCCGGTCCGCCGGCGTCGGAGCAAGGGGGAACGGCCTTTCCAGTCTCGTGGCAGCAACAGTCAGCCGGCCAGGGCGGGCCTGTCGGACAGGGGAGAAGCCGGGGGTTTCAAACCCCCAGCGGCCAGCTCAAGCGGCCCCCCATTATGGGGGTCGTGGTTACAAAAGACAGGTGGCAGCCCCCCCCCCTCAAACGACTCGGCAGTTTGGCCGAGCTCCTGGCCAGCGCGCCGCGCCCAGGTCGGGCCGGCTGCCTGGCCGGTCTGCCAGGCCGGGCCGTGCCCACGCAGGCCGGACCTAGACCTAGTTTGGGTCAACCGGGTTCGTGCCGATTCTGGGGGTATCGCGTCGGGTCGGACCGGGCCCGAACCCCTCAATACCGAACCTCTTCCGGTCGGTCACCCATAACTTAAGATACGGGCCTCCAATCGACACACCTTCGGTTGCGATGCGATCCTTGGATCGAGGCGGTCATTTCGGTGTATCGCACTCAAGGTTTTCGAATACTTTGGGTTTGGCCGAGTTGGTTCGTACACGAAACCAACCGGGCCTTCAGAGTGGAAACGCTCATAACTTGAGCTCCGGATGCCCGATTGACGTGTCGTCGACTTTTTTGGATTCCTCTTAGTGAGATGGATCTTTTGTCTTACTCCGCCCGAGGTTTGGACGCAGGTGAAGTACAGTCGGGTTGGTTTTGACTTAAAAACCAACCGGCCCCTGGGATGAAAAATCCAATAACTTCCTTACCGGGTGTCCTATTGACGCGCCGTCTGTGACGCTGAGTTCCTGTTGACGATACGAAACTTTTGTATATACCAACTCCGGAATTTGTGTCAGTTGATGTATCAGCCTCTTGGATCATGGAGCGGACCCTCCCGAACAAGCTTGCTATGTGTGGGAACCCTAGAGCTGGCTGCATTTGCGACTGTGACGACGACGACGAATGTACAAAGATTCTCAGTGGATTTGACGGTGACGACTACAGCACTCAGCGATCCTACGTGGATCAGTGCTACCAATCCTATGTGGGTCTGATCCTATGTGGGTCAGCGCTCAGCGGTTCTGTCTGAGCCAGCGCCTACAGATCCTGTGTGGGTCTGATCCTGTGTGGGTCTTTTCGGGGGTTAGTTACCTATCGATCCTGTGTGGGCTTTGTGGGGTTTAGTACCTATAGATCATTTGTGGGTCCGATGGCTTAGATGAATCAGTGGCTACATCTGATCATCTCTATCATCATACGAAGAAGTATACCAGTGTGAGCTGAATCATGTTTTGATTTCCTTTGTGAATTGTGTTGTGCTATCCTGTGTGGGTTACGTTTTTCTTTCCTGTGTGGATTGGGTTGTGTTTTCCCGTGTGGACTGGGTTGTACTTGTGCTCAGAGGATGGAGTGTACTGGAATTGATGACTTAGGTATATGTATGGGAATATACCTAAGCAGTGTCGGATGTTACTTCGGGATTGCATCTTTCCTTTATGGATTATCCTTTGTGGATTCTAGGATACCTTCGGGGCACTCGGGGTCCCTACTGAGTAGCTTATACTCACCCCTACACGGGCTATGCCCACACTACATTGTCATGGTTGGAGACGACGGACAATGCTGATCGTGGTTGAGGGTTGCGAAGCAGGATGATACTTGGAGTTGTACCACTGGATGGGACGTTCTCGGAGTGGACGGCTGGACCCGAGGAGCTGTGGAGGCTATATGTACTCACCCTTCATGTGGGACTTCTAGTGGACGGCTCGACGCTGCGGCTTTACTTTTCAGTTGCTGTTTTTCCCTTTCCATTTGTACTTTACTTTCAGTTTTGGGTTTTTATTCTGGCCCATTTACTTTTTTGTACTTACTGTTGTACCCACCTTTTCTTAGTGTTTACTTCTTCTACTTGCTTTCTCTGTGGTGTTTATTTATTTTACAAAGGCAATGCCTTCCCTTTTTAGCGGGATTTATGCCTTGGTGCTAGTCACCAACCCCTGGCCTATGGAAGGCGAGCATGGGGTAGTCACGGCATGGGCCCTGAGGACGGGTCATGACAAATTAGTATCAGAGGAGTTCGGTTCTACCGCAGATCTCAGGACTCTGATCTTTTTCTATGTGAAAAAATAGTGTTAAGTGTATTGGGTGTGGTTATCGGTCTAGGGAGTCCAGTGTTGGTGTGGCGGCCGACGTATCCGTACACCAGGACCCTGACTTCTGATTTCCGACTTAATGCACGAAAACATTGATTGCATGTGTGTTTCAAGTTTCTTTTTGATTACTTTATGTCAGCTCACCAGGTATACTGTTTGACCGTGGCGCACCTGTTTCTTTTCAGGATGGCCCCACGACGGAAGCCAGCTAGGGTTCCAAGAGTTGTGTGTGATGGCAGCCCACCAAGCGAAGAGGCCTCGGTACAGGGCCCTTTGATAGCAGAGGCACCGGTAGTACCTCTACCCGTCGAGCCACTGTTGCTACCAGCCCCAGCCGCTGACGATGCACGTCGCCTTAGTGAATTGCATGAGTTTTAGCACCAGCGACCGCCCAGGTTCCGGGGGGAGATGGACCCCCAGGCAGCCGAGGGCTGGCTGGAGGCAGTGTTATGGGTTTTCAGGTTAGTGAAGACACCAGCAGACCTCATGGTGATCCTCGCAGCGAGCCTACTGCACACGACAGCAGGCAGATGGTGGAGCTTGATACTCCAGGTGCATGATGAGGCATCTCTCCTCTGGATGTACTTTGAGAGCCTCTTCCGCTCGGAGTTTTTCCCAGCCACCCTCCATGTTGTACGCATCCAGGAGCTTCTACAGCTGCGGCAGGGCATCTTGACGGTCACCCAGTACTCGGCGAGATTTACCAATATCTCGCGCTACGCGACAGACATGGTACGAGACCCATTCTTCCGGGCCTGGACCTTTGAGCGGGGATTGAGGCAGGAGATCAGGGCATTTCTGATCTCCCTCAGCATTCCAACTCAGGCAGGAGTACTGGATCGATCCCTTTTGATCGAGAGCTTTCTTACTGAGTCTACACCAGTGGTGAGACCCACCGTAGGGCGGCATGTATTAGAGTCTTCTGAAGCAGGCATTCGATGGATTACTCATGGATCCAGGAAGACCAGACCCTCAGGCAGACGACCTCAGAACACTGGCTCAGCAGTGCGGGGCACTCAGCGTGGAGCCAGTCTTTCGAGAGGCAGACAGTGCTACCCATGTGGCGGGCAGGGCCAAATGGCTCGTGGCAGCCCGACCCACCGTGCCGAGGAGAAGAAAACGGTTGAGGGACCACCCAGGAAGAGGAAGAGGGTCGACTGTGGCTGTCCGCAGGGAGCAGGCGGACGAGGAAGAGGAGATATCCGAGTAGCAGGTGGTTGGGGATGCTTTGAGACCCTACCACCACCACCACCAGGAGGTCCACCCCGACCACAGGGAGCTAGCGGGCAGAGACAGGCACAGCTCCAGGCAGCAAAGGCCTACAACCACGACGTGCCCGAGATGATTTGAGGTACTATCTATGTCTATTACACCCTTGTTGTAGTTCTTATAGACACAGGAGCGAGTCATTCATTCATAGCCGCTGCCCTTGTTCGGAGATCGGTGATTCAGACAGAGTCGTTGGCTCGATCCTTACGGCTAGAGACTCCTACGGGAGCAGACTCGACGATTACGCACTGGTATCGGTAGTGTAAGATTACTCTAGGAGGTGAGAGCTTCGGCTGAGATCTTCTTGTAGCGGCGTCAAGGCCTTATGACGTCATCTTGGGCATTCATTGGTTATCTACAGTCCATGATCAAATCGACTGTATTAGGCGCAAGGTGCGATGTGTATGCACCAACGGGAGCATGTTCACCTTCACAGGTGAGAAGGGAGCCTTTGCAACACAGGATGGACTCTCGCAGAGGATAGGAAAAACCTTCACTCATTTGTTGGCTAGCCTCATCCTAGGAGCAGTTGACGTGCGGAGTCCTGGCTTTCCTGCAGTGGTGGATCAGTATGCGGACATTTTCCCCGACGACGTCCCAGGGCTACCTCCTCGCAGAGAGGTATAATTTTATATTGACATGTACCCCGAGACAGCCCCGATATCGACTCCAGCATATCGAATGGTGCCCGATGATCTTTGAGATCTACGGGTACAGTTGAAGGACTTGTAGGGAAAGGGATTCATCCGACCCAGTGTTTCACCCTGTGCTTCCCCGATTTTGTTCGTCAAGAAGGCAGACGGGAGCTTGAGACGTTGTGTCGACTATCGTCGCCTGAAACAGGTGACAATAAGAAACAGGTATCTGCTACTGATGATTGATGGCCTCTTCTATTAGCTCAAGGGAGCACAGTGGTTCTCAAAGATAGACCTCAGGTCAGGCTATCATCAGCTCAGTGTTCGGGACGAGGACGTGCAGAAGACGGCCTTCAGGTGTCGGTATGGCCACTATGAGTTCTTGGTTATGCCATTCGGTGTAACCAATTCTATAGAAGTGTTCATGGCCCTCATGAAAAGGATATTTCATCCATACCTAGATCGATTTTTCGTGGTCTTCATCGACGACATTTTGATTTACTCAACCACTGAGGAGGAGCACGCCTACCACTTGCGGGTTTTACTAGACACACTCCGAGAGAACCAACTTTATGGTAAGCTCTCGAAGTGTCAGTTTTGGATACGCGAGGTCCACTTCTTGGGGCATGTCATCTCTGAGGCGGGAGTTGCAGTGGATCCTGCGAAGATCAAGGAAGTTCTAGCTTGGGAGCCACCTAGGAGTGTGACTGATGTGCGGAGCTTCTTGGGTCTATCTGGATACTATCGGAGATTTGTTCCAGACTTCTCTAGAGTTGCGGAACCACTCTCATCTTTGATGAAGAATGGGAAACCCTTTGTGTGGTCAGACAGATGTCAGTAGAGCTTCCAGGAGCTGAGACAAAAATTGACCAGCGCACCTATCTTGAGGTTGCCGGAGGAGGGAGTAGGGTATGTAGTATACTGAGATGCATCAGGGACCGGACTCGGATGTTTCCAAATGCAGGAGAGGGAAGTGATCGCCTATATATCACGTCAGTTGAGGTCGCATGAGGAGAACTACGCTACCCATGACCTGGAGTTAGCATCACTGGTCTTTGCTCTGAAGATGTGGCGACACTATCTAATGGGCGAGTGCTTTACAGTTTATTCTGACCATCAAAGTCTTAGGTACATATTCTCTCAGAAGGTCCTGAATCTGAGACAGCGGTGATGGATTGAGTTCTTATAGGACTATGAATTTGAGATAGTCTATACTCCTGGGAAGGGGAACGTGGTAGCTGATGCTCTCAGCAGGAGGACGGGCATTCAGCTACTTGGGGAGGCGACAGAGCATCTATCCACTTTGCAGATATCCTTTGTGGATAGAGATAGAGCAGCTTTCCTTCAGTCACTCACAGTCACTCCTCCACTACTACAGCAGGTCAGAGAGGCACAGCGTGGGGACGCCTACTGTGAGACGCGGCATGCAAAGATATCATCGGGACAAGCACCTGATGGTTTCTCCTTAGAAGGAGAGCACATCATCCTTTTCAGAGGATGTACCTTGGTACCAGTTTCTTTATGGTAGGAGGTGCTAAGATAGTTTCACACTTCTCCTTTGGCGGTACATCCTGGAGTGGCGAAGATGTATTAGGTTCTCAGACGACAGCACTGGTGGCCCGACATGAAGAAGGCTGTGGCGGAGTTCGTTTCTCGATGCCTCACCTTCCAGCAGGTGAAGGTAGAGCATCAGGTACCAGCAGGCTTGGTACATCCCTTGGAGGTCCCGGAGTGGATGTGGTACGGCATATCTATGGACTTCGTGACTGGACGTCCACACACTTATAGAGGTCACGACTCCATTTGGGTGATTGTCGACCGACTCACCAAGTCGGCTCACTTCTTACCCATCAAATAGCAGGGCTCGGTAGAGAGCTTTGGACGTCTCTACGTTCAGGAGATTGTGCAGCTCCATGGTGTTCCATCATCTATCGTCTTCGATCGAGATGCTCACTTTACTTCCTGTCTATGGAAGGGGTTTCAGGAGGCATTCGGGACGCAGCTACGTTTGAGCACCGCCTTTCACCCTCGGACGGATGGTCAGATGGAGAGGACCATTCATACTCTCGAGGACATGCTCCGCGCATGTGTCCTCGACTTGGTTTGTATCTGGGAGGACCACCTATCCTTGGTGGAGTTTGCGTACAACAACAGCTACCACTCCACCATTGGGATGGCACCATACGAGGCGTTATACGGCCGACCTTGCAGATCACCGCTGTGCTGGAAAGACCCTGGGGAGTCAGCACTTGTGGGACCGGAGATGGTCCAGGCCACGAGGGGAATGTCTAGGTCATCCAGGAGCGGATGAGGATAGCTCAGAGCTGACAGAAGTCTTATGCTTATAGGAGGCAGAGGCCACTGGAGTTTGAGGATGGCGACCACGTCTTCTTGCGGGTCTCACCTCGACGTGGATTACAGAGATTTGGCCGAGGTGGCAAGTTGTCTCCACACATCATTGGACTGTTCCAGGTCCTCAGCAGGATTGGTGAGGTGGCTTATCGCCTGGCTCTACCACCTCAGTTGCACCGGGTGCACGGCGTCTTCAACGTATCTCAGCTGAGGAGATACGTGCACGACCCGATGCATATCATTGACCATGGGGAGCTGGACATTGATGATGGGGCGACTCTTACGGAGGTCACATTGGAGATCGATGATCAACAGGAGCGGGTCCTATGTGGACAGTTGATTCCTTTAGTGCGCATCAGATGGCAGCATGGGAATCTCCAGGAGATCACTTGGGAGCGGGAGGCTCAGATGCGTGCTCAGTACCCACTTTTGTTTCCCAATTTTTCAATGTATCTTTACGGGGACGTAAATCCCTAAGGTGGGAGAAATGTAAAGACCCATAAAATTCAAAGATGTTTTTTTCTTAATTTTCTTTGGGATTTTACAAGAAAGTAGTTTTTGACGGCACTTGATTCTGAGGCCCGGTGTGTTTGGAATTTCTATTTGAAGTTTGGCTCAGGTACGTTCAGTGAACGAACGGGTGGGAATTTCTAACTCTTGAACTGGTACTCGGAATCGAATTAGGAGGGCACCGATGGAATCGCAGCGCTTGTATTTTTTTAGGAACACCTTTTTCGGAGTTGCGTTTACACGAGAGAAGTTGTTAAATTTTTGTGGAAGGTAAAATAAAATTAAGCATCAATTTTATTTTTCTCTAAGTGGTTTAAAGCATTGGGTGGAAGTTGGGGAAAACCACCCAACTTCTATTTAGAGGTTATGAGGGTGGTGGGGCCCACAGAAACCCTACCCCTTCACCTCCCCTAACCTTCCATAACCCTTCATTTAATTTGACAACTTGAGTTAATTAATTGTGTGGATGAAATTCAACTTTTGAGTTTCAAACATAATTTGTGTTTATAAAATAAGTGAGGTACTTATTTTATTGTCGGATGGAGGCTTGTTGCTTGAGAGATTTGGGAGAAAATCTAATGGAGGCTTGAAGATCTTCATCTTCTTCGTCTAAGAACACGAAGAACGCGAAGAATGTGAAGAACGCCGGATTCCTCAGAGGTCGAAGTCTCCTTACGCGACGTCTCCTTCCGGGACGTCTCCCTCTATAACGGTTATCTCCAAGACGAATCCTCACCCAACTTGTTTGATGAGGTAGGGGTTTTATGAATTTTTTTTTGTGATTACTTCCGTTGTTTTCTTCGTCATCTATCCTCATTCTTTGGAACCACTTGATATCATTTAATGGAGGGGGCCGGGCCGCACAAACACGGTCGACCCTCCTCCCTTTTATTTATTTGTAGTTACGGTTCGAAGGGAAATGACTGGGTGCCGTCGCACCACGCAGGAATGAGCAAAAAATATGCGCGGCGCCGTTGTACCGCGCATTTGAAAGATTAACCAAGCCGCGGCGCCCTCGCACCGCGCTAGAAAAAACCCGAAGACACCCCGGCCGGAGCCGGGCCGTGGGGGAGGGGCGCGGCGCCATCGCGCCGTGCCGAACGAACCAAGGTCGCAGCCGGTTCCGGGCCACGGCAGAGCTGAGAGACCGGCGGCCAGTTCCGGGCCGCCGGCGTCGGAGCAAGGGGAACCAGCCTTGCCGGTCCTGTGGCGGCAACAGCCGGCCGGCCAGGGCGGGCCGGCCGGACAGGGGAGAAGCCGGGGGTTACAAACCTCTGGCGGCCAACTCAAGTGGCCCCCCATTATGGGGGCCGCTGTTACAAAAGACAGGGGGGCAGGCACCCCCCCCCCCCTTTAAATGGCTCGGCCGTTTGGCCGAGCTCCCGGCCAGCGCGCCCAGCGCGCCGCGCCTAGGTTGGGTCGGCTGCCTGGTCGGGCCGCCAGACAGGGCCGCACCCAGGACGCACGAGGCCGTGCCGGCTGGGCCGCGCCCACACAGGCCGGACCCGGACCTAGTTCGGGTGGACCCGGTTCGGGCCGATACTGGGGGTATCGGGTTGGGTCGGACCAGGCCCAAACCCCTCAATACCGAACCTCTTCCGGTCGGTCGCCCATAACATGAGCTATGGGCCTCCGACCGATGTACAGTCAGTTGCGATGTGATCCTTGGATCGAGACGGTCGTTTCGGTATATCGCACTCAAGGTTTTGGAATACTTTGGGTTTGGCCGAGTTGGTTCGTACATGAAACCAATCGCGCCCTCGGAGCGGAACCGCTCATAACTTGAGCTCCGGATGTCCGATTGACGTGACGTCAACTTTTTTGGATTCCTCTTAGTGAGAAGGATCTTTTGGCTTAATCCTCCTGAGGTTTGGACGCAGGTGCAGTACGTTCGGGTTGTTTTTGACTTAAAAACCAACCGGGCCCCTAGGACGAGACCAATAACTTCCATACCGGGCGTCCGATTGACGCGCCGTCTGTGACGATGAGTTCCTGTTGATGATACAAAACTTTTGGATACATCAACTCCGGACCTTGTGTCAGTTGATGTATCAGAATCTCGGCTCATGGAGCGGACCCTCCCAAACGAGCTTGCTGTGTGCGGGAACCCTAGAGCTGGATGCGTTTGCGACTGTGACGACGACGATGACTGTACAGAGATCCTCAGTGGATTCAACGGTGATGACTACATCACTCAGCGATCCTACGTAGATCAATGCTACTGATACTTTGTGGGTTTGATCCTATGTGGGTCAGCGCTCAGCGGTTCTGTGTGAGCCAGCGCCTACAGATCCTGTGTGGGTCTGATCCTGTGTGGGTCTTTGCGAGGGTTAGTTACCTATTGATACTGTGTGGGTCTTTGCGGGGGTTAGTTACCTATCGATCATGTGTGGGTCTTTGCGGGGGTTAGTACCTATTGATTATTTGTGGGTCCGATGGCTTAGATGAATCAGTGGCTATATATGATCATCTCTATCGTCATACGAATAAGTATACCTGTGTGAGTTGAATCCTGTTTTTCTTTCCTTTGTGGATTGTGTTGTGCTATTCTGTGTGGATTACATTTTTCTTTCCTGTGTGGATTGGGTTGTGTTTTCCCGTGTGGACTGGGTTATACTTGGGCTCGGAGGTTAGAGCATACTGGAATTGATGACTTAGGTATATGTATGGGCATATACCTAAGCAGTGTCAAATGTTACTTCGTGATTGAATTTTTCCTTTGTGGATAATCCTTTCTGGATTCTAGGAGACCTTTGGGGGTCTCAGGGTCCCTACTGAGTAGCTTATACTCACCCCTGCACAGGCTATGCCGGCGCTACGTTGTGTTGGTTGCAGACGACGGACAGCGCTGATCGTGGTTGAGGCTTGTGGAGGAGGACGGTACATGGAAGGTGGACCACTGGATGAGACGTTCTCGGAGAGGATGGATGGACCCGAGGAGCTGTGGAGGATATATGTACTCACCCTTCAGGTGGGACTTCCAGTGGATGGCTCGACGCTGCGGCTTTACTTTTCAGTTGCTGTGTTTCCCTTTCCAGTTGTACTTTACTTTCAGTTTTGGGTTTGTATTCTGACCCATTTACTTTTCTGCACTTACTATTGTACCCAGCTTTTCTTAGTGTTTACTTCTTCTGCTTTCTTGCTCTGTGGTGTTTGTTTACATCACAAAGGCAATGCCTTCCCTTTTTAGCGGGATTTACGCCTTGGTGCTAGTTTCTAGCCACTGGCCTATGGAAGGCGGGATAGGGGTAGTCATGACACGGGCCCCGAGGAGGGGTCGTGACAATAAAATAAATATTATTTTTTTTAATTTATAATTTTTTTTTCATTTTCTCTTATGAGGTGACTATTTTTATTTTATAAGTCTCCTTCAAATAAAACTTCTTTGATAACACATTCTCTTCTTCACCTTCTTCCTCCTTCAACATTGGGATCTTTAAAGTAATTTTTTTAATACCATCATAACTAAAATAATTAAAAAGATATTTAGGATGATATCTAATATTTCCTATTTTAATATTTTTTGATATAAGTGGATTTATATTTTTAAAATTTAGATCAAATTCTATATACAAATCAAAATCCCCATCTTCTTCATTGACATATTTAGAGTTATTTTGATTAAATAGGGATATAAAATTTATTCTATACTCACATAAACTAATATCCATAAAAAACCATTTTACCATCACATATACCACCAAAAAACAAAAATATTTATCTGGTGGAAAACTATTCATATCATGATCTTAATAATATGAAACTTCATCATTAAACTGATTCAGTAAGATATAGAGTTACTTGTTGGAAATTTTTCAATCCTATGTAGTTTATATAAAACCTATAATTGAGCATAGAACCTCATTAAATATAGTGAATAAATCATCTAATAACTCTCCATAAAGTGAATAGATATCATAAAATTGGCCACATGAGATTTTATTTTTGGTATCCTTTACTCAAACATTCCATTTATGAATATTTCAAAACACCTATCCAATTAAATTCATTATCTTGATCCCCAAAACCATTATGAATAATTTCTATTGAAATGAGGTTCATATAATATTCCTTTAATTCCGATAAATCTCAATATTATATTTATTAGATAGAGTTATCACTATACATTTAAGAACTAGACTAAAACCATTAGTTAAAATTTTAAGTACATAATTACCTTTTCAATGAAATTAATGTAGAATAATTTTATTCTAAATATTGTAATTTTTTTCATAAAATAAGGTAACTAATTTTAAATTTAATAAATTTATTTGATTGATTGTAAATAAGAAGCTTTATATTCAACAACATTAACCAACAGAGAGAACTCCACACTTCCACCAACAAACAACCTTCATGTCTTCAACAGAAACTCACAACTCTTATAATAATTTTATAAGGGAAATCCACCAATATATGTCAGTTAAATAATTATTATTCAATAATATAAAGGTTTAATTAGTGAATAGTAATATTTTATGATTCTTCTACCAATATAAAATTCATCACTAATTAAGATTAAAGAATATAGTGGTAACCAAATTTCTTTTTCAACAAAAATAATTTTAACATTGGTTAACTAGTTTTGTGACTATGGGAACATAATTAATTGTATAATAAGAAATAAATGTGTAAATAATGATCTTATTTTTGTTATACAGATAGTAAATCAATATCTAATTCATCAGTTAAGGAAACACACTTTTTCAACAATAATCACCAAAACAATATTATTATTGACTTCATCTTCAAGGATGATATCTATAAACTTATAAAGGAAATTTGAAACATCATAAATTACTATAAATCATACATAACATTATATTTAATGATGTAATAATAATATTATAAATAATATTGTATAAAAATGTTACAATAATATAATTTATATAAACAATCAAAACCATAAACACTGATATGAAAAATCAAAACAATTCATATAGAAAATGAATATGTATGAATTGTGTTGATGAAAATGGATATGATTGAGGTTATGAATCAAGTGAATAATATTTATATGTTTATGATATGGATTTTTAGTTGTGTTTGTGGATGTCAAGATAAGAGGTAACAGATTTTCATCTCAAATTCCTCTCTTTGAGACACATTTTGTATTATGAAACTAATTTCCTTCATGTTGAGTATATATTACTTATTTGAAATGTTTTATAATGAAATTACATTATAAAATAGAATTTTAATATCATGTTTAAGAAACATATTTCTATAGTTTACGGTTGAATTTATACCCAATCCATAAGTGGGGTTTTTCCATATTAATCTTCATTATTTGGGACATATGTTATAATAAATATATGTAATGTATTTATAAGTATAAGGACCCAGCCTTAAACCTTACTTAATATTGAATTAAATTAATAATTCACATTGAGGATCTTTTTAGGTTTAGAGTTTTAGAGAATTAGCACATAAGTATTACATCTCAAAATATTTCAAAGTAGAAACTTCTACTAAGTTTCCATAAAATAAAAACTCTTAAAACGAAACATGTATAGTTCCATGTTTTTGGTAGCATGACATTCCCTTGTCCCATCCTTGACCCTATTCCACGTTCAGTCCTGTGAAAACATTTCAAAAACTTGGGCTGAGAATTAAAAGCTCAGTAAGGGATACACAAAGAATGAAAACTGTTTGTTTTTTCAAAAAAACAAGTAACCCAGGTATACTTTAACAAAGTAATACTTTTCTCCTTTTCGAAGTAGTAAAAAACTCATCACTGAATAAAAGTTCATTACATACCCTTTTGTAACCAAACGATTACCCTAAAACCCATATAAAGATCAAATAACATATAAAGGTAACTTGGGACATAAACATACTTAAGTGGAATAACCATAAGGTCGACTTCCACACATATCACTTAATGGAATAGCCATTCGGCCAACTTCCATACATACTTAATGGAATATCCATACGGACGACTTCCATACCCAATGAATTGGAGGTTATAACGTAACCAATCGTATGGGTATTCACGGCACCACCCGTTATATGGTTTATCACGTAACCACCCGTAAAATGTCCAAGTACCATTATAAAATTATAACACATAAAACCAACATAAAGGAATGATAACATTTCCACATTTCAATCACAATATATCATTTATATATATTGACAAAATAGAATCCTTTATCAAAACCATTTTCAATACCAAAATACAAAAAACATTATATGGTATTTATTTTATTTTAAAAACATTACGGCTTGTTGAGGAAGCCAAAGATCAAATAATACTCACAGTGGAAGAAAAGGTCGTTGTCACCCCATACGTAAAAATAAACATTCCTTTTTGTTGTTTAGTAAAACGCTTTGTAGAAAAAAGATTCCTTTTGAATAAATGTAAAATTCAAAGGGGTTTATACGCCGTATAAAAGCAGGTTGTGTATAAAACAAAATATTCCTCAATGAATGGAGATTCAGATGAAGTCCATTACAAAGACAATATCCTTGGTTTAAGGATAAATCAATTACATAATTATGTGTGACAAACGAATACACCCAATATAAGTGAATATTAAGTGTAAAACAATTAGAGGTTATTAACACATATTCATAGAATGTCATATTCAAGGAGTACAAGATTATCCCAAAGAATCAAATTTGGGTTAATAAGTTCCCTTGCAAAAATATGACAGCCTAACGGCATCACTACGAAATTCAGAAAATGATTTTATAAGAGATAAAAAGGGTATCTCATCACTTGGACATAAAATTTACATCAATAAGGATATATGAGGACATATCCCAACATAACAATATGTGAATTAAAAGACCCAAAAAAGAAGTCTTTTAAAAAGAGGAGGGTGAAAGGTTCCCTTACCGACATGGGTATCTCTCGAGACATGCACCCCGTGAAAGAAGGACAATACAACATTGATGTAAATACTCATAAATGAGAGTATATTACACAATGAGTAAAATAATGGGCAGTATATACACCACTCAAAGGAAATTGTGGCAAATGTAGCATAAATCTCATGGGAATAAAAGTGAGATGAAAAATCCCTTACGAAAACTCGGCAGCCTAATAGCGCCACATAAAACATACAAAAATGGATTGATGAGATCAAATAGGGTCTCTCATCATCTTAACATAAAGTTTACAGAAAGAGGAATATAAAATAACATCCCCCAACATAACAAAGAGGAGCTTAAAAGAAGTGACATAAAGGAGAGTACTTGTAAAGGTAGAGAGAGGTTAGATCTCTTACGAAAATTCGGCAGCCTAACGGCGCCACTCAAAACTTCCAAAATGGATCGATGAGATAGAATAGGGTCTCTCATAATATGAAAATAAAAATTACAGTAAGATTAATATAAAAGAACATCTCAATAACAAGAAATATGAGATTTGAAAGGAATGACATAAAAGATAGTACTTACAAAGAAAGAGAGGAGTAGGATCCCTTACCTCGGGTCCGACTTGACTCGATCGTTCTTTAATGTCCTGAATAATAAACATGAGTTAATTTATATTTTCTTAAGAACCGTTTTCAAGTTCCTTATTCCTTTTATATCACTTATTTACATTTTATAAACATTATTTAATCATTTAAGTTAATAATGTTTGTTTTGTCGATATTTGGTTCTTAAGTCGAAAGTGAACTTCTTACAATTACATGTTGTTCGTGTGGTCAATGGTTCATTATATCCAGAATTATATTCATGAATTGTATATCATATATATCATATATATCCATAATATACATGTATTTATAATATTACATAATCATTTAGAGGTAAGAAATGAAATTCACCGTTCATGGAGACGGTAAGTCGTACGTACGCATGAATGCTACTTTCATTTCTTTGTCATATTAATGGAATTACAACTAAATGAGAGGTATGTATATTTTAACTCCAGAATTATATTCATCATTTAGATGTATCATTAATCATATATATCCATTATATACATGTACTTATAATAGTACACTACATTTGGGGATAAGAAATGAAATGCACCGTTCATGGAGACGGTAAGCCGTATGTACGCATGAAAGATACTTTCATTTCTATCTCATACTTTAATGGAAAGAAATAATAATGATATAGAGGTATATTATAATTCCAGTACAACATCATATATAATAACTTTAAATCCATCCTTTATACGTCCCACATATGGCATTAACGAATCAAATCACTTTGAGGGGGCGGTAGTCCGCAGTTCCTAAAATGAAATTATCGTGTTTACCCACAATGGAAACCATAAAGGTATGACAAAAAAGAAAAATACAGAAGATTAAGTAAAACATAAACATATTATATATCATATATAAATATAGTGAGATCTTAATGGCCACCTTTGAAGGTGTTATATGAGTGTTGAACAATCATCGTTTCGTGAGGCAGAAATTCACCATCCACGGAAACAGTATGTCCTTTAACCATTAGATGTAGGTGTGTGTAATTGTAGCTCGAATACTTCTTATAACAAAATCCTAGTATATTTAAGATACAGGATTTGTTACAAAATAAATAAATAAAATGAGTTTATGGTGTTGGACAGGCAAAATAAAACAAAAGGACTCAGGTGAAGACAATACCTTAAAATCGGGTAACTCCCTTTGGTTTGAGATAAAAGGCTTCCTTGGGAAGACTTATGCCCAAATTGAGGCCTCAAGGAGTTAGAGAGGTATGTGGAGAGACAAAATAGGTAGGGTTGGCCGAGCCAAAGGCTTTGGGAGTGTGGGTAAGGAGGTAGAGGTGGGGGCCTTTTATAAGAGGAGAGGAGGGGCACTCTTGTAAAGTTACAAAATGTTACTTTATTTTCAAAAGGGTTTCGGCTTTTAAAGGTACCACATGGATGTATTTCGAGTATAAGGTGATAAGGGTTCTAAATCCACTCATCCAATAGGTTTTGGACATATTTAGGTCTTAGATATTACATTATCTTTCCATTTTATTTAAATCTTTAAATAATGAGGTCATCGCTGCATCATCATGATGTCATAAATAATTTAATTTATTTAATGTCTAAAAATTATAAAAAAATACTATGGTGTAGGAAATAGTTTTATCTTTCCAATGACTATTTATAGTAAAAACTCCAACTTTTATAACCCCATGTAAAAATTGTTTTAGTAAAACATCTCATGTTTGTGTCATTTTTACTTTAACATTAAATAAAAAGGTATTTATGTCATTTTCCAACCAAAGTGGCTCCATGGGGTCCCCAAGTTGACCCATGGATTGTCTTGGTCGGCCATGACACATCCAATGGGGGTAGGACATGTGTCTAGGTCATTTCATTTTATTAAAACATTATTCTTACCTTAAACTACACTAATTACCTCTAATCGCGATTAAAAACTTAATAAGTTACTATTCACCAAAAAATTATTTTAATCCCATTGAACCACATTTTACTTCTTAATGAAAACCATGTATGTCAGATTTTTGAAATTAAACACACAATGATAGCAAAATTTCATTTAAATGGAAAATCAGTTTTTATAAGTACCACTTAGTGGTTTCACTATTCATCAAAATTGATGTTTTTCAGAAAAATACCAAAACATCACCCTAAGCTATATTTGATATTCCAAATTCAAAAATGATGTCTATTTTACAAAATTCCAAAAATATTAGTTGTATTAATTAATTTAATAATAAATTCCCGTTGTCAGAGCAATTAGCGTGTTTTTATGAAGCAATAAGTATCAAAAGATTGACACTAGTTTAAGTCCATTTTCAAAGTGAAATTAATTCCAATGACCACTATTGTATTAGATGGTAAAAATATATTCTAATTTAACTTTAAAACCAACTCAAAAGATAATCTAATCATATAAATAAATTATATTAAAAGGAGGTTTTGAATTAAAATACAACATTTTTCACTATTCATTAAAAATTTAACTTTTTTGGAAAAATACCAAAAATTTACGCAAAGTAAATTTTGATGTCCCAATTCTAAAGAAGAATTTTATTTTTTCAAAAATAACACATAAAATTTTCAAAAAGTGTATTTAAAAGAGGTTCGCCATCAAAAGGCAGTTAATCGACCTTTTAAAGAATATTAGAATGTTTACGCTTAAAATTGGATTCATTCGCATTTTTAATCCTCTAAAATTTATTGTAAAAAGTAAAAATATTTGAAAAACATATATAATCATTTTGTAGTTAGTTCTGTTCATTCCTTCCATTACAACAGCTAGGCGTTAACTACTATTTTAAATAATTTTATTTTATTATTAGAGTGCAATGTAGGATTCCCAAGAAACTCGTGGTTGCGTGTTGGGTACGCCATCGAGCATTGCATCCCCTTTAAAGTAATATTAATATTTTATTCACAAATATGGATAAATATAAAAATGTCATATTCTTTATTTACCTGGGTTGTTACATCCTTTCCCACTTTTGGGAATTGCATCCTCGCAATTTTAAAATTGATCTTGGAAACACCCTTGAAAGTCCCACATTGGAACAAGAGTCAGTAAAACAATCACTTTAAAATAAAGATAAGTACAGAGGTCACCCGAGTTAACCCATACTAGGATTCCATGTAGGAAAACATGGACATGGAATAAAAATCAAAGGGTCATGTTCTCGAGGGAGAGTGATAGTAAACACGTCTAGGAGAAAGTTAACCATAAGAAAATCACAAACTTGTGATGGGTCAAATGGTATTCGATTCCCCAGTAGGAAAAGTTAATAGAAAACATTTTTTCTTTAAGTTACTTTTTATTGAGGAATTTATTCATAAGGAAACATAATCATTTATCATGTTGACTTTCAACTTTTACTAGATTCCTTAATCAAACTCATATTTTCTCCAAAATACGAGTATTTAGGAAGACTTGTTTTCATTAAGAGTACTATAATCAATTTCTAGAGAATCACATAATCCACAATAGAGAACTATATAGTTCCCATTTCTTTAGACTCTAACAAAAACCAAAACCAAAAAGGTTAGTACAAGATCAGATAATACCCAAAAAGGATAATCCTTTTTTTAAAAAAAATCATATCTATTCTAAATCTCCAAAAAATTTCCAACAAAACAAAAAGTTCAATGAGGACCATCCGATAAACAATTTGTCCATAAGATTCTTCAAAGTAAAACAAACTAATATTGAAACCCAAATATTTGAAGGATTTAGTCCCATAGTCTTCAAAGTTAAATCGTAACATTTATCACCAAACAAAATCAGTTGCTCCTAACGTCTCGTATTGAAAAGTAATTAATATAATCACATATCCTCCATGATAGGTTAATCATTTTCATAAATAATCCAAAATCAACATACTCTTAATTCATAAAATCATATAACTAAAAATAATCAGTCAAAATAACTAGGTAATTCACGTAGTCCACTGGTAGGCGATAAATACCAGTCACACTTTGGTTGTGGGTTCGATTCCCGTAGCTTTGTCCGACGTGACGGGTAGTCACACGGTCTGCGTGTTGTCCTTTTTCCAAAACTATATAATTCTCAAATCATTCCCCAAAAAGAGATTAAATCATCAAAAATAACCATAACATAATTTAACCTCAATTGTATCTCATGCCTTTCACTTCAATCATAACATATAGTAACCCATAATTACCTCAAAAGTAAGGATCATATAAACCCAAATGGTTCTTTATAACTATGTCCACGAAAGAAAAGATAACTATTCCTTGAATAAAATTTTCATATATTAAACATCAGGGTTACACATAATATAAAAAGTCTTTTAATGTAACCCCATAATCAAAAGAGACTTAATACTCTTAAGAATTTCACCATAACTCTTGAAGCCCTTATATGTTGACATCTTACTCATTCAACATTCTTCATGATCCATTAACCATTCCTTTCCAACTTTTTCTGAAATACTTCTTTCCTACAAACAAAATCATGAATCATATCTTAAGATTCCAAAATAGGAAAACAATAGTCATGAAATAATCCATACCTTTGATTGTTCATTTTCAGTTTCTTCATCCTCAATCGGAATGGCATTAGGTATTGGTAAACGAACATTTGTACGATCTGGGTGATCCCATTCACGAAACTTCTTCATAGGACGTGTGTTTTCATAATAACCATACACACCACATTTAAAACATTCAATTGATCCCTTAGAAAGAACTTCTTTCCCTTTCCTTGAGTCAACTGGATGCTTCCTTTTTCCATGGTAGGTTCTTTCTTTATGACCTTCATTTCCACATCTATAGCATATTTCTGTCCCTTTGGAACATTTTCCTAGTTGTTTCTATTCCCATCTTTGACACATTGGTTTTTGAACACACTTACCTTTATGATTATTACCTGTAGTTCCGTAGGGATTTTTTTCTCTTATATATGATACCCTATAGAAATCACCAAGGTTTAGGTGGTCAATCATGACTCGAGATAGTTGGTTGAGGATAAACACAAAAGTTCTCATTGCAGCTCCCATATCATTCAGCTGCTCACTCAGAAAACTATCACAGTTTCCTTCACATCCACTATTACTTTGGTGCCTGCTAGATCCAGCCATTTACTAAAACCAAAAAGGGTCAGTGTGAGTATATCAACAAAACCATCATGTACTAATGAGGAAGATATACTTACTCATTCACTTCATCTAAAAACTATGACTATTTATGAAATCCTAACCATTATGGTAATGTCACTTATGCTTAAAGAATACCCTAACCTCTAAAGTTATTTAAACCGACATTTGATACCAACTATAAGGCCCCAGCCTTAAACCTTACTTAATATTGAATTAAATTAATAATTCACATTGAGGATCTTTTCAGGTTGAGAGTTTTAGAGAATTAGGACATAACTATTACATCTCAAAATATTGCAAAGTAGAAACCTCTACTAAGTTTCCATAAAATAAAAACTCTTAAAACGAAACATGCCTAGTTCAATGTTTTTGGTAGCATGACTTTCCCTTGTTCCCATCCTTGACCCTATTCCACGTTAAGTCCTGTGAAAACATTTCAAAAACTTGGGATTAGCATAAAAAGCTCAGTAAGGGATACACAAAGAATAAAAACTGTTAGTTTTTTCAAAACAGCAGGTAAACCATGTATACTTTAACAAAGTAATACTTTTCACCTTTTCGAAATAGTAAAAAACTCTTCACTGAATAAAAGTTCATTACATACCCTTCTATAACCAATATATTACAATAAAACCCATATAAAGATCACATAACATATAAAGGTAACTTGGGACATAAACATACTTAAGTGGAATAACCATAAGGTCGACTTCCACATATATCACTTAATGGAATAGCCATTTGGCCAACTTCCATACATACTTAATGGAATAGCCATACGGCCGACTTCCATACCCAATGCATTGGAGGTTATAACGTAACCACCCATCCTGGTATTCACGGCACCACCCGTCATATGGTTTATCACGTAACCACCCGTAAAATGTCCAAGTACCATTATAAAATTATAACACATAAAACCAACATAAAGGAATGATAACATTTCCACATTTCAATCACAATATATCATTTAAATATATTGACATTATAGAATCCTTTATCAAAACCATTTTCAATACCAAAATACAAAAAAAAGTATATGGTATTTATTTTATTTTAAAAACATTACGGCTTGTTGAGGAAGCCAAAGAGTAAATAATACTCGCGATGGCGGAAAAGGTCGTTGTCACCGCATACGTAAAAATAGACATTCCTTTTTGTCGTTTAGTAAAATTGTTCGTAGAAAAAAGATTCCTTTTGAATAAACTTAAAATTAAAAGGGGTTTATACACCGTATAAAAGTAGGTTGTGAATAGAACAAAATATGCCTCAATGAATGGAGATTGAGACAAAGTCCCTTACAAAGACAGTATCCTTGGTTTAAGGATAAATCAATTACATAATTATGTGTGACAAACGAATACACCCAATATAAGTGGATATTAAGTGTAAAAAAATCAGAGGTTATTCACACATATTCATAGAATGACATATTCAAGGAGTACAAGATTATCCCAAAGAATCAAATTTGGGTTAAGAAGTTCCCTTGCAAAAATATGACAGCCTAACGGCGTCACTACAAAATTCAGAAAATGAGTTTATGAGAGATAAAAAGGGTATCTCATCACTTGGACATAAAATTTAAATCAATAAGGATATATGAGAAAATATCCCAACATAACAATATGTGAATTAAAAGACCCAACAAAAGAAGTCTTTTAAAAAGAGGAGGGTGAAAGGTTCCCTTACCGACATGGGTATCTCTCGAGACATGCACCCCATGAAAGAAGGACAATACAACATTGATGTAAATACTCATAAATGAGAGTATATTACAGAATGATTAAAATAATGGGTAGTATATACACCACTCAAAGGAAATTGTGGAAAATTTTTCATAAATATCACGGGAATAAAAGTGAGATGAAAAATCCCTTACGAAAACTTGGCAGCCTAATGGCGCCACATAAAACATACAAAAATGGATTGATGAGATAAAATAGGATCTCTCATCATATTAACATAAAGTTTACAGAAAGAGGAATATAAAATAACATCCCCTAACATAACAAAGAGGATCTTAAAAGAAGTGACATAAATGAGAGTACTTGTAAAGAAAGAGAGAGGTTAGATCTCTTATGAAAATTCGGCAGCCTAACAGCGCCACTCAAAACTTCCAAAATGGATTGATGAGATAGAATAGGGTCTCTCATCATATGAACATAAAAATTACAGTAAGGGTAATATAAAATAACATCCCAATAACAATAAATATGAGCTTTAAAAGGAATGACATAAAAGAGAGTACTTAAAAAGAAAGAGAGGAGTAGGATCCCTTACCTCGGGTCCAACTTGACTCGATCGTTCTTTAACGTCCTGAATAATAAACTTGAGTTAATTTATATTTTCTTAAGAACCGTTTTCAAGTTCATTATTCATTTTATATCACTTATTTACATTTTATAAAAATTATGTAATCATTTAAGTTAATAATGTTTGTTTTGTCGATATTTGGTTCTTAAGTCGAAAGTGAACTTCTTACAATTACATGTTGTTCGTGTGGTCAACGGTTCATTATATACAGAATGATATTCATGATTTGGATATAATATATATCATATATATCCATAATATACATGTATTTATAATATTACATAATCATTTAGAGATAATAAATGAAATGCACCGTTCATGGAGACGGTAAGCCGTACGTACGCATGAACGCTACTTTCATTTCTTTGTCATATTAATGGAATTACAACTAAATGAGAGGTATATATATTTTAACTCCATAATTATATTCATCATTTAGATGTATCATTCATCATATATATCCATTATATACATGTACTTATAATAGTACATTACATTTGGGGATAAGAAATGAAATGCACCGTTCATGGAGACGGTAAGCCGTACGTACGCATGAACGCTACTTTCATTTCTATCTCATACTTTATTGGAAAGAAATAATAATGATATAGAGGTATATTATAATTACAGTACAACATCATATATAATAACTTTAAATACATCTTGTATACGTCCCACATATGGCATTAACGAATCAAATCACTTTGAGGGGGCGGTAGTCCGCACATCCTAAAATGAAATTATCGTGTTTACCCACAGTGGAAACCATAAAGGTATGACAAAAAAGAAATATACAGAAGCTTATGTAAAACAAAAACATATTATATATCATATATAAATATAGTTATATCTTAATGGCCAACTTTGAAGGTGTTATATGAGTGTTGAACAATCATCGTTTCGTGAGGCAGAAATTCTTCATCCACGGAAAGAGTATGTTCTTTAACCATTATATGTAGGTGTGTGTAAGTGTAGCTCGAATAATTCTTATAACAACATCATAGTATATTGAAGATACAGGAGTTGTTACAAAAGAAATGTATAAAAAGAGTTAAGGGGGATGGAGAGGCAAAATAAAACAAAAGGACTCAAGTGAAGACATTACCTTAAAATCGGGTAACTCTCTTTGGTTTGAGCTAAAAGGCTTCCTTGGGAAGACTTCTGCCAAAAGTGAGGCCTCAAAGAGTTAGAGAGGGATGTGGAGAGACAAAATGGGCAGGGTTTGTCCGATTCAAAGGCTTTGGAAGTGTGGGTAAGGAGGTAGAGGTGGGGGCCTTTTATAAGAGGAGAGGTGGGGCACTCTTGTAAAGTTAAAAAATGTTACTTTATTTTCAAAAGAGTTTCGGATTTTAAAGGCCCCACATTGATGTATTTCGCGGATAAGGTGATAAGGGTTCTAAATCCACTCATCCAACAGGTTTTGGACATGTTTAGGTCTTAGATATTACATTATCTTTCCATTTTATTTAAATCGTTAACTAATGAGGTCATTGTTGCATCATCATGATGTCATAAATAATTTAATTTATTTAATGTCTAAAAATTATAAAACAAATCCTATGGTGTAGGAAATCTTTTTAGATTTCCAATTACTATTTATAGTAAAAATTATGACTTTTATAACCCCATGTAAAAATTGTTTTAGTAAAACATTTCATGTGTGTGTCATTTTTCACTTTAACATTAAATAAAAAGGTATTTATGTCATTTTCCAACCAAAGTGGCTCCATGGGGTCCCCAAGTTGACCCATGGATTGTATTGGTCGGCCATGACACATCAAATGAGGGTAGGACATGTGTCTAGGTCATTTAATTTTACTAAAACATTATTCTAACCTTAAAATACACTAATTACCTCTAATCGCGATTAAAAACTTAATAAGTTACTATTCACCAAAAAAAAATATTTTAATCCAATTGAACCAAATTTTACTTCTTAATGGCAACCATGTATGTCAGATTTTTTAAATTCAACACACAATGATGGAAAAATTTCATTTAAATGGAAAATTAGTTTTTATAAGTACCACTTAGTGGTTTCACTATTCATCAAAAATTGAAGTTTTTCAGAAAAATACCAAAACTTCACCCTAATCTATATTTGTTATTCCAAATTCAAAAATGATTTATATTTTACTAAATTCAAAAAAAATTAGATGTATTAATTAATTTAATAATTAATTCCTTCTGTCAGAGCAAATAGTATGTTTTTATGAAACAATAAGTATCAAAATATTGACACTAGTTTAAGTCCATTTTCAAAGTGAAATTAATTCCAACGACCACTATTGTATTAAATGGTAAAAATATATTATAATTTCACTTTAAAACCAATTCAAAAGATAATATAATCATATAAATAAATTAGATTAAAAAGAGGTTTTGAATTAAAATACATCATTTTTTCACTATTTATTAAAAATTGAACTTTTTTGGAAAAATACCAAAAATTTACGCAAAGTAAATTTTGATGTCCCGATTCTAAAGAAGAATTTTATTTTGTCAAATATAACAGATAAAATTGTCAAAAAGTGGGTTTAAAATAGGTTCGCCATCAAAAGGCGGTTAATCGACCTTTTAAAGAATATTAGAATGCTTACGCTTAAAATTGGATTCATTCGCATTTTTAATCATCTAACATTTATTGTAAAATGTAAAAATATTTGACAAACATATATAACCATTTTTTAGTTAGTTCTGTTCATTCCTGCCATTACAACGGCTAGGCGTTAACAACTATTTAAAATAATATTATTTTATTATTAGAGTGCAACGTAGGATTCCCAAGAAACTCGTTGTTGCGTGTTGGGTACGCCATCGAGCATAACATCCCCTATAAAGTAATATTAATATTTTATTCACAAATATGGATAAATATAAAAATTTCATATTCTTTATTTACCTGGGGTGTTACAATAAGTATATATTTTTATCCTTATCTCATATTATTTTGATTTAAGAGTTTTCAAAACCATTTTAAAACTTAATTTTTCCATGGTGGATAAACATACCTATATTTGAGTAAATTAAAATTTTGTGTAATTTAATATAAAATAAATCCCTATCTAGATACTACAATGTGGTTATGGGTGTGGATAAAATTTATCTAGGGGTAATTACTTTGAAAATAATTGGTTCATCATATACTAAATCATCACCTTGATGCAAGGTTAGTGGGCCTAAGACTGTGCAAGTGTTGTGAAGATCTTGGAGTATATGGTTTGGAAGATTAACATAATCATAATGAACATGATGATTTATTTTTCCTACCATTTCATTTTTCCATTACCAATAAATCATATTGAACCCAAATACTATGTTTAGTGGATAACGAATTACATTAAAGAAACCCTCACCCCTATATTTCTTTGATAATTTCACTGATTATTACATTGATCATGCCACATTGCTTCAAAGAATATTTAGGGATGTTATCCTAGACATCCACATTATTATATACAATGGGGAAGAAATTCATTCCTATATTTACCAGTATATGTTTTTATAAGATTTTTTTGTAATAAGTTCCTGAACTAATTATATGAAAGGTATTGATGACCCTTATGGTGAATGAATTGGACTTATTCAGGTGACATGTGGGGCCTAGAATTATATATCCCCTTCTTGTATCAATGGGTATCATCAAACAAAACAGGTTGGATTTTACTATATACCTTTTCCCAGAATATGATAAATGTCTTATAATAAGGCCTTGAATACATGTATTTATATCTATAAATATAATTCCATTAGTATGACTATCATGGGTATAACATACCATCACATTCTATTTAATATATCTTTATGTTGTTTATTTATTCAATATATATCATTTATGTTATGTTTATGTTATGAAATATTCTGATATATTATACTCCTTACTGTGCATCTTATTTCACCATTTATTGTTTTCCTTTACCCCAGATTCCTAGAAGATGAAAATGTTTAATTTTTGTATATATGATTAAAGGAATAATAATATTCTTTCAATATGTTCACATTGCATCTTATATTTGTAAATTCTATGTATGTATGTATCTAGTCTTCTAATACTACTAAGTTGTTTGATCCTATGGTAACTCTTTTTTTCTATAACAATAATGCAATATAACTACTTGATATAAGATTATGGAGTCCATAATATTAAATTCTATAATTTTAGGCCATTTTTTGTTTACTTTGTCTTATTTACAAAAGTTTTGATGGAATCATTTCAACTCACTTCTTTAATGTCTCATGCATGGTTAATTTCTCACACTGTTTGCCTTGTTTTTCCTAAAAAAATATTCCTATCTAAGTTTTCATGTTTCTATAATGTAATTTTATTAATTTATTTTTTTATATAAATAGTAATTATATATTATATAATTTTAAAATAAATTCGTAAAAAAATTTAATGATATTTATACTTATTCTCTAAACCATTTTATAATTTTTTTGATGCACTTTTCATATATGTAAATGTACTTTAACGTTTATTTGGATTCATTTGGGATATGTTTTAATGAAATCATCCACTTTATTTTTTTAGATGATTTATTTTTGATTTGTAGATATATTAATAAATATTATTTCTTTATCATTGGTTATTTATGGTATGGTTTATTTATGAATATAATCATATTCAATGGGCCAATATATATATATATATATATGTGTGTGTGTGTGTGGTTTTCACTATGTTACAGGTGGACCTATAATTATATATCCCTCCAATGAATTGGATAAATACTAATATTTATTAGGTTAACATGTTTGAGTCTTCAGATTGAATCCAACTATGTTATAGGACTATTTATTCTATGTGGTGATTTTCTTGGAAGTGATCCAAGAAAAAATAAATAAGCATTTTTTGTTTTTTATTCAATCTTATGTTATGTTTCATAAATTGTTATTATTATCTCATGTTTCCACATTCTTTTAGTTCATTAACTTGTTACTCAGACATAATAATACTATATTCATGTTTATGATTCATGTTTCATTATGTATGATTTCCTTAGGTTGTCTTCATATACATTTTCTTTGTTCTCTTACCCACATGTTCATATTATGCTCATTTATGATCCTGAATGGTATATCATATGTTTTAAACCTTAATTAGCATCTAAGATTACCCCATTTTTAGGTTTACATTCCCCATGTAATAAATATATGTATTATGTTTAATATTTCTATAAGGATATCATGTATATAGAATTTTGTTTGAGATTTTGAAGACTTATTGTAAGGTAGGAATTTTATAGAGATAGTCTCCAAATACACTAATTGTATGGTTTCTAGGGTGTGAATTATTTTGATATATAATTTATATTAATGTAATATAATTTATTATGTATATGTATATGTTTTTATTGGGTCATATCATTAATGATTTTATATATGAACTTATATAAGGTTTTTGACCAACATAAAAATATGTGTTCTTGATCTTCACCACTTGATGGTATTTATATATTCTATTTGATTATCCTCCAATTTATATTACTATAATTTTTCATTTATGCACTAAAAATATTGTATAATGATAATATAACGTCATATCTTTTTCGGTTTCCCTCTTCCCTTCTCTACGTCCTTGTGCAACATCACTTTGTTTCACCCCTGTCTATCTACCGATGATTTCAAGCATCACCAAATTCTTATTCTGAAATCCTAGCTCTCTGTATTTCTTATATTAGGGTTACTTTTTCTTTTTTCTTATGGTGTGTGGATTTATTATTTATAATCCCCATACATCCTCCCCTAATAAATTTATCATTATCATTATCATGTTAGGTCCCAAATAGTTTTAAATAAATGGGATATATAGTGTCTTAACATTGTGAAGGAGGACCACCAATTTGAGTGATTTTTACACCTTGGTTTATGTGATTCTAGTTAGATTTTTTTACAACCATCCCTTATTTTCTAAGATCATTTTCTCCTTTACCCTTTTTTGTGATCCATCTCAATCAACCCCATTAAAATAATTTAAAATGGATATCACAGTGGCATGGATTATATATGTAGGATAGTTGAAAGTGGTTCCTTAGAACATGTTTGTGCCTGTCATCCTACTTTAATTTTTTTTCTCAATGTTTGAGGTCTGTTGGGGTCTTTTATTTTCCATTTGATGCTCAACTAGTATTGTGGTGGTGTAAATTGTTTCTCTTATCAAGATGAATCATTTTTGTACTACTCAGTGATAAAAATAATGAACCAACATATCAGGAATCATCTTTATATATCTCAGAACTCTCTTGGTGTGCTTCAAATTGGGTTTTTATTAATTTCTATAGTGGTTCCATTATTTCAATTTTGGAATTTATTTGATCTAGATTATTATGATGTGAGGAAGATACTTTCTGTGTTTTGTGTTCCTATAGGCTTTCATCTCTGATGAGTTTCTATTCATGTCGAGGTCTCTAGTGAAGTCACATATATGGTTTTGATTTAAGTCTATTCAATGGTTTGTTTTTTGAAGGGGGTTTTTACCTCGATGATGATGTATTAGAGTTATATATTGATGTATTAGAACCTGAGGATTAGCAGAGAGCACAAATCCCAATAAAAATGATTTTCTATAAGTTATAAAAGGAATTTTGTAGTGGGAACTTTATTTTTTAGTTTTATTTTTTATTTTGGGTTTGGTTCTAAAAAACATTCAATTTTATTATTTTATTTCATGGTTGAGGTTTAGGGTAATCATGTAATAGTTCTCCAAAGAATTTCTGCATAATTTTCTAAAATATCAAAGGGATATATGAGAAATATATGGGAAAATACCTTAATATTTCAATACATTCCATTAAAAAATCATTTTTACTCTATTTATGTACTCTTATAGTTTATATGATTTAGAGAGTGATAATTTCCTTTGACTGGTATGATTAACTTTGACACCCCATCAATTGGATCAATTATTATTTATCAAATGATTTATATATATCATTATTAAAATATTATAAATCATATAAAACTAGTAGTTTCTCTGGAATACGATAAACTATTCGGTTATTATACTACACAATCATTATAGTTTTTAAATCAATGTTATGTGAAAAAACCATTTTTTGATGATTCATTCACATAAAATCATCAGCTAATTTTCCAAATATTTTTCAATAATTTTAAATTTTATTAAAACCCTTTAACATATGTTTTCATGAAGAAATTTAATGTCTTGTTATTATAAAACATTTTAGTTTGTAAGATGATATATGAGAGTTCCATGGGATTACCCAGCAATGCCCCCCTCCTTAATGATATGTTAATGCGAAAATAAAACTAAACACATAATATTATGAACTAATTTATGTTAACAATTGGTGTAATAATTGAAATAAAAAATATAAGAAATTTATCAACTATATTTTTAAACACGTGTAAATCCATTTTGATAATAATAAATAAAAAAGAATAAAAACATGATCTTTGGAATATGTAACTTCTTAGTTTTTATAAAAACATAATGATAAATATTTATTTATATCTATTTGAAAAATAATTAATGAAACTAAATGATGAATAAAATATAAGAAATTCATTAGATAAAAATTTTATTTTTATACGGTTATGTTGTGTGAAATAATTTTAGAAAAGAATTTGAAAATGAAAAAAAAATACTAATAGGTCTCCCCTAAATAAAATAAATTTAGTGGGTAAATTTTCTAGTAAATTAAAAACATATGGTAACATCCTCCGGCCTCCATTATCACATCGAGACCCAAGATTGGGTCACCACATGAACTCATGTGTGCCTCTACATATGTTTAAGGCTTCCTAATAGTAGATATAGAGAGTATAAATCAACCATGTTTAGACAATTACCTTAGAGAGAACCTTTATGGCCATTCATGAATCTATATAAGATTTGGAATGACCCATTTGTACATCAAATATATATTACCAATGTGATAAAATTGGGATCCAATAGTTTCATTCCATTGTTCAATGTATCAAAATAATATAGTGCACATAATATAAATCTCTAATTATGAAGTAGAAAACCAAAATATATAAAAATTAAATCCATAAATTATTTATATTCTAGACAAATGGATTATACATATATTGTACAAATATAATTGAATATAATATGTTATCCTTTATCCCCAAATTGAAACCATCACTTTCTAAATCACGGGCCTTTATAAAACTATTCATCAAAATTTGTCACTACATCTTCAATATGTCACTTGAAACTATAAACAAATATAAAGGATTAACCATATAAATTATACACCTTGTTGTGTTTGCATGTAGGATATGTATCTAATGAATTCGTAAGAATCCCCCACATTTCATATCCCATTGAGAGCTAGTAATCAAGTGGATGTAGGTAAAAAAAATTGATGAGTTTAGCTCAACCCACAAAAAACATATATCACATTCAATATCATGAAATACCATCATACATGTATGTCGTGAAGGAAAATAAGATGTATGAAACCCCCAAGATACATAATGGTACTACACGAACAGAGATCAGATCCTCACTTACATGTCTATGCATACCATCATATCTTCAATGATTTAAAACAAAAATTCAGTTTCATCACATCAAACATGACCCAAAATATGTCTCACCTAATATCCAAATACCAACATATCAATGTCTCACCAATCCCGTTGGCCATGTCATTTACCATCAATATCCAAAACTAAAATATCATGGAAGATAATGATTTTGATATAAAATATAATCATAGTATTTAGAATTAGGGAAAACTATCATTAATGAATGATCAAATGATAATGAAAACAATAGGGTAATTTAGAAATTAAAAAGGTAATAAATAAAAACATTTAATGAATCCCATATAAAACTGATGGGAAAACAAAGAAGGGTTCCTAATCATAATTAATTAACAAAAATACCATCCATTGTTTCGTTCCTAATCTCAATTCACATATCCAAACTAGAACTATTTTCTAAACTACATTTAGATTAGTCTTTTCCCCCTATTCATTATCATAAGTCCTCACATAGGCTGACTCTCACTGCCTGATTATACAAAACTATATCTGCAAATTAATCTTATATAGTGAACACCAAACAAGATAATCAAAGTATTGTATCATAGGGACATGGTCTTACCTTGGTGTATCCAAGAGGAAGACCAACTTCCACTAAGGCAGAAAATTTCTCATCCACCACTCTCTACTAGATCTATATTCTTCTTTAATTCTTGTCTAGTCACCTACTTGGAAGATAATTTCTATGGAGCGATTATCATCAACATGAAAAATCATTATCCACACACAAAAAATCACAAAGAATATAATTCATTGTATACTAAATCTAAAAAATGATCCACGTGTTCATATTTTATTCCACTTATAAATTTAGGTTATATCATGATTGTTGATTCCATCTTATACATAACCTTTGTATTAAAGATTCATAAAAAATCCCCACTACCTTATAGGCTATGAAGACATTTTCTCTATATCACATAAGGTAAAATATAATCACTCCAAGGTGTCTATCCACTTTATCTCTACACCAATTTTCTATACCCATTTTAAATTTAAATGATATTCCGCCTATCTCAATAAACCCAACCAAGGATTCTAATCAAAACAACAATGGGTGAAACCCTAAACATGGAAATAATTCCCTCAAGGTTGATAGAGGACTCCCGTAGCTATAATTAAATTAATTCATGGTACATGAATCGTTTTAAATTATATCATATTCACTCATCCCCCAAAAAGTTTGATCACTCATTGAAGTCTCACTAAATCACAATTACTCGGCTCCATGTTGTCAAGGTCCCTAAATAATTCAAAACTATATCAGGATTCCAAGGGAACCTCCTAATGTCCCAATAGATATATAGTTAACTAATAACTCAATATGAATCATAATCCATCTTATATAACCTATTACATTGTTGAAGGATAAAAAAGTATGAAGACATATATCATTATCCATTGTCAAATAATTAAAAAATCCATACACAGAAACAATCATTCCAGTGTGCACATAGTCTAACATGCTTTTAAGAATATTTGTCACCCATATAAGGTCCATAGGACCAAATCACTTATCAAAACATGTTCTCTTTATTTTTTTTAAAAACATGAGTCAAATTTAACTTTTATAAACCATTATAAATGAATATCATGTTTTATTTACTTACTCAAAGTATCTTTGTCAATATCTAGAGAAATCCATCTTTTAAAATCTCTTATTTTATCATTTCAAATTCCATTAAAAATACTTTAGTTTTTAATCAGCTTTTCATTATAAATATTATTAAAAATAATCTATTTACATAAAAAAATATTTTAAATCACAAAAAAAATTTTCTAAATAAACTATTAAATAAATAAAATCACACAACCCATGAAATCCATAAAGCGGACCACCAACACTCGTTTAACTAGGTCACTACTAAAATAATTTTAATCCAAAAAATTTGATCCTTTAGTGACTATTAAGTTTTCCATTATCTGCATTGTTTTATTTATTAATGTGGTTTCATAAATTACTAATTATTATAATAATTTTTAAATACTAACATAATAAATATGGTAAGAAATTTATTGTTTTAAATAGTTCCATAAAACTGACTATCTTTTCACTTTTCATTACCAAAATATATTTATTCTTAAAAAATAATGTTTATACATCTTTATAATATGTATGTGATAATTTCCTTGCAGTATTTTTTTGCATTAAATCATTGTAGTAATTCCCCACTCTATTTAGAAACTATAGATCCCATGAAAATATTATAAATTAATATTTATTATGGTTTAGATACATCATTATGATGGGACACATATGATGTATGATTATCATGTGTTATGGTTATAAAATTTATTCATATTCTATTAAAATTCACACTTGTTGATCTCCAATAACATATTTTATGAGTACATACCCTCTAATAATAATTCCACAAGTTTTATATGTCATGAGATTATCTGGTCTATGAAGATATGTATTGGTCTTTTGACTTGAGATCATTTTTAATCTTTATCATAAACCACATACGTTGATGCATTGATGAAAACTATTGCAACATATGCACTTAGTAAAATAGTTTGTGTTGGGTATTTCGTAAGTGATATGGAATTAATTGAATGTTTATGGTAGGATTATTCACTTCTATGTTATTTGATGAAAATATATGAGGAATTTTTATTGGGATGGAATTGTCTGACTAAAATCCATTTCTTTGATAGTTTATACAGAATTTCATTTCATGATGAAAAAAATGACAAATATAGAATATATGGTAATAAATAAAGTATCTATCCTTCTTGAGGATATATTAGTAAATAAATATATTATATTACATTGTATCATTTTTAAAAAGGTTATTGTAGTCATTATAATAACCATGTGTCATTTTCTAATGTTTTTTTATTAATGTATTTTCTTGATTCTTTCGTAATTTTCACGTTCAAATTTTATGATCTTTTGAATTTTTCCTCTATTGAATGGATAGTACACATAGATAAGGAGAAATCATGCAAAATTTTTGTATATAGATTTTTTTATAGATTAACATTAATTATAAAATAAAAGAGGGGAAATTTATAATAAAAAAATGACTTATAATATTTTCCAAGATAAATTATTAAAAAAAATAGAAACAATATGTTTTGATAAACATAAAAAATGTAAACCATCACGATTTATGGCAGAGAATTAGGCGTCTCTAGGAAAATTTCAACCTCATGTGGAAGAAGATGACTCGAATATGGAAAACCCTCTTATTGATGCTTGAAACACTACCCATATGGTTCAGCTTAATCACAAATATCTCTTTAGGATTTTCATATCATGAAAACATGTAACACCCCAAGATTTCATAGTACGTTATTTCTTAAAATTAATTCAATAACTTGCACTACACGCAACACTGAGCTCAAACGCACGATGAATTACCAAACTAGTCGTTCAAAAGCGGTTATGAATAGTATTCATAGAATTTTGAACATTATATACTCCTTATAATTTTATAATATAGATTATGTTTTTATTAGACATAATGTAAGAACAAATTCATTTTTTTCTGATAAAAGAATTACTTTTCCAAAAATGCAATTTTGCCGCCTTTTAATGGAGAACCCTTTTTAAATCCAATATTTGAAACTTTTATATATTCAATTTGAAAAAATAAACTTCTTATTTAGAATCTAGACATAATAATTTAGTTGAAATAATTTTTTGGTGTTTTCTAATAACTTTCATATTTAGGTGAATAATGAAAAATACTATATTTTAATTGAAAACATCTTTTTTAATCAAAATAATTTATAGTGTTAAATTATGGTTTTTAATGGATCATAAGTGTAAATAGATTATATTTTTATAATTTAATCCAATTCTGGTCATTGTAAGTAAATTTACTTTGAAATTGGACATAAACAATTGTCAATATTTTAATAGTTATTATTTCTTAAAAACCCGCTTTTGGGTTTTGACAACGGGAATTAATTTTAAATTAATAAATACAACTTATATATTTTTAATTTAGAAAAATATACTTCATTTTTGAATTCAAAATATCAAAATTATATTAGGGTGATTTTTTGTAATTTTTCTGAAAACTTTCAATTTTTGATGAATAGTGAAAAACACTGAGTTATATTTCAAAATCGACATTTTATTTAAATAATTGTTTATTTTATTTAAATTTTTTTAAGTAAAAATGGATATATAATACCTATATAATTTCACTTTAATTCATTGGAGTCATTTTTTAATAATATTATTTATATATAATTTTATTGAACTTTTCACCGTCTTTTACCCACCTCCTAGGAAAATTTGAAAATTTGCATAAAACATAATTTTACTGCTTTGTGAGTTGAATTTCAAAAATAAGAGAGAAACGGTTGATATCATTAAGTAAAAATTGGTTCAATTAGATGAAAATAATTTTTGCTGAATACTATCTTTTGACTTTTATTTACCATGGTTAAAAGTAAACAGGGAAATTAAAGGAAAAATGAAATTATTATTACCCCAACACATGTCCTAATTATATTGGATAAGTGTAATTAGACCAAAAACAACCTTAGGAATAAAATATGATCCTTTAGGTCCACTTGCAATAGATTAGGACATTTATTATTATTTAATTCAAATAAGAGTTAAAAGTGATAAAATCAAAGTTTAATAACCAATCCATTTTAAATATAGGGTTATACATAAGATAAATTCGACTATAAATATTCATTAGAAATATAAAAATATTTCCTACATAATTTTATTTTATTTATAAGTTTTATAAATTAAATAAGTTTATTTATTTATGAAATAATGACGATGTAGTAATTACCTTATTAATGAAATATTAAAATAATTGATATTATAAATGCCCAAATAAATGTAATTTGTGACATTTTATGAATTCCACTAATTTTCTATGTTAATATTACATATTAAGGTTGGTTATATGATTTTTTTGAAGTAATAATTCTGTTATAAATTTAGAAAAAACAAAATACCAAATAGTGTCGAAATTTACATAAAAGAGTTTTAAAAAAAATATTATATTATTAATTTATTTTATATTCCTAAATATCTAAGACTTAGAAAAAAGACTTATATAATTATATCTGTGTTATTAATGAACCACTTGGGGTTCTCTTGGATGTTTATAGTATGTTTATTAACCATATAATATAAAAATACAAAGAGACATGGTTAATATCAAACTATTTAACTAAGAGTTAAATCTAAATGATAAAGTTAATATAGTGACCCAAAACTGTCTAAATCCTATTGGTTTAGTGGTTTTGCAACCCATACGAACCTTAGAATTTAAATAATTCATTTTGGAGCCATTATAAACCGAAAATTATTTTATTATAATATAATATTTCTCACTTTTCCTAAGGTGCCCTTTGCCCCTCTTATAAAAGGGAACTCCACCTTCTCTCTAATTCACACCTTCAAAGACATTTGGATCAGCCAAAAACTACCCAATTACCCTATAAATTGTCCTCCATTCATCCTAGAGGACTTTCTTTGGTCATAAAGCCAACCTAAGTATACCTTTTGATCAAATCAAAAGGAAGAACCCAAAGAAGGGGTAAATATTTCATCACCTCTTTCAAGTTCTTTTCTTCTTCCACTTCCTCATTCATTGTTGTTTACATTCTAAAATAATAACTCTAGTATATTATATACAATTTTATGTTATTATAAATATGGTACAACCATATTCATTATTCTATCCATCCTTTGAATGACATGTCACCATACATGCGTACGTACGGCTTACCTTCTCCACATTGTGGTGTAATTGTTATTCAATAAATTCTTATTTGGTTGGGTATAATAATGATGTGTAAATGATATAAATAATAAATATATCATGATAATGATTCTGTATATATTATATACCATCAAATTATATATTATTTTAATATCAAAAGAGTGATATTATCGCTCGTTCGTACGTGCGGATTACCGTCTCTACGAACGCAATGAGATTAATTCCCCATTGTAATCCATTGAAGAATAATTTTCATTAGATTATTAAAAATAATGTTTAAAGACTTAATATAATTATGAATATGAATATGATACATCCTATACACAGTAAACATTACTTACATAACAAATCATATAAAGGAAAACGAATAAGTTAACTCCCAAAACGACGATAATACTAAGATATTATTAAGAAAGCAATGTTAAAAGATCATATATGATATCATATTAATGTATAAGATTATAGTATAATTTAATAACAATTATTTAACCATTATACAAGAGGTTAACCTACCCTCGACCAAGGAAAAGTACCATGTACGGGTTAATTCTACAATATCTTCATTATCTAAGGTTTGTTATACGTAATTATCTATTGGGGCCTCTTTATCATCCACATCTGTGTCTTCTTAGAAAATGTATTTCAAAAAATTTCATTATTTACTATACAATGGTTTAAAGTCAGTTATTCCCTTATTTGACCTTATATGTTTTAAAGGAATCTTTCTGTCATTTTCCAAACAAGGTACGTTGTGACCTTTTCGACAAAATTAAGGTAAGAATGTTTTTTTAACTTAAGCGGTGGGTGCGGCTATTTTCTGCCATTATAACATCATCAAATCTTCCATTAAAAGATTATAATAATATTTTCAAAATAAATGTTTTTTTTATAATTATGTGACACTTAAATGATTTCAAAATAGAAGGAGATATTTCTCTCAAATAGTTTGGATTTCATCTATGTCAACGTCCTTTGATAAATTTTACAGTAGTTTGAAGTTGATTTATTATGACAAAAATCTCCCATATTTTATATAATATTTTGTGATATGTTTGACTCTAGATGAGTTATTTTTATGACATTCATGGTTTATGGTTAAAGTATTGACATTTCGTATGCTAGTTTGAATACAAATGTTTATGTTATATTTCAACTTTTTGTTAAGATTAATGTATTAGACTAGTATGTTCTTGGTTGGGGACTAGTAAAAGTAATCCCTCCAGGTTGGGGTCCATTTACATCAGACTCTCCAGGTTAGAGTTCGGTTATAGAGGCTATTTGGGTTGGATTCTGGTTACAGAGGCTCTCCGGGTTGGAGTCCGATTATAGAGTCTATACGAGTTGGGGTCTGATTGTAGTTAGCCCCGAGGTCATGGCACGAGGCCTTCACAAAGAAATTAAAGTCTGGTACTATACATTCCCTCATTATGAAATTAGTTATTAAATGTGATTATTCTACTAGTATAATATCCATGTGCATGTTTATATGGTAATGATTGATTTATTTTTTCCATATTATGTTCAAGTTTATGGTTTAAAGGCTATTGTTTTTATTACACATATTTCAATAAAATTTTATAGCTTCTGCTAAATTATTTACCATTACTGAGCATCTGAGCTCACCCTTTCATATTTTTTATTTTCCTAGGATCCGAATAATTGTTTTATGTTTGAGATGCAGGGGTAAGCTAAGGGAAGAATGGAATTCTCAAAGTATTTTTTTGTGTTGTATGTTGGAAAGTGTAATGTAATGTTCATGTATGTAATCTATTTTCCAAGAATGATAAACAGATCGGTCTTTCGGGGCATGATTCCTTGTAATCCTGCCAATGTATTAAAATAATGCACTGACTCTGGGAATCAAGGGTTGGGGCATTACAAAACAAGCAACGAGAATATTTTATCACACTAGATCATCCAAATCGAAGAATAACATATTGTAAGTGGTCAAATTTTCTTCAAATATATCATTTAATGATTTTGATATCCCTTCAAAAGGAAGAGTCGTTAGGAAAGGGTGAACAGTGCATATATCGACTAACAAAGTAGTGATTTATGAATTTATTTTCCTCTAAAAATACTCCATCGTCACCAAGGTGATAATACAAAAAGGGGAGTGGATCTGAATATTAAATGATCTTTTTCAAAGAAATTCTGTGATATCAGGATTTGAGGATTTTAGGATGTGGTCCATGGGGAGATCCTATTATCATAAAGTCATCCCCTATCATTATTGAAAAATGATAGATTGGATTCACATAACTATTGCATTGAAACGTGATTTCTCATAATATATAAGTGGGAGTGTAACGAACCAAATTTTATCAATGGAAATTTCCTTCTTATATTTATGTCATAAAATCACATTAAAGCACAAAATAATGTACTACTAAGTGATAAGTGACCTTTAAATATAAGTTTGTCACTTCTGTGTTTGGAATTTCAAAAATCTGGCATACACGGTTGTGTTCAAGATGTTTTTTGGAGTCTAATAAATCAAAAATAATTTTTGGTGAATAGTAACCTACCCTAATGAATAGTAACATTATCTTATGAATAGTGATATCCCCTAATGAATAGTAACCTCACCTATGGTGGTATAAAAATAATATTCATGTTGGAAGTACGATATACCTATATTTTAGAATGAGTTAATGAATGTTTTAAAACGGGTTTTGATAATAAATTATAATTATAATTAAATATTAAAATAATCATATTTAGAAAACTATTTTTGAAAAATGGACTTCATTTTTGGATTCTACACGTTGAAAAAAGGTTGGGGTAGATTTTTGGGATATTTCTGTAATACTTGAATTTTTTATGAATAGTAAAATACGATAATTTACCGTATATATAAATTATAAGATAAATAAACTATTCCTAGCATCATGGATGACATCACTACCCATTCTTCGAATTAACATTACCCATTTAATCTTCTTGGTCATGGAATAATTACTATTATTTTTCATGAGAAGAAATGATAAATTAATGATTATAATATCATTAAATCCATCCTATTCTCCACTATAAAACCACCCTTCACTCCCTCTTCTCTCCACTCCTCTCAAGCTCCAAGAATTCTCTATATTCAGCACAAATCTCTCCCCATGGTCCTACCCCACGTCCAAAATCTCTCATCCTCCTCAAAATACAAGAACCTCTCCCCTTAAGAGGTTCTCAAAGGAAGAAGTTTCAAGAGGTAAATTCCTCTTCCCAAATTTCTTCTTTTATTTTAAGTTCTTTTCTTTTTAATTTATTTCCTCACCTCCCTTCACCATAATAGTATGATAAATCCAGTAGCATACATGTAATGTAATTTCTTCATTCTAGTGGTAAATTTCATTATCTTCTCTCCATTACCCACCCTTTTATTTGAATGAAATGAATGCACCGTTTGAGATGTGCTAATTTAGCAGATTCAAGGACAACGGTTTATCAATTTTTGTTATTATCTTTAATTCTGGTCATGAAACCATTTTTGTTATGGTTGAACCAGATTATTATATATGTAATTTATCCTATTTTTGGTTCTGTAATCTTTTGGTACAAATGTAATTAATTATAATGAAAAACACATTCTCTGTAAACAAATCCACCGATTAACAAAAACTATTTTCACTAAGGTTATATATATATATATATAATAATTTGACATCACACTAAGTAACCTAATTAAAATTAAAAACATGTAATATACTGGATATGAACTAAAGAATGTAACTTCAATTCTGGACAACCACTTTCATCTTGCTTATAATCCAAACTTGAATATAAGTGAACCGATGCTTTAATGACAAGTAAACAAATGAGCCCAAACAATGAAATTGAACCTTATAACTAATCAAAAAGGATTTGAATGAACTAAAAAGGGTTAAAATAAATCAATTAAATATATAATAGTTTTTGGAATTATGAATTAATAATCATAATTTGTTTATTCAGGTCATTAATAACAAGTGGAGAACACCACCGTATTTGAGGTAAGGAACCCTCTCCTTTTCTATCTTAATCAAGATTTTCCTCTATACTATGCCTTTATATGAGTACTATAAAATGATGGGGTATGTTTAAGAACCTCCCCCATACTTCCTTCTGGATTTATAAGTGATGGAAAACCCCATTTCTTTCTCATCAATCCCTCTTGGTCACACCTGACACCATGCCGATAAAATCGTAACAAATTCTACCCGAACATTATTTGTTCTTTCGGGTTGCCTTATCCTTATTTCAAAATGGTGTTATCTTATCTATCGATGTGAGTATTATGATTTCTGGTTAGTTGTACAAGATTATTATATCAAGACCCTTTCATCACATTCTTTCGGGGATATACATTATTTTGAAAGATTCTCTCCTTAGAAATTTTTGATAAGCCAACCTGTTTTAAGGGGACTTCCCAAATTTTTACCCAAATTTCAAGTTCACTCTATCCTATGTTTTAAAAAACCATTATATTTATAAAATAATAATTTTAATTATGAAGGTCTTCTTTCTTCATTTCTGGTTTTATATAAAATAATGTCCTCTTTTCTATTTGGAAATCTCTAGAGTGTTTTCCTTAAAACCGTACAAAAATGTTTTAATGCTAATGTTTATAAAATACATTTTTATATGTGGTCACTTATATTTGACACCACTTACCATTTTATATGAATATTTTACCCTATGAATGTCCATGTATGTTATAATCCCTTCCTTTCATATACACTTTCGTGATACGCCCATTGGATATGTTTTATGTCATGATTCTGGTACCCAATTCTTTCCATGGGTAACCTTATGTTTATGTATGGTTGATTATGTATGATTATTTATGTGGAAATATTATTTATGTGGAAATAATATTCATGAATATGTTGAGATGGGTGCACCCAGATAGCGCTCCAATGCATTGGGTAAGGATAAGTCTCATGAGATGTGATGTGAAACGGGATTGGCGGTTAGCCTTGACCCGTACTCGCATGGGAAACGGGATTGGCGGTTGGCCTTGACCCGTACTGAAATGGGAAACGGGATTTCCGGTTAGCCTTGACCCATACTAAAGACATGATTTATGATTCTGCCACATTTATATGATTCCAGGTTTATAATATCCCATGCTTATATTAAATGAATTTATAAGTTTCATCCTTTGAATATCATTATGTCATGCCTCCTAACTCATGTGCTTGAGATGTATCCTTATGTTCATTCCTTTACTATGCTTTTTAGCTCCTCCCTTTTTTCATGTGTTCCCCAGGGTACCATATGCAGATGTAAGAGCTCAAAAGAAGTTAGAATCTATTTATGGAGATTAAATAAAGAATTTTTTTTAGTCCCATGTTTTATGTTATATGTACCTAGTCTTCCAAGACACTAGACTTAACGATCCTTGATTTGTACTATGATGATTAATTATGCTTAAAATCATGTAATGTTTTATGTATAAGTCTTGCATATCTATAGTTGTTATCAAGGGGAGGTTCTAGTTATTTTTGGAGATTAGGAATAGAGAACCTTAGTGAGAACCTTAAGGATGAGACTAAGTATAAGGAAACAGTACTAAATTTTGGTGAGTATAGAGTTAGTGGTTCATCAAGAAAATACATCCCTCTCTAGATACGAGTAGGTAGATGTGGCTCTGGAATATATGTATCTAGGGGTAAAACCTAAAAACCCTGCTTTGAGCAAGACTCGAATGGGAACTAGTGCACGACAACGGGCCTTGCTGCACTCTTGGTTACGACACTCCCGGGGGATATGCTTTGATAGATTCATGAGATTAGTAAAATCAATTATTAAGGGACAATAAAATCCAATAAGAATATAAGTTAAGAAATAGATCGAGGATAACCTAGATATAAACCTAAGGAATCAAAAGTTAGGATGTAATTCTTCTTTATAAGTTTATCCTTTAATGTTCAATGTTTCCTTTTTATGCTCAATAGCTAAGTATTCAAGAACTCTAATTATACGTTCTTTTTCTTAGTTAGTGGAGGGAAATAGAAGAACACTTTCCAACAACCTATGTGATAGGAAATGTGATGATTGACTTAAGGACATGCCTGATGTGACAGAAGCGGGTTCTCAAAACTTCATGGCAGTACTTTCTCATCTGGTTCGAGTTATGAGTAATAACATTAATCAAGTGGAATGTCCCCCTCCTCCATGTAAAGAGCATGTTGCCATATAATCCTTCATGTGGAAATGGCCTCCCATGTTTAGCGGGTCTTTTGATCCCCTCCTCGAAGAACAATGGATTAACTCCATTGAAAAGATTTTTTGTATCCCCCAGTGCTCAGAAGAAGAGAAAGTTGTACTGGCAATCTATAATTTTGATGGGGAAGCTGATCAGTGGTGGACATTGATCAAGAATAAGAAGTCCCAAGAGGAAATTGATTCCACATATTGGGAGGAATTCAAGAGGATGATTTTCAACAAATATTTTCGTCAAACCCTCTGTCTCAAGATGGAAAGAGAGTTCCTTGGAATCAAGCAAAAGGAAGATGATTCCATCAGTGCGTATAAAGAGAACTTTACAAAGCCTGTAAGGTATGCATATGGCTTTTTCATGAACAACAAAATCAAGGTGGATCGCTTCTTTAGTGGACTAAATCTGAGTTTACGAAATGTGTTTGCTATTTGAGACTTTGACAACTATGAGGAGATTGTCCGTTGTGCCCTCAAGGTTGAGATGGATATTGGAGACTCTCAGTGGTCTCATGGGACTAGTGAAAAGAAGAGAAAAATGGAGAACAACATGGGTGGTTCATCAAAAAAATCTCATGATGGAAAGAAGCCTCACTTTCTCCTTTGCAAGAATTGTGGGAAGAAGCATCTTGGTGACTGTCTCAAGGGAACCAGGAATTGCTTCAAATGCAGGAAGATTGGTCATTTGTCCAAGAACTGCCGAAGGGATATAAAAAATCTCGCTAATGTTGAAGAAGAAAGGAAGGTTCAAATAAACACTCTACCTGCAGTGCAGTGTTATAACTGCAAGGAACTTTGGCATTATGCGAACAATTTCCCTATACTGAGGGTTGTCAGAGGAAATCAACAACAACCTCCAAGGCAACAAGGAAGGGCATATGCTATCACTACTGTTGAGGTGGAGCCAGAAAATGATGTGGTGACAGGTACTCTTGTTATTCATTCATGAATAGCGAATGTACTATTTGATTCTGGTTCTACACATTCTTTCATATCTTGCAATTTTAGTTGAACTATTCAAACACCACGTCAAAATTTGGAGGAAAAGTTATCTTTGAGAACAGCGAATGGTGCAATTATTTCATCCATGGTTTATAACTCCTCCCCGGTTAATGTTTGTGGACTAATCCTCCCAGAAAATCTTGTCATACATCTTTTTGGGTTGTTTGAAGCTATCTTGGGCATGGATTGTCTATCTTTGTACATGGCCAACAACAACTTCTGAAAAAGGGAGATCACTCTTCACATCCTGAAGCATCCTCCGATTATTTTCAAATGCAAGGAGGAATATGAATCTTCTTTCGAATAATCATCTCAATTGTAGATATTTCTTCCTTAGGAGCATGCATATCTAGCTCAAATGATTGAGACAAAGGAGAGAATCATTCTTGGAGACATTCCCATCGTGAGGGATAACACTAATGTATTCCCCGAAGAGTTTCATGGTCTTCCCCCTGATTGAGAGGTTGATTTCTCAATTGAACATATCCCTGGATCTCTGCCAATCTCAAAGTCACCTTACAGAATGGCCACCGTAGGGCTGGAAGAGCTGAAGAAGAAGTTACAGGAGAATATAGATAAGGGTTTTATACACCCGAGTGCTTCATTGTGGGGCGCTCCAGTCCTCTTCGTCAAGAAGAAAGATGGATCAATGCACCTCTGCATTGATTATCACGAGCTCAACAAAATTACTATAAAGAACAAGTATCCCCTTCCACAGATAGTAGACTTGTATGATCAGCTTCGTGGGGCCAGTTATTTCTCTAAGGTGGACATTCAGTCGGGATATCACCAACTAAAGGTGAGGAAGGGAGATATTCCCAAGACTACCTTTCGAATGAGGTATGGACACTATGATTTCATAGTGATGCCCTTAGGACTCACTAATGCTCTATCAATTTTCATGGATTTAATGAATAGAGTCTTTATAGATTACCTCAAAAAATTTGTGGTGGTATTTATTGATGATATTCTGATATACTCTAAGATCAAGGAGGAACATGAGGAGCCTTTGGAAACTGTGTTAAAGACGTTGTGAAGGTAGAATTTGTATGAAAAGTACAGTAAATTTGAGATCTAGATGGAGGAAGTATCATTCTTGGGGCATGTTATCACCAAGAAAGGGATATATGTGGACCCTTCCAAGATGAAGGAAATTGAAGAGTGGTCAAGACCAACTTCTACAATAGAGATCCACAACTCTTTAGGTCAAGCTGGGTATTATCGACGATTCGTGAAAAACTTTTCATGATTGTCAAACCCAATGAGAAAGCTGACATGGAAGGGATTAAAGTTTGTCTGGACACAGGAATGTGAAGACTATGTCAAGGAGTTGAAAAATAGGCTTATCACCGCGTTGGTACTCACACTACCTTCAAGTGGAGAACTCTTTGTGGTGTATAGTGATGCTTCTAAGAAAGGCATAGGTTGTGCGCTAATGAAAAATGATAAAGTGATAGCCTATGTCTCAAGGCAGCTGAAAATACATGAGAAAAACTATCTCACGCATGATCTGGAGTTGGCGGCTGTGATCTTTGCATTGAAAATCTTGCGGCATTATCTCTATGGGAAAAAATGTTAGATATATACTGACCACAAGAGTATCAAATATATATTCACACAGAAAGAGCTTAATATGCGCCAACGAAGATGGATAGAGCTCATCAACGATAATGACTGCTCAATCCACTACCATCCTGGTAAGGCAAACAAGGTGGATGATGCTCTAAGTAGAAAGGATCATGCATCTTTATTAATGATGAGAATTGAAAAGGATCAGATCTTTTTAGATTTTCAAAGGATGGACATGGGAATCATTAAGCATGGAACATAATCAATCCTTTCTCAAATTATTTCTCAACCATCCCTCATGGAGAAAATAAAGGTTTCTCAAAGAAAGGATGTGGAAATTCAGAAAAGGGTGGAAGCTATTAAAAATGGGAAATCCTCCGATTACAAAATTGATGAGGAAGGAGTTCTAAGATTTGGGACATGATTGTGTGTACCATCCGATCCAAAGATAAATAAGGAGCTATTGAATTATGCACATAGCTCGACCTTCTCTATCCATCCTGGGAGTACCAAAATGTACCGTGATCTCCGAGAACACTTCTGGTGGGATAAGATGAATAAAGAGATTGCGGAATATATATCAAGGTGCTTGGTATGTCATCAAGTTAAAGCTGAGTGACAAAAGACCAAAGGTATGATGCAACCATTTCCTATACCCATGGGGAAATGGGAAAATGATACTATGTACTTTGTCATGGGTCTCCCAAAGATGTCAAAGGGAAATAATGTGACATGGTTTGTGGTTGACCGACTCACCAAGACATCTCATTTCATCGCTATTCGAGAAGATCTCTCGCTTTAAAAACTTGAAAATTTATATGTGAAGGAAGTGGTGAGACTGCACGGTGTTCCACTCTCAATTGTCTCTGACCGCGATCCAAGGTTCACATCTAAATTCTGTAGGAGTCTTCAACATTCTTTGAGTTCTAAATTAAATTTCAGCACGACCTATCACCCCCAAACTGATGGCCAATCTGAAAAAACTATTCAAATGCTTGAAGATAGGCTTAGAGTCGGCTCTCTAGAATTCAAAGGTGGATGGGATCAGCATCTCCCATTCCTTGAGTTCTCATACAACAATAGCTTCCACTCGAGTATTCATATGGCTCCATATGAAGCTCTCTATGGAAAGTGATGTAGAACTCTAACCTGTTGGGATGAAGTTGGATAAAGAAAGATACATGGACCTGATCTTGTTCAAGAGATGATAGAGAAGGTTCAAGTCATCCAGAAACACATCAAAGCTACTCATAGTCAGCAAAAGAGCTATGCTGACAAACGTCGAGGGGACTTGGAGTTCGACATTGGAGATAATGTCTTCTTTCGAATATCTCCATGGAAGAGAGTCATGCGATTCGGGAAGAAAGGGAAACTAGTCCCATGGTATATTCGCCCCTTTGAGATCCTTGACCGCATAGGAGTCATGGCCAATCAGCTTGCAATTCCATATAATATGGCTCGAGTTCATTATTTTTTCCACATATCACTCTTGAGGACGTACATACTAGATCCCCCACATGTACTAAACTCAGAGGTGGTGCAGCTGGAAGATGCTCTCTCCTATGAGGAGCAGCTAGTAAAGATTTTGGATCGGAGAGATAAGGTTCTGTGCAAAAAGACATCCCATCTTGTAAAAGTGTTGTGGATGAACCATAAGTTTGAGGAAGTAACGTGGCAATTGGAGGAAGCAATGAAAGAAAAATACCAACATCTGTTTTTGTCCTAGAATGTAAAATGAAATTTTGAGGGTGAAACTTCATAAGGGGGGAAGAATTTAATGACCCGAAGTTTATCAATGGAAATTTCCTTCTTATATTTATTTCATAAAATCACATGAAAGCACAACATGATGAAATACTAACTGATAATTGACTTTTAAACACAATTTTGTCACTTTTGTGTTTAGAATTTTGAAAATCTGGCATACACGGTTGTGTTCAAGATGATTTTTGGAGTCTAATAAAACAAAAATAATTTTTGGCGAATAGTAACCTACCCTAATGAATAGTAATATAACCTTATGAATAGTGATATACCCTAATGAATAGTAACCTCACCTATGTTTGTATAAAAATAATATTCATGTTGGAAGTACAATATACCTATATTTTAGAATGAGTTAATGAATGTTTTAAAACTGGTTTTGATAATAAATTATAATTTTAATTAAATATTAAAATAATCATATTTAAAAAATTATTTTTGAAAAATGGAATTCATTTTTGGATTATACACGTTGAAAAATGGTTGGGGTAAATTTTTGGGATTTTTCTAAAATACTTGAATTTTTTATGAATAGTAAAATATGGTAATTTACAATATATATACATTATAAGCTAAATAAACTATTACTAGAATCATGGATGATGTCACCACCCATGGTTCGAATTCACATGACCCATTTACTATTCTTGGCCATGGAATACTTACGTTTCTTTGTCTTGTGATGAAATAATAAATTAATGATTATAATATCATTAAATCCCTCCTCTCCTCCACTTTAAAAACCCCCCTTCACTCCCTCTTCTCTCCACTCCTCTCAAGCCCTAATCCTTCTCTAAATTCTTCCCAAATCTCTCCCCAAGGTCCTACCTCCCGTAAAAAAATTTCTCAGACTCCTCAAAATACAAAAACCTCTCCCCTTAAGAGGTTCTCAAAGGAGGATGTTTCAAGAGGTAAATTCCTCTTCCCAAATCTCTTCTTTTCTTTTAAGTTCTTTTCTTTTTAATTTATTTCCTCACCTCCCTTCAACATAATAGTATGATAAATCCAGTAGCATACATGTACTGTAATTTCTTCATTCTAGTGGTAAATTTTATTATCTTCTCTCCTTTCCCCGCCCTTTTATTTGAAAGAAATGAAAGCACCGTTTGAGATGTGCTAATTTAGCACATTCAAGGACAACTATTTATCAATTTTTGTTATTATCTTTAATTATGGTCATGAAACCATTTGTGTTATGGTTGAACCAGATTATTATATATGTAATGTGTCCTATTTTGGGTTCTGTAATCTTTTGGTACAAATGGAATTAATTTATAATGAAAAACACATTCTTTGTAACCAAATCCACCGATTAACAAAAATGGTTATCACTAAGGGTATATATATAATAATTCGACATCACTCTAAGTAAACTAATAAAAATTAAAACCATGTAATCTACTATATATGAACTGAAGAATTTAACTTAAATTCTAGACAACCACGTTCATCTTTCTTATAATCCAAACATGAATATAAGTGAACCGATCCTTTAATGCCAAGTAAACAAACGAGTCCAGACAATGAAATTGAACGTTATAACTAATAAAAAAGGATTTGAATGAACTAAAATGGGTTATAATAAATTAATTACATATAGAAGAGGTTCTGGGTGTATTAATTTATAATCCTAGTTTGTTTATTCAGGTCATTAATAACAAGTGGAGAACACCACCAGATTTGAGGTAAGGAATCCTCTCCTTTTCTCTCTTAATCAAGATTGTCCTCTATACTATGCCTTTATATTTGTACTATAAAATTATGGGGTATGTTTAAAAAACTCCCCCATACTTCCTTCTAGATTTATAAGTGATGATAAACCCCATTTCTCTCTCATCAATCCCTCTTGGTCACACCCGACACCATGCCGATAAAATCGTATCGAATTCTTCCCGAACGTTCTTTGTTCTTTCGGGTTGCCTTATCTCTCTTTCAAAATGGTGTTATGTTATATATCTATGTGAGTCATATGATTTAAGTTTAGTTGTAAAATATTATTATATCAAGACCCTTTCATCACATTCTTTTGGGGATATACATGATTTTGAAAGATTCCCTCCTTAGAACATTCCGATAAGCCAACCTGTTTTAAGGGGACTTCCCAAATTTTTACTCAAATTTAAAGTGCACTCTATCCTATGTTTTAAAACACCATTGTATTTATAAAATCAGAATTTTTTTTTATGAAAACCTTCTTGGTTCAATTCTAGTTTTATATAGAATAATGTCCTCTTTTCTATTTGAAAATCTCTTGAGTGTTTTCCTTAAAACTGCACAAAAATGTTTTAATGCTAATGTTTCTAGAATACATTTTTTATATGTGGTAACTTATATTTGACACCACTTACAATGTTATATGCCAATTTTACCCTATTAATGTCCATGTATGTTCTAATCACTTCCTTTCATGGACACTTTCATGATACGCCCATTGGATATGTTTTATGTCATGATTGTGGTACCCAATTCTTTCCATGGGTAACCTTATGTTTATGTATGGTTGATTATGTATGATTATTTATGTGGAAAGATTATTTATGTGGAAATAATATTCATGAATATGTTGAGATGGGTGCGCCCAGATAGTGATCCAATGCATTGTGTAAGGATAAGTCTCATGAGATGCGATGTGAAACGGGATTGGCGGTTAGCCTTGACCCGTACTGAAATGGAAAACATGATTGGCAGTTAGCCTTGACCCATACTGAAATGGGAAACATGATTGGTGGTTAGCCTTGACCCATAAAAAAGATATGATTTATTATTCTTCCACATTTCTATGATTCCATGTTTATAAGATCCCATGCTTATATTAAATGATTTTATAAGTTTCATGCTTTAAATATCATTATGGCATGCCTCCTAACTCATGTTCTTGAGATGTATCCTTATGTGCATTCCTTTACAGGGATTTTTAGCTCATCCCTTTGTTCATGTGTTCCCTAGGGTACCCTATGCATATTTAAGAGCTCAAAGGAAGTTATAAGCTCTTTATGGATATTAAATAAGGAAGTTTTTTAGTCACATGTTTTATGTTATATGTACCTAGTCTTCCAAGACACTAGACTTAACAATCCTTGGCTTGTACTATAAAGATTAATTATGCTTAAAATCATGTAATTTTTTAAGTAAAAGGTTTGGGTCTCTATAGGGAGAAAAATTTTAACCCAAAAAATATCAGGAACACTCTCACACATGTTTCGATCTACATTTTCTATTTCAAATAGCTCTAATTGCATTAATAGATCCAATGGAATTTTACTTAGTCCATTTGATACCCAATAATAATGAATCATAGGAATAATAATACATGTTTTCAAAATTATGAAAGGGTCTTGGTGGAGATGGACATGTCTAACACCCTAGATGAATAGGTTTTCCATACAAAAAAGAGATCTTGGCATTAACCTAAAAATTCAATATGAATGAAATCCAAAATTCAATATGTGTTTATATATTTTTTTTATGTATCTTTTGAATGAAACATGTAAAAACATACAACTTTTTCAATTCCAAGTCACATGGAAGAATGTCTTACCAGAAGGCCAAAGGAAAAGACAAAGTGAGTGGACCCTAATCAATTATGGTTGTAGCACCTAACCCAAATTCCTCATGTGATTTATGGATGGTTATCACTCTATCTGACTCTATGTAAGAAAATAGTACTCTACATGATGCACAAACACCCTCATCCTTTTATGATGATGTGGATCTGGATCTTATCACTAATATTGAAGCATTATTGGGTATTATTGAAGTTGAACATGCTTCCAAATCCTTACAAAGTGATAAACTGAATAGATCATATATTGATGATTTCGTTATGAATAAAACATATAGAATTCATGTGAATGGATATCCTTCCTAAAATAATATAGGGGAAACCATAATTGATATGGATAGTTTATAAAAACCATAAATCATTTTTCTTAAAACCCATGACATTGGAAATGACTGAAGTGAATATGGCTCAACAATGCAACAATAATAACTCTAAACCCTATGAAAAATTTATATATCTTGACTCAATATGTATATGGTACTAACCCACGATGAATAATGAGACATATATTTCACTTATGATCCTTTATCCAAATATTCCAAGTGGAAATCATATGATATTGAAGTTGAAAAAGTGCCTTTCAAAATTCAATTCTCCCCTCTAGTTGGTAAATTCTAGGCTAATGACTAGGAGGGGATGTAATATCATGATTTTCAGGATGAAAGTTATCCTCTTGAGAGAAATTTTTTTCAATGGTGGTCAAAACCCATTAGGATAAAAATAAGAAAGGAAAAAAGGAAAAATAAATAATTCCATATATGAGTCTAACATCGAGGAGGGACCCAAACAATGGGAAAATACCTACAGAAATGAAGCTACTTTACTATATTTTTCAAGGTATGTGAAACTCTCATATGACCAAAAACAATATAAATTATTTTAAGGCCTATAAGACCCTTATTAATGGAATTTTATAACAAAAAATTATTTTTTATAATTGGAATAATTTTATGTATGAATCCCTTGGGTACTCATTCGTACCTTAGAACTTGTATGATTCTAATATGGACCATCTATTGATCAAAAATAATGGTAGTATCTAACTTATCACATGAAACAAGAACCCCTAGATCATATCAATATCAGTATACACCCAATGTTCCAATATCTCTATCTCCTTTCAATAGGCTTCTAACTCATATATCAGAAGTAGGGATCTATGGAAGGATCTAGAATAAACCTCTAATAATATTAACATTAAATGGGTTATTATAGGAATCTTCAAATCTATATTGAGGCCTAAAAAAATATGTTCCAACTAAAATAGGGAATCCACTTTGTAATTATTCTTTATCATTTATTATTGTAACCTTAATGATTTTTAAATTGTTGTAGCTTCTTTTACATGGAGTAAATATGCCTTTTATGGGATACAATCATGTAATTTGGATAGATGAATTTCCCAAATATATGGAAAAATTGATTCTATTAGGTTATATTGATCCACCCCCCCCCAATATCACTTGAACCACAGAAAATTCATAGTGGAACTTTCCACTCACCTTACTACGTCAGTACCTCTGTCATTTAAATTAAAAAATGGATGGATTGTTACACATAGTTGTAGGGAAGTAATTTTGGAGTCATATAATATGGAACCCATTGGAAGATCCCTCAAAATTATTACTATAAATATGAGGCATACTAAATTTCTATAAAAGGAATGGTGTTGGAAGAAATTCCTTAAGATGGATCTTGGGATTAACGATTTTGAAGAGAAAAAATTCTTGTTATCAAAACATAAATCAAAAATCAGAATTTTCCCTCTTAAGAGGAAATAAAATATATCTCCAAGATATATGATCTCTTAAAAACCCAAGAAATGATAGATTAAAAAAACAAAATTTCATGTGGTTAAAGTATGGTGATAGGAACTTGAATCGAGTCCATAAAATTTATAAATAAATGAGGGTAAAGGGAGGAAATAATTCTATCAGTATTATTGGATGACTCTTAACATCTAAAAATAAAATCTCCATTATGGTGGTGGATTATTGTTAAAGTATTTACACATATTATATGATGGAAAACCAAAAATGTATGATTGATAACATTCCTATTTTAATTGAGAAGCATCAAAATAGATTTCTCATCATGTATCCTTATGAAGATAAAGTTAAAGCATCTTTATTCTCCCTCAACATGGAGATTTTTTCTGAAATGGGTGGATTTAACAAAAAACATTATATTCTATGGGGAAATCATATATGATGAGGTGAAAAATATTTCTAGGGAATTATTCAATAACACCTTTATGATTCATGTCATTAATTTGAATTCCATTAATATAATACCCAAGAGATAGAATATAGTGGACATCAATGATATCAGGTTGATTTCACTAGGGGACATTGTTCCCAAATTTATCTGTAAAATTATTGTGACCATAAATGTATGAATGGTTAGGTACAGAATCACCCCAAACCAAATTTCTTTTTTACCTAGGAGAAGAATACATAATATTTTATTTAGAACCTTGAAAATGGTAAATATTTTGAAGAGGAAATCGAGGGATAAGAACTTTACTCTCAATATTGATATATCTAAGGATGTTAAAATGATAAAATGAAGTTATATATGAATTTTACTTGTGAATTATGGTTGGTTAAATGAATTTATCAATTAAATTAGCAACATTATAAATTATTCAATGCTATCTTTTCTAATAAATGAATCTTCTTATGGGATTATTTCATTAACCTAGTGGTTTTAGACATAGATACCCTCTCTCAGTTCTTCACTTTTCCATTTATGATGATTATATGACTATATGCATCAATTAGATTACTCGTTTTGGAATATAAAAGTTAATTAAGGCTTGAAGAGGAGGACTCACTACATAACACCTCCTACATGATGAGGAAGTTATCTTATATTTACAAGATTTTAAGAAGACCATATCTTATTTGCAGGATTATTTCATAATATGAGGATTTTTCAGGACAGTCTATTAGCATAATAAAATACTTAATTATATTTGGGGATAGATTACCTCTCACCAAGAAAAATCACACCACCATATCTCCTAGAGATAAGAGGGGGACCCTCTCATTTGCTTATCTTAGAGTAAACGTTTTTAATGAACAGTGATAAGATATCATCTCAGAGATATATGTTTTTGAATCATTAATCAATTGTCGTGTACAAAAGGAAAACTTATGTCATAGGATGGAAAGTAATTCTTGGTCAACTCATCCATCACCACAAAATTTGCTTACTCCCTTTATCTTTATAGCTGTTCTGGAGGTCGAGTCACTGATATAAAAATCATGAGAAGAACATTTATATGGACCACCTCTATCAATTAATGAAAATTGATAACTATGGCCTGTAAAAAATGCATTAAATCCATTAACAAGGTTGGACTTGGAATCGATGGCCTCAAGATATTTATTGATGGTATCCTTAATATGTTTACTTGGAATCCCTTTAGGTATAATGAATCTTCTATTTATTTTATCTAAAATCGGTCCAATAAAAGTATTCTAGATATGTACTCTCATTATCATACCTCGTCTATTTATCCAACCATTAGGAACTCCTATAATGACATCATGAACAATTTTCAGTTGTTCATGTACATAAAATCAAGTCTCAAATTTTGGTGTACCCCCTGGGTGGACCTACCTCTAAATTAAATCATGGAAATACATTTAAACGCGCATTAAATCTATATATTTTTATCTCTCCCTCCATGATAACATCATTATATAAAATTTCCCCCATAAATTAATTTTTGAAATAAAATGATACTCCATTATGGATAGAGATAGTCTTATATGTATTCCAAAAATAAATGGTCATTTGAATATCAAGGAGTTTTACAGGATGAAATGTGATGGCTCAATAATGATACCATCAAGAATGGTTAAGAAAAATGTACATTCCATTCATCCTTAAAAGATAATGCTTCTTTGGAGAATTTATAAAAACATATTTTCAATTCATGACCATCTCATATGATCTAGATAACTTCTTGCATCTATATATCATTTATTCATGTGATATGATTATAATGTTCAAAACCTATTTTTGTGATGAATATTTTCACATGATCTTTAGGAATATATAGGTAACCTATTTGGAATTATCAACCTCACATATGATCAACTCGGAGATCATATGGAGTTCAACTATGATACTGGATAGAGTGATATATTATAGAGTATTCTACTGATGTTTGATGCATCAGTTGTTAGAAACATATAGAATGAAAGCAAAGATCTGTTTATTGATTACCCAGCACCAAATATTCAAGCAAGAACTATCACAATTTAGAGAGAGGTATTTTCTATATACAATGTGAAAAAAGGTATTATTCACAACATCATTATAGACCACAATATTCTTGAGTTTTTTTGTGTTCATGGTAGGCATAAGAAACCCTTGTTTCTTGAATATTTCTCAAGGATCCCACAACTTTTCTCATAGATCAAAGTAAATTTTGATAGAGTGGTATTTGGTATATTAAGACCCTTAGGTTTTGGAGTTATTTTCCACACCCTTCATGTTTTGGTTGATGGTTATTTTTATAATTAAATTGTAATTATATTTATTTATGAATCTAGTCTATGGGACATGTATATTCCATCAAATATGATACTCCCTATCAATGGAGTCCCTTATGGATTGAGTTTTAATCTAAACTAGTTTTTGAATCCATTAAATCTAGATATAGAAATTTTCCTTGGAGATTAATAAATTATTGGATTTAATATCTTCATGTCTCAAGTCACATCAAGATGATTGTATAGCATACTTACATAGAATCTAACCAAGTGATAGATGCCTTATTTAATAGTTAAATTGATGTAAATGAGACTTTTTTGGTCCTTTAGGGGCCCCAAATATTGTGTATCACTAGTGGATTCATACATGAAGGGTGATATTCACTCTCATCATTGTGAAACCCCATATAATGACTGAATTATTTTTTAGTTTATATTAATATATTCTATTAACTGGTTTTTTAAGACCCTACAGTATTTATGTATACATATATACTATATTATATTAAAAAATAATTAAGTGTCATGAAAATTAAATCTATTAGAATATTTTAAACAACTGAAAATATAAAATGTATAGCAGAAATAAAAACACATAAAAAATATTAAATGCATCAAAAATTAATAAAAAAAATAAGGATTCACATATGTATTATCCATTAAAACATATCATAAATTGTTCTTTTACCCAAAACATAAGGGGACCGATAAACCATATTCAAGGTACCCACTATTTTAACCTCTCAAAGGTTTTATCTTCTAATCACCTAAAATACCATTATTTAAACCTAAAAAAATGTATAAGTGTCCAAACTCATATTTTCTTTCTAATAAACAATAAATCCCTCAATCAACCTGATTAATATCAAATTTTCTTCTAAACTCTATATTCTTACTCTTCCTATTAGAATACATCAAACTAGAAGTATCAAACAAATAAAGATGATTACAGAAACATATTTTATGGTCATTTAAAAAAATCATCACATATTGATAGTTTTGAGTAGAAAAACATATAAATAAAATACCATTGGAAGATTTATCACAAAAACATGTTTTTGTAAAAATCAAGTGATTAAAATATTCTAATTTTTATTCATACCCATTCCAATCATAAATTCTATTTTACTCTTTATAGAAAGACCTTAAATGGTTGGATTATTATTTCTTCAAGATCAGTTGTAAATACATTTGAAGCATCATCATCATCATCCAATGAACTCATCATATATTGATTTATTTTAACGAATTTATTCTAGTACTACTATAGTGATCACTAATTTTATGATAAAAATTATATAAATAATATTTATTCCACCATATTTTCATGATAAAAAGAACTATAATTATGTTTACCTAAAATGAAATTATGTACACTAAAAAGGAATAAAAACAATATGTTCAAAAGAATTATATAATGATTTTTATGTTATTTTTAAAAATGACGATAAAGTGATTTTATAACTAAAAAGTATATCCTTTTAAAATCATAAAAACAAATTAAAAACTCCATCCAAGTTAATAAGTGAAAATTAAAAAAAAATTCTTATGATTTTGATGAAAAATGTTTTTTTAAAACCCTTTATATAAATAACTCTATTATAAAGACCCTGATCACAGAAACCTAACGTCGGTGGTTACATTATTACATTGGCTTAATATACTAGGAATTACAACCCGATGGACCGAATAGTTTAGTATTATTAATAAACTAGATATACACATGAAATTAAATTTAATTTTCAAACATAAAATACACAAACTATTTTCTTAAAGAACAACACTATCCCCTTAGTATAACCCTTCATAAACATTCACAATACACAACGTGGGGTCCTGGGAAAAAACATAAGAAAGGGGTGACCTCAAATACTCAGTAAGAGTAAGAATAAAATGAAAGATATGACTAAATAAGGCATAAAAAATATGGAAAGGTAAATAACTGAAATAAATACCATTTTATCAATAAATTGAGAATAATATTATAGGAACAATGTATGATCAAATAATTCCATATAAATAATCACATAAAAATGAAACTTAACCATGAATATTTAAACTTATATAATAATCACATGGAATATTAATAACTAAATTCATAATAATGGAATACATAATGTTGAATATCTATAACATACTTTCAAATCATCATGCCAACAATCTAATACTTTCAAGGCTCTGTTCTAAGAATCTATCATTATCAAGGATTCATACCAAGAATATAATAAATGTGTAAGGACGTTGACAAAACCTTAACAAGCTTGTCTCAAGAAACCTACCAATGCATTGGGGTTATAGTAAGCACACCCATCACATAATAAATCCAATTCATTCCCCATATGAATGGGGTAAAACATAAAAACATATACATATGAAATAGAGATAACTTTCCCCAATCAGTAAACATAATCACAGCCCATTATGAGTAATATGGTGAGAGGTATAAAAATATCACATCCACAATCAAGATGATCATAAAAAATTCCATTAAATATGGTTGTTGATATCATAATATATCAACCACAATGAATAAGAAGAACCAACATAGGGTGTTGAAAAGGAATAAAATACTCTAATTAAATCATTGGAATTCTTTGAGATAAATATCATCTTTTTTAAATAATTTCTTTAAAAACATTGTAAATTAAAAAAGTAAAAAATTTATTGAAAATAACCTCTTAATATTTTAAAGGAAGCATCAAAACATTATGTTTTCATGACCAAAAAAAATAAACTCATACCGCATAATCTAAAAAAACATTCCTTGCATGTTCTTTTCAAAAAAACTCATAAAGTATCTTATTTGGAAAAAAAATATTCCCTACAACCCCTTTTATAAAAATTCAATCATGTGAAAAATTAATTCAATTTTTTTTCAAAAATATTAAAATAATTTTTGAAAACATTTTTATTAAAAAAAGGGACATTGAATAAAAATATTCCATAGTGGGTACTTAAATATAAACAATTCTGAAGAATAACGAGATTGTGAAATAATCCCTAACAAATATCATACCATTAATCAAATTAATAGATTATGTGTTTCCACTTTAATCCACACGAAACATGTGGGAATACAATATAAGATAATTTAAATTCATTTTAAAAATAACATAATCAATGATATATAATTTCAACCCAATTAATGAAAATTGAGTTACAAAATCACTTTCCTCACACTTCCTTTTGGTTGTATGTTCTTTAACATCATCTTATTCGATATGATTTCATTATATATCTTCTTAAGGAATCTAGGGTTGGTATTTTTCGAAAACCAAGATCTCAGAAACTTATCTGAGGATGTTGCAAAGAGATATTTTTTGGGTAGGTTGAGCTAGAAGGCTCAAAGTGGTGTGAAGAATTCAAGGAGGAGATTCCCTTTTAGAATTGTGGTGAGAGGCACTTTTTGAAACTCTCAAAATATTAAATTATTATAATTTAATTTTTAATTAAAAATGGCTCCAAAGTGATTTATTTAAAAGATAATAATAGGATGGTTTGAACCCTTTTCAACTAATTATTTTTTCACAAGTTTAGGTTACATTATTAACCATATCTTTTGGATTTAAACATTATTTAATCCCTCTAACTCTTACTATGGAAACATTTATTTTTACTATTTTAGGGTCAATATAGTTTCTATAATATGCCAAATGGAAAATAAATGAATAATGGGTGACATTTTAATCATCATCCAAAACTATAATATGTGTATTATAGTTTTTTGAAATTTATATCATTTATTAAAATTTTATTTATTTTAAAATATCATTAATGTCAATTTTGATACTATTCATTACATCACTTTTTAAAAATATGATAACAACATTATATAATGTAAAATACTATTTTAACTCATCATTAACATGTCAATGTTGTCTATAAAATTCGTATATGACATTAATTATATCAAATTATATTTATTTTAATATTTTTAATAACATTTATATGATATGTCCATTAATTAAAAAAGAACTTCATCATCATTGTGAAAGCCTTTAATTTAATTATTTATTCACTAAAAATTAAAAAGAAATTTCCATGATGAATAAAAATATTTTTGATTTCAAAATAATATTTATTATCGAGTATATCCCCTATATAAACCAATATTAAAATCATTTCACTTGTTAAAAACAATAGTATGACAAGGTTGTCTTTTCTTTGAATAAAATACTATAAATTGATCAAAGTCATCCAAGTGCCTCCAAGAGCACATAAAATAATACCAGTGATTATTTTGGTCAACAATAACTTGTTAAATAAAATAACTACAATTGTTAAGTTTATTTTACAATATTTATAATATTATTTTTTCCCTTAATTACTATATTTATCCTTAATCATGGTAATAACGTTTTATAAAAGTTACTATTTATATTGTCCAAAAATAAAAGGAACCTATTTAATAAATTTTGAAATTATGATTCCAAAAACTTAATCCATTTTTCAAAAGTCAAAACATGTAATTAGATGCAATTAACATAAAATTATTCATGTTGACGGGGTGAGAAAATGGGTTATTAATGTGAATACATTCAAAAGATTGAAATATTTTTATATCCATATTAAATGTGAACATGATTCCAGTGGTATATATTGGATTAAATAATATAAAATTCATCTAATTATACTTCAAAACAAATCGTCAATATAATTTGACACAAAAATGTATTTAGAGGAAAATGATGTCTTTAATTAAAATCTAGTACTTTTCACAATTCATCAAAATGGGAAACTTATTAGAAAAATTAAAAAAATAAACTAAATTATATTTTGATATTACAATTTCAAAAATGAAGTTTATTTTCTCAAGAATAATTTATAAAATTTTCAAAATTTAGTTTTCAAACAAGTGCATCATTAAAAGTTGACAAAACTGCTTTTAGAAAAATATAACTTCTAATGCGTAAAATGGGATTTATTATTATCTTATGAATATAAAAATATTTTGTATGAATGTCAAAACATTTTAATATATATAAATTTTCAAATTTGTTTAATACTATTAATTCCCACAAATTTAAAATCTAGGTTGTATTAATATTTTATTTTATGATTATTTTAGGTGGTGTCTACAATGTAAGCTATCAAATTGGATAAACATACAATAAAATATTGGTATGTTACATTCTCCCCACCTTAAAAAAATTGTGTCCTCATAATCTAAAATTTCACTTCAAAAATAAAAGTTTGATACTTGGAATTTCTATTTTGGGAAACCCACATCAAAAATAGGGTTAAAAACATCCTCTTAATATGAGGAAAAGACAAGATCGAAGGTCAGCAAAATATTTGGATTTTAAAAAAGATAAAATTTGTTGGTTTTTGAACCATGTAAATGTAAGATAAATATAACTATCAATTTATGATTTATATTGATAAGGAACATTGTCGTTAGAAATTTAACCATTACAAAACCAAAAATTTGAAATCAGTTAAAAGAACATTGATTTATCAAAAATAAATCTAAACAAATAGTGTTTTTGATAAAAATTTAATTTCCATGGAGTATATGGATAACAAATTACTTGAATTATTTCTATTTCATAATTATAATCTCATCCTTTGGTTTTTATATGATCTATTTTCACATCAACTCTTATGTAAGAAAATGAAGGTTAAAATGAAATTTTCTTGCCTTAGGAAGTTGTATGAATCTTAAGATCCATGATTCATTACCTCATATTTAAAATATTTACAGAAGAAAAAATGGTTATCATAGGTTATCCAATATGATGAATCATACTTTATCCTCAATCAATAGTATCAAAACTTCAACTAAGTCAATTCCATAAGTTTTTACCTTAAGTCACATCCAAGATACATCTGTCTTAATTCAATGACCAAAAATTTAAAAGTAAGGTCACTAAATTTACAAAATCAACATAAAATTTGAATCCCCAAACCATATAATATAGTTCTTTTTATCACATACCACATATAGGAATTATTTCATCACCTTAAAACCTCAATTAAAACATGAATTCGTCTGAATCCTTAAAAAAAATATGTAAATATAGTCCTTACATATCTTTTGATTCTTATAACTAGTAAAAAATACATTAATTATTATAATTCAACTGTAGAAATAATATAAGCTTGAAATTTATCATTTTTATTCTTTTGAGTTATATTTCCTAGAAGTTTGGGGATTCATTTTTATAGTTACCTATATCCTTACATTGGAATAATTTCACATTAGAAAATTTCATTCTTTTCCTTTCAATTTAGAGCATAGTGGCTTTTTCCCCGCACTCAAAACAAAATCCTTTTCCTTTTAACCATGAACCGAGTTGTTTCCTTTCAAAATTATCACATGTTGGAAAATCATTCTTCTCATTCTAACCATTATTCGAATCTTTATTTGTTATTCTCTTCTTATCTTTCTTACCTTTAATGATATAAGACCTTGAAAATTCTTCCTCTGTTTTTATTGTATATGATATTATATCCTCATATGATGAGAAAGTTTGGGATATCAATTCCCTTCATAGGAATGTATTTAAGCCATTAAAGAAATAATAAATCATGATCTTTAGGTTATATATATATTCCACAGTATGCCTTGATTTTCTTGTAAATATGGATTCATTCTTAGCAACATTCTCTTATTCATTTTCTCTCAGACTCAGGAATTTTCTATCCATGTCTTCTCTATATTTGTGAGGGAAATATTTTTCCAAGAAAAGTTTATTGAAATCCTTCCATTCCATGCTTTATATTTATTATTCCTATTTAATTTTTTAATCAATAACCTCTACATATCTGTATCTCCTAGGAGATGATAAAATTCCATGAAAACCATCTCAATTTCATTACTTAACAAAGTGAGAAATGTATTTTCTATGTAAATAATCCATTTTTCAGTTACAAATGTATTTTTTGTCCCATTGAATGAGAGAGGTTGTATTCTCCTGAAGAGGTCTATAATTGTTCCTCTGCATTATGGATCGGGCTACTCTATATGGGTAAATTTATTAATCATAATTTAATGTAGTTTCCTAGTGTAGTTATAAGTTTCTTATCACTAGTTTCATCTCCAACTCCATTATCATTATCTTTCATGGGAGGGAAATACCTACATGAATTAGGTCTGTTGGTACGGTTTCCATTCCTTCCACTATATTTTAATTATAATAAATTTAATACACTATATTATTTCATGAAATTAGGAAACAGAATTGAAAATATCAAAACTGCTGAATCACATTACATGAATTGGAATTTTTTCTATAACTAGTCTATAAATAATAAGCTTCATTTATTTGGATATATTTCCAAATTCTGTCATAGGGTCTCATTATATAATCTATGCTTTCCTAAATATAGTTCCCAATTTTTTTAAACAATTTCCTCTAATACCAACTTAAGATATCCTAACCCAAGTATCCCAGAGTTGGTGGTAACTTTATTACATTGACTTAATATACAATGAATTGCATCGGGTGGTGGAGACGGTAGGTCGTACATACACATGAGTGATTGTATCATTACATTATTGGTGAAATGGTAAGGAAGTGTATGGTATATTAATTTTTGGAGAATAAATATCATTTCATAATTATCATATATTTTTATTTTTCTCATCATTCTACACATCCAAGTAAAGGTGTAATGAAAAATATATTACACCGCGACATGGAGACGTAAGTTGTATGTATGCACACGTGGTGATTTTATTTTTTGTAGGATGGATAAAATGTGGAATATGGATTTCCCATAATCTTAAAAACATCTTAGAATACATATTATACTATAGTTATTAATTTATCACAAAAAACAAATAGGGTGACAATAGAAGATTAAATGATCTTCAATGAGTTACTAAAAACTATTACCTCTTCTTTGATGGACTTCCATTGGATATCTTATTAAGGTTTCATGGGATGGTTTTCTTGAGAGACCAAGGTATCTAGAACATGGGTATGTATGTTTATAAAATAAATGTGGAGGTTTTGGTCAATCAATAAGGCTCAAATATGTGTAAATAATTGAGGGGAGGTGCACTTTTGGAAACTCTCAAAACATTAAATTAATATTAATTATTTTCAATCCCAAAGAGATCCAAGGTGTGTTATTTAAAGGTTAAGATAAGGATGGTTCTAAATGCTCTAAAAAAAATTTTATAAAATTTTAACTCACATTATTACCATTATCTTTTGTCTTTAACCCTTATTTAATATTTTTAACACTTACTGTGACAACATAGATTTTTACTATTTGAGGGTCAATATATTTACTATAAAATTCCCAATAAACCATAAATAAATCACGGTATAAATTTAAATCCTTATAAAAAATTCAAAATATTAGATTTTTATGAATTTTATATCATTTAATAAAATATTATTCATTTTAAAATATCATTAATGATAATTTTAAATCTATTTATTACTTGTATTTTTAAAAAATATATGACCAACATGATATATTCAAAAAAATATCTATCAAATCATCAATAACATGTAAAAATAATCTATAAAATTTATGGATGACATTAATTATATGAAATTGTCTTTATTGTAATAATTTTTAAAAAAAATATTTTATATTTCTATTAATTACAGAATTATTGCATTGTCATTATGCAAGCCTTTAATTTCAATATTTATTCCCTAAAAATGAAAAATAAAGTATCATGTTGATGATAAATATTTTAGATATCTAAACACTATTTATAGTCTAAAATATCAATCGTATAATCCCATATTAAAAATATTTCACTTGTTAGAAACATAAGAATGAAAAGGTTGACTTTTCATTAAACAAAATACTATAAATGGGTTAATGTCATCTTTGTGGCTTCAAGAGATCATAAAATTGAACCAAAGGATATTTTTGTCAAAAATCAATCATCCAGTCAAATTAGTACATGTTTTATGGTTATTTATAATATTTATAATATCATTTTTACTCATAATTAATAGATTAAACTTAATTATGGGAATACAAAATTACTAAAGTTACTATTAATAATTTTCAAAAATATAAGGTTCATATTTACAAAATTTTTAAATTATGATTCCAAAAATGGAATCCATTATTCAAAATTCAAAACATATAACTGGATAAAATTAATTGGAAATTATTCCCATTGATGGGGTGATAAAACAGGTAATTAAAATGAAAACGTTCAAAATATTGAAATGTTTTAATATCCATATTCAATGTGAAATTGATTCCAATGACCTAAACTGGATTAAATAATATATAATTTATTTAATAATACATTTAAACCAATCATCAATATTATTGAATACTATAAATTGTTTATATGAATAAAAAAGTTATATTAAAATCTCTTATTTTTCACTATTCATCAAAACATGAAACTTATCAAACCAATAACAAAAATTAAACCAAAGTAAATTTTGATATTAATCTTTAAAAAATTATGTTTATTTTTTCATAAAATAATTTATAAATGTTTTAAAATTAGTTTTTAAACATGGGTTCCATTAAAAGATGACAGAACTGCCATTATAAAAATATAAACTTTTATGCATAAAATTATATTTATTATTATCATATGCCTATAAAATATATTGGATGAATGTAAATACTTTTGAATATATATAAATTTAATAATTTGGTTAATATAATCTATTTACTACAATATAACATATAGGTTATAATATTGTTTCATTGTACAGTTAAACTGGGTGTTGTGTACAACTTAAGTTGTCATAGAGATTAAATTTAAAAACAGACATACTATAAAATATTGGGGAGGTAAATATACCCATAAATAGATTTAATAATTTTTAAACTAATTATTTATTCAATATAAGGCCCTGGCCTTAAACATTACTTAATATTGAATTAAATGAATAATTCACATTGAGGATCTTTTCTGGTTTAGAGTTTTAGAGAATTAGGACATAACTATTACATCTCAAAAGATTACAAAGTATACACTTCCACTATGATTCCATAAAATAAAAACTCTTAAAAAGAAACATGTCTACTTCCATGTTTTAGATAGCCTGACTTTCCCTTGATCCCATCCTTGACCCTAATCCACATTAAGTCCTGTGAAAAACATTTCAAAAAAACTTGGGGTGAGCATAAAAAGCTCAGTAAGGGATACACAAACAATGAAAACTGTTAGTTTTTCAAACATCAAGTAAACCATGTATACTTTACCAAAGTAATACCTTCACCTTCATGAACTAGTAAAAATTCTTCCCTGAATAAAATATCATTACTTACCCTTTTGTAACCAAAATATTACCATAAAACCCATATAATGAACACATAACATATAAAGGTAACTTGGTACATAAACATACTTAAGTGGAATAACCATACGGTCGACTTCCACACATATCACTTAATGGAATATCCATACGTCCAACTTCCATACATACTTAATGGAATAGCCATACGGCCGACATCCATATATACTTAATGGAATAGCCATACGGCCGACTTCCATACCCAATGCATTGGAGATTATAACGTAACCACCCGTCCTGGTATTCACGGCACCACCCGTCATATGGTTTATCACGTAACCACCCGTCAAATGTCCAAGTACCATTATAAAATCATAAGCCATAAAACAAATACAATGGAAAGAAAACATTTCCACACATTGATCACAATATATCACATAAATATATTGACATAACAAATCCATTATAAAAACCATTTTCAATACCAAAATAAAAGAAAATAAAAACATGGTATTTATTTTTCATTAAATGGTAATGGATTATAGAGGAAGCCGAATCTAAAATAATGGTCACGGTGGCGGAGAATTCGTTGTCGCCGCATACGTACGACAAAAACATTCCCTTTTTTCGTTTAGTAAAACGCTTCGTATAAAAATATTACTTTTGAATAAAAATAAAATTCAAAGGGTTTTATACACCGTATAAAAGAAATTTGTGTATAAAACGAAAAATTCCTCAATGAAAGTTGATTGAGACGAAGTCCCTTACCTCGAGTCCGACTTGACTCGATCGTTCTTTAACGTCCGGAATAATAAACATGAGTTAATTTCTATTTTCATAAGAACCATTTTCGAGTTCATTATTCCTTTTATATCACTTATTTCCATGTTATAAACATTATGTAATCATTTAAGTTAATAATGTTTGTTTTTTCGATATTTGGTCCTTAAGTCGAAAGTAGACTTCTTACAATTACATGTTGTTCGTGTAGTCAAAGGTTCATTATATCCAGAATGACATTCCTGATTTGGATATCATATATATCATATATATCTAGAATATACATGTATTTATAATATCACATAATAATTTAGAGGTATGAAATGAAATGCACCGTTCATGGAGACGGTAAGCCGTACGTACGCATGAACGCTACTTTCATTTCTATGTCATATTAATGGAATTAAAACTAAATGAGAGGTATGTATATTTTAATTCCAGAATTATATTAATCATTTATATGTAAAATACATCATATATATCCATTATTTATATGTACTTATAATAGTACATTACATTTGGGGATAAGAAATGAAATGCACCGTTCTTGGAGACAGTAAGTCGTACGTACGCATGAACGCTACATTCATTTCTATCTCATACATTAATGGAATGAAATAATAATGATATAGAGGTATATTATAATTCCAGTATATCATCATATATAATAACTTTAAATCCATACTTTATACATCCCACATATGGCATTAACGAATCAAATCACTTTGAGGGGGCGGTAGTCCGCACTTCCTAAAATGAAGATATCGCGTGTACCCATAATGGGACCCATAATGGTATGACACAAATGATAAATACATAAGATTAAGTAAAACATAAAAATATTATATATCATATATAAACATAATGAAATCTTAATGGCCACCTTTGAAGGTGTTATATGAGTGTTGAACAATCATCGTTTCGTGAGGCAGAAATTCGCCATCCACAGAAATAGTATGTTCTTTAACCATTAGATGAAGGTGTGTGTAAGTGTAGCTCGAATACTTATTATAAAAACATCCTAGTATATTGAAGATACTGGAGTTTCTACAAAAGAAATGAATAAAAAGAGTTTAGGGGGATGGAGAAGCAAAATAAAACAAAAGAGCACAAGTGAAGACGTTACCTTAAAATCGGGTAACTCCCTTTGGTTTGAACCAAAAGGGTTTCTTGAAGAGATTCCTGCCTATGTTAAGGCTTATAGGATGAGGAGAGGGATTTTTAGAGACAAAATGATCAGATATTGGCCGAACCGAAGGCTTGAGAGTTGTGTGTAAGGTTGTAGAGGTGGGGGCCTTTTATAAGAGGGGAGGAGGGGCACTCTTGGAAAGTAAAGAAATGTTCCATTATTTTAAAATGAGTTTCGGATTTAAAAGGTCTCACATTGATATAATTTGAGGATAAGGTGATAAGGGTTCGAAATATACCCATCCAATAGGTTTTTGACATGTTTAGGTCTTATAGTTTACATTATCGTTCCATTTTATTTAAACCGTTAAATAATGAGGTAATCGATGCATCATCATGGTGTCATAAATAATTTAATTTATATAATGTCAAAAAATTATAAAACAAATACTAATATATAGGAAATCTTTTTAAATTTCCAATTAATATTTATAGTCAAAAATCTGACTTGTATAACCCCATGTAAAAATTGGTTTCATAAAACATCTCATGTTTGTGTCATTTTTACTTTTACTTTAAATAAAATGCATAAATGTCGTTATCATACCCAAGTGGCTCCATGGGGTACCCAAAATCGACCCATGGGTTGTATTGGTCGGTCATAAATCAACCAATAGGGTTATGACAAGTGTCAAGATATTTTCATTTTATTATAATATCATTTTTACCATAAATTACACTAATTACCTTTAATCGCGATTAATAAAACATAAAAGTTACTATTCACCAAAATTTATTTTAATCCCATTGAACCACATTTTACTTAATAATGAAAATCATTTAAATTGGATTTTTGAGATTCAAAACACAGAAGTGGTAAAGTCCCATTTAAATGAAAAATCAAATTTGTAACCACCACTTTGCATATTCACTATTCATCGAAAATTGAAGTTTTTCAGAAAAAACCAAAACTTCTCCCTAATCTATATTTGATATTCTGAATTCAAAAATGATGACTATTTTACAAAATTTAAATCATATAAGTCACATTAATTAATTTAATAATTAATTCCCGTTGTCATGACAAATAGCATGTTTTTATGAAACAATAAGTATCAAAAGATTGACACTAGTTTAAGTCCAATTTCAAAGTGAAATTGATTCCAATGACAACAATTGGATTAAATGGTAAAAATATATTATAATTTCACTTTAAAACCAATTCAAAATATAATCTAATCATATAAATAAATTAGATTAAAAATAGGTTTTGAATTAAAATACACCATTTTTTCACTATTCATTAAAAATGAACTTTATCGGAAAAATACCATAAATTCACACAAAGTAAATTTTAATGTCGCAATCATAAAGAATAAGTTTATTTTGACTAACATATCTTATAAAATTGTCAAAATATAGATTTAAAAATGGTTTTCCATAAAAAGGCAGTAAAATAATCTTTTAAAAATATTAGTGTATTTCATGCATAAGATTGGATTTATTTTCATTTTAAGCCTCTAAAACACTATCTAATTCATTAATATGCATAGACAAAAATATCTATTATTCATTAATTACATGGGATGTTACATTCAATATATTAAATATCTCTCTTGTAATAATACCATTATTCAATATTTGAAAATTTATCCCCCTTAAGAAAAAAATGTTTTTTGAAAAAATGTTTGGATACTTTTTCCCAAAATTTCTACCTCGTTTTTCTTTAAAAAAGAGACAAAACATGTTCAAATAAACTCGATTTTTAGAAAGATTTAATGTTTAATAAACTTATCCCCATTATATTTTCAATATGGTATTGTGAATAAAAAACCTTGTTGACCTTTTGGGTTACTGATAATTATAAACATTCATATGTCAGAACAATAGAACATCTAAGAAATAAAAAAACTAAACAAAAGTTATTAAAAAATATAAATACTTTGAAAACTAAAAATAATATATGAAAAATAAATTTAATTGTTAAGTTAATATAAACATATTCCAAGTAGAATCATAGTGATTTTAAAAAAACATTGAAATGTTTACATGTATCAAAAAATTAAATTCCAATATTTATTAGGAATTTTATCAATCATATGTTTAGGAATATTAATTATCTGGTGTTTCTCAAATAACTTCTCCTACAGTATAGAAATATTCACTTACTAAGTATATATCCTAACTAATTTAGAAGTTTTCATTCAGTATTCTTGTTTTTAGTTATTCTTCCTAACATTTAGATTCTCACTCTACATGTCTAATCAGATATATTGAGAGATGTAAGGATGATTCAACACATCGAATAATTGATAAGTAACTTCAAATTGTCATCAATATTATTCCTAAAGTATTTAATCCATTATATTAATTTTCATATAAAAAAAATTTCCCATTAAAATAATCACATCACTTATCTAGAAAACCGATTTCATTATCATTGGATTTAAGAAACTTCTAGAAATCATTCAAATTATGGAAATGAGACTCATATTATTTGTTAATATTTTTCATATCTCCTTTAACATATAAATTGGAATCAAGAATTTCATTTTACCACTTAATAATATGAGTGTGGATAACATAAGATTATATTAAAATAACTCTATTATTATATTATTAAAGAAATTATATTATAGTATCCAACTTATTTATCAAGTTATCTAAAGAGTCAATCTTATGTTCTATACTTTATTATCTCCAAATGGAAGTATATTTTGATTTAAAAACAAATTTTTTATTTATTATATTTAAAATGTTTAGGAAGAACTTATGAATCTTCTACATACTATAGGGGTAATATAAAAAACATTCATGGACACAAATTTACCAGTACTAATTCCATTATATCCATCTACATCATCAGATTATCTTATTGTTTTCTCTTCATGAAATATCCATAAACCATTAAAAGTTTCTATAAAACAAATAATGACTCACCTTATAGTGCTAGTTATGAAAACATGAAGAATATTTACAAGGTTAATCTCAAAAGATCATAAAAATTATTAAATAATACTCATTTTGGATCTCATTATTTTAAGAACCACACAATTCAATAGAATTTCCTAATAATAAAATGGTGATCTTGCTCATAATATTCTTTTTCCATAAAAACATTTTCTCTAACATAAAACATAAAAATTTATATATGTAGAAACTCATGATTCAAAAATAAATTATTATCATCCATACCTTTATCATATGATCACCCTACTTTATATTTCTCTGAATGAATCCATTTATTCATCAAAAAATGAATATTACTTTGATAATTTTTAAAAGTCCCAAATATAGCATAAAATTTAATGTGTCCAAAAACATTCAAGATTAACCCTTCATATAGATGTAAAAATTGGTATACAATGGTATATAATGTTTCCCACTTAAACATATGATCAAAATATTCTTTAAAATAATTAAAATTACAATTTCATAAGAAAAAATATTTCCTTATATTTAAAATCTATTACTAAAAGTTCATGTTTTTTATTCATAATAATTTAAAAAAAATTAAAAAAACTATTTCTTATGAAAATACTGACGTTAAAATAAAAAAAGAAAATTCTTTGATATTTATATTTTTAGGTTAGTTCTAGAAAAAATATCTAAAAAGATCCACTCTCAAAAAATTAAAAGTCGTATACTTAAGAAATTATCTAAAAACATATACTCTCACTCCCCCTAAATAAAATTTATTAATGAATTATATTAAGATAATGCTGATACATTCAAAATATTCAAAAAAACTTATAAAATAAGTAACTTTTGATAACAAATTTCTTATCAATTATAGAATATAGTTATACCGATGATTGTATGAAGTTAATTCATTTCTTTAGAGATTAATTATTTGGAAGATAAAAGTTCTTAGGTCAAAATGTAATTGAAATATAAATATTTGGAACCCTAATTTGTTGCATATTTTTATAATTATAATAATCAAACTCCCTTCGGATAAAATCTTGTGTTCTTGCAAAATATTGTATTTTTTAGGAGAACAATTTTTCCTCTAAGGGATTCTTCTTTTCAATATTAAACTGAAAGGTGCTCAAATTAGAAAAAATTAATTGGAAATATATGTAAAACTTATGATATATTTACTTACATGTCTAGAAGTATTTGTTTTGTGTATTAGTAGACAAATATATATTATTAATTTTTTTCTTCTAGTGGTAAATATTTTTAGTAACTTTTGTGTCTTTCAATATTTAAATTCCTTTTAAAATTTTAATATTTATCTTCTTTATATCTTCCTTTTTTCCCAAATTTCTTAAACTTCAAATGAACCTATATAGATTGATCTCCATTATAATTAATTATTCATTTACGTCTTCTATAGGAGATAACCATATTGTCACTTCAACTGTGATAACATAGAAAATAAGTTTTAGTATTAATCATTATTTTTTTAAATTTTATTTTTAGTCATAGAAAACTATTCCTTCCATCCAACTAACTCAGTTTTAAGTTCAATGAACATTTTAAAATGTTTTTAAAAACTAACCTTAATATTTTTACATTATTCTTTAACTCTTATCTCCCTCTTTTCAATAATTTTAACCTAAAATCCATCTCTTTAATAATAGGTAAGTCAAATTCATATTTAAATTCACTATAAATTTCATCATAAATATATCTAAAATTCATCTTTACCATAAATAATCTTTAAAACCTTGGAACATTATCAAAAAAAAGAAATGATTTTTCTAGTATCATCACTATACTATAATTAATTATCATAGGAAATACCATCGTCTTTGTAACTCCATGAATCTAGTGATTTTATCATTTAATATATTTTATCTTATAATATTTGTTCAAATACTTTCTATATATTCTTTTTATTTATTGGAAATAATTATTTATATTTCCAAGATTTATCTACTCAAGGAAAATAGGATCTGATTATTCATTATTTATATAATTTCCTTTTTTATCCATCCAGTAATCTCTTGAAAAATTATTATTTTCTTATATAATTATTAATTATACTATAAAAATATGTTATTTAACATTCACTTTACTCAACGCAACTACAACATTGGGATTTACATAGCTATCATTACATGCTTTGGAATTTTAATCTCAAAAAAATATAAAGGAAATACAATTTTTCTTAATATATATATTTTAATGTCCCTTCAAGAGACACTCATAAAACATTAAATTTATAATCTAGTCATCAATACGTTACTATGTAATATGCTTCATATCACCATTTTTAGTCCTCTTTGATTCTCAATCATTAGATGGTATATATATATGAATTTATAAACAAGTGGTTCATCTAATAATTATTTCTATCAAATATATTGTTAATTTATTATGATTTTATTCAATTTGTGATGGATTTTAGATATATTCTAAATGCATAAAATAAAAAATGTTTATAATTAGATATATATATATATAGATCTATTAGGTGAAATTATTTTTGAAGTTCTAAAGTGTGTAAATTATTATTTCATTAAAATTTTATTAGTTGTTCAACAAGGTAAAACATGACTATATATTTTTATATGAATATCACATATTAACTTACTCCTCGTTAAATAATTCAAATAAAATTCATATTTTTACACTCTATAAAGTGTATTATGTTCTTTCTCCAAAACCATAGAACTATTAGTTAACATAAGAAAATTCTCCACAATGGTATTAAACAAAAAATTTCTATATCATCTCTCTAATACTATATATCATTCCCATATAAAATAATATGGTGGTTAGGATTGATATTTTCAATAGTTACACCATTTATTTCTAAAAAAACAAAAAAAAATCTCAACAACACTTATAAGTTTAAGATAATTGAAACAATTATAATAGATATACTGAAAAATAAAAATAAGGAATATTAGACTCAATTTTAACCGTAGATAACTTCTCTGATACCAAATTATTTCCAAGATTTCCATAGAAAGAAAGCTACTATATAGTGTAAATTTATGTCAAAAATGAATTATATTTTTTTCTAGATCAATTATGAAAATTAATTAATTTTTTTTGATAGGCCCAGAATACTTAAAATTAAAAACAATAAAGTGTAGAGGAAAATAAGTAAGCAATAATTTTATAAACATATTACAAAATAAAATTCGTAATGAAAATAAAAAATAAGTAAAGAACATGTAAGTACAGTGAAATATATTAAAAATGGATTATTGAATCAAATGTAAAGTTCCCCATAAAAGATATATTAAGAATTAAATTTACCCAAAGAATAAGGTGAATCATAAACCTAATTAAAGGTTTCTATGACTTTAACCAATCAAAATATCTATCTTCCAATCCCTTGGAATCAATCAACTATAAACCTATCAGAAGGTATCTGTATAGAAACATATAAACTATATATTACAAAAATAGAATCCATTAATTATCTTGATAGGTACTATCTCTTATTATACACACTAGAAGCTTTATATTCCTATCATAAGGCCTAGATCTCAAAGGATTGGAAACTTGAAAATTATTACAATAAGTGTTGATAAATTTTTTTTATTAAAATCCCTACCTAGTGATAACTCATCAAAAACACTCTGAAAGGAAATAAAATCACAATCACATTCAATAAAACAAGTTTTTATATATTTCATTCTATTGAAAGAATAAAATTTTCATTATTCATATTTAATGTCCTTGAAGATTTATTCCTATTATTATTAAACCTTAAAAATAAGAATATAATTTCTTCCAGATTAGTTATACCTACATCAGAATCCTTTTCACTGTTATCTGATGAACTCACCATATTTTTCACTACTTCATTAAAGTTAATCCAACATTGTTAAATTGCTAAAAAATATAGTAAAAATAATCTATATAGAATATTAAATCCTCTAGATTTTGGAGGATCTGACTTTAGAAATTATGGTTACGTGAAATTTAGTCCTACATTTCAAAAACACATAAAACACTCAATGTTAAAAACTCTAGATTATGAGTGTTTCATAATTTAAAAGGAAATTATAAAGTTGTTTAATGACACCACTAAGGGGCCTTTCTAACTAATTTTTTTACTTTAGGGGCAGTGTGCATAGTTATCATGTTATTGGGTCCAAACCATGTGGTATATAGGGAAAACCTTGTGATTCATTATATGCTTGAAGTGATAGAACACAATTTTCACATAGTTATAGGAAAGAATGTAAGGAAACCATTAATAGTGATATATTTTTTAGAAATGGGATTCACATGGTTGGTGCATGGTTTGATAAACCATATAGCCAAATCACGTGAGTATTGTCAATGCCTTCGAGTGGCTCCAACGTGATTGGTGGATGATTTGAAAAACTATATCTAAAAACCATAGGTAATTCCCAATTTTAATTAAAATTTGAAATTGTTATTTTATCCCTTTTTCAATTTTTATACCTTACTCCCATATCCCAATCTATTTATTAAGGTAATCCATTCTTTTTCTTCCCTCAACCCTTATTACTTATTCACACTTCCATTTCTCATAGGAATCGATTTATCCTTAAATTCCAAATCATCTAATGAGTGATAAAAAGGTATTTGGATAATCTAACCTTTTTAGGTTATTTAGGACGTGGTGTGGGTGGTTCATTTTTTTATTATCTTTCTCTATCGAAGAATATTTTTTTCCTGATTAGTTTGAGGTAGTTTCTTTTAAGAAATATAATTATTTAGAAAAGATAGTCATGTTTAGATTTTCTAGATTCATTCCTATAAAATTATAGTAATATTTAATATCTGAGATGAATTTTTATATTGTTTTACCTGGAATTGATGCTTCTAATTAAGCGTTTTATTTTTTAATTTCAAGTTTTAGTTTCCAAATAAATGATTTAACATTAAAAAAATTCCTAAAAAGTATTATGTGGTACCTTAAAGATATTTTCATAGAAAATGTTGGGATTTGGCCATAGATTTTTTTCTAAATAAACAAATGATTTTTTAAGTATCAATTTTTGGATTGAAAGATGTATTACATTGATAATGGTTTTTAAAATATATTTTCAAATTAGAATATTTAGTAAAGGAAAATGCATTGTCCTTATGAATTAGTTTTCTTTTTAGGATGATTTGGAACCTAGGAAAAAATGGTTTGATTGTTTATGAGTCCCTTATTTTTCCTCGTTTTTTCTACCCATCAGGGATGGTGCTATATTATATATAGTTTTAATGATGTAAAAAGGGGATATTCATGAGAGGTTATTTGATGTGAGGTGAGATGCATTGTTTATGATTTTTTAAATTTATAAATTATTCTTTGCTTGATTATTTTCTATCATCCACATCAGTTTGGTTAAGGTGTCCTAGATAAATGAATGGGAGATATTGATTAATTCTACACTAGTTTCATACATACTAATAGTTACCCTAGTTGATCTATATTCTAAGGCTTCATGAGAGGTGCCTCCTCAATTATGCTTGTGAAGGGTAATAATGTATATTTTAGTTATTTTGGACTCAAAGTAGACTATAAGTTAGTTTTTTTATTATAGAGTCATTATAATCATCTCACATTAAGTCTTATGGTTTAACCTATAACACATTATCCATGATCTATGGTACTATATAGAGTATTTCCTTATTCTATGTTTTTTATAACCCCTTATGATTATTCAATTGTGGAAGCATATAGATTGCTGTAATTTTACTCTTTTTTATGTTTTAAAAAATATTGTTTCCTACTTGAATTTTGTTTTAATATTTTATGGTCAGTTTTTTGTTTCCAAAATTGTCTTAAACATGTTTTTGTACAGTTTTTTTAAATGTAAATAGAAATAGGTGTATTTCTGAATGGGTTTTTTGGAAATTATTTAAATGAGGGAAATTGGATTTTCTTGGTTTTTGAAGAATTTTAAATGTCCTCAATTATGAATTCGAAAAATTCTTTTCAACACTCATCTAGGTATTTATCATTATTTGTATAAAAATAAACTATTTATTCTTTAAAACTCTAGGAAAGGTGTTTTAAGTTTCTTCTATAATTATAAAATAAAGAAACATTTTTTAATATTGTATTTTAAACTAATATTAATAAACTATTTAAGGAATGTAATTTCATAGATTCTTTCAGAAGATCCTACAAGGAATGTTGGTTCATACCCTGAATACATACTTCTATGTTTGTGTGTGTGAACCTCACTATTGTTTATATAGGTTATATGATCTATTTTAAAAGTTTATATTATTCCCTTGGTTTTTTGTAGGTCTTAATGGATCTAGAGAGTGACCATGGTTCATGTGGAGGTGAAATTATGGTATGGATTGGGATCTGTTTAATTTTGGGTAAGTTGATCTATTAACTAAGATATTGATCATTTTATCTGTAATTAGGTACCTTTTTATTATAACCTACTATGTATTTATTTTGGATAATATTTTATGTTGATACAAATGAGTTTGATTGGGTTTTTTGGTCCTGATTTATTTGTAATATTTTTATTTATATTTTACTATTATTTCATATGTGGATTAACAATGTATGGATGAACCATTTGGGGTTCCTATTAAAATAAATGTGTGTTATTAACTTGTATTTTAGGGTAAAATCATTCCCATGATTTATCATTTTAATTATCATCTATTAGTTTCTACCCATGGTAAGAAGGAACACCCTGTCATCCTTGTAATGTTCTAACCACGGTGAAATGATAGGTTGACCCTAGATACATATTGATAAAAGGGTATCAGGACTCCCTCTAATTATTTAGAGTGTGTCTTGATAGTATATATATAGGAACATCAAATCTTACGAAGTATGTGTGGGGGATTTTAGATAGCTACTTATCACCATGGGCCTCAAGTTTAAATGGGTTTTCAATCTTTGAAACTTGTATTTTGATATATTTATTAACTACATGGATGTATTTTGATGCAAAAAGTGGTATTTGGATCCACAATAAGTTATACAATTGATTTTAGGTTTTCTCTTGTGCTTTTTGGGTGAATATTAATAAAGAACAAGAGGTACATGGTTTGATTGCACAACCTCTAAAACTATGAATAGCATGTGAAAATCATTTAAATGAATTTATAGGGAATATTTCAATGATTTTTACAGCCTTAAAACCTATGAGGCCTTATTTTAGATATCTCAGCATCCATTCTAGATTTTTTTGTTCAACAACTTTTGATTTTTCATTTCTCCTAATGTTATTCCCACTCATTGGTGATGAATTAAAGATGGTTTTTGGGATTCTTTAATGTTTTTTACAATAATTATTCTTCATTTAAATTATTTTTTAAATGTATTATTTTGGGTTTAAAAGATAATTTTATAAGATATCAATTTTCAAAAATAAATTTTACTGAGTTGTTTAAAAGTACTTTCGTTGAATATCATGAGGTGTTTCATAATGGGGTTAGTTTCATTATAAAATTCGAAAAATTCTATCGGTTAAAATTATAAAATAATGAATATTCACTGAAATGATACCATTATATTCATAAATTATTTAAAAATTATAACAATGTTGTGAAAATGATTTGTTTTTTAATGGTTCGTAATGCATTACCAGGGTTGGTATTTTTAAAATAGGGGCTATTTTTTACATCTATGGACCTTGGTAAATATGGGTTTAAAAATTCTTATTTTAGGGATATAGTTCTAAAGAAAATAATTTTTCATGATATGTTAATAATGTTTCTTTTTTGAGTGGATATACTCTTTTTGATTTGTCCAAAAATTGTAATGGGGCTTTTTGAATTTGAAAGAATGATTTTATTGGGTTCTTATCATGTTTTTTATAAAATATATCCTATAATGGTATAGAATGAAATTATAAATATGTCCTTAAAGTATTGATATCTTGATGTACAATCTTATCACTTGGAGAAGTTCTCTTCATCTCCAAACTCTTCCCAGAATCTAAATTAAGTGGTTGACTCAGAACCCTCTATATTATTAGACTTCTAAAATTAAAACAATATTTATTTTTATAGATATTAGGTTATTATAATGTTTTTTAGTTGTTAGAAACCTTTGAGTCAAACCATAACCCTCTCAACACACAAAATACTTAAAGTTGATATTACATATAAGCGTTCTTATAAGAGGGAGCTGTGTATGGTGGAAATTTATGATCCCTTCTAGGATGAATGAGAAAATTTATTGGGAGTTATTAAATATGATTTTCATTAAATGGTTCGATCCAGTGGATATAAATGTATAAATAATTATTGAGTCCATGAGTCTTCATTGAGATTATTTGTCAATAAATATTTTTATCAATTCTTTTTCAAGGTTTGTAGTATTTTCTCACAAGATATTCATCAATGTCCCTATAAAAGCCTGATTCTATGGAAGAGGTGTTTTCCTTGAACATTTACTATTTTTTCTTGGATCTATAATGATTTATTTTAGGGTGGTGATCAAGGATTACATTTGATTATAAGCTAACCAGTCTAGGAAACTAATGATGTGTGGCACCTTGATTTGATAAGATGGGAATACGGGTAACCTATCGGGTCTCGAGAAGAAGATTGATGATCAAATTTTAGAATCACTATTTAATGTAGGAAATTATTATTGTGTCCTTGGTTCTTCTCATAAGAATAATATTACACTAGTGTTCTTCAAGTTAATACATCTACGGAATGTTTATCCCTCATTCTTAAAATCTCCAAGGACCTGTCTTCATTTTAGATTTTTGGGTTATTGTGGTACGTTTTAGCTGTTTTTATAAAAAATAATCCATGGGTTTGACCTAGTTTTGAAAGGATTATCTATTTTTTGTTTCATATTGGTATATTTTTAATTTATTAAAATATTTGTGGTAGTTTATATGTGTATATCCTTATTTTGTTTCCCTACTTAAAAAAATTTGTGGGATATCATTTATTTTTTGGATATGCTCTATCTTATTTGGTGGAATATCTTTTCTTAATGTTTATGTTGTGATTCATTTGTGATGAGTTTTGATTATTAATGGTTAGGCATGTGAAAAACTTCGGTGTGTGCTCAGGTAACTATGGTTTGGGAAAAACTAGTCCATGTTACACACTAGATGGTGTTTGGTTTAGATTTTTTGTGTTTATTGTGAGCCTGAAATCCATGTATGAGGTTATAAGTTACCAAAATAAATTATCTTTTGACCTAAGGTTGAAATAACATTGATCATTATTGATGTTGATTAATTTTTTATTGATTATTTTGGTTAAAATTTTATAGTTGGGTTCATCGATGGTTTTGTATGGGATTTTTTTATGATTGGATATTCTTGTGCATTGTATCTACCTTTTGGATTTTTTATTATTACAATATGTCTATTGGATGGTATACTTTTCTCATAATTTTGATAGAGCTTGTATTTTTCCTTGATAGTGGTCTACTTATAAGAGTTTTTCCCATTTTTTATCTCTATTTTAGATGAATTATAAATGATATAGAGTCCTATAATAAGTCTCTCATTTTATAGATTCTGTTAGATAGTGGTGTTTCAGTTATCCAAGGAATGTTTTAGTGATTCTGGGAGATCAATTTGTTTCTTTTAAATGATTCTGGATGGGTAGTATTAATGTTGAATCATGTCTAGCGGTTTCATTATCATTAAAATCCTATAAATACTTCCTCATAAAACCAACCTCTTTTAATTGGGTGTGGATGTTTTTGGGTCATTCACCATCAATTTTAATATGAGGAATTTCGGGGTGGGGAAGTGGCATGGTGGAAAGAATTTTGGAAATCACATGTCAATATTGTTTTTAATATTTTTTAATTAAGTTATACATTTTTATTTTTTGAGAGTTTTGTGTTCAAATACTTCTATTATTGAAATTTTTCTCTATTTTACAGTTAATATTCATATTTAAGGGGAAACCATATGGAACGTGTTTTGTAGGGGCCTGTCTAGTTCAGTTTGATAGGGAATAGTTAGAGTACGCGAGTAGTACATGTCGGGGTAAAAACCATGTGGTGTCCAGGGAAAACCATCTGAGACCTTTTATGGATGATGTGATAATTCATGGCAATCACATAGATAAGGAAAACTAAGTGTAAAAACTAGGTATTGTGATATAGTTTTTAGTAGTGGGATTCACATTGTAAATACATAGTTTTCTAATCTATGTGGATGAATTATGTGATTCATGTCAGTTACCTATAATGGATCAAATAGGGCAGTTATAAAATTTGTAAAATTATAAGTCCAAACCCTGAATATTTCCCAATTTCACTTAAAAAATGAAATCCCCCCCCCCTCATTTTTTATTCATTACTCTACTCCTATTATCGTCTTACATGTGGATTCCCCTATTGGGATACCTAAAGAGAGAAAAAAATTCTTTATATTATATTTTTTGGACTATAATTATAAATTTCCAAGACATTTATAATGTAAATTTAACACCCTAATATTTTATGGTATTTTACTTTTAAAATTTCACTTCTTCGATAGATTACGTTGCTCAAAACACCCAACATAAATGAATAATGAAATATTATTAACATAGCTGTTAAACATTTGGGAATGAATAGTATTAACCACATTATTAAATTAATATATTATATATTCAATGAAACATTAATATATTTATCCAATAGGTTTGATAGGCATAAGATAATAATAAATCCAATTTTATGTATAAAAAGTTATATTTCCCTAAAGGTAGTTCTGTCACATTTAAAGGTGCACTTGTTTTAAAACAAAATTTTGAAACATATATAAATTATACATTAAAAAATAAACATCATTTTTAAATTATCAATTTAACATTTGGATTAGGTTAATTTTTTTATTTTTCAAGATATGTTTTTTCGTTTGATGAATGGATAAAAATACTACATTTTAGTTACAAACTGACATTTCATCTAAATAATTTATAATCATAAATTATTTTTTTAATTTGGTTTTAAAGTAAAATTTATAAATTATGCATTTATTAATTGAATTTTTTTCATTGGACTAACTTTCAAATTTAAATTGTATACGAAAGCTACTCAAACATTTGGACATTTTTAATTTAAAAACTCGTTGTTTCGTCCCGTCTATGAAATAAATTTTATATTAATTTATGAAACTTTTATAAATTTAATTTTGAAAATTGATTCTATATTTTTAATAATAGGGTCTAAATTTTTTAAATCATTTCCTTTTTTCCAATATGAATAGTATCTTTAGTAATTTTTATTACCCGATTAAAGGGTAAATCAGGTAAAAATCAAGTAATAAAGGGTAAAAATATTATGATTAGGATTATAAAATAACCCTAAAACATGCCATAAATTTATTTTATGAGAATCTTTCGTATATAATCACTCAATGTTATAATATATTGCCTTTTATTTCCATTTATAAGTGATTATAACATTTATGATATTTTATTTAAAGAAAAGAAAAGATGTCACAATCATATTCTCAATAACTAAACGATTTTAAATTAGTGTTTCTAGAGGATATTTTAAAATATAAATATTTATTTTAAAGATAAAATATATTTAATTATCATATTAATTTAATATTTAATTTTTAAATATTAAATATTTACCTATCATTCTTTCAAAAATGTGTTGTAGTAATTATTTTATTAATGAAAATAACAAATAAATGTTTTCAAAAATATTAAAATAAATATAATTTGAAATAATTAATTTCATAAAAGAATTTTATAGATTAATATGACATTATATGCATAAAATAAATGATTTTTTTGCGATGTTATCATTTTTTCATATTTTTACAAGTCAATTTATATATTAGCCACAAAATTGACATAAATGATATTTTACAGTAAATAATATTTTATTAAATGATATAAAACTCATAAAGATATTAATTTCTGATAAATGATTGGGATAAGATCTAAAATATCATATTTTATCCATCTATGGGACTTTTGGAATTTTTTATTAATTAAATTTACCCTCAAAGAGTAAAAATCCATGTTATCACGGTAAACATTAACAGGATTAAGTAAGGGTTATAACCAAAAGATATGGTTGAGAATAAGACCTAAACATGTATAAAACATTATGAGAGATTTTAGACCTATTCTCATATTAAAATTTAAATAACTCATTTTTTATACATTTTTAATTGAAAATTAATAAATATTAATTTCATTTTCATAGAGTCTCCAAAAGTTCCCATCACTTCAATTATAGAAGGCCACTCCTTTCATCACTTATTTACAAAACACTATGCCTTATATCTACAAATATCTATGATAATTTCACTTATAAAAATCATTATCAATGTTATCGAGGTCCTAGCCTTCCAAAAACACGAATCCTATATCCTTTATTAAGAGATATAAAAGAAGTCCACCGAAGAAGAGGTAACATTATTCAATAAGAACTATGGTTTTATTTCTTTCTTCGCCTATTAAATTATTCATATAAATCGATAATATAATAATATAAGTATATTAAATATAATTAGATGTTTTATTTCAGTGGTACAACCAAGAACTTCACATGATTCCATCAAATGGGATATGCAATCATTGTATGTGTGAACAACAAACTACCTACTCATGAACTGATATCATTCATTCTTACATTACCACCTTTAAAGGTTGGGAATATTGATGGATTTATATATTATATATGATAATTATTATATTTATAATTTCATTATGGTATTATAATTATTATATAACACATACCTCCTTGCTTTCCATTTTTAGAGAATATGATAACATCATTTGTGGATGTGTGGACTACCGCCTCCTCAAAGCAATGTTATTTGTTTAAGCTTTACATGGAAAGTATTAATGATAGGTTTAATAAAAATATGTTTCATATAAGAAATAAAAATCACACAATAATGATAATATACAAATGTATCATTTATATTCATTTCTTTCAGTACGACTAGAAAATGGAAAAAGTGTTCATGCGTACGTATGACCTACCGTCTCCATGAACTGTGTATTTAATTTTCTATCCTTATATTATATGGATTGCTATAAATACATATATAATTAATATATATGATTGTAGACGCCGGAAAAGTCCGTTGTTCCCAAATGGAGCTCCGGATGCGGAAAGCGAAGTGATATTTGGAGTCAGAGGCACGTTCCGGAGGGCCCGGAGGACTTGCGCGAAATTTCAGAGGCCCGCGCGCAAAGCTGAGTCGCGGCGCGCAATCCTCCCGGGATGCGCGCAATGCGCTGGGCCGGCGCGCTATTTTGCGTGCCCGTGGACTGCGCGGCTCCCTTGCGCGCCGGCTCCTGATTCCGCGCCCGAGAAGGGAATTCCGCGCCCGAGACCGGATTCCGTGCCCGGGGTTGCCTATAAATATAAGGCGACCCCCGACGTTTTGAAGGTTGCCAGAATCCGAAGCGTCGCTCGTTCGCGCAATCCAACCCCTTCCGCGCGCAATGCCGATCTTCAGGTAACCTCCTTTCTTTCGCGCAATAGAGCCTTGGGGTTCGCCTTCGCGGGCAATCCCCTTGGCTCCTTTCCTTTGAATAATCCTTAACCCGAAGGCCTTTGCGCGCAAAAGAAGCCTCTTGCGCGCAATTGCCCCCGGGTGCGCGCAATCCAGCCCGATTGCGCGCACCCCCCATTTTCAAAGTGGCCATTCGTTAGAGAATGAGCCGTTGCCCCCGCGTGCTACCCGAAGCCCGGTGCGCGCAATCTCAATCATCCGCGCGCAAAGGGCTGGCCCGATTGCGCGCCAGCCCGCCATTTTGCGCGCCGACCTGCTGTTTTGCGCGCAAAGCTCCTCTTTTGCGCGCAATCCCCCAGGGTCGCCCCCCTTGACCCCCTGAGGGTACCCGCCTGCGTGGCGCCCGATGATTTTCATCCTGGGTGCCCGCACCGTGGGTTGTCTTCCCGTGCGGCCCTCCAGGCTCGCGCGAAGTGACACGGACCCATCAGCGGCAATCCATCGTCCCGCATGACGTTAAACTGCATTCTTCCAACACGACGTTAAACTGTGCATCGTCCAACACGACGTTAAACTGTATATCGTCGAACACGACGTTAAACTGTATCTCGTCCAAGCTACCAGACGTTAAACTGTTCAGCATTCGTCCCGCATGACGTTAAACTGCATTCGTCCAACATGACGTTAAACTGTGCATCGTCCAACACGACGTTAAACTGTATATCGTCCAACACGACGTTAAACTGTACCTCGTCCAAGCTACAAGACGTTAAACTGTTCAGCATTCGTCCCGCATGATGTTAAACTGCATCCGTCCAACATGACGTTAAACTGTACCACGTCCGCACTGCAAGACGATAAACTGCCAAGTGTTTTGTCCAACATGACGTTAAACTGTACCACGTCCGCGCTGTAAGACGTTAAACTGCCAAGCACCTTCGTCCTCAACACACGACGTTAAACTGTACTTCGTCCGGCAAGACGTTAAACCGTCCGCTTCGTCCTCAACACACGACGTTAAACTGTACTTCGTCTGGCAAGACGCTAAACCGTCCGCATCACCCGATCTCGTGCCCCGCACGCAGGGTCCCCCCCAGTTTGGATGTGGCCCCCGCCCGCTCGTCTCTGCAGGGATTTCGGGATTGTCCCTCTTTAGGGACGATTTAATGGGAGCGGCTTTTCCCTACGGGGGTAGGGTATTACAAACCCCTAGTTTCTTGTGGGGGGCCGCACATGTGTATCTCTATTGCGCTCCCCCACCGCCGAAGCCAGTAGAGGGTGTGACTGGGATCGAGGTGTCTCCTACTTTCGGTCCAAGTCCCTTCCAACTGATTTTTGCCGCATCCGGGCTGCCTCAAGTGCGTAAGTCCTGACAGAATGAACTACGTGGACTTTGATCCCTGTCTTCTAAACAGGGTACGTAGGAAGCCTCCCTGAGGTTCAAGCCCACCACCTGGTCGTCCCATTCGTATTCACGTCGGTTCGTCCATCAGTGGACCCCTCCAGGGTTCACGTTTGCGTCGATTCACCTATGAATCCGCCCCTGTGGGAGACTGCACGTGTGTATCTCCACTGTGCCTCCCCACAGCCCCTTTTTCCATTTCTCCTTTTATCGTCCAGCATGACGTGAAACTGTGATCCACCCGGCCGTTCCATCTCCCTCTGTGCGAGGTGGTTCGGTTCAATCCTCCGCCCGGCGGCCTTGACCTCTTCGTGAGTCGGCTTGCCGACGTCCAGCATGACGTTAAACTGTATACCCGAACTACGTTGACTTTGATCCGTGCTAACGCGCGGTACGTTGGAAGCCCCTACGGGGTCCAATCTCTTCACTCCATCATCCATCCTGATCCTTACCCGGGCCGCCACATCCCGGTGGGGTCATGCCACTTCACTCCACTCCATATCACTTGGGAAGCCGCCCATGCGTTGGCCCCAGCTTCGGAGGTTCCCCGCAAGGGGTTCTGTCATCTGATCCACTCTTCGTGTTGATCAGTCCGATGCCGTCCCCGCTGGACGTTAAACTCACGGCGTACCCCGTGTTAAACATGGGAAGCTGAGGAAAACCTCAGGGGACACAGTTCCCCGCACCCAGTGCGGGATGCCTCAGGCCATCATGCCTTCGAGAAGCCCTGTTAGGGACGGAAGACAGACGTGCAGAGCCACAGTGTTATGACACGCCCCCAGCACCCAGAGCCACCCGGCCTCCTCACCGCAGGTTGCTGCCCCGACCAGACTCCTTGGAGCGTCCGGGCGGAAGCAGCGTAATTAACCGGTGTCCATGAAGATATGGCGCCGGGAACGAGATTCACGAGCATGTCTTAAATCTATGAGGGAGACCCGGATTAGGCGACGAGTTCCGAGGAGACGTCCAAGGAAGGAGGAGCCGACATCCCATCATCCCGGTTTCGATCAAGGAGCAGACGCCCCTGAATAAGGGACGGATGCCGCCCGCCTTTGGAAAGCGGGACTGCGGGACCACAAGCCGCGCGCCCATCCCCTCGGGTTGACGGGTGCACACGCGAACGCGTCCTGGCGGAACAGCGTAACCCGACGCACATCCGCACCGAAACAGAAAAATGGTGAACCCGACGTGAATCTCTTCTCCTCGATACGAAGACCGATGGCTTTCAGAGGTGTTGGAAGACCGGCATGTTGCCCGGCCAAGCATTCAGTCTTACCCGCCAGGGGATGGGGAGGGGACATCGGGCACTCCGTCTCGCAACGTCGAGGGCCTGGGTTCCCCCCACGGAAGGCGTCGTGGCTCTGATGGTTGGTTGTCGATTCCTTTTTCCTGTCAGTGTTAATGGGTCCTTCTCCCTGCTTTCAGAAATCAGGTCGCCCGATCCTGTGCCTGATCGCCACCCGCCCACTGGCGCAGGGGTAGGGGAAACACCGACGCGGCTACTCTGCGCGGTCCCGCCCGTTCCACAGCCGTCCCAGCAGCCGCAATTGCGGGACAACCACGCCCTCTCTCCCCCTCGGAGGTCATCCAGAGAAGGGTGATCAACACCCTGGTGCGGAGATATGAGGAAGAGGGAGTCATCCCCACTAGGGACATGGCTCGCCTAGACCTTGAGGAGGCTGCACCTCGCCACCACCACCGCCCCCGAGGGCCGCGCAGGGAGGCACCGCTGCCTACCTCAACGTCCAACCGCTTCGGGAGCTTATCCCCGGAGCGCTCTGACAGTTCCCTTCCCTATGCAGATGAGGTGGAAGATGTCCGGGATCACCCTATCCGGGATTCCCTCCAGGGATCTACGGTAAGGTCTCCCGCCAGGCCACGGCGACACCGCCGCCAGGCCTCTCAAGTCGAAGAGCGGGCTCTCCACCTGCCCGCGCCGCTCATCCCGACTCGTTTGTCCCGACGCCAACGTCGGGCACGAGCGGAAGAGGATGCCCACCTTGGGGCCCTAGCAACAGCGGCCGCATTGGCCCAAGCCACTGTTGGCTCCAGTCGCCAGGCCCCTGCGCATCCTGAGCAGGGGAACTTCTATGCCCGACCTGGATCGAGGCCCCGACCGCCCCAAAGGCAGGTTGGGTCGACTCTCCCGGTTGCTGGTGCAGGCAGTAGCCACCGCGGACCACCTCGCGGTAGCGCTATTCACCAGCGGTATCTACTCCGTGTGGCCGATCCCGGAGGCATGGGTCATCCCACCTTCCGATCCCGGCCCGGAGGTCTGCCCGGAATCATCTCTCCCCGCGTCCCCTTTGATATCTGTCCCGGTGCCCCTCGCACCTTGGTTTCCAGTCCTCTTGGCCCCAGCACCAGTGCGGCCGGAGGACGCCAGGATAGAGATCAGCCCTGCCCCGAAGAACCACCCAGGGGCAGGAAGGCAAGGCGTCGACACCGAGGGAAGAATGTTACGGAATTCCGGACAGAGATCTGACCGGTTCGCTTCTCTGATTCAGAGGCGGAGTACGATTCGGCGACAGAGCCCTTTCCCCAATCCCGCCAGTCAAGGGCAAGGGTAGGAATGCGGCACGTCAGCCTCGTGCTCCCCGAGAGCGAGATCGATGTGATCCCCGCTTCTCTCCGAAGGTATATCCGGAGTAACGAGGGCCTGGTAGACCCCCAAGGATCAAGCTTTCGGTTGGTACTGGCCCCTCCGGAAGCGCCTTCCACCTCGATCGGGGAAGCCGGAGATTTTTTCTGGGGACCAACGGTCGAACCACGATCTAGTGCACCCTCGGCGAGCACCGATGCTACGGCAGGATGTTCGCTGGCCGGCCTGTCCTATCGTGATGTGGTAGCCAGGGCCCCGCCACCCTCAGAGGGCGGCCCGGGATATGGAGGCCAATCGGCCTGTTCGCCGTATTCACCGCCGGCCAGCCTGTCGGCCCGGCGGCCCGCCTCGGCACCACTGCCGGTTCCCCGTCCGTTCCCAGTCATTGAAGAGGACCAAGGAGACCTGGGTCCCGAGTTTGAGTCGTGGAGCTTCTGGACCGTCCTTGCAGAGGGCCACTTCCCTGAGAAGTTTTGGCCAGTCGTAGGACCGGGCTTTTGATGCACCCGAATCGCTCACCCCGGATGAGTTCGAATGCTTCCGCCGAACTCTCCGGGAGACTCGCTCCTGTCTTCACCGCCTACAAATGCCATACCCCGGGAGTCAAGCGCACCTGGAGGATATTGGTGAGCAGTGCCGTCAAATTGACCTGGCCATGCTCCCCGCGGTTCGGCACCCCGGGTCATTTGAGCACCACGAGGCCCTCCAACAACGATGCGTTGAGTGTTTTCAAGTACTCCGCAAAGTTATCGAGGAAGCCACTCCCCACGTGTATATCCATGGATGGGGGCAGTACGCTGCCCTACGCTTCAGTGTGATTCGCCGACAGCCCGATTCACTGGGTGGCCCTGAGGGTATATCCCCAGGGACGGAAACAGTCAATATGGCTGACCTGTCGGGAGAGGGGAACGACTTGTAACTTCTCGACGGGGGCTTCCCCCCCGAAGACAAGCCGTCGTTAGATCCATCGGTGAGAGTTACTCGTCATCAGAGGAACCTCCTGGGGCCCCCCGCACCCACTGAAGCACTGACGTTGAGCCGAAACGTCAGCAAAGGTAAAGAGCACAGCGAGGCTATAAAGCCCGCCGACCCATCTGCCTCCATGCAGAGGGCAGAGGAGGATCCCGAGAAGGCTACGCTACGTCAGAAGCTCGCCGAACAGAAGAAGCTGGTTGACCAGCTCCTCGTCGAGCGCGCTGCAGAACGGCGGCCTGACTACGGTGATCCTAGGCCAGGACAGCAGGGACCGGAACAACCGCTCCTCGACGAGACTCTCCCGGGAAACCGTGATTACGCCGTGTTCGCCGATAGGAGAGAGGCCATTGCCTACGGAAAGAGGGCGCGGTATGTTTCGCCACACCCTCCTGAGCGGCGTGACTACCTGAGAGACCCCGCTCGGATTCCTCCCGCTGCCCCAAGGGCCGCTCCGCCCGCCATCCCACGAGCTGCCGAGTTCGACGACCCGGTCGACGACCCGATTGAAGGGTCATGCAATGCGCTCGTGGTTAGAGATCCTCGCCAGGACTGGAACCCATGTCCGGACGATCCGATGGCGGCACTCATTGCCCGCTTGGAGGCCTTGGAGACTCGGCAGGTGGCAATCCCACCGGACGGCAAGCCCTACCCAGCATGGGTGGATGACATGTCGGCGCCTCCGGGATTCGGGAATCCCACTTTCGCTCCCTTCAACGGGACTGGAGATCCGCCACAGCATTTATCCCACTTCAACTTGAGGTGCGGGCCTATGTTGGGGACTCCGGCGCAGCAAGAGGCCGCTAAGCTTCGCTGCTTTGTTCAGACACTGGAAGGGCCAGCATTTGTCTGGTACAGCCAGCTCCCCATCGAGTCGGTAACCAGCTGGGAGGACCTCCGTAGACAGTTCCTCTACCAGTTCAGTTCCACGACCCGGAAGACAAGTATCGCAGACCTCTTCAAGTGCAAGCAGAGGCCTGATGAGCGAGTCGCGGACTTCGTCGCCCGATGGAAGGGTCTCACGTATTCCCTTGACATGCCATTGACTCAGGAGCAGTTGCTGACAATGTGCGTCGGGAACGTCAAGACCGAGCTGGTCCCTACCCTGATCACTCAGAATTACCCCGGAGGGTTCAGGGACTTCTCAGACAAAGCTCAACGTCTTGAGGAAGCCCTGCAACAGGCCAGCCAGGCACACCCGCTGCCTCCTATGATTCCTGCAAGGAGAGTCAGCAGGGATGAGCCCGCTGCTGTTGCCCAGATAGAGGCCCCCAGGCCGTTGGAGCTGCTGCCGGCGAGGCCAGCTCCACAGCCTCACAGGAATCCGCCTCCACGGGCTCAGTTCCCGGCCCAGCAGCGGCAGCCCCAGAACCGGCCGGCCCCTCCGCGTAATGTACCGCCGCAACCCAGGCGAGATAATCAGGGTCCACCTCCTCGGCCGGCCCCTCCAGCCCCTCGACAAGACCACGCTCCCAGGGGCCCACGACACCTGACTTACTCATTCCACGAGGATCAGGTCCCCGGTTATTTCCGGAGCGCCCTGGAGTAGAGGATTGTGCGACTGCCTGAGTGTTGGAGGCCAGAGGAGGCACATCTTACGAATAACCCCCGCTACTGCCCCTACCATCGGGCCCTGGGGCACACCATCCAGCGGTGCTATGTGTTTAAGGATTGGCTCCAAGACCAGACTAACAACAATGTAATCAGGTTGGGCCCAGCTCCAGCACAAGTGGCGGGCGTGTTCGTGGGATCAGATGACGATAGTGGCAACGAGGACGAATGGCAGCTGGTCTCCGACCGCGGATCCCAGAAGTATAATAACTGGATGGCCCACAAGACGACCATTCGCGCCCATGGAATCATCCGTGCGCGCTTGAATCAGCCTGAGCCCCCAGAATCTGCGGGTGCTGCTTCGGCATCGTCGTCCCTGCCTGCCTCTTCCAAGAGGAGCAAACGGCGGCAGCGCAAGAAGGAAGAGCGCGCCCCGCCGGTTCCGCCACTATCCCGCACTCTCGGCGATTTCATGCCCCCGGAGATGGGGGTCCCTCCTCGGATCCGCCCGATGATGGATGATTCGTCCGATGACGGTGTTGGGTACGCTTCGGTTAATACCGTCGAGCTGGTAAATCCCTTTTCGGTTCCCGACGTTGAAGAACACCAGGTGGACCTCCCTAGTGTCCCCGGTCGTCGCCACCGTCGGAAGAACCGCAGCAGCAGGAGTCGCCGGGGCACAGCCGTTGGTACCTCCAGCCAGGCCGTGCACGCCACTGAGACTAGGAAGCAGGCTCAAAACCGAGCACAACGTGCGCCGCCCCCCCATTCGGGGATGACGGATTCGCCTCCGCCGCTGTTTGTGGTGTGGGACCAGGCAGAACCGCCTCAGCTGCGTCACGACCAGCTCCGCCCTGCCACGGGTCCATCCCGGCCTCCTGACCCCAGTACGGTGACCATTTCCCGGACAGCAACCAGTGAACAGCGAGATGCGCCAAGTACCAGTCGGCCGCCGATCCAACCGGCAAGGCCCGTCATGCCGCCAACCGCAGAGCAACCTCCTGCAACCAGGGGCTCGCGCTTGGCCAAAAAGTATGATGTTCTGAAGCACTTGGCCGACATCCCAGCAAGGATCTCCATCCTTGAGGCTCTGCGCATGTCATCTGAGATGCGCGAGGCACTCGCTGAAGCCCTGAAGAGCCCCCTCCAGTTTGAGACAGAGGTTGCGGCTGCAGAGGCCTTTCACGCCGAAACGATCGAGGACGCCGAATGTCAGGCAGTTATCTTGTTCTCTGGTAAGGATGAAGACCCTCCTATACAGGGACATATTCGTCCGTTGTATGTCACTGGCCAGTTCAATGGCCTTGAAGTCCGGCGCTGTCTTGTCGACACGGGGTCCGGGATTAACCTGATTCCAACTCGGACGCTCCGGAGATTGGGGTTGTCTGAGGATGACTTGATTCCATCCGACCTCAGGATCCAGGGGTACGACCGCACCGAGCAAACCCCGTTCGGCAAGATACGTTTGAAGACCCAGTTCGGTGACTTGGTTGCCAACACTGAATTCATGGTGGTCTCTCAGGACACTGCGTACAACGCATTGATGGGCAGGCCATGGCTCCATCTTCACGCGGCGGTTCCCTCGTCATACCACCAATGCCTCAAATACTCCCTTAATGGTCGAGTAGGCGTGCTTCAAGGAGATGCCTCTCCTTTTGCCTCGTGTGAAGCCCGCTATCTGGACGCGGACTATTACAAGAGTAAGGATAAGCAGATCCTGGCAGGTGAGGTTGAGCCTGTCGCTGTTGCAAGTGATCCCTGGGCAAGTCTGGATGACGCTTACGTCCTCCCGATTCACCGGTTGGACGTCGCCATGGTCTCGACGGCCCGCGAGTCTCCTGATGAGATGACCGCGACCGCCCGCGCCAGCACCAGTGGCCCAGCAGGATCTGGTAGCCCCAATGTAGTTTCCAACGCAGTCTCTCCCGTGGAAGATCCCTCCCCGAGTGGAGAGGACGTTGAAGATGCACCCCCAGCCTTTGAGGAGGGCATCCCCGCCACGGTCGATGAGTTAATACAGGTGAACCTTGGAACCGAGGCCGATCCAAGACCCACATTGGTCAGTGCCGCCATGCCCTCTGAGGAGCGGCAGCAGTACGTGGACTTTCTCAGGCAGAACCGTGATGTGTTCGCTTGGGGCTATGACGAGATGCCGGGGCTAGACCCTCAGGTAGCCATCCACCGCCTTGGTCTCCCGGCGAACCATCGCGGGTTCAAGCAGCCTCCCAGGAAGATGAACCCATCCCACGGTGCCATGGTTGAGGCCGAAGTTGACAAGCTTATCAAAGCCAACTTCGTGAGGGAAGTTCAGTACCCCAAATGGCTGGCCAACATTGTGCCGGTCAGGAAGAAGAACGGGCAGATTAGAGTCTGCATCGACTTCCGCGATCTCAACCACCACTGTCCGAAGGATGATTTTCCCCTTCCAGTGATAGAGCTGTTGGTTGATGCCACGGCAGGGTTCCAAGCCCTCTCCTTCATGGATGGATACTCCGGATACAACCAAATTCGGATGGCCCCTGAGGATGAGGAGTTCACTGCCTTCAGGGGCCCCCAAGGTACCTTTTGCTACCGGGTCATGCCCTTCGGCCTGAAAAATGCAGGTGCCACCTATCAACGGACGATGCACCGCATATTCAAGCCAATCCTCGGCACACTGGTGGAATGCTACGTCGACGACTTGGTTGTCAAATCATGCCAGCGTCAGGACCATCTCAAAGATCTTGAGAAAGTGTTCGGCTTCCTCCGGTCTCGCTGCCTGAAGATGAACCCGTTGAAGTGTGCCTTTGGGGTCACCTCCGGAAAGTTCCTTGGATTTGTGGTAAGATATCGGGGTATTGAGATCGACCCAGAGAAAATCAGGGCGATTAGCCAGATGCCTCCCCCAGGTACCATCCGGGAACTGCAAGGGTTCCAAGGCCACTTAGCCTATATACGCCGATTCATCGCGAATCTGGCCGGCAAGTGTAAGCCCTTTTCTCGGCTCATGAAGAAAGGTGCCACCTATGTATGGGATAAAGAGTGTCAGACCGCTTTCGAGGAAATCAAGCAGTACTTGCTTCAACCTCCGGTTCTGATGTCGCCTGTATCCGGGAAGCCGCTGGTCCTCTATGTGACCGCCCTGGAACGGTCCCTGGGTGCCCTTCTCGCCCAGAAGAACAACGAGGGAACGAAGAATAGCCTCTATTACCTCAGTCGCATGCTCCTCGATGCGGAAGTTAGGTATTCCCCCATCGAGAAGAGCTGCCTGGCGCTCGTATTTGCCGTATAGAAATTACGGCACTACTTGCAGCACCATGAGGTACAGTTGGTTTCTCGGGTAGACCTATTGAAATATATCCTGAGCCGTCCTATGTTGACTGGCCGTCTAGCGCGGTGGGATGTGATTCTCCCGCAGTTCGACATCAGGTATGTGTCTCAGAAGGCCATCAAAGGGCAAGCATTGGCAGACTTTCTGGCAGCTCACCCGACCTCCACGGATCAGCCGCTGGATCTAGGCTTTCCTGATTAGACCATTCTCTCGGTTGATCGAGCCGATCCATGCTGGCAGATGCACTTTGACGGTGCCTCCCGGAGCCCCACCGGTAGAAGACTCGATAATCCTAATCTCAACAGAGTGGGCTTGGGCATCGTCTTCATTACCCCGGAGCGAGCCGTGCTGCCATACTCGTTCCTGTTGTCAGAGGGCTGTACCAACAATGAGGCGGAATACCATGCCCTCATCACCGGCCTCGAGTTGGCTCTCGAGATCGACGTGCCCCGTCTGTGCGTGAAAGGGGACTCCGAGCTGGTCGTTAAGCAGATCAATGGCGACTATGTTGTCAGGAAGCCGGAACTTGTGCCATTGCTGGAGTGCACCCTCCTTCTGATGGCCCGGTTCCCTTCTCAGCCAGAAATTGTCCATATTCCCCGGTCGCAGAACGGTCGAGCAGATGATTTGGCCAGCCTTGCTGCGTCACTTGCGGAGCCTGAACAGGACAACCTGATCGTCCGCGTGACGCGCTGCAGGCTCATCGCTCCCGTTATCCCGGAAGAAGATCGTGGCCCGTTGGTAAGTAATCTCACCACGGTTGCCCCTATGCCCGGAGCCCCGAGTACCCCAGATAGGAAAGTCGGATCAGCCCCTGATTGGAGGACGCCTTTGGTTGAGTACCTCCAACATGGCACTCTTCCATCGGATCGGGCCGAGCGCGAGTGAGTTCGACGCCGCGCATCGCAGTTTGTCCTCCAGAGCAGCCCCGGCCTGGAGCAGATCCTCTACAAACGCGGATTTGATGGTGTTCTCCTCCGTTGCCTTCAGGGAGTTGAGATCCCACGAGTCATGCAAGAGGTTCATGCTGGTTCATGTGGCGCCCACCAGACTGGGCCGAAGCTGTCCCACCAGATTCGGAGGTTGGGATACTTCGGGCCCTCCATGAACCATGACTGCATCGAGTATGCCAGGAGGTGCCATGCGTGCCAGGTTCATGCGAACTTTGTGCATCGGCCGCCAGAGCCTCTCCATACCACTAGGTATTCCTGGCCCTTTGCAGTCTGGGGTCTGGACGTTGTGGGACCTTACCCGCCGGCGACAGCTCGCCAATGCCGGTTCATTCTGACCGCCACGGACTTCTTCTCCAAATGGGCAGAGGCGATTCCGCTCAGAGAGGTCAAATCCTGTTCGATCGCTGACTTCGTGACCTCCAACATCATCAATCGATTTGGAGTGCCTCACGCTATCCTCACGGATAACGGAACCAATTTCCGAGCAGCCGAGTTGAAGAAGTTGTACGCCAAGTATAACATTCGCTCGAACCATACATCTCGCTATGATGCGCAGGCGAATGGACAGATCGAGGCGTTTAACAAAACCCTCTCTAACATTCTGCAAAAGATGGTTGGTCAGAACAAGAAGAGTTGGCCGGACAAGCTCCCCAACGCCCTCTGGGCTTATCGGACGACGACTCGCAATTCCACCCAGATGACCCCTTATTCCCTGGTGTATGGAGCTGAGGCCGTCCTGCCCATCGAGATCCAGTTACCGTCCTTGCGCACTGCGGTCTACGACCAGCAAGCGCCGGACAGAGTTGCTGAAGCCCGTCTAGTCGAGTTGGAAGCACTGGATGAGAATAGGCTTCGCGCTTTGCACAACTTGGAGAGGCCTCAGAGCAGAATGGCTCGAGCTTTCAATAAGAAGGTTCGCCTCCGCTCCTTCCTGCAGGGTGACCTAGTGCTAGCCCTGAGAGCACCGATGATCCCCGACAGGAAGCCGCCCAAGTTGGAGCCCAAATGGGAGGGACCTTTTGTCATCCACAAGGTCTATCCCAATGGCGCGTACTCCCTGGCGACTATGGATGGTGAGCGTGTCACTCCTCCCACCAACGCTAGGTTCCTCAAGCAGTACTTTGTCTGAGTATGCCGACATCCTGCACGACGTTAAACTGCATTCGTCCAGGCTACAAGACGTTAAACTGTTCAGCATTCGTCCGCGCTGCAAGACGTTAAACTGCCAAGTGCCTCGTCCTGCATGACGCTAAACTGCACCACGTCCAAGCTGCACGATGTTAAACTGCCCAGCGTATCGTCCTGCATGACATTAAACTGCCCCTCAAGAACTACGTGCATCTTGATTTCCATCCTTATGGGATACGTAGGACCGTCTGGACATTCATGTTTCAGGCCCAGCCCCATCCTTTGGGAATTTCCATCCCATCTCGGGCCCTTGGCCCAGTTGCCTCCGGATGTGCGGCGTATGGTGTGAACGCGGGGCTATGCCCTCATTCACGTCGGTTTGCTCGCCATGATGTACGCCCCCCACGTTTGGGGATGCCTTCTTCTCCCCCCTTCTTTTTTCTCTATTCGTCCTGCATGACGTTAAACTTCACTTCAAGAACTATGTGCGGCTTGATTCCCATCCTTATGGGATACGTAGGACCGCCTGGACATTCATGTTTCAGGCCCAGCCCCATTTCCCGGGAATCTCTATCCCGCGTCGGGCCTCTGGCCCAAGTTCCCCTCCTTTTTGTGCGAGGCGTATCGCGTGAGCGGGGGATTATGTCCTCATTCGCGTTGGTCTACTGGCCGCTCCGTACGCCTCCCCCATGTGTGGGACTACCTCACACCTCCCATCATCCTGCATGACGTTAAACTGCCTCTCAAGAACTACGTGCGGCTTGATTCCCGTCCTTATGGGATACGTAGGACCGCCTGGACGCTTGTGTTTCAGGTCCAGCCCCGTCTCTTGGTTGATCACGGGGATCTGCCCTCTTTTGGTTGCTCTCAGGGTGAGTCCACCGACCCTTTCCGGTGATCTGTTAACATGTTTTGGGTACTTTGGTCTATGACTCGTAGTGTCAGATTCAATCCCGACAAGTCCTGTGTTGCTTGTCAGGCCTCACGCTTCCTCTTGTTCGAGACTTCACTCAAAGGGATCCTCGTTAGCGGTTTGGGTACGATGCCTCAGTGCTCTCCTACCGCTCCGGGTTGATTTACCGGCGAGTCCTGGGCCGCAAATCGATATGAATCCTGCGCTTGAGCGGTTGATGCTCGTTTGCTTGCCCCGTCTTAGGCTGACGCGATCGGATGTTGTGTTGCGAATATGGTCAACAACGTCCTTGATCGCCATGTCGGCTCTTTCAGGCTCTGAACATTGGTTGCGCAGCCCTCATCACACTCCGCCTTTGTGCATTGTAGTGGAATCTCGGCGCTCTCCATACTGACCTTCAGTACACCTTTACACGTGAGGCAGACCAACCAGGGTAATGGTGCCGTTCGAGGCTCCCATGATCTGAGCACCAAGGGTATATGCGGATGTCCTCCCTAAGGGCCATGCGTAGCTGGACCCTCGTCCCCATAAAGAGGAGGGAGTCGCCCGAACAATCACGTTCTGGGCCCAGTATATCTGGAGGCTAGCATCTCTGCCCCTCGGGTGATGGACATACGCAGACCCCTATCCCAAGACTCTTCTCCTGGAATCGTGCGTGACCGCAGGGCTGGGTATGTTCCCACCTCCGCCGTGTCCGCCGTACCGCAATAAGCGGATTCCACCATGGTCTGAACCACACGACCTTAAACTGTGTTGTCCGGTCCTACCACACGACCGTAAACTGTGATCGTCTTGGCCGCCCGACGAGAAACGGCACTGCATCGTGATGTTCTCCTCAGGGGACACTCATGTTGGGCGCTGGTTAATAACCACGCCATTCATCAATGCCTTCCATGTCTTGATTACTGTGGCGACGCCAGAGATTTCTCAATCACAGGCATGTCGCCGCACAAAGAAAAACCATTCATCTTTAAGGACAAACAAGAAATATCAAATGCCGCTCCTTCTGTGTGCGAGGGTCAGACCCGCACTCTTCCCCGCGCTGGTGCCCGATTGTGTTGCGCCGCGCTTCAAGAACTACGTGTGGCTTGATTCCCATCCTTATGGGATACGTAGGAACACCCGGATGTTTGAAACTTCGGGTCCAGCCCCCCACCTCTTAGAGATTCCCCCTTCTCTGGGGAATCCGCCGCCTTCAGGTCACCCTCAAGGCGTGTTCCCTGACCCCTTGCAGTGGTCCACCGGTGTCAAGAGTACTCTGGTTTATTGCCAGGAGGGTCAGGATCCGCTTGGTCAGGTTTCCTCCACTTTTCAGGCTTCGTGCTCCCTTTCATTCGGACCCATCGTCTACGCCCTGGGTGGAGCCCCCGTGAACGGTTCGGATACAATTCCTCAGTGCTCTCCCACCGACCCGGGCCGGTACCCCCAATGGCCTCGGGCAGCAAATCGATATGAATCCTGCGATTGAGCGGTCGATGCTCGTTTGCTGCCTCATTCCACCAACGGTTAGTGCGATATTGATGCTGCTTTTCCGCCACGGTCGGCAGTACTCCCATATCGTTACTCCGGTGCCCCCAGTCCTTGAGTGAATGGCCGCATGATTCACATTTTCCACCTCCCATTCTGACCAGGCGAAACCTCGACACTCTTGACACTATCCCTCAGTGCATCTTCGCATATCCAGGGGATAGGACCACGATGTGGCGTACTTTGAGGTCCTTATGGTCTGAGCTCTAAGACCTTAAACTAAGATCTACCCCTATGGTCCGAGCTCTACGACCCTAAACTAGGATCTCCCCTAAACGGGATTCTACGTCCTGCATGACGTTAAACTGCACTCTCAGAACTACGTGTGGCTTGATCTCCAGCCTGATGGAGTACGTAGGAACGCCCGGGCATCTCAACTCGGGTCCAGCCTCAGGGATCGTTAAGTCCCGCCCCTCCTCGTCGCCGGCCGTCTGGCCTGGCTTCTGGTAGAGTGGTGCAGTTGTGATATTCTCCCCGATTCAGCTCGGGATGCCCCATTGCAATGGTGGGAAGCGACGGTTTCCTCGTCAAAGAGGTGCTGTCTGAGAATTGGGGTGACTCATGGCCAGATTAGTGCATCCGCCTAATACGCTTTCCCCACGGTGGCGCAATTTTGAGAGCGTTGGATTCTGTCCGAACAAATCGTCACTTCGCCCCACGCTTCGCATGCCCTGTTGATCTGGATTTCCACCCTTGTGTCTGAAGGAACCCCCAAAGCGGTATTCATGATGACATGTGGTCTGCCTACTGCAATATGAATGATGACCTTCGGTCCGTCTATTGCAGTTGTTATGGTCGATCCACTGTCCGCCTACCGTCTCGGGCATTTCCTGGAAGGCCGACCGTTGTGGATGTCTGGATTCGGGACACGCGATTCACTCTTTCTCATTTCCCTATGTTCGGATAAAATCTCAACGCCCCTAGCGTCGTCCCGCTCGTGTGTTGGAACAAGTTGGGGGGATGATACATTGATTAGGTCTGAGGTCTCCTTTCCTAGGAATGACCTCCCTCTTTTCTCCAGCAATCCAGGACCAACTATGGATGCCTGATGCTTGGTTAACACTCCCGCAAGACAACGAATTGTGGTTGAGCATGTTAAGCCAAAAGATGCAGATAAATATATTGATTCATACAAATGGATCAAAGTAGCGGAAGCAAATGTTTTGGGAACGGCAAAACAAATCCTTTAGGGATTAGCGTGCTGAATGAGTCTTTCTAATGCCGCTACCCTTTGGCTGGTGGCCTCCAGAGCTGCTTCTCGCTCTCTGCGTGCCCTCTCTTCGTCGGCGGTCGCAGCACGCAGTTCGTCGATTCTGGCCTGTGCACGCTCCCGCTCGACCTGAATTGTGACCATCTGTTGGCCTGCCTCCGTCAGCTGTACCTGGGCGTCAACCAGCTGGGCTGCTAGTTGCTCCACAAGCTCGGTACACGTTGCGACGAAGGCCTCCTTCTCTGCCGCCTGCCCTTCGAGGCGCCGGACTTCCTGCTCCGCCGCGAGGAGCGCCCGCGTGCTCTCCGACATGTCCCGACTTTGTGTGACGTCGGCACGCCGGCAGCTCTCGCGCATCTTTTCAGCCATGAAATCATGGACCGTCAGATGGAGGCGTTGAGCATCAGCTCCCCCGGCACACAGGAAGCGCAGCCAGGTTTGAAGTGATCCCATGCGCCCCAGCCACTCCGACGGGTCTCGCTTGAGGAAGCGCTGGATGCACTTCCACCCCCTGCGGCGCGTTATCCGGCTCTCCTCGACCGCCTCCGCGTCTGAGTCGTCCATCTCCTCGGGGTCGGCAGGCCGGTAGGCAGGGAAGGCAACCAGCAGGTCTGCTGCAGGGTCCGCCCCTGGGAGGTCCTCATGAGAGAGGGGTTCCCCAACATCCGGGCGAACTTCTTCTCTCTCCCCAGCGGCGCTGACACCCTCGTCAGCCCCCGACCTCTCTCCGATGTCAGCACCGCCGGCGTCCGCAGCCCCCTGATCAGCAGTTGGTGGGGCCGGCTCGGTTTGGGAAGTCTGTTCCGGAGCAGGCGGCATGTCCACCACTGGTCCACTCGTAGATGGCCCGGGTTCGGCAACCCGACGAGCCTCCAGTGTTGAGATCACTGCGCGGGGCATGCCATGGTTAGTCACGGATCGTCAATGGCAAGCACCAGCAGTAAAGCAAGGAGAAGCAAGGAGACTTACGGGAGTTCAGAGCGTCATCTTCCGCTATCCCGGCCGCCGCAGGAACAGTTGCAGCAGGGGACCCTTCCGCGCTTGTCAATTCGATAATGGGTGCCTGGCCCCCGCCTTGTCCTGCTGGCGCCTCTCCTACTCCCGCTGAGGACGCCTGACCAACATCCGTGTGCTCCTGAGAAAGATGGAGAAATGGGTTAGAAGCTTCATAAGAGAATGGATGAAGCAGATTGAGTAGGGATAGAAGCGGACCTCGAGGAGCTCAGTGACAACAACGTTGTCAGAGCCGGCCACCTCGCCGCTCTCCCGTGGGCTCCCCTGATGGGATCTTCCCTCGGAGCCTTCATCCTACCCCATTTCCTCCTCTTCCTCGGAGTCGCTGCCACTATCATCTTCCGCCGGCGGCATCTGTTCTGGAGCGGGCTCTAGACCGAGCATCACCTTCACCAGAAGGGATGGCTCCGCACGCTGACCACGTTGGCGCGCGTAATCGTCCATGGCCGTCAGATACGCATACTGTCGGTTGAAGTCCACTCTGTCGGCGATCTGGAGGCACCCGACCTCTGGCAGATAGATTCCTTCTCTGAGTATCTTTCTCCAGATGGCGTCGGTCCCCAGTGACTGCCGCAGGGTCATCCAGGCCGACCACAGCGCCGGGAAGACCGCGTCGTGGGAGGGTTCGAGCAGACGTCTCACCTGCTTCCCGGGCCGCTCGTCGACCACCGCACGTGCCCCCTCTCTGGGCGCTGAGGTCGTGGCGGCAGCTCGCGATGTGCCCGCCGCCGAAGGCCCTGCCCGTGCCGGCTCCGCTGCTTGGCGCGCCTCCCTTCTCCCCCGTGTGGCGGCGCCTCGCCTCCTTCCTTGACGCCCGGTCTCCGCACGGGTAACCTCGAGCCGCCGAACTGGCTTCCGTAGAAGCCCCTCGGGGTACGCGATGGCCCAGTGTTCGGCGTACTCGGTTGCCAAGCCTGCGTCAACCCCGGTAGGAGGGAGAGTGATGACGTCCCCAGAGCCGAAAGCGGCAAACATCAGCCACATCTGGCAAAGGACGCAAGGGTTCGTCTCCTCCCGGACAGCAGTGAATACCCTCTTCGGCATCCGCTGAAGGAACCCGAACTGCCTGGAAAACCGGGTTGGCACGTAAGGCTCGCAGATCACCTTCCCGTCGATCCGAGCCACGAGCACCCCGCCCCGCATGTTCAGGAAGTATTCATGCTGCTCCAGCGGACCCTGCCCATTGTCGATCATCTGGCCGACAGGAGTGGGGAACGGACTGAAGTTGAAATTGGCATGATTTCCAATCTGAATCCTCACACCCTCCTCACTTAGGTTCATCGGAGCGACCCCTGCGATGTTCAGCAGGGAGGGTCGCAGGCCGTTGCCCGGAGGAATGATGGCGTTCGGAAACGTGTACCCACCGAGGTGAGCAGCCACCCAGCCGTGGAAGAACTGAAAGGGCCCACAGATCCTTCGTGGCGACCCCCCTCGTGAGATGCGTCCCAGGATGGCATACAGCCTCGCCAGCACTGGGACCCCGAGGTTGTATCTTTTGTTGGCGGCCATAGCGCCCGCCATCGCCAGTGTCGCCGGGCGAACGCCCATTCTCGCGTCCCGCACTGGCAGGAGCCACCCACTCAGAAAGGTGGCCAGGAATGCCGCGTACCGGACATTTGGGTCCCAGGCCTCGATGACGCGGTACCCCCATGAGCGGTAGTCGCCCGTCTCCAGGACCCGCCAGTACGACCCGTTCCGGCTCCTCTGAGCTGCGGTCGGGCACCGCTTCCCCCTGCCTGGCATCTTGACCGCTGGGTCATGCTCCAAGAACTGGCTGAACCACTCCTTGTAGGCTATGTCCTTCTGGAAGTCCTTGATCCCAAGCCGCTGTGTAGCCAGGTCAAGTAGATGCCATGTCAGAATGGGAGTCTGTGACCTGTCCTCCCAGATGTTCTTCGGGGGAAGGAACTCATCGTATTGGTAGCCCTCCAGCGGGATACCTCCGATGCAGTGGATGTCCCAGAGACCGATGTCGACCTCCCCATGGTGAAGATGGAAGGTGTTGGTATCCGGAGACCAGCGGGTGAACAGCTCCGGCCCGAGCTCGGACTGCTGGTAGAAGTGGAACTGCGACGTCCACACCGCCTCAAACAGGCCGATGTACCGCAGCTCCTCTGCGAAGTGATCACAAGTGTGGCGTACCCAGAACGCCCAGGCCCACTCACTGGTGAAATTGCCCCCAGACCGCAAGTCCCAGTCCTTCAGCCAGCCCTTGGTGTCGTCAGTGACACTCTGGCGATATGTGCTCGAGTAGAGGGCTGGAGAATTCTCCGCAGTAGGCTCACCCCCGTCAATGGTTCGCGTCCTCGGGTTCAGAACATAGACTTCCAAGTGCCTGGTCTCCCTGGCAGGATGCCCATTGTTGGTGATGTTATAGCGGGGAAGCTCGTCCTCCCGAGTCACCCAGGTCCATGGCGCATCAACCTCGAACCCTGGCACCGGAACCTCATCTATGATGCTGAAGTTCCAGAGTGGCAGGTTGTCCGACAGTGGATATGTCTTCTGGGCCGGCGTCAGCAAGTCGAACAGGGATTGATTGTTGGAAACAATCTCCTTGGCTCCGTAAACCTCGTTCGCCGCCATCTCTGCTCTGCGAATGGCGGCATCCCCCTCATTTCCTTGATGCGCGGCCATCTCAGAAGTTTCGGGAGTCATGCGGGTTAAGGGATGAAGCGTGCGGGATCGGACGAGGCTGGTAGAGAAGTTTGAAGGTTGGCGCGCAATCCAAGTGGACGGCGCGCAATTGGGAAGAATGTCGCGCAAAGTTCCGGGTTTTCGCGCAAAGACAGGCGAATTCCGGATGGTTTTGCGCGCCGATCGGGAGAATTTCGCGACCGGAAAAGGTGATTTCGCGCACGAGAGCGTTGAAGCTTATCGCGCGGAAGGCCTGTGTACGGAACGCGGAACCCCGGACCCCTATTTATAGACGAGGCCGGGATTCCGCGCCACGCGGAACGCTCGATTGCGCGACCGCGGCGGCGAATTGCGCGCCCGGCGCCCCTTTTTGCGCGCCTAAGTCCCGCGCAGCCCAGGACTTCGGCATTCCGGCGTCTCCCTCGGAACCCGATCGTTGCGACCTCTCGCCGATCAGATTCCGAGGGGGGGATTTTGTAGACGCCGGAAAAGTCCGTTGTTCCCAAACGAAGCTCCGGATGCGGAAAGCGAAGTGATATTTGGAGTCAGAGGCACGTTCCGGAGGGCCCGAAGGACTTGCGCGAAATTTCAGAGGCCCGCGCGCAAAGCTGAGTCGCGGCGCGCAATCCTCCCGGGATGCGCGCAATGCGCTGGGCCGGCGCGCTATTTTGCGCGCCCGTGGCCTGCGCGGCTCCCTTGCGCACCGGGTCCTGATTCCGCGCCCGCGAAGGGAATTCCGCGCCCGAGACCGGATTCCGCGCCCGGGGTTGCCTATAAATATAAGGCGACCCCCGACGTTTTGAAGGTTGCCAGAATCCGAAGCGTCGCTCGTTCGCGCAATCCAACCCCTTCCGCGCGCAATGTCGATCTTCAGGTAACCTCCTTTCTTTCGCGCAATAGAGCGTTGGGGTTCGCCTTCGCGTGCAATCCCCTTGGCTCCTTTCCTTTGAATAATCCTTAACCCGAAGGCCTTTGCGCGCAAAAGAAGCCTCTTGCGCGCAATTTCCCCCGGGTGCGCGCAATCCAGCCCGATTGCGCGCACCCCCCATTTTCAAAGTGGCCATTCGTTAGAGAATGAGCCGTTGCCCCCGCGTGCTACCCGAAGCCCGGTGCGCGCAATCTCAATCATCCGCGCGCAAAGGGCTGGCCCGATTGCGCGCCAGCCCGCCATTTTGCGCGCCAACCTGCTGTTTTGCACGCAAAGCTCCTCTTTTGCGCGCAATCCCCCAGGGTCGCCCCCCTTGACCCCCTGAGGGTACCCGCCTGCGTGGCGCCCGATGATTTTCATCCTGGGTGCCCGCACCATGGGTTGTCTTCCCGTGCGGCCCTCCAGGCTCGCGCGAAGTGACACGGACCCATCAGCGGCAATCCATCGTCCCGCATGACGTTAAACTGTATTCGTCCAACACGACGTTAAACTGTGCATCATCCAACACGACGTTAAACTGTATATCGTCCAACACGACGTTAAACTGTACCTCGTCCAAGCTACAAGACGTTAAACTGTTCAGCATTCGTCCCACATGACGTTAAACTACATTCGTCCAACACGACGTTAAACTGTGCATCGTCCAACACGACGTTAAACTGTACATCGTCCAACACGACGTTAAACTGTACCTCGTCCAAGCTACAAGACGTTAAACTGTTCAGCATTCGTCCCGCATGACGTTAAACTGCATCCATCCAACATGACGTTAAACTGTACCACGTCCGCACTGCAAGACGATAAACTGCCAAGTGTTTTGTCCAACATGACGTTAAACTGTACCACGTCCGCGCTGTAAGACGTTAAACTGCCAAGCACCTTCGTCCTCAACACACGACGTTAAAATGTACTTCGTTCGGTAAGACGTTAAACCGTCCGCTTCGTCCTCAACACCCGACATTAAACTGTACTTCGTCTGGCAAGACGCTAAACCGTCCGCATCACCCGATCTCGTGCCCCGCACGCAGGGTCCCCCCCGGTTTGGATGTGGCCCCCGCCCGCTCGTCTCTGCAGGGATGTCGGGATTGTCCCTCTTTAGGGACGATTTAATGGGAGCGGCTTTTCCCTACGGGGGTAGGGTATTACAAACCCCTAGTTTCTTGTGGGGGGCCGCACATGTGTATCTCTATTGCGCTCCCCCACCACCGAAGCCAGTAGAGGGTGTGACTGGGATCGAGGTGTCTCCTACTTTCGGTCCAAGTCCCTTCCAACTGAGTTTTGCCGCATCCGGGCTGCCTCAAGTGCGTAAGTCCTGACAGAATGAACTACGTGGACTTTGATCCCTGTCTTCTAAACAGGGTACGTAGGAAGCCTCCCTGAGGTTCAAGCCCACCACCTGGTCGTCCCGGTCGTATTCACGTTGGTTCGTCCATCAGTGGACCCCTCCAGGGTTCACGTTTGCGTCGATTCACCTATGAATCCGCCCCTGTGGGAGACTGCACGTGTGTATCTCCACTGTGCCTCCCCACAGCCCCTTTTTCCATTTCTCCTTTTATCGTCCAGCATGACGTGAAACTGTGATCCACCCGGCCGTTACATCTCCCTCTGTGCGAGGTGGTTCGGTTCAATCCTCCGCCCGGCGGCCTCGACCTCTTCGTGAGTCGGCTTGTCGACGTCCAGCATGACGTTAAACTGTATACCCGAACTACGTTGACTTTGATCCGTGCTAACGCGCGGTACGTAGGAAGCCCCTACGGGGTCCAAGCTCTTCACTCCATCATCCATCCTGATCCTTACCCGGGCCGCCACATCCCAGTGGGGTCATGCCACTTCACTCCACTCCATATCACTTGGGAAGCCGCCCATGCATTGGCCCCAGCGTCGGAGGTTCCCCGCAAGGGGTTCTGTCATCTGATCCACTCTTCGTGTTGATCAGTCCGATGCCGTCCCCGCTGGACGTTAAACTCGCGGCGTACCCCGTGTTAAACATGGGAAGCTGAGGAAAACCTCAGGGGACACAGTTCCCCGCACCCAGTGCGGGATGCCTCAGGCCATCATGCATTCGAGAATCCCTATTAGGGACGGAAGACAGACGTGCATAGCCGCAGTGTTACGACACGCCCCCAGCACCCAGAGCCACCCGGCCTCCTCACCGCAGGTTGCTGCCCCGACCAGACTCCTTGGAGCGTCCGGGCGGAAGCAGCGTAATTAACCGGTGTCCATGAAGATATGGCGCCGGGAACGAGATTCACGAGCATGTCTTAAATCTATGAGGGAGACCCGGATTAGGCGACGAGTTCCGAGGAGACGTCCAAGGAAGGAGGAGCCGACATCCCATCATCCCGGTTTCGATCAAGGAGCAGACGCCCCTGAATAAGGGACGGATGCCGCCCGCCTTTGGAAAGCGGGACTGCGGGACCACAAGTCGCGCGCCCATCCCCTCGGGTTGACGGGTGCACGCGCGAACGCGTCCTGGCGGAACAGCGTAACCCGACGCACATCCGCACCGAAACAATGATATTAATATCATTATTTATATTTTAGAGATTATTAAATCACTATCTATGTAATAGGATCCAAAATGAACAAGTGAAACCATATTAAAAAACAAGTTATTATGCAAAACAGTGAACATATTGAGGGATTGTTAACAAACATGTAGTAATAGGTTATAAAAGGATTATATTTGATATCATAAATATTAATATGGATCTTTTCTAAGTTCAAAACGTTGTTAAAAAATATGCATGAGGTTAAAGAGTGTTCAACCAAAAGGAAGTATAAGGTAAATATTTCACATCTCACTTTTACTTCTATGAGATTTAAACCTTATTCACAAACTATTTGTTGTGTGTGGGGTATATACATACATTTCATATATTATATCATTAATATAATTATCCCCATTTTATTCAATGTTTAATTTAGTAATTATAACTTTAATGGGGTTTTTTATTTGGGTAATTACAAGTGGTAAGGGATTTCTTAACTCAATTTTCATTCATTGGGTTAAGAATCTAATTCATTGATTATGCCACTACTAGATATTTTGGAGTTTTCAAGGAAATATTTTTAAAGGACTTCCATTAGAAGAAGTTCATTTTTGATGTGCTTTTGTCACAAATGGGTCATTGTAAAAAAATGGCGTTGTAAATGAAGTTATTTGCGACAAACCATCGTATCAAAAATTATTTTCATTTTTCCTATAAAATTTCAATTGTATCAGTTTATTGCATTTAATAGTATTTTTGATAGAATTATTATCCAACACAAATAATTATATTTTAAAAAAATACAATAAATTAAAATAATTTAAAAAATAAAGAATAATTTCAAATAATAAAAAAATAATCAAAAAAATACTTAAAATTTTAAATATTTATATATATTTAAAAATATTATAGAATAATAAGAAAATAAAAAAAATAGTAAACTTAAAAATAATTTAAAATATTAAAATTGTATAAATCATTTCAAAATTTAAAAACAATTTAAATTTTAAAAAATAAGAATCCTAGCAAATATTAAAAAAATTACAAAAATTTAAAAAAATTACAAATACTTAAAAATATTATAAAATTTAAAAATCATTATAAATATTAAAACAATTAAAATATATAATTTTTTAAAAAAATTAAAATATTTTGTATTTGGGCTTATTAAATTTTGTTTTATTAATTTATAAAAAATAAAATTTCTTATAAATTAGATTAAATTTACCATTGATTAGTTTAAATTTACATATTTTTCAAAAATTAATCCAAATGTTTATAATTTAGTATAAAATAATAAAATATATTATAAAATACTAAAAAGTTATAAATCATAGAATTTCAATTCTTCATGTCACGAGAAATAATCAATTTGTTTCATATATATCTAAATAACAATCAAATTTGTTTTTTCTCCTGACTTGACAATTGATGACCTGTTTCATTTTCATTTTTCTAGAAATTTATAATAATTTATATATATATATATACACACACACATAAAAATATTAAAATTAAATACGAAATAATAAATATGATGAATCAAAGTCGGGATTAGATAAAATTTTATATCTAGGTTTTTCACAAACATACATATATCAAATATGGAATATATTAATATATGTATATATATAAATAGAAATAAAATTATCAAATATGTAATAAAATTTCAGCGATCTAAAATGCCAAATAAATCATGAATATCAGATAAAATCCTCAACCTAGGTTTTTTCAAACATAAATCATGTAGTAAAATGAGTAAACCCCAAAAATAATTAGAGCAAAGACAATATGAATTTGTACCAAGGAGAAGTGAATTAAAATATGTAAATATTTTCTTACAACAAACTACATTGGAGAGGTACAGAGCGAGGAGGCCAGGTGTTGCACGTCACATCAGTTTAGTAGAGGGAGAAAGAGATAAGAGGAAGAAGAAAGGGGGAGATTTTAAATCAATATATTTATTGAGATAGACTATTTACGATGAAATTAATGACTTCACACATAGTTATTACATCAAAAGTATTTGCGACGAGCATTAATGCATGTCAATAATACTCTCAAGCCAATGGTACTTTGTGATAGAAGAAGAAGTTCATTAAAAATACTTGACATGATTGTGTATCCTTATGGGGTGAGAAATTCCACCGAAACAATTTGTGATAGATGAAATAATCCATCATAAATAATTATTGTTTGTGATGGAATAATGCATCCATCACAAATAGTTCATGTTTGATAACTATTTGCGATAAGGAATTTACCCGTTTCAAATTATCCATCACAAATAGATGAAATTATAGTAGTGTCTGATGCTATGGTTATGTGTGAAATGACTTTTTATTATATAATTTTTTATTTATACCTTTTTATGTGGATTTATTGTGAATACACATAATTTATACATTTGATAATGTTAATGTACTTTTTCTAAAACTAATTTCATTCTGTCGTATTTTTATGTTATATATCCACCTTATTTTATGAGGTCTATATATATTTCCTTTGAAATATCATATCATGAATTGATTTAATCTCATGTTATGTTTTGTTAAATGTTATTTCTTCATGGGGATTTTGACCCAAATGTTTCAATGTGGTGGGAGACACTTTGATTTAAAAATATCTTATTAAATTCATTTTTCAATATTAGAGGAATGATTTCCACATGAATGAAATAGGTTGGGGAACAATTAATGAAATCCCCTCGATGCATCCATAGTCTCGTGAGGTGAAACTAGTTAGGGAAAACCTTTCACATTTGTTTCTAAGAAGAAGAATATGGGTTTCTACCCACAGACATAAATCTTAAAGAGGGTTGATATTGAATGTAAATATCTAGAGGATATATCTTGATCATTTGTGCATCTAATATTATTGATTTCCCTAATTTAAGTAATCACTATCAGGAGTATTTTTACTATGAAAAAATAGCTAGATGCATTTTCATTATCATTTTACTGATTACATGGAATGTGTGTTCAGTTATTTACCTTGTCGTATTGACTATTCTCACTGATATTTTATTACCTCTGTTATACTTAATTCTTACACATAATTTGATATCACCCATTTTTGTTTCCTTTCCTCAAGTTATGAAAAATATATATTTAAATGTGTTTTCAATGATGCAGTTTATTAGATTTTATTATTTATTATGTTTTATTTTCTATTCCCAATGTAAAATGGGTATCATGTATGTATCTCATTTTTTGTTTTAAGTAGAGTACTTAAGAGGGGGGGGGGTTAATTGAGTATATATAAAAAAAATTATGAAAAGTTTTCTTAAAAGGTTTACTAATAAAAATAAATACCTCCCAGTTAATCAAGGTAATACGGTTATGAATGTTAGACTGTTCAAATAACTTCTCAGAAGATTGATTAATTCTCAGTAATCTCAATATTAATTATTGATATTACTTTTAATTCTATTCTAATAAGTCAAAACAACTATAATTTTTTTCAAGATTAACTATCTAAGTAAATATTGTGATTTCTAAATTATATAGAAAAATAGATAAAAATAAATTAAACAACATAACGGATATAAAACATGTGGTTCAGTCTCTAGATGAGACCTAATACATTCCACTTAGTGATCACTTGCCACCGAGAAACTAATATTAATAAACTTGATCCACACCCTGGATTGGGGTAAATAATAGTGCACATGACTATCTAGGTCACACAGCCTCTTCCACAGTTCTTCGTGGTTATAAACAACCAGGTCACATCGGGACCCCTTCCACACATATCCATGGGAATAAACACATTTAAAAAGATATGAGAGGAATGATACCTTGTATCCTTTAGTTTAGTGTAGGAGATAATGTGTATTCTAATACAGGCACACACACGCTACTCAAAAGATAAAAACAATACACAACATAGAAATGATGATTAGATAAGGATATAAGTTCTTTGAGTGTTATTCTATGTAGCTCTAAAATTCTAAGATGATTCATATCTAGGTATCGAGTCCTCTTGTGAGAAATATAGTATCTCAAGTCTAGTTCTCTTGTTACAAGTTAGATCTGTATCTTTTTCTTTTTGGAGTTTGTATTTCCAATATGTACTTGACTCTGATTTATGATATCTAATATTTTGGATTCGTGTATTATTTGTGAGTTCTTTAGATGTATCTTATTACAGGTATCAGTTCTCTTTAGATATTGTTCACACATCTGCTTCTCTTTTTCCTCTACTTTGTTTTAGGGAAACACTTTTATTTTTATTGTTGGAGTGCATATGTTGAATCTGACAGGATGCATGTATTCTCCAATTCATACCTCGTAATGTCAGGTGACATGTATATAAAGAAATATTAATTATGTTAGTTCATTTAAAATACTCAAATATGATCGTTAGAAATTAAATTCAAAGTGACAAAATAGATTAAAGAATGGTGTCACATTTTGTCTAGAAATGGTGTCACTTAGAAATTTTGTCATCACGAAACAATGTCTTTTTTATTGGCCTTTGAGTGGTGAGATAATCATGATTGAATAGTTTTATTGAGATGAGGAACCCATAGAACAGATTTTGTGTTAGGATTAAAGTGTTTGGTCCTTTTCCAATCTTTGAACGATGTCTTAGCAAGGAATCAGTGTCACAGACATCAGCAGGTCTGAAACTTGTTATGTTGTCTAGTGATAGTGTTTGGGTCACTATGTTTGGGTCATGGTGTCTAGTCATGGTGTCTGATCATGTTGTTTAGTCATGGTGTCTGGGTCATGGTGTCTTTTCACGGTTTCTCAGACTAAGCTAAATATCTGTATATAGACTTAAGCTGTGATATTCACATAATCAATTATACATAATCATTCATAAAAAAATAATTATAGACCAAGGTTAAATATAGTTAATAATAATCGGTCATGATTTATAGGAATGAATATCTTGAAATAATTTACTTGATGCACAAAGAAACCAATCACATCTATACATGATATGAGATATATTAAACATGAGTAAAACTTTGTGATCATTAAAACGTGATTAAAACATGAGGAGTCCAAAAATATCCCCCTTTTGATGATGAAAAATTATATGAGTGAGATATTTGTTCTTAGTGTGTTGAGTTTCCCTTAGTGTATGTGTTAATCCCTCTTTTAGGGTTATAAAAAATAGTACAAAATTAAATAAGATAATAGACAAAAAGAGTTCACAGTGTATTAGATGGAGAAAGATGTATTATTACAAACAGTAGGGAAAAAATAAAAATAAAATATCCCCATCAATAGAGAGTGTTCACTGTTATTCAGCACTGGCTATCTTCTCTTTTTCCTTGGTAGGAGCATCAGAAGAAGCCATAGGAGAATACGTAGAAGATGATGAAGGGAGTGAACCAAATTTCAATGAAAGAAGAGGGAGTCCTTCAAAAATATAAGGGGCCAAGGTTGGTTTGGTGGAAGACTAAGGTAATTATTGGTCAAGGATAAGAGATCTGATCAGACTCAGAGCCGGAGTGATAGACATAGAGGTAGATACAAAGGCATTGAATAAGGAAGAAGGCAAACTAGGGTGCAAGGGTGAAGCTACATGAGCCCCAATAGTAGTTCTCTGCACATGAAGATAAGGCCTCAATAACTTGATGAAGTCATAAATAATCTCACCACCATAGTAAATGACTTTCTCAAAGTCATCTTTATTATCTATGAACTTGTCCCTCAAAAGAATGAAGTATTTATGATTTTGAACTTGATTTTTGAAATCTTGAGTGATAGGTGGGGTTTTTAGATTCTCAACAAGGTACTTGAAATGGTTTTTCATATCATGCTTAGATAAAATTCTATTGAAGTAGAAATCCACCTTCTTAGTAATTTATTCTGGAGCATCATTGGAAATCATGGAATGAATTCTTAAAAAATAAATAACTCTGTCACTACTCTTGGCAACCATAGATAGATACTACTTGTTAAAGAAACTTAGCACTGATTTATGTTCTTTTGTGACAATCGTTCTGAGCAGATCATTGTTAATGGAGGATTGAGATGACTGTCCAGATGCACTAAAGGCTATAACAAATGAAGTAAGGTACTTTAATTGATTCATAAATTTCTATATACAACACTTATACTCATCCATTAATTTGTTGATACCAATAACAATCTCATTCATTTCATGAACTATTTACCTATTTCATTCATCCACCTTTGTAGATAAGGAAGTTAGGTTAGGTTGAATAAGGGAGAACAATCTGACCACTAACACCCTAAATAGAATGAGCAACAGGATCTGGTCCTGATTTCAAAACTCTCTACATATATTCAACCATATCTCTGAGAGACTTCACTTCATCACTCAGCTATTTGTTCTCAATTTTGACCTCATGAATTTAATGAATCATTTTTGGCTGAATCTTCCATATTATATTTTCTAACAATATAAAATCATCCATTTCACATAGGTTTGTTATAGGACCAAGTTTAGTGTTCATGATATTTTTAATTCTAGCCAATATAGTTGATCCAAAGGCTTTAAAATTATCCTCACTCACTAGGGTAGAAGGTTCTTGTGAAGGTTTAGGAAGAGGAGCTGAGACAGGCTCAGGTTCCCTTGCAGAGATAAATTCAATTGAAGATACTCGTTTCAATTGAAAAACAGTAGAAAGATCTATATATCTAACTGAGGCTTCTTGGGAATCATTCACATCAAAGTAGATAAGGAATTTATACCATGTATCCATATTTATTTGATTAATATGATTATAACTTTCAACACTTTCCAGATTATGGTGATGATCCCCCTCAACAAGTGCATCTCTCATTGGACTAATAGATTCTGTTTTTTTGATCTTTTTCAATGATTTCATCCCTAATTGCTTCACCCATGTCTTTTCCAGACAACTGAAAGTATTTCTCTATTCTTTCTTCATCATATGGGATAATCTCAGTAAAATATTGTTCCTCTAGGTGTTCCTCAAAAGTATCTTCTTTCTTAAGTGAAATATTTTCTTCTAGATGCTCTTCCAAAACATCATTTTCCTTTACATTAACAATAGACACTTCTATAGAAGTAGGTTATTCTACTAAATCAATAGTTTCCTCAGGAACTAGTATTTCCTTCTCAACTATGACATGAGTAATAGGTCCACTATCTTCCTTATCCAGGAAATTTTCCCATGTATGTGAAGCACCCTCTCATTCTTCCTCCTCAATAAGACCGTCAAAATTTTCATCTAGTTCCAAACCAGTATCAGAGATGTTCTTAGGGCTTGAATAATTCTTAATCGGATTGAACTTTTCATAAACCCAATAATTATCATCCACCCATATATTTCCCTATAGATGTGAGCTGATTTTTATTCTTTTGATTGTAACCTTTGAGATACAGAATTTATAGTCCTTAATTACTTCTTCATCTTGTCCAACCAACCCTTTAGCATGAAGCATAATAGAGACTAACCTTGAGTCGAAGAAGGAGGTTGATTTTGAGGTTGTCATTATCAACACACATTATGAAGTAAAACATAATTAAATAGTTTAATCTTGTGTCCATTATTCATAAGTTTTATCAAAATTACATCTTGATACATGATTGCAGAAAAATATCGTTTTCTGGGACTAATTAGATTCTAAACACACAAAAATAATAATCTGGTTTCACTATCTAGCTAAGCCACAATAGTTATTCTCTTTTTTTATTTCCAGTCAATCATCCCTAAGATTCTTCTAAAAAAGATCTCACTTGGAGGAGGAGGACCTCTCTAGTAGTCCTCAAAAATTCCCTCATGAGGTATCCTTATGAAATCAGCCCATAACCTCGAAGAAAAGGTATATCTTTTTCCATTGATCCAACTTCTATTAACAAAACCATCTTCTATATCAAATGAGAATTGAGCGTGCTAATAAAACTAATCAACTAGAATTTGGTAAATAGTTCTTGTATCCTTTGTGGACCAATCCAATCATCCATGATATTTAATTACTTTCAACACTAGAGACTTACTTGATAACATCCACTTAGGGAAGATTTATTTTTCAAGTACCACTATTCTGTTGACAAGGTTCTGATTCAAAGGACCTTCAGGAGATTTCTTTAGTGATTTTTTCATTTTCTTCTACGATTTTCACTTCTTAGGAGTCGAATAAGATGGGTTCTTCATCTGGTGCATTCAAAGATGGTTTCAGAGAAAGATAGAGAGAGAGATGAAGGGTTGAAGTAGGGAATACGGTTTGAGAGAAGATATCTCTGGTGAAGAAATGAGTGAGCCTTATTTAGTTTTTATCATTTTGGGATATCGAGCATCTCAAATTAAAAAGTGCAGGAATGTAAAAGAATAAAATAAGAAATCACAATGATATTGGTTATAATAAGAAAATAAAATAAAAAGGTGTTATTACGATGAGACCGAAATAGATTTTCATGGTGAGACCATAATAGATTTTCACAGTGAGACCATAATAGGTTTTCACAGTGAGACCATAAACATGAGACAAAAACTTTATGACAATAAACTATAGAACTGTAATAGTTAGATAGTAATCTTAAGATAGTTACTTGTGAAATTGTAAACTATGAAACAAAAAATTGTGAAACAGTAAACTTAATACTTAAGATTTATCATTCCCAATTAATGTATGATGTAATATATTATTTCAAAATTTAATTGTTTGGTAAATATATCAGTAAGATGATATTCAGTTCCAATTAATTCTAGAGTGATATCACCATTTTTTATAATGGTCTCTCAAAAAGTGATGTCTTACATCAATATGTTTTGTCATAGAGTGTGAAACGTGATTTTTGCAGATGTTAATAGAACTATTATTGTCACGATTTATAGGTACATGCATGAATTGATATCCATAATCTCATAATGTCTGTTTCATTAGAGAAATTTGTGCACAATAGCTACTAGAAGCTATATACTCAATTTCGGTAGAAGATAATACAATAGTGTTTTGTTTCTTACTACACCATGATACAAGTGACTTGTTTATAAAGTGACATTTTCATGTAGTTCTCTTTCTATCTAGCATACAACCACCAAAATCATCATCAGAATAGCTAATTAACTCAAATGATTGTCCTCTGGGAGAGAATAGTCCTAGATTGGTAGTATGCTTGAGATATTTGAAAATTCTCTTAACAACATTTAAATGAGATTATTTAGGGTTTTTTTGAAAACCAGAACACATAAATACACTAAATATAATGTCATGTCGGCTAGTAGTTAAGTAGAGGAAGCTTCCAATCATTCCTCTATAGGTGGTTTGATCAACATATTTTCCATCTTCATCAAGATCCAACATACAAGTAGTACTCATTGGACTGTCACTACTTTTAGTGTTTTCCAAACCAAAATGTATTAGAAGATCTCTATTATATTTTCTTTGATATAGAATAATACTATCATTGTTTTGAAAATTTTGAAATCCAAGAAAGAATTTTAGTTTACCCATTAAACTTATTTCAAATTCGTTTTGCATCATTTTATAAAATTCAATACATAATGAAATTTTGACGATCCAAATATAATATCATATACATAAATTTGAACTACTAAAAAATCATTGGAAATTCATTTTATGAAAAGTGAAGGACCATATATTCCGTTTTTAAAACCTTTTAAAATAAGAAAAGTACTTATTCTATCATACCAAGCTCTTAGAGCTTGTTTTAAACCATAAAAATATTTTGATAATTTAAAAACATGATTTGGAAAATGATGATTTATAAAACAATGGGATTTCTCAACAAATACATCCTCAGATATATACCCATATAAGAATGCACTCTTAACATCATTCTGATATAGTTTGAAATTCAGATGTGATTCATAAGTAAGAATAATTCTAATGGCTTCAAGTCTTGCTACTAGTGTAATGGTTTCCTCTTATTCAATTCCTAATTCTTGACTATATACTTGTGTAACCAATCTAGCCTTGTTTCTAACTATGTTACCAACTTCATCTACCTTATTTTTAAACACCCACTTAGTGACTATAATAAATGTGTCTTTGGGTCTTTCAATTAGTTTCCAAACATTGTTCCTTTCAAACTGATTAAGTTCTTCTTGTATATCTATCACCCAAAATTCATCATTGATAGCATAATTAATGTTTTTAGGTTCAAGTCGTGACAAAAAAAATGGATGTTCAACCTAATTTCTAAGAGAATCTCTATTTTGAGTCCCTTTATCTAAATATCTTATAAAAGTATCTAAAGGATGGTTCTTAGGGGTTTTAAAAGCTCAATAAAAAGAGCGACTATTGATTTCAGGTTTTTCAACAGTAGGTTCAGGTTGATTGTTACTTGAATCTGAAGACTTTCCAAAACTGGAAGTTTTCATAGATTCCTTTATAGGATGAATAGAGTATTTTGAATTGATTTCCTGATTTAACACATCATCCTCCAGGTTCTCTAGAGTGGTCTCAGGCTCATGTGGATCCACCTCATCAGACTTGATATGGTCAGATTCTTCCACACATTCAGTTCTCTTGTTAAACACTCTATATGCTTTACTAGAGATTTAATATCCTAGAAATATTCCTTCATCACTCTTAGAAACAAAATTTTCAAGATTTTAATTTGTATTAAGGATATAAACTTTGCAACCAAAATCATTGAAATAGTTTACTTTGGGTTTTCTATTGTTCTATAACTCATATGGATTTCTTTTAAGAATGGGTTTAATCAACACTCTTTTAATAATATAGCATGATTTATTTACAGCTTCGGCCCAAAAATAAATAGGTAATCCATATTCACTAAGCATGGTTCTTGAAATCTCTTACAAGGTTCTATTTCTTCTTTCTAAAACTCCATTTTGTTGAGGTGTTCTAGGGGAAGTGAAATTATGACTATCACCATTTTGTGAGAAAAATTATTCAAACTCTTTATTTTCAAACTCGTGTTTATGATCACATCTTAAGGATTTTATTCTAAGTCCACTAATATTTTCTACAGTTTTAGCATATTTGATGAAATGAGAGAAGGCTTCACATTTTTGAGCCAAAAAGAAAGTCCAAGTATTTCTAGAAAATTCATCTACAAGAATATAAACACAGTGCTTCCCATTTAAACTAGAAACTCTAGATAGTCCAATCAAATCAATGTGATCTAATTTAGAAGACTGAGAAGTTGACACTTCTTTCTTAGTTTTGAAGGAAAATTTGTGTTGTTTTCCCTTTTTAAAGGATTAAACACATTATCATTTATAAACTCAAGATTAGGTAGATTTTTGAATAAGATTTTTCTAGATATATTTCAAAGGGAGTGAATATTACAGTGTCTTAGTATTCTATTCCAAGTCCAAGACTATTTGTGAAATACACTTAAACATGAACCATTTTTAGAAACTAAAAATTCTAATTTAATAGAGTACACATTTTCATTTCTCAATGTAGAAAGCAGTAATTAATGTTTAGAATTATAAACATTACCAGCATCATTTTTGAATTTAATATGAAATCCATCATCACATAGTTGTGAAATAATAGGTAGATTATATTTCAATCCATTAACAAAAATTAATTTTGAAATTAAAATTGAGTTAAAGTTACCAATTTGGTCATGGCCAATGGTTTTTCCTTTCGCATTGTCACCAATGGTGACATGTCCACCATCAATTTTTATTAAGTTCTTGATGCATGAATTGGCTCTTGTCATGTGTCTTGAACACCAATTATCCAAGTACCATAAGGTTTTATATGATATCTTTAAGAAATTTTCCAAAAAAATATTAAAATAAAAACAGACTTCGGTACCCATAATTGTTAGGGTCCAGTAATATTAGAGACTACTTATTTAGGAACCCACATCAACCTAATAGGTTTTCTATAATCATTATGTAATGTGATTGAAAAATAAACTCTATTTGGTATAGAAATTCTTGAAACAGTTGAGAGTGCATCATAATTTGAACTAGTTGAATGTTTTCTGGAACTAGGAGTAAATTTTTATGTCCTAGATTTTCAAAAAAAATTACTTCTTCCAAAATTTCTTCTTCCAGGTTGACAGCCAATACCAATTGTATATTTAGGGGCAATATGTTTACCTAAAATTTTTACCGAAGTATCTTTAACATTAGTAAACATTTCAAATTCCATTTTCAATTTCTCATTTTATATCTTAAGTAAATTATTTTATTTGAGTAATTGAACAATTTCCCTCTTTCTATAGTAAGTTTATATTTAATAGTTGAGTTAAGAGAATATTATTTTATTAATGACTTGTATTTATTTTTTAGTTTATTACACGTCTCTTCAAGAATATTACAGTACTCAATCATTTATTCATTAGAAATATTTTTGAATCACATTCATCTCAAGAATAATAAGAATTGGGTATAAGAGGTTCCATTGTTACTTCAGATGTGTTTTTCATAAAACACATATTGGATTTATTGGTCTGTTCATCATGTATAGATTTGTGAGCCACTGGAACTATCCTTAGAAGCACTCGATGTTGCTTTCATTTCCTTTTTATACTTTCTATCTTCTTCCTCATATTTATTTTTATAAATGATCTTGGGACAGTCAGACTTTATATGTCACATAAACTTACATTCATAGAGTACTATCTCATCAAACTTGTTAATTCTTTTCAAATCCTTCTTCCAGCTTCCTTTTTGATCATATATTCCTTTGAAGTTAGGCTTTCTGAAGAATTTATTCTTCTTAGAAAATATCTTAAAACTTCTATCTAATTAAGACATATCCTCATCACTATCAGGTGATGATTATTCAATGCTAGAACTTTCTATAGAGACTTTGATTTTCCCTTTTCTTTGTGTTTAGAGGTGGTGGTCTTAAATGAAAAAATATTTTCTTTTGTGTTCATCCTCCTATTCCTTATTGAATTTCAACTCCTCTCCATACATCATTAGTTTCCCAATGAGTTATTTTACTGGTAACTTGTTGATTTCTCATAACTCTCACAGAGGTTTCTCTCTATATATCATTTAGTCATATGAGAATCCTCGTGATTTTTTCGTTGGTAGTAACTTCTCTTCCAAGAGAAATCATTATGTTGAAAATTTCACTGATCCTGAGACACATGTCAGAAATAGGCTCACCAGGTTTCATTTTGAAGTTATCATATTTAATATTTTAATTATTAAGTCTCATTTCTTTCACACAAGATGTTTCTTCATGTGAAACTTAGAAAGTATCCCAAATTTCATGGACAGTTTTACATGAAAAAATTATGTAAAATTACTCATCTCTTAAAGATAATTATAAAGAATTCGTGGATTTTCAAACTTTATTGTATGTAGTCTTGTTTGGGTGATCCCGGGTTATTCTATCAGTAAAGGGAATCTTATACTCATCTATAATTGAAGACCAAATTTCAAAATCCATACTTTCTAAATGAATTTTAATTTTAATTTTCTATTGTGAATAATTGATTCCATTAAAGAATGGTAGTCTGTTTGTTGCAGCAGCTTCCAGTCTATCATCCATAATAAAGAAATACTTTAAAAGATCTAGAACATTAGAATTAATATATTTTTACAGATATTTAAAGTGAAATTAAAATCACAGTTTAATAGTTTCAAAAATAATGTCTTAACAGGAATAAAAAACTCCTTTGATACTAAATTTTGGTCGGAGTAGATTACTCAAGAGGGGAGTGAATTGATTATCTATAAATATTTCTATTTCAAATGTGTTCTTAAAAGTTTCCCAATAAAAAATATAGTCTATTTAATCAAGGTAATACGGTTAATAAAGTTTGACCGTTCAAATAACTTCTCAGAAGATTGATTAATTCTCAGTAATCTCAATATCACTTATTGATATTACTTTTGATGCTATTCTAATAAGGGAAAACAATTATAACTTCTATCCAAGATTAACTATAAAAGTAAATCTAGTGATTTCTGAATTATATATTAAAACATAGAAAACTAAATTAAACAACACCTCAGATATAAAACAAGTGGTTGAATCTCAAGACGAGACCTAATTCACTCCACTTGGTGATCACTTACAACCAAGCAGTTTATATTAATAAACTTGATACACACCCTGGATCGTGGTAAACAAAAGTGCACATGACTGTTCAGGTCACACGACTTCTATCGTAGTTTTTTATGGGTATAAAATACCAGGTCATATAGGGACCTCTTCAACACTTATCTTTGGGAGTAAACAAGTGTAAAAATATATGCGATGAAGGATATATTGTATCCTTCAGTTTAGTATAGGAGATAGTGTGTGTTCTAATATAGACACCCACACACTTATCTAAAGCTAAAAACAATACACAATAGATAAAAGATGGCGAGATTAGGCTAGAAGTGCTCTGAGTGTTATTATATGCATTTCTGGACTTCTAGGTTAAAGCAGATGCATGTATCCAGTCCTCTTAAGGTAAATAGAGTATCGCAAGCCTGGGGATCTGGTTTCAAGTTATATCTTCCTCATGTTCTTTGTGGATTGTTTATTTCCAAGATGTTCTTGACTCTGATCCATAATACCCAATATTTTGGATTCGTGAATGCTTTGTGATTTCTTCAGATGTATCTTGTTTCATGTATTAGTACTCTTTAGATGTTTTTTGCACATCTGCTTCTCTTTTTCTTCCACTTTGTTTTAGGGAAACGATTTTCTTATTATTCTTGGTGTTTATGTGTTGAAGCCAATAGGATGCATGTATTTTTCTCCTCATACCTAGTACAGTCAGGTGACATGTATACAAAGAAATATTGATTATGTCAGTTCATTTATAAGACTCAAATATGACCATCACAAATTAAATTGAATATGAAAAAACATATTAAAGAACAATGTCACAGTCTCTCTAGAAACAGTGTCACTTGGAAATGGTGTCATCACGAAATGGTGTAATCACGAAATGGTGTCTTCTTCTTTGACTTTCAGTGGTGAGACAGTCATGATGGAATAGTTGTATTCATATCAGGAACTGGTAGCACAGATGCAGTGTTAGGATCATAGTGTTTGGTCCTTTGCTATGCTCGGTGTCTTAGAAAGGAACTGTTGTCACAGAATTCAACAGATATGAAACTGGTTTTGGTGACTGGTAACGGTGGCTGGGTCACGGTGTCTGGTCACGGTGTCTGGTCATCGTGTCTTGTCACGGTGTCTGGGTCATAGTGTCTGGGACATGGTGTCTGGTCACGATGTCTGGTCACGGTGCATGGTCACGGTGTCTCATTACAGTTTCTCAGACTTAGCCAAATATCTTATATAGACTTAAGTAGTGATATTCATAAAATTAATTATAATTAATCATTCATAAAAAGAAATAATTATAGACCAATGTTAAATAGAGTTTATAATAATTAGTCATGATTTATAGGAATCAAGATCTTGAGATAATTTATTTGAAGCACAAAGAAACCAATCACATCTATACATGATATGAGATAGATTAAACAGGAGTAACAATTTGTGATCATTAAAACATGATTAAAACATGAGGAGTACAACATCATTTACTAAGACTACTAAAATATTTAGTCCTTATATATGTGATTCCTTATAATCATTATAATGTAATAATGTAACTTATAACTTATGGATTCTATATTTTGGGTCCATATAGTTGGTGTTAGTTGAGCTTTAGTAGAAACATTAGGAACTAGATTTAGGAAAATGTAGATTTGGGAATATAATCCTATGATATAAATTGAGTATAAGTTTAGAATAACATCCCAAATAAACCATGTTTATGATGATGTGATTATCTATGCATAAATTGTTCAATTTATGCTAATGATTTTCCTAATTTTTGGATTATATATTTTGTTTCAAAATGATATGATCTAATATAGTGCATGTTTTCAACTATAAATGGGGCCTGGTGGAAGGAATGCGAACCTCACCATTGAAAGTGATCATAGAGTAAGAATGATAGCATATTATATGGACTTAAGACTATATTTTTAAGAGAATTAGTCTCTAAAAAATTCTCATTATATGAGAACATAATCTCATGTTCTAAAAAGACAGAGAATTAATTATACAAGTTGTATGCATTCCAATAGAAGTAAGAGAAGAAGGGAACAACATGGAAAATGATAGATAATGCGAATAAGGGAAATAATTATTTTCCCACATGTGACAATTGTGGAAAAACACCAAGGTAAGTATTGGGAGTTTTATACAAGTGTATAGAGAAGGGCCACCGAGATTTTGATTGCAGGGGAACAAAAAAAGTTTCCAATGTAAAAATTTTCAACTATAGAGATGGGGTACTGCGCAAATAAATTCCCCAAGAGTCAATGTAATACACCTAAATAGACACTAATTGATCATGTTTAAGCTTATGATGTTACCATAGATGAATATTAATTATTAAGGTTCTTTTGTCTAGATTCAAGAATTATGTTATTTGAGTATTTTATCATTGATGTTTTGGTTATCTGAATTATAAAATATATTATGATCATACATCATTTCATTAAAGATTTGAAATATTGTGTTCAATATTACCAATAAAATTTATTCAGTGGTAGGTTGAAAACTCTTGGAAAATACTTGATTGGGGGAAAGATAACCCTTAGTATTATCTCAAAGTTGTGATATTTGTGTTGTGATAAAGAGATGATTTGTATGTATAAATAAAAAAACATAGTATTAATTACCTTGGAACTGATTAATGACTTAATAACAAATTTTTTATGCTATCTTTGTCCACGTTTATAGATTTTTCTGATTTATGGAATATATCCATAAAATTTTGTTTTATTTAAGGAAAAAGGAAGAATTCATTTTTTCATTACGGTTTTAAAGTGATCAAGGTATTTTAATATTTGTTATGTGACATTAAGAGATTTTAATATTAAGTTGGGAATATAAAGTTAAGTTGATTTTGGAAATTTAGTGAAATTCATTCTAAATGTTTTTCATTTGAATTTGGGCTGACATATTTTGATTAGTCTTGATATTAACTACTTATGAAATTTATTAAGTTGAATGTTGGATATTATTATTTGATTTTTATGTATAATTTATCATAATGGACAACATTTGAAACCCATTTTCTTTGGGAAATATTTAAAGACCAAAAATATTACATATGGATCTTTTGATACTAGTTATGAGGACACAAAAAATTCAACTTTAATATTCAACTCTTGGTTAAATAAATTAAGTTGAGATAGGTTAAAGTAAAATCAAAGGTAGAGATTAGGATTATGAAATGGAAAGTAATCAAGTAGTTGTATTTTCTTTATTTTTTATCATGATAGTAAAAGAATCCATCAACTCTAGGAAAATGATTTTGGAACATAAATTTTATCCATTTTCTTTTCTTTATAATAAATCAATGCTCTTTTAACCTTTCCCAAAATTTTATCTTTTTGAATGTTTAATTTCTAATGACCAAATTTTATATCTCTATCTATCTGAACTTAATAGTTATATTGTTCTTCCATGTCCATGTTTTCACATTCCACTAATGTTATCCTATTTGAAAGACTAATTTTTTCATATCCCTCACATTTCCCTTTCCTCTTTATAAGAGGACATTTTATTAACACTATTTAAGATGTCAGTTTCCCACAAAATAATTTTCCATTATAAGCCTTTGATCATTGAAGTGAAATTTAAAATTGAGAGGTTGATGTTTATTTAAGGATGGTATAATGTAACACCCCCAGATTTTATGGTTTGTCTCTTTTAAAAATTAATTTCTTTGATAGTTTACGTTTCATGGAGCACCAAACATAAACGAAAAGAGAAAAATTATTAAAACCTAGCTATTAAATTAGTGGGAATTAATAATATTAACCACAATATAAAATTTATATATTTTATATTCAATAAAATTTTTTATATTAATTCTATGAATTTTATAGGCATAATATATTAATATATCAAATTTTACGCATAAAAGTTATATAATTCTAACTGTTCTGTCGCATTTTAAGGGTGAAATTGATTTAAAACTAAATTTTTACACATTATATTTGAAAAGGTAATATTAGTTTTTGAAATATTAATTCCAAAATTAAGTTAGAGTGAATTATTTTAATTTTTCTAATAAGTTTCTTTTTTTGATGAATAGTTAAAAATAAGACATTTTAATTAAAGACAACCTTTCCATCTAAATAATTTATATTGTAAAATTAAATTTTAATTTAGTTTTATAGTAAAATTATACCAAAAATAAATATATTAATACAATCTGGGTCATTGGGATAAATTTCACTCTGAAATTGGATGTAAAAACAATTCATACTTGTTTTACTTTAAAAACACATTATTTTGTCCCGTTTGAGAGATTAATTTTAAATTTATTTCTAAAACTTTTGTGAATTTAATTTTTTTAGAAAATATTACATATTTTTAATCAAAAGTTCTAAATTCATAAAATTGGTCCCTTTTATTTTTTGGAAAATAGGCGTAGTAACTTCAATAATATTTGTTACCACGGTAAATTGTAAATTGGGTAAAAATCGAGTAACATATGGTAAAAATAATATGATAAGCACTATAAAATAATCTTAAAACCAACCCAATTTTTATTTTATGAGATTTAATAATCCATAAACACTCACGATTTGAATATAGGTTCTTTTATTTCAACTTATATGATATTACAACATTTATTATATTTTATTTAAAGAAAATACAAAGATGTCACAATCATATTCTTAATGACTAATTTTTTTTTAATAAGGGGTCATTCAGAGGTTATGTTAAAATATAAATAGTGATTTTAAATATAATATATATATTTCTCATATGAATTTATTTTTAATTTTTTTTTTGAATAAATAATTACCTTAATTGGTATTACACCAGTGATGCAGTGATTATTTTATTAATGGAAATTTCAAATAAATGTTATTAAAAATATTAAAATAAAAATAATTTGACATAATTAATTTCATAAAATAACATTAAAGATTATTTTTACATTTATGGGTGAATTAAAATATTTATTTCTACCTATCCTATTTTTTTGATATTTTTAAAATTCAATGTATTGAATAGACCCGAAATTGACATAAATTGTTTTTTAAAATAAATAATATTTAATTAATGATATAAAATTCCAAAAAATATTAATTTCATCCATATTATTAGGAAATGTTCTAAAAAATATTTAATTTTCCAATTATTGGTCTTTTTGAATTTTGTAATATCAATATTAACCCTCAAATAATAAAAATCCATGTTGTCATAGTAAAAATTCAAAGGATTAAATAAGGGATAAAACAAATCGATAAGGGTAATAATATGACCAAAAATTGTCTATAAATTATTTTATGAGATTATTTAGACCCATAATAATCTTATATTATAAATAAATACTTTTTTATCAATTTATAATTGAAAAATAATTTATATTAATTTAATAGTTTGTGAGTTTCCAAAAGTCCCCGTAACCTCAATTATATAAGGGCACTCCTTCCCTCACTTAATTCGAACACATTGAGCCTTATACATCAAAAAACCATCCCATTTCTCTTATCAACATCATTATACAAGTCATTAATTTAATGGTATTCCAAAAATACTAATCCTAGATCCTTTAATATTGAATATAAAAGAATCCCTCCGAAGAAGATGTAACATTCTTAAATGAGCACTTTCATTTTATTTATTAATCCACCATTAAATTATTCTTGTATCTTGATTATATAATAACCTATGTATATTCAGTATACATGGATGTTTTTTTTTTGATTTTATGACCAACTGATTTACACACTTCAATCATATGGGATAGAAAAATCATCATTCGTGTGTATGATATACTACCACCTCGCGAATCGATGACATTCATTCTTCCATTACCACCTTTAAGGGTTGGGAATAATTATGTATTTATAGTTTATATTTGATATATATTATAATTATAATTTTTTTATGATTTCTAGATTATTATATAACACATACCATCATGATTTCCATTTTGTGGGAATACGATAACATGGTTTGTGGTCGTGTGGACTAATCGCCTCTTGAATGTGATGTGATTAATTCACGCTTTACATGAAATATATTAAGGGTGAGTTTAATAAATATATGTGTCATATATAAAATAAATAATTATATTATAATGAAAATATACATATATATAATTTACTTTCCTTTCATTCAATTTGATAAGAAAATGGAAATAGTGTTCATGAATACTTACGACCTACCATATCCGTGAATGATGTATTTTATTTACTATCACGAAATATTATGGATTGATATAAATAGTATAATATATATGTATATTTGATATTTATATCATTTTTACATTTTGGGTGTTATTAAATCATGATATAAGTAAATAGAACAAAAAATAAGATGTCAAAAAATATTCAAAAAACAAATAATTTAATGAACATGTAATAATATGAACATGTAATAATATGTTATAAAAGGATCATATATGATATAGTAAGTTTTAAAATTTCTCTCTTATAAGATAATTACATTTTTTTTAAACCAGTATACATTAGGTTAAAGAGAATTTGACCAAAATTAAGTTTAAAGTAAGGATTTCTTATCTCACTTTTACTTCTGTGAGATTTATATCTTATTCACCACTTATTTATTGTGTGTAGTGTATACACATCCCTTTGATAAAAAATATCATGAATATAATTATATTCATGGTATTAAATGTTTCATTTATTAATTATTTATTTTATGGTCTATATGATTCAGCTAATTAAAAGTGGTAAGGGATTTCTTAAGTCAATTTTCATACATTGGGTTAAACCTTCATTTCATTTATTATGTCATGATTTGGTTGCATGTGAAATGAATATTTATTATATCATGTTTTATTTGAACTTTTTTTATGTTCATTTATAGAGAATGAACATAATCAATTCATTTTATTAATTATATGATATATGTAATGGAATTTGTCTCAGTCTCCTTTCATTGAGCCATATTTTTATTTTATACACCAACCTTCTTTTATGAGGTGTATATATAGCCCCTATTACATACCCTATAAAGAATTTATTTATTCTCAAGTTATGTTTTATAAAATTATATTCCTTCAGGGGAATTAAGACCCAAATTTTTCAAATTGGTTCGAGGCACATTTATTTAAAAACATATTTGTAAATAAATTATTCAATATAGGTGGAATCCTTTTTACATGAAAGACACGGGTTGGGGATCAGTTAGTAAATCCCCTAGATGTATTTCTAGTCTCATGAGACGAAATCGGTTGAAAAAAACCCTCCACATTCGTTTCCAAGAAGAATCATATGGGTTACGAGCCACATACTTAAACTAAAAATAGGATCAATCTTGATAGTTAAAATCTATATAAAATATATTGATAGTTCAAATGTATGATATTATAAATTTCCAAAATTTCATTTATTAGTATCCAGAGGATTTTCACTTTGAAAAAATCTAGGAATGCATTTTCATTCTCAGTTTATTGATTGCATGGAATGTGTGTTGAGTTATTTACCATTAAAATTTGATTATGATCATATATCTATTATTAACTCAATTTTATTTAACCCTTGCGGAGCATTTGAGCGCAAGATTATTTTGTTTACTTTCCATAGGTTATGAAGTGACAAGATATTTGAATGAGTTTTCAAGGATTTAGTTTATTATCTTTTTTATGTATTATGTTTTCTTTTCTATTCCCAATGTAAAATGGGTATCAAGTATGTCTCTAGTTTACCAAGACTACTAAACTATTTGGTCCTTCGTGATGTGATTCCTTCTAATCATACCAATAAAATAAATTAATTACCTACTATGGGATTCTAGAGTTCGGGCCATTACAGGAAATATATTATTTTACTAATTCTATTTATTATCCACACATCCCTCCACCATTTCCAATGTTTATATTTCCCTATAGAATCTAACTAGTTTTTGAAGTTAATTTTATAGTCTAGGATGATTTAAAATTTGTTTTTTTGTTAATTTTGTTCTTAAAGAGTTTTATTCATTGATTATCTTGGCATTATCTATCAATTGAAATTGTTTTCCATATATTTTAATGTAGAGGTTTCTATGAAATATATTTTTTTATAAATTAATATGATTCTAATACTTTATTTATTAATTATTATGATAGTATTGTACTAAATAATATTTTGAAAATGTAAATTGTATGAAATATAAAATTCCTGACCTTCGTAGTTGAATTTCATTTAATGGGATTTTCGTAACCTTATAAATTGTTTGAATATTTGTGAGAACTTCATTGTTCCATTTTATTATTTCTTTTCTTCATGGATTTAATATTATTAGTTGATTTTTTGAGGATGTAAAAAGGGGGTATTCATGCAAGGGTGTTGGAGGGGAGTTGTTAAGAATTATTTATTCTTTATTGATTTGCGTGTTGACCTTATCTTTATTTTTTACTCACCATCACATTCATTTTATCATGGTAACATGGGTAACTATGTGGGAGATATTGATTCATGGTACATGAGTTGGAAATAAAACTACTTGTGTCCCTATATTAGGGTTATATTCTAGGGCTAGAGGTAATGTTCCTCCTCAATGATGACGGTGTGGGATAGTTGGGTGGATTGTGGTTATTTTAGACTCAAAAAAGATTATATTTAGTCATATTTTATTATAGTTTCATTAGTATCATCACACATTATGACCTTGGGTGTTACCCATGAGACATGTTCCTTCATTATTTGTTCCATGTGGGGAATTTCCCTCTTCATGTGTATTTATAGACCATTTTTACTATTTCATCATGGAACCATTTAGTGACTCAAACTTTTCATACATAAATATTAAATCATATTAGATTAACATTTTAATGAATTTCATAATAATATATAATTGAGGACTAAATAGGATCAGTGTATTTAGAAACATGGATACTTAAACTACTACTACATAAAAGATCTAAATAATTTCTTATTATGTTCTTTACAACCATCAAACTTCATATAAAAACCATACTTTAAACCTTTATTCATAAATAGGGGAAGGGAATCCTAAGAAACGGTGATCTCATATTGTTAGTAAGGGTATACATAATATATATTAATAAATGATTAAAAGTGATCACACGATAAGAATATGCCTATGATAACATGACCATAACATTATAAAATCAAACCCATAAATTCATATATAATAATCATGAATCATGACATAAATATTTATCAATAAAAACATATAATATATAAGAGTACATAATCATCAATAATAAATAACAATATATGAGAACATATCATATTAATAAGACATAAGTTTTTTAGATTACAAAAAATAAGTAAAAAATTATTCCATTATTCAAGGATCACTATAAATAATGTCATAGTGTATTGGGTTCACTCATTATTACAGCAATTCATTAGTCAATGTTCACTCCCAGTACTGTCTTATTGTAAATGTTATCATAATGAACTAGTTTCACTCTTCATTTTAGTCCTTATTTTCTAATGATATATCCCTCATTACCCAATGAATTGGGGGGCTATATAATTTTGGGACCACACATCACATATTTAAAACAATATATATGTCTTCCACATGATCATAAAACATTCATTATGTCATCAAATCATGTCATATGGAGATGATACATGTTTCTTAAAAATTTCTTCCTCGTAGTAGTAAACCATTAAGAGAAATATTAAAAAATCTAACATTTGATCATATTCCCAGTAAATCATAAGAAACATAAAAGGATTTTTTATAGATAAAAATACATTTTAAAATATAACTATAATATTTCTTCAGGAAAATACAATTTTATTTGAAAACACTTATTTAGAATTTAAATGTTTCCAAAATATTAAGGAAAAACTTATCTTTGAAATGAAAAAAGGAAAATTAAAATGGAATGTTTAAATAAAATATTATTCATAGTGGTGGGAAATTTTTTTCATGTGGTGTATTTTAAAACACAAAATCCTTTAACATTTTTGGTACAAAATAAAAAGTACCCCATTGGGAAAATGATAAAAAGGTTACTTTTAAAAATTGTTAATTAAACAAAAATATATTAAAAAATTAATTTAAATAATATTTGGAGAATTATAAATGAATTTTTTAAAAAAATTTAAATATAATATGGACTTGGTTAAAATATTTCTGATAGAAGAGATAAATGATGTTGATTTTTATTATGAAAAAACTTTTGGGTCTTCTGATTAATTAAAGAGAATAAAATGATAGGGAAAAATAAATTCTTATAAATAAAAATAGTATGAAAAAATAAATAACTATTACAAGATATATATCCTATAATTTCATCATCTTCATATTTAATCATAAACAATCCCATTATAAATGATATTGTAACATAAAACTCTTACCTCGATCCTGTCTTACATCATAACAGCTCTAACTTTATGTATAATAAATTAATTTTTATTATATTTATATAAAATTACTATAACCATAACTATAATAATATACATGTTTTAATTATGACATATTATCACCCTTTTATTAACGTTTATTCTTTATTATCATCATCCTCTCGGGTGTTAAAGCTTCATTTTTCAAGTATGTTTTGGTTCAGCGTTAATGGTTCCTTCATATTGATCATGGGTACTTCATATTAAAAATATTAATAATGGAATAAATATCATATATATTATTAATACCCATATTATTCCCATTCATTTAAATATGTGATGAAAACTGAATGATATTACTATGTGAAGATGGTAGTCCATGCATATACAAGAGTGAGGTTTCCATTTTTGGAGGCATGGAAAAAATAAATTTAAATATTAATTACTCTTTAAATAATAATTATTATAAAATAGGTATCATATGTAAATATTAATTATGTTATAATGACCAAAATTGAATGATTTTCATGGCATATAATACATATCACTCCGTGGAGGTGTTTGTCCACATATACGCACGAGCGATACATTCATCTCCCATTAGATTTATAGAAGGTGGTAAATGGTTTTGACATAATTATAAAAAAATCTCAGTATATTTATGATACTATATTAATCATTTTTTATGGATACAACAACTTTATAAGTATTATAGAAAATAAATAAAATTGAAAGAGCTTAGTTAAGATTTATTCCTCTTCTCTGAGAAACCTCCTTTGGATTACTCCTTAACAAAGGAAGGATTGGTCTAAAGAGAATACCATAATATCAAGGATTGATAGAAGGATTCTAGGAATTTTTTGGACTATTTTTTGTATGATATAGAGGGATAAAATATTGTGAATAAGGGAGGAGAATAGGTAACCTTTTATAAATAAGAGGAGGGACACACATAGAATTTCTTAAAACATTTCAATGGTTTAAGGTAATTTTCATGGGGAAAGTGACTCCAAATATATAGGGATATAAATTTAGGATAATATATAGTTTAAATATCTTTAAAAAATAAGAATATTAATCTTTGTGTGTATATTCTACCCTTATTTCATTGTTTAACTTCCCTCCCTAAACCTATTTTAATCTTAACCATGAAAACAAAAATTTATTTTTTTCAATATTAAATCTCACCAAAAATTAATTTGACCTTGTTAAATTTTATTAATTAAGTTTATTCAAAATATAGATTCTATTTTTCAAAATTAAATTTATATAATTATCATTATTTAATTTTTATTACGTGCACAAACCGCAAATAAACCCTATTTTTGATAAATGAATTTTTAAACATAAAACATTATTTAGGTAGATTCATTACCAATAAAAAATAATTAAATGAATCTTAAAATATTATAATTAATATTTAGTTTTTAAATTTTATTTAAATCATTAATATATAAGTATTAAATGATTTTATCAACATAAACCAAATTGTGCACTTGAAAATTGTTTCATAGATAAATGTATTTTTAAGACCAAAAAATAACTTATGCAAAAATCAAGTATAATAACAATAAATATATAATGAATTAGTCTAATTATAATTAAATTATATTATATTTAATTTAATATCCAATACAAAAAATAATAGGATATTTAATTGATAATAAATAAAAGATTTTATAAAAAATTATCTTTTCACTATACACTAAAGAATAAATATTTTTCGATATATCCTAAAAATAAACCCTAAATAATATTGATTTGATAAATTCAAAATTAATATTAATTCTATAAAATAATTTTGTCAAAAATGGTATAAATTATTTATGAAGATCACGTGTCCAAATGTGATAAAAACCATTTTGAATAAAACATATTTGGGAGGCATAAAATGAATTTACTGAAAATTGAGTACTATTTTATTATAAATTAATCAATACATTTGAATTACTCAAAACCTATAGAAATATTTTTCATAAAGTGATTATTACTCTTAATACCTTCCAATTTAATATTTAGGTTATAATGGTATACTATATCGCAGTTCATATAGACTAAGGGTTGCATGTATAGAAATCTATCAAATAATTTAAGTTTTATTTCAAAGGAAATATATATAAAATAATGATATTTTATATTTTACCCCACATAAAATTAATTTAACCCTCTAAATTCTAACACTATGTTATATAAAAATGATTATATCTATATTTCATCAAAATCCTTGGTTTTTAATGTAGCTTCCTCAAATTGTTTGATTCATTAAATAAAAAGATTAACAAGGTAAGTAGTCTTGGTTTATAGAACTTTATCTCTATGATACAAGATTTCTACCATTTAATCTTTATAATGAAGATCATTCTCTTTCAGTATAACCTACAAGTAAAATACATGTGAAGGATAAGGTATATGTTTCCACATGTGAGATACATTGAATATATAGTGAACATGGGAGAGGTGTGTTGGGAGTGAAAATCCAAAATTTATAGTCCCTACTTGATCAAGAATATAAAATGGAAAAATATATCAAGGTCCCAACATTCTATCCGTTATCAATCACACAGCCTTATTCTGTTGATAAATTCATAGAAAAACCTTCTCACCAACTTTAAATTCTATATCTCGATGATGATTTTCAGTATAACTCTTCTATCAAATCTGATCTTCCTTGATATATAGCTAAATATATCAATAATTATATATCACTTACATTGATATTTTAGGTCCTCGTATCTTTTTTTCTCCTACTTTATCCCTATATTTCTGTGTTCTACACTTCTTTCCATAATGGTCTTCACTTGGATCCATCTGAATGCTTGAGTGAAAGCTATTTTTGTAAAAACATAACTATATGAATGTGTTGGTACCAAACACCTTTAAAATTTTGATAATAGGATATCAATGTATCATCCATGGTTTTAATTTTCCTCTCAGACCATCCATTTATCTAATTATGATAATGAATATTGAAACATCACACTGTATCTTTATCTTACTAAAGACTTCTCCAAAAAAATGGTTAAACCTTAGATGTTGATAATATACAATAGAATGTGTTACTCTGTTTAACCCTACCACATTCTTAATGTATATCATTGAAATATTATCAAGAGGTAAATCTTATATGATGGCTATAAAGCGAGATAAATGTTTATGAAAATCAACTACAACTGAAATGACATTATAGACATTATATGTTTTGGGGTGTTTGAAAATGAAATCCATGGTGATGCTTTCTCATTTTTTTGGTATAGGTAATGGTTATAACATCTCCTTAGACTTCTATATCTCAAATTTAACTAGGTTAAATACCAAGAACCGGAAAACATACAATGTAAAATACCTCTTCATGTTTTCCCACTATAAATACTATTTCATATATCTAACAATAATCATACATCTATGTTTAATAAAGAATGATGAGATATTAAATTCTTCCAATAATTCCTTCATCGAGTATGATTATAGAATATCATATACTAAGTTCTTAAACCTTATCATTCTTCCATAATAATGGTTCACGTCAGGAACATTTCTCACCTTATTTTACATATCCACATTCTTTTTGTATGCCTATTTAATCATTACATGGATAGATGGTTGAACACTCATTTGATAAATATAAAATTTATCCTCTTCCATAAATATTTCAATTTCCATCCATTTCAAAGAAAAAAATATTTCATCTTTTTTATCTTCAGCATAAATATGTTAGCATGGTCCTTTTGACTAAAAGAATCATATGTCTTGTTTTATTTCCCAGGTTGGTAGTGTATTTAACAATCATAATCTATAATAAAATACAACTAATTTCATTGGTTCATATTCAAATTTTTTTAGGTGAATATATAATTTAAATTTTCATGATCATTATATATTTCAAACATTTATCCATAAAGACAATTCTTCCATTTTATTAATAAAAAAATTACTACTACTAATAATAAATAATGAGTTAGGTAATTGTTATCATGAAACAAAAATTATTGTGAGGCATATTCTATCACCATATTATTATTTAATAGAACACTTACCATCCATTTATTTGATTAATCACTCTAAATCACAAACTCTTCTTAACTGTAGGTCAGTGTGAGTATAGGTGTACTAAATAACGTCTATTTAGTTCCTTGAATTTTTCGTCACACTCAACAGTACAAATGATCTTGACTCCCTTACATGTTAACCACGTGAGTGTATTATATAGTTGTGATTAATACTCCACAAGTCATAAATAATATCCATACAATCCACGAAAACCATTTTTTTATAACATTGGTTGATCTAATGAAATTTTTAATAACTTTTATCTTTGAAGGATCCACCAATATACACTCACTTCAGATTATATGACCCCAAAATGAAACTTTTTGTAGCCAATTTTCACACTTGGTAAATTTTTTTTACAAATTCTATTTCTGTATGGTCTTTAATACAATCCCCATTTGATCTTAATTCCATTGATTCCTCTTATAATATATATTAATATCATCTATAAAGTCAGAAATATGATCAAAGTAATATCTAAAGACTTTTTTTTGTTAAATACATGAATATAATAGGGGATTAGTAAAACCAAATGAAATAACTATAAATTCATAGTATACATACCGTAAAAGGAAATTTTTATTCACCGTATCTTCAATTTTGACCATAAAATAATATCATCTAGATTGAGGATAGATCTTGGAAAAATATTCAACTCCTTGTAGTTAACCAAAAATCATCAATATAGGGTAGATAATACTTATTCTTTATCATGATCATTTTATGTTCCCAATAATCAATAAATATTATCATTGACCATAATTCATCTTAAAAAAATACAGATGTTCCCCATTGTGACATACATTTCTAAATGAACACATTATAGTGATTCTCCAATAATTTATTCTTCCAATCAAATAATTCAATTAGAGTCATTCTATATGTAGTATTTAAAGTAGTTGTGACAAAATTTATGAGTCCTATTGAAAAATCAGCTTTCGATTTAGTGAAACACTTGGAAAATCTTCTAGAAGTAAATCAAAAAACTCATATACAATAGTCATATCATCGATTTATATTTTATCCCCAACCATATGAGATAAGTACCCACTTTTAATAGGAATAAAAACCCATGAAATGGATATAATTTAAAATGGAAGTTCCCATTTATCCTTTCACTAATAAACAATCATAGGTTAGTTCACAATATCAAACGTGAAATCCCTTACCCAGTAATTGATATGGGGTTTATATAAATAAATTAAATTCATACCTTAAATCCAATCAAATTAAAATATCTTAACAAAAACATGATTTAATGGAATAAAATTCCCCCAAAATTATATTAGGAAAGATCTGTATACTTGATACCAAATTATCATACCATTATGAGCTTTTACTGCTATTTCAATATCAAGTCATTGAGGTGGTAATGTGATAACCTTAGAGAAATTTTAGATATAAAAGATTGGGTATATCCATAATAAAATAATAAAATATAGGTTATATATTGGATATTAAGTTTACATTTGATCACTTTTTTATTGTACCCCACATCAGCAATAAGGATCACATGATATTTCCCTTCATATCAGGGAAAAAGTGGTTACTGGAATAGGTCATCATTATTAACATTAGAATTCAATAAATGGTTAGAACAATGTTCATGATCCTTATAATTATTGGATTTTATTTTGGGTGGTGAGTTCTCTAGATATTCCTCCCTATTTTCTTTATTAGGTCTTCAACTGTGTGATGTCCTTCCTTTCGAAAATTAAAATATTTACTAGTCCCCTTAAGTTAATTTGGTCCTTGATTCTTTCCAAACATTGACAATAAAGTAAAAATATTCTTCTTTTCATCGTGGTTTTTCTTATTGGAGTTTCCCCGTTATTATAATTTTATTTTATTACGAAAACTATATGATTAATGGATGACTCCAATCTCTATTTCCACCTTGAGAGCACGTCAATCGATTTCTTCATAGCTACTTAAGTCTATTATGTCTAATTCCCTTTAAATTATTGGTTTTAAGCCACTAAAGAATCCAAAAATATTAAATTAAATTTCCATAATTACACTAGAACACAACCTCATAAGTATTTAGAATTTTTCCTCATAGGTACTAATGGATTCATCACCCTTTTACTTAATATCAAGGAATTCCATCAATATATTCATATAAAGTGTATGGGGTAGGTTTTTATTGAGAAATAATCTCTTAAAATAAACCCACTATATAGAGTCAATTTATTATTATTGCATAATATTCTTGATAATATCCCACAATTAATATTTTTCACCTTCTAAATGATAAACATCTAATATAACCTCTTCATTTTCCAACTACTGGAGAAAGGGAAAAATCTTTTTAAGTGGTAATAATCCATTACTTAGAAATTATTGGATTAGTGAAACCACTAAAGGAAGGCGTGTGTTTTCTTCTACAATGACACAATATTATGTTATTAAATCCTTTTCTCATTTGTAATCTCAATATAATTCATGGATTGTGAAGTTTTCATAAATATAGAAACATGATTTTTTATTCCAACTCCCATAACATTTGGTGGCCTAGGGGAAAATCACTTCATTGTCTATCACATTCAGTATTAACACAGTTTCTTATAGTTCTAACCATTAAATGAAAACAAAAAATATAGTATAAATAAAAATTATCATAGTGGTAAATAATATTATCATGATAATAAATTGTGGTGTCTAAATCTGTAAACTTTATTTTTAATCCATAAAACCTTAGTTTTAAACTATTTCTCTCGTGAGAATTATCTATTCAAATACTTTATAACTTCTCTTAAATAAAACTATAATTAAACCAATAATATTCACCAGGAGTGTCAAAATAGGTGAGTAGTAAAGGACTTTTCACTATGCACTGGAACGATGGCCAATATATACTCAAGACACTATTTGAAAGGTTATCATCCTAAGGTTCATTTATTAAAACAAACCACATACAATTAAAATATCCAAACAAGAAAAAAAAATTCATAATGAAAATACACTCATTTCATTACCGAAACATAGGATGTTCTCATATACATAGACTTATCTTAAGGTTTCTCACTAAATACTCCTCACCCTAAATTCAAAAATTCACTAAAACATTCCTATTATGCAAATCATAGAAATCCCAACATTTACTACATAATTATTACATAATTTTAGATGAACGTTCAATACATTTCACAATAATACATACCTTAGAACCATAAAAAAATAGTGTATATAAAAAATTTGATATATACATATAAAACAATAAAAAAATATCTAAATCATTTCTAATTATGTTCATCATAACAAGAACCCTTCTTAGACATATCATACTTAAAACCATTATGCACACCCTATGTGAGGGAAACATTAGAAAGAGTGCGCTTAGATATTCAATAAGGGAAAACATGATAGATTTAAATAAATGATCATAACTGAGAATAAGATAAGTATAAAGGAATGAAAACATGATCTTAACATTATAAATAATACCCATTAATTTATATACCATAATCATGAAACATTAAATAATTATTTATTAATCAAAAAACATAATACATAAGTGTTTGGAATTATCAATAATAAATCCTCTGAAATGAGAACATATCATAAAAATAAGAAATATGTTTTTTTCATACACATATGTATATAAAATAATTTCCTTATTCAAGTCTCACTACCAGTCATTTAATAGATATATAATTCTGGTCCCATCTGTCACATAATTAAAACCATACATATGAGTTAACAAGATCATAAAACATTCATCATATCATGAAATCATAACCCATTGAAAGGATACAGATTTCAAAACAAATATTCATAATTATCATAAAACATACAAAGAAATAATAAATACTGTAAAATTTAATAATATACCTAGTAAATGATATTAATAATAAACATATTTTTTTATTGATAAAAATGCATTTTAAAGATCACTGGAATATTTCCTGTGAAAAATTCCTTTTATATTTGAAAAAAATTATATAAAATCTAAAAGATTCCAAAATATTAAGGAACAAATTTTCATTGAAAATATAAAATTAAACTTATAAATTTTAATTTAAATGAAATAGTATTCATTTAGGTGGTGAAATTCATTCATGTGGTTTACATTAAAACAAATATTCCATTCAAATTATAAGTAAAAAGTACCATGTTTAGAAAATGGTAAGAAGGATAATATTTAACCATGGTAAGTAAATAATATTAAATTTAAAAATGAATTTAAATATACTTTGAATAATACTAAACCCATTATTGAAAATATTTTAAGAAAAATGTGTACATAGAAGAAAATATTCATGGGAAAAGAGATATAAGATATCAGTTTTCCTTAAAAACATACTTCTAGTATTTCGAATACATAAAGAGAGAAAATTAAAATAACAAATTAAATCATGATAAATGGACATAGTATAAGGAAAATAATAATAAATTATATATTAATATCATGTAAATCAATCATTTTAAAATTTAATAATAAACAATTCTAATAAAAAGATATTGTTACACAAAACCCTTTCCTCAAGTATATGTTTCTTTGTAAGCACTCTAACATCAAGTATAATAAATTTTAATTTATTATAATTATATACCAGAACCATAATCATAGAAATAATACTATACATTGTTTACTTATAACATATTATCACTTGATTAATAACAATCTTTTATCATCATCATCATTTCAAGTGTTAACTGCTTTATTTTTCATGTATGTTTTCATTCAGTGGTTATGGTCCTTGATCATTGATCATGGTTTCTTAACATATATAATATTAATAATGATATTAATGTTATATATATTAATTATACACATACTTATAACCATTGATATATATAGTTCAGGAAAAATGAATTACATCAGTCAGTAAAGATAGTAGTTTGTACTCAGTATGAGTGACGTTTCCATTTTTCAATGGATGTAATGAAAGATAGGTAAATATTAATTCATATTTATGGATTAATTTTTATATCATAAATATAAAATATATAATTTAAATATATTATAATAACCATCCATTAAAAATGGTGGCATAAAATGATTAGTATAGATATGTGTAGGTAGTAGTCCACACGTACGCACGAGCGACACTTTCATACCCAATTAGATTGAGAAGAGGTAGAAAATGGTTGTGAAATAATTTTAATATCATATTATAATATTCATTATAATTTATTAATCATTTTTATATTTATTAAAAACTTTTACATGGATTATAATAATAAATAAAGATGAAAGAGATTTGTTAAGATCTATGCCTCTTCTTCGAGAGACCTCTTGTGGCTTACTACTTAAACATTGAAGGATTTGTATTTGAAGATGGAAAAAATCTAGGAGGAAGTTAATTATTATAGTAATTTTTTATTAGTCATTTCCCATGATATATGACAAATATTTGTGACTAATGGTTGTGAAGAGGTGCCCTCTTCAGAGGGAAGGGAGGGACACACATGGAATTTCATAAAATATTTCAATGATTAAATGTCACTTTCAGAGTAAAGTGGCACTAAATGGATACTTATTTGAACTTAGGATAATATAATGTTGAAATATACTCAAACAATAAAACTTTTATAGGTTTTTTGGCAATCCTACACTTATCTCTTGGTTTAATCACCCCTCTAGTGAACTCATTTTAACCTTAACAGTCGTAATAAAATATTACTATTTTTACAATTGAATTTCAAAAAAATTCCATTTAACATTATTAAATTATAATAATTAAAATTATTAAAAATATGGAATCCATTTTAATAGATTCAATTTATGTAAGTAGAATAATTTAATTTTAATTATGTGTGAAAACCGTAAGAAAAACATGTTTTCAAAAAATAATTTTTTAATCATAAAATTTTATTTGCATTAATTATTTACATTTTAAAAACTATATAATGATTTTTAAATATTATAATGAATCTATAATATATAAATTTTATTAAAAACACTAATAAAAATGGACTAAATTAATTTATTAACATAAAAATACATTGTGGACATAAAATAGTTTTTTAGAAATATGTTTTTTGAAGACGAAAAAAATAATTCCAAAAATCATGTATAATTTAGATTAATATGTGATTAGTTATATTATTTATAATTAAACATTTATTTTGTTACTTTTAGTTCAAATTAAAGACATAATTGGACATTATTTGGAAAAAAAATACATTTTTACAAAAAATATATATTTTCACTATTCACTGGAATAAAATATTTTTGGAAAAATCCTAAAATTCACCGTAAGATAATATTAAAATTAATATTTTTAAAATGATATTACTTTCCAAAAATAAAATTTCTATAAAATTTAGAAATATATTTTAATGTTCATTTTAAAAAATGAAATAAAATCCATTTTGAAGAAAACCTATTTTTGAAGTGTAAAATGACAAACAAAAAATTGAGTACTTAAATATTATGAATAAATAAATACATTTTCATTAATAAAAACATATATACACATTTTTAATATAGTGTTGATTACTATTAAAACATAACTATTTAATGGTTTGGTTATAATTGATTGCTATATCACGGTGCATATAGACTTAGGGTTTCATGTAATGAAAACTATTGAATACTTTACATTTTATTTCAAAGGAAATGCATATAAAATCATGGTTTTTTTCACAACATTTAAATTTACACCATTTTACTATTTTTTTTATTTCTTTATATATAATTATCTATTTGTATTGTGTTACAATCTTTTATGATTGGTTTTTTATTTCAAAAATGGTTTTATAGGTGGTTTATTAATGATTCTTTAAATTTGAAGGGAAATGTGTGTTTTTTGAATGGGAATTTGAAAAAGGTTTTCCAGTGAGGAAAATGGGATTTTATTTATATTTTTAAGAAATTTTAATTTCCTTATTTAATAGGTTTTAAAATTTGTTTCATCCCCCATGTAAAGAGTTATCCTGGTTTGTATAAAAATTAATTGGTTATTCCTTATAATTCAAGGAATGAGATTCTGATTTTCTTTATACATTATAAAATGGAAAACCTTATTTTTCAAATTTATTTCAAACTAGAATTAATGAACTATTAAGTGAAATGAATTTCATAGGCTCATTGGTACTATCCCACCAGACATGTTAAATCACACCTCGAATACACACTCATGCGTGTGTGTAACTCTTATGTTGTATAAAATTTGCAGGTTTTTTTTTCAAAATTTAGATAATTCTTTTGGACCATTGTTGGTCACTATGGAAATTGGGATTGATCATGGGTCATGGAGAGGTTATCTTGAAATATTGTTTGCATTTTTTTAATATTTTTGGGATATTGATGTATCATCCAAGACAACCATCCTTTTATTTGCATTTATTATCCTTTTTCTATTTAACCCTACTATGTATTTATTTTGGATAATGTTGGTCGTGTCCCATTCCGGTGGGGCCCATGCTGTGACTCCCAAATCCTACCTTTAATATGATAGGGGCAGGCGACTAGTTATGAGTAGGCATATCACTAACATGGTAGGCCTTGGCCTATGTACCTTTACACATGCACACATATCCAACACCATACAATTCTGAAATGTAAAACCAACTAACCAAGAAGGCATGCATATATCTAAATCTCATAACTATAACATGAAAATAAGTAAAAAAAATTAAATAGGGCCAAATACAATCCCACACAAAGAGTATGAAAACACAACTCCAACCTAAATGTAACTATTAGGACTGCTGTCAGAAAGCCACAGGAACACACCTTGGTCTGTTTGGACTCACTAAGCACTATCTGGTCTTAGACTACCTAGGAATATTATCAAAATGTCGATCGTATGGACAAGAAACAACATGTTTTAGTCAATCCCTTGTAATGGTGAGTATAACAATACTTAGTAGGACTCCCCGAAACAAAAAATAAGGCAACAAAGGGATACACAGCCGTCTCTTCCCAAGTATGCTTCTACAACACATATAAAAAGAATATTCAGATCTACTTAATGAAGACACACAATCAAGAGGAAAGTCACAATTGTTGTATACCATCCATGGGATTCCATCTTGATAATTCAAAAAAGTAATCATTTAGTATAACGCACTCCATATTCAGATAGAACTAATAACGTCCATCCAAGAGTTACTGCTCACTGGGTATCATCATTAAAAAAACACGGTGATAGTCTAAAGAGAATACAATAAATACATGAGGATCACTTCTAGGGACATAGGGTGATACAAAAAACTCAATCAAGATTAATCTCCTAAGTCGAGGATTGATTCCTACGTATAGTTATTCTTGGCGATACCAAGAACTCCACCTATGGAATGATAATGAATAGAGTATATCACTCTAGGACTCCATAAGGGATTCCAATGACTCAACATAAGAAGTCCTACTGAACTGATCATAGTCCTAATAGTTGGAAATTATTCCATACTAACTTTCGAGGAAAGGATAATGAGAATGAACCCTAATGAAACTTTTCCTAGATATAGAGGAAAATAGATTCAAGCCATGTATAATAGAGTGCATGCTGTCTAGTAGGGTTTATAAGATGTGCCCCTTAACCCCAAGTCATACCTTTGTAAATAGCCCATGTCATCAAGTTGTGTCCATGTAGAAGAGTACATGGTGTGTAGAGGGAATACACATTATGTCCATGTATCTTGGGTCCCTTCCATGTACTCCATCCATGTGCCAGTACATGGCGTCATCACTTTTATACTCTCTCTTATACTAGTACACAACTTAGACTAGGTACTTTTCCTAGTCTATTTCTCTGTGGGGGAGTATATAGTGTGTAGGCTAACCGTGTAGTACACCCAATGCATGTTTACTTCCCAAAGTACAGGCCGAGTCACCCGGGAGAGACCACATGCCATTTGACAGGCGTCACATGCTGTGTGATTCTTAAATTTCCCCTAAAATCCTAGCCGCCACATAGGGGCACTACACAGCATGTAGATCTACTTTACAAACTATGTAACACATGATTTTCTAGAACCCCGAACCTGTTATTCGTGTTCTTCCCGAAACCTCTGACCTCTGAACCAGCGATCATTTCACCATGAAAATCATGATCCAAACTCTTCCAAGCCTTGATTTCAATGAAGAATCTGTTCCACCATCATATCTAGTAAAAAATGCATAAAATCACTGTTGATCATTGTGAATGGAAGAACAGTAAATTGGGTATCCACCATCATCTGATTCATCACCTATTTTTCACTATCATCACCATCATTTCATTTTGATCCTAGATCTATGATTTTGGATCATTGTTCTACGAAACAAGTTCAAAACGATCGATTGATCATTATTTATGAAGATACAGTCAAAAGGAAGATCACCCATGATGAATGATGAATGGGGGATAAAATCAGAATAATAGATTATAGTAATGAACCTTAATCGATTTTTGTGTTGATCTTGATCCATTTTTAATATAAAAAAATAAAAAATTACAAAATCATAAAGGAATCCCCCCATTAAACCCCGAAAATAAACTCATCCCACATAATGATCGAATCGTGGATCAATTTGTTCATTGATTGATTTTTGTTTGTCATAGAAATAATGAACAGGGAAGAAATCCAAATAAAACACATTCCCTAACAATATTTGAACTGATCACATATGAATAATGATGTAGTGTCATTATCATTCTCAAGATATGTTGAATGTTAGGTATATTGATCATCGATCCATGATCTCATAAACATTATCCTAAGAGAAATCTACATGGTGTCTTGAATGGTTCTCAAATCTTTTATAGGGTTAAGTGGATAACCCTTGAATTATAACACAACAATTCATTTAAATATTTTTAATCTATGCATAAATAAAATTGAATTAAAATAATTTTATTCAATTAGTTTATTCATTTCCATTCTCATGGTGAATTTTCTACAAATGACCTGCACCGACTAATGTTAGGTCACACTAGGGTAAACCTCATTTTTAGAACTCAGTGGTTCCATCAAATTTATAATATGAGAACCATGTTTGAATTTAATCCACTTTTTCATGAAAACTGTGCAGGTGTACTATTTAATATATTTCAATCATTTATTCTAAGGACAATAGCCCTCAAATTCATATATTGTCTTCTTGCCTAGTCTCGAAAATAATCTATATAATATTAAAAAAATAATACATGGAAAATTTGAGACATTACATTATACCCACTTTGGGATTATATATCCCAAAAAATCCCAAACAATGGATACTCCAGAAGATGTGGTTTCTGAGTATAAATCATATCCTCCTGATGTAACATGCTCTCTTGAATATTCGTTTTCTATAACCATATATGAACTAAGGGAATCGATCACCCTCAAATAATCCTCTCTTAATGACCCTAAATATCTATCAGGTACTCTGTAAACGTTGCTCCATCCTCAACGTCGAAATCTCCCCATTCGATAACATGTGATGGGTCGTGCGTGTTCCTCCTCAGCTATGATACGTTGAAGATGTCGTGTACCCAATATAAATTTGGAGGTATAGCTAATTGGTATGATGCCTCACCAACTCTACACAATATCTAGAAAGGGTTGATAAACCTCGAAGATATCTTGTTTCCCTGCTAATTCTCCATCATCCACGTTGAGGTGAAACCCATAGAAATGGATGGCCACTCTTCTCAAACTCCAAATGTAACACCCCAAGCTTTAATGGTATGTTTCTCTTTGAATAATTCAATAGCTTGCATTGTACACAACATCGAGATTCTAACACACCGCGACCAATCAAAGTATCCGTTATGAATAGTAATACCCACTTTTTGAAACTTTGAAAATTTTATCTCTCAAAATGGACTTCATTTTTAGATTCAGAATATAGAAATTAGCCTAGGGTAAAATTTTGGTGCTTTTCAGATAACTTTTATATTTTGATGAATAGTGAAAATTACTAAATTTTAATTAAAAACAACTTTTTTAATCAAAATAATTAATTATGATAAATTATGAATTTTAGCTGTTTTAATGTATATTTAGAATATATTTTTACCATTTAATACCATTTTGTTCATTGGACATAATTTCACTGTTAAACCGGAAATAAACAAGTGTCAATCTTTTGATAGTTATTATCTCTTAAAAACACGCTTTTTGTTTTAACAATGATAATTAATTTTAAATTAATTTCTTCCACATCTGTGTTTTGAATATGGAAAAATGGGTTTCATATTTGGAATCAGGATGTCCAAATTTTGTAAATAGATAATTTTATTTTTTCACATTTTGAATAATTACTTAGGTAAATATTTTATTTACCATGGTTAAAGGGTAAATCCAGTATATAAGGGTCAACAAATAATATAATAATAATAATAAATTTCACTAAAACTCATTCTATCCATATTTGTTGATACATGTCCGACCATGGGCATCTTTGGGTCTATTTTGGGACCCCATGGATCCACTTGTAGGTGATAAGGACACTTTATATTAATTAAGTTAAAGTAAATACAAAAATGACATAAGCATATATCTTTTAAGAAAAAAAATTTTACATAGGGTTATATATGTTATATTTTAGACTATGAATATTCACTAGAAATATAAAACTATTTCCTATATATAGGTATTTTATTTATAATTTTTAGACATTTAATAATTAAATTTATTTATGACACAATAATGATGCAGTATTTTATTTATTAATGAAAGAATCACATAATGGGTATTATAAAAGTTAAAATAAATATAATTTGAATGTTTTGATTCCATCCACGAATTTTATTGCTTAATATGACATGTTATTATTTCTTAAATAAATTTTTTTCGAATTAATAATGTTTTTAAGACTTTATCAAAAATTAACTATTAAATATTGTCAAAATTGACATAAAACATTTGTTAAAACAAGTATTATATTATTAATTGATATTCTATTCCTAAAAATCTATGGTTCGGAAAATAAACTTATATAATGATACTTGTATCATTAATGGACCACTTGGGGGTCTCTCAGATATATATAGTATGTTTATTAACTATATAATATAAAAATACAAAGTGACATGGTAAATGTCAATCTAATTATCTAAGAGTTAAAACTAAAAGATAAGGTTAATATAATGACACAAACTAGTCTAAAATCTATTGGTTGAAAGGCTTGCGACCCATACCCACCTTATACTTTTAATAATCCACTTTTGAGCCATTATAAACTGAATATGAATTTATTATAAATTAATACTTTAAGTTTTTTCTAAAGAACCCCTCCTCCCCCTTATAAAAAGACACAAATTCTAACCAATTATTCACAACTTAAAATCCTTTTGGTTCAGAAAAAACCTGCCCAAATACTCTCTAAAATTCCCTCACTTAAACCTAGTGGCCTTAGTTTCATCATAAAGCCAACCTATGGATCCCGTTTGATCAAATCAAAAGGAAGAACCTGAAGAAGAGGTAATGTTTTCACCACCCTTTTTCAAGTTTCTTTCTTCGTCAACTTCTTTTTTTTTTGTTTTTTCATTTCTAAAATAATAACTCCAATATCTTCTATATACTATGATGTTATTATAAATATGGTACAACCATATTCAGTATTCTATCCATCCTTTCAATGACATGTCACCATACGTGCGTACGTACCGCTTACCGTCTCCACGTCGTGGTGTAATTGTTATTCAAAAACATTATTATTTGAATGGGTATTATAATGACATGTAATTGATGTAAATAATAAATATAAAATGGCAATTACTATTTATATATGATATAATATCCAATTATATATTATTTTAATATCAAAATAATGATATTGTCGCTCGTGTGTACGTACGGACTACCGTCTCCACGAACGTGATGAGATTCATTCCCTATCATATCCATTCAAGTATAATTCTCATTTGATGATTAAAAATAATGTTTAAGGACATCATATAATTATGGATATGAATAATATACAACCTATACATAACAAACACAACTTATGTAACAAAACATATAAAAGAAAACAAGAATGTTAACACACGAAACGACGATAATACTAAGATATTATTAACAAAGCAATGTTAAAAGATCATATATGATATCATATGAATTTAAATGATTCTATTATAATTTAATAACAATTATTTCACCATTATACAGGATTTTAACCTACCCTCAACCAAGGAAAAGTACATGCTAAGGGTTTATTTCACAATCACTTCATTATCTGAGGTTGTTTATATGTAATTATCTATTGGGACCTCTTTATCATCCACATACATGTTTCTTAAAAATGAATTTAAAAACATTATTACTATTTTATATACTATGGATTAAAGTCATTTATACCCTTGTTGACGTATTATAACATGTTTATAATGGAATCATTCTGTTGTTTTCCAAACAAGGTCCATTTTAACCTTTTCCACAAAATTAAGGTAAGAATGTTTTTTTAACTTATACGGCGTGTGTGTATATTTTCCACCATTATAAAATCGTCAAAGCTTCCCTTACAAGATTATAATAATATTATTAATTTAAATGTTTTATTTTATAATTATGTGACTTTTAAATTCTTTCAAAATGAATATTTTAAGAATTTGTGAAAGGTATTCTTTATCAAGATAAGAATTTTAAATGTTTTAATGATTTATCTTTATAAATATTTTTAATTAATGTCCATGTTTTCAAAATTATTTTAAGGATTTATTTATATGTACATGAATGTTTTGAAATGATATTTTTTTTAAAAAAAGTTTCAAAGTGGTATGGGACACTTTGATTCAAAAATCTCTTTTAAATTACTTCCTTAATAAATGTGTGACTTTTAAATGATTTAAAAAAAGAGATATTTCTCTCAAATGGTTTTGATTTAATCTATGTCAACATACTTTAGTGTATTTTAAGCTTATTTGAAGTTGATTTATTATGATACAAAACCTCCATATTGTATTGAAGGTTTTGTGATATGTTTGACTGTGGATGTGTTATTTTTATACCATTCATGGTTTATGGAGAAAGTATTGAAATTCCGTATGCTAGTTTTCATAATAATGTTTATGTTATGTTTAAACCTATTCATATGAGGAATGAATTAGAATTAATAAGTGATTAGTGGAGCCCGCTATAGCTCCTCGATGCATAGGTGGGTCTCATGAGACAAACTAGTGTCTTGGCATAAGGCCTTGACAAAATCTTATTTGTAGTCTTGGCACGAGGCCTTGGCTACGTGGTTATGATAGTCTGGCATTATGAATTCTCTCATTATGAAAGTGGTTATTAATATTTTATGTGATTATTCTACTAGTATAATATCCATGTGAATAAGTAAATGGCATTCTTTAAATTTATTTTTTCCATGTTATGCTGAAGTTCAAGTTTAAAAGGCTTTTGTTTTAGTTATGCATTGCCTTAAATGTTTATGTTTATTTAAGAAAGTTTCCGCTATATTGTTATCCTTACGGAGCATCTGAGCTCACCCCTTTCAATGTTTTATTTTTCCCAGTATGTCAGGAAGTATTTTATGAATGACATGTAGGGATAGTATGAGGGAATATGAAGACAAGATTCTGTTGTAGATTTTCACTTTATTATGTAATGTAAGACTTATGAATGTATCTAGTGTTTCCAAGGCTACTAAACTAATAGATCTTTCAAGACTTGATCTTTTCTGATCATGCCCATGTTATGTAATAATTCACCGACTCTGGGTAACTGGGGTCTAGTCATTATAGTTAATATCAAAGGAAGTTTAGTACAAACCTTGGAATCTATATTTAGATAAACTCTGATTAGATTACATAGACCTAAGATTAACTTTGAGGATTAGTATAGAAGAACTTCCTAGAATTTTGGTATTGTAGAGATTTTGTGAGTTTTCTGAGCAATACATCCCTGTTTGGATACGAGCAGGTAGAGGCGGCTCTGGAACTGATTTACCTAGGGGTAAAACACAAAGACACCTCTTTGAGCTAGACTCGAACAGGAACTGGTGCACGACAATGGGCCTTGCTGCACTCTTGGTTAGGACACTCCCGAGGGATATGCTTAGGATAATTCTCATTTTCTCTAAAATCCATTATGAAGGGTTTATGAGTATATACTTCATCAAAGAAAACATTTTTTATGATTATGGATTTTATCCATAAATAGTTCTATTTATATTATGTGTTTTACAAGTACGGAGTTATGTATTTTTGAATCATAAACTGGTCTAGTTTATTCCATTTTTAGAAATGGAACCTGGTGGAAGGAATGGAAACTGTATCAATGCACGCACTCCATATAGGGATTTCCATCCTACTCAAGATAATTATAGTGGAGTTGGTGATGCAACTGGTGCTGATCCGCTAATCACCATACTGGGACAACTCACTCAAGTTATAAATAATAACCTTACCCATATGGAGCACCCCGATCCACAGCGTGGAGGATCAATGTTAGATTTCTTCATGAGGAAAAAGCCACCAACATTTAATGGGGTTACAAATCCACTAGTAGCTGAGCAATGGATAAGCTCTCTAAAGAAAATATTCCAGGCTTTGGGGAGTAGTGAAAGGGAAAAGGTTATCATGGCAGTTTACCACCTCACTGGAGATGTTGATCAATGGTGGTCATTAATTCAAAACACAAAGGACAATGAAGAAGTATCAAGTATGTAATGGAGGGATTTTTAAGAGATTTTCTTATAAAAATACTTTCCTCATGACCATCGAGAAGATATGGAAAGGAAATTTCTTAGTCTAAGGCAAAAGGAGGATGAGAATGTCGCAAAGTATGAAGCTAACTTTACATGGTTAGCGAGGCATGTAGTAGATTATATATGTAACCCTAGAAGTAATATTGATCGTTTATTTTATGGGTTAAAACCATTTCTCAATCTATCATTAGTCTCACAATCCTTCTCGTCATACGAATACATTGTCTCATGTTCTATAACGACAAAAAAGGAATTCTCTAAATCTTATGACAATAAATTAAAGCAAGAGAAGAGGAGAACGGTGGAACAAGAGACAGATAAAGGGGAAAAGGGAAAGAAGGATTTTCCATTATGTGATAATTGTGGGAAGAAACACCCTGGTACTTGCCTAAAAGGAATGTGTGTTTGTTACAAATGTGGAGAAAAAGGTCACCTGGCTCATGATTCCAAGGGAAATAAATATGTTGTCAATGTTGAATGCCACAATTCTAGAGAAGTGGGGAATTATGCGAATGAATGCCCTAAGCACCAAGGAAACTTACATCAGAAAATGCCAAGGTATCAAGTCCTATCATATGTTGTTACTACAGTTGAAGTGGAATAATTAATGTATTTGTGTTTTCGGACTCAAGGATTATATTCTTGTTATAAGAATAATGTGATATATATAAGGATTATACTGTAGTACGTGTTGTTTTAATTAAGGTTTTAATATGACTGATGTAATCATATATTCAGTATGTGACAAAAAGATAAGCTTTACTTTGTTTGGGGAATCTAATGCGACAATTGATTTTGGAATTTAGATACCTTTTACAGAGAGTCTAGACAGAGGTACTTTGGATAACTATAATGTTTGGAGTGGATTAATTTGATCTTTGGATATAATTGTTTAAGGTTAAAACAATTCTTATGATCAATTTTTGGAATATTATGATATTATAGTTTTAGGAAAAGGACAACCTATAGGTCAGGTGATAACCCGTCGCGTCGGACAAAGCTGCAGGAATCGAACCTACAACCATAGTGCGACAGGCCTTTATTACCTACCCCTAGCCTGCCGGAAGTCCTTGGTCATTACAAAGTATTTTTCTTCATTTTAATGGTATATGTTAATGTTTGTATCCTTATACGGTTAGGATAAATATAATATTTTTTAGTTCTATTATATTTTGGATTGAAATATGAGTTTGTGGTAGAAATTAGTTGAAGGATGAAACTCTACTTGTCAAGTATATAAATATACATATATATATATATGTATGTATATATATTTCTCTTATTCTATGAAGAAACTAATTCATAAAAATTTGGTAAGGGATCTTAAAACCAAAAAGGTGTTATCGTAATACCTTATGTTTTGTTGAACCAATGATATTTTAAATCATCATTGATTGATGGCTTTGAGGCCCTCAATTCTACAATTATTTGTGACTGATGACCTCAATCACTTCCTATAAATATTTATGTTTTCCCTCTAATTATGTGTCTCTAATTTCCACCAATGTTCTCCAAATCGAGATCATAATTTGGTGGTGACCCTTTCATTTCTCTTTTCCTCTTATTAAGACTAAATTTTATTAACCCAATTTCCGATGTGGGTTTTTCCACAATGATATTTTCTATTTTCATCCATTTATTTTAGAAAAACAATTTAAAATTGTGAGGATGAAATTCATTGAAGTATGGGAGAATGTAACACCCCAAGCTTCCATGGTACATTTCCCTTTGAATAATGCAATAGCTTGCATTGTACGCAGTTTGAGATTCGAACACACCGCGACCAATCGAAGTAGCCATTATGAATAGTAATGACCACTTTTGAAATTTTATAAATTTTATCTCTCAAAATGGACTTCATTTTAGGATTTGGAATATCGAAATTACCCTAGGGTTAAATTTTGGTACTTTTTGGATAACTTTTATATTTTGATGAATAGTGAAAATTACAAACTTTTAATTAAAAACAACTTTTTTAATCAAAATAATTAATAGTGATAAATTATGAATTTTAGTGGTTTTAAAGAATATTTAGAATATATTTTTACCTTTTAATACAATTTTGGCCATTGGATATAATTTCACATTTAAACCGGACATAAACAAGTGCCAATCTTTTGATAGTTATTATCTCTTAAAAACACGCTTTTTGTTTTAACAACGGAAATTAATTTTAATTTAATTTCTCCCCCTTATGTATTTTGAATATGGAAAAATGTATTCCATATTTGGAATCTGTATCTCCAAATTGTGTAAATAGGTATCTTTTATTTTTATACATTTTGAATAATTACTTCGGTAAATATTTTATTTACCATGGTTAAAGGGTAAATCCGGTAAATAAGTGTAAAAAATAATATTATAATAATAATAAACTATCCTATCATGTGTCCTAATCTTTTTTTTTTGATACATTTCCGACCATGAGCATCTTTGGGTCGATTTCGGGACCCCATGGAGCCACTTGTAGGTGATAAGGACACTTTATATTAATTAAGTTAAAGTAATACAAAAATGACAAAAGCATATATCTTTTAAAAAAATAATTTTTACATAAGCTTATATGTGTTATATTTTCAAATATAAATATTAATAAGAAATCTAAAAATATTTCCTACATAATGGTATTTTATTTATAATTTTTATACATTTAATAATTAAATTTATTTATGACACAATAATGATGCAGTATTTTCCTTATTAATGAAAGAATCAAATAATGGGTATTATAAAAGCTAAAATAAATATAATTTGAAGGTTTTGATTCCATCCACGAATTTGATTGGTTACTATGACATGTTAGGATTTATTAAATGAATTTTATTTGAATTAATAAAGTTTTTAAGACTTTAACAAATATCAATTATTAAATATTGTCAAAATTGACATAAATCAGTTTTTAAAACAAGTATTATATTATTAATTTATATTATATTCCTAAAAATCTAAGTTTCGGCCAAATGACTTATATCATGATATTTTTATCATTAATGGACCACTTGGGGGGTCTCTTGGATGTATATAGTATGTTTATTAACTGTATAATATTAAAATACAAAGTGAAATGGTAAATGTCAATCTAATTAACTAAGAGCTAAAACTAAAAGATAAGGTTAATATAATGACCCAAACCTATCTGAAATCTATTGGTTGAAAGTATTTCGACCCATAAACACCTTATACTTTGAAATAATCTACTTTTTATCCATTATAAACTGAATATGAATTTATTATAAATTAATATTTTAAGTTTTTCCTAAAGAGCCCATCCTCCCCCTTATAAAAGGACACAACTTCTAACCAATTATTCACACCTTCAGAGCCTTTTGGTTCGGCCAAACCCTGACCTAATACTCTCTCAACTTCCCTAACTTAACCTTAGAGGTCTTAGTTTGATCATAAATCCATTCTAAGGATCCCTTTTGATCAAATCAAAAAGAAGAACCTGAAGAAGAGGTAATGTTTTCACCACCCTATTTCAAGTTCCTTTCTTCTTCAACTTCTTCTTTCTTTGTTATTTCATTTATAAAATAACAAATCCAGTATATTCTATATACGATGATGTTATTATAAATATGGTACAACCATATTCAGTATTCTATCCATCCTTTAAATGACATGTCACCATACGTGCGTACGTACGGCTTACCGTCTCCAAGTCGTGGTGTAATTGTTATTCAAAAACATTATTATTTGGATGGGTATGATAATGATATTTAATTGATGTAAATAATAAATATAACATTATAAGTATTCTTTATATATGATATATCATCCAATTATATATTATTTTAATATCAAAAGAATGATATTGTCGCTCGTGCGTACGTACGGACTACCGTCTCCACGAACGCGATGAGATTCGTTCCCCATCATATCCATTCAAGTATAATTATCATTTGATGATTAAAAATAATGTTTAATTACTTGATATAATTATTTATATGAATAATATACAACCTATCCATAACAAACATGGCTTTTGTAACAAAACATATAAAATAAAACGAGAAAGTTAATGCCTGATACGATGATAATACTAAGATATTATTAAAAAAGAAATGTTAAAATATAATATATGATATCATATTAATTTAAATGATTATTTTATAATTTAATAACAATTATTTCACCATTATACAGGAGGTTAACCTACCCTCAACCAAGGAAAAGTTCAAGGTAACGGTTTGTTTCACAATCTCTTCATTATCTGAGGTTGTTTATATGTAATTATCTACTGGGACCTCTTTATCATCCACATTCATGTTTCATAAAAATGTATTTCAAAACATTCTTAATATTTTATATACTATGGGTTATATTCATTTATAAACATTTTGACTTTTTATATGATTTTTATAAAGGAATCATTCTGTCGATTTCTAAACAAGTTCCTTTTTAACCTTTTCGACAAAATTAATGTAAGAATGTTTTTTTAACTTATACGGAATGCGTGGCTATTTTCCACCATTATAAAATCGTTGAAGCCTTCCTTGCAATCTTATATAAATATTTTTAATTTAAATGTTTTATTTTATATTTATGTGACTTTTAAATGATTTCAAAATGAATATTTTAAGAATTTGTGAAAGGTACTCGTTATCAAGATCGTAATTTTAAATGTTTTAATGATTTATCATTTTAAATATGTTTAATTAATGTCCATGATTTAAAAATGATTTTAAGGGTTTATTTATATGGACATGAATGTTTTGAAATGATATTTATTTTCAACAGTTTCAAAGTGGTATGTGACACTTTGATTCAAAAATCTCTTTTAAATTACTTCCTTAATAAATGTGTGACTTTTAAATGATTTCAAAAAAGAGATATTTCTCTCAAATAGTTTTTATTTAATTTATGTCGACATCCTTTGATGGATTTTAAGATTATTTGAAGTTGATATATTGTGATACAAAACATCCATATTGTATTGAAGGTTGTTTGATATGTTTGACTGTGGATGTGTTATTTTTATACCATTCATGGTTTATGGAGAAAGTATTGACATTTCGTATGCTATTTTTAATACGAATGTTTATGTTATGTTTAAACCTATTCATATGAGGAATGAATTGGACTTAATAAGTGACGGGTGGAGCCTACTATAGATACTATATTCATCGGTAGGTCTCATGAGACAAACTAGTGTCTTGGCATGAGGCCTTGACAAAATCTTATTTGTATTCTTGGCACGAGGCCTTGGCTACGTTGTTTTGATAGTCTGGAATTATAAATTCCATCATTATGAAAGTGGTTATTGATATTGCATGTAATTATTCTACTAGTAGAATATCAATGTGAATAAGTGAATGGAATTCTTTCAATTTATTTTTTCCATGTTATGCTGAAGTTCAAGTTTAAATGTCTTTTGTTTCAGTTTTGCATTGCCTTAAATGTTTATGTTTATTTAAGAATGTTTCCGCTATATTGTTATCCTTACTGAGCATCTAAGCTCACCCCTTTCAATGTTTTATTTTTCCAAGTATGTGAAGAAGTATTTTATGAATGACCTACAGGGATAGTATGAGGGAATATAAAGACAATATTTTGTTGTGGTTTTTCACTTTATTATGCAATGTAAGACTTATGAATGTATCTAGTGTTTCCTAGGCTACTAAACTAATAAGTCTTTCAAGACTTGATATTTTGTGATCATTCCAATGTTATGTAATAATGCACTGACTCTGGGTAACTGGGGTCGGGGTGCTACACCAAAGGCACACATCACCTTTCAACATATCTCTTATGACAGATCTATGCAGTCTTTATCCACTTCATTATGATTTACATCTTCTATGTTGTAGCTCACACCAACTCCAGGCCCATGAGTGTTAACTCTCCTATGTTAGTCCAACAAAGTTGTCACCTACAGGGACACTCATACAAATCCTCAAATACTGCCATATCGAGAGTGTAATGTTAGCATTTTTTGAATGAAAAATCCACCATGGGTATGTGATCCTCCCAACTATGCAGAAACTACATCATGCAACCTCATAGAATATCCTCGAGAGCCTGAATGGTTCACCCCATCTGGAAATTAGTTTGGGGGAGAAATGATGTTCTCAAGCATAACTCGATTTCAAAATCCTCCGAAAATCCCATCCACAATTGGAATATGTAGTGGGAATCGTGATCAAAGATAATCGTCGATGGAACCCCTTGTGTTCGTACTATCTCCTTCACATAGTGGCATCTCAATCCCTCTACCGAACCCTTCTATCATGCTACATGGATGTGGGCCAGCTTGGTGAGTCAACCAAAGATCACTTATATGGAATTGTTTCCTATGTACATACATGGTAATACCATCATTAGGTACATATATATTCCATCCCACTTACATTCTATCTCCTCTAGAGGTTTAAAAAAAACTACTGGAACTTGGTGGTCAACCTTCACTTGTTGAATAGTAAAGGATCAAGAGACAAAGTCTACAACTCCTTTATTCATTCTGAGCCAAAAAAAGAACATTAAGGTCCTATTACGTCATTAACATGGCTAGATATACTACCAATGGAGATGTATGAAAATCTCTTATAACCTCATCCTACAATTTCACTGGTACCGTCATGTGTCCTCTTAAAAGAACGATGTGCTCCCCAACTTTAGAAAACCTAACCTAAGCATGTCTAGAGGATATCATATTATGTAGGGTCTCACAATCAGTATCCCCTAATTGTGCCACTTGGGCTCACTTCAAGTGATTAGGGGTAGAAAACATCAATTTTGGGTAATTTGATCCATCTCCATTCGCATAGGATAACTCCAATGAGGCCAAATTCTCTGATGCATAATTTATAAACTACGAAAAATGTCTCCTATTGAGAGAATCTTCTACCATTTTCCCCATTCACAGAGTATAGATAATTTAGAATTCATAATCCAAGAGGAACTCTATATATCTTCTATGTCTCAAGTTGTGATTCTTCTGAGAGAAGATATACATGAGACTATTATTATCATAGTAGAAGATAAAATGTCCGCCTATCTAGTAGTGTCTCCACGTCTTCAAAGTGAATTCTACCACTGCTAAGTAATGATCTTGGGTTGTGTAGTTTTACTCATGTTGTTTCAAATACCATGAACCATATTCAATCACCACTTTCCTCTCTATAAAAACACAACCAAGACTATTTCTTGATGCATCATAGAACATTTCATACTCGAAACCCTCCTCTATAAATCTCAAGATGGAAGAACTCATCAAACTAATCCTCAATCGCTGAAAATCATGATAGAAATTCTCTATAAACCTACAGGTTTTTACCTTTAGATTGAAATATTTCATGGGTATTGATATCTTGGATAAATCTAGCATGAATCTCAGGTAATAGTATCCCACCTTGAGGAATCCCTGCACCTCTGTCACACTCTTAGGTGTCCCCCAAGCTAACAATGCCTCGACTTTGGCTAGGTCCACTGCCTCACTAGGTTCTGAGAAAAAAAATTCTAGAAATTTTAATGACTATATCCAAAACCATAAATTAGAGAGATTTTCATAAATATGGTGCTCTCAAACTGTGTCCAGAACTATCCTCAAGGGTCTCACGTGCTCCTCCTTAGCCACCGAGACCTCAATGATATCATCGATGATGATTACCAAGAGTTGATATAAGTAAGGATGAAATATCAAGTTCATTAGTCCCATGGAAACTTTTGGGGTGTCATCATGAAAAATAGAATCACCAAGTACTCATAGTGACCATAGGGACATTTGAATGTCATCATTGGTATATCGTCATCTCGTACTCACACCTGGTGATAGCCTGATTAGTGGTAAAACATCAAGATCCATCACTCCCCTCTCAATTGACAGAAGAGGTAATCGATCCTTGATAGTGGATACTTTTTATTTATGGTCACCTGCTTCATGTTTCAGTAATCCACACACAAACGTATTCTCTCATCTTCCATTTTTTCAAAAAAAAACCTGGGGTCGACCAGGGCGAAACATTGAGTCTATCAAAACCCTTCTTCATAAAGTCCTCTAACGGAACCCTGATCTTGTGATGATCTGTGGGGGGAATCCAATATACTAATGGAGATAGTAGTGTAATATTTAGGTGTATATCAATGAATAATTATATCTCTTTGTGGGGAGGTAAACCTGAAACATATTAAGGGAAGACGTTGTCATAATCCACCACTACTACAGGAAAATGGGAACTCACAAAATCCACTTCACCAAGGGTTAGGATTTCCAGATGATGAGAAATCAACTGGCCCCACATATGAACAAGTTCATCAAGTTCTACCTAGGTTTTCTTTTCACCGATAAAGGAGAACCTGGTTCAATCACTACGGACACTGTGCACCATTCTCCTAAAATAGTCAATATGGGCATGAACTATAAAAAAATATGTACCAACAATGACATCATAAGGCCTCAATGATGCTACTAAGAGATTACAATATAAACTCTCACCTCCAAGTGTCAGGAAACACTATCGAAATAGGTGTGTTATCACTTATTTGTATCCTATATGAGTCCCCAAGCATAAGGGTCGAGCCAAAGGTTCAAACGAAATATATAAGTCTCGTACAAGTTATGTGGAAAGAATGGAATGACTATCACCCATGTTTATCTATAATTAATCTAAGGTATAAATGAAATAGATTTTATCTTAAATAATTCCCAAAGCCTTTAGTTCGTAAGCATCAATTTTATGCAGTTTTCCCTACCCATATCATCCATCTCCCTAAGCCTGGCATGGACCACCAGGTTGTGGGGGTGTTAAAAAGTCAAAACACTGACTGCATATTGCTTCACTCCCAACTCCTATTCCACATAATTCACCCTATGAACCTACCAACTCTTAAATTTAACTCTACCTTCGTGGCCCATCCATAGTATCTCTGTTATTTGAATGGAGGTTCTGAAAATCTATTGTAAGATGTCCCTTACTGTCACATGAGTAGCACCACCTCTCTATGGGCTGATCGGACCAACCTTGTGATCTCTAAACTGAAAATACCTTATCCTAGGGATTCCTCCTCAAATGTATGACACATCCAGGTCCATGGTACTAACTTAATCTCCCTACTATTGAGGTATATTCTTCTACATTCCCACTGCTAACAACCACCGGTTGTATCTTCTTATCCAAGAAATTCTCAACCACTGAATCTCACTTTGGACCCTTTCTTTGGTAGGAATGAAAAGAGGGATAACACTAGATCAGCTGTATTTATGAATACCAAACTCAATGTTTATATCCATGAAGAAATTATATCAACCCATATCCATATAGAACCTAGAGAGTTGTTAAAACTTGATGACTACTCATCTACAGTCATGCTACCATGTTAGAGCAATAGAATCTCCTGGATACACACATCCCTCATTATAGATGGTGATAACTTCTCTATAAAAATATTCTTAAATTTTATCCTTGAAATATTCACCTCATCGTAAGGCTATTTCACAAAACCCCATGACTGCCCTGTTGAACTATGTATAATGCTCGCCACTAAGACCACCATCTGATCGTTCGATGTCCTAAATAGATGGAAAAAATCAAGTGACTACATAAAGACAGTCCTATGATGCCTATGGGTTGGGCTCACCTCAAAACCTGAGTGTTATTTGTCACTAAAACCCATGAAGTACGCTCAATCTACACACCTCATCCATTTGTAGTGCGGGTACCATGTGATGCTCTTCATGTGGTGGTATGGTTGGTGCCCCACCTGGAGGTAACATATGGGGAACTTGTCCATGAATCAACACCTCATAATTGAGGGGATCATCCTCATGATCATCATACTAAATTATAGCTGGTTTAAGTCAAAGAGGAATCTTGAAACAAACAATATGTACCACTTTCAATGAGTATATATGGATACATGACTCAAGAAGGACATGGAAACCACAACCTATTTCTATATGATGAATGTACCATTGTATTCCCTAAAACCAATTCTATCATGTACTAATCCAAAAAAATAGGGGATCAAATTCCTGGTGTATTTTTACGTCAGCTACCATAGCAACACTAGAGTCCATGGCCTGAAAGTTTAACTTGAAACACTTAACATAGTTTTCCCAAACCAATCTCACACACACCTGGTCCTAATGTAGAACTGACCACTCTAATACCACTATATCACGACACGTCCCTGTGTGTCCAATTTCATAACTCCCTAATCTCACCTCTAGTAGGCCATGGGATAGTGACTAGAACTGAGTAGACATATCACTGACATGGGAGGATTTATCCTAAGTACCTGCATACATGCACACATCTCCAAACCCATAAAAAAGATTAAATGTAAAAACAGCTATGATACGTTGAAGATGTCGTGTACCCAATATAAATTTGGAGGTATAGCTAATTGGTATGATGCCTCACCAACTCTACACAATATCTAGAAAGGGTTGATAAACCTCGAAGATATCTTGTTTCCCTGCTAATTCTCCATCATCCACATTGAGGTGAAACCCATACAAATGGATGGCCACTCTTCTGAAACTCCAAATGTAACACCCCAAGCTTTAATGGTATGTTTCTCTTTGAATAATTCAATAGCTTGCATTGTACACAACATCGAGATTCTAACACACCGCGACCAATCAAAGTATCTGTTATGAATAGTAATACCCACTTTTTGAAACTTTGAAAATTTTATCTCTCAAAATGGACTTCATTTTTAGATTCAGAATATAGAAATTAGCCTAGGGTAAAATTTTGGTGCTTTTCAGATAACTTTTATATTTTGATGAATAGTGAAAATTACTAAATTTTAATTAAAAACAACTTTTTTAATCAAAATAATTAATTATGATAAATTATGAATTTTAGTTGTTTTAATGTATATTTAGAATATATTTTTACCATTTAATACCATTTTGTTCATTGGACATAATTTCACTGTTAAACCGGAAATAAACAAGTGTCAATCTTTTGATAGTTATTATCTCTTAAAAACACGCTTTTTGTTTTAACAATGATAATTAATTTTAAATTAATTTCTTCCACATCTGTGTTTTGAATATGGAAAAATGGGTTTCATATTTGGAATCAGGATGTCCAAATTTTGTAAATAGATAATTTTATTTTTTCACATTTTGAATAATTACTTAGGTAAATATTTTATTTACCATGGTTAAAGGGTAAATCCAGTATATAAGGGTCAACAAATAATATAATAATAATAATAAATTTCACTAAAACTCATTCTATCCATATTTGTTGATACATGTCCGACCATGGGCATCTTTGGGTCTATTTTGGGACCCCATGGAGCCACTTGTAGGTGATAAGGACACTTTATATTAATTAAGTTAAAGTAAATACAAAAATGACATAAGCATATATCTTTTAAGAAAACAATTTTTACATAGGGTTATATATGTTATATTTTAGACTATGAATATTCACTAGAAATATAAAACTATTTCCTATATATAGGTATTTTATTTATAATTTTTAGACATTTAATAATTAAATTTATTTATGACACAATAATGATGCAGTATTTTATTTATTAATGAAAGAATCACATAATGGGTATTATAAAAGTTAAAATAAATATAATTTGAATGTTTTGATTCCTTCCACGAATTTTATTGCTTAATATGACATGTTATTATTTCTTAAATAAATTTTTTTCGAATTAATAATGTTTTTAAGACTTTATCAAAAATTAACTATTAAATATTGTCAAAATTGACATAAAACATTTGTTAAAACAAGTATTATATTATTAATTGATATTCTATTCCTAAAAATCTATGGTTCGGAAAATAAACTTATATAATGATACTTGTATCATTAATGGACCACTTGGGGGTCTCTCAGATATATATAGTATGTTTATTAACTATATAATATAAAAATACAAAGTGACATGGTAAATGTCAATCTAATTATCTAAGAGTTAAAACTAAAAGATAAGGTTAATATAATGACACAAACCAGTCTAAAATCTATTGGTTGAAAGGCTTGCGACCCATACCCACCTTATACTTTTAATAATCCACTTTTGAGACATTATAAACTGAATATGAATTTATTATAAATTAATACTTTAAGTTTTTTCTAAAGAACCCCTCCTCCCCCTTATAAAAAGACACAAATTCTAACCAATTATTCACAACTTAAAATCCTTTTGGTTCAGAAAAAACCTGCCCAAATACTCTCTAAAATTCCCTCACTTAAACCTAGAGGCCTTAGTTTCATCATAAAGCCAACCTATGGATCCCGTTTGATCAAATCAAAAGGAAGAACCTGAAGAAGAGGTAATGTTTTCACCACCCTTTTTCAAGTTTCTTTCTTCGTCAACTTCTTCTTTTTTTGTTTTTTCATTTCTAAAATAATAACTCCAATATCTTCTATATACTATGATGTTATTATAAATATGGTACAACCATATTCAGTATTCTATCCATCCTTTCAATGACATGTCACCATACGTGCGTACGTACCGCTTACCGTCTCCACGTCGTGGTGTAATTGTTATTCAAAAACATTATTATTTGAATGGGTATTATAATGACATGTAATTGATGTAAATAATAAATATAAAATGGCAATTACTATTTATATATGATATAATATCCAATTATATATTATTTTAATATCAAAATAATGATATTGTCGCTCGTGTGTACGTACGGACTACCGTCTCCACGAACGTGATGAGATTCATTCCCTATCATATCCATTCAAGTATAATTCTCATTTGATGATTAAAAATAATGTTTAAGGACATCATATAATTATGGATATGAATAATATACAACCTATACATAACAAACACAACTTATGTAACAAAACATATAAAAGAAAACAAGAATGTTAACACACGAAACGACGATAATACTAAGATATTATTAACAAAGCAATGTTAAAAGATCATATATGATATCATATGAATTTAAATGATTCTATTATAATTTAATAACAATTATTTCACCATTATACAGGATTTTAACCTACCCTCAACCAAGGAAAAGTACAGGCTAAGGGTTTATTTCACAATCACTTCATTATCTGAGGTTGTTTATATGTAATTATCTATTGGGACCTCTTTATCATCCACATACATGTTTCTTAAAAATGAATTTAAAAACATTATTACTATTTTATATACTATGGATTAAAGTCATTTATACCCTTGTTGACGTATTATAACATGTTTATAATGGAATCATTCTGTTGTTTTCCAAACAAGGTCCATTTTAACCTTTTCCACAAAATTAAGGTAAGAATGTTTTTTTAACTTATACGGCGTGTGTGTATATTTTCCACCATTATAAAATCGTCAAAGCTTCCCTTACAAGATTATAATAATATTATTAATTTAAATGTTTTATTTTATAATTATGTGACTTTTAAATTCTTTCAAAATGAATATTTTAAGAATTTGTGAAAGGTATTCTTTATCAAGATAAGAATTTTAAATGTTTTAATGATTTATCTTTATAAATATTTTTAATTAATGTCCATGTTTTCAAAATTATTTTAAGGATTTATTTATATGTACATGAATGTTTTGAAATGATATTTTTTTTAAAAAAAGTTTCAAAGTGGTATGGGACACTTTGATTCAAAAATCTCTTTTAAATTACTTCCTTATAAATGTGTGACTTTTAAATGATTTAAAAAAAGAGATATTTCTCTCAAATGGTTTTGATTTAATCTATGTCAACATACTTTGGTGTATTTTAAGCTTATTTGAAGTTGATTTATTATGATACAAAACCTCCATATTGTATTGAAGGTTTTGTGATATGTTTGACTGTGGATGTGTTATTTTTATACCATTCATGGTTTATGGAGAAAGTATTGAAATTCCGTATGCTAGTTTTCATAATAATGTTTATGTTATGTTTAAACCTATTCATATGAGGAATGAATTAGAATTAATAAGTGATTAGTGGAGCCCGCTATAGCTCCTCGATGCATAGGTGGGTCTCATGAGACAAACTAGTGTCTCGGCATAAGGCCTTGACAAAATCTTATTTGTAGTCTTGGCACGAGGCCTTGGCTACGTGGTTATGATAGTCTGGCATTATGAATTCTCTCATTATGAAAGTGGTTATTAATATTTTATGTGATTATTCTACTAGTATAATATCCATGTGAATAAGTAAATGGCATTCTTTAAATTTATTTTTTCCATGTTATGCTGAAGTTCAAGTTTAAAAGGCTTTTTGTTTTAGTTATGCATTGCCTTAAATGTTTATGTTTATTTAAGAAAGTTTCCGCTATATTGTTATCCTTACGGAGCATCTGAGCTCACCCCTTTCAATGTTTTATTTTTCCCAGTATGTCAGGAAGTATTTTATGAATGACATGTAGGGATAGTATGAGGGAATATGAAGACAAGATTCTGTTGTAGATTTTCACTTTATTATGTAATGTAAGACTTATGAATGTATCTAGTGTTTCCAAGGCTACTAAACTAATAGATCTTTCAAGACTTGATCTTTTCTGATCATGCCCATGTTATGTAATAATTCACCGACTCTGGGTAACTGGGGTCTAGTCATTATAGTTAATATCAAAGGAAGTTTAGTACAAACCTTGGAATCTATATTTAGATAAACTCTGATTAGATTACATAGACCTAAGATTAACTTTGAGGATTAGTATAGAAGAACTTCCTAGAATTTTGGTATTGTAGAGATTTTGTGAGTTTTCTGAGCAATACATCCCTGTTTGGATACGAGCAGGTAGAGGCGGCTCTGGAACTGATTTACCTAGGGGTAAAACACAAAGACACCTCTTTGAGCTAGACTCGAACAGGAACTGGTGCACGACAATGGGCCTTGCTGCACTCTTGGTTAGGACACTCCCGAGGGATATGCTTAGGATAATTCTCATTTTCTCTAAAATCCATTATGAAGGGTTTATGAGTATATACTTCATCAAAGAAAACATTTTTTATGATTATGGATTTTATCCATAAATAGTTCTATTTATATTATGTGTTTTACAAGTACGGAGTTATGTATTTTTGAATCATAAACTGGTCTAGTTTATTCCATTTTTAGAAATGGAACCTGGTGGAAGGAATGGAAACTGTATCAATGCACGCACTCCATATAGGGATTTCCATCCTACTCAAGATAATTATAGTGGAGTTGGTGATGCAACTGGTGCTGATCCGCTAATCACCATACTGGGACAACTCACTCAGGTTATAAATAATAACCTTACCCATATGGAGCACCCCGATCCACAGCGTGGAGGATCAATGTTAGATTTCTTCATGAGGAAAAAGCCACCAACATTTAATGGGGTTACAAATCCACTAGTAGCTGAGCAATGGATAAGCTCTATAAAGAAAATATTCCAGGCTTTGGGGAGTAGTGAAAGGGAAAAGGTTATCATGGCAGTTTACCACCTCACTGGAGATGTTGATCAATGGTGGTCATTAATTCAAAACACAAAGGACAATGAAGAAGTATCAAGTATGTAATGGAGGGATTTTTAAGAGATTTTCTTATAAAAATACTTTCCTCATGACCATCGAGAAGATATGGAAAGGAAATTTCTTAGTCTAAGGCAAAAGGAGGATGAGAATGTCGCAAAGTATGAAGCTAACTTTACATGGTTAGCGAGGCATGTAGTAGATTATATATGTAACCCTAGAAGTAATATTGATCGTTTATTTTATGGGTTAAAACCATTTCTCAATCTATCATTAGTCTCACAATCCTTCTCGTCATACGAATACATTGTCTCATGTTCTATAACGACAAAAAAGGAATTCTCTAAATCTTATGACAATAAATTAAAGCAAGAGAAGAGGAGAACGGTGGAACAAGAGACAGATAAAGGGGAAAAGGGAAAGAAGGATATTACATTATGTGATAATTGTGGGAAGAAACACCCTGGTACTTGCCTAAAAGGAATGTGTGTTTGTTACAAATGTGGAGAAAAAGGTCACCTGGCTCATGATTCCAAGGGAAATAAATATGTTGTCAATGTTGAATGCCACAATTCTAGAGAAGTGGGGAATTATGCGAATGAATGCCCTAAGCACCAAGGAAACTTACATCAGAAAATGCCAAGGTATCAAGTCCTATCATATGTTGTTACTACAGTTGAAGTGGAATAATTAATGTATTTGTGTTTTCGGACTCAAGGATTATATTCTTGTTATAAGAATAATGTGATATATATAAGGATTATACTGTAGTACGTGTTGTTTTAATTAAGGTTTTAATATGACTGATGTAATCATATATTCAGTATGTGACAAAAAGATAAGCTTTACTTTGTTTGGGGAATCTAATGCGACAATTGATTTTGGAATTTAGATACCTTTTACAGAGAGTCTAGACAGAGGTACTTTGGATAACTATAATGTTTGGAGTGGATTAATTTGATCTTTGGATATAATTGTTTAAGGTTAAAACAATTCTTATGATCAATTTTTGGAATATTATGATATTATAGTTTTAGGAAAAGGACAACCTATAGGTCAGGTGATAACCCGTCGCGTCGGACAAAGCTGCAGGAATCGAACCTACAACCATAGTGCGACAGGCCTTTATTACCTACCACTAGCCTGCCGGAAGTCCCTGGTCATTACAAAGTATTTTTCTTCATTTTAATGGTATATGTTAATGTTTGTATCCTTATACGGTTAGGATAAATATAATATTTTTTAGTTCTATTATATTTTGGATTGAAATATGAGTTTGTGGTAGAAATTAGTTGAAGGATGAAACTCTACTTGTCAAGTATATAAATATACATATATATATATATGTATGTATATATATTTCTCTTATTCTATGAAGAAACTAATTCATAAAAATTTGGTAAGGGATCTTAAAACCAAAAAGGTGTTATCGTAATACCTTATGTTTTGTTGAACCAATGATATTTTAAATCATCATTGATTGATGGCTTTGAGGCCCTCAATTCTACAATTATTTGTGACTGATGACCTCAATCACTTCCTATAAATATTTATGTTTTCCCTCTAATTATGTGTCTCTAATTTCCACCAATGTTCTCCAAATCGAGATCATAATTTGGTGGTGACCCTTTCATTTCTCTTTTCCTCTTATTAAGACTAAATTTTATTAACCCAATTTCCGATGTGGGTTTTTCCACAATGATATTTTCTATTTTCATCCTTTTATTTTAGAAGAACAATTTAAAATTGTGAGGATGAAATTCATTGAAGTATGGGAGAATGTAACACCCCAAGCTTCCATGGTACATTTCCCTTTGAATAATGTAATAGCTTGCATTGTACGCAGTTTGAGATTCGAACACACCGCGACCAATCAAAGTAGCCATTATGAATAGTAATGACCACTTTTGAAATTTTATAAATTTTATCTCTCAAAATGGACTTCATTTTTGGATTTGGAATATCGAAATTACCCTAGGGTTAAATTTTGGTACTTTTTGGATAACTTTTATATTTTGATGAATAGTGAAAATTACAAACTTTTAATTAAAAACAACTTTTTTAATCAAAATAATTAATAGTGATAAATTATGAATTTTAGTGGTTTTAAAGAATATTTAGAATATATTTTTACCTTTTAATACAATTTTGGTCATTGGATATAATTTCACATTTAAACCGGACATAAACAAGTGCCAATCTTTTGATAGTTATTATCTCTTAAAAACACGCTTTTTGTTTTAACAACGGAAATTAATTTTAATTTAATTTCTCCCCCTTATGTATTTTGAATATGGAAAAATGTATTCCATATTTGGAATCTGTATCTCCAAATTGTGTAAATAGGTATCTTTTATTTTTATACATTTTGAATAATTACTTCGGTAAATATTTTATTTACCATGGTTAAAGGGTAAATCCGGTAAATAAGTGTAAAAAATAATATTATAATAATAATAAACTATCCTATCATGTGTCCTAATCTTTTTTTTGATACATTTCCGACCATGAGCATCTTTGGGTCGATTTCGGGACCCCATGGAGCCACTTGTAGGTGATAAGGACACTTTATATTAATTAAGTTAAAGTAATACAAAAATGACAAAAGCATATATCTTTTAAAAAAATAATTTTTACATAAGCTTATATGTGTTATATTTTCAAATATAAATATTAATAAGAAATATAAAAATATTTCCTACATAATGGTATTTTATTTATAATTTTTATACATTTAATAATTAAATTTATTTATGACACAATAATGATGCAGTATTTTCCTTATTAATGAAAGAATCAAATAATGGGTATTATAAAAGCTAAAATAAATATAATTTGAAGGTTTTGATTCCATCCACGAATTTAATTGGTTACTATGACATGTTAGGATTTCTTAAATGAATTTTATTTGAATTAATAAAGTTTTTAAGACTTTAACAAATATCAATTATTAAATATTGTCAAAATTGACATAAATCAGTTTTTAAAACAAGTATTATATTATTAATTTATATTATATTCCTAAAAATCTAAGTTTCGGCCAAATGACTTATATCATGATATTTTTATCATTAATGGACCACTTGGGGGGTCTCTTGGATGTATATAGTATGTTTATTAACTGTATAATATTAAAATACAAAGTGAAATGGTAAATGTCAATCTAATTAACTAAGAGCTAAAACTAAAAGATAAGGTTAATATAATGACCCAAACCTATCTGAAATCTATTGGTTGAAAGTATTTCGACCCATAAACACCTTATACTTTGAAATAATCTACTTTTTATCCATTATAAACTGAATATGAATTTATTATAAATTAATATTTTAAGTTTTTCCTAAAGAGCCCATCCTCCCCCTTATAAAAGGACACAACTTCTAACCAATTATTCACACCTTCAGAGCCTTTTGGTTCGGCCAAACCCTGACCTAATACTCTCTCAACTTCCCTAACTTAACCTTAGAGGTCTTAGTTTGATCATAAATCCATTCTAAGGATCCCTTTTGATCAAATCAAAAAGAAGAACCTGAAGAAGAGGTAATGTTTTCACCACCCTATTTCAAGTTCCTTTCTTCTTCAACTTCTTCTTTCTTTGTTATTTCATTTATAAAATAACAAATCCAGTATATTCTATATACGATGATGTTATTATAAATATGGTACAACCATATTCAGTATTCTATCCATCCTTTAAATGACATGTCACCATACGTGCGTACGTACGGCTTACCGTCTCCAAGTCGTGGTGTAATTGTTATTCAAAAACATTATTATTTGGATGGGTATGATAATGATATTTAATTGATGTAAATAATAAATATAACATTATAAGTATTCTTTATATATGATATATCATCCAATTATATATTATTTTAATATCAAAAGAATGATATTGTCGCTCGTGCGTACGTACGGACTACCGTCTCCACGAACGCGATGAGATTCGTTCCCCATCATATCCATTCAAGTATAATTATCATTTGATGATTAAAAATAATGTTTAATTACTTGATATAATTATTTATATGAATAATATACAACCTATCCATAACAAACATGGCTTTTGTAACAAAACATATAAAATAAAACGAGAAAGTTAATGCCTGATACGATGATAATACTAAGATATTATTAAAAAAGAAATGTTAAAATATAATATATGATATCATATTAATTTAAATGATTATTTTATAATTTAATAACAATTATTTCACCATTATACAGGAGGTTAACCTACCCTCAACCAAGGAAAAGTTCAAGGTAACGGTTTGTTTCACAATCTCTTCATTATCTGAGGTTGTTTATATGTAATTATCTACTGGGACCTCTTTATCATCCACATTCATGTTTCATAAAAATGTATTTCAAAACATTCTTAATATTTTATATACTATGGGTTATATTCATTTATAAACATTTTGACTTTTTATATGATTTTTATAAAGGAATCATTCTGTCGATTTCTAAACAAGTTCCTTTTTAACCTTTTCGACAAAATTAATGTAAGAATGTTTTTTTAACTTATACGGCATGCGTGGCTATTTTCCACCATTATAAAATCGTTGAAGCCTTCCTTGCAATCTTATATAAATATTTTTAATTTAAATGTTTTATTTTATATTTATGTGACTTTTAAATGATTTCAAAATGAATATTTTAAGAATTTGTGAAAGGTACTCGTTATCAAGATCGTAATTTTAAATGTTTTAATGATTTATCATTTTAAATATGTTTAATTAATGTCCATGATTTAAAAATGATTTTAAGGGTTTATTTATATGGACATGAATGTTTTGAAATGATATTTATTTTCAACAGTTTCAAAGTGGTATGTGACACTTTGATTCAAAAATCTCTTTTAAATTACTTCCTTAATAAATGTGTGACTTTTAAATGATTTCAAAAAAGAGATATTTCTCTCAAATAGTTTTTATTTAATTTATGTCGACATCCTTTGATGGATTTTAAGATTATTTGAAGTTGATATATTGTGATACAAAACATCCATATTGTATTGAAGGTTGTTTGATATGTTTGACTGTGGATGTGTTATTTTTATACCATTCATGGTTTATGGAGAAAGTATTGACATTTCGTATGCTATTTTTAATACGAATGTTTATGTTATGTTTAAACCTATTCATATGAGGAATGAATTGGACTTAATAAGTGACGGGTGGAGCCTACTATAGATACTATATTCATCGGTAGGTCTCATGAGACAAACTAGTGTCTTGGCATGAGGCCTTGACAAAATCTTATTTGTATTCTTGGCACGAGGCCTTGGCTACGTTGTTTTGATAGTCTGGAATTATAAATTCCATCATTATGAAAGTGGTTATTGATATTGCATGTAATTATTCTACTAGTAGAATATCAATGTGAATAAGTGAATGGAATTCTTTCAATTTATTTTTTCCATGTTATGCTGAAGTTCAAGTTTAAATGTCTTTTGTTTCAGTTTTGCATTGCCTTAAATGTTTATGTTTATTTAAGAATGTTTCCGCTATATTGTTATCCTTACTGAGCATCTAAGCTCACCCCTTTCAATGTTTTATTTTTCCAAGTATGTGAAGAAGTATTTTATGAATGACCTACAGGGATAGTATGAGGGAATATAAAGACAATATTTTGTTGTGGTTTTTCACTTTATTATGCAATGTAAGACTTATGAATGTATCTAGTGTTTCCTAGGCTACTAAACTAATAAGTCTTTCAAGACTTGATATTTTGTGATCATTCCAATGTTATGTAATAATGCACTGACTCTGGGTAACTGGGGTCGGGGTGCTACACCAAAGGCACACATCACCTTTCAACATATCTCTTATGACAGATCTATGCAGTCTTTATCCACTTCATTATGATTTACATCTTCTATGTTGTAGCTCACACCAACTCCAGGCCCATGAGTGTTAACTCTCCTATGTTAGTCCAACAAAGTTGTCACCTACATGGACACTCATACAAATCCTCAAATACTGCCATATCGAGAGTGTAATGTTAGCATTTTTTGAATGAAAAATCCACCATGGGTATGTGATCCTCCCAACTATGCAGAAACTACATCATGCAACCTCATAGAATATCCTCAAGAGCCTGAATGGTTCACCCCATCTGGAAATTAGTTTGGGGGAGAAATGATGTTCTCAAGCATAACTCGATTTCAAAATCCTCCGAAAATCCCATCCACAATTGGAATATGTAGTGGGAATCGTGATCAAAGATAATCGTCGATGGGACCCCTTGTGTTCGTACTATCTCCTTCACATAGTGGCATCTCAATCCCTCTACCGAACCCTTCTATCATGCTACATGGATGTGGGCCAGCTTGGTGAGTCAACCAAAGATCACTTATATGGAATTGTTTCCTATGTACATACATGGTAATACCATCATTAGGTACATATATATTCCATCCCACTTACATTCTATCTCCTCTAGAGGTTTAAAAAAAACTACTGGAACTTGGTGGTCAACCTTCACTTGTTGAATAGTAAAGGATCAAGAGACAAAGTCTACAACTCCTTTATTCATTCTGAGCCAAAAAAAGAACATTAAGGTCCTATTACGTCATTAACATGGCTAGATATACTACCAATGGAGATGTATGAAAATCTCTTATAACCTCATCCTACAATTTCACTGGTACCGTCATGTGTCCTCTTAAAAGAACGATGTGCTCCCCAACTTTAGAAAACCTAACCTAAGCATGTCTAGAGGATATCATATTATGTAGGGTCTCACAATCAGTATCCCCTAATTGTGCCACTTGGGCTCACTTCAAGTGATTAGGGGTAGAAAACATCAATTTTGGGTAATTTGATCCATCTCCATTCGCATAGGATAACTCCAATGAGGCCAAATTCTCTGATGCATAATTTATAAACTACGAAAAATGTCTCCTATTGAGAGAATCTTCTACCATTTTCCCCTTTCACAGAGTATAGATAATTTAGAATTCATAATCCAAGAGGAACTCTATATATCTTCTATGTCTCAAGTTGTGATTCTTCTGAGAGAAGATATACATGAGACTATTATTATCATAGTAGAAGATAAAATGTCCGCCTATCTAGTAGTGTCTCCACGTCTTCAAAGTGAATTCTACCACTGCTAAGTAATGATCTTGGGTTGTGTAGTTTTACTCATGTTGTTTCAAATACCATGAACCATATTCAATCACCACTTTCCTCTCTATAAAAACACAACCAAGACTATTTCTTGATGCATCATAGAACATTTCATACTCGAAACCCTCCTCTATAAATCTCAAGATGGAAGAACTCATCAAACTAATCCTCAATCGCTGAAAATCATGATAGAAATTCTCTATAAACCTACAGGTTTTTACCTTTAGATTGAAATATTTCATGGGTATTGATATCTTGGATAAATCTAGCATGAATCTCAGGTAATAGTATCCCACCTTGAGGAATCCCTGCACCTCTGTCACACTCTTAGGTGTCCCCCAAGCTAACAATGCCTCGACTTTGGCTAGGTCCACTGCCTCACTAGGTTCTGAGAAAACAAATTCTAGAAATTTTAATGACTATATCCAAAACCATAAATTAGAGAGATTTTCATAAATATGGTGCTCTCAAACTGTGTCCAGAACTATCCTCAAGGGTCTCACGTGCTCCTCCTTAGCCACCGAGACCTCAATGATATCATCGATGATGATTACCAAGAGTTGATATAAGTAAGGATGAAATATCAAGTTCATGAGTCCCATGGAAACTTTTGGGGTGTCATCATGAAAAATAGAATCACCAAGTACTCATAGTGACCATAGGGACATTTGAATGTCATCATTGGTATATCGTCATCTCGTACTCACACCTGGTGATAGCCTGATTAGTGGTAAAACATCAAGATCCATCACTCCCCTCTCAATTGACAGAAGAGGTAATCGATCCTTGATAGTGGATACTTTTTATTTATGGTCACCTGCTTCATGTTTCAGTAATCCACACACAAACGTATTCTCTCATCTTCCATTTTTTCAAAAAAAAACCTGGGGTCGACCAGGGCGAAACATTGAGTCTATCAAAACCCTTCTTCATAAAGTCCTCTAACGGAACCCTGATCTTGTGATGATCTGTGGGGGGAATCCAATATACTAAAGGAGATAGTAGTGTAATATTTAGGTGTATATCAATGAATAATTATATCTCTTTGTGGGGAGGTAAACCTGAAACATATTAAGGGAAGACGTTGTCATAATCCACCACTACTACAGGAAAATGGGAACTCACAAAATCCACTTCACCAAGGGTTAGGATTTCCAGATGATGAGAAATCAACTGGCCCCACATATGAACAAGTTCATCAAGTTCTACCTAGGTTTTCTTTTCACCGATAAAGGAGAACCTGGTTCAATCACTACGGACACAGTGCACCATTCTCCTAAAATAGTCAATATGGGCATGAACTATAAAACAATATGTACCAACAATGACATCATAAGGCCTCAATGATGCTACTAAGAGATTACAATATAAACTCTCACCTCCAAGTGTCAGGAAACACTATCGAAATAGGTGTGTTATCACTTATTTGTATCCTATATGAGTCCCCAAGCATAAGGGTCGATCCAAAGGTTCAAACGAAATATATAAGTCTCGTACAAGTTATGTGGAAAGAATGGAATGACTAGCACCCATGTTTATCTATAATTATTCTAAGGTATAAATGAAATAGATTTTATCTTAAATAATTCCCAAAGCCTTTAGTTCGTAAGCATCAATTTTATGCAGTTTTCCCTACCCATATCATCCATCTCCCTAAGCCTGGCATGGACCACCAGGTTGTGGGGGTGTTAAAAAGTCAAAACACTGACTGCATATTGCTTAACTCCCAACTCCTATTCCACATAATTCACCCTATGAACCTACCAAATCTTAAATTTAACTCTACCTTCGTGGCCCATCCATAGTATCTCTGTTATTTGAATGGAGGTTCTGAAAATCTATTGTAAGATGTCCCTTACTGTCACATGAGTAGCACCACCTCTCTATGGGCTGATCGGACCAACCTTGTGATCTCTAAACTGAAAATACCTTATCCTAGGGATTCCTCCTCAAATGTATGACACATCCAGGTCCATGGTACTAACTTAATCTCCCTACTATTGAGGTATATTCTTCTACATTCCCACTGCTAACAACCACCGGTTGTATCTTCTTATCCAAGAAATTCTCAACCACTGAATCTCACTTTGGACCCTTTCTTTGGTAGGAATGAAAAGAGGGATAACACTAGATCAGCTGTATTTATGAATACCAAACTCAATGTTTATATCCATGAAGAAATTATATCAACCCATATCCATATAGAACCTAGAGAGTTGTTAAACCTTGATGACTACTCATCTACAGTCATGCTACCATGTTAGAGCAATAGAATCTCCTGGATACACACATCCCTCATTATAGATGGTGATAACTTCTCTATAAAAATATTCTTAAATTTTATCCTTGAAATATTCACCTCATCGTAAGGCTATTTCACAAAACCCCATGACTGCCCTGTTGAACTATGTATAATGCTCGCCACTAAGACCACCATCTGATCGTTCGATGTCCTAAATAGATGGAAAAAATCAAGTGACTACATAAAGACAGTCCTATGATGCCTATGGGTTGGGCTCACCTCAAAACCTGAGTGTTATTTGTCACTAAAACCCATGAAGTGCGCTCAATCTACACACCTCATCCATTTGTAGTGCGGGTACCATGTGATGCTCTTCATGTGGTGGTATGGTTGGTGCCCCACCTGGAGGTAACATATGGGGAACTTGTCCATGAATCAACACCTCATAATTGAGGGGATCATCCTCATGATCATCATACTAAATTATAGCTGGTTTAAGTCAAAGAGGAATCTTGAAACAAACAATATGTACCACTTTCAATGAGTATATATGGATACATGACTCAAGAAGGACATGGAAACCACAACCTATTTCTATATGATGAATGTACCATTGTATTCCCTAAAACCAATTCTATCATGTACTAATCCAAAAAAATAGGGGATCAAATTCCTGGTGTATTTTTACGTCAGCTACCATAGCAACACTAGAGTCCATGGCCTGAAAGTTTAACTTGAAACACTTAACATAGTTTTCCCAAACCAATCTCACACACACCTGGTCCTAATGTAGAACTGACCACTCTAATACCACTATATCACGACACGTCCCTGTGTGTCCAATTTCATAACTCCCTAATCTCACCTCTAGTAGGCCATGGGATAGTGACTAGAACTGAGTAGACATATCACTGACATGGGAGGATTTATCCTAAGTACCTGCATACATGCACACATCTCCAAACCCATAAAAAAGATTAAATGTAAAAACAGCTATGATACGTTGAAGATGTCGTGTACCCAATATAAATTTGGAGGTATAGCTAATTGGTATGATGCCTCACCAACTCTACACAATATCTAGAAAGGGTTGATAAACCTCGAAGATATCTTGTTTCCCTGCTAATTCTCCATCATCCAGATTGAGGTGAAACCCATACAAATGGATGGCCACTCTTCTGAAACTCCAAATGTAACACCCCAAGCTTTAATGGTATGTTTCTCTTTGAATAATTCAATAGCTTTCATTGTACACAACATCGAGATTCTAACACACCGCGACCAATCAAAGTATCCGTTATGAATAGTAATACCCACTTTTTGAAACTTTGAAAATTTTATCTCTCAAAATGGACTTCATTTTTAGATTCAGAATATAGAAATTAGCCTAGGGTAAAATTTTGGTGCTTTTCAGATAACTTTTATATTTTGATGAATAGTGAAAATTACTAAATTTTAATTAAAAACAACTTTTTTAATCAAAATAATTAATTATGATAAATTATGAATTTTAGTTGTTTTAATGTATATTTAGAATATATTTTTACCATTTAATACCATTTTGTTCATTGGACATAATTTCACTGTTAAACCGGAAATAAACAAGTGTCAATCTTTTGATAGTTATTATCTCTTAAAAACACGCTTTTTGTTTTAACAATGATAATTAATTTTAAATTAATTTCTTCCACATCTGTGTTTTGAATATGGAAAAATGGGTTTCATATTTGGAATCAGGATGTCCAAATTTTGTAAATAGATAATTTTATTTTTTCACATTTTGAATAATTACTTAGGTAAATATTTTATTTACCATGGTTAAAGGGTAAATCCAGTATATAAGGGTCAACAAATAATATAATAATAATAATAAATTTCACTAAAACGCATTCTATCCATATTTGTTGATACATGTCCGACCATGGGCATCTTTGGGTCTATTTTGGGACCCCATGGAGCCACTTGTAGGTGATAAGGACACTTTATATTAATTAAGTTAAAGTAAATACAAAAATGACATAAGCATATATCTTTTAAGAAAACAATTTTTACATAGGGTTATATATGTTATATTTTAGACTATGAATATTCACTAGAAATATAAAACTATTTCCTATATATAGGTATTTTATTTATAATTTTTAGACATTTAATAATTAAATTTATTTATGACACAATAATGATGCAGTATTTTATTTATTAATGAAAGAATCACATAATGGGTATTATAAAAGTTAAAATAAATATAATTTGAATGTTTTGATTCCATACACGAATTTTATTGCTTAATATGACATGTTATTATTTCTTAAATAAATTTTTTTCGAATTAATAATGTTTTTAAGACTTTATCAAAAATTAACTATTAAATATTGTCAAAATTGACATAAAACATTTGTTAAAACAAGTATTATATTATTAATTGATATTCTATTCCTAAAAATATATGGTTCGGAAAATAAACTTATATAATGATACTTGTATCATTAATGGACCACTTGGGGGTCTCTCAGATATATATAGTATGTTTATTAACTATATAATATAAAAATACAAAGTGACATGGTAAATGTCAATCTAATTATCTAAGAGTTAAAACTAAAAGATAAGGTTAATATAATGACACAAACCAGTCTAAAATCTATTGGTTGAAAGGCTTGCGACCCATACCCACCTTATACTTTTAATAATCCACTTTTGAGCCATTATAAACTGAATATGAATTTATTATAAATTAATACTTTAAGTTTTTTCTAAAGAACCCCTCCTCCCCCTTATAAAAAGACACAAATTCTAACCAATTATTCACAACTTAAAATCCTTTTGGTTCAGAAAAAACCTGCCCAAATACTCTATAAAATTCCCTCACTTAAACCTAGAGGCCTTAGTTTCATCATAAAGCCAACCTATGGATCCCGTTTGATCAAATCAAAAGGAAGAACCTGAAGAAGAGGTAATGTTTTCACCACCCTTTTTCAAGTTTTTTCTTCGTCAACTTCTTATTTTTTTGTTTTTTCGTTTCTAAAATAATAACTCCAATATCTTCTATATACTATGATGTTATTATAAATATGGTACAACCATATTCAGTATTCTATCCATCCTTTCAATGACATGTCACCATACGTGCGTACGTACCGCTTACCGTCTCCACGTCGTGGTGTAATTGCTATTTAAAAACATTATTATTTGAATGGGTATTATAATGACATGTAATTGATGTAAATAATAAATATAAAATGGCAATTACTATTTATATATGATATAATATCCAATTATATATTATTTTAATATCAAAATAATGATATTGTCGCTCGTGTGTACGTACGGACTACCGTCTCCACGAACGTGATGAGATTCATTCCCTATCATATCCATTCAAGTATAATTCTCATTTGATGATTAAAAATAATGTTTAAGGACATCATATAATTATGGATATGAATAATATACAACCTATACATAACAAACACAACTTATGTAACAAAACATATAAAAGAAAACAAGAATGTTAACACACGAAACGACGATAATACTAAGATATTATTAACAAAGCAATGTTAAAAGATCATATATGATATCATATGAATTTAAATGATTCTATTATAATTTAATAACAATTATTTCACCATTATACAGGATTTTAACCTACCCTCAACCAAGGAAAAGTACAGGCTAAGGGTTTATTTAACAATCACTTCATTATCTGAGGTTGTTTATATGTAATTATCTATTGGGACCTCTTTATCATCCACATACATGTTTCTTAAAAATGAATTTAAAAACATTATTACTATTTTATATACTATGGATTAAAGTCATTTATACCCTTGTTGACGTATTATAACATGTTTATAATGGAATCATTCTGTTGTTTTCCAAACAAGGTCCATTTTAACCTTTTCCACAAAATTAAGGTAAGAATGTTTTTTTTAACTTATACGGCGTGTGTGTATATTTTCCACCATTATAAAATCGTCAAAGCTTCCCTTACAAGATTATAATAATATTATTAATTTAAATGTTTTATTTTATAATTATGTGACTTTTAAATTCTTTCAAAATGAATATTTTAAGAATTTGTGAAAGGTATTCTTTATCAAGATAAGAATTTTAAATGTTTTAATGATTTATCTTTCTAAATATTTTTAATTAATGTCCATGTTTTCAAAATTATTTTAAGGATTTATTTATATGTACATGAATGTTTTGAAATGATATTTTTTAAAAAAAAGTTTCAAAGTGGTATGGGACACTTTGATTCAAAAATCTCTTTTAAATTACTTCCTTAATAAATGTGTGACTTTTAAATGATTTAAAAAAAGAGATATTTCTCTCAAATGGTTTTGATTTAATCTATGTCAACATACTTTGGTGTATTTTAAGCTTATTTGAAGTTGATTTATTATGATACAAAACCTCCATATTGTATTGAAGGTTTTGTGATATGTTTGACTGTGGATGTGTTATTTTTATACCATTCATGGTTTATGGAGAAAGTATTGAAATTCTGTATGCTAGTTTTCATACTAATGTTTATGTTATGTTTAAACCTATTCATATGAGGAATGAATTAGAATTAATAAGTGATTAGTGGAGCCCGCTATAGCTCCTCGATGCATAGGTGGGTCTCATGAGACAAACTAGTGTCTTGGCATGAGGCCTTGACAAAATCTTATTTGTAGTCTTGGCACGAGGCCTTGGCTACGTGGTTATGATAGTCTGGCATTATGCATTCTCTCATTATGAAAGTGGTTATTAATATTTTATGTGATTATTCTACTAGTATAATATCCATGTGAATAAGTAAATGGCATTCTTTAAATTTATTTTTTCCATGTTATGCTGAAGTTCAAGTTTAAAAGGCTTTTGTTTTAGTTATGCATTGCCTTAAATGTTTATGTTTATTTAAGAAAGTTTCCGCTATATTGTTATCCTTACGGAGCATCTGAGCTCACCCCTTTCAATGTTTTATTTTTCCCAGTATGTCAGGAAGTATTTTATGAATGACATGTAGGGATAGTATGAGGGAATATGAAGACAAGATTCTGTTGTAGATTTTCACTTTATTATGTAATGTAAGACTTATGAATGTATCTAGTGTTTCCAAGGCTACTAAACTAATAGATCTTTCAAGACTTGATCTTTTCTGATCATGCCCATGTTATGTAATAATTCACCGACTCTGGGTAACTGGGGTCTAGTCATTATAGTTAATATCAAAGGATGTTTAGTACAAACCTTGGAATCTATATTTAGATAAACTCTGATTAGATTACATAGACCTAAGATTAACTTTGAGGATTAGTATAGAAGAACTTCCTAGAATTTTGGTATTGTAGAGATTTTGTGAGTTTTCTGAGCAATACATCCCTGTTTGGATACGAGCAGGTAGAGGCGGCTCTGGAACTGATTTACCTAGGGGTAAAACACAAAGACACATCTTTGAGCTAGACTCGAACAGGAACTGGTGCACGACAATGGGCCTTGCTGCACTCTTGGTTACGACACTCCCGAGGGATATGCTTAGGATAATTCTCATTTTCTCTAAAATCCATTATGAAGGGTTTATGAGTATATACTTCATCAAAGAAAACATTTTTTATGATTATGGATTTTATCCATAAATAGTTCTATTTATATTATGTGTTTTACAAGTACGGAGTTATGTATTTTTGAATCATAAACTGGTCTAGTTTATTCCATTTTTAGAAATGGAACCTGGTGGAAGGAATGGAAACTGTATCAATGCACGCACTCCATATAGGGATTTCCGTCCTACTCAAGATAATTATAGTGGAGTTGGTGATGCAACTGGTGCTGATCCGCTAATCACCATACTGGGACAACTCACTCAGGTTATAAATAATAACCTTACCCATATGGAGCACCCCGATCCACAGCGTGGAGGATCAATGTTAGATTGCTTCATGAGGAAAAAGCCACCAACATTTAATGGGGTTACAAATCCACTAGTAGCTGAGCAATGGATAAGCTCTCTAAAGAAAATATTCCAGGCTTTGGGGAGTAGTGAAAGGGAAAAGGTTATCATGGCAGTTTACCACCTCACTGGAGATGTTGATCAATGGTGGTCATTAATTCAAAACACAAAGGACAATGAAGAAGTATCAAGTATGTAATGGAGGGATTTTTAAGAGATTTTCTTATAAAAATACTTTCCTCATGACCATCGAGAAGATATGGAAAGGAAATTTCTTAGTCTAAGGCAAAAGGAGGATGAGAATGTCGCAAAGTATGAAGCTAACTTTACATGGTTAGCGAGGCATGTAGTAGATTATATATGTAACCCTAGAAGTAATATTGATCGTTTCTTTTATGGGTTAAAACCATTTCTCAATCTATCATTAGTCTCACAATCCTTCTCGTCATACGAATACATTGTCTCATGTTCTATAACGACAAAAAAGGAATTCTCTAAATCTTATGACAATAAATTAAAGCAAGAGAAGAGGAGAACGATGGAACAAGAGACAGATAAAGGGGAAAAGGGAAAGAAGGATTTTCCATTATGTGATAATTGTGGGAAGAAACACCCTGGTACTTGCCTAAAAGGAATGTGTGTTTGTTACAAATGTGGAGAAAAAGGTCACCTGGCTCATGATTCCAAGAGAAATAAATATGTTGTCAATGTTGAATGCCACAATTCTAGAGAAGTGGGGAATTATGCGAATGAATGCCCTAATCACCAAGGAAAATTACATCAGAAAATGCCAAGGTATCAAGTCCTATCATATGTTGTTACTACAGTTGAAGTGGAATAATTAATGTATTTGTGTTTTCGGACTCAAGGATTATATTCTTGTTATAAGAATAATGTGATATATATAAGGATTATACTGTAGTACGTGTTGTTTTAATTAAGGTTTTAATATGACTGATGTAATCATATATTCAGTATGTGACAAAAAGATAAGCTTTACTTTGTTTGGGGAATCTAATGCGACAATTGATTTTGGAATTTAGATACCTTTTACAGAGAGTCTAGACAGAGGTACTTTGGATAACTATAATGTTTGGAGTGGATTAATTTGATCTTTGGATATAATTGTTTAAGGTTAAAACAATTCTTATGATCAATTTTTGGAATATTATGATATTATAGTTTTAGGAAAAGGACAACCTATAGGTCAGGTGATAACCCGTCGCGTCGGACAAAGCTGCAGGAATCGAACCTACAACCATAGTGCGACAGGCCTTTATTACCTACCACTAGCCTGCCGGAAGTCCCTGGTCATTACAAAGTATTTTTCTTCATTTTAATGGTATATGTTAATGTTTGGATCCTTATACGGTTAGGATAAATATAATATTTTTTAGTTCTATTATATTTTGGATTGAAATATGAGTTTGTGGTAGAAATTAGTTGAAGGATGAAACTCTACTTGTCAAGTATATAAATATACATATATATATATATATGTATATATATTTCTCTTATTCTATGAAGAAACTAATTCATAAAAATTTGGTAAGGGATCTTAAAACCAAAAAGGTGTTATCGTAATACCTTATGTTTTGTTGAACCAATGATATTTTAAATCATCATTGATTGATGGCTTTGAGGCCCTCAATTCTACAATTATTTGTGACTGATGACCTCAATCACTTCCTATAAATATTTATGTTTTCCCTCTAATTATGTGTCTCTAATTTCCACCAATGTTCTCCAAATCGAGATCATAATTTGGTGGTGACCCTTTCATTTCTCTTTTCCTCTTATTAAGACTAAATTTTATTAACCCAATTTCCGATGTGGGTTTTTCCACAATGATATTTTCTATTTTCATCCATTTATTTTAGAAGAACAATTTAAAATTGTGAGGATGAAATTCATTGAAGTATGGGAGAATGTAACACCCCAAGCTTCCATGGTACATTTCCCTTTGAATAATGCAATAGCTTGCATTGTACGCAGTTTGAGATTCGAACACACCGCGACCAATCAAAGTAGCCATTATGAATAGTAATGCCCACTTTTTGAAATTTTATAAATTTTATCTCTCAAAATGGACTTCATTTTTGGATTTGGAATATCGAAATTACCCTAGGGTTCAATTTTGGTACTTTTTGGATAACTTTTATATTTTGATGAATAGTGAAAATTACAAACTTTTAATTAAAAACAACTTTTTTAATCAAAATAATTAATAGTGATAAATTATGAATTTTAGTGGTTTTAAAGAATATTTAGAATATATTTTTACCTTTTAATACAATTTTGGTCATTGGATATAATTTCACATTTAAACCGGACATAAACAAGTGCCAATCTTTTGATAGTTATTATCTCTTAAAAACACGCTTTTTGTTTTAACAACGGAAATTAATTTTAATTTAATTTCTCCCCCTTATGTATTTTGAATATGGAAAAATGTATTCCATATTTGGAATCTGTATCTCCAAATTGTGTAAATAGGTATCTTTTATTTTTATACATTTTGAATATTTACTTCGGTAAATATTTTATTTACCATGGTTAAAGGGTAAATCCAGTAAATAAGTGTAAAAAATAATATTATAATAATAATAAACTATCCTATCATGTGTCCTAATCTTTTTTGTTGATACATTTCCGACCATGAGCATCTTTGGGTCGATTTCGGGACCCCATGGAGCCACTTGTAGGTGATAAGGACACTTTATATTAATTAAGTTAAAGTAATACAAAAATGACAAAAGCATATATCTTTTAAAAAAATAATTTTTACATAAGCTTATATGTGTTATATTTTCAAATATAAATATTAATAAGAAATCTAAAAATATTTCCTACATAATGGTATTTTATTTATAATTTTTATACATTTAATAATTAAATTTATTTATGACACAATAATGATGCAGTATTTTCCTTATTAATGAAAGAATCAAATAATGGGTATTATAAAAGCTAAAATAAATATAATTTGAAGGTTTTGATTCCATCCACGAATTTTATTGGTTACTATGACATGTTAGGATTTCTTAAATGAATTTTATTTGAATTAATAAAGTTTTTAAGACTTTAACAAATATCAATTATTAAATATTGTCAAAATTGACATAAATCAGTTTTTAAAACAAGTATTATATTATTAATTTATATTATATTCCTAAAAATCTAAGTTTCGGCCAAATGACTTATATCATGATATTTTTATCATTAATGGACCACTTGGGGGGTCTCTTGGATGTATATAGTATGTTTATTAACTGTATAATATTAAAATACAAAGTGAAATGGTAAATGTCAATCTAATTAACTAAGAGCTAAAACTAAAAGATAAGGTTAATATAATGACCCAAACCTATCTGAAATCTATTGGTTGAAAGTATTTAGACCCATAAACACCTTATAATTTGAAATAATCTAATTTGTATCCATTATAAACTGAATATGAATTTATTATAAATTAATATTTTAAGTTTTTCCTAAAGAGCCCATCCTCCCCCTTATAAAAGGACACAACTTCTAACCAATTATTCACACCTTCAGAGCCTTTTGGTTCGGCCAAACCCTGACCTAATACTCTCTCAACTTCCCTAACTTAACCTTAGAGGTCTTAGTTTGATCATAAATCCATTCTAAGGATCCCTTTTGATCAAATCCAAAAAAAGAACCTGAAGAAGAGGTAATGTTTTCACCACCCTATTTCAAGTTCCTTTCTTCTTCAACTTCTTCTTTCTTTGTTATTTCATTTATAAAATACCAAATCCAGTATATTCTATATACGATGATGTTATTATAAATATGGTACAACCATATTCAGTATTCTATCCATCCTTTAAATGACATGTCACCATACGTGCGTACGTACGGCTTACCGTTTCCAAGTCGTGGTGTAATTGTTATTCAAAAACATTATTATTTGGATGGGTATGATAATGATATTTAATTGATGTAAATAATAAATATAACATTATAAGTATTCTTTATATATGATATATCATCCAATTATATATTATTTTAATATCAAAAGAATGATATTGTCGCTCGTGCGTACGTACGGACTACCGTCTCCACGAACGCGATGAGATTCGTTCCCCATCATATCCATTCAAGTATAATTATCATTTGATGATTAAAAATAATGTTTAATTACTTGATATCATTATTTATATGAATAATATACAACCTATCCATAACAAACATGGCTTTTGTAACAAAACATATAAAATAAAACGAGAAAGTTAATGCCTGATACGATGATAATACTAAGATATTATTAAAAAAGAAATGTTAAAAGATAATATATGATATCATATTAATTTACATGATTATTTTATAATTTAATAACAATTATTTCACCATTATACAGGAGGTTAACCTACCCTCAACCATGGAAAAGTTCAAGGTAACGGTTTGTTTCACAATCTCTTCATTATCTGAGGTTGTTTATATGTAATTATCTACTGGGACCTCTTTATCATCCACATTCATGTTTCATAAAAATGTATTTCAAAACATTCTTAATATTTTATATACTATGGGTTATATTCATTTATAAACATTTTGACTTTTTATATGATTTTTATAAAGGAATCATTCTGTCGATTTCTAAACAAGTTCCTTTTTAACCTTTTCGACAAAATTAATGTAAGAATGTTTTTTAACTTATACGGCATGCGTGGCTATTTTCCACCATTATAAAATCGTTGAAGCCTTCCTTGAAATCTTATATAAATATTTTTAATTTAAATGTTTTATTTTATATTTATGTGACTTTTAAATGATTTCAAAATGAATATTTTAAGAATTTGTGAAAGGTACTCGTTATCAAGATCGTAATTTTAAATGTTTTAATGATTTATCATTTTAAATATGTTTAATTAATGTCCATGATTTAAAAATGATTTTAAGGGTTTATTTATATGGACATGAATGTTTTGAAATGATATTTATTTTCAACAGTTTCAAAGTGGTATGTGACACTTTGATTCAAAAATCTCTTTTAAATTACTTCCTTAATAAATGTGTGACTTTTAAATGATTTCAAAAAAGAGATATTTCTCTCAAATAGTTTTTATTTAATTTATGTCGACATCCTTTGATGGATTTTAAGATTATTTGAAGTTGATTTATTGTGATACAAAACATCCATATTGTATTGAAGGTTGTGTGATATGTTTGACTGTGGATGTGTTATTTTTATACCATTCATGGTTTATGGAGAAAGTATTGACATTTCGTATGCTATTTTTAATACAAATGTTTATGTTATGTTTAAACCTATTCATATGAGGAATGAATTGGACTTAATAAGTGACAGGTGGAGCCTACTATAGATACTATATTCATCGGTAGGTCTCATGAGACAAACTAGTGTCTTGGCATGAGGCCTTGACAAAATCTTATTTGTATTCTTGGCACGAGGCCTTGGCTACGTTGTTTTGATAGTCTGGAATTATAAATTCCATCATTATGAAAGTGGTTATTGATATTGCATGTAATTATTCTACTAGTAGAATATCAATGTGAATAAGTGAATGGAATTATTTCAATTTATTTTTTCCATGTTATGCTGAAGTTCAAGTTTAAATGTCTTTTGTTTCAGTTTTGCATTGCCTTAAATGTTTATGTTTATTTAAGAATGTTTCCGCTATATTGTTATCCTTACTGAGCATCTAAGCTCACCCCTTTCAATGTTTTATTTTTCCAAGTATGTGAAGAAGTATTTTATGAATGACCTACAGGGATAGTATGAGGGAATATAAAGACAATATTTTGTTGTGGTTTTTCACTTTATTATGCAATGTAAGACTTATGAATGTATCTAGTGTTTCCTAGGCTACTAAACTAATAAGTCTTTCAAGACTTGATATTTTGTGATCATTCCAATGTTATGTAATAATGCACTGACTCTGGGTAACTGGGGTCGGGGTGCTACACCAAAGGCACACATCACCTTTCAACATATCTCTTATGACAGATCTATGCAGTCTTTATCCACTTCATTATGATTTACATCTTCTATGTTGTAGCTCACACCAACTCCAGGCCCATGAGTGTTAACTCTCCTATGTTAGTCCAACAAAGTTGTCACCTACAGGGACACTCATACAAATCCTCAAATAGTTCCATATCGAGAGTGTAATGTTAGCATTTTTTGAATGAAAAATCCAACATGGGTATGTGATCCTCCCAACTATGCAGAAACTACATCATGCAACCTCATAGAATATCCTCGAGAGCCTGAATGGTTCACCCCATCTGGAAATTAGTTTGGGGGAGAAATGATGTTCTCAAGCATAACTCGATTCCAAAATCCTCCGAAAATCCCATCCACAATTGGAATATGTAGTGGGAATCGTGATCAAAGATAATCGTCGATGGAACCCCTTGTGTTCGTACTATCTCATTCACATAGTGGCATCTCAATCCCTCTACCGAACCCTTCTATCATGCTACATGGATGTGGGCCAGCTTGGTGAGTCAACCAAAGATCACTTATATGTAATTGTTTCCTATGTACATACATGGTAATACCATCATTAGGTACATATATATTCCATCCCACTTACATTCTATCTCCTCTAGAGGTTTAAAAAAAACTACTGGAACTTGGTGGTCAACCTTCACTTGTTGAATAGTAAAGGATCAAGAGACAAAGTCTACAACTCCTTTATTCATTCTGAGCCAAAAAAAGAACATTAAGGTCCTATTACGTCATTAACATGGCTAGATATACTACCAATGGAGATGTATGAAAATCTCTTATAACCTCATCCTACAATTTCACTGGTACCGTCATGTGTCCTCTTAAAAGAACGATGTGCTCCCCAACTTTAGAAAACCTAACCTAAGCATGTCTAGTGGATATCATATTATGTAGGGTCTCACAATCAGTATCCCCTAATTGTGCCACTTGGGCTCACTTCAAGTGATTAGGGGTAGAAAACATCAATTTTGGGTAATTTGATCCATCTCCATTCGCATAGGATAACTCCAATGAGGCCAAATTCTCTGATGCATAATTTATAAACTACGAAAAATGTCTCCTATTGAGAGAATCTTCTACCATGTTCCCCTTTCACAGAGTATAGATAATTTAGAATTCATAATCCAAGAGGAACTCTATATATTTTCTATGTCTCAAGTTGTGATTCTTCTGAGAGAAGATATACATGAGACTATTATTATCATAGTAGAAGATAAAATGTCCGCCTATCTAGTAGTGTCTCCACGTCTTCAAAGTGAATTCTACCACTGCTAAGTAATGATCTTGGGTTGTGTAGTTTTACTCATGTTGTTTCAAATACCATGAACCATATTCAATCACCACTTTCCTCTCTATAAAAACACAACCAAGACTATTTCTTGATGCATCATAGAACATTTCATACTCGAAACCCTCCTCTATAAATCTCAAGATGGAAGAACTCATCAAACTAATCCTCAATCGCTGAAAATCATGATAGAAATTCTCTATAAACCTACAGGTTTTTACCTTTAGATTGAAATATTTCATGGGTATTGATATCTTGGATAAATCTAGCATGAATCTCAGGTAATAGTATCCCACCTTGAGGAATCCCTGCACCTCTGTCACACTCTTAGGTGTCCCCCAAGCTAACAATGCCTCGACTTTGGCTAGGTCCACTGCCTCACTAGGTTCTGAGAAAAAAAATTCTAGAACTTTTAATGACTATATCCAAAACCATAAATTAGAGAGATTTTCATAAATATGGTGCTCTCAAACTGTGTCCAGAACTATCCTCAAGGGTCTCACGTGCTCCTCCTTAGCCACCGAGACCTCAATGATATCATCGATGATGATTACCAAGAGTTGATATAAGTAAGGATGAAATATAAAGTTCATGAGTCCCATGGAAACTTTTGGGGTGTCATCATGAAAAATAGAATCACCAAGTACTCATAGTGACCATAGGGACATTTGAATGTCATCATTGGTATATCGGCATCTCGTACTCACACCTGGTGATAGCCTGATTAGTGGTAAAACATCAAGATCCATCACTCCCCTCTCAATTGACAGAAGAGGTAATCGATCCTTGATAGTGGATACTTTTTATTTATGGTCACCTGCTTCATGTTTCAGTAATCCACACACAAACGTATTCTCTCATCTTCCATTTTTTCAAAAAAAACCTGGGGTCGACCAGGGCGAAACATTGAGTCTATCAAAACCCTTCTTCATAAAGTCCTCTAACGGAACCCTGATCTTGTGATGATCTGTGGGGGGAATCCAATATACTAATGGAGATAGTAGTGTAATATTTAGGTGTATATCAATGAATAATTATATCTCTTTGTGGGGAGGTAAACCTGAAACATATTAAGGGAAGACGTTGTCATAATCCACCACTACTACAGGAAAATGGGAACTCACAAAATCCACTTCACCAAGGGTTAGGATTTCCAGATGATGAGAAATCAACTGGCCCCACATATGAACAAGTTCATCAAGTTCTACCTAGGTTTTCTTTTCACCGATAAAGGAGAACCTGGTTCAATCACTACGGACACTGTGCACCATTCTCCTAAAATAGTCAATATGGGCATGAACTATAAAAAAATATGTACCAACAATGACATCATAAGGCCTCAATGATGCTACTAAGAGATTACAATATAAACTCTCACCTCCAAGTGTCAGGAAACACTATCGAAATAGGTGTGTTATCACTTATTTGTATCCTATATGAGTCCCCAAGCATAAGGGTCGAGCCAAAGGTTCAAACGAAATATATAAGTCTCGTACAAGTTATGTGGAAAGAATGGAATGACTATCACCCATGTTTATCTATAATTAATCTAAGGTATAAATGAAATAGATTTTATCTTAAATAATTCCCAAAGCCTTTAGTTCGTAAGCATCAATTTTATGCAGTTTTCCCTACCCATATCATCCATCTCCCTAAGCCTGGCATGGACCACCAGGGGGTGGGGGTGTTAAAAAGTCAAAACACTGACTGCATATTGCTTCACTCCCAACTCCTATTCCACATAATTCACCCTATGAACCTACCAACTCTTAAATTTAACTCTACCTTCGTGGCCCATCCATAGTATCTCTGTTATTTGAATGGAGGTTCTGAAAATCTATTGTAAGATGTCCCTTACTGTCACATGAGTAGCACCACCTCTCTATGGGATGATCGGACCAACCTTGTGATCTCTAAACTGAAAATACCTTATCCTATGGATTCCTCCTCAAATGTATGACACATCCAGGTCCATGGTACTAACTTAATCTCCCTACTATTGAGGTATATTCTTCTACATTCCCACTGCTAACAACCACCGGTTGTATCTTCTTATCCAAGAAATTCTCAACCACTGAATCTCACTTTGGACCCTTTCTTTGGTAGGAATGAAAAGAGGGATAACACTAGATCAGCTGTATTTATGAATACCAAACTCAATGTTTATATCCATGAAGAAATTATATCAACCCATATCCATATAGAACCTAGAGAGTTGTTAAACCTTGATGACTACTCATCTACAGTCATGCTACCATGTTAGAGCAATAGAATCTCCTGGATACACACATCCCTCATTATAGATGGTGATAACTTCTCTATAAAAATATTCTTAAATTTTATCCATGAAATATTCACCTCATCGTAAGGCTATTTCACAAAACCCCATGACTGCCCTGTTGAACTATGTATAATGCTCGCCACTAAGACCACCATCTGATCGTTCGATGTCCTAAATAGATTGAAAAAATCAAGTGACTACATAAAGACAGTCCTATGATGCCTATGGGTTGGGCTCACCTCAAAACCTGAGTGTTATTTGTCACTAAAACCCATGAAGTACGCTCAATCTACACACCTCATCCATTTGTAGTGCGGGTACCATGTGATGCTCTTCATGTGGTGGTATGGTTGGTGCCCCACCTGGAGGTAACATATGGGGAACTTGTCCATGAATCAACACCTCATAATTGAGGGGATCATCCTCAGGATCATCATACTAAATTATAGCTGGTTTAAGTCAAAGAGGAATCTTGAAACAAACAATATGTACCACTTTCAATGAGTATATATGGATACATGACTCAAGAAGGACATGGAAACCACAACCTATTTCTATATGATGAATGTACCATTGTATTCCCTAAAACCAATTCTCTCATGTACTAATCCAAAAAAATAGGGGATCAAATTCCTGGTGTATTTTTACGTCAGCTACCATAGCAACACTAGAGTCCATGGCCTGAAAGTTTAACTTGAAACACTTAACATAGTTTCCCCAAACCAATCTCACACACACCTGGTCCTAATGTAGAACTGACCACTCTAATACCACTATATCACGACACGTCCCTGTGTGTCCAATTTCATAACTCCCTAATCTCACCTCTAGTAGGCCATGGGATAGTGACTAGAACTGAGTAGACATATCACTGACATGGGAGGATTTATCCTAAGTACCTGCATACATGCACACATCTCCAAACCCATAAAAAAGATTAAATGTAAAAAAATTGAACAACCATGCATGTATGCATCATTTCAGTAACTAGAGTATGGTAGGAAGTAAAATAAAGTATATAGGTCCGAATAGAATCCAACAAAAATAGTCTGAAAACAAAATTCCTACCTAAAATTAAGTACTCTAAATGATGTCAGAGATCTATATATTAGAACAAATCTTAGTCTATCAAGTCTCACTAAGCATTTTTTGGTCCTAGTAATCCTTGGAAACTTAAAAGGTCGATCATCTACACAAGACAAGACATGTATGGTGAAAGCCAATGTAGGTGTGAGTATAACAATTCTCAGTTTCACTCCATGAAACAAAAAAGTATTCAACAAAAGAAAATACACTCAACTCTAAAAATGTATATGTATTAAACACATAAAACAGTAATATCCATAAATACTTAACAAAGACATGCCATCTAGTGTAAAGTAACAACCATAATATACCATCCCAAGGATTCCAGCTCAAAGATTCCACAAAGTACTCATCTAGTAGAACACACTTCTGACTCTGATAGTATTATTGTTTTATGACCTAGTTTTAATCCTCATTGGTTATCATCATGAGAAAGAACATGTTGATTTTCTGAAGAGAATACGATAAACAAATGAGGATCATTGATAGGGCCATGGGGTGATACCAACAACTCAATCTGGATTAACACTCTAAGTAAAGGGTAAATGCTCACATAGTGTTGGTCACAATGCTACCAAAAACATTTCTTAGGGAATGAAGATGAATAGAGGATCTTACTCCAGGACCCTCAGAGGGATTTCAATAACCCTATCCAAGAAGTATTGCTGAAGGGATCATGTTCATAAGAGTAGGAAACAATTCCATACTAACCTTAAAGGAAATGATATGGGGGAAGAACACTAAATAAACGTTTCCATGTTATGGAGTACAAGGGATCTTAGCCATGAATAAATGAGTACACAATGTGTAGTAGAGGTCCCATGCCGTGTCATTTGACCCTAGGTCCTTCCCATGTTAATGGATCATGTGTTAAATTTGTTCCCATGTAGAAGAGTACAAGGCATGTAGAGGCATTACACGTCGTGTCCCTGTATCTCAAGTCCCAAATGAGTACTCTAGTTATGTTCCTGTACAAGATGCTATCCCATCTATGATTTTTCATATACCATAACATGGATTAGCCCATGTACTGAGCCTAGGTCATGTCTTTTTGGGAAAATATATGGCATGTCGGCTATTTGTGTAGTCCACCCCATGTCCATGTACTTCCCAAAGTACATGATGAGTCAACTAGGAAAGACCACATGTATTGTGATAGGGGTAACATGTCGTGTGATAAGTAACATTATCTGAAAAACCTTGACTCCTTTCAGGGGGCCCACATGGAAATTAGACCCACTTTACACACAGTGTAATGTAGGATTTTCCAGAATCCCAGATCCACTGTTGAAGCTCATCCTAGATCCTACTTCCTATGATTTGATGAACATTTTTCCATGAAAACGAAGAACCAAACTCATCCAAGGATCTCCCTCAATTATGAACATTGTTCACCATCATATCTACTAAAAAAATATATCAAATAATCATTATTCATTGTAAACTGAAGAATTTTGAAGAATGAAAAATCAGTTATCATCTTTCATCTAATTCATCATCGTTCCCACATTCGCACCACTGTCGTGTCATGCCAATATTCGATCTATGATGTCAGATCATTATACCAAAAAACCGGTGTTCAATGATTGATTTATTAGGATTTTTCGAGCCATGGTCCAAATGAAAAATGTCTATGATGAATGATGAATGGGGGGAGAAAATCACAAAAAACATATTAAAGGAATGAACATCGATCAATGTTCATGTCAATCTCGATTTGTCTCCATTAGAGTGATAATAAAAAATAGAGAAATCAAAAATATATTCTCCCATGAAAAACCCAAAAATAATTTCATCTTATATAATGATCAATCCATGAATCAATATATTCATTGATTGGTTCGCATTAATTATAGAAACAAATAATCCGTATTAAAACCAGATAAAACACATGCCCTACCACGATTTGGATGGACCGATGATGATGAACGATGTGGCATAATTGTCATTGGAAAGGTCCATCAAATCTGAGGTGTGTCGATCGTTGATTCGTGATCTCATAATCATACTCCTAATAGAATTCGATATGATCTCTCCAAGTATTCTCCAACATTCTCCAGGGTTATGTGGCTAACCCTAGAATTTTGACAAAATATTCTATTTAATGATTGTTAATTGTTTCATTAAAAAAATGAAAAACAAATAATCAATAATTTTATTCACTTCCATACCTGTGATGACTTTCCTATAAACGAACCATTCATATTAATGTTAAGTCACATCTACCCTCACATTCCAAACTCAATAGTTCCCTCATATTTCTGATTCATCCACCTAGGTAGAAATTATTCCATCTTTTTCAGGAAAATTTTTTGTGTATACTATTTAATATATTTAACATTTTTCAAAATTTTATTCTAATAACAATATATAGCATCCATTTCCATTCACACATTAAAATTACATAACTTTTTTGTAATACTTAAAACATTATACAAATAGACACCCAAATACCCTATTAGTTTTGTGCCTTTAAAAACAAGGAAACATAAACACTGATATATAATTGAGCTAAATTATTTACCACTTGGTTCTTCAGGAATAGAACCCTTCTTATACTCATCATACATAATACGTATCTTCATAACCTAGGGAAGGAAACATAAAAAGGGGTGAGCTTATATTCTCAATAAGGTTAACCAAGGGAGACATGAAGTCATAAACACGATAATAGGGGTACAAGAACATGCTAAAAACATTATAATATCATACCATGTATATTAAATGTAACACCCCAAGCTTCCACGATATGCTTTTCTTTCAATAATGCAATAGCTTGCATTGTACGCAAGTTCGAGATTCTAACAAACCGCGACCAATCAAAGTAGCTGTTATGAATAGTAATACCTGATTTTTGAAATTATATAAATTTTATATTTCAGAATGGACTTCATTTTTGGATTCGGAATATCGAAATTATCCTATGTTGAATTTTTGGTATTTTTCTGAGAACATCCAATTTTCGATGAATAGTGAAATATACTTAAAAACAACTTTTTTAATAACAATAATTTATAGTGATAAATTATACTATTGAGTGGTTTTAAAGTATGATTATAATATAATTTTACCATTTTATCCAATAGTGGTCATTATAATTAATTTTACTTTGAAATTGGACATAAACGATTGTCAATCTTTTGATAGATATTATTTCTTAAAAACACGTTATTTGTTTTGACAGCTGGAAATAAATATAAAAATAATTAATGAAATTTTATATTTTTAATTTGGTAAAATGGACATCATTTTTGAATTTGGAATATCAAATATATCCTAGGGTAAATTTTCGGTATTTTTCTGAAAAACATCGATTTTTGATGAATAGTAAAACCACTAAGTGGTAGGCAAAAAACTGATTTTTCGTTTAAATGAAATTTTACCACCTCTATGATTTGAGAAATCCGACACACATCATTTTCATTAGGAAGTAAAATTTGGTTCAATGGGATTAAAATAATTTTTGGTGAATAGTAACTTTTAAGTTCTATTAATCGCGATTAAAGGTAATCAGTGTAATTTAAGGTAAATATAATGATATAATAATATAAAATTACCTTTACACTTGTCCTAAACTTATTGGATTAGTCATGTCCGACCAAGAAAATCCATGGGTCACCTTTTGGGGCCCCATGGAGCCACTTGGGTAAGAAAATGACATTAATACCTTTTTATTTAATGTAAAAATAAAAGTGTCACAAACATGTATTGTTTTACTAAAACCATTTGTACATTGGGTTATAAAAGTCATATTTTTTACTATAAATAGTCATTGGAAAGATGAAAATATTTCTTACATAATATTAGTTTTTTTATAATTTTTTGGAATTAAATAAATTAAATTGTTTATGACACCATGATGATGCAGTGATTACCTCATTAATTAACGATTAAAATAAAATGAAATGATAATGTAAAATATAAGACTTAAACTTGTCAAAAATCTATTGTATGAGTTTATTTCGAACCCTTATCACCTTATCCTCTAAATATATAATTTTGGGGCCTTTATAATTTGAGACTCATTATATAATAAAGTAACATTTCTTGACTTTCCAAGAGTGCCCCTCCTCTCTTCTTATAAAAGGCCCCCACCTCTACCACCTTATTCACACCTTCAAAGCCATTTGGCTCGGCCAACCTCTACCCAAATACTATCTCAGCTTCTCTCTCTTACTTCTAGAATCCTCAATTGGGGAAGATGTCTTCCCAAGTAATCATTTGGTTCAAATCAAAATGAGTTACCCGATTTTAAGGTAATGTCTTCTCTTATGTTCTTTGGTTTTATTTTTCTTCTCCAACCCCTTAAACCCTTTTTATTACTTTATTTTGTAAAAAAAACCAGTATATTCAATATACTAGTATGTTTTTATGATAAATATTTTATTTACACTTACACACACCTTCGTCTAATTGTTAAAGAACATATTGTTTCTGTGTGTGGCGAATTACTGCCTCACGAAACAATGATTGTTCAATCTTCTTTTAACACCTCTGATGGTGGCCATTATGATGTAACTATATTTATATATGATATATATTATGTTTATGTTTTACTTGTGCTTATGTATTTTCCATTTATGTAATACCTTTATGATTTCCATTATGGGTAAACGCGATAATTTCATTTTAGAAAGTGTGGACTACCGCCCCCTCAAAGTGATTTGAATCGTTAATGCCATATGTGGGATTTATAAAGGATGGAGTAAATGATATTATATATGATATTATACTAGAATTATAATATACCTTTATTTCATTAAATTTCATTCCATTAAATACGAAATAGAAATGAAAGTAGCGTTCATGCTTACGTACAGCTTACCGTCTCCATGAACTGTTCATTTCATTTCTTACCTCTAAATGTCATATAATATTATAAATGAATGTATATACTGGATATATATGATATATATTATATCTAAATCATGAATATAATTCTGGATATAATGGATATTTTACCACATGAACAAAATGTAACTATATGAAGTTTATTTTTGACTCAAGTACCAAAGATCGACAAAACGACCGTTATTTAACTTAAATAATTACATAATGTTTATAACATGGTAATATGTGATATAAAAGTAATAATGAACTTGAAAAAGGTTCTTAAGAAATTATAAATTAACTCTAGTTTATTATTTAGGAGGTTAAAGAACGATCGAGTCAAGTCGGACATGAGGTAAGGGACTTCGTCTCAATCTCCTTTCATTGAGGCATATTTTATTTTATACACAACTTTCTTTTATGCGATGTATAAACCAATTTTACTTTTACTTTTATTCAAAAGGAATATTTTTATACGAATCATTTTTACTAAATGAAATAGAGGATGGTTTGTCCTACGTATGAGGTGACAACAACTTCTCTACCGCCGTGACCATTATTTCAGTTTCTGCTTCCTTTACAAGCCATTACATTTTTTTAAAATGAAAAATAAATAACATGTTTTACTTTTCTTTATTTTGGTATTGAAAATGTTTTTGATGATTTTTTTATTATATCAACATGTTGTATTGATATCTTTTGATTGAAATGTGTAAATTTTATGTTTCCTTTATGCATGTTTTATGTGATATGATTATGTTATGGTTTATGATATGTTTAAACCTTTTCATATAAGGAATTCATTGGACATAATAAGTGACGGGTGGAGCCCACTATAGTTCCTTGATGCATCGGTAGGTCTCATGAGACAAACTAGTGTCTTGGCACGAGGCCTTGACAAAGTCTTATTTGTAGTCTTGGCACGAGGCCTTGGCTATGTGGTTATGATAGTCTGGAATTATGCATTCCATAATTATGAAAGTGGTTATTGATATTGCATGTGATTATTCTACTAGTAGAATATCCACGTGAATAATTAAATGGAATTTCTCCATTTTATTTTTTCCATATTATTCTAAAGTTCATGTTTAAAAGGCTTTTGTTTTGGTTATACATTTCCTTAAATGTTTATGTTTATTTATGAATGTTTCTGCTATATTTTTATCCTTACTAAGCATCTGAGCTCACCCCTTTCTATGTTTTATTTTTCCCAGGATGTGAAGAAATATTTTATGATTGACCGGTAGGTATAGTCTGAAGGAGATATGAGTGTAGACTATGGAGACTATGTTATTGTAGTTTTTAACTTTATGATGTAATGTAACATTTATGAATTTATCTAGTGTTTCCAAGGCTACTAAAATAATCGGTCTTTCGAGACATGATCTTTTGTGATCATGCCAATGTTACGTAATAACGCACCGACTCTGGGTAACTGGGGTCGGGGAGTTACCGTTGGTATCAGAGGTTGTTTAGTACTAACCTTGGAAGCTATATTTAGATAAACTCTGATAAGAGCACATAGAAATAAGATAGACATTGAGGATTAGTATAGAAGAAATTCCTATAATTTAGTATTATAGAGATTTTTTGAGTTTTCCGAGCAATACATCCCTGTATGGATACAAGCAGGTAGAGGCGGTTCTGGCACTGATGTACCTAGGGGTAAAACCCGAAAACACCACTTTGATCTAGACTCGAACGGGGACTGGTGCACGAAAATGGGCCTTACTGCACTCTTGGTTACGACACTCCCGGGGGATATTCTTAGGATAATTCTCATTTTCATTACAAACCATTATGAAGGGTTTATGAGTATATACTTCCTCAAAGAAAACATTTTTATGATTATGGATTATATTCAAAAAAAAGTTCAATTTATGTTAAGTGTTCTGAAAGTTTGTTATTATGTATTTCGATTCATAAACTAATCTAGTTTATGAAATTGTTTAGAAATGGAACCTAGTGGAAGGAATGGAAACTGTATAAATGCACGCACTCCATGTAGGGATTGCCCTCCTGCTCAAGATAATTATAGTGGGTCTGGTGATGCAACTGGTGCTGATCAGCTAATCACCATATTGGGACAAATCACTCATGTTATGAATAATAACCTTACCTGTATGGGGCAACCTGATCTGCAATATGGAGGATAAATTTTAGATCGCTTCATGAGGAAAAAACCACCAACATTCAATGGGAGTACAAATCCCTTAGTAGATGATCAATGGATAAATTCCTTAGAGAAAATATTCCATGCCTTGGGGAGTAGTGAAAGTGAAAAGGATATCATAGTAGGTTACTGCCTCACAGGAGATGCTGATCAATGGTGGTCATTGATTCAAAATAAAAAGGAAGATGAAGATGTATCAAGTATAGAATGGAGAGAGTTAAAATAGATTTTCTTAGAAAAATAATTCCCTCGTGACCATCGAGCAGATATGGAAAGGCAATTTCTGAGTCGGAGAAAAAGGGAGGATGATAATGTCGCAATGTATGAGGCTAACTTTACAAGTTTAGCGAGGCATGCACCAGATTATATACGTAACCCAAGAAGTAATATTGCACATTTCTTTGATGGGTTAAAATCTTTTCTCTGTCAATCCTTAGTCTCGCAATCTTTCTTGTCGTACGAAGATATTGTCTCATGTTCTATCAAGACAGAAAAGGAATTATCTAAATCTTCTGACAATAAAGTAAAGCAAGAGAAGAAGAGAACGGTGGAACAAGAGATAGATGAAGGTAAAAAGGGAAACGAGGATTTTCCATTATGCAATAATTGTGGGAAGAATCACCCTGGTACTTGCCTAAAAGGAATGGGAGTTTGTTATAAATGTGGAGAAAAAGTTCACCAGGCTCGTGATTTCAAGGGAAAGAAAGAGGATATCAATGTTGAATGCTACAATTGTAGGGAAATGGGTCATTATGCAAATGAATGTCCTAATCATCAGGGAAACTTACCTCATAAAAGGCCAAGAGATCAAGGCCAATATTATGTTGTTACTACAGTTGAAGTGGAATAATTATTGTATTTGTGTTTTTGGACTCAAGAAATATATTATGGATATAAGAGTAATGTGATATATATAAGTATTGTATTTTAGTACTTGTTGTATTCATTAAGGTTATAATATGATGAAGTTAATCATATTTTTAGTATGTGACAATAATAGAAACATTACTTTGTTTGAAGAATCTGATGTTACAATTGATTTTGGAATTTAGAGACCATTTAGAGAAAGTCTGGACAGAGCTATTTTGGATAACTATAAAGGTTAGAATGGATTAAGTTGAACTTTGGATATTATTGTTTAAGGTTAAAATATTTCTGAATATTATTTTTGGAATATCATAATACTATAGTTTTAGGAAAAGGACAACCTGCAGGTTGGGGGATAACCCGTCGCGTCGGACAAAGCTGTAGGAATCGAACCCACAACCATAGTGAGACAAGCCTTTATTACCTACCAGTATCCTATAGGAAGTCGCAATTTATTACAAAATAGTTTTCCTAATCTAAATATTATGTGTTAATATTTTTAACCTTGTACAATTAGGATAAATATAATATTTTTGAGTTCTATTATCTTTTGAGTGAAAGATGAGTTTGTGGTAGAAATTAGTTGAAGGTTGAAACTCTACTTGTCAAGCATATATATACCTATCTCTTATTCTATCAATAAATTAATTCATAAAATTTAGGAAAGGGATATTAAAACAAAAAATGTGTTATCCAAATACCTTATGTTTTATTGAACTGATGATATTTTAAATCAGCATAGATTGAAGGCTTTGAGGCCCTCAATTTTACACTTGTTTGTGATTGATGACCTCAATCACTCCCTACAAATATTTACGTTTTTCCTCCAATTATATGTCTCTAATTACCACCAATGTTATTCTAATCGAGATCATAATTTGGTGGTGACTTTTAAATTTCCTTTTACCTCTTATTAAGACTAAATTTTATTAACCTTATTTCCAATGTGGGTTTTCCACAAAGGTATTTTCTACTTTCAACCTTTTATTTTCAAGAATAATTTAAAATTGCAAGGATACATTTTATTTAAGGAGGGTAGAATTTAACACCCCAAGCTTCCACAGTACGCTTTTCTTTCAATAATGCAATAGCTTGCATTGTACGCAAGTTTGAGATTCTAACACACCACGACCAATCGAAGTAGCTATTATGAATAGTAATACCCACTTTTTGAAATTATATAAATTTTATATTTCAGAATGGACTTCTTTTTTTGGATTTGGAATATCGAAATTATCCTATGTTGAATTTTTGGTATTTTTCTGAGAACTTCCAATTTTCGATGAATAGCGAAAAATACATAAACACAACTTTTTTAATTAAAATACTTTATAGTGATAAATTATACTATTGAGTGGTTTTAAAGTATTATTATAATATAATTTCATTATTTTATCCAATGGGGGTCATTATAATTAATTTCACTTTGAAATTGGACATAAACGAGTGTCAATCTTTTGATAGATATTGTTTCTTAAAAACATGTTATTTGTTTTGACTTAGGGAATTAAATATAAAAATAATTAATGCAAATTTTAAGTTTTGAATTTGGTAAAATGTACATCAATTTTTAATTTGGAATATCAAATATATCCTAGGGGTAATTTTTGGTATTTTTCTGAAAAACATCGATTTTTTATGAATAGTGAAACCACTAAGTGGTAGTTACAAAACTGATTTTTCGTTTAAATGAAATTTTACCACCTCTGTGATTTGAATTTCAAAAATCCGACACACATAATTGTCATTATGAATTAAAACTTGGTTCAATGGAATTAATATATTTTTTTGGTGAATAGTAACTTTTAAGTTCTATTAATTGCGATTAAAGATAATTATTGTAATTTAAGCTAAATATAATGCTATAATAATATTAAATTACTTTAAAAATTGTCCTATACTTATTGGATGAGTCATGTCCGACCAATACAATCCATGGGTTAACTTGGGGGCCCCATGGAGCCACTTGGGTAAGAAAATGACATTAATAACTTTTTATTTAAAGTAAGAATAAAAGTGTCACAAACATGTATTTCTTTACTAAAAAATATTTTACATTGGGTTATACAAGTAATATTTTTTACTATAAATAGTCATTGGTAATCTAAAAAGATTTCCCACATCATAGTATTTTTTTCATAATTTTTGGACATTAAATAAAATAATTTTTTTATGACACCATGATGATGTAGTGATTGCCTCATTAATTAACGATTTAAATAAAATGAAAATATAATGTAAGCTATAAGACATATACATGTCAAAAACCTATTTTATGAGTGTATTTATAACCCTTATCACCTTATCCTAGAAATATATAATTTTGGGACCTTTAAAATTCGAGACTCATTATATAATAAAGTAACATTTCTTGACTTTTCAAGATTGCCCCTCCTCTCAACTTATAAAAGGCCCCCACCTCTACCACCTTATTCACACCTTCAAAGCCATTTTGCTCGGCCAACCTCTGCCCAAATACTCTCTCAGCTTCCCTCTCTTACTCCTATAAGCCTCACTTTGGGCATATGTCTTCCCAAGGAATCCTTTGGATCAAATCAAAAAGAGTTACCCGATTTTAAGGTAATGTCTTCTCTTATGTTCTTTTGTTTTATTTTTCTTCTCCAACCCCTTAAACCCTTTTTATTACTTTATTTTTTAACAACACCAGTATCTTCAATATACTAGGATTTTTTATGATAAATGTTTTATTTACACTTACACACACCTTCATCTAATGGTTAAAGAATATACTGTTTTTGTGTGTGGCGAATTACTACCTCACGAAACAATGATTGTTCAATATTCTTTTAACACCTCTCATGGTGGCCATTATGATGTAACTATATTTTTATATGATATATATTATGTTTATGTTTCCCTTGTGCTTATGTATATTTCATTTATGGAATACCTTTATGATTTCAATTATGGGTAAACGCGATAATTTCATTTTAGGAAGTGCGGACTACTGGCCCCTCAAAGTGATTTGAATCGTTAATTCCATATGTGGGATGTATAAAGGATGGAGTAAATGATATTATATATGATATTATACTGGAATTATAATATTCCTTTATATCATTATGATTTCATTCCATTAAATACGAAATAGAAATGAAAGTAGCGTTCATGCTTAAGTACAGCTTACCGTCTCCATGAACGGTTCATTTCATTTCTTTCCTCTAAATGTTATGTAATATTATAAATGAATTTATATACTGGATATATATGAAATATATTATATCTAAGTCATGAATATAATTCTGGATATAATGGATATTTTACCACATGAACAACTTGTAATTATAATAAGTTTATTTTTGACTCAAGTACCAAAGATCGACAAAACGACTGTTATAAACATAAATAATTACATAATGTTCATAACAAGGTAATAAGTGATATAAAAGGAATAATAAAATTGAAAAAGGTTCTTAATAATGTAGAAATTAATTCTAGTTTATTATTCATGAGGTTAAATAACAGTCGAGTCATGTCGGACACGAGGTAAGGGACTTTGTCTCAATCTCCTTTCATTGAGGCATATTTTATTTTATACACAACTTTATTTTATGCGGTGTATAAACCCATTTGACTTTTACTTTTATTCAAAAGGAATATTTTTATATGAGTCATTTTTAGTAAATGACAAAAAGGATGTTTTGTCCTACATATGTGGCGACAAAGACTTCTCCGCCGCCGTGACCATTATTTGAGTTTCGGCTTCCTCTACAAGCCAATACTTTTTTTTAAAATGAAAAATAAATACCATGTTTTACTTTTCTTTTATTTTGGTATTGAAAATGGTTTTGATAATGTTTTTATTATATCAACATGTTGTATTGATATCTTTTGATTGAAATGTGGAAAAGTTATGTTACCATTATGCATGTTTTATGTGATACGATTATGTTATGCTTTATGATATGTTTAATCCTTTTCATATAAGGAATGCATTGGAATTAATAAGTGATGGGTGGAGCCCACTATAGCTCCTCGATGCATCGGTAGGTCTCATGAGACAAAATAGTGTCTTGGCATGAGGCCTTGACAAAATCTTATTTGTAGTCTTGGTACAAGGCCTTGGCTATGTGGTTATGATAGTCTGGCATTATGCATTCAATCATTATGAAAGTGGTTATTGATATTTCATGTGATTATTCGACTAGTAGAATATCCATGTGAATAAGTAAATGGCATTACTTCATTTTATTTTTTCCATATTATGTTGAAGTTCAATTTTAAAAAGGCTTTTGTTTTAGTTATACATTTCCTTAAATGTTTATATTTATTTATGAAACTTTTCGTTGTATTGTTATCCTTACTGATCATTTGAGCTCTCCCCTTTCTATGTTTTATTTTTCCCAGGATGTGAAGAAATATTTTATGACTGACCTGTAGGGATAGTCTAAAGGGGATATGAGTGTGGACTATGGAGACTATGTTATTGTAGTTTTTCACTTTATGATGTAATGTAACATTTATGAATGTATCTAGTGTTTCCAAGGATACTAAACTAATCGGTCTTTCGAGACTTGATCTTTTGTGATCATGCCAATGTTACGTAATAATGCACAGAATCTGGGTAACTGGGTTGCGTGCGTTACATTAATGGTCATAAACAATAATCATGGATGAAAACATAGTAGATCGTAATTCATGAATCATAATGGAATCAAGAGAATAGGCCATGAGACTATAACATGGGAGTAAGATATGTAATTGTGGCATACACATAAACATATAAAATCCTATATTACGGCTACGTAACAAGACCTTAGTAACATGTAATGCTTGAGAAACAACCCATGTACCTACTTTGGGCTTAAGATAATAACATTTGTACTCTATTACTTTTGGGATTGGGCTACAACTAGTTCACCCACTTACTTGCAGGATTGGTCTTCAACCCATGTACCTTCTTTTTTTGGGATTGGGCTATAACCCATGTACCATTTTACTTTTCGTATTGGGATTCAACCCATGTTGATTCATATTTTCAGGCATGGGATACAACCTATTTACCCTTTCAGATCATATACCATTTATCATTTCCCAATGCATTGGAGGGAGATATAGGTCTCACCCATCACATAACAAAATGAAACATACATGTGTCGTAGGATAATAAAACTTTCCTCACATCATGACCCATAAAAAGATATGGGTTTCATAAAAAACAATCATGGTCCATGAAATGAAATGGGTATAATTAAAATATCATCACATCATAACCTAATGAAAATATATGGGTTTTTGAATCCTTCCACTAAAGAATAACCCATGAAAAAAATCAGGATTAAAAATCGTATAACCCATGGAAGAGAAACAGGTTTCATAAGAACAATTACGTCAAAACATAAACCATTTAATAGATAACATTAATGGAAACTTTGGATCGTGAGTATCATCAAAAAATATCATCTTAGGTGGAATAGAATTTTTGAAATATCCTATAATAAAATTTATTGATGAAAGCATCCTTTATTCTTTGAAAATATATTTTTTAAACATAAAACCTTTTGAAAACCATTTTAATAAAAATAATATTGAAAACTTATAAAGAAATCTTGAAAAAAAAATTGAAAATGATTTTTCATTAAAATACTTTGAAAACATATAAATAAGGCTTGAAAACATTTTGAAAACCATTTCCATTGAATATTTATAAAATAATCTTAAAGAAAATTGAAAACAATTTTCTTTGAAAACATATAATAGAATATTAAAAACATTTTGAAATTAATATTCCTGGAAAACTTATACAATAAACTTAAAAACATTTCTAAAATAATTTTCCTTGAAAAGTTATAAAATATACTTAAAAAAATTTGAAAAATACTTTCTTTGAAAACAATTTTGAAAACATATAAAGAAACCTTAAATGTTTTAAAATTTGTTTCATTGAAAATAAATTTTAAAAACATTTTCTTAAAAATTAACCATTTATACATGGAAAGGAAGATTCATAGAAATTATGGTGCGAAAATCCATTCCTACCATATGAGGTAAAAAGAACATTCTTTTTTCATGGTAAAATGGGTAGAAAATTCCTTATTCGGAAAGTGATAAGAAGGTTCATTTGAAAATATTGGTAAAATAAAAAAAGTTATAATGTATTTTAAATATTATAAGATAATATTATAATATTCTTAAAACCCCTTTATAGAGAACATAGTTTTATGGAGCACATATTCTTGACTGAAGAGAGGGTAAAGTCCGACTTTCTTAAAAACACATTTTATCTATCTTATGTAACAAATAGTGGAATAATGGTACCAGTACATGAGTAAATAATGAATATAAAGAGGATACAAAATTCCTTAATTATCTTCAGAATTGAATCATAATATTTCATCAATGGAATCATAAACATAAACAATTTTGATAAGTGATGAGATTATTTCAATAAACTCTTACCACTTGGTAACATTGAACCATACTCGCGATGTAAGAAAATAAAATTACATGAACAATAAAATCTCATGAAAATAATGATATTAATGATATAAATTTTCAAAGGTAGTACACATACCTCATGTAAAATTATAGGTTCATAACATTTCATGTTTCTCAAAGAAAGGAAATTGAGACAAAATTACTTTACTGTTTTGGTAATTTTTGAAACATAACCCCCATGAAAGAAAGATAATAAAATGGATATATAAATAATGATATATTTATGTATAATAATTATAGAATTCATAAATTGTCTATATAAACACTACACAAAAGTAATTGGTGGTGAATAAACCATGTATCTCACATGAATAAAAAGTGAGATTAAATTCCCTTACCTTGTGTCTTGACTCTCTTCGTACTCATACAATATTCACGTATAATAATCATAAGTTTGTTATTAATCTATGATATAAAAATATTATTATATATAATAGAATATATGGTTTGATTATGACTTTATATTACCATCATTTTAACAATTCTATGTTAAGGTTTCACTTTGGGTAATATACACATTGTTCTTTTCATGTATCTTAATTATTTATATCTTTGGTCATTTTTATTATATAATAATTTAAAGAATTTAAAACATGAAATAAATATTATTTATATTCATTATATATGTATTATAATCATATCTATAATATAGAATTGTGAAATGGAATACACTGTTGATGTGGAAGGTAAGTCTTATGTATGCAAAAATGTTGTTTTCGTTTTTATTATCGTATTAAAAGAATGAAATAAAATAATGTATATGTAAAAAAATTATATAATATCATTAAATTATAATTATAATGTTTTATGTATCATATATGTTCAGTGAACCCATCTTTAATCCATTTTATGTAGTGTGTGAATGAATCACATCGCTTTGAGGTGGTGGTAGTCCACACTTCCTTAAACGAAATTATCATTTTTACACAACATTAAAATCATAATGGTATGATCTAAATAAAATCTAAAAAATCATAAATAAATTATAAATATCATATATATAATATATTAATAAAGTTCACATCGTAATATCCCCCATGATATCCGATAAAGGAAAAAATATACAATAATCGTTTCGTTAGGTGGTACTACGTCATACACATAAATAGTATGTTCATTACTCATTAGATGGATATGTATGTAAGTGTAGGTAAAAACCTTATAATTAAAAAATAAAATCGTATTGAGTATACTATTTTTGTTATAAAATCATGTAATAAGATGAGTTTAGTTGTAGATAATTGAAATAAAATCACAGAGAAATGAAGAAGAAGGTTAAGACTATAGTGAGAGTGGTTGATGTCTTTGAAAGGCTAAAACCTGACTTGGGAGGGGTGTGTGATCTAGGGGTAGTGGAATATTAGTATAATGAAGTTTTAGTTGTATCCCAAATGATTTCAGTTCCTTGTGATTTCATTGAGGAGGTGGGGATATTGTAACGCCCCGATCCTAGATTCCCAGAGTCTGTGAATTATTTTAATACATTGGCATTATTATAATGAATCATGTCCCAAAAGACCAATCAGTTTAGCAGTCTTAGAAAATAGATTACATACATGAATGATACATTACAATTTATAACATAAAACAAAAAAGAAAAAATCCTTTCAGAATTCCATTTTTCCCTTAGCTTAACCCTGCATCTCAAACATAAAACACTTCTTGGGATCCTGGGAAAATAAAACATAAGAAATGGGTGAGATCAGATGCTCAGTAAGGGTAAATAATTTAGCAGAATCTATAAACTTTTAAGGCTATATGTTTAATAAAAAAAATTGTCTTTTAAACATAAACATGGACATAATATGGTAAAAAAATCAAAAACTACCATGTAAACATGCACATGGATATTCTACTAGTCGAATAATCACATGTAATAAATAATTTCATAATGAGGGAATGTATAGTAGAGGACTTTAATTTCTGTTTCAAGGACTCATGCCATGACCTAGGGGCTAACGGTAATCGGACCCCAACCTGGAGAGCCTATGTAACTAGACTCCAACCCGAAGAGCCGTTGTAACTGGACTCCAACCGAGAGAGCCTATGTAACTGGACTCCGACCCATAGAGCCTCTGTAACGGGACTCCAACCCGGAGAGCCACTGTAACCAGACTTCAACCTGGAGGGTCTGCTGAAACCAGACCCCAACCCAGAGGGATTACTTTTACCTATCCCCAACCCGGAACATACTATTCCAACACATTTATCTTAACAATAGGTTGAAACATAACATAAACAATTGTATTAAAACTAGCATATGAAATGTCAATATTTTAACCATAACCATGAATAGCATAAAAATAACTCATCCACAGTCAAACGTATCACAAAACCTTAAATAAAATATGGAATATTTGTATCATAATAAATCAACTTCAGACAAGTGTAAAATTTATCAAAGGATGTTGACATAGATAAAATCAAAAATATTTGAGAGATATATCTCTTTCTATTTTGAAATAATTTATGAGTCACATAATTATAAAGAAAACATTTATTTTTAAAATATTCTTATAAGATTGTAAGGTAATCCTCGACGATTTTATAACGGTATAAAATAGCTTCACCCGTTGTATAAGTTAAAAAAGACATTCTTACCTTAATTTTGTCGAAAAGGTTATAAAGTACCTTGTTTGGAAAACAACGGAAAGATTCCTTTCAAAAACATATAAGGTCAAATAAGGGTATAAATGAATTTAACTCATTGTATATAAAATAGTAAAAATGTTTTGAAATAAATTTTAAAAAAACATGGATGTGGATGATAAAGAGGTCCCAGTTGAAAATTACGTATAAACAACCTCGGATAATGAAGATATTGTAGAATTAACCCTTACCTTGTAATTTTCCTTTGGTCGAGGGTATGTTTAACCTCTTGTATAATGACAATAGTATATTATTAAATTATACCAGAATCATATTAATATTTATTATATCATACGTGATTCATTTATGACTTTATACTACCCATTTAATAATGATTTCCATGTTAAATTAACATTTTTGGTAATAATTACTTTATTTTTCATACGTAGTTTAACTTGTTATTCTTGATCGTATCATTTAGATCATGATTTAAATAATTACAAAATATAAAAATGATGTATGTATAATATATATTTATAATTTAAATATGTATAATATATAGATATATGAAATGGAAAACACTGTATATGGAGACGGTAGGTCGTACGTACTCATAAACGTTGTTTCTGTTTTCATATCGTATTGAATGGAAGTAAGTGAATGAGATGAATTTAAATATATATATATATATATATGGTAGAATTATTATTTCATATATCACATACTTATTAATAATATATATTTTTATAATCGTCGTTGAATGGTGAACGTGGAACTGAATCTCATCGCGTCGTGGAGACAGTAATTCATACGTACGCACGAGTGCAAATATCATTATATTGATGATGGAATTGTATGAAATTCATTGTTATATCATATATAATGTATAATTAACATGTTATATTTATTATTTACATCAATTATACTCATTATTATACCCATACAAATAGTGAATTGTTGAATTACAAACTACACCACGACCTGGACACGGTATGTCGTACATACGCCTGTATGGTGACTTTGTCATTTATAAAATGAAGAAAATAATGAATATTCTTGTACCATATTTATAATAACATTTTATTATGTAGAAGGTACTATAGTTATTACTTTATTATGGAAGAAACAAATAATGAAGAAGTGGAAGAAGAAAACAACTTGAAAAAGGTTGGTGAAATTATTACCTCTTCTTTGGGTGTTTCTTTTGAGTTGATCAAAAGGGCTCATTAGGTTGGATTTGTGACCAATGTAATGCCTCTAGGATGAATTTAGGGATGTTTTGAGGATATTTGGGAAGGTTTTGTCTGTTCCAAATGGCTTTGGAGGTTTGAATTTGAGATAATGGAAAGTGACCTTTTATAAGAGGGGTGAGCGGCACCTTTGGAAAAACTTAAAATATTATATTATTATAAAATAATTGTCAGATTATAATGGATCCAAATTTATTTATTTAGAATCTAAGGTGGTGATGGGTCGAAAACCTCTAAACCAATAGTTTTTAGACAAGTTTATGTTACCATTTTAGCCTTATCTTTTAGATTTAACTCTAAATTAAATAATGTAACTTTGACATTGTCTTATTTTATTCTTACACTATATGGTTAATAAACTTACTATAAACATCAAAGAGAACCTAAAGTAGTTCATTAATGCCATATATAATATTATTTAATCCCTTTGTCCAAACCTTATATTGTTAGGAATATTATATCAACCAATAATATAGTATTTGTTTTAAAAATAAATTTATATCAATTTTGACACTATTTGGTACATTGTTTTTGAAAAAGTCATAACAACCTTATCACTTAAAAGACAATTTATCTAATAAACCCTAATGTGTCATATTAACCTATAACATTAGTGGAATTCATTAAAAGTATCAAATTACATTAATTTGGATATTTATAATATCAATTATTTTAATCCTTCATTAATAAGGTAATTACTGAATCATCATTATGTCATTAAAAAATTAAATTATTTAATGTCTGAAAATAATAAATAAAATACCATTATTTAGGAAATATTTTTATCTTTATAATTAATATTTATAGTCGAATTTATCTTATGTATAACCTTAAATTAAAATGTTTTAGTTATGAAAACTTGAATTTAACACTTTTAACTCTTCTTTAAATTAAATAATAATAAATGTCCTAATCTAATCCAAGTGGACCTAAAGGGTCATATTTTATTCCTAAGGTTTTTTTTGGTCGAATTTCACTTATACAACAGAATTAGGACATATGTTATGGTAATTATAATATCTTTTTTACCCTTAATTACACTATTTACTTTTAATCGTGGTAAATAAAAGTCCAAAGTTACTATTCACCAAAAATTATTTCCATCTTATTGAACAACATTTTACTTACTGAGGATAATTTTTTCTCTAGTATTTTTGAAATTCAACTCACAGAAGCCGTAAAATTAAGTATTATGAAAATTTTCAAATGCTCCTAGAAGGTGGGTAAAAGATGGTAAAACTTCAACAAACTTTTATATATCTAAACTTATTATAAAATTAATCCAATGAATTAAATTGAACATATATGGGTATTATTTATATATTTTTACCTAATATAAATTTAAATAGAATAATTAATTATTTAAATAAAAAGTCAGTTTTAAATAATAACGTAGTGTTTTCACTATTCATCAAAAATTGAAAGTTTTCTGAAAAATACCAAAACTTCACCCTAAGCTAATTTTGATATTCTGAATTCAAAAATTCATTCTATTTTACCAATTTCAAAACATATAAGTTTCTTTAATTAATTTAAAATTAATTCTCTTTGTCAAAACCAAAAAACGTATTTTTATGAAATAATAACTATAAAAAGATTGACACTTATTTATGTCCAATTTCAAAGTGAAATTACTTCCAATGAACAAAATTTGATAAAATCATAAAAATATAATCTAATTATACTTGCAAACCATTAAAATTTATAATTTAACACTATAAATTATTTTTATTAAAAAAGTTTTTTTCAGTTAAAATATAGTATTTTTCACTATTCACCCAAATATGAAAGTTATCATAAAAACCCCAAAAATTTATTGAAACTAAATTTTTATGTCTTTATTATAAAGAATAAGTTTATTTTGTCAAATTGAATATATAAAAGTTTCAAATATTGGATTTAAAAAGGGTTCACCATCAAAAGGTGGTAAAATTGCATTTTAAAAAAATACTTCTTTTATCTGAAAAAATTAATTTATTATTAAATTATGTCTAAGAAACTCATAATATGGATTCTAAAATTATTAGGATTATATAAAGTACAAAATTCAGTTAATACTATTTATAACTACTTTTGAATGGCCAGTTTGGTAAGTCGTGGTGCGCTTGAACTCGATGTTGTGTGTAGTGCAAGTTATTGAATTACATTAAAGAAATAACGTACTATGAAATCATGGGGTGTTACATTCTCCCCTCCATAAATAAATTGTTTCCTCACAATTTGAAATTGTTCTTTGAAAATAAAATTTTGAAAATAGAAAATACCTTTTTGGAAAACCCACATCAGAAAATGGGGTAAACTTTAGTCTTAATAAGTGGGAAAGTGAAATGAAAAGGTCACCACCAAATTATGATCTCAATTAATTGAACATTGGTCGAAATTAGAGACACGTAATTGGAGGAAAACTTAAATATTTATAGGGAGTGATTGAGGTCATCAATTACAATAAAGTGTAAAATTAAGGGCCTCAAATCCATCAATCTATGGTAATTTAAAATACCATCAGTTCAACAAAACATAATATATTAGGATAACACATTTTTGGTTCTAAGATCCCTTCCCTAAAGTTTAAGAATTAATTTATACATATAATAATAGGAAAAAAATATACTTGACATTTAGAGTTTCATCCTTCAACTAATTCCTAACACAAACTCATCTTTCACTCCAAAAGATTTCAAAAAATATTCAATTTATCCAAATCTTATAAGGTTCCAAAAATAATGAATTTATAATTCACCTATCAGATGTTTTAAAAAAACTACATTATAAAATCCAGGACATCAGATAGGCCAGCGTTAGGTGATGCACCCATGTCGCCCTTCATTTGTGGGTTCAAGTCTCATGGCCTTTCCAGATGCGACGAGTTGTTGCTCGACCTCCAGGTTGTCCTTTTTATAATAATCAAAAAATAATTTTTAGAAATGATTTAACCATAATGATAGTATCCATTGTAAAAATTAATCCATTTCATCCTTTAGTCTTATCCAAAATACTTTTGTCCAAACTCATTGTCCAAAATTTATAAGGAAGTTAAACACAATGAAGATCTTTTTTCCCACGTAAAAACATGTGAATACTTTCATCATGTATACTTTTAAAACACATTAATACCCTGAATTACCATAAAACCTTGTTATTACATTAATTCTCCCTTATTCCTAATATAATACTATATATATTCCTTATATCCAAAAAATTTTAATACTCCAACAATGATGAAATAAACAAACCATTAATCAGTTCAAAGGCAGTCAAGAATATCCAATATAATTTATCCAAATCAACCATCTCTTATTCCAAAATTACTACCACAGCATCAGGACCATATTAAGGTTTATCATTCCTCCAACCATGTATTTCCCAAAAAAGTTTAACTTATTGTTGAGTCACTTTTCATATAACCATATAATCTCAAATCCTCAATGAAATAGTACAACAGTACAATCCTTATTTATTTCCATAATTCATATAATTGGTACATCGTCAATAAAACACTGAAATGACATAAATATTTAATAAAAAAATAAGAATATTAGTCATTCTTATTCATCTGTAGTAGTATCATAACCTGATTATTATCCAATAGCATCATTTTCGGTATACTCTGATGACTAATAAATTGATTCGCGTAGTGTCCAGACTCCTTGCAGATGAATCATTTTACATTTGAAACCTTTTTCTTACCCTTGAAATCATGTACTTGGTGTACTTTTTCTACAAACTTATAACAAACTCCCATTCCCTTCAAGAATTTACCAAGGTAATTATTTCCACAGTTATCACATATGGGAAAATCCTTCTTTCCCCTCTTTCCTTTATCTATCATTCTCTCTACCATCCTTTTCTTCTCTTACTTCCCTTCAATGCCATAGGACTCAGAGAATTATTTACTTATCTTATAACACAAGATACTATTTCTTCATATGATGAGAATATATGGGAGACGATTTCCCTTCTAAATGTTGGCTTAATAACATGAAAGATATGATCTTTATTACTCTTTGGATCAAACATATTGCTGGAGTTCGCATTCCTTCTACTCTGCGCCATTTCTAAACAATGGAATACACTAGGTTAGTTTATTAATCACAATTCATAATTCCAAACATGTAAAATACATAACATAAATTGAATAGTTTATGGATATAATCCATAATCATAAAAATATTTTCTTTAAGTAAGTATTTACTCCTAAATCCTACATAATGGCCTCTAATGAAAATGTAAATTATCATAACCATATCCCCCGGGAGTGTCATAACCAAGAGTGAAGCAAGGCCCATTTTTGTGCACCAAGATACCCTGGGTCAAGCCCGAAACTCCTTGTCAGAGTTTTCACTTCTGGGTACATTTGTGCTAGAGCTACCTCTACCTGCTCGTATCCAGACAAGGATTTATTGGTTGTAAAATACACAAAATCTATAAATTACCAAAATTCTAGGAAGTTCTACTATACCAATTCTCAAAGTATATCTTAGGGTAATGTTCTCTAATCAGAGTTTATCTAAATCTATTTCCAAGGATGTTGCTAAACATCCTCTGATACCAATTGTAACGCCCCGACCTTAGATTCCCAGAGACGGTGCATTATTTTAATACATTGGAATGATTACAAGGAATAAAGTCCTGAATGACTAATCAATTTAGTAGTCTTATAAAATAGATTACATGCATGTACATTACATTACACTTTCTAACATACAACACACACAAAAATCCTTTGAGAATTCCATTGTTCCATTATCTTAACCCTGCATCTCAAACATAAAACACTTCTTGGGATCCTAGGAAAATAAAACATACGAAAGGAGGGAGCTCAAAATCTCAGTAATGTTAAATAATTTATCGGAAGCAATAATATTTTAAGGAAATATGTGTAATAAAAACAATAGCCTTTTAAGTATAAACATGAACAAAATATGGCAAAAATAAATCAAATATTACCATATAAACATGCATATAGATATTCTACTAGTCGAATAATCACATGTAAAAACTAATTTCATAATGAGGTAATGAATAATATCATACTTTAATTTCTATGTCAAGGCCACATGTCAGGTCCTAGGGGATAACTATAACCGGAACCCAACCCAGAGAGCCTCTATAACCAGACTACAACTCAGAGAGCCTATGTAACCGGACTCCATCCCGGAGAGCCTCTGTAACGGGACTCCAAACTGGAGAGCCTCTGTAACAGGACTCCAACCCGGAGAGCCTCTGTAACCGGAATCTTACCTAGAGGGTCCTCTGTAAATGTAACCCAACCTGGAGGGCTTACTTTTACTGGTTCCCAACCCGGAACATACTAGTCTAACACATTCATCTTAAGAAGTGGTTGAAATATGACATAAATAATCATATTAAAACTAGCATACGAAATGTCAATACTTTAACCATAAAACATGAATGGAATAAAAATACCTCATCCATAGTCAAAAATATCAAAAAACCTTAAATACAATATGGAATATTTTTATCATAATAAATCAACTTCCAATATGTGTAAATTTTATCAAAGGATGTTGATATAGATGAAATCAAAACTATTTGAGAGAAATATCTCTTTATATTTTTAAATCATTCAAGAGTCACAGAATTATAAAGAAAATATTTATTTTGAAAATATTCTTATAAGCTTGTAAGGGAAGCTTAGATGAGGTTATAACGGAAGAAAATAGCCACACCCACCGTATAAGTTAAAAAAATACATTCTTACCTTAATTTTTTCGAAAAGAATATAATGTACCATGTTTGGAAAACGACGGAAAGATTTCTTTCAAAATCATATAAGGTAAAATGAGGGTATAAATGAATTTAACCCATTGTCTAGTAAATAGTAAAAACGTTTTGATATACATTTTAATAAACATGGATGTGGATGATAAAGAAGTCCCAGTAGATAATTATGTATAAACAACCTCCGATAATGAAGAGATTGTAGAATTAACCCATACCTTGTAATTTTCCTTTGGTTGAGGGTACGTTTGACCTCCGGTATAATAAAAATAGTATGTTATTAAATTATACCCAAACCATATTCATATTTATTATATCATACATGATTCATTTATGACCATATACTACCCATTTAATAAAGATTTACATGTTAAATTAACATTTCGGGTAATAATCGCTTTATTTTTCATACATAGTTTAACTTGTTATTCTTGATCGTATCATTTAGATCATGGTTTAAATACTTAGAATGTATAAAAATGATTTATTTATCATATATATTTATAATATAAATATGTATAGTATATAGATATATGAAATGGAAAAAACCATTTATGGAGACGGTAGGTTGTACCTATGCATAAACGATGTTTCTTTTTTCATATCGTATTGAATGGAAATAAGTGAATGAGATTAATTTAAATAAATATATATATAGATATCTATCTAGTAGCATTATTATGTCATATATTACATACTTATTAATAATATATATTTTAATAATCATCGTTGAATGGTGAACGTGGAAATGAATCTCATCGCGCTGTGGAGACGGTAATCCAAACATACACACGAGCGAAAATATCATTATATTGATGATGAAATTGTATGAAATTGGATGGTATATTGTATATATAGAATCATTAACATGTTATATATATTATTTATATCAATTTTACTAATTATTATTCCCATCCAAACAGTGAATTGTTGAATGAAAAACTATAGCACGATGTGGAGATGGTAAGCCGTACGTATGCGCGTATGGTGACTTTGACATTTATAAGATTGTGAGAATAACAAATATGGTTGTACCATATTTATAATAACATCAAAGTGTGTAGAAGGAACTGTATTTATTACTTTAGTATGGAAACAACAATGAAAGAAGAAGTGGAAGAATAAAAGAACTTGAAAGAGGGTGGTGAAATTATTACCTCTTCTTTGGGTGTTTCCTTTTGAGTTGATCAAAAGGGATCCATAGGTTGGATTTCTGACCAAATTAAGGCCTCTAGGATGATTTTAGGGAATTTGGGAGTATATTTGGGCTGAGGTTGGCTGAGCCAAATGGCTTTTGAGGTGTGAATTTGAGATAAGGGGAAGTTCCCTTTTAAAAGAGGGTGAGGGGAACCTTAAAACAACATAAAATATTATTTTATTATAAAATTATTTTCGGTTTATAATGGATCAAATTGATTTATTTTGAATCTAAGGTGGGTATGGGTAGAAATACTCTCAACAAATAGGTTTTAGAAAAGTTTAGGTTACCATTTTAACCTTATCTTTTAGATTTAACTCTAAGTTAAATAATTTAACATTTACCAGGTCTTCTTGTAATCTTACACTGTATGGTTAAAAAACTTTCTATAAACATCAAAGAGAACCTCAAGTGGTTCATTAATTACATATAAAATATCATTTAATCCCTTTTTCTGAACCTTATATTTTAAAAAATATTATATCAACCAATAATATAGTATTTGTTCTAAAAATTAATTTATGTCAATTTTGACACTATTTGTTATTTTGTTTTTGTTAAAGTCATAAAAACATTATCACTTCAAAAAAATTCTGATAAACCCTAAAATTTCATATTAACCTAGAAAATCAGTGGAATTCGACAAAAGTCTCAAATTACATTTATTTGGATAATTATAATATCAATTATTTTAATCTTTCATTAATAAGGTAATTACTACATCATCATTATGTCCTAAATAAATTCAATTATTTAATGTATAAAAATAATAAATAAAACACAATTATGTAGGAAATATATTTATATTTTTAATGAATATTTATAGTCAAATTACCTTATGTATAACCCTATATTAAAATGTTTTAGTTATGGAAACTTTAATTTAACACTTTTAAGTCTTCTTTAAATTAAATAATAATAAATGTCCTAATCTAATCCAAGTGGACATCAAGGGTCATATTTTATTCCTAAGGTTGTTTTTGGTCAAATTAAACTTATCCAATAGAATTTTTACTTGTTTTAGGGTAATTATAATATCATTTTTACCATTAATTACCCTATTTACTTTTAACCGTGGTAAATAAAAATCAAAAGTTATTATTCACCAAAAATTATTTTCATCTTATTGAACCAAATTTTACTTACTGAGGTTAACCATGGCTCTTGGATTTTTGAAATTCAACTCACAAAAGCAGTAAAATTAAGTTTTATGCAAATTTTCAAATGCTCATAAAAGGTGGGTAAAAGACCGTAAAAGTTCAATAAAATTTTATATATCTAAACTTATTATAAAATGACTCAAATGAATTAAATTGAACATATATATGTATTATGTATCTATTTTGACCTAAAATAAATTTAAATAAAATAATTAATTGTTTAAATAAAAAGTCGGTTTTAAACAATAATGCAGTGTTTTCACTATTCATCAAAAATTGAAAGTTTTCAGAAAAATACCAAAAATTAACCCTAAGATAATTTTGATATTCTGAATTAAAAAATGAAATCTATTTTACCAATTCCAAAACATATAAGTTTTATTAGTAAACTTTAAATTAATTTCCGTTGTAAAAACATAAAAGTGTATTTTTATGGAATAATTACTATTGAAAGATTGGCACTTGTTTATGCCCAATTTCGAAGTGAAATTAATTCCAATGACAAACATTGGATTAAATGGTAAAAATATAATCTAATTATATTTAAAAACCATTAAAATGTATAATTTAATGCTATAAATTATTTTGATTAAAAAAGTTGTTTTCAGTTAAAGTATATTATTTTTTACTATTCACCAAAATATGAAAGTTATAAGAAACACCAAAAAATTTATTGAAACTAAATTATTATGTCCTGATTCTAAATAAGAAGTTTATTTTGTCTAATTGAATTTATAAAAGTTTCAAATATTGGATTTAAAAAGGGTTCACCATTAAAAGGTGGTAAAATATCAATTTTTTTAAAAATAATTCCTTTATCTAAAAAAATGAATTTTTTCTTATATTATGTCTATGAAACTCATAATATGGATTCTAAAATTATAAGGATTATATAAACTTCAAAATTAAGTTAATATTATTCATAACCGCTTTTGAATTGCTATTTTGGAAAGTTGTGGTGCGCTTGAACTCGGTGTTGCGTGTAGTGCAAGTTATTGAATTACATTGAAGAAATAACGTACTATGAAATCTTGGGGTGTTAAAAATATATCATGTTTGTGCTAAGGAAATGATGGTGTCTCTGATAGGTGGTTCAAGTGGAGGTAGTGGCAAGCGGGTAATGGATACTAGCAGGTTGTGGTCTAGAGAGATTTGTTCAGTTCTTAATAAGGTAGAAGAAGAAGGATCTATCCAAACAAGACTAAGTAGGGTGGTTCCAGTTATTTGAGCTTGGTAATAGATTTTAATGTTTGGAGAATGAGGAACTTGTTTAGGAGAATGAAGAAACTCAGGTTGTTCCCTCCTAGGATGATGAAGGGACCCTAGGGTATGAGTCTTGTAATGAGTCCTCAGGTCATTTTTCAACCGATACTGATGAGGATTTCTAGGATATTAGGATTTATAGTCCATTGAAGAGGAATATCCAAAGCATAACTCATAAAGGGAGAAAGGATTACTCTTACCTACTACTACCAATGGAAATGAGATCTCCCAAGAAGTCAAAATCCAAGATGATGGATAGTGAGTCTAAGTCTCTGGTTAAATATGTTCGGGATGAGGAATCAGATCATGGGGGTGTTTCCCCTAAGGCTTCGCTAACTAGTCCACCGTAGGACCTAGGTGAAGATCATGATCAACCTCTCTAACAACTTATGCACTTGGATGAAGTAATGGTATAATCATTTCTAGTTATCAAAGCTACTGAGGATGAAGCTGAAATGATGATGGGAATGCCTTTACGAGTGATTACCAACAATGAACATAGTAATTGTGTTGACAACAAATACCTTATATTGATAATTTGGTTCAAATATGGGAAGATCAATCAAGAGGAGTATATGCAGACCAAGGACAAGCTCTCTTTTCGATTTGAAGACTTTTTAAAAGATGATCCAGATATTCAGGTTAACACTCTATCTTGGAAATTATGTAGGGAAACTGGCTCTGGTAGACTGAAGTTGTTTTTCAATGGTTTTTTATATCCTTTAGTTCTTTTTCCTTGTGGTTTCACAATTTTCCATTAAAAGTGTTTTTATAATAAAAGGAATTAATTTAAAAATTGAAATAAAATCTAGGAACTTAAAAAAGAATGTTAACTCTTATTCGGGTAACTCCTTTTGGTTTGAAAAAAAGGCATCCTTGTAATAATTTAGGACTAATGGGAGGTTTATAGGATGAATGGATTGATGTTGACGTGATTTTTGGGTATATCTGGATCTATCTAGAGTGGCTTGAGAGGTGTGAGGAAGTGGGAGGAGAGGGGGCCTTTTATAGTAGAGGAGGAGTGGAACACTTGTAATATTTTGACAAGGAATTCCATTCACATTTTTCATATTTCAGGTGGATAAAATAATGGAACCAATTAGATAAAAGTGATTATAGGGTATAAATATGTATTTTTGACCTTTTTCTAGGTCATTTAGACCCTTAATATTAAGGTTTAGTCCCTAGTAAAGCTTTATTTTACCTTAATTAATGTAATTAGTTTTAATTACTTTCAATAATATATTTGGTCAAAAACTAATTTTAACATTTTAGAAACTATAAATTATGTTTATTCTGAATATTTAATCCATTTTTTAAAATTAAAATCATAGAAGGGGTAAGAGGTAATTTAAATTTAATTCTGGAGTCAGGTTGATAATGCAGGTTTTTAAAGTATAAACCTCCCAAAGTTGGAAAAGTTTTTATACCCAATTTCAAATTGAAATTGATTTCAATGAGCTAATATGGATAATTTGATAAAAATATGTTATAATTAAACATTGAAGACAATTTATAATATAATTTAACCTTATAAATATTTTATATGAAAACGGAGTTTGGAATTAAAATTCGATATTTTTAACTATTCATTAAAAAGTGAAACCTTACAGAGAAAAACAAAACAATTATCCTAGAAAAATATTTATGTTTCTATTTCAAATTTTAAGTTTATTTTGAATTATTAAATTTCTAAAATTTGAGAAATTTGGGTTTAAAATTGGTTAACCATTAAAAGGATGTAAAAGTGACTTTACAAAGATATAGGTTTTTAACCATAAAATTGGGTTTGTTCTTATCTTATGGATATCAAATATTTTGAGTGAATTTAAAAATTATTTTACTGAATATATAACATATATATTAGATTAATATCACTCATTAATTGTAATAAATATAATTTATTAGGGTAAAATAGATTTTTGATTATAAAAATAATAGTATTTCCTTTTATATTCAATTTGATTTCATATTCATTTCTAATTAATTGGTTACCTAAAAATTCATATTATATTTGTGTAAACCATATATTTTAATAAATTTTCTAATATTATTCATTAAAAATAATTTAATGTTTGGGTTATATCTTATAATATTAAATAGTAACATTTTAATAATATATTATTGTCTGGTAAAACTCGATCCTTTGTGTTATGAATTCCATCAAGGAAAGTCAGTGTTGCATGTGATGTAAGCTCACCTCAGTGTTCCATGTTGATAAAGATAAAATTTAGTTGTGTGTAGTGAAAGATTAATTTGGTTTTGCGTATTAAAAAAGACAAAAATATTTATTTAACATAAAATAAACTATTTTTAGTGTTGAATGAAATAGAAAATATCGAAAATATTGAATTAATTTGAAAAATAAAAGAATTAAAAAAATCTCAGGGTGTTACATTCTACTCCCCATAAACTGAATTTCACCCGAAAATTTCTTCTAGGCTATCAAAGTTTTAATACTTTAATGTTTCATTCATAGAAACTCACATCGTAAAAATGAATACTAAAACATCCCTTAAAAGGGGAAATATGGTACCATAACGATTACCTAAAGTATTATATAACTATGTTTCCCCGTAGGATAAAATTGGTTCTGAGTGAAAACATGGAAATGGAAGATGAATATTATCATCATGTTCTGATAGAAAGTGATAGATAATAAGGTGAGGAGAAAGTTAACAATCATAAAGCCATCAATCTGTGATGAACTAGAGGACCATTTGATCCATCAGATAAAAGGTACAAGGATAACATTTTTGGTTTCAAGATAATTTTTCCTAAAATTTATGAATCTTCATGAAAAGATATACTTCCATGATTTCAGAACATCATAACCCTTTGTTTTTTCTTGATCCACATAACCTATTTCTCCAAAAAGTAAAGTGAATTCTTCATTCCTAAAGTACCAATATGTCATGAGATCTTTGATATTCTATAACATTTTTATCAGTTGTCATCGACACAAAGTTGTTAAAATAGGTTATCCAATATAAATAAATCCTCATGTGGTGATATAATTCTTTAATCTCATAAAATTCAAATGAATTTTAACAAAATATCACCAAAAATGGTTAACATTATAACCCTTCCGAAATATGAACATCCAAAACATTAAAAAGAAAGTGATGAAATCATCTTAACATTGATCCTCCATATATCTAAAATTATTAATTGGTTGTCACATTCCAAACATATGAATACCCACATCGCATATTCCCTTGTAAAATGGATATAACATGTATTATAATAAATCCTTTTGGAAAACAGGCAAGATTCCGTATTCTAATGATTAATTGATAAATTCTTTAAATCCAAGAAGTTGTAACATCATCCTTGGTGTAACAACTAGTCCCTGGTGGAATCACAAACACCCCTCCTTAATATGGTTGTCGGTTCCTGGCCCACCAGGTACCACCAGTTTCCCCAAAGATATGTGGTGCCCACCCACATGCCCAAACAGGTCATCTAACTTAATGACTATCCCACAGGTCAACACATGTCCTTTCTAGTTTGCTTTGTCCTGACTCACACAACCCCTGGGAAACTTCCAAAATATCACCCATCCTAAACACTACTCCAAGCGAAGCATGATTAACTGTGGAGTTCTAATCAAGTAGGCTTATAAAAAACTAATGTGCACCTTGTTGACATGAGTTATATCACATGGTTTTCACATTTCAAAAATTTGAATACCCTCATCACATATTCCCTTGTAACATGGTAATAACATTTACTATAGTAAATCCTTTTGGAAAACATGCATGCTTCCTTATTCCAATGATTAATTGATAAATTAATTAAACCCAATAAGTTGTAAAATCTTCCTTGATATAACAATTGGTCCCTGGTGATAACACAGACACCCCGCCTTAACATGGTCGTCAGGTCCTGGCCCTTCAGGTACCACCAATTTCCCCACAGACATGTGATGCCCACCCTGGGGCCCACCCATGTGCCCAAACATGTCATTTAACTTAATGACTATCCCATAGGCCAACACATGTCCTTTAAAATGTGATTTTCCCTCACTCACACACACCCTAGGAAATGTCCAAAACTTTACCCATCCTGAACACTACTCCATGGCATGAATGCTTAACTATGGAGTTCTAATCATGTAGGATCTCGAAAAATAAGGTGAACCATGTTTACATGAGTCATATCACTTAGTCATTTGAAAATTTATCATTTAGTGGTGTTAAAACACCCCCCCCCCCCCCCCAAGCACAATATCTTCATTGTGGGCCCTACATCTCAATTGAGGCAGTGCACAATACTTCATGATGGGTTCCTCCTCTGATACCAAATGTAACAACTGGGCCTCAGTGACAACATAGACACCCCGCCTTAACATGTTTGTTAGGTCTTGGCTTTCCAGGTACCACCAGTTTCCCCATAAACATGTGCTCCCCACCCTAGGTCTCACCCACATTCCCAAATAGGTCATCTAACGTAATGACTATCCCACATGCCAACACATGTCCATTTCAATGTGCTTTGTCCTCAGCCACACACGCCTTGGGAAACTTCCCAAAAGGTCACCCATCATAATCACTGCTTTAGGCCAAACACACTTAACTGTCGAGTTCAAATCAGTTAGGCTCTTGAAAATGAAGGTGCTCCTTATTCACATGAGTCATATCATTAAGTCATTTAACCCTTTATAGTTTGGGGGTGTTACAATTGATGACATAGACCACTTTATCCATGATCAATTTGCGGATAATTTGTACCTTCAAATTTACTTATTCATATACAACATATAATTATCTAAACATCAGTATCCCAATGTTAGGAATTAATTAAGGGTTGTCTTACCTTAATCAAAAAACCACCCTTCCATGAAATTAATTTTCTATGTCTTCATCAACATTCACATATCCTTTTTAATCCTTAATGAAAACTTATACTGAATATACTTATATACTTCATGATTTATATAACATAATATTTTAATTCCAAGATGTAAATACTTTTTTTGGAAAAAAATATTCTTAAAGAATTACTTCGGATTCATAAACTTATTTCTTAATAGCTCACTCATGACAGAAACTTCATTTTATTTTATTTTTAAAAAAAATAACTTCCTAGGATAGTGAGAACCGAACAAGTAGCCAGGCTAAAATATGAAATATGAATCATGTATTATGTTTCCTTAACCTAAATCAAATCATTCCTCTTATGTATAATGTATATGGAACTAGAAGAATATCACATAGATTTCACATGTTGTTTGTGGTCTCCTCATCATCAGTAGTAAAACCATTAGTTGTACCACCTTACTAATTAACCTCATGAACCTCCCACATAGAAAATATATTTTCATAATTCACATAATTTCCACATTTAATGATATCTTCAATTAATAATACATTAGGAAGGGAAACATTTTCATCCATTTGATTAACTAAACATTTCAGTTTCCCTTTCCAATTACATACTTTTGGAACTTATTTTACATAGTAAAAAAATCTTCTTGTTACTATAATACATTCACTTAGGTTATTCCTTCCACATTATTGACACAAATGAAATCTAAAAACTTTCATTCCCCTATGGTCTTCATTAGAAAAATTTTGAGGAAACCCTTTCTTTCTCTTCCTTGGTGAGTCTGAGAGTTTGTTAATTTACTTATGGTTGATCTTGTTACTTGAATACCCATTAGGAATAATCACAACATAATTCACTCAAGTAATCGTTACATTTCAATACTCATGAATAGATTTTCCATCATACTCAATGTTAATCCAATTCCTTATAGTTCCCTCCATTGACTAAAACCAGGAATAATTGAGTAAGAAATGATTATCATAGTGAGGAATTACATAATCCTGGAAACAAATTTTATCATTTATATATTATGAAACCTTTATTAAACTATGACTCCTTAGTTTTATCGTAATTTATTCATAACTAACTGAAATTTGAATCATTTATGATGGTTATTACAAATTTTGTGAATTTCCAAAGCATATCCCCCGAGAGTGTCAAACAAGGTGTGCAACAAGGCTCGTTTTTTTTTACCAGATTACACCAAGTTAGGCTCTAGACATATTATCGGAGTTGTTACCCTTATGTATATATGGTCCAAATCCACATCTACTTTCATTATCCAGATGGGGATATATTTCTAGTAATTCACTCACTCTATCCTTTACTAAGATTCCAGGACATTTTTCAATACTTTTCCTTATCCTTTGAATTATCCTTATATGTCACCTTATAGTTATCAATATTTTTTTCTCATCCTAGTTTCAAAAGATTAGGAAAATAATTACTCTAGTACCATCTATAGTTACTCTTCTTTTTCATACATTAACATTAAATCACTTTTTCAAAATGCTTAAAATACTATACAATCATATTCCCAAAGACCGTATTAGTTTAGGGCCTTTAGAAACATGGAAACATAAAAAATGATATATAATCGAGGGAAATTATCTCCCACTAGGTTCTTCATGAATAGAACCCTTCTTAAACACAACATACTTAATACATGCCTTCATAACCTGGGGAAGGAAACCTAAAAATGGGTGATCTTGGATGATCATTAAAGGTAAACAAGGGATACATTTAAGCATAAACATGAGCGTAAGGATATGATAATGTGATAACAACATTAGAAGATCATACCCAGTATATAAATGGTTATAAACATGAGTCATAGAATAAATATTGGGAGTTCATAATGCATGAATCATAAGGGAATCAAGATCATAGTCCATGATAGAATAACATAGGAGCGAGACATGAACTTTTGGAATAAACAAAAACATATAAAATCCTATGTCAAGGATACTTACCAAGACATATATAACATGATAGTATTCGTTTAGGAAATATGTACCTTCTTTGGTATTGGGATAACAACCTGTGTACCCTCTTATTTTCGATATTACACTACAAAATGTTTACCCTCTTACATTTAGTCTTGGGATTCAACCTGTGTATCTTCTTGTTTTCAGGCTTGGGCTACAATCTGTGTACCCTTTTACTTTTAGGCTTTGGATTCAACCCATGTACCTTATTATTTTTAATATTGGGATACAATTATTGTACCTATTGAGCTCATATACAATTTATCATTACCCAATGCATTAGAGGTAGATATTGGTCCCACCCATCACATAAAAAAATCATACATACATGTTCCATGGCATAATAAAACATACATCATATCATGACCCATAAAAAGTGATGGGTTTCATAAAACATCAATAATACCCCATAAAATGAAATCGTTATCATTAAAATTTCATCACATCATAATTATTGAAATATATATTGGTTTCATAATCATTTAATTAAAGCATAACCAATGAAAAGAAGTAGGATTCAAAATCATATTACTTGTGGAAGTGAAACGGGTGTCATAAGAATCGTTCCATCAAAACATAAACCATTTAAAAAATAATATTAATGGAACCTTTGGATAATTATTATAATCAAAAGATGTCATCTTAGATGGAAAATAATTTTTCAAATATCTTTTAAAAATATCTCTTGAATAAATTATACTTTCTTCTTTTAAAATTTCATTTTATAAAAAAAATTGAAAACCATTTTCATAAAAATAATCTTGAAAATTTATAAAGAAATATTGAAAACATTTTGAAAATAGTTTTTCTTAAAAATATATAGAAAAATGATAAATAAGTCTTGAAAGAATTTTGAAAACTATTTTATATGAAAACATAAAAAAGAATCATGAAAATGTTTTGAATACCATTTCATTGAAAATACTTTGAAAACTTATAAATAAGGAATGAAAACATTTTAAAAACAATTTTCCTTAAAAGATTATAAAATAAGCTTTAAAACATTATAAAAATAGTTTTACCATGAAAACATATAAAACAAGAAGAAACAATTTTGAAAAAAATTTACCTTACTTATTATAATATAATTTTTAAAACATTTTGAAAATACTTATCCTTGAAAACTTATAAAATAACCTAAAACTCATTTGAAGAACACATTATCAAAAAATAATTTGAAAAAATATAAATACATATTGAAAACCATTTCATTAAAAATTAAATTAATTTTTTTTTAGAAAGTAACCTTTTAGGCATGAAAAGTAAGCTTCATATAAATAATGATGGGTAAACTTGTTCATGTTGTATTAGGTAAAAAAGAACATTCCTTTTTTACAGTATAAATGGTAGAAAAATGCATTATTTAGAAAGAGACCAGAAGATTCATTTGAAAAAATTGGTAAAAGAAAAAAGGGTCAAATTTTCTTTTTTATATTATAGGATAATAGTATAATATTTATGGAGACCCTTTTTAGAAAAAAATATTTTTGAAGGAACACATATTTTTGACCGAAGAGAGGGTAAAGAGGGGACTTCTTAAAAAGAAATTATTAACTATACTTTGTACTAAAATAATGGAATAATGGTACCAATACATGAATATATAGTGAATAACTATATTTGAAGAAATATTATGAATTTTCTTGAGATGTGGGTCATAATATTTCATCAAAAAAGCGTAAACCTAAACAATCTCGATTAGCATATATTGTTTACTCGCTTGGTAACATTGAACCGTAATACACATGTAAGAAAATGAAATTACGTGAATCATAAAATATCATGAAAATAATGAGGTTTCTGATATAACATCTAAAAGTTAGTATGCACACCTTATGTTAAGATATATCTGAATAACATGGCATGTTTCTCAAACAAGGAAAATTGAGACAAAATTGCTTTACCAATTTAGAAAGTTTTGAAACATAAACTCCATGAAAGAAATATAATAAAAAGTATATTTAAATAAAAATAAAAAAAATATAATACACATATAATTCATCCATTATAATTATATACACCATAATAAAGTAATGGGTATTGAATAAAGTATGCATCTCACATAAATAAAAAGTGAGATGAAATTCCCTTACCTTGTTTCTTGACACTCGTCGTACTCATTCAATATTCCTGTATAATAAATATAAGTTTATTATAAATATATCACATAACCATATTATTATATCTATTACTATATATTTTTTTATTATGAATTTATATTACCTGCTTGTTAAAAATTCTACGTTAAGGTTTCACTTCGGGTAATATCCACTTTATTCTTCACAAGTGTCTTAATTCATTATATCATTAGTCCTTATACTTATATATTATTTAAAAAATTTAAAACATGATATAAATATAATTTTAATTCATTAAATTTGTATTATAATAATCTATATGATATATATGTATAAAATGGAATACACTGTTCATTAACACGGTTAGCTGTATGTACGCATCAACATTGTTTCAATTTTTATTATCGTATTGAAAGAAATAAATAAATTGACATATGTATATATATGTATATAATATCATTAAATTATAATTATAATGTTATATATATCATATAATTTAACTAAACCCATCCTTTATACATTCCATGTATTGTGTGAATGAATCATATAGCTTTGAGGGGTTGGTAGTCCCCACTTCCTCAAATGAAATTATCGTTTTTACAAAAGATGGAAAGAATAAAGGAATTTTATAAATAAAAAAATAATACAGAAAATATAAATATCATATATATAATATATTATTATATTTCCCATTGTAATTTCCACCATGAGAGGTGGTAAAGGAAAAATGAATAGTTATTTTTTTGTGAGGCGGTAGTTCACCGTGCACGTAAACAGTATACTCGTTACTTATTAAATGGAAATGTGTGTAATTTTAGGTATAAATATTATAATAAAAACATCCTATATACTTAGGATACTGTTGTTTTTATAAAATCACGGAATAATAATATTTTATGTGGTATTGAATTTAAATTATATAAAAACATGAGGAATAATGTTACCTCTTATTTGGGTAACTCGTTTTGATTTGTACAAAGGGGCTTTCTTGGATTGATTTATTCCAAAGGAGAGGATTATAATATGAGGTTTGGGATTTTTAAGATATATTTGGGTAGATATTTGTCGATACAATTTTTCCTTAGAGGTTTTGGGAAGTGGGAAGAGATAAGGCCTTTTATAGTGAATGAGGAGTGGCTCTCTTGTGATATTTTGACCAGAAAATCCATAAACATTTTTCACATGTCAAGGGGATACAATAATGGTACCAAATTAATACAATTGATTATAGGTTCTAAATATTTCCTTATAATGGCTCTGTCTTATGTTTTTATGTCATTTTTTCCATTAAGATTAAAGTTTAGTCCACAGTTAGGCTTAATTTTACCTTAATCGATGTATTTAATTTGAACTACTTTCACTAATATTTTTGGTAAAAAACTATATTTAAGAAATTATAAATTATAAAAAAAAATTATTCCAAATATGGAATCCATTTTTCCAAATTCCAATCAGTGATGTTTCAGAGATTAATTTAATTTTAATTTTGTAGTCGTGTCGACAAAGTGGGTTTTTAAAGTATAAACGTCCAAATTGTTTTTGAGTTTTTATACACAATTTTAATTTGAAATTGATTCCAATGAAAAGAATTGGATTAATTGATAAACATATGATATAATTAAAATTTTAAACCAATTTGAAATATAATTTACCCATATAAATAAATTATATGAAAAATCATTTTTTAAATAAAATTGAATATTTTTAACTATTCATTGAAAGGTGAAACCCTGTAGAAAAATAATAAATATTTATCCACACCTATTATTTTGTTTATATTTCAAATATAAAGTTTATTTTGATATATTAAATCAATAAAATCAAAAATAATTTGATTTGAATTGGTTTTTCCATTAAAAGGCGATACAAATATATTTATAAAATTATAGGTTTTAATGCATCCAATTGGTTTTGTTATTATCTTATGGCTATGAGATCTATTGAATGAATATCAAAAATATTTTATTGAATATATAACATATATATTAAATTAATATCACTCAATTATTGTAAATAATTTAATTTATTATGCTAAAACAACTTTATGATTATAAAAATAATAATATTTTTCTTTATATTCCACTAGTTTTCATATTCATTTATAATTAATTGGTAACCTATGAATTCATATTATTTTTTTGTAAACTATATATTTTCAAAAATTATGTAATATTGTTCATAACCTCAAATTTAATTTCTACGTTATATCCTGTTATATTAAATAATAACGTTTTAATAATATATTATTGTTTAGTAAAACTCAATCTTGCGTGTTATACAAGCCATTGAGGAAAGACATTTTTAAGTGTGATTAAAGATAACCTTGGTTTTTTGTGTAGAATAAGCTAAACTTTATGATGCATATAGTGAACTATTAACTTGGTTTTGTGTATTATACAATCCAAACATAGTTCATTAATATAAAATAAACTATTTTCAGTGTTGTGTGAAATGAAAAATATAAAAAAGATAATTATTTCAAAAAAATAATAATTCAAAAAATCTAGGGGTGTTACACAATGGGCCTTAGAATCATATTTCGTCTTCACGCCTGGTCCCAGAAATAATACATATAATATCCAAAAATAATACACTGAAAATCTAAGACAATACAATATTATATATTGATAAAAATGAGTTGGATCGTATTTTTTGGTTATTAGTCATTCATTCACTTTATTTATTTTTAATATCTTATTATAATATGAATGGAAGTAAAACATATTGTTTCACTATTTTGGGTTCATTGTAAAGGATTTATTGATTACTACCTATAATCTAGGGGTGAAAACATTCTCTTGTCATCTCATTTGAGGACATGATACTTATTTCTAGCCTGTGGGGATAAGTAACTCCCTTTGTACCTTATAATATGCTGACTCAGGTGATGTGTATGGTTGACCCAGAGTAGTTCATGATAGTTGATACATTAACATTTCTCTCTATTAGTGTGTTGACATGTTTCCAGACTCCAATCTCATTATTTAAGTCATGTATACATATTTCCATTGATAAAGTGGCCTCATGAGTTACACTCTAAGTGTATCTAAAAACTCATTGAATTTAATTTAATACGAATTTTGGAATAATATTTATTAAAGTTAAATTGATCATAAAAATTCAATTATGATATATTCGAGTTAAGAATATATTATTTGAATATATTATAATATTTTTTAATTTAAACACTAAACAATATTTTAAGATAAATATTTATTCAAGTTACATGAATATATATAAATAATATTAATTTTAAATTTTATTGAATATAATTTTATTTTATTTCATAAAAAAATATTTTATTATTAAATGTTTGATAATTTTTATAGAAAAATATAGATCGAGCCTAAAAATCCAATGGAAATTCTATATTTTATTTCATATAATTTAATTAAATATTATTTTGTTTATTTAAGAAATTATACTAGATGAAACATGTTACATATTAAATAATTGTATTATTATTATTATTACTTTATATATGAGGTGGGGTGAGAATTAAATAAAATAAGTGGATAAAGGAGTTTGTGTAATTATCCAATTTTAATATTAGTATATATTCAAAAATATATCATTTTCAAATTGATATTTTGTACCCACATGTGTTGTTATCTTATATTTTCTCATTCCTTGGAGAGATATCTCTCATTTTTCCTCTCTCAATAACCTATAGAAAATACAAGAGGTCCTCATTATAATCAATAGAGAATATCATAAATAACTTATTTATCTGGTGCTATAATCCTAGAAAATATGATCATCATTCTATTTTTTATAAATCGTGTGTGGATATGTCTAAAGGGATCCTCATTTGGATTATACAATGCGATGATAATACTAATACGATGGAAATAATTAATAATTGATCGAGAATAATTTTATAGTTTAATTAATAAAATTTCAATTAATTATAAATTAAATGTTCATGATTTTTTATATGAAAGTATAAGGAGATTTTATCATGTTATTAAATTTTATCTTTTAAACTTGATAAAAATCAAATATTAGGTCTCAACCTAATACTTTTTCTGCACCCCAGAACCATTTATGTGGAATAAAAGTGGTTATATCTTAATTTATATTTATTTAAAATTATTTTGTTGATTTTATATTTTTTTCACTACTTTTAATGTCTTAGTTTCGTCTATGAGTACAAAATTCAATATGGAGAATTAATATGACTTCCAATAGCCAATAATGGGTAACAAACAAATGAATAATGCTCAAAGAATCAATCCAAAGGTGTCATGATTGTTTACCTTAGGAAACCATTTCACAGTTTTTACAACTTGTACACACACCATTTGACATGTGTCACTCCACTCAAGTTACATGCTATATATTATGTGGACTATCATGTGGGTCCATAAATTCTGCCATTACACACTATGTATTGACATTTTGCATGAAACCTAATGTGCAATGTCTAGTTTCATTCCAAGTGTATCATGTTTCATGCTTTTGGTACATGTTTCATACTTCCTGTGGATTTCTAGTGGTATATGTTATGTATATTGATAGTGTATCATATATCCTTACACAATAAATTGTCTACACATTATGACCACATAGAGTTACATGTTATGTATATAATGACATGTAATGTGGTGTGTCAAAAATGATGTGGTCTATGTAGAACATGTAACAAATAATGAGTGGTGTGTCACTATAGTCTAGGTGATCATTTAATCTCCAATCAAGATATTTAATATTAATTAGTCTATGAAAACTGAGTCACCTCCACATAACATATCTTTTGATCATTAGATATCCAGTTATAAAAATTAATATCATGCAGACAGTAATAACCATATAGGATATAGAGCACACATCGTGTACTTAATTATTTAAAAAATATCTAATTTATTTAACGATAATTAATGGGGTCCCTTAATATGTCTCAGGTACAATTGATAAGAAAAAATTTATGATACGTATTTAATTTCTTAATGCTTTATCAATATATTAATTTTTTTAAAGTGAAAAATGTGAAACAAATGCTTGAAATTATTAAATATCACTATAATTTCTTATTGTGAATGATCATGGTCTTTGAATAACCTATGTATGTGTTGGGTTATTGTATTTAATTTTATTATTTTCTGTATGATTTTTTATGTGATAAATATTATTAAATTAAATATGACTCTCTATGAATCATTCCTCCCTCCTTTATTATTTATAGGTTCCCATGTGAAAAGATTATTTAATATAATCCTAAACTCCAGGTACCCCTCACGTACATGTGAGTATATATTTTAAATGGTAGAGATCCCATACAGAATAAATGCATCTGGACCATAGCTGATATGGATCTAAATAAGGATATATATGGTACGACAATGGATATTGCAACTCAATCTAGGTTTGTGCGCTTGGGGTACCCCCCCCCCCCATCCTCCAAGGTTTGGTATGGCTTATCACTGTATGATCAACCAACCTATAAAAACATATCATGACAATTCAATTTAATTATGTTATTTTATTAGTGCATGGTTATTTTTTATGTGGTGCATGGTTTACTAATTTTATTATTTCAATGAAATAATGTATTGTAAATAAATTTACTAACAAAATATAATAATTTTTATAATATGTATTCTATTAGTTTTATTTATTTACTTAAGTATGGTATCACAAAATGAAATTAATAGTATATAAAGGATTAAATGTGGTATCTTATAAAAAGTATAAAAAATGCATAAATTATTTTATTAAACAAGGTTAGTTATTTATCTAAGTTATACACAAATATCTAATAATAATTTAAAGGATAAAATATGAATATGAATGCAAAATATAAAAAAATACCACAGTATAAAATATTGAGTCATTAAATGAATTTTATCTTTTGTGTCACAATACAACAATAGCTTAAATAATTTTTCTGACCCTCATTAAGATACATTCAATTATTTATGACTTATAATAAATGTTTTTTTATAACTTAACAAAATTACTATGAAGGGATATTTCCCTATAATTTTTGGTGTAATATGTAAGCAACTGTTGACCAAATATGGGTATATGATTTTAGGATTTCAGAGTACACTCAATAGATTAAAAAACATAAATTTAATATAGTTGGAATGGATAAAAACTACCTAAATTCATTTAAGTAATTTGAATAGAATTTTTTATAATAAAGGAAATATAGATCATTTCCACTATAGTATCATATAAATTAAGTTTCCAAAATCCAAAGGTGAGATCTATTGGGATTTGATAAAATTATGGGAGATGTAATTTAATGGTTTATTAATTTTTTAGTAATTGGTAATCAAGATAAAGTAATAATTAATTATTTTATTTATTATTGATAATGACTTATAATACCATGAATAAATTATCATTGTGATTAGTTTTGGAAAAAGGGAATTTCCCATCCATTATAAGTATCCAAGATAGGTATAGGTTCTTGTTCATAGTACCACTGTAGGAAAATATGTTTTATGTGATGGAATCCCCTCTTCTAAATCATTCACCTTAGTGAGTTAAAAAGAGAAGTATTACGATAATATTCACATAAAATATGCATTGGATGTTTATTGCATCATTTTTATAGTGCCCAATGTATTTTGATGAATTGTTTTGTATTTATAATCAATAATAAGTAATGTTAATTTATACTAAGGGAATCATGGATTTAGTGAGAATTAAATTCAATATGTAATGATCTTCATTAAAAAGGACGAATTAATGTTTGAGGAGATTAAATTTTCACATGATTGATGAAAAGTTTCAGGGAAAGGGGAGATTGAAGAACCCCTTGGAGGGTAGTTTGAGATACAACTTGGAGTTCCTTTAAAGAAAAAGTTAACTAATAGGATAAGGGTCTATTTATCAAGGAAGTTATAATAAATTCACATGGGATTAATTTAAAATATAATATATTATATATGTATTAAACTATGTTTTCAAAATAAATTAATTTGATATTGAAGGTTTGAGTTTTTATCCTTGTGTTTGGAAAAAAATGATGGGAAATTTTCACTCAGATAAATATTGATAGCTCATATTATGATAAGATGAGAAAGTCTTGGTCTCTTTTAATAAATGATTAAATCACTCAAAATTCATAAAATATGATGAGATTTATTTTAGAGTGTGTTGAAGTATAAATATACATTTAAATACTCAAGGTGGGTCTTTATATGATTTATATAACATGAAATTATATCGATGAGTTTTTATAAAGGATTTATATTTTGTTTGAAGTATATTTATATGTCTCAAGATAAATTACTATTGAAAAGTATTATTGTAGAGGAGTTGATAAGGTTGGAGAAAATTTAACAAAATTCAAGGATGTAGAATTAGAATAAATTTATAAAGTATTTTTTAATAATCATATCATAAAAATACATAAGAGTAGCCTAAAAGCATCCATGTATGTATAAGAATAAATTTATCTTATGTTAGAATAAATTTGAATTTTTACTGAGTATATATAAGTAAATATAATGTTATGTATGAATAACTCTTCTGATTTCCTAGAGTAAATAAGAATAACTTTGATCTTTCACTATGTATGTAAGTTTAAACTTAATGTTTTGTAAGAGTAAACCTAGGAGTGAAACTTCTATGTAAAAAACTACATTGTTCTAAATGACATGTAAGATTAACCATAATCTCATGAAAGATTAAATCGATTCTGTAATAAATATGCTGAGCTCACTGGAGAATTTTTAGAGACTAGTTATTTCTTATATAAGATTAATCTATTTAAAAATAGTTATTTTTTTATGATTTCAAATATGATATTTTGAAAATATAATGAATATTGGGAATATATTTCAATGATAAAGAACATAATAATGCTTTTATGATTCTTGGAGGTTTTCATATTTGAATATATGGGAAATTTCCTTTTGATTCTTGTTATATATATAAATAGAGGACGAGTTGAAGAATGGGAAATGAGAGATGCCAACATTCATCCACTGATTATCATAGAGATTCAAAGAAAAATAAAAATAAGAATATACTATCCTATATCTTATGAATATTATAAGGGTTGAACAATAGATAATCCAACACCTCTAGGATAAAATATCTAGTGTTGAAGACTGATGAGGATGAGAGAAAGGTATGATAAACTAATGAAGTGATACCACTAATTATATTATTGTTTTCTAAAGAGAAATATAAGAAATAGAAATAATAAAAAGAGATTAATGTGTAATTATTATTTAATATTTTATGACATCAAAGGAAGTTAAAATTTCAACTAATTATCTAAAGGCTTTCTATTTAGAGAGGAATAATTCGATGTTTGGGATTCTACCAAACCAATGTTTTGATCATTCTGAAGTTGACAGAAGGTCGATGTGTATGTTTATGTATTTATATATCATTATTCAGTTGAATTCCTGGAGTTTATAAGGAATATATATTGTTTATACAAAATCATCTTATATTATTTCTTAAAATCCTCTTCAAAAGATATTTGGAAAACCCATTGTAAATACGAGGAATATTTTATAAAGAACAAATCGAGAGATAATAAATTTATCAACCGATAACTTTGAGGTTAAAGATGATACCTTCCAAAAATGTCTTCAATTTATGATATTATAAAAGAATTTATATATATAACTCAACCAAAATATATCAAATATGTATTAAAACATATAAGGTATAAAACTTATAAAAATATAATGTGATGTTCTCACTTAGCTTTTTATCTTTCATGTGGAATAAATGTGTTGATTGAAGTGAATATTTGAAGATGTTTTTAGGTAACTGATCAAACCTAATAAAGATATTTATAAACGAACTTTAAAACCCAATAAGAAACATTAATGAAATAAGTTGATAAAGATAACAAATTAGATAATATAAAAATATAATATACAGTTAATTTTAGGTAATCAGAGTGAAGAAATTACATCTTTATCTATTTATAATTATCCTCACTAATAATCAAATTTGGGTTGTGGTATGTGTGCACCTATTGAATCACTCCGTGTTTTTTATTCTCAAATTAATTATTACTTGAAAATTTTCCCTTATAATTTTTCACATATATATTTAATTTCATAAATTTTCTATAATAATATAAAACAAAACTATATATAGATAAAAATTCTTTAGAAAATTAATTAGTAAAGAAGTTTTAGATATACCAGAATCTCATACTAAAAATGAAAGAATATAAAAAAAGTTATTAAAATATAAATGAATATACTTCCTATATAAAGTGTAATTTTAAAATTAAATTGACTTTAATAATTAGATACTAAATTATTACAAGGATTTGATTCATGTAATGGAAGAAACATTTGTGTTAAGAATTCTCAATTGGAGATCAATGAAAATTGAGTAAAGGGGGTTGAAAATTCTCTCTATGAAATAAATAATATAAAAGGATATCAAATTAATAAGATTAAAAAATGAATTATATGAGATTTCTATGTGATTTGACGTTAAGAAAACACTCTTAACAGGATGTTCTATGACTTGGAGGTCAAACTGAGAAATCTAGAAGTTACACAATATGATATTTCCCAAGATGATGAGAGAATAGTTTTTTACATCAATGATTATGATGAGTCTTTTCATTAAAAAAATCATATTTTTTCAATATTATCTTTAAATTATGTAAAGAAATATTTACTATAGGATCAACCAAAGGTGTACCCCTTTTTTGGGAATCTCTTTTTTTACACTAATACTGTTTCAATAAAATGTGAAGGTTATAATTCAATATTAGGAAAACTATGGATAGAGAAATCTTTTAAGAAACCCCACATGAAATAAAGGTTGTATTTAGTCAAGATATTTTTTTCCCCTAAATGTTTCTCAAAATAAGGGTTATTTTGGCCAAAAAAACATACTACAAAAGCTTTCCATGTTTCTATTGAAGAAAAAAATCAAGGTTCATTGGTCATTATTAGTGTTGTGAACGTTTTTTTCATTTTTTCACTAACCCAATGATTTTAGGTATAGTATATAATTAATTTGAAGAACAATAAGTCCTATAATAATGGGATAATAATTGAATTTAATAAAAATTATATTATGTAAAATAAAATTACATGGAAGATGAAAATAAATCTATCAACCAAAATTATGTTTGACTGCTAGAATAAATTCAAAAAACATTAATAAAAGTGGTCATTAAAATGAATAATGTCTATTCATACCTACCAAACATGATTCCTATAATGTTAAATTAAAATGAAAAAAATTATTATAAATAAATAAAAATTAATTGAAGAGGAGTTCAACTTGGGGTATGTTCCAAAGGAGAGTGTTCACCAAAACATCACCCTGATAATTAGGAAATATGATATTCCATTGATAAGATGCTTATATTAATGAATAAATGTCCACATCATGGAACATTATATAAAATCCAAGAACAATAGTGAAAAAGGTAGAAATATGAAGAAATAAAAAACAAATTGATCCAATAAAGGGCGAAAAGGATTGGTTTGGTTGAAGACATCAATGAATAAGAGTTTGAACTTCTCGAGGAGTTTCCAAGAGTATGTAGATAAATTACCTATGATAATCCATGTAGAATAACCTATCATACATGAAATAATTCAAAATAATTCATTCTCATATGGCTATCATAATTGAATATGTAAAAAAAGATGAAGCAATCTCAAAAGAATGCATGTGTTTTTATAGGTGATGTGAAATACTAATTACACATAAGGAGAAGTTTAATAGAGTAATGAAAACATTATATACAGGGGTTTTACCATTACAAAAGCAAAAAAGTGTTGTAATGGAGAGTTATATCAAAATAGAAGTTGAAATGAAAAGAAAATTATGGGTTGATAAGAAACATTCAACCTTATTCCTCTCATTGTGATATCTAATTCGATAGTGAGGTTGTTTCTTCCCTCAATGACATTCATCCATTTTCTTTGGATTATATTTTAGTTATTTTTATTGGTACTTATTCCAAGATTATTAATTAGTGAAATTTTTATTATGGTTATTATTATTTTTATCAGTGTATTTTTGATGATCCTTGGTTCATTTGGTTTATGTTGTATTCTTTAGATATACCTGATGGTTGTCTATTTTAAGTGTCTTTTTTCTACTCAATGTGGTGACTGGTGGTGATGATGTTTTTGTCACACGATGACTCCATTTTATGGAAGTAATTGGTGAGGAGTAAAGTAAGTTTCTTTTTAAAAAGTATATAGATAGTGACATTGGATGAAGTTCTTGAATAATTAATGTTATGGAAAGATCAAAGAGGCCTCAGGCTCCCCACCTAGTGAGCTATTTGAATTTGAATGTTTTATTTTAATTTTGTTATGGATAGTTCATGTGGTTTATAGTGTAAATTTACAGCATGTTTTTTTCAAAAATCAATAAAAATAGTATTTTATATAATATAATATATCCATCATAGAGTGGTATGTATCCTTTTTCATTATTTTTTGAAGGCCTCTTATAGAAAAGCCTCTTGGAGTTCATCTAAAAAAAGATCAACCTTTATGAAAAGTTAATTGGGTTTACCCATTGAGAGAAATAATTATTTAGAAAATATTCTAAAAATTAACATTTTATGTGAATTTGAAATTTCAAGAAAGTGATTAAATTTTTTCATTGATGAGGTTTTTCCGGAATACTTTCCCTGCATTATTTTAATAAAAGTAATTTTTAATTTAAAGAGAATATTTTTTGAGCTGGTTAAGAATAGAAGTAACCTATATTGGGGGAAACCTTCTTATACATGAAAGTTTTAATTTTTGGAATTGAGTTGAGTATAGAATATAGATTGAAAATATTTTTAAATAGATCCTTGAAAAATATTTATGAGTTATTATAACATTCTGAATTTTTTATGGGAAACATAATGTTATAGTTAGTCTCTATTATTTTCTACACTTAGATAGACCACATAGACTTTGATGCTCTTATCTCATGACTCATTTATTTGAGAATATTGATATTTTCAAATAAAATTGTTTTTATTTATTATCATTAGGGGGTAATAGATATATTGATTTTGATTTCAAATGGGTCTTAGAAATGGAATTTATAAAAAAACCAATGTGGGAGATTGAAGTGTATAATTAATTATGATAAAGAGTGTTCGGTTTATATTTAGTTATCATTTTAAATCTCACTTCCAAAACAATTCAACATCCCTTACATGGGTGTTAAAAATACTATATATATTTCACTGAACTGATTCTTTATTGTATTTACTTAATTAGACGTTCTATTAAAATTGATTCCAAAAATAAAATAAAAACAATAAAAAATAACATATAAGGACACCAATCCTATAATATTTAACTCACAACCAATAACCATATCATAAATATCGTGTGAAAACATATAACCACAAGAAAATTACAATGTACCCCTCAATTTGTTTTTTGAAATATTTATTTTCCTTAATAATAAATTTCATATTATATACCTTAGAAAATAAAGATCATGTTAATTCCATGATTTACACATAAATAAAGAGAGTTCTTGAATATTATTACTCAATTAAATCTTTACAATCTTAGTGTAAGGACAATGTAAGAAATAGATTAATAAAAGACCGATATCATATAAGGGAAGACACAAAAATTCAAATCACAGAAATTAAAAACCAAATCCATGACTCCATATCTTTAAAAAAAATATAACACTACTACTAATTATCCTAGGAAGAAAAAAATATTGGGGGAACTAATAATAATGGAGAGGGTAACTCACACTCATTCACAAGAAAGTAATTTCTTGAAGTCAAAATCCAACACCAATGATTGGGGATTCAAGGGTTTATATGGTTACAAATCGGTCACTTAAGGTGTAGATAATTCAAGGTATAATATAATAATTTTTATTTAGTTTTAAATTTATAAAAGTATTATAAATCGCATCGATGTAGTGAGAGAGACCATGGTCACGCAACATTGGATAATTTCATTGAACCAAAAAAGTCACAACTCAAATATCCCATATCTCTCCCCTATAAAACTCAGTAGACAACTGTGAATTTGATACAACTAAGTAAGGGTCACTCCATGACCAATTCACCATGGTGATATGTCACTTTATAAAGAACCAATGAAATCAACTTACAAGTATTCATTCCATGACATGAGGTGGACACATTGTGACATAAATCCAGAAAAACTCAAGAAACCAGCCTATCAGGATTCACTTTTTGATGGATATGGTCAGGTAATGAATCCCATAAATGGAAAATATATAAACACCCAAAGCACCTTAGAACTATGATTTTTACCTCCACATAATGACCATAAAATTGGTAAGATAAATATTATAGGGGCCATCCAAATTTGTTAAAGATCATTAAAATTTCAAAATACTTCTTACTTCTCTAAAATGACATTTTCACCCTTCATGTTATGACACACTACTTCCATTACATGTCTCACTAACTGCAAAAAAATTCTTTAATATTGGTTGACTCTCCAAGGAATGGCATAAATGGTTACACACTGATCTACCAGTCCATGTTAACATCTAAACTCTAACAGCGCCTATCTTCCTCCAATCTCCTCTTATTACCTCTAACCCCTAAATCATACAAATTAATAGGTTGGAATGGTCTAGTAAATTTCATCAAAAAACTATTAAAATAATCTCATCCTAGGTATTCAAAACTATCTCAAAAACTATCAAAAAACTACCAAGTCAAACAATCCCTCAAAATATACCTCTCAAAAAATTGACACTATCACAAAGCCTCTAAAAAGAACCAGAAGCATAATACTCAAAAAACATCCATAGAAAATCATACCAATTAATCTAAAATAGATAAAAACATCTCAAACATCACATCACAACATGATTTGAAATATATTTTGATACTAAGAATGTATTTCTGACTCATGTTCATGTGTACTCTCCTTCAAGACACTATTCATACACTACATGAAAACAAAGGGGGAAACTGCTTGTTCATTAACTTCCTCGAATGATCCTAAATCACAATCAAATGATCTATAAATATTATATCATTCATGAAATATAACTCTCCAAAATTGATGAAATGGGAGTAATTGTGTATATACTAATAAATCTATGCACATAAAAAACATCATGAGTCTAGCCTAGCTGTGGGGGAAACACAAACTGATACACCACCATGGAAATGATCCCAGACACCTTAAAATTTTCAAATAACTAGGGATAAATATTACTCCATATATCAAAACTCTACTACCCATGATGATTGGAGACCCTAATCAACACATTATTTAAAAATTTAACTCAAAAACTATCCATATCCACTTAACATAATACTTCATAGAATCCTAAAATTTCCTTCATCGACTCTCAAAACATTTGAAGATTCCCGGTAGTTCTCTACCCCACATCTGATCCAGGGACTACTATCTAACCATTAATGGTCTATAATAATTGAGATTTGTAAGTCTTCTCATGAAACTAGATGAATGAGTACAATATTGTGTAATATTGATAACTATTTTTATTTTAAAAATAAACCAATGGAATGTTCTTCACCCATGACCAACAAAAGTCTATAAAAAAGCTCACAGTATATCCTCTAGTGTCTGAATGGACTTCTCCATATTTTTTAGTATGGATAGTAGTGTTAAGATAGACCTATGATCCAAAATAATGAAAAAGATCTCCCCAAACTCACAAGGTCAAATGAGGATCTTTATTAGAGATGATGGCCCTCAGTACCAAATAATGTTACACTATCTCATCAACACACCACATGGCTAGGAATTCCACAACACCTAACTCCCTAATTGCAATAAAATGAGTTGAATTATTAAACCAATCCATGCTCACCGGTATAAAATAAAATAATCCCCATTATCACAAAAAAATCAATGATAAAATCAATTGATTTTTCCTTCCTATTTCACTCAGTAACATCCAACAGGTGAAAAGAATCTGCCAGGAACATGATGCTCTATCATCACCTACTAGATGAATAATCATCATGATACAAACTCTACAAATAGTTTATTAATCCATATACACCAAATTTGACTACCCAATGAATGATACATTTTTAATATACTAGTATTTTATAGTATAACTAAACTATTAAAATGATGCAGAAATCCCTGATGCATCATTGAAAACACAAACAATCATCCTCAGAACAACCTCAATGTCCATCATCCTTTGTCCACTCCTCAAAAGGATCGCTATAGAAGAAGTAATATTGAATTACCTCTATATCGAAGTCTCCCCACATAGACTCATCCATGTACTAGATCAATGAAAATTATATATTCATCTTAAACAAGAAATTTCCACCACTATACTAATCTACATCAAGGTGCACCATTACAAGCTCCTTCATCACTCTCCAAGAATCCCTAGACTCCAAAAACACATATCCATCTATCTTCCTTCTCATTGCATCAAAAAAATCATTTCTTTTCCATGTTTTTCCAGAAATATTAAATTTATAGTCTTATAATAACTCTATCTTCCACCACTGACATAGATTCAGATCCTATTACAAAGAAATACACATCAGACTGTTATGATCTATAAAGACAACAAAGTACTCTCTAGTAACGTATTGTCACCATAGATTTTGATGAAACATTACCTCTCTAACCTCAATATCGTGGATTTAATTATTACACCCATGGGAATATAATTTCATGGAACCATATGATATTATTTCCCTCTAGTGTATCGATATACAACTAAATCTAAAATTATAAGTGTCCCGAAAACATTGAACATCAATCTATTATTTAAAATAAAAAAAATGATATCACTATTAAACCTATCCATTGGGTAGTGAAAAGATTCCAGAAACTGGTCAGCCTATAAAAAAGATTATTCCTTCCAAGTTAGAGCATCCAATGGGTCAATAAACCTAGGTAGTTTATACATGAACCTCTAAAACTCCATAATTTACCAAGGGAACTATCTGTATATTCAATATATTTCTCAAGAAAAAACTCCCTTGACCTTTGAAGTATTGATTCCCACTCCCTGTTGGGACAACATAATCCTAAGAAAATGTTCCTCATGTGTCCAAAATATACACTTGTAAAACATCCTATATAACTGGTTGTACTGAAGGACATAAAAATCACTAAGATGCTCATAATTCTCCGACTCAAACTTCATGTATATAAGAATATTATCTATGAACATTACTAGGAACTAATATAGAGATTCATGGTAAGAAAAATTATTGATTCCCATGAAAAAAACTATAGAATTTGTGGAAATAAATGGTATAACCATGAACCCAATGTTCTCATAACAACAACTGATCAAAGAATTTGGGAAATCTTACACCTTTATTATATTCTGATGGTATCTGGAACACATATCAATCTTTGAAAATAATTTGTATCACTCAAAATAATAAAACAAATAATATAACCAAATAAGGGTATAATGGTTCTTAACTATCAACTAATTTATCCGTAGATAGTCTATACAAAACCTCATACCATCATCCTCCTTCTTGGAGAAAAGCAACAGATCACCACATGGTAAAAAACTATGTCATATGAAACCTCTCTACATTGGGTTGTGGATTTTAGTCTTCATCTCCCACAACATATATGGTAGTATCTAATAAGGAACCATTTAAATTATTGATGTGATAGGATATAAATCTATCCCAAACAAGATAACATGTCAAGGGCGTAGAGTCACAACCTCCTCGAAAAAAACATATAGAAAATACGCCACAACCCTAGGGAACCACTTCACCTATTTCTCTAATATATCCAATGAAAAAGATAATATCTATGAAAAACGTAGCTTTAAACATATATGACTTATCTTGTAGTCCCTCTCTCTAATGAACATATCACAATAGACATCCTCATCATATACCACAAGTCTATTTAAAAAATCAATAAACACACACACATAATACAACAATTCGATGCCTATAATCAAATTGTAGGGTTGTATCTATAGAATGAATAAATACCCATACAATAGATGTTTCCCCATAATTATCTCACTATCCCCGTACACATCAAGCAATCTATTCTAAACTCTAATTATCATAATTAACACAAATGGCACTAGAAGCCTCTCCACCTTAAGTCTCAAGTCATGGACCTAGGTAGGTGTAATAAAAAAGAGTAATAATTTTGAATAAAATAATGTAAATTCTATATTAAATGATAATAATATGGTGCCTTGAACAATCCCAAGCCCATAAGGTGATGGAATATCTATATTATGGTATTTTCATCATCTATCACTTCTACCATACTTTTTGATAACCACCTATAAATTTGTGATGATCCCTATATCCCGATGGTTGAGGGATATTATGGGGATAAATTATAATATCATTATATGTTATTTCTAGAACATAAATATAATTTAACTATTGTGGATATGGCCTTAGTTGGAAAAAATATTATAGATAATAAGGAATATTTTCAATTATACCATATTGGGTCCCAATATTGTTTGGGAATTGATGTTTCTAATGACAATAACCTCAAAAACCAATGCACACTGGTGTAGAGATCTCAATGTCTACACAATAACTACCAACCCCGGAGAAGAAGGATAAAAAGTGTTGAAAATAATTCCCTACAAACCGAAACCTAGACATCCCTAATATCTGATATTCTCTAGAAATAGTTTATCTCTTCAAGGAACCTTGATGGATACACCTGGAGATGATCATATCTATGCATGAATTCTCTTGAACACATCATCCTTCTTATTTACCTTTAAATACAAAGGAAATGTAAATGGTGTGACTACGTACCAAAAAACTATGAATATTTCTTCAAAATTTAGTGATATAGAATCCTAATTTGGGAAAAGATCATGGGAGAAGAAAATAATGTCCATAAAGTGAATCTCATTCTCTTTTATTATGATGATCTCTTTCTAAATGGAGATAAATTCATTCCCCATTTTCATCCCTAATAGTATATGTAAATAAATTAGCATGAAATTTCCCAAAAATATCATATCTACCTATTACATTTCTCTAAGATAAAAAATACACCACTGATACACCAACCTATGTATCTGACTAACACCTAAAAGAAGATGACACTCTGAAAATTATCAGATCATTCTAAAGGTAATCTCAATCTAATTCAACTAATGTTCAATATTTAAATCATAGAAACTCCCCTAATACTTCACTAACCTCTAATACTAAAAATAATGATGAATATTATCCCAAAGATTCTTTATAATCTGATTAATCCTTTGGGGGTTAATCAGATCATAATACTAAATCACACTAACCTATGTCGCTTTTTGGATGAAAACTATAAGTAATATCTACAATCAGAAAATAAAATTCTTATTCTCGGTAGCAAAGTATTATTTTATTCTTAATTTCATTTGACTCATTTCAACCTTCCCGAATTCACACCAATGAAAATAAAAGAATATAAAGCGTAATTTATGTACCACACCTATATCTCTTCCCGAAAATTATAATTATCTCACATTAGGTGTTCCTAAAGCATACGATCCCTGTGTTGGATCACAGGGGGAGGTCTAATATCTTGTATCCAAGATTGTCTCCCATGACACATCACACACTAGGTTCGATCAAAATTATTTCCCTACCAATCCCATGTAATCCTCATTAGTTCCTAACTCCATCCTCTATCCAAACTCTCAATCAAATTCATGATACCACTTTTTCACCAACTTCAACAAATAATAACCACTCTTAGTCCTATAGTTAATATGGTAATGGATCCCAATGCCCATCCCTAATAGGTCTTGGATTGAAAACTGTCACCAATAGTATAAATCATGAAAATGGGAGTCACTACCCTCATAAATAAATAAAAAATAAACACCATAATATAAAATAATAAAAATATCACATATTGAACCATAATATATTATTTTTCCTAAAAATAACGGTCTCTATGTAGAATGCTAAAATAACCTCCTAGGTAGAAACACTGACCACAACTCCAAGTTCTGATCTAGTATTGTCCAACTCAATCCCGAAACTCACCCTATAAACCTAATAAATATATATATATAGGTATAAATTCATATGTAGGGTTAGTCATTCATTTTTACTCAGTAATATCCACCTTAATAACTTCCATGAGAATATGGATGAAGCATACTAATGATGTAGTGAATAAATAGCTGAAACAATACAATCATGAGTTTATGTTAGGTTTTTTGAAAATATATATTAAATAATTATTGAGTTGAGTGAAGTAATTAAATATATTACAAGATTGTTTTCCTTATGATATTATAGAGTCATATATATGTTTCATAGAAGATTCATTGATTTATCTAGATGAAGTTTCACAATGGTATTGTTCATGAAAAAGTTCAAAGAATATGGTTTATTTAAAAAATCAATTATATTTTATATGTAATAAAAAATTAAATAAATGTCTAGAAAATATAAAAATAATGAACAAACATGGGGTAAGAAGTACATGGGTAATGTCATGGGGTTTGGAAGAAAATAAATCAGAAGTCATTACATATAATAAAGAGTCGCCTGGTGGGCATGCATGGACTGAAGGGTTTTTAAAGGGTTTCTACTCTATCATTTATTATAATGGATAACTAGAAAAAACTAATTTCTAATGTGGTATTATATTAATATAATATAATTTTCATCCATTATATATATGGACACAAGTCACATGGATCAAAATGAAATCATGGGTATTTTATTTAACCTCATAAACCTATGCTTCCTACATCTTATTGAGCCTATATATCTCATAAACGATGCATATTACCATGAATGATTATGTGTTTAGTTTTAATGTAGAGATACCTAACTTTGTGTCACATGGATTTCTTAAACATAGACTATGTTTCACCATGATAACTCTATTATAGAGTGACTGTTGAGAAGGAATTCATTTAAAGTCAATTTCATTTCTAATAAACTGATAGTAATATTTTCAATTTTAAAAACTAGATTTTATGTGAATCAAGTTGATTTTGGATATAGTGTTCATGCATTATAGGTGAAAAAAATTTATTTATGGTCTTTTGATAGTGATTTACTTCCAAAATAAAAGTACATAGTTGATGTTAGGTGAAGTAATTTTATCGAATAGATGGTCAACCATGATTATTAGTAGCATTGAGGTAGTGGAATCCATCTATAAAAACCCTTTCCCTAATTATTTATAGATTCATTATAAAGTGTATTTAAATTGATAATGACTTAGGAGAAGAAGAAAAATGGATCCTTTGTAAATTTCTTAATAATATATTTATGTTGTTAGACAAAAATTGATCATGTCACACTCCATTTGTATTCTATAAATCATAAATAAATTTTATATTATATGAAGGATTATTATATATACAGATCTTAGTGTAAATAATAATAATATATTTTCATATAAAGAAAGGGAATCCCACATATATAATTAATATTTCATGGAGATTATATTGAGTGCAGAGAATAATAAAAAGAATAAATAAGGTTCAAACCTCTTTAATATATCAAAAAAAAGATATATTGAACCCATAAAGAATATACTTTGTGAATTATAACAATACATAATGTATAGATTTCATAAATAAAGTTAAATCATCCCTGAATTATTGTGTGATTGATTATTAGTACCACGTACTCTTGATATTTACATAGGTGTCTAAGAATACCATATATGATACATGAAATACAAATACATGAGGTGAACAATGTGGGAAATGTCCATGAAAACTATATACTTACAGGAAGAAAAATTAAGGGATTATATTTCATTCTATGATAATTTGAATCAACTAATTTGAAATACACATGAGTAAAGAGAAATTAAAACATGGTTGTCCTCGCTAGAGAAAATATTCATACATTTGGTTTTACTGTAATAATATTTTGAGAGAAGAAAAATAGGGATATTATAGATATACCTAGCATAAAAATATGGTGATAATTGATGGATAAATCTAGTCTTGTAATTTTCATCCTTTTGTAGGGAATAAATATACTCATCTCTCTTTCACATAGTTTTGAGTTCCTCTAGTATGAAGAAGGTTGTGGGTAGTATATTGGAGTTCATAATACATATATATAGAAATGAAGATGAAAAAATCTTTTTCTTATAATTATGACATTTAAGATAAACTAAACTTTATAAATATATATTATCTTTCATCAAATTTGTTTGTGGATGTGAATATGATGGAGTGACCCTTTATTGAGGGGTGATTGGACTCTAAATATTGTAAATGGAATGTGCCTAGCATGGAGTGATCATGGACGAAACATTATAATCCCTAGAACTAGTTACGAATAGAGTATCTTGGATCATTAATAAATAATTGGTGTGTTCTCCTTGAAAAATCCCATTGTGATTAACTATGTAAAAGCATTGTGTTCAATGTATTCTTTACTTTCCGACATATTTGTGTTCATTTAAATGATAACAATGTCAACAGTTACATTTATAACAGGGTTCCTATTAACAAGTGTAGAAGATCTTAAAAGAATAATATGAGAAGTTTTATTATGGATTCACCCTGATTCACCCCCCCCCCCTCAAGGTATCTCGGGTTTCAACAAGTGGTGCTATTGTCAATAGTTTCATACTTTGTGTTGAACATACTCTCATTTGTTTTAGGAAATATTAATGAATTGATATCTCTTTTTATGTCTCACTAATCTATAAAAGGTAATATGAAAGATCCATATAATAGGTTAAAGATAAAATATTAAGGGAATATTGAACCAGTGGGTGTTTTTTACCATGAAGTATAATTTAAAGGAACTCTTGAAAATTATTTATTCAGAGAATAAAAAATTGTATGATTAGAGGGATGTTGAAATAGTCTTATGCATATAGTGAGAAACCTAAAGATAAAATTTCTCATATTGGGAAGGGAGTTGAATATCAGAATATAATTCATAATGAATTAGAATAGAATTTGATATTGGAAGAACATTCCATGGGGATTGAGAAATTAAGTGATTTTATTAAATAACATAATGAAAAGATTGTGAATATTAAGGATTAAGTTACTGCATTTTAAAGAATGAATTATTGGGATCCATTGGAAGTAGAATTATTTTAGAGAAAAAATATTGAGGCTTTATCGATGATGTTGGTTTTCATTCATATGATAAGGATGCGGATGAATAGTAGTTGGTCAATTTTCTAGTGAAGTTAAATATGAAGGAGGTTCATAAGAAGATATAATCTCTATATAAAATAATAAATGAATTTGATGATATTTTAATGAGGTTCACAATAGATCTTGTTGAGAAACAAGTGTAAGGAAAATGTTTTCATAAGGCTCTAGAATAGAAACTAAAATTAGAAAAAGGAGTCTTGAAATCAGGAATAGTTGTAAAAGATGATCAATTTTAGGTTAAAGGAAAGAATATAGAAGATATTTGAAACAAAAATTACTAGATTAAAATCATATGCATTTAGATCAGATCTAGAAGATAAATAATTAATTGAATGAAATATTTATCATATTTAAGGTTGAAAAAAATCACTCTTCATGAACTGCATTGGGCTAGAGAGAAACTGATATATATGTAATCTATAAAACTTGACAATTTTCAATTATATGAGAAGATATATGCTACCAAACAAACATATTAAATGATTATTGACTAAAAAATAATGATTTTATTGAAAACATATCTAGTGATCGTCAACTAATCAATCTAATACCAGGTCATCGAATAAGGTAACCAAGTGTCCAAATAAATCTATTAGTACTAATGAAATTTCATATGATAATATAATAAATAAATCATAATATAGAAAATATATGTTGATAGAAATGTCACAAACATATCAATGATTTATAATATCATTTACAGGAATAAAATATTATAAAATATTTCCCAAAAGTATTTTAATGTTATCGAATACAAGCACTGAATAAAATCTTCCTAGACTATATCTACAAGAAAACGAAGAATATATATTGACTACTATTGGTGTTTTTGTATGTATGAATACAAGGTATCTAAATGTGGGAATAATTTTTCAATTTTTGAAAGATACATATGTCCAACACATAGGGGGATATATGAATAAAATATAAATTGTGTTTCTTGAATCATTGTTCATATAAAACCAGAAATATTCCCATCATGAAATGATATGAATGTTTGAATGGATTTTGGGAAAATCACAATATATGTGGTCATAGTTATGATGAGTGATTTTATGTACCAATTAATCATGGATCATATTCTATTGAGGATTGAATACCACAAATGTAAAAGATGCAAATAAAAATGGAAATAAGTCTTCTGTGGTAAAAAATAATAACAAAAAGTTAGAAAAAATTACATAAAATAATATTATTTTTACGAATCTCACACCAAAAGAGAAAATATGCTTCTATTATAGTAGAAACTCCCACTTTATGTAACACTATAATAGGGCCCTAAATACTAATTTGAAATGGATTAGGTTGAAACAAAGAATGTATTCATCCATGAGAAGAAGAACATGATTGGTTTCGTATAATATATCTTGGAAGATAAATTCCAACTTCATGAATGGTTATCCAAAAAAGGATAGGACTTAAACTATTGAAGATATATGTGGAAGGTGTCTACTATCTGATCATATAGATAACAAGTGGATCAGTTTTTTACCTAGACAGTAAGGATTATTGAAAATAAAAGGAAATCCCTGATTTATTTTTTTGATGAAAATATTATTATGAATAAGGAGTATACACACAAAAATAAGGATGTTCATGTTCCTAAATAATTTTTAACCACATAACCAAAAAATATAGAATTATAAAGTAATATGTAATTATAAAAAAATAATGAAAGTAATTTAATTTATTTTTTGAAGAATCTTGAGCAAAAGGTAGTGATGAATTCCAAATAAATCATAGAAAGTAATTGTATATAAGTTATTAAATTCTAAATCACTCCACTCTAAAGGTTGTGAATAATGATTTTGTCTACGATGACAAACCACACTCCTTAACATAATGATGATTGGGGTACCCCTATCCCATTTCATCTAACCATTTTGAACTATTTCTAATGTGATATAGGATTAAGGTGGATATATGATCCATGGGATTTTATGTGCTGAAAAAAACTACAAATTTTATCAAAATAAATTAGAATTAACTTTAAAGAGACCAATCTAGAGTTATAAAGGCATCAAACCTTATTCGATGTTTATAGTGGTATCAAACTACCATTTAAGATGAAAACGTGCAAAATACCATTTATAATGTTTTATTTTACCATAAAAAGATGTCTAAGGTTACTCTATAATAGAATAAGTAACATTCATGTATTACATATTTATTTGTAATAAAAATTTAGGTATCATCTGATTTATTTAAAGATACCAAGAATATTCTATGAGAAAATATAATTACCAAAACATAGTTCCATACCTATTAAAATTATCTCAAAATACAGTGTCAATAATAAATTCTTTCAAGGGGGTTTTCGGATGAGTACTCAAATTCTTCTTATCCTTATATGAAATGAAGTTTCCATATTAAGATATGAATATCATGATATATAAATAAGATTCAATTGATCCAAAATGTGATATTTCTCTCACCACTTACACATTATTGACTACCCATTGATGTTTTGGTGTAAGCGTGATTGAAATAATATAAGTTTTTTATTGTTCATTTTGTAATAATTTAACAATTTTCTAGTGAGTTATATTGAAAAAATTAGTGTATTTTGATTGAAAATCATGTTTCCTACACCGAGTTTTAACTCATTAGGTTTAGAGAATTTCTTTTCATACCATTTAAAAGTGGTGAAATTCACTCATTAATATATTTAAATAATAATTCCACTTAATTATGAAATTTTATTATGAATTAAAGTGTCAATAAATGCTTATTAAGAAATTTTTTATTTTATTTGATATTACATATGAAATTATGAAGGAAGTAATAAGGGTGGGCATGTATTGTTTCTAAATATAGAATTTATAATGGTGTTTTAGGTGATTATTTATATAGAAAAATTTTTATTTAGTGAATTTTTAAAATAGGGGGAGTGAAAACACATTTCATTTTATTTTCATGGGGGTATGAAGAAGAGACTATAAAATCCTATTACCTACCTGAGAAATGAATTATATATTATTTTTAAAAAAAAGTAAAAAGGGGTAAAATATTTCAACCATGAGTTTTGTTACATCATTATCTACTTCACTCTATGAACTATAACCGTACATATGTTTCCCATGGCCTTGAGCAGTCCTCCCCATATGCCAGAGGTTTAAAACTATAAGTGAGAGATGAAGTTGTGTCTCTGATGAGACTATATTGTCATATATGAGTAATAAAACATTGAAATAACCAAAAATTATCTATATAAGTACATAATTAGTGTGTGGAATCAATATATACAAATAATATTGTAATAGAATGAAATGCAGTAAAGGCTCAACAACCCATGTCACACATACATCACTGATCGCCCACTAGGATGACCACATTTTTAAGAATAAATACAAGAATAATAAGAAAATTAAAATTATCTATTTCCCAAAGAAATCCAAAACATATTCCATGATCCATTTACACATTTGATCCATCCTGATTGATCAGTCTTAGGCCTTAGCCCAACCAGTTTCTACATCCTAGTGGATGTTTACTCAGGTACCCCAGTGTAATGGAGATCCATGTATGGTGTGATTATAAAACCTAGTAGGGATCCACCAATGTGATCTCATATATATCAATTTCATGGATTGTATATATATCTAGGCTACTAAAATAAAAAAATAAAGTAAATAATTTTTTTTAATAAGTAAATAACCAATCTTGTAAATAGATCCTAATGGATAATATGGTCTAACCATACCTACATTGGCCACCATTAGACTGTATCTGAGTGATCTATGTCACCAAAGGGGGATCAAGGTCCTAGCCCCAAATTTCACCCATACTCACCTCCAAAAAATATGAAATAGGATTTTAGGTATCCATTGGAAGTCCCCATAAATAAGGGAGTGAGATGTATCCTAGGAATCCTAGGTATTCCACACAAGCCATGTGTAACCAGTAGAACCCAGAAAATTTCTTTACATTCCCTAATCCAGTCTGATGTTATATTATTAGGTCCCTTTACATAGGTAATCAAGACATTGTAATAGGGATGAATTAATAAGGGGTGACCCTTGTAAAATATATAATAAATACTCTCTTAGTGTAACATAATAACTCGTCATTAATTAATCACCAGATCAATAGCCCATTCCTAGACGGCTATGGGAAATTCAATCATAGTGCATCCACCAGATACTATGGAGTATCCTTGGTATTAATCGAGGATATCATCATAAATCCAAGAATATGACACAATAATCTAGTGATCGAGGGAAATTTGGACACCTAAAAACCTATATCTTCACATAGATCCTAGAAAGTTTGGAATCCTATGTGACATGCTAACTAAGAGTGTTTTCATAAATTCACTTAGCAACCTCATCTATTTTTTTTATATAGGGATAAATCTTAGTGGCACTAGTATTTCTGGTAATGTGTCATTAAATAAAATTAGGATCATATGCGATATCATAATAAGTACCTCTAGAAATCCCCACCATGAAATCACAATGCATTTGGACCATATACCATGTTTTAAGAACCATTTATATTATTCCTAGTATCATAAATAGTAACCAAGTGAAATCATAAATATAAAACTAGTGTTAGTGAAATTCCTAAAACCATATCTACTCATATATCCCCTTTATATCACATATTTAGTGTGGTTTATAAGGTAACACATCCTACCATCTCTACCTAATTCCATAACACACTCACTCGGTGTTGGTCAACCGCATGGGAACCCACTAGGGTCCCCTAGTACAATAAACTAGAGAGATATCCCTTGTAGGATTCTAGACGTCCATACATAAGTAAATGTATCCTTCTTGGAATCCACTAAGTCATATCCACATCATTGGGTCCACACCTGATGCACCAGGATGTCACATCCTATGGTATCATGAATAGGGTAGCACTACCTTTCCAGCTACACATGGTCTTTACACTACAAAAACTATCAAGATATTGATCATGGTCCACCGCAGTCCTCAAGGCTTCTCAAGGATGTTCATCTCTCCTAACAAAGTCCCGTCATAAAAAATGCCTATCACCATATGTCTACATAAGAGCTAAAAAGCCACACTGGGTACAAACTCACCTCCTTGGAGATCTGGAGACTACCAGTATCTCAAGGGTATCAGTATCATCCATTAGGAGGTAAGTCATGATGGTAGTGCACAAGGGTTGTTCGTAACACCTGGTTTCCATCCATTGTAATTAACCAATTTAATTTAATTAAAAATTCATTAAAATAAACTACTTTGGAGTGTCGTTCTCAAGAGAAATCCAAAGCACTCACATTTCACAATACACTTGCATAAATTCCATATGGTTGGTATAAAAAACACCTACATTATAAGAAGCCTTCCATTTATTTTCCAAGGGTTTAAAATATCTTCTAAGGAATGACCAATATCATATGAGATACATAAGGTAATGTATCACAACTAAACCATGATTTTTTAAGGATCCAATATTCATAATGTCATTCTGAAACAATGATAAAAAATTCAACACTAGATCTTATAACCTCCTCTCATTAATACTTCCCATCCAATAGAAGTCTCTATTGGCATAAAAAATACAAAATCGACCCACTTGGGTCTTGAAATACCATTCAAATAGTTGTGGTATATTTTTGAACACCCAACACAGATCTAAAATTCATTTTAAACATACCATGGCTAACACACTAAAACCCAATCCAAGGCTCCTAAATATTACTAACGGATTGTAACTGCACTTACCCCTAGATTGTATAACCTAAGACATGACCACATCATAATCTCACTCACCAATTGACCTGTCATGCTCACCACCATAGGTTCTTTCTTTCAAAATAAAATTTTTAACAATAGTTCCTACACTTTTATAATTTTCTAATGACACATTTCCCTAGTTCCCTAAATTTGTTCTTGGAATATTTTTTAAACTTGTAACACACAATAAAACATGAGGATTCTTCTCTTGGTTCTCAATTCTCATCTGAAATAAAATAATTCCACTCATCCAAGATCATCCTGTTCAAGCCATCCTTTCCTTGAAAAACCTTAATTGAACCTTGAACTGTTGTTTTATCATCCCAAATATTTAATAGAACAAAAAATTATCAATATCCATAAGGATATTCTTAAAACCCTCATCTTATTCCACAAAAGCTTCACAAAAATCTGATCCAGATACATTTATACCATAAAACTATAGGGTAATTCTTAGCATGCTCACTGAAGATCGTAACTAACTTACAGTGACCTTTACTAGAATAACCTTCACCTTTTTATTTCTATTTTCATTCCATAGGATTAATATTCATTCATTATTGATACAATTACATTGTATCATCATAAGATATCTCAATCCTAACACCTATAGTCTATCTCCACCTAGTTCCATATTCAAACTTGTACCTACCACTCACTGAGAAATCTAGGGGTATTTATCCATTAATCCAATGGAATATAAATTCTCAAAAAAACCAACCAACAACCATTATAATCCTCATATGATCTTTTCTACATGTGTTTCCTTCACTAGAGACCAATTCCCCACTCCCCACATTAGAAATATCTTTATTATCAAACCATCAAAACAAGTTTCCAATCATCATAGAACATTCCCCCATAAATTTCATGACATAATTATGTCCATTTATATGAACATAGTCATTACAAAGCGCCAATATAAAAAATATAAATAACCTATCATTGAATCTATGGGAATGAAATCTATATAATTTTTTGTGTATTAACTCATAACAGGGCCCCCACCCTTGAGCTATTCCTCAAATACTCTATTGTTAAATGATTTTTAATCCTATTGATTCACACTCAAATCAATATAGGTTTAACATACCCTTAAATAACCCCTAACACCACTTATTCTTACTATTTATTTCATGGTCCCCTATTGGGTCAACTTTTTCATGAAACATAATTTATTTCTTAGATAACCATCATCACCGAACACTTACCTTAGTTCACCAAAGTTATGGATCACCACACCTACAAGAATCACATTCTAAACCATCGATACTCGGAATGTACCAAGTCACCCATTGATATTCCATTCTAAACAGTTACTACACATGATCTACATGAATGAAACATTCCCTTACACAGTGGGTGTGAAAACCCATCCCACCCAACTCATGATCCCATGAGTGGATTGTTACAAAACCAATATGGTAGTTATTTAAGGAACATTAGACTTAACAAACCAATATATCCATATAAAATCCTCTTAAAAATTTGGAACCTTACTTGTTCCATGATTCATCAATGATATCTTACCTCACAGTGTTGTTCTTGAACTAAACTTGTTCATCCTTAATCTGAAGTGTGTTAAAATAATCCACATGATTGACTTCTAGGTGGAACGATTCCAATCATGATTGTCCACCCATTCTCTAAAAATAATCTATAAATCCATTAGTCAACTGGTTCAGTCACCCAAACAACCCATCCCATCAAAGCTAATATTGATACCGAAGAAACCTGGGTGATTCCTAAAAAATATGAGGCATCATCATTCCTAGGTCACATACTCAGTATCATGTCAAGTGGAATGACCTCATCCTGAGTGTACCACTAGGATCACTAAATCTAAAATAATCTATATACCTAATCCAACACCGCACGTAGGTTTCCCCCGATCATACTAACCTCTAACATACTAGGGTCCGAGTCAAAACTAAGCTCCTCTGAGTCACCCACATAACCCTATGAGACATGATGAATTATATATCCACTCGGTCAAAAAACCTAGGCCATGGGTCTCCCATAAAAATGTAAAAACCTATTTTAACTAAATCAAATAGGTAACATCCTTATTCCCACATCAACCATTACATGACATCTTACACGCATATCATATCTCTAAACGTATGTAAAACTAAATGTAGTTAAATATATCATCAGTCTCTAATGGTCAAAACCATTCAATATAGGTTCAATTATTCAGGTTTAAAATTCCATGTTACATATTAAAATTTAAATTAAGTTGTAATTGGAAACCCATTTAAGTGAAAATAGTTGATAAATTAGGAAATATTAATGTTTTTTAAATATTTAAGGAAGAACCTACCAAGAATTGATCTACTAAGGCCCTAGTACGCTTTGAGAATAAACTTAGGGAACTTCTCCCTAGAGAATTGTGATGTGATAAAGAAAAAAGATAATGAACTAGACTTCATTAGAAATCCATATACTGTAATACCCCCTTGAGATTCCAATTCACTATAAATGTTTAGATACCTATCGACATCACACTAGAATATATGATTGGATAACCATAAATAAAGGTTGGTAAAGTGAAATATCATAGAAAAATAGATGGTTAAACTCTATGTAGATTGTTACAAATCCATAGTAATCTTCACCTAAAAATGATACACTCATAAAGGGTATAGTTAGAGGGAATTATCTGCCTAGGTCACCATGGTTTTCCTAGTGATCTTTATCTAAGGAATCACAAGCCCATAAAAACCTATGGAAGGCACTAACAAGTTGCTAAGTATCCACTTTGACCTACTAAGGGTTTTTTAAATCTGATGTAGATGGAAATGGATTGCTATCACTATTTTAATTTTGTATCACCAAGTAGTCCAAATATCCTATCATAAATAAATGTCAATTATGTGGTCTAACTAAGTATAATTCCACTGTGAATATTTATAGAAAAAAACATTTATGATATAGTTTTAACTTTAAATATTTTCCCTTAGTCATCATTAATATATACCACAAACTAAAATGACAATAACATGTGAACCTTATGTGCTAAATTTGAGGCATTAACAAATTCCTCTTGACTATATCATCCAAGAGTCAGAATAAAATAATTGGCCACATAAAAATAGGAAAAGATCAATAAATACATAATAAATTACATAATATACACTACATGTGTGTCACTAAAAACAAAATTCATACTAAACTATAACATCCCTCACTAAAAACATCAGCCCCATATCCCTATAAACTTGGAATTCTCGCCAGAATATGTGTTCTCGATGCACCCGTTAGATATCCATCACAGTATCCAGAAAATTCCTAATGATCGTTTCTACCATGTACAAAAATTGTAAATCAATAGAAAATGAGTCTCTCATATAAAATTGTGTCAAATCTCACATTTTTTTCACTCTATTAATAATAACCAGACTGGTTTTACACAAGGCATCAAGCTCACCACTCCAAATGCCATAAGCTTCCGACAAGAAACAAAGGCATGTGGTTAATTTGTGTGTAGATTATGAACATCTATCAGATTAATAATTATAAATTGCAACAAAACATAATCCAAATTAATAAATAACTATACTGAAATGTAATAAATATAAATGAGTCTATGATATAATGAAATTTAGTAAAGGTCTAAATAGTCTTGTCACAAATACATCACTAATCACCAACTAGGATGACCACATATACAAGAATAAATACCAGAATAATATGAAATTCACAAGGATCTAAATCCAACACTGATATATACTGCACACCAAGATCTATGTAAAAATATGAGCCATCGTGATCAATTAATCTTCAGCCTTAACCCAACCTCTGCCTACAACCCAGTGAACATCCTCTTTAGTACCCTTGTGTAATGGAAGACTGATCAGGGTGTCATTAAAGAAATTAGTAGGGTGCCACCAACATATTCTTATACATGGATAGAAAATGAAGTGTATGTATATGTGATCTACTCAACTAAACAAATAAGGTAAATAAAAACTATAAAACAAAAAATAACCAATTTCAAACCTAGATAATTATGGATTCCCTTGTTCTATTACACCTACTCTAGCTTGTACTATAATGTATCTAAGAAATCCACATAATTATAGGGGGATAAAATTCATGGCCACATGGATCACATAAAGTAACCTCTACTAAATATGAAATAGGATTCCATGTATTATCAAGATATATCATGAATAAGGAATCAAGTAGGATCTCAATTGTCCTAGGCCTACCATGGAATCCTTGTATAACCAATGGAACCCAAAAAAACTTCTCAACATTCTATAATCTAGTATGATGTTGGATTCCTAATTCATGTTTCATAGGAAATAATGACATTGGAATAAAGATGAATTCCGAAAGTGGGTAACCCTTAATAAATATGTAAGGAATAATCTCTCGGTCCAAAATAATAAGTCAACATCATTCAATCACTGGGTCAATATCCCATTCCTAAATAGCTTGGGGCAATTCAATCACTGTACATCCAACTGATCCTTGGGATTATAATAGGAATCAATCATGGAAATCATCATAAATCCATAAAGGTAACACAAGCATCTAGTGCTCGGAGGAAATGTGGCCTCTCAAAAACCTCTAGAATCACTTGGAACCTATAATTCTTGGCATCCTAGGTGACACACTAACAAAGAGGGGTTTCCAAGATTCATTCAGAATATTCCTTTGTATTTTCTATACAAGGAATAATTCTAGTGACACTAATAATTCTGGTAAGGTGTCAATAAATAAAATAAGGATTATAATCTAGATATTTATAAGTGCCTATAGAAATCCCTGAAATGGAATTGCATTGCATCAGACCCATAGTCCTTGTTCTAGGAAACATGTTTGGAATCAATAGTTGCATAAGTAGTGTCTTAGTGAACACATTAATATAAGATTTGGTTTGTCTGAATGCCTAAACCAATTTCTATTTCCACATAACCTCAGGATCACATGTTTGGTATCAGTTCTAAGGTGAAAACCTCTACCATCTCTACCCTAGACCATAGTACACTCAATTAGGGTCATTCTACCACCAGATCACCCACTGAGATCCCATAGGTTAATAAAATAGAGTGGTATCCCTTTTGGGGCCCTTTAATTCCACACATAAGCAGAGATATCCCTCTTAGAATTCTCTATATTAGTGTCATGGTATTGGGTAGACACTTGACACACCATAATTTCATATCCGATGGAATCTTGAATAGGGTATCACAATCAAGATGATTAATGCGGTATTGATTCTATTGTAATCATCAACAGATGGTTTATGGAGAACCTCATTCCTCAAGGTCACTCTATGATGGTCTACTCAACCAACCTATTCCCAATCTACCTAAGGTCTGTCTCCCAATATCAAAATATTGTCCAACATGTTTCACCAAGTTCTTCATCACATTTTATTTTTTCTAGAGTCTACTCAGTGTCTCAAGGGTCTCAATATCAACCATTAGGTGTTAAAGAATGATGTTGGTTCATAAGGGTTCTTTATTACCACTAGCATCTATCCATTAAAATTAACAAAATTCATTTAATTAAATAATTCATTATGATATAATTTTCTATGGAATTACTATCAATAGAGATCCCAATAACTCACATGCCGCCCTGAAAATGCAAAAATACCATATGGTGGGTATGATAGGCCACCTACCTCATTAGAATCATTCCACTTATTTTCCAAGGGCTGACAATAGCATTCATATCTCGTCTAAGATTAGATGTGAAACAATAAATCCTATATCACAACCAAACCATCATATATTTAATATTTATAATTAAATTCTAATTAAATAATTAATATCAAAAACTTATTAACAAATGAAAAAAAATTATTTATAATGGAATATAACTCAAAACCTTATTGTCTGATTCTAGTGCACTAAAAATGTGACCTAATTCTCTGCAACAACCATATGTATATCCTCAACCTTGAACATGGAATAACCCCTATGAAATGGTATAAAAACACACAATAAATTTAATTTATGATTTAATGATTTGAAAAATCACTACAGTGACATACCTCAACAAAAAGGCACACAGTGAAGTGAAAATGGTATCATGGGATGTTCTCTTACTAGGAAGAGAAAAATCCCCATAACTGGTATCTAATTAAACCATAATCTAGTTGAATCGAAATTAAAATCACTTAATAGATAATCTGAAAATAGAGATAAGTAGAGGAGAAGAGTATGTGAAGCTATTTAAGGGAACATATTACCTCAAAAAATTGCATAAATCCACCGAGAACACCCACTTGAAAGACTTTAAAGGATGGAAGGAAGGAGGGAGAGCCAAATCATGTGGGGTAGGAATATGGGAAAAAGTGTGGGATTCCCTATTAATATATTAGGAGGGAAATGGTAATTTTCCGTTCTTTAATGATATGCATAGTTTGGATGCATATTTGGCCAAATCGTGTGCCAATTATGATCTTCCATTGTCTGAGTATAACATACCTCGCACGGGCATGACACATGGTTTGACAAACCCTGTTTAAACCATGCATATTTTCTGTAGTTAATTTTAGATACTTACATAGTTTCCTATGGCCTCCCACATGGTTTTACAAGCCATCCACCTATGTAATCTGAGCTATAGAGTTAGGCTTCATGGTTATCACTAATCGTTCTTCAATTGTGCTCCCTATTGCATTTCTTCAAAACTTCTACTCTTGGCCCCAATCCACTAGAATGATAATATAACCTTAAAACTACCTTCAAAACCTTAAACTAAATCTAAATTATCATTTTCGATGATTAAAAAAATTATAATACCATTCATATTTTCTGATCAACATTTCAACATGTCCAATAATTGAAAACCCAATTTCCTTCTGAAATTTCTAACTTATATAGATGTAGGATCATATATTTTTTATTGAATTGTTTTGAAAATATATATTAAGTATTTATTGAGTTTATAAAAAAATAATTTAAGATATTATAAGATAATTTTCCTTATGATATTATAGAGATATTGACATATTTCACAGAAGAATAATTAATTAATCCAAAATAAGTTGTGTGGTGGTATTCTTCATGAAGAAATTCAAAAAAGATAATTTATATTGGGTGAAGTAATTATATTCTCTATGTAATAAAAAAATGAAGGCATGGATTGAAAGCACAAAAAAACTTCCAAACTGGAGGGATGTAGAATTAGAATAATGGAATTTCTTATTAGAAAGGAAGAAGGTGTGGGTTTGTTCAGAGAGGAAAGAGGCACCCACTTGCCAGGTGATGCCTAAAGGGGGTTTTGAATGATTTTACCAAATAATTTTTTATAAGGGGAGATAGAACAAACTAATTTATGATGTGATATCCTGTTAATAGATCATATTGTTTATATATTTTGAATATGGACACACATCATACTGATTGAAATGATGTACTAGGTATCATCTTTAACCTTAACACCCTAGGTATATTAAATGAAATATATCGTATATGTCCAACTAAAAATTATTATTGTCATGAAGTATTATATTTATCATTTTCATAAATTTCTTCCAAAATTCATTTCTAGATGAGTTCTTCAGCATGTTCCATTTTATTTTGTGATTATTCCATTAGTCAATGACTATTGAGAATGAATAAATTCCAAGTTAATTTTATTTTTTAAGGATTAACAAAAATATTTTAGGTTCCACTAACTAGAGTTTACATTATGTAGAGTAATGATAAAAATAATGCACATTCATACTATGAGAAGAATATTTTTTTCATCTTTGAGGTGTTGATGGTATGTTACTACTAGGCGTAATGTGCAAGGTTTATTATAAACAATGTAATTAGGTTGAATGGTTGGTAAACCATAGTTCTTAGAAACTTTGAACCATTTTAATTATTATATAAACCCCCTATCACTATTTATAAACACTAATAATGGGAGAAATAAATTTATATTAACTGAATATAAGATTAAAAATAGATAATCTCCCTTTTTCTACATAATATTGATAAGTTGTTATCAAGAAAAGATCATGTTATGATAAATGTGTATATGATAAATCATGAATTAATTTTTGTTTTAAATCAAGGTTGATTTCACATATAGATTTTATGATGACAAATAATAATCTATTTTCACATAAATAAATATAATTCCATGTAAATAATTGAGCTTTCATGAAATTTATTCTTATTATATAAATCATTACAGAGTAGAAAGAATATCGACACTTATTTTAGATACACAAAGGAGGAGTAGGATGACCCATGAAAGATATAATTTTTGAATAATAATCATACATAACTTGGATATTCCATAAATATAGTGATATAATGCATTAATAATTTCATTAAGGAATGTAAATATCATTTACTCTTGAGTTTCACATAATTGATTGAGAATACCATGCATGACGCATTCAATGTACATGGATGAGGTTAACTATGTGATCAAGGTCCCTAAAAAGTATATATTTTCAGGAATAATTACTGGGGGAAGATATTTGGGATTATGAAAAGTCAAATCAATTCTTTTGAAATTCACTTTAGTAATGATAAATTAAAATACAGTGATCCTCACTGAATGATGGATTCATACATTTGAATTCGATGCAGTGAATATTCAATAGAATAGAGGGTTATTATTGATATACCTAGAATAAGAAGTTTCTATCAATTGAAGTATAATTTTTGAATTTAAATTATCATAATTCAGAAGGGAAACATAAAATCAACTATTATGAAAATAGTTTTAGTTCAATCGATTTGAAGAAGGTGGTGAGCATCATATTGCAGTTTACAGTACAACTCTATGAAGAGAAATAGAAAAGTATTTTTTATATTAATAACCATTATGAGACCCTAAAATATATAAACATGTCTTATTATTAATCAAAGAAGAGTGCATTGGTGAAGAAAGGGGAGTCTCCATTGGGTATGGAGTTGTTGAACCCTAAATCTTATAAATATAATGTTCCAAGTATAGAGTTTCCATGTAAAAAATTATAATCCATAGAACTAGATAAGAATAATGGATCTTGGCACATTAATATATCATTAGTGTTTTCTCTTTTTATGTACCCTTTTTTGGGGAACCAATTAATTCTTTGTATTCTATGTGTAGATACCCAAGACTTGACGAACATGGACATTACATTACTTTTGCGGAATACTTAATACATAACAAAAACATACACCAAAGGACCATAATAGTTTAGTGTCTCTGGAAACATGGAACATAATCTTCTAATTTTGGTGAAAGATCTTCAACATCTCCCATAATGATCTTCCCTTTTTTTCTTACCTAAACCTTTATTTATATCATGGGGAAAAGTAAACATATAAAGGGTGAGCTCAAATGCTTAGTAAGGGTAATAATAAAACAAATCATATACATTTGAACTAAAAAAACATGAACATAATGTTTAAACATCAAAATCTTGAGCAATGACATAAAACATGGCAGTACGTGAGGCATAGAACATAATGAAACATTAATCATGATAAAATAGAATGGGAATAAGACATATAATTGTGGAAAATAATTAATCACATGATATGATTTCCATAGTATCCAAGGCATTTATTCCAAGACCATCTTAGTGGACAAAGTCCCTTTCTGAATCGAGTTCACTCCTCGTTCCAGTCCTGTATCCCTGAATCAGATTAACTTACCGTTCCATCCATGTCTATCTCATGAGATATAAATCTTTACCCAATGAATTGGAGGGAGATATAGGTCCTACCCATCTTGTAACACCCCAAGATTTTATAGTGTGTTATTTCTTTAAAATAATTCAATAACTTTCACTACACGCAACACCAAGTTCAATCGCACCATGACTTACCAAACAAGCTGTTCAAAAGAGGTTATGAATAGTGTTAACTAAATTTTAAACTTTATATAATCCTTATAATTTTAGAATCCATATTATGAGTTTCTTAGACATGATGTAAGAACAAATTCATTTCAGTATTTCACTTTTACCAAATTTTAATAGTGAACCCTTTTTAGATACTATATTTTAAACTTTTTGACTAAATGGGGACATCAAAAATTTAAAATGAAACATCCCAAGCTTCCACGGTACGCTTTCCTTTGAATAAAACAGTAGCGTGTGTTGTACGCAACTTCGAGTTTTAACACACACCACAACCGATCAAACTAGCCGTTATGAATAGTAATACCTAAATTTTGAAATTATATATATTTTATATTTTGAAATGGACTTCATTTTTGGATTCTGAATATCGAATTTAGCCTAAGGTGAAATTTTGGTACATTTCGGATAACTTTCATATTTTGATGAATAGTGAAAATTACTAAATTTAAATTAAAAACAACTTTTTTAATCAAAATAATTAATAGTGATAAATTATGAATTTGAGTGGTTTTAAAGTATATTTAGAATATATTTTTACCATTTAATATAATTTTGGTCATTGGACATAATTTTACAATTAAACCGAACATAAACAAGTGTCAATCTTTTGATAGTTATTATCTCTTAAAAACACGCTTTTTGTTTTGACAGCGGGAATTAATTTTAAATTAATTTCTGCCACTTATGTGTTTAGAATTTAGGAAAATGGATTCCATATTTGGAATCAGGATGTTCAAATTGTGTAAATAGGTAACTTTTATTTTTAGACATTTTGAATAATTACTGCGGTAAATATTTTATTTACCATGGTTAAGGGTAAATCCGGTAAATAAGGGTTAACAAAATAATATTATAATAATACTAAATTACCCTAAAACGTGTCTTAACCCTATTGGTTGATATATGGTCGACCATGGGCATCTTTGGGTCTATTTTGGGACCCCATGGATCCACTTGTGGGTGATAATGACACTTTATTTTAATTAAGTTAAAATGAATACAAAAATGGCATAAGCTTACATCTTTTAGAAGAAGAATTTTTACATAAGGTTATACATGTTGGATTTTCGATTATAAATATTCATTATAAAGCTAAAAATATTTCCTACATAATGATATTTTATTTATAATTTTTAGACATTAAATAATTTATTTTATTTATGACACAATGATGATGCAGTAATTACTATAATAGTGAAAAATTAAAATAAGTGATATTATAAATACCCAAATAAATATAATATGAAACTTTTAATGAATTAAACTAATTTTCTAGGATAATATGATATATTAGGATTGATTTAATTGACTTTGTTCGAAGTAATCAATCTGTTATGAGTTTCACAAAAATCAACTAATGAATAGTGTCAAAATTGACATAAAAGAGTTCTTAAAACAAATATTATATTATTAATTGATATTAAATTCCTAAAAATCTAAGGTTCGGCCAAGAGACTTATATCATGATAGGTTAATCATTAATGGACCACTTGGGGGTCGCTTGGATTTATATAGTAAGTTTATTAACCATATTATATAAAAATACAAAGAGACATTGTAAAAGTGAAACTAATTAACTTAGAGTTAATACTTAAAGATAAGGTTAATATAAGTACCCAAACCTGTCTAAATTATATTGGTTGAGTGGTTTTCGACCTATAACCACCTTAACCTTTGAATAATCAACTTTGGAGCCATTAGAAACCGAATATGAATTTATTATAAATTAATATTTCTAGCTTTTCCAAAGGTGCCCCTCACCCCTCTTATAAAAGGGCACTCCACCTTCTCATTTCCTCACACCTCTCAAGCCACTTGGCTCGTCCAAACTCTGCCCAACTAATCTCCCCACATCCCTCTCCTCCTCCTTGAAGCTTCCCCTTAGGCAGAAAGCATTTCAAGAAGTCCTTTGGTTCCAACCAAAGTGAGATACCTAAATTAAAGGTAACGATTTCTCTTAAATTATTTTCATTTATTTTGCTTCTTCAACCCCCAAACTCTTTTTATTTCCTTTCTTTTGTAACAACACCAGTATTCTCAATATACTAGGATGTTGTTATAAGAAGTATTAAAACTACACATACACACAACTCCATCTAATGGATGATGAACATAATGTTTCTGTGGATGGCAAACTAACGCCTCACGAAACGATGATTGTTCAAATACATCTTACCGCCTCTCATGGTGGCCATTATGATGGAACTGTAATTAAATATGATATTAATGATATATATTTTATATATAAGCTTCTGTAATTCCATTTTATTTCATACCATTATTCGTTTCATGTTGTATATACATACGATAATTTAATTTGAGGAAGTGCGGACTACCGCCCCCTTAAAATGATATGACTCGTTCATACCACACATGGAACGTATAAAGGATGGTGTTAATGAACTTAAGTAACATATATAAAATATTATATTATACTGGAATAGTAATATACCTATTTATCATTTGGATTTGATTCTTTTAAAATAAAAATTAAATGGAAGTAGCGTTCGTGCGTACGTACGGACTACCGTCTCCACGAACGCGATAAGATTCATTCTCCATCATATCCATCCAAGTCTTATTCTCATTTTGGGGTTAAAAATAATGTTAATATCATTCTGATTATGAATAAGATATAATCTATCCATTACAAACATGTCTTACGTAACCAAACATTTAAGAAGAACGAATCGATTATCACCCTAAACGACGATAATACTAAGATATTATTAATAAAGCAATGTTAAAAGATCATATATGATATCATATTAATATATATGATTCTTGTATAATTTAATAACAATTATTTCACCATTATACAGGAGGTTAACCTACCCCAACCAAGGAAAAGTACAAGGTAAGGGTTATTTCACAATCTCTTCATTATCCGAGGTTGTTTATACGTAATAATCTACTGGGATTTCTTTATCATCCACATCCATGTTTCTTCGAAATGTATTTAAAAACATATTTATTATTTACAAGAATATGGGTTAAATTCATTTATACCCTTGTTTGACTTTTTGTAAGAGGTTTATAAAGGAATATTTCCGTCGTTTTCAAAACAAGGTCCTTTTTGACCTTTTCGACAGAATTAAGATAAGAATGTTTTTTTTTACTTATACGGCGGGTGCGGTTATTTTCCGCCGTTATAAAATCATCAAATATTTCCTTACAAGCTTACAAGAATATTTTCAAGAAAATGTTTTATTTTATATGGCTCTTAAATGATTTCAAAAATCGAAAGAGATATTTCTCTAAAAAGTGTTTTGATTTCATCTATGTCAACATCCTTTAATGGATTTTACGCTTATTTGAAGTTGATTTATTATAATACAAAACTTCTACATTGTATTGAAGGTTTTGTGATATGTTTGACTGTGGATGTGCTATTTTATACTATTCATAGTTTATGGTGAAACTATTGACATTTCGTATGCTAGTTTTAATCCGAATGTTTATGTTATATTTCAAAATTTTTTTCAGATGAATGTGCTAAACAAGTATGTTCCGGGTTGGGGACCGGTAAAAGTAAGCCCTCCAGGTTGGGGACTGGTAAAAGTAAGCCCTCCAGGTTGGGGACTGGTTAAAGTAAGCCCTCTAGGTTAGGGACTGGTGAAAGTATGCCCTCCGGGTTGGTGTCCGGTTATTAGAGGCACTCCGGGTTGGTGTCCGGTTATTAGAGGCACTCCGGGTTGGTGTCCGGTTATTAGAGGCACTCCGGGTTGGGTTCCGGTTAGAAGTAACCCCTAGGTCTTGGGATGAGGCCTAGACAAAGAAATTAACGTTTAGCATTATGCATTCCAACATTATGAAAGTGGTTATTGATTTTTTTCATGTGATTATTCGATTAGTAGAATATCCATGTGAGTAGGTAAATGGCATTATTTCATTTTATTTATGCCATACCATGTTGAAAGTTCATGTTTGAAAGGCTTTTGTTTTAGTTATACATTGCCTTAAAAGTTTATTCTTATTTATGAAAGTTTCCGCTATGTTGTTATCCTTACTGGGCATTTGAGCTCACCCCTTTTCTATGTTTTATTTTTCCCAGGAAGTGAAGAAGTAAGTTATGAATGACCTGCAGGGATATTATGTGGGGATATGAGTGTGGATTATGGAGACAATATGTTGTTGTAGTAGTTTTTCGTTTAATGATGTAATGTAAAACTTATGAATATATCTAGTGTTTCTAAGGCTACTAAACCAATCGGTCTTTCGAGATTTGATCTTTCTCGTGATCATGCCAATGTTATGTAATTAATGCACCGACTCTGGGTAACTGGGTTCGGGGAGTTATAGTTGGTATCAGAGGAAGTTTAGTACAAACCTTGGAAGCTAGATTTAGATAAACTCTGATTAGAGCACGTAGACCTAAGATGAACTTTGAGGATTAGTATAGAAGAACTTCCTAGAATTTTGGTATTGTAGAGATTTTGTGAGTTTTCCGAGCAATACATCCCTGTCTGGATACGAGCAGGTAGAGGCGGCTCTGGCACAGATGTACCTAGGGGTAAAACCCGAAAACACCGCTTTGAGCTGGACTCGAACGGGAACTGGTGCACGACAACGGGCCTTGCTGCACTCTTGATTACGACACTCCCGGGGGATATGCTTATGATAACTCTCATTTTCTTTACAAATCATTATGAAGGGTTTATGAGTATATACTTCCTCAAAGAAAACATTTTTATGATTATGGATTATATCCATAAATAGTTCAATTTATGTTAAGTGTTTTATAAGTATGGGATTATGTATTTTGATTCATAAACTGATCTAGTTTATGCCATTGTTTAGAAATGGCGCCCAGTAGAAGGAATGAGAACTCCAGAAATGCACATGATCCAAAGAGAAGGAAGGATCATATCTTTCATGGTCTTAAGCTAGAATTGATAAGAGAAATAGTCTCCCATGTATTATCATCATATGAAGAAATAATATCATGTGTTGATAAGATAAGTAAAGAGTTTACTGAGTCCTATGGCTTTGAAGGGAAGCAGGAGAAGAAAAGGATGGAAGAGAGAAAATTGGATAAAGGGAAGAGGGAAAAGAAGAATTTTCCCATATGTGGTAACTGTGGAAAGAAACACCCTGGAACTTGCCTGAAAGGAATGGGAGTTTGTTATAAGTGTGGAGGAAAAGGGCACAAAGTACGTGACTGCAAGGGTAAGAAAATGGTTTCAAATGTACAATGCTTCATTTGCAAGGAGTTTGGACACTACGCGAACCTATGTCCCAGTCATCAGACTATGCCGCAAATGATGCTATTGGATAATAATCAAGTTATGATACTACCACAGATGAAGAGGAATGATTAGAGTTCTTATGTTGATTATGTCAATTGAGTGTTGTATCAACAATGTACTTGTTATAATGATTATGGAGTATATAAGGATTGTACTGCAGTACTATTTCATTAAGGACTTGAGATTGTGTGGAACAAAGAAAAGAGACTCAATAGCAGGATAAATTTTTGGAAAATATATGGTTGAGAGAATGATAAATCATAATATAGTTCTGATACTGAGGTAGTGATTTTGGAATAATATGTGATTGTTTTGGATAAATTATATTGGATATTCTTGACTACCTTGTAACTGATTAATGATTTGTATATTCCATCATTGTTGGGGTTTAAAACATTTTTGGATTAATGAAGTATATCCATCATTCTATATGGAATAAGGGAGCATGAAAGTAATCAATAAGGAATATGGTAATGCATGATGAAGGTATTAATATACTATTACGGGGTAAAAAGGATCAATATTATGTTTACCTTCCTTATAAATGTTAGACTGTGAGTTTGGACAGAAGTATTTTGGATAGTTCTAGTTTGGACTATTTTGGATTGCCATAAAAGGACAACCCGGAGGTCGGGCGGCAACCCGTCGCATCCGGCAAGGCTGCGAGACTTGAACCCGCAACCGAAGGGCGACAAGGGTGTATCACCTACCACTGGCCCATGAGATGTACTGGATTAAATAATGTAGTTTTTATTAAAAGATCATGTAGATGAATTATAAATTCGTTTATTTTGGAACCCTGTACGAATAGTATAAATAGTATTTTTTTTTACGAGTGAAAGATGAGTTTGTGGTAGAAATTTATTAATGGACAAAACTCTAATTATAAAGTAAGTATATCTCCTTATGATCTAAGCCAATCTCATAAATAAATTCCTCAACATTGATAAAAGGAACTTAAAACAAAAATGTTGTCCTAGATGGTACCTTAAATCATCACTAATTTATGGCTTTGGGATTTTTGGCCTTTTCATACCCATGTTCTCTACCACTCTCCATCAGATAATTGATGGTTAGATTTCTCCTCCATATCCATATTTTCCTACATGGAACCCTAGTATGTGTTATTTTTGGTAATCTTCATACTTTCCACTCTTTATTTTAAATAGAGGCCTCATTAATTCATTTTTCGATGTGGGATTTCAACAAAGATATTTTGAAACGTCAAAAATGTGTTATCCTAATACCCTATGTTTTGTTGAACCGATGGTATTTCAAATCATCATAGATTGATGAATTTAAGGACCTCAATTATACACTTTTTTGTGATTGATGACCTCAATCACTACCTATAAATATTTACGTTTTTCCTCCGATTATATGTCTCTAATTGCCACCAATGTTCTCCTAATATAGATCATAATTTGGTGGTGATCCTTTCATTTCTCTTTTCCTCATATTAAGACTAAATTTTAGTAACCCAATTTCCGATGTGGGTTTTCCCACAAATATATTTTTTTATTTTCATCCTTTTATTTTCGAAGAACAATTTCAAATTGCGAGGACGCAATTTATTGAAGGAGGGGAGAATGTAACACCCCAAGATTTTATAGTGTGTTATTTCTTTAAAATAATTCAATAACTTTCACTACACGCAACACCAAGTTCAATCGCACCATGACTTACCAAACAAGCTTTTCAAAAGAGGTTATGAATAGTGTTAACTAAATTTTAAACTTTATATAATCCTTATAATTTTAGAATCCATATTATGAGTTTCTTAGACATGATGTAAGAACAAATTCATTTCAGTATTTCACTTTTACCAAATTTTAATAGTGAACCCTTTTTAGATACTATATTTTAAACTTTTTGACTAAATGGGGACATCAAAAATTTAAAATGAAACATCCCAAGCTTCCACGGTACGCTTTCCTTTGAATAAAACAGTAGCGTGTGTTGTACGCAACTTCGAGTTTTAACACACACCACAACCGATCAAACTAGCCGTTATGAATAGTAATACCTAAATTTTGAAATTATATATATTTTATATTTTGAAATGGACTTCATTTTTGGATTCTTAATATCGAATTTAGCCTAAGGTGAAATTTTGGTACATTTCGGATAACTTTCATATTTTGATGAATAGTGAAAATTACTAAATTTAAATTAAAAACAACTTTTTTAATCAAAATAATTAATAGTGATAAATTATGAATTTGAGTGGTTTTAAAGTATATTTAGAATATATTTTTACCATTTAATATAATTTTGGTCATTGGACATAATTTTACAATTAAACCGAACATAAACAAGTGTCAATCTTTTGATAGTTATTATCTCTTAAAAACACGTTTTTTGTTTTGACAGCGGGAATTAATTTTAAATTAATTTCTGCCACTTATGTGTTTAGAATTTAGGAAAATGGATTCCTTATTTGGAATCAGGATGTTCAAATTGTGTAAATAGGTAACTTTTATTTTTAGACATTTTGAATAATTACTGCGGTAAATATTTTATTTATCATGGTTAAGGGTAAATCCGGTAAATAAGGGTTAAAAAAATAATATTATAATAATACTAAATTACCCTAAAACGTGTCTTAACCCTATTGGTTGATATATGGTCGACCATGGGCATCTTTGGGTCTATTTTGGGACCCCATGGATCCACTTGTGGGTGATAATGACACTTTATTTTAATTAAGTTAAAATGAATACAAAAATGGCATAAGCTTACATCTTTTAGAATAAGAATTTTTACATAAGGTTATACATGTTGGATTTTCGATTATAAATATTCATTATAAAGCTAAAACGATTTCCTACATAATGATATTTTATTTATAATTTTTAGACATTAAATAATTTATTTTATTTATGACACAATGATGATGCAGTAATTACTATAATAGTGAAAAATTAAAATAAGTGATATTATAAATACCCAAATAAATATAATATGAAACTTTTAATGAATTAAACTAATTTTCTAGGATAATATGATATATTAGGATTGATTTAATTGACTTTTTTCGAAGTAATCAATCTTTTATGAGTTTCACAAAAATCAACTAATGAATAGTGTCAAAATTGACATAAAAGAGTTCTTAAAACAAATATTATATTATTAATTGATATTAAATTCCTAAAAATCTAAGGTTCGGCCAAGAGACTTATATCATGATAGGTTAATCATTAATGGACCACTTGGGGGTCGCTTGGATGTATATAGTAAGTTTATTAACCATATTATATAAAAATACAAAGAGACATTGTAAAAGTGAAACTAATTAACTTAGAGTTAATACTTAAAGATAAGGTTAATATAAGTACCCAAACCTGTCTAAATTATATTGGTTGAGTGGTTTTAGACCTATACCCACCTTAACCTTTGAATAATCAACTTTGGAGCCATTAGAAACCGAATATGAATTTATTATAAATTAATATTTCTAGCTTTTCCAAAGGTGCCCCTCACCCCTCTTATAAAAGGGCACTCCTCCTTCTCATTTCCTCACACCTCTCAAGCCACTTGGCTCGTCCAAACTCTGCCCAACTAAGCTCCCCACATCCCTATCCTCCTCCTTGAAGCTTCCCCTTAGGCAGAAAGCATTTCAAGAAGTCCTTTGGTTCCAACCAAAGTGAGATACCTAAATTAAAGGTAACGATTTCTCTTAAATTATTTTCATTTATTTTGCTTCTTCAACCCCCAAACTCTTTTTATTTCCTTTCTTTTGTAACAACACCAGTATTCTCAATATACTAGGATGTTGTTATAAGAAGTATTAAAACTACACATACACACAACTCCATCTAATGGATGATGAACATAATGTTTCTGTGGATGGCAAACTAACGCCTCACGAAACGATGATTGTTCAAATACATCTTACCGCCTCTCATGGTGGCCATTATGATGGCACTGTAATTAAATATGATATTAATGATATATATTTTATATATAAGCTTCTGTAATTCCATTTTATTTCATACCATTATTCGTTTCATGTTGTATATACATACGATAATTTCATTTGAGGAAGTGCGGACTACCGCCCCCTTAAAATGATATGACTCGTTCATACCACACATGGAACGTATAAAGGATGGTGTTAATGAACTTAAGTAACATATATAAAATATTATATTATACTGGAATAGTAATATACCTATTTATCATTTGGATTTGATTCTTTTAAAATAAAAATTAAATGGAAGTAGCGTTGGTGCGTACGTACGGACTACCGTCTCCACGAACGCGATAAGATTCATTCTCCATCATATCCATCCAAGTATTATTCTCATTTTGGGGTTAAAAATAATGTTAATATCATTCTGATTATTAATAAGATATAATATATCCATTACAAACATGTCTTACGTAACCAAACATTTAAGAAGAACGAATCGATTATCACCCTAAACGACGATAATACTAAGATATTATTAATAAAGCAATGTTAAAAGATCATATATGATATCATATTAATATATATGATTCTTGTATAATTTAATAACAATTATTTCACCATTATGCAGGAGGTTAACCTACCCCAACCAAGGAAAAGTACAAGGTAAGGGTTATTTCACAATCTCTTCATTATCCGAGGTTGTTTATACGTAATAATCTACTGGGATTTCTTTATCATCCACATCCATGTTTCTTCGAAATGTATTTAAAAACATATTTATTATTTACAAGAATATGGGTTAAATTCATTTATACCCTTGTTTGACTTTTTGTAAGAGGTTTATAAAGGAATATTTCCGTCGTTTTCAAAACAAGGTCCTTTTTGACCTTTTCGACAGAATTAAGATAAGAATGTTTTTTTTACTTATACGGCAGGTGCGGTTATTTTCCGCCGTTATAAAATCATCAAATATTTCCTTACAAGCTTACAAGAATATTTTCAAGAAAATGTTTTATTTTATATGGCTCTTAAATGATTTCAAAAATCGAAAGAGATATTTCTCTAAAAAGTGTTTTGATTTCATCTATGTCAACATCCTTTAATGGATTTTACGCTTATTTGAAGTTGATTTATTATAATACAAAACTTCTACATTGTATTGAAGGTTTTGTGATATGTTTGACTGTGGATGTGCTATTTTATACTATTCATAGTTTATGGTGAAACTATTGACATTTCGTATGCTAGTTTTAATCCGAATGTTTATGTTATATTTCAAAATTTTCTTCAGATGAATGTGCTAAACAAGTATGTTCCGGGTTGGGGACCGGTAAAAGTAAGCCCTCCAGGTTGGGGACTGGTAAAAGTAAGCCCTCCAGGTTGGGGACTGGTTAAAGTAAGCCCTCCAGGTTAGGGACTGGTGAAAGTATGCCCTCCGGGTTGGTGTCCGGTTATTAGAGGCACTCCGGGTTGGTGTCCGGTTATTAGAGGCACTCCGGGTTGGTGTCCGGTTATTAGAGGCACTCCGGGTTGGGTTCCGGTTAGAAGTAACCCCTAGGTCTTGGGATGAGGCCTAGACAAAGAAATTAACGTTTAGCATTATGCATTCCAACATTATGAAAGTGGTTATTGATTTTTTTCATGTGATTATTCGATTAGTAGAATATCCATGTGAGTAGGTAAATGGCATTATTTCATTTTATTTATGCCATACCATGTTGAAAGTTCATGTTTGAAAGGCTTTTGTTTTAGTTATACATTTCCTTAAAAGTTTATTCTTATTTATGAAAGTTTCCGCTATATTGTTATCCTTACTGGGCATTTGAGCTCACCCCTTTTCTATGTTTTATTTTTCCCAGGAAGTGAAGAAGTAAGTTATGAATGACCTGCAGGGATATTATGTGGGGATATGAGTGTGGATTATGGAGACAATATGTTGTTGTAGTAGTTTTTCATTTAATGATGTAATGTAAAACTTATGAATATATCTAGTGTTTCCAAGGCTACTAAACCAATCGGTCTTTCGAGATTTGATCTTTCTCGTGATCATGCCAATGTTATGTAATTAATGCACCGACTCTGGGTAACTGGGGTCGGGGAGTTACACATCTCATAATGATATCATTCTTACTTATGTCACAACATGAACATAAATCATTCATCATTACCCAAAGTATAAAATGGGTTTCATAAACATCATCCCTTCATAACATAATCCATATAAAAAAATGGATATCATTTCATCATAAGAAAATTGAAACCATGTAAATAATAAAGAAATTACACTAGAAACATACACATATGAAATAATTTCATCTTATATGGAAAATGGTTTTGATAAAACACATGAAATGAATTATTCAGGAAAATATCCTTTCTTCTTCAAAATCATTTTATTTTCACAAAATGCCATGAAATTTTAAAAGAAGTGGATTTTTTTGAAAATATTCATTAAATCTTTTATAGTAAGCTTCATAAAAATAAGGCGTTATGAAACCGTAAAAATATGTTCATGCCGTATTAGTTAAAAAACATTCTTCTCATACTTTTACTGAAAAAGTCAAAAAGTACCTCATATGGTAAACAAAAGAAAGATTCCTTCCATACAATGTTGTAAAAGTATAAAAGGGTAAAAATGAATTTAAACATGCATGTAAGAAAATTAAACATTTTTTGAAATTTTTTTGAGAATATATGGACATGGATAATAAACATAACCCCAGTAAATACTTACGAATAAACAATCTCGGATAAGAATGAGTTTGGAATAATTATACCTTACAAAAATATTCTTATAAATAAAATAGATCACTTATGAGTATTCACTATAAGTTCATATAAAGAATGAATAAATACATGATAACATATAAAAATTCATTTCTCACATAACCAAAGAACGACATAAACAAGAGAGAGAAGATAAACCCAAAGAATTGAAATTGGGTTAAGAAATTCCCTTACCTCGTGTCCGACTTGACTCAATTGTTCATTAATCTCTTGAATAATAAACCAAACATAATTTATACATGCTTAAGAACCTTTTTCAAGTTTATTATTCCATTTATATAACTTATTACCATTTTATAAACATTATGTAACCATTTAAGTTAATAACGTTCGTTTTGTCGATATTTGGTACTTGAGTTAAAAATGGACTTCTTATAATTACATGTTGTTCATGTGGTCAAAGGTTAATTATATACAGAAAGATATTCATGATTTATATTTCATATATATCATATATATACAGAATATATATGTTTTTATAATAGCTCATAACATATGGAGGTAAGAAATTAAATGCACCATTCATGGAGACGGTAAGTCGTACGTACGCATGAACGCTACTTTCATTTCTATTTCTTATTTTAATGGAAATAAAAAATAATGATAAATATATATATTATAATTCCAGTATAATATAATATATAATATCATTAACTCAATCCTTTATACATCCCACATAAGTTATTCACAAGTCACATCACTTTAAGGGGGCGGTAGTTCGCACTTCCTCAAATGAGATTATCGTATTTACCCACTGTGGAAACCATAAAGGCTTGATATAATTGGGAAGTACAGAAGAATAAGGAAATCATAAACATAATATATATCATATATAAATACAATTCCATCATAATGGCCACTAGGATAGGCGGTATGAGATAATCGAACAATCATCATTTCGTGAGGTGTTAGTTTTCCATCCACAGAAACATTTTGTTTTTCATCCATTAGATGGAGCTGTGTGTAAGTGTAGTTCGAATACTTCTCATAAAAAATCCTAGTATATTGAGGATACTTTTTTTTTACAAAATATAGGATTAAAAATATTTTAGGGGTTGGATAAGTAGAATAAAAGAAAACAGTTTAAGAGAAATGGTTACCTTTAATTTGGGTAACTTCCTTTGGATTGAACCAAAAGGACTTCTTGAAGTGCCTTCTACCTAAGGTAAGGCTTCTAGTGGGAGGAAAGAGATTTAGGGAGCTTAATTGGGCAGAGTTTTGGTGATACAAATGGCTTTATAGGTGTGAGTAATTGGATAGAAATTGTCTATTTTTATATGGGGGAGGGGCTCTTTTGGAAAGTGTGAAAATATTATTTTTTATAAACTTATTTTCAAAAGGTACAAAAATAATTAAAGATTAAGATTCGATGACTCATGGTTGAAATAAAATCATCTAATTAGAATTTGACATGTTTTGGATAATATTTTAATCATTATAATCTAATTTATTTAAATCATTTATTGATGAGGTAAATACTGCATCATTATTGTGTCATAAATAATTTAATTTATTTGATCTCTAAAATTTATAAAAAAAATACCATGATGTAGGAAATCTTTTTATCTTTACATAGAATACTTTTAGTCGAAAACAGGACTTATATAACACCATATAAATATTAATTACCAAAAGATTTTTGTTAATGTCAATTTTGTCTTCACATTAAATTAATTAATCTAAATTGTCATTATCACTCCCAAGTGGCTCAATGGGGTCCCAAAATCTACCCAAGGTTGCCCATGGTCGGCCAATACTCATACAATAAGGTTAGGACATGTGTTAATGTAATTTTGAATTATTATAATATTCTTTTAACCTTGAATTACCCTATTTACTTTTAACCGTGGTAAAGAAAAGTAAAAAGTTACTATTCACCAAAAATTATTTTCATCTCATTGAACCACATTTTAATTCTTTATAACAATAATTTATGTCTGATTTTTCAAATTCAATTCATAGAAGTGGTAAAATTTCATTTAAATGAAAGAGACAGTTTTTTAACTACCACTAAGTGGTTTCACTATTCATCAAAAATTGAATTTTTTCAGAAAAATATAAACAATTCAGCATAAGATATATTTGATATTCCAAATTCAAAAATGAAGTCTATTTTTTCAAATTAAAAACATAAAAGTGGCATTAATTAATTTTAAAATTAATTCCCGTTATCAAAACAAATAGCTTGTTTTTAAGAAACAATAACTATCAAAAGATCGACACTTGTTTCTGTCCAAATTCAAAGTGAAATTAATTCCAATGACCAACATTGGATTAAATGGTAAAAATATATTATAATTACACTTTAAAACCAATTAAAAAGATAATCTAACCATATAAATTATTGCGATGAAAAAATTTGTTTTTATTTAAAATATAGCATGTTTTTACTATTCATTAAAATATGAAAGTTATCAGAATAATATGAAAAAAATTTCCAAAGTAATTTTTTATTTCCTGATTCCAATGAAGAATTTTATTTTGTAAAATTGAACTTATAAACATGTCAAAAACTAGATTTAAAGCGGGTGCGCCATCAAATGGCGGCAAAACTGTATTTTTTGAAAAATACTTATTTTACCCAAAAAAATTATTTTGTTCTCATACCATGTTATAGAAAATATGTAAGATGAATAATAATATTATAAAATTCAAATTTTAGTTAATATTATTCATAACGGCTAGTTCATTATAATATTATAACCAAATATCGTTGTTTAGTGAAACCTGGTATTGCGTACAGCACACGCTATCGAGGAAGCTCGCGATTGCGTGTAATGCAAGCCAAGTCAGGGTTGCGTGTTGTGCAAGAATCCTTCGTTGTTTCATATAACAGAATCCAACCATATTTCATTTATACATTTAATATATATATATATATATACAATCAATGTTGCATAGAATAACTACTATCAAACGAACTTGAAATTGCGTGTAACATGATCCAAGAATAGTGTTTCATATACTGCAAACTAATATGATGTTTCATATAACGCAAGGTAATCTTAGTGTAACATGCAACAGAAGGTATGAAAAAATAATATATCTCATAAAATCTCGGGGTGTTACATTCTACCCCAATTAAAATGAATTTCTCCCTCTAAATTTGTCGGGGTTATAAATGGTTTATTACTTGAGAGTTTCTTTCATAGAAACCCACACCATAAAAAGGAATACTAAAACTTAATTTTAAAAAATTTAAGTATGAAACATATTGGTTACCCAAATTGACTCATCACTGGGTTTCCAAATATAAGAACGTAGGTGAAAATATGTATATGGAGGAGAAATCTAACCATCATGTTCTGATGGAGAGTGGTAGAGAACATGTCTATGAAAATGCCAATAATCACAAAGTCATAAATTTGTGATGATATAAGGTACTATCTGATTCATCATATATGAGAGCACTAGGACAAAATTTTTGGTTTTCAAGATCATTTCCCTAATGTTTATGGACTTTTACATGAGGATAAATACTTACTTGATTTCATTGTAATATCATCATTGGTCATTCCATGAATAATTTCCACTTCATCTCTATTTAAAGAAATGAAGTTGAATTTGTCATTTATGAAGTGTTAGCATATCATGTGATATAATGATAATTCATCCCATCTGTTTTTATCATAAAAAGGTTATCATAAGTTATTAAATATACATAAGTCCATCTATGGTGCGATTAACCATATATGATTCCAAAAATGGACTTATACTTCATCTATCATCCCGCTTAATAAAATAAAACTAGTTTCTACTAACCGGGAACTTCCTGTAGGCCAGTGGTAGGCAATAAAGGCTTTTCACACTTCAGCTGTGGGTTTGATTCCCGCAACCTTGTCCGACGCGACGGGTGTCTCCCATCCTACAGGTTTTCCTTTTTTCTATAACTACACTATTATAACATTCCAGAAATAATATCGAAAAAAAGTTCTATCCTTAAACAATACTAACTTATGTCCAACATAACCTATTCCAATACATATGTCTAATCTCATAGTATAAAGAAACTTATCACTTGAAAGGTCACATAACAAGCACATGAATACCATCATTTATCCCCCATATATCACAAGATATATCTTGTTGGTCACATTCCAAACATTTGAATACCTTAATCATGTATTCTTTTGAAACATGAATTACCATAGAACCTTAGTGAAAACATGAGTGCTGTCAAAAGTTAACTCTTTCCACATACCAAAATCCCAAAAATTCTATATACACAAACCATGATGTCGCTTAGTCCTTAAATCAATCATGAGCTCATTAATATTATTTTCTCCTTTTCCATACATTATGCGCATATCATCTGATTTACAAAAATATTTCAATCACTTTTCATGGTTACCGGTTCCATATAATTATTGAAAACCAATACATAGATATTCCAAAATTCCACGATACCATAAATGAGATTCCATGACACTATTTTGAAATCCCATTACATAAACACTTAATCATTACACAACATCATAATCATACTCAACATCACAAGTAGTGATCGCACGTGACTTCCCTTTATCCTTTTCCTTAAGAGGTTGCTCACATTGATCATCATTAACCCTTGGATTAGGGAATTGATTAGAATACTACCCATTTCCTTGCACTTGAAGCATTGAAGTGTTGGTGGTGCGTTCTCTGCAGTTTTTTCTTTATTCACATCATTAGAAACACTTTTTCCATTACTTTGACCCTCAGCTACTCGATGACCTTATTTTCCACATTTAAAACATTTTCTAGTCCCTTTAAGACAATCTCTACCATGATTCTTTCCACACTTTGAGCATAAAGAAACATTCATCTTCTTTTCACCATTATTCTGAGATTTCTCCTTGAACTCCATCTTTCGTTTCTTGTCAAAACCATGAGATGGATTTGTAACACCAACTTCCATTTCTACCTTGATAGCACAACACACAATTTATTCATATCTACTAAAGTCTCTTATATCCAATGCCCTTCGAAGACATGTTTTTAAGCCACTAAAGAATCGATCAACTTTACTTTCAGGTTGGATGATAAAGCCAGATGCATTCCTTGCAAGCCTTGTAAAATTATCTTCATATATACCAATAGATTCATCATCCTTTTGCTTATGCTCAAGGAAATCATTTTCCATCTTTTTTCGAAGAATATGAGGGAAGTACTTGTTGAAAAATATGTTCTTGAACTCATCCCATTCCATGGATTCAATTTCATCTCGGGGCCTCGTATTCTTAATTAGAGTCCAACATTGATCTGCTTCACCTTCTAAACGGTAAAAAACCAGAATGAATTTTTCATTTTCCGAACAGTGAAGTATGGAAAATATCTTTTCAATGGTACCGATCCATTGTTCAGTAACAAGTGGATCAGAATACCCACTGAAAGAAGGTGGACGTTTCCTCATGAAGGACTCAATAGAATATTGTTCCCTTCTCTACTAATTTGGAAGTCCATAATGATTCATAGCTTATGTAAGTATTGCAATAAGATTTTGCACTCCATCTCCCATAACATTGGTTTGTTCAGGAGGAAAATAATTGCATTGTCCATTACATTGATCAACAAGGATTCTTCGGGTTCAATCCATCGTCTAAAACCCAAAAAGAATAGTGTGAGAGGAAAAAGTCATTCTAGGGAAAAAAACATAATAAAGGGGTAGTACCTTTAATATCTAACATCATAGGTTTAATTATAAGATTGTTTCCGTAAGTCTAGGACTATAACCTATTCTTATAATATACCTTAGAGACATCCCTATACATACATTAGAAATATATCTAGGGATCTCACTAAAGTTTTCACATCCTAGTTTCCAAAGGTTAACTAAACCTTTCCTTTGATACCAACTGTAGAGACCCAACACTTGACGTACATGGACATTACATTAATTTTGTGGAATACATAATACATAACAAAAATAGACACCAAAGGATCTTAATAGTTTAGTTACTTTGGAAACTTGGAACATAATCTTCTAATTTTGGTGAAAGATCTTCAACATCTCCCATAAAGATCTTCCCTTTTTTTCTTACCTAAAACCTCTCTTTATATCCTGGGGAAAAGAAAACATATAAAGGGTGATCTCAAATGCTCAGTAATGGTAATCATAAAACAAATCATATACATTTGAACTAAAAAACATGGACATAAAGTTTAAACATCAAAATCTTGAGCAATGACATAAAACATGGCAGTACGTAAGGCATAGATCATAATGAAACATTAATCATGGTAAAATAGAATGGTAATAAGACATGTAATTGTGTCAAAACATTAATCACATGATATTATTTTCATAGTAGCCAAGGCATTTCGGCCAAGACCATCTTAGTGGACAAAGTCCCTTTCTGAATCGAGTTCACTCCTTGTTCTAGTCATGTATCACTAAACCGGATTAACTTACCGTTCCAACCATGTCTATCTCATGAGATATAAATATTTACCCAATGAATTGGAGGGAGATATAGGTCCCACCCATCTCATAATTAAATCATTCTTACTTATTCCACAACATGAACATAAATCATTCATCATTACCCAAAGTATAAAATGGGTTTCATAAACATCATCTCATGATAACATAATCCATACAAAAAAATGGATATCATTTCATCATAAGAAAAGTGAAACCATTTAAATCATATTGAAATTATACTTGAAACAAATACATATGAAATAATTCCATCTTATATGGAAAATGGTTTTGATAAAACACTTGAAATGGATTCTTGAGGAAAATATCCTTTCTTCTTCAAAATAATTTTCTTTTCACAAAATGCCATGAAATTTTAAAAGAAAGGGATTTTTTTGAAAATAGTAATAAAATATTATATAGTAAGCCTCAAAAAAATAAGTCATTATGAAACCGTAAAAATCTATTCATGCTGTATAAGTTAAAAAAACAATCTTCTCGTACTTTTGTCGGAAAAGTCAAAAAGTACCTAATATGGTAAACAAAAGAAAGATTCCTTCCATACTATGTGGTAAAAGTAAAAAAGGGTAAAAATGAATTTAAACATGCATTTAAGAAAATTAAACATTTTATGAAAACATTTTGAGAACATATGGACATGGATAATAAACATATCCCCAGTAAATACTTATGAATAAACAATCTCGGATAAGAATGAGATTGGAATAATTATACCTTACAAAAATATTTTTATAAATAAAATAGATCAATTATGTGTATTCACTATAAGCTCACATAAAAAGTATAAATACATGATAACATATAAAAATTCATTTCTCACATAATCAAAGAATGACATAAACAAGAGAGAAAAGATCAACCCAAAGAACGGAAATTGGGTTAAGAAGTTCCCTTACCTTGTGTCTCACTTGACTCGATTGTTCTTTAAAATCCTGAATAATAAACCAAAGTTAATTTATACTTTCTTAAGAACCTTTTTCAAGTTTATTATTCCTTTTATATCACATATTACCATGTTATAAACATTATGTAACCATTTAAGTTAATAACGTTCATTTAGTCGATATTTGGTACTTGAGTCAAAAATAGACTTCTTATAATTACATGTTGATCATGTGGTCAAAGGTTAAATATATCTATAATGGTATTAATTATTTATATATCATATATATCATATATATCAAGCATATACATGTATTTATAATAGTTCATAGCATATGGAGGTAAGAAATGAAATGCACCGTTCATGGAGACGGTAAGCCGCACGTACGCATGAAAGCTACTTTCTTTTCTATTTCTTATTTTAATGGAAATAAAACATAATGATACATAGTTATATTATAATTCAAGTATAATATCATATATAATATCATTAACTCTATCCTTTATACATCCCACATATGGCATTCACGAGTCACATCACCTTAAGGGGGCGGTAGTCCGCACATCCTCAAATGAGAATATTGTATTTACCCACTATGAAAAACATAAAGTATTGATATAATTGGGAAGTAAATAAGCATAATGAAATCATAAACATAATATATATAATATATCAATATAGTTCCATCGTAATTTCCACCATGAGAGGCGGTAGTAGATAATCGAACAATCATCGTTTCGTGTGGCATTAGTTTTCCATCCACAGAAACATTATGTTCTTTATCCATTAGATGGAGGTGTGTGTAAGTGTAGTTCGAATAATTCTCATAAAAACATCCTAGTATATTTAGGATACTGTTTTTGTTACAAAATAAAATATTAAAAAGAGTTTAGGGGTTGGAGAAGTAGAATAAAAGAAAATAGTTTAAGAGAAACGGTTACCTTTAATTTGGGTAACTTCCTTTGGTTTGAACCAAAAGGACTTCTTGAAGTGCCTTCTGCCTAAGGTAAGGCTTATATGGGGAGGAGGGAGATGTAGTTAGATTAATTGGGTAGAGTTTGGATGAGACAAATTTCTTGAGATTTGTGAGTAATTGGATAGAAATTGACTCCTTTTATAAGGGGGAGGAGGGGCTATTTTGGAAAGTGTGAAACTATTTTTTTATTATAAACTTATCTTCGGTTTCAAAAGGACCAAAAATCATTAGAGATGAATATAAGATGACTCATGGTAGAAATAAAATCATCCAATACTAATTGGACATGTTTTGCTGATTATTTTAATCATTATAATCTTATTTATTTAAATCATTTATTAATGAGGTAAATACTGCATCATTATTGTGTCATAAATAATTTAATTTATTGGATGTCTCAAAATTATAAAAAAAATACCATGATGTAGGAAATATTTTTATCTTTACAAATAATATTTTTAGTCTAAAATAGTACTTATATAACACCATATAAATATTAATTACTAAAAGATTGTTGTTAATGTCAATTTTGTCTTCACATTAAATTAATAAATCCAAATTGTCATTTTCACTCCAAAGTGCCTCAATGGGGTCCCAAAATAGACCCAAGGAAACCCATGGTCTATCAATACTCATACAATAACTTTAGGACAAGTTTTAAGGTAATTTTGAATTATTATAATATTCTTTTAACCTTGAATTACCCTATTTACTTTTAACCGTGGTAAATAAAAGTAAAAATTTACTATTCACCAAAAATTATTTTCATCTTATTGAACCAAATTTTACTTCTTGATAACAATAATGTATGTTGGATTTTTGAAATTAAATTCACAAAAGAGGTAAATTTTCATTTAAATGAAAGAGTCAGTTTTTTAACTACCACTAAGTGGTTTCACTATTCATCAAAAAATTACGTTTTTCAGAAAAAAAAACAGATTAAGCTATTTTTGATATTAAAAATTCATAAATGATGTCTATTTTTTCAAATTCAAAACATAGAAGTGGAATTAATTAATTTTAAAATTAATTCCCGTTATCAAAACAAATATCGTGTTTTTAAGAAACAATAACTATCAAAAGATCGACACTTGTTTATGTCCAAATTCAAAGTGAAATTAATTCCAATGACCAACATTAGATTAAATGGTAAAAATATATTCTAATTAAACTTTAAAACCAATTAAAAAGATGATCTATCCATATAAATTATTGCGATGAAAAAATTTGTTTTTAATTAAAATATAGCATGTTTTTACTATTCATTAAAATATGAAAGTTATCAGAATAATATGAAAAATTTATCCAAAGTACATTTTTACATCCTGATTCCAAAGAAGAATTTTATTTTGTCAAATTGAACTTATAAACATGTCAAAAACTAGATTTAAAGTGGGTGCACCATCAAAAGGTGCCAAAACTGCATTTTTTTAAAAATACTTATTTTACCCGAATAAATTTATTTTGTTCTCATACCATGTTCTAGAAAATATGTAAGATGAATAATAATGTTATAAAATTCAAAATGTAGTTAATAATATTCATAATGGCTAGTTCATAATAATAATATAATCATATATCATTGTTTAGTGAAACCTGGTATTGCGTACAACACACGCTATCGAGGAAGGTCGCGATTGCCTGTAATGCAAGCCAAGTCAGGGTTGCGTGTTGTGAAAGACTCCTTAATTTTTTTGTATAATAGAATCCAACCATATTTCATTTATACAAGGAATATATATATATATACACTCAATGTTTCATAGAACAACTACTATCAAATGAACTTGAAATTGTGTGTAACATGATCCAAGAATAGTGTTGCGTATACTGCAAGCTAATACGGTGTTGTGTATAACGCAAGGTAATTTGGTGTATTGTACAACAGAAGATATGAAAAAAAATATATATCTCATAAAATCTCCGTTTTTTACACTATGCATGAATTACTTTCATGTATATTTGTTTTTGTTTCAATGAATTCAACATTAAGAGTTTCAATTTTAACACAGTTCATGCAAAAATAGGAACAATATCCTAAAATAATAAAATGAAAAGTTTCATTGGGGATATACCCTAATTGAGCCCTCTTCTCAAGGAGTATCGATTTACAATAACATCAAATGAGAACCTATCAGGAGAATTATCACATAACTTCACCAAGGCTCTGTAACTGCCCAAAATTATATCAATTAAATTTTCTATTCTTATAGTTATTTCATATAGTATAAATAAAATTAAATACTTATAGAACAAAATATAAACTTTACAAATTATTAATTAAATAAATAATTGGTATTTATGGAAATTAAGGAGCCTAAAGGAATTTAATAGTAATCTGACCGTTGGAATAGTAATGTGACCACTATGAATAATAAACCGGATTATATAATAGAAACCTTACCCATGAAAGTATAAATAATACTTTTATATCTTATAAATTAAAATATTATATAATTATATCATTGAATAATCAATTAAATGTTTTAAAAATAATAAATTAACGGTTGTATTTTTTATAAAACATAATTATTTTTTTATAATTTAATAATTAATATAATGATTGAAAGAAAAATTAATTTTATTAAAATAGATTCATAAATTAATATTTTGTTTTATTATGATAATAATATAATTTTATGAGACCTTAATTTATTTTTCAAAGTGTTATAAAATCAATTACAATTTTAAAATCTGTATTTTTCAAGTAAATGATGATTTTAATTAAAAATTAAATTTTTCATGTTTAAAAATTTATTTTCATAAAATTGAGTTAGTTTTTTAATTCTAAACATAAAAAAATAGTTTTAATGAATTTTGGGGATTTTTCTAAAATAGTTGAATTTTTTGACAATTGTGAAATACGGATATTTACAGTATTTAAAAAATACATGATTTATTGAGTCATAGATTATGTATATCTTATATATTCAAATAATATAAAAATATATTTGTTTACTTAATATATATATTTTTAACGTTGAAAATATTCATTTTCTTGAGCCAACCTAATAAACATATGAATAAAATAATCAAAAAACTCCCATATCCTCCACTATAAATACCACACTCACCACCTCTTCTCCTAACTCCTAAAAAGCATTAGAGTTGTTCCAAATTCTTTCAAATAATATTTCTAAGTATCTCTACTAATTCTAGGAGCATTGTGTGTCAATAAAATACCAAATTCCAGTGCCTCAAGGAGATTCTCAAGGAGAAGGAATTCAAGAGGTGAAATCCTCTTTCATTTTCATTTATTCTATTTTCATTTTCGTTTATTTTCTTATACACAACTCACCTTATACAATTGAAATGATAAATAAAGTTTATTTTATATATATTAATTTTATTATATGAATGGAACAACCCATCATCATTTATATTCCCATCCCCTATTGTTCTAAAAATGAAAACATCATTTGTGGTGTGTTTACTTATCATATTCAAAGGTGGTGAGTTTTAAATTTTCATTACCACCTTCAAGGATGATCATAGAACCATTTTTATGGTTATAAAACATTATAATATATGTTTTATATATTATTTAATGTTCTATAACCTGTATATATAAATGATATTAATTAAAAAAACAAGACTAGTTTGTGATGATCGAAAAAATTCCAAAATAATCTAAACGAATTTTATTAACGCTCAATATAATAAATCATCCTCAAAAATATAAAGAAAATAATATATAAGACCATTTTATATTCTATAATTTCACTAATAACATATTATTTCAATTCTTAATTGTTAATTCTATTTTACATGATATTCCATATATATATACAAGTAAACTGATCATGAAAATCAAGGAAATGAATGCTTCCAGAAAGATGAAATTGTATCTTATAACTTATCAAAAAGGCAATAAATTAACATAATAAAATAATAATAAATCATATACAAGTTAAATAGGTTCTTAGTTAAATTATCACTAAATCTAATTTCACTATACAAGACATTAAGTACAAGAACAGAACACTTTCGGACATCAGGTAAGGGGTTCTTTCTGAACCTCTATTTTTCATTCAGGTTATGATTTATATCTCTTTATTCCAATGTAATTCTTACTTATTTTCATATAATTATTATAAATTATATTTATATGATCCAATATAATGTATACATATCATTTCATCCTTATTTTATGGGTAAATACATGTTTTAAAGAGGTTCCCTTCTCTAATATTCCAGATAAGCATGCCCGATTAAAGGAAATTTCCAAATTTCTCACATATTTATAAGTTCACTCCATAATATTTTTCAAGCCACCATAAGTTTTCTAAAATCACTGATTTTATCATGAAAAATTATCTTGTTTCATTTATGGTTTTATGAAAACAAATATGTATTCTCCTCTTTAAATGTTCTTTAATATTTTAATTAAACCTCAATAAAATGTTTCTTTTATAATGTTTCTTAAACACTATTTACATGTTTCCACTTAAATAGGGAATAATTTATCATGCTCTATTCCTATTAAATCATATTAAATTCCTTGTATTATTTAAATCCATTCTTTTCTGGACACTTTTTTGATACTCCCATTTGTTATGCTATATGACATGATTATGATACCCATTTTTTCCCTGGGTAACACTTTTGATTATGTTTGATTCTTCATGTGGAGGAAATATGCATGAACATGTTATGATGGGTTCCCTTAGATATTTCTCCAATGCATTGTGTAATTTTTAGTCACATGAGAAGTTATGTGGAGTGGTCTTGGTGGTTAGTCGTGAATCATTCTTATATCATGTTATATTCATTTTTTACATTTCTATGATTCCATGATTACATTATCCCATGTTTTGTATGTTATTCTACCTTTTGTTTATTCATATTCCATACCTTTTTATGTCATCATGTTATTCCTTCTAACCCATGTGTTGTTATTTATTCCTATGTTTATTTTCCCTTAATGGTATTTTTATATCATCCCTTTTTTCATGTATTCCCCAGGTTATCCTATGTATATGTAAGAGCTTAATGAAACTTAGTAGCTCAATATAAAGATTAAATAAAATATGTTTTTATTTTGGTTTCTTTTTTTCTAATTTTTTACCTAATATTATAAAGACTCAAGACTTTATAATCCTTGTAAGTATTTAATTTTTAATTATGATTAAAATCATGTAAAAATATGTGTAAAATTTTAGGTCCATTATACTTGGAATGAGATCAAGATCTAGTTATTTTTGGATATTAGGACAAGAACACCTTAGTAAAAAACCCTAGGGATAATTATTTTTCCATGAATAACCTAGATTAAAATTTATAGATTCATAAGATATGATATACTTTTCACTTATTAGTTATCCATTTAATGTTATCGTTTTCCATTTTATGTATTTAAAATTTTAAAAATTATCATCTCAAATTCTATTTCAGATGAAGTAAATGATTAAAACCAGAATCAAAAAGTGAAATATAGGATTATCATCTATAGTTCCATGAAGTCTTTAATATCATGTAATTTTAGTAGAACTATTCAAACATAATTTCAAAATATGGAGGTGGAGATATCTGTGAGAAAAATAAATGGGGAAATTATTTCATCCAAAGTATATATTTCCACCCTGGTTAATGTTTGTCGACTAAACCTCCTAGGAAATATTATGTTACTTTCATTGGTGTAGTTTGATACTGTATTAGTCATGGATTGGATATCTTTATACAAACACAACATCGACTGCTAGGAAAGGGAGACCACTCTTCAAATCATGAGGTATCTTACAATTCTGTAAAAGTGTAAGGAGGAGGATGAATCTCCATTAGAATAGTTTTCTCAATTTTGGATATCATTTCCATATGATCAATAATATCGTGGTCAAATTATTGAGACAAAGGAGAGGATCATGCTCGAAGACATTCCCATTTTGAGGGATTACACTTATTTGTTCCCTGAAGAGTTTCTTGGTCTTCCTCCAGAATAAGAAGTTCAGTTCTCAATTGAACTTATTCATGAATCTTTTCTTATATCAAATAAACCTTATATAATAGATACTATTGAGTTGTAATAACTAAGGAAGCAGTTATATGAGAATCTGGACAATGGTTTTATACGCCTGAGTGCTTCACTAGGGGGTGTGTCAGTCCTCATTGTCAAAAATAAGGATGGATAAATGCACCTCTTCAATGATTATCATGATCTCAACAAAGTCATGATAAATAACATGTATCCCCTTCCATGGATATGTGAACTTTTTTATAAACTACATGGTGATAGGTATTTCTATAATTTGGACCTTTAGTTGGGATATCACCAATTAAATATGAGGAAGGAAGATATTCCCAAGAATGAATTTTGAATGGTTTATGAACACTATGAGTTGATAGTGATTCCCTTATAACTCACTAATGATCTGAAAATTTTCATGGATTTAATGAAAAGATTCTTTATATATTACCTCTACAATGTTTTGGTAGTTTTATTGATGGTATACAGATATACATCAAGAGAAAGGAGGAACATGATGGGCATTTTAATACTCTGTAAAAGATTTTGTGAAGGGAGAAACATTATGAAAAGTATAGTAGTTTTTATTTCTATATTGGGGAAGTATAATTCCTGGGGAAGGTTATCACCAGTAAATAAATATCTGTGGACCCTTCCAAGACAAATTAAATTGAAGAGTGGCCAATACCGACATATATAATAGAGAACCATAGTTTACTTGGACTATCTGGGTATTACTGATGATTTTTGAAGAAATTATCATGATTTAAAAACACAGTAACCAAGATAACATTTAAGGGGGGAATGTTTTTCTAGATGAGTGAATGTGAAAACTGCTTCAAGTAGTTGAAAACGAGGGTTATCACTACACCAATGCTCACACAATTGATATATGGGGAACTATTTTGGTGTACAACGATGCTTAAAATACGTTATTAGGTTGTGTACTAATGTAAAATGATAATGTGATAGTCTACACCTCAATATAGTTTAAAATTCATGAGAAAAACTATCCCATAAATTATATGGAGTTGGAGACTGTGATCCTAGCATTGAAAATCTAGTGGAATTATCTCCTTGGGGAGAAGTGTAATATTTTTACTAATCATCGGGTCCTAGAATATATATTCACATATAAGGAGCTTAATATGAGCTAGAAGACCATAAAATTTTATGACTGCACAATCCACTACTATCTTAGTAATGAAAATAAAGTTGTGGATTCTCTAAGTAGAAAGTATCATGTATCTTTATCAATGATGATAATTGAGAAGGATCTATTCTTATTAGAATAACATTGTATGGAAATGGGAATCATGAAGGGAGGAAAAATTTTAATCCCTTCTGAAATAATTTCTTGACCATCTCTCATAGAGTAAATAAAGGATGCTCAAAGAAATGGCGTGAAAATTCAGAAAATGGTGGAAGGTATCAAAAATAGGGAATCCTTAAAGTTAAAAATGTATGACGAAGGAGTCATGGGATTGGGGTCATGACTATGTGTTCTGTCTAATCTAGATATAAAGAAAGATATTATGAATGACGTGCATAGCTCAACCTTCACAATTCACCCAGGGAGAACAAAGATGTATCGATATATCCCAGAACACTATTAGTGGGACAATATGAAGAAGGGGATCTCTAAATATTCAAAAAAAAATATTGGAATGTCATCAAGTGAAGGAAAAATGGAACGATTATTATGGGTGATGAAACCAATAATGTCATGACTCATCCTAGTGGATCCCAAGCCATGACTCCCCAAGCCCACCTCCAATAGGCCAGGGGCTGGTGACTAGCACTGAGTAGTCATATAAGTAACATGGGAATAATTTCATGTGTACCTGTATACACACACACGTCTCCAAGCCCATAAAATGCTGAAATTTTAAAAACAATAAGAAAATAATACATGCATAGCAGTAAATCCCAACCAACAGATTATGACAAGAAAGTAAAGTAAAGTGAAACAGTAATAAATAAAAGTCCATCAAAAGAAGTTTGTGACCACCAGTCCAACCTGTAAGAAAAGGTACTAGGACTGCTGTTTGTATCATTATGAACACACCTCAGCCTATCTGATCTCAAAAGGAACCTCCTGGTCCTGGTCCACCTAGGATTCCATCAAAAGGTCGTTCATCTTCACAAGACACGACACGTGTAAGGAAATACCGTATAGGGGTTAGTATAAAAATACTAATTAGGACACCCCCAAAATCAAAAGGAAATACATAAAGGAAAGATACATTCATATCTATATAAGTATTTTTCAACTACACATATAAAAATAATATCCAGATATACTCAATCCAATACACATGGTCTAGAGGTAAGTCATAACCATTGTATAACAACACTATAAATTCATAATGAAGATTCCATAAAGAACTCATCCATAAGAACACACTCATGAGTTTGATACCACTGATGACATTCGTTTGAGAAGTACTATACATAAGGAAATGTCATGAGAGATATATCCTGATAAATATGAATATAATATGATAAAACAGATGATGATCACATCTAGGGCCATGGGGTGATACCGACTACCCCTTTTGGATTAACCCGCAAATTAGAGGATCGATGCATGATGATTTTTTTCACATTAATACCAAGAACTCTACCTAGGGAATGAATAGTGAATAAAGGATCCTTCTCCAAGTGTCTCGAGGGGGGTCCAACAAATCTATCAAGGAAGTCCTACTGAAGCGAATATACTTCTATGAGTAGGAAATGATATGCACCAACCTTCCGGGAAACGATCAGGGGTATGAACCCTAACAAAAATTGTCCAAGATATGGTGGAAAAATAAATAAATTCATGTAGAAAGGGGTACACAGTGTGTATTAGGTTTACAAACCATTTTCATTGACCCCAATTACTACCCATGTAAAACATCCTATTTCATTCCAAATTTGGTCATGTAGATTATGGGTACACTATGTGTAGAATAAGTCACATGTTGTGTCCTTCCATATAGGGTCCACTCATGTACTTCAACCTTATGCCAGTACATGGTGTCAACCTATGTGTCTATGACCTTGTACTATTACATGGGGTAGTCAATGTACTTGGTTGAGGCCAATTCGTGTAGTGGGTTCATAATGGGTAGGCAACTCGTGTACTCCACCACATGTATGTGTATCTCCCAAGATACATGTCAAGTCTCTAGTAAGGTCCTAAATTACATGTGATAGCATCACATGTCATGTGGAATTTAACAATCTCTCATAACCTTAGCTTCCCCTCATTAGGGGCCCCATGCCTTGTAATCTAGATTGTGCCCTGTGTTCTTTGAAATTTTCCATAATCTTTCATTCTTCCTCTTCACGCATTGGATGATCTCTTGGATCCTGTTTCAGTGAACATTTTATCTCAAAACACCAAATTTAGGGTTTACTCATCACTCTATCTCCAAATCAAGGTATTTCAGGCCTTCAATCGCCTTAGAAATCCACTTTAAATCCATCTAATGAAAAACATTTGAAAAACTATATCTCTAAAATCACTTTGATTCATCCATATTCGTCACAATCACACCTCTATTAGGTCATCCCAGTGTATTATCTTCAATTCCGGATCATTGCGCCATGATACAAAGTCCAACAATCGATCATTCCTAATCCAATGGAGAATGAAGAATGTGTAGAACCAATGGGGGAGAAAAGCACAAATAATAAATCCAAGGAGCGAGCCTCTGTCATTGTTTGTTTTGGCCTCGATCTATTCCCATAAGAATGATCTATTATCAAAAGAATAATAAACCCCAAAAATCTAACAATTAAATCCCATCCTAGAAGAATGATTTAACAACAGATCAAACTATTTGTTGGTTTTTCCACATTGATCATTAAATCTAATAACAGGGAGTGAAATCAAAACAAAACTCCCTACCTTTTATTTGGATCTCTTGCTAAGTAAGATCAGTCGTTTCATCACTATTGTCTACAAGATCCATCAAGAACGGCATTCATAGATAGTCTATCATTCATCCTTTCATCATTCACTTGAGATGTTTCTTCAGTGTTATCTCCATATCATCCATGGTATTTATAGGGTTGAGAGCGTTACCCTGGATACTTGTCTAAATGTTCATTTAAAAAAATAAGGGTTGTTGTGTCATTTTGTTGATGAAATTTTTAAAATAAAATAATTCTGAAATTTATTTTATCCATTAAAATGTTCAAAAACTAAATTTCATAGTCAACCCACACCGGCCGATGTTAGGTCTCGCGTCGGGTAAAGTTGCTACTCTGAATGCAACAGTTCCCTCTAATTTCAAATCCGGGGACCTATTTAGAAGTTATTCCACTTTTTTAGGAAAACTACATGTGCCTGATAATTAACATTTTAATATTAATCAAACATTTATTGTGGGCACACTGGGCCTCAGAAATACATGTCATCTCAATGCATGGTCTCATATTAATTCCATATAATATTTAAAAATAATATATAGAAAATTTGAGACATTACATTCTCCCCACCTTGAGGCTTTTCATCCCTCAAAAGTCAAAAAAAGTCTACTCAAAAATTTATGGGTATTATACATGAAGTTGGACCTCCTACTCCCATGTGCTCTCTTGAAGATTCTCGTGCTACCACCTGACACACACTAAAGGAATCTATCAACCATGAAGGATCCTCTCTTGTTGATCCTCAATCTCAACTGGGTGCTCAGAAAAAGTCTATCCATACTCTATGTCCATATCACCCCAATAAATGATGTGTGATGGGTCTTGAACATACCTCCTTAGCTACTACACGTGGAAGAAATTGTGTACCCATTATAATTGCAGGGGTAGAGATAAGAAGTTCTCCACCTCACCATCTCTACGCAACATCTGAAAATGGTCGATAAACCTCGGTGATAACTTTCCACCTCGACCAAATCTGCATAACCCCGTCAAGGTGAAACCCATAGGAATACATTTTCTCCTTCCTCTAAATCCAAAGGCCTATGAAACCTACTAGAATATGACTTATAATGGATCTAGGAAATCTTAATCTACTCCTTGATGATCTGCACTTTCTTGGTATTACCTCGCACCAACTATGGACCCATGAGTGTTGACTCTCCTGGGTCAGTCCAAAAAATTGGTGACCTATAGGGTCACCCATACAAAGCCTAGAATGGCACCATACCAATGGTGTAATGGTACCTGATTTTGTATCCACCAGTTGTAGGTTATTTGCTCAATTACAGCTGAAGTCCAACATGCAAGCTCACAGCATGTCCTCCAGAAGATGAATGGTTCTCTCTATCTGAACATTCTTCTATGGGTGAAATGATATTATTAAGCTTAATTGGGGTCCAAATGCCTCCTGCAATCACTTCCACAATCGGGATGTAAATCGAGCATAAATATCTGAAACAATAATTTATGAAACCCCATGGATTCAAAATATATTCTAAACATAGAAGCATACCAAGATCTTTACTAAACTCTACTCCTGGATTTCTAGAAAATGATCCAACTTGGTGAGTCGGTGAATTTTCACCCATATAGAATCATTTCATTTGTATTTATGTGGTAAACTAATCAATAATTCCATCTATATTCTATCCCACTTCCATTTTGGAACCTCAATGGGTTGAGATAAACCCATTGGAACCCGATGCTCAGCCTTCACTTTCTGACAAGTAAGGTATCAAGAGACAAACTCTACCACTCCATTATTCATTCCCAACCACCAAAACTGATGTTAGATATCTTGGTACATTTATTTTCAGACCAGGATGCACCTAAAAGTTTATGAATGAAAATCCATCAAAACCTCCTCCCATAACACCACTGGTACTACTGTACATCCCCTAAAAAGGAATACATGATCCCCACCTTTTGATGATCCATCAGGAGTATTCCCTATAGATAACTGAGAACATAAAGTATTTCATTTTTTATTTCCAAGTTGTGCCTCCATAACTTACTATAATATTGGAGGGGTAATAACCATCGACTAGAGGTAACCTACTCCATATCCATCCACAAAGTGTTATTATAACGTGGCCAACTACTCTGATTCCCCATTCAGAAATTGCAAACTAGATCCTCCTACTGAGAGAATTTTCCACCATGTTACCCTTCCCCAGTGTATAGAAAATATCAAACTCATATTCCTAGAGTAACTCTCGATATCACCTCTATGTCAAGTTCATATCATTCTAAGGGATGATATACTCGAGACTCTTGTGATCAGAGTACATTATAAATTATTTATCCATCAGTTAGCGTATCCACATCTTTAACGTGAAGGCTACTACTGAAAACTCAAGATCATGGGTTGTGTAGTTATACTGATTTGGTATCAACTGGCCAAAACCATAGGCAATCACCACTTGCCTCTACATCATAACACAACAAAGATTGGTCCCTGATGCATTGCAGAATATTGGGTACTCGACACCCTCCTCCATTAATCTCAAGATGGAAGCACTCTTCAAACTATGCTTTAGCTGCTAAAAATTATACTGGAACCTCTCTATCCACACAAAAAGATTCAACTTTTTATTAAAATCTTTCATCGGTGTGTATGTCCTAGAAAAATCAAGTATGAATCTTTGATAATTGGATACTAGCCCGAGGAAGCTCCGCACCTCTATCACAATATTTGGTGGCTCCCATGATAACACTGCCTCAACCTTGGCCGGGTCAAATGCCACTCCATCCACTGACATAACTTTTCCATGAAAGTTGACCGCCAAAATCTAGAAATAGAACATAGATAGTCTTCCATAAAACTGGTGATAACAGAGTACGTCCAGAATCATCCTTAAGTGTCTTGAGTGCTCCTCCTCAGACGAAGATTGAACAAGGATATCATAGATCAAGACTACCACAAACCAATCTAAATAAGGCTGAAAGATCCAGTTCATGAGTCCCATGAACACTGATGGGGCGTTGGTCACACCAAATGGAATCACCAAGAACTCATAGTGGTTGTAACATCATCTGAATGTTATCTTACATGTATCCTCATCTCATACTCCCAACTGGTGATAAAATGATCTGATTTCAACCTTGAATAACTATCATGTCCCTCTCAAATAATTAAATAGGTCATCAACTATCAATATTTGATACTTATTCTTCACGGTCATCAGGTTCAAGCTCTGGTAGTCCACACACAACCTCAACCTCTCGTCTGCCTTTTTTTCAAACAAAATTGGGCTTGCCAAGAGCTAAAAAATGGGTATCATGAAGCCCTTATTGTACAAGACCTCTAACTGCACTATTATCTCATGGTTCTCTATAGGATCCATCCGGTATATTGGTGAATATATCTATGTCATCTTGTACTGTAAATAAATGAAAAAATATATATCTCATAGTAGGGAGGTAATCCTGAAACATCTTCATGAAAGACGTACTCGTACTCCTCCACCACCGCTTGAAATTGGAATCTCATAACATCTACTACACATAGGTTTAGTCTAGTGAACTGATGAGTAATTAGCTACACCTTCCTATGAATGTGTCCATAATGTGCTGCATGGGTTTCCTTTTCAGTGACAAAGTAAAACATTGTTCCATCATTGTGGGCACACCACACCCTTCACCTAAAACAATGAATCTATGAATGGACTATGGATAACCAATACATACCCATAATGACATCGTAAGGAATAAATGTTTCCAAAAATAGGTTCCAACTGAAACTCTCACCACCAAGGATCAGGTCACACTATCAGCATAGATGTGTGCTCACTGAGTCTTCTCCAGTATGTGTCTCTAAGCATAAGGGTTGATTCAATAGTTTAACTAGAATATCTAGGTCTTGAACAATATATCTGGAGAGAAATTAATGACTAGAACAAGAGTCTATCAGAACTATAACTAAATTATAAAAGACACAAATCAAACCTCGAATCATTCTGAGAGCCCATGGGCAATATGCCTCAAACGCATGTTGGTGTCCCGTCCCCTATCATCCACCTCTATATGTCTGGCATGGACCACTTGGGGGTGGTGGTGGTAACATGTCTAAATGTCAACCACCTCTGGATACTCTCCCAACTCTTATTCCATATATGTCTCTCTAAATATATTCCTTCTTATGTCATTGTCTCTGCCTTAGTGGTTCAACCATTGTCTCCCTATCAATAGTACGACAGGTTGGACAATCTAAATCGAGATGTCCCCTACCGTCACATGAATCTCATTATCTATACCTATGATAACTAGACCCACCCCATGATCCATGAACTACAGATCCTCTATCCTAGGACCTCCTCCTAAAATGTCTCCCACATTCAGATCTCTGATACTGACGTCGGATCCCTACTTACGAGGTCTCTGCACTTTCTCGTTTACTGATGACTATCATTGGTTGTTTCTTCTCATCAAAGAAGATTTCGACCACAAATTCTCACTAAAGAACCCTAGCATATGTTACAATTCAAAGAGGGATAAAACTGGCTCGGATGTCTCTACATGGAACTTCCTTGATGTTTGGAGCCCTGAATTATAGATATATAACCATATCCATAGAGTACTAAGAGAGATTGGTGAACCTCGATGAATAATCAACCACTGTTATGCTTACATGGTGTATTTGAAGAAGCACCTATATATGAATAGATATCAGCGCAACTGGTGATAACTCCCCTCTAAAGAGACAAAAAAAGTCTATCCATGAACGAGTCACCTCATCATGAGACTATATAGCCAAACTCCAACATCTCCATGTTGAGCTGTGTAGAAGGGTCACCGCCAAGACCACCATCTAATTTTCTGGTGTCTAGACTAGGAGGAAAACTTGGGTCAATGCCTATAGAGATTCCTCATCCTCTTGAGGGTCTGAATCTCCTCGAAACATGATGGGTATCTACCTGTGAAACTCATGAAGCGTGCTCGTTCTATTCTCCTCATCTATTGGTACTACGGGTACCACATGCTACTCCACAAGTGGTGGTATGGTAGGTGCACCACCTAAAGGTTACATCTAGGGAACTAGTCCCTACTTCTAAGACTCTTGACTGAGGGGGTCATCCTCATGATCGGGATACTTAATCCTAGTTGGTATTCATCTCAGGGGAATCCTATAAGAAAACAAGATGTACCATGGTTAATGAGCATATCTGGAGAGCTGACTCAATAAGCACATGGAACCACAAATCATTCCTATATGATGCTTGTACCATTAGTTTCCTTGTAACAAATTTGCTTGTGTACCGATTTGAAAAGAAGGTTATCAAAGTCTAGGAGTATGGATACATCAGCTGTCTGCACTGACACTAGAGTCCCTAGCCTAAAACACAGACTCGAAACACTTAACATTATTTCCCCAAAACAATCTCACACACTGATAATCCTAAGGTATAACCAACCACCTCTGATACCACTCTATCATGACACATCCCAGTGGGGCCTGTGTTACGACTCCCCAAGCCCGCCTCCATTTAGCCAGGGGATGGTGACTAACACGGAGTAGGAATATCACAAACACGGGAGGCATTGCCTATATTCCAATATGTACTCACACATCTTCAATCCCACAAAATGATGGAATCTAAAAACCACTAAGAAAACAATTCATGCATACCACTATATCCTAACCAACATAGTATGATAGGAAAGTATTGTAAAGTGAAACTTGGAAAAATAAAATCCCAAAAAAAGAGGTCTATAATAGAAATTCAAACTTGTAAGAAATGGAATTGGGACTCTTTTTTGTAGCCATCAGAACACACCCCAACCTGTCTAATCTCACAAGGAACTTCCTGGTTCTAGTTTTCCTAGGACTCCCTTAAATGGTCGTTCATCTACAGAAGACACGAAACATGCGGGAAAAACCTCTGTAGGTGTGAGTATAAAAAAACTCAGTAGGACACCCTGATACCACAAATAAATATACAAATGAAATATATAGTAATCTCTATACAAGTATATGTCTACAAAACATATAACAAGAATATCTAGTTATACATAATCCAAGTCATGTGTTCTCTAGGTAAGTAACAACCATTGTATACTAACATTAGGAATTTTTCATTTAGATTCCACGGAGCACTCATCTGGAAGAACACACTCCTGAGTGTGATAGCACTGATGGTGTCCGTCTGATAAGTATTGTTCATCAGGAACCATTGTGAGAGAGATAAACTGAGAGATTTAAATAGAATACAATACAACAAATGAGGATCATATCTAGGTCCATGGGGTGATACCAACAACTCCATATGGATTAACCCGTTAATTAGAGGATCGACATTGGGTGAAGTTGGGCATGTCAATACTAATGACTCTACCTAGTGCATGAAGATTGAAAAGAGGATCCTTCTCTGGGCATGTTATGGTGGATTACAACAAGTCTATATATGAATTCCTACTAAAGGGATCATAATATTATGAGTAAAAAATGATCCACAACAACCTTCAGGGAAATGATCAAGGGTATGAACCCTAATGAAAATTTTCCAAGATATAGTGGACAAGTGAATCAAGCAATGTAGAAAGGGATACATGATGTTTTGTAGGGTCACAATTCCATGTTCCATGATACTAGTTACTAACTATGTACAATGGCCTATGTCATTTCAAACTGTGTTTGGTAGAATATAGGTACACGGAGTGTATAAGAAGTCACATTCTATGTGCTTCCATTCGGGTCCACTCATGTACTTCGGTTGTGTGCCAGTACATGGTGTCAACCCGTCTGCCTCTTCCCATGTACCCGTACATGGGGTAGTCTATGTAATTTTTCCAGGCTATGTCGTGTGGTGGGTACATGCCATGTTGGAAACCCCTATAATCTATCCCATTCATGTGTATATCCAGGGATACATGCCGAGTCTATAGAAAGGTCCTATATGTCGTGTGATGAGGTTACACACCATGGGGAATTTAATTATCTCCTTTAACCCTAGATGCTATTTAGTGGGGTGTCACACATTGTATAGTCCATATTACATGTTTTGTTCTTCATGATTTTCCAGAATCCTCTGTTCTTCCTCTACGTGCCACGGTTGATCTCCTAGATCCCATTTCGGTGATCTGTTCATCTCAAAACTCAAAATATAGGGTCGCCTCTCACCCTAATACCAAATCGAGGGGTTTTGGTCCTTCGATCAGCTCAAAAAACCACTTTAAATCCATTTGAAAAAATTTCCCGAAGAACGATATCTCCTAAATCACTTTGATTCTTCCATCGCTGCTACTGTCGCACCTCCGTTAGTTCATCCCAGTGTCGGATCTTCAATTTCAGATTGTTTCTCTATGAAATGAATGTGCAATGATTGATCATTCATAAAACAATGAAGAAATAAGAACACATAGAACACGTGGGAGAGAAAATTACAAAGAACATATCTGAGGAATTAACCTTGGTCGTTGTTCATTTAGGCCTTGATTTATTCCTATAAGAACGATCAATAATAAAAGCAATAATCAACCCCATAAATCCCACAATTAAATCCCATCCTGCATGAATGATCAAACCACAGATTAACCAGTTTTTTGGTTGGTCCATGTTCATCCATAAATCTAATAATGGGTATAGAAATCAGTATAAAACACCACACCTTTTTTTTATCACTCGCTGATGAAGATCCATCACTATGTCACTATTGTTGCCAAGATCTATTAAGAAGGGTGTTCTTTGATCTCTGATCTATGATTCTGTCATAATCTCCTTGAGAGGTTTCTTCAGGGTTCAATACAAAGCCTATAAGAAATTTCCTAGGTTTAGAGCCTAACCTTAGATGCCTACCTAAAGTCTTATTTAAAATAAAAGTTTCACTGCATCATTGCATCGAAGAAATGATTAAAATAAAATAAATCTTCAATTTCTTTTATTCGTTAAAATGTTCAAAAACTAATTTTCACAGCCGACCCACACTGGTTGTTGTTAGGCATCCCCTATGGTAAATTCACTAGTCTTAAATCAATAATTACCTTAGATTTCTGAACCAGGACACCTTTTAGAAGTTATTCCACTTTTTAAGGAAAATTGTTTCCATGTGATAATTAATATTTTAATATTAATCACAAATTTATTTTGAGCACACATGACCTCATAATTTCATATCATCTCAGATATTGTTCCCAAATTCATTCATTTTAATATTTAAAAATAGGACATGGAAAATCTAGGACATTACAACTACCCATACCAACATAGAAATGGGAAAACATCCCCATGGAATTTTCCACTAGACTTCCAAATACATCCAAATGAAATAATTCTATATGGGTTATTGTGGATCACCTTATAAAGATATCTCTTTTTATTACAATTCAAGATGACTTCTCACTGCATCAACTTGAATGGATATACATTCGAGAAGTGTTAAGTTTTCATGGAGTACCTATAGAGACTAGGTTTTTTCCCTATAAGACATTGGAGTATTTCTACATATATTTCCAGAGCTAGGAGCTGAGACGGCATGCGATTCCGAGGCCCAGTGTGCCCGGAAATAATTTTATAAAAATATTAAGTTTTTTTATACTATGTACATGGAGGGGTTGTGTTTTCTTATAAATGGTAGCTTGGATCACATAGTTGCGTCCGGAGCATGCCGTTTACCCTAGGCAGGGTGTAAAAGTTGCGGGCGTGGGCCTACTATGAGAGATGTCACCTAGGGGAAAAATCGTCATTTTAAAATAATGAATTAGTGATTTTTATCACTGGAATCCTTTTTGAATAAATTTCAGATGAAGGCTCGAAATGAAAATCTGAGACTTCCATTGAATTCGAAATGGGGCGTTTTTTCTTAGGCGCTATATAAAATGAGAGAGAACGACAGTTTCAGATTCCATGCTAAGTGGATTTTCTTATAAATAGGAAAAATAGGAGTTGGGGGTTTTTTCCTTCCCTCCCCTCACCCTCTATCTCTCTCTCTCTCTCTCTCCCCCTCTTCCTCTATCTCTCTCTCAACAATTCTTCTGCATTATTCTCCTTTCTTCACCGAATCGAGGATCAACCTCTGCCGAAACCTTGGCGGATCGAAGTAGGAGCATCATGGACATGCCGCCAACGACGCACGACCGATTCGAGGAAGGTTTTTTGGTTAATTTTTTCACATTCATTGATTTCTTTAGTTTTCATCAATTCCATTGTTTAAATTATAAAATTTTAGAATTAGGACGATGGCCAAATGAAGATGGCCATCATCTAAGCCCTGTTCTTAATCCTATGTTCGACGTGTTCTTCGTCGTTCGTTATCCGAATTTTCAGATGCACTAAAACCTTGATGAATCGTCGATCGAGGGTAGGAATTGTGAAGGCCTCTTCCTGAGGATCCCAAATCCACATTTATATTTGAAATTGGGTCACCAGAGCAGTTGTGGTGGCCAACGGAAGGTTTGTCTCTGGCAAGGGTTGTGGCCGGAGCACCGGCGGATGAGCGGAGGCCGGAGCACGGCGGCGTTGGGTGTGGCTGGAGCAACGGCGTCGGGCGCGGCCGGGCGGATGTGGTTGTGGCATGGTGTAGCAGAGACTGGAGGAGAAACGGGGGGCCTTCGGCGTGTCGTGTGGTGAGCAGGAGCAACGGGGCGGTGCGGTTGAGCAGCACAGAGGAGCGTGTTGCTTCAGTGGAGTCGGCGGTTCAGGCAGCGGCGTCGGGCGAGGTCGAGCGGGAGGTGATGGAGCGCAGTGGATTTAGGGTGAGAGGAGGCTTCAGGGGAGCCGGTGAAGGAGCGTGGCATGGGTGGCCTATCACAGTCAAGAGGATACCCCAAGGTTCTGAACTCAGTAGAGCCATGGACAAGGACCTGCAAAGCGTGGGTCCTGTGGTGCGGCGCGAAACAAAGACCGTCCAACTGGCCGGTCTGTTTAAAGGAGCCGGACCTGAGGGGTTCAGTGGTTTTCGGACGGGCTGCGACCAGTAGGCCGTGGCTATATGGACCGGACCTATGGTTAGGCCGCGAGCCGGCGGTCTGGACTGGGCCAGCCAGTCTGGACCGGTCCAGTTGGGCCCCTTGTGTTCAAGGGGCCGTATCTTTTAAACGGTGCGTCTGTTTGACGCGCCGTCTGCGGCTACATGTCTTTATCAGCGAGATGAAATTTTTGAAGTGTGTTTTGGGGTTTTTGAGTATTATTCCTAAGGGAGGGTGACCCGAGATGCTTTAATTTAATAATAATAAATTATTATTAAAGATGGTGACAGACGTGCTTCATGAGCCGGACGTCTGTTTGATGTGCCGTCAGAGGCGGTGTGGCCCTAGAGTTGAGACAGTCCTTCCAAATTGGGTTCGAAACCTTTGTTTTTTGGTTTCATTTCTCGGTGTCATGAAAGAGCTAAATAGAATAAGTAATTAATTACTTAATTAATTAATTATTCTTGCGTCGGACCTAACTTCTATTTGGGATGTTCGATTGACGCACTGTCAGCGGTAGCGTGACTCCAATCCTCCTGCGGACATTTTGAGACAATTTCCGAAGTGTTCGGGTTAGAGACAAGGTGTGGGCCCCATAGGGGCTAGTTCATACTTTTTACGGTGAAACGCCACTTTTTCACCCGACACCCGTTTGGGGTGTATTAATGTGAAACGGGCGGGCCGGGGCGGGGCGGGCCAAGCCCGCATGAGTTTGAGCCCGTGCGGGTTTGTCTTCAAAAGCCCGCATATAATGTGAACAAAAAATTTCAAGCCCGCCCCGTCCCGCATAAACTTGTAGGTTGCCCACGGGCTTACCCACATTTAAAAAAAAATATTGTTTATAATCATTTAAATACTATATTGTTTATCATTTTTAAAGGTATTTGTGGGGAGAAGTATGAATTAACAATAACTATGGTTTTAAAGGATGTGATGGATCATTTTTTTGTGGTTTAATGGTGGTGTGCGGTAACTTCGATGTGGTGGAGAACTATTGCGATAGAAAGTAGGTGAGTGATCGGTGATGGGTGATGAATGATAATTTTGGTTGTGTGGTGACGTGAACAACTAAACCTGTGAATGAATGAAGTCTCTCCAGGTAACGAATAGATTCAAGGGAATCTATTAGTGTTTTCATGAGGTTCTATCCAATTCTCTTATTAACAAAATAAAATTAAATAATAACAAAATTAAATCGACTTAAAAAATATTATGATTATAATAACTCTTATAGAATTGAAACCATGCATAGGGGCGATGAGTTCCATTTTTCAAGAGAAGGGTTGACACACCGTATGAATATGATTAATAATTACTATATAAATAATATAATATCATATAAAAACAATAAATATGGGTCTATTTATAATTCATATGTGAATAAATGGTGAATTAATATGACCATTACGGTGAAAAATCATATGTCACCGTTTAACCATGATTTTTTTATTAAAAAAACTAAAATGTTAAAGAAATATATATTGTAAAAATAATATATATATATTTTAAATCAGGCCTGCGGGCAAGCCCGCACCCACGCGGGCTCAACCCGGATTAGCCCGCACTCTAAATGGTCAAAAAATTTTGGCCCGCCCCTCCCCACATCCGCCCCATACCCGAAAAGCCTACGGGCTGCGAGCCCACTTTGCATCGCTATTGGGGTGTTTGAGTACTTATTTCTGAGTGTTCTTCCGAGGGGATTGCGGCGACGCAATCCACCCGCCTAAATTCGGCCCCGAGGCGTGGGCCCCACGAGGTGGCTTTCGGACGAATGCTGCAATTTTACGACTTGTGATTCATAAGTCCATTCTGGTAAAATGAATATCCTAGGCCTCGTGGTTATTTACAAGGAACGCAATGGTACGATCTGCGTGACGTGTTTCGGGGTCGAGGTGTGGGCCCCACAGGGCCCCGTTTGCATAATGCGGGGAGTTTCAGCTTCTGCATCCGGAGTCCGTTTTAGGTGCCATCGGCAGTGTTGTGACCCTGGCATCAAGGCGAAGTTGAGCAGGGTGGTTTTAGGCGTTGATTCTAGAGTTGATTTTCAGGCCCCACGGGCCGTCTTTTATGTTGTGCGCAGCGTACTGCAAATTTTTCATCAGATGTCCATCTGGGGTGTATGAATAGTCAATTTGGCATGTTTTTCTGAGAGCATCATGATGGCTCAGTTTGCTCGACCTTTTTCAGGACCTAGGTATGGGCCCCATGAGACGTTGTATGAGCATAAAGTAGTGTTGAATAACCTTTATTTCGGGAGTCAATTTCCAGCGATTTTGTAGTCTATCTCGCGTGTTTTTCCGTGAGTATTACAACGGTGTAATCTGTTTGGGGGAGCAGAGATTCTTTCAAGATCCCATTAAATGTGGAAACATGAAAGGGAATTGGTTGGAGGTTCCTTTGACGCACTACAAACCTACGAACAGTAGCAGTGTTAGTGACACCTAGTGATGGCATGGGCAGTGTGGAGTTATCAGACCAGTTCTGGGTTTACCCTCCAGCGGGGCTGGGTAGTAGGTTACCCGTTGACCATAGGGTTTACCCTATAGTGGGGTTGGGCAGTGGGTTGCCCATTGACCTTAGGGTTTACCCTCTAGTGGGGCTAGGTAGTGGGTTACTAGTTAACTTTAGGTTTTACCCTCCAGCGAGGCTGGGCAGTGGGTTAGCCAACAACCTATTGGGGTTTACCCTCCAGTAGGGTTGGGCTGTGGGTTACCTGAAGACTTCTTTCAGACTCATCCCTTTCTATGAGGCTAGTTTGTGACTTTTCTTTGTGATTACTAGAGAAGGATCGTTGGTTGTACGTTTGAACGATGAGGCAGCTTTGGCGTGTGGAATTGTTGGGCATTAGTGATGGATATCCATTGAAATGTTTGTGACTTTTCTTGGGCTGTGCTTGGAGACATAAATCCCCTTTCACACTCGTTTGGGTTTCTTGTTGAACATATATATACTCCCTACTCTTTTTACCACTACTTGGGTTCATATACTCTCCTTCTAGGTGGGGCGGAGATGGGCGGGGTATGCCACGTGATTTCCGTGTCTAGCTCCTCTTGGTTGGACGAGCCTGCTTCCTTTCTCTTGTCGGGTTGAGCTGCACTCTCTCTTTTTTCCACTTAAATTTGTCTTGTTCTATCTACTTATCACCGTTTTAGTATCTCCTTTTTTGATCCCTTGAGCTTTCGGGGCATCCTACTAAGTATCTTTATACTCACCCCTTCTTAGGATTTTCCCACACTTGGTGTGCCCTTACAGACGACAGACAGGTCGATCGAGACTACGGAGGAGTGTAGAGGACATAGGAATTTGGGATGCATTTAGTGGTCATAGGAGGATTTCTGGGTGTGAGACTCACCGGCTGTTTACTTTTATTTACCTATTGTCGGGTTGTGGCACATTTCTAGTTGGGCGTGTGTTTTTTCCTTTACTATTCAGTTTACTTGTCAGTAATTTTCAGCACTATACTTGTTATATTTAGAATTTGATGCATGATTGTGGTTGGGTTATAGTTGTTTGTCCTTTGTTTTTCTTTTTACTCTACACTTCTGCATCGAGTGGGCTGTGTGTGCGTGTGTACAGGTACTTAGGCAAAGGCTTCCCCGGGATCATTACATCTTCGGTGCTTGTCGCCAGCCCCTGGCCTATGGTGGCGGGCCTGGGGTAGTTGTGGCTCAAGATCGGTAGGTTCAGGTCATGAAAAATTGGTATCATAGTTGATTCGTTCCTTGGGGCCTTGTTCGGACGTCCCTAAAAAGGAATTCGTTGAGTTTTGGGGAAATAGTGTCAATGTGTCTTGAGAGTGGCTCTCAGGCCAGGGTGTCCATTGATGTTTCGGTGGCTAATGTATCCATTCAACAGGACCCTGATAACCTGATTTTCGACTCGGCACACTGAAACACTTGTTTTAGGGAATTTGGTTCATGCATCTTATTGGATTGAGTCTTTGATTGTCCTTCTTGAGTCAGCTCTCCATAATTGTTTGTATATATATTCTCATTTGACCACAGTACTCCTTGATCGGATTTATGATGTCTCTGCAATGATATCCATCCAGGATACTAGCTCCGGTTCGTGACGACGACTCTATGAGCAACGATTCCTTAGTTATAGATCCATAATACGATTACCCTTTCTCTATGAGGACAGGCAGTAGCACCTCTACCTTTGGAGTAGCAGATATTACCATAAGAGAAGGCTGATGACGAGTGGAGGCTGGGCGTGCTATGTGAGTTCTAGTGTCAATGACCACTACGGTTCCACGGTGATCCATACCCACAGACAGTGAAGGGTTGGCTAGAGTCGTTGGTTCACCTCTTCAGGCTTGTTCGGACACTGACAGGTTAGATGGTGGCTTTGACAGCTGGTCTTTTTCCACTAAGTAGTTTTGTATTAGTAGAGCCAGGGTTACTTAAATGCATGATGACTTGGTACTCTCCTGGGATTACATATACCAACTGTTTCGTGAGGAGTAATACCCCTCCTACTTACACATTATACGGTTTTAGGAGCCACTGGAGCTTCAATGGGGAGTGATGGCAGTGGCTGAGTACGCGACTGGGTTCACAGACCTTGCTCGGTACTCTTTTCACGTGGTCCATGATGGAAATTTCTGAGCATAGAAGTTTTATATAGGTCTCTGTAGAGGAGATTTGTGCCAGGGTAGTCCCCTTTTTCATCCTCACCCATCTTAGGGTGCTCGAGTAGGCACTAGTGACACAGAAATTTCTGTCATAGGGACGTCAATTGGTAGTGCCACAACGCCAGTGGTCTCCCCTTGATTATACTTAGGCACATGGTCGGGGACATCGTAGAGCAACTAGATAGCCCAAGGAGGACTAGTGTTATGGTTGTGATGTGTGAGGTCACATGGCATGAGACTACTCGACAAAAGGTGCTGAGTTTTCCAAATAGTTGGTAGATGCACCGCCATGACAGAGGCAGTTTCGTGATCAGAGAACTCCCAGGTGAAGAAAGGGTGGTCCCCAGGGAGAAGCTATTGGCAGAAGAGTAGGAAGAACTATGGTTGGTATAAGAGGTTTCGAGGTCCTTCCACCACCACTAGGCGGCCCATGTTAGGCTCAGGGAGCTGATGGATGGGGCCGCGGGCAGATGTGTGCTATGGATGTCTACAATCCTGCAACGCATGAGGTGATAAATGGTACACACTATGTATTTTTATACTTTTATCAATAGAACATGTTAGACACTGTGTGAGGTACTCCTTTCGTCTAACTCCTTGTTCAAGGGGTTAGTGAGGGTGACACAGGGCGCCGGTGTAACATTGTGTTGGTGTTGTCCAACTTAGCTTTGAATTCATGGGAAAGAGGGTTTCTTCCCCCAGTAAGACGCGTTTTTGTGATGCGATCAAAACCGTGAGGGAGAGTTAGTACCACCCAAAGAGGATAGTATTCAGGTTCGGTGGATAAGTCCCTCTGACATGTGCATTCATGGGGGGGTTGTGTGGTGGAGTGTTAGAGCAGGTTTTGGATTTCCTAGGGGGGATTTTTTGCATGACCTCCCTTTGTTTGAGGTGCCACTAGTGGGTTTGGCAGAGTGCCTATTTTGGGGATTACTCTCCTTCCAAGAGGGGAAACGAAACACGGGGTATTCCATGTTCTTTCTATGTCTAGCCTATGGCGGTTGGATGAGTTTTCTCGCCTTCCATATTCGTTGGTACCTTGCGTTCTCAACGTCAATCTTGATAATGTTATCAAGTACAGGTCAAAGTGATGGATACCCCAAAAACAGAACTATGTGTTTCACTATGTGGTGTTTTTAGTGGTAGTATTTTCCATAAGAATGTGGAGACGCTATCTTCTGGGAGAGTGATTTTTGGTTTTCTTAGACCACCCGTTTCTCTGGTGCGTCCTAACCCATAGAGACTTGAACCTGAGACGATGGTGTTGGTTGAAATTTCTGCAGGACTATGATTTCAAGGTATTCTATGTTCCTGGAAAATGGACATGTTGTAGAAGGTTCCCCTAGCAGAGAGTCCCAGATTCATCAGGTTTAGGAAGTTTCATAGTAGTTAGCTTCCCTGCAGTTGACCCTCTTGGACCAGGAGGTTGTAACTATTCTTTAATCGAGGGTGTTGACTCATCCACTTTTTGAGTGTATAAGAGAGTCTTAGTTGTGATCCACTGACTGTGAAAAAATGTGTGATCGGATATCCTTGGGTGTTTCACCAAATGGGTATTCTGAAAGAGGGAATCATGAGACCATGTTCTAGGAACAAACTGTGATTTCAGTCGCGACATGGAAAGTAGAGGTTCGGCCAGGGAAGTCCCCTGAGTTTCTTTGGGCCGTTCGGGAATCGTGTAAGGGATTTAGAGGATTCCTACCATCTTTCCCTACCCTCCAAATAGTAGGAGTGGGCGCATGATGTTTTCCATGTGTCGCAGCTGATGAGGTGCGTGCGTGATCCTACGCATGTCATTTAAAGTAGCAGACTTTATAAGTACAGACCATTCCTTTGGTTCGGGTGTTGTGCCATCATGGTGTTGTGCAAGTTTTCTTAGGAGTGGGAGAGCTAGGTGTGAGCTCTCAATCCTGAGTTTTTTTCCTAGTTTTTCTTTTCGGGGATGAAAATCATGAAGGAGGGAATGATTTAGAGACCTTTTTTCCTATAAGAGTTTGGAGTATTTTTACATTTATTTCCAGAGTAAGCAGCTGAGACGGCATGCGATTCTGAGGCCCGATGTGCCCGGAATAAATTTTATAAAAATATTAACTATTTTTATACTATGAAAATAGTGGGGTTGTGTTTTCTCCTAAATGGTAGCTTAGATCATAAATATGAGGGCACGGTTCCATCCGTAGCATGTTGTTTACCCTAGGTGGGGTGTAAAAGTTGTGGGCGCGGGCCTGCTGTGAGAGATGTCCCCCATGGGAAAATCGTCATTTTAAAATAATGACTTAGTGATTTTTATCACTGGTGTCCTTTTTGAATAACTTTCAGATGAAGGCTCAGAATGGAAATCCAAGACATATATTGAATTTGAAATAGGGCGTTTTTCCTAGGCGCGATATAAAATGAGAGGGCCCGATAGTTTCGGATTCCACGCTAAGCAGATTTTCCTATAAATAGGAAAAATAGGAGTTGGGGGTTTTTTCCTTCTATATCTCCTCTCTCTCTCTCTCTCTTCCTATCTCTCTCTCTCAACTGTTCTTTGGAGTTATTCACCGTTCTTCCCTGAATCGAGAAGCTACCTCCACTGGAACCTTAGCGGATCGAAGCAGGAGTGTCGTGGACATGCCGCCAACGATGCACGTCTGATTCGAGGTAGGGTTTTTGGATAATTTTTTCACCTTCGTCGATTTCTTGAGTTTTTGTCAATTCCATTTTTTAAATTCTAAAATTTTAGAATTAGTACAATGGCCAAACGAACACGGCCATCATCTGAACCCCGTTCTAAATCATATGTTTGACGCGTTCTTCATCATTCATCGTCCGAATTTTTGGATGCGCTAAAACCTTGATGGATCATCGATCGAGGGTAGACATTGATAAGGCCTCTTCCGGAGGATCCCAAATCCACCTTTGGATTCTAAATTGGGTCACCGGAATTTTTTTGACGGCCGACGGAAGGTTTGGCTCCGGCAAAGGGTGTGGCCGGAGCACCGGCGGACGAGTAGAGGTCGAAGCACGGTGGTGTCGGGTGGGGCCGGAGCATTGGTGTCGAGCGCAGCCAGGCGGCGTCAATGGTGGCGTGGCATAGTAGGGAAAGGAAGAGAACCGGGGGGACTTCGGCGCATCGTGCGGTGAGCAGGGAGCACCGGGGCGGTGCAGTTGAGCGGTGTAGAGGAGCGCGAGGCTTTAGCGGAGCTGGCGGCTCAGGAAGCAGTGTCGGGTGAGTTCAAGCTGGAGGCAACGGAGCTCGGCGGCTTCAGGGATGGAGGTGGATTTAGGGGAGCCAGCGGAGGAGTGCGGCGCGGGCGGCCTATCACGATCGGGAGAAAACCCCGAGGCGCTGACCTCGGGGGAGCCATGGACAAGGACCCGCAAAGCACGGGTCATGCTGTGCGGTGTGGAACAAAGACCATCCAACTGGCTGGTAGGTTTGAAGGAGCCAGATGCGAGGGGTCTGGCAGTTTTCAGATGGGCCACAGCCAGTGGGCCACGGCGAGCTGGACCGGACCCGCGGCTGGGCCGTGGGCCGGCGGTCTGGACCAGCCCAGTTGGGCCCCCTTGTGTTAAAGGGGGCGTATCTTTTAAACGGCATGTCTGTTTGACGTGTTGTCTATGCCTATAGCTCTATGTCAGAGAGACAGACATTTTGAAGTGTGTTTCTAGGTTTTTGAGTTTTTTACCTGAGGACGGGTGACCTGGGATTCTTTAATTTAACAATAATAAATTATTGTTAATGCTTGGGACGGACGTGCTTCGTAAGCCGGACGTCCGTTTGATGTGCCCTCAGAGGCACTGTGGCCCTGGAGTTGAGACGGTCCTTCCAAAGTTGGTTTGGAACCTTTGTGGTTTGGTTTCATTGATCGGTGGAACGAAACTCTTAATGTTAATAATTAATTAATTACTTAATTAATTAATTATTCTTGCGTCAGACCTAACTCATGTTTGGGATGTCCGATTGACACACCATCAGCGGCATCAGAACCCCAGTCCTTGTGCGGATTTTTTTGAGACGCTTTCTAAAGTGTTCGGGTTAGATAAAAGGTGTGGGCCCCATAGGGCCTAGTTCATACGTTTTATGGTGAAACACCACCTTTTCTCCCGACACCCATTTGGTGCGTTTGAGTACTCATTTCTGAGTTTTATTCTGAGGGGATTGCGACAACGCAATCTGCCTGCCTAAATTCGTCCCCGAGGCATGGGCCCCACGAGGCGGCTTTCAGATGAATGTTGTGTTTTTATGAATTTTGCTTCATAAGTCCGTTCTGGGTGAATGAATAGTCTATGCCTTGTCATTATCTACAAGGAACGCAATGGTACGATCTACGTGACGTGTTTCGGGGTCGAGGTGTGGGCCCCATAGGGGCCCGTTTGCATTATGCAGGGAGCTGTAGCTTTTGTATCTGGAGTCTATTTTAGTCGCCATCAATGGCGTTGTGACCCTAGCATCGAGGAGAAGTTGACCAGGGTGGTTTTAGGCATTGAACCCTAAGGTGAGGTGTGGGCCCCACTAGCCTTCTTTTAAGTTGTGTTCGGCATACTGTGACTTTTTCATCATACGTCTGTTTGGGGCATATGAATAGTCGATTTATCATGTTTTTTCTGAGAGCATCGTGATGGAATAGTTCACCCGACCTTTTTTTGGACCGAGGTCTGCACCCCACGAGATTCTGTATGAGCATAAAGCGGTGTTGAATAACTTTTTAGTCGGGAGTCTGTTTCCAGCAATTAAGTAGTCTATATCGCATGTTTTTTCGTGAGGATTACAACGGTGTAATCTGTTTTGGGGATAATAGACTCTTTAAATATCTCATGAAATGTGGAAACATTAAATGGCATTGGTTGGAGGTTCCTTTGACGCACTCCGAACCTACGCACAGTAGCGGTGTTAGTGACACCCAGTGATGGCACGGGCAGTGTAGAGTTATCAAACTAGTTCCGGGTTTACCCTCCAGTGGGGCTGGGCAGTGGGTTACCTGTTGACTTTAGGGTTTACCCTCTAACGGGGCTGGGAAGTGGGTTACCCGTTGACCTTAGGGTTTACCCTCCAGCGGGGCTGGGCAGTGGGTTACCCGTTGACTTTAGGGTTTACCCTACAATGGGGCTAGGCAGTGGGTTACCCAATGACCTCATGGGGTTTACTCTCCAGCTGGGATGCATAATGGGTTACTCGATGACTTCCTTCAGACTCATCCCTTTCTATGAGGCTATTCAGTGACTTTTCTCCATGATTACCGGAGTGGGACCCTTGGTTGTAGGGTTTTGCGATGAGGAAGCTTTGGCATGCAGGACTATTGGTCATAAGTGATGGATATCCTTTGAACGATTGGTGACTTTTCTTGGGCTGATCTTGGAGAAAAAGATCCCCTTTTGCACTCATTCGGGTTTCTTGTTGAGCATATATATACACCTTACTCTAGTTCCCTCTCCTTGTGTTCAGTTACTCTCCTTCTAGTAGGGGTGGAGACGCACGGGATATGCCACGTGCTTTTCGTGTCTAGATCCACTTGGTTGGACGAGCCTACTTTCTTCCTCTTTTCAGGTTGAGCTGAACTCTCTCTTTTGTACTCTTACATTTTTCTTGTTCTATCTACTTCTCCCCATTTTAGTATCTCCCTTTTTGCTCCCACAAGCTTTTGGGTCATCCTACTGAGTATCTTTATACTCACCCCTTCTTGGGCTTTTCCCGCACATGGTGTGCCCTTGAAGACGACGGATAGCTCGATCGAGACTATGGAGGAGCATAGAGGACACAAGATCTTGGGCATCATTCAGTGGTTGTAGGAGGATTGTTGGGTGTGAGACTCAACGACTATTTACTTTCATTTACTTATTGTCAGGTTGTGTCACCTTTCTAGTTGGGCTCGTGTTTTTCCCTTTACTGTTCAGTTTACTTGTCCGTACTTTTCAACACTATAATTTTTCTATTTATAATTTGATGCATGACTGTGGTTGGGTTATAGTTGTTTGTCCATTGGTTTTCTTTTTACTCTTCACTTCTGCATCGAGTGGGTTATGTGTGTGTGTACAAGTACTTAGGCGAAGGCCTCCCCAAGATCGTTACTCCTTCTGCGCTTATCTCCATCCCCTAGCCTATGGAGGTGGGCCTGGGATAGTTGTGGCTTGAGACTGGTAGGTTCGGGTCATGAAAATGTGGTATCAAAGGTGGTTTGTTACATGGGGCGTTGTTCGGACGTCCCTAAAAAGTAATTGGTTGCGTTTTGGGGAAATAGTGTTAACGTGTTTTAAGAGCCTCTCTCAGGCCAAGGAGTCCAGTGATGGTGTGGTGGACGACGTATCCATTCACCAAGCCCCTAATAAACAGCTTGTTGACTCATCACACTGAGACACTTGTTGTAGGTAATTTGGTTTGTGCATCATATAGGATTGATTCTTTGACTGTCCTTCTAGAGTCATCTCCCCATCGTTGTTGGTATATATATGCTCATTTGACCACGGTACTCCTTGATTAGATTCAGGATGTCTAAGCAATGATATCCATCCAGGATACTAGATCAGGTTCGGGACGATGACTCCCTGAGCGATGAGGCCTTAGTTCAAGATCCATCATACGATTACCCTTTCTCCGGGAGGACAGGAAGTAGCACCTCCACCTATGGAGTAGCAGATAGTACCGACAGCGAAGGTTGATGACGAGCGCAGGCTGGGCGCGCTACGTGAGTTCCAGCATCAGAGACCACTGAGGTTCCACTGTGAGCCATACCCTTAGATAGTGAAGGTTTGGCTGGAGTCGGTGTTTCGCCTCTTCAGGCTTGTTCGGACACTAATAGGTTAGATGTAGGCTTTGATAGGTAGTCTTTTTCCACCAAGAAGATTGGAATTAGTAGATCCAGGGTTACTCAGATGCATGATGAGTTGGTACTCTTGTGGGATGTATTCTAGCAGTTGTATCGTCAAGAGTACTAGCCCTCCTACTTATGATTTGTACAGTTTCAGGAGCTGCTGGAGCATCAGTGGGGAGTGATGGTAGTGGCTGAGTACGTGACTAGGTTCACAGACCTTTATCGGTTCTCTTTGGATGTGGTCCATTATGGAATCTTCTAAACACATAAGTTTGATGGAAGTCTCTTTAGAGGATATTTGTGCCAGTGTAGTTCCCTTGTGCATCCTCTCCCATCTCATGGTGCTGGAGCAGGCACTGGTGACAGAGAAATTTCTGTCAGAGGAAAATCAATTGGCAGGGCCTCGACGTTGGTGGTCTCCCCTTGAAGAGACTCAAGCATATGGTTGGGGATAGCGTAGATCACGGAGACAGTCCAGGGAGGACTAGTGTTATGGTTGTGGTGTGCACGCTCATGTGGCGTGAGACTACTCAACCAAATGTGCTGATTTTTCCAGATAGTTGGTAGATGCATCGCCACGACAGAGGCAGTGTCGTGATCAGAGAACTCCCAGGTGAAGATAGGGTGGTCCCCATGGAGGTGGTGTTAGAAGAAGATAGTGAAGAACTATGGTTGGTAGAAGACGTTTCGCGGTCCTTCTACCACCACTAGGTGGCCCATGTCAGGCTCAGGGAGCTGACGGACGGGGCCACGGGCAGCTGTGTGCTATGGATTTCTTCAATCCTACCACGCATGAGATGATAAGAGTTACGCTATATGTATTTTTATAATTTTCTCAATGGAACTTGTTAGACACTACGTGAGGTACTCTTTTCGTCTAACTCCTTGTTCGAGGGGTTAATAAGGGTGACGCAGGGTGTCGGCGTAACCCTGTGTTGGTGTTGTCTGACGTAGCTTTGAATTCACGGGAAAGAGGGGTTATTCCTCTACTGAGATGTGTTTTTGTGATGCGATCAAAACCGTGAGGTAGATTCAGTACCACCCAAAGAGGATAGTATTAATGTGCGGTGGATGAGTCCCTCTTACATGTGAATTCATAGCGGGGTTGTGTGGTGGAGTGTTAGAGAAGGATCTGGATTTACCAATGGGGCTTTTCTGCTTGACCTCCCTTTTCTTGAGGTGCCACTAGTGGGTTTTGGAAGAGTACCTGTTTTGGGGATTAATCTCCTTCCAAGAGGGGAAAAGACACTTGGGGTATGCCATGTGTTTTCTATGTCTAGCCTCTGGCGGTTGGATGAGTTTTCTCGCATGCCCTTTTCATTGGTACCCTACATGATCAACATCAATATTGATACTGTTATCAAGTACAGGTTGAGGAGATGGACACCCCATAAATAGAACTACATGTTTCATTATGTGGTGCTGGTAGTGGTAGTATTTTTCCTGATAATGTGGAGGTGCTATCTTCTAGGAGAGCGCTTTGTGGTTTTCTCATACCACCAATTTCTCAGATGCGTCCTCACCCAGAGTGACTTGAACCTGAGACGACGGTGCTGGTTGAAATTTGCATAGGACTATGATTTCCAGGTAGTCTATGTTCTGGGAAAATGGTAGTGTTGAAGCAGGTTCCCTTAGCATAGAGTACCAGACTTGTCAGGTGCAGGAAGCTTCGTAGTAGTTAGATTTCCTTCAGTTGACCCTGTTGGACCAGGAGGGTGCAACTTTTCTTCAGTCGAGGGTGTTGACTCATCCACTTTTTGAGCGTATAAGAGATTCTCGGTTGTGATACACCAACTATGAAAAATTGTGTGACCGGATATCCTTGGGTGTTTCACCAGATGGTATTCTGAAGGAGGGAATCATGAGACCATGTTACAGGAACAAACCGTGATTTGAGTCGCGGTTTGGAAAGTTGAGGTTTGTCCATGGAAGTCCCCCGAGTTTCTTTGGGTCATTTGGGAATCGTGTAAGCTATTGAGAGGTTGCCTACTTTATTTCCCTACCCTCCCAAAAGTAGGAGTGGGCGCACGATGTTTTCCACATGTCGCAGCTGATGAAGTGCATGCGTGTTCTTACACATGTCATCGAAAGTAGAAGACCTTATATGTACGAACCATTACTTTAGTTCGGGTATTGTGTCAGTATGGTGTCGTGCAAGTTTTCTTGGGAGTGGTAGATCTAGGTGTGAGCTCTGTATCCCGAGTTTTTTTCCATGTTTTGCTTTTTGGGGATGAAAATATTGAAGGAGGGAATGATGTAGAGACCCGGTTTTTTTTCTGTAAGACTTTGGAGTATTTATACATATATTTCCAAAGCAAAGAGCTGAGACGACGTGCGATTCTGAGGCCTGGGGTGCCCGGAATAAATTTTATAAAAATATTAAGTGTTTTTATACTATGAACATGGTGGGGTTGTGTTTTCTACTAAATGGTAGCTTGGATTGGAAATCTGATGGAACATTTGCATCTGGAGCATGTTGTTTACCCTAGGCGGGGTGTAGATGTTGCGGGCATGGGCCTGCTGCGAGACATGTCCCCCAGGGGAAAATCAAACATTTTAAAATAATGACTTAGTGATTTTTATCACTAGAATCTTTTTTAATAACTTTCATATGAAATCTTGGAATGGAAATCTGAGACTTCCGTTGAATTTGAAATGGGGCTTTTTTCCATGGTGCGATATAAAATGAGAGGGCACAACAGTTTTGAATTCCGCGCAAAGCGGATTTTCCTATAAATAGGAAAAATATGAGTTGGGTGTTTTTCCCTTCTCTCTCTCCTCTCTCTCTCTATCTATATCTCTCTCTTCCTCTCTCTCTCTCTCAACTTTTCTTCAGAGTTCTTCACCATTCTTCACCGAATCGAGGAGAGACCTCCACCAGAACCTTGGCAGATTGAAGCGGGAGCGTCGTGGACATTCCGCCAACAACGCACGGCCGATTCGAGGTAGGGTTTTTGGTTAATTTATTCACATTCATCGATTTTTCAAGTTTTTGTCAATTATGGTGTTTAAATTAAAAAATTTTAGAATTAGGATGATGGCCAAACGAACACTTCCATCGTCCGAGCCCCATTCTAAATCCTATGTTTGATGCTTTCTTCTTCGTTCATCGTCCGAATTTTCGTATGCGCTAAAAACTTGATGGATCATTGATCGGGGGTAGGCATTGTGAGGGCCTCTTCTCAAGGATCCCAAACCCACCTTCGGATTTGAAATTGGGTCACTGGAGAGGTTGTGGCGGCCAATGGAAGGTCAGGCTCCGGCAAGGGGTGTGGTCGGAGCACTGGAGGACGAGCGGAGGCCAGAGCACGATGGCGTCGGGTGTGGCCGGAGCACGACGGCGTCGGGTGTGGCCGGAGCAGCGGAGTCGGGCGCAGCCTGGTGGTGGCGGCTGCGGCATGGCATAGATTGGACTGGAGGAGAGCCAGGGGCCTTTGTCACATCGTGCGGCAATCAGGGAGCACCGGAGCGGTGCGGTTGAGCGGTATAGAGGAGAGCGGGGCTTTAGAGGAGCCGGCGGCTCAGGCAGCAGCGTCGGGAGAGGTTGAGCCGGAGGCGATGGAGCACGGTGGCTTCAGGGAGCGTGGCGGCTTTAGGGGAGCTGGAGGAGGAGCGCCGTGTTGGCAGCCTGTCGTGGTCGGGAGGAAACCCCGAGGCACTGACCTCGGGGGAGTCGTGGAAAAGGACCCACAAAGTGCGGGTCCGACTGTGCGGCGCGGAACAAAGACCATCCAACTGGCCAGTCTGTTTGAAGGATTCAGACCCGAGGGGTCCGGTGGTTTTTGGACGGGCCGCAGCGGGCTAGACCGGACCCACAGCTAGGCTGTGGGCCGGCGGTCGGGACTGGGCTGGCCCAGTTGGGCTCCCCTTGTTTTCAAGGGGCCATATCTTTTAAACGGCGTGTTCGTTTGACGCGCCGTCTGTGGATACAAGTCAGTGTAAGCGAGATGGACTTTTTGAAGCGTGTTTCGGGGTTTTTGAGTTCTGCGCCTGAGGGTGGGTGACCCTAGATGCTTTAATCTAATAATAATAAATTATTGTTAAAGCTTGTGACGGACGTGCTTCACGGGCCAGACGTCCGTTTGATGTGCCATCAGAGGCATTGTGGCTCTGGTGTTGAGAATATCCTTCCAAAGTTGGTTCGGAACCTTTGTGGTTTGGTTTCATTGCTCGGTGGCATGAAACGCTTAATGCGAATAATTAATTAATTACTTAATTAATTAATTATTCTTACGTCAGACCTAACTTCTATTTGGAATGTCCGATTGACACGCCGTCAGCGGCAGCGTGACCCCAGTCCTCATGCGGACTTTTTGAGATGCCTTCTGAAGTGTTCGGGTTGGAGATAGGGTGAGGGCCCCATAGGGCCTAGTTCACACGTTTTACGGTGAAACTCCACTTTTTCACCTGACAACCATTTGGGGTTTTTGAGTACTCGTTTCTGAGTGTTCTTCTTAAGGGATTGCAACGACGCAATCTACCTGCCTAAATTTGGCCCAGAGGCGTGGGCCCCACAAGGCAGCTTTCGGATGAATGCTTCGTTTTTACGACTTATGCTTTATAAGTCCGTTCTGGGCAAATGAATAGCCTACGCCTCGTGGTTATCTACAAGGAATGCAATGGTACGATCTGTGTGATGTGTTTCAGGGTCGAGGTGTGGGCCCCATAGGGCCCCGTTTGTATAACACGGGGAGTTGCATCTTCTGCATCCAGAGTCCGTTTTGGGCACCGTCAGCAGCATTGTGACTCTAGAATCAAGGCAAAGTTGACCAGGGTGGTTTTAGGCATTGAATCTGGAGTTGAGGTGTGGGCCCCACGGGCCGTCTTTTAAGCAGTGTGCAGCGTACTGCGACCTTTTCATCATACGTCTGTTTAGGGTGTATGAATAGTAGATTTGGCATGTTTTTCTGAGAGCATCGTGATGGTGTAGTTCACCCAACCTTTTCGGGACCTAGTTGTGGGCCCCATGAGACACTGTATGAACATAAAGCAGTGTTGAATAACTTTTTCGTTGGGAGTCCGTTTCTAGTGATTAACTAGTCTATCTCGCGTGTTTTTTCACGAGGATTACAACGGTGCAATCTGTTTGTGGAATTTGACCCTCTTTCAGGATCTGATTTAATGTGGAAACATGAAAGGGCTTTGGTTGGAGGTTCCTTTGATGCACTCCGAACCTACACACGGTAGCAGTGTTAGTGACTCCCAGTGATGGCACGGGCAGTGCGGAGTTATCGGACCAGTTCTGGGTTTACCCTCCAGCAGGGATGGGAAGTGGGTTACCCATTGACCATAGGATTTACCCTCTACTGGGGATAGGTGGTGGGTTACATGTTGACCTTAGGGTTTAACCTCCAGTGGGGCTGGGCAGTGGGTTACCCGTTGACTTTAGGGTTTACCCTCCAATGGGGCTGGGTAGTGGGTTACCCGACGACCTCTTGGGGTTTACCCTCCAACTGGGTTGTACAGTAGGTTACCCGAAGACTTCTTTCAGACTCTTCCCTTTCACTGAGACTAGTCATTGAATTTTCACCATGATTACCGGAGTGGGACCCTTGGTTGTACGGTTCAGCGATGAGACAGCTTTGGCAAGCGGGACTATTGGGCATTAGAGATGGATATCCTTTGAACTGTGGGTGACTTTTCTTGGGATGATCATGGAGACAGAGATCCCCTTACACATTTTTTTCAGGTTTCTTGTTGATCATATATATACACCCTACTCTTGTTCCCTCTCCTTGGGTTCAGTTAATCTCCTTCTAGGAGGGGCGGAGACGCGCGGGGTATGCCACGTGCTTTCTGTGTCTATCTCCTCCTGGTTGGATGAGCCTGCTTCCTTTCTCTTATCGGTTGAGCTTCACTCTCTCTTTTATACTCTTACACTGTTATTGTTCTATCTAATACTCATTGTTTTAGTATCTCCATTGTTGCACCCTCGTGCTTTTGGGGAAACCTACTGAGTATCTTTATACTCACCCATGTTTGGTCTTTGACTGCACTTGGTGTGCCCCTACAGACGACGGACATGTAGATCAAGACTACGGAGGATCATAGAGGACACAGTGGCTTGGGATGAGTTTCAGTGGTCGTAGGAGGATTTCCGGGTGTGAGACTCACCAGCTGTTTACTTTCGTTGTCAGGTTGTGGCACCTTTCTATTTGGGCGCGTGTTTCTACCTTTATTATTCAGTTTACTTGTCTGTAATTTTCATCACCAAACTTATTCTATTTAGAAGTTTATGCATGACTGTGGTTGGGTTATAGTTGTCTGTTCTTTGGTTTTCATTTTTACTCTGCACTTTTGCATCGAGTGGGTTGTGTGTGTGTGTACAGGTACTTAGGCGACGACCTCCCCAAGATCATTACGCCTTTGGCGCTTGTCGCCAGCCCCTGGCCTATGGAGGAGGGACTGGGGTAGTTGAGGCTCAAGACCAGTAGGGTCGGGTTGTGACAGTACCATTATTGATTATATTCAATCACGATCCAATATTTTCCTCCAGGTTTTCGAAATGTCTCCAAAATGCTCTAAACACTGATTTGTGCTTTAGTACAGACTATCATCTTCAAACTAATGGCCAATCTAAGTATACTATTTAGAAACTAGAAGAGATGTTAATAACATGTTTTATGGACATAAAAGGAGGAATAAACCAATATCTACCTCTCATCCAGTTCTCTTACAAAAATAGTTTCCACTCGAGCATCCAAATGTCTCTATATGAATCCCTTTATGGGAAAAGATGAAAAATATTGGAATGTAGAGATGAAGTTGGTGAACATATGCTAGTAATACCTAAAATGGTCTAAGAAACAGTAGAAAAGGTGAAAACCATTTAGCAGCACATCATGGTAGCCAAAATTTGATAGAAGTTCTATGTAGATAATCATTGATGACACCTAGAGTTTTAGGATGGATACATGGTATTCCTCTTCTAATCTAAATGGGATCAGATCATGAGATTTGGGAAGAAAGGAAATTTGAGTCTTAGGTACATCGTCCCCTTCGTGATTCTTGATCATGTGGGAGTTGCTCCCTATTCACTAGCACTTACAGCAACCATGTCTCAAGTACATGATATATTACACATGTCCCACTTGAGGAAGTATATACTAAATCCCTCATGTGTACTGAATTTATATTTGGTATAGTGGGAAAATGATCTCTCTTATGAGGAACAACTAGTGATGATCTTGGATCATAGATAAAAATTTATACCCAACAAGACCACTCACCTAAAAAAAGTACTATGGAATAACCCTAAGTATGAATAGGTGACATCAGATCTAGAGGAAGCAATGAAGGATAAGTAACCTAACCTTTTTTTCCTTTAGTTTTTAAAATGAAATTTTGAGGGTAAAATTTTATAAGGGAAACAATGTAATAACCCCGAATTATATCAATGAAATTTTCCATTCTTATAATTATTTCATATAGTATAAATCACATAAAATCACTTATAGAACACAATACAAACTTTATAAATGAAGAATGAATGAAATAAGTGGTATTTATAGAAGTTAAGGAACCTAAACCAATAAAATAGTAACTTGGCCTTTGGAATAATAAGGTGACCATTGTGAATAGTAAATAGGCCAATAGAATAAAAACCTAAATCATGAATGTATAATTAAAATTTAGTCATCTTATAAACTAAAATATGACATAATTAAATTATATTATATGTAATCAAGTGTTTTAAAAATGATAAATTAAGTGTTGATATTTTTATAAATCATAAATTTTTATTTACAATTTTATAATTAATATAATGGTTAAAATGAAAATTAATTTAATTAAAATATATTCATAAATTAATATTTTGTTTTCTTATGATTATAATATAATTCTATGAGATCTTAATTGATTTTTCATAGTGTTATAAAATCAGTTATAATTTTAAAATTGGTATATTTTTAGTAAATAATGATTTTAATTAAAAATTAAATTTATCATATTTAGAAAACTATATTCATAAAATTGAGTTCATTTTTTAATTCTAGGAATCAGAAAAAAATTAGGCTGAATTTTTTGTATTTTTCAAAAATAGTTGATTTTTTGGTGAATAGTAAAATACGGTAGTTTATGGTATTTAAAAATACCCGATTTATTGAGTCACATATGGTGTATGCTAATTTAATCCCATAATCTGGAAATATCATTAATTATTTAGTATATTTATTGATAAGTTTAAAGCTATTCATAGTATTGAGCCATAATAATAAACAAATAAATAAAATAATAAAAAACACTCTTTCCCTCCACTATAAATACCACCCCTCACCACCTCTTCTTCTCACAACTAAAAATCCATGAATAATTTCTAAATTATACCAAATAACCTTCCCAAGTCTCCCCACTGTGTCTATGAGCCTTTGATATCAATAAAATACCAACTCAAGTGCCTCAAGGTGGTTCTCATTTAGATGGAATTCAAGAGGTAAAATCCTCTTCCATTTTCATTTTTTTCCTTTCATTTTTTTCTTTTCATCTCCCCGCCTAAAATTATCCAAGTGACATCATAAGTAAATAATATTTTATATAAATTAATTTTATTATTTTAATGGAACAACTTGTTATCATTTCTCTTCTCATCCCCTATTATTATAAAAATGAAAATATCATCCTTGATGTGTTGAATTATCGCATTCAAGGACGATGAGTTTTCAATTTCCATTACCACCTTCAAAGGATGGTCCTAAAAAAATTTATGGATAAAAAATATTATAATATATTTATTTCATCCAATTTAATGTTCATTAACTAGTATATATAAATGATATTAATTAATAGAACAAAACTAGTTCGTGATGATCAAAAAAACCAAAATAACTTAAATGGTTAACATTAACATTATTTCTAATGAATCATCCTAAAATCTGAAAAAAAAAATGATATATAAGACCATTTTTTGTTATATAATTTCATTAATAACATATAATTTCAATTCTATACAACTAATTTAATTTCACATGATATTCCAAACATGTATACAAGTAAATCAATTTTGAAAACCAAGGAAATGAACGCTCCCTAAATGATGACATTGTATCTAATAACTTATCAAAATGGTCATAAATGAAATTAATAAAATTATATTCAAGAAAAAAAAATTTGTTTTAATTAAATAATTAATTAATCTAATTTCATTATCCATACATTATGTACAAGTTAATAAAACTTCCATATATAAGGTAAATAATTCTTTCTAAACCTCCATTTTTCCTTCGGGTTATTCTTTCTCTCTCTTTACCCCAATTTAATTATTCTTAATTTTTATATAAATCTTTTAAATACTATTTATATGTTCTAAAATAATTTATATTTATCTGTTAATCCTTTTTTATGTGTAATTACATGTTTTAAAATGGTTCCCTTCTCAGATCTTTCTGATAAGAAAGCCTGATTAAAGGGAATATCCCAATTTATCACCCATTTTTAAGTATAGTACATAATCTATTTTAATCCACCATTATTTTTATAAAATCACTCAATTTATCTTGAAAACCTATCATGGTTCATTTATGGTTTTAAGAAAACAAATACACATTTTCTTCTTTAAATTTTCTTTTACAGTTTCCTTAAAACACACTAAAATGTTTCATTTATAAAGTTTCTAAACACACTTGTTACATGCTCCCACTTAAATTGGGAATAATTTATAATAACATATGCCTATTTTACATTATTAATGTCCTTGTATAATTTAAATCCATTTTTCATTGAAAATTTTATGATACGCCCATTTTTTATGCTCCATGAAATGATTAAGATGTCCATTTCTTTCCATGGGTAACCATTATGATTATGTTTAATTATTCATGTGGAACACATATTCATGAGAATGTTATTATGGGAGATCCCAAATAGTTCTCTAATTCATTGAGTAATTTTTAGTCTCATGAGACTTCATGTGCAAGATTCTTGGTGGTTAGCCTTAACTCATTCTCCACTATATGCAATGGTCTTGGTGGTTAGCCTTGACTCATGATCCTCTATGTGAAATGGTCTTGGTAGTTAGCCTTTAATACTACTTATGTAATGTTGTGGGGTGTTTCCACATTTATATGATTCCATGATTACAAGATCCCATGTTTTGTATGTTATTCTTCTATATTTTTATTTATGTTCTATGTATTTTTATGTCATTATGTTATTCCTTCTAACTCATGGGCTATGCTTTATTTCTATGTTTCTTCTCCTTTACTGATATTTTTTGCTCATCCCTTTGTTCATGTATTCCCCAAGATATCCTGTGAAGATTTAAGATCTCAATAGAAGTTAGGAACTCATAATGGATATTAAATAAAATATGTTTTTATTTTTGTTTCATGTTTCTTAATTATGTAATTAATCTTCCAAAGACACTAGACTTTATGATCCTAGGTTGTATTTGATGGTTAATTATGATTAAAATATTATAAAAATATGTGTAAATGGTTACAGATATTATATTCTCACTCATTTAAAATTTAATATAAATATAATAATGTGATATAGACAAATATAGAAGACAGATTACCCCACACCACTTACCCACTAGATTTTCTCTCCCATAAACCAATGAAAAATTACTCAGTGCTCCCATATAATTGATATCCATATAATCATACCAATCAAGACACACCTGATGTTAATTTTAATTTAAACCTACCTATCCCAACCTTCATAGGTTCCACCACCTCATTGGAAGAATTATTAATTATACCTCAACCATATATAAAATATAAATATCTTTGCATAAAATAATAGCCTCATAACATATCCATCTGAGTAGAGTATCATGAACATGAAATAAATCAACCACATGCCCTCCTCCTACCACACATAAACCCCACTATTTATCATCACATCATCCACATAACTCGTATACTATAATCCATTATAGCTCATACCATATATAGAAGAGAAAGTGGGTAAGAGGTAGTAGTCATACATTTATTCCCTCTTCAACCCATATGTTTAAGGAAAACACCTAGAAACCAAAACATTTGGGAGTTAATAAGGATATCGTACTCAAGTGCGTTGTATATGAAATCACAAGAAAATAAAAGCATAATATATCTAGAAATAAGTATAATCATAAATTGTCATACTAAAATAACACTACCATGGACATATAAATCACCACACTTCATCTTTCACACATTAACCATAACTTACATATAAAAACCCACAAACCATCTCACATTTTTATATAAAACATCACAAAAACCATCCACATTCTCCCACATTCATCATGTAATCATAAAATTATATATCTACCATATACAATTTATATTATATTCATTTTCTGTTTAATTAAATCTATACTGACATAAAATTTTTATTCATTACCGATATTTATTTCCAACCTTTTCCCATTTATTTTAAGTATTATAATTTCATTAATAATTATGGTTCAATAAATTTCATATAACACCCATTACTAGATTTAAATTAAACAAATATCATTTCTTATCCACTAAGAACCAATAATATCATCCCAATATCATAAAAAAATTATAATACATTAACCCCGTAACATCTCATGTCAATCATCGCCAAAACAACAAGACCACCTCATAAAAAAACATCCCAAACCATTCTAACTAATGACAAACCAAATGAAAATAATATAAAATGAACAAAACCAATTAAATAACACTTATATAAATAATATAAATAATTCTTTAACCATATAAAAAAATTCTAGCATCAACTATAATAATGATTCAAATTTTTATAATGTTTCCAGACCAATTCAGCATCCCTCACATGGGTGAAAACAATGCCGTCTAGATACCAAAAAATTATTTATATAACATATTTAATTAATTATGAATTTTATTGGGAGTGATTAGAACAAAACAAATAATAGAATAGTTAACAAAACATTACAAAAATCATAGAATCATCAAAAAAAACAACACATTGACATATAGGAAATATCATGGGAAAACATAAAACCACTTGTGAAGCCTAATGTTCCATTTGATTTTATTCATCTGAATTCATTATCTATAATATGTAAATTTATACTATACAATAAATTAAAGTAATATAATGTTAATTCCAAAATTTACACATAAAAAAATAGAGTTCTCAAATCCTCTAATATAAATCAATCTTCACACTCATTGCACAAGGATCATGTGAGGAAGAGATGATTGGGAGGCCAATATCACACTTAAGAAGCCTTAAAACCCTAAATATTTGTAATTAACATCCAAAAATTTGAACCAAAATCCATAAAACTAATCTATAAACACATAAACTTCCTCCCAATAATGGAAAATAGGGAGATAACCAAGAATAATTGTGAGATGAACTCACCTCGGATCACAAGTAGCTGATTTCCTAAATCTGAGAGCCAAAAAAAATATCAGGGTTTAAGTGTATCTGGGGTCAAACCATGGTTCACCAGAGGTTTGGAGTAATCAAGGGAAATTAAAATAATTTATATACAATTTTGAATAAATACAGGTACTAGAAAATGAATTACCATCATACAATAGATAATAGTCACATCGTGATGGACTAATTCCACTAAATTCCCAGAATCGGGCTATGAATCTACCAAATGCCTCACCTATTAAACTTGATCAATATCCATTAAAATAATAAAATTTAGTAAGGTTTTGGCTTTGTTAAAGGAACCATTTAACAATATAACCTTAAATGAAACCATTGAAATCAGCCTCTAAGTCCTCACCCAAAGGCCTAGGTTACCATACCATGGCATAAATCAAGTAAAACCCTAGAAACCAATCTCCCAAGATTCATGGCATGATGAATATAGTCATGTTGTGAATTCCATACACATAAAAATATATAAACACTAAAATTTCCTTTTCACCATGACTAGGCCCTCCACGTAGTGACCAGAAACCCTGGAAAGGAAATATCATAGGGTTTATCTGAATTTTTTAAGTATCGTTAACTTTTCACATGACTTATTAATTTTTAAAAATATCATTCAAACCATTCATTATATGGTTCTATACTTCCATATTGATCTCACCAACTACACAATCAACCTATACTAATAGAGGACTCTCCATGGTGAGACACCCACATTCACACTACGGCCTACCTCTACCTACTAAAATCTCATCTTCTATATCAGCTCTCTTCTTCCAACCTATTCTCATTACCTATAACACATAGATAATGTAATGAAATGGGCCAGAATAATCTTGGTCATTACACTATGAGATGTTTTATTACCATAATAATTAAATACAGTATATGAATGGTTTAGTTAAATGGGTTGAAGAAATGGGTGGATAGATAGAAGTGTCTCATGATTGATGAAGTGTTCCATGGAAAGACGAGATTGAAGAACCCTTTAGATAGTATTTGAAGAAATAGCTTGGAGTTTTATGTATAATGAGTTAACTATTGATGTGAGAAAATGTTAAGGTAGTAGTGATATGTTGAAATACTCAATTATAGTATTTATATTCTATATTTGTCTTGGAATTATACACTTGAGTTTTTATAAACTCTTCCTATTTTTATGCTTTTTTAGGTGTTTTGAGATGATTTAATGTGGATGATGATTATTAGAGATTAGTTGATGTGGTTGGAGAAGACATTAGTAAATTATATATTGTAGATTTTGATAAAATTAACAAGGTTAAATGTTTATAAGAATAAATTTTTGATACTTAAGAGTGGCATAAAACATTCACTACATGCATGAGAATAAAGTGCTCTTATATAATAATAACACTAAGTTTTAACCAATTGTATAAGAGTAAAGAAGAATTTATGTAAGAATAATAAATCTGAGTTTCCAGAGTATGTATGAATAACTCTTATGTTTCACTAGGTATGTATATGTAACCTACATACTTTATAATAGTAAATAGAATATTGATAAGGCTTACAATGAGTGACTCTAGAGATATAAGTAAGAGTAACAATAATCCAACATAATATTAAATACATCTAATATAATAATATTTTTGAATCGCTGAAGGATATATAAGAGTAAATATTTATTTTTAAAGAATAATTTATTTGAAAATAGGATATTTTTTATCATTTCAATCTTGATATTTCAAGAAGATCGTAGACGTTTAAAGAGATATTTAAATGAGAAATAAGATAATCAAGATATCATGATTCTTGGATATTTTTATATTTGAATATATGGAAAATATATTCATGATTATTTCTAATTATATAAAAAGAATATGATTAATGGGATATAAGAGATCCCCCCATACATCCGTTGATTATCTTGGGGAGTTGAAGTAGAAAATAGAAGAATAAACCAACCCATGGATTCTAATTATTGTAAAGGTTAAAGAAGATATAATATATAGCTATTTTTTATAATTACATTCTGTTGAAGATGATGAATAATTAGAGAAATTGTTTAGAAACCAATGAAGTGTTTCAACTAATTATATTATCATCATCAAAGTAGAAATGGAAGAAAGAAAAGTAAGAGAATGTGATCAATATGAAACTATTATTTAATATTTTTCTGAATCAAAGGAAACTATGTCACTATTACTTATCCAAAGTATTTATATTAGGAGATATAAAAGATAATGTAGGGGATCCTAGAATATATATGAATAGATCATTTTAATGTTGAGAAGAGGTTTACATTCTTTTTGTTGTTGTTTTTCATCATTAGTAAATTGATGTTGTATGGTTGAAGAATATCTATTTTTTTATGAAGGTAATATAGATGGTTGTGGAATATATTATTTAAAATAAGGTTAGAATAATAATTATAAATATAAAGCATCCTATATAAGGAAATTTTCAAGAAATAGTAAATTTTTTGGGAGATAAATTCAAGGTTAGGGATGAGAAATTTCTCATGTGTGTTCACTTTATGATACTATTGAATCACATGTGTCTCAAACTTAACCAAACAAAATAAGGATTTAAGCACCCAAATTGTGTTTCTTGTAAAAATAACATACCTTTTTCACTATTTACTTTTTACCTTTCATGTTTTATAAATGTGTTGATTTATACATATGAGATTAATTCATCCAAACAAGTGTAGAGGTTCAAATTATTAAAGTGAAAAATGTACCACACTAATTACCCCCTTGGATCCACTTTCAATTATAATATTGATAGCCCAGATATGTTTAATAAAGTATCACTTTTATGGTTTATTAATATTCATGATTATGAATTTATATAAATTATTGAAACATTTATATTTGTTTCAATAATGTTTAAAATGATATTATATAACTAATTACAATCCAAATATACATTTAAAATTAGTTTGTTCATTTCATAACCTAAAATATGTTTTATCTAAAAGTTTAATATATTTCCTTAACACGATTTCAATTTTTATCTATCATAAGAATAATTTAATTATTAAATAATTTATAAATGTATACTTTTTTTAATTATATAAATTAATATTTATATTTATGATTATGATAAAATTAGAAATTATTTCATCAAGGTATGAGGCAATAATATGATACTTTTTTTGAAAAATAAATAATTTTTATTCTAAATAAATTCATTTCCTATGTGATATTTGGTTTTATTTGAAAGATAAAATAATAAATTTATAAAATTTAATTTGGTAACATTTAATTAATTTTACTTTCTTCATTCCAAAATTATCATAGAGCTAATTTTAAGAATTTTTCTATGAAACGTTATTTTTTAGTGAATAATTTAAAAATTGAGTTTTTCTAAGTACTGTAACTATTATGACATCATCCTAATATAAATAAGAAATAAAATTTTATGAAACATTTATATAAACATTATTAGATAAATATCATCACATTATATGAAAAATATCATCAAATTAATATAAATCAATTGTTATGTCATGATAAAGACAAAAACATTTGTTAGTGTCGAAGGAATTCTTATGTGTCATTGAAAAAGTCAAAATACGTTTATTTATGATAATATTTAGAAGGGGATAAGTAATTTTTTAAACTTAAGACATAAATATGTTAATAATAAAAAAAATTCATTTATTTAAAAAAATTATTTATATAATAAGATAATTATCCTAATTATTACCCAGTGCTTAAACAATGTATGAAAAGTCCAATTAATAACTTAAAAATGTTTTTATGATAAGGATGTGAGTAAATATAAGTTATTAATGATTATTAATAAAAATAATTGTGGAGAATAAATTTTATTTATTTTTTAAATTTATTTTTAATTTTAAATAGTTGAACAATTATCCAAATTGCTTACATAGCATTGACGTGGTACTTATGTAAGTATGATAAAGGTCAGTGTAATAATTTTAAAAATATTAAATGTGATAAGGATTAGATAATTTATGGTATTTCATGATTTTTAGGGATTAGTATTAAATTTAAGGAATTATTTAAAACTTTAACTTAGATTTCATTGGTTAATTATATATATTTTTATTTAAATTGTGAAAATAAACCTAAAAAGGACATTAAAGTGAATTTAATATTAAAAATGATTTATAAAATAATAAAATATCATATCCAGTAAAGTGGGGTGACTAAAAGAATATCATATGATCTATTTTCTATTTCTGAACCACTTTCCATTTTAAAATGTCATTCTTGACCCTTGAATACTTAATATTTTCAGAAGTTCCTTTAGATTTTACCTATAAAAGGGGACTCTATAAAACATTTAAAAACAACATATTGAGCTTGGTTTTATCTCTATATTATACCTAAATACCTCACTAAACATAACTTTCCTCGTTCACAAGCCACATTAACATCAAAAAATCATTTCTCTAATGGATTTAGACTTAAACCAAAGGCAGTGATTAAAAGAGAAAGGTAAGGGTTCCTGAGTCTCTTTCTCATCTCTTGTCAGTGATTATTTGTCTAAAAATGCCTTATAAAATTATATTATTTTTATACCATGATTATAATTTTTTAGTCAGTCAATTATGAATGATTATATATTACCTCTAACCAAGATCTTTTTATATGCAATTATTATGTTAACATACAAATTGTTCCAAAATTGTTTCTTTTCATCTCAAAATTTCTCATACTCTTTTTAATAAAATATGTAATATTTTAAAGTAAATCTAAAATATTATATTATAAATAATCTAATATTTTTTAAAAACAAAAAATATTTATTTGTTTTTCCTTGCTTTTAACCTATTTTAGAAAGCATCACTCACATTGGTAATTTTACACTACCTAAGTGAACCATGGTTCTTTCATAAACTTATTACTTTCATTGATATTATTAAAAAACTATTTTATAATTGAATATAAAATTATTATTGTCAGGTCCACAAGGATCAATACCCTGAGTGGGGGGGTGAATCAGGGTATGAATAATTTAAAATTAATGCCTGTTCTGATCTTGTTTCACTGTTAAGCAAAACACTCTTCTCTCTCTTTCCTATTGCACAATATAAACAGAATGTAAAGCAAGCACATGACACAGCAATTTTACTTGGTTCAACGCTAACGGCTACGTCCAAGGAGCATACGCCGACAGGATGCCGGTCATACCAAATTCCACTATACTTCACTAGCTGTGGATTACAATGTTTGGGTACAGTCACTTTGTCACAGGCTCACTGCCTTTGCAAGGTTTAGGGTCATCTTACTGATTTCCCAAGGGTCACTCCCTATTTCTATCTCTCTAGCTCACTGTCGGTGGAGAGGATCACCTTATTCCTCTTCTTAAGATCACTACTCTGGAAGGGAATCCGCTCACAGTTTATAGACCTGTAGGTCTCTTCATTTGAAAGAATACATGTATCCTTAATTGTTGATGGATGCTCTGTTATAGTCCAACTTTCATCCACTTATGAATACCAATTTTCCTCTTAACCACTGGTCAATTCCTTTGGAAACACCTTCTCAAAGAACCCTACTTCGCGAGACTCCCAATTTCGCGAAGCTCAGACAAGCATTCGCGAAGCACCTTCCTTTTCGCGAAGCTCACAGTTTCGCGGAGCTCAGACCATCGCAAAGCTCAAGCCTTCACAATGCTTATGCCTTCGTGAATCTCAATTTGTCGCAAAGCGACTTTCCTCACGGAGCTCACTGAGAGAATGCGGATCACACGTCTTTCACATAGCTAGAATAGCCGCCGCGAAGCTCCTCTTTCGCGAAGCACAATGCCTTCGCGAACTTCCTTTGTGAACCGAGAGCAAAGTATTTTCTCTGAAAATTCTCTCTACTTCTCTCGAGGGGGTCGGCCTCTATTTATAGACGATTCCACCGACCCTTGAACTTTCTGCGTGAAGTCAATGCCACATCATCTCAAATCACGAAGATCCAAAGTTTCCACCAGAATTCTATCCAAATCGCGAAGCACCATGGCAATTTGCCGATCGCGGAGCTCGTCATAATCACGGAGCATTACCGTCAACATTCCTCCGCGCCTTCACCGCAAGGCTCCCTCGCGAAGCCCTTCATCGCCCCGATGCGCTTCAACTCTTCCGTTCACGAATCTTTGACGTAATCGCGAAGCATCACCTCCTCCATTTTTCTGGTCTTCGCGAAATCCAATCCATGCATCCTCTCTTCGCGAAATTCATTCCTTTTCCATATAAAAATATGATCTTCAAGGATATCCACTTTCCACGATGCTCACCAAAATACAAATTTTGGAACCCAAAAATTTGGCAAATACTGGGAAACGGAACCACCTTGTACTGCACTTTTGTAATGCCTCCAGATCTCCATTTCCTTTGTCATCGTTCATTGTCAACATGGATTTTCAACAATTTCTCTTGAACTCGACAATTCTCCATGGAAACCTGCTTTGTCGACAAACACAATCAACCCAAAAATACTGCTATGTTACATTGAGGGATTTTTTTCCCAACAATTATTCATTTAAATTTATGATTATGATTCTTTAACTTTGAAATATCCATCATAAAAATGTAATTAAAAGTTAACATCATGGTTATTTTTAACTTTAAAAATTAGTCATGTCATGGAATATTCTCAGAAAAGTAACTATTTAGTGGCCTATTTAACTCCTTTTATTCTAGAATGATATGATGATAATACCTTGATGATTCTAAATATTATGTAAAAAATGGAAAAAGAAATTTATACCAATAAAATAAAATCTAATATATTTTAGATATTATAAACTGAATGAACTTATAATGATAGGCATGAACAATAATAATTTAATAAAGGAACAAAAAAGATAATAAATTATTTCAAAGGAATAATATCAAGGAATTAAACATTAAAATGGTATTTATGTAGGTAAATTATTTATATAATTTTATTATTTAGTAGGTCAGAGGATGTACTAAGTGAGTCAGGATATGAGGTAAGGGGAATTTTTTTAAACCTTTACTTTGAATGTCTTGAGGTTTTGATCTCAAATATTATTCATCCATGTTCGTATTATTTATTTTGTATTGAAAATATCATTATCCATAATTACATTATTTCTTAAGGTCATTTTATGTTGGACTTTCATTTCTTTACAAACTAATGAAATATGATTTTTCATGATTTATGAGCGATATTTTCTTTTCAAAAGTGTGGAAAGAATAACCTTTTAACATTTCACACATGAAAAACATTTTCTTATTTTATAACTATTTTCCTTTTCAAATCATAATCTTCATGTTTCCATGTTTTTAAAAAGTAATTTATATTCTCATTTTTTTAGTCTTTTTCATTTTCATAAATGTTTTTAATAGTGTAAAGGATTTTTTCATTTAGTTCATGGTTGACAGAAAATGGTTACAGTTATGGTTTGAATAGTATATTTTTATATTTATTTTCCTTAAATGGAAGATCCTATGTGTTTTTTTCATGTTACAATTATTTTAAAATCTATATGATGATTTTTGGGTTTGATATATACCTTTAATTCATTGGGTAATGATTTATTCTCCAAATAAATTTTGTTTGAGATAATTGAATAGGTTATTCCATTGTAAGGGTGATTATAATGGTGATTATAAATATGGCATCCCATGTAACCTCCATGATTACTTTATATCATTTATTTTTTAAAATAAGATTTTTTTTATATGAATGAATGTTATATTTTTATTGAAAAACATGATAATTACAAAGCACTAACCTCAGGAAAGGAAAAAATGATGAAGACCTAGCACATCACCTTTAGTAATAAGCTTAGAATCATTGCGTAGGGAAACCCATGCAGATATAAAAACTCAATCTCTCATCTTTCGTACTATTATTTTCTCATAAAATTTTTTTAATTGTTTTTACAGGGTTTATTGATGAGTTGGATTCGTAAATAAGTTATGTTCTAATTATATATATTTTCTTAAATAAACAATTATATTTGTTTAATAATATGGTTTTTTGGAAAAACGTACATTGAATTGATGTGTGTATTTTGTATTATAATGTAATTCCAAATGCTATAAAACAATAACCCTAAAATTTATTATTAATATATGCAATTGAAATTTTTATATAAGTCATATAATTATAGAATGGTTATGTACAAGTTGTTATAGAAATGTTATCAACTATGTCTAGTGATATAATTTTGTATCATAAAGATATAAATGGATACACCATGTTGACTTGTCTCCATGAACTTAATAATGAGATATATATAGATAGAGGTAGGTGAATGATAAATGAGGTTATCAATGCATTTTACACATGAAAACTAAAATATGGAGACCTAGGTAGTGATCATGTACTCGAGATGATGAGATACATTGATCAGTTAGAAAATTTGGGGTTCCATGTGGGTAAAGAATTTTCCATAATTATAATTTTATCATATTTACAATCCATATTCTCTACTTTCATAAAAATTATAAAATTAATAGTATGGAGTATCTGCTCATGACTATTTTGACTAAGGTTTTCCCAATTTATATAATATGTAGGAATTTGATTCTTTAATGCTTATGGGGTAAAATAAAAGGTAATGTTTGAATAGACAATGACAAGTTTAATGTATTATGTGGCTTTGAAACATCCTTCAAAGAAGAAAAATATTTAGAGGAAGAGAAATGAATAAGAGGATTTTTCATGTGATAAGAATGGACACAAAAAGAAGAAATTTACATACATGAAGAAGAAAGGGGAAGCTTCATGTACCTTCATTATTGAATGTAATGTTTCTATTTATACTAAGTGGTTATTAGATAAATAATGTATCTCATACATTTGTATCCAAATATAGGAATGAAGTAGATTCTTGGATATTACAAGATATGAGTTAGATCTGTGAGCTACCAACAGATAAAGACTAATTTTGATGGCTATAAGAGATTATTATATTTAATTTACATTGATTTTAGTTTTAAAGAACTATTATTTGTGTCCAGTGTAACAAAAAAAATTACTATTATGTCCTTTTTAGACACATATAGATTTTATTTTCTTTTTTGGAATGAAATTTTCTTCTTTTAAAGCGTTTGACTATGTTTTAGTATAGCACAAATAAATAATGGTTTTTATAGTAGTCTTTAAAAAACAATTATATGTCATCGATAACAAATAATATTCTCATGAATTATATTACAGATAGTTTTGGAATCATCAAATTGGTTATGTGAACCAAAAATATTTGATTAAATTAAATTAATAAGGGTTTTTATACACTTTTGTGATAAAACCATTAGATATATGTAATTTTTTTACAAGGTAAAATGATGAAGACGCCTTTCAATATTAAAAATTGAAAAAGTCATCAAGCTTTTAGAATTAGTATATTTGTGTGTGTGAACCATTTCCAGTGGAGAATAGAGATAATTTCACATATGCCATAACTTTAAATTATTATTTTATTAAAAAATGATATTTCTACTTGATGTGGTATATTTATGATTCATTTTTGAAATTATTTTTATATAAAGATGAAGTAGAGAATGTTTTTTTGTAAAAGATAAAACATTCTTTGAGTGGGTAAGTTTGAGAATATATTAACCAACCATTAAATGATCATTAAAATGTAGAGTGGAGTTACTCTTAAGGAAGTATTACATTATACACATGTGAGTCATAGTGTCTATTATAAAGAGGATATACATATTAATAGTCATGGTTAAGTCATTGGATAATATTTTAAACCTTGTAAGTATTCTATTATTATAATATCACGATTTAAAAATATTAGAGTTATCATTTAACAATATGAAAATTATAATAAAAATATATATCATATAAGTTATAATATATAATAAATGAATAATATCATAATGTATGTGATTATATAAAAGTTATACATTAAGGATAAGTCTAGAAATAAACTTGTACACAAAGTGTATCAAAATGTATTAACATGAAAGTTACTAAGTATATTGCATAAATCTATAATGAAAACATATTTATATAAAAGAGTGTACATATTTAATTGAGATATTTAGAACAAGATATACTAAAATGGATTCAAGTATCAAGATGCGCAAAAATTGGAATGTGAACATAAACACCACGAGACTTAGTGGGATGATTTATTCTAGGGACACAAGTACTAGGTAGGTTAACTAGTTAAGTTAGAAGACCTGAGATTTATATATTTCTTGTCACTAGGGAAGGAAATATATTATTTATTTGGAATAATGAATCCATATCCTATGGAGAATAAATAAATATTTCAAAACTTTTTAAGTGGAAATAATATATGAATTCTAAAATGGATTCCATATACCAAAATGATGTTTGGATTTTGATATATACTCTAGTTGATGTAAAACATTTTGGGATAAATTAGTCTTCAATAATAAATTGGGCATAGATAGTAATGTTAGTACTTATAAAGCCTAATCAGTTTCAATAGTTTTTAACAAAATTTAAATATATTGAATATGATGTAGAAATTTCACTACTCTAAATGTTAAATTGATTATAATTCAACTCACTATAAAATCTTACCATGATTATGGAATTTTGAGGATTGATGTCATGCCCATTTTTGTAAATGGTAAACCTCTGAAATATGTCTATATGACACAACCAAAAGGGTTTGTGATTCCAAATTACGTTGGTAAATTATAAAAATTGAAGTGACCTATTTATGTATTAAAAAATCATCAAGATCATAGAATTTTTGTTTTTATGGGGCCATAAGAGAATTTTGTTTCATAATGAAGGAATTTGCTTCATGGAGCTATAAAAAGGTTAGTGGGGGTGTCATCATTTTCCTAATGATATATGTTTATGACTTATTTGTAATGGTAAATGAGATATCAGTCTTGTAGTTGATTAATAACTGGTTAAAAAATGTTTTTCTATGAATTATTTAGATAAAACAACCTATATATTAGGGATTAATATCTTCAGAAATAGATATTATAGGTAGCTTGTACTAAGTCAAAGTACATGCATAAAAAATTATTGAAAAATAAAATATAGGATAATTCAATATAAATTTATCACCTATGTAACATGTTATATTTCTCTCCAAGATTATGGAATAAAAGGTAATTTATATAATAATTAAAACTCCATACTCAATGGTTATTAGATCCATTATTCATTCCAAGTTATGTACTATTATATCCAAAGTAACTATATTTGTAAGTAACTAATATTATCCTATAGTATTAGATATGTATAGAGGTTTTGTTCCTGATATATAAAGAAGTTGAGAAGTAATTTGTGATGGGATACATAACTATTTTCAATAATGAATAGTTTGATTTGATATCATAGTATAGATAATGATAGTTTTATGGGTAAGATAATCTCAAAGTAACTCATTGTCTCTAAATATATTTAAACCAAATATATTATAGATTCTAAGAAAACTAAAGAAGAATAATGCATATATTTTGTAATCATCATCTCATGAGAACTTCTTGTTAAAGAGATGAGGTCATATTAAAAAAATAGCTAAACGGTTATATATGGAAGTCTCATGACTAAAGACATTCATCAGTAGAAGAATGAATTATGTGAGGGTTATTGGGTTGAAAATTGTTAGCAATTGGTTCTAGTGATTATAATTTTTCTGTTAGAGTTAGTTCCATTGAAAAAACTAATTTTTTAATGTTGATTATCATAATATATTTATTATTATCAAGTATTGTTTATATTTCATGTAATATTAATTTCGTAATTTCTATATAGTATTTTTTCATCAAAGGGATACAAAAGTTTTCTATATAATGGAAAGGTATATATTCAATGAAAATATTCTTGAAAAACTTGTCATGTGGTCTATAAAAATCATTCCAGTAAGATACATATGATAACTATCAGGTGTTTAGGGATCATAATCAATATATATTCTCCTCACTAGGTTATTACCAGGTTTTATCCAAGAAGGATTTCACGAGGATAGCTCTGATGAGAATTATATATGTTTTTTGTGTCATTTAATAATCCTATCTTTGATCATGTGTATTGTTTCTTTGAATTAAGATCATTATTAATGTGTATTATGAATCATATACTTAGATTAATTGATTTAAAGCATGATAAAATATTCTCTTAGTGATGTAGTGTGTGTTTATTATATCTTAAGTTATTTATAATTAATTTAATGGTAAAGATAATATTTTACCTTCCTATTTAATGAAAGGATATATATATATAGCCCTTTTAATTAGATATAAGTTTATGGATAAAATCCATGGACATTATAGTTTACAAAAAAGTTCAATTAGAAAATTTAATGAATGGAAAAACAAGGATAAAAGTTTATGGCACAAGTATGAATAATTATTGATGAGATATCAGTTAACAATGTTATTTTATTACATAGTAGTATTCAAACCAAGGTTTTTTTACTTTCTACACTAAATTCTTTATCTATGGGATCCTTAACATATTTCTTGATTTTTATCTTGGAAATTAGGTATGTTATACCTATATCCCTTGATAAAGGGTCTTAGAGGTTCACACACTAAATTTATCCAAAAAATCATTAAATATTATTTAATTTAAGTTCAAGCGTGAATTTTCCTTCATGACTTCAGGATAATATTCCTTAAATATTTGTTCATTGCGAAAATTCTATCATGAGATATACAAGTTTAGAATATGTGAATTAAATTGTATATCTTATTATTTATTCACAAGTTTGGTGAATATATTAAAATAAATTTATATTAAATTTATATTAATATATATAAATAAATATTTATTCACATGTTTAGTGAATATAATATTTACTTTATTTTATTATTCATGGGTTGATAAATTTTATAAAAAAATATGGATCAAGTTTAATGATCCATTGTAAAGGATATATTTTTTAATATAATTTAAATTAATATTATTTTAATTATTTAAGAAATGGTATTATATGAAACACTTTCCATATAAAATATTAATGTGATTATTTTTATTTTATTATATCTAATGGGGAGTATGACTTGGATAAAATAAAATGTTTTTTTCATTTGGTAAATTATATTTTTTTAACCCAAGTATATAACATAAAATATATCTTTTTGAAAGTGGGATATTGTAGACATGTGAGATGTTATATTATGCATCCTTAATCCCTAGATAGAACTCCCATATTTTCCATCTATTAAGAACCTAAATATACATCAATATATCCTCATTATGATTACTAATGAATTATATAAATTAATTTCTCATCTCATCCTAGCATCCGAGAGAACAATATTATCATTTAATGTTTTGTGGAGCATATTTGGATATGTCTAGAGTGATCCTTTGGTAAATTCTTCAATTTAATGATAACTCAACTAGAGAGTTTATATCTAATAATTGGTTTAGAAGAGTTGTATATTTGTGGAAATTCTATTTAAATTAATTATAAATTTAAGGTTCATGACCATGCCTATGAAATTTTGGGTAGAATTCATCATGTTCTACAGATAGTATCATTTTAATTTAACAAATAATAATAATTGTTCCACCATTAAAAGATTACACTAAGATTTGGAACCTTTTATTCACCACATTACACAGCACAAAAATACTAAATGAGTAAAGGCCACCTACCTTATATCACAATCCATTTAACTATCCTCTCTCATGCCATCCATCTTCGACACCAATGTGTTACTATCACATTAAAATCATTAAAAATCCATAAGTCATTTAATCCATATATAAATACTATAATTGAAATAAATAATGGAAAACACACTGGGAATAATAAAAATGTAGACACCACAACCCCTAGGGAGTGAAAAATATAGAATTGATTATTTGTCCTCCTATGAGAAAAAGTTCCAATTTATCTATTCTCATAAAATCGTCTAATTGAGCCAATTTTTTAAAAAAACATATTTAATAAACCTCATCAAAACAAATACCTATATTTAAATGGAGAGTAATAACATTATTTCATATTTATTAGGACTCTTATTGACACTGAATGTGACAGCCCTATGATTAAGAATTGATTTCACCAAGATCCGATGAAATCGCATTAAAATACCTATCTTAAAATATTATGAATCATAGATTGAAGAATAAGAAATGGAAAGGGTATTTAAAGAGTTTATACTACCACTTATAAAAAATAAAATGATTTTCAACACCTATAATAATTTTTGGAAGGAGGAGATGGATATTATTAACCTCCCCTCTTTATGGATATCCTAACACTAAAATCCCAAATATTGTAATAAAATAGAGCAACCAAATGTTTAAAATTATCTCTTTTAAACACTGGTGTTGGGATCCACCAATGCTAATCTTGTGGCCCTCACTACACTCCCAATGTGACAACTAGGCTCCTTGAAAATTTTTACTAGGCTTTCTATGGTTAGGTTAATGGCATAAAGCTACTTCCAATCCACTTAAATACTCATGAACTAGAACTAGGGTTATATTAGATTCTATAGTGAACCAGGAAACTATTTTGTTCTTAAATATATCATTAAAATTTCTCCCAAACTTCTCAACATGTATTCCCATATCCAAGAAAATCACTGAAAAACACAAAAATGATCTCTCTTTTGATCCATATACAAAAATTTGAACCCTAATATTTTTTTATTTATTAAAATCTATCTCATTAAAAATTCTATAAACACATAATAATGTTGGTAATTTAAAACACTACACTATAATTTCTTTATTCCATGAAAATATAAACCAATATTTAAAACATAAATCTCTACCTATCTTAGAAATCATTCCATTTTTAATGCACTATATTTTTTCATAAAATATTCATCATGCTTAAGTATGAAAATCCCATAACTTAAGAACATTATTCTTCCTTAAAAAATATAGTGATGAGATTGTCCACTAGAAAACAATCTATTCTAAAAATACTAATGGTGCATTAATCATAGTCTTATGGTGCTCCCCTCCATAAGAACCCACTATCATGTTCTAAACTCACCTAATGGTAATGGACATCACTCGATTCACCTACTTGAAACACAACACACATGATCCAAAAGTAAAAATTGCAATTCCCATACTCATCTCCTAATACCTCACACAAAAGACCCAATCCAAAAAATTATGTTAGATATATCGACCATAATAGTTACAATACCCATATAAAGCTTGGCTCATTGATACCTAATTAAAGTTCACATTTCAAAACACCTGGGATACTCCTTGTCTAATATTTCAAAACTAGAACCCTGGTCATAGCCTTACCAATTTCTCATTTTAAAATAAAGAAAAAATATTTTATACATCCAACCCAAATAATATTTTTTCAAAAACTTCCTTAGAATCCAATTTTTTTACATTTAAATCCAGAAAATAAAAAAATCTCTAAATTCATTAATTTTTTCTCATAAATACTTTACATTGAAAACAAACATATTTATTAAAAAAATTTAAATCCAATTTTAATATAATTTTCTTTAGTTTTCTATAAAAAACTAAAAACCATTAGATTCCATGGTCATTTGTTGAAAAACCATTTTCCAGGTTTTTAATAAAACCATAGTTTCAAATATCTCATTCAATTTCAAAACCATAGAATTTATATCTATTTAATGTTTAACAATAATATAAAATAGTTTTATACTTTAAGTGAAATCATATAAGTCTACTTTTTAAAACAAAATTTTACCCTATTTTTATAATAATAAAATCATTTCCCTAAAGTTGTTGAGTAACAACAATTAATTTGTCTATCACATCAATAAAATGACTTCTCTAATTCAAATCAATTAATTCACCACTAATAATATATTTGAGAAAACATTAAATAGAATATTATTTAATAATAATAAATAGTAAATACTATTAAAGAATTATATCAATCAATAATACCCATAGTCAGATGTATCATAACATAAGCAGGTCACTATTATAATTCATAAACAAATATAAAAAAATATCATTATTGATCCATATGACTTATCCTAAGTATCGCCTATTTCATGCCTATAATTTGATAGCCAAAACCTCACCCTTACCTATATTTCCTTCTCCCAACATTGAACATACCTTATAAAATGGTGTTTTGGCCATAGTTAATTTAGCCAATAATGATCAAGTTCTTCCCATTAATTCTTTATATCATATCTCCACCTCTAATTGAATCTATCCTAAATCCTACCATGATCTCCAATTCCATTTTATAATGTCCCCTAGCCCATGTACCCATGTTTGGAAGTAATCCAAGGTCACTAAATGATCTTAAGTATTCTTACCCATTCATTAAATACTAATAAATAGTGATGATGTTCTAAATTAACCATGAGGAGACCTTTACCTCAAGGATAACAATAAACTTCATTCCCAAAGATACTAATAATCTAACATGACTCATTAATATATCAAACATAATCAACCAATAAAAAATTTAGATCCAAGAGTGTTATCCCATAGTCCAGTATACGAAAATAAAAAAGTATATTTGATTTTCATCCATATATATAGTGCATAAATCCTACATGTATGATAATGAGACCCATAAACAATAAAACAATTCTACAAGACTGATATAAATATTGTGAAAATAATATTTAGTAAAACATATCAGCCTCTGGCCTAACACTTATATCATAAAATGATTAATCATCATCCACTATAATATTAATCATTCAAAACCTTCACTCTAGCTCCAAGATAGAACCCAAATATACAAAGAAACATACCCACATATATCAAATAATATATTGTGTACAAAGGTAGGGGTAGGTTCTAAAATTGTGTAGGATTACACTACTCACCTCTACTCACTAAGTTAAAGTGATTAGGTTGATATATGTGTATATATAGGGTGATTGGTACTCAACCCACCCAAAACATATATCAAATGCATGCTTATGAAGTATAATTATACATTTTTTCCTTCATAGTGTAAAATACACACTAAAACTAAAGAATATACATAAGTAATACCCCCACTATAAGACAATTCCACGCCTTTCTAAAACCAAAACACATACCCTAAAATATATAATTAGGAATAGAAAAAATCTAACTAGTACAACCAGAATCATTCATCATAAGGTATCGCATAAAATCCACATTGACTCTCAATTCATTAAGGTAAAAAAATAAACTATCATAATCTCAGAGTCTGTTAATTACCAAAAGTAAAAATATCATGTGAAATGACTATTGTAATAATAAATCTAAAAATGTATAATAAAAAAGGAACAAGCACCACTAAATATTTATTAAAAGATAACAAAAACATGAAAGGGTGGTTGAAGAGAGACCAATAAACAAAAAAATAAATAACAATCCTATGATAAATAAGAGAATATATAGAATGTTTCCAACCAAAATAAAACAAAATTGATCCCATATATCTTTCCATGACCCAAATCACTACATCAATACTCACTAGAGTTAAATATAAAACTAATCAACTAGTAGTTCCTCTTTATCCCATGAATCACAATTCATCATAGATGTTAGATACTACTGAATGGTTATATAATACTATAATTACACATTTATCCCACATATAAAACATTAATCTTAATCATCAACATCAAATGTGGCATGGTCATGGCCTTACCATGGTGTATCCAAGAGGAAGGAAAATATCAAACAATGCCGGTATTGTCTCATCCATAAATGGTGTCACCCTCTATCTCTTAAATCCAAATTCATCATTTAACCACATCCAATTTCTGATGGTGAATGGAATTAATATAGACGATTTTTAATCAACTAATCATATTATCATTTATTCACATGAACTTACAATGAAAATAAATTACACCCAAATCAATCTTGAACATGATCCCTATAGTCATCTTTTTTTCCACCACCCTAATTGTGTTGTATAATGGTTATTAACATTGTCTTATATGTCACCTATATATTTTTTCATCAAAGGAACATCAATTACTCATAGGATATGTGTCTAGTCTCTCTATTTCATATAAGAAAAAATATAATTAGACAGTTGAGAGAATCCACTCCACACTTATACTAAGATCCTGAACCCAATTGTTGATTATAATAATTATGGGAAACTCTCCTTAAATTCATCCTTAATTATAAAATGGAAAATACTATTTAAAATTGACTACATGGAAATAATAATCTCAAGGATTATGGGGAACTCCCATGCCTATCACTCAATAAATAAAACGTATACGAAACCTTATGAAAGGACATCACATACCCTGATAACATCCCATATGTGATTTTCTATCAAAGTATCACTAAAACAAAAAAACATAACTCCAAACTATCTAGAAATACAAATATTATTATAATCCATCCCAATACAAAGGTAATATCTAATGGTCTCAATGTATATATAGTCAACAAGGGATACAACACATCCTTACCAACACATCACATAAGGAAATGTTTTACATTCTATCAAACATAGATTAACATATATCATCATGTAATAGGAGAAGAAGTATAATGAAACCATCAAAAAATCTAACAATCAATCATGAATTATTATAAAATATGTATCCACCTATATTAGATCAATTAAACAAAATCTTATATCAATAAATTCTTTCTTTCTATCATTATTTGAAAAATATTCAAATAACACTTTTATAAAACATTTAAAGGGTATATCGTGTTATATTTAAACACTACATGACCTTATCCAAAATATAGTGAAAAACTATCTTTTCAAATTACTTATTTATCCCTTTAAAATGTTATTTCTAATATATTAATTTCAATTTAGCTTTTTTCAAATATCATTTTAGAATGATTATTTCCATTTAAAATGGCATTTCAACTGTTGAGTCATTTTTTTCATAAAAATGATCAAATCATAAACTCACACCACCCACGTAATCCATTATTCATACCACTACCACATGTAAACTAGTGCTCTACCAAAAAATCATTTTTCTTAGATATGAAATCCATTGATGAATATTAATATAACCTATGTTTTTTAAATTTTATAAAGTTATGTTATGTTAAAGTATCATGTTAATCATTTTAATCAAAAATATAATATAATCATCAGGTAATTCATCGCATTTCATAATATAAAAACATTCAATATGTAAATCCAACATGCCTCATATCATAATCAATTTAATAATCCATTCTTATATTATCCATCCCCAATTTTGAAAAGTGTTTATATCATAGGAATCCTAAAAAATTGATATGATTTATAATCTATATTCTTATACCATAATTTACATAAATAATAGAAAATGCATCAAGTGGTATAAATATATTGAAACCCTAAACCATAGAGTTTGGATTACCCAAAATAGACACAAAATTATCCTATAAGAAAAAGAATCAATTTTATTTTCATGAATAACTATAAAATATACCTAGTTTTGATGAAATCCGTTATAAAAATAACTATAAAACATACATCAAAATATAAAATAAAAAAACATCTTTATTGAGCCTCCTCTATCCACTATGGATGAAAAATAAGTCATTTAAAGGTGATTTCCTTATTCTTCAGTGAAATAACACTCCAATACCTAACTTGTAACCCCCAAAATCATATGAGGAAGAAAAATAAGTGAAAATTTGAAAGAAAATGGGGAATAATACCTCCAATTTATGAATAAAAATGACCCTAGGCATCCTAAATAAAATGAGTAATAAAGAGAGGGATAGGTTCAACCTCAACTCAATGAGTAAAACCTAAATAAAACATCAAAAAATGATTCTAAAATAGAACCCCCAAGAATCTAAATATCACTCAGCTAAAAATTAAGTGTGGGTTTCACCACCGATAGTATAGTGGCCCTCTATGGAATCAAAGTGAGACCACCAAGATTATGGAGGTCTTTCATTCGTCCTCTAGAAATTGGGTAAGTGGCACCATTCCAATAAAAATCCACCAAACTCTCAATGCACTACCACTGGTGTTACAATTTTTATTATCCCACCAAAATATTATTCCATACATATCCTGATCCTATATCTCCCTATTTAATTCCTATCACATATTCTTATATCCAAATAGTTTATTTAGACCCTTTAAAAATACAAACAGTAATCTAGGTCTCAAAATAAATCCTAAAATTCAAAATCTCTGAATATTATATTCTTTAAAATCCAAATAATTCAAAATTTCACTAACACCCAATGTCATGGGGTGTTAATCATAATAAGTATGGATTATAAAATAATTAAAATTACAAATTAAATAAATTTAAAAAAAATAGATGGATCTTAATATTTTAATTCTTTATTCAGAGGTTAAAAAATTATAACAAAATAATATTTTGTTTATATTTATTTCCCCATCAAATTTATAAACACACTATACAATGCCCCTAAAGATTCAAGTTGAGTTATTATTTAGGTTTTATTTAAATTCTATGAATCATAATGAATTCTGGTTGTTTGGGCTGTTAGAGGTTTACTACGGTAGGAGTTTGGGATGATAAAGGGGTTTAAAGTTGTAATTTTCAAGCATTAAAGGTACAATAGCATAGATACCTAGTGCTAAGAATAAGAGGTTGTCAGGGTATGAAGTCAGAGATAGGATTGGATGCCATGGTGTGGCTCCAAAAACATGTTGGTACCATAGCATAATAGTGGGAGCTATATTATGGGTTTTCCATGGGGTGGATGACTCAAAGTGAAACTATAAAGGCCACACTATGAGGGTGGTATTTTTGATATCTTCCCCACTTCCATTTGAGTATACGCTGAACCAAAGTCAGGAAGTCTTCATCATAATATGGAATGGTAAGGAAGATTCATGACATGGACATCATGGTTATTTTATGAATAAAAAAGATAACATGTAGAGGAGAGGCCTCTAAGTGGCGGCATTTTCTTCTAAGTGGTGGGCTAGGGTTTCTTCTCTGGTGTCTCCCCCTCCCCTCCTCCAGCGTGAAGCAGTATAGGTCGGCATTGGTGTCTTCATCCTAATCTCAGTGTCGGCATGACACATTCCTCCTTTGTGAAGGCGGATACCTGTGATCCCATTCGATATCTCTGGCCCCTAGCTCGGTGAAGGATCAAGCTTCGGCTTTGGCTTCGCCATCATGGTGCATTGGCCTGGAAACAGTGTGGATCTAGCTTTTATCCCATTTGGTTAGAGATTTAAGGCATGGATCAAGTTTTTTCACCATGATGGAGCTCGACTGGTCATCGAATGTGGCCTCGGCCTAGCAGGCCTGATCAGGCAAGGCTCGGCGCTGTCCCCGGTGTGGCGTGGAGGGGGGAGGGTCTTCCTATGGCTTCCTTGAATGTATGATTTTAGTGGTTTTCCATCTTTGATTCTGAATGTGGGGACTGCTGGGAATTGGTTTTCTTGGTTTGTTTTATGGTGTGAATGGTTAGTCTCTGGTATCCCTCTCTACTTGGCTCTCCCTACTATGAGGTCCGCGTTCTGTGGCTATGGTGGTGGTGGATGGATGCGCTGGAGATGCATAGAATTAGGAGTTCATGAATAATTGAAGTATGATAGTGATCTACTTGGAATGGTTTTTCATTGAGGATCATTTTCATGGTGTGATATTTTTCTTGGATGGAGTTTTTTAGTTCAAATATGGAATTTTGGTGGCCTGTGGTTTGAGGTTTGAGAGTCATCGCACCTATTATCTTACAAGAATTTCGTCAGATGAGGTTTAGTGCATCGGTTTTCTTCTGGATTTTTATTTTTTATTTGGATCTTTGAGAGGGTATGGCTTTTCCATCAGTTCCATGCTCATGCAATCATGTACGGGACTACTTTTCATGAAGCGATGAGTAGGAGAAACTGATTTAATGTTTATGATGCTGGGTGGATCTCCTCTATGTTAGTTGGAATTAGTTGTTTGCTCTTAAATTTTCTTACCATGGTGCTTTGAATTTTTTTAAGTCTTTGATGTCATGAATGGTTTCTCACATTTTCCTTAAAACTGATTGAATAAAAAAATCAATTTTCAGTCAGTATGAATGAAAACCTAGTTTATTTTTTTTAAATCGTTTAGTTGGGTATTTTACATAGTACCTTTTTATCTCATTTGTATCCTTCTCCTCTAATCTCATTAAACTAAGATATTTTTGGGAGCATCAAATTGTACCTTTATATCCTCTATCCTTATCACTTTTCCATTTGTAGTTTTTTTCACAATAAAGAGTTTATTTTTTTTTAATTCTAATCCAATCTAATACTTATATCCTTTCTTCATTTCTTGTTTCTTGGTTTCCCTTATAAAAATATAATAATGAGAGTAGGGGGTTATTTTAGGGTTTTTTTGGATTATTATTAAATTAGAGAGTGTGGCATGGAGATTAAACTCCATCAAGATTGAGGTAATTATTCGTAACCATGTTACGTCTTTAATATTATGTTTTATGGATTAAAATTCATGTTAGTGTAGTTGTAACTCTATGAGACCATTATTTTGGTATCAATGTGGCTATATAGGTCTCTATGGATGTGGCTGATCCTTTAGAGGTTAATCCACGGGAAAAAATTCTTAGAAGGGGTTGAATCCCTCTTCATTGCATGGGAAGTAGTATGTCATTCTTCTAGGGAAAATGGGGCCTAGGTGGGCCATTTGGTATTAGTGGAGGACAAACTGACCTAGTAGAGTGGTTCTTGAGTGTCAATGATGATTCCCCTCACATGAAATGTTTTTTGGTGTGTGAACATGAATATGTGTGTATCCATGAGAGGTTGTTATGGGATTATCCTAATTAATAGTGTTTTTTCTTATTATTTATTCAACTATATTTTGTGTGACATGTTGACATCATTACCGTGTAAAGTCCCTTTGTTAAATGGATATGTCTAGGAAAATTATTTTAAGACATCCCTTGAATAATAGGATATGACTAGGGAACTTACTATATGATATCCCTTGAGTGATAAGGGATGTCCAAGGAAAATACTATGCGATAACCCCTAAGTGAAGGGGACGATGAGGGAATTCATTGTGTGGTATCCTATAAGTGATAATGGATAACCCAGTAACTTACTGTGTGGTATCCTCTATGTGATAGTGAATTATTAGGGTACTATTTTTCAGTATCCGTTAAGTGATAAGGGAAGAGTGGGTACTATTATGGATTGATATGGAACTTTATTTTGGTGAATAACTACAGTGGTTATAGTAAGGATTAGCAACAACTTGGTTAGCGCATAATGAACCAATCAGAGTTTTATTTTTGTTGTAACATTTTTTTGTTCATGCAAACACCTTTACAAAATAGTTGAACTTATGTTAAAGATGTTTCGGTAGTGTCCTATAATGTTTTATTACTCACACCATCCATGGTAATCCTGGGTCATGTCAAATCATTATTATTATATATTTAGATAATGTAAATGAAACTATTTTGGGAAATTGAGAAGGTGGTTCTAGTTGAGACTTTAATCAATACCATGAAATACTTTAGGGTTTTTCTTATGCATTTATTTGTTTATTGTATATATTTATATATAGTATATTGTGAACCCATTAATTTTATGTGCTAATGATTGAAATACTTTTTATATTGTATGTTATGGTATCATTGTTATGTCTTCCACTATAATGAATACATTTAGTTTTTACTAGTATTCAATAATCCTGCTGTATTTTTTTAGATTTTAATCTAATAGAGAAGGAATATTATCCTTGTTGTATGATTTATCCTTTAGTTATAGCCAACAACCTCTTACATACATGTATGTGCACATGAGGTTTTGTGGGACTCTAGCCTATATCAAGTGATTTGGGTTGGGGCATCATAAAATGGTATTAGTGCCCCTTTTCATTTGATTTAATATTTGGGGATTGGTGTAATGGATATAGGATGGTTAAAACTAAAAAGAGAATCTATGCTTATGTGTGGACAATAGCTGCATAGTGTATAATCATGTTTCTAAGAAACTAGGATTTCTTTTATTAGTTATTTTATTATAGATTCATATAGTTATTAAAAAGTTATTATGATGTTATAGTTTACAAAAAATCACTCTTGCCTCAAATATAGAGAGTGGGTGTGTTCATGCCTCACAGATAGGCATGTAGGTTCACATGTCATATACTTGATTTCCTATAGTTGATATAGGGTTAAATTAATTAAATTACAACAATAATATATTTATAATTTTTCCATATACATTATTGTTGACAAATAATTATTTTAACATGATAATTTTGGGGGTTTTATTATATGACTATGAATAACATGTAGGTACCATTGATGTTGGATTAGGACTAGGTTGAGCACTACATGACTATATCTGGTGGTTATGGGTAGACTCATATGGAATTTTTTAAATGGTTATTTAATTTATTTGGACCTATTAATTTTATAAACATTGTAAATATTTAAAAAGATAAAAGAATTTGGAAAATTTGTTTTGTTATTTTAGAAAATGTCACCCCAATGATTACATGTGGTTCCATCTAGGCACCAGTATGAGAATGTTATTGAGGTATGGAATACACCTATTATACCTCCAATTGTATATGAGGTTTTATCTAAAAATTTTCCCAATGCTACCCAAATATTCCATGTAGTAGATCTGCTTCAGTTAGAGGTTTTCCATTTAATACCAATGTGAGAAGGAGATTCCTATCATGGAGGAACTAATATATTGGACTTTTCATGGGAATTTCAAATTTATAATCCACTATCCTTATAGTGTATAGGTTATCATTAGGATTCGTAGGACTAGATCAGAATTTTCAAGCGTCTTTTTTTCTTGTAGAGATATATGATGACAAACAGGTGAACCTAATGTAAAATATGCTTTAAGGACCATCCAATAGGTGTTAGGGTGTGATGATTCAAGATATGTTACATGAGGTCCTATCATGGGTGGTCATCAAGTACCTATTCTTTGAGAATTTTTTCTTAAGACATAGAGGCTAAACCAATCTCTGAATATGATGGATCTTTAAAAATGAGAGTTGTTTGGGGTAGACTATACACCTCATTTTGGTGAGATTCTCTATTTTACACCATTAGTGGATGGGAATAACACCTAGAAAACCCAAAAATTTTGATATTATCCTATGAATAAAGGTGAGTTTCAAGGTCTAAATGTTTTACCAAACATTATTATCTGATGTAGTCTGAAAGTCCCGTACTATAAAGAAGGTCCTCTAATAGAATAAAACATATGATTTCCTTACCTTCCTCAATGTCCTGGGTGGTGGATTTTCTAGTGGATTTATTGGTTCCTATTTGAGTGGTAGGAAGAGAATTTCATATGATATATGAAATAGTGGTTAAAGTATACTGGGGAAAGGTATGGTTTCTTTAACCCCTTCTGTTATAAGATCTCACTTGATGAGTCATCAATGCATGAAGAATGAATATTTTTGAGATCTATGTAAGAGCAAATCAAGGGACAGGATTTAAAGTAGTGGTATGGGGAATATTCATTCGTATTGTATGAGAATGTATCAATCGAGGATAAGAAGAGGTGAAAGGTATATGCATGCCTCATGGGCTTTGTTGGGGGGGCTTAAATTGATACCATGGCTTGACTTGGGAGGTCGATCCATGGAGATGAATCTAGGTCTCAGGTGAAGTAGCAAAATAAAAGGCTTAGGGGTTAGTTCTATAAGTGATATAGGGATCACCGGGTCAGGATAATGGATCAAGTATAGGTATAATAAATGCCTTATACAAGGATCTAACAAATGGATCAGAGATTCCTTTGGTTGTCATAGGTATTAATTTTTTTTATTGACACTTCCTATGTCATTATTTGATATAGGGTTATTCCATTTCTAATTTTCTTCTAAAGTTATATCAAGATTGGGTTTGAACATAGATTTTTCCTTGGGGTATTCGTTCTTGATATGCCTCTCTGGAAGAGGTTGGATCATGTTTAGAGGTTTCTAACAGGTTCTTTAGTGGAAATAGGCTATGAGAATTTTTGGGATTTCATTATCCAGGATATTATGAGATTTGATGTCATTTTTGGGATGGATTGGTTGAACATTGTTTTGGGATCACATTGATTTCTACCTAAGGTGAAAATATTATACCAACATTAGATTAGAGGATTATTTTTTCAATAGATAATTAGATGTGGAAATAGTTATATCAACACATGAAATAATTTGGGTAAGTTTTATTATAGTGTAGGTGGTAGGTATGGTTCTTTTGGTGGATTATGTGGTAGTTCTAGGAACTTTTCCTCCAATGGTAAATCAGTTATAGGATTTTTTTTCTAGTCAAACTCTTATAAATCACCATAATAGGGAGATTGATTATGTGATTTATCTCATATAGGGTGCAGATCCCATATTGATTCCTCTATATCATATAGAACTGGCCGAGTTAATAGAGATGAAGGCACAACTCAAGGACCTTGAGTAGAAGTTTTGTATTCACCTGAGTACTTATTCTTAGGGTTCCATTATTTTATTCTACATAAAGGTGGATGATATCCTCATATTATGAATGAACTACCAAAAGTTGAATTTGGTTTTAGTGAATAACATGTGTCTATTTCTTATGATAGATTACCTATTTGACTAGTTTAGGAGAGCATTACGGTTCTCTATGGTCAATCTATTATTTGGTTACCAAAAATGGTGGGCTAAATATAAGGAAACTCCATGGATGGTGTTTTAGAGTATTTATGGTTTATATGAAAACCTTTGGATTCCAATAATATTGATGAATACACTATCACTGTTCATTCCACTCATGAACTAGATTTTTCATCTATACCAAGACTCCTTGAAAATGGTTTTCATGGATGATATATTGGTATTTTCATTAACCTGGGAGATTCATTTCAATCACCTAGATATTATGATGATTAAAATTCAATCACTTTGTATTTATTTCTAAGTACTCTAATTTTTAATTTGGGATTTAGGAGTTATATTTCCTTTTGCATGTGTTTTTAATGGTAGGGATCTTATTTTATCCAAAGAAAGTGGAGATGGTGATTTATTTTGAAAAACCTATGGATGTTTTCAAGATCTTGAGATTTACTAGGTTGTTTGAGTACTATAAAAGATTCATTTTGGAATCATATATCTTAGTATTTTATATGAAAGGGTTATCTAAGAAGGTGGTGAAGTTAAAGTGGACTAGATATTCTAAGGATGCATTATTGGACTGAATAAGAGTTTATCATCATCTCTGATTTTGATTCTTCTAGACCTAGGAATCTGTTATAGGGTTTATTTTGTTGCCTCAGGGGTCATACTAGTAGATTTTATGAATAAATTAGATTGGTTTTCCATACATAAGTCTTTTCAGCTACAACCCTATGAGGGTAACTACCCTACCCATACCTTAGATCTAGCAGTTACGGTTCATATATTAAAGTACTGGAATAATTAACTCTTCAAAGATATATTTTTAATCAAAATGGAATAAAAGAGATTTAAATACATATTATCTCAATGGGACTTGAAATAATAGTATAAGAGTGCCTGTAAACCTTCAATATTGGGATGTAATATGCCTTGGTAAGGGGGAATGTTGTGGTGGATTCTATAAGTATGAATACTTAGGAGTAGGGATTTTAGACTTTCAATTAGGAGTAAAGATAATAAGATTTATTATGAACTAGAATTTTGATGTGTAAGAGGACTAAGAGGTAGTGTCATGTTCTCCATTGTTTACGAACTCTAATTTAGTAGATCAAGCGTAGTTTATCTAGGAACATAATATTTATTTTATTATGGTACTATAATGGTTATTAAGAGATAACACGGTCATGGTATTGTCTCAATATAGGTGTGAGGTTCTTTACATACATGGAAGGTTGGTTCTCCCAACTTTCATGAGTGAGAATCTGGTGAGGTACTCTTATGCCTCTAAATTTTTAGTACATCTTGGGTTAAAAAAATATGCACCATGATATAAGAATCATTTTTTTGGGGCATAAATGAGGAAGGATATTGCATGATTTTTCATTAATTTAGTTTCCTAATATAGGGTAAAGTAAGATCACTAGAAACTATTTGGGTTACTTCAACCCATTTCAATGTCATTATGGAAGTGGAATGAGGTGACTGTGGATTTCATCAAGGGAAAACCTAGTACCCGAAGAGGGCATGATGTTATTTGGGTATTGGATAACTGGTTGATAAATTCATGAACTTCATTAAAATTTAAGATACACATTTACTGGATGAGTTAGAAAAAATATATGTGTGAGAGATAGTACAGTTTCATGGGGAATAAAATAGAATAGTTTTAGATCGAGAAATTTGATTCACTCCAAAATTATTGAATGGATTGTTGGAGTCCATTGAGTCTCAGATGAAATTGAGTATGGAATATCACCGATATACAGACGGGTGGTATGAGAGGACTATCCCAGTTTTGTAGGATATTATTATAGAGTGATTATTTTTTTATGTATCATGGGATAACCATATTTCAATGGAATATTTTTCATAAAAAACAATTTTCAATCCTAGATCTAGATATATCCCTTTGAGTCTCTTTATGGTAGACTCTTCCACTCAGCGTTGTGTTGGTTTTAGGAAGGTGAGTTAGTGGAAATCAGTTCGAGCTTGTTTATAGAGATTATCGAGTGGGTGTATTTGATTCATAAATGGTTGGTTATTATATAGAGTATAGAGTGATCATATACTGACCAACGGTGGTAACCCTTGGATTTCATCTAGGGATATCAGGTATTCTTGCTGGTATCACCCCAGTTGATCCATCGATGTTTGAAGAGGAAGTTCCAAATGAAAACATGATTTATTGGTCCATTTAAGATTTCTTATTAGATTAGGGAAATGGATTATTGATTTTCTCTTTCTCTATGATATTGATTTATATATGATGTGTTTCACATCTTGTAGACATTTAAGTTTGAGTTTGAATTTTCACACAAGACCAATGGTGATGATGTTGATTTGGAGGTGGATGCATCATTTGAGGAGCACCCAATGTAAATTGTAGAGTATAGAGTAAATTTTCTACTCAAAAATGCAGTGACTCTTTACTGATCATTAATGAAATTAGGCCACATATAATAAGAGACTTGGGATTGGGAATTAGATATGTAGGATCAGTAGTTTTAATTTTTTTCGTGAGGACCCTTAGAGACATTTATTAAAGAGGATAAGTCATTATAGAGTTTTAATTGCCCTCATATTTTATAGTGCGTTATTTATTAAATTTTCTTAAAATTATAGTAATATTAATGAATTTGGGTTGTTCAAAATATTGTAGGTGGCCTAATATTTGTGTTTAGGATGTCAAAAAAGGTTTAGGTCTAAAATTCTATAGTAGTTAAGACATTTTAGTGAAGAGAATAGGCACCATATGGAAGATTCTAGTAGAGATAAATATTCCATGGTGTGGAGGAGATGTCAAAACATGGTTCTTAAAGTGGGTAAATCCCATAAAATGATGGTTTGGTCTATATTGTGGGACTCTTGTAGGTTGTAAGCCTCATAAGGTGACCATAAGTCCCACTCTATGAGATTGATTTGTAGGATATCATCTCTCTACCTTTTGGGGGTTTGTTTTAATGTTTCTAGGAAGGTTATTTCATATCACATCCTAGAAAATAGACATATGTTGTCTATACCATGACCAGCCACCATGGTGATTTAATTTAAATGAGGTAGATTGGGGATTTCACCTTAGATTCCTTTATGTTTTCACCATCTTTCTCCCTCAACACTTACATTAATTAAATTATTTTAGGAGATTCTCCTTTTAATTTTTATCTCCTTTATCCTCATCCATTATCTTCCTGAAGTAGAATTCAATGTCGATAGTTTATTTTGGTAATTATAACCCCATCAAAGACCTACATCCTTTATTCTTCCCATGTTTCTTAGTTTCCATTTTAAAACCCTAATCATGAGGTTTGGGGATTATTTTAAGGTTCACCTATATTGTTCTTGAATCATAGAATGTGGGTTAGTGAGTACACTATATCAAGCATGAGTTTTGATGTCCTGACAATATTATAGATTTTATATGAAGTTGTATGGATTGAATTACATTTGAGTGCACATGTATACCTTTTAGATTCTATCTTTAGTATCAAATCGACCAAGTGGGTCTGTATGGATGTGTTTCTCCACTTTTAGAGGGATCCATCAGAAAATATATCAAAATATTTTTAATATTACCTTTTCCATGGTAATACATAGGGTTTTTCTCTATTGAAATTGGGGCCTAGGGTGAGTTGTTCACACTCGATTAAGGCTATAGTGACCTATTAGAGTGGTTTATGGGTATCAATGATTATTCTTATCACTTGATATAGTGTTGATTTCATAAATGTGAATATGTGTGTAGCCTTGAGAGGTTGGTATGGGAGAAGTGTCATGTATATCATTTTTTATGTAATTTTTTTTGTTGTGTGTCATGTGACATGTTGACATTCTTACTATGTAGAATCCCCTAAGTGATAGGGTATGATGAGGTAATGTACTATGTAAGAACCCCTAGGTGATATGGGATAACTAGGGAACTTAGTTTTTGACATACCTTGAGTGATAGGTGATGACTAGGGAACTTACTATGTAGTATCACTTGATTGATAGGGGATAACCATGGAACTTATGATTGGTATACCCTGAGTGATAGGTGATGGATGGGGAATTTTCATGGATTAATGTGACACGTATTTATACCATGGATTCAAATAAGGTATAGCTGAGGTTTGTGGTGGCCTGGTTAACACATGGTGGCCCAATGGAAGTTTTATGTTTGATATTATTTATTCTATAAGTGAGTACACTTTAATATGACTATTGCACATATTCTAAGGACAAGTTGGTGGTGTCTTGTTAGGTTTTATTACTCACGCCTTTAAAATTTACCCAATTGTGTTTGTAAACATTGTTGTAAAGGATCAGTCCAAGGGAAAGGGGCCTATATCTGGCTATTGAGTAGGTGGAGATAGATGGGACTCAAGGTGATGTTGGGATGTACTCTGGGGTCTTTTTTTGATATGCCTATATTATTATTTATTTATTTATTTATTCTATATATAGATCCACCACATGAGAGGATCACTTCTCCTAAACTTACTTCTGAATGTATTCAACTTTTATATTTTAAGTGATTGTATCATTATTATATCTTCAAATGTGTTGATTCCTTTTGGTAATTTACTTGTATTGATTGTTTTTGTTGTTTTAGTTTAGATGGTTATCTGATGTGGAGGGAATAGTATCACCATTATATTTCTTAGGGCCTCAACACTAATCTATATATTTTGGAATACAAGGAGGTTTTCATGAGTTCATGTGGCCATCCAACCTAGACTTGGTGATCTGGTTTGGGTTTCCACACACACTTCCTTAATATAATACACAATGTATTAATAAAATAAATCTTTATTTAACCAAATAATCATAAATGTACTAGTATTTTGAATTGTATGGTATCATCAAAAACTCAAAGGTTGGAATATGATGATTTATATTGAAGCATTATTATAAAATTAATAAAAACAAAAAAACACTCCATAATGTATTATCATTTCTTTATTCCCATAATACACGGTATTAAATTGAAAATATGAGTCAGGATAAAAAATATAAATTAAATTAATTTTTACAGACATTACATATTAAATAAAAAAGAGAATTTGTTAAGGATGGTGTTTAATTTATAGTAATTTAATCCTTATATAATGTCAAAATTTTAATACCAATAGGTTCCTAAATAATTTAAAATATTTAGAAATCCAAACAATGAAAAGATTTGATTATATATGACAATCATTACTTGATCAGAAACTGGATACAAACCATTACTAAATAAATGAATTTACAATATTAAAAAAATAATTAATTCATTATAAAAGTTAATTGAATTGATTTATGAGTTTATTGAAATGTTTAGGCTATTCAGAGTATATTTTCAATAGTAGAAGGTATTTATGCTTTGTAAAATAAATATTTTATAATTTATTCCCCTTAATTTATTAAAAAATATTATTATTATTTAGGTTATGAAAATTTATACATAGTAATTGATGTTCCAAAATATTTAATATTATAACATCTATAAAGATTTAAATTTAACATCAAATTATCTTTACAGATCTTTTTTTATAACCATACATTATATATATCTGAATATATTATCCTAATTAGATATTTAAAATTTGGATTATAATTTATACATATTTTTACAATATATATTTATTATTAATATATTAAAAGAACATTATGTTTTCAATGGACTCTAGAAATTAAGATTTTGAGTCATACATTATACATTGGAAAATTTGTTAGAATATTTTTTATGTTTTATTAAAAGGTTATGCTTCATAGTTTAGAAAAATATGGGTCTTGGGATATCTATAGTCTAACCCGCATTTGGTTTCATCCACCTCACAAGGTATTTATTTTTGGGATTCCCCCCATTCCTTGAAAATGGGGGTGGTCTTACATGGGTTTCCCTCATCCCATAAAAATGGTGTTTCATGCGAGTTATGTCTCATCCAGTTATTAGGGGGTTTTGAAAAATTAAAAAATAGATTTAAGGGGGTATAGTTGAGTAATGATGGATATAGATTTTTTCACTCCTTGAGGTTCCTAACAGGGGCTTTACCATGATCCTTTATAGAAGCCAAGTTTAATTGCATAAAACTAACAATTCATGTTGTGATGTTTTATCCGGAGTCTCACAACGAATGAGAGGGGGTTAGATATTGTCATATATATATATATATATAATATGGGAGATCCCACACTATAAGTGGCCTTTTATGGTTATGGTCAGTGATCTCAGGGGGGAATTCATATGGCAGTGAGCTATAGAATACTATATTGTATGAATAGATATTGGGTCTAAGCATCTAGTATTAGAGTTGGGGGTACATTAAAACCAATTGGGTAATTCTAAGGGGGGATTGTTGAATATATGTTTTAGTGCTCCCATAGTTTCATAACATGGGCTTAAACTACCTTATGTTTGGTTGTACGGAATCAAACCATGTCACTAATTGGACATTTTATGATTCTACATATCGAGTCATGCATCATGCTGGGAGAGTTTCATGATCTCATATATATATATATATATCATATGGAATATCTCCCCCTATAAGATATATTTTTCATAAATAGGTTATGAGCCCTAGGGGAATCAAAATTGTGAAACATTTAGATAAAGAAGAGAATATTTTATATAGAGGGACGAAATGTCTGTGAATATGTTATGTTTTAACCATATGTTTTTATATTGAATTAAGTTTCATGTTAGTTATATGTCAAAAGAAGAATATTTAAGTTGGTGGGGTTGATTAGGATTCTTGCTAAGATGAATGAAGGTGGTTTTGAAAATATTAGGAAAAGGACTCCTCATCTCATGAAGTCATGTGTCAAGCCATAACATGAGATAAAGTTGGTAAAAGGAAATGTCTTAAAAATTATGAAAGGTTATTTTTCAAGTTTTTATGGTTATTTTTTCTAGTTTATAATGTTATTATATTTTTCAAAATTTAGAGTTTAAATTTATGTGTTTAGACATAGATTTCATTTCTCAATGGATTTTTAGGATAATCTTAGTAACTCTATAGTTATCTATTGAAAAATACAAGAATAAATCCACACTATGAAGAATATATGAATATATTTTAGTGATTCTGATTAATGGATTACTAAGATTTGAAATCAATACCACATCTTGAAGTGGATAATACAACCCCATGAATACCGACCATGGAAATCCTATAGGACCATGATTTTTGGAAGTATTTAAGTAATTAGGAATGTATTTAGGGTTTAATATCAAATAATTATACCATAAAGGGACTCATATAGTGGTTAGAGTAATATAAAGTAGAAACTAACTTGTCAGGTCATGAAGGAAGTGTTCACTATATGATTTATGATATTTGAAGAATTAAAATAGTAATGAACATGTAGAATTCCCATGATGGTTAGGTTGTTACTCAATAAATTTATAACTATATATTTCAATTGAATGGTGTATATTTGATGGAAGAAGATACAAGAGCTATATTTGAAGCAATAAGAGTTGGAAGTTATCTTAATTTTAATTTTGAATTGGAAAATAAAAATTATAGTAGCTAATTAAGGCATTCTATGAAAAATATAATAAAAATAACACACTAATTGTAGAATTATATATCATCATAAAGATCCAAAAATAAAGTATTTTTAGATAACATTATTAGATATTTCTTATTAAAAAGTGATGTATGATCAGTCATGTTTTCATTGGATATCATGTTTAGAAGAAAAATCTAATGTTATTATAATTAAAATACCTAGAAGTGGAGACTAGATATACATAAATAACATCCTTTATATTTAGTTTTGATTATTTTTATTTTTATCTAATGGGTTTAACCTACATTTCAAAGATAAACCTTGTATACCTCTTGAAATCATTTTATGTAATATATGAAGAGGTTATAGATCTTGGATTAATAGTGAAATATTTATAAATCTTATAATAAGATACTAGTGAAGTATTAGGCTTTTGGAAAATCAACACATCATTAGTGTTTTCTCTTTTGATGTATTCCATTATAGGTTAACCAAGAAAAACCTTGTGTTCATTTAATTTACTATTTTTTCAATAAATTGAACATACAAGACATATTCAGAATTTATTTACCAACATGAATACAAGATCTGATTAATAAAAATAAAATAATAAATTTCAAGACATCCTAATTCCCCCTCCCCCTCTTAGGTTATATAGATAGACCTTAGGATATAAAAAGTTACAAAAATACATAATAGTTTTTATCATCATAAAGATCATATATGTGTGTGTGTGTGTGTTTTATTCGAAATTCTTAGAATTTATATATAGAAAATTGTAGTACATCCCAAATGGATGCTCTATTTGATGTTAGAAGTTTTTATTTCATTAAAATATCTTGACCATTTTGGGTTTAAAAACATTGTAACATAGATAATTGGGACCCTAATAATTCTTTATATATGAACATGTAGAATTTATTTATAAATGATTGCATAGATTATTCTAAAAATAGAAAGCCTTACTCATCAAATATGTTTCTTTTTTATGTTATTAATACATCTATTTTTAAGAAAAAATTATTGATCAAATTAAAGTAGTTTTCCTAATATTTATTACCATTATATCATAAATATTTGAATTTATAATTTTATAATGGTGGTTTTTTATTGAAATGTATTTCTCTAGATTTTCTCAATAGGTTGTAAACTTAGATAATTATTTATCTATGTTTTCTACCACATACATTAAACATGTAATCACAATTTTTGACATAGAATTGTTGAATTTTTTATGGAATTGATAAATCATTAAATAATCTATTTCGAGTATAAATTTTATATTAACTAATAATTATCATTAAATTTTGAATAGGTAATTCTAAATCATTATGAATCATGAGAATCATCTAACTCAGACTATTAAAATTTCCTAATAAATAAAGAATGTTTATATTATTCTTAGATAATTCATAAAATTGGTCTTCCAATTTATAGTATGATGATACTTTTTCATCGCAAAAAAAGATAAATATCATGGATAACTTCATAATATTTCTTATTTCTTATTTAGGAGGTCGGTATCACTGTAAAATATATATCTATAATAAGTATATCATTATCTATATTAGAAACACAAAATATTTGATATTTCATTATAGATAAATTCTAATATTAAATGATAATTGTTATATACCTTATCTTTTATAATCATGTCTTCAGTAATTAAGTATAATGATGAATAATCTTCTACCTATATTTTATCATTAATGGGTGTAATATTTTATCCTAATGGTTTTTTTCCACACAAAGATCTTTATTGATCATAGTTTTGTTTTATTTATTCTAAATTTCTTATAATTATATATTATACATTAACTTAGTATAATAAAATTTATCATATGTAGTGTTACATGACTAAAAATTATTAAGTGCATCAATTATTATTCCATTAAATAAGATATTTCATGGTGAACATTTTAAATTAAATTTGGTATTTTCCTCTTGAGTGTATGAAAAGCATTCCTTCATAATATTGTATGATAAATCTTGATTATCACGAGACATTAAGACATAAAAAAGTAATAAATTGTTTATATCTTTTATCACACATATTTTAAGTTAAATACACCAATAATTTGATTGATATTAATTTTAAAATGATTTTAGTATATAAATAATCTTTTTTTAATTACTGGTTAGTGTCGAAGGATATCACATTAAAAATAATAAACATTTTTTATGAGATTTTAATTTGATTCCAAATTTTAGTATTATTATTAATAATCCAATATCTGGAATTATATCTCATAATAGAGTTAATTACATTGATATTAATATTTGTTTTTCAATAAACCGAATATATTCTTGGATCTTTCTCTTCTTAAATGTGATACTCTCTATGTATAACCTTTTTTGTCCCAAAAGGTATAGAAAAAGAATTATTTTACAAAATCATATCCGGGGTAAATTGATAACTTAAATATTCAAATAAAAATCCCATCAAATCATATATTATAAAAATTATAGTATGTAAGGTAATTTCCTAATGTTTGGATAGTATAATTTTAGAGAATAGCTATTAGATTATAGAAAGTAAGAAAAGTAGTGTAAATACTTTAAACCATGTCACGAACCAGGTTGGGTCGCCATCTGACCCGGCGCCCGATGCGGTCCGCGGCAAGGTCCAAAGGGAATTCCTGATCCCCACGGGCTGGCACAAGTGCCCGGGTATCAAAACTAACACATGGGAACGATTTTACCCGAAATAAAAGACAGAAAAACAACTAACCAAATAAATAAAGTGAAATTAAGAAATAGACAATGAAACGTGCCTTTAAACTATGAACAAGTTTAAAGTCTACAATTCGAACCAATAACTATAATGAAAAGAAGACAGAAGAAACTCAAACCCATACTCAAACCTCCAAGAAAAAGAGAGGCCACAACAGCACCACTCTACCTGAAAATACCAATTGTCGCCTGAACCACCATCACTTAGCACGACGCACAACCTGGAATACACAAGAAACAAAGTCTACATACACCCGAAGGTGTATGCAGGGTGTGAGAGAAAGTCCCAATAGGAAGTCACCCAATAAAAAAGTTCCATGACACAACATCAAAAAAGATAATTTAATGTGATTATTAAAATTATACTTCTAAATTTTTTTTAAAGAAAACATTTACAAGCTAAAAACTAAAAGAAAACACTAATAGAACCCATTTCGCAAACCTGATTTGAAAGGGAAAGAGAAAAATTCATCAAGGGAATACATACACATACTCCCGCACACACACACATGCACGCACATATACTCACACACTCACACACAAGTGGTCCTCCATATGCCAATGGAAGGCGCCACGACATTGATGGTAGAGCACTATGGGTAAATCCCCTAAGGATCATCTAGCTCGAGTCGGACCCTAGAACCTCGTGTCTCGGTGAAATGTGGCTTAGAAACCACGACCCTCAGAAACGTGGCTTAGAAGGCCATGACCCTCAGAAAACATGGCTTATAAGGCCATGACCCTCAGTCAACATATGTTTAGTTAGGGTTGTAATCGTCAATCCGGCTAAGTGAAACAGGGATTATACCCATCCGGCTCACTAGCGCACTAGTTCTGGTCTGCCCACCTAGATATCCAGGGTTTTCCCTCGTGCTCAATCAAGCTTCACGTTCACGTGGTAAATTGTTTTTCCCATATCACAGACCAAACCAGAAATTACACACAAGTCACCATTTTCACACCCAAACAACATTTCAAAAACTCACGCATGCCAAAATACATTTCCAAAAATATATTTGTCGTTACCTAATCATTTCGCAAAAACACCATTTGGAAACACTCAAACTAGAACATAAACAATTCTCACAACTTAGAAATCATTATTTTAATAACACAACAAGGTCCGAAACAAATAAACACACCCAATTACAAATAAGGGAGTCATTCAAACCACTTCCTTAATAAATTGTTCTTAAAACTAGTTTTACACAACTACACAATTATCTGAACCATCTGCACCTCTCATAAAACACCAAAAACTGCTTTGAAGAAGCCACCATTGTTTACAAGACACCATTTTTAAAAAAAAACAAAACCAAGACAACACACTCAAAATGATTCTCTACACATTTAAAAATCCACATTTAGACATACACAACTCAATTACCCTTAAAAAACTAAGTTCGCACCAACCAAACATCACCTAGAACCCAACATGAAAACATTTCACCAAAACAACACATATTTTTTTTACGTGAAAAGACCACTTTAAAATCAATTTCACACTCAACTATTCTAAAACTACATTTGCACCATATAAACAATTGATTAAACAATTTTGCATTTCAATTTCAAAAGTACACAACAAGGAAAACACACCAAAAGTGATTCCTCTTACTTTGAAAATGTCTATTTAAATACACAAACACCTAAAGTGACCTGAAAACACCTTTCGCACAACTTATTAAACACAACCAATCATTTATACAGCAACATGCAGATAAACAAAAAAAGCATACTATTTCGGAAACCCAATTTTCATCAAACAAACATGCCAAAACATTATAAACATAGATCGCACCAGGAAACTAAATCATAGAACATATTAAATTAAACTAACAAACAAATTAAATTATCTAAACGATGCAAAGGCATGGAACCACCTACCTCAGAAAGAGGAACTCCCAAAACATGTGCGAATCTCTAATCGCACCTAATACACACCACACACAAACCGATAAAGACCCTAAACCAGAATTCGAACCAAAATCAGCACAATTCGGACCAAAAACAATGAGAAAACCTTACTCGAAACTTTACTAGAAAGGAAGAACAACCAAGCAAGGGAAAACACACCATTGGTGAGGTAGTGGGAGGATGGTCGGGGTTTAAAAAGGTTCACCGAAGGAGTGGGAGGCGTTGTCCGGACTTGCCGGAAGAGGAGGAGGCCGGCAAATGGCATGCGCAGCAAGGGCGGCACCGGACTGAATCAAGGGAGGAGTTATTTTTACTGGAAACCACTGTGCAAGGAAGGAGCATGGGGTACAGTCCATAGGAGGGGGGATAGGCGGAGTGCGCCAGCGGTGGTGCTGGCCGAGTGGAGTCGGGCAGGCGGTGCGACGCCGGACGGAGCAGGGGCGGCGGTTCGGCCCGTCTCCGGAGGAAGCAGGAGGGCTGGTGGAGTGTGGTGCGTCTCCGGATGAAGGTCAGCCGAGGGAAGCAGGGGGAGGGTGCACGCCAGACTGATCTATGGCCAGTAGGGGAGTCGCGCTGGGAGGCCGCGCCAGAAGACTACCGGTAGGGGTCAACGCTGGACGGGAGGTGCAGCGAATGAGGGGAAGGAGATTCCGCGGTAGGGTTTGGGGGGGGGGGGGGGTTGCCTGGGTAGTGCGACTGGCTAGGAGGGGAAGAGAAAGTGAGGGAGTGGGAAAAAAAGAAAAGGAAAAAAAGGGGGGAAAGGAAAAAAAACGATGGATAAAAACCTAAAAAAACTTAAAACTAACCTAATATAATTATATTGTTAATAAAAATAACCAACTTAAAATATTAATAATAAAAGTTAATATGATTAAAATTTAATAATAAAACTAAATTAATTTATTAATTATGATAATAATAATTATTTTTTTATTATGATGATGATAATAATAATAATAATAATACTTCATTATTATTTTCATTATTATTGGGTCAAATCTCAAATTATTATTATTATTATTATCATTATTAATCAATTATTTTTTTCATTTGGTTAATTAACCACCCACACACCGAGCATGCCATACATTAACTTGGCGAAGTCACTTTATCCATTCCATGCCCACGTGCCGAGCATTTTCAATCCAAAACGCTCATTTATAAGCGCAAAGCGCAAAAACCTCAATCGGGCTCGGCCCGTATTTCATATAAAAAGTGTAATAATAAGTAAAACCAGATAAAATTATAAAAAAAATAAAATTAGAAACATGACGCAGTGCAAAGTCCAGGTGTGACAATTCTCCCCACCATAAAGCCTTTCGTCCCCAGAAAGCCACAACCCGAAACAAACCCCAAAGAAGAAAGCCACACTCCCTTAAGGTTCAAAGGGGATCCCCCCAAACATCAAGCAAAGAGAGGGAAAAAACATCATGCTCAGAGAAAGTGACTCAAAGACAACATCATGAAATGCATAAAAAGACTCTCTGATATGTGTCTCCTGGCCCAAAGAGCTGAAAACAAAACCTCCAATTGATTGTTTAAGAAGATGACCCCTCGCACCCACGAAAATCAACTTTACAAGATGAAATTCCTCAAGAACTCTAAAACCAAAACCACACCACTTGGCTAAAATAAACAAATAAGGTCAAACCACATCCACAGAACATTCTTATCACTTATCACCAAGTCATATTTAGAAACAGAACCAAAAGGTCAATGTGGGGAAGCCCGAGGGGCTCCCCACCATTATGAACCTACTAACGCCCAAGACGAGACTGGAAAACCGACACAGTTAAGTTCGAGCGGACTCCCCACCATTAAAGAAAAGTCCAGCACTAATTCATTCTAGAGACATTCGTGTGAGACCCAATGTGGGTCTCCCCACCATTAAGAACCTACCAACGCCCATGGAGAGAGTAGAATACCAACATGGGGAGGTCCGGCCGGACTCCCCACCATTAAGGAAAGGCCAACACCGATTTATTTCAGAGACCTTTGTGCGAGACTCATCGTGGGTCTCGCCGCCATTAGAACTAACAAGGATATAGAACTTTAGAAATTTTTCGACGAGGACCAAGAACCCCACCACCAGGGGCGAGGAGGGTCGGGCCTAAATACCGGGCGCCAAAACCACGGCCGGAGACAAACCAACATCCCCAAATCCAATGATGATTATCTTTCAAAATTGAGAATTATTTACCCAACCGACTCCCATAAGGACCACTAAAGTGATTGCATCTAGTGGGATGCAACCCCCAAGACTTTAAGGCATCGAGGCAGACATGCCTCTGCATAGGCACTGAAACCTTATGAAACCATAAGGTTCATTCGAAACGGAACAACCATTGAAAAAAATTTAAGCTGATTTTACTTTCAACACCGATGAGAGAAATAAAGTCGGGGTCTCATACACTCTCGGGGTTCTTGACCACGCACCAACTTCACTCCGAGGCCTATGGCTGGAGCCCTGACGTTTGAAGCATCTCCTAACTTGCAGTCAGGTATTGAGGACTCCCGAGCAGAGCTTCCCCTTCTGGTGTCACATGCAATCATACTGCACCTGAGGAAACACCAACAAACACAACACACCATGACATCTAATTACTCTCACACTGAACATTCACCAGAACGAGAGCTCAGATGGTACACGCGCATCACCCATTGTTACACTGAATGAGAACATGACACCACAAATCGTCACCAAGCACGATCATTGTTGTCGAGAGAAACATTGCGCTGAGAAAGACTTTATACCACATCTTGAACAACACGTGATTACTGCAAATGACCATAGCAGCCTCATACGACTGGGTCTTCTAAACTAGTAGCCTAACACGACCCTTTTCTTAAACAAACCCATTGAAGGACCAAAGGTCATTTAAAACAACAGCCTGCACCGAAAACCCTAGGTTGCTCCCACCTTTTCACTTAGAAAAGAACTCACACTGGAAGTGGTCACCAAACATGACCCTTGCAGCCTATGAAAACACTACAACCCATTTAAGACATTGGTAAGCACTGATAACTCTGAATCACCTTCACCATTCCCCGCTAGAATTTCATTCACCGCTTCCAGGGGAACCTTTAGACACAAGGATGTTAAACTTCATACCCTATGACTCAGACAACTCAAAAAGACTAAGACTCCCTTCAACTCCCCTCACATATGTCATCCCACTGTGAGAGGATCTACTTAACCGAAAGGAAAAAGGAAAAGGCTTAGCATTGTCACCCAAAAATAAGAGTCCTTACTTTAATCAACTTGATGGTCGGCCAATGGCAAACTGCTTGTGGCCGCACATCAATTACATGTTAATGCTTTATGGGGGGCGTACACCTGTCAAGAAAAGAATCCACAGACCCAATCAAACTGATCCAGTGACCAAGAAATATCACATGTGAATTCCAAACGTGCAGGGGAAACCACTACAAGGGATTCCCACAGCACTTTTCAAAAGAGATCATTAACCACATGCTTGCTTACCAAACTACAAATAAGAATTCACACATGGGACACAAATCATTCAGAAAGGATCCTCGGCTCAAAACGCCTCACATCCTACATTTCCAAAACACAAGGATACGCCACACAAACACCGTTTACTAAAACACCAAAAAAAATTCCTTTAACAAAACATTTTGAAAATATGAAAAGCTTGTGGGTTGTACAAACACCAATGGTGTCCCATGGGCCTCGCACATGCATGTTCCTGTGCCACACCGGCGCCCACCTCATGTCCATCCAGGCACTCATCCACTTGTGCCATTAACTATTTATTTTTCCCATATACACTCATGAATGTGGTTGCCCACGAGAACACCAAGGATCAAAATCAAACCATTTAATTTTTTAGAACCAACACATCCAACGTACACTTTTCAATCCACATAGACCTTTTCATTTTTAAAGCGCTTCACTTGAGAACATTTTCCAAGACCAAAACATTTTTACTTAAAAACCAAATATCCACGAATCCAAAACAAAGAGACGTGAAATGACGCAAGAGAAAACTTGTGTCAGCGGGTGGCTATAACGCATGGTTGGCGACCATACGCCAGTCACGCCAACGCCATGGAGGGTATTTTAGGACAACGTCCCCGGCTCCACATGGCTTGCCAAACCCTGCGAGCTCACTGGGACCACTGACCTTACCCCTTTTCATTTCCCTTAGATAAGATTTTCCGCAAGGACCAAAAACTCAGACAAACCTCAACATACTTTGGTAACTCGAGTCCCGCCACGAGGTGGGCTGGCCAGGCACCTTACTCGTAGCCAGGACGTCGAGTCCCGACAACTTCAACTCAAGTATACAGTGACTCTATCCCAAAAGAAAACGACCCAAGAGAGAAAACCTTTCCCTTTGATACCATTTTGTAACGAACCAGGCCGGGTTGCCATCCGACCCGTCGCCCGACCCGGTCTGCGGCAAGGCCCGAAGGGCGTTCCCGATCCCCACGGGATGGAACAAGTGCCCGGGTATCAAAACTAACACATGAGAACAATTTTACCCGAAATAAAAGACAGAAAAACAAATAACCAGATAAATAAACTGAAATTAGAAATAGAAAATGAAATGTGCCTTTAAACTATGAACAAGTTTAAAGTCGAAAATTCAAACCAATAACTATAAATAAAAGACGACAGAAGAAACTAAAACCCATACTCAAACCTCCCGGCAAAAGAGAGTCCACAACAGCACCACTCTGCCTGAAAAGACCAATTACCGGCTGAACCACCATCACTGAGCACGACGCACAACCTAGAATACACAAGAAACAAAGTCTACATACACCTGAAGGTGTATGCAGGGTGTGAGAGAAAGGCCCAGTAGTACGTCACCCAATAAAAAGGTTCCATGCCACAACATCAAAAAGATAATTTAATGTGCTTATTAATATTATACTTCTAAAATGTTTTTAAAGAAAACATTTACAAGCTAAAAACTGAAAGAAAACACTAATAGAACCCATTTCACAAACCCGATTTGAAAGGGAAAGAGAAAAATTCATCAAGGGCATACATACACATACTCCCACACACACACACACGCACGCACATATACTCACACACACACACAAGTGGTCCTCCATATGCCGACAGAAGGCGCCACGACATTGATGGTAGAGCACTATGGGTAAATCCCCTAAGGATCATCTAGCTCGAGTCGGACCCTAGAACCTCGTGTCTCAGTGAAACGTGGCTTAGAAACCACGACCCTTAGAAACGTGGCTTAGAAGTCCACATCCCTCAGAAAACATGGCTTAGAAGGCCACGAACCTCAGTCAACATATGTTTAGTTAGTGTTGTAATCGTCAATCCAGCTAAGTGAAACAGGGACGATACCCATCCGGCTCACTAGCGCAGTAGTTCTAGTCTGCCCTCCTAGATACCCAGGGTTTTCCCTTGTTCTCAATCAAGCTTCACATTCACATGGTAAATTGTGTTTCCCATATCACAGACCAAACCTGACATTACACACAAGTCACCATTTTTACACCCAAACACCATTTCAAAAACTCATGCACGCCACAATACATTTCCAAAAATATATTTGTCGTTACCTAATCATTTTGCAAAAACCCCATTTGGAAACACTCAAACAAGAACATAAACAATTCGCACAACTTAGAAAGCATTATTTTAATAACACAACAAGGGCCGACATAAATAAACACACCCAATTACAAAGAAGGGAGTCGTTCAAACCACTTTCTTAATAAATTGTCCTTAAAACTAGTTTCACGGCAACTACACAATTATCTGAACCATCTGCACCTCTTATAAAACACCAAAAACCGCTTTGAAGAAGCCACCATTGTTTACAAGACACCATTTTTAAAAATAAATCAAAACCAAGACAACACGCTCCAAATAATTCACTACACATTTAAAAATCCACATTTATACATATACAACTCAATTACCCTTAAAAAACTAAGTTCGCACCATCCAAACATCACCTAGAACCCAACATGAAAACATTTCACCAAAACAACGCATATTTTTTTACGTGCAAAGACCACTTTAAAATCAATTTCACACTCAACTATTCTAAAACCACATTTTCACCATATAAACAATTGATTAAACAATTTTTCATTTCAATTTCAAAAGTACACAACAAGGAAAACACACCAAAGGTGATTCCTCTTACTTTGAAAATGTCTATTTAAATACACAAACACCTAAAGTGACCTGAAAAAACCTTTCACACATCTTATTAAACACAACCAATCATTTATACAACAACACACAGATAAACAACAAAAGCATACTATTTCGGAAACCCAATTTTCATCAAATGAACATGCCAAAACATTATAAACATAGATCGCACCAGGAAACTAAATCATATAACATATTAAATTAAACTAACAAACAAATTAAATTATCTAAACAATGAAAAGGCATGGAACCACCTACCTCAGAAAGAGGAACTCCCAAAACATGTGTGAATCTCCAGTCGCACCTAATACGCACCACACACGAACCGATAAAGACCTTAAACCAGAATTCGAACCAAAATCAGCACAATTTGGACCACAAACAATGAGAAACTCTTACTCGAAACTTTACTAGAAAGGAAGAACAACCAAACGAGGGAAAACACACCATTGGTGAGGTAGCAAGAGGCTGGTCGGGGTTTAAAAAGGTTCACCGAAGGAGTTGGAGGCATTGTCCGGACTTGCCGGAAGAGGAGGAGGCCGGCGAATGGCATGCGCAGCAAGGGTGGCGCTGAACTGAATCAGGGATGAGTTATTTTCACTGGAAACCACTGTGTAAGGAAGGCTCATGGGGTGCGGTCCGTAGGAGGGGGGATAGGCGGAGTGCGCTAGCGGTGGTGCTGGCCGGGTGGAGTCGGGCAGGCGGTGCGACGCCGGACGGAGCAGGGGCGGCGGTTCGGCCTGTCGCCGGAGGAAGCAGGAGGGCCGGTGGAGTGTGGTGCATTGCTGGATGAAGGTCGGTCGAGGGAAGTAGGGGGAGGGTGCACGTCGGACTGATCCGTGGCTAGCAGGGGAGTCGCGCTGGGAGGTCGCACCAGAAGACTACCGGTAGAGGTCGACGCTGGACGGGAGGTGCAGTGAATGAGGGGAAGGAGATTCGGAGGTAGGGTTGGGGGGGTTGCCTGGGTAGCACGACTGACTAGGAGGGGAAGAGAAAGTGAGGGAGTGGGAAAAAAATAAAAGGAAAAAAATGGGGGAAAGAAAAAAAACGATGGATAAAAACCTAAAAAAAACTTAAAACTAACATAAAATAATTATATTGTTAATAAAAATAACCAACTTAAAATATTAATAATAAAAGTTAATATGATTATAATTTAATAATAAAACTAAATTAATGTATTAATTACGATAATAATTATTATTATTTTATTATGATAATAATAATAATAATAATACTTCATTATTATTTTCATTATTATTGGGTCAACTCTCAAATTATTATTATTATTATTATCATTATTAATCAATTCTTTTTTTCATTTGGTTAATTAACCACCCGCACACTGAGCAAGCCACACATTAACTTGGCGAAGTCGCTTTATCCATTCCATGCCCGTGCACCAAGCATTATCAAGCCAAAACGCTCATTTATAAGCACAAAGCGCAAAAACCTCAATCGGGCTCGGCCCGTATTTCATATAAAAAGAGTAATAATAAGTAAAAGTAGATAAAATTATAAAAAAATTAAAAACATGACGCATTGCAAAGTCCAGGTGTGACAAACCAAGAGATATATAAATTGTTCAATAGTTTGATAATAATAGTAAGTATCTAATATATGTTTCAAAATGATAGTTTTAACACCCTATATTTTGAGAAATATTTTTTTTTGAATTAATTTTATTTATTTTTTTATATTTTTCATTTCACGCAAAACAGAATATAGATTCTGTTATAAGAAAGCAATAATTTTGGCTTGTGTGTCCTGCCACATCAATTTAATCTTTCACTAAATGAAACACATATATTAGCTTTCAGTACACTTGACATTATGTTTGTCTTGTGTTACACATAATTTTGGGTTCCTTCTATAGCTTATGTTATAGGCAAGTCTGAGCTTTACCAAACTAAAATATATTATTAATATTTTAATTAAAATATTATCCTAGTTACCACCTAGCCATTATAATGTAAGTTACAAAAAATATTAACTAAATTTTAAAAATATTTTATACACATGTATATAAAATTAATCCTTAGGTTTTAAATTAGTTATAAAATAAAGTAATAACTATTTGAGAATGAATAAATTCCTTTTCAAAGAAAATTTTTATTCTATGTACAAACTCCATTTTATCTCAATAAATTAAATAAAAAACTTTTATGGATGTTTTTAATAAAATTTATATATTATATATTCAATAAAAAATATTAAACTCATCCAATAAATTTGATGTGCATAAGATTATATTAAATCCAATTTTATGAACAAAAATATTTTTTAAAAAATGGAATTTTTACCACCTTTTAATGGAGAACTGATTTTAAATAAAATTTTTTACCCTTTTATAATTTTTATTTTAAAATATTATATTTATATTTCAATCAAAATATCATAATTTAATTTGGGGTAATTTTGGTTATTTTTCATAAAAGTTCAATATTTTCATGAATAATGAACAATACTGAATTTTAATTCAAAACATCCTTTTTGAATAATATATTTATATAGATAAATTATATTTTAATTTTGATTTAAAGTATTATTAGATAAATTATACATAAATAAATCCAATTTAGGTCATTACAACCAGTTTTACATTAAAATTGGATATAAATCAATTTCATTCTTTTAGACTTTTTCACTTTAAAAATTTATTGTCTCATCCCTTATGCGGGGTTAATTGTAAATTAGTTTCTTCCAATTAGGTGATTATAATTTTGAAAAATGGATTAAATGTTTTTAAACATCATAATTTTTAATTTCATTTAAGTTCAACTCAGTTTTTAAACAAAAATATTACTAAAATTAATTAAAATTAATTACATCAATTGAGGTATAAATGTGTTTTCCTAATGGTTAAACTTTAATCTTAAAAGGATAAATGATCTAGAAACCTATCCAAAATCAATTGGCTGAAAATATTACGGCCAATTCTTTTATTTTCTTAGAAAGGGATGATTATTGGAGGAACATCATTTATGTAAGACCTCTTAGTAGTGTTTACCATTTTATATTTATAAGAATGCCACTACTCCCCCACTATAAAAGGGAACTCACCCCCTCACTTCCTCACACCTCTCAAGACACATTGGATCATCAAAAAACTGTAAAAATATGTTTCAAAAATACATTATCTCAACCAATAATCCTCACTTGTTTTATAAATCCAACCTAGGAATCCATTTGTAGCAAACCAGAAGGTGTGTCCCAAAGAAGAGGTCCACAAGTTCTTCTGTTTTATTTTCATTATCCACCCCATAAATTATTATTATTCCATGATTATATAATAATAAAAATATTCTAAATATATTGATATATTTTTATTTTAAGGATTCTACCTACACTCACACACACTTCCATCAAATGGTATACGCAATCAGCGTTCGTGTGTACGGAGGACTATCGCTTTGCGAACCGATGTTGTTCGTTATTCCATTAACTTTTTTCAAGGATGTAAATAGTGATGTAATTTATGTTTTTATATGATATATATTATATTTTTAATTTATTTATTATTATTTAATTTTTTTTTTAAATACCTTCATTCTTTCCATTTTTTGTAAATATGATAACTTCATTTGTGGACGTGTAGAAACCCACCTCCAAAAAGTGATGTGATTCGTTCACAATTTGCATGGAATGTATTAAAGATGGGTTAGGTAATTGTATATTATATATATGAAAGAATATTTCTAAATGAGTTATAATATATATATATACATATATTTCATTTACTTTACTTCTTTCATTACAATAAGAAAATAAAAAACAATATTCATTCATATGTACGGCCTACCGTCTCCATGAATGGTGTATTCCATTTCATATTAATATATTTTATAGATTATAATAAATATTTATATAATAAATATATATGATATTTATATCATTTTTTAGATTATTTAAATACGTAAATCAAGATCTATTTAATCAGATCAAGAATAACAAGTCAAAACATATACAAAAAACTAAGCAGATATTTTCCAAAACATAATATTGACATGGAATTGTAAATAAAAGGAAAATATAAAGTCATAATAAAATAATATATGGTATTATAAATCATAATATTTATATTTTGTAGATTAATAATAAACATATAAATATTATACATGGGTTTTGAATGTGAACAAATAAATTCAAGAACTAATGTAAGGGTTTTCTCACCTCACTTTTATTTCTGTGAGATTTATGCCTTATTCATCACTCGTTTATTTTGTGTGTTGTATATACTACCCATGATTATATTTTATGATTATAATTTTTAAATTTATTGTTATTTACGTATCCATTTTATTTTCTCTATTTCATGGGTTATATGGTTTAAAAGTTAGTAAATAGGTAATATAATTTGGTCTCAAGTTTCCTTCTATGAGACACCTACCATATTATATACCTATATTATTCTATGAGATGTATATACTACCATTTTAAATTTTATATAATGAATTTCCATATTTTCATGATATTTAATGATTCAATTATTTTTATTCTTTAATGGCTATCATGATTCCAAGTTAACAAAGTGGTAATAGTTTATTACTACAATCTCATCGTTTATCAGGATTATTTATGATTATGATTCCATTGATGAGATATTATGATCCATCTCTAAATAATTCTCATAAATTATCTCATAACCAATATATTCATTATATCTTCATGTATTGGTACCGTTTTCTTCCACTCTTTAGTACATAAGATAATTAAAATATATATGAAAATATGACCTTATTTCTCCCTTCAATAGAAAATCCATTTTATTCAAAAACCATGTTTTCTAAAAGGGTTTTAAATTTTTTTTTAACAAATATTTTAATTTTTTTCAAACAAAATTGATTTCAATGGTTTTTAAGTATTTATTTATTATTTTTTAAAGTAATTTTCAAAATAAAATGTCTTCAAATAAATTCAACCTTAATTGATAAGTTTTCAAAGTTGTCTTCAAAGAAAATATTTCAAAATGTTTTCAAGATTCCTTTATAAGTTTTTAAATTTAGTTTCAAAGAAAATGTTTTAAAAATGTTTTTGAGAATACATTATAATTTTTCAATGTTAATTTCAAAGAAAAGTTTTTCAAAATATTTTCAAGATTTCTTTTCATCTTTTAAAAGTTATTTTAAAATAAAGGGTTTTCAAAAATATTTCAAGCATCGTTAATATTTTTTCAAAATTATTTTCAAATAAAGGGTTTTCAAAATGTTTTCTAGATTCATTTATACTTTTTCAAGGTTATTTTCAGAGGATTTTGTTTTAAAAAAAATCATTATTTTTTAAAAATAGTTTTTCAAAGTTTAAAAGATATTTCTTCAAGAAATTTTTTAAATTCAATGTCAAAGATTTCATTATAAGAAAATGATTTTTGAAAATGTTTTATGAATGTGATTTTTTAATCAAAGGATATTTTCCTTATGAAAAATTCCAATTGATATTTCAAAATCCTTCTCCATCTATGATGAAATTTTTTGAAATAGTTTATACTTTACTATTGATATGATCCAAGGACACCATTATTATACTTTATTTTAATAATTTATGTTTAAGATGATATAAGGTTTATGAAATTCGTTTCTCTTTTGCATATTATATATTTGTGAAAACTGCTTCTTATCATATGTTATTCTTTGATTAAATGATTATAAAACCTATCTAATTTCCACATGTTCTGATATGATTGAAATTTTATGATATCCATTTCATTTCATCAGTTATGATATGATATTTATGAAACCCATCTATTTTTATGGTTCGTGATATGATGAACATTTTATTATATTGTGTCACATATGTGTATGATTTAATTATGTGATGGGTGTGACCTATATCTACCCCCAAGCATTTGGAAAATATTTATATCTCATGAGATGGACATGGATATAACAAGGAGTTATCTTGGTTTAGTATGAAAGACCTTGAATGAGGAGGGACCTAAATTTAGTAATATATGGCTAAACAAGGAGTTAAATCAGTTCAGTATGACAGGGATAGAAGTAGGGGTGAAATGGATTTAGTAATACTAGGTTGTAATGAGGTGTGAACTCAGTTCAGTAATATGGGGATGGAACAAGGAGTGAAATTAGTTCAATAATATATGGCTGGAATAAGAAGTGAACTTGGTTTAGTAACACAAGTCTGGAATAGGAGGTCAACTTAGTTCATGTTTTTTGAACTACCAATATTTATGCAATAAATATTTATTATGATATTTGATATGCAGGGTATTATATTATAATGTTTTTAAATTGTTCTCATACCATAATTCTCATGTCATGCTTACATATCTACCTTGTTTACCCTTACTGAGTATCTGAGATCACCTATTTCTTAATTTTCCTTTTCTAAATTTATCCTGAAAGATTTTAAGTAGGAGTAAAAATGTTTAAGATATTTAATGGATATGTTTAAGATCTTTTACCAAGTTATAATATTTTGTTTTAATATTTTAAAATACACTAAACTATTTTTTTCCTCGGTCATGTATTTGTGTAATTTGTTGAATATTCATCTAAATTGATGTAATACCCATGTCTGTTAGGTCTATATCTTTATAGTTAGTATCAATGGAAAGGTTTATTCAACCATTTGAGACTAGGATGTGAAAACTTTATTGAGATACCTATGGATATTTCAAATTATATGTCTAGGGATGTCTCTAAGGATAAGATTAAGGTGTTGTAGATTTAAAAGAAGGTGTCATAAGTTAGAAATAATATAAGTTATTCTTTATGATTATGTAGTTTTTTCATATGATAAGTGATGATCAAACTATTATTTATGATTTTCTTCAATGGAAGGAACCATATGGAATTAAGTTAATGCTGAATATGGTAGAAACTTTTCTAATTATTCGTCAAATTGTATGATCACTAGAGTGAAGGATTTTGTGATATTACCTAATCAGTTTTCATATAACATGATTAACAATGTGTACCTTAACCAACTCTCAGACTCACAAAAGAAGAGAAAGAAGTATTTTTCTTAGAGTTTTGGTAATGGAGACATGAAGTAAATAAGATTAGATTTTCCTTGTGTCAAGAATGTGGAAATAATCACCCAAATGAATGTATAAGAAGAAAAGGAATATTTTTAACTGTGGAAAATAAAAAAACAAAGAATGTAACTGAAAAATAAAAATAAAGAGTTCATTTGGGAATATTATCCTATCTAAGACATAATTGATTGTTAAATTCTTTAAGTGTTAAATGAATGGTAATTATAAAAATCGATTTCCCAAGTGGAAGGCTCATAAAAAGAATCAACAAGGTGGTATGAGTAATGGTTATATTGCAGATAATGATTATACTCCAAGTGAAATGTGAAAGAAAATATGTATTAAGTATTAGGATGAGGTAGCTTTGTAAATGGATTAAGGATAAAGTGGAATAATAAAAGTTATTATGTATTTGGATCCAATAATTTTGTTATCTAAACAGTGTAATATATAAGTATTATTCAGTTTATATTTCTTTATAAGGATTTAAAAGAATATATTGAGTGGTTTTGATGGACTAAAAATCTATTTAATGGAAAGGTGAAATTTTGACTAAGGTAATATAACACTTAACATTTTTCTGATATTGAGATAATGATTTTTGGATAAAGATATGTAGTATATGGAAAAGTAAATTTAAAGGTACCGATTACCTCATAACTAATAAAGTATTTGTTGACAAAGTATATTTTTCTATCATGGATGGAGTTTACAACATTTTTGAATTTAAGGAATATATCCAATAAACATTAGAATAAGGAAACATGCATGTTTTAAATAATGATTTATGGTAATTACCATGTTTCAATAGAATTTATGATGAATGTATTCACATGTTTGGTATGTGAAAAACAAGATCTACTTTATGACATACATTGGATTAATTTTAAGTTGTTTTTGAGAAGTTTAGTGACCTTATTTCTAAATTTTTGGACTTTAATCATTCTAAAGGGTTATAAGGTTAACCATTTATGGAATAGTTTATATTAATATTCATATGAGGTTTAGAGATTAATGTATTATATCACCATATGAGGTTTTATTCATATTGGATAACTTGTGATAACCTTTTTGTTTTTATAAGTATAGATGGACTGACCTGTCATTCTATTTATGGATCTTATTATCTATTATTGATTCAGGAATAACAAACTCACTTTCATTTCTTGGAATTTAAAATGATGTATAAATTTATCAAGGAACAATAAAGGGTGAGGTTTTCCTAAAATCATGTCATTAAATATTTTCATGAAAATTATTCAACTTTAGGGAGAAGGGTCTTTAAATAAATTGTTGTCCTATTATCATCATTTTTTATGATATCAATAACCTTTTTCAAGCCACTTTGGGTTATGTATTTTTTATTGTTCACTTTCAATTAAACATGTTTTATATCACTTTTCATCTGAACTTGATAGTTATGTTTCTCTTCCATGTCCATGTTTTCACTTCCCAACTATGTTCTCTTATGTGGAAACCTAGTTATGAGTTACTTTGGGTAACTGTTATATTTCCAACTTTCCCTTTTTAAATGATGTTTTAGTATTAATTTTTATGATTTGGGTTTTTATGAAAGAAACTTAGTATTAAACCTTTTATAACCCAAATGAATATAAAGTGTGAAATTCATTTTAGGTGGGTATAATGAAACACCCTGAGATTTTGTGAAATATTTTTTTGGAATTAATTTAATTGTTTGTATATTTTTTGGTTTCACACAACACTAAATATAGCTTGTGTAATGTGATAGCACTAAGTCAGGATTGTCTCCCATGTAACACCAAGTTAAGCTTTCACTGCACATTCTTGGATTATGTTACACACAATGTTGACTTTCATCAATATTATGTGTTACATGCAAGGTTATGTTTTACTCAACTAAAATACACTATTAATATTATTATTAGAATATTATTATAGTTACTACCTAGCCATTGGAATGCATGTTAGGAATAACAATAACATAATTGTTAAAATATGTTATACACATGTATATAAAATGAATCCTTTAGTTATCAATTAGTTAGAAATGATTGTAATAACTATTTGAGAATGAGAAATTCATTTTATAACAAAACTATATTTATATGTAAAAACACCATTTTATCTCAAAAAATTAAACAAACCAATTTTGAAAAACGTTTTTCATTAAATTTATATATTATAAATTCAATAAAATATTTTCAACACCTACCCAATATATTTGATAGGCAAGAATATTAGAATAAATCCAATTTTATGAATAAAAATGTATTTTTAGAAAACGTAATTTTACTGCATTTTAATGGTGAACCCATTTTAAATATGATTTTTGAAACTATTATAATTTTAATTTGAAAAAATAAACTTACTTTTTTAAATGAGGTTATCAAATTTTAATTTGGAGTAATTTTTAGAATTTTTCATAGAAGTTGCATAATTTGATGAATTTTGGACAATACTAAATTTTCATTAAAAACATATTTTCATTTAATTTATTTCTATAGTTAAATTATATTTTAATTTTGTTTTGAAGTATAATTAGATAAATTATACATAAATTAATCCAATGTAGGTCATTGTAACTAATTTTACATTGAAATTGGGTATAAAAATATTTCACACTTTTGGGCTTTTGGACTTTTTCAGTTTAAAAACTCATCGTCGCATCCTTTATTTGTGGTTAATTTTAAATTAATTTCTACAAATTATGTTATTAGATTTTTTAAATTTTATTTCATATTAGAAATAAAAATAATTTATAATTTCATTTAATTTCAACTTAGTTTTTGACCAAAAATATTTCTGAAAGTGATTAAAATTAATTAGAGTGATTAAGGTAAAACCGTGTTTACTTAATGGTTAAAGTTTAATATTAAATGGATAAATAACCTATAAACCAATCCAAAATAAAAATTTTAGAAATATTTTGTCCAATTAACAAAATTTCTCAAAAATGGATAATTATTGGAGGCACATTATGTAAGTAAGACCTCTCAATAGTGTTTATATTTTTATATTTAGAATAATGTCACTCCTCCACTATAAAAGTTCACTCACCAACCTCACTTCCTCACTCATCTCAAGATATATTGGCCCATATAAACCATGCCAAAATAATCCCCCAACATCCTTTATCTCAACCTATAAGCCTCACTTTTTTTAGAAATCTAACCAAGGAATCCATTTGTTGAAAACAAAAAGAAGTTACCCAAAGAAGAGGTAACATCCTTCTAAAATCTCTTTTATTTAATTTTCATTATCCATCCTCTAAATTATTATTATTAAATGATTATATAATGAGAAAAATATACTAAATATTCTCATATGTTTTTATATTATGTTTCATATATACACTCAAACACTTTCATAAAATGGTATATGTATTAATTCTTTATGTGTACGGCGGACTATCGCCTCATGAACCTATGTTTCTCGTTCTTCCATTTACACCTTTAAATTTTTGATATAATTATGGAATTTAGGTTTTTATATGGTATATAGGTTATATATTATTTATTTATTTTTCACTAACTATTATATAAAATATACTTCCATTATTTTAATTTTTGTAAATATGATTGATATTATTAATATTTTTATTACTTATTATATACTACCTTTACTGATTTTATGTGAAATGTGCATAATTTGTGTGAAATATTAATGTTTTAATACCAAGTATAATTTTTGAGCATTTTTAGAAGTAGTCCAATTGAGACATTTTACTATTTTATTTATAACTATCCCCCTAATTATTCAAATTGTGTGGTTATTATTTTTTAGGATTTCTAATTAAATATAAAACATTTCATTAGAAGAGATCATGGGCCAATTCTGTCATTTGAAGGCCCATATGGACCACACAGGAAGTCCTACAAAATCTATGAAGAAACTATACTATCCATGAAGATTTGATTTTTGGGCTCAATAAGGAAGTATAAATTAATTTTATTCTCCTAAAAAGTTCAGGGGAAAATTTAATGAGTCTTGGATAAAAATTTCAATGCCCAACTCCAAATAAAAGGGGCCCAAATGATTCATTTAAACTCAGTCGACCATTCTGGTTGGGAATTAAAATCAGTACAGTATTCATGACATGTCTCCTGATATATTCATCCCATCAAGCTGATATTTTGTAGTGTAAAATAGGAGATATAGGCGGACGACTTTTTTGAATAAAGAATTCATATTTGAAGGCATATTACTATTCCAAAATCCATTCACATCTTGGCCATCGAAAAGTCATGGATAGAAATGGACAGTTTAACATTGATTATTGAAACTGCCATAACATTGGATAAATATGTCAAAATGCCTCAACATTTTGAGAGTAGTCGGAAAAAAGTATTCTCTACAAGTTTTAAGAAGGTGATATCTCAAGATCCGACTGTCGGGATGTCCAAATCGTTGATCCAATTGAAGGGACAGATTGGGAATGCAAACCGCCCACTTCCTTGGGCTAAAAATACACCCCCATTCTCTCTTTCAAAGGAGTTGGAATTTTAGAGCCATGGAGGATATTTTGGCATGACCAAGTCTCTTCCAAAGGTTTGGGAGGCTCTTTGATACTCATGTTTTTACTTGGGAAACCATTCCTCCTTTCTTCCTTTCATTTACTTTTGTGTTGTTCTTTATTTGTAATCATGTAAGTGTTTGTTTTTTTGTAATTTTTTTTAATGAAAGTTTCTTCTTCAATATCTATTATTATCATACTCCTTATGTATTTTAATATTAATATTCTTAAAATAGTTTAAATAAAGTTAAAACCCCTTCCCTTATTTTTTGTCCACGTTTAATCGAAAGTCTATTTTTAATTCTCATTATAGTTTGTGTGTGTGTTAAATGCACCACTCTTTTTATTATCCCTTTATTTTTTTTCTCTTATTAATTTGTCATAATAATCATTATAACCATATGATTAATCATTTCAATAGATGAGTAAATCTATTATTGGTGTGAGTTATAATCTAGGTGTGTGAAGCGATTGAGAGCTTATGCTCGATGAGTATTATTTGAATTAACATTGTGTATGTTGGACTTAACATGTCATGGATTAATGACTTGTTTTGTTTAACAAGTGGTTTCCATAGATTATTGGAACCATAAATATACTACCATAAACAATATATGATTAATATTAGAACCTTAAGTTAATTTAAGGATAGGATTAAAGCCTTAACACTTAGGAATTCCAATCAACGTCAACTTGTGACATGGGTGTTAATTTAATGCAATACAAGGCAAGGCTCAAGGATATCGAAATATTAACTACCTATTAATGAACTCACCCCAACATTTATAAATGTATTAAATCAAAAAACATCCATAAATTATTTTATAAGCTCTGTAAACAAACCCCCTAATCAGAATACAATCAACTCAAAACAATCGACTATTAAACAGTATCATCACCGAGGATTTGACCCGGGTGATGCTATACACATTAGAAGATCACCGGAACCTTGACTGATCGATAGGCGACAATTGGTCGCGCTTTCAACGATAACATCATTTTTGGACGTGTGGACTACTGCATCAACAAAGTGATGTGATTCGTTCACACTTTGGATGGAATGTATTAAGTATGGGTTTAGTAAATGTATATTATATGTATGAAATAATAATACTATTGTAATTAATATATATATATATATATATGTATATATATATATGTCATTTAATTTCCTTCATTCAATACGATAATACAATGGAAACAGCTTTCATGCGTACATATGTCCTTCTGTCTCAATAACTGGTGTATTAAATTTCATATTTATATCATTAATATATTATTATAAATATTAATATACTTAATAACATAAACTTATATCATGTTTATATTCTTTAAATAAGTAAATAATGATCACCATAAGAGTTTTCTCATCTCACTTTTATTTTTGTGATATTTATTCCTTATTCACCACTTATTTATTTTGTGTGGTCTATATATTTCCCATGATTATATTCTATTATTAGTATCCTTAAATTTATGGGTATTTAAAAAATACTTTTTATGATCTATCTATCATGTGATTTGTGGTTCAAAAGTTACCAAACCGGTCAAGTAATTTTGTCTTAATTTTCCTTCTTTGAGGTACATGTCATGTTATGAACCTATATTCTTCTACGAGTTGTATATACCTCCCTTTGACATGTTATATAATTAATATAATTTTTAATTTTATTTAAATCTTAATTTATTTTTATTCTTTCCTGGTTTTTATGATTCAATGTTACCAATGTGATAATAGTTCATTACTACAATCACCTCATTTATCGTGATTTTTTATGACTATGCTTCTATTGGTGAAATATAATGATTCATATCTAAACAAATATAATTAATTATATTATCCTATGTTTATTCATGATATATTCATGTATTGGTACCATTTTTTACACTATTTGGAACTTAAGATAATTAATATTGTGTTGTACATAAAATATGACCTTATTTATCTCTTCGGTCAGATATCTATTTTATTCAAAAACCATGTTTTCTAAAAATGTTTTCAAAAATGTTTTTAAATGATATTTTAAGGTTTTTTCAAATAAAAAAGGATTTAAATTATTTTTAAAACTTCCTTTATTATTTTTCATAGTTATTATTAAAATAAAAATGTTTTCAAAAAGAGTATATCCTTACTTTATTTGTTTTCAAAGTTATTTTCAATGAAAATATTTTGATAATGTTTTCAAGCTTCCTTTATAATTTTTAAAATCTATTTTCAAATAACATTTTTTCAAAATGTTTTCAATATTCATTTATAATTTGAAAAAAAGTAATTTTAAATGAAAAGGTTTTCGAAATGTTTCCAAAATTCCTTTATATGTATTCAAAGTTATTTTGAAAGAAAACATTTTCAAAAAAAATCAATATTCATTTATAGATTTTCAAACTTATTTTCAAAGAAAGGGTTTTCAAAATGTATTCAAGGTTCCTTTTTATTTTTTGAGCTTATTTTAAAATAAAAATGTTTTAAAAATTCTTTATGTTTTAAAAATATTTTCTCAAATCATAAAAGATATTTTTCTCAAGAAATTTTTTAAATGAAATTTAAAATATTTAGTTATATGAAAATGATTTTTAAAAATGTTCAATGAAAGTGATTTTTCAATGAAATGCTATTTTCCTTAAGAAATTTTCCAAGTGATCTTTCAAAATCCTTCCCCATCTTGGATGATATCCTTTAAAATGGTTTATTATATACTAACGATATGATCTAAGGACACTATTATTATTCTTTTATTGAATGGATTATGTTTAAGATAAGAATTTATTTATGAAACAGGTTTCTCTTCCATATGTTATATGATTTTGAAAACTGCCTCTTTTCACGGGTTATGCTTTGACAAAATGACTATGAAACCTATCTCTTTTCCATAGGTTATGATATGATAACATGTTTATTATACAAATTTCATTTCATGGGTTGTGATATGGTTTTTATGAAACTCGTCTCTTTTTATAGGTTATGATATGATTATTATTTTATTATCTTATCGCACAAGTATGTATGATTTAATTGTGTGAATGGTGGGACCTATATCTCCCTTCAATTAACTAGGTAAATATTTATATATCGTGAGATATAAATTTCTAGAATGAGAAGTTAACTGGGTTTAGTATGATAGGGTTGGAACAAGGAGTGAACTCAGTTCAGTAATACAGGGCTTGAATGAGGAGTTAACTTGATTCAGCATGACAGGGCTGGAATAAGGAGTGAACTCAATTTAGTAATATAGGGTTATAATGAATGGTGAACTTGATTCAGTAATAAAGGATGTGAATGAGGAGTTAACTCGGTTTAGTATGACGGGCCTCGAACGAGGAGTGAACTCGGTTCAGTAATACATGGATGCAACGAGGAGTGAAATTGATTCAGTAATATAGGGATAGAACAAGGAGTGAAATAAGTTCAGTAATAAAGGGATGGAATGATTAGTTAACTCTATTCAGTAGTACATGGCTGGAATGAGGAGTGAATGTGGTTTAGTAATATAGGGATGGAATGGGAGGCAAACCCGATTCAGTAATAAAAGGATGGAATGCGGAGTGAACTCGGTTTAGTAAAAGGATTTGTCTACTAATATGGTCTTGGGAGTGAACCTTGACTACTAAGATGATTTGGGGAATGAAACCATTTAACTAAGATATACTTTTCATTAATCATTGACTACTATGGAAATAATTCTATATGTTTATATATCTACCACAATCACATATCTTATGATTATGTTATGATCTCATGGATTGGGCTTTTGATTTCCTTATGATTAATGTATTACAATCTACCAATATTTCTTTCATGACTCTTGATTATGATATTTGATATGAAGGGTATGATATTATAATTTTTATATCATGTTCACATAAAATTATTCTCATGTTATGCTTATATATCTCCTTTATTTACACATACAGAAAATCTAAGATCACACCTTTCTTAAGTTTCTATTACCCAGGTAATGAAGAATGGTTTTATGTTGGAGTAATAAAGGGGGATATCTTTAAGTGAGATGTTGAATATCTTTCACAAAGTTAGAAGATTGTGTTTCCAAGTTTCAAAAGACACAAAACTATTATGGTCCTTGGAAGTTTAGTTTTGTAATGTGTTGAATATTCTTGTAAAATGATTTAATATCCGTTAATGTTAAGCTTGGTTCATTATAAAAGTGACACTCTAAAAGATGGAATATTGAATTCATAATATATTAATATTCAAGTGACTAATATGCGAAGTATTTATAAAGTATTAAATAAATTTCCAGGTAAATATATAACAAAGTAACTTCCAAAAAATAATCTTAGGTAAATCAATCAACAAAATAGAAGATGAACATTTATAAAACTATTTTTATTTAAGGAGAATTAATAAAAAATAATAAATATAAGTATGATCTAAATAAAACATTTAGTATTTTGTGTGGAAAGAAAATTGTTAATTAAATATGATAGATCACACATGGAAATTAAAAAGGTTTTGGATAATCAATCTATAACCTTTTATAGAAAAAATTACACATGTTCATATCCTTAAAACATTTTTTTCATTAACATAAATGGTAGGTTCAGCTTATCCTTAGATCCAATATATTCACAAAAATGAATGTAAGTAATTCTAACTTATATATACAATATATTCTCAAGTCCTTTTGTTTGATTACTTGTTATCCTTAACACATGAACAAAATGTCCTATAATATTCTCGATATGGAGATAGCTAGTGGAATTATTATAATGTAAGGTTCAACTCATTTTACTTCTTTTAAATATGTTAATGAGAAATAATATCAATATAATAATTGAAAAATATAAAATAATCTAAAATCTAGTTGAACTATAATTTGGAAGGTTTCTCACTCTTGCTGGAAGTGTCTCATCCATTATCTAATTTCATAATTATTTATTTTCTTCTCGATTAGTGCCCCTAAATACTCTCTCAAGGTTTCTTTTTATAGACATATAAATATGAATATTAGAAAACATTTCCATTGATAAATTAGATTATTGATACCACATTCCCATTGATAATAGTAATGTGGAATCTATTACTTCTGAATGATAAATGCACTTTAGAAACATTTAATATTATTTTTGGGATTTTTTGTATCAACTTTTTATTCCATATAATTGATGAGATACAGTTATTAGAGTTAATTTAGAGAAATAAAAAATTGTTGTTATTTCGAGTCATATTTTATATCCTAAAATATATTGTAAATCCTCATACATTCTTAAATATTCCACATATAAAAATATATTTGATGTTTTCATCCTTAATATGTATGAATAAAATATTCTGATATCTCATAATCATGAATTTTTTCACACTCTTTTGAGCATGTCAGTATTTAATGTTATTCCCTTTTAACTTAATGAATATTTTTGATTCAGTTAAGATCTTCTTCCTTAGCATCCTTTATTGATCATCATATAATATCTTTGATAATATTTAGTATTTTTTTTTGAATTTATCATTTATTTCCTGATAAAGAAATAAATTTGATATCATATCATTAAATATTTTTCCATTTCCATTATCTTGTGATTATTTTCAATGAAATAACATACTGAATTCATGTAATTGCACTTAATCTACATATAATATGATGAATGATAATTTTCTTCATTGGGTGTGATGAAGTTCAAGACATCCTCACTTGAACCAACTCTTTCATTGGATTTCACTTTATATTTCATCATGTTAATACTCTAAATAATTTTAATTTGATAACTAAAATAAAAATGTTAAATATATAATTTCTTGCACTACTCAATATTTAACATTATTCCATCAATTCAGGGAGAGTAAAATCATCAAGTTAAAAAATTATACCCCATATATGATATATATATATATATCAATGCTTATGTTCATCAATAGAAACAATTTTATAGATATATTATATAAATAAGTAACTATTATGTGATCATTAAATCATACCAGTATAGAGAATGTAAAAAATCACTCTCTATCTCTCTCACCTTTTAATTTTGGTGGGTTTTTATAAATAATGAGTAAAGAAAATTCCTTCAAATTTATTTGGGAATTGCATAGCTGGTGGATAACTTTAGTAGGGAAAAAATACATTGATTAATGTATGTGGATTTATTCAACTATAAAATAAATAATGATACAAATTTCATGTATTCTATTGGTAATTTATTTTATTTTAGTCCAAAAACTTCTCTCATGGGATATTTTTTTAAAATTATATTTTATTATATGCCCATAAAAATCATCTATGATATTATATTTACTTAATCAAAAATTATTTTTATATAAAAATAAAAATGTGAAGAAACAATTTATTCTATGCTATTATACATTTGAATCATATGTTACTATATTACATGACTAATTTTAATTATTTAAGTTTTGAAGTTGTATAATATGACATAATATATCATATTATATGATATCAATAAATTGTGGAATTTAAAGAAAATAATTTATCTTATTGTATAATGTTATTCCCATATCTCATAAAAATGATAAAATTAAAAAAATTAAAAAAAATCATGGTCCAATCAAATCCTATAATAACTAGTCATAATAGAAGACCCATGTGACTATGCACTTTGGATTCTGGGTTTTCCTCATATCATAGAATATGATACACATTGATGTTATTTAAGGATTAAATTCATAGTTTATGACCTATTAATTTATAAGAATTATGATAAGGGATCAATGAGAGTCTTAGAATCTATGGCATGTGAATAATATAATATCAAACTTATTAAAAAATATTTTTACATTTTTAAAATAAAATTTTATTAATTAATTTATAATTCAATACTTCATTTTATCAAAATGAAAATGTTTAAATTATATTTGTGAAATTTTCAAAAATATATATTTCCCTCTATATATGAAATTATTGTCATTGTTTTAGTCCAAAAATTTCTTATTTTAATGATCACAAATCATGTTTCATATGATTATAATGAATTATATGTTTTATAATAAAAATATTTTTTTCAGAAAAAAAAATATGCTATGTATGTATCTACTTCATGGAGAATTGGATCAACCATAACAGATAAAGTGACCATAGATGATTGACCTCAAGGAAATCTAAGAAACATTGAATAAAGTTTTCTATGTTTCAACAAACCGCACATTATAGTCAAGTTAACTTATTTTGAATCCATGATATCGCACAATAGATGATCGATCGTGGTGATGAAAGCTAAAATCTTTCCAATTGTTAGAACTACCACACAAAGAAAATAATGTGACTACATGATTAATTCACCTACCATATAATGAAATTCAACTGACTATAAAAAATCTAGATTTCTCTGAGTGAAGAAGCTACCACACTAAGAAACACATCAACCATATAAAGAAAGTTAATCCGCCATGGAAGATAAAAAATATTTCTATCATTGTTGGATTAACTATATATTGAACATATATTAACCATTCATTATATTTATACTATTATTTCCACTCAACTAATTGTGGATAAATATTTGGTCAAGCTATGGAGCTATAACATTTTGACCCCTGGGGACCGTATGATGGTGCTACCACATGAAGGGATTTTTCAATGATCATGAGTAAAATACCTACCATGCTTAAAGTAAAGATCCCTAATGTCTAGTTTTTGTATTTAATGAGACATTTTAAAGTGGTTATGTTTTTAGTTTGGGGATTATTATCCATCAATGGCTATATTGAGAAAAAACTTCTCAAAAATAGAGGAAGCATTGCAATTGACTATGTGTGGTACTTTTCTATAAAATTTATGCTTGTTTTCTTCTGCACTATGACACTCAATTTTCTTGGTGAAATTTTACAAACTTACATGAAGAAACAAATTACTAAAACACTAATGCTCAATTTTTCAAGAAAATATAAGGAATAAAACCCTTCTAATCAACCGAACTTGATCAAATATTGAGTTACATTAAACTACTAAAAAAATCATTTTTATCTCTATTCCTTTTAAAATTTGAATTATGTTTTTTATTGAATATATATTGATCAATTCTCTTGTACTATAATGTAATGTGATAGTATAATCCCTATATTGTTATTTTTTCTCATTTTTTTCCATTGAATAACATTGGAAGATTATTGGTTGGGCCTGGACTGCATTTTCTATTTTTTCCAAAACGCAATCTAGGTTGTCGATCTGTTTATTATGTATTATTAATAAATTTCAAATATTCAATATTTATGAAATATTTAATTAATAAATGTGTATTTTTAATGTTTATATTATTTCAAAAATTATTTATATCAAGTATTTATATATATTTTGACCATATAAAAATTATTTTAGATATTAAAATTTAATTATAATATTAAATATATCATATAAATTCTACCAAATTATTTAATTTTTATTATTTATTACATTATTAAAATAGCCTTAAAATTTATTTAAATTATTTTATATTATATATTTCGTTTATTATATATAATTAAATAATAATTAGTTGTTTTAGTTCATATAATTCAAAAGTAAATATTTTTTTATAAATTCAAAAATGTTGGGGTTAAAAATGACTAGTTAAAACCTCAAAAACTTTATGTAATTGAGTATGTATTGTGAGACTTAGGGTTAAACTTTTGAGAATTTTGAGATCTTGGGTTCTATCTAGAATGGTAAAAATTGGGTATCAGGGACACCATACCGACTAATTGGTTTAATTTTTAATTCATATGATTTTAATCCTCTACATTAATTATTTTTCAGGTATCATTTTCATTTGATCCAATTAAGGATATTGTGGAAAATTATAATTAAATATTTTACTATGAATGCATAAAATAGATCATTAACTATATAAGGATTTCATATTAATTTGTTTACACTCGTGTAGAAAATAGCTCTTAACATATGTTATTTTTTACTTTTAAAATTAGTTATTAAATGAAATCAACGCTGGGTATTTTCAAAATGTATTATTAATGATGGTTACATGAAACTAATAAATAAAAAATAATTTATCACATCATTTATTTATAAAATGATGTAAAAAAGTATACTAAATATCTTAATTATTATGAGATAAATTAAGTTTCAACTTCATTTGTTTTCATAACTGACATGAAAAAAAAAATTTATTTAAAAGAATTTCCTCACACTACTTTATTTGGAAAAATATAGAACAAATATAACATATAAAAAAAATATAACCCAAATTGATGTATTTATAATACATGATGATACATTAAATTTAAAATGTACTTATAATTAAATTGAATAAATATCATTTTCTATACGCAATTGTAAACTAATACAAAAGAAAAATTGACTATTAAAACCTAAAATGATATATATATATAGCCATTTTTTAACAATCCCTCTCCCTTGATTATTAAGTAGGGAAAATGTATTTATTCTATAAAAAATAGATAAAATTGGAAATAATGAACACATTTACATTAAAATAATGAGCACAAGTACAAGTACATATAAAATAAATACTTATAAAAAATAAAATCATTCGTCATATATAGGGTTTTTGAGAAATTTTAGATGTACTCCTACTATTGTTTGAAGATAAATTTAAACCCATCATTGAAAAAAATCCCTCTAAATATGCATGATAATTTGATTATAAAATTAATAATCAAATACTTTAGTTATAAGAGAATAAATATCCTGTATGTTTGTCCTTTTCTTTTATAACTTAATAGGAATATTCAAACTAATATCTCTTATAGAGAGAAAAATGAAGGTTTAAATAAACACAATATTTCATTGCAAGAAACTAAAATCATATTTATTTACACTAATTTTTCTCTCTTATTTAATGATAATATCTATAAAAATAATAAGCTTAAACTGGTCTCAAATAATGGAAAATGTTACATTCAAAATTTTACAGCAAAATGTAAAGTTTTCATATATATCATAACCAATGAAAGACATCAATGTCAGTAAGTTTTAGGTATTTAATGATATAATTCAGGAAAACTAATTAACATATTCAAAGATAAATATATTTTTAGAAAACATGTTAAAATTATAAAATAAATTGGTTCTATATGTAATAAATAATATATAAAATTAATTTTCATTTGTATATTGAAAAACTAGACAAATGTTAAAAAAATGAAGCACTTAAAATTAAATTATCCACACATAGTCACTCCTAAAGCAGGTCTAAGTTTTTAATAAACATAAATGAGAAATTTATAAACATTAAACTGAATCAATTAAATATAGTAGGATTTTATAGAATATATAAATATAAAATAAAAGAATATATAACATTATAACAATAATGAAATTATAGAACTATTAACTTCTTCATTATAAAAATAGTTTACATATCAAATTAATAGTAATAAATCCTGAAATATTTCATAATATATAACACCATAAATTAAAATTTTATTTTATATTACCTTGATTTTATTAGATAATTAATGTGGTAGATATGTGAATTTGAAGTGAGAAACATGGTGTGATGATAACGTTGAATGGAAGGACTATAATAAGTGCACAAAGAGAGAGGGATATGATATGTTAAAATTCCTTCCATAAATGTCAAAATGATTTTATAATTGAAGTAAAAAAGGGTTCAAAAGATATTAGAGTGAAAATATAGTGTATATAGAGGAGCAGGAGTTCCATAATGAAATAAAAGATTTAGTTATAGTTATAAATTCATTAGAAAAGATTAAATATTGGTTATTACAAAAAACAACAAAAACACCCCAATATAAAATATTTTTCACGTTATTTATAACAAAATATATGTTATAGATATGTTTTTAAAGGAAGTTATTTATTATCCAATGTGAAAACTATCCATGGTCTAGTATTTAACATTTTTTTTAAAAAAATGGTTTTTAAATATATTTTACATAATAAATTATCTACATGAAATTATAAATGATAAAAATATTTTTTTCTAATATTTATTCATTTTAATTTATTTAAATGTGAATAATGTGTATAAATTGAATCACTTAAAGTATAAATTCATTTAGGTATTAAATTAAATTTAATAGGTTTTTCATGTGATTCATTTTGATGTTAAATAGGGAAATTATTAAAATTCTCTCACAAAATAACATGTAAGATTAAATTTAATAATCACACTCTTATGGTATTGATAAATCAAATGGGTGGTTCATGAAAATATAGGACACTCATGGTTTATTTTGTGTAAGAGATTTATGAAAACAATTATTCAATTGAGAGAGTTGAGTTACACTTAGTTGAGTGGACCTAATTGGATTATACTCCCTCCAAAATGAATTTGGGATTGTTAGTTAGATGATTCTAAGAAATGTTTTATCAATAAAAAAATCAAGAGATTTATTTTATATAATTTATAAATTTCATCCATCAAAATTTCTATATTTGGAAATAATACTCAAAAATTTACTTGGAACTTGATGAAATATAGATCATTACACAAATAGAAAAATTATTTATAACATCGATATTTTATCATCAATTATTTAATAATCATCATTAAATATACTACAAGGGTATTTTTAACATCATTAATTACAATAACTGGCATTAAAAGTATTCAAAAATATTTTTCATGATGGTCATTGCAATAAGAAACTTTACAAAAATTCATGAATATTTATAACATCTTTTACAAAATAACTAATGTCGAACTAAAGTTAAAATTTATTTAGAATATTTTAAACTTTGGTTACTTTAAAAACGGACTTTAAAAATATTTTCTATTATATTTTTAACATCACTTTTAAAAAATAATCAAAGTTAAGAGGGGATTTTTAACATCACTAATTTAAAAATCCATGTTAAAAACATTATGTAAAATATTATTAACATTGGTTCTTAAAATAACTAATGTTAATAATAAAAATATAACACATAAATTTTATTTTTTAGCTTTATGCCAATTAATTTTATCTTTTCTACTTACCATATCATCCTTATGAACATGTAAATTTAATTTTTTTCACATTATGATCAAGTATTTTCCATTCATGCCTATAAATATGTCATATTATACAATTTTGATTCTATTTTCATACCAAACTTTTATTTCTCCCTCACTCTTTAAGTATCTCTCACCCATATGATGGTGACTGTGTCTTCGATAAAAAAAAATTTGGAAAAAAATTCAAGGATGATAAAGATATTTTTTGAGATTTATAATTTATCAAAGATAATTACATAGAGGGAAAATATATATAATGATTTATTTTACTCTTTTGTGATTTTTTTATAACATTGTTATTAATATATTTTTGATTATTAACATTATATCTCACTGAGATCATTAATTTTTCATATTTATATTTATAAAATAATTATTCTACCATTTATAAAATTGATTATTTTTTATTTTTATTATTAGAAACCAATGTTTGTTTTTAAATAACTGATGTCAAAAATATTTTTTTAAAAAAATTATTCAAGAACGCATAACTTACATGGTTTTTTATATGCTAAATAAAGTAATGGACGTTTCATATGATATAATAAGTATTTTAAAATTAATAAACTATAAAAATGATCACCCCAAGGTTTAATGATAATAGTCAGAAAAAATATTAATAACAATGTTCTAGAAAATTAGTATAGAATAAAAGAAATTATTATATTTATTTTATCCTTATACAATCATCTTTTATAAATCATAACACTAAAACAAATGTCTTTATTATCTTATAAATCATTTACATAATTTCTCTCATCAAAGACACCCTATACATCTTCTAAATGGATATTCAATCATGATTTAGAATCGATGAATGATCACTATAGGGATAATTTTGTTTCTTAGATAAAATCGCATGGGTATGATAAATTTAATGATAGAGGGAGAAAATAAATTTTTGGATGTTAATGGATGAATGATTATATTATGTAATATATTTCTAGGAGTGGATGAAAAAAATTAAGTGTGATGTGAAAAAAAAGAAATTTATATGTTCAATTAGATGAATCTATATGTGGGGAAGTTAAAATTCATGTGTGAAAAGAAAAAAACTTGGATTTTCATATTACTGTTTAATTTTTATTGTGGGTTATTTTAATTATAAATGTTATAAATGAATGTTCTGGGTGACTAACAAGAGTTTTATAGGGCATGAAAAATACATATTTTCTTCATAATCTATGATGAATATGATATTTACATCAATGATAAACATCATGATCAATGAAATTGACTCAATGATTGTCACAAACAAGCCCAGGTACCCTCGGAACCAAATAAACAAGAAATTATTGACATAACCCAAAGGGAATTCTTGATACCCATGGGTCAGTGATTAGCACTTAGCAACATACAACATACAAGTGGGAACAAATTCTACCACAAGAATGTAGAATCAAAAGAAAAACAAAATAGTATGCATATCAAAAGAAAACTCCACTAGAAGTAAGGTACCTGAATACAAAAAGGCATAAATCCAAAGTACTGAAATCCAAGTACTAATATAGGAAAATACCCCCACATTCCCTAAGTACACAACTCAATAAATCCAAAGCTCAATATCTAGTTTCACCTATAATGGATCCCTTCTCTTTTGTTGTGCCTTGAAGGAGAATGTCTAAAAACACCCAAAGGAAAAATTTAGGGTGTGAGCCTAATCCAAATAGAATACAACCAAAGATTCCATAATAGATTCCAAATATAAACTATCCAAATAAAATATTTCAAATTTTTAGAAAAAAAAATATTTGGAAATTCAAAAGAATATTTAAAAAAACATACTAAACTATTTCAATATGGTGGAAAATACCTTTAAATCATGGGATTTACTTTACAAGAGATTAAATATTTCTATAATAATGACTTAAGTAAAATATTTATATAAAAGAATTTATATAAATTAAGAATCCATGTAAATCAGTTCAAACAAACATTGGTATATATTTATATCTCAAATATAAATAAAAGAGTGAGCAACATGGTCATCTACCAAAAGGTATGATAGTATTAATCAGCTATAGGATTCTGCACTCTCTATGTGAACTCAACAAAATGCTCATACACACATACCTATGACACTGGCCAAAAGAGACTTTTCACCAACCAATTGGGGATGTAACCCACTGCATGTATGTTTTAGAATGTTGTCATTGCGTAGAGTGTATCCAAATAACTCACTAACTACCTAAGGCTTGAATGTTCTCTTAAATGATGGGAAAACTATTTTAAGAGTCTTTAAAATATGATCAATCCCATTCTTCCATTTCAAAAATTATAATTTCTTTCCATTTAAAACCAAAAAAAAGTTTTATTCAAAAAAATTCCTTTTTCACAAGATAAAACCACTAGGTTTTTGTCAAATCATTTTAAGCCATTCGCATGTTCGAATATCATTCAAACCCAAACCCATTATTTTCATAATTCCTTTTCAAAATTAAATTCATCAATTTAATTGAAAATATTTCCATCAAATATACACTTTAAATTATAAAATTTCCACAAACCCACCCAAATTCAATGGGATTGGGGGGTTCCCAAGTTTCCATTCCAAAACCATTTCAAATATCCCAATTCACTGGAATTGGGTTTAATCAAAGAAATTGAATGAAATATTGATCATTTGAATTTAAATCATAAATTGAAATAAGTCAAGAAATAATATGGTAATCAATTTATAAAATCAAGATGGGACCACCTACTGCTTTCCTGAAGAATGACACTTGCAACGGCACCCTTTAATGAGAAAAAAGGTGAATTATTCTCTGAAACACAACCTAGAATCAAGATCCAACACCATGTGACATAGATCTATTAATCTCTAGATGATCCATTGAATAAACAATAGGAGAGAAGGAGAGAAAGTTGAAGAACAAGGGAAAGAACTTACCCAGGAATAACATCACAAACGAAATGAAGATTAGAAGCTGATCTGATCAAACAGGAAGGTGGGTGCCTCTAAAAATAGCCTAGGGAGATTCTAGGGTCGATAAATAAGAGGTCTTGGAATAATAGATTAATGGGTACTGCCAAATTTCCTACTTTAGGCTGGGTGTGGGATGAGTCACAATGTGTACCCAGGGGTCATGGTGTGTAGGCCACGCTAGATAAGTATGCTGAAAAACCCAACACATCAGGTTAAAAAATAATTATTTAACCCCCTACGAAATGAGTACCAGCTCACGACATGATCTCCCACTTCACGACATGCAACCAGCACCAAGTACACGACGTGTACTTCATGTACACAGTGTGTACCTATTCTGCAGTCAGTAGTAAACCCAAAAAAACACATAAAATGATTTTTAATTAAAATAAAACATATAAAAGATAGAAAAATTACCTAATAAAGGTAACAATATGTTACAACCTCCCCACAGTAAAAAAATATTGGCCCCTAGAAAGCCTATGAATAAGCTTTCATGCCAAAAATATGAGGCCATTCCTCTCTCATCAGTGCCTCACGATCACACATCTCATGACTATCAACACCATGATGTGAGAGAACACAAACCAAAGGTATCATCCTCCCATTAAGTACCTTGATATCAGTATCAATCATCATGAATGGCCGTTCAGTCAAAGATAAATCGGGCCTAATCTTAAGATCACTCTAGCGCAAAATGTGAGATGGATCAGATAAATACTTTCTTAGTTGTGATACATGGAAGACATTATGTATCAATATCAGATGTGGTGAAAGTATGGAATTTTATACAACTTTCCCCACCTTCTCAACTACCTTGAAAGGTCCTAAAAAGTGCGGATCAAGCTTCCATTTCCTCCCAAGCTATCAATGACCCAACCTGGGTGAAACATTTAAGAACACCTAATCACCAACTAAAAACTCCAAAGGTCTAGGATGTTGATTATCATAAGACTTATATTGGATTGTTACTATTAACATCCTCTAAGGAATCATTTGAATCTTTATTTTTGTCTCATCCACCAATCTTGGTGAAACCAAAGAATATTCACCGAACTCAGACCAAAACAACAGAGATTTACAAGGCCAGCCATACAAGGCCTTAGAAGGTGCCATTATGACAGAGGACTAGTTACTGTTGTTATAATATAACTCAACCCACCCCAAGTGATCATCCCAATTCTCCCCAAAATCAAGGTCATAAACACGAATCATACCCTCAAGAATATATATATATATATATATATATATATCTTTCTATCTGGCCATCCAACTGTGGATGGTAGGCCGTGCTCAAATGAACCTCAGATCTCGATGCCTCTTGAAGGCCTCTCCAAAAGTGAAAATTAAACTAAGGATCCCTATCGGAGACTATAACAGATGGAAATCCATAATAATGAACAATATATTTCACATAAATATCACCCAACTCCTCAACATTAGTCGTATCATGAATGGGTATAAAGTTAGCCCACTTGTCAGCCTGATGATCACAACCCATATCACATTTTTTTCTCTGTTTATGAGGAAACCCAACCCTAAAGTCCCTCGAGATCTCATACCACTTACAAGTAGGTACTTGAATCATTTGAAGAAAACCTTAAGGTTTCTAGTGCTTGGCTTTCACTTGCTGGAATGTATAGCAATGAGAGACAAACTTAACAATGTCTTGTCTCATACAGGGACACTAGAACTTCCACATCATGTCATAGAAAATCTTAGTGGTTCCTAGGTTCATATCCCATTGATAATTATGGGAATCCCACATCACTTCCTTTATTGGTACTAATAGCACAACGAATCAATTTTGATAGAATAGAATACCCTCTTTGGAGAAAAACCATTAGGAAACTATCTCCCCACCATAAAGGGATTCTCTTATACTAGGAAACTCATCATCAAGATCTTGATCCTGAAGAATCACCGTTAGAAGAGTATAAATCATCTAAACACTAGCCAAAGAAACCTCTACCCTTTTCTTATGAACTCCAATATGAAACTATGCAAATAGATCCATCAAATTACACTCTTCTGAAGATTCTTTCCGTACTTGGGTAGAAATTTTACTGCTCAAAGCATCTGTAATAACATTCCCTTTCCCTGGGGTATAAGCGATGTCAATTTCAAAATATTGTAGGTACTTTACCCAATGCCTCGGCTAAATATTCAAATATTTTTGGGATAAGATGTAACTCAAGATTTTCTGGTCTGAAAACACGGTAAACCTCTCACTATAATAGTAATGCTGCCAACTCTTAAGTGTGTATATCATAGCTACAAATTACATGTCATGGGTAGGATAATTATTCTTGTGTGGCCTAAGCTGAGATGATCCATATGCTACCACAAGATCACCCTGCATAATAACCCAACCCAACCCTGAACATGATGCATCAAAGAAGACCACATAGCCCTTCTCAGCTTCTAGAAGAGTTAACACTAATGTAGTATCCAACATACGCCTAAACTCAAAAAAATAGATACGACATTTATTATCCCACAAAAACTTCACCCACTTTTTGAGGAAGATTAGTCATTTGAGAAACCATCTTCATGAAATCCTTCAAAAACTTGTGGTAATATCTAGATAAGACCAAGAAGCTCCAGATATCAAATACATTTCATGGTTTCTCCCAGGTCATAATAGCCCTCACCTTTTTAGGATCATCTAATAAACCATATTCAGATACCATGTGTCCAAATAATTTAACTTCCCAAATTTTTAAATCACACTTTTAAATCTTGGAATAAAGGTAGTGATTTCTTAGTAGATTCTGAACTATTCTTAGATGTCGCACATGATCCTCCTCAGACTTGGAGTAATCAAGAATGTCATCCAGAAAAACTACCATAAAGGTATCCAGATAGTCATGGAAAATCATGTTCATTAAAGCCATGAAAACTTTTGGAGAATTTTTTAAACCAAAGGGAAAAAGGGTACTCATAGTGGCCATACATACTCTAAATGGTAGTTTTCTAAACATCTTATTCTTTTATCCTCAACTGATGGTAACCAGATCAAAGGTTGATCTTTGAAAACCACTTCACCCCTTTTTGCTGATCAAAAAAATCGTCAATCTGTGGAAACATATATTTGTTCTTTATCATAACTTGATTGAGATTTTGATAATCAACACATAAGATAAGAGAACCAACAACCTTCTTATCAAAGATAACCAGAACTCCCTACGGTGACACACTTGGATGAATAAATCCTTTATCTATAAGATCATACAATAGAGACTCCATCTATTTCAGCTCATCCGGTTCCATATGGTAAGAGGGGATATAGACCGGTTGAGTATCATAAATTAAGTCAATAGAAAACTCAACCTCTCTCATCAGTGGAAGACTAGAGAAATATGAGGGGAACACATTGGAAAACTTGGCAACAACTAAAGAAAGATCACCTCCTATTGAATCTCGCTCCTAGTCAAAACAAAAAATTGATATCACTTTCCCTAACTCTAGATGAGAATTTATGACTTTGTTCGACCTTGGTTCCCATTATCCTTGAAAAACAATAGGCACACCATTAGTTATAGTAAAGTAGACCCATCGAAGATAAAAATAAATTCAGGATTTGTTGTTAACGAACCAATCCGTACCGAACATGACGTCAAGATATTTCATATCAAGAACCAAAAAAACTCCAAGATAGCTCAACATTTGATATAGAGAATACATAGGAAGGACTACATAGACCATGCTCTCTCTTCATACCAAAGGGTGTAGTAATATCTATTGCACAAGATAGTTTCCCCATAGAAATTTTTAGAAGATTTAAGATATGGTTTGAAATAAAAAAAAATTAGATGAATTAGTATAAAAAAGAGCAGGAAGTAATGATGAATAAATGGTAATGTTACCTTTTACAGTTGTTGGACCCATGCCTACTTCATCGGAAGACTCTTAGATTTCATTAAGAAGATTCATTCCGGATGCCTATGGTAGGAACCCTTTTATCATCAAAGAATTTTATTTTCCCATATTTTTATGAGGATCTATTGATCCTGTCCCACTACATGGATTAGATAAGTGATGGAAAAACCTCTGTAAGTGCCATGAACGTCTGCAGGAGCTACATTTGTTGGGTGCCTCATTACAACCCCTCCTAGAATTTCATATCTTTCCACACAATTATAAAGTCAAAAAACTTCCTCCTGAAGTTGTATGGGTTATTTATTGACTCTTCCATCAATAAATTATGTGATTATCATCATGATTCTATTTTCTTTTTAAGGAACCAACACTGCCACTAGGGGAAAAAGGAACTCCCATCAACCTTGACTTCTAAGTTAAGTCCATATCTACCATCATCGCCCTATCCAACACATCAGAATAAGTGGGAAGCTTCAGCATGAAAACCTAAGAATGAATATCTGATCGAAGTTCCAACTTGAACCATCAATACTTCATCCTCTCATTAGATACAATCTCAGAATCAAACTACACCAGCTCAGAAAACTGATTTGAATACTCAGTCATGGTTTTTCAGCCTTCTCAAGCTTGAATAACTCCACATCCTTAGACAACACAATCAACTATGGATATAACTGATTGGTGAAAAGATACTTGAAGTATTTACACTATAATCCATCATGTTTCCCTTCCATCACCATCATGTACCACCTTCTCCTACTTAGTCCCTCTAGCATGAATGTGGTACACTTAACCCATATCACTTATGGTATCTCCAAGAATTAAATCAAACGTTCAATATTGCCCAAAAATTCCTCTGCATATTGAGGGTCAGTAGAGGCTTTGAATATTGGTGGGTTCTAGAGAAGTAACTCTTGATAATGGTTTTGAAGAACATTTCCCAGAGGATCCACAGCTGGAACTGGGGGGAACTGGAGGTGTTTCATATCCCAGAGCTCCGATAGTATGCACAATCACCTCAACAATATTCAGATCAACAATATGATTTTCTTGCTGAGTTTTTTTGTTGTATCCTCTTCTTGTATATGATTCACACTTCTTTTAAGAGGCATGATACTACACAACATCTTCGGATAAAAGAAAACCTAAGATTAACACCCCAACTGAGTAAAAAAAACTCAATAGAAGGGAAAAACAATATTTGGATTTCTCTCTATCCAAATCTCAATATGGAAAAGACTAGAACTAAAACACAATAAATCTTTCCCTAGCCACCCATGGTAACTTAAAGTTCATTGCGGTGAGATCTTATTAGACACTCAATCGCAACTACCTCCTAAGTCTTTATAGGATTTAAAATATTCATACTGACTTCAAGAAAAAAGAAAGATCAAAAGAATCCTATGATACAAATCTTTCACGATCCAACCCAGGTACACTAGAAACCCAAAAACTGAGGTAGTTCAGACATAACCTTAAGGGAGTTCCCAATCCCCAATTCAATGAGATTAGGGGTTTCCCAAGTTTTTGTGCGAAAATCATTTCAAATATCCCAATTCACTAGAATTGGGTTTTATCAAAGCAATTGAAAGAAAGATTGATCATTTTAATTTAAATCACCAATTGAAATAAGTCAATAAATATGATGGCAATCAATTTGGAAAATCAAGATGGAACCACCTACCTCTTTCTCTAAGAACAGCACTCTTAATGATACTCATCAACGAGAATAAAGATGAAGGAGTCCTTGAAACACAAAACAGAAGCAAGATCCAACACTACATGACTTAGAACCTTTAATCCCTAGATGATATTTTGAAATACCAAGAGTATACAGGGAGAGAAACTCAAAGAACAAGGGAGATAACTTACCCAGGAAGCACGCCGCAAATGTAATGAAGATCTGAAGCATATCAGATCGAACCAGAAGGTGGGGCATCTCTAAAACCCTATTAGGGAGAGTCTAGGGTTGATATCCAAGAGTTATGGGAATAATAGACTGAGAGGTACATCCAGAACCATTACTTTATGTTGGGCATGGTTCGATTCATGATGTGTACCTAGGGGTCACGATGTGTAGGCCACACTAGATAAGTACGTTGAAAACCCATTGACTCAGGTTGAAAACCCTCTATTTGACACCTAAATGACATGTACCACATGTAAACAATGTGTATCAGCTCATGGGTTGGCGAATAGAACATGGAATCATACAACATACAAGTGGGAATGATTTCTACCACAAGAATATGGAATATAAAGAAAAACAAAACAGTATGAAAATCAAAAGAAAACTCCACTAAGAGTTAGGTACCAGAATAAAAAAAGGCATAAAGAAAAATTACTAAAACCCAAGTACTAAAATAAGAAAACACCCCCAAAGTCCCCAAGGACACAACTCATCAATTCCAAAGCTCAATAGTTGGATCAACCTCTAAGAGATCCCTTCCCTTTTCTAGATCCTGGAAAGAGAAATTCTACAAACATCTGAAGTAAAAAACGTAGGGTGTGAGCCTAAACCCAGTAGGATACCACCAAATACTCCATAAAAGATGCCACATATATACTCTCCAAATAAAAGCTTTCCATTCTTTCAGAACAAACAGATTTGGAAATTTAAAATCATATTTAAACAAAACATGCTAATAAGTTTCAATATGATGGAAAATTATTTTAAAGAAGAGGAATTACTTTACAATAGATTGAATATTTCTAAAACAATGTATTATGTAAAATATTTATATAAAATAGTTTATATAAATTTATCTATCATGTAAAGTTTTTTAAAAAACATTGGAATATATTTATATATCAAATATAAATAAACAACTGAGCAATATAGGCATATACCAAAAGGTATGATTGTATTAACTAGGTATAGGATTCATAACTCTCAATGTGAACTCATCAAAACCTATATACACATGTCCCTATGACACTGGCCAAAGGATACTCATCACCAACCCATTGGGGATGTGACCTGGTACATGTATGTTTTAGAATTTTGTCATATCGTAAAGTGTATCCAAATAACTCACTAACTACCTAAGGAATACATGCGCTCTTACATGAAGGGAGAAATATTTTAAGAGTGATTAAAATATAATAAATCTAATTCTACCATTTCAAAAATGATAATTTCATTCCATTTAAAACTAAAACATTTTTTATTCAAAAACATGCATTTTTCACAAGATAAAACCACTGGGTTTTTATCAAAAAAAATTAAAACTGTTTGCAGGTTTGAAATTCATTCAAAACCAAATCCATCATTTGCACAATTCCTTTACACAATTAAATTTGAAAATTTAATTAAAACATTTCCATAAAATCCAAAATTTAAATTTAACAATTTAAATTAGATAATTTTTATAAACCCACCCCAATTTAATGGTATTGGGGGTTTCCCAATTTTCTATGCCAAAACAGATTCAAATATATTAATTCATTGGAATTGGGTTTTATCAAATCAATTGAAAGCAAGATTTATCATTTGAATTAAAATCATCAATCGAAATAAGTTATGAAATACAATGGTAATCAATTTGGAAAATCTGGATGGAACCACCTACTTATTTCCCGTAGAACAGCACTCACAACTGCACCTGTTAATGATAACTAAGGTGAAGGAATCCTTGAAACACAACCTAGAAGAAATATCCAACACCACATGACAGAGATCCTTCATTCCCTAGATGATCCATTGAAAACCCAATAGGGTATAAGGAGAGAAACTCTAAGAACAAGTAAGAGAATTTACCCAATAATTTCCCTACAAATGAAATGATGATTCGAAGCCAATTGGATTGAACTGAAATGTGGGGTACCTCTGAAAGCCTCCTAAGAAGAGTCTAGGGTCGAGATCCAAGAGGTCTAGGAATAATAGACTATCTGTTACTTCCAAATGCATTAATTTAGTTTGGGCATGGTCTAAGTCATGATGTGTACCCAGGGGTTATGATGTGTAGGCCACACTAGATAAGTACGCTGCAAAACTCATCACATTGGGTTGAAAAACCACTATTTATCCCCTACATGATGTGAAAAATGACACGGCATGATCTCCCAGTTTAGGAAATGCAACCAACACCAAGTACATGACATATAATTCAGGTACACTATGTGTACCTATTCTACAGTCTATAGTAAACCCATAAAAACACATAAAAAGGATTTTTCATCGAAAGGGAACTCATAAAAAGAGGAAAACTTACCCGATCAAAGTAACAGGATGTTATAATGATTAATTGAAGAGATAATGCAAGAACCAAATCTCAGGATCTCCTAGTATTATTTATAATTAATTTATACAATTTTAGAACTACCTTGACATGAATTCATTCTTTTTTGATGGATTTAAAAACATCTCTACATCGTATCAGTGTTCTGTTGTAGTAATCAAAAGTAGATTCCTTCTAGTGGAGATCTAGATGTGCTCCACGAACCTCGAAATTTTTTCATAGGAATCTTTGGGTTTTATTATGGTAGATCCTAACTCTTGCATGGTTCAACTTTTATAGTACTGAGAACCTATTCAAGGGAAGCTTCTCTTTGATCTCTATATAAATGAGACTAGTGGGGGAGGAGGATCACACTTTGTTCTTGAGAGTGTTCTTGGAGATAGAGCTCTCTAGGGATTTGAGAGTATTCTCTCTAGATGTCATTGTTCACAAAAAATGAAATAGAAATCCTTAAGAAATAATATAATTAGGTTTATTTACCTCTAGAGTTAGAAAATAATAATTGCAAAACTTCCCCATTATTATTATTTAATACCTACGGAACCCCATGTCTATAATATTAATATTATTATTATTATTTCTAGAAATTCACTAAACTAGATAATTAAATTAAATATAAATTATTTAAATAATATTTATTATATATTATTTTTCCCTGAACTGTTATTCTTAATCCATCATTCATCCAAAATATTTATTTGTAATTGAATAGTGAATAATTATTTATTAAATCACTTTCACTACTTTATTCTCTAATAAATAAATAAATACTATATTAACTAAATATAAAATAAATAATTATTATATATTCTACTTAAAAAATATTCTCTCAAATAATTGGTGAGTGAATAAATGTGATCAAGAAAAAAATGAATAATTCTTAAACAATATATGGGAATAACATTCATTCAACTTGTTAAATAATAAATAATATTACTATTTATTTATTATTATGGATACCCTTAGTGTGCGACCATCCAGGCATCTTTCTCAATGGAATTAGGTGATGTAGTTAAAAGTCCAATATTGACATCTAGAAACATTCCAAAGCACAAATAAAGAAATATGTTGACATTGAAATGACATAAAAACTAATATGAATACTTATTGTGTAATATAATCTCTTTATAATGATATCCCTAATCAAGAAGGTTGAATTCTGTTGTTATCAACCTACGTGTTTGACGTATCATTCTTTTAGAAATTAAACTTTCTTATAGGACACGATGAATATAAATTTATGGAGGCTATATCATTTACACCAAAGGGACTAATATATCAACTTATTTTCAAGAACGGAAAGGGTAAATCATTTATCACATTATTCCTTAATTAAGTATTACTCATGATTCACCCAATGTATCTTACATTTATGTGAGCATATGTTATCATGATTTTTGTCAATACATCAAAGTATGTGACTCATAATATCCATTAATGATTATATCAAAAGTATAAGGACTAATAAACACATACACATATAGGAACATTCAATGACACTTATAAATATAGATTTCCTACTAGGATGTCTCATTCTTATAATCTTATATACTATAAATTACCAAGGGCGTACACCACGAGAAGGTTCCTTAGAGTATTATGAGTCTACACCCATGATAACTTATTTCATTTTTTCCCTAAAATTATTTTATCATTCTATATAATATATATTTATGAATGATTTCATGGAACTTCTTGGTTCTCATAATAGCAGGGAACTGCAATGAACATTTAATGAGAAAATTTCTCTTAGGAAATTATAACATACTTTGTCATATAGAATAAAGATAATTATGTTATCAGTATATTATTAATATTCAATACTATGAATATAGATAATCATAAAGTACATTGAAGTTGATTCTAGGGAACCGGCTATAATAGGATCCCACTTGCACTAGATCCAACTAATAACAACCTTCAGTACACTAGCTCCCACATTATACTCATGATTCTATTGAAATAATGATTTCTTATAGGGTTTCACCATGTTTTCTTCCATGGAAACATTTATTAGTGAAACTTTACCTATATTAGAACAATATATGAATATGTGATACTTATGAAGTATATGTTTTCCTATTGACGTAACCTTAACTCTTTTGCAAGAGCCACCATTACGGTATTATCATAATATAAAGTAATAGGGTCTTTACTTCTAGGTATCACATCAATATAATAGATAAATCTTCATATCAAAATGTCTTATTTGGCTATATTAGAAGAATATATATTCTTTGACTCCACTGTAAAAACCGAAAAAAAAAATTGGATGATTTGAACTCTCTCATCTCACAACACCTCTGTTGAGACTAAAAACATATCATGAATGTGGTTTCTAATCATTATAATCTATTTTAAAACTATGATTTGCATAACCCTTGTTGAATTTTTCCTCATCTCCTCCATACTCTAGGAACATATCTTTAGTTCTTCTCAAATACTTAAGGATATCCTTAAAAGTATATCAATATTATTCACTTGGATAAACTTGATATATGCCCACCATTATCAATGCATAAGAAAAAAAATTATAGTACATAACGCGGAATACATTATTGATCCTATCACCAAATTTTATGGGATATTACTCTTTCTCTCTTTATCTTATTGTGTCTAAGGGCACATTTTCTTGGAAAATTGACACTATAACCAATCCCATCATAGATTGTTCTATACTAAATATATTTAATATATGATCAATTTATATACCTTGACTTAGTCTAACAATTATCTTGGATATATCACAAATGATCTTGTTCCCTAGAATGTAGGTTGTTTCACTTAATCTCTTCATGGATAAGTACTTCTTTAACCAACCCTTAACTAACTGTAATACTGGTATGTAATTTACAATAATTAATTTTTCATAAATACATACTACTAGGGTAATAAATGAATTCACACTAAGACACTTGAAAACACTTGTTTCACATTCATTCTTAATGAAACCAAAATCTTTTATAGCTTCTCTGAATTGAATGTTTCATGACCGGGATGCTTTCTCCAATATATAAATGGATCTCTGCTACTTGAAAATTATTTTAGTATAACCTAAAGTCACAAACCCATTTGGTTGTGTCATATAGACTTATTATGGAAGGTTCCCATTATAGAAAGTGTTTTTAACATCTATCTACCAAATTTCATATTCATGGTATTATTTTATAGTAAGAAAAATTATGATGGAATTAATGGAAGTTGGAGAAAAGTTTTTATCCTAGTCATTTCCATGACATTATTTAAACACTTTAGCCAATAGCCTTTACTTATAAGTAAATAATTTTAACACCCTTAATTTATAAAATAATAACATTGTATTTGATAGCAAATGTGACATGAAACACTAATATTAAACAATAGACGAAATATATTTCATTAAATTTAATTTCTTCGATAGCTTTCCTAACATGCAACCCTAAGTCTAAATAAACTGTAATATAATATAAAATTATAACCTAACCTTTAAATTTTCATGTATTAATATTATTAACTAAATTATGAAAATTATGGTTAACTATTGAATATAAATAAAGTAATTATAATTTAAAAGAAAAAGAAATTTTTTCTGGAAAACAGTATTTTTTCAAAAAGATAATTTTGTCACGCTTTGTGCACATAATTTAAAATTAATTTTTAATAATTTTAGAAAATTAATATGATAAATTTAAATTAATTTTTTTAATTATCATATCAAAAATATATTATGTTTTTTTTTTTGGATTTTTCAGAAGTGTTTTATTTTTAGATGTATAGTGAAAAAGAGGGAATTTTAATTGAAAACTAACTTTTTGTTTAAATTATTATTAAATTAAAATTACATTTTTAATTTGGTTTGAAAGTAACATTAGTTAAATAATATATCTATTAATACAAATTATGTAATTTTAATCATTTTCATGTTGAATTTTTTTATAAAAACTTTGTAAAAGTTTAAACATTTTCTCCTTGAAAACTCGCTTTCTCGTCGCTTCTGTGGGATTAATTTTAAATTTTATTTTTCGTATTCAATGATATTAATTTGTCAAAATGAATTAAATATTTAGAATAATAATATTTTATATTTTCTAATAATTTCAACTTAATTTTCTACCAAAATGGAATGTAAAAACAATAAAAATTACTTACCAAGGTTACGGTAAAAGTGGATTTACTAGGGGTTAAACTAAATATATAAGGGTTAAAATGACCCAAAAATATATCTAAAGTCTATTTTATATGAATATTTAGACCTTATGATTTATAAGAAACTATAATACTCTATTTTTACCCTTTTTAATATGAATAATGTGGGTAAACTTTTTTCTTTTCATAAATTTCAAGTGTGCCACTCACATCGCTTATAAAAGGCCACCCCCTCTCCTCTCCTCTTAACACCTTAAAAACTTTTTGGTTTGGCCAAGAAATAAAAAATTAAATTCAAAAATTTCATCCTATAATCCTATAATACTTATTGTGGACATAAATTGAGCCTAGTAAGTATTTTGGTGCAATATTAATGAGGTAACACGAAGAAGAGGTAAAATTCTTCAACAATAATTTTTATTTTATTTATTCCTCCTCCTCCGGAAATTATGATTAAAACGTGATGATATAAAAACATCAGTATATTAAATATACATAGATATTTTTATGTTATCTTCAAGACCAAAAACCATATCCACTTATATAAAATGTGTTACAAATCATCATTCATGTGTACGGCTGACTACCTCCTTATGAACTGATGTCATTCATTTTTCCATTACCACCTCTAACAGTTGGGTATGATGATGGATATAGAGTATAAATAATATATTTATAATATAATTATACCTATGGATTAATTATATCATATATATATATTAACTTTCTATTCTCTATGGGATATGATAACGATGCTTGTGTGTATGAAGGACTGCCACCTCGCAGAGCGATGTGATTTGTTTTTTACTAACACTTTTAATAAAAGGTAATAAGGAAACTTTTAATGAATATATGTGATATAGATTATATAATTATTATATTAATGGAATATTTATCATTATTAAAATATAATATATCATTTTATTTCCTTTTTTTCTCACTGAAAGGTGATAACGTCGTTCGTGTACATGTCGACTACTACCTTCACAAAATAATGTCACGCTATTTTCACCACCACACCACATGGATGATATATATAAGTACATTTAATAAAATAATAAGTTATTTTAGATATTATTATCATTATTTAAGGATAAAATATTACTTACCTCATTTCCATAATGATCATTTAAAAATGGAAACATTACTCATGCATAAGTATGATCTACCGTCTCAATGATCATAGCGTACTTCATTTCTAAAATTAGTATTTCATGATAGGTATTAAAATTATGATAAATGTATAAATATAATAATAATTTAATTATTATTATTCTGTATATTATTTTACAATATAATATGTACAAGAAATGGAACTTTCATAACATAGCACGAATGTGAAAATATGGAAATTAACACCCAAAACAATGAGAATAATGAAATATTATTAATGAATAGATTATAAGATTATATAATTATAATTTATGTATAAATATTATAATAATTTAATGAGTATTATTAATTATATTATTTAACTATATAATATGCACATGAAACAGAACTTTCATAACAAAGCATGAATGTGAAAATAAGGATATTAACACCCAAAACACTGAGAATAATGAAAGATTATTAATGAACATATAATAAGATATTATAAAAGGATAATATATGATATTATAAATATTAATATGGTTTATAAATAACTTAATAACAAGTTTCAACCCACTATATAGGAGGATAAAATAAGTTCAACCTAATAGAAGCATGAGTTAAGGGACTTCGTCTGAATTTCTCTTCATTGAGGAATATTGTAATGTTGTGCACCTAATTTATTTTATATGGTGTATATACTAACACATTGAATTATAATAACATATTTCATTAATAATTAATGTAATTTTAAGTTTTAATTATAATTGTTTCAACCAAACTTATTCAAATTCAAATTTACCAAGTGGAAAATAATTTCGTAGCCCAGTTTATTTTCATTGGGTTATATTACTCCTTCAATATCTTTGATATTATAAGATTATGTGTGTAATGAATTTTTTATATCTATTTCTGTATTTATAGTTTTTTATGTGGATTTAAATTTAATACATATAATTTATTTATTTATTAATCCTAACATCAATGTTATGACATCTATAAGGGTTTATGTTGTAATCTCATTTTAATCGAGATTGTTTATACTTGAATTTCAATTGAAGGAAAGTAATTGGTAATTTTCTAATAAAATAATTTAATTTTCATATACTATGGTTATTAATTATATTTTCAATTAATTTTAATTTTTTATGATCTTTTTTATAAAAATAATTGAGAAAATGTTTTTAATAAAATTTGACTTTATTTCTCTCTTCAGTCAGAAATCAGTGTTATTCCAAAACCATATTTTCTATAAACCTTTTAAAAAAAATTTAATGTTCTAATATTATTTTTGAAAAACATTTTTATCCATGTTTGAATTTTTAAAATAAAATCTGAAAGGAATATTTATTTCATTTTAAATATAAGGCTCATTTATTTTTTTACGGAAAAAGTGAAAGGAATATTAATTTTAACATACTCAACATGTACGGATTTTTCTACCATCATGACCACCTAATTTTTTAAGTCATCATTTATAATTTCCCAATATTATTTATAAATAAAATTATTTTTAAAATGAAGATTATGTTTTAATCAATATTTTTTTAATCATATTTTTATGGTATTTGTATACCTTAATGAAAATAACCCTTTATTCATACTCCAATGGGTTTATCTTGGATTGATATTATCATTATTATTTTGACGGATGGTTTATAATCGTTTTGACCATGGAATGTATTAAAATTAACTTTTTGATTCCTTTTTTTAGTCATTAACTTTCCTTTTAAATATTCACTTTCCTTTGATCATTATACATTAAATTTCACCAAAATATCCACATTATTTATCACGGATATGTTTTTTTATTTAATCATATCTCATTTCTACATATGGTGTTTTCATTTGAAATTTATTTTATTGACTGAGGAAATATTGGTAAATCTTTATTCTTCACTCAATATAGATATTTTATGATAAGGCACATTGTTCATGAATTAAATCTATTATTTTATATTTAAGGAATGACTTGGACATGTAGTGATGGGTGGGGCCTAGAATTATATATCCACTTGTTTCATAAGTGGTCTCATGAATAGAATTAGTAACCTGGTATTAAACATGTTTCTACCCTTATTTTTAAACTATATTATCAGATGTATTTACAATAGAGGTATCATGTTCCTAAGAACATGACACCTAATAATTAATCATTTCCTTCATTTAGAATTCAGAAATTGTTATTATACATGTGATTTTTACAATGATATTATCTTTAGAATCATTTCATTTTCATTGATTGATTAAATGGAATTTGTTTTCAATTATTAACTTTTTTATATTTATTATTACTTATATATACATGAAAGTCAAGTTATTTAAATATAATGTGTGTTCTATTATTTACCATTCCATATTGATTATTCCTTATATATTAATCAATTCAAGTTATTTAAATGCAATGTGTTTTCAATTATATACCTTTCCATATTGATTACTCTTTATCTTATCATGATAGTGAAGTTATTTAAATGGAATGTGTGTTCAGTTATTTTCCATTCCATGTTGATTATGCTTATTGATTCTAGAAAGAATTCATTATACTTAACCCTTACTGATCATTTGAGATCACCTTTATTTTTTCCCTTCCATGAGAATCCAAGAAGTGTATTATAATTGATATGATATAATATTAAAGAGGGAATAATGTAATTCCCAAAGAAATAAAATTATATTCTAATTTTTTCATTCAAATATAACATGGGAATCATGTACGTATCAATATTAAAAAGACTAATAAACTATTTGGTCCTTAGAGTTTTGATTCCTTATATCTATGTCGATGTAATAACATAGGACATGAGCTTCAAGTTACTAGGGTAGAGGTCACTATAGTTTATATCATAGGAAGCTTAGTAAAAACCTTGGGAACTAGATTTAAGAAAACATAGATTTTGTATCATAACCATATGATATGCTTTGAGGGTATGTATAAAACTATGTCATAATGTTTTGGTAAGAAATAGATGATTTTATTTATCCTTAAAACACATCACTGTCTGGATACTACAAGTGGACATGGTTTTTGGAACAGAGGTATATATGGGTATTAACTCTAAGAAAGCTTGCATTGGGCTTAACTTGATCATCACCTAGTATATGAAAATGGGTCTTGTTGTGCACCTTGTTTGACACTCCTGGAATAAATTTTTAGGATAATCCATATACTCCTTCCAAAACATTATGAAGGATTTGAATATATGATGACAATAAATGACCTAGGTTAACCTAAGGTGTCTTAGATTGAAAATATGGTTCCATGATTTAGAAATATTATAAATAATTCTTCATTATTATGTTATTTACCACTATGATCATTATTTATTACACTATGTTTTTTGGTTTTATTTGATGGTTGAAACCCAAAGGAATTATCATTACATTTAATATGAAGGAAAATATTTTGACTATGAGAAACCAAATGGGATGATAAAAAGAGTAAAATATATTATGATTATGCCTAATTAGTTATCTTGAAATATTATTAACAACCTATACCTTAACCAAACATTGTAATTGAAAAATAATAAAAGGATAGATTTAGTTAAGAGCATGATTAATGGAGACCATGGAGAAAAGAGGGATCAATTTCATTCATGTCACTAAATAAGGGAGGAGAAACCTAGGAATGTGTCTCAATGGAATGTAAAAAATATTTATGTGTGTAAAATAAGGGCATAAAGAAAAGAATTTATAATGAAAAATGATGTGTATGATGGAAGGAACTAAATCTCATCTTTGGGATTCATTTATAGTTAATTTTCTAAAATGTGGGGAACCCTGGAATTATTCGAGTCAATTGCCTCTTCTAAAGGTTAAACCTAAGACTAAGCAAGAAAATATATGGAAATAAAATGGATAAAGTATTTATCTATTGGGTTTTAATAATTAAATTTTTGAAGTATTTTTTTACCTATGGTATTTTGGTGATAATAAAAAATAAATATCTGAGGATTGTGTTAAATTTTAGAAGAGTATATGTCTTCAATAACATAAGTGTTGTGGATACAATCATAGAATTATGAGTTTGTAGTTGATCATAAGTTCCTGTTGATAAATTCCCCTTTTTAAAAATTTTGTGGGAATAATATAACATGATTAATTATGTTTTTGGAAAACATTTACGGGAATACAACCCATTAGTTTAGAATATGAAAATTAATTTAAGGAATAATTTTGTTACATTTTTTGGACATGAGATTAAGGGAATTGGTAACCTTTAAGTATTGTGTTATATTTTATGTTGTAGTAATCATGGGTCATCAAAATTTGGGAAATTTATAGGAAATATACTAATATGGATTTAGAAAAAGGACAACCTACATGTTAGGTGACAACCTGTCACATACAGAAAGGCAATGGGGATTGAACCCACAAGCGAAGGAGGATAATGTTTTAGCGCCTACCACTTCTCTACATTATTTTATAGTTAATATGTTAATGTTCTTACTTAAACAATTTTATTGATAAATAATAATTTTGAACTAGTGGTGTTACTATTGAGGTTTATAGATTAATGTATTGTATTGGATAACTTGTGCTGACTATATTGGATATGGAAAATAATAATAGATATACAAAAACACTTGTAACTCTTTTATGGATATTATGATTATATAAAAGTTAATTTTAGTTCATCTGGTATAAAAATAATTTTTTGATATTCATTTTTTAGAGTAAGTGATTAATTGTTTATTTATTAAAGCACAACCAAATAATGGAAGTGTTCTTATGAAACAGAAACGTATCATGTAAGTATATTTACTTATATTCTTAATTAGTAAAATAATTACTCAATTTTAGGAAAGGGATCTTGAAATAAAAATTTATCATATTAAATTCATATTATATGAAACATATACTCTTTTAAATCATCACAAGTTTATTTCTTTTAGGTCTTTAACGTTTCATTGATCATTCACTATGTTGTGATCAATAACCTTGGTAATTCTATATAATTATTTACACATTTATTCTATGAACATATATTAAATTACTAACAATGTTATCCGACTTGGAAACCTAGTTATATGTTATTCCATATCAACTTTATACATACCTTTTGGTCATATTAATATGATGTTTTATTAACTCTTTTAATGATGTGGGTTTTCATCAAATGAATTTTCAAGTATCAAACCCTTAAATACCGATATCAAGTTTAAATTGTAAAGATGTAATTTATTTAAGTTGGAGAGAATGTAAAACCCAAAAATTTATAAAATAATAACATTTTATTCAATATTGTATGTGACACACAACACCAAGCATAAACAACCCATAAAATACATTTCTCTAAATTTAATCTCTTTGATAGCTTGTGGAACACGAAACCCTTATTTTAAATGAAATATAATATAATATATAATTATAACATAACCATGGTGTTTTGTGTATTAATATTACTTAATAAATTATTAAAATTATGGTTATCTATTTATTATAAGTAAAATAATAATAATCTAAAAGAAAAAAATGGTTTCCTGAAGAAAAAAAGTGTATTTTTTATAGAAGGCGGTTTAATCACACTTTGCACACATAATTTAAAAATAATTTTTACCAATTTTAGAAAATATATTTGATAAAATTAAATTAATTTTTAAATCATCATATCAAAATTTACTTATGGTTAATTTTTTATATTTTTATGAAATGTCTCATTTTTCAATGAATAGTAAAAATACTAAATTTTAATTGAAAACTTCATTTTCATTTTAATTATTTTTAAAGTTAAAATATATTTTTAACTAGTTTGAAAGTAAAATTAGTACAAATATATATATATATATTAATCCAATTTTTTCATTTTAATCATTTTCATATTGAATTTTAATATAAAAACATAGTAAACCTTTCAACATTTTCTCTTTGAAAACCAGCATTCTCATCACATCTGTGAGATTAATTTTAAATTAAATTTTTCTAATTATATGAATTGTATTTGTAAAATGGATTATATATTTATAATAAAAAATATATATATTATATAATAAGTTAAACAAAATTTTAGACAAAAATTAATAGTAAAAACAATAAATTGTATTTACAGTGGGTAATGTAAAAAATAGATTTATCAACGGTTAAACTAAAAACGATAATGGTAAAATAAACTAAAATCATATATAAAATATATTTTATGGATATATTTATACCTTATAATTTATAATTATCTATAATAATACTTTTTGGACCCTTTTTTCCATGTGATAAATGTGGTTACACCTTTTTCTTTTCAAAAATTACAAGTCTTCCACTCACCTCACTTACAAAAGGCCACCAATATCCTCACTTATTCACACCTTCAAACTCCGTTTTATCAAATAACAACAAAAATAAATTCAAATCATCCCTCATATCATCCTATAATCTTTATTTTGTTATAAATCCAACCTAGTAAGGCTTTTGTGGAATCCTAAGGAGGTTACCCAAAGAACAGGTAATGTTCTTCAAAGAAAGTTTTTTTATTCCTCCAAGTACTTTAATTCATATTAAAATATATTGATATATTATAATCATTATATAACATATAATAATATTTTATTATTTTAAGGTAATTACTTTCATATATCTCTACTTCAATCAAATCTGTTATGAAATCTTCATTCTTATGCACGACGGATTATCGTCTCGCGAACCGGTGTCATTCATTTTTCAATGAACCACATCTAAAAGTTTTGTGTGGTTAAGGATATAAATTATATATATTATATTTATAATATAATTATATCTATTTATTCATTATATAATATATAAAATTTTACTTTCTACTCACTGTGAGATATGATAATGTCACTCGTGTGTACGGTGGACTACCACCTTGTGAAGCGATGTGATTCATTTTTCACTAATGCATTACATAGAAGGAAATAAGGATAAAATTAATAATATACATGATATACATGAAATAATTATAATATTTATTAAAAAATTATAATTATGGAAAAGCTAATATATCATTTTTGTTCCTTTTCACTCACTAAAATATGATAGCATCCTTTGTGTATGTGTGGACTATTGTCTTCACGAAACGATGTGACTCTCTTTTCATCACCACGCCACACAGATGATATATATAAGAATATTTAAATACAAAATATTATATTATTATATTATTATAATTATACAAAGATAAAATATTACTTACATTCTTTACATAATAATCATTGAAAATAGAAACATAACTCATGCGTACATACCACCAACCATCTCTAAGATTGTAACGTACTTCATTTCTCAAATACATATTTCATAATTGGAATTTAAATTATAATTTATATATAAATATTATAATTATTTCATTATTTTTATTATGTAGATGATGTAACCGTATTATATTCATAATAACTATAACTTTCATAACATAAAATGAATGAGAAAACAAGGGAATTAACATCCAAAACAATGATAATAATAAAATATTATTAATGAACGGCTAATAAGATGTTATAAAAGGATAATATATAATTTTATAAATATTATTTTGTCTCTTTAATAATTTAATTACATGTTTAAAATAAATATACACTAGGATAAATCACATTCAACCAAACTGATGTGTGAGGCAAGGGACTTTATCTCAATTTCTCTTCATTGCAGAATATTGTAATTTTATTCACATAATTTATTTTATATAGTTTATATAATTACCATTTTAAATTTAATATCAATATTTTTTAATAATTCTATGTTTTTAATTTTCAATTTTAATTATTTCATCCAAGGGGATTCAAATTGAAAATTACAAAATGGTAAAGAATTCAATAACTCAATTTATTTTCATTGGGCTATTTTACTCATTTGTTATATTTAATATCCAAGGATTTTGTGTGTATTTAATTTTTACTATCTATTATTTTATTTAAAATTATTCTTTTTTTATTTACATATGAAAAATATAGTAAATTCATTGATTGATCCTCACTTTAGTATTATGACCTTTGTAAGGGTTTATTTCACAATCTCATTTTAATTGGGATTGTTTATATTTGAGTTTACAAAGAAAAAAATTATTTGATAATTATCTAATAAAAACAATTAATATTATTATGCACTTTTTATTAATTAATTTTTTTATAGTACCTTTTTTATGATCTTTGGTACATAAAATAATTTAGAAAATATTTTTAACAAAATATGACTTTATTGCTCTCTTTGGTCAGAAATAATTTCTATTTCAGAACCATGTTTTCAAAAAATGTTTTCAAAAGTGTTATAATATTATACTAATATTTTTAAAATATATTTTTACCCATTTTTTTACTTTTAAAAAATATAATGAATCTTCATGTCATTTTCAAAATAAGGCTTATTTGGATTTTACCAAAAATGTGAAAGGAATCATTGTTTTATCATACTCGGCATGTATAGATTTTCCTGCTCTCACAACCAATCAATGTTTTAAATATTCCTTTATAAGTTAAAAATTTTGTTTTCAAAAAAAATGTTTTTTTCAAAATGTTTTTTTAACTTTTAGTTTTAAAAATTTATTTTCAAAATGAAAATGATATTTTCCTCAAGAATTTTTTTAATGATCTTTTTATGGTATTTTTATTCATCAATGAAAAAACCATTTATTCATTCTCCAATGGGTATATATTGGAATTCTATTACAATTATTATTTATATGTATTGTTTTTTTATCATTTTTATCTATGAACGTATTGAAATTCACTTTCTTTATTCATTTTTTTATTCATTAACATTCATTTGAAATACTCACTTTTCTATGATCATTGGAAATTAAATTTCCCCTAAATATTCATATTATTTATTATGGATATATTTATTTCTTAAACCATATATAATTTATACATAAGGTGTTTTACATTGAATTTTATTTGATTGAATATGGAAATATTGATAAATCTACTTTCTTTACTCAATATGGATATTTTATGATAAGGCACATTGTTCATAAATTAAATTGATTATTTAATATAAAAGGAGTGATTTGGACATGTATTGATGAGTGGGGCCTAGAATTATATATCCCCTCAATTAATCGGTAGTATCATGAGGTGAATTAGTAAGTTAGTACTAAACGGGTTTCTACCTATCGTTTTAAGCCCTCTTAGGAAAGGTTTTAACGATAGAGGTATCATGTTCCTAAGAACATGAAATATAATAATTAAGATTTTCCTTCTTTAAGAATTTATCTATTAGTATTATCTATAATATTTATGAGTTATACTATTTCCAGATGTATTTCATTAACATTTATTAATTAAATGGAATATGTTTTCAGTTATTTACCTTTCCATATCAATTATACCTTATCTATTTGTGATAGTAATTTTATTTAAATGGAATGTGTGCTCAGATATTTACCTTTACATATTTATTTGTCATTGTCTTATCATGATATTCAATCAATTTAAATGGAATTTTTTTTAGTTATTTACCTTACCATATTGATTATTCTTATTGATCATGATAGATTCTGATATACTTAACCCTTACTTAGCATTTCAGATCAACCTTATTTTTTACTTCCCCATAAATCCATGAAGTGTACTGTGATTTATATGATATGATATTATAGAGGGAATAATGTTATTCTATAAAAAAATCCTGTTGTAATTTCTGTATTCAAATTCATCATGGCAATTATGTATGGATCTTGTTTACCAAAACTATTAAACTATTCATTCATTCGGGTTATGATTCCTTATATCTATGATAATATAATAAATTATAACACTAGCTCTATGTGACTGGGTTCAGGGTCAATACATTAATTTACCATATGTGTCTAGTTTTCTCTTGAATACCCATTTTAACTGAACATGGTTTACATCAACTGAAATATTGACCAGAACCCAAACTTGGTTCTGATACATGGAATCCATTTCAAAATTCAAGGCATCTCTCCATCTCGTAGCTTCTATGCTATCTACTTCCTCTATATATGATGGTGGTTCATTATTTTCATCCAATAACAAGTTTCAATCTTTGTGAATTGAAAAACATATCTCTCTTGTTCTCTTACCTATCTTGAGCACATATATAGTACTTGTGTTTTAGGAACATATTCTAACATGGGGACCTATGGAATCTCTTCCTATACCAATGCTTGGGTGTCTATTGCATCAACTTCATCAAATTCAATCTTTGTCTCATTATCCTTCTTGATAAGGTTATCCCTTTCAAGAAATATGACTTGTTAGGGAATATTCACTTTCTTTTATAATGGTTTATATAGGTAATATCTCTTTGTTTCCTTAGGATACCCTATAAAGATACACTTTACGTCATGGGTTTCTAGTTTAATGCCTGATAAGGCCTTAATAAATTTCTTAAAACCCCAAACACATGTATGTGACAAAATGGGTTTCTTTCCACTCTATAACTCAAATGGGATTTCATTTACCTATTTATTTGGAACTCAGTTTTTTTTTATGATGCAATTTATAATGCATATCCCTAAAAGGATAATAGAAGATCTATATGACTCATCATTGACCATACCATTTATAGTAAGGAATGGTACCTCCCTTTACTAACACCATTCCACTATGGTGTGTATGGTAGATTGAATTGAGATAAAATCTCAAATGCATGAAGAAACCAAATAATAATTTGGTTAATATATTCACTATATTAATCTAATTGAATCAGTTTTATCTTCTTTCTAAGTTAATTCTATACTTTATTCTTAACTTCTTTGAATTTCTCAATGGACTTAGACTTATACCTCATCAAATAGACATAGTCATGTCGACTCAAGTCATTAGTAATAGTTATGTTGTATGAATACCCACCTTTATCTTCTATAGTAAATTATCAACACACATAAATGTGTGAAAATTCAATATTCTATGTAGAACTTTCACCATGTCCATAAAATGGTGGTTTTGTCATTTTCCCTTGCAAAAAATCAGGAAAACATTCAAGTGGTTTTAGATAAAAATATTATAAATAACCATCTTGATATATCCTTTTAAAATGATTCTCATTTACATTATTAATATAGTGATACCATTTTTTTGTGTTATATGAGTCATGAAAACATGATTCATTATCAATTTCAAATAATTGGATTTCATAATTTAATACATACTGTCTGTTATTTAAATGTACCATACCATAATATGTCTTATATTTGTGAAAGAAAAATATTTTATTTCAAAACAAAAAAACAAAACAGTTGTATCTAGGCATGATACATAAATTATGTTCTTGGTAATGGTTGGTAAAACAAAACAATCAATTAAAACCAATATCATTCCTATTAGAAATGAAACATGGTAATCTCCAATTAATAGAGAAACTATCCATTCACCATTCATAGCTCATTAATCTACCTCTCCACTAGAAATCTTTTTTAATCTAATTGGTTCATACTTTTCGATACAGATTTGAGCATCAGAATCTATATATAATACCCAATGTGTAGATAATGAATGATTATAATCGATAAAAAAATGTGCCTTTAGCTTTTTATTTCTTCTTGGTGTAGTTACTCTTCCAGCATATTTTCTTGCAACATGAAAAACATACTACTTCATTTTCATTTCATTACCTCCGGATGTTCATCTTCTTAAAAGGATAGTGCTTGAGAGCTTTAGACACTTTATGTGTCTTGGGACCCTTTAACTTGTTCATCCTTTTCTAATTCTCCAAAAGGACTGTAGTTATTTCAAACCCCATATCCCTGTCCAATTGGATAATCAGATTAAGAAGTTTTGAAAGGCTTATCCTATTATTGGTTATGTTATAATTAAAAATAAAACTAGATAAGGACTTGGTAAGTGAGTAAATTATGAGATATGTGCACAAATCATTTGGTAATTTAATCCCTAAGATTTCAAAGAGTTAAACATATCTAATAATATTAACTACATGAGGTCCAAATGGGATCAACTCTCCAATATTGGTTATAAATAGATAATTGGAGATCTCATATCTATATTTTCTCACCTTCTCTTGATATATACCATTATTTTTAGACAGCATGCTATATGCGTCCATTTTCTCATGTTTATTTAGAAGCTAATTGGTCATGGGTGATAGAAAAAAACATTGAGCATATGTGGAATTATTAAAATGTTTCTCATAGAGATACAGCTCTTCATCACTATCCTCTTTACAAAGTGCTTCGGGAAGAGGATCTTCCAACACATACAATTTATTTTCTTGAAATTGGATAATTTTTACATGCCTTTTCCACTCTTAGAAATTAGTGGATGTGAGAAGGTTTTCTTTCTCAAGTACGGATCATAATGATATATTTGAATTCATTTTTATTGTTGTTTCTACATATAATATGAGAATAATTGTATAACTTTATCTGATAAAAGGTATAAAAATTAATAAATATTATATTTATTAATCTCTCACTATTTTATTGAAACACAATAGTCATCACCATTTGATTTGTAATATCCTATATCTTGTATATTCTATTGGAAGGGGTCTATATTCCCCTTCTCATCACCCCACTATAGCCGGTCTAGTACTTTGAAGGGTTTTAGGTAGGCATTATAAATGAAAAATATAATAACTCAGAGTCCCTTGGTCTATTGATTAGACTCCCCAATCCTAAAATCCTGAAATTCTATTTCCTTAACCTTTTCTTATTAGATACACTAATTCATACTTTGGTAGTTAACCCTTGATGTAAACTATGTTAAGTTAACCCAAAATATCAAGTTATGATTCCTTAATAATTGAAAGCATCCCATCCTTTATAGGTTAATCACTTTGAAATATGGTTCAATTTTAACTTATTTAATGGATGGATATACCAAATTAATATATATAATTGGTTTATTTTATCTTTATTAATTAATTTCCCATTTATCATTATGACATTATTTTTAATATTAAGGGGATTAACTTAAGTGATTAACCATGCCTTAGATAAAATTAATTCCTAATCCAAGTTATTCTTTTTTTATCTTGCATTTTCATTAAGTCATTAATAATTGTGGCTAAGAAAAAACATCCATAATAAATTTAACCATGAAACATAACAGTAATAAAATAATAAATTGGTATGATCATGAGATTTTACTAATCGTCAGTTTATCTAGATGATGAAAAACTAACTTTTGGTTAAAGGGGAAAACACCTTGAACAATTTTTGGGTTCATGTTACAACATTCCACCGATCCACCTAAATATCTATCTTAGATTGTTTTCTCCCCAACTCCAAACTTGAACCACCTCTACTAGATTGAGATCTCTATCCATTACATATGTTTTTACTCACTCACAGGTGATGGGAACTAAAGGATTGGTTAAGGGTTTTACATAAAAGAAACCATGGGCTCGAAGGTTGATACATAATGACATAATGGATGATGTGAAGTCTTTCAATTAAATTTGATAATAAATTAAAAGGAGACCAATCAAACACAAAGGTATGATCTATTCCCATGATCAGCCACATACATTCAAAGAATTGAGAATTTAATAAAAAATACCATTCAATTCCAATCATTCTTATTTAAGATAAATTATTCTTTAATTAATTAATTATCTTCTTTAATTAATCAATTCCTTTATCTTAACTCTCATATGAATATTTCTTTATATTATAATCCATTATAATTTTAAACAAATTTAAAAAAAAATTGAAAAAATAACTATGTAAAAAACATATATTTGGAGGCAATATAATGAGTATCCATTCAAACTACCCAAAGTGTATTATATTCGTATATTCTTTACTCATGCAACATATCACATACATGAAATATCACATAATTTCATGGAATTTACTATCAAATTAATAATAACATGAAACACATGGTATTTATGTATCATGTTATGTTTCAATGTGCATAGAGTAATTACTATATTTTAACTTATATACAATACATCGTTTTGAACATTACATAAAAAATATTTAGAAGTCTAATATACATATATATATATATAACCCATCACATGGAATGTTCTATCAACTTAATGACCACAAATAACACATGTTTATATGGTTTAAAAAATATAATAAATTGAATTTTAATTCTATATAATTTGGTAATATATGCAGTGTGTGCAATCAAGCTAAACAGAGTGTATATTTTTAATTTTCTATCTATAACACATGCCTATGGACTCGAAATGTAATAATGCCATGAAAATTGTGGATTACATGGAATGTACATGGGATACATGGTGTGCAGTCTCCAAGTTACATAGTCACCATTCAAATACTCCTTGTGAGAGAATACATGTCTTATCTTGGACTAATGGACTATACATTGTGTACGGATGTTACACATCATGCAGTTCAGCTGACCATGCACCAGCCTAACCTAGTTGACACATAGTGTATTAAATATAAATCTCATATATTAAATTCACAATTCTAAAATTAATTTTGAATTAATTCTTGGTGCATTGAAAAAGAGTACGTGGAATTTACCAATAGGCTTCACAGTGTGTACTCTTGTGCTAACCTGATAGAATCCATAACACCTCTAAATGAGTTCTTCAAAATTTATTCATTCATAAAAGTAATCGGTTTGATTATATTTGTGATAAAATAAAAGGAATAAGAATATATATAGTGATTCAGATTAAATAATGATTAAACTAGAATTGAAAAAAAATTATAAATGAGTAAATCAATCAATGACATTTAAATAATTATAAATAATTATGTGACCCACTGTTACCAATTCAAGGTTCTAGGCATAACAGAGGTTCTAGATGTGGCATGACTAACTCATCCTTATTTCATAATCGATGATTAAAATAATATTTTCATTGATGATAAACGTCATGATCAATGAAACTAAATCCAAGATTAATTAATGAGAGAACACGGAAACCAAAACATAGGATCATCACATATTATTTATAATTAATTTAAATAATTAAAGAATTACCATGTGATGAATTAATTCTTTATTTATATATCTGACAACATCTCTACATTGTAGTATCATTGCATTGTACGAATTAAGAGTGTATTCCCTCTAATGAAGATCTCCATGTTTTCTATAACTCTTTGAATATCATTGTAGGAATATCTAGGTGATAGCATGGTAGATCTTAATGCTTGTGTGGTTTGTCTTTGATTGTCTTTAGAATATCTTCAAATAAGGGTTCTCTTTGATCTCTCTATACTTGAGAGTGGTGTTGGAGGAGGATCTATCTCCATTCTTGGGAGGGTTTTTGAATAGGGATCTCTTTGGGGATTTGATTGTCTTCTCTCAAGATATTGTTGTGCACAACAAATAAAATGAAGACCCTTAAGAAGTAATATGATTGGGTTTATATAAAGCTATGGTTAGAAAATAATAAATGCACAATTTACCTTTTATTATTTATTTAATCCCTAAAAACACCATTTATATAATATTATTATTACTATTATTATTATTTATTGACATGAACAAAGATAGAAAATTAAATTAAATATGATTTATTTAAATAATATTTAATATATATTACTTCTCACTATACCTTTATTCTCAGTCCTTCATTCCTCAACAATATTTATCCAGCCTTGAATAATGAATATTTATTTATTAAATAAATATCATTGCATTATTCATTAATAAAAAAATAAATATTATATTCAATAAATAGAAAATGAATTTTTATTAAATATTCTTCTCACAAAATATTCTCTTGAATAACTGGTGAAAGAATAAATGTGACCAAACAAACATGAATAATTATTAAACCATGGGTGGAAATAATATTTATTCAATTTTTTATATAATATATAATATTATTATTTAACTGATATTCTTGATACACTTAGTGTGTGACCGTTTAGGCCTCTTTCTCAGTGGCATTAGGTGAAGCAACCCAAAGTACAAGGTTATCATCTAGCATCAAGTTGAGACACCCATAGATAAATAATTTAATGCCACAATGATATAAACCCTCATATTAATTCTTACCATGTAATATAATCCATATATCATGATATCTATTATCAATAAGGTTTCATGGTGGTGAAATCAACCTGTATTCTTGATTTCTCTTTCATTGAATTTTTAGAAATTGATATTTCCTATAGAACACCATGGTCATGGACTTATTTAGGATATATAATTTCTATAAAATGGCTTGAGATATAAAATTATGCTAAAGAATGGAATGGACCAATCATTTCTTGCATTATTCATTAATGACGCATTACTTATGACACACCCAACATATCCTACTTCTCTATGAACATATATTATCATAGTTTTCATCAATAGATCAAAGTAAATAACTCCTAATATTGATTAATAAAAATCATAAAGTCTAAGGACCAATAAACCCATCCATAGATAGGAACATTCAATTAATTATATAAATGTGTATTTTCTATTATCTTAGTCTTGTTCCTATGATCTCCTACACTAGAAATTACCAAGGTCGTGCACCATGAGATAGCACCTTAAAGTCTTATAAGTATCCACCCCTGATAGCCTGTATCATTTTTCCCATAAAATTATTTTATCAGGATATATAAAATATATTTAAGAATACTATCATGGAAATTTTGGGTTCTCATCGTATCGAGGAACTACTATGACCTTTCAATGTGACAGTTACTATTAGGACATTATCACATACTCTTTTACACCGAAGATTAATACTGATGTGATAAGTATATTATTAATATTAAAATCTATGAATATAGGTAATCATGAAGTATATAGAATTTGGTTCAAGGGAAAAAATGCTAGAAAGAAAAATTCTAATATTCTTAATATTTATTTGTTAAATAATCATTTTTAGAAAACAAATTTTTAACATCATTTATTTTAAAAATTGGATTTTAAAATATTATGGAAAATATTTTTAGTATTGGTTATTATAATAACCAATTTTAAAAATACCTATGTAGAACATTTAACTTTTATTATTAAATATATTACTTTAAAACTTGAATTATAAATACTTTTTCTACTTTTGATTATTAGATGAATGATTTCAATAAATATTTAGATTATCTCCACAATATATCAAGGATTTGTTAGTATGATGTAAATAGATTTTTCATATGAACGTTTCTGATGGTGTTAAAAAAAGAAGATGAAATACTTATAAAATAAAGAATAATGTTGAAAAGTATAATTCCAAACCTAATTATTTCAAAATTAAAATTGAGTGTTTCAAAATTAGGGTAATGTTTAATTATAAAAATTAATGGCATAAAATTTTTCAAATATTTTCAATCATATGGAGAATTATTATGAAGGGTAAATGTTAGTTAAATAAATTATAAAAATAAATCACTCAAATATTTATTTGGGATTATTCAATATTAGATTCACATTACACATTTAGGCTAATATATAAAAACTTAAAAATATGAGAGAATTGATTTTTAAATCAGAGATGCAATTAAGGTGAGTTAATATGATCTATCTATCCCAAAAAAATTATGTTTTGAGTTTGAAAATTTCATTAATTGTTTTCTATAAACAAAGTTATCATTCTGTTGGGTAGCTGCCTTTATCAAAAACCAATGAAAAATGGTGGTGGGCTACCCAACCCCACCAATCCTATCCTACCCCTCCCTCTCCTAATGCATTAACTATAAATGGTTAGTGTAGTATTCCTTAATGTGAGATTTGATAGATTTATAGTTTATATAATAAATGTTTCTTTCACATTTAATTTTATTTCTCTTTCTTCGATATCCATTATTATTTTCATTTTTACAACATGTTATCAACATGAATACTCAAGAAGATAGAAAGGTATGATTTAATTTACCCCTTATTTTTATCATCTAGTTATAAGATTTAAATTATTTATACAATATTAATTATTTAACACCATAATTGATAGTTTTATGTCAATATAGGATAGGTTTGAGATATTATTGACACTAAGAGGGGTGATAATTATTGTTGGAGATTTTTTATTCAATTTAAAAACTATGTATCCATTTCCCTTTACCTCTACACTTATTAAGGTGAATATATCCCTTATTATCTCTTATAACCTTTTTATTTTCATAAAACACATCCAAAAATGCATACATAAGGGGAGAAGTATATTTACAAGGTTCACCTTTCAAAATTAAATGTTAATCCTTTCTTTGAAACAAAACTCATTGATATCACCTGAACCACTAGTATCAACCTATTATAAAAGATGTTATGGAATATTTTGAACTCGTGTTATAAGTCTCATAATTATGTAGAAAATCCTATTATATATTTATAGGGATTTCTAATAGTGTACAATCATGTATGGGTAACAAAAAGGTGTCTATCACCAGTTGAGAACTATAAAAAGTTGTTAATGTGTTGTTTGATATTCTTCTACTCCTTTACTTACTTTTACAATGACATGCAAGTACCACTTCTCCTATTGTATATATAGCATCACACATAATTAATTCTTCTTATTCATATTAGAAATTCTAATTATCTCATTTATTTCACATAAACAAGACTTATTCTTCTCAAAACATGCACAACACATGTATCTCTTCTATATTATTATTTTTCACTGAAATATGAACTACATAGTTCTCTCTTATTCCCTATTTCTCATTCTTATTTAGTGTGAAAAAAACTACATTCACATTCTCTTCACTATCCATATTGATCACATAGATTTTGGGCCACTGGTTTGGGCCTCGGGTCCGGCCAGGCTTTCAGGCCACCCAAGGCCTTCGGGCCAGTTGATTATCAAGGCCTTCAGGCCACCTTAAGGCCTTTGTCCCATCCCAAGGAATTTGGTCCACTTGAATTTAGATGTACTAGTTTTACTACAAGGAATAAGGCTTCAGATGAGGATTCAGGATAGGTGCATTCACTGGAGCAGAGCTAACCAGATTTGGAATAATGAGAGGGTATGACTTTTTCATCGGTATCAGGCCTGTGAAACCTTTCATGGGATAGCTAGCAGACTATCCCTGTAAAGGTGGAGTGCTGATATCATGACATATGTTTTGGAGGATCAGTTCCAAGTTGTATTTTCTAGGTGATTCCCTCTAAGACATACGGGTCATGTAATTGTCTCTAAGTCTTCGAGCCTTGTAAGGGTTCCACCTCACCCCTTGAAAGGTGAATTATCAAAAAATAATAAAAAATGAAGGCCTTTGGGCCATTCCAACCAACTATCTTCTACACTTAGTAATTTTTCTATAAAATTTATTATTGGTTCTTTACCTCCTTGTCTTTGACCTAAAAATTATATTTATATTTGTAGCATTTTTTACTTATTTTCCTTCCACCTTCTAATTGTATGTGTACACAATACTAAATGAACAAACCATTTTTAATTACCAAGATTATAAATAATTCAAAATTCTTGAGATCTTGATATTTCAAATATTATGGTTACTCTTCTCACAACAACCAATAATTGTATACCAATATAAAGAAACTGCTTCATCAAAAAACTCCACACATGCATGAATTGTGTATAAAATTGTAGAAATCATAGAACCTTCCCTCTTAATTTGTTTTCTAGTCATTATAAATATCATTGTGATATTTTTTATGATTATGATCAGTTTACTTGGCATCGATGGATTTAAATCTCTATTTATTCAGAAAATTAAAATTCTACATTTCTCAAATTCTATATGACTCTTGAAAGTATGGTGAAGAGGAAAAGTCTTATTCAATCCAAAGTCACATTCACTTGAAGATTTATACACTAAAATTATCATGTAGATTCAAAGTCATATGTTACACATATTAAGTTGAATGTGTGTGATATAAAAAATTCATATACTGGCTTAAAGTTATATATTGGAATTCTTATGATCTTCTTCTTCATTTTATGTGAAGTACCATTAATTATTAATTTTATTTTGACCTTATTTTGATATATTTTTAGCTTCTATATCTTCTGGTGTATTTTTCACTACCTTCTTGTAACCTCAATATACATCTTTTTTCTTTTGGTTATCTTCTAAATATATGGTAGAATCAGGAGATCATTTTAATGAACCCAGTACAAGGATCCTTTAGTAGTTCATGGAATGATATGAATAGCCTACTTCAATAAATTCTATACTATATGCATGAATGGACATTTGATGATCTCAACAATAATATTCTAATGATCCTTTTTCACAAAAATGCTAGTGAGATATGATCTTTCAATAAATAAATAATTTTTTGTGAAATAAGTCATATTTTAATGGAGATGATGAATTATACAATTTTGTATAAACATTTTCACCAATTTTTTTAAGTGATGAACAATATGCATATTCCACAATACTACATCAAAAATATGGTGGGAAGTTCAAATTGTTTATTAATAAGTTAACCTCTTAATGCTCATCTAGCAATGTACTCTAACTCTTACACTTCCCCATGTAGGGACTCTATATCCTCTATAACACTGTATTAAAAGTCACTAAAGGCTTTTCCACCACTTTCAATATCAGTTAGGATACCTTAAAATTTCATTAATGATTTTGTGAATGTACTGGCTTAGTATTGGTCACATTTTTTCCCATATTCTCCTTAAGAGAATCATTTTCAAAATCACATTAATTTAAAAAATAATAACCAAATCCAATCTTTCCTTTAATTATACTCGTTTTGTTTTTAAATCTACTTCAACAAAGACTTGTGACCCATATAATTTATTCTTTCAATCATGAAACCATAAATATGGAACTTCTTCAAATTTCCTCATCATAGATATATAAGAATACTCATTTTTATTTCTCTATGAAAAATAAAATAGTTAAATATATATTACCTTTCACATAAAAAGGATCTATAAAAATTTATAAATTAGAGAAAAAATACTTTTTCATATATTAAGGATAATAAAATTGAAACACCAACTTCTGGGGTGTCCCTTCCAATATTCTCACACTTAATATAGATAACACAATTCTTAGAATACCTTCTTATTATTCAACAATAATATTTATTTTACAAGCAAACATCCAATCCAATATTATTTACATTAATTATTATTTCTTATCTAATAGAATCAATCATTCATTTCCAACCATTTATAATAAATTCATCACATAAAAGTGGGATAAAAAATATCCCCCATTTTTATTTTGTTCAATACCCCCATAAGATAATATGTATATATGATTACAATTTTTTATTTCCCTAATCTACCATTTCATTCAACTCTCTTTCATGTTCTTGTTAATTTTCCATTTTACCTTCTCTCCCCCTATTTAATAAGAAATAAAATGTTCTTGAGATATATGGTAAAAATTAATACTCCAGAAATGTTTCATTAACTATTCCAATATAAGTCTATGTGATACATTATCAGTGAATAAAATAATAGGTATTGATTTAGACTACAAATATTTTCATTTTAAATTGAATATGATACCATTTGAAATGATACTTTTAATACCATTCTCATAAGTTTTCCCAAAATCCTGGGATAATATCATTGATGATACCAATTGATATACAAATTGTAATACAAATTTATCATAAAATATATCAACCTGATTTCCATTTTCAACAATATATGATCAAGAAACTTCTACTCCAAATCCTTTTTTTAATTTTATTAAATCCACTTTATAGATAAGTTGTAACTGTACATTTCAAAATTCAAAAACATCAACATCGATATTTCAAAATAAAAATTCAAAATTAAAAATGGTAATCAACCAAAACCATGGATTAAAAATTTTAAATCATGCATAAATCCTAGAACTTCTTAACCACCTCAAGATTTGGGATCTTGAACCACAAACCACTTTGATCCACACTCCCTAACACTTGAGCTCATTCATTGTTTCCACTTCCCCACCGAGAACCCACCATCCATCATCCTATGAAAAGAAACCCACCAAACCTTCACCTTAATACATGATCTAAGAAGATCATACCTCATTTAATCTCCAATGCATAGCTACTGGCAAGAATTACATCCGACTCCAACACCTCCATAACAAAGAATGACCACCAAACTATTGATGAATTGATGTTGGAAGAAGATCCCTTGACCTAATAAAAGTTATCACACCACCACCTTCACAACCACATCTTCAAAAAAAATCCACCATCACCCAAACTAGATAAAAAAATCTATTTCCTACTTGTGAAATTGTCAACCTATAAACAATACCTTTCTTTAGAAGTAATATAATTGAAGAACCATGACCAAAAGAACCGAGAGAATGGGAAAACACCACCACATGTTATGCCTCCTATAATACCCCACCACTCACACAAGTATATCCCAAAACCACTTTGTAATCCATTTCACATGGTCGTACATAGATAAGGAAATGGATCTAGAATCCAAAGAAACATATGATCAGAAAAGATCAGCACAACAATCCACTACTGATTAAGAACCAACCACCCTTCTAGGTAACTAAATCTTCGAACCTTAACTGGAAAATAGAGACCAAAACAACATACAGAGATTATATCTTAAGATCTAAGTATATTTCTTCTTAAATAGGATTAAACAATATGATAAAATCATCATTGAACCATATGATGATACTGGTAACCAAAGAGCTTGATGACATCGGTTGAGAATAGCCCCTAAAACTGACTAGAAATCACCAACAGCATCCTAAAACCACCTCAAGTACCCTCATATTGAACCAATATGTAGAAAAGCATAAGAGTATGGGAAGAAAAATTAGAGTAGGGAAAATAGGCCAATGAGGAAGATGTTGAACCTCACACCAACAAAAAATGAAAAAACCATAGTGCCTTCATGAAAAACCAAGATAGAGTTTAACATGAATGTTCGAGTGGAATGATATAAGGTGGGAGAATATGGTATCCATGTAGTGAAATAGAATATTCTAATAATGGAAACAGTAAAACTAGACCTCCATATGAAATAGAGAAGGCTTGTGTTAAATAGTGAAGAAGAAGAAGTCCAAAATAAGAAAAAACAATATCAATGTGAGATATGGAAATAGGGAAGAGTACCAAGATATCCATAGATGGAGTGGAATAAGAATGTGAAAATGTTGGAAAACTAGTTCACCTAAGGAGAGGGTCTCGTCATAAAAGGTGATTCAATAATGAATTGTGAATCCAATTAGAGATGCAAAGAGATAGGGGTGGTGGAACATAAATAGATACTAGAATATCAAGATATAGGAAGAATAAGAATCAAGGGATATGAGAGAAGAGAGAATCAATCTCTAGAAGTTGTCACTATATCACCAGGGGAAGAAACCACAAATGGAGGAGAAGTGCTAGAGAGAGTAATTATGGAGATAATGGATCGATTTACCAATAAACTTCTAGAATAACAATATTTTCTTGGAATAATAATTCTATTAGATTCTTCATAACTATATTTACTTTTCTCCCCCTTAAAGATAAAGTTCCAAAAATATTTATATTCTATGATCCCACATAAAAAATGTAATGGTAAGTGAAGCATGTTAAATAACTAGATCACTTATGAAGCATGTTTAATTACTAGATCACTTCTTATCTATTCATAAAATCCATTGGGGTATGCACTGGCCAGCGGTTCTGTCATACCACTCTATATGGTATCATTTTACTCTTTCTTCTACACTTCCCCATGTAGCGGATCCTCCTCCTATATAACACCACTTTAAAATCTTTTCAATGATTTTCTTCTACCTTCAAGATTGTTTGAGTTTTCTTATGTTTCTTTGGATACTTAGGTGGATGTTCTAGATTTGATATGATCACTTTTATTTATTCTTCTCCTTAAGATAATTATTTTCCAAATAATGGTAATACCAAACCCAAGAACCTACTTTAAACCTTCTTTTAATTATAATCCATTTATTTTTAACTCTAATTCATCCAAGTCTATTTAAACATTGAATTTAATATTTCAAGCCTAAAACCAAAATGATATAACTTCTTCAAATTTATTTATCATAGATATATAAGAATACTTATTATAAATTCCCAATGAAACATAAAATATTAAAACATTATTACCTTCTACATAATTTGATCCCTCTAAAATTATAAAGTCATAAACTCATTCATTTTCCCTATAAATAATGATATTCAACTTCAAACATCAATTTACAATATGTTTCTTCCAATCATCACAAAATTAATATAGATAACCCAATTCATAGGATCTCTTCTTTTTTGATAATAATCGTGAGTTTACAAACCAATTTCTAGTCCAATATTCTTTACCTCAATTCTTATTTCTTCAATAATAACATAAATAATTTCATTATAACCATTGAAAATAAATAAAACACACATAAATTGGGATAAACATGTAATTTATTCAATAATAACTATAAAGGTCATCTTGACCCCCTCCCAGACGGTTAAACTTTATTTATTACGCACCACCTGATTAGACTACCCTATTAATAAATATGTATATGTGAGAAATTATTAAAATAAGTAAGGTAGTATGTTGATTTATTTATTTCAAACCACCACATGAAATATTTATTAATAAATTTAAGTTAGATATAATAAAAATAAAATTAATAAATAATATTAATTTTATAAGCCTGATCTTAATGTTTATTCTATTTTTGACTATGGAAATACTTACACTAAAATTATGGAATTATATTCAAGTATAAATAAATCTCTGTAGGAAATTTTATATATTTTCTAATTTTATTTATTGTAGTTTTTTAACAAAAAAGTAAATTATTACTGTATTATAATTCTAAATAATAATTAATTGTTTTTCTTAGATATAATAATTCAAATATCATCAAATAATTATTCACCACTCTTAATATTATTGAAATTAATTATATTTCATGGACAATGGGTGTTTAAATTCATCTTGTATCATTGGAACTCATGAAAAAATTAAAGAAAATAAATTATGAACCCTTCTAAATAAAGAAAATATGATGGTATTTTAGAAAATTCATCTTCACTACTAAAACATAAGCCTATACCAATGGTTCATAACCATTGGTATAGGATGTAGAACAACTGGTATAGACTATTCCAATGGTTCTCTAATACGTTGACTCTAATTCCATTGGGAAAGGCTGATACCAATGGTTCTTAGTAAATTATTGGTATAGGGTGGTCTGTATTTTAGGTTACCAATGGTTCATAGTGAACCGTTAATATATATATATATATATATCCCAATCGTTCAATATGAACCGTTAGTTTGATGATATACCAATGGTTTTAAAAAAAATTGGTATAGACTCCCCCCCATCTCTTGTAGCAGCAACACCACCCTTTCCCATAGAACCAGTAGATTACACAAAACATCACATATGGAACCTAAATTTTAACAAAAAAGAAATCAAAGAACCATAAACTACTTAAAATAGAACCTCTAAACAAACATAAACAGAAATACAACCAACAGAACATCCTCAACAAATAGAACATGAAATGAAACCAACATAGTATCCTCAAAGAGACACAAATAAATACACAAATAATGATAACATAGGAAATAATTTGATGAATTTAACTAGTGATGACAAACATGCAAAACATCACAGAACAAATATTTAAATATCAAATGTCATAAATATCAGTCAAAATGTAAAGGATTAATCTATCCCACATCACCATCACTATCATCCTTAGCCTCATCATCATATTTTTCCTCATACTCATCCTTGGCCTTGTCCTCACCCTCACTGTAAGCCTCCTCCTCACCCTCAGCCTTTTCCTTGGACTCTCCCTCACCATCATCTTCACCTTATTTCTCACTATCATCCTTTCCATCGCAATTTCTAAGAATTTAATCATCCTAATCACCATAAGTACTACTACTTGATGCATTATATAATGTACACATCATCGACTTATATTTAACACTAGTTGAGTCGGTCGCTGGTGGAATTGATGGAAATAAAACTTCTATAGGTTTCCTAAATTCAGTGTTTTCCCTTTGATTCCATTCTTCCACCTATATAACCATTTTCAGAATTTTATGACTTAGCCTCAGCCTATTCTACCCATGAATTATATTTTTCCAAGTTGGTGATACCATAAATGGTACTTAAAGTGGGCCAGTACCTCATTGGGGCAATACTCTTACCTGGTTGGCAGCGTACTCTTCCATGGTGCTCATCTCCCAAAACTTGATGTAAGTGATCATTTAGCCCAAATTTATCAGCTTATTTGGCTTCAATGGCCTCCAAAGAAAACTATTACAATTATAAATAGATTATTAAGTTTTAAAATAGATATTAAAATTTTAAATAAAGTAAAACTTATAATCTGTTGTTGTGTCGGTTCATTAACTATGCTTCCATATTTTTTATTTTTTCTTGAGAAAAATTGTTTTTGTTAAGTCACACATCCTTAAATATTCAAAACCTCCCTCTGTACAAACATTGAATGTAGAAATCCATAATTTATAATAAGTTACTAATAATTAATTTTTAACTAAAATCAAATATATATTAATTCTAAATGAAGATGAAAACGAAAAATATATGGTATATGAATTATAACTAAGTAACAATGAATGGGTTATCAATAGATATAGTATATATATAAGTGAATAGGTAATAAATTTATTCAATAATATGTTGGTTGTGTGATAACCATAATTAAATCATTATTGAGACATTTAAGTTAATTTTTTAGTTTGAATTAGTTTTTTTATATCTATTCCATTTAGTTTGATTCATTTCATTATAGTTTAGTTCTATTTAGTTTAAATTAATTTAATTTAGTTATATTTAGATTAATTTATTTTGGTTTAGTTAGATCAAGTTTCATTTACTTCATATCATGATGGTTTAATCCTATCATCTTAAACTAAATTTTCTTTAGTATAAACCAAGTTGGTTCAATTCATGTTGTTCCAATCTAATTTTGTTTTATTATGATTATTTTACTCTATTTATTATTAAATTTAGGTTATATTAAGATTGTTCAATTTTTTTCAAACTTGTTTAAGTCTATTAAGGCCAAATTTTGTTCAATTTAGTTCAATTAAATTCATCATTATTTTGTGATAATTGGGTTGTATCAATTGTATTCTATACAATCCAAATGTTTTATTTATTTTTGTATTGTTTGATTCAATTCTATATAATTTAGTTCATTGTGGTTTTTTGATAATATTTGGTTCTATTGGGTTTAGGTTGGTCTTACTCTTTCTAATAAAAAAATATTATTTTATAGAAAATTTCATTTTGTTTACCTCTACTTAAATTAGTGTGGACATATTTTTGTTGGTTTCCTTATGTTTAATAATTCCTGGGAAAGTTTCGTTTAGTTCAGTTCTATTTGATTTGGTTTTATTCAATTCAACATTATTTAGGTATAGTTGATTTTGTTTGTTTCCTTTAGGTATAATTCAGTTTTATTTAGGTCAAGTGATGTCAAATAAATTTTTTTCCAATCGATCTGATTTAGTTGAGTTTGATTCCATTATGTTCAGTTTAGTTTAATTCAGTTTAGTGTGGTTTGGGTTGAGTTGGTTCCGTTTAGGTTAGTGTGGTTTTATTTTTTTTAGTTTTTTATATGGATCTATTCAATTCAGTTCTCATTGGTTTAATTTAGTTTGATTTAATTTTATTTAGTTTATATAAATTTGTTTTTATGTGATTGATTAAGTTTCTATAATTTCTTCTAATTTTTCATGGTTCAACTTGAATAAGGTGGAAATAGTTTAGTTTAGTTTGAATTAGTTTAGTTTGGTTCGCTTCGAGTATGTTTTATGTAGATAAGTTATTTTTAGTAATATTTGGTTTTTTTAGGCTTTATTTGTTTGATTTAGGTCAATTAATACCAAGTCAGTTTTACACTATTATTTTTTTTATTTCATTTCATTTTAGTTCAATTTCATTCAATTTGGGTCATGTTAAGTAGAGTTTTTTTTTGTTTTGACTCGGTTCAGTAAAGGTTAGTTTTTTTTAGGTTGTTTATATTTGATTCCATTTGGTTTGGTTTTTTTAGTTCATCAACTATTCCATATTTATCATCATATTTTGTATCTTAATTTTTTAGGAAAGTAAAACATGAGGGAATAACTCTGTAAGGCCTAGAACAAATTACACCTGCTTCCTCTCATGGTCCAGAATCATAGTCTACCCTAAATTATGGTGGTATTTCATAGAATCCTTATTTATCTTATTTTTTCTTAGAGAATCCAAAAAGAGAAATTATACAAAAAGAAATTATTAATGCAAATAATGGTAATTTTCATTTAAAAACCATAAATTTGATTAATAATTGAACTCATTACTCTTACAATGTTTAATCATTTCATAATAATATTCTATCATATAGTCCTCTATGATAGGTGTGACCTTTAAATCCATGAAAACTTGAGCATTCCAGCTACTATAGAACTCGTTCTTATAACCTCTACATAGCTACCCTGATTCTATGAATCGTGATGGCCTCACAGCCTCACCGTCAGGAAAATTAAAAAAATTGGAACCAAAATATTAATTTATATAAATTCTATAATGATATAACATTAAATACAATAAATTTTTTTACCCATATTTGTTCCCAATCATTTTACTTTACTTCATTTTGTACGTGTCTCTAGGAGAGTGGGCGGATGTGATGATGTCAGAGTATTTATAAAGCATCGCTAAAAAAATCTTATATTCCCACCATGTTCTTCTAATAATTTGGTTATATTCATTGTACTCCACCATTAACTATGTGTAGTGGTTCCACACCACACACATGCATGTATTCCCCCACCACTTATTGGAAGATCCTACTTTTAAAGAAGAAAAAAAATTATATCAATAAATAATATAAAGGAAATAAAATATGGTAATAAAATTACTAGGGTTCTATAAATATACCAAAGGCAACCTGATAAATGGGAATAATTGGATCCCCAAACACTGAATGAACATCTACATGTATAGATGGAGTGGGTCTAATTGTATGCTCTACATGCTCAGAATGTGTTAGAGCATGAATCGAAGAAGAAAGAATGTAGATGCTTGGTGATAAGGAATAGAAGGAAAATAAAATGGCATAGATGGATGTGTAAAATAATAATAAGGATGAGGAGTAAGAATCATCATTGGATATGGGAAAGATATGACAGGTGGCTCAGAAGAAAATTTTGGTAAAAACATAGGTGTCCTAAATATCTTAGGTGTCTATAATAACACTTCAAGATCAGTTGGTGTGATAGATGGTATGTTAGGGGTAGGGATGGGGTCTAATCTCATATGATGAATGAGGCACCTAGCTATAGTACCACACCCCCTAGTATCGCCAACCTAATCATTGGAACCAATAGGGTGGTCGGTGAATAACTAGAACCTTAGTGGTGGATCCCGATTAAAAGTAAAAAAAACCAAATTAATCACATGACATTATATGTTAGCAATATATATTGTTCAAATAAAACACTCGCTACATGCACTAAATAATGGACTCCCATATCAACCATTTGGTGATTGTTATCGATCATCATTTTTCTTATTATTTCCTCAATTTTTTTCATTTCATTCATGTGAAAAAAATATGGAATTAATTATAAATCCATAACTAATGTGTAACCCAAAAAATGAATAAGATGAGACATTACTTAATTAAGAAATTCCACTTGTCAATCCAAATACAGTATATGCAGTGATATAACATAAAAATTTATATATAGTTGGAATAATATCAAAACATAATATATGTCATAGAAAAGACAATAGGTTCATTTTATTATGTTTTTCATGGGTATGATATAGTTTTCTTCTATTTTGAATTCAATCCAATACAATTTTTTGTTAGGTCATTTTTTCATTTTGATTAGTTAATTAGGTTATTTGATCATTTTTATTTTTCTTAGGTCACTTGGTTCATTTATACCAATTGATTAGGTCATTGTTTCATTTATATTTGTCTTAGGCCATTTGGTTCATATTTTAGGTTAGTTCATTTTTTCATTTTTTTTTTTTGGGTTATGTCATTATTTTCATTTGTTTTGATTTTCATATTATTTAGTTTAATATGTCCAATTAAATTCACCTTTTTTACAGTTTAATTTTTTTAGTTGTGTTTGGTTTGATCGGTTTGAATATAGTTCAATTTAATATTATAAAATTAAACTTAAATAAATCTACAACCAGTAAATATAAAAAATGCACTTGAAGGTCAATTTGGATACATAATATTTATAGTCAATAGTAAATCAATTTTTATAAAACTAACCTAAAGAACCCATTTCAATCAAAACAAAAATAACAGAGAACATAGATGAATGATTATACATATTTCCCACAATAACTTCATGTTCAAAATCAACTCAAAAAATTTAAGTATTGGATTTATTATAAGTAATAAATAGTTCAGGGACAATGGGAGTAGGGAGGGTGTCAATTCCATCAACACCACCACCAAAAATATTTGTTGGGATTACTTGAATAATGACACAAAATTCAGTTTGAATACGAACAATTACAAAAAAAACTTATTTATCCATTGATGACAATATATATGGTTCATTGATAGAAAGAGGTCCATATCAATAACTCGAAATCCATAATCATCAATAAATGTGCAATACCTCTTCATAAAATCATAACACTGGAATTTCATCATAGTGAATCGACCATTAGGGTAATGATCCAATATTATTATTTTCTCAATGACTTAATAATAAGAAACATTTTCAAATTGAGTTATACTATCTGATGCGCTGGAATAATAGATTTTTTGGATGTTAACATAATATCATCATGTTTTGTTCTCATGTTTCTTTATCATTCAGTTCTAATAAATATATACCCATTGATCACAATTTACTTGCATTCACGAACCACTGAATTTGGACCAAAATAAAAAGATTTCATTTCCATAGGGTTATATCTAGAAATAAAAATCAATAATTGAAATATAAATGAATATTAAACTTAATTAAATATTTGTTTTTTTAATTTATTACAGTAATATTTTATCCTTCAATTTCAATGAAACATAAAACTCTTTTCTATGAATAGTCTCTCTCATTCTCAAAGATAAATAATGATTCTTTTTATTTATTATTTGTTTGTGTTCCCTAAAAATATATATATATAGTTTAACAGATAGGTGAAATTACATAAGATGGCCTAATATATCCATGCTCATTTTACATACTTGAGGTAGTCATTGAACCAGTCATATTTAAACAAAACTATATGATGTACCATCTCTTGCTATTAAAGGATTAATTTGATTAATGTATATAATCTGGGAATTCCCCCTATTTGGGGAAGTGATGGAAAAATAGATTCAATTTTCTCATATTTTTCTTCTTCATTTATCATTGTTCTATTCCATCTCATAGTGAGATCAGAAAAATATCTTGAATAGAAATCCATACATTCTTGATCCAAGTAACCTATCATGATAGAAACTTTGGGGTGATTTCAAATTTGTACATAATACTTCAATGTGAACATGTTTGTTTCAATTGGATACATCCAACGAAAATTAAAATGTCATCTGAGAAGTATGTTGGTTGCAAGATGGATAGTTAGATGCATCATGCATGGGAAAAATGATAGAGCAAATATTTTCTCTGACTCACTCAAAATTAATGGTGCATCTTCCAAAATTTCTTCTGATAAATACTTCAAAAACTTATTAGCATAAAGGTATCTAAGAAAATGGAACAAATGAATAACTAACACCCTTATATTATTGAACAGAAGATGATGAATTTATATTGGAATTAACTCATGTAGAGGGATATGATAATCATGAATCTTCAAATATTTCATCTTCAACTATATTCTATTGACCCATTTTTATATGTTGCTTGAATCCCCATCATGAACTTTAATAGTCCCTAGTACTTCCATAAATTGATTCTTTCTATAGGTGTCATCACATAATAAGAACATGAAACCTTCCATTTATATTCATTAATACACACAGGATGCAATTCTGTTCTGATTCCCCAATCCACTAAGTCACAATGAGATCATAAATAATCTTTTTCATTCCCTTAAAATTTATAAGAATTAAAAGAAATATTTCACATATATTCTTTTCAATGAACGTTACTTCTAAAAATGACATAAAAAATTGGGTGATCAAATATGAAACTCAAAGAAGATACTTATCTTATTCCAATTTTAACAGGTTTCAGTGGAAATATTATTCCTCTTTCTAGATTTCATGTGACCCTTCTTGAATTAAAAAATAAAATATTTCAATTCATTAACCACATCGCATCCAGATATACAATAATGTGGATTTTTAGTCTCTATGGTATTTTCAAATCTTCAATGTTTATTACTATATGGATAGTCCATTGGAAATAATCATCAATGTCCCATAAACTAAAACTGTGATGATATTTCAGTCTTCTAGACCATTTATTCCTCATAAAAATAGTACATGATGGTTTTCACTTCTTGATCTATCCATACATCATTTCATAAGAATTAAAATCATTGATCATCCACATAAGCGTAGCATGAATCTAAAATATGTCTTTTGAAAATGAATCATATATTCCCACACCCACATTCTGAAGATTATTCAACAATTTTATTAAAGGATTCATGTATATATTTATATCATTACTAGGATTAGGAGGTCTAAATATGAGTATAATCAAGAAAGTGAAAGGTTTTTTCATACACATCCATGGAGGAAGGTTAGGTGTATGAAAAATGACCATGTGTTGTGTGAAGTATCTACCCAAATATATTAAAATAATCACATGAAAGACCCATCCTCACATTACACATGTCATTTGAGAAATCATGATATCAAGCATCAAATATTTTCCATGAAAATACATCTGTAGGGTGAAAAAAACTCATTATTATTCTTATTTCTTTTATTATCATATCATATCATTTTATTGATATTTTATATAACATGAAAAGATTCTAGAGTCTTTTTAATATAGAAATTTCCACATGACTTTTTGTGGAACACAAGATGTAATTCTATCATCTTTTGTCTTTTACAGGGATTGACCACATTTTATAAAATCATTTTGTTCAATATTTTCCTCCTAAAATAAATAATAATCTTTCAGGGAAACATGATTTTTCTTTTTTAAAAATCCATGTTCCACAACTTACTTTCATTACATTTATTGTTTTGAGGGAATATTTATATCAACTATAATTAAGTCCATCAAAAAGGTAAGAATTTAATTAATGAAACTATTATAAATCCCATACATAGTTTTCCCATGAAACAATTTGATTAAGAATTACCGATTTTTCATTTTACTACATTGCTGACATACTAGATTCATGGAAGTATCATTCAATTTTTTACCCTGACAACAACAACATTTTCATTAGATGCATCATGTATGCTCGTATCAAAGTCTTCTTGGCTTGGTATACTTTCCTTCTCTTGATGAAAAATAAACAGAACATGATCATCTAATAAATTCTCAAATCTAGTCCCCTTATTTATATGATGAGAATTTTGAGATTTCATTTTCTCCTCATTGTGATACCACATATAACTATTTTTTTAAAACCCATATTTGGTTATATGGTAGCTAAATTTTTCAAGGTTCAACAAATGTTTTCTAACACAAGTATAACATGGTCAGTGTATGTGAGTACTATATCAATCATTTTAAAATAAAAACCCGAAAAATCTCTCCAACTTATTTTTAAAATTGATTGAGATATGATCTCTTTCATACATCTAACTTCTATCCATTTTTTAAAAAATTATATTACTTTTTAGAAATAAAATATTTAATTAGATTGATTTTTAATTGAAAATATAATTACGGAAATGAGATAATTGTTCACTTTATATGAAACCATAACTGAAACACTAGTCTATATGAGAATCATTATATAAAATAAAAAAATTATATATATAACAAAATACTATAAATATAAAACTATTATATTTAATTAAATTATATTAATGTGTAATAATTATTCATAATACATCTCAAAATTGTGTTTATAATTTCTATTTGTTATTTTTTTCTCTTATTCTATTCACTGTTTAAAAAAATTTATACTTATTCAATAAATTCAGGTATAAAATATTACTACTTCTAGGTAACCGTCTTCTATTTGATCCGGATCAGTTTTGGTCAGTTCAATTAGTTTAGTATTAGTTCAATTCTCATCAATTTAGTTTGGTTGGGTTTGGTTTTTTTTAATCGGGTCGATACATGCCTTTTAGAATTTTATTAAAGATTTTTCAAGTTAGTTCATTTTATATCATTAATATAAAACTTATTTATTTAGGTTCAATTTACTTCACATTTATTATTTTAGTTCAGTTTGATGTAGTTTAGTGTATTTGAGGTCTACTCTAGTCTACTTGGGTCAGTTCAAGTCATTTCAATTCAATTTAGTTAGTTTGATCAAGTATATTCTGTTATTATATAGATATAATTTGTTAGTTCAATTAGGTTTTAGTGTGTGAAGGTTTTATGGCTTCATTTCATTTATTTTAAAGCCTAGTATAGTCGGTTTAGTATAATTTAGTTTTCTTTGGGTCTGATCAATTCATTTCAATTTAGTTTAGTTGGTGGTTCATCATATCAAGAAATAAATTGTGAAATTATGTGAAATATAGTGGATAAGATAAAAATAATTGTATAAAAAAATATCTCTCTCGGATAATTATGAAAAAATGGTTGGTAATAAGTCTAAATTTATAGATATCATTATATTTCATAATTAATGATATTTCTAATCAATGGTGACCCTCAAGTAAAGATAATTTTTTACTGTAAGGGATCAAAATTATAATATTTGTGATCAATGATTTCATAGAAGGATATTTTGATTATAAATATCTCAGAAATAAGGTGTATATTTTAAATTGTTTATAAACCATTGAAGATGATATTTTTTATAGGGTGTGTTTTTTAAAGGTAGCCATTGGATGTTTAGAAGTAGGCATACCAGTGTAATTATTTTAGTGTATCATTGAGTATAGGATATCGTGGGTCGAATGAGAGTTAATTTCATATCAAGTGGGTTTTGTATCCTTGGGCATGAATTTGGAAAATTCAAGAATTATTACCAAGTACCTCACACAGGTCACTTCTCCCAAGAGTATTCAAATGGTCACTTCAACAACATGCCTCACATAGGTCACTTAAACCATGTGACTCGCACATATCACTTCACCCAAATTCATTTTAGAACTCACTTCCCATTATGTAATCATTATTTTTAATTCATATATAAAGGATGCATTGAAGATTTATGAGAATAGTGGATTTTCTTTACCCAAATCTTTCAAAATAGTAGGACTAGAGGTGGGGACCATCACATAGACATCATAATTTAAAGACATGCTAATTTCTCATGTATCAAAACTACATGGATAACCTTCATAATAAAATCTTGAAAAATACATACAGGAGAGGGAATATTCATAATATTAAACCAAATTAATAACACTAATGATATTTGTGGATGTGTAGTGACCAATGAAAATGAAAATGAGAAATGTGTGTCAAGACACTCCCTGTCAATTGGTATTAATACATTAATAATTATTTTCCATGAAGAAAATTTTACACAGTTTTATATAATAGATTTCTTATTATATATGAATAAAGACAATGGAATTAGTAAAAAATGAATATTCAATTAATCTCTTAAAAACCAACCATTATAGAAAAAATTTCAAAAATTAATTGTTGGAACTCCATTTTTGAATAGAGGAATTAGTTTCAAAGGTAAAATACCTCAAAATATGATTTTGTACATGACTGTAGGGGGGATATAGTTCCACTAAAGCAATAATATTTTGTAACACACCTCAAAATATTAGAGATGGTGGCAGTGTTTTCAGAAGTGATATTCATTCCCTCTGTGTAGGTTGAAGTGTTTAGAACATGCCAATTTTATATTCAAGAATAATGAAATGAAAAACTTAACAGATTAGAGATTTCAACGAATGGGGAATTAAACTAAACATCATAGACAAAAAGCTAAAATAAATCTAGGTATAAAAGGAGCACTTGGTTAGGGAAAAATAAAGATCGATTCTAAAATGGGGAGGGAGACTGCCACTTGATGCATTTTTGGAAAACTATCTCAACGGTTTCTAAAAACCATTGGGATAAGATTATATAAAATTGTATATCCTAATGGTTATTCTAAACCATTGGGATAGGACACCCTATAACAATGGTTTAAAAATCATTGGTATAGGGGAGTTGGTGTAGGTTGGATTTCCATTAGTGCTTGATAATGGACCAAAATGTGAATTCCTTATAGAAAGATATCCTTTCATGTAATTGAAGAGTTTTAAATAGATATGATTACAAAAATGACACCATTATTCCTATAAACCTTGATGAATTGAAATATTAATTAAACCATGATTACAAAAATGTTAGTGGTTAAAATGTTGTTATGTATATAATTTCATCACAATTAATGTATTGTGGTGTTGGGATTATATATGTTCATATGATCAAAAATACATATAAGAATTTTTATATATATCATATAACCCTACAACAATAATATCATTTGTTAGGGTATTAAAAATATTTTTATCTCATATCATCATTTATTATATTTTAAAAAATTATAATATTTTGATTAAAATCTGCAGTCTTGTCATACTAGTATATAGTATCATTTTCTAAAGTAAATTCTATATTCCATGATAAAAATTAAGGAAAATTATGAATCTTATGATGGGATTATTAAGGTTTATGTGGTTTTGGTGATAGGTTTTTCCAAGGATATGGTCATAACCATGGGTGCATTCAAAAAGAATATCCTAATCAATGAATATAATTTCAAACATTCTAATGAATCTTTATGTTTCTTGATATAAGTGTGGTTCTAAGGTTCATTGGTCATGATTCTGCTTAAACTTAGAGTAGCGCTAAAAGATCTAAAAATTATATCTTAAATCAAAAAAGGATTACTCAAACTTCACTAATACATTGAATAAATGGAAAAAATGAAGAGAATTTTACTAAGGATCAAAATCATTAAATAATGATTTCATTTATATTGAAGAATGTGATTTTATATATTACTTTAATGAGATTATAGTTGGAAATAATTTAGAGAATTTACACTATTTATAATATATAATATGGTGTTTTTATTTATTCTATGTATTTTTTATTCTATTATATTTAAATTTTATAATGTTTTTTTATTAATAAAATTTTCTTTAATTTCAATGGAAAAATCTAACTATTTTATATTATGTTGGCTAGTAACCTTATGTAAATATAAATAAAATAAAATAAAAAACACTAATTTGTTGAATAATTTCTCACTTGTATGTTTTTATTTCACAAATATCTATATAATGAGTAACTTTAATGACATATTCTACACATCTCCTTTTCGTTGAGTTCTTAATCAATATGGAACTTATATCACACATAAGATTACTTTTTTTCTATAAAAACCAAAAAATATCTAACGATGCATCAATTCCTATTCACATAGAATAATGTATTGAGTATAAGTTATTTATCAACATCATTAAAGAAATAGATATAGATTATATATTGCATTCTTTATTTCATAACCAAGGAGCCTCTTGATACTTAATCCACTATTTAAATCCATTTAAACTAAACCCCTAAATAAATTATACAAATAAAATTAAAACAAATAACCTTTTAATTTTTGTTTTTTAAAAAAATAAAAAAAAACAAATCCCATTATTATAGGTTTGTAAAAGAATTTATTTATTTTGAAATTTGTTTCTTAAATTAATGCATTCATGTTCTAACTTTTTTTATATTATTTTTTGTTTATGTATTGTCAAGAATACAATGATTTAATGATACAATCAAATCTTCCACATCTCTTATGTTTTAACATGATATTTTTAATATATTTACACCTATATTCGGTACAGTATCTACTTTCAGTATACTCTCATTTATATCATTGGATTTCTGTAGATATTCTCCTATATTCATTAGGTTTTCTCCTTACTTATAATTCCTATACTTCTAATCCAAGGATGTCGAATGGATTATATGGAGCGGCTGAGTAGAAGTCATTGATAGAGCATATATCGCCATAGTTACAATCACAATGGTATTATAGTGTGACCGTTAATGGTAGGTAATTATTAATATGAAAAAATTATTTATTACATCAATATACTAATAGTGGAATATATTTATTTAATAGATTATTTTAATAAGAAAATATAAATGGAGATGAATACATAAAATGTTTTCATGTTGACAAAATTTAAAGTAGTTATTCCATTTGACATATTTGGGGTGCCGACAGAAGTTCACATAGGCTTATATGGGGAGATATTGGTGCATTTAGAATTTTAGATGAAATTTTTTCCTAATACATATCATTATTATATGCGCATTCCATCAATTGGAAGAATATTATTTTTAACAAAAAATTGAAAGTAATTTAAAATTAATATTTATAGTTTTTTACCTGATATTTTTATTAAATGTAAGTTTAATTTTTTTTCATGTCTAATATGTATATTATTTTTCATTATTATGTATATAATTTGGTTGTGTGTCAATGTAATTTTAAAATTTTGTGGAAAAATTGGAAGGATTTTAAGTATATGGAATGGGGTAAGTTCAATGAAACCTCTTTTAGATCTCATTAAATGTATAAAAATGTACTTAAAGGGATACCTCAGGATCAGTGGAAGGCCTTTAAGGATATGTATAATTATTATATTCATAAGGAATTGGATACTCTCTTATTATATTGATATTAGTTTATTAAAAATAATTCAATTTTTGAAAATAAAAATATTTTTTTCTCAATAATCTTCTAAAATACTTCTCAAAAAAACATAAGAAATTCATCCCATATACTATTGGTTTTAAAAGTTTTTTGAGTATAATATCATATAAGGTAATCTTATTTATATTTATTAAATATATTTTTATTGTATTTTAAGTACTTAAATTTTTATTGTAGTAATTTTTTTACTTTAATGATCTAAGTGAATGAATTTGGTCATGAGGTTAGTGGAACCCAGTTTTGGTTTGATGTTCACAAGAAAGTTGATAGAAATTACATAAATGAATATATAACAGAAATTAGAGTAAAAATATAAATTAAAATTCATTTTAATATATATATATATATATAGGTTGCTAAAATTTGTTCTGTTTGAAGAAAAATAAATTGAAGTGGCATGGGATGTAAATACCAAGTAGTAATCAGCAGTCTCTTAGAGTGATTTCATTGCCCACATTTTAGGCAAGAATCATGATGGTTTCATGTGAGGATTAGATTTTGGACCATCCCCCTCACGAATATTTAGGAGTATCTCATCTTCATTCACTAAGATGCCTCATACTACAGGTTTTAGTAATATTACTATTCTCAATTACATAGTATCACAAAATAAAATTCCAGTCTATGAGAACCGAATACAAGAGCATAAGACATAATTAGTATCTCAAGATAAGCAATTTCCAGTGATTGGGGATGAATTTTCTAATCTATTCCAGTACAGAACTCATAGCATTACTGCAGAAATTGTATCCTTAATACGATAAAATACAGTAGTACTAAATCTATTAAATTAATATTAATATATTATTATTATTATGATAATTTTTCTAAATATGTTTTGAATGTATTATCTAAATAAAATTAATTCTAATTCTAAATTCCATTTAATGCTGGAAGTAGATTCACCAGAGGATAGTAGCCTATATGAACATCATTGAGTAGCCATTGTGACTTAGGGGAGGATCATTCATGTTGGATTCCCCATTAAATTTTTTATTTTTAAAGAAATTGTTTATATACTTATTTTTTAGAATTAACCTTAAATTAATATGTTTTATATTAAAAATTATTATGATATAATGTTTGTAATTTTTTTTTAATGTCATCATTTTTTTACTAAAATTTTTTTTAATTTTATACCCTATTTATATATTTTTATTTTATATTTCAGGTAGTATCATATTCAAAATCTCATCATAACCTACTGGTCTTTTGTAATTAACAATAGTCTAAATCACTATGAATTAAATTAACTATAGTTATATAATTAGTGGTATTTTTAATCGTCTCTACTCACTGATAAACTACTGATATATGCTTCTACATTCTACTAAAACAAATTTACTATACTATATTAGAAAAAAATTAAATATAAATCAAACCCCAAGTTATATAGTAGTGTTGATTAAAACCGCCACAATATTATAATGAATTATTTAGGGGAGGAAACCAACACATTCAATTTAGTGGTGGTTAAAACCTCCACTAATCATAGATCCACAGTTATTTTAAGGGACCACCTCTAATAAAACAACTACCACTGATTAATTTATAACTATTAAAAATTTAGTGGTTTATAAAACCACCACATATCAATGTGTGGTGGTTAAGAGTGTTGCGTATTTGAAAAAAACACCACTAGACCCTTTATTTATTATAGGGTCATAATAACTCACTATGATAGTAATAAAAAACTCATTCATGAAATCATAAACATAAAAAAATGAAAGACAAGAATCTATATAAGACCTAAATCAAAACAATGGTATGGGATTACAAGACTGATACATAATGGTCTAAAAATAAAAAAACAACATAAATCACTATGATCCACCTTCTCATGACCCACTATCACTCACCATGTCCTAATACAAACCAAAAGTAATCCAATCCAAACATAACTCCAACAAAAACAAGACCAGGTAACCTAAGAGAAAACATAAGAGATAGAAACATTGAATGGTGCATGTAAGGTGTAAAAACATGCCTGTTAGGATTTCACCAAAGAGGTTTTTTCACTTCCTTTCCTAATAAATTTCATTAATGCTAGTTTAAAATATAAAGAGAAAATAAGGTTTTCACTTTTAATTTAGATCAAACCAAATATCATTCAATAACATCTATTTCAAAAACATTCCCTTATTAGAATAAGTAAGGTAATATCGAAAATATGTTTAACCAAAACCTTTTTTAATGAGTTAAGAGAATCAACTATTAAATACATGAAAACAAGACAAATCCCATTTTCTATTTCCAAGATTCCTTTTTAGTAAAAAAAATATCACTTAAATTTTAAAATTATCATTCCAAATCATTTTTCAAATCATTTTGAAAGTTAACAAAACCCATGATTGTAACAATAATTAAATATGTACTTTACCCAACATTAATAAAATATGCAAAATTCCCAACCAGGATAATGGTTCTATAAACAATCAAAATATAGGGGATACAAATAATGAATTCATATTGGGATCCCCTAAATCGTCCATAAGTGGATATAACATCATTGGTAAATTCTATAGATCTAACTATAATGACACAAGACATGGTCTCCTTATAAACGCTCTATACGGGGGTCCCTAGTGAAATGGTACATCACTCTCAACACCCCTTAGGGTCACTGAGTACAAAATAATTCCCTATGAGTTTGTAACTCTCCTATGTAACTAGCTAGTGTGAACACACCACACTAGTGTAACGCATATATTTACCTTCCATCAGTTACATAGGTTCTTATTATAATTCAAATTGGACGTGAGCACACGATATTCTAAGAAAACATCATTGTATAAAAATAAACAATTTATAGTAAATTTTATCTCTCCTCCTACACTATCACAAGAAATATATATTTTTTACATCTATAAATTATCATTAATAAAATATATCCAGATAAACAACCCCCTAAAGGGGTCTAAATCTGCAATAGGAAAATAAAAACGGTACAGAATTGAGGGTCTCACGTATTTGATAAAAACATCTTAAAAGTTTAAATAAATCCTTTAAAACACCGACCTAGAGTGCCAAGTTGGTTTCTGCACCTTTAATACCCATTTTAAATCTCATTTTAAATATCATTTTAAATTTTTATTTTAGATAAATCTACGTATTCAATTTCAAACAACCGTTTTAAGATTACACTTTTCCTTTTCATGGACCCAAACCGGGTCAAAAACCATCAAACATCGATTCAATTTGAAACAATCCTATCAAGAATAATTTAAAATAACTTAGAATTCAAAAAAATTATAAACCAAAAAACCATTTAACACATTTAATAAAAAAATTAACAACTTCCAAAAAATTCATAAAATCCACCAAAACTACCACTTATAAGATCAATTAAACAAAAAAGAATTAAACTAAAAAACATTCAATGATATGCCACTTAAAAGAAAACACAAAAAACATAATAACAACTATAATTAAGTAGAACCAAGTTTAAACACATCACCTATTATGGATAATTCTCAACTATGAAATAACATAAACTCATCACACCCAAATAACCAAAAAGTCATATTAGAACTGTAATGCCCGAGGCCAAATTAACTGATGATAGGGGAGGGTGAATCAATGGTTTATTTTTATGAATTCCTTTTATTTTCAATTAAAACTCATTAACTTGTTAAGGTTCTTGATCTACTCATTATTATCTATCAATATCACATACTGTGTAGTTGTAATAATATAGAAAGTGCAGCCCAAAGTATTTACAAGGTTTGGCGAAAAGCCTACTCTTTGAGTCAACTGTTTATTCCCACCAGTTAAAGATTCTTCACTATCACACAAGTCAATACAATTTAATTCAGATCCAAATAAAATACTTATTCTTTATCTCCAACTGAGATACTTTTTTTTCTAAATCCAACCAAAATATTTCTTGCTCTGGTTTTAACTGATAGACTTTATTTGCTCCTAGCTCCAACCAGAAGACTTCACCTACTCCTAACACCAACTATAAGACTTCAAGTCTATTAAAGATTTGATCCACTATTGGATGATACTATTATCTTCCTCCATTAGACATACTAATGTACTCTTCAAGTACTTTCAATAACTACTAGTCTGGTTTATTATCCTAGTTAAATAATTTTGATCACTTTTATTGACTAGTTTTCATAGTACAACTATGCTCGGGCAGATTCTTACTTCTACTGAAGTGTCAGACTAACTTTGATGTGTGCAATAAATGCACAACAATTTCTCCAATATTTTATGCAAGATCATACTTGAAAAAATCCAAGGTATTTACCTTCTTCAAATCTAAATTCAATTTCACTTCATGTATAGATGTTATGGAATTTGGAAGTCATGTTTCAGTTATCTAAAGTAATTATATATGTGTGCATATAAGAATGCATGTATGTATCTGTTGTTTTTCTCATGAAATCCATTGGCATAAGGATATCTATAACACACTATAGACTTCTTGTTTCTTAATGCATATGGAATCATACACTATTGTCCACTTCTTTGTCCACATACCCAATGGTTGTGAATTATTCTTCCTAGTCAATATTCCTTCATGCAAGTCATACTGCCTATATGCACTCATTAATTCTTTCACAGAATAGGGTATGAAAACTCTTATCAGATAAAAATAATTCATGTAAATTTAAAGGATGTTTGCATGGGATAACTCCATTTATCCTTCACATAACATGATATTGATTTACACTAGTTTGTAGTGTCTCACAATCCTACATGAAAGTTAGGGAGATGTGTATCACGATATCTAATGATGCATCATGGAAACAATTTTCTTCATGAAATATAAATATCTTGAAATGAAAAGGTAAACTACCCTATAGTTTCCCTTATACTATATGCAAGAAAAGATGCGCGGAAACTCACCCTCACAAAACTGGTGTCTCACAGTGCTATGTTTTTTTTTGAGAACAACAAGAGCCACGTCTCTTATGCATCATCACCATTCATTCATGGATGGTCATTATTTATAGATGGATTCCATGCCTCTTCCTCTGAAAATAATTACATGTTGGATATCTTTTTTTTATTCCATTTCATGGATCTTCTAAAAAACCCCAAGTCATTCGGGGAATCTCAATTATATGCCAATAATAGTGGGGCCTTTACATTTCTCTTTATTGAGTCCTCACTTTCATGCTATGAGGATCAAATTACCTTCACATCAATTAATCTCAAGCTCCTTGAATGGTATACACTCAAACATCCAAATGAAAATTCATTTGAATTTTTTTGAAAATCATTATTCTTTTTTATCCACATGCATGCGATAGATTCCATGCATATCATATCAATATGACATTACTCATCCCATCGACATCATCGTGGAAGATGGTCGGTTTCTATATAATCTTTGGATAGTGGTTTTAATCTCACATTTAGAATCCTCAAATAGAAAAAGGTTGAAGATGATATTATAAAATGATCATATGGTCAAGATCGGCTACACTGTGTGGATGGAATTATATGCATAACATTTTAAAGTAAGTGAGTAGTACATGCATCGTTGTTGTTTGACATAGAACTCCCTTTCACTCTTCACTTGGTTATATAAATTATGGTATGCCAAAAGTCATTTGAGATAAACATAGGGGATTATCACCTTCATCCCACTTTCACACGCCACATGGGTTTCACCCCATGAGATTCTATCCCAACCTATGTGCACCTCTAGACATGCGCTCTGGGGGTCCTATACATTGGCACATGCTAGCTTATCCTCCCACCTCTACCTCCCATGGGATTCCTATGGTAAGCCTTCCCTTGGGGTTAACCCATAGGGTCTTTTAAGAGTGGTTGAGGTCTAACCTTGGAGGTTCCCATTGTATGGACAATAATATTTTAGTAAATCCACCTTAAAAATACTTAGAAATGTATAAGTATAAAATCAAATACTTCCTTCCACCAATAAAATTCCAAGCCATCCTTACTTTAGTTTATTCATAAAAAAATATTATTTTACATCCTATTCTTCACATCATCATGAAAATAAATATTTTCATTATCTTCCATTATAGTAAAAATGTGAAAAGTAATTATCACATGTCTTAAATAATTAAATATTAGTTCAATAGTAATCATAGTTTCCAAGGATAATTGTCCCAGAATGAAATGCAACTCCATTAGATGAATCTGTAAAAATTATATAGGCATCACCACTTCATCCACATCAAACACTTATTGACATATTAGTTGAAAAAAAGAAAGGTCCCTATAATATTCCCCTTTTTATTTTGTTGTCAATACCCTTTCGCATATTTAAAGTTCAATAATTTGTTCCAAACCTTATCACCCTTCAACAATCAAATGCAAATGATAAGTTGTGGATATTTCTCATCACATTTTTCCTTAAAAAACATAGTTTTTTACCTTGTATGAAAATTTCTTGATCACTTCTAAGAGAGGGATTATATCACATGGTTTTATTATCAAATATCATTTAGTTAATAAACTCTATGTCTATGTGGGATAAACTTGTATATAAAAAAAGATAGATATAACCAAGGTTTTCTATGTTGTCCATAAACAACCATTAATGTGAAATAATGCTCATAAATTATCAATTCTCTTTTAAGGTTTTTTAAGTAATCATATTTATCAATGAAATTATAAATACTACACATACTTAAACAAAACAAATCATAAATTTTCATTGAAAAAGATAAAGATCCCCATTTTTCTTATTTGTTTCATAAACCATGAACTCCCCCTTAATTGATAAGATAATAAAATTAATAATAATATATGAAAGTGTGATTGGAATAATTTAACATTTAATTTTGGATCTATCCCATGGTTTTAATATTCATTCTCAAGGTTTCTTCCCCTTAAGGGATGCACACTTTTCTTCTATTTCATGAAAGTCAGTAGACTACCTAAAGTAAAATCTCATCATGTTTTATTGAAGTGATAGCCTCAAAAATATCTTTCAATTCCCTACATGTTATTCAATACATATAAAATAATATGGATTAAGGAGGAACCTTTTTTCATCAAGAGTAACAAGTAGGTTGAGAAATTCTTCTCAAATTGGGCCATTATTTTCTCCCTATCTCAGTCAAATTTTCATCAACTTTGTGTGGAAAAAAATTTTACTCCTTAGTTACTATAATAAATTTTTTCCCTTTATCTTGGTAAATATTTTCAGTTTCCACCCATTTTTTATCTAATTTTAGTTGGTTTGACCAAACAAATAGGCATTTTTTATTGACATTTTCTATATTATTATAATTTTCACAAGACTTGCCACTGATTTTCTATTGAATCATTTCCCCTTTATCATCAAATGAAATATCTCATGGCAGTCTTGTCAAGAATTTATTATCTTTGTTCCCCTTATTATTTTATTCACATTTCAAGATTGGCTTGTCACCTTCTTTCTTTACCAACCTTTGCATTTGTTTTTTTTTCTTATCTTCATATTATCATATGATTGGTGAAGGTATCAGGCATGTAGAGGATTCCCCGAAAGATGGGATTTGAAAAAAATTCACCAATGATAAATAAGACTTTTTCATCATCGATGAGCCACAACCCTATTTAAGCTGAGGATCTCCTATAAAGATTTTTAAGAAAAAAAATCAAAACCATAAATACCTGGTTTGATATGAAGTTGTCCTCAACATATAATCATCATTGGTGATCACTACTTGAAGAATCTAAAGCTAGATTCCTATATATCTTCCAAACACAATTCAAAAAACTACATCAGTACCGATCATTGAAATATGGGTGCTAGTGTGGAGTTTCAATGATGAATTCTATGCTCTGATGATCATCACGTCTCTAGGCTTGTGATGTATGAGAGAGAACTTGATTTAAGCTCTTGTATCCAAATTCTCTCTCATTATAGTGCAGGAGAGAGAAGAGGAGAGAGTGGGGCTATGAATAGTGTATGGAAAAGCCCTCTCCTTCTCTATTTATAGGGTGTTTAGAGATTATCCGGTATTTCCTCTTTAACCCCTCAAATAATTGAAACTCTATAAACAAAATATTATGACTATTGTAATGAGTCATAATTATTATTATCACTTTCTTGTAAAATAATGAATTTATTACACGATAATAATAGATTCATTGACTCAACTCACCATTCCAAAAAAATTAAATGAACCTTCAATATTTAAAACTAATATTCATTCAAATAATATCTTCCATGTATTTACTTAAAACTTATAAATACATTTAATAAGTAAATTCAATTTCAATTATTCTTAACTTGAATAATATGAATTTATTAATTTCTTTAGTGATTGTATCTCCTTGGAAAACTCCCAGACTCTATTGGTGGGTCCCATCATGTCTAATATACCTATTCAACTAAATAGAGAAGATTCTTGAATATGATATTGTGTGTGACCCTCTAGCCCCTTATCTCGATATAAGTGAATATCATTCATAGACCAAAAACAGGATCTAGCTAACCATCTTGGCCCTTAAAGAGATAAAGATTGTTATGGCAGTTACAACCAACCTATGAACATGCACTATGTAATATAATCTTTGTGTATTCAAATATCTCATAAAGCAGGATGCATGCTCGTGTCATCACCCTTTTCTTAATTTATTATTTTTTGATATAACTAGATGTATTTACCCTCAACTACCATGAACATGGTATTATGAAGGTATTTCCATCCTGATCAACATGGACCAACATATATTACTTCCTTAACCTAGAATAAAAAAATCATTTCTTCACCATTAAACCAATTCTATACCACAAATAACGTACTCAACACAAACTAACTCACAACAATTTCATTATAATGGTTTTTGCCTTGCATCAAAGTATGTGATCAAATGGAACACATTAGAAATGATCTCAAGTCAAGAGACCATTACACATATCCAAATATAGGAACAACCAATGACACCCAAAATATGTGGAGTTCCTATTGGAGGGTCTATCCCCATGACCTCACTACTAGAGATCACCAAGTAAAAACTTCATGATAAGAAGTCTTAATGCTTATGATCCCCCAGCACCTGATAGTCAAACATATACTATGCCTAATCAGTAAGATGTATCTAGAACATAGGACATAAATTTAATATTAATGTCATAGTATCTCAAGATTATCATTATATAATGGGATATACTATTACATTTTGATAAAACAACTAATTTATGGACATTACAATTAAATAGTGTATGTAAAAATATCTACACTATAATGGTAAGCATTCATCATGTATATCTTACTTGTATTCATGGTATGGTAATCAAAATAACTATATAGTTGGGTCTAAGGAACCCAATATTTCAACACTCACACTTACACTAGAGAGAACTTTCTAACCATACTTTTTAGCTCTCACGTGATTAAGATCATGTTTCTACTAAGTCACGACATTAGTTGTTGGGCCTTCCACGATTCCACTGCATGGAAATTCTACTATATGTGACCTCATCTCCTTGAGTAAAACTTCTAAAGTGATGGTATCCCCACATATATACCTTTATCCACTTTAATAAATTTATATATTTTCTATTAATAATATCATAATTTACATTAGGATGATACTTTACTTATTAGGTGAGATTCTAAGAGCTATAACAAATCATTGTGTTTAACTGCTTCTTAACTACCTCATAAGCTGCAACATACTAAGAATTTTTAGGAATGGATACCACTAGATCATATGAGCTAATATCGCTCAAAGCCTTAGCCTAACTATGATACTAGATCACATGGATATAAAGAATCCTAGTTTGTGCCCCTAGAAAAATAGTATCCTTTCTTCTCTACATACCAGGTACATGTCTTTTTTTACTTTTTGAAGTACAGTTAGATAGTTCTAACTGCTTCCCTTGCATTTTTCCTGAATATAACTTATATTTTCATACTATAAATTATATCAAGGAAATATCAATTTTTTGTACATATCATGGAATACGTGATTGGTCCATTGCTTAAGAATATGGATTTCAAATCACCATGTTAATATCCTCCCATATCTCAAACATGTCAACTTGGAGAGATTTTTTAATATGAAAATAGAAACAATTATTCCCTTGAACTATTCAAACTTATATTTTTCAATACCATGTCACTATATGCATGATTAACAAGGTACAAGCAACTGATAGATCAACCTCAGTAGATCCTATTCCCTAGAACATATGTCTCTACTTTAATTCAATCACTAGAAAATATATTCTAGAATTCTATTCTTAACTAACTTTAATACCAATATATAATTTTCATATGTTTTTTAACATATTTTACTTGGAAAACATTGTAAGTACCACTAACCTCTGGTAGACACATGGAAAAGATTTATTGAAAATGAATATTCTATTATCCTATTTATTACATCAACTATAAACTATATTTCAGTAACTTAAAACTTCTATTAACATTATGTGACATAACCAACCCTTTCTGGTTGCATCATATAGACACCTTAAATTATTGGTGGTCATGACATCCAATTCTCAATAACATGATCATAGATACTAGCTATGACAAGTAAAAGTTTAATGGATTTAGGAAAAAACTTGGTATAACAGATCAAGACATATTGGTACCATTCTTGTACCATACATGTATAATTTCACGTGAATGCCTTCCATAGTATTCAATATTATAATCCTATTTTCACTTTAATACATGCAATCCATTATTTAATTTTTGTTGATCTTTACAATCTTAGATAATTTTCAAACATTATTAACTTGTCGGAAATATTATTCATAATGAATAATTTATCACCGACCATGGTGAATTCAAAACCATCAATGTGGTTTTAACCTTCTTATGCAGTATGTGTCTCTGAAACATTTCTATTCCACATGCACTTGTAGAACTATTTCCTATGCCAACTATATATACATATCAGGAATTGACAAACCCAATTCAATATTTCTCCAACTATCTATAATAGATATGTGAATCGTTATTTAGAAATGAATTATATCCCTTAACTACCACCTTTCTATCTTAGGGATTTTTTGAAATATCTTAAGAAACCTTTAGGATAATTATAATTGATACATGATGTGTTTGTTCTTGATGCAAGTTTGTTTATTCCCTAATAAAAGTTTTGAATCTAAACAGATGACTTATTCAATAATAGATTTCCATCATAATATGACTCATATGGTATCAATTTTTCATTATAATTTATATGTGGTTATGGGATATTGCTGTTATTTGCGAAGCACGTCATCAAATATAATGGAATTTTCTGTAAGCTGCAATATTGATTCTCTTTACATGATAACTCTGATATATAAAATACATGTTTGGGAATTTCTCCAGACTATATTTTGTTGATCAATGCTAACATGTAAGATTTCATCATTTATCCTTCTTATTAACATCAATGTTGTGATGTAGATAAATTAATATGCATTTAGGAATTACTCCATGTAACATTATATTGATTGATGAATGCTTCATCAAGATATTCTTTAGCATATCATCCTGAAGAAACTCATATCTTCTAACCATGAATATATCATACATAATTTTACCATTCCTTAATGACTTAAAGGAATTATTATGACTTATATTTACCACTAGCTTATCCTTAGAATGGTTCACACTCTCCTGTTGAACTAAGTCTGAAAGATCTATGGATTACCTTTATTTCTGAAGGTTCCTTTTTTCAAAACAAAATACTTCTTAAATACCAAAGGTTTTTAGATTTAATTATTCTAAATAACAAATTTGGAATATCCTTGATGTTCACTTTTATATTTACTTGAAAAATATTTATCTTACCACAACTGGTTAAATAGGTTTTACATTTTATATTTGGTAGGTATTTCTTATGATTCCAGTATCACTAAACTATTTATTAACTATTTTACACCACTAACAACATTCATTAATAAACCTAGAATAATGTCTCCTCGTGTCCAAAGGGAACATGAGATAAATGTTTTGGTCATACTCAGTAAAATTTCTACATGAATCATTTAATTAACAATATAGAAGTTGTATGTTTCTCACCACTGACTTAGGAATCATCCTTTCACAGCCGTTTGGAGAATACACCAAACTTATAGTAATTTTTTTCTACTTACTTGGTTATTATATACCAATACACATATGTGATAGGAATATTGTATTGAATACCAATTATTTAAAACTAAATCATTACATTTATATTGATGAACATAATAGAAGAAGCGATAACTTGATTCTTCAATCTAAACTTCCATTGATTAATTTCATGACATAGAACCCAAATAACCTCCTTTTAACACCTAATTAATTTTAATAATATTATGAATATGCTTCTGGTGTTACATTTCATTGGCCTTTATTCCTTACCTATAAATTTTTTCACCTTAAGAACTAAGATTAAACTATCTTTTATATTCTTATTTACTTAGAAAACCATACCTAAATAGGTAATGAAGATTTTACTCAATTATTTCCATTTTGTAAGCTAAAACAGGACTTGAGTAAATATATAGAAATTATATGGGAATGGGATCCATTGAAATATCATGATCTATCTTTCAATTTAGATATATCAATGTAATCATTTCCTTATTCATATATTTTTTCACTTTCTCCTCGCAAAATTTTCGAAGATGCGACTACATGTTATATCACCTATGCCCTTATGAAATTCCTACAACTAAAATCAGACATTGATGATATAATTATGGCATAACCATCATATTCACTGTATATTAGTCTCATGTAATCAATCTTTACATCATCGCTTCTTGAGGTAGTTTTATATGTATTGGGGACACTGGAACCTTGACTTTTGTATATCATACCATTATGCGCAAGCACCCATAATATTATTGGATACTCGTGCCAGTGTGGATATTTACTTTTCCCATTTTCTTCTAAATTAAAATTCTAGCAGATTGGTACTTTTTATCTTGATTACCGATTTATACATTTTGATTAATTAATTAAATCATTAAATTTCTCCCACTATTTTATCAAATTCTAGGAACCCTCTGTGCTAGAATTGAAATAATCTATCACTTGGGTATTATAGTGGTAAGTATCCCTGATCCTCCCTTATATTCTAAAAGCTTTGGCTACACCACTACTCAGAGGGTTCAAGGTAGGATCCCACTACTCGTGGTTTCTTTAACTTTTTAGTGAAGTCCCATCTTCTAAAATCAAAACATGATTTACTCAATGATTTCTTATAAGGTTATATAAAGTTAAAATTGGATAATCCTCAATACCAAAAGAGTTAATTCAACCCAAAAATCTATTAATCACTCCCCAGTAGTAAGAGGCACTCTTATCTTTGGCATGATGAGCACCCAAACACCCGATTTTGTCCAAATTTGAATGATCGAAGGTGGTCACGACTTAATATTTCATTGAGAGTTTTATTGTTTTATGAGATGAAATAAATAATTTTCTATCTTCTAAGAATGTACTATGTGATCACATTCACAACTTACTATGAAATAAATAGAAAATATTTATCATGTAACATGTTCATTTTATTTTTGCATGCTTATTTTTTATTCTATGTGATTGTGCGTAAACTTCACATTCACAAAATAATAAACCATATAAAAATAAAATAATGACAGGATCATAATTAAATTATAATGGTTGATCCATTGAGTGAAAAATGGATAAACCTAAACCCTAGTGGATATACCTTGGGTCGCATTACTTGCGACTTGAGTTCTAGCATCTCTCATCCAATGCATCAAGTTCCTGTCTAGTGTGTCTCCATAACTTGGTGGGAAGCTCATCACTTCCCATCTCATAATTATACAACCATACTCCCTCACAAGAAAGGGGAACTCGGGAGTAAAAAAATCAACTTTGAATTGGACCTGTAGACCCGCATACATTTAATGATGCTTCGACGACACACATGTCACCTTTTAATCAACAACTTTGTAAAAACCATGTAATAATTAAATAAATAAAAAAACACAGTAAACAAGCTTGGGTCGGTCCATGAATCATGACCAGTCAAATATGCTTGAACTCGAATATTTAAATGAAATACAAAAATAAAAATTAAACTTTCATTAATTATTTTCAAAGGTCATGTTATTAAATTACAATTCACTCTGATTTTATTTCAATAATTTTCGTCACCTGGTCCCATTAATTAATTTAATTTTAGAATGAAAAATTAAATTAATTAATTAATTTAATTTAACACCAAATTTAAATTAATTTTACCTGTATTATTAAAAATGATTTTTAAAAAAATATTTAACTAATTTAATTTACAACTGAAATTATATTAATTAATATTTTATTGTATTAAAATTAACATGGCCCCAAAAACCCCGGGTAGGGCCAGTACGGGTCAGACCGAATCCATGAAGGCCCATTTTGGACTATATCACCCCCTTTTAAGGGTGTTCTGGCCCAATAAGGTCCACCCAAGCTTTTTGGAGTTGGGAAGACTAGCTCAGACTATTACGATGTGAATTGGGTCTAACAGAAGTAGTAGGAGGGGTTACCTCTCATCCAGCAGGGTATTTCCAAGCTGGGTAGTTCGGGCTAGGTACCACATGAGGGATATCCAAATCTCTCATGAAGCCTCTCTGCAAGCAGAAGGCTTCTAAGACCATGGTCAGAAGTGTTTTTTCTAGTGAGGATCTACGGTATGTAAGATCTGCTGGTTGGGGTGGCCGATGGCAATAGCCCATTGAAATTGGTCATAAAATCACTATCGTATGCGGTCCTTAGGGTGGTCTACCGAAGGATCTACTAGGGAAGGGTCCACCACACATGGTAAGACCCACTTTTCGGTCTTCCACCAATTTTTTTAAATAATATTTTGAAAATCCCCACCATTCCACCATTTTTAAAAAGATAGCTTTCATTTTATTATTAGGATTCTTCTTAGGCCTATAAATTAGTCTCATTATAAAAATCATTAATTAATTGCTAAATTTAATTAATAAAATTAAATTTTAATTTCCAAAAAACTAATGGAATTAATTCTCTTCCATAAATTCACTATTCTGGGAACATAATACCAGTCATATTATTTAGATTCACAAGAAATATTCAAATTAATTCCCATAAAAGAAACATTTTCCAATGTGTATTAAAAACTTTTGATGATCGTAACATGGCCATATGATGTCAGATTTTCATGTTGTCTATAGTGTTGGGAGCGGAATGATGCCCTTTATTAAATTTAATGAAAATTTAATTTTTTTTTTCTTGGCTTAAAAACATCACGTGTCGCTCTAATACCAATTCAATGTACTAGGCATGTGGAAGAATCCTAGAAATAAGGGATCTCAACATTTTCCACCAACAATCGACATGAATTTTTCATTGTTAATGATTCACTTCCTGGTTTGAGATGAGGATCTTACATGAATACTTTTAAGCACAAAAAATAAAACCATAAATACCCAGTTTGATCTAAATCTGTGCTCGATGTCTACCCATCGTTGGTGATCACTTCTCAAAGAATTTTAATTTAAATTTTTTTAGATAATCCATACATGATTTGAAAAACTATTAGATCACTGATCATCAAAATCTAGGTAATAGCACAGAGTTTTGACGATGCCTTCGACGCTCTGATGATCACTACATCACTTTTATTATTATGCGCAAGAGAGAGCTTGATCCGAGTAGCTACATCTAGAGCCTCTCTCTATAGTGTTTGGGTGAGAAAAAAGTATAGATAAAGGATATGAATAGTTTAAATAAAATCCCTATCATCCTATATTTATATGGTGTTAAGAGATTATATGGTATTGCCTCTCTGGCCCCCTAAATAAGTAATAATCTATAAACGAAATATTATGACTACTGCACTAAGTCATAAATATTATTGTCACTATATTGTAATATATTAAATATATTACATGATAATAACTAATCCATTAAATCGACTTGTCATTCCCATAAATATTAAATGAACCTCGAATATTTCAAACTAATATTCATTCACCTAATATTTTCCATGTATTTACTTAAAGCATGTAAATACATTTAATAAATAAATTCAATGTTAATTATTCTTAACTTTAATAATATGAATTTATTCATTGCCTTTGTGATTGTATATCCTTGGACAACACCAAAACACTGGTGGAGGGGCCCAATATGTCTCATCTACGTATTCAACCGAATATGGAAGATTATTGATTGCGATATTATGTGTGACACTCCAGTCCCTTATCTCAATAGAAGTGAATACCATTCAAAAACCAAGAGTAGGATCTAACAACCCACCATGGCCCCTAAATAGATAAACATTATCATAGTAGTGAAAACCATCCTAAAAATATACACTGTATAATATAATCCTTTTATCTTTAAATATCTCATAATGTAGGAGGCACACCCGTGTCATCACCCTTTTCTTGCTTTATTATTCATTGATCTAACTGGATGGATTTACCCTCGACTTCTAAGACCATGGTCTTATAAAGGTACTACCATCCTGATCAACATGGCCTGAGATATATTACTTCCGTAACCTGGAAGCTACAAATCCTTTCTTGACCATTCAACCAATGTCATATCACCAGTGACGTACCCAACACAAACTACCTCACCACATTTTCATTATCATGGTTTTCGCCTTGCATTAATGTATGTGATCAAATGGCACATATTTGAAATGATTTCAAGTTAGGAGACCATTACACATGTTTATAGATAGGAACAACCAATGACACCCAAAACATGTGATTTTTTTATTGGAGGGTTTTTCCACATGATCTCACTACTAGAGATCACCAATTGTGAACTTTATGAGAATAAGTATCAATGCTTATGATCCCCCATCACCTGATAGTCAAACATATACTATTCCCAATGAGTAAGATGAATCTGGAAAATAGTACATAAATTTAAAATTAGTTTCATAGTATCTTGAGGTTCTGAATATATCCTGGGATCTACAATAACTATTTTATATGATAATGAATCGATGGACATTACCATTAAATAGTGGACGCAGAAATATCTACACTATAATGGAAAGTATTAATCAAGTAAATCTAACTTGTATATATGCTATGGTAATCAAAATCACTATATAGTTGGTTCTAAGGAACCCACATTTTCAAATATTAGTATATACCTTCACTAACCATAATAGTGACCACTTATGTTGTAATACTCAAAGAAATTTTCAGATCATTTAAATCTATTCTTTTTAGAGGGATTCATTTTCTATAGATTTATCTTATCTTGTGTAGGTATTCTGTTTTATTCAGATTTACTTCACCTAATTACAAGCCTTCTATTGTTTTCATAAATTAACATATTATTCCAGAATTCCAATTCCTTATACCCAAATTTCCAGTAATACAAACAATATCTTATGATCCTTATTCTCTTCATTTGTGGTGTAGTCTATCTAGGTTTCACAGATTGTGGACCTTGATGCATTTTAGTGTAACCACCACTCTTTTGGGAACTTATTAGGGAACAAAACTTCACTCATATTTTCTCATCCACCTATTATGTGGTGGGTTTATCAGTATTTTTCATCATCTATACTTTCTTGGAGTTTTGTTTAAAACCAATATTATCACTTAAAAAAAGATCAGTATATATGATAGTTTTTGAGTTATAGGATACCTTCTTCTTGAAGTAATAATCCATTTGATTGAAGTATGATCTCATACTCCTTTTAGAATCATGATCCTTAATACAAAATTGAGTGTAAGTATACCTTGTTTCAGTAATTTTTAAAGTTACATCTTGTGGTGATTCTAGATTTTTTAATCTCACCTCTATATCCAAGAACTTTATGTTGAGGGAGTTATTATCATCCCTAATTGATCTCATATTGTCTTTCCAATTTTTATTTAGATTCTTCATTTGTTTTTCATGAATTCTTCTTGATTCATGCAAATAATTTTCAATATCCTACAACCTATTAGATTTATCCTCTATTTGATCACTTTTTACAACTATAAGAACTTTGTGCAATTTTTCAAATTCATGGAAAGCTTCTACAAACACAATCTCAAAGAATTATTTCTCAAAAAAACTTATTTTCAATTATTTAGTTGATTTATCTTATCTATTATTTCAAATGGAAATTATTTTATCCTTTTATTTGAAAAGTTTTGTGAGAGTATTTCATATTCTAACCTTTTTAACCAATACCTATTCTATGGCATCATCTTCTTATTCCAACTATAGTTTTTCATTATAAAGAGACATGAAACCTCCTAAAATTCATTTCAAAACTTCTTTGGAAAAAATTATAATTTATTTTAATTCAAATTGAATATCACTAATTGATACCAAATTATCAATAATTGGGTTTCCTTCATTAGAAGAATCATAATTGAAAGAATTACTATATGTTGTGACTTTTAGATGACCTCCAATTTGAGTTGTCTCTTCATTTACACTATGATTCTTATTTAGTTTCTTTGTCTTCCTTTTCTTATTATTCTTCTAAGTCTTTGAATAAATCTCCATGTGAGGTTTCTCACTCATTTTCTTAAATATTCACTTCATAAAGACTCGCCTTGATCTTTATAGGTGACATATGCTCTGATACCACTTGTAGTGCCCCAAGTTGGATTGACCACTAAGAGGGGTGAATTAGTTGTTTATTTTTAAAAATTACTTTTATTTTAAATTAAACCTATTTATCATGTTAAGTTTCTCAATCCACTCATTATTATCTCTCAATATCACCTCATGTGTAGTTGTAAAAATAGAGAGAGAGATAGAGAGAGTATATCATATTTATAAGGTTTGGAAGAAATATTACTCCTTATTGCAACTGGTTATTCCCTATGGTTATAGATGATTCATTATCAAACAAGTGAATATAATTTCTTTCAACTACAACTAAAATATTTCTACTCTAGTTCCACTTTATAGACTCCATTTTCTTTTGGATCCAAACAAAATAATTCTTTTTCTGGCTCTAACTGAGTGATTTTATTTACTCCTATCGTCAATGGGAAGACTTAACCATCTCCCAACACTAACCGGAAGACTTAACCTCAGTTCAAGGATTGACCCACTATACGATGATACTCTAATATCCCTCCACAAGATTGTAAGATCTAGCTTTCTCAAGAACTCCTCAAGTACCTTCAACAAACATGGGTCCAGTCTGTCGATCCTTCTAAATAATTCTTATCACCTGTAATGACCAATTTCCTTACAGAAACTACGATTGGGCTGATTCTTCCTTCTTCTAAAATCCTATAATCACTTACATGTGTGAATGAAATGAAAAAAACTTTATTCAATATTTTATACAAGATAATACTTGAAAAAATACAAGGTATTTACCTTCTAGAATAATCAATTCAGTTACACTTCATGCATGGATTATATGGAATTTGAAACTATTTTTTTGGTATATCAAGTACTTATATACATATTCATATTATAATTCATGCATGTATGTGCTATTTTTCTCATAAAATCCCTTGGATAAAGGAAATGTATAAAACACTATTCACTTTTTTTCTTAAATCAAGTGTATACATGAATGCATGAACCACTGTCCACTTCTTTGTGCACAGACCTGAATGGTTGTGAACTATTTTTCCTTATCAAGCTTACTTCGCACAAGTGGCACAGCCTATGATCAATCCTTCATTATTATATTCAATATTTTATTCTAACTCTTCTATAATAAAAACCATTCTTATAAATAATAATTATGTGTGAAAGTTTTTTTCACGTACACAATGAACTTAAGAGCATGGTATAACTCCATTTATCTTCGCATAATGTAGTATTGATTTACACTAGTTCACAGTGTCTCATAATTCTTTACAAAAGGAAGGGATAAATATATCTCATTATCCTTTAATGGTTTATGGAAAAAATATTCTTTGTGGAATAAAATAAGTGTGTGATGCACAAGTTGACTACTCTGTGGCTTCCCTTCTACTTCCTGTAAGAAGAACTCTGTGGAAACTCCAACTCATAAAACTAGTGTCTCACAGTGCACTTTTTTTCTCTGAAAAAATGAGATCATATTCTCTAAAGAAGAAACACCTCTCGTTCAAGGTATCACATTATTTATAGATGGATTCCACCACCACTACCTCTGAGAATAGTGTCTCTTTGGATATTTGCTTTTTATGTCATGTCACTGATCTTATTCAAAAACCCGAGTTATTTGGGGTATCTCAAGTATATTATAATAAGAGTGTTACCTTCATGTTTCTCCTTACTAGGACCTCACGTTCATGAAATGAGGAATAAATTTCCTTCACCTTACTTAATCTTGATCTCCTTGAATGACCGACACTTGAAAATCCGAATGAAACTTTGTTTCCATTCAGTCGAAGCTCATTATTTTCTTTATCAACATTCATATAATACATCAATTTCATGCATGATATCAGATCAATATCACATGCCCCATCACATAGACATCATGGTGGAAGATATATGGTTGGTCAATCATCAAAGTTTGGTAGTTTCAATCTTGTTCCGAGAATCCTCATATGGAAGAAGGTTGACGATGAATGCATAAAATAAAGAAACATTCGAGATCAGATACCCCATGTAGTTGAAGTTATATGCATAATATTTTAAAGTAAGTGAATAGTACCTACATCACTATTGTCTCATAATAAACTCCCTGGCATTCTTCACTCTGGTATATAAATCAAGGCATATCACACGTTGTTTGAGCTAAATACGGGCGATCAACACCCACATCACACATCCCCAAACCACATGGGCTTCTACCCATAGGATTTTAGACCAACCTATACACGCCTTTGAGAGTGCACTCTGGGTGCATATATATAGGCCTGTGTAGGCTTATGAACCCACATATGCCTCCTTTGGGTTGTCGATGGTAGGTCCTCCCTTGGGGAAACCAATTGGGTCCCCTAAGCGTGGTTGGTGTTTATCCTTGGTGGTCCTCATAGATTGGACCATACTTTTTCAGTAATTACACCTTATAAATACATAGAAAATTCTAAGTATCAAATCAAATACCAACATACTCAATTAAAATACCAAGAAAACCATACTTTATTTTCTTCATGAAAAATATTATTTTTCATGGCATTATTCACATTGTCATGAAAATAAAAATTTAAATGGTATTAACTTTTAGTAAACAATGTGAAAATTTTTTATCACATGTATTAAATCATTAAATTTCAGTTCAACAGTCATCAGAGTTATCAAGGAAAATTTTACAAGAATGACATCCAATCCCATTAGATGAATCCATAAAAATTATCTAGGAATGACCAATTTATTTACATCAAACACATATTAACATATCAGTTAACAAAAAATGAAACACTGGACCAAACAATAACCAACCTTAAACATTGAACTCGACCAAACAGCCCCTTTAGAGTTAATCAGATACAACCAAAATTAAATAAATGGGAGTAAAGGGGAATAGAAAGGAAGAACATGAGAAAAATAGGTATGATCAGATATCCTCCTATTGAAATTTTTGGAGAGTAGTCCAATAATTGAGAGGTAAAAGCGGGAGTAACTCCCACTCATGTTGCCTATGTTGTTCAAGCAAGAATGACTAAAAAGAGGGGGAAAGACCTTAAAATAGAGAGAGGTAACTTTAATAATTTACACATTCTTATGAATCTGAGTAGATCACATAGTTTGGAAACATGGTTTCATAAATTATATTCCAACTTTTTAGAGTCCAATGGATAGAAAAAACACCCTTGAATGGTTTTGTCACGTGGTTTAAAAACCATGTGCCAACCATGAGAAAATACTCTGTCAAAAGTTTCAAATATGTGCACGGACACTCTCATGGTTTCTATTAATCATGAATATGTTGTGCACCAACACCCCAAGCCCCAAGGGATTCATACCATTACTATCATAACTTTCTTATTTTGTCCTAAACTATGTAGTTCTCATTTAGGAAAAATCATTAAGTAAAGGAACCCTATGTAAAGTAACTACATGGTTTCCCCGAAATCATGTGTGTTAACCATACATAGAAGAAACCCCTGCATAAGGGTCATTTTGTGTGATTCATCTAATAATGGAGAGATTGTACAAAATCCATGCATAGGGTAAAATTTTTTGAATTTATAAAATTCTATATTAAACTCTCTAAAATTTTAGAATAGCACAAAATATTATAAATTAATAAAAAATGATATGTAGGGTTCACACATTCTTTGTCATTAATTTTCTTTAAAACATTTCATATCATAAGAATTCTACACTCCAACTAAAATTTGAAAGAGATCAAGGCATGTCCCTATTAATAATTTTTGGTTGTGTGGTATATGTAATGATTAATCTCCCATAATATATAAAAATGTGACCTCAAAAGAGTTTAGGAATATATGTGGTATATGAATCCTCATTATTTATCATGTTTCTTGAAACCCAAACTAATTATATATTTACAACACATTTTACTTATTTTCTTAACAATAAATAAGTGATATCGTCATTAAGGTGAGAAAATAAAAAAAATGCTAGAGATTTCCTAGAACTTGCAAACATTATCTCTTCTTGATCCACCCACATGAGAGTGTGAGATGGAGCTTATAAAGATTATACGTTTCCAGGAATTGGAAAATCAGTTTCCTAATGAATTTATTGATAAAGTGGTTGTGACTAAATCACATATATCCGGAGTAATTTCACTATATAGAATTGATGTCTCTAAGACATGACTAAATAATAATGAAATAGAGATATAAAAATCATGCCTGAACCATGGAATACCAATTGGATATAAGGATAAAAATACTAAAAAATAAATGGCTTTAATATAATTAAATCCCCATTATAGTGGAATATTTTTATGAAGAAACAAATAATTTATGTGTTCTCAAAGAAGCACGTGATTTGGATCATAAAAACAATTCAAATGATCTAGAAAACCCATAAATTTTTTGAAATAATGAGACATATTTTAATTATTACACTATGGGTGATATATGGAATCAAATTAAATGTGAAAATTATTAGAAAAAAATAAATTAGTCTGATGTTTTGGTGATTTTGGTATATGTTTGTTGAAAATTCATCTTCAAAATGTTCTATACTAAAGAATACCATGGGGTATTCATGAAGGAAAATTTTTAGATGAGTTTGAAATTTTTTTGACAAGATTTCCTAGATAATTGGATCAAATGAAGGTTTCTCATGAAAATTAGGAATCCTCTCATAAAAAAGTAGACATATCATGGAAGAGAGTTGTGAAATATTGGTGAAATTCATGAATATGAGGAAATATATTTTTTATAATCATGAAGGGTTTCATGATGGATTATTTTTTTCTATAAATAAGTAACCATTGGCATCATTAAAAAAAACTGTAATAATTAGTGAAAAACTAAGAGATATGTTAATATTTAAGGATTAAATAAATATATTAATTTCATAAGATAATATACATGACCAATAGCTACACATAAAAATTATATTAAGTGAACCATCATTTGTGAAAACATGTTTTACATGAACATAATTTATACACAAAAGGGGTTATATGAACCCTAAGAAATTTTCCAATAATTTCTATGGTAAAGTGGAATTCAGTATTTTAATGAAATAATAGATTCTTAAAACACTATTTATATTATAAAGATATTTGAATTAGAACATATGATTAATATTCAAAATGAGTAGTGAATAAACTTCAGTTTAGAGAGGTGTGAGTTCCAAAATAGCGAGAGGGCATTGAGTTCTTGAAGGAATTGGCTATAAAATAAGGGGATGGTGAGTCTAACCTAAACATTATAAACAAGTAGTGCACTTATTAATTTTGATACATTATAACATCATCATTTCATGCTCCTTGGGTAATCCTAGTTTGGGTAAACCAAGTAAAAATTAATTTTTTCTCTCTTTACTTTATTTATCACTTCATATCTATTGAGAGGGAGAGAGAGGGGTGTTCCTACTAATGAAGGAACAAGATCATTAGAAATAGTCATTTGAATAAATTAACATTCCCTAATTCCACCCTCCCCTATTTTAGGTTATTTACCTTACTTGGGTTTTACAAGTAATATCATATAAAATGTTCCAGATAGTTAAATCTATGGAAAAAGTAAATCACAAGGGATTATAAACTTATATGGAAACAAATTTCATATTTTTCTTAATTAGATTACATAATATTTTGAATCATTATGAATATATTTTTACATATATTTTATTCAAGGGATCTCATCTAGTATTAATATTGGATCCTTATCATAAAGATATCATAAAGATTTGGATGCCGACACCAAGGGAATTAAACCATTTGGGGGAGATTTGGAAAACACAATCTACATAAATGTAATGTTGTGAAAATCATCACATTATATATAGGAAAAGCATATTAATATCTATGATGGTGAATCAATGGTATGAGAAGATAAATTACAATTTCAATGGAATTACTATGAGGACTTGAGGATGCACCTAAATAAATATTTTAATTCATTATTTGATCAAGTAAATGTTATTATGAATGATATGTAAAAACTATGATAAACCCATGATGATGTGAATATCACTAAGCACAAATTGAGAATATTTTTTCATCTATTTATTCCAAAAGTACCTATTATTAAGGATAAATGTCTAAATTATCTGGCATTGGATAGTATTCAATGTAATATCATTGCGTATGAGATAAGGAATGAAGATAATGTGGCTGTTGAAAAAAAAATTAGAAAGTGGAATTCAAGGAATTGAAGAATCATACCATGAAGAAAAATATAGAAGAATAAGAGGCTCATGACTTTATTTTAGTCCTTTCGAAAAAATCAAAAAAGGGTGAAATGAATGTTTAAAGGGAAACATTCACTCAAGTTATTTTGATGTGGAATGTTTGGGAAACTTGTAGAAAAGTGTAAAAATATGTTTTAATAAAATTATGAAAATGATGTTGTAGTTACCAAAAAATCATTAAATCATGTAAAAGGTAGGAGAAGTACCGAGAATGACTTATACAATAAGAATACCCTACTTACATAACAGGATAATATCTCTAAGTAAATATAAGTAAAATAAATTGAAAACTATAAATATCTCAAAGAATATTTTCTTTGGGTCATTGTAAATAAGTCCCAAACAGGGGAATATAGTGAAGATGAAAAAATCATAGGTAGAAGGTACAGTAGATCTCAAAGAAAATTCATAGGCTTTACTTGAAAAAAATATATTTTTTGGAATGAAAAACAAATAAAACTAATGTAGTGGTTCATGGTTCCAAAATCAACATGGAATAGTAGGAATAAGAGGAGACTTATTTAAAGGAATAAATTGGAAAGTTAAAATATGAAATATCATAATTATCAAAGGAGGTTGTTGATCACTATCTCAATATCGATGAGTGCACCCAAATTATCAATATATTAACAAACAAAATTAAATATCAATTCAAATTTATTAAAGATGTTGATGGAGAAGTCATGAGTTTGAAGTGGAAAATAGAAGAATGAGAGAGACTCTTGAATCTTGGTAGTACTTCTAGAAATCATATCATATGGGATATTAAAAGGGTTAATGTGAACCATATAAATCAAGTAATAAAATTAGAGGATTTTATAAAGAATAAAAAACATATTAGAATCAAAAGGATAATATGTGGATTTACTATAAGAAAAATTAAATATTGATTTATCTCAAGTCATAAGAACCCACTCCAAATTTAATGGTCAATTTGGGTGTAGCTTGGAATTATAAAACTCAAAACACACCAAGATTTATTATAGATACACCAAAAACACTTATGAATACACTTCATATTAGGTGTCATTATTTAGGAAATATGGGACAAACTTAAAGTGTGTGTTCCATAGCAAAGAGGTACTAGAGGTAAATGTTGATTCATTGACTCATTTTACTTATTTTCAAACCCCCAAAACACATCATCTAATATTTGATCAAACATAAATTTTTTGTTTTATATTTGATGATTTCATAAATTAAAATAATTAAATAAATTATTGAATAACTTGAGACTCCACAAAATATCGATGGTACTGATTTATAAAAATAAAATAACTAGATGAAATCTATAATACCAAAATATCAAGGTATTCACATAAAATTAGTATTCTAAATATTTAAATCAAGATTACTTTCATTTGTTTCACAAATAACAATAGTGGTGTTGAATCAACTCATAAGTAGATATAGGGAGACCTTTAATCCATCAAAATATTTATAATAAGTTGTTTTTTATTTCATTGAAATAGACCTCTATATATGTAGAATATAACTATTTTATGATCTCTTAAAAATATAGATCCACATCATGGATCAAAAGAAAAACAAAAATTAATACAAGAATACTCTAAAAGACAAAATCACTTGAAGTCTTCAATATCTTATTGAATAGTGTACTTCTTATTGTTTTCCTTTTTTAGTGTTTGTCTAGAAATTTAACTTGACTATTTTTCATTATAAAATATTATATCATTTCTTTTTGTAATCATTTTAACCAAGATAATAGTTAAAGTAGTAGGGAAAACCAAGATACCAATTAAATGAGAAGTGAAAATTGAGTTGCCAATTATTAGATCAGAAGTATTGTGTTTTCAACCTAAGTAGTAAGTTAAACAAAGCTTGAGGTTATTCAAAGTAGTAAATCTCAATTAGGATGATAAAGGGATTCTAGAGTAAGGAAGAAAAGTCCAAGATTAAGGCTTTAAGAAGTAGATACCTTTTGATAGGTTGATAATTAAGGATACCTCGAATTGGTTCAATAGATATATCCTTCACATTGCAAAAAAAATATAGGTTTTTAATAATATCCTTTAAAGGAATATTTTGGTTTTCTAACCAATACTTCATGTTTAGTTTTTAAACTTACTCCATATTCTTTCTTGAATTACTGTTGAGTTAATTCTTCCATTAGTTATTGAGATACCATTAGATTAAATTTCTATCGTGTTAACTATTTCATCAGCATTTGATTGAAATATTGATTTTATTTATTTCTATTGTTCTTATTAATTTCATAAAAAAAATTTGAAATATTGATACATAAATATTCTCACTTTTTTTTTACATTCATATTTTTTTGGGTTTATCAATAATTCATAATACTGATACTTATATCTTCTAACAAGGATGAAAAAATTTTAGTTTTCTTCAAAATAAAATTCACCCCCTCCCCCCTCTTATTGTATAATTTCCATACCTTCATTATCTAATATTTTTTTATAAAATTAGGCTTCTAAATTTGAGACTAGATCTAATATTTTTAATTTCCTGATCGGATTTTTATATTTTAGTTTCCTTTTACTTAAAAAGGAATACATAATTTTTTAAATATGGTAGGTACACATGTCATATAAATTGATAGTATTAAACCAAATAGACCACCTATATTTGATGGAAATTATTATGAATATTGGAGTGATATAATGGAAACATTTTTTATTAATTTATAATTTGGTAACTATATTATGCTTTATGGTAACTACAAAATACCATATAAATAAATTTCAATTTTTTATAGAGAATAAAATAATGAATTTTAACTAATTTTAGAGTTATAATTATGTTTTTATGTTCTATTTAGATAAAAATTTACAACCAGGTATCTTTATGTTAAAAACTCTTGGAATTTGGATCAAACATGAAGTTACTCATTTTTTAACTTCAAATTTTCTTGAAACAAAAATATCTATGCTATGAGTATACTATTAGGAATTTTATTTTATACCTATAGAACTTTTATCTTAGATTAATCAAAGATTCATGACTATTTTAAATAGTTTACAAACCCTTGGATAAAAATATTTTATTTATTTTATACATTTTATAAAACTTATTTAAATTCTACCTCATTAATGGGAATCAAAAATACCATCTATCAATGACACAAAGCATATTACTAATCTAAGTCTTAATGAATTAATTTGAATAATCATGCAGTTTGAATGTATATTGAAAAGATATGTTAAAAAGAAAATAATGAAAATGGGATATATTTTTATTCTATATATATCAAGGGGTATTTCTAAAAGAAATTCTAAGAAATCCTCATATGATATTGAGGGAGAAAAAAATAAAGGAGAACATGTCAACCTAGTAAGAATAAAGTTCAAGAATCATAATTTCAAAAGATATTATATAAAAAATAGAAAATATGGAATGGATAAGTTCGATAAGATAGATTATTCTAATCAGGAATGATATGAATATAAAAAACTTGTTCATACTTGAAAATATTGTTATGGTCTTAAAATTAAGGATTATAAGTATTGTAGAAATTATTCCAGAAATAAAGTAAAGAAAAGTACGATAGTTATGGATACTTGGAGTGTCATTTGGGGTGATAATACTTTATATAGTTTATCTAAATACAGTGAAGAAAACTAAAAAATAATAATATTTTATACTAAAAATTAAAAGTTCCTCATGGGTTGAATTACCACTAAATCCATTACAAATTTTACTCTATATTATAAATGATTTTATGATTCATAAAGTGAAAGTAATAGTAATACTGATAGTTCATCATATTCTGACGATGATGAATACTTTTTGGAAACATACAATGTGATTAAGGATTATGTAACTGAATGTTAATATATGTATCATAAAATTTATAAGAAGTATATTGATTTAATAAATCAAACAATAGATATAAAAAATGTTTTTTAAAAGTTGAAGAAAAACTTACTGATGTCAAAACGGAAAATACCAAACTTATTTATAAGTTGTATAAGCCTAAATAAAAAATCATGAAACTGACTACTAAGATAAAAGGGAACAAATCAAATTCAATTCATCGGATGTTTATCCACAGTTAGATAATCAGATAAAGGGAATTCTAAGAAGAAAATGAAGAATGTTTTTTTGAGTTGTAATGATAACAAGGTTATCAAGAAGAAACTAGAGATTCATATACTAAATAAATTATTATCCAATTTTATAATAAAAAGAAAATAATTCAATAATATGTATTCATAGTTTATAATTAATAGAATATTATCTGGAATAGGAAGTAAACCAAATAGAAGTTTGGCCTATCAGTAAAGTTATTTTTTTCCAAATCATGCACCCTTATGTACTATCTATTAGAGAGGAGGTTATTAGAAGATAAATTTATCACTAAATAGAATTCATTCATTTGGATGAAATTGTGAATATATATCAAAATAGCTTTATGTATTTTAATGTCAAAAAAAATAATGTATGGGTTATGAAAATATTATTTTTCAATTTTGTTAGACCCAAGGTGGGCGATCTACTAAAATTATAATTTTGAATGCATAACTTTCTGTGCACCAGTAGTTGAATACCTATTGTGTGTACCTTAGGTATTTCTTATTTCCATTCTTTTAAATTTTTTACTTTATGTTATCTTACTGTGTTACTTTTATTTCTCTTATTTAGCGAGTATTTGTTAAATATTTATATCTGACTTTGAAAAAACTTAATTTTCCGAAGAACTAAAACATTTATGAAACCATATTAAAAATAAGAAGATCAAGATATTCAATAATGGAAGATAAGTTCCAACTTGTTGATATAAATTTCTTAATTTATTAGACATTTTTAAATTGTTTTTTATTTATCGAATTTTGAGAAATATTGTTTATCTACATGAATTTTATTTTTATCAAAATTTAAAATTGATGGGCATTTACCTTTATCTTAATTTAAAATTTTTATAAAATTATCTATATTTTTTCTTTATCTGAAATTTTAAATATTATTTAATTACCAACATTTAAAAAAAATTAAACTCATAAAGAACCATAAATTTAAAAATAAAAAATTCATATAATAATAAAGTTAACATCATGTGTTTTAGAGGGATCAAATATGAACTATGGGATCAAGAAAATTAATTGTGAATCTTCATATTCCTCAGAAACATTTATAGATGTGTAGAAAAAAAGTTCATTGGATGCATTCAATGATATCAAGTGAATCTATTAAATTTTTTTAAGAAATAATTTTCTTATCTTCCAATAATATAATTGTGTTATTTGAATAAATATCTATCAGAGATATAGTCTAATAAAGGATAATTGATTCAAATCTATTTGAAAAGTAAAATTTTATATTAAAATATATAATTACCTATTAATAATGGAGAATATTATTTTCCATATTGGGAGAACATGAACTATTCTACCCTATCCTGATTCGTGAGTTTTATGGATCTACTAAATTTTCAGAAGAAGAAGGGGTTAAGAAGGTAAATTTTTTATTGTTTTTGGAAGTTTAATCTTACCCTATAGAATATTGTTGAACTGTTAGAAGTACCATTATAATGAGAACTATTTTTTATCTCATAAAATTATGGATGATTATGGAGAGTTTTTCAAGGATGAAGTAGATAAGAATCTATTTTTGATCAATGAGAAAGTTCATAAAACTGGGCATCAACTTCTTGAATTAAGAATAGTGTTTTATTGGATCTTATCAATTATTCTACCTAAAAATTGGAGATAAATAAATGATTAAAATATAGGATGTATGACCAATTTATTTCCTTGTGAGGTTTATAAATATTAACCTTTCTAAGTTTACCATTTCTTACATCAAATCCATTCATAATGGTGAAGTTAATATGAAGGTATTACTACATGGAAACTTATAAACTCAATTCTTGTGAAGTTATTAAAGGAAGGTAATGCTGAAAATTAAGCCCACCCTAAAATATAAATAGAAAATTCTATCAACATGGATATAGTATCAGGGATTATATTGATGCATGATGATAAATGAATCATGTTTTTTGAAAAATCATCTATAGTTTCATCTAATAATGTTCAAAAATGGTTGAAGGAGATCATGAAATTCAATTTTCAAAAAATAGGAAAGCCTATGAAGCTCCTATTTTAGATACCCCTAAGATAAATAATCTTAAAAAAGTTAGGGAATTAGAATCTGTAAAATTTTATTTCACATTTCAAGAAGGAAAAATGAAAAACAACTGAACCTAAGATTCAACAAACATAAATTTATTTGAATAGAAAATCTGTTACTTCAGATGAATGAATAAATAAATTGGATGCTCATATTAGTTTTCTAAGAGAAAAATCAAAAGAAGGAAAAAATAAGGGATAAATACTTTTAGGAAAACTATTATTTAGTTTAGATAAGTATGATAAAAATCCTTCAGAAAAGATTTTGACTAAAAGTTAGTGGAATATAAAAAGAAAAGTAAGTATGGTTTGAAGGTAAACTAATCTCATGTTGTGAAATAAATTCACCTAGGAGTTAGAACTAAGGAAGATTTTTCTAAAAAAATTTGCATATAATGTAATATTTTTAAGGAAAATGTAAATAAGTTTCTTTAGATGTATTAAAAAAATCATCGTCCTTATTGCCACCACACCGAATTATTAGAAATCCTATTAAGAAATCATCCGATGTCCAACCCTATGAAGTTCATATTTCTAAAGCACCCCCATCTGAAAAAGTAGATGGTTCATCAATATGAACCATTATCAAAAAAAGTTATTTATAAATTTGTTGAGAATAATTTTTTATTTAAGGATTTATCTTTTCTTGAATCTTCAATTCACACCTCTATTTTAGTTATCTCTTCAACCTATAATAAATCTCTTAAAAAATAAGTTTCAGTAGAGGAAATTTATAATTATATATCTTCTTTATCAATTTCTTATGATATATATATTTAAGATATAAATTAATTCAATGATAATACAATTCATGTAGATAATTCACTTCTTAATAAAGATGCAGTTTTTGAATTTCAACTGATTGTTTCCAAAGATAAAAAGAAAACGTATATCTCATTAGAATATAGTACTTCAGTTACAACATGATCTTTTAATCAAAATATATATTTAGTTTTTATCATGATAATTATAATAAATCATGTTATTAATATGTTCCCTAAACTAAGTGAAAGATTGGGGCTCATTCAATGTTAGATTATTCATGATCAGTATCTTGAAGTACAAATTCAGTTAAGTAATTCAATTGAAAAAGATAAAAAATATTTGGTGGAAGAAAGAGAAGAAACTGATATTTATGATCAAAGGTGAAGAAATTAAAAAAAATATTTAAAGATAAATTCAGGGATATCAATTATATTGGTGATCTCATCATTTATCTTTATCGTAACTATGATATTCTATGTATTAAATTAGTTTCTCTTGAAGATGCTTTGAGAGGCCTTGAAATAAAAGTTGAAGGAATTTCATTATTGGTTGAATATTTGAATAAACTAATTGTAATTTTAAACTAGAGGATAGTGGATAAAAATATGAAGATTAATGAACAGCATTATAAATCTAAAGAGTAAACCAGAAGATCATTTTGTTAGAAGAAAAATTACCTGAGTAGGATCAGTTTTTAAAAGATTAGTAAAATAAATTGTCAAAGAAAGTAGCATATTTATAATGAAATTTCAAATTTCAAGATGACCATATGAATTATAATTGAAGATACATCAATAATATGAAGCACGTAAATGATAAATTAATTAAGAATGGTTTATTTAAAAAACCTTATTTTTTGTATCTCTATAACTCTAATCTATAAACATTTTCCCAATATTAATCTTGATGACATTGTTTTTATATTTTAACTTTTATATAATAATTTAATTTGTATCAATGTAAATAGATAAATGTTTTAACATTTATATAATATTTATAAAAAACTTATCTTCATTATTATAAGGATAAACTTTGTTTTTATAAGTTTTTTAAAGAATTTTTTTTAAGTCCCTCTTAACTTATTTTCAAAAACTAAAAAGAGGAAGAAATGGTTTAAAAATTAAAAATTAAAATATTTTTAACAGGGAGATATTTCATTAAAAATAAAATGGGGATATATAGTTTGAAAAACAAAGTGGGATATATGACTTAAAATTTAAAATCATTTTCAAAGGGGTGAATTTTTATTTTCTTAGAAGTGGTAACTTATCAAGGGATGAAATAATTGTATCTTAATATAATGGTATATAGTAATTATTTCAGTTCATTTTTCTTTTTCTTTCTATTTCTATTTATTTTAAAAAAGGGTGATTTTTGTGTCATTTACTCAATTTAATTCACCTGTTAAGAAAATTATGACACGCTTTATTTAATATTTCATCTAACATAAGTTTTTTATTGCTTTGAATATTTTAGAATATAAAACGATTAAATTAATTAATACTAACTTGAGGTTTAACAAAATACTAATGGATTTTATTTATGAAAATCAAATAACCTGAGGAAATTTATAATAACAAAATTTTAAGGTTTTCATGTAAAACTGGTAATCTAAATAATGAAATCTGTATTACTTTCATAGGTTTTATAAATAACTATAGTCTATAGTAGTGTTGAATCAAATCATTGGTTGAAATGGAGAGTTACTAAATCCATCCGAAAATGAACATTAAGTTGTTGTTGATGTCATGGAAACTGAACCTAAGATATGAGGAATCTGGTCATTAGAGGATTTATTATAAATTTAGATTCACCTCATGGATCAAAATAACAATTAAAATTAATAAAATAATACTCTAATAGATAAAATCTCTAAGTGTCTTCAATGTCATAATGAATAGTGTACTTTTTGATTGTTTTTCTTCTTGAGTGTTTTTAGAGCTTACACATGAGAGGTTTTCATAATAAAATTTTATATAATTTCTTACTATAATAATTCTAACCAATATACTAGTTAAAGTAGTAGTTTAAACTATGATACCAGTTAAATTGGTAGGGAAAACCAAGGTACGGATTTTTTTTGAAAGTTCCAAGATACTAGTAAAATTGGTGGGGTAAATCGAGCTTTGGGTTATTTGATGTGTGAAATATCAAACAGGACGATTGATATATTATAGGGTATGGAAGATAGATCCATTATTTAGGATTTAAGGTGAAGATACCTTTCAATGGGTTGAAAGTTAAGGGTACCACAGATTAGGTCATCAAATATACCTTTCAATTTGGAATAAAAGTGAGGTTTTTAATAATATCCTTTAAAATAGTTTTTTAGTTTACTAACCAATACTCCATATTTAGTTTTTAAACATACTTTGTATTATTTCATGAATTACTATTAAGTTAATTATTTATATAGTTATTGAAATATAGTTGGTTTAAATTTTCACCGTGTTAACTATTATATCGTCATTAGATTATAATACAAGTAGTTTTTATATTTTTTTTGTGCACATTAATTTTATTAGTAATTTGAAATAACAATACATATATATTGTTATTCTAATTTTACTTGATATTTTTTTTGTATCGACCTTGACACTAGTAGCCCAGAGTCGATGTCTACATTATTACAATGTAAAAAGATACAATAGATCACATCCCAAAGGACTGAATAGTTTAGTAGTCTTAGTAAACTAGATATATACATGATTCCTATATAATATTTTAATAAAAAAGTTACAACATTATTTTTTCAAGAATATAATTATTCCTCTAGGATTTCCTTTAATATCATTATTAGTACACTTCTTAGATTCTTGGTAAAGAAAAAAAATAAGGGTGAGCTAAAATGCTTAGTCAGGGTTACATACAGCAGGATAAATCATGAGTAAATAAATCATGATCAATAAGTCATAGTAAATATGGATAGGTAAATATATGAACACACATTACATTTAATCAATAACTAGACTATCATGATTAGATAAGGTATAATCAATACGGAAAATTAAGTATCTGAACACACATGTCATTTAATCAATAACTTGAATATCATGATTAGATAAGGCATAATCAATAGGAAACTGAAAATATCTAAACAAAAATTCAATTTAATAAATAACATGACTATCAGGATTGGATAAGGCATAATAAATATGGAAAAGTAAATATCTGACACACATACCATTTAATCAATAACTGAGAGAGGAATTCATCCAAAGATAATATCATTGTAAAAATATCATGGATAATAATAACCAAATTATTAATAAATCAAATTCTTAATTATTATAATTCTTGATCTTGTGTATCATGATACCACTACTATCAAGACCATTCACATGATAGTTTATAACTAATGGGTAGGTATTGACCAAAAACCCATTAAACTAAGTTCTAGCCAATTGATTCATTTCATGAGATTACTCATGCATCAAGGGGATATCTATAACCATTCCCCACCCATATCTACATGTCCAACACATTCCTCGTATATCAAATGATCGATTTAATTCATGAACAATAACCCTTATCAACAAATTTCCATATCAAGTAAGGAATATAAAATAACCATAATTTCCCCAGTAAATCATATAACTTTGAAAGTAAAATAACCATATATATAAATGATATATGATTTAATTAATAAGTATATCCAGGATGAATAATATGGATATTTAGGGTAAATTTAATGTCCAAATATATCATGAAAGTGAATATTTCAAGGGAAAGTTAATGATTATAAAAATTAATCAAGAGAGAGTATGTAAATACTTTCCCTAATCAAAATAATGATAAACCATCATGATAATGAATAAGGATTATATCATTACAACATATATCTAGTAGATTATATGTAAAATAAATGTTTTTTGTCAATGATTAATAGAAGTACCATGAAAATATAATTAAAAAAAATCTTGAGGAAAATCGCATTTTCATGTTGAAAATATTTTTAAAACTAAAAGCTCACAATATATTTTAAAAATAATTTTCTTTTAAAATAAACTTATAAGTATGATTTAAAAAATAGATTGATCATGGTGGTGGGAAATTATGTTCATGCCATACAGGTTAAAATAAAGATTCATTTCACTTTTTCTATAAAAACTAAACGGGCCTTGTTTAGAAAATGGCATAAAGATTACTTTAAAAACATTTCTTAAAAGGTAAAACATGGATAAAAATGTATTTAATAAATCATTTTGAGAATGATAAAAACATTTTCAAAAACATTATTATAAAATATTGATTTCTATGAAAAAATGATTTTTGACCAAAGAGAGAAATAAAGTCGGATTTTCATAAATACATTTTTTAAGTTCCAAAGAGAGGAAAATGGTACAATTGCATAAAAAGTTCATAAATAAATGGAGGATAAGAAACTTTAATGGTTTTTTAGTCAATTATAAAATAATTTCTTTCAGTGTTTTTTCAAGACAAAACAATCTCAATTAAAATGAGATTGTGAAATAAAACCTTACAAAGATCATAATGTTGAAGTCTGAATTAATCAAATAAGTGATTATGTGTGTCAAATTTAAATACACATAAAAAATTGAAAATAAAAAATAATATAATCAGAATTAATTACACACATAACCATATAAAATCAAAGATAGTGAATAAGTAATATAACCCTATGAAAAGAAAATGAGTTGTGAAATTCTTTTCCAGTTGGTGACTTTGAAGTCAAATACCCTTAGATGAAATAATTAAAATTGAAACTTATATTACTATGAATTATGAATAATTCATGATATTTCTATTAAATTTGGTATTATTTACACCATATAAATAAGTTATCCTCATAAAATTACAATATTCCTCAATGAAAGGAAATTGGGACAAAATCCATTACCTTACACTTACTTTCAGTTGAACATGGTTTAACCTTATGTATAATGGTTTTAAGCATGTTATTAATTTATAAAAGAATCATATTAATATTTATAATATCATATTTTATCCTTTTATAACATATTATAACATTTTCATTAACAATATTTCATTATTCCTATTATTTTGGTTGCTAACCGCCTTGTTTTCTCATGCATGTTTTAATGTGAAAGTTCTAGTTCTAGAGCATATTATATATTTACATAATCTCCAGAATGATATTAAAGTTATAAATATCATTTTTTTCATTATATACATTTTTATAATAATTATTTAAATTTGATCTTGTGGAATAGATCACATCACTTCGTGGAGATGGTAGGTCGTACATACGCACAAGTGACGTTATCATTTTCTTAATGGGTTAAAGGGTAAGAAATTAGGCTATATATTAATTTCACAGAATCAATACCATGTCATATATATCATATATATTAATTAAATTTATCCTTATTACCTTCCTTTTAATGTGTGAGTGAAAAACGAATCACGTCGCTTTTGTGTGGCGATGGTCTTCAATACACACGAGCAATGTTATCGTATTTTAAATAGAATGGAAAGTAATAAGATATATGTGATATTATAATTATAGAACTATAATTATATAATATTATATATATGTATATGTATATGTATATTAAATTCATCATTATATACAATCATGATATGTGTTGATGGAAAATGAGGTACATTAGTTTGTGGGGTGGTAGTCTGTCGTACACATGATTGACGATTTTATTTCCCATTTGATGGATGATGAGATGGATAAATATTGTTCCATAAATATAATAACATATAATTTTGTGTTTTATACTATTTTTAATATATTTTAAGTGTTAATACATAATTTAAGGGGTAAAAAAGAAATAAAATGAAATATATTCATTAAGACAATTATATTCTCTTAGAGAAACGTCCTTTGGATCTCCTCTTAAGGACCCAAGTGATGGAATTTTGGAAATAAAATAAGCTCCATAATTTGAAAAATAGTTTTTTTGAGATGTTTTTTTAGGGTTTTTTTAATAAAATGTCTTGAAAGTTGTTAAGAAGTAAAGGGAGGGAGTGGCATTTTATAAGTGGGGGAGAGGACACACATGGAATGTTTGAAAAGAATAAATTTTACCCACACTTTTCATATTATACTAGGATAAATAATTATCCATTATAAATCCTTATAAGTTATAAGGTCTAAATATTTTCATTAATTTATTTTTTTACAAGTTTTAGTTTTTCTAACACTTATCTTCATAGTTTAACCCCCAGTAAACTCATTTTTACCATAGCTTTGGTAATTAATTTTGGCTACTTTTACTATTAATAATGGTAAAATTTTGAGTTGAACTTATCAAATAATATAAATTATTATGATTCTAAATATTTAATCCACTTTTCCAAATTCAATTCCCATAATATTTAGAATTAAATTTAAAATAAAACCCATAGACGCGTTGAAAAAACAATTTCTTCCAAAGGAAAAATTCCAAAGTTAAAAAAGTTTGTATGTTATAATTCAATATGAAATTTATTAAAATGAACAAAATTATATATATTATAAAATAATTGAACTAATTTAACTTTAAAACTAATTTAAAATATAATTTAACTTTGTAAATAATTTAAATGAAAAGGCAGTTTTCTTTAAAAATTAGTATTTGCACTATTAATCAGAAAAATAAACTTTTCAGAAAATTCTAAAAAATAACCCAAGGATAATTTTGAATTTTATATTTAAAAAAATAAGTTTATTTTTTAAAATACATTTTATAAAAGTGGTAAAAATTATTTTTAAATTATGAGTGAAATGCGTGACTAAAATGCCTTTCAGAAAAATACTGTTTTCATAAAATATTAATTTTACTTTCATATAATTATTATTTTATTTCTAATAAATAGATTACAATTGAATTTATTTTATACATATATAAACCACATAATTTTCATAAATTATTTATTTCTGTTCATTCAAACCAACTTAACAGCTAGGTTATAACAGTCATGTTTTAAGCAATAATATTTTAATAGAGCATGATGTATTATTTAAACTCGGTGTTGCATGCATTACAAGCTGCTGAAGTGATTGAATTAATTTAACAATAAATATATCATAAATTATCAAGGTGTTAAATTATCTTCTAATATTATCATTTCAATTCATATATACGGTCAAACATTATTTTCCTATTTTAAAATCTCAAGGTGTTATAGTTTTGGGTTTATCAGTAATTTGTAATATTGATACTTATATATTTTTAGGTGGATGAAAAAAAAAGTATTATTTAAACTACAATTCACCCCCCCCCCCTTGTAGTGAAATTATCATACCTTCGTGATCTATCAAGAATAATATCAATGTACACAGTCAAGAAAAGGTCAACATTTTTTGTATTCTTTAGAAGGAAATTGTTTCTAGTGTAGTGGATATCTTTAATTTTCTAGGTATTTTTCATAAATAATTTAGATGAATATACCTATGAATTCCCAAAGTTACTATATCAAATAGCTCATGGAATAATCATGTAGGATGAAAAACCCAAATTTATTTGATGCTTTATGAGATACGGATGGTCCATCATATTCAAAGAATGGTCAAATGTAAAAATCATCACTGGGTGTTTATTATAAGATATGGATCAAAGATAAAAGAGTTGAGAAGGAAATGGTATTAGAGATTTTCCTAAAATAATAAAATCATGTTCTTTTATATATCCTTGATATAATATGGACTTCCTATATGATGGGATACAATGAATTAGTTTTAGGCATCAAGTGTGAGAAAGAAGGTATCATTAGATTTGGAAATGATGATGTGTTGAAGATTATTGGATCAAGTAAAGTATAATTTGGGGAAAAAGATATGATATGTGGGTATTTAATTTTTAATGAAGTTCTTGTTCATTATTTTCTAAATGATATTCAATTGTGTGACTCAGGACAGCTAGGTAATATCACCAAGAGTTATTGTATCATCAATGATATAGATAGTACATTTCTGATGAAAGGGAAGTAAATAAAGGGGAATATTTACTTCGTATATGGAGAAAAAGATATATTATTTTTACCCAAGGAATAAGAAAATATATTTTAGTGTAAAAGGGTTAGTTATTTGATCCAGTAGTATTTATAATATATAGTGAATAATGATAGATATTTTGTTGTCTCTAGATTATCAAGTGATCATATACATACATTCAATGTCTTACAAGAATGGAAGGTCGTTTATAAGACATAAAATTAAAAAGATAAGAAGTAAATATGGTGTATTAAGATAGTGCATGTTTATTTTTCTGGTAAAATATCTCTAAGATCCATTTATGGAAAGAGATATTATATTCTACTCATTGATGATTGTAGAAAAATTTCATGGTTTATGGTTATCACCCAAAAGTCTAAGGTATTTTTTTAATTATGCAATATTAGAGGAATATTGAAAAGATGCTTCAATAGAAAATTCGAAAAATTATAAATCGATAATAGAATAGTGTTAACCAATATCTAGGTGAAGGATTATCTCAAGAAGGATGGGCTAAGGAACCAAATCTTAGTGGTGATAACTCCTTAACAAAATAGTATATTTGAGAGTGGAAATTGGATCATAAAAAACATGGATAAATTGAATATTATTCAGAAAAACTTATCTGATATGTTTTAGACAGAATTTTTCCTAACATCAATTTATAGTTATAATAGTGCTTTTTTGTTCCTGGAGAAAAAAATACTCTATATGGTATGTTTTATTGGAAGAATACAATGTCTAAATAGTTTTAAATTTTTATAAGTTTGTACATTATTCTTGATACGATGAAACATAAGAAATATAAATCTCATGGAGATGGAAATATTTTCCTTGGATACTCATCCAAGATAAATAAAAAATATTATTTTGAAAAAATTTCTTCGAAATGTTATTGAAATCCAAGATGTCAATATAGCAGAAAATCAGTATAATATTCAATAAAATGGTGAGAAAATTCTAAAATTAATTGATGATAGATTGAGAAGCTTGGGGGATCAGAAATAGATGATTCATATTTTATATAATATGTTTATGATGTGTAGAATAATTTTATAATGGAATCTTTTTATAAGATGAAAATAAGGGTTTTGATTGATTTGAAAATTATCATCAGTGATACGAAAAAACCATTGAAAATAAGGATAATGAGGTATCTATAAAAAAATTAACTATTATCTCAAGTTTATCTAAAGTGTTTTAATGAGGATGATAAATATGAGAATCACATATAGGTGATTCATGAAGTGATTGACCAAATTGAGAAGAATTATAAATGGGATATTTTTTGAGGTCGTCATATAATAATGTCATAAGTACCAAATAAATTTTCTATAACAAACTGACTGAGGATATAATTTTTATTTTAAACATATAATGACATATATTCAAGGGATAATCCAATATTTAAGGTATATAGATAGATTAAACATTTTCTTTGATAGATATGTTAGAAAATTTTAATTATTTCTGGCCCAAGCGGTGAAATGTATATTCAAGATATTCTAGATAAATGTAAAATCATAATTTTTAAATGTTTAACTTGAATAATAATATTGAATAAATGAGTTTTATGGTATTATTATGTGTTAATATGATATAAATTTTTATAGGATGAAGAAGGCGCTTTATAGACTAAAGCATTCGCCAAGAGCATGGTATTCTCAACATGATTTGTATGTGAAGAAGTTATGTTTCTAATATGGTAGGGTTGATCATGATCTCTATATCATTATGGATATTTATCAAAGGATTATGATTCTATTATATTTTTATTATATAATATTTTATGGATTAGAAGAAGCACAGTACATATAGTTTTTAAATTTAATGAGGTAAAATTTGGAAATATTGATTATTGAAGTGAAGTATCCTATCAAAATAAATTATGAGCATTAAATTTATATCATACATAGAAAAAATATCCAAAACTCAATGATGAAGCACATTTGAATCAAGTATCACTTAATAAAGGAGAAATTTGACCAAGGATTTGTGAAATTAGAGTATATTCTTGAGTAAATTCAAATCACATATATCATGAAAAAGGTTATATCTGAGGATATGTATAAGAAGAATCGACTAACTATTAGTTCACATTCAAACCCCCACACATAAATAGTATGGATGTAGAACCCCCAAACCTTAACGTGTGGTGTATATTTTCCCATGTGTTGACCATTTTTTATTCTCTTGTAGCCCTCAAAGGAGTGACCTTTGGGATTGTTGAAAAGGGGGGAGATATATAATGTCTCAAACCTTTAAATGGGGTGAGTAAAGATAATAAATGGAGAGATCCCTTAAAAGTGGCTAATTATAGATGATAAATGGGAGATATATTCACTATTAAATGAGGTGGATAAAATATTAAAGTGCGTAAGATAAGTTATATGTCTAGTTAGAATGGTTTCTAAACACCAAGTGATGATCATGAGTTGAATGAAGTGATTAATTGATAATATTTTTATGTTAATCTTACTTCTCATGATAATCATGACTAAATTGGTATTAAAGTATGTGTTAAGTGAGTCTTCAATCACTATCTGGGGTTTTAGGTGTTGAATAGTGTTTTAAGAATAAAGTACAATGGATTTGAAAATAAGATGGTTAAAAAAATTTAAGTGTTTCAAAAAAACCTAAAGGGGATATTATTATGAAAATCCATCAAGAAGGAATTTCAGATATTTTGAGTTTTGTTTGGTGAAAAATTATATTTATATAGGTTTGGAGTATAGAAGACCATGGTTTATTCATGAAAGAAATGATCTTAAGGGTTTATAAGTCTGTTCGAGAAGATTAAACAAATAATTAGAGAAAAACAAGGTTTCTTTCATAAATCATGTAGACTCTCATGTAATAAAGATTGATCACTAAATAGAGTTGTATGAATTTTTGTAAAATTGGGTTCCCTAAACACAACTTTAGTAGTACTTGTAAATTACTTTATCATGTATATAGAGAGTTATGAATTATTTTATCAATAGTATTGTTAAATCTTCATACACTATACATGGTAAGGTCCTCAAATTATTTTTTGTATCAAAAGTTTATAGAAATTTTCATCTATAATGAGAACCTCAAGATTCTATGATATTAATCTTAAACATATGTCATGTTGTTAAGATACATCATACTACTGAGAAATAGATGATTTCTGACTATTATTTTTTGGGGGCTCATAAAAATTGACACTTATTCTCATGAAGCTCACACTAGGTGATCAAAAGTAAAATATTCCATTAGGACTGACCCACCAATAGAAAAACTATGTGTTTTGGGTTTCATTTGATGTTTTTATCTATGATTTTGTGTATTTAACTCTAAACTTAATATTTTTATCGATGTTTATTATTTAATCATGTTATTTTATGAAAGAGTAAAACCATGAAATTTATATTTGTGGTGACATAGATTATGTTGGGTGTGTCATTTGTTGTATGATAATGATTGAATGATTAAAAAAAGTTTTTTTACTTATGATAGGAATATGATATCATTGGCCACTTGAATGGGATAGTAGTGCCTTCACTAAATCCATGTCCACGGTAGATGAAGGAAAGTCTATCCAATATAGTCAACAAAAGATAAATAAATCATTAAAGTGTGATGACACAAAGTATGTATCATGTATTATAAGATATTAAGAGACAAAGAAATTATATTACATAGAAAGTGTTTATAGTATTTTTCCAAAGTTATGGAATATATTAATCTCTTTATGGGTCATGATGTGTTTCTAGATACTGCTCTTGGTCTATGATTATGAATCACTACTATCTATATAAGGTCTTAGAGGGTCAAACCCAAAGTGTATCCACAAGTTCTACCATTTCTAATGAATTAGAGTTTAGGATAAAGTGGAACCCGCATGTGGGGGTCGGGGAACGTTTGAGTGTGAATTATCACAAGTAAATTAATTTAATGACATTATTAAAGTATATAATAAATATAATTAAATTTATTTCTCTAGGTATTCACAAGTTATTTAATTATATAATTTAATATAATAAAAATATTATTTTTCAAACGAACGATATACATTCAAGGTTTTTAAAATAATTACGAGGTGAATGATCTATGTTAATGGCTCATAGTACATCATTTGTAATTAAATAATTTCACAAGTTAGTGGTGAAATATTTATGACACATTTACTTAGTCATTCATGTCATTTTGGGCTGGTTTTAGAGATTTAGCTTGTCCAAGGGATTAAATGAAATTTTAGAGAGTTGAAACTAACTATATGATCTCTTTTTAGAGACTTGAATAGTGATTCCTTCCCCATGTGTGATTTTACAGTTTTCTTCCCTTCTCTCTCATATTATGGATAGGGAAAGCAAAGGAAGAACAGGACTGTATTGATCATTCCTTCTCAAATTGAGACTGGGTACTTCATATGATATAAGGGAAACTATGAAACACTTATTTCTTCCATGAAAGCATATTATAATTTAATAATGGTGATCTAGTATCTTTGGGTGAATGTGTGGATGATTTAGAGGGTTCATTTCATGGTGTCATCGAGCTATATTGATTCGGAGACAAGTAGAGTGCAACCAGATTGTTTTTTACACCAGTGTACCATTAAATTTATATTTTTCATACTTAATAATATTAATGAGATCCTTTTTATGAATTGGTTATTACCATTCTGAATCAAGTTTCTGAGGATAGATTTAGTGTTAAATTTTTAAATTTACCTTCTATCATGAATTCACCGTATTCCTATTTAAATTAAATGGTATTAGAGTAGTAATGAAAATATTAAACTTAAAAGTTTGATTATATTTTCAATATTTTTAATATAAGGCATCAATAGGGTCATAATACCTCTAAAATCACATCAATCTGAGTGTGAATGACCAAGAAATGGTTGTTTTGAGATCAAATTCACTTTATAAATCAAAAATTTAAATTAATATTGTGTGTGTGTGTGTGTCTGGGTAAGATAAGCGGTCTCTATAGTATATGGTGTGCTCTTCATAACATGGTGGCAGGAAAGAAGCATCTTATAGGGAGTTGGGGGAGTTCATTCACATGAAAATAAAAGAAAAAAATTATATTGATCCACTTATGCCATTCTCAATGAGTTTTTCCATATTGATCAGGGGAAAGATAATGATAGAACTCGCTTGATTGTGGGCACTACATTATATATAATTAATACTTTTTTAATGCTTCATTGTCCTATTATACATGTGGCTGATGTGGAAAACTGAAATTTTGCATGGACTTCTTCCCCCGTGTAGTGTGACTTAGCCAGTTTCGAGTCACCCAACCTGAGATGGGTCAGGTTGGACTAGAACTAACCTACCTGACCCATTAGACTCACCCCAAGTCCTATATAACTTTTGGGGGCCTGTTTCAATTCCAAAGGGATCCAAAATAATTAATAAAATAAAAAATGGAATTTAATAAAAAACATTCGATCCACAGGACGTATCATTTATCATTTAAAATTATATTAATGAAAATTTCATGGGTTAGAAATGCCTTCAAGTTGGAATTTATCTTATTCAATTTTTATTTTGCACTTTTATTTCATGCTGACTAATCATTACCTAATACTGGAACATGTATCTTTACATGTATATTTATTTAATTTAATTATTGAAATATGTTATTTTTTATAAAAATTAATTATTAAATATCCTTTTAAATGATATTTGTATCATCTATTTATCTTTAATATGTATAAGGGTATATATATTTATATTTGAGTGATAAATGTAACTCTTTTATCCAGAGACCCCCTCACTTATGTGTGAGTATACATTGTAAGGATCAAAATAGTTCACAATAATGCAGTTCAAGTTAAGATCCAATGTGGAACCAAATAGGAAAATAGATGGGTGTTTTATGGGTTCTTAAATTTGAGTCAGATAATGACTCAAGAATTTATCCTAAACTCTTAGTTAATTCATCATCTACTAGATGGGTCAACCAGTAGAAAAAAATCATTATCACACTATTTTTTATTTATTTTATTATTCATGGTTAGTAATTTTTTAATGTGTAGGTGATACACGATCACATAGGATATTTAATGATCATACATACATAAATTAAATTAACATGCATTATGAATGTATTCTAGTTATATACGGTTAAGTTGTGAGTGTTATTATATAGTAAAAACCATGATAAATAGAGTCTAATTTTAGTTAAAATGGGGAATAAAAACTAAAAGAACCCTCAAATAAATTATTAAGTTTCAAACAACTTCCACCACTTATGTTTGAATGAAACAATAGTTTGGGGTGATCTTAATCCATAGTTGAGGGTGACTTCTCTTATTGGGTAATTATAACATGATTGTGGGTGAGTTAATTAAAATTTGTATTAAATAAATAACAATATATATCTTGGTACAATTTTATATGCATGTTTTGAGAAAATCAAAGTCAAGGTTTCATACGATATGGGAATATACTCAATAGATCAAGAGGAACCTTGAGTAAATGCAGTTTTCCAGCCAAAATCATACCTTATACTGTTAGAGTAGTGCTGTTTCCATAGTTCTATCTATGAAGATAGGTTTTAGGATCCTTTACTACTAGGATAATCAAGTGAATGAGTATTCCAAATATAATAATTGACGGATACTAAAATTTGAATAAATTAGTGAGAGATTTTAATGATTGATAAATCTATTATGTATATAAATTGGTAATGAATATCAAATTAAAAATATTATAAAGTTTCATTTTCTAAAAAAATGTAAATTCATACCAAAAATTCAATATGATCAATACTGTATAGAGAATTCGTCTATATCAGCACCAATTTCCAATACTGATAAAATATATTTCACATAGTGCTATAATATGAAAGGAAATTTTATATTATGGAGTCCTAGCTAGCTGATTAGCGACCTATGGAACAAATTAAGGTTAAAAAAGAGGATTTCAAGATACTCATGGATGATAAATTAGATTTTTATATCATGATTCTATCATCAATTTATAATGAGTTCTAAAAGTGGTATTTTGACATGGAAGGTTATACTATGTTGTCTTATCTCCTAGAAGCTTGTGTGGATAATATGAAGTATGAAATGGAAGAGATTATCTTTACACTGAATACTTGTAAATTTAAATATGGAATGAAAGTTAATCCTCATATAATCAATATGATAATGTACATCGATCGATTAGAAGGATTTTAATTCAAGAAGAATTATAATCTTTCAATGCATTTCATTATCTCTTCCTTATTACCCAGTTAATATATCTTTTTTTAGAACTATAAAACGACCAATATATAGAAACTAGTTCAATATCTTTTGGGTAAGGTTTTCCAAGTTGATAAGAACTTGAAGAAATATATATATTTAGTTTTTATGGTGAACTAGAAGAATAAAAATGAGAAAAGGCCAATAGAAATAATATTTTTGAAGGAACCTTCACTAAATATTCGTAAGAACACAATGTTAAAGAGGGATAACATTGAATAAGAGGATATTTAATTCATATGCAAAAATAGTGGTCACTAAAAGAGGAATTGAACTGGATTAAAGAAAAAGTAATAAGTTTCTTCTACTTCAATTTTATTCATCATTACTTGTAATATTTATATTTTATTTATTGGATGCTAGATAAATTTTTTTACATACACATTTTTATCCAAATAAAAAAATCCAAGGAAGTTCAAAAAGATTATGTAACCGAAGTGGAACTTCAAGATACTTATGAAGTTTGACTCCTATATTTGTTAGAGAATATCATATCCTCATATACCTATTTGATATATTTTTTTATTTTAAAGCTATTATTATGTAATGTGTGTCACCAAAGACATTATCTTAGGGTCGATTTTAGAAAGAACGGAATTTTATTTCAAGTTTAAAATAAAATTTCTATGGTATACCCTACTTGATTAATAGTTTGATTATAAATGAATTATAGATATCCTATATCAAAAAATAATGATTAATATGAAGTGTAATAATCAATAATACCTAGTTTTTCATGTTAATTCTTGGTCAAGTAAATCCAGAATCAAATGTTAAGTAAATACCAAGTAGGGTATTTATACTTTTTTGAGGTAAAACTCTTAAGTACATGATATAATTTATTATATGGTTTGAAATAACCATGATACATCTTTATATCAAAGGTGGTAAAGATATAAAACATCTAGAGAATTTTCAACAAGATATGTGTGAACTATTTCAAGTAGAATATAAGGGTGAATTTTTATACTTTATTCTATTCCTTTAATAAATTAAAGGAATTTAAAAGTAAAGAAATGAATTTTCTTGGTTAGAAGATAATAAATACATCAGGTAAGTAAGTCAAAGAATATATTAACTGATCACTCATTGATCACTAAATTTTATAGTGGAGTGATTCTCAAACTAGCATTTCCTTAAACACATCAAATTCATGATATCATTAAAAGGTGCATTGATAACGAGTCATATAATTTTATACAAAGTCTATCATTATCCCTTTCAAGACATGCTTCAAAAAATAGCAGTATTAACACATAACCATATGCCAACTATAATGATAAATTAATATCATATAAGTTATAATATGAAACAAATCCATTATTTCACAACATTCATGTCTTCACATGCAAAGATCTTTTGGAGGCTAAGTTAATAAAAACCCTATATAAATAATGACACAGAGTGCTTCTAAATTAATTATCTTAAAGGTATATGAAGATATTACATAAATCCTTAAGATAAAAATATTTATAGTCTAGTGAAAAACTATATTTAATAAGAGGGTGTGGGTATATATTTGAGATAGTAGGAAAAAATATTCTTAGATAAATTCAAGGATCAAAATGAGAAATTATTTGGTATAGGAACAAGTTCCAAAAAGTTCATAGAAAATGAATATTTCAAATGTGCATACTATATAGAAAAGATAAAACAAAAATAATTGGTTTTATAATCATCGATTTAGGTGATATAATTAATTGATAATGATGAATCTTTATCCTATAACAAATAGTAATTGAAAATAAGCTAAAATGGAAAGTAGATTTGAATTCATAAAAGTGAATTCCCTATGCCAAAATGAAGTCTGAAATTTTAAAATTTATCCTATTAATGTAAGGACCATTAGGTTAGAATGGTTATTCAAGGTATATTTGAACATAGATTGAAAATTGATTGTCTATAAATTATGAACAAATCTAGATGTATGGCCACTTATGATTCTACCATGAAATTCTGGATTGACAAATGGATGGTGGTTCCTCTAATTTCCATGTTGCCTCCAAATTCCCCTCCTGATAACACCAACTCCACTATAACGGACGTTGTAAATTCACACAACATAGACTTGCCTAAAAATATCATAAATGTCATTGACAGTTACCCCTTTTCTAACTATGAAGACTTCCTTATTTGGGAACCTACCTGTAATGGTGTCCTTGATTCCAAGAGTTTATATAATCACAATTTCATTGATAATGATTCTAACTTATATTGGTTGAAGTACTTTAGAAAACCTTGTATTAAACCCTCGATACTCATGCTTATTTGGTGTATTGTGCACAACAGAGTCCCCAATGAAGTTTTTTTGCAATCCTTTGGGATCCAACATTGCTCTAAATTTCACTTGTGCAACCAACATAGGAAAGATGTTGACCATATGTTTCTTTCTTGTGATATAGATTCATCTCTTTAGAACTATATTTTTGACATATTTGGTTGTAGATGGTTACTCCTTAACTTAATCAGCTCCCAGCTTCAAAGATGTACTAGCTTTGATTCTTCGCAACAAATTAAGAATATTTTTTTGGCTTCTGTTTCTAAGCTCCTCCATGTTATCTGGTATGACAGAAATAATATTCTTTATAATAAATGCTCACTCAAGATTAATTCAGGTCGGGTGCGGATTTTTATTTCCATTCATGATACCGCCTCGATTCAGAAATCCTATTATGACAACACCATGAGAGACTTTGAGATCATGCATAGTCTTAAGATTTTTGGTCTTTACCGTTCGCCTAGATGCACCTTTGAGGTATTCTGGAAATCCCCAGTCCCAGGATGGATCAAATATAATGTCGATGGTGCATCCAAAGGCAACCTAGGACCTGCTGGATGTGGAGCCATTTTTAGAGACCATCTTGGCCAATGTCTCGGTTTCTTTTTTGGTGGATGTGGTACGACCACGTCTCTTGAAGCAGAAATGATGGGGGTCATTCATGCTATGGACTTTTCTCAACTAAAAGTTTGGAACAATATCTGGAATGAAAGTGATTCAATCACTATTTTCCAGGCTATTTGGACGGGTGTGGTGCATCTTGCTTGGCCGCTCACTTCCCGTTGGATGACTTGTCTCACTTTTCTTTCAGAGATAATCTACATCATTACACATGCTTTACATGAAGTGAATATGGTTGCGGATAGTCTTTCCAACAAGGGAGTCAACCAGGTCATTACTTGGCAGGATGATTTGCCTAGAGATTTGATTCCTATTTTTGAGAAAGATTGTAATAAGATTCTATTTTTCAGACTCATGTAATCCTTTTTTCACTTTCCAATAAATTGTTCCTTTTTAAAAAAAAGGATCCATTTATAGATAAAAGGAAACATTAAATCATGGGATAATTATTTTTCTATTTTTCTATTTTTCTATAAGACGTTAGCGGGACCACCATAATTTTCCAAGTAACATATGGAAAATAGTTATTAGTCCTAAATTTAGTAAGACTGGATTGAAAGAAACTCTCTTTAGATTAACTTAAACTATCCATCTAATTTCTAGGTAACAATATATACTAATTTATATTTAAGGGTTTATTATAATAATTCAATGTTTATACAATGTAAAGTTATTAAAAATACAAGATGGAATAATTTGACAAAGAATATTTTCTGATGTCATAAAGAATAAATCTCTCCAATAATACATTTATAAGATATAGGAGGATATTAAAATGGTTATTATAAATAAATACTCTTTAGATATGGATCTATCAAAAATTTCATGATATTTAATAGATATGATATTTCTTACACATACATTATAGTAGGAAAATATCAAAACAATCTGGGAGAACTTCACAGGAAGCGATCATAACTATCTAGTAGTACATGAGAAAGTTCAAGGTATATGCACCTAGTATCTAGAGAGGAAGTAACATTAGTTATAAATGGAATATAAATCTTTTACTATAATGGATAAATTAATCTAATATAGCTTTTAAACTGAGGGAATGAGTAATATATTCTCATTGAAGAAATTGTTATCCATATTTTTATTTACCAAGAATGTTGTGGATTCTTATGTAACTAAATAATCTATATAAAATTCATAGTGATTTGTTCTGGTTCTTAGAATCATACCTAGAAAGTAAACTATTATTATAATATAAATTATTATGTATCTTGAATAATGGTACTAGCCAATATATCAAGGTTGTAACTGAGTAAAAAAGGGATATACTTGAGGATATCATATCTTGAGTGATATTCAATCAAGGAGGTGAATCTATTTAAAGTATAGTATCCATATAGAAAAATGTTTTAGGAAAAATTACTAAATCCATAACTTAATAGAATTATGATCTTATCATGTGAGATATAAAAGGTAGATGGTTAGAAATTTGTCTCTAGTGTAAGTGGGTGTGTTGAAAAAGTGGGTGTCTTAGAAAAAACAATAGTAGTAATATTTTTTTACCATATCATGTATATAGAGAGTTATGAAAGATGTTTTCTTATTATAAATGTGTTTTTACATTTTTTTTTACACCATTTACATGATAATTATCTTAGATTATTTATCTTATTAAAAGTTTATAGCAATTCTTACTTATAATGAGAACCACGAGACTCTATAATAGTAACCTTAAACATATGTACTATAGTCTAGGTATACATACTGATTGGAAATAGATTATTTCTTACTATCTAGTGTTGGGGACTCATAAGAATTGATACTTATTCTCATGAAGTTCACACTTCTTGATCTCTAATAAAAGATATTATGAGGACTATCTTGCTAATAGGAACACCAAATGTTCTAGGTGTCATTGGATATTTCTATATATGATCATGTGTATTGGTCTCTCAACTTTAGATAATTATTAATGTGCATCATTTTATCATTTAATTTTATACAAGATAAAAAACCATGGAATTTATGTATGTCATAAGGTAGATTTCAATAGGTGCGTCATTATTGTTATGTCATTGATTGAATGATCAATAAAGGATATTTCACTTCTGATAAGGAGAAGATACCTTTATCTAGTTGATTGGGAAGGTAGTTCCTTGACTAAATACATTTATATGATGGAATACGTAAGTTTCTTCCAATACAGTAAAAAAGGTAAATAAATAATTAAATGATGATGAAATAAAGTATACATACCTATTTATAATATATCAAGAGATAAATAAAATATACTGTACATGATGTTTTTTTAGGAGGTTGTTATAGATATTACTTATACTTATCTCCTTGTGGGAAAATATTCATTATAATATACCACTCTTGGTCTATGTATATGAATCGCTATTATCGAGATAAGGGGCCAGAGGGTCACACACAAAGTGTGTCCATAAGTTCCACCAATTCTGATGAATTGAATTTTAAGACAAAGTGGGCCTCACGAATGGGGAATCATGAAGTAAATTAATTCTATTATATTATTCAAGCTTATAATAATGATAATTGAATTTATATCTCAACTTATTCATAAGTTATTTAATTGTAAAATTTAATACAAGAAAAATATTATTCTTTGAATAAACATTACATGTTCAAGGTTTGTTAAATAATTATAGGAGTAAATGGATGATTTCATGGCTCTTATTTTATAACAAGGTATTTAATAATGTCACAAGTCAATAGTGAAATATTTTTAACATTTAAAACACATTTAATTATTCATTTGTGTCATTTTGGACTGATTTAAGTTTTTTAACTCATCCAATGGATTAAATGAAATTTTGTAGAGTTAACCTAGCTATATAATCACTTTTTAGAAACTCGAATATTTAGTTTATACCCTTTAATGGTTTTTTAGTTTTATCCCATACTCTATCAAGTTTGAGAGAGAGAAAACAAAGGAATAATCAGATAAAATCAATCCTTCCTTCTCTGATTGAATCCATGTTCTTCACACAGTCTAAGGGATATAGTGAATCACTTATTTATTTAGTGATAGAACATGAGAATTGAATAATTCTGATTTGAGGTCATTTAGAACCTGTGTGGATGATTTATAGGTTTCCTATATTGGTTACATTGAGTTATGAGGATCCAGATACAAGATAATTACATTGAGAATGTACCTTCCAATAATTAGTATAAATTAGGTATTACATGCTTAATAAATATATTATGACATATTTGGTGTTAAAATTTCAAATTTACTTATTATAATACTTTAACAGAATACCCAGTTGCTTCATGAACTTAGTGATGTTTATAAATGGGTGGCAACATGTTTTCCTAAATCATGAATAGTTGTGCAACAAATTATATTTTTCCTATAAATACGGTATGAATCACATCATTAAGAAAATATTAAGTCCTAGAGAAGAGATACGAGCTTTTTTTTAGTTAGTCTTACCAAAACATATTTCTTACATGATAACATATACTTAACCAACAGTTGTCCATAGAAAGGAAATTTTTTGAACCAATCTGTAACATCATTGACTTTCAATGTACATTTTGTTTTTATGTTATGGCATATCTTGTCTTGTTTTTATTCCCTAAGAGGTGTTCCCAATTAGTAAATGGGTATCAGAGTTCATCGTTCGAGGATATATTCATGTGCATGGTCATGGTGGCTAAAACAAGTCCATTGTCTAGCCAGTGAGGAACACCAGTCATCTAATGATACTGGTTTATGGATCAATAATTTTATAGATCCCACTATCTTATCATTGTCCAAGTAATAATTCTTGTATTCTTCCTAGGCACACTGACCTTTCGGTGGTTCCCAAATGAGTTTATCATTAATATAATTTTTGTATTTTTATATAATATGATTATTAACTTATCCCCCTCTCTAATTTGAACCTAATGTGCCCAGAACCTCCTAGAGACCTCTCATTAATGCTCTAGGATTCCTCTTCCTCTCCACTTGGGTTATTGAAGTCTAAATTGATATGTTGGTGTCAATTGAAGAAATATATATCCCTTATAAGCTGAATCACCCATCTTCTCTAGATTTGATCATATATACAATCATTTTCAGCAAGATCTATGTATTCGCACCTGGATATAATGGTGAATTCATTATTCATTGATAGATCGGTGTTGAGAATTATTATCCTCCCCTTAATCGATCATCGATCTTCCTTTGGTGATGGATCTCTTTTGGTAAGTTGATGGGAATTTCATCTAATGGCATGATATATTTCTTGAATCAGAATTATATAAAATATATTATGATGGATTGGGTCTTGTTATTTTGAATTTTTGTGTGCATTAATAATCTATATATCATCCCTCAGTGGATCTTGGTAGTTTACATCAATGTGCTTAAGGTGGGAAGTCCTTATCACCTTGGACCCTTATATGGAATCGATTATCATGCTTAGATTTTTTGTATATTCCTTGTATATACACCCTTTCATGTTAATCTATTTTTTTCTTATGTGGGTGGCCCGTCAGACCTTTTTTTGGTATTTCTTGTGTGTTTCTTTTTATATGACACCTTATATATGGTTATTTCATACATTGTTGAATAATTGATAAGCCATGTTTCTTCCTTGCTATATTATTCCTTTCTTGTATTTTATTTTATATCATGTGGAATAATTATTTTGAATCATTGGTCCTTGATATGTTAATAATTTCATTCGAATGTGTATATAGCTATTGGAAACTTGTCTCAATGTTGAGGTTGAAAGATGGCCTTTTAATACTTTACCGGCTCTTTAGAGGGGGATCTTGGATGAAATAACTCAATTTTTTTGTCTATGGATATAGAATATATTGTAAAAGATCTTTAAATGTGATTATCACATGGTAGGATAATTCCATAATCCATTATAAGATGGTATGTTGGTTGGTATCATGTATTGATGGGGAACATCATTGCATATGTGTAGAGTTCCATTGTAACAGGCATGCCAAGTGTGTATACCATCAGAGCATAATCATTGGTCAAGGGTGTGAATTTACCCTAAATGAATTCATGGAAATTTTTATTTAAGGAATAATGTGTATCTTCCTTAAAGGTATAATGGACTTATATAGAATGATTTTAATTCATTGAACGACTACTTATGACATTCTTTTAGCTTGGCACCAAAGTAGGTACAGTTGAGGTTCGTGGTATCTTGTTCAAAGCATGATCAATAGATATGTGGTTGGATGAATTATTTTTTCTTCATTTAACTTTCCATAGTGACATAAATCTATATATACATATGAACATTTGATAAGAACACATTGGTGGTGTCCTATTGTGTTTATACTCACACCCTGCATAGGTATCTTAGTGTGTGTACAAACTTTATAATTAGGTACTCAGAGAAGTTAAAGGTCCCAAGAGTTGGTTGTTGAGGATCATGGAGTTAGTAGATGGTTGTAGTACTAGGTCAGACATTGTATAGCTATGATAACAAATTTATTTATTATTATTATTCAGTTGTATTATCTACACTTGTTAAGTCTATTTGGTTTGATATTGTATGTCCTGATATGAAATCTATTATTAAATCTATTTTATGTTACATTTTTTTGTGATGTTTAGTTGTATTATATGCATGTTGTTATACTCTAGTGTATTATTATTATTACCGATGGTATATTCTCCCCATGTCACATCTAGACCCTAGATTCTAGTTAGTAGCCTCTTTCTTACAAGGAGGTGAACATGAGTTCATGTGGTTCTTTAACTCAGACATAGTGATTCGGTTTAGGGTGTGACCCTCACCACTATTTGTTATCCTCTTGAATATGAGGAGGCATAGATGAGGTCATGTGTCACTTCATCTTAGACCAGCTGATTTGGGTTGGGTTGTTACATAATATTTGTAAAAACATGTTTTAGGTTAACATAATTTGTGTACAAAAGGGGTTATGTGAACCTTAAATAAATTACCTAGAAATTATTTTGTAAAGTGGAATTTATCATTTTTATGAAAGAAGATCATCATGACATACCAGTTGTTGTGTCAAAAAATTCATTCCGAATATCCTATGTTTATATTTTATGCACACAATTTTTTATATTAATTTCATTAAATTCAATAATTATTTGATCATTGTTTCCTTGTAGAAACATGGAAACCATAATAATTTTCTTGCACTAAGAGAAGAAGAATAAGAATAAGAATAAGGAAATATAGTTAAGGGGGTCTAATGAAGTGAAGGCCAAGTGCATATCTAATAAAAATGTCAACACCCCCAATAGAAAGAGAATTAGTACTAGAGAAAACCCTAAATGGGGAATCCTATGAAGCTTTAGAATCCAAAAAGTCAGCCTTGCGATTTCCTTCTCTCCAAGTATGGAGGAAATAAATGTCATTTACAGTGATGGAATTATACTTGCGGATTTGATAAGTGATATGACAAGGGGTAGAAGATAGATCTCTGATATAATTCCAAATAATTTTAGAATCTATCTTCACTGTGGATAGGGGATTTAGTGGGAGAGACATAGCTCCAACCCCAAGAGCATATCTTTAGCTTCATCCTTGAGAGAGCTACCTAGACCATAGAGGGCATTCAAGGCCATAATGACTGAACTAGAGTTGTCCCTAACCACACCACTCCATGGATGAGTCATTGACTATAGGAAACATCAAAATTAAGTTTGAGGCCATGGGTGGGAGGGTATCATCGCACCCAATTCCCCCTCAAGTGCAGATTGGAAGGGATAGGGAGATGCCTGCTGACCATGAACTGTTTAAGAGAGGGGGACTTCTCACTAGGTTTGAAGAGCTGCAAGAGATCCAGAATGTGGAATCGGGCCTTATCCAAAAAACATGATCCATAAAGCCTAGGTACACCATGAATAGTCAGGTTCCTTGCCTCCTAGATACACCAACATCCTATAGATAAAACCAAAGCCCGAGCATGGTACACCTGCTTGTTAATTCCCATCCTACTGAACCATTACTGGAGAAAGATATCTAGAGATTCGGGACACCTCAAGAAGCCTTTGAAGTCCCTCATTGCATATTATAATATTTGGGCCCATTCACTATCATAAAAGAGATACAACATAGAATTCTCACTCTGAATCAATTAGTAGGAACACTTCGAATCTAGAAAAACCCCCAATTTTTTATATTAATGTCAGTAGGAAGGGAAAGGTTCCATATCATCCAAACCAATAATTTCATTTGTGGGGGAATGGACTTTATCCAAAGGCATCCTCCCAAATTATTTCTAGTAATAGGAGACTAGGTGGCTTCCCTATAATCCATCATTAAGAAATAACCAGATGAGGCTCCCATGAAGTGGTGCGCATCAGGGACATCAGCCAACATGATTTATTCATAAGAAGAATGTTTTTGGGAGCTTAGGATTTCATGGATGAAAGGAGTATATATCTTGTCCTCTCTAAAGATCATAAGCAGATACGGACAACTCAGATAGGCTAGAACTTGGCCATCCTAGTTGTTGTCCAAAAAATTAATGTTCCTAAGACCAATGATCAACTGAGATTCAAGTTGTAGAACCGAGATGTGGGCTTGAAGAGATCTCCATGGGGGATAGGGATGAATAGTATATTTTTTCCTTAGATTAATTATTTTTTATATGTTTATTTTCAAGGATTAATTATTTTTGTCTTTAGGATAAATAATAATTAAAAATCATTATATTGAAGAAAGAAATTGTGACTCTGGGTGAAGATAATTTTTCAAAGAAAATTTTAAGTTTTGATAAAAATAGGTCAGACGATCTAGCCCACATGAGCCTAGAAAGCCACCCAAAAGGCAAATATCCTAGCTTAAACATAGGTAGAGCTGGTAGCATAGTTTTTACATGTGTTCATAGAGGATCCTTATGTGGGTTGGTGCCTTAACATTTCAAGGAGTCAAGAGGAGAACCCTGTGCAGGTAGGTACTGGGTGGGGGAGTTTGGATAGGGTAGTTCAGGGATTCTAATTTGATCCATTGATGCCACACCAACATATAATATATTGTTATCAGTTAATGAAATATATGATGTGGGACAAAAATTCCAAGTGAATTGTGAATCATTAACTAAAACTCCATAATCTCACCCCACATTAATGTTATCTCCCTTAGATGGGAACCTATCCAATGTTCTTGACAAATCCACCCCTCACACCATTTTTTGTCACCAGAAAACCACCATTATCTCCATCTACAAATCCCAAGATCATCTCCTAGAATACTTCCAAAGATAAATTCCACTTTGGAAGAAACATTGAGGCTTGAGACACCCTAGTTATATCCACTATAGTTTCCAAAGATTCCATGAATGTATGTGTGGTCTTAATGAAGCCTCTTCCAAGAATAGAAGTAGGTGATGGTGATGATTAAGTATTAATTTTTCATTATTCATGTTATGTTTGAGGATCTTGTGTCACAAAATAGGATCCTATAAAGTTGAATTCATTTACCAAATTTATTTAATGTGCTTATTCCATAAGGGTTTTTCTCCAATACAAGAATGACGAGATAGAGAATTAGCATATTTTTGGAGTTCTATATCATTTAAAATGATTTGGTTCATACCAAAAATAGATCTTGTATTGATGGATTTTTAGTTCATTTTTTCACTCCATGAAGAAATTTTTATGGAACAAGGATGAAGATAATGGATTTTTTATGACATATGGAAGTGTTTGTGCCATGATTTTATAATTTCTCTCCATGAACCACATATTCCATGCAAATAAAGTGGAATATGAGAAGTGGTTTGTGCCACAATCATTGTTTGCATCATGAATGGTTTAATTAGTATAATAATAATAATATAATCCGTATGGGTTTTATGAATAATTTGAAGAACTTTGATAATGTAGATCTCATAGGACTTTGGAAAAATATGTAGGAGAAATTTTGAGACACAAACTTTACTCTTTTAGATATATCATTCCTATAAATTCATAAGGGAATACACTGTTATATAGGCGGTTTGAATATGTAAGTTTTAAGGCTAGTGTGTTACAACTGTTGTTGATTCATTATTGCTTCTATGTTTTCTACTGTTTTAGGTTCTTTTTATTTTTAATTCTACCTCGTGATAAGTATGTAAGAGTTAGTTATCTTATTGAAATTGATGTAAAATAAGGGGGAGTGTGTTAGTGATGTTTATTTATCTTTTTAGTCCATGTTTTGTGTTATTTCATGTATAGTTAATTATTAATATATTTCTTCTTATAATTTCATTAAAAAAATTATATGAATTGGGAAGTAAAATTTAATGCATCAACTAATTATCTTAAATTGTGTAATACCATTTCTTGATTATGATGATTATGTTTAAATATGGTCTTGAGTTTCACAACCCAATAATAAAATGAAGTAATTATCCTTATGAAGTGGTGAATTGTTGAGTTAGAGAGAGATTACCAAGATCAAGGAATCTCTTAGAATCAAATCAAAAAAAATGTCTAAAAAATTCAAATATTCACTTCACTATCACAAAAACATGGAATTACTAAACTTGGTATGTCTTCTCACATTTTTATTTTATCTCAACCAACTCTTCTCAATTCTCACTCACTTAATTTTCCTAAGAATTTATAAAACTGTACTTGTGGGTTTTACCTCAAAATTACCACATTTTTCACTTGTTATGTAACACCCTATTATTTTAAAATAAAACTATGTTCAAGAGCGTATACAATACACAACACTAATATTAACAAACCGCAACATATTTTTAAAATATTATTATTTAAATATGATCTTTAAAACCCAGCTATTATACTAGAGGGTATAAATAGAATTAACTAATTTATAAAATAAATATACATCCTCTAAAAAATATAAATTTATTTATAAATTCATAGTAAATAACCACTCAATTTTTAATAAAAAAAATTATTTCAAAAAATGATTTTTATTGCATTTTGTGAGAAAATATTATAATTAATTTTTTGATATTATTGAAATGTTATTTTAAAAAATTAACATTATTTTCTAAATTATCACATCAATATTAACTTACGGTGAATTTTATCTATATTTTATGAAATATTTATTTTTCAACGAATAGTGAAAAATACGAATTTTTGTAAAACTATCATTTGTTTTAATAAATTATGTAATTTAAAAGTATAGTTGTAATTTTAATTTTATTTAAAGGTAAAATAGGTATTTTTTATTTTTATATAGTCCAATTAATTTTATTTAAATCACCTTTATACTTAATTTTATCATATGTATAATTTTAGGCTTAAAACGTGTTTTTTCTGAAAATTGTTTTAAAGTGCATAATGTTCCTCTATTTTAGTAAAATAAAATGAAATATATTTAGTTATTATTTAAATTAAATTTATATTATATATATATATATTAAAATTTAAATTAATAAGACTATGATTTCTATTCATGTAATTAATATATGATCATGTTTTCCTTAAAAATGCATTTTTCAGAAAACTTCTTTTCATCATGCTTGTAGGTTTTATTTTAAATTAATATCTACCAATTATGTAAATTAAATTTGATAAAATGGATTCCATAATTTTAATAAGAATAATTCATATTATATAATACGTTTAACTTAAAAATTTTCATAATGAATAGTAAAAATAGTAAAAATCGGTTATCACGATTAATGTTAAAACTGTTTTTCTAGGGGTTAAACTAAATAGGTAGAGTAAGTAACATGATTAAATCATGTTTAATTTGAATTTTTTATTTTTATCCTGAATATATCCCCCCTAAAATCTATTATTTATCAATTTTTTAGGCACTTTTAATAATAGTGACTACCCATTATTGAATTGTTTTGAATATTTAAAAAAATGTAACTCCTCCTCAATTATAAAATCTAGTTACCTCTCATATCCTATCCATAATTCAAAAAAAATATTTGTTAAAAAAACAAAAAAAATCCTTTACTTAATTCTATAATAAAATCCTAGAATCCTTTTTTATCATAAATCTTATCTAGGAAGGCTTTAGGTATATTCCAAAAGATGCAGTGTGAAGAAGAGGTATCATTCATAACTAAACATCTTTCTTTAATTTATTCTTCCACATCCTTATAATATTACTCAAACAAGATGATATAATAACTCCAATATCTAACATATAATATGGTGTTATGATGTTAATGTAATACCCTAATTCTGTCTCTACTTCCATCAAATGTGAAATTAATTCATCGATCGTGTGTACGGTGGATTACCACCTCACGAATCGATGTAATTTTTTTTCATCATAAACTATCACGATTGTTCATAATAGTGGATTTAAAGTTTATATATTATATTTATTACATATTAATAATTCTATTAAATTAATATATCATAAAATTTCTTACCTTACAATTGATTAAAAATGATAACATCGTTCAGGTGTATAGAAGATTATAGCCTCGTGAAGTGATTCGATTCGTTTTTTTATTACCAAATCACATGGATTGTATATGTAAGTGTATTTAAAGAAATAATATTATATTTATTATATAATTATAATTATATAAATAAAAAATAATACTTACCTTCTTTCCATTGTGATCGTTGAAAAATGGAAATGTTACTCATACGTATGTATGTTCTACCGTCTCCATGATTATAACATAGTTCATTTTTCATATGCATGGTTCATGGTTTGTTTTAAAAGTATAATTGAAGTATAAAATTGTAATTATGTAAGTATTATTATTCTATATATGATTAAACTATAAAGCCTTTGAACACAGTCAACACATCGATTCCATTTTGAAATTATTAACCAAGCAACCTCAAAAAAGCCAATGTGGATACAACTGATTATGTAATTAAATTCATCATTAAAATAAATAAACTAAATGGTTTAATAATAAGTTATTAAACATTTAAAATTTTATTAATACAAAAAAATAATTTATATATGTTTATTATATAGTAGATGAAAGACATACATGATAAATTCTGGACTCAAGGAAAGAGTTTTATCTCAAAACATCCTTCTTTAAGACACATCTTATTTTGTGAAACAAATTTATTTTAAATGTGGTATATAATAAAATTATACATATTATATCATTAATCATTCAAAATTCATTATATTTTATATTAATTTCACCTACTCCATTCATGGGAGTTATTAATCAAAATTTAATAAAGTGGTAAGGGTTTTCAATATAATTTTAATTCAAATTGTTTATGGATGAATTTCCATTATAGGAAATTATTTCATAATTGTATAATAAAACCCTTTAATTTTCTTATTCTATATTTATTCATGGAATTTTCAAGGATTATTACATTTTTACTCTCTTTGTTACTTAAAATTATTGATAAAAGGTTTTTAATAAAATATGACTTCAATTATCTCTTTGGTTGAACATCCTTTTTATTCTATATCCATGTTTTCTAAAAAAATAAAGAATTTTTTTAAAATTATTAAAATGATATATTAAAAAAATTTGTAACCCTGTTTTAATTTATAATAAAAATTAAAGGAATATTCATGTCATTTTCCAAAGTAATTACTTTTTATCCTTTTTACAATAGTGCGAAAGGAATTTTTTTAACATATATATCCTTTCCATAATTACTCGACATCAGGACCAATAATTTATTCAAATATTATGTTATAAGTTTCTATGGTTATTTTTAAAGAAAACTTTTTCTATAATATTCTGGAAATTTTTTTGATTTTGAGGAAGTGATTTTAAATTTAGAAAGGTATTTTCATCAAGAAATGTTCAATATAATTTTTTAAGACATTTTCATCAATGACAGAAACCTTTGATATTATAAATTTCTTCTAAGTTATGTATATATATCTATTACATATGTACCATGATTATTCTCCATTAAACTTTTTGGGTAATATATTCGTTATGTTTATCTCAAAAATTCCTTCATTAAGAAATTTCGTTTGATTATGATATGATATAAGATTAGTGTTGGCGCCGAAATGCATCCCGCTTAGGGAGCAAACTCCTGGGCACTATAGAGTTCATATGCGCTCAAAAGGGGCCCTAAATCTCCAAAACCATCCCAAAAGATCTCCTTTGCAAAACTCTCTTCATGATCAACCCACCTCCGCGAGGCCTCCTATGTGATCCTCTCCATGGCGTCACACACCCTTCACGAGTCCTATGCATTCCGACAGTCGTGGACACTCCGCGGCATCATCAATCTCTATAGACCGCTCCACGCCATCCTCTTTGGCTATCCTATCTGTAGCATCACACACCCTTTGCGAGGCTGACGCATTCCGACGGAACTCCTACTCTCTGTATTGTCACTCCTCTTAATGGATAGTTCTACGACCCTCCCCGACCTTCATTGCCTATAAATAGAAAGATCACCCCACTTTCAAACCACTTTTACTCCACCCTTTCAACTTCTGATATCTCGTTTCACACAAAACTTCATGAAACCCATAGATGGATTGCCAAAGGTGCTTGTTCTTTGCGAACTGTACCTATTTGTTCTCTTTCTAGTCTCCACCAATGGTGGTGATGCCCTTTGCGGAGGCATATGACCTTCGCAAAGGAGGGAGGACCTTTGGGGTGCTCGGGGTTTCGTGAAGCGTAGAGCCTTTATGAATCACTCTCCAAAGAAAGAGTTATTTGCTGAGATGGAGATTTTCTCTATTAAAATATCCCCTTTTCAAAGACCCTTTCCTTCACAAAGACCCTTTTACTTTGAAAATCCCTTCCCTTAACAAATCACATCCTATTCGCGAAGCATCGAGGCTTCACAAAGCATCCAGGCTTCGTGAATAACCTCTTTCCAAGATCTCTTACTTTACACACCCTTCTTCCATGTGGTCCTCCAGGCTCATATGAAGTGATTTCAAGGTCCCTTGGGCGGTGTTTCATGTTGTGTTGCTTTTCCTCATGCTTATTCGTATAGGCACCCTGATGGCTATTACTTCTTTGCATAGTCAAGCTAATGTGATCCCTTCAATGGATCACTCCACAAACTCATCTTCATACGACATTACTGGTGTCTTCCCTTCACCAAGGGTTAAAGAACACATGTTATTTAAGTCCTAGGGGTGAGGATCAAATCACCACCGTCTGAGATGTAGGGCGTTAAACTACCAATCACAAGTTTCCTCGACAAAAGACGTTAAATTTTGATTACTGTATGAGTGGAAAGTATAGAGGGGGTTATGAAGGGTATGGGAACTAACTCCTTCTCACTCCCCTCTCCCTTTGGGCTTTGCCACCATGCGCACCTTGGAAAGCCTCCGCATAATCCCTAGCCCTCCGGTGAGATGATTCAGGTACGATGACCATATCCTCCTCGTACGTCTTAACACCCTCCTTTCTCATTAGGCCACCCCCATATAGTAAGTCATAATATCCATTTTCCTAGGACACTAACCATACGTAGGTCTCGTTCCATTCCTCACGGATGCACCTTTCATGACATGATTTTCAGGTCTTTATTGTATCTTATTTCTCACATCGATTAGGACTCGTGTGGGATTAGAGTAAGCATCGACCATGACACCAAACTATGTGGACTTTGATCCTTTCCCTTTTTCAAGCAAGGTGTGTAGGAAACCTCCCCGAGGATCAAGACCATCACCCATCGGTCCTGACCGTTTCACTTTGGCTCACCCCCATCCCATGTGATGTTAAATTGTATGCCCCTTTCTTCTTCCATGACGTTAAACTGTATGTTTTTGAACTACGTGGGTTTTGATCCCTATCTCCTAGGCAGGGTGCGTAGAAATCCTCCCTAAGGTTCAACCCCAAACACTAGTAATCATTGGTGTCCCATTTGTTGGGACCCACATCCTTGGTATGTCCCTTAATGGAATCAAACCATATCCCGGGTAGCTAACCATGTGTAATCCCCGTACTCAATCCACATTCCTCTAACAAAGAGTTTCCCTCTTATGATGGGATGCTAACCACGTGTAATCCCCAGCATGTTGTGAGGTCGTACTGTGTACACCCTGATTCCATGCTCCCATTCCTGAACTATGTGGACTTTGATTCCCCACCATAGGGATACATAGGAAGCCTCCTTGATGTTTAAGCTCATCACCCATGTCCCATCCTAGTCTCTCCCTTGAGTCTTTTCATTTCGGGAAGGTCATTCCTTAACTCGGGGGTTCTAATTTCTTTGGGCTTCATCCATGCATCGATTCTCATGAGCCTCCTCCTTAGGTAACTCATCACCCCACTGAACTATGTGGACTTTGATTCCCACCCAATGGGGTACGTAAGAAGCATCCTTGATGTCCAAGACCAATACTACTATCGTCTCCACATCGGTTCCATCCCACTCCTACCATCCACTTCGTTCAACCACACATCATCCATACGGATTCCTACCCAGGCCACCACATCCCAGTGGGATCAATCCATTTCCTCATGTAGATAACCATGCATCATCCCCACATGATCCATAACCATCAAATCAAGAGTGCCCCTCTTGTGATGGGCTGCTAACCATGTGTAATCCCCAACATGTCTCTGGGTTTTTTTCCTTTGTGTATACCCTGATTCATCACACTCTCAAACTACGTGGGTTTTTATCCCTATCCTCTATACAGGGTATGTAGGAGGCCTCCACAAGTATTAATCCAGTCCAATAGTAAACCTTGGTGTCCCCTTTGTAGGGACCCAAGTATCCTCAGATCTGTCCTCATTGGACCCTTTGATCCACCCATCTAGTAAACCTCTCAGGTGCTCCCTCCAAGGGATGTACCCATTTTCTTCACTCCCATCAATGTTCTGATTAGTCTAATCCATATCCACTAGATGTTAAACTCATTTCATACCCCGTGTTAAAAACGGGAAGCTGAGGAAGACCTTGGATACATACCTATGGCATACAATTCCCCGAACTTGACGAGGTATTCCCTGAGCTTATGTGTCCTTGAGAAGCTCTATCATAAGGGGAAGAATATTCATGTGTCCTAGTGTTTCAACATCTAGACACGCTAGTGATGTCCAATGTGACTACTCCCCTGACCGAAGGTTTCTTCCCTCACTTGACCCCTTGGAATATCCTGACAGAAGCAGTGTAATTAACCAGTGTCCACAATGATATGGCACCATGAATGAAATTCACAAATAACGTCTTAAATCTATGAGGGAGACCCATACTAGGTGACTATTTCTGAGGAGGAATCTATAGAAGGAGGAACCGACATCCCATTATCCTATTTTGATCAAGGAGAAAACCTCCCTGAATAAGCGATGGATGTCGCCCGCCTTTGGAATGTGGGAATGCAGGACAACAGCCAGCACGTCCCCACAGATGAATGTAAACCCCAATGAAATCATTGGAAATAGAAATGGTGAACCCAACGTAAATATTCTTCCTAATATAGAGATTAGTAGTATTGGAGACATCAATAGATAACAGTGTCATCGGATCTAGCTATCGAGTTCCAGGTCCCACCAAGCAAATAGTGGTCCTAGCATGAAACTCACCAAAGTTTCAGGAAGTTAATCATTGTGAATTTCAATATGAAACATTGTCAATGTGGATCTTTCTATCCATCCATGGAATAATGGATGGATCTAGGGAACTGTGCATCACATTCCTATTGTCTATACTGATGAGTGAATTTTCCTTATTTGTAAGACCCAAGCTCAATCTATAGGAAACTGATCATATCCCTCCCATGGATGTAGAGTAAGGGGTAGTAAAAATGATACAATTATCCATGTCCTTATCTCCTCTGTGATGGCTCCCATTTCCAGAGCTACTGGGTTCCCATTCCCCCTCTCACCATCTGAATTTATTCAGAGGAGGGTGATTGGTATTCTTGTTTGATGATATGAATAGGAAGGGGTCATCCAGACAAGGGATATGTCCTGTAAAGACATGGAGGCCTCGGTGCCATGTCAACATCACCAGCCCCAAGGTCCACGTAGGGAACTGCTTCTTCCCACTCTAATCTTCAACAGCTTTGGGAACCTATCCCTGGAGCACTCCTACGACTCACTCCCTTATGCTGACGAAGTAAGGGATGTCCGAGTCCACTCATCCAGGACTTCAGCTAGGGAGCCACCAAGGAGGAATCCCACCTAGCTACATTAACATCTCCATCTATTCCTATAGACTTAAGAGAAGGCGGTCTATACCCCAACATATCCGACTCTAGTTCGGCTGACCCGGCATCAACATCGGGTGTAAGCTCAAAAGTATGCCCGCTAGGGGGAATCATCATCTATGGATTTAGTGGCATGATCTACCATCAAGACGAGATATAAACCCACTACCATCATTGGGTAGGTTCACCTCTCAATTATATAGTAAGGTTACCTCCAATCCCAGCCAAAGTTGAAGCACCAGTCACCCTGTGAGCAGGTTGAACTGGCTCTCTTGGTTACCAGGGCAAGCAGCAACCGTCATGGGCTGACCCACGAAGATGAAATCGAATACGGAAGTCTTTACCATACTAGTATTAGTAAGAGTGTAGGTTCTCCCCACTCCTTCATTCAATATGGATCCCCATTCCACCATCATCAACTCTGGCAGAGACCCTCCCCGCTTGATCAATCTTCTGCACGAAGGTCCTCCCCATGCTCTTAGCCTCACGTATGAATATTTCCCTCACATATCAGGTTCTCAAATTTATATTCTTCCTTGAATAGTCACCCAATACCATGGAGGCCCTTCCTATGTTCTCATCAATTCCATCGGAGGTCCTCCCCATGCTAGTAATCAATAAAGCGGAGGCCCTCCCTACTTCATCAACAACCACCATGGAGGTCCTACAAATGTGTTTACTAGACCTAGTAGAGGCCCTCCCCAATCCAGCATTATCAAACATGAATGTCCTCCCTGTGTTCCATTCAACATTTTTCTAGATGCCCCTCTCACCCCATCTCATCAGAGTAAAGGTCCTCCTTCTTCAACAATAGTCGATATAAAGGCCCTCCTCATATCCCATCCAGTGTGGGTGGAGGTCCTCCCCACTCTAGCATCAATCTGCACAGAGGACCTCCCCATGTCAAAACACTAACTTGTCCTGAAGAACCATCCCAGGGTAGGAGGTCAGGTCTCTGGCTCTAAAGGAATAATCTTGAGAAGTTTCAAACCAGATTAAACCCGTATGCTTTTTAGATTCTGAGGAAGAGTGTGATTTGGTGATGGAACCCTCAACCCAATCTTCTGTGTCGAGGGATGGAGTAGGAACAAGGCATATAAGCCTCATCCTTCCATAAAGTGAGGTCCACTAGATCCATTCATCCCTCCAAAGACACATATAAGAGGATGAAGATTTGGCTCATTTCCATGGCCTGGTTGTGCAATCCTCCTTATCGTCAACAGGATCATTCTCCACCTCAATAAGAGATCACGAAGAGTTGTTCTAAGGACCAATAGAGGAAAAGAAATAGCATGACCCACTACCAAAGACCGCAGCCCCTATGTGGGAAGCAGTGGTCGTTAGTCCATATTATAGGGATGTGGTGCTGTAATAAGTGCATTCTTCTAAAGACAGCCCGAGATGCAGTGGCTTGTCAGCCTATGCTTTGTACTCTCCACTGGCTAGTCCACTATCACAATGGTCAGTTCCAGTTCCGTTACCAGTCCTAAAACTAGCTATAGTTAAAGAGTGTTGAAATCAAGGACTGGATCTTGAGTTTGATCTGAGAAGTTTTTGGGATATTCTCTCCATGGATCACCACCCTAACATGTTCTGGCGCATTACAATGGAAGGTTATAGTATTCCAGAATCTCTCACCTAGAAGGAGGTCATGTGCCTTCTCTAAACTCTATAGTCAACACGCTTCTATCTTCTTCATCAAAGGGTAGCTTACCCCAAGAGTCAAGAACACTTTGACGACATCGGCCAGCAATGTTGCATGGTTAACTTGGCTACACTCCTCGTGGTTTAGTTCCCTGAGTCACCCGGTCATCATCGGATCCTCTAGCAACGATGCGTCTAAAGCTTTATAGTTCTCCATAGAATTATTGAGAAGGATTCCCCCCCACATCCAGATCCGTGGTTGGGGGATGTATGTTTCCATTCAATTCATTCCTATTTAGCACCAGACCAGCTTTCCAGGTGATATTGATGATACGACTCCAGGAACAGTCACAGTTAACATGGCTGACCTATTAGAAGAAGAAATTGAGCTAGGAATCATTAAGGAGAATTTACCCCCCGGGTTGGTGCCACACTTGTTATATCCTTTGGGCAGGGTTACTCACTAGTAATGAAATTTACTAGGCCTTCCTGTACCTTCCAAGTCATTTTCCTTCGGTTGGGACCCCAATAAGGGTAAAGAGAACATTGGGATTGTCAAGCCCTCAGACTTTTCTGGCTTAGTGGAAAAGATGGATGATGACCCTAAAAAGGAAGAGTTGCTTCATCATCTTGCAAAACATAAAAATATGGTCGATGATATTCTCGTCGAACGTGCTACCAAACGGTGACCAGATTACAGTAATCCTCGACTGAGGCATCAGGGGAAGGTACAGCCTCCCCCTAGATAGTTTTCTCTTAGTAACATTGACCATATAGCCAATATGGACAAAGTAGAGGTCGGAGTTTATGGAAACCAGGCACGATACACATCACTGAATTCACCCGAGTCACGTGATAACCCTCCTCAAGACCCAGCTCAGGTTCCCCCAGCTGCTCCACAGGTCGTTCCTCTGACAATCCTACAAGTCATCCCACAATTCTCTCCATGATCCATTGGTCCTACTTACCATGTTGAAGAACCTTCCAATGCACTGGTGTCCAGATATCCTCTTCAAGACTGGAATCCCTGCCAAGATGATCCAATGCCTTCTCTTATTTCACGCCTCGAGGCTTTGGAAACCCGAAAGGTAGAAATCCTACTTGATGAAAAGTCATATATGGCATGGGTGGATGATATTCCATCACCCATGTGTTTTGGAAATCCTCACTTATCCCCCTTTAATGGGATGAGCGATCCACTGTAGCATTTGTCCCACTTTATTTCAATGTATGGACCCATGCTGGGAACCCCAGTGCAGTTTGAGGAATCCTTGCAGCAATCCAAAAAAGCATGTATGTTTCCCCTCACAGCTCCTGTAAGAAGATCCACCAAGGCCAAGACAACCACAGTAGAACAAATAGAGGCCCCCCATGTAGCTGGAATTGTTACTGGCAGGTCCACCTCCAAAGCTTCATCAAGCCCCAGCACCTTAGGTGTAACCTCCAGGCCATCAATGCCCCCCTCAAAATCAGCAGGCACCCCCACATAATGCACCACCGCTTCCTGGGTGAGACAATCTGGTCCCTCCTCCTCATCAGGCTCCTCCAACCCCTTTTTAAGGATAGGCTCCTAGATCCCCCTTCCTAGTTACAAGGAACCAAACCTACTCATTTAATGAGTCTTAGGTTCCCAGCTATTTCTGAAGTGCCTTAGATCAGGGAATCCTATGGTATCTGAAATGTAAGAGGCCCGAAGAGGAGGAACTCATTAATCACCCCAGTTATTTCCCCTACCACTACTTCCTTGGGAAAACCCTTAACCAGTTATATGTGTTTAAATACTAGATCCGAGACCATTTCGATAACAACATAGTCAGGTTGGGTCCAACCCTGGTATAGGTGGCATGTGTGTTTATAAATCCTGACAACAACAGCGAGGGAAAATGGAAGTAGGTTTCTAACTACAGGTCCCAAAAATATAATGACTGGATGGATAACAAGGCAGTTGCCTATGCCCATGGTATTATCCATACACATTTGAATCAACCTGAGCCTTCAAAAATTTTCACATTACCTGTAGCCACTACTTCCACATCAACATTTCATCCTTCCTCTTCCCAAAAGGGCAAGCATCCGTGGTGCAAGGGAAAACAATCCCCCATCGATGTCATCATAATCTCGTACTATCAGCGATTTCATGACCCTGGAGAAGGTTATTTACCCCAGAATCCATCTAACAAGGGAGGATTCTTCAATTGATGACCAAGAGTACACTTTGGTCAATACCGTGGAGATGGTAAACCCCTATATGGTTCCCAGTGATAAAGAGCACTAGACAAACCCTCCCAATGTCCTTTGTCAATGCCAGCGTAAATGGATCTGTGCTTATGTGAATCTCTGGAATGCATTGGTTTGTGCTTCTATCCAATCTGTGCATGCCACCAAGACCAGAAAATAGGTCCATCACAGATCTCAACACGTCCAGCCTTCTCATCTCATTTAATCAACTCTACCTCTACCGTCGTTTGTGCTACTTAATCAGGAAGAGACACAACGACCATGCTATGTTTAGTCATGCTCTATCATGGATATACCTTAGTCATATGGCCCTCATCAGATGGTCACTCTATGCAATTTGACTCATGAGAAATGGGATATTCCTAGCACCATCCAGAATTTTTCGGTTCAACCAGCAAGGCATGTCAGACCTCCTACCACAGAGCGACCTCCTGTCAATAGAAGTGTACACATAGAAAGGAAGTATGATATCCTCAGGAATCTTGAAAATATTTCTATGAATCAATATATCCACAAATCTCTCTTCCTATCATTGGATATGTGAAAAGCCCTTACAGAGTCTTTAAGAATCCTTCTCTAGTTTGAGATACAGGTAGAAGACGCAGAAGCCTTCCATGATGAGACAGTTGAGCATGCGAAATGTTAGGCCATAATCTCTTTCTCTAGAGAAGATAAAGGTTCTCCTATACAGGGGAACATCCACCCATTGTGCATCATTTTTCTTTTCAATGGCAGAGAGGTCTTCCTCTGTCTTGTTGATACAGGATCTGGGATCAAACTTATCCCAATCCAGACACTCTGAATGGTGGGACTATCTGAGGTAGATTTGAGTCCCTCTGACCTAAAAATTCAAGGTTGTGACAGGATGGAGTAGAAATCAGTTGGAAAAATTTTCCTGAAGACCCTATTCGGTGGCCAAATTTCCAGCACTGAGTTCATGATTCTCTCACAAGACACTGCTTATAATGCATTGATGGGTAGTCCATGGCTCCACCAACATGCGGTATCCCCTTCCTCATATCATCAATGCCTTAAGTACTCCCATAATGGTCGAGTAGGAATACTCCAAGGTGATGGGTCTCCCTTTGCCTCTTGTGAAGACCACTACTTGGATGCTGAATATTACCGGAGAAATGACAAGAAGATTCAGGCTAATGAGGTTGAACATGCTACGGTTGAGACCAACTCATGGATAGACCTGGATGACGCCTACATTTTCTTTATTCATAGATTAGAAACCATGACCCTGAATTTTGGTCAATTATTTTTTATCTATAGAATAAGGGGGAAGTTCATTCCCAAGTATAAGGAATGTCAGAAGAACACCTCATATTCCTACACAAATCAGGATCAGGTGATCCCAGAACCCCTAACTCTTATAAGGTATTAAGATGTCCTCCTCATGGAAATAGTAATACATCATACTTTCTTGTTTCACTGGGCTGGGATAGACCATCTAAATAAGATGCACCAATAATGCTTTGATATCATTAAACATGGCCCCTTGGGTTGAAGTTCAGATGGGATCAGGTCGACAGTTTCATCACTATGGTTTCAGCAGCATAGGAGTCCCCCGATAAGGTGTCCACCGCTGATCAGACTAGCACCATTGTCCCATCAAGATCTGTAAATTTAGAAGAGTTTCCTCCTTCTGATAATCCCATCACTATGGATGAAGAATATTATTTGGTATATTCCCCTCTCGCATTCAAAAGGGTGTCGCTATTACGGTCAATGAATTGGTACATGTGAACCTCGGTAATGATATGGACCTGCAAACAATATTGACCAGTGTCGCCATTCCTTCCAAAGAGAAATATAAATACATGGATTTCCTAAGGCATCATCATGATTTATTTTCTTGCAGTTATGATGAGATGTTAGGCCTAGATCCTTAGGTCATCATCCACCGTCTCAGTCTTCCATCAAATCATCACAGGCTCAAATAGCCTCCCACAAATATGCGTATTTATCGCAGTGCCATGTTCAAGGTCGAGGCTGATAAGCTCATCAAAGACAACTTCATCAATGAGGTCTATTACCCCAGATGGTTAGATAACATTGTGCTCATCAGGAATAAGAACAGACAGACCAGAGTTTATATCGACTTCCAAGATCTAAACCATCAGTGTCTAAAGGATTATTTTCCCCTTCCTATGATAGAACAGTTGATCGACATCATCGCTGGGTTCCAGGCTATTCCCTTCAGGGATGGGTAGTCAAGATATAATCAAATCTGAATGGACCCTGAGGATGAATAGTCTACCGCCTTCAGGACACCATAAGGTACTTTCTGCTTCCAGGTAATGCCTTTAGATATAAAGAATGCAGGTTCCACCTATCAGTATTCCATGCACTGCATATTCAAGCTGATCCTCAGGACATTGGTGGAATGTTACATGGACGATCTGGTGGTTAAATATCACCATCCTTAGGACCATCATAGATATCTTGAGAAAGTTTTCATCTTCCTCCATTCCTACAATCTAAAGATGAACCCCTTGAAGTGTTCCTTCGAGGTCACCTCCATAAATTTTATCGGCTTCGTTATTAGATGTAGAGGCATTGAGATCGATTTGGAAAAGATCAAGGTCATCAGCCAGATTTCTCCTCTAAGCAATATTTGGGATCTCTGAGGTTTTCAAGGCCACTTAGACTATATATGCTGATTAATCAAAAATATAGCTGGAAAGTGTAATCCATTTTCCCAGATCATGAAGAAAGGTACCAATTATTAGTGGGATGAGGAGTGTCATATTTATTTTGAGGAAATCAATCAGTAACTGATACAGCCTCCAGTTCTGATGCCACCCATTTCTAGAAAGTCTCTAGTCATCTATGTGACTTCTCTAGAATGGTCCCTCAGTTCCCTTCTCACCCAGAAGAACAATGAGGGAACAGAGAATAGTTTATACTATCTCAGCCGCATACTCCTCTATATAGAGACTATATATTCCTCTATCAAGAAGAGATGCCTTGCGCTAGTATTCGTAGTGCATAATTTTTGTCATTACTTATAGTTCCTTGAGATAAAACTAATGTCCTGAGTGGATCTACTAAAGTACATTCTAAACTTCCCCATGTTGACAGGTCATCTAGCTCAGTGGGTAGTGATCCTTCAGTAGTTCAACATCATGTTTTTTCCCAGGAAGGCTATCAAGGGATAGGCATAGGTAGAATTTATTGAAGCCCACCCATCCCCCTCAGAGAAGTCTTTGGATATTGACTTTCCATATGAGGAAATACTCTTAGTGGATCAAGCCATTCTGTGTGGGAAAATTCACTTTGATGGTGCTTCCGGAAGCCCTACCATAAGAATACTCAATGATCCCAGACTCAACTGAGTGGGCCTAGGTATCATCTTCATCATGCCTACACAAGTTTTCCTACTTTATTAATTCCTATTTTCATAAGGTTTCACCTAAAATGAGGTAGAGTATCGAGATTTTATCATTGGTCTTGAGCTGACCCTAGAGATTGACATTACCCATTTGCATGTGAATGGGGAATCTGAACTGGTCATCAAGCAGATCAACGGTGACAATGTCATCAGGAATCCAGAGCTCGTACCCTTGTTAGAGTATACCCGCCAGCTGATGTCCCAGTTCCCTTCTCGTTCAGAAGTTACTCATGTCCCTTGATCACAGAACGTTTGAGCTGATGCCATGGCTAGCCTTGCCGCATATCTTTCAGAGCCTGATCAGGATTATTTGATTATCCATGTGGTGCATCAAAGATTCATCGCTCCCGTTACTCCAAAAAATGATGATATCCCATAGGTAATCCACCTTACCACTGATGCCTCCACATCAGGACCTCCAGGTCCCCCTACTGTGGTGTTGTAAGGGACCCCTAACTAGATGACTTCCTTTATCTAGTATCTCTAACATGGTAATCTCTCGGGGTTTATGAGTTGCGTATGAGAAGATCTGACATCGCACATTGCAGTTCACCCTCCAGAGTGGTCCCAGTCTTGATTAGATCATCTACATATGTGGGACTGATGGGATTCTCCTCTGTTAAATTCAAGGATGTGATATTTCTCAGTTCATGCAGGAAGTTCATGTTGGTTCTTGTAATGCTCATCAGGCTGGGCCTAAAAATTTTCATCAGATCTGAATATTGGGATACTTTTGGCACACCATGATTTGTGACTGTATCGATTTTTCCAAAAGGTTCCATGCATGTCAGATCCATGCTAATTTTTTGAATCATTCACCAGAACCTCTCCATACTAGCTAGTAATCTTGGCCCTTTATGGTACGGGGACTCTATGTCGTGGGACCATATCCACCGGCAACAGCTCACCAGTGAAGGTTCATCCTGGCCACTACAGATTTCTTTTCCAAGTGGGAAGAGGCAATCCCACTAAAGGAATTCAATGCATGTTCTATCTTCTACTTCGTGGGCTTCAATATCATCTACTGATTCGAAGTCCCTCATGCCATCCTCACCGATAAAGGCAAACAAATCCAAGCAGCTGAACTACATAAATTGTATTCCAAGTACAATATCTATTTTAATCATACATATTTCTATCATGCACAATAAAATGAGAAGATCGAGGCGTTCAACAAAATCCTATCTAAAATCTTTCAGAATATGGTTGGTTAGAAAAGAAGAGTTGGCCGGACAAACTCCCCAATGCTCTCTGGGATTATCGGACGACGACTAATAATTCCACTCAGGTGACTCCATATTCCCTGGTGTATGGAATATAGGTAGTCCTACCCATCAAGAATCATCTACCCTCACTATGCACAGTAGTTTATGATTAGAAGACACCAAAAAAAAGTAGCTGAACTCTGTCTGACTGCACTGTAAGCCCTCGATGAGAACAGAATCCATGCCTTGCACAATATAGAGAGGCATCAGAACAAGATAGCCATGTCTTTCAATGAGAAATTTTATCTTCATTGTTTACTTCAAGGTGATACAGTATTGGCCCGGAGAACGCCAATGATACCTAGTAGGGATCCACCAAAGCTGGATCCCAAATGGGAGGGACCTTATATCATTCACAAGGTTTACCCAAATGGTGCATATTATCTGGTCACCATGTATGGTGAGACTATTACTCCTTCCACCAATGATAAATTCCTCTATTAGTATTTCTCTTAAGATTAATTCTCTCGGTATTTACCACACACTGTTAAAATGTGTGATCCATCCGGGTTGAAGGATGTAAAACTACCCAGAACTCATCCTATGTGATGATAAACTACAAAATGGTCTGATTTTTATGACCTTAAACTAATACCTCTTTCCTACTACATGATGTTAAACTATATTACTATCTTTTCGGATGTTAAATTGCTCATCACCATCCTGTAAGATGTTAAACTGCTTATCCTCATCCTGTAAGATGTTAAAATGTAAATGGTTTGAGCTCTACGACATTAAACTAAGATCTTCTACATCCTTGTCACATGATGTTAAACTGCATGGTGTTTCAGAACTATGTTTGTCTTGATTCCCATCCTTATGGGATACGTAGAAACACCCAGACCTTTCATTAGTGGCCCAGCCTCAGGTCCCTTGACATCTCCGGCCTCTTGGCCCAAGTTCTCTTCAGGATTTTTGTGATGTGTTATGGACTCTCTATCCTCATTCATGATGGGATATTTTTTCCACACCACACATATCTCTTTGAGGCACTCCTATTTTCCTTATGTCCTCATCGCACAATGATAAACTGTATGAATTTTGAGAACTTGGCTTGATTCCCATCCTTATGGGATATATAGGAATGCCCGAACATTTTGTCTTCTGGTCCAGCTCAGGATCCACTAATTATCTATTCTTTTTAGACTTTTTGACTTAATTATTATGGTATTTCATGGTGTGGTGTATATGGAGTTATGTCCTTATTCACATCTGGTCTATAATAGCCTTACCACGTACTTCCTCTTATGGATTATTCCCTCCCCCCTCGTCCTTACCGCATAACATTAAATTGTATGCTGTTTATAGAACTACATATGTCTTAATTCCCATCCCAATGGGATATATAGGAACACCTAGACATTTCATCTTTGGTTCCATCTCCATGTCCTTTGACCTTTTCTAGCCCCTTTTCCAGAGGTCCCCTCCTCCGAGGGTTGCAAGTGGTGTGGTGTGGACATATGTCCTCATTCACATTGGGTATGCTTTATCACACCATGTGAATTCTCTTTAGAACCTTGTTCTTATGTGTGTGTCCAAGACATATGACATTAAACTATATTTCTTGGTCCCACATGACCTTAAATTGTTGTGTATTTTCCATACGATGTTAAAATACATGGGATGATCTTGTCATACGACCTTAAACTATGACATTATCATCCTGGCCACATGGTGAAAAACGGCACCACATTGCGGTGTCCTCGCTTGAGGGGACATCATGTTTGGTATCATTCATCCAACATGCCATTTTTCAAGTCTTAAATATGGCTTGATTCCTACATTGACACCTGGATTTTCCTTCTTGGGTTTGTTGCTTCAAAAAAAACACACACCCACACTAAAGAACAAACAAGATCCATCAAATGATGCTTCTTTTGATGCATGGGACAAACCTTCATGATAGTATTTCACCTAGCATTGGTACCCTACCATGAAATTTTCAAGAACAACATGTTTCTTGATTCCCATCCTCATGGTATACGTAGGAATTCCCAGACATTTCGTCTTCAGGTCCATCCCCAGGTACCTCAAATCCTACCCTCTTTCTGGCCCCCTTGGGCTAAACTCTATCGAAAGCACGCGGTGTGGTGAGGACCTATTGGGTCCTCATTCACGTCAGTTTTATAATATCCATGCCATGTACTTCCCCTTTTGGGATCTTCCTTCCATTATTATTACATCCTTGTCACATGACAATAAACCGCACGACATTGTCAAGAACTACGTATGGCTTGATTTACATCCTCATGGGATACTAAGGAACTCTCAGAAATTTCATCCTCAGGTCCAGTCCTAGGTTAATCAAACAAATTTTCCCCTTCTCTTTTGGAATTCTCAACCTCTATTATTCTTCATCAAAATGCTCAGATGCAGTGTGGTTTAGGACCTAGAGTGTTGGATTATGCATGGACATGCTTCATTCGTTTCCATGCTTCACATCTTCCTTTATTTGGGTTTCCATCATCTATCATATCTGAAAGGACCCACAGGCGGTATGGATACCCGGCCTTATGGATGGAATACCAATTTAGGCCAAAATCCTAGATTATTTTGAACAACATTATATAACAGGTTTTTCATTTCAAATTCACTTTGCAGTCGACCCTCAAATGTTAGTTCTCATTTCAGGTCACAAGATATGGATGTTGTGTTTCAAACATGGTCAATAGTAATCCTTCATCATTACACCACCCCTATTAACCTTAAATATTGGTCTCCTAATTCATGACCCTTTCCACTCCATCATGTTCAAGTCGAATTTCACACCCTTGGTGTTATCCTTGTGTGCACCTTTGTGCGTTAAGAGGGAAAATCAGCATCGTGAGGGCCATCTTCGACCCCACACCGTCTTTCTCTACTATGTATGTTGACGCTCCTTTCCGTCACAGAGTCTAATTAATGAAAAAGGGGAATACCTTAAGCACAAAGAGATTCATCCTTTGAAAAAACATCAAAAATTGACAAAGTCATGAACAAGGAACTCTTTAATCATGGGTCGCGTAAGTTTCATTATGGTCGCGCAAGTACACTTGCGTGACACATATGGGTCGCACAAGTCAATTACACACCCTATTCTTTTTTCACCCAAGGTCCTCAATGGCCTATAAATACCCCATGTGGGCCCCATTTCGAGGACGAAAAATCCAAAACTCATATTCAAGCTCTGGTCACCCAAGTCTCTGTCTGAAGTCTTCCGAACACTTCTAAGGTAATTCTTTACCTAGAATGGAAGCTCTTAAGAGGAGGAATAAGTCCTAAGTGTTTAAACTCATCAATACTTTCTCACCTAAGTGTCTAACCCTTAAGGTAAATGAAGACACTTATGTGCTGCCTTGTCCTCTCATGGAAACCTGTGCACCGCCCTTCTAAGAGCATCTAGGTATAATACTAAGGGCTTGAGCCAAGGCTCGCCCAAGTATTACTGTAACACCCCGACCCCAGTTACCCTGATTCGGTGCATTATTTTAATACATTGGAATGATTACAAGGAATCAAGTCCCAAAGGACCGATCATTTTAGTAGACTTGGAAAATAGATTATATACATGAATGTTACATTACACTTTATAAAATACAAAACAACATAAATAATCCTTTATGAACACCATTATTCCCTTGGATTAACCCTGAATATAAACCACAATACACTTCTTGGAATATTGGGAAAAATAAAACATAGAAAGGGGTGGTCTCAAATGCTCAGTAAGGGTAAGCAATACAGCGGAAAGTTTCATAAATAAGCATAAACATTTAAGGCAATGTATAAAACTAAAAAAGGCCTTTTAAACATAAACATCATTATAATATGGTAAAAATGAAATAATTCCATTTACTTACTCACATGGATACTCTACTAGTCGAATAATCACATGCAATATCAATAGCCATTTCATAATGATGGAATGCATAATGCCAGACTGTCATAACCACATAGTCAAGGCCTTGTTCCAAGACTACAAATAAGATTTTTGTCAAGCCCTTATGCCAATACACTAGTTTTTCTCATGATACCTACTGATGCATCAAGGATTTATAGATGGATCCACCCATCACTTACTAATTCCAATGCATTCCTCATATGAAAAGGTTTAAACATAATATAAACATTTGTATTAAAACTATCATACGAAATGTCGATACTTTATCCATAAACCATGAATGGTGTAAAAATAATACATCCACAGTCAAACATATCACAAAACCTTCAATAAAATATGGAAGTTTTGTATCATAATAAATCAACTTCAAATAAGCTTAAAATCCATCAAAGGATGTCGACATAGATGAAAATGTTTTGTAAAACTCTTTGAGAGAAATATCCCTTTTTCATGAAAACATTTAAAAGTTACACAATTTAGAAAGGAATAAATTTAAAGGCATTTTTGAATCAAAGTGTCCCATACCACTTTTAAACTTTTTAAAGGAATTAACATTTTTAAAACATTCATGTTCATATAAATAAATCCTTAAAAACCATTTTGAAAACATGGACATTAATGATAATGATTTAGAAGAATAAATATTTAAAACATTTAAAATTATGTTTTAGTAAAAATTCCCTTATAAATAATCCCTTTGAAAACTCTTTTATGAAACATGGAAATGGATAATAAATATGTCCTCGTAGATACTTACGTAAAAACAACCTCTGATGATAATGAGATTTTGAAATTAACCCTTGACAATTTGGTAACTTAAGAAACATACACCTCATGAAAGAAGTATCATACAATTAATATGTAAATACACATAAATTAACGTTTATTACACAAATAATACAATTATGGTCAGTACATACACCACACAAAAGGTAATAGTGGAAATATGGCATGAATCTCACGGGAATAAGAAGTGAGATGAAAACCTCTTACCTTGCACTTTCCATTAGTCAAGGGTACGTTTAACCTCCTGTATGAAGACCGTAGTATGTTATTAAATTATACCAAAACCATATTAATATTTATGATGTCATAAATTATTCATTTATGACTTTATACGACCCATTTAATAATAATTTTCATGTTAAATTAACATTTCGGGTAATAATCGCTTTCTTTATCGTACGTGTTTTAACTTGTTACTCTTGATTGTATCACTTAGATCATGATTTAAATACTTCCAGAATATAAAAAATTATTTATGTATCATATATATTTAGAATATAAATATGTATAATAGACATATATATGAAATTGAAAACACCGTTTATAGAGACGGTAGTCCGTACATACGCATAAACGTTGTTTCCGTTTTCATATCGTATTGAACGGAAGTAAGTGAATAAGATATATGTAAGTACATAAATAAATATATATAAAAATATATATCTTGTAGCATTATTATGTCATATATTACATACTTATTAGTAATATATTTTTATAATCGTCGATGAATGGTGAACTTGGAAATAAATCTCATCAGGTCATGGAGACGGTAATCCATACTTATGCACGAGCGGAAATATCATTTCTTTAAAGGTGTGGAATTGGATTGTATATCATATATAAAGAATAATTATCATGTTATATTTATTATTTAAATCAATTACACATCATTATTATACCCATCCAAATAATAATGTATTGAATAACAATTACACCACGACGTGGAGACGGTAAGCCGTACGTACGCACATATGGTGACATGTCATTCAAAGGATGGATAGAAAAATGAATTTGATTGTACCATATTTATAATAACATCAAATTATATATAATATACTGGATTTATTATTTTATAAAGGAAACAACAAATAAAAAGGAAGTGGAAGAAGAAAGTAACCTGAAAGAGGTGGTGAGATATTTACCTCTTCTTCGGGTTCTTCCTTTTGATTTGATCAAAAGGGATATTTAGGTTGTATTTATGACTAAATAAAGGCCTCTAGGATGAATTTATGATAGTTTAGAGGGTATTTTGGCAGGGTTTGGCCGATCCAAATCGCTTATAAGGTGTGAATTAGAGTGAAGGGGGAGTGCCCTTTTATAAGAGGGGTGAGGGGAACCTTAAGAAAAACTTGAAATATTATTTTATAATAAATTCATTTTTGGGTTCTAATGGATCAAAAATGAATTATTTAAAGGATAAGGTGTATATGGGTAGACAAAATCTCAACAAATAGGCTTTATACAGGTTTAGGTCCCCATATTAACCTTAACTTTTAGATTTAACTCTTAGTTAAATAGTTTAACCTTTACCATGTCTTCTTGTATTCTTACTCTATATGGTTAATAAACTTACTCTAAAATTCCAAGAGAACCTCAAGTGACTCATTAATGACATATATAATATTATTTAAGCCCTTTTTCCAAACCTTACATTTTTAGGAATATTATATCAACCAATAATATAGTATTTGTTTTAATATTAATTTATGTCAATTTTGACACTATTTGATATTTTGTTTTTGTGAAAGTCATAACAACTTGATTAATTTGAAAACGATACATTGAATCATCCCTAACATGTCATATTCACCTAGAAAATTATTGTATGTCATAAAAACTCTGAAATTATATTTATTTTATTATTTATAATACCCTTTATTTGATTCTTTCATGAATAGGGTAATTACTGCATCATCATTGTGTCATAAATAAATTTAATTATTTAATGTCTAAAAATTATAAATAAAATACCATGATTTATGAAATTGTTTTAGATTTATAATTAATATTTATATTAGAATTTATCTTATGTATAACCCTATATTAAAATGGTTTAGTTAATAAACATTGAATTTAACACTTTTAACTCTTCTTTAAATTAAATAATAAGAAATGTCCTAATCTAATACAAGTGGACCTAAGAGGTTCATATTTTATTCATAAGGATGTTTTGGGTCAAATTACACTGAACCAAAAGAATTAGGACATGTGTTATGGTAAGAATAATATCATTTTTACCCTTAATTACCTTATTTACTTTTAACCGTGGTAAATAAAAGTAAAATGTTACTATTCATCAAAAAAATGTTTTTGTAGCACCCCTGGTTTGAGGTATGTGGACTTATTTTATGCATTTTTATGTATTTAAAGTGCATGGAATGAGTTGGGAAGAGGTTGGGAGAGTTTGGAATGGTTTTGGATGAGTTTGGAGGGTTTTAAAGGGGTGCATAGTTTGAGCACGGTTAGTGGAAACTGTGCGGGTTTCCCAGGAAACTGTGTGGACCCTTGTTCTTGAGACAGTGGGCCTTGCACGGCCTATGCACAGTTTTCCAAACCGTGCAAGGAAACCATGCATAGACTGGCTCTCAAGGCAGTGGTGTGTGAACGGTTAGCGCACGGTTTTCCAAACCATGCGGGCTAACCGTGCGGCCACTTAAAATTAGGGTTATAAAACCCGGGCTCACTCAGGATTGCCTCATTTCACTCCTCTCTTCTTCCCACTCGAGCCTCACTCGGGATTTTGGGTTCTCAAGGGTTGGAGGGGCTCTCCCACACGTTTTGGAAGCGATTCGAAGGGGTTTCAAGGTGGATTCAAGGTGATTTCTCCCAGGTAAGTCTCTCCTCTTGTCTCTCTTGTGGTTTCCTCTAGATCTACATCTACCTCTCTCTCGGTTTTCTAGATCTACACTTGTTTTGTATAGATATAGGGTTGTAGTTTCCTTGTATGTTAATATTAAGGCTTGTGAATGTTAGGGAAGAGGATCTAGAGATATTTCGATGGTGCGTTTTCCGGTTTTGAGGTGCGGTGTCTTGTGGGTCATTTTCTCAGGAACCCTAAAGGTAGGTGGCTTCTATCTCAACTCCACTTGGGTTTAACTAGTAGTTACATGTTACAATTAATTCGTTGTGATGGAAATTAATTGTGCGATGATATGTGATTTTGGTTGGAAATCCATTTGGGGGTTTCTGAGGAAAAATGGGGTTTCATGGTGAAATGCTTTTATTGTGCATTTTAAAATAGAGATTTTAAAATGGGATTGATGAGATTGATTTGGGAAAATGTTTGATGAAAAATGGGTTTCAACAAAGTGGTCGTTTTATTGAAATGGGGCTTGGGCATGGAAAATTATTTTCAATAAATGGTTGATTTATTGAACAGGATTGATGTGAAATGGAATTGGTTGATTTCATGATGTTGTGATCTTGGTTTAGCTTGCTTGAAATGTTTTGTGGAAGTGGGCGGGAAGTACCACTATAATTAAGGGGATGGATAGTGGATGGAAGGGCCACCATCAAAGTATAAGTGGACGAGAAGTGTCACTATTTGTGAATGGTTGAATGGGTTGGACAGAAGTGCCAACGTTTGGTTGTTTTGGTTTTTGTTGTGCATTGTTTTGCAAGATGGAATTGTTGTACTAATATGTGAGTAATATAATTGCTTATGGCATGTTTCTTTGGCCTTCCCTGGGTTGCTTGTTTTGGTTTTGATGGTCAGGTAAGGGCATGTTTGACTTATGAAAATGGTTTCACTTGTGGTTTATTTTATATAAACTGTTTTATATAATGAGCTAACGGTTTCATCCTAGTAGCGTGTGTAGGGAAGTCATTTGGGGAAATCCTATTGATTTTTAGTACTCACCCCTGCTTTGGAACGTTGATGTCTTTGCAAATGTTGTGTATCGTGATGTGGGAAAAGGTAAGGCATCAACCTCCTTTAGTGGTGCGTTATGATGTCTTGGTGGAACTTGGAGCTTGGAGCTCGGTGTGGAGCTGTGGTGGTGTCATGGCTCGTGGTGTTCATGTTGAGTCTTCCGCATTGTACTCTGATGTTGTATTGGGTTGTGTTGGCATGTGAGATTATGGATTATCTCATTGTCTTTTGTGATGTATGAGTTTTTTTTGTTGACATTAATCATTTATTTTTGGTTGTTGGTTGGTTTTATCTCAAGGTCAAATCGTTCCCCAAATTTTCCTGGAGCCCTCTGCATTTATTGGCAGCCTTAGTGCCTTGGGAACGTCACTTACGGCCAAGTAACCCTCACCGCCTCCTCAAGCCAATGAGGCAGGGGCGGGGTGTTAGAATTTTCATCTCATTGAACCACATTCTTCTTACCGATATCAATCGTGTCTCTCAGATTTTTGAAATTCAACTCACAGAAGAGGTAAAATTAAGTTTTATGTGAATTTGCAAATTCTTCTAGGAGGTGGGTAAAAGACGGTGAAAAGTTCAATAAAATTTTGTATATCTAATATTATTACAAAATGACTCCAATGAATACATTGAAAATATATAGGTATTATGTATCTATTTTGACCTAAAATAAATTTAAATAAAATAAATAATTATTTAAATAAAAAGACGGTTTTAAATAATAACTCGGTGTTTTTCACTATTCATGAAAAATTGAAAGTTTTCAGAAAAATACCAAAATTTCACCCTAAGATTATTTTGATATTCAAAATTCAAAAATGAATTCTATTTTACAAAATTCAAAGCATAGAAGTGGCATTAATTAATTTAAAATTAATTCCCATTGTTAAAATAAATAGCATGTTTTTAAGAAATAATAACTATCAAAAGATTGATACTTGTTTATGTCCAGTTTCAAAGTGAAATTAATTCAAATAAACAAAATTGGATTAAATGGTAAAAATATATTATAATTACACTTTAAAACCAATTAAAAAGATAATCTAACCATATAAATAAATTAGATTAAAAGGCACTTTTGAATTAAAATACAATATTTTTCACTATTCATTAAAAAATGAACTTTATCGGAAAAATTCCAATAATTTACACAAAGTAAATTTTGATATCCCCATTATAAATAATAAATTTATTTATTCAAATTAAATATATATGAGTTTCAAATATTGGATTTAAAAAGGTTTCTCCATTAAAAGGCGGTAAAATTGCATTTTAAAAACATACTTCTTTTATATGAAAAAATGAATTTGTTCTTACATTATATCTAAGAAAATCATAATATGGATTCTAAAATTATAAGGATTATATAAAGTTCAATATTCAGTTAAAAATATTCATAACCGCTTTTGAACAGCTAGCTTGGTAAGTCATGGTGCGCTTGAACTCGGTGTTGTGTGTAGTGAAAGTTATTGAATTACTTTGAAGAAATAATGTACTATTAAATCTTAGAGTGTTACACTCTCCCCTTTTTCAATAAATTGCGTCCTCGTAATTTTTAATTGTTCTTAAAAATAAAATGTTAAAAATAGAAAATACCTTTATGGGAAACCCCACATCGAAGATTGGGTTAATAAAATTTAATAAGAGGAAAAAAATTATATATATATATATATACACACATGACAAGTAGAGTTTTATCCTTCAACTAATTACTACCACAAACTCATCATTCACTCAAAAAGATTTCAATAAAATATTCTCTTAATCCTAATCGTATAGGAATCCAATAATAATGAATTTATAATTCATTTTTCAAACTTTTTAAAAAAACTAAATTATACAAATAGGTAAATCACATAGTCCATTCATTGGTGATGCTCCCTTGTCCCTCTTCGGTTGCGGGTTCAAGTCTTGTGGCCTTGCCAGATGTGACTAGTTGTTTCCCAACCTATGTGTTTTCCTTTTTATAACAATCCAAAAATAACCTTAACAATAGTATCCAATCTCCAACTTAATCCATTCCAACCTTTAGACTTATCCAAAATACATCTATCCAAACTCTCAGTCCAAAATTTATAAGGAAGTTAAACACAATAAAGATCCTTTTTTCAGGTAATAACATGTGAATGCCTTCATCGTGTATTCTTTTAAAACAATGTAACATCCTGAATTACCATAAAACCTTATTGATTAAATTCATGCTCCCTTATTCTTTATATAATACTGTATATACTCCTTCTATCCAAAAATGTTGTAAACTCCAACAATGATAAATCATTAATCAGTTTCAATTTATTCAAGAATATCTAATATAATTTATCCAAATCAACCATCTCTTATTCCAAAATCACTACCTCATTATCAGGACCATATTAAGGATTACCTTCCATCAACCATGTATTTTCTAAAATGTTTATCTTACTATTAAGTCACATTTATTAGAACTATATAATCTCAAATCCTCAATAAAATAGTACTACAGTACAATCCTTATTTATCTCCATAATTCATATAACCAGTATATTGTTGATACAACACTCAAATGAAATAATTTTATAATAATAACATAAGAACACTAGTCATTCATCTTCATTTGAGGTAGTATCATAACTTGATTATTATCCAATATCATCATTTGTGGTATACTCTAATGACTGGGAAATTGATTCGCGTAGTGTCCCAATGCCTTGTAGTAGGATCATTTTACATTTGAAACCTTTTTATTACCCTTGCAATCACGTACTTGGTGTCCTTTTTCTCCACACTTATAACAAACTCCCATTAACTTCAAGCATTATAAATGTGATTATTTCCACTGTTATCACATATGGAAAAATCCTTCTTTCCCCAATTTCCTTTATCCATCATTCTCTGTACCGTAATTTTCTTCTCTTCCTTCCCTTCAAAGCCATAGTACTCGGAGAATTATTTACTTATCATATTAACACATGATTTTATTTCTTCATATGTTGAGAATATGTGGGGGAATATTTCCCTTCTAAATGTTGTCTTAATACCAAGAAATATATGATCCTTTTTACTTTTTTGAATCATACGTATTGCTGGAGTTCTCATTCCTTCTACTAGGCGTCATTTCTTGACAATGAAATACACTATCCCAGTTTATGAATCACAATTCATAATTCCAAACTTGTAAAATACCAAACATAAATTTAACAGTTTATGGATATAATCCATAATAATAATAAAAAATTCTTTGAGGAAGTATTTACTTCTAAATCCTTTATAATGGCTTGTAATGAAAATGGGAAATTATCCTATGCGTATCCCCCGGGAGTGTCGTAACCAAGAGTGCAGCAAGGACCGTTTTTGTGTACCATTTCCCATTAAAGTCTATCTCAAAGTGGTGTTTTCAGGTTTTACCTCTAGGTACATCTGTTCCATATCCACCTTTACATGCTCATATCCAGATGGGGATGTATTGCATGGAAAACTCACAAAATCTCTACCTTACCAAAATTCTAGGAAGTTATTCTACACTAATCCTCAAAGTATATCTTAGGGTAGTGTTCTCTAATCATAGTTTATCTAAATCTATCTCCAAGGTTGTTGATAAACTTCCTCTAATACCAACTGCAACACCCCAACCCCAGTTACCCAGAGTCGATGCATTATTTTAATACATTGGCATGGTTACAAGGAATCAAGTCCCGAAGGACTGATCAGTTTAGCAGTCTTAAAAAATAGATTTCATACATGAATGTTACATTACACTTTATAACATACAAAAAAACATAAATAATCCTTTATGAATTCCATTATTCCATTGGCTTAACCCTGCATATCAACCACAATACACTTCTTGGGATCCTGGGAAAAATAAAACATAGAAAGGGGTGAGCTCAAATGCTCAGTAAGGGTAAGCAATACAGCGGAAACTTTCATAAATAAGCATACACATTTAAGGAAATTTATAAAACTAAAACAAAAGACTTTTAGACATAAACTTAATTATAATATGGAAAAAAGGAAATAATTCTATTTACTTACTCACATTGATACTCTACTAGTTGAATAATCACATGCAATATCAATAGCCACTTTCATAATGATGGAATGCATAATTCCAGACTGTCATAACCACATAGTCAAGGCCTTGTTCCAAGACTAAAAATAAGATTTTTGTCAAGGCCTTATGCCAAGAAACTAGCTTGTCTCATGAGACCTACCGATGCATCGAGGAGCTATAGCGGGCTCCACCTGTCACTTACTAAGTCCAATGCATTCCTCATATGAAAAGGTTTAAACATGACATAAACATTCGTATTAAAACTATCATACGAAATTTTGATACGTTATCCATAAAACATGAATGGTGTAAAAATAACACATCCATATTCAAACATATCACAAAACCATCAATAAAATATGGAAGTTTTGTATCATAATAAATCAACTTCAAATAATCCTAAAATCCATCAAAGGATGTTGACATAGATGAAAATGTTTTCTAAAACTCTTTGAGAGAAATATCCCTTTTTCATGAAAAAATTTAAAAGTTACACAATTTATAAAGGAATAAATTTAAAGAAATTTTTTAATCAAAGTTTCCCAAACCACTTTGAAACTTTTGAAAGGAATTAACATTTTTAAAACATTCATGTCCATATAAATAAATCCTTAAAAACCATTTTGAAAACATGGAAATTAATTAGAATGGTTTAGAAGAATAAATATTTAAAACATTTAAAATGATGTTTTATTAAAAAGTCCCTTAAAAATAATCCCTTTGAAAACTCTTTTATGAAACATGGACATGGATAATAAATATGTCCCAGTAGAGACTTACGTAAAAACAACCTCGGATGATAATGAGATTGTGAAATTAACCCATACCAATTTGGTAACTTAAGAAACATACACCCCATGAAAGAAGTATCATACAATTAATATGTAAATACACATAAATTAAAGTGTATTACACAAAGAATACACTTATGGGCAGTACATACACCACACAAAAGGTAATAGTGGCAATATGGCATGAATCTCACGGGAATAAGAAGTGAGATGAAAACCCCTTACCTTGCACTTTCCTTTAGTCGAGGGTACGTTTAACCTCAGGTATGAAGACCGTAGTATGTTATTAAATTATACCAGAATCATATTAATATTTATGATATCATAAATTATTCATTTATTACTTTATACTACCCATTTAATAATAATTTTCATGTTAAATTAACATTTCGGGTAATAATCGCTTTCTTTATCGTACGTGTTTTAACTTGTTAATCTTGATTGTATCACTTAGATTATGATTTAAATACTTCCAAAATATAAAACATGATTTATATATCATATATATTTTGAATATAAATATGTATAATAGACATATATATGAAATGGAAAACACTGTTTATGGAGACGGTAGTCTGTACGTACACATAAACGTTGTTTTCATTTTCATATTGTATTAAACAGAAGTAAGTTAATAAGATATATGTAAGTACATATATATATATATATATCCATTAGCATTATTATTTCATATATTACATACTTATTAGTAATATATTTTTATAATCGTCGATGAATGGTGAACTTGGAAATGAATCTCATTGCGTCGTGGAGACGGTAATCCGTACTTACGCACGAGTGGCAATATCATTTCACTAAAGGTGTGGAATTTGATGGTATATCATATATAAAGATTCATTATCATGTTATATTTATTATTTAAATCAATTTCACATCATTATTATACACATCCAAATAATAATGTATTGAATAACAATTACACCACGACGTGGAGACGGTAAGTCGTACGTAGGCATGTATAGTGACATGTCATTCAAAGGATGGATAGAATAATGAATTTGGTTGTACCATATTTATAATAATATCATAGTATATATAAGATACTGGAGTTATTATTTTAGAATGGAAACAACAAAGAAAAAGGTAGTGGAAGAAGAAGGGAACTTGAAAGAGGTGGTGAGATATTTACCTCTTCTTCGGGTTCTTCCTTTTGATTTGATCAAAAGGGCTCCTTAGGTTGGATTTCTGACTAAATTAAGGCCTCTAGGATGAAGGGAGGATAGTTTAGAGGGTATTTGGGTAGGTTTTGGCCGAGCCAAATCGCTTAGAAGGTGTGAAGTAGAGTGAAGGGGGAGTTCCCTTTTATAAGAGGGGTGAGGGGAACCTTAGGAAAAACATAAAATATTATTTTTTAATAAATTCATTTTCGGGTTCTAATGGATAAAAAATGAATTATTTAAAGGATAAGGTGGGTATGGGTCGAAAAACTCTCAACTAATAGGTTTTATACAGGTTTAGGTCACCATATCAACCTTAACTTTTAGATTTAACTCTTAGTTAAATAGTTTAACCTTTATTGTGTCTTCTTGTATTCTTACCCTATATGGTTAATAAACTTACTCTAAACTTCCAAGTGAACCTCAAGTGGCTCATTAATGACATATATAATATTATTTAAGCCCTTTGGCCTAACCTTACATTTTTAGGATTATTATATCAACCAATAATATAGTATTGGTTTTAAATATTAATTTATGTCAATTTTGACACTATTTGATATTTTGTTTTTGTGAAAGTCATCACAACTTGATTAATTTGAACAAGATACATTGAATCAGCTATAACATGTCATATTCATCTAGAAAATTTTCGGATGTCATAAAAACATTTAAATTATATTTATTTTAATATTTATAATACCATTTATTTGATTCTATCATGAATAATGTAATTACTGCATCATCATTGTGTCATAAATAAATTTAATTATTTAATGTATAAAAATTATAAATAAAATACCATGATGTAGAAAAAAAATTATATTTTTAATGAATATTTATAGTTGAATTTATCTTATTTATAACCCTATATTAAAATGGTTTAGTTAATAAACTTTGAATTTAACACTTTTAACTCTTCTTTAAATTAAATAATAATAAATGTCCTAATCTAATACAAGTGGACCTAAGAGGTTTATATTTTATTAATAAGGTTGTTTTGGGTCAAATTAAACTTAACCAATAGAATTAAGACATGTGTTAGGGTAATAATAATATCATTTTTACCCTTAATTGCCTTATTTACTTTTAACCGTGGTAAATAAAAGTAAAAAGTTATTATTCACCAAAAATTATTTTCATCTCATTGAACCACATTTTTCTTACTTATATCAACCGTGTCTCTCGGAGTTTTGAAATTCAACTCACAGAATCAGTAAAATTAAGTTTTATGTGAATTTGCAAATTCTCTTAGGAGGTGGGTAAAAGATGGTGAAAAGTTCAATAAAATTTTGTATATCTAATATTATTAAAAAATGACTCTAATTAATTACATTGAACATATATAGATACTATTCATCTATTTTGACCTAAAATAAATTTAAATAAAATAAATAATTATTTAAATAAAAATTCGGTTTTAAATAATAACTCAGTGTTTTTCACTATTCATCAAAAATTGAAAGTTTTCAGAAAAATACCAAAACTTCACCCTAAGCTAATTTTGATATTCCGAATTAAAAAATGAAGTCTATTTTACCAAATTCAAAACATTATAAGTGGAATTAATTAATTTAAAATTAATTCTCGTTGTTAAAACAAATAGCGTGTTTTTAAGAAACAATAACTATCAAAAGATTGATAATTGTTTATGTCCAGTTTCAAAGTGAAATTAATTCCAATAAACAAAATTGGATTAAATGATAAAAATATATTATAATTAAAATTTAAAACCAATTAAAAATATAATCTTACCATATAAATAAATTAGATTAAAAGGCACTTTTGAATTAAAATACAATATTTTTCACTATTCATTAAAAATGAACTTTATCGGAAAAATTCCAAAAATTTACACAATGTAAATTTTGATGTCCCCATTCTAAAGAATAAATTTATTTATTCAAATTAAATATATATAATTTTCAAATATTTTATTTCGAAAGGGTTCTCCATTAAAAGGCGGTAAAATTGCATTTTAAAAAAATACTTCTTTTATCTGAAAAAATGAATTTGTTCTTAAATTATGTCTAAGAAACTCATAATATGGATTCTAAAATTATAAGGATTATATAAATTTCAATATTCAGTTAATAATATTCATAACTGCTTTTGAACAGCTAGTTTGGTAAGTCATGGTGCGCTTGAACACAGTGTTGTGTGTAGTGAAAGTTATTGAATTACTTTGAAGAAATAATGTACTATGAAATCTTGGGGTGTTACAATTACCCTAAAGGTTCTCCGCCGCCCAAGTGAACTCATGTTGCACAAGTATACTTGCACGACCAAGACTTGTGTGCCAGACTAATACTTGCGTGCCTCCTTCCAATTCTCTTCCTTTCCTCAAATTCATCTTTCCTATTCATGATTTAGCCTTCAAAATCCTCTTCAAAACCATTTATGGAATTGTCCCTTTGTTGGATTCGTTATCTGAAAGGAATTCTGTGGAACATCTCTCAAAACTTTGTAATTTATATAACTTTATGTCACTAAGGTTAGAGATTTCCTTCATTTAACCTCATCCTTTAATATGAGAAGATCTTTAAGTTGGGAATCCTCCTTTGGAGCAAGTTCCAAGTTCCCTAATCTAGGCATCCTCATTAGAAGTAAGACTCAAGTTCCAAGTCCCCTTAACTTGGGCCTCCTTCTCAACAGTATCCCCAGTCAAAATTTCTCTTAACCTGGGCCTCCTTCTTAGGAGTATGCCCCAGTCATAATTTCTCTTAACCTGGGCCTCCTTCTCAAGAGTAAGCCCCAGTCATAATTTCTCTTAACCTGGGCCTCCTTCTCAAGAGTAATCCCCATTTATAATTTTTTTAACCTGGGCCTCCTTCTCAGGAGTAAGCCCCAGTCTTAATTTCTTTTTATTTGGGGTTCCTTTTCATGAATAAATCCCAATCATAAGTCCCCCCCTAATTTGGGCATCCTTATCAGGAGTAAGCCCTAAGTTAAGTATTCAAATCTCCATAGAGCACATATACCTTTATGGACCGTTCCCCAGTATCTTCTCTGAAGTAAATCCCAATCCTCATATATCTTGGGCAGTCATACATATGTAAGCCTCACATCATCTCTTATGATTTCATCTTTCGTGCCACAATCGTCAGGTTTTACTAATAACTTTTGTTTCTCACACCAAGCATGACTCACGTGAGCTTAGAGTGTAAAAGTAATTATGAAATCTCTCTTTGGGCCATCAATCATGCATAAACCCTATACTTCTTCACTCAAACTATGTGGGTTCTGATTCATTTTCTAACAAGGATACGTAGGTAGCCCATCTGTGGGTACGATCCCAACTCTGAAATAATCCATGTCCTTCTGAACGATAAAAAACTTCAAGTTCCCCACTGAGTGGCTTTAAAACCAGTATGGTTATCATAACGACCAAGAGATTTCAATATAATGTGTTGAAGGATACCATTGACTAAGAATCTATAATAAATATGGATGATTCTCTATCAATGAAGAACCTCAAATACATATAAAAGATTCTCTAAATCTCATACATATTAATCATTGATTGTCCGATCTAAAAGAAAGCTCATTTTCATACTTGGTAAATTAATAAGGATTCACGAACATAACTCAAATCTATAAGAGAGTCCCGGAGTAGAAAATAATTCCCCCCAAAAAGGTTTGATGAGTCTGACCTCCCATCCTCTCGACCAATGAAAATTATTAAGCTTCATCAGTACACAACTAATGACTACCTACCTTTGGAAAGTAGGTCCAAATGGATATAGAATCATTGGATGTTTCCATTTCTATGAATAAACCTATTAGAAACTGATTGGAATGTTTGAACCTTAAACAAACAAGGTCATCCCCATCTCCAAAAGAAACAAAAATGGTGAACCCGACGTGAATCCTTAACCAAGTTAAATGATGTTTTACTTATTTATTAAGCCCCTATTTAACTTAATGTGAGGGCCAACAAAACAATAAATAACATATGTGCTCATCAAAAAGATGTAGTAGCCAAAATTATCTTGATTATGTTTGTTATATCAAATAGGAACTCTTTTCCAAGATCTCTCTGCATTATAGAAATGGCTTCCTTAAAGTTCACACCTGTGAATGCCTCAATCGCTACTTCTGCTGGATCCTCATCCGCTCTAAGGACGACATCACCTAATCAGCATCTTCAATCCTAGGTTTCAAATTCATTGGTTAAGGAATACAATCAACACGGTACCATTCCGACTCTGTAGTCCTCCCGACAAGCCCTCCAAGTTAATAATTCACCCTGGTTGTCCAGACAGCGACGACTAGTGATCAAGAAGTAGGTGGTTCCAACCATTGTTTCCAACCGTTTTGGGTCATTATCCCCAGAACGCAATCACCAGTCCCTCCTATATTATGGGGAGGTGAATGAGAAGGTCACTCAAGGCCTTAATTCAAGAAGACAAGAGTCCTTATCAAGGGCTCCCATCAACAATTTCCACCAGACTCGTGCGGTAGTGCGCCCTCAACATGATGAGGGTACCGCCTTTAGGGGTTCGGCTCAGGTTCCTCAGACCCGAGTCTGGAAGATGAACCTTCAAAGGAAAAATTTGGTCAAAAGGGAGTAGGTTCTTACTTCTACCCCCTCCAGAGAAGTCCATCAAGACAACTTGATGGCAAACAACGAATGGGCATATACACCCGTCTGTCCTGATATTACTGCCCAGCAGACTCGTCTGGTAGTAACACGCCAATCCCGCCAGGAAATTTCGGTAGAGTATTATAGGCAGGAATATACACCTATTTATAATTCATAAACCAGTCAGCAGGTTCGTTTGACTACACCCAAAGAAGATCGCCAATCTAATATATTGGCAACTGATAAGCAGAAACATACACCTGTTCACAATCAACAATTCTGTCAGCAGTCTCATATGCCAGTATTGAAGGAAATTCATCAACCATACCTGATGAAGAATACATAGCAGGCACATGCACCTGCAAATTTTCATCAAGTTTTCCAACAGTCTCGTTTGGTAGCACCCGTAGAAGTCGGTTGGAAAGCTCTGACAACAAATTTGGAGTAGACTCAACTCTCTGCCCCTATGCATAAGTACTGTCAATATCCATTGATAGGAAAAGGAGGACAGGATCAGGCACATACACCTACTCCAGACATGGAATGGACGTATATTCCTATTCTAATAGCTAAAGTCACCAAGCACATTCTGACAATGGTGAAAGAGCAGAAGCAAATCTCTGCCCATATTCTGGATGCCTGTCAAAATATCATAACAACTTCAGCAGCATCATAGGGAAAGAAATACAAATCTACCCCTACCAGTGGATTGACTCATCAACATGTCACTCCAGAGTAGATACGCACCTCTATTCTAGTCCAGGAGGTTCGTGGGTCATACTCCCTCATGTCATATGGACAATCAAGTCAGGCACATACACCCGATTTGAATGGAGATAATCATCCTAACCTGACCATTTCTCCTGAGCAGGCACATAAACCTACCCATAATAACCACTTTCATCAAAAAGTGGTTTCCAAATTGAGTAAGAATGCGTTTAAGAAAAATACTCTTCTATCATAGTCAATAAATCAAGAGTCAATCTGTAATAAGGCCTTGCTCGATGTTGGAGTTCTTGATGCACTTAGACAATTATCTGTTGCGACTCAAGATTCTACTCTCTCATTTCCAAATAGTGGGAACAATAATTTCGAAGTTCTTCATCAGACACTTCCTCATGAAGGCTTGCTTCATGACAGTTTGGTCGATCTCGAAGTATCATCTTCAGATGAGAGCCACGATAACCCTCTGCGTGGCCAGAAGATCAAGGAGAAAAAGGTTTCATCTTTTTCTGTAACCCACCATGGTGGTCCTCCCCATGTTGATGAATTTAGCTGCAAAAGTCCTCTCCGAAGAAGTAATTCGCATTGCCTGGAAAATTATTCAAAGGACAATGCAGTAACGAGAAAGTCCTCTTATCTTGAGGCACTTGAAAATGTGAAGCCAGTCATGTCTAATGCTTTACCGCTAGAAGGTGAAATACTTTCTCAATCAGAAGATATCCCGGGGTGTAGGTCATTCTCCAAACCACCCCTTGGTCATTCATCTTCTAATTTGATAAATTAATTCTCTACCAATCTTGTTGAATCTGATGAAGCAATAAAGAAGCACCAGCTTTGGTCTAATCAAGTAGAAGAATATTCATCGAATGATAAGGAGGAAGTGTTGAATATGAGAAAACAACTGGCGAAAGGTGAATTACCAGTCATGTTTTGGCTTTTGGATGACTCTCAGTATGATATTACAGAAATTTTGACGGAAGATTGTATTCATGATATTCGTCTCAACATGTGGAAAACTCTTTTTCACTTGAAAAAGAAAATATTATATTATGATGAATGTGAAAATAATGTCAACATAATAGAAGGGCTACAATGCCAAATTGATTTGGCATCTCTCTCAGTTTCCCAATATCCAAAGGTTGAAAAGCAGTAGAGAGCCCTTCAGCGTTCATGCCTTGGAGCACTAAAAAGATTGCACCAGTTAATTACCAATGCCCCATCTGGTATTCATATCAAGGGATGGGGTGTTCATGGAGCACTGTGTTTCACTGTACTCTCCAATCAACAAATCCCGCCAAAAGTGGTCTCATGCAATGTTATTGCCCATGGTCGGCCACATCCAATTGGTTTTGTGTGTAATCAAAGGCTTTCTCAGGAATAGGCCTCAACTAGTTCTTCCCAAAGTCAGGCATACAAAGAACAAGTTGTTGAATTACTCTTGCATCAAGCTAATGAGAATATCGAACAGGTTTCTCGTTTAGAGCATGCACATCATTAGGTGACAGAAGTGTCAGAAATCATCCAATTTTCGTTTGAGACAGGTGATTTGAGTGGATGTAGGTTGATGTATCCAACCAATTTCCGGACTAAAGTCCGCAAAATCATGAGAGCTTTTAAGAAAGTCTCAGATGTAGCATCTCAAGATCCACCTCATCTTTCCAGACTTGGGACTCTTTTAGCTCAACCATTGGGATCAACAGATGGGATTCAAGGAGTTGAGCAGGGAAAGTAGGAACAGCCCCAGTCCACCGGACTGGGGACTTTTTCAAATCCTCAATCTCTTCCTCAACAAAAGTCAGTCTTCTATCGATTAGGGAAGAATCCACAAGAGGAACGCAGAGCCGAATTATCAGGATATTCCCTCCAAATTACGGTTCATCAAGAAGTTCTAGAGGAATCAACTCAACAAAAGGCAATGTCTCATCAAGGACATGGAAGAAGAAAATATCGCAGAAATGTCAATAGAAGGGATGTAGTGCATTATGCATCAATAAATGTCATCAATGTCGTTGTCATTGATCCCCCAGAACATGAGGTTCACTCAGAGGAATCATATGAGGAAGTTCTTATTCAAGAAGTTTTACACACATAGGCAAATGAAGAAGGTGTGCATACACGAAATCAAAGGCTTACCCAAAATCTAGGTATTCCTTCAAATAACCAACTCCCCCCTCTCTGAAAGGTGTACAACAAGGGGAAAGGAAAAAAGTTAGGTTACATTCCACCATTCCTCTAGAGAAGTCCAATCACTCTCATTATAGCAAAGGTTCGCACAACAAGAGGATGAAATAAAGGAGTTAAGGAGATTGAATGCAGAACTACTTCAAGGTAGTATTCCTCCTAAGCGTGCTGGAGTTAGTAAGTCAAGGGAATTTGTTGCAACTACTGAGATGGATCAAGAATATCCTCATTTACCGGTACACCCTCACAAGTATAATCCTATGGGTCATGCGCAACAACAACTGGTAATGCTACCATCAGTTGCAATACAAGTCACCACACCCATCCAAACTCCAGTTATTGTACCTGCTCAGGTCCAAGCTCAACTAGATGTTTCTCAAAAGTTAATGAATATCATTGAGTCATTAACAGCTCGGTTGGAAGCTATGGAGGGAAAACATGCACAAATTAAACCAGAAAAGAGGGATTACCCTGAATGGGTTGATATAATTCCTCCCCCATCAAATTTTGAAAGTACCATATTCCCAATATTTAATGGTTCGGGAGACCCAGAACAACACTTAACCCATTTTGTTTCTCATTTTGATCCTACGATGGGGACTTCTCAACAACAAGAAGCAGTTAAGATCAGGTGTTTTGTACAGTCATTACAAGGGACTGCTTTTGTCTGGTATACAATCTTGCAATCCTGGTCAATTACCGGGTGGGAAGATCTTCGTCAATGATTCCTTCTTCAATTCAGCTTAGTGTTTCCAAAGAAAACAGTTTTTTATCTTAAAAATTGTAAGAAAAGGGAGAATTAAAGAGTTTCAAATTTCATTGATCGCTAGAAGGGGCTAACATATTCTTTAATCTTAGCACTCCCTCAAGAAGAATTGTTGCCAATATGTGTGGCAAATTTGCGTGATGAATTATGCACACCGTTGATCCCTGTGAAATACATAGGAGGGTTTCGAGACCTTACTTTGATCACTCGATAGATCGAAGACTCTCTTAAAAAGACTAAGGATAAAACTTGTGTAATTCCATCAGCTCCAGGAAGGAGAATGGGTAGATCAGAGACTGCTACAGTTACACTTAAACAAGCACATGTACCTGCTTCCACTTCAAAATCATCATCTTATCGAAGGGCTCCACCTCCTGAGCGACAACAACAGAGGTCATTTCGTCAAGATGATCAAAGAGATCAAAGACAGAAACAATTTGAGGATTTGAATAACACAGTTATTCTTTCTGAAATGAACAAGTTCCTGGTTACTTCATTTCAGCTCTGGGAAATAATTTGGTTCAGTTGCCAACGACCAAAATGCCAAAAAAGGAAGGAGATGAAGACCTTCCCAACTATTTCCCATTTCATCACATGGTGGGGCATCCCATTCAGGAGTGTTTTGTCTTCAAAGACCTCCTTCAAAATATGGTGGACTCTAGACAGGTAAAATTGAAAGGTTCTTCATCTCAGGTTGCATGTGTTACTGCTACAGATCCAGAGGAAGAAGGCAAGTGGAATGAAGTCAAAAGAAAAAATGCACAGAAATATGATGATTTGATGGTCATAAAAATGATCAACCGAACTCATTCCATTTTGGGAATGTAATTGAAGAAACCAATTGTGTCTTTTGCTATGAATTCCATAGCAAAACCCCCTTCATTAGAAGAAAAATCCTCAAAAAGGTGGAATAATTCAAAGAAAGACGAATAGTCAGAAGAAGACGAGTTCGTGTCAAAGCCTAAATTGTCTTTGTCTCTAGAAGATTTTATGCCATATACTTCAAATACACGGGCACCACCCCACCAAACAGCACATCCTAAATTGGCTAATCACGCAGAGTCTTCATCAGATGAAGAGTTGATCTTTGGTTCTGTTAACATGATTCACTTAACAGATTCGTATGCCAGTCGCAGTTTCGATCTTGATGAGCCTGAGTTCCCTATATCAAATAGAGGAATTATAATAAGTTATAGAGGTTTAGGATAGAGGGGAATACATGGATATTTCAGAATCCATTATTCCAATCCTACCCCTGCTAGAACTGTATATGTAGTGGAAACTCGTGGTAGATCCCTTCTGCGAGCTCAACAAGAACAAGAAAGTTCTTCCACACATGGAAGATTCAGTCCTGGCACAATTATTTTGGAGGATCGGTTAGAGGTTACACCTTCTTCCTCTCAGAAAATAAATAGAAATATTCGGTCTAATCTACCAAAGCTAGGATTATTTCTAACTCCTACCCCGATACAAGATACATCTACTTCCAAAGAATCAACTTCTAAGGCACCTGTGAAACCACATGTTCCTATTGGGAAACGCAAACCTTTGGACCAAAAGTATGATGTCTTGAAACATTTTGCCCAAGTACCGGCCAAGTTATCAATTCTAGATGCCTTGAATCTATCAAAGGATCTTCAGGAGGCACTCATTGAGGCTTTTTCAAGTCCTCGGGAATTTGAAACTGAAATTGCTGCAGCTAAAGTCTACCATGTAGAGAATGATCCTGCATAATTCCATGCAGTGATATCTTTTACAGATGAAGATGAAGATGATGTTGTTCATGGACATAATAGACCTTTGTGTTTATCTTACAAGGTCAATGATATAGACATCTAACGAGCTTTCATTGATAATGGTTCAGAAGTCAACCTCATACCTATTCATACACTTCGTTGATTGGGCCTCACTAAATCTGATTTATCTCCTTCTACTTTGATGTTGCAAGGATATGATAAAAATGAACAAGAACCTCTGGGCGAGATTACACTCAGGACTCAGTTTGGGGAGCTTATATCCAATTCATATTTCATGGTTGTTTGTCATGACACAGCCTTCAACATTTTTCTTGGAAGACCTTGGATACATCAACATTCTGTTATATCTTCATTATAGCATCAATGTATCAAATATTGTTTCAATGGTCAAATTAGGACATTATATGGTGATAAATCCCCATTCAAAACATGTGAATCTCAATACATTGAGGCGGAATTCTATCAAATGGAGGGAAAGGAGATATCCACGACGAAGGAGGTTACCAAAATTAATGCTCCATATGGTTTGGAAAAGATTCTAGTAAACCCATTCATACATGTGAGTATAGATTATGTGTTTCCTATCAGTCAAATTGACAGGATAGACCCAAATCCAAATACTCTTATGGAAACTTCCATAATTTCAATTATGGAAATTGAGCCAGACAGCATGGGAGAAATTAGTGATTCACCAAGAAATGATGAAAGATCAAATGGAGATGTATTTATTTCATCCGCTGAAATCCAGCAATTCTATACTTCATCAACCATGCCAGAAGAAGTTATAGCAATGTCAGAGATGAACGATGATGTCAATTCTCAATCCATCATCTCCTCTTTATTACCCAAGGAAGACCCTCCATCATCAATAGGGTCAAAAATGGTAGCCTCTTCTTCAAGATGTTCAAATTTTAACATCTCTCCTGATCATTGAAATTCCGCTTCATCATCTACTATGCAAGTAGAAATAGAAGAAATAACACGTGTTGAAGAAGATGAGGAAGATCTCAGGGATGCTCCTCCATCTTTTGAAGAGGTTATCTCTACCACTGTGGATGAACTCAGAGAAATAAATTTGGGTATAAAAGAAGATTCATGCCCCACTTTAATTAGTGCGGCCATGACTCTTGAAGAGAAAGAAATGTATATTTAATTTTTAAAGAAAAATCAAGATATATTTTCTTGGAATTATACAGAAATGTCAGGTCCTGATCCTGATGTTTCTACTCATCATTTGGGTTTTCCAGAAGAACATCGAGGATTCAAGCAAGCCGCAAGAAGAACACACCCAACTTATGCCTCCAAAATTGAAGGTGAAGTGGATAAGCTTATCAAAGCGAAATTTGTCAGAGAAGTTCAATATCCCAAATGGTTGGCTAATATTGTTCATGTGAAAAATAATAATGGACAAATTAGAGTTTTCTTCAGAGATCTTAATCGGCATTGTCCCAAGGATGATTTTCCAGTTCCAATCACATAACTCTTAATTGATGCAACAGCTGGCTATGAAGCACTTTCCTTCATGGATGGATATTCTGGGTATAATCAAATTCGAATGGCTCCATAATATGAATAATATATAGTCTTCAGATCCCCTCAAGGTGTGTTTTGCTATCGGGTAATGCCCTTTGTCATGAAGAATGCAGGTGCAACGTATCAACGTGCCATGCACCTAATTTTCAAACCCTTTTTAGGTAAATTTGTTGAATGTTATGTGGATGATTTGGTGGTTAAATCCAGACAACATTCTAATCACTTGGCTGATTTGGAAATCATATTCCACAAACTTTGACAACACAATTTGAAGACGAACCCCTTGAAATGTGCTTTTGGGGTAACCTCAGGAAAATTTCTTGGCATTTTTGTATGCCATCGTGGTATCGAAGTAGATACTGAGAAGACAAAATCAATCCTTGGTATGTCACCTCCTCGAAATTTGAAGGAATTGAGAGGACTTCAAGGACACTTGGCCTATATTCGGCATTTCATCGCCAATTTGGCAGGAAAATGTTTACCCTTCACCAAATTTATGAAGAAGGGAGTCACTTACCAGTGGACTGAATAATGTAAAGAAGCATTCAATATTCTCAATAAATATCTCTTGAGTCCGCCGTTATTAATACCACATGTTGAAGTAAGACCACTTGTTCTTTATGTGATAGCTTTAGAGCAATCATTGGGTACCTTCCTTGCCTAGAAGAATGATGATGTGAATGAAAATAGCCTTTAATATCTCAATAGGACTATGCTTAAGGTATAAACTTGATATTCAGGTATTAAAAAGTGTTGCCTAGCGTTAATCGTTGCAGTTCAGAAATTGAGACACTACCTGCAACATCATGAGGTCCAATTGGTATCTCGCAATAACCCGCTCAAATTTATCCATAGTCGTCCAATGCTTACAGGACGTCTGGAAAGGTGGTCAGTTATTTTGCAGCAGTTTGATATCAAGTATGTGTCTCAAAAGGCAATAAAGGGCCAAGATCTGGCTTATTTCCTTACTGAACACCCTTCAGGAGAAGATACATCTTTAGATATTGAAATTCCTGATGAGGAAGTCTTCTCTATTCAAGATAATCTTCAAACATGGGAAATGTACTTTGATGGTGCTTCCAGAAGTCCAAAAGGGAAGAAAATGGAATATCCTAAATTCAACAAAGTTGGGTTAGGAATTGTGCTCATTTCTCTAGAAAAGTAAGTGCTACCTTATTTGTTCTTATTGTTAGAAGGTGGTACAAACAATTAAGCAGAATATCAAGATCTCATCGTAGGATTGGAGTTGGTGCTTCAGGCACAGGTGAATCACTTAAATGTGAAAGGTGATTCAGACTTGGTAATCAAACAAGTCAATGGGGATTATTCCATCAGAAAAAAAGAGTTAATCCCTTTATATGATTATGTCAGAGAGTCAATGGAAGAATTTCCTTCGGAATTGACATTTTCTTATGTCCAGCGATCACAAAATGCTCAAGTTGATGCATTGGCTAATGTAGACACAGCTCTGGCAGATCCAAATCAGGAAAAAAAATCATCAGTATTACACACCGTCGTACAGTTTCACCTTATGTTCAAATCATAATTGAGTAAATCAATGAAATTAGTCCCATTTCTGAACCATATGGTCATACTACAGGATGGATGACACCTATCGGGGAATACCTTCAAAATGGAACACTCCCACCTGATAGAGCCGGGAAAGAACAAGTCTGGCGACGTGTGGTCAATTTTACTCTTTATGATAGCCCATATCACCTATAAAAAATTCTCTACAAATGAGGTTTTGATGGAATTCTCTTCAGATGTATTGATGGTGAAGAGATAATGGCTATCATGAAAGAAGTGCATGCAGGAGTCTGTGGTTCCCACCAGTCTGGACATAGACTATCTGATCAAATTCGAAGGCTTAGATAATTTTAGCCTTCAATGATACAATATTGTGTTGATTTCACTAAAAAGTGTCATTCTTGCCAAGTATATTCCAATTTCATTAATCAACCCCCATAGTTTCTTCATACAGCTAAATATGCATGGCCATTTTCCACGTGGGGAATGGATGTAGTAGGACCTTACCCTTTGGCTACATCCAAGAAGTTTAAGTATATTCTTACTGCTACTGACTTATTTTCCAAATGGGAAGAGGCAATATCTCTCAAAGAAGTTAGTTCTAAAATCAATTTTAGCTTCATCAAGTCTAATATCATTACCAGATTTGGTGTCCCTCATACCATATTGATGGATAATGGCCCCAACTTCTATTCATCCAATGTAAGGAAGTTGTATCAAGAATACAACATCAAATCCAACCATTCTTCTCGGTATCATGCAGCATCCAATGGCCAAATAGAAGCCTTCAATAAGAATATTTCAAACATACTGCAAAAGATGGTGGATAAAGATAAGAAATCATGTCCTAATAAACTTTTTCATGCTTTATGGGCTTATCGGACCACCACCTACACTACTACACAGTGAACTCCATATTCATTGGTATATGGAACAGAAGAAGTATTTCCCATTGAGGTTCAATTACCTTCGATCAGAGTAGCCATTTGTGATATGTCATCTACAGATGAACAATATCAAAAGCTATTGGATGAATTGAAACGATTAGATGAAAAAATATTGTGCACCTTGCACCACTAGGAAGTCTATCAGAATCGAATATCACAGGCTTTCAACAAAAAAGTTTGTCTTCATTCATTCATTCAAGGAGAATTGGTATTGGTCCTCAGAACTCCAATGATACCATGAAAAAAAACCTCCCAAGCTTGAGCCAAAGTGGGAATGACCTTATTCAATACATAAGGTCTACTCCAATGGAGCTTATTCTTTAATCTGAATGGATGGAGAACTCATCACGATTCCAACCAATGCTAGATTTCGGAAGAAGTATTTTGAGTAACAAAAATACATAATCATCCAACATGACATTAAACTATGTTTTCCTTGATGCATGACATTAAACTGCATGTTCCCCTCATCGTCCTTGCTATATGACGTTAAACTATACAGTCCCTTCTTTAGTCCTTACTGCAAGACTTTAAACTGCATGGTCACTTTTTCATCCAACATGACATTAAACTGTGTTTCCCTTATTGCATGACATTAAAACTGCATAGTCTCTATTTTGTCCTTACTGCATGACATTAAACTGCACAGTCCCTTTCATGTCCAACATGACGTTAAACTGTGTTGTCCTAGCTACATGGCGCTAAACTGTGCAGCAATGGTCCATGCATATGACCTTAAACTATTTTAGTCCTTACTGCAAAACTTTAAACTGCAGAGCCCCCATTGTCCTTACTGCATGACATTAAACTGTATAGTCCCCCTCTTTTGTCCTTACTGTATGACATTAAACTGCACAGTACCTCTTTCGTCCAACATGACGTTAAACTGTGTCTTGTCCCTTATGTCCTACATGACATTAAACTGTACATCGTTAGGTTTGTTGCTACCTCTTGTTTCTCACATCGAGTATGAATCACGTGAGATTAGATTAAGCTTCAACCATAACACCCTCTCTGGGTCTCTAACCACGCATAAGTCCCAACATCATCTTCGGGTTGTCCTCAAGTAAAACTTGATCACCAATTCATTCTTAATCGAACTACACGGACTTTGATCCTTTCCTTCTAGGCTGCGTACGTAGGCAACCTCCTGAGGTTCAAGCCCAAAACCGATCTCTTCACGTCGGTTCACCTCTGTCTCATATGATGTTGATCTGTGAAGCATCCCAAAACCAATCTCTTCATGTTGGTTCACATCTGTCTCATATGATGTTAATCCATGAAGCTGCCCAAAACCAATCTCTTCATGTTGGTTCACCTTTGTCCCACATGATTTTAAACTGTGTATGTCCCTTTTGTCCCTACTACATAACACTAAACTATGTAGCACCATCTTCCTTTCTATATGACGTTAAACTATACAGTCCCCCATTGTCCCTCGCCTGAGAGGGAATCATCATTGACATTGATCTCCAATCATGTCATATTTCAAAGACTACGTGCATACATGGCAATGCCCGAACCTTTAATCTTGGGTCAAACCATCATTGTACTAAAGTCCCCTTTCACCCTTCACTTGTACGAACCAAATCTGTAAAGAGGGTATTTCAAGAACAATGTATGGATTGATTCCCATCCTTATGGGATACATAGGAATGTCCGAGCATCCCTCGAATCCAGCCCCAAGTCTTTGGACATAACCCCAAATTCCACTTTCAGTCCCTTGGCTGAAAAAATCCCCCTGTGAAAACATGAATGTGGTATGAAAACCCTGGTCTTCATTCACATCAGGTTTATCGGTATATTCATCATTATGGTATGAGCTCTATGACCCTAAACTAATATCTCTTACACTCTCATCCCACATGACGTTAAACTATATTTCAAGAACTATGTATGGCTTGATTCCCATCCTTATGGTATACGTAGTGAAGTCCAATATCTCAATTCAAGAACCAGCCACAACATAATTATGGTTAGCATTGGTCTGTGTATATCCTTCATACATTGGACAATGCCCATTTTGATGTGTCATACTTTTAACCTTAAATACTTCCAGATCTCCATAACCCTTTTCTTAACTTCTGGTCACAAAATGTTTGATACCCGTGAATTCTTTTGTCTGACTATACAGCACATGCCCTTAGGTGGCATTGCATAAGTAGTCTACATAATAGACCTATCAGCTAAAATATGTTATTATTTGACTATGAAGCCAATGCCCTTAAGTGGCCCTGCATAATTCAACCCCCTAACGGGTTTGTCTAATAGTGGTAATTTCATTCTTGGGAGGAAAACCTCTTTTTTCCTTATTTGTCTTAACTATAATATGTAAGGATCCGCAAAAATAGCCATCCTTAAAATATTTTTCCCATACTCTTTTTCATGATCTAAAAGTATTTAAGTATATGGTTTATATTTTCCTTCCCTACGTTTGGGTCAGACCTTCGTAGGAGTGACATTCATCCAATTATTTGACAATCTTGATTGGAAATATCCTCTTCATATTCAAGTACCTATCTCCATACAGCAAACTCTATGATTTGGAAAATTTGAATCTCCATAAACTTTCACTGTCTTTTTAGCAATAGAAAAGTAAAATTTCTAAGATTTATTTTTCCTGACTATGCAGCATGTGCCCCTAGGTGGCCTTGCATAAGTAGTCTACATAATAGACCTGTCATCCAAAAGATGCTATTATTTGACTATGCAGCCAATTCCCTTAAGTGGACCTGCATAATTCAACCCCCTAACGGGTTTATTAAATAGTGTTAAATTCACTCTTAGGAAATAATTCCTCTAATTCTTTTTAGCCCTTTTTTCTTAACATTCTTCAGATTCAAAATTTCTTAAGTCATAGTTTACATGTTTTCCCCCATACTTGAATGTGGTAATATGTTTTAGACAAATTAACAAGGAATTTAGTCAATTTTAATTCATTCGGTCAAAGCTATTGGACCTTAAACATTAGCCTTTTTATTTCCGACATGCATAACTTTAAACTGCCATCAAAAGATAGGGTAATCATTAAATTGGGAACTTGTAAAAGGAACTCTGAAAAAAATTCAAGTCCCAACTCACTAAACATACATTTCGTATGATTTAGGTAATATTTATCAATTAAAAGATGTAAAGTTTGTAGGGTTATTTTCATAATCCTAGAAAAAATAAAATTATGCTTACTAGGCCCATTGGCTTAGGTAAATTATTTAAAGTAGGTAGCAAAAGAATGCAGGCACAAATGATTGAAGATGAAAGTGTTTTTCATTGATGCGCAAAAGTTAGAAGGACATCCACAGATTGGAGTCTCTTCCCTTTTTCAAGAATTACAAGAGGCTTTCAACATAACTCTTCATTTGATTTACGGTATACCGAGGTTCATCAGTAGCCACCTGGAGTTCATTCATTCAACTGGATACAATAAGAGACGTGGTGATACCATCTCTTCTTGGAACAATTGTAAAATAATGTTCATGAGTGCGGTTTTAGAAAATTTTCTGTTGATCAAACAGTGACTCTGTTTCTTTCCAAGAGACTTGGAAGATGGATACATGTATTTTAGAATGAATCATTGGAAGTAAAGAGCCATTTGGAGAGAGTACTCTTTTCAGATACTGTTCTAATGTCATGATAATATTCTCTCCACCAACCGGCAGCAGAAAACATATAAGCCCATGGGTTTTCCATTTTCATATCTACAAGAAAATGGCATGGAGAAAAAATTTGAAATTTCACACCATTTTTGCTGCTCTTAATGCATAGCATAACCGAAATAGAGGAGTAGCAGTGTGGTTGCATCTCGGGCATATAGTTCTTTGCATCTGGAATGTTGAATCCTTGCAGATGACCATGCTCATACAGAGGTAGGTAAGTACTCTGTGGGAAATTAAGATGATAATTCTTCAATTAATTGTCCAAATCTGGGAGAGTGCTTTCGCAGATATCATAGTAATTGTGGACAACGATGTTCATCATGTCATCAATCCATTTGCTAGCTAGTTCATCAGCTGATCCAATTCTTCTAGGAGCCATTGAATCTACACAAAGATCAAATAATTAACATTTAAGTAAGTTGGTTTTTCATAAAATTTGTGAAGAAAAGTGAAAAAATGGATAAGGCATTAAGGCGCACAATTACCATATTGGCACGCAAGTCCAAGTTGGTCGCATAAGTTTTACCACTCTAGTACTGGCGCGCAAGTCAGAAACTCACTGCAGAAGCACAAACGAATGGAAAGCAAAGTCACTTGCACGAATGATAACTACTTGTGTGCCGAGAGCTCAGGAGCGTTTGAAACCGAGTGCTTTGCACAAAGTGGTGCCGCATATTTATAGGCGAGGCCATACCCCTGCGTACCGGACCTTGCGTGCTAGAAGCATACCTGCGCGCCTGCTACTTGCGTGTCGAAGTACCTTGTTTCTCATTTTCATCAGAGTCAAATCCTCTTTTCTTTTTCAGATGCAAATATGAGGGGGGGAATTTTTTTATGCTTCTTTCCATCACAGAGTCTAACTAATGAAAGAGGGGAATACCTTAATCACAAAGAGATTCATCCTTTTAAGAAACATCAAAAATTGATAAAGGCATGAACAAGGAACTCTTTAAGTATGGGTCGCGCAAGATTCATTATGGTCGCACAAGTACACTTGCGCGCCACATATGGGCTCGTGCAAGTCACTTGCGCTCCCTGTTATTTTTTTCACCCAAGGTCATCAATAGACTATAAATACCCCTTGTGGTCCCCCCATTTCGAGGATGAAAAATCCAAAAATCAGATTCAAGCTATGGTCACCCAAGTCTTCATCTGAAGTATTCCGAACACTTCTAAGGTAATTCTTTACCTATAATGGAAGCTCTTAGAGGAAGAATAAGGCCTAAGTGTTGAAACTCATAAATACTTGCACGCCTAAGTGTCTAACCCTTAAGGTAAATGAAGGCACTTGCGCGTCGCCTTGTCCTCTCATGGAAACTTGTGTGTCGCCCTTCTGAGAGCATCTAGGTATAATACTAAGGGCTTGAGCCAAGGATCACCCAAGTATTACCCTACAGGTTCTTCGTCTCCCAAGTGAACTCATGTTGCGCAGGTATACCTGTGCGACCAGGACTTGCGCGCCAGAATAATACTTGCACACCTCCTTCTAATTCACTTCCTTTCCTCAAATTCATCTTTCCTCTTCAAGATTTATCCTTTAAAACCCTCTTCAAATCCATTTATGGCATGGTTCCTTTGTTGGCTTCCTTATCTGAAAGTAATTCAGTGGAACATCTCTCAAAACTTTGTGATTTACATAAATTTATGTCACTAAGGTTAGATATTTCCTTCATTTAACATCATCCTTTAAGATGAAAAGATATTTAATTTGGGCATCCTCCTTAGGAGCAAGTTCCAAGTTCCCTAATCTGGGCATCCTTCTTAGGAGTAAGCCTAAAGTTCCAAGTACCCTTAACCTGGGCCTCATCCTCAGGAGTAATCCCCAGTCATATTTTCTCTTAATCTGGGCCTCCTTCTCAGGAGTAATCCCCAGTAATAATTTCTCTTAATCTGGGCCTCCTTCTCAGGAGTAAGCCCCAATCATAATTTCTCTTAACCTGGGCCTCCTTCTCAGGAGTAAGCACCAGTTATAATTTTTCTTAACCTGGACCTCCTTCTCAAGAGTAATCCCCAGTCTTAATTTATTTTGATTTGGACTTCCTTTTCATGAATAAAACCCAATCATAAGTCCCCCCTAATTTGGGCATCCTTCTTAATAGTAAGCCCTAAATTAAGTACTCAAATCTCTATAAAGCACATATAACTTTATGGACCTTGTTCCCTGGTTTCTTCTCTGAAGTAAATCACGATCCTCGTATATCTTGGACAGTCATACATATGTAAGCCCCACATCATTTCTTATGATTTCATCTTTCATGTCACAATCATCAGGTTTTACTAATACCTCTTGTTTCTCACACCGAGCATGACTCACGTGAGCTTAGAGCGTAAAAGTAATTATGAAATCTCTCTTTGGGCCATCAATCATGCATAAACCCTGTACTTCTTCACTTGAACTATGTGGGTTCTGATTCCTTTTCTAACAATGATACGTAGGTAGCCCATATGCGGGTATGATCCCAACTCTAAAATAATCCATGTCCTTCTGAACGACAATAAACTTCAAGTACCCCACTGAGTGGCTTTAAAACCCGTATGGTTATCATAATGACCAATAGATTTATATATAATGTGTTGAAGGATACCATTGACTAAGAATATCTAATAAATACGGATGATTATCTATTGATGAAGAACCTCAAATACATATAAAAGATTCTCTAAATCTCATAAATATTAATCATTGATTGTCTTATCTAAAGGAAAGATCATTTTCATACTTGGTAAATTAATAAGGATTCATGAACATAACTCAAATCTATAAGAGTCCTGGAGTAGACAATAATTCCCCCCAAAAAGGTGTGATGAGTTCGACCTCCCATCCTCTCGACCAATAAAAATTCTTAAGCTTCATCAGTCCACAACTAATGAGCACCTACCTTTGGAAAGTAGGTCCAAATGGATATAGAATCATTGGATGTTTCCGGTTCTATGAATAAACCCGTTAGAAACCGATTGAAATGTTTGAACCTTAAACAAACAAGGTCATCCCCACCTCCAAAAGAAACAATGTATTCCATGTGTCATAAATATCTTCTCCACCCTTGTTTCCCACAATGAGAATAGTTCACATGGGCTTACGGATATGGGTAAGGTTTGTGCCTACATGGAAGAACTTCACTTATTTTGGTCTGACCCTACAACCTTAAACTAGGAATTCATATCTTAAACTAGACGCCCAAGTCCAGGCATCAAGACTCAAAACCATGAGTGAGTTTCCTTAGAAATTTTTGATATGGTGTGTACTTCTATGTCCTCATTCATGTCAGGATTTCTCTATAGCCCCGTGTTACATATTTTTTCCTCAAAAGTCTCACTAGAGGGTTCGAACTATACTATGAGCTTCGGTCCCTTAGTCTGGGTATCATGAATTTAAACTATGCATGTTCTTATGAAAGTTTGTGGTGCATTTCATAATATTTTGTCCTTATTCGTGTCAGGTCACTTTATTCCACTAGGTCGCATATTTCTGCTACGGGAATCTTCCCATTTTTTGTCCAAGCTCTATGACCATAAACTAAGATCTCTTACTTCTTTATTATATGGTTCCAAACTATGTATTTCTCACCTAGGTTGTGTAACGATAAATTAACTAGGCATTAGATGTCTTCACTTGAGAAGTTGTGTCCCCTTTTGGTATTGGTTGGTTACCATACCACCTCCAAGAACTACGTGTGGCTTGATTCCCACCCTTCTAGGATACATGGTGATGCCCAGACTTTTTGTTTGTGGTCTAGTAACAACCACTTTTACCCTGAAACCTTCTGGTTTGGGCTCTCCCAAAAGTACGTGGTGTGATGCGGACTTCTTCAGACCTCATTTGGGTTGGTTTTATAATAACTGTTCCATGTACTTCCTTTGATATTACCACTCTTTGAATTCGTCCACAATGACACTTAAATCGTGTGGGTAATGTTTGTGTTTTGCACATTCCTTAATTTGGGGTTTTCATTATCTTCCACATCTGAAGGTACCCCCTAATGGCATGGATTCTAGGACTTAGTGCTCTCCTACCATCCTAGGCCAATGCCTTGAAATATTTCGAACAAAAATTTGATACAAGTCCCACATCTCGAATATGGTCAACAGTCGACCCTCATTTGTTTGTTCCCATTCTAGGCTAACGTGAAATGGATATTTTTTTTAATACATTCAATAGTTATCCTTCATCATCATGTTGCTCCCAATTCATCCTCAATATTGAATGTTGTGAATCGCATGTTCAATTCCCCTTTCTGTTTTACATATCCTCAACACCCCCTGGTCTTGTAACTCCACGCATTCATGCACGTCGAGTAGGAATTTTAGTTCATTTAGGATTTTCCCCACCAAACATTTCCTTTCCATCATTTCATGCTCTTGTTATATGGGGAAGTCCTAACAATGCTCCTTGTTTCCTACACTGAGCATAGCTCACATAGGCTTAGGGGTTGTGGTAGGGTAATATCTATATATGTGAAGGTGTGACTCATTGGTCCTTCCACATGACCTTAAACTATGACATTATCATCCTCACCACATGACATTAAACTATTCGGAATACAAAGAACTATGTAAGGTTTTATTCCAACTCTTACAGGATACGTAGAGACATTCGGGCATCTGATTCCCGGGTCCATCCAACTGAATAGTAAACTCCCTATCTTGGCCTTATCAGCCATGAATTCCCTTTTAGGAACATGTGGTGTGGCTTATGTGGTCTTATGCCCTCATTCATGTTGGCTTATTAACCACAATTCACATTTCTCCTTTGGGGTACCCATTTCCTCAATGCATGACTGTAAACATAGATTCTACCCTAAACAAGTTCAGGATGCCCCGTGATAATTATGGAATGTGTCAGCTTCCTCACTAGATATTATTTCCCCTACCATCATTGTTCTATGACCACGTTGTGCTTGAGAACTATGTTTGGATTGATTCTCATCCTTAGGGGATACGTAGCGATGCCCATGCATTTCACCTTGGGCCCAGCCCTAGGTTCATTAACCATTCTGGCCCCTTGGGCCTGATCATAGTCCAAACACTATGACATTAAACTAAGAGCCTATATTCAATGAAACATGACTTTAACTATTATCCTTGGTCTATGAAGTATGATATTAAAACTATGTGCAACATCCTAGTAATATGATGTTAAACTATTCCATGCATCATCCTCACTATACGATGCTAAACTAAGTATTTATCATCCTCATTTACATGATGTAAAACTATAAGGAATTATAGGCCCTCACCAAAGAGGTCCTATCTAGAAGTAGTTTTGATCTTAGATCAGATTGATATGCTCACCCAATGTGATTTCTTCATAGTGGCGTAATTTTAGGAGTGTTGCACTCCATTTGATCAGCTCATCACTCCATCACCATGCTTTACATGCCCTCTATTTAGGATCCTCATTCGCTCTCATGTCTGAAGGAACCCCCTAACAGTTAGGATTCTCGGCCTTATAGATCACCTACCACCCTGGGCTAACATTCTGAAGAGAATCAGATGACATTTCGAGTTTGGCCCCATGTTTTCAAATGCGGTCAATGGATGGCCCTCATTTGTTTGTTCCCATTTCTGGCTAATACAATATGGATGTTGTGTTTCAAATTTGGTCAATAACAATCCTCTGTCATCCTTCCATCCTCACTGCATCCCGAATTTAGGGTATCATTGTTTACATTCTTCATTCCCATTTGTTCGGATTGATTCTAACGCCCCTAGAATTATACATATCGTGTTCTAGATCATGTTGGGAAAGGTTGGTTTGGGTGTTTTGAGGATTCTTCACAGAGAATCTGGGTGTTCATTCAGACCCTAGGTGTCTAGTGATTGGTTGACACTCTCGTATTCAAGGGGAATAATTATTTGTTCATCTCTTGTTTCTCATAGAGGGCACGACCCACATGATCTTAGGGATTGATCGGTGGATATTTCATAAATACGAGTGAGATACAGTAATCAAAGCTAATAATGGGGTTCGTGCATGCGACCGAAGTAAATAAGAAAAAATGAAGGCATGTTTGTGAATTCATGAAAGTTACAAATCCCATGGATTGGCCCCTCCAATAGATGGATTTAACTCCTTAATAGAGTATTTTAGATCCATCACTCTGTGGTGTGTGGCCTCTAGAATTTTATCTCGTCTATTGAGCTCCCAATCCTCTTCATTGGCCATGGGGCACAACTCATCGGCCCTAATGTGTGATCGGTCTTCATAAAATTGGATGTTAGACATCTCTTGGGATGCTCTCCTAATCTGCTCCTCATCTTCCATCAACTGATCCTTTAATCAAGATATGATTCTTGATTATGTGCTAATAAAAGAAAAAATGTTCAGTCACCCACACCCTCAAACATTGGACTTCTTGCTCAGCCTTTTGGAGTTTCCGGATATTGAAGACCTTCCTCCACTTCCAACCAATACTAATGTCACACGCGTCTTCCCACACCTTCTTGGTAATCTAATATCGAATGAGGGTGTGAGGGCTTCAATCATATACTCCTCCAGTGCATAGTTCGTGTATCCTGGGGTGAAGTTTTTTTATCTGACTTATAAATTTCTATTTCAGGGTGTTATTGATAAAGTACTTGATCATCTTCCATGACCGGTGACGGATGACCTTGTTATCCTCTTCATTAGAAGCAGTCTCATCCCGGTCCTCCAGGTCAGTGGGTTCATATTCGGTAAATGCCTCCATGAGTTCAGCAGTTGGATCTTCCTCAGGCTGGTCTTTATCACTGGATTCTAATTCAATGATGTCTGCCCGATCAACTACAGACTCTTCCCCACCAACAGTATCGCTCGTTGCCACAGGCCACTCATAAGGAACCATGGTCTGGTCATCCTGGTCACTCATTGCTATGGATATCATCACCCCTATTTGGAGCAGATCCTTAGTTCTTTTAGCCATTTTCATCAGGAACGTGTGTACAATCCTGGATACTATGCAGGCATGGGTCACGTTAGCCAGTTTGACTGACCAGACAGCGGGTATAGCTCTGAATCATGATACTTACCCTAGTCAGCCACTTGATCTTTCCTTGGGTATATCATCGATGGGAGGCCAGTACGCATCCCACTGTATATTATTGTGGGCTCTACAGATTCTGAGGAGGCTACCTCTACTCCCCCAGCATTTCTGGATTCCACAACCACTATCTCTCTAGCTACAGGTCCCGATGCTTTCCCCTCTGCACCTTTCATGCCTTTGTCCCCATCAGTGAGAGTGGTTGATTAAATATTCTCATGCGCTGATAAGTGTTATTTTAGAAACCAATATAAGGTCATAAGTGAACTGGTTCAATGAAAGGGGGTAGAAACTCACTTCTAGAGTCGTGGCGAACTCACCCAAAGAGATCTCCCCCGAGGCCACTATTTTGCCTTCTTCCGGAGAGGCTCCCCTGGAATCCCCCTCTGTTTCTTGACATAAATCTCCCTCATTGACTTCTTCACCCCATGATTCATCTTCATGATTGGGAAAGGGAAAATGATCTAATATTTAAGCCTCCATCAATTCTATAGGAGTAGTCATGTTCACCAACACCCTTACCTAGTGCGTCATTAGTCACATGTCACCACAGGAATGTATTACATCCTCCAGCTCCATTACAGACTTTATTCCCTCATAGGGGTAGCATTGAATATTCCCATCGCAAAGCTAAGATCTCCTAGTGTTATCCCATGCATGTTAAATTTTTTCCACAGGCCTTTAATATCGAGGTATTGTTTTCTCTTTTACCAATCCTTACAGGCCTCTAGAAAGATGGCATCTGAAGGAATCATTACCGAACACAGTTTCTTCCCTGGATCTTGAGGGTGTACCCTAAGAAAGCCCTAGGGTGATTCCCCTCTCTCCTGGGCCCTCCCAAGTAGATCCATTAGGCCCGGCACTGCCACCTCTCTCTCTCTCTTCACACTACTGAAAAAACAGCCTATACCCACGGTTCAAAACCATGGGTATAGCCCCCAAAACCATGGGTATAGGATATACCCACGGTTTTGGGAACCGTGGGCTGGTACGGCGTCAGTATAGGTCCCCATCATATACCCATAGTTTTCCAAAACAGTGGGTATAGGTGTTCTACCACCATGTCAATGAAACATACCCAATTGCCACGGTGTCAAAGTCTTTTCCCCACGGTTTCAAAACCGTGGGTATAGGTCCAAAAATAATGCGGCCTGCGGGTTTCGAACCGCAACCTCTCCGCTGCAGACGAAGCACCTAACCACTAACCCAACACCACTTTTATGTATATATATTTGTATTTAGTAAATATAGTTATATAAACTGTGGGTAAATAGGGAAGAACCGTGGGTATAGGACTCCCACCAAAAAAAATTTCCTTCCTGCGGAAAAAAAAAATTCCTGCACACACACGGGAAACCTATACCCACGGTTTTTCATAACCGTGGGTATAGGTATTTTAACCCAGACCTATCCCCACAGTTTTCCCCAAAACCATGGGGAAAGGTACCCCTATATCCACGGTTTTAAAAAAACGTGGGTATAGGTGAATTTTCAGGACCTATCCCCACGGTTTTGAAAAACTGTGGGGATAGACCCCCTATACCCACGGGTTTTCAAAACCGTGGGTATAGGGCATGAAAATTGACTTATGCCCACAGTTTTCTAAAACCATGGGTATAGGGGTACCTATCCCCACGGTTTTGGGGAAAACCGTGAGGATAGGTCCATTTTCCATTAGTGTCACTTCCAGCCAGCACTGGTCCGGGGTCTGCTAATTTGTGGCCTGCTTCCCCTACTATTACAGCCTCATAGCTTTGATTCATGTTCACACCACCTTCTTGACATCCCCCTATCATCACGATTCGACCTCGAGGTGTAGATACTACCTTGATGGCCTGGATAGTTATTCGCTTCAGTATATCACTAGAGTAGGCATCCTCCCAACTCTGTGCACACTCGTGAACCAGTCTATATGTAGAATTAGATGGTTTCAAATATTCCCATAATCCCTTGTAAAAATTAGATAAAGTTTTTTCATCGTTCATGGGTGGTTCTTGTGGAGCACATTTTTATACACTTGTGAAGTCAGCCTCTGCATGCACCGTAATTGTCGGGCGAACTGGTGTGGGTATATGGTTCACATATAGTTTATAGTCTACTCATTCCATCATCACACCCCTGTGGAAGGATAGTATATATGACTGCTTCTCTATTGTATATGTTCCATTATCAGTATAGGATCTGGTTGGAAAAGGGAATAGGAGGAAGATGAATTATTATGCATGACCCATCTTACCAAGAATGGTCATGGCATCCATCTTCAATGGGGCACTCCCTACAATGTTCAAGATTTCCTTTCAAGAATGTATCCCAACCGGAGCAATGGGGTTAATATATTCAAATCCCCCCATGTGTGTTGAAATCTAGATATAAAAAAAGTTGAATGGACCGCATGATTCACGCTCAAATTTACCCAAGAGAAGAAGGTAGGACGGTCCTTGTAGTTTAGCTTGGGTTGTCAAATCCTCAGAGATCTAAGAAAAAACCTATAGACACGGACATTTTATGGACTATTTTTGGCTATGAAGTGGCTGACTTGGGTTAGTTTTAGATGGTTTTAAAGGAAATCTATGATACTTAAGTGAATTCAATTTAAAATAATGAGTTAATCCTAGGTTATCACTTGGGGTGGATTGGATGTATTTCCTTTTCAATGATTTCAATTTCTTATATTTGAGATGGGTTCATTTAAGAAGATAAAACAACATCATCACTTACTAGTTTAATTCCTACAACCTTTGATACTAATCGCCTATACACTTGAAGGATCAATGTTTGGAGCACTTCTAGGTAAAAGTCCGTATTAGCACTTGAAGTGTCTGGCCTTAAATTCAATAAGGACGATGGAGTTTAAAAATCATCAAATAAAAATATCAATTAAAGAAGTTATTAGAAATTATTGGGGTGATAAATAACATCCAATACATCCCCTTGATACTCCCTTAGATCAACCCCTAAGTGGGTTATCCCTCCATTGAATCTATGGTTTCAATGGAAGCAGGAAGTAGACTCATGAGGGAGGAATTGAAGAAGTAAAGAAAACAATAAAAAGAGAATGATCACTCCACCGTTGTGTGAATGATTTCACAAGGTTTGGTGTGAATAAATTCACACCTTGAGGAAACGGTATCAAAGTGATATGGATAAAAATATAATAAGAGGATAATAAGAACTTTTATTAAGAAACTAAAGTGAATTGAACAACTTACATGTGAAAGACAAACTTGAGACAACAAAATCGTAGCATAACATTACAATTGGACAAAGCACCCAAGATGCAAACCTCCACCACCACTGCCTCAAATAGGCATTTTGGGAGCCTTGGGTCGAGACTGAAATAGTACAAAACATCCCACTTGATTATGGTAGGCCTAGGGTGGTGGAAAGCTTGTGGAACTTGGACTTTTCCATACTTGATCCGAGGTGGCAGCCAGCTTTCATCCACTGAACAGACGCGCTTGTAAGACCTTCTAGATGGACGAATCAGAGTGGGACATAGAAGAATAAAATGTATCCCCAGATGTCTTCTAACCTCCTGTAAATTTGGGTCCATTTGGAGTTTTTGATTCGGAGATATGATTAGATTAGTGGGATGTTTTTCTGGCACGCAGAATCTGGCCCAGAATTTTATCTCTAACTTGGTTCTCCTTAATGACCACCATGGATGCCAAATTAGCATTATCTCATGAATCATGATTTGTTCCTCTATATTTCTTCTAGATTCCCATGAAATTTGGGCGTCATTGGGTTTGTAATGTGGGTCCCACAATCTCATCAGTGGGCTGGTGTCCAATCTACCTTCTCTAGACTTGCTTTCTTTCATCACAAAATATCCACATCTTCTTCCATGAATTCTCTATTGATCCCTAAATGAAACATGTTAATATTGAAGTATGAATAAATTTCCAAAAATATCAAATTAAAATATGTATAATTACATTCCTTAAAATTATATTAATCATTTGGTACTTTAAATGATATTCAAAAATGTACCACATAATAGTGCATTTTAAGAAGGAATTACAATCATAATGTGAAATGATGTTCAAATTGTAAAATGAACTAAAATGGTGTTTATGAATAATAAATCACATGAATATTATATATATTAACAATGAATATTAGCCTCATTTAGTTTCTAATCACACCCCCTAACTTGAGTTTTGCTAGTCCCGTGCAAAATATATCTCAACAACATGAAATTCGAATTCCCTTTTCCAAAAACATTTTAATACACAATGATCACCAAAAACCCTTATACCAAACAATCATGAAACCCATCAAAATATTTTAATACATGATAGTTTTATAATCATATCCCAATCCCAATACCATTCCTTTGTTCAAATTCATTTCCATATTTCATCCGATATCAATTAAGTATGAGAATGTGTTGTGTATCACAATAGAAATGGGGGTTCATCTTTATTCAAGGGGGAAATAACGGAAGCACTAGGTGGAATTACATTTCAATATTAAGATGAGTATTCAATTTTTTTTGTATTATATTTTTTTTGTTTTGTTTATTATTATTTATTTATTTTTTTTGCAATTTTTTCATGGTAATTGAAATTGCACTCAAAAGAGTCAACCCCTGTAGCGAGACTTTTCTGATGACTCCTAGGATTAAATACATTAAGACACCAAGTGAAGCCCGCATACTCGGTCTTTATCTCGAGTTAACTCAGTCAAAAACAAATTCAAATTACCAAAAATAGAGATAAAATTACTAACTCTGGGCCAGAAAACTATGGAGTCATGATCCCCAAGTGCCGAAAGCCACGCATTAGGTCATTTCATTGCTCTACATGCAAATTTATTGTTTTTTTTATTTTTTTTATTGAATTCTCATATTAAAACTAAAATGATCACCAAACCTATGCTATTTATTTGGGGGACCCCATGAACTCAAACTAATACCCCAATATCCAAAGGACGTGCATTGTGATCTTTTTTTTATTTGGATGAAAATATAAATGATGAAATATCACATTGGATAGCCACACTTTCCAAAATCTATGCTCATGAAATTATAAAAAGATTAAAATCAGAATTGGGGCATTCTAAATTATTTAATATTCAGTTTCAAAGTGTGCAATGTGTATTACCGTGTTCAAAGTTGAAGGAATTTTTCCTTCCATTTACACTTTTTTTTCAAATCATTCATTTTTTTGACACAAAATCATTTTTATTTTATCTCCCCCCAACTTAAAATAACATTGTCCCCAGTGTTTTAAGAAATGAAAATTTAGAAGGAGTAGAGGCAGATAAGGGAAGTTCAAAAAGGAAATTGAAATATGAGAATCATGGAATGAAGTCACTTGGTGGTTGAAGTTGAAGTTCTTGAAGCTCCAATTTAGTCCCTTGATCTCGATGTCACTCTGAGAATTCCCTAGTAGAAAAAGGAAAAAAGAAAGAAAAAAAAACAAAACTATATATATATATATATATTTATTTATATAATAAAGAAAGTAAAATATAAGTATATATATATATATAAATTATAGAATAAGGAAGCACAAAAAGGCGTAGGTCAGTGGTAAGTGCATGCCCCTGTCTCCCTTTGGTCCTAGGTTCGAATCCCACAGCTTCTCTGGTTGTGACGGGGTTTGCCTCATGACCTACGATGTGGCATTTTTTTATTATTATATTTTTATTTATTTTTTGTATTTTTATTTTAACCTACAAACTCATAAAAATAAAATAAATCAAACTGATGATACATTGTATTCTTTTTTAAATTTCTGGGTAAGGTATTACTCAAGGATCACACCACATGACACAGATGAATATGGCACTCCCCTTTCATACTCATCCATACTAATTATAGAAGAACAGGTCAATAGTTTTTTTTTATTTCTAAAAATTAAAATGACCCATTAATCCTATTTAAAATATAAAGTTGATTAAAACAAAAAAAATGATTAGAAACTTGAAAACCATGGGTTTCCTCCAATGCAGTGCTTTGTTTAACGTCGTTATCCCGACATGGATTCTTAATCTATCAATTTTTTCTTGGTTCATAGGTTGGATCAATTAACTCAACCTCTATTTTTTGTTTATTGAATGATTCAATGAATGGTTTTAACCTTTGACCATTGACCTTGAAAATGTAACCACTTGTGGGATCTTGAATCTCTACTTCCCCATGGGGGTACACATGATGCACTATGAAAGGACCTGATCATCTATACCTTAACTTTCATGGGTGTAAATGAAGTTTTGAACTATACAAGAGCACAAGTTTTCCCGGTTCAAAATGTTTGTCCTTGATATTCTTAGATTGGTAGTCTTGAACTCTAGCTTTATTGATCCTTGAATTTTCATAAGACTCCATCCTTAATTCCTCTGGTTCATTGAGATCTAATTTCCTTTTTGTTCTGGCCAATGAGAGGTCATAATCCGTTTTCCTAATTTCCTAAAAGGCCTTATGCTCAATTCCAACTGGTAAATGGCATGATTTTCCATAAACCAACCTATATGGTGACATTCCTAGGATGGTTTTGTATGTTGTACGATATTCCCAAAAAGAATCCAAGAGTTTCTCCGACCAGTCTTTCCTAGAAGGATTGACAGTTTTTTCAAGAATATTCTTAATCTCCCTATTTTCTAACTTAGCTTCACCATTTGTTTGAGGATGGTACGCAATGGAAACTTTATGAGAAATCCCATACTTATACATGGGTGAAGAGAATGGATGATTGCAGAAATGGGTTCCTCGATCACTGATTATGGCCCTAGGAATTCCAAATTGAGAAAATATGTGCTCTTTCAGAAATTGGATCACAACATGATGGTCATTAGACTTTGTGGGAATGGCTTCAACCTATTTTGAGACATAATCAATAGCTATGAGGATGTAGAGGTATCCCCTAGAGTTTGGGAAGGGTCCCATGAAATCAATTCCACAGCAGTTAAATATTTCAATCACTAAGATGGGAGTGATTGGAATTTGATTCCTTTTTTTGATTGACCCTACTTGTTGACACTTAAGAAAATTTTGAAAAATGTGTAGGAGTCCCTTGAGAGGGTGGTCCAGAAGAGACCACACTGATGAATCTTAGAAGTTGTTTTCTTAGAGGAAAAGTGACATCCACATGCCTCACTATGACAGAATTTAAGGATGGACTCTTGTTCAGATTCTGGGACACACCTCCTAATGACTTGGTCAGGGCAGAACTTATAGAGGTATGGATCATAAAACACATAGTGTCTAACATCATAAAGTAATTTCCTTCGATCTTGAGTCCCTATGAATTCTTGAATGACTCCTGTAACTAATAAATTGGCTATGTCGGCATACTAAGGGCATTCACTCACAGAGTATAGGTGTTCATCAGAAAATAAATCAGACACAGAAAGGTGATTTGAGTTATCTTTGAATTCCATACTAGAGAGGTGATCGGCTACAACATTTTCAACACCCTTTTTATCCTTGATTGTGAGGTCAAATTCTTCCAAGAGAAGGACCCACCTAATCAGTATAGCCTTAGCATCTTGTTTTTGGAAGAGGTATTTTAGTGCAGAGTGGTCAGTGAACACAGTGATGGGGGAACCTAAGAGGTAGTACCTAAACTTCTCTATGGAAAAAACAATAGCAAGTAACTCCTTTTCAGTAGTGTTTTATTTTATTTGGGCATCATTTAAGGATTTTCTTGCATAAGCAATGACATAATGAGTTTTATCACAATGTTGTCCTAACACAGCTCCTACAACAAAGTCACTGGCATCACACATAAGTTCAAATGGAAGGTTCCAATTTGGAGATTTCATAATGGGAGGAGAGTTGAGAGAGGATTTGAGGGTTGATAATGAACCCTCACAGCTTTCTGTCCACACAAATGGAGCAATCTTTACTAGGAGAGCACAAAGGGGACAGGAGATTGAACTAAATTCCTTGATTAATATTCTATAGAAACCAGCATGTACTAAGAAAGACCTCACTTCCTTGACAGTTTTGGGTGATGTAAGGTGACGAATGATGTCAACCTTGGCTTTATCAACTTCAATCCCCCTACCTAACACCAGATGGCCTAGAACTAGTCCCTCTTTAACCATGAAATGGCATTTTTCCTAGTTTAGGACCAGATTCTTTTCTTCACATCTTGACAAGACTCTCTCCACATTCTGCATACATCCCTCAAATGTATCCCCAAACACAGATAATTCATCCGTGAAGACCTCTAGAAAATCCCCTACCATGTCTGAGAATATTCCCATAATGCACCGCTGGAAGGTTCCAGGGGCATTGCATAACCCGAAGGGAATGCGTTCGAAAGAAAAGGTGCCAAATTGACATGTGAATGTAGTCTTCCCTTGATCCTCTAGGTAGACCTCAATTTGATTATACCCCGAGTACCCATCTAAGAAACAGTAGAAGGAATGACTTGTCACTCTCTCAAGGACTTGGTCAATGAATGGTAAGGGGAAATGGTCCTTCTTGGTGAATGAGTTTATCTTTCTATAATCAATGCAGACCCTCCATCCACTACTCACCCTAGTTGGAAGAATCTCTCCATCCTTATTGGTTATCACTGTTATTCCTGCCTTCTTGGGAACCACTTGGATTGGGCTCACCCACTCACTCTCAGCTATGGGATAGATGATACCATCTTTTAACAATTTTAGAAGTTCCTACCTCCCTACTTCCATGAGATTAGTATTGAGTCGCCGTTGAGGTTGACAACATGGCTTTGAATCAGATTCCAGAACGATCCTATGAGTCCCGATAAGTGGTTTAATCCCAGGAATATCAGACAGGGTCCAACCAATGGCTTTATTATGTTTCCTAAGGACATCTAGAATCATCCTCTCATTATTGGCTTCAAGAGAAGAAGAAATTACAATATTATGTGTTTGATTGTCCCCTAGGAAGGAATACTTGAGTGTAGTGGGAATTTCCTTCAATTCAAGATTAGGTTGGTTCAGAATTTCAGCAGAATATTGGGACATTGGATCAATATCAATATCTTTTTTTTATAGTTTCAGATAGGATTGATTCCCCACATATAGAAGTTTCATCTACAAGATTGGTTTGATCATATTTAGGGAAGGAAGCTTGATTGGTCTCTATGAATGTGGTTTTCTGAAAGGTTTCACTGATTGTTGGACCTAATACTTCATCATAAGAGAAATTTGAAAATGATTCAAGCCAAGGAGATAAAATTCCTTCATGTAAAAAAAGGAAATCAATCTCATCCTAATATCAACATCCATCAAATATTCCTTGATGTTCTATGGATTAATTATCAATTATTCATATCATGTTTACTTCATGAATGTCCTCGTCATACCTTATTCGTGAGCTTGCATTATAGATGTTCAAGTCTAGACTCATGTTCCCAAAGGTGATGGTCATGTTCCCATTTCAGACTCGGATAACATAGTTTATTGTTGAAAGGAAGGGATGAACAAGGATGATTTGGGTTTGTTTCTTATTTCCTAAGTTTGGATGGTTGTCAAGGACAATGAAGTCAGAAGGGTAGATGAAGTTTTCAACCTTTACCAGAATGTCCTTTAAAATTTCATTTGGAACCCTAATGCTACGATCAGCAAGTTGAAGTGTGAAAGATGTGGGTTGGAGTTCTTCTAGGCCTAACTGGTAGTACACAGCATAGGGGATGAGATTGACACTAGCACCTAGGTCACACAAGGCCTTGACAACTTTTCTCTCTCCTAGTTCAACATTGATGTAAGGGAAACTCGGGTCTTTCAACTTAGGAGGAATGGTCCCTTGAATAGTGGTACTCACATTATAAGCCAAAAGGACTTGGTTTTTATGTGAAGATTTTCTTTTAAAAGTGCACAAGTCCTTAAGGTACTTTAAGTAGGTAGGTATGGTTTGGATTTCATCAAGAAGTGGAATGTTCAAATTGACTTGTGAGAAGATTTACCTCAATGTTTCACTCAATTTAGGCTTGGTTTTCCCCCTCATGCGTTGAGGAAATGGTGCATGTTGTGGGGTTGTTTGTTGAAGAGTTGTTTATTTGACAATGTTATCATGTTTTTTAGTTTGATCATTTGGTTCATTTGAATTTTCATCCATGTTTGAATCTTTAGGTGGGTTCTGAATTAGTTTTTCAGGTTTCTCAATTGATTTCTCACTTCTTAAAACAGTCACTGTCTTTATTTTTTCATGAGTTGTTTGAGTAAAAATTTACTCTCCCCTTGAAGTTGAGGATGGAACCTCCTGAGTAGGCATGGGTGCCTTTCCAGTTTTGATGGTTTGAAGTTCTTGTTTAAGGGAAGAGACTTCCGAGCTCATCCTTTCCATTTTTTTGCACAGTTGTTCTAGTAGGCTTTGTGGAACAGTTTGGGTTGGTACTTGAGAAGATTGGTTTATCCCAGGGGGATATTTTGGAGGTGGGATGGTTTGTTGAAAATGGACCGGCGGCTGTTGGTATTGGATAGGTTGGGTTTGGAACTGGTTATGGGTTTGGTAGTTATGATGGGGTTAAGTATTTTGTCCTTGTGGTTGGCTAGGTTGTTTGTTATCTTTCCAGTGGAATCCTGGGTGATCATTATACCTTGGGTTGAAGTTGTTTTGGTATTGAGGCTTTTTAAAGTTCAAGGCATTTAGTTCCACTTGGGGTCCTCCTAAAAGAACATCCTTGATGGATGGAATGGTTGGGTAGTTGTCTGTCTTATGTTCATGTTTGTCACAAATTGTGCAAACAAGGTCTACAGTTTGGATTTCATGGACTTTCCTAATGTCTATTTATTCAACCTTCCTAGAGAGTGTTGTGAGTTTAGCCCTAAGGATTTCCCCTTCTCTAAGTGTATGAATTCCAGTAGTTCTTTGTGGATTTTTAGAATAAAGTGAAGTTACCCATGTTTGGTTTTGTTCAGAAAGGATTTCTAGATACTCGTAATCATCATTTGGGGATTTGTTTTTAAAGTTTTCATTACACATCATGTTAATGAATTGTTTGTTCCCCAGACCCAACCCTTTATAGAAAATTCTCACTTGTTTAGGAATAGAAAAACTATGGTGTGGAACCATGTTTAGAGTGTATTTGAACCTCTCCCATGTTTCATAGAATGACTCTCCCTCTTTTTCAAAAAATTCTTGGATGCTCTTTTTAAGTGAAATTGTTTTGTGGTGGGGAAAGTATTTTTTGTAGAATTCTCTTTGAAGTTGGTCCCAAGAGTTGATGGATGATCGTCTCAAATTCTTTAGCCAATTTTTAGCTCGATCCTTTAAATAAAAAGGAAATAGCCTCATCTTAGCTGATTCTAGTTTATGTGGGGGACACATGGTTTCTAGAATGTCATTGAACTCCTTAATGTGAAGGTATGGCATCTCGGACTCCACTCCATGGAATGTGGGAAGGTGGTTTAGGACATGGGGTTTGAAGATGTAGTTAGAATCTCTTAGGTAATTGTGTCTAATTCATGAGGGGGCATTGGTCCAGGAAGGTGTGAGGTAGTCATTCATGGTTTGATCAATTTCATTCCCCAGGTTTTGGGATGCCTCATTTGGGTTTCCATTTTGGTTCCCACCCAGGTTTATGAGTTGGTTTATTTGAAGACCTTCCATTGAAATAGGATCAATTTTTGACTCTGGAGTATTAGGAATATTAGGATCTAATTGAAAGAGTTCCCTTGGTGTACATGACTCCCCAACCCCAAGACTATCCACCCTAACTAGACGGTTTGATTGATCGTGGGTGTAGGCGGACATGCGCCAAAAGAAAAAAAATGAGAAAGGGACAAGATAAGAGAATTTGGATGAGAAAAGAAGAAATGGGGTATAATAGAATTCGTGTTTAGATTACTTACTTGGGTCCCTAGAAACAGCGCCAAAATTTGATTCACGCTCAAATTTACCCAAGAGAAGAAGGTAGGATGGTCCTTGTAGTTTAGCTTGGGTTGTTGAATCCTCAGAGAACTATGAAGAAACCTATAGACACGTACATTATATGGAATGTTTTTGGATATGAAGTGTCCAAATTGGGTTTATTTTAGATGGGTTTAAAGGAAATATAAGATACTTAAGTGAATTCAATTTAAAATAATGATTTGATCCTAGGTTATTACTTGGGGTGGATTAGACATATTTCATTTTCAATGATTTCAATTTATTATATTTGAGATGGGTTCATTTAAGAAGATAAAAAAACATCATCACTTACTGGTTTAATTCCTACACTCTTTGATACTAATAACCTATACACTTGAAGGATCAAAGTTTTGAGCATTCAAGGTAAAAGTTCGTATTATCACTTGAAGTGTGTGGCCTTAAATTCAACAAAGACAATGGAGTTTAAAAATCATCAAATAAAAATATCAATTAAAGAAGTGATTAGAAATTATTGGGGTGATAAATAACATCCAATCCATCCCCTTGCTACTCCCTTGTATCAACCCATAAGTGGGTTATCCCTCCATTGATGCTATGGTTTCAATTGAAGCGGGAAGTAGACTCATGAGGGAGGAATTGAAGAAGTAAAGAAAATAATAAAAAGAAAATGATCACTCCACCGTTGTGTGAATTATTTCACAAGGTTTGGTGTGAATAAATTCACACATTGAGGCAATGGTATCAAAGTGATATGGATAATAATAGAATAAGAGGATAAGAAGAACTTTTATTAAGAAACTAAAGTGAATTGAACAACTTACATGTGAAAGACAAACTTGAGACAACAAAATCGCAGCATAACATTACAATTGAACAAAGCACCCAAGATGCAAAACCCCTCCACCGCCACTACCTTAAATAGACATTTTGGGAGCCTTGGGTCGAGCCTCCAATATTACAAATAATCCCACATGATTATGGTAGTCCTAGGATGGTGGAAAGCTTGTGGAAATTGGACTTTTCTATACTTGACCTGAGGTGGCAGCCAGCTTTCATCCACCGAACAGATGCACTTGGAAGACCTTCTAGATGGCAGAATAAGAGTGGGACATAGAAGAATAAAATGGATCCCCGGATGTCTTCTAATCGTATAAAAAATTTTGATCCCATTTTGAGTTGTGTATTTAGAGATATGATTAGATTAGTTGGATGTTTTTTTGGGCTGCAAAATATGGCCCAGAATTTTATCTCTAACTGGTTCCACCTTAATGACCACCATGGAGGCATAATTAGCACTGGATTCGGAATCTTTATTTGTTCCTATATATTTATTCTATCTTCCAAATAAATTTAGGCATCATTGGGTTTGTAATGTCGGTCTCACAGTCTCATCAGTGGGCTGGTGTCCAATCTGCCTTCTCTAGACTTTCTTCCTTTAATCACAAAATATCCACATCTTCTTCAATGAATTCTCCATTGATCCCTGAATGAAACATGTTCATATTTAAGTGTAGATAAATTTCCCAAAAATATAAAATTAAAATATGGATAATTACATTCCTTAAAATCAGATGAAATATTGGTTACTTTAAATGATATTCAAAAATGTACCACATAATAGTGCATTTTAAGAAGGAATTACAATCATAATGTGAAATGATGTTCAAAGTTTAAAATGCACTAAAATGGTGTTTATTAATAATAAATCACATGATTATTATATATATTAACAATGGATATTATCCTCATTTAGTGGCTAATCACCACACACCTACAATGGCCTATTTCCCTCACTAATGTTCTGGAGCAGATGGTATAACTTTTCCAGCATTGGTATGCCCAGGTTCATGTGGTCTCCGCCAGCCAGTTGATCTGCCATGATAAATGTAATTGGTTGCACTCCCATGTGGGTATATCTGACCAGTAATATCCGCCCACATATCATTGTTGAGATGAATCTATCCAACCTGACTATCAACTACTGCTCAGTCTTGATGTTATTCCCCAAAATTTTCCACTAGTTTTCTTAGAGGATCTTCCAGTATGAACCTTATTTACCTCACTGAGCTCTTTCTGGACATATGGAAGGCCTTGGTAGTAGGGTTTCCTCCTCTTTTGGGAAATTCATAAAATTTTTTAACCACTTCTTAAAGTGAATGTCTTGGTTGTTTTTATTATCCTCTTCTATACCTGGTACTATCCTCAACAATGTCATCACCAAAGGTATCATCTACTCCCTATCCTCCTAGATATTCATGGCGAGGAGGAACTCTTCATACATCCCTCCCAAGATAGGGATGCCAGAAATCTGATGAAGGTCCTAGAGGCTGATGTCAACCTCCCCATGATGCAGATGGAATGTTTTGGTATCTGAAGACCACTAGCTTGTCAATTTTGGTATAAACTTCATTGGTTGAGGGATGTTGAATTGGGAAGCCTAGGCCGCTTCATATAGTCCTACCCACCTCATTACATTCTCAAACTCTTCTCAGGACGCACATGCTCAGTAGGCCTAGGCTCAGTCATCAGTGAAGTTTCCACCCTGGCATAAGTCCCGGCTTGTAATCCACCCCTTGTCTAGATTCCCAATCCCTACCTTGATGATCATATTTTACAGAGGTGGAGAAGTCTCTTTTTCCAATGCCTTGTCATTAATGTTGTTGAAGTTATTGTAGAGGAAATGTTTTGTGATTGGGGTATGATATTTTCCTATGTATCCATCCACAACCTTGTACCACTAGTATTTCTCTAGGGTTCTCCTAAACTAGTAGGTTGGATTTTCCTTACTGGTGTCTGGGATGGAGACTTCATCCCATAAACCAAAGTTGTACAATGGCAGGTGATTTCATAGTGGGTATTCCTTATGTACCTTCTTCAACCTCTCTTTAAATTATTGGTGATCGGATGTACTCCAGATGTACTCTTCTATTTTGATGTTTGTTTCCATGGCCTCCCTACAAGCAGTGTCAGCATGAAATTCTCACGCAACCTCCTGAGTGGCCATTATCCCAAATATTTGGAGAATTTTTTTGGTTGGGGGATAAATGTTGAATGAAAAATTGTTCATGGAGACTTTTTTTGAAGATGTTTGGTGAAGAAGGTATCCAACCACCTCTTCTCTGCGAAGCATCCTTAACTTTAGCCTAATCGAAAAGAAATAAATGGATTGTGATGACCTGGTTTTCTAAAAGCATTTGTGAAGAATTGGACCAAAGAAATCTGGTTCGCTAAAATCATTCATGGAGAGGAATGGTTCGTGAAGATAAAGCATCATAACAATTGTTTGTGAAGATCCAGATGTGGATAAATGACTTTGGTCCCCTATTTATAGGTGTGGTCAGAACTGGCTATGCGGTGACCCACGGATAGTCTTCACGGTTACCCTATGATGGTATTCACGGAAACCCTCAGGGGCTCTTCGTAGCGCCTCTCACCCACATGGAGTAGTGCCTCTCTACAAAATCTGCTTCATGATTTAGCTGCAGAATGGGCTATACGAAAGAACATTGTGCGTACCTCTACAGCCTAGTTGTGTGATCCTGCATATGGTCAATCTTCCTAGTATCTTTGGTGTCATACCCTTAGAATCCACCCCTCTTTCCCATCATCTCCAATTCTAATGGGGGTTCATTTTTTGGTGCTTAGATGTATCCATATTAGGAAAAAAACTCATGGGAAACTCATCCACGCTCAAAAGGGGCCCTAAATCCCCAAAACCATCCCAAAAGGGCTCCTTTGAGAAACTATTTTCATGGTCGGCCTGCCTCCGTGAGGCCACATTTGTGATCTTCTCTATGGAATCACACACCGTCCGTGAGTCCGACACATTATTACATTCACGGCCTCTCCACGACGTCATCGATCTTCACGGCCTTCTCTGTGCCGTCTACTTCAGCTATCCACTATACGGCGTCACACACCCTTTGTGAGGCCAACACATTCCAATGGAACTCCTCCTCTCCCCAGCATAACTCCTCTCCACAGATATTTTCGCGACCCTCTCTGACCTTCATTGCCTATAAATAGAAGTCTCACCCCTCTTTCAAACCACTGTTACTTCACCCTTTCAACTTTCGAGCTCCCGTTTGGCACAGACCTTCATGAAACCCATAGATGGATCTCCAAAGGTACTTGTCCTTTATAATATATACCTCTTTTTTTCTTCATAGTCTCCACCTATATTGGGGATGCCCTTCACGAAAGAATATGACCTTTGTAAAGGAGGGGGCCCTTCGGGGTGTTCGGGGTTTCACAAAGTGTAGAGCCTTTGCGAAGAAATCTCCAAAGAAAGAGTTGTTTGATGAGGCGGAGTGATGCTCTATTAAAATCTCTCATTTGAAAATACCCTTTCCTTCACAACTCCCCTTACCTTATTGAATCTCATCCTCTTCGTGAAGCACCTCTTTCCAAGATCTCTTGCCTTAAACATCCTTCTTCCATGCGGCCCTCCAGGATCGTGCGAAGTGATTTCAAGGTCCCTTGTGAGGTGTTTAATGTTGTGTTGCATTACCTCATGATTCTTTGCATAGGCATGATAACAGATATTACTTCTTTTCATAGCCATGCTAACATGATCCCTTTAATGGATTACTCCACAACCCCTTCTTTGTATGGAATTACCGGTGTCTTCCCTTCACCAAGGGTTAAAGAGCACAGGTTATGTAAGTCCTAGGGGTGAGGAGCGAATCTCCACCATCTGAGTTGCAGGACATTAAACTACCAAGAATCTGTGTCCTCAATAAAAGATGTTAAACTATGATTGCCTCATAAGAGAAAAGTCTAGAGGGGTCATGGGGGGATGGGCACCAATACCTTCTCACCCCCCTCGCCCTTTAGGCTTTGTCACCATGCGCACCTCGGGCAGTCTCCACCTAAGAACTGGACACTCTGGTGGGATGATTTAGGTACGACATCCATATCCTCCTCGTACGTCTGAACACCCTCCTTTCTCATTTGGAATCCCCCTGGAGTAAGTACCATTCTCCATTTCCTTGGGCCACTAACCACAGGTAAGTCCCATTCCATTCCTCATGGATAAACCTTTTGCAATGTGATTTTTAGGTCTTTGTTTCCTCTTATTTCTTACACCAAGAATGACTCACATGGGTTTATAGTATGCATCGAGCATGACACCCTATTTGGGATACCTTAGTGTGTAAGCCCCATACCCCATCCCATAAAACTATGTGGACTTTGATCCTTTAGCTTTTTCAATCAAGGTGCATAGGAAGCCTACATGAGGTTCAATCCCATCACTCATCAGTTTCGACCATTTCAAGTCAGCTCACCATCATCCCGCATGACATTAAATTATATGCCCCTTTCTTTCTGCATGACATTAAATTGTATGCTTTTGAACTATGTGGGTTTTGATCCCTATCTCCTAGGTAAGGTTCGTAGGAAGCCTCCCTAAGGTTCAACCCCAAACAATAGTAAACATCAGTGTCCTATTTGTTGGGACCCACATCCTTGTTTTGTCCATTAATGGCATTAAACTATCTCCTAGGTAGCTAACCATGCATAATCCCCACACTCAATACATATTCCTCTAAACAAGAGTGTCTTTATTGAGATGGGATGCTAACCACGCGTAAACCCCAACATGTTGTCAGTTTAGTGTTCTATGTGTACACTTCGATTCCATGCACCCATTACTGAACTATGTGGGCGTTGATTCCTCACCACAGGGATAAGTAGGAAGCCTCCATGAGGTTAAATCCTGTCACCCATGTCCCATTCTAGTCTTTCCCTTGAGCCTTTTCATTTTGGGAAGGTAATACCTTAACCCAGGGGTTCTAATTCTTTCGGGTCCCATCCATGCATCCATTCTCATGAGTCGCCTCCTTAGGTGACTCATCACCCCACTAAACTACATGGACTTTGATTCCCACCCACTGTGGTACGTAGGAAACTTCCTTGATGTCCAATCCCAACACCACTATCATCTCCACTTCGGTTTCATCCCACTCCTACCATTCACTTAATTCAACCACCCATCATCTATACTGATTCTTACTGAGGCTGCCGCATCCCAGTGGGATCATGACATTTCCTCGGGCAGCTAAGCATCCATAATCCCCACATGATCCATAACTATCAAATCAAGAGTTCCCCTCTTGTGATGGTCCGCTAACCATGTGTAATCCCTAAAATGTCTCCAAGTTTTAATCCTTTGTGTGCACCTCGATTCATCACCCTATCAAAATACATGGGTTTTATCCCTATCCTCTATATAGGGTACGTAGGAGGCCTCCAATAAGTTCAATCCCAACCAATGTTAAATCTCGGGGTCCCCTTTGTAGGTACCCAAGTATCCTTGGATCCATCCTCATTGTACCTATTGATCCACCCATCCAGTAAACCTCTCAAGTGCTCCCTCCTAGGGATGTACTCATATGGTCCACTCCCATCAGTATTCTAATCAGTCTGATCTATCTCTGATAGACGTTAAACTCATGAAATACCCCGTGTTAAACATGGGAAGCTGAGGAAAACATTTGATACATGCCTATAGAAGATAATTCCCCGCACTCGATGTGGAATGCCTCAGGCTTCTGCACCCTCGAGAAGCCCTATCATAAGGGGGAGAATATCTAGGTGTACCAGTGTTTTAGCGTCCATACACGCCAATGATTTCCAACATGACTACTCCTCAGATCGAAGGTTTCTACCCTAACCTGACCCCTTGGAATGTCCTGACAGAAGTAGTGTAATTAAATTATGTCCACAATGATATGGGACTGGTAATGAAATTCACGAACAACTTCTTAAATCTATGAGGGAGACTCGAACTAGGTGATGAATTCCAAAGAGGAATCCACGGAAGAAGTAACTAGCATCCCATCATCCCATTTCAATCAAAGAGAAAACATCCCTGAATAATTGAAAGATTTTGCCTGCCTTTGGAAAGTGGGAATTCGGGGAAACAACTAGCGTGTCCCCACAGATGGATGTACGCCCCAAAGAAATCATCGGAAACAATTATGCAACCCATTTCTCTCAATGGGTAATTATTATGTTTATGCATGATTATTGATTTACTTTTATAGAACACATAATAATAAACATGTTATGATGGGGGCACCCAGGTAACTCTCTAATGATTTGGGTAAATATTTAGTCTCAGGTTGCATCATGTATGGGATTAGGGAGTAAACATAATCCATTGTGGGACTTTTTCCACCTTGTGATATTGTCAAGGTAGTTATCCTTGACTCATGTTTATGTCATGTTATATGTTTCTACCACATTCCTTATGATTCCATGATCTTATGATACCATATTATTTATTTTATTCTCCAATTTTATTAATATTAATCCTTTTATTTTGTGATATAATTTTATACCTTAGAATTTCATGATATGTTTCCTTATCATGTGTATTACCTTATTGGGATTTTTTTCTTTCCCCTTTCATTATTTATTCACCAGGTTATCCTATGCAGTTTTAAGAGTTAAAATGGATTTTGGATCTCATTATAGAGAATAAATTGATTATGACATGTTTTAGTTTCATTTTATGTAATATTAACCTTGTTTTCTAAATACATTAGGACTCATAATCATTAGGGTTGTACATATTGGATATTTATACTTAGAAATCATGTAATAATATGTGTAAAATGAATGGGTTGATATATTTGGTATCAGATAAATATCTAGTTATTTTTTGGGGATCAGGACTAGAATAATTTAGTGAGAACTCTAGGGATAAGTATAAGTATAAGGCTAAGTAAAAATAATATCCTAGAATTTTGGTTAATTATAGATCGAGTGGGTTCAAAGAAATTACATCCCTATCTAGATACTAAATGTGGATGTTGCATTGGAACAATTTTAGTTAGGGGTAATAACTCTAAAAATGTCACATTGATCTAGACTTAATCATCACCTAGTGTAAGAAAATGGGCCTTTCTTTACACCTAGTTTTACACTCCTAAGGGATATGTTTTAGAAATTCAAAAAACTATTTATGAACCATTATGAAGGACTTGAACAAATTATTATGTTATAAAACCTAATAAGAAATGTTTCTATGGATAACCTATATTGAAACATTGAGACCCATGAGTCAGCATATACTTATCATTTATAATTTATTACTTATGGGTTTACAAGTTTCCCACTTTTCATGATAATGCATTATCATCTTGTTTCCTTTATTGTTTTTAGTTAATGATGATAAATAGGAAAAAACATGCTAACAAAAAATTTGATATGAAATGTAATGATGTCCCTAACCATATTTCTAACCTAATGGAAATGTAAGTTAGACATCTTATGATCATTCTAAATGACCCATCTCATATTATGATTAATAAATAAAATAGATTTGAATTTAAAAATGCATTAAAGAAGATAAGGATGGAGTCTTAAGAAATTTAAAGTGTTAAAGATGATAAAGAAAAGAATATTCAATATCATTCATGTCAAAATGTGGTAAGAGACACCATAGAAAATTCCTTAAAGGAACTAGAAGATTATTTTTGTGTGGAAATTATGACACACAGTATCTAATTACTAAATAAAAATGAAGAGTATGGTTAAAAAGATGTGGGGAAATAAAGTTCAACCTAAACAACCATTAACAATTCAATGTATTATATGTGGGGAACTTGGTCCTTATCTAAGTCAATTCACTAATCCAATGGTTAATTCCTAAGGTCCTACATTATGAAAATCATTGAAACAGAATGATTGAAGTGTTTATGTTTTGGAACTCTAGAATCATGTTGTTGAAGTATTTTTATCAATGGTATGATGTTTATAAGAATCATCAAACTTATAACAATTGTTATGAAGTATTTTTTATTTAAGGATTTTCAAGAATATGTTGAATAAAACAAATGACTTAGAAAAATGATTTAATGTTAAGGTGATATTTTATAGAAAACACATGATTGAAGAAATGATAATATTTGATATGTTCTTGATGTTGAGGTAATTATAGTCAATTAAAATTATTTTATTTTGTGGAAAAAAATAAGTTATATAGAAGAATTTAGTAGTTAGAAAATTATTTGATGATTAATATTATTTTTAGGATGTTCAACATATCTTTTAAATTTTATAGTAATTGTATTAATTTAGTTTTATAAAAATTAAAATCACATGTCAGGTGACAACTCATCATATCCGGCGTGGTTGTGAGGATTGAACCCACAATTGAAGTGTGATAAGGGTGCAGTGCCTACCACTATCCTGTATAATGTACTGGTTGGTATGAAATTGTTTTAAATTAAATGATTTGGTGGATATATTTCAAGTTAAATTTCGTAAAAATATTATAGGATCAAATATTTTTGAAGTTTTAGAATTTTGAGGTGATTAATGATATTTTAGGAAATGTTTAATTGGGTTAAGATATATATATATATATATATATAACCTTTACGTTTAACATAAAGGATTATTGGGGAAGAAAATTTTTTTTTTTTTGAGATATAAGCTAAAGGGTATGAGATAAACATTTAGGTTAAAACCTTATTTCATGTTGAGGTTATTGTGGTTGTTTGGAATATAGGGATATTTATTAAAGGAATGATCTATGTTAAACCTATGGTTTTATTGTTGAATTTTTGATATTAATATATTCATTTTGGGTATTATTTTACTTTTTTATAACCATTTTTATTTTGATAAATATAGGAGGAATATATTTTTACTCTATTATTGATCTCATGATCTATTAAAAGTAAATTTTAGTGATTTAGAAAAATAAAAAATTTGGATACTTATTCCTTGGAGCAGGAGGTGAAGTTGAAATTTATTGAAGTGAAATGAAAGGATGAAATTGAATTTATAAAATAAAAAGATATCAAGTAAGTATATTTTATAATTTTCTTTATCTTGGTTGTAGAATAACCCCTCAAATCTAAGAAAAGGATATTGAAACAAAAAATTTATCCAATTACCTTTATATATGATGAGTTATTGGTCTTCTAATTCATCATCGATTTTTTGTTTTGTGGTTGTTAACTTTCTCTTGATCTTTCACTTTCTTATGATCAATGATCTCTATCACTCTCTATAATTATTTATTATTTTATATATTTCCATATTTCAACTTCCCACCAATTTTATCCTACTTGGAAACATATTAATGTGTTGTTCTATATGACCTTGATATTTAACATTCCCTCTATTAAGGGGTAGTTTTATTAAGCCTTTTTACTATGTGGTTTTTCCACAAAGGGAATTTTCAAATGTGAAACCCTTGATTATTGAGCACAATTTTAAATTGTGAGGATGAAATTTATTTATGGGGTATAATGTAACACCCATATATTTTAAAATAAAATTATTTTTATAGTGTATTGGTCTCAAATAAATATACCATAAGGTAGAAGTAGTCGCTTGCAGCACAGAATGGGTTGTCGAATCCTCGAGATCTAAGAAGAGCCTTTAAACACTGATTATAAAGATTGTTTTGGGTATGAAGTATCCAAATTTGGGGGTTTTTTGGATTAATAGAGAACTAAAATACCTAATTGAATTAAATTTATGAGAATGGATTGATCCTAGTATATTTAAAAGGGTTGATTGGATGATTTTCGTTTTAAATTATTTCAATTTCATTAACTTTAGAAGGATTCATTCAATGAAATCAAGATATCCACATCACTTATTGGTTTAAAACCTTCAAAAACACATTTTAATAACCTATTAACTTGGATAATCATTTTCATGTTCACTCTAAGTTAAATTATCTTATTATCACATGAAAAGTGTGGTGATAAAATTCAATAAGGAAGAAGAAGAAAGAAAATAATTAATTAAAAAACAAAAATAAAATAAATTATTAAACATTTATAGAGTGATAAATAAAATAAAATACAGTTCATTTATACTCCCTTTTATGAATCCATAATAGGTTTATCCTTACAATGATTCTATGATTTTAATATAAGCGATAAGTAGGCTCATGAGGGTTGAATTGGAGTAGGAAAAAAATGAAATAACAAACACTCCACTGTTATGTGAAGGATTTATCTCTTCGCAATGTGAATAAATTCACTACTTAATGAAACGGTATCAAAATATTAACAAAAAATAGAAACTTTTAAGAATAATATGTTATATTAAGAGACTAAGGTGATTTTAATAACTTACAATTGAAAGAATAATGTTAAAAGGACAAAGTGGTGGCATAACATTAAAATTAAACAAACACAAATAAACCTCATCTAATCCAACACCACTACCTTAAATTGGAATTTTTGAATCCTTGGGTTGATCCTCCAACAGTAAAAGTCTTCCCAATTAATGAGGGTAGGCATATATGGGTGGAAAATTTGTGGAATGTGGATTTTTCTTCCATTGACCCAAAATGGGAGTCAGCTTGCATCCACCCAATAGAGTCCCCAAAATGAGATTTTATATGGCCCAATTTGGGTAGGAAAAACAATAATAAATTTAATCCCAAGATGTTACCTAATATACTTATAAATTTAATCTCAATTGGATTTTTGGTTTTGGAGATATGATCAAAATTGTGGGATGTTATTCTAGGGAAAACAATTAGGCCCCAAATTTCAACTTCAACTTTGGATGCCTAAAACTCCCTTTAAAACTCATAATTAGATCTAGTAACTATTTAATGAAATGTTTAAAATTATTTCCTATATATCCAGTTCAAATTTTAACTTCATTGGAGCTATTAAATGTCTGCATCATGTAGATAATTGGATTGTAGTTGAGTTTGCTTCACCTAGAATTTTTTGGCATAAAGGCCAATTTTAGTGGTTTTCTGATGTGATTATTCATGTTCTCCATAAGAATGAAATATTTCCAATGGAATGGGAAATATGAAAATTAAATATAAAATAAAAATTAAGATAATAGGTTTATTACAATGTGTATAAAAACATATATATCAATAGTTTGCTTTAAGAAATAATTGTAATAATGATGTGAAATAATGTTCAAATGGTAAAATGAACTAAAAATGGTGTTTGTGAATAATTAATCTACTGGATATTATAATATATATAATGAATATTATTCTATTTTAGTTTATTATCACACCCCCCCAACTTGAGTTTTTCTATTCCCAAGAAAAAAGTATTCTAAAAATACGAAATTGAATTTCCTTTTCCAAACACATTTTAATATAAAATTCTCACTAAATTATGTCATACCAAAAAATATATTAAACCCATAAATATAATTTCACACAAGATAGTTTCATAAGAATATACCAATCTTAATCCTATTCATTTGATAAAATTCATCACCATATTTCATCCAATTTCAATTAAGCATGATAATGTGTTTTGCATCACAATAGACATGGGGGTAAATTTTTATTCAAGGGGGAAAGATGGAAGTGTTATGTGGAATAAAATTTTAACTTTAAGATGAGAATTAATTTTTTTTTCAATTTTTCCATGGTAATTAAAATTGCACTTGATTGAGTCAAGCCCAGTAGCGAGACTTTGCCGATGACTCCCAAGCTCAAAGACCTTAGGGAACCTAGTGAATCTCACATACTCAAGAATAATATTTAGTTAACAAAATAAAAAATTAACTTACCAAAAATAGATATAAAATTCCTAAATATGGGCCAAAAAACTATGGAGTCACAATCCCCAAGTGTCAAAAGCCACGCATTAGGTCAATACATTGATCTATGCACAAATTTATTGTTGTTTTTTTACTTTTTTTATTATTATTTTATTACTAATGTTAAAAATAAATTTATCACCAAAACTATTATATTTATTATGGGAACCAAAGAACTCAAACTAATACCCCGTAATATAAAGGATGTGCATTATGATTTTTTTTAAATGGATAATAATTTAAATGGTGAGAAATCCCATTAGACAGCCACACTTTCCAAAATCTATGCTCACAAACTTAAACATGGATTAAAATTAGAATCAAGGCATAAAAAATTATTTGATATTCTATTTCAAAGATTTCAATGTGTACTACCATGTTCAAGGTCAAATAAATGTTTTATTCTATTTATTTATACTAAATTTTCTTTAACACGGAAATTTTTTTTCTTTCTTTTCACCCCTCCCCCCAACTTTGAATAAAATTATCCCATGTGTTTAAAGAAAAGAACATTCAGAATGGGGTATAGGTAGAGAAGAGGAGTTCTAAAAGGAAATTAAAATAAGAAACATGGAACAAATTCACCTTATGGTTGAAGTTGAATTTCATGATGTTATGATTACTCCTTTGATCTCAATGTCACTCGAAGACACCTCACCAATGATGGAAGATTGTGTTTCAAATCTTGAATGAAATATGATTTTCCTAAAAATATGTTAACCTCAGTGTCACTTGAATCTTACACAACAACATAATTAAAAAACAATAGAAACCCCTTATGGTTCCCTTAACTAAATAAATAAATAAAAAAGGAAAGGATAAAAAATACCTATTTATTTTGGAACTCTAAAAATGGAGTCAATGTACAGGTAAAAGTTGGGTTGACTCCCAAAAAGTTGTTTTTTTTATTTCATTATCTCAACATGGACCCAAAATCTATCAAAAATTTTCTGTTTCATAGGTTGTCTCAGTTAATTCTCCACTTTTTATTTTTTATTGAACGATTTAATGAATGGTTTCAACCTATGTCCATTGAATTTGAAGGCATGACCATTAATGGGATCTTGAATCTTTACTGACCCATGGGGGTACACATAATGAATTGTATATGGATCGTACTATTCATACCTTATTAGTTATTTTTTAGTGTTCATAAAATACCTCTTTTATTAGTGATTTTTTTAGCACTAATAAAAGGGGCCTTTATGAGAACTTCTTTTAGCACTGATAAAAGGGACTCCTTTTAACATTGCTTATATTATTATCTCTTTTTTAGCACTATTGATGGATGTTTTATCATTGTTAAAATTATAATCTGTATTATTGTGTGAATTCATTAGGATTATTTGTAGTATTTTCCTTTACATGGTGGGATTTGAGATACTTTTCAAGCTTATGGGTGGGGAGTATTTATCTGATATATGAGCATAACTCTGTTTAATTGAGTACCTAAAATAGTGTAAGAAAAATGTTTTAGAGTGAGGTAGATCATAATTATCATGCACAATAATTATAAATTTAAAAACATGAAGAGAGTACAGGATGGACATTTTCATTTTTAAATAGGAAAGACTAAAAAACATAGTAGACTTTTTTTCCTTGAAAAATGAGGAGTTAGAGAAATTTTCTTTTATGATGCTTTAAATTTTATTCTCTCTTCTAAAATCATTTTATTTTATTGATTTTTCTATGTAAATGTTAGTAGGATTGGTATTCCTTTGGGATAATGTTGATATTTAATTATCGATGATAGACAAGGTATAAGTGTGGGGGGGTTGATATCTGTATTTTATGTACAACATTTTTTATATTAATTTCATTCAATTTGTTAATTTTTTTCTAAAGATTCGTTAGTTTTTATATTTTAATTGGAAGGTATTAATTATTTTATATTTTGAATAGATAATAACTAAAGAATAATGGTCTTGAATAAATAAATAGTGATATGGGTGAAGAGACTTTTTCAAAGGTAAATTCAAATGTTTGATAAAAATAGGCTGGCTAGCATGGCCCAAAAAAACCTAACCAGCCACCCAGAGGGAAGTCATCCTAACTCAACTACCGGTAGATCTGGAAACATGGTGTGTGTTTTTGTGTGTGTGTGTGTGTGTGTGTATTCATAGAGGATACATGTGGGGTCAGCACTAATTATATATCAAGGAATCAAGAGGAGCACTTAGCAAAGGCATTAGGCATGAGAGTCAGACAAGGTGGTCTCGGGCAGCTAATCTGAGCCATCAATGTCACCCATATATATATTATGCATTTCTCAACTACTAAAAAGTATGATGTGGAATAAAAATACTAGTTCACTATGAATAATTAACCAAAATATCATTATTCCACCCAGAATTCACATCATCGCCCTTAGACAGACCCTCATCCACCATTCATGTCAGGTTTCATAGCTCGCACACCGCATCTGGCCACTGAAAAACCACCATTTTTTCATTTGAAAAGGTTGTACTTGTGTCCTAATATTCTTAAAAATATTAATAACACCTTGGTAGAATAATTTAATTTCATTAAACCCATAAAAATTTCCCATATAACGTAAATTATAAAACTTTTCTGGAAATATGGTTTTTGGGAATCTTATTCCCAAAGTACCAATTAATATGGGGACCACTTGTGTAGAAGAGTGGGCATTGTTTAAAACAGAACCCTCTTTAAAAGGTTTATGAAGAATTAAATTTCTCCTAGAGCGACTTTTTGTAAACCATTTAAAGAGGATGTTATTTCAAATAGTGAATTTTCCTGTATTTTTTATTTATTTTTTATTTTTTTGTTATGTTTTGTTTATATATAAATATAACACATTTTTAATAAATATTAATAATGATGGGGTAATTTTTTGGAAGATGGAAGTGATAAGTAAAAGTGGATGGTTCCATTAGAAATCACTCATCTCTGGTCTATGGGTAGGGTAATCCTTTTTATTATAAGAATGCTGTTTTAAATGGAAATAGAAAGATGGTCAGTAGTGAAGGTTCTACTCTAGTTCCTTTAAAAAGAAGGTCATGGAAGGATTATTCCAGTTTTCTTAGGAATATGTATACCAGGTCATCTTCTAAGACATCAAAGATCTAACTTACTCTAGACTAGGAAATATCCAAGTAGAGCAATCAAGGAAGTTCATAGTCAGAGTAAGAAACTAATAATGATGATAATGATTCTGATTATAATTATTAAAATGATCGTGTTGTCTTGATTTGTATTTTTCTTATCTGTGATGAGGTCATGACTCTTTGCAAGACCTCATATGCTTTCTTTCTTTCCTATTATCTTTTTTCACATTTAATAAATGTTCATGGGCTTTGGATTCTGGATAGACCTTTTTCAGATATAACTAAAATAATATGAATAAAATATTATTATTATTATAATTAAACATAATAAATATAAAAATAATAATAATATTATTATTACTAAATATAAAAAATGATTTTTTATTTATTATAATAATTTTTTATTTATTATAATACTTTTTTATTTATTAAAATAATTAGTATATTCTTTTCATAGTCAAATAAATTACAATCATATTATCACTAAATATTATTATTATTAAATAATAATTATGCATATATAATCATTTCAACTTAATGATTATTTATAATTAATCTTATTATTAATTATATTATTATTTTATTATTATTAAATACATATTCCTACTAGGAGTTGGTTAAGTGGTACTGTGTAAGGCGGACACTCCCTGGCAATGGAACTGGCATATGTTCGAGTCCTGCAACACTTGAATTTAGCTGGGGGTGTGCAGTGTGCCTGAGTTTGGTTGGGAGCAGGATAGGCATGGTGTGGTTCCCACCTATACCTCATTACCCAGTAACACATATATGTCGATCAAGGTTGGTTAAGCGGTACCATGTAAGGAGGACACTCCCTAAATACAGAAATAGAGTAGGTTTGAGTCCAATCACACTCAAATTTAGTTAGGGGTATATAGCGTGCAGGTGGTGGGTTGGGCCTAGGATTGGCATGGTATAGTACCCACCTACACCTCATTACCCAATAAAATGTTTTTCCATTCTGTGTTAACAGAGTGGTACCCATGGGTTGTACCCCTCACTCTCCAAGGTAACTGGTGCAGGCTTGAGTCCCACCAGACTTGGACACTGTGTGTTTTATGCACAAGGCGATTCAAAGTCATTACCTAGATGAGGAATGGGCATCGTGCTCTAGGATTTGGGGGGCACTGGGATTAAATCATTACCCATACACATGTTTTGTTTAATGGTGTGGGTTTGGGAGCTCCCGGATGATGGGGATTCCATCTTCCTGGTTTTCTAAGGTTTCTCAAAAATGGGTTTCCCCGTTATCTTGAATATTCCATTATAGATGGAGGTAGATATTATTCTTGGTGATTGGAAATTGAGGATTACAACAGTAAGTTTTGTCTTTCTGGTTTCATAGGGGTTAGGGTAGCCATTTGATCTTCTTTTGTCTCGACTGAAAATGGAGCTCGTGGGAAGACGCTGGTGGTTGTTGAGTCTGGCGATCATGGATCTTCATCGAATGCTTGTGATTTCCCTCAATCTACCATCGAAAATTAAAATAGTGTAGTTTCATATCCTTTTCCTATTGATGTGATTGAGGGTTTAGGTGACCAGGACCTCGATGGAATGATTCCCATCAAAGAGGTTCTTCAGTTAGAAGGTGGTGGCAGCTTCAGCGGTCGTGGTGGTTCATCAAGTGTTCAAGATCCTCAGCCTGATGTCACTCCAAATTAAAGTCCCTGAGAGGATGCAGCTACAAACATTATGGATACTACAACTTGTAACCTGTTGGATTTATATGCAAGGAATACGACACCAATGTATGATTCTCATCTTTTTGCATCTTTTAAGGACTCAATGGTATGAAAAACTGTCATGAAGGGTTTGATGGATCATGTTGTTAAAAACTCAGATTCCTTTTATGAATTATTAGAGATATGAAAAAATTATCTTATGGAGAGATTAATTCTTACAAGGGTAGAGAATCCATGGTGAAAAGATGATATGGTTAAGTGTGTTTCAGGTATCTGGGGGTTCTTTGGTTGGAAGTGTGTCTCACTTGGCCATTGATATTATCATTGTTTTTTTCCTTCTAATGATCTGATGCAGTATGCCTAGAGTAATGGTGCTTTATATCTTAAACCTGGTGTATTCTGGGTTCATGAATGGTCAGTCAATTTTGATCTATATTACATGATAAACTCATTGGTTTAAGTATGGATTCATTTATATGGTCTTAATTGGAAATTATGGAAACCAAAAATCCTTTATGACATTGCTAACTCTATTGGTGTGCCTATTCGTCTTGACATAAAAACTAAAAACACTTGGTTTGGGCACTTTGTAAGGGTTTTGTGAAGGTTAAACTTAGTGAGGTTCTCATTAACAAGATTTTTCTTTCTACTCCAAATAATGAGATCAACTTATGTGTTTTCTTTGAAAAGATCCCATATTTTTGTGAGGAGTGAAATTCAGTGGTGAATCTTAAAGAAAACTATCAAAGGTTTATTTTTTGTGGAATTTGTGGTGTGAAGGGGAATTTTAAAGATTCTTTCAAGATTTCATGCTCTATGAAAGGAAAATCAAATATTCATCTCAAAGTTCCCATGTTAGGGAGGAAACGAAGGATTATGCTTGGCCAGATTTAGATTCAATTTTGGGTTCCCTAGGTAGGAAGTCTGGTTCATCTAAGGATAATCACCTTGGAATGTAGACACAACTATTCATTGCAGGTATTGGGGGTGATGTTGTGTTAAATAATGCCACTCTGAGGGGATCTTCCCTTTCTATTGATGGTATGTGACTATCATGAAGAAGCTTTAGGATAGTGATCCTATTACTAGACATGAGGAATCAAACTTCAAAATTAATAATGATGTTTTGATGGGCGCTAAATTGATTCAACATGGTATTGTATCTGAACCTATTCATCAGGTTGGTTACTCTAATCTTATTGTCATTCAACTACCTAGTCAAGATGGTAAGAACACTAGTAATGTGGGACAATCTGAAGATGCATTTATTGGTGTTGTGCCAAATTGTTCTTAGAAACTGATGAGAAAAGTTTTATTATGAAACCACTAGTTGTAGACTTTTCAGGGCATGCTCTAGGTGAAGATAGGTCTAGGAAATCTAATGTTCAAAAAAGTGTGGATTATCTTCAAGAGATTCAAAATGCATTTGGTTCTTCATGAATGTATGGTAAATGAGGTAATGTTTAGGATGATGGAAGTGACAAGGAGAAGTGAGTGGTTTTATTAGATACCACTCTTCTCTAGTATATGGGAAGCGGTGAGCCTATTTCTTTTAAGGATATTGTTTTAAATAGAAAGTGAAATATGGAGAGTAATGAAGGTTTGGTTCCTTCAAAAAGAAGGTTGTGAAAGGATTATTCCAATCTACCCAGGAATGTGTCTACTAGGTCATCTTCAAAGACATCAAATATCCATCTCACTTCAGAGCAGGAAAGGTCCAATGAGAGGATCCTTGGGATCCTCAATCAGGGTAACTCACAATCAGAGTAGGAAACTACTGATGAAGATGGTGATTCTGATTATGGTTATGGAAATGATCTTGTCTTTTTTCGATTTGTAACTTTCCTTTCTGGATGAGGGAATGTCTCTTTGTATGACCCTATCAGTTTTTTGGTTTTCCTACTTTATTTTTATTTCATATTAATAAATGGTCAAGGGCTTTGGATTCTGGCTAAAACTTTTTCATAGATTATATATAATATTTAAAATTATTATTTATTAGTCTGTTTATTATTTAAATATTAAATATATTATTGTTATGTTTATTATAAATAATTAATAATTGTATTAAAAATTGTTATTAACAACATTATTATGAACAATTATATTTCCTATACTGAAATTTTAATTAATATTTATTTTAAATTATATTAATAACTAATTTATTAGTTACATTAAGAATCATATTATTTACATCATCATTCATCATTATTGTTATAATTCTTGTTAATGTTTTAAAATATAATTAGTAGTTATAAAATATGAAATTCATAATATTTAAGAAAAAATAACATAATTAATATTTATTATTTATTATTTTTTGAAATTCCTTTTCTTTTCAATTAATTTTTTTTTCAAAGACAATGTTTTAATTTTCATATATATTTTATTTATACTATATTTCATGCGCATAAATTTTTCTAAAGTGTAAATGTTATGTTTTTAATCAATAAAGTTAGTCATGTAAATTATTTTCCGTATTTTATATTTATTTTTTAAACAATTTATTATATGTTTAATCTATGTTTTAAGTTTCATATATATTCTTCTTATAGTTTATATTTTATAGGCTTCCAAAGTCACATACTTGAAACGTAATAATATTTTAAAGAGGTGACTTTAAAATCCTATAAAATATAAACTATAATACCAATATTAATGAAACATTAAAAATAGATTAATAATATAAGAAATAGAAGAAAATAAAAAAAATTAAAAAACATTGATGAAAAATAATTTCAATGGCACAAAATATTGTTTTTCAAAAAATAACATTTGTACTTATAAATTATTTTTACAGCAAACATTTTTTATGTAAATTAAAAAAAATTCTTGATTATTTTATTGACATTCCTACATTTTAAATTAATTTTTATTTGCATATTCAATGTTTTAAATTTCATATAGATATTATTTATATAAAATTTCATGTGCATAAATTTTTGTAAGTGTAAATGTTGTTTTTTTAATCAATAAAGTTTGTGTCGTGGAAATTTTTTTTGGTTTTTTATATTTATTATTTTTTTATTTTCAATTATTTATTATATGGTTAATCCATGTTTGATGTTTAATTTAGATTGGACTTATAGTTTATATTTTATAGGCTTCTAAAGTCACATACTTGAAACATAATAATGTTTCAAGTAGGTGACTTTGAATCCTATAAAATATAAACAATAAGACCAATCTAAATGAAACTTAAAACATTGATTAACCATATAATATAAATAGTTCAAAATAAAAATAATTTTTTTAAAAATTGTTAATGAAAAGTAATTTCAATGACACAAAATATTATTATTTCAAAACAAAATATTTATGCCTATAAATTATTTTTACAACAAACATTATTTGTGTAAATTAAAAAAATTGTTTATTATTTTTTTGACATTTCTTTTATTTCAATTAATTTTCATTTTCACAATCAATGTTTTAAATTTAATATAGAATTTGTTTATACTATATTTTAAATTGTGCACTACAAAGTGAAATATGGCCAAATGATCTCAGATTGTTTTGAAATCATAAGGCTGCAACTGTAGATTTATTTTTGAATTTTAGGAAATGATGGCACATCAAACTGAGGTGTCAATTTCCAAAGACGACCAAAAATGAAGTTTTAGTAATTTAACATGCTAAAAAATTTGTTTCTTCTATTAAAACCATTGAAAATGATCTCCAATTGATGTTAAATCATATAAAATATATCTTATAATTATTTTTTATATGTGCGAGCAGAGGGCATGATAATCAAATGTGTTATGTGCTCGAATGAACTGAATAAGAAGTTTTTAGAAAATGATGATCTTTAAAAGCATGCTCCATAAAGTAAAAGTGATCCAAATAATCTCATATTGCTGTGAAATTATAGGAAAACAAAACATAGATTTATTTTTGAATTTTAAGAATCAACAGTGCATAAAACCTATGTATCGTTTGATCGAGATGACCGAAAACACAATTTCGATAATTTAAAACACTAAAATGTATGTCTGACTATTAAAACCATGGAAAACTATTTCTAATTGATATAAAATATTATTATAGATTTATTAGGATTATTTTTTATGTGTATGAGTAGACAAAGAATTAATCTGACATGCAATGTGCTCAAATAGACTAAATAAGTAGTTTTTAGAAAATGATAGTCTTTAAAAATGTGTGCCACAAATCTCAAGATAGCCAAAAGAGCTAGGATTACTATGAAAACATTCGAAAACAAAAATATATTTATTTTTGAATTTTTGGAAATGAAATAATGTTAAATCGAGTTTTTATTTTCTTGAGATGACCTAAAACACAGTTTCAGTAATTTAAAATGCTAAAACATGCATTTGACAATTAAAATAATAAAAAATGATCTTCAATTGATGTGAAATCTTATGACAGCTCGCTTATAATTATTTTTGATGTGTAAAAGAAAATGACACATCAATATGATGTGTGATTTCCTTGAACTGACTAAATAAATATTTTTTAAAAAGGAAAACTTTTAAAAACATGCACCAGAGAGTGTAAACCTATAACACTCTAATATTTTATGGTATGTTTTATTTTTAAATAAATTCAATTGATTGCATTGCATGCAACATTAAGTTCGATCACACCATGATTTATCAACTTATCCATTTAAATAGTAGTTATGAATATTATTAACTATATTATGAAACATATGTATATTCCATAAAATTTTAACATTCATATTATGTGTTTTCTAGACATGATATAAGAACAGATCCAATTTTTCGCATAAAAGAAGTATTTTTCAAAAAAAAATAATTTTATAGCCTTTTAATGGCGAAACCATTTTAAATATTATTTTTGAAACTTTTATAATTTTTACTTGACAAAATAATCTTCTTATTTTAATAGGGTGAATTTTTACTATTTTTTTGACAAGTTTCATTTTTTGATGAATAGTGAAAAATACTGCATTATAGTTAAAAATGATTTTTGTTTAAATAATTATTATACTTTAAAATGATTTTTAAATTCACTATCAATAAATAATAAATATATTAATCCAATTTAGGTTATTAGAATCATTTTTATATTTAAATTAGATATAAAATCTTGTTGAAATTTTGAATGGGTACTTTTACCCACCTTCTCGCAACATATGCGGGATTAGTGTTAAATTTAATTTAGCCACTTCTGTGAATTAAATTTGGAAAAATAGAGATACATGTTTGTAATAAGTGTGATATTTAGAGTCTAATAGGATCGACTTAATTTTTTTGGAAATTATTAATAGTAACCTTAGTAAATTTTTATTTAAAACGATTAAGGGTAAATCGAGTAATTAAAGGTAAAAATAATATTATAATATTATAAAATTACACTAACACTTGTCCCGATTTCATTGGATAAGTGGGTTTCCACAAAAATAAACCTTAGTATAAAATTATAATCATTTTAAGCCACTTTTTTAGGAATATGACATTTATTATATTTTATTTAATATAAGTTAAAAATTTTATACTCGTATTTTTAATAACTAAATAAATTTTAATATAGGTTTATACAAAAGATAAATTCGACTATAAATTTTCATTTTAAATCTAATAAATTTATATTAATTATTATAATTTATTTTTAATTTTTATAGAATAAATAATTTAATTAAAGGATTTCGTAATAATAATCCAGTAATAATTTAATTAATGGAAATATCAAATAAATGATATTAAAAATATTAAAATAAATATAATTTGACAAAATTAATGACATAGATGAATTTTATAGATAAATTAGACATGTTATTAAAATATTATAAGTTTTTTTAAAAGTTATCATATTGGTTTGATATTTAAAAAACCAATAATGAATAGTATCAAAATTGACATTAATGATACTTTAAAATATATAATATTTTGTTAAATGATATAAAAATAATAAAAATATAAAATTTATCCAAATAACTAAAATACGGTTATATATTTATTAAATGATCCATTTTAGGTTCTTTTGGAATTTTATAGTAACTATATTAACCCTAAAAATGTAAAAAGACAAGTTTTCACGGTAACAGTTAAATGGTTTAACTAAGGGTTAAAACCAAAAGATAAAGTTAATATTGTGAACTAAACATGTATAAAAAAAACCGTTTGAGAGGATTTAGACCTATCCTCATATTATATTCAAAATAACTCAATTTAAATCTAGTTTAAATTTAAAATCAATTTATATTAATTTAATATTTTAAAGGATTCCAAGAGTGTCTCTCCCCTCTTTTATAAAAAGGAACCTCCCCACTCACTTCCTCACACCAAATTGAGACTTATATCAAAACCAAACCTTGATAATCTCTCCCCCCAAAATTATTAGTTTAGTTATTAAGGCCATGGTATTCTAAAAATACCATCTTTGGTGTCCCTAAGAGGAGATCCAAAGGAAGTCCATCGAAGAATAGGCAATTGTTTTACCAATTCATTTAAGTTAATTTCTTCTTCTACTTAGTCTTATTATGTTGTTTATATAATAAACTAATAACTCCAGTATCATATAAATGTTGATATTTTATTATGATTATGGGATAACTATATTCCTCCTTCTATTCATCTTACAAAAAACAATATCACCATGTGTGTGTGTATACGACTTACCATCTCCACATTCTGGTGTAATTTTTTTTCATCACCACCTTATTTGGATGGGTATAATGATGAATATAAAGAATATAAATAATAAATATGACATGATATTGATCCTTTATAATTAATATATCATCTAATTCCTTACCACTTTATCATTAAGATAACTATATTGTCGTTTATGCGTATGTACAGCCTACCATCTCCACGACGCAATATGATACATTGTCCACATTAACCATTAAAGAATGATTATAAAAATTAATATTATGAGTAAATATAATATTTATAAATTTAATATAATTATGTATATGAATAAAATATATCCTATACATAATAAGTAGGGCTTACATGACAAACAAACTTAAGAAAATGAAGCAATTAACACCCGAAACAATGGTAATAATGAAATATTATTAACAAAATGATATAATAGGATCATATATGATATCATAAATATGAATATAGTCTTGGTATAATTTAAAAACATTATTTAAGAATTATACAGAAGGTTAAAAGACCCTCAACTAAAGGAAAGTACAGTGTTATGGTTTCTCATCTCACTTTTTACTTCTTTGAGATATATGCTTTTTTCACCACTTAATCCTTATGTGTGGGGTACGAACTGACCATTGATATATAATATCATGAATATAATTAACTTAATGTTATTAACTATTTCATTTGATGATTATTACTATTATGGTTCGTACGATTTGACTGATTACAAGTGGAAAGATATTTCTTAACTCAATTTTCATTCATTAGGTTAAACTTTTATTTCATTGGTTATGTCAGGCTAAGGTTATGTATGAAATTACCTTTGATTATATCATATTTTATTTCCTCTTATTTTGTATGTAATTACATTTAATAAACATGGTCAATCCATTTTATTAACAATATAATTTTTGAAATGGACTTTGTTTCAATATCCATTCATTGAAGCATATTTTGATGTTATATACCAATCTTATTTTATGAGGTGTATATACTTCTTCTTTGAGATGTATATCATGAATATCCATATTCTCATGATATTATAAGTTTCATTTAATTTTATTCCTTCATGGGGCTTATAATTCAAATGTTTCAAAGTGGTATGGGACACTTGGTAGTGTTTAAAGAATATTTTCCTCAAGAATATTTTAAATAAACCATTTAAAATATTTTCATCTATGTCAACATCCTTTGTTAGATATTTTACTAAGGATTTACTCTAATAATTTCATTAATCATATTACTTTGTTTTACTATGAAATTATTGATATTTTTTATGAATAATTCTTCCAATAAAGATAGTTATTGATTTTGTTAAGTCATATTGATTCAGTTGTATTATTTAGTTATATAAAGAATGTATTGGACTTAGTAACTGACTAGAAGGGCCTTCTATAGCCCCTCAATGTATCGGTAGGTCTCATGAGATAAACTATTTTGGGTTTTTACACTTTTATGTATGGTGTCTTGGCCAAATCCTTGGTGGTATGTTTATAATGTCTGACATAATTCATTCCTCCATTATGATATTAGTTGTTGATATTCCATGTGATTATTCGACTAGTAGAATATCCATGGTTATGTTTTCTGGCTCATGTGATTATTTTATATGGTATTATTTATTCTTTACATATTATACTAAATACTATGTTTTAATGACTTGTGTTTTATTTAAACACATTTCCTTAATGTTTATACTTATTATTCATAATAGCTTTTATTGTACACTTACCCTTACTGGGCATCTAAGCTCACCCCTTTCTTATGTTTTATTCTTCCCAGTATACCAAGATGTGTATTATGACTGATATGTAGGGTTAATATAGGATAATAATGAAGTTCTCAAATTATTTTCTATGTTTTATTTTTTTTAAAGTGTAATGTAAGGTTTATGTATGTAATCTATCTTCCAAGATAGCTAAACTGATTTGTCCTTTGGGATTCAAGTATTTTATCTATGAAAATATAATAAATTAAGGTACTGACTCTGGTCTACTAGGGTCAGGGTGTTATAGTTAGTATCATAGAAATTTTAGTAGAAACCTTAGAAACTACATTTAGAAAAAATATATTAGAGAACATTATCCTAAGATAAAATTTGAGGATAAGTATACAAGAACGTCCTATAATTTTGGTAAGGTATATATAAAGTGGGTATTTCTAGAAATACATACATGAATAGATACTACAAGTGGATGTGGTTATGGAATAGATATACCTAGGAGTAACAACTCTGAAAAGGTGTATCGGGCCTGACTTGGTGTAACATGGTACACGACAACAAGCCTTATTGCGCACCTGGTTTGACACTCTCAGGGGATATGCTTAGGATAATTCAAATTTTCTTTAAAAACCATTATAAATAATTTAAAAGTAAATATGTCCCCAAAGAAACCATTTTTATGATTATTAGATTATATATGCATACATTTCAATTTATGTTTAGTGATTTACTAGTTCTAAATTTTTCATTATGATTCATAACAAAGCCTAGTGTATCACATTGTTTAGAAATAGGGCCTGGAAGGATGTTTCATTAATAATAGATTAAATTTTCTAAGTATATTCTTTTAGTAAAACCTTTATTCAATAAATTTTATTTTTTTTTCTTGAGGAACAGACTCGAAATGGAATAATCAAATTTACAGATGACTCTTCTCTCTCTTCTAGAGGATTTAATTTCAAGGATAATACTAAAATCATGCTCAGATGATTTTGAAACCTTTATCAACATCCAAGATACCTGCAAGAAATTGTATGAGGCATATCACACCTCTACTATTCCCTGTTTATTCTGAGGATCATGGTTTATATACAAAAAAATCTTGTATTCTTGGATTTCCTACTATTCCATGCATGGAAGGTATTACCAAGGTATTTTGGAATTCTTCACCCTAATTAAACAATATGAAGAACTCGTCAATCTTGAAAGAGTTGTGGAAGAGGGAAAACTCCAAGCAGCTTACATGTATCAATTTATAAATTTTTATATCTTTGGAAGTATCAAATATAATTTTCAAACATTTGAGTACAATTCAATAAGATTATTTTATAAAGGTTAGGTTGACATGGATGTTCAAAAAATTTATATTGAAATAAAAACCTCTCTAAATACTTATTAATTTCCTTATCATTTCCATCCAAATTTCACGAGATTCATTTGTAAAGAGGAGATATAGGATTTTGAGGATTCTTTAAGGTACCACTAGAATTTTTCGGCCCTTGATCTTCATAAGAGACACCAACACTAAAGACCTATATGAAGTTATGAGTTTTTATTGACTAAAAGTTTCTATTTTTAGTGATATAAAAAATATTATTTTGTGGAAATTAATGGATGAAGTATTTATGTATTTGGGTTTTATTGAAACTCTTAATTAAAAGGATATTTAGTGATTAACCTTATTTCAATAATGTCTATAATATTTATTTTGGAAGTTATATTAATATTGTTTTAGAAAAAAGGAAAACCCATAGGTAGGGTGACAACCCATCATGTCTGATAAGGTCATGGGGTTTAAACCCACAACTGAAGGGTGACAAAGGTATATCACCTACCACTAGCCAATGTGAAGTCAAAGTTAACATGAATTTTTTTTATATAGTTAAAATATCTAATGGAAAAAGGTTATTTTGATTTTAGGGACATTTGTTTTATCAAATAGATAATATTGGGATTGGAAAATGATTTAGTAGTAATAAATGTTATTTTGGAAGAAGTTCTCTATTTTGGGGATCCTATAAGATTAAGTTAAACATAATGAATTGTATTTTGGAGTCAAATATGATTTTATTGTGGATTTATGGTGATTCAAGTTATTTATGGAAATTATTATAAAACCTTTGATATTATGAGATTTAGGTAATTAATTTTTTTATAATACATTAAGAGTGGCTGGTGTTATTTGAAAGCCTATACGATCAAATTATTTTGATTTTTGGGTTTAAATCTTAGTTTAGATATGTTTGAGGAAGGATAGTTATTTTTTTAAACGATCTATATTTAACTTTGGGGATTTACTATTGAATTTTGGAGAATTATTTTTTGGGGAATTATTTTATCTTATCCTAACCATTTTTTTTAGTTAATGTATAAAGATAGGAGGAATATATATTTATACCATTTTGGAATTTCTGATCCATAAAAGTTGATTTGAAATCTTCAAGCATAAAAAAAATCATCTTAAATACTCATCATCTAGAGAATAAAATGATTTTGTGGTGGAAATTGATAGAATGAAACTCTACTTGTCAAATAATTATGTTTCCATGTGTTCTTAGTCTATAAAGTAAATTAATTCTTTAACTCTAGGGAAAAGATATTGAAACTAAAAATGTTATTATAATGCCTTCTTTTACAATGAATCAAATGTTCCCTTAGATAATCGTATATTTATATATTTGTTATTGTTAACCTTCTCCTAACCAAGTTCTCTATCACTCTGCATAAGAACTTGATGGTTATATTTCTCTTCCATATCCATGTTTTCCTACATGGAGTTGTAGTATGTTTCATCTCTAGTGACCTTAGTACTTCCCTTTATTTATTTTAATGTGGTGGTCTCATTAATCATATTTTAGATGTGGGTTTCCACACAAAGGAATTTTGAAGAATAAACCTTTGATTTCCAAAGTAAAATTTTAAATTTTTTGGATGAAATTTTTGAAGGAGGGAAGAATGTAACACCTTAAGATTTTATGGTATGTTTTATTTTTAAAAAAATCAATTGCTTGCATTTCACGTAACACTGAGTTTGAGTGCACCATGATCTATTAATCTAGACATTTAAATAGAGGTTATAAATAGTATTAACCATTTTATGAAACTTATATATATTCCAAATAATTTTAACATTCATCTTATCTGTTTTCTATATATGATATAAGAAAAAATACAATTTTTTCGCATAAAATGAATATTTTCTAAAAACGGTAATTTTAATTCCTTTTAATGAAGAACTCATTTTAAATATAATTTTTTAAAATTTTATAATTTTTATATGAAAAAATAATATTCTTCTTTGAATTAGTAATTTTAAAATTATCTTAGGGTGAATATTTGGTATTTTTCTAAGAAGTTTCATTTTTTGATGAATAGTGAAAAATACTACATTATAGTTAAAAAATGACTTTTTGTTTAAATAATTATTATAATTTAAAGTGATTTTTAAAGTAAAAAAAGATTAAAAATACATATATTAATCCAATATAGTTTATTGGAATCATATTTATATTAAATAAATATAAAAACTTATTGAACTTATGAACATTTCCTTTTACCCACCTTCTCACCACATCTACGGGATTAGTGTTAAACTTAATTTTTCAACTTATGTGAATTGAATTTGGAAAAAATTACATACATAGTTGTAATCAGTATTATATTTAGATTATAAAAATATAAACTTAATTTTCTCGATATTTTTAATAGTAACTTTAATAAATTTTCATTTACCACATTTATGGGTAAATCGAGTAATTAAGGTTAAAAATAATATTATAATATTATACAATTACCCTAAAACTTGTCCCAATTTCATTGGATAAGTGGGTTTAAAACAAAATTAACCTTAGTACTAAATTATAATCTTTTTAATCCATTTGGGTATGAATATGACATTTATTATATTTTATTTGAAGATAAGTTAAAAATGTCATACTCGTATTTTTAATAACTAAATAATTTTTAATATAGGGTTATATAGAAGATAAATAAGACTATAAATAGTAATTTTAAATATTAGAAATTTATATTCATCATTAAAAATTATCTTTAATTTATATAGAGGAAGTAATTTAATAAAAAAAATTAATAATAATGATGCAGTAATTATTTAATTAATGGAAATATCACATAAATGATATTAAAAATATTAAAATAAATAGAATTGAAATAATTAATGATATATACTAATTTTATAGATAACTTAGACATGTTATTGATATATTATAAGTGTTGGTTTGAATTTATCATATTTTTTTTTATTTTTTACAAAATAAATAATGAATAGTATCAAAATTGGCATAAATAATACTTTAAAATAAATAATATTTTATTAAATGATTTAAAATTTATAAAAATATAATATTCAGAAAAATAAATAGATTAAGGTTAAATATGTCATCAATTATTCATTTTCGGTTTGTTTGGAATTTTATAGTAACTATATTAACCCTAAATATTAAAAATCCAAATTGTCACAGTAAGAGTTAAAAGGTTTAACTAAGAGTTAAAACCAAACAATAAGGTTACTATTATGACCTAAACATGTCTAAAAAACATTGGTTGAGAGTATTTAGACCCATAATCATCTTATATTTATAATAATTCACTTTGTATCAATATGAAATCAAAAAAACAATTTATATTAATTTAATATGTTAAAGGATTCCAAGAGTGCCCCTCCCCTCTTTTATAAAAAGGAACCCCCTCCCTCACTTACTCACACCACATTGAGACTTATAGATCAACCAAACCCAACACATTTTTCCCCAAAACATTCTTAGTTAAGTTTTGGTGTTCCTGGTCTTCTAAAAATTCGAAATCTAGTGTCCCTAAGAGGATATCCAAAGGAAGTCCATCAAAGAAGCGGTAATTATTTTACCAATTTATTTAAGTTCATTTATTTTTCTACTTATTATTACTATTTTTTTCCCATAATAATGTAATAAATAAAATATCATATATATGATGAGATTTTATTTTGATTATGGGACAACCATATTCCTCCTTTTTATCCATCCTATGAAAAAAAATGTCACCATGTGTGTGTGTGTACGACTTACCATCTCCATGTTGTGGTGTAGTTTTTTTTCATCACCAATTTATTTGGATGGGTATAATAATGAATATAATGGATATAAATAATAAATATGATGTGATATTGATTATTTATAATTAATATACCATCAAATTCCTTACCACTTTACAATTAAAGTAATGATATCGTCGCTCGTGTGTACGTACGGCCTACTGTATCCACGATGCGATGGGATTCATTATCCACGTTAACCATTAAATAATGATTATAAAAAAGTATATTATGAGTGAATATAATATTTATTAACTTAATATAATTATTTATGTAAATAAAATATATCCTATATATAAGAAATAACACTTACATAGAAAAACAAACATAAGAAAATGAAGCAGTTAACACCCGAAATAGTGGTAATAATGAAATATTATTAACAAAATGATATAAGAGTATCATATATGATATCATAAATAAGGATACAGTTTTGGAATAATTACTAACATTCTTTAACCATTATACATGAGGTTAACGCACCCTTAACTAAAGTAAAGTACATGGTAAGGGTTTCTCATCTCACTTTTTACTTATTTAAGATATATACCTTTTCACTACTTAATACTTGTGTGTGGTGAATGAACTAACCTTTGATATATCATATCATGAATCTCAATAAATTTATGGTATTAAATGTTTCATTTTATAATTATTACTATAATGGGGCATATGATTTGACTTATTACAAGCGGATAGATGTTTATTAACTTAATTTTCATTCATTGGGTTAAACTTCTATTTCATTCATTCTATCATGCTAAGGTTTTGTGTGAAATTACTTTTGATTATATCATGTTTCATTTCCACTTTTTTGTGTGTATTTATAGTTAATACACATAATCAATACATTTTATTAATTATATAATCTTCTAAAGGTACATTGTTTTAATATCCTTTCATTGAAGAATATTTTGATGTTATATACTGATCTTCTTTTATGAGGTGTATATACTTATTCTTTGACATGTATATCATGAATCCCCATATTCTCGTGATATTATAAGTTTAATTTAATGTTATTCCTTCATAGGGATTATAATTTAAATGTTTCAAAGTGTTATGGTAAACTTTGGAATGTTTAAATATTATTTTCCTCGAGAATCTTTCAAAGAAATAATTTAAAATATTTTCATCTATGTAAATATCCTTTTTTTAATATTTTGTTGAATATGTACTCTAATAATACCATTCATCGTATTCCTTTTATTTTACTATTAAAGTATTAATATTTCATATGATTAGTTCTTCCAATATAGATAGTTTTTTATTTTGTTAAGACGTGGTGATTCAGCTGTATTATTTATTCATGTAAGGAATTCATTGGACTTAGTAAGTGATGGGTGGGTCCCGTTAGGGCTTAGTAAGTGATGGGTGGGTCCCGTTATAGCCCCTCAATGCATCGGTAGGTCACATGAGACAAACTAGTTTAGGTTTTTACCCATTTATTTATGATGTCTTGGCTAAAACCTTAATAGTATGTCTATGATGTCACATATTATACATTCCTTCGTTATGAGATTATTTATTAATATTTCATGTGATTAATAGACTAGTGGAATATCTATGGTTATGTTTTTTGGATCATGTGATTATTTTATATGTAATTATTTATTCTTGACATATTATGCTCATGATTATGTTTGAATGTCTTGTGTTTTAGTTATAAACCTTTCCTTAATGTTTATGCTTATTATTCATAATAGCTTCCATTGTATGTTTACCCTTACTAAGCTTCTGAACTCACCTCTTTCTTATGTTTTATTCTTCCCAGGATGCCAAGATGTGTATCATGACTAATATGAAGAGTTAATATAAGAGAATAATGATGTTCTGAAAAGACTCTTTATGTTTTGTTGTATGTACTAGAGTGTAATCTAAAGTTCATGTATGTAATCTAACATCCAAGACTGCTAAATTAATCAGTACATTGGGATTCAAGTAGTGTATGTAACGCCCCGACCCCAGCTACCCAGAGTCGGTGCATTACTTCGTAACATTGGCATGATCATAAAAGATCAAGTCTTGAAAGACCGATTAGTTTAGTAGCCTTGGAAACACAAGATACATTCATAAGTCTTTCATTACATCAAAAAGTAAACAAACTACAATAACATGGTCTTCATAGTCCACACTCATATCCTCACTGACTATTCTTGCAAGTCAGTCATAATACACTTCTTCACATCCTGGAAAATATTAAAACATTGAAAGGGGTGAGCTCAGATTCTCAGTAAGGATAACAATATTGCGGAAGCTTTTATAAGAAAACATAAGCATTTAAGGCAATGTATAACTAAAACAAAAGCCTTATTGAACTTGAACTTCAGCATAATATGGAAAAAGTAAAATAAAATAATGCCATTACTTACTCACATGGATATTCTACTAGACGAATAATCACATGAAATATCAATAACCACTTTCATAATGAGGGAATGTATAATGCCAGACATTCTGAAACATTTTGTCAAGGCCTCGTCCAAGACGTCTGAAATGATTAAGGCCTCGGCCAAAACCATAAATCAAATTGGGAAAGGGCCTCGGCCAATTCCACGTCTAGTTGTCTCATGAGACCTACCGATGCATCGAGGAGCTATAGTGGGCTCCACCCGTCACATATTAAGTCCAATACATTCCTCATATGAATAGGTTTAAACATAACATAAATATTCGTATTAAAACTAGCATACGAAATGTCAACAATTTCTCCATAAACTATGGATGGTATAAAATAACACATCCACAGTCAAATATTTCACAAAATGTTCAATGGAAGTTTTGTATCATAAATCAATTTCAATTAAACTTAAAACCCATCAAAGGATGTTGACATGGATGAAATCAAAGCTATTTGAGAGAAATATCTCTCCTTTTTGAAATCATTTAAAAGTCCCATAATTATAAAATAATACATTTACTTTGAAAATATTCTTATAAGCTTGTTAGGGAAGCTTCGACGAAGTTATAATGGCGGAAAATAGCCGAACCCTCCGTATAAGTAAAAAAAACATTCTTACCTTAAATTTGTCAAAAAGGTCAAAAAGTACATTGTTTGGAAAACGATGGTAAGATTCCTTTCAAAAACGTATAAGGGTATAAATGACTTTAACCCATTTTCCATTTAATAGTAAAAAAAATTTGAAAGACATTTTTAAGAAACATGGATGTGGATGATAACGAGGTCCCAGTAGATAATTATGTATAAACAACCTTGGATAATGAAGAGGTTGTGAAGTAAACCCTTTCCTTGTACTTTTCCTTGGTTGGGGTAGGTTAACCTCTTGTATAATGGTGAAATAATTGTTATTAAATTATAAAAGAATCATATACATTCATATGATATCATATATGATCTTTTAACATTGCTTTGTTAACAATATCTTAGATTTATCGTTGTTTCGGGTGTTAACTTACTCGTTTTCTTTTATATGTTTTGTTACGTAAGTCGTGTTTTTCATGGATAGGTTGTATCTTATTCATATAAAGAATGATATCATGTCCTTAAACATTATTTTTAAATCATCAAATGATAATTATACTTGAATGGATACGATGGAGAATGAATCTCATCGCGTTCGCGGAGACGGTAGTCCGTACGTACGCACGAGCGACAATATCATTATTTTGATATTAAAATAATATATAATTGGATAGTATATCATATATACAGAATCATTATCATGTTATATTTATTATTTACATGAATTACATATCATTATTATACCCATCTAAATAATAATATATTGAATAACAATTACACCACGACGTGGAGACGGTAAGCCGTACGTACGCACGTATGGTGACATGTCATTCAAATGATGGGTAGAATACTGAATATGGTTGTTCCATATTTATAATAACTTCACAGTATATAGAATATACTGGAGTTATAATTTTAGAATTGAAATAATAAACAAAGAGGGAGTGGAAGAAGAAAGAAACTTGAAAGAGGGTGATGAAAATGTTACCTCTTCTTCGGGTTCTTCCTTTTGATTTGATCAAAAGGACTCCTTAAGATGGATTTCTGACTAAAATAAAGCTTCTAGGATGAAGGGAGAGAAGTTGGGAGAGTATTTGGGCAGAGGTTGGCCGAACCAAAAGGCTTGGAAGTGTGAATAAGGTGGTAGAGGTGGGGGGCCTTTTATAAGAGGAGAGGAGGGGCTCTTTTGGAAAGATTGAAATGTTACATTATTATACAATGCTTTTCGGATTCTAAAGGTCCCACACTTTTATAATTCGTGGCTAAGGTGATAAGGGTTAGAAATCTCCTCATCCAATAGGCTTTGGACAAGTGTAAGCCTTGGATTTTGCATTATCTTCTCATTTTATTTAAATCGTTAAATAATGAGGTCATCGCTGCATCATAATGATGTCATAAATAATTTAATTTATTTAATGTCTAAAAATTATAAAAAAAATACTATGATGTAGGAAATATTTTTAGCTTTCTAATGAATATTTATAGTCAAAATTTGGATCTGTGTAACCCCACTTAAAAACTATTTTAGTAAAACAACTCATGTTTGTGTCAATTTAATTTTAACATTAAATAAATATATATTAATGTCATTTTCCAACTAAAGTGGCTCCATGGGGTCCCCAAGTTGACCCATGGGTTGTCTTGGTCTGCCATGACTCATCCAATAGGAGTAGGACGAGTGTCAAGCTCATCTCATATTATTAAAACATTATTTTTACCTTAAACTACACTAATTACCTCTAATCGCGATTAAGAACTTAAAAGTTACTATTCACCAAAAAATTATTTTAATCTCATTGAACCACATTTTACTTCTTAATGAAAACCATGTATGTTGGATTTTTGAAAATCAAATCACAGAAGTGGTAATATTTCATTTTAACGAAAAATCAGTTTTTAACAACCACTTAGTGGTTTCACTATTCATCAAAAATTGAAGTTTTTCAGAATAAGGCCAAAATTTCACCCTAAGCTATAATTGATATTCCGAATTCAAAAATTATGTCTATTTTACAAAATTCCAAACATATAAGTTGTATTAATTAATTTTATAATTAATTCCCGCTGTTACAACAAATAGCGTGTTTTTAAGAAACAATTTATATCAAAAGATTGGCAATTGTTTATGTCCAATTTCAATGTTAAATTAATTATAATGACCATCATTGGATAAAATGGTAAAAATATATTCTAATTATACTTTAAAACCACTAAATATTATAATTTATCACTATAAATTATTTTGATTTAAAAAGTTGTTTTTAAGTATTTTTCACTATTCATAAAAATTTAGAAGTTCTCAGAAAAATACCAAAAATTTAACATAGGCTAATTTCAATATTCCGAATCCAAAAATGAAGTCCATTTTGATAAATAAAATTTATAAAATTTCAAAAAGTAGGTATTACTATTCACAACGGCTAGTTTAATTAGTTTTGGTGTGTGTTAGAGCTCGAGGTTGCGTACAACACACGCTATTGCATTATTCGAAGGGAAACGTACAGTGGAAGCTTGGGGTGTTACATTCTCCCCTCCTTCAAATAATTGTGTCCTCGCAATTTCTAGGGTATTACTGCATAAAAAGACTCGGGTGGTTTTTCATCATAAATTCCTCAGGTTCCCACGTTGCCTCTTCCATTTTATGATTTCTCCAAAAAACCTTCACCAGACGAGTCGTCCGGTTTCTCAGCACCTGCTCCCTCACATCAAGAATCCTGACGGGCTCTTCAAAATAGGAAAGATCGGGTTCCAGTTCTAATTCCTCATAGGTGAGTACATGCGTTGGGTCAGGCATGTATTTCCTCAACAGAGATACGTGGAACACATCGTGAACTTTGGAGAGACTTGGCGGCATTGCCAATCGGTAAGCTACAGCCCCAATTCGTTCTAGAATTTCGAAAGGTCCGATGTACCTGGGACTCAATTTACCTTTCTTACCAAAACATATGACTCCCTTCCATGGAGATACCTTTAGGAAAACATGATCACCGACTTGAAATTCCAAATCCTTCCTTCGATTATCGGCATAACTCTTCTGCCTACTTTGAGCTGCTTTGATGTGATTTTGGATTACTTTCACCTTTTCCACCATTTCCTCCACCAGTTCTGGGCCTACAAGTTTTCTTTCACCAACGTCATCCCTACAGGTTGGTGTACGACATCTCTTTCCGTATAACGCTTCATATGGTGCCATCTGAATACTCGAATGGAAGCTATTGTTATAGGAAAATTCTACCAGTGGTAAATATTGATCCCACATACCCTGAAAGTCAAGAGAGAATGATCTCAACATGTCTTCTATGGTTTGAATAGTCCGTTCTGATTGTCCATATGTTTGAGGGTGATAGGCAGTGCTCAAACGAAGTTCAGTATCCAAGGACTTTTGAATACTTTTCCAGAATCTTGAAGTAAAACGAGGATCACGATCAGAAACAATCGATAGGGGTACTCCATGAAGTCTTACAACTTCATTAATATATAGTCTTGCTAGACGTTCAAGTGGTAGATCCTCCCGTATAGCCAGAAAATGTGCTGACTTAGTAAGTCGATCAACAATGACCCATATTGCATCATTCCTTCTAGGAGTCTTTGGTAGTCCCATGACAAAGTCCATCGTAATATTATCCCATTTCCACTCAGGTATGGGAAGAGGTTGCAATACTCCACTAGGATGTTGCCTTCCAGCTTTCACTTGTTGAAAAACCATACACCTCGACACAAAATCAGCAATCTCCCTCTTCATATTGTCCCACCAAAAATGTTCCTTCAAATCTCTATACATTTTGGTGCTCCCATGGTGTATAGAGAAGTTGTAACTATGAGCATCATCCAACAATTCCCTTTTTAGATCAGGTATATCGGGAACACAAAGTCTCTTCCCGAATTTCAAAATTCCATCCTTATACACAAAGTCCCTCAATCTTCCATCATTCACACCTTTAATCTTCTTCTGAAATTATTCATCATTGGTCTGAGAACTCTTAATCCTTTATAGTAATGATGGTTTGACAACCATTTGAAAAAGCATTTATGTTTCACTTTCCCTAGTTATTCCCATGTCCATCTTCACTAGATCCAAGAAAATTGGATCCCTTTCAATTCTCATCACATTCAAAACTCCATGGTCTTTTCTACTCAAAGCATATGCCACCTTGTTTGCCTTCCCCGGGTGGTAATGTATCGTGCAATAATAATCCTTGAGTAGTTCAAGCCATCGCCTTTTCCTCATGTTGAGTTCTTTTTGTGTGAAAATATACTTCAAACTCTTGTGATCAGTATAAATCTCACATTTTTCACCATAGAGGTAATTTCTCCATATCTTTAAAGCAAAGATCATAGCTGCTAACTCAAGATCATGAGTAGGATAGTTTTTCTCATGAATTTTTAGCCGTCGTGATGCATAGACAATGACCTTATCATTCTGCATAAGGACACAACCGAGTCCTTTCTTCGATGCATCACTATAAATAACAAACCCATCATTCCCCGATGGTAGAGTCAATACAGGGGCATTGACTAATCTGTTCTTTAGTTCTTCAAAACATTCTTCACACTCTTTTGTCCAGACAAATTTAATCCCTTTACGTGTGAGCTTTGTCAATGGGTTAGCCAATCTGGCAAAATTCTGGACGAAACGTCGATAATAACCTGCTAAACCAATAAAACTGCGTACCTCAGTTATACTTGTCAGTGCTGGCCATTCTTGGATTGCCTTGGTTTTAGAAGGATCAACGGAAATTCCATCCTTAGAGACAATATGGCCAAGAAAAGAAATCTCATGAAGCCAGAATTCACACTTGCTAAATTTCCCATATAATTCATGTCTTATAAGAGTCTTCAGGATAATGCGTAAGTGATTTTCATGATCTTCGTGGCTTTTCGAGTATACCAAGATATCATCAATAAATACCACTACAAAGTCATCAAGATATTCCTTGAAAACTCTATTCATTAGATCCATCAAAACAGAGGGTGCATTAGTCAATCCAAAAGGCATTACTGTAAACTCGTAATGCCCGTACCTTGTTCGAAATGTTGTCTTTGGAACGTCTTCCTTCTTCACACACAACTGATGGTATCCAGACCGAAGGTCAATCTTTGAAAAGTATTGAGCTCCATGCATTTGGTCAAACAAATCATCAATGCGAGGTAGGGGATACTTATTCTTTATTCTTATAGCATTGATCTCCCTATAATCAATGCACAACCTCATAGATCCATCTTTCTTCTTAACAAAAAGAACAGGGGCTCCCCAAGGAGAAACACTAGGGCGAATAAATCCTTTATTACTCAATTCCTCTAGTTGTTTCTTTAGTTCAACTAATTCCACAGTGTCCATTCTATAAGGGGTCTTCGATATGGGCCTTGATCCAGGAATTAAATCAATGGAAAACTCAACTTCTCCTTCTGGAGGATGTCCAGGTAAATCTTCCGGAAACACATCAACATATTCTCTCACAATAGGTACATCCTCTATTTGAATATTCCTTTCCTCATCCTCAGTAATTTCCTTCTCTTCCTCCCCAATAATTGAATTTAGTTGAGCTACTGGGGGTGGATCTAGATAAGAATTATGTGGCGACGATTCTGATCTAAAGATAAGGTGTTCCTTATCATCATCATCAAAAATCGTAACCTCTTTCCTCTTACAGTAAATTTTTGCATCATGGTCCGAAAGCCAATCCATACCGAGGATTATATCAAATTAAATCATGGGTATGACGATGAGATCAGCAGGTAAAGAACATTTAGGTGCTCTAATGGGAACTAATCGACAAAACTTTGTTGCAACAATACTTCCCTTAGGGGTTTTGACCGACAACTCCCTTGTTAAATCAAATTGGAAATATCTAATTTTCTTAGAAAACTGGGAAGATATGAAATAATGCGATGATCCAGAATCAAATAATGTATTTGATAAACTTGAGGAAACCATTAAATTACATGCCACCATGTCTTTCGGAGCTTCCACCTCAGCAGTAGTGATAGCATAAGCCTGGCCTTGATCCCTTGGCCTCTTCTGAGGTAAGTTCCCCTGAAGATTAGGACATTCATTTGCATAATGTCCCTTCTCTCTAAAATTATAACATTCCACGTTGACAGCCGCTTTCTTTCCCTTGCATTCATGAGCTTGGTGGCCTTTTTCACCACACTTGTAACATACTCCTTTTCCTTTTAGACAGGCACCAGGGTGCTTCCTACCACAATTATCACAGAGTGGAAATTCATTTCTACCCTTCTTCCCTGTTTCCTTATTTCCTTTCCCAGAGTTTTCAGCGGATCTCTTCTTATCTTGCTTTGATTTAAAGTCATAAGACTTAGAGAATTCCTTTTCCGTCTTGATAGCGCACGAGACAATACCTTCGTATGAAGAGAAGGTTTGTGATACTAAAGCTCGACAGAGAAATGGTTTCAACCCATCAAATAAACGATCAGTCTTACTTCTTGGGTTACGTATGTAATCTGCAGCATACCTTTCTAACCTTGTAAAGTTAGCCTCATACTTTGCGACATTCTCATCCTCCTTCTGCCTCAGACTCAGAAATTGCCTTTCCATATCCGCTCGATGGTCTCGAGGAAAGTATTTTTCTAAGAACAGATCTTTGAACTTCTTTCATTCCATGTTTGTTAATTCATCATCTTCCTTTGTGTTTTGAATTAGTGACCACCATTGATCGGCATCTCCAGTGAGGCGGTAAACTGCCATGACAACATTCTCCCTTTCACTACTCCCCAAGGCATGGAATATTTTCTCTAAGGAATTTATCCATTGCTCAGCTACTATAATATTTGTACTCCCATTGAAGGTTGGCGGTTTTTTCCTCATGAAACGGTCTAGCATTGATCCTCCACGTTGCGGATCAGGGTGCTCCATACGAGTAAGGTTGTTATTCATAACCTGTGTGAGTTGTCCCAGTACGGTGAGAAGCTGATCAGCACCAGTTGTATCACTAGCTCCACCATAATTATCCTGATCAGGAGGGCAATCCCTACACGGAGTGCGTGCATTGATACGGTTTCCATTCCTTCCACTAGGCGCCATTTCTAAATAATGGCATAAACTGGATTAGTTCATGAATCAAAATACATAATTACATACTTGTAAAACACTTAACATAAATTGAACTAATTATGGATATAATCCATAATTATAAAAATGTTTTCTTTGAGGAAGTATATACTCGTAACCCTTCATAGTGGTTTGTAAAGAAAATGGGAATTATCCAAAGCATATCCCCCGGGAGTGTCGTAACCAAGAGTGTAGCAAGGCCCGTTGTCGTGCACCAGTTCCCGTTCGAGTCTAGCTCAAAGCGGTGTTTTCGGGTTTTACCCCTAGGTACATTTGTGCCAGAGCTGCCTCTACCTGCTCGTATCCAGACAGGGATGTATTGCTCGGAAAACTCACAACATCTCTACAATACCAAAATTCTAGGAAGTTCTTCTCTACTAATCCTCAAAGTCTATCTTCGGGATATGTTCTCTAATCAGAGTTTATCTAAATCTAGCTTCCAAGGTTAGTACTAAACTGCCTCTGATACCAACTGTAACGCCCTGACCCCAGCTACCCAGAGTCGGTGCATTACTTCATAACATTGGCATGATCACAAAAGATCAAGTCTCGAAAGACCGATTAGTTTAGTAGCCTTGGAAACACTAGATACATTCATAAGTCTTTCATTACATCAAAAAGTAAACAAACTACAATAACATGGTCTTCATAGTCCACACTCATATCCTCACTGACTATTCTTGCAAGTCAGTCATAATACACTTCTTCACATCCTCGAAAATATTAAAACATTGAAAGGGGTGAGCTCAGATGCTCAGTAAGGATAACAATATTGCGGAAGCTTTTATAAGAAAACATAAGCATTTAAGGCAATGTATAACTAAAACAAAAGCCTTATTGAACTTGAACTTCAGCATAATATGGCAAAAGTAAAATAAAATAATTCCATTACTTACTCACATGGATATTCTACTAGACGAATAATCACATGAAATATCAATAACCACTTTCATAATGAGGGAATGTATAATTCCAGACATTCTGAAACATTTTTTCAAGGCCTCGGCCAAGACGTCTGAAATGATTAAGGCCTTGGCCAAAACCATAAATCAAATTGGGAAAGGGCCTCGGCCAATTCCACGTCTAGTTGTCTCATGAGACCTACCGATGCATCGAGGAGCTATAGCGGGCTCCACCCGTCACATATTAAGTCCAATACATTCCTCATATGAATAGGTTTAAACATAACATAAATATTCGTATTAAAACTAGCATACAAAATGTCAAAAATTTCTCCATAAACTATGGATGGTATAAAATAACACATCCACAGTCAAATATTTCACAAAATGTTCAATGGAAGTTTTGTATCATAAATCAATTTCAATTAAACTTAAAACCCATCAAAGGATGTTGACATGGATGAAATCAAAGCTATTTGAGAGAAATATCTCTCCTTTTTGAAATCATTTAAAAGTCCCATAATTATAAAATAATACATTTACTTTGAAAATATTCTTATAATATTGTTAGGGAAGCTTCGACGAAGTTATAATGGCGGAAAATAGCCGCACCCGCCGTATAAGTAAAAAAAACATTCTTACCTTAAATTTGTCAAAAAGGTCAAAAAGTACATTGTTTGGAAAATGACGGTAAGATTCCTTTCAAAAAAGTATAAGGGTATAAATGACTTTAACCCATTTTCCATTTAATAGTAAAAAAAATTTGAAAGACATTTTTAAGAAACATGGATGTGGATGATAACGAGGTCCCAGTAGATAATTATGTATAAACAACCTTGGATAATGAAGAGGTTGTGAAGTAAACCCTTACCTTGTACTTTTCCTTGGTTGGGGTAGGTTAACCTCCTGTATAATGGTGAAATAATTGTTATTAAATTATACAAGAATCATATACATTCATATGATATCATATATGATCTTTTAACATTGCTTTGTTAACAATATCTTAGATTTATCGTTGTTTCGGGTGTTAACTTACTCGTTTTCTTTTATATGTTTTGTTACGTAAGTGGTGTTTTTATGGATAGGTTGTATCTTATTCATATCCAGAATGATATCATGTCCTTAAACATTATTTTTAAATCATCAAATGATAATTATACTTGAATGGATACGACGGAGAATGAATCTCATCGCGTTCGTGGAGACGGTAGTCCGTACGTACGCACGAGCGACAATATCATTATTTTGATATTAAAATAATATATAATTGGATAGTATATCATATATACAGAATCATTATCATGTTATATTTATTATTTACATGAATTACATATCATTATTATACTCATCTAAATAATAATACATTGAATAACAATTACACCACGACGTGGAGACGGTAAGCCGTGCGTACGCACGTATGGTGACATGTCATTAAAATGATGGGTAGAATACTGAATATGGTCGTTCAATATTTATAATAACATCACAGTATATAGAAGATACTGGAGTTATAATTTTATAATTGAAATAATAAACAAAGAGGGAGTGGAAGAAGAAATAAACTTGAAAGAGGGTGATGAAAATGTTACCTCTTCTTCAGGTTCTTCCTTTTGATTTGATCAAAAGGACTCCTTAGGATGGCTTTCTGACTAAAGTAAAGCTTCTAAGATGAAGGGAGAGAAGTTGGGAGAGTATTTGGGCAGAGTTTGGCCGAACCAAAAGGCTTGTAAGTGTGAATAAGGTGGTAGAGGTGGGGGCCTTTTATAAGAGGAGAGGAGGGGCTCTTTTGGAAAGATTGAAATGTTACATTATTATACAATGCTTTTTGGATTCTAAAGGTCCCACACTTATATAATTAGTGGATAAGGTTATAAGGGTTCGAAATCTCCTCATCCAATAGGCTTTGGACAAGTGTAAGCCTTGGATTTTTCATTATCTTCTCATTTTATTTAAATCGTTAAATAATGAGGTCATCACTGCATCATAATGATGTCATAAATAATTTAATTTATTTAATGTCTAAAAATTATAAAAAAAATACTATGATGTAGTAAATCTTTTTAGATTTCTAATGAATATTTATAGTCAAAATTTGGATCTGTGTAACCCCACTTAAAAACTATTTTAGTAAAACAACTCATGTTTGTGTCAATTTAATTTTAACATTAAATAAATATATATTAATGTCATTTTCCAACTAAAGTGGCTCCATGGGGTCCCCAAGTTGACCCATGGGTTGTCTTGGTCGGCCATGACTCATCCAATAGGATTAGGACAAGTTTCAAGCTCATCTCATATTATTAAAACATTATTTTTACCTTAAACTACACTAATTACCTCTAATCGCGATTAAGAACTTAAAAGTTACTATTCACCAAAAAATTATTTTAATCTCATTGAACCACATTTTACTTCTTAATGACAACCATGTATGTCGTATTTTTGAAAATCAAATCACAGAAGTGGTAATATTTCATTTTAATGAAAAATCCATTTTTAACAACCACTTAGTGGTTTCACTATTCATCAAAAATTGAAGTTTTTCAGAATAAGGCCAAAATTTCACCCTAAGATATAATTGATATTCCGAATTCAAAAATGATGACTATTTTAAAAAATTCCAAACATATAAGTTGTATTAATTAATTTTATAATTAATTCCCGCTGTTACAACAAATAGCGTGTTTTTAAGAAACAATTTATATCAAAAGATTGGCAATTGTTTATGTCCAATTTCAATGTTAAATTAATTCTAATGACCATCATTGGATAAAATGGTAAAAATATATTCTAATTATACTTTAAACCCACTAAATATTATAATTTATCACTATAAATTATTTTGATTAAAAAAGTTGTTTTTAAGTATTTTTCACTATTCATAAAAATTTAGAAGTTCTCAGAAAAATACCAAAAATTCAACATAGGCTAATTTCAATATTCCGAATCCAAAAATGAAGTCCATTTTGATAAATAAAATTTATAAAATTTCAAAAAGTAGGTATTACTATTCACAACGGCTAGTTTAATTAGTTGTGGTGTGTGTTAGAGCTCGAGGTTGCGTACAACACACGCTATTGCATTATTCGAAGGAAAACGTACAGTGGAAGCTTGGGGTGTTACAGTGTATTTATGCCAATGTATTAAAGTAAGGAACTGACCCTAGGCTACTAGGAACTGGGTGCTACAAAATCATCCAAATGAGCTCATATTGCTTTGGAATTATAGGACAACAACTATAGATTGATTTCTGATTTTTAGGAACTGAAGGAGCATCAAACTGAGGTGTTGTTTTCCTAACACAACCAAAAAGGTAGTTTTAGTAATTTAAAATGCTAAAATGCATGTTTGAATATTAAAACAAAAGAAACAGATCTATAATTAACATGAAATATTATGAGAATTGTCTTAAAATTATTTTTAACATGTGTGAGCAGACGACGTGTTAATATGATGTGCGATATGCTTGAACGGACTAAATAAGGATTTTTTTTTGAAAATGAAAATCTTAAAAAACATACACCACAAAGTTAAATCCATAAAAATGAGCTCAAATTGCTATGAAATAACCAGATAACAACTGTAGATTAATTTTTGAATTTTAGGATTTGATTGTCCATCAAATAGAGTTGTTGTTTTCCTGAGACTACCAAAAACGCAGTTTTAGTAATTTAAAACACTCAAATTGAATTTGACTATTAAAACCACATAAAACGGTCTCCAATTGATTTGAAATCTTATGAAAACTCTCTTAAATTTATTTTTTATGTGTAAGAGAAGACGACGTATCAATCTGACATGTGATGAGTTCGAATGGACTAAATAAGAATTTTTTAGAAAATAATGATCCTTAAAAATGTGATCCATAGAGTGCAAGTTGGCCAAATGAGATCAAATTTCTATAAAATCACTAGAAAACAACCATTGATTTATTTTTAAATTTTTTGAACTGAGAACATTTCAAACTGAACCATCATTTTCTTGAGACTATTGAAAACACAGTTTTAGTAATTTAAAATGCTAAAACTTGTGTTTGACTATTAAAATCACAAAAAACAATATCCAATTGATGTTAAATATTATGAAAGTTGTCTTATAATTTTTTTGTATGTGTATGAGTAAAAGAAATATTAATTCGATGTGTGATGTTCTTGAACAGACTAAATAAGAAGTTTTTAGAAAATGATGATCTTTAAAAACAGAAACCATATAGATAAAGCCATACAAATGAGCTTATATTACTTTGAAATCATAGGAAACCAACTGTAGATTAATTTTTTAATTTGAGTAACTGATGGCATGTCAGACTGAGGTGTCGTCTATCCAAGATGATTGAAAACATGGTTTTAGTAATTTAAAATGATAAAATGTGTGTTTGGCTACTAAAACCACAGAAAACGATCGCTAATTAACATGAAATATTATGAAAGTTGTCTTGGAAATATTTTTGACATGTGTGAGTAGAAATCACATCAATATGACAGGCAATTTTCTCAAACTAACTAAATAATAAGTTTATAGAAAATGATGGTCTTTGAAAATGTGCACCACATAGCACAAACTAGCCAAATGAGATCAGATTACTGTAAAATCATAGGACAACAACCGTAGATTTATTTTCAAATTTTAGTAACTAGTGTCATTTCAAATTGAGGTTTTGTTTTCCTAAGATGAAAAAAAATGAAGTTTCAATAATTTAAATTGCTAAAATGTGTGTTTGACTATTAAAACCATAAAAAATGATCTCCAATTGATGTGAAATATTATAAAAGCTATCTTATAATTATTTTTGAAATGTAAAAAGATACAGCATGTTAATACAACATGCTCTATGCTTGAATGGACAAAATTAAGAGTTTTAAGAAAATGAAGGTCTTTAAAAACATGCACCACAAAGTTAAAGTCATCCAAATGAGCTTGAATTTCTATGAAATAGAATGAAAGCAACCATAGGTTGATTTTTGAATTTTTGAAACTAAAATCACATCAAACCAAGGTTTTATTTTCCCTATATAGTTGAAAATATAGTTTCTATAATTTAAAATTCTAAATAATGTTTTTGATAGTTAAAACCACAAAAAACATTCTCTAATTGATGTAAAATATTATAGCAGTTGTCTTAGAATTTTTTTTACATGTGAAAACATAAAGATCATTAATATGAAATTTTATGGGCTTGAACATACTAAATAAAGAGTTTTTAGAAAATAAAAAAATTTAAAAATGTGCACCACATCAAACGTAGATTGATTTTTGAATTTTAAGAACTGACGGTGCATCAAACTGAGGTGTCGTTTTCTCGAGATGAATAAAAATAAATTTTTGGTAATTTACAATTATAAAACATGTGTTTGACTTTTAAAACCATATAAAAATATCTCCAATTGACATGAAATCTTATTATATCTTTCTTAGAATTATTTTTGATGTGTGAGACCAGACGACACATTAATCCGACGTTTCATGTGCTCGAATAAAATAAATAAGTAGTTTTTACAAAATTAAGGTCTTTAAAAACATGTTCCACATAGAACAATATTAGAAAATGAGCTTTTATTACTATAAAATAAAAGGAAAACAATCATAGATTTATTTTTTAATTTTAGGAAATGACGGCACGTCAAACCGAGGTGTCGTTTTCCCAAGATGATCGAAAACCCAATTTCAAAAAATTAAAATTCTAAAATGTCGGTTTGATAAATAAAACCACAAAAAACAATCTCTAATTGACATGAAATATTATGATAGTTTTCTTAGAATTATTTTTTATGTGTTCAATTAAATGTCACATCAATCTGATGTGTGATGTGCTAGAACAGACTAAATAATATGTTCTTTGAAAATGATGGTCTTTAAAAACATGTGCCACAGAGCACATGCTTGCCAAATGATTTTGAGTTTTTATGAAACCACATAAAAACAATATTATATTGATTTATAAATTTTACAAACTGATGGTGTTCCAAACTGAGGTTTTGTTTTCTTAAGATAACTGAAAATGTAGTTTAAATAGTTTAAAACACTTAAACATATGTTTGACTGTTAAAACCATAGAAAACACTATCTATTTGATATGAAATCTTATGATAGATGTATTACAATTATTTCTGATGCGTTTGAGAAGATAGTGCATCAATCTTACGTGTGATGTGATCGAATATACCAAATAAGGAGTTCTTCAAAAATGACAATCAATATATTTATTTTTAAAATAATTAATAGCACCGATGATTGTTGAATAATATACATTATTATACATAATTTAAATTTTGAAGTCAGTGAAATGTAAAAGTAATACATTATTGATGTCTATGGGTACGTAAGTTTCCTCTAGTCCCACACCTCAGATCTCTTATAGTACACCCATATCGACTAATCCATTTGGTAGGTTCTAGAGTGTGCTCAGCTATAGGTTTAGGTGCAATTTCCTCAGTTATAGTTCTAGGTGTGATGTCATGAGTAGTGGGTCTAGTACTAGAACTAAAACCGATATTTCGTCCACTCAATTATTGTATAGGAAACTTGAAGGTAGATGGATCAGAACAGGGAAAATCACTAAGTGGAAGCCCCCAAATAGTGCCCCAATCCGAGTAATGTGACACTACAGGAGCTACATATGGAATAGGGGTCACAATATCAAACTCACTGGCGCAATCAATGTCCCACTCTAAAGAAGGGTGTATGGGGAATGTATCAAATTTTAGCATGTATGATGAGGAAGGTCAAGTTTGTGGGTGTGTAGTGGTTCCTCACTCTGAAGAAGGTTATATGAGGAATGTCTCAGATTGAACCATGTATGATGAGGAAGGTACAGTCAGTAGTTGTGCAGTTGTATCTAGAGCTATCTGTGAAGTTGAATGACATGAACAATGTCGACATGAAGGTCAGTCCTCATTGGTGTCTGATGGATCAAGCATGGCCTAAGGTGGAATTGGATAAGGATGAGAAGCATTATCTAACTGCAAAAATATGATCTCAACACTATGTAACACACCTGTCATCAACTGAAGAATTGAACCCAACTCATCAAAATAGAATGACTCTTATGTCTTGGGAGTGATCATATCATGAGCCTGATCGATCTCATCACCCTGAAAATAAATAAAATTAAATAATATATTGAAAAATTAATAATATAGAATCAATAAGTGTGAAAAAATTTAAATTTACAAGGCATAATATGACCCTCTAAGGAAAGTGATAAATCATCTAGTCACTCTCATATACTAGAACATGTACTCAATGCAATATTTATTTGATTTGGTTCCCTAGAACCAACTTCTGTGTACTTTATGTGAACATATATATATATATATTTGAATATTAATAGACTTATTATCACATCAAGGTTGTTCTTCTTCGTAACATAGTATGTGATAATGTCCCAGGAGTATATATCACTTTAAAAGGTCATAGCAGTTCCATGCTATGATGAGAACCTAGAAATTCTATGATACTATTCTTAAATATATGTTCTATAGCCAGATGATATCATTTGAGGGACACAAATGATACAAGCTATCAATATTAGAGACTCGTATGACTTTGAGGCACCTTCTCATGGTGTACTCCCTTGGTATTATCTATTATATGATATTATGAGAACATGACCCAGTAGTAGGAAATCCACATTTATATGTTTCATTCGATGTTCCTATCTATGGATGTGTGCATTGATTGTTATACTTTAATATTATTATTAATGATTATTATGAGTCACTTAATTTGAAGTATTGATGAAAACTATGATGGCATATGTTCGGTGCGAGTTAGGATATATTAGGTGTGTCACAAGTAATATTTCATTAATTAATAATGCGATAAATTATAGTTCCCTACTATTCTTTAATATAAGTTGATAGCTCAGGACCTTTGATGGAAATGATATAGCCTAAATAAATCCATATCCATGGTGTTCTATAGGTAAGTTCAATTTCTAGGAAGTCAAAGAAAGATACATAGAGCACATATGTTGATGGCACCAACAAGCACCCTTCTTTATTTGAAATATCTTGATAAAGGGATTATATTGCACATTAAGCATCAGTATGAGGTATTATGTCATTACGGCATTAAATTATTTCTCTATGGGTGTCTTGGCATGTTTCTAGATACTAACCTTGGACTTTTACCTACTTTGCCTAATGCCACTGAGAAAGAGGCTTAGAGAGACACACTAAGTGTATATATAATCTCATTTCAATAATATTTTATTATTTATTATTTAACATGTTGAATAAATATTTTTTCCACATTTGGTTTAATAATTATTCATGTTTTCTTGATCACATATATTCCTTCATAAGTTATTCAAGATAATATAATGTGAGAAGAATATTTAATAAATATTTATTTTCTATTTAGTGAATATAATATTTATTTATATATTGGTGAATAATGTAGTGATATTTATTTAATAAATAAATATTCATTATTTAAGGCCCGATAAATATTGTGGAGGAATGGCAGACCATGTTTAATGGTCCCATGAGAAATAATAAATATTGAATATTGTTTTATTAAATGATATTTAATTTAATTTTCAAGTTAAGCACATATCGAGAAATAATATTATTATTAGTATTATTTCACATGGGGATCTTTAAGGATTAAATAAATAATAAAGTAAAATTTTGAAATTATTTTATTTTAACTCTAGCGGTATATAAACCCAATTATATTATTTTCTAAGAGATCTAATTTATTTTTATGGTTGTGCACAATGAATTTGGAGAATCCTCTCAAGCCCTATAGATCTTCCTTATCCAAGAATTATCCTAAGAATATAGAGTGATCTTACTACACCTCCCAATCTCAAGTATAGGGAGATCAAGGATAATGATTTGGAAGTGATTCTCATGGTGATCAAAGGAAAATGACAGAAGTGATAGGATTTGTTGTGCTAGCACCTGGAGAATTCTATGGTGACATTTGGAGATTTTTGGAACACATGTAGATCACCACTAGAGAGAATTTTCTCTTGATTCCTACAACGCAATGATGTTAAAATGAAGATCTGATATCAAATCTATCAACAAAGAAAGAATTACAAAAAGGTAATTCTTTAATTAATTAAATTTATTAAATAATATGTGATGATCCTCTCTCTAGTTTTATTGTTTTATCACTTATCTATATTCTTTAATTTAATTTCATTGATCATGATGTTTAGCATTTTTTAAAATCTCAAATTAATCATCAATCATGGAAAAAATAAAAGTTAGGCACAACTCATCGCATTTTTTTGCTACACCTGGAACCTAAAATTGGTATCATAGCGGTCAAATAATTATTTATAATTATTTAATTATCATTGATTATTATGAATTTTTCATTTAGTTTTCATTTCAAGGTTAATTGTTATTTTAATACGAATTGTGAGATCTTCTTCTTACCCTTCATTTCTTATAGATCTAATCAAAATGATTAATTTTATAAATGAAATAAAATTGAATAAATCATACAAAGGTGTTGAGAATTATTTCTAGATAACACAAGAGTACAAGTCGTATAACCGATGATAAAAGTCATGTACTTGTGTTCAATGCACTAGGAATTAATTCAGAATTAATTCAAACTATGTGCATTGATGACACATGGTGTATTTATTCCTTAAACCATGTGTTGATCAGGCCATCCTGACTCATGGTCAGCTTGAGTACACTCCATGTAGCTCACATACATAGAGTGTAGTTATTTAAGTCACAGATAGGTCGTGTATTTCCATACATGTCCTACCTGACAGGTGACCATGTAATTTGGAGACCACACACTGTATGTCCCATTGTACACGCTATGTACTCTATTTTTTCCAAGTAATGATTTACACACTGAATACTTAGGTGTGTACCTTGGATTGATTGTGAGAGACGTACATGTCGTGTAGCTCACTTTTACACACCGTGTACTTATACCAAATTACATAAAATTAAAATTTATTTTTTATACTGTGCAAACATTGTTGATATGTGCTTGTCTATGGTTCATTAAGTTGATAGGACACTGCATGTGATGTGTTTTAATATATATATATATATATATGTGTGTGTGTGTGTGTGTTTTTAATTAATTTTTATTAAATTTTTAGATCTTTATATAATGTATAAGTCGTATTATAGTTGTTACTCTATGTGTATTGAAGCATAACATGTGACTGAAAAATCATGTAATTATTTTAATAATTAAGTTGAAAGTATACATCATGAAAGTACATGATAATTTGTGTATTTCATATGTCACAAGAGTAAACAATATATAAGTATAATACATGTTGGGTAGAATCAGACTGGTATTCACCATGTTTCCTCCAAGGTACATTTATGAAGAAAATTAATTTTAAATAAATTTATTTAATTTTTTTAAAATTATGATGGATTAGGATCTCAAGGAAATTAAGATTAGAATTAAGATAAAAGAATTGATTAAATAAAAGAAGATAATTAATTTATTCAAACACAATTTATCTTAAATAATAATTATTAAGAATTGAATGCTAGTTTTATTAAATGCATATTTCGTTTCATAAATGTGGATGAACATGAGCATAGACTGGAACTTTTTATATGATTGGTTCCATTTAATTTATTATTAAATTAAATTTTTGGTATAAATGCATTCTCTCCTCTTATTATGCAATGGAATATGTATGCATGGTTTCTTTTATGTAAACCTATTTTTTCCCTCACCTTCATGTGAGTAAAAGCATATGTAATGGATGGTTCTTCCAAGCTAGTTGAGGTGGTTGAAGTTTAGAAATGAGGTGAAACCAATCTAAGAAAAATACATAGGTGGACATGTGGAAAGATATAACATGATTTTTAATTGGTTCAAGGTGTTTTTCCCCTGGGTTGATGGTTGGTTTTTCATTCACTAGATAAACCAACCATAGTATAAGTTCATGATCATACTAATTTATTATTTTATTTCTATCAAGTTGCATGGTTATTTCATTATAGATGTTTTTGTTGAAATCACATGAATTAATGAATCAACAAGCATGCATGATAGAACTAAAATAAATTAGATTATGCATGAATATTATCAATGACATGGTTAATAACTTAAGTAAATCCACTTAATATTAACAAGCATGTAATATATATAATAATTGTTAATTTATGCATAAAAGGATAAAATCCCCCAATTATATATATTAAATCAATATATCATTCCACTACTTCAGTTAAAATCAAATCATAGTCCAAAGTACTTGACCAGCAAAAGTCAGGGTGCTTTCAATTATCGGGGAACTCTAACTTGAGGTTTTCGGTTGACTTAACTTAGTTCACATCAAGGTTTGACTACAAAAGTAGGACTTGGTGTAACTAAGAGGAAAATGTTGAGGAAATACAATTTAATTATTTCATGATTCAAAAGTCCACTCAACAGATCAAGGAACCATGAGTTATTTTATTTTTCATTTAGAATGCCCACCTAAAATCGTTCAAGTTTCTTGACCAATCAAAGTTGGGGTAATGATAAAGGGAATATGGATCATTTCCACTTGAATTTCTAAGCAGTTGGATATTCCAAAGACAATGGTGAGGGATATTTGGTTTTGATGAAATAGGGGTAGATTAATAAATATAATATTTATTTATTTGTCTAAATTTTATCATATAAAGTACTAAAATTATGCTCATCTAACTTTACAGAAATAGAATTAAAATGACTTCAAAAATATCACTGTGATCCATACTGGAGAAGGATAACCTTATGACCAGCACAAATTTCCTTGAGTAGAAAATGTGCTTATATGTTATCCTTCTCCATGAAAGGAAATTATATATGCTAGAAGAAATTATTCCTAATACGCTTGGAAATGAGGCAAGTGATAACGATTTATCACTCTATGAGAAACAGTTTAAAGATTCCAAATATGTTAAATTTTTCATGCAATCATCCATGTTCAATGATATTTTGAAGCAAAATGAGGGCATGAATACGTATAGCATGATTTCTTGACTTCAAGATCTCTTCAATAGAAGTCAAGATAATGGAGGTTTGAGATCTCCAATGATTTATTTACAACTAAGCTTTGAGAGTCGGCGCTATTTGGGCCTCATGTAGTCAATATTATTAGCTACATTTAACACTTGGACATATTAGGGATTAAATTATCAAATGAGTTGTGTAAATATATCATGAATTTATCACTACCCAAGACCTTATCTAGTTTTATTATTAATCAAAATATGAGAAATAATGATAAGAGTATTTTTGAACTTCTTACCTTGATTTTCCAAGTGGATAAGAACATGGGGTGTGACAACCCTGTAGTCCTTATAGTGAGCAAGAAAATGAAGAAAAAGGAAAAGTGGAACAAGACTCATAACAAGTATAAATCTCCTAAGCACCATCCTTATTATAAGAAGAAGATCTAGAGGAAGGGAAAGTAAAATTGGGAAATATGTTTTGTGTGTGGAAATCCAGGCCACTAGAGTAGGAACTGCACCTAGAAGAAAAGAGAATCTAAAGGTGTGTTCATTATCAACTATGATCTTTCAATATCTACACATTGTGTATTAGATACAACTTTTGGTTCTCACATTTTCATCCAAATTTAGGTTCCTGGTAGATTTAAAAATATTGCTAAAGGAGAGATGGATCTGAGAGTTGTTAATGGTGTGAGGTTGGATTCCCTAGCCATTAGTGACTACCACCTTTCATTACCAATAAGAATGATTTTGGTTTTAAAAAATAGTTATTATGTACCAATAGTTACCAAGATCATAATTTCTGTATCATTCCTAGATACATATGATTTTATTTTCAAGTATGGAAATAAAACTTGTTTCTTTTATAAATACAACATATATTATGGTATGGAACATTTAAATAACGGTCTTTGTGTATTAAATTGTGAAAAAACAAGTATTGAAATTGATTATGAATCATGTTTAGACGACTCATATAACACTGAGCTATGGCATCGACATCTTGTTCTTGTAAACGAGAAGTGTTTGACAAAGCTCTGTCAATAAGGGTATTTAGAATCATCTAAGATAAAACCACTTGAAATATTTCATTCTTATTTTCAAGGAAAAATGGTCAAACTTCTATTCGGTGGATGGGGTGAAAGGTTTATAGAGCTTCAATGATTGGTACACATTGATGTGTGTGGACCATTTTTGGTAGAAGCTAGAGGTTAGCATTCTTATTTTTATAACTTTTACTAATGACTTTAGTAGATATGGTTATGTCTACTTGATGAGGTATAATATTGATTCTTTTGATAAATTCAAGGAATTCAATAATGAAGTAGAGAATAAATTTTGAAATAAGATAATGAAGCTTTGATCAGATTGAGGTAGTGAATATATTATCCAAGAGTTTATTTACTTCTTAAGGGGGTTTGGGATTCTATCTCAACTCACTCCACCTTACACGCCACAGTGGAATGGTGTTAGTGAAATGAAGAACTGTAACTTGTTAGACATAGTAAGGTAGATAATGAGTCATGCAGATCATCCATTATCTTTTTGGGGATATTCATTTCAAACTAAGGCATACACATTAAACTGAGTAATAACCAATTTGGAAAAAGGAATTCCCTTCGAGTTATGGAGTATAAAGAAACTTATTTTGTCTCATACATGTGTATGGGTTTTGAATCATTTTTTAAGGCCTTATCAGGAAACAAACTATCACCCTGGGGTATAAATTGTATCTTTATAGTGTATCCTAAGGAAAAAAGGGATACTACCTATACAACCCCTCATACAAAAAAGTGATTGTCGCTAGAAAATTCGTCTTTCTTGAGAGGGAGAACATCCTTTTAAAGGATAGGGGAGAAAGATTTACTTCGATGAAGTTTATGCTCAAGATACACAAGAGTTGGTACAAAAATAGATTTCACATATACTCGTGGAAGAAGTGGTTTATGAAACACAAGTATTATGTAGGAGCACAAGAGAGTTAATAGAACTAGATAGATATGGTTTTCTAGTCACCAAATATGGTGACTCATTATTGGTTGAAAATGATGAACCTCTCTCCTACAAGGATGAAATAGAGAGATCATAAGATGAAATATGGAAAGAATGCATGAATTCTGAAATAGATTCCATGTATCAAAACTAAATTTGGGTTCTGTTCGATACACTAGTTGATGTAAAACCCATTGGATGGAAATAGTTATTAAAGAGGAAATTGTACATGGAAGGTAAATTAAATACCTATAAATCAAGGCTAGTGTATAAAGGGTTTAAACACGGTTAAGTAATTTACTATGATAAATCCTTTTCACCAGTTTCTATGTTTAAATCCATTATAATTATACTTGTTATAGTATCTCTCCATGACTATGATATTTAGTATCTGGATGTCAAAACTGCATTCCTTAATGGAAACCTTTATGAAGATGCCTATATGACACAACTAGAAGGTTTTGTGACCCCATGTGATACTAAAAGGATTTTCATGTTATAGAGATCCATTTATGGATTCAAGTAAGCATCTAGGTCATGGAACATTCGATTCGATGAAACAATAAAATAATTTGGTTTCATTAAAAATGATTGTGAGCCACGTATTTACAAGAGGTTTAGTTAAAATACAATTCTTATCCTGGTAATATATATTGATAACATATTACTTATTGGAAATGATGTAACAGTCTTATAGTCAGTTAAGGACTAGTTAAACAAATGTTTCTCCATGAAGGATATAGGTGAAACAACATATATTCTAGGGATCAAGATCACTCATGATAGAACCAAGAGGCTGCTTAGACTAATTCAAAGTACATATGTTGACTAGATACAAAAGAGATTTAGTATGAAACAATCCAATAGGGGATTGATTCTAGTGTCACATGGTTTATATATTTCTAAGAAAATGTTTTCTCAGACACAACATCAGAAAGAAAGAATGAGTAAGATCCCATGCGCTTTAGTGACATGATCAATCATGTATGTCATATTATATACTAGACTTGATTTTGATTATTCATTGATCATGGTAAGAAAATACAAAGTTAATCCTAGAGAACAATATTAGTCTGTTATTAAGGATATCCTTAAGTATCCGAGAATAAATAAGGATATGTTAGTGGTGTATAGTGGAGATTAGGAGATGGTCGTCATGGGTTATACTGGTGTTAGTTTTCAAACATATCAGAATGATATGAAGTCATAGTCAGGATATGTTTTTTGTCTCAATAGAGGAGTAGTGATATGTAAGATTTCAAAGTAGCCAATTTTTGTTGATTCTATAGTAGAGTCTACGTATATAGAGGCTTTTGATATAGCCAAGGAAGTTGATTTTATATGAAACTTTGTCTAAGATCTTGATGTGGTACCTAGCAATAAAGACCCTATCACATTGTATTATGATAATACTACAATGGTGGATCTTGAAGAAGATCTAAGGTCACACCAATGGGAAAAAGCTATACTCCAAAAGTATCACCTCTTAAAGGATTTTTAATAGAGGGGTAAAGTTCCAGTAAGCAGAGTACCCACATAAGTAAACATGGTGAACCCATTTAATAAATCCTTATCTCAATAGAATCATGAGTATCGTGTGAGATCTAGTGGACTGAAGTTTTTTAGTAGTTGTCTCTAGTCCTAGTGGGAGTTTATTGGAGTTGGTTCCCCATAACCAACTTTTGTGTACTCAATGATAACCTATATTCATATTTTTGAATATTAATAAACTTATTATCACATCATGATTGTTATTCTATGTAACATAGTATGTGATAATGTCTTAAGAGTAGTTATTTCACTAAAAGGTCGTATCAGTTACCTTGTATGTTGAGAACCCAGAAGTGCATGAAACTATTCTTAAATATATGTTCTATAGTCAGATGATATGATTTTAGGGACATAAATGATACAGGATATTAGGGGTGGAGACTCATAGGACTTTGAGGCACCTTCTTATGGTGTACTCCCTTAGTAATATCCAGTAGGATATTATGAGAACAATACCAACCAATAGGGAATCAACATTTATATGTGTCATTGGATGTTCCTATATGTGTATGTGTGTATTGATCCTTATACTTTAATATTATTATTAATGATTATTATGAGTCGCTTACTTTTATATATTGATGAAAATGGTGACGACATATATTCGCGATGATGTAGGATATCTTAGGTGCATCACAAGTAATATTGAATTAATGAATAATGAGATAAAGGATTTTTCCATTATATTATTTAATGGGAGTTGATATCTCAGGCCCTTTGATAGAAATTATATAGCCTAAATAAATCCATGACCATAGTTTTCTATAAGCAAGTTCAATTTCTGAGAATTCAAAGAAAGAGACATCAAACACATAAGTTGATTGAATCGTCATGCAACCTGCTTGATTTGAGATATCATGATAAATGGATTATATTACATAGTAAGCATATGTATGAGGTATTATGTTGTTTTGGCATTAACTTATTTCTTTATGGGTTCCTTGACATGTTTCTAGTTGTTAACCTTGGACTTTAGGCAGTTTCACCTAATGTCACTAAGAAAGAGGCCTAGGGGGCCACACACTAAGTGTATCTAGAATCTCATTTAAATAATATATTATTATTTATTATTTAACAAGTTGAATAAATATTATTCCCACATGTGGTTTAATAATTATTCATGTTTTATTAATCACATATATTCCATCACAATTTATTCGAGAGAATATAATGTGAGAAAATATTTAATAAATAATTATTAGTTATTTAGTGAATATAATATTTATTTATTTATTAGTGAATAATGTAGTGATATTTATTTAATAAATAAATTGTCATTATTCATGGATTGATAAATATTATGGAGGAATGGCAGACCAAGTTTAATGGTCCAGTGAGAAATAATAAATATTGAATATTATTTGATTAAATAATATTAAATTTAATCCACAAGTTAAGCATGTGTCGAGAAATAATATAATAATTATTATTATTTGACATGGGGTTCTGCAAGGATTAAATAAACAATAAACGGTACTTGTGAAATTATTTAATTTTAACCCTAAAAGCATATAAACCCAATTATATTATTTTCTAAGAGAGCCAATTCATTTTTTTAGTAGTGCATAATAGATTTGGGGATTCTTCTCAAATCCTATAGAGTTTCATTCTCCAAGAACACTCCCAAGAAAAAAGAGTGATATTCCTCCACCTCTCACTCTCAAGTCTAGGGAGATCAAAGGGAATTATTTAGAAGTGATTCTTATGGAGATCAAAGGCGGATGACGCAAGTGATGGGATCTTCCATGATAGAACCTGGAGATTCCTATAATGACATTCAAAGATTTTTGGAACATGTATGGATCATACCTAGAGGAAATATTCTCTTGATTCCTACAAAACAATTATGGTACAAAAAGTATTTGTTTTCAAATTCATCAATGAAGAAAAAATTACAACATGTTAATTCATTAATTAATTAAATGTATTATAAATAATATGTGATGACCCTCTATCTAGTTATAGTATTTTATCCCTTGTATGTATTCTTTGATTTAATTTTTTTGATCATGAAGTTTAACATTTTGTAAAATCTAGGATTAATCATCGATCATAGAAAAAACAAATGTTGGGCATGACCCATCGCACACTTCTACTGCACTCAGAACCTAAATGGGCCATGATGAAGAGGTCCACAAACATATCCAGTGACATAATAAAGTACCTCTAATAAATCTAAAAAATGTACACTCATGCAAATCACTACAATGCCACCTCATCTACAGTTGGATAAATGAGGCTAAAATGGGTGTCCAGCCAGGGTATTTGTAACCTACCACCTCTAAGGGTACCTAGAGAATCTGGTAATGGTAACCCTAAATATCTTTGTAAAATTTAATCCCAATGGTATATCATTGAACCTATAACAACATCCCCATAAATATAAATACCTAATAATATAGAGATATCTGGTAATGTAATTGTCATCTCCTCCTGAGGCATATGAAATGTATGTGTCTCTGGTCTCCATCGCTCAGCCAAAGCATAAATGAGTAAACCATCAATAGGTATATACCCACACATGCTCAACCCATAGAACCCGAACTGACATAAATAAGTTATATGATAGGATCTGGTGGGATCTCGTGATAAAAGTGATGGGCCATATAGACTTTCATTACTTGGTCTTTACCACTATCCCATAATTTTTTTGATTTGTGATCACTCTGTACGATAAGAAGAGATGGTTCCTCGAGGCCAGGATGTAGTTTTGCAGTTACCATCTATGTAAATGGATAAAGAAATTATAAACATATAAATATTTTAAATAATATATATATATATAGTGAAACAAAAATTAAGATAATGAAATTATTCTTATGATAAACCATTATACATGGAAAGTAAAACAATTGAAATAATCTACCCCGGGTAAAAAAAATCATGTAGGGCATGATGATGAAACCTCCATGCTATCATGTTGAGGACACTATATATGATTATGTCCCTTTTCCATAAACCTACCACATCATTGATGCATCCCTTTCTACTAAGGACAATCCATTTTGTTTCTAATAGGAGTATATATTAGATGATCTTTTCCCTGAAACCGTGATGGATTCAGAATAGAAATTAGAATATCAATAGGGTAATTTAATATTGAAACATCTCTAATTGGGATCCACTCTATGTTGTATCAATTTTACAACCAGTTGAGTTTATACACTAGATCTAAATAACTCTCCCATGAGAGGTGAATATGAGCACATATTGCAAGTACATGTGAGCAAGGCATCTTGTACACTTTTAAGTAACCAATTTCACAGGTACGGTTATCGAGAAAAACAATCATCACTAGACCATCTTGGCCCCTGTAAATTTCAACCCAACTACCCATCCTATGAAAATGGCACACCTGGTATGATGGGTTTGATTAACCTAAAGATTCTTTCTAAAACTTTTTTAGTATCGATGACCCTGCATTAGTTATTTCTCTACATATTTTTATCTGTTAACAAAGTATTTGATGAATCTATAAAATTTCAGAGAAACAATACCCATTATTGGTAATTTTTTAACCCCCTTGAATAAGATGTTAATGCATTCAATAATGTTTATAGTCATGTTCCCATATCTATTACCTTCATAAAATTCCAATGACCATTTCTACTTTGGGATGTGCATCATGTGCTTATAGATATCCTCATTTATTCCTCTTATTTCTTAAAATATTTGAAGGAAAATTGTTTTCTTGGTTTTTATGTTGTAAAGGCATGTAAGAAACACTTTAAAAAGTTCCCATTGATATAAAATAATCATATATACTGAATGTAAAGAAAATATGATCCAATACCTATTTGGATTATTGATTTTTTATGTTGTCATTGTGAAATTTTGTTTATAAATTAATAGCAATATGTCTCATGCAATAATGATGGTAGGAATGGGGGGTATCCGACCATCATTTTTGATATTCACTACTTCTTTGATAGAATAATGATGATATAAAATAATTCATATCCCATGATTATTGGTGACATGAACACGTAGAAAATATAGAAACCAACTCCATGAGTCAAGATTCTCTTTCTATACTATTGCAAATGTCAGGGGTACACGAATTGAGTGGTAGAAATCAAGAGAACTCCATTATAATTTCTATATATAAATGTGTCATCCACTCTTATGAATAGTTTTTAGTAAGGTAATGTTGCAATTTATGGAATAAATTCCTATAATATCTAATTAAATTGTACTTTTTCTATAGAGACATGATTTTTCACCACATGTTCCATTATTTCAAATTGATAAAAAACCTAGCCAATTTGGACCAATCACTCGATCAAATAAAGAAACACCTAAAATTATGTTTCCAAATCACCATAAACCTTCTCAATAGCTTTATGCTTTGAAATATACACCTTCTTGTGTGAGATTTTATATCCATACGCACTCACCATGTGTTCCTATATTAACTCGACATGAAAATAATTATTAACTCAGATCATACAAATAATAATAGAGCATATGAATGTTGAATCGAGGATTCTATGATCTTGAGTTGGCCTTGGATTCAAACAAGTGTGTGGTCCTAAAAATTTTGTAATTTTCCAACAAGTTTAATTTTTGATAAGGGTATCTTACAACCACATCTTGCATGTGTCACCAAACTAGTGAAATTTTATAGAAAAAGTTGATCTTGTAGACTCATCTATGAGATAACGGTAATACCTCTTCACATGGTAATTCTTTATAACTATTTTTAATGATTCTTTTCTTTCAAATTGTATTACAATAGACAATTCATCATCAATCCTTCGAATATATATTTGTTGTAAAATATATGGGAACTCAGTTATTGGTGTCGCTATATCCCAATCAAACTTAGGCACCACTGGTGTAAAATAATGTGATGTTTTCAGTAGTCATGCATGTTATATTTTTGGATCATTGGATTGTATCATCTCGTCATCTTTGTTAGATACTTCCTCATCATCCAAATGATCATCATAGACATCATTGATCATACCCATATGTGGATCGACTATACTGATAGATGTTGTAATAACATCTACATGTACTTCCATATGAAATATTTTCTCTTATATACATGTATTTTCTTCACCTGATCCACCTTGAACAACTAGATCAGATGTAAAAATATACCCCTCACCAAATCCACCATCGTCTGGTATGTTTTTTTATTTGAGTGGTATCTTCAATTATACTAATATAAATATAAATTTCCATCACACTAAGCCTTCCATGCTCTTTATATGTATCACAAGCAAGCCTCAAATCTATTTCATCAACCAAATGATGATTCGTGTAATATAGATTATCTTGAATTTGAAGAAATTTATAAGGAAAAGATAATATAAACTGATTCCCATCAAGCTTCAATCGATCATAAATTTTATTGTTAACAGCATTTACTGCATCACATCCAGTAAGATTTATTAATCTTGTAGGAACACCAATACATGATAGTCCATGTTTATCATCTATTATTTCAACTCCATGATATATTAACACATTTAGCTATTTGGCCATATTTCTAAAATTGTTAATTGAAATTAAATTTCAGGTTAAATATACACACCAAAATTTCTTCAGATAAATCTAAAACTATCAAACTTTAAATATTAATATTTCGATTATAATTCCTCTAATTAGTAGATAATAGATGAAACTACTAGCGACAATGGGTAGTCGAGATGCAGCAGAGAACAGTATGATAATATATTAAATACAAAGAAGTAAAATATTAATATATTACTTACAAATCAATAATATTTTATTTACAATATAATAATATATATATTATAAAATATAATAATATATATATACACATATATATACTATATAATGAAATAATTAACAAATAATAATTAATTATAAATAAAAAAATTACTAATTAATATTTAAATTAAATTTCAATTTTCTTTTTCAAAATATTTAATTTATTATAAACTATCAAATTGAATTATTTGATCTATTGTTTTTATTAAATTAAAATAGTTACAAAACAGTTAATTTAGATAACTTAAAATATTAACTTGTTATCAACATACCAATTCATGTAAATTATTTATAGTGCAACAATATATTAACTACAAAATTAATAATAAATTGAAAAATAATGTATTTTATTCAATGGAATTATATATATATATATATATATACTAATGCAATGATATATTAAGAATATATTAATTATAATTCAATAATATTTTAATATATTAAAATATATACATATGTTTATTTTATTTAATATAGTAATATATACACACACACTAATACAATACAATCATTAACTAATGAAAGGTATATATAAATAACATTGTTATTTATTAATATTTAAATTAACTTTTTATTTAAATTTTCTTTTAAAAAAAATATTATCATATATCAAATTAAATTATTTGATATCATGTTTTTATTGAATTTAATAAATCATAAAAAACTTAATTTAGCTAACTTAAAATATTATATTATTAATAACTTACTAATTAATGTATGTTTTTCATGACACCGAATTCGTCGAAAAAAATATATGAACTTTATAAAAAAAAAATTATTATTATATGTGGATAACTACCACAAAATATTAAACAAACCAAACTAAAACATAAAACACAAAAATATTTCATAATTTTAATCAATTAATCTTTGATAATTTTATTTTTAAATTCCTAGTATTGAATATAAAATAAATAATATAAACCATAAAAATAATTATAACTACTATAAAAATTATAATAAATTTTAAATAGAAAAAAAATTAAAAGTATAGCCAAACAAAACCTTCTTGTCATGAACTGCAGTGACTTCACAAAATCAGAGGGGTGCTTCACGAAATCTTCTTCATGAAATCAGAGAGGTGCTTCACAAAAATCATCTTTGTGAAATTGAACATGCTTCATAAAGGGGGAAAATAGGGTGCTTCACAAACGAGATAGGGTTCACAAACTTGGATGAGCTTTGTAAAATTATATAGGTTTCACAAACACCCAGATAGACCACATGAGGTTCTTTGAGAACAGTTTACAGATTCACAGTAGTTTCGAAACTAGATGAACCTTGTGGAAAAAGGATTTTCAAAATCGGATCTATGTTTTTGGGGGGATGATTCATGGAATAGGGGGCCAAATCATGGTTGAGTATTCACAGAATAGAGGGACAAATCGGAGGTGAGGATTCACAAAACAACAAGAACAGTAGGCCAAATCGGGGGTGAGGACTCAATTGTGGGAGAAAAGCTCTAAAATGGGGGTGATATTCGTATACAAGAGAGAAGGATGGTGTTGTATAAGATGGGTTAAATGGTTTCAATCGAATGTGATTTCTTAGAAAATGTCTTCTTCATGAGTTGATCGAAGAAAACACTTTTCAAGAAAGAGACTTCTTTGAATTCAATAATTAGAAGGAACTTTATAAGAAAGTGTCTTCTTTGATTTATCCCTAAAGAAGGTGTCATCTTAAAAATAATTCTCCAGTAAAAAAACCACACCATAGATACATCGGGAATAAGATTCCCTTTACATTATTTTCATAATTTATATAAAAAAATTATTTATATGTGAAATTTTTCCAAGAAACCCTATGTAAAATCACTACATAGTCTAGAGATTCCATACATCCACGTGTAAGCTCAGTGAATCCAACACCAAGTCTAGAAGTGGTCGATGGTGATAATGAAGTATTGATGATTCACTATTTTCACCACCTCTAAGGAGATTTATCTATAGAGGAAAATCTGGGGAGGTTGAATGCCTTTTCCAAATTCAGTGAATGTGCTCATGTTGGGAGGGTTTCTATTGGAGCCGTGAATGAGGAGATGGTGAAGAGTCATGTTTTTTTAGTTCATTATCATTGTAAATGATTTCATTCATACTGTAAACATGAAGTTCAAAGAAGATTTATTTTTTATGGATTTTTATTCGTGATACAAAGAAGGTTTTGTGGTGTAGGGGTGAAGATATAGAATTTTAAAGATATATGGAAGACTTTGTATCACGAGATCAAGATTTCATATCACTTACCACACATTCCATGAAATAAAAACGGAAGCTAAGGATTGGTTTGAGGCACAAGAACTATTTGTGCTGTGGTTGGTTCAATTAGTATAAAAATAAAAATACAATCACTATAGATTTTAAGGAAGAATTCAAGGAACTTTGATAATGGGGATTTTACATAGCTTAAAATTAAATAAAAGAGATATTTTGAGATAAAAACTTGACCCAATTAGATATTTTATACCTATATATACATACATAAGGAAATCCACTACTTTTTATGTGATCCATATCTACTAGTTTGAAGGTTGGAATACTGAAACTGGAATCAGGTCACAGTTACTATTGTGTTTTCTACTATTTTAGGTTCTCTTTATTTTTAATACTCCCACGTGACTGATTTGGCGAAGTAAGTTCTCTTGTGGAAAGTGATGTAAAAGAAGGGGGGTTTATAGGTGAAGTTTATTTATTTTTCTAGTCTATGTTTTAGGTTATTCCATGCATAATTATTTCTTAATATATTTCTCCTTATCGTTTCATTACCATTGTTTATAGGGATTAATAAGTACAATTTAATTCACCGACTAATATTTTTGAATTTTGTATGAACATTGCTTGATTTGGATGATTACGTTTAAATGTGTTATTGAGTCACCTAACCCAATTATGAACTAAAGAAATTGACCATATGAAATGTGGGATTATTGAGTTTGAAAGTGAGTACCAAGACCAAGGACTCTCTTAGACTCAACTCTAACAATAAAAATTTCTAAACACTTAAAATATTTACTTAACTAACATTAAAAACTAGAATTACTGAACCTAGAATGTCTTCTCACATTTTTTTGTCTCAGACTACTTTTTTCATTCTCATTCACTTAATTTTTTTAAGACTTTCTAAAACCTTCGTTCTGAATTTAACCACTAACTTACCACATGTTGCACTTGTTAGTAGTAGTTAGTTTTAGTTTCTATAAATTTCTAAATTCATTCACCCTATACAAATTAACAATACCCTATGGTAGTGTTAATATATAAGGAATCTTCTAAAGGATTTGTGATTAAACTTTAGTTGATAGAGCAGTGAGTTCTAAAATAGTGATATAATAGTGAGTTCTTGAAGTGATTAATTGTAAACCAGGGGTATAGTGATTCCAATATAAACATTATAAATAAGAAGTGTGCTTGTTGATTATGGGTAATTGAAACATAACTATTATATCCTCCTTATATTATCCTAGTGTAGGTGAACCAAGTAAAAAAATTGTCTATGTCTTTACATTCTTTATTGATTCATGTTTATTGTGAGGGGAAGATGTATTCCTAATAATGGTGAAACAAGATCATGAGAAATTATTGTCTTAATTCATTGACATTTACTAGTTAATCCCCCCCAGGGTATTAACCTTGATTGGGTCCAATAAAAATATAGATGAAATATTTTTATATTCTATGCACTTGATATCAAGAAGTAAGATCCCGAACCAAGTTCTGTTTTAGAATTTCAAAAGACAAACTAATTAGAATAAATGGAATGATGCAATGTAAGTTAAATTAAATTCCCATAATAGGAAAAAGTTATTTAGACATATATTTTTTACAGCCAAATTTGTGAAGCCTATTAGATATAAATGAGGTTTTTTGTGTAAATTTAATGAGAAAATCGATATTGTAAGATACAAATCTTAACTTATCACACAAGGTTTTTCCCAGAGAATCAAAATTAAACAAGGAAACATATTCACCTATTATATAGGTTATTAATTTTTAGTATCTAATTATCCATACAATAATTAAAAAGTATAATATTCATCTTATGAATGTTGTTAAATATTATATATATGGGTCCATGGAAATTGTATATATATGAGAATCTATAAAGGATTAAAAAAATTAAAAGAAGAAATTAAAAAATATATTCAATAAAATTATAGAAATACACATATGGGTTAAATAAAATATGGGGTATTTTGATCCTAGTATCGGGCTATTTGAAGGATACTTGGTGTGGATTATTGTGGGCCTAAAAACAAAGATATAGTGGGGGTTGATTATTGATGTCGGGATCATGATAGGATATCTAATAATTTCTAGATATCTTATGATAATAGAAATCAAGCCACACATTGTTTTGGAATATGATATCTCTATATATATATGGTTAATACACAGGGGGATATAAATGAATTGTGATAAGAGGATATGAGTTTCAAAACCTAAAATTAATTAGTAAGAGATTTTTTGTAATGAACAATGCCATAGATAAAGTGAATATGGTACTATTATAGTCTTATAATATAGTTCTTGATTGTATAAGAATGGGTATGTTTGATATTTTACTTTAGGTTGAGAGACTAGTTTCACTTTGGGGGTTTGGGTTTTGTTTCATCAATTTAGGGTTGAATTCATAAGTGATTTTGGATAAGTATTGAGGTTATTTGGTGTTTTTATAGGTTTGTGGTAAGTATGAAGGGTTACCTAGATGACACTACATACTCAGTGGAATGCCACTAGTTCCCACTGAATCAAGTAGTGGCCTAAGGGTGTCACTAGTTAGCCTATAGTACTTGATCAGGTACCCAGTGGGATTACTGGGAGTTTTTTAGTAAAGGTGTTTTGGTCCTTTTATATCACTCCATTTTTCATCCACTGCTCTTCTCCATCGATCCCATTTTTTCTAATAGCATGGAGTCCCCACTCAAGGTTCTTTATGGCCTTCTCCACCTCTCACTCTTGACTTATAATCCAAGGATGACATGAAGGAATGTTTTTATGTTATGTATAAATTAAAAGTCCCTTACTCTTATCTAATTTACTCTTCTTTTATTCTTTATGGATTCTCCTTACCTAGGCTAGGGATTTTAGAGTGAAATTCATCAGGGTATGGTTGAATTCATATGAATCATTAAATATTCACTCCTCTTTCTTCATGGAAGCTCACTTAGGCAATTGTATAACCTTTAATCATAATTTTGGTTGATAGGGAATGTGGTATATTTTAGGTTTGGGTTTTACCAATTTTTTTATGATTTATAGAGGTAATTTATTAAGTATTATTTGTATCATGAGGTTATTATATTTTTTAGAGAATTTATAGTGTAAATTATATTAGTTTCCTATGTATTTTTATTCATATTTATTATGACTGTTATGTAAATAAATTTCAAGGGTGATGACCACAATAATAATCAGGATGAGGGTACTAAAAAAGTGTAATGGTATATTAATCTCTTCAATGTACTTCTCTCCAAAAACAAATTAGTACATTGGAGGAGACCTTTGAAACCTTATTGACAATAACTAGGGCTACCATCAAATAATTGAATTATAACTACAAAGATCAAAACGTTTTACTAAGAAATATAGAATTTCACGTATAAAAAATTTCCATCCAACCAAGGATATGCCTATAGGGATATTGTTGTGTGATAATATGGCTAATCCATGAGGATAATTTAAAACCATAAACTTTAGAAGTGGAAAAATAATTAAGGATGAGATTGAATACCATAGAAAGAAACAAGATCAAGAATCTAAAAAGATGAGGAAAATAAAGAAAAAAATGATGAAAAATATAAAGTGGCTAATGAAGAAGAAATAGAAAAAGACCTACCACCTTAAAAAAATCATGAAATAATGAGTTTAAAATAAGAGGAATGTTGATGAAATTGGTATGTTTCCACTCATAAGGTAATTATTGATTGTGATGTCATGGGATCTCCCCAAGATGAATAAATATCCATGTAGCTTTTCAATTATTATTAACATTGGTTATAATAAGTTTGGAAAGGCTTTGTGTGATTTAAGTGAAGTGTGAACATAATTTCATGCTCAAATTTTAAGAGCCTAAGGTTATAGGACATGAAGACCATGCGAGTCACTCTTAAAATTGATGATTCAAAGGTGAAATATCCATGGGGATTGATTGAATACATTATGGGTAAATTATAAATTTTTTATTTACCGATATACTTCATATTGTTATACATAGATGAATAGTGGAAACAACTCATTTTAGGAAGACCATTATTGTCCTTGGTAAGATATATAATTGATGTAAAAAGTGTAGATATGTGTTTGAGATTTGTTGGTTAGAAGATCAATTTTAATGTGCATCGGGCCATCAAAAATTATGATGTGAAAGAGGATGGTCTCAAAGAGGAAAACAAGCTAAAAATAGAAGACGTTGTTGTCCTTGAAGAAAAGAATGAAGTTATTATTGTATAAAATTAATAAAATTGTGAAATTTATAAAGGTAAAATAATAAAACTATGAGACAAAATTAAATATTCTGGAGGTAAATTTGTCCTGGGAAGGTTCGTAGAGATCCAGTAGATTTGGTTAGTGTTTGATCTAACTTCTAAATTTATAAGACTAACAAAACACTATTGAATTAGACCCATGGAGGTGGAAAACATGTTTATCATAAGAAGATTGTGGATCATGTAAGTTCATTACAACCTTACATCACTTGAGATTAAAATAGGTAAGTTTGAGCTAATGACCTTAAACAAAATCACTTTCGGAAGGTAACATGAGTTTTTAATGTTTCCATAGGGGTTAGGGCATAGGATTTTTATAGGATGTAGAATCACTTCCCCTATTTATTTTTTACCCTAATTCTTTTTATATCACTATTTTTGTTTTATTTGTAAGACTTTAATAAATAAAGGAACAATAATATGAGTTTAATTCTTTATTTTTTTTCTTAAACTCATATACATTTTTTTATTTTGTTTTTTGTTTTAAACTAAAAGTAGGTACCCCACTTAGATTCTTTCTTTATTTATAATCTTGGATATTAAAATTACTTAGGATACCCATCATGAAATGTTTTATATTTCATTGTTAAAAAGACTTATTGAGTAAAATAGGGGATGAATGAGTAGGGATAAACATGGGGTTGGATTTAATGAATTGTGATTTAGGGGAATGAGTTGATTAATGTAAATTAAATTTATATTAAATTTAACAAGATTTTAAATTTTTAAATTTGTTTTGATTTTTTTATTTAAATATGTATGTCATGTGTTATTTCCCTTATAATATATTTCCATTCCTGAGAGGATTCTTAACTTAATTTTTTCTATTCTTTCTTAAAAATTTCTTAATAAATAATCAGTTGTGTTTTCCTTCTAGAAACTTTATTTCCATATTTTTTAATCTATGATTGAATAGAGTCACATTTAAAATTATTGCGGAATTTGTGTAGTTCCATATAATCCTTGATAACCACCTTTAAATTTTATCTTTTTTTCAATCCTTTAAAATCCACGAATGACCTTTTTAATAAATATCCACATTTCAAGACTATAGTACACTTCCTACATTTAATATTAGTGTTTTTCATGACAATAAATTAAAAAAGCATGGGGGAAATGTTTTACATGGAGGAAATGATGTTGTCTATTGAGGATAATATGTTAGGTTTTTTTAGGGTTGTGGTAAATGTTGGTGTATTTCATTCATTGTATTGAATTATTTTCCATCTTGAAAAAAATTGAAAAGAAATGGAAAAATAGTGATCAAATGGGTTGTGACTAGGGAGGCTCAAAAATCACCCTTAAATTAACCTATTATCTTGTTATAAATATTAAAATTATTTTTTAGGGGAGATAAAAAATGGTTTGGGTGAGAAGTGTGAGATTTTTCCCAAGAATAGATTTTAAAAAGATGAAAAAGTAGAAAAAACTATAAGAAGGTGCATCATTTCATTATACTTCAATGTTATATTCATGATATTTACTTTTATTTGGGAAGTGGTGAGTGATTTAATTTTTTAAAGATACTTTCATTGAGCTTGATTATTGAATATAATGCAATATTCTATAGATTTTAACCACACCTTTGAGCCTTTTTTTCACAAAATTACCAACATAACTAAAGCCCTAGATTAATTTGAAAATTAATTTTAATTCCTCATGATTATTTATGATATTTTTATTTTAGGGATGTAGATTTCAGATCCATTACATGATTATGGATAGAGATAATTTAATTGATGTATAATCATAACTCCATTTAATTTGTACCTTGAGTGATGAGGGAAAAATATTTCAAAGTGAGATAGTTTATAATTAGAATGAATAATAATGAAAATTTGAAAAACATGAATAGAGTGTAGAAGGGGAATTTACATTTTGATATGTAAATATATGTAATATGGGTGTTCCTTTGGGATAATTATGGGATTAAATTCTTGAGGATAATCAATGAATAAGTGTGGTGGATTTGATGTCTATGTTGTATGCAAATGATTTTTTATATTAATTTCATTAAATTATATTATTTATTTAATCTTAGTGTCCTTAGATTCATTGGTTTTGATTTTTTTTATTGGTGGGAAATAATTTTTTTTTTTTGAGAAATAATAATTAAAGAATCATTATCTTGAAGAAAGAAACGGTGACTCTATTTGAAGAGAATTTTGTGAAGAGAAATTCAAGTGTTTGGAAAAAATAGTCCATCCAGAATAGCATGCAGAAGATTTGATAGTACCTAAAGGTTAGCTAACCTATATCAAACACCAATAGTGATATATGAATGGTGAGTTAATGTGCACATATAGGATCCTAGTGTGGGTCATCACCGGACACATTTCAAAGAGTCAAGAAGAGAACCTTGAGCAGGCAGAAACTGGGCAAGAGAGTCTGGATGGGGAGATTTGAGGCTACTAATTTGATCCATCAGTGTATCCCCCCACATAAATAAACAGTTCTAAAATATCAAAATGTTTGATGAGGAAAAAAATTATTGGGTCATTGTTCATCATTAACCAAAACATCATCGTTCTACAACACATTTATTTCATCTCCCTTGGACAGACCCTTGGCCACTATTCATGCCATATTCTACTGCTCACAGTGCATATGACCACTAGAAAAGCTCATATTTTATCCATCTATAAGGATCAAGATCATATCATAAAATCCCTATTAAGATGAATTCCACCTTCGGAGCACTATTTAAACTTTGGAAACCCTGTGTATAGACACAGTGAAGTCTGAAGATACCATACATGCATGTTTGAGCTCTGTGAAGTCACTTCCGAGTTCATATTTATGTGATAGTGATAATGAAGTATTGATGTTTCGCTATCTGTATTGTGTTAGAGGATCTTTCACCACAAAATAGGAACTCAAAAAGTTGAATTTATCTTCCAAATTTAGTGGATGTGTTCATTTTGTGAAGGTTTTTCTTTGATTCATGAATGAGGAGACAAAGAAGAGGCATATTTTTTGAGTTCATTTGCATCAAAAATGATTTGTTTCATACCACAAACATGAAAGGTAGTGATGATAGGTTTTTTGTGGATTTTTTTTATGTTGGGAAGAGGATTTTGTAGTTTAGGGATGAAGATATCAAATTTTTAATGATATATGGAATATTTCATGTCACGATTTGAAGCTTTTACATTACGAACTACATATACCATGAAATGATAGTGGAAGTTGATATGTGCTTCATTCCATGAGAATTGTTTATGTCCTGGTTGGTCTAATCAGTTGAAAAATAAAAAAACAATCTTTATAGATTTTCCAGAATAATTCAAGGAACCTTTACCATGGGGATATTTCTCCACTAGGAAAAATATGGAAGAGATATTTTTATATAAAAAATTGATCTATTAAGAAATATTTTTCCCAATACATAAGGGAATCCAGTAATATGGAGGGGATAAAAATCTATGAGTTTTTAGACTAGAATACTGCAACTAGAACTAGGTCATTGTTGTTGCTATGTTTTATACTATTTTAGGTTCTTTTTATTTTTAATCCTCTTTCATGACTAGCTTGAGGAGGTAGGTTATCTTATTCCAAGTGATTTAAAAGAAGGGGGATTGTGTTAGTGATATTCATTTATTTTTCCAGTACATGTTTTGGGTTGTTTAATGCATAATTATTTCTTAATATCTTTCTCATTCTTATTGTGTGGCCATTTTTTACATGAATTAGGAAGTAAAATTTAATGCACCAACAAATCTACTTGAATTTTTCATGAACATTTCATGATTTGGATGATTATGTTTAAATATGGCATTGATTCACATAACCCAATAATGAACCAAATTAATTAACCAAATGAAATGGGAGATTATTGAGTTAGAGAGAGAGTACCAAGACTAATGACTCTATTAAACTCAACCATAAAAAAACATGGATAAACATTTTATTGTTTCACTTCAATAGAACAAAAACCAAGAATTACTTAACATGAAACATATTCTCACATTATGTTTCATCTCAACCGACATTTTTTTTATCATTTAATTAATTTCCCCAAGGATTTATAAAACCATCCTTGTGAGTTTGACCTTGATCTTACCACATGTTTCACTTTTTAGAAGTAGTTTGTTTGAGTTTTTATAAATTTATAAATTGATTCACACCATAGTAATTAACGACACCCCATGTGAATGTCAATATATAATGAATATTATAAAGGAATAGCGAGTAAACCTTAATTTAGTGGGTAGTTATTTCTTAGATAGTGAGATAATAATGAGTTCTCAAAGTGAATAGTTGTAAAATAGGGGGATCATGAATCTTCTTTGAACATTGTAAACAAGAAATGTGATTAGTGATTTCAATTCATTGGAACATCACCATTGTATTCTCCTTGGATTAGACCTGTGTGGGTGAACCAAGTAAAATTTTCTTGTGTATCTCTTTACTTTCTTTATCACTTCATATTTTTTACAGAGGATAGATTTGTCCCTACTAATGGTGAAGCAAGATCATTTCCAAGGTTCATTTTAAGAAATTGACGTATTGGCATACCCTGGTCCCCCTCCCCCCCTTTAGAGTGTTAACCCTACTTGGGGATAAAAAAAATATTAATGAAATATTTTCATATTTGGTGGCACATGATATAGAGAACAAAGATCTCTAACTAAGGTCTATTATAGAATTTTTAATACAACCTGATTGGAATAAAGGGAAGGATGCAATGAAAGTATAATTAAATTATCTTAATAGGTGAAGGAACTTTGGACATATCATGATTATGCTAAATTTTTTGGATCCTATTGAATATAAATTGGGTTTTCTGTATAAACATAATGAGAAAAATGAGATTATAAGATACAAATATCATATTGTCACACAAGGTTTTTCCTAGAGACCCAAAATTGATTATGAAGAGACATATCCACATGTTATGGATTTTATTACAATTAAATATCTAATTATAATTTTATTATCTAAAATGATAATATGCATCTTATGGATGTTGTTACTAAAGGTTTTGAGCCCAGTAAAAGTGCCAGTAAAAACAATAGAAAACTCAACTTTTACTCATAATCAATGAATAATCTGTGATGTACATGGTGAAGAACATTATAACCAATAGAGTAAATAATTGAAGATTAATTGGTTTATTAACCCCAAAAGAAAAATTCATGATTATCACATGTGATTTATAATTACCTTAATCTTGTAATTATTTATTCATTATTGAATCGATATACCACTCTTTTTGTATCATCATTGTATCAGAGGAATCAAGGATAGATTCCCTCTAGCAATGATCAAAACATGATTTGAGAACCTATGATCATCTTCATATAATTCTTTTTTGTGATAGAACATATGGATTTAATGCTTACAATGATTGTAAATGATCACAATTGAATCCTTCAAGGGAAGGAGAATTCATTATGGTGAAGGAGTAGAATTTCTCTATGTTTTTAAAATAATTATAGAAAGGGATCTCTCTAGGTCTTGTGAGAATTTTATTTCAAAATATTTGTGCACAATTATGGAATGTGTCTAGGGATTACACACCTCAAAAATTTCACAACCAATTTTATATAGCACTAAGGTTAGAAAATTATAATTGCACAAGGCCCCATATTATTTTTCTTAATCCTTGGTGAGCCTTATGTATAAATAATAATATTATTATTATTATTTACTTGATGTTCACTAAACTCATAGATAAAATAAATATTATTTTCTTGAATAAATAAATTAGTATTTCTTCAAATAATATTTAATATTACATTTCTCCGTGGACCATCAAACTCAGTCTACCAATTCTCCTCGATATTTATCAGTACTTGAATAATAACTATTTATTTAATTAAAGAAATATCACTGCATTATTCACCAATATATATATAAATATTATATTCACTAAATTAGTGAACAAATATTTATTAAATATTAATGTAAATAAATAAATAAATATTGTGTTTCCTTATGAATAAACTAGAATAAAGAAATATTTTATATTCATGCAATTAAATAAATAATTATCTTATGAATATGTATTTAATAAATATTCAACACACATATATATTTTCTCAAGTAACTGGTGATTAAATATTTTTTATCAAACTAACATGATTAATTATTAAACCACATTCAGGAATAATATTTATCCAATATATTAAATTCATATAGAATTTCATTGAGGTTATGAATACACTTGGTGTGTGACTATCTAGGCCCCTTTCTCATTGGTATTAGGCTACACTGCCTAAAGTAGAAGGTTAACATCTAGAAACACACCATGACTCCCTTTATCTCAATATCTCAAATCAAGAAGGTTGCATGTTAGCATCATCAAACTATGTGCTCGATGTCTCTTTCTTTGGATTCCCAGAAATTAACCTTCCAATAATACCATCATAACCATAGACTTAATCAATTAATTCCATTACCATCAAAGGGGATGAGATATCAACTTCTATTAAAGAAAAGAAGGGATAAATCCTTTCTCACATTATTCATTAATGGAACATCACTTGTGAATTACCTAATATATCCTACCTCATTGTGAGGATATGTCAACACCATTTTCTTCAATACATCAAAGTTCACAACTCAAGACATGAATTAATAAAAATCCTAAATCCTAAGGATCACTACACATGTCCATAGATAGGAATATTCAATTACACATATAAATATGAATTTCATATTGTTGGTCATGTTCTCATAATCTCTTTCACTGAATATTACTAAGAGCATACACTATGAAACATTGTCTCAAAGTCCTATGATCTCCAAACCTAATCGAATGTATCATTTGTGTCCCATAAAATTATATCATCTGGATATAGACTATGTGTTTAAGAATACTGTCATGGAACTTCTAGGTTATCATCGTAGTAGGGAACTATTATGACCTTCCAATATGACAAGTACCCTTTGTCCATTATCATATACTATGCAACATAGAAGAACAATCGTGATATGATAAAAATTTATTAATATTAAAATACATGAATACAAGTAATCATAAAGTACTTAGAATTTGATTTTAGGGAACCAATAACAACAAGCTCCCACGTTCACTAGAGTCGGCTACTGAAAACCGTTTGTTTGTTATCTCTCACATGATATTCATGCTTTTACTAAGATAAATATTTAGTCAAGGGATCCACCATGTTTTATTCCAAGAAAACTCTACTCATAATGACTTCATCCCTCTGAGAAAGATCCCTCAAGGGGTGATATTTTTTGTGTATGTGACCTTGGGTATTTTATAAGATTCGCCACTGTAGTATTATCACAGTACATTGTGATAGGATCTTTAATTATAGGTACCACATCAATATCTTGGAAAAAAAATCAAATCAAAGTGGCCTATTTAGCTGCATTAGAAGCCTATATATACTTATACTCCATTGTAGAATCAGTGACAATCAGCTTCTTTAATCTCTTCCAGCTCATAGCTCCTCTATTGATACTAAAGACATATCTTGACTGCAACTTCAAATCATTCGGATCTGTTTGGAAACTAGAATTAGTATATCCTCTAATGAAAAGTTCCTCATCTCCTCTATATACCAGGAATATATCTTTAGTATTCCTTTGATAATTAAGGATATACTTAATATTATATCAATGTTTTTCTCTAGGATCATCTTGATATCTACCTACCATGACTAAATTGTAAGAAACATAAAACCTTGTACATAGCATGGCATATGTGATAGATCCTATTAAAAATGTGTATGGGATCTTACTCATTATCTCTCTCATTTTGTTCCTAAGAATACATTTTCTTGGAGATATGTATACCATGTGATGATAGAACCAATTCCATCTTAGATTGATCCATAATAAAATAAATTTAGTATCAAGTCAATGTGTGTGCTTTGACTTAGTTCAAGTAGTCTCTTGGATCTATCATGAATTATCTTGATCCCTATAATATATATTGCTTCCCCAAAGTCTTTCATGTAGAAACACTTGTTTAACTGGTGAATTTATGATTGTAATACTGGTATATCATTTCTAATAAGTGAGGTTTCTTCAACATATATTATTAGGAATATAACCTCACTCCCACTAAACTGCTTGTAAACACATGGCTTGAATTTACTCTTTATGAAACCTAAATCACTTATAACTCCATCAAACTGAATGCTCTATAACCTAGATTCTTGATTTAACCCATAAATGTATCTCTGTAATATGAATATCTTATTTTCATTTCCTAGAGTCACAAACCCTTTATGTTGTGCCATATAGACATCTTCCTAAATATTCTCATTATGGAAAGCAGTTTTTACATCCATCATCCAAATCTCATAGTCATGGAAAGATATTATGGAAATTAGAATTATAATGGATTTAAATATGAAAACTGGATAAAATGTTTCATCATATTCAACACCATGATGTTTTCTAAACACTTTAGACACTATTCCTCCTTTATAGGTACTTATTTTACCTTCCATGTCCATTTTTCTCTTGAATAACCATATGCACCAACAATATTTACATCAACTTTCCAATCGACTAGAACCCGAACATGGTTATGATACATGGATTCCATCTCAAAATTCATAGATTTTACCATTATGAAGCTTATGAGTTATCTACTTTCTCCTTATATTAAATAGGATCATTATTTTCAACCAATAATGAGTCACCATCTTTGATGACTACAAAACCATGCCTCATTGGTTCTATAACCTCTTTCATTATTCTACATAGTACTTGTATTTCAGGAACAACATCTTCTACAAGGACTTATAGAATGTCTTCATATACCAACTCATGTGTATCATTACCATAAACTTTATCGAAGTCAATCTTTCTCCCACTATCCTTCTTAGGGATGTACTCCCTCTCAAGAAAAATGGATTGTATTGAAAGGCTCACCTTTTTATCTGATGTTTTGTATCAATAGTATCCCCTTTTCTTATTGGGATATCCCATAAAGATACACTTCATGCCTTTGGGTGATAGTTTTCTTATATAGTTTGTCTTAACAAACTCCATGTATCCTCATGCCTGAGTATGTGACAACACAGATTTATTTCCATGAATTAACTCATATGGTATGTCGTATAAAACCTTAATTAATACTTGGTTTAGAATGTGTGTTAGACCATTTAATTCATATCCCTAAAAGCATAATAGAATAATTTAATGGCTCATTATCAACCTTACTATATCAAGAAATGTATTATTCCTCCTTTCACTAACACCATTCCACTATGGTGTATAAGGAGGAGTGAGTTGGCATAAAATCCCACACTCCCATAGAAAGTCAATGAATTCTTGGTTAAGATACTCACCACCTCAATCAGATTGAAGCTTATTTGTCTTCTTACCAAGTTGATTATCTACTACATTCTTAAACTCATTTAAATTATCAAAGGATTTGAACTTATACCTCATCTGATAGTCATATCATTATCTACTTTAAGTCATCAGTAGAAGTAATTAAGTAAGAATACCCACCTCTAGATTCTACTAAAAATGGTCCACACACATCAGTGTGTACACATTTTAGAAGCTATATAGGTCTTTTAACTTTTCCACCAAAAATTTTCGTGAATATTTTGCCTTATAAATAAGTGTGACATCTATCAAGTGACTTTATCTCAAAAGAGTCTAAATAACTATCTTGATAGAGCTCTGTTAAACGCTTCTCATTTACATGACCAAGATGGTAATTCCATAGATGGTTATGAAATGAGTCATGAAAAATTGATTCATTATCAATTTATAATACTTATTTTTTATTATTTAATACATAAATACAGTTATTTAAATTTTTCATACCATAACATATGTCGTATTTATTAAAGAAACAACTTTTATTTCTAAAATTGAAAATATTATCATATGTATCTATATAGGATACATAAATTATATTCTTTATAATAGTTGGTACATAATAAAAATATTTTAAAACCTAGATCATCTCAGTTGGAAATTGAAGGTGGTGGTCTCCAATGGCTAGAGCAGTTGACCTAGTTCCATTGGCATCCCGAAAATACACCTTGCCTTTAGAAATATTTTTAAATATACTTGGTTTCTACTTTTTAATATAGATTTCAGACCCACAATCTGTATCCAGTTACCAATGTGTAGATATATAAATATTTCACTCGATAATGAATGCACCTGAAGCTTCCCCTTTCTTTTTAAATTGGGTGTTGTTCTTCTTCTAGTGGCCCAAATTTCCACATAGAAAACATACTATATCCTTTTACTTTGTTAGACTTAGAATGATCCTTGGGACCCTTTTCCTTGTTATTCCTTTTCTTATTCACCATAAGGACCAAATTTTTTTCACATGCTTTCTTTTATCAACTTGGATAATAAGAGTAAGGAGTTCCAAAATATTCTTCTCATTATTTCTCATATTATAATTAAAAATAAAATTGGATAAACTCTTAGTAAATGAAGATAAAATGAGATATATGTGAATATCATCAAGGATATCAAATCCCAAGATGTCCACACGCTTAATATATCCAATCCTCTTGACTACATGAGGCCTATATGGCATCAAATCTCCAATATTTCATGTGAATTTTTCATTGGATATCTCATATCTATCTTTTCATTCATTATCTTGTTAATGTTAATGAAGGTGAGATGTGATACTATACGCATTAATATCCTTGTTTTTCTTTAAAATCTCACTAGACATGGATGATAGTAGGAAAAATTAGAAGTTTTTGGCATCATCCAAATTTTCCATATAGATAGATGGTTATTCCTTACTATCATCATCGTCAGGAAAATCCAGAATAAGGTTCTTAACACATATAATTTCCTTTCATGGCATATTATAACATGTAGGTGCCTATACAATTATTATAAATTCAAATTGGTTGGGAAGGTTATACTTCTCTAATATGGATCGTAATGATGTAGTCAAAGTCGGGTGGGTTTCCATTTCTACAAAAAATAACAAAAAAATAGTAATGTATCTAGATTAAAAAATTAGATAATAAATGTAATTTAATTTATTAATCTCCCACTATTTTATTGAAACCTAATATCCTTCACCATTAGTTTTTTAATATCATTCTGCATGGGTATCCTAGTGGTAAAGATTTATATGCCTTTTATCATAACCTAGATGGAGGTTTGAAATGTTACTAGATGGTATTTAGATAGTTTTAACTTTAGAACTATAATAACATACACCTCCTTAATTTGTTAAATGGACTCCCCAATCCAGAAATCCTAGATTAGGATTTCTTCGGCACTTTGTCTACAAGTTTCACTAAGTCTCATAAAGGTGATCAACCATGAATTCAAGATTGGTTAATTCAACCCAAAACTCAAGATAAATATTCCCCAATAATTGAAATCACCCCAAATAAGGTTGGTCGATAACATTGAAATGTGGTTAGATTTCTACCAAAGTAGTGGAAGGATATACCAACTTAATATTTTATTTGATCGATTTTCATATTTATGTGTAAACTTCCCATTTTACCTTATTACATGCATGGTAATATTAAGTGGATTTTACTTAAGTGATTAACCATGTAGGTCTAGATAAAGTTTAAAAATATTATAATATCTATTTTAATTCCATATTTCATGCTTTTTAATTAATTTATTTAGTGATTTAAACATCTATAAATAATTAACCATGCAACTGAAAAAAAAATTAAAAAAAAATAAAGTGGAATGGCCATGAGATTCTATAATGGTTGGTTTATCTAGTAGATGATAAAAAAATAATTGAACCTATAGAATTAACTCATATAATTAAGCATGGTTTTAGTTATAGTATTCCACCTGTGCCTATATACCTTTTAGATTGGTTTCTCCTAGACTCTGAGCTTGAACCACCTCCACTCACCTAGGATCTCTATCCATTACATAATTTTAATCACATACATGTTATGTGAACAAAAATATTGGTTAAAGGGTTTTATATAAAATAAAATGTGGGAACACATACCCTTACATAATGATAGAAGAGGAATAAATCACATACCATAATTTAATTTAAAAAATTATTACAAAAACATGCAATAATAAATTAAATAAACCAATCACATACACATGTTGGTCTATGTTTATAGTTATCTGTATTGTATGCAATGAATATGAAAAAACAAACTATCTAGAATTCACTTCAATTCATTATTTATTATTAATATAAACACATATGAAGGAATTCAGTTAATTAATTAATTAATTTTCTTTATCTTAATGATCATTCAAAGTATCTTAGAGATACTCATCATAAATACAATATGGTAAATAAACATTTATCCAGTAATTATAGATAATTTCATGTAATTGATTGAGATTTTATTAATTATGAAAACCTTTATTACATAGTTAACACATCAAATGTCAATAGTGCAATTAGGTTTTTTAATCCTATAATTAATTATTCCTTATGTAATTTAATTCTATTTTTACAAGATGCCTACACAGTGTTTACTAATGAGCTATACACTATGTTCTCCACTTTTTGTGTATCTGGGATAAATTCTTAAGAACTCATCATGTATCTTAGTATAGTTACATAATGTGTTCTAATGAGGTACACATCAAATTTTCTTCTTGTCATGTGTCCAAAAAACTCATATATGAACTCAGTGTGTTCTTCAGATGTGGTAATTAATGAGTCACATAGAATTTACGCTAACTAAACACTGTGTATCTCATTAATGATATAGTATGTTAGTCTCAGGTGGTGTTATGTCATGTATTTTACCTTATAGTTAGCAAAAAATTCATAGCAAAATTGTGAAAACTACACGACGTGTATGCCAACTACACACCATGTGGTCTGATAGAATGTGTTCTAAGCTAGACTAGTCAAAAAAAATGTGTATTAAATGAATTACATGCCATTACTTCTTTTCATTTCATGTGTCACATAACATGTCCAGGTGTAGTGAACTTGTTTACAGAATGTGTACTTTGAATCACCTCTCATGTATCCTTGTCAATCAGCCAGAATCCTCAACATCTCTTGATGGAATCTTCAATTGTTCTCTATTTGTTCTTAATCTATTTAAGATGATATGAAACTTGAACAAAGATAATTAATATGATTAATTCATGTAAATTAAAATTCTATATTTAAATAAAAAATAAACTAGAAGTGAAAACTAACAATAATTGCGCATAATTGAATAATGGATAATAAATAATTATAAATTATCATGTGACCCTTTGATACCACTTGAAGGTTTCGAGTGTAGTGGAAGCACTGGTGAAAATCATAACCAACTTGACTTTTAGTAATAATTTATGAAGAATATTTTATGTACATGATAAATAATTTCATGGCCAATAGAACTAAAATTGATGATTAATTAAATTGTTATTCCTAGAACCAAAAAGGTGAGATCATCACATATGATTTATAATTAATTTATACATATATTTCAAATTACCTTGATTTGTACTTCTTTTTTCATCAATGAATTGGTATACCACTCTTTTCATACCATCATTGAACTAGAGTGATCAATAATAGATTCCCTCTAGTGTTGATCCACACCTGCTTCACAAACCTTCTATCATCACTGTATAGTTATCTAGGTTCTATCACGGATGAATATAACACTTGTGATGATCATCATTGATTGCAACTGAATCCTATAAGAGAAGAAAAATTCATTCTGGTGGTGGAGAAAGAAGTTAATTTTGCAATCACATGTAACCTTATACAAACGTACACTATGTAATATAATCTCTTTATCTTGATATCACAAATAAAACTGGTTAAATGCTATTATTATCAAGATATTTTCTCAATGTCACTTTCTTTGACATTTTAGAAATGAACTTGCTGACAATGCCTCTATAGTCATGGACTTAATCATGTAGTTCCATCCTCATCAAAGGGCATAAGATATCTACTTCTGTTGAAAAAATAGAATGGATAAATCCTTTCTCACATTGTCAATTAATGTAATATCACTCCTGATACACCCAACGTATCCTACCTCACCACAAGCATATTTCATCATAGTTTTCATCAATACATCAAATTATGAAACTCATGACATGCATTAATAATAATCTAAAAGTATAAGGATCACGACACACATCCATAGGTAGGAATATCCAATTGGATTTGGTGACCTAGAACCAACTACTTTCTACTTTATATTACATGAATATTCAAAGGAATAAATATTAATATTAATATTTTATCACATATTGATTTTTATTCAATATAAAATTGATGAAATAATGTCATATATTATATGTTACATTGATAAGGTCATAGTAGTTCCCTACTATGATGAGAACCTTGAAATTCCATGAGTATATTATTAAAAATAGTTCTACAGTCAGATAATGTACTATGATAGGTCGCCTAGCATATAGATTTTTAGGTGTGGGTACTCATAAGAGGATGATGCTTCTTCTCATGAAGTTCTAATTTGGTAATCTCTAAGATATGAGATTATAAGAAAAGACCCACCAATAGTAATTTCACATGTTTTGGTGTCATTAGATATTCTTGTGTGTGGGTGTGTGTAATGGTCCTTAGACTTTAATATTACTATTAATGTGTGTTATGACTTGCACACTAAGATGTATTTCTTACACCATGATCATAATATTTTGTGGTGAAGTTAGATATGTTGGGTATGTCATGAATAAAATGTTGTTAATTAATAAGTTGATGAAGGATTTATCCCCTCCATATTTATAAAAGTTTATATATCGACCCTTTGATTGAAATGTAACTATTTAATTAAATTCAATGGTCATAGTGTAACGAAATTTATTTTAGATATTCAAAGAAATATGTATCAAGCATATAGGTTGATGACACGTATATGGAACCTTCTTTATGAGATATTAAGACAAATGGATTATATTACACAATGAGAATTCATATGTTGTTTTAGTCATTGTTGCATTAATTTCTTTCTCTTGGGTGCCTTAGCCCATTTCTAGATAGTAATCTTGGACATTAGGCAATCCTACTAAATTCCAATGAGAAAGAATCATAAAGGGTCACATACTAAGTTTTTTGTTGATCTCGATTAAATTCTATTTGAATTTAATTAATGGAATAAATATTATTCTGAAGACCAAGGAATAGTTTTATTCAAGTTTTATCAGTCACATAAATTAAATAAATATTTATTCACTGGATTGTGAATAAAACGTATTTATTTATTTTATTATATATTTAATAAATATTTGTTCAATGGTTTTTAGATAAAATATTTATTTATGAATAGAGTGTTTATTATGGTATTCAACAAATGTTGAGGAGTTAGAAAAAACCAAGACCACGTTCAGTTATAAATGTTAATTTATAAGAATGTTAAATGATATTTGTTATTGTGTAAGTTAGCGTGTACACTGTAAAATATTATTATTATTATATTATGGCATGGGGTTTAATAAAAATTATTATATTATTTAAGGGATGACATGTAATTAAAAAATATTTTAACATAAAATCTAGCTCTATAAATAGATGGATGTGTCTATTGGGTAGGGTTGGTCCAAAATTGAAAATATACAATCGTTGTGCACAAAAAACATCTCTCTCTCTCTCTAAAACTTCTCCTCCCTTCCTCTTGAGAAAAGGGAAGAATTCCTTCAAGTATGAAGGATCTTGGAGTGATCAATATGAAAAATGTAATATGGTTGATTCACCATGCTAGCACTTGAAAATAAAGCAGCGTTGCTCTGAGATCAAAGGAGCACGTGTGGATCACCACTTGATGGATTCTATACTTGGGCCCTTAAATCACAATGAAGGTAATTGGAAAGGGTTTTTAAAAGATCAAAAATGTCATTAAAGAATGGATCCTAAGAAGTGGTAATCATTTATTCTAATCATAAATAAATTAATTATAAATTTAACATTCTAGATCCTCTTTTGGGGTTTCGAGCAACTCTAAATTAAAATAAATTTTAATTTTAACACACGCCAAAGGTACTTCCACTGCACCCAATACCTTCAAGTGGTATCAGAGCATGGTTATGTTTTAAATTTAAAATTATTTATTTTATTGTGGATCAATATATGAAATCATTGTTGAACTTTTCATTTCATATTATTCGTTCTTTAATCTGATTTGAATTAACATGTTTTCAAAATTTTAATTTCTTTGTTCAAGATTCAAAATTTCTTAAGTTAAAGAATATATGAAGAATAATCAGAGATGTCATTAGGAAGTGTCAAGGAATCTGGCTGAATAAAATGGTATTACACAGTGTGTGGCTAGAGTAAATACCTTTTACCCAAGTCCACTACACCTGGTCATGTCACAAGATACATAAAGAACTAAGCAATAATTACACATGATTCATTATTTTCACACCATGTGTATACTGGGCCAATCGGGCACACAAAATGTCGGATTACATGGCATGTAGCCTCCAAATAAATTATAGAATTAAATTACATTAAATTGAATATTTCATCATTAAAACCTTGTTTTATTGATTGGAATACCTGGTGTGTTTGATAATTTAACAATGGTTTTAAAGAATTTAAAATTCTTAATTAATTTATTATAATAAATCTAAGATTATTGGTTCTGTTGTTTATTTTCCATGAATGACATTAATTTATTTTAATGAATTCTGGAAGTCTTAACTAATAAATTGGGTCGACTTAACCGAATCTATATTGGATTTAATGGTCTCTATCTTCCCAATACAAATTTAGAGGCAAGTGTTTAGGAAATCTGTGTCAGGGTTTCTAGATTTGGGAGTTCACTCAATAGATCAAGGAGATACAAGCCTGTAATTGGTAATAATTCCTTCCTAAATACTTTCTAGTAATTTTAATGGCCTCTGTATGGATTATAAGAAAGGAAATACATATCCTTTACACTAGAATATCCGAGAAACTAGACATTTCAAGTTCAATAGTGAGGTATTTTGAGACTTGATAATGTCACAAACCATCCGAGGTCGACCTTATACCGGTCACCCAAGCCGGCACATGACAAGCCCCAAAGAGAATTCCCAATCCCCACGGGCTGGAAACTAGTCTCGTGCATCAAGTTAAAATAGGAGGGAATTATTTTTACCATAAATAGAAGACAAATAAATAAATATAAATTGAATGGAATAAATAAACACTAGTAATGGAAAATAGAACAAATTTTCATAGTGAAACATACCTTCAAGTAACTTTCTGGGTCACCACTAGACATAAAACCATGCTCGCTTCAAGAGTGATCCAACACTAGAGGAATCTGAAACTGAAAAGATAAAGTAGGTTTGAGCACTGAAATTATCAGTAGTAATTCCAAAGATAAACCATGGAATCCATGTATTTTCCTTTCCTATAAACATTCCATTAATGATAGTTTAAATATAAAATTATATAAATAGGATTTTTCACATTTAGTAAACAATCCTACCTTTCTTTTTAAGACAACACACACCTCGTTCCTATTTTCAAAAGATGTGTTTACTATTTTAAAACCAAAGTCCAGCCAATTGGGCTATAAGGATATGTTGAAAATAAATAAACAAATAGTTTAACCAGGAAACCAAGTGTAGAAAAATAAAAACAAGCAAGCATATTCAATTAGTAACCATGGGCGATCCTAAACATCCCTTGAAGACCCTTTGATATACTTAGTTCAGAACTACCTGTCATCATATGGTGAATTCCCTAAGTCTATAACCAACTGGTCTCCCTCAAATAATCAGTCCAGTGGCACATCCCACCTAGCCTATCTGTAATTCAGGGGGTACCAACCCATATAATCAATGTTGATCAGTAACTGTCACTCGATCCTCTAAAAGATGCCCAATAACCCATGGTAAATATACATAAATTGTGTAAGTAGGAGGCCCTCACATGTGTGACTCACCTTACATGTCGTCACCGTACTTTCTTACCCCAAACATGGACACCCTATACGATAACCCATAAATGGATATCCCTCCTATAGAGGTTCCCTATATATACATGTACACGTCATATCATCCAAGGTTACAACAAGGTCGTCATGCCATATAACCATTTAACCCTCTCTTTAAAAAAAATCAAAGTGTCAAATAGGCCTTTACCCATACACATCCAAATTAATTTTCCAAAAACATTACACAAATTATCCCCAAAACAACAACAAGCACCACTTTCATAATCATAACTCCAAACGGGCCCTTACCCTTTTTTATCCCGGTTCCTTTTAAAAATCCATGATGAAAACATACAAGGCATTTAAATATGGCAAGTAGCTTCCATATCATTTATAAACCAAACTTATTTTTATAAATGACAAAACATACCACAACTTCAAAACAAACTTGAAACCACTTTAGAAATCACACAAAGAGACCAAAATTCCATTTGTAACCAATGAACCATTTTAGAAACCAATGTTGAAGGAAATCATTATTTTAAAGTTCCATTTTCATTTGAGGACACATCCATGTGTGCACTTCATGCACTCATGGATATGCCAACATCTAATGACACATTATAGACTTCCAAGAAAAACCCAAAAACCATTTTTAAAACCCCCATTTCCTTTAAAACCAAACCCAACCAATTTTATAAAATATTTCCATGGGAAAACCTCATCCAAATAACCCAATTTTTTTCTACCAAAACACACTTGGCATTTAATCAAACCCATTTGACACACACACACACCTAGGTATAAATAAAGAATTACCTTGAAACATATTTTTAGAAAATTATACTACCATGAAAGCACCACAATAGGATAACCATATGCATTATCAAGGTGCGAATCATATATAAAAATTTATTGGAACACTCAAGCATGAATTTCATTTTAAAAGAACAAAAGGATTTTCAATAACCACCCTAGGTGCCACAAACCTAGGCATAATACACAAAACCATTTGAAAATATATTTTTAATAAATTATACCAATAACAAATCACCACATTAATCTATCCATACGTATTATAGAGTTTTGAATTGAATTTAAAAATTAATTGGAAACATGCAAGCATCAATGGGTTGTTTCAGAAAGAAAAAAGATGGAAACACCTGCCTCAATGGCGTGCGAACATGACGAAGCTCCAATGGGAGGAAGGATAAGGACTCTTGGACCAATTGTACACCCTAAAATCCAATGAAAATTGAGTCATAAGGAAACACTAACACCTAGGGTTCAACCATGGGAAGAAAACCCCAAAATAAAAGGAAAACTCCCCGGAGGGGGTATACACTGCCACCAGAGGAAGAGGGTGGCCCCAGCAGGGTCGTGCACCAGAGGGGTGGTCGGCACCAGCGGGTCACACGCTGTAGAGGAGGTCGCCAGTAGGTCGCACGCCTGATAAGGAGGGTGCTGGCAGGTCACGCACCGAATTGGAGGATGGCCAGCTAGGGGGGCACTAGAGAGGAGGGCGCCATGAGGGGAGATTACTAGAGGGTTGCTCGCCGGAGGAGGGGAGTGCGTCGGGAGGGGCACACATAGGTAGAGGAGATAGAAGGGGTGTCGCGTGGGGGGTGAGGAAGGAATAAAGGGATGACCCCCTTTAGGGTTTCTAAAAAAAGAAACAAATAATAATAATATTATTATTATTATTATTATTAAACTTTCTTTTAATTTCATTTTATTTTTCTTATTTATTTTTCATTTAATTTTATAATTTTTAAACACAGGGCATGTTACATGGTTTGGTCGCACGGTCTGCCAGACCGTGCACTAACCATGTGCACTGCACACGCATGATCTAGTTGCAAGATTTCCTAAACCATGAGAAAACCATGCGTAGGCCAAAAAAATTCCCAAAAACTCTAAAATTCAAAAAAAAAACTCGAGACTCAACTCAAACCTCAACCAAAAAGATCCAAAATTAAGAAGAGAATAAAATAAAGAATTTTCCATGGTCGGGGTGTGATATATAAAATAATGGTAGAATTAATAAAATTAATTATTATTATTTCTCACATAATTTGTAATCAAGTAAAGTATTAATTATATATTTTAATTATTGTAGAAAATGTCAAAAAAACCATGAAAATAGTGTAATCATTCCTTAACTCAAGATACGTTCTTACAAATATAAATTTTTAGATATGGTTTAATTTTTTATGTGAAGCATTATTATCATAAAGTTTTTATTATGTATTTTAATCCCTTATTCCGATTCTTCCATCCCAGTAGGAAAGAGAAGGTGAAAAGTATACATATTGTAGATATGTTAAGGATGTGTCCTATGTCCGTTGTATTATATTATCAACTATGTATAAAGGTTGATGATACAACATAAATTCATGGATTCATAAACCATAATATTACATCTCCATTCTATTGAGAAAGAAAAGGAAAGTCTAGAAATAAATAATATTTTTAATTCACTATATCAGTGTAAACTGAAAGAAGGTGATCTAGCTACAGATCATGCTTTCAAAATGATGGGGTATATTGATCAGTTAGATAAATTAGGCATTCGCTTATATAATAAATTCTCCATTAATCTTATCTTATTGTCCTTGACATAGAGGTTATCCTTATTTTTCAAATCCCAGATAAATGAAATTGATAAATCGATCGATAAACTTTTTTCAATACTTCACCAAGAAGATAAGGATTGTTTGAAACCAGTTTCTCCACCACTTATGGTGAAACGTTTTAAAGCCAAGGATGAGTATCCCATGGATAATCTAAATCAAAAATATCCTATAGAGTGCTCTTTAAAGAGACAAAATATTCAAATTTAGAAGAATAAACAGAGGCTCTTTGCTTCTTATGTTGAAAAAAAAGACACTGGAAAGTAAATTTTAATTAATTGAAGAAGCAAGAAGTTGAATTCACTTCAGTTATATCCATTAAGTTTTTATTCATCACTTGTTTATTAAATACAATATTCTTACAACATATAAGTATTTAAATAAAATAAATGATCAAGAATAGAAAGATTATAGAGTGAACTCAAAAGGAGCTAAGAAAGGGTGATTCCTATGTCAGCCAAGGGTATATCACTATTTTTTATTTCCATATTGGGTTAATTCAAGTTAGTAATAAGTGTTATAAAAACATTTATCTTAGTGTACGACTTGACACAATGAGACATTATTTCATTTTTGGAATAAATATCGGTATGGTACTTGAATACCAAACTAACAGTTCAGTAACTCTTGAATCACAAATATACATTGCAATGAATGGTGAATATAAAAAATATAAGACTCTTACCATATTATGACAAGATAATTCATTGTAAAATAAAATATAAAGTAGTTGACCTATTTATACCCATAAAATTGTTTTAGTGTCAATTGATCTAAGATATTAGATATATAAAAAAACTACTTATCATGGTTTAGATAGAGAAAACTTTATAAATAAAGGTACATAACAAAAAATTTAGAGTTGTTTCAAGATGGCCATGTGAACTATTTTAAAGATAAAGGTAGCTTCATATACTTCATGATATTTCTTTAATAAATTTTAGAAATTCCCAATGAAGTAAATGAATGCACTTAGTAAAGATTAAGGAATATCTGAGTTGGCTTGTCATAAAACATCTAATCCAAGTAATCATTGATTATACATGTGGAGTAAAGGTTATACCTAACTCACATTTCCTTATATGCATCAATTCCATGATGGTGGTAAAAGGATGATCGATGGTGAGTCTTATATATATATTGAAAATCTATCATCTTTCCTTCCGATACAAGTTTTTCAAATGGAAGTTCAAAAACATACCATAATCCTAACATATTTTATTGTCACGACCCGACCTCGGGGCCCGTGCCGTGACTACCCCAAGCCCGCCTTCCATAGGCCAGGGGCTGGCGACTAGCACCAAGGCGTAAAATCCCGGTAAACAGGGAAGGCATTGCCTTTATAAGTAACAACCACCACAGAGTCAGCAAGCGGAAAGTAACTACAAGTGCAGAAAAGTAAAGGGGGCCGGAATACAAGCCCAAACTGAAAGTACAACTGAAAAGGTAAAGAACAGCAACTAAAGAAAAAGACGGCGGCCTCGTGTCGTCCACTGGCAATCCCACCTGAAGGGTGGGTACAGATGGCCTCCAGGCTCCTCGGGTCCCACGTCCGCTCCGAGCACGTCCCGCCCAGTGGTCCACCTCCAGGTACCGTCCTGCTCCACGCCCCAACCGTGATCAGCGCTGTCCGTCGTCTGCATCCAACACAACAAGGTGCGGGCATAGCCCGTGCAGGGGTGAGTATAAACTACTCAGTAAGGACCCCGAGACCCCCGAAGGTCTCCCGAAATCCACAAAGGATATAGCACAAAAGAAAGATGCAATCACGAAGTAACATCTGACTCGACTTAGGTATATGCCCATACATATACCTAAGTCCCCAATTCTAGCTCTGCTCACGAGCTCAAGAACAACTCAATCCATGCAGGAAAGCAAGACTCAAATCCACAAGGAGAGTAAACAGTAAATCCACAAAGGATAGTTCAACACAAACCACAAAGGAGAGTAACATAAGATTCAGCTCAACCAGGTATACTTTTTCAGATGACGTCAAAGATGATCACTGATCCATCTAAGTCGTCGGACCCACGAAGGATCGATAGGTACTAACCCCCGCAAAAGACCCACACAGGATCGGGCTCACACAGAACCTGTAGGCAGTGGCTCACACAAAACCGGTAGTAAGGACCCACATAGGATCGGGCTCACACAGAACCTGTAGCACTGATCCACGTAGGATCGCTGAGTGCAGTAGTCGACGCAGTCCACTGAGGATCTCTGCACAGTCGTCGCCGCAGTCCACGAAGGATCTCTGCTCTGCCGTCGTCGCAGTCCACTGAGGATCTCTGCTCTGTCGTCGTCGCAGTCCACGGAGGATCTCTGCTCTGTCGTCGAAGTCACAGCCAGCGCTAGGGTTCCCGCACATAGCGAGCTCGTTTAGGAGGGTCCGCTCCACGAGCCGAGAGGCTGATACATCAACTGACACGTAGTCCGAAGTTGATGTATCCAAAAGTTCCGTATCGACAACAGGATCTCAACGTAACAGACGGCGCGTCAATCGGACGCCCGGTCTGAGAGTTATTGGCATTTTCGTCCCAGGGGCCCGGTTGGTTTTTAGGGAAAAACCAACCCGACCGTACTCTGCTTGTATCTGATCCTCGGGCGGAGTATGCCAAAAGTTCCGTCTCACTTAGAGGAAACTACCACAGCTGACGGTACGTCGATCGGACGTCCGTAGCTCAAGTTATGAGCGTTTACGCTCCGAGGGCCCTGTTGGTTTCGTGTACGAACCAACCCGGCCGAACCCAAAATCTTCCGAAACCTTGAGTATAATATACCGAAACGACCGTATCGATCCAAGGATCGCGTAGCCGCTGACGGTTCGTCAATCGGAGGTCTCAGGCCCAAGATATGGGCAAAATACCGAAGAAGGCCCGAAAACGGGGGTTCTGGGCCCGGGGCGACCCGGCCCGAACCACCCCTGGGTCGGCCGAACCGGGTCGACCCGAACCGGTTCGGCCCGACCCGGCTAGGCCGGGTCCGGTCCGGCCTGGGCGCGGCCCGGCCGACCGGACCGGCCGGCTCGGCTTCGGCCGAGCGGCCGAAGGGGCGCCGCGGGTTTGACCCGCGGCTTAGGTGGAACGCGGCCCCGCGGGGGGGCCGCCTGTCACGCGGACGCGGCCGGGCCACCGCGTCCCTCCCCGGTTCCGCGCGGCCGCGGAACCGGCCGCCGCCGCCGCGGCTTCAGCCGCGGCGGATCTCCTCCACGGCGGCGCGCCGGGCGCCGCCGCCGCCTTCCGCGGGCCGCCGGAGTTGCTCTGGTGGCCCGTTTTGCCTCCCGTCTGCGCCGTTGCTCCTCCCGGGGGCCGATCTTTACTGCGGGATCAATGGATCGCCCTTGCCGCACGGTTCGTCATCGCCCGCCAAATCCGCACAACAAAAGATCGGCGGAGGGTTGCCGGGTCTTGTTCGTTAGATCCGCACCCTCCGCGTTAGTCATAAACAACGGGAGGAAAAGAAAATAATCAACAACAATTTTAATTAAATTAAAATTGTTCGGAGATCAGGTTCTTTATTTTAAAAGAATAAACACGGGAAATAAAATATTCCAACAACCCTTACATTGTCGTCGTCGGACGTGAGGTCGTCGCGGAATCGCTCGTCGCGGAAGGAGGGGATCGTCGCGTCGTTGCGGAGGAGACGTTCGTCGCACCGCGGGAAAAACGTCGCGCCGACGATCTCCAGATCTAGAACAAACGGATTTAATTAATTAAATCCGTTGTCATTGAAATTAAAAAGGGAGAATTAAACGATCCGTTTCTCACCTTAGTTGTTGAACGAGGATCGGCCGCGGAAGAAGAGGCGTCGCCGAAGAATGTCGCGGGTAGAGCTCGTCGACGTCGCAGAACGGTGTGCATCGTCGAATTCCGGTCGCCGGCGTTCTTCGCGTTCTTCGCGTTCTTCGCGTTCTTCGCGTGGAGAGTGGAGGCTCAGAGGATTCGCACAACGATAGCAATCCTCCAAAATAGACAAGTTTGTCTATTTTATTAATTTGCCAACGAACATAAACGCGTAAGTAACGACCCATTAAATTCGTTGAATTAATTCAACGAATGAAACAGCCCATTTAATTCACGAAATAAACCGCCCAATTAAATGGTCTGTTAAGAATTAAGGAAAACGCGTCGGTTGACTTTTCAGTTATTTTGACGGGTTTTCGCGGGTGCGTTACTTAGCGAAAGAAACGGCGGGGCTCGTGCGGGCCCTGCCTCACAAATATCCTACCAAGAGGGTAGGATATTTCCGGATAGCACCCTATCCGCTTTAACTCAGTTCAAGTGTCTTCCAAGTGACTTCCAAGCAGCTTAAATGAAATAAAATAAAGTTGTCGCACAAATTTTATTTTATTTCTGTCTTAAAGCCCCAAAATTTAAAAACCACGTCTGAGCAAACGCAACTCCGGAAGAGGCGTTTCTAAGCAAATACCGGCGCTGCGATTTCATCGGTGCCCTCAGAATTCGATTCCGGGCACCGGTTCAAAAGATAGAAAAACCCGCTCGTCCGTTCACTGAACGTACCCGAGCCAAACTTCGGAAATTGATTCCGGGCACACCGGGCCTCGGAATCAGGTGCCGTCTGAAGCTGCGCTCTTGTAAAATTCCAAAGAAAATTAAGAAAAAAATTTCCTTGAAATTTGCGGGTCTTTACATTACTCCCACCTCAGGGATTTACGTCCCCGTAAAGATACATCAAAAACTAGGGGAACAAATGGGGGTACTGAGCACGCATCTGAGCCTCCCGCTCCCAAGTGCTCTCTTGGAGGTTCCTGTGCTGCCATCTGACGCGCACAAGAGGAATCGACCGCCCACGTAGGACCCGCTCCTGTCGATCCTCGATCTCCACTGGGACCTCCGCAAAAGTCGCCCCATCGTCCATGTCCAGCTCCCCAAAGTCGATGATGTGCGTCGGGTCGTGCATGTATCTCCTCAGCTGAGACACGTGGAAGACGTCGTGCACCCGGTTCAACTGAGGTGGTAGAGCCAGGCGATAAGCCACCTCTCCTATCCTGCTGAGGACCTGGAAAGGCCTGATGAAGCGTGGAGACAACTTGCTGCCTCGGCCAAATCTCCATAAACCACGTCAAGGTGAGACACGCAAAAAGACGTGGTCGTCATCCTCGAACTCTAGTGGCCTCCGCCTCCTGTCAGCATATGACTTCTGCCGGCTCTGAGCTGTCCTCATCCTCTCCTGGATGATCTGGACCTTCTCTGTCGTGGCTCGGACCATCTCTGGTCCCACGAGTGCTGACTCCCCAGGGTCTGTCCAGCACAACGGTGATCTGCAGGGTCTGCCGTACAACGCCTCGTATGGTGCCATCCCGATGGTGGAGTGGTAGCTGTTGTTGTACGCGAACTCCACCAAGGGTAGGTGGTCCTCCCAGCTGCGAACAAAGTCGAGAACACATGCACGGAGCATGTCCTCGAGTGTCTGTATGGTCCTCTCCGTCTGACCATCCGTCTGAGGGTGGAAGGCTGTGCTCAGATGGAGCCGCGTCCCGAACGCCTCCTGCAACCCCTTCCAAAGCCGGGAAGTGAAACGAGCATCTCGATCGGAGACGATAGACGATGGCACACCGTGAAGCCGTACGATCTCCTGGACGTAAAGACGTCCCAAGCTCTCCACTGAGCCCTGCTCTCTGATGGGTAAGAAGTGTGCCGACTTGGTGAGTCGGTCGACAATCACCCAAATGGAGTCGTGACCTCTGGAAGTGCGTGGAAGTCCAGTCACGAAGTCCATAGATATGCCATCCCACTTCCACTCCGGGACCTCCAAGGGCTGTACCAAGCCTGATGGTACCTGATGCTCTGCCTTCACCTGCTGGCAGGTGAGGCATCGTGAAACGAACTCTGCCACAGCTTTCTTCATGCCCGGCCACCAGTGCTGTCGTCTGAGATCCTGGTACATCTTCGCCACTCCGGGATGCACCGCCAAGGGAGAAGTGTGAAACTCTCTCAGCACCTCCTCTCGTAAAGCGACTGGTACGAAGGTACGTCCTCTGAAAAGGATGTCGTGCTCTGCTCCAAGGGAGAAACCATCAGGCGCCTGACCTGAGGATATCAGTGCACGCCGGGTCTCACAGTCAGCGTCCCCACGCTGAGCCTCTCTGACCCGCTGTAGAAGTGGAGGAGAGACTGTGAGAGACTGAAGAAAGGCTGCTCCGTCTCTATCCACGAAGGATATCTGTAAGGAGGCTAGCTGCTCCGTCGCCTCCTCAAGTAGCTGAATGCACGTCCTCCTGCTGAGGGCATCGGCTACCACGTTCCCCTTCCCAGGAGTATAGACTATCTCAAAGTCATAGTCCTGGAGGAACTCAAGCCATATCCGCTGTCTCAGGTTCAGGTCCTTCTGAGAGAAGATATACCTGAGACTCTGGTGGTCAGAAAAGACTGTGAAGCGCTCGCCCATCAGATAGTGCCGCCAAGTCTTCAGAGCGAAGACCACTGCTGCTAACTCCAGGTCATGAGTGGCGTAGTTCTGCTCATGCGGCCTCAACTGACGTGATCCGTAGGCGATCACGGCCCGCTCCTGCATCAGGACGCACCCGAGTCCAGTCCCTGACGCATCGCAGTAAACTACGTATCCAACTCCCTCCTCAGGCAACCTCAAGATAGGTGCGCTGGTCAATCTCTGTCTCAGCTCCTGGAAGCTCTGCTGACATCTGTCTGACCACACAAAGGGTTTCCCCTTCTTCGTCAAGGCTGAGAGTGGTGCCGCAACTCTGGAGAAGTCTGGCACAAATCTCCGATAGTATCCGGCTAGGCCCAAGAAGCTCCGCACCTCCGTCACGCTCCTGGGTGGCTCCCAAGCTAGCACTGCCTCGATCTTCGCGGGATCCACTGCAACTCCTGCCTCAGAGATGACGTGCCCCAAGAAGTGGACCTCACGTAACCAGAACTGGCACTTTGAGAGCTTGCCATAAAGCTGGTGCTCTCGGAGCGTGTCTAGCACAACTCGCAGGTGGTAGGCAGGCTCCTCCTCAGTCGTCGAGTATACCAAAATGTCGTCAATGAAGACCACGACAAATCGGTCGAGGTATGGCTGGAAGATCCTGTTCATGAGGCTCATGAACACTGCTGGAGCATTGGTTACGCCGAACGGCATAACCAAGAACTCATAATGGCCATATCGACACCTGAAGGCCGTCTTCTGCACGTCCTCGTCTCGAACTCTGAGCTGATGATAGCCTGACCGGAGGTCTATCTTCGAGAACCACCGCGCTCCCTTGAGCTGATCGAAGAGGTCATCAATCCTTGGCAGCGGATACTTGTTCCTCACTGTCACCTGGTTCAGGCGACGATAGTCGACACACAGTCGCAAGCTCCCATCCGCCTTCTTGGTGAACAAAATCGGGGAAGCCCAGGGTGAAACACTGGGTCGGATAAACCCCTTGCTCTGCAAGTCCTCCAACTGTACCCGCAGCTCCCGAAGCTCGGCGGGGGCCATCCGATATGCTGGAGTAGATATCGGGGCTGTCCCGGGGTACAAGTCGATGTAAAAGTCTACCTCTCTACGAGGAGGTAGCCCTGGAACGTCGTCGGGAAAGACGTCCACGTACTGGTCCACCACTACAGGAAAAGCTGGACTCCGCACGTCCACTGCTCCTAGGATGAGGCTAGCCAACTGATGAGAGATGGGCTGCACTCTCCTCCACGGAAGTCCATCCTGTGCTGCAAAGGTTCCCTTCTCGCCGGTGAAGGTAAACCTGCTCCCGTCGGTGCAAACACATCGCACCTTGCGCCTAAAACAGTCGATCTGGGCATGAACCGTGGATAGCCAATCCATACCCAAGATGACGTCGTAAGGCCTCGACGCCGCTACAAGGAGATCCCAGCCGAAGCTCTCGCCTCCTAGAGTAAGCTCACACTACCGGCACCAGTGCATAATCGTCGAGTCTGCTCCCGTAGGAGTCTCTAGCCGTAAGGATCGAGCCAACGGCTCAGTTGGAATCTCCGAGATCCGAACAAGGGCAGAGGCTATGAAAGAGTGACTCGCTCCTGTGTCTATAAGTACTGCAGCAAGGGTGGAATAGACACAGATCGTACCTCGAATCATCTCTGGCATGTCGGGGTCGTAGGCCTCCACTACCTGGAGCTGGGCCTGCCCCTGCCCGCCAGCTCCCTGTGGTCGGGGTGGCCCTCCTGGTGGTGGTGGGGGTAGAGCCTGGAAGCGTCGCCCACCACCCGCTGCTCGGCCAGCTCCTCTGCCTCATCCGCCTCCTCCCTGCGGACCGCCACGGTCGACCCTCTGCCTCTGCCTGGGTGGCCCCTCCACCGTCTGCTGCTCCTCTGGTCGGCGAGTCGGGCAGTCACGAGCCATGTGACCCTGCCTGCCGCAGGAGTAGCACAGCCTGCCTCTCGGAATGCTGGCACTCCGCTGTGTGCCCCGCACTGCTGAGCCGGTGTCCTGAGGCCGTCTGCGTGGGGGTCTGGTCTGCCTGGACCCGAGAGTCATCCGTCGGCTACCTGCTGCCGAAGACTCAGCTACCTGACGCCCTGCGCTAGGTCTCGCCGCTGAAGAAGGCTCTGCCAGGAAGCTCTCGATCAGGAGGGCTCGCTCCAGCACTCCCTCCTGGGTCGGAATGCTGAGGGAGATCAGCGACGCCCGAATCTCCTGTCGCAAGCCCTGCTCGAAGGTCCGGGCCCGGAAGAAGGGGTCCCGTACCATGTCGGTCGAGTAGAGAGATAGGTCAGTGAACCTCGCCGCGTACTGAGCGACCGTCATGCTGCCCTGGCGCAGCTGGAAAAGCTCCTGGATGCGCACCGCTCGGAGGGTGGTCGGGACGAACTCAGAGCGGAAGAGGCTCTCGAAGTCCGTCCAGAGCAAGGATGCCTCATCGTGAACCTGGAGCATCAAGCTCCACCATCGTCCTGCCGCCGCCTGCAGGAGGCTCGTCGCGAGAATCACCATGAGATCCGCTGGTGTCCTCACTAGCCTAAAGATCCGTACCACCGCCTCTAGCCAGTCCTCGGCGGCCTGGGGGTCCGCCTCACCGCGAAACCTGGGCGGTCGCTGGCTCTGAAACTCATGCAGTGCCCTGAGGCGACGTGCATCGTCAGCGTCTGGTACTAGCAGCATCGGTGGCTCGGCGGGTAAAGCTACCGCCGGTGCCACTGCTGGCAAAGGGCCCTGCACCGAGGCCTCGTCGCTCGGTGGGCTGCCGTCGCGCCCTACACTCGGAACCCTAGCTGGCTGTCGTCGCGGGGCCATCCTGAAAAGGAGAACAAGAGCACCACAGTCAGAACAGTATACCTGGTGAGCTGGCACAAGTAATCACAAGGAAAACTTGAGACTTTCATGAAGCAGATCAGTATACCCGGTGAGCTGACACAAGTAATCACAAAGAAAACTTGGAACACACACGCAATCAATGTTTTCATGCATTAAGTTGGAAATCAGGAGTCAGGGTCCTGGTGTACGGATACGTCGGCCGCCGCACCAACACTGGGCTCCCTGAACTGATAACCACACTCAATACACTAAACACTATTGCTTCATATAGAAAGAAAAGACGATCAGAGTCTGCGGTAGAACCGACCACCTTTGATACCAATTTGTCACGACCCGACCTCGGGGCCCGTGCCGTGACTACCCCAAGCCCGCCTTCCATAGGCCCTGGCGACTAGCACCAAGGCGTAAAATCCCAGTAAACAGGGAAGGCATTGCCTTTATAAGTAACAACCACCACAGAGTCAGCAAGCGGAAAGTAACTACAAGTGCAGAAAAGTAAAGGGGGCCGGAATACAAGCCCAAACTGAAAGTACAACTGAAAAGGTAAAGAATAGCAACTGAAGAAAAAGACGGCGGCCTCGTGTCGTCCACTGGCAATCCCACCTGAAGGGTGGGTACAGATGGCCTCCAGGCTCCTCGGGTCCCACGTCCGCTCCGAGCACGTCCCGCCCAGTGGTCCACCTCCAGGTACCGTCCTGCTCCACGCCCCAACCGTGATCAGCGCTATCCGTCGTCTGCATCCAACACAACAAGGTGCGGGCATAGCCCGTGCAGGGGTGAGTATAAGCTACTCAGTAAGGACCCTGAGACCCCCGAAGGTCTCCCGAAATCCACAAAGGATATAGCACAAAAGAAAGATGCAATCACGAAGTAACATCTGACTCGACTTAGGTATATGCCCATACATATACCTAAGTCCCCAATTCTAGCTCTGCTCACGAGCTCAAGAACAACTCAATCCACGCAGGAAAGCAAGACTCAAATCCACAAGGAGAGTAAACAGTAAATCCACAAAGGATAGTTCAACACAAACCACAAAGGAGAGTAACATAAGATTCAGCTCAACCAGGTATACTTTTTCAGATGACGTCAAAGATGATCACTGATCCATCTAAGTCGTCGGGCCCACGAAGGATCGATAGGTACTAACCCCCGCAAAAGACCCACACAGGATCGGGCTCACACAGAACCTGTAGGCAGTGGCTCACACAAAACCGGTAGTAAGGACCCACATAGGATCGGGCTCACACAGAACCTGTAGCACTGATCCACGTAGGATCGCTGAGTGCAGTAGTCGACGCAGTCCACTGAGGATCTCTGCACAGTCGTCGCCGCAGTCCACGAAGGATCTCTGCTCTGCCGTCGTCGCAGTCCACTGAGGATCTCTGCTCTGTCGTCGTCGCAGTCCACGGAGGATCTCTGCTCTGTCGTCGAAGTCACAGCCAGCGCTAGGGTTCCCGCACATAGCGAGCTCGTTTAGGAGGGTCCGCTCCACGAGCCGAGAGGCTGATACATCAACTGACACGTAGTCCGAAGTTGATGTATCCAAAAGTTCCGTATCGACAACAGGATCTCAACGCAACAGACGGCGCGTCAATCGGACGCCCGGTCTGAGAGTTATTGGCATTTTCGTCCCAGGGGCCCGGTTGGTTTTTAGGGCAAAACCAACCCGACCGTACTCTGCCTGTATCTGATCCTCGGGCGGAGTTTTCCAAAAGTTCCGTCTCGCTTAGAGGAAACTACCACAGCTGACGGTACGTCGATCGGACGTCTGTAGCTCAAGTTATGAGCGTTTCCGCTCCGAGGGCCCTGTTGGTTTCGTGTACGAACCAACCTGGCCGAACCCAAAGTCTTCCGAAACCTTGAGTATAATATATCGAAACGACCGTATCGATCCAAGGATCGCGTAGCCGCTGACGGTTCGTCAATCGGAGGTCTCAGGCCCAAGATATGGGCAAAAGACCGAAGAAGGCCAGAAAACGGGGGTTCTGGGCCCGGGGCGACCCGGCCCGAACCACCCCTGGGCCGGCCGAACCGGGTCGACCCGAACCGGGTCGGCCCGACCCGGCCCGACCCGGCTAGGCCGGGTCCGGTCCGGCCTGGGCGCGGCCCGGCCGAGCGGCCGAAGGGGCGCCGCGGGTTTGACCCGCGGCTTAGGTGGAACGCGGCCCCGCGGGGGGGGGGGGCCGCCTGTCACGCGGACGCGGCCGGGCCGCTGCGTCCCTCCCCGGTTCCGCGCGGCCGCGGAACCGGCCGCCGCCGCCGCGGCTTCAGCCGCGGCGGATCTCCTCCACGGCGGCGCGCCGGGCGCCGCCGCCGCCTTCCGCGGGCCGCCGGAGTTGCTCCGGTGGCCCGTTTTGCCTCCCGTCTGCGCCGTTGCTCCTCCCGGGGGCCGATCTTTACTGCGGGATCAACGGATCGCCCTTGCCGCACGGTTCGTCGTCGTCCGCCAAATCCGCACAACAAAAGATCGGCGGAGGGTTGCCGGGTCTTGTTCGTTAGATCTGCACCCTCCGCATTAGTCATAAACAACGGGAGGAAAAGAAAATAATCAACAACAATTTTAATTAAATTAAAATTGTTCGGAGATCAGGTTCTTTATTTTAAAAGAATAAACACGGGAAATAAAATATTCCAACAACCCTTACATTGTCGTCGTCGGACGTGAGGTCGTCGCGGAATCGCTCGTCGCGGAAGGAGGGGATCGTCGCGTCGTTGCGGAGGAGACGTTCGTCGCACCGCGGGAAAAACGTCGCGCCGACGATCTCCAGATCTAGAACAAACGGATTTAATTAATTAAATCCGTTGTCATTGAAATTAAAAAGGGAGAATTAAACGATCTGTTTCTCACCTTAGTTTCCGAACGAGGATCGGCCGCGGAAGAAGAGGCGTCGCTGAAGAATGTCGCGGGTAGAGCTCGTCGACGTCGCAGAACGGTGTGCGTCGTCGAATTCCGGTCGCCGGCGTTCTTCGCGTTCTTCGCGTTCTTCGCGTTCTTCGCGTGGAGAGTGGAGGCTCAGAGGATTCGCACAACGATAGCAATCCTCCAAAATAGACAAGTTTGTCTATTTTATTAATTTGCCAACGAACATAAACGCGTAAGTAACGACCCATTAAATTCGTTGAATTAATTCAACGAATGAAACAGCACATTTAATTCATGAAATAAACCGCCCAATTAAATGGTCTGTTAAGAATTAAGGAAAACGCGTCGGTTGACTTTTCAGTTATTTTGACGGGTTTTCGCGGGTGCGTTACTTAGCGAAAGAAACGGCGGGGCTCGTGCGGGCCCTGCCTCACAAATATCCTACCAAGAGGGTAGGATATTTCCGGATAGCACCCTATCCGCTTTAACTCAGTTCAAGTGGCTTTCAAGTGACTTCCAAGCAGCTTAAGTGAAATAAAATAAAGTTGTCGCACAAATTTTATTTTATTTCTGTCTTAAAGCCCCAAAATTTAAAAACCACGTCTGAGCAAACGCAACTCCGGAAGAGGCGTTTCTAAGCAAATACCGGCGCTGCGATTTCATCGGTGCCCTCAGAATTCGATTCCGGGCACCAGTTCAAAAGATAGAAAAACCCGCTCGTCCGTTCACTGAACGTACCCGAGCCAAACTTCGGAAATTGATTCCGGGCACACCGGGCCTCGGAATCAGGTGCCGTCTGAAGCTGCGCTCTTGTAAAATTACAAAGAAAATTAAGAAAAAAATTTCCTTGAAATTTGCGGGTCTTTACATTTATAATGTATATCATATCAATAGTGATATCATAATAATCTATTAGGACACTTCTGCAAGTGTTTTTTTAGAACTGTTTGTTAAAATCTGTCCTTAACTACAAACAGAAATTAAAACACTAAGGTGAATCTAAATTAATGATCCTTTTGTCACTAAGGATATTAAGATTTAGCCAAGATTGACTATATTTCCAAAAGGTATCTTAACTCATTGAAGATAGTGGGAGAAGACTTAACTTTTATGGGATATGGATCTGGATGCATTTGGGTTGACATAGGAATATTTGACTCCACTAAGCTCAATGGTAGGAGTAGTTCTATAGAAACCTACTACGTAAGAATATATATAACCAAAGAGGGCGTTTTTGTTCACTCTGATTGGTGATACATATATAATTATTTGAGAATAAATATTCCTACAAAGAAGTAGTAAATGGTAATATTCTATGGTTGAAAAGTATTTATAAATTCATGTAATGGACTCCGTGTATCAAAATCCAGGGACTCGGTATTTTGAATGTTTCTAAGACTTGTTACTGTTGGTGAGTATTCAAGAGAAACTGGACATGAATGGTACAAGACGGTACCAATATAGAACAATAGATTATTGAAAAGTTTATTCTATGACAAAAACTTATTCACCAATCATAAGGACTAGAATCCTTTGGAATTTTACTTATCAAAACATATTTTTATGATCATCATGTTGGGATATTGATTTTCAATACCATATCACTTAGAGGAATCCTTATAGAAGATGTTTATATGACACGACCAAAAGGAGACCCTGTGGTATTTTTCTTTTAGAATAACTAAATGGGTCGATGACATAAAAAAATCCAATAAAATATGAAAATTACATAAATGCATTTATAAAAAAATCATGCATAGTGATCATAGTATATCTGTTTATAAATGAATTAGTGACATGTGTCAATAACTAGTTAGTGGGAGTGCTATATTTTTTCTAGATAAATATGTTGATAACATATGAAAACAATTGTTGTGTCCTGCCAATTTGTTAAGATTAAGGAATGAAATTTCTCTAAGTTTTACTTAAAGTAGAATCTATGTTATGGGGAACAATATCTACATAGTAGATCTGTGAGTTTTCTAAATCTATTCATTTTACATATATTAACACAGTATGGAAAAATACAAGTTGAAATAATTCAAGGTTGAATTATTGTTGGCTTGTAATCCTTCAAATATAACATGCATGGGCATAGGTATAGATTATATAGATTAAAATAATTTCACAAGATTAAGTTCTAGGAATTTATCTCGTGTTCCATGATATGTACTAACACTTTATTTTACTGTTGCATAAATCATAATAATTTAATATCAAATATATCCAACATAATTGCATAGACTTGCAGTTAGAACTATCCGGTGGTAATTAGAAAAGCAAAAATGGATGAGTTCCTGGTGTCTAAAGAAGTGAGAATACTAGTAATCAAGGAAATTGAACACTTTTCTACACTTGGTTAAATTTGATATAGTATATCATAAAATGATAAATTAATATGAAAGAAAAACTTATTATAGCCAATGGTTTCCATATCTACAATATCTGAGTGTGTTGTGGCTTCTGATGCAACTTAAGAAATTTTTTTAGAAATGTCCAGTTCTGATTTTGAGTTATACCAAAATAAATAGGTTTATCATTTTATAATAAGCTCTAAATATAGATTTAGTGAGGATGTTAGGATCCTGATATGGGAATAATAATTGGATACTCAGTTATATCACTATGTGAGGGATTTTCTCAAGATAGTAATGTTGCAATAAAACGATTCTCCACAAAAACACATGGCTTTACCAACCCTAGCCATGAAAACATGGTAGGCCTTGCATCTATGTACATAACCATCAAAATAATGTTTTTTCATGTGAGGACTAACCGGTCATTAGCAGTTGGTTTACTAAAATTGGTAGTTTTTTGGAGTTGGTTCCCTAGAACTAACTATTTTGTACTTTAGATTACATGAATATCCAAAGGAGTGAATATTAATATAAATATATTATCACATATCAACTTATCTCCTATATAACATTGATTTGATGATGTTCTAGAGTATCTATCACATTTCCAAGGTCGTAGTAGTTCCTCGCTATGATGAGACCCTTGAAATATCATGAAGATATTCTTAAAAATAGTTATATGATTAGATAACATACTATGATAGTGTATGTAGTATATAGATCTTTTGGTGTGAGTACTCATAAACAGATAAGGCTTCTTCTCATGAAGTTTTCACTTAGTAATCTCCAAGACGAGAGATTATGAGAACAAACCCACAAGTAGTAATTCCGCATGTTTTAGTGTCATGAGAGGATATTCTTATCCGTGAGTGTGTATAATAGTCCTTATACTTTGTGATTATTATTAATGTATGTTATTACTCATGCACTTAGATGTATTTTTTTAAACCATGATGATAATAATTCATGGTGAAGTTGGATGTGTTGGGTGTGTCACGAATGACATGTTGTTAATTTATCCAAATCGATTTTTTTTTTCATTTCCAAAAAGCCACTTTAAGGATAAGTGGGAAACCAAATGAATTATATAGGTTGATGAAACAGATGTGAAACATACTTGATGAGATATTAAGACAAATGGATTATATTACAGAGTGAGTGTTCGCATGTGGTTGTCGTCGTTGATAAATTAAGTTTTTTATCTTGGGTGTCTTGACACGTTTCTAAACAGTAATCTTGGACTTTAGGTGATCCTCACTAATTTCAAAGAGAAAGAATCCTAGAGGGTCACACACTATGTGTTTCTGTTAATCTTGATTAAATTATATTCAAATTTAATTAATTGAATAAATATTATTTTCAATACCAAATAATAATTTTATTTATGTTTTATCGAACACATAAATTAAATAAATATTTATTCACCGGATTATGAATAAAATATATTTATTTATTTTATTTTATATTTAATAAATATGTGTTCATCAGTTTGTGGATAAAGTTTTTATTTATGAATAAAGTGTTTATTTAGGTATTCAATAAATATCAAGGAGTTCGAACAGACCATGACCATATTTGGTGAAAAATATTAATTTACAACTCAATTAAATAATATTTATTATTGAGTAAGCTAGTGTGTGTGCCATAAAGTAATAATAATAATATTATTATTTTGGCATAGGGTTTAATAAATATTATTATATTATCTAAGGGAAAACATGTAATTAAATAATATTTTAATCTAAACTCTACCTATATAAATAGATAGTTATGTCTATTGTATAGGGTTGGTCAAAATTTGAGAATAGAGAATCGTTACGAACAACAAGCTTCTCTCTCTCTATCGAACATCTCATCTCTTCCTCTCAAGAATGAGAATAACTTATTCAATCCCGAAGGATCTTGGAGTGATCAAAACAAACAACGAAAGATGATTGATTCGTCATGATAGCACCTAGAAATCACTCGGCGTTGCTCAGAGATCAGATGAGCACGTTTGGATCACCTCTATAGGGATTCTACACGTGGATCATTAAAGAGAAAAGAAGGTAATTTGAAAGGGTTTTCAAAAGATCAACAATATAATTGAATAAATGATCCTAAGAAGAGGTAATCATTTCTTCCAATCATAAATAAATTAATTATAAATTTAACGTGCAAGATCCTCTATTGGGATTTCGAGAAACTCAAAAAAATTAAAAAAAAAACGCCCACCAAAGGTGCTTCCACTGTGCCCAACATTTCCATATCCAATTGCAAATATAAATACAGATTTCCTATTGGTGTGTCATGTTCTCATAATCCAATGCATTGAAGATTACCAAGGGCATACACCATGAGGAAGTCTCTCAAAGTCATATGAGTATTCACCCCTAATAGCCTGTATCATTTATGTTCCATCAAATGATATCATCCAGGCATAAAAAATATATTTAAGAATGATTTTGCAACCCTTCTAGGTTTTCATTATATTAGGGAACTGTTATAACCTTTCAATGCGACAAGTGCCCTTTAGACATTATCACATACTATGTCACACATAAGAACAATCCTAATGTGATAAAAATGTTTATTAATATTCTAAAGCATGAATACAAGTAATCATAAAGTACTTAGAAGTTGTTTATATGGAACCAACTCCAGTGATTGCAGTTTATTTATATGGATCACTTGATAATAGTATATGTGTGTGTGTGTGTGTGTGAATCCCTAAAGGATTCAAAATACCATAAACATTGAAATATATTCAATAAAATTACAGAAATCCTTGTATTAATAAATCTGAGCATATGGTGTAAAATCGTTTGAGCAAATTTTTGTTAAATAAAGAGTACATGGGTGATCTTATATACCCATGTGTTTTTATTAAGAAAAAAACGTATAGATATGAAACCATTGATGTTTATATCGGTTATTCAAATATCATCGAGACTCTTGAAGAGATCCTTGAAGCAATGAGGAACTTGAAGGATGAGTTTGAAATGAAGGACCTGAGAGAAACTAAGTATTGTCTTGGTCTACAAAATTGAGCATGTGTCAAATGGTATATTTTTGTATAAGTCAAATTACACTAAAAAGGTCCTAAAGTGATTTAATATGGATAAAGCATATCCTTTGAGTACTCCAATTATTGTTCAACCTTTAAATATTGATAAGGATCGATTTTAACCTTATGAAGAAATTGAAGAGTTGGTTGGTCTAAAAGTATCATTCCTTAGTACCATCAGAGCACTTATATATCTTGTTAAATGTATTTATCCTGCTATATGTTTTGCTACTCGTTTGTTGGTGAGGTTTTTTTAGCTCCTACACAAAGTCACTTGTATGGAATTGAACATGTTTTTCATTATTTTTTTGGCTTAATTTTTTTATTGTATTCTGATAAATTAAAGACAATGATAGTCGGTTTTCCAGAAGCATGTTATTTATCATATCTATATAATGCACGATCACAAACTACCTATGTGTTCACAGTCAGAGGTACTTTCATGTCGTGGAGATCAGAAAAGCAGACACTCATTGCAACATCTTCAAATCATGTAAAAGTGATAGTATTACACGAGGAATGCAAAGAATGTGTTTGATTGTGGTCCATGACTCAACACATTCAAACATCAAGTGAATTTCCTATAGATGGTAGTTTGACAATATTATTTGAAGATAATGTTGTGTTCATTGCACAATTAAAGGATGGTTTCATAAGAAATGATCAGGTGAATCACATACCATCGAAGTTTTTCTTTTTCACACAAGAGTTAATGAATAAAGTAGATATCAATTTGCAATATGTTTGATCCGGTGACATCGTTGTTGATCTAATTACAAAAGTACTACTGATTGTTGTTTTTAGAAAACTTGTACATTATACAAGGACGTGCAAGTTGTAAAATTTGAAATTTATGCATGTAGTGTAACTTTTAGAGAGATTGGCATGATTGTGATCCTTTATTTATTATGGTTTTCATCCGGTGTTTCCACGATAAGTCTTTATCAAAACATGTATGAAGTTATAAAGAGTGCTCTATTAGGCATCAACCCCATTAATCCCTAATCCCCTTTTATTTCTCATTTAATTTTGGTGCATTATGCATTTAGATTATAACTTTGTGATAAATTATTATTATTATTATTTGAAATCAAACTTAAAACAACGGTTGATTTTAGGGGCAAAGACATTTAAGAATAAGAGGTCTTTAATTTCAGTTAAGGTCCTCCTTAATTTTAGACTATTGTGGAATCTAATTTAAATTGAAGATTTCTAATCTTTTTAGGTGACATTTTATATTTATTTCCTTTATCCAAACATATATGGTGGGCCACGTGGCGATGAGGGGCACCAATCGGAGGAGCCTTATCCATCCATTGCAGCATTATCACTATTCCAGGCCCCGAGCCTTCGTCTACTTCATCCTGCGCCCTCCGCGTGAATCCATCGGAACACAGAGAAGGGAGACGCAGACGAGGCGTCAGCGATGGCGGCATCTCTGCAAGCGGCGGCTACCCTCATGCAGCCCCAAAGGGCCGGCACGCCGCCGGCTCGGACCACCTCCCTGCTCCTGAAGCACCCCCCATCATCCTGCTCGAAGTTCGGCTTGCAGGGCGGCGGAGGAAGGTTCACTTGCTCCGTCCGGCCCTCTCTGGAAGACCTGGCTCGGAGGTGCCTCGACGCCTCCAAAATCGCCGGCTTCGCTCTGGCCACCTCCGCCCTAATCGCCTCGGTAATTTCCGCCCAAATTCCCCACCGTCCCTCTCCCGAACGCCGGTCAGTTCTCAGATGAATTTGTGCGCCATTTTTACAGGGTGCGAGTGCAGAAGGAGTTCCGAAGCGCCTGACCTATGACGAGATCCAGAGCAAGACTTACACGGAGGTGAAGGGCACGGGAACGGCGAACCAGTGCCCCACCATCGACGGCGGAGTGGATTCGTTTTCCTTCAAGCCCGGAAAATACGTCATGAAGAAGCTCTGCCTGGAGCCGACGGCCTTCATGGTGAAGGCGGAGGGGGTGAACAAGAACACCCCTCCGGATTTCCAGAAGACGAAGCTGATGACCCGATTGACCTACACCCTGGACGAGATCGAGGGCCCCTTCGAGGTATCCCCCGACGGGACCGTGAAATTCGAGGAGAAGGACGGAATTGACTACGCCGCCGTCACCGTCCAGCTGCCCGGCGGCGAGCGCGTGCCCTTCCTGTTCACAATCAAGCAGCTGGTGGCGACAGGGAAGCCGGACGGGTTCGGCGGTGATTACCTGGTGCCGTCGTACAGGGGGTCGTCCTTCCTGGACCCCAAGGGGCGGGGCGCCTCCACCGGGTATGACAGCGCGCTGGCTCTGCCGGCCGGGGGGCGAGGGGACGAGGAGGATCTGCTGAAGGAGAACGCGAAGGACATATCTTCGTCGTCGGGGAAGATCATGCTGAGCGTGAGCAAGAGCAAGGCGGAGAGCGGCGAGGTGATCGGGGTGTTCGAGAGCCTGCAGCCTTCGGACACCGACATGGGCGCCAAAACTCCCAAGGACGTGAAGATCCAGGGGTTCTGGTACGCTCAGCTGGAGTCTTGAATACTCTGTTTCTTTATCCCATGTTCGGATAGCCGAACCCAATGCACCATGATGCTTCGTCTTTCTTAATGTTGGACCCTTCAACATCTGAACCTCCTGGATGAGCTAGGAGTTATCCTTTAATGTTTTTGGATATATTTTTGTGTGATTAGCTTATAAATGATATGTACTTTTATATAGCTTATAGTCTCCTCGCTATCACAGGTCTGGAGAGACCCACCTTAGGTGAGTGGGTCTTTTACTTGAATGTCTTTTGGGTGATCCAGGTCATGAATGTTACAAATAAGTATCAATGGTGGTTGAGATCAAATGATACTGAATGCTTTTTGTTTGTCATTTGAGATTTGAGGTTTATGAACGTGTCATTTGAGATATGGTAGATGGAGGTTTATGAATGTCAGGATGGATGTCCTGTTGTGGCCATCCCAAGTATGGAGAGGGATTGCTATTTTGGTTTTCAAGATTATTGTTGTGTTATTTGATCAAGATAAATATAGTATTTAATGTTATTGATTTATTATGAGACTTTGGCCTCAGGAAGAGGTAGTACACATGCATCATTGTAGGCATCTAGGGAGATCACATGACATGCGCTTGTCATTTCTGGTGTAATCCAGTATGTGGATCCTGTGTGTGGTGTGTGTGTGGTGCCTAATCTTGAAAATGAGTCTGTTGGTTCTTGAGCTCAAATGGTACGTGACTTGGGTATGGGCACGAAAGTGTATGGGCTAGTTATTTGCATAATATCTTTATGATGTTTTCCCACATATCTTCTTGGTAGAATTCTACTCAACCGTTGTGATTCCTGGTGTAATCAGATATGTTGATCTTGTGTGTGTGGTGTATGTGTGATACCTAACCCTGAAAAGGAGTAGGTGGGTCCTTAAGTTCGAATGGTACGTGACTTGGGTGTGGGCAGTGAAGTGTATGGGCTAGTTACATGCGTAACATGTTATAGTTTTCTCTATTTGTCAAATTTGGACCTTATGTATCGAGCATGGTATATGATTCTCATTAACTTGCCAACTCATTGGTCTCCATTGGAGTATTAGGAGGGTGGAGATGAGGTTTCATCGAGGTATGCATCAGATGAGGCCTCTAAGGGGGTAGATGAGCATGACCCATAAGTGGAGGTTCTAAGGTTGTTATATCACCCACAATAGTTATAGGAGTTGAGAAAATGGTTTGATGATCATCTCATGATGAGTCCAGTACGGGTATATAGAGCATAATAAGGGAGCTCAACTGTCCATGGAATATTTGATGAGGGAGTTCCAATCACAACACCCCCTTGCTTCAGGGAGTGGGTAAACCCTAAACGACAAGTATTAAATCAAGTCAGACTATATGATTTTTTATTAGATCGAGATGTCACCAAGGCAAAGGATAAAGTTGACGATGTACATGCTTGAGAACCAACGAACCACTAGTGTGACATGCAGATACAAGTAGGTAACCATGAGGGGATGACATGGAAGGACTTTGAGGTAAAGGTTCTTCGTGCACTTCTTTCTGATGACACCGAGGGCGGATCAAGCTCTTGAGTTCATGCACTTGATGTAGGTGGGGACATCAGTTATGGATTACGTTGTGTGGTTTACATATTTTTTTGATTCTCACAGATGCTGGTAAGGGATGCGATCTCTAAGGTTCGATGATTTGATGATGGGCTTTGACATGTTATTTGGGCGGAAGTGTTGGGCAAAAATCCCCCAAGGTAACATTGCATCATTTTTGGGTTGATTGTGTTTGTTGACAAAACAGGTTTCCATGGTGAATTGTCAAGTTCCAGAGATGTTGACAATTCATGTTGACAAAGAACCATGACAAAGGAATGAACGATCTGGAGGCGGTACAAAAAGAGCAGTACATGATGGCGCCATTTTCCAGTGTTTGCCAAATTTTTTGGGTCCAAAATTTGGAGTTTGATGAGCATCGCGAAAATAGGATTTCCTTGAAGATCTAATTTAAATTTGGCAAAGACATGAGTTTCACGAAGATAGACTCCATGGATTGGATTTCGCGAAGACCAGAAGAATGTTGACGGTGACGCTTCGCGATTACGACGAGCTTCGCGAACACCAGTGTTGAAGGGAAATGCGAGGGAGCTTCGCGGCGGCGGTGCGAAATAAATGACGGAACGCTTCGTGATTACGACGAGCTCCGCGATCGGAAAATCACCACGGTGCTTCGCGATTTTGAGAGAATTTCGGCGGGAACTTCGGAGCTTCGCGATTTGAGATGATGTGGCGTTGAATTTGCGCGGAAAGTTCGAGGGTCAGTGAAATCACCTATAAATAGACCTCGACCCCCTCGAGTGAAGTAGAAGAGAATGAGAGAATTTTCGAAGAAGATCTTTTGCTCTCGTTTCGCGAAGGTAGTTCGCGAAGCCAGTGTGCTTCGCGAAAGAAGAGGTTCGCGACGGCTAATCTAGCTCCACGAAAGTTGCAAGATCTGCGTTGGCTCAGTGAGCTTCGCGAGGGAAGTCGCTCTGTGACGACTTGAGCTCCGCGAGAGTGGTTCGTGAGAGTGCTTCGCGAAAAGGCAGGAGTTTCGCGAAGGCTTGTTTGAGATTTGTGAAATTGGAAGCCTCGCGAAGTAGGGTGCTTTGCGAAGGTGTTTCCAAAGTGAGTTGCCCGGTGATCAGGGGCAAAGGGGGTATTCATCAGTGGATGAACTTTGAACTTCAATAGAGCATCTACATACAGTGGATGATGCATTCATTAGTGGTAATGAAGAGACCTACAAGTCTATAAACTGTGAGTGGATCTTCTGAAGAAGCAGTGAGCTCACTTCAGTTGAGAGAGCAGCGAGTTCTCAAATTGTGAGTGGTTGTAAACCAGGATGGACAATGAGTCCACTTCGTACTTGTAAACAGCAGTGCACTTATAGTGAAATTGGTACATCGGCACACTGCCGGTGTATGCTCCTTGGACGTAGCCCAGTGAGGGTGAACCAAGTAAAAATCGTTGTGTCCTGTGCATACTTTAAGTTTTATTCATATGCTCTGCATCAGGAAGGAGAGAGAAGATGGTTTTGTCTAATACCAAAACAAGATCAAAAGGGACAGTGGTTTTAATCTGTCATACCATGATTCACCCCCCCTCTTAGGATATCTAGCATAGTGGACCTAGCAGGAAGTGTATATTTTCGGGCTGACATCATTTTCTAAGGCGGTGAATCCGATGTTGGTAGTGGGAGCCGAACTTGATTGTCAATAGAATACCTAGCTAGGTGATAGTATCAAGTGAGACAATTAATAAAGATCTGAGTATCCGGAAGCATGGACATGATGGGACCCAACGAGGCGACCAATGTTGAGGTTCGATGTTTCCACAGTGGAGTGGGTCACAACAATTTGTTTCTAGTGTGGGTAGATAAGCCATGTTCGATCTTTGTGTGATCAACCACTGAAGGAGTGTCGATCTTGTGGATATATGACATTTAGAGCAGTTTTGTCGGATGACCTCACAATCAATTGGGGGTCATGGATCAGGTCAGACTTAAGCATCTGAGGTGGGACTGAGAGCAGTGTCGGGAGGCTATAACATGGATTCATCTGCATGATCAGGTTGTGATAGTGGATAGAATACCCAACAACAGTGGCAATGGTCGATGCAGAGTGTGACTCATAGGGAGTTCATGCATCTGGGAGTTAGGCTTCGAGTCATTTACACATGATCGAGTAGACACTCTCATAGCAGGCCAGAGATCCATTAATGGTCAGAGGTATGTCATGGGAATGTTGATTTTAGTTTTGCATGTGATGGGTATCAGTTCACAATGTGCGTGTGTGGAAAGTGGAACCAAATACTGGTTGAGGTATGGACATTGAGTATGACGCGTGATGGCCGTGTGTGATGGATGATATATGCAAAATTCAAGATAATGGTTGGTGTGGTGCCATCATTGTGACAGATAGGTTGGTTGTGGTGAGACGAGGTAGTTAATTTCTATAGTGGAAAGTGCCTATAGATGGAATCAGTCTGTTGAGTTGGTTAGCCAGGGTAATTAGGAATAGATGGATGTGTTCAGCATCGTATCAGTTTTTTCGGTGTGTGGTGAGTGTGATGCTTGATCTTCGATAGTATGGCATCCCATAATTTCAAATATACACATAATACAATCCCAAAAGACGGTGAGGCCTAGTGACTTTGGGTAATTAAATACATATCATAATAACTTGAAACAAGGATGCAACAACATTATTTAAAACCCCATAACATTCCCTTAAAATCCATTGATCTTCTAATACTACCGGGATAAACCGAGGATGTAGATAAGAAATGAGTGAGCTATAATGCCTAGTAAGGGAATAATCAAAGCATAACATGAAGTAAATCAGTACAAGTGAGTCAAGGGACATACCATGGAGATATAAAAAGGTAAGAATCGTAATCATGAATATCATAGCATGACATAAGATGATAAAATCAAGACATCAAATGAATGTTGAAACAACATAAAAAGCATCATATACATAAGTCAAGTCTAACTGCCGAGACATCGTAATATATTGTGCTTATGCTAATTTTCTTTGCACCATACATAGTGTCTCATGAGATAAAAACAGTACCCAATGCATTGGAGGACTATATTGTCATGACCCGACCCATCAGGGCTTGTCAGGTCAATGGTAAGCCTAATGTGACACCCTAAGTCCGCTGCCAATAGGCCAAAGGCTAGCGTCCAGTGCCGAGTAGGCATATCACACATATGAGAGACCTTAGCCCAAGGTACTTGCACACACACACACACACGTCTCTAAAAACCCATACAATGTAGAAAAGTAAAATAAAAATAATACCACAATGCATGCACACATCTATATCTCACATAAGAGTACGACACAAGTACTAGAAAGCATATAGGGCCAAATACAAGCCACAAAATTTTTAAAAGATTCCAATTTACTAGAAGGAGGGGACTGTCGTCAAATGCAACGCTTGTACGAACCATGATCTGTCTAGCTCAACAATGCTCCACCTGCTCCCGGTCCACCAGGACACTATCGAAAGGCTTGTCATCTACATAAGATATTACATGTGTGAGAAGATCCCATGCATGGGTGAGTATAATAATACTTACTAAGACACCCTGAAATCACCAAACATAAATCATCAAGAGAGTAGTTAGCCCATCATCACAAAGACATGTTAAAAAGAATATGAGACATAACAATTATGGGGACCTAGATATACTCAAGATAGACACTAAGTCTCAAGGTATGGTCTCAACCATACAACCGGCCTAGGATTCTGCTTGAGGCTTCAAGGCAACATTCGTTAAAGAGAACTCACTCCTACGAGTCTGATAGTATTGATGATGCTCATCCAAGAGGTCGTGCCCGTCAGGCCTCGCCATGAAGAAGTACACACTAGAACTCAGAGGACATCGATAAATAAATAGGGGATCTGTCCCAAGGACCATGGGGGTGTACCTGGCCATATATGGAATAACCTGCTAAGTAGGGGATTATATGTATAAGGCCTCGACCTTAAACATTACTTATTATTGAATTAAATGAATAATTCACATTGAGGATCTTTTCAGGTTTAGAGTTTTAGAAAATTAGGACATAACTATTACATCTCAAAGATTACAAAGTATACACTTATACTAAGTTTCCATAAAATAAAAACTCTTAAAAAGAAACATGTCTAGTTCCATGTTTTAGATAACATGTCTTTCCTTGATCCCATCTTTGACCCAATTCATCTTTAAGTCCCGTGGAAAAAATTTCAAAAACTTGGGATGAGCATAAAAAGCCTAGTAAAGGATACACAAAGAAGGAAAACTGTTAGTTTTTCAAAACAACAAGTAAACCAAGAATACTTTATCAAAGTAATACTTTTCACCTTTATGAATTAGTAAAAAAAACTCTTCACTGAATAAAAGATCATTACCTACCCCTTTTGTAACCAAAATATTACCATAAAAACCCATATAAAGAACACATAACATATAAAGGTAACTTGGGACATAAACATACTTAAATGGAATAACCATACGGTCGACTTCCACACATATCACTTAATGGAATAACCATACGGCCGACTTCCATACCCAATGCATTGGAGGTTATAACGTAACCACCCGTCCTGGTATTCACGGCACCACTCGTCATATGGTTTATCATGTAACCACCCGTCAAATGTCCAAGTACCATTATAAAATCATATGACAAAAAACAAATATAATGGAAAGAAAACATTTCCACACTTTGATCACAATATATCACTTAAATATATTGACATAACAAATCCATTATAAAAACCATTTTCAATACCAAAATACATAAAAGATTATATGGTATTTATTTCATTTTAAAAACATTACGGCTTGTTGAGGAATCAAAAGACCAAATAATACTCGTGGCGGCGGAAAAGGTCGTTGTCACCGCGTACATTAAAAGAAACATTCCTTTCTTCATTTTGTAAAATGCTTGGTAGAAAAAAATTTCTTTTGTATAAAATTAAAAGTCAAAGGGGTTTATACACCGTATAAATGAAAGCCTTGTATTAGAACCAAATATGCCTCAATGAAAGGAGATTGAGACGAAGTCCCTTACAAAGACGGTATCCTTGGATTAAGGATAAATCAATTACATAATTATGTGTGACAAACGAATACACCAAATATAAGTGGATGTTAAGTGTAAAACAATCAGATGTCATTCACACATATTCATGGAATGACATATTCAAGGAGTATAAGTTTATCCCAAAGAATCAAAATTGGGTTAAGAGTTCCCTTGCAAAAATTCAACAGCCTAACGGCGTCACTTCAAAATTCAGAAAATGAGTTGATGAGAGATAAAAAGGGTATCTCATCACTTGGAAATAAAATTTACATCAATAAGGATATATAAGAACATATCCCAACATTACAATATGTAAATTAAAAGACCCAACAAAAGAAGTCTTTTAAAAAGAGGGGGGGTGAAAGGTTTCCTTACTGACTTGGGTATCTTTCGAAACATACACCCCATGAAAGAATGACAATACAACATTGATGTAAATACTCATAAATGAAAGTATATTACACAAAGATTAGAATAATGGGCAGTACATATACCAATCAAAGGAAATGGTGGCCAATGCAGCATAAATCTCACAGGAATAAAAGTGAGATGAAAAATCCCTTACGAAAACTCGGCAGCCTAACAGCGCCACTTAAAAATTCCAAAAATGGATTGATGAGATCAAATAGGGTCTCTCATCATATTAACATAAAATGTACAGAAAGATGAATATAAAAGAACAACCCCCAACATAACAAAGAGGAGCTTAAAATAAGTTACATAAAGGAGAGTACTTAAAAAGAAAGAGAGAGGTTGGATCTCTTACGAAAATTCGGCAGCCTAATGGCGCCAATCAAAACTTCCAAAATGGATTGAGGAGAGAAAATAGGGTCTCTCATCATATGAAAATAAAAAGTACAGTAAGAGTAATATAAAAGAACATCCCAATCATATGAAATATGAGCTTAAAAGGAATGACATAAAAGAGTGTACTTAACAAGAAAGAGAAGGGTAGGATCCCTTACCTCGTGTCCGACATGACTCGATCGTTCTTTAATCTCTTGAATAATAAAATTTGGTCAATTTATAATTGCTTAAGGACCTCCTTTAAATATTATTATTCAGTTCATATCATATATTATAATGTTATAATAATTGGTTAATAAAGTGAGTTCATATCAGACATTTTTGTCGATATTCGGTACATGAGTAAAAATTGAACTTGTTGGAAAAGAATTTTCCATGTAGTTATAGGTACATCATCTCCAGAATAGTATTAATGTTTTAAATATCATATATATCCAGTATATATTCATTTTGTACTATTCCATAACATTTGGAGATAAAAAAATTAAAAGCACCGTTCATGGAGACGGTAAGCCGTACGTACGCATGAACGCTACTTTCATTTTTTTGTCATATTAATGGAATTAAAGTTAAAAGAGAGATATATATATTATAATTCCAGAATGATGTCCATCATTTAGATGTAATATATGATATATATATCCATTATATATATGTACTTATAATAGTACATAACATTTGGAGATAAGAAATGAAATGTACCGTTTATGGAGACGGTTAGCCGTACGTACGCATGAACGCTACTTTCATTTTTTGGAACATTAATGGAATTAAAACTAGACGAGGGAGATATATATATATATATTATAATTATAGTATAATATATATGTTATATATATCACATAAGTTCATCAATTTCATTCTTTATACATTCCATGTATTGCATGAACGAGTCACATCACTTGAGGGGGCGGTAGTCCACACTTCCTCAAATGAAATTATCGCATTTACACAACATGCAAAGCATAAAGGTATGTATTAAATATAAAATACAGAAGCATAGAGAGGAAATAAATATAATATATATCATAAATAAATATATTTCCATCATAATGGCCACCATGAGAGGTGGTATGAGAAGATAGAACAATCATCGTTTCGTGAGGCAGTAATTCGCCATCCACGGAAACAGTATGTTCTTTAACCATTAGACGGAAGTGTGTGTTAGTGTAGCTCAAATCCTCCTCATAACAACATCCTAGTATATTGAATATACTGGTGTTGTTACAAAAGAAATAAATAAAAAGAGTTTAGGGGGTTGGAGAAGCAAAATAAAACAAAAGAACACTAGGGAAGACATTACCTTTAAAACGACTAACTCTTTTTGATTTGATCTCAAAGGATTCCTTGGGAAGACTTCTACCCAAAGTGAGGCTTCTAGGAGTAAGAGAGGGATGTGGAGAGACAAAATGGGCAGGGGTTGGCCGAGCCAAAGGCTTGAGAGGTGTGGGTAAGGTGGTAGAGGTGAGGGCCTTTTATAAGAGGAGAGGAGGGGCACTCTTGGAAAGTTATAAAAGGTTACTTTATTATAAAATGCTTTTCGGATTTTAAAGGTCCCAAAATTATATATTTCAAGGATAAGGTGATAAGAGTTCGAAATCCACCCATCCAATAGGGTTTTGACATGTGTAGGTCTTAGATTTTACATTATCGTTTCATTTTATTTAAATTGTTAAATAATGAGGTAATCGCTGCATCATCATGGTGTCATAAATAATTTAATTTATTTAATGTCTAAAAATTATAAAAAAAATATCATGATGTAGGAAACCTTTTTATATTTCTAATGAATATTTATAGTAAAAAATATGACTTGTATAACCCCATTTGAAAATTGTTTTAGTAAAACAACTCATGTTTGTGACATTTTTATTTTAACTTTAAATAAAAAGTTATTTATGTCATTTTCCTACCAAAGTGGCTCCATGGGGTCCCCAAGTTGACCCATGGATTGTCTTGGTCGTCCACGACACATCTGATGAGGGTAGGACATGTGTCTAGGTCATTTCATATTATTAAAATATTATTTTTACCTTAAATTACACTAATTACCTTTAATCGCGATTAATAAAACTTAAAAGTTACTATTCACCAAAAATTATTTTAATCTCATTGAACCACATTTTACTTCTTAATTACAACCATGTATGTTGGATTTTTGAAAATCAAATCACAGAAGTGACAAAGTTTCATTTAAACGAAAAATCAGTTTCTTTAACTACCACTTAGTGGTTTCACTATTCATCAAAAATTGAAGTTTTTCAGAAAAATACCAAAAATTCACCCTAAGCTATATTTGATATTCCGAATTCAAAAATGATGTCTATTTTACAAAATTCAAAACATATAATTTGCATTAATTAATTTAATAATTAATTCCTGCTGTCAAAACAAATAACGTGTTTTTAAGAAACAATATCTATTAAAAGATTGACACTAGTTTAAGTCCAATTTCAAAGTGAAATTAATTCCAATGACCACCATTGAATTAAATGGTAAAAATATATTCTAAATACACTTTAATATCAATTGAAAATATAATCTATCCATATAAATAAATCAGATTAAAAGGAGGTTTTGAATTAAAATGCAGCATTTTCAATAAAAATGATCTTTATCGGAAAAATAACAAAAATTTACACAAAGTAAATTTTGATGTCCAGATTCTAAAGAAGGATTTTATTTTGTCAAATAAAACATATAAAATTGTCAAAAGTATATTTAAAAAGGGTTCTCCATCAAAAGGCGATTAATCGACCTTTTAAAGAATATTAGAAGATTTATGCTTAAAATTGGATTCATTTGCATTTTAAGCCTCTAAAATTTATTGGATAAAAGTAAAAATATTTGAAAAACATATATAATCATTTTGTAGTTAGTTCCGTTCATTCCCTCCATTACAACGGCTAGGGGTTAACTACCATTTAAAATAATATTATTTTATTATTAGAGTGCAACGTAAGATTTCAAAGAAACTCGTTGTTGCGTATTGGGTACGCCATCGAGCATAGCGTTCCCTTTAAAGTAATATTAATATTTTATTCACAAATATGGATAAATATGAAAATTTCATATTCTTTATTTACCTGATGTGTTACATCCTTCCCCCCATTTGGGAATTGCGTCCTCGCAATTTTAAAAATTGGGCTTGGAAACTTCATTGAAAATCCCAAATCGGAACAAGAGTCAGTAAAACTATCACTTTAAAATAAAGAAAGAGAAGTACAAAGGTCACCCGAGTTAACCCATACCAGGATTGCATGTAGGAAAACATGGATATGGAGGAGAAAACAAAGGATCATGTTCTGAGGGAGAGTGATAGAAAACATGTTTAGGAGAAAGTTAACCACCAGAAAATCACAAACTTGTGATGGGTTAAACGGTATTTGATCCCCCAGTAGGAAAAAATAACAGACAAATTTTTTGTTTTTAAGTTACTTTTCATTGAGGAATTTATTTATGAGCGTAACTAAAACATAATGAAACATACTTACTTGTCATGTTGACTTTCAACTTTTACTATATTTCTTACATGAACTCATATTTTCTCCAAAAGATGAGTATTTAGGATGACTTGTTTACATTAAGAGAGCTATAATCAACTTCTAGAGAATCACCTAGTCCACAAAATTGAACTATATACTTCCCATGTCTTTAGACCATAACCAAAACTAAAACAAAAAAGGTTAGTATGAGATCAAATAATACCCAAAAAGGATAATCCTTTATAAAAAAAATCTATTATTAATCTCCAAAATATGTCAAACAATACCCAAAGTTCAATAAAGACCATTCAATAAACAATTTGTCCATAAAATTATTCAATGTAAACCAAACTAATATTGAAACCCAAACATTTGAAGGATTTATTCACATAGTCTTCCAAGGTAAAAATTAACATTTATCTCCAAATAACATTAGTTTCTCTTAAAGTCTCATATTGAAAAGTAATTAACCTAATCACATATCCTCCATGATAGGTTAATAATTTCCATAGATAACCCAAAATAAACTTACTCTTGATTCCTAAAATCATCTAACTAAAAAGAATTAGTCAAACTAACTAGGGACTTCACATAGTCCAGTGGTAGGAGATAAATACCAGTCACACTTTGGTTATGGGTTCGATTCCCACAGCTTTGTCTGACGGGACGGGTTGTCACACGGTCTGTGTGTTGTCCTTTTTCCAAAACTACATAATTCTTAAAACATTCCCCAAAACGAGATAAAATCTTCAAAAATGATCATAACATATTTTAACCTCAAGTTTATCTCATGCCTTTCATTTTCCATCATATCATAGAGTAACCCATAATTACCTAAAAAGTATGGATCATATAAACCCTAATGGTTACCTTTATAATTATTACCTGAACTTCCACATCGAGTTGGTCATCTCATACATGATGCATTAGAGAACTCACCAAGGTTCAAGTGGTTGATCATGACTCCTTGATAGTTGGTTTAGCACAACCATGAGATTCCTCATTGAATCCCCCATTTCATCCAGTCTCTTAATCAGAGAACCACCACAGTTTCCATCAAACCCATTGTCACTTTGGTGCCTGCTAGATACATCCATTTACTAAAAACAGAAATGTCAGTGTGCGTATATCAACAAAATCATCATATACTAATGAGGAAGATAAACACTAAGATATACTTACTCATTCAATTTATCTAAAAACCATGACTCTTTCTGAAATCCTAGCCATTATGGTAATGTCACTTATGCTTATAGAATACCCTAACCTCTAAAGTTATCTAAACCGACCTCTGATACCAATTATAAGGCCCCGACCTTAAACATTACTTATTATTGAATTAAATAAATAATTCACATTGAGGATCTTTTCAGGTTTAGAGTTTTAGATAATTAGGACATAACTATTACATCTCAAAGATTACAAAGTATACAATTCTACTAAGTTTCCATAAAATAAAAACTCTTAAAAATAAACATGTCTAGTTCCATGTTTTAGATAGCATGTCTTTCCTTGATCCCATCCTTGACCCTATTCATCTTTAAGTCCTATGGAAAACATTTCAAAAACTTGGGATGAGCATAAAAAGCCTAGTAAAGGATACATAAAGAAGGAAAACTGTTAGTTTTTCAAAACAACAAGTAAACCAAGAATACTTTATCAAAGTAATACTTTTCACCTTTATGAAGTAGTAAAAAAAAACTCTTCACTGAATAAAAGATCATTACTTACCCCTTTTGTAACCAAAAGATTACCATAAAAACCCATATAAAGAACACATGACATATAAAGGTAACTTGAGACATAAACATACTTAAATGGAATAACCATACGGTCGACTTCCACACATATCACTTAATGGAATAGCCATACGGCCGACTTCCATACCCAATGCATTGGAGGTTATAACGTAACCACCCGTCCTGGTATTCACGGTACCACCCGTCATATGGTTTATCACGTAACCACCCATCAAATGTCCAAGTACCATTATAAAATCATAAGACAAAAATCAAATATAATGGAAAGAAAACATTTCCACACTTTGATCACAATATATCACTTAATTATATTGACATAAAAATACATTATAAAAACCATTTTAAATACCAAAATACATAAAAGATTATATGGTATTTATTTAATTTTAAAAACATTATGGCTTGTTGAGGAAGCCAAAGACCAAATAATACTCGTGGCGGCGGAAAAGGTCATTGTCACCGCGTACGTTAAAAGAAACATTCCTTTTTGTCGTTTTGTAAAATGCTTCGTAGAAAAAGATTCCTTTTGTATAAAATTAAAAGTCAAAGGGTTTTATACACCGTATAAATGAAAGCCTTGTATTAGAACCAAATATGCCTCAATTAAAGGAGATTGAGACCAAGTCCCTTACAAAGACAGTATCCTTGGATTAAGGATAAATCAATTACATAATTATGTGTGAAAAAAGAATACACCAAATATAAGTGGATATTAAGTGTAAAACAATCAGAGGTCATTCACACATATTCATCGAACGACATATTCAAGGAGTACAAGTTTATCCCAAAGAATCAAAATTGGGTTAAGAAGTTCCCTTGCAAAAATTCGATAGTCTAACGACGTCACTTCAAAATTCAGAAAATGAGTTGATGAGAGATAAAAAGGGTATCTCATCACTTGGACATAAAATTTACATCAATAAGTATATATAAGAACATATCCCAACATTACAATATGTAAATTAAAATACCCAACAAAAGAAGTCTTTTAAAAAGAGGGGGGTGAAAGGTTCCCTTACCGACTTGGGTATCTTTCGAAACATACACCCCATGAAAGAAGGACAATACAACATTGATGTAAATACTAATAAACGAAATTATATTACACAAAGAGTAGAATAATGGTCAGTACATATACCACTCAAAGGAAATGGTGGCCAATGTAGCATAAACCTCATAGGAATAAAAGTGAGATGAAAAATCCCTTAAGAAAACTCGGCAGCCTAACGACGCCACTTAAAACTTCCAAAAATGGATTGATGAGATCAAATAGGGTCTCTCATCATATTAACATAAAATGTACAGAAAGAGTAATATAAAAGAACATCCCCCAACATAACAAATAGGAGCTTAAAAGAAGCACCATAAAGGAGAGTACTTAAAAAGAAAGAGAGAGGTTGGATCTCTTATGAAAATTCGGCAGCCTAACGGCGCCAATCAAAACTTCCAAAATGGATTGATGAGAGAAAATAGGGTCTCTCATCATATGAACATAAAAAATAAAGTAAGAGTAATATAAAATAACATTCCAATCATAAGAAAGATGAGCTTAAAAGGAATGACATAAAAAAGTGTACTTAAAAAGAAAGAGAGGGGTAGGATCCCTTACATCGTGTCTGACATGACTCGATCATTATTTAATCTCCTGAATAATAAAATTTGTTCAATTTATAATTTCTTAAGGACCTCCTTTAAATATTATTATTCAGTTCATATCACATATTATAATGTTATAATAATTGGTTAATAAAGTGAGTTCATATCAGACGTTTTTGTCGATGTTCGGTACATGAGTAAAAATTGAACTTGTTGGAAAAGAATTTTCCATGTAGTTATAGGTACATCATCTCCAGAATAGTATTAATGTTTTAAATATCATATATATCCAGTATATATTCATTTTTTTACTATTCCATAACATTTGGAGATAAAAAAAATTAAAAGCATCGTTCATGGAGACGGTAGGCCGTACGTACACATGAATGCTACTTTCATTGTTTTGTCATATTAATGGAATTAAAGTTAAAAGAGGGATATATATATTATAATTCCAGAATTATATCCATAATTTAGATGTAATATATTCCATATATATCCAATATATATATGTACTTATAATAGTACATAACATTTGGAGATAAGAAATGAAATGTACCGTTCATGGAGACGGTAAGCCGTACGTAGGCATGAACGCTACTTTCATTTCTTTGGCACATTAATGGAATTAAAACTAGATGAGATGTATATATATATATATATTATAATTCCAGTATAATATATATGTTATATATATCACATAAGTTCATCAATTTCATTCTTTATACATTCCATGTATTGCATGAACGAGTCACATCACTTGAGGGGGCGGTAGTCCACACTTCCTCAAATGAAATTATCGCATTTGAACAACATGAAAAACATAAAGGTATGTATTAAATATAAAATAAAGAAGCATAGAGAGGAAATAAATATAATATATATCCTAAATAAATATAGTCCCATCATAATGGCCACTATGAGAGCTGGTATGAGAAGATAGAACAATCATCGTTTCGTGAGGCAGTAATTCGTCATCCACAGAAACAGTATGTTCTTTAACCATTAGACAGAGGTGTGTATTAGTGTAGCTCGAATCATCCTCATAACAACATTCTAGTATATTTAAGATACTGATGTTGTTACAAAAGAAATAAATAAAAAGAGTTTAGGGGGTTGGAGAAACAAAATAAAACAAAAGAACACTAGGGAAGACATTACCTTTAAAACGGGTAACTCTTTTTGATTTGAGCTCAAAGGCTTCCTTGGGAAGACTTCTGCCCAAAGTGAGGCTTATAGGAGTAAGGGAGGGATGTGGAGAGACAAAATGGGTAGGGTTTAGCCGATCCAAAGGCTTGAGAGGTGTGGGTAAGGTGGTAGAGGTGGGGGCCTTTTATAAGAGGAGAGGAGGGTCACTCTTGGAAAGTTATAAAAGGTTACTTTATTATAAAATGATTTTCAGATTTTAAAGGTCCCAAAATTATATATTTCAAGGATAAGGTGATAAGAGTTCTAAATCCACCCATCCAATAGGTTTTTGACATGTTTAGGTCTTAGATTTTATATTATCATTTCATTTTATTTAAATTGTTAAATAATGAGGTAATCGTTGCATCATCATGGTGTCATAAATAATTTAATTTATTTAATGTCTAAAAATTATAAAAAAAATATCATGATGTAGGAAATATTCTTATATTTCTAATTAATATTTATAGTAAAAAATATGACTTGTATAACCCCATTTGAAAATTGTTTTAGTAACAACTCATGTTTGTGACATTTTAATTTTAACTTTAAATAAAAAGTTATTTATGTCATTTTCCTGTCAAAGTGGCTCCATGGGGTCCCCAAGTTGACCCATGGATTGTCTTGGTAGGCTATGACATATCCAATGAGGGTAGGACATGTTTCTAGGTCATTTCATATTATTAAAACATTATTTTTACCTTAAATTACACTAATTACCTTTAATCGCGATTAATAAAACTTAAAAGTTACTATTCACCAAAAATTATTTTAATCTCATTGAATCACATTTTACTTCTTAATGACAACCATTTATGTCAGATTTTTGAAAATCAAATCATAGAAGTGGCAAAGTTTCATTTAAATGAAAAATCAGTTTCTTTAACTACCACTTAGTGGTTTCACTATTCATCAAAAATTGAAGTTTTTTAGAAAAATACCAAAAAATAACCCTAAGATATATTTGATATTCCGAATTCAAAAATGATGTCTATTTTAAAAAATTCAAAACATATAAGTTTTATTAATTAATTTAATAATTAATTCCCGCTGTCAAAACAAATAGCGTGTTTTTAAGAAACAATATCTATTAAAAGATTGACACTAGTTTAAGTCCAATTTCAAAGTGAAATTAATTTCAATGACCACCATTGGATTAAATGGTAAAAATATATTCTAAATACAATTTAATCTCAATTAAAAATATAATCTATCCATATAAATAAATCATATTAAAAGGAGGTTTTGAATTAAAATGCAACATTTTCAATAAAAATGATCTTTATCGGAAAAATAACAAAAATTTACACAAAGTAAATTTTGATGTCTAGATTATAAAGAAGGATTTTATTTTGTCAAATAAAACATATAAAATTGTCAAAAGTATATTTAAAAAGGGTTCTCCATCAAAAGGCGGTTAATCGACCTTTTAAAGAATATTAGAAGATTTGTGCTTAAAATTGGATTCATTTGCATTTTAAGCCTCTAAAATTTATTGGATAAAATTAAAAATATTTTAAAACATATATAATCATTTTTTAGTTAGTTCCATTCATTCCTGCCATTACAACGGCTAGGCGTTAACTACCATTTAAAATAATATTATTTTATTATTAGAGTGCAATGTAAGATTTCAAAGAAACTCGTTGTTGCGTATTGGGTACGCCATCGAGCATAGCATTCCCTTTAAAGTAATATTAATATTTTATTCACAAATATGGATAAATATGAAAATTTCATATTCTTTATTTACCTGGGGTGTTACAATACGCCCGTGTATGTTGGTCACGAAAATTCCTGAAAACCACACCCAGGGAAGAAGATGATGATAGATGATCATACTCTTAGCCAGACAATGGGATTCCTAAACTTTATCTGAGACTATTCCCATAGAGGGGATTAGGTCTTATTCTCAGGATTTGATGCCTCATTGCACCCTCATAGGGATGGATTGAGGGGACATACCCTAGAGATATTGGACTACTCTGAAGAGAACGAGGGACTCAAACTACCCTGGAGAAATTACCTGATGTCTATAGGGTATACATGACGTGTCCTTGCTACCCTGGGTATATCTGTGTACTTCGACTCATGTACTTTGGGTCATCCTCATGTACTCTGGTCGTGCCGATATACATGGTCATGTATGAGTACTTGGCCTTGTCTGAGTATCGGGCGATGCTCGTTTACTCTTTTCATGCCCATATACCACCTGGATGTGTTCGTGATTGTGTTCCCCAAGGGTACACACTGAATCGCCAGTCACGGGTCACACGACGTGTGGTAGGTCCCACATGGTGTGTGATATTTTATTTTTTCAAAACCCTAGCTGCCATATCCAGGGGACTACATGGGGTGTGTTCTTCGGACTACACGTTGTGTATGTTGGGTTTTTTCAGAATCTCAGAACCTTTTTGCTTCTTCATCCCGCACTGCTACTACCCACACTCTAGCTGTGTATCTTTACATATAACCCAAATCTGAGTTGACTGAACTTCAATCGTCACTAGTGGCCAGATTTCTGCCACCCCTTTCGCTCGGGAAATGTCCTTCGTCATGTTGCATCATCGAAATGTCAGCACCCATGATCCATGGGTCTCCGATCCGAACCTCAATCACCTATAGGCATTATCTCACCTCGTTCAAGCCATCAATCTTGAATCTTAACATGTAGTAACGATATGTTCTGCCAAAGAACGACTACACAACAATCCTTCCTCAAGTATTTGTCGAACCACCGGCCAATGGAAATGTCAGTGATAAACGTTCGAAGAACAATGAGAGAAATGAACCAAAACACAAACATGAGGAACAAACCTAGACTACTATTTGGGTTAGACTCAATTCATTGTTGTGGCGTGACAAACAAATAGGATAAGAAAGAATAATAAAATATGATAAATTTCTAACCCTAGGAAGATTAATTCATCAACCGTAATCCAATGATCAACCCATGAATTATTTTTTAGGGAATTAATTTGCATTCCACTTGGGTAAAAAAACAGTATTAATCCAACACAAACAAATTCCCTACCTCAAGTTTGGATCGATCGTTGATGAAGAACGGTTTTAAGCCATTGTCATTGGTGAGATCCCCAAACTCTGTTAACTTAGATGATCCTAGAGGAACCGATCCTTGGACCATGATATGTCAATGTCATAAATCTATCCTATATGACCCTTTCAAGAATTCTAGGGTTATGAAGCTAGCCCTAGGGTTTATATATAATATAGATTTTATAAGAAAGGATTAGGTCGCAATCATTAAATAACAAACAAAAAAACAAAAAAATAAATTTATTTTTATTATTTTCCTTTATGACAGCACTTTAATGAAATGTCTGATGCTGACAAAGATTATATTGCACGTAGGGTAAAACTTGCATTTCAAATTCTATGGTGGCCTCATATTTTTTATCTGAGACTCTGTTTGGTAGTTATTCCATTATTTGGGAAAAATAATGTGCACATGATATAATATATTTAATATTTTAATTATATCAAAATCGAGCCCCCTTGAGCCCCGAAATCCTAGGCCGAATCAGTGCCTAATCTTGAAAATATTCTTTAAAATATTCTAATGTTTTTCATTGAAAACCATAGTCATTACATTCTCCCCACCATAGATATTTTCATCATGAAAAGAAAAATCGTACTCAAAAAGGTGTGGGCATTGAAATCGCATCTGGTTCTCTTGCTCCCAAGTGCTCTCTTGAAGATTCTCGTTCTTCCACCAGACAGGTACCAAGGGAATCACCCGCCTATGAAGGATCTTATCCTTATGATCCTCGATATCTGAAAGGTACTCTATGAAGGTATCGACATATTCAATGTCTAGATCACCCTAGTTGATAACATGCGATGAGTCATGTACATATCTCCTCAGCTGCGACACATAGAAGACATCGTGTACCTGATCTAACTATGGTGGTAGTGCCAAGTGGTACACCACCTCACCAACCCTACACGATATCTGTAAGGGTCCAACGAACCTCAAAGATAACTTGCCACCCTGAATAGATCTATGCAATCCTTGCTGAGGTGATACCTTTAAGAACACATGGTCTCCCTCATCGAACTCCAAAATCCTCTGTTATTGGTCTGTATAAGATTTTTTATAGCTCTGAGCAGTTCTCATCTACTCCTGTATGACTTGCACCTTCTCTATTGTCACTTGCACCAACTCTGGGCCCATGAGAAAAGAATCTCTTGGATCAATTCAACATAGTGGTAACCTACAAGGTTTTCTCAACAATGCCTCAAATAGTGTCATACTAATGGTGGGATGATAGTTGCTGTAGTATGAAAACTTCACCAAATTTGGATGATCCTCCCAATCATGGAAAAAGTTTAACATGAAATCCTGAAACATGTCCTCCAGGGAATGAATGGTCTGCTCAGTCTGGTCATCTGTATGGGGGTAAAACGCCATAATCAAATTCAACTGAGTCCCAAAGGCCTTCTGCAATCCTCTCCATAATCGTGATGTGTACCGAGCATCACTTTCTGAAACGATTGTTAAGGGAACTCCATGAAGTCAGACTATCTTCTGTACGAAAAGAAATCACATGCTCTCTACTAAACTCGTCTATTGGATGTCTAGGAAGTGGGCCAACTTGGTGAGTCATTGTACGATCACCCAAATATCATCATGTTCTCTGGATAATCGTGGAAGCCCCATCATGAAGACCATAGAGATATCACCCCACTTCTACTATCGTGCCTCAAGGGGTTGAGTTAAGCCTACAAGAACCTGATACTTAGCCTTCACATGCTGAAAAGTGAGACATTGAAAGACAAACTCTACTACATACTTCTTCATTACCAAACACCAAAACCAACACCAAAGGTCCTGGTACATCTTTTCTACTCCTAGATGTACCGACACAGAGGATGTATGAAACTCCCTCAAAACCTCCCCCATAGCATCACTGGTTCTATGATTCTTCCTTGGAAAAGGATGATGTGATTCTTACCTTCAGAAAATCCATCAGGAGAACATCTAGTGGATATCTAAACATGCAAGGTCTCATAGTCTATACCTCCAAGATGAAACTCCCTAACATACTACAGAAGTAGAGGGGTGACAACCATCGACTGAAGGTAAGATTCAACATCTTTTTCCACTATGGAAATTGCAGTTAGGCCAACTGCTATGAATCTTCACTCAACAACTACGAACAACATCTCTTATTGAGAGAATCTTCCACCACGTTCCCCCTCCCGAGAGTATAGACTATCTCAAAGTCATAATCTTAGAAGAACTCTAACCACCGTCTCTACCTCAAGTTGAGATACTTCTATAAGAAGATATACTTGAGAATATTTTGGTCATAATAGACAATAATCCTCTCACCCATAAGTTAATGTTGCTAAATCTTCAAGTCGAATCCCACTCCTACCAGTTCAAGATCACGTTCCATGTAGTTCTGCTCATGTTGTCTCAACTACCTGGACCCATAGAAAATCACTACCTACCAATACATTAGAAAACATCAATGCCCATTTTTGGAGGCATTTCAAAATACAACATATTCAATGCCCTCCTCTAGTAGTCCCAAGATGGAGGTGCTCTTCAACCTCTACCAAACTCTTGAAAATATTGATGAAACCTCTTCATACACACGAAAATTTACCCATTTCAGGTCAAAGTAGTAAAGGGTGCCACAATCCTAGAGAAATTGGATTTGAATCTCTGATAGTAGCCAACCAACCCAAGGAAGCTCTACACCTCAGTCACACTATTGGGTGGGTCCCAAGATAGATTTACCTCAACCTTCATTGGGTACACTACTACTCCCTCTTCTAAGATGACATATTATAGGAAGTGGTCCTCTTGAATCCAGAACAGACAACTCAAGAGATTCTTATAATCTTAGTGCTCTCAAATTATGTCTAGGACCATCCTCAAATGTCTTACGTGCTTCTCCTCAGATGCCAAGAACACCAGGATGTCGTCGATGAAGACCACCATGAACCGATCAAATAAGGGATTAAAATATATGGTTCATGAGTCCCATGAACATTGATGGGGAATTACTCATGCAAAAGGGCATTAATAAGTACTCATAGTGACCACAACAACATTAGAATATCGTCTTCATTATATCCTTGTCTAAAACTCAGATATTGTAATAGCTTGACCCAATTTCAATCTTGGATAATCATCATGCACCTTCAATTGGTTGAAGAGATCATCGATTCTTGGTGGTGAATACTTATTCTTGACAGTCACCTGATTTAGGAGACAATAATCCACACATAACCTCAAGCCCCCATTTGCCTTCTTGACAAATAGAATTAGGGCTACCTATGGGGAAACACTGGGTTTGAAAAATCTCTTCATATGCAAATCCTCTAACTACACCTTCAAATCATGAAGCTTTATGGGAGCCATTTGATATATTGGCACATATATCAAGGCGGACACTAGGTAAAAGTATATATAGAATTACATCTCCCGGTGGGGAGGTAAGCCCGACATGTCCTCAGGGAAGATGTCCTCATACTCTACCACCATTACAGGAAGATGAAAGCCACAATATATACTTCTCTAATGGTAATACTATACAAATGATGAGTAATCATCTATATCCTCCTGCGTATGATCCCATCCTACTCTTCCTATATTTTTTTCTCATTTACAAAGGAAAACCTCATCCCATCAATGCAGATATACCGCATTCTCCGTCTAAAACAGTCAATCTATGAATAAACTATAGAGAGCTAGTATATACCTAGAATGAATTCACAAGGCCTCATCATCACTAAAAAAATAATGAAGGAAGATCTCTCCTCCAAGAGTTGGGTCACATTATCAACAGAAGTGTGTGATCACTGTATCCTCCAGTTAGAGACACCAATCACAAGGGTCAAGCCAAAGGCTCAACTAAAATCTCTAGATATCGAACAACATATGTGACAAGAAAAGAATGGTTCATTCCCATGTTTATAAAAACTTCAAATAATATAGAAAAGAAATAAATCACACCTCTAATAATCTCTAGAGCCTTTGGGTGGTTTCCACCACCTACAGTTATCCTCATCCCTAACCACCAGCTCCTTGAGCCTGGAATGGACCACCTAAAGGTGGTGGTGGAAATAAATCAAATTATCTGCCACCTTCTACTACTCTCCACACTCTTATTCCATGTCTACTTCCCTACATACCTCCCTTATCTAGCCGCTGACTCTTCCTAGGTGGTCTATAGATTATCTCCATATCAGCCACCTGGTAGGTCGGACATTCCCGCACAAGATATCCTCACCTGCCGCAGGAGTAACAATGCTTGTCTTTTGGTTGAATGGAACCATCATGTGAGCCATGAACTATATAAAATTCATCTTGAGAATGTATCTAGAAACTTATACCTCTCCTGGATCCCTACATCAAACATCAGATACCAGCCGCTGAAGTCTTTGATCCATAGTGCCCACTACCAACACCAACTATCAGCGACTGCTCCGCCAAGAATCTTTCCACTGCCAAATCTCACTTGAGCACTCCAACATAAGTAGTAATGAAAATATATATCACACCAACCCTGATATACCTATAGAGGCTATGATCTAAGGTCCATACTCAAAAGAATACATCTCAAATCATATCCATGGAGTGTCATGATAGGTTAATGAACCTCATCGAATACTCTGTTGTTTTCATGTTGACCTGTTGAAGCTACAAAATCTCCAAGATGTGCACTACTCGTAGCATGGATGGATATAACTCCTCTCTAAAAAGTCACTCAGACTCAGACCATGAAAGAGTCTCCCTGTCATACGTCTGAGTCACCACACTCCATTATCGTCTTACAAAACCATGATGAAGTCTCACTGCAAGGACCATCATATGATATAGAGGAGTCCTCACAAATTAGAAAAGTCATTTAACTATCTAAAGCTAGTTCTCAGCTTCTTAGGGTTCTGGCTCACCCCAAAACTTGAGTAGTCTCTGTCTATGAAACTCATGAAGTGTGCTCATCCTATACACATTCTCAGCTAGTACTACTGGTGTAACCTGCTGCTCAACTAGTGGTGGTAAGGTTGGAAAACCATCTAGTGGTACCACCTCTTGTACCAGACCCTATACTGAAGCCTCATCTCTAGGTGGATCATCCTCATGATCTTGTTGCGGAACCATAGCTGGCTGTCACTAAAGAAGCATCCTAAAATAGACAAGACACACCAAGGTCAAAGAGTATATTTGGGGAGCTGACTTAAGAAGTTCATGGAAACCACAACCCATTTCAATATGATGCATGTGCCAATGTTTTCCCTGCAACCAGTGCCTATATGAACCGAGTTAACAAGAAGGTTATCAGAGTCTTGGTTATTGGATATGTCATCTGCTGCACCAACACTTGATTTCTTTGTTGAAATCCAAACTCAAAACATTTTAACACTATTTCCCTAGTTACAAAACCAAATCTCACAACTAGAAAATATCCAAACTTTGTCCTAAGATAAACTATCCCTTGATACCACTTTTTCAAGACCTGACCCACTAGGGCCTCCCTGATTGATTATAAGATGAATGTGACACTCCAAGACCACCTTCAATAGGCTAGGGGATGACGACCAACACCGAGTAGGAATATCATACACATGGACGACCTTATCCTAACGTACCTGCACACACACACACACACCCCAAACCCCATACAATGTTGAAAGGTAAAATATAACTAATACCATAATGCATGCATACATCTATATCCCACATTAGAGCATGAAAAAGTACTAAAAAGCATAAAGGGTCGAATATATGCCCAAAAAAACTGTAAAAAAGTCCAAACAAATTGAAGGAGGGAACTATCATCAAATGATACACCTGGTACAAACCAAAGTCCGTCGAGCTCAATTATTATCCATTAGATCTTAGTCCACCTAGGATGCCGTTGAACATCATGTCATCTACATAAGACATGACATGTGTGGTAAGATCCCATGTAGAGGTGAGTATAATGATACCCAATATGACACCCTGAAATCACCAAACATAAATTATTAAGAGAGTAGTCACATCATCATTGAAAATTCATGTCAATTAGAATATGAGACATAAAAATAATAGGGACCCAGATATACTCAAGATAAATACCAAGTCTCAAGGTATGGTCTCAACCATACATTCATCCTAGGATTCTGTTGAGGCTTCAAGGTAACGTTCATTTGGGAGAAATCACTCATATGAGTCTGATAGCACTTATGTCACTCATCCGATAGGTCGTGCTTGTCGTACCTCTCCATGAAGTAAACACAAGAACTATAAAGATATTGATATACAAATAGAAGATCTATCCTAGGGACTGTGGGTTATACCTGACCCTATATGGAATAACCTGATAATTAGAGGATCATACACTTATGTAGTTTGGTAATGAATTTTTTTGAAAGCCCACCTAGGGAAGAAGATGATGATAGAGGATCACACCTCGGGTCACACAGAGGAATTCCTAAAATATACCTAAGACTAATCCTGTAGATGGGATCACATCCTATGCTCAGGATGCAATGCCTCACTATTCCCTCATAGGGATGGACTAAGGGGACAAACTGAAGGTATCAGGGTGATCAATAGAAGTCAGTGGTTCGGGGATTTAAAAAATTTCACCACTGAGACAACGTAACTTGTCATATTTGGAAATTAGACCCCCAATATGTTTTGAGTATCTCACATGAATTATTCAAAGCACATAAATTAAATAGAATGTGTATCTCATTCCGAATCAAATCACGCATGACTGTAACTTGTCTCAAGTGACCATTGCTCAAAGGATCTGAATCTAAACCCCTCTAGATCATCCAAACATGCTACAAGAGTCTATGTGCACATCATTTTTTGAATTCTGGGGACTAGTGTGGAGCTTCGACAATCTCTTCAACTTCGCGCCGATCACCACAATCCGTTGCCTTCAATCTGCCGAAGGCATGCTTGGATCAACAAACAGAGAGAGACTTTCTATCTCTAGAAGGCAGGAGGAGAGAGAATATATCATTCTATTGGAATGAATTGTGCTACACATGAGCTATTATCTCTCCTTCTTAAATAGTGGGTTGTGTAAATACCTAGAAAGGGTTCCCCGACCCCCAAAAATAAAATTACCACTAAATGAGTAATAAATAAATAATTATGATGAACTAAACTGCGCCATAAACATGATTTATATTTTATCACATACCTATAATATATATTAAATATATCACGTGATAAAACCGAGGCATTTAACTCAACTTGTAATTCCTGCTAATATTAAACGAACCTGGAATATTAAAATAATATTTGTTCGAACAATATTTTTCTCTTAAACACTAAATACCTTGTGAATACAATCCTCCAAATCCATTTTTTTCTTTGAATTTTCAATAGCGACTTTTAGGTTGAGCAGTAACCTCACAGATACCCACAAATTTCAAAATTAAAAACATAACGCACAACCAAATTCAAACACAAAACAATAAAAAGGATGCAACGATGAGATGTCAAACACAACAGCCTCGAGCTTGGAGCCTGCCATCCTGAGTAGACACCAGCCGTCAACTCAACCCACACAAGTCGTCGCCAGAAATTGGCCAGAAGACACCACTGATCACCATAAATCCCATGAAGCTACTGAAACCAAAGTTTTCACCACCAGTGGCCTGAAGAAAAGATGCACCCAAATTTGAAACTGAACCGTTGTAAGAGAAACAGAGCACCATCACCGATTCAAGAATTGAAACATAGAATCAAAAACACCATCACACTGCCACTGAAAACCACACCAGATCGATACCTTGTGAATACAGTTAATAAATAAATTCAACCCAATTATTCTTTAATTGATTTTTTTAAAATTTATTTATTTATCAGTGATCGATAAAACTCGGACAACACTCGGACCCTGTGGTGGGTCCCACCATGTCCTATATACGTATTCACTAGAATAGGATAGATTCTTGAATATGTTATTGTGTGTGTCCCTCTAGGACCTTATCTCAATAGAAATGAATAATATTCACATATCAAGAGTAGAGTATAGGAACCCATCAAGGCCCCTAAAGAGATAATGAATAGTCATAGCAACGACAACCAAACTATGAACACTTATTGGGTAATATAATATATTTGTCTTTAGATATCTCATAAAGAAAGATGCACACTTATGTCATCGTATTTTCTTGCTTTATTATTTATTGATTTAACTAAAAAAAATTACCCTCAACTGCCTTAGCCAAGAACTTATGAAGGCACTACCATCTTGATGAACTAGGCCTAAGATATATAACTTTCTCAACTCAGATGCAACAAATTCTATCTTGATCATTCAAACAATGTCATACCACCAATGATTCACCCAACACAAGCTTCCTCACCGTGATTTAATTATCATGGTTTTTTTACATGCCTCAAAGTACATGATCAAATGACACACATTTATAATGATCTCAAGTCCAGATACCAATACACATGTTTGTAGATAGAAACAACCAATGACACCTGAAACATATGTTGTTCCTATTGGTAGGTCTGTCTTCACAATCTCAACTACTGGAGATCACCAAGTGGAAACTTCATGATAAGAAGTCTCAATGCTTATGATCCTCTAGTACATGATAGTTAGACATCACTGTGTCCATTCAGAATGATGTATTTAGACTATAAGACATTTATTTATGATTAATTTCATAATATATCAAGGTTCTTATTATAACATGGGATTTTCAATAACCTTTTGACATGATAATTAATCTATGGACATTACCATTTAAATAGTGGATTCAGTAATGTCTACACTATAATAGCAAGTGTGCATCATGAATATCTAACTGTATACATGAAATGGAAATCAAAACTACTATTTGGTTGGGTCTAGGGAACCCACTTTTACAATACTCCCACTTTCACTAGATCCAACTTGATAACCATCCTTGTTAGCTCTCACATGATTAAGATCATGTTTCTATTGATTCACAACATTAGTTGTTGGGTCTACCACATTTCATCTACATGGAAATTCTGCTAAGTGTGACCTCACTACCTTGAGTAAAAATTCTCAAGAGATGGAATCCTTGAGTATATCTCATTTGTCCTTCGTCAAAAATTAACATCTTGGATAGTACTTGTAATAAAATTATCATAATGATAAAAAATTACATACTAGGTGCGATTCCATGAACTAGAACAAATAATTGCATTAAATAACTGTTTATAAGCTAACTCAGAAGATGAAACATACTTAGTATTTATAGGTATGGCTACCAATGGCTTGTATGATCTTTTCTCGCTCATCACCTTAGCCTAACTGTGATATTAGATCACATTGATCTAAGGAAGAATCGTTTGTGTCACCTCAAAACTAGTATCCCTTATTCTCCATATACCAGGTACATATGCTTTGTACTATTAAGTATAATTGGATAATTTTGAATGCTTCCCTTGCAGTTCTTCTAGATACAACTGATATTTTCCTACTATAATGTATATGTTGGAAATATCATTTCTTTTACATATCATGTAATATGTCACGCCCCGACTCGACACGCTGTATTTTATTTTATTTTATAACATTTTGGATTATTATTATTATTATCAGTATAATTATTATCTTTTATTATTATTATCTTTATGTTTATTATGTTTATTCTTATTTTATTTTAGTTTTAAATTAGGGTTTAAAAAAACAATTGAAGGGGAGTCTTCTCCCGCTGGATCGCGCATCACCCAGGTCTGAGCCCCTCTCCCTACCAGGCACACGATCTAAAACTCACCCCCATGGTCGCACCTCCTAGTTTCCATGGCCAAGCCTCCCTTTGGCGCAATCTCCTTCCATGGTACAACCTCCCTCTACGCGACCTCCCCTGGCCGTGTTTTCCAGTAGGTGCGCGACTCCCCCATAGCGACGGGACGTGACGCCTCACCTCGGGTCCTCCTTCTGTGCCTGTTCTTCTTCCGGTTCCTTTAAGGATCATGTCTGCCTCAACAATGTAATACCTCCTCCATAAGTCTCCTCCTTCGCATCAGCCATTTTGGTTTCCCCGTTGCCTGATTTTTTTTGGCTGAAAACCCTAGCTTAGGGTTTGACCCGCTGTAGTTTTATTCCAATTGCAGGGTGTGCGGTGCCTCACCCGGGTGATGTTGGTTCGTAATCTGAAAACCGATGCTGAAAGAGAAGTGGTACAATTGGTTTTGATCTGTTGGTTTCATCTTGGGGTAAGTTTTATGTTTGTTTCTTGGTTTTGCACCTTCTGAATTAGGGTCTTTATGTGTTTTAATGTTTGTAGTAATTATCTTTTAGTGCGTCAGTCATTGCTTTGTGATTTTGGTCTGTCTCAGTTGGTCAGTCACTATTTGAGGTGGATTTGGTTTTAAAGTGGAAATTTTATGTGAAATGGTGTTTGTTTTATGTGGAAAACTTAGTCGCATCATTGCTTATGATTTTATAAATCATGCATGTAGCTTATTAAATTATGTGTAGGATTGAAATTGTATTTTGATAAGGTTTTTGGCATGAAGTTGATCTTTTTTTAGAGGGTTTGCGTGCTCTTTGGGTTTATAAGCATTTGGGGGTGTTGTTGAAGTTGTTTTATAAGTTATTTTAATGGTGTTTTTATTTTTGAAAAAGGTGCAAACCATATTTGGAAAATGTTTTGAGGCGTGTTTGATTTTAAAGAGAAGAAATGTAGTATGTTTTTAGGGTAAAGCCGTGTTGTGAATTTTAGAAATGTTTTATTATTTATTTAAATGATTAATTTATTTGTGAGTGTGATGTGAATGATACTTTGGGAAGGTTTCAGTGTGCGCTTGGTTTAAAAAGTGTATTTTTAGTGTGTTTTTTGTGTATATCCTTGTGGAGTTTCATGGAATTGTTTTATTAAGTTTCTAAATGATATATTAAATTATAAAAGTGATGAAAATTATGATTTGAAATGGTCTTAGTGTGCTTTTGGCCTCAAAAGTGGAATGTGAGTGGGTTTTTGTGTATAAAGCCTTGCGAAGCCTCTTGAAATTGCTTTATAAAATTTTTAAATGGTTTATTTAAATTGCTTAAATGGTGTAAGTCATGTTTTTTCATGGTTATGATGTATGGTTGGTTTTAAAGTTATGTTTTGATATAAATTGGGTGTGTTTTTTATGTAAATTTTGTGGTGCTAATTTTGAAGTGTTTATAAATTGTTTTGTTGATTTATTAAATTATATGTGTAGTGCGTTGGACCTCGATTCGATAGTTTTGGGCCGCGGGTGTCGAGGTATCCTACATGTACATGCATAGGGTAAGGAATATATATATATATATATATATATATATATTTATTCCCTCTTTGTACATATTCCCTCATGGCACAGGGAATATGTGCAATGCAGCTTGGGGTGTATATATATGTGTATAAATGCATGTGCATGTAAGCCCCAAGTGTCGGTTCGAGTGGTTGTCGACAAATAGCGACATGTTTGAGGTAGGTACCCTATTCCCTGATCTTTAATTTGAATTTCCAAAATTACTTAGTGTTTTATTAAAAGTGAATCTTATTCTTCTACATGAAATATATATTCTATATATATATATATATGTAAATGGTTTTGGTTTGTGAAAAGTGATTTCCTTAATGTTTCGAACATCAAGCGGGTATTTCCAAGGACGCGTGGTCTTTTAGATGATTTTGTTGTAAAAGATAAATGACACGTTGTTTTCCAAAGAAGTTCCAAAATGATCTCGAAAATGGGTTTTGGGTGAACATGTTTTCTAAATTAAAATAATTCTTGTGGAGTAATGAGGCCTGTTTGGAACTTTGGAAATGGTTTACAAAATTGGAAAACCCCTCTTGTGGCATCCCCCATAGTTTGAGAAATGTAATGCAAGTGTTAAAATGTGATTTGTGATATGTGACTAGTGTTGATGCTTATGCTTTGTGTGGCGTGAAAGAGGGGTAATGCGCTTAAGGAGGGAGAATAGTGGTGAGAGTTTGAATGAGTTTTGGATAAATAAAGTGTTGTGTACATATATGTTTGCTTGATAAAAACTCACCACCACTTGAAACAAAGCACAATGGGAAACTTGGGTATCTATGTGGGGGAACAGGACTTGTGGGCTAGTGGTTTAGAGGTGACTTGACCCGGTTTCACTATAGGTTTGATGATTTCAACACTAAATAAACATATGAATGACTGAAGGTCATGGTCTTCTAAGCCACGTTTTCTAGGGGTCATGGCCTTCTAAGCCATGTTTTCTGAGGGTTGTGGCCTTCTAAGTCACGTTTTCTGAGGATCGTGGTTTCTAAGCCACGTTTCATTGAGACACAAAGATCCTAGGTCCCCAACTAACACTAGCTTCTTAGGGACTTCCCATGGTGCTTGTGATAAGATTTTCAATTCAGTTGTTTCATGCATGTTCCATCTTTTGTGAAAACCATATTTTAAATCTAAATTGGTCTCCATTAATTTTGAAATGTTAATGCATGCTCAAAACCTATTTTGAAAAAGGAAAGAGAAATGTTTTCCTTGGAAATGAAAACTTGTTACTTGGATTTGAAAAGAAGGAAAAACATTATTTTATTATGCCTTATTTTCAAATTAGCATGATTTGGATTTCTTATTAAAGGAAGTGGCATAGGGCGTTGTTGTATTTTGGATTTCCTACTGAGCATCTCAATGCTCACGCCTACTTTACTTTTCAGTTGCATGTTTCAGTCTTGGATTTCTTTTGGAAGCGAGTGTAGTTTACGTTCCCACGGGGTCACCTGAGGTATGTCACGTTGCTTCGTTTATTCTTTTTTCTACTGCCAAGTTGTTTTGTTTGTTTCCCTTTAATTATCTGCTTGTTCAGTTTATTTTTATATATCTTTGTTATGGGCCAAATCATTCCCAAATGGTTTATTTTGATGCCCGACACTAGCTTCCAGCACATGGGTATTGGGAACGCCCTTCGGGCCATGCCGCGGACCGGGTCGGGCGTCGGGTCGGATGACGACCCAGCTTGGTTCGTGATAAAATGGTATCAGAGGGAGGTTTATCCCATGTTCTTTGGGTATGTATGATGGTTTGGAGTTAGTATTGTTGGAATCCAAGTGGTTAATTACGGGTAGGTTCCTGATCACCACCTATTCGGAATGACCCTTGAATTTCCAGGGTGGTTTGGGATGGTCTTTCCTCAAAGTCCGCATTTGGATCCCAATTTTTTTCAGGCACCATAGTCCCGTTTTCATGTTTATGGTTAGTTTTGAGATTTGTTGGTCATTATGGAGGGGTGCATGGTTGTTGTACATGGCCTGGAAATCCATTCAAAGACCATGCAATCACCTCTAATGACTCCCTATGTGCTCACCCGGTTGGTGCACGGCCAGCCAAACCGTATGACCAAACTGTGTGTTGCAGTTGTTTATTTTAGAATTTGTAATCTTGATTCGTTGAGTGAATTGGTTGTTCTATAATGTTCTTGGTGTGAGTTTTAGTTGGTTTTGGGGTGTTTCTATCAGGGTGAAAAATTTATGATTGGTCCTTTGAAATTGGATTTCCAAAATGAAAATCTTGGTTTGTTTAACAATGCGATGAGTTGTTTTGAAAATGGATGTTCTTTTGGGAACTGTTTTGGGATATTTTAAAGCTTTTGTAAATCATAAATTGAAAGTGGATTTGGAAAATGTTTTTTGGGTATTTGAAATTTTTGTGAAGTATGAAACTAATGTCTCTTGGAAAAAGGAATTTGGAAATGATTTGTTTGACCTTTGGTATTTCTATGGATGCCCACATGTATGGATGAATGTAATTGGATGTTTATGGTTGTTGGTATGCATGGATTGGTGCCCGAGTTGGCACAATAATGTACACACGTGAGGTTTCATGGAATACCAGTGGTGGGTGCTCAGTTTTCAAGACTTGTTTTGTTTTCCAAAGGCATGTTTTGATTAGTGACGTGATGGGATGAATTTTGTTTAAGAAATTTTAAAAAGGAATGTGGATTTTAAAAAGGGATTTTTAGCATTCAGATGGTTTGAAATGGGATGGTTTTGAAAATGTCCATTAGTGGAAGTGGGGTTTAGGCTTGGTTGGTGAGGTTTCTTTGGTATTATTTCAGTTGATATTTTATTTGGTTATGGTTTGGTTTTGTGATGTATTATCCTATGAGGTGAGGCTTGTTTTGGAGGTCTTGGTGGCCTCTTTGACAAAGTTTTCATGGTTTTGTCTCATGGGGTATGAACTCTCTAATGGATAGTCTTCCCCTTAAGCAGTTTTGGGTTTTGGGTGTTGCCTATTGGAGATGCTCGTGTCCTAGGGAAGTGGTGAGTCCGGAGTCAATGTTCATTTTGGGTTCCTCTTGTTTGGACCCCCCTCTACTGTGTAGGAAGTCGCCCCGTGTTGGTGGGTTCATGATGAGGAATTCACTCTATAGTGTTGAAACTAAATTGAGAGCTACCATGTGGGTGCTATCATACAACTCAGTTTCTAATATGGTGGGGAGACCCACTATGGGTCTCGCCAATGTCTTCCCTTAAGCTGGTCAGGTGTGACTCGAAATGTTGAGGGGTCACACCAGCGTTGGGGGTTTTGTTTGGTTTTCTAACTTGTCTTGATTTGGGAAGGCTAGTATTCAGCTGGAGTCCTAAAATGGCAGGGAGACCAACATAGGACAAATTCGCAGAGAAATTAATCTTCAAGGTGTTCTTGTTGGGGAAAACTCTTTTTCACTGCTCCGCCCGACTCCGATCAATGTAGATGATGGGTCATATATAAAATGTTCATTTGATATTTCAAGAAGATTCTAGTGATTTCTAAGTTTGGGGTCAGGGTGTTCAGGTTGTGGTTGTGTTTGGAAATTTGAATCTTGTATCGTTGGTTCTTTGGCCTGGTAGTTCGGGTCTCGAGGTCTCAGGTCTTGGGTGGTAAGTGAGTGTTTGATCCTCAAGTGGAAGGGGTTTCGTTTTGTGAATCATTATGTCATTGTTTCGAGCTTTGAACAGTCGAGTCTTTTGGGACTTTCTGGGGGTAGAAAGTGTCATGGTGGGGAGAATTATCACGCCCCGAACTGACGTGCTGTATTTTATTTTATTTTATAACATTTTGGATTATTATTATTATTATCATCATTATAATTATTATCTATTATTATTATTATTATGTTTATGTTTATTATGTTTATTCTTATTTTATTTTAGTTTTAAATCGGGGTTTAAAAAACAATTGAAGGGGAGTCTTCTCCCACTGGATCACGCATCACCCAGATCCGAGCCCCTCTCCCTACCAAGAACGCGATCTACAGCTCACCCCCATGGCCACACCTCTGAGTTTCCATGTCCAGGCCTCCCTTCAGCACAATATATTTCCACGGTGTATCCTCCCTCTGCGTGACCTCCCCAAGCCATGTTTTCCAGCAGGTGCACGACTCCCCCATAGCGACGTGACGCGACGCCTCACCCCAGGTCCTCCTTTCGCGCCTGTTATTCTTTAGGTTCCTTCACAGATCATGTTCGTCTCTACAATGTAATACTACCTCCATAAGTCTCCACCTTTGCACCAACCATTTCGGTTTCCCCATTTCCTGATTTTTGTTTGGCTGAAAACCATAGCTTAGGGTTTGACCCGTTGCAGTTTTCTTCCAATTGAAGGGTGTGTGGTGCCTCACCCAGGTGATGTTGGTTCGTAATCCGGAAACTACCGCTGAAAGCAAAGCGGTACAATTGGTTTCGATCCATTGGTTTCGTCTCAGGGTAAGTTTTATGTTTGTTTCTTGGTTTCTCACCTGCTGAATTAGGGTCTTTATGTGTTTTAATGTTCATAATAATTATCTTTTAGTACGTCGGTCGTTTCTTTGTGATTTTGGTCTGTCTCTGTTGGTTAGTCACTATTTTAGGTGGATTTGGTTTTAAAGTTGCGATTTTATGTGAAACGGTGTTTGTTTTATGTGGAAAACTTAGTCGTGTCACTACTTATGATTTTATAAATCATGCATGTAGTTTATTAAATTATGTGTAGGATTGAAATTGTATTTTGATAAGGTTTTGGTATGCAGTTGATCTTTTTTAGAGGGTTTGGGTGCTCTTTAGGTTTAGAAGCATTTGGGGGTGTTATTAAAGTTGTTTTATAAGTTGTTTTAATGGTGTTTTTATTTTTGAAAAAGGTGCCAACCATATTTAGAAAATGTTTTGAGGTGCGTTTGATTTTAAAGAGAGGAAATAGAGTATGTTTTTATGGTAAATACTTTTTGTGCATTTTAGAAATGTTTTATTATTTATTTAAATGATTCATTTATTTGTGAGTGTTATGCGAATGATACTTTGGGAAGGTTTCAGTGTGCGCTTGGTTTAAAAAGTGCATTTTTAGTGTGTTTTTGGTGTATATCCTTGTGGAGTTTCATGGAATTATTTTATTAAGTTTCTAAATGATATATTAAATTATAAAAGTGATGTGAATTATGATTTGAAATGGTCTCAGTGTGCTTTTGGTCTCAAAAGTGGAATGTGAGTGGATTTTTGTGTATAAAGCATTGCGATGCCTCTTGAAATTGATTTATAAAATTTTTAAATGGTTTATTTAAATTTCTTAAATGGTGTAAGTCATGTTTTGGCATGGTTATGAGGTACGGTTGGTTTTAAAGTTACGTTTTGATATAAATTGGGTGTGTTTTTATGTCAATTTTGTGGTGCTAATTTCAAAGTGTTTGTAATTTTTTTTGTTGATTTATTAAATTATGTGTAGTGCGTTGGACCTCGCTTCGATGGTTTTGGGCCGTGGGTGTCGAGGTATCCTACATGTACATGCATAGGGTAAGACATATATATATATATATATATATATATATTACCTCTTTTTAAATATTCCCTCATGGTGTGGGGAATATGTGCAATGCAGCTAGGGGTATATAAATATATATATGTATAAATGCATGTGTGTGTAAGCGCCAAGTGTCGGTTCGAGTGGTCATAAAAAAAAAGCAACATGTGTGAGGTAGGTCCCCTATGCCCTGATCTTTAATTTGAATTTCCAAAATTGCTTAGTGTTTTATTAAAAGTGCATCTTTTTCTTCTAAATGAAATATATATGCTATATATATATATATATGTAAATGGTTTTGGTTCATGAAAAGTGATTTCCTTAATGTTTCGAACATCTAGCTGGTATTTCCAAAGACCACTTTCAGCCAATTTTGTTGTAAAAGTGAAACGACACGTTGTTTTCCAAAGAAGTTCCAAAATGATCTCCAAAATGGGTTTTGGGTGAACATGTTTTCTAAAGTAAAATCATTCTTGTGAAGTAATGAGGCCCGTTTGGCACTTTGAAAATGGTTTAAAAAATTGGAAAACCCCTCTTGAGGCATCCCCCCTAGTTTGAGAAATGTAATGCAAGTGCTAAAATGTGATTTTTGATATGTTCCTAGTGTTGATGCTCATGATTTGTGTGGTGTGAAAGAGGGGAATGTGCTTAAGGATGGAGAACAGTGGTGAGAGGTTGAATGAGTTTTGGATAAATAAAGTGTTGTGTACATATATATTTTCTTGATAAAAACTGACCACCACTTGAAACAGAACACAACGGGATTCCTGGGTATCTATGTGGGGGAACTAGGACTTGTGGGCTAGTGGTCCAGAGTTGACTTGACTTGGTTTCACTGCTGGTTTGATGATTGAAACACTAACTGAACATATGAATGACTGAGGGTTATGGTCTTCTATTCCACGTTTTCTGAGGGCCGTGGCCTTCTAATCCACATTTTCTGAGGGTCGTGGCCTTCTAAGACACGTTTTCTGAGGGTCGTGGTTTCTAAGCCACGTTTCACCGAGACACGAAGATCCTAGGTCCCCAACTAACACTAGCTTCTTAGGGACTTCCCATGGTGCTTGTGATACAATTTTCAATTTTGTTGTTTCATGCTTGTTCCCTCTTTTGTGAGAACCATATTTTAAATCTAAATTGGTCTCCATTAATTTTAAAATGTTAATGCATGCTCAAAACCGATTTTTAAAAGGGAAGAGAAATGTTTTCCTTGGAAATGAAAACTCGTTACTTGGATTTGAAAATAAGAAAAAACATTATTTTATTATGCCTTATTTTCAAACTAGCATGATTTGGATTTCTTATTAAAGGCAGTGGCATAGGGAGTTGTTGTATTTTGGATTTCCTAATGAGAATCTCGGTGCTCACGCCTACTTTACTTTTCAGTTGTAGGTTTCAGTCCTTGATCTCTTTTGGGAGGAAGTGTAGTTTACATTCCGTGGTGACCCACAGGGTCACCTGAGGTATGTCATGTTGCTTCATTTATTCCTTTTTTCGTTACCAAGTTGTTCGGTTTGTTTCCCTTTATTTATCTGCTTTCTCAATTTATGTTTATTTATCTTTTTTATGGGCCAAATCATTCCCAACTGGTTTAGTTTGATGTCCGTCACTAGTTGCCAGCCCGTGGGGATTGGGAACGCTCTTCGGGCCATGCCGCATACTGGGTCAGGCACCGGGTCGGATGATGACCTGGCTTGGTTCGTGACATAATATTTGTTTTATCCATCACAAAATCATATGGTATTCAACTCTCCGCATTAATATTCTCTTATGTATACTTGGAGAGATTTATTCCATGTGACACTAGTAATGATTCTTTCCCAAATTGTTCCAAATTTTTATTTTTCAATACAATGATAGTATATGTATGATTGAATAGGTCTAAGAAACTTTTAGATATACCTTAGTATATCCAATTCCCTAGAAATTAGGTTGCTAATTTAAGTCAATATCTGGGGATATTATTTCATTCTAGTCTTAACTACCTGTAAGAGAAATAGTTGTTTTCCATTTGTTACCAAGAATATTTTACTTAGAGAACAATAACCCTCCCACCAACCTCTGGTAGACACATGGAAAAGATAAATTACAAAATGAAAGTTTTATGATTTTGTTGATTAATTTAATCCTAAAAAAGATTTTAGTAACTTAAACCCTTATTGGAATTATGTGATGTCACCATCCCTTTGTAGTTTCATCGTATAGACACCTTCCACGATTGGTGGTCTTGACAACCAATGCTTAATAATATGATCATAAAAATTAGTTATTAAAAGTAAAATTCTAATGGATTTAGGAATAATGTCTTGGTATTACCAATTAATCCTTATTGGTACTACACTTGTACAAACTATGTATCAAATCCCATGAATAACCACCGCAGTATTCAAAACAATAATCCCCTTGTACTTTGATACATGGAATCCATTATTGAGTTTTAATTGATCCTTTTAATCTTAGCTAATTTCCATATGTTTCTTACTTGTTGGAATTATTATTCTCAATAAATAATGTATCAATGACCATGGTGAATATAAAACCATCACAATGGTTTTACCTTTTCTACATAGTACGTGTCTCTAAAACATTCCTTTTCCACATGAACTTATGTAATTTTTTCATATGAAAACTACTTGTACATATCCGACATTGACTAAACCCAAGTCATTATTTCTCCCACTATCTCAAGTAGAGATATGCGCCCTTTTATAGAAATCTATTCTATCACTTGAATATCACTTTTCTAGCTTAGGGATTTCTGTAACATCCTATGAACCTTTTAGGATAATTACTTTATATGCACTTTGTGTTTTTCTTGATGCAAGTTTTTTTATATCCTAACAAACAATTTTCATTAAAACACATGTTCTAATAACATTATGGATTCTCATAATACTATGACTCATATGATATCCATATTTGATTGTAGTTGGAAAATGGTTATGGTATAATTCCATTTTTTCAAATAACATCTTGAAATATAGTGCCCGAATGGGCCGAAGGCATTTATTTTTATTGATTTTTGATAACCCCCCTTTCAAGGGATGAGGGGGAACCCTTAGAAGGCCCATAGGCTCAGAGATTACATGGACTGTAGGCTTAGGAGATTACATGACCTTAAGGTCTTAGATAATTCATCCAGACTATCTACAAGGAACTGCCCCTCCCCAGCATCTGCATCCTGATAGTATCTCTCCACCTTTGCATGACCGTCTGGCTAGGCTTTCTGTGCAAGAACAGGCTGGTACTGATGGCATAACCACACTCTCTCATTCTGATAATCCATTTGGATATGCTCTGGTGAGTGCACCTACTCTGAATCCTCTTCTGGGGCTTCTCCTTTTTTGTAGTATGTTTGGGGCCTGCATTCATGTGGCCCGAAGGCCTTGGGTGGCCCGAAAGCCTTGCAGGACCTGAAAACCAAACCGGTGGCCTGAAGGCCCAGATGGATGAATAGTTCTGGCTACTACAGTACCGAACAGTGTCTGCTATAGTACCCCGGAAATATGTCTCCATCCGGATTTGATCTCGGGTCTATTGGATGCACCTAGCGAGTCCTCACCAACTTGGCTGAGGCTCATGTACTTGAAATATAGAAGAATCTGCAATTCATACGCTTTAACATTGACTCTGCTTTTAATTACATCACAACTCTGATGTGTATAAGGAAATGTGCATTTAGGAATTACTCCAATCTACATTTTTTTGAACAATTTTAACATGAAAGACTCATCATCAATCCTCCTTATTAGCATCATAGTTCTTATGTGGATAGGGTAATGTGTGTTTAAGAGTTACTCTATGCTACGTTATATTGATCGATGAATGCTTGGTCAAGATATTCTTCAACAGACCAGCCTGAAACATCTCATATCTTATGTCCATGCATTTACCACACTTCACTTTCACATTTCTTAATAAACACTTAAAGGAACCTAATTAATTATATTTACCACTAGCTTACCCTTAAAATAGTTCAGACTCTCTTGCTAAACTAGTTCCAAAAGCTTTGTGACTTAACTTTATTTCTAAAGGTTTCTTTGTCAAAAAATAAACAAGTATGTACATTGATAATACCTATGGTGTATAGCTCCACTAAGTCTAAATACCATACTAGGTATATCCTCGACGTCCACTTTTAGTTTTACTTGACAAATAATTATCTTGCCATAATTGGGTATGTAAGTCTTACACTTCATATTCATAACATATTGCCAATGATTCATATACCATTGAACCATTGGTTGAGTATGAAACACCACAAAATAATAATAATTCCTAAACCAAAATAATGTCTCCTTGTGTCCAAAGGAACATGAGATAAATGTTTTGTTTTTACTCAATAAAATTTATACTTGAATCATTCACTTGGTAATTAGAAGTTGTGTGCTTTTCACAGTTATCTTAGGAACCAACCTTTCTCAGTTTCTTAAAGAATACACCTTACTTATTATAATGTTTCTATTAATTACTCAGTTACTATATTTCGATACACATATGTGATAAGAATATTGTATTTAATACCCAAGAAGCATGTTAGAAAAATACTTATAATTGATGAATATACACTGAAGAAGAAGCGAGTAATTGCTTATTTAATTCAGTTCATTGCATTTATCTTTCATAGAATTTATTTCACGATATGCAAAGAAAATAAACTATTTTTTAATACCCATTTATTTTAAAGACATTGAAAATGTTCCTTTGAAATCACTCTTTACATTTGACCTTTTCACCATTTCTTTCAACTTGTTCGACATAAGAATTAAAGTTTATACTTTCATTAATTTTCTTACTTACTTGGTGAAACTTACCTAAATAGTAATGAAGTGTTTACACTACTCTTTTGGTTTTATAATATTATAAAAAACTAGAATAATTGAGTAAAAATATATAATAATGGGTTTTATTGAAATATTGTGGTCCTCATTTCATATTTACACTTAACGAGTGTAATATAATCCATTCATATCTTGCTTCACTTTCTCCTTGGAATATTATCATAGATGAGGAAACATGTAAAATCATCGATGTCCTGATGTTTTTATCCACAACTCACATCAGATGTTGATGATAACATTATGAAGAAAACATCATATCCTGTAATAATTTTTACACCCTTGCTTCCTGATGTGGCTTGATAGGTATTGGGACACCAGTACCTTGAATTTCCTATATCATAGTATTAAGTGCAAGAACCTGTACTACACTTGGAAATTCATGCTAGTTTGGACATTTACTTTTTCCAATATTATTGCAGTGTATTTGTGGTATTACTTTCCATTTTCTATAAAAATAAATATAGAAATTTTTTACTTTTTTACATGATTACCGATTTAGACACTATTGTTTAATTAATTAAATCATTAAATGTCTCCCACTATTTTATCAAATTTTAGGAACCCTCTGTACTTGAATCATAATACTCTATTGCTTGAGTATTATAGTACAAAGAATCCTTAAAATTCCCCACATACTCTACAATCTATGGTTATGCTAGTACTTTTAGAGTTCAAGGAATGTGTTTGATTGACCAACCACATAAACTCACGGTTCCTTGATATGTTGAGTGAAGTTCCAGCTTATCGGAATCATAAACTTGATTCCCTCAATGCTTTATCTCTAATGTGATAGAAAGTTAGCTATTACAAATACATAACTACAAACTTCAATTAAGTCAACTCATCGTTCTAATAATAACTCTCCAGTAGTAGGAGGAACCCTCAACTATGGCTGTCTGAGCACCCCAAACACTTGGATGTGTTCAAATTCAAACGATGGAAGGTGTTTGCGACTTAATATTTCTTTGAGGGGTTTTTATATTTTTTTCAATGAATGTAATTCATTTATATTAATATTTTTCATTCTAGGTTTTCGTACTCACAACTAAACATTAACAGAAAAAAATTCATCGCTTCTTTATGCATATTACTACGTATTATTTTATGTATTATCCCGCCATCATGCACATGCATAATATAATAAAAAAATGCATAAAGGAAATGAAATACCTGACTAGTTTTGAGAATCTAATATTGGTTGATCTATTTAAACTTAATGGATCAACCATGACCTAGGGGAATCATACCTGAGTCGCAGCTTGACTCATGATGCAGCTCGTACCTGCCCAGTGTGTTTACGTCTCATATGGAGTATCACCTTATCTTGGCGGGGTCCAAATCTCATCTAGTGTACCGCCTTGACTTGGCGTTGTCTATGTGTTACACCATCCCTGTCCTGGAAGGGTCCATGTTGTATATCATCTTCGTCAAAAGTACAAGTATACTCACCTAGAGGCGAGGGGGACTAGGGGCACAATATACAATAGATAATTTTGGACTCGTATGACCTTATACATATTGACCAAAAAAATGATGATGCGTAAACCATATTATTTAATTACAATCATTGCATGCAATTAAATAATTAAATAAAATAAATCATACATACACATATTTGGTCAATGCTCAACACCGGTCAGCGGGTAAAAGTAAAGTGCGATATAAATTAAATTGTAATAAATTAAGTACGAGGGAATTTTAAATAAATTAAATAAATTAAATAAATTCAAATAATTTCATTTTATTCAATCCTCTATTAATTTTATTTTATTTCCAAAAAATTAAATTAATTTTTCAGAGTATTAAAATATTATATGATTAAACCAAAAATATTTTTAATTAATTTAATTTAATACTGAAATCAAATTAATCAATGTTATTAATTTTGATTATGTAAATAATTACTCGGGCCCTGAAAACTCTAGCATGGACAAATCGAGTCAGGCAGGCCCATTATGGGTTGACCAAACCTAATACATGGGTGTTCTAGGCTAGATAGATCCACTCAGACTAATATCGGATCGGGAAAATATCCCTGAGACTATTTCGGGGAAGATCAGATATAGGGAAGCCAGTTTTTTGGGTTTACCTTGGCTGGGGGTTGAGAGGCAGTGTGGTAGCTACTCAGCGACTGACTCTAGAAAGGCTGTGGTGGTTCAACCTTTGAGGGAGGAGGTGTATCTCACTGGTGTGGTTAGAGAAGTCTCACACAACAGTGTTGTCTGTATCCGATGAAGGCTTCGAGGTGGTTTTCATTGGTGAGGGGAGGCGGTCTCGTTCGAGGTGGCAGAGGCTTGGATCTCGAAGGGAGGCGGTCAGCTCGGCGATAGGGCGTCTCAACAGCAAGGTGAACAGTGATGACGTGGATGATCGGGCATGGTCCTCCAGATCTATCCACTAGGGAGGTGGAGATGGTTGTCGGGTAGTGGTGACCATAGTGGAGTTTGACATCAGCTCGAGCCCAGATGGAGGTTCTGTGACCAAAGGTGGGGAACCAGGGTAGCCCTCGTGGAGGTGGTGGCGTCGGGGCTAATGGAGCCATCAGGTGGAGGCGATGTGCTAGAGGGGCCGACTGGCTTGTCCTCACTATATGAGGAAGGAGGTGTGACCTACAATACCCCCCTCTTAATTTCTTTTTTGTCAAACCAGTCGACCAACATTTGTTTTAAAAAGAACTAAAAGCTCTTTTGTGCATGAAGTCCTGCCACTCCAGACCATCCACACATTCTCTAAGAATCTGTGTGCATATCATTCATCAAATTTTGGGTGCTAGAGTGAAGTTTTGATGATCTCTTTAACATCGCGTTGATCACTATGATCCCTTTCCTTTTATCCATTGAAGGCGTGCTTTGATAGATGCTCAAAGAGAGGATTTCTCTCTCTAGAAGGTGTTAAGAGGGAGAAGCACTCATTCCATTGGAATGAACAATGCTACCCATGAGCTCCTCTCTCTCATTCTTAAATAGTGGGATGATAAAATACTCGGAAAGGGTTCCCTGATCCCTAGAAACAAAACTCCCACTAAATAGGGAATAAATAAATAAATATGATGAACTAAACTGCATCATAAATGTTATTTATCTCTTATCACATACCTATAATATATATTAAATATATTACACGATAAAACTGAGGCATTTAACTCAAATTGAAATTCCCACTAATATTAAACAAACATGAAATATTAAAATAATATTCATTTGGATAATATTTTTCTCGTATTCACTAACTACCTTATGAATAAATTTAATAAATAAATTCAACCCAATTATTATTTACTTTAAAATAATGAATTTAATTATTTATCAGTGATCACTAAAACTTAGACAACACTTGGATTTCATGGTGTCCCCCCATGTCCTATATACCTATTCACTAGAATAGGATAGATTCTTGAATACGCTATTATGTGTGGCCCTTTAGAATCTTATCTTGATAGCAGTGAATAATATTCACAGACCAAGAGCAGAGTTTTGTAACCCATCAAGCCCCCTTAAGAGACAAACAATATTCATAACAATTAAAACAAACCTATGAACACGTACTGTGTAATATAATCTCTTTGTCTTTAGATATCATATAAAGAAGGATGCACACTTGTGTTATCATCCTTTCTTAGTTTATAATTTATTGATCTAATCGAACCAATTTACCCTTGAATGCATTGTCAAAGGACTTATTAAGGCACTACCATCCTGATCAACCAAGCCTAAGATATATAACTTCGTCAAATCAGAAGCAAAAAATTCTATTTGGATCATTCAACTAATGCCATACCACTAATGATGCACCCAATATAAGCTATCTCACCATGATTTAATTATCATAGTTTTTTCCTCGTATCAAAGTATACAATCAAATGACACAAATTGATAATGAACACAAGTCAAGAGACCAATACACATGTTCATATATAAGAACAACTAATGACACCTGAAACATGTGGTGTTCATATTGACAGGTCTGTCCTCATAATCTAAACCACTAGAGATCACCAAGTGTGAACTGTTGTAATTATTGGTTCCCTAGACCCAACTATGCAGTACCTTTGAATACCATATTGTGTATACTGTTAGATATACCTGATTAATTCTTGCCATTATAGTGTAGATATTTATATATCCATTATTTTATGGTAATATCTATAGATTAATTATTGTATCAAAAGATTATATCAGATCATGTGCTATAATGAGAACCTTGATATACTATGACTTTAATCATAAACAAAGATCCTATTGTCTAGATACATATTACCGACTATACATAGTAGATGTTTGACTATCGAGTTTTAGGGGATCATAAGGATTGAGACTTCTCCTCATGAAGTTCACATTTGGTGATCTATAGTAGCAAGATCATGAGGATAGACCTGCTAATAGAAACACCACATGTTTTGAGTTTCATTGGTTGTTTCTATCTACAGACATGTGTGTTGGTCTCCTAACTTGAGATCATTATCAATGTATGTCATTTGATCGTGTACTTTGATGTAAAAAAACCATGATAACGAAATTGTGGTGAGGTATCTTGTGTTGGGTGCGTCATTGGTGGTATGACATTGGTTGGATGGTCAATAATAGATTTGTTGCTTCCATGTTAAGGAAGTAATATATATTGGGTATAGTTGATCAGGATGTTAGTAACTTCATAAGACCATGACCATGACAATCAAGGGTAAATCCATCCAGTTATATAAAAAAATTATAAAGCAAGAAAAGAGTGATGAAACAAGCACACGTTCTTCTTTATGAGATATTAAAGACAAAGAGATTATGCTACACAATGCGTGTTTGTAGTTTGGTTGTTGTTTATATAACTATCCTTATCTCTTTAGGGGTCATGATGCGTTTCTAGATCCTGATCTTGGTCTATGAATAGTATTCACGGCTATCAAGATAACGGTCTAAAGAGTTACACATAATAGCATTTTCAAGAATCTTCCATATTCAGTTGAATAGGTATATAGGACATGGTGGGCCCTACCATTGGGTTCCAGGTTTTTTCCAAGGAGATATGATCACCAAAGAAATAAATAAATTCATATTATTCAAGTTAATAATAATTGGCATTGAATTTATTTATTAAATGTATTTACAAGTTTTAAAGTAAATACATGGAAAATATTATTTGAACGAATATTAGTTTTAAATATTCAAGGTTCATTTAATATCTGCGGGAATGACGAGTCGAGTTAACGGCTTGGGTATTATCATATAATATATTTATTTTATTACAAGAATGTGACAATAATATAAATGGTTTTTATGACTCATTATAATAGTCATAATATACCGTTTGTTTATCAAGAAATAAATATTCGTGTATCAGGAGTTTATTCTGGATATTTATTGTTTCACTATACATAGAAGAGAGAGAGCTCATGAGAGGGACTATTCACTACCTCTCTCTCTTATTCTCTATCCTACTTTCTAGAGAGAGAGTCTTTGGATCCATGTGTTCTGATTGAGCTCTTTCTCACGCATCACAAGCAAGGCAATGCAGTGATTGTCAAAATGTCAAAGGCATCATCAAATCTCCATGCTAGCACCCGTATTTCAATGAGCGATGCTCCTGTAGATTCCTAAAGCGCATGTGGACGGTCTAGAGGAATTCAGCTTCAGATTATTTGAGCAACTATCACCGATAATGATAAGACATTGAGCATAGTTTCAGAACTAACCATGGATGTATGATTTTTAGTTTTGTGCTTAAAATTTCTCTCGCGGGATCCTCGGGTGGAAATTGGGCAATGCTTTGCCAATGATGATGAGATCATGTCAATTGTTAGTGGATTTTTTTAAAATATTATCTTTAAATGCTTCCGTTGTGTGCTCTGTACCAATAGGTATCAGAGTAGCATGTGATAATTTTCATCCAAGAAAAAAAAAATTAAAATTTCATTAAATATAAAAGAGGACGTCGCTCTGGTCCCAAGGTTGTAGACCATGGGTAAATTCGACATTATATGACCAAGTTAGGACTATCCAAAGTTTTAAATACAGATTAAAAACTCAATTTTTGGGTTAATTAGGAAGAATATACATACCAGAGAGGCTCAGCCAGGGGATAACCCCCTGACCGTTTATTAAGATAAAAGAAAAGGACAGTAGGAAAGCAACACAATCAAAAGATAAAGTTACATGTCATAAAAACCATACCCATCTCCACACCCATGGTAGCAAGCTTCCTCCGTAGTAGCCGATTCTTATTCGGAGCTGTCATAATGCTTCAGAACCTTAGCATATTTCCTTCGCAGATTCATCCGTTCCAAGGCTAAAAGCTTAGTGTTACCACCAAAAGACCTAGTGGTCAACGACTTTGGCAGGTAGGAGTAGTCCTTCCTTGACCTGCGTCGCAGAGGGGCAGTCAATACTTTTTGGGACTCAATCATCTTCGTCTTCCCGCCTTGTACCACATCACTAAATGAAGGCTTGATCAAATCACCATAGTTCTCTTTGTCACTCTCAGAGCAATCCCCCCATTTCCCATTGATGATCACATTCTATAAATTATCTTCCCCTCCGCTACCCTTCTGGAGTTGGTCATTGGTGTCAACAACAAGGCACCTTGGCTGTTCCACAACCTCATAATTAACCAAAGTCCCCTGTTGCACAGCTTCAGATCCATTGCCACCCTCTTGTGGAGGAGACCCATTCTGAAGCTGGTTGTTCATATCAAGAAGAGAAAGGCCTGGCGGTTGATTCATCACACAAAGATCTGCACATAACCCATTTACAACTTCCACAAACACTGAAACCTCAATCTGCCCTGCACATAACCCATTGTCCATTTCAACATTCACTTCATCCTCCCACTGAACCTGCAAACTGCCTTCCCCACCCTCAAACTCCAGCCCATGAAAACAGTTCCTCATGGACACCGAATACACCACACCATTATCCTTCTCAGCCTGACCACAAACCTCAGACACCCCTATAGGTAGACCAACACCACAGCTCACTAAAGCAGGAGGAGACACTTCAACCCCGGCCTCCAACATAGACCCCTACCTCCCTACCTTCACCTTACCACTACTGCAACTATTAACCACACCAACACCTCCAGCAAGCAGCCCTCCTTTCTCCCGGATGATCTCAAGCAAGGCCATTCCAGACGTGACCCCAGGATCCTGATGCTCCCCTTCAGCCGCATGAGATGATGCTACAACATCACATTGACCATCAGATCTCTGGAGACTAGCCCCTTGATTTAAATCCTACTTCAGTCTTGAAAGCACTGAAGATACCAGAGGGTTAGCATAAACTTCCACTGGCTTTTCCAGAACAGGTGCAACCTGGGAAGCTGTCCCAATTGCATTGTCAACCCGAGGGGCCATAGCAGGCAACTCCCTCCTAACTGATTTGTCAAGCCTCCTCCCCAGACCTGGGGACCTCCTGCTTGAAACATCACCATAACACTTATCAACCAAATGCCCCATTTTATCGCAGATTGTACAATAATCAATCCAAGTTTCATACACCACAGCTTGATTCCATCTGAATTCCTTACCCACCGAAATCCATACCCACTCCACCGGAGGTCTCGAGATATCCACTTCAATACACATCCGAGGATTGATAGAGTGACTCACCGTGGATGTTCGGACATCAGAACACAAAAAATGGCTGACCAGATTCCCCAGCATGCGTATAATCCCGGGATTTTGGAAAGGTAAGGGTAAAAGAGGGAAACTTACCCAAACCAGGATGGAGGAGGGGTCACGATTCATACAGAGATCAAAATTCCACTGGAAGAGAAGAAACTTACAACCATTATATTGTTTGGGTGCATTGGACAACACTCGTATCAGGTCATCATCTGAGGCAAAACAGATCATCAAGTGGCGACCATCCAAAAGCCCGACGACCGCTCGATCTTGCAGATCCCATTTACCAAAAACAGACCGATCAAAATCATCAACAGACAACCTACGAGAATTGAATCTTTCCACCAGGGTCAGGTCAAGATGGCTCGTCACCTCAGAGAACTCCGACACCGAAATCGAGAGATGTGGATTACCAAGATGAAGGTTCGGCACCTTCGGACTTACCGATATCACCGAGGACTCCGAGATATGCCAAGGGTTGGAGAAGGGGACGAAACGCGGCCTCCTAGGTATCCGCAAGCCATCCTACCCCTTCTCACCTCCAGGAGGGGGGGGGTATCATCTTCATTCATGCTAGGGTTCTATTTATGTATATGTTGAAATGTCTCAAGCAAGTTATTAAAATTTTGGGTTAACTCCGACGCCGACCGGAGTGGGCGAGCGACCACCGAGCCGGTACCAGCCCAACCTGGCAGAGGTTCTTCCTCCCGGGTGTCGCTCACAAGCCGCTAGATCCGACCTCCCCATAGTCAAGCCGCAGAAGCTGTGGCCACCAGCATCCCCTCCTCCCTGTTCCCATCGTCAGATCGCATCTGACCACCGGGCTCCTCCCGCACCGCCTTCTCTGCACGACACAGCCGCTGTTGTGCCGCGGCCAGGCCTAAACCCGGCCAGATCCACCATGGCACTGTCTGCCTTCACCGCACCATCGGGCAAATCCCGACTACATTTTCGCTTGCTGCACGACTGTCATTCCGCCGATCAGCCTCACATTCGATCCCTCCATGGCCAAATCCCTCTTCCGCCAGGCATCCTGCTGTGTCCTTCTACCCCTGCCTTCGACCCTCCATGTGGTGTTAAATTAAATTAATTGATTAATTTACTTTTTGGTTTTAAATCTAAATTAATTGATGAGATCAAATGAAGAAAATTATTGAATTAAAATAAGAGTGAATTTTAATTCCATAAAATGCCCTCATAAAATAATTTTAGTACAAGTTTATTTTTTCCTGCATTTAATTTTAATACGCAAGCTTAAAGAGTATTAGACTGATCATGATCCATTGACTTACCAATATATGTATGGTGCATGTTTATTTTATTTATTTAATTATTGTAATTTTTTTTGAAATAATTAGTTTATTTAAAAGATGATATGTGTGTCGGCTAATCATCATTATATGTATAAGGGTCTGCGTGTCCATTTTTCTCAGTCATTTTTATACTCTTGAGACCCCCTCATCTATGTGCAAGTACTATTGTATAATGACGGAGACGAGCAGTGATGTACTTCGTGACAAGCTATGGTGATGCACCGGATAGAAGTTTGACATATTGGAAGGGTGGACACTGCAACTCGAGTCACATGCGATGCGACTCAAGGTATTATGCCTAGGGTCTATGCTGATTAATTATTCCCTCAATAGATCAACCATTTGTATCAACTTAGGATCATGTCCTCATTTTATTCTTTCAGGGTTTATTATTTTGTGAATGTGTAGTTTATACGTGATCACATAGAATAATAATCAAGCATGTATAGATTAAATGAACACGTGACACGATGAATATTTTCTATTGCATGACCAGTTGTAAAAATTATAAAACCCTAAAAAAATATTAAGTCGTAACCGCCTTCCATCATTCAAATTTGGACAAAACTGGGTGTTCAGGGTGCTCGTTAGCCATAGTTGAGGGTACCACTTACTACTAGGGAGTTCTTATGAGAGTGGTAGGTTGAATTAACTAAAGTGGTAGTAAGGATTATCCAAAGCTAACTTTATATCATTTTAGTGGCAAGATTTTAGTAAATCAAGTTATGATTTTAGAAGCTGAGACTTTACTCAATAGATCAAGGAACCATGAGTTAATTCAGTTGGCCAGCCTAACGCCTATCTTGAATCCTCCAAGTAGTTGTGTAGCCAAAATCATGTAGAATATGAGTGGAGGTTTAGAGATACTTTCCACTAGAATACCCAAGCGACAGATTATTCCGATTCCAACACAAAGGGTTTCTATAATTTGATACAAAAGCGGGAGGCATTTAATGATTAAAGTAATTAATCAAAATATCTAAATAGGCGATCAAGATAAAAGTACTAATCTGCTAGAATTTTTTTTATAGAAAAATGGCAAGTTATAACATAATAAATACTGTGATAAATAATAGAAAAATTAAATGTCCACACTGGCATGAGTTTCCAAGTGTAGTACAGGTGCTTGCGCACAATACTACGATATAGGAAATTCAAGGTACTAGTGTCCCCAATACCTATTAATCTACCTCAATAAGCGAGGGTGAGAAATATTCTTACAGGAGACCCATGTGGTAAGAGTATAATGGTTATGTCATAATTCCATCACCAACGTCCGATTCTAGTTGCAGTCACTACATCGGGATATTGAACATGTAGTCTCATCTCTAAGAAGTTTGTAAGGAGAAAGTGAAGCAAGATACGAATAATGTGATGATTACACTGGACATGTGTAAAAATAAAGATGGATTATGATCTTTCATTGGATCCCTTTTTGATATCATTTTCACCCAGTTACTCTGGTATCATTTTAGGTTACAAAACGAACATTATTGATTAACACTTCATAACCTTTTAGGTAAGTTTTTCCAAGTAAATAAAAACAGAAAATAAATTTTCATATTTAGTTATTATGGTGAATAAATTGAAAGAAAGGTGAAAAAGACAATGATAAGTAACTCCATAAGCACATTCATAATTTCCTTCAATGAAATGAGGTTTCTTAATTAATAAAAGGTTATTTGCATTACATATCATGAAATAAATGTATGGAAGTTCAATTGCAAAGAACTAAATCAAATAAGCAAGTACTCACTTCTTCTTCATGCATATTCACCATTCTAAGTAATGTTTCATTTTTACTACTTAAGGTGTATAGGTTATTAGTATTAAAGTGTGTAGGTATTAAACCAATAATTGAGGATGTTGTTTAATCTTCTTAAATGAACCCATCTCAAATATAAGAAATTGAAATAGTTGAAAAATAATTTCATCCAATCCACCCCAAGTGATAACCTAGGATCAACTCATTATTTTAAATTAAATTCACTTAAGTCTCTTAGAATTCACTTAAACCCATATAAAATCAACCCAAGTTGGCCACTTCATATCCAAAAAACAATCCTAAAAATGTGCGTGTCTATAGGTTTCTTCTTAGGTCTCTGAGGATTCGACAACCCAAGCTAAACTACAAGGATCATTCTACCTTAATCTCTTGGGTAAATATGAGTGTGAATCAAATTTTGGCACAGTTTTTGGGGACCCAAGTATTTCATCTCAACACCCATTCTATTCTCCCCCATTTCTTATATTCTCACCCATGATCTCTTATCTTTTCCCTTTCTTGTTTTTTTCTTTTGGCGCATGTCCGCCTACACTCGTGATCAATAAAACAGTATAGTTAGGGTGGATAGTCCTAGGGTTGGGTAGTTAATTAAACCAAGAGAAATCTTTCCATTAGATCCTAATATTTCTAATACTCTAGAGTCAAAAATTTAGCCCATTTCAATGGAAGGTCTTCAAAGAAACCAACTCATAAACCCGGGTGGGAACCAAAATGGAAACCCAAATGAGGCATCCCCAAACTTGGGGAATGAAGTTGATCAAACCATGAATGACTACCTCACACCTGCCTAGACCAATTCCCCCTTATTCATTAGAAACAACTCCCTAGGAGATTACAACTACATCTTTAAACCCCATGTCCTAAACCATCTTCCCACATTCCATGGAATGGAGTCCGAGACGCCCTACCTTCACATTAAGGAGTTCAATGACATTGTTGAAACCATGTGCCCCCCACATCAACTAGAATTAGCTAAGATGAGTCTATTTCCTTTTTTCTTTAAAGTATCGAGCTAAAAATTGGCTAAATAAGTTAAGACCATCATCTAAAAACTCATGGGACCAATTACAAAGAGAATTATACAAAAAATACTTTCCCCACCACAAAACAATTTCACTTAAAAAGAGCATCCAATTTTTTTTTGAAAAAGAGGGAGAGTCATTCTATGAAACATGGGAGAGGTTCAAGGACACTCTAAACATGGTTCCACACCATGGTTTTTCTATTCCTGAACAAGTGAGAATTTTCTATGAAGGGTTGGGTCCGAGGAATAAACAATTCATTGACATGATGTGTAATTAAACCTTTTAAAACAAAGCCCTAAATGATGTTTACGAGTATCTGGAAAGCCTTGCTGAACAAAACCAAATAGGGGAACTTCACCTTATTATGAAAATCCATAAAGAACTACTGGAATTCATACACTTAGAGAAGAGGAAAGCCTTAGGGCTAAACTCGCAACACTCTCTATGAAGGTTGAAGAGATAGACCTTAGGAAAGTCCATGAAATAAAAACTGTATACCCTGTTTGCACAATTTGTGACAAACATGATCATAAGACATACAACTGACCAACCATTCCATCCATCAAGGATGTTATTTTTAGAGGACCCCCAACGAAAGTAAATTCTTTGAAATTTCAAAATCCTCAATACCAAAACACCTTCAACCTAAGGTATAATGACCACCCAGGATTCTGCTGGAAAGATAACCAACAACCTAGTCAACCACAGGGACAAAATCCTTACCCAAATCCGAACTACCAAACCCATAACCAGTTCCAAACCCAACCTATCCAATACCAACAGAAACCGGTCCATTTTCAACAAACCACCCCACCTCCAAAATATCCCTCTGGGATAAACCAATCTTCTCAAGCACCAACCCAAACTGTTCCACAAAGCCTACTAGAACAACTATGAAAACAAATGGAAAGGATGAACTTGGAAGTCTCTTCCCTAAAACAAGAACTTCAAACCATAAAAAATGGAAAGGCATTCATGCCTACTCAGGTGGTACCATCCTCAACTTCAAGGGGAGAGTCAAGTTGTACTCAAACAACTCATGAACAACTAACAGTTGTGACTATTTTAAGAAGTGGGAAATCAATTGAGAAACCTGAAAAAATAAGTTAGAAACCATGTGAAGCTTCAAACTATAATGAAAATTCAAATGAACCACAAGATCAAACTGAGGAAACTCATAACAATGTGAAAGAAACAACTCTTCAACAAACAACCCCACAATCTGAACCATTTCCTCAATGCATTATGGGGAAAACCAATCCTGAATTGAGTTAAACATTGAGGGAAATCTTCTCATAAGTCAAGTTGAATATTCCCCTTCTCGATGCAATCCAAACCATACCTTCCAACTCAAAGTACCTTAAGGACTTTTTCACTTTTAAAAGAAAATTTTCACATAAAAACCAAGTCATTTTGGCAGCTAATATGAGTACCACCATTCAAGGGACCATTCCTCCTAAGTTGAAAGACCCGGGTTTCCCTTACATCAATGTTGAACTAGGATAGAGAAGAGTTTTCAAGGCCTTGTGTGACCTAGGTGCTAGTGTCAATCTCATCCCCTATGCTGTGTACTGATAGTTAGGCCTAGAAGAGCTCCAACCCACATCTGTCACACTTCAACTTGCTGATCGTAGAATTAGGGTTCCAAAAGGGATTTTAAAGGACGTTCTGGTAAAGGTTGAAAACTTCATCTACCCTACTAACTTCATTGTCCTTGACAATCATCCAAACTTAGGAAATAAGTAACAAACCCCAATCATCCTTGGTCATCCCTTCCTTGCAACAATCAACTCTATTATCTGAGTCCGAAATGAGAAAATGACCATAAACTTTGGAAACATGAGTCTAGACTTGAACATCTTTAATGTAATCCCACAAATAGGGGATGATGAGGAAATTAATTAAGTAAACATGATATGAAGCATTGATAATGAATCCATAGAACATCAAGGAATATTTGATGGATATTTAAGTCAGGATGAGATTTAATTCCTTTGTTCACATAAAGGAAGTTTATCTCCTTGGCTTGAATCATTTTCAAATTTCTCTTATGATGAAGTCTTTGGTCCAATAATCAGTGAAACCTTTTAGGAAACCACTTTCATGGAGAACACTCCAACTTCCTTCCCTAAATCTGATCAAGAAAATCTAGTAGTTGAACCTTATACATGTGGGGAATCAATCCTATCTAAAACTCTAGGAAAAAAAATTGATCTTGATCCAATGTCCCAATCTTATCCTGAAATTCCAAATCAACCGGATCTTGAATTAAAGGAACTTCCCGGTGCACTAAAGTATGCCTTCCTAGGGGACAATCAAACACATCCTATTGTTATTTCTTCTTCTCTTGAAGCCAATAATGAGAGGATGCTTCTAGATGTCCTTAAGAAACATAAGAAAGCCATTGGTTCGACCCTATCTAATATTCTTGGGATTAGCCCACTTATTGGGACTTATAGGATTGTTCTGGAATCTGATTCAAAGCCATGTCACCAACCTCAACGGTGACTCAATCCTAATCTCATGGAAGTAGTGAGAGAATAACTTCTGAAATTGTTAAAATCTGGTATCATATATCCCATAGCTGAGAGTGAGTGGGTCAGCCCAATCCAAGTGGTTCCCAAGAAGGCAAGAATCACAATGATAACCAATAAGGATGGAGTGATTCTTAAAACTAGGGTGAGCAGTGGATGGAGGGTCTGCATTGACTATAGGAAGCTAAACTCATTCACTAAGAAGGACCATTTCCCCTTACCATTCATTGACCAAGTCCTTGATATAGTGGTAGTTCATTCCTTCTACTGTTTCTTAGATGGGTACTCGGGGTATAATCAAATTGAGGTGACCCTAGAGGATCAAGGGAATACTACATTCACATGTCCATTTGGCACCTTTTCCTTTAAACGCATGCCCTTATGGTTATGCAATGCCCCTGGAACCTTCCAGCGGTGCATGATGGGAATATTCTCAGACATGGTAGGGTATTTTCTTGAGGTATTCATGGATGAATTCTCTATCTTTGGGGATAAATTTGAGGGATGTATTAGGAATGTGGAGAGAGTTTTTTCCAGATGCGAAGAAACGAATCTGGTCCTAAACTAGGAAAAATTCCATTTCATGGTTAAATAGGGATTAGTCCTTGGCCATATAGTCTAGGGTAGGGGGATTGAAGTTGATAAAGCAAAGGTTGACATCATTCATCACCTTCCATCACCCAGAACTGTTAAGGAAGTGAGGTATTTCTTAGGACATGCTGGTTTCTATAGAAGATTCATCAAGGACTTTAGTTCAATCTCTCATCCCCTTTGTACTATACTAGTAAAGGATTCTCCATTCATTTGGATAGAAAGCTGTGAGGGTTAATTCTCAACCCTCAAATCCTCTCTAACCTCTCCTCCCATTATGAAATCTCTAAATTGGAACCCTCCTTTCGATGTGTGATGCCCGTGACATTGTTGTAGGAGTTGTGTTAGGACAACATTGCAATAAAACTCCTTATGTCATTTATTATGCAAGAAAATCCTTAAATGATGCCCAAATCAACTACACCACCACTGAAAAAGAGTTGCCTGATGTTGTCTTTGCATTAGAGAAATTATGGTCCTATCTATTAGGATCACCCATCATTGTCTTCACTGACCATTCATCCCTAAAATACCTTTTCCAAAAACAAGATGCCAAGGCTAGACTAATTAGGTGGGCCCTTCTCTTACAAGAATTTGACCTCACAATCAAGGACAAAAAGGGTGTTGAAAATGTTGTATCTTATCACCTATCTAGGATAGAACTCAAAGACGACTCAAATCACCTTTCTATGTATGATTCATTTCCTGATGAACACCTATACTCTGTGAGTGACTTCCCTTGGTATGATGACATAACCAACTTCTTAGTCACAGGAGTAATTCCAAAATTCTTAGGGACTCAAGATCGAAGGAAATTAGTTTATGATGTTAGGCACTATGTGTTTGATGATCCATACCTCTATAAGTTCTGCCCTGACCAAGTCATTAGGAGGTGTGTTCCAGAATCTGAACAAGAGTCCATCCTTAAATTCTGTCATAGTGAGGCATGTGGAGGTCACTTTTCCTCTAAGAAAACTTCTGCTAAGGTTCTTCAGTGTGGTCTCTTCTGGCCCACCCTCTCAAGGGACTCCTACACATTTTTTTAAAGATGCCCTAAGTGTCAACAAGTAGGGTCAATCACAAAAATGAATCAAATGCCACTCACTCCCATCTTAGTGATTGAAATCTTTGACTGCTGGGGAATTGATTTCACGGGTCCCTTCCCAAAATATAGAAGATACCTATACAATATCTTAGCTATTGATTATGTCTCAAAATGGGTTAAATCCATTCCCACCAAGTCTAATGACCATCATGTTGTGATCTGATTTCTGAAAGAGCACATATTTTATCAATTTGGAATTCCTAGGACTATAATCAATGACCGAGGATCCCATTTTTGCAACTGTCCATTCTCTTCACTCATGTCTAAGTATGGGATTTATCACAAGGTTTCCACTCCATACTATCCTCAAACCAATTGTCAAGTTGAGTTAGAAAATATGGAGATTAAGAATATTCTTAAAAAAACTGTCAATCCTTCTAGGAAAGATTGGTCTGAGAAACTCTTGTATGCTCTTTGGGAATATCACACAACATACAAAACCATCCTAGGAATGTCACTATATAGGCTGGTTTATGGAAAATAATTCCATTTACCTATTGAAATTGAGCATAAGGATTTTTGGGAAATTAAGAAAATAAATTATGACCTCTCATTGGCTGGAACAAAAAGAAAATTAGATCTCAATGAACTTGAGTAACTAAGGATGGAGGCTTATGAAAATTCAAGGATCAATAAAGCTAGAGTTCAAGCCTACCAATCTAAGAATATCAAAGTCAAACATTTTGAATCGGGAAAATTTGTGCTCTTGTATAGTTCAACACTTCATTTACACCCAGGAAAGTTAAGGTCTATATGGTCAGGTCCTTTCATAGTGCATCATGTGTACCCCCATGGGGCAGTAGAGGTTCAAGATCCCACAAGTGGTTACATTTTCAAGGTCAATGGTCAAAGGTTAAAACCATTCATTGAATCATTTAATAAACAATAAATAGAGGTTGATTTAACTGAGCTAACCTATGAACCAGGAAAAAATTGATAGATTTAAGATCTATGTTGGGCTAATGACGTTAAACAAAGCACTACATGGGAGGTAACCCATGGTTTTCATGTTTCCAATAATTTTGTTGTTTTAATCAACTTTATATTTTAAATAGAATTAATGAATCATTTTGATATTTAAAAATAATAAAAAATAGACTGTTGACCTATTCTTCTATTATGAGTATGGATGGGTATGAAAGAGGAGAGCCATATTCATCCGTGTCACGTGGTGTGATCCTTGAGTAATACCTTACCCATAAATTTTAAAAGAAGACAATGTATCATCAGTTCATTTTATTTTTATGTGTTTGTAGGTTAAAATAAAAATAATAATAATAAAATTAAAAGGCCACATCATAGGTCGTGGGGAAAACCCTGTCAAAACCAGCGAAACCGCGGGGACTCGAACCCGGGACCGAAGGGAGACAGGGGCGCGTGCTTACTACTGACCTACGACTTATTGTGCTTCCTTATTCTATAATTTATATATATATATACTTATATTTTAATTTCTTTATTATATAAATAAATATATATATATATATATAGTTTTTTTGTTTTTCCTTTTTTTTTCCACTAGGGAATTCTCGGAGTGACATCAAGATCAAGGGATTAAAAGGGAGCAATAAGAATTTCAACTTCAACCACCAGGTGACTTCATTCTATGATCCTCATTTTCAATTTACTTTTTGAAATCCCATTCTATGCCTCTAACCTCTTCTAAATTTTATTTTCTTTAAACACTGAGGACAATGTTATTTTAAGTTGGGGGGGGAGATAAAATAAAATTTCTTTTGTGTCAAAAAAATGAATGATTTGAAAAAAAAGTGTGCCTTAATGGAAGGAAAAAATTCTTTAACCTTGAACATGATAATATACATTGTACACTTTTAAACTGAATATCAAATAATTTAGCATGCCCTGATTTTGATTTTAATCCACGTATAATTTCATGAGCATAGATTTTGGAAAGTGTGACGATCCAATGTGATATTTCATGGTTTATATTTTCATCCAAATAAAAAAAATCACAATGCACATCCTTTGGATAATGGGGTATTAGTTTGAGTTCATGGGGTCCCCCAAATAAATAGCATAGGTTTGGTGATCATTTTAGTTTTAATATGAGTATTCTTTAAATTAAAAAAAACAATAAATTTGCGCGTAGAGCAAAGAAATGACATAATGCGTGGCTTTCAACACTTGGGGATCGTGACTCCATAGTTTTCTGGCCTAGAATTAGTAATTTTATCTCTATTTTTAGTAATTTGAATTTGTTTTTGACTGAGTTAACTAGAGATGATTCCCTAGTATGTGGGCTTCACTTGGTTCCCTAAGGTCTTTGATCCTAGGAGTAATCGATAAAGTCTCGCTACAGGGGTTGACTCTTTTGAGTGCAATTTCAATTAAAATGGAAAAATTGAAAAAAATACAATATTTTTTTTGAATACACATCTTAATATTGAAATGTGATTCCACCTAGCGCTTCCATCATTTCCCTCTTGAATAAAGATGAACCCCATGTCTAATGCAATGCACAACACATCATCACTCTTAATTGATATTGGATGAAATATGATGATGAATTTGAACAAAGGAATGGTCTTGGGATTATGATCTGCTTATAAAACTATCATGTATTAAAATATTTTGATGGGTTTCATGATTTTTTGGTATAAGGGTTTTTTGTGATCATTGTGTTTTAAAATGTTTTTGGAAAAGGGAATTCAAATCTCATATTGTTGAGATATATTTTGCTCGGGACTAGAAAAAATCAAGTTGGGGGTGTGATTAGCCACTAAATGAGGATAATATTCATTGTTAATATATATAATATTCATGTGATTTATTATTAATAAACACCATTTTAGTGCATTTTACACTTTGAACATCATTTCACATTATGATTGCAATTCCTTCTTAAAATGCACTATTATGTGGTACATTTTTGAACATCATTTAAAGTACCCAGTGATCTTGATTTTATTTTCATATGTAATTTTCAAGTTTCTAATTATATTGGAAATAATTCATACTTGTGGAGTGTTGGAAGATCTGCATTGGAAGACCACCAAAATGGGATTTCATGCAAACAATTTTGGAGAAGGCAGATTGGATACCAGCCCACTGATGAGAATGTGGGGCCCAACATACAAGCCCAATGAAGCCCAAATTTTGTGGGATTATAGAAGACATATATAGGAACAAATAATTATTCAGGATCCAGTGCTAATGTGGCCTTCATAGTGGTTATTAAGGTGGCCCAATTTGGAGATAAAATTCTGGGCCAGATTCTGAGGCCCATAAAATCATTCCGCCAATTTAATCACATCGTTGAAAAAAATATTATTTTTGGATTAAATTTTACATATAGATAAGGGACATAATGAGATATATTTTTTTATTCTATGGATCACTCCAATTCTTACATCTAGAAGTTCCTACAGGCGCCTCTGTTCGGTGGAAGCAAGCTGGCTGCCACCTCAGGTCAAGGGTGGAAAAGTCTACTCTCTCTTAACTTTCCACCCACCTAGGCCCACCACCATTAATTGAGGTGAATTAAAATATTTTAAGTTCAACCCAAGTCTTAAAAAAGTTCTATTTAAGGTAGTTGTGGTAGAGGAGTTGTGTATCTTTTGAGCTTTCTTTCATTGTAATGTTATGCTGCGATTTTGTTGTCTCAAGTTTGTCTTCCACATGTAAGCTGTTTTAATTCATCCCAGTTTCTTAATAAAAGTTCTTCTTATCTTATTATTATGTTATTATCCATCTCATTTTTATACCTTTTCCTCAAGGTGTGAATTTATTCACACCAAACCTTGTGAAATTATTCACACAACGGTGGAGTGATCATTTTCTTTTTATTGTTTTCTTTACTTCTTCAATTCCCCCCTCATGAGTCTACTTCACGCTTCCATTGAAACCATAGCATAAATGGAGGGCTAAAAAAATTATGTGTTGATCCAATGGAGTATAAATAGGATGGATTGGATGTTATTTATCACCCCATTAATGTCTAATCACTTCTTTTAATTGAGATTTTTATTTGATGATTTTTAAACTCCATCGTCCTTGTTGAATTTAAGGTCACACACTTCAAGTGCTAATACGAACCTTTAACTTGAAGGGATCAAAACTTTGATCCTTAAAGTGTATAGGAGATTAGTATTAAAGTGTGTAGGTATTAAACTGGTAAGTGAGGATGTTTTTTAATCTTCTTAAATGAACCCATATCAAATATAAGAAATTGAAATAGTTGAAAAAGAATTTCATCAAATCCACCCCAAGTGATAACCTAGGATCAACTCATTATTTTAAATTAAATTCACTTAAGTATATTATAATTAACTTAAAACCATATGAAATCAACTCAAGTTGGCCACTTCATAGCCAAAAACAGTCCTTAGAATGTGTGTGTCTATAGGTGTCTTCTTGGGTCTTTGAGGATTCGACAACCCAAGATAAACTATAAGGATCATTCTACCTTCATCTCTTGGGTAAATTTGAGCGTGAATCCGGTTTTTTTTAAAATTATTATTGATTATAACCAAACCATTTATCTCACGTGTCCTTTTAACACAAGGAGACATTATTCCAGGTTTTGGAATGAATGTTATTTGTGCTATCAAATACTCAACTAATAGTTCAGTGATACATGAATCATAGAAAATATCTGATGAATATAAATGTAATACTAATTTACCCAGTTGTGGAAAGATAATATTTGTCAAGAAAAACTAAAATTAGATGTCTAGGATATACCCAGTATGGTATTTAGTCTCATACAAGATAAAAAACTTAGTTATTATAAATGTATATACTTTGTTTTGGACAAAGGAACATTTAGAAATAAAGGAAATTCACAAGGCTTTTGGAATTAGTTCAACAAGAATGGAATATTCCAAGGTAAAGGTACTGGTAAACATAATTATTTAGATTCATTTAATTCATTAAGGAATGGTAAAGTAAAGTATAATATATTAATGGTTAGAGGATAAGAGTTGTTTATGGACGACATGCTGAAGAATATATTGACCAAGCAATCATCGATCAATACAATGTACCATGAAGTAATTCCTAAACACTGTTACCTTATCTACATCACAACATTGATGTTAATGAAGAGGATTGCTGATGAAGTCTTACATGTTAACATTGATCAATGAAATATAGCATGAATTAATTCTTAAACACACATTTTATACATCAGAGTTATGATGTAAGGAGTATCAATATTGCAACTTGTATAAAATTCCATTAAATTTCAAGATGTTATTTGAAAATAAATTTGAAATCCCATAACCATATTCCAAATATCATGAAAAATGGATATCATATAAGTTATAATATGATGGAAATACATTACTTCATAAGGAAATGTTTTTGGATTCAAAGAGTTTTTTAGGACATAAACAAACTTGCATCAGGAACAAACACATTATGCATCTATTGTAAATATCCTAACAGTTTCTTAGGATACTATATAAATCCCTAAGATAGAAAACTAATCATCAAGTGATAAAATATATTTCTATAAAATGGAGCACATATCTTTTGAGATACTAGGAGCTCGATTGGCTTGGGTTTAGTCAATTATTAAAATACACATGTAGTTGGCATAAGAACTAGTTCCATAAGTTTATGTGGAACATGAATATTCCGGTGACACATACTGTGTAGGAAGGTTAAAAGAATAGTGATGGTTTTAAATTCATCACGATCAGTGATCCATTGTTCTTTAAGAATAATAATTCCTAAAAGTAAGTAGTATATGGTAATTAGCTATGATTGGCAAGACCAATTGAAATTTAGTAACATATTACATGTATAAAAGTGAAAAGGGATTATTATATTTGAATACTACAATATTTATTCAAATGAGATTATACATGTATGGTAAAAGTGAAATACCAATAAGGTTCATTTGGTTATACCATATCATTATGCCTAAATCCATTAGAATTTTACTTGTCGAAGATACTTTCTATGATCACATTATTGAGCATTGGATGTCATGACCACCAATCATGGAAGGTGTATATATGACGCAACCATAAAAGGATGGTCACATCACAGAATTCTAATAAAGGTTTCAAGTTACTGGAATCCAATTTAGGATAAAAGTAAGAAACTATATCATAGAATATTCATTTGGAAAAAATGTTTTCTATGTGTCTACCGGAGGTTAGTGTGAGCGCCATTATTTTCCAAGTTAAATATGTTTAGAAACATATGGAAAATAGATATAGGTCTTCAAGTTAGATACGACTAGAATGAGAGAATCTATTATCTAGTGATTGAATTAAAGTATAAACCTAAGTTATAGGGAAAAATATCTACTAAGGTAGATCAAACAATTTCTTGGAACTAGTCAATCATACATATAATGACACCATATTAAAAAATACAAGTTGGAACGATTCAAGAGAAGAATAGTTTTCAATGTCACATGGCATATATCTCTCTAGGTTTACATGTCTGGGACATGCGAGGAGATTAACACGGTGATTTGAATTCCATATGCTTTAGAGATGGATCAATCATGTATGGAATGATATGTAAAAAAATTGATATTGTTAGGATATAATTTATAGTAGGAAAATATCAGTTATATCCAAAATAATTGAAAATTAAGCAGTCATAACTATCTAATTGTACTTCGGAAAGTACAAAAGATATGTACCTAGTTAGTGGAGAAGAAAGGATACTAGTTACGAGGGGACACAAACTAGTCTTCCCTAGATCCAAGGGATCTAATATCATAGTTAGGATAAGGTTATGAGTGAGTCAAGATCATATAATCTAGTGGTATCCATACCTACAAATACCGAGTACGTTGCAACTTATGAGGTAGCTAAGAAGCAGTTAAATGCAATGATTTGTTCTAGTTCTTGGAATTAAACCTAGTAAGTGAAGTATTATCATAATGTAAATTATGATATACTTACTATACAAGATGTCAAGTTATGACAGTAGAAAGAATTGATATAGTTAGGGATAAAATCTCTTAAGAAGTTTTACTTAGATAGATGAGGTCATAAATAAATTAGAATTTCCATATGGAGAAAACATGACATGCCTAGAAAATAAATCCGTGAATCAGAAAAAATATGATCTTAATAGTGTGAGAGTTAACAAGTTTGGTTAGAAAGTTGGATCTACTACAAGTGGGAGTGTTGTAATAGTGGGTGAATTAGACCTAACTATGAAGAACTTTTGATTAACATATCATGTATACAGTTAGATATACATGATGAATTCTAACCATTATAGTGTTGATATTTCTGCATCCACTATTTTATGGTAATGTCCATAGATGAATTTTTATTTCAAAAGGTTATAGAAAATCCCAGGATATAATGAGAACATCGAGATACTATGATTTTAATCGCAAACAAAGGTCCTATGGTCTAGATATATCTTAATAACTGAAAATAGTAGATGTTTGACTATCAGGGGATGGGGGATCATAATCATTGAGAATTCTTCTTATGAATTTCTTACTTGGTGTTATGAAATAGTGAGATCATAAGGAAAAACCCTCCAATAGGAACACCACATGTTTTGGGTGTCATTAGTTGTTCCTATATGTGGACATGCGTATTGGTCTCCTAAATTGATATTATTATAAATGCATTCTATTTGATCACATACTTTGATGCAAGGTAAAAACCAGGATAATGAAATCATGGTGAGGTAGCTTGTGTTGGGTGCATCATTAGTGGTATGACATTGGTTGAATGGTCAAGAAAGGATTTGTAACTTCCTAGTTAACAAAGTAATATATATTTGGCCTAGTTGATGAAGATGGTAGTACCTTCATAATACCATGAACATGATAGTCAAGGGTAAATCCATCCAGTTCGATCAATAAATGATAAAGTAAGAAAAGAACGATGACACAGGTGTGCATCCTGCTTTATAAGATATTAAAGATAAATATATTATATCATACAATGCGTGTTCATAGGTTGATTTTCATTGCTATGAATATCCTTATCTATCTAGGGGCCATGATGAGTCTCTAGATCTTACTCTTGGTCTGTGAATAGTATTCACTACTATTGAGATAAGGGCCTAGAGGGTACCACACAATAACATTTTCAAGAATCTAACCTATTCATTCGAATAGGTATATATGACATATTGGACCCACCATTGGGATTGGGTTTTGTCTAAGGAGATACGATCACAAAATAAATAAATAAATTCATATTATTCAAGTTAAGAGTAATTGAAATTGAATTTATTTATTAAATGTATTTAAAAGTTTTAAAGTAAATACATGGAAAATATTATTTTAACAAATATTAGATTAAAATATTCAAGGTTCATTTAATATCTATGAGAATGACTAGTCGAGTTAATGGATTGGTTATTATAATGTAATATATTTATTATATTACAATAATGTGATAATAATATAAATGGTTTTTATGACTTAGTATAGTAGTCATAATATACTTTTTATTTAGTGAGAAATAAATATTCAGGTATCAAGAGTTTATTTTGGATATTTATTATTTCACTATATAAATAAGAGAGAGCTCATGAGATGTAATATTAACTACCTTTATCTCTCTTCTTCTCTCATGAATTCGAGATATCGAGACTCTAGATCTAGGTGTTCGGATTAAGCTGTCTCTCATGCATCACAAGCAAGGCGATGCAGTGATCATCAGAGCATCAAAGGCACCATCAAATCTTCGGGCTAACACCCTAATTTCAACGATCGATGCTCCCATTGATTCTTGAAGTGCATGGAGATGATCTAGAGGAATTCACCTTCAAATTCTTTTATCAACGATCAACGATGATGAGTAGATGTCGATCATGACTTAAAAACAAACCAGGTATGTATGGTTTTTAATTTTGTGCTTGAAATACCTAACAGGGGACCCTCAGGTGGTAATTGGGCAATGCTTCACCGACGATGATGAGCTCATGTTGATCATCAGTGGAAAAATTTTAAAATACCATCTTTTAGGGCTTCCGTTGCATTCCCAGTACCTTCATGAACTTAATTAGAAGAAGTCTCCATGCTTATGATCCCCCAACACCATATATTCAGACTTCAACCATGTCCAATCAGTATGATGTATCTAAACCATATGAAATTTATTTAAGATTAATTTCATAGTATCTCTTGGTACTCATTATAGCTCAGGATCTGCTATAACCTTTTGATACGATAATTAATCTATGGACATTACTATTGAAAGAGTGTATGTAGAAATGTCCACACTATAATGGTAAGTGTACATCATGCATATCTAACTGTATACATGAAATGGTAATCAAAAGGAACATTTAGTTTTTTCTAGGGAACCTACTATTACAACACATACCTTAGAGATATTTGTCTACACTGAAGAGAACGAGAGCCTCAAAATTCATTGGAGAAAGTACACGGTGTGTATAGGGTATACATAGTGTTTCCTCACTACCTCAAGTCTGTGTGTGTACTTTGGTTCATGCTCCTGTACTTTGGGCCATGATCATGTAATCTAGATATGCCAGTGTACCTGGCCATGTCTCGGTACATGACCGTGTTCGAGTATCATCTGTGCCTAAGTACTCTGGCCATGCTTGTGTACCTAGCCGTGTCTGTGCCCATGTACCCTAGGGGTACATTCTGAGTCACCAATCATGGGTCACATGGTGCATGGTAGGCCCCCCACGACATGTGATATTTTATTTTTTCAAAACCCTAGATTCCCAGCTAGTGGACTATATGACATGTGCTCTTCAAACTACACGTCGTGTTTGTCAGGATTTTATAGAATCCTAGAACCTTCACATTTCTTCATCTCACACTCTCACTAACAATGAGCTTGCTATGAATCTCACCACAGAACCCAAATTTTATTTGAATGATCTCTGATCATTATATGTGGCCAGATTCCATCCACCCCTTTTACATGAGAAACATATGTCATGTGATGCATCACCGGAATATCAATAATCATAAACCGTGGGTCTCCAATCCGAGCCTCAATCTCCCATAGTCATTGTTGCACCTTGTTCAAACCATCAATCCCAAATCCAAACAAGCAGTAATGATCTGTTGTGCCAAAGAATGACTGTGAAACCATTGTTCACTAGGTATTTGTTGAACCACTATCCAAAGGAAATGATAACGATGAACGTGTAAATAATGGTGGGAGAAATTCACCAAAACATAAACATGAGAAACAAACCTCAACCATTGTTTGGGTTGGCCTCAATTCATTGTTTTTTGATGACGAATGAAGAGGATAAACAAGAATAAGAAAATATCATCAATTTATAATCCTAGAAAGATAAATTCATTTACTATAATCCATTTATTGACCCATGAATTGATTTGTTAAGGAATTAATTTTCATTTGAATTTGGTAAAATAAACAAGAGATAATCCAACAAAAACAAATGACCTACCTCGATTTTGGATTGATCGTCAACAAGGAATGGTTATAGGTCATTGCTATTGGTGATACCTATGAACTACGTCAATGTAGACAATCCTAGCAGAAATAATCATTGGTCTATGATCTATCGATTCCACAAAGATAACCTTTATAGACTTCTCAAGAAAGCTAGGGTTATGCAGCTAATCCTAGGATTTAGCTATAACAAGATTTTTATAATAGAGGACTAGGTCACAATCATTAAATAAAAAATAAATAAGTAAATTTATTTTATTATTTGTTCTAGTGATTTCACTTTAAGGAAATGCTCGATGCCAACAAAGATTATATCATGAATAATACAAAACCATCATTCTAGATTTAATGGAGGTATCAAATTTCTCATCTGAGACTCTTTTTGGGTGTTATTTCAGTATTTCAGAAAAATTTCTTCCATGTGATATAATATATTTAATATTGTTATTATATCAATACTGAGCCTCCTAGGGCCCTAGAATCCTACACTGACTTAGCATCTAGCCTCAAAAATATTATTTTAAATATTTTTAATTTTTACAAGTCAAAAATAAAGTCTTTACATATATAATTATAGTCCCATCCATCACTTTCATATCATGTACACGCATTTGTGTGCCACATATATCATACAACATAAGAACATCTTTCATCACCTTTTAATCAAATTATTAAGGAGTGTAGATTGTATACATGGAATTTCCCAATCATTGAAGGTTTTGAAAACTAGGTGAATACCATTCAGTGGAAATGGGGATGGGTATTCTCAATAAAAAAGTTTGACATGGAAAACCAAAGTATAATTTTGGCAGCATAATGGGTGTACATAAAGGTTCATGGAAGGGTTTAATGAGAGTGAAAGTTGTCCACTCATTACTTGGTCATCATAAAGATAGTAAATGGATGTGTAGAAACACATTATAACAAGAACAATTGGAAATAAAAAGTCTTAATACCAAGAATGTACATGAATAAAAGGAAGAGGAAGAGACCCCATTAATTGAGAGGGTGCTTTTAAAAGATTGGGAGGATCTTCTTAAGATATTGGAATACCTTGGGAGGGATTTAGATAGAGATAGAGAGAGAGATAAAAACTTTGTATTTAATGGGTTTTGAGTAAAGAGGAATGATTGGTTGGGTGGGTGTTTATATGAATAGAGAGGAGAATTCTTTATTAGATTATAAATTTAGGTTTTCGACTTTAGGTGATAAAATAATCAAAACCAAAAACCTTACCAATATTTCTTTTCCAATGGTTTCTGCCAAAGAAGAGTGGTTTTTAATATTTTATTAGGCTAAGAACCGAACTCCTTAAAATGACGCCACTAAAATATAATAGAGGTTTTAGAGGATTCATTATAGGTTTGTAAAATTAATCAAATATCTTCCAAAACACATTATTTTATAGGTAAAATCAATTTTTGGTTATGGATTCTTTTTATAGTATTCGTAACATCACTTTTGGGATATTTTGATGTCATAATACATACCATATATTTATATTATATTTAATTTTTACCCAAAAATTCAACTATCTCATACAATTATGAAAACTTCTCCATTGTATAATTTTGAAATAATGATTTTAAAAATAATAATTATTTTTAAAAAATAATTTTATAAATATGAGAATTTACACTTTTAAATAAAAATCCTTATTTATAGGAAAATACCAATTTTTTAGGACACTAACAACTTTCTGAACTTTATAAAAATCACATTGGATTTTATTAAATTATATTACCATTTATATTTAAATAAATATTATTTAATAATAATATTTCATGAAAATAAAAGTTATTTAAAAATTATTGAATTTATCAAAATGAGTGCTTCAATTGAAACTATATATTTCCCAAAAATAAAATTTTGATTTCTTCATATCAAAATCTAGTATTCATTAAATTACTTATATAATCTTGTTCATAAAGTAATAACGAAAATAGATAAATATAACCATTATTTTATTAAAAGGTAAAATATGAAAATTCATACTACCAAGGTTTAGATACATAACCCAATATTACACCAGTGTACCCCCCTAAGGTTACAGTGTGCGATGGCGGTACTTTATTGGGGTGGTTCAGTGGACATAGTATGGTAAGTCATCTATATGAGCTTGAACTTATCTAATAAATGGTTTCAATAAAGTTTTAGTTGTCGAATCTCTGCTTGGTCTTGGTCAAGGGAAAAGCCCAATGATGCCATCTCCCTCAAAAGCTCTGATAAATGGGATTTATAGGGTATGATCCTACTGGTTGAGACCATCAATTATTCCTTATAGTTCAATTAGATATTATTATAACCATTAATATATACTAACCTTAATAGTAACTATAAAATAGAAATATTATCAATGATTATGATTCTTAACAGTCTTTTAAGACAGACAGAAAAATTATTGCTATATTTTATAACGGTCCAAAGTAAAAAATGAAGTATAGTTCATATGTTTTCTATAACTATATTACTTGATAAGTAATTTATTCATTTAAAATAGAATTTAATTTATAAAATTTTTCGTTCCTACATGCTTCCCCACATCAAAATTTTTTTCCATTGAGATTTCATTTAATACACTAAAACATATGCGGGTAATTAATTTTCATCACCTCTTATGGTTCCCATGTTTCCTCTTGAAAATTGTTGTTTTACCACAACACTTTGACTAGGAGAGTTGTTTTTTTTGATTTCTATCTCTACGGTTTATAATCTTCACAGGATTATCCTCATATGGAAGACTATTTTAAAAGGGTGGCATATCTGGATTCAGTATATGTGAGGGGTTTGGTATGTGATTTCTTAAGAGGGATACATAAAACAAATCATGTACTTGAGATTTGTTAGGTGGGATTTCTAGTTTATATGCTACATCTTTGATATGATCAAGGATATCAAAGGGGAAGATTTATCTATGACTAAGCTTTAACTTCTTCTCAAACCTTCATGACCTTATTCCTTAGTGATATATGAAATAACACCTTATGTCTAACCTCAAACTCTAGGCCTTGTATATGATTGTATACATAGATTTTCTATCAAAATTACATATATTTAATATAATGATAAATGGTTTGAAACTTATATATCATATCTTGAATAAGATCAGGCCTCATCATCTTCTAATCCCCAACTTTATCCCAACATGTTGGAGTCTGACACCTCTTCCCATATAGAGCCTCATAATGTTCCATTTGAATTCTAGAATAGAAACTGTTTTTATATGATAACTCAACTATGGAAAGGTACTAATCACAACATCCTTTGAAACCCATTGAACAAGATCTCATCATATCCTATAGAGTTTGAATGGTTCTCTTCAACCAACTATCCATATAAGGGTGACAAATAGTACTCAAGCTCTGATCTATATCCAACATGTGTTGAAGGTTTTACCAGAACCTTGAGGTAAACCTCAGATCTTGATCAGATACAATAGAGAGTGGTACTATATGCAGTCATACCACTTCTCTTATTTATATCTTTGTGATTTGGTAAATATATAAATATTCCTTGATATAAATTAAATGTGATGAATTTATAAGGTGATCTATTACTACCCAAATGTAATTATTGTCTTTAGATGTCATGGGATGTACTATAATAAAATCCATGGTTATGTTTTCCCATTTCCATATTAGTTTGTAAAATGGTTGTGTTATATCCCTAGACTTCTATCATTCATCCTTGACTTGTTGTCATACCAATAATCATGACACAAATTCTATAATCTATTTCATCATGTTATCTCACCGTAAGTTTTTATTCAGATCCCTACACATCTTAGTGCTTCTAGGATGAATAGAGAAGGGTGATCTATGTGTATAATCCATAATTACCCTCTTTAGTTCTAGTTTTTATGGGACACATACCCAAGTTGAAAAACTTATAACTCTATCTTTATAAAAGTAAATTATAGAATATTCACTTTCTCTATAGCTTCTTATCCTTTTTCTGGGAATCCTTGATCCTGTTAAGAATAAATGTTTAAGAAATTATTTGAGCAAGGTAGAATGATGTTAATTTTATTAATCCCATGTACATTATTTTTATTTCCAATAATATTATATCACATTCAATCATCATCATGGATAGGGTTTCAAGATCCTTTCTATGCAGAGCATTTGACACTTTATTCACCTTCTTAGGATGGTAATGGATTGAATAGTCATAATCTTTGATCATCTCTAACCACCTTCGTTGGCACATATTGATATAATTTTGTGATAATACGTAGTTGATAATTTTATGATGCATATATATGTCACACTTCTACCCATATAGATAATGTCACCAAATCTTCAATGTGAAGATCACTGAAGTCAATTCCCGATCATACGTTTGGCAGTTATTCTCATGGATCTTTAATTGGTAGGAGGCATAATCTATCATGTTTTTATTTTTCATGAGTACACAACCCAATCCCATTTTAGATGCATCACTATAAATAAAAAATCCTTCCCCAATGGTGGGTAATGTGATCAAAGTTGTAGTGATTAGCCTCTTCTTTAACTCTTTAAATCTCTCCTTACATTCATTAGTCTATAAAAAATTAATTCCCTTCTAAGTTATCTTGATTAGTGGGTTATACAATCATTAGAAGTTTCTCACAAATCAATGATAGTACCTAGTTAATCTAATGAAACAATGGATCTCTATCACAGATGTTGGTATATTAAATCCTTAAATTAACACTATCTTCAAAGGATCCACAAATATCCCTTTAATGGTGATACATTTCCTTAGGAATGTTAACCGCTCCATCCAAAAATTTCAATTAATATACATTACATATAAATTTTCCTTTCATAAGTTATTTTGCACAACATTCAAATTCAATTCATGTTCCTACTTAACTTTGGAGTAGATAATCATATCCTCTATAAAGACTACCAAACTTTTTTCAAGGTAATACCAAAAGAGTATATTCATTAAGTCCATGAAGATGGATGGATAATTATTGAGTCCAAATGGAATCACTATGAACTCATAATTCCCATAACTTATATGAAAATAAGTCTTCAATATATATCCATTCTTTATCTTTACTTGATAATATCCCCACCAAAGATCCACTTTATAGAAGTAATGGGTTCTATGTAGCTGATTAAAAAAGTCATCAATTCATGGTAGAGGATACTTTTTTTATCATGATCTTGTTGATCTCATGATAATCAATTCAAAGGTGCATTAAACCATATTTCTTCTTGAGGAAAAGGACTAGTGAACCCCATGGTGAAGCACTTGGGTGTATAAACCCATTATATATATTCTTCTATAGTTTCTTATTTAGATCTTCAGGTTCAATAGTTTACATTCTCAATAGAGTCTTGGATATTATAAAATATCAAGGTATAAGTTTTATTTATAACTCAATATATTGATTAGGAGGAAGACCAAATTTTTTTAGGGAACACATCAACATATTCTCTTGAAATTTCTATGTCATAAATGATAATCCTTTCATTATTCTCAATCATTTTAGCTAGATATTCTTGCTCATATGGAAATAATATCTGTTCTTGAGATGAATATTTAAAATAAGGCCCATCCTCCTCTTTACACATTTATAGAATCGTAGGGTGACTCATGATATGAAGGGTGATTTAATTCGATTGGAAATTTATTTTGGATTTATACAAGGAAATCCAATCCATACCTATGATAGCATAAAATTACACTAAAGGGAGTATCACAAGGTTTGATGAAAAATTCATCCCAAAAAAATTGATAAAGGAGAAGTTATATATTTGGGATGAAAAAATCAGCACATTTTTTGTTTTCATCGATAACTCGACTCCCATGTTTTGATGTGTTATTTGAATAGTTCTAATACAATTTCATGACATAGAAGAATTAATATAATTATAGTCATATAGGACTTTTGAAGTTCATGAATGGATGATAAGCCTCTATTTTACTATTTGATTCTGGTTTTCATTATTCATTTAATCTAAAATAGACTTAGGGATGAGAATATTCAAATCATTAAACATATAAAAGGGAAAATATGAACATTAAAGGGATAAATATTAAATGAACTATACATTCCCCAACCTATGAATTTCTAGGTTTCAATATAAGTTATCCATGATCTATTTCCTAACACTAAATTGCATAAGAAGTTTTTCCCTTCATAATGGTTCATAAAGAGATTGTGAATTTACCAATGCATATCCCCAAGGAGTTTAAAACTTGGTGTGTATCCATGCCTCTTTTTTGTGCACCAGGTTACGATCGAGTTAATACCCATTTTACCCTTTTTAGGGTTATTACCCCTAGGTACAAATGTGGTAGAGCCACATACATGTGTAGTATCCAAGAAGACATTTCATTAATTGGAATCACTCAATCTATACTTTAATAAAATTTAGTAATGTTTTTATATGTTTAGTATTATACCTATTGGTTTTTAGTAAGGTTTTATAATCCCAATCCCCAAAAATAGCTATACCTTTCTCTGGTACCAACTAGGAAAAAACCTATTTTTTATACACTTTATTTCATGATTTATTAAATGAAGATACACATAATAAAATACCTAAAGATCACAAGGCCCAGTTTCTTTGGGAAATTAGATAAATATCATAATAACATGATAAAGGGATATAATGAAATTATTTAAAACTCCATAACAAGCCTTTAAATTACATTCATCTTCTAAGACCGCATGAGATAACCTGGGGACGTAGATAAGAAAGGGGTGTTCTATAAATCCTAGTAATGGAATAATAAAATCATAGCATTAAGTGAATTAGTACAAGTGATTCAAGGGGAATAACATGGTGACATAAAAAGGTGAGAATCATAATCATGAATATCATAACATGACATACGATGATAACATCAAGGCATCATAGGAATGTGGCAACAACATAAAACATGATATTATAAGTATACGTAAAGACTAAACACTGAGAAATAATAACATAGTGTGCTTATTATAACCAACCATTCATCATAAATGATATCTCACGAGATAAAAACACTACCCAATTAATTAGAGAGAAATGCAATTTTGGGCCCACCCATGACATTCATAAAATATACATGCATTTGTGTGCCATGTAGATCATACAACATGAGAACATATTTAATAAAGTTTAATCCCACGATTAAGGTGTGTAGGTTGAATATATGGAATTCCAAAATAAATTAAGTATAGTTAAAACTAGTTGAATACCCTTGAGTGTAAATGGGTATGGGTATTCTCAACCAAAATGTTCTTCATGGAAAGTCACATAATATCTTCGACAACATGACCGTTGTATATAAAATTTCATAGAAGGTTTTAATGAGAGTGAAAGGTGTTATCCCATTACTTGGAAATCACAAATAGAGAAAAGTTATGTTTAAAATCACATAATAATAATAAAAACTCAAAACCAAAAGACTTAATACAAAGAAAGTACTTGAATAAAAGGAAGCAGAAGAGAATCCATTACCTTTAGTGGGTGTTCTAAAATATTGATAGGATATTATGAAGAGTTTTTTAACACCTTGGGAGGGATTTAGAGAGATATATTGAGAGTAAATTCATACTCAATGGGTTTTTAGTAAAGTAGGATGAGAGGTTGGGTAGATATTTATAGCAAAATAGAGGGGAATTATTTATTAATTTCTAAACTTAGGTTTTGGACTCTAAGTGATAAAATAATCCAAACCATAAACTATCCCATGGTTTCCACAAAATAGGATAGGATTTAAATATTATATTAGTATAAGAACCAAAATAATTAAAATAATACAATTCATGATTTGCAAGTGAGTCATGTTCATAAATAATTGTTTTTAAAACCTTAAAATATAATATATGTTTTGGAGGATTCAATATAGGTTTGTAAAATTAATAAAATAACATAAAAAACAAATTATTTTAAAAGGAAAATATATTTTTGGTCATGGATTCTCTTTATTTTATTTATTACATCACTTTTGGGCTATTATGGTGTCATAATGCATATCGTATTTTTGTATCGTATTTATTTTTTACCCAACAATTCTATTGTCTCAAAAATTATGTAAAATTCACCATTAGATAATTTCAATGTGATGATTTAAAAAACAATATTTATTTTATCAAAATAATTTTCTAAATATGGTAGTTTACACTTTTAGATGAAAATCTTTATTTACAGAAAAATACTATTTTTTACGACACTAATAAATTTTTGAACCTTATAAAAATTAGATTAGTCTTTATTAAATTTTATTATCATTTATATTTAAATAAATATTATTTAATACGAATATTTCATTAAAATAAAATTTATTTCAAAATTCGTTAATTTTTTAAAAAGCGAGTTTTAATTGTAACTATATATTTCCCAAAAATACAATTTTGGTTTCTTTGTATCAATATCTAGTTTTTTAAACTTATTATATAATAATGTGTATAAAGTAATAATGAAAAATAAAAAATATAATAATTATTTTTTAAAAGGAAAATATACAAATTCATACTACTAGGATCTAGATACATAACTTCTTATTACACCAGCGTACACCCTAAGGGAAAGGTGTGAGGTGGTGGTACTTTATTGGGGTGATTAAGTGAACATGGTATAGGCGGTGATCTCTATAAGCTTGAACTTATCTCATAAATGTTTTTTCTAAAATTTTAGTTGTTGAATCTCATATTGGGCTTGGTCAATGGAAAATACCAGTGATGATACCCCCCTTGGAAGCTCTGATAAATGGGATTCATAGGGTATAAACCTACTGGTCGAGGCCATTCCTTATTCCTTTTATATCAATTAGATATTTTTATAAATGTTAATATATGATGATCTTAATGATCAGATGAGAAAAACTATATTATCAATGGTTATGATGCTTAACAGTCTTTTAATATCAACAACCAAATTATGACTATATTTTATAATGGTCCAAAGTAACAAATAAAATATAGTGCATGGGTTTTTTATAACTATATTACCTAATAAGGAATTTATTCATTCAAAATGGAATTTAATTTATAAAAGTTTAGGTCATTACAGGTAGTGGCTGGTAAGTGTGTGGCCTGAGATAGATTAGAGATGAGCTATTGTATGATGGTAAGGTTGTAATGATCTAGGTATTCAAGATTGGAAATTCAAGTCTATGAGTGGCTTAATTATGTGTGTTTTGGCATGTTTGAGGTTATGAGGGTGTCAATATAGGCTGAGATTCATGTTTTAGGGAGTCAACTCGGGCTTGTGTCTGAAATTTTGTAATAGGTTGATGGTCATGCTATAGCCAAGGGAACCATGATGTTACTAGTTGTTACACATGAATATATTTCTGAGGATAAATGATGACCACATCATAGTGAAGGTAATTACAACATGGTAGCCATTTCATAAGAATAAATGTATCTGAAATTGGAATAAATGAGAGTTTCATAAGGTTAAATTGATTGGTTTGAATTGGGTTGCCTCACAAACCATTTTGTTGCATCATAAATGGTGGATGAATATAGGAGGTTACACTAATAAGGTAAAGTTCATGCCAAAAAATGACCCTATGAAGGGGAGTTATGTTTTTGTGTTAGATCTAGGAGAGATATTCCATATCATGAATTGAAGGGCCACACAATGGGATGGGTCTAGTAGATCCATTACACCGTGAGCACTATGGGTCATGACACAAAGTATATTCTATTAATTTTTTAAAATTATCATCAATTGGTTTAATTAATTAATAAAATGAGGGGATGACATCATTTTCCTCCTAGTAACTTGTAACTCTCCCTATCACCCTCTCTCTCACTCTCTCATTATTCTCTCTTCTTAAGTAGGATTTCATCCATTTGTGGTCGGATCATAGTGTCATATGTTACAGGGAGTCACCTTGGGTAATGATTTACATACTTTGTTGATTGTTCTGGACTATGTCATTGTTTCAATGAGTTTTGACTAAAATATCTATTTTGTGGATTTTTTCTTGTTTTTTCAATTTATTTCACCTCAGGTCCAATAAAATGTTTGAATTTCATGAATATGTATCTACCAGTAGCATGTAGGCGGTGACTAGATATTTCCTATGTTATACACGTGTTTATGCATTGTGAAAAAATGCGATCTTGGGTAAGGTCATGTGAGTGATCAGAACTGAAACTAGTTGAAGATTTTGGGGGTAATTAGGGGTTGTCTTAGGGTGGTATAGGTATGGTATGTGTGGATATGGGATGGGTTACATTGAATGTGTTTGGTATGGTGGTATTTGGGTGCAGATATTTTTCAGGAATCCAATATCATGGTACTTGATCTAGGTTTTTATACTTGTGATTGATTTGATATATGGTTATGGGTGGAGTGTGATAAGCCAATACAATACAGGAGTGTCATTTGTCACTAGATATGTGGTGTGGATTTCATCCGTGAGATGGGTGATATATTATTAACCTATGGGGATGCCAAAGTTTCGTTAGGTTATGGTTATAGGTTGTTGGTGATAGTTACAACCATATGATCGAGGTCCTTGGGGTTGTGTGCACACATGACATGACCCATTGGAGTTTTTCACCACTGGTTATTGGTAGTGTCCTTCATAGATTGAGAATCTTATGGGTGATAGTGTTGACCACTATTTTAGAGGAGGGATACACCATTGATGGACACAAAATCTTGGGAGTGATTGAGATCACCAGGAATGGGAGATATGATCACCGTATATATGGGATACATTGGGGTTGATAAGATGTTCTAGGTAAATGATTTGTGTTTTTATGGTTTAGGTTTCATCTAGGTGTTGAGAAATTGGTTAGTAGAGGGTTCTAAAGACCATGGGACTTGGGGGTTTTGGGTAGTTTATGCACCCTTGAGAATTTTGAACGGATTGGGATGGTTACACTGGTCATGTGTTAGTGTGTAACATCATGGGGTATGGATTCTATTGGAAGGTCATGGGAAATTTTTTTATAATAGACTATGGGTACTATATCCCACTTTGACACTAGACAAAGTAAGTAATGGATCAATCATATCCAGTCAGGAATGTGTGGAGTGAGTTGAGTTTTTTTCTTTGGTTTTTTACTTTTAACTATAGATATATATGGATTTATCTTGATAGAGTGGATCCTCTATGTTTATATGAGACTTTACTTTTGTTTTTGTTGGACCTATTGAGTGTAAGAAACCTATATTAAATTGGGTTAAGTCTCTTTTGACTGGTGTGACTTTGTACATATACTTTTGTGTAGATTATGGTATGTTTTTAGTTTCACTGTAGTTTTTATATCTTAATGGATATTATTTATTTTTCTTCTACTACTTATTATTTATTCTTATAGAGTGTATGGTCTCCCCACTATCACCTCTTAGATTCTCTCTAGTAATCAACAACCTTTGGTGTATGGGGAGGTGTATATGTGGTTAGTAGGTTTCTGAATCAAGTGTAATTTATGTGATATGGCTCTAGGATGTTACACTTGGAACACTATCACTAGGTTTTTCCCACTTATGAAGACCAAAAAATCCTCCACGTGAGTAACTACCAACTTCCATGGCAGAGATAATGTAATAAAATGAGGAGGGAATAAAAGAGAGGAGTGGGGTTTAACGTGGCTAGAAAAAACAATAGAGAATGTAGTGATTAGATGGTTGTATTCAATGGTCATTGATGTTGAAGCTACAATAGGAGGAGTGTGTGATGTTGAAGAGGGGTGAGTTTTCAACAGGGTTTTAGATGAGTGCTTTGGGGGAGAAGATATAGATATTATTGGATTTTCTTGATCCAACAACAATTGTTTTTAAGAAAAAAAGATATATACTTGCTGTTCTCAAAGGAACCTCCTAATAGATATGGACCCACCATAGTTAGGGGTAGTAACATAAGTAAAAGGTGATAGATATATGTATTAAATAATATATACATATGATGTAATTTAGGCTATATCATTGTGTGTGACATGATGATGTTTTATGGTGTGATAAATAGAGATATTCTCTAAATCCATAATTTTATAATATGTATTTTGGCTATATCGTATTTGAAGATATACATATACATACGTCATAGTGTATGATATTAGTGGATCCAAGGAATATCGCATGTCTTGGTAGAGGATACTATATGGTGTGATATTGTGATTTATCACCATAGTCTTTAGCCATATCATAGTGTATAATATAGAAATATTGTTAAGGTTATGATATTAGTTAATTATATCATATGATTAAAATAGGTAGTTGAACATTAAATGTTAATTTTTAATTATCATCCACAGAAATATGTTATTGATCGTGAATGTTTCATATACTAAATCATATTATATAATAAATTCATGATCAGATTAAGGTTACAAACATTATAACTGATATTTCATTTACTCGTACAATATGTAACATATGAGTATATATAGGAAGTCTCATAGAGAAAATTATAGGCCTATATAATGATGGATAGAGGTCATGAATATGGTATCGATGGTTCCTATCAATTCTCCATGATCAAAAGTTCTCTTCCACTTCTTTATTTTATTTATGAGGTACTAGCATACTATGTTTATAAGGAGTATCCCACCTAATTAATGGGTAAATCAAGTTAGCCCATAGATATATCACAAGTAAAGACTGTGTCCAATAGGCCTTAGGTTGATGACTAGAATTGATAGTAAATAGTCACAAATGAGAGGCATTTACCAAATTATATAAATTTAAGGAATAAGATACAAGATGAAAAATAACCAATTAAAACCATGAAAAATCAATGAAGAAGTCCCAATACCTAAAGGTAAAGTCATAAATTACTAAAAACAATAGAAAAATACTAAATTAAATCCTAGGAAATAACCATGAGCTTCAATTGTGCTTGAATAACCACTTTGACATAGTAACACCCATCTCAATCACCAACAAGCTCATGCGAACTTACAACACAGTTTATATACATTTATGGTGAGAATACATGAATACTAAGTAGGATCCTATCTGGAACATCTTATTAAAAATGTGAAATAATCCTACTAAATCCATTTAAATAAGAAATGAAACCAACTAATTACCTAAACAGTTAAAATTACATCCAATCCATACCATGAAATTCTCACCAATTAACACATAAAAGTATGCATATACATATCAATAATATATATAGATGAAAGGTACCCCACTTCCACTTCCCATCTGTTGTGTTTCTATCATGAACCAAAGGTTCACATCCTATGATCATCCCTCCCATATTTCATCCTACCCTAACCCATGAAACTATATTAAGACCTTCATTCTATACAACACATCATCATCCACATATTTTCTTTTCAAAGTCCATTTTTTATATTAAAAAAATACTTTTTATGGGTTATGTGTAAAACCACACAACCAACCATCTTGAATAAATCCATAATCTAATTGAAAATAGAATAAAAAAAACAGAGGAGAAATATCACCACATATTTCTAATATATTGACCAGTGGAGACACTTTCATATTTCCAAGATAAGTCCTTTGTTTTGAGGTTGGGGTAAGAATATTTAATATCTTCAATCATAAAATCTATAAAATCCATAATTGTGAGATAATAATCCATAAAGAAGAATCCACTATCTAGTTCCAAAATAATAACATCGATATGTGAATCAAAACATTTTTAAAGTTGTCAATGGGCTATAAGGGAAACTTTCTCCCATAATTTTACTATCCTCCTCAGGTGTTAATTCAATAATAAATGATTGAGCTTTGATTATTACTTTCAGATAATATTTTCATCACCCACATCTTCATTATCAACATCTCATCTACAACCAAGTATAAATTTATAATCCACTACAACTCGTATATCATGAATTATACCTACAACCACTATAACTCATGTATGTACTCCCATGGGAATATTTAATCACCATGACCAGATATAAGTATGTCTATAACCTTAATACATTACAACCTACACATAAATTTATAGTAAACCAAGATTAATCATAACCTATGTGAGTCTATAACCTATACCTTAATCCATCACAACCATGGTATGACCACATAATATACTAAAACCAAAGGGAAGTAAGAGAGAGTGGTCATCTATCTATTCCCTCTCTAACCTAGATGATAGGGAAAGCACACCCCAAAAAATTTGGGTGTTGATATCCCTATCAATTTAGGTGGTGAATCACATGAAATCATAAAATATAAGATATATCGAACACAAACATAGTAAAATAAACTACCTATCCATATACTCATCTACATTTATTTTCCCACCAAAACACATGGCCACTACTGCTAAGGTCTAGATATCATACATGCAAAAAATAATTAAGGTTCAACATTAAACAATTAAAATTTTAATTTATAAATTACTAATATTTCATTTATTATCATTAATTATGTTTTAGACATTTATTGCATCTCACGTCAACATGTATTAATAAACCATATTACAATTACACATTCAACTAAATCCATCATTACTTTATAATTTATTTAATTTTCATATTTAATTCTCATGATCATAGAGAATTTATTCTAACCATTGTATAGTTTTTGTTAATATACAAATCATTTATCATCACTGGTATGAATAAAACCCCATATTGTGTGTTATTTTATTAATCCAATTATTATTACATAATTTCTAGGTACTCTAGGACTTATACTAAGTTACCATAAATAAATATGAACTTATTGTGAATAGAGACAAACTATATCAAGTAGTTAGAAATTCATAATATATAACTATATGGCAAATATCAATTTATAAGAAATCATTAAGAAATAAAAAATGTGTATGGCCAACTTATAACTCATTCTAACCACCATAGTTCCATCCCCAACACCATTGCACACAACACATTCAATTCCACCATCTCCAATATCAATCCATCAATAGAACCCTAGTAAAACCATACCATTGTTCACCACATTTACCAACCATACCAAGTTATCAATGAAATATGTCAAGGCTCTACCATCCTTGAGCAAGAATATGGAAAAGAAAAACTATTTTCATCATGATATATTTAGAGGGAAACTATGGTTATATCACCAAGGTATCCATGCCTTTCAAAAACAAGGATGGTCTCACTTATCCACAAGAATTATATTCTAAAAATGACAATTTGATTAATGTATTGAATTAATTTTTCCATTATACATAGGTTCATCAAAAAAATCCTATAAAAAATAACTAATCAATAACCATGAATCAACCATTAACATGCCATTAACGTTACTTCCATGTTTCATTAATTTCAAGGAAAAATGGTAATCAATTTACATGCCTATTTCATTAATCCACACATCATTATAGATTTATTTTTTCTATAAAATTCCAATTATATCAATCATTCCAAAAAAATAAATACAATCATAAAAAATAGATAAAAAACCATTAATAAAACAAATAGAAAACATTAACAAGAAAAACACAATACAATAAAAAAGTCCCAATTATGATTTAATTCTTGATCCGGTTATTATCTTTATTTAGGATAATTATACGATTACCAAAAAAATAAAATAATGATAATATCACACTTCCACATATAAAAATAGATGTAACAAATCTCCCACCTATATTATAAGTTAAACTTTCTCTGATCAATAAAAAACTATCAAGGGGAAACCACCACTTAAGGAAACATCACCAAAATCTATTTTTAATAAGATACCATCAGGTCTTGGTTGAAAATAATCCCAACAAAGAGGAACTACAATATAAAAACCTTTTATAAGAATAAGAAAAATGGAAATGAAGATGAAAGTATAATAAAGAGAACCTTAATATGAGAAACTTTGATCCAAAGATCTAAGGAATTTAGAGTCACAAAGGAGATGACTAGAGAGTGGTGAGAGGCTTAGGATTTAGCAAGGGTTTGAGAGAAGAAGCTAAAATTTGAACCAAGAATAATATGTCCCTCTATTTATAGATAAGGATAAAATAACTTCTACAATGGTGTCATGATCTCCCTCCGTACTATAATTCCCCTCAGTCAAAGGGATATCTATTTTCCCATACTTGTAATATTTAAAATCAACTTGAAGCCCCATGATAGCCACTATGGCTTAGACCACAACATGGTGGAAACCCTATCCATTTCGGTCTTCCATGTTGAATAACATGGCATAATTACACTTTTCTTTCCATTTCATCCCTCTCTCACGCACTCGAACTCACTATGCCCTCATGCACTGACACGCTCAACATACTAGGTGTTTCCTCATCCCCATTTAACATAAAGAGACTTAATATACACCATTCCTAGTGAAATGAGTGTTGTGGAATCCCCATTTCTTGTAGACTGGTTGAACAAGATTTCATACCCCACTGAAATGGGTTCCATGGGCATTTATATGAATCCCTATTTTTTTGGGATACTCATCAAGTGCTACACTCATACAACCACATCTATGATTTACCACATCTAATAAAATAATATTTTGAGGGTCCCAATTTCATAATAGGTTAATAAAAATGCACTATACCCAATAAAATAGGGTCCCTTTAGTGTTTTGGAATTCCCTTTTCTCATAGGTGGACACCCCATGAAAAATACATCCAGTATGGGCGTTTCAATGCCTGTGTTGAACCCCTTCTCAAAAATGACTAATCCAAATTACCTACCCATAAATTAAGACTCTACATAGGAATAAAAATTTCCATAACTCACTCATAACTCCTACGAACTTAAAACAGCTAACATCACACCCACTGCAATGACGCAGTGACCCTATGAATGGAAAACAAACTCACCTATATCATACAAAATGCATCCAAACCCACAAGAAACCTCAAATAACTAATAAAGAACCAATGTAAATGTCTAGAAAACCAATCCCTTACATAAGATACCTCTAAAAAGATTCTAATCCTTGATAATTAAAAAAACCAGGAAGGAAAGAATAAGTTTCCAGAAAAACCACCCTGTGAGATACCTCTCAAGGATCTCTCTAGAATAGAACAAAACCAACATAATATGAGGGAAGAAAATATAAACATGAAACATAAACATAAATTTCATAAAATATTAAAAGGTATTACAAATCATCTTAAGAAAGGGAAAACATCAAATAACTTAGGATATTTAGCTCACATATGTGATTCCCACTCATAATTATTCTCCTCCAAGACACCATGTTTCCACAAAACCCCAATCCATACTATAAAACACCCATAAAACACCATCTCCCAATGGCCCTAGATCTTAACAAGTTTCTCCTAAAAGGTCACATAATCTTTAACATCCATCTCATCCCAGTTTATGATGTGGGAATCATCATGAAGATTCCAGTGAAACTGTAACACATGAAAGACATCATGCATCTGGATCATCTGTGAGGGAAGTGATAACTAATAAGAAATAAATACAACACATGACAACACATAAAAAGTTAAAAATAAATAAATAGGGGATATTACTCCCATGATAAAACTTTTACTTCCCCTGATGTAAATATACCTTCAAGAACATATGGCCTCCAATATAGATCCATAGAGGCCTCCTACTAGGATCAACATACGAATTTTGAAGATATTGTGTAACATTAATTATCTGAAAAATCACATGTACCTTCAATATCACACTCTTAACCAATTATATTCTAAGAACAGCTGACTCTATGACCTCAGTCCAATACAATTAATATTAGAAAGTCCAGATATACATTTCTTCGAATAGAGCCATACCAATAGTGGACTAATAACTATTAATGTAATCCAATTCCACTAAGGGTTGTCACATCACCCATGAACCTCCAAAATCTAGAATTAACACATGTAAAATTTCTTCTAGAGTCTAGATAGTATTCTCTTTCTAACAACCTGTCTATAGGTGAAAAGAAGTGATAAATAATCAATGAGTTCCAAAAGCATGCCAGAGACCTCTCTAAACCCTATAGGTGAACTATGGATCATGATAATATATGATCATCTTAGGAACCCAATTAATTATAAATACCTCCTCTAGATACTACCTCAAAAAACCCACCACTAAGCTTAAATACTTAATCACTAAGAAGTTAACTAAATTTTTCAAGTAGTATGTGATCACCCATATCACATCCTACCACCCTAGGCTTGAGGAAACCTAGTAAAAAAGTACATCAAGATGTCCCCCACTTCCACTGGATAATATCAAGTAGATGAAGAATCCCACTAGGAACACAATGCCCATCCTTTAACCTATAGAAAACCAAACACCGAGAGGAAAAATCCGTGGAATATCTCTTCATGGAAGACTAAAAAAATGGCATTGAAAGGTGCGATACATATTTTTCACACAATGATACACTAATAATGGTTAAATATGGAACTCATGGAGAACCACCTCACACATTACTAAAATAACAAAGAGCCCTCCCTAATACAACACCCGATGATAACCATCCTCAGACCATCCCATTTCCATAAACTACTCGATCTATTTAGAATTCTACTTCAGTATCCCCTAGATTGAGATCCTACAATTTTTGAAAAATATGAATACACTATCATATGTTAAAGACACCCTCTACCATAAAATTTTCCCATGTTAAGGTGAATCATGGAAGTCTCCTCCATCACCCACCAAACATCACCATACTCACACGCAACATCACTGTGTGACTTCATACTCAAATAATCTTCCATGACTTTTCCTTTTCCTGACATGTAGGAAATATTCAAGTCATAATACTATAATAATTACATCCACCATTTTTTCAACAAATTTATGTCATGATGGGAAGATATATTCCTCAGGCTGTTTTGATATTTAATGATAACAAAACATTCACCAATGAGGTAATACCACTACAAATTTAGATCAAACCCCACCACAAGAAGATCAAGGTCATGGGATGTATAGTTACATTCATGAGGCTATATCTAATAACAACCATAAATTATAACCACCCTATGTAAAATTAGAACACAACCTAGGTCAAGACACAAAGAGTTGAAATAAACCTTGAATTCAGTGCCCTCCTATAGAAACTGAAGGACCAGATCAATAACCCACTTCTCCTTTAAATACTTGAATGTAGCTTGGAACTAGTCAGTACACATAAATTCCTAATATTTTATAGTAAAGTATGTCATATGACTCACAATTCGAGAGAAATTGGGAATGAAAATCCTGTAAGAACCAGCTAGACCAAGGAAACTCCGCACCTATATAACATTTTTTAAAGCTACCCAAGAAACAATTACCTCAAAATTTAAAGTATCAATGAATAATCCTCACTAAGACACAACATGTCCCAATAAAAGGACCTCATGTTCCTAGAACTCAAAATTTAGCATCTTACCAAATAGCTAATGATGATGAAAAACTCCCAAAAATAACTCATCTATGCTCTACACATTCCATATTCGACTTAGATAACATAGGGATATCATCATAAAAAACCACCATGAATCAATCTAGAAACTCATAGAACACTATATTCATCAATATGATGAACATGGATGGAGAATTTATTATAGAAAAAGACATTATACAAAACTCATAATACCCATAACAACATCTGAAAATAGCCTTTGAGATATCCTCACCCTTCACTCACATCTGATGATATCCTAATCACAAATATATCTTCAAGAACCTGCTAGCTCCCTTAAAATGATCAAATAAATCATCAATCCATGGTATAGGATAGCAGTTATTCACCATAACTTAATTTAAGTGATGATAATCAATACAAAAATGTAGAATAATATCTTCCTTCTTGACAAAAAAAATTAGAGCACCCCAAGACGAAACACTATTCTGAATGAATAATCTATGCTAAAGATAATTAATCCAAATTCGTTGCTCCCAAAAATTATAAGGGGAAATTATATATAGATACATTGATATAGGAGTGGTTAATTATGGTAAATCTATCTCATAATCAATCTCACGTTGAGGGGGTAGCATCACAACCTCTTCCAGAAAGACATCAGTGTACTCTTAAACAACCCTTGGAAACATTAATGACTGATCCCCCACTAAAATAAACATTATCCTAACCATAAATGAAGAAAATATTTTCAACCATATTATTCCTTGAGAGGGGAGGGGTGAATCAATGTGTCAAAGTTTTTTTTCCGACTAAAATGGATCTTTTCCCCATGTTATTAGAAACTCATTAAACCATCCTAATTTTAAAGTTTATTCACCAAACAAACAAATCCAAAAATATTATAGAACACAAAAAATTTACTTGTTTAACCATTAAGGGATAGTCCAAGGAGCATAAACTTATGATGTGTTAGTAGTATCAAAATTCACTAATATTCACTATATTTTTTGGACTATAATTTTTTATCCATGTTCACTTCATTCTAGGCACACTACCTTTACAAAAAATTCAAGGATAACACACTACCTCCATCTGATCACTTTCTTTAGATCCTTGCACACTATTCTAGAGAAATTCTACCTTATTTTACTGAATTTATGGTAGCTTCCAAATTTTAAAGAGATTATTCTTTTATATGCATCATGAAAACCTGAATTTGACACTCTAATGAACTTTAAAGTCTCTAAAATACCCACCTGAGTTCTTTATATAAAACTTCGTGCCTAAATATACCTTATATAAAGTAACCAAGTTAAAAAATATCCACCATGTATTATAGTTATATACTATTTACTAACATGGTGGACAATGTATTTCTCTTAAAGAACCATGTGATTCACTTTGTGGACTGTGTGCTTCACAAATCATCACCCCTTTGCATACTACCTTCATGGTAATTTTCTTCATGTTCTTTCTTTAAATAATACTCCTTACAAATTTCCTTTATAGACTATGCCTTTCAAACCAAATTCATGAACTCCTATTCACACACTAACTTCATGAATCAATCCCTATGTACTCATTTCATGGATCCTACTTCCCAAATAATTCTTACATTTTTTGATCTTTAGATAAATTTACAAATATCCTTTCACTTTTTATTGATGTTTAATTAATATATTAAAGGGATATTTGTAGGAAAAATTCTCTAAAAATCTATAAAATCACCAAATTATATTAAACCCCTTTGAAAAATATTTGTGAACTGAACTCATGCCTAACACCTTCATGGACTGATAACCATATAACTGGTCATATTGAACCACCTTCGCAAATCATATTTAATGTTCCACCCATAAAAATAATCCATCTAAGACCATGTTTAGTGTTTACTATTGTGGAATCCCCAGGCTACCGCGTACTCACTTCATGGTCACCAAATATATTTAGTCTTCCATGAACTCGTTTCTTAGGCCACTATTTCATAGTTCCTTGAAACATGTGTTCTAGATTTAAGAATCACTATTTCTAGGCAGTTTCCATTGGATTTATTTATGGAATAGGAATATTCAAACGGTTCTTTATCCAAAGGGGACCTTCTTTCCAAAGGTTGGTGTTTATTAAGTTTGAACTTTATGATACTTAATAACGTGCATTGGTCGAGAGGATGGGAGGTTGGACTCATCACACCCTTTTGGGGGGAATTATTGTATACTTCGAGACTCTCTTTGTAAATTTAAGATATTTTCATGAATTATTATTAATTAACCAAGTATATCATAAGTATCCCTTATAATTTACAATCACTTATTAACATGTGTAAAATTTAGAATCATCAGTATGAATTCAAGGTTCTTCACTAATGAAAATACATGTATGTATTTGATGGTTTCCATCAATGGTATCCTCTAATATACTGATTAGAGATTCTTTTAATCATTGTTGTGATAATACTGGTTTTTAAGCCACTCAGTGGGGAAATCTGGAATTTATTATCATCTAGGGAGATGAAGGTTTGTTTTGATCTTAGGATCGTGCCCATAAAATGGGATACTTACATATCCTTGTGAAAGGAATAAGAACCCACATAGTTTGGTTCCGCTTAATAGGACACATCATACCTTTTAAGGTAATGTGATAAGGACCACTAAGTGAAAGGTGCTTGGTCAAAACTTAGTGTGGGACTTATGCTGATGTACCCCAAGGAACTTGGAAAGGATATGGGTTTCAAAGTAAGATCAGACCCTGTAGGGAATATAGCCCAAGGAAAAGAGGGTTGATTTGAAGTGTTGGGTTTGGACCTCAAGGAGGCTTCCTATTTATCCCATATGGATGGGAATCAAAGCCTATGTAGTTCGATGAGTCTCGTAGGAGAGTACGGTCCTTTGAGAGAGATGAGTTTAGGCTTACATCCTGAAAAGGATGCCTTGATGATTTGGGGTTTAATTTGGGGATTATTCCTAAGGAGGATGACCTGATCAAAGGAATTAGTGTTGGATTCCTAAAGAGGATTTCCAGTGAGCTCAGGCCCTGAAAAGGCTTCCTATGTATCATGGTCTGAACATGAATCAAATTTCTCATAGTTCATTCGATTGTGCAAATGTTGTGACCACGAAAAATATCTAAGCCCACATGAGTCATGATCAGTGTGAGAAACACGAGGATGTCAAAGATTCGACAAAGGAATTAACACTTTTAATTTTTTTCTCCTCCATTGGTGGAAGATGTCACACCTATGGTGTCCAAGGTGAATGAGGTTGTGGTAGCTGTAGAAGAGGGAGAGGAAACGAGCCTTCCATATATTCTATTTACATTGGACAAGGGTCCAATGTAAGGAGGAAGGGATGAAGGTTAGGGGCTTACACTAGGATGGATACCCATGGTGAAAAAGTGCAATAGGAGAGGGAAAGGGTAACAAGAGTCCCTATGCCCATCTCCCCTTTGGTCTTTGGCACCGAAGAAGGAAGGAGGAGCAATGATTCCACCTCCTGTAAGAAAATCTAGGGGCTTACACTAAACTGGTTGCCCTGAAATTGATCCTGGTAGGGGAAGGGAGACTTCTCCTTTATTTTTAAAAGGAAAAGTAGGTATGAACTGTACCTTAACTACCAGAGACCTGAGGTTCTGGGACATCTATTTGAGAAGGGAGAGGCCAGGACCCAACCCTCCTCCAAACTGAGAACTTCCCAACACTATTTCTGGGAGAAAGGTCCATGTGACTGTGGATATAAAAACCCATAGACACTCTATAAAGCCTAACCCCATTGTGAAACAAATGTGGGAAACCTATGACTATGGAAATACAAACCCAAATAGTAGACACGCTGATGTGCCTTTTCCAATGGTTTGATAAGTCAGGAGGTTTTGGTGGAGGTCTCAACAGAATCCATTTCAGACAAGGGATCCAAGGAAGAAGAAGCCTTACCAGGAATGGCTTTGATGAAGGCTTGATGGCTTGTAGACTGAAGAGAGTGAATAAATTAAGTGAATCAAGGAGGGGCGCCTAAGTAGATAAGGGAGTTCAAGTATGGGCGCACAAGTAGGTAAGGGCATGCAAGTATGGGTGCGCAAGTAGGCTTGGGTGACCTAATGTTCACTTAGGTGAAGAACAAACCGTATGGTAATACTTGGGCGAGACCTTGCTCAAGCCTTCAAGAGTATTCACTGGTGATCCAAGAAGTGGGGTGCTCAAGTTCCTGTGAGAGGAATGGGAGACACGCAAGTATTTCTAACTTGGGAAGGTTGGGCACTTTAGGCGCACAAGTGTTATAGTTTTTAAACACAAAAAAGGACTTAAGTCCAATGATCCTCCCTTAAATCCTTTACTCAAGGTGTTGAACAACTACCTTGAAAGTTTCAGAAGACTGGGGCGAAGTACTAGCGCGACCAGAGAAGTAATTGGGCTTTAGGAAATTTTTTCCATACAAATGGGGCCCCGAGGGTCTATTTATAAGCAAATAAATGACCTTGGACGAAATAAGTTGGGCACGCAAGTGACTTGCGCGCCAAATTGGGTCACTCAAGTACCTTGCGTGCCGATGGTGTTTTGGCAAGACTAGGGCGACACTGTCATGCCCCAGCTTCCAAGTACCCAGAGCCAGTGCCATACAGAGGATCGAATTCAGTTCAGGCTCTGAGAAACCAACTACTTCTGAAAAATTTCTTTAGTAAAATCCCATACCTAAATTTTTTTAACCAAATACATAGGGTGATCATAATAATTCCCAGTAAGGGGTTTTAAAATAAACCAATATAAATTTTTGAAACCATTATTTAAACCACTTCATAAAACAATCTTCTTAAATAAAAGCTGTAACACTTGTACACATCATAAAGGTGATCAATTTAAAACATGATAACAGAATCACAAGGATACACTATTCGAATATAGGCATGATGAATAAAAGAAACTCTAAACATGTATGACATAAGAATATGAAAGAACAAATAAAACAACTAAGTTTAATGATTATTCAGAGTTGAAAATAATGGTAATCACTTCAATTTCATACATCAAATACTAAAATCACTAAGTGCTATACATATTTCATGCCATAAGATTTTACTTTTCTAATACTCCTAATTAATGGCTCTTAACCATGGATATTCTACTAGTCGAATATCCATTTGGTTAATTAATTAACATACACATGATGTATAATTCCATACATTCTAAAACATATTGTCAAGGCCGTGGCCAAGACATCTAATGACTAAGGCCTAGACCAAAATCCATAAGATCTTTAACCAAATATTCTACTAGTCAAATATTTTTCTGGTTAATTAAATTACATAGTCATAATGAGGGAAGTGTATATTCCGGACCGTGTCAAGGCCTCGTGCCATGAACTAGGGGCTAACTGTAACCGAAACCCAACCTTGAAAGCCTCTGTAACCGGAATCCAACCCGGAGTGCCTCTAATAACCGGACACCAACCAAGAGTGCCTCTGTAACCAGACACCAACCCGGAGGGTCTGCTGTAACCGAACCCCAAATCAGAGGGCTTACTTTTACCGGTCCCCACCCCAGAACAAACTAGGTCCAATGCATTCATCATATCTCTAAATCAAAGTGCACATACCAATTTGATTTATTAATTACTTATCATTCCAAGTACACATATTACTTGGTTTCATAATTCACATTATTCAAAGTTTCCCATACCACCTTGAATAATTAAATGCTTATCTCATAAATTATTAATAATAAATTGTTCGATTATCCCATAAAATAATAACTTTACAACTCTTCTATAGTAACAAAATTTTAATGCATTAAAATACAAGATCATTATTCATTCTCAATTCATGTTATGATAAAGGAAATGACGTTGGACTAAATTATAATGTACCAGCTATCATTTAGGTAATAAATTTCTCAATGAAATGCATAATATAGTAAACATTATTTGCACATGTGATATTGATTTAAAACATACAAGTAATGAATGGATGGGGTTACCACATAAAATGATAGTTCCTTAATTTTCAAAATCCTTGATTTATGGAAACAAATATTTATAGTTTAAAATAACTAAGTTTGAATTAAGATAGAAAGCCTATACTGATAAACAATCACGTCTTATTAAGTGGCCATGCCTTATGTTGCATAGTATATAAGGCCAATTGATTTGTAGCACATCATTTGTTTTATGTAATGCATATGTTAAATTAAACATATCAAAAACACACTTTAACCACCGAAGTACATTTTATCCAAGTTAATTCGGGTTATGATTAAAACTTATAGGTGCATACACATAGCTATATATATATACATAAAATATGAGCATGTCGCACCCTTACTTTATAAATTCTGAAAACTAAAATTACACACACATATATATGTATATATGTATATATATGTGTATGCATATTAACATCCTACAAGATTTGTAAAATTTATTTAATAATTACAACCTTAACATCATAAAAGTAATTCATATTTTCATCAAATGAACTCCCTTGTGAGAACCAGAAAATTAGATAGTATAAATAAGTAAATAAATTCTCCTTACATCATTTGCAAATTAACCGGGTGGATTAAAACTCTATGGGTGTATGTGTATTAAATATTCCATTCCATTTGAACCCAAAACTTTATTCGCATCCAAGTCTCTATTTAAAGATTTTAATTCATATTTAATAACATCAAATAAAGATAAATTGAATTATTTGTGTATGTTCGAATATACACAAAGTGTATAGCAGAAAAAAAATTATAAATTAAAATAACCCTTAACTTATGTACACATAAAATAATAATTTATATATGTGTACATATATATATATATATATACATATGTATATACACACATATAACTACGTTAATTTGATCAAATTAATTAAACTCTTATAAAATATATATTTAATGAAAATATAAAAACATAACCCATACAAGTCATAAGATCATAAAAATTCGATACAAATTATAATGAACCCGTACTTCAAACATAGTTTTAAGAAATTAAACACAATTTAAATAAATGAGAAAATCTTGCTGCAATAATAATGGATTTAAAATAAATTTATAAGCAAGTCCCTTGTATCTTTTATATTATCCGAACCCAAAACCCAGCGGTCCAGATTCAACACAGAAGAATTTTTAAACTAAACCGCAAGGTTATACTTTCATGAGTATATATATATATATATCTACACATATATACTCCCAACGAAACAAAACAATACAATTATAAATCCCTCACATATAATTATGAAAATCCATGATAAAAAATGAACAAACTACCATTGAAAAACATTTCTGGTGGTATTGAAAACAACCAATCAAATAACCAGTGAACTTTAATTCCCCTTACGCAAACCAAAAAATAGGGAGTATAACTTGAATTAAATTAATAAATTTCACTTATGTAGACTCAATTAAAACAGATAATAATTCATTAAAATTGATTTATGAAAACTAAATATACAAACTCCCTTTCATTATTTAGATCAAAAGAGGGGTTGCGGGTTTCTAGATACTAATAGAGGGATTGGAAGATTGAAGTTTGGGTCTTGTAACCAAGGAGGATGGGTTATCTCAGGTCTCACTTATATAAATAAAATTCGTATGAGACTTAACTTCTAAGAGAAGCTGGGTATTATATTTTTTTTAACCAAAGAATGACCCACAGGTAAAGAGGTTTTATTTTTTTATATTAGTTCACTCAATTATAAAATATAGGTTTGAGTCACAAGCCAACTTGATCCCTTATTTAATTATTATTAATTTTTTAGGGGCTGAAAATGACCTTGTCTTCGAGTTCATGCATCATTTAGTGTGTGCGTGGTTACAACTTGTTATTTATTATTTTAATTTTAATATATTTTTTTATTCATTTGTTTAAGGAAAAATCCACGTAAAGCACTTTGATTCCTTTCCACCTTTTCTTTCTTTCTTTGAATATTGTGAGTCACCACTAATCATTATGATTTTGTGTGTTTTCCACGCATAGATCCAAATTCTATCATTTCAATATCATTTTTTTCATCTCACTATTATAATAATATAACACATATTGGTTTTAAAATATAAATGATAATCTATATATTTGGATACTTATAACTATAAAACATATATATTTGTTAAAAAGAAAACAATAAATATCAATATTTATAAACATATACATAAATATCACATATATATATATATATAATAACTATATATATTTACAAAACATTTCAAATTTTTTATCAAATATATAAGTGTTTTTTTGTAAAATAATTATGTATATGTATAAATTTTATAAAACTAAAACACAATAAATTTTCACATGTTCAATAATAATTTTATTTTTAAAAAGTTTCCCCCCATAATTATTATTAATATAATTATCTAGAAAATAAAATCTATTTTTAAATAATAAAAATAGTTATTTTCTAAATATTATTTTAGTCAAATTAAAACCATGTTTGTTTTTAGGATAAATTTGAAAACTATAAATAGCAAGTATTTTTAATTAGAATTTTTATAATTAACTTATAAATTAACAACACTTAATTCAAGAAAACCCTACCTATTTAGGTTGGAGAAGAATATAAAATGAAAACATATGCTTGACTCGAACCCTTGGCATGGTTCCAAAAACACTGGAGAACCTTAATCGCACCTAAAAATTACCGACGCCACTTAGGTATTCATTCACCGGTAGCCGGTTCCTTCTCGGTTGAGACTGATGCTAGATCTGCAGTCAGACTCTACATCCGTTCTCTGTGCGACATCATCTGCAGTCCTCGGTTTCGATCGACCTATGCGACACCTCTGTCTACGATGTGCGACTCGAACCCATCTCCCTTGAGGAGACCCTCATGATGACGCCCCCCTATTTCCCCAAGACCAAACCCTAATCCATTTGTTTTATTTCTCATTTTTAATCCATTTTCATTTCATTTTTTAGTGTTTCCCTTCACGTTTCCCTTTTCCCACTTTTCAAATATGCTTTTGACCAATTCTACCATCATTACCACTTTATTAAGATTATAATATGGGTATAGTATATTACATGTTAAACATTAATATTAAAATATTTATACCATTATAAAAAAAGTCATAATATTAATAATTCTATTAATCTAATAATTATTACTCTATATATATATCATGTTTTTAATATCTAAAAAAACACATAATTATAATATAATTATTCATACGTCATATTAAATATTTATTTGTTTAAATTAATGTGTGGAAATTAATATTGCATTTTTTACAAAACAATGTTACTTTAAATATTTGACATCATTATTACAACATACAATATTTTAAAATAATAATTTTAAATGTCATGTATAACCACATCTAAAATTATAACATTTATAATAGTATTTTCATTAAAATCCAATATACCTATATATATATATATTTCACATTTTGGAAAAAAAACAGACTAGTTATGTTATTATAGTTATTATTTAAAAAATTCTATAAAATAATTATTTGATAAGAATAAATTATGTTTGAAAATAATAGTTATTTTTATTCTTTAAGAAAAGTGTGATAATATTTACATTGAAGTTTGTACTTTGTTTGGATAACAAAATAAAACCTCTATATTACTAATACACGAGAAGAAAGTTTTTTGGGGGCATTAGATTATTCCCCCCTACAAAGAATTGTGTCCTCACAATTATAAAATGCTCGTACACAAACCACAACAACACTAGACATACGTCACTCCCGAAGTCCCTTTACTGGGAACACCACCGATGGTAGGGTGATGACGACCTCAGGTGGATTCTTAAGGTCGTTTTCAGCTGTTCGATCTCTTTGTCCCAGACATACTATGAACAGCTGGGGTCGTACCTGTGCCTAAAGCACTCGGCCTTCTATAGAGAGGCACGAGAAGTGTGGAGGTTGGAAATTTCAGAGTGAACTAAATACCTACAAGTCCTACACACCATGTCGTTCTTGAAAATATTGATGTCATAGAGTTCTCCGTACATACTAAAACTCAGGACCTGGAATAGGTAGGCCACTTGATGGTCACCATCCAAAGCAGCTTCCAGAAATTTACCTACAGCTCGGTAGTTATCAACCAAAGTGAAACATAGAAAAAGAGCTTCATGAAACTTCCCACTTTTCCTATATGTTGCAGACTGTGCAATTTCTATATGATAATAGACAAGATTGATTCCTTGGTAAAGAAGGAGAATATTTGGATGATTCAACACCCTATGTAGTTGTTTACAGGACAATCTAAGGTTTTTGAAAGTCTCAGAGTCCCCTGAACATGACTTTACCACTATAGTTTCGACTATCTCTGTTGAGAGATTTAGAAGGCGTGATGCATCATCCATCTGAAAATTTAAGGAAACTACCATTTATTAACACATAACCAAGTTTTTAGTATTCTTATAATTTTATCGGATGTCTCCGAAGAGAAATAGGACTGGTATATTTTTTTTTGTTTTCCAAGAAACATCATACTTAGTAATGCTATTTTTTCTTTCTTTGTTCAGTTCTGGTTTTCCAGAGTTTACTAAACCAAATCATCTGATACCAACTGTCACGCCCTAGCTTCCGAGTACCCAGAGTCGGTTCTATATAGAGGATCGAATTCGGTTTGGGCACTGAGAAACTAGCTACTTCTGAAAAAGTTCTTTAATAAAATCCCATACCTGAAAAATTTTAACCAAAAACATAGGGTGAGCATAAGAATGCCTAGTAAGGGGTTTTAAAATAAACCAATATAACTTTTTGAAAACATTCTTTAAACCATTCCATAAAACAATCTTCTTAAATAAAAGCTATAACACATATACACATAAAAAAGGTTCTCAATTTAAAACTTTCTAACTGAATCACAAGGATACACGATTCGAATATAGGCATGCTGAATAAAAGAAACTCTAAACATGTATGACATAAGAATATGTAAGCACAAATAAAATAGCTAAGTGTAATGAATATTCAATGTTGCGCATAATGGTAATCACTTCAATTTCATACATAAAATACTAAAATCACTGAGTGCTATACATATGTCATACCATAAGATTTTACTTTTCTAATACTCATAAGTAATGGATCTTAACCATGGATATTCTACTAGTCGAATATACATTTGGTTAATTAATTAACATACACATGATGTATAATGCCATACATTCTGAAACATATTGTCAAGGCCTTGTCGAAGACATCTAATGACCAAGGCCTCAGCTAAAATCCATAAGCTCTTTAACCAAATATTCTACTAGTCAAATATTTTTCTGGTTAATTAAATTAAATAGTCATAATGAGGGAAGTGGATATGCTGGATTGTGTCAAGGCCTCGTGCCAAGACCTAGGGGCTAACTGTAACCCGACCCCAACTCGGAGAGCCTCTGTAACCGGACTCCAACTCGGAGTGCCTATAATAACCGGACACTAACCCAGAGTGCCTCTGTAACTGGACACCAACTCTGAGGGTCTGCTGTAACCGGACCCCAACCTGGAGGGCTTACTTTTACCGGTCCCCACCCCGAAATATACTAGGTGCAATGCATTCCTCATATCTCTAAATCAAAGTTCACATACCTCTTTGATTTATTAATTACTTATCATTCCCAGTACACATATTACCTAGTTTCATAATTCACATTATTCAAAGTGTCCCATACCACCTTGAAAAATTAAATTCTTATCTCATAAATTATTAATAATAAATTGTTTTATTATCACATAAAATAATAACTTTACAACTCTTCCATAGTAACAAACTTTTAATGCATTAAAATACATGCTCATTATTCATGCTCAATTCATGTGCTGATAAAGGAAATGACATTGGACTAAATTATAATGTGTCAGTTATAATTTAGGTAATAAATTTCTCAAAGACATGCATAATATAGTAAATGTTATTTTCACATGTGATATTGATTTAAAACATACAAGTAATGAATGGACGAGGTTACCACATAAAATGATAGTTCCTTAATTTTAAAAATCTTTGATTTATAGAAACAAATATTTATAGTTTAAAATAACTAAGTTTGAATTAAGACAAAAAGCATGTACTGATAAACAATAACATCTTATTAAGTGGCCATGCCTTATACTGCATAGCATATAAGGCCAACTGATTTGCAGCACATAATTTGTTTTATGTAATGAATATATTAAATTAAACATATCAAAAACATAATTTAACCACCGAAGTTCATTTTAGCCAAGTTAATTTGGGTTATGATTAAAACTTATAGGTCCATACACATAACTATATATATATACATACATAAAATATGTACATGTCGCACCCTTACTTTATAAATTCTGAAAACTAAAATTACACACACACACACACATATATATGTATATATATGTGTATGTATATTAACATCCTACAAGATTTGTAATTTGTTTAATAATTACAACCTTAACATCATAAAAGTAATTCATATTTTAATCAAATGAACTCCCTTACAAGAACTAGAAAATTAGATAGTATAAATAAGTAAATAAATTCTCCTTACATCATTTGCAAATTAACAGGGTGGATTAAAACTCTATGGGTGTATGTGTATTAAATATGTCATTCCATTGGAACCCAAAACTTTATTCGCATCCAAGTCTTTATTTAAAGATTGTAATTCATCTTTAATAACATCAAATAAAGATAAATTGAATTATGTGTGTATGTCTGAATATACACTAAGTGTATAGCATAAAAATAATTATAAATTAAAATAACCCTTAACTTATGTACACATAAAATAATAAGTTATATATGTGTACATATATATATATATATACATATGTATATACACACATATAACTATGGTAATTTGATCAAATTAATTAAACTCTTATAAAATATATTTTTAATGAAAATATAAAAACATAACCCATACAATTCATAAGATCATAAACATTAGAGACAAATTATAACGAACCCTTACTTCAAACATAGTTTTAAGAAATTAAAAACAATTTAAATAAATGATAAAATCTTGCTGCAATAATAATGGATTTGCAAATAAATTTATAAGCAAGTCTCTTGAATCTTTTATATTATCCGAACCCAAAACTCGGAGGTCCAGATTCAACATAGAAGAATTTTAAACTAAACTGCAAGGTTATACTTTCATGATTATATATATATATACACATATATACTCCAAACGAAATAAAAAAAGAAAATTATAAATCCCTTACATATAATTATGAAAATCTATGATAAAAAAATGAACAAACTACCATTGAAATTTTTTTTTGGTGGTAATGAAAACAACCAATCAAATAACCAGTGAAATTTAATTCCCCTTATGAAAACCAGGAAATAGGGAGTATAACTTGAAATAAATTAATAAATTTAACTTATGCAGACTCAATTAAAACATATAATAATTCATTAAAATTGAAATATGAAAACTAAATATAGAAACTCCCTTACATGATTTAGATCAAAATAGGGGTTGCAGGTTTCTAGAAACCAATAGAGGGCTTGGAAAATTGAAGTTTGGGTCTTTTAACCATGGAGGATGGGTTATCTCAGGTCTCACTTATATAAATAAAATTGGTATGAGACTTAGTTTCTAAGAGAACCTGGGTATTATATTTTTTTAACCAAAGAATAAACCACAAATAAAGAGGTTTTATTTTTTTTATATTAGTTCACTCAATTATAAAGTTATAGGATTGAGTCACAAGCCAACTTGATCCCTTATTTATTTATTATTTTTTTAGGCACTGCTAGTTCGTGCATCATTTAGTGTGTGCGTGGTCACAACTTGTTATTTATTATTTTCATTTTAATATATTTTTTTATTCATTTGTTTAAGGACAAATCCACATAAAGCACTTTGATTCCTTTCCAACTTTTTTTCTTTCTTTGGATATTGTGAGTCACCACTAATCATTATGCTTTTGTGTGTTTTCTACGCATAGACCCAAATTCAATCACTTAAATATCCTTTTTTTCATCTCACAATTATAATAATACAACACATATTGGTTTTAAAATATAAACTATAATCTATATATTTGGATACTTATAACTATAAAACATATATATTTTTTAAAAAGAAGACAATAAATATCAATATTTATAAACATATACATAAATATCACGTTTATATATATATATATAATAACTATATATATTTACAAAACTTTTCACATTTTTTATCACATATATAAAAGTGTTTTTTTGTAAAATAATTATGTATATGTATAAATTTTATAAAACCAAAATACAATAAATTTTCACACGTTCAATAATAATTTTCTTTTTAAAAAGTTTTTCCACATAATTATTATTAATATAATTATCTATAAAATAAAATCTATTTTTAAATAATAAAAATAGTTATTTTCTAAATATTATTTTTGTCAAATTAAAACCACATTTGCTTTTTGGATAATTTTAAAAACTATAAATAACAAGTATTTTTAATTATAAGTTTTATAATTAACTTATAAATTAACAAAACTTAATTCAAGAAACCCTACCTATTTAGGTTGGAGAAGAACCAAAAATTCAAACATATGCTTGAATCGAACCTTTGGCATGGTTTGAAAACATTAGAGAACCCTAATCGCACCTAAAAACTATCGATGCCACTTAAGTATTCATTCACCGGTAGCCGATTCCTGCTCGGTTGAGACCGACGCTAGATCTGCGGTCGGACTCTACATCCATTCTTGGTGCGACATCATCGGCGGTCCTCGGTTTCGATCGACCTGCGCAACACCTTCGGTTGTGGTGTGTGACTCAAACCCATCGCCCTTGAGGAGACCCTCATGACGACGCTCCCTATTTCCCCAAGACCAAACCCTAATCCCATTTTTTTATTTCTTTCTTTTTAATCCATTTTCATTTCATTTTTTAGCATTTCCCTTCATTTTTACCTTTTCCCACTTATCAAATATTCTTTTGACCAATTCTCCCATCAATACCACTTTATTAAGATTATAATATGGGTATAGTATATTACATGTTAAACAATAATATTAAAATATTTATACCATTATAAAAAAAGTCATAATATTAGTAATTCTATTAATCTAATAATTATTAATCTATGTATATATATATATATATCATGTTTCCAATATCTAAAAAAACATATAATTTTAATATAATTATTCATACGTCGAATTAAATATTTATTTGTTTAAATTAATGTGTGGAAATTAATAGTGAATTTTTTACAAAACAATGTTACTTTAAATATTTGACATCATTTTTACAACATACAATATTTTAAAATAATAATTTTAAATGTCATGTATAACCGCATCTAAAATTATAATTTTTATAATAGTATTTTCATTAAAATCTAATATACCTATATATAAATTTCACATTTTGGAAAACAAACAAACTAGTTATGTTATAATAGTTATTATTTAAAATATTCTATAAAATAATTATTCGATAAAAATAAATTATTTTTGATAATAATAGTTATTTTTATTATTTAAACAAAGTTCGATAATATTTACATTGAAGTTTGTACTTTGTTCGGATAACAAAATAAAACCTCAATATTACTAATACACGAGAAGCAAGTTTTTGGAGAATTACATACACCTTTAGGAATTATCCAAAAATTATACTTTCATTCATCTCTGGCATGGTGGTGCATAAGTGGGTTGTGCGATATATAGGGGCGCGCAAGTAGGTTGCACGCCAAATGGGTTTTTTTGGCTAAACTAAGGTGACTAAAAACCTATGCCTTTGAAAATATTTGACTTTTATTTATGTATTCCCTTCATCATGATTTTTAGAATCTTTGATGGAATGGAGTGTCAAAAAAATTCCCCCCCTCAGAATTGGATCCAAAAATTAAAAGAGGATCCAATACTGAGGTAAAGAAATGAAGGAGAGGGAGAAAGGAGAAAGAAAAGAGCACTGGGGCACGCAAGTGTTGGCGCTCAAGTGGACTTGGGCGCACAATTTTTAAACGTGTAAGATTTCTGGTGTGCAGGGTGACACATGTCACTTATATATACCAGCTTCACTTCTGCAAAAATTCTCACAACTTCCGAATTTTCAGCTCTCGATGTGCAAGTATACTTTTATTCAGGTTCTTCTGTTTAACCGTGCTTCTTTTGTATGTTTTTTAGCTGCGCGTTATAAGTGGGGTGCCATACTTGCGCGCCGACTTATACTTATGTGCTAGGTTTTAAACTTGTGTTCCTTAATGCCTTTTCCATTTTTTTGTAAAACACAAAAAATGAACTTACTTTAAAAAAATGATCTCTATCTTCTTTGTAGGTTCAATGGATCCCAAAAGAATTGGAACTGCTGATGAGCTTGCCAATAAGAGGATTGATGACATGATGAATGTCGTTGGTCATGATTATTTTGACATTTGTGAAACCACCCTTCCAGATTTAGAAAAATATTTGAAGAAGTATCATTTCAACTTTCCTCAAAGCACTTATATGCCTTTGTATATATATGGACATTTGTAGGATGCTAATATTCCAGATCCAAAGAACTATGTCCCGCATTCTTGGTTTTAGGATTATACCAACTTCTCATTGGCCAATGTTTCTATTGGGGGCTCATTTTCTAATGCTGGGACAGTAGAGAAAGCTCATATTATGAATCATAGTCCGTGTGATCTAGATTTTAAGGCACACACACCCGAGATGCAGCCACACTCCTATTCATTCATCTTTCTAGATTCTCTCAGATAGATCAGTCCAAGGGTTGGAAGAAAATTTGGGACTTTCGCCCAGGAGGAGGTGTAAAACCCACATGGGTGTGGGCATACTGGGTGCGAAAGACATGTGCAAAATTTATAGATGATTTGAGAATCATCAGGATTTATGAGGTTGTCTAGGTTAGGAAAACCTACGTGTATAGAAATGATGATTTCATGCCAGAATTATTAAGTCGATGGAGACTAGAGACTAATTCCTTCCATTTAACACATGGAGAGGTAGGTATCAGCTTGTGAGATTTTTACAAGATTTCTAGAGCTCCAATACTTGGAGATATGTATGATGAGTTTATTCCTCACAAGGTGACATGGAATGAATTGAAGAAGACACCATATTTGGTTCATGAGTTGATGAAAATATTTAACAAACTCAAGAATTCAATCACCGCGAAAACTTGCACCAAGATGGATATTCATCCAGAGTAATGGATGGAAATATTTTTGGTAAAGAAGAAGGAAAAGGGTCCCACTTACACCCATCTAACTAGCTGTCCAAGTGAAGAGAAGAGAGGCACTCCTGACACCTTTTGGCCAACATTAGAGAAAAGAGAATTTGATAAATGGGGATATGAAATCAACCCAAAAATTCATGCGAAGACACATCTAGTAGGTTTTTTAGCCATGTGGATCAGTGTATATTTATTACCAGTCTCAGACTCCAAAGGAGGCATGAGGCTGGGAACCTTTGTTATTACAGTTAAGCTGGCAGAGAAAATAATGGTAGGGTTGGAAACTCCTATTTTGGCCAAGATTCATAGGAGTTCTCTATATGTTTACAAAGGGAAGTCTCCCTTTAGAATAGAGGGACCATTCCAAGTGTTTTGGGTATGGATTAATACTCACTTTAAAACTTATGATGTACAAAGTGGAGTACAGGTTTTTGGAAGTTCTTTCCGATCGTCTGTTCAGAACTTTTCTAGTATTTCACCCTTGTCCTTGAATGCTTATGAAATCAAGTCTATAATGAGCATGCATAATGAATTACATTTCTTTCCTTATGGGAATACTCCTACAGGGCGATTAATTGATGATGGTACTGCTAGTTTGGAATTGAGGGCATATATGCTAGCTTGTAGAGATGGTGTGTTGGCCACCATAATCAACGGAGAAATCATATGTGAGGCCTATGTTCCTTATAGATTTTCACATAAATTAAAATGTCTAAAATAGAATACTATATCCCCTCCCGTGCATATCAGATTAGAGAAACACCCAATGGTTTCCCAACAACTATGGTTGTTGACATCTGCAGAGAAGACTGGGGCAGTATTTAGTTTACCTGTCGTTGATGCAGTAAGCAGATTGACCATCTGGTATACTAAAAACTGGGTTGCATATTACCCTAAAGGGGCATTAAATCATGTTTTCCCTCAAGTGGGGATAAAAAGAAGTAGAAGGAAGGAACCCCATCATTTGGAAGATAATTCATCATCATCAGTGGCCGACTTGCAAGAATCAGATGGTGGAGGTGATGATGTTCCAAATTTACCGAAGAGACCTTGTGCTAGATATAACCCTCCTATCAGAATTAAGAGTGCCACTCCATAAATCCCTACTGAAGTCATATCAAGGAGATCTGGTCTCCATTATTCTGAAGAGTGGTAAGTTCTATTTTCTAATCCTCCATCTGTGACCATGAGTGCTAGGAAGAAACTCAAGTCCAAGGTTATAGGATCCTCCTCACAACCCTCAGACATACATTCTGAATATATACGACTCAAGGCTGTTCGAACATGGAAGAATCTGTACTGTGATGCTGAAACCATGTGGATGGATCTGTGCGAAGGACTGCATATTCTAGGAGTAGGGTATTTGCGAGCTTCTTATAACATTCTTTTTAAGGATAATACCAATTAAGTAAGGAACTATATTCGAGAGCTAGAAATGATCATATATGCCACTGATGAATCAATTACTACCACAAAGTGAGTAAAGGAAATGATAGATTGTGGTACCATTGAAGAGATCAATCGTTCATTATATAAAGAGTGGTGTGACTTTGTATATCCTGATGATGTAAGTTTCCTTTATCTTGTATTATCTTCCTATTTTCAACTTGAAATTTAGTGAAAAAATTGTTACTTAGGAGAAATATCATCTTAACTTATATTTGGTTAAATTAAAAACAACTGAAGTTCCTTTACTATAGTATAGACTTGGAGGCACTGATCTTGGAGGTATTGGGTCACCCCATGAATCAGGAGAAATATCTCTGGGCCAATAGGTCATGGAGGAGTAAATAGAGAGGGTACTAGGATCTCTGATACCCGTCTTTATAGATGATGATCCAAGACCTACCAAAAAAGAAAAGAAGTAAAATCACCAAAAAAGAAGATAATGGTTAATCACTTTCTTAGAAGTGGTAACTCTCCCTAATAATCCGGAATTTTAGTATTTATTCATGAAAAAGTTTTTAAACTTTTTAATATTACAGGGGCTTCTTCGGTTTCTTCTTTGAAAGAAACTACTAATAAGATTCAAGGATCCATAGAAGGTTTTTCTGAGTAGACACAATTTCCTGCAAATCCAGTGGTTCCTAAAGAGGCATTAAAGCCAAAGGAACCAACATCTGTTCCCAACAATACTATGATTCCTGCTATCAGAGGAGAGGAGCTTCTGGTAAATCAATAATACTTCCTAAAGCATCAAATGAAACAATAGATAACTTCCATTCTGTGATACTTTTAGGTTCATCACATGCACCAGAACATCTAGAAACAACTGACGTTGACCCCACAATTATCGCTGAAGAAGATACTCGGGGTCAAAGGTTACCAGAGGAAGATTGTGAAGAAAACATGCCAAGTGCTCCCACGGGTGAGAATAACCTAGGATTTGGGATATCATTGGATGAAATGATGAACCTTGACATGTATTTTGAAGAACTATTAGAACATGTTAATATATCAAATGCTTTAGAAGATTTTGGAGTTCCTCGTGTAGAATCAACTGGACGTGAGTTCTCATTATTCATCCTATTAATCTTCTTATGACTAACCTGCTAACCATGGTTGATTGAAATATGTAGTTCCATCTAAAGAAACTGCTACTGCAATGGTTTTTGAAGAAAGTGTTGTTATTAACATCAACCCCACCATTGTGGAGATAATGGCTTAGGTGGATCTTGAGACAACAGGTCTTCCTGAGATTCACTCTGAAAATCTTGAGAATATTACATATAGAATTCCTCAGCCAGAGACATCAAAAAAAATGCTGAAATTGAGAACATTGGGGAGGATTTTTTTCAAGCTACTAACATATTGTTAGGTAAGAGATACTGATATTGTGATTTCATTCACTTTTTTTATCTCTTGAATCTAATCATAACCATAATTCTTGGTTTACCATATAGGGATATCAACTTTAATGGCTAGGTCTAGAGTTGAAGCCTCTACATCAACCCAAAAAACATTGGAAGGTGGAGTAACCATTGTTCAAGAAGGAACAGAACAAGGCACTTCTTTAAGTGCATTAGTCCCAGAATATACCCCTCCTTATAATAGTGATTCTGAATCGGACCCAAAACTATAGAAGGATCTTCGTCTTGATCATTACAAAGAATGGAAAAACATATGGAATATAATATCTGAGATTCCCCTTGAGTAACTACCTTCAAGAATTCCAGGACTTTCATCCCTATTTATCACGCTAGGATTTTGCGGTTTTGAATACCATGAAATTCATACTGCGGCGAAAAAGATTATCCGGAGGAGGGAGAAATCGAAAAATCTTCGGCAGGACTTGACAAAAGACAAACTGTCAATCAATATTGAAGAGTTCCAAGTAGAAATGTCCCAAGCTAAGGCTAATCATAAAGGAAAGTTGAAGGGACTGAAGCAAATAATTAAAGAAAAGGCTGTTCAACAATTGCGCCTTCAACAAGAGTTAGATATCATTACAGGGGAGCTTGACCAGTTTATATCTCATTATAATAAGTCCAAAATGATGGTGAAAAATCCATCGCATATGCTAGAGAAGCACTTCATCATGATGAAGAGAGCGATGCTGGTCAAATAGATAAACTTCAAAAAGTAGTTGATGGGACTCAAGAGGCTGTCAAACAAATGACGAATTACGTAGAAAGCCTTTCACAATTTATGAGAGAGAGACTCCAATTTGTGGATACTCCTCTGTGAAAATTTTCTTCATAAATGAAAAGTATTTTGTCTTTAATCATTTATGTTTTCACTTTCTCTAATTGATTTTGTTTTACCCAGGCCATTGAGCCCAGTAAGAATAGTTTTATTTTTTTCTAGGGTTATATGGACAACCCCACAAAATTTATATCTTTTGACTTTTTATTGCTCAATATTACCTAAAACATACAAAAATGCATGTTTAGTGAGTTGGGACTCGACTTTTGTTTAGAGTTCCCTTTTCGGGTTCTCAATATAATGAATACCAAGTCTTTTTTTATTGACAGTTTAGAGTCATGCATGTTGGACTATAAAGGGATAGTATTTAAAGTCAAATATATTTGACCATAAATTTTAAATTAGATCCGAAACAAAACTCTATGGCTAAGAATTGATTTAATATTCTTTAAATATTTCCAAGGGGAATCTTTAATCATGATTTTTATAGCTACCAGATTTAAAACCTCTATCAACATAAGGGGTGTCTTTTCCAAGAATGAAATTACCATTATTTGACAAACCCGTTATGGGGGTTGTGTTATGTAGGGCCAACTGGGGCATATGCTACATTGACAAATAGTGGCATATTTTGACTGACATGCCTATTATGTAGGAAACTTATGCAAGACCACCTAGGAGCACGTACTGCATAGTCAAGAAAAATAGATCTTTTAAGTTTAACATTTTTTCTATTGATAAATAGGGGAAAATAAGATTTGGGTGAATCAAGACCACATTAGGTGTTTTTTCCAAGTAAAATAATTTTAAGAATAAAAAAGGGGCTATTTTATACCCACATAAGTCATGAATAGGAAAACCATTTCTATAAAAATTTGGTGTATGAGTAATGGTTAAAATTTATCAGAAAGGGGAATTTTTGATATCATATTGTTCATTTTTAAGTCATGCAGTGAGGAAATTGGTACTGTGCAGTTTTAAGTCATGCAGTGAGGACATTGTACTGTGCAGTTTTAAGTCATGCAGTGAGGACATTGTACTGTGCAGTTTTAAGTCATTCATTGAGGACATTGTTACTATGAAATTTTAAGTTATGAAGTGAGGACATTGGGTGGATTTAATTTAAAGTATTTAGCTCTGACCAAAGGTATGATATTCTCCCAATTTCTTGATAATTTGTTTGGAAATATACTATCATGTTCAGGTATGGAAGGGAAAATGATAAACTATGATTTAGGAATTTTTTGAACCAAGGAATGATATGGGAAATGGGATAAAAGCATTAGAGGAAGTCTATTTTAAGAAAGAAGTTACCATTATTTGACAAACCCGTTATGGGGGTTATCTTATGCAGGGCCAACTAGGGAATATGCTGCATATACAAATAGTGGTATCTTTTGACTGACAAAACTATTATGTAGGAAATTTATGCAAGGCTTCTTAAGGCCACGTGCTGCACAGTTAGACAAAAGCGATCTTAGAAGTTTTAAATTCTATTGCTAAAAGCTGAAGAAATTTTATGGAGATTCAGATTTTCTAAAGCACAGATTTTGGTTTATAGAGAAAGGTACCTGAATATGGAAAGAGTATTTCCATCCAAGATGTCCAAAGAATAAGAGGAATATGACTTTTATGAAGGTCTGACCCAAACCTAAGAGGTATGGTGTCTGTAGTTTTAGGTCATACAACTAGGACAAAAAATGGAAACAATATATAATATTTGGCCAAGTGATTTCAAGGTTATTTCATATTGTATTGAACACATGGTGAGGGAAATGTATAAGACATGGTTCCGAAGACTTTCAGATTGTGATAAAGATAATGGGACAAGTATACTTGAATGACAGTTTTAAAATACAGATTCTTGTATATTTTAATCAAAGATTAAAGGGGAAAAAGATACTATAACCAAGAACAAAGTTACCATTACTTGAAAAACCTATTATGGGGTTGTATTATGCAGAGCCAACTAGGTCATATGTTTCATATCCAAATAGTGGCATCTTTTGACTGAAAAGACTGTTATATAGGAAACTTATACAAGGTTGCCTAAGGGAACATACTGTATAATCAGGCAAAAGAGCTCTCAGGTATTAGAAACTCTGTCACCAGAAACCGTAAGAAAGATTATGAGGATCTGGAAATATTCAATATTTAGAGTGTGAAATATAGAAGGGGGTTATTCCCAATGTGTATGAAAAATATTTGAACCAATATTGGCCATGAGTTAAACATTATTTACATATATCTGACTCATATGTAAAATAAATACTTTTTTTGTTTCCTTGGAATTAATATTATGATGTGCAGTTTAAAGTCATGCAATGAGGATATTATACTGTGCAGTTTTAAGTCATGCAGTGAAGACATTAATAACACTATAATAAATTGAGACACCTCATTTATATAAATAATCCTTTTACCCAATTCATAATCCCACTTGAGCTATTCTTAGTGTGAGAAACAAGGAGTAGTAAAGGTTTATTCTATAATATATAGGTGACACAGGTGAAGAATGGGGTGTTAATTTTCCATGCAGTTTAACGTCGGGCGGTAAGGATGAAAATGAGCCGAAATGAAATGAAAGACATATTGTAACTGGATTAAGGGATAAAACACAAGTGTCACTATGTGTCTTCCTGGGGAAATAATCAATTCATATATAGTTCTTAAAACATTCCTTATCTGGATTTGACTCTTATACAAGAAATAAAGGATTTTTTTATCACGGTTAAGCCTAAGATTGGAGATCTAGGCATCTCTACATATCTCAAATAGATGAGAATCAAGCCATACATAGTTCTTTAACAATCATTCCTCACGCTAATCTAGTTTTACATGAATAATGGGGGATTTTGACACATTCTGAGAGAATGGTAAATCTTAAGACATAAAATGGTATAAAGACCAAATCATACATCTTAAAGAAACACTCTATATAGATCTGATTCATATACATGAGAAGAAAATAAAATAAGAAGATTTTTTGATTGTGTCTGGACCCAAAATTGGAGATTGAGGCGTCTTTACATATCTCATTGGAAAATGAGAATCAATCCATACATAGTTCTTGAAAAAAGGTCTCTATGCAGATATGACTCATACACTGGAAAGAGAGGGACTCATATACTACTAAGAAGTAGTGATGACATCAATGATGTTTTCTTATGGAAGCTTCTAACAACAAAATAGAGAAAACGTTAATTGTACAAATGATGTCATGTAGTTTAACATCATGTGACAAGGATGAATATGTTATGCATTTTACCGTCATGCAACATGGATGCTTATAGTTGTTATGCAGTTTAATGTCTTGAAAATAGGACATGTGGGATGTGCAGTTTTATGTCTTGCAGCAAGGACATGGTATTGTGCAGTTTAAAGTCTTGTAGTGAGGATGTTGTACTATACAATTTAAAGTCTTACAGTGAGGACATTGTACTATGTCGTTTAAATTCTTGCAGTGAGGACTTTGTATTGTGCAGTTTAAAGTCTTGCAGTGAGGAACTTGTACTGTGCATTTTAAATTCTTGCAGTGAGGATGTTGTACTGTGCAGTTTAAAGTCATGCAGTGAGGACGTTGTATTGGGCAGTTTAAAGTCTTGCAGTGAGGACGTTGTACTATGCATTTTAAAGTCTTACAGTGAGGAAGTTGTACTGTGTAGTATAAAGTTTGCAGTGAGGATTTTGTACTGTGTAGTTTAAATTCTTGTAGCGAGGATTTTGTATTGTGCTGTTTAAAGTCTTACAATGAGGACATTGTACTGTGAAGTTTAAAGTCTTGCAGCGAGGACATTTTACTGTGCATTTTAAAGTCTTGTAGTGAGGATGTTGTACTGTGCATTTTAAAGTCTTATAGTGAGGATGTTGTACTATGCAGTTTAAAGTCTTGTAGTGAGGACGTTGTATTATGCAGTTTAAAGTCTTGCAGTGGGGATGTTGTACTGTAGATTTTAAAGTCTTGTAGTGGGGACGTATATTCACAAATACACAAAGTATTTCTTCAAGAATCTCGCATTGGTTGGAGTTGTAATAAGCTCTCCTTCCATTGAGATTAAGGCATAAGCTCAATTTGAATAGACCTTATGTATGGAATATGGTCCTTCCCACTTTGGCTCATGTTTTGGAGGTTTCTTTCCTAGTATCATTGGAGTCCTAAGGACCAATACCAATTCTCCTTGAAGAAATGAACGTAGGTGAACTTTCTTGTTAAAAGATTGTGCTATTCTATTCTGATAGACTTCTAAATGATGCAAAGCATGCAATCTTTTCTCATCTAATCATTCCAACTCATTGAACCATTTCTGAGACCTCTCATCTGTAGATGACTGATAAAAAATTGCAACTCTTAGTGAAGGAAATTTCATTTCAATTGGAAAAACTGCTTCAGTTCCATATACCAATGAATAAAGAGTTTCTTGGGTATCAGTACAAGTAGTTGTCCAATAATCCCATAAAGAATTCAAAATTTTATTAGGACATGATTTCTTATATTTATCCACCATTTTCTGGAGTATATTTTATAGGGTCTTGTTGAAGTCCTCTATCTGTCCATTGGCCTCCGCATGATAGCGAGATGAATTGTTGGATTTGATATTATGTTCCTCATATAACATTTTTACCTCAGCAGAACAAAAATTGGGGCCATTAGTATGAGGGACACCAAATATGGTGATGATAATAGTTTTGACAAAACTAAAAATTCTTTTGGATTCAACTTTCTTGAGAGGTATTTCCTCATCCCATTTAGAGAAGAAGTCAGTAGTAGTGAGAATATACTTGATCTGCTTAGTTGTGGCTAGAGAATAAGGCCCTACTACATCCATTCCCCATGTGGAAAATGGCCAAGAGTATTTAGCTATATGTAGCAACTATGGGGGTTGATGAATGAAGTTGGCATGCACTTGGTCGGGATGACATTTTTTAGTGAAATCTGTTTAATCCTGCATCATTTAAGGCCAATAGTATCCAAGCCTTCGGATCTGATCAGAGAGTCTATGACCAGACTGGTGGCCACCACAAACTTCTGAATGTACTTCTTTCATGACAACTACAATCTCTTCTCCATCAATACATATGAAGATGATTCCATCAAAGCCTCTATTATAGAGGATCTTTTGGTGGTATGGACAATCATAAAGAGTAAAATTGGCCGCTCATCTCTAGATATGTTCTTTCTCAGCCCTATCTTTTGGAAGCACCCCATTTTGAAGATATTACATGATGGATGTTCTCCATCCTGTGGTATAACCATATGGTTCAGAAATAGGACAAATTTCATTAATTTCCACCATTCTGGTTTGAACAAAAGGTGATAACACACGGTGATAGGCTATGCTAATGACTATCTCATCCCGATCTGGATCTTCCAAGGCTGTAGTTGCATTATCCAGTGCATCTTCTTGAGCATTTTGTGATCGCGGGACATAAGAAAATGTCAGATCTGAGGGAAATTCATCCATTAACCATCTGATGTAATCACACAAAGGGATTAACTCTTCTTTTCTGATAGAATATTCTATATTTATTTGTTTGATTACCAATTTTGAATCACCTTTCACCTTTAAATGATCCATTTGCACCTGAAGGGCCAATTCCAAACCTGCGATGAGAGCTTGATATTCTGCCTCATTGTTGGTACCACCTTCTGATAACAAGAATGAATAAAGTAATACTGCCTTTTTTGGGGAAATAAGAACAATTCCTAACCTAAATTTGTTGAGTTTAGGGTTTTCCATTCTCTTCCTTGTTGGACTTCTGAAAGCACTATCAAAGTACATTTCCCATGTTTTGTAATTATCTTGAATTGAGAATACCTCTTCATCCGGAGGCTCAGTATTAAATGATGTATCTTCTATAGATGGATGATCAGTAAGGAAATCAAATAGATGTTGGCCTTTTATTTCCTTTTGAGGCACAAAATGGATATCAAACTGTTGAAAAATAACTGCCCACCGTGATAGACGCCCTGTGAGCATAGGACAACTAAGGATAAATTTGAGTGGTTTGTTGCGAGATACCCATTGACCCTCATGATGTTGCAGGTAGTGCCTAAATTTCTGAACTATATAGATTAATGCCATGAAACACTTTTCAATACTTGAATATTGAGTTTCTGCATCAAGCATAGTTTGACTGAGATAGTAAAGGATGTTTTCATTCTCAACATCATTCTTTTGGGCGAGGAAGGCACCTAGTGATTTCTCTAAAGTTGTCATGTATAGAATAAGGGGTCTTCCTTCAATAGGTGGAATTAATATTGGTGGAATCAAGAGATATTTCTTGAGGTTATAAAATGCTTCTTATAATTATTCAGTCCATTGGTAGGTGACTCCCTTCTTCATTAATCTAGTGAAGGGAAAACACTTGCTTGCCAAATTGGCGATAAAGCGCCAAATATAGGCTAAGTGTCCTTGGAGTCCTCTTAATTATTTCAAATTTTGATGAGGTGACATACCAAGGATTGACTTTGTTTTCTCAGGGTCAACTTCGATACCACGATGGCATACAACGAAGCCAAGGAACTTTCCTAAAGTTACCCCAAAAGCACATTTCAAGGGGTTCATCTTCAAACTGTGTTTCCAAAGTTTATGGAATATTATTTCAAAATCAGCCAAGTGATTGGAACGTTGTCCATATTTGACCACCAAATCATCCACATAACATTCAACAAATTTCCCTAAGAAGGGTTTAAAGATATGTTGCATGGCACATTGATATTTTCACCTGCATTATTTAAGCCAAAGGGAATTACCCGATAGAAAAACACACATTGAGGGGATATGAAGGCTATGTATTCTTCATCCTCTAAGGACATATAGATTTGATTATACCCAGAGTAGGAATCCATGAAGGAAAGTGCTTCATAGCCAGCTGTTGCATCAATTAGAAGTTCTATAATCGGAACTAGAAAATCATCTTTAAGACAATTCCAGTTATGATCTCTAAAATCAATACAGACTATAATTTTCCCATTCTTATTTTTCACTAGGACAATATTGGCCAGCCATTTGGGATACTGAACTTCCTTGACAATGTTATCCTTTATAAACTTTTCAACTTTAGCTTTAATTTTAAAGTCATGAGTTGGGTGTGTTCTTCTTGCTGCCTGCTTGAATCCATGACGTTCTTCTAGAAAACCCAGATGATGGGTGGATACATCAGGATTAAGACCTGGAATTTATATATAATTCTAATCAAATATATCTCAATTTTTCTTTATAAATGAAGTATACACATCTCGCTCTTTAGAGGTCATGGCCACACTAATTAGAGTGGGGTGTAGATATTCTTGTGTACCCAGATTTATTTATCTGATCTCATCCACAGTGGTAGAGACACCTTCCTCAAATTCCAGAGGAGCATCTCTGAGATCTTCCACTTCTTCTTCATTACACATTACCTCTTATGTTGCCATTTTCATAGTAGACGACGAGGCAAAACTCCCAGAGTTAGAGGGGAAATCTGTATTTCAACATCCCAAAGAAGAGGCCACCATATCTGACCCTATTGATGATGAAGGGTCTTCCTATGGTAATAAAGAGGGATTGATGGATTGAGAATCAACATCTTTGTCTTTATCAGGCATTGATACAATATCTTCTACTCTGATTGAAGAATTATAGGCTTGTTGTAGTTCAATGGATGAAATGAAAACATCTCTATTTAGGCTTTCATCATTGCTTGGTGGATCAACAGTTTGTTCCATGTTGTTAGGCTCAATTGGCGTAATTGACATTATGGAAGTTACTGGATGAGTTCCCGAATTTGGGTTTACCTTTTCAATTTGATTGATGGGTAACATATAATCTGTACTTAAATGAATAAATGGATTTTATGGGATCTTTTCCAGTCCATTTGGAGCATTAACTCTGGTTATTTCCTTTATCATGGGCTTTGTTCTTTTTGTGTGATAAAACTATGCCTTAATGTATTGATATTCACACATTTTGAATAGAGCCTTGTCACCATACAATGTCTCGATTTGACCATTGAAACAATACTTAAGACATTGGTGGTATGATGATGGTATGGCTGCATGTTGATGCATCCAAGGCCTTCCAAGTAGAATATTGAAGGCTGTGTCTTGAAGAACAACCATGAAATATGAATTAGACACAAGATCTCCAAATTGAGTTCTAAGTGTAATCTCACCCATAGATTCTTGTTCATTATTATCATAAGCTTGCAACATTAAAGTTGAAGGAGATAATTACGATTCAATCAAGCTCAATCGATGAAGTGTATGAATAGGAATGAGGTTGACTCTAGATCCATTATCAATAAAGGCTCGTCGGATGTCTACGTCATTGAACTTTTTAGAAAAATACAAGGGTCTAATATACCCATGCACCACATCATTTTCATCTTCATTTGTAAAAGATACGACTGCATACCATTCAGTAGAATCATTCTCTATATAGTAAACCTCAATAGCAGCAACTTCGATTTCAAACTCTTGAGGACTTGACAAAACCTCAATGAGTGCTTCTCAAAGATCTTTTGACAGATTCAAAGCATCTAGAATTAATAACTTGGCTGGTACTTGGGCCAATTGTTTCAAGACATCATAATTTTGGTCCAAGGGTCTGCATTTCCCAGCCTGGAGATGTAGTTTTGCTGGTGTTTTGGAAGTTGATTCTTCTGAGGTAGACATACTCTGTGTCGGAGAAGAAGCTAGAAATACTCCTAGCTTTGGTAAATTAGACTGAATAGGACTATTCATTTTCTAAGAAGAAGACGGTGTGACTTCTAATAGGTCTTCCAAAATAATTATGTCAGAACCAAACCTATCTTTCATGGATGAAATTCCTTGTTCCGGTTGAACCTGAAGAAGGGATCTTCCATGAGTTTCTGCTGTATATATAGTTTGAGAAGGGGTAGAGTTAAAATGGTGGTTTCTATAATTCCCACATCTTCCCCTGTATCCTCGACCTTGGACTATTCCTCTTGTTCCCCAATTAGGTACAAGGAATTCTAGATCATTATAATCAGAACCATCATTGGCATAAGGATTTGTTAAATGGACAACATTTACAGAACCAAAGATTAATTCTTTATCTGACGAAGATTCTTGTTGAAAGGTTAATTTTGGTTGTGTCATTTGGTGGGGCGATGCCCATGCTTTTGAAACAAAAGGGATAAAATCTGCCAGGGTCAAGGACAACTTTAGCCTTGACATGGGCTCATCTTTTTCTGACTAATTGTTGTTCTTATAATCACTTTGCTTTATTTAGGAATGAACTTTTGATGAAGGTGGTTTTTCTATGGTAGGAGTGTCAGAAGATGCAATCTGTTATTTCAACTGTGTTTATAAAATGACATGAGTCCGGTTGATTGTTTTTTTGATCATTCAATCATCATATTTCTTTAAATTTTTACTTTTTACCTCTTTCCATTAACCTTCTTCTTCTAGATCAGTAGCAGTAACACATTCTACTTGAGCTGATGAACTTTTCAATTTCACTTGTCTAGATTCTACCATCTTTTGTAGAAGGTTTTTGAAAACAAAACACTCCTGAATGGGTGTTTCGCATGGTTTCCGGGGATGACCTCCTGGACAAAAGATTCAAACGTTCCGATCGGTTTCTAGCGGGTTTGTTCATAGAACCGGAAACATCCAATGATTCCACATCCGTTTGGACCTACTTTCCAAAGGTAGGCGCTCATTAGTTTGTGGACTAATTAGGCTTTGGAATTTGCATTGGTCGAGAGGATGGGAGGTCGGACTCATCACACCTTTTTTAGGGGAATTATTGTCTACTCCGGGACTCTATTTATAGATTTAAGTTATGTTCGTGAATCCTTATTACATTACCAAGTATAAAATGAGCTTTCCATTAGTTTTAACAATCAATGATTAAATATGCAAGAAATTTAGAGAATCTTTTATATGTATTCGAGGTTCTTCATCAATAGAGAATCATCTATATCTGTTTAGAGATTCTTGGTCAATGGTATCCTTCAAAACATTTATATAAAAGTCTCTTGGTCATTATGATGACCAGGCTGGTTTTAAAGCCACTCAGTGGGGCACTTGAAGTTTATCGTCATTCAGAAGGACATGGATTATTTCAAAGTTGGGATCGAACCCATAAATGGACTACCTACGTATCCTTTGTTTTGGAAAAGGAATCAGAACCCACGTAGTTCAAGTAATGGAGTATGATGTTTATGATTGATGGCTCAAAGAAGAATGTCATAATTACTTTTACAATCTAACCTCACGTGAGTCATGCTCGGTGTGAGAAACAAGAGGTATTGGTAAAAATTAGACAATTGTGCCATGAAAGATGCAATCATAAGAAATTGTTTGGGGCTTATGTATGTATGACAGCCCAAATAAATGAAGGTTTAGGATTTACTTTTAGGGAGAAAATCTAGGAACAGGGTCCATAAAGGTATATGTGCTTTATGGAGATTTGAATACTCTAATCTTGGGGCTTACTCCTAAGGAGGATGCCCAAATTAGGAGGGGACTTATTATTGGGTTTTACTCCTAAGAAGGATTCTCAATATTATGACTGGGACTTATTCCTGAAAAGGAGGCCCAGGTTAGGGGACTTGGGGCTTACTCCTGAAAAGGAAGCCCAAGATTATGACTGAGTCTTATTCCTGAAAAAGAGACCCAGGTTAGGGATTAAGGTTTGGGGCTTACTCCTGAGAAGGATTCCCACATTTGAGATTGAGGCTTACTCCTAAGGAGGATGCCCAATTATTTGAGATTGGGGCTTACTCCTGAAGAGAATGCCCAAGTTTGGGAACTTTAAGAATTTGGGGCTTACTCCTGAGGAAGATGCCCAGATTAAAGGATTTATAACTGGGGATTATTCCTGAAAAAGAGACCCAAGTTAAGGATTCTCTCATCTTAAAGGATGAGGTTGAATGAAAAAACTCTCAATCTTTGGTGACATAAAGATGTATAAATCACTAGGTTTTGAGAGATATTCCACCGAATTCCTTTCAGATAAGGAATTCAAATCAAGAAATCATACCATAAATGGATTTGAAGAGTATCTTGAAGACTGGATCTTGAATAGGAAAGGTGAAATGGCTTAAGAGGGGTAAAATGGGCAAGATGGGCACCCAAAAAAGGTAGGGGCACGCAAGTCTTGAAAGGCGCGCAAGTCTTGCGTGGGCGCGCAAGTATTGGTCGCGCAGGTATACCTGCGCGACACATGGTGTACTTGCGCAATTTTCAACCAGCATTGAAATACTTGAGCGACTCTTTATTAAAACCTTTAGAATCCTCTTGAGGTTCTTCTAGGAAAGGGACGCGCAAATTCTATTGAAGGAATAAGGCGGCGCGCAAGTATGATCAGTTCCCTTAAGGGCTGGCCATTCAGGCGCACAAGTGTTGATGAGTTTCAACACTTAGGCCTTCCTCCCTCTCTTTAGATCTTCCGTTTTAGGTAAGAAATTACCTTAGAAGTGTTCCGGAAGCTTTGAGAAGAGACTTGGGCGTCGGGAGCTTCAATCCGAGTTTCTGAAAAAAAAAGATCCTCTCGAATGGGGGGACAACAGGGTCTATTTATAGGCAAAAGAAGGCCCTGGGCGGTTACCGGGCGGTTACCACTTAGGTTGCGCAAGTCACTTGCGTGACCAAGGTCGTCGCGCAAGTGTACTTGCACGACCACTAGGCAGCGCGCAAGTACTTGCACGACCACTAGGCGGCGCGCAAGTTTACATGCGCGACCATGAGGGAACTTGCGCGACCTATGGGAAATGTTCTCCTTGTTCATCCCTTTGTCTATTTTTGGTGTTTCTTCAAAGGATGAATCACTTTGGACTAAGGTATTTCCTTTTTTTTCAGTCATTAGACTCTGTGATGGAAAGGAGCATCAACAAAAGTCCCACCTCAGAGTTGGATCCAGAGAGAAAAGAGGATTTGACTCTGAGGTGAAAAAGAAAAACAAGAAATCTGGCAGTTTAAAGTCATGCATGTCGGACATACAAAGGCTAATGTTTAAGGTCGAAATAGCTTTGACCGAAATGGGTTAAAATTGATTCAATTCCTTGACAATTTATCTGAAAACATATTACCATACTCAAGTATGAGGGAAAATATGTAAACTATGACTTAAGAATATTTGAATCTGAGGAATGATATGAAAAAGAGCTAAAAGGCATTAGAAGAAGTAGTTTCCAAGAATGAAGTTACTATTATTTAACAAAACCCGTTATGGGGTTGAAATATGCAGGGCCACTTAAGGGCATTGGCTGCATGGTTAAATAAATAGCATCTTTCGGCTGACAAGTCTGTTATGTGGACTGTTTATGCAAGGCCACCTATGGGCACGTGCTGCATAGTCAGGCAAAAGAACTCTCAGAAATTTACTTTCCTAGTGCTAAAAGCCAGTGAAAGTTTATGGAGATTCAAATTTTCTAAAGTATAGAGTTTGTTGTATGGAAAGAGGTACTTGAATATGGAGAAGATATTTCCGAACAAGAATATCGAAGAACTGGATGAATATCACTCCTACGAAGGTCTGACCCAAACGTAGGGAAGAAGAATAAACCATAGACTTGAATACTTTCAGATCATGAAAAAGGATATGGGACAAATATGTTAAGGATGGCTATTTTTTGCGGATCCCTACATACTGTCGTTTAAGACAAATAAGGACAAAAGAGGCATTCTTCCCAAGAATGAAGTTAATATTATTTAACAAAACCCGATAGGGGGTTAAAATATGCAGGGCCACCTAAGGGCATTGGCTGCATGGTCAAATAAATAGCATCTTTCAGCTGACAAGTCTGTTATGTGGACTGTTTATGCAAGGCCACCTATGGGCACGTGATGCATAGTCAGGCAAAAGAATTCTTAGAAGTTTGACATTTTTGTGTTTAGAAGTCATGAAAAGGGTTATGAAGATCTGAAAATATTTAAGGTTATGATTATAACACATAAAGATGGGTATTGTCCAATGTATATAGAGATACATAGGTCAATGATAACCATAATCATGTTGTGGCTGGGTCCTGAATTGAAACTTGGACTTCACTACGTATCTCATAAGAATGAGAATCAAGCCATACATAGTTCTTGAAATGCAGTTTAACATCATGCAGGACGAAAGTATGATAAATCTTAGTTTAGGGTCATAGAATTTAGACCATAATAATGAATACACAGTGTGTGTTTTCATGAGGACTTTTCAGCTAAGGGACTGAAAGTGAAATCTGGGGTTAGGCCCAAAAGACTTGGGGTTGGATTCGAGGGATACTCGAACGTTCCTACGTATCCCATAAGGATGGGAATCAAGCCCACGTAGTTCTTGAACTACCCTTTGTACAAATTTGGTTCGTACATGTGAAGGGTGAAAGGGGACTTTAGTGCAATGATGGTTTAACCTGAGATAAAAAATTTAGGCATTACCATGTATGCACGTAGTTTTTTTTGAAATGAAACATGATTGAAAAAAATCAATGTCAATAATAGTTCTCTCTCAAGTGAGGAAATCAAAGAATCTTGTAGTTTATTGTCGTACCGGACAAAAGTGTTGTATAGTTTAACGTCGTATAACAAGGATGAAAGTGAATCAATGTAAAAAAAAATATTGATTCTAGGGGCGGTTTCACAAATCAACATCATATGAGATGGTGGTGAACTGATGTGAAGAGATTATTTTTGGGCTTGAACCCTTGGAGGCTGCCTACATACCCAGCCTGGAGGGCAAGGATCAAAGTCCGTGTAGTTCAATTAAAGAATGAATTAATGATCAAGTTGTTCTTGGGGACAACGATCTAATTAAAATGTTGTTGGGACTTACACATGGTTAGTGGCCCAAAAGGGAGTTTTATGGTTGATGTTCTCTCTAAGCTCACGTGAGTCATACTCGGTGTGAGAAACAAGAGGTAACAATAACCTTAACGATGCACGGTTTAATGTCATGTAGGACATATAAAAGGGACTATGCAGTTTAAAGTCTTGCAGTTAGGACTATTGGTGCTGCACAATTTAGTGTCATGTAGCAGGGACAAAATAACACACCATTTATGTCATGTTGGATGAAAGTGCGAATAGTTTAAGGTCATATGCATGGACTGTGGATGGTGCAGTTTAATGTCATGCTGGACCTTTGATGATTATATAGTTTAACGTCTTTCCAGACGTGAGGGACTTTTATACAGTTTAGCGTCATGTAGTTAGGACGTCACAGTTTAACGTCTTGCTAGACATAAGGGATTTGCAAATAGTTTATGGTCATATACATGGACCAGGGATGATGCAGTTTAAGGTCATGCTGGATGGTTTAGGGAACTTTTTCACAGTTTAATGTCGTGTGGGACGAAGTTGCAGTTTAAAGTCATACTGGACCATTGCTGTATAGTTTAACGTCATATATCAAGGATGAACTGGAAACTTTTTAACAGTTTAATGTCATGTAGGACAATTCAAGTAACTGTTACAGTTTAACGTCATGTTGGACGGTAGAACATTGCTGTATAGTTTAACGTCATGTAGATAGGACATAGTAAAGTTTAGTGTCATGTAGGACATAATAGTAACCAATGTGATAGTTTAACGTCATGTTGGACGATAAGGGAACTGACACAGTTTAACGTCATGCTGGACGATGAAAGTGCCACACAGTTTAATGTCATGTTGCTGGGACACAATATAGTTTAATGTCATCTCGGACAAAATATAGTTTAATGTCATCTCGAACACAATAAGGAACTTCTATACAGTTCAACGTCATGTAGATAGGACATAGTACAGTTTAGTGTCATGTAAAACATAATATGAACCAATGTGACTATTTTGGCTCTGGGAACAATATTTTGTGTTTATACAAAATACTTCTTCAGAAATCTGGCATTAGTTGGAGTCGTGATGTGTTCTCCATCCATTGAGATTAGAGAATACGCTCCATTGGAGTAGACCTTATGTATTGAATAAGGTCCTTCCCATTTTGGTTCAAGCTTGGGAGGCTTCTTTCCTGGTATCATTGGTGCTCTGAGAACCAATACCAATTCTCCCTGAATGAATGAACAAAGATGAACTTTTTTGTTAAAAGCTCGTGCTATTCGATTCTGATAGATTTCCAAGTGGTAAATAGTGCACAATCTTTTCTCATCTAACTGTTCCAATTCATTCAACCGCTTTTGGGATTGCTCATCTGTAGATAACTGATCACAAATGGCTATTCTGAGGGAGGGAAATTGAAATTCAATTGGCAAGACTGCTTCTGTTCCATATACCAATGAATATGGAGTTGACCGCGTTGCATTGTGAGTGGTAGTCCGATAAGCCCATAAAGCATGAAAGAGTTTATCAGGCCATGACCTCTTATCTTTATCCACCATCTTTTGCAGTATATTTGAAAGAGTCTTGTTGAAGGCTTCTATCTGTCCATTAGCCGCCACATGATATCAAGATGAATGGTTGGACTTAATGTTGTATTCTTGATACAATTTCTTTACCTCATAAGAACAGAAGTTGGTGCCGTTGTCCGTCAATATGGTATGAGGGACACCAAATCTAGTAATGATGTTAGACTTGATGAAGATAACAATGCATTTAGAACTGACTTCTTTGAGAGGTACTTCCTCCGCCCATTTGGAAAAGAAATCAGTAGCAGTAAGAATGTACTTAAACTGCTTGGCCGTAGCTGAAGGGTAAGGTCCCACCACATCCATTCCCCATGTGGAAAATGGCCATGAGTATTTAGCTGTATGAAGAAACTCCGGAGGTTTATGAATGAAGTTGGCATATACTTGGCATGAATGACACTTCTTTGTGAAATTAACACAATCTTGTATCATTGAAGGACAAAAGTATCCAAGCCTTCGAATTTGATCAGACAGTCTATGTCCAGACTGGTGGGCACCACAGACTCCTGCATGCACTTCTTTTATGACAGCCATTGTCTCTTCACCATCAATACATCTGAAGAGAACTCCATCAAAACCACGTTTGTAGAGAATTTTCTCGAGGTGGTTTGGGCTATCATAAAGAGTAAAATTGACCACAAGTCGCCGAATTTGTTCTTTCTCGGCTCTATCAGGTGGAAGTGTTCCATTTTGAAGGTATTCCCTGATAGGTGCCATCCATCCTGTAGTATGACCATACGGTTCAGGAATGGGACTAATTTCATTAATTTCCTCTGTTCTGACTTGAACATAAGGTGAAATTTCATGACGGTGGGCAATACAGATGGTTGTCTCGTCCCGATTTGGATCTGCTAAAGCTGTGGCTATATTAGCCAGTGCATCAGCTTGAGCATTTTGTGATCTTGGGACATAAGAAAATGTCGGTTCTGAAGGGAATTCCGACATTAACTCTCTGACGTAATCATACAAAGGGATTAATTCTTCTTTTCTGATGGCATAATCCCCATTGACTTGTTTTATTACCAGGTCTGAATCACCTTTCACCTTTAAGTGATTCACTTGTGCTTGAAGCGCTAACTCCAAGCCTGTAATGAGAGCTTGGTATTCAGCTTCATTATTGGTACCACCTTCCCACAACAAAAAGGAATAAGGTAACACTGCCTTATCTGGAGAAATGAGCACAATTCCTAAACCAACTTTGTTGAATTTTGGATTTTCCATTTTCTTCCCTGTTGGACTTCTAGAAGCACCATCAAAATACATTTCCCATGTTTGAGGACTCTCTTGAATAGAGAAAACTTCCTCATCAGGGAGTTCGATATCTGAATACGTGTCTTCCACTGAAGGATGTTCAGCCAGGAAATCAGCCAGAGCTTGGCCCTTAATTGCCTTTTGAGACACATACTGAATGTCGAACTGCTGTAGAATAACCGCCCACCTTTCCAGACGTCCTATAAGCATTGGACGACTAAGGATGAATTTGAGCGGATTATTACGATATACCAATTGGACCTCGTGATGTTGCAGGTAGTGTCTCAGTTTCTGAACTGCAAAGATTAATGCTAGGCAGCACTTTTCAATACTTGAATACCGGGTTTCTGCTTCAAGCATAGTTCTACTGAGATAATAGAGACTATTTTCATTCCCAGCATCATTCTTTTGAGCGAGAAAGGCACCCAATGATCGCTCTAAAGCTATCACATAGAGGATAAGCGGTCTACCCTCAACATGTGGCATGAGTACTGGTGGACTCAAGAGGTATTTCTTGAGAACATCAAATGATTCTTGACATTCTTCAGTCCACTGGTAAGTGACTCCTTTCTTCAATAATTTGGTAAAGGGTAAACTTTTGCCTGCCAAATTGGCGATGAAACGCCAAATATAGGCTAAGTGTCCTTGAAGTCCTCTTAATTCTTTCAAATTCTGAGGAGGTGACATACCAAGGATTGATTTGTTCTTCTCAGGATCGACTTCAATACCACGATGGCGTACAACAAAGCTGAGGAATTTTCCTGAGGTTACCCCAAAAGCACATTTTAAGGGGTTCATCTTCAAATTATGTTGTCGAAGCTTGTGGAATATGAATTCCAAATCAGCCAAGTGACTAGAACGTTGTTTGGATTTAACCACCAAATCATCTACATAGCATTCAACAAACTTTCCTAAAAGAGGTTTGAAGATACGATGCATGGCGCATTGATATGTTGCACCTGCATTCTTTAAACCAAAGGGCATCACCTGGTAACAAAACACACCTTGAGGAGCTCTAAAGGCTGTATATTCCTCATCTTCTAGGCCATTCGGATCTGATTATATCCGGAATATCCATCCATGAAAGAAAGTACTTCATAGCCAGCCGTCGCATCAATTAAGAGTTCTGTAATCGGAACTGGGAAATCATCTTTAGGACAATACCGATTAAGATCTCTGAAATCGATGCAAACCCTAATTTTTCCGTTCTTCTTCTTTACAGGGACAATATTAGCCAACCACTTGGGATATTGAACTTCTCTGACGAAGTTGGATTTGATCAGCTTATCCACTTCAGCTTCAATTTTGGAAGCATAGGTTGGGTGTGTTCTTCTCGCGGCTTGCTTAAAACCTCGATGTTCTTTTGGTAAACCCAAATGATGAGTAGCAACATCAGGATCAAGCCCAGGCATTTCTGTATAATTCCAAGAAAAAATATCTTTATTTTTCTTTAGAAAAGAAATATACATCTCTTGCTCTTCAAGGGTCATGGCCGCACTAATTAAAGTGGGGCGTGGATCTTTCTCTATACCCAGATTTACTTCTCTGAGTTCATCCACAGTGGTAGAGATACCCTCTTCAAATGCTGGAGGAGAATCTCTAAGATCTTCCTCTTCCTCTTCATCATGTGTTATTTCTTCCGTTTCTACTTGCAAAGTAGATGAAAAAACGAAATTTCATGATCATAAGAGATGTCAAAATTTTCACATTTTGAAGAAGAAGCTTCTGTTTCCGACCCTATTGATGATAAAGGGTCTTCTTTGGGAAATAAAGAGGAGATGATGGATTGAGAATCGACATCATTATTCACCTCTGGTGTTGCTATAACTTCTTCTGGCCTGATTAGCGAAGTATAGACTTGTTGGACTTCAGCAGATGAAATGAAAATGTCACCACTTATGCTTTCATCACTGCTTGGTAGGTTACCAATTTCTCCCATGTTGTCTGGCTTGATCGCCATAATTGACATTATGGATCTTTCCATAAGAGTATTTTGATTTGGGCCTATTTTGTCAATTTGACTAATAGGTAACACATAATCTGTACTCACATGTGAAAATGGATTTATTGGAATTTTCTCCAAACCATATGGAGCATTAACTTTGGTAATTTCCTTCATTGTAGATTTTTCTATTCCATTCATGTGATAAAATTCCGCCTCAATGTATTGAGACTCACATGTCTTGAACAGGGCCTTATCACCATACAATGTTCCAACTTGACCATCGAAACAGTATTTGAGACATTGATGGTATGATGAAGGAATAGATGCATGCTGATGTAGCCAGGGTCTTCCAAGCAAGATATTGAAAGCTGAGTCTTGATCAACAATCATGAAATCCGAATTGGATACAAGATCTCCAAACTGAGTTCTGAGTGTAACTTCTCCCAGTGGTTCTTGTTCATTTTTATCATATCCTTGTAACATCATGGTAGAAGGAGATAAATCAGATTCCGTGAGGCCCAATCGACGAAGTGTACGAATGGGCATGAGGTTGACTCCTGAACCATTGTCAATGAAAGCTCTTCGAACATCTACACCATTGACTTTGCCAGATAAGTACAAAGGTTTTATGTGCCCATGCACAACATCATCATCATCTTTATCAGTAAAAGATATCACTGCATGGAATTCTGCAGGATTATTCTCTATGTGATAGATTTCAGCTGCAGCAATTTCAGCTTCAAACTCCTAAGGACTTGACAAAGCTTCGATGAGTGCTTCCCGAAGATCTTTTGACAGATTCAAAGCATCCAAAATTGATAACTTGGCTGGTACTTGGTCCAAGTGTTTCAATATATCATACTTTTGATCTAGAGGTCTGTGTTTCCTAATAGGAATATGCGGTTTAGCAGGTACCTTGGAAGCAGATGCTTTGGAAGCTGATGCATCTTGTATTGAAGTTGGCAACATCCTTGGTTTTGGAAGATTAGACTGATTAGATCCATTTACTTGCTGAGATAAAGAAGATGGAACCTTTAATCGGTCTTCCAAAATAACTATGCCAAAACTGAGTTCGCCGCAGAAGAACTTGCTTGTTCTTTTTGAGCTCGCTGAAGGGCTCTACCACGAGTTTCTGCTGCATATACAGTGCTAGCGGGGGTAAAATTAGAGTAGTGGCTTCGGAAAGATCCACGTCTTCCCCTGTATCCTGAACCTCTAGAACTTCCTCGGATTCCCTTATTTGATACAGGGAATTCAGGCTCATCAAGACTGGAATATGGATCTGTTAATTGAATCATATTAACAGAACCAAAGATTAACTCTTCGTCTGATAAAGACTCTACCTGGTTAGCCTGTTTAGGCTGTGCCGTTTGGTGGGACGGTGCCCGTGGCTTTGAAGTAGATGACATGAAATCTTCCAGAGTCAAAGACAATTTAGGCTTTGATACATACTCATCTTCTCATGATTCCTCTTTCTTCTTTGAATTGCGCTGCCCTTTTGAGGATTTGTCTTTTGATGGAGGCTTTACTGCAGCTTTTGTAGGAGACACAATTGGCTTCTTCAATTGTGTTCGCAAAATGGAATGGGTCCGATTGATTGTCTTTCTGACCATCCAATCATCATATTTTTTTGCAATTTTGCTTTTGACTTCCTGCCACTCGCCTCCTTCCTCTGGATCTGTAGCGGTAATACACGCTACATGAGCTGAAGAACCCTTCAATTTTACTTGTCCCAAGTCGACCATCTTTTGCAGGAGGTCTTTAAAGACAAAACACTCCTGGATGGGATGCCCCAACATTTGATGAAAGGGAAAATAATTGGGACGGTCTTCATCTCCTTCCTTGTTTGGCCTCTTGGGCACTGGTAATTGAACCAAATTATTTTCCAGAGCTGAAATGAAGTAACCAGGAACTTGCTCACTTCGGAAAGAGTATGTTTTACTCTTCAAATCCTCAAATTGTTTTCATCGTTGATCTATTTGATCATTTGGATGAAACATCCTTTGTTGTTGGCATTCAGGAGGTGGAGCCCTTCGAGAAGATGAAGGTTTTGAAGTAGAAATAGGTACTGGTGCTTGTTTAAGCATAACTGTAGCAGTTTCCGCTTTTCCCATTCTCCTTCCTGGAGCTGATGGAATTATACGAGATTTAACCTTAGCCTGTATAAGGGAATCTTCAATCTGTTGAGCGATTGAAGTAAGGTCTTGAAACCCTCCTGTGTATTTCACAGGGATCAATGGCGTGCATAATTCGTCATGCAAATTTGCCACACAGATTGGCAACAGTTCCTCCTGAGGGAGTGCTAAACTCAGAGAATACGTTAATCCCTTCCAACAAGCAATGAAATCAGAGACTCTTTCATTCTCCCTTTGCTTGCAGTTTGTAAGATCGAAAACTGTCGTTTTTGGCAAAGTTGAGCTGAACTGAAGAAGGAATTTTTGACGAAGATCCTCCCATCCGATGATTGACCGGGATTGCAAGCTTGTAAACCAGACAAAAGCTGGTCCTTGCAAGGTTCGCACGAAGCATATGAGTTTCACTGCTTCTTGCTGCTCTGGAGTTCCCATCATAGGATCACAACAAGACACGTAATGCGTCAAATGTTGTTCAGGGTCACCTGATCCATTGAAAGTAGGGAAAACAGGGTTTCCAAAACTGGATGGAGGATAAATTGAATATACCCATTCAGGGTAAACTTTCTTTTCAGGTTGAACTTGCGCCCGTTTCCCTTCCATAGTTTCTAACCGAGCTGTTAATGACTCAATAGTAGTTATTAACTTTTGAGAAACATCAGGTTGAACTTGGTTTTGGGTAGGTGCAATGAATGGAGCTTGGACAGACGTGGTGGTTGGTGCTGCAACTGATGGTAGTACTGCCAACCATTGTTGCGTTTGACCCGTAGGATTAGACCTCTGAGGGTGTACTGATAAAGGAGGATATTCCTGATCCATCTCAGTAGTTACAACAAATTCCTTCGGCTGTCAGACTTCAGCATTCTTAAGAAGAAGACTACTCTGAAGTAGTTCTGCATTCAACCTTCTTAATTCTTTCATTTCTTCCTCCTGTTGTGCAAACCTTTGCTCTAATGAGAGCGATTGACCTCCTTCAGAGGAAGGGTGAGAAGTAACCTGATTCTTTCCTTTCCCCTTATTGGATCCTTTTCGGAGAGGGGGAAGTGGGTTACTTGAAGGAATACCCAGATTTTGGGTAAGCCTTTGATTACGTGTGCGCACACCTTCTTCATTTAGGTCTGTGTGTGCAACTTCTTAAGCAGGAACCTCTTCGTCTGATCCCTCTGATTGAGCCTCATCTGGTGAATCAGCAGCAACGGCATTGATGACATTAATGGATTCATATTGCATGGAATCCTTTCTATCAGCATTTCTGTGATATTGTCTTCTTCCATGTCCATGATGAGATATGGAATTCCGTTGACTTGATCCCTCAGGAACTTCTTGGAGAACCGTCACTTGGAGAGAATCTCCTGATATCTTGGCTCTTCGTTCCTCTTGAGGCTTATTCCCTAATCAAGAGAATACTGACTTTCTCTGAGGGAGGGATTGAGGATTTGAAAAAGTCCCCAGTCCGGTGGACTGGGGATGTTCCTGCTGCTTCCGCTCAACTCCTCGAATCCCATTTGTTGACTCTGAAGGTTGGGTTAGAGAAGTCCCCAGTCTAACAAGCTGGGGTGTCTCTTGACATGCTATGTCTGAGATCTTCTTAAAATATCTCTTGATCTTGCGAATCTTAGTTCGGAAATTAGCTGGATGCATTAACATGTATCCACTTTTATCACCTGGTTCAACAGACCGTTGGATGATTTCCGAAACTTCTGTCATTTGATGACGTGTTTGCTCCAGACGAGAGGCTTGTGCAATATTCTCGCCTGCTTGATGTAAGAGAAATTCAACAACTTGTTCTCTATATACTTGATTTTGAGAGGAACTAGTTGAAGCATGTTCTTGAGCAAGCTTTTGATTATGAACAAAGCCCATTGACTGTGGCTGACCATGGGCAATAACATTGCATGAGACCATTTTCGGCGGGCTTTGATGACTGGAAAGCACTGTGAAATGTAGTGCTCCGTGAACACCCCATCCTCTGATATGAACATCAGATGAAGCATTGGCAATTAACTGACGCAATTTTCTTAGTGCGCCAAGGCATGAACGTTGAAGGGTTCTCTGTTGCTTTTCAGCCTTCGGATACCAAGAGACTAATAGAGATGCCAAATCAATCTGGCATTGTAACCCTTCTATTATCATAATATGATTTTCATATTCATCATAAGATAATACCTTCTTCTTCAATTGACAAAGAGTCTTCCATATGTTGAGACGAATATCATGGATTCCATCATCCGTCAACATCTTTGGAATGTCGTACTGGGAGCCAGCCAAAGGCCAAAACATGACTGGTACTTCACCTTTTGTCAGTTTTTTCCTCATGTTCAGCATTTCCTCTTTATCATTAAATGAAGATTCTTCTACCTGTTTTGACCAGAGTTGGTGTTTCCTTGTTGCTTCATCGGATTCAACAAGACTGGTAGAGAGATCATTAATCAAACTAGAAGATGCATGACTTAGGGGTGGTTCGGAGAATGACCTACACCCTGGGCTATCTTCTGATTGAGAAAGTATTTCACTTGTTAGCGATAAAGCATCAGACATGACTGGTTTCGCATTTGCAAGTGCCTCAAGATAAGAGGGCTTTCTCGGCACTACATTATCCACTGGAGTATTTTCCAGGCAATGTGAATCACTACTGCGGAGAGGACTTTCGCAGCGAAGTTCATCATCATGGGGAGGACCACCATAATGGGTTACAACAAAAGATGAAATCTCTTGCTCCTTGGTCTTCTGACCACACAGAGGGTTCCTGTGGCTCTCATCTAAAGAAGAAACTTCAAGATTGACCGAACTTTCATGAAGCAAGCCTTCATGAGGAAGTGTCTGTTGAAGACCTTCAAAATTAATGTTCCCGTTATTGGGAACTGAGGGAGTAGCATCTTGAATTCCGACAGATAAATGTCTGAGGGCTTCAAGAACTCCAGCATCGAGCAAGGCCTTGTTGCAGATTGGCCTTTGATCTCCTGACTGTGCTGGGTGGATCTTTTTCTTAGATGCCTTATTACTCACTTTAGAAACCACTTGTTGACGAAAGTGGTTACTCTGAGCAGGTGTATGTGCCTAATCAGGAAAGATGGTCAGGTTAGGCTGACGATCTCTACTCAAATCAGGTGTATGTGCCTGACTTGGTTGTCCGTATGATATGGGGGAGTATGCCCCATAACCCTCTTTGACTGGAACAGATGTGTGTGTCTGTTCTGGAGTGAATCGTTGATGTGTCACTCCATTGCTAGGGATAGATTTATGTGTCTGTCCCTGAGATGATGCTGAAGCTGTTATGATATCCTGGCAAGCATCCAGAATATGAGCAGGAATTTGCTTCTGCCCTTTCACCATTGACAAAATATGTTTGGTGACTTCAGCCGCCGGAATGGGGATATACGTCCATTCCGGGCTTGGAGTAGGTGTATGTGCCTGCTCCTGTCCTTCTTTTCCTGTCAGTGAATCCTGACAGTACTCAAGTGTGGAGGCAGAGAGTTGAGTCTGCCTCCTGTTTGTCGTCGGGGCTTTCCGACTGACTTCTCCGTGCGCTACCAAGCGAGACTGTTGGTAGGCTTGATTAGTATTAGCATGTGTATGTTCCTGCTGATTACACTTCGCCAAACGCGGTTGACGAGATCCATCATATGTAGTCAGACAAGCCTGCTGACTAACTGGTGATGTATAAGCAGGTGCATGTTCCTGCCTATGGTACTCCGCCGGAATTGCCTGGCGGGATTGGCGTGATGCTGCTAGACGAGTCTGCTGGACAGCGGAATTAAAACAGACAGGTGATTGTGCCTGCTCGTTATTTGCCACCAAGTTAGGTTTGTGGACTTCTTCGGAGATGGCATGGATGACAACCTGCCCATTGTTAACCGGATTCCGTCTCTGGCGGTTCATCTTGCCTGCTCGGGTTCGAGGAACCTGAGCTGAATGCCTGGAGTCGGTACCCTCATCATGTTTAGGGCGCACTACCGCACGAGTCTGGCGGCGATTGTTGATGGGAGCCCTCGAGAAGGACTCCTGTCTTTTTGAATTAAGGCCCTGCGGGACCTGCTCATTCACTTCCTCAGAGTAAGGGAGTGAATGGAAATTGCGTTCCGAGGATAACGACCCGAAACGGTTAGAGACGGTAGTCAGTACCGCCTGCTTCTTGATCACTGGCCGCCGTTGTCCAGACGACTAGGTAGAGTTGTTAACTTGGAGGGTTTGACGAGCGGCCTCCAGAGTTGGGATAGTACCGTTGCGACGGTACTCCTTAACCAGTGCATTAGAAACCCAGCGTTGAAGACGCTGAGTTGGTGATGTCATCCTTAGAGCGGACGATGTTCCAGCAGGAGTAGCAGCATTGGTTTTCACAACAGCAGACCTCACAGTAGAGGTGTTCACAGCAGCAGTATTCACAGGGGTGAATTTAAGAAGAGCCATTTTGCAGAAGATCTTGAGAAAAGAGTGCATGTTCCATATAACAGACATAATCAAGATGAATCTGGCCACTGCATCTTTTGGATGAGCACAGGTCAATGATTGACTTGTTGGCCCAAGGGGCCTAACAAATAAGAAGAACATCACTTTAACTTGGTTAAGGATTCACGTCGGGTTCACCATTTTTTGTTTCGCACGGTTTCCGGGGATGACCTCCTGGACAGGAGATTCAAACGTTCCGATCGGTTTCTAGTGGGTTTGTTCGTAGAACCGGAAACATCCAATGATTCCACATCCGTTTGGACCTACTTTCCAAAGGTAGGCGCTCATTAGTTTGTGGACTAATGAGGCTTAGTAATTTGCATTGGTCTAGAGGATGGGAGGTCGGACTCATCACACCTTTTTGAGGGGAATTATTGTCTACTCCGGGACTCTCTTTATAGATTTAAGTTAGGTTCGTGAATCCTTATTACATTACCAAGTATAAAATGAGCTTTCCTTTAGTTTTAACAATCAATGATTAAATATGCAAGAAATTTAGAGAATATTTTATATGTATTCGAGGTTCTTCATCAATAGAGAATCATCTATATCTGTTTAGAGATTCTTGGTCAATGGTATCCTTCAAAACATTTATATAAAAGTATCTTGGTCATTATGATGACCAGGCTGGTTTTAAAGCCACTCAGTGGGGCACTTGAAGTTTATCGTCATTCATAAGGACAGGGATTATTTCAAAGTTGGGATCGAACCCATAAATGGGCTACCTACGTATCCTTTGTTTTGGAAAAGGAATCAGAACCCACGTAGTTCGAGTAATGGAGTATGATGTTTATGATTGATGGCTCAAAGAAGAATGTCATAATTACTTTTACACTCTAAGCTCACGTGATTCATGCTCGGTGTGAGAAACAAGAGGTATTGGTAAAAATTAGACAATTGTGCCATGAAAGATGAAATCATAAGAAATTGTTTGGGGCTCATGTATGTATGACTGCCCAAATAGATGAAGGTTTAGGATTTACTTTTAGGGAGAAAATCCAAAAACAGGGTCCATAAAGGTATATGTGCTTTATGGAGATTTGAATACTCTAATCTTGGGGCTTACTCCTAAGGAGGATGCCCAAATTAGGAGGGGAATTATGATTGGGTTTTACTCCTAAGAAGGATGCCCAAAATTATGACTGGGACTTATTCCTGAAAAGGAGGCCCAGGTTAGGGGACTTGGGGCTTACTCCTGAAAAGGAAGCCCAAGATTATGACTGAGTCTTATTCCTGAAAAAGAGACCCAGGTTAGGGATTAAGGTTTGGGGATTACTCCTTAGAAGGATGCCCACATTTGAGATTGGGTCTTACTCCTAAGGAGGATGCCCAAGTATTTGAGATTGGGGCTTACTCCTGAAGAGGATTCCCAAGTTTGGGAACTTTAAGAATTTGGGGCTTACTCCTGAGGAAGATGCCCAGATTAAAGGATTTATAACTGGGGATTATTCCTGAAAAGGAGACCCAAGTTAAGGATTCTCTCATCTTAAAGGATGAGGTTGAATGAACGAACTCTCAATCTTTGGTGACATAAAGATGTATAAATCACTAGGTTTTGAGAGATATTCCACCGAATTCCTTTCAGATAAGGAAGTCAAATCAAGAAATCATACCATAAATGGATTTGAATAGTATCTTGAAGACTAAATCTTGAATAGGAAAGGTGAAATGGCTTAAGAGGGGTAAAATGGGCAAGGTGGGCACCCAAAAAAGGTAGGGGCGCGCAAGTCTTGAAAGGCGCGCAAGTCTTGCGTGGGCGCGCAAGTATTGGTCGCGCAGGTATACCTGCACGACACATGGTGTACTTGCGCGATTTTCAACCAGCATTGAAATACTTGAGAGACTCTTTATTAAACCCTTTATAATCCTCTTGAGGTTATTCTAGAAAAGGGACGCGCAAATTCTATTGAAGGAATAAGGCGGCGCGCAAGTATGATCAGTTCCCTTAAGGGCTGGCCATTCAGGCGCCCAAGTGTTGATGAGTTTCAACACTTAGGCCTTCCTCCCTCTCTTTAGATCTTCCGTTCTAGGTAAGAAATTACCTTAGAAGTGTTCTGGAAGCTTTGAGAAGAGACTTGGGCGTCGGGAGCTTCAATCCAAGTTTCTGAAAAAAAAAAGATCCTCTCAAATGGGGGGCCCACAGGGTCTATTTATAGGCAAAAGAAGGCCCTGGGTGGTTACTGGGCGGTTACCACTTAGGTCGCGCAAGTCACTTGCGCGACCAAGGTCTTCGTGCAAGTGTACTTGCACGACCACTAGGCAGCGCGCAAGTACTTGCACGACCACTAGGCGGCGCGCAAGTTTACTTGCGCGACCATGAGGGAACTTGCGCGACCTATGGGCAATGTTCTCCTTGTTCATCCCTTTGTCGATTTTTGGTGTTTCTTAAAAGGATGAATCACTTTGGACTAAGGTATTTCCTTTTTTTCAGTCGTTAGACTCTGTGACGGAAATTAGCATCAACAATGGGGTGTCCCAAAATCTGGTGAAAGGGACAATAATTCAGAAGATCTTCATCTCCTTCTTTATTTGGATTCTTCATCCTTGAAAACTGAACCAAATTGTTTTCTAAGGCTGAGATGAAGTAACTAGAAACTTGTTCATTCCTGAAAGAATAAAATTTATTCTTCAATTCCTAAAACTGTTTCTGCCTTTGATCTCTTTGATCATCTTGACAAGGTGGTCATTGCTGTTGATGCTCAGGAAGTGGAGTCCTTCGGTATGATGAAGGTCTTTAAGTAGAAGTAGGTACAGGTGCCTGCTTGAGTGTGACTGTAACAGCTTCTACCTTTCCTATCCTCCTCCCCAGGGCTAATGGAATTACATGATTTTTAGTCTTAGTTTCTATAATAGAGTCTTCTATCTATTGAGAAATTGAATTAAGGTCTCGGAACCCTCCAGTGTATTTCACAGAGATCAATGGTGTGCGTAACTCATCACGTAGATTTACCACACAAATTGGTTGTAACTCTTCTTGAGGGAGTGCTAGACTTAAAGAATATTTTAATCCTTTCCATCATGCAATGAAATCTGAAACTCTTTCATTCTCCCTTTTTTTACAATTGGTAAGATAAAAAACTTTCGTTTTTGGTAGCATTGAGCTAAATTGAAGAATAAATTTTTGATGGAGATCTTCCCATCCAGTAATTGATCAAGATTGTAAACTTGTATACCAGATAAAAGTCGGTCCTTGTAATGACTGCACAAAACACATAATCTTAACTACTTCTTGTTTTTGAGAAGTTCCCATCATGATATCACAACAAGAAACAAAATGTGCTAAGTGTTGTTACAGATCTCCCAAACTATTAAGGATTAGGAATGTGGTATTCAGAAATTTTGGTGGGGGAGGAATTGCATCCACCCATTCAGGGTAATATCTCTTTTTCAACTAAACTAGTGCATGTCGTTACTCCATAGCTTCTAATCTAGTCATTAATGCCTATATTATGTTCATAAGCATTTGAGGAACATCTGGATGAGCTGGAACTTGTGTAGGTATAGTAATTGGATCTTGATCTGGTGCAACGACTGAAAAAACTACTAATGGTGGTGCTGATATATGACTTGGATAACCCATGGGAACATGCCTATCAAGATGTGTTTGATCCTTCCTTGATTGTGTACCCAGTGGACGAAATTCATTATCCGCATATTTATTTACTAAAAATCCTATTTTCTAAGTAGATCCTATAGGATGTGCAAGTTGAGGACCTTCCTGGGGAGTATATCTTGCAGAAATGATGTTTCAAAGTAACTCTGTATTGAGTCTTTTCAACTCCTTCATTTCCTCTTCTTGTTGTGTAAATATCTCTTCAAGTGAAAGAGATTGAGCTTATCCAATGGAAAAGTGAGATACAATCTGACTTTTGCCTTTCCCCTTGTTAGATTCCTTTCGGAGAGGGGGAGTTGGTTATTTGAAGTCATACCTAGATTCTGGGTAAGCCTTTGATTTCAGGTGCGCACACCTTCTTCATTTGCCTCAGTGTGTACCGTATTATGGACAAGAAATTCATCTTCTAATTCCCCTAAACTGAACTTATTTTCTATAGGATCTTCTGCAATGGTGTTGATGACATTTACTGACGCGTAATGCATCGATGGCATTCTATCAGTATTTTTGTGAGATCGTCTTTCTTTGTGTCCTTCATGAGACTCCATTATCCTATATGATGAATCCCATGGAACTGTTTGGTGGAAAGTAGCCTGAAGGGAATCCTCTGATAGTTCAGTTGTACACTTTACTTGTTTCTTTTTCCCTAATCAGGAGAAAATTGACTTTTGTTGAGGAGGGGATTGCATATGTGAAAAATCCCCCAGCCCTGCAGGCTGGGGCTGTTCCTATTCTTCTTCTTCTTCTTCAAATATTTGAACTTTATTGAATGAACTTTAAGGTTGAATTAAATGAGACCTATCCTTGAAATCTGGGGTGATTCTTGAACTTCTATGGCTGAAATTTGTACAACTGCTCTTTTGATTTTTTGGTTTTGGTTTAGAAATTATCTTGGTGCATTATCCGACAACCACTCAAATCACCTGTTTCAGATGATCGCTGTGCTATTTCAGACATTTGCATTCTATTATGCTCGACATCCACTAAGCGGTACACTTGCTCAAGATTCTCAAATTATTGATGTAAAAGTAACTCAACAACTTCTTTTATTTGGGCCTGATTATGATGAGAACTGGTTGAGGCCTATTTTTGTGTGTAAATCTGATTACATATAAAATCTATTGATTGTGGCTGACTGTGGGAAATAAAATTGTATGAGACCACTTTTGGCATACTTTACTGATTTTGGAGTTCAGTAAAATACAATGCTCTATATGCCCCCATCCTCTGATATGAACACTAGATGGGGAATCAGAAATTAACTAGCATAGTCTCTTTAGAGCATTGAGACATGAATGCTGAAGGGTTCTCTGCTATTTTTTAACCTTTGGATGTTGGGAAACTGAGAGAGAGGCCAAGTCAATTTGGTGTTGAAACCCTTCTATTAACTTTACATGATTTTTATATTCATCATATGGTAATACTTTGGTTTTCAAATGACGAAGAGTTTTCTATAAGTTGAGGTGGATTCCATGAATGCAATCTTCTGTCATCAATTCTGGAATGTTATACCAAGAATTTTCCAAATGCCAGAACATTACTGATATTTCTACTTTAGCTAATTTTTTCCTCATGATTAACACATCTTCATCATCTTTCACTAGAGGTTTCTCCACTTAGTCTGACCAAAGTGGATGGTCTGTATTAGAAGACAAATTACCCAAGGGAGGTTCAGAGAATGATTGTTCCCTTAAGATGTCTTCTGGTTGAGGAAGTGTTTCACCATGATGGATTACAACAAGGGATAAATATTCTTGATCCTTGGTCTTTTGGACACACAGAGGGTTACTGTGGATCTCATCTGGAGATAGGCACTCTGGATTGACTGAATTTTCATGAAGAAAGCCTTCATGATGAAGTGTCTGACGAGGAACTTTATAATTACAACTAACACTCGCATAATTTGGTAATGAGAGGGTAGGATCTTGAGCTGCAATAGATAAATGTCCAAGGGATTCAATAACTCCAGCATTAAGAGGATCCAAATCGCATCTTGACTCTTGATTTTCTAACAGTTCTTGGTGAGACTTCTTTTTGGATGTTCTCTTATACTTAGTTGGGGCCACTTGCTCAGAAAAGTGGTTTTCATGGGAAAGTGTATGTGCCTTCCTTGAAGTGGTTACCAAAACGAACCAATTAAATCCAATTGGAAAGAGTGTATGCTCCCGATCTTGTTGTCCATATGATATGCGGGAGTATGCACCATGAAACTCCTAGATTGGAACATAAGTGTGTATCTACTCTGAGATGGCATGTCGATGTGTCATCCCATGTGTGGGGACAGATTTATGTGTCTGTTCCCTTGATATTACTGAAGTAGTTGTTAAAATATCTTTGAATGATTTTAGAATATGGGAAGGTATTTGCGTATGCCCTTTCACCATTGATAAAATGTGTTTGGTGACTTCAGCAGCCGGAACAGGAATATACGTCCATTCCATATCTGGAGTAGGTGTATGTGCCTACTATTGTCCTCCTTTTCCTATCAATTGGTATTGAAAATACTCATGTATGGGGGTAGAGAGTTGGGTCTGCCCCAAATTTTTCTTCGGAGATTTCTGACTGACTTCTCTGTGTGCTACCAAACGAGACAGTTGGAAAACTTGATGAACATTGGTAGGTGTATGTACTTACTGGATGTTTCCTGTCAAGTATGGTTGAAAGACTTCCTTAAATACTAGAAGACAAGACTGCTGACATAATTGGTGATTGTAAATAGGTGTATGTTAATGTTTACGAGTTTCTACCACATTAGATTGGTGGGATTATTTAAATGCAGTCAAACGAGCCTGCTGACTGACTGATAACTTGTAAGCAGGTGTATGTGCCTATTCACGGTACTCCACCAGGTTTATCTAGTGGGATTGGTGGGTTGCTATCAGACGAGTCTGCTGAGCAGCAAAATTAGGATGGACAGGTGTATGTTCCAGATCATTTTTTTCCATCAAGTTAAATTGATGGACTTCTCTAGAGGAGGCAGAGGTGAGAAACTGCTCCCTTTTGACCGGACTTTGTCCCAGGTAGTTTTTCTTGTGTGCCAAGGTCTAAGAGACCTGGGCCAAACGTCCAGAGTCAATACCCCCATCATGTTGGGGGGTCCACTACTACACGATTCTGGTGGCGACTGCTGGTGGGAGTCCTTAGGAAGGACTCCTTCATTCTTGAATTGAGGCTTTGAGTGACCTCTTGATCCACCTCCCTATAGTACGAGAGGGATTGATTGTTGTGTTCCAGGGATAGGGACCCAAAACGGTTGGAAACGGTGGCTGGCACTATTTGATTCTTGATCATTGGTCTTCATTGGCCAAATGATTGAGGATTGTTATTGATCTGGAGGGCCTGTCGAGCATCCTCCAAAGTCGGGATTGTACCATGCTGGCGATATTCCTTTACCAGCTCATTAGAGACCCAATGTTGAAGATGCTGGGTTGGTGATGACGTCCTTCTCTTGGATGGAGATCCAGCATGAGCAGTGGTTGGGAAGTTCACAGATGTTGTCTTGGAGAAAGCTATTTTTGGAATGAAGGGAATTCTGAGAAGAAAAATGTGAAAGACAAGAACAAACTCCATTAAAACAACATCTTTTTAGATGGATACATGTGTGATTGATTTCATTGTATGGCCTTCCATTATCAATTTATAGGGGCCTAACAGGTGGGTAACATTATTAACTTGCTTAAGGATTCATGTTGGGTTCACCATTTTTGTTTCGTAGTTCCTTGAAATGCGTGTTCTAGTTTTAAGAATCACTATTTCCAAGCGGTTTCCATTGGATTTATTTATGAAACCGAAAACTTCCAATAGTTCTTTATCCTAATAGGACCTTCTTTCCAAAGGAATACATTTGTTACGTTTGAAATTTATGATACTTAATAACGTACATTGATCGAGAGGATGGTAGGTCGGACTTATCACACCCTTTTGGGGGGAATTATTGTCCACTCTAGGACTCTCTTTGTAAATTTAAGATATTTTCATGAACCCTTATTAATTCACCAAGTATATCATAAGTATCCTTTGGAATTTACAGTCACTTATTAACATGTGTAAAGTTTAGAATCATCAGTATGCATTCAATGTTCTTCACTAATGAAAATGATCGTATGTATTAGAGTTTTTTTTATCAATGGTATCCTCTAATATACTGATTAGATATTCTTTTAATCATCATTGTAATGATACTGGTTTTTAAGACACTCAGTGGGGCACTCTGGAATTTATTGTCATCCAGGGAGATGAAGTTTTGTTTTGATCTTGGGATCATGCCCATAAAATGGGCTACCTACATATCCTTGTGAAAGGAATCAGAACCCTCATATTTTGGTGCCACTTAATAGGACACATCATACATTTTAAGGTCATGTGATAAGGAACTCTAAGAGAAAGGTGCTTGGTCAAAACTTAGTGTGGGACTTATGATGAAGTATCCCAAGGAACTTGGAAAGGATATGGGTTTCCAAGTAAGATCAGAACCTGTTGGGAATATAGCCCAAGGAAAATAGGGTTGATTTGAAGTGTTGGGTTTGGACCTCAAGGAGGCTTCCTACATATCCCATATGGATGGGAATCAAAGCCTATGTTGTTCGATGAGTCTCATAGAAGAGTACAGTCCTTTGAGAGAGATGAGTTTAGGCTTACTTCTTAAAAAGGATTACTTGATGATTTGGGGTTTAATTTGGGCTTATTCCTAAGGTGGATGCCTAGATTAAAGGAATTAGGGTTGGATTCATGAAGAGGATGTCCAGGGAGCTCGGGCCCTAAAAAGTCTTCCTACGTATCCTAGTTTGAACAGGAATCAGAGTTCTCATAGTAAATTCTACTGTTCAAATGTTTTGACGATAAAAAATCTCTAAGCCCACATGAGTCATGCTCAGTGTGAGAAACAAGAGGATTTTAAAGATTCAACAAAGGAATTCACACTTTAAAAATTTTCCTCCTCTTCTAGTGAAAGATAGCGCACCTATGGTGTCCAAGGTGAACGAGGTCGAGGCGGCCGTAGAAGAGGGTGAGTTGACCAACCTTCTCTCTGTTCTATTTACATTGGACAAGGGTCCAATGTAAGGAGGAAGGGATGCAGGTTATGGGCTTACACTAGTGACAAAGCACAACAGGAGAGGGAAAGGGTAACAAGAGTCCCTGTGCCCATCTCCCCTTTAGTCTTTGGCATTGAATAAGGGAGGAACAATGATTCCACCTCCTGCAAGAAAAGATAGGGGCTTACACCAATCTGGTTTCCCTAAAATTGATCCTGGTAGGAGAAGGGAGACTTATCCTTTATTTTTAAAAGGAAAAGTAGGTATGAACTGTACCTTCCCTACCAGAGACCTGAGGTTCTGGGCCATCTCTTTGAGAAGGGAGAGGCCAGGACCCAACCCTCATCCAAACCGATAACTTCCCAAAACTGTTTCAGGGAGAAAGGTACATGTGACTATGGATATACAAACCCATAGAAAATCCATGAATCCTAACCCCATTGTGAAATAAATGTGGGAAACCTATGACTGTGGAAATACAAACCCAAGTAGGAGACACGCTGATGTTCCTTTCCCAAAGGTTTGATAAGTCAGGAGGTTTTGATGGAGGTCTCAATAGAATCCCTTTCAGACAAGGGATCCAAGGAATAAGAAGCCACACCATGAATGGTTTTGATGAAGGCTTGATGGCTTGTAGAATGAAGAGAGTGAAGAAAGTAAGTGAATTAAGGAGGGGAGCCCAAGTAGAAAAGGGAACGCAAGTATGGGGGAACAAGTAGGTAAGGGCACACAAGTAAGGGTGCACAAGTAGGCTTGGGTGACCTGATGTTCACTTAGGTGATGAAAAACCTATATGGTAATACTTGAGTGATACCTTGCTCAAGCCTTCAAGAGTATTCACATGTGATCCAAGAAGTGGGGTTCTCAAGTTCCTGTGAGAGGAATGTGTGGCGCACAAGTATTTATAACTTGGGGAGGTTGGGAACTTTAGGCATGCAAGTGTTATGGTTTTCAAACACAAAAAAGGACTTAAGTCCAATGATCCTCCCTTAAATCCTCTGCTCAAGGTGTTGAAGAACTACCTTGAAAGTTTCGGAATACCGGGGCGAAGTACCAGGGAGACCAGAGTAGCAATTGGGCTTCATAGAAATTCATCCGTACAAATGGGGTTCCCAAGGGTCTATTTATAGGCAAATAAATGACCTTTGGTGAAATAAGTTTGGCGCGCAAGTAACTTGCATGCCAAATTGGGGTGTGCAAGTACCTTGCACGCCGACGGTGTTTTGGCTAGACTAGGGAGACACCTTTAGGACTTATCCAAAAATTATACTTTCATTCGTCTCCAGCATGATGGTGCATAAGTGGGTTGTGCGACATATAGGGGTGCACAAGTAGGCTACACGCCAAATGAGTTTTGGCTAAACTAAGGTGGAAAAAAACCTATGCCTTTAAAAATCTAGGACTTTTCTTTATGTATTCCCTTCATCATAATTTTTAGAATCTTTGATAGAATGGAGTGTCAATAACCAAAAATAAACTATGTGAGTCATGTAATCTATATAAAAACCACACAATTGATACACAAACTGCATACTCAGTTTGTGAAACACTTTTATTTACCTCCCAATCTTCATGCATCTTCTAAAAAACATATGATTTTTCTATCCCAAAAAATTAACAAACACTGAATGTCACATCTATGTATTTATTTTTAGGTATTTTCCTTTTAATTTTTTTTCTTATTTCCCTCCTAGGCCCTCTTTTTAATTTTGGAGAAAAAATGGATATTTTTTGGTTCTCCAAACACAGGCGCATGAGGAGTATATGGTTAGTGGGAAACGTGCACTCAAAATAGGTAACTGTGCGGTAGGAGATAGAACCTACCACATGAACATGAACCTCAGCCCAGAACCGTGCGGCTAGACAGCACATGAAACATAGTTTGCCTCATGATTTATTAAACTATGTGGACTAACCATGCATGCTGTCCAGCTCATTTAAAAAAGGATTTTTACCATTTTTCCTTTTTTATTTTACCCCATTTCCACCCTTATTCTTCCCACTCAGAATTTTCAGCCATAGGAGGCCTATTTTCTCCCTCTTTCTCCCTTATGCACCCATTTTTTAAGGTTATTTGGTGGGGAAATTTCAATATCCTTTAAGTAAGTGAGTTCTTCCATGTTTTTTCCTCTTTTTTAGGATTTTTTTCCCTCTTTTCTTGGGGTTCTATTTTTTCATCAACTAGGTTTTCATTCTTAGTGTTTGATATTGATATTTTGGGTTTGATCTTCATGATTGAGTTTCTTTTTTTTCTTTCTTGTGGTGCTGTTGAGGTTCAATTGGAGATTAGAACTGATGTTTGGGCATTTTGACACCAAAGGTAGGTGGTTACATGTATAAACATTATTTAGTGAATTGGGTGTGTTTCATGTGTAAAAACTTGTTGTGTCACTTGGTAGTGTTTTTATAAATTGTGCAATTGGTTTATTAAATTATGTAAGGGCTGAGAATCATGTTTTGATATGGCGTTGGTGTGTGGTTGATTTTAAAAGAGGATTTGGGTGCATTTTTGGTGTAAAAACATTGTAGTGATTCTTGAAATTGTTTTATAAATTGTTTAAATGATTTATTAAATTAAGTAGAGATACGAAAAATATCTGGGAATGGTTTTGGTGTGTGTATAATTTTAAAATGTAATTTGGGTTTGCAAGTGGTGGCATGTGATTTATAATGTATCGTTTGGTTGATGAAATATACAATTTGTGTTACATGACATGTGAAACTTAATTGAGCACAAAAGAGAATACTAGGTATCTAGTTGGGAAGAATAGGACTAGTATGCTAGTGATTTGGAAGTGGCTGTGACCTGGTTTCACTTACATGGATTGACGATGATAACACTAACTAAACATGGATTATGATTTGAGACAACTAGAATTTTGGATGTTTCTCCTCTATAGTGGTTCGTGTATGAGAAAGCTATTGGTTGTGGCTTCTATTCAACATTTCACTAAGATATGATGTTCCAATATTCCTATTTCCAACTAGTGCCTAGGGGTATTTACTAAGACTAGTTCTCATTTCACACTTACCATTGGAATACAATATGTTTGGTTGGTAACTTCAGAAGAAGGTGTATTTTATTTAAAGTTTATTTCTTTAAGGTTCTTTCTCATTTAAATTTGATTTCCTTAAAAATGTTTCTAGCATCACCTTTTTATAAAAACTTGCAATCTATTTGGATTATAATGTTTATATCATAGAATCTTGTATTGGGTGGCATCCTACTAGCCTTAGGCTCACACCCTAATTACACATTTGGGTGTAAGTAGACTTGGTAATGTTTGACACAGGTAAGGTCAAGACATTTGGAGATGGTGGTTTGGGTTGCTAGAGGTTCATATTGGCACGGTGTTTTAGAGATGTATTGAGGGTGGTTACCCCTTACCATGTGGTGGTTTTTGTGATAGAATTGTAGTTCCTTTTTGTTATAGCCTTATTTGGTTTTGACTTAAACATTGTAACTAAATTTTGAAAGTTATTTAAGGTTAATTGGTTTGAATTTTTATATTTGGTTTATTGATTATTGTTGGTTGTTTAATGCATATAAATTTGGGTAAATTGTTCCAACTCTTTATTTATGATACCTGGGAAGTTGTGCCAGCCCGTGGGGATAGAGAACGCCTTTCAGGACTTTCCACAGACCGGGTTGGGCACTGGTTTGGATGATGGTCCAGCTTGGTTCATGAAAAAATGGTATCAGTTAGGTTTACCCCTTTAGGTTATTTTATTTGGGATGAGTTTGGTAATAGGGAATCTGGGACTGTCGGGGCTAGGAGTTCTAGTTGCGATTAAGGTGCCTGGACAACACATCTCATGACAGACCTCGAGTCCCCATGGGATGTTGGAATTTTTTTGACTTCTCTTCCAGGTGGGACGTGAAGGCTGTAGATTTCACATGGAAATTGGGTGGGGGTGAAGTGGTTTGGTCATTTCATTGTTGTGATTAGTTTTATTTATTTATATTTTATGTTATTTCTAAAAATTTTCAGAACTATTGTACTAATGTTTTATCTTATGAATATTGTTTTTTATTACAACATGCCTCCCCGGAGATCTCCCTTTAAACCATAGGAGAAATCCAGAAAGAGTTATCCTACACCTCTTGATCATAGATTGGTGGAAGATATGGTTCAGTCAGTTCAGGCTCTGGGATAGGAAGCATGTCCTACTCCTACTCCAATTAGGGAAGATGAATCTTGTCCTAGGAAGGAAAAATCCCATAAGTTTCTCAATAACAAACCTCTTAATTTATGAGGTATCACGAAGCCTCCGGAATAAGAGGAGTGGATTGAGAAAATAGAGAACCTGGTTGAGTTTCTTGATACACTTGAGGAAGTCAGAGTAAAATGTACCTTTTTCTCGCTAGAGGGTCTCGGTCAAAGGTGGTGGGAATCAGTGCTTCAAGATGGGAAGTATAACAAGATGAGCAAGAATTAATTCAAGGCTATATTCAACAACTAGTAATATCATGAGGTATTAGATTATTCTATATCCTAGGAGTTTATGGATCTTGTTCAGGGGGACTAGTCAGTGATGGATTATGCCAACTACTTTTATGATCTAGTCCGATATGCACCTGAAATAGTCTCCAATGAGAAGATGAATGTGTAGAAGTTTGAAAGGGGATTTCAGCTGTAGATATATTCTAAGGTATTCCTATTAAAGATTAAGACCTATACTAAGGTATTTGATCAAGCTTGTATGGTGGAGATTTACCATAAGGGTATGTCTGGTTTCTATGGGGCAATGTTAGTGGCGGGCAGTGGCATTCCATCTGATAATAAGAGGAAGTAGGGTGAGTATGGGAAGAAGGGAGGTGGTAGTTTAGTCAATCCTTATAGAAAATCATCATATTTAGCTTTGGATATAAGGTCTATTGTGTTTCATCAGTGTGGGAGGACATGGAACATCTGACCAGTATGCACATCTCCTCCTAGGACTTTTAATCAATGTGAGGTTATGGGTAACTTGTAACATTTTTTCAGGGAGATGTTCCCATACTAGAGCGGGGTAGGATCCATGGCTCCCAAGGGAATGTCAGTTCATTCAGGGCCATCCAATATGATGGGATCTTGGTCTTGTGGTCATGGTGGTAGGACAGGTTTGTCTTTAGGGAAGAGCCAGTTCAGGGTAGAGCCATAGGAGATCGATAATTCTCATGCAAAGACCAGGCATCTTTATGCTATCGATCAGACACCAACGTGATAGGATGTAGGTCCCTCAATATTTTTAGGTACCATTCTGATTGCATATTCTTTATCAGTTGTTTTATTTTATACTGGTGCATCTGTTTCTTTTATTTCTTCCTGTCTTGTGAATATTTTTAACATTCCAACCAAGATGATGTATTTTTCAATGGATTTGGTAATGAAGTTGGGTAAGAAGAAGGAGAAAAGATTCAGGTGCCCCTCTTGTATGATTTCCGTGTCAGGGGTTGAGATGGAATGGGATTTTTTGGTCTTGGATATGGAAATTTTTGATGTAATCCTCGGAATGGATTGGCTAGTGCTCTTCTAAGAACATATCGATTGTTATAGGTGGCAGGTGAGTTTCATCGCACCTGATAGAAGTACTAAGGTTTTTCTTGGGAAATGGGATCCTCGATGGGGTTGTGTGGGACCTCCACTCCCAATGTTGAGAAATATTGTATTTCAGTTATCATTTCTCATGATGGAGGATGACTGTGCTTATCCTGAGGGTGGATTACCTCATGTGGTGGATGAGTTCCTTGAGGTATTTCTCGATGATTTTTTGGGCTCACCCCTAGAGCGGGATGTGGAGTTCTCAATTGATGTGTAACTGAGAACATAGACAATATCTCTTCTCTAACATCATATTTCCCCAACCAAGCTAAGGTAATTAAAGATACTCTTGGATGATTTGGAATCCAAAGGGTTTATTTGTCTAAGTGTCTCTCCTCGGGCCTCTCCTGTTCTATTCATGAAGAAGGTCAATGGATCTCTTTAGTTGTGAATCGACTACCAGGATCTAAATAAAGAAACAATTAAGAATAAATACCCTTTTCCCTAAGTTGATGACTTGCTTTACTAACTGAAGGGGGAAAAGTAGTTTTCCAAGATAGAATTGCATTTGAGTTACCACTAAGCCAGGGTGAGAGAGGAATATGTCACAAATATGTCTTTCTGAAGTAGGTATGACCACTTTGAGTATTTGGTCATACATTTAGGATTGACTAATGCTCCAGTGGTTTTTATGGAACTCATGAATAGGGTGTTTCACCAATATCTTGCCTCCTTCATTGTGGTATTCATGGACAACATCCTAGTTTATTCTAGATCTTATGAGGTGAATGAGAATCACTTGAAAATATTTTTGGGTACTCTGTGGGATCATCTCCTTTATGAAAAGTTTTCAAAGTGCACATTTTAGATCAGAGAGGTGTGCTTCTAGGTCATGTAATTTCAGAGCAGGGGGTTCTGGTGGACCCCAAGAAGATTAGTGCGGTTATTTCATCGGATCATCTGAAGAATGTGTTCGATATTAGAAGTTTTATTAGCCTGTAAGGGTATTACATGAATTTTGTTTGATATTTCTCTCATTAAAATTCATCCATGACCGCACTCACCCAGAAAGGGGTGAAGTTTGAATTGAACCAAAAATGCTAGGTATCCTTTGAGGAGATGAACCAATAGTTGACTACCTCACCTATGTTGATCTTATTGGGATATGGGAATAGATATGTGGTTTATTTTGATGATTCAGGTATGGGACTTAGTTGTGTGCTCATGCAAGAAGATCATTTAGTGGCATGTGGTTCTCACCAACTCACACCACATGAAAATAATTACCTGACCCATCAATTCTTGACATATTACATGTATCCCATTTTAAGAAGTATAATCCAGATTCATCCCATGTTTTGAATTAAGAATAGTTGGAGATGCAACCCGAGTTATCAGTGTTTGAGCGGCCGATACGAATAGTTGATTCCCAAGATAAGATTCTTCGGGGGAAGTCTATTACATTGGTCCTTTTCCTTTTGAAGCATGGGAATGATGTTCATGAGACTTAGGAGAGAAATTCATGGGTTGAGAAAGAGTATATATTTTTTATTTTATGATCGAGCTATGAGCTAACTTTCCAAGGGTAGAAAGTTTTCATGGTAGGGAGAATTATCACATTAGCATATTTCTATTTAGGTATTTTCATTTTTATTTTTGGTCTATATTTTTTCCCTATGTTCCCTTTTGAATTTTAGAGAAAAATGGAGATTTTTTGGGTGGCCAGATATAGGATCACGATTGGCACACAGTTAGTGGGAACCGTGCACCCAACCTAGGAAACCATGCAGTAGAAGACAAAACCTACCACACAACCACCACATGGTCATGCACCCAGAAATAAAACCATGTATCTGGATAGAGCATGTAGTATGGTTTTCTACTTGGTTGTTTAAACTGTGAAAAATAACTGTGCGTGTTGTGCATCTCATTAAAAAATGAATTTTTATCATTTTTTCTTTTTTGATTTAACCCCATTTTCGCCCCTCATCTTCCCCACTCAGTATTTTTAGCTATAGGAGTCCTCATTGTTCCCTATTACTACCTTGGGAACCCATTTTTGAAGGGTATTTTGTGGGGAAAATTCAAGGCCCTTCAAGTAAGTGTGTTCTTCCATGTTTTCTTCCTTCTTTTTAGGGGTTCTTCCCTCTTTTAATAGGTTTCTATTTTTCCACCAGCTAGGGTTTCATTATTAGGGTTTGATATGGAGTTTTTGGGTTTGATATTCATGATCAGGGTTTGTTTTTTCTTTCTTATGGTACGATTGAGGTGTAGTTGGAGATTTACATCGATTTTTGGGCATTTTGACACCAAAGGTAGGTGGTTTTATGTATAAAAATTATTCAGTGAATTTATTATTCTTTCTTGAGTAATTTTACATGTTCCTTGATTATAGTGAGTGGTGAAAAGGTTGTTTTTGATAGTATTAAATATGTGTTTGATTTTAAATTGTTGTTTCTTTGTGTAATTGTGTGTGTTCCATGAGTAAAACCTTTCTGTGTCACTTGGTAGTGTTTTATAAATTGTGAAATTGGTTTATTAAATTCTATAAGGGATAAAAATCACGTATTGATATGGAGTTGGTGTGAGGTTGATTTTAAAAGAATATTTTGGGTGCATTTTTTATGTAAAATCTTTGTATTGGTTCTCAAAATTATTTTATAAATTGTTTAAATGATTTATTAAATTAAGTAAGAGTTGAGAAATATATTTGGAAAATGTTTTTATGTGCATATGATTTTAAATATAATTTTGGTGTGAAAGTGATGGTATGTGATGTGTAATGTATTATTTGGTTTATGAAATGTACAAGTAGTGTTACGTGACATGTGAAACTTGATTGATCACAAAAGGGAAGCTCAGTTATCTAGATGGGAAGAATAGGACTAGTATGCTAGTGATTCATAAGTGGCTACAACCCAGTTACACTTAGTAAGATTGATGATGAAAATAGTAAATAAACATGGATGATGATTTGAGACCACTAGAATTTTCTATGTTACTCCTATTTAGTGGATCATGCATAAGAAAGATATTGGCCATTGTTTCTATGCCACATTTCTCTGAGATATGAGGTACCTAGGGTCCCAATTTTAGATAGTTCGTAGGGGTATTTAATGTGACTAGTGCTCATTAGATATATCACACTTACCATCGACATACAATATATTTAGTTGGTAATTTTAGAAGCAAGTGTGTTCTTTTAAAGTCCCTTTATTTAATGTTGTTTCTCATTTAAAGTTTCTTTCCTTAATTTTTTTTACTAGCATCACATTTTTATAAAAACTTGAAATCTATTTGTCTTATAATGTTTATAACATGAAATATTGTATTGTGTGGAATTTTACTGGGATTAGGATCACACCCTACTTACACCTTTGGGTGTAAGTAAACTTGGTAATGTTTGATATAGGTAAGGGCAAGGCCTTTGGAGATGGTGGTTTAGGTTGCTAGTGGTTCATCTTGGTGCGGTGTTATGGAGATGGATTAAGGGTGTTTTCCCATTTAAATGTGGTGGTTTTTGTGATATATTTGTGGTTAATTTTTATTGTATCCTTGTTTGGTTTTGAATTAAACCATGCAACTCAATTCTGAAAATTGTTTAAGGTTTGTTTGGTTTGAATTTTCAGATTTGGTTTATTGATTATTGTTAGTTTTTAATGCATATAAATTCGGGTAAATCATTATCACTCTTTATTTATGAGACTCAAGAACTTTTTCCAGCCTATGGGAATAGGGAACGCCCTTTGGGCCTTGCCACAGACTAGGTTGGGCACCAGTTTGGATGATGAACCAACTTGGTTCATGACACTGAAAAATATTCCACTAAACAAACATCTCTAAATCCTCAATGGGAATTTCATTTTCTATACACTATATTAATTAGTATTAAAAATCCTTAGATAAAACTATAAATGTATTGTAAATAAACAAAACATCAACATAAAATTTCAGAATAGATCACCATGGTTTGAACATAAGGACTCGACACACCTTTGACCCATCTAAGGGTCACTATCGCCAGTAAACATTACATGGTCCCCATAAACATTATAAAATATGATGCACATTATGAAGCAATACACATAAAACTACTCTGAATACAACCAATCCATGTTAAGGATGATTTTAAATGGGTTTATTTGAAAACATAGGAAGTCTTCTCAAGAGTGATGATGCCCTGGCATCTGTTCACAATCTTTTCACACATCATAAATTTTAGATCAACCTCTAACTCACACAGTCAATGCTAAGGGAATTATAAGTCTCTCAACCTCATGTCCTAAACCATTGAGTATTATGGGTGTAGAAAAGGATTTTGGATCTACCAAATCAAACAAGTCATATAACCAAGTAAAAAAACAGGAATATAACACCTTTTATGATGTTTAGATCATCCAGTGCTAGAAATTTATGGCATGTATCTAACTATGTCTAGTTCAATGAACTCTCTGACCCAAATAGTGACCACCTCCATGGATACACTTTTCCCACTTTCCCTAAGGAAAAGGGGTATCATAGGGCTATCCTTTACCCCCCCAACCCCCTATATTGATCCTATATTAGATCTCCCTACTACTATTGATTCTACTTTGGAGGATACAACTGTTATGGATTAGACTAAAGAGAGTCACTAGCTTTACACCAAATACTATGGATGGTCATAAACTCTCAATTCTGATGACTGTAACCTCCAAAATAATAACAAACCAAAATCATCCATTGGAAGGGTACTGATAACTATCAGCTCTAGTAAAACAAGATGAAGGAAAAATCTGACTCCCCACCATCTGAAACTTTTTTTGAATAGGAAACTAATAATCTTTTCCACAAATTTTCTATATGGATAATCTTGATGAATTATCTCCCAATATGACCTTTTCTTATATATTGTTATCTCAATTACCTCTAATATTTCCAATACCTAAATGTATGTCATTAAAATAAATGGGGTGACCAAGATTTGGATCTCTAGATGTAAAGCTTCCTTGAAATGACTTTCTATATACTCCACATTTGACAGAATGCTTGAGGCATAACACAAGGGGTTATTATAAAAGATACTAAACTCCAACATGATAAAATTACCATAATTAAGTGAAATAATCTATTTTCAACAAACCACCTTTTTGGTTGAATAAAGAAACTCAACCTAAAACTGATCATGAAACTTTTCCCACACAATAACTGACACCTCATGATCCCTAAGGAACGAGAGCAACCAATGTCAAGTTTCCCTATATAGAATCATCAAAACCAATGAAACCCAATGCTCCTTTCGAGAATGAATCAAACTAAATGATATCTCTACCTACTTCAACCAATCCCCAGTATCCTAATAAAAAATGGACCCCTGATACTTTTGTAGAACCTGATACAGAAACTCTTAGAGTTTTCTCCTCCAAAGTGTCATCATCATCAACTTCCACTATGCATTGATTTTTCAAAACATCCCGTTGAACATATTTAGAATGATCCTAATGGGCACATCAACATGTATCTATACCTACAAAAGAACAAACATTAGGTAATACTAAACCTAGAATATGAAATATTTAAGATTAATGAATTAATTAAATTTTAACATAATTCCATTTATACCCAATTAAAACACATGAAAAAAATTCATGATGCATGAAACTTACCCGTATCTATACCTTGTAAGTGGAATCACTTTACTTAACATGTTCAGTAAACATGAAGGTACTTACATCGTATCACAAGGACCCAAAAATCTAATTTTCTAGCCATCATCCCTTGTTTACATCTCTTAGTAAGTTTAGCTAGAACCATTTCCCTACCAAACCATGCATCCTTACCAATTACTATCTCCAAAATCCATCTTATCTCTCAACCATGAGCTATGATATTACTCTATTATGACTCCCACTCCACTGGTACCCTTCTTGGGATGGAAATGAAGAGGGGGATGATGAACCTTGAAGCCCACCTCCAACAAGACACAAGTTAATTACTAGCACAAATGGTATATAATCACAAATGAGAGGAATTGACCCCTTTTAATAAATTTTAGGAATAAAATATAAGATGATATACCGCTAATTAATACAATGTATAAATAAGAAATTAATCCTACTATATAAGGTACTGTCACATATAACTGAAAAAACTAAAAAGTACCAAATGAAATACTATACAGTGAACAAAAGATTTGAAATCACTTTAATAACCACACCGAGTTAGTGACACCCAACATGAGCACTAATCATCTCTTATATACCTGAAAATATTTTAAATATAAATATGGTGAGCATATAAGTACACATAATATGATCCTCCCTAAAACCTGTAAAAGATGCATATTAAAGCCCAATGAATAAGCAATGAAACTAAATCATTACCTAAATAGGTAAAAGTACATCCTATAATCACCATGACTCACTCACCAAGTAACACATACAAGCATGCATATCCATATTATATATATATAGATAGAGTTTAAAGGTACCTCGTTACTACTTTCCTACTGGTGTGTCTCTCTCACACCCCAATAACTCATGTCTTGTTCCCATCCCTCCCATATGTCATCCTAACCTAACTTGAGTTACTATATCATGACATGCATTATATGGTACACATCATCTTACACATCCTCATTATCAACATATCATTCATAACCAAGTAGGAATTTGAAACCACTATAACTAGTGTATCATACATTATACCTCAAACCAGTTCATCCCATGTATGTACTCATGTGGGAATCTATAGAAACAATAATAAGGTAAAAGTATGTTCTATAACCTCAATACATCACAACTCTAAAATAAAATTATATTAAATTGAGATTTATTAGATCCCACATGAGTCCATACCCTATTCCATAAGCCCACATGAGTCCATTCCCTTTCCAACTTGGTTGTTATATAAAACACCCACAAATAATTTGTGTGTAAGTTTACCTATTGAATTAGGTGGTGAAACATATGAAATCATAAAATATAAGATATATTTCACACAACCAAGATAAGGGTAACCACCTAGATTTAGACTCATTTTCAACTATCATCCCACCAAAATACCCAATTTCCAACAGTAAGGTCTAGATCTCAAACATGTATACAAGAATTAAGGTTCAATATTAATCAATTAAATATATAATTTATAAATTTTAAATATTAAATTAACCATAATTAATTTTTGTTTAGATTTTCATTTCATCTCAAACCAACATGCATTCATAAACTATATTATCATTCTAGATTCAATTCAATCCATCCCACCTTTATAATTTATTTAATTTCTAGATTTAATTCCCATGATAATAGATAATTCCTCAGAACCATTCTATGGTTCTCATTAAAATGTAAATAATTTATCATCATTGCAATTAATAACACCCCATATTGAGGTTTGTTTTTTTAATCCGATCACCATTCCACAATTTTCAGGTACTCTAGGACCCATCCCAAGTTACCAAAAAATAATATGCACTTACAGTGGATAGATCCAAACTGCATTAACCGGTTGGAAAAAAATAACATATAACCATCTAAAAACTATCCATATAAATGAAATCATCATGAAATAAAAAAAATTAAAGACCATCTCTTAACTTGTTCTAACCAACTCTATGTTATCTTTGACACCATTGTGCCCAACACATTCCATCCCACCAGCAAAGGCTTCAGACCTCTATTAGAACCTCAGGAAAACAATCCCATTGTTCACCACATTTACCAACTATACAAGGTTATAAATGTAACACATCAATGATCTACCGTCCTAGATATATCATACAAAGTTGTAAAGGTATTTTTATCCCACCACACTCATGGGGATACTAGGGCCATATCACCAAGGCATTCAATCCTTTCATAAATAAGGACAATCTTTCCCAGTCCTAAAAATTATCATTAGAAAAAAACAATCTCGTTACCATCTTAAATTAAATAGATATGTATATGTTAAATAAAAAAAAAACAACAACTAATCACTAGTGATGAATCAACCATAAACATACCTTTATAATTACATCCATATTTTATTAATCTCAAGGAATAATTGTAATCAATTTACATGCCTCTTTCATTAATTAATGCATCAATCCTACTTTACACTATTTATCAAATTAAAATCATATTAATCATGTTAAAATATAATAACTACTATATAAAATAAATATAAACCTATATATAAAATAAAGATAAAACATCAATATAAAAAAAAATATTTTATCACAAAGACCCAATTCCAATTTCATTATTGATATTGTTATTATTTTCATTTAGGTTTATTACACCATTACCCAAATATTTAAAACATGATAATATCATATTCACATGTATAAAAATAGAAGTAACTGACCCATACCTCAAATAGAAGTTAAAAATTATCCAATAAAGAAAAAATGATCAAGGATTGACCACTACCAAAGAAAACACCACTAAAACCCATCCATATAAATACAACATTAGAAATCTCTCAAAAATAATCCAAAAATAAAGGAACTCCACCAAAAAACCTCCAGGAGGAAGAATAATAATGGGGAAAAAGTATAGATGATGAAAGAGTATATTGATTCAAGAAACATTGATTTGATGATCCAAGGTGTTTAGAATCTCAAAGAAGATGGCTAGAGAGTGGTGAGATGCTTAGGAGTTGACTAGGGTTTGAGTTAAGAAGTAAAAATAAAAACCAAGGGGAAGATGAAACTCTATTTTTAAATGAAGTATCAATAACTTCCACTATAATGAAGTGATATCCCTTCATGTTGTAGTTCCCCATATTTAAAGAGAAATGTGATTCTCCCGGTATTTGAATCCTTCAGAATTGTGTGCATTTAAAATTAGTTTCAACCCCTTGATTGCCACCTTGACTTAGACCATGGTGGGGTGGAATCCCTCATGACACCCCTCGTGTCACTATGTTTTGTTTTTATATTATTTTATCTTATCTTGATTGGTTTTGAGTTATGGTAGTTTGTGGCCTAGAATTTCAATTTTTTGGATGCTTTGGGGAGAAGCACAATTAGTCCTCATGGATAGTAGTAACCATAAGGTACCCATGTGGACGAGCCTATCATAGTGACATAGACATTTTTCATGGATTTAGCATACTTTATCAAACTGTGTGGAGCTCTATAGAATCCATGTGGCCTCTTTGGCCAAGGTAGAGGCTGACACAGAATTTGGAAAACTATGTGGCCAAACCATACATGTGATCTGTGTTAAGGAAGTGGGGTGCACATGGTTTGTGCATAGTTTGGAAAACCCTATTATGTGTCCAAGTGTTTAAATTTTGGGAATTTCCCAAAATAACCACTTCTAATTAAGAGGGGTTTAACCCCCATTATCTTCTGTTAATGTTGTATGACCCTTGGTATATTAAGTAGGTGTTCCACTCTCCACCTACTTTGATACTTTTCTTCGCTTTGGCAATTTATAATATTTTTTAAGGTATTTATTCCTTTGTTTTTCTCCTCTTCCCTTTTATCTCTATTTTATCTTGGATTTGGTTTCCCCCATGAACCCTATATCTCATGAAGTTAATTTTAGGGTTCCATTGGATCTAATTTTGGGGTTTTTTTGTATCCAGGTTTTGTAGATGCCATTTCTATCTTTGTAGTTGTGCTCACTATTGAGCGAGAAACATTTCAGATTGGTTTATGCTTCTTACAAGTAGGTGTTTATATGATATTGTTTCATTTTTTAATTTAAAGTGTGTTTGTGTTTTCTAAATTCATTTTTTGAAAGTATGAATATATATGATATGATTTTTGTGATTTAAAACTATTTTATTGTGTTTAAATATTAGCATTAAGGGTTTCTATTAGAAATTCAATGTTTTCATGTCAAAATTTTATTTTTTATGTTCTAATATTTTTTCTAATATTTCATGGATTTTAAAATGGTTTTAAATTTAATTGGAAAATTTTAACCTATTTTTGGTTTTCAATAAGTTAAAATAACATTTTAAAGTGATTTTTGTTTTAAAGTGAGGTGTTAAACTCAAAATTATTTATAAAGAGGTTATTTAATGGATTTAAAATGGTGATTTTAAATGTGTGTGTGGTTTCCCCTTGTGGAAAAAACCATAATGGATCTTTTCAAATGTGTTGTTGGAAATGGATGGTTATTGGCCATGTTTTGGATTTTAAAGAATATGACCCATTTTAAAGTTTATCTTTGAAATATTTTTAATTTTGCATGATTTCTATCATTTTTAAGAGACATTTAATGTGGTTTTTATGAAATGGGAAATATGTTGTCATCCCAAGCCATTGTTTATGATAAATTCCTTGTTGTAACTTTAGTTTTAAAATGGTTGATGTGAGAGGCACCCCTTTATTTTCCCCTTGATTTTTTACCCATTGTGTGGGTTTTTTATCTCTCTATGAGATGATTTCTGATCCCCTTATGTGGGAATGGTCTTGTTTATTCTATGGGTGAATTTTATATATAGGGATATTCAATGTTTGGGTGTTGGGGTTGAGGTTTATCCATCACTTGTTACTTTTGGGTTAGACTTTGCCCATATGTTCTTTCACATCACTTCCCCTTTTGGTCATGGGAATCTGGGTACTAGTGGGGTTAATTTATTCTTCTAGTTGTTTCGCACATTTCTAGTTGCCCTCCAATCATGCTAGGTATAATGGATAGGAGGGGTTTTTTATCATAATGAGGATTATGTGGTCTAGTTGGATGACTTGTGGTTTGGACTTCAGTGCATGCCAAAAGATGGTTGACAAGTTTTAATACTCTTAAATGGTTATATGATTCACACTTTAAGGATCTAGGGTAGAGACCCTAAAACATTTAATTACTTGATTACTTATTATTATAAGGGAGTTTGATCTAGTTCTCATTTATATCAATTTCTATGATTGCATTATTATGGAATATTTTCCTTGTTTATATTTGATATATTCCTTATTTTATACTGTGGATGGTTTTTGTAATTTATCCATGTGTGTGTTGGGTTGTTTCCATCAAAAAGTGAGTTTTCAAATATGTTTGGGATTTTTTTTCAAATTTAAAGGCTCATGTGTGAGTTTTTATAAATTGTATTTTAAAATGGGTGGTTTGGTTTAAATACGAATTCTTCCAGTGAAATGTTTTAATGTGACAATTTTTATTTAAATTAAACAAGTGGGATGTTTTTTAGAAGTTTTAATGGATTTTTGGTTTTGAGATAGCTTAGGCTAGTGGAAATGATTTCATGGTAATTTTTTTGAAAGGTGTTTACGGAATTGTTTTTATTTTCCATATGGTATATTTGAAATGATTAATTTATAGCATTATTTTAAAACTAGAATTTATGATTTGCTTTATAAAATGGACTTCATTGTTTTGGAGGGTTGTGGTGACCTATTGGGATTTTTAGATCATGTATTTACATTTTAGGTTCCATGTTTCCATTTGGATCTGTCCCTCATTCGTCGAGGCATACGTAGGGTGAGTTGGGTGGTGGTGAGGAACATGAGGTTGCAGGGAGATGGTTTGAGTTTTTCTCAAGCTAGTTTGTAGTTGTTTTATTTATCATTAGTATTGTTTCAAATACTCTATTGCATCTTCTAGTTTATTGGATGATTTTTATGTTTAAGAAAATGGGTTGGAATAGTTAATTGGTTTTGACTTGCTTGACATGTTTATTTATTTGGATATCATAATTTTTCAATATGTTGTATTTATTTCTGATATGGGAGAAATAATTCCCAAATGGATTCCTATGATGACCAGGAATTGCTTTCCAAACCATGGGTATTGGTAATTCCCTTTGGGCCTTGTGATGAATTGGGTTGGGTGTTGGGTTTGTTGGCGGACCATGCTAGTGATGGTACCGAGGTTCTCTAAAGAAGCCGATGGGATATGGATTTAAAATTTTTACATCACCGAAGTGATGAAACACTGATGATTCTAGAGATTTGGACCTGGTACAATCCTAGGATCCTATGTGGTTTAATCAGATCAAAAAACTTAAAAAAAATGCCTCATTCTGATTTGATACAAGGTTATACGTCATAGGTTGCGAGTGTCCATTTCTTGAAGGATATGATGGAAAATCCGTCTAGATCATCCGCACATGCTTCCCAAATCTATGCATGAGATGTTTGTCAGTTTCCGAGTGCTATCACAGAGCTCCAATGATCACTTAGATGTAGCTATGATCACCATGATCCTCTGTATTTTATTTGTGAATATGGACTTGGATCACACACTCGATTGAGAAATTCTCTCTCTAGGAGTTAGGATGAGAGAGAAGATATCAATTCCAATAGAATGAATAGTCCATTGGGAATATCTTCCCTCTACTTATATAGTAGATTTCTATATTACCTGATTAGGGTTGCTAGTCCCTGTGCAATTAATATCCAGTAAATAAGTATAATAAATAATTATTTATGAAAAAATAAAATACGTCATAAATATTATTTATATTTTATCACATGCATGTAATATATGTTAAATATATTACATGGTAATATCGATCCATTAACTTGAATCATAACTCCTGATAATATTAATCGAACCTGTAATATTGAATTAATATTTGTTCATATAATATTAATCCATGTATTTAGTTAATCACTTGTAAATACATGTAATAAATAAATTAAACCTAATTATTCTTAATTTGAATAATAATGAAATTATTTATTCATTAGTGATTGATAGAATATGGATAATACCCAAACCCCATGGTGGGGACCACCAAGTCCTATAATTAATATTCAATAGAATAGGTAAGATTCTCGAATGAGCTATTATGTGTGACCCTCTAGGAATTTATCTCAATAGCATTGAATAATATTCATAGACCAAGAGCAGATTCTAGCAACCCATAAAGGCCCATAAAGAGATAAGTAAAATTTATAACAATGACTACCAACCTATGAATACACACGGTTTAATATAATCTCTTTTTCATCGATATCTCATAAATTAGGATGCATAATTCTATCATAATCCTTTAATTGCTTTATTATTTGCTGATCTAACCGGACAAACTTACATTTGACTACCATAGACATGGATTTATGAAGGTAATACCATCCTGATCAACCAGGCCTAAGATATCTATTCCTCTACTCAGAAGTTACAAATGCTATCTTGACCATTCAATCAATGTTATTACACCAATGACACACCCAACACAAACTCCGCCGCCATAAATGTATTAATATGGTTTTTACTTACATCAAAGTACACAATTAAATGTCATACATTGATAATGATCTCAATTAAGGAGACTATTACACGTTTCTATAGATAAAAACAACCAATGACACCTAAAACATGTGGTGTTCTTATTGTCAGGTCTGTCATCAATATCTCAACTACTAAAGATCACCAAGTGAAAATTTCATGAGAATAAGTATCATTGCCTATGACCCCCCATCACCTGATAGTCACACATCATATGTATCCTATCAGTATGATGTGTATGTACTATATAAAATTACTTTAAGATTATATTCATAGTATCTTCAAGTTCTAATTATAGACCGTGATCTTCTATAACCCTTTGATATGACACGTAAACTAATGAAATTACCATAAATATAATGGAAGGAGAATTATTGACACTATTATGGTAATATAAACACATGTATATATATAATAAACTATATACACGTAGTGGTAGTCAAAAGTAAATCACAAGTTGGGTCAATGGGACCCACTTTCAACACTCCCACTTTCACTAGAACCAACTTCTAACAAGTCTAAATATACTTGCTCTCACATGAGTATCATGATTTTGCTGAGATGTGTATTTAGTTAGGGAATCTTCCACGTTTTCCAATGTTTCTAGTCTACTAACTGCGACTTCACCTCTCTGAGTAAAATCACTCAAGATATGAAACTTTTGAAGTATATGATTTGTCCTTTGGTGTGTCCTTGGAACCTTGGAAAGCACCACTATTACAGTATTATCACGATAAATAGAAATATGGGTTGCATTGATAGGAATACCACCAATGTACGAGACAAAGATGCATATCTAAACTACTCAATTTGATACATCATAATCCACTATATACTTGGATTATATTATATAATTGACGACCACAGATTGCTTCGAGATTCTTCATCTTGATGCACCACCATTCATGAAAAAGATGTAGCTTGACTGCAATTTCAAATCATCATGGTCTATTAGGAAACTTACATCGATGTATCTTCTCACTACTAATTCTTCATATCCTCCATACACTAGGAATATATCCTTTGTATGCCTCAAGTAATTCAGGATAGTTTTAACAGCCGCCCAATGCAGATCTCCTAGATTACCTTCATATATTCCCACCATGATTAAAGAAAAGGCAACATCAAACCTAGTATATAGCATGAAATACATGATAAAAACAACTATTGGGGAATAAGGGATTCTACTAATTCTATCAATCTCCTTCTATTTTTGTGGACACATTTTCTTGGACATATTGATACTAAGTGACATGGAAAACAACCCTCTCTTGGAGTGTTCCATATTATACCATTTGATTACCTTGTCAATATATGTACTTTGACTTAGCCCAAGCATCCTTTGAGATATATATCAATAGATCTTGATCCCTATAATGTAGGATACCTAACCTAAGACTTTCACAGAGAAGCATTCATTTAACTAAGTCTTAACTAACTATAAGACTTGAATTTTGTTTCCCATTATTAATATGTTATCAACATATAATACTAGGAAAACAATGGCATTACCATTAAACTTCTTATATAAATAATAATCACTTTCATTTTTTATGAAACCAAATTTTCTTGTGGCTTCATAAAAATGAACATTCCATGATCATGATTCCTACTTCAACCCATAAATGGATCTCTGTAGCGTGTACACCTTATTGGAATTCATTAAACAAACAAACCTTTCAGGTTGAGTCATATAGAAATCTTAAACCAACTTCCCATTTTTAAAATAAGTTTTTACATCCAATTTCCAAATATCATAATAACAGAAGGATGCTATTTTAAGAAATATTCTGAAGGATTTTAGCATTTCTACTCATGATAAGGTTTTATCATAGTTGATGCCTTGATGTTGTCTGAAACCCTTCACTGCCAATATTGATTTATAGGTACTAACCTTACCATCTATGTACAAATTTTTCTTGAATACCCATTTACACCCAATAGAGTTTACATAATCCGGAGGGTCTACCAAAATCAAAAATTTATTTTTATACATGGACTCCATCTCAGAATGCATGGAATATTACTATTTAGCAGTATCCTTACCATCTACTACTTCCTTGTAGGTTAGAGGTTCATCATCCTCAAGGAGAAATGTGTCACCTGAATTATTGACAAGAAAACCATAATTCTCTTGTTATCTAACCTATAAAGTAGACCTACATAGTACTTGTGTCTCAGGAACAACTTTATATCCCACTATATCTCATAGATATTGTTCTCATACCAACTCCTATGTATCTAGAGCATTAAATTTATCAAAATCAATATTGATCCCATTAATTTCATTGAAAATATATTCCCTTTATATAAACATGGTTTTTCTTTCCACAATAAATTTTCTATCTGAATGGTGATATAGGTAATATACTTTTGTTTCTTTAGGATAGCCTATAAAGATTCACATCATGATTCGGGATGTCAATTTTTTAGTAGGTATAATCTTGAAAAAATCCTCGAATCCACACACATGTATGTGTGATAGAATGTGTTTCTTTCCATACCATAACTCATATGTAATCCCATATGAATCTTTATTTGGTACTTAGTTAAGGGTATATGCCGCTGTCTACAAAGAGTATCCCTAAAAGGATAATGGAAGAGTTTCCTGACTCATCATTTATCTGAATATGTCAAGAAAGGTTATATTCCTCATTTTACTAACACCATTCCACTATTCTATATAAGGAGGATTGATTTGAGATATTATCCCACAATCCTACAAGTGATCAATGAAATATTGGTTAAGATACTCTCCTCCTCGATCTAGGTAGAGCGAATTAATCTTCTTACCAAGATGGTTTTGTACTTCATGTTGGTATTCCTTAAACATTCAAAAGGAATCTGAATTATACCATATTAAGTAGATATATCCATACCTACTATAGTCATCGGTAAAAGTAATGAAGTAAAAAAAACATCCCCTTTCCTCTACTGGAAATGGACCACATTCATCAGTATAAAGTAATTCGAGTAATTTAATGGCTCTTTCTCCCTTCCCCAAGAAGGGTGATTTGGTCATGTTAACTTGTAAACAAGCATGAAATACATCCAAGGGTTTTAACTGAATCAAGTCTAAATACCCTACTTGATATAATTTCTATAAACTCTTCTTATTTACATGACCTAGACTGAAGTTCCATTGGCAGGTGATATATGAGTCATGTTCGCTGGTTTTTTCATTGATTATCATTACTAGGTTTTCAATTTCAATTATATATAATTCATTGTTAATATGTTCCATACCATAACACATGTTATCATTATAAAATAGAAAACATTTATTTATGAACTTGAAATGAAATCCAATCATGTCTAAACATGACACATAGATTATGTTTCTGGTCATAGAGTTTACATAATAACAATTGTTTAATACAATAACCAAACCACATGGAAAAGTAAGGTGATAGTCTCCCACTTCCAAGGCTGATAGACTTGAACCATTTGTAGCTTAGAGATCAAATCCACCTTTTTAAATATTATTAAACATACATGGTTCATGTATATGAATAAAAATTCATGATCTACATGCCATATCTAATACCCAACTTATAGATAATGAGTTATTGAATTCAATGATAAAAATACCTAAAGTAGAAGAATCAGCTTGCTTCTTCTTCTAAGCTCTAAAATTTTTCTTCGAGTGGCCTTTCTTTCCACATAAAAATAAGATAGCCTCATACTCATTTACCAACCATCATATCATTAACTTCTTAGAAGGATGGTGTATAGGCGTCTTCATCCTTGACTTGGGCTTAGATCCCTTATCATTGGCATTCTTTCTCTTGTTCACCACAAGGACTGTAGAATTGGTATTTTTTCATATCCTTATCATCTTGGAGAACTAAATCCAAATGGTCTAGGAGATAATTTGTCATATTATTCAGGTTATAATTGATAATTAAAGTAAAAAATATTAGTAGTAAAGGGTCAAGAATGAGATCCGTTGCTATTTCTTGGTTCAATTTGAACCCAAGGGATTCAAGCCTCTTAATGTACCTGATCATCTTAAGTACATTAGGTACAACTTTATTTCCTTATAATAGACTAAAACTATAAAGGGAACCATAAATATCATACCTTTATTTCCTTTCTTTGTCTTGATATAATTCTTAGAGACGAGTTAACATCTTATAGGCATACTCATCCTTATGAATTTTCTTTAATTTTCTAGACATGGATGAAAACATGATGCATTGAACATCTATTACATCATATATATGATTTTTTCACTTTTCTTTATCCTCCTTGACAGCTCCCTGAGGAGGATTAATAGTAACTAAGGATTCCATCACATAAAGCTTCCTTTCTTGGCATAGTACTATGCACAAACGCTTGAACTACTCCTGGAAGTTATGGACGATTAATATATTATCTTTATCCAAAATTGATCGCAATGATACTATAATTTTAGTGTTGGTGATTGAAATTTTATATCTACAACAAATAAATTTTAGAAGTTAGTACTTTATCTTGATTACCTTTTAGAAATTTATGATTAATTAATTATTATATCATTTACATGTATCCCACTATTTTATCGAAGCATAATAGCCCTCACTATTAGATTTGGAATACTCTATCTCTTGAGTATTATAGTGGAAATGATCCTCGAAACCTCCCATCATAGTCTATAATATATGGCTATGATACTACATAGATGGATTCAAGGTAGGCTCTAAGTTGGATGACCACTTGAAATGGTGGTTCCTTGATCTATTGAGTAAAGTCCCAACTCATTGGAATCGTAACTTGATTCCCTCAACACTTTTACTCTAAAGTGATAGAAAGTTAACTATGGATAATCCTTTACTACCCACGTGTGTTAAGTCGACCCAATACTCTCATTAGAACTCCCTAGTAGTAAGAGGTACTCTCAACTATGGCTGACGAGCACCCCGAACACTCGGTTTTGTCAAATTTGAGCAATGGAATGCATTAAGACATAATATATCTTTGAGGGATTTTATTATTTCTTGAAAAAATTAATCCATTTCTATTTAATTTGTTCAATATAGGTTGTTGAACTCACAACTGAACACGCAATAGAAAAACAAATGTCGCATCTTTATGTATTTTATCTTTTTTATTATTTTATGTGATCATGAAATAATCATGCATTTAAAAAAAATAAAAAATGATGAATAAAAGAAATAAATCAACCCAACTAATCTTGAGCTTCTAAAAATGATTTATCCGTAATGGATCAATCTTGGCCTAGGGAGTTTCATACCTGAGTCGAATTCTGAATCATATCACTTCTCTCCCTACAAGTAATGTATTTGACTCCCTGTCTGGATTACCGTCTCGACTTGGCGGGGTCTGCATCTTAGAACGACATTGTCTTTGTAAAAATATACTCACATGCAGGCAAGGGTTTCTAGGGGTGCAGTGTACAATAGGTGAACTAGATGCACATACCCTTATACATATTTGAATAAAGTAAGACAGTATATAGGACATCAATTAATTACCTACTTATTACAAACATCGCACGAAATAAATAAGTAATTAAATAACTAAATCTGGACATGCGTGAGTCTGTCACTAGATCAAGACTAGTCGGTATAAAAAAAATACGTAATAAAATTTAACTATGATAAATTTAAATAGTACGAGGGTGATTTAATAAATTAAATTAATTTAAATAAATTCAAATAATTTATTTTATCAGTTCCAACTTTAATTTAGTTTTAAATCCAAAAATTAAATTAAAACCATTAATTTTATGTAACGATGAAATTAAATTTATATTTTGGATTCTTAAAATTTTAAACCAAAATTAATTTTAATTAATTTAATTAAAAACAAAAAATAAATTAATAAAATGAATTTATTTAAAATTATTAATATCATCTGGGCCCGAAAAACCCCACCACAACCCTTAGAGGATAGGTTCGTAGCCCCACTAGCCCATTTAGGCCTAGAAATCCCTATGAAGGGGTATTGTAGCCCAAGAAAACCCATCCAAACCCAATTTGGGCCCAACCCGACCCTTTGGTGTAGAAAATAGGCTATAGTAGGACCCGTGTAACCCGCAGTAGTGGTTACTTCAGACCTCAGTCGATAATGGTGAGGTCAAATAAAGCTCTCAATGGTCATAGTTACCCGATTCAAGCATAAAAGGGGAGGTAGGGTCCATTCATGGTGGTTCCCATCAAGATTGAGGAGGGATCTGAATCCCAGTTTCCCAGACAGGGGTTTGGTAGCGTCCCACAATAGCGAACGATACCATGGGATTCAAAAATGAGCAGCCTCACAGAGGCACGATAGTGGAGTGCTGAACGAGATTCAGCTAGATAGGGGTAGCGATGCGGTGACAGAACCTTCAGGTTGGTGAAAATGTGCTGAGTAGGGGGAGGTGAGACTCAAATCGCCCTAACTGTGCATGGAAGAGGAGGAAGGGGGGAGCCACCGGCACTTGAGAACCAATGAGGATTAGGGGTGCTACCAAATAGGGTGGAATGATCCACTTTTGATAAAATTTAGAAACTTAAAAAAATTTACACACCCTCTTGTTGTATTGTGCGGAGAAATAAAATCAATATAATAATATATTAAATTTTATTGATCTAAATTATTGGGTCACTTTTGGATAAAAATTGATAATCGGATTTCAAAATATTCTTGTCCAGATTATAATAATTTGAAGAAAATGAATAAAAACTTATATTTATTAAAACTTGTTCTTCAGAATATTTAGAATCCAAAAAACTCAAATCCAAATATCAACCATTGCGATTCTTAAAATGTTTCAAATGATTGTAACTTGGTCATCCAAAAATTAGACTAATGAACAGTCAGATTTTTTGGAACCGTTTTGAAACCCTCGACATGAAATTTTAACCAATTTATTTTATATTGGCTCAGAATAACCACGCGTCACTATGATACCAGTTGAAGGTACCAGGGTGCTATGCGGAAGTTGGTGGGCTAAGAATTCAAAAAAATTTCATCACTGAAGTGAAAAAACATTGATGATTCTGTAAATCTAGCCTCAGTACAGTCCTAGGATCCCATGTGGTTTAATCATATCATAAAATTTGAACAAACAAAGACCTCATTCTGATTTGATTCAAGGAAGTCTATTGGTAGTTTCTCAAAGGATCCAATACTGAATCCCTATAGATCATACACACATTCTTATAAAATCTATGAGTTCTCTTTTCTTTGGTTTCTGGGTTCTATCATAGAGCTCCAGCGATCACTTCGACACAACAACGATCACCGTGATCCTTTTTCTTCGATCCGTGAAGATGAACTTGGATCGCATACTCTATTAAGAAATTATCTCTCTAGAATTCATGAGGAGATAGAATCTCTGAATTCCAATGGAATGAATAATACATTGGGAAGATATTACCTCCACTTATATAGTGGATTTCTATATTTTCTGACTAGGGTTCCCAGCCCCCATGCAATTAACATCCACTAAATAAGTATTATAAATAATTATTTATGACAAACTGAACCGCATCATAAATATTATTAATATTTTATCACATGCCTATAATATATGTTAAATATATTACATGATAATCTCGAGCCATTAACTCAACTCGTAACTCCTGATAATATTAAACAAACATGGAATATTGAATTAATATTTGTTCATATAATATTAATTCTTGAATTTACTTAATCAATTTTAAATACATGTAATAAATAAATTCAACCCAATAATTCTTCACTAGAATAATAATGAATTTATTTATTCATCGATGATATTTAGAACATAGAAAATACCCGAACACCATGGTGGGGCCCACCAAGTTCTATAATTCTTATTCAACAAAATAAGGTTGATTCTCGAATGTGCTATTGTGTGTGACCCTCTTGGTCCTTATCTCAATAGCAGTGAATAATATTCACAAACCAAGAGTGGAATCTAGAAACCCATTAAGACCCCTAAAAATATAAGGAAAATTAGTAGGAACAACCACCAACCTACAGACACACACTATGTAATATAATCTCTTTGTCATTGATAACTCAAAAAGTAGGATGCAAACATGTGACATCATTCTTTACTTTATTATTTTTTGATCTAACCAGACGGACTTACCTTAGACTACCATGGACATGGATTTATGAAGGTGCTACCATCCTGATCAAATAATCCCAAGATATCTCTTCCTCAACTCAGAAGCGATAAATCCAATCTTAATCATTCAATCAATGCCATGCCACCAATGACGTACCCAACACAAAATACCTCACCATGAATTTATTATCATGGTTTTTTCCTTTCATAAAAGTATGAGATTAAATGAAATAAATTGATAATGATTTCAAGTTAGGATACCATTACACATTTCTGTAGATAGGAACAACCAATGACACATGAAACATGTGGTGTTCCTATTAGTGGGTATATCCTCATGATCTCAACTACTAGAGATCACCAAGTATGAACTTAATGAGAAGAAGTCTCAATGATTAAGTGCCCCTAACAATTGATAGCTGCACATCATCTTTGTAATGTCAGTATGGTGTATATGGACTATAGGTCACTGATTTATGATTACTATCATAGTATCTCTAGATTCTCATTATAGGCTGGGATCTTCTGTAAAACTTTTATACAAAATGTAATCTAAGGACATTACCATAAATATAGTGGAAACATAAGTATCACCACTATTATGGTAATATAAACACATGTATATATAAAAAACTATATAAATGTAGTGGTAATAAAAGTACTTCACAAGTTGGGTCTAGGACGCCCACTTTAAACAACCGGTTAATTTCAAAATGTTATAAGAGATATTTAGTTCTTTGGTAAGAAGCCTAAACTCTTTTTTATATCCCTTTTTATTTGGGGATGTCCTGGTATAAAGGAGGTTAAGGTTGTAGAAGCTTGAGAGGTAAGTGTGGGGAGAGTCTAGCTAGATATTGTTCATCCCGGGCATCAAGCTGCTTGGGGATGTTGAGTTTCAAATTCTAGATTTGAGATTTTGGGTTGATTTTGATGGATTTTTATGTGAATTGATATTTTTTATCCCCTTTGATTATACAAGTGATATTGAGAGTCACTCCTTAGTTTCAGGGTTAAAATAAAGTATAAATTGAGCTACATGGTTAGCCTACATGACTTGGGTAACCGTGTGGTTCCCGTATGGTCAAGTCTACCTCCTTGTAGAGTGTGTTGCATGGTTGGTGCATAGTTTCCCAACTCGCGTGGCCAAATTGCGCACAACACTTTCTTACCAGGTTAGCCTGTTTTGACTCCTCTTTATTTTCTATTTCTCCAAAAGTGATTCCAACTTGATGGGTGTGGATTATGGAGTGTTTTGTTGCTCGTTTTGAGATGTGGTTCTTGTGAAACTTGTTTGAATGATTGTGTAGTGCTTTGTTTGTACATTGTTTTTAAAAACCTTGTTTGGAAAATGGTTTTTTTGGAATGTTTTTTTATTCAAAATCAGTTTTATCGATTAATGGGAAAGGGTGTTTTTTTTTAAAACAAGTTTGGTAGGTGTTTTCAAAAGGAAAGTGAGTTTGATGATAATTTCTTAGATTATTGGTTTTCAAATTGAAATGATATTTTGAAAGGAGTTTTTGAGAAATACCTTGTTTAGTCAGTGTGTTTTCCCACCAAGGTTTTTTTTTGTTTTTAATGTTTTAATTGTCTTGGTTTTTAAGAATACACCTTAGTGGAGGGTGACTTCAAAATTCCTTGGTGAAAGTGGTGATTTTGAAATAAAATTTTCTTTTTTTTTTGTGAATGATGTGTGACTTATTGATGGATTGTTGTTTGGTTTGATTAGTAGATTATTAAGGAATCATTTTGTTTATGTTTTTAAACATGAATTGAATTTATTTAGGTATTTTTTATTTATAGTTAGAATCAAAAAATATTTGAAAGAGTTTCATCAGTTCTGGTTCCTACCCAGACTCTAAGTGGAGTAGTGGATATGGAAACTTTCTTATTATCAGACCCTATCATGGAATTCTTTAATCAACATACACCTTTGTTTAGTTATGATCAAAGGTCAGTAGATGCATTGAGGTTTTTAGAATAAATTAAGGTGATCCTAAACTCTCTTGTTATACCTAAATCTTTATGATAGATATTTGTTGAGAGATTACTTGCTGGTTTCATCTGATTTTTGTGGGAGTATATGGTACCTATTTTGATGTGTGAGGGTATATATTAGGATGTATTTTGGATTAAATTTGTTATGTGGTTCTTCCCTGAGGTTGTGAAAATGGGGACTGATATTTATCTTAGGATAATTCATAAGGGTGATCATCCAGTGAGGGTGTATTCCAATCACTTTTCAAAATGGGTCATTTTCTCCAAAGCATGTCATTAAAAATCCTAATAAATCTCATTTCTTCAGAGGTGTCCTTAGCCAAGAATTTGGTTCAACTATACTAGAATCATTCCCAATATATTTCTATGATGTTTTCAATAAGTCAATATGAATGGAAGATAAAAAATCTAGGAAAACTATGGTGGGTGATGCCTTAGTTCCATTCGATATGCGATGGAGGCATGGTGGGTGTAAGGATAAACTGGTGAATAAGGAGAATAAGTATGATGATCCATAGATTGGTGTATAAAGTCTTTATCATGGGAATAAAATAACTCTAGTGTACTTCCAATATGGTGATCTAGGTCATGCTAATTCTTTATGTTATAAGTCTCCTAGAGTTTACCTCTATTGTGGTTATTTGGGTCATCCTTAGAAGTTTTGTAAGATTGAATTTCATAAGAGGTCTCAGGTTTGGACCTTTTATAGAGGTTTTGTTTTTAGACCTTTATTTTATGGTTGTATCCTTGGTTTTGGAGCTTCAAATATTGTTGTTAGAATCTTGTGGATAGTTCTATTTTAAGGTGTTTCTTGTGGATGGATTTTCATATTGTTTTTTGGTAGGCCCAGTTTTATTTGTGGAATATGCCCACCTTTATGGGTAGCTCTTTTGGTTGTTATGGGTTGCCTCATTCTTTTGTGGTTGGCTATGAGAACCATCTTGATGTGAATTTCTTTTTGGGTGAACCTTCCATGAGAGTTTAAGTTGTGTCCATTCTGGTGTTGAGCCTTAGAGGTTCTCATTACTTAGACATGAGAGAGGACATGGGTGTACAATTGGACAATTGGAGTGTGTGATCTAATAGATGAGTTTGGTATACTAGATGGAATTTTTCTATAACTTTTTGGATGCACCATGTGAGGGTGATCCATGTTTTGACCCTAGGTTATCTGTGTGTGTCGTGATTTGAGGTGAGAGTTTATGTTATTCTCTTGAGGTTGCTTACAGTTTTTATTCCTTCCATTGGGTTTGAAAGTGCTTTTGGGTTAAGATCTTGTTTCTATTATGGTTTCTCTATTATCATAGGATGCATTTCCAGTAGTTTCTCTTTGGTGTTACCATATTAGAGGAATTATAAATAGTGGGGATTCTATGTTAGGGATCTCATGATTCATAGTGATTCTTGTTTGAGGTTCTGTCTTGGTTGTGCTTGGGTCATTTGAAATCCTCGTGGTTGATCAGTCAATAATTATTATCATATTAATTTTAGGATTTTAGGTTGGATCATGTCAGGAGTTTATATTAGTTAGGTCTTATTTGGTTATTTTATTTTCTCTATCCTTTTTATTTAATTAGATTTTATGAGTGAATAAAGTTACATGGTAGGGAGTTTGTGGCACCCCTCATGTGACTATTTTATAATTTTTGTATTATTTTATCTTATATTGAGTGGTTTTGAGTTTAGGTAATTAATGAGATGGAATTTCATGTTTTTGGAGGATTTTTGGGTGAATAATGGTTTTACCACATGTTTAGTAGTAACCATGTGGTGCTAGTGAGGATAAGCATATCATGGTGACAATGTTGTTCTATACATTTTTTCACTATTTTTCAAATAATGTGGAGATCCCCAGAATTTGTGATGCATGTTTAGCCTATGTTGAGGCTATAGCATGGTTGGAACATGGTTTGGAATACCATGTGGATAAACCATGAAGGTGATCTATTTTTAATTAGTGGGCTCTACATGGTTAGCACATGATTTGGAAAGCTATGTGGTCAAACCATACGAGCTGTCCATGTGTTTAAATTTTGGGAATTTTTGAAAATACACTCTTTGAATTAAGAAGAGATTCACCCATATTCTCCTTTATTCATGTCGGATGACCCTTAGGAGATCATGGAGGTTCTCCACTCTCCCCGTCCATTATTTTTTGGTGTCTCTTTGTCTATTTCCAAGAGGTTTTGAGGTATTTCTTCTTATCTTTACCACTTATTCTCCCCCTCACTTTTCTCTTGGTTTTGTTTTTCTCCATGAATAATAGATATATTTTTTTAATTTTATTTTTCAAAGTGGATTTATTTTTATTGAAACTAGGAATATATATGATATCCTTGTGGTGATTTAAAATCATTTCATTGTGTTTTTAGATTGTCATTAAGGGTTTCTGTTGGAAATTCCATGTTTTCATATTTGAATTAGAATGATTTTATCTACTAAGATTTTATGGAATCTCATATGGATTTTAAATGGTTTCAAATTTAATTCGGGTATTTTAATCTGATTTTGGTTTTTAATGAATGGAAACTACGTTTTAAAGTGAGTTTTGTTTTAAAGTAAGGTGTTGACCTGAAAATTATTTGTAAATGGATTCTTTAGTGGATTTGAAATAGTGATTTGTAATGTGTTTGTGGTTTCCCCTTGTGTAAAATGCCTTGATGGATCTTTTCAAACAATTTTATGGAAATGGATAGTCATTGGACTTGTTTTTTATTTTAAAAAAGAAGACCCATGTCAAATGGTTGCTTTGAAATATTTTTAAATTGTGTGTGATTTCCATTATTTTATAAGAGATGTTTAATGTGGTGTTTTATGAAATGGTATAAGGGAATAGTATCCTGAGCCATGTTTTATGATAAAGGCCTAGTTGGAACTTTGGTTTTGAAATGGTTATTATGAGAGACACCCCATGAATTACCCTTGATTTGTTTACCCATTGTGTGGGTTTTCTTTATCTTTATGAGATACTTGTTTATCCCCTTGAATGAGAATGTTCTTGTTTAGACTATGGGTTTATTTTATATATATGGATATTCATTATTTGATTGTCAAGGGTGAAGTTTAGCCATCACTTGTTCCTTGTGGGATATAATTATCTTGTATGTTCTTTTTCTTCACTTTAACTTTTTGGTCATGAGTACTCGGTTACTAAGTGGGAGATCTAATTTTTCCGCTAGTTAGTTTACACACTGCTAGTAGACCTTCAATTATTCTTGGAACAAGGGCTAGGAGGGGATTTTCATTGCAAAGAGACTTGTGTGGGCTAGTTTTATGACTTGTGGTTTGGGATTCAGTGCATACCGATGGCTGGTTTTTGAGTTTTAATAATCATAAACGGTTAGATTCTTCATATTTTATGGATTTATGGTAGGTTCCGTGACACATTCGATTGATCGATTATTTATTAATATATGGGAGTTTTATCTAGTGCTTGTTTATATCACTTACCCTTACTCTACTATTGTGGAACCTTTTACTTATTTATATTTTATGTATTCATTGTGTTATATGGTTCCTACTTGTTATTCTTGACCCAATAATGTGTTGGATTATTTACTTTTAAAAATTATATTTCAAAGATTTTTTGGAAAACCTGTTCTGAATTTAAAGCCTCATGTGTGAGTTTCTTTAAAGTGGATTATAGAATGGGTCTTTTGGTTTAAAGATAGTTTCATCTGGTAAAATGTTTTAATGTGACTATTTTAATCTAAATAAAAAAGTGATTTTTTTGAAATATTAATGAAAATTTGGTTTTGAGATGGATTAGGCCAGTGAAGATATTTTCAAGGTAATTTTTTTTTGAAATATTTTTATTGAATTGTTTTTATTTTCTATATGTTATATTTGAAAATATTACTTTCTAGATTTATTTTCAAACTAGCATTGATGATTTGCCTTATGAAATGAATTACACCATTTCATTGGGTTGTGGTGACCTATTTGGATTTTTAGCTCACACCTATATATTTTAGGTTCCATATTTCTTGTTTTATCCATCCTTTGTTCCTTGAGGCCGACGTGGGGTGTGTTGGTTGTTTGTGAGAAACCAGATCTTGTATGGAGATAGTTCATTTTTATCTTGAGTTGACTTTTAGTTGTTTTATTTTTAGTTAGTATAGTGTCTATTGCTGTATTGTATCTTCTGTTTTCTTGAATGATGTTTATCTTTATGAAAATGGGCTGGATTAGTTAGTTAGTTATGACCTATTTAGCATGTATATTTATTTTGGATCTTATAATTATTTATTCAACTATATTCATATCTAATATGGGATAAATAATTCCTAAAGGCATTATTGTGATGCTTAAGAACTATTTTAAAGTTCATAGGGATCGAGAATGCCCTTCAGTTCTTATGAAGAATCAGGTTGGGTGTTAGGTTTGTTGGTGGACCATTCCAGTTCATTACAAACCTATATCCATTTTAGTGTTCTAGGACGAATACCATGGCATGGATACCATATTCCCATTATTTACTCTCTCTATCATGTCCTCAGCCTCACCACACCCTTATGCACCAACATGTTCAATTTTATGGGTGATTTGTCATCCATGTTTCACATAAAGAAACTTAATATGCACCAAATACAGTAAATCAGACATGATGGCCTCTTTGTTTTCTATAGAATTATGGACTAATCCAGTACACCTAGTAAAACGGGATCACTAGGAATTTCCATGTTTATCCATTTTTCTTAGGGTGATTCACTAAGCGACACATCCTGACAGCCTTATTCGTGCACTACCATGTCCTATGAAATGTTATTTTTAGGGTACCCATTCCATATTAGGAGACTCAAAATGCACCAAACCCATCAAAATAGTCTATCCTAAGTATTTACTTATGCTCGTTTCGTAAAAGAGGACACCTCATAAAAAGCGCCAACCACTATGGGCATTTCGGTGGTCATAGTTCACCCTAATTCCAAAATGGATATTAAAAACATCTTTCCCAACACTCAATCATCTAAAATAGAATCAAAATGTATATCACTTACTCAAAACCCACAATCACTCAAAATTGATAGCACCGTGCCCACTACTAGGACATAGTGACCATCTAAGTGACCAAGAAATCACCTATGGTCTCTAGAACACCTCTAAACTCCCCCATAAGCACCTATATGCTTTGATAAAATGAAAAGAGATGGTAAATTTGGAATAATTTTTCTTGGTAATGACTTTTTAATTTTTTATTATTTTAGGAAATTTCTAAGTGGTTTCTAAGAAGGTCCCCTACCCCACTTATAAGAGGAAGCCTCCTAACCTCACTTATTCACACCTATGAATCCATATATCTCAACCAAACCCTCCCAAAATCTCTCCCCAACATCATTAGACACATTTTAGAGGTGATGTGCTTCCCAAAAACCAGACCTAGGGTCCTTAGTAAGATATCCAAAGGAGATTCTTCTAAGTGAGGGAATTATCTTTAGTAAGAAATTTTATTTTATTTATTATTTTACCACATTAAATTCTGTCTCAAAACATATAATATAATAACACCAGTATATAACATATTCTGAGATTTTATTATAATATTTATATATCCCTCTCCATCAAATGGGAAATAAATCTATTGCTCATGTGAACGACATACTACCACTTCGTGAATCAATGCAATTTTCTTTTCCATCATTGAATCACATGGATAATCATAGTGATGGAAATAATTAATATATATGATAAATATAACATGATATTAATTATTTAAAATTAATATATCATCCAAGTTCTTAACCTTTCACCCATTAATGGAATTATATCACCACTCGTGTGTACGTATGACCTACCATCTCCACGAAGCAATGTGATTCATTATCCATGTAAAACTTTAAAAAATCGTTATAAAAATGTATATAAAGAAAATTGATATTTATAAAATTAATATAATTATCTATATTATGGATCTATATTATATGAATAATAACAGTAACTTCTATGACAAAACTTACATAAGAAAACGAAGCAGCTAACACCTAAAACAATAGTAATAATGTAATATTATTAATTAATGGGTGGTAATATTTTATAATAGTACCATATATGATATTATAAATATTAATATGTTTTTGGTATAAATTAAAAACAATTTTAAAACCATTATACTATAGTTTAAATCATGTTCAACTAAATGGAAGTGTGAGGTAAGGTATTTCATCTCAAATCCAATTCCATTGAGATATATCTGTTATTAGACACATATTCACTTTTATGTGGTGTATATAATACCATTTTGACATATTTAACATGAATAAAATTTTAATCAACATGATTATTATTTCAATTCAAGTTTAATTTTTTAAGGAGTTACATTTTTAAAGTTACCAAAGTGGTAAGAATATATTTTAAAATCTCAATTATTAGGGATTGATCTTATTTTCATCGAAAGAATATTATAACCTATCCTTATTGAAATACATCTATTTTCTTATCCTCTAGATATTTAAGAAGTTTCTATATTCTATTACAAATTTTACGTTCTTATGTACTTGAATCAATAAAATAAATGTTTAAAATAAAAAATGATTTTATTTCTCTTTCAATTGGATATATTTTTCTTCCATGTCCATTTTCTTAAAAACTGATTCAAAAAAGTCATTTTATTTACTCAAATGATTTATTAAGAATATTTTAAGTTATAATTTAATTTTAAAAATGGTTTTATAGGAATATTTCTATTATTCTCACAAATGGTGTTTTCAAATTTCTTTACAGAAATTTAAAAGGAATGTTTTAAACATATACAGTGATAATAGACTTCCCTGCCACCATATAAATTTTATGAATTTTCAATGGATTTAAAAAGAAAAATATTTTATTAAAAAATATTTTAATATTTCAATTTTATTACCTTTATTCTTTCAAATTACATGTTTTTATTACAAAAACTATATTCCCGATGAACCAATGGCCACCTCTCATCTCTAGATTAATTTTTTGATTTTTAACTTTCTATCGAGAATTTTTTTTATTTTGATCTTTTTTCATTGGAAATTTAATTTTTCTTAAATATCCATATTATTTTTATCATTCATATTATTATAACTTAAACCATATACTATTTTTACACATGGTGTTTTAATATGGAAGTTATTTGATTGATCGGGGTGATAAATATGTATTCTTTACTCAATGCTGATATTTTTTAATATAGTATATCATTCATAAATTAAATAAATTATTTGATATATGATTAATTATTTTTAAATTTCATTATGAGTAGTGATTGGAATTATATATCCCCTTGATTCATCAGTGGGTCTCATGAGACAAATCAATTGGAAAAATTAAATAGTGTTTTATCCATAGTTATAAATTTTCTTGGTTCAAGATATTGATGGTATATTTATCATGATGTATGAGATCGTGACGTTAAATATTATGAAGTTTCTTCATTGAGAAATTAATTATTATTATCCATGATATTACTATATTTATATTATACTTGGATTAACTTCAAGATCATGTGATTATTTATTTATAAATCTTTGATCATCATTTATTAATTCCATATTATTCTTGTGATCAATTTATTTATTAAATGGAATGTGTTTTTAGTTATTTAACTTTCCATATTGAATATTCCGTATTTATTCATGATAGATTCCACTATATGTTCCCCTTACTGAGAATTTTAGCTCACCCTTATTTTATTTTTTTTCCCCAAGACATGAAGAAGAATTCTTTGAAGGAGTTTAATGATGCTAAATATTTCCCATTATAATGTTTTATATTCTATTCCTAGTGTAAAATAGGAATTATATATATATGTAGATCTCAAAGACTAATAATATTTGTGATCATTTAGGATTTGATCCCATGTATATATGATAATAAAATAAAGTAACCACTAGATCTAGGTTACTGGATTCAAGTTGTTGAATCCCCCCTCCCACAACCTCTTTTCTAGGCAGTGATTCGAAGGACAAGGATGAAGTACTAGTGAAGGTCGTGGATCAATTTAGTGAATCAGACTACTAGTTTCCATCCTTTAAAATTTTATATATGTTTGGAGGTGATTTTTTCAAGGCAATTCTATAAAGGATGGAGTCAATAGTCTAGAGAAGGCCATATCTCACTTTGGTGAAGGAGGATACTTGTTTTTAGACTCTCTAATCATGAAGACCTTCTTAGGTGATGTTTTCAAGGCATCACCCAAAATGAAGGGTTCAATGGTCTAGAGAAGTCTGTAGATCACTCTAGTGAAGGTGTATATTGGTTTTAAAGCTCAAAAATAACATGTATATTCATAGGTGAAGTTTCCAAGAGGTTGTGGGTAGTTTATTTTTCTTAGTGGCAGTTATGAAGGGATGTGTTGGTGAACCCAAAAAACATCATGGTTTTCTGTTGAAGCACTCATCATATAAAATATCTACTAAGACATCATGTTCCTCTACGCCTCTCACAATCTGTATTGAATTGGTGGTTATAAATAGGTTTTGGGATGTGTGGTTTGGTGCTCCACCATTTTCTAAGCATGAAATGAATTGGCCTCTCTCCCACCGATTGGTTTAATATATCAACATTTATGTTAGTTAGAAATGCTAATGTTAATAGATTATATGCATTATATGGTGATTCATGATAGATTGATTTTGTTCTCATTGACTTTGGAAATTTTATATGATGCTATATTTCCAAGGGTCTAGATTTTATCTATAATTTATATGTCAGAGATGATGTTTCAGTGTTGATGCGCCTATTGTTGATGATTTTGTTGGAGACAACTTCATCAACGGTCTAGTTTAGTGGGATATTCTTGGTGTTTCATCCTTAATTAACCTTTTGAAGGCATTTTTCCTATTTATGGTGGTTGTTTGATGGTGGGTGGACATCAATGTCATGTAGTGGTTGGTGGTGAGTCCTATGAAATCACAACCTTAATCATCACATTGGTCCATGGATCAATCCATCAATTTTACTTGGGCTCTATGCACTGACTCCATTTGAATTTTGAATATTTTTTTGGTTTTTTTGTGTTTAGGGATTTTTGAAAAATTAATGGTAAGCCTATTTCCAAGTTAATATTTTTTTTAGTTCCCAATAAACCTAAAATTGGTTTTATTCTAAAATAAAAAATGGATTAAAAGGATTTAAAATATTTTATTGTTTATCTAAGAAGCGTTTTGGATATATATTCTCAAGGTACTTCATATGATGTGGTACATGGTGAAGTTGATGATATATTTTCTAAAGTATTTCAAAAGATATCCAAAATGATTTTTGGAAATGGTTTCATAAATTATTATATATGATATAATATAATGTGAAATGACACATAACCGATGTGGATTTAATTAATGTGATAGATTGATGGAGATATTCCCAAAATGTATAATTGCATAAGATATATTTTACTATAATAATATTTTATGATACATATATATGCCATAGTGTATAACATAAGTGGAATTAAATAATATATTATTCCACATTAGGGTATATCATATGGTGAAATATTATCATATCACTAAACAATATTTAGCTATATTATAGTTTACACCATAGAAATATCTTAAAAGTTTTGATATTGGTTAATTATATCACATGATTAAAATTGGTGGTAGAACATAAAATATCAATGTCCAATCATTATCCACATAAATATATCATTTATCATCAATGTTTCATATAATGTAATGTTTAGAGAATTAAATGAATTTATATGATAAATGAACGATTGGTCTAAGGTTACAAACATTATAACCAATATTCCATTTACTCATACATTATATAACATATGTGTAAATTTATGGAAGACTCAAGGAGAATCCATAAGGCCAATATAAAGAAATATTATTTAAAAGATGGAATATACAGTTCATATTGATTATCTTGGACCAAAATCTATATTATTCTTCTTTATTTGCTTCAATGGGTACTAGTATACCATGGTTGTAAGAATAATCTCACCCAAATGATGGGTGATTCTGGTTAGCTCATGGATACATCATAGAGAAAGGATCTTACTGGTTATTTCTTAATGATCTAAATCAAACTAATATTTTAATATAAGATATTTGACCAACTTTTATAAAAGCTACAAAGATAAGTTCTTCATTTTTTTTAAAAATGGTTTTGGTTTCACAGTATAGAGATCTTGATTTTAGGTTTCTTTGAGTCTTCTGATTCTTGAACAAGTGTTATTTAATCCTTAGAAACCTTAAAATGACATCCATGGTATAAAAAGTATATTTTATGTCTTTGGGAATATCATTTTATATGATATAGATATATCATATGATAGATTTATAATCCAATAATAGTGTATGATTTGGTTGTATCATAAGGAAATGTTATGTAAGGAATCACATCATTTGATTCACATATAACACTCTATGTCTGGTCATTGTAATCTAAGGTTAAATGTTAAAATTCAAGAATCTTACAAATAAGGCAATTAATTATTGAATAAATTTCATATAAAGAAATTTCTAGGATAAATAAATGAGTTTTTAAATTTTAAACACATTGGTTGGAGGTTACAAACAATTTATAATCACATTTTATTTACTATTACATGATAAATGTATGAGTAAAGTAATGGATGATCAATGAGTATCCTCAAGGCCTATATAAATGAGTTGGAAACCATTTATATGGCCAATCATACTTATTCTATCAATTTTCCCCCAAAACTCTCTTTCTCAATCATATTTTTTCACCTAAGATACTAGTATATCATGGTTAAAAGGAGAATACCACCCAAATTTTGGGTGATTCATGTAACAACCCTGACCCCAGTAGCTTGGAGTTAGTGTCTTATTTATTACATTAGAATAATATACAAGTAATCACATCCCATTGGACTGAATGGTTTAATAGTATTGGTAAACCAGATATATACTTGAGTCCCATATTACAATTGAAAATACAAATCACAACATAATTTATTTAGAGAATTACATTATTCACTCTACAATATCCTTTCACATAAATCATAGTACCCTTTATGGAATCCTAGGGAGAGAAAAAAATAAGGGTGAGTTCAAATGTTCAATAAGGGTTAATTACAATGGAATCTATCAAGAATCAATAAATAATAATAAATATGGAAAGGTAAATAACTGAATACACATTTAATTTAGTCAATAACTTGGATATCATAATTATACAAATAATAATCAATATGGAATGGTAAATAATAAAAAGCACATTCCATTTAATAATAAACTAGGAATAAAATGCATCCATAGATCATTAAGAAAATATCATGGATAATAAGATAAGATATAATGAATATGATAAGATAAATAATGGAATACGTGTGAAATTTAATAAAAAAACTGAGAATGAAATGAATCTAGAGATATTATCATTGTGAAAATATCATATATAATAATAACTAAAGTCTTACTAAAGGAAATAATTAATTATTGGATGTCATGATATTAGACATTATGATACCTCTACCACCATTACCTTTCATAAGATAGTTTAAAACTATAGGTAGAAAACCATTTAATTCTAGATTACTGATTCTACTCATGAGACTATTGAATACTCAAGGGTCTAAAAATTTCAGGCCCCAACTACCATTTCATGTCCAAAGTTTCCTCATATATCAAATAATCTATTTAATCCATGAACAATTATGCCTTATCATCAAATATCTTTATTAAGTGAATAATACAGATTTATCAATATTTCCAAAAAAAAATCAATATATAACACTATATGTATAAATGATATAATATTTATGAAATAAACATATCCATGATAAATAAAATGTATATTTAGGGGAAATTTAATATCCACATGATAGTGAATAATTAAATGGAAAGGTAATGAATACAAAAATTAATCAAGGAAGTGAATAGAAAAACATTCCTTGGTAAAAATGATAAAAAATCCATATAATGAATAAGGATGGTATCAATACAACATATACCTAGTGGAGTATAATAAAAATAAAGGGATGTTGTTTTTTATGAATAAAAAAACCATAAAAAGTTGTTTGAAAAAATTCTTGAGAAAAATATAATTTTCATTTTGAAAATCACCTTTTAAAATTACAAGTTCACAAAAAAATTTGATAATAATTTTATTTTAAAATAACATTTAAATACTATAAATAAATATTTAAAAATTTTATAGGTCATTACAATAGAAAATTCCATACATACTGAGTATGTTAAAACAAATATTCCTTTCACAATTTTATTAAAAGACAAACAAAGCTTGTTTTAAAAAATACATGAAGATTCCTTTCATTTTTTTAAAAAATTAAAATTGGGAAAAATTTTATTTCATAAATCATTTGGAAAAGGTTAAAAAAAATAATTGAAAACATTTTTAGAGAACATGGTTTTAGAAGAAAACATATTTTCGAATAAAGAGAGAAATGGAGCCGTATTTTAAAAAACATTTTCTCAATAATTTTAAGCACCAAAAGAGTGAAAAAATGGAACTATTACTTAAAAATTTCACTAATAAACAAAGGAGAATAAAATTAAATGTGTTTATTAAGAAATGTTAAAATTATTTACTTCAATTGAAATTCAATAATAAACAATCTCTATTATAATAATTTTATGAAATAAACCCTTAAAATAATCATAATATTGAAGTGGGGATTAATAAATGAATTGATTATGTACATCAAATATAAATCCACATAAAAAAGTGAAAATAAAATAAAATATAATAAAATTTTAGTTCATAAATAATCTTAGAATATCAATGATGATGAAAATTAATATAATCCAATGAAAAGAAATTGAGATATAAAATTATTTACCACTTAGTAACTCTTAAGTTAAATCCCCTTGGATGTAATAATTCAAATTGAAACTCAAATTACCATGAATTATTAATTAATATTGATGTTACATGTTAAAGGGTCAGTATATACACCATATAAAAGATATTAGTTTTATAACATTATAATATTCCTCAATTAATAGAAATTGAGATGAAGTCCCCTACCTCACACTTTCTTTTGATTGGACATGATTTAACCTTATGTATAGTGGTTTAATAAATGTTATTAACGTATAAAATAACTATATTAATATTTATAATATTATATATTATCCTTTTATAATATCTTATCTCCTGTTCATTAATAATCATTCATTTTTTAATTGTTTCTGTTATTAATTTTCTTGTTTTCTCATTTGTGTTTTGTCATGAAATTTTAGGTTCTAGTGTATATTATATAGTTAAATCATATAAATATTAATTACAATGAAATAATTATAATATTTATATATAAATTATAATTTTAATACCAATCATGAAATATGGTTTTGAGAAATAAAGTACGTTACAATCATGGAGATAGTAGGTTTTACGTATGCATGTGCAACATTTCCATTTTTCAACGATCATATTGTAAATGAGGAAAGTCATATTTTATCTTTATAAAATGACCATAATATAAGGTTATATAATTAAATATACTTATAAATATCATCCATGTGGTGCATTGATGAAAACATAGAGTCACATCGCTTCATGAAGGTGGTAGTCCACACCTATATAAACTATGTTATTATCTTTAAGAGACTGAAAAGGTAAGAAATAAAATGATATATTGTATTTTTTGAATGATAAATATGTCATTAATATCATAATTATTTCATTTATATATCATATATTCATTAAAATTATCCTTATTACCTTCTATGTAATGCGTTAGTGAAAAATGAATCACACCTCTTCGTGATGCAGTAGTTTGTTGTACACACGAGCAATGCGATCATATCCCATACAGAATATAAAGAAAAAAGGTATATATGATATAATTAATCCATAGGTATAATTATGTTATAAATATAATATATATAATTTATATTCATCTTTATATACAACTTTTAAAGGTGGTAATGGAAAAACGAATGACATAAGTTTGCGAGGCGGTAGTCCACCATACACACGAATGATGATTTTGTAACCCATTTGATGGATGTGGGGATGGTTGTAATTCATTATATTAACATAAAAAATATAATTATATGTAATATTATAATTTTATTATACCTTAATGGTTTAATAAAAATTTAAGTAGGTGGAGGAAGAAATAAAATTAAAACACTTGTTAAAGAATGTTACCTCTTCTTTGGGTAACCTCCTTAAGTTTAGACCAAAATCCTTCTTCGGTTGGATTTATGAAAAAATAAGGATTATAAGACGAGGTTATGGAAGTAGTAAATTTATTTGGTTAAGACTTAGTTGAATCAAAAGTATTTGAATATGTGAAGAATAGGGGAGTGGGGGAGACCTTTTATAAGTGAGGTGAGTGGCATAATTTTACTTTTTGAAAAGAAAAATATGTACAAAACTTTTTCACATTAAAAAAGGGTAAAATAGATTATTATAGATCATTATAAATTATAAGGTCTAAATATGGCCACAAAATATATTTTATACAAGTTTTTAAGTCATTTTTAACCCTTAACTTTTAAGTTTAACCACTGGTAAACTCATTTTTACCATAACTGTAGTAAATATTTTTTTTACTATTTTTAACATCAATTATGGTAGAAATTAAGTTGAAATTATTATATAATATAAATTATTATTATTTAAAATATTTAATACATTTTATCAAATTCAATTCACATAACTGTCAACATATAATTTAAAATTAATCCTGCGGACGCAATGAGAAAGCTGGTTTTCAAAGAGAAAATGTTCAAAAGTTTACAATTTTTTTATATAAAAATTCAATATTAAAATTATCCAATTTACTATACTAGATTAATATATATATATAATTTAATTAATTTTACTTTAAAAATAATTATATATATAATTTAAAAATATAAATAATTTAAAAGAAAAGGTAATTTTCAATTAAAATTCAATATTTTTCAATATTCATCAAAAAATGAAAATTTTTAGAAAAATACAAAAAAATAATCTTAATATAATTTTAATATTATTATTTAAAAAATAAATTTCATTTAATCAAATAAATTTTATAGAATTGGTAAAAATTAATTTTAAACTAAGTGCACAAAGAGCGACTAAACCATATTTTAGAAAAAAATAACATTTTTTAGAAAAGATTTCTTTTTTTCTCTTAAACGATTCTTATTTTATTTCTAATAAATAAATAAGCACAATTTTCAAAATATATTTATTAATATTCATAGCTTCCAATTTAGAAATTAGGTTATAATGGTATACTATATTATTGTTTATTTCAACTCAGGGTTGCGTGTTTCACAAGCCATAAAAGAGATAAAATTTAAATAAATATATTTCATGGGTTGGTTAAGCTTGGTGTTTCATGTCACATATGATATAAAAAAAATGTTATTATTTTAAAATATCATGGTGTTACATACTCCCCACCTTAAATAAATTGTGTTCTCATAATTTGAACTTGATCATGGTAATCAAGGATTTGTAATTTGGAAATAAAATTGTTGAAAAACAAACATCATAAAGGGGTTAATAAAATATACTCTTAATAAGAGATAAAGTTATGTAAACAGGTCATATGTAATAACATATAAATAGGTTTCTATGTAGAATAACATTGGTGTAAAGTGAAGATATGGTCATAGAATAAAAGTGTAAATAATTATAGAGAATGATAGAGGTCATTAACCACAAGAAAGTGAATGGTCAGTGGAAAGTTAAGAACCTAAAAACCATAAATTTTTTATGGTTTAAAAGAATATGTAATTCATCAAATATTAATATAATAGGATAAGTTTTTTGTTTCAAGATTCGTTTTTCTATATTTGAGGAATTTTTTTACTGTCTAAGAATATAATGGAATGTACTTACTTGATATTTTTTTTATTTCATAATGAAAATTTCATTATTTGGTTGTGATTAAATCAATTTACAATTCAACACTTACTCTAATAAATGAATATGAAACAATGATTTTTTATGCTTGAGGAACTAAAATTCACTTTTAACGGATCATAGGATCCATAAAAGAGTGAAAAATCCTTTTGTGTTTCTATAACTATTTTCCAAAAAAATATGGGTTTCACAAGTTATCCAATATAATATATTAATCTATAATCCTTTAGAGTAACACCACTAGTTAATCCTTAATATTTTTTTTCAAAAAAATTATCTAATGTTATATTAACCAGAATTTCATGAAGGCTAGTGGTAGGTGTTAAACTCTTATCTTCCTTCTATTATGGGTTTAATACCCACAACCTTTCCCGATGTGATGGATTGTCACTCGACATATGGGTTTTCACCAAACATATGGGTTATATTTTTTATAAAAATATATTAATATATTTCATATAACATTCCAAAAAAATATGATGGAAATCCCTGAAATAAAATTAATCATTAAATAACCTTTTTAATAAGGCTTTGAATACAATTTATTTTGGTTTAAAAAATGTCTAATAATCTTATTTGACTATTATTATAATTTTATTAATGATCATATTAACTCTAAAGGTCATAAATACCTTTAAACTTATGTATATAAAATGTAAAGGCATTATTACCCAAGTAACTTTTTCATTAAAACATTTACAAAACCAATGAGTTTTATTGATATAAATTTCTCCCAAAATATCCTTAATCTTGGTAGAATCCCATCACATAAAACCTAAAAGGGGTGTTTAATACATTTATCTTATGATAAATCATAAACTCATAAACCCATGATGGTATCTATAACTCTTAATTTAATGAATACACATATGCTTCTAAAATTTAACACAATCCTTAGATGTTTCATGATTCTTATAACAAAAATATCATTGGTAAAATAATTCAACAATTTAATTCATGAATCCTAGTATATAAATACTTCATCTGTTTTATTTCCACATAGGTCCTTCCTTGGTCTAGGTTTTAACCTTTATAATAGAGAATTGACTTAGATAATTCCTAGGTTTCCCACATTTTAGACAACAAACTATAAATGCATCCCTAGTATGATATTTATTTCCTTCCATAATATTATTCATATTTTCTAGGAAATTATTTGTTTTGTGATCTTAGTTTCCAAACATAAATAATTTTCCCTTTCCATTGAGACACATTCCTGGGTGCCTTCTTCCACATTTCAAACATGAATGAAATCAATCCTTTTTTTTCTATGGTCTCCACCACTATAGATCTTAGTGAACTACATTATTCTCTTTTTGGTGAGTTTGAGAGTTGGTTAATGTATAAGTTGTTAATCATATTTTGGGATAATTGACTAGGAATAATCATGATATATTTCAATCCTATCATTATACCATTTGGATTCTCATAGTCACCAAATTTTCCTTTATATTCAATTTTAAAATTATTCCTTTGGGTTTTCTCTATTTTATAAATCAAAAAAGCATAGTGCGATCAACAATAATCATAATGGAAAAAACATAAAATCATTTATAGTTTTTTTAAATCATGAAACATTATTTTCTATACAGGACACCTTAGGTTTAACCTAGGTCATTCATTATCATCATCTATTCAAATCCTTCATAATTGTTTGTAAATAAAATGTGAATTATCTTAAGCATATCCCCCAGGAGTGTCAAACCAGATGTATAATAAGGCCCATTTTTGTGCACTAGGTGATTATTGAGTCAATCCCAATATTCTATTTTAAGAATTACTACCTTTGGGTATACCTATTCTAGAACCACATTCACTTGTATTATCCTGACAGAGACGTATTTCTAAGAAAAACCACATAATATTTAACATACAAAAACTTTAGTATGTTATTCTATACTTATCCTAAAATTCTATCATAGGGTTATATTATATAATCTATATTTTCCTAAATCTAGTTCCCAAGGTTTCTACTAAACTTCCTCCAATGCCAACTGGATTGACCTCGACCCCAATAGCTCAAAGCTAGTATTTTATTTATTAAATTGGAAAAAGATACAAGGAATCACATCATAATAGACCAAATAGTTTAGTGGTCTTTGTTAACTAAATATATACTTGAGTCCCATATTACATTTTAAAGGCCAAATTACAACATAATTGTTTTTGAGAATAACATTATTCCCTCTAGAATATCCTTGTACATCAACCATAGTATACATTATGAAATCCCATGGAAATTAAAAAAATTAGGGTGAGTCCAAATGGCTAGTAAGGGTAATGTACAATGGAATCTATCATGAATCAATGAAGAATAATAAATAAGGAGGTAAATAACTAATCACACATTTGATTTAGTTAATAACTTAGATATCATAATTAGATAAGGAATAATCAATATGACATGGTAAATAACTAGAAACACATGACATTTAATCAATAAACTGATAATTAAATACATATAGAGATAATATCATTACAAAAATACCATGGATAATAAGATAAAGAATAATAAATATTGAAAGGTAAATAACTGAAAACACATGACATTTAATTAATAAACTATGAATGAAATGAATCCAGAGATAATATATTTGGGAAAATATCATGGATAATAATAAATAAATTCTTAATGAAGGGAATGATTAATTATTAGATGTTATGATCTAAGGCATCATGATACCTCTACCATCAAGAATTTTCAAGAGAAAGTTGAAAACTATAGGTAGAAACCCATTTAAGGATAGATTATTGATTCACCTCATGAGACTACCAATGCATTGACGGGATGTATAATTCCAATCCCCAACCATTACTTCACGTCCAAAGCATTCCTCTTAGACCAAATAATTGATTTAATTAATGAGCAATATGCCTTATCATCCAATATCTATATTGAGTTAAAAATATGGATTTATCAATATTTACCTAGATAAAAAAAATAAATTTTAATGAAAAACATCATATGTACAAATGATATACAGTTTAAAAAATAAAAATATCCATGATAAATAATATAGATATTTAAGGGAAATTTAATGTCTATAGGAAAGTGAATAATTCATGGGAAAATTAATGACTACAAGAATGAATCAAGGAAGTGAATTTCAATACTTTACTTGGTAAAAATTATCATAATATATATATATATATATATAATGAATAATGATGGTATCAATTCAAAATATTCCTAGTGTATTATAATTAAAATAAAGGGTTTATGTTGTTGATGAATAGGAATACCATAAAAAAGTCTTTAAAAAAATCTTGAGGAAAATGTCCTTTACATTTTAAAAATCACCTTTTAAAACTAGAAGTTCACAAAATTTTTGAAAACAATTTTCTATGATAATAACCTTTGAAACTTATAAAATAATATTTAAAACATTTAGTGGTCATGATGGAAGTAAATTCCATACATGCCGAGCATGTTAAAACAAATATTCCTTTCACATTTTCAGTAAAATCTAAATGAGCCTTGTTTCGAAAACGACATGAATATTACTTATTTTTTTTTTAAAAAGTAAAAATGGGTAAAAAGGTATTTAATGAATAATTTAAAAAAAATTTAAAATGTTTTTTATATCATTTTTAGAAAACATGGTTTTGGAAGAAAATGGATTTATGGCTAAAGAGAGAAATGAAGTCATATTTTCTTAAAAACATTTTCTCAATAATTTTAAGTACCAAAGAGTGGAAATGGTAGTATTAATTGAAATTATCATGAATAACTATTCGATACAAAAAAAATAGTTTATGAGGAAATGGTCAAATAATTTACTTTAACTTAATTTTAAGAATAAACCATCTCAATTAGAATGAGATTGTAAAATAAACCCTTACAATGATCATAAAATTGAAGTGAGGATTAATAAATGAATTTATTAGGTGTATGAACTATACATAATCCTAAAATAATTTTAAATAACACATAATATAATAAAAATTCATTTCAAACATGATCTTAGAATATCAAATATGATGAATAAGTAATATAACCCAATGAAAAGAAATTGAGTTATGAAATTCTTTACCACTTAGTAAATCTTAAGTAAAATAATCATGGATTTAATAATTCAAACTGAAACTTAAAATATCATGAATTATTAATTAATCATGGTATTACACGTAAAAGGGATAGTATATAAACCATATAAAAGAAATTATGTGCATAACATTATAATATGCCTCAATGAAGAGAAATTGAGATGAAGTCCCTTACCTCACACTTGATTTTGGTTAAACGTGAGTTAAACTCCTTTATAGTGATTTTGAACTTGTTATTAACTTATAAAATAACCATATTAATATTCATAATATCATATATTATCCTTTTATAATATCTTATTACCCGTTCATTAATAATATTTCATTATTTTCATTGTTTTAGGTGTTAATTTCCTTTTTTTATCATTCATTATTTTTCATGAAAGTTTCAGTTGTTGTGTATATTATATAGTTACATAATATCCAAAATAATAACAATTAAATAATTATCATATTCATATATCAATTATAATTTAGGACCTATCATGAAATCTTTTTTTGAGAAATTAAGTATATTATGATCATGGAGATGGTAGGCCATACATACGCATGGTTAACGTTTCCATTTTGCAATGATCATAATGAAAATGATGAAAATTATATTTTATCTTTAAAAAATGATCATAATATTATATTATTTCCTTAAATATATTTATAAATATCATCCATGTGATTTGGTGATGAAAATATAGAGTCACATCGCTTCATGAAGGTGACAATCCACATGTACATGAATGATGTTATCATCTTTAAGTGTTTAAAAAGGTAAGAAAGAATATGATATATTATATTTTAATAAAGATAAATATGTCAATATATAATAATTATTTAATTTATATCAAACATATTCATTAATTTTAACCATATTACCATCCATGTGAGACGTTAGTGAAAAACAAGTCACATTGCTTCACAATGTAGTAGTTCTCTGTATAGACGGTCGACGTTTTCACATCCCCTACAGAATGGAAAGTAAAAAATTTATATATATTATAATGAATAAAAATTTACAATTATTTTATAAATATAAAATATATACTTTATATCCATCATAATACCCATCCTTGAGATAATCTAATGGAATAATGAATGACATCGATTCGCAAGGCGGTAGTCTGCCGTACACACGTATGGTGATTTCATAACAAATTCGAGTGAGATGTGGATGATTGTAGGTAATTAAATTAAAATAAAAAAATATAATTATATGTAATATATTTAGGTTATTATATAATCATGTTTTAATATTAATTTAAGGATGTGGAGAAACAAATAAAAAAAATGCACATTAAAGAATGTTACCTCTTTTTCAGGTGGCCTCCTTAGATTTGCACCCAAAGTATTCCTAGGTTGGATTTATGAAAAAAATAAGGAAAATAGGATTATAGGATGAAATTTAGAAATTTATTTGGGAAGTTATTGACCAATTTAAAAGGATTTTAACATGTAAAGAAAAGACAAGAGGAGTGACCTTTTATAAGTGAGGTGAGTGACACACTTGTATATTTTGAAAAGAAAAAGGTGTACCCCCATTTTTCATATTACAAAAGGATAAAAAATGGAGTATTATAGATCATTATACAATATAAGGTTTAAATATTTCTATAAAATATATTTTACACAAGTTTTTAGGTCATTTTAACCCTTATTTTATTAGTTTAACCCCCGATAAACCTCTTTTTACCTTAACTGTAGTAAATAATTTTTTCCTGTTTTTACTATTCATTATGGTAAAAAATTAATCTACCCTTATTAGATAATATAAATTATGATGATTCCAAAATTTTAATCTATTTTTTCTAGTTACATTCACACAATTGGAAAAATAGAATTTAAAATTAATCCTACACATGTGATAAGAAAGTGGGTTTTCAAAGAGAAAATGTTGAAATGTTTACAAACTTTTTATAGAAAAATTCAATAAGAAAATGATTATAATGAAATTTATTATATTAATAGGTATATAATTAAACTAATTTTAATTTAAAATCAATTAAAAATAAAATTTTACTTTATAAATAATTTAAACAAAATGGAAGTTTTCAATAAAAATTGAGTATTTTTCACTATTCATCGAAAAATGAAAAATTTCAGAAAAATTTCCAAAATTAACCCTAAGATAATTTTGATATTATGATTTAAAAAATTAAGTTAATTTTATCAAATAAATTTTCTAAAAGTTGTAAAAAATAATTTGAAATTAAGTGTGTAAAGAGTGACTAAACCATCATTTAGAAAAATATAGTTTTTAGAAAACATTTTTATTTATTTTAAATGATTCTTATTTTATTTATAATAAATAGATAACCATAATTTTCAGAATTTAGTTATTATTGTTCATACATGAAAATTTATCATCTAGTTTATAACATTATACTATTTTATGGTTCTTTTCGACTTCAGGTTGTGTGTTCTGCAAACTATCAAAGAGATTAAATTTAAAGAAATATATTTAATGGGTTATTTAAGCTCAGTTTTCTATGTCACATACACTATAAAAAAATTTATTGTTTTAAAATCTCAAAGTGTTGTAATTCATGTCTGGTCATGGATATTCAATTGTGGAAGGAGTCCTTTGGCTTCTTCTTAAGGATTTTTATCCAACATGTGATTGAAGATAGGAGTTATGATTATCATCAGTATAAGGTACACATGTTGTTTATTTTATATTATACATGGTTTAGTTTCATAAAGATAAGATCTCAGGTTTTGGGATTTTTTATTTCTTATTCTACTTGAATAAGTGTTATTCAATCCTTATAAATACATTAGTGATATTATAGAAAAGGGTAGATAGTTAATTTATTCTTATAAGCTCTAAAGAATGAACATGTGATAAATTGTGAATCTACACATTAGATCTCCATTATCGATTCAATGAGTTTCATATCCCAGTAGTTGGGGTAGTGGAGTGAACCAATAGGTTTATAAGGATATCACATCAGATGTGTTCATATGAGGGGATGTGTTCTGAACCATTAGTGGTATCAAAACATTTCCATGATTTTTGGTTATTAGATTCATATTAAAAATATAGATGAAATGGATATAATTTTTGATGTTTTATTGGATATCATAAAAAATGATATAGATTTTGAAATATAACTCATTTTATGATATGTGATATCATAAGAAGTTATATGATGGAATAATATGATATAAGACATCATAACTTATGAAATATCTAAAATCATTTGGTTTTTAATAAATCATAGTGTATGATATAAGAAGTCTTATAAGATGATTATATCAATATACACTATTTGAATTCAAAAAATAGAGATTTATATCACCAAAACTATATAAGTTATGTTATAAGATTCATATCATAGGTACTAAAGATTTAAACCACAGATTATGATAGATAATGATATATAAATTATGATATATAGTGCTTGAGTTATTTATTATAATCTATGACACAGATGACCTAGGATAAGTTATTAGATTTGAACTGAATCACATCATATGATATTAGGATTTCATAAAATGTGACATAGTTAATTTTTTTTCTCTTTTTCAATTATGAATTCAATTATATAATTTATAAACTGTCTATAAATTATAGAAAAAAGTATTTTGTGATATATTTCTAATTCATAAACTGTTTTTGAATTGGTTAATTATAAATGTTTATAATTAATTTTTAAATATTTAAAAAAAATTAATAAATAAATATCCATAATATTAATAGTCAATATCATAAACCTTTTAAATTTATATGACATGACTTATAATTTTGATATGAAATTTTTATATATAAATTATAAGGGTAATTTATTTAGTATTTATAAATTAAAAAATAAGGAAAAATATAAAGGAGTTTATATTGAATTGTCATAATTAACAATTTAAAATGTTCAAATTAAGGCATTATTTAAATATATTATTTGAGTCATACCAAAAGGAGTTTTGATAAGTGATATAATAAAGGTTTATGTAATATTAAATGTGTGATATTTTTATTATGAAAAATGTTTAAATAGTATAAATGAAATATTTAATGTTTATATTTCAAATCTCATATATTGAAGTAAATTTCATATAAATGATAATATGAAAGCACTCATTTTTGAAATAATTGTCAATTTTTTTACATTTATTAAAATATTTAAAGTCCATAATGCCCTATTAAATTAGTTTAAAGTGATAAAATACTTCTATAAATTATCAAACAATAATTTAAGGTGTTACATGATAGGCATGGTAATTGATTTGGTTTTCTTATACCTTGAATTTGGATTGTACTTGGTTATGAATATGAATGAAGAAATTGATTATAGTTAATACACATTAGGTGTTAGAATCGTGATAGAATTGGGGCCTCTCTTGGGTAAAGAACTATGGGTAGAGAGACTTTGGGTCAAATTGCTTACAATCCTGGGAGGTTAGGATATATCTAAAAAATTGGGGGTTGGATACTTATCTCTCCATTCTTACTCTTATGGTGATTATTGATTTCAAATTATTCAAAGCATTTACAAAAATGAGATTCAGGTTCCTTATTCATGTGATGCATTCTGATATGTGTAAATTTAATCTAGATATTAATTTAGGCTTGAAACACAATCTATGGGATATTTAAAGAGTCACACATCAATAAAGTATAAACATATTGATTTGGTTAAATGATTATGACTCAAAACTAAATCATTTTAACATATCTAAATATAATTGTCTTTTAATTTTTCTTAGTAACATAAGCTATGGGTTATGTTTTGAGTTATAAATCAATATGGTTTAAATATATTGATTTTTTGGAAGGAATATAGGTTCAAAAGTAAATCATTTCAATAATTCATAAATTTAAAGATAATTCATGATATAAGATGTTGAGATAATATATCCCTTTAAAATACTAACTGCTGGACTTACTCTAAAGAAAACAGGTTTTAAGACCACTATCAGTGAATATGGGCGACTCTAACAGTCATGTGCCCATGAATTAGATTTTGTAAGAAAAGTATATTATAGGTGATCCTAATTTTTAGCTTCCAATATATGATGTGAACTTTGGATTACACTTTGCTGGGAAACTATAACTTTTAGGATACAAAAGGAATATAGTTGATTAAATCCATATTATGGATTAAGATAATAAGTTATCCACTGAACTATCCAACAATCATATATCATATTATTGACATATTTTTCTACCATAAATGGTAACATATTATGTTATTATATTAGTTGAGATGAGTCATGATGCAATATAGATCTTTTCCCACTTATGGATATGCTGAAATTTAAAAGGGTTCATCACTTTAGGGGGTGAAAATTTAATAAAAGACATTATTAAATGAATATAAAACAAGATATTCATATGATAACATATTATATTATATATAAAATGGAAAAATAATCATTAAATATTACTTTGAAATCAACCCGTGATAAGGAAAATCTTAATGGAAGAAACCTTATAGACAGGTATAAAACTTATGATTTTTTCTTAAGAAGGATAATTTTATAAGTTAAATAAACACCTTCCTAAATAAACAAATGTTTATGTTGATTAACATATGGATCTAGATTCTAGTGAGAAATATATATGAGTTTAATTAATGTTTCAAAGGAACTAATTTGATTCAATATTACCTAAGGAATTTTTAGTATCCACCAATACAATTAATGTGATTGGGTATGTTAATGACTTAGAGATATTGAAGGTTTATTTAAAATTTTTTCTGTATATTGAATTCATTATATAATCGTCATTAGAAATATTTTGATAGGGTGAATGTGTTCAATAAAATTTTCATTATTTTATCAAAGTGTTGAGGATAACTAAACCAAGCATTCAGTGTCCGATTTTCAGTGTTATATTAAAAGTACAAATGGGTGAATGTTCAAAACAAAAGAATAAAAATCCATTTGAAGTCCCAATATTCAATATTCTAATATCTATTAAAAATTATTGATACCTCGGGAGGTATTTGGAAATAGAGGAAATGTATACATATGATAGAATTTTCTAGAATACCTAAATGGGTTTAAGAAACTTGATGGATATTCTCAATTTTGTATAAGTGTTGTAGCACATGACCCTCTGCCCATTTGGTGAGGTATACTTAAGTGAATTAATGAGACCCAGGTTCAAAACCAGTTAGTGACATATTTCCGGGTACTGTAGCAGCACTGCAACAGGTACTGTAGTAGGCACTATAGCAAAACTGTACACGGTGCATGTATTGTAGTAGTTACTGTAGCAGGTATTGTTTGGTTCTGTAGTAGTTGAAACTATTCAACTTGGGCCACTGGTTTAGGATTGGAGTCCTCAAGGATTTCGGGCCACCCAGGCCATTAGGTTAGTAGGGATTTCGGGCTACCTTTAAGGCACTCGGTCCACCGCAAGGCCTTTGGGACACATGTTGTTGCCCTAGACAGACTCTACAAAAAGGAGTAGCCCAAAAAGAGGATTCAGAGCAGGTGTACTCACCAGAGTAGAACCAAATGGATTTTTTAGAATGAGATGGTATGGATATGCCATCAGGACTCACCTGTGCTTGCACGAGAAGCCTAGATAGACGACCATGATAAGTTGGAGAGCTACTATCATGATGAAGATGCTGGGGAGGGGCAGTTCCTTGTAGATAGTATGGTTGAATCCCCTAAGACCTTCAAGTCATGTAATCTCCTAAGCCTACGGGCCATGTAATCTCAGATCCTACGGGCCTTGTAAAGGTTCCGCCTCATCCCTTGAAGGGGGGGGGGGGTTATCAAAAATCAATAAAAATGATGGCCTTCGGGCCATTCGGGCTATAAGTGTTGTAGAAAACATTATTTAGTTTTAAAGGTTATATGATTCTAAATGTGTACTTTAAAAATTTTACAAATATATAGGAGTTAAAAATCAATGTATAATTTTTTTGGATCCTATAATTTCTATTCAATAGAGTAAAAAATATTGTTTTTTATAGATATTTGGACTATAAAGGAATATTTCAACCTTGGATAAATCTGGATAAAGGATGTTTATTATTATTTTTCTTATATAATAATAGAATTTATTTTTTAATAAAGATTTTTTATGAATATCATTTGAATTATTATTTCTCTTAGTAAAAATTCATCAAATTCTATAATACCTTTTGAAAATGAGAAAAGGATAATAATATTTTAACCAAGGATAAAAAGTGTATCCAATATATTTTTTAAAATATGAGGGAAATAGATCCACCATCGATCAATGGAATATTTTAAATAATAAAGTCTTATTTTTAGAATAATGATCCAAACACATAAAGTAACATATTATATATGTTTGGTATGATTTTATTTGTTATATATATTTCCATTAAAATAAATAAGTTCTATTTCCTTAACAAAAATGATTTTGCGTATCTTAACATATATTATGGAAAGAAAATAGTCTTTAAGAGGCCAGTAGGAGTATGGTTGTAATTAGATAAGTGTAAAGGTTAATAAATAAAATATTACACTAGAAAAAACTCAAAGTTAATTCCAATTTATATCTTAAGATAGTTTAGGGTATACTGGTATAGAAATATTGTTAATAGTTACATTTAGTTACTAAAATAATCTCAAAGAATTTTTTATAGAAATATTCCAAAATATATGGACTGTGAACTTAGGAAGAGTTTTAAGTTGACCAAGGAATTTATTAACATCATAAAATTTAGTTTTTTGATGTAAAGAATCTTAAATACCATGTTTATGATTTAAACATCAGGAATATGATTCCTAATCTCACCATTATTCAAACTGACTTTGCACATATATGCTACCCATTAAATGTGTTTAGTTAGAGGGTTTCATCAAATGGTCATTGATATATTTTCATTGATACTACCAAATTATTTATTTTTTTGACTTAAAACTAGTGTAGCAGTATATATGGTTGAACCCATATTGAAGGTGTTTCTAAAGACTAATAAATAACCTCAAATCAAGAAAATAAAGAAACAAAAGACAAGAAATAATGAGTGTGATAATTTTATACCGTGTGAGATGTGGTTGGATAGGAAATGATAAAATAGAGATAAAATGAAATAAAATAATAATTAATATGGATTAACAATAAAATAGAAGAATTATGTATTAACATATGATTCAAAAGTAGGGGAAATTTCAATTTTTTATTGTAAAAAGAATTATTTTACTTAAATTTTAATGAAATAAGATAATCTACGATTCTATGTTTTAATATACCACCAACACCTTCCATAGAGGATGTTAGTTTTTAGATGGTGAGTTTAGAGGTTTTTTAACCATTGAATTCATATATCTGTAAAGAGATGAGTATATTTTCTATGAGATCAAATTATCACTGATCATAGAGAGTAAAAACCCATAAGAAGAAATGATTCAAGGAGAAGTAAAATAGTAAAAAAATTACCCCTATAAGTTTAACCAAAAATCATGTTTGATTCAAAAAGATATAAATAATCTACAGAAAGAATCCAAAATAAAGAGAATTTAAAAGGCGTATTATTTTCCATTCCAACTACTCCCTTTAGTCCCCACCATATCAATTATTGTGATATCTTGGTTTGTACCTCTCTTTCTTCTAATCTCTTAATATCAATATGATTAATGGATCCCTCTATGTTTTAATCTAGTTGCATACCATCTCTCAGTACCAAGATCATAGATAACATCTTATGATGAATCCCTAATATCCATGTGGTGAGGGTCACTATTATTCATCTTTATTATGGTGACTCATGCCAAACCCCCCCAAATAGCAGCTTCACATGATTCTAAAAACCACCCTTCCAAATATCCTACAAAATCTTTACTGGCTCAGAATCCCCTATTTTCATTATCATCATATTAAGTCACATTGTGAGTTCTTTTCATATGCATGATAAAAATAGTCATTTCCTTTAGCTATGCTCCACTTTAGTCTACAGTATTTAGTTTCTAGATTACTAAAATCCGCATGCCATCTACCCAATCCGAACTCCACTATACTTCATCCTAACTTAAAACTCATCAATTGATCATCTTTATCTGATTCAAGTTGGTCTTCTTCAGTTTAGATTGATATATAGTTTTTTAATTCATAATCATTCTATATAGGCACACACACTTATCTTCTTCCATCACCAAAATTTCACTCTTATAGAAATGCAATGAGCCTATCCCATATAGAGGATGAATTTTTGATGATCCCATTTTAATTGATATAGTTAGAATAATCATCTTCAACATTTGGCTCATTTTATTTTTCATTTTATTTTTACGGTTCATTTTCTTGAGAACCATAAATGTGTCACATTTAGTTATTTCATCCAAATAATTAAAATCCATGAAGCCCCATAATATTAATCATTAAATAATGTAAATATATAAAATTATTGAGTACTCATTTTGGTTAATCAACTATGGATCAAATTCTATAAACTCAAATGAATTACTTCAACCGATTCAAACATCTTGATTTTATATAGCATTATCGATATATTTATCATCTCATTCTGGATATTTTTCTTCATATATTCCATAATTTTCATATGTGAAAATTGGTTTTTATATTTAATCATCAGGTTCTACTCTTCATAACCCAATAAACCCACAAACATGTCATTTTGATTTGTCTTTACCATCATCCAATGTTTAAAATGGTTCTTCTTCAATGGATCTTGGTCATCTTTGTTCATTATAAAACATCACTCAGTGTTTGAGCTTCATCCATGAGATTCATTCTAAAGGTGACAAGAAATCTAGTAGAATCAAGCTAAATTTTTCCTTATTAATCCAATTTGTTTGATCTCATATTCTGAACTTCATCATTTTTTACCCAGATTTAAAATTTCTAGCGGCTATTTAAAGATTTTAATGGTCATTTAATTATTGTCCTTCCCCATGCTATAAATAATAGTAGAAATCATGGAAAAATACTATAATAAATTATATTTCTAGTTTTAATAAATATTTAATTCCTTCCCCATAGATTATGTTATCCGAGTGAACTATATAATTCTGTGATTTTATTTATATCCTTGTATGTCTGCATCAGCGTGATCGATCGAGCATGAATATGATAAAAAACATAATTTCACACACAAAAACTCATTTAAAATCTAGTTTATTACTTGAGGAATAAATCTTAAAAGATCTACTATATGTGTTTATACAATTCCTTGACACTACTGTCTATGCTTACTACATGAAGATAAAGTTTCTGACCTTTGATTCTACTATCTAGGCCCCCATAGACCCTTAAAACTATTTTCCACGTCTCTACCTCCAACTGAATCTCTTGTTTGAGTCACTATTTTGGAATTCATTTGGGGTTATATTGAAGTGATAAAATAATGGTTTTTAATATTTTTGACTATTAATAATTCATCATTATTTTTTGGAAATTCTAAACTATATTTTGATTTAATGGAGAAACCTTAAAAAAAAAGTAGTACGGTACCACCTATTCCACCCTAAAAGATAGTTACCAAAGGACGTATTGGGATGACAATTACTTCTATATAATCATGGAGTCAGAAACTAAATTTTAGGTGGATAAATTTGATGGGATGAATATCATCAGCATGTGGAATTGATAAGTTCTTAATGTGCTAACTCAATAGGTGTTTGATATTTCTTTGGATTAAAAACCCACTGACATATCTGATTGTGGTTAGAGGTGACTCAAATACCAATACAATGGAATGATTAGAATTTTTATATAAAAATATCAGAAATACAATGTGATGAAAGATACCTATGTGAAGATATTTTAGAATATCTTGGATAATAAATACATATCCAAAAGCACATAAAACCACCTCTAGATAAAAAATAAATTGTTGTTAATTTAGTACAAGAAAGGCATATCTATGATTGGGAACCTAGATAGTTTTGATAAAATTCTATTATATTTGAAAACATTAGAAGTAATTATTAGAGATGAATATAAGGCCTTATTGTTATTGAAATCTCTATTGAATATTTTTAATCATCTGACCACTACAATACTTTATGGTAAGGTTGAGGTACAATTTTTTGATGGATCAAATTACATTATTAATAATGAGTATAAATGGAAGGAAAAATATGACCATAGTGTTTACATATTAGTGTAAATGATGAAAACCAAAGGACTATCATCTAAAAGAAATATAATGGGATTTAGAATAGGAAAATAACAATCAAAATCAAGAGGTGAATTAACCTATAGGTGAACAAAAAAAGATGAATGTTATTATTTTTATATAAAAGGTAATTGGAAGAAGGATTTTCCCAATATTGGGAAACAAAATATGAATATTATATAGAAACCAAGGATATTAAAGATTTTACTTTCCTCTTTTCTTTAATGATGAAACATTAAAAGGTTTGATTCTTGATTTAGGTTATTCATTAATCATGTATAGGAATTGAGATTGGTTTTCAAGCCTCAAGGATTTACATGGAGGTGTAGTACTTCTGGGAAATAATTATACCAGCCACAATAAAGGTATTGGAAAAATATGGTTAAGGATACAAGATGATACAATTTTATTCCTTAATAATGTGAGATATGTACCAAAAATTGAGAATATCCTCATATATTTAAGAGTCTTGGATATTATTGGTTATAGGAAAAACACTGAAGAGAGAGTAATAAGAGTAATATATAGTGAATTAATTATGATGAAAGGAACTCTATAAGATATTTTTTATTACTTGATTTCTAAGACTATTATAGGTGGATAGATGATATCAGAGGGTATTAATACACACACTTCTAGATTGTGTAATATGAGACTTAGAAACAATGGAGAGAAGTATTTTATGAGCTTAGTTAAAAAAGGTATTTTAGAAGGTTATACGATAGGAAAACTCATCTTCTATGAACATTGTGTGATAAACAATAAAAATAGAGTTAGTTTTAGAAATGGAACTCATTTCATGATGGGTACACATGATTACATCCATACCAATGTATAGGGACCATCAAGGAATTTTTCATTAAGAGGTAATAATTATTTTTTCACATTTATTGATAATTACTCATGATATGATTGGGTGTATTCCATGAAGCATAAGGATGAAGTGTTGGATATCTTCTTGAAATAGAAGAATATGATTGAAAAATAAGAATAAAGAAAAATCATGATATTGAGATTAGATAATGGTAGAGTATATACATTGGATCCATTAATGAAAGTTTTCCAATATGAAGGAATTATGAGGCACTTTGAAGTTTATAGAATGACATAATAGAATGGAGTGGTAGAAAAAATGTATTATATACTCATTAAAAATATATGATGTATTTTATCATAGTTTGGTTTAACCAATTCTTTATAGTTAAAAGCATTTTTGTATATGGTACACATTGTGAATTGATTACCCACATTTTTTATTGATGGTAAAATTATAATAGTGGTTTGTTCTGGGTAAAATATTTTTGATTATGACAGATTTCATACCTTTGGTTTTACTTCTTATTTTCCTGTCACAAAATAAAAATTGGATCTTAAAGAAAATAAAGTAATATTTATGGCTTTAATGGTGGTGTGAAAGATTTTTTACTGTGGAAACTAGAAGAAAATAAGATCATTTGAATTCAAGATGTTACATTTGATGAATCAGTAATGGTGAAGTCAAATGAATCTGGAAAAGAGATATATGGATTAGATACAACTGCGATTGAAGTGTAGAAAATTACACAACTAATTGGTCATTATCCATAGGTGAAAGAGTGTGGAGATTATAATCATACTGTAACTAAATTAAAAGTTTCATTATAATAGGATAATCAATATCATGAGAGTATTTCCGCTGGTATATCTTAAAGAACCATATAGATATCTTTCGGGTATGATGATATGGTTTGTTATGCACTTTTGTAATATAAGATGATGTTCTAGATAATGATCAATATATTTTGGATAACAAAGATATGGAATAGTGAGAGTCACCTATGGAAGAATAAATTAGTTTTATATATTAAAATTAGACATGGGATCTTATTCTTACTCTAAAGAATAATAATATTGTTGGGTGTGAATGAGGGTTTGTGAAAAAAGGGGATGTTACTAGAAACAACACTATCATGTACAGGGATAGACTTGTTTCTAAGGGGTATGAATAGAAATAATGTATAGTCTATAATGATGTTTTTTATACTATTTTTAAGAATGTACTAATCCTAATTTTGTTGGAATTTTTTCTATATCTTGATCTATAGTTAGCTAAACTTGACGTCAAGGAAAAATTTCCTCATGGATCATTAGAGGAAGAGATATATATGACATAACCTGATGGGTTTTTTTACCAAGACATGATAATTGGGTTTTTAGATTAAAGACATCATTGAATGACCTAAATTATCCCCTAATACAATGGTATAAAAGGTTTGATTTTTTTTTCTAAATCAAAAATATGTTCATAGCTAGTTTGATCATTGTGTTTACTTTAGGGAATTTCATGGTGGTTTATTTATCTAACAATAATTATATTTTGATGGTATATTTATTATGTGTAAAATTGTGGTATATATTGACAAGTTGAAAGCTAATATTAACTCATAATTTGAGATAAAGGATCTTGGATAAGGCAAGATGATTCTTGGGATAGAGATCAGATGAGAAAAAGATAAGGGTGTTTTACCCTCAGATGGATAGAATATTTTACGAAATTGATTCAAAGGGTTGATATTGATGAAAAATACAAACAAATTAGAAAACCATTAACATCACATTTTAGACTAAATGCATCATTATCTCAAAATATTGTCACATATTTGAAACAGATGGATCATATTCTATATATAAGTATAGCAGGGGACTTGATATGTTCTATGGTCTATATGAGACCTAATATTTCACACATAGTAGACATGGTAAGTTGGTACTTTCATAACCCTATTAAAAGTCATTGTTAGGATGTCATATAGATTTTATAGTATATAAAAGGTACCATAGATATTAGTTTGAAGTTTATGAGAGATAAAAATATTAGGATAATTCTTATTAGATATATTTATTTTTTTTATAAAGGAGACATAGACAAGTGAAAATAAAACACTGGTTATGTTTTCACTATGGAAGGAGGACCAATGAGCTAGAGATCTACTCTACGATCATTAGGGGATCTGTTTACTATAAAGGCATAGTATATTGTATTGAAAGAAGATTTCAAGAAAGGTATCTAGTTATATGGACTAATTATATACTTATGGTTTATCCAAGAGAAAATAAATGTTTTTTTGTGATATGAAGAGTTATATTTTTCATTTGTAGTAACCAGTTTTATCACAGTAAAACCAATAATATTGATATTTAGTTCTATTTCATATGAGAGATTATAAATAAGAGGTGTATCTCACTTTATAATATCATGACAAAAAAACCAGCATACATGTTGATGAATGTGATTATATATATTAAATTCTGAAATAGTTTTTACTTGATAAATATCTCTCATAATTGAGATGCCTATATGAATTTGGAAGGTAGTAGGAAGAACTATTTAAGAATCATCATTAAGTGATATTTTTTTAAATGTAGATATTATTGATTATTTACTAAAAATAATAACCACCCACAATGGTTAACCCTTATAAATGACTTAACCACCTGGATTTTAAACTTGTAGTAGCCATTTAAAACTTCCAACAATCATTTAATTATTATCCTCCTCCATGTTATTAATTTGAGTGAAAATCATGGTAAAAATAATTTAATTTTTTATATTCCCTATTTGAATAAAGATTCACTATCTTCCCTATGTACTTGATCATCTGAATGAACCATGTAATTATCATTTTTAATTTTACAACCTTGCATGTGTGTATCAGTGCAATTGAGAGAGTGTGAGTGAGATTGAGAGTAAAATTCCAAAACAAACATGTATGAATTCTAGTCAGTTACTCAAGGATGAAATCACATCAGCTTTTTCATCCATGTTTGTATAATACATTGATTTTTTTGTTTATGATTCTTAATAAAATTTTCTTTACTTACCATACAATGCTACTATCAGTTCCCCTAGGAACCCTTGGTACAACTATTTTTATCTCCACATCTAGCTATATCTCTAGTTTGATCCTATGTTATGGAATTTATTTTTTTGGATTAAAATGATCAAATAATCATTTTTAATATTTTTAACAATTCCATATTCATCAATGCAATTTTTTTTTGAAATTATAAACTATCTTAGGATTTATTAGAAAAACACCAAATAAAATGAGGTATGGTACCACCAATGCCACTTGTAGAGATGTTTTCAGAAGGATGTATTGGGATGAAAAACACATCTATCCATAGAATAATAGTATACAACACAAAATTTGAGGATGGTAAATTTGATATGATGAATAAATTCATCATATGGGAATGTGAAGTTCTTGATGTGATAACTCAATGGGAATTAGAAATTACCCTAGAGGAAAAACCTGCTAACTCTGATGGTTATTAGAAGATACAAAATATCCAATACTATAACATGATTCAATTTTTTTGGGAAAAAAATTAGGAATACAATGTGATGTGAGAAACCTCTATAAACAGATTATGGAAGATTTTGGAGAGTAAATACATGGATAAAATCATCCAAAACAACCTATACTTAAAAAATAAAATGTTAAACTTTAGTATGAGATTGGTATATATATGATTGGGAACCTAAACAGTTTTAATAAAATAAGAGTTTATTTTTAATGTTTATAGGTAACAGTCAAAGATAAAGATAATGAACTCTTATTTCTAAACTCTATACTAGAGAGTTATGATAATCTTATCAATATTATTTTTTATGGTGGGGATGTTGAAAATTTTATTGATGTATCAAATGCCTTAATTAATAATGTGTATAGGTGGAAGGATAAGTACGACCATAAACATTAAACATAAGAGTAATTAGTGACAACCCAAGTAAGATCATCTAGTTAGAAGCCCGTAGGATTAAAAAGAAGAAAAACATGATCAAAAGAAGATGTTGAGTTTATCTAAAAGAAAATCATAAAAGATGAATGCATTTATTATCATTATAAAGGGATTTGGAAGAAGAATTTACACAATATTGGGAAAACAAATAATAATATTATATAGAAAAGAATGGATTTTTTAGATTTGAATTTACTCATTTCATATATGGTCAACCATTCAGAATGTTAGATTCTTAATTAGGGTTTTTCATTTCATGTGTGCAGGAATTGAGATTTGTTTTCAAGCTTTAAGGAGTCAGATAGTGGTGTGGTGCTTATAAAGAATACCTATCCCTATCACATGAAAGGTAGTAAAAAATATATTTTTGGATAAATGATGGTACGATTTAATTCCTTACTGATGTGAGATATATATCATAAATAGATAAGAACCTCATCCCTTTAGGACTTATGGATATGCTTGGTTATAAAATAAACATTGAATATATAATCATGACAGTAATCTTTAGAAAATTAATTGAAATGAAAGGTACTCAAAAATTATTTTTTATTACTTGAATATTGAGTAGTTTATAGGTGGAGAAATGATATTAGAGGAGAGTGATCCATATATGTCCATATTATAGCATACAAGACTTGGGAATACATGAGAAAAGGATTGGCAGAGCTTATTTAATAAAGGTGTTTGAAAAGTTTTGAATATAGGGATAATAAAATTATATTAACATTGTGTGATAAGAAAAAATATCATCATATTCATCACTATAACAAATTTCATGAAGGGTACACTTGACAACATCCATACAGATGCCTGGGGACCATCGAGAAATTATTTATTAAGAGAAAATCATTATTTTCTCACATTTATTGATAATTACTCATGATATGTATAGGTTTATTTCATGAATCATAGTGATGAAGTGTTAGATATATTCCTAAAATAGATGAAGGTGATTGAAAATTATATATGAGGAAAAACATTAAGATTAATATTACATAATGGTGGAGAATACATATCAAATCCATTTGATAAAGTTTTTCAAGGTGAATAGATTTTGAGGCACTTTAATGTTCCTTGAACACCACAACAGAATAGAGTATCATAAATAATGAATCATACACTCATTAAAAATTTATAGTGTATATTATATTATTATGTTTTGGATAAATATTTTTCTGAAGAAGAATTAATGCATGCAACACACATTATGAACTGATTACCTTAATCCTTGATTTATGGTAAAATTCCAATAGAGGTTTGGTATATTTAGAATGTTTTTGATTATGATAAATTACATATGTTTTGTTGTATAACTTATTTTATTATCATAGAGTCATTATTGGATCCTAGAGAAAAGAAATGTATAGTTTTTTTTGTCTTTAGTGATAGTGTGAAAGATTTCCAACTATGGGATTCATAAGAAAAGAATATTATTTTGTGTCAGGAAATTAAATTTGATAAATAAATAAAGGTGAAGTAAAATATTTCTAGAAATGTGATGGATGGGTTAGATAGATATATTATTGAATTATAGAAAATTACACCACCGAATGGTCGAGATCCATTGGTGATGTAGTGTGGTGATCATACTGATATTCCGATTGGTAAAGTAGTTTCATTACAATGGGATAATCAACATCATGAGAGTATAACCATTATAAAATCACAGATAACCACAAATATACCTTCCAAGTATGATGATATGGTTTTTAATTCACCTTTTTTAAATAGAAGAAGATATTATGAATACCTGTCAAAATTTTTTGGATTGTAAATAGATGGACGAATGTGAGTCACCTATAGAAGAAAAAACGAGTTCACTACATCATAATAAGACATGATATTTTGTTTATACTTTGAAGAATAATAATTTCATTGGGTAAAAATGGGTTTTTATAAAAAGGGAATATGTTACAAAAAATAATAATATCAGGTACACGGATAAACTTGTTTCTTAGAGGTATACAGAAAAGTAAGGGATAAACTACAATGATGTATTTTATCCTATTGTTAAGCATTAATCTATTATAATTTTATTGGAATTTGTTGTATTATTTGATCTTCATATAGATCAATTTGATTTCAAGAAAAAATTTCTTCATGGATTATTAGAGGAATAGATATATATGAAACAACTTGATGAGTTTCATTAAATCACTACGGGAAAAACCGATTATTGCGACGGGGTATTTGCGAAGGGAATAAATCCCGTCGCAAAAAACCGATGACAAGCGTATTTACGATGGAAATATATTCCCGTCGCAAATGGTCATTTATTTGTGATGAGAATACAGGACTCGTCGCAATAGATATGGAACGGTTTGGGTGCCAAAATGCGGGAAGCCTATTGGCAACGGTCGCTTTATACCCGTCGCAACTACCCGACGACGGTAAATACTATTTGTGATGGGTAAATTGTATCATCGAAAAAAATATTCAGCAGGTGTTATTTGCGATGGGGCTCGTCACCAATACCAGCGGCGGTAAATAGGATTTTGTGATAGGGATATCCGCCCGTCGCTAATGGTATGTCGGCAGACAACTATTTGCGACGAGCCCGTCACAAAAACACTTTTAACTGCCACCCGTAACGAATGCGGGCGATGGTATTTGCAACGGGACACTTCACCAATACTGGCAGTGGTAAATTGGAATTTGCGACGGGGATATCTGCCCGTCGCTAATAGTATGTCGGCATGCTACTATTTGCGACGAGCCCGTCGCAAAAACCCTTTTAATCGCCACCCGTAATTAATGCGGGTGAAGGTATTTGCGACGGGATACCGTCGCAAATAAGACCGTCGTAAATAATCTAACTTATATATACCCCCACCCATTGTTTTCCAAATCATTCATATATCTCTTTATTTCTCTCTTTAACTTCCAGTTCTAAGTAGAAAATTTCTTTCGTTTTAATTTTTTCTTACGAGAAGAGGAGAGAATGAGTTAGAAGGCGTTAATTTCTTCAAAATATCGAAGGTATTTATATTTTATTTATATTTTAAATTATTTGTAATTGTTAAATTATTTTTAATTATTAATTTTATTTTTAATTTTTAATTTTAATTTTTTTAATAGAATGTTTAGTAGCTATATAGTATAATTAGATTATTTGTTTGTATAAAATAATCCTTGTCTGGATACGAATAAGTAGAGGCGGCTCTGGCACAGATGTACCTATGAGTGAAAACTCTGACAAGGTGTTTCGAGCTTGACTCGGGGAAACCTGGTACACGATAACGGGCCTTACTACACTCTGGGTTCGACACTCCTGGAGGATGTTTTGGTAATAATTAGAAATAATTATATTTAATTATAAATAATTAGAAATAATTATATTTAATTATAAATAATTTTAAATAATAATATTTAATTAGAAATAATTATAAATAGTTATATTTAATTAGAAATAATTATATTTAATTAGAAATAGTTATATTTAATTAGAAGTAGTTATCAAATTAATTAGAAATAATTAAAATTATTATCAAATAATTAGGAAATAATTATATTTATTTGATTAGAAATAATTAGAATAATTAAATTAATTAGAATAATTAAAAGAATTAGAATAATTAAAATAATTAGAATAATTAAAATAATTAGAATAATTAAAATAATTAGGAACAATTAAAATAATTAGGAACAATTAAAATAATTAGGAACAATTAAAATAATTAGGAAACAATTAAAATAATTAGGAAACAATTAAGCAAACAGGAAGAAGCTGTTGTTGTAATTATATGAAAACTAGAAAAAATCTTTTCGCCGACTTTATTTGACTCAATGGAACATTTGATATTACATTTTCCACATGAACAAAATGTGGAGGTCCAGTTCAGTTTCGATGGACGTACCCATTTGAGAGATACATGTAGAAATTGAAGAAAAAAGTACATAACAAAGCATCAGTTGAAGGTTCAATTGCTGAAGATTATTTGCAAGAGGAAATTGATTTATTCTGCTCTCATTATTTTGATTCTGAATATCCCTCAAAATTTAACCGCATGGGCCAGAACGAGGGGAATGTTGATGATGATATGGATAATCAATTATCAGTTTTCAATCAGCCCGAACTTGGCTTTGGTGGAGTTCATGATAGATGACATTCAGATGATGAACATCATAGAGTTCATACATATGTTCTACTCAACTGTGAAGAAATGTCACCAATTGTACAGTGAGTGATCTTATCCTTTATTCTATATATTCTATTACAGTAAATTAATTATATTGTATTTTTAGGTTATACTATGATCATATCAAGAAACAATTTCCATAAATTACAGCAGCTGGCTTAGAAGAACGACGACAAAAAAAATTTTCCTACTAGTTTCAAAAACTGGTAACATACATTCTTTTTTGGTTTTACATATAAAATCAATTTATTACTTTTAATAGTGATAAATGTTTTACAAATTTTCAGGTATCTGTACATGCTGATAAGATTGATAGTTGATTGCGTATATTGAGTAGCCCACCATCCAAAATGGTTAAATATTATAATGCATATGTGGTGAATGGTTATCACTTTCATACATGTGCATATGGGGAATCAAAGAAAAAAATGAATAGTGGTGTTTGTTTGAAGGGATCACATCATAGAGATATTGAAGTTGACTTTTATGGCATGCGTGAAGATATTATTGAACTGTGTTATTTGGGACAGAATTATGTAACAATGTTTAAATGTAGATGGCTGGATACAGAGAGAGGATTGTGTATTCATCTGACTCAGGGAATTGTTGATATTAAACATAAAAGTCTTATTGCAGTAAATGAACCCTTTTTATTGGCTCATCAGGCACATCAAATTTATTATGCAAAATATTGTGCTACTGAAAAATATTTGGATGATTGGTGGAGTATAATAAAAGTTAAATATCGAGAAAATCAGTTTACTCAAACTGAATGTGGTTCCACTGAAGTGCAAGGAAATTAAATTTTTCAGGACACTCCTCAAAACACATCTTTTTCACAAAGAGACATGAATATCGAGGATGACACCCCACAGTTAAGGGTCGATGGTGATGATGTTGTCAATGATGTTACAATTGAATTTGAAATGACAAGAGATGATGAAAGTGAAACTAATATGGAAATTGATTATGTTGATGAGGAAGATGAAGACAATGACATTGAAAACTATAAAGATGATGATGAAGATGAACATTGATATAGTAAAATGCTGGTTAGAATCATAAAAAATATATATCTATACATAATAGTTATTTTCAACTGTTCGCTAATAACAATCATTTCATGTTTCAGATGGACTCAGAAACGTATTTTCAGTTACTGGAGGCTGAGCTACCTATGGATGATGAGGTTCTTGATTCATCTGACCCTCAGGCTGTTGGCACTACAGGGAGAAATCGGAGGGGGCGTGGTCTTGCCAGACTGATGATTCCAGATCCTATCCCTGACCGACGTCCACCTCTTGGATTCGATGCGCTCATGTGGTGGTATGGTAACCTGTGTATTTTAGTTATCTTTCATTATAATTTATTTATACTATAATTGTTTGATTATTTGTTCTTTTTCTAAATTTTTACGCATATATCTATTGTACAAGGGAGCGCAATCTTGTGCAATTATTTTTCTCATCCATGGCTCACATAGGATCAGATTCCCGCTGATGTGCATGCTGCTATGTTCGATCATTGGCTGGTACGCAATTAATTATTATTTATTTTGAAATTTAATTCATTAATAACTTAATAGTAGGGTTTATGGTATCCCATCTACAAGAGCATGTGTGCCACTATCCACGCATCATGGGTGGTGTCTATGCGTGACCGTTTCCGTCAGTTTTTACATAATTCGAGAAAGGAGGCTGTGAGGAAAGACGGAGTGACAGAATTTGATGAGTCCTGTAGAGCCCACTGACCAGAGTACATTTCATCTCACGTTTGGGATGTATTATGTACACACTGGTTGGGTGGTGGGTTTCAGAGGAGATCTGCATTGGGTCGACAGAATCGGGGGAGACAAGAGGTGAAACATTGAGCCAGTAGTCGTACATTCAGTGTGCATAGAGAGTGTCTGGTAAGTAATTTTTTTTAATATTTTATACAACTTTAAATATAAACAGTTTATTTTATATTCATATAAAAAGCCAAGCAGCCCGGTATTACGACGTACGACGTTCATCGGAGGATGTACACAGATCCGGCTACTGGAGAGATTAGAGGTGACCGCCAACGTCAGATTGTGGTCAGTATTATTTTCTTTTCAGTTTTCAAATTAAATGCATATAATCTTTTCATTATTTTAATTTCTAATTGAAACTTAAGGAGTCATTTGAGGCCGCGACCTCTTAGACACAGGCTGAGAGTCAAGACGAGACGGGTGATCAGACTAGTGCCCACCATTTTGATGAGACGACATGGATGCAGGCGACTTAGTATGGCTTCGAAAAGGGCCGAGTAGTTGGTATCAACTCTCATTTGACTCGTGTAGCTTATTATGGTACTGCTGCGATGTCGGCGTTCGGCTCAAGAGGAGCTCGTGGAGAGACATCATCTTCTACCTCACAGTATCAGGAGCAGCTGCGAGCTCAGAGTGAGCTTATAGAGGATTTGCGTCAGGGGTAGGAGAAGATGCATCAGCAGCATGATGAGGAGATGCGTCGATGGCAGAAGCAGATGTGTCAGCAACATGATGAGGATAGGCGTCGATATGAGGAGAAACATCAGGAGAAGATGGAGTACATGCGTCGTCTCACTCGTATTTTAGGGATGGAGTTTCCTCCACCACCTCCTCCAGATCCTCCAGATTATCCACCCCTAGTGATTTTTTACATGTAATAAACATTTGAGTTCGTAGTTTATTGTCATATTAACTATTTACAGTTCCTCTTTCATATTGGTACGAATATTGCATGATTTAATTTGTTTTTTTAATATTTTATTACTTATTAATATTATTTTTAATGTCTGTTTATTTTAGTAATATAACTTTTAATATTTTATATTTATTGTTAATATTGAGAAGTTTATAATTTTATAATTTTATTAATATTAATATTATTAATATTATTTTTTCATAAATATGTATGTTTATTTTAATAATAATATTATTATATTAATTTTTTATATTATTAATATTAGTTTTATTATTATATAATATTATATTATTTATATTCATATTATTATTATTTTTTGATATTAATATTTCGTAATTATATTATATATATTTTTTATTATTAATATTATAATAATATAAGTTCTTTATATTATTAATATTCATATTATTATTACATACATAATTTAATAATAGTAATATTATATTAATTTTTTATATTATTAATATTAGTATTATTATATAATATTATATTATTTATATTCAAATTATTATTATTTTATATTAATATTTCATAATTATATTTTATATATTTTTTTATTTATATTCTAATAATAGAATTTTTTTATATTATTAATATTAATATTATTTTTATATAATATTATACGATTTGTATTAATTATTTTATTTTATTTTAGTTTTTTTAGTATTTGCGACGGGAGTATTTGTGACTGGGTGTCCCGTCATAAAATATTTTTTTACTGTCCCATTTGCGACGGGAAGAATGCCCGGCGTAAAAAATATTTCTACGACGGTCCGTCGCAAATACCTATGTCGCAAATATTTTTTAAATTTCTCATTTGCGATGAGTCAGAAACCTGTTGCAACTAATATATCTGCGACAACCCGTCGCAAATACCTTTTTTATATATAAATGAAAAACAATTTGTGACGGGGGAAAAATACCGTCACAAATATTATTTTTGCGACGGGACCGCCACAAAAATAACTATTTGCGATGAAGCCCCGTCGCAAATAGCCCATCGCAGATATTCCATTTTCTTGTAGTGAATATGATGTGAGAATTGGGTTTGTAGATTGAAAAATTCATTATATGGAATTAACCTATCAACAAGATGGTGGTATAAAATGTTTGATAGTTTTATTCTAAATTATAAATATGTCTATAGTTGGTTTGATCATTGTTTTTAATTTTTAAAAATTTATGATAGTTCATTTATATACATACTTTTATATGTTGATGATATGTGGATTATGTATAAAAGTGAGGTGTAAATTGATGGGTTAAAGATCAGCTCAACTTAGAATTTGAGATAAATGATCTTGTAGAAGCCAAGAAGATTCTTGGGATTGAGATAAAATGAGATAGATTTAAAGGTGTTATTACCCTCAACCAAATATAATATTTTAATAAATTACTTAATTTTTTTGATATTGATTAAAAATAAAAAATACACATCCCCCCAGTAGTAAATTATTTGAAACTTAGTGCATTGTTATCTCAAAAGATTAATGAATAGAGGAAATAGATGGATTATATTATATATGAAAGTTCTACAGGTGACTTAATGCATTAAATGGTGTGTATAAGGACTGATATTTCACATTTAGTGAGTGAGGTAAGTTAGTGCATGTATGAAAATTTAAAGGTCATTGGAATACTGTTAGATGGATTTTGTGGAATATTAAAGGTACCATAGATGTTGGTTTAAAGTTTATGTGAGATAAAAATATTGAGATATATCTTGTTGAATATATTATTTATAATTATATAGGAGACCTGAAAAAGTATACATCCACTACTGGTTATTTTTTAACTTTGGAAGGAGGTCTAGTGAGCTAGTGTTGTACTCTATAGTCAATTGGGTATTTGTCTAATATAGAGGTAGAGTATATGGGAAGGAAAAAGATTTTAGGGAATCTATTTGGTTATATGGACTAATTAGATAATTAGGGATCATATATGAGAACATTTATGTTTTTATGATATTTGGAGAGTTATTTTACATTTTAAAAACCAGGTTCATCATAGTCAAACCAAGATATTGTTATTCAGTTCCATTTCATCCAAGAGATTATCAATAAGAGGTATATCTCACTTCATAAGATCATCAAAATATAAAAACCAATAGGAATGATAACTAAGGTTCTAAAATGATCAAGTTACAACCCTTTTTGGACTTGATCAATATATTTCATACTTGTGATGACTATAGGAATCGAGAAGTAAACAGTGAATAATTATTTATGCCGATTCATTTGGTGATATTTTTTCATGGTGGAAATAATTGATTATTAATAAAAAATAATCACTACCCACGGTGGTTGTAATCCATAATTGACTTGGCCACCTATATTTAAAACTTGCACCAACCATTTAAAATGTATAATAACCATTTAATTATTCTCCTCCCCAATTTTATAAATATAGTTTCAATTCCCATGAAAAATAATATAATCAGTTATACTCCCTATTTGAATTAACATTCACCGCCTTCCGCATGGAGTAGGTCATCTAATTGAATCATGTAATTATCATGTGTTATTTTATATACATACATGTGCATGTGAGTGAAATAAATTGATCATGAGTGTGATCAAGATTAAAATTCTTCACAACATGGAGACATTTGATCCATACTCATTGAGGCCCACATAAGTTATTATGGTCCTAGTTGGATGAATTTTGACCTTGATTTTTCTTAAGTTGAGAATGGTCTTGTAGTAGTGAGTAAGGATATGCAGTATAATTCAAAAATTTATTTTTAATTTTGAATTCTTATGAAATATTCATATAGAATTAGAAGATTCTGAATGTTATATAATGAATCTTGGAAAAGTCATACCAAAATACTGAAAATTCTAATGAAAATGAAGTTATTTGAAATTGTTGAAAAGAATTATGATTATGTTACAAGTTATATTAAATTTGATAAAAATTAATACATAAATGAAAAATTTATAAAAAATTTGGCTAAATCCATATGAAATTGTAAGTTACTTATTTTTCAAGAGATCTAAAACAAAATTTAACCCATAAATTTTCTTTAGAAAAATATGTTAATGATAAAACCAAATAACTTTGGAATTTTTAATTCAAAACACTATATTCCTTTTTCTGAAAATTATATCTCAAATATTATTCCACCAAAAAAATCATGATCCTAATATTATAAGAACTATTATCTTCAGAATAATTTAATCAATTTAGCACTAGAAACACATATTTTCAAATAAATACTCATAAAAAAAATTCTATATGAATTAATTTAATTTCAATAATTCTATATTTAATGATCCCTTTGGAGTAAAAATATATATTATTTTTCAAAAAATATATGAAAATAATTTAACAAATCAAAACCACAACAATCACATGGAGATATAGTATGAATTACAATGAGATATGATGAGTTTAATAAAGACAAAATGCATTAAACATAAGTCATTCTAGAAGTATTTCATATGAGGTATGAGAATATCTCTATGTATGGTTTTGTTATTTTTTCTTAAATGAGTTATAAGAATATAAGAAAATGTATCATGTTATATAAAAGTATTCCCAACTTTATCATTCAATCATGTTTTTTTTGTATCAGGCACTTAAAGTGAAATGATAATTAACCTCTCAATGCATGATTTTGAATTTTCTCTAAAAAATGTTAGTCATAGAGTATTATTGGTTATTTTAAAATGTTAAGGTTAAAAATGGTAATTTCTTTTCATTGGGATAAAAAATATACTCATGAGACAAAAAATGAGTTTTTTTGTAATGGATGACCTATGAAGTATACCACATGGAGTGTTATACACTATTTTATTGATATACTAGGGGTGCATGTTTCTTATTTTAATTTCCCCATTTTCCAAGGTTATTCAAGTTAACTATCATGATAAACTTTATATATTTATTCTTTTATTATTACATAATTAATTATAAGATAGTTAGGGGTTTTTTGGGTATGTTAATTACTATTCCATTGGTTGAGTTTAATTAAGATTGTATTTTTTATATTGTTTGATGGGCATGACATCTAGGACTTGGATTGAGATTGACTAATTGAGTGTATAACTATACTAAAATAAGTGATATGTGATGTTCTAGTCTATTAAATAAAGGGAATATGATGTTCTCATCAATCATGGTGAATAAAAGGTGATGTGTTATTCAATTTCGTCAGTTTATATTTAGAGAATTAATAACAAATAAGTACCCATATAGGATTGATGCACATCATGTCTTATGGTTACTCGATGACTTGGATAAAGGGATTATAATAACATTAATTCTTGTATATGATATGTTAGGACCAATAGGGGCCTATATACCCTAAGAGGGGGGGTGAATCAGGGTATGGATATTCTTTTTCAATGTTCTTTCTGCCCCACTGGATCTTGACCTCTTTGTTATAAGGGTCACTTTGTTTGCACTTGTGTGGTTACTGTGATCACTTGTCTCCTTTACCTGATGATGATGCTTTGAATGCAATGCAGGGAAGTAAGTAGGCAGACACAAAGATTCTTACTTGGTTCACCGCTAAGGGCTACGTCCAAGGAGCATATGCCGACAAGTTGCCGATTCGTACAAAATTCCACAAGACTTCACTAGCTGTGGATTACAATGTTCGGGCTAGATCACTTCTATGCCCAGGCTCACTGCCTATACAAAGTTTAGGCTCAGATCACTGCTTTCCCAAGGGTCACTCCCTATTTCTCTCTCTCTGGCTCACTGCCGGTGGAGAGGATCACCTTCTTCCTCTTCCTAAGCTCACTACTCTATGAAGGGAATCAACTCACAGTTTATAGACCTGTAGGTCTCTTCATTTCCATTAAGGAATGCGTCTTTCTCTGTATGTAGATGCTCTGTTGAAGTTCAACTTTCACCGGTAGATGAATACCCCTTTGCCACTATCCACTGGGCAAAACAATTTAGAAAGACCTTCGCGAAGCACCCTACTCCGCTAGGCTCCCAATTTCATGAAGCTCAAACAAGCCTTCGCGAAGCTCCTGCCTTTTCGCGAAGCTCACTCGCGAAGCACCCTCACGAAGCACTCTCGCGATGCTCAAGCCGTCGCAAAGCAACGACCCTCGCGAAGCTAAGTAAGCCAACGTGGAGCTCACAGGTTTCGCAGAGCTACAATAGCCACCGCGAAGCAACTCTTTCATGAAGCACACTGGCTCCGCGAACCACCTTCGCAAATCGAGAGCAAAGTATTTTCTCGGAAAATTCTCTATACTTCTCTCGAAGGGGTCGACCTCTATTTATAGGAAATTCCACCGACCCTCGTCCTTTCCGCGCGAAGTCAACGCCACGTCATCTTAAATCTCAAAGCTCTACGACAATTTTCCATTCACGGAGCTTGACGTAGTCGCGAAGAATCACCATCAACTTACTTTCGTGACGCGCGCCTTCTCCGCGAAGCTACCTCGCGAAGCCCATCATTCCTTCACCGCCGCGATGCACTTCATCCTCTGCCATTCGCGAAGCTTGACGTAATCGCGAAGCATCATCGCCTCCATTATTCTGGCCTTCGCGATTTCCAAACCATGCATCCTATCTTCGCGAAATTCATGCCTTTTCCATATTAAATTATTCTCTTCATGGAAATCCACTTTTCGCGATGCTCACCAAATTCCAAATTTTGGACCCCAAAAATTTGGAAAACACTGGGAAACAGCGCCACCTTGTAATGCTCTTTTGTACCGCCTCCAGATCGTCCTTTTCCTTTGTTATCGTTCTTTCTCAACAAGTATTGTCAACAACTTCTCGAGAACTCGACAATTCTCCATGGAAACCTGCTTTGTCAACAAACACAACCAACCCAAAAAATACTTCAATGTTACCTTGAGGGATTTTTTCCCAACATGATACATTCAGTCTATATAGGTATCGAGATATATATCTTTGAAAGGGATCACACCAAATCCCTTTATATCTTAACTAGAACCTATAATTTTCTAGAGGCCACTCATTGATTAAATTTTTGAATTTAAGAATTCATTTGTGTTTTTGATGTTACAATAGACCCTAGGGTCACACTTTATGGTTTTATTAATAGGGATTTAGTTATATAAAACTAAGATTATTTTCTTAATTTTTTTAACGTTTATAAAAAATAATTTTTGAATAAATGTTCTCAAGGAATTACATATATTATGATAGATGGTGAAATTAATGATAAATTTAAAAAAGTGTTGAGTTCTTGATATCAAATCACAAGTTATTGTATATAATATGATATAAGGTGAAATAATTTTAATTCTATTAGGCTTTGGTGCATATGGGAGATTGATGGAGATATTCCCTAAAGCCTATATACACATTATGTACTTTAGTATTTATCATTTTGTAATATATAATGATGAAATATGGTAAAATATCATTATTATAATAGGCATATTATATATATATTTGGGAATATCATTTAATAAAAAATTGTCGATACTTTTTTTGTCACATGGATGAAAAGGTGTCAAAGGGAAATATCTTAAAGGGAAGAGAAGAATAAAAATGAAGAAGGATAAGGATAAAAAAATCCCCTAAAGGACCTTCATGTAGGCACCCCCAAGATGCATTGGTGCGTAGGGTACCTACGCATCAGCCTGTGTGACCAACATATGCATCAACCTGTGCAACACACATGTGCGACACACCTTGGCAAAAGAACCCCTTTTACCAGGGTCCCATATTTTCATATAAATTGGACCTTGGATTCTTCATTCATATGAAAAAATATCCCCAAATACCTCTCGACACTCTGATCGCCCTTGTCATTTTCCCATGCCTTCTGAAATCTTCTAGGTACTCCTCCAAAACCTGAAGAAGAGGGAGTTAAAAGGGGATAATGGAAGTAAAGTCCTCCATATGTTTTAAAAACATAACACATGTGTGAGGATCCCCCTTATAACACCATTATATTTTATGGTATTTATCTTTTTTAAGTTTAATTCCTTTAATGTCTTATATTTCATGCAATACTAAGCTTAAACGAACCGTGATATAGTATTAAATATTATTATTTTCACACTATCCATTAAGTTGGAAGTTATTAATAATATTAACTAAATTATGAAAATATATTTTACACATTTATATATAATTCTTTGAAAAATTAATTATAAATTAATTTAAAACCCTTCTTAAAATAAAAGGAATTTTTTTTTGAAAAACTATTTAAATGTGCACAAGTTTGTTTTATATCAATAATTAAAAAAATCACTATTTTTGGACTATATTATTGATATATATATATACATATATACTATATTATATATAATGTTTAAAATTAATATTTTTTTATAGACATGATATAAGAACAAATCCAATTTAATGCATAAAAGAAGTATTTTTCTAAAAAGGCAGTTTTGTTGCCTTTTGATGGCACACCTATTTCAAATATAATTTTTAATACTTTTATAAAATATATTTGACAAAATAAACTTCTTATTTGAAATATTAATATCAAAATTTACTTTTATTTAATTTCTTGTATTTTTTTGATAAGTTCCATTTTTTGATGAATAGTGAGAAAATACTGCATTTTAATTGAAAATATATTTTTCTAAAAAATAATTTGTAGTGTCAAATTATATTTTTTATTTGGTTTAAAGTATAATTATAAAATTTATCATTTAATTTAATTTAGGTCATTTTAATAAATTTCACATTTAATTTGGGTATAAAAACATTTCAATCTTTTGAACATTTTCACTTTAAAACCCCGCTTTCACGCCCCTTCTATGGGATTAATTTTAAATTAATTTTAGACAATTGTTTGTTTTTAATTTTTAAAAATGGATTCCATATTTGGTATCATAATTTACAAATTCTGTAAATATTTCTCTTTTATTTTTGGAAAATATGAATAGTAACTTCTGTACTTTTTAATTACCAGAGTTAAGGGTAAATCGTGTAATTATGGGTAAAAATAATATTATAAATATTATAAATTTACCCTAAAACTTGAAATAATTTTATTTGATTAGTTATTATCGACCAAATTATTCATTTGGTTGATTTTATGGCCTCTTGGTTCTACTTGGATGACTTTAAATATTTTATAATATTGTATTATAAGGAAATTCAAATATTTTACTCATGTTTTTAATAAGTGTTACATTTTTTATATATAGATATTCAAAAGATAAATTAAACAAAAGATTTTAGTTTCAAATATAAATCTTTTATCTTCATCATTATAATTTATTTTTAATTTTTAGGAAATAAAAAATTAAATTAGAGGTTTGCACAATGATGATGCAGTAATTTCTTAATTTATGAAAAAAATCAAATAAATGATATTAAAAATACTAAAATAAATATAATTTGATATACTTAATTTAATAAATTAATTTTATATATTACTCTTAAATTTAAGTGATTATTTAAATTTTTTTGAATATATTATGTTGATATGATATTTTTAAAAAGTCAAGTGATGAATAGTGTCAAAATTGTCAATAATGGTATTCTAAAATAAATAATATTTTATTAAATGGTATAAAATTAATAAAAATTTAAAATTTACCCAAATAATTTGGATAAGGTTAAATATTTCATCAATGATCCATTTATGGTTCTTTTGACATTTTAGAGTAACTATATTAATCCTTAAAGAGTAAAAATCCAAGTCATCACGGTAAGAGTTAAAGGGTTTAACTAAGGGTTAAATACAAAATATAAGGGTAAGAATGTTGCCTAAACATGTAAATAAATTATTTTTTGAGATGATTTAGACCCATCCTCATATTATATTCTCAATAAATCACTTTTTATACATTTTTAATTGTCAATTAATTTATATTAATTAAATTTTTTTGTAAGAACCCAGACTATTTTTTTCAAGTATGGGTTTTTCTTTTCTGGTGTTTTTGAGAAAAAGAGGAGAATATGGAAATTTAAGGAGTATAAGACATGTACTTAAGAGTACACTCTGTGTACCTGGTTTCCGTAGGTGATCGTGTATTGGCTATGTAATGGCTGAGTACATAGTCATGTGGGGTGACCTAAAGACCACCTAAAGCGGGGCCTAGTAAATATACATGATGTGTACTTTTAAAAGAAACGCCATGTACTTTTATTTTTATTTGTTAAATCAGACCGATGTCACATCTAATTGGCAGAAACACCTTCTTCTCAGCTCGTCTCATCCAAGAGTGACTGAAGCCAACAATTCTTATCTGAGCCCCTCAACTGTCATTCGTTCTACGAATCAATCCCTGTTGATTGCATTAGAATCACCATAGTGAGTTCTTACTTCTTCTAGAGCCTCATTACTTTATTTCTTCTATTTTAAAAGATATCCTTGGTTTAAATTTTTAGACGTTTTTGTAGATCTACATCGATCTAGGCTGATTCAAGGTCCGGAGTCATATTATATCGACTGTATAATGCTGAGGTTGGTGGTTTGTGCCTTTATGTAGTTTATATTTGAATTATATGTGCAAAATTTCCCAATACCCTAGTTCGGGGTATTGCGTGTTTAAGTATTTTAACCCTATTGATGCCTGTTATGCTTGTTTTCTTGAGTTAGGACTCTTGTTTGTAAATAGGGTTATTTTGTCATGATATGGAGGTATTTTACCATGTTTGATTTGATATTGACCGTTTGATCTAGCTTTGCCTGTTAGGGTGCTTTTTTTCCCATGATTAGTATTGTTATTATGGAGTGATTTTATCTAATGACGTGGTATTCCTTGTATCTTTTTATCCAAGTAGTACTTTTAGGTTTACTTTGGCTACGAAACATCATTTTTGCATGATTGACTTACACAGGGCTGTGGTAACCTGGTGTAGTCAGACCATAGGGGGAATTGATTTTGAGGGCTTCCCCAAAGTGTCTATTATTTATTTATCACACTATGAGACCATAGATGGAATTGAGGTTGAGTGCTCCCTCAGAGTGTCTACAGTTATTGTTACGAGACCACATGGGGAATTGACATTAAGTGATTCCTCAGAGTGTCTGTAGTTTATCATTAAAAGTATATAAGGGGAATTGATAATGAGTGATTCCTCATAGATTATTTGTTTGCATGAGACCAAAGGGGTTAGACCATGTGAGCTTACCCAGGAGGTCATTGTGTCCTTGTATAAGTTGAACCAGAGGGGTTAGGCTGTGAGAACTTACCCAGAGGGTTACTTGAGGTTGATTAGTTGAACCATAGGGGATATGCTGTGAGAACATCCTAGAGGGTTTCATATTTTTGTTTGGTTGATTAATTGAAAAAATTTAAATTAATGTAATTCAAACTATAGGATTTTTTACTTTTGAGTACTTCTTTTTTCATTACTTGTTTTTCTTATTGCCTGCCATATATATTCACTGACTATTAGGCACATATCTTTGGGTGGTTGCCTACTAGGATTCGTCTCACACCCTATTTGGGTCATGATTTTAGTCCCAAACAGATTATATTTCTACAAGTATAGATAAGGTTAAGCACCCTTCTACATCAGGTACCTGGTTGCTTTGAATTTGGAGAGCATGGGACCAAGTTGAGGCTTGCGATGCTGCTGGAGTTATTTACTTGTTTTCCTTGTACTTTGGTTTAGTACTGTATTTCAACATTGTGACTTGTTTAGCTACTTTCCTAGATACTTGTGACATACATTATTATTGATATATATATATATATATACTGAAGTTGTTTATTTACTTCCAGTCTTCCATTGTTTACTGCTGTATGGTATTCTTATTTCTTATGCAACTGTTATCTATTTATTTCCGCTGCATTACTCAGCCAATGAGGGCATAGTTTCCCCACTATCACACCCAAGTCCCTTGCTACTATTCAAAAACGCCTGGTGTTTGGTGAAATGCACTTGAGGACACCTTACCAACCAGGTATGGGGCACCTCTGGGTGGCACCTAGAACCGGGACATTACATTTTTGGAGTTTCCAAAAGTTCCCCTCACCTCAATTATAAAAGGGAACCTCCTATCTCACTTACTCACACAACATTGGGCTCTCTAGATCATCCAAACATTGCCAAAATAATCTCCCAACTTCCCTCTCCTCACACTAGAATCCTCACATTGTAAATAAATCAAACCAATAAAGTCTTTTGGTATAAACCATAAGGAGTTACCCAAATAAGAGATAACATTCTTCAACGATCACTTTAGTTTTATTTCTTTCCCCAATTCTTCATTTATTATTATTACAAGATTATATAATAAAAATAATATCCTAAATATAATTATATATTTTTTATATTAATTTTTTTACCTACACCTACACACACTTCCATCAAATGGGTAACAAATTCACCGTTCATGTAGGACGAACTACCACCTCGCGAAACAATGTTGTTTTTTTCCTTTAACACATATAATGGTTGTTCATTATGATGGGCACACATTTTTTATATTATATATATATATATATTTTATTTATGTTTTATTAATAATTCTTTAATTTTTATATAACACATACCTTGATGATTTCAATTTTTTGTAAATACGATAACATCATTTATGAAAGTGTGGACTACCGCCTCCTCAAAGTGATGTGATTCGTTCACACAATACTTAGAACACATAATGAATGGTTTTAATAAAAATATGGGATATATATGAAATATATATGATACTGGAATTATAATATACATATATATCCTTTAATTTTCAATCTTTTAATTCTGAAAATAAATGAAAGTGGCGTTCATGTGTACGTACGACCTACCGTCTCTTTGAACGGTGAATTTCATTTCCAATCTCCAAATTTTATGTATTATTAAATATATATATATATATATATATATAATTAATATGTATATAATATTTACATCATTGTTAAAATTTATAATAGGATTAAATCATGATCTAATTAATTAGAACAATAAATAAAAAGTCAAAATGTACTTGAGAAACAAGGAAACTGACAACCAAAATAGTGAAAATGATGAAATATTATTAAAAAACAGGTGATAAAATAATATAAGAAGATCATATGTGATATAATAAATATTAATAAGGTTCTGATATAAATTAATAACATGATTTGAACAATTATACTAGAGGTTAAATCACGTAAAACTAAAAAGGAAGTGTGAGGTAAGGGATTTGAATATCACTTTTTACATATATGAGATAAATGTAATATTCACCACATACTTATTTTGTGTGGTGTATCTACTACCCATTTTAATATATCATATCTTGAATTTATTTATATTAATGGTATTCAATGTTTTATTAGATAATTAATTTCTTTTATGGGGCTTATGATTCAAATATTTCAAAGTGGTATGATACACTTTGATTTAAAAATAATTTTTTTAAATATATCATTCTATTGATTTGGTAATGACAATGGATAACCTTGGTTAAACCTAAAGATTCATATATTGGGAGAGTTTTATGATTTAGACATCATATAAATTATTCTTTATGACTATATCACTATGATTAGTTTTTCACACATTGTTCTTTGGGTTTTGGTCAATGGTTAGAATCATCAAGGTTATACAAGTAATGGTTATACCACTTATGATGAAGAGACTAAAAAATAATAATGAAATAAATGACGTATTAAGAAGTAAGATGATAGAGAATAGTTAAAGGTTTAATAATTAAGTATAAGGATTAAAGTTTATGTGTTTTTGGATTCAAGTATTATTTCATAAATAGAGATTCGGTTATAATAATACTAAGATATATAAGGATTGTACTACAATACTTATTCTTTAGGGATTCAGAAGAATGAAATTTTTTATTAAGGCTTTTATTGTGGTCAAATATATGTGACAATAAGAGATACATTACACTGTTTTGGGAATCTGATGTTAAGATTGATTTTGTAATTTTAGAGACATTTTTGAACTATGAATTTGGACCTAAGTATTTTGGATGAGTCCTAAGGTTGGAAGGGATTATGTTAAACACTAAATATTATTATTTGAGGTTAAATTATGATTTATTGGATACTATTTGATATCCATTTTGGTTTGATTAATTATTTAGAGGCTTAAGTAATTACTGGTAGAACTTATGATTTATTAAAGTTCTTAAAGTATGAAAAACTTAACTTGAATATCCATTTTCTGGCATAAGAGATGAATTAAAAATAGATAAAAGTATAACCAAAGGATAAGATCATGATTATAACATGGAATGAAATCAAGTAAGATTATTTTCCTAAGTGATTATTTGGATACTAAAATATTCCCTAAACTATAGGAAATGAATTTGGAATAAAAACTATATTCATTTAATTTTTTTACCTAGACATCAATGGACTCTTTAACCCATCATATATTTATGGTTTTGTGATGGTAGAATTTCTGATGACCATGTTCTATAATACTCTCCATTAGAACTTGAGGGTTTGATTTTCCTTCCATTTCTTAGTTTTCAATTCTCACTAATTTAATCCTTCTCAAAAGCCTAATTTTGTGGTTACCTTTTCATTAACCTTTCTCTCATATTAAGGGGATGTTTTATTAACCCTATTTCCGATGTGGGTTTCCTATAATGGAATTTTCAAGTTACAACCTTTGTTTTTTGAAGTGAAATTTAAAATTTTAAGGACTTAATTTATTTAAGTATAGGGTAATGTAACATACCAATATTTTATGGTATGTATCTTTTTAATTTTAACATCTTTAATAGCTTATATTACATGAAACACCGAGCTAAAAATACCCACAATATATTATTAAATATTATTATTTCCACACTTGATATTAAGTTAGCGGTTATGAATAGGATTAAATAAATTATAAAAATATAGTTTACGAATTTATAAATAATTATTTTACTAATAAATTATAAATTAATGTAAAACCGTTTTTAAAATAAAAGGAAATGTTTTTCTAAAAAACTATTTAAATGTGCACAAGTGTATTTTATACCAATAAATAAATAAATCATACTTTTTGGAATATATTAATGATATATATATATATATATATAATATTCAATATAATTCTTAAAATTTACGTTATGTTTTTTACAGTCATGATATAAGAAAAAAATAAAATTTTACGCATAAAAGAAGTATTTTTCTATAAAGGCAGTTCTACTGCCTTTTGATAGCGCACTTGTTTAAAATATATTTTTCGACACTCGTATAAATTATATTTGAAAAAAATAAAATTCTTATTTTAAATCAGAATATAACAATTTACTTTGATTGATTTTTGGGTATTTTTGTGATAAGTTTCTTATTTTGATGAATATTGAAAAAATACAGCATTTTAAATAAAAATCTATTTTTTGTCAAAATAATTTATGGAGTTAAATTATATTTATATTGGTTTTAAAGTATAATTAGATCATATTTTTATCAATTAATCTAATTTATTTTATTTTAATCAATTTAACATTGAATATTTATATAAAAACATTTCAATCTATTGAAATTTATCACATAAAAAATCCTCTTTCACACCCCATCTACGAGATTAATTTTAAATTAATTTTATCCAATTATGTGTTTTGAATTTTGAAAAATGGATTAAATATTTTGAATAATAAGGTCAAAATTTAGTTAATATGTTCCTCTTAATTTTGGACAATATTAATAGTAACTTTAGAATTTTTCTAAATTACCATAGTTAAGGGTAAATCATACAATTATGGGTAAAAATAATATTTTAAGTATTATAAAATTTCAATAAAACTTTACATAATTTTATTGGATGAGTTAATATCTACCAAATTCATCCTTTGGATAATTTTAAGGCCTATTGGCACCACTTGGAGGACTTTAAGGAGTTTATAGCATTTTATTCCAAGGAAAGTCAAATATGTCATACTCATGTTTTTAATATGTGTTGAATTTTTTATATATGGTTATTAAGAAGATAAATTCTACTGTAAATATACATTTTAAAAATAAAATGTTTATATTCATCATGATAATTTATTTTTAAATTTTAAAAAATAAATAATTAAATTAGAGGCTTTCACAATGATGATGCATTAATTGTTTAATTAATAGAAATATCTAATAAATGATATTAAAAATATTAAAAAGTACAATTTTATATAAGTAATTCCATAAAATAATTTTATAGATTAATTTGATATGTTATTGATGATTTAAAATCGTTTTTTAGAATATACAATGTTTATATGATATTTTCAAAAATTCAAGTAATGAATTGTGTCAAAATTGTCATTAATGGTATTCTAAAATAAATAATATTTTATTAAATGATATAAAATTATAAAAAATATAAAAATATGCCCAAAAATTTGGATAAGGTTAAATATTTCATTAGTGATCCATTTAAGGTTCGTTTTAAATTTTAGAGTAACTATATTAACCCTTAAAGAGTAAAAAGTTAAGTTATCATGGTAAGAGTTTAAAGGGTTTAACTAAGAGTTAAATCCAAAATATAAGGGTAGTAATGTGACCTAAAATTGTATAAAAATTATTTTTTGAGATTATTTATAACCATAACCATATTATATTTTTAATAAATCACTTTGGAGTCATTTTTAATTGAAAAGTAATTTATATTTATTTAATATTTTGAGAGTTTATAAAAGTGCCTCTCACCTCAATTATAAAAGGGAACCTCCTCCCTCACTTCCTCACACCACATTGAGTCTTATATATCATCCAAAACCTGAAAAAATAATCTCCCAAATTCCCTACCCTCATCATATAAGACTCAATTTAGGCATAAAGAAAACCAAGAAATTGTTTTGGTATAATCCAAAAGAAGTTACTCAAATAAGAGGTAATGTTCTTCAACGATCACTTTAGTTTTATTTCTTTCCAAACTCCTTCACTTTTTATTATTCCATTATAATATAATAACAATAGTATCATAAATATACTAAGATTTTTTCATTTTAAGGTTTCTAACTACACCTACACACACTTCCATCAAAAGTGTAATAGTTTTACTGTTCATGTACGACAAACTACCGCCTCACAAAACGATGTCATTCATTTTTTCCTTTACTACATCTCATGGTTTTTCATTATAATGGACATACAATTTTTAATGAGATATATATGATATTTATGTTTTCTTTATATTAATTTAATTTTTATATAAAACATACCTTCATGTTTTCCATTTTTTGTAAATACAATAACATCGTTTTTGGAAGTGTGGACTACCGCCTCCTCAAATCGATGTGATTCGTTCATTCTATAAATGTAACTTATAAAGGATGGTTTTTGAAATAATATGTGATATATATCACATATATATAAAAAATTAATTATAATAAACACATATATCATTTAATTTTCATTCTTTTAATACGACAACAAAATGTAAGTAGTGTTAATGCGTACGTATGACCCACTGTATCCATGAATGTTGCATTTCATTTCCTATTTCCAAATTTTATAGATTATTATAAATATATATCTATATAATTAATATAAATTATATTTATATCATGTTTTATATTATGGATATATTGAGATCATGATCTAAGTAATTGGAACAACAAATAACAAGTCAAAACATACTCAAGAAACTAGGAAATTAACACCCGAAATTGTAAAAATGATGAGATATATTAACAAACAGGTGATAAAATAATATAAGAAGATCATATATGATATCATAAATATGAATACAGTTCTGATATAAATTAATAATATTATTTAAACTATTAAATTGGAGGTTAAATCACGTACAACTAAAAAGTAAGTGTGAGGTAAGGGATTTTCATCTCACTTTTTATATCCATGAGATAAATGTCATATTCACCATTTATTTATTTTGTGTAGTGTATATACTTCCCCTTTTGATATATCATATCACTAATATCTTTATATTCATGGTATTTAATGTTTAATTTGATAATTATTTACTTTTATGGGGATTATGTTTGAAATATTTCAAAGTGGTATGGGAAACTTTGATTTAAAAATATAATTTTTTAAAATGATTATTCAATGTATGAGGAATGATTTGTCCATTTAAGACATGGGTTGGGGATAAGTTAATGAAATCCCCATGAAGCATCGTTAGTCACATGAGACAAAATCTGTTGGCGGAAAACCCTTCAAGTTTGTTTTCAAGAAGAATAGATGAGTTTCTACACACAGTCTTAAACAATCCTGTGAAAAGTCTTAATAGAAGTGGATCATGTGTCAGATTCTTAACATCCAATAATTAAATAATTGAATTAATTTACGTTATTATTTACCCATAAGATTTTTCTTTGAAATATCTATGGATTCATATCATTCTCAGTTTATTGAGTAAATAACATGTGTTTTTAGTTTCCTGCCTTTCCATATTGGTTATGCCTTATCCATTTATTTGATTTTAATGTGTTATCAGTTATATACCTTACAATGTTGATTTATCAATTTATTATCACTTCTTATTTACTTAAACCTTACTAAGAATTTGAACTCATCCCTTACTTAGGTTTTATTTTCCCCAGGTTTCCAAGAAGTTTATTATGACTGATATACAAGGTTAATCCAGAAGAATAATGGTGTTCTAAAAGAAAATACTTTTTTATTTTATGTTTAAAATGTAATTTGAGTTTGAAATATGTATCTAGTTTATCAAGGCAACTAAAATTTTTGGTCCTTTAGAATGAGATTTCTTGTATCTTATGACAATGTAGTAATGTAAGGAACTGAATCCTGTCTTCTGGGGTCAGTGTGTTACACCCCTCCCCTATGGTTGACAAACAATAACATGAGCCCCCCTTCACTAATTAGAGACCTATGTGAGATACTTCCGAGAACACTTATGGATACCCATGAGGTATTGATCAAAGACTCTCTTAAGTGTTTTTACCCAGGTGGTCTGTCACCCAATCCACATTCACTTCACCCAGGATTACCTGTGCAAACCTCCCTTAGTTCACCCAAGCCTACCTGTGTGAAACTACCTTATTTCGCCTAGGCATCCACCCCATGAGAGCCACTTATTAGGTCCTCTTTCAAGATAACCATGGAAGTGCCTATACTTATTTAGATCCCTTTCACAAAAGGGATGAAATTGAAACCTCCACCAAAGCATCCTAACTTCAAAACCCATGAAGAGGGGAACATCTATGTGTCTCTAATTTGTATTTTTATTCCTATGGTTAGAGGTTTCACTCACTTGTCCTGCCTGATAGTTAGGGTCCTCAAGGTGCATGTGGATTTTCTTTCCCATGTTTATGAGGACCCCGACCCCAGGTATGGTGTCAAAGCATTCTCAATATTAGACATAAGGGTGATGAAAATTCCCTATCCTTCTCATTTATAAGTCCCATAACCTTCATTTCTAAGATGGAAGGTTGAGGATCAATATTTATTTTCCATTCAACATGGAATGAGATCCTCCTCCCCTATTTTAGAACTAATTTTTGGGTATCCCTCTTAGAGTAAGCCCATATACTTTCTTCCAGTACCTCTACTTCATCATTCCTTCCTTCTTCTATCCCAGTTACCTAAATAAGAGGGGAGATGAGAATTTTTAAATCCCTTTATCTCTCCCTTTGGTTTCATGGTATGATAAGGGGAGGGACATGTCATCACCCAGACCTCTTCCACCAGAAAAAGAGGAATTGTGTGGTTTTTCAAATATTCCAATTCCTATTGTTTTTCACATTAAATAAAAACTCATTATGACTCATGTAGGCTTAGAGGATAACCATGATCATGAAATCCACATAGTCAGATGCATGTTTTAACAGAAGATCTTCTACTAAATCTTTCTATAACATTCCTTTAGAGTGTCTTCATAAGTATGGGACCTCAACTTCTTGTATCCAACATTGGGGAAAAGAAAATAATGTGGTTTCTCAAATCATCTATTTCCTCTTTTTTCTCACACCGATCATGACTCATGTGGGATTAGAGGTTGACGATGATCATGACATCTATATGATCCCAAAAATTATGGGCATCCTCCTTAGGAGTAAGCCCCGACTGAACCTATCCATGGAAAAAATTCCAAGTGTAAGTCCCAACTTAGTCTGGGGATCCTACTTGGTATAGACCCTAACCTTAAAAAATATGGGTATCCTATTCATGAGTTATCCCCTATCAAACCCATCCATTGGAATTATTCTCAAGAGTATGCCCCAATAAAAACCCTCATTCTCTAATGATTCTTTCTCAAGAGTAAGCCCCTAAATCGAACCTTTGGGATTACTCCTTAGAAATAAGCGCCAACTATATCACCATACTCACCCATGGTCATCCTCCTTAGGTGTAATCCCTGAACAAGCCTCCAAATCACCATAAGCCGAGACATACCTCATGGCCCCTTTCACAGGGCATCCTTTTCAAAAATAAGATCCAAATTCATTCTCTTAAAGGGCCATACTACCTTGAGAGACCAACTTGAGGGCCTCCATAGGCATGGGTCCTCATAAAAGAACTATGTGGTCTTTGATTCCCATCAAAACCAGATACATAAGAATCATACCTGAGGTCCAAAATCAGTACAAAAAATCAGAAATATTCTCTCTGATCCACACCCTAGTAAGGTCTTATTTAACCGATAAATTCATAGCCCTTCTAGGTTCCATGGATTGATTTAGAATAACCCCCATACCAAACTTTGACTTGGAACCTTTTTTTCCTAGATGTTCTTGTCATTTGATGTTAAACTATATGATTCAGTCCTTATCACATGACCTTAAAAGGTATTTTGTGTCTCGTTAAGTGGAACCAAAATACATGGGTTCTAATTCATTTCAAAAGGAAAAACAAGAATCCCATTTTTATGGGTCTAATACCAACATCAAAACAAATTCTGTCTCCCTGGATGATGACACACTCTATAATTCCCCACTATGTGTCTAGAAAACTAGAATCGTCGTGATAATGGCCAAATAATTTATAATCAGTACATAAGAGGATACCATTTTTGAAGAACCTTAGATACATACATATATATACATTGATGAAGAATAGTAGACACATACAGATGATTCTAAACTCTATACATGCTAATAATTGATTGTTAATTCAAGGATGATCCACATCATACTTGGGAATTAATGAAAGATTCATGTACATATCTTAAATATATAATAGAGTCCCATAGAAGAAAATAATTCCCCTGAAAAAGGGTGTGATGAGACCTAAATACCATCCTCTCGACCAATGTGAGTTCATAAGCATCATTGGCCAAACTACGCAACGAATGAATTCATTTGGAAAGAAGGTCCCTCATGCATAAAGAACTATTGGGTGTTTCTGGTTCCATGAACAAACCCATTATAAACTATTCCAAAATAGTAAACCCAATGTGAATGATTAAACACAATTCAAACCCCTGAAATTAGCCTTCATGAAAGATTATTTTGATCAAAAACAAAAATGGCAAACCTGGCGTGAATCCATATTCAAAATGATAGTGTCACCCACCTGTCATCCCCTTTTGCTCTCAAAATGAAAGAGGGGAAATTAAGACAATAAATCATACATATGTTCATTTAAATTATATTTTTATTTGGTGAGGTTTTCTTATTTTTTTTTCATATTTTCTAGACAATTTCTATGAAGTATCCCTTTGACCTAATGGCATCCTTACAGCTTTTGAAAGCATATGTCTTGGCTATTGTTTATGCCCAGTTTTATCCAAGAAGAGGATGTTGTCACTAACCCAACATCTTAAATTATAGGTATCAAATGATTTGGTTTAAGAGTACCACCAGAAAGATACTATCCCGACCCTGTAAGCTGCCTGATAGGTACGCTAGTTCAAAAATACCCACTAGTTTTCTGGTCAGTGATGATCGGTGGATAAGAAGAAGACGACACAACTACCATATTCCACTATTTCACGAGCCTATCCCCAAAAATAAATAACCAATCCCTCCCTTGGCTCAGGGAGGTGGATCAAGAGGCCACACAAAACCTCATCTATTAGACATTGGGGTCCTTCCAAAGGTCTCTATTCTTCAATCACCACTGCCAATGCTGCGAAACAGTGAACCCTCGACATGATGGGGGCACCGTCCCCAGCCATCCAGCCCATGTCAATCAAACACAGGTGTGAAAGACGGTCCATCGGGGGAATAAACCGGTTAAAAAAGAGAAATTTCATACCTCTTCTCCCTTAGGATAATCCAAACAATTCAATTTGGTGGAAAACTATGAGTATGAACATACACCAGCCCGCTCTAACTCATAAATCCAGTAGATTCACCTGGTAGAAATCAAAGAAGCCTAATATTCAAATCTAGCAGCACACTATGAGAAAGAACATACAACTACCCACATAAACCAATACTCTCAGTAGCCTAATATAGTATCACTCAATGAATACCACCAACCAAGTTTGGTGACCAACTGAAATCAGGTGCACACACCTGCTTGTATTCATCAATCCTACTAGCAGTTTTGTCTGGTAATATCAGGAGAAGTTAATGGGAAAGTATCAGTGACAAATAAGGGGAAGAACCAAATATCTACCAAAAAATATGATTAATTCTAGTATTCATTAGTAGCAAATGGAGGAAAGGATAAGTCACATTACCATGCCGAAAATATGGTATTGTAATATATCCCTATTCCAGTTGATAAATTCACTAAGCCTATCTTGAAAGTGGTGATAGGGTGGATGAAAATCCATGCCCACATCATAAAGACCTATCAAGATTATAATAGTAACAACAACAGTAATAGAGGGATGTAAACACAATTCTATCCCCACAAATGGGGTGGCTCATTAGCATGTCACCCAAAAGAAAAATCACACCCATACTCTCATCCAGGAGGGTCATGGGGAAAACTCCCCCGAGATATATAGACAACCATACCGATAACAAAAAACCATTCCAACAAGAGGTAATAGACATATCCTAATGTACACTTTGAGGCAATAATAAATCTATGTCCATGAAAATCACTTCTCCTAGAAAGTGTCCCCACTCGCTCATAATAAGGCATCAAAGCAGAAGCCTCACCAAAGACAACTAGAAAATAATTAGACGATTTATGATCTAGTATTGCTTAATTCTAGAGTTATTGAAGCTCTTAGAATCTTATCTATGGTACCTAAAGATCCTACCCCCCCCCCTAAAAAATTGCAGGTGTATTAGTAATAATTACAAAGTTCCTCCTTATACACTTTATCATGAAGGATTGATTCACGGCCATATTATGATCGATCTCAAGAGGCCATCTCCTAATGAGAGTCATGAAATCCCTCCACATGGAAAATAGATCAAAGAGAAATATGGGTTTACACTTGTTGTAATACACCATGGTAATCATATCCATGATGGAACTCACCATAAAGGTTCTCTTCATAATAGTATTTCACATTGTCAAGGTAATCCTCCACTAGGAAATGTAGTGATGAGAGAGCCCTCCTACATCGAGGAACTTTAGAAAATAAGGAAAATCATATCGGATGCCTTGTAATTGGAAAGTAAAATCATTTATCAACTAGAAGATAAACCAATGTGAAGGCCATTCTCTGAACCTCCTTTGGATCACCTTTCTTCCAACATAAAAGTGGATGTCCCTACCAATCTTGTTACTTATAATAAGGTGGTAGAAAAACATCCACTCTGGTAAGATCTGGTAGAGGATACTCTATAAAAAGATGAAGAAGATGTGATGTACATGAGGAAAAAGTTTTCTAAAGATGACATAATAGTCATGTTATAGACATTATCCACCCCTTAATATATCACTACAGAGGTGTTTTCAAAAAATTTTGTGCACAACATCCGCCTAAATATATGGAAAAATATTATCCACTTGAGATAAAAAGTATTACCCTATTATGAGTATTAAATTCACATCAAGGTAATAGAAGGTATGAAATTTCAAATTGAATTTTTGGATCTCCTAGATACATTACATACATATAGACATTAAGGATACCTTCAATGCACATGCTTTAGTGCATTAGAATTACTGTGGTAGTTGATCAAAGGTACCCCATCTGATGTTCATATTAGAGGATGGGGTTTACATGTAGCATTACATTTCAATTAACTATCCAACTATAAAAGACCATTTAAAGTGGTATAATTCAATGTCACAGATTCTAGATGGATTATGAAAATGGATCATATTCATAACCAAAAATTTTCTCCACAAAAAATGGCCCAGACTGACTCTCATCAGCATCAGTCCAGAAGAGAGTAGGCGATTCAGATACTTTTTCACCAAGAATATGAAAATATTAAGAAATAATACCTCTTAGGGGAATCCCATATTCAAATAACAAAAATGTAAATTTAACACAATTATATTTGGAAGTGGATGATTTGAGTGTGTACTAGAATATGAAGTCATTAGATGTTAGAAAAAGGCTTCACAAAATTAGAAGGGCAGCCGTGAAAGTAGCAGCAACGATAGTTCTAGAGAAACCCTAGTCTGTAGGGATGGGGGATTTTTTAACCCAACCTTTAAGGCTAGAAAACCAATAAAAAGAGTTTTGAAATTAAGAAGAGATCAACCCTAGACCATAGGTTTGTGGGATTTTTTACCTCAATAACACCATTCTCATAAGATATCAATCTTCTCTTGGTTAGGGGAAACATATAATAATGGTTCCTACCAGTTTATTTTATCTCATGAATGGATATCCTCATTGGGAACATGCACAAAAAACCTTTATAGAGATTCTATTCGGATTAAAATCCACCAAGAAGCTCCCATAGAATCAATAAAAAGGAGGAAAAGACCATGTGGTAAGTATAGAAAGAGGAAATATCGCACATACACTGATATAATGTCTAAAATTCATTTCACATCAGTGAATTTGATCAACATCGACCTCACAGATTCTACAAAACACAAGTTCAATTTAGGGTAGGAACAGTAGGAGGAATTCATAGTTTATGATGTTGTCTACACTGAAATAATCAAATGAGGTGTGTGTACCAAGAACTAGAGGCGTGCCCAAAATATAGGAATTATCTCAAATAAACCATCATTACCACCTCTAAAGGAATCCAAAAAGGAAAAGGGTAAGGTTCATATTATGCCTCACCTCCCTCTTAGGGAGGTTAAGCCCCTTTTACTTGAGGAAATATTTGATCCGTAGGAGTAAGATATGAAATAATTAAGGAGACTTAATGAATAACTAATCTGAGGAAGCCTTACTAATGGATATATTTTGCTAGAAGACCATTAACTTGTACTCCCAACTGAAGTACCTTAGCAAAAATGGTTCATCACAACAACTGAAGTGGATTTGGAACACCCGATCAATATGGGATACTGACAACCAATATATTTTGATCTCCTTATAGAAGATCAGAAGTTTCCTCCATTGGAAACACAACCAAAATAAATCATCATGCATCCTTACCAGCTTGGACTTATAAGCTACACATGACAGATACCGATAGTTCCACCATAGATAGACTTACTGTTTGCTGCACCTTTTCAAGATCCAACTCAGCTAAATTTCCCATGAGGGATCATGAATACTCTTGATTCACTCATGGATAAATTAGAATCCAAGAAGGAATGGTGTGTAATAATACAACTCAAAAATAAACCTTACCCTGAATGGGTAGATCTTACTCTTCCCCCACCAAACTTTAAGAACCAAACATTTCCAATTTCTAATGGATCGGGAGACCTGGAGTAGAATTTGACACATTTTATCTCTCACTGTGATACCATGATGGGGACCCCTAAATAATATAAGGTGGTGAAACTGAGGTGATTTATGAAATCAATGGAGGGAATAGGCTTTGTATAGTATATGGGTTTGTAGGATTGGTCAATTACGGTATGGGAAGACCTCCATAATAAGTTTCTATTCCTATTTAGCTCGACACTGTAGAAGACAACAGTCCTCGATTTCTCAAACTATAAGAAGTAGGATAATGAAATATTCTCAAATTTCATTGCTCGATGGAAAGGATTTACATACTCCTATAAACCACCACTCCCTCAAGAAGACTTTTTGTACATCTGTATAGCAAATCTCCATGATGAGTTACGTGAACCACTTATCCATATGAAATATACAGGATGATTTTGGGACCTTTCTATGATCTCTTAATGAGTGGTAGACTCCACAGAGACCAAAGCTATGTCCTGAGTAATTCCACCAGCTCAAGGAAAGTTAATAGGGAAAGAATATGCTTCCACTATCACACTTAAGAAGACCCCTATGCCTGCACCCACTCAAATGTTTGTATCATATCATGTAGCTCAACCTTCTGAGCATGAACAACAACACTCACCTCATCAGGATGATCAGAGGGTGAAGAGGTGGAAATATTTTGAAGAGATTAAAAAAATTATATTCTTCTTGAATTGAGCAAGTCCCCAATTACTTCATCTCATCATTGGAAAACAACTTGGTCAAATTTCCAAAGCCCAGAAAGCCCAACAAAAAAGGTTATGAATATCTCTAAAATTATTTACCCTTCAATAAATTAGTGGGGAACAACACCTAGAAATGTTTTTTTTCAATGGAATCCTATAAAAAATGGTAGACTCTAGGAAAGTGAAGTTGAAAAACTAACTTACTCAGGCAACATATGTCTCTGCCACCAATACAGAGGAGGAAAATGAGTGGAAGGAAGTTAACATTAATGTTTCATTTAATTTATTTGATTAGATGGACAAAAAAAGATCAATTAAACTTATTCTATACTTAGAACATAGTTGAAACATTCAGTTGTGCCTTCAACCCCTTCTGCTACAACACAACCAACTTCATCATCAACTCTGTCCTCTTAAATCCAATCTTACAAAAAGAGACATGGTCGGAAGAGTAAGAAGAAATCCCCAGAATATGAGACTATACCAAATCCGAAGTTTTTTTTTACTTTAGCAGAATTCATGCCTATAGTCCTAAAAGAATGGGCACCGCCCTGCCAAATGGTACAATAAGGGTCTACCCACAAGATAGAATCACAATTAGTTAAGGAGTTGATCTTCAGTTCCATTAATGTTATTCAATTGAAGGACCCCTTCTCCGATGATGAGTGTGATTACAAACCTGAATTCCATACATGTTATTGCGGAACTAGGGGAAGATTCTATCAGAGTTGAGGATATATGGGAAGACACAGTCTTTCAAAGAGTCACCACTTTAACCAAATCCCAACTTGAACCATCTATATAGCTGAAACTCTTGGGAGATCTCTCCAATGATCCTAGAATGATCAAGGAAGTTACCCCACACATGAAAAGATCTTCCCTAACATGATCATACTGAAATATTGGCTATAATATAAGTCATCACCTAATCAACCTCAGTATATAGGCAGACCTAGCTAACCTAATCCACAAGAGAAGAATCACCTTCAGATCCTGTTCCAAGTGTTAGTCCATCCATATCAAGTACTTCAGTTACTAAGGCACCTGAATAAGAACATACCCATAATGGAAAAAACAATCCTTTAGACCAAAAGTATGATGTTTTGAAGCAACTAGACCCACTACCATCTAATATATCAATCCAAAATTCCTTGAGTCTATCAAAAGACCTCTGAGAATCACTCATAGAGTCTTTATCGTGCCCTGATGAATTTTGAAATTTAGTTTACTTCTACCAAAGAGTATCATGTAAAGAACAATCTTGAAGAATGCTACATAGTCATCTCTTTCACAGGACAAGATGAGGATTCCATCATATAGGGGAACATTAGGCCCTTTTATATATTCGACAAGATAAATGAAATTTATATTTTATGGTCCTTCATTGACAATGGTTTACGAGTCAAACTCATTCCCATATGAACACTCATCCAACTTGGTTTCAATGAATACCACTTATCCCATCTATTATGATGTTTCAGGGTTATGAAAAGAAGGGGTAAAAGACTCTTGGAGAAATAAAACTCATAACTTAGTTCAAGGATATCATGTTTGACTCAGAATTCATGGTTTTCAGGAAGGATATGACATTCAATATTATTTCAATAAGACCCTGGATACATTAGCATGTGACCATCCACTCATCATACCACAAATACTTAAAATATTATATCAATGGAAAAATTTGGAAATTTATTGGTGAAAAAACCCCGTTCAAATATCGTGAGTCATGGTACATGATGTAGGATTCTATAATAAGGAAGGGAAGCCATATATGGATGATAGTATTGCTTGAATCAATTCCCCTAATGTCCTAGATATGATACCACATAAACCTTTAAAATATATTAGTTTAGATTACATAATCCCCATAAACCAAGTCTAATAAGTGGTCTCAAATTCAATCACAAATTCTATGAATTTTGAGGTGCCAGTAGTGACAGCTGAGCCTGGAAACAGCAAAGAAGTCATCAAATCTCCAAACAGTAATGATATCCTAGATGAAATTTTCTTCATTCCATAGCCTAAGATTTGAAAAAATACATGTTTCATCAATTAGTCCATAAGAATTTGTCATGTCAATGGGATAAGATAGATATACTCATTCTCAGTCCCTTATCCCCCCTTTAGAGCACCAAAAAAGCCTCACATAATCGATTGATCCATAAATGATTGCTTTATCCTCTGGATGTCTAAATATCAACTCCTCTCCTACCTAGAAGGAACTTTTTTCCATCACTTACTTCCTGAATAGAAGCAAAAAAGGAAAAGCATGACGAATTGGAGGAAGAACCCTAAGAGGAACCTCCGACTTTTGAGGAAGGTGTTTCCACCACTATTGATGAACCCAGAGAAATAAATCTAGTATAAATAAAGATCCATGACCCACTTTGATTAGTTAAAAAACGAATTTCAAAGAGCAGGAGGAATATAATTCCTTCTTGAAGCAATATCGAGATGTTTTTTACTTTTAATTACATAGTTATTCCATACCTCAATCTTGATGTGTCCACCCATCACTTGGGCTTTCCATAATACCATTGGGGGTACAAAAAGGTATCCAGATGGATATACCCAACTCATGACTCTAAAATTGAGGCCTAAGTGGAAAATATCATCATGTTTGACTTCACCCAAGAGGTACAATATCCAAAATATCTAGATAACATTATCCATGTGAAAAAGGAGAATAATAAAATCAGAGTTTTCATTGGATTTATAGATCTCAACTAGAACTATTTGAAAGATGACTTCTCAGTTCCAATCACATATTGCCTAATTGGTGCAACGACTGGTTATTGATCCCTTTCATTCATTGAAGACTATTCAGGGAACAACCAAATTTGGATGGCGTCAGAATATGAATAATCCAACACCTTTAGGGCTCCAAAGAAAGTATTTTTCTATCGAGTAATGCAATTTTTGTTTGAAGAATGCCAACACCATATAACAACATTCCATGAATCACATCTTCAAACTATTATTGGGGAAGTTTTTGAATGCTACATTTATTATCTAGTGGTTAATTCATAACAACATTATGACCACATAGAAAACTTTAAGTCCATATTCAATAATCAACACCAACATAGCCTGAAGATGAACCCCTTGAAATTCCATTTTAAAGTTACTTTGGGGAAGTTTCTCTGGTTTGTCATACATCATCACGACATCGAAGTTGACCTTGAGAAAACAAAATCTATCCTTATAATGTAACCTCATTGAAACCTTAAAGAGTTAAGAATACATCATCGAAACTTGGATTATATATGATGCATCATATCCAACCTCACAGGAAAGTTTTTACCTTTAACTAAACTTATGAAAAAAATGGTCACATATCAGTGAACCAGTGATAGTTTGGAAGCATTTAAAAATCCTGAGAAATACCTCTTAATCCCACCAGTATAAATGAAACCTATTGAGTAAAATCTACTCATTATATATGTGATAGCATTGGAACGATCATTGTGTTATTTACTTGTGAAAAATAATGATTTCAAGAATGAATAAAACTTTTATTATATAAGTTGAACCATGATCGATGTTGAGACTCATTATTCAGATATCTATAAGTGCTTCCTGGATTTAATATTTACATTTCAGAAATTGAGGAATTATCTACAACACCAAGAATTACATTTTTTCTCTCTTAATAACCTACTCAAATACATCCTCAGATATCCTATGTTAACATGAAATCTGATATATTGGACAGTTATTCAAAAGTAGTTTGATAAAAAATTATCCTCATAAAGAAGTGAAAGTCTAGGCCTTGGGGGATTTACTTGCAGATCAAACCTCTATAGAAAAAACATTGTTAAATACTGAATTTCTATATGATAATATATTCACTATCCATATAATCCCCAAAATGTGGGAAATGTATTTTGATGACATTTCCAGGAACCCAACAAAGAGAGTAATGGAAGACCCTAATTTCAACAAAGTTGGGTTAGGGATCAAGATTATCTCTTTACAAAATGAAATTTTACCTTACTCATTCCTATTATAGGAATTTTTTACTAACAATGAAGTGGAATATCATCCCACATTGCAAGAATAGAATTGGCGCTCTAAATACTAGTGGACTATCTAGAGGTGAAAATTGATTCAAAGTTGGTAATAAAGCATATCAAAAGAGATTACACCATCATAAAAGAAGATCTAATACCTCTGATTGACTTTGTCCGAGGATTAGTAGAAGAATTATCCTCAAAGATAACATTTAACCACATCTTGTAATCATAGAATACCCATGTGGATGCATTGGAAAATGTAGATAAAACACTGGCAGATCCAAACCAGGATGAAACTGTCATCAACATTTCCCATCACCAAATGGTCTCACCTTTTTTTCAAGATAGAACATAAGAGATTAATAAAGTTAGTCGCATCCCTGAACCATATGGTCCTACCATTGGGTGGATGGTACCCTTTATGGACTTTTTTTAGAATATAGTACTTCCATTAGACATGTTTGGGAAAGAGAAAATATGATGGAAAGCAGCCAACATTTCCCTTTTTGATGGCCCAAATCACTATAAGGTACTCAATAAATGAGGATTTTATAGAGTAATTCTTAGGTGTATTGATGGAGAAGATGCTGCTACTATCATCAATGAGGTGCACACCAAGGTTTTCAGTGCCCATCAGTCTAGATATAACCTTTCCAACAAAATCTGAAGGCTTGGATACTTCTAGCCTTCAATGACACCAGATTGCATAGAATTAACCAAGAAGTTTCATTCCTTCCAACTGAATTCCAACTTCATCCATCAACCCACAGAGTTTTTATATACATCCAAATACTCTTGGAAATTATCCATACAGGGAAAGAATTTTGTGGGGCCATACCCTCCAGCTACGACCAAGAAGTTCAAATACAACTTAAATGCTATCGACTTCTTCACCAAATGGTCTAAGGAAACACCCCTCAAAGAATTAAAGGCCAAAAGAATTGTTAGAATCATGAAATCCAACATAATTACCAGATTCGGTGTCCCTCACACAATACTAATGTATAAAAATGCCAACTTCTATTATTAAAAGGTGGAGAAGATATATTAGGAGTAAAATATCAAATCCAACCATTCATCCTACCGTCATACAATAGATAATGGACTGATAGAGGCCTTCAAAAAGACCTTGTCAAACATACTCTAGAAGATGGTGAATAAAAGTTAAAAAGTCTTATCTTGACAAGATCTTGTATTCCTTAGGGTATTACCAGACTATAACTCATACTGCTACATGGGATACCCCGTACTCAGTGGTATACAAAACAGAAAGAGTCATGCCCATTGAAATCAAAATTAAATCACTTATTATTATCATATGTGATTACATATCCACAAATGAGAAATCCTAGAAATGACTGAATGAACTGAAGTGATGAGACGAAAAAATATTTCATACCTTTTATTAGTTATAGGTATATCAAAATATTATAGTGCAAGCCTTTAATAAGAAGGTTCACCACTGCTCCTCCCTCCAAGGAGAACATGTATTGGCCCTCATAATGCCGATGATACCAGGAAAGAAGCCTCCAAATCTTGAACCAAAGTGGTAGGGACCTTACTCTATACACAAGGCCTACTCTAACACAACTTCTTCCTTAATATCAATAGATAGAAGGATTATTACAACCCCCACCAATGCAAGATTCCTAAAGAAATATTTCATGTAACCACCTAAATATCATCTCAGTTGCAAGTCGTTAAACTATGTAGTTTTTATTTTTCACATGAACTTAAAAGGAATGGAATGAAATCCACAACACATGAAGTTAAAATATGTGGAATCATCATCATTTTCACATGATGATAAAATTCATGACATAAGGTCTTATCCATATGACTTAAAATTGTGAGATGCCATTCGTCCTCGCTACATGACATTAAACTGCATGTTTGATGTCACTCTCACTCGATGTTAAGAAACCTAAAAAATTAAATGAGTATAAAAACTCCTCATAAACCCTTAAATATAAGCCTCTATCTTAGGTGTAAGTCCCAATCACATCCAATGAACCCCTCAGTGGGTCGAGATGCTCTCTTGGATAGACATGAGAAAGAAAATGCAGGCAGATCTGATGCATAAGCCCCACTCACATCATTTACACTTCTTAGTATCACTTAGGGCCCCTTTATGGTTATAAACCCCAAAATTATTATTTCCTTATCACATTACATAAAATTGAGCTGCTAATGACCCTGTAGCATGAAAATAAATTGTACTATCCTTTCAAGAAGTACATGTGCCTTAATTATCACTCCAATGATATATGTAGTGACACCCAGACCTTCTGTTCAAATTCTAGTCGTGATCAAGGAAAAGAAAACCCCATTTTCTCCCAATGTATGAATCAGATCTACATAGGTAAGTTTTATAGAACATGTGTCTTGATTCTCATTACAATGAGAGGCATAATGATGCTTAGACCTCATACCTTGGGCCCAACCATCATTCTAGAAAATATTAAATCTCTTTTACCCATTTAAAATTTTGATTAATTTGGGGAAAATTTTCAAGAATAACATGAGGATTGATTATCATTATAATGTGATATTTAGTGATGTACAAACCTTATGTATTATGCTCAAACATCGTTTTTCAGGATATAAAATCCTCTATTCCCCACATCAGAACCTGATTGATGTGAGGAATTATTTTTAAGAACTATGTGTGACTTGATTCTCATTCTAATGGGATAAGTAGTGATGATCGGATATTCGATCTCAGGCCTATAAACAAAAAATAAATATCCCTCAATCCCTATGTACAAGTCATATTAGTATAGGGATCCTTTCTAAAATTGCGTATGGCTAGATTCTTATTCCAATGAGATACATAGTGACACAAAGACCTTATGTCATAAGCCTATCCATCATTCTGGAGAATGTCAAAGACCCCTTTTCTGGCTTCAGAACCTGATGTATGTGGGGATATATTTTCAAGAACTACGTGTGGTTTGATTCTTGCTCAAACATGATACATAGTGAAACCCAAGTTCCGCACCTTGGTCCATCCAAAATAAACATTTTCACATCGAGAGCCTATATCTTTTTTGGATGAAATTAAACCTTACGGTTCTTCAAGAACTACATATGGCTTGATTCTCATTCCAATGAGATACATAGAGACACTTGGATTATACCTCATAAACCATCTACCATATAAATATAAATATCCCTATCCTTACCTTGTATGTCCTTTTTGTGATGAGAGAAACCTTTTACACTCCTTGTTTCTCACACCGAGCATAACTCATATGGGTTTAGTAGTTTTTGTAAAGAAGTTCCTTACAAAAGTAAAGAACATAAATTTTCATTGGGGCTGTCATGGTCCTATATGCAAGACCTAAAAAGGAATACCAAATGTCCTCATTGCATAAAAATAAACTGCATGATTTCTTCAAGAACTACATGTGGATTAATTCTCATTCCAGTGAGATAGTAGTGACGCCTGGATCCCAAATCGTATGTCCCACTTCAATAAAAAAAAACCCTTTTCTCCATACATAAATACAATAAGTATGGTTAATCCTTTCTATAACTAAGCGTGACTTGATTATAGCTCCAATAAAATACATAGTGATTCTTGGGTCTTATTCCTTGGTCTAGGCGCAATATTCCTTTATTGTTCATGTTTATTCCTCTAATGTTCTTACTACATGAATTTAAACTACATGGCTAATTTACTTATCACATGACTTTAAACTACATTGATACTATCCTAAATGCATGAATTTAAATTGTATAGTTTTCTCTTGAGGTTTCTCATGTTTACAGAGAAGCGAACCAAGTGGCGGATGCATTGTCAAAAAGAGCAATCCTTGAGGTGAGTTCTAGCTGGTCCTTTGTTCTCCCTGAGTACTGCAATGATTTTGTTCACAATGATAGGATTGGTACTTTGTTTACAAGGTTGTGTAAGGCTCCCCCTTTCTGAGTGGCTTGTACTGTTTTAACTTTTATTTAATTTTATGGGAGCAGGTCTCCTGGCTCTCGGGCTTTTTGGGTAAATTGTATAGTACCTAAGGAACTACATATAGATATACTTTCATTCCAATGAGATGTATAATGACACCTTGGCATAGTGTCATAATTCCATCCATGAAATCAAAAAAATCCCCCTCTTAATATTAAAAGTAATGATCCATGAAAGATCAATTAATTCGGGTCCCCTCATCATGGGGTCCACTATGGAAATATAGACATCCCTCTTCAACATATGAGTTAGATATATGAAAGGTACTCCACACATCAAGGCCAACATCGGTCCAAATTCTTAATTCATTTCTAGAAATATCCCCTCCACATAAAATACTCCTAATATTGGACACTTTAAGTCCTTTGTAATCTTTCTTCAACTCCTGATTATAGAATGTATGATACCTAAGGAATCATTTTCCTAACTATGAAATAGCATGTCCTAGTTTTCTTTTCAAAAAAACCCCACAAAATAGGTTTATTAGCCAAAGGATTACATTTTTTGACCATGAAATAATACACCCACTTGGATTTTCATAAAATAGCCCAAAAATGGGTTTTTAACCAGCAATAAATTCACCTTTAGGATAATACTCTTATATCCTTCTAATCTTTTATGAAATTATGTTGGAACATATGGTCCTAGACGTATGAACTAAAACTACAGGCACTATATTTCCCATATTTGGGTCATGCCTATGCATGTAACTTTTTCCCCTAATTATAAGGTAATTTTGAATTAAAATGGTAATCCTACATTTAGGTAGTTCTCTTCAAAAAACCAGAATCTTTATCTAGGGAAATATTATTCTCTATAAATTTTCATCGTCCATTGATGATAGAATTTAAGAATTCCAGAGAACTCATTTTTCAAACATTTTTGTAACATTCACCAACTGTATTTGCACAAGTCACCCAAAAAAATGGTCTTATCAGCCAAAGGATGCCACTATTTTACTATGAAATAACACACCCTAATAGGTTTTGAATAACAAATCCTATAAAATAGGGATTCCAACCTATGGTAACTTCATCCTTTAGTGATACCTCCTATATTTCCATGAGCAGTTTTCCCCATACCAATATCTGAATATGGAGATCCTAAGATTACAACTTACAATATTACCTTCTTTATTCCTAAATATGATGGTACATTCCTAGAAATATTTCTAAGAATGAGAGAATTATTCACCTTTTTGTCAAATATAAAGACCTTAAGTCATATCCCCCATATTCTAATTTATGTGAAACTTTAAACTACATATTATGATTTCCATACTATATTTATATAAACTATATAGAATAATTTCCTTACTATACGAATTTAAACTACATAACACAATGTCCTTGAATTATGAATTTAAACTATATAAGACAATGTCCTTGCTGTATGACTTTAAAATGAATAGAAAATTTCCTTACTGTATGACTATAAACTGCATAACATAACATCCTTTTCCCAAGATGTTAAACTGTACAATAACATCCTCGCCATAAGATGTTAAACTACACGGCCAATTTCCTGGTCACATGACATTAAACTGCATGATGTTTCAAAATTTGTTAGGAATGGGCCTTTCCCTCCCTGACATCAATCATCCAAAAAATTTACCCTCATTTACATAAGACAAATTTGTATAGGAGTGGTTTCTCATTCATGGACAATTACAACACTAATAATCCATTCATTCTCAGACATCTTCCCTTGAAAAAACCACCCACCGTGGTCTTGAAAAATCCAAATCTTCATAAGCTTACTTCGTCCACTAGTAATAGAATGTTGGAATTATTGATAACTCCCTTTCCTAGAAATGTTATAACACACCCCAGTTGGATTGGCATAAAGTATCCCACAAAATAGGTTTTCCATCCAAAGGACACCACTATTTGACTATGTAGTAATACACCCCAGTTGGATTTGTGTAAAGTATCCCAAAAAATGGGTTTTCCAACCAGTGGTAACTTTGTTCTCAAGAGATACCGCATCTATTCCTGAATATCATGATTTGGATTTAGAAACAAATTTTTTTTCTCAAGATCACCCATTGGATATATATGTAATGTCAGAACATTCTTGACCCACAAGCCTTGTTTGGGTCATCATTTCAAAACCATTGGTCAAAGATGTTTGACATAAAACAACAGTTTCATTAGTCCAATTTGAAAAAATTTAAAATTCCTATAAAAAGAGACAATTTCTTTCTAGATTGAAAACTGGTAGAGGGAACTTTGGACAAAACTTGAGTCTCAGCTCAGTAGAACTGCACTCTTTATGGTTTAGGAAAAATTCAAGCAATCAAAAAATGGCACAAAATCTTTTAGGTTGAAAAACTGAAAAGGTATGTATAAAAAATAAATTTATTTCCTAATAAGTCATATTTATATTGGACATAGGAAAAAATTATGTAAATAACACAAAATACACAAAGTTTTTGGGGTTGTCTATATGACCCTAGCTACAGCCAAACTATTCTTACTATGCCCCATGACTTCGGAAAAAAAAGATCATTTCCCCATCACTATCACTATGATTATTACTAGCTCGTGTAAAGATATATTTCTATGTAAATCATCTTCAATGTTTTATTATGATATTAGAAAGAAAATAGGGATGAAGAAATAAATGATTAGAAAAAAACAATTCATTTCATTTATGAAGCAAAAAAAACTGGAGGAGCATCCACAAGATGGAGTGTCTCCATCACACTTTAGAAGATACCATAAACATAAACATTAATTTGTTGAATGCACTACAGAGACCCATCAGCCTCCTATTGAAGCCCAACCAACCAAATGGATTCAGTATCCTCAGTCTAGTGAAGTTCCTATGATGCAGCTATAATAGCAGTGAACCCTTCAGTCTAGACTACTTCTAATGAATGATTGAGTTGTATGTTCTCCCCTTGAGTGACATACAATTCTTTAATAAGGTATGATACTTGAATGGTTTTCTCATTAATATATTTTTTACTTTTTATAGCTTCTTAGTATGGTTGGACTCTACCTATTATAATGCATCTTGGACATCATCACTGTTGATAAGCATCTTCACCTTTATGAGATCCTGTTAAATTTCATACTCTCGCTTCTGTTTGTGAAAAATCTCCTTCATAGTAGCATGAATCATGTGGTAATAAAATACGTAATATCCTAGAATACATAAAAATAATGGTAGTAGATGGATTCATGAAGAAAGGTCTTCAAAATGGGTTTTATATATTATTTTATAGATATCTTACCAAGTCCCACAACGTGTGATGTGAAGAGAATTTTTTATAACTAAATCTGACTCAGAGTCACTTTAAAGGGGAGAAATGTAATCAAAGATCAATACACTATATAAGCACCTAGCTACATTATCAATATCGACTTCTCACTTTGGTATTGGATGCATTAGTTTAGAGACTCCTCCATCGGGCCTGGCTACAGAATTTGATGGAACCAGATAGTGTATATTACTCATCATTAGACTTAAAAGGATAATGGATAGAAGAAAAAGGGGATTATTAAAGTATTTTGTGACACTTAACCAATAACAAGTCAAAATATTTGATAGATTCCTCCATAACATCCCTGACTTCAATAGTTTGAATTAGAACCTCTTGATGAGGGAAACTCTCCTGGGTCTTCTTGAAGCTCTCTAAGGGAGGCTCTAGAAAATTTCTCATTCTGATATCCACTTGAGTTAGTTCCCCCTCAACAATGAGAGTGAGATGGACTTAGAAATTTTTCACATGCACCTCCACATATAAATATTCTTCAAATAGAGCTTTACAATTTAACCAGTCATGATTAAGACATCCGGAATAAAAATTAGTTTCACAAAAGTGAAGACTCATGTCCATTTAAATTCTTATTAAATTCTTCAAACTCTTCTAAAGTTGTGGGAAGTTCAATATATTCCATCATTTTATTAACTATCATGCCACAATTTACAATGGAATGTATTAATGTCCAAAGACCCATGGTATTCTCACCTATGGGGATGTTAGAAGCATTTGGATTGGCACCAAATACATCACCCTCCTTTGATGACCTGAGACCCAGAACTACATCCTCAGAGATAGTTACAGGGTCAGCATCAGTCATCGCAGGGTCCTCTGGTGCATGAGATAAACCAAAAATTTCATAAGGAATAAAAGTTATCAATCGGTATATTATGCCTCATGATATAAATTTTACATTACAATAATCCTCCTTCCCCTCTACATTATAAATGGAACTGAAGGGAGCAGATGACGTGTCCTCAAACTTTTACACTTCTTCATTCAAGCGAGCTGGATCACAAATAGGGATCCACTCTAGGTCCATAGAGCCCTCCTTAATTCTCAGTGGATCATATCCAAACCCCTTGAGAGAAGATATGGAAAAATATTATGTAATCACGAAAAGGGTTATACATTTCTGCTGGATAAAAGTAGAGATTAATAATACTATGGAGACCTACCATCACTATCAAGACACTTGGCCAATGATTTTGTTCTCCAGTGTTCTTTCTTTTTCAATGGAGGATAGCTAACACCAGCCTCCTCAAAGATGTTTATTGAAGGGGTAATATGGTTTCCCCCTCTATCTCAGCCTCCATTTCTTCCTAGGTATAGATATCCTAGTTAGGGAGATAATTCATCAATAAAAAACGAGGTACCACTTGGGCCATATTTCAGTGATGGAACCTCATTTGATTTCCCCTAAACCACTAAAAATCAAAATGACCTTCCCCTCATTTTATTTTATTTTTTCATATAAAATAAAGGAATAATAAAAAAAGGAGATAAGAAGAGGATAACTTATGTATTTAGGATTGAAATAGGCTATCCATTACATAGAAGATGGGTGGTCAACCCCTTCAGCAACGCCCCATCTCTCCATGTCCTCCACCCATGTCATGGTAAGGATCCGGTTGTCTGTTTCATAAATGAGGATCTCTAGTTATTGAATATAAATCCTCACCTTAGAGGGATCTTCCTTAAATAAAATATTAGGCGGGGATCAAGTATCTATTATCCCTGGAATCTGTATCACAGCATGAATAAGCATATATATGATTTCATTATTAGAGGACATGTCCTGCCAAAATTGTATTTCCTTTGGTCATAAGAATTCTGAGGCTATCCCAACCTACCTTGAATATGATTTGATTGCCCTGAATTTCATGGGGTTCCCAAAACTATCTGTCATAGATTATGAATGAGAAAATTGGATGGGTTCTCTTCATGATAGTGATGACTGGATTGTCTCAGCTCAACCTTAGTTGGTGTAACCCTCTTGATTTTGGCAAGTGGACTAAACCTTACATGACATCATTTGGAAAAACTTGGAACCTCATAATCTATACCTTCCAAAGGGGAAAAATAATCCTCCAGGGGAGATGAAATAACTTCTATAGGAGGAGAATCATTTCTACCTCAATTTCCATGCTTTACAGTTATTCCAGTCCCGAATTGAGGAACAGTTCCTGCTAACACTCTCTTGGAATATGATGCAATTAAAGCCTAAATGTATATATAAAGATAGGTTGATTACCTCTTGAGTAAACTCCATTACTGTAAGAAATTATAAATTTTTGGCTACCATGAGATTCTTTTTTATCAAATGTGCACTTTAGGAGATAAAATTATATGTTTCAAGCACTTTAATTGGCGTGAAAACTTGTATGGTATATAGGAATCACATATAACTTCACTGTTGATATGGGTCTCTAGAACACCATCCCTAAAAGATATCATATATTACCTTGGATTCTTTCCATCCTTCCCATCATCAATAAATCTCCTTAAAGGTGGTTCCACATATGGGAAGAAATTAAACTCCTTGAACAAACTCAAACTCATCAGAGTCTCGATGGGTTTCATGGAAAAGGGATGAATACTAGAAAAAGACTGAACGAATAGTCAAAAATTACTCTCAAGAATCTCAACCCCTATTAACACAACATAGGTGTTAAATTGGTCTATAAATCATTCACAAAAAACCTAGAATGACCATTAAATTATAAAATGGGATTCCCCACATGAATATGCATTAAGAACTGGTAGATTATTTCTAGAACAGGGATGTCCAACCCCACATGATTCTTCTCTACTTGCTTGGATGCTATGATAAATGTACCTAGCCTCATTCCCTATTTGGAGTCATAAATAGGTAGAAAGTAGACACTTATCTACATGAAAAAAAATCCCATGAGACATGTCTTCACAAGTATGATGGATTTGGTCTTTTACCCCCACTAGTTGTACTCCCCCTTTTCCAAAGTTGGCCAAAAAGTACTAGTAGCACTTCACATTTCCATATTTGGGCACCCTAATGGATGTTTGCGGGTGGGGAATTCGACTTCATCTTTAATAAGGTGTTCATCCATTATTTTTTATGGATATCTACCTTTAGGAAGTCATATTATTTCTTAATGTCATGATCTATATTTAGCATATCATGCGCTAGAGTTGGCATCATGTCAGCAGCATCCCACACCTCCCTTAGAGGGATGAACTCATCATACATATGTCCAAGGATATAAGAAATAGAGAAATTGTGGACATACCACAAGTTGATACCAACTTCTATACGCATTATATGGATAGAGTTTGTCTACAAACTCCACTAAATTAATAATTCATGGATGAATTCATAATTCTTATATACATAACTTTTCCCTACCCAAATAGGCTCATATATTTTGATATCTTTTTGGTCATTTTTGAATTACATGCAAGTTCAGTGCACCCAGTATTCCCATATCCACTAATTATTAAAACCCCCTCCTAGGTGGAAGTCCCAGTCTACCTTACAACCCTTCAACTAGTCTATCTGGGAATCACAAAAGACATATGAATAACAATGCGACTTTAATTCAGCTGTGTGTAGATTTAGGTCTAGAGAACATTGGTTGTAGTGCATGACACATGATATGTATGACATACCAACAATAATATATATACTCATGCTTGAAATGTTGGTAGTAGTGTGAGAGAGGAGTATAATTATTTGAAGCTAGTATGAGGACCTCCTTCAGATGACTGTGTCCATAAAGAAGTAAATAATTACTCTTAGGGAAGTTATGGTGATATTTTTATAGATTTCCCACCAAATCAGGTAGAGTAGTATTGCAAGCGTCATAGTAGTCTTTTCATACCACTTTTACCATATCCTCCATGCGATTCTTATATTTTTCATCAGAAAATATAATCTTATGAGAATCTATTAAAACTACAATAAACCACCAAAATTTTTGTTAGAGATAAGTTCATTTTAAAAAAACTATAGCAATAGAAAAAATTGATGAAGTCATGAACTCACATAGGGTACTCGTGCAAGTGACTCACAAGAAACCTCACCCAAGATCCCCTTGCATGTTACTCATCCAAGAATATGCATCGAACAAATAGGTACAAACCTTATCTTTGTGAACAATGATTTAGAAAAGAAGCCTAAGTGAGAGACCTTCATATAGAGCAAGCACAATGAGACCAAAGGTACGAATGTTAGAGGACCATCCGTTGAAACTTGTTTCCCTATTTATAGATGTGGGTTCCCCTGTGTGACACCACTAGTATTCTTTCCCCACCTATGTGATCACCCAAATAGAATGCCTATATGTGAAACCTTCACAGATTACTATCACAGCTAAAATTCCCTTTTCATCCCTTTACCTCAGGATTAGGCCCACTTCTTCCGATCAGATCCAATCTTGAGGGGGGTGATTTTTTTGATACTCCATTTTGTCACATGGATGAAAAGGTCTCAAAGGGAAATATATTGATGGTAATTGAAGAATAAAAATGAATAAGTACAAGGATCATGAACTCCACTTAAGTACCTTCATGTAGGCACCCCCACACAGAATCAACACACGGGGTACCTGTGCATCAGCTTGCACGACCGAACTACCCATCAACCTACATGCAATACCAATTCGAAACACAAGAGTGAGAGAACCCCTTCACCCAAGGTTTTATATTTTCTTATAAATAAGACCTTGGGGTCTTCATTCGTTTAGACCAAACTTCCAAAATACTTCCCTATGTTCTGATCACCCTAGTCATTCATCCAGGCCCTTCAAAATATTCTATGTACTCCTCTAAAACCTTAAGAAGAAGGAATGACAATGGGATATTAGAACTAAATCCCTCCCATGGTTTAAAAAACATAAAAACTATGCGAGGAGTCATCTACCATGTGGTTTATGAACACTGGAATGATGTCCCATTTACTAATTAGAAACCCACTCGAGATACTTCTGAGAACACCTATGGTAACCCTTGGGTGATTGAGAAAAGAAATACCCAAGTGTTGTTACCCAGGTGGTCTATTTCCCAAGTATCCTTCACTTTTCCCAAACTTACTTACATAGACCTCCCTTGGTTCAGCCAAGCCTACATGTGCAATATTCCCTTGGTTCTTGAAGGCCTCCACTCTGTGTGAGACACTTCTCATGACCTCTTTTAATCCACCCATGGTAGGGCCTCTCCTCATTTGAATCCCTTTACTGAAAGGGACCAAATTGAAAACTCTACCAAATCCTATGGACTTTTAAAAACATGAATATAGTCACACTAGAATTTCATTCTTTTGGAATTTATTCCAATAGTTAGAGGTTTCCTACAATTGTCTCTCCTGATGATTAGGGTCCTAGGGGTGCATGTCGATTTGAATTCCTATGGTCATGAGGACCCTGAACCCGAGGAATGTGTTAGGGAGTTACCTATCTTAGGAACAAGGGTGATGAATCTTTCCTCTCCTTCTCAATTTTGAGTCACGGAGCCTTTGGTTCCAAGTGGGGAGGGTGACGATAAATCTTGATTTTCCATTTAACATGGAATTAGAACCTCCTCCCCTGATGAAAAACTAATTTCAGGGCATCCCTCTTGAAGTAAGCACCTAGCCTTTTTTAGAGGACCTCTCCTTACCTGTTCCTTCCTCTGTTTATCTCAATTACCAAAATGTGATGGGAAATGGTAATTTTCAAATCCCTTTCTCTGTCCCTTTAGGTCCAAGGTATGACAACGGGAGGGATGTGCCATCACCCTGAACTTTTCTACCAATGGAAGAGGATTAGTGTGGTTTTATGGATCTTATTCTTCTTCTTATTTCTCAAATTAAAACACAACTCATCAGAACTCACATTGGCATATAGGACAAACATTATCATGAAATACAATAAGTCAAATGAATATTTTGGTAGAGGATATTTTCTTGAATCTTTCTCACACCTTATATCAAAGTTTCTCAATAAGAATGGGTCTTTAATTTCATTTACCAACCTCTAGGAAAAGAAGATCATGTGGTTTATTAAATTTTCCATTTCCTATTATTTATCACATTGATCATGAAACATGTGGTCTTAGAGGTTGATGGTTTTCATAACATTCACATGATCCAAAACTTTATGGGTTTCCTCCTCTAGTGTAATCCCCAATCGAACCTATCCATGGGAAACATTCCAAGTATAAGTCCTAACTGAGTCTGGGTCACCTACCTAGTATAATCCCCAACCTTCCACAATATTAGCATCCTCTTTTGGAGTAAACCCCAATCAAACCCATCCATGTGAATCCTTACCAGGAGTAGGCCCCAATCACACCCCCCATTAACCAGGGTGTCCTCCTCAAGAGTAAGCCCTAAAATAAAACCTTTGGGATTCTTCTTCTGGAATGACCTCAACTATATAACCATACTCACCCATGGGCCTCATCATTAGGTGTAATCCTCGAAGAAGCCTCCAAATCACCATGAGTCGAGATATACCTCATGGCCCCTTTCATAGGTCATCCTCTTTAGGAATAATCCCTAACTTAATCCTCTAAATGGTCAATAATCCCTTGTGATACTAACCTGATAGAATCCATAGTCATGGGTCCTCAAAACTGAACTATGTGGGGTTTGATTCTCATACAAATGGGATACTTAGGGAGCCTCCCTGTGGTCAAAAAATAACACCCCAAATCAACCCTATTCTCTATGGGCCACACCCCAGTAGGGTCTTATTCAACCTGGAAATCCATACCCCTTCTAGGTCCTCTTGGTTTCTTCAGCATAATCCCAATACCAAACTTTTACTAAGAACATTTTTCCTAGATTTCCTTCCCACATAACATTAAACTGCACATTTCGGTCCTTATCACATGACCTTAAAACATATTATGTGTCCCATTAAGTGGAACCAAACTATTTGGGTTCTAATTACTTTTATATGGATATATAAAAAGCCTATTTTTATGGTTCTGATCCCAACATCAAAACAAATACTATCTTCCTGGATGGTGACATAATATAGAGTGCCCCACTGTGTAGCTAGAAAACCATCATTGTTGTACTAACTACCAAATAATCTCTAATCAATATGTAAGATGATACCATTGATGGAGAACCTCAGATACATAAAGATATCTCCATTGGTGAAAAACCTCAGATATATATAGATGATTCTAAACTCCATACATGAAAATAATTGATTTTTAATTCAAGGTTGATCCATATCATACTTTATAATTAATGAAGGATTCATGAACATATCTTAAATATATAACAGAGTCCCATAGTACGAAAAAATCCCCCCAAAAGGGTGTGATGAGATTGACCTCCCATCCTCTCAACCAATTTGAGTTCATAAGAATTATTTCACAAACTAACCAATGTGTGTCTAACTTTGGAATGTATCTCCCTCATGGATATAGAACCATTTAGTGTTTTTGGTTCTATGAACAAACTTGTTGGGAATCATTTAGAAATAGTGAACCTGATGTTAATGATTACACATATTTCAAAACCCCTACAATAATCTGCCAGGAAAGACAATTTCCAATGGAAACAAACATAGATATATCATATTATATTTTCCTATTCCAATCATAGTGTATTATTTGGTTGTGTCACAAGATAGTGTTAGGTGAAGAATCATATTGTATGATCTTCATAACACTCTAAGATAGATATGGGAAATTGAATATTAAGTGATAATATTTAGGAACATTTCACTTAAGGATATCCTTGATTGTATATGTTTAATATGATAAAATATTTGGGGTGAAATAATGGATTGTTTAAATATTAAACACATTTTAAAGGGGTTAAAATATGTTTATAACTTCCTGGTATTTACTCATATGTTATGAATGTTTGAGTAAATTCATAGAGGCTCGGGAGTATTTTTTAGGCCTATATAATACATGTTGAAACTGTTAGATTTGGTTCCATAGAATCAAATTATATATAGTTTATTATTACTTATATTTATTTTTTTCAATATTAATTAACTTTTAATCACATCATGATTGTTCTTTTGCATGATAGAGTGTGTGATAATGACCTAAGAGTAACTGTATCACTAAAATATCACAACAACTCCTATTTATGATGAAAACACAAAAGTTCTATAAAATTATTCTTAAATATATTATCTATAGATATATAATAATTTTTTTAGGACACAAATGATATAGGAAATTAGGGGTGGATACTCATAGGACTTTGAGTCACATTTTCATAGTGTATGACCTTGGTAATTTCTAGTCTAAGAGATTATGAAAACACAAGCTTCCAATAAGAAATCCACATTTATTTGTGTTATTAGATGTTACCATATATAGAAATGTGTATTTATCCTTATAATTTATGATTATTTTATTGTATATTATTATTCATTTAATTTTATTCCTTTATGAAAACCATAATGACATATGTTTCTAGTGAATTGGGATACATTGGGTGCATTAAGAGTGATATTTCATCAATGAATAATGAGATAATGGATTTCTAAATTTTTTTCTTTATTATAAGTTAATATAGCATTCCCTTTTATGATAATGAAATAGAAAAAATAAATAAATGACTATGGTGTTCTACAAACATGATCATTTCCAAAAAAGTCAAATAAAGTGAGATCAAGAAAAAGGGTTGATGACACTAGAAAGAAACTTACTTGATTAGAGATATCATGATAAATGGATTATATTTCATATTAATCATTCATATGGGGCCTTAATTCATAGATACATTAACATATTTCTCTCTGGGTGTAGTGACATGTTATTAGATTCCAACGTTGGGAAATGGGATGCCCCGCTTAATGCTATCGAGAAAGCGGGTTAGAAGGTTACACAATAAGTATATCCAAAATCTCAATTAAATAATAAATATTATTAATTATTTAACATGTTGAATAAATATTATTAGCATACATGGTTTAATAATTACTTATTCTTTCTTTATTGCATATATTTTGTCACTAGTTTTTTAAATGAATATTGGTGTACATAATATTTAATAAATATTTATTTACTATTTATTAAATATAATATTTATTTATTACTGAATAATTTAGTGATATTTATTGATAAATAAATAATCATTATTCAAGTCCTGATAAATATTTTAGAGTAATGACAGACCATGTTTAAATATCCAGTGAGAAATAATTTATATTAAATATTATTTGAATAAATTTTAAACAATTTATTAAATAAATAATATTTATTTAATTCACTAGTTTTTCATATGTTAAGAAATAATAATATCATTATTATAGACATGTGTTTATATACGGATTAATAAGAATAATAAGGGTACATGTGGAATAATTATTTTCAAACCCTAGCATTATTCAAACCCAATTATTTTATTTTTAACCCTAATGATAAGAATTTTATTTTCTTATATAGAATGAAATTCACATAATCCTTTCAATACTTATAGATATATGTTCTAATAAAGTTTTAAAGAATTGATAGGGATCATCATCCACCACCCCTCTCAATTTTAGTGAGATCAAGGAGAGTCCTTCTTTGAAGAAATTCTTGTGGAGATCATAGAAAAATAAAACAAGTGTTAGTATAAGGACCCAAACATAAAAATTACATAATCTTGAGTTTTAATTCAATAATTTATTCACTTATATTTTTGATCTTCTAAGGTTTAGAGTTTTAGATAATTATTCTATAATGCATAAATAACAAAACCATAAAATACAAAGTAGAAAATTCTGATTAGTATCCATTTTACCCATAATATAAACTTTAAAAATAAAGAATGATTTCTTTTCTTATAAAACTACCATGAATTTCAAAATTAATTCTTCCTTTCCATTACCCATCCTTAAACCCTATAAAAACATTTTAAAAACTTTGGATGATCATAAAATCTCAGTAAGGGATATAAAAAATGATATTGTTAGTTCATTAAAAACATTAGAAACCATGAAATATATACCTTTACATCAATGATATTTGAAGGAAAGAAATAAAAAAAATTAATAAGAAAAAACAAACATATTTTCTCAAATAAATACTTTAAATCCCATATAAATCAATTAAAAACCTTCTCAGTGACTAAGAGAATCACATTCATAACCTATTTTATGACTACTTTATAAGTAACTAGAGCCTAGTTAAATACATAGAAGAAACCCTTTGTACACCCCCTCCTTATTTCTTATTAATATAAGTAACATTTACTAATTCATTGCAGTGTTATCTAGGTGCACCCATTGTATAATTTATAACAGGCTCACCCGATGCTATTTGGGCTACCCCATCATATAAACTATGGTTGGCTCACTTGACACTATCTAGGAACACCCATTTCTCATTAATAATCCTCAAGTAACATATCCTAAATAAAAAACTTTTATGATTAAAATTTTATATCATAATTTTTTTTAAATCTTATAAACCCACAAATAAATCACTTTTAGATATTAAGAAATCATTTTCTTTTAAAAACCCATTTTCAATACCAAAATAACTTTTTTTAAATAATTTTCACTACCAAAATACCCAGAAAGGAAAAAATTTTATATTAAGAATACATTAAATATTTCAATGTAATGTAAAAATAAAACAATGTTCACAGTTGTGGAAAATTCATTGTCACCACATGCGTTAAGAATAGAACATTCCTTTTGTCATTTGTCAAAATGTTCTGTATAAAACACATAAAAATATTAATTTTGAAAAAAATTGAAAATAAATTAAAATGAGACATAAAATGTTCTTTATAAATATTTTATTTCCATATAAAAAATTAATAAAATCATCTTAAAAACATGGACACACAAGGGGAAGTGAGTTTGAAGGAAAACATTAATAGATGATTTATTTAGAAGAAAAGTTCCTTATTACTTTTGAAATATTTGAATCATAATCCCCATGAAAGAATAACATTAAAAAAAATTATATACCATGATAATATATGGATTAATGATATAATATGTCCTAGGGGGATGTATTCACACCCCATAAAATAATATAGGTTCATAACATCAAAATATGCCTCAACGAAAAGAAATTGAGACGAAGTTCCTTACCATGAGTCTGAATTGTCACGTGAGTACGTATCTTCCTGGATAATAAACTAATGTTAATTATTTAATTTATTGAGAAATTTTTTAAAGTTTATTTTTAGTTTTATTTAACTTATTATAATGTTATATATAATAACTTAATCACCTAAGTTTATGTTAGATGTTTTGATGATATTTGGATTATGTGTCAAAAATAGCTTTGGTAGGCTGACTATGGTCAAAGAGGCCATTATTTAAAAATAGACAAAATAATAATCCTGAAATAATTATAAAATATTCAAATAAATTATACTTTTAAACTCAATAATGAAATATGGTCATGAAGAATGAAGTATATTAGAATTATGGAGATGATAGGTCGTACGTATGCATTAGTAACGTTTCTATTTTTCAGTGATCATTATGGAAAGAAGGTATGTAACATTTATCCTTAAAAAATAAAATAATATCATAAATAAAATATTATTTAATTATATATACTTATATATATCATTATTATTATGTGGTGGTGATAAAAAGAATCACATCACTTTGAGGAGGCGGTAGTCCACACATCCCCGAACGACGTTATCATTTTTTTGAGTGAGTGAAAAGGTAAGAATGTAAATGATATATTATGTTAAAAAAATTAAAAATATTTAATTAATATTATAAATTTTTAATTTATATCACATATTTTCATCACTATTACCCTTATAAACTTCCATGTGATGAGGTAGTGAAAACGAATGACATCGCTTCGCGAGGCGGTAGTCCGACGTACAAAAAAGTGACATTATCATATCTCTTATGACATGGAATGTAATATTTTTAATACGATATAATGAATTCATAAGTATAATTATTTTATAACCATAATATATATAATTTATATTCATCATCAAACCCAACCGTGAGAGGTGGTAATGGAAAAATGAACAACATCGGTTCGCGAGGCGATAGTCTGTCGAACACAAAAATGATGATTTCATAACCCATTTGATGAAAGATAGAAATGATTTTGGTTATTAAATTAATATAATAACATATAATAATATTTATTATACTTATTTTATTATATATTAATATTTTAAGAATAATTTAATGGGTTTAAGAAATAAATAAAACAACAAACGCTCGTTGATGAACCTTTTCACTTGTTTGGGTATCCTCATTAGGTTTGCACCAAAAGCCTTACTAGGTTCGATTTATGTCCAAAATAAGGATTATAGGATGATGGATCTAATTTTGGAAGTTAGTTTTTTGGTTATTTTCCTAAAAATAGGTCTTTTAATGTGTTAATAGAGGATGAGAGGGTATGTCTTTTTATAAGTGGGGGAGATGACACACTTTGTATTTTTGAAAAGAATTGAGTGCTACCTCGTTTTTCATATGTAAAAAGGGTCAAAAATGGACCATTACCAACACTTATATGTTTAATGGTTGAAATATGTCCATTAAATAGTATTTATAAAATTTTATAGGTCATTTTTACCCTTATCTTTTCAGTTTAATCCCTCAGTAAACCCATTTTTACCTTAACCACGGTAATTAATTTTTACTATTTCACTATTAATTTTGGTCAAAAATTTAGTTGAACTTATTATAAATTATAAATTATTATTATTCTAAAAATTAAATCCATTTTTACTAATTCAATTCAAATAATTGGAAAAAAAATAATTTTATATTAATCTCGCAGACAAAGTGAGACAACAAGTTTTTAAGAAGAGTATTTTTTAGCAAAATATTATTCTATATTGACTCTATTAATAATAATAATAATTGTATGAAAATAAAATAATATTTAATGATATATAATCTATAAATTTCATTTAAAACATTCCCCATTATATATTAGTTTAATTGATTAAAGTAGAGTAACATTATGCATTTAAAAACATTTTTTAGAAAAACCCGTTTTTAAACAAAAAACATATAAAAAACCAATATAAATTTAATTAAAGAGTAATTAAGTGGATTAAATATAGATAAAAAATTATTATTTTATTTGAAAATATATTATTTTTTTGATACTTTTAAATTACTTAATTTATTAAAAATAGAATACTTTTTACAAAAATCGGTATTTTTCACTATTCACTGAAAAATCAACATTTTTCAAAAAATACCAAAATTTAACACAAAGTAAATTTTGATATTATGATTTAAAAATTTATGTTACTTTTTAAAAAATAAAATTCTAAAATTTATAAATTAAACTTTTAAATTAAGCCTCATAAGAAAAGTGTTTAACTAGAACTATTTCATTTTTTATTCAAAAATTTACTTAATATTTTTATAACTAATATAACTATATAATTCATATTAATAATCCTGAAAATGATTTATTATATCATTAAATATTTTGTAAAATTCTTCCCCCATTTATAACTTGCATTCTCATAATTTAATTCACTTATTAAAGAAGTTGGGATATCTTTTTGTCATAACATTTTTAGATTCCCATGTTTCCTCTTCAACTGTATGGTTTTTCAACAAAACATTAACCTATAGAATCACCATATTTTATAACACATGATATCAATAGTCTAGAATCTGAAATGAATTTTCCTCATAATAACGATTATCTTCCAACTGAAATTCTTCCAGGAATAATATATGAGATGAATATGAAACATATTTCCTTAACATTGAGACATGAAATACGTTGTGTACTTGAGATAAACTTAGAGGTAAGACCAATTGATAATAAAATGATCCAACTTTATTTAGGATTTCATATGGTCTAATAAACCATGGAATTGGATTCCCTTTCTTACAAAAATGAATAACACTTTTTCATGGAGAAACCTTGGGAAAGATATAATCACCTACATTGAAAGAAATATCTTTCATCTAGTTACCTTCATATCTTTTCTGCCCGCTTTAAGCTGTACTCATACATCGCTAAATCAATCGCACCTTTTTAGCCATTTCCTCTACCAACTTTGGTCCCATTAACTTCCTTTATCTTTTATCATCTCAAAAATCTGGTGTCCTATACTACTTTACATATAATGCCTTAAATGGTGTCATAGATATACTTGAATAAAAAATATTATTTTAAGAAAACTCAACCAGAGAAATATGTTGATCCCAAATTCCCTGGTAATATATTAAATTTGAAAAAGGTATATATTCCGTGGTATTAATTGTCTACTTGGATTGTATTTTATATTGAGGTTGGAAAGATGTTAGGATATTTAATTCAGTACCTAATGACTTATAAAGTCCTTTAAAAGAATTAGATGAGAACTTGGGATCAGAGTCTGATATAATAGAGAGAGAGGAACTCCATATAACCTAACTATCTCATTAAAATATAGTCAATAATGATAATCAAAATACATTGAATATCTAATGGGAAGTAAATGTTTAGATTTAGTTAATCAATCCACAATAACCAAAATCATAGTATTACCATGAGGTGTCTTTGGAGATCTTACCATGAAATCCATTGATATAATTTACCACTTCCACTCCAGCACTGGAAAAGGCTAAATAATTCTCTTTGGTAACTATTTTTCTCCTTTAACCTGTTGATAATTAAAACACATCATGGAAATTTCAGCAATATCTCTTTGCATTCCATCCCACCAGTAATTCTCTTGAATATCTCTGTACATGTTAGTACAAGAATGATTGCCATGCAGCATTGGAATGATAGAAACTTGACTTAACATTTTTATGATGGGAAGGGGCCTTCTTCTGTTGTTTGATTTGGTTTTTTGGATTTTTTACTGTTGGGGCACGGTTTTCCATATTAATTCTTTAAAATCATGTCTATTGGTTTATCACTTTTTCCTTAAAAGTGTTTCTTTAATTAAAAAGTTAATTTTCAGGCATAATAGATTTTCCCTTTTCCTACAAAGATTGATCCTCCTTATGATCTTACTTAATTATTTCTAATGAAGTTTACTTCACTAAAACCTGAAACAAACTAGAGGACTTCCCTGCATCAACAAATTCTAGGAAAAAAATTTATCAAATAATTAACCAAAGAACCACGTTCTAAACATAGCATTGTTAATGTAGCATTACTTTTTTTTTGACTCAAATCTTCAACCAATTTGTTTTCTTTTTTCAGATTGTTATAAATCATGAAATCATAATCCTTGAATAGTTCAATCCATCTTCTGTATCTCATTTTGAATTCTATTTAAGTAAATATATAATTTATAATTTTTTGATCAGTATATATTTCACACTTTAATCCAAACAAATGATGCCTCTAAAATGTTAAATAAAAAAACTACAATAGCTAATTCCAAATCACATGTAGGATAATTTAACTCATGAGTTTTGAACTAATGTAAAGCATAATTAATTACCTAATCATTACATATTAGGAAACAACCAATTACTTTCAGTGACACATCAATGTAGATGAGAAATTCACCATTTATGTAAGGTAGGGACAAAACTGGAGTATTCATGAATCTTTTTTTAGTTCTTGAAAATAATCATCACATTTTTTTCCTGGTTAATTTAAATCCTTTTCAATTAACTTAGTTATTATTATATACAAAAAAGCAAATTTTTCAATAAACCACTAGTATTAACCTTCTAATCCAATAAAACTATGAATATCCATGATATTTTTGGGTCATTTCCATTCTTTAACCACTTTTGTTTTAACAGGGTTAACAATTATACCATATTTAGAAACAATGAGTCCAAGGAAAAAAATTTATTGCAAACAAAATTCACACTTGATAAATTTCACATATAATTTATTTTATTTTAAAATTTTCAAAACAATCCTTAAATATATTTCATGTTCCTATTGAATTTTAGAATATACCAAAATTTCATCAATAAAAAAAACCAAAAACTTGTCCAATAACTTATAAAAAACTATATTCATAAGTTTCAAAAATATAGTAGGTGAATTAGACAACCCAGACGACATAACTGCAAACTCGTAGTGCTCATATCTAGTCCAAAATTCATTCTTTAGAATATTTTCTTCCTTCAATTTCAATTGATGGTAGCTCGACCTCATGTCAACCTTCAGAAAATACTATGCTTATTGGAGCTGATCAAATAAATCATTGATATGAGTAAAAGGATACAATTTCTTAATAGTGATGTTATTCAAGGCTCTACAATCAATGAAAAGTCTCATTGAACCATATTTATTTTTAGCAAAAAAATAAAAGAACCCCATGGTGAAGTTCTATGTCAGATGAAACCTTTATCTAATAACTCCCGCAATTTCCTTTTTAATTAAAAATGTTCTACTTGATCTATTTGATAAGGGGGTTTATAAATAGGATTATCATTAGGTACTAATATAATAGTAAACTCAACCTCCTAATCAGAAATAAAACCATGAAAATATTCAGGAAATACATCTATGTATTCATTTACTATTGACACATCACTAATTTGAATAGATTCGACAATATGGGCTAGGAAACTTTCACTATCATCTCTAATAAATTTATAATATTATTGGTATTTTATCAAAGGAATAAAATCATTAAATAAAAATTTATTTTCATTACAATCTATATTAATATGATAAACTAAAATCTAATCTATACAAACAATGATATTAAACTATACTATGTCCAGTTCCACAATATTTTTAGGAAATACCATCCCACTAATAATAATATGAAGATTCATATAAATCTTGGTTTATTTATTACCTCCCAAAATATTTTCACCAAAAGATCTTTTTCAATTTCATGTGGTAATATTATCATTTTACCTGCAAATTTATTAGAGATGAAATAATAAAAAGATCCAAATTCAAACAAGGTATTGGTATAATTTCAATACACAAGTAACAAACCTACCACAACTTCATTTTATGGTCCAACATCAACTTTAGTTGTAGAAAATGACTTTGTTTCACCTTTCTATTTCCAATAATGATGATTTCCATCTTATGAAACTAAATTCAGACACACATTTGCATAATGACCCAACTCATTGAAACTAAAACACCTCAATTTTGGATTAATATCAATTATTCCATTCTTTGGTTTTTTAAGACCCTTTTCATTATAGTCATGAGCCATACAACCAGATTGACCACACCGAAAATACTTCCCATATCCCATTAAACATTCCCTGAAATGTTTTTTTCCATACTAGGAACATTTTTGGGGATTAAATCTGAATATTTTAGTTGGTTTCTTCTCTGTTTCTTACCACCTTGACCTTTTCTTTCTATTGTCATCTTGAGGAACATACATGTCAGTAATCTCCATCTCAACATTCTCAGCACAACAAAAAAATTTCTAATAAATTTTAAATTATCATGTGGAAAAATATATTAATACACTTGGATTTAATACTATGTAAAATATATTAATTTTACTATCAGTTTCCTTAAAAAAACTCGATACTTACCTGGCTAATCTCATGAAGTTTTCTTCATAAGAAGCTATAAAATCTTCATCTTTTTCAATCAATTTAGGATTTTTTTCTATCTGGAGTCAAACAAACTTAGGAAAATATTTATAAAGGAAAACATCCTTAAATGTTTCCCATTAAATGTAATAATGATCATCTTTATCTCTAGTATTCTTAAACAACACCACCATCGATTAACTTCATCTTCAAAATGATAAACAACGAGAGTTATGTTTTGATGTTTTAGAAATCCTATAATAGAAAATATCTTTTCCAGATCATTGATATATATTTTGGATACCATAAGGTCAAATTATTTATTGAATGATGGGGGATGTTTCCACATGAAATGATCCATAATAGACATGCTCCTTCATGGTAGATCGGGTTTCACCAAGCTTGGATACCACCACTATTAATATCTTGTTTCAGCCAATCCATCACTGATACCAACTATTCTATTCCAATTGTAACCATCTCGAGATTTTTCTTTGGAAAGATATTTTCCTCTCAGTGTTGTCTCACAACAACTTCCCTATTTCCTCTATGGAAAACCATTCTGAATTAGTTTAGATGAAGAAACATAGTAATATTTAAATTCTATATCATTTCAACTTAACCAAAAAGTAAATTATTCCAAGGGTATTAAATTACCATTTTCCTAACCTCTAAATTTATCTAAAATGATCTCTTATACCAAATATAAGAACCTAACCTTAAACATTACATAATATTGAGTTTTAAGTCAATAATTCATTCACTTACATCTTAGGATATTTTTAGGTTTATAGTTTCATAAAATTAGGCCACAACTTATACATAACAAAACCATAAAATAAAAATTTGACACTTCCGATTAGTAAATATTTTCCCATAATATAAAAAAATTTAAATAAAGAAAGATTTTTTTTCATGTAAAATATATATGAGTTTCAACTTGACTTATACTTTTCCATTATCCATCCTTAAACCATGTAGAAAAACAATTTAAACACTTGGGAGGATTATAAAATATATGCATGGAATATAAAATTAAAGGAAACTGTTATTTTAGAAAAAACATGAAAACCCATGAAATATTTACATTTACATATTTTTTTAAGAAAAATAAATAAAACATTTTCATAATAAAAACACACACATGTTTTTCTTAAAGAAATACTTTAAAACCGATATCAAGAAATTGAAAACCTTTCTTAGTTACTTAGAGCATAACATTCATAACCCATTTTAAACCTATGTTAGAAGTAACTAGAGCTTAGTTAAATCAATAAGAGAAACCCTTTGGTAACCACCTCCTTATTTCTTGTTAATATAAATAACATTACCCAATTAATTAGAGAACTCTCATGTGAACCCATCATTTAAGCTATAACAGACTCACCCAGTGCTATCTAGGCTACACCATCGTATAATCTACAATGAGATCACCCAATTCTATCTGGGCACACCCATTTCTCATGTATAATGATCAATTACCATATCATGAATTAAATTTTTTTATGCTTGCACTTTACCATTATAAAAAAATTAAAATATCTTTTAAACCCGTAAACAAACCACTTTTTGATATCAAAATACACTTTTCATTTAAAAACCCATCTTCAATACCAAAATACACCTTTCTTTTGAAAATAAAATTTAATACCAAAATACCCAAAAAAGGGGAAAATGTTTTTTATTTTATGAATACATGAAATCTTTTAAATTAATCTAGAAACAAAATAATGTTCATGGTAACAAAAAATTTATCATCGTCATGTATGTTAAGAATAGAACATTCATTTTATTATTTTCCAAAACATTCCGTATAAAACATGTAAAAATTTTCATTTTGAAAACCAATGAAAATAATGTAAAAAGAGACATAAAATGTAATTTATAAATATTTTATGTCCATATAAAAACATTAATAAAACTATTTTAAATACATTATCACAAAACAGAAAGAGAGTTTGAAGGAAAACTTTAAAAAAGGATTTATTTAACAGAAAAGTCCCTTATTACTTCGAAAATATTTGAATCATAATCCTCATGAAAGAATAACATTAAAAAAACATTAAATACCATGTGAAAAGATCCATTAATGATATAACATGTCATAGGGGTCTACATATATACCTTATAAAATAATATAGGTCCACAACATCAAAATATGCCTCAATAAAAGGAAATTGAGATGAAGTCCCATACCTTGAGTTTGACTTGTCACATGAGTCTCAAACTTCCTAAATAATAAACTCATGTGAATTATTTACTTCATTTAGAACCTTTTTAAAAAAATTTACTAGTTTTATTGAACTTATTATCATGTTATATATACTTTTTTAGTCACATAAGTTTACATCATAAGTTTTAACAATATTTGGATTATGTGTCAAAAACAAATTAGGTAGGTTGACTATGGTCAAATATGTCATTATTTAAACACATAAAGAGTAATAATAATGAAATAATTATAATATATATATATTATACTTTTAAAATCAATCATGAAATATGATTTGAAAAAATTATGCATGTTACAATCATGGAGATGATATGTGGTACGCATGCATGAGCAATGTTTCCATTTTTCATTGGTCATTATGGAAATAATGTTTGTAAAATTTATCTTAATAGAATGATAATAATATCATAAATACCATATTATTTAATTATATATATATATATATATAATTATTTTTATTTTATGATGAAAAAAGAATCACATCGGTTTGAGGAGGAGGTAGTTCACATGTCTCCCAATGATGTTATCATTTTTTTCAGTGAGTGAAAAGGTAAGAAGAAAAATTGTATATAATATTTATATAATGATAAATATGTAATAAATTTCATAATTATTTCTTTTTATATCACATATATTCATCAAATTTAATCTTATTACTTTCCACGTAATGTTGTAGTGAAAAATGACTCACATCGCTTCACGAGGCGGTTGTCCAGCGTACACATTAGTGATGTTATCCTATCTCCTATGGTATTGAATGTAAAAATTTATATATTATATATTGAATCAATATATATAATTGTGTTATAAATATTATATATATATATACTTTATATCCATCATCATTCCCAACCATGAGAGGTGTTAATGGAAAAACAAACAACATCAGTTCGTGAGGCGGTAGTCCACCGTATACACTAATGATGATTTCATAACTCATTTGATGGAAGAGGGAAATTATTTTGGTTATTACATAAATATAATAAAGTATAATTATATTTAAGATAATTTGGTTATTATATAATCATGTTTTAATAATAATTTAAAGGGGTTGAGAAAGAAAAAAAATAAAATGGCTCATTGGTGAACTTACCTCTTCTTTGGGTATCCTAATTAGGTTTTCATAAAAAGAATTCCTAGGATCACTTTTTTACCGAAATAAGGATTATTGGATGATGATATGGAATATATTAATTTATTTGGATAGTTATTTTCCAAATAAAATAGTTTTTAAGGTGTGAAAAGAGGATGATAGGGGGTGTCCTTTTATAAGTGGGGGAGAGGACACTCTTGGTATTTTTAAAAATAATTGAGTGCTCCCACATTTTACATATATAACAAGGGTCTAAAATGGACCATTACATAACTTTATAGGTTTTATGGTATAAATATTTAGGTATTATAGTTTTTGTACAAGTTTATAAGAAATTATTATCCTTACCTTTTTATTTTAACAACAGTAAACCCATTTTTACCTTAATTGTGGTAATTAATTTTGACAATTTTCACTCTTTAGTTTGGTAAAAAATTAAGTTAATATTATTAGAGATTATGAATTATTATTATTTAAAATATGGAATCAATTTTTAAAAATCAATTCACATAAGTGAAAAATTTTAATTTAATATTAATCCCACAGACGTGGATAGAAAGTGGGTTTTCAAGAAGAGTATTTTTTTAGAAAAAATGATTCTATATTAAATATGTGAATGATAATAATCATTGTATGGAACTAAAATAATATTTAATGACATATAATATATACATTTACTTTAAAAATTTCCCCACTATGGATTATTTTAATTCATTAAAATGGAGAAACATTATTCATTTTTAAACAGTTTTTGAAAAAAACCCGTTTTAAAACCAAAAAACAATCATACTAAAAACTAATATAAAGTTGATTCAAAAAAAATTAAGTTGATTAAATATAAAAAAATAATAAATAATTTTACTTGAAAAAATATTTTAAATTTTTTGATACTTTTAAATTACTTAATTTATTAAGAAGAGAAGATTTTTTACAAAAATCGGTATTTTTCACTATTCACTAAAAATCAATATTTTCCAAAAAATCCCAAAATTTCACTGAAAGTGAATTTTTATATGTTTAATTAAAAAATGATATTATTTTTTTGAAATTAAAATTCTAAAATTTAGGAATTAAACTTTTTAATGAAACCTTATAAGGAAAATGTTTAATTAAAACTATTTCCTTATTGATTTAAAAAAAACTTAATATTTTTATAACAAATATAACGATCAAATTACTATTAAAAATTATGAAAATTATTTATTTAATAATTTCTTTGGTTGTTACAATTAGTATATTTAATGCTATCACAAAGTGATTCTTATGACGTCACTTAGAGGTTCATGGTGCACGTGTGGATCACTGTAGAAGGGAATCAATACTTGATTCCCATGATGTAATAATGGTACATCATAGATGAATTTTTAGACTAATCAATGAAAAATGAATTTATCACAATTTAATTCTTTAATTACTTAAATTTTTTATAAATAATTATGTGCCGATTCTATATTTTCTTCCAATATTCTCATGTCAATTATTATTTCAGTTAATTTCATTGGTCATGGTGTTCTTTATCATGTAGATCTTAGATTAATCATTGATTTCAACAAAAATATAATTTGGTACTGCCCTACCTGTGATTCTAATGCACCTAGAACCTTCAGAAACCATTTTTATAAATAACTTTTCTTCTTCTGTTGATTTTCATGAAATCTATCTTTCCTTATCATCCCTTTTGTGACATCCCAAACCAGATGCCAATAAATACTACCCCGATCTTGGTTAGCCACATGACCTCAAGAGCACCTTCCCAAATTCTAGAGGCTACTGAATAATATTGAGGTCCTAGGGTGTGTTTTTTGGGAGGCTATTACCTCAGGTTAGAGTATCACAACACTAAAATGGATAGATAAATAGAGGTAGCATTTCAAATATGGATAATATAGAAGAAGAAAGAATAAAAATCCAAGAACTAAATAATATTTAAAAGTAGTAAACTAAATCATATACAGATGATGATGATTTCATGTCTCTGTAAAAGAGGGAAAAATTTATATATAGTAGAAGGTAGTAAATATATTACCTGATATACAAAAGGAACAAAATGGCCAAAATCTATCTAACCATCCCGAGCTCCATCTCAGTCATCTAATACCAAGCTCCCATCCTAAGTCATATAAGAATTCACATATCCATAAGTGGATTCTTACCCTTATCTACACTTTCAAGCATATAGTCTTCCTGGGTGCCATCAGGAGCTCCGATAGGGTGTGAGATAATCTTAGTAGGCCAATACCAATGGAATCTATAAATATCAAGTTTGTGCATATAATATGGTTGTGTGAAGATATAATAAGTAGTAATGAATACAATAAATGGGTTGACATTGGTTCAGAAAGGACACCTGGATAATAGTACCTTCTTCGGCCTTAGTCGGATAGTCTGAACATAAAACCATATGTATACACAAATATGGAATTTATACATAGTGGAATATACAACCATATCCGTGGATACTACCACTATCCTAGACCTGATGTGTAACTCATAAATCTATAAGTTATTGCAAGAGTATCATAGTTATCATGCGATTCCATTCCCAGTATCACAATAGTGAGGGTCTCCATGCCTGGTATCATAACATAGTGTCTCCCTGCCAAGTATCCAAAGTGTAGGGGATTCCATGACCAGTATATTGGTAAGGTCAATCATTCTCATGTATAACAACAAGGGTTATCATGCCTGTATATCATAGTAAGGGTTTTCATGCCCTGGTATCACAGTATAGGGTCACCATGACCATGTATCATATGGGGACGCCATTCCCATATCACATATAGGGATTCCATTCCCATATCACAATAGCAGATGGGATTCCATGCTTGTATCACAATAGTAGAAGGGACACCATGATCGTGTCACATTAGCATAAGAGACATCATGGTTAGCCACATGACCTCAAGAGCACCTTCCAAAATTCTAGAGGCTAATAACTAATAGTGAGGTCCTAGGGTGTGTCTGTTGGGAGGCTATTACGTCAAGTTAGAGTATCACAACACTGAAATGGATAGATAAATAGAGGTAGAATTTCAAATATGGATAATATAGAAGAATAATGAAAAAAAATCCAAGCACTAAATAATATTTAAAAGTAGTAAACTGAATCATATACAGATGATGTTGATTTCATGTCTCTGTAAAAGAGGGAAAAATGTATATATAGCAGAAGGCAGTAAATATATTACCTGATATACAAAAGGAACAAAATGGCCAAAATCTATCTAACCATCCCGAGCTCCATCTCGGTCATCTAATACCAAGCTCCCATCCTAAGTCATATTAGAATTCACATATCCATAAGTGGATTCTTACCCTTATCTACACTTTCAAGCATATAGTCTTCCTGGGTGCCATCGGGAGCTCTGATAGGGTGTGAGATAATCTTAGTAGGTCACCACCAATGGAATATATAAATATCAAGTTTGTGCATATAATATGGCTGTGTGAAGATATAATAAGTAGTAATGAATACAATAAATGGGTTGACATTGGATCACAAAGGACACCTGGATAATAGTACCTGCTTCAGCCTTAGCCAGATAGTCTGAACATAAAACCATATGTATACACAAATATGGACTGTATACATAGAGGCATATACAACCATATCTGTGGATACTACCACTATCCTAGACCTGATGTGTAACTCATAAATCCATAAGTTGTTGCAAGAGTATAATAGTTATCATGGGATTCCATTCCCAGTATCACAATAGTGAGGGTCTCCATGCCTGGTATCATAACATAGTGTCTCCATGCCAAGTATCACAAGTGTAGGGGATTCCATGACCAATATATTGGTAAGATCCATCATGCTCATGTATAACAACAAGGGTTATCATGCCTGTATATCATAGTATGGGTTGTCATGCCCTGGTATCATAGTATAGGGTCACCATGACCATGTCTCATATGGGGACGCCATTCCCATATCACATATAGGGATTCCATTCCCATATCACAATAGCAGAAGGGATGTCATGCTTGTATCACAATAGTAGAAGGGACACCATGATCGTGTCACATTAGCATAAGGGACATCATGCCCATATATAAATATATAACATGAATAAGTGTCATCATTCCCATTTACCATAATTAACAAGGGTCTCCATGCTCATTTACCATAATTAATGAAGGTATCTATACCCATTCACCATAATTAATGAGGGTCTCCATGCCCATACATCATAACAATGAATAGTAATCATTGGATTTAATATTATCTAATGGATAATTCATAATTCATTTTCATTTAGTAATAACAATGGAATAACCATTGTTCCATTTAAACAAGTGGTGTGGGCACACCACTCACTACTATTCAATACATCTTAAATTGATGAGTGTGTTAGTTTTTCTATAACACAATTATAATCCATTTCATTAATGTTATCAAAATATTGAAGTCATTCCAAATAATTTAGACAATGGTTGACTATTTAATAATTTATAACCACTTTATCTAAGTGATCAGCACACCGCAAGGGGTAGCCATAATTGAAGGGGACCTAAAATAGTCGTAAGGTGCTCAAATAAGGAAACTATTTAAGATAATATTAATTTTTGGGGAAATTCATGGTGAAACCAATGTTCATCACAACAAAAAATATTATAAAACTCATCTAATTGAAGGATAAATACTAGACTACCTGCCTTATTCCTATAGAGGAGAAATTTTCCAGTATTAGCTTTTGGTTTGGTCTAGATTAAGAGAAAATTGGAAAAAACAGATGAATTCCCTGAAAATAGGGCATAAGATTCTGTAAATAAATAACTCCATTGAGAGGAAGAAAAATGAAGAAAGGTACAAGTTGAATGAATATATTACCAGTGAATATCCAATGAGATGAACAGATATCGAATAAGAGTCTATACGGTGATGTAATTGATGAACCTAGATCAAATCCATGGTGGGGGATTCCAACATGAAAGGGGAGCTCATTATATCCAGCAAAGGAGTAAATGATATGAGGGGAAAAGATATAAACACTTAATGGAAAATGGTAATTTTTACAAATTTATAAGGGGGTTCATGGTTTGGCTTCATGCTTGGCCAAACTGTGTGCAAACCGTGCACATGGAACTTCCTAAAGGGGGAACCCCTCATGGTTTGGATATATGGTTTGAGAATCCATTCATCAACCATACTTCTTAGCTCTAACAAAAATTATAGACTAACCATAAAATCATGCGGCCCTAGGAACATGGTCAGGGAAAACCATGTGCCCTAATTTCCCCCTAGAAAGCCTCGTATGGTTAGAATAAACCATGTGGACTGACTCGCAGAGTTTCTACTAACCATGTGGCCTTGTTTTTTCTTTCACCAATCAGGAATATGAGCCCCAAACAAGCCCTAGACCCCCTCAAAATGTTCATGAAATTGTTAGAATACCATATTAGTTACAAAAAAAGAGTTATAATGGAATTTAAAGGATCAATACCCTATTTAAAAATCTGGCTCTTACAATCTTCCACCCTTAAATAAACTCATCCCCAAGTTCTCTTCCAAGGGTGATGAAACATCGTATGAGAATAAATCTGACCACTGAGCATGTTTTTCGGCCTCCTTCTCCTAATACCGATCTTGTACTTGGACGTGCTGCTATAGAACCCATAATAAAGGGAAATACTAGCCTTAGAGAGGCTTCTTGTTCTAATCAACGATGCATATAGTATACTCCTCAAAATAAGCATCAACATATAACTCAATATCCTTGGGATCAAAATTATGAGATGGATCAGCATGATAACATTGAAGCAGTGAAAAATAGAAGATGTAATTCATGACATGGTACCTCTGAGGTAATAGTAACTGATAGTCTACCAGACCGACTCTCTCCAAGATGTCAAATGGCTTGAAATAACAATTTGAAAACTTCCCTAGCCTCTATATTCATCTATGACCAAGTCTTGGTGATACCTATAAGAATACAAAATCCCTAACTTTGAAATCTAGAGGCCATCTATGATGATCGAAAAAATATTTATGTCTAGAATAAGTAGTATACATTATATTCCTAATCAGTTGAACCTATTCGGAAGTCTCTTGAATGAGAAGAGGGCCCATTAGTGATGCCTCTCTTACTTCCGACCAGCATAGTGGTGAACGACACAACCTTCCATACATGGCCTCATAAGGATCCATCTGAATCATTGTCTAAAAGATATTATTATAAGAGAACTGTATGAGAGGGACATTCTTCTCCCATGAACCACCAAAATCAAAGACACATTCTAGGATAATGTCCTCTATCACCTTTATAGTCTATTCTAATTATCCATTGATCTGCGGGTTAAAAGATCTACTCAGAAGCACTTGTGTACCAATAGATCTCTATAAAAACTACTAGAACCTTGATGCAAAATGAGAACCCCTATCTGAAATGGTTGTATGAGGGACCCTGTGTAGCCATATAATCTCATTAACATATAATCTTCCTAGCTCATCAACTGAGAAAGTCTCCTAGATAGGATGGAAGCGGGATACTTTCATCAGTCGATCCACAAGTACCTAAACCTCATTGGTAGCTCGAGGTGATATTGATATGGTGATGAAAATATCTAAAGAAAAAATATTCCCATTTCCATTATAGGACTTGTAATGGATCTAAAAATCCATCAGGTCACTAGTTTTCTTTCTTCACCTGCTGACAGGTGGAACACCTACTGATAAAACCTACTATCTGAAATTTCATCCATGTCCACTAATAATATTAGCACATATCACAATACATATTGGAGATACCTAGATAAAATACCGACTAAGAATAATATGACTCTCACATCATCTCATCTTTCATATTTTTGGGAAACCAGATATGCCCATGTATACATAGGATGTAATCAACATCGATAGACCAATCTGGAGGAAGATCCCCACCAGAAATACTCTCTCGTAGGAAAATTCCCTCAAGATATGAAAATTCTCCATATTAAATCTCTCTATAAGTAAAGAGGTCTCTGATAGTGATTCAAGTAAAAAATTTCCATGATGGTTCTTCAACTCTATGTGCATCTCATAAAATAGATCAATAAGCTACCACTCGCTATTGGACTCCTGAATTGTCTATGTCTGAGTCCTTATACTCAAAGAATCAATAAACATATTACCCTTACTGAGAATATATTAAAGCTTCAAGTAAAAGGACTATAGATACACAACCCATATTCTCTGCCTAAGATTCAATTAAAGATGCATGAAAATATACCTGAGACTCTTGTGGTCCATAAACACCATAAAACACTATCCTGATAGGTAATACCTCCAACAATGCAGGGCATGAACAACAGCTACCAACTCTAGATTTTTCATTAGGTAATTCCACTCACGAGGCCTCAACTATTTACACCCATATTCAATGACTCGATTTCCTGATATCAGAGCTATTCCAGCCCAATACCTGATGTATCACAATACTTTCTATAGTTTTTACCTGGCTCTAGTAGAATCAGGATTGACATTGAAGTCAATCTATATTTCAGCTCATGAAAGGATGTATTATATAATTATGACCAGATAAACTTCACAGTCTTCTTTTTCAATAACATAAGAGGTGTTTTTAATCATTAGAAGTACTGTATAAAATACCTATAGTAACAAACTTTCCCCAAGAAACTCTGTATGTCAAATACATTCTTAGGAGGCTCCTAGATAGCCACTTCTCTCACTTTATATGGGTCAATGAAAACTATTAACTCTGAGATAATATATCCAAGTAAGTGAAGCTTTTTGATCAATAAATGACAATTACTAAGCTTATCATAAAGATTATTCTCTCTCAATGTATTCAAAACGATATCAAGATGAGTGTAATGGTTGCTCCGAGTATGAGAATACACCAAGATGTCATCTAAGATGACCACAAAAAAGCAATCAAAATAGGGTTGGAAAACCTATTAAAAAAATCCATAAATATGGAAGGTACATTAGTAATGTTGAACAACATCATGAGATACTCATATAAACTATACCAATTATATAAAGTCATACAAGGAATATATGAAGGCTTGAATTAATCTTTATGATAACCCAATCTCAAGTCAATCTTCAAGAAAAACCTTTATCCTCTAAGTTGGTCAAACATATCATCTGTATGAGGTAAGGGATACCATTTTTTCACCACAAGTTGATTCAACTTTTGGTAACCCACACAAAGTTTGAGGGTTCCATCTACCTTCTTGGTGAAAAGAATCATTGAACCCCACAGAGAAGTAATGGGCCATATAAAACCCTTGGCCTTAAAATCCTCTATCTATCTCTTGAGATATTTCCTCTGGGTAATAGTCATCCTGTAAGTAGGAATGTATACTGGTGTAGGTCTAGGAACTAGATCAATAGTAAACTCTACCTTTCTCTTAGTTAGTAGTCCAAAGAACTCATTGATGAAAACATCCCTGAATTGTTCGACTATAACAGGTAATTAAATCTTATGTAACCCCTTATCCACCATATAAAGGCTAGATATCTAGGTAGTCACTACACTTATCTCAAGATGATCTATTCCAGCTCTACCCACCATGACATCACACTATCCTTTATGAGTATAAGTACTTCCCTATGGTGATGTAAATGAAACCATCTGGTGATAACTGTCCACATAGGCATGATAAGTAACCAACCAGTCCATCCTGAGAATGACATTAAATCCCACCACCTAAAGGATAAAGTGGTTCCATAAAAAATGATGGCTACCTACCTTAAGGGGATAGTACTTTCACTGGAATATACTCTCAGAATGTATACCCAAAGGCATATCAAGCATCATAATTCCACAATAATACTCAACATGAATCCCAACAATATCCACAATAGGCACAAATATGAAGGAATATGATGCACCTATATTGAATAAGACAGAAAAAATAATAGAGGATAATAGAATAGTACCTCAAACAATAGATGTCATAGTATCCTTGTTCTCTGGTATAGACTGTACTAAATAAATATGGCATGGTCCTCAACCCCAAGGTGCAATCTGAATACCTATATTGGGTCTACTCTATTGGGGTTTTGAATTAGTAGCATGGATACCACAAACATAACCTCCAACTATGCATGTATGACCATTATTACTCCACCTACCTACCTATAAATGTGCTACTAATATTTCTCCTGAATGTGAAGCTAGTATGGATCCTCTCCCACTTAGAATATATGGTAAGGTCTTGAAAAAATGTTCTAGATTCCCCAATATTATATAGCCTTAGCACTCAAAGGGGTCTCTGGGACACTAGGGCTTCTTATGCCTAGGATTCCCACACTGGTGACATACCACATAACTATCTCTAGGTGTCATCTAAATACTACTTTTCACACAAGTAGTCTCAAAGTGTTTTTTCTGACCTCTAGTCAAACCACTGATCTATCTTGGTTTTGAACCACCATAGCTCACACCACCAGCTTCCCACATGTTCTTCTCAATGATGAGGGAATAGTTCACTATATAAAACTTGATAGTCAAATAAAAAATGTTTACCTAAGAATGAATAGGATTCCTTAGACGATCCTTAAATCATCTCACTTTCACTAGATCATCAAGCATATAAAGATGAATGAAGGGATCAATCTATGTAAAATGAGATGAATAGTCCATAACTTTCATAAAACCCTACTATAGTTTCATGAAATCTCTATAACTATAAATCCTCAAGGTCTTAAAGAATAAATAGTCATAGAATCTCGACCGGAAATCCCTCAAAATCACTTCTTCATACTGACCTTCCTGATTTAGAATATCCCACCAATGTTTTTCATATCCTTGAATCATATAAGTAGTGAGTTTCACTCTCCTCTAAATAGGTGTATCTAGATGTTCAAATATAGATATAACCATATCAAGCCATATCTCTATAGAATATGTTCTTCCATCCAATGAAAACATGAATTCCTACTGTTGTTGGAACTCCCAAGTCAACTCTCCCATAGAAGGGTACATGAGCCTTAGCCTGGTTGGTGAGGAATCCTTAAGTTCATCCAAGGGACTTGAGATCAAATCTAGGAAGAGGAATTTTCTAGGTTACTATAGAAGTATTGGAGAAGGTGTTGTTTGGTTCTTTAGTAGTCAAAACTATTCACTTGTTTGGGCCTTCGAGCCACTAGCTTGGTCCTTGGGTCCTTCAAGGCCTTTTGGACACCCAATGCCTTCAGAAAAATAAGTCTTCTATGCTACCTCATGTAATTCAAGCCACCTTTGGGCCTTTGGGACACCTTAAATCCTTTTGGCCACATTAATTGTAGATGTACCAGTCTAAATTATAAGGAACAAGGCCCTAGATGTGGATTCAGATAAGGAGCTTTCACCAGAGTAGAGCTAATCAGACTTGGAATAATGAGAGGGTATGAAGTTTCCATCGGTACCAGGCCTGTGCATCCCTGCACATGTCAAATAGATAACTAGTCATGTGAAGGTGGAGTGCTGATCATGATATAGATGCTGGGGAGGAGCATTTTCAAGTAGTCATTGTTTGGGATGAATTCCATTAAGACCTTTGAGTCTTGTAATTTCACAAATCCTATGGGCTATGTATGGGTTCCCCTTCAACCCTTAAAATGGGGATTATAAAAAATGAATAAAAAATGAATTACTTCATGCCATTCATGCATCTCTCCCATAAAAGGTGTTGAGTATGGAGCTCATTGAATCATCTACATAATCCATAGAAAATATCCTTGAAATTGGGCATCATCACTTGCATGAGGTATAGGAAGAGGTTACACTAGTGTCACTATTAGAGGCATCACTGGTGGCTCCTGGACCACCACCTCTGAAGCATAGTCGTCACAACCTTCCTAAAAAAATACACCAGGACATCAGGTTAGAATAACTCCTAAAATTTCCAACACATGCATCAGATATGGTTTAACAACAATATCATCACAAATACTTGAATATGATAGGTACAATATTTACTAAGTTATAATAACACCCCTATTCTACCTCAAAGAGTCAGGTCTTTGTGATAAATCTTTAATTTAGAACATAAGAGATGCTACCTACTTCCCACAACTAAGTCCGGGTCTGGGTCAAGCTTTGTGTTTTTCAATTTTCATGTCTTTTTTAATTCATATTTATATTTTAATCCTCTTTAGATGGTTGAACCAAATGGTTTACCACCTTTGATCCATAAAATACCATACCCCTCATGAACCAAAGTGTGGAATCCATTTAATCAAAACCATAACATTTTCCAGTCCATGCGATCAATGGTTCATGACTTAATGTACCATGATTGACTGCTTGGGGTGTCTACGGTAGCCTAAGTAAGAAAACACTATTTTGGTTATGACAGGTACTCTATATACCAATTATTTTCCTCAATTTATTATAATAATAATTACCCATTAAAAAAATACTTATAATATTCAAATTAGTCGTGGAAATAACATGAAATGAAAATAACACAATTCACCAATATGCATGGAATATTCATGGAATGTAAATTTACAACAAGGTTCCTAAAATGATTCATGATCAATTATTCATTTCCCTTATATCATTGGTCTAAGGATTAAAGTTAAACCTCAATCATATCATTAATAACAACAAAATTCAAGTTTTTCACCCAATAGTGGAATCAAATCATTTATAATAGAAAAAATATAGATAACAACAATGTCTATTCTAGTAAATTTGGAATTTTCTATATGTGTGTTAGATACTCTCAGGAATAGCTCATTTTAAAATTCTATTACCTTTTAAAGATCCTTTATATTTTCTCAAAATAGTAATATAATAAAATAATCTCTGATACCACCTTTAAACGTCCATGCCTAGATGCCACTAAATGGTGCCCCGAGCCCAGTTGGCCACATGGCCTCAAGCATGACTCCCCAAACACTAGAGGCTATCGGCTAGCTGAAAGGGCCTAAGGTGTGTTTATGGAGATATTATTCCCTTTGGTCATAGTAGAACAATGATGAAATAGATAGATAAATTGTGGGAGCATATAAAATATGGAAAAGATATCTAAATAAATAATAAACATCCAATCACTAAATAATAATCAAAATAAGTAAACTGAATCATATACAGATGATGATGATGTCATGTCCCTATAAAATAAAAAAACATGTATACATGGAAATGAGAAGTCAATATAATCCATGATATAAAAAAGGAAAAAAGGGGAAAAATCTATCCAAGCATCCTGAGATATATCCTGATCATCCATTACCAAGATTTAATCCTAAGTCATACAAGAATTCACACATCCATAAGTCAATGCTTCCCGTTATCTACACCTTCCAGAATATCATCTTCTCATTTGCCATAGGTGGCTCGGATAGGGTGTGAGATAAACTCAGTAGGACACCAACAACAATGTCTATAAATATCCAGTCAGTGCATATAATATGGAAATGTGTAGATATAATAAAAAGTAATGAAAACTGTAAATGGGTCAGAAATGGTTCATAAAGGAAACTTAGTTGAAAATACCTTCTTCATCCTTAACTAAATAGTTTGAACATGTAACCATATGTATAAAAATATATAGAATGTATACTTGGTGACATATACAACCATATGTGTGGCTACTACTACTAGACTAGACTCGAGGCGTAACTTAGAAATCCACATGTTGTAATAAGAGTATCATAAGTATCAAGGGACTTAATGCCCAGTATCATAGTAGTAAGGGTTTCCATGCCCAGTATGATAGTATATGGTAGCCATTCCCAGTATCACAAGTATAGGGGATTCCATTCCCGTTATCATAGTGAGGGTCATATTTCTCGTGTATAAAAACAAGGGTCATCATTCCCATATATCACAGTAAGGTTCATCATGCTGTTGTATCATAGTATAAGGTATCCATGCCCATTTCACATATAGGAATTCAATGCTTGTATCATATATTGATAGGCCATGTCCATATCATAATAGAAGATGGGATGGAATGCTCGTATCACAATAACCGAAATAATTCCATGGCTATATCACATTAACATAAGGGATGTAATTCCCCACCACATTATATATATATATATATTTGTGTGTGTAATAGGAATAAGGGTAATCATGCCCATTTACCAAATTTAATGAGGATTTCCATGCCCATTTTCCATAATTAACAAGATTCTCCAAGCCCATACATCATAATAATGAATATTAGTCATTGGATTTAATACGAACCTATTGATAATTCATAATTCATTACCATTTATTAATAAAAGGGAATAACCATAATTCTATTTAAATAGGTGGTGTGGGTGTACCACTCACCACTATTCAAAACATATTAAATTCATACATGTGTTAGCCCTACTATATCATAATGATTATCCATTTCATTAATTTTTTCACAATATATAAGAAATTCAAAACCGTTTAGATGATGTTTTAACTTTTAATCATTTACAGCCACTTTGTCTAAGTGATCAGCACACCATAAGGAGTGTCCATAATGGAAGGGGACCTAAAACTTTATAAGGTTATCAAATAAATAAACCTTTAAAAGCATATTAAATTTAGGGTGAAGGCGTAGTGAAACTAGCATGCACCCCAAAGACACATATTTTAAAACACATCCAATTGAAGGATAAATATTAGAACACCTACCTTGTGCCTATATAGGATCACTCATTCAGTATTAGAATTTGGTTTGGTTCAGATCAAGACAAATTTGAATAATAGGTGAACTCCTTGAAAATAGGGAATAATTTATATTCCTAAATAACTCCATTGAGGGAAATAGAAATGAATAAAGGTATAATATGAATGAATATATTACTAGAACAAATCTAATGAGAAAAACAAATATTGAATCAGAGTCTGGATGGTTATGCAATTGATGATGACAACTCACTTCAAAGGTGGGAGCTTCCAATATGAAGGGGCAGATCATTATGTCCGCTAAGGGGAGTAAATTAGAGGAGGTGTAAAGATATAAATATTTAAGGTAAAAATAATAATTTTCCCAATTTTTAAGGGGGATAATGATTTGGTTGAACTGTCAGAAAAACTATGATCCAACCATGCACATGGTACAACCTCAAGGGGGAACCCCGCATAGTTTGGCCACATTGTTTTAGAAACCTTGTGCCAACCATGATTTTTGGATATGATAAAAATTTTTGACCAACTACTTGGGAATGTGGCCCTGGGTGCATGGTTAGGGAAAACCATGCTCCCTACTTTCCCCTTTGGAATACCCCATAGGGTTAGGAGAAACCATGTAGATTGGATCGTACGGTTTCTACTAACTGCGTGGCCTAGTGTTTCCTTTCACAGATTGGGGATCTAAGCTCCAAAAAATCCCTAGGCACCCCTAGAAACCTTTTTTAACTCTTTAAGAATTCATATTTGGTCCAAGTAAAAGTTTTAGACCAAAATTTAAAGGATTCGTACCTAATGTAAAAATTGGGTTCTTACACTTTTCCATTTGAGATACAAACATATTGTGGTTGAAAGGAGAATCCAACCCAAATATAGATGATCTGAGTTAGCCCATGGATAAAACAAAAAGGTAGGATTCATTTAGATACATCTCAAGGATCTGTATCAAAAGTTTTACTAGAGACTTTATATGTTCTCATCATCATTTTGAGGTACACAAGTTCTTTATTTTATATCATACACAGTTTTAATTTCATAGTATATAGATCTTCAGTTTTGGGTTTCTTGATGCATTCAAATACTTAAATAAGTGTTATTTTATCCTTAGAACCTCATCAATAGGGATCCAAACCACATAGATAGATTGGTGTGTAGAACATAGGAGTAAATCCTGGTTGGTTTGATAGTATATATACCATGCTAAATTGTTGCACATAAGAGGATTATTCTTAGGCTAGCTCAGATGAACAGAGCTAGAAACCTATCTAGCATGCCTTTTTTATGCACTAGGTTCTATGTTCAGAAAACACACAACACCCATTATAATTATTAAAATTGGTGCCATTATATGCCAACACATGGACTTGAATTATGTATAAATTAATAAAAGGACAAATTTTCATCTTGGTGACCATTTTGAAAAAAAAGTTTATTTGACTCATTTTCTCATAAAAATCAGTATGATGATGTTTTTATTTACACTTGAGGTAATTTAAATAATTTTTTTCATTTTAAATATTTGAAAGTTGAAATTATGATGACTCAACCTAGAAATTAATTTAGTGTCATTTTTTTTCATCTTCTTAAGTAAAATAGTGTGATTCCTTTAATTAGATCATTTAGATGTCCTAGGAAATTTTTTTGGATAAAATTATTTTGGTCATAAATGTGCATATTAGCATTCCAGTTAATGTTGTGATAACCATAAAACATTTAGAGCTCCCAATGAGACCTATAATCATGGGTATGAATATGTTAATCGATTTGGATTAGTGTTTTGGATCAATGGTAGGTTTTCATATATCAATGATAATTTTGAATGTGTATGAATCATTAATGGGTTCCTCAATCTATGAATCTTCTGTTAGTGTTATGAGATAAGAATTAATTTTTATTGGTTTCAATTTTATACTTCAATATTAAATTTGATAGTTGGTCTTCCAATATGTGATTTGATGTGGCCACATTAATTATGATGATAATGTATCTATGATTCTTATACATTGGTGGTTAGGATGATACAATGAATTATTTAAACTAGGGGGAGTTATCCAAGGTCCCCTTTTACATTGTGATGGGTTAAATGACCTGTGAATAACACAGATTGGTATTTAATTTCATAAAAAAACCTAATTGATAATGGAATATAACTTACCAAATGAACTCTCCCAGTAAATTTATGTTGACGATGGTTATAAAACTTTTTATCCAGAGGAATTAGGTTGTGAAATCCATGTAATTGTTCTTTGGTGATCCATAAGGAAAACATTTTGGTTTATTTCTTGAATAATAAATAAAAAATTTGGGGTTAATGTGGAATTTTAAAACTTATTGGTTTCTATGTTTAGATCATACTTTAGGGATATCAAGATATATGATAGTTAGTTAATCTTAGTTTTATCATGATGGAATGTCCACATTATCATGACAAATCATTGGATTTATCCCCAAGATATTAGTGACACCATCATAAGGCTAGATGATGGGATCATATTGAGACTTTGATGGGAGTGGCCTATCTTTGGGACCATTATTTCTTATTTATGTGATGTTTTAGGTCACTATTTTAATTACAATAGTTCACTGGATTTGGTGCCTAAGTTGCTAACAATGAATATTTAGAGTGGAGTAGTGGGACACTAGTGTTATTATGTTAGTTCACAAATTCCAATTTCATCCTACTAATGATTTAGATTTAGGATAGAGTAGAGGTGTGAAAATTATAGAATATAGTGGGTTTAGGTCTCCCAAATGATATTTATACTCGATAGGTTGATCTTACATTATATCACTCAATTGTGATTGATATGTTTCGGTCTTTTGGGGAGGAGTGATTCCTTAATTTCCACATGAATGCATATACTTCTGGTTATATGATGGGTTTAATTTGCATAGATCATGGTAATAGAAATACAAAATTCATTATTCTTATTACATTGGAAACTTATTTCTTATATTGAGATTAGTAATGGGTTCTATGAATTTTCAGATTTATTTAATGTATCCTATAGACTAATTGGTGAATCCAAATTCATATATAGTATCTCATGAGGTCTTTTGAATGAAATAGTTTCCTAATTGGTGTTTGATTTAGATTTAACTATGGTTATATTTATATATTAGGTTGTGATTAAATAATATGATTTTATAAGTACATATTATTATGTATGAATAAGTTCGACTTTGGTATTACTCAGCACTTTGGAAATCCTACTAAGTAATTGAACTCACCTCAAAACGATCATTTTTGTGGTGTAGTACTCATGGTTGTGCAGGCGTATGATTATTTTTTAGGAGTATACAAAGATAAAAAGTTAGTGATGTTTGCCTGTAGTGTTAGGAAAGGTGATGATCATTGGTGAGGTATTGGTAGAGGATACTATGTCTATTGGTTGATGAGTTTATTCTATGTTTATTCTTAATATAATTCTTCAACCAAGTTATCATTACTTCTTATTTATCATTTATTTGACATGATTTATGGGTGAAATTTCATACTTTTTCTCAGCTATTATTTTGTTCATATTTATATCCATAGAATATTTCAATACTCAAAAGAGTTTTGGGGATTTTATTTAGAAATTTCTAGAGATAACTCTCCCCATTATGAATTTGTTCCCTCATTGTGCTAGTTACCAAAGCACAGCCTATTAGAGGTGGGATGGGATAGGCACACCTTGAACTATCACTAAACTAGGTGGGTATTAATAGGGTTGAGTTGGGTCAATATATGGAACACACCAAGATATAAAGTTATAAAATTTTATTATAAATGAAAATGTGTTATATGTACCTGTTTTTGTGATAAAAAAAGTGTTATTGGAAGTCTAAATCTATATTTTATGGAGAAATAGAAAAATGGAAGGTAAACAAGAAGGATTGTGTTATATACCATATAGAATCATGGATATTTTGTAATCCAGAGAAAACTACCACATATGATGATATGGGTAGATAAAAGTATATAGAAAATGATAATGAATACGAAAAGGGAACATTGTATGGAAGGACAAGGGATAGTATCAGCTATTATATATATTGGATCTTATGATATATGGGTTTCATATTATACATCATTTAAAAAATAGTGATTTTCATTAAAGAAATCCAATAAATAATATACAATATAATCCATATCATATAAATGTAACTACTCAAGTTGTTAAAATATCTTTCTTTTATAATAAATTTAATTTTTTCAACAGCTTGCGATGTACGCTAGTTTAAACAAAACATTGTTTAGTAATGCTTTCAAAACACAATTTAAAATTAAAATTTAAAAATTTTAGAAATTTTATTTTAAAAAATAAACTTAATTTTTGAAATCAGAATATCAAAATTATCTTTGGGTGAATTTTTTGGATTTTTTTGAAAAGTCTAATTTTTTGATGAATAGTAAAAAATACAGAATTTTAATTGAAAACTTCCTTTTTTGTTAGATAATTTATATGTTAAATTATTATTTTATATTTTTAAATTAAAATTAGTTTGATTTTATATCAATTAATATAATTTAGGACATTGTAATCATTTTTAAATTTAATTTAGATATAAAAACTTTATAAACTTTTGGACATTTTCCCTTTAAAGACCCGCTTTCTCATTTCTTCTGTGGGATTAATTTTACATCACAATTTTCCATTTATATGAATGGAATTTCTAAAAATGGATTATATATATGGAGTAATAATAATTTTTAATATCTAATGAGGTCAAAATAATTTTAACCAAAATGAATAGTGAACCAGTAAAGATTATTTAACACGGTTATGGTAAAAATGGGTTTACCAGAGGGTTAAACTAGTAAAATAAAGGTTAAAATGACCTATCAATTTTTAAAACCTCTTTTTATGGAAATATTTGTACCTTTATGAACATAGGATAAATTTTTATGAGTTTTTGGGAAACGTTTTCAAGAAACTGACCTATGTAATAAATTAATTAATGAGAAATACAAAAAAAAACCTTACTTGTTTTTAATATATATAAAGATTTAGGGTACAGAAAAAAATATATGTTCATTTATAAATATTATTTTGAAATATAATTGTTTTTTTATCATGTTAATTTATTTTAATTTTATATATATGAAATAATTACATTAAATTCTTTTGAAATGCTAAAGCAATACTTATTTAGTTGATAATTAAATAAAATGTATGATACTAAAAATATTAAAAGTGGAGTGAATTGAATTAATTTTTATTTTTACATTAATTTTTTAGATGTATATATCATGTTACATAGGTTTTAAGATAATATATTCAAATTACATCATTTTGTTGATATTTTTTAAATTCAAATTAAATGAATAATGTCAAAATTTACATTAATTTTATTTTATAATTAATGATATTTTATTAAATGACTTAAAATTACTAAAATTAAAATATTTTTCCAATTTATTTTTAAATATTACTAAATATAAAATATGGTCTATTCAAGAAAGAAATTTTCCTTTATAATTAATATATTGACCCCTAAATAGTAAAAACTGTGTAAGTGCGGTTAAGGTTATGTGGTGTTTTTTCACGATACATGTGCCTATGTAAAAATTAATTTCCAACATAGATAGGATTTTTATTTTATAAATTAGATATCATATTTAAAACCATTGGCTATATATTATCTAATAAGTCTCAGTTTATTTTATTATTAAAGGATAAATTACTTTGGTTAAAAAGACTAGTTACCATAGTGAAAACAAAAATGGTAAATATAATAAAATTTAGAAAATAAGGATAAATTTTTAAAAAAAATGTTTTTCATTGTTTTATAGAGTTCTTTATATACCATATCATCCCTAAAACCATTTAATTATAAATTTTGGATCCACTTGAGTTAAGGTAGACCTCCCAATAGTGAATACTTTTGGGTATTTACCAAAATGCCACTCCTCCTCGATTATAAAAGGGCACTCACTATTCTTTTTTCTTTACACATTAAAACCACTTTCGTTCATCCAATACCTAAAAAAATAACTTACCAACTTACCTACTCTCATACTAGAGGCCTTGGTTTGGTAAAAAAGTCAACCTAGGAAAGAGTTTTTGCAAACCTAAGAAGATTACCTGAAAGAGAGCTAAGATATTTCAACAAGCACTTTTATTTTATTTCTTCCTCCACCTTCTTAAATTTTTATTAAACCATGATGATATAATAAAATCTGTATATTACATATAATAGTGTGTTTATGAAATAATTTTATGACCTAAAACCACTTCCAAATCTATCAAATGATATATGAAATCATTGTTCGTGTGTACGACAGATTATCGCCTCACAAACTGATGTCATTCACTCTTCCACTACCAACTTTCACGATTGGGTATAATGATGGATATAAAGTGTATATATATATATATGATATTTATTAAATATTTATACCTATTTAGTCATTATATCAAATATTTATATTTTTACTTTCCATTCTGTAGGGGATATGATAACATTACTCATGTGTATGGTGGACTACCGCCTCGCGAAGCGATGCGATTCGTATGTCATTAATGATTTTTATGAAAGGTGATAAGGATGAAGTTAATGATTATATGTGATATAAATAAAATAATTATGACATTCATGACATATTTATAATTCTATTTCTTTCTTTCCTTTTTACACATGTAAATATGATAACATCATTCGTGTACATGTGGACTACCACCCTCACGAAGCGATGTGACTCTCTTTTCATCACCACACCAAATGGATGATATATATAAGTATATTTAAGGAAATAATATGATATATATGATATTATAATCATTATTTAAATATAAAATATTACACATGTACTTTCCATAATGATCATTGAAAAATGGAAATGTCACTCAAGTGTATGTACGACTTATCATCTCCATGATCATAACGTACTTAATTTTTCATAAACATAATTAATTATTGGTTTTAAAAGTATAATTGATGTATAAATATGATAATTATTTCATGGTTATTATTATGAATACTATGGTAATATATCATATACATAAGAACCAGAACTTTCATAAGAAAGCATGAATGAAAAAACAAGGCAATTAACACCTGAAACAATGAAAATAATAAAATATTATTAACAAACAGGTGACAAAATGTTATTAGAGGATCATATATGATATTATAAATATGATTATAGTTATGTTATAAATTAATAACATGCATAAAACATTATATAGTAGGTTAAATCAAGTTCATCTAAAGGAAAGTGTGAGGTAAGGGATTTTATCTCAATTTACATTCTGTTGAGACTTATTTGTTATTATGAATCAATTAACTTGTATGTGGTGTATATAATACCCCTTGAAATGTAATATCAATATTACTTAATAATTCATGTTATTTTAAGTTTAAATTTTAATTATTTCATCAAAGGGGATTTGACTTGAAAATTACCAAATGGTAAAAGTTATTGAATAATATCACTTTATTTTATGATTTTTAACTTTCTCTTAAAACAATCACTTACTTGTAATAATTTTTAATTGTACATTAAATTTACCTCAAATATCCATATTCTTGTATGTTAGATATTATTATTTCTTAAATCTTATTCCAGTTTTATATATGGTGTTTATTTTTAAAGTTATTTGATTAACTAGGAAAATATTGATAAATCTATATCCTTTACTCAATATGGATATTTTATGATAAGGAAATTTTTCATGAATTAAATATATTATTAAATATATATGGAATTATATGGAAATGAATATATAGTTTAGACCATTATATATCCCATATATGAATTTACATGTCTCATGTGACAAAATATGTTGGCCAAACCCCATACGTTTGTAATTAGTAGTTTTAAACTTTCTTGAGGATATATTTTGATAGTAGAGGTATAGTTATCCAAACCCAATGGGTTTGTACCGATTAGTTTTAAACTAACTTGAGGATATATCTTAATGGTATAGGTACCATGTTCCTAGGAAACATGGCACCCAAAAATTAAGATTTTCCTTCATTGAGAATTCAATTATTGTTATTATTATCCATGATATTTTCACTTTGATGTTATATATGGATTAATTTCATTATTAGTTTATTGACTAAATTTTATGTGTTTTTATTTATTTTCCTTTCCTTATTGAATGTGACTTATCTTACCACATTATTCAAGTTGTTTTAATTTCATGTGTATTCAATTTTTTACATTTTCATATTGATTGTGCTTATTCATTCATGATATTTTTTCTATACTTAACCCTTACTGAGAATTTCAATTCACCCCATTTATTATGTTTTATTTTCCCTAGGACACTAGGAAGTATTTTATAGTTGATAGGTAGGGATATGAAAAGGATAATAATGGTGTTCTCAAGAATATATTTTTGTGCTCTATGTTATTTAATGTAAATGTGATTAAAGTATGTATCTATTTTACTAAGACTATTAAAATATTTGGCCCATCGAGATGTGATTCCTTTTATCTTATGACAATGTAATGAAGTAGGCACTATATCTTGTCTATAGGGGTCATGGTCATTATAGTTGGTATCAGATCATGTTTTGTAGAAACCTTAGGAACTAGATTAAGGAAATCATAAATTTAGGAACAAAACCCTTTAATATACTTGTAGTATAAGTATATAATAACATCCTAATGTTTTGTTAAGTTAGATATTATGTGGTTTTTACTTGCAATACATACCTATTTGGATAATATAAGTGGGCGTGCTTCTGAAACTGATTCACCTAGGGGTAATAACTTTGAAAAGGGTGTATTGGTCTTGAACCAATCATTACCTAGTGCATGAAAATAGTATTTACTATGCACCTAGTTTGACACTCCTAGGGGATATTCTTAGGATAAATCACATTTTCTTTAAAAACCATTACGAAGGATTTGGAAATAAATATATTCCAAAAGAAACAACGTTTATTATTATGAGATTAATAGTGCGTAAGTTTTAATTTATGATAAGTGTTCCACCATATTTGTAATTATAAATTATGATTTAATGTTTATAATTTTGTGAGCTAATCTAATATATGACATTGTTTAGAAATAGTGCCTGGATAGAATAAGGGTATCAATACTCATGGACAATGTGGAGATTTCCCTTATAAGGAATCCAAAACCATTGGTATTGGAACATAGAAAATTATTTCTGTACTAGAGAATATTAATTATTTTATGAAAATAAACTTTATTACATGTAGGAGACTATTCCACAATGAAATTTTCCTTTCTTGGATATCTTTATGAAATAGAAAACCACATCATTTAGTGGGACTACTGATTCATTAGTAGAAGAGAAATTGATTAAGTATTTGGATAAGATATTTATGTAAATGGGATGTGGTGAAAAGGAAATGGATACAATTGTAGTGTGTTGTCACAAATATGATGCTGATCAATGGTGGTAATTGATCCAGAATACTAGGGAGGAATAGAAAATAAAACTCATGGAATGAAAATATTTTAAGGATACATTCTTCGAAAAACATTTCCCTTATGAGAACCAAATTTAAATGAATGTAAAGTTATTTATCTTAAATAAAATGGAATAAAAATATTTATTGTGTATGAGGATACCCCTACAAGGTTATATTGGAATGCCATAGATTACATATGCAACATTGAGTTCAAGATTGAACACTTATTTGAATGTCTTAAGAAAAGTATATGAATGGAAATAGTCTCTCAAAAATTTTATATATATAATGAAATAGCTTTATATACTATCAAGACAGAGAAGGAATTATCCATGTGTTATGGATTTAAAGTGAAGCAAGAGAATAAGCAGAAGAGAGAGAAAAATGGATAAAGGGAAGATGGGGAATAAGAGTTTTTCTCCATGTGATAACTATGAAAATAATCACCCTGTAAAATTATTGAAGGTATTGAGAGTTTGTTATAAGTGTGGACAAAAGGTTCACAAAAAAAATAATACAAAGGGAAGAAAAAAACTGATATTTAGTGTTTAAACTATAGGGATGTGGGGAACTATAAAAATTAATTCCTTAAGATTCAAGGGAATATACCTTAGATAAAACTAAGGGATCAATGTCAATACTATTCTATTGATACAACCAATTTGGAATGATTAATGTTCTCAGAAGTCTAGATCCATGATATATGTTGTAAAATTATTCGATTTATGATATTTAATTTTAATAATTATGAGATTTATAATGATTTTACCCCAATATTATTTCTTAAAGGATTTGAAATCATGTGTTGAATGGTAATAAGAAAAGAAATTTGGTATCAAGTTTAAATTCTGGTAAAAACATGATTTAAGGAAATATTACCTTTAATATGTTCTTAATATTGAGATAATGATTTTGGGGTAAAGAAATAATTGATATGATAAAGTAAATTGGATAATACTGACTACCTTGGAACTGATTAATGATTTGTTGAAATGGTGGTTTATGCTATCATTGATGGAGTTAAAAAAAATCATTTAAGGAATATATACAATAATATATGTTTATTTAAGGAATGAGGACGCATTCTTATTTTTAATAAGGTTTTATGGTAATTCAGGTTATTACAATTTTTCATGAGAATAAACTATGAAGTTATTCACATGATTGGTATGTGATAATTAAGAGATAATTCATATTTTTAAGGGGATTAATGATAAGTTAATTTTGAAATTTTATTGTAATTATTTAAAAAGTTTTAGATATTAATATTTTGGAAGATTCAAAAGGTTAACTATTTATAAGAAGGATTAAGTTTAGCTTTGGATTAGGTTTTAGAGATTAATTTTTTACTTCACCATATGAACATTTATGAATATTGGATAACCTATACTAACCATTTTCTTCTAATAATGACTAAATATAAAAGGAATGTCTTATTATTATATTATAGATCTTAGGATCTATTAAAAGTTAATTTTAGTGCTTCATGCATAAAGAAATTAATTCTTGTAAATTCATTCGTTATAATAATAAATAAAGCAAAAAATAATTAATGCACAACCAAAATATGAAAATTTTGGTATAAAATAGAGATATGTTATTTAAGTACATTTTCATTTGTTCTCAATATAGAGGAAAACGAAATTCCTCAACATTAATAAAATGATATTGAAATAAAATATTTCCCTGTTATAATCATTTTTAATTATATCATTGACCTTTTTATGCCTCTTTAGTTCATGGATTTCTGGTCGTTAACTTTTTCTGGATCACCAACTTTCTCATAGTCAATGTTCTCTCTCAATCTATATAAATAATTGGGTGTTAGTTTTCTATTATGTGTCCATGTTTTCCCTTCTTACCTATGTTCTACTATTTTGGAAATGTAGTGTATATTATTTCAGATGACATTTTCCCATCCCTTTCTCTTTATCAAGAGGATGTTTTATTAACCCTTCTCATGATGTGAGATTTCAAGAAGATTATTTAGAAATTAGAAACACTTGATTACCAAGATCATGTTTAAATTAAGAGAATTTTTTTTATTTAATGTGGGTATAATATAACACCCCATGACATTAAAATATATTTCCTTTAGAACAATTTTAATTTCATCAACAGCTTACGATACACACTAGGTTTAAACAAAACATTGTTTATTCACGCTTAGCACACTTAATTTAAAATTAAATTTCAACCTATTTATAAAATTTATTTGTAAAAATAAAATTCATTTTTTGAAATCATAATATAAAAGTTAGATTAAAGTGAAATTTTGGGATTTTTTAAAAAGGTTCATTTTTTGATGAATATTGAAAAATACTAAATTTTAATTGAAAACCGTCTTTTCATTTAAATAATTTATAATGTTAAATTATATTTTTAATTAGTTTTAAAGTAAAATTAATTAAATTTTATATCAATTATTACAATTTATTTCATTATAATCATTTTTATATTGAATTTTGATATAAAAACTTTATAAATTTTTAGACATTTTTCTTTAAAAACCCACCTTCTTGTCGCACATGTGAGATTAATTTTAATTTAAAACTTTCCACTTATGGTAATTTAATATAAAAAATGGATTTAATATTTGAAATCATAATAAATTATAATTTCTAATAAGTTCAACTAACATTTTTGACCAAAATGAATAAATTATAAATTAATTACTGTGGTTAAGGTAAAAATGGGTTTGTTGAGGGGGTTAAACTAAGATGATATGGGATAAAGTTAATTTAAAATTTTCCAGCACTAATTGGATGGACATATTTATACCATTATTACATTAGAATATATTTTTATGAGTTTTTAGGATAATTTCCCATGAAAATGAGCAATATAATATGTTAAGTAAAGAAAAAGATAAAAAATAATCTTCCTTGATTTTTAATATATATAAAGCTTTTGGATTGAGACCAAAACAACATATGTTCATTTATAAATATTATTTTCAAAAATAAATGATTTTTTTATCATGATAATTTATTTTAATTTTTTTTAAAATCAAATAATTACTTTAAATTCTTATGAAACACGAATTTAATAATTATTTAGTTAATAATTCAATAAAATAAATGACACCAAATATATTAAATGTGAATTAAATTGAATTAATTATTCGGTTACATTAATTTTTTAGATAAATATATCATGTTAAATAGGTGTGAACACAATTTATTCTAATTCCATCATTGTATTGATTTTTTTTAAATTCAAATTAAATGAATAATGTCAAAATAGACATTAATTCTATTTTATAAGAAATAATATTTTATAAAATTATTTAAAATTACTAAAAAACCTATATTCTCTCAATTATTTTTTAAATATTAAAAAATATCAAATATGTTCTACTAAAGGGCCAATTTTTCTTTTATAATGAATATATTGACCCCTAAATAGTAAAAACTATATCAGCACGGTTACGGTTAAAGTGGTGTTTTTGTATGATACATGCTCTTGTGTTAAAATTAGTTTCCAAAAAAAATATGTTTTTATTTAATAAACTATATATCATATCTAGATTAATTTGTTAAAATATATATAATAAGGATAATTTTTTTATACTTTAATTATAAATTACCTATGTTAAAAAGTCTATTTACCATAGTGAAAATCCAAAATGGTAAAAATAAGGAAGCTTAGAAGTTAAGGGCATGTTTAAAACATGTGTTTTATTTTGTGTTAGTGGTTTTTATCAACCATATAATCCCTAAAACACTTTAATAATCAATTTTGTATCCCCTTTAGGTAATTTATACCTCCCAATAGTGAATATTTTTGGGTATTTACAAAAAAGCTGCTCTCCCTCAACTATAAAAGGGCACTCACTCCCCTCTTTTCTTCACAAATTCAAACCATTTTAGTTAAGATAATACCTACCCAAATATATTAAAAACTCTACACAACCTCATAATAGAAGACTTATTTGTGATATAAATCCAACTTAGTAAGACTTTGGTGTAAACCTAAGGAGATTACCCCAGAGAAGAGGTAATGTTATTCAACAAGTGTATTTATTTTATTTCTTCCTACACCTCATTCAATTAAAATTAAAACATGATTATAAAATAAAATAATTATTTTGAATATACTATAATGTTTTTATAATAATTTAATAATCTATAACCACCTCTAATTTCATTAAATGGGTTTTGAAATCATCATTTGTGTGTACGGTGTGCTGCCAACTCACAAACCGATGTCATTAGTTCTTCCATTACCACCTTTCATGGCTGGGTATAATGATGGATCTAAAGAATATATATATATATATATGATATTTATAATATATTTATACCTATGGATTCATTATATCATATATATATATATCTTTTTTAATTTTCATTCCAAAGGGGATATGATAACATCGCTCGTGTGTACGACAGACTGCCGCCTCACGAAGTAGTGCGATTTGTCATTCACTAACACTTTATATGGAATATGATAAGGATAAATTTAATTATTTTTTGTGATATACATGAAATAATTATTATATTAATGAAATATTTATCATTATATAAAATATAATACATAACATTTTATTTCTTTCTTTTTCACTCATGCAAGGATGACAACATCATTTGTGTATGTGTGGATAATCACCTTCACGAAGCGTTGTGACTCTATTTTAATCACCACATAAAATATATGATATATATATATAAGTATTTTTAAATAAAAAAATTAAATATATTATATTATGATCATTATTTAAATATAAAACATTACTTACCTCCTTTCTATAATGATCATTGAAAAATGGAAATGTTGCTCATGCGTACGTATGACTTACCATCTCTATTATCATAATAAAATTCATTTTTCATAACCATAATTCACGATTGATTTTAAAAGTATAATTTATTTATAAATATAACAATTATTTCATGATTATTTTTCTGGATATTAGGGAACTATATAATATACCCATGAATTAGAACTTTCATAATAAAGCATGAATGAGAAAACAAGGTGATTAACACCAAAAATAATGAAAATAATGATTTTTTATTAAAAAATGGTGGTAAAATGTTACAAGAAGATCATATATGATATTATAAATAATAATATGTTTTTGGTATAAATTAATAACATGATTAAAAAATTATACCGGAGGTTAAATCACATTCAACTAAAGAAAAGCGTGAAGTAAGAGATTTTGTCTCGATTTACATTTTATTAAGGTTTATTTGTTATTATGATCCAATTAAGTTTTATGTGGTGTATATACTTACCATTTAAGTATAATATCATGATTCATTATTAATTACTAGTACTTTAAGTTTCAACTTTAATTATTTCATCTAAGGGTATTTGACTTGAATATTAACAAGGGGAAAAAGTTATTGCACAATCTTGCTTTCTTTTTTGATTGTTAACCTTCTATTGAAATAATCTCTTCCTTGTAATAATTTTTAATTATAAATTAAATTTACCATAAAATTAAATATTATTGTATATTTGATATGATTATTTCCTAAAATATATACCATTTTTTACATACAGTGTTTACTTTGAGAGTTATTTTATTAACTGGGAAAATATTGATAAATTGGTATCCCTTACTCAATAGAGATATTCAATGATAAGGCACATTATTCATGAATTAAATCTATTATTTGATATATATGGAATGATTTGGAAATGAATAAATATTTTGGGACTATTATAGATATCCCCATGATGCATCAATATGTATCATGATACGAAATCAGTTGGCCAAACCCTATACATTTGTAACCAATAGTTTTAAACTATCTCGAGGATAGATATTGATTGTATAAGTATAATTGTCCAAAACTGATGGGCTTGTAATCAGTAGTTTTAAACTATATTGATGATATATCTTGATGGTAAGGGTATCATTTTCCTGGGAAATATGATGTCAAATAATTAACCATTTACTTATTTGAGAATTCATTTGTTGCTATTATTATCCATGATATTTTTCTACAATATTACCTGTGGATTCATTTAATTATTCATTTTTTGATTAAATAACATGTGTTTTAGTTATTTAACATTTTATATTGATTCTTACTTATGTTTCCATGATATTCATGTTATTTGAATGGAATGTATATTCAATTATTTACCTTTTCATCTTGATTATGTTTATTGATTCATGATAGATTCCATTGTACTTAACCCTTATTGGGAATTTAAAATCACACCCTTTATTATGTTTTATTTTGAATAGGATATCAAGAAGTATATTATAATTGATATGAAGGTATATTAAAAGGGGAATAATGGCATTCTTAAGAATATAATTTGTTGTAATCTATGTTTTCAAATTTAAATGTGATTCAAGTACGTATCTAGTTTACTAACACTACTAAAATAATCAGCCCTTTAGGATGCGATTCTTTGCATCTTTTTAAAATTTTAGAAATTAGAGACTATATTAAATTTATTGGGATTGGTTTCATTATAATAATTATCAGACACATTATTATGAGATGTTTTGAATTACATAGACTCAAATGGGTTATTTGATTATCGAAATCATTAAGGGACATTTGTAGAAGGCATTGAAAATACCTTAATTAAATTTAAATAGAGTTATAGAGAATAATTTTTACATATTATATATATATATATTATGGGTGATCAAAACACTCTTAAATATTCAGAAATAAAAATTTAAATTCATTCCCCAAGATTGACCAAAATTTATAAAGTAAATTATTAAATATAAAACATACATCAATAGAAATAATAATTTTTTTATATCAAAACCATTTTTTATTTTTTTATTTATTCTTATCATTCATGGAGTAGGGTAGTTTTTCAATGATAAATATACACATACAAAATTTTCTCTTTATTTCTAATTTTAGTATTATGATGATCCCATTAGGTTCCCATTTTATTGACTCCATGATCCAATAATTTGGATATTCAATTATTAGTATCTATTACACTTGTTAAATAGTTAATGTTTTTACTATATATATTGTGTACTAGTAGTCGTGATGGGTGTGGGTGAATTAACACTAGTTAAAATTAAAATGAGATATGACAACAAAATGAATAACACATGGGTTTATAGTTGTTTAGATCAACATGATCTATAACCCCCATAAAGTATGGATATAGAATATTTTAGGATTAATTTTTTAGAGATTCATAACCTAATTCCAACCTACAATTTGTGATCAAAGGCACGACTAAAATATTCACTACCTTTATAAATTTAATTTTTAGGAGGTGAAACCTATATAAATTAGAATTAATTTTATGATTGAAAGTATAAAACCAAATAAAAATATCAATAAAAATATGAAAAAATTAATTATAATACACAAAAGTATCAAAGAATTAGTAAACAATTTTCACACTTCATAGGTTTTAAGAATATATTAGAACACAAACATTAGAAGTGTCTACAAAAAAATATTTCCACATTAATTATTGTTTATATTTATATCCCCTAATATATAACAAATATATCCTTTTATTTTCATTTATTTTACTCCTATTTGATCATGACCTTTATAGAATGTGGTTTATATATTATGGAATCATCATTGAAACATTCCAATGAGAAAGCTTCTCATATATTGGAAATGTATTGTGTTATCCTATGTTTTTTTCACATGTCAAGGTTTTAGACTAGAATAAGACTCGCAATATTATTCACATCTTAATATTCAATAGAGTAGTCCCAACAAAATTGTCTATTTCCTTTAAATAAATTAATATATTCTCAATTATGTTACTCATGTTGGGTTTTGTTGGAGTAAAATACTTCTTATATTTAATAGAAAAAATCACTAAAACCTATATTACAAGATCCAACAGTGTTTTTTAATTGAATTCAAGATATAATGAACTATATACCTCAATGTTTTTGAAGAAATAAAACCTTGTAATATTCATAAGTGATTTAGGGAGATGAATTTGAAGTATCCAAATTTATCCTTCTTCCTTTGATATTCCATGAGTATGTGAATCACCTAACACTTTGGTTGGATTATAATTTTTCCCATGGACTAATAGAACATTAAGTTAAAGGGAAGTAAGAAAATTAGAGTTATGACATGGATTTATACTGTGATTAAATCGTGTATAGGTGTAAAATTTTACAAGGATTGATATTATTTATATATAACTCTAAATATAATACTTATTGTAGAAACTCTAGCCTTTTTCACATAACATTATATGATTTTAAGCATAAGTAAACATAATAGTACAATCCAAGGATTGTTAAGTCTAGTGTATTGTAAGACTAGGTACATAAAACATAAAACATGGGTCTAGAAAAACACTTCTTTATTTAATCTTCATAAATAGATCTTAACTTCATTTGAGCCCTTACATCTGTATAGGGTACCCTGGGGAACACATGAACAATGGGATGAGCTAAAAATCCTAGTAAGGGAATGAACATAAGGATACAACATAGGCACATGAGTTAGGAGGCATGTCATAATGATATCAAAAGCATCGAACATGTGAAATAATATCAAATAAACATGGGATCAGATAAAAACAGAATCATATAAATATGACAGAAACATAAAACATGTCTTTATTATGAGTCAAGTCTAACCTCTAATCCCGTTTCCCATAGTATTAGGGGTCAAGGCTAACTGGAAACCCCATTTCCCATAGTAGTACGGGTCAAGGCTAACCGCCAATCCTATTTCATATCACATCTCGTGAGACTTAACTTTACCCAATGCATTGGAGCGCTATCTGGGAACACCCATATAAAAATTTTCATGAATATTCTTGCTATATAAATAATCATACATAATCAACCATACATAAACATAAGGGTACCCATGGAAAGAATTGGGTACCACAATCATGACATAAAGAATAACCAATGGGTGTATCATGAAAGTATCCATGAAAGAAAGGGATTATAACATAAATGGACATTAATAAGGTAAAATTGGAATAAAACATGGTAGGTGATGTCAAACATAAGAGACAACATATAAGAAATGTATTTGAGAAACATTAGCATTAAAACATTTTTATGCGGTTTTAAGGAAAATACTATCGAGATTTTAAAATATAAAAGAAGGAGATAATTTATATAAAACCATAATTGAACCAAGAAGGTTTTAATAATTATAATACTGAATTTATATAGAAAATGGTGGATTAAAAAATAGGATAGATTGCACTTGAAATTGGGTAAAAATTCAAGAAGATCCCTTAAAATAAGTTTGCTTATCAGAAAGTTCTAAGGGGGGAATCTTTTAAAAACATGTATATACCCAAAACAGAGTGATGAAAGGGTACTCATAAATGAATTTTTTAAAACTAAAAATAATTTAGAATATGTAAATAAATAGATAATATAAATCCATTTTGATATAAAGAAAGATAAGGCAACTCGAAAGAACAAAGAAGGTTCAGGTAGAATTCATTACGGTTTATCGGCACGGTTCCGGGTGTACCTAAGAGAGATTGATGAGAGATGAAAGGGGTTTATAATCACTTATAAATCATGAGGTTATTATGAGGTCGGTGTGTAATCACAACCCATCATTAGGGATTACACATAAAATGGCATAACATAGAAGACATCTTGATTAAGAGTGAAATGGAGAGGACCCTTTACCTTAAGTCTGATAGTGATCTCTGATTGAACTTAATGACAAGAAAAATAAAATTAAGTTAATTAATTAATAATTGAATAACTTATTATATATTTAAATTATTTATTATAACCTTTTTAAGATCATTCATTACCATTTTGTTTGATTATGAGATTCAATTTCATTATTTGGGTCTGTTTTCTTACTTAGTTTTAATGACAAGTTCACTGATATTCATGTTTGGATAAAAAAGTAATATGAAATTGGTTGTCTGGAATTGGAGTTGTATTATATTATTGAAAATAAAAGAGTTTACATTTTTATAAAAATTCATTAGGTTATTAGGAGTGAAGATGAATTATTATATAAAACCTTAGTGAAAACTGTTTTGGTTAATCGGTGGGTTTGATTACAATGAACATGTTTTACTTTATAAATTAATAATATTTGTAAAAAATGATTAAAGAACCTTAAATAAGATATATAAAAATCTTTTTCAACCATAATACAAATGGCTTCATACTATAATTAATGATGATAATAGAAACTTATAAATTGTTGTCCTTGAATGTGCTAAATTAACACATCTCAAATGGGGATTTCATTTCTTTCAAATAAAAGGTAGGGAAAGGAGATAAGATAAAGAATTATACCATTGGAATAATATAATCCTATTAAATGTATTATAATGGAGTTATCATACCATTTGGGTGAAGGGAGGTGAGGAAGAAAACAAGAAAAGAAAAGAACATAAAAGAAATGAATGAATCAGAAAGAGGAATTTACCTCTTGGGTCTACCTCCTTTGAGAACCTCTTAAGGGGAGAGGTTTTGGTATTTTTAAGAGACTATGGAACCTTGGACATGGGGGATGATATTGTGGAGAGATTTGTGTAGATTATTGGAAATTCACAAAGCTTGAGATGAGTTAATATAAGAGGGAGTGAGGGGGGTTATAGTGGAGGAGAGGAGGGTTTTCATAATTTTTTAATCATTAGTTTATTAATTTACGTCAAGACCAGAAATAATGATAATTACATGACCAATAATAGTAATAAATGCATTTGAGTTCGAACCAATGGCCATTTACATCATCCATGACTCAAGAATGATGCAGAAATTCAGGTTTTAGCATTTATTGCGAATTATTGTATTTTACTATTAATCAAAAAATCAAGTATTTCAAAAAAAATATAAAAAATTCACCCCAACCATTTTTCAACGTGTAGAATCCAAAAATGAATTCCATTTTTCAAAAATAATTATATATATGATTAATTTAATATTTAATTTAAATCATAATTTATTATTAAAAAAAAGTTTGAAAACATTCATTTACTTATTCTAAAATATAGGTACATCATACATTCACTTGAATATTATTGATATACTATCACAGGTAAGATTTCTATTCATTAAGGTATATCACTATTAATAAGGGTATGTTACTATTCATAAGGGTGGGTTACTATTCACAAAAAATTATGTTTTTCTTATCGAACTCCAAATAACTTACTGATCTCAACCGTGTATGTTAGATTTTCAAAATTCCAAATACTGAAGTGACAAAATTATGTTTAAAGGTCACATAGAACTTAGTATTTCATTATGTTGTGATTTCATGTGATAATATTAAATATTTATAAGAAATGAATTTCTATTTATAAAACATTGGGTCGTTACATTCTTCCCCCTTATGAAATTTCACCCTCAAAATTTCATTTTACATTCTAAGCTGTAAACAGGTGCATTAACTTTTCCGTCATTGCTTCCTCCAGTTTCCATGTTTCCTCTTCATACTTATAGTTTTTCTATATTACCTTAACCAGGTGAGTAGTCTTGTTATATAGAAATTTATCTCTACGATCCAAGATCTTTACTGGATGCTCCTTATAAAAAATACTATCCTTTAACTGTACCACCTATGAAGAGAGTACATGTGAAGGATCGAGTATATACTTTCTTAAGAGGGATACATGAAAGATTTCATGTACTTTGTCCATGGTAGGTGAAAGTGCTAGTCGATAGGTTGCATCCCTAACATGATCAAGAATGTCGAAGCGACCGATGTACCTAGGACTTAACATCCCCTTCTTCCCAAACCTCATGACCTTCTTCCATGGAGATATGTGTTAAAATACCATGTCCCCAAATTTAAACTCAAGGTCTCCTAAATGATTGCATGAATAACTATTCCATCGACTATGGGATACCTTGATATGCTGCTAAATGGTTTTCACCTTCTCCACCATTACATTGACCATTTCAGGTCCTAACATCTTACACTCACCGACTTCATCCCAACACGCTGGTGTTATACAACTTTTCCCATAAAGGGCTTTATATGGTTCCATTTGGATGCTCGAGTGGAAACTGTTGTTGTAGGAGAATTCAACCAGTGGAAGATATTGGTCCCATCCTCCTTTGAAGTCCATAGAATGTTCTCTCAACATATCTTCCAATGCCTGAATAGTTCACTCATATTGGCCATCAGTTTGAGGATGATAGGCTGTACTGAAGTTTAGTTCAGTGATTAGATCATTTTGTAGACTTTTCCATAACTTCGAGGTGAATCTCAGATCATGATCGTATACAATAGATAGTGGAACTCCATACAGACATACCACCTCTTTGATATATATCTGTGCTAGGTGATCCAATGATAAGTCTTCTCGAATGACGATAAAGTGATATGTCTTTATGATATGATCCACACTAACCCATATATCATTGTTTCCTCTGGATATCCTTGGAAGTTTAGTGAAAAAGTCCATGGTAATGTTCTTCCACTTCCATGTTGTTATAGCTAGTGGTTTCATCATCCCCTTAGACTTTTTCCTCTCATCCTTCACCTACCTACATACTAGGAACTTTGATGTATATTTGACAATATATATTTTCATATTGTCCCACAAAAAGTTTTCTCAGAGATCTCGATACATCATTGTGATCCCTTGGTGGATAGATAAGGTCAAGCTATGTGCATCATTCAAAAGATCATTTTTTATCTCTGAATCAGATGGTACACATAATCATGACCCAAATCTTACAACTACTTCCTCATCAATTTTAAAATCAGAGGATTTATCATTTTCGATAGCTTCCACCCTTTTCTTAATTTCCACCTCTTTTCTTTGAGCATCCTTAATTCTCTCCATGAGGGATAGTTGAGAAATCATTTGATAAAGGATTTATTATGTTCCTCTCTTAATTATCCCTATGTAAATCCTCTACAAATCTATGAAGATCAGATCCTTTTCCATTCTCATCATTGATAAAGATGAAGAATCATTTCTACATAGAGAATCCACCACCTTGTTTGCCTTATTGGGATGGTAGTGAATTGAGAAGTCATAATCCTTGATGAGCTCTATCCATCTTCACTTGCACATATTAATCTTTTTTTTGAATATATATTTGTGACTCTTGTGGTGAGTATATATCTAACACTTCTCCCCATAGAGATAATTCCACCAGATTTTTAATGCAAAGATCACAACCACCAACTCCAGATCATGCATAGGATAGTTTTGATCATGGTTTTTAGCTACCTTGAGGAATATGCTATCAATTTGTCATTTTTGCTCATATTACACCAATGGGAGACTTATAATATTTTCAAGAACAACATTCCCACAAACTTAAAAATTCTATACAATACTTTATATAAGTCTTCCCTAATGATATAATATCATTTCAAGTGGGGAATCAATGTTCTTAAAAAACATGAAAGATATACCAATAGATGTGAATTAAAATAAATTATGACATACAATGATTTTAAGTAGTAGATACCTTTAATTTATTCATCATTATCCACCATATCATAGGACCTTCAGGGCTTCCTTGATCATGGAGATTATTGATGCTCATCATGATTCTCCACCCTTTCAATAGAGCATCATGTTGGATAATGTCCAACTTCTCCACATTTATGAAATAAAACTTTGTAATATTACTTAGATGGAAATTTGTTTCCATTAATAACATTATTCATTTTTTCACAGCAATAGGCTACTTTGTGCCCAATCTTTCCACACTTAAAACATATCTGAGTACCTTTTTGACATTCCCCTTGGTGCCGCTTTCCACACTTGTTGCAAAAAGGAAATTGGGTCTTCTTTCCCTTATCACCTTTATCATATGAACCTTCATGAGAATTCATCTTCCTCTTCCTTGACTCCATTGGGCATTCAACCAAGTACCAATTGTTAATTTTTATTTTTTATAGTTGGTTTGGCATAATCATGATATGTCCTTCGTGAGCTCCCATCTGATTGGGGATCTCATTTTGGCAGTCATCACATTACCCTTCATATCGGTTGTTAACCTAATTCATCCTATGAATAGCAACTAGATATAATAAAAGAAAATTTGGGGATGAGTATGAAATAAGTGGGTAACCAATGACATTAAAGGGATAATATACAAATTGCACTTATCTCTGTAACTTATGTGTTTTTAGGCCTCAATCAATTTTATTCATGACCCACCTACTAACTTATATTATTATGGGATCCTTTTTTCCCATAATAATGGTTTATAATAAGATTATGAATTTACAAAATCATATCCCCTGGTAGTTTCAAACCAAAAGTGCAGTAAGACCCGTTGTCATGTACCAGGATACCTCAGGTCAAGCTACAAACTCTTTGTCAGAGTTTTCACTATTAGGTACATTTGTGCCAGATCCACCTCTATCTATTTGTATCCAGACAGGGATTCATTTTTTTGATAAACCACTTACTATATACTTACCAAATCATAGGGGACTTTTCTTATACTTAGTCTCATCATTAAGGTTCTCGCTAAGGTTATATATTCCTAATCTCCAAAAATTACTAGACCATCCTCTGATACCAACTATAATGTCCCTAGCCTTTTTCACAAAACATTACATGATTTTAATCGTAATTATACATTAGAGTACAAGCCAAGGATCATTAAGTCTAGTGTCTTGGAAGGCCAATGAGCCCGTACCCGAGTGGTACGGGCCCCTGCTTGGCATCCAAGAGACCCAGGTTCAAAACTGGGTGGAGACGAATTTCTGGGGTACTGTAGCAGGCACTATTCAGTATTGCAGTAACCAGACTATTCACCTGATTTGGGATTTCGGGCCATTGGTTTGGGCATATGGGTCTCAAGTCCTTCAGGCCATCAAAGGCCTTTGGGCCAGAAGGCCTTCGAGCCATTAAAGACTATGAAGTAGCCCAGTTCACATAGAGCAGGCCCCAAATGAGGATCAGGGCACCAGTGGCAGTCCCCAGAAGCAGAGCCAACCATATTGGAAGAATGAAAGGGTATGACAACCGTCATCGGGACCAGACACTATGCAGCTTTGTATGGGGCAATGATAGTCGATTAGAAATGTAGGTGGGGAGCTAAAGGCAATCAATGATGTAGAAGCTGGGGAGGGGCACCTCTAGTGGGCTGGGCATACGGGTCCTGTATTGGGCATGGTATACCTCTGGGCCTTCGGGTCTTGTATTACGGGTCATGTCGGGCCTTGTGCCTTGGGCCTACGGTTCATGTATGGGTTCCCCTTCAACCCTTAAAAGGGGGATTATCTATAATAAAATAAAATAAATTCCTTCAGGCCATTCATTGTCTCTAGTGTCTTGGAAGACTAGGTACATAAAACATAAAACATGGGGCTAGAGAAACACTTCTTTATTTAATCTCCATAATAGCTCCTAACTTCCTTTGATCCCTTACATCTGTATAGGGTACCCTGGGGAACACATGAACAAAGGGATGAGCTAAAAATCCCAGTAAGGGAATGAATATAAGGATACAACTTAAGAATATGAGTTAGGAGGCATGACATAATGATATCAAAATCATATAACATATGAAATCATATCACATAAACATGGGAACATATAAACATGGAATCATATAAATGTGGAAGAAACATAAAACATGTCTTTAGTACGAGTGAAGTCTAACCTCCAATCCCATTTCCCATAGTAGTAAGGGTCAAGGATAACCGCCAATCCTTTTTCCCATAGTAGTACGGGTCAAGGATGACCACCAATCCCCCACATCGCATCTCATGAGACTTAACTTTACCCAATGAATTAGAGTGCTATTTGGGTGCACCCATCTCAAAATTTTCATGAATATTATTTACACATAAATAATCATACATAATCAACCATACATAAACATAAGGGTACCCATGGAAATAACTGGGTAACACAATCATGACATAAAGTATAACCAATGGGTGTATCATGAATGTTTTCATGAAAGAAATGGATTAGAACATACATGGAAGTTCATAAGGTAAAATAGGAATGAAACATGGTAAGTTATTTCAAAAAGAATTTAAAACATATAAAAAAATGTATTTAAGAAACATTATCATTAAAACATTTTTGTGCGGTTTTAAGGAAAATAATATAGAGCTTTTAAAATAGAAAAGAGGAAAATATTTTATATAAAACCAGAATTTAACCAAGAATGTTTTCATAATAAAAATAATAATTTTATAAAGACAATGGTGTCTTAAAACATAGGATAAATTGTACTTAAAATTGGGTAAAAATTCGAGAAGATCCCTTAAAATAGGTTTTCTTATCGAAAAGCTCAAAGGAGGGGATCTTTTAAAAACACATATATCCCCAAAACAGAGTGATGAAAGGGTATTCATAAATTCATTTTTTAAAACTACACATCATTTAGAATATGTACATAAATAGGATAAGATAACTTCATTTTGATATAAATAAAGATAAGGCAACCCAAAAGAACAAAGAAGGTTCGAATATAATTCGTTACGGTTTATCGACATGGTGTCGGGTGTACCTAAGCGGGATTGATGAGAGAGAAAAAGGGTTTATCATCACTTATAAATTATTAGGGAAGTATGGGGGAGATGCGTAGTCATACCCCATCATTAGGTATTACACATAAAATGGCATATCATAGAGGACATCTTGATTAAGAGTGAAATAGAGAGGATCCCTTACCTTAAGTCCGATGGTGATCTTTTCTTGAACTTAATGACCTGAACAATCAAATTAGGTTCATTAATTAATAATTAAAGAACCTATTATATATTTAAATGATTTATTATAACAGTTTTTAATATCATTCCAAACCATTTTGATTGGTTATGAGATTTAATTTCATTATTCAGGTTTGTTTGCTTACTTGGTTTTAATGACCAGTTCACTTATATTCATGTTTGGATAAACAAGTAAGATGAAAGTGGTTGTCAATAATTGGAGTTGTATGATATTAATTAAAATAAAGGATATAAAATGGTTATAAAAATTCATTCAGTTATTAGTAGTGAAGATGAATTATTATATTAAACCTTAGTGATATCCGTTTTGGTTAATCGGTGGGTTTGATTAAAATAAACATGTTTTTATTTATAACTTATTACTATTTGTAGAAATGGATTAAATAACCTTAACTAAGATATATAAAAATCTGGTTCAACCATAACACAAATGGTTTCATGACCATAATTAAAGATGATAATAGAAACTTATAAATCGTTGTCCTTAAATGTGGTAAATTAACACATCTCAAACGGTGCTTTCATTTCTTTCAAATAAAAGGTGGGGAAAAGAGATAAGATAAAGAATTATACCATTAGCATAATAGGATGAAATTAAATTTATTCCAATGTATTTATCATACCATTTGGGTGAAGGGAGGTGAGTAATGAAACAAGAAAAGAAAAGAACATAGAAGAAATGAAAGAATTGGAAAGAGAAATTTACCTCTTGAGTCTACCTCCTTTGAGAACCTCTCAAGGGGAGAGTTTTGGGTATTTTGAAGAGACTAGGGGCATTTGGAAGTGGAAGAGGAGATTGGGGAGTGTTTTGGGAAGAATATTGGCAAGTCACAAGGCTTGATAGGAGTGAAGAGAAGAGGGAGTGAGGGGGGATTTTATAGTGGAGGAGAGGATGGTTTTCATAACCTTTTAATCATTAATTTATTAGTTTACCTCAATACCAGAAATAATGATGATTACATAAACAAGAATAGTCATAAATGCATGTGAGTTTGAACCAATGTCCATTTACATCATCCATGACTCAAGCATGATGCATAAATTCTGGTTTTATCATTTATTTTGAATTATCGCAATTTACTATTCATCAAAAAATCATGTATTTCAGAAAAATCTCAAAAATTCACCATAACCAATTTTAGACATTTAGAATCCAAAAATGAAGTCCATTTTTCAATTTTTTTTCTAAATATTATTAATTTAATATTTAATTTAAATCATAATTTATTATTAAAAAACCAGTTTTAAGAGAGTCATTTACTTATTCTAAAGTATAAGTACATCATACTTTCACTTGAATCTTATTTATATACTATCACAGGTAAGGGTACTATTCATTAGAGGATATCACTATTCATAAGGGTATGTTACTATTCATAAGGGTAAGTTACTATTCATCAAAAATTTAGTTTTTTTATCAGACTCCAAATAACTTACTGAGCGCAACTGTGTTTGATAGATTTTCGAAATTCCAAACCCAAAAGTGACAAACTTATATTTAATGGTCACATAGAACTTAGTAGTTCATTATTTTGTGATTTCATGTGATAATATGAAATATTTACAAGAAAGGAACTTACATTTATAAAACATTGGGTCGTTACTCTTAGACTTTGTCATCAATTTTATTTTCATAAATGATTATATATTACAACACCTAACAATGTTTGTTTCATTCTTATAAAGTTTTTTAATATTTAAACAACTAATATAAAGATTCAAACTCTTTAGTATCATTATATAATAATGATAAACTGATCATGATATATAAAGATGAAAAAATAGTTAAAATCTTGTATTATCTAACAACACATGAATTTCCATGAGTAAATTCATTCTATGGAATCTAATAAAAAAAATTAATATAAACAATGTCATGTGACATTCACTACACCATGGTTTATACTTTACAACATAATTTCTTTAATTATACACTTTCACTCAAGTCTCCTCAACTTTATAAATATTTATCCTTATGTCACATCATATGTACCAAGTTTTATAACCGTATCCAAAACTTCATTTGGATGTCATCCAAAAACTCTTTTTGAAAAAATATTATTAATCACTCAAAATTTTATACAAACACTTTGTAAAAAAACTAATATTTTTTCACACATCCTCTAGGTTTTAATCTATGAGAATCTGAATAATTGAGACCAATTAGGATTTAATAATAAATAATTATAAGATATGAGAAGAATCTAGTAAAGCATCAGTGCTACTAAAGATAAAAATGGATTTGATATGATCTCCATCAAACACATATATCTCCATACTTTCATTCGCAAGATGTATTTCAAATGTCATGCATAATTTTACAATCGTATTATCTTATAAATTGACTCTAACCCGAAGACATGGAGTATATCAATATCATATAATCTAGATTCTCCAAGTAATCACTGAATAAGACTAAGGAATACATAACATGTAATTCACCCATAGAGATGTGTATGTCACACACATCATCCATCAACGTAGGTAAATATATCACATTTCACTTTTCTTGGTATGGTCATATACTTCCTTATTATTACGTAATCAAGAGCCAAAACTGTTTACTCATAAATTAGGAGGATAAATCCCATAATGGTTACGAAGTACCTACTAAATGGTCAATAAAATAACCAACCTCCAATAATACTAGAAAAATACCTATTGTGATGGTAAAAACCCATGATAATAAACCCCAAAATCACATTATTAGTCTATTGCCATGGTTTTGGTGACAATGGTCGTTATCGTTGTTGTGGTAGGTTTACTACCACAATCAGGGAAAGCTCTGGTCTTAGGGATCTATTTCCATATTTTACCATATTGGAAATAGGTATACTACCACAACTTTCCACCGTGGAAACCTACTATTATAGCCAAAAAACTTAGGCATTGGTTTATTACCATTTTTTATATCCATGAAAATTGGTATTGAAATATTCATAATGTTTTAATATTAATTAAATATTTTAATTTATTAAATATTAGTTACTAAATACCAAAAAATAATTATTAATTATTCAAATATATATTATATATATTTAATATTTCTTATCTATTATAATTTTTTTTAAAATTTATACATGGAACACAACTTTGAAACTGAATATCACTTGACTCTCTAAGTACTGACGACTCCATCAAATGAATTCCCATGAAATAATATGAAAATAGATTTCATTTAACCTATTTGAAAATTTTTATACATTATATAAATAACCGATGAATAAAATTATAAAATTTTAATTAACTATTTGTTATTAACATTTATTAGATATAAATATTTATTAACTACATAAAATTAATTGTTAATTTTTAATTGTTAAATATTAATTATTATGACCAGCTATTAAATATCACTTATTTTATAGTAATAAATAAAGAGTAAGTATTAATTAATAATTCATAAGTAATAACTAATTCATTAATAATAATTAAGAATTAAGAACTAAATAATAATATTTAATTTTTTATAGTTAATAAATAATAGATAATAACTTTTAATCACTAATTTTTATTAATCATTAATATGTAAAAACTAATTGGATAACGTTTCCGATGGCACATGACATAGGTAGGGAGATTTTAAGCTATGATGAAGAGTCCTTTAATCCATCAAATGGTGGGCCTTTAGCCTTTAATAATTGAATGGGATAACTATAGAGTGGTTCAACCCATAGAGGGGGGTGTGGCCTCTGTTTACTATCCCATAGATGTGTGTGTTGTTTCATTTCGTTTAACATACAAGAAATTAATTAATAATTAATTTTTTTTAATTAATTATTAATAATTAATATTTGAAAATGTTATATTTTAATTTTTAATTTACTGTTACTAGTAATTAGTATTTATTTAATAGTTAATAATCAATATTTTAGTAGTTTATTTTTTTTATAATTTATAGTAAATAAGAAATATATAATAATTAATACTTAATAAATAATAATTAATAATTTAAAAATAATAATAATTTCTCTATATTAAAAAATTAATAATAAATTATAAATTATCTATAAGAATTAATATGGAAAACTTTATTAATAATTATCAATTAAAAAACAACGATTATAATTTCTAAAAATGTTAAATACTCTATAATGATTATTAATTAATAATTATTAATTTAAATTTAGTTTTAAATTTTAATAATAATTAAAACATAGAAAAAATTGAACTAGGTAGAACATGGAGCCGAAAGACTCTTCCTTTCATTGTAAAAGAATTAAAGGATATAAAAAGTCGAAGGGGTCAGCGAAGACAATTTTTGTTATGCCAAAGAAACAAATCCGTAAAATAATATTAAAAAATAATTATTAAAGACCTCTTTTCCATAATCATAATCATCATATGAATCAAAGTTATTAAAGGAAGACCTTTGAGATATCATAACCACTATTTTTTCTATTTAAGAATAGTCCTTTCAGCTCCTTTGTTTTTGGGGAGGGACTTTTTGTAATCCATCTTGAATAAACAAAGTCTCCTTCCTCTTTTATAGAGCTAGCTTATATGTTGTACTTTTCTAAGGTGAGGTGTCATACTCTATTTCCACCCAAATTCCTTAAACCTTTTACAACTTCCACTATTTATTGATCTTCTATTAAATGAAAGAATAATGGTAATCATCTATTAGTAGTTCAGTAATTTTCATCCCTTGAAAAGTTTTCTCTTTTTCTTATGTATGAGACTAAGTAGAGTGAGTATAATCCTAATTCCCTATACCCATAGAAAAAATATCGCACCCTTGTCACGGATTCCTTACCTTCATTTCCCCAAAAAACTACTCTACAACCTCAACACACCAATCATCCTCACGGAGTGACCCTACTCTTTCTTATCAATATCACAATAAAATATATTATAAGATCCACCCTGATCCCTATCCCTTGAAATATAATGTTTATATGAAAGATATAAGTGGATTCATTGACTCCATATCACCCCTAATATGTACACAACTCATGAATATCCTGATACTTCTCTCAATGAACCAAAATTAAATCACTGAAAGTTGAAAATATATCCAATGGAAATTAGTAGAACCCAACCCTATGACAAGATTTGAAAATTAAGAGTCATAACCCCCAACTATAACTTATTTTTCATGGACAATTTTATTCTTCATAGATAGACTGACATGTACTTTCCCCCTTTTACAATTATTTTCTACATGAACCCTCAAATAATAAATTTTACATTTCAAATATCAAATACATTTATCATTAAAATGACCAAAAACCTTGAAATCAGAAAAAAGCTAGAACCTACTAATACTCAATCCATAGGCTAGGATCATCATTGTGAGTGAATAAAACAATATTATCTAACATATTCACTCAAATATCTACCTCAACTAGAATAATTCAAAAAATTACCAAACTAAACAATATATGTTTCCCTATTGTTTGACTGACAATGGTTCCAAGGTGTTGAGTCAATAAGGATTCCTTATAAATTTTCCATTCCTTTATGTTTGGGGAGATTTTATATTCCTTAATAATTGGGGGATATTGTTGAGTCAATAAGGGTTCCTTATGACTTTACCATTCCTTATTGTTTTGAAAATCACAAACACCTTATCTTATGGAAAATTTCATTTTACCCTATGTTTTACTTTCATACGGAAATTTTCCTTCCCCAAGGAAATTTATCCTTACCATGTTTTTCATTGTTCATTTTGACTAAGTATAAAATTCAGGTTTCGTATCCAAAACCTCGAAATCATATATATACTTAGATATAAAGCATTCTGTTTTCAGGATCCAAATTCAGGTTCCGAACTCTATGAATTCAGACTCCTAACTCTTATGAGTTCGGACTCTGAGTTCTCTAAATTCAGAATCTGAAATCTTATGAGTTCTGACTCCGAGTTCTCTGAATTCAGACTCCAAACTCTAATGAGTTCTAACTCCGAGTTCTCTGAATTCAGACACTGAATTCTTATGATTTATAACTCCGAGTTCTTTGAATTCAGACTCTGAAATCTTATGATTTCTGACTCCGAGTTCTTTGAATTCAGACTCCGAATTCTTATGAGTTCTGACTCTGAATTCTTATGAAATCAGACTCCGAACTTTGTAAGTTTTGACTCCGAATTCGTATGAATTCAGACAATGAACTTTGTAAGTTCACACTCTGAATTATTAAGAATTCAGACTCCTAAATTTCTATGTTCTGGCTCCAAATTATTGTGAATCTAGATTTTGAATTTCCCTGAAATTCAGACTCCATAATTCTATAGAATTTAGGTTCCGAATTCTTTGGAAAGAAAAATCCGAATATCTTTGTATTATAGACACCGAATGTGTATTTGATTAGACTCCGAACATTCATTTTTTTCTTACACTTCGAAAATGAATTTTCTTAAGTAACAATATTTTTGCTTACACTTGTTTTGGTTATAAAACGATCTCATGCATTCAGTCACTAACTAACCGTTGTTTGAGTGACACATATACAGGTCTCTCCAAACTTCAATGAAAATATGACCATTGGAGGAGGGAGCCAACCATTGAGAATGTTCATATAAATAGAAGCTCATTTGAAAGAGCTCACAACTGTTAACAACAATTTGATCTATCTAGAGATTACATGTTGCTGAAGTGATTTCTAGAGAGAGATACTTTCCATGCTTTGTGCGTACCGAACACCTTGTTCATATTTTTTTTGTGCGACTCCAAATGTTTCTGAGTACATTTGAGGGCTTCCGGGGAAAGGATGATAGGGGTGACAACTACCTTAAAGAATGAGGACTTCCTTGCTGAGGAAGAAAGAGGTGCCTACTACCTTGAAGTTGATGGATTTTAGGGATAGCAAGACAGACTATAATATTCATATCGAGGGCTTACCCTGGTATGAGTAAGACAGAATAACTTGAAAGTATGAATCAAGGGACCTTTATGCAAGTTTGTTGGATACCCTTATCTTTGGGTTAAAAGATTACTTACTTGTTACTTGTTTGCTTCAGTTTTTCTGCTGCATTTTGATTGTTGAGGAAAGTATAACTATCTTATACTTCCTTACATTTATATACTCTAATTTAGAAAGATTTTATATGCTTTAAGTTAGAATATTTATCTTTGTAATGTTTTGTAATGTTTCATTTCCGGATTCACTTTTCCGGAATTACATTCTCAGAATCACATTTCCGGAATCAAGCAAGTGTGTAGAACTAAGAGGTTTTGCGAATTACCTTGTTTAACCTGGTTAAACATCTTCATCTTTAAAAGTTACAAAGATTTTTTTAAAGTATACATTTCACCCCCCCCCCTCTTGTGTATTGAGAATCATTAGATACAACATACAGTATCTTCATTCATTATTTCGATCCTACAATTGGTATCATAGGTGGTGACCTCGTACCCTAAACCAATCCTACAATTGGTATCAAAGGTTGGCTACCTCATACTCTAAACCAATCCTACAATTGGTATCAGAGGTTGGCTACCTCATACTCTGAAACAATCCTACAGTTGGTATCAGAGTAGGTCTCTGAAATACTTATATTCACATACAAGTTTTCTTGATCAAGTTTTTCATTGTTCTATATTTTCCTTGCTTAGGAATATTTTCCTTGTTCACAAACTTTTATTACTAACAAGTTTGTGTGGAAAGTTTTTCTTTAATATGGCAGAAATCAATGTTGGTTCCATTGACAACCTAAATCCAACTAGACCACCTATTTTTGATGGGAATGATTACGAATATTGTAGAGATCGCATGAAGACATTCATTATCAATAATGGAGTAGATAATTTTGTTATGCCTATTAGAGGATATAAAATTCATGACAAGGAAGTTAGTACTTTCACTAATCAAGAAAATCATGAATATAAAATGAATTATAAGGTACGCAATACATTGATTTGTTCTATGACTAGAAATATATATAGCTAAATTTAATCTTGTGAAGCAGCAAATTGTATTTGGAAGAAGCTTGAAGTTACTCACTTTGGAACTTCCAAAGTCATTGAAACTAGAAGATCCATGCTCAGAGCTGAATATCATGGTTTTTTCTTTCCTTATGGAGAACCCATATATAAGGTGCAACAGAGATTTATGACTATTGTTAATAGTTTACAATCTATGGGTGATAAAGGATTAGATGATGAAGCTATTGTGGATAAAATTAAAGACATCATGCCCAATGAGTAGGAATCCAAGAGAACAGCTATAGGTGAGAATAAGAAGGTTACATAGATTTCTCTTGATGAACTTTTTGGAACTCTTCTTCAACATGAGACTAGAATGAAGAGAGATTATGATAATGTTAAGAAGAAGAGTAGGAATGGAAGTGCTGCATTTACTATAACTTCAAATCATATGAAAGCCAAGACTTCTGAGAGAGTTACTAGATCTAAATCTAAAAATATTGTTATTCAATCCGAATCTAGTTGAAGTGAATATTTAGAAAATGAACTAGAAAATACTGCTCGAAGGATGAACAAGATTTTTGGCCAGAAGAACTTTCAATCCAGATACAAGAAGAAAGAAAGTAAAGATAGGAAAGATTCAAAAGTCACATGTTATGAATGCAAAAGGGCTGGACATATAAGACCTGATTTTCCCAAGATTAAGAGAAAGGAAAGAAAGGAAAATAATTATGAGAGAAACAGGAAGAAGTACTACAAATCAAAATCTAAGAAATTACTGAAATCTAATGACACATGGAGTTCCAGTGGTGGTGACTCTTTAGATGAATCATCATAGTACGAATCTTCTGGATAGAAGAATCTTGGTCTAATAGTTAGACAACCTATTGAAAATCATTACTTAAGGGATAATATATACAATACTAAATCTATGAACAACGTATCCATTAATACTAATTATAGTGATATTAAATATTATAACTCTTCCAATAAAGAATATTTTTTGGATAAAGATAAAACTTTACCTACATATGAAGAAGTTTCTAGGTTTTCTATTCTCCTTGAGAATGAGAATTCAAAACTCAGGAAAAAGATTGATAAGGAAAATTCTAGGAATACTATTATTACTAAGGAAATATCAGATCTTTCTAAAGATCTTGATAAGAAAATTTTTGATTTAGAAAGTATTTCAAAAAATCTTGAGGAATTAAATTCTGAGAAGGATAAACTTTAAAAAGATCTATAAAATGTAATTTCTAAGAAAAATGTTTTTGAGCCTAACTCTAGTTCTAAAGCTAATATTTTTAAATACAAGAACAAAGTTATCAAACTGAAATCCGAAATCTTTTCCTTGGGTAAGTTTTTTTTTCAAACTTTACCTTATGTAAAGAAAATTTTGATAAGATGTATTCTCCAATCTGACCTCTAAGGAAGAAATCTGGTTTTGGTTATACTGGTTCTAAACCGATTTTTAGTAACAATTATTTTGTTCCTCAAAGTACTCCCTTCTGTACTAAATGTCAATGTGGTGGGAACTAGGCAAAAAGTTGTTCCCTAAACAAAACCCAGTCTTTAGGATTTCATAAATCCTATTTTTCAAAGAAAATGTGGGTACCTAAAATTTTGCTTTTTGAATTTTTTGGATCCATTAATGTTTGGATTCCGAAAGTCTAGCATTCTTATTTTTATGAAAATAAGGAAAGTACCAATAACAATACTTGGTACATGGATAGTGGATGTTACCAGAATATGACTGGTAACAAAAACTTCTTTGAAAATATTATCAAGACGAAATGAGGAAAAGTAACTTTCAAAGATAACGCTAAGGGATAAATTATTGGTATAGGTAACATTATTATTCTTGGAAAAACTTTGATTTCAAATGTTTTATTTGTTAAGGGTCTTAAGAACAACCTCATTTTCATAATTCAATTATGTGATGAAGGTTACCTTGTGAATTTTAGGAATGAGAAGTGCTTAGTACAAAATTTGAAGGAAGATTTTATTCTTTCTGCCCATAGGCAAGAGAAGTTTTACACACTAAACTTAGAAGAACATAGGATCCAAGACCTACCTTGCCTTAGTGAAATGTAAGATCATTCTTGGTTATGGAATAGAAGGTTAGGACATTGTAACCTTAGGAACCTATGCAAAATCTCTAAGAAAAGACTAGTTAAGGATCTTCTGGAGCTTAGATTTGATTCTACAAAAGTTTTTGATCCTGATCAATATGGAAAGAAACATAAATCAAGTTTTAAATCAGTCGGTGAATTCTCAACCACTGATGCATTATAGTTAGTGTATATGGATCTTTTTGGACCAATACAAACAGGAAGAATTGGAGGAAAATATTATGTATTTGTCTTAGTTGATGATTACACTAGATTTACATGGGTCTATTTTCTAGAAAAGAAATTCGAATCTTTTTCTTATTTCAAATGTTTTAGATCCCAAGTTAAAAATGATAAAAACATTCCTTTGATAACAATTCATAGTGATCATGGAGGAGAATTTCAAAATTCTGATTTTGAAACTTTTTTTAGTAGAAAAGGAATTAATCATAACTTCTCAGCACCTAGAACACCTCAACAAAATGGTTTTGTTGAAAGAAGAAATAGAATTATTCAAGAGACAACAAGAACCATGTTGAGTGAATATTCTATAGCCAAACATTTTTGGGCTGAAGTTGCAAGTTCTGCTTGTTATATTATAAATTGTGTTTTGATTAGACCTTTTCTTAATAAAACTCCTTATAAGTTATGGAGTGGTAGAAAACCTATACTTTCCTACTTCAAGTTTTTTGGTTGCAAGGTATTCATTTTGAATACTAAAGATAATTTACACAAATTCACACCAAAATCTGATGAAGGAATTTTCTTAGGCTACTCCACAACTTCTAAGGATTATTGAGTTTTCAATAAAAACACTTGTACTGTTGAAGAAATAGTACATGTCAAATTTGATGAAACAAAACCTTTTGTTTTTAAATAACCTCAACCTACATCTTCAGATGTGTTTTCAAAAACTTATTATCAACCTTTTTTAGAAGATCATTCTGATAAGGAAAATGTTCATGAAAATATTTCTGAAGCATTTTCCCCAGAAGAATTCCTACCTTATGTTGATGAATCGGTTTTACAAAACCCAAATCAGTTATTTCTTAAGAATCATCCTAGTGATAGTATCATTGGTAATGTAAATCAACTATTAAGGACTAGAAGTTCTTTAAAAAATGAATTAGAACATCTAGCATTCCTTTCCCAATTAGAACCAAAAAGCACTTATGAAGCTTTAGGTGATGATGATTGGATAAAAGCTATGCAAGATGAGCTAAATGAATTCGAAAAGAATAAAGTCTAGACCTTGGTTGAAAGACCTAAGAAAATTTATGTTATTGGAGTAAAATGGGTCTTTAGAAATAAGTGTGATGAAAATGGAATCATTGTAAGAAATAAAACTAGATTGGTTACTAAAGGCTATAATAAACAAGAAGGAATAGACTATGAAGAAACCTATGCTCCAGTAGCTAGACTTAAATCTATTCGTATTTTACTTGACTTTGCAGAATTCTTTAATTTCAAACTTTTTCAAATGGATGTTAAATGTTCTTTCCTTAATGGTTATGTTCAAGAGGAAGTTTTGGTTGAAAAACCTCCTGGTTTTGAAGATATAAAACATCCTGAACATGTTTTTAAACTTACTATTTCTTTGTATGGACATAAGCAAGCCCCTCGATCTTGGTATGATAGACTCACATGATTTTTGCTTCAAAATAACTATGTTAAGGGAAATTATGATCCAACCCTTTTTATAAATAAATATAAGAAAAATGTTTTGATTGTTCAAATTTATGTTGATGACATTATATTTGTTTCAACTCAGGAATCTTTAACTAATTACTTTACGGGTCTAATGAAATCTGAGTTTGAAATGAGTATGATGGGTAAGTTAACTTTTTTTCTTGGTTTTCAAATTTCTCAAAAAGAAGAAGGTATCTATGTATCCCAACATAAGTATATTAAATATCTTCTTAAAAAGTATGGATATGACAACACTAAGAGTATAATTACTCCCATTGGTACATCAAATTCACTTGATCTTGATGAAGCTGAGAAACCAATAAATCAAACATCTTTTAGAGGTATGATAGGAAGAATAATTTACTTAATAGATAGTTGTCCAGACATAATGTTTTCAGTATGCTTATGTGCAAGATATCAATCCAATCCTAAGGAATCTCATTTAAAGGCAGTGAAAAGAATTTTTCTCTACTTAAAGGGAACCATGGATCTTGGAATCTTTTCTACTTCTGGAAATGATTTTGTTTTGAAGAGTTTTTTAGATGCTGACTTTGGTGGATGTAGAATGGATAGAAATAGTACATTCGGAACTTTTCATTTCTTAAGAGATTTATTAGTTTCTTGCTCATGCAATAAGCAACACTCAGTAGCACTTTCCACTGCTGAAGCTGAATATGTAGTGGCTAGAAGTTGTTGTGCACAAGTGTTGTGGATGCAACACACACTCACAAACTATGGTATGAGTTTTACCAAAATATAAAATTTGTGTGATAATAATAGTGCCATTTCCTTAAGTAAAAATCTTGCACATCACTCTCGTGCAAAACACATAGATATTAGGAATCAATTTCTTAAGGATCACACACAAAAAGGGGGTATCATTCTTCAATTTATCTGAATACAAGATCAACTTGCTGATAATTTCACAAAATCTTTACCCTATGATAGATTTGAATAAATTAAACAAAAGTTAGAAATGATAACTGTATGGTAATATTCCTTATTAACTTCTTGGTTAAATCAATCTTCTTACAATGATAAACTCTTGTCCATAGGGGGAGAACATTTGTTTCTTAGTTTTTTAAAATTTTTTCATAGTCTATGTTTTTCGTAATGAAAATTTTTTGAATGAATATTTTTGTACACAAAATATTTCATAATGAAAATTTTCAGAATGAAGTTTTTTGTACTCAAAATATTTTGTAATGAAAATTTTAGGAATGAAGATTTTTTTTACTCAAAATATTTGATAAGGAAAATTTTCGTAGCCAGTTTTTTCAAATTTTTCGTAATGAAAATTTTCTTAATGAAAATTTTCATAATGAAAATCTTTGTAGTTCATAGTTTTCGTAATGAATATTTTATAAAATTTTAATAGCTAGGTTTTCAAATTCCTTTTAAAAAAATTTCACAATCTAAAATTCTTTAGGAAGAATTTTCCCCATTACAAATAATCTCTTTAGTAATCCGAAAGGTATGTTTCCTTTCCTGAGTTTTCGTAATCATCCTTTAATTTCTGGTAGTTTCTTTTGTTTTTAATTTTTTCAGATTCTCTTTTCCTTAAATCTGAATGATTTTATTAAAAAAAACCTCAAAAGATCAGATCCAAGATTTCTTTGCGGCTATCATATCAACCATCAGATCTGATCAGAAGAATTTTCAGCCATTGGATTGAGTTTGGAAGATGAATCGTCGCATAAAACGCCTATATAAAGGACCCCCGATGGTTGTCCCACATCGAATCTCAATATCTCACGTGATGAAGTTTGTCCCTTCTATATAATCTCATTCTGAATTTTCAAGCGTTTCTCAAATCTGAATGTCTGTCGAAGAATCTTCTCAGAAATACATGTCTACTGTCAGGCCAATCTCGGAGTGAAAGGTCTATAGAGAAAGGTTGTTGCATCTGAACTTATTCGCTAAGTATGATTCAATCATCTCGAAGAACATCAAGCCTAATGGATGGGAGAGTGTCTGTGTATCAAATCCAGGGACTCAAGATTTAGTGTATCTGAATTTTCTAGTAGAATTTTATGAGTCAGTAAGTTTTTTACAGGAATAAGGAAGAGATAAGTTATAATTCAAAAGCTATGTAAAGACTTATGCTCTTTCATATACCAAGACTTCAAGCTTGATTGGAGTTCCCTATTAAGGTGAGGCATATTTTTGTTCACATAAGCTTCCAGATGTCCAAGGAAGTTTTGTTAAGGTGAAATCTATGAAGTGCCTCAGTCTTATAGATTTCAAGACTCTGAAGATCGCCCACTTGTCTAAAAATCATCAGATTCTTGAATTATGGGTTCAAGGATTCATCATTTTGAGAAAAGGGGAAAAGGACACATTGAAGAAGAGTGATATGTTTATCTTGGATTTCTTGGTGAACCAAAGGAAGATCAATCTGGTTAAGCATATTCTCATTATGATTGAGAATATTAATAATGGAAATTTGAAGGCTCAGATAATCATGTATCCAGCCATTCTTTCCAAGTTAATTGTTCGGTGCTTAGAATATTTTAAAATTCCCTGCAGCACAAAGCCAAGGAATTGAAAAGTCATGTTAGTCACTGATGTTTCCCTGAAGAGGATGAACATTGGTTTTTCTATAGAATATAGAGAATTTTATGACATAACAGAGGAAGAAACTGAAGCTGTTCCAAAAAAACAAGAAGTGGATGAACTGTCCAAAAAGAGAAAGAGGAAGTTGAAGGAAGTAGTAGTGGAAGGAAAAAATACAGAGCCTAAAGATTTCCAATCTAGACCTCCAAAACCTAAGAAGTAAAAATCATATCCAGATGAGGTAGTATCTAAGTGGAGATAAAACAAATATAACAAGAAAGCAGAGGAGCTAATTTTTGGTTTAGATCATGCTGAAGCAAAAGCCTTAAAAGTGAAGACAACCGATGTGTTTGAAAAAAAACTAAAGAAAAGAAACAGAAGAAGAAGACGTATGAATCCGAGTTAGTGAAATCACTCCTGAAGGATTCTGAGAAAGATTCTAAGTAAATTCCAGTACCAGAATCCTTCCTAGTAGAAGCATTACTTGAAACTCTGAGGAAGAATTTTGTGACTCTGGAAAAAGTCAAAGAAGTAAAAGAAGTGGAAAGAGTTGAAGAAGAAGTAGAAAGCAGTGGTGACACCACAGAGTTGATTAAGCAAGTAGAAGATTTTCATGAGATAGAAAGCACATCTGAGAAGCTCTCAATCCAAAATTATGAAGCATAATCGTCAAAGATGGATACCCCTGCAAAATATGAGAAAATAGAAGATGACAAGGCAGAAGAAGAAGTGAATAAGCTATCTGAAGAAGAAATCTATAATCATGACTTCATTCATCCTGAGGATGCTGAGACATGAGCTGAGAAGGAGTATCTAGATAGAGATAAATTTGTTTAGCTGTCTGACAGTGAACATGAATCCATAGATGAGGAAGAAATTCTGAAAGCTCATAAGAGAAAATAGGTGGTTGTTGATACACCTGGTAAAGTTATTGTGAAGAAAAAGGAATCTATTGGATCTTCAATGAGGAAACTTGTTGAGCTAGGGAAAGAGCCCTCACCTAGCAAAGTTTCATATTCGGAATCATCATCCCTTGGACATGATTTCATTGTTCAGTTGTTAAAGAAGATTGTTGGAACCATTCCGATTTTTCCAATCATTGACTCAAGATGTCAGAAGCTTCAACACAGATTGATCCAAAAATTAGATTCAGTATCCATGGTGATGGATAAGTGTGTCAAGATTGAGGCTGATTTCCAGATTTTTTTCATCAACTACGATGCCCACATAAGATCATGTAATAAGAAGACCATTTTTTCAAGGAAAACCATAGATGACATGAAATGTATTGATGAGTTCCAAGATAGTTTCAAGGATGATTTTGACATTGAAGATGGTAAAATCAAGGATCTCACAAGCAGTTTTGAAGAAAAGCTAACTCTGGAACAGAATTCTCAGATTCAAGAAGTGAAGGATTTTAATGGGAAGTTGTATTCGGTTGCCCAAAATTGGAAGCGAGAAAGAGATCTTTGGATTGAGATAGAAGAAAAGATTGTCATGAAAGAAGAAGTCCTGAAGTCTCTGGCAGAGGCGCTTAAGACTTTGGATGGTAGAATCAAAGCTTTAGAGAAGAAAGATAAGGATCAGGATCAGATTCTTAAGCGAGAAGAGGAAGACCACAAGGAGCTAAAATAGCTCAAAACAATATTGAAGAAGCTAATTCCCCAGGAAAAGGAAGGATAACCTTGTTTAAATCCGATCTTTTGTTGTATTTTCCTTGTTTTACAAATTATTTCAAATTGTAATGAAATGTTTGGTTGCTTGTATTTTGGGTGTTTTGTACTAATCTTTCAGGTACTATAATTTATTTTCCATTCCCTCAAATTTATTTTTGAAAATCACAAAGGGGGAGAAAGGAAAAACAATTCTAAGTAAAGAATAAATTTCCCTAAGGGGGAGTTCACTTAAGGGGGAGTTTTTATTACAAAGATTTTTGTATTCAAGATAATGAAAAATCTCATTCCGAAAATATAGAATACGATCCTTAGTGTTCCAATGTTTAGGGGAGGGTTAGTAATATTCATCTTTTCCCATGTGTCAAGGGATATAAGTTTTATTTTCTAAGTCCTTATATTCTTTTTCATAAGGATGTTTTTGTTGTCCAAAAAGGGGGAGATTGTTGAGTCAATAATGTTTCCTTATGACTTTTCTATTCCTTTATGTTTGGGGAGATTTTCCATTCCTTCATACTTAGGGGATATTGTGCAGTCAATAAGGTTTCCTTGTGACTTTACCATTCTTTCTTGTTTTGAAAATCACAAACACCTTATCTTAAGGAAATTTTCATTTTACCCTATGTTTTACATTCATAAGGAAATTTTCCTTCCCCAAGTAAATTTATCCTTACCATGTTTTTCATTGTTCATTTTGACTAAGTATAAAATTTTATTTCTTATCCAAAACCTCAAAATCATATATAAACATAGATATAAAGCATTCTGTTTTCATAATCTGAATTCAGGTCCTGAACTCTCTAAATTTAGACTCTGAACTCTTATGAGTTCTGACTCCGAGTTCTCTAAATTTAGACTCTGAACTCTTATGAGTTCTGACTCCAAGTTCTCTGAATTCAGACTCTGAAGACTTTTGAGTTCTGACTCCGAGTTCTCTAAATTCAGACTCTGAACTCTTATGAGTTCTGACTTCGAATTCTCTGAATTCAGACTCCGAACTCTTATGATTTCTGACTCCGAAATATTATGAATTCAGACTCCAAACTTTGTAAGTTCTGACTCTAAATTCTTATGAATTCAAACTCCAAAATTTGTAATTTCAGACTCCAAATTCTTATGAATTCAGATTCTAAACTTTCTAAGTTTAGGCTCTGAATTCTTGTGAATCCAGATTTCGAATTTCCTTGAAATTCAGACTCAATAATCCTATAGAATTCATGTTCCGAATTCGTTGGAAAATAGAATCCGAATATCCTTGTATTATGGACACCGAATGTGTATTTTATCAGACACCGAACTTTAATTTTTTCTTACACTCTGAAAAATGAATTTTCTTAAGTAACCGTATTTTTGCTTACACTTTTTTTGGTTATAAAACGATGTCATGCATTTAGTTACTAACTAACCGTTTTTTGAGTGACACATGTACAGGTCCCTCTGAAATTCAAGGAAAATATGACCGTTGGAGGAGGGATCTGACTGTTGAGAATGTGCCTATAAATAGGAGCTCATTTGAAAGAGCTCACAATTGTTAACAACAAGTTGATCTATCTAGAGATTACATGCTGCTGAAGTGATTTCTAGAGAGAGACACTTTCCATGCTTTGTGCATACTGAACACCTTGTTCAGATTTGCTTTGTGCGACTCTGAATGTTGCTGAGTACATTCGAGGGCTTCCGGGGATAGGAAGACAGAGGTGCCGACTACCTTAAAGATCGAGGAATTCCTTTCTGAGGAAGACAAAGGTACTGAATACCTTGAAGTTGAGGGCTTGCGGGGATAGAAAATTAGAATCTGATCTTCATATCGAGGGATTACCCTGGTGTGGGAAAGACAAACTTTCTTGAAAGTATAAATCAAGGGACCTTTATCCAAGGTTGTTGGATACCCTTCTCTTTGGGTTAAATGATGCATTACTTGTTACTTTTTTTTTCAATTTTTCTGCTGAATTTTGATTATTGAGGAAAGTATAACTATATTGTACTTACTAAAATTTGTACACTCTGATTTAGCATGATTCTATACACTTTAAGGTAGAATCTTTATCTTTGTAAAGTTTTGTTAAGTTTAATTTCTGGATTCACTTTTCTAGAATTACATTCTAGGAATCACATTTCCTGAATCAAGCAGGTGTGTAGAACTAAGAGGTTTTGTGAATTACCTTGTTTAACCTTGTTAAACATCTTTATCTTTAAAAGTTACAAATAATGTTTTAAAGTATACAATTCACCCCCCTCTTGTGTATTGAGCATCATTAGATACTACATACAATATCTTCATTAATTATTTTGATCCTACACAAGGTATGAATCATGTTTCAATATAAACAACTTAACCCTTAAACTATCACCACCCTAAATGGTATTGAGCTTATTTTTAGTAGGATTAGACTTCATTTATTCTTTAGGGGATGATATTATTGTTATTTCTCTTGTATTTATCCTAAATTTTTTTGGTTAAATTGATACTTAACCCACACTCATCATTTAAAGTCTTCCAAAATTTAAGTAAATCATGAACAAAAGACACAATAATTTTACTTGGTTTACCCACATTGGGATAATCCAAGGAGAATTCAATGACAATGTTCTAGTTTACCACAATATACTAAACTAACTATTTGGTGGTGAGTTTAGACTAAGGGACTCTAAGCCTATGGATTCCCCGAGAAGGGTTACTTCTCTACTCATCTCTCTTTGATCACTGCTTCAAGAAAGTAAAATTTCTTTGGAATGAAAGCTAATAAAAACTATATTTCCATTCTTGTGTTGATGCATTGAGTGTAGATAGGTTCGTATTAATATCCACTTTTCAATCCATCACAAATTGAATATGAATATCATCATGAAAACAACTTCACCTTCTATGAGATTTCATTGAATATCCATCTTACTTATTTGGTAGGATCTTATAAGAATTCCACTACATTATTTTATCTTCTCTCTCCTCTTTAAATTATCTTTCCTTAGCTCTCTCTATCCCATATCTCATAATTTTAGATATGTCAATGTCTCTCTCTCTCTACATAGAAATAATATATATTATTTATAGGGTTAATTATCTATATAATTCTATTTTATTTAATTTCCTTTCCTCTATCCTAATATTATTATCCATGTTTCCCAGACTAAAAATCATCGATTATCCGTGAGTAATATGGTTAAATTCATGCAAAATTATTCTATAAATCCAAAAATATCCAAAAATATTTTTTTATTTACCTTCTTAAAGATAGGATAGTTGAGATAAAAAACCTTTTATACTTGACTAGTTTATGGAATTACATAAAGTACCATCGTGTAAAATATATTTTCTAATTCATGATATTACGAACTCATATATCTTTATGGTGTGATCACTAACACCATGGTGTAATGCTTAAATATTTCCAAAACTGTGAATATTTACTCCTGACATCATGGGTAACTCTATGGTGTAATGCTATCCATTACATTTCAAAATAAAAAACCTATTAATTTCAAGGATCACACAAAAAAAACACATCATGGGAAAAAATAAAATATCCTCCATTGAATAGATCTCCACAATAAAACTCTTTTCATTCCAATATTGTCTCCTAGAATCAAGTAATATTAAATCTCACACACCAAATATTTGTGGTAAGTACTTATTATATGGAACATATATCTCTAAATAATAAGAAGCACTAAAATCCACCTAAACCTCTTCATGGCATGCCCATCCTTCCCACAGTGTGGTTTCAATGTTCTGATGTAAAGGTAAAGTGATTAACCTTATGTTTCAAGGTTCTTTCGGAGGTACCCTTAAAAAAGACCTCATGAACCCCTTACATATTATCTTGGTACTCTTATATATCATATAGAAAAAACTATTCATGGAGTGATCCTTATGCTTGCACTATTATTTATTCCTGAAATATGACTCAAATATTATGTATCCTAGTGCATGTTTTTCCTTTACTGCATTTCAGTATTCTGGAAGCTATTACATATCATCCAAACATCTTAAAAATCATATCAAATATATTATTTATCCTTTAAAAGTATCTTACATAGCACTATGATTCTTATGCAGTACTTTTCAAATTCCACCTATTCAATATTTTACATATCATAAATGCATCATTAAATATTTACACAACATAATAATATGATGATAACATTCAAAACCTTCTCTAGTAAACTTCAGGGAAAAGTTACCTTATTTTCTTGAAACATTTGTCCTTCAAAACCTCCAAAATGATTATTTTAGAAAAACTCCACTTTCTAACCAACCTTATTTCTTCTTTCTTAATAATACATGGAACAATATTAATTTTTTAATAATATAACTTCTATAAAATCTCTAATTCAAGAAAAAAAATTTAAAAAAAAATTATGAAACAATATTATCCCCTCTTCTATAATAACTTTTGAAACAAAAAAACTTCCAGAATAATAGAAATTTTATTTATTCAGGTTCTAATGATATAAATGGAAACAAAACCATAACCTCACATCTTTCACATGATCCAAAACTTGTACACACTTCATTGGTTGATAAAAAATTCCACACCAAAAAAATTATGTGTTAAAAAAATTCCAACACCAACACCAATTCTCAATTTGATACTAAACCATTACCTTAAGACATAAGGACCTTACCTTTTTGTTTAAAAATCATTCTCCCAAGTATTATTTATTTTAAAAAACACAAGCTCCAAAAATTTGATAACTTTTTTCTAATAGTCAAGGAGTGTCCAAAAAATTCATTTATTCTCCCCATTTTTAGATATAGTCCTTGAATCAAAGTAAGAGAGACTAGAACCAACCTTTTATAATACACTTTAAAGATCCTTTGATTTAAATTTCAATATTTACTTCATCACCATAATTCCATATTTGGATTTCATTCTTAAAATATATAACTACATCATTAAATGCATTCATTGATTAATATTACCACTTAGTAATGAGACATAAACAAAACCTCTAATATTTCTCAATTGAAACTCTTGATAGGAAACAAGGTATTAATTTAACAACACCACAAATTCATATTTTACTAACCTAATTTCATAAGTTTCAAGTAGTAAAAACATTAATAATTAACTAGGGAACCCCCTTGTGATATCAATCACACTTTCACAAAACCATAAGAGAATAAACCAAAATCACAATGTATATGATTCATACTATATTTTTTCTTTGAAGAACAGTCCTATACACAAAAAAACATAATTATTCATTTTCCCGTCAGTTATCTTTCATCATTCAATGCGGATACCACCATTTATCTATTCATATAAAAAAATCCCCTTGAATGACTCAGATTATTTTTTGAATATATAATTGATACTCTATATGAGATTCATTTATACACAGTATATTTTGACATCATAAAGACAATTAGATGATATAAAATGTTAGATTAAAACCAAAAAATCAAGAAACTTTATTTATTTCTTCTTCTTTATCAATTTTTCTTATTACATATTCAAAGTTTGATTCCAATGTATTACTATGTTCTCTTGAAATTAACACTTCAACTGGACCTTGATACCAATTTATGAATACTATGATGTCTCTTATTTCAATCACAAACTTGTAATTCCAGATTCATCATGATACCACTTGCATAGTTCCAAAATCAATTGGAACTTTAGTTCAAGCCTCAATTCCAATTTAATTTTACAATAAAATCTCCACATGAATTTTATCTGCCTCAAAACCAACATGACTTCAATAATAGTTAAACGGGATACTTCCAATTTCCTTAATTTTGAGGAAGATGGTGAGTCAGAATGTACCACTGCTTTTACTTAATCTTTCAATTTGGAATCCATCTTGATATATGAAAATAGTGTTGATAGAATCTAACTTCTATTTATTTTTGTTTTTATTTTTCTTTTATTCATGTCTCAAATCATAATCTCTTATTCCTTGGGTAATCTTTTTTATAAGGATCTATTGATATATCATTGATTAGAATTTTCTTTTCTAAATAAAATTTCTACCTTTTTTATCCCTAAAATAATCATTAGGCCTATCAATATATACCTTTACTTTGAATACTTATATCAATTGAGATGTATTAGTTTTAGTAGCATGTGATATTCTTTCTCTTTTACAAATATTATTAGGGTATTTACAAGACACCTTTTGTTCAATAACTGATTTGGAAATCCTCTTAGAACCACTTTTATAATTTTGATATTATTTAAGTAGACAATGAAATACATTCCTTTAAATAATAGTTTTTTATTTAATTTAAGTTGATTTTAATGATTTATTATAGTTCTCCTAAAATTTCCATTAGATACTTGATTAACTTATTAAGAACTATTATAATAAAATTGATACCTTCATTCTAGTGGAAGTAAAATACATTTATTAATACATCCATCAAATTTAGTAATTGAATTATATTCCAATTCATTATAGAAAAATCTAGAAATATGTCCTTTAATTCCACAATAAAAGAATAAGTCTTCGTACCTTCTTTTGTAACTTATCATTTTTCCTTACTTCTTATAGAGAACTTCTCAAGTGTGTTTACTTTTCCTCCATCATTTTCCCATTTCTTGAAAATGCCTATGATTCTATTAATGTTATTATTTGAATGGATTTTATAGTATCCAATACCAGGTTTTTTATGGAACAAGACCTTTATGTCATAATGATTATTTCATTTATCTCATCTCATATATCATACTTTTTATTTATCTCACTATCACCTATTGAAGGATAGTAAAATAAAAAATTTAATGAAACTCTTGAAATAGTATTACACATGGAATTATATTATTCAAACTATTTATTAACCAAGATCAACCCATCTCATGTTTCTGGATCTTTTTTTATTCCTGCCTCAATTTGATAATTCATGTATTCTTTAATGGACTTCCCCTTGTACATTTTATCCTATAATGCAAGGGAAAAATCATCCAGTGTGTTATTTTTTTATTTTATCTCGGTTTTCATACCTTAGTCTTTGATAGGAGGTAACAGTCCTTATTATAATGACCTTGGATTTATGATATTTCCTAATTTAACAATAATAAACCAATTGTTTTACATCCATAGAAGAAATCCCATATGATTTCATGGGAACATAAATAACATATTGGTGTCCTTGTTTATTCATTTCATTCATTTATTTTCTCCCCTTAACACCCTAATATTTTTAGAGGTTCTAACGGTTCTCTAAATATATTGAGTTGAATAAAAACTCCATTAAGATTTTAAATACTAGAATCCACTTTAAAGAAATCTCCATTACATATTAAAATTTTATTAAACCCACTAAACCCAAAAATAAGTTATGTTAGTTATTTGACTATTCAAATTATTTTTATCCTTATGATCAATTATGTGTTTGGTGATATACTCTTACTTTTACTCCACTATCTTTTCAATCATATCACCATGAATACTATTATTTTAAGAATAAAAATCATTACATAACTTCAATTTTTCTAGTATCCATGTGATCTAATTTTTAGTGTTGTGACCAATTATTTTTACTGTCCAAAAGTCCCTTCAACTACACTGATATTGGAATTCATTTTATCCCTCTCTTTAGTTAGTCTAACTTACTTATTACTCTTGGATTTAACTTTTGTAATTTTGTACCAATGGTTACAAATTTTTTTATCAAAAAAACCACACCATGAAAAACATCCATGTATCTTTTGTTCCACTATGAAACATCTGTTTCAAATATATTTCATGTGTTTCATTACATCTTTGGGTTTATTTTTTTATTATAGTGTCATTTTCCTTTGATGTGGTTTTCAATTTACTCTCCTTACTAAGGGTGAGGGTCCCCATAGACTTTTTCCCCTTCTCCTTTGGTAAGTTGTGTTTCCCACTGTACTACTTGTTCTTTCACTACTTATAACTAAAATTAGTGGGAATTCTAAATGATGATCTACCTATATTTTAAACCCATTCTCCCTTTGGTTTCTTTTTTATTTGGGAGTTCAAATTGGAATCACTTAGAATGACCTCAAAAAATATACCATTTTCAATATTCAAAGGATACATAAGGGTTTCTCTATTAAAAGTAATTTCATCCTTGTTTTATAGAACCTCTTGGTTTTAGAAAACAATAAAAATGTTTCTTTTCTTTTCTTAAAGATTATCAACAAACTCTTATTGAAATATAAAATTGAAAAGTTCATGAGCCTATAAATCTAAAATTTTAGAATTTTTACCATCAATTTTCATGGAATGAAAAATATCTACTTTGAAAAATTATTTATAATACTAGAATAAACTCATATTTTCTTCCTTGAGTTTATATCATCATATTTTAAGGATTTATTAGTGATTCATCAATTAATATTTATAGGAATTTAATTCATCTACATTTTATGTGGCATATTCATTCCGTAAATCATCACCTCCTTGGAAAAAATCAAGACTTAATTTGATAATTGAAATCTCAGTTAGTAGATTCTTATTTCTTTTCTATAAAATTATAGAATTTACAGAAATAATAAAATTATAATTTTCAATATCACTCATCAACTTCCAAAATTTATTTTAATTTATTTTATTTTGATAAATTATTGTTTTTCCACACATAGACTCTATATTTCCACAAGAAACATCCTCTAAAAAACTAGAATAAAACTCATTAAAATTAAACTCCATCTTATAAGAGAGTAAATAACAAATAATTATTATAAAAAAATATATAATGTTAAATAAAATATAACCCAATAAATGAAATTGGAATCAACACCTCCATATAAAATTAAGTTGAAAACTAAATAATTTTTTTAAAAATCATTGGGTGAAATAACATAACAATAAATATATATAATGTTCAAAATATAAATCCAAATCCAAAACTAACTATTAATTTTATGATAACTCAAGATCTAAATGGTTGAAAACCTGTTACCTTTTTGCCTTAAAGAATAGAGATTAAACCCTGACTCTTTGATTTTCATAAGATCCTCAAGAGTGGACCTCAAAAAAAGTACAATTGTGGAAATCAAGATAATAATTAACACATTCTTGGATACTTGGGAGTATCTTATCTCCAATAGTATCTTTGTGTTTCAGATGAAATATGTTAAAACATTTATAGAGGAGTGAATCAATGGTAAAATTTTAATTAAAAAATTTCTCTTATATGTTTCCCTTTTTTTTAAAAACATTCTAATGATACCAGTTAGTGACTGGATCTCATATACTAAGAGAATGGTGATGATGGGAGTAAGATATAAAAAGAATAACAATGTAACATGCATGATATAATGGAATACAAGGCACATTTACTATTTTTATCAAGTGGATATGTACTTGGATTCCAATAGTTATTATCCCACTATCCACTTCAAAATCTTCTTATAAATGATGAAATATTTGACAACTGTTACATGAAGATATCCCTTGAGTCCTAAAAGTATGAAATAATAATACAAGGTAAATATATCATCAATATAAATTCTATTATTTTGTATTATCTTACTCCTTCTTCCTCAAGTGCCTATGTGCCAATGGAAGTTGTGTTAACTATTCTTTACCCAAGCACAACATGGTTGGGTGGAACTCTCCTTCACAGTATTCACCTAATAAATTGGATATCAATATCATTATTACTACTAAAATATCTTGGATTAATTATTTTTTATATAATTAAAATCTTTATATCTTTATTAATAGTCACATTTGATATGTTATTCCTATGTCTCCTCATCTTACTCCATGTGTCATTCCCATTAAATCTTAATTAAATTCATCCAATAGGCTAAAAAAATTCCACCAAAAAATCATCAAATGTATCCCAAACAAAATGATATTAAAATATTTATATTTTCTATAATTACCTAGATTATGGTGTAATGATATTTCTTATAATACAATAAAATAAAACACGACATGATATTTCTCATTATAATGTAGTATCATATTAAATCCATATCCAAAAATTATAAGAAAAATCTTATTATTTACTCCTTAAAATATTTTTACAAATCATGAAAATCTATATTGATATTAAAACTATTTCAATGTGATTATTTTTATTTTGGTGAAATCATATCAACCTTTTATTTCCAATTTATACCAAAAAATGTGATGTGGAATGATGCAAAAGTAATTATACATGACCTTCAATTCTAGAAGAAGCCTAAAATTTTTATATCTAGGATCTTATGTTGTAAAATTCATTATTATGGTGTAACCATCTATATTGAAACACAATAATGTTTCCCAAAATTGATTGTGTTGTATTTCTTCTTAACTCCAACAATCAACTCAAATAATGGCTTAGTGTTGTAGTGTAATTATGACATCTAAGTATATTCTCCCCCAATATTTTCTCATTATGGTGCAATAGAAATCACATCATGATATAGTGCATAAGTGGAGTATTCAACCAATTACTTGAAAAACAAACCATAGTATTACACAAAGAAATTTCACTTAGATTACTTCCTATATGGGTTTACACTAAATTTATTTAATACTAACTCCCATTTATTTATCTGGTCATTTCCAAAATCAACAATATGTTCTGAATTTAATTATGATATCTTTTAAATAACTCAAACTCATTCTAAAATCTATAACATAAATATTCATCATCCAATAGATAAGAATGTGATTTATCAAGATTTATATTAATCACAAGGATATGTTTTCTTGTTTACTTCCAAGAAACCACTACAAAACATATTTATATAAAGTATGTTATTTTTGTCATAAACTCCTCATAAATGTATATAATCTAAAGATGCCTATATTAAGAGGTTTAAGACCCAACACTATCAGTTTGGATAGTGTTTGTGAGATATCCCCATACCCTGGAGAGAAATAATTATTGTGGAAAATGAAAAACTCTTTAATAATAACAAGGATTCATGTTTTATTTCACATTCTTCATACTCCATTTGATTATTTATCATTTAAAAGTCATTTTCATGAGCTAAAAAATCATATGATGATTTTCTAAATATTATTTTATATCTTAGAGACCGTGGAATCTCTATCGATATTAAACTCTAATATGATGCTAGAATATGGAATTATCCTCTTCCATGGAAGCTCCTCTCATCACTACATCTTATTATAATCTCCAATAAGCTTCATATTTCATAATCGATCCAACACATCATGTAACATATGAGTCTCCCATGAGCACTTTATCCTCCCCATGAGTATAAAATCTATTATGATTTAAGTGTGATTTAACTATGGAATAAACTATTGATAAGAAATCTAACATGGAATTCATTGAATTTTCCTTCATGCCATTCGTGGGAAAATAAAATAAAACTATGAAACAATGATTGAAATATAAAAAAAATGTGCCTCGTGATTATGTATATGTAATGATTAGTGTTTTCCTTCATGGTGGGCTTAGTGAATTTTGGAGTTTCAGATCCCTAAGCTCTTAAAAAGGGTAAAAATTTAATTTTCCCAAGTACAATGAACTTGGAATTTTTTTTATTGTTTCAATGATTTCATAATATGACATTTTCAATAGGGATGAAATTTGGAGAGATTTTTTGTGAGGAGATTTATTCAATATATTTAATTTTTATTAAATAAATATTAATTATTCAATGGGTTTGAATGATGATATCTCTTAAATGAATCTTTGGATGGAAATTAAAACTCTTTGATTAGTCTAGAATAGGGGATTTTTCCAAGTTGATATATAATCATTGTTCTAGTTATGTGCCTTAGGCAGACCCATTTAATGGGTTTTCCTTCTTAATTAATTTGGGTTTTAATTAACCCCATTAATCACTCCATATCACCCTATTCATATACAAGGATACTATCCCCCTTATTAGTTTATGATTCAGATATAATATGATGTGATATAGGTGGAGATCTTCATTAAGTATAATTATTATGAAAATAAGGATACAATGATCATATAAATAGATCAAAAACATGTGATACAAATTCTTCAATGATCCACCATGAGGTTGGGATCATTAATTTAAATAAAAAATAATTTTTATTTTTTAATTAATCTTTATTTGTGTATTACATGGAAATTTGCTCACAATTTATCTTTATTTTGATTTAAAATAGATTCCCATAAATTTGGGTGAAATTGGTTTGATCGCAGGCGAACTATATCTAGAATTTCTAACTACATGGTGTGTGGTCTCAAGAAAAAAAACACACACACACACACCTTATAGTGAATTTAATCTCAACAATGAGATTTTGACCAAATGAATTGTATTTTAAATGAAAATTATGAGTAGGGCCCTATGGAACATGACATGAGGTTTGTCCATATACACAACTAGACACCCATGTGCAACATATGGGTATGTAAAAGTATACACCATGTTGGGTGACACAATCTGACTTGATGTTGTTTAAATAGATTAGTCCCCTTTTTGTTCAAATTCCATATAGTTTATGGGAACCCATTTTACCAGGAGAGTACATGTCAAGTTGGACCAACATACACACCCAAGTTTGGATGTTAAGTTGTTCACACCGAGTACCTTTGGTACACACTATATACTTTGATATTTCTTCAGGGTTTGTGTTTTTTTTCTTACCTTATATCTATTTTGGACATAAATGGGGTCCATCATAAGTACCTTTAAATATAGGAAACAATAGTTAATTCCTATACTATTTTAGAGGCCATGGGTGAGATGTTTTAGTCTTGGTTGTAGATATTAATCACCTATGAATGATGATGGGATTCAATCAATGGGCCAGAGATAGTTAGAGAGATATATAATTCATATGTCATAATAAGGGGCCATACATGGTATCCTTATTTTTTATCAGATATAGGCACTCTCCTAGAGTTTTTGGTGTTTTTTCTTTCCTTGGAGGAGGATTTTTTGCAGACACTGGTGTTTTTATAGGTGTTAAGAGTACCCTTTTTATAGAAAAGGATTTCAATGGGTCTTACTCACACATGAGATTCATATAGGTATATCCTCATCCTTGTTCACCCTAGAGTTGGTTTTAGGGAATGTGGATTAGATTTAGAGGTCATATAAGTTGTAAATTCACTCATTAGTAGATTCGACCTTCATGGATAATATTGATTTGACAATAGATATCCTTTATATCTCCCATGTTTAGTATTTATTTATGACCATGGAAGATAAATAATCATTTTTAAATAATTCTCAATGGGCCCCTTCACTATACCATTAAGGTTGATGCTTAGGTATAAGTTAAAGTGTGATATCTATGAGTGAATACCTTCCATGGGCCTATTAGCTAGGTTGAGGAGTTACTAGTTCCTTTCACTTGATGGAGTGGAAATCCCCTGTAGGGCATAGTGTGATTACTCCATACCATGATATGGTTTCTAATATCCACCTTTTATGAGGTTAAAGTTGTCTTATTGTGGACTGTGATGGTCCTTTTCAAAACCAATGTCACCTCTTGATGTGGCAAGAGATTCCTGAATCAGTTGAATTTTTAGCTTGATGTTGGAAGTTGTTCAGTAGAGACAGATTATTGTTTAGGATTTTTACCCCCCCCCCCTTTGGTTAGGTTACTTATACCAGTGAGTCATGGGTATCCCATGATGGTATTATATTGTATGGATGGTTATGGAAATGATTAACCTTTGTGGATGGTTTTTACATGTAGAGGATTAAGGATTGTAGGGTGATGGTCTGAGTAAAGATGGAAAGATTGGGGGGATTTGAGTTCACTTTTAATTTTTTTTATAAATTAAAACAAAATTTGATGAAATTAAAACTATTAAAGAGATAAAATAAAATTATAAGAGTTAATAATATGGTTAAGAATCATAATATAAATATTTTAAATAAATTATTTAGTGTAACAAAAATATAAATGAAATATAAGAAATAATTTGATAAAGAAGTTTGAAAATAATCAACTTAGGGGTCCCAATTTATCCTCCCCTCAATATCATTTAGAGGTTTTGGTTTAAACCCTTTATTTTTAATGGTTTTATCAAGAAACCAAATAACCCTTTATTTTTAGAGATTTTAGTAAGAAAATTGTTTAAAAATGTAAGACCTTTGGTTTTTAATAGCTATAACAGGAAACATAATCTACATTTCTTTCAAGTAGTTAAAGAAAGAAACCAGTTATCCTTTTATCAGTTGTGTATACAAACCCAATTACATGACTATAATTTTAGTTTTTTTGGCTAGAAACCTAAAATCTATTAGTTTTATGGTAGTGATCACATATTCCCCTTATACTTAACGGTAATGATCACACAATCTACCTCACTTTAAAGGTAGTAACCACATTTACCCCCACACTCAATGGAAGTGATCATCCAAGAAATAAAAAAGAAAAGCATTGATTAGAAAAATCCCTTTGGATCACACTCTCAATCCTCCATAAAGAATATAAAATTAAGAGATGGGAGTAAGACAGATAGTTGTGAGAGAGAGATTGAGAATGATGATAATGAAGCACAATGATCTCAAAAATGATCTTCAAGGTAACCATAACCTTTGACTCACCCTTTGAGTTATATATATATATATATATATATATATACATATATATATCCTCTATTGGATTTAAAATCATTCTGAAACCTCTAAGGGACCTAAAGAGTCTTTGGAAATTGAATTACGGTATACATGTCATGCTCCAAATATTATTTTCTTAACAGTATAGAAGCCACCAGATAGCTGGTGGAATATGGATAGAAGTGGTCTTTCTCTATGTCCCATCATACCTATTGTGGCATCCCACTAGATAACTTAAGAACCCCAAAAATTTCATCCTTGCTTTTCTTAATCCCTCGGTTTGGTCTAGAAACTATATAGTAAAATATCTAAAATATAAACACCGATATTCATCAAATGAAAATGTTATAAATGTAATTAAATGTTTAGGATCATTAAAAACCACATAATAGAGTGAAGTACAATACTCTCACCACATTTTCATGACCACAAACACATAATCAACTAACCAATAAAAATATAGGCATGATTCAATTCTCATGATTATACCCAAAATAACTTTCAATATTTCTTAATCAAATTCAATAAATTATTTTCAATACTTCTAAAATAAATTTAGAAATAGAATTCAAGAATTATTTCAATAATAATTTCATCAATAACTCAATATCAAATCTTCTCTCCCTTTGCAATAACAAAAAATTCTAAATAAAAAAACATTCAAAATTCAATAATAATTTAATTTCTAAACCATTCAATTTTAAAAATAATTGAAACAATTAAATATGCCTTTGAAACTTTACCCTTTTCCCCATAAATACAATATAAAGGATTCTTTGATGTCAAAATATTTCTCCCTTTGAATATATAAAACCACAAAATAAAAATACTGGAAATTTAAATAATTTGAAAAATATTTTAAAGAATTTGAAAATATATAACGATACCCTAGATTTAATAATCCTACCAAAAAAGTTTAAACAAGGTTTTAGAAAAATTATACCTTTAATTTCAATATCTTCTCTCCCATTTTAATTATCTTAAAGGGCATAAAAAGGGTTTAGAGAAAAAAAATTAGTGTATTTATGATAATATGGGGTCTAAACATAAATGAGACAAAATTGAAATTAAAATTTCATAACCTGTAATGTTACATCAAGAGAGTTCACAACTAAAAATTAATTATCTTTTGTGAAAGCTTTCAACATTTCAAAACATATTTAGATAACTGAAAACTGCACATCCTATATGTCCAAAATTTTGAAAACGTTCCTTCAAATTTGGGAGAAAATAAACACATGAGCATGTGTTTTTTTATAAAATATAAATTTGAATTATTAACAAGATTAATATTTTTTATAAAAATTGTGTCTCTCTATAAATTAATTTAGATATAAAAAGGCATTTTTATCCCCTAAATTAAATCACTAAAAATATAACAGTCTATAAACTATGTCAAATAAACTTCAAGATAGATAAAATTAATTTTTAAAGAAATTGATTTTTGATTTCCACAAGTGTTGATTTTAAAATAAAATTTCAAATAATAAAAATATTTTAAAATTAGAAAAAACATTTAAAAATATTACACACCAATGTTCTTTGAAATAGAAGATAAAAATTTGAAATTAAAAAGTCAATACTATTAATGTATAAAAAATATTTTATCATGCTCGAGTTCACCCAAAAAAATGTATTTTCTATTTAAAAACATTTTAGATTTAATTAATATCCCCCTAAAATTAGGAATACATCAGGTAGACCCTTGACATATAAATAAATAGTTAAAAAATAAACAAAAATCACTTTAGATAGTGAAACAAATCAATCAATCAATTTAATATTTAAATGAAAGATATAAATGAATCAGTGTTCTAAATATTTAAATAAATATGATAAATGAATCAATAATTTAAAAATAGAATTATATCATTATAATTGAATACTTCAAGTAATGTATACAATTAGATAAATATCCTGGATAGAAATTCTCAAAGAAAATAGAACCCTTAAAAATTTCCATTTTTAAGATAATAATTTAACATGAAAATTACAAGAAATTTATTAAATATTTATCTCTGAAGTTCTATAGGATTTAAACAAGGTTTTATCTAACAAAACATTGAATTCAAGAGTCAAAATTAAGTTACTAAATATTTTTTTACAACATGATTAAAATCTAGTGATTAAAATGAAAATTTCAATCATGCTCAAGAATTTTACTTGAAGTGTGGTTTTCATATTTCTAAAAATTTATTTTGTAAAAAAAATTACACTAGAAATATTCAAGGAAGAAAAAGATAGAATCCCACTTAATAATTATTTTTATGGTAAGGGGTTTAACCAAATTGAAAAAAATATTTAATCAATTGAATTATAAATGAATTTAGATAATTAAAAACAACTAAGAAGTCAAAAAATGAGTTTCTTAAGGACCCACTATTTATGTACGATGCTTCTCATTGGGAATTTCTCTCGATACAAGATTTTTAAAAAATAGTCAAGATACTAGATATTTTGATTACCAAAATTTGGGTACATAAATATTATATAATAATGATTTTTATGCCCACATTTTCTTAGGATATGAATTATCTAAAAAATATAAGATCTTATAGAAAAACTATTTGAAGGGGGATGAACTGATTTTAGTCTAACATATCAAGAATTTTTAAAATTACATTCATAAATCATTTAAACAAATTTTCAATAATAATTATAAAATTTATATTGAGGGATAACTGTTTCAAAAATGGAATTCATGGTATTTTTAGAGGATCATTCATTATAAACAAGGCCATAATTTTTTGACATTTCTTTGTGAGCCTAATATTAAATTTGAATTTTTCTCACCTTGGGTGAATATTGAATGAGATTTTTTATATTATACCATTATTGATTCTAATTTTCGAACTTATGGTTCCTCTTTTAATTTCATTTATAATTCCTACTTTTATTTGGATAGTTGATCATTATCACCCAAAAAATATTATATTTATTTCTAAGATCCTTGAATTTTGTTTTTTCTCACTAAATCATTTTTTTAATTTTTATCTAGAATATTGGAGATATTCATAATCATGATGCAGAGAGGGACAAGAAAAGGTGGAAGGATAAGATGAAGTGGGTTAATTTATCTCATCATGGGCTATAACATTCTCTTACTATTTCAGGTATTCCTAAATGCTCTTGTATTAAATTATTAATATCTTAAGTAGAAAAAAATAATTTATCAATGAAATTTTGATAAATGTGTTAAAGACCATAAATGTCATTTAATATCATGGAATGTTCAATTATATATTTTTGGAGTTAGATACTGATTTAGTATGATATTCCAAGGCCTAAAAAGTCTTAGTAAATATTGCATAAAAATATTAAAGATAATCTGTTAAGCACACACTTTTTATTCAAAATAATTGGATAACTCCAAAATAGTGCATCATATGAAAAATCTAAGACCATTATTATGTCTAAAATGTGGTATTTACCCTAGTAGGGGTATATCATTTGAAGGCACAGGAAATTTGGATTCCTCACTCATGAGAAACATTTATTAAATAATATTTAATATATTATTTTATTAAAAATAATTAAAAATATTGGTTCTTTATATGAGAAATCTGAGACTATCGATAGGTCTAGAATACGGTGTTTAACCTAGATGAGGTATAACATTCGTAGGCGTTGAACGTTTGAATGTATCACTATATGAAATAACCATTTTTATTTTAATTAATTAATTATTCCAATTTTTAATTAGTAAATCATTAATATCTCTCAAATAGTTCATCTTTTGGGAAATCTGAGACTGTTTTTGGGTCTGAAATTAGGGTTCTACCCTAGAAAATTTATAAAATTCATAAGCTTTAAATATTTGGATGGCTCACTCACGATAAAAACATTATTATTGTTATTTAATTATTTATTCCAATTTTTAAATAATAAATCACTAATATCTCTTAAATAGTGCATCATATGAAAAATATGAGACCATCATTGGGTCTAGAATGAGGTGTTTACCCTAGGTGTGGAATAACTTTTTTTCTTAACTATGACGATCTAGATAACATGATCCATTTTTTTATAATTTAAAAAATTTTAATTCATTCATTTATTTATAACACATCTTGAGATCATAAAGGTATAGAGTTTTAGAGAGTCCGGATACATTGGAGAATCCTTAATACACATCCTATAAAAGGAAATCCCCAAACTATTCTTTAAAAGGGTAACCAACATAGAGGGAGCTCGAACGCTATCCCACTCCTACCTGTCCTTAAGCTCTATGAAAAGATATTTTGAAAACATAGGGTGAGAGACAACAAGCTCATTAATGGGTTATTAAAACAAAATAAAACCAAAAAGTGTTTTTCAGTTCAAAATAAAAATTAAAACATATTATAATGTTTGTTAATGATATCTTAGGAAAACATGTAAACTTTATAATAATGAAAATCTCAGTGAAAATGATTTCAATTTATATTTGTAGCATTTGGAAAATCTTCTTTGATCATTCATAAAGTAATTGGTAATGTCACTTGAAAATCTATTAAGTATTCATAATTAATTCTCAAAGGCACCTTGGATTATAGAATGAATTCTCGATTCACTCCTGAGACATGGTGGACATAGTCCCATGACGGATTAGGTTCACTCTCTAATCACATAATGTGCTTGGGATAAACCTTCCACACACCATCATGTGCTTGGGATAAACCACCTGCACACCATACTTGACATATAATGAAATTAACACATTAACCAATGAATTAGAGCGCTATCAAGGCACACCCTTTATAAAAATTTCATTCTCATACACCCAAGTGAAAATTTTGGAATTATAATTTACACCTTTTCATTATGAGGACCTTGAAATTTCTTTAAAACCATGATCTTTGAAAACCATTTCATAAAAAAAATCTTTTTTGATCATTCGTGTTTCATGATAAAATTGGTTTTTAGTTAAAAATACATAATTATTTTTTCATGTATATGTATGTGACATATTTTCATAAAAGATACACATATTTATATATATAAATTTACTTACATAGATAAAACATGATTTCATACTCATGCACGCACGCACACACACATATCAATTAAAAATAATAACACTTTTACATAAAATGACATATACCCTTACAATCATATATTTATATATATAAACATCAAAAGTATTATATATATATATATATGTCTTAAATAAAAATGTTTCATATGAAATGATATATATGAATATATATATATATATATATATTTATTTATTTATTTATACATCCACTTGTTTTGAAAGAAAAATATTAATTTGAAGGATCGATAACCTCTCTTGCAATCATAGGGGCCTAATTAAAATTAAAATAACATTAAATTAATTTTAAAGAGATATCCATGGGTGGATTTTATTTTAAACATGTCATGATATATAGACACACACACACAAATATGTATATACATTCAAAACATTATTATTAAAATAAAACATTTGAAAATATAATGACATCATTCATATATAAAGGAGTCCAACTGAAGTTCTTTAATTATTAAAAATAATTTTAAGAAAAATAAGTCTAACTATCCAAATAAATTTAAACATTTATGATTTTTCTAATTTGAAAAATTAATTTATAACATAACAATAATTACCTTTCCATCATCAAAATATCATTATAAAAAAATATAAAATTCGTAAATAGTTTAAAATTTTCATTATTGTTTTTTAATAATGACATAATAAAAATTTATTTAAACATCCCTAGAGAAAATATTAGTAATCAACTAAAAAAATTGGAATAAAATAGACAAAAAATACATTTCCCATAAACAGATTTGAAATAAATCAACTTTTTAGGAAAATTTTATAAGGGATAAATTCATGAAAAATGCGTCGTTTTCTTACTATAGAAAAATAATCATTTGAACAATCGAGTAATATTGTGAAGTGGTTAGAACCAATTAGCATAGAATATATGAATTACATAAAATTCCTGAACATATTTCATTAAATAAAATCTCTTACCATGAAGATTCTATAGAGAAAACAATTACATAGCGAGAAGGGTTGAATACTAATGATAAATTTGGGAACACTTTGAACATAAAAGAACAATTTTATAAAAAACGAATCCCCTTACCTTTACAATGATTCAATTTCTTTTCAACACAGAAACAATTACAAAAGGTGGGTTACAAAGATATTGAAAAAAATTTGAAAACAAAGATGAAAATTGACTTTCTTATATGTATTTTATAAAACAAATTCCAATTAACTTCTTTGCAAGATGATTGTATTAAGGTTTTCAAGAAACAGACCTACTCTAAAGGATCTTCAAATATAGAACTACACTGCAAGGACATATGGAAAGGGAAACTTGAAGGGAGACCCTCATCTAGACTTATTTCTACGCCAAAGGGTTACACCTATATTTATACACCTTCCATCCCAAAATATCATCGGACAACACAAATCACAAATTAACTGTGTACCATAACACTTCTAAATTATACATGAAATCTATCATTTATCAGAAAATATTAGTCTATTTTGATGGTGGTCACAAAATGTGAAACCGAAAATTGAGAATTGAAATTTTATAACCCCTAAAAGTTTTCTATTTTCAGACAGTCTACAAGAATCACAAGGATACAAACCTCACAGATTATTGGCAGAACATGATGACATCATTGGTTTCAAAAATAATACATGGAATACTGGACGAAACGCAGTGGGTCAACACGATGAAGATGACAATAGATTGACCAATTATTTTCAGAAAACCCCATCTGAGATAGCTAAATCTACATAGTCTTAGTATACCTCGCATCATGAGATTTTCCATCGGATGAACCGCACCCAACACGCTAATCCGGAATGCGTGTGGTTTCCTTGTGAGAGCATTGTTTCCCCCAGACAGGGTGTCGTTGGTGCCTCGAGGAGTAGGAACACGAAGGGGGCATCGAATTCAGCTGTACGCTACTCTCCCATTTCTTCTCTCTCTATTTCCTATATTTTATAATGATTATTTATATCTTATTATAATTTGATATATATATATTTATATATTAAATTGTTGAAACACACATATATATAGATATATTAATTCCTAATTTCCTACTTAATAATAAAACATATTATTATTATTGTCTTATCAAAATAATAATATTCATGTAATTATACATTACTTCAAATATCTATGGTTGTTAATTTATTTAGTTTTCACAACTATATATAGTATGCATCCCAATTTATTAATTCAAATATATTCTTTATTATAACATTAGAAACAATAAATTAAATTAAGTATATTTTATATAAACATTTTTATATTCCTAAAAAAATGTAAAATGGTTTTTAATAAATTTTAATGTTTTAAAATTACATTTTACTAAACTCTATTGCATTAAAAACACAATTCAATAAATTTCAACATAAATATTTATATTTTTTATTGAGATTACAAACATACATATATAATTTTTTTATGTAAATTAGACACAAAATACACGTACATACATAATTTGTTTTGAATAATTCAAAATTCATAACATGAATAAAATGTAAAACTGATATGTTCACTAATTGATTCATGGTCTATTTTAATTCAGTAAAAGTTTTATACAAGATGTTATTTTTATTTATACACACAAAAATATATCATCTTACAAACCATATTTATATATATATATTACTTCTCTTTTTATTGAAACTAATATTTACCCATCAAAAAATAATTAATATTAAACTCTAAAATATAAATTAAAAAAATAAAATAAAATATTCACTAAAACACAGATCATTACATTATACCCCGATTAAAAGAATTACATCCTCACAATTCTATCACCGTACCTAAAGAAATTATGAATTTATCCATTCAAAATTTTGAAAACTAGGAGCGAAAGACCTTCCCTTAAAGTAAAACCCTAAAAAATTAACTTATGGCCTCTAAATGTTCAGAGGGTTTCTATATATCCTAACCTCTAATGTTATCAATACCTAGGATCTAATACCAACTACGTTGACCCATAAAACATGATCCATTTTTCTCTAATTTAAATAATTTTAATTAATTCATTTATTTATAACACAACCTGAGATAAAAAAGTTACTGAGTTTGAGAGAGTTCGGATTCATTGGATAATCCTCAATACACGTCCTATAAAAGGAATGTCCCAAACCATTCTTTACAAGGGTAAAAACCTTAGTGATATCTTGACCACTCTCTCACTTCCACGTGTCCTTAAGCCCTATGAAAAGAGATTTTGAAAACATATGGTGAGAGACAACAAGCTTAGTAAGGGGTTTTTAAAACAAAATGAAACCAAAAAGAGTTTTGAAATTCCAAATTAAAATTAAAACATATTATAAATTTTGTTAAGGATAGATTATGAAAACATTTTTACTTTCCAATAATAAACATTTCAGTGAAAAAGGATTTCAATTTATATATATAGAATTTGGAAAATCTGATTTGATCATTCATAAAGTAAAAGTAATGTCACTTGAAAATATATTAAGCATTCATAATTAATTCTCAAAGGCACCTTGTATTATAGCATGAATTCTTGGTTCACCCCCAAGACATGGTGGATATAGTCCCATGATGGATTAGGTTTACTCCGCAATCCATGATGTGCTTGGGATAATCCTCTCGTGCACTGTGATGTGCTTTGGATAAACCTCCCATACACCATGATGTTCTTGGGATTACCATCCCACAAACCATATTTGATATATCATGATATTAACACATTACCCAATGCATTAGAGTGCTATCAGGGTGCACCCTTCATAAACATTTCATTCTCATACATCTAAGTGCGACTTTTGGAATTATAATTTACATTTTTTCATTATTAGGACTGTGAAATTTATTTAAAACCACAATATTTTAAAACCATTTCATAAAAGAAAACTTTCTTGATCATTTATGGGTCATGATAAAATTGGTTTCTCATTAAAAATATATAAGTATACTTTCATGCATATGGATGTAACTGTTTTTCATAAAAGATACATATATTTATATTTACATTTACTTTCATAAATAAAACATGATTGCATACCCATGCATATATATATATATATGTATGAATGTATATATATATATATATATATATCGTTTAAAAATAATGGCACTTTTACATAAAATTGCATATGCACATACATTCGTATATTTACATATATAAACATCAAAAGTAATATATATATATACATGTCTTAAATAAAACTATTTCATATGAAATGACATATATATACATATACATATATATATTTATATATTTTTATAAATCCACATGTTTTAAAAGAAAAAAAATTAATTTTAAGGTTTGATAACCTCTCTTGCAATCATATGGGACAAACTAAAATTCAAGTAACATTAAAATAATTTTATTAAAGAGAGATCCATGGGTAGATGCGAATTTAAACTTGTCATGATACACACACACACACACAAATATGTACGTACATTTCAAACATTATTATCAAAATAAAACTTTTGAAAATCTAAGGACATTGTTCATGTTTAAAGGATTACAACTGAAGTTCTTTAATTATCCAAAATAATTTTAAGAAAATAAGTCTCACTATCCAAAACAATTTAAAGATTTATGGTTTTTCTAACATAAACATCAATTTAGAACATGAAAATAAACCCCTTTCCATCATTATTAAATAGTTTAAAATTTTCATGCATGTTTTTTAATGATGACATAATAAAAAATTATCTAAACAACACTGGAGTGAATATTAGTAATTGACTAAAAACAAATTTGAATAAAATAGATAAACAATACGTTTCACATAAACAGATTTGAAATAAGTCAACTTTGTAGGAAAAGTTCTAAAGGGATGAATTCATGAAAAATGAATTACTTTCTTACTATAAAAAAAATAATGATTTGAATAATTGATTAATAACATAAATAGGTTAGAACCAATTGGCATTGAATACATGAATTGCATAAAATGACTGAAAAATATTTCATAAAATAAAATCTCTTACCATGAAGATGCAACAAAGAAACAAATTACATAGAGAGAAGGGTGGAATACTACTGATAAATTTGGGAGAACTTTGAAAATAAAATAATACTTTTATAAAAAAATAATCCCCTTACCTTGAAAATGATTCAATTACTTTGAAATAGGGAAACAATTACAACAGGATGGTTACTAATAGATTGAAAACACTTAGAAAATTCAGAATAAAATTTACTTACTTATATGTATTTTACAAAAAAAATTCCCCTTACCTTCTATGCAAGCTGCTCATACTAAGGTTTCTAGGAAATGGACCTATTGTAAAGGATCTTCAAATATGGAACTACACTGCAAGGACCTATGACAAGGGAACCTTTAAGGGAGACCCTCATCTGGACTTCATTTTATGCCAAAGGGTTACACTTATATTTATACACCCGACATCCCAAAAAATCATTGAAAAAACACGTCACAAATGATGTTTGTACCATAAGACTTCTAAATTCAACATGAAATCTATACTTTATCAGAAAATATTAGTCTATTCTGATGGTGGTCACAAAATGTGACACCTAAACTTGAGAATTTCTTTTTTTTAACCCCTGAAATTTTTCCATTTTCAGATGGTCTATAAGAATATCAAGGATAAAAAAACTCACTGATTGTTGGCATAGTGTGATCGCATCATTGGTTGCAGGAATTGGACATGGACTAACTAACAAAATGTAGTGGGTCGATGCGATAAAGATGGAAACCGATTGACTAATTTTTTTTTTGCAAAACCCCATCTGAGATGGACAAATCTACATAGTCAGAGTAGACTTCGTGTAATGAGATTCTCCATCAGATAAACAACACCCGCCATGCCATTCTGGAATGTGTGTGGTTCATTGGTGTGATCATGATTTCCCCCGGACAGGGTGTCGTCGGTGCCTCGAGGAGGAGGAACACAGGGGGGTCATCTTCAGTTGTATGCTACTCTCCCCTTTCTTCTCTATTTTTTCAATTTTATAAAGATTTATTATATCTTATTATTATTTGATATATATATATATATATTCAATTTTAGAAATAAAAATATATAAATATTTTATTCTAAATTTCCTAATTAATAAGAATACATATTATTATTATCTTATAAAAATAATAATATTCATGTAATTATACATTTGTTCTAATATCTATGGTTATTAATTTATTTAGTTTTTATGATTATATGTAGTATATAAGCCAGTTGATTATTGTAAATATATTTTATATTCTAACATTAGTAATAATAAATTAAATAAAGTTTGTTTTATATAACCATTTTTATCTTCTTAAAAATGTAAAAAAGGTTTATAATAAATTTTAATGTTTAAAAATTACGTTTTATTCAACTCTATTGCATTAAAAACACAATTTAACAAATTTCAACATAAATATTTATATTGTTTATTGATATTACAAAATTGCATATATAATTTTTTTTATTTGATGTTAATTAGACACAAAATATATGTACATACATAATTTTTTTAAAGAATTCAAAATTCATAACATGAATAAAATGGAAAACTGATATGTTAACTAATTGATTCATGGTCAATTTTAATTTAGTAAAAGTTTTCTACAAGATATTATTTATATTTATACACAAAAAAAAGATATCATCTTATAAACTATAGTTATATATATATATATTACATATATTATTATTGAAGTTAATATTTACCCATAAAAGAAATTAATTAATATTAAACTCTAGAATATCAATTAAAAAAATGAAAAATATTATATTGATTAAAAAAAGATCGTAACATTATCACCCTCTTAAAATAATTTTTTCCTCATAATTCCATCACTGTACTGAAATATATTATTAATTTCACTATTTAGAATTATAAAAAATAGAAGTGAAAGACCTTCCATTAAAGTAAAACCCTAGAAAATAAATGTATGACTTCTAATGTTTTAGAGGGATTCTCTGTATCCTAACCTCTAAAGTTATCTATACCTTGTCTCTGATACCAACTATGATGACCTAAAAAACATGATCCATTTTTTCTTCTAATTTAAATAATTTTAATTAATTCATTTATTTATAACACAACCTGAGATCGCAAAGGTATAGAGTTGTAGAGAGTTCGGATACATCAAATAATCCTCAATACACATCATATAAAAGGAAAGCCCCAAATTATTCATTACAAGGGTAAACACCTTAGTAGGAACTCTATTAATATCTCGCTTCTACATGTCCTTAAGCCATGTGAAAAGATATTTTTAAGACATTGGGTGAGTGACAAAATTCTTAGTTAGGGGTTTTTAAAACTAAATTAAACCAAAAATAGTTTTTCAATCCAAAATAATAAGTAAAACATATTATAAATTTTGTTAATGATATATTAGGAAAACATGTATACTTTCCAATAATAAACATTTGATTGAAAAAGGATTTCAATTTATATATGCAGCATTTGAAAAATCCGCTTTGATCATTCATAAAGTAAAAGTAATGTCACATGAAAATCTATTAACCACTCATAATTAATTCTCAAAGGCACCTTGGATTATAGAATGAATTATCAGTTCACTCCAAAGATAATGTGGACATAGTCCCATTATGGGTTAGGTTAACTCCCTAATCCCATAATGTTATTGGGATAAACCTCCTCCACACCGTGATGTGCTTGGGAAAAACCTCTCATGCACCATGATGTGATTGGGATAAAACTTTTGTGCACCGTGATGTGCTTGGGATAACCCTCCCATGCACCATACTTGATATTAACACATTACCCAATGCATTGGAGCGCTATCAGGGCGTACCCTTCATAAACATTTCATTCTCATACATCCATGTGTGAATTTAAGAATTATAATTTACATTTTTTCATTATGAGGACCATGAAATTTCTGTAAAAATATGATCTTTGTAAACCATTTCATATAAAAACTTTATTGATCATTTGTGTGTCATGATAAAAGTGGTTTCTCATTAGAAATACATAATTATACTTTCATGTATATGTATGTAATAGTTTTTCATAAAATATGCACACACACACATATATATATACACATTTTCTTTCATAGATAAAACATAATTGCATACTCGTGCATATATATATATATATATATATATATATATATATATCAATTAAAAATAATAACACTTTTACATAAAATGACATATGCACATACATTCGTATATTTACATATATAAACATCAAAATAATCATATATATATACATGTCTTAAATACAACTATATCATATGAAATGATATATATATATATATATGCATATACATATATATAAATTTATTTATTTATTTATTTTTATAGAACCACTTGTTTTAAAAGAAAAACATTAATTTGAATGTTCAATAACCTCACTTGTAATCTTAGGGGCCTAATTAAAATTAAAGTAACATTAATTTAATTTTATTAAAGGGAGATCCATGGGAGGATGATATTTTAAATATGTCATGATATATATATATACACACAAATATGTACATACATTTGAAACACTATTATCAGAATAAAACCTTTCAAAATTTAATGACATTGTTCGTATCAAAAGGAGTCCAAATAAAGTTCTTTAATTATTCAAAACAATTTTAAGAAAAATTAGTGTCATTATCCAAATAAATTTAAACATTTACGGTTTTAATAACGTAAAACATTAATTCAGATCATGATAATTATCCTCTTTCCATCATCAAAATATAATTATAAAAAAATATAAAATTCGTTAATAGTTTAAAATTTTCATGCTTGTTTTTTAATAATGACATAATAAAAAATTATCTCAACATCCCTAGTGAATGATATTAATTTACTAAAAAACATTGGAATAAAATAGATAAAAAATATGTTTCACATAAACAAATTTTAAATAAATCAACTTTGTAGGAAAAGTTCAAAAGTGATGAATTCATGAAAAATGCATCATTTTTTTACTATAAAAAAATAATAATTTAAAAAATCGATTAATACATGGAAGTATTTAAGAAAAATTGGAATAGAATAAATTAATTGCATAAAACTCTTGAATATATTTCATAAAATAAAATCTCTTACCGTGCAGATGCAACAGAGAAAAAAATTACATAGCAAGAAGGGTTGAATACTACTGATAAATTTAATAACATATTGAAAATAAAATAATACTGTTACAAAAAAAAGAATCCCCTTACCTTTCCAATGATTCAATTTCTTTGCAACATGGAAACAATTACACAAGGAGGGTTACTAAAATATTGTAAATACTTTGAAAATAAATATGAAAAATGACTTTCTTATATGTATTTTAAAAAACAAATTCCCCTTACCTACTATGCAAGCTAATCGTACTAAGGTTTTTAGAAAATGGACCTACTATACAGGATCTTCAAATAGGAAACTACACTGCAAGGACCTATAACAAGGGAACCTTTAATGGGGACCCTCGTCCTTACATCTTTCTACACCAAAGGGTTACACTTATATTTATACACTTTCCAACTGAAAAAAATCACCAAAAAACACACCTCACAAATTAAGTGTGTACCATAAGACTTCTAAATTCAACATAGAATCTATAATTTATCATAAAATATTTGTCTATTCTGATGGTGGTTTCAAAATGTAAAACCAAAACTTGAGAATTGAAATTTTATAACCCCTAAATTTTTTCCATTTTCAGACAGTCTACATGAATCACAAGGATACAAAAATCATCTATTATTGGAAGAGCGTGATCGCATCATTGGTTACGGGGATCATCCATGGACTACCGGACAAAATGCAATGGGTCGACACGATGAAGATGAAACCTAGTTGACTAAATATTTGTGAAAAAACCCAATCGAGATGGTAAAATTTTCATAATCTAAGTAGATCTCACGTCATGAGATTATCCATTGGATGAACCGCACCCAACATGCTGATCTGTAATGAGTGTGGTTCCTTGGTGCGAGTGTTGTTTCCCTTGGAAATGGTGTCATTGGTTCCCCAAGGAGGAAGAACAGGGGGGTGTGACCTTCTTGGAAGTTTCCCAAGGTGTGTGTGAGTGAGGAAAAAGTACACTGGAAAGGACATGTGTTGTCCTGTGGGGACTTTCATTAGTCAGAAGACCCGTTCGAGCATGTGGGTGGACCCAGGGGTGGGCCCCACGTGTCTGCGGGGCAACTGGTGGTACTTGGTGGGCCAGGACCCGACGGACATGTTAAGGCAGGGTGGTTGTGCTGTCACTGGGACCCAGTTGTTACATTTGGTATCAGAGGTGGTACCCAGCCTTAAGTGCGGTGCACTGCTTGGGTTGAGATGTAGGGCCCACAACGAGGACGTTGTGCTCTAAAGGGGGGGGGGGTTGTAACACCCCCAAAAGATAAAGGTTTAAATGAATAAATGATATGACTCATGTCAACAAGGTGCACCTTCCTTTTCGGGAGCTTCTCTGATTAGAACTCCGCAGTTAAGCGTGCTTGTCCTAGAGTAGTGATCAGGATGGGTGACCTTCTAGGAAGTTTCCCAAGGTGTGTGTGAGTGAGGACAAAGAATACTAAAAAGGACATGTGTTGGCCTGTGGGGACTGTCATTAGTCAGATGACCCGTTCGGGCATGTGGGTGGCCCCTGGAGTGGGCCCCACATGTCTGTGGGGAAACTGGTGGTACCTGGCGGGCTAAGACCCGATGACCATGTTAAGGCAAGGTGGTTGTGCTGTCACAGGGACCCAGTTGTTACATCGGTTGTACACTACTCTCCCCTTTCTTCTCTTTTTTTTAAATTAAATAAAGATTTATTATATCTTATTATTATTTGATATATATATATATATATATATATATATTAAATTGATGAAATACACAAATATACGTAAATATATTAATTATTAATTGATAAGAAAACATATTATAATTATTATTGTCTTATCAAAATAATAATATTCATGTAATTGTATATTTATTCTAAAATCTATGGTTATTAATTTATTAAGTTTTCACCATTATATATATATTATGTATGACGATTGATTAATTTAAATATATTATCTATTCTAATATTAGTAAAAATAAATTAAATAAATAACGTTTTATATAAACTTTTTTATATTCCTAATAAAATAAAAAAAGGTTTATAATAAATTTAAATGTTTTAAAATTACATTTTATTAAACTATATTTCATTAAGAACATAATTTAATAAATATAAAAATAAATATTTAGATTGTTAATTGAGATTAAAAACATACATATATAAATTATTATTATTATTTGATGTTAATTAGACACAAAATACACATACACACATAAAATTTGTTCAATAATTAAAAATTCATAACATAAATAAAATGTAAAACTGATATATTAACTAATTGATTCATGGTATATTTTAGTTCAGTAAAAGTTTTCTGTAAGATATTATTTATATTTATACACACAAAAAGATACCATCTTACAAACCATAGTTATAATCACATATATATATTACTTCTCCTATTATTGAAACTAACCTTTACCCATAAAAGAAATTAATTAATATTAAAATCTAAAATATCAATTAAAAAACGAAAATATTCTATTTACTAAAACTCGGATCATTACATTAATGGATGTTTGAGATTATTTGATTTTTATGTAAAATAAATAAATAATTTAATTAGTTAAAATTGAGAAACACTGTTCATCTTCTCCATGTAATTCCTTCCCTCCATTAAAATTATGAATGAAACCTAAACCATGAATTTTTAACCATTTTTAATGACTTAAAAATAGAAATGACTTAATGAGATGGAATTAAACACTCATTATTAATTATTTCAGTTTAATGAGTGGATTATTGGGGATTTTTTGGTTTTTGAGCAGATGTATGTGCGCAGGGTTCTTTAAATAGTTGTAGCCTTCAAATATTCTTGAGGGGTTGGTGTTGTTGAATCCGGTCGAACCTAAAAAATCCTACATGAAACCATCAGCTACATGAAAGGCTAGATCTAGGCACTGGGAGGATTATATCTTCTTTGTTGTGGGACCCCAAACCCCATTTTGTTCCTCTTGTGCATAGCACCCCAATTTGGTTCCTTTTTTATTTTATTTTTTATTTTTATTCATTATTAATTTTTTTAATCATCTATCTTAAATATCTTTCACAATATTGATTGTTTTTACACACTGTTAGTGTCGTTGGATTCATCTCGATGAGTATAAGAAAAATAATGTTTTTTGTTTCAAAGTCAATAAGGTATTCCTCAATCCATTTTTTTCATTTTAATGGATCTTTGGAAATAAATTATCAAAGGGTAAATTCTAAATTATAAATGGATAATTTGTGGAAAAAATTATCATAAAATAATTATAGATGGATAACTTGTAAAATAAATTGTTAGAAAATAATTGTACAATTTTCCAAGGATAATTATAATAGAGTTGTCACATGATTATTACACAAATTATCAAAAAAAGTTGTTAATAATTATAAAAGGATAAATCACTAAATTATGAAATAATAATTGGGGAAACAAATTATCATAAGATAATATAAAAATAATAATTTATGAAGGAATAATTATTAGAATATAATTATACAAATTAATAATGGATAATTATAAGGAAACTATCACATGATGTATATTATCAAAATTATCATGGGATAATTACCTCTTTTATGAAAGGATAATTTTTATAATTTTTAGATAATAATATCATAGAATTATCAATGATAATACCACCATAATATTAAATGAAAATTTTAAATAAAAATATCAAAAAAAATTTTAATATTATCGCATGTAATATTTTAATTGATAATTTGAAATTATCTATGTGAGAAAAAATATTATAACATGTAATATTTTAATCAGTAATTTTGAAAATTATCCCAGAGAAAGAATGTATCATCGTATGTGTTATTTTATTTCCTTATGAAATAAAATAACTAATATTGGTTCTAGGAACCCTTGATGAATGTCGAGCGTTGGTGTGTCTACGATTACAATAATATGGCAGTGAGGAGGTGTATTAAACCACACAGGGGGGTTTATCTTTCCCACTAACATCGATGACCTTGAGGTAGGTGGTTCCGTCTTTCTTTTTCAATAACCCTATAATTTCTTGATTTGAATAAATTTATTTCATTTGATTTTTGAATGGTTTTTGCATGAATTTGAAAAAAAACCCAATTCCATTTAATTGGGGTGTGTCTTCAAATGTATGGAAATGGTTTCACTTGAATTGATTAATTTTGAAACAGAATTGATGGAATTTGTTAAATTTTGAAAATGGATTAATTTTTTTTTGATAGAAATCCAGTGGTTTTATCTTATTAAAGAGGCATGTTTTTTATTAAAACCTATTTTGGTTTTAAATAAAAAAATTTGCATTTGAAATAGGGGAATGAGATTTAATTGTATTTTAAGTAGTCTTAAAATAAATTTCCCTTCATTGATTGTGTAAGAGAACATGCAAGTCTTAGGTAGTTTGTGAGTTATTTGGACAAACTCTACAATTACTACAGCGTTCTAAAACATACATGCAGTAGTTCACATACCTTAGACAATGCTGATGAGTACTCTCTAACCAGTGTTTAGATTATATGTGTGTACACATATTTCTGTGATCACTTAGAGAGTGAAGAGTCAAATAGCAGGAAATACTATCGTACCTATTTCGAATATGACCATGTTGCTCACTTGTTTATTTATATATGAGATATAATTGTATTACAATGTTAATAAAATAGTTTTACATTCCCCTTTTGAGTTTATATAAATTTTTTTATATAAAATTTTATATTTAATCTATTATTTTAGAAATATTCTATCACTTGTAAAGTAAAGCTTGTGCTTAAATTATTTTCCATATTTTGAATTGTATAACATGACTGTCTAAATAGTCTTTAAAATAAAAAAACATGTTTACTTTAAAATTTAAATCACTTACTTTGGTTAATCTATTATTGGAATCTATTATGGAATCCTTGGTGAGACCCAACTAGGCCTTTTAGCTCACACCCTACTTGTACCTTTGGGTGTTTGTATATTATCTTCTTCTAAGTTTAAGAAAAGGAAAATGATCACTTAGAGGTGGATCTAGCTACTGAATCATGGTCTTAGTGAGTTGTTTCTTTAGGGACATGGGTTGTGTTTCCCTGTTTTAGTACATGGGTTGTAACACTTTGGACTTGTTTATTCCTTATTATATTTTTGGTATTTTACTCCTAGTGGAGTTTTCTTTTGATATGAATATTCTCATTCTTCTTTTACTTTTACATTTTTAGTGAAAATCATTTCCAATTGCATGTTGTATGATGTCAGGTGCTAGTTTCAAACCTATGGGGATCAAGAATACCCTTTGAGCTATGTTAGGGCTAGCTCAGTTATCAAGTTACTAGGGTATCCAGGTTGGTTCATCACATGGGATATGGGGAAATTTTTTACTTTTATTACTTGAGTTGGGTGAAGGGAGATATTCATCGCTTGAACTCTAAGTTGTTACTTTGAAGTCCTTATTACTCTCCTTCTTCTTGTTCAACTTCTTTTTAGATAAGGGGTACTATAGCTTGATGTGGCCCTTTTTTAATCATAGAACCATAGCTCTGTTTCACCTTTTTTTTATTCTCCTTTTTTGTATGACAATAATGTTTCTTTATTTTCATTAACTTTATTAAATTCTTGGACAAGTGTTCAAGATTGGAATAACTTTTATATTAATATTAATTATTTTTTCTAATGGTAATTTACTTAATTTTATCCTTGAAATCTTCCAATTCATTCATATCCTTCCTTTTCATTGTGATCTCATATGTCATTAGTGACCCAATGAGCTCTTCAGTTGGTATATTCTTGATATCTATTACTTCTTGAATCACTATCACTTTGGGTGCCTAAGAGCAAGGTAAGACCCAAATATTCTCTTAAAAATCATATATCATGTAATAAAATCCCCTAAATACTTCCTTCCATTAAAAATATAAGTGAAACAAGTGAAAATTTTGGTTATATATTCGTTATGATTCATACTAAATATTTCACAATCTTTGAGACACATATCAAGTCTAGTATCCTTTACATTTTTGGTTCCTTCATGCATAACTTCTAACAATTTCTAAATTTTATGAGTAGTTTTAAAAATAGAAACACTATTAAATTTATTTCTATCCATCCCAAAATGTATATAATTTATATATTTTCACCAATCTTAAAATACACTATATAATTAGGGATATATTTTTCTTATTTTTCTTTATTGGGTGTTTAACCATGCATAATCATTCTCTAATCTGGATATCTTATACTTCTAAAAAATTAGGAATTATATTTTTCTAATAACCATAGTTTGATCCATAAAATTATGTATCTATATCTATTTAGTGTACTTTGAGATCACTATGTATATTTGAGGTAGAGGACATATGTAAATAATCATTCTATGAAACTAGTTAAGTCTTTGAAATCAAATTCAACTCTAATTCCAATTGACTATCTGAGTAAAGAGAGAAGGTCATGAATTTCTTTTTAAAAAATTCTATAAATTAAAACTAAATTTTATGAAATTAAAATAACTAAATAGATAAACTAAAATTATAAGTGTTAAATGTATGATTGATAATTATAAGTGTAATAAATTAAATAAACAAGTCATAATAGAATAAATTAAAATGAAAGATAAGGCACAATTTTCTAAAGGAGTTTGGAAACAATCTATTAATGGATACCTTTGTCTCCTACCCTCAATATCCTTGATATTTTTTAGTTTAAACTCTTTATGTTCAATGGTTTAATCAAGATACCCAATCTCTATTAATTTTTTGAGGTTGGAGAAAGAAACATGTTTAATAATATAAGACCCTTAGTATTTAGTAGGTATATAAATAAACCCAATCACCCTTGCTTTTTAGTGGTTGAAGAAAGGAATCTTATAGAATTTTAGTGTTTGAGGCTATAAATCCAATTACACATCCAACCTATTAGTGGTTGTTTCTAGAAACCCAAAATCTATTACTTTTAAGGAAGTGATCACTTATCCCCCTAACAAATAATAGTAGCGATAACTGAATATACTCACTTTAATTGTAGTGATAAATTATCCCATCACACTCAATAGTAGTGATTACCTAAGAAAAGAAAAAAAGGAAGAGGCTTTCTTATCATAATCCCTTTGAAACACACTCTCAATCATCCAGTAAAGAACACAATAAGAATATATAGGAGGAATAAAAAATATTGTGGGAGAGAGCTTGAGAATCATGAGAATTAAGTAAAATGATCTCAAATATGATATTAAAGGTATACATAGACATATAATCACCATTTGTGGTGTATTTATAGCCTTCAATGGCTATTGGATCATTCTATAACTTCTGAGGAACCTAAATATCCATTGGGAGCGAATTAAGGCATATAAAGACCACTCTATTGGCTATTTTTTGATAGTATAGACACCACCAGGTAGTTGTTGGTACTTTTAGGTGTAGGATTCTAAAAATTTCATACATTCACATCTAGAACTATTTATTTGTTCTATCAACTCCACAACACAATGTCTAAAATATAAACACTAAAATTCATAAAATGACAATTTTAGAAACAAAATTAGATGTTTTTTATCATTAAAACCTACCTAATAGAGTGAGATAAAACACAAGGTTCTTTAGTTCTTTCCCTTGCATCCCACTCTCTATATAGGAGTGAATTTTAGAGATAGTTTCTCATACAATGATTAATTTCCATTAACCCTAAAGAGCATTTAGGAAACTAGGTTCTTTTCTTATGATGGTTTTTTGAGATATATTTTTTTTACTTTGGTGTATTTGAAGTATAGACTTATCTTCATTGTGTGATGATTATTGGGAACTAACGATTAGGTTCCCTGGTGAGCTCAGTGTGTCTCAATGCCACATTTGGGGAATAATGGCATGATCATGGAATTAATCAGTCACTCTGGGTAATTATTGTGGTTCAGATGATGCATGTGTAGTTATTAGTCAGTTGTACATTTATTGGATGGGAATCCTGCTAGATTTAGTTAGGCATGACATTGGTGTGAAATGAGGCATTTCTATTATCTCAAACCAATTGATTTGGTCTCCCTTGAGAGTTTGGTGAGTATGGATTTGTTTACCCCTATGCCATGGGGCCTAATTTGGAGTTCCCATTGTGTGTATGAGTGATTTTTTAGGTTTTTCCTAGTTTCCACTGCTGAGAAAGGTGGAAATTGTGTGTGGTATTTGAGTGAGGTATTATTTACAAGTTGGAATTTCCTTGGGTTTATTGGGAATGTGTGAGGTTCATCTTTGTTTATATATTGACTTGAAACTATTCATCTCTTTTTTTGTTTTTATGATATCCTACTGGGTATTTTTATATGCAACCATGGAAGGGATATGTACCAAATAGTTAGTGTGTCTATGGAGATGATATGCATGTTGGTGATGTCTTCTAAGGGAATTGTGCTCATAGAATTAATGGAGATGGTGTAGTCAGAGGTACATATGCATTCGATAGGGTTCATTGCAGATAATACTCTAAGTGGTGGATGGAACGACATGGTGACCACCATTTTATTAATAGAAAATATGATTTAGGTTATTCTCAGTTTTTTGGCCTTATATTCTTTCCCATATACCACCTTTTTATTGTAATGTTACTGGATGGTTAGTAAGTATTATCATGAATGTTTTATGTTGAAATAGTGGGTGCCCTAGACCTAACTATTCAGTTCTTTTGATTACCATATTGTGTATACTGTTAGCTATACATGATGTACTCATACCATTATAGTGTATATTGTTTCGAATCCACTGCTGAAATGGTAATGTCCAGAGATTAATTGTTGTATCGAAAGGTTATAGCCGATCCCAGGATATAATGAGAACCTCTAGATACTATGACATTAATCTTAAATACATGTTCTATGGTCAAGATACATCTTAATGATTGGACATAGTATATGTTTTACTATCAGGTGATGGGAGCTCATAATCATTGAGACTTCTTATCCTGAAGTTCTCACTTGGTGATCTCTAGTAGTGAGATCATGAGAACTGACCTGCCAATAGGAACACCACATGTTTCGGGTGTCATTAGATATTCCTATCTATGATCATGTGTAATTGTATCTTGACTTGAGATCATTACCAATGTATGTCATTTGATTGCATACTTTGATGCAAGACAAAAACCATGGCAATGGTGTCATAGAGAGGTAGTTTGTGCTAGGTGCATCATTGGTTGCATGACATTTGTTGACTAGTCAAGAAAGGATTTTTCACTTTTAGGTTATGTGAGTAATATATATCATTCCATGTTGAGAAGGATGATAGTACCTTCATAAGACCATTTCCATGGTAGTTGAAGGTAAATCTATCCATTTATATCAACAAACAATAAAGTAAGAAAAGGGCGATGACATGAGAGTGCATCCTGCTTTATGAGATATTACAGACAAAGATATTATGTTACACAGTACATGTTCGTAGGTTTATTGTCACTACTGTGATAATCCTTATCACTTTAGGGGCCAAGATGGGTTTCTAGATCCCACTCTTGGTCTTTAAATACTATTCACTATTGTCGAGATAATGGCCTAGAGGGTCACACACAATAGCGTATTCCAAAATCTTCCATATTCAGTTGAATAGGAGATTGGGACATGGTGGGCCCCACCATTAGGGTCTGAGATTTGTCCATGGTTAAAATATCATCAATGTAATAAATAAATTCATATTACTCAAGTTATGAATAATGGGTATTGAATTTATTTATTAAGTGTATTTACATGTTTTAAGTAATTATATGAAAAATATTATTTTAACGAATATTAATATATTCAGGGTTCAATTAATTTTTGCAGGAGTAAGAACTGAGTTAATGGATTAATTATTATCATGTAATATATTTAATATATTTCAAGAAAGTTATAATAATGTTGAATAATATTTCTGAATCAATATAGTAGTCAAAATATTATTTATAGTGTGATTAATTGTTTGGGGGTTGGTCTGACATTTCTAGGTAATTTCATATCACTCTATAAATAGAGGAGAGGAGTTTCACATATGATATTCACTACCTCTATAACTCTCTTCATTTCTCTCCCATATCCTAGAGTGAGAGGCTCTGGATCCAAGGATCTCAGATGGATCTCTCTCTCTAGCATCGCAAGCGAAGCAATGCAATGATCATCAGAGTGTCAAAGGATTCGTCGTAGTTCTACACTAGCACCCAAATTATGATGATCGGCGCTTCCATAGATTCCTTGAAGCATGTGTGGATGATCTAGAGGAATTCGAATTTGGGTTCTTCAAGTAGAGACCGCCAGTTACGAGAAGACGTCATGCACGACTTCATATTAAACCAAGTAATTTACGATTTATTTTTCTGCTTAAAACCCTTCACACGAGATCCTTGGTTTTGACTAGGTAGTTGTTCGCCGAAGTCGACAAGTTTACGTCAATCATCCGTGAATTTTTTTAAAATCCCACCTGTTTGGGTCTTCTGCTACATGCTTGATTCCTTAAAGTTGTATCAAAGGGAACACATGTCTATTTTAAGAAAAATAAATTAAATTTTCATTAAAACTTATAGAGGGTGTCATTCTGGTTCTAACGCACCAGAATATATCTGAATCTGATATCGAATGGCCTATCTGTGGCCATTCGATGTTTTAAATCGGAAGAGTTTATCCTCCCTGGTGGAATTATGGTAGCCAAAATAGTGTTTTATGGGATCATTTATTTACTGATAAGGATTATTAATTATTATTATTATAATAATAGTTTTATTATAATAATAATTTAATTATTATAATAATTTTATTATTATAATAATTTTATTATTATAATAATTTTATTATTATATTATTATAATATTATATTATTATTATTATTTTCATAAACCTATATAGGTTTTAGGAAAAAATTTAGAAGGGGGTGATGACCCACCTTTGGGGGTCAAGTCTACAAAAAAGGGGGAAAAGAGAGGATACTTTGATAAGTCTCCAAATCAAAAAACAATTATGTGGGGAGACCTGAAAAGTAGGTCTCTAGTCAAAAAATAGGATGGAACCTACTGTTCAGTTTAAAAGAATCAAAAAAAGTTTTTTTTTTTGCGGGGGGGGGGGGGGAGTGCCCCCCTGCCACTTCAACTTCCCCGTGGAATCGCCCTGTGCGGCTCCCCCCATGTTCACGTGCAGCGCACGGTGGCCTCGTAGGCTGCCTCCTCCCTTCCCCAGCGATGCCCAATGCCACTTTTTCTTCCCTGTGGATCCCTACATAACCTCTCTCTACCTGCAACGACACACCAAACTAGTCCCCCCAGTCTTCTTCCTTAGGTAGTTCACAACGACTAACCATCGAGGTCGTCACCTCCCTGCTCCAGCAGTAGCCGCCGCGCCTGCCTCGTCAGAATGAGAGTCACCCCTCAAGCTCACCAGTGGCCACCTCCTCTGCCACTCTGCCCTTAGCTGGTCAACACCATACCCCCTATTGCGCGATGCATCGGGGCCAGAAAACCAGCATTGCCGCCAGCCAGAGTCGGTGCCTACCGTGGCCGCCACCTCCTGTCAGTCTGGACTTGCCCGCACCGACACCACTAGGTGTCGTTGTCCCGACCGGCTGTCTCCACCTCACCGTAAACTAGCAACAGACTAGCCTCCACCTTCGGAATGAACCTCCCGCACCGGTACCGCCACTGGCCACCTACCCAGCCGCCTCGTGTGCTCACCGTTGCAGCTCTCTACACTAGCGAACGACCGCTAGACTGCCCGCACCAGCACCACTCAGTGGTGCTGCCATCCTCTAGTATCCCTATCGGCCATGGACAACCCCACCTGGCTGCCTCTACACTGGTTCACCCATGACCACACCCACCGAGCATCCGTGATCTCCACTGCACGGGCGTGCTTACTCCTGGTCGCAATAGCCAACATGCTCAAACCCTGGCCTTCGCCCGGTCCTCCTAGTGGGCAGGTAACATGCTCTGCTTCAAAACGAGTAAGGACGGGTCTGCCCTGCCTGAAACAGGCTTAGTCAGACCAGCCAGACCTAGTTTGCCTCTTCACGGGGTCGGTACAGCCCAGACTGGGCATGCGCAGGTTTTACCTGACCCGCACAGGCCCTGCCCGAAATTTTATGGGCCCGAGTGATTTAATTTAAAAAAAATTAATCAAAAAATAATAATTAAATTTCAGTTCGGAATTAAATTAATTAAACATTAATTTTTGGTCATTACAATTTAGATGTGACATAATTAATTTAATTTGGAGTTTAATTTAATTAATTAATTAATTTAATTTTTAGTTCTAAAATTAAATTAATTAAACGGGACCAAACGACGTAGATATAGAATTTAAAACTAGAGTAAAGTTTTTAATTCAATTACACGCCCTCAAATTTATTTTAATGCAAGTTTAATTTTTATTCTACATTTAGTTTATATACGGTAGTTTAATATGTATGTTGATCATGAGCCAGAGAACGACCAATGCATGTCTTGTGCTTAATTTTTTATTCTAATTAATTATTTATTTATTGAAATGGTCTTGTAATAATTATTTTGGTTAAATAAAAGTCGTTCTCTGTATCATCTTTGTGTCATTATATGTATAAGGGCCTACGCGTCCACTTCTCTGAGTTGTACATTTTACTCCCCAAGATCCCCTTGCATGTGTGCGAGTACTTTTGTATAATGATGAGACAAGGTGTGACGTAGTTCTTATAAAATCATAGAGATGCACCAGACAGGATATATGATGCATTGGAGGGTCATGCACTTCAATTCGTGTCACAAGCGACACGACTCAAGGTATTATTCCTAGGGTTTTATGTTGGTATGTTATTCACTCAACGGATTAACCAATAGTACCAAATCATGATCAGGCTGTCATTTTATTTTGTATGGTTTATTATATTGTGAATGTGTAGTTAATGCGTGATCACATAGAATAATAATAAAAAATCATGAAAGATAAAATAAACATGTGGCATGATTAAGTTTTCTATTTATTGCATGGTCAATTTTGAGTGTAATCACATATTACGTTCTTATGAAAAATAGAAAATGATTTCTTTCATCACATTAAAAATAATAAAACCCTCAGATATATTAAGTCATAATAGCCTTCCATCATTCAAATTTGGATAAAACCGGCTGTTTGGGGTGTCTTTTATGCCATAGTTGAGGGTGCCTCTTACTACCAGGGAGTACTTATATAAATGATGGATCGAATTAACTAAATTGATAGTAAGGATTATACATAAATAACTTGCTATAATTTTAGAGGCAATCATTGAGTAAATCAGTTTCTAATTTTAGAAGGTGGGACTTCACTCAATAGATCAAGGAACCGCAAGTTAAAGTGGCCAGCCAGCCAAAATACCACCTTGAACCCTCCAAGTAGTGGCGTAGACATAGCTTGTAGACTATGAGGGGTGGTTCCAGGATCCTTTCCACTATAATACTCAAGTGATATATTATTCTGATTCTAGCACAGAGGGTTCCTAGAATCCGATAAAATAGTGGGTGATATTAAACTATTTAAGTAATTAATCAAAATTTCTAAACCGATAATCCAAATAAAAGGCACTAATCTTCTAAAGATTATTTTTGTAGTAAAATGAAAAATTATACCAAAAGTTTAAAAACTGCAATATTGTAATGGAAAAAGTAAATTTCCACACTTGCATGAGTGTCCAAGATTAATACGGGTGCTTGTGCATAGTATTATGATATACGAAAATCAAGGTTCCAGTGTCCCCGACACCGTTAAACTTACTCAAGAAGCATGAGTGAAATTTCTAAAAGGAGACTAAAGTATAAATCATATGATAGTTATATCATTATGCTTTCATCAACATCTGGTGTCAGTTGTAGTCGCTACACTAGAAAAAGGATGAAAAAACATGAAGTCTCATCTCTGAGATTTTTGAAAGGAGAAAGAGAAGCAATGATATGAATAAGGAGATGTTACACCAAAATGTGTAAATTGAAAGATTGATCATGATATTTAAATGGATCCCTTTTCATATCATTTTCACCACTTTACTCAAGTGTTTTTTAAGTTATAAAATGAACAGGTATTGAGTAAACTCTTCATTACCTATTTAGGTAATGTTTTTCCAAGTGAATAAGAATATAAGACATATTCATATTTAATTCTCATAGAAATAAAATTGGAAGACAAGGCAAAAAGGCCAAAGGAAAATAATTCCAATGGCACATTCATGACATCATTCAATTAATGAGGTATTAACAAAGTTTATTTTCATTTCATATTATAAAATAATACTATGGAAGTTTAAATACAACTTACTAAATTAAAGAAGCATGTTACTCGCTTCTTCTTCAGGAATATTCATCAATTGTAATGTTTCAGTTTTACTACTTGGGTATTGAAAACAAAATGTTGGTGACATATGCGTATTCTAATTCGGTTACCAAGTAAGTATATAAACCTTACTAGAGGTTAGGTGTATTATCCAAGTGGCTGTGAAAGGGTGATACCTAGGCCAATGGTGAGAAGTACACAACTTTTTTAATTTCCAAGTGAAAGATTCATGTTGAACTGTTATTGAGTATAAAAAAACATTAATCTCATGTGTCCGTGGACACAAGGAGACATTCTTTCAGGTTTTGGAATGAATTTTGTTTTTGGTATTCAAAACTCAACCACTAGTTCAGTAATACATGAATCATAGGCATTAAGTGATGAATATAAATGTAATACTTATACCCAATTGTGAAAAGATATTTTTTGGTCAAGTAATACTAAAATTGGATTTCATGAATATACCAAGTATGGTATTGAGGCTTGACACAACTAAATAATTTTGGTATTATCGACGTCTTTAGTTTGGACAAAGGAACCTTTAAAATAAAAGTTTGTCAAAAAGATTTTGGAAATAGTTTAACAAGTAAACGTCAAATATTACAAGTATAATCTAGAGGTATATATACTTCATATTATTTCTTTAAGTAATTAAGGAATGGTAAAATGAAGTAAGTGCATGGTCAGAAGATATGAGTTTCTTCGCATCGGCATGCCAAAAAATATCTTGACTATGCAATCATTGATCATGATAATGTACTGTGGAGTAATTCCTAAACTCACATTACCTTATCCACATCACAACATTGATGTTAATGAAAAGGATCAGTGATGACGTATTACATGTTAAAATTTATCAAAAAAATGTAGCATGGAGTAATTCCTAAATGTACATTTTATACATCAGAGTATTGATGTAAGTAGTATCAATGTTACAACCTGTAACAACTTCCATTATATTTCATGAAATGATTTGTAAATAATGGCGATATCCCATAAAAAAATTCCAACTAAAATAAAAAATGGATATCATACGAGTAATAGTATGATGATAAATCCATTATGTCATATGTACATGTGTTTGGATGCAAAGAGTTTGTTTGAACATAAACAAACTTTCATCAAGACAAACACATTGTCCGTTTAGTATAATAATCCAAATGATTGTTTAGGATATTACATAAATCCCTAATATAGAAAATTTATAGTCAACTGATATATTGCACTTCTATATAAGGGTTCACATATCTATTGGAGATAATGGGAGCTATATTGACTTGTGTTTAGTCAATGCTCAATATGCATAAATAGTTGGCATAATAACTAGTTCCAAAAGCACATGTGGAACAAAATATGTTATAGAGACACATACTTAATAGGAATGATAAAACCATGGTGATGGTTTTTATATTCACCACAGCCAGTGATCTATTATTCAATGTGAATAATATTTCCTATAGGTAAGCTGTGTATGGAAAATAGATAAAATTGATAAGACCAACTAAAATTCAATAATGGATTCTATATATCAAAGTGAAAAGGACATATTATTTTAAATACTGTGGTGGGTATTCAAGTGAGTTGATACATTGATGGTAAAAGTGTAGTAACAATAAGGATCGATTGATTGACCAAGTCAATATGCTGAAATCCGTTAGATTTTTTCATATCATAGCTAATATCTATGATCAAATTATTTAGCATTGGATGTCATGACCACCAATCGTGGATGGTGTCTATATGACACAACCAGAAAGGGACGGCCACATCACAGAATACTAATAATGGTTTTAAGTTACTGAAATCTATTTTAGGATTAAAGTAAGAAATGTGATCATAGAATATACATTTGCAACAAATGATTTCCATGTGCCTACGAGAGGTTAGAGGGAGCGTCAAAGTTTTCCAAGCAAAGTATGTTTAGAAAAATATGGAAAAAGACATTGGTCTTATAATTAGTTAAGACCAAAATGAAATTTATTCTCCTATGATTGACTTAATATTGCAACTGAAGTTCTAGAAAATATGATCTACTGAGGTATATCTATTGGTTTCTTTGTCCTAGTCAATCGTATATATAGTGACGTTTTATTGAAAAATAAAATTTGGAACAATTCAAGAGATGAATTGTATCCTATGTCACAGGGCATAATCTCTTCAGGTTGACATGTTTGGTACATGGGAAGAGATAAATGTGGTGAGTTGAAGTCCATACGCTTAAGCGAGGGATTAATCACGTATTCCATGATATGTACAGGAACTAATATTTCCAAGCTATATTTTATAGTAGGCAAATATCAGTTATATCCAGGAGCACTACAGGGGAAGTAGTTAGTACTATCCAATTGTACTTTGAAAAGTACAAAATATATGTACCTGGTAAGTGGAGAAGAAATGATATTAGTTTTTTGGGGACATAAACTAGTCTTCTATTGATCAATGTGATTCAGTATTATAGTTAGTCTGAGGTGATGAGAAAGAAAATATCATATAATCTAGTGGTATCCATACCTACATAGACTGAGCTCATTGCATCCTCTAAGATAACTAAAAAGAAGATAAATGCAATGCTTTGTTCTAGTTCTTGGAATTTCACCTAGTAAGAAAAGTATTATCATAATTATGATATTCTTACTGGGTAATATGTCAAGCTATGATAGTGGGAAAGTGGGATATACTCAGGACACCATCTCTTGAGAAGTTTTACTCAACAAGACAAGGTCACAATAGTAGAATTGCCACGCGGTGGAACCATGGAAGACCCAATAGCTAAAGCCGCTACTCAACAAAAACATGATTTTCATCATGTGAGTAGCTAACAAGTTTAGTTAGAAAGTTATATCTAATACAAGTGGGATTGATGAAGTAGTGGGTTCCTTAGACCCAACTATTCATTACTTTTGATTACCATATCTTGTATACAGTTAGCTATGCATGATGTCCTATTACCATTATAGTGTATATTTTTCTGTGTCCACTATTGAAATGGTAATGTCTAGAGATTAATTGTTGTATCAAAAGGTTATAGTAGATCCCAAGCTATAATGAGAAGCTATAGATACTGTGAAATTAATCTTAAATACATGTTCTATGGTCTAGATACATTTTAATGATTGGAAATAGTAGATGTTTTACTATCTGGTGTTGTGGGATCATAAGCATTGAGGCTTCTTCTCATGAAGTTCGTATTTGGTGATCTTCAGTAGCAAGATCATGAGAACTGACCCACCAATAGAAACACCACATGTTTTGGGTGTCATTGGATGTTTTTATATACGGTCATGTGTAATGGTCTCCTAACTTGAGATCATTACCCATGTATGTCATTTGATTGAATACTTTGATGCAAGAAAAAAAATGGAAATGAAGTCGTGGTGAGGTAGTTTGTATTGGGTGAATCGTTGGTGTCATGACATTTGTTGAATGGTCAAGAAAAGATTTGTCGCTTCTAGGTTATGGAAGTAACATAACTCGGGCCATGTTGATAAGGCTGGAAGTACCTTCATAAGACCATGGCCATGGAATTTGAAGGTAAATCCATCCAGTTTGATGAACAAACAATAAATCAAGAAAAGGGAAATGAAATGAGAGTACGTCCTTATTTATGAGATATTACATACAAAGAGATTATATAACACAGTACGTGTTTGTAGGTTGGTTTTCGCTACTGTGACAATCCTTATCTTTTCAGGGGCCATGATGGGTTGCTAGATCTGACTCTTGGTCTGTGAATACTACTAAATGCTATCGAGATATGTAATTCCCTGACCCAAGTTACCCGAAGTCGGTGCATTATTAAATAACATTGGAACAATACAAGGAATCATGTCCCGAAAGACCGATCAGTTTAGTATCCTTGGAAGTACTAGATACATTCATAAGTTTTACATTACATCATGAAATGAAAACATCAACAACATTTTTTTCCCTTTTTAACACACTTATATCCTTAGCCTATCCCCATAGGTCAATAAGAAAATACTTCTTCACATCTTGGGAAAAATAAAACATAGAAAGGGGTGAGATCAGATGCTCAATAAGGATTACAATATAGCAGAAACTTTTATAAATAAGCATAAACATTTAAGAAAATGTTTAAGAATAAAACAAAAGCCTTTTAAACTTAAACTTCAGTATAATATGGAAAATATAAAATCAAATAATTCCATTTACTTATTCACATGGATATTCTACTAGTAGAATAATCACATGCAATATCAATATCCACTTTCATAATGATGGAATGCATAATTCCAGACTTCATAACCACATAGTCAAGGCCTTATGCCAAGACTACAAATAAAATTTTGTCAAGGCCTTGTTACAAGAAAGTAGTTTGTCTCATGAGACCTACCGATGCATCGAGGAGCTATAACGAGCTCCACCCATCATTTACAAAGTCCAATGAATTCCTCGTATGAAAAGGTTTAAACATTACATAAACATTGGTTTTAAAACTAGCATAAAAAATGTCAATACATTATCCATAAACCATGAATGGTGTAAAAATAGCACATCCACAGTCAAACATATCACAAAACCTTAAATACAATATGGAAGTTTTGTATCATAATAAATCAACTTCAAACAAGCTTAAAATACATCAAATTATGTTGACATAGATGAAATCAAAACTTTTTTAGAGAAATATCTCTTTCCATTTTGAAATCATTTAAAATTCATATAATTAATAAATAAAACATTTATTTTGAAAATATTTTTATAATATTTTATGGGAATCTTTGATGATGTTATAATGGGGGAAAATAGCCGCACCTGCTATATAATATAAGAAAAAGACATTCTTACCTTAATTTTGTTGAAAAGGTTATAAAGTACCTTGTTTGAAAAATGACGGAAAGATTCCTTTCAAAACATATATGGTCAAATAAGGGTATAAATGACTTTAACCCATAGTATAGTAAATAGTAAAAATGTTTCAAATTACATTTTTAAGAAAACACAGATGTGGAAGACAAAGGGGCCCTAGTAGATACTTACGTAAAAACAACCTCGGATAATAAAGAGATTGTGAAATTAACCCTTACCTTGTAATTTTACTTAGTAGACGATATTTTAATCCCTTATATAATATTTAAAACATTGTTATTAATTTATAAAAGAACCATATACATAAATATTATATCATATATGATCCTCTAATATTTCTTTATTAATAATATTTTAGTAGTATCATCGTTTTAGGTGTTAACTGATTCATTTTCATTTATATAGTTGGTTAAGTAAGCCTTGTTTATTATGGATAGGATGTATTTGATTCATATACATAATCATATTATGTTCATAAAAAATATTTTTAATCATAAAATGAAAATTATTCTTGAATGATAAATATGGGTAATGAATCTCATCGCGTTCGTGGAGACGGTAATCCGTACGTACGCACGAGCGACAATATCATTATATTGATGGTGAAATCATATTTAATTGGATGTTATATCATATATACAGAATCATTAACATGTTATATTTATTATTTACGTCAGTTATATTCATTATTATACCCATCCAAATAATGAAGTGTTTGAATAACAAACTACACCACGACGTGGAGATGGTAAGTCGTACGTATGCACATATGGTGACTTTGTCATTCATATGATAGATAGAATAATGAATATGGTTGTACCATTTTTATAATAACATCAAATTATATATAATATACTAGAGTTATTATTTTATAATGGAAACAACAAATAAAGAGGAAGTGGAAGAAGAAAAGAACTTGAAAGAGGTGATGGAATATTTACCTATTCTTTGGGTTCTTCCTTTTTATTTGATCAAAATGGAACCTTAAGTTGGATTTATGACCAAAGGAAGGCCACTAGAATTAGGGGAGGAAAGTTGGGAGGATATTGGGGTAGTTTGTTTCCAAGAAATATGGATTTTGGTGGTGTGAAATTCAGAGAAGGGAAAGTACCCTTTTATAAGAGAGGTGAGGGTCACTTTAGGAAAAGCTTGAAATATTATTTTATAATAAAAACATTTTCAGTTTGTAATAGCTCCAAAATGAATTATTTTGAGTCTGAGGTGGGTATGGTTAGAAAAAACTCTCAAAAAATTAGTTTTAGATAGGTTTAAGTCACTATATTAAACTTATATTTTAGATTTAACTCTTAGTTAAATAGTTTGACATTTACCGTGTCTTTTTGTATTTTTATATTATATAGTTAATAAACTTACTATAAAAATATAATTGAACCCCATGTGGTTAATTATTAATATATACAACTTTATCTAGTTATTTTGGCTGAACCTTATATTTTTAGGAATATTATATTAATTAATAATATAGTATTCATTTTAAAAACTCAATTATGTCAATTTTGATACTATTTTGTATTTGGTTTTTGTGAAAATTGTAACAGAATGATTACCTCCAAAAAAATTATTTAATCAACACTAACATGTCATATTAACCTAGAAAAATAGTTTAATACATAAAAATTCTCAAATTATATTTATTTGGATATTTATAATATCGATTATTTTAATCTGTCATTAATAAGGTAATTACTACATCATCATTGTGTCATAAATAAATTAAATTATTTGATGTCTAAAAATTATAAATAAAATATCATTATGTAGGAAATATTTTTAGATTTATAATGAATATTTACAGTCTAATTTATCTTATGTATAACCCTATATTAGAAATGGTTTAGTTATTAAACTTGGAATTTAAGTCTTTTAACTCTTCTTTAAATAAAATAATAATAAATGTCCTAATCTAATCCAATTGGACCAAAGGGAATCATATTTTATTCCTAATATTGTTTTTGGTCGAATTAATCTTATCCAATAGAATTATGACATGTTTTAGGGTAATTATAATATCATTTTTATCCTTAATTGCCCTATTTACTTTTAACCATGGTAAATAAAAGTGAAAAGTTACTATTCACCAAAAATTATTTTCATCTTATTGAACCAAATTTTACTTATTGATGTCAACCGTGTCTCTTGGATTTTTGAAATTCAACTCATAGAAGCGGTAAAATTATGTTTTATGAAAATTTGCAAATGCTCCTAGGAGGTGGGTAAAAGACAGTAAAAAGTTCGATAAAATTTTTATATATCTAAACTTATTATAAAACGAATCCAATATATTAAATTGAACTTATATAGGTATTATTTATATATTTCTAACTAAAATTAATTTAATTAAAATTAATAATTATTTAAATAAAAAATTTGGTTTTAACCAATAACGCAGTGTTTTACACTATTCATCAGAAATTGAAAGTTTTCAGAAAAATACCAAAAATCCACCCTAAGCTAATTTCTATATTTCGAATTCAAAAATGAAGTCAATTTTTGATAAATAAAATTTATAAAATTTCACAAAGTGGGTATTATTATTCATAACTGCTAGTGCGATTGGTCGTAGTGTGTTAGAATCTTAAAGTTGCGTACAATGTAAGCTATTGCATTATTCAAAGTGAAACGTACCATAGAAGCTTAGGGTGTTACAAGACAAGGTCCAAGAGGGTCACACACAATAGAGTATTTGAGAATCTGGCTTATTTAGTTGAATAAGAGATTTGGACATGGTGGTCCCCACCATTGGGGCCCGGGATTTGTTCAAGGTTAAAAAATCACCAATGCAAAAAATAAATTCATTATATTCAGGTTATGTATAATAGGTATTGAATTTATTTATTAATTTTATTTACAAGTTTTAAGTAAATACATGAAAAATATTATTTGAACAAATATTAATATATTCAAGGTTCAATTAATATTTGCAGTAGTAAGAGCTGAGTTAATGGCTTAATTATTGTCTCGTAATATATTAAATATATTACAAGAAAGTGATACTAATGTTGAATAATATTTAGTACTCAGTAAAGTAGTCGAAATATTATTTATATTGTGATTAATTGTTTAGGGGTCAGTTCGACATTTTCGTGTAATTTTATTTTGCTCTATAAATAGAGAAGGATGGGAGTTTCCCATATACTATTCACTACCTCTCTCTCTCTCTCTTATTATCTCTCCCATATCCTAAAGATAGAGGCTCTGGATCCAAGGATCTCAGATGGAGCTCTCTCCCTAGCATCACAAGCGAAGCGACGTAGTGATCATCGGAGTGTCGAAGGAGTCGTCATAGCTCCGTGCTAGCACCTGGATTATGACAATCGGTGCTCCCAAAGATTTCTTGAAGCACATGTGGATGATCTAAAGGAATGCAAATTTGGGTTTTTCGAGCAGCGATCACCAACGATGAGTATGAATCGTGAATGTATTCAGATTAAACAACGTATTTTACGGTTTATTTTTACGATTTAAACCCTTCACGTGAGATCCTCAACTTTGAATGGGAAGCTGTTCGTTGATGTTGACAAGTTCCTGTCGATCGTCGGTGAAATTTTTTAAATTCCAACCTATTTGGGGCTTCCATTGCGCACATATTTCCTTCATTTTAATTTTTATCTAGTTATATATACCATGTGTTATTGTGTTACTTCTTATTGGATTGATGATACTTATCTTCTATAGGATGTTTAGAAAAATCCTCCAATTTAGATGACATGAAAACTCTATGTTAGTCGCTAGCCCTTGGACTATTGGAGGTGGGATTGAGGTGTCACATTCAGCTTACTATAGGTCTAGGTAGGAACCCTATGGGAAAATTCATGATAGAGTGGTATTGATTATAGGTTATTTGTAGGGACAATGTTTATAGTTAGGCGTCTCTTGTGTTTTTTTGGGACATTTGGGGAGATAATTCTTAAGTTTCATATGATTATTTTTCAAACTAGGGAACCTATCTAGGGTTTGGGGCTAACACATTTCTATGCAAGGACACTGATAATATATGGGACTAACATAATTACTTATAACATTGGCCATAAGGTACAATTCTATAGGTCCTTGCATCATATAACGGTTTGCACATTGATTACTTTCATGTTCGGATGCCCTATTAGGATTTTGACATTATAAAATGAGAATATTGATTTCTCTTATAGTAATGATTTCACTAGATTCTTGGAATAGAGATTCAACGGATGATGAGAGCCCTTGAGACTACTTATGTAGGACACAAATCCCACTAGGTATCATTGAATCATTTTTGAGGTGATTGTGTTTGTTGGAAAATTAAGCCTCCATGATGTGTTTGCTGACAAACGAGACCACAAAGTTCCTTTTTGTTGACAAAGGGGGTTTACATGGTGAGTTTTCAAGTTCAAGATAAGTTTTTGACAATCCATGATTGAAAAAAGAACCTCGAAAAAGGAATGGATGATCTGGAGGCGGTAATAAAAGATCAGATAAAAGGTGGCACCGTTTTACAGTATTTGCCAAATTTTAGGGCCTCAAAATCGAAAAATGGAGAAAAGTGTTTTTGGAAAAGGGAATTGCAAGATAGTGTCTTGGAGGCTTGGAAATTTGTGCGCCATTTGTTTTTCAAGATCATAAGATCAAAATATAGCAAAGGAAAGAGGTGTGACCAAGTTTTGGTTTGGGTGTGCAAGGTGACTAGGGCGACAGACGCTAAGGTGGCTAGACTTGCGCGTTGGGAGGAGACTTGCATACTGGTGCTAAGGGTGATAAAAATTCCAATAAATAAAGGTCTACGCCTCATCATTTTTATGAAGATCAACACTTAGAGAAAATTTGAGCTCCATTCATGCAAGTAGGTTTTGTCACGCAAGTGGTGGTTTGGTTGTGCAAGTATAAAGATATTCAGAAGTTGCATGCCACTTGATAGTTGTGTGCCAATATTGGTTTCGGTGTAAAAGGGTGTGATTCATCCAAGTTTTGAGTTGGTGAAGGGAGTGTCTCTCAATTAGTTAAGTGAAACTTTCATGCTAGGCATAGAGGAGCACACCAAACATAGAGAAGTGTGCCATTCATTCAAGTGTTGTGCGAAAGTTGGAAGATTGCTCAGTACCTCTGGTGCAAAGTGAGATTCATATGTGGGTGAAAGTTTGAAGTCAATAGAGCATATACATATATAGAAAGATGCATTCATTTTTGATAATTAAGGGACCTAAAATTCCATAAACTTTGAGTGGATCCCTTCCAGAGTAGTGACCAATGGAAGAGGAAGAAGGTGATTCTTTCTACCGGTAGTGATCCAGAGAGAGAGAAATAGGAAGTTACCCTTGGGAAAGTAGTGATCTAACCCTAAATATTGTAAAGGCAGTGAGCCTGGGCATAGATTTGATCTATCCCAAACATTGTAAATTGGAAGTGAGATTTGGGGGATTTGGTACATCGTCACATTGTCGTTGTATGCTCCTTGTATGTAGCCTAGTGTGGGTGAACCAAGTAAAATTATGTGGGTCCATCTGCTTGGTTTCTTACATTGCATCCAAAGCATCATCATCAGATAAAGAAGGAAATAATAGGATCAACAGTAAAACATAACTGAAAACAAAGTGACCCTTATAATAAAAAGGTCAATATCCAGTGGGGCATCAATAATTTTGAAAAGAACACCCTTACCCTGATTCACCCACCACTCAGGGTATGTAGGCCCCTTTTGGTCCTAACAATTGGTATCAGTGTAAGAGATTGCTTTTATCAAATTTTATTTCTCTAACTTGGTTTAATTGATTTATCAAGTTAGAGATTTAGTCTGCTCTTATCTTGGTGTGCCCTAAAAAAGGGATAAACTTCAAAGAAGAAGAAGATGTCTTGTAAAATTCCCCAGTGTGGATGTGTCAATGAAAAGAGTGTCATCTAGTTAAAGGAATCATGTAGTGAACAGAAGAATGGTTTGGATGAATTATATAGTGAAAGTACTTAATCATTCAATGATTCTGAAGGAATGAGTGAAGAACCTGATATTCCAAGTGATGTTGGAACTATTGATGATGAAGAATCTCTAAGAAGTCAAAAAGTGTAAGTTTTCCATGAGATAATGGAATTGTATCAGAAATTTAATGAATAAATTAAATGTAAAATATCCAGATCCAAGTACTAGAAATTCAGGTCAATAAGAGAAGATGATTAAATCAAAGACTTATTGATGTGGCTACTGCTCTGAGGGAGAATAATTATTCATATGATGAAGAACTAAAAAAGTTGTCTATAAAGAGAGAAAGATCAAAGTTGATGTTAAGGGAAAGAATATGAACTTAGATGAAATTCAAAATCTGAAAGGTAGAAATGATGATCTTGTTACACAACTGTATGAACTAGTTCAGAAGAATCAAAGGATACAATAAGAGAATACATGCTTCTCTGATTCTGTTTCTCAAGAAAATTAAAAATGAAAGAGCAATGTGATATGGTGTATAAGTTCAAACTTTAATCGGAAGATGAGATAAGTAGGGGCAGGGATATCAAGATAGAACATAATGCTCAACTTGAATCAAGAGATATGAAGATTTAATAATTTGGAGAAGAGATAGAAATGGAAAGGAAAGAAGTGGAGAAATCTAATTCCAAAGGAAATACTAAATTGAAGAATGCCTTGAAATTACTATTTGATTATCCTTCGGTAGGTGATGATGAAATGAAATCCAAATATGAAACTTCAGAGGAGAATCATGAAAGGATAGTTTCATTTCAAAGGCCATCAATTTTGGGAAAATATAGAATTAGATATGATGATCCCACTCTTATGCATGGTAGGAAGAGAGTAGTGAAAAGTGTCAGAGATAAGAAAAACCTTGTAGGTGCTGGAGATAGGGCTAGAAAGGATTTTACAATAATTAATGACAACATGTGCTATTTATGTGGGATTCATGGTCATAATTCAATATTTTGTTTAGAGGATCAGTAATAAATTTCATGTTGTGAAGATAGAAGTTTTACTAAATCTAATAATAAGAAAAAGTTTCATGAGAAATCAGAAAGAAGAGTATCTCATAAGAAATCATTCATGAGATTCTATTACTGTGGAAGAATGGGACACACCATGAGTATGTGTTAGGAATCTCAGGAGCTCAATGTCAGAAGAATAACTCAAGTTGTATCAACATCTCGGATGAGAAATGATGAAATAAGGTATTCCTTTGATGGAAAATGTTTTATATGTTTTGATTATGGGCATTTGTCAAGACATTGCAGCAAGAAGAAAGTAGGAAAGGAAAAGGAACTCGAAAGGAGATTATCGACTCCAATGGTGTATAATGAGAAATCATACATTGGAATACAAAGTGGTAAATTGAAAAATAGGTTTAGCACCTCAAGGGAATCACAAGGAGATAAACGAAATGTGTATTAATCACCTTCTCTTTCACACTCATAACAGCTCTCATGGAGAGAATATGAACAAACTTAGAATATAGGGGAGATATACTCCAGCTGTGAATAAGAAGAATGTACATTCATTGGAGGACTCACAACCAGCTCAAAATAGTGTAGTGACTCATATATCTAATAAAAGAAATATTAACAAAGAATGTATTAAAAAATTTGCATGTTATGTGCCACATAGAGAAGTGGAGGAAAAAGGAATATCCATGCAATAGTGGAAGAAGTAAGGTAAGATGATAAACAGAGAGATTCCTACTCAGATAAGGATTCTAGGGAAGTGCCATATTGGTGGAACATCAAATAAGGAAATGTCAACCAGTGGGTCTAAACCCCAAAGTGTGAGAAAGGTCAAGCTTACAGAATCTACATATCAAAGAAAGACTCAACATGTGGGCAATGAATGCCTGGTCATATGGCCAGAACAGCTGAAGTTGGCTAGGCAATTAGATTATTCAAGGAAAGAGTGTGATTCTTTGCAAGAAAGAATCAAAGGGTTGACCCATCAGGATCAACCACAATCCACTTCTTGAAGATTCCGAAAAATCCCCTCTCCCTATGTGTATAAATGCTATTAAATAATGTTAATGTGTTTCAAGTTCGAAGCCAGATACGATACAAGGGGAAGTCACATCAAAATATGCAAAGTAGTGATGTGATGTGATCCATAATGTCAACTAATTCAAATCAGTTACCAGAGATGATGAAGGAATCTAGAAGAATTCCATGAAAGGAATTAATGTTATATGGCCACATGATACAGGTGAAAGTAATTGAGCTCAATAAATAGTGATTATGTTATTAAAAATATATCTTTTGTCCTACACCGAGTTTGAGTTAGTAGGCTTTGAGGTTTTGTTGATGGATCATTGCTAAGTGTTGAATTTACCCAATGAAGATCTCATTGATATAATTGAGTTGGAGAAGTTTCTAAAACCTACAGTCACATTTTAATAAATGATGTAGGAGACGAATAATGTTTGTGGGTCTAAATACTGGTCTCAATAATAGGAAAAGTTTTACATCAAAGGGGGAGTTTTATATCTCCTAATCAAATGCACAACCTCAATGGTATAGAAAGGATGAATATTTGTTTTGTCTGACATTAGGAAGATCAATTGGGAGATAAGAAGCTACACTTAGGGTTTTCATGATTATCTATTTTGTTCTAATAATGTGGTATCATCTGATTGTTTTTAGGATACCAAGAAATTGTGAGAGAATATAAACAAGAATTCAAAAATAATGTGATAAAATAAGTTTAATGTAATGAAATGACATAGTGTCAAGATACATGTTTAATGTGATTAAGTGTTAAGACACTCAGGGGGATAAAAGTGGAAAATGGTGATTCTGAAGAAAATACATATAATGATCATGAGGAAGTCAAGTCTATATCTCCAAAGATTCCAAAGATTCATGCTAAAATTTATCAACAGTGTGTCATTGGTGATCAGATGATGTCATTCTAGATGAAGAAAATGGGAACTCTATAACCAGCATGATACTTATCACATGTAGAGACTAAATTCTTTGATGATGTAGCTGAAAATGAAAGCTGGGTTCATAGTATGAATGAAGAGTTAGATCAGATTGAGAAGAACCAGACATATGAGATTGTTTTGAGGAAAACATATAAGAATGTCATCATAACTAAATGGGTCTATCACAACAAGATGAATGAATATGGCATAGTGATTCGAAAGAAATCATGATTAGTGTGTAAAGTATACTCTTAGATAGAGGGAATATATGTTGATGAGACATTTCAACCAGTTTCAAGGTAGGAGAAAATAGGATTATTCCTAGCCATTACAGTGCAACAGAAGTTCAAAGTGTTCCATATGGACGTCAAATATGCATTCTTAAATGGGGTTATGGAGGAAGAAGTGTATATCGATCAACCAGATGGTTTTATCATTCCTGAGGATGAGAAAAAGGTTTGTCGACTGAAGAAGGAATTATATGGGATGAAACAAGCACCAAGATCATGGTACTCAAGTCTTGATTAGTATTTGAAAAAACTTGGTTTCCAGCGTGGTGTAGTTGATTACAATTTCTATTTCAACAATGACTATAATCAAAGTATGATGGTGTCGGTTTATCTCGATGACATAATATTTTGTGGATCAAATGAATCTAAATGCAGAGTGTTTTCCGAATTCATGAAAAGTGAGTTCAAAATGTCAATGATTGGAGAGATGAAATTTTCCCTTGATTTATAGGTGTCATGAGTAAGGAATGGAACTTTCATTTCTCAATAGAAATATGCCCAGAAGGTTCTGAGAAGATTTGGAAAGGAAAATTCCAAGGAGATGAATACTCTGGTTTCTACCCGAATGAAATTATCAAAAGATGATGATGGCATAGAAGATAATATCACAGAATATTGGTAGATTATTGGGAGTTTACTATACCTAACAACGAAGAGACCTGATATTGTTTTTTTTTCACATTCCAAGCAGCATGATATCAAAGAAATACCAAGGAAATCCGCATGATTTTAGTGAAAAGAATACTTTGGTATATCAAGGGAACGATGGATTTTGGCCTGATATATAATGACAACTCTCAGTCATAGTTATTGGGATATACTGAGGAATATTGAGCCGGTTTAGTGGATGATAGGAAATCAGTGTCATAAGGTGATTTCTATCTTAGTGGATTCTGTATTGCTTAGATAAGACAGAAGAAAGAATGCATTTCATTAAGCACTGCAGAAACTGAGTATATTTCAGCCACTCAAGCTTGCATGTAGTTTTTGTGGATGAAGCAGCAGCTTGATGACATGGTCATGGAATTTTAGTCTCCGATTGGAATTCAGTGTGACAAATCAAGTGCCATAAATCTCAGAAAAAATCATGTACATCACTCATGGACGTGGCACATCGAGATAAAGTATCATTTTATCAATGAGAAGGTTGAGAAGGGAATTAGGAAGTTGTAGTATGTGCCTAAAAAGTTATAGGTTGTCAACATTTTGATAAAGACCTTGCCCAAGGAATATTTTTAGTGACATCAACTGGCTCCGGGAGTTCAGTCGACTCCCGCACATGAAAGAGTGTGGATGTGGAGGACCCCCTCTCCCTGAGGTATGATATTTTTCCTTACTATACTAATTTGTGTTATCTACTCTATTGAAGAACAAAAAGAAGTGAACTTTAGGTTCATTGACAAATAGGGAGAAAGAGTGACTCTTAAAGGGGTAGAAACTGTGGCTAAATAAGGGAGACAATTTATTTTTCAAATACATGGGGAGAATTTGATATGTGGAGCATCGAGATAGGGGGAGTTTATCAAGATAGGTGAAGAAGATGATAGGGGGAGAACCATGATGAGAGTATGTGGTGTTTGAAGTGATCATACAGAGCTTAACATGGACAAAATTAGAACCCAAGAAGTGAAGAATGAGATTATTTAATCTAACGATGCTAGAAGTGATCAATCAAAGAATAGAAATCCCAACAGCTAAGGATCGTGATAAAAGAAAAATAGTGGCACTGGAATGGTGTTAAAAGGTTTCCAATGATTAGAAATTGGTATCAGTTTGGTATCAACAATTGGTGTCAGAAATGAAGTGATTCATTGATCAAATTTTCATTTACTCTTGTTTCTCACACCAAACATTTCTCATCTGGGCTTAGAGTACATGTTGAGTGAATCCTTGATCGCTATCTAAATCGCAAGAGGTGAATGGTGGATGAAGCATTAACGAGGTATCATTTTATGAAAGAGTTTTCAACAAACACCAAGAGGGAGATTGTTGGACAAAAAACCCCTCAAGGTATCATTGAAGAATTTTTGAGGTGATTGTGTTTGTTGGCAAAGTAGGCCTCCATGATGTGTTTGTTCACAAAAAATGCCACGAAGTTCTTTTTTTTTTGGAAAAAGGGGGTTTACATGGTGAGTTGTCAATTTCAAGAGATGTTGTTGAAAATCTGTGATTGACATAGGAACCTCAGAAAAGGAATGGATTATCAGGAGGTGGTAAAAAAGATTAGATAGAGAGTTGTGCACCATATTTTTTTCAAGATCAGAACATCAAAATATGGAAAAGGAAAGAGGTGTGGTGAAGTTTTGGTTTGGATGTGCAAGGTGACTAGGGCGACAGAGGCTAAGGTAGTTAGACTTGCACATCGGGAGGAGACTTGTGTTCCAGTGCTATGGGTGCCCAAAATTCCTATAAATAGAGGGATACCCCTCCTCATTTTTATGAAGCTCAACACTTAGAGAAAATTCGAGCTCTAGTCACGCAAGTTGGTTTTTTTGTGCAAGTGGTGCTTTGTGTAACTCCCCAACCCCAGTTACCCAGAATCAGTGCATTATTACATAACATTGGCATGATACAAGGAATCATGTCCCGAAAGACCGATCAGTTTAGTATGCTTGGAAGTACTAGATACATACATAAGTTTTACATTTCATCATGAAATAAAAAAACAACATTGTGTCCCCTTTGAACACTCTTATATCACTTAGCCTATTACTATAGGTTAATAGTAATATACTTTTTTGTATCTTGGGAAAAATAAAACATAATAAAGGGGTGAGCACAGATTCTTATTAAGGATAAAAATATAGTGGAAACTGTCATAAATAAGAACAAACATTTAGGGCAGTGTATAAGACTATAGCACAAGCCTTTTAAACTTAAACTTCAACATAATATGGAAAAGATAAATCAAATAATGACATTTAATTATTCACATGGATATTATACTAGTCGAATAATCATATGTAATATCAATAGAAAATTTCATAATGATAGAATGCATAATGCTAGACCTCATAACCACATAGTCAAGGCCTTGTGCCAAGACTATAGATAAGATTTTTTCAAGGCCTTGTTCCAGGACACTAGTTTGTCTCATGAGACCGACCGATGCATCAAAGAGCTATAGTGGGCTCCACCCATCACTTACTAAGTCGAATTCATTACTCATATGAAAGGGTTAAACATAATATAAACATTCATATTAAAACTAGCATATGAAATGTCAACACTTTAACCATAAACCATGAATGGTATAAAAATAGCACATCCACAGTCAAACATAACTCATTCAATACAATATGGAATATTGTATTATAATAAATTAACCTCAATCGAGAATAATGAAGGATATTGACATAGATGAAAATAATCATCAAAACTATTTGAGAGAAATATCCCCCTTTTTCTTACCTCAAATCCATTTTTTTAAATTTCTAAAAAGCCGGTTTTAGGGTTACTGGTAACCGAACAAACAGGTAGTGGAACCCAAAAATCACACACTGCATCACGGTACCTGAGAATTCTAGTCCAAATTTCAAATTTCAAATCTCAAAGATCAAGCGAAATTATACCATGCCTCGGTCTACGCAACGCCGCATGCCACACGACCCCTCGTGACGCACAACCACAACGAGCCAAGAACCCTAACATCACATGCCTCCATTGTCGCATCATAGCAGGACACCGACAAGACCATCCAACGAATCATCGTCATTTTCCCATCATCAACCAGCCATACACTACCTACCATCGTACCACACCTCTGTCTGCGCATCGGTCCACACACCTTCATCTGCATCGTAAGCAACACCAAAACTCCCCCGAAGAATAACCGGAGCTCCATCCAAACCATCCATGGCATCACTACCAACAAATTCATCGCCTCACCAAAGAAAACCACAATCACAGAGAAACCAAAACAACGACACAAAATCAACACCACTTACAAAGCCCCGCCTTCCAAATCCTATGTGAAGCCTGTGTAGAGGACCTTGGAACAAGGGCTTTTCGTCTCAAAACCAAAGCAAGATCCTGACGCCACCAATCGAAACCTCCAGAGAGACAATGCTCAAACTCCAAGCACCAAGATCAAAGGACAAAGTGACGATCTCGAGCCTCCAGGTCAGGAGCTCAGGCGCAGATTCAACACTTCGTCAAGAAGATAGACACCAGGGCGCGCTAGGCGAGCCAATAGAGCCGCAACGGCAGAGAACCACCACCTAGAACTGCCAAATCAGGGAGAAGAGGAAGAGAAGATTCGGTATGGGGAAGGCAGCATGAGAGGAACCCTAGAAGAGTGATGTTGTGCCCCTTACAGGCTCATATAATGATTCATCATCCCCCTTTTTCTTGAAAACATTTAAAAGTATCACAATTTATCAATAAGCTGTTTAAAATAGATTTTTGAATCAAAGTGTCCCATAGAACATTGAAACTCTTAAAAGGAATTTTAATTTTAAAACATTAATGTATATATAAATAAATCCTTAAAACCATTTTTAAAACATGTACATTAATGAGAAATATTTAGAAGAATAAATTTTGAAAACATTTAAAAAGATATTTTAGTCAGAGTTCCTAACCAAATGAGAGATGCTTGAATACAAATAATTGAGGTAATAAAAATTTAATAATATCATGAGAATAAAGGGATTAATGATATATTATGTCAAAGTATAGTATATACACCAAATAAAAGTGAATTGGCGCATAACAACAAAGAAGTCTCAATGGATTGTAAGTTGAGATAAAATCCCTTATAAAGACTGTATCCTTAGGTTAAGGATAAATCAATGACATAATTATGTGTGAAAAATATAAATACACTAAATATGATTAGATATTAATTTTAAAACAATCATAGGACATTCACACATATTCTTGTAATAACAACACCAATGACTTGGAAGTTTAACTCAATGAATGAAAATTGAGTTAAGATTACTCTTATCAAGATCATATCGATGACTTGAGAATTTATCAACGGAGTGATTATGTGTATCAAAAAAATAACCCCACAAAGGGAAGTATAAATTACTACATAAATAAATAAATAGTTATTTCACACATAATATTGGAGTAAAATAATCAATGATGTTTGTGTAAAACCCAATGAGTGGAAATCAAAATTAGAAATTCCCTTTCCGATTTGGTGACTTACAAAACATACACCCCATGAAAGAAGGATCATACAGTGAAGATATAAATAACCATAAATTAAATTATATTACATAAGCAATACAATCATGAGACGTACATGCACCACACAATAGGAAATAGTTGCAATATAGCATGAATATCACGGAAATAAGAAGTGTGATGAAAACCCCTTACGATGTTGTAATCAATCGAATCATATGAACAAAATTTAATAACCACAAAATGAATCACAGAATACCATTAATATAAAGAGAATCATGATAATATATATCAAATGGTAGTACACAATACACCACATGAAATAAATAAGTGGTGAACAATGGAAATCTCACTGAATTAAAAGTGAGATAAGAAACCCCTTACCATGTTGTAATCAATCGAGTCGTATGAACAAAAGTTAATAACCACCAAATGAATCATTGAATACCGTGAATATAAATAGAATCATGATAATATATATCAAATGGAACTACACAATACACCACATTCAATAAATAAGTGGAAAATAATGAAAATCTCACGGAATTAAAAGTGAGATAAGAAACCCCTTACCATGTTGTAATCAATCGAGTCGTATGAACAAAATTCAATAACCAGAAAATGAATCATATAATACCATGAATATAAAGGTAATCATGATAATATATATCAAATGGAAGTACACAATACACCACATGCAATAAATAAGTGGCGAACAATGGAAATCTCAGGGAATTAAAAGTGAGATAAGAAACCCCTTACCATGTTGTAATCAATCGAGTTGTATGACCAAAAGTTAATAACCACCAAATTAATCACAAAATACCATGAATATAAATATAATTAGGATAATATATATCAAATGGAAGTATAAAATACACCACCTGCAATAAATAAGTGGCGAACAATGGAAATCTCACAGAATTAAAAGTGATATAAGAAACCCCTTACCATGTTGTAATCAATAGAGTCGTATGAACAAACGTTAATAACCACCAAATTAATCACATAATTCCATGAATATAAAGAGAATCATGATAATATATATCAAATTTCAGTACACAATACACCACATGCAATAAATAAGTGGCGAACAATGGGAATCTGAGAGAATTAAAAGTGAGATAATGAACTCCTTACCTTGTACTTTTCCCTAGTACAATGTAGGTTAAAATCCTTTATAATGGTGAAATCATTGTTATTAAATTAGAAAAGAACAAAATACATAAATATGATATCATATATGATCTTCTAATATTGCTTTGTTATTAAAATTTTAGTAGTATCATCATTTCGGGTGTTAACTGATTCATTTTCCTTTATATGCTTGGTTGTGTAAGCCAGTTTTGTTATGGATATGATGTATTTGATTCATATAAATAATTATATAATGTTCATAAACATTATATTTAACCCTAAAATGAAAATCATTCTTGAATTATTACGATGGGGAATAAATCTCATCGCGTTCATGGGGATAGTAATCCGTACGTTCACACGAGTGACAATATCATTATATTGATGGTGAAATCATATGTAATTGGATGGTATTTCATATATAAATAATAATTATCATGTTATATTTTTTTTAAATCAGTTATACTCATTATTATACCCATCCAAATAATGAAGTGATTGAATAAAAAACTACACCACGAAGTGGAGACAGTAAGCTGTACGTACACCCGAATGGTGACTTTTTCTTTTAAAGATTGGATAGAATAACGAATAAGGTTGTACCATATATATGATAAAATCATAGTGTGTATAAGGTACTAGAGTTATTATTTTTTTATGGAAACAGAAAAGAAATAGGAAGTGTAAGAAGAAAAGATCTTGGAAGAGGGTGGTGAAATTATTACCTCTTCCTCGGGTGTTTCCTTTTGAGTTGATCAAAAGGGCTCCTTAGGTTGGCTTTCTGATCAAAGTAAGGACTAAATGTTGATGTGATAGAAGTTGGAAGGATATTTTGGTAGGTTTGGAAGAGCCAAATGTCTTTAGAGGTGTGAAATTAATAGAACGGGAAGTACCCTTTTATAAGATAGATGAGGGTCACATTAGGAAAACCTTGAAATATTATTTAATAATAAAATCATTTTCAGTTTCTAATGGCTACATAATGAATTATTTCTAATCTAAGTCGGGGATGGGTCAAAAAACTCTCAACCAATAGGTTTTAGAAAAGTGATGTTATTAATATTTTCATGACTTATTATATTCCCCCTTTACTTATTTTATATGAAACGTGCATAATTTGTGTGAAATATTAATGTTTTAATATTAAGTATAATATTTGAGCATTTTTAGAAGTAGTCAAATTGAGTCAGTTTAATGTTTTAATTATAAATATCACAATACTGATCCAAATTGTGTGGTTCTTGTTTTTTAGGATTATCCTTTCAATATACAACATTTCATTAGAAGGAACCATGATCCAATTCTGCCATTTGAAGGGTCATATGGTCCTCACAAACAAGACCAATGAATCTGTGAAGAAACTGGACTATTCATGAAGATTGATTTACTGGGCTCAATACAGAAGTTCAAAAACCTTAACTCTCCTCCATAATTCGGGGGACACTACATGTCATCTTGGATAAAAATTTCATGGCCCAAATCCAAGTACAAGGGGCCCAAATGAATCATTGAAGTCCAGCCCACCATTCTGACCGAGAATGAAAATCAGTATAGTATGCATGACATATCTCCTGATGTAATAATCCAAGAGAGCTGCGATTTTTCAGTGTGAAAGAGGAGATGTAGGCGGCCGACTTTGTTGAAGAAAACATTCGGATTTGAAGACATCTTAATATTCAAAAACCCTTTCACATTATGGACTTCTAAAGGACTGGATTGAAATGGACAGTTTAAGTTTGTTTATTCAACCGGCCATAACTTTTTATCCTTACGTCCAAATGACTCCACATTTTGAGAGTCGTCGGACAACATTATTGCCTACAACTTTGAAGAATAAGATATTTGAAGATTTGGCTGTCTGAATTTCCAAATTGGCGATGCAAGTGGAGGGACAGATTGGGAATGCAAACAGTCCACTCCTTGGGCTATAAATACTCTTCCCTACTCTCCTTGAGAGGGGTTGGCATTTCAGAAGAGAGGAGATCATATTGGCACGACCAAAGCTTTGCCAAAGGCTTGGGAGGACCTGCCATACTCAAGTTTACACTTGAGAGACCTTTCCTCCTCTCTTTCTTTTCACTTACTTTTGTGTTCTTCATTTTTGTAATCTTGTAATTCTATTTCTTTGTAATTCTGTTTTAATGCAAGTTACTTCTTCAATATCTCTTATTCTATTCCACCTTCTGTATTTTAATATTAATGTTCTTAAAATATTTTAAATTCAGTTCAATCCCCTTCCCTTTTTAAGCTTCCTCATTCAATCGAAATTCCATTTTTGATTCTTAAATTATTTCGTGTGTGTGTTCGGCACACTACTCTTATCTTGTCCCTTTCTTTTTCTTCTCTTTATAATTCATCACCATAAACATATATTACCAGATTATTAAACATCCAAATGGCTGAGTAAATCTCTCATTGGGGTGAGTTATAATTTGGGGATGTTAATTGATTGAGAGTTTTGCTCGATGAGTATTCTTTAAATTAATATTGTGTATGTTAAACTTAATATGTCATGGATTAATGATATGTTTTGTTTAACAAGTGGTTTCCATGGATTATTGGAACCATAAATACACTACCATAAATAAGTTTTGATTGAGATTAGAACCCTAAGTTAAGTTAAGGCTTGGATTAAATCCTTCACACTTAGGAATTCCAATCAACGTCAACTTATGACATGGGTGTTAATTTAATGCAATACAAAGTAAGGCTCAAGGATATCACATGCTTAACTCCCCAATGATGAACTCACCCCAATCTTTATCAATTTGGTAAATCAAACATCATCCATAAATCATTTCAATTAAGCTCTGCAAACAAACCCCCCTAATCAAAATACAATCAACTACAAACAAACGACTACTACAAAGTATCATCGCCGAGGATTCGACCCGAGTGCTGCTATACACATTAGCAGAGCACCGGAAATTTGACCGGTCGATAGGCGACAATAGGCCATGCGTTTCAAATGGCGTCGTTGCCGGGGATGGTGCTTTAAGTAGTCATTAGTTTCTGGTTATTGTAAAAAAAACCCAAAAAAATACAAAAGTTTAAAAAAATTGAAAAAAAACACAAAGAAGAACCCGTCTTCCTCTTAAAAATCATAAACTGAAAAAATAAAAAGAAAAATCCGTCTTCCTCTTTCTTCCAAAATCTCTTTGAATTCCCCGTAGCCTTCCAAACAATCCCTCGGATTTGTTTGACCCTGAAATTGATCGAACACTTCGCCAACTTAGGAGGAACATAAGAGATACTCAAATAATTCAAGAACCAGTCCTCATCTAACCAATTGAAATTGAAATGGCCAATCCTAGGGAACAAACATTGAAAGAACTTGTTGCCCCTGATATGAATTACCAACCTCTTGGTATTCAATATCCAAACATAGAGGCTGACTTCGAACTCAAGTTGGGTTTGATTCATCTTCTCCCTCATTTTCACGGGCTAGCCGGTGAGGATCCACATCTTCACCTTAAAGAGTTCCAAGTAGTATGCTCTACCATGAAGCATCAAGGGGTTTCTGAAGAACAAATAAAGCTTAGAGCTTTCCCCTTTTCCCTAGCGGATTTTTCCAAGTCTTGGCTCTACTACCTCCCACCTGGTTCCATAAACTCATGGGTTGACATGAAGAGACTTTTCCTTGAGAAGTTCTTTCCCGCTTCCCGAACAGCTTCTATCCGAAAGGAAATAAGCGGCATCCGTCAATTCCCTAATGAATCACTTCATGAGTATTGGGAGAGGTTCAAAAAGCTTGTGGCAACTTGTCCACACCATCAAATCCCTGACCAACTTTTGATCCAATACTTCTATGAGGGGTTATTGGCTATGGAGCGAACTCTCATTGATGCCGCAAGTGGCGGTGCTCTTGTTGACAAAACTCCTGCAGCTGCACGAGAACTCATAAGAAACATGGCTGCAAACACGCAGCAATTCCATACTCGAGCACATGCTCAAGTGAAACAAGCCCAAGAGAATCAATCCATAGAGCCCAACAAGATGACTGAGTGGATGAGTGAACTTACAGGTCTTGTGCGTCAACTAGCGGTGGCTACCAAAGCCCCAACCTCATCTTCTCCACAGTCACTATTCCCTGGACCTATCAAGAATTGTGGAATCTGCAACTCTCCATCTCATCCGACTGACACATGTCCACAACTTCAAGATGATCCATCTGATTCATCTAGTCCAATGGAGCTCAATGCGGCGTATGCTCAGCGAAACTTCAACCCTCAACAATCAGGTCAGTTTTTTAGAAACTACAACCAACCCCACTCTGAGCCCTTCTCTTCTACCTTTAACCCACCTCTAAGGTATGGTAATCCCATTTCTCATCCTCCTCAATTCCCTCCTCAAAACCCAAACCAATTCCAATATGGTCAAAGTGGTGGTAACATCCATCAACCTTATCCTTTTGTTCCTCAACCCCAAAGGAACAATCCTCCTCCTGGATTCCACTATACTAATGATCCTTCCCAATTCCCCACCCAATACAATCGCTTTCCCAAGAACCAAAATCAAGGCCAACCCAATTTGGGACAAGCCTCTTCTTCTAAACAACCATGGGAAAGTGCTATAGAGGATCTTGCTTCCTTCACCCGTTCTAGCCTCAAGAACATTGAAACCCAAATAGGTCAACTTGCATCCCACCTTAGCCAGCAACAACCATCCAATTCATCCCAACTCCCAGCTCAACCATTACCCAACCCTAAGGGTAATGTAAGTGCAATTGCACTTAGATCGGGAAAGCAAATTGCTATCCCCCATGCTGATTTCTCTACCTCCCCTTTCGATGTTGATCTAGAAAATGAAAAGAACAAAAAGCTGGAAAAGGAACTTGAATCCACTCTTTCACCTCCTTCCATTCCTCTAAGGAACCCAATTCCTTTTCCTCAAGCCATCTCCAAGCCTAAGAAGTCCTTTGAACCTGATCCTGAAATGCTTGACATGTTTAGACGTGTTGAAGTGAACATCCCCCTCTTAGATGCCATCAAACAAATCCCTAAGTATGACAAGTTTCTTAAGGAATTGTGCACCCATAAGAGGCAACTTAGGAATATTGAAAATGTTTCAACCCAACAGTCCATTCCCATGAAGTGCAAAGATCCAGGGACCTTCACGGTTCCATGTCAAATAGGGAGTTCCAACTTTGATGATGCACTCATAGACCTAGGAGCCTCAATTAATGTAATGCCCAAATCCATATTCTCCAACCTTGGTCTAGGTCCCTTGCACCCAACGGGTATTGTCATTCAATTAGCCAATCGAAGCACTGCCAGTCCTGAGGGGATAATTGAGGATGTTCTTGTTCGGGTCAATGATCTTATCTTCCCAGCTGATTTCTATGTCCTTGACATGGAAGGTGAGACGACCTCTTCTCGATCTCCCCTAATTCTAGGAAGACCATTCCTCATGACTGCGAGAACCAAGATTGATGTCCACTCAGGCATCTTATCCATGGAATTCGGTGACCAACTGGTCAAGTTCAACATTTTCCAAGCCATGCGATACACATCTGAGGATCACTCTGCATTCTCAATCCATGCTTTTGAGGACACTTCTAAGATTCAATCGAACCCCAATCCACCATGTTCTTCATGTTCTAATGATAAAGGATCTTGTGAAATCTGCACCATGATTAACAAAGTCATAAATGGTGAAGTTGATGTGGACCTCTCATTCATAGACTCCATCAATCTAGAGGAACTTGAAAACTCTCTTGAATCCCACATCAACTCTGATCTCTACTGCTCCACCTTGGACAGTGTTGAGGAAAATGATCCAAACCCATCTGGAATCCCTTCTCCTGCTCCTAACTTTTCTAGCTCTCAAATCAAGGCTGAAACTGATCTAAAACCACTTCCTTCACACCTCAAGTATGCATTCCTTTTCCATGATCCCTCCTACCCTGTCATTATCTCTGCTTCACTTTCTGAAACTGAGGAGTCCCAACTTGTTCAAGTGTTAGAGGAAAACAAAAATGCCTTAGGTTGGACCCTAGAGGATATTCCAGGAATCAACCCTGCCCTTTGCATGCATCACATCCATCTAGAGGAATCATCCAAACCAATTAGGCAACCTCAAAGAAGACTCAATCCACTCATACTTGAGGTAGTTAGGGAAGAGATTACCAAGCTTCTTCAAGCTGTTATTATCTACCCAATTTCTGATAGTGAATGGGTTAGTCCAATTCAGGTCGTTCCTAAGAAGGGTGGGATAACAGTTGTCACAAATGAACATGGAGAAGTGGTCACAACTCGGGTGAAAAACAAATGGCGTGTGTGCATCGATTATCGCAAATTGAATGCGGAAACACGAAAAGATCACTACCCACTTCCTTTCCTTGACCAAATGCTTGAGAGATTGGCCGGAAAGTCACACTATTGCTTTCTTGATGGTTACACCGGCTACTTCAAAATTCCAATCGCACCTCAAGACCAAGAAAAGACCACATTCACTTGCCCCTTTGGAACCTATGCCTATAGGCGAATGCCTTTTGGCCTTTGTAATGCTCCTGCAACATTCCAGCGGTGTATGATGAGTGTCTTTTCTGAATTCATTGAGAATTGCATGGAGGTCTTCATGGATGACTTTACCATTTATGGCGAGTCATTTGAATATTGGTTACATTCACTCTCTTTAGTCCTTCAAAAGTGTGTCAAGTGCAACCTTGTGCTGAATTTTGAAAAATGTCACTTCATGGTTTCAAATGGGATTGTTCTAGGGCACATAATTTCTCAAGAGGGTATCCAAGTTGATCCAGCCAAAATTGAGGTGATCCAATCACTTCCTGAACCCAAATCAGTTCGAGACATTCGGTCCTTCCTTGGTCATGCTGGTTTCTATCGGCGATTCATTCAGAACTTCAGCAAGATTTCCCTCTCACTCACTCGTTTACTTCAAAATGATGTCACATTCAATTTTGACGAGGCTTGCAAGAGAGCCTTCATTGAACTCAAATCTGCTCTCACATCTGCTCCAATAATCCAACCCCCAGATTGGTCCTTACCATTTGAATTGATGTGTGATGCTTCTGATAGGGCCATTGGGGCTGTTCTTGGTCAAAGAAGAGAAAACATTCCTCATGTCATCTTTTATGCCTCAAAAACATTGGATGAAACTCAATCACACTACACTGTGACTGAAAAAGAACTTTTAGCTGTGGTTTTTTCCTTGGATAAATTCCGGCCCTATCTCTTAGGTGCCAAAATCATCATCTTCACGGACCACTCAGCATTAAAGTTCTTACTTAAGAAAAGTGATTCCAAACCAAGGATAATAAGATGGATTTTAATGCTCCAAGAGTTTGACCTTGTGATAAAAGATAAACCTGGAAAAGAAAACCCTGTGGCTGACCACCTGAGTAGAATTTCTAATTCTTCTCATTCTGAAATAATTGATCCTGAATTTCCAACTGAACACCTCTCATATCTCACTCCAAAGTTACCATGGTATGCCCCAATTGTCAATTACTTGGTTTCTGGTGTTTTCCCTGAATATTTTTCAAAATAACAAAAAGAAAAGATGAAAAGTGATTCAAAGAATTATTTTTGGGAAGATAATAAACTTTGGAAAACTGGGGCTGACATGGTAATTAGGAGATGTGTTGATGAAACTGAACAATCCTCCATCTTGGAATTCTGCCACTCAATGCCTGGAGGTGGCCACTTTGGACCACAAAGGACTTCTCGAAAGGTCCTAGATTCTGGATTCTTTTGGCCTTCACTCTTCAAGGACTCACACGAGTTCTGTCAATCATGTCCCACTTGCCAAAAGTTTGGCACAATTTCCAAAAGAAACGAAATGCCTCAAAAGCCATTAATCTTCTGTGAGCTTTTCGATGTTTGGGCATCGATTTCATGGGACCTTTTCCCCCTTCCAATGGATTATCCTACATTCTCCTTGCTGTTGACTATGTTTCTAGGTGGGTCGAGGCCAAACCCACTAGGAAAGATGATGCTCAAACTGTGAGTGAGTTCCTCAAAACCCATATCTTCCATCGATTCAGAACACCACGTGTTTTGATAAGTGACTTAGGAACTCATTTCTGTAATAGAACCATGGAGTCACTTTTGAAAAAGAATGGGGTTGTACATAAAACATCCACTTCATATCACCCTCAAACAAATGGAATGGATGAACTTTCTAATAGAGAAGTGAAAAGAGTGCTTGAAAGAATTGTTAAGCCCACAAGAAAATACTGGCCCGATAGACTTGGTGAAGCACTTTGGGCCTATCGAACAGCCTATAATACACCCATTGGGATGTCTCCATTTAGGCTAGTCTTTGGTAAAGCCTGTCATTTACCAGTTGAAATCCAACATAAGTCATTTTGGGCTGTCAAAACATGTAATTTTGATTGTGAAAAATCTGGTGAAGAAAGATTGTTGCAGTTGACTGAATTGGAGGAGCTTCGACTCGATTCGTATGAGAACTCCATTATCTACAAAGAAAAGGCAAAGTCACTCCATGACAAGCACATTCTTCTAAAGGTATTTCATGAAGGTGAAAAGGTAATGCTCTTCAATTCTCGATTTCGACTTCACCCAGGTAAGCTCAATTCTCGTTGGGATGGACCTTTTATTATTACTAATGTTTACCCATTTGGTGCAGTGCAAGTCGAAGACCCTTCTTCAAAAAGAACATTCACGGTAAATGGACACCGGTTAAAGCATCACCATGAGAGGCCATTCACTTCAGGTTCCACATCGACTTCCATTGACCCACCACTAGATGGAAATGGCGACCCACCAAATCCAAACCAGGGGGCACCTCTTTCCCTTTAACTCTCTCTCTATCTCTTCCTCTCTCTACCTCTTTCTTCTTCTTCCTCTCTCTTTCATTTTTTTACCACTTTATAAATCAAACCCTTTCTTTTTATCTTTCTTGGGTGGGTTCGTATTTTAAAAAAAAACCTTAAAAACTAAAAAAACCAAAAAACACAATTACTTAAAAAAAATTACAAAAAAAGAGTCATGCTTACTCACCATCTAGTTTTGAAATTTTGTCCAACCATTTTGGGGATTCAAAAGGCTTGTTTTAAACTCAAATATATTGAATTTTTATCTCAAACTTGGGTAAACAATTTTGTGTCAATAACAAACATTTTGAATGAACAATTTTTGGTGCAAAATGATTCTCCCCTACCGTGAGGAATAACATTAGCCTTCATGCCAAGGTCATCTATGGCCATCTTTTTCATTGTGTGTCTTCACCACTGATTGTGAGTCTTGAGTTTGTGGACCTTCGAGCTGAATTTCCATCTTTTGTGTGCATTAATATGATAGAGGCATTTTCTAAGCCACATGAGAATCAGAATAGCCAAATAGCCTCCCGTTACCCTTACATTGATCCTACTTTTGAAAGCCCCTTTGAGCCTATGAAAACCTTTCTTTTGATAGCCAAATTACAAGCCTAATACCTTGTCCCACCCAACATCTTCATGGATTTTCATTGTACAATTTATTGAAATTTAAGTGTGGGGGGAATGGACTTCATTTTTTGGCGTACTTTCATTGATTTCCAATGTGTCATCCTATGCTTGAGGGCAAGCATCCATTCAAGTGTGGGGGAGAGGTTGTAATTCTGTGAGCTTTGGGGTGTATATGTGTAATTTTCATTTGTACAAAAGTCATTGAAAAGTGTTCAAAAAAAAATATGTTAAAAAAAATGAAAAAAAGAGAAGAAAAAAAAGAACACTTGAATCATCTTGTATTGTGTCATTATTGGAAGTCTTCCATATTGTACATATTCCATCATCTCACCCTATTCCATTTTCTATCTCCCTCACTTTTCATTCATCACACATTCATGCCCTTGTAAATATGTGTTTCTATTTCCTTTCAAATCAAATTTCAAAAAAAATGTGCATTGATTTTTCCATGTTGGTGTTTTTAACCCCTATTTTCCTTTGGACATTATATACCTACCGTCCCATAGCCACTGAAAAACCCCTTAAAAGACCTCTTGATTCTTGTACACATTATATTTGGGAATGGAAGCTGAGAGCTCTTACAAACTCTTGATTTTCACTTTTTGTTGGTGAATGAGTGAACCTCCTAAAATACATTTTTATCATCTTGAGAGGAGTAAGTTTTGAGTGCCTACATTTTCTAATTCAAACCTTGAACATGAAAAAATGAATTGTTTATGATGCATTATTGTGAACCAAATTTGTGATGGAATTCAATATGGATGAGTGAAATAGTCTAAACCTCCCCTGATTGGAGAAAACAAAATTTTAATATTTGTTGGTGAGTGAAAATGATTTTGTCATGTTTTTATATTTGTTGCACATGAGGACACGCGCAAATCTAAGTGTGGGGGAGTTGATGTTATTAATATTTTAATGACTTATTATATTCCCCCTTTACTTATTTTATATTAAATGTGCATAATTTGTGTGAAATATTAATGTTTTAATATTAAGTATAATATTTGAGCATTTTTAGAAGTAGTCAAATTGAGTCAGTTTACTTTTTTAATTATAAATATCACTATACTGATCCAAATTGTGTGGTTCTTGTTTTGTAGGATTCTCCTTTCAATATACAACATTTCATTAGAAGGAACCATGATCCAATTCTGCCATTTGAAGGGTCATATGGTCCTCACAAACAAGACCAAAGAATCTGTGAAGAAACTGGACTATTCATGAAGATTGATTTACTGGGCTCAATACAGAAGTTCAAAAACCTTAACTCTCCTCCCTAATTCGGGGGACACTACATGTCATCTTGGATAAAAATTTCATGGCCCAAATCCAAGTACAAGGGGCCCAAATGAATCTTTGAAGTCCAGCCCACCATTCTGACCGATAATGAAAATCAGTATAGTATGCATGACATATCTCCTGATGTAATCATCCAAGAGAGCTGAGATTTTTCAGTGTGAAAGAGGAGATGTAGGCGGCCGACTTTTTTGAATAAACCATTCGGATTTGAAGGCATCTTAATATTCAAAAACCCTTTCACATTATGGACTTCAAAAAGACTGGATTGAAATGGACAGTTTAAGTTTGTTTATTCAACCGGCCATAACGTTTTATCCGTACGTCCAAATGACTCCAAATTTTGAGAGTAGTCGACCAACATTATTGCCTACAACTTTGAAGAAGAAGATATTCGATGATTCGGCTGTCTGAATTGCCAAATTGGCGATGCAAGTGGAGGGACAGATTGGGAATGCAAACAGTCCACTCCTTGGGCTATAAATACTCTTCCCTTCTCTCCTTGAGAGGGGTTGGCATTTCAGAAGAGAGGAGATCATATTGGCACGACCAAAGCTTTTCCAAAGGCTTGGGAGGACCTTCCATACTCATGTTTACACTTGAGAGACCTTTCCTCCTCTCTTTCTTTTCACTTACTTTTGTGTTCTTCATTTTTGTAATCTTGTAATTCTATTTCTTTGTAATTCTGTTTTAATGCAAGTTACTTCTTCAATATCTCTTATTCTCTTCCACCTTCTGTATTTTAATATTAATGTTCTTAAAATAGTTTAAATTCAGTTCAATCCCCTTACCTTCTTAATCTTCCTCATTCAATCGAAATTCCATTTTTGATTCTTAAATTATTTCGTGTGTGTGTTCGGCACACTACTCTTATCTTGTCCCTTTCTTTTTCTTCTCTTTATAATTCATCACCATAAACATATATTACCAGATTATTAAACATCCAAATGGCTGAGTAAATCTCTCATTGGGGTGAGTTATAATTTGGGGATGTTAATTGATTGAGAGTTTTGCTCGATGAGTATTCTTTAAATTAATATTGTGTATGTTAAACTTAATATGTCATGGATTAATGATATGTTTTGTTTAACAAGTGGTTTCCATGGATTATTGGAACCATAAATACACTACCATAAATAAGTTTTGATTGAGATTAGAACCCTAAGTTAAGTTAAGGCTTGGATTAAAGCCTTCACACTTAGGAATTCCAATCAACGTCAACTTATGACATGGGTGTTAATTTAATGCAATACAAAGTAAGGCTCAAGGATATCACATGCTTAACTCCCCAATGATGAACTCACCCCAATCTTTATCAATTTGGTAAATCAAAAATCATCCATAAATAATTTCAATTAAGCTCTCCAAACAAACCCCCCTAATCAAAATACAATCAACTACAAACAAACGACTACTACAAAGTATCATCGCCGAGGATTCGACCCGAGTGCTGCTATACACATTAGCAGAGCACCGGAACTTTGACCGGTCGATAGGCGACAATAGGCCGTGCGTTTCAAATGGCGCCGTTTCCGGGGATGGTGCTTTAAGTATTCATTAGTTTCTGGTTATTGTAAAAAAAAACCCAAAAAAATACAAAAGTTTAAAAAAATTGAAAAACAAAACACAAAGAAAAACCCGTCTTCCTCTTAAAAATCATAAACTGAAAAAATACAAAGAAAAACCCGTCTTCCTCTTTCTTCCAAAATCTCTCTGAATGCCCCGTAGCCTTCCAAACAATCCCTCGGATTTGTTTGACCCTGAAATTGATCGAACACTTCGCCAACTTAGGAGGAACATAAGAGATACTCAAATAATTCAAGAACCAGTCCTCATCCAACCAATTGAAATTGAAATGGACAATCCTAGGGAACAAACATTGAAAGAACTTGATGCCCCTGATATGAATTACCAACCTCTTGGTATTCAATATCCAAACATAGAGGCTGACTTCGAACTCAAGTCGGGTTTGATTCATCTTCTCCCTCATTTTCACGGGCTAGCCGGTGAGGATCCACATCTTCACCTTAAAGAGTTCCAAGTAGTATGCTCTACCATGAAGCCTCAAGGGGTTTCTGAAGAACAAATAAAGCTTAGAGATTTCCCCTTTTCCATAGCGGATTTTGCCAAGTCTTGGCTCTAATACCTCCCACCTGGTTCCATAAACTCATGGGTTGACATGAAGAGACTTTTCCTTGAGAAGTTCTTTCCCGCTTCCCGAACAGCTTCTATCCGAAAGGAAATAAGCGGCATCCGTCAATTCCCTAATGAATCACTCCATGAGTATTGGGAGAGGTTCAAAAATCTTGTGGCAACTTGTCCACACCATCAAATCCCTGACCAACTTTTGATCCAATACTTCTATGAGGGGTTATTGGCTATGGAGCGAACTCTCATTGATGCCGCAAGTGGCGGTGCTCTTGTTGACAAAACTCCTGCAGCTACACGAGAACTCATAAGCAACATGGCTGCAAACACGCAGCAATTCCATACTCGAGCACATGCTCAAGTGAAACAAGCCCAAGAGAATCAATCCATAGAGCCCAACAAGATGACTGAGTGGATGAGTGAACTTACAGGTCTTGTGCGTCAACTAGCGGTGGCTACCAAAGCCCCAACCTCATCTTCTCCACAGTCACTATTCCCTGGACCTATCAAGAATTGTGGAATCTGCAACTCTCCATCTCATCCGACTGACACATGTCCACAACTTCAAGATGATCCATCTGATTCATCTAGTCCAATGGAGCTCAATGCGGCGTATGCTCAGCGAAACTTCAACCCTCAACAATCAGGTCAGTTTTTTAGAAACTACAACCAACCCCACTCTGAGCCCTTCTCTTCTACCTTTAACCCACCTCTAAGGTATGGTAATCCCATTTCTCATCCTCCTCAATTCCCTCCTCAAAACCCAAACCAATTCCAATATGGTCAAAGTGGTGGTAACATCCATCAACCTTATCCTTTTGTTCCTCAACCCCAAAGGAACAATCCTCCTCCTGGATTCCACTATACTAATGATCCTTCCCAATTCTCCACCCAATACAATCGCTTTCCCAAGAAACAAAATCAAGGCCAACCCAATTTGGGACAAGCCTCTTCTTCTAAACAACCATGGGAAAGTGCTGTAGAGGATCTTGCTTCCTTCACCCGTTCTAGCCTCAAGAACATTGAAACCCAAATAGGTCAACTTGCATCCCACCTTAGCCAGCAACAACCATCCAATTCATCCCAACTCCCAGCTCAACCATTACCCAACCCTAAGGGTAATGTAAGTGCAATTGCACTTAGATCGGGAAAGCAAATTGCTATCCCCCATGCTGATTTCTCTACCTCCCCTTTCGATGTTGATCTAGAAAATGAAAAGAACAAAAGGCTGGAAAAGGAACTTGAATCCACTCTTTCACCTCCTTCCATTCCTCTAAGGAACCCAATTCCTTTTCCTCAAGCCATCTCCAAGCCTAAGAAGTCCTTTGATCCTGATCCTGAAATGCTTGACATGTTTAGACGTGTTGAATTGAACATCCCCCTCTTAGATGCCATCAAACAAATCCCTAAGTATGACAAGTTTCTTAAGGAATTGTGCACCCATAAGAGGCAACTTAGGAATATTGAAAATGTTTCAACCCAACAGTCCATTCCCATGAAGTGCAAAGATCCAGGGACCTTCACGGTTCCATGTCAAATAGGGAGTTCCAACTTTGATGATGCACTCATAGACCTAGGAGCCTCAATTAATGTAATGCCCAAATCCATATTCTCCAACCTTGGTCTAGGTCCCTTGCACCCAACGGGTATTGTCATTCAATTAGCCAATCGAAGCACTGCAAGTCCTGAGGGGATAATTGAGGATGTTCTTGTTCGGGTCAATGATCTTATCTTCCCAGCTGATTTCTATGTCCTTGACATGGAAGGTGAGACAACCTCTTCTCGATCTCCCCTAATTCTAGGAAGACCATTCCTCATGACTGCGAGAACCAAGATTGATGTCCACTCAGGCATCTTATCCATGGAATTCGGTGACCAACTGGTCAAGTTCAACATTTTCCAAGCCATGTGATACCCATCTGAGGATCACTCTGCATTCTCAATCCATGCTTTTGAGGACACTTCTAAGATTCAATCGAACCCCAATCCACCATGTTCTTCATGTTCTAATGATAAAGGATCTTGTGAAATCTGCACCATGATTAACAAAGTCATAAATGGTGAAGTTGATGTGGACCTATCATTCATAGACTCCATCAATCTAGAGGAACTTGAAAACTCTCTTGAATCCCACATCAACTCTGATCTCTACTGCTCCACCTTGGACAGTGTTGAGGAAAATGATCCAAACCCATCTGGAATCCCTTCTCCTGCTCCTAACTTTTCTAGCTCTCAAATCAAGGCTGAAACTGATCTAAAACCACTTCCTTCACACCTCAAGTATGCATTCCTTTTCCATGATCCCTCCTACCCTGTCATTATCTCTCCTTCACTTTCTGAAACTGAGGAGTCCCAACTTGTTCAAGTGTTAGAGGAAAACAAAAATGCCTTAGGTTGGACCCTAGAGGATATTCCAGGAATCAACCCTGCCCTTTGCATGCATCACATCCATCTAGAGGAATCATCCAAACCAATTAGGCAACCTCAAAGAAGACTCAATCCACTCATACTTGAGGTAGTTAGGGAAGAGATTACCAAGCTTCTTCAAGCTGGTATTATCTACACAATTTCTGATAGTGAATGGGTTAGTCCAATTCAATTCGTTCCTAAGAAGGGTGGGATAACAGTTGTCACAAATGAACATGGATAAGTGGTCACAACTCAGGTGAAAAACAAATGGCATGTGTGCATCGATTATCGCAAATTGAATGCTGAAACACGAAAAGATCACTACCCACTTCCTTTCCTTGACCAAATGCTTGAGAGATTGGCCGGAAAGTCACACTATTGCTTTCTTGATGGTTACACCGGCTACTTCCAAATTCCAATCGCACCTCAAGACCAAGAAAAGACCACATTCACTTGCCCCTTTGGAACCTATGCCTATAGGCGAATGCCTTTTGGCCTTTGTAATGCTCCTGCAACATTCCAGCGGTGTATGATGAGTATATTTTCTGAATTCATTGAGAATTGCATGGAGGTCTTCATGGATGACTTTGCCATTTATGGCGAGTCATTTGAATCTTGGTTACATTCACTCTCTTTAGTCCTTCAAAAGTGTGTCAAGTGCAACCTTGTGCTGAATTTTGAAAAATGTCACTTCATGGTTTCAAATGGGATTGTTCTAGGGCACATAATTTCTTAAGAGGGTATCCAAGTTGATCCAGCCAAAATTGAGGTGATCCAATCACTTCCTGAACCCAAATCAATTCGAGACATTCGGTCCTTCCTTGGTCATGTTGGTTTCTATCGGCGATTCATTCAGAACTTCAGCAAGATTTCCCTCCCACTCACTCGTTTACTTCAAAATGATGTCACATTCAATTTTGACGAGGCTTGCAAGAGAGCCTTCATTGAACTCAAATCTGCTCTCACATCTGCTCCAATAATCCAACCCCCAGATTGGTCCTTACCATTTGAATTGATGTGTGATGCTTCTGATAGGGCCATTGGGGCTGTTCTTGGTCAAAGAAGAGAAAACATTCCTCATGTCATCTTTTATGCCTCAAAAACATTGGATGAAACTCAATCACACTACACTGTGACTGAAAAAGAACTTTTAGCTGTGGTTTTTGCCTTGGATAAATTCCGGCCCTATCTCTTAGGTGCCAAAATCATCATCTTCACGGACCACTCAGCATTAAAGTTCTTACTTAAGAAAAGTGATTCCAAACCAAGGCTAATAAGATGGATTTTAATGCTCCAAGAGTTTGACCTTGTGATAAAAGATAAACCTGGAAAAGAAAACCCTGTGGCTGACCACCTGAGTAGAATTTCTAATTCTTCTCATTCTGAAATAATTGATCCTGAATTTCCAACTGAACACCTCTCATCTCTCACTCCAAAGTTACCATGGTATGCCCCAATTGTCAATTACTTGGTTTCTAGTGTTTTCCCTGAATATTTTTCAAAAGAACAAAAAGAAAAGATGAAAAGTGATTCAAAGAATTATTTTTGGGAAGATAATAAACTTTGGAAACTGGGGCTGACATGGTAATTAGGAGATGTGTTGATGAAACTGAACAATCCTCCATCTTGGAATTCTGCCACTCAATGCCTGGAGGTGGCCACTTTGGACCACAAAGGACTTCTCGAAAGGTCCTAGATTCTGGATTCTTTTGGCCTTCACTCTTCAAGGACTCACACGAGTTCTGTCAATCATGTCCCACTTGCCAAAAGTTTGGCACAATTTCCAAAAGAAACGAAATGCCTCAAAAGCCATTAATCTTCTGTGAGCTTTTCGATGTTTGGGGCATCGATTTCATGGGACCTTTTCCCCCTTCCAATGGATTATCCTACATTCTCCTTGCTGTTGACTATGTTTCTAGGTGGGTCGAGGCCAAACCCACTAGGAAAGATGATGCTCAAACTGTGAGTGAGTTCCTCAAAACCCATATCTTCCATCGATTCGGAACACCACATGTTTTGATAAGTGACTTAGGAACTCATTTCTGTAATAGAACCATGGAGTCACTTTTGAAAAAGAATGGGGTTGTACATAAAACATCCACTGCATATCAACCTCAAACAAATGGAATGGCTGAACTTTCTAATAGAGAAGTGAAAAGAGTGCTTGAAAGAATTGTTAAGCCCACAAGAAAATACTGGCCCGATAGACTTGGTGAAGCACTTTGGGCCTATCGAACAGCCTATAAGACACCCATTGGGATGTCTCCATTTAGGCTAGTCTTTGGTAAAGCCTGTCATTTACCAGTTGAAATCCAACATAAGTCATTTTGGGCTGTCAAAACATGTAATTTTGATTGTGAAAAATCTGGTGAAGAAAGATTGTTGCAGTTGACTGAATTGGAGGAGCTTCGACTCGATTCGTATGAGAACTCCATTATCTACAAAGAAAAGGCAAAGTCACTCCATGACAAGCACATTCTTCGAAAGGTATTTCATGAAGGTGAAAAGGTAATGCTCTTCAATTCTCGATTTCGACTTCACCCAGGTAAGCTCAATTCTCGTTGGGATGGACCTTTTATTATTACTAATGTTTACCCATTTAGTGTAGTGCAAGTCGAAGACCCTTCTTCAAAAAGAACATTCATGGTAAATGGACACCGGTTAAAGCATCACCATGAGAGGCCATTCACTTCAGGTTCCACATCGACTTCCATTGACCCACCACTAGATGGAAATGGCGACCCACCAAATCCAAACCAGGGGGCACCTTTTTCCCTTTAACTCTCTCTCTATCTCTTCCTCTCTCTACCTCTTTCTTCTTCTTCCTCTCTCTTTCGTTTTGTTACCACTTTATTCATCAAACCCTTTCTTTTTATCTTTCTTGGGTGGGTGTGTATTTTAAAAAAAAAACCTTAAAAACTAAAAAAACCAAAAAACACAATTACTTAAAAAAAATTACAAAAAAAGAGTCATGCTTACTCACCATCTAGTTTTGAAATTTTGTCCAACCATTTTGGGGAGTTAAAAGGCTTGTTTTAAACTCAAATATATTGAATTTTTATCTCAAACTTGGGTAAACAATTTTGTGTCAATAACAAACATTTTGAATGAACAATTTTTGGTGCAAAATGATTCTCCCCTACCGTGAGGAATAACATTAGCCTTCATGCCAAGGTCATCTATGGCCATCTTTTTCATTGTGTGTCTTCACCACTGATTGTGAGTCTTGAGTTTGTGGACCTTCGAGCTGAATTTCCATCTTTTGTGTGCATTAATATGATAGAGGCATTTTCTAAGCCACATGAGAATCAGAATAGCCAAATAGCCTCCCGTTACCCTTACATTGATCCTACTTTTGAAAGCCCCTTTGAGCCTATGAAAACCTTTCTTTTGATAGCCACATTACAAGCCTAATACCTTGTCCCACCCAACATCTTCATGGATTTTCATTGTACAATTTATTGAAATTTAAGTGTGGGGGGAATGGACTTCATTTTTTGGCGTACTTTCATTGATTTCCAATGTGTCATCCTATGCTTGAGGGCAAGCATCCATTCAAGTGTGGGGGAGAGGTTGTAATTCTGTGAGCTTTGGGGTGTATATGTGTAATTTTCATTTGTACAAAAGTCATTGAAAAGTGTTCAAAAAAAATATATTAAAAAAATGAAAAAAAGAGAAGAAAAAAAGAACACTTGAATCATCTTGTATTGTGTCATTATTGGAAGTCTTCCATGTTGTACATATTCCATCATCTCACCCTATTCCATTTTCTATCTCCCTCACTTTTCATTCATCACACATTCATGCCCTTGTAAATATGTGTTTCTATTTCCTTTCAAATCAAATTTCAAAAAAAATGTGCATTGATTTTTCCATGTTGGTGTTTTTAACCCCTCTTTTCCTTTGGACATTATATACCTACCGTCCCATAGCCGCTGAAAAACCCCTTAAAAGACCTCTTGATTCTTGTACACATTATATTTGGGAATGGAAGCTGAGAGCTCTTACAAACTCTTGATTTTCACTTTTTGTTGGTGAATGAGTGAACCTCCTGAAATACATTTTTATCATCTTGAGAGGAGTAAGTTTTGAGTGCCTACATTTTCTAATTCAAACCTTGAACTTGAAAAAATGAATTGTTTATGATGCATTATTATGAACCAAATTTGTGATGGAATTCAATATGGATGAGTGAAATAGTCTAAACCTCCCCTGATTGGAGAAAACAAAATTTTAATATTTGTTGGTGAGTGAAAATGATTTTGTCATGTTTTTATATTTGTTGCACATGAGGACACGCGCAAATCTAAGTGTGGGGGAGTTGATGTTATTAATATTTTCATGACTTATTATATTCCCCCTTTACTTATTTTATATTAAATGTGCATAATTTGTGTGAAATATTAATGTTTTAATATTAAGTATAATATTTGAGCATTTTTAGAAGTAGTCAAATTGAGTCAGTTTAATGTTTTAATTATAACTATCACTATACTGATCCAAATTGTGTGGTTCTTGTTTTTCAGGATTCTAATTTCAATATACAACATTTCATTAGAAGGAACCATGATCCAATTCTGCCATTTGAAGGGTCATATGGTCCTCACAAACAAGACCAAAGAATCTGTGAAGAAACTGGACTATTCATGAAGATTGATTTACTGGGCTCAATACAGAAGTTCAAAAACCTTAACTCTCCTCCATAATTCGGGGGACACTACATTTCATCTTGGATAAAACTTTCATGGCCCAAATCCAAGTGAAAGGGGCCCAAATGAATCTTTGAAGTCCAGCCCACCATTCTGACCGAGAATGAAAATCAGTATAGTATGCATGACATATCTCCTGATGTAATCATCCAAGAGAGCTGAGATTTTTCAGTGTGAAAGAGGAGATGTAGGCGGCCGACTTTGTTGAAGAAACCATTCGGATTTGAAGGCATCGTAATATTCAAAAACCCTTTCACATTATGGACTTCAAAAAGACTGGATTGAAATGGACAGTTTAAGTTTGTTTATTCAAACGGCCATAACTTTTTATCCTTACGTCCAAATGACTCCAAATTTTGATAGTATTCGGCCAACATTACTTCCTACAACTTTGAAGAATAAGATATTTGAAGATGCGGCTGTCGGAATTGCCAAATTGGCGATGCAAGTGGAGGGACAGATTGGGAATGCAAACAGTCCACTCCTTGGGCTATAAATACTCTTCCCTTCTCTCCTTGAGAGGGGTTGGCATTTCAGAAGAGAGGAGATCATATTGGCACGACCAAATCTTTGCCAAAGGCTTTGGAGGACCTGCCATACTCAAGTTTACACTTGAGAGACCTTTCCTCCTCTCTTTCTTTTCACTTACTTTTGTGTTCTTCATTTTTGTAATCTTGTAATTCTATTTCTTTGTAATTCTGTTTTAATGCAAGTTACTTATTCAATATCTCTTATTCTCTTCCACCTTCTGTATTTTAATATTAATGTTCTTAAAATAGTTTAAATTCAGTTCAATCCCCTTCCCTTCTTAAGCTTCCTCATTCAATCGAAATTCCATTTTTGATTCTTAAATTATTTCGTGTGTGTGTTCGGCACACTACTCTTATCTTGTCCCTTTATTTTTCTTCTCTTTATAATTCATCACCATAAACATATATTACCAGATTATTAAACATCCAAATGGCTGAGTAAATCTCTCATTGGAGTGAGTTATAATTTGGGGATGTTAATTGATTGAGAGTTTTGCTCGATGAGTATTCTTTAAATTAATATTGTGTATGTTAAACTTAATATGTCATGGATTAATGATATGTTTTGTTTAACAAGTGGTTTCCATGGATTATTGGAACCATAAATACACTACCATAAATAAGTTTTGATTGAGATTATAACCCTAAGTTAAGTTAAGGCTTGGATTAAAGCCTTCACACTTAGGAATTCCAATCAACGTCAACTTATGACATGGGTGTTAATTTAATGCAATACAAAGTAAGGCTCAAGGACATCACATGCTTAACTCCCCAATGATGAACTCACCCCAATCTTTATCAATTTGGTAAATCAAACATCATCCATAAATCATTTCAATTAAGCTCTGCAAACAAACCCCCCTAATCAAAATACAATCAACTACAAACAAACGACTACTACAAAGTATCATCGCCGAGGATTCGACCCGAGTGCTGCTATACACATTAGCAGAGCACCGGAACTTTGACCGGTCGATAGGCGACAATAGGCCGTGCGTTTAAAATGGCGCCATTGCTGGGGATGGTGCTTTAAGTAGTCATTAGTTTCTCGTTATTGTAAAAAAAACCCAAAAAAATACAAAAGTTTAAAAAAATTGAAAAAAAAAACACAAAGAAAAACCCGTCTTCCTCTTAAAAATCATAAACTGAAAAAATACAAAGAAAAACCCGTCTTCCTCTTTCTTCCAAAATCTCTCTGAATGCCCCGTAGCCTTCCAAACAATCCCTCGGATTTTTTTGACCCTGAAATTGATCGAACACTTCGCCAACTTAGGAGGAACATAAGAGATACTCAAATAATTCGAGAACCAGTCCTCATCCAACCAATTGAAATTGAAATGGACAATCCTAGGGAACAAACATTGAAGAACTTGTTGCCCCTGATATGAATTACCAACCTCTTGGTATTCAATATCCAAACATAGAGGCTGACTTCGAACTCAAGTCGGGTTTGATTCATCTTCTCCCTCATTTTCACGGGCTAGCCGGTGAGGATCCACATCTTCACCTTAAAGAGTTCCAAGTAGTATGCTCTACCATGAAGCCTCAAGGGGTTTCTGAAGAACAAATAATGCTTAGAGCTTTCCCCTTTTCCCTAGAGGATTTTTCCAAGTCTTGGCTCTACTACCTCCCACCTGGTTCCATAAACTCATGGGTTGACATGAAGAGACTTTTCCTTGAGAAGTTCTTTCCCGCTTCCCGAACAGCTTCTATCCGAAAGGAAATAAGCGGCATCCGTCAATTCCCTAATGAATCACTTTATGAGTATTGGGAGAGGTTCAAAAAGCTTGTGGCAACTTGTCCACACCATCAAATCCCTGACCAACTTTTGATCCAATACTTCTATGAGGGGTTATTGGCTATGGAGCGAACTCTCATTGATGCCGCAAGTGGCGGTGCTCTTGTTGACAAAACTCCTGCAGCTGCACGAGAACTCATAAGCAACATGGCTGCAAACACGCAGCAATTCCATACTCGAGCACATGCTCAAGTGAAACAAGCCCAAGAGAATCAATCCATAGAGCCCAACAAGATGACTGAGTGGATGAGTGAACTTACAGGTCTTGTGCGTCAACTAGCGGTGGCTACCAAAGCCCCAACCTCATCTTCTCCACAGTCACTATTCCCTGGACCTATCAAGAATTATGGAATCTGCAACTCTCCATCTCATCCGACTGACACATGTCCACAACTTCAAGATGATCCATCTGATTCATCTAGTCCAATGGAGCTCAATGCGGCGTATGCTCGGCGAAACTTCAACCCTCAACAATCAGGTCAGTTTTTTAGAAACTACAACCAACCCCACTCTGAGCCCTTCTCTTCTACCTTTAACCCACCTCTAAGGTATGGTAATCCCATTTCTCATCCTCCTCAATTCCCTCCTCAAAACCCAAACCAATTCCAATATGTTCAAAGTGGTGGTAACATCCATCAACCTTATCCTTTTGTTCCTCAACCCCAAAGGAACAATCCTCCTCCTGGATTCCACTATACTAATGATCCTTCCCAATTACCCACCCAATACAATCGCTTTCCCAAGAACCAAAATCAAGGCCAACCCAATTTGGGACAAGCCTCTTCTTCTAAACAACCATGGGAAAGTGCTGTAGAGGATCTTGCTTCCTTCACCCGTTCTAGCCTCAAGAACATTGAAACCCAAATAGGTCAACTTGCATCCCACCTTAGCCAGCAACAACCATCCAATTCATCCCAACTCCCAGCTCAACCATTACCCAACCCTAAGGGTAATGTAAGTGCAATTGCACTTAGATCGGGAAAGCAAATTGCTATCCCCCATGCTGATTTCTCTACCTCCCCTTTCGATGTTGATCTAGAAAATGAAAAGAACAAAAAGCTCGAAAAGGAACTTGATTCCACTCTTTCACCTCCTTCCATTCCTCTAAGGAACCCAATTCCTTTTCCTCAATCCATCTCCATACCTAAGAAGTCCTTTGAACCTGATCCTGAAATGCTTGACATGTTTAGACGTGTTGAAGTGAACATCCCCCTCTTAGATTCCATCAAACAAATCCCTAAGTATGACAAGTTTCTTAAGGAATTGTGCACCCATAAGAGGCAACTTAGGAATATTGAAAATGTTTCAACCCAACAGTCCATTCCCATAAAGTGCAAAGATCCAGGGACCTTCACGGTTCCATGTCAAATAGGGAGTTCCAACTTTGATGATGCACTCATAGACCTAGGAGCCTCAATTAATGTAATGCCCAAATCCATATTCTCCAACCTTGGTCTAGGTCCCTTGCACCCAACGGGTATTGTCATTAAATTAGCCAATCGAAGCACTGCCAGTCCTGAGGGGATAATTGAGGATGTTCTTGTTCGGGTCAATGATCTTATCTTCCCAGCTGATTTCTATGTCCTTGACATGGAAGGTGAGACGAACTCTTCTCGATCTCCCCTAATTCTAGGAAGACCATTCCTCATGACTGCGAGAACCAAGATTGATGTCCACTCAGTCATCTTATCCATGGAATTCGGTGACCAACTGGTCAAGTTCAACATTTTCCAAGCCATGCGATACCCATCTGAGGATCACTCTGTATTCTCAATCCATGCTTTTGAGGACACTTCTAAGATTCAATCGAACCCCAATATACCATGTTCTTCATGTTCTAATGATAAAGGATCTTGTGAAATCTGCACCATGATTAACAAAGTCATAAATGGTGAAGTTGATGTGGACCTCTCATTCATAGACTCCATCAATCTAGAGGAACTTGAAAACTCTCTTGAATCCCACATCAACTCTGATCTCTACTGCTCCACCTTGGACAGTGTTGAGGAAAATGATCCAAACCCATCTGGAATCCCTTCTCTTGCTCCTAACTTTTCTAGCTCTCAAATCAAGGCTGAAACTGATCTAAAACCACTTCCTTCACACCTCAAGTATGCATTCCTTTTCCATGATCCCTCCTACCCTGTCATTATCTCTGCTTCACTTTCTGAAACTGAGGAGTCCCAACTTGTTCAAGTGTTAGAGGAAAACAAAAATGCCTTAGGTTGGACCCTAGATGAAATTCCAGGAATCAACCCTGCCCTTTTCATGCATCACATCCATCTAGAGGAATCATCCAAACCAATTAGGCAACCTCAAAGAAGACTCAATCCACTCATACTTGAGGTAGTTAGGGAAGAGATTACCAAGCTTCTTCAAGCTGGTATTATCTACCCAATTTCTGATAGTGAATGGGTTAGTCCAATTCAGGTCGTTCCTAAGAAGGGTGGGATAACAGTTGTCACAAATGAACATGGAGAAGTGGTCACAACTCGGGTGAAAAACAAATGGCGTGTGTGCATCGATTATCGCAAATTGAATGCTGAAACACGAAAAGATCACTACCCACTTCCTTTCCTTGACCAAATGCTTGAGAGATTGGCCGGAAAGTCACACTATTTCTTTCTTGATGGTTACACCGGCTACTTCCAAATTCCAATCGCACCTCAAGACCAAGAAAAGACCACATTCACTTGCCCCTTTGGAACCTATGCCTATAGGCGAATGCCTTTTGGCCTTTGTAATGCTCCTGCAACATTCCAGCGGTGTATGATGAGTATCTTTTCTGAATTCATTGAGAATTGCATGGAGGTCTTCATGGATGACTTTACCATTTATGGCGAGTCATTTGAATCTTGGTTACATTCACTCTCTTTAGTCCTTCAAAAGTGTGTCAAGTGCAACCTTGTGCTGAATTTTGAAAAATGCCACTTCATGGTTTCAAATGGGATTGTTCTAGGGCACATAATTTCTCAAGAGGGTATCCAAGTTGATCCAGCCAAAATTGAGGTGATCCAATCACTTCCTGAACCCAAATCAGTTCGAGACATTCAGTCCTTCCTTGGTCATGCTGGTTTCTATCGGCGATTCATTCAGAACTTCAGCAAGATTTCCCTCCCACTCACTCGTTTACTTCAAAATGATGTCACATTCAATTTTGACGAGGCTTGCAAGAGAGCCTTCATTGAACTCAAATCTGCTCTCACATCTGCTCCAATAATCCAACCCCCAGATTGGTCCTTACCATTTGAATTGATGTGTGATGCTTCTGATAGATCCATTGGGGCTGTTCTTGGTCAAAGAAGAGAAAACATTCCTCATGTCATCTTTTATGCCTCAAAAACATTGGATGAAACTCAATCACACTACACTGTGACTGAAAAAGAACTTTTAGCTGTGGTTTTTGCCTTGGATAAATTTCGGCCCTATCTCTTAGGTGCCAAAATCATCATCTTCACGGACCACTCAGCATTAAAGTTCTTACTTAAGAAAAGTGATTCCAAACCAAGGCTAATAAGATGGATTTTAATGCTCCAAGAGTTTGACCTTGTGATAAAAGATAAACCTGGAAAAGAAAACCCTGTGGCTGACCACCTGAGTAGAATTTCTAATTCTTCTCATTCTGAAATAATTGATCCTGAATTTCCAACTGAACACCTCTCATCTCTCACTCCAAAGTTACCATGGTATGCCCCAATTGTCAATTACTTGGTTTCTAGTGTTTTCCCTGAATATTTTTCAAAAGAACAAAAAGAAAAGATGAAAAGTGATTCAAAGAATTATTTTTGGGAAGATAATAAACTTTGGAAAACTGGGGCTGACATGGTAATTAGGAGATGTGTTGATGAAACTGAACAATCCTCCATCTTGGAATTCTGCCACTCAATGCCTGGAGGTGGCCACTTTGGACCACAAAGGACTTCTCGAAAGGTCCTAGATTCTAGATTCTTTTGTCCTTCACTCTTCAAGGACTCACACGAGTTCTGTCAATCATGTCCCACTTGCCAAAAGTTTGGCACAATTTCCAAAAGAAACGAAATGCCTCAAAAGCCATTAATCTTCTGTGAGCTTTTCGATGTTTGGGGCATCAATTTCATGGTACCTTTTCCCCCTTCCAATGGATTATCCTACATTCTCCTTGCTGTTGACTATGTTTCTAGGTGGGTCGAGGCCAAACCCACTAGGAAAGATGATGCTCAAACTGTGAGTGAGTTCCTCAAAACCCATATCTTCCATCGATTCGGAACACCACGTGTTTTGATAAGTGACTTAGGAACTCATTTCTGTAATAGAACCATGGAGTCACTTTTGAAAAAGAATGGGGTTGTACATAAAACATCCACTGCATATCACCCTCAAACAAATGGAATGGCTGAACTTTCTAATAGAGAAGTGAAAAGAGTGCTTGAAAGAATTGTTAAGCCCACAAGAAAATACTGGCCCGATAGACTTGGTGAAGCACTTTGGGCCTATCGAACAGCCTATAAGACACCCATTGGGATGTCTCCATTTAGGCTAGTCTTTGGTAAAGCCTGTCATTTACCAGTTGAAATCCAACATAAGTCATTTTGGGCTGTCAAAACATGTAATTTTGATTGTGAAAAATCTGGTGAAGAAAGATTGTTGCAGTTGACTGAATTGGAGGAGCTTCGACTCGATTCGTATGAGAACTCCATTATCTACAAAGAAAAGGCAAAGTCACTCCATGACAAGCACATTCTTTGAAAGGTATTTCATGAAGGTGAAAAGGTAATGCTCTTCAATTCTCGATTTCGACTTCACCCAGGTAAGCTCAATTCTCGTTGGGATGGACCTTTTATTATTACTAATGTTTACCCATTTGGTGCAGTGCAAGTCGAAGACCCTTCTTCAAAAAGAACATTCACGGTAAATGGACACCGGTTAAAGCATCACCATGAGAGGCCATTCACTTCAGGTTCCACATCGACTTCCATTGACCCACCACTAGATGGAAATGGCGACCCACCAAATTCAAACCAGGGGGCACCTCTTTCCCTTTAACTCTCTCTCTATCTCTTCCTCTCTCTACCTCTTTCTTCTTCTTCCTCTCTCTTTCGTTTTGTTACCACTTTATTCATCAAACCCTTTCTTTTTATCTTTCTTGGGTGGGTGTGTATTTTAAAAAAAAACCTTAAAAACTAAAAAATCCAAAAAACACAATTACTTAAAAAAACTACAAAAAAAGAGTCATGCTTACTCACCATCTAGTTTTGAAATTTTGTCCAACCATTTTGGGGAGTCAAAAGGCTTGTTTTAAACTCAAATATATTGAATTTTTATCTCAAACTTGGGTAAACAATTTTGTGTCAATAACAAACATTTTGAATGAACAATTTTTGGTGCAAAATGATTCTCCCCTACCGTGAGGAATAACATTAGCCTTCATGCCAAGGTCATCTATGGCCATCTTTTTCATTATGTGTATTCACCACTGATTGTGAGTCTTGAGTTTGTGGACCTTCGAGCTGAATTTCCATCTTTTGTGTGCATTAATATGATAGAGGCATTTTCTAAGCCACATGAGAATCAGAATAGCCAAATAGCCTCCTGTTACCCTCACATTGATCCTACTTTTGAAAGACCCTTTGAGCCTATGAAAACCTTTCTTTTGATAGCCACATTACAAGCCTAATACCTTGTCCCACCCAACATCTTCATGGATTTTCATTGTACAATTTATTGAAATTTAAGTGTGGGGGGAATGGACTTCATTTTTTGGCGTACTTTCATTGATTTCCAATGTGTCATCCTATGCTTGAGGGCAAGCATCCATTCAAGTGTGGGGGATAGGTTGTAATTCTGTGAGCTTTGGGGTGTATATGTGTAATTTTTATTTGTACAAAAGTCATTGAAAAGTGTTCAAAAAAAAATATGTTGAAAAAAATGAAAAAAAGAGAAGAAAAAAAAGAAGACTTGAATCATCTTGTATTGTGTCATTATTGGAAGTCTTCCATGTTGTACATATTCCATCATCTCACCCTATTCCATTTTCTATCTCCCTCACTTTTCATTCATCACACATTCATGCCCTTGTAAATATGTGTTTCTATTTCCTTTCAAATCAAATTTCAAAAAAAATGTGCATTGATTTTTCCATGTTGGTGTTTTTAACCCCTCTTTTCCTTTGGACATTATATACCTACCATCCCATAGCCACTGAAAAACCCCTTAAAAGACCTCTTGATTCTTGTACACATTATATTTGGGAATGGAAGCTGAGAGCTCTTACAAACTCTTGATTTTCACTTTTTGTGGGTGAATGAGTGAACCTCCTAAAATACATTTTTATCATCTTGAGAGGAGTAAGTTTTGAGTGCCTACATTTTCTAATTCAAACCTTGAACATGAAAAAATGAATTGTTTATGATGCATTATTGTGAACCAAATTTGTGATGGAATTCAATATGGATGAGTGAAATAGTCTAAACCTCCCCTGATTGGAGAAAACAAAATTTTAATATTTGTTGGTGAGTGAAAATGATTTTGTCATGTTTTTATATTTGTTGCACATGAGGACACGTGCAAATCTAAGTGTGGGGGAGTTGATGTTATTAATATTTTCATGAATTATTATATTCCCCCTTTACTTATTTTATATTAAATGTGCATAATTTGTGTGAAATATTAATGTTTTAATATTAAGTATAATATTTGAGCATTTTTAGAAGTAGTCAAATTGAGTCAGTTTAATGTTTTAATTATAACTATCACTATACTGATCCAAATTGTGTGGTTCTTGTTTTTCAGGATTCTACTTTCAATATAAAACATTTCATTAGAAGGAACCATGATCCAATTCTGCCATTTGAAGGGTCATATGGTCCTCACAAACAAGACCAAAGAATCTGTGAAGAAACTGGACTATTCATGAAGATTGATTTACTGGGCTCAATACAGAAGTTCAAAAACCTTAACTCTCCTCCATAATTCGGGGGACACTACATGTCATCTTGGATAAAAATTTCATGGCCCAAATCCAAGTGCAAGGGGCCCAAATGAATCTTTGAAGTCCAGCCCACCATTCTGACCGAGAATGCAAATCAGTATAGTATGCATGACATATCTCCTGATGTAATCATCCAAGAGATCTGAGATTTTTCAGTGTGAAAGAGGAGATGTAAGCGGCCGACTTTGTTGAAGAAACTATTCGGATTTGAAGGCATATTAATATTCAAAAACCCTTTCACATTATGGACTTCAAAAAGACTGGATTGAAATGGACAGTTTAAGTTTGTTTATTCAAACGGACATAACTTTTTATACTTACGTCCAAATGACTCCAAATTTTGATAGTAGTCGGCCAACATTATTGCCTAAAACTTTTAAGAATAAGATATTTGAAGATGCGGCTGTCGGAATTGCCAAATTGGCGATTCAAGTGGAGGGACAGATTGGGAATGCAAACAGTCCACTCCTTGGGCTATAAATACTCTTCCCTTCTCTCCTTGAGAGGGGTTGGCATTTCAGAAGAGAGGAGATCATATTGGCACGACCAAAGCTTTGCCAAAGGCTTTGGAGGACCTGCCATACTCAAGTTTACACTTGATAGACCTTTCCTCCTCTCTTTCTTTTCACTTACTTTTGTGTTCTTCATTTTTGTAATCTTGTAATTCTCTTTCTTTGTAATTCTGTTTTAATGCAAGTTACTTCTTCAATATCTCTTATTCTCTTCCACCTTCTGTATTTTAATATTAATGTTCTTAAAATAGTTTAAATTCAGTTCAATCCCCTTCCCTTCTTAAGCTTCCTCATTCAATCGAAATTCCATTTTTGATTCTTAAATTATTTCGAGTGTGTGTTCGGCACACTACTCTTATCTTGTCCCTTTCTTTTTCTTCTCTTTATAATTCATCACCATAAACATATATTACCAGATTATTAAACATCCAAATGTCTGAGTAAATCTCTCATTGGGGTGAGTTATAATTTGGGGATGTTAATTGATTGAGAGTTTTGCTCGATGAGTATTCTTTAAATTAATATTGTGTATGTTAAACTTAATATGTCATGGATTAATGATATGTTTTGTTTAACAAGTGGTTTCCATGGATTATTGGAACCATAAATACACTACCATAAATAAGTTTTGATTGAGATTAGAACCCTATGTTAAGTTAAGGCTTGGATTAAAGCCTTCACACTTAGGAATTCCAATCAACGTCAACTTATGACATGGGTGTTAATTTAATGCAATACAAAGTAAGGCTCAAGGACATCACATGCTTAACTCCCCAATGATGAACTCACCCCAATCTTTATCAATTTGGTAAATCAAACATCATCCATAAATCATTTCAATTAAGCTCTGCAAACAAACCCCCCTAATCAAAATACAATCAACTACAAACAAACGACTACTACAAAGTATCATCGCCGAGGATTCGACCCGAGTGCTGCTATACACATTAGCAGAGCACCGGAACTTTGACCGGTCGATAGGCGACAATCGGCCGTGCGTTTCAGAAAGTTTATGTTACCAATTTAACCTTATCTTTTAGATTTAACTCTTAGTTAAATAGTTTAACTTTTACAGTGTCTTCTTGTATTCTTACACTATATGGTTAATAAACATACTCTAAACTTCCAAGAGAACCTCAAGAAGTTAATTAATGACATATATACAATTATTTAAGACCTTTTTACGAACATTATATTTTTATTAATATTATATCAACCAATAATATAATATATGTTTTAAAAAACCCATTTATTTCAATTTTGACATTATTTAGTATTTGGTTTTTGTAAAAATCATAACAGCATGATTACTTCGAAAAAATTTATTTAATAAACTCTAACATGTCATATTAACCAAGAAAATTAGTTTAATTTATCAAAAGTGTCAAATTACATTTATTCGGATATTTATAATATCAATTATTTTAATCTTTCATTAATAAGGTAATTACTACATCATGATTGTGTCATAAATAAATTTAATTATTTAATGTCTAAAAATTATAAATAAAATACAATTATGTAGGAAATATTTTTATAATTATAATTAATATTTATAGTCGAATTTATATTATGTATAACCCTATATTAAAAATGGTTTTGTAATTAAACTTTGAATTTAACTATTTTAACTATTCTTTAAATAAAATAACAATAAATGTCATAATCTAATCCATGTGAACCAAAGAGGATAATATTTTATTATTAAGGTTGTTTTGAGTCTAATTAAACTTATCCAATAGAATTAGTACATGTTTTATGGTAATTATAATATCATTTTTACCCTTAATTACCCTATTTACTTTTAACCGCGGTAAATAAAACTCAAAGGATACTATTCACCAAAAATAATTTTTCATCTTATTGAACCATATTTTACTTAATGATTTCAACCGTATCTCTTTGATTTTTGAAAATAAACTCCCAAAAGCGGTAAAAGTATGTTTTATGCAAATTTACAAATGCTCCTAAAAGGTTGGTGAAAGACGGTAAAAAGTTCAATAAAATTTAATATATCTACATTTATTATAAAATGACCCCAATCGATTATATTGAAATTATATAGGTATTATATATAAATTTTGTCTTGAAATAAATTTAAATAAAATAAATAATTATTTAAATAAAACGTCATTATTAAACTATAACGCAATGTTTTTCACTATTCATCAAAAATTGAATGTTTTCAGAAAAATACTAAACATTCACCCTAAACTAATATTGATATTACGATTTCAAAAATTAATTCTATTTTACCAAACTAAAAACATATAATTTTAATTAATTAATTTAAAATTAATTTTCATAATCGAAACCGAAAAGCGGTTTTTTAAAAAGTAAAAAACTATCAAAAGATTGACATCTGCATATGCCAAATTTAAATGTAAAATCACTTATAATGACCTAAATTGTATTAAATGATAAAAATATAATCTAATTATTCTTAAAAACCATTAAAATGCATAATTTAACCCTTTAAATTATTTCAATTAAAAAATTTGTTTTCAATTAAAATTTAGTATTTTTCAGTATTCATCAAAATATGAAAGTTATCTGAAAAGAACCAAAAATTTATTCAAAATAAATTTTTATGACCCGATTCTGAAGAAGAATTTAATTTCATTAAATTGAATACATAAATGTGTCAAATATTGGTTTTAAAATGGGTTTTCCATTAGAAGAAGGTAAAATTTCATTTTTTTAAAAATACTTGTTTTATCTGAAAAAAAATAATTTTTTCCTATATTATGTCTAAGAAAAAAATAATGTGGATTCTAAAATTATATGGAGTATATAAAATTCAAAATTCAGTTAATACTATTCATAACTGCTTTTGAACGACTAGTTTGGTAAGTCGTGGTGCGCTCAAACTCGGTGTTGCGTGTAGCGCAAGTTATCAAATTACTTTAAAGAAAATAACTTACTATGAAATCTTGGGGTGTTACATTATTCCCCCATTTTAGAAATTTTGTCCTTGAAATTTTAGAATTGAGCTTGGGAACTTCATTGAAAGTCCCACATCAGAAAAAGATTCAATAAAACTATCACTTTAAAAGAAAGAAAGAGAATTACAAAGGTCACCAGAGATAACCCATACTAGGATTACATGTAGGAAAAAATGGATATGGAAGATAAACTAAGTGTCAAGTTATGATGGAGAATGATAGAAAACATCATCAGGAGAAAGCTAACAACAAGAAAACCACAAACTTGTAATGGGATAAACAGTCATTAGTTTCCCAGTAGGAAAAGTAAATGGACAATGTTTTTTTTGTTTTAAGTTCCATTTCATAAAGTTGAGGAATTTATTTATGATATTTACTAAGAACATAAAGAGATATACTTAATTTTTAAGTATAGTTTCATCCTTTAATAAATTTATACCACTAACTCATATATTTTTTTTCAAATGATGAGTATTCAAGATGACTTGGTCACACCTGAAGCACTAGAATCAACTTCTAGAGAATCAAATTATCCAAAAAGGTTAAACTATATATTTACTTTTTCTTTAGAGATTAACCAATACCCAAATGGTTAGTACAAGATTAGATGATCCCCAAAAAGGAAAATCCTTTAGAGAAAGAAATACTAATCTTAATTTCTAAAATTAAACCAACAATATCCAAAGTTCAATAAATATCATTCAATAAACAATTGTCCTTAAAATCCTTCAATATAATCCAAACTAATATTGAAATCGAAAACTTAGAATAATTTGATTACGTAGTCTTCCATGTTAAATTGTATCTCCAAATAACATTGACTACTCTTAATGTCACATACTTAAAGTAATTAACCTAATCACATATTCTCTATGATAGGTTAATCATTTCCATAAATAACCCAAATTGCTATAAATCCATAATAAAAAAAAGATAAAAATCCACCATTACTCAAATAAAATCTAATAGTATTCTATTTTCCGTAGGCACATAGTGTTCTCACCAGAGCGAACGTCTTCCAAAATAACATTTATCACTTAATCACCAAACCATTTTCCTATACTAAGGATATTCATTTGATAAGACATAAGATCCCAAATAAACTTATTATTGATCAATAAAATCATTTAACTAAAAAGAATTAGTCACACTAACCAGGGACTTCACGTAGTCCAGTGGTAGGCGATAAATCCCAATCTCACTCTAGTTGTGGGTTCGATTCCCAGAGCTATGTCTGACGCGATGGGTTGTCACATGGTCTGTGTGTTGTCATTTTTCAAAAACTATATTTTATAACATTCCCAAAATGAGAAAAATTATTTAAAATAACCATAACATAATTTCACCACAAATTTTATCTCATACCTCGCGTTTTCATCCAAAAATTTAATAACTTGTAATATCCTCAAATTCAATGATCATATAAACCCAAATGGTTATTTATAACTATAATAGAAAAGACAATTCTTCCAAAAATATCATTTTCACATAACAAAATATAAGGTTACACATACAAGACAAAAGTCTTCCAATGTAATCCTATCAACAAAAAGTACTAATGCTTTTAAACATTTTTCCATCCATTTATTTACACATTGGTACTTCCTTGACTAAGAGGTTATTATAAATAATAGGGAATTCAATTGGGTAATGCCCAGGTCCCCTACATTTACAGAAAATTACTATAAATGGTTTCTTGGGATCATTTTTATTTTCTTCCATAGTACTCTTCATTTTTCCTTAGTAATTCTTTACTTTATGTACTTCTTTCCCACACACAAAGCATTTCTTTGTTCCATTGAGACGCTTTCCTAGGTGTCTCCTTCCACATTTCCTAAAATATGGAAATTGAGCTTTCTTTTCTCTATAATCTCCACCGTTAGATCTCTTATCATTCACCACTTTTCTCTTCTTTGTTGAGTTAGGGAGTTGGTTAATATATATGTTGTTGATCATATTTTTTGAAACCTGATTTGGAATGAACATGATATCTTTTACACCTATCAACAATCCATTTGGTTGCTCATTTCCACCATTGTTCCCACCTTGTACATCATGTTCAATGTTACTATGACTTCCTTGGAATCCATCCATTGACTAACACAAGAAAGAATAATGTGAGTCATAAAATCATTTAGAGAATATCATAACACTTTATTTTAAATCTATAACACCTTAGGATTAACCAAGTTTATTTATTCTCATCTTATATTAAAATCCTTCAAATTGGTTTGTACAAAAATTGTGAATTGTCCTAAGCATTTCCCCAGAAGTGTCAAGACCAAGAGTGCAGCAAGGCCCGTTGTCGTGTACCAGGATACATCGGGTCAAGCCTGAAACTCCTTGTCAGATTTTTCACTCCTAGGTACATCAGTACCAGAGCCGCCTCTACCTTCTCGTATCCAGACAGGGATGCATTTCTTAGAAAACCCAAATAATATTTACGTTACAAAATTTTTTGGATGTTCTTCTATACTAATCCTCAATGCCTATCTTAGGGTACTATTTCTTAATCAGAGTTTTTTTTTCTAAATCTATCTTCCATGTTTTGTACTAAGCTTCTTCTGATACCAACTGTAACGCCCCGAACCTAGTTACCCAGAATCAGTTCATTATTACACAACATTGGCATGATACAAGGAATCATGTCCCGAAATACCAATCAGTTTAGTAGCCTTGGAAGTACTAGATAAATACATAAGTTTTACATTACATCATGAAATAAAAAAAAACATTGTGTCCTCTTTTAACACTCTTATATCCCTTAGCCTATTCCTGCAGGTTAATCATAATATACTTCTTTGCATCTTAGAAAAAACAAAACATAAGAAATTGGTGAGCTCATATGCTTAGTAAGGATAACAATATAGCAGAAACTGTCATAAATAAGAACAAACATTTATGGCAATGTATAAGACAAGAACACATTCCTTTTAGACTTAAACTTTAACATGATATGGAAAAGATAAATAAAATAATGACATTTACTTATTCACATGGATATTCTACTAGTCAAATAATCACATGTAATATCAATAGCCAATTTCATAATGATGGAATGCACAATGCCAGACTTCATAGCCACATAGTCAAGTCCTTGTACTTCCATTTGATATATATTATCCTGATTCTATTTATATTCATGGTATTCTGTGATTCATTTGGTGGTTATTAACTTTTGGTCATACGACTCAATTGATTACAACATGGTAAGGGGTATCTTATCTCACTTTTAATTCCCTGAGATTTCCATTGTTCGCCACTTATTTATTTCATGTGGTGTATTTTGTACTGCCATTTGATATATATTATCATGATTACCTTTATATTCATGGTGTTCTGTGATTCATTTGCTGGTTATTGACTTTTGGTCATACAACTCGATTGATTGCAACATGGTAATGGGTTTCTTATCTCACTTTTAATTCTGTGAGATTTCCATTGTTCACCACTTATTTATTGCATAGGGTGTATTGTGTACTTTCATTTGATATATATTATCATGATTCTCTTTATATTCCTCATATTAAAGGGTGAAACATAATCTAAACATTCATATTAAAAATAACATATGAAATGCCAATACTTTAACCATAAACCGTGAATGGTATAAAAATAGCACATCAATAGTCAAACATAACTCATTCAATACAATATTGAAGATTGTATTATAATAAATTAACCTCAATCAAGAATAATTAAGGATATTGACATAGATGAAAATAATCATCAAAACTATTTGGGATAAATATCCCCCTTTTTCTTGAAAACATTTAAAAGTATCACTATTTATCAAGAAGCTGTTTAAAATAGATTTTTGAATCAAAGTGTCCCATAACACTTTGAAACTTTTAAAATGAATTTTAATTTTAAAACATTAATATCCATATAAATAAATCCTTAAAACCATTTTTAAAACATGTTCATTAATGAGAAATATTTAGAAGAATAAAATTTTAAAACATTAAAAATGTTATTTTAGTAAGAGTTACTAATCAAATGAGAGACGCTTGAATAAAAATAATTGAGGTAATAAAAACTTAATAATATCATGAGAATAAAGGGATTCATGATATATTATTTCAAAGTAAAGTATATACACCAAATAAAAGTGAATTGGCGCATAATAACAAAGAAGTCTCAATGGAATGTAAGTTGAGATGAAATCCCTTATAAAGACCACATCTTTAGGTTAAGGATAAATCAATGACATAATTATTTTTGGAAAATATAAATACACTAAATATGAGTGGATATTAAGTGTAAATCAATCATAGGACATTCACACATATTCTTGTAACAACACCAATGACTTGGATGTTTAACTTAATGAATGAAAATTGATTTAAAGTTACTCTTATCAAGTTCATATCGATGACTTGAGAATTTATCAATGGAGTGATTATGTGTATAAAAATAATGAAAACACAAAGGTGAGTGTAAATTAATACATAAATAAATAAATAGTGATTTAACACATAATCTTGGAGTAAAATAATCAATGACTTTTGCGTAAAATCCAATGAGTAGAAATCAAAATTAGAAATTCCCTTACCGATTTGGTGACTTACAAAACATACACCCCATGAAAGAAGGATAATACAATGAAGATATAAATACACATAAATTAATGTATATTACACAAGTAAAACAATCATGGGTATTACATACACCACACAAAAGGAAATACTGGCAATATAGCCTGAATTTCACAGAAATAAGAAGTGAGATGAAAACCCCTTACCATGTTGTAATTAATCGAGTCATATGACAAAAAGTTAATAACCACTAAATGAATCAAATAATGCCATGAATATAAGGAGAATAATGATAATATATATATCAAATGGAAATACACAATACACCACATGAAATAAATAAGTGGCGAACAATGGAAATCTCGCGGAATTAAAAGTCAGATAAGAAACCCATTTCCATGTTGTAATCAATCGAGTCGTACAAAAAAAAGTTAATAACCACAAAATGAATCTCGGAATACTGTGAATATAAATATAATCATGATAATATATATCAAATTGAAGTATAAAATACACCACATGCAATAAATTAGTGGCGAACAATGAAAATCTCACAGAATTAAAAGTGAGATAAGAAACCAATTACCATGTTGTAATCAATAGAGTCATATGAAAAAAAGTCAATAATAAAAAAATGAATCACAAAATTCCAGGAATATAAATAGAATCATGATAATATATATCAAATGACAATACACAATACACCATATGCAATAAATGAGTGGCGAACAATGGAAATCTCACGGAATTAAAAGTGAGATAAGAAACCCCTTACCATGTTGTAATCAATCGATTAGTATGAATAAAAGTTAATTACCACCAAATGAATCACAAAATAACATTAATATAAAAATAATCATGATAATATATATCAAATTATAGTACACAATACACCAAATGAAATAAATAAATGGCGAACAATGGAAATCTCACAGAATTAAAAGTGAGATAAGGAAACCCTTACCTTGTACTTTTCTTTAGTATAGGGTCGTTTCACTTCTTGTATAGTGGAAAAATAATTTTTATTAAATTATAAAAGAACCTAATACATAAATATAATATCATATATGGTCTTCTAAAATTTCTTTGTTAATAATATTTCAGAAGTACCATCATTTTAGGTGTTAACTGATTCGTTTTCCTTTATATGCTTGGTTACGTAAGCCTTATTTGTTATGGATGTGATGTATTTTATTCATATACATAATGATATTATGTTCAAAAATATTATTTTTAATAATAAATTTAAAATTATTTTTGAATTATAATGATGGGGAATGAATCTCATCGCGTTCGTGGAGACGGTAATCCATACGTATGCATGAGCGACAATATCATTATATTGATGGTGAAATAACATGAAATTGGATGGTATATAATATATAAAGAATCATTATCATGTTATATTTATTATTTACATCAGTTATACTCATTATTATACCCATCCAAATAATGATGTGTTTGAATAACAAACTACACCACGACATGGAGACGGTAAGCCGTACGTACGCACGTATGGTGACTTTGCCATTTATAGGATGGACAGAATAACGAATATGGTTGTACCATATTTATAATAACATCATATTATGTATAAGGTACTGGAGTTATTATTTTGGTATGGAAACAAAAAATAAATAGGAAGTGGAAGAAGAAAATAATTTGAAAGAGCGTGGTGAAATTATTACCTCTTCCTTGGGTGTTTCCTTTTGAGTTGATCAAAAGGGCTCCTTAGGTTGGATTTATGATCAAAGTAAGGACTGTAGTTTTATGTGAGAGAAGTTGGGAGGATATTTGGACTGGGGTTGGCTAAGACAAATGGCTTTGTAGATGTGAAATTTAGAGAAGGGGAAGTACCCTTTTATAAGATATGTGAGGGTCACTTTAGGAAAACCTTGAAATATCATTTCATAATAAAATTATTTTTGGTTTATAATGGTTCTAAAATAATTTATTTAGAATCTAAGGTGGGGATGGGTAGAAAAAATATCAACCAATAGGTTTTATACAAGTTTAGGTTAACATTTTAACCTTATCCTTTAGATTTAACTCATAGTTAAATAGTTTAACTTTTACCGTGTGTTCTTGTATTCTTACACTATATGATTAATAAAATTACTCTAAACTTCCAAGAGAACCTCAATCGATTCATTAATGAAATATATAATATTATTTAATCCCTTGGGATGAACCTTATATTTTTATGAATATTATATCGACTAATAATATAGTATTTGTTTTAAAAACTCATTTATGTCAATTTTGACATTATTTAGTATTTGGTTTTTGTAAAAATCATAACATCATGATTACTTCGAAAAAAATTTATTTAATCAACCCCAACATGTCATATTAACCTATAAAATAAGTTTAATTCATCAAAAGTCTAAAATTACATTTATTTGGATATTTATAATATCAATTATTTTAATCTTTCATTAAAATGGTAATTACTGCGTCATCATTATGTCATAAATAAATTTAATTATTTAATGTATAAAAATTATAAATAAAATACCATTATGTATGAAATATTTTTATCTTTCTAATGAATATTTATAGTCAAATTTATCTTATGTATAAACTTATATTAAAAATGGTTTAGTTATTAAACTTTGAATTTAACTCTTTTAACTCTTCTTTAAATAAAATAATAATAAATATACTAATCTAATCCAAGTGGACGAAAGAGGATAATATTTTATTACTAAGGTTGTTTTTTTCGAATTACACTTATCCAAGAGAATTTCTACATGTGTTTGGGTAATTATAATATCATTTTTACACTTAATTACCCTATTTACTTTTAACTGTGGTAAATAAAAGTCAAAAGTTACTATTCACTAAAAATTATTTTCATCTTATTGAACTAAATTTTACTTAATAATTTCAACCGTATCTCTTGGATTTTTTAAATTCAACTCACAGAAGTGGTAAAATTATGTTTTATTCAAATTTTCAAATGCTCCTAAAAGGTGGGTAAAAGACGGTAAAAAGTTCAATAAAATTTATACATCTAATTTCATTAGAAAATAACTCCAATGAATTACATTTAACTTATATAGTTATTATATATCTATTTTTACATAAAATAAATTTAAATAAAATAAATAATTATTTAAATAAAATGTCTGTTTTAAACTATAACACTGTATTTTTCATTATTCATCAAAAAATTAAATGTTTTCAGAAAAATACCAAAAAATCACCCAAAGATAATTCTTATATTATGATTTAAAAAATAAATTCTATTTTACCAAATTCAAAACATAAAAGTTGAATTAATTAATTTAAAATTAATTCCCGTTGTCGAAACTGAAAAGCGGGTTTTTAAAAAAGTAGAAAACTATCAAAAGATTGACATGTGATTTGGTGAGATTTAAAAGTGAAATTAATTATAATGACCTAAATTATATTAAGTGATAAAAATATAATCTAATTGTACTTATAAACCATTCAAATTCATAATTTAAACCTATAAAGTATTTCGATTAAAAAAGTTGTTTTCAATTAAAATTTAGTATTTTTCAGTATTCATCAAAATATGAAAGTTATTAGAAAAGTACCAAAAAATTAATCAAAATAAATTTTTATGTCCTGATTCTAAAGAAGAATTTAATTAAATTAAATTGAATATATAAAAGTATCAAATATTGTTTTTAAAAAGGGTTTTCCATTAAAAGGTGGTAAAATTTCATTTTTTGAAAAATACTTATTTTATCCGAAAAAATGAATTTGTTCCTATATTATGATTAAGAAACACATAATATAAATTATAAAATTATATGGATTATATAAAATTAAAAATTCAGTTAATACAATTCATAACCTCTTTTGAACAACTAGTTTGGTAAGTCGTGATTCACTCAAACTTGGTGTTGCATGTAGTGAAAGTTATTGAATTACTTTAAAGAAAATAACTTACTATGAAATATTAGGGTGTTACAGTTTGGTCACACAAATATAAAGATATTCAGAAGTTGTGTGCCAGTTGATAGTTGCGCGCTAATATTGGTTTGGGCATAAAAGGGTGTGAGTCTCCCAAGTTATGATTTGGTGAAGCATGTGTCACTCAAGTAGTTAGGTGACACCTGTGCACCAGGCATAGAAGAGAACGCCAAGCTAAGAAAAGCACGCTGATCATTCAAGGGTTTTGCGAAAGTTGGAAGAGTTCCCGGTACCTCTGATGCAAAGTGAGATTCATGTGTAGGTGAAATTTGGACATCAAAATAGAATCTACATATATAGGAATATACATTCATTTGTGATAATTAAGGGACCTACATGTCCATAAACAACGAGTGGATACTTTCTAGAGTAGTGAGCAAAGGAATAGGAAGTAGGTGATCCTTTCTACCAGTAGTGAGCCAGCGAGAGAGAAATTGGTAGTGACCCTTGGGAAAGTAGTGAGCTAACCCTAAAAATTGTAAAGGTAGTGAGTCTGGGCATAGATGTGATCTAGCCTGAAAATTATAAATTGGTAGTGAGATTTTTTGGATTTGGTACATCGGCACAACATCATTGTTTGCTTCTTGAACATAGGCTAGTGTGGGTGAACCAAGTAAAAATCGGTGTGTCTGTCTGCTTGGTTTCCTTCATTGCATCCAAAGCATCATCATCAGATAAATAAGGACAAAATAAGATCAATAGTAAAATAGAATTGAAAACAAAGTGACCCTTATAATAAAGAGGTCAAGATCCAGTGGGGTAGGGATAATTTTGAAAATAATACCCATACCCTGATTCACCCCCCTCTTAGGGTATCTAGTTCCCTTTTGGTAGTAAAAACTTATATATTTTTTCGATTCCTTGGAATATCTCTCTCAATGTTTTTATGGTCAAGATCATATTCACATTGGAACTATATATCTCTCACCCAATTTTATATGGGGGTGTAGGATCCTCTATCTGTGGAGTTCGCATTTCACCCATCTAAGAGCACAGATGAGATAGGGACCTTCTATTGTGGGTATGTATCTCCTTATCTACTGTGTTCAACCAAATGAGGTGTGGATCAACTATATGAAATTTTGGAGTTTGGAACCCCCATGAGTGTAGGGTAATTTATTTCTATTCGTGGAATGTTCGTCCTTCATTTGGGCATGGGACTAGTACCCCCTCGATTCTGATGAGGCATGGGTCGCCCATAATGCATATAGGGGTTAGTACACCCTTAATAATAATGGTGTGGCTCATCCATCTATAGAGTTTTGTGGTTGTGATGAGATTGGATGTCATTCATTTATCTATGAAAGTCAGTATCCCCCTATTAAGCATCTCATGGGTCCTTCCCGGGCTTGGTAAATTCCTCTTTAGCTGATGTGCATTCTATTCATACATGAGGTTAGTATATCCTTTATCCCAATGAGGCGTGGGTTCCTCATACTACTATGGGATCGGTACCCTCTATGATATAAGGTGTGGGTCCTCCATTTGTAAAGGTTGAATTTCAGTGTGATATAGGGTATGACCATTCTGCCATTATGTAATGAACCCTCCCCTTTATTTTGGGGTTCCAGATTTGATATTGGTAAAACTGATTTCCCATTGTATAATTTTCAGACACTTAGAGAGGTTTGTTTCAATACCCATAGATTAATTATCGATGAAAATTTGGATCGATAGAATGTTTAGTATGATCTTATGAATTAAAAAATTATTTGGGATAATGTCTGATCCATATCAATGAAACCTTATGGGGTCTTCTATTCATAAAGTGAGAGGCATGTTGAGGTAGATTCTAGGATTGGGAACATTGTCTAGAAAGGTTATCCCTTCATTAATTTGGGGAATCATTTATTCCAATAACTCATTTAATAAATGTACGGTCGAGTATGGATGATGGTTTTTGTGATGATTGATCTATAGTGCACTCTATAGATTGTTATATCAGGTAGGGACTAACATGAACAAGGTGTAGTTTTTGACCCTTTTGGGGTGTTCATTTTATTAACACCACGCATTCTTTTCTCTTAACGTTTCATGGGTGATCGAGGCGTCAAATATATTTTTAGGGAATCTAGACCAGTGTAGTAAGGCCAAAGATATCTCTTATAGGTTATAGTCAAACATTGTTTCCTCTAACCATGATAGATATTGTTGGTAGTGATATCCCTAGATATTACACCATGGATGGGTGAGACCTAGTAGCATTTTCACAATGATTTGAGCCCACCATTGGGTGAAGTTTGGATACGTTTCCAAAATTGTCTGGTGTTTTTAATTTTGGTTGTTAGATCATGGACTACTTCATCAAGAGTGGGCATAGATGTTGTATGGGAACAACACTCAAAGTCTCCATCGAGTTCCTTCATGAGTTTTAAAGTTTGGTTTCATATGATTTAGTTTTTAGAGGATCAGACATGCTGCTTCAGAATAATGAATTATCCCTTTCCTCTTAAAGGTGTCTCCAATGTGATCAAGGTGGTGATCACTGAGTCCTTTTCTATGGTCAACATCAATGGTATTTTCATATATTTATGTATAGGTTGATCTCATCTTATATTTCTCATTTTTTAGAAAGTGGATCCACATGCATGGTACCCTATGATTCCATTAACATTGTTCCTTACTATATACTTGGGAAGACATGAATTAGACCGTTCAGGTTTAGTATATGTGAGTATTGGGAAGAGAAGTACTTATTTTCCTTGATTATGTTCCCTCTTGGGAGTTGTGGTGTATATTTATGGATGGAATTCCTAGTGTCTTCCAAGAGGATGTGAGTTTGGCTAACCTTCTCATATATGTGATTTCGGGTGTTTGAGAGTAGGTGGTCATTAACCTTGGGTTTCAAATTGAACGAAGTAATTTTCCTTTGACTAATGAAGAACTATAAAAGTATTTTCAGTGAAAAATTAGAGTCCCTACTATCATTCATAAATAAAGGATGATAGGGAGGATGTAGCCTGGTGTCCTGTATTAGTTATCATTGATATGTGCAATGGACTACAATCTACCAAGAGTAGTGGTCAGATCTCATTGAATAGTGTGGAAGTCTAGTTAAGATACCTTAGAGAGGATTTGGATGTAATTTGATTACCTCTAAAATAAAATATTGTGGTTTCCTCCTTTTAATGTGGGGAGTGTGGCACCCATGGAGAGTTAATTGGTTAAAACCCACATTTTTTATGCTAAGGGTTTATGGAAATTATTCAAATTGGATTGTTTGACATATTTACATAGGAAGATTAATCTTTTAGATGGGAATACTTGGTGAGTTTTTATGAGTAAATTTACACATGGGTTAAAATATTCCTCTGGTAGGAGTTGAGGTTGGTTGATGATTGGAGGAAAGGAAAATCTTTAATGCGGAATTATGTATCATAGTTTTTGGATGGGATACATTTCTATGTGTTATCTGTTTAGGATCCATATATGTGATAAACCTTCGATGCTGGAGGAGCTCATACAATGGTGTTCTTGTTTTCTTCATATAGTTTTATTGATAGGTTCTTTGTAATACATTGTGGTTGTTTTCTTTTGGAATAAAAAAACCTTATATTATGGAGAATGTAATGATCTGATTCTTCTTACATGATAGACTTAGATCATTTTGGAGTTTTGAAGACTCTAACCCTTATAAAGTGTAAAATTGACATTTTCCTTTTTATAAGAACCTCAAAAAATTATAATGGTTCTATTGATTTTGGGATATGAAATTTACCCTAGTGAAGGAATTTTGTGTGATACAGTGTGAGATGATCTATTTAAAATATTTATTAAATAAATATTAATTATTTCCATGGGTTTATACATAACTATATTCAAAATTATGCTTCATATGGAAAATTGACTCTAAGGTTGAGTTTGGAATGAGGGGTTTTACCTAAGTGAGGTGCAGTCCCTATTCATGTTCTGATATTAGGTTTGGCCCATTTAATAGGTTTTCCTTCTTAATTAATTATGGTCTCAGTCAACCCTATTGCTCCCCCACTCACCCTATTCACATGTGAGGTCACTCTCACCCTTTTTTGTTGATCTTGTGTGATTGATATGAGGCATTCAAGGAGAATATCTTCATCTAGGGATGATCAAATCATAGATTAGGATGAAACGATAATGGAACATGGATCAGAAATGTGTGATAATGATGATCTGGTGATCTAACATGAGGCAAGTCTTTTTTATTTCCATTTTGCCTCTTTTTTATTTTTAAATTAATCCTAATTTTCATATTGAGTTATATTTTTTCAGTGGTTTATATGTCTTTTGGTTTTAGATCAATTCCTAAAAATTTAAATGAAATTGGGTTCATTTTAGGGAAAACGCATCCATAATTTCCTACCACATGGTGTGTGGTCTTAATAACACACATAGTGTAGTAAATTTTTCCATCATAGGATGGGAACAGGTTCCACATAACATGTTGTTCATATTTACATGCCAATTATGACCTTATCAAATATGACATAGGGGTTTTCCATCTACATGACCAAACACTTTTGTTTGGAACATGGGCATATACAATTATAGACCATGTCGAGTGGCATTGAATAATCTGAGTTTGGGTACATAGTTAGGTACCAATGTACCCCTCATGCCATATTGGGCATGGATACCCCATGTACTAGGATATTGCACATCTATTTTTACTATAGTATATTTCCAAGGCTAGGAGTTTGGTTGTGGACACCTTATACTACTAGTACATGTCATACAATTCCCAATTTCTTCTGGGTTTTCACTTATTCTTTCAATGTAGTCAGTTTTAGATATAATATGACTCCATTAAGAGTAACATTCCTTATAGAATGTGATGGTGAGTTAATCTCCCATTTTATAGGTTGTTAGTGAGATTTTTTTTGTGATATTTTTTGATTTAAATCCCCTGGTGATGATGATGAGATTTTGAAAATGGAGTGGAGAATGTTTGAGAGTTGTAAACTTCCCATGGCATAATAAAAAGTCAGTCATGGAATCATCATGTGTTCATAGAGATTATTAACCTCTTGGATTTTTAGGTCATTATGGTTTCCTCAGAGGATGAAGGTTAATAGATGTTGGTGTTTTTCTAAGAATAAAAATAACCCTCTTCATAGTAGAGGGGTTTGATGGGTCTTATACTGACACAATATTCATGGAATAATCTCCTCCTCCACATATACCTTATAAGTGGTCTTATTTCACATGGCTTGGATTCATATGAAGTAGGAGTTATAAATTCTATCCTTAGTTGATATTACCTTTTTTTGGGAAGTCTTCATTAAATGATAGATATATTTTCTCTCTCACATGTTACATATTGAGTTAAAAATAGGAATTATAGATTAATGTTTGTAGATAATTATTGACACTCCTCTTCATAAGATTATCATGGATGAATATTAGGTCATTATTGTGGAATGATATCTAGGCATGTATACCTTTCTGAATCCTATGAGCTTATTCGTAGAGTATCTAGATCCTTTCAGTTTATTTAGTTGGAATACTCCTATAGGGCAGGGCGTGGGTCATCCATACTAGTCTATAGTTTCTTAAATCTCCCTTTATTGATTCATAAGATGTTCTAATATGGGAATTGATGGTTTTTTCAAATATGATCTTGTATCTTGGCATGGAATTAGATTCCTAACCTGGTTACATTGTTACCTCAATGTTGGTAAATGTTTGGAAGAAACTTATTTGTGTCTGGGGTTTGTAACCCCTCATCCAGGTTACACGTACCAACAAGGCATGGGTCTCTTGTGATAGTATTAGATTGTATGGATAGTTATGATGATGGTTCAACTTTATGGATGGTTTATATGTGCAGAGGCTTTCAAATAAAAGGGTTATTTAGTTATCTCACCCTTAACCCATTTTCAAAAGAGTAATGAGTTATGGAAGTGGTTACTCTTCTAATTATTCATTCCCTATATCCCTCAAGAGTGTATGGGATGTTGGGTTCTCATCTTATGATGGTTTTCCAAGGAATTTTTTTATTTTGGATAATCTAAATTTTGGAATTAACTTCATTGTGATAAGGGAATTAGTCATCATTTGATAGATGTTCTAGAGAGCTTAGCATGACTCAAGGCGTCATTCTTGGTATGAAGGAATGGTGGTGGTTTCAGTATCTCACCTTGTGTAATGTAAACAATTAAGGTGAAGACTACATAGTTATTAGTCAAACATTCCATGATTGGTTGTGAATCCTTCCAAATTACCTTAGGTGTGTTGTTAATGTGTTATGAGGCATTTCCATTTTCCCAAATAGATTGATTAGGTCTCCCTTGAATGTTTGGTGAGTATGGATATGTTTAACCTTGAGGTGTGGGAAATGTTCGGGTGTACCCACAGTGCATATGTGTGATCTATTAGGTTATACTTAGTTTAATCTAATGTATAGGGTGGATATTGTGTATGTGACTTAAGTGATTTTTTCTATCAAAGTTAGTGTTTCATTAGGTTTTATTGGGTGGTTGTATGGTTTGGCCCTATTTGTGTGTTTAATTTCAAACCTATTTTACATTTTTTTGGGCGTGAAACTGGGTATTTTTATACTCAACCTTGTATGGGTTCTATTCAGCACATTTGGTGTGTCTATGTAGATGAAATACAATACCAAAATATCTTATATGGGCATTAAACTAGAATCGCTTGTGTAGTCGATGAATCTGGATGTATGGGTACATCTGACAGGGTTTATTGCATATGGTTCTTAGAGTGTCGTATGGTGTGTCATGGTGAACTCCGCTTTTCCTAGCTGATATAGTGAAAGTTATCCTCAGACTGTTAGGCCTTGTATTCTTTCCCATGTATCATCTTTTTCTTGGTATATCAATCGATTGTTATCTTGTATTCTCATGCATGTTTTAATTTTTAGCTGATTATATATATCCTACATTGTTCTGTTTATTTTTATTGGATTTGTGGTTGTATCTCCCATAATATATTTTGGTAAAGGCATCCTATTTGTATGATATGATTACTCAATGATAGTCTTCATCCCATGGCCTATTTAGTCCTGGACTGAGGTCTCACACTTGGCATAGCATTGGTCCAAGTGGGGCCCAGTGGTACATGCCATGATATTATAAATTAAAATAGAAATCAATACAAATATGAGTTTAAATGAATAATTGGATGTCCATATATCAAAAATATTATTTAAGGATAAAATTTGAGTAGAATACATTGTGTAATATTATTAACTACTTTATAATTTTTAATTTTAAGGGATATCTATATGTGGTTTTAATAAATATAAATTATAAATCCTTGATTATTTTTATTATTTACTAAATCATTATCTTAGTAATTTTTTTTTAATTTTATAATAATTGCTGAAATTTATTCTTCAGGATAAGAAAAGGATTAAGTATAGGTAAATATCATAACCATATTTTTTACATTATTTTTATTTGAAATTTTAATTCCTAAGGTACTATATAATTATATTATAAAAAAATATGAGGTAGTTTGAGGTAAAATTGAAGAATAGAATAATTTTAGAAATAATTTAATATTCATGGTACAAATCAAATCCTAAAAGGAACTAAAATAACATTTTTATAAAAAATGTGACCCATGAAGAAAATTCCTTGTAATGTTTATGATCCACTAATTTTTAAAACAATTATAACCTTTAGAAGGTTAAATGTATTAGAAAATATTGAAAAGGGTTATTAAAAAAACTTAAGAAAGAAGGGGGTAAGAGATCAATTTCCAAAGATAGTTTTTTTATAAAAATATGAAATATCGTTCGCTCATTAATTGAATTTATTTAACTAGATGCAATGTTATAATAATAAATAGATTTAATATAGTAAAAATACTCTAATTAATTCAATTATATTGACCCAAGAACCAAATTAACAAAATTGAATTAATGTTTTATCCTTTTTAAAAAAAGGTAAATCCAAATTATGGATCATAATTAATTTTGATTTATTATTTTTAATTTTATCCCTTAGTAACTCTCTTTGTTAAAGGATTATTAACGAATGTGATAGAAGAAAAAATACTAAGATAATATTTTTTAAGGATAATTATTCACAAGTGAAATTGATTAAGAAATCCAGAAAACATCCTTATACTCTTTATCTATAACCTCTCAATTGAATTATCCAATCATGATTAATTGATATTCACTAGATATTTAATGTACTATTTTATAAATTGGGATTTGAATAAAGAAATGTAATTAATAGAATTAAAAATAAGCATGTAATGAATAAAAATCTAAATAAATATAAATAATTATTAAAAAAATCATGAATTTGTTTTTCTGAATTGGAAAAAATAACTAAAAATAAAATTCCAAAAAATCTCTAAAAAATGGAGAAATAACATTTGTTTATATAATTTAGAAATCTATGGCATGTAACTGGTCACCATACATGGGGTTAATCCATCTATATACTAAAATGGATGATATTACTTGAAGTCCTATGTAATGGATTGAACATTCCTAGTCCACTACTTTGTCAAATTCCGGTGTTCCAGGGCATCAGTGTCAGCGGCAACATGTCACCGTGGTGTCACCTATCAGTGCCACTGATCGATCTCACCAATCGGTTCCACCCATTGGAATCACTGATCGTTTCCACCCATCGGTCCAATCGATCGGTTCCACCGATCGGTCTCACCAATTAGCTCCACCAATCAGTCTCGCCGATCCGATTCACTAATCTGCTCCACCGATCTGGTCGACCAATCAGCTCCACTGATCCTCTACACCAATCCGCTCCACCGATCAGCTACACTGATTGGCTCCACCGATCTGATCCACCAATCTGATCCACCAATCTGATCTAGCGATCATATCCACCGATATTCTCCACTGATCCACTCCACTGATCATCTCCATCAATCCACTGCACCGATCTGCTTCACCGGTTCACTATACCGATCAACTTCACCTATCTACTCTACCGATCTGCTTCACCGATCCTCTCTACCGATCAGTCTCACTGATCAGTTTCACTGATCCACTCCACCAATCTGCTTCACCGATCCACTCCACTGACCCGCTTCACTGATCCACTCCACCGATCATCTTCTATAATCAGCTCCACTGATCGGCTCCACCGATCGATCTCACCAATTTGCTCCACCGATCAGTGTCACTGATCCGCTCCACCGATCATCTTCATCGATCAGCTCCACATATTATCTCCACTAATCCGCTCCATCGATCATCTTCACCAATTAGCTCCACCGATCAGCTATACCAATCTGCTCCACCAATCATCTCCACTGATCAGCTCCACTAATCAGTCTCACCGATCAGTTCCACCGATCATCCACCATGGAGTATCTGGTTTATTTCCAGTTTCCCTCTCATAATTCCTCCTTTGACCATAAAACTTATTAAAAGCCATGTTTTGAGTAGTTTTAATCCATTTCAAAGCCCACCAGTCATGCCTTCAAATTCCTAACAATTAGGAGTGGTTTAATAAACGAAACGTCTAAAACTGCTCACCTACATGGTCAATCCATGAACTATTTTTCAAGTGCTTTGAAATGGATTATCCTGTAACTCTTGGATCTGGCCTTTATCACCAATATCTTCTTCCTCAGTCTTTTTTGTTCCATCTAGATGTGATTGAAGTACTTATCTAGGAGATGATCTATGAACCCCTGTTGGAGCCCTTCCCTCTCAGCCTTCGTTGAGTTTTTCTTGCTTCTCGTGAGACCACAGTTCTTATTGCGAGGAGGAAACATCGATCCTTGATCATCCAAGTAGGTGTTTTTCCTTCATCTCTCTTTAACTATGCATCATACGGGGTGTGTTTGATGACGATCCTTTGGGATGTAGATGAAACCAACTTAAATTAAGATAATTAATGAACCTTTTTAAAGAATAAAGGGGTGGTAATGATGACGTTGACGTTTCTGTTTTACCTTTGTTTCTATGTTGTGAATTGTATGGGCTTATGTCCACTGAAAATCATGTCCCTTGGTGGTCCTTTATTACTCACTAATGAAGCTTTGTTTTTTGAATGATCTAGTGTATAAGGGATGTAACATGGAAACCTGTTAATCACATAAAATTGGTTTATTAAATGGATGCTCGATAGAAAATATCCCCTGTGTGATCACCCTAGTTAACCAAACAAAAATAAGGTATGTACTGAATGGTGTTGGATAATTTTTGGAAACTTCTTTCTTTGTTCTGGGGATATGTATAGTTGCTTTGTTTGATGCTTTTTGGGGTGATGTGAATGGGGATGGGACCTCTGGTTGTATAGTTGTTAGTTTTTGAATCATAGGCTATGTGGAACCGTTATGTTGGAGCTTGGTTTGGTTCCAGTACTTAGAGGGATCTCACATATCCCTTTTGTTGTTGTGACTTTATAAGAGAACTAGGTGTGAATGCATAAAATCACGCTTGGTTGGTTTTCCTTCAATTGTTATTTTGGATTGTTATTATGCCTATTAGTATCCCGATAGTGTAGGAATGTTTTAAAAGGAATCACTTGAACATGATAATGAGAATGGTTACAATGGGGAATTTTTTCTAGAAATGGGTTGTGTTCTGGTTGTGGTCGTTGCGTAATTGTGCATGTAAGAATAGCAATGAGAGTGGTGGTGTATGGGTTGGTTGTCTATTTTAGAACCCTTAGGTGGGTATGAGTTCTTGATTACCTATATTTATAATATTTAGTTCTTGTGTTTCTTATACGTACCCCACCCATGTTGATCACTTCGTGTCAAACACCCCCATTTCATGGGAGAGGGTGTTTTCTCAACATTCTTATGAGTGGATGGTTATTAGCTTTTTTATGCTCCCTCTACCTTGTATCCCAAGATTCATTGGGTAGGTTGTGATAGCCTAAGGATTGTTATGGCCCAAGACTCTTCGAGAAGGGTGGTGTTGTGGTGGTTGGCCCAGGTGTGTGTGGGCAGGTTGTTTTCCCAAGTGTCCTTAGGATGAGGCCCAGGTGTCTTTGGGTGTGGCAGTTGTCATTCTAGACCTGGTGTCTTCGAGAGAGGTGGTGGTTATTTTTACCTAGGTGTCTGTGGAAATAGTTATTTGTGGTTGTGGTGCCCCAGGTGTTTGCAAGAGGAATGAATGTATGGTTGGGATTGACCATATTGTTTTTTGGGGCGACAGTGGGACTGTAGTGGGATCTATGGGGGAGGTCTAATGTGTAGGATGTTCTAAATAACTAGTGGGAAATTGGTGCAAGGTACCCAAATATCTATTTTCTATTTATCTTATTTTACTTGGTTTGATTTATTTGGGGAGCGTGTCTCGGTGAGGCTGAGTGGGTAGTTTTCCTTGTTAGGTGTTTTGGTTACCTTTACTTTCTCACAGGGCACTAGAATGCCTCCCCATTTGTTCACGAGATCTTTTGGTTTTCTCTAATAAGTATACCTATATACTCACCCTACGTAAATAAAACTACCTTCAGGTTTCTAGGAGGACTTTGGTGATCGTGTTGGACCTTACTAGCTTGGGCATCGGGATAGTCATTATTGCTGCTTTTCTATCCTTTGGTACTTTCCTTTGGAGTTTTCTTGTACTTTTTAGCACTTTATTTTGAACATTATTGTGGAGAAAGGATATTTGGATTTACTTTTACTTTTTGTATTTGGAATTTTTTTATTTACCATCTTATCTCTCGATCTTGTTCTACAAAAAGGGTAATGACTTCCATATTATGTGAGATTATATAACTTTGTTCTAGTTTACACTCTAGGGCCTATTAAAGGCGGGACTTGTGGGATCTCTCCTTAAACTTGAAGAAGGAAGGGTCTGGCAATTTGATGTCCCTTCCCTCATATTAGTGAAGGTGGATCATGAAAAAATGGTATCAGAGAAGATGGTTGAAAGATAGGATGGATTTTAGGGTTAGGCATAGTGAGGATTACATGGGATGGTAGGGAAACAGTGTTTGTCAATCTTGGTGCATGAAATAGGCTAGAGAATACTAGCTAGGACACATGATTTTAGCCCCCCTATGATCTAATGCAAGGACTCTGGGACTACCGAACGACCAAGTGAGGCTACATTGGTTACAAGGTAGAGACCCTAGGAAAGGTACATGCATCATAATGAATTGTTTTCTTGTGTGTCTTGGGTGTTTTGAGAGTTTAAAATAAATAAAAAGTTTAAGAAAAATTTAAAAGGAATCTTCTTCACTACTCAAGCTTAGGCATCCCTTGTTTACCCTGCAGCTATGAAACCTAGATGATGTCCATGTGTAGTGTGGGAGATCGAGGCCCAGGAGGCTAATTTGGTCGATCAATGAAGGATTAACCTAGAGGAAGAGGATAAAAAGTGGGATAATACTCTACATTATTTTCAGCGGTAGACCATCGGGAAGTACAGGGACAATGTTTTTGACATTGAGATAGAGGGATAGTTTTAAGAGATGGTGATCACCTTTACATTGATCTGTTCTATAAGAAAGTATTGGGTTCCATTGGTAGTAAGTTATATGAGGGGAGTAGTGCATCAGTGGTGGATTCTCTACCTGAGAGAGAGGATGGATATTGAGGCTTTGTGGGCCGACTTCGAGGAGTTCCGGGCGGAATTCCATTCTTCTACAATAAAGGATTAAAAGAGGAAAGAGATTCTCTCCCTACAGCAAGGGATTATGTTGGTAAGGTATTTGGGGATAAAGTTCAAGGATCTCATTCGATTGAATCCAAACCTCTTCCTAGATGAGGAGTTGCAGGCAAGATTCTTAGAGGACGCACTCAGACCTTCCCTTAAATATGATGTTACCCCTTCACTCTATAGATGTACATGGAGGTTCAGAATAATGATGAGTTATTGGAGAAGATTCACATGTTGGGAGGTGTTCTGTGAGAGGGTAAATAGTTGAGCTCATCAATGGGAAAGCCCATCAGCAGCAGGCATCCAGCATCAGGGCCTTTAAGGTTTCTACCAGTGGGGAGTAGGCCCCCGTAGTTTCAGTTTTGATCTCCCGGTCCTCACCCTTTCACCATGGGATCGGGACCGAGGTTCTTTTCTTGTGGAGTTTTTGGGAACATACAAAGTTGATGCCCGGTTCGAGCTCAGTATAGTGAGGGTAGTTAGGTTCAGTTCCCACCTCAACGACGCCAGTTTCCAGCTAGAACTTTTCAGCAACAGCAGAGACAGTGAGCTCTCACTCCACTGAGGTCACCCAGTGCCAGAGGAGGCCGACCTCAGGGCGCTCTTCAGGGACCTCGACTAGGGAATGGTTGGGGAGGCATCCAACAACTGAGGGGAAAAGGAGATGGGTGTGGGCAGTTTCATGCTGCATAGGTAGATGTTTCAGCAAGGTTTGAGGTCATTCGTGGCATGATCATCTTGTTTAGTACTCTTGTATGCACCTTGTTTGATTCAAGAGATTCACACTCCTTTGTTGTACCCGTTATAGCTCATGCCTTGGGCCTTGACGTAGAGATACAATCTATGCCCCTGGTGCTGAGTACACCAGTTGGGGGGTGAGACCGGCCTGTTTGATGTTTGTTGAGGATGCAGACTGATATTAGGGTCGTATTAGTCTAGTGGGGATCTCCTTCTACTACAAATGCTTCCATAAGATGTCATACTAGTCATCGAATGGCTATTATCTATGCAAATTGTTATCAACTACTTCCAGATAAGAGTCATGTTCTCCGATGATGATGGTCGGTGTGTGGATTTTGTCGATGAAAGAAGTTTTCTATTAGGGATTTGGCGTGTGGATCCTCATCTTTCTATATTTACTGAGATTTCAGAAGAATCAGTGGATGCTAAGATGATGGAATTTCTGGGAGTTTCCAAATAGTTCTTGGATGTTTTCATGAGGAGGTCGTGACTCTACCCCCTCAATGTGACGTTCAGTTTGGTATAGACTTAGAACCCATTGCCCATTCGATTTTGATGGCTCTTTATCAGATGTTGCTTTCTGAGTTACATGATTTTCACATTTATATTGGAGATCTAATGAAGAAGGATTTTCTCTAACCCAATGTTTCGTCATGGGGTACTATAGTATTGTTCACAAAGAAAGAAGATTGTGGTCTCAGGTTGTGCATAGACTACCAGATATTGAATCAGGTAATGATCAAGAACTGTTACCCTCTCATGAGGATAGACGATCTCTTTGACCAGCTGAGGGGAGCAAGTTGATTCTCTAAGATTGATCTATGGTCAAGGTATCACTAGTTAAGGGTTAAAGACAATGATATCCTGAAGACTGATTTCAAGTGAAGGTATAGAAACTACAAGTTCATAGTCATGTCGTTCAGTGTTACAAACACACCTTCTATGTTCATGGGGCTCATGAACTCTATTTTCCATGAGTTTATGGACTAGTTCATTATTGTGTTCATCCATGACATCCTAATGTACTCAATGTCAGAGGAGGATCATATTGAGCACCTTAGGATATTATTTAATAACCTTCAACACCACTAGCCCTATGGGAATTTGTCCAATTTCAAGTTCTTAACATGATAAGTGAACTTTCTTGGACACAAGGTGTCTCAAAAAGGGGTAGTGGTGGATATGTCAAAGTTTGACATGATTTTTTCTTGGGAAGCACCCAATAACGCGATGGAGGTTCATAGTTTCCTAGGTCTGGTAGGCAATTATTGAAGATTCTTACTTGAATTCTCTAGATTTTCAACTCCTTTTATAGCTTTGAATGGAAAGGAACATGCCTTTGAGTGGAGTGAGCAATGTTGGGAAGCTTTCAACTATGTAAAGGAATGGTTGGTTAGTGCTTCAGTGCTCAGGTTTCTAGAGGAAGGGGTGTTGTTTGAGTTTTGTTGTGATGATTCTGGTCTTGGCTTGGGGTGTGTGTTGTTGCAGTAGCACGTAGTGATCTCTTATGGGTCTAGGTAGTTAGGTAATCATGAGCATAACTATGCTACCCATGAACTAGAGCTTGCAGAAGTAGTGTTTACATTGAATTTGTGGTGGTATTACCTCATCGGGGAGCACTTTATGGTCTTCACAGATCACAAGAGTTTGAGGCATATATTTACCTAGCGGGACCTAAACTTGAGACATCGAAGGTGGGTGGAGTTTCATCAGGACTACAAATTTGATATCTCTTATACCTTAGGAAAGGGGAATGTGGTGGCCAATTCCTTAAGTAAGAAGTCACAAAAGGATGTGGTTCGAGAGTCAGTAGATGCTTGGAAGGAAATGGAGAAGTTGGCCACTTTGCATCTAGGCATGAGAGTGGAGGATGGTAGAGGTTGTCTTTTTTAGATGATAGTGCAATATTCCTTGGTACAGAAGGTGGAGGAGTCTCATTGGGGAGACTCAAAGGTTGAAGTGATGTGTGATCACCTTAGCTAGGGTGATGCTTCATAGGGGTGGTCGTAGGATAGTCAAAATCAAATGTTGTTCTGAGGGAAGCTGTTTTTCCTGGTGGTGATGTGTGAGGGAGTTCATGGTGAGTTCCATAACTCACACCTGGCGGTACATATAGGTGTATCCAAGATGTACCATGGCTTGAGAGGTCAGTTTTGGTGTCCCGGACTGAAGAATGAAATGGAAGAGTTCGTGGAAAAGTGCCTCGTGTGTCGGCAGGTGAAGGTTGAACACCATGTTCCCGATAGTCTTTTGCAGCCCTTAAATGTTCCCGAGTGGAAGTGGGATGACATCTCAATTTATTTCATCATAGAACTACCTAGGGTTCAAGGATTCTACGATGATATCTGACTATTGGTAGACTGGTTAACGAAATCAGCTCACTTCCGGGTGATCAAGGAGTTGAGTGTGGTGGATGCCTTAACACGGAGATATGTGGATGAGGTGGTGCAGTTTCATAGAGTTCTAAGGTCTATAGTCTTGTATCGGGATGCATGGTTTACCTCATGAATCTGAATGGGATTGTAGCTTGATTTTGGAACCCAGATATGCCTTAGTACTGCTTTCCACCCATAGATAGATGGGCAGACAGAGCGGACCATCCCGATGTTGGAGGATATGCTACGGACATGTGTTTTTCACTTTAGAGGATCATGGGTATGAAATTTGAACTTAGTAGAGTTTTCTTACAATAATAGTTATCACTATACTATTGTAATGACATCGTTTTAATCCTTGTACGGGAGGATGTTTTATTCACCCGTGTGCTGGACCGAGGTTGGGGATGCAAGTGTTCTTGGCCCATAGGTAGTGAAGAAAACAATAGGGAATGTTCAGCTTGTGTGTCAGAGATTTAAGGAAGCCCAAGATAGGAAGAATTCATATGCTGATCATAGGAGGAGTCCCTTGGAGTTCATGGTTAGAGACCCTGTGTTCTTGAAGGTTTCCCATCGGCATGGGCAACGAAGGTTAGGCAAGGGGAGAAAGCTCTTTCATAGGTTCATCGAGCCTTTCGAAGTTTTGGGGAGAGTTGGTGAGGCGGCATATCAGCGGGCATTTCTACCTCAATTGGAAAGGATATACAACGTTTTCCACATCTCCCAGCTTTGTTGATATCTACACAATGACTCCCATGTCATTGATTAGGCGGAGTTGGATATAGGGGACAATGCTATGTTCGTGGAGTGACTAGTAAGGATCTAGGATCGAAAGGAGAAGGTGCTTTGTGGATGGACCATCCCTTTGGTTCATGTGTTGTAGAGGCACGATGGCCTCAAAGAGAGTAATTAGGAGTGAGAAGCTCAGATGTGTGCCCAGTACCCAAAGCTGTTTTGAGTTTTTGTTTTGAGCCTTCCTTGATGTTCTTGTTTTTATGACCTGCTCTAATGTAATGATAACCTTGTTTGGTTTTGAGATGAGTTGTTTCATTTAATTTTTGAATGTATATGAAAATTTCTAATGTGTGGGGAAGGGAGAACCTGATTTATAATCAAGACACATTAGTGAAGATATGATTAAACTCGTGTGGGTGAGTCAGTACCGCCCAAAGCGGATAATATCTTGACATGGAGGAAAGAAATCCCTGATCTGTGTGTCAAGACAATGTGATCCTTGAAGTTCATATGGCTATTTGGGGTGGTAGCTATGGGAAATTGTTTCTGGATGTCAAGGTTTTGTTCTAGCTCTGGAACAAATCAGTGTGGTTTGTCCTTGAGAGGTATCTTATGAGGTGGTTGATCGGACCCCTATATTTTCTTTGGGTTTACTCTTAATTCTCGAGGACTATAATAGTTTGATTGATATCTAATGTAATGGACCAAACATTAATGGTTCATTACTTTGTCAAATTCGGGTGTTCCAGGGCATCGATGTCGGTGGCAACATGTCACTGTGGTGTCACCTATCGGTACCACTGATCAGTGTCTTACTGATCATCTCATTGATCGGTTTCACTGATCCGCTCCACCGATCTGCTTCACCAATCTAGTCCACTAATCTGTTTCACCGATCGGATCCACCGATATGTCTCACCGATTGGCTCCACTAATTAGTCTCACTGATCGGATCCACTGATTAGTCTCATTGATCTGATCCACTGATCAGTTCCACCAATCTGATCCACCGATCTGCTCCACTGATCAGCTGCACCGATCAACTTCACGGATCAACTCCACCAATCTGGTTCACCGATTAGATCCCCCTATCCGCTTCACTAATCAGCTTCACCAATCAGTCTCACCTACCATCTCTACCGATGGGTTTCACTGATCTGCTCCACTGATCAGTCTCACCGATCGGTTTCACTGATCAGATCCACCGATCAGCTACACTGATTATCTCCACTGATATTCTCCACCGATCATCTCCACTGATTAGCTCTATCGATCAGATCAACTGATCATCTCCAATAATCTAATTCACCGATCCAATCCACTGATCCACTCCACATATTTCCTCCACTGATCGGTCTCACTGACTGGTTTCACCGATCTTCTCCACCGATCTAATTCACCAATCTACTCCACTGATCTACTACACCAATCAGCTACACCGATCGACTTCACCAATCGACTCCAAAGACCATATTCACCAATCCGCTCCACCGATACACTTCGCCGATCAACTCCACCGATCAGTCTCATCGATCTTCTCCACCGATCGGTCTCACCGATCGGTTCCACTGATCAACCACCTTGGAGTATCATTTTTCTTTCCAGTTTCACTCTTGTAACAACTCTTTAGATCATAAAACTTATTAAATCCATGTTTCAAGTAGTTTTAAGCATTTTTAAATCTCACCAGTTAGGCCTTCAAATTCCTAACTATCAGGAGAGGTTTAATAAATGAAATTTGTGAAACCACCCACCCGCATGGTCAATCCACAACCTAATTTTCAAGCACTTTGAAATGGAATATCCCATAACTCTTGGGTCGGGCCTTTATCACCAATATCTTATTCCTTGGTATCTTTTGTTCCCTTTGGATGCACTATAAGTCCTTCTTTAAGAGATGAGTTGTGTGCCCATGCTAGAGCCCTTCCTGCTCAAACTTCGTGGATTTTTTTCCTACTGCTCGCGTGACCACAGTTCTTGGCATGATGAGGAAACATTGATCCTTGATCATCTAGGTAGGGGTTTTTCCTTTATCTCTATTTTATTGCGCATCATGCGGGGTGGGTATAATGATGACCCTTCAGGACGTAGATGAAACCAACTTATACAAAGACAATGAAGAAACCTTGTTAAATAATAAATGGGTGGGAATGATGATGTTAACGTTGTTTTGTTACCTTTGTTTTTTATGTTGTGAATTGTATGGGCTTATGTCCACTGAAAATCATGGTCATTGGTGTTCCTTTATTGCACACTAATGAATCTCTATTTTCTGGATGATCTCATGTATAAATGGTTGAAACAAGGAAATGGTTAATCAAATAAACTTGTTTGATTAAATGGATTCCATATGGACAATATCCCCTGTGTGATCACCCCTATTAACTAAATGGAAATAAGGTACTTAATTAATGGTGTTGGACAATTTTTTAAACTTCTTTCTTCATTCTGGTGATATGTATGGTTTCCCTGTCTGATGCTTTGTGAGGTTACATGAATGGGGATGGGACCTCTGGTTGTCCAGTTGTTGCTTTGTGAATCGGAGGCCCTATGGAGATGGTATGTTGGGTCTTGGGTTGGTTCTATTACTTCGAGGTATCACACAGATCCCTTTTTTTGTTGTGACTTTGTAAGAGAACTGAATGTTAATGCATAAAATCGTGTTTGGCCGTATTTCCTTTAGTTTTTGTTTTTTTGTGGTTATGCCTGTTAGTATCTCGGTACTGGAGGAATGTTTTAAAAGGAATTACTTGAACATGATAATGATAATGGTTACAATGGGTGATTTTTTTATAGAAATAGGTTGTGTTCTTGTTATAGTTGTTGTGTATTTGTGCATACAGGGATAGCTGCGAGAGTGGTGGTGTACAAGATAGTTGTCTACTTTAAAACCCTTAGGTTGGGATGAGTGATTTATTAAATATATGGATAATATTTAGTTCTTGTGTTTTTTATAAACACCCCACCCATGTTGATCACTTCTTTCTGAACACCCCCATTTCATGGGAGAGGGTATTTTTTTCAACATTCTTATGAGTGTATGGTTATTAACTCCTCTCCGATACCTCTCCCAGGTAGCCCAAGATTTTTTAGGCAGGATATGATGGCCTAAGGATTTTTATAACCCAAGAATCTTTGGGAATGGTGGTTGGACAAGGTGTGTGCAAGCAGGTTGTTTTCCCAAGTTTCTTTAAGATGAGGCTTAGGTGTCTTAAAGTGTGGTAGTGGTTGTTATAGACCATGTGTCTTTGGGAGTGGTGGTGGTTCTTATGGACCAAGTGTCTTCAAGTGCGGTTTTGTGTGGTTGTTGTGGCCTAGGTGTTTTTGGGAGGGATGAACGTATGGTTAGGATGGCCCATATGGTTGTTGTTGGGGGTGGCAATGGGACTACAGTGGGATCTATGGGAGAGGTATGATGTGTAGGATATTCTAAATAAACAATGGTAAAGTAGTGTAGGGTACCAAAATATAGATGTGCTATTTCTATTATTTTACACGGTTTGTGTTATTTGGGGAGTGTGACTTGGTGATGCTAGGTAGGTAGTTTTATTTTTTAGGTGTTTTTGTTACCTTAACTTTCTCACGGGTATTAGAATGCCTCCCCACTTGTGCATGAGAGATTTTTGGTTTTTCCTAATGAATATACCTATATACTCACCATAAGTATATAAAACTACTTTAAAGTTTCTAGGAGTACTTTGGGGACCGTTCTAGACCTTACTATCTTGGGCATCGGGATAGTCGTCGTTGATGATTTTATTTTTTTTGGTACATTCCTTTGGAGTTTTCTTGTACTTTTTAGCACTTTATTTTGAACATGCATGTGGAGAAAGGGTTTTTGGGTTTACTTATACTTTCTGTATTTAGATTTTTTTTTGATTTACCATATTATCTCCTGATCTTGTTCTAAAAAATGGTAATTCCTTTTATATTTCTTGAGATTCTATACCCTGGGTGCTAGTTGCCACTCTGGGGACTATTAAAGGTGGGACTCGGGGGTCATTATCTCTCCTTCAACATAAAGAAGTAAGGGTTTGGAATTTTGATATCCCTTCCCTCATCTTGGTGAAGGTGGGTTGTGAAATCCTATGTGACATAAATTCTTAACTTATGTTTTAAACTCTATACATTCTCTATGGTTAGGTCCATGTAATAGCTGAAATATATATTTCATTTTAATAATATCTCACTTTGAAGTGTTTGATACATTTTGAAGTTCAAAATGGTCACTATATCTCTTGAGTTTTCTTTTTCTACAATTTCATTAATATATAAAGATCCCAAAATTACAATTTAGTGCTTCAATGAAAGTTATGCAGCCATTTTTCATTATCTCTTCTTGAAATATAGTTTTTTAAGGGATATTGTCATTGATATAACATCATTAAAAAACTATGATATGGAAAGTGAGTTTCCATGATGTGTTTTCACATTATTTACTTAAAATGTCTTAATATTTCTATGGATCAATGACTGAGATTCATATTTATCAAAATAACTTAAAATACTTATAATTTTGTTGTATAAAGTATTATAATATATCTAGAAAAATAGGTACTAAATATTGATAGAAAATTTTCTCACACAAAAACTTTTTTTAGAACTCAAATTTAAAAATATCAATAATTATCTCAAAGAAAAATCATTTTTTAGAGATATTTTTTACTCAATCATGAAATAAGGCAATGATCAATTAATTAAAGTTTACAAAGACACATATAAAAATTCTTTCAGCTCCCTAATTCTAAGGATGTAAAGATAATTATGGATTATATTCAACTCCAATTTCATCCTTAACATGATTCTTGATATTTAAAATATTAATTCTTTTGTAGAATTTAGATATTTATAAATTTATATTTAAAATTACACTTAATCACATATGCACACTATTGTTATCCTTTTCTTTTCTTTTCATATTTTTTAATGAAATTTATTAGAAGGATTACCCATTATATTCTTATATTTTATTTGTTCTAATACCTCATAAAAGTAATTCTAATAGCTAATAAATTAATATATGAAACTTTTTATCGATCATAAACAATCCAAAAACATCATTATAATTTATAGAAACTAAAACCTTTAATCCTTGCTATTAATTTCACCTGACAGATGTTGTTATAGTATATAGTAAGAAAGAGGGAGGTATACTGGTTATAATTCAATATAAGACAATTTCATTATTTTTCAACCTCATTAAAAACACTTTTTATCATTTTACTACAGATTTTTTAAAAACATGTGCCCAAGTATAAATCAAAATAATTTTTTATCCACAATTCAAACTAATAAAATAAATTATTTTAAATATATTATCAAACATAAAAATGAAATTAAAATTTCTTTGTTATAAAATCAATTAATCAATTATCATAAAATTTAGTTCATTATCAAAATAACTTTACGAGTTTCTAAAAGTAACCAATTATAGAGAAATTTATATTATCCTCATGAGTTTTCAATTTTTTACATTATAAAATGACCTTAATTAGATAATATAGCTCCAAAATATATTATCAATATAAACAATTCATGTTTTTTCTCATCAAAAACTCCCCCTTTAATAAAAAAACCATTGATGTTTAAATTGAGAAGATAGATAAAATATAATATAATCATGAAATTTATTTAAGTAATATGAAAAAATAAATAGATTGAAACATTCTTCCATGGATTTTGTTGCCTCATTTTCCTTGGTATTTTCATTTTTTATAGGGTCCTTTAATTATTGAATGATTTAGGAAACTTTTCATGAACATGAATAAAAATTACCATGGTTTTCATTCATAACTTCTCAAGAAAGTTATTACAATGATTTCATTAAAATTTTAAAAATACATGGGTAAAAGTGTAAAAAACAAAAACAAATCACAAGAATCTATAGGATCAACATTTTCTTCCCCATTTCCATTATCCTACCTTCACCCTTAAGTGTTTTTATAGGATTATTACTTGAAATATACTCTATGAACTTAGTTATCTATCTATCCCGTTTCTCATTGAAATTAATATTTTATGAATGGTTATAAAGGTATAAGTTGAGTCTCAATTAGGGTGATGGTAGGGGAAACAATGTAGTTTAGGCTACCTATAGGACTATATTTGGTAGAATTATCTTCTTAGGAGCCACTAACTTTAATCACATTATAGTTGAGTCCAAAAAAATGTGACACTTTTTAGGATTTTTTATAGCACCAAAATTTTATTCTTCCTTTTATCATTCTTTTTTAATCTTCCAATTTCTTATTTTTATCCTAATTATAGTCCTAGTGAATTAGGTTTAGACGCCTAATATGTGTTTGAATTAGGTGTCCCCAACTTTTATAGTTAATTTTTTTAATAAACCCTTGTGGATGGTTGGTATTTGATCCACTCAGTATAAACACTCAACCTTGAGTAATGAAATGGGAAAATAAATGAACACTATGAAAAAAAGAATTTTTACATGGTTTAACCTTAGTACAGGATCCTACTCATTCTTTTAGATAGTTTCTATCATGGTCTATAGAGTTTTCATTATAAATATAAACTAAATCATAATGGGTAGGGAAATATCATCATATTTCTACTGTTCATAGCTTCCCATTGGTTATAAATGTTTATATTGTATTACTTCAATTATAGTGAAAAAATAAATATAACTAATTCAGAAAGATATTTAGAAGGTTCATATTTCTAAATTAATAGAAATAGATCTCCCTCTTTAATTATTGAAATATATTTAAGATATATGAAACTCACCTCTTAAAGAACAATGATTATGAGTGATTCCAGTTGAAGATAAATATTGAGTCGGTTATTTCTCAATGATTATAGATCCTTGAAGGTTTAAAAAATTTCATAACTAAATTTTGGGGCTTAAAAGAATTTGAAAATCTTTTTATCCTCATATGTCCAATATTAGCTTCTCCTCTTTCATGGAGAGTCACTTTCTTTAGCTCTCTCTCATCTCATTTTTTCAGTATCATATTCTCTCCCTTATATACTTCCTTTTTGTATAACCACTTTAATTTATTTTATGTTATTTTAAATATAACCAAAATGATATCTTGTAATATGTATATATCCAACCAAAAATAAACACAATAGTCATATAACCTTTTTTTTACCCATGATCTTTCATGAAAAACTCCCCAAAACTATCATACATATCAGTCATCCATGTCCTTCCACGTAGTTTTCTAAAAATGAACTTTTTTCCTTTTCAATAGTTATTAAACTTTAGAAACACAACAACTTAAATAACCATGAAATAATAAATCTAACAAAAAAAATTTGAATTAAAAATAAACCTAGTAGTGCTTTCTTCTAAATTCCATTAAATCAACCACATATTTCACAATTTTCAACTTTATTGTGGTGAGAAACCATGATTTACTACACAACCACACTGAAAATCCTAGAAAAAAATATTCTTTACTCTAAAAAACTTATCTAGAACCACTAAAATCGCATATCCATGTGGTTAATGAATTTAAAAATATTACAATAACATTAAACTTATATTCTAGAAATATTTTCTGTATTTTATTTCAAAAATAGACTCAAAATCATGTGAGTTATCCCTTATTTTGTGTTCTAATGGCTTATATTTTCTTCATAATTTAAATATCATATGTTCCTCATAAATTTTTAATCACATTTCATTTGTGATGTTTTAATCAATAATCATTTACTTTTAAATAATGTGATTTTATTTTTTCAAAATAAATCAATCTAAAAATTTCTTAAAATTTAGATAAGTGTTAATATCAATGTTGGTTGAAAAAAACTAAACTTATATGTATCATATAAAGATATACCTTACGATGTCCTATGATAAACCCAATAAAGTCTTTCCAAACAATATGATTTTCTGGGTGGAGTTCACGAACCTTATGAAGACCATCATCCCTATAAACCAGAAATATTTGAAGTTACTCAACTCAATGAATTTGTGTAAATGAACCTTATAAAGTCCCAATACATGCTTTAATACTTGATAAAAAACATTGAACTCAGCACACCATCAAATCTACATCGTTTTAATTTTCCTTTTAAATATCAATGAACTAGATAAAGTCTATAAGAAACATTATGTAGTCCCTTATGATGTTTAGTGTAGAGTTCATTCCTTTTCAAAAAAATATACTTCTATATAGTTTTGAACTCTATAAATATGTGTGAATTCTATATAGTTTGAATCAACTATATGAAGTGCGAAGAGTTTAATTCTTACGAAAAATTATAGAATTTCATACTTTATAAAACATTCATTGAACTTTATAAATCATTTGAGGGCCTCTCAATCCTTCTCAAAAAACATTCTAAACATCTTCAAACACATCTCATCAAAACTCTAAGGATTCTCAAAAATGGTTCAAAAAAATATAACACTTTAAAACTCTATATTTTACTTTAATATCTATATAAACTAAATCCTTTTACATGTAATATTTTATTATTTATAACATTAATATCCATTAATACAATATAATTATAGAAAGGACTAATGTATTTACAAGACTATGTTTATAATACATCAAAGTGAGATAAAAATAATTTTATTAATTTTATTCTCCATAATGTGCTCCTAAATACATTGTAGATCCTAAAACTACATGTGTTAATCTTATGAATACATAGACAAAAGGGGTGTCCAAAACATTCAAGTAAGGTAATAACATGATTATAAAACATAATATGTGAGTCAAAAAGTATAACATGATATCATAAAATATAAGGATCATAAGTAATAACTTGGGAGAATAACATAAAGAACATGGTATCATAAGATCATGTAAATATATAAAATGTGGTAACAACATATAACATGTAATAAACATGAGAAAATGATAACTTCCTATATAATATCACATAGTGGACAAATTCTCATAATGGATTAAGTTTACTTCCTAATCTCATACATAAAATATCATGAGAAAAAATATTTACCCAAATCATTAGAGAAAAATATGGGAAAACGCATCATTACATGTTTATGATTTATGTGTTCCAGAAAAAGAAATTAATCTTAAGGTTTAAACATAAAAATTGCCCATGTAATGAAATGAGTTTCATAATCTTGGATCATGTCGTAATGAAAGTAGATTTCATAAATATGGAATTCAGTTAATTAACTTAAGGCTCATATTAACCTATAAAAGGAAGGTAGAATTACATAGTTATATACATAAGATACATATATATAGAATTTAGAATAAATATATTCTATAAAAGGTTGTCATCATTGATGAAAATTTCTTTAATAGATCACATGGAATAGTTCTTGAGGAAAATACCATTTTCAAATTAAAATCCACTTTTAAAAACTAAAAAATTATACAATATTAGGAAAAAATATTTCTTTGAAAAGAAACCTGTAAAATTATAAAGGAATATTCAAATAAATGATTATTAATTATGGTGGGAAAATTCCTTACATTCCATGTATGTTAAAAAAATATTTCTTTCACAGTTTTGATAAAAATTCAAAAAGTAACATGTTTGTAAAATGAAAAGATTACATTGATTTTTTTTAAAGTAAAACACAGGTAAATATAAATTTAAAAAATAATTTTATAATATCAAAAACATTCTTAAGAACATTTTAGTAAAACATGGATATTAAAGAAAAATCATTTTCAACTGAAAAGAGAAATAAAGTTTGCATTTGTTTAAAACATTTTCTCAATAATTTTAAGTAACAAAGGAAAGAAAATGGTAATATTAATTTAAAGTTTAATTAATAACTAGAGTGAAATTAGAATAAATTTTTTATTAGACAATGATAAAAAAATATCCTTTAATGGAAACTCAATCATAAACAATCCCGATTAAAATGAGATTGAAGCATAAACCCTTACCTCCTTGGTAAATTTTGTATCATAACCCCAATATATAAAGTAAATGTATTTTAACATAAAATACCCTAAACTATGAAGGATTAATTATGTAATGTGTAATGTGTAATTATATACACAATATAAAATAAATTAGGCACAAAACATTAAAATATGTCTCAATGAAGGGAAATTGAGAAGAAATCCCTTACCTCGATCATGGATCATCACATGATTTTTTTATGTTATTTAATAATAGAAATATTTAAATAATTTAATTTAAAAAATTTATTTTTAAGGTTTATTTGTCCTTTTATTTTTTATTTTCATGTTATATGCAATTACTCAATTATTTAAGTTCATGTTGTATGTTTTGATGATATTCGGCTCATATGTCCAAACTTACTTTGGTAAGTTGAATAAGAACAAAGTGATTATTATTTTATCATATTAAAAATAATAATAATGATATAATTATAATTTTTATATATCAATTAAACTTTTAAAACTCACTATGAAAGATGGTCATGAAAAATGAACTACATTTTGATAATAGTGACGATAGGTCGTACATATTCATGAGTAACATTTATATTTTTTAATGATCACGTCATAAAAAGGTAAGTGTTATTTTATATTTAAATAATGATAGTTATATCATAAATATAATTTTATTTATTTAAATATACTGACATATACCATCCATGTTATGTGGTAATAAAGAACAAATCGCATTGCTTCGTGAAGCGGTAGTCTGTCATACATACGAACGACATTATCATTTTTGAATGGATGGTAAGGCAATATATCATATTTAATATTAATTTTATCAAACTATTAATATTTTATTAACATAATATTTAAACATCAAATCCATCATTATGAATAGTTTTGTGAGGTGATGATGGAAAATGAATTACATCGATTTGTGAGGCGATAGTCTGTTTTACACATGAATGATGGTTTCGTTCCCCATTTGATGGAAGAGGTGATGGATGTAGGTTATGAAATTTATATAATAACATATCAGTATATTTTGGATAGTTATTTTGTTATATAAACATGGTTTAATAATATTTTAAGGATGTTCAATAAGAAACAAAACAAAAATTCTTAGTGAGAACGATACCTCTTCTCCGGACCACCTTTTAGGATTATACCGAAAGAATCCATAGATTGGATTTATGATAAAATAAATGAATCTAGAACATGTTAAGGGAAGTAAGGAATGGATTTAGTTTGTTTTTAGATAAACCACAAGGTTTTTTAAGTGTGTAAAGGAGAGGATAGGAGTTTACTTTTTAAAAGTGAGTGGGAGTAACATTTTTATAAATACTAAAAAATACTCAATAATGGGAAGTGAATATTAAGAAAAGTGCCTCCAATAGTGATAAATAATGTACAGGAGGCTATATGGTCTATAAAAACCTCCAACATAAATTAGAATCAGTTTTTAAACATGATATTCCCTTTAACACTTTAGTTTAACCCCTGGTAAACTGGTTTTTATATTTCCTGTGGTAACATATTTTTACTATTTTTACAATTAATTATGACCAAAAAATAAGTTTAACTTATTTTATAATATTACTTATTTTTATTAATAATATTTAATACATTTTAACAAATTCAATTCAAAATGGTGGAATATTTTAATTTCAAATTAAACCCACAAATTGTGTCGAAAAATGGTTTCTCAAGAAATTATTTTTTTAAGAAAAAGATAATATTACATTAACTAAATGATTTGTAATAATCATTAAGTAAATTTAAATTAATATAAATAGATATATAATATATAAATTTAATTTAAATCATTCTTTATTAGGTTTTATTTTAATTAATTAAAATGGAGAGACTTTATTCACATAAAAATAGTTTGTAGAAAACGACGTTTTTAAGCATAAAAATAAACATATACCAAAATCATGAAAATTGAAGATTAAAATAAAATTAATAAGATTATAAAATTTTTCATATTTCAATTCAATACCAAATAAAAAATATAATTTAACTATTAAATTACTTTATTTATTGAAAAGTAAATACAGTTTTACAAAAAAGTTGTATTTTTTATTATTTACTAAAAATTAATTCTTTTAAGAAAAAACCCAAAATTTTACCTAAAGTTAATTTTGGTATGTTTATTTCAGAAATTATTTAGATTTTATAAAATAAAATTTTTCAAATTTATAGAAATAAATAAGAATAGTTTCTCACAAAAAAAAATAAAAAACAATTTTTAACGAAACATATTTTTAAAGCATAAAATGACTTTATAGAAATTTGGGTATTTATTTATTATGAATCAATCAATACATTTAGATTATATAAAAAATTTAGAGATATTTTCCCTAATGTAGGTTTTACTAACCACACAATGAATTCTAATGTATATGTTTTAACGGTTATGTTTAAATAATAATATTTTAATAATATATCCTAGTTTGTTTAATCTTAGTGTTGCGTGTTGTATACGCTATCAAACATAGTGTTCTTTTAAAATCTCAGAGTGTTACAATCTATCCATTTGGGTTTATTTTCTTCTCTAGTCAAATATTTTTAACTCTCCTAACTTAATTCGAAATATCATTTTAGAATACTCATGTCTCATGAAAATCATCAAATCATATCCTTTATCAAATGTAAAATGTACGTACACTACACTACTAGATAAATAAATTTTTTTAGAGAATAGAAATTCTTTGTGATAAGAAATTGTGTCCATGTGACATAGATAAACACCCCAAAATCAACAGTTTTATTTTTGATATTATACCCCTCATTTGGAAATATCTACAACTCAAGATTAAAATAGTTTAGTAAGGATCCCCCCACCTTTGACAAAGAACCCCCCAGACAAAGAAGATCAAAAATTGCTGAGAGTTGAGTACTTTATCTCCCCCTTTAATAACCAAATCGGTATCCTTATGGGGGGGTATTCATCTATAATTTCTCAATTGATAGAGAAGGTATGAACAAGAAGATTCATCCTCAATTATTTAAACATATCTCTTAGAATTACCTTGGGAAAAAATTGTGTAATTGGATCTTTAGTGAAAATAGATTCATGTTTCAACCAACCATTATCCAATTTATATTTAATAAATTTAACGTTTATTCCAATATGATTTCATATTTAGTGTTTCATATGATTCTTGGATATATGAAAAATAAATAAATACAATCACATGAATCAATAACAATTGTATACAATCATATATATCTCTTAAATACTCTACTTTATCTATTCTCAATGAAAATTATTTTTTTTGTTTTTATACCAACATACATAGATCTCATAAATATTAAACACCATAATTGAAGTGTAATTCATATATATACAGTCCCTAGACCAATCTATATATATATAAATCCTAGAAATATCATTTAATAACAATTTTTATATAACAAGCTAAATTTCAAAGTAAGTTTTTGTATCTTAGAATTATTTTATCTTCCAGTGTATGAGACCCTATTTGATCCCTCTAAAACCTAGCACAGAGCATCACAATGAAAATATATATGGACTTGATGTTGTTTAGTATATAATTATACCAATAATTTTTCTAGACTCTTAATTAAAATTGTTTATAGAATTATCCTTTGTCATTTTTTTCAATAGAATTTATATGGACACATCGTTGTAATATTCTATTATAAACCTCTTCAATAATCATTAACATATTTTTCATGGGATATAAAAATTTAGTTTCCACTTTTTATAATATTAAATCCCAAAAAATAAGTTATTTCTCCCAATATAGTAATCTCAAAATTACTTGTCCTTTATTTAGAAAATTTCTTGCAAATTAACTTTTTATAACCTTCAAAAATAATTTCATCAGCTTACACAATGACTATAAGATTTCTTATAGACATATTTTTCAGGTAAAGGTTTTCATCAACCTTTCCCTTTTAAAATTTAATATCCCTAAAATATCTATCCATTTTTGCATACCTGGATGTAAGGGTCTATTTCAACCCATATAAATCCTTTTTATGTATGCACACCATGATTCCATATTTATTATGGAAAAACTCCATAGGTTTTTCAATGAAAACATACTTTGAAATATCACCATTAAGTAGGGATGATTTCATATACATTTGATAAATATTGTAATTTCTACATGTTACTATTGAAATATTGGGTGTCCTAGACCCAACTATTCAGTGCTTTTGATTACCATATTGTGTATACAGTAACTATGCATGATGTCATCTTTCCATTATAGTGTAGACTTTTCTGCGTCCACTATTGAAATGGTAATGTCCAAAGATTAATTGTCATATCGAAAGGTTATAGCAGTTCCCAGGCTATAATGAGAACCTCTAGATACTATGACATTAATCTCAAATATATGTTCTATGGTCTAGATACATCTTACTGATTGGACACAGCAGATGTCTGACCATCAAGTGTTGGGGGCTCATAAGCATTGAGACTTCTTCTTATGAAGTTCACACTTGGTGATCTCTAGAACTGAGATCATGAGGACAGACCCGCCAATAGGAACTCCACATGATTCGGGTGTCATTGGATGTTCCTATATACGATCATGTGTAATGGTATCCTGACTTGAGATCATTACCAATGTATGTCACTTGATTACATACTTTGATGCAAGACGAAATTCATGGCGATGAAGTCGTGGCGAGGTAGTTTGTGTTCGGTGCATCGTTGGCGGCATGTCATTGGTTGAATGGTCAAGAAAGGATTTATTTCTTCCAGGTTATGGAAGTAATATATCTCTGGACATGTTGATATGGATGGCAGTACCTTTATAAGACAATGGCCATGGCAGTCAAGGGTAAATCCATCTAGTTATATCAACAAACAATAAAGCAAGAAAAGGGAGATGACACGAGAGTGCTTCCTACTTTATGAGATATTATAGACAAAGAGATTATATTACACAGTGCGTGTTCATAGGTTGGTTGTCGCTGCTGTGACAATCTTTATTTCTTCAGGGGCCATGATGGGTTGCTAGATCCCGCTCTTGGTCTGTAAATACTATTCACGGCTGTCGAAATAAGGGCCTAGAGGGTCACACACAATAGCGTATTCAAGAATCTTCCCTATTCAGTTGAATATGATTTTTAGACATGGTGGGACCCACCATAGGGGTATGGGATTTTCCCAAAGTTAAACGATCACCAATGCAATAAATAAATTCATATTCTTTGAGTTTATAATAATGAGTATTGAATTTATTTATTAAATGTATTTATGAGTTTTAAGTAAATATATAAAAAAATATTAATTGACGAATATTAAATTATTCACGGTTCAATTAATATTTATGAGAGGGACGATTCGGGTTAATTACTTAATTATTATCATGTAATATATTTTAATATATTACAAGTAAATGATAATAATATTTATGGCTCAGTTTAGTAGTAATAAATTTTCGTTAATAGTGCGTTAAGTATTCGGGGTCGGCGAGGTGATACTGAGTATTTTAATTGATCACTATAAATAGAAGAATATGGGCATTTTCCAAACACTATTCATGGAGTTTATATCTTATCTCATCTCTACCATATTCTAGAGAGAGAGGCTCTGGATCCAAGGTGCTCGGATGGATCTCTCTCTCGGGCATCGCTAGCGATGCGATGCGGTGATCGTTGGAGCGTCAAAGGCATCGTCACAAATCCGCGCTAGCACTAGGATTATGATGAACGGAACTCCCGCGGATTCCTTGAAGCGCATGTGGACGATCTAGAGGAATTCGACTTCGGATTCTTTGAGCAGTGATCGCCAACGATGAGCAGACATCCTGCGCGGCTTCAGATTTAAACCAGGTATTTTACGGTTTTATTTTTGTGCTTAAAATCCTCCACGCATGGTCCTTGGCTAAGACCAGGCTGCTTTCTCCGACGTCGACAAGATTACGTCGACCGTCGGTGGAAAAAAATTTAAAACCCCACTTTTTTGGGGCTTCCGTTGCACGCTTGGTTCCAACAAGTGGTATCAAAGGGAGTGCGTATCGATTTTAAGCCAATAAAATTTTAATTTTCGTTAAAATATAAAGAGGGCGTCGATACGGTCCCAATTCCGCAAACGGAATCTGAATCGGATGTCGGATGTCCAGTCTATGGACATCAGAAGTTATGAATTCAGAATCGAAAAAAATTGCAGGTCACCGGAATAGTATTTTCCGGTGATTCAAATAATTTTTTATTATTAAAATTGCATCGCACCATCCAGGTGCCTCCTCCTCGCTGCATCGTGCATGCCCCCCTGTACACCGCATGGCTTCCCAATCCGCCACCTCTTTCTACCTCGCTACAGCGGAAGCTCTTGACCGCACCAACCCGGCGCCATCTGAAGGCCGACTCCTTCCTCCCTAGGCACAACAGCACACAACAGGGCCTCCCCGTGATCTCCTCTGTCTACCCGCGGACATGCTGTAATATATGCAGCGCACCAGGACCAGCCAAAGGCGGCTGTCACCCTCCCCTGCTCTCCTTGTCCTGTTGTTGCGTACCAGAGCCGCGGCGACACCATGCTTGGTCGGTGCTCCCTCGGTCGTCCCCTTCCCCGTCGTGGACCAAGGAGGCCACCTCCTTTCGCTTCCTCCTAGCATGGTCGCGGTCCAGGAACCTGGCCGACGGCCTCCCGCCACCTCTCGGTTGGTGCGACCTAGTTGCCTCCACCCCTCTCCGGGTGCACAATAGGTGTAGCAGTCAGAAACCCAAGCGGTGTACCGTGCCGCTAGCCGGCCTGCTCCCTCCTTTGTGCTTGTCAGCACCATACAGAGCCAGGACCACATGTTTCCAGAACCGTGAGGTAACCCATGCTGCGGGTGTGTGTTTTTGTTTATTTTTTCATGCTAGATGATCATCCCAGCCAGATACGAGCGTGGGAGGGCCTGCTCGGTCTAGAACAACCCCACACGGGGTTGGCACTTCCCGGGATGGGCCTGCACAGGTTTGCCACGACCCGCACAGGCCCTACTCGGGGTAAATGGGGCCCAGGTAATTATATTTGAATCAGAAGTTAATTAAATTAATTAATTTAATTTCGGTTCAGAATTAAATTAATTTAATATTAACTTTGGTTTAAATTAAAGCGGCGTAATTAATTTATTTTCTAATAAATTAAATTTTGTTAATTAATTTAATTTTAGTTTTAAAATTAAATTAATTAAATTGGGACCGAACGACGTAAATATTGGATTAAAAAATATATTGAAATTTTTAATTCAATTAAAATGACCTCATGTTTAATTTTTCATGCAAGTTTAATTTTTATTCTGCGTTTAGTTTCTATATGCGAGTTAATGCGTATATTGGTCATGAGTCGTGGACCGACCAATGCTTGTCTGGTGCATTTATTTATTTATTTATTTATTGAAATGATTTGTAATAATTATTTTAATTAAATAAATGATGATATGTGTGTCATCTCAAGGGTCATTATATGTATAAGGGCCTGCGTGTCCACTTATCTGAGTTGTACATTTTTACTCCTGAGACCCCCTCGCCTGCGTGCGAGTATAATTGTGTAATGATGAGACGACCAGTGATGCATTTTGCGCCAAGTGACGTCGACGCACCAGACAGGAGTTGGTTGCATTGGATGAGAAGACATTGTTATTCAAGTTGCAAGCCATGCGACTAAATGTATTTACCCCTAGGGTTTCAGTTGGTCCGTTATTCACTCAACAGATCAACCAATAGTACCGGCTCATGATCAGGTGTTCATTTTATTTCTGCATGGTTTATTATTTTTGTGCATGTGTAATTTATTGCGTGATCACATAGTATAATAATAAACAAGCGTGCAAGATAAATTTAACATGTGATGCGATGAAATCTCTATTTCTTTCACGGTCAGTTGTGAGTGAGATCACATAGTACATGCTTAAAAAATTAGAAAATGATTTCTTTCATCACACTAAAAATAATAAAACCCTCAAAAATATATTAAGTCTAAACAGCCTTCCGTCATTCAAATTTGGACAAAACCAGCTGTTTGAGGTGTCAGTTCATGCCTTAGCTGAGGGTGCCACTTACTACTGGGGAGTCCTTATAAGAATGATGGGTCGACTTAACTAAAGTGCTAGTAAAGATTATCCCTAGCTAACTTGCTATCATTTTAGAGGCAAGCATTGAGTAAATCAAATTTTTATTTTAAGAAGCTGGGACTTCACTCAACAGATCAAGGAACCGCAAGTTAAAGTGGTCGGTCAGCCAAAAGCCTACCTAGAACCCTCCAAGTAGTGGCGTAGCCTTAGCTTGTAGACTATGAGGAGTGGTTTCGGGATCCTTGCCACTAGAATACTCAAGCGACAGAGTATTCCGATTCTAGAACAGAGGGTTCCTGGAATCCGATAAAATAGTGGGAGACATTAAATGATTTAAGTAATTAATCAAAATGTCTAAACCAGTAATCTAGATAAAAGGAACTTATCTACTAAAATTTATTTTTGTAGAAAAATTGAAAGTTAAACCACAAGATTAAAACTGCGATAAATATTGTACAAAGTAAATGTCCACACTAACACAAGTATCCATGAATAGTACAGGCGCATGCGCATAGTACTATGATATAGGAAACTCAAGGTGTTGGTGTCCCCAACACTGTTAAACTACCTTAAGAAGCGAAGGTCAAAATGATTACAAGAGACTAATATACTAAGTATATGATAGTTATATCATTATGATTTCATCAATGTCAGGTTTCAGTTGCGGTCGCTACACCCGGACATAGATGATATAACATAAGGTCTCATCTCCGAGATGTTTGCAAGGAGAAAGTTAAGCAATGATATGAATAAGGTGAAGTTTACACCGGCATGTGTAAATTTAAATATTGATCATGATCTTTAAATATCATTTCACCACATTACTCAAGTCTCATTTTAAGTTACAAAATGAAAAAATATTGAGTAAACGCTTCATTACCTATCTAGGTAAGGTTCGCCAAGTGAATAAGAATAAAAGACAATTAAGCTTTAATTCTTATGGAGGATAAATTGAAATACAACGTGAAAAGGTCAAAGGAATTTAATTCCAATGACACATTCGTGAAGTCCTTCAATTAATGAGGTATTAACAATGGTTATATGCATTTCATATTATAAAATAATGCTACGGAAGTTTAAAAGCAATAAACTGGTTTAAAGAAGCAAGTTTCCGCTTCTACATCAGGCATATTCATCAATGTGATGTTTCCTTTTACTACTTGGATAATAAATACAATATACTGGTAACATATGTGTATTATAATATGATAAAAAAGTTAGTATATAAACCTTACTAGAAGTCAGGTTTCTTCTCCAAATAGGTTGTGAAAGGGTGACACCTAGGGCAGTGGTGAGAAGTACACGACTTCTTTAATTTCCAAGTGAAAGATTTGTGTTGAACTATTTTTGATTATAACCACAAACATTAATCTCATGTGTCCTTGGATGCAAGGAGACATTCTTTCAGTATCTTAAATGAATTTTGTGTTTGTTAAACTCAATCACTAGTTCATTGATACATGAATCACATGCTATTAGTGATGAATATAAATGTAAGACTTATACCCGGTTGTGACAGTATAATTCTTTGTCAAGTAATACTAAAGATGGACATCATGAATATACCAAGTATGGTATTTAGGCTCAGAACAACTAAATACTTATGGTATTATCGATATCTTTAGTTTGGACAAAGGATCCTTTAGAAATAAAGGTACTTCACAAGGCTTTTGGAAATAGTTCAACACGAAAGTGTAAACTATTCCAAGTATAAGATAGAGGTATATATACTTCATAAGATTATTTTAAGTAATTAAGGAATATCAAAGTGAAGTGTTTTCATGGTTAGGAGATATGAGTTGCTTTGGGTTGGGATACTGAAGAATATCTCGACCAAGTATTCATCAATCATGATAATGTAGCGTGGAGCAATTCCTAAACGCACATTACCTTATCGACATCATGATATTGATGTTAATGGGGAGGATTGATGATGAAGTCTTACATATCAACATTGATTAACAAAATATAGCATGGAGTAATTCCTAATTGCACATTTTATACATCAAAGTATTGATGTAAGTAATATCAATGTTGGAACTAGCAGAAACTTCCATTATATTTCACAAAATGCATTGCAAATAACATCGATATCCTACAACCATATGCCAACTATAATGACAAATGGATATCATACAAGTCATAGTATGATGTAAACCCATTATGTCATAATAACATGTGTTTGGATGCAAAAATTTTGTTAGGATATAAAAAAACTAGTGTCAAGATAGACACATTGTGAATTTAGTGTAATAATCCTAACAGTTGTTTAGGATGTTACATAAATCCCTAAGATAGAAGAGTAGGTAGTCAAGCAATAGACTACACTTCTATTTAAGGGTGCACATATCTATTAGAGATAGTGGGATCTATATTGACTTGTGTTTAGTCAATGCTCAAAATGCACAAGTAGTTGGCATAGGAACTAGTTCCACACGTTCATGTAGAACAAAGTATGTTCCGGAGACACATACTACGTAGGGAGGATAAAACCATGGTGATGGTTTTTATATTCACCGCGGTCGGTGATCTATTATTCAATGTGATAATATTTCCTACAATTAAGCAGTATATGGAAATTAGCTAAAATTGATTAGACCAACAAAAATTCAATTAATAGATTCCATGTATCAAAGTGAAAAGGGGATATTATTTTGAATACTGCAGTGGGTATTCAAGTGAGTTGATACATGAATGGTACGAGCTTAGTACCAATAAGGCCTGATTGGTTTCACCAAGTTGTTATGCCTAAATTCGTTAGAATTTTACTTATCATAGCTAATATCTATGATCAATTTATTTAGTATTGGATTTCATGACCACTAATTATGGATGGTGTCTATACGACGCAACCAGAAAGGGATGGTCACATCACAGAATGCTAATAAAGGTTGCAAGTTACTGAAATCCGGTTTAGGATTAAATTAAGCAACATGATCATAGAAAATACTTTTGAAAAAAATGTTTTCCATGTGTCTACATGAGGTTAGTGGGAGAATCAATGTTTTATAAAGAAATATGTTCGAAAACATATGGAAAAAAGACATTGGTCTTACAAGTAGTTAGGACCAAAATGAAATTTACTCTCCAATGATTGACATAAAGTAGCAACCTAAGTTCTAGGGAACATGATCTACTAAGGTAGATCTATAGGGTGGTTAATCCTAGTCAATCGTATATATAGTGACATTGTATTGAAAAATACATGTTGGAACAATTCAAGAGATGAATTGTTGCCTATGTCATAGGGCATAATCTCTCAATGTTGACATGTCCGTGAAATGGGAAGAGATAAATGCAGTGAGTTGAAATCCATACGTCGGAGCGATGGATCAATCACGTATTCTATGATATGTACAAGAACCGATATTGCCAAGGTATATTTTACAATAGGAAAATATCAGTCATATCTAGGAGCACTTCAAGGGATGCAGTCAGAACAATCTAATTGTACTTCGTCAAGTACAAAATATTTGTACCTGGTAAGTGGAGAAGAAAGGATACTAGTTTTCGGGGATAAAAACTAGTCTTTGTAGATCAATGTGATCCAGTATTGCGGTTAGGCTAAAGGAAATGATCGAGTCAAGCTCATATAAGCCTGTGGTGGCCATATCTACAAGACCGAGTACATTGCAGCTTCTAAGATATCTAAGAAGCAGTTAAATGTAATGATTTGTTCCAGTTCTTGGAATCGCACCTGGTGAGAAAAGTATTATCATAATGTAGATTATGATATTCTTACTAGCCAAGATGTCAAGTTGTGACAGTGTACAAAAAGGTATATACCCGGGATACCATCTCTAGACAAGTTTTAATCAAAGAGATGAGGTCGCTATAGTAGAATAGCCACATGGCGGAACAGTGGAGGACCCAGTATCTAAAGCCATTACTCAGCAGAAACATGATGTTCATCATGTGAGTAGCTAACAAGTTTGGTTAGGAATTTGGCTCTAGTGCAAGTGGGAGTGTTGAAATAGTGGGTGCCCTAGACCCAACTATTCAGTGCTTTTGATTACCATATTGTGTATACAGTAACTATGCATGATGTCATCTTTCCATTATAGTGTAGACTTTTCTGTGTCCACTATTTAAATATTAATGTCCAAAGATTAATTGTCGTATCGAAAGGTTATAGCAGTTCTCAGGATATAATGAGAACCTCTAGATACTATGGTATTAATCTGAAATATATGTTCTATGGTCTAGATACATCTTACTGATTGGACACAGTAGATGTCTGACCATCAGGTGATGGGGGATCATAAGTATTGAGACTTCTTCTCATGAAGTTCGCACTTGGTGATCTCTAGAACTGATATCATGGGGACAGACCCGCCAATAGGAAATCCACATGTTTTGGGTGTCATTGGATGTTCCTATCTACGATCATGTGTAATTGGATCTTTACTTGAGATCATTACCAATGTATGTCACTTGATTACGTACTTTGATGCAAGACGAAAACCATGGCGATAAAGTCGTGGAGAGGTAGTTTGTGTTGGTTGCATCGTTGGGGGAATGTCATTGGTTGAATGGTCAAAAAAGCATTTGTCGCTTATGTGTTATGGAAGTAATATATCTCTAGTCATTTGATATGGATAGCAGTACCTTTATAAGACCATGGCCAGGGAAGTCGAGGGTAAATCTGTCTAGTTACATCAACAAACAATAAAGCAAGAAAAGGGAGATGACATGAGAGTGCGTCCTTCTTTATAAGCTATTATAGACAAAGAGATTATATTAGACAATGAGTGTTCATAGGTTGGTTTTCGCTGCTGTGACAATCCTTCTTTCTTCAGGGGCCACGATGGGTTGCTAGATCCCAGTCTCAGTATATGAATACTATTCACAGCTGTCGAAATAAGGGCCTAGAGGGTCACACACAATAGTGTATTCAAGAATCTGCCCTATTCGGTTGAATAGGATTTTTGGACATGGTGGGCCCCGCCACAGGGGTCCAGGATTTGCCCAAAGTTAAACGATCACCAATGCAATAAATAAATTCATATTATTCGAGTTTAGAATAATGAGTATTGAATTTATTTATTAAATGTATTTATGAGTTTTAAGTAAGTAAATGAAAAAATATTAATTGACGAATATTAAATTATTCAAGGTTCAATTAATATTTATGGGAGGGACGATTCGGGTTAATGACTTAATTATTATCATGTAATATATTTTAATATATTACAAGTAAATGATAATAATATTTATGGCTCAGTTTAGTAGTCATAAAATTTCATTAATAGTGCGTTAAGTATTTGGGGTCGATGAGGCGATACCAAGTATTTTAATTGAGCACTATAAGTAGAAGAAGAGAGGAATTTTCCAAACACTATTCATGGATTTTATCTCTCATCTCATCTCTCCCACATTCTAGAGAGAGAGGCTCTAGATCCAAGGTGCTCGGATGAATATCTCTCTCGGGCATCGCCAGCGATGCGATGCGGTGATCGTTGGAGCATCAAAGGCATTGTCAGAAATCCATGCTAGCACCCGGATTACGACGAACAGAGCTCCCGCGGATTCCTTTAAGCGTGTTTGGATGATCTAGAGGAATTCGACTTCGGATTCTTCGAGCAGTGATCACCAACGACGAGCAGACATCATGCGCAACTTCAGATTTAAACCAGGTATTTTACGATTTAATTTTTGTGTTTAAAATCCTTCACGCGTGGTCCCCGGCTAAGACCGGGCTGCTTTCTCCGACGTCGACAAGTTTACGTCGACCTTCAGTGGAAAAAATTTTAAAAACCCACCTGTTTGGGGCTTCCACTGCACGTCCAGTTCCAACAGTTACCACTACCAAGAACATCCTAATGATATAAATCCTAGCTACTGGTGAAAAGTTTTCACCAAAATAAACTCCTTCTATTTGGTAGTAGCCTTTATAAAGAATCCTGGTTTTATTTCATGGTAATTTACACATTTTATTGAGTTTATTTCTAAAAATATAGTTTGATACAATCACATTTTTTTTGTTTAGGTCTTATAACAAACTCCCAATTGGATTTATTTTATATATAATCAATACTTCATTCATATACTTAATATGTTATTCATACTCAATAACCTTAGGAGTGGTTTGTGTTTCAGATTTTTAGATAAGTATAGTATGGTTTTCAAAACTCAACAACTTTATTTTGATAGGTACATCATGATTTATAATAATGTTTTATAATAAACATTCTTATTAAATCATTGTTTTCTTTTTTAATGACTTTCTGTAGTCTTATATTTATCACTGTTAATATTTGAATCAATTACAACCACATTTTGTACATTTCTATCATCTTCTTCAATCTATTCTTCTGAAAATTATATGCTTCATACTCTAATTTTCTCAATTTGTAACTCAATAAATAAATCTATTTTACTTTTATTTTTATTTATTTCCAAATAATAAACCTTAAAAAGTTTTTTTTAGTATTTTTTTCTAGTATTTTTAGCCACTTCCATTTGAAAGGCAGTCTATTAAGGTGTTTTTTTTCTTTTTCTTCAAACTTACCGATATTTGTGCCTTTGATATTCATAGAATAAGGTTTTTCAGATACTTGGAAGTATTTTAAAGTTGTATTACTTTTTTACCACATATAATAAGGTGTAATTGAGTTTTAGATCTCAAAAAACACCTATTTTAAATTCAAAAATCAATACACATAGATCATCTCCAAAAAAATAAAAGTTTATTCTCAGTTAGAAAAGTCTTTACCATCTCAATAATTATCCGATTTTTTCCTTTCAACAACACTATTGGGGGGGAGTGGTATGGTGGACTCTATTGATGCTTTATCCCATGATTAGGAAGACAACGTTAAAAGAAATTACATTTTTATTCTTTCCTGTTATCTAATCTAACCTTCTTGATATGTACCCTTAGCTCCTTATTGGCCTATATTTTGAAGATTTTGAACATTTATATGGATTATAAATTATGTCTTATGAATAATATATTATCCATATAGGTGAAATCATTAAGTGATTTATTGAAATAAATATCACCCTTGGTTGAATTGTGTCACATAGGACTACATAGATTTGAATTCAGAAGTACTAATGGTCTAGTGGTCTAAATATTTACTCTTATATGGGTCCCCTAAACCATATTTCCCTTTTGGAATGGTCTATAGATATATTTTATTTTTATTTTGAGTTGGGAAAAGTCCCTTACCACTTAATGTTTGTAGAATTTACTTATTTTTTTACTAATGTGGAAAAGTATCCTATTCTGAATATTTTTCTCATCCTTATCTATCATGTATTAAGAATTTTTTGGGTCACTTATTGGATACAAATTCCCATGTTTTATTTATCCTCATGTAATGAAAATTCCATATTTGGGGTCCTTGATGATGCATGAATTATTTTGAAATAAAACTTCATTCCCTTTATCAAAAAAATAGGTACGCACTATGTATATTGTTTTTAACCCTTCGATAAAAAGAATTTCCTTTCATTTGAGCTTCTTTGTATCAATTTCAGAAATTTCAACACCTTTAATTTTTAAAGAACTGTTATTTCCAATATTTACTTCTCCTACTTCATTATATTATATGATATTTAATATTTTAGTGTCTCCAATCACATGAAAGGAACAACCACTATTAATGATCCAATACTTTTCTCTCTTACTATCTCTCAACATAACTTTAACTATAAGAGAATTTCACTCCTATTTTATCTTTTGAAATAATTTCCTTTTTTATTTATATGAATTTTCTATAGGAAGAATTTTCATACACTACTCAACACAATGTCCCTATTTTTAACGTCCACCAAAAATTCATTATAAACATTTAAAACATATTTTTTGTATAGATATTTGGTCTTTTTAAATTCACAACATAACTTTAAGTATATTTTCTCACATTCTTATAGACCCCCACCTAAATTCACACCTTCTTCAAGGTAAGGAAAGTTTATACCAACAAGAATAAGATTTATACCCAAGCCAACCATATCACCATAATTAATCATTTAATATGATTCTTCCATAATAATAGATATTCTTTCTAGAAAACTATTGTCCAAAATTTTGATTCTAATGTACTATTTTTCTATAATATTGATTATGTATAGGGGTGTACAAGTTTCTTAGAAATATTATTTCTTCCTATAATATGGGAGATGGTTTTTCTATATTTTTTTGGCCCAAATTTTTCTAGATTTAGAATTATGAAATGCACTGTTAGTCAGAATAGATTCATAATCAAATTATTCAGTCCAAATTTTACATTATTTCTTATGATAGATTCCTCTTCTATTTTAAAATTTTTATCCTTGAATTAAATATTTTTTTTGAATTATTAATTGATACTTTTTATTTAATTATTAGCTAAAAGATACATTTATTTCATATTTCTTAGTTCATATTCTTTCACAACCATATTTGTTTCAAGATATTTCATGATCTTATAATTATCACTATATTTCATCTTGGATTTATTGAGAACTTTAATTTGTTTAGTTTCTATTTTGATAAAATCCACTTTATAATTATCTTTACTTAAATATAAATTCTTCATTAATATAATTTTCTTCTTGATCTTTGTGTTATTCTAAATACATGCCACCAATTTTGATTTCATTATGTGTTCCATGTTAGCTATCTTATTTTATTATACCTCACCACTTGGGGATTCCTCTTATATCAACACATGATCCAAAAACTTGTGACTTTATCAATAGCTTCTTCATATGATTAACTAATTGAAGATATATAAACCTCTTCTTGTCTACTCATCACATTTCTTATCTTTATTTTAGTGAATTTATTAATGGTGTCACTAGATATATTCACTATTTTTAATGTTTCCCCAAATTTCCTCAGTTGAGGGTTTTCATTATACTCATTAGCCTTAATCTCATATATTTTCTTCTTTGACTAGTTGACTAAAAAGTGTTTAATACCTCTATATTTTAATCGTTTTAAGTACACTTGGCACTTATCTTTACCTTTTATTTTATTTTTTTGAAATTTTTTGTGATAATATTCATAATTATACTCCAATCATAATCTATATAACTATCACTATTAGATTCACTAGATGCTTCAGGTTCATCTTCTTTCTACTTGAGGCTTCTCATGGATTCAAAATCCATCTCTTATTTTACATTATTTTTTAACTAATTTTTCTTCCTCATTTAGTATGAAATGATTTTATTGTGGAACTAATCTAAGGTATGATCCTCTATATACTCCAAGTCTAAAAGTTTTTTATCAAACATTTAAGGTAAATTTCTTAGGAGTTTATTCATAATAGTGGAATCATTATGTTTTTTCTCCATAACCTCTAATGTTAATGAATATTTCATTAACTCTTGTAAAATAATCATCCATGTTCTAATCTTCAATCATATTGACATCTTCAAACATAATCCTCCATATTTACAGCATGGAAAATTGAACTTTTTCTTTACCTTCATAAATTCTCTCATTTTTTCTCCGAAAATTATTAACATATTTAATTACCATAACTTTGATGAAAATATTCTTTGAAATTGACATCAGGATGGAATTTATTTACTTAACATTAACCTCAAGATTTATTTTATCACTAAATTTCATATGATATCCCCTTTTAATGAGTGGGAAATACACTGTCATAATACCTAACACTTTAAGGCTGAGAGATAACCTATTGGGGAGTGTCTAATTTTTTCAGTCATGAGAATTATTTCCATTGAAGGTGGCCACACCTTTTTTGTCCCATGAGTTGATATTATCAATATTAAAGATCAAGAGGATATAACATTGGAAACATAAAAATCTGATGCTAATTAATAGTCTCAGTAATTAGGTGGAGGCACCTAATATGGTATGAATTTAGTGTCACTAATTTTTATAATTTCTTTTTAAAAAATAAACCCTCGTGACTGGTTAGGATATAATACTCCCAATATAAATACTCAACCTTTTTTTAAGAAAGTATAAAATAAAATAACACAACACACATAATTTTTTTTAATGTTTAATATTAGTGTGAAATATTAATCCTTACTCTATCTGATTTATATCCCAATATATATATTTTACACTATAATTTGAAAACCAAAACATAGTCGGTAAGGCGGTATCTTTAAGCACCAATTGTCCATAACATCCTACAGGATAATGTTTTTATACTATATACTACAATTTATAGTGTAAAAAATATAACACTTATTAAGAAACATATCCAAAGGGTTTGGGTTGCTCAAAAAATAAAAATAGATCCTCCTCTTTGAACCTTAAATGATTTTTAGGAAATATTCTACTCACCTCTTCAATAACATCGACTATAGGTGATACTAGTTAAAGATATATGTTTAGTTAGTTTTTTCTTAATACATCAAAATAGTTGAAGGTCGGTAAATTTTTCTCACAAAATTTGTGGTCTTAAAAGGTTTCTCAAATCTCTATAGCCTAACGGATTCAGTATCAACTTATCATATTTCTTATAGAGACACTTTATTCAAATTGCTATCATATCCTTTTGATAGTCTGTATATTATCTCTCTTCAATAATCATTCTTGTATAGGTGTCTTCATTTAATTTCATTTCATATTCAATATACCCAAAATGGTATCTTAAAAGATTTATAAAGATAACCAATAGAAATCAAAATGATCATTTAACAATTTTTACCACCCAGGATCTTTCATACAAAGCTCGCCAAAAATGTCACATGGATCAATCCTCCATGTCCTTCTGTGATGCTTTACAAAAATACCCTTTTATTATTTTAAATGGTTAATAAACTTCAAAAACATATGAAGTTCAATAAAAAATAGATAAATAATCAAAAATAAATATATTTGTGAATTACAAAAATACCCAACAATGATTTCTTCTTTATTCCAATAAAACATCCATAGTTTGCACCATTTTCAACCTGCTTATGGTTTGAAGCAGTTCTTCACTTTGAAAAAACACTAGATATCCCAAAAAAATATTCATAACTCACTAAATATTATCTATAATCACTAAAATAACGTTTTTATGTATTTAAGGAATTACAAAAATACACAACATTGTCATAGTTTCATTCTAGAAATATTTAATGGAGTTGATTCAAAAATAGTATCAATTTCATATAACTTCTCCCTCATTTAGATTTTCTCATCAGTGGTATTGTTCTTCTTAATGTGAAGATTATAAATTATTTATATATATTTAATTACAATTCATTTGTGGTTTTTTAATCAATAAATATTAGCTCTTACGTCATTTGGTTCTATTATTAAACATAAATCATTCTAAAATTTTCCTAAAATTTGGCTTAGTATTGAACTTGATGTTGGTGGCAAGAAACTCAACATAGATAAACTATATAAAGAACCTTCCTAAAGGAATGTAAGTAAGTTTAATTAACTATGTAAGGAAACATTAACTACAAAGTTAGATGATACTAAGACATTATTTAAAGTTCTTAACATCATAAATATTATCTTGTTCAACGATTGAGGTTCTAGACTAAAGTTAACAGACTAAATGTTTCTAGATGTAGGCCATCAGACAAAGAACATTAGACAATAGTGATTATATAAAAAAGAAACTGTATAAAGTCTATGGTGAGAGTAGTGAAAGAATATTACTAGGATATATACAAAGTGATATTAGTCCAAGATCAAGTAGTAGTATAATGATCAACCAGGAGGGCAATCAGATAGACTGTTTGTATAAAGTTTAACTTAGATTTATTGAACATACTATTTTTATGAAGTTTCATAATGTTATCAGATGGAGTGGAAAATGATATCTGATAGACTTGTTGGAGAATTTATTATTAGATGAATAATCAAGTTATGAATATTGAAGTAGAGGGTGTAAAAATATTTATCAATGTATTTTTATCTTTACAAATATTATGTTCAAAATTTGTGATGGAGAATGATTGGATTGATAAATCGTAGAATATTTTTTAGTCTAAGGAATATTATGAAGTTGAATTGGGCAGAGAATGAGAGAAGTATAAAGGGGTGAACTAATGTAAGGTATAACATGCACTATGTAAATTTCATCTGTTATATAAATGAAATATATAAGGATAATGAGGCTATCATGTCAAAGCTATCAGATAAAGGAAAGCTATCAGATAAAGAAATTTGAACAAATCACCAGATGAAGATATCTATAAATTTGCAACAGACAAAAGTCCATCAGATAGATACACGAAAGATCCATCAAATAGATATTTTCTAATATCACCATATAATGAAATATGAATGTAATTGGATAGATGAACATCAGAAAAACAAGTAATGATGTAATCAGATGGATGATCATCATACATAGTTTGCATATGGAGAACGCTAGTCGGGTTGTAGTATAAAGATATACCATATATAAATATGAGATTTCATCGAACAAATACATGCTGAGTACATCATATAGAGATTCCCTAATAACGGAAAACCAAATGAAGGTTCATTTAATGATTAATGTTTGAGAGTTCATCAGAAAAATATTGGTTATGGTGTACCATTATACATGGAAGTCCAAATGAAGGAAATGGACAGACATACACTTGAAAATTTTGTTCCAAAGAACATTACATAAATAATTTAAATTACTTAACATAATGATGCTGAGAAGATATTAAATATTTTCTATATTTATGAGGTTAATTAATTTTTCATAAGTTCCTTAATATCAATCTTAAGGGATTTCAAAAAATGGTGATCTTTTAAGAAATCTCAATAGTATTTGAGAAATTTCCAGAAGAGTTGAGAAGAATACTATGAGATTCTATTGAGCAGAAGATTCGATATACTTTGATTTAGTTAGAGGGAAAATTTATTTGAATTCAAACCAAATCCTCTATAAGTACACCTATATAAAGGGATATAAAAAGTATAGAGTGTAAACAGCTGTTCTCATGATGAGGATCCTATGTATTAAAGATATTTCATCATGAGTTTCCAACTAAGGTTCCTACCTATTTGAAAAAGAGTTCCTTAATACCTAGTTTCATCATATGGATTATATATTTCAATAGAACAAGAATCATTTTATGAATATTAAGGTAAGGGAGAGTACATCATTAATTTTCTACACAATTGAAGAAGTGGGAATCACACAAGATAGAAATTTCTTCAACATATTAAGAACCATCATATGAATTTATCAGATAGAGTCATCAGATGGTGATATTAATCATATCCCACCAAACCAAAGTGTATTGAGGATCATTAAATGGATACATATTGTATGGATGCATTAGATATAGGAAAAACTTAACAAAGTCAATTGATAAACATTTTCTTAAGAATATTTCTAGAATAATTTCTAGAAAAGTTGTAAATGAGATTATGTAAGTCTTATAAAGATCGAGAGAAAGTTTCAAGGACAACATACTCTTAATAGAGTTTTTAAATATATTAAAGTTTATATATAGGTGAATTTGATCCAAATTTATTTTGGATAAAGAGAAGATATTTCTACAGCGGATAAGAAAAGATGAAGGAAGGATCTTGTAGTTGGGGGTTATAAAAAATTGTTAGAACGGATTATTGTTGGGCGTATAACCAGTTTCGAAGTAGGGGGATACATTTAATACAATTGGTGGGTATAACCTACTATAGTAGAAGAGATAATTCTTAGGGGTATAACTAGGGTTAGCTTGAGAAATTATTACTGGGGTGTAGAATTGGTTGTTTCCTGTGCCTTTGTAATCATGTGAACATAGTAAAATAATCCATTTTGGGGTCAATAACCAACATGGAAAGGGGTGATTATTTTTACCAAACCTTGTAAATTTAATCTATTCATCTTTATTAATATTTGATTCATTTTAAAGTTGTCTTTAATATTAATATTTGAGTGTGTTTTAATTATACCAAGTTTTAGAGGTAAGAAAAGTTTCCTTAATGATGATAAAAAACTCTACTATAAAAGGAAAAAGGGATAACTAATTCACCCACCATCTCATTCATACAACATTTATCCAAGGGAAATTTAATTGGTATTAGAGTAGGTTCACTATAAATGATCCAAATACTAAGGATGAAGAATTTTAATTCAGTGAATAACGTGGGTGTTCCTATTTGTCATGGAATAAACTATCAGAATTGGAGGAATAGTATGTTACCCTATATTTTATCTCTTGGCCTTGAATTTATAGATCCTAAAATAGTGATATTTCTCCATATTAATGAAGTTTTTATGATATATTCCAAAAAAAAATTGGAAGTTTATTGAAAATATCATAATCCCATGTTGATGGCTCACACAAATAATGTTTATACAAAAATTATAGGGTTGAAAATGGATAAAAATGTAGGATACGTTGTGGGGAATCTATGATGGGAATGGAAAAGTTAAGGAAGATAAGATACAAATATATAAGATTAAGTTTGAAGATATTATTATGGCTTATTAATAAAGTAATGATGTATGCTTTACAAGATTTAATGATATGGTCAACGATATTAGTGGTTTTTTTGTGAGAATCTAGAATATTCAACTATTATTAAGAAAACAAGGATAAAATCTCCAAAAATATTTTATTTTAAAGTTTCATATTTAAAATATTTAAAATATTTATCTCTAGATGAACTTCAAAACATTCTTATGTGATATGAGATTAATAAAACAATTATATTTGAGAATAAATCTAATGATAAAATGGACTTTAAATCCTTGTTAAAATGGAAGATAAAAGAAAAATAAGTTTTAGAAGAATCAAATTATTTAGAGGATGATAAAATTGAAGATTAATTTGACATAATAATCACTCATATTTCTAAGAGATACAACAAGGGAAAGTGGAAAGGTAAAATTTCTCTTAAATGATCGAATTGTAATTATAAAGGACATATTTCAAAAAATTGTCCTAAAAGTAAGTACAAAGACTATAAGTCAAAATAAGAAGATAAAAATTCACAGAAATAGAAGTGGAAGAAACATAATAAAAATATTCCCTAGAAAAAAAAGGTTGTTTAGTAAAAGAGAGAAAGATGATTCTTCATCCTATAATGAATCTTATTTCCATGTTAACTTCTTAACTCATGTAATAAATGTAAGGTTTCATCATATAGTTATGATGATGGTGAAGAGAGAATAGAAATTTAATTGATTATAAAAGAAAATTTGGAAGAATCACTTGAGAAAAATACACAACTCAGGAAGCAAAGGAAGAAGTTAAAGAATGATTTTAAGGAAATAACTTTTAATATTAGTGAGCGAATTAAAAAGGAGGAGATAAATATTAATGTGATTATATATCATAAAATTAAAATTATTGATATTTAAAAGAAATTTAAAAGTTATAAAGAAAAATTATCTAGTAAATAAAATCCTAACAAGGATGAAACTACACTTTTTGAGGATAGTAATAAGAACAGGTTAAAATTAGCTAAATTTGAGAAGACAATAAATATTTTGAAAGAAATATTCTCAAATAAAGAATAAGTGTCGTCCAAAAAACAATCAATGTTTCTTCCAACATAATGTGTGTTAAGAAATATGAGATAATAATTCACCAAATTAGTTAAGGTTAAATGTGAATCTTTTCATGCTAGTGAAAATAAGGGCCCACAGAATTAGGTTGTTTCTTCACCCAAAAAATATCAATGTTCATATGTTTTTTAACAATATAGGATCAAAAATTAATAATTGTGATAAATAATATTCCACTAAGAAATAGTGAAATTCTTTAAGAAATTATATCCCTATATAAATAATACCATATTTTATATAAAGAAAACAACAAAAAACCTACGAGTAGTACTACTACCAGTTTGAAAGATCAAGATTCAAAGGTCACTATAGGTGTTGTGGAGTTCTCTGAAACAGAGAATACTTATATTGGTATAACATATCTCTTTAGAGGTGTTATAAATCCTAGGGTCTCAAATATAAATTTTGGGTATTATTATCACACTTTTCTTAAAAATAATTAATGATGTTAATAAATATGAGATGTTATGGAAGTGGTGTTTATACACTTGAAATTTTTGGATATATTTTTTGAGATGGGTACAAGATTTATCTTAAAAACATACTCATATTTTCTATGATATAAAATATTTATAAAAATACTGAGGATATTATTTTAAGAAAAGAACTTTTATGAAAAATATTAATCACTTTAGTTATAAACTCTAGTTTTATACACCCGGTTTCCCATGTAGACTTAGAATTTTTCACTTAAAGTCTCCTTGGTAAGAAAATCATATGATGGTATTTTTATCTTGTGAATATTTTTCAAGATTCAGAGATTAAGGAATATAAGTTGAGATATCCCCTTTGAATTTGGTTTTCAATAAGGTGGATAAGTAAAGTTTGGTGGATAATAATATCCAAACATTATATAGAGAAATATTATTGATAAGACATATTAACTTTGATGATGTTTTTAGTTTAATGTGGGTATTTTCAAAAATATAAGAGGGGTAGATTATTGTTCTAAAGAGTTTTTGACTTTATTTTTTTAAATATGTCAATATTTTTTTAGATTTAAAGTTAATAAAGAACATTAGTGAAGTTTATGAAAAGATAATTAAGAAACTTTCTTCAAGTAGAGTAAGTAAGTTTTCATTACTATGCTAGAATACATTCATTACAAATTCAGATGACACTAATAAATTCTTCAAAGTTATAAACATCATGAATATTATCATGATCCTACATTGAGGTACCATATTGAAGGTAATAGACTGAATGTTTCCAAACATAGTTCACCAAAAAAAGACCAATATACAATGGTGATCAGACGAGGAAGCAGTTGTATAAATTCTATAGGGAGAGAATTGAAAGAATGTTACTTGGAGATATACAAAGTTAGAGTATTCTAAGATCAAGATATTTTATAAATATATACCTCCAGGACCATTTGATAGTCTTTTCATATGATTTTAAAGTTGTATTTATCAAATATATTCTTTCTACAAAGTTTCATATTATGATTGGACATACAACACAATGTTACTAGATGTATTTTTTTTGGAGAAGTTCTTTTTGAATGAAGATCTGAGTTATACATATTGAATTAGTAAATATAGAAATGTTGATCTATATATTTATAGAATTAAAAATATTGAGTTACAAAGTTTTGATGTAGAATGATCAAACAGATAAATTGAAGAAGTTTTGATCGGTTAAAGGAATGTTACAATGCTTCATTGAAAAAATAATGAGATAAGTAAAAGGGGTGAAGTTACTATCATAAAGGTATCATTGGAACTACATAAAGGTTTGATTTAATTTACAATATCTATGTGAGGGTACCAATGATATATTTTCAAATATATAAGTTAAAGTAAATCTATTTGTAGAGACCCGAAGCTTGACGTACATGGACATTACATTACTTTTTCGGAATACTTAGTACATTACAAAAACACATACACAAGGACCTTAATAGTTTAGTGTCTTTGGAAACTCGGAATATAATCTTCTAATCGTGGTGAAAGATCTTCAATATCTCCCATAAAGATCTTCCTTTTTTTTACCTAAAACCTTTCTTTATATCCTGGGGAAAAGAAAACATAAAAGGGTGAGCTCAAATGCTCAGTAAGGGTAAACAAAAGAAATATCAATCACATCATATTCATAAGAACATAACTTTTGGAAATATTAACCTGCAAAAGAGATCATAATTTCATAACATGGGATAAATCATAGTAGTGAAATGAAATCCCAATAATCATAACTTAAAACATGAAACTTTTTGGAATACACACATAATCATAGAGAATCATATCTTATTAGTCAAGACTCATTGCCAAGACTATCTTAGTGGACAAAGTCCATTTCTGAACCGAGTCACCCTCATTTCAGTCATGTTTCACTGAACTGGTATAACCTACCGTTCCAGCCATGTCTATCTCATGAGATATAAAATCTTTACCCAATGCATTGGAGGGAGATATAGGTCCCACCCATCTCATAAGGATACCATTCTTATGTGTGCCACAAAATCATAAACCATACATCATAGCATAACCCATGTAACAAAAATGGGAATCTTAAACATCGTGAAATCATAAAACAATTCATATAAGATAAAGGGATTCATAAAAATATAATTCCATCACAACATAATCAAATCAATGTAATAATAGGTATATAAACAGAACCCTTTATTATCTTATATGGAAAATAATTTTGATAAAACAATTGAACTCCATTCTTGAGGAAAATATCCTTTCTGCTTCAAAAACACTTTACCTTTCTTAACATGTCATACAATTCTAAACTAAAAGAAGTTGATTAAAAATAAACTTGAAAACTTGTAAAGGAATCTTCTTGGAAATAATTTTTTAAAAATCCATTCATGTCGTATAAGTTAAAAAAACATTCTTCTTGTACTTTTGTCAGAAAATTCAAAAAGTACCTCGTACGAAAAACGACAAAATATTCCTTTCATATCCTTTACTAAAAACTCACTAAAGGGTAAAATAGGATATAAACTATTTTAGAAGGATATAAATATTACATATTGAGGAAACATGGATGTGGATGATAAAATACACCCCAGTAAATACTAAAGTATAAACAATCTCGGATAAAAATGAGATTGTGATATTTCCCTTACCTTATGTCCGATATGCTTTGTACGTATCTGAACCTCCTGTATAATGATTTAAATAATGTCATTAACTTATTACAGAATCATATTAATTGTTATGATATCATATATGGTTCACTTATGACTTTATATTACCCGTTCTTTTGTAAATTCCATGTTAAAGAAGCGTTTTGGGTAAAATCATTTCATTTATCGTAGGTGTTTGGACTTGTTGTTCTTGACATTATTATTACTTATATCATGATTTAATTAATTAAATAATATAAAACATGATTTATATATCATATATATTCAGTATATATATATATATAATAGATAGATAAATGAAATGAAACACACCGTTCATGGAGACGGTAGTCTGTACGTACGCATGAACGTTGTTTTCCTTTCCTTATTGTCTTGAATGGAAGTAAGTAGATTACATACATATATATATATATACATAAATCCAGTAGATTTAACATGTCATATATTTCGTTATTATTCATTATATATACTTTATAATCATTCATGAATGGTTAATGTGGAGAATGAATCTCATCGCGTTGTGGAGACGGTAGTTCGTACGTACGCACGAGCGATGATATCGTTCCCATGGTCGTGGAATTGTGTTGAAGTGTATGTATACTATTTAAGTATCAATATCACTTTATAATAATCATATATAGTTACTCATTACACCATTATACCCATCCAATTAAGGTGGTGGCGGAAAATAGATTACACCACTGCGTGGAGACGGTATTCCGTACGTACGCACGCGCGGTGATTTCCTTTTTCCGTAGGATGGATAGAAGGTTAATTAGAGTTGTTTCATATTTATAATAACATATCAGTATATAATAAATACTTATGTTATTACTTTATCATGAAACAACTAAAGAAGAAGAAGTTGAAGAAGAAAGAAATTGAAAAAGATCGGTAATGGATATTACCTCTTTTTGACGCGCCTTCACTTAACCTCCCCTTAAAGAACTAAGGATGGTATTTGAAGAATACCAGGACCTCTAAGATGATACTAGAGAAGTTTAGGAGAGATTTTTTCATGGTTTGGCCGATCTTGAATGCTCAAATTGGTGTGAGGAGGAGAGGGAGGAGGTGCCCTTTTATAAGGGAGGAGAGGGGCACCTTAGGAAAATATCAAAATATTATTTTATATTAAGGTCAAATTCGGTTTATAATGGTTCCAAAGGGTCTTATTTCGAAGCTAAAGTGGGTATGGTTTGAAATCCTCTAATACAATAGGATTTAGACAAGTTTAGGTTATTATGTTAACCTTATCAATTAGATTTAACTCTAAGTTAAATAATTTAACTTTTACCGTGTCTTTTTTCTTCTTACACTATATGGCTAATAAACTTAATATATAAAGCCAAACTAACTCCAAGTTGTTTATTATTAATATATATAACATTATATAAGTCATTTGGCCAAACCTTAGATTTTTAGGAATAAAATAACAATTAATAATAAAATATTTGTTTTAAAAACTAATTTATGTAAATTTTGACACTATTTGGTACATGATTTTTATGAAATTCATAACAGAATGATAAGTTCTAAAAAAGTTACTTAAATCAAAAATAACATGTCATATTAACCTATAAAATTAGTTTAAGTTATAAAAAGTCTCAAATTACATTTATTTGGGCATTTATAACATCAATTATGTCAATATTTCATTAATAAGACAATTACTGCATCATCATTGTGTCATAATAAATGATAATTATTTAATCCTTAAAAATTCTAAATAAATTCCTATAATGTAGATAATTGTATTAGCTTTCTGGAAACTATTCATGTTCGAAGTTTCATGACGTTTATCACTAAATTAAAATTATTATACTTATAAGATTTAAGAAAGTGACATGTTGTCACATTCTTTGGTTTTAATAATAATTAAATTATTTTCATGGAACAAAGTCCATAAAATGAATATAATACGACCATTAGGTTATTTTGGTCTACCTTTAGCCATCCAATAGTATTTTTACAAGTTTTAGGGTAATTTTATAATCTTATATTTACCCTTAATTACCCGATTTACCTTTAACTATAGTAAATAAAATTTACCGTAGTTACTATTCACAATGCCCAAAAATAAAAAGTAGCTTATTAAAATAATTTGGACCCACTGATTCCAAATATGGAATCCATTTTTCCAAATTCAATACACAAAAGATTCAGAAATTAAATTAAAATTAATCTCGTTGTCGAAAGAAAACGGGTTTTTCTTTAAAACATTGCAAAAGATTGAATTGATTTAACCTACGAATTCAAGGTAAAATCAATGCTAATGACATACATTATATTAAATGGTAAAAATATATTCTATTTATACTTTAAAACCATTAAATATTATAATTTAACCACATAAGATATTACAATGAAAAAAGTTGTTTTTAATTAAAATATAGCGTGTTTTTACTATTCATTAAAATATGAAAGTTATCGGAAAAATATCAAAACTTTATTTAATATAAATTTTTATATCCTGATTCAAAATAATAATTTTATTTTGTCAAATTTAACATATAAACATGTCAAAAACTAGATTTAAAGTGGGTGCACCATCAAAAGGCGGCAAAACTACATTTTTTGAAAAATACTTATTTTACCCGAAAAATTTATTTTGTTCTTATACCATGTTCTAGAAATGTGTAAGATGAATAATAATGTTATAAAATTCAAAATTTAGTTAACACTATTCATAATGGCTAGTTCATAACAATATTATAATAATATATTGTTTTTTAGTAAAACCCGGTATTGCGTACAACACACGCTATCGAGGAAGGTCGCGATTGCGTGTAATGCAAGCCAAGTCAGGGTTTCGTGTAGTGCACGACTCCTTTGTTGTTGCGTATAATAGAATCCAATAATATTTTATTTATAAATTGAATATATATATATATATATATACACTCAATGTTTCATAGAATAACTTCTATCAAATGAACTTGAAATTGTGTGTAACAAGAGCCAAGAAAAGTGTTGCATATACTACAAGCTAATACGGTGTTGTGTACAGCGCAAGATAATCTTGGTGTGTCGTACAATAGAAGATATGAATGAAATTAAAAAGAATGTATCTTATAAAATCTCGGGTTGTTACACTATTAGACATAATACATTTGATCATATAATCAGACTAATATATTTATTAATTATAAATAGATGATGGTCTATCAAACAGACACTTGAAAGAATAAAAAAAGTTATTTTCCACTATCATTTGAAAGATGAATCTGAAGGCAATAAAAAGGGATGAAATTAGAAAAACAATAATGATGTAATTAGATGCATGATTGTCAAAAAAAGGTTACATATAAAGAACACTGGTTGGGGAGTTATATGAAGATATACCAGACATAAATATGATATTTCAATATAAAAACACATACATAGTACATTAGATAAAGGTTTCCAAAAAATGGAAACTATAAAATTTTGCATCAAATTATAAATTTTTTATAGTCCATTAGATAGATATTTCTTAGTATGTACTATTAGATAGAGAAGTCCTGATGAATGAAGTAGAAAGGCTTACACTGTACAGATGAGTTCCAAATAACTTTACATAAATAACATAAAGTCCTTAACAAGATAATATTGATCTGATATTGATTATTTTCTATATTTTTGAGGTTAATGAATTTTTTATAAGTTTCTAAACACAATCTTAAGGAATTTTTATGAAATTGGTGATTTTAATAAACATCAAGAGTATTCAAGAATGTTCCAAAATATTTGAGAAGAAATCTGTAATATTAGATTGAGTGGAAACTTTGAGATACTAAGTTTCAAGAAGTGGGAAAATGAATTTGATTTCATACCCAAACCTCTGGAAGTACACCTATATAAAGGGATAAACAAATGTACGAAGTGAACAACACTACTCATGTATAGAGGAGCCTAAATACTAAAGATATTATATTATAAGTTTCCAACCAAGGTTCTTACCAACTATAAATACTTCCATCATACTGAGTTTCATCTGATGAATTATAAAATCCAATGGATTGAAAATCATTAGATGAAGTGGAAGTAAAGGGGTATTTCCCAATTGGGTTTTTACTCAATGGATGAAATAGGAAGTGCACCAGACCAAACCTGCTTCATCAGATGGAGAAAAATTAGAAAAAGTCATCAAATGGAGATATTGAACATAGAATTCCTAACCGAAGCATAGTGAGTATAATTAGATATAGAAAGATTATATGGATCCATAAAACAAAAGAAAAATTAGATGAATTCAATAGATGAATATTTTCAAATTATTTTTTCTCGATGAAGTTTTTGAAAATTTGTGTATGAGATTATCCAAGTCTTAAAAAGATCTTGAGGATGTTTCAAGGCTAATAGACTATTAAGAGATTTATTGAAGATATTTAAGTTTTTACATAAAAAAATTTGAACCAAATTTCCTGTGGTTAAAGTGAAGATATTTCTATAGTGGATCAGAAAAGAAGAAGGAAAGATATCTTAGTTGGGGTGGTAAAACTAGTTGCAGAAAAAGGTTATTTCTAGGGTGTATAACAAATATTGAAGAGAGAGGATATATTTAGGAAAGTTATGGGGTACAAAAAAATGTGAAAAAAGGGTTGAATTCTAGTGATTAGAACCTTGGTTTTCTAGAGGAAATATCACTGGGGTGTAGAACTAATTTCTTCATATGGATTTTTAATCTAGAAAATATTATAAAATAATCCATTTTTGAGGGTGATAACCAATATGGAAAAGAGTTTTTATTCATACCAAACCTTGTAAATATCATGTTTTTATATCTATTTATATTTTTTGAATAAAAAATGTGTAGTTGTGATTAATATTTGAGTGGTTTTAGCTCTAATAAGTTATATAGTTTAGGAAAAGATTACTTAATGGAGATAATAAACTCTGTTATAAAAGAAAAAGTGACCATATATTGACAACACCCCACTATTAGTGATCCTAAATCAATCCAAGGTAACTAAAATTATTTATAAACCTTAGGATATTATGATTATAGTTTATAAACCTTATAAAGATCTTAAACCCTAAAAAATTGAACCCTAAAAATTTACCCTACTCAATAAATATTTGTAGATAAGCCTTAAGGATCCCCATTTTTGGGATAAGGACGTTTTAAAAAACATATAACTCAACATACCATCTATTAGACATTATTACAATACACCTTATAAAAGATAATGAACTCTATTAAGTTTTTGAGAAACTCTACCAATTCCTTACAAATTTCTGTGTAGAGTCTCGACCTTTTGAAAAATAAATCTTCTACCCTATGTTGAACTCTATATAGATGGATTAAATATATATAGTTGGATCAACTCATGGAGTGAATAGAGTTCAATACTTCGGAAAAATTTCAACATTATAGACTTCATCAAAAAAATTTATAACCTCATAAATTATCTCAAGGCCTCTTTATACTTAAAATAAATATATAAAACATCATTAAAAACATCCCATAAACATTTAATAATTCTCAAACTTATTTAGAAAAAAATTAAAACCTTCAACAATTTTATAGGGTGATTCACCACCTCTACCTTATTCCTTGAAATATCCACCTTAGATTAATCATAAAAAAAATATCCTTTAAAGGATATCTTTTTGTATATAGTGGTATATTTTAATTAATAATATAATCTATTGTAGGCACATGAATAGAGGTCTCTATTTATGGTGTTACTTAGGAATATGTTTCCTTTTTTAGATTTATGGTTCCAAGAAACTCCTCCTTTGAAAGCAGAAAATGTTTATCCAAAGGTGTGGGTAGTGTGGACTATATGGGAGATCTTAGTATAATATATATACTTCTCATTATAATTATTACCTTCTCAGATATTATTCATAAAATATCAAACATATACTCTAACGTTTTGATCAACTACTCAACATTGAAATCCAATTTGACTAAATGTTGACATGGGTGGGGTGCACTTCTTTGTGGGGGTAGAGGGTCTATTCTATGTCTATCCCAAGGTATCTATAATCTATTTTTTTGAATTGATGTTATTTATTTATTTTTCTCTTCTTCCTCTTCCTCCTTGTGAAATATTTATTTTCTTAATTGTTATATAAGAATTGGGTTTGGGATTTATTTTAGGAATACTCTTAGAGGCCAAAATCAAACCCTTGTATTTTTAATCTTTAATGGATTGGATCTTGTACATTAGAAGCTTATTTTTTATTTTTTAAAGTTCAATAGAATAAATATTCATTATGAATGATGAATATAATAATAAAAATTCAAGTAAAGGAGATTATTTTTTTAACTATTATATATATATAACTTTTTTTTAAATTCTTTCGGAATATTTTAAGTATAGTTGAATTTTGAAATTTTATTATTATTTTTTTTATTGATAATGAGTACATGTTATAAAATTTTATTTATAAAAAAATTATTTTTTTCATGTGGACTAATTGAATCAAATTCACCCATGGAATACTTTATTTTTGTCTTGAAATCATATATCTAATATATATAATTACATATAAGTTTTATTTTCCATTTACAAAAATGATTCATCATGATTATAAATGTTAAAGATAAATGTGGAAAATGAATATGGTTACATTTTTAATCTTTTTTGAGTTTTTTAAAGTGATTTGTGATATGAAGATTGTTTTTTATTTTAATTATTTAAATTTTTAATTATTTTTTATAATTATTATTATTCAATTCATGAGTGATTTTTCACTATTTTAAACTCCCATTCCCAAGGGTCACTCTAAACCCTTTCAACATATTCTTTATATTACCTTATTTCATAAGATATTCTCAAGATATTCATCATTAGTATAACTTGTATCTTAATATTTTTTGAAACATGACTATTTTAAACTACATTTAAATGATTGAGGATATCTTTGTTTACTCATATTCCTTTTATATTTGAAATATAACCCATGTGTCATATTTTTTTATTCCCTCATATACCATTAATTTTATTCTAGTAAGCCACATTACAGGATAAATTATCACTCCTACCCTTCCTTATCAGGTATTATTTCACATTTTCTTTTTGAGTTTAAAATATTGTGATTGGTTGAATCATAGTGGGGTTAAATATTTTGTCTTGAAATAGATAAATACGGGGAATATTCTATTGTTAATTGGGATACTGGTTCACAAACTATTCATTATTATGTACACACAGTCCCCCTATAATTTAAAAAATAGATTGATGAAGAAAAAAGGGAGTGAAAATATTAAAAAGAAAATATTTATCGAATTTTTGAATGATCAGGTCCTTGAACTTATAAAAAAGAAAATACGAGAATGTAGTTATAGATGATAATGTTTTATAAGGAGTAAAATATCATAATTGAGGAAAATTTAAATGTTTTATTTATACTTTAAGAACAATTTTTCCATTTTTTGCATTATTTTTTAGTTTTTTTGTATAAAAAATCACCAATCATAAACCAAAAAACAAAACTATTAAAAGATTATCTTAATTAACATGTATTAATTTAAAAATAATATGTTAATATATCTTTCATATTTATAGATAGATTCCATATACTTTAGATTTATCATAGTTGTAATTAAATCATCATGAGTGATGAGAGAAATGTTTTCCAATAAGGTAAATAATGAGTGAACATGATTACAAAAAAAGTTGAATAATTAGAGTGAAAGAGAATAGAAGATAAAAATTAGAATCACAAAGGAGAAATAATTGAACACTATTTATTAAAATAGATTTATTTATTTTGAATTTTTAGTTATAACATTTTATTTATGATCATGATGATTTTAATGTTTCCCTATTAATTTATATTTTCATTAGGATTGGATGTTGATATATTTCTCGAGGAAAAAAAAGTTTTATGTGTGGTGGAATTTGATACGTTTTTTGTATATATATATTTTTGAATTTAAATTATTAAAATGATTCCATTCTAAATAAATTACTTTATTTTTGATGACTTATAGGTGTATTAAAGAATTGTAAGAACTTAGAGAACATTGGAATAAATTGAATATTTTTTTTAAAAACCATATAATGTTGATTCTAAATAAATTTTCTTATCATTGAATTTAAATAAGAAACGGTGAATATTAAAGGGAAAATGTTCATAAAGAAACATGGTTATAGAAAATATGAATTTTTAGAAAAACAAAGGAAACCTTTACATCATAGTGTATAAATCATAGCAGTAATACTAAAGTTGAGGAAGAAATCTTGAGATACCATGACCCAATACAACGACCATGGTTGAGAATAAAAAAATAAATAAGACCACACCATAGTTTTAAGCCCACTATTTCATGGTGTGATTTTTTTATGATTAATGATAATAATGATGTATAAAATGATAAGAAATAATTTTTTTCATTATGGAGTGTGAAGAAAAAAATGGGAAAAGTTGAAGAAAATAAATATATTTATAGGGAAATCATAAAATATTAAAAGGGTTAATTTTGGTCAATTTTTTTCATTAATTATTTTGGGGGGCATTGGAGAAGTTTCTATGTGATTTTTGGCCATTAAGATGACTTTAAGAGGATTTAAATTTTTATAGGGGAATTACCGCATGGTATTGGCCATTTTAGAGGTACTGGTATCCATTTTTATGCATTTGGTAAACTCTTTACCCCATAGGTAAGCCATTATGATATGATAAAGTATCTCATGCCATTTTGTTCAAGTATAAGACTATTATGTAGTATTAGATCTCTAAAAATATGGAAAATTTAGGAAAACTGTTAGAATATATTTGGTACATCCCAATCAAATTTTAATTACTATTTTTAAGCTATATGACAACAAATTAAAGGAATGAATATATAAGGAGATATGATAAATATAAAAATGGATTATCTCTATAAAATTATATTTCCTCTATATAGATAGATATATCCTACTCATGTTGTTATATGAATTTTATTTTCTTCTACAAATAGAGGAGTTAATACCAATAGTTTAATGAATCAAGGTAGGGGACCAAAATATTTAGATTTAGATAGTTTTTCCTTTCACTTGATTTTTTTTGGAAATTTTAGGATTATGAATTTTGATAATTCTTATTTTCATTAATTGTTCCATTAATATTAAAATATTTCTTAGTTTTTTTTGTTCTTCATAATTCTCTATGATGTGTGGTCCATTGATTATTGATTTTCAGTTAAATATGAGTGGATAATCTCATAAAGGTGAGTGGTGTCGATGGAAAAAGATGATCATGAATTTTTTTTATTCTTATTCTATCATAAATAAGTTTTATGAAATAATATTATATTGAAAATAGATAAATCTGTTATAGTTGTTATAAAATAATTGATCAAGTGTGTTTAATAATGATATAAACCCAACATGGTAAAGTTAATTAATTCATGAACAATGTGTTGGAAGATTCTTTTATATATGTGGTTTAAACTTATTGAAATTTAATTATTTAAATTCTTATGTTTTTAAAGAGTTGATATATTAAATTTTAATTAATTGAAATTGATTTCATGGAATTCAATTATAATTATAATCACATAACAATTATTATGATTTATTTTATGAGTGAAATTAAATTTTTTTATGGAAATCCCACCCTTCAAAATTGATTCTTCAATATTAAGTTTCGTTAGTTCTATTTAATTCCTTAGTTTAGTTTATAAAATACTTGATCACTTTTACCAAATTATGAAAACTAATGAATTAGTCTTGAAATTAATAATTGGGAATCATTATTCCTCATGGGATCAACATCATTCCTATAAAATATTATTTTTTTTATTTTATTATTATTTTGAGTTTAAAAATTTCCAAGCTCTGTCCACTAACTAGAATTAATGAATCATCATGGGTTTTTAGGAAATCACTCATGTTATGAATATAAAATAATTATCCAATTAATGTTAATTTAAGATAATTTAAAATTGGATAAATAAAAGCATTGTACAAATTATTTCAAATTTAATCCAAAAAATAAAATTAGTGTATGGATTTCAAATATTTCCACCCATATATATTAAATATATTATCATCATATTTTGATTTTCCTTACGTCAAGACATTATTCCTAAGAATAATTTCTCCTTGAAAAATGAGTTCAATAAAAACATTTAAGTGTACATTTAAAAATACCATCACCCAAGCTTAAAATCTGATATCTTCCCTTATGCTTGAACCTAAAGTGAGAGTGATTAATCCTTATTATTAATGATGAAATGAATTGGTAATAATATAAAACTCATAATAAACTTATTTAAGTTTGATGAATTGTATTCCATTTATACTTCATAAAATTAGGGGTTATTAGTCTGCAAAATTTCATTACCTTTCTCTTTACACAAATATGTATCAGTTATAGAATTTATCAAAATTACTAAAAAATGGAACTTCAATGAATATCTAAAATTGGTTTAATGAAATATAATAAATTAAACATGAATTTATTTATTTTATAAAAACCTATAAGATATTTGAAATATAAATAGAATAATGATACTTCAAAATTATAAATAATAATAAAAATAAAAATATTATGTTTGCTTACGATAAACATAAGATTTCCTACTATACCTGCTCCTCAACCTAATCCTCGATTAAAATTTTAGTGTTATTTTTCATATTATTTCTTGAAAAATTTAATAATACCTATCTAATTTTTCATCAAATGATACATCTGGCTGAGTGTACTGGATTGGTATAGCTTGTTTTTCTATCAATACTAATGGTGGTGTAAAATGTGGTATGGGGGATACCCATGCTGGTTGTTTAAGTATAATAGTTTTTCTTAGCATAAAATTAAATGAAACATATTCTAAAACTAGTATAATTGATTATACCTATGAAATAAATAATTAGATCTCATTTAGCACTTAAACGATGGGATAATGTTGTTATTACTAGTGGAGTCACCATGGGAGTAGACTCAACTTTATTTTGAGGAGGGGTTATAGATTCAAGTTGAGTATCGAGTTCCTAAATTTTTGTGATAAATTTATTTTTTCCTCTCATGTTTAATAAAAATATCCTCTTTTTTATGTTCTCCCAAACCACCATTTTTTATTTCCCTTTAACACCCCTCTTCTTATACTCGTAACCCTTATGTTTACTTCTCACTTTATTTATATTGCTTTTTTATTTTCAATTATATCTCATTAATTTTTAAAAATAATTTGCTATTATGAGATTTTACCTTATGATCAGGTTGTGGGTATTTAGTAGGTGGTGTGACCATAGGCTCAAGAGGTGGTATCTCCTCTATAGTTGAAGCATCAGATTATGTTGTTGTGGTAGTTTATTCTGATAGTGGGGGTTCTCCTTTCCCTATCAGATAATACCTAAAAATATCCACCATATCAATCATTCATTTATAAAATCTTATCATGAAACATATTGATAAACAGAATGAGGGGGCATGATCCTTGGTCATAATTCAATTCTAAAATTTTCAACAAGAAGTCCCATTTCCTCTATAGTGTATTCTTTATCTCTAGCATATAGTCAACTTATCCACATTTTTAATATAATGTTATAGTAATATATTCATACTTTGGTTTCCTTGGAGGTTTATATTTAAATATACTAAACGATGGACCATACGTCTATGTTATGGGATCTTAGGATTGATCCACCTATTAAATTATTATGTCTTATAATCCTTCAAGAAATATTTTTTCCCTGTATTAATAATGATCCCCATTTTATACAAGGTGTGAATATATATAAAACAGACTTTCCCTAAATAAGTTAGGAAGTAATAATTTTTGGACAATTTCAATGTTTTTTCTATCCTCAAAATAAATAATCTTCCCGTGATTGTAAATTTAAACTTTTTTTCATGCCCTAAAAATATAGAACTAATATCCTAGTTATTTTTAGAGGGGGTCCATAAAAAATGGAGTGAAGAGTGAAAAACATACAATTAAATAATCTCAAATTGAATATTACCTTTGCTAAACTAGAAAGTGGTAATGGATTTGTAGATCAGTCCCATTATTAAATCCTTTAGATAAAGGATTTTTGACGTGTAATCATCATGTTTTTATTTTAGATCACTAGAAATATCTCTCTATTTCACAATAATTGTGTGATTTAGGAGATCCAAAACTAAACCCTTAAATTAATTAAAAAATTCCACCCTAGGTAAATTCTCACATTCACCATAATTTTTTCCTCTTTATCTTTTATAGTCTTCCACCAAATATATATTTTATAATTTGGAAATCATACTACAATTTATTCAAGAATTATGGGTTTAAATCACAATCAATATCCTATGGTACTCCCACAATAGTTTTCAAATTAATTAAACTAAATTTATCCCTAAAAATAACCTATGATCCAATTAATTGGAAAATAAATGGTTCAAGGAGCTTACCCATCTCTATCTTGTCTACTTATTGTGATTCCAGTTCTCTTTTCCTATATAGTTCCTTAAATCTAAGGTATGGGTGTACATGTGATGGTTTTGAATAAGTTGATTATATATACTAATTGCTAATGGATAGAGATAATAGAGGATCCATCTATGTGATTTTAGGTTCAGGATGAGAATAAGAAGGTTGTGATTAGGTTTATAAGAGTTATCTTAGGTCATTCATTGATCTTATTGTTTGAAATTTCACCCTCTTTCACTATCAGCACTACAATTAATCATGTATTCCCCACATATTTCTTAGTGATATTCAATATATTGAGAACATTGAGTAATAGTTTGTTAAACTCATATGTATTATTGTATATAATAAAATTCCTTAACTTTTTTGGTAAAGATTGTTAAATGAAGTCATAGGAAGATCAAGTCTTAAAGGAGAACCCAACCTCTCTAATTCATTAATATACCCAATCATATTGAGAACATGAGTGGAGTCATAAGTTCCATAATATATCTTGCATCTAAATAATTATTTTTAAACATCATACCTCTCATGCCATGCCTATTCTTGATTGATAAGGTTTAGGTTATCTCTCATTTTTAACACATCTATGTTCTAATGTTGCTTTTGAAACATAGGATTTATGAGAATAATAATGATAGTGAATACATAAATTGAATCCTTCAAACTATTATCATAATAATTAAGATTTTTGTTTGAAAAACATGACTAGTCTGGTTTTCAAGAAGGATATTCTCTAACACATAGAGTTTTCATTCTTGATTAATTTTGATTCTTATGTTTCTATAATAGTAAAGAAAGTGGCTACTAGTAGGTCTTTACTTTTCATGGATTGATCTCAAAGTCATGTTCTATGATGATGATTTAATTTATCTATAGAAAATGATTTTATAAAATTATTATAATAATTTATATTCATTTAATAAGGATATTGACTGAATTTACTCACACAAAAATGATGACTTGTTTTTTTATTTAATATCCATTAGTGGGAAATAACCATATTTCACTATATAATGAGTCCATATTGGAATTAATCTAACCTCTTAGATATTTTGGTAACTAAATATGCCAATAATAAAATACATATCTCTTGGATGGTTAAATAGAAAACCCTGTGTCAAAATCTATCATATTTATAAACTCAACTATATTCCTCTAGTGCACTAAATTTTAGGGTTTCACAGTTTAGTGTTACCAAAATATTATTAAAATATTTGTTTAGATAACTCTTAAGGTTAGTCATTTCCACTATTTATTACACATGATTATCCATGGGCACCCATATTTGGAAGAACAAAATCAGATGAATGGTTGTGTCCTTGATGTAACGCCTTGTATTTTTATGAGGTATGATATCAATATAATTTTCACCAAAAATTATTTATTTTGATAAATTAGGAGTTTTGGAGGTGTTCAAAGGGGATAAATGGCATTCTTTAAGTGAATAGTTAAGTTTCTAGGATATATGTCCATTAACAGATGCCACTAATTACATAATTTATTAGAACTAGGTATCCATTGGGTGTGGTAGGGGAGGTAGTACCTCATGGTGGGCCACTGAGTGGTCAATAAACCTAGAGCGGGTACCTATTTTACAATAGGTTCTTGATGGTGGACCAATAGGTACCTAGAGGGTTTCTACTAGTTTTTTTAAATTATTAATTAATTAATTAATTGTTTTAATTATTTAAAATGAGAATTATTGCTATTATTTCACAAAATAGTATCCTCACCTCTTTGTAACTCTATTTTTTCTCTCTTACAAAGGATGGATTACATCTTTTAATCATCAGTTTCAAATTTAATCTATTACAATAGGTCTTCACTGGTATAAATATAACTCATCTTCTATCTATTTATCATATTTATAATTTTTCCATTGTACCTCAATGGTTATGCCTAATTCTAGATATTTTTTTTAAAATTTCTTGATTTTTCTCATTTAATACTAAATCAGCTAATGGTTTCTAATTAGAAGGATCCTACTAGTCCTACACTAGTGGTATCATACTTTCTCCGGAGTTTTTACATGTGTATAATTCTTCTTATGAAATAAAAAATCAATTGTTTTATATACTAAAACTAAATTTAATTGGTTTCCTTAATTTTTCATGATGTAATAGGAACCTAATAAATCTTGAGTGGCTTGTTTGGGGAAAGTGTTTATATTATTGATCACCGACAACCATTTTCCAAGTTAAATAATTTTTTCACCCATGGATTTGGATCTAAAATGAGTTATTAAACAGGATACTTATTTCTAGGAAGCATGTAGGGTATCATATACTATTCCTTAGTAAGGAATGGTTTGAGAATGTGATGGTCTAGGGGTGCGATAACCTAGGCATGAGTATTTGGGTGGAATAGTGGTTAAGATATTGAACATTTTCATGTTTAATGAATAAAATTGGTAAATTTTAGAATTAAATTATAAATCATTCACTCATGTGATTATTTGGAATATTAGTGGTGTATCATCGACTTTAAATTGGGTTGGTGGTGTCTGTTACACCCGAATTGTGTTGGTGATCCATTGTTTTCCATGAAACATATGAAATGGTAGAACCACATACACATTGTGATATTGTGTTAGTGGGCCATAATTCACTTAAGTATTCATATTGGTGGAGCGTATTCTACTTTTGGGAGTTGTCCTAGTTTTACATCATCTACTAAGGGACTTGTTTGATGGTATACAATCCCCCTATGATTAAATGTTATTGGTGTACCATCCTCCTTGGAGGTGACATTGATTCTAATTTATCCACATAGAGGATGGTATTAGTGGTTCATCGTCAACTTATGGATATTATATCTATGCAGCATCATCTACATGGAAACATGGGATGGATGTATGCCATCCACCTCAAGGGTGATATCATTGGTATATCATCAATCTAGTTTATATGTCTTAGTGGTATTTCTTCCAATAAATCTATGAAACAATAGTATATCATTTATTTTTGGGGTGTTCTTTTAGGGGAGATGTGGTGTTAAAGGTGGTGCAACCTATGGTGGAATTTCCCTTTTTTGGGGGTCCTTTGGTGATCGTTATTATCTTGTTTGATTTTGAGTTGTTTTTTATGGTTTTTTATTTTCACAAGTCAGGGATGGAAGTTCTGGATCTTGTTCAAAAAACAGTGTGGTTATGGTCTTGTTGGGGGTTGTGGTGATAATGAAGGTGGACATCGGTGGTGTGTTAGTTCTTCCTTCAAAATCAACGGTTTTCTATGGTGTCGGGTTAGGCCTATTTCATGCTGATGTTGTTTATGGTTTTTCTTCCATTAAGCCATGGGTGGTCTATAATAGTGATGAGATGTTTTTGGTGGTGTTGTGATGTGTTTTGATTCTATGTGTTGGTTTTTTTTTCTTATGGTGGCGATGTTCAAATCTAGCAGATTGATACATTTGGTGATCTGGGGTCGAGTTTGTATTGCAATGATGATGGTGGTGTTAGAATAGTGATGACATTGTTGGTGATCATGATGACGATGGTTTGCGATGTGACTGTGGATGTGTTTTTGAAATTTGAAATTTTTCTTTTAATCTGGTGATTTCGGTTCCTACTGGAGATGTTTTGGTTACCACTCTATCCCCAAAGAGGATTTTTTGGAAATCAAAAAAAAGTGAATTTTCAGGGTCATGTTTGTAGTGATTCTAAGTTATTATTTAGAGAAGGAACTGGGATAAAACTTGAGAGCATATTTAGAGAAGTCTCCTTTATTGTTTTTATTTTTTTAGGACCCTGTTGTATATTATCCACCCACATGAGATCTTATTTATTTTTTCTGACTTATATGACATGTATAGTAGTTCACTTTAACAATTCATGTTGTTGATATTTACTGTTCACTAGAATTTAATTGTATTGTATATTCTATATTACTATTTTATTATTGTGATTATTAATTTTTATTATATTTTCTATTATGAAGGTTATCTTTTCATGAGGGTATAGTGTCCCTACTTAATAAATTTTGACCCCCACCACTAAAAAGTAACATCTATTATTTAGGTAGGTATGCTTGAGGTGTGTATCACTCTATTTGGTTGTGATAGGGGTGAACCTAATTAAGGATGTTACAAAGTGGTATCATATCCATGTTATTCTTTTATCTTACTATTTTGGATTGGGTATATAGGATATGGAATATTTTCATAGTTCTATATAGATATTTTTCTCAATATTTGTTACCCAATTATGTGGGAAGTCTATGTCATGAACCAACCCGAGTCAACCCTAGACCGGCCACCTGATCCGATCTACGGCAAGGCCTGAGAGGCATTCTCGATCCTACCAGGCTAGTAACATGTGCCAGGGCATCAACAAGGAACAATAGGGGAATGATTTTTCCCTGTGAAATTAAATTAATAAAGCAGATATAAAATAGAATACTAAAAAATAAATAAATGACATGAAAGAGAAAGAGCGACCAGAAAAACATACTAACATTACCACGACCAAAAACTCCTCATAACCTCGAGAGTCACTCTCCAAACCACAAACAAATCTTTCCCACAATGAACAAGCTCGAGTCAAACCTGCAACAATATAAAAACCAAAAAACACTATAGGTGTGATTATAAAAACTCAGTAGGCATTCCCAACAAACTATCCCCAAAACACTACCTTTAAATAAATAATTTACTAATTCCAAGTTTGACTAAATTGTATAAAATTTGGGTTTCCACACAAACATTCATTTCTAGGACAATTAATAGTCCATTTCCCTTTTTAATTTAAAAACAAATTTAATGTTTGAAGAGAAAATGTGTATTAAATTTTAAAACATTTTTGTGAATAATTTAAAATCTAAAAAAAATATTTGTTAGACAAGAGGAAAACCACACCCAACACACAACACACAATAAGGGAAATGGGAAAGTAGAAAATGGAGATGAGTAACTGAACTAGGCCACTCAATATTCTGCCAAATACAAATATGTACTAAAGAAAACATGGGTTGAACCTATGATCTCGTGAAAAATCCAGAACATACTATACGTATGACTCATCCTGAAGGCATGCCCTACTCAATGACGTCATAACACCGAAAAACTCATTGTTTCCCTACCTGGAATAACTGAAGGGCCCAATCCCCTAGTAGAGCAAAGTCCGTACTAAGGGCCACTAGCCAGTGTGTATTCAATATAAGTGCAACAATCATTCTTAGAAGATTCACTTACTCTGTTAGGTTACCATGTCAACACGAGTAATAAAAAGGGGGTGAGTAAACAATCTCAACCAAGTAACTAGTTCCAATGCACAAACATCATGCACAACAACCCACAAAATCAACATGCACAGCAAGGTCATCCTCCCCCCCCCCATTCACCCCAAAGAGGGTTTCAAAGTAATTTATTTTATTAAAGTGCCAAACATCCCTTAACCAAATTTAAAGAAAAACATCATTTCTTAAGAGAAACCAAAACATTTGCTCATGCATCAGAAGAAAGAATTTTTCATCAAATCAGAACCACACTTGAGAAACTATGAATTATGTTCAAAGGCTAAACATGCATTTTTCACTATTGTGTGTCAATTTACCAAGAAAATAATTCAAGTGTCATGCATAAAATAAACAGGTTCATTTACATAAAATATTTAGTCCAAAAAATAATTATATAATATTATTTTTCATTTATTAAAAATCAATGAAATATCAAGAAATTAATAAATTCCAAATTTAATGGTGAGTGCAGTGGGGGACCTACCATGATTCGCATCTCAAACCTGACGACACGATATGCCTCGCAAAGGCATACAAGCATGCACAATCCGATGACTGAAATATCACAGGTTTTCCTTGCTGACACGCTGGAACAACCGCACAACAACTAAAAACACCTAAACATGGACTTAAAACAATCTAAATGAATAAATAGAGCAAAAGAACCACCTCAACATGTTTTAAAAACACAACTTGCACCATCTAATTTAACAAAATCAATTATTTTTAAAAAGACTAAATTTGCATTAATTTAATTAAAAACAACACTCGTTAAAGTAATTATCTAATACTCAAGAAAGGATAGCGCAAAAATCACCTTGACGTTGAGAGAAACTCAACCAGTGGGGTTGCGTGACCATAAAAAAGGGGCGGCGCGCACCAGCAGGGACTCTGTGGCTGGACAGCGGGTCCGCGAGGTGATGCACTACTGAGCTAGAGGCTCTATGAGCTAGAAATGCATGTGGCGAACAGAAAGGGGTCTGGCCGAAGGTACGTACGGCTGATATGGCTGGTGGGTTCCGGATGGAGGAGCTAGTGGTGTGAGGTCACGTCTGGGGTGTTGCGCTACTGATAAATGGAATACGGGGCGGCTGAAGGGTGTTATAGGAGGCAACTGCGAGCTGGTTAAAGGATTGCTGGCCAGAAGAGTTCCAGCGGAAGATAGAGACGTCAGGTGGAGGTGCGGCACACCAAGGGAGGGAAGTTGATCATGCTGTAAGGGAATGGGAGGGTGGCGGCTCGCGCTGGCAGGGGTGATGAAGGGAGGGTGGAAACTAGGTGCAGCGGCAAGGGGGGAAGCAGGAGATGGGTTCTGCAAGAAGGGATGACATCGGGGTGTCGCTACAGCAAGGAAGAAGGTCGGATGGTGCGGCTGGTGCAGGGCAAGAGTGGTATGTTGGCTGTTGGGTGGCGCAAGTAGACAACAGGTGTGGGGAGTGCGAGGCAGTGCCAGAGGTGGAGGCAGTCTGAGGGAGGTGGGTTGAGGGTGGTGCGGGGCGGCTGAACGGGCGCTGTAAGGAGGTCCTATTGGGTGAGGGTGGTGCGGCGAGTCAAATAGGTGCGGAGTTCACTGTAATAAGGGATAAGTAGGTGGATAGGGGGCAGCGGCGTGATAAAAAAATAAATAAAGAGGCGCAGGATTAGGGTTAGAAGAAGAAAAACAAAAACCAATAAATGAAATAAAATAAACATTGATCTATAAAAACAACTCATAATAATAATAATAATAATAATAATAACTTTAATCTATAATAATAATAATAATAACACTAATGATAATAATATTATTAATACACTTAATAATAATAAAAACAACTTTAATCAAAATAATAATAATAAATAATAAAAATAATATTTTTTACCACAATAATTCTTTAATAATTATAATATAATATTAAAATTATTTATTAACATTTTCTTCATTCTGAATAATAATAATATTAATAACATTCTTAATAATTATGATATCATTAATGAAACATTTTAATAATATTATTATTATTAAAGCCTCATTAATAATAACACTAATAAGAATAATAATAGTCATAATAATAATAATAACTTTATTCTATAATAATAATAATAATAATATTGAAAATTATAATGATAATAATGATCATAATGATAAAAATAAAAATGAAAAAATATTCATTTAATTTTAGTAATAATAATAAAATTATTAACTATAATAAAAAATTATAAATAACACAATAAATTACAAAAGTTTCTAATTTTAATTTTCCGAAGACATGCAGATTGTGTTGATGCCTGGGCGAAGCCGCGTGCGGTTTTTAAAACATACTCCACCAGTGCGTCTAGTAACATCAACTCAAAAACACGCACTTTTTGACAAAACTCAAAAATATCATTCAAGATTCAACCCAAACCTCGACAAAATTTTTAAAAGCCAAAGAAAATTATTAAAAAGACTAAAAACACAGGTCGGGGTGTAACTGTCCAAGTTACTAGAGATGAGTATTTTTTCTTGATTTTTTACTATTATAGTTGAGTTACATTACTAAATATGATAATTTTTTATATTGATATTTGATTTATGAGTTTTTCCTGTTAGTAAATTTCAGTAATAGAGAGTGTGTTCATAAATAATTCTTGGCATGTAGGGATCCCATGACATTACTATAATTTCTTGGGATTGATATCCAATATACGACATAGAATATGATCAATTAAAGTTTCAATAACAATTTATATAGTGGTTTCCTATTTAACTTCTTTGTGGTACTATACTTGACCAACCCATGATTACTAACTATTACTATAATATGATATGACTATTATCCATCTCCCTTTATGAGATTTTATATGCCCTGATAGTAGGTATGTTTTTCTATACTCAAGCCTAGATTTGTAAAACCCTTGTATCATAAGGTGTATTATTTTTGTGGAGTGGTGTGTGCCTATAATTTCATACCCTAAACTCTGATATCTATAATTTTGAAATAATTTTGATCTTAGACACGTGCTTTTCATTATAGTGATATTCCAAAATGATGACTTCTTATTGAGTGACAGGAGGACAGGTATGAGCATACCACATAATCCATATAAAAGAGCTTCCAATTACACCTATTCCTCTTATATATTAATAATTCGTATAGAGTTTTTGTCAAGTATCATAATTTATGGGGCATGGGGAATTGAGATCTTGATTAATCATGCCATATCAAAACCACAAGTTCTAGCTATAACATCCACCACTCTTTTGAGGTGAGGGTGGATCTTAGGATATTGATTTCAAGATATATTCCATGAATAATATCATTTATCATCTCAATAATACCCATTATATGTGGGTGAAGTTTTTTACTATATGCTTTAGGAACTAGTGATATAGTTATGGGATATTATAGTTTAGGAGGACCAATATGAAGGGATATCCTAGAAGGAATTTCATTTATAATTATATTAAATTTTATTCTGAGATAATATATGGGTTGATAAATCTACTCCCTTTATGAATTTGGTATAGGTTTTCATGTAGGTTATGAATTATACAACCCTCTTTACCGATATATTTCTATTTTCACCTACGTTAGTGGCTGATGAGACTGCTATGTTCAGGAATTTTAAGGATGGCATGAGGCATTATATATAGTCAAGTGGTAATATATTTAGATTCATATCCTTTTAAGAGGGTGTGAATTATAATTTCATTATGAAGTGGAACTAGACTAAGGGTAGATCATCTAGGAATCATTCTTCATCTAAAGAGGATCAGAGTGAATCATTGATAAATAAGAAGCAGAAGTTTGAAGGCTATCTCCAGTGTAAAGGTATGTAATTTAGTGAGGTTGGGGTTTATCACTCGTTCCGAGAGAGGGATCCTCAATTGATTGTTATCAATGAATCAATTTGGGTTATATCTATCTTTATTATGATATATATTCAAAGGAGTTCCTTTCATTTTGGGAGTTGTGGAACCTATAATGGTTTTCTTTCACACCAAAAATAACTCTCGAGTAAAGATATGTTCATACATGGGGTTAATGAGTAGGTTTAAGAGTGAAACACTAATTAAGAAATTAGGGATTCTCTAAACATTAGAGTCATATAGGGATTATGGTGCCCAAATTTTTGGTAATTAGTGAAAACATGAAAAAAAATTCCTTATAGGTGTTAGTCGATGAGAGAACATGGTCAAGGACCATCCCATCATTATTCCATGGAGAAAAATCATGTTGTGTAGGTAGGGATTCATCGATAGTCTGAGTAAAATTATTATAGGATCAACCCAAAATTTTGTTCTATTTAATACGAGTGCATCAAATTCAATAATATCTTCTCATTTAATCAGTGATTTGTCACTTGCTCTGGAGTATTTATATTTGGTGATATTTTTTGATATTCTATAAGGACTGTGGTCAGAGAATATTCAAAGATATCTAGAGTAAACTATAATGATCAGTGGATGTAATATTCTATAGAATTTATTTATGTTAGTGGTTCATTGTATTGATATATTACTTGGGATAGATTGGATGAATCATTATCGAGAAAACATTAACTATTATCACTAACAAGTATCTTTCGTGTCTATAGAGGGTTCAATTTTCCCTCATACACCATTATGTTAGGTGAAGTTGATTTCACATGGGATTTTATATTCCTTTAGATTATGACCTTATCATTGGAATGGATTAGATTATCAAATAAAAATACCTAATTAACAATTATATTCTGAAGGTTATTTTTGTTTTATTTGATGATGTCATTCATTCATTCCAAGGATAGTGGGATATTAATACAAATAGAAGTGATCCAACAATTCAAATTTTTTTTCCATATGTTTTTAGTTATCTTATTTAGTTATTTAAATATTGGAAACTAGTAACTATCCCATGATACTAGTTGTCGATGCAAAGTATCATGATATTTTCCCTAAGATTTGTTTGGATTACCCCTAAAAAAGGAAGTATAAATTTCTATTGAACATTTACCTAGAATGAACCCTATTTCCAAACCTTTATAATACATGGATCTAACATAATAAATGAAGTAAAAGACTTAGTTGAAAGAATTATAAAATAAGTGATACATTTAAACTAGTGTTTCAAATTGGGATGCAACTATTCATCTAGACCAGTGTTTCAAATTGGAATTTCTAAAAAAATATTCTTGATAAAATATTGATGTAATTTTGATCAAAATATAATCACTTCCAACATCTATAAGTTTTTTAGAATTTTTTTCATGAAAATAATTTATTTACAATATTCTCTATATGTCACTTTTGGATCAAGGAGGTGAAATTTATGGGGCACATTCTTTCAAAAAAAAGGAATCCCTCTTAACCTTGATAAAGTATTGATGTCTTGGGATAGGTTCAAGAATATTTTTGAGATTCATAATTTTCTTGGAATTGTGGTGTATTAATTTAGGTTTATCAAATATTTCTCAAAATTGGATTCTCTAATGAAAACTTTTACCAAGAAAGGATTTAAGTTTGAATGGGATGATAAGTGATATAAATCCTTTGAATAACATAATATAATACTTTTTTCAATGTTGGTTCTTATCCTAATCGAGTATGGTGGTGGATTAGAGGTATATCATGATGCTTTGGGAGAATTCCTAGGGCTTGTTCTTATGCATGAAGGACTTATCATTTCATATGTGTCCAGAAGATCGAAATAACATGAAAATAACTATAAAATGTTTGATTAAGAATTAACTATGGTAGTTCCCAAGTTGAAGACCTTGATACATTATCTATATGGTAAAAAATCATGATATATACCAATTATAAGAGTATAAAGTATATTATATCTCAAAAATACCTTGATATAATAATAAATAGATGGGAGGATTATCATCAAACCTTGAATATTAAAATTTCATTTATGCTTGGTAAAAGTAATTTTGTAGTTTATGAATAATGATTTGATTAATAAGAAAAAACCTAAAGTTAAAATTAAATATAATGAGGATTGTAAACTAATGTGTATGTTAGTTAATTTTCATTTGGATATAAATGAAATAGAATGTGGTGTAGTTCTTTCAAACATGAATGTCAATTTTCTATTATTATAGGAAGTAAGATAGGTGCATTTATATAGCCCTAATTGTAAGGGGATAAAAGAAACATTTTATTGTGGGGAGGCCAATAATTAGTGAATTTAAGAATCATATTTGACTATTTTATTAAAATATTGAATGGTTATTCATATTTCATTGAGGAAAATAGTGACGGGGGAGTTTTCATAATTCTAGTCGGGTGGTATATCTAAGAATTAAAAAGATATACCATGTTATAAAATATATGATTTTGGGGTCAAGCATGATAAAATTATGTCTCTAAATATGTTTCTTGATGTTTGGTTTTTTAATAGGTGAAAGGGGAACATCAATGGTCATACATTTTATTATAACCCTTACCTATACTAATATATAAATGGGAGGAAAGTTTTATAGTATTCCGGATGGGTTTTCCTCACTTTTAATCCATGATGTAAATTTGGTTATAGGGGATTAACTCATACAATAAACCCACTTATTTCCCATTTGAGGGATAAATTTTATTGAGTAATTTGAAAAGTTTTTTTTCAAGGATATTATTAAGATCCACATAGTTTATAAGTCCGTCATTTATAATAGAAAGCCTTTTTTATATACATAATCTGGAATGGCCTTTAAAATGACTTGGATACTCAATTGAGGTTGAGTATAGCTTATCATCATCATATGGAAGTGATGATAGAGTGGATTATTCAAATTTTAGAGGATATCATTCAGTCATGGATTCTTGATTTTGGGAAATCATGGGAAAACCATTATTCCCTGATTGAATGTTTCCTATAATAGCATTTCTCAATCCTCAATTCATATGAAACCATTTGAATATTCATATGCAATGCCTTTTTGGTTTTTATAATATTGGGTGGGGATGGGTGAAAGGTCTATTATTAGACCAAGTTTGGAGAAAGAAATAATAATTCAGATTAAAGTAATTTAAGAATGTTTAATGATAGATCTAAGTCAATAGAAGTATTATAACTATCATAAACAATTATCCATGGAGTTTAATGTTGGTGATCATGAATTTTTTATGTGTTTTATTATATATAACATAATGAACTTGGTAAGAAAGAGATGTTGTCACCTCAGTTTGTTGGTCCCTTTGAAATTTTGGTGTTAAAACACGATATGGATTTTATCAAAATACCTTTGAAAATCATGGAAAATGAAGAGAATATGTTAAGGGGAAGTATATTTCTTTGTTTTGTTTTTCAAAATAATGTAAATGTTCAAGAATAAACATGACATATATAATATTACATGCACTGGTCAATACTTTTTAAGGAAACTATGTAACTTTATGTGAGTGGAAATACTTTATGGTTGGGAGAATTGTGACATATGTATTTTTCTTGTGATTATTTAATAATGTGGGTTATGATTTCTATTCATTAATTCATGTGTGGGTGATATAGAGTCGAATTAAATTTTTATTATTAATTTATAGTATGTGGAGTGTTACTTTTTTAATTCAATGATTTTTAGAATTCCATGTCTATGGGTTGAAATTTTTTCTCATGGGAGTTAATATGGTGTTTGATAAGGACAACTGACCATGGAATAATAATTAAAGGAACGTTATTAATGAATAATAAATTAATTATATTATATATAGGTTTGGGGGTTTAAATTCGAATGTTAATGGAGTGAGATAAATGAGGGTTTAGACATTTAATTTATGGAATTAATGGATAGTTATGGGATTGATATAATTATCAATTTTAATGCTAGTCAATTAAGGGGGAGTTGAAGGAATAAATAGGGATATGTGTGAGGATTATGGAGTGGGAAATAATATGTGGAGTATTTAAATAATTGGTGTAGGAGAGTGGTGGAAAATTAAGTATGATTAGGGAGGGTCTAATCTAATTTTCTTGCACATCATTTATATTCTATCTTTTACCAACAAGCTCCCTTTTCCCAAGAATTATTATGTAGAAAAATAGTGGTTGTGTAATGTCTATTCAAAGGATTTGAGGAGTGGACAAAATATCAAGGTATGAAGAATGATTTTAATTAAATATTTTATAAAAAAATATTTAAATTTTCTCTTAATACATTGATGTTGTAAAACCCAGATATATGATGTTCACAAATTTGAGGTATTAAGAAGATATTTATGAAATTTAGAATTAGTCATGTTTAAATGGAATGAGGGACATTCCACTCATTGGATGATAATATTATAACCTATTATCCATATCCTTAAAAAAAGAGTTTCATAGTGTTGTTCCATATTTCCATGGGAGTCATGTCATTATCTGGAGTCCATACACTTTAAAACACAATGTTATAATGGACCTATGTGGGATTTTATGATTCATGTCACAATTAAATAAGGGAAATGAAAATGTGAATAGGTTGTTTTAAATATCCTTAATATATGATTTTTTTTATTTATTTGAATAATGATTTATATAACCCTCTTTGTGATAGGTCTTGGTACTTCACCCCATAAGGATCATCAAATTGTGGTTTCATAGAAATTAGGAGAAAAGTCCATCTATATTGGTGGATCAGATCTATTATTATCTTGGGATACTCTTGGAATGAATTTTTGATGTATTTTAAAACAATTATTGATTATATACATTTTTTTAAAACTGTTGAATCCAGGTTTTTGAATCACTATTTAACTAAAGCCTAGTTTTAAGGAAAATATAGTTTCTGAAAAAATGTGATTTAATATCTATATTTTAATTTTATCAAATTGATTAGATTTTGAGAAAAATGTGTTGCAATGATTTTAAATATGGATTTGATACATAAATTCCTTAGAAGTAATTTTATCATGGTTTTAATTTTGAATGGATGTTTTCCTTAGATGTTTATTATGAGACTTGTGGGTTTCCGGAATAACTAAGAAAATGGGTTATGATTTATTTTTATAAATATATGATTATATCCATTTATATTAATCATTATAATTGAAAAAATATAATATTTTAGAACTTGTAAGTAGGGTTGGATCATTTATGATCTCATATGTATAAGCACTATATTTAGACATGTATACCTCAGTAAACATATAATTTTATTGGATTTCAAATAGAAAAAAATATAATTTATTATTTATCAATAGAGATTCATAGATCCATGATATAGATACAACATGGGGAGTTTTGTGACTTTGATATTTAGTTACATTATCAAATTCATGTATACAAGTTATCTACTTTGGGTGTTGGTTTTTGAAAACTCAAATCTTTTTTTGTAAGTTATTTATCCTCCTAATGTTGATGAAATAGTTTTACATTATATTTATTCATGGTTTATTATTCATAAATTGAATATTGTGACATTAGATGCTTTAATGGTATATTAGTCTTCGAAGGTAAATCATATTGTCCAAGATATGAATTGAAATATGGACTAGAGGGGGTGAATAGTAATTTTAAACTTTTTAAATTTAATTATAAAAATATCATAGTATTGTCAATAATAGATAAATGTGAGTATGGAATTCAAACATTTAGGCAGTAGAATAAAAATAAATAACTAGAACATGTGGATTTTTATAGTAGTTTGATCCACTATAGGTGAACTTATTTTACACCTTCAATCTCCTCTAACTCAACAAGAGGATAGATACTCACTAAAAAAAATAGTGAAACAAGTATTTTACAGGTGTAGACTAAACTTGGACTATTAAAGGACCGAATTTAACTTTCATATATTTTTCAAGAATAAGAAGAACCCAATATTTTAAGGTGTATCCTAAACCTATAACTCAGTATTTTTTATGTGTAGATAGAACCAAGAATATTACATAGAATAGACAAGACCTATATGATCCTTAATTTTTGAACATGTAATCATAACAAGACACTACCTTTTGAAGGAGTAATAATATGTGTATGGAAACTATGAAACACATAATCTTATATAAAATAATAAAACTAACTATAATATTAGAAGGTGTTGAAGATGATAGATGGTGTAGAATAGTGGTCTTCGACAAGATTTGATGCAAAATAAGTGAATCTTGGGGAAACCAACAATCCATAGAAAATTAGTAGCAATGAATCAATTGAAGTTCAAAATATCTTTCTTCTTATTATACAGCTTCCCTCAAACCTTTTTTATATAAAAAACCTAATGGATAATATTATTCAATGAATTTCTATAAACCATCTTTGTATGGATATTTACTATCCCTTCAACATAAAAATCAATGGTTAGAAATAAAATGGAAATATTATTGTTACCTATATTTGAAGTATCATGCATAAATATAATAATTCAATCCCCGCAAGTCTTCTCTTAGTACTGTTGTATCGAGGGCCTTTGAAAGTGGGAATATGGGAGTAATTTCTTCTATCTGTGAGGAAAATACATAATTCTAAACCAATCATAAGGGTAGTTTATATTTTTTTTTAAGTGTGAATAAAGATAAGATTGCATATGTGTAACTAATATAAGGTTATCCTTGAAATGAAACATGATGAGTAAAGGTAATAAGAGTTGTATAAAGGTAAATATGCACAATATAAGGGTAGTTTAATTTTCATAAATCATGTATAAAGGAACTTATGTAAGGGTAATACATATTTTAAACATGTTTCATTAGGTAGTTAGCTCACTACATAAGGGTAGCTTGTATTTTTTAAACACTTTCTACAGGAAATACTTACAACATGTTTCTTAAAGGTAGAAATTATTTTAAACAAGTTGAGTAAAGGTAATTAGACTTTCATAAGGTTATAACTTGCACTACGTAAAGGTATGAATTATTTTAAACATGTTGTGTAAAGGTATGTTGTATCTCGCGTAAGGGAAAAGGTCATGTGTAAGGGTAAAAACTAAATCACATAAAGTTTGGCTGGTATTTTCACTAATTATGTTTGGGTAAAAGAACACTATGTAAGGGTAAAATTAAACTTAAATAAAGGTAAATAGAAGTTTAAAAATAGTATGTAAATATAACAGAATGCTACGTAAGGGTAGGATTTAACTTATGTAAAGATAAACATAAGTTTAAACATGTTATTTAAGGGTAATAAATAGACATGTAAGGGTACATAGAAAATTAAACTACTTACATAAAGGTACAAACGAACATACTTAAGGATAACATGAACTTTCTAAGCCTGTCATAAGGGTAATATGACATTACATAATGGAAAAGAATAATTTGGCCTACTTAAATAAGTGTAAAAAATAGGCTATGTAAGGGTATAACCAATTTTACTTGGATTATGTAAAGGAAAAACCTAAACTTTAGAATAATAAACTTTCACAAGTATCAAAAAAAATATAAATAGTAATAAAACTAATATAAATAAATGTTAAACAAATAAAGAATAATTAAATTCAAAAATATATATATTTTAAAAATAGAACACCTCCTTAAAAATTAAAAGAATTATTCTTAAATGATATACATAAACTAATTTTAGTTGATCAAAAAAAATTTCATTCAGATCTAATTTAATTAAAATATCAAATTTATAATGAACCAAATTAAAAAAAATTGATATTAAATTTATAATTCTTCAAGAAAAATAAAAAATTATTTTTCATAATAAAATTAAACAATATTATATTTAAATTGAAGAATAAAATGAGAGATGTTTTTAGTTTATCAAAATAATAAAACTAAATTTACCAAAAGTCTAGTGTCTCAATACTAAGAATCTATACATTTTTTAAATTTTCATACTAAGATTTTAAAGTAAAAACTCAAAATATTCTCCTCTTTTAAATTTATCAAAAAGAACCAAAATACTTTAAAACAATTATTCCCCCATTATAAAATTAACAACCACTTTTTACTAAAGAAAATAAAAAATTTTAAAGATCAATATATATTGAAATTAGGAAATGGAATTACCTAATTTAAAAAACATAAACATTCTTATAAAAAATACACAGTATAGGATTAAAAAAATCTATAGTTAAAACTCCCTCGATACACAATGAATTAGGGAGATAATTTCAAATCTCATAATTGTGAACTAAAATTGCACATGTGATGTAAATATATTTTCTAGAATGTTATATAATTTTAACAATAAATATAAAATTCCTCTAAATTCATGAAATATAATATTAAAATCAATTAAAGAATATATACATCATATATACTCCCCCTAAATTGATGAATATCTTAAAAATGTATTCATGGAATTTTAATAGATTTTAAATGAAAAAATTACAAAATTAAGAATAAACCAGTAAAACATAAAAAATAAAGACATGATCATTGGCCATAAAGAAAAAAAATAGATTGATGTATGTAATTTTAGATCTTCCTAAATATATTCACTATATTTAAGTGGATTACTTTAGTTTCAATGATAATTAAAATATCTACTCCCCTTAAATAAATGAATATTATTCAAAAATATATTCAATGAATTTATAAGGATTAGTAAGTAATTAAATAATTTAAATTCCATTCATGATGAATAGAAATTAGAACTATAGTGATAGATTATCAGGCCAAAAAAAACAAATAATTTAGATACATGCCAATATAAAATCTTATAAAATGATATATAATATTCATGCTAGCCAAAATGAAATACTTTATTTGGAATGTAACCCATTATGGAACTTATTTGATTTGAGTATGATCCTTTGAGAACCTATGTTGAAAAAGTTCCATTTTTATTAACATTGAAAGTAGTATTTGAAATAAATACTTTTATTCTGTAATAATGATTAAACATGATTTAAAGAATAATCTAAATCATAATGTCCAAATATTCCATCTTTAAAACAAGTTTCATTAAAGGCCATTTTGTTATTACTCTTAAAAAATACAATATTAAATATTTTAATGAACTTATTATTATAACCAAAACCTGATTTGTATTTATTTGGTCTATTCATGTACATCATCTTACCAAACTGTTATTTCCCTTGAAAACATATATGCAATGTTACTTTCAAATAAAATACCCCCTTTCTAAGTTTTTCATTCTGTTTTTCAGAATTTTCTAAATCTGTCCAGAATTTATCATTAGTGTATGAAGATTAATTTTTAGTTTATTATTCTCATCCTTCAGCTTATTTCATTATTTATCAAATTTTTACATTCTATCTAAAACCAATTTGAATATCCTTTCTCGATATTCATTTTATATACATAAAATCATTTTGTATTTTAGTCTCATTTCTTAACTTCTCATTTTCTTTCTGAATATTTTATTTCTCTTTACAATTCGAACATGAAACAAAATTTTTATAATTCTTTTTATCTTTACCCAGCCATTTTTTTTATTTTTCATATTCTTATGTCTTTATTTTAATCCATTATATAGTTCAAAAACTTACAAAAAATTATTTTTTTAAATATTTTATTTTCTTCATTTAAATCATCATAACCCAACCTTTTAGAATTAGTTTCATAAATAGAACTAGAATTAGATTCATAATTTGGTTCAGAATCCATTTTTAGTAATAAAATAATTAATTAATAAAGGTGAAAAGAAAGATTCAGGTACCTCTCCATGTATATCCATGAAAGAAAGATTACATGTTTACATTTCACTTTTATATTCCTTATTTATTGAGAATGAATCCTCAATACAACTCCATCCAACATGATATGCATGATTTAGTTTCTTTTTATATTTTATGTTTTTATTTTATTTTTTCAATTTTATACAATCATATTTGATGTGTCATGTATTCCTATATTCATAACACTACAACAAAATTGGCCTTTAACAGTTCTATAAATGGCCTTTATTAGTGCTAGAAAAGTGTTGACTACGTGAGAAATGTTAAATGACTAGGACTTTTATAAGTTATTATAAAATAATTGATAAAGGGAAATACTACTGTATTCTATTACAACACACTACATCACTAGAAACACACCAGATTTGACCAAAAATAAGTCCCAATACAAGAATTTAAATGCAATGAAATTTACAACACAAATACTAGAAAAAAAACTATATTATAGACATTTAAAATATTTTTTTATACAATTACATAAATAAAAATTATTATATACATTCAAAAAAATCCTAACTATTAATGTTATCATGATTTCCATTGAATTTATTTTTCTAACTGCCAACACTACATGAGTAGTTTCGAAGAAACCACCTCAACTTGAGAAAAAAAAAGAATCCACCTACATAAGAAAACAATTATTATGAGTAATACTTAGAAGAATTAAAATAAACATAAATATTAAATAATAAATTAATTATATGTACAAAGATTTTAATTTGAAAATATCAATATTACCTCTATGAATGAGTAGTGAAGGGAACTTGAAGGAAATTGATAAATGTTAACACTACAGGAGTGAAAGTTTTTGTAGGAGAAAACGTATATAGATTTTTTTGTGTAGAAATGAATGAAAGATGGAAAGAGAACCCCAACTAGAATAAAAGAATACACATGTATAAGAAAACAATTATTATGTGAGTAATACTAAAAAGAAATAAAATAAACACATATATGAAAAAATAACTTAATTTTATGGAAAACAGTTTTACTAAGAAAACATCAAGATTACCTCTCTAATTGAGAAGAGGCAACGTTGTTGCTCTTAATGCAAAGGCAGTGGAGATAACTTGAAAGAAAGTGATAAATGCACAACTATAAGGGTGAAAAGTTTTTAATGGAGAAGGCACATGAATATTGGATAGAGCATCGCAACTCAAACAAAATAATCCACCTAAATAATAAAACAATTATTATGTGAGTAATACTAAAAAAATAAACTTAAATATGAAATAATACATTAATTCTATGGACAATGATTTTACTATACAAACATCAAGATTACCTTTATGATTGAACAGAGATAACATTGTTGCTCTTCTTGTAAAGGCATGACACTTGGAAAAATATTCTAAAATAAACAAACTCTTCAAGGAATAATGAAAAATAAATCAATTTTCCATTATATAATTTTTCATTAAAATATAGAAAGTATGTCATAACATTCACTTTTTATCTACCTAAAGGGTTTCCTTCACTATAGTTTGTTCTTCTAAGGTATTGGAGACATCATCATGTGCATAAGACATTATCTACATGAGTATTTAAATATTTAATTTAGATTATGTTAATGCATTATAAAACATATAATATTATAAGGAAAAGATAATATATTAAAAAACACTTTTACCTTCTCATTGAAATCTCTTTTTTAAAGGTTTCAAGGATTTGGTTCCTCTTTCAAGATTTCAAATCCCCTCTTTTTGGTACCCTCTAATGTACAAGACACTGTCTACATTGGGACCAATGTGTACTGATTGTGATGTCCCAATGAAAGGGTGATCCTTGGTTGAATTTTCATATGAATCAACATTTTTTTATTCGTTAGCAGGACAATCAACCAATTCTTGTTTGTTGGATAAGATATATAAAATACTTTCACTTATTGTGATTCCATTATGAATAGATCATCTTTTTTCCCTTCTATATTGAAATTCACCTTCACAAAGCCCATTTAATCAACTTCCACTCCATTGATATTGTCAGCCCATTTGCAATGGAAAAGAGACACTTGAAATGTTTTATAATACAACTAGTATATCTGTTTGATAATGCCAAAATATGACATATTTTCTTAAATTGGATTTCTATCCTGGGAACCAGATATGTGCATCACTTCCACCATAATTGTAATACCACTATTTTTCATCATACTAATGTCATTGTGTTCTTTTGTATAGAACTTATAACCATTGATTAAAAAAATAATGTAAGATATAACATTTTCATTTGGTCCTTTGTCTAGCCATTGAAGTCATTTTAAAATAGAATTTGGAGTTTCAGATTACTCCTTATAAATTTTATCTTTGAACCATCCTATAAACTATTGATTATGTGTATTTGGTATCCATCCTTCATCCCTTGATAGATTCAAATCTTTAAGAATTTATTTTTGGGCTTCAATGTATGGATCAAAATCTTCACTATTATTTAATATGTAAATATGTGCTTTATCCTACTCTATCAAAGTAATTGTAACAACATATATTCCAGAAATCCCTTCACCCATAAGGTGTTCATTGTGATGAGACTTTGGGAGACTGATGCATTCAACATCTGAGAGGTTCATTGTACATAATTCAATAGAATCTTCAACAATATATTGTTCTACAATACAACCTTCTGGAAGACTTTGATTCTTGCCATACCCCTTAAAAATATTCATATACCATTCAATGGGGTACATCCTCTATAATAGAAAAAACCACAAAGTTGAACCTCTCTAACCAGGTGAACCATCATGTGGACCATTCTATAAAAGAATGATGGTGGGAATAACATATCTAATTCAAATAATATGACTGGAATCTCCTTATTCGTTATGGGGAACTCCTCTGAGTCTATAACTTAAATATATATTTCTTTGAAAAAGAAGCAAAGTCAGGTTAATGTAAGTAGTACATTTTGAGGTAGAATGAAATGAAAAGAAACATGAATTAAATCTTTCATTAAAACACGACATTCATGTGTTTTTAGTCCTTGTAACATTAAATTATTCAATGACACGACATTATTTATATTTTATGAATACCCTTATGGAAATTTTACACTAGTAATAAAAGGGAAAAATTGAAATTTTCATGTCTAGATAGAGTGTAAGATATTGGAGGAAGAAAATTTCTCCATTTACTCTTCATCAGTGCACTCTTCCCTTATCCCCATTTCAATCAAGTCCAACCTAGATTTGATTCCATCTTTCATTTTTCTATAAACATTTATTAATGTGTTAGTAACACTATAAAATACATTTTTTCTACATGAATGATATAAAAAAATGTCTAACATTTAAACAATTATAATAAGGTAATTCAAAGAAAATCATTCTCTTCTTCCAACCTGATTTTGTATGATTTTTAGAAAATGGTTTACCAAAAATAGTGTTAATATTATTTACTTTTTTGTATAGTTGATCTCCCGTTGTTGTAGAAGGTGTTGTAACTTGTTTGACATTCCCATCGAATGTTGTCATCCAAAATTGGTATTTATATCGTCGAAGTAAAAATTTATGATTTCCTAAAAAAGATTCTTCGATGAATGTTTCAACCAAACTAAGTATGTTCATTTTTCACAAATGCAACACCCTAACATTCTTTTAATGTTATAGCCTAATAAATTTCCATAAGTGGGGAAGTCATTTATCTTTCCATAAAATATGTCCCTCAATTTTAATTCTTTACTTCTATGAGTGTCAAACATTGCAACACATGTATCCCACATCAATTTCATATATTCAATCAATAGGTCCAAATAGACATCAATATAATTACCAGGCTTCTCTATTTTAGATATAAGCAAAGACAACATAATTTATTTGAACTTCATGCATAACCATGGCATAAATTTATAATTTAAAAACATGACAGTTCATATATTGTGAGTAATACTTTGTACATAATGGATTTATTTTATCTATAAATAATTCAAGATGAAAGTGTCTTGACACATCTCCAAATTAAGGAAACTCGTAATCAATTTTTTTCCACTGAGGAGAATCTGTGGGATAATATAGGTCCCCATCTTTAATTCTTGTATATGCACGCCATGTTAATTTTCTTACAGTTTCCTGATATCTGCATAGTCTTCTAAACCAAGGAATGATAGTAAAGTATCATACAGATTTTGAAGGAATTGATTCATTTTTCTTATATTGAACTATTCCACACTTAGGTAATTTTAAGAGTGATTCTAGGTCCTTTCGAAACAATATGAAATCATTTGGAAAGGCCTATATTTTTTTAGAGATCATTCCCATTGAACGTAAAATTCTATTAGCATCATATGTTTGTCATGCTAGTTCATTTTCTTCGGGTAGCATATCTTTTAGAACACCAAGTAGTTCTGTAAAGTTGGTGTCACTTCATCCATTTCCAACTTTCAAATTATATAACTTCAATACAGTTGGAAATGTTGTGCAATTAGTAAAACCGGTATAAAATGTTTTCTCATGACAATTATTTAACTTCTCAAACAACTTTGGGCAATCGTGAAGGTCAACATCAATTTCTATTTTCATTTATTCTATGTTTTCTCTATCATCTTTTACAAAGGTATTCATATCAAATGATTCATAAACATTAGTATCATCCCAATCAATGCCTACATTCATTTTTTTCTTGTGTTTAGTCCAAAATTTAGAGATTTGATCTATTATGTGAAAAATCTAATTTTCTTCAAACTCTTCTAGACTAATTTTTCTTGAATAACAATAACGTAAACAATGAAAGAGGATTTTAGAAATGTCATCTTCATGCTCTCTTGAAAACTTGATGAACTCTATAACTCCATATTCATATTTTTTGTCAACCGATTATCATGCATCTATTTTTGGTCCATATCCATCCTATTGGGTTCATAAAAGATTAATTTTATACAATATATAATTAAATACACATAAGATATTTATTATAAAATGTGAAAGTTATAGACAATTATAATAAAGGAAATATGGATCATTTCTACTAGAATATCTAAGCGCCTAGATATTAAAAATCCAAAAATATGTTTTATTGGAATTTGAAAAAATAGTGGGTGATAAAGGTAGATAATAAATGATATTATCACTAAACTTTATATGTGTAAACTGAAAGATGGATAGTGTAATAACCCTAGCCCGAATCACCAAAATAATACCAGTCAGATCATATTATGACCTCTAAGACACCTCAAAGTCACTAAAAGATTGTTTAAACTTTGGGTGAAAAACCCCATTAATGGGAGGTGGTCCCCCACCCCAAATAGAAACAACTACTATTAGAGGGAAACCAAGATTCTAGCATGACCCTTGGGGTCAATGGACATGCAGACCCAAAATCACCACTACCCGATATAGGCATACGTGTTAGACAAAAAACTAGGGAAATAAATGATGCAATAGATATATAGATCCACATACACATCACACTAGTATAAAACTCACTTATAGTATATAATAAATATCAAATAGATAAAAACCCAAAATGAAAACACAACGTGAACTATAAAGTCACCATAATGATTCAAAAAGTAAAGACTTGATGTGATAAAACCTCATGTACTTAACTGGGGATGGCCCCTTTGAATCTGCTCCATCAGAAAACTAAGGACCATAGTGAATTCTAAGAGGAACTAGATCCTATGATACATATAAAAAATAGAGTAATATACATCACTCACCTAACTTGGTACCTGAAAAATAGTATCTAAAGCTGCATGTCCACCGAGGGGTCCATGAATTGTGTCAATATATATATATATAATCATTAGAGAACCACCAATGTGCCTCAAATCAATAGTCAGTAAACAATAATATACATGAATATTTCCCCCTAGTGCTCGGATAGGGTGGTAAGGGTGGGAAGGGGTTTGGGGCATGGTCACTGGGTCAAGTCCCTAGGCCAGCGATTTACCTGTATTTTCTTTGTCGTGTTGTGTGCCAGTTTTGCAGTTTTTCCCAATTTTTAAAAAAGAATATACATGAAAATTTATACACATTTATATACATATATAAAAAAATTATTTCTTAACAAGATATAAAACATAGAAGTAAAAAACAATGAATAAATCCAAGGTTCAGTTTCAGTTATAAACAACGGATCAAACATTTATATTCAATACAAAAAATAGACCACAAATTGTTCCCTAAACAACGAATCACAAAAAAATCATAAACAATGAATCACAAACAAATCGTAGAAGAGGAAATCAAAAACAAAACCAAAAATACATAGAGAAAATATGAAGGCCTCCCTCGTTAGGTTGATGAAAATCTAAGCCCCTCTTTGGAAACCCTAACTACAATCAAACACTAGATGTAGGACGAGGTGTTGGAGAAACTGGAGGCAGTCGAGTGGTGTGATTCGACCTTCGATTCCCTAAGGAGGAGCACTGGAAGCAGGTCACAATGAGTTCACAAATGGTTAGGGTTTCTGAAATAGATCAGGACACTTTTATTAGTGCTGAAAAAGATAGGTCTTTTTTAGCACAAAAAAGTGCTGATAAAATAAATCTTTATCAGCACTAAAGTTATAGCACTGATAAATATTAATTTTATCAACGCTTATTACTAAAGCGTTGATAAATGATTTATAATTATAATTATAAATAAAAAATAGTAAATATTTATATATACATAATAAATATATAAAAATATAAATATAGTACATATATTCCTTTTAAAATAAATTTATTATAATTTTATAATTATTTATTCATAATTATAGAAATATTTTTGTAAAATGATTTTTATATCATTATATATAGTTATATAATTATACATATATATATTTAATAAATATATATAAATGTAAATATATTAAATATATTCATTATTTAAGTAAATTTATTATAAATATAATAAATATTTAAATATATATAAATACTTTTAAAAAATATTTATTTATTTATAATTATAAATATATAAATGTATAAATATTGTAAATATACATTTATAAATATATTTATTTACAAATGGTTTTTTACAAATATATTTTTGACATTATTAATGATTATCTAATTTTAAGTGCATGAATATATGTTAAAAATGAGTGAAAATGAATAAATTAAGAATAAGTACACTTTAACAATATTAAAAAAAATGGATAAGTTTTTTGTGCGTGTATTGTAATATATAAAAATTCATTAATTATATATATGTGAAATCAATATAACACACATTTTATCTTTATTAAGATGAAAAATCAAACAACATCCAATTATATATCGAGTATTACGCAATTAGTTAATATTTTTAATTCCTATTAATTTTTAATTATTAACCATTATTCAATAAATATATGACTATTTAATGTAAAGAGAATAAATATTTTGTAATATATAAATCATATTTATATACATTAATATATATATCTATATATTTAATATATACAATTTAAAATCATTAATTATCATAATTATCTAATTTTTTTAAATATTTAATAATGTTTAATCAATCTATTCATTTTTATCAATAATTTTTTAATTAATAAAATTTTTAATATTTTTTTAATAAACACATTTTTTATTCTTTATTTTTTTAATTATTTCATTTTTTATTAAGACCTTTGTTAGCACTAAAAATACACTGATGAAATAAATATTAATTCGCGCTAAAAATAAAGCGCTGATAATGGGTACCCTTTATTAGCACTAAAATTAAAGCACTGATAAAGGATACCTCTTATCATTGCTAAAAATAAAGAGTTAATAAAGGATACGGTTTATTAGTTATAAAAAGAAATCTCTGATAAATATTTCCTTTATCAGTACTAAAAAAGTATTGATAAAAGGTTAAATTTGTTAGCACTTTTTCTAATGCTGATAAATACCAGTGCCATTACAGACCTGTTTTGTAGTAGTGTAACATGTCACTTGAGAAACACTATTGTATTTACTATAGTTACATTTCTTTCCCTTTATCTCATATTTATTGTAATTCTTTTTAGATCATCTCATGAAGCCATATTTTCCTTTCAAAAACTTAAAAATACATTTTCTATGTTTTCAATTTGATCCTCATCACTTGTTTGGGAATCTGTATCAGAATGGTTAGTAGAAATATTTGTATTGGATTCAATTGATATACCCTTAATTTTTTTTAAAAACCACTATCATTTAACTTCAATTCCATCTCATATTGAATAATAGATTCAATCCATTCATCCATAGTATAATGAGTTGAATACTTTATTCAAATATTACCTTTTTGAGTGAAACTTCCTAAGTAATGCTTGAAGCATTCTCTCAATAATTACTTCATTCTTCATAGTCTCCCTAAAAGAAACCATACCATTCCCAATATTGGTAAATTAGTTTTACATCTCATTAATGTTCTCATGATCAAACATTATGAACTCTTGAAATTTGGAATGATGTATTCTTAACTTAGTTCAATGTAACTTATTAGTACCATGATGAGTGACTTATAATGTCCTCCAAAATTCATAATCAGTTTTTCATATTGAAATATGACTATAGACATTTATATTTAAAGCGTAATAAATTAAATGCATGATTTTATAATTTAGAACATACTTGAAAACATAATTTCCAATTAAACTATACAAATCTACTTCAATTAGTTTATAAAGTTTAATAATCATAGTTTAACATTTAATTCCAATATTCTTTAAAAATACATCTATATGATCCTTCTGATATGTGTAATCACTTTCATTGATGTGAGTTTTCCTAAGAGGATGTATGTATTCAATTTCATGAATTTTCATTGAAAATACAAATGATATTTTATTATACTTTTTGGTCTTGGATAATATAAAAAAAAGAACTTAACCTATATAAAGGAAACAACTCTTATAATAATTGTTTTCCTATATATAGATGAAAAGATGGACTGGGGGGAATTAATAGTCCTTTTAAACTTTATAAACCTAATTATAAAATTATCAAATTATTATCAATAATAGATGAAGGTGAATGTGGTATTCAAACATTTATGTAGTGGAATAGAAATAAAGAACAAGAACCTTGTATTTTCATAGTAGTTTAATTAACTATTAGTGAACCTAGTCTACTATTCAATCATCTCTAACTCAGTTAGAGGATTAATACTCACTAAAATAATGAGATAAAAAATTATTTTATAGGTGTAGGCTTAACCTAGTCTATTATTGGATGGACCAAACCTTTCCAAACTTTTACGATAATAGTAAGAACCGATTATTTCAAGGAGAAACCTAACCTTTCAATCAGTATTTTATAGGTGTAGATAGAACCTAGTCTATTACAGGAGACTAAAAAACCCATGTGGTCCTTTTTTTTCATAAGGTAAGTACAACCAGATGATGCCTTTAAAAGGAGGTATAAATTTCGTATGAAAACAACTAAAAATAGACACTTCTACAAATTGATAAAACTAACTGTAATGTAATAAGTTTTTGATAATGATATATAGTCTATAAAAGTGGTCTTAAACCCTTCAATATTTGATATAGAATTATGTAATCTTAGGAAAACCAACAATCCATATAAAATCTACAATAATGAATCAATTGAAGTTCAAAATATTTTTCTTCTAATTCTACTATTTTCCTCATCCCCTTTTTATAGAAGAATCCCTAACAACTAATGATCTTAAAATAATTCCAAAAAACCACATCTGTATGGTTGTTTCCTATTTATTAAACATAAAAATAAGTGTTTAGTAATAAAATGGAAATGTTACCATTACCTGTATTTGAAGTACTACACTGAAATCTCATAATTGAATCCCAGTGTGTCTTCTAATGGTAGAAATGTTTCATGGAATTGCTATAGTTGGAATATGGGATAAATTGATTCTTCCCATGAGTAAAATAGGGAATTTTAAACCTATCATAAGGGTAGTTTATATTTTTTAAATCATGTGTAATGGTAAAATGTCATAAGGGTAACTCAGATAATAGTAACCTTGAAATTCAACACACTATATAAAGGTAACAAGAGTCATGTAAAGGTAAATATACACTATGCATGGGTAGTTTATTTTTCATAAATCACATGTAAAGGTACTTTTTTAAGGCTAGTACATATTTTAAACAAGTTTTTTAAAGGTATCTAGCTTGTTATATAAGGGTAAATTATATTTTTTAAACACTATATAGAGGTAATACGTTCATCATGTTGCGTAATTGTAGAGATTATTTTTAAAAAAATTGTGTAAAGGTAATTAGAATTGAATAAGGGAACAACATGTGTTTTGTGAAGGTATGAATTATTTTAAACATGTTGTGTAAAGTTAAGTTGTATCTTGATTAAGGGTAAAGGAACCACATAAGGGTAAAAAACTAGTTTCTTAAAGGTCATAAAACATTTTCACTAGTTAAGTAAGGGAAATAGAACACTATGTAAATGTAAGCTTTAACTTATGTAAAGGGAAAAATAAGTTTAATCATGTTACCTAAATGTTATAGGATGCTACATAAGGATAAGCATCAACTTACATAAAGGTAAACATATGTTTAAAAATGTTACATAAGGGTAACATATAGTTATATCTAGGATCGGTACATTACAATTCTCATGTTGTTTCTCCTTATAACATAGAATACATCTCTAATTATAATATCGATCTATAATGAATCTAAAAATGGTGTTTCCTTTAATTTCTTTCTAATATAAAAAAATCTATTTCTAAGTGATTTCATGTTTTAAAAAGTTTCCAATAAATACTTTTATTAAATATACTCTAATTATAATTATTTCACAATAAATTATATCTATTAGTGGAGAAAGATACGTATTTACCTATGTTTTAGATTATTATTATCATTAATTTCATTTTATAAATATTTAGATAGAGAAAACTTTTATTGATATCACATATAACTCTTGGATAATTAAGTGGACCACACTTTGTATAAATTTATCTAACAAATTATCTTATCTTCAATCCTCTAGAAGCATAACCTTTAGGTCCAACCACCTAAGTGTAACCAAAATTTCACATAAGATATAGACACCTATTTGTTAGGGTCACCCATATTCTAGTCACATTACATAAGTTAATTCATGGGAACCTAATAATTAGGGTTACCCAAAAAGAATGATTGAGGTCTTGGTGATTTTTTTTTTTAGAAGGAATCTAAATTATGGTATTTGGAGGTATTTTTAATGATATTAATATTTTATATATTTTTCATTTATATTCCCTATATGTATACATTTTTTATTTTTTAATTTATTTATCTTATGTTTTTAAGAAAACTAACATGTTTTGGTGATGTTAATATGAAACTATTATAAAACTAATGATTTGTGTTATGAATTGGGAATAAAATAATAATAATAATTTTAATACAATATTTAAAAATATCATGCATATGGTAAAATTTACTCATGGTCATATATAGTCTGAAACATAACAACCCCGAATTTCTAGAAAAACTGTAGAAGTAGGTCTAATAGAAGTCTAATCGAAAGTATCGTTTTCCATTAACAATTACTCAAGATGGGTCTTAATTCCAATACAATCATAAAACCAAATATTCACAAATAATTATAATACATATCTATTTTAGATTTGTAAAAAATAAATCACTAATTATGGTTGACCTAAATAAGATATTATATTATACCTAGCATAAAACTTCTTTAGTTCATGACATAATATTTATAATAATCAATTTTATCCTTTTTAATTAAATTATTAAAATATACATAATATAAATAAATTATATACATGTCTATTAAATAGGGAATTAAATAAATAAATGAGAAATTCAAATATTTAACCTGGAGTCTTCATCATGTGAGTATTTTATATAAATAATATAAAAAATTTACATTATTTAATATTTATCATGCATTAATATGAATATTTCATATTTTTAATCTCAAAAATATTTCATAATTATGAATATAAACATCTTGGGTTTTTTATATTTTATAATTTGTAATTTATTTATAAATTACTTATTTAATTATTAAAATGATTTTAAAAAAAACTATATCAAGAACAATAATATTGTTGTCCATGTTATTGGTAATCTTATATTGAAACTCATGGAATAAAGCTTTTGGATTACACTATCCATGTTATCATGAATAAAAATATCCCCATATCACTTTTCATTATACATATGTTTACATTTAGTGTTATACAACCATGTCTATGTCACAAGGAATCTTAGGTTTCATGAAAAAAATATCAGTATCACTTTAAAGGATAACCTAAAACCATCATTCTAAGTTTTAGGGTATATAATAATTTATCTATATTTTTAAAGGTTTATGATACTTTGTTTTAGATTGTAAGAACTAAAAATAATGAGGGGTACAATATTCTATATCTCAGTCAATGTTACCATACAAAATAGGTTAAATTATTCCATGTTATATCTTGTAAAATGATATATTTATATCAATTTATTCCATTCAGTTGTTCTTCATTCCTATAGAATTTAATAAAATCAATAATTTTTTAATCCTTTATTAAAATTATCTCTCATACCACTAATGGTTTTTAAGTACTTCTAATATGTAAATATTTAATTAAAATATAGAAAACTTTAACAAGGATCATTCATTAGAAAGGAAACAATAAAACTATGAAGAAAAAAAATTATATATATATATATATATCAAATCAAGTGCCTTTATTGTGTATGGTTAATGATTATCACTTAGAAATAACCATCATTTTTTTTGACTCCGATGACAATCTACTAGTTATTTTATCTCTAAAAAGCATTTGAAGGTACTTTTGTGAATTTTATATGTATTCTAGTATCCCCTTGGATAAGGGAGAAAGAATAAGAGAGGTATTGAAAGTCGTATCTCAAACCACTATATCTTTAAATAAAGTAGTGAATTCATTTTTAGAGTACTCCTTTATTAACAAATAATTATTTGAGTTTGACCATTTACTAAATGAATAGTAAACTCCTAGCATTTACATTATACATTTATAACATATACTTCATTAATATAAAATAATCATTTAACTATCCAATGATCAAATATAAGTAAAAATTAAAAAATATATATCATCACATGATATTTACACGAAAGAAGTGGAAGAAATAAAATTTAGTATATGAAATATCTTATATCAAAATTTCTCTGAGAAGGAGAGAGATATAGATAAAGAGAGAAAGAGAGATAGAGAGTGTGTGTGTGTGTCCTCTTATGCTTGATCAGACCCATGTCAAATGGTTATGTCTTCCCTCCTGATTGGAATATAGTCAAGGTATAATCCCTAACTACTACATTTATGTGGATTTATCACTAATTTTTATTTTATCTAAGTTTGGGTATTATTTAAAGTCCAAATTGGGCATTAGAAAACATCATGGGTGGGTGGTGTTCATTAGTGGGTGTGAATCTTGGAAAAGGTTTGATAATCTATCACAGGTAAGGAAAATGATTGTGTGTCCAGATGGTATGTTTCAACTAAAAGTATTTCATGGGTGTGGGGGTTTTCATGTATTTTTTTGATTTGTAACTATTAATATATATATATATATATATATATATATAGACACTAGGTCTTAGGTAGGCTATGTTACTCAAGTGGGTGAATTATTTTTAGTTAAAATGTGACATAGGTATATCAAAGGTTCATTGAAGGAATACATGGTAGTTTTTCCCTTAGATCCATTAAAGCATAGTATTACTTCACTAGAGGATCTACTCATTAACATGTATTTGGTCAATTCAAGAGTTCTTTCCTCTTAAATCGGTCTCCCCTTTAAGAGATTTTCATTAAATGTATTGAATTACTAATATTTATAAAAAAAAATTGCGTTCCCCCTTTAAAATACATACATTGAAATAAACATGCACATATACATACAGACATACATACATACATACATACATAAATATATAAATATATACATTCATATATATATATATATATCAATTATTATGATCCATATGACATATAATGATGTAAACTATATCATTTCCTAGGAAATAGGGTTTTAATATACTGTAATTTTCAGTTACATAAGATGAAACATAATGTATTTTATGCTTAAAACCACTAACACTTTAGTTTGAGTGGTAAATTAAATGATATATACTCTAAATCCCATATTTCGTACTATATTTTATATGGGAAATCATATAGTGTGATTTAACTTCCCAACCATTCTCTCTTGTTCACTACCGAGACCAGAGTGCCACTTGACCTCTGGCATGCCTCCCCATATGCCAGAGGTTGTTTTCTTGTATCGAGGGTATATGGTGATACCATGGGAATACAATACCCTTTATTTCAAACAACCATAAATCATTGTATAAGTAATATACAATCAATCATCATAAAACCATTAAAATAAAGACAAACCATCAAAACTAAGTATCAAACTAACAATAAATATCATTGTTTCCCTCAGAATTCGGGGATGACCGCCTTGATGGGAGGTTCAAACGTTCTGATCGATTTCTAACGGGTTTGTTCATAGAACCAGAAACATCCAATGATTCCACATCCATTCGGACCTACTTTCCAAAGGTAGGTGCTCATTAGTTTGTGGACTGATGAGGCTTAGGAATTTGCATTGGTCGAGAGGATGGGAGGTCGGACTCATCACACCTTTTTGAGGGGAATTATTGTCTACTCCGGGACTCTCTTTATAGATTTAAGTTATGTTCGTGAATCCTTATTACATTACCAAGTATAAAATGAGCTTTCCTTCAGATCTGAAAATCAATGATCAAATATATAGAAAATTTAGAGAATCTTTTATATGTATTCGAGGTTCTTCATCGATAGAGAATCATCTGTATTTATTAGAGATTATTGGTCAATGGTACCCTTCGACACATTTATATAGAAGTCTCTTGGTCATTATGATGACCATACTGGTTTTAAAGCCACTCAGTAGGGCAATTGAAGTTTATTGTCATTCAGAAGGACATGGATTATTTTATAGTTGGGATCGAACCCATAGACGGGCTACCTACGTATCCTTTGTTTAGAAAAGGAATCAGAACCCACGTAGTTCGAGTAAGGGAGTATGATGTTTATGATTGATGGCTCAAAGAAGGATTCCACAATTACTTTTATACTCTAAGCTCACGTGAGTTATGCTCGGTGTGAGAAACAAGAGGTATTGGTAAAAATTAGACAATTGTGCCATGAAAGATGCAATCATAAGAAATAATGTGGGGCTTATGTATGTATGACTGCCCAGATAAATGAAGATTAGGATTTACTTTAGGGAAGAAATCCAGGAACAGGGTCCATAAAGGTATATGTGCTTCATGGAGATTTTGAATACTCTAACTTGGGGCTTACTCCTGAAAAGGAGGCCCAAATTAGGAGAAGACTTATGATTGGGTTTCACTCCTGAAAAGGAATCCCAGATCAAAGGTAAATTAGGACTGGTTAAGAGAAATTAAGACTGGGGCTTACTCCTGAAAAGTAGGCCCAGGTCAAGGATTAAGGTTTGGGGATTACTCCTAAGGAGGATTCCCAAATTAGGGGACCGGGGCTTACTCCTAAGGAGGATGCCCAGATTAGGGGACTGGGGCTTACTCCTAAGGAGGATGCCCAGATTAGGGGACTGGGGCTTACTCCTAAGGAGGATGCCCAGATTTGGGGGGCTGGGGCTTACTCCTAAGGAGGATGCCCAGATTTGGGAATTTTAAGAATTGGGGCTTACTCCTAAGGAATATGCCCAAGTTAAGAATTATGACTGAGACTTACTCCTAAAAAGGAGGCCCGGGTTAGAGGATCTGGGGCTTACTCCTAAGAGGATGCCCAAATTTAGAGGACTTATGACTGGGGATTATTCCTGAAAAGGAGACCCGGGTTAAGGATTCTCTCATCTTAAAGGATGATGTTAAATGAATGAAATCTGAATCTTTAGTGACATAAAGATGTGTAAATCACTAGGTTTTGAGAGATATTCCATAGAATTCCTTTCAGATAAGGAATTCAAATCAAGAAGTCATTCCATAAATGGCTTTGAAGAGTGTCTTGAAGACTGAATCTTGAATAGGAAATGTGTAATGGCTTAAGAGGGGTGAAATGGGCAAGAAAGGCACCCAAAAAGGCAGGGGCGCTCAAGTCCTGGCAGGCGTGCAGGTACTACGTGGGCGCTCAAGTCCTGGTCGCGCAGGTATGCCTGTGCAACCCATGGTGTACTTTCACGACGGTTAACCAGAAGGGTAATACTTGAGCGAATCTTTATTAAATCCTTTATAATCCTCTTGAGGTTCTTCCAGAAGAGGGGCACGCAAGATCTATTGAAGGAGTAAGGCGGCGCGCAAGTGTGGCCCTTTTTCCCTTAAGGGCTGGCCACTCAGGCGCGCAAGTTTTGATGAGTTTCAACACTTAGGTATTCCTCCCCCTCTTTAGATCTTCCGTTCTAGGTAAGAAATTACCTTAAAAGTGTTTCGGAAGCTTTGAGAGGAGACTAGGGCGCCGGGAGCTCAAATATGAGTTTATGGAAAAAATCCTCTCGAATGGGGGGCCCACAGGGTCTATTTATAGGCAGGAGAAGACCCCGGGCGGTTATCACTTAGGTCGCGCAAGTCACTTGCACGACCATCATCAGTGCGCAAGTCACTTGCACGACCAACATAGGCGCGCAAGTGTACTTGCGCGACAATTGAGGCGCGCAAGTATACTTGCGCGACCATTGTAGAACTTGCACAACCTTTGCGCAATGTTCTTCTTCTTCCTTCCTTTGTCAATTATTGATACTTGTTCAAAGGCTGAATCTTCTTTGTTCAAGGTATTTCCCTTTTCATTCATTTAGACTCTGTGACGGAAAGGAGTGTCAACAAAAGTCCCCCCTCAGAGTTGGATCTAGAGAGAAAAGAGGATTTGACTCTGAGGTGAGAAGAAATAAGAAATCTGGCAGTTTAATGTCATGCATGTCGGACATAAAGAGGCTAATGTTTAAGGTCGAAATAGCTTTGACCGAATGAATTAGAATTGACTCAATTCCTTGACAATTCATCTGAAAACATAGTACCATACTCAAGTATGAGGGAAAATATGTAAGCTATGACTTAAGAATTTTTGAATCTGAGAAATTACATGAAAAATAGCTAAAAGGCATTAGAAGAAGTAGTTTCCAAGAATGAAGTTACCATTATTTAACAAACTCGTTAGGGGGTTGAATTATGCAGGGCCACCTAAGGGCATTGGCTGCATAGTTAAATAAAATAGTATCTTTTGGCTAACAAGTCTGTTATGTAGACTGTTTATGCAAGGCCTCCTATGGGCACGTGGTGCATTGTCAGGCAAAAGAACTCTCAGGAATTTACTTTCCTAGTGCTAAAAGCCAGTGAAAGTTTATCGAGATTCAAATCTTCCAAAGTATAGAGTTTGTTGTATGGAAAGAGGTACTTGAATATGGAGAAGATATTTCCAAACAAGATTATCGAAGAACTGGATGAATATCACTCCTACGAAGGTCTGACCCAAACGTAGGGAAGGAGAATATAAACCATAGACTTTAATACTTTCATATCATGAAAGAGGATATGGGACAAATATGTTAAGGATGGCTATTTTTGCGGATCCCTACATACTTTCATTTAAGAAAAATAAGGACAAAAGAGGAATTATTCCCAAGAATGAAGTTACCACTATCCGACAAACCCGTTAGGGGGTTGAATTATGCAGGGCCACCTAAGGGCATTGGCTGCTTAGTCAAATAATAGTATCTTTTGGCTAACAAGTCTGTTATGTAGACTGTTTATGCAAGGCCGCCTATGGGCACGTGCTGCATAGTCGGGCAAAAGAACTCTCAGAAGTTTGACATTTTTGTGACTAGAAGTCATGAAAAGGGTTATGAGGATCTGAAAATATTTAAGGTTAGGATTATGACACATAAAGATGGGTATTGTTCAATGTATACAGAGATACATAAATCAATGCTAACCATAATCATGTTTTGGCTGGGTCCTGAATTGAAATGTTGGACTTCACTATGTATTCCATAAGGATGAGAATCAAGCCATACGTAGTTCTTAAACTATAGTTTAACGTCGTGTGGGACAAAAGGATTAGAGATCTTAGTTTAGGTTCATAGATCTTGGACCATTGTAAGAAATACACAGTGTGTGTTTTCATGGGGACTTTTCAGCCAAGGGACTGAAAGTGGAATTTGGGGTTAGGCCCAAAGACTTGGGGCTGGATTCGAGGGACACTCGGACGTTCCTACATATCCCATAAGGATGGGAATCAATCCCACGTAGTTCTAGAAATACCTTATGTACAAATTTGGTTCGTACATGTGAAGGGTGAAAGGGGACTTTAGTGCAATGATGGTTTAACCCAAGATAAAAGGTTCGGGCATTTCCATGTATGCACGTAGTCTTTGAAATGAAACATGATTGAAAAATTAATGAAAATAATGGTTCCCTCTCAGGTGAGGGTATCAAAGAAATTTGTAGTTTATTGTCATACTGGACAAAAGCGTTGTATAGTTTAACATCGTATAACAAGGACGAATGTGAACCAATGTAAAGATATTGATTCTAGGGGCGGTTTCACGAATCAACATCGTATGAGATGGAGGTGAACCGATGTGAAGAGATTGGTTTTGGGCTTGAACCTTGGGAGGTTTCCTACATACCCAGCCTGGAAGGCAAGGATCAAAGTCCGCGTAGTTAAATTAAAGAATGAATTAATGATCAAGTTGATCTTGGGGACAACGACCTAAAAAATGATATTGGGACTTACACATGGTTAGCGGCCCAGAGAGAGTGTTATGGTTGAGGTTTTCTCTAAGCTCACGTGAGTCATACTCGATGTGAGAAACAATAGGTAACAACAACCTTAACGATGTATAGTTTAATGTCATATAGGACATATAAAGGGACTATATAGTTTAAAGTCTTGCAGTTAGGACTATTGGTGCTGCATAGTTTAGTGTCATGTAGCAGGGACAAAATACAGTTTAATGTCATGTAGGACGTATCACGGACTTTCTGTACAGTTTAGCGTCATGTAGTTAGGACAATGGGGACAATAGAGTTTAACGTCATGTTGGACGAAAGGGGGACTATGCAGTTTAATGTCATGAAGGGAGGAAAAAAGAGTACACCATTTAACGTCATGTTGGACGCATTAGGTACTTTTTCACAGTTTAACATCATGTTGGACGAAAAAGGGACGATACAGTTTAGCGTCATGTTGGACGAAAGTGTGAATAGTTTAAGGTCATATGCATGGACCGTGGATGGTGCAGTTTAATGTCATGTTGGACGGGGGTGTAATTTAAGGTCATACAGGACCTTTGATGATTATGTAGTTTAACGTCTTTCCGGACGTAAGGGACTTCTATACAGTTTAGTGTCATGTAGTTAGGACATTACAGTTTAACGTCTTGCTGGACATAAGGGACCCGCACATAGTTTAGGGTCATATGCATGGACCGTTGATGATGCATTTTAAGGTCATACATGACCTAGTTGCAGTTTAAGGTCATACTGGACCATTTAGGGAAGTTTTTCACAGTTTAACGTCATGTGGGATGAAGTTGCAGTTTAAGGTCATACTGGACCATTGCTGTATAGTTTAACGTCATATAGCAAGGACGAACTGGTGTTGCACAGTTTAGTGTCATGTTTCAGGGACACGAAAGGTACTTTGTAGTTTATACAAAATACTTCTTCAAAAATTTGGCATTGGTTGGAGTAGTGATGAGTTCTCCATCCATCTAGATTAATGAATAAGCTCCATTGGAGTAGACCCTATGTATTGAATAAGGTCCTTCCCATTTTGGCTCAAGCTTGGGAGGTTTCTTTCCTGGTATCATTAGAGTTCTGAGAACTAATACCAATTCTCCCTGAGTGAATGAACGAAGACGAACTTTTTTGTTAAAAGCTCATGCTATTCGATTCTGATAGATTTCCAAGTGGTGCAAAGTGCACAATCCTTTCTCATCTAACAGTTCCAATTCATTCAATCGCTTTTGAGATTGCTCATCTGTAGATGACTGATCGCAAATGGCAACTCTGAGCGAGGGTAATTGAACTTCAATCAGCAAGACAGTTTTCGTTCCATATACCAATGAATATGGAGTTGGCCGAGTTGCAGTGCGGGTGGTAGTCTGATAAGCCCATAAAGCATGAAAGAGTTTATCAGGCCATGACCTCTTATCTTTATCCACCATCTTTTACAGTATATTTGAAAGAGTCTTGTTAAAGGCTTCTATCTGGCAGTTGGCCGCTGCATGATACCGAGATGAATGGTTGGATTTGATGTTGTATTCTTGATACAACTTCTTCACCTCGTATGAACAGAAGTTGGTGTCATTGTCCGTTAATATGGTATGAGGGACACCAAATCTAGTAATGATGTTAGACTTGATGAAGCTAACAACACATTTAGAACTGACTTCCTTGAGAGGTATTACCTCTGCCCATTTGGAAAAAAGTCAATAGCAGTAAGAATGTACTTAAACTATTTGGCTGTAGCCGAAGGGTAAGGTCCCACCACATCCATTCCCCATGTGGAAAATGGCCATGAGTATTTATTTGTATGAATCAACTCTGGAGGTTGATGAATGAAGTTGGCATGTACTTGGCATGAATGACACTTCTTTGTAAAATCAACACAATCTCGTATCATTGAAGGCCAAAAGTATCCAAGCCTTCGAATTTGATCAGAAAATCTATGTCCAGACTGGTGGGCACCACAGACTCCTGCATGCACTTCTTTCATGATAGTCATTGTCTCTTCACCAGCAATGCATCTGAAGAGAACTCCATCAAAACCACGTTTGTAGAGAATTTTCTCTAGGTGATCTGGGCTATCATAAAGAGTAAAATTAACCACACGTCGCCGGATTTGTTCTTTCTCAGCTCTATCAGGTGGAAGTGTTCCATTTTGAAGGTATTCCCTGATAGGTGACATCCATCCTGTAGTATGACCATACGGTTCAGGGATGGGACAAATTTCATTAATTTCCTCTGTTCTGATTCGAACATAAGGTGAAATTGCATGACGGTGGGCAATACTGATGGTTGTCTCGTCCTAATTTGGATCTTCCAGAGCTGTGGCTATATTAGTCAGCGCATCAGCTTGAGCATTTTGTGATCTTGGGACATAAGAAAATGTCGATTCTGAAGGGAATTCCTCCATTAACTCTCTGAAGTAATCATACAAAGGGATTAGTTCTTCTTTTCTGATGGCATAATCCCCATTGACTTGTTTGATTACCAGGTCTGAATCACCCTTCACCTTTAAGTGATTCACTTGTGCTTGAAGCGCTAATTCCAAGCCTGCGATGAGAGCTTGATATTCTGCTTCATTATTGGTACCACCTTCCCACAATAAGAAGGAATAAGGTAACACTGCCTTTTCTGGAGAAATGAGCACAATTCCTAAGCCAACTTTGTTGAATTTAGGATTTTCCATTTTCCTCCATGTCGGACTTCTGGAAGCACCATCAAAATACATTTCCCATGCCTGAGGACTTTCTTGAATAGAGAAGACTTCCTCATCAGGGAGTTCAATATCTGAAGATGCGTCTTCCACTGAAGGGTGTTCAGCTAGGAAATCAGCCAGAGCTTGGCCCTTTATCGCCTTTTGAGACACATACTGAATGTCGAATTGCTGCAAAATAACTGCCCACCTTGCCAGACGTCCTGTAAGCATTGGAAGACTTAGGATAAATTTGAGCGGGTTATTGAGAGATACCAATTGGACCTCGTGATGTTGCAGGTAGTGTCTCAACTTTTGAACTGCAAAGATTAATGCCAGGAAACACTTCTCAATACTTGAATACCGGGTTTTTGCTTCAAGCATGGTTCGACTAAGATAGTAGAGACTGTTTTCATTCCCAGCATAATTCTTTTGAGCAAGAAAGGCACCCAATGATCGCTCCAGAGCTGTTACGTAGAGGATAAGTGGTCTTCCTTCAACAGGTGGCATAAGTACCAGTGGACTCAAGAGGTATTTCTTGAGAATATTGAATGCTTCTTGACATTCTTCAGTCCACTGGTAAGTGACTCCCTTCTTCATCAATTTGGTAAAGGGTAAACTTTTTCCTGCCAAATTGGCGATGAAACTCTGAATATAGGTTAAGTGTCCTTGAAGTCCTCTTAATTATTTCAAATTTTGAGGAGGTGACATACCAAGGATTGGCTTGGTCTTCTCAGGATCGACTTCAATACCATAATGGCGTACAACAAAGCCGAGAAATTTTCCTAAGGTTACCCCAAAAGAACATTTTAAGGGGTTCATCTTCAAATTATGTTGTCGAAGCTTGCAGAATATGACTTCCAAATCAGCCAAGTGATTAGAATGTTGTTTGGATTTAACCACCAAATCGTCTACATAGCATTCAACAAACTTCCCTAAGAAGGGTTTGAAGATACGATGCATGGCGCGCTGATATGTTGCACCTACATTCTTTAAGCCAAAGGGCATTACCCGGTAACAAAACACACCCTGAGGGGCTCTGAAGGCTGTTGATTCCTCATCTTCTAGGGGCATTCGGATCTTATTATATCCAGAATATCCATCCATGAAGGAAAGTGCTTCATAGCCAGCTGTTGTATCAATTAGAAGTTCTGTAATCGGAACTGGGAAATCATCCTTAGGACAATGTCGATTAAGATCTATGAAATCAATGCAAACTCTAATTTGTCCATTATTTTTCTTTACAGGAACAATATTAGCCAACCATTTGGGATATTGAACTTCTCTGACGAAGTTAGCTTTGATAATCTTATCCACTTCAGCTTCAATTTTGGAAGCATAAGTTGGGTGTGTTCTTCTCACGGCTTGCTTAAATCCTCGATGTTCTTCTGGTAAACCCAAATGATGAGTAGAAACATCAGGATCAAGCCCGGGAATTTCTGTATAGTTCTAGGAAAATATATCTCTATTTTTCTTTAAAAAAAATATACAACTCTTGCTCTTCAAGAGTCATGGCCGCACTGGTTAAAGTGGGGCGTGGATCTTCTTTTGTACCCAGATTTATTTCTCTGAGTTCATCCACAGTGGTAGAGATACCCTCTTCAAATGCTGGAGGAGCATCTCTGAGATCTTCATCTTCTTCTTCATCATGTTTTATTTCTTCCTTTTCTACTTGTATAGTAGATGATAAAGTACAATTCTCATGATCCGAAGAGATGTCAAAATTTGCATATCTTGAAGAAGAAGCTTCCATTTCCGACCCGATTGATGATGAAGGGTCTTCTTTGGGTAATAAAGAGGAGATGATGAATTGAGAATTGACATCATTGTTCACCTCCGATGTTGCTATAACTTCTACTGGCCTAATTGGCGAAGCATAGACTTGTTGGATTTCAGCAGATGAAATGAAGACGTCACCATTTGTGCTTTCATCACTGCTTGGTAGATTACCAATTTCTCCCATGTTGTCTGGCTCGATTGCCGTAATTGACATTATGGATCTTTCCATAAGAGTATTTTGATTTGGGTCTATCTTGTCAATTTTACTGATAGGCAACACATAATCTGTACTCACATGTGTAAATGGATTTACTGGAATTTTTTTCAAACCATATGGAGCATTAACATTGGTAATCTCCTTTGTTATGGATTTCTCCTTTCCCTTCATGTGATAGAATTCCGCCTCAATGTATTGAGACTCACATGTCTTGAATGGGGCCTTATCACCATATAATGTTCCAACTTGACCATCGAAATAGTATTTGATACATTGATGGTATGATGAAGGGATAACTGCATGTTAATGTAGCCAGGGTCTTCCAAGCAAGACGTTGAAAGCTGAGTCTTGATCAACAATCATGAAATCTGAATTGGATACAATATCTCCAAACTGAGTTCTGAGTGTAACTTCACCCAGTGGTTCTTGTTCATTTTTATCATATCCTTGTAACATCATGGCAGAAGGAGATAAATCAGATTCCGTGAGGCCCAATCGACGAAGTGTATGAATGGGCATGAGGTTGACTCCTGAACCATTGTCAATGAAAGCTCTTCGGATGTCTACACCATTGACCTTGACAGATAAATACAAAGGTCTGATATGCCCATGCACAACATCATCTTCATCTTTATCAGTAAAAGATATTATTGCATGGCATTCTGTAGGATTATTCTCTATGTGATAGACTTCAGTTGTAGTAATTTCAGTTTCAAACTCCTGAGGACTTGACAAAGCCTCGATGAGTGCTTCCCGAAGATCTTTTGACAAATTCAAAGCATCCAGAATTGATAACTTGACTGGTACTTGGGCCAAGTGTTTCAATATATCATACTTTTGATCCAGAGGTCTGCATTTCCCAGTAGGAATATGTGGTTTAGCAGGTACTTTGGAAGTTGATGCTTTGGAAGTTGATGCATCTTGTATTGGGATAGGAGTTAGCAATATTCTTGGTTTTGGAAGATTAGACCGATTAGATCCATTTACTTACTGAGAGGAAGAAGATGGAACCTTCAATCGGTCTTCCAAAATAACTGTGCCAAGACTGAATTTGCTATTGGTAGAAGAACTTGTTTGTTCTTTCTGAGCTCGCTGAAGGGCTCTACCACGAGTTTCTGCTGCATACACAGTTCTAGCAGGGGTAGAATTGGAATAGTGGCTTCTAAAAGATCCACGTATTCCCCTGTATCCTGAGCACCTGTAACTTCCTCTGATTCCTCTATTTGATACAGGGAATTCAGACTCATTGAAATCGAAATTGCGACTGGCATATGGATCTGTTAATTGAATCATATTAACAGAACCAAAGATTAACTCTTTGTCTGATGAAGACTCTGTCAGATTAGCCTGTTTAGGCTATGCCGTTTGGTGGGGCGGTGCCCATGGTTTTAAAGTAGATGGCATGAAATCCGCCAAAGTAAAATATAACTTAGGCTTTGACACATACTCATCTTCTTCTGATTCTTTTTCTTTCTTTTAATCATGTCGTTTCTTTGAGGACTTTCCCTCTGACGAAGAGGGTTTTGCCGCAACATTCATGGCAGAAGGCACAATTGGTTTCCTTAATTGTGTTCACAAAATAGCATGAGTTCGATTGATTGTATTTCTGACCATCCAATCATCATACTTTTGTGCATTTTTGCTTTTGACTTCCTGCCATTCATCTTCCTCCTCTGGAACTGTAGCAGTGACACATGCTACCTGAGCTGAAGAACCTTTCAATTTGACTTGTCCCGAGTCGACCATCTTTTGCAGGAGGTCTTTGAAGACAAAATACTCCTGGATGGGATGCCCCAACATTTGATGAAAGGGTCAATAATTGGGACGATCTTCATCTCCTTCCTTGTTTGGCCTTTTGAGCCTTGGCAATTGAACCAGATTATTTTCCAGAGTCAAAATGAAGTAACCAGGAACTTGTTCATTACGGAAAGAGTATGTTTTGCTCTTCAAATCCTCAAATTGTTTTCATCTTTGATCTCTTTGATCATCTGGACGAAATGGCCTTTGTTTTTGGCCCTCAGGAGGTGGATCCCTTCGATAAGATGAAGGTTTTGAAGTATAAACAGGTACATGCGCTTGTTTAAGAATAATTGTAGCAGTTTCTGCTTTACCCATTCTCCTTCCTGTAGTTGATGGAATTACACGAGATTTAGACTTAGCCTGTATAAGGGAATCTTCAATCTGATGAGCGATTGAAGTAAGGTCTCGAAACCCTCCTATGTATTTCACAGGGATTAATGGCATGCGTAATTCGTCACGCAGATTTTCCACACAGATTGACAACAATTCTTCTTAAGGGAGTGCTAAACTCAAGGAATATGTTAATCCCTTCCAGCGAGCAATGAAATCAGAGACTCTTTCATTCTCCATTTGCTTACAGTTTGTAAGATCGAAAACTGTTGTCTTTGGAAAAGTTGAGCTGAACTGAAGGAGGAATTTTTAACGAAGATCCTCTCATCTGGTAATTGACCGGGATTGCAAGCTTGTATACCAAACAAAAGCTGGTCCTTGCAAGGTTCGCACGAAGCATCTGAGTTTCACTGCTTCTTGCTGCTCCGGAGTTCCCATCATAGGATCACAACAAGACACGTAATGCGTCAAATGTTGCTCAGGATCGCCTAATCCATTGAAAATAGGGAATACAGGATTCCCAAAACTGGATGGAGGAGAAATTGAATCTACCCATTCAGGGTAAACTTTCTTTTCTGGTTGAACTTGTGCACGCTTCCCTTCCATAGTTTCTAACCATGCTATTAATGACTCAATAGTAGTTATTAACTTTTGAGAAACATCCGGTTGAACTTGGACTTGGGTAGGTGCAATGACTGGAGCTTGGAAAGATGTGGCGATTGGCGCTACAACTGATGGTAGCACTGCCAATTGTTGTTGCACTTGACCCGTAGGATTAGACCTGTGAGGGTGTACTGATAGAGGAGGATATTCTTGATCCATCTCAGTAGCTGCAACAAATTTCTTTGGCTGACTGACTCCAACATGCTTAAGAAGAAGACTACTTTGAAGTAGTTCTGCATTCAACCTTCTTAATTCCTTCATTTCTTCCTCCTGTTGTGCAAACCTCTGCTCTAGTGAGAGCGATTGACCTTCTCCAGAGGAAGGATATGTAACCTGGTTCTTTCCCTTCCCTTTGTTGGATCCTTTTAGGAGAGGGGGAAGTGGGTTACTCGAAGGATTACTTAAGTTCTGAGTAATTCTTTGACTTCATGTACGCACACCTTCTTCATTTGTGTCGGTGCGTACATCTTCTTGAGCAGGAACCTCTTCATCTGAGTCCCCTGAGTGAGCCTCATCTGGTAGATCAGCAACAACGGCATTGATGACATTGATTTATGCATAACGCATCGCATCCCTTCTATCAGCATTTCTGTGATATTGTCTTCTTCCATGTCTTTGATGAGACATTGCCTTTTGTTGATTCAATCCATCAGGAATTTCTTGACGAACCATAATTTGGAGGGAATCTCCTGATAATTTGGCTCTTCGTTCCTCTTGAGGCTTCTTCTCCAATCGAGAAAAGACCGACGTTCTCTGAGGAGGGGATTGATGATTTGAAAAGGTCCCCAGTCCGGTGGACTGGGGTTGTTCCTGCTATTCCCGCTCAACTCCTCGGAACCTATTTGTTGATTCTGAGGGTTGGTTTAAAAGAGTCCCCAATTTGGCGAGCTGGGGTGATTCTTGACATGCTATGTCTGAGACTTTCTTGAAAGTCCTCCTGATCTTGCGAACCTTAGTCCAGAAATTAGCTGGATGCATTAACCTGTATCCTCTTTTATCACCCGGTTCAAAAGACCGTTGGATAATTTCTGACACTTCTGTCACTGGTGATGTGCTTGCTCCAAATGAGAGGCTTGTTCAATATTCTCGTTTGCTTGATGCAAGAGTAATTCGACAACTTGTTCTCTGTATTCTTGATTTTGAGAGGAACTAGTTGAAGCCTATTCTTGGGAAAGCTTTTGATTACAAACAAAGCCCATTGACTGTGGCCGGCCATGGACAATAACATTGCATGAGACCATTTTCGGCGGGCTTTGCTGATTGGAGAGCACCGTGAAATGCAGTGCTCCATGAACACCTCATCCTCTGACATGAATACCAGATGGGGCATTGGCAATTAACTGACGTAATCTTCTTAGTGCGCCAAAGCGTGAACACTGAAGGGCTCTCTGCTGCTTTTCAGCCTTCGGATATCGAGAGACTGATAGAGACGCCAAATCAATCTGACGTTGTAACCCTTCTATTATCTTAAGATGATTTTTATATTCATCATAAGATAATACTTTCTTTTTCAACTGACAAAGAGTTTTCCATATGTTGAGACGAATATCATGAATTTCATCTTCCGTCAACATTTCAGGAATATTATACTAAGAGTCATCCAGAGGCCAAAACATGACTGGCACTTCACCTTTTTCCAGTTGTTTTCTCATATTCAGCATTTCCTCTTTATTATTTGATGAAGATTCTTCTACCTGATTTGACCAGAGTTGGTGTTTCCTTGTTGATTCATTGGATTCAACAGGATTGGTAGAGAAATCATTGATCAAACTAAAAGATGCATGACTTAGGGGTGGTTCGGAGAATGAACTACACCCTGGGATATCTTCTGATTGAGAAAGTATTTCACCTGCTAGCGATGAAGCTTCAGACATGACTGGTTTCACATTTGCAAGTGCCTCAATATAAGAGGGCTTTCTCGGCACTACATTGTCCACTGGAGCATTTTTTGGAAAATGTGCATCACTACTGCGGAGAGGACTTTTGCACCAAAATTCATCATCATGGGGAGGACCACCATAATGGGTTACAGCAAAAGATGAGATCTCTTGCTCCTTGGTCTTCTGACCACACAGAGGGTTCCTGTGGCACTCATCTGAAGATTAAACTTCGAGATCGACCGAATTGTCATGAAGCAAGCCTTCATGAGTAAGTGTCTGTTGAAGACCTTCGGAATTAATGTTCCCACTATTGGGAACTAAGGGAGTAGAATCTTGAATTCCAACAGATAATTGTCTGAGGGCTTCAAGAACTCCAGCATCGAGCAAGGCCTTGTTATAGATTAGCTCTTGATCTCCTGACTGTGTTGGGCGGGTCTTTTTCTTAGACTCCTTCTAACTCGCCTTGGAAACCACTTGTTGACAAAAGTGGCTGCTCTGAGCAGGTGTATGTGCCTGATCAGGAAAGATGGCCAGGTTAGGTTGACGATCTCCTCTCAAATCAGGTGTATGTGCCTGACTTGGTCGCCCGTATGATATGGGGGAGTATGCCCCATAACCCTCTTGGATTGGAACAGATGTGTGTGTCTGTTCCGGAGTAAATTGTTGATGTATCACTCCACTAGTAGGGATAGATTTATGTGTCTTTCCCTGAGATGCCGCTGAAGTTGTTATAATATCCTGGCAGGAATCCAGAATATGAGCAGGGATTTGCTTCTGCTCTTTCACCATTGATAGAATATTCTTGGTGACTTCAGCTGCCGGAACGGGAATATACGTCCATTTCGGGCTTGGAGCAGGTGTATATGCCTGCTCCTGTCCTCCTTTTCCTGTCATTGAATCCTGACAGTACTCAAGTGTGGGGGCAGAGAGTTGAGTCTGCCTTCTATTTGTTGTCGGGGCTTTCCGACTAACTTCTCTAAATGCTACCAAGTGAGACTGTTGGTAGGCTTGATTAATACTAGCAGGTGTATGTGCCTGCTGATTTCACTTCTCCAAACGTGGTTGACGAGATCCATCATATGTAGTCAGACGAGCCTTCTGACTAGCTGATGATGTATAAACAGGTGTATGTTCCTGCCTATAGTACTCCATCGGAATTGCCAAGCGGGATTGGCGTGATGCTGCCAGATGAGTCTGCTGGACAGCGGGTTTAAAACTGGCAGGTGTATGTGCCTGCTCGTTGCTTGCCACCAAGTTAGGTTGGTGGACTTCTCCGGAGATGGCAGAGATGAGAACCTGCTCACTATTGAACGGGTTCCGCCTCTGGTGATTCGTCTTGCTTGCTCAGGTTCGAGGAACCTGAGCCGAAAGCCTGGAGTCGGTACCCTCATCATGTTGAGGGCGTACTGCCGCACGAGTCTGGCGGCGATTGTTGGTGGGAGCCCTCAGGAAAGACTCATGTCTGTTTGAATTAAGGTCATGAGGGACCTGCTCATTCACCTCCCCAGAATAAGGGAGCAAATGGTGATTGCGTTCCAGGGATAACGACCCGAAATGGTTGGAGACGGTAGTCCGCACCGCCTGCTTCTTGATCACTGGTCGTTATTGTCCAGACGACCGATGTGAGTTGTTTACTTGGAGGGATTGTCAGGCAGCCTCCAGAGTTTGGATGGTACCGTGTTGACGGTACTCCTTAACCAGCGCGTTTGATACCCAGCGTTGAAGACGCTGAGTAGGTGATATCGTCCTTAGAGCGGACGATGATCCAGTAGGAGTAGCAGCAGTGACATTTGCAGCAGCAGTATTCACATGTGTGAACTTGAGAGCAGCCATTCTAGAAATGCAGAAGATCTTGGAAAAAGAGTGTCTGTTTGATATAACAGACGCAATCAAGATAAATCCAGCTACTACATATTTTGGATGAGCACATATGTCAATGATTGTTTTTGTTGGCCCTATCATTGAGTTTTAAATAGGGGCCTAACAAATAGGTAAAACATCATTTTAACTTGGTTAAAGATTCACGTCGGGTTCACCATTTTTTGTTTCCCTCGGAATTCGGGGATGACTGCCTTGATGGGAGGTTCAAACGTTCCGATCGATTTCTAACGGGTTTGTTCGTAGAACCGAAAACATCCAATGTTTCCGCATCCATTCGGACCTAAATTCCAAAGTTAGGTGCTCATTAGTTTGTGGACTGATGAGGCTTAGGAATTTGCATTGGTCGAGAGGATGGGAGGTCGGACTCATCACACCTTTTTTAGGAGAATTATTGTCTACTCCGGGACTCTCTTTATAGATTTAATTTATGTTCGTGAATCCTTATTACATTACCAAGTATAAAATGAGCTTTCCTTCAGATCTGACAATCAATGATCAAATATGTAGGAAATTTAGAGAATCTTTTATATGTATTCGAGGTTCTTCATCGATAGAGAATCATCTGTATTTATTAGAGATTCTTGGTCAATGGTACCCTTCGACACATTTATATAGAAGTCTCTTGGTCATTATGATGACCATACTGGTTTTAAAGTCACTCAGTGGGGCACTTGAAGTTTATTGTCATTCAGAAGGACATGGATTATTTTAGAGTTGGGATTGAACTCGTAGACGGGCTACCTACGTATCCTTTGTTTAGAAAAGGAATCAGAACCCACGTAGTTCGAGTAAGGGAGTATGATGTTTATGATTGATGGCTCAAAGAAGGATGTCACAATTACTTTTACACTCTAAGCTCACGTGAGTTATGCTCAGTGTGAGAAACAAGAGGTATTAGTAAAAATTAGACAATTGTGCCATGAAAGATGCAATCATAAGAAATAATGTGGGGCTTATGTATGTATGACTGCTCAGATAAATGAAGATTATGATTTACTTTAGGGAAGAAATCCAGGAACAGGGTCCATAAAGGTATATGTGCTTCATGGAGATTTTGAATACTCTAACTTGGGGCTTACTCCTGAAAAGGAGGCCCAAATTAGGAGAAGACTTATGATTGGGTTTTACTCCTGAAAAGGAATCCCAGATCAAAGGTAAATTAGGACTGGTTAAGAGAAATTAAGACTGGGGCTTACTCCTGAAAAGGAGGCCCAGGTCAAGGATTAAGGTTTGGGGATTACTCCTGTGGAGGATGTCCAAATTAGGGGACTGGGGCTTACTCCTAAGGATGATGCCCAGATTAGGGGACTGGGGCATACTCCTAAGGAGGATGCCTAGATTAGGGGACTGGGGCTTACTCCTAAGGAGGATGCCCAGATTTGGGGGACTGGGGCTTACTCCTAAGGAGGATGCCCAGATTTGGGGGACTGGGGCTTACTCCTAAGGAGGATGCCCAGATTTGGGAATTTTAAGAATTGGGGCTTACTTCTAAGGAAGATGCCCAAGTTATAAATTATGACTGAGACTTACTCCTAAAAAGGAGGCTCAGGTTAGGGGATCTGGGGCTTACTCCTAAGAAGATGCCCAAATTTAGAGGACTTATGACTGGGGATTATTCCTGAAAAGGAGACCCACGTTAAGGATTCGCTCATCTTAAATGATGAGGTTAAATGAATGAAATCTCAATCTTTAGTGACATAAAGATGTGTAAATCACTAGGTTTTGAGAGATATTCCACAAAATTCATTTCAGATAAGGAAGTCAAATCAAGAAATCATGCCATAAATGGCTTTGAAAAGTGTCTTGAAGACTGAATCTTGAATAGGAAATGTGTAATGGCTTAAGAGGGGTGAAATGGGCAAGAAAGGCACCCAAAAAGGCAGGGGCGAGCAAGTCCTGGCAGGCGTGCAGGTACTGCGTGGGCGCGCAAGTCCTGGTCGCGCAGGTATGCCTGTGCGACCCATGGTGTACTTGCGCGACGGTTAACCAGAAGGGTAATAATACTTGAGCGACTCTTTATTAAAGCCTTTAGAATCCTCTTGAGGTTCTTCCAGAAGAGGGGCGCGCAAGATCTATTGAAGGAGTAAGGCGGCGCGCAAGTGTGGCCCTTTTTCCCTTAAGGGCTGGCCACTCAGGCGCGCAAGTGTTGATGAGTTTCAACACTTAGGTCTTCCTCCCCCTCTTTAGATCTTCCGTTCTCGGTAAGAAATTACCTTAGAAGTGTTTCGGAAGCTTTGAGAAAAGACTAGGGCGTCGGGAGCTCAAATCTGAGTTTCTGGAAAAAAATCCTCTCGAATGGGGGGCCCACATGGTCTATTTATAGGCAGGAGAAGACCCCGGGCGGTTATCACTTAGATCGCGCAAGTCACTTGCACGACCAACATCGGCGCGCAAGTCACTTGCACGACCAACATAGGCGCGCAAGTGTACTTGCGCGACTATTGAGGCGCGCAAGTAGACTTACGCGACCATTGTAGAACTTGCGCGACATTTGCGCAATGTTCTTCTTCTTCCTTCCTTTGTCAATTATTGATATTTGTTCAAAGGATGAATCTTCTTTGTTCAAGGTATTTCCCTTTTCATTCATTTAGACTCTGTGACGGAAAGGAGCGTCAACAATCATATAATAGCTTATCATAGAATGTTCTACCTAAATTTCATATGGGATAGGAGGAAACCAAAAATATCTTACATGGGTAGATCATATATAACATATAAAAAGATTAAAAATATAACTCCACAAGCATGCTCTTCTAGACTCAGTACTTAAAAATTATGTGTAATTTTTTTATTATAAAATTAACTGAACAATTACACAACACTTTAAACAAAAGATGGTCATTTACCGGTCAAGGTTCTGGAGGATTAGACAAAACCTTACATTTTTTAGAGTTGTACAAAAATAAAATAATTTCCTATCACGTTCCCACGCAAACTAACTTCAAAACAAGGACGTCTAAGATACCCATGAAAAACATTTAAAAATAAAGGGTGATCATTCAATTTCCCGGGTAAGGAGTTTTGAAATTGTTTAAAAACCTTTTAGAAAATATTTCTTTAGAAATAACTTTAAGAAATCCCTTTGAAGATAACAAAAAAATACTTTTCAAAACACCCTTTGAAAAACATAATTAAAATTACTTACGATTAAAATAATATACCACTTCGGAAATTATTTACATACAAAAATTGCTTTAAATGGAATCTAGTGATTTTTTTTTTAAACAGTACGCAAGATTTTGAAAAGAAAACATTGTGGAAACTTAGAACATTGAAGGATATCTTGGGCCTACCCACTTGTTGAGGGACTGAGTTCACTCCCCAATTCCCTACCATATTTACAACATTCAATTACCGGATTTTTTGAAAAAAAATTAAACTTTCTTTGCTTATATACTTTCACTGGAGATTTTAATTTTGAAAACATGTCACTGCATTAAAATACTCATTAACATTTATATTTATATATATAAGTATGTATATACATAAATATGTGATCTTCCATTGTATATTACTTCTGAGTTTGGTTCTAACCAAAACTCTTGCTATATAGTCATTGCGTAAACATTCATGTACCCAAACATTTATGAAATACATGTTTACATATTGTTATAACTTCAACCATTTTAAAAAAACAATCTTGAATAAAAAATTACAACGACATACTTGTTTCATTTATTCATGCATGAAATAAGGAATGCATAAAATAATAAAAATAGGAAACATATAAATTTTGTATTCTTAAAAAAATCATAAGCAATATATAATTATGTGTCGCACATAAAATTATCAATGTAGCACTTGAATTATACTTTAATAATTTTCAGGGTTATATATATGTACATAAATTGTGAAGATAATAACTTTAAGTACATATACATATATATATACACATGTAATTAGAAGTTGATCTTGAATGTTGAATAAATCATTTTTTTCTTCTTATGTGTTTGAATAATATGTATCATACCCATGATTTAATCAAAATGTGAAGAATGTCACTTCAATATGTATGTATATATATATATATATCAAGCATAAACATTAAAATTAAATATAAAACTAATCAATAATTTACATAACACACATATTAAATTCATGAATTAAAATTGTCTTAGATTTCATATAAGTATAAAACAAGCAATTAAAATATTTAGAAAAATCTTAAAATAGGCATTAATGAATATTGGAAACAATACTCATATATATGTTGAGAAATATAATGGTTTAAAAATTATAAATGAATGATTTTCATCTAAATAAATCTCTTTACCACAGAATGAATTTAAATATTGTTTTGATAAATATAATTCCTCACCGAAACATAAATTGAAACATGAATTGATAAAAAGAAATTTAATTTCGCTAAATAAATCCCTGACTCGCGCTTGGCTTCGCTGACGACCGACGACGAACCCCTCACCACCGGACGTGGTCTCCATTTATCTAGCTCTCCAGCTTGGCCCCAGGTCTCGACTCAACGACGAATGACTGCTCGCTCGACTCCATTCTCGGTTTCACCTCAATTTAAACCCCTGGTCACGATTTCATGTTATAATTTTTTTAATTTATCATCATTTTATTTAAAAAAAATTGCATCTTATTTCATTATATATATATATAGTTCAATATTGTTTTTTATATCAACATCATTTTTTAACGTTTATTTAATTTATTTAATTTTATGAAATTGAATTTAAGTTAAAAGAAATTCATCAATATATTATATATAATAAGTTTCGTAAAAAAAATCTTTCTTTTTAATTATAATTTTTATTCATTATATCAATATAATTTTGTTCAATATTTAGTATTCAAATATTAATTTAAATGAATGATAATTAAAACATATATAACATAATTTTAATTTTAAGAAAATATTTATTATTTCTATAATTATCCCAAGTAATAAAATATTATTATAAATGAAATTAGGTTTATAAAATCAACATTTATAATTTAAAATTTTAAGTTAAGATCAACATAGATGCCTCCAAAATAATAATTTATTGAAAGAAAAGAACAATTGATTAAATTTTAACAATCATAGTAAAGTTAATATATTTTTATCAAAAATAATAAAAAGCATTTTTTCTAATATTCTTAACATTTAATTCAAGATTTATTTTAATTAACAAAACAATGTTCTTAAATTTATTCAAATTTTCTGGGTTGTTACAAAAAAAATCTGAAATTACTGCCACTTGATCCTAAGTCTTGACTTGGTCAAATATCCTACCTCCATCCAAGCTATCCATCTCATCCATACAACATTAGGCCATTGCCTTACCGTTTCTTGCAATCAAGTGAAGTGAAAGGGGAGACTATGTTGGGTGTGAATAAAACTTAGTAGGCCACCACTATCAATGTACCAAAAAAATTTAGTATATACAATGCATGGAAAATGTCATGTGATCATGATAAATAAATAAATAATTGTTAACATAAAATCTACCATGACCACGAGTTCTTCCCAAACCACCATAGAGTAACCATACTTGATTCAACCAGTGGAGAGATTTATTTTAACATGCCATAAAAATACCATATGGGCATGATGTCCCAAGATATATCACACTACATATATAACATAACATAATAACCCTTGTAATGGGAGGCATCATATCAAACCAGCATTCTAGTCCCTCAGAAGGCATCACATCCAACTTCTACCACAATAACTCAGGAGGTATCACATCCAATCTATATCACACATTAGAACTATCTCAATGAATGGCCAACTTAATACACACCTCAATCCATAGTTTTCAATTTCCCAAGGTTGGCATAAATGCCCAACCCAAAATAACCATGAGGTGATAGTTGGAATGGAACTCAACTCATACCTTAAACACATCCACTCATGGAATGATCACCCAACCCATATCAAAATATCTATTCCATATCAACTATCACACCAATTTTTTTCCTAATCATTTAACCCATACCAAAATTTTCCAACGTTTGGCGGGTCACCCAACCCATTGCCTAATCCTTACATATCCTCATTCATCTATATGGTTATTATTCTTGACCAACCCATATCCTAAACCATCATTTTATTGTATTCCATCCTCAATTGGCATGACTCCAAACCCGTATTAATAAACCCATTCCATACTTTCACACATGAACTTTTGTGGCCTGAACAGCCAACCCAATTCTCATATTCAAACTTATCAATAAGTCAATAATAATCAATCACAAAATAATAATAGTAATTTACATTTCAAATATAATTATTTATAATTAGTTAAAAAATGAAAAAAAATATTACAAGAATAAAAGGGGTTCAAAACTCACCCAAAACCCAACTATAAAAGTCTCACAATAGGCTATCCACTTCCACAAAACTTCTTTTCTCATACCCAAATGTATCTAAGTCTAACACAATATTGTCCCCATTTTGTTACCCTATATTTACCTAGTATATTACCTAGGTAACCTATTCTAGATCCACTATTTCACATCATAATCAGGACACCCATCATAGGTCCCCTTAATCCAATTCTAAACACTTGGATCGGGGATCCTCAAAAAATTGGAATAACATCCATTTATATAACTAAAATTATATCATGATTTAATAAATTTCTTATAAAAAATTATTCTAGGAAAAATGTGTAAGGGATTCCATATCAACAATATCTCATTTAAATTCTAGCTAAGTTATTCCAATTATCACCAACCTATAAAAAAGATCATTTCAAGGTATATCCACATATATACCATGTGAAAATGATGGAGGAGCACTCAAATCACTTACGATTCAAATAATATAATAGGATAAAAGGTTATTCAATTTCCCACATAGCCTTCCCCTAATCCAAATTCTCTTAATAAAACACATCTCTTACTCTAACGGGTCCATGTTCATGCATCCAAGTTCCATTAAATTTTAATTTACTAAGGTTGTACACCTCTAGGGTTCCTAAATCACATACCCAACTCTTCTTCATCATTACCGGGACCATTAGGGGTTGATGATTTAAGAATTATCAATCTAGGATCCATCAAGGGCCTATAAGTTTTTTTACCACTAATACAGATGAAGGAAATTAAAATTTATTTATAGTTTAAGATTTATCATACACAAGCTTTGAGGCCAAATATCAAATATCACATAATGAAAATTTTAAACCATAAGAATATATTAAGGACCACCTACCTCAAATATATGTATCCCATTTCACTCTCCAGCTCAAAGTTTAGTTATTGATCATCTATAAACATAAATCTATATCTAAATTGATAACTGCTTTAATTTATTATAGAAAAATATAATTATTCATCTTAATTAATTCTTAGTTAATTCCATAATTAATTATTTTGGAATAATTAATGAACAACTTATCAAGTAATATTCTATGACCTAAACCATTATTAATGAGGTATACACCACACTTAATATTTGCCTTGATCTCTAGCATATGAAATCCCTAAAAACCATTATCAATTCATCCATTAATTTCATCCTAAATGATGAAAAATTAAGGAAAACTAGGGAAGTGACTTAACATAATGAAACCACATAAATCAGGGTGAATTTGTCCATTTTGGAACTTTTCTAACCAAGAATAATGAAAGCCCCTTGTAGTTGGATACTTTATCCATTATTTGACGAAATTGTATCTCTAATCCCTTAGTGTAACACTACAAAAGTGAGGAATACGTGAGATGAATAACAAGGATAAGAACCAACATCAATGAAAAAGAAAAAAAAATTATCAATTCAGTTATGGTAGAGAGGAAAAGTAGATTGGGAAGATAATGAGGGGGAGTCATCCTCCACTCTTTATTTCACTATCCAAATAAGGGAACCCTGAGTGGTTTCCTAAAATTAATGTGGGGAAATTCCATTTTCATTCGTATTTTGAAAAATTGCCTAGACTACCACTAGAATTCATTGATATAACACTAGAATTTTATTAATGAGGATAGTGGTGAAACAACATTTTCATTCCCACAATAGTATTGGTGTAATATCACTGAGGCTCTAGTAGCATCTTACTGCCACCACCTGAGCCATATTCATCACCCGGCATAAGAAATTCTACTTCTACCCCATGAATTTTAAGAACACTCCAATTAAACATCCTTTTAAATATTTAATTGTTTCTTTAATCTTTAATTCATGATATCAATCTAAAAATTCAAACTAGTTCCAATTCTTCTCTCTTTTAGACCGAGTTCATCTATAAATTCACTAACTTGAACTAGAGAAGTTCGCTGCATGTAAAATAGGATAAAATATATTTCATATTTTGATGTAATGGTGATGTTAAAATATGAATATATTATGGTAACCCAAATTTATTATTTACCATAATTATAATTATTTTCATTTTCATATCATTAAATAATATCTTTAATAGAGTTTTAAAACAAAAATCAATTGTTTATGAATTATATGATTAATAAAACTTGAGTTAAAGTAGTAGCATGATATAATAGCAAAAAAAATATTCCTATTAAATATTTTATGAATCATTTTTATGATATAACTCTTGGAACTTCATTAATTTAATGAAGGATTGATATTAAACTAGGTTTTGACTCATTGCAAAATAACTAATTCGATCTAGTGAGAATTATCATTATTGAGATTTTATTCTCTCTCCTTATTTTATCTATATATGCACTAACATTTCATAGATATAATATTATTCTAATGGATTAGATATTATATTTTACTAGAAATCATATTACCTACCTGAGAATTTATTTATTGGCCATTTCAAAATTGATTATTTTCAATTACAAATAAGATATATGTTCTTAATTCCCATTATTTTTGATACACTTATTCTAAACTTGTACTAGTAGATTTTGGTGTTTTATTTTTTTGTTCCGTGTTTAGATATATTATATTCTAACAAAACCCTTTAATTATGGCTATAACATATGAATTAATGATCATGTATCTCTATTTGTTTCAATAAATAGACAACTAAAAAATTTGAAAATAATATGTGTATTGACTTGACATGAATATATACCACTATTAGGAAATTGAGGATGATTTTCATATCCTAATTCAAAATGGAAATGATAAAAATAAACTCCTAAAATGGATCAAAAAAAATATAAAAAACCTAAAAAATCACATCAAAGAAGATTATTGTAATATCCCCATATAGACACGGAACCAAGTACTTATATAAGAATGACATATGGCCTCAATAATTCCTCCTCATTCACCATAGGTTATTGACTAGTGATGATGGACTAATAAGATCATTTGGGAGACTATTATCTCAAGATAACCAAATGGATACTTGCAATGATTTACAAAAATTATGGCATGAACAACTCCTTTCTTAGATAATCCACCCTATACAAAATAAATAGGGATCCACTAGTGGGTATATCATGGGATATAATATGATAATAAAATGGTTTTAATATGATATAAATACATATAATTTTTAAAATACAATACATACCAATAATCATATCTATTGACACCTAAATAAACAAAAACTGGTGTAGAATAGGGTTTTAAGTGGTTTTTTATTCACATTCATTATTATTAAAGGAAAAAAATACAATCAATTTCCTGTTTTTTATAAACTGACAAAAAATATGGTGTTTTAGAACAAATTTGATAATTAATTGACTAGCCTATGTCATTATAATATAAAACTAACATAATATATGTTACTAAGCATCGAATTTATTTTAAACTAATGTTGTATTGTGAAATTTAGATAAAAACTTAATTTGTTATTCCATTTTAGTTTTTTATAATAATGTAAATGTGATTATTAAATGTAAATATTTTATAAAAAAAAATTTAATTTAATATACAATTCCAGTTTTAAAAATTGTCATAAATTTTTTCCGATTTTCAACTTTAACATCAGTTATTTTGATGAACGATGATGAAAATGCACTTTAAAAAATATTTTAATTGAAACTAAATACAAACCCATAATAGTGAATCAATTAAAACAAACATAAGTATAAATTCATAGATTTTTTATCATAAAAAATCCAAAATTACAACTAAAGTAAAATTTTATGGTTATAATATCAAATCAATAGCTATCATATAAAAATAAACTAAATTTTAATTACACTTTTAAAATAATCATCTCATATTCCTCGTCAGTGGTTTAACTCATTTATAGAATATAATGTAGTGCCATAACAAATCTATATAATTTAAAGAAAATATTTAAAAGTTAATGTCAATATGATGATATAATATATAAAAGGACATTTTTTAGTAAAACTAACCTTTTCAAAAGCTGTAATTATTTGAATTATAATGATTACATACATATATAATATAACATAATACCCATATTCAATCCCACTTTGTTGATGATGAAATTATAGTTTGAAAAAAAAATTAATAGAAAAAAACATTTTCAGTAGTTAATAAATAAAAGTACTTGTAGAATAAATTTATCATGTGAATAGACATATCTTTTTGATGAGAACACCCATAGCTTCATCATCCATGATGTTTAGATATTTTGTAGACTTTATTTCCAAATATAGGTGGTTACTTGGGATTTACCAGTGGAATTTTAGAATGTGTGTCAGTTGAGAGGTTGGGAAGTTAGACTCATTACACCCTTTATGATTGAATTATTTCATAATTCAAGACTCTCTTATATATTTAATTCATTTCCTAGAATCTTTTCCAAATCCCGATGTCATACTGGCCACCCCTATGAAAACGATCTGATCTAAACTACGTGTTTATGAGAATATCTAGGTATATTAATTTTTTTTACACATTTCTCTTATTAATTTTTGATTTTAGGGTTTATAACCACAATTGGGAAATCCATAATTTATCAGCATCTAAGAAGGTGGTAGATTTTATAAAGTGGGGATCAGTCCCATGAAGTGTAATCATATGTATCCCTATGAAGGGAATTAGAACCCACATAGATCAGTGATTCTTAATGGGAAACTAAATACCTGTTAGTGTTATATGATAAGAACCATTTTGGTTCCTTTTAATTTCACACATCCAAGACCTATTCCATATAGTTTAAAGCCATTCAGAGTGGAAAACTAGGTAGAACATTCCATGCAATGGATGGTATAGGATATATTTATGATTAGTCCTTTATAGTTTATACTTTTTATTGGTATCAAAATAGGAGAAGATATGGTTGGTAATTTTACTTCATAAGAGTCCCATAGATATGGATATCTCCCCTTTGGTCTGTTGGTAATTGGATGTAGAAGGGACACTGTAAAGGTTGGAGTTTATAACAAGTAGGAGACCCATAGAGATGGATGTATCATAGTTTAACTATATAAAACACAAACCTATTATCCTGGAGTTTTTTGTTACATTATTACACTCTTAATAGATATAAGTGATCATATCCAAAAATACCAAATAGTTAAGTATTTTGGGAAAACTAGATACATACTTAAATCTGACATTATATTTGAAAAAAATAAAATAAAACATAGTATTTTAATTGAGAACATCATTATACCCTCTAGAATATACTTTTATATCAATCATAATTCACTCCTTGGAATCCTATAGAATGCAAACATAATAAATGGTTGAGATCATATGAATAGTAGGGGTATGAGTACAACATAAGCTAACATAGAATAAATAAGGTACGAATAATATAAAAGGAATAAATTATGATCAAATAATGTCATAAAAATAATCACATGATCTTTAAAATTATCCATGGATATCATAAATATTCAAATAATTATATGGAAATCAATAACTATTTTCATAATGATGGAATGTATAATGTCAGACATCTTAAACTTGTAGTTGAGGCCTCATGCTAAGACATATAACGAAATGTTTGAGGGATTAACCAAATACCCAAACCGTTATTTCAAATGATACCTACTGAAGTATCAAGGGTCTCTTAAAGTTTAGGCCCCATCCATCACATAATAATTCCAATGCATTCATCATATGAATAAACCATAATACTTAATCAATATTCCTCAAAAATCAATAACTAACAATACTAGAAGAACTAGAATATGGAATGTCAATACTTTCCCCATTAAAACTATTCATAAACCATCTGGATAAAAATTTAAGATAATATCATTAGTTTATATCCTTATTATAGAATAAAATTCAACAAATAATTTTGACATAGATGAAAATACTTTAAACAGATTATTATAAAATTTATAGAGGAAAATGTTATTTTCACTTTGAAATCACTTATTTAAAATCTAAAAATTTATAAAATATTAAGGATTTTTTTGGAAAATAAACTTTGAAAATTTTAAATTAATATTCAAATCATTGGTTGGTCATGATGGTGGGAAACTATATTAATTCCATTTATGTTAAAAAAATATTCCTTTCACATTTTTAGTAAAAAGTCAAAAGTACTTCATTTAGAAAACAATAAGAAGATTCCTTTTAAACCATTATTTAAATTTTAAAACAAGGATTAAAATTATTTTAAAAATTAATTTTTTAATAGTAAAAAAATATTTCAAATACTTTAAGTAAACTATGGACATATAAGAAGAATTTTCCTAGCCAAGTAGAAAAAAAGTCTTTTTTCCTTAAAAAAATACTTTAGTATCTTGAGTACTTAAAGAGAAGAGAATGAAATAAAAACATGTAATTTAAAAAATAACCATATTAGAATACAATTCATAGGATTATTGAGATATAAGTCATAAAATTTCAAAATCGTAAACATAATCATAAACAATCTTGATAAATAATGAAATTGTAATATAAATCACATTCCTTAGGTACGACTTCCGTAGTATGTCTTAAAACCTCTGATATAATGAATATAGATTTATTATACATATATTAAGTAAAAATACTTATATATATTATACCATATATTATTAACTTATAAACATTTATCACCTTTTTATTATCAATTCTTTATTAAAATCAGTGTTTCGGGTGATGACTACTTTATTTTTCATGTATATTTTGGTTTGGTAGTTTTGGTCCTTGTACTTTGATCATGGTTCCATATTCTAGGTAATTTTAATTATGATATAAATATAATATATATTCATTATATATTTATATATACATATTTATAATCATCCCTAAAAGGTAGAGAGAGAAAAATGAATTAACTGTTCATGTAGACGGTAGGCCATATGTACGCATGAACGCTGTTATCACTTTTGAAAAAATGGAATGAAATAAAGTTAAATAATAATTCACCTTTCCAAAATAATTATTTTATAATATATATCAGATATATTTATTAAATATATCCTTATGACAATCCATGTAATGTAGAAATGAAAAATGAATCACATCACTTTGTGGAGGTGGTAGTCAACATGTATGTATGAGCAACATTATCAAATATATGGGAATGTAAGAAGTTAGTTATGATATTATAATTAAATAAGAATAATTAAGTCATAAAAATATTATTAAAATTTTAATCCATCATAATAACCATCCATTAAATATTGTGATATAAAATGAATTGTATTTATATGTGGAGCTGGTAGTCCACACATATGTACAATCAATACTTTTATATCCCATTTGATCGAAAATTTAGTAGATAATGGTAGTTTCATAATTATAATAAAATTTAAGTAAATTTAGGATACTAAATTTATTATCTTATGATAAATAACATAGACTTATAGGAGGTAAAATTAGAATTAAAAAGAAAGTAATCGGTTATGGAGATTACCTCTTCCTTGAAATAACTCCTTTATATCTTCTCTTAAGAACCCTAGGCTGGTCATTTTGGAATACTAAAACCTATATAATATGGATAAGGATGTTGGGGAGATAAATTTTTAGGGTTTATTCAAGATAAATGACACAAAATGGAGTAAATAAATGGTGGGAGTGGTGTCCTTTTATAAGTTGGGGAGAGGACACACTTGTGATTTCTTAAAACATTGAAATATTATAATGTCATACTTAAGAACATTTCTTAAAAATGGACATTGCTTTGATGGTGGGATATTATGAGGTTGAAATATGACAATAAAATAGTATTTAGACTAGTTAAATTGGATAAACTACCCATATCTTGTCACGACCCGTCCTCGGGGCCCGTGCCGTGACTACCCCAAGACCGCCTTCCATAGGCCAGGGGCTGGTGACTAGCACCAAGGCGTAATTCCCGATAAAAAGGGAAGACATTGCCTTTGTAAAGTAAACAAACACCACAAAGCAAGCAAGTAGTAGAAGTAAACACTAAGTGAAAACTGATACAAAAGTAAGTGCGGAAAAGTAAGTGGGCCAGTATACAAACCCAAACTGAAAGTAAAGTACAACTGGAAAGGAAAAACATCAACTGAAAGTAAAGCCGCAGCCTTGAGCCGTCCACTGGAAGTCCCACCTGAAGGGTGAGTACAGATAGCCTCCGCAGCTCCTCGGGTCCATCCGTTCGCTCTGAGTACGTCCCGCCCAGTAGTACACCTCCGGGTACCGACCTGCTCCTCGTGCCTCTACCATGATCAGCGTTGTCCGTTGTCTGCAACCAACACAACGGAGTGCGGGCATAGCCCGTGCAGGGGTGAGTATAAGCTACTCAACAGGGACCCCGAGACCCCCGAAGGTCTCCCAGAATCCACAAAGGAAAATCCTCAAAGGGAAGATACAATCACGAAGTAACATCCGACACTACTTAGGTATATGCCCATACATATACCTAAGTCATCAATTCCAGTTTGGCTCCAACATCCGAGCTCAAGTACAACCCAGTCCACACAGGAAAGCAAAATGTAATCCACACAGGATAGCACAACACAATCCACATAGGAAAGCAAAACAAGATTCAGCTCACACAGGTATACTTCTTCGTATGACGATAGAGATGATCAGATATAGCCACTGATTCATCTAAGCCGTCGAACCCACAAAGTATCGATAGGTACTAACCCCCGCAATGACCCACAAAGGATCGAACCCACACAGGATTGATAGGTAACTAACCCCCGCAATGACCCACACAGGATCGGACCCACACAGGATCTGTAGGCGCTGGCCCACATAGGACCGCTGAGCGCTGAACCACACAGGATCTGACCCACACAGGATCGGTAGCACTGACCCATGTAGGATCGTTGAGTGCTGTAGTCGTCGTCGTTGAATCCACTGAGGATCTTTGTATAGTCATCGTCGTCGTCGTAGTCGCAGCTAGCTCTAGGGTTCCCGCACACAACAAGCTCATTCGGGAGGGTCTGCTCCACGAGCCAAGGGGCTGATACATCAACTGACACATATTCCGGATTTGATGTATCCAAAAGTTCCGTATCATCAACAGGAACTCAATGTCACAGACGGCGCGTCAATTGGACGCCCGGTCTGAGAGTTATTGGCTTTTTCGTCCCAGGGGCCCGGTTGGTTTTTAAGTCAAAAACAACCCGACCATACTCCACCTGCATCCAAACCATGTGCGGAGTAAGCCAAAAGATCTGTCTCACTTAGAGGAATCCATCAAAGTTGACGACACGTCAATCGGACGTCCGGAGCTCAAGCTATGAGCGTTTCCGCTCCGAGGGCCCGGTGGGTTTCGTGTATGAACCCACATGGCCGAACCCAAAGTTCTTAGAAACCTTGAGTGCGATATACCGAAATGACCGTCTCGATCCAAGGATCACATCGCAACTGACGGTGCATCGATCGGAGGCCTGTAGCTCATGTTATGGGCAACCGACCGGAAGAGGTTCGATATTTAAGGGATTCGGGCCCGGTCCGACCCGACCCGATACCCCCAGGGTCGGCCCGAACCGGGTTCGGGTCCGGCCCGCTTGGGCGCGGCCTAGCCCGGCCCGGCTGGCATGGCGTGGCCCGGCCTGGCGGTCCGGTCTGGCGGACCGGCCAGGGCAGTCGGACCAGAGCGCGGCGCGCTGGCTAGGGGCTCGGCCGAATGGCCGAGCCGTTTTGGATGCAGGGGGCACTGCCCCCGCGTGAAGGAAACCGCGGCCCCTTTATGGGGCCGCTCAGCTGGCCGGCCGGGGGTTTATAACCCCTGGCTTTTCCCCGGTCCGGCCGGCCCGCTCCGGCCGGCCGACTTCTGCCGCCACGGGACCGGCAAGCCGGTCCCCCCTGCTCCGTCGCCAATGGCCTGATTTCGGCCGCCGGTTCCGCTGCTCCGCCGCGGCTTTAGCTGCGGCCTTGGTCCGTCCGGCGCGGGGCGACGGCGCCGCGCCCTTCCGCCACGTCCCCGCTCCGGCCGCGGTACTTGTGTGGTTCACCGGCGCGGCGCGACGGCGCCGCATCTCTGGTTCATCTTCAACGGCGCGGCGCGACGGCGCCGCACTTTTGGTTCATCTTCAACGGTGCGGCGCGACGACGCCGCGTCTTGGTTCGTCTTCAACGGCGCGGCGCGTCGGCCCCGCACTTCTCCCCCTTTCCTTATCAAAATTCCGCGCGGTGATTCGACACCGCGTTGCCTTGCTCGCCGCAACAATATCAACAACCAAAAAAGGGAGGAGTGTCGGCTGTGTTTGTGCGGTCCGACCTCCTCCCATTATCATGATAACAGGCGGTTCAAAGAAAAGGAGAAAGCGACGGAAGATTTCACGAACTAACAAATAAAATAAAATATATCCCTACCTCAACGTTGACGTCGAATGAACGTTCGTCGCGGAATTAACCATCGTGGAAGAAAAGGATCGCCGTGGAAGAAGAGGATCATCGTTGGCGTTAGGTGATCTCCGAGGAAGGCATCTCTCGCCATCGTCCGCCATCAGAGGTTGGCGTTCTTCGTTGGCGGTGGAGCGTTATTCGTGTTTTTCATCGAAGAACGAAGAATCTTCTCTTTTTCTCCCAAAGGCTTAACACAACACAAACCCAACCATTATAAAATATGTCCTTCCCTTATTTTATTATCAACATAAGAATTTTGAAATTCAATAGATTAGAAACGAACAATTAATTCAAAGAATTAATTGTAATGATTTAACCGCCCAATTTAATGAGGCGTTTCTTAACCAGAATAAACGTAAGGTTTGACTTTCATTAAAAGGGGGGGTTGCGGGTGCGTTACTTAGAAGGGAAGAAACGGCGAGGCTCGTGCGGGCCCTACCTCACAAATATCCTACCAAGTGGGTAGGATATTGTGGGTACCACCTTATCCGCTTAACTTAGGTTAAGCCGCTTTAAGTGAAATAAAATAAATTGGCGCACCACTTTTATTTTATTTCTTAACTTAACCCCAAAAATTAAAAACCACAACCAAGCAAACGCAACTCCGGAAAAGGTGTTTCTAAGCAAATATCGGCGCTGCGATTCCATCGGTGCCCTCAGATTTCGATTCCGAGCACCGGTTCAAAAGTTATAAAAACTTGCTCATTCGTTCACTAAACGTACCTGAGCTAAACTTCAGAAAATGATTCCAGGCACACCGGGCCTCGGAATCAGGTGCCGTCAGAAACTGCGTTCTTGTAAAATTCCAAAGAAAATTAAGAAAAAAAATTTCTTGAATTTTACGGTTCTTTACATCACTCCCACCTCAGGGATTTACGTCCCCGTAAAGATACACAAAAAACTAGAGAAACAAAAGTGGGTACTGAGCACGCATCTGAGCCTCCCGCTCCCAAGTGCTCTCCTGGAGGTTCCCATGCTGCCATCTGATGCGCACTAGAGGAATCGACCGTCCACGTAGGACCCACTCCTGTCAATCCTCGATCTCCACTGGAACCTCCGCAAAAGTCGCCCCATCATCAACGTCCAGCTCCCCATGGTCAATGATATGCGTCGGGTCGTGCACGTATCTCCTCAGCTGAGATACGTGGAAGACGTCGTGCACCCGGTGCAACTGAGGTGGTAGAACCAGGCAATATACCACCTCGCCAATCCTGCTGAAGACCTGGAACGGTCCGATGAAGCGAGGAGATAACTTGCCACCTCAGCCAAATATCCACAATCCACGTCGAGGTGAGACCCGCAAGAAGACGTGGTCACCATCCTCGAACTCTAGTGGACTCCGCCTCCTGTCAGCATAAGACTTCTGCCAGCTCTGAGCTGTCCTCATCTGCTCCTGGATGACCTAGACCTTCTCTGTCGTGGCCTGGACCAACTCCGGTCCCACAAGTCCTGACTCCCCAGGGTCTGTCTAGCACAAATGACATCTGCAAGGTCGGTCGTACAACGCCTCGTATGGTTCCATCCTGATGGTGGAGTGGTGGCTGTTGTTGTACGCGAACTCCACCAAGGGTAGGTGGTCCTCCCAACTACGACCAAATTCGAGGACACATGCGCGGAGCATGTCCTCGAGAGTCTGAATGGTCATCTCCGTCTGACCTCTGTCTGAGGGTGAAAGGCGGTGCTCAGACGTAGCTACGTCCCGAACGCCTCCTGCAACCCCTTCCAAAGACGGGAAGTAAAGCAAGCATCTCGATCGGAGATGATAGATGATGACACACCGTGAACTCGTATAGTCTCCTGAACTTAAAGACGTCCCAAGCTCTCCACTGAGCCCTGCTCTCTGATGGGTATGAAGTGAGCCGACTTGGTGAGTCCGTCGACAATCACCCAAATGGAGTCGTGACCTTTGGAAGTGTATGGAAGTCCAGTCACGAAGTCCATAGATATCCCTTCCTACTTCCACTCCAGGACCTCCAAGGGCTATACCAAGCTTGCTGGTACCTGATGCTCTGCCTTCACCTACTGGCAAGTGAGGCATCGAGAAACGAACTCTACCACAACCTTCTTCATGCCCGGCCACCAGTGCTGTCGTCTGAGATCCTAGTACATCTTTGCCACTCCAGGATGTACCGCCAAAGGGGAAGTGTGAAAATCTCTCAGCACCTCCTCCCGTAAAGCAACTGGTACTAAGGTACATCCTCTGAAAAGGACGTCGTGCTCTCCTCCTAAGGAGAAACCATCAGGTGCCTATCCTGAGGATAACTGTGCACGCCTCATCTCATAGTCAGCGTCCCCATGCTCTGCATCTCTGACCCGCTGTAGTAGTGGAGGAGTGACTGTGAGTGATTGAAGGAAGGCTGCTCCATCTCTATCCACAAAGGATATCTGAAAAGCGGCTAGCTGCCCTGTAACCTCCCCAAGTAGCTGAATGCCCGTCCTCCTACTGAGAGCATCGGCTACCACGTTCCCCTTCCCAGGAGTATAGACTATCTGAAAGTCATAGTCCTGGAGGAACTCGAGCCATCGCCGCTGTCTCAGGTTCAGGTCCTTCTGAGAGAAGATGTACCTGAGACTCTGATGGTCAGAAAAGACTGTAAAGCGCTCGCCCATCAGGTAGTGTCTCCATGTCTTCAGAGCGAAGACCACTGCTGCTAACTCTAGATCATGGGTAGCGTAGTTCTGCTCATGCGGCCTCAACTGAAGTGATCCATAGGCGATCACCGCCCGTTCCTGCATCAGGACACATCCGATTCCGGTCCCTGATGCATCGTAGTAGACTATGTACCCTACTCCCTCCTCCGGCAACCTCAAGATAGGTGTGCTGGTCAATCTCTGTCTCAGCTCCTGGAAGCTCTACTGACATCTGTCTGACCACACAAAGGGTTTCCCCTTCTTCATCAAAGCTGAGAGTGGTGCCGCAACTTTGGAGAAGTCTGGCACAAATCTCCGATAGTATCCAGCTAGTCCCAAGAAACTCTGCACCTCTATCACGCTCCTGGGTGGCTCCCAAGCTAGCACTGCCTCGATCTTCATAGGATCCACCGCAACTCCCACCTCAGAGATGACGTGTCCCAAGAAGTGGACCTCACGTATCCAGAACTAACACTTAGAGAGCTTTCCATTAAGCTGGTGCTCTCGGAGTGTGTCTAGTACAACCCGCAAGTGGTAGGCGTGCTCCTCCTCAGTCGTTGAGTATATCAAAATGTGTTTGATGAAGACCACGACAAATCGATCGAGGTATGGCTGAAAGATCATGTTCATGATGCCCATGAACACTGCGGGAGAATTGGTTACACCGAAGGGCATAACCAAGAACTCATAGTATCCATACCGACATCTGAAGGTCGTCTTCTGCACGTCCTCGTCCTGAACTTTGAGCTAATGATAGCCTGACCTGAGGTCTATCTTCGAGAACCACCGTTCTCCCTTGAGCTGATCGAAGAGGTCATCAATACTCGGTAGCGGATAATTGTTCCTCACTGTCACCTGGTTCAGGCGACGATAGTTGACAAAAAGTCGCAAGCTCCCGTCCGCATTCTTGGCGAACAATATCGGGGAAGCCCAGGGTGAAACACTGGGTCGGATGAATCCCTTGCCCTGCAAGTCCTCCAACTGTACCCGTAGCTCTCGAAGCTCGGCGGGAGCCATCCGGTATGCTGGAGTGGATATCGAGGCTTTTTTGGGGTACAGATCAAGATAAAATTCTACCTCTATGTGAGGACGTAGTCCTGGAACGTCGTCAGGAAAAACGTCCGCATACTGATCTACCACTGCAGGAAAACTAGGACTCTGCACGTCAACTGCTCCTAGGATGAGGCTAGCCAACTGATGAGTGATGGGCTGTCCTCTCCTCTGTGAGAGTCCATCCTGTGCTGCAAAGGCTCCCTTCTTGCCGGTGAAGGTGAACCTGCTCCCGTCGGTGCATACACATCGCACCTTGTGCCTAATATAGTCAATCTGAGCATGGAATGTAGATAACCAATCCATGCCCAAGATGACGTCGTAAGGCCTCGACCCCACTACAAGAAGATCCCAGTCGAAGCTCTCTCCTCCTAGAGTAATCTCACACTGCCGGCACCAGTGCGTAATCGTCGAGTCTTCTCCCGTAGGAGTATCTAGACGTAAGGATCGAGCCAACAGCTCTGTCAGAATCTCCGAGCTCCGAACAAGGGCAGTGGCTATGAAAGAATGACTTGCTCCTGTGTCTATAAGAACTACAGCAAGGGTGGAATAGACACAGATAGTACCTCGAATCATCTCAGGCGCACCGTGGTCGTAGGCCTCCCCTGCCTGGAGCTGTGCCTGTCTCTGCCCGCCAGCTCCCTGTGGTCGGGGTGGACCTCATGGTGGTGGTGGTGGTAGAGCCTCAAAGCGTCTCCCACCACCTACTGCACGTCCAGCTCCCCTGCCTCGTCCGCCTGCTCCTTGCGGACCACCACGGTCGACCCTCTGCCTCTACCTGGGTGGCCCCTCAATCTTCTGTTGCTCCTCGGCACGGCGGGTCGGGCAGTCACGAGCCATGTGGCCCTGCCCGCCACATGTGTAGCACTGTCTGCCTCTTGAAAGACTGACTCTGCGTTGTGTGCCCCGCACTGCTGAGCCAGTGTCCTGAGGTCGACTGTCCGAGGGTCTGGTCTTCCTAGACCCATGAGTCATCTGTCAACTACCTTCTGCAGAAGACTCTGCTACCTACCACCCTGCGGTAGGTCTCGCTGCTGATGTAGACTCAGCAAGAAAGCTCTCGATCAAAAGGGCTCGCTCCAGTACTCCTGCCTGAGTCGGAATGCTGAGGGAGATCAGCGATGCCCTGATCTCATGCCTCAACCCCTGTTCAAGGGTCTGGGCCTGGAAGAATGGGTCCCATACCATATCTGTTGAGTAGCGCGAGAGATTGGTAAATCTCTCCGAGTACTGGGCGACCGTCAAGCTGCCCTGCCGCAGCTGTAGAAGCTCCTGGATGTGCACCGCACGAAGGTTGGATGGGACGAACTCCAAGAAGAAGAGGCTCTCAAAGTCCTTCCAGAGGAGAGATGCCTCATCGTGCACCTAGAGCATCAAGCTCCACCATCTGCCTGTTGCCGCATGCAGTAGGCTCACTACGAGGATCACCATGAGGTCTGCTGGTGTCCTCACTAACCTGAAAACTCGTACCACAGCCTCCAGCCAATCCTCAACTGCTTGGGGGTCTGTCTCCCCGCGGAACCTGGGCGGTCGCTGGTGCTGAAACTCGTGCAGTGCACTAAGGAGACGTGCATCGTCAGCGGCTGGGGATGGTAGCATCGGTGGCTCGGTGGGTAGAGGTACCGCCAGTGCCTCTGCTGTCAAACGACCCTGTACCGAGGCCTCGTCACTTGGTGGGCTGTCGTCACGCACAACTCTCGGAACCCTAGATGGCGGCCGTCGTGGGGCCATCCTGAAAAGAAACAGGTGCGCCATGGTCAGAATAGTATACCTAGTAAGCTGACATAAAGTAATCACAAAGAAAAATTGAAACACACATGCAATCAATGTTTTCGTGTATTAAGTCGGAAATCAGAAGTCAAGGTCCTGGTGTATGGATATGTCAGCCACCGCACCAACACTGGACTCCCTGGACTGATAACCACACTCAATACCCTTAACACTATTGCTTCACATAGAAGAAAGATCAAAGTCCCAAGTTCTATGGTAGAACCGAACTCCTCTGATACCAATTTGTCACGACCCGTCCTCGGGGCCCGTGCCGTGACTACCCCAAGCCCGCCTTCCATAGGCCAGGGGCTGGCAACTAGCACCAAGGCGTAATTCCCAATAAAAAGGGAAGACATTGCTTTTGTAAAGTAAACAAACACCACAGAGCAAGCAAGCCGTAGAAGTAAACACTAAGTGAAAACTAATACAAAAGTAAGTGCGGAAAAGTAAGTGGGCCAGTATAAAAACCCAAACTGAAAATAAAGTACAACTGGAAAGGGAAAACAGCAACTGAAAGTAAAGCCGCAGCCTCGAGCCGTCCACTGGAAGTCCCACCTGAAGGGTGAGTACAGATAGCCTCCGCAGCTCCTCGGGTCCAGCCGTTCGCTCTGAGTACGTCCCGCCCAGTGGTCCACCTCCGGGTACCGACCTGCTCCTCGTGCCTCTACCACGATCAGCGTTGTCCGTCATTTGCAACCAACACAACGGAGTGTGGGAATAGCCCGTGCAGGGGTGAGTTTAAGCTACTCAGTAGGGACCCCGAGACCCCCGAAGGTCTCCCAGAATCCACAAAGGAAAATCCACAAAGGGAAGATACAATCGCGAAGTAACATCCAACACTGCTTAGGTATATGCCCATACATATACATAAGTCATCAATTCCAGTTCGGCTCCAACATTCGAGCTCAAGTACAACCCAGTCCACACAGGAAAGCAAAACGTAATCCACACAGGATAGCACAACACAATCCACATAGGAAAGCAAAACATGATTCAGCTCACACAGGTATACTTCTTCGTATGACGATAGAGATGATCAGATATAGCCACTGGTTAATCTAAGCCGTCGGACCCACAAAGGATCGATAGGTACTAACCCCCGCAATGACCCACAAAGGATCTGACCCACACAGGATTGATAGGTAACAAACCCCTGCAATGACCCACACAGGATCGGACCCACACAGGATCTGTAGGCGCTGGCCCACATAGGACCGCTGAGCGCTGACCCACACAGGATCTGACCCACACAGGATCGGTAGTACTGATACACGTAGGATCGCTGAGTGTTGTAGTCGTCGTCGTCGAATCCACTGAGGATCTCTGTACAGTCGTCGTTGTCAAATCCACTGAGGATCTCTGTACAGTCGTCGTCGTCGTCGTCGTCGCAGTCGCAGCCAGCTCTAGGGTTCCCGCACACAGCAAGCTCGTTCGGGAGGGTCCGCTCCACGAGCCGAGGGGCTGATACATCAAATGACACATAGTCCGGATTTGATGTATCCAAAAGTTCCGTATCATCAACAGGAACTCAATGTCACAGACGGCGCGTCAATCGGACGCCCGGTCTGAGAGTTATTGGTTTTTTCGTCCCAGGGGTCCGGTTGGTTTTTAAGTCAAAACCAACCCGACCATACTCCACCTGCGTCCAAACCTTGGGCGGAGTAAGCCAAAAGATCCATCTCACTTATATGAATCCATCAAAGTCGACGGAACGTCAATCGGAAGTCCGAAGCTCAAGCTATGAGCGTTTCCGCTCCGAGGGCCCGATTGGTTTCATGTACGAACCAACCCGGCCGAACCCAAAGTTCTCCGAAACCTTGAGTGCGATATACTGAAATGAGCGTCTCGATCCAAGGATCGCATCGCAATGTACGGTGCGTTGATCGGAGGCCCGTAGCTCAAGTTATGGGCAACTGACCAGAAGAGGTTCGGTATTTAAGGGGTTCAGGCCCGGTCCGACCCGGCTCGATACCCCCAGGGTCGGCCTGAACTGGGTCCGAGTATGGCCCGCCTGGGCGCGGCCCGGCCCGGCTGGCGCGGCGCGGCCCGACCTAGGCTCGGCCCGGCCCAGCTGGCGCGGTGCGGCCCGGCCTGGCGGTCCGGTCTGGCGGACCGGCCAGGGCAGCCGGCCCGGCGCGCGGCGCACTGGCGCGCTGGCCAGGGGTTCGGCAGAACGACCGAGCCATTTCAGATGCGGGGGGCGCTGCCCCCGCATGAAGGAAACCGCGACCCCTTTATGGGGCCGCTCAGCTGGCCGGCCGGGGGTTTGTAACCCCCCGGCTTTTCCCCGATCTGGTCGGCCCGCTCCGACCGGCCGGCTTCTGCTGCCACGGGACCAGCAAGCTGGTCCCCCCTGCTCTGTTGCCAGCGGCCTGATTCCGGCCGCCGGTTCCGCTGCTCCGCCGCGGCTTAAGCCGCGGCCCCGCTCTGGCCGAGGTACTTTTGTGGTCCACCGGCGCGGCGCGACGACGCCACGTCTCTGGTTCGTCTTCAACAGCGCCACGCTTTTGGTTCGTCTTCAACGGCGCGGCGCGACGGCGCCGCATCTTGGTCCGTCTTCAACGGCATGGCGCGACGGCGCCGCACTTCTCCCCCTTTCCTTATCAAAATTCCACGCGGTGATTCGGCACCGCGTTGCCTTGCTCGCCGCAACAATATCAACAACCAAAAAGGGGAGGAGTTTCGGCCATGTTTCTGCGGTCTGACATCCTCCCGTTATCGTGATAACAGGCGGTTCAAAGAAAAGGAGAAAGCGACGGAAGATTTCACGAACTAACAAATAAAATAAAATAAATCCCTACCTCAACGTTGATGTCGAACGAGCGTTCGTTGCGGAATTAACCGTCGCAGAAGAAAAGGATCACTGCGGAAGAAGAGGATCACCGTTGGCGTTAGGTGATCTCCGAGGAAGGCGTCTCTCACCGTCGTCCGCCGTCAGAGGTTGGCGTTCTTCGTTGGCGGTGGAGCGTTCTTCGCGTTCTTCGTCGAAGAACGAAGAATCTTCTCTTTTTCTCCCAAAGGCTTAACACAACACAAACCCAGCCATAATAAAATAATTCCTTCCCTTATTTTATTATCAACATAAGAATTTTGAAATTCAAAAGATAAGAAATGAACAATTAATTCAAAGAATTAATTGTAACGATTTAACTGCCCAATTTAATGAGGCGTTTCTTAACCAGAATAAACGTAAGGTTTGACTTTCATTAAAAGGGGGGGGGGTTGCAGGTGCGTTACTTAGAAGGGAAGAAACGGTGGGGCTCGTGCGGGCTCCACCTCACAAATATCCTACCAAGTGGGTAGGATATTGTGGGTCCCACCTTATCCGCTTAACTTAGGTTAAGCCGCTTTAAGTGAAATAAAATAAATTGTCGCACCACTTTTATTTTATTTCTTAACTTATCCCCAAAAATTAAAAACCACACCCAAGAAAACGCAACTTCGGAAAAGGTGTTTCTAAGAAAATACCGGCGCCGCGATTCCATCAGTTCCCTCAGAATTCGATTCCGAGCACCGGTTCAAAAGTTAGAAAAACCTGCTCGTTCGTTCACTGAATATACCCGAGCTAAACTTCGGAAAATGATTCCGGGCGCACCGGGCCTCAGAATCAGGTGCCGTCAGAAACTGCGTTCTTGTAAAATTCCAAAGAAAATTAAGAAAAAAATTTCCTTGAATTTTACGGGTATTTATATATCTCTTGGTTTAACCTCTCGGTAAACCCTTTTTAACCTTAATAATAATGCCAATTTTCACTCCTCATTATGACCAAAATTAAAAGTTTAAAAATTAAAAAATTTATAAATTTCGATTCCACATATGAAATCAATTTTATCAAATATAATTCTCATAAGTGGAAGAATTTAATTTAAGATTAATTCAACAAAACATGATTAAAAGGTTTTCAGAAAAAATATTTTCTTAAGTATAAAATGTTTTTATACTAAAATACTCATAAAATTAATTCCAATGACCATTAATGAATTATTAATAATATAAATGAATTAATTATAATTTTTATATATTTAAAAAAATTAACTTTGTAAATTCTAGATATCAAATGATAGTTTTCAATAAAAGTCAATATTTTTCACTATTCATTACAAAAATCTTTTCTGAAAATCCTCATGAATTCTCCCTAAGATAATTTTTTCATGCTGATTTCAAAAGTTAAGTTCATTTTTTAAAATAAATTTTCTAAAAGTGGTAAAAATAATTATATTACTTTTTTATAGAAATAAAAAAAACTATTTTTAGGGAAAATGTATTTCTGAAGCATATAGAGACTTTGATAAAAATTGAGTAAAAATTTATTAATATATTTGAATTATTTAAAAAATATTAGAAAGTGGTTATTTATATTCATATTTCCAATTTAATAACTAGGTTAATGACATATTGTAATGTCCTGGATACAGATGCCAATCAAGGTGCCTCATACACGTTGGTCACATTGCCTCAAGCGCATCTCCCTAAGCACCAGAGGATACCATCTAGAAGTGAAGGCCAAGGTGTGATATTGAGGAGACTATTCCCTCATTATCATATTTTAACACAGTGGAAAAAATAGAAAATAAATAGAGGAATCAGTAATACCATGCAACAAAAGTAAACAACAGAAGACTAATAAGATAAATAACTAGATGTCATATCATTCAAAAGATGATGCTGCATGTTACATGTTTTAGGAAAATATCCAAAATAGGTTAGACTATAGTAATACATGATATAAGTACCAAAAGTAAAAAATTGGGAAAAAGAGACTCAAAATAATCACAAACTTGGGCTTGGTCCCATGCTCTCATGCACTTAAACATCATATCAAGTACCTATATAAGTGTGCTTTACATTTTCAAAACCCATAACCATATAAACTGTTTGGGCCAAAAAACATGACCCAAATAGGGTGTGATACTAAAGCCCAGTAGGAAACCACCCAAGGTTTATTCTAATCTATCAATGAATATATATTACATGCAGTGTACAATAATGAAAGCAATAAGCTAGGAAGTACTCAAAAGTAAAAAATCCTACAAGAAATATTTTTCATTTAAATTCATTTCATGTTCATTAACAATGAAATTACATTTAATTATATAAGTCTCGAGATCCGACATAATCTCAAAATCCCCCATATAAAAGTTATGACAAAAAATGTCTCAGAAGACCATCTAAACAAACAAAATTGAAGACCGAATCCAAGACTGTGCTTTGGCTTGGAAAACACATCATAATATATTCCATTTCAATATTAAATTTATAACTTGAGCCCATCCACTATATCTATGGTTCACTCACGACTTAAACATAATAACCTCTTTGCGTCCAACTATATAATTGTAATCTGAATCCATGCTTTACCCAAGGTATAAGTAAATGCCAACTCAGGACATATAAAAAATTCCAATAGAACCCATCCATGGAATCCCTCAATGGATCCATGGTTCACTCGGTAGTTAAGTATATCCTCCATTATCCCATACACTATATTCGTAGTTCTCTCACAGCTTTAACATAATATCCTCTTTGAGTCCATCCATGGCATTATAATCTGAATCCATGGCTCACCCATGGTGCATGGTGCAATAGTCATATGATCCTGTCCATGGCCTTTTAACCAGAGACCATGGTTCTCCCATCGCTATTTGCCCCTATAATGTTTAAAATTTAATTAAACATTTCATATTAGAAGCAACAAGTGTAAATTAAACAATTACATGGATTTAACATTAAACAACTCACATGGGAAAATTTATCATAATGACCATCACATGTAAATTAAACTATTACATGGCTTAAACATTAATTAACTCACATGGGCAGGTTCATGGTTGGAGAAAAACATTCCAAACATGTTTAAACAAGCATAGGCATACAAAGTTCAAGGGGAAAATGAACCATACCATTCCCTAACCAATTCAATTACAATTTGACAACCTTGTAATTTATTAATAATCTCAAATCATTTTTAATAACCCAGAAAGGGAGAAAAAGACATTCCTCATAGAAATACTTTGCCAACGGCCATAAACGGTCATCCAAGGAACCTCACCCATGGGTTGGTCCTCAATCAAGTTATACAACCTAGAAAATGCTTTAAAACACTTATTAAATTACCTAAACATCAATAGGAAACAACAAAGTTCAATTATAAATCAAGGAAAAACCCCAAAAATGGGCACATGACACTCTGGTATATATAAAAAACTTGAATATTATCAAAAGGCACAAGACCACAAACCTCATACTCATATGACTCCTCATCCAGCATCGACCTCTAATTCATCCTAGAATGGAGTAAATCTAAAAAATGATCATAAATTCCCAAACCTCAATAATTTGGTTGATAGAAGGAGATATGAATAATGACTTAAAAGGATTCAATAAATCACCGAAGGGGTTCCAATGCAACCGACAATGTTCAAAATGGAGTCCAAATAAAGAATCTGGAACCTAATCTACCTTAGGTTGACTTGCATGCTGTTTTTCATGAACCTGGGGTGATGGGTTCTCTCCATATAAAAAATGAGGATACTACCCATTTGGTTAAAAAAATTCATTGTGTGTAATAGAAACTACAATGTGTAGTCTTCTCATTTTCCATGTTCTACCGACTTCTCTTACACGTCATGAACAAGTCCTGGCCAAACCATTACACAGTGTGGACTAGGATTACATGGAGTGTAACCCCCATTCATGTCGTGAAATAGTCCTATAGCCTAGCCCCCAACCTTCTTTTCCACCTCTTTCATAGATACCATCTGAAAAGAAAAGATCCATACCTCAAAGGAAGAATTGGGTTCTTACAAACTTCCCCCTTAAAGCAAATTTTCCCTAAATTTCTCTTCCAATGGTGGTGAAGAAACATCTAAGAATAACTACAACCACTACAATCGTATATAGACCTCCCTCTTCTAGGTCTTGTCATGTACTTAGCCTTAATTCCATAACACCCTTACTAAAGTAATCGACCAGCCATGAAGAACCTTCATGCTACGATCCACAATTCATATAGGATGATCCTCAAAGGATCTATCTACCAGTAACTCAACCTCCTTGGTATGAAAAGAGTGAGATGGGTCTGAAAATTATCATCAAAACTAAGGAATCTGGAAGATTTTGTGCATATCCTGGTACCTCTGAGGTAACTAAAATAGATAGGTTATCGAACCGACTCCCTCTAGAATCCTGAATGGCTCGACATATCTCGGTGAAAGCTGACCCTGTCTCCCGGTCTTCTTGTGTACCAACCTCGGTGAAACATGCAGGAAAACCCAATCCCCAACATCAAACACAAAAGTTCATCTATAATGACCAGTGTACGATTTTTGACAAGATTTCACATTATCCATCTACTTCTGAATCAACTGTACCTGCTCAGTGGTCTCCTGGAAAAGACGTGGTCCCAACCTAACTACATCTCCTACCTCCAGACAACACAGGGGTAATCAGTATGAACTATCGTACAAAGCCTCATCTGGATCCAATTTAATAGTATCCTAAAATCTATTTTTATAGGAGAACTCAACCATGGTTATGTGTCTCTCCCATGATACCCCAAAATCTAGGATGCATTCTTGTAGCATGTCCTCTAACACCTGAATCAGGCACTTTGACTGGCCATCCATTAAGGGGTGGTAAGCTATGCTTAGAATCATAGTTTTACCCATTTACCTTCATATCCCTTTCCAGAAATGAGAAGTAAACTGGGTGTCCCTATCTAAAATGATAGAATGAGGGACCCTATGTAGTCATACAATCTCACAGATGTACAACCTCCCAAACTCATCAATAATGAATGATTCCTTGATCAGTAAGAAATGTGTTTCCTTTATGATCTTATCAACAATAACCCATAAAAAATCATTAACTCAAGGAGACCTAAGTAAAAACCTCATTAAATCCATGAAGACATCATTATATTTCTTCCTTCACCTGCTGACAGGTGGAATACCTCATAAAAAACCAACCACATCCCTTTTCATACCCGATCACCAATATTGATGATGTAACTCCTGATACATCTTGGGGACATTAGGATGAATTAGAAATACATAGGCATGAAATTCCTGCATCAGATCCTCATGCATTTCTGTTGAAAACCACATACGACCATGTAAACATAGAATTTAATCCTCGCCTACGGTCTAACCAGGAGGAGGGTCCTCACCTTCCACACTCTCCCATAAAACTAGGCCTTTGGAATCTGATAACTACCTCTTAGTCTATCCAGTATGGTAGAGGTAATAACTAATGATGAAATAAACGTCTACACCTGACTATCATGAACCTCCCAACACATCTCAGAGAAAAACGATATAAATTGCCACTCGTTACTATCATGCAGCACTGCCTGCAAATGAGTTCTCTTTCTCAAAGCATCGGCAACTGTAATGCCTTTCCCAAGCATGTAGGAAATCTCGAAGTCGAACGACTAAAGGAATTTGACCGACCTTTGCTGCCTCAAATTCAAATCACACTATGTAAATATATACTTGAGGCTTTTTTGGTCTGTGAATACCACAAAACACTCTCCAAGTAAGTAATGTCTCCAACACTGTAAAGCATGAAAAACCACAACTAACCCGAGATCACGTGTCAAGTAATTCTCTCATGTGGCCTCAACCATCGAGACATATATGCAATGAATTGTTCCCCTTGCATAAGAACTGCACCTATCCCAATACATGATGCATCACAATACATAGTGTAACTCCTTCCTAACTCTAGAAAAATCAATATCAGCACCGAAGTCAATATCCTTTTCGACTCTTGAAAGGTCATATCACAAAAATATATCAATACATGATCTTCACCCTTTATAGTCAAGCTCGTCAATGGCACTTCTAAACATGAGAAATATTGTGTGAATCACATGTAGTAACCAACTATCCCTAGAAAACTCTGTACCTAAAATATGTTCTTGGGATGAACCCAAGAAACTACTACTCTCACCTTCTCTAGGTCCACTAATAATCCTATCTACGAGATGATGTGACCCAGGAAGTGAATCTGATCCATCCAGAAGTGAAACTTTGTGATATTAGAATATTACTAATGCTTTCTCAGTGTACTCAGTACGATCTCAAGATGTTTTTCATAATTATATCGATTAGGAGAACACACCAATATATCAACCATGAAAACCATGAAAAATGATTCAAGATAAGGATGGAACACATGGTTCATCAACGCCATGAAAACCACTAGTGCATTCGTGAGACCGAATAACATAATAAGATACTCATACAGACCATGCCTTCTTTGAAAGGTTATGGAAGGTATGTCTGATGATTTAACAAGCACCTGATGATAACTGGATCACAAGTTGATCTTTGAGAAAATACGAGCTCCATAGAGTTTGTCGAAGAGATCTTCTTTTACTAGTAAGGGATATTGGTTCTTAACCCTGAACTGGTTCAATTTCTGATAATCCATGCATATAATGAGGGTACCATCCACCTTTTTCGCAAAAAGGACTATCAAACCCCTTGGATAAGTATTGGTTATGATAAACCCCTTCACCTATAAACCCTCTAGTTTCAACTTTAGATCCTGTAACTTCATTGTATCCATACTATAAGAAGGAATGGATATCGGTGCAGCTTCAAGAACTAGCTCGATAGAGAACTCTACCTCTCTCACTAGAGGTAAAACTAAAAAGTCATCTAGGAAGACTTCCTTGAAAGGATCAATCACTGGAGGGAAATAAATCTAACGTGTTTCCTAGTCATCTAGATATAAACTCACAATTTGGGTTGTCATCCTTCCTAACCCAAGATTATCATGTCCATATCGACTCGCCTGGACATCCCATTCACCTTTATGTAAAAAATCTCTTCCCTATGGTGACGTGAAACTCACCCTACAGCGATAGCAATCAAAAAAGGCTCTGAATGGAACCAACCAATTCATTCTGATGATGACATCAAATCATGTAATCTCTAATACATAGAGGTCCCATACGAAGTGATGCCCACCAACACTACAAAATATTTCACTTTTTCCAATGGGGGGATATCTGTTGGTAAAAGTGGATTTTCTGTTGGAAAAACGTTTTACGCACATATATGACTCTGTCACTAAACTGTTGGTAAACAATATATCGTTAAATGTTTTTGTGAAAGATAAAATAGTTCTGTTGTAATTATAATAATACCAACAGATAATATATATGTTGGTTAATGTTTTTAGAAACAGGTTCTGATGAAAAATTTATCTGTTGGTCATAATATTATCAATAAAATAAAATTTGTTTATAAATTACATTTAATTATAAATTATAAATTTTAATTGCCACTAAAATTTCATATTATATTTATTAATTTATCATATATAATACATATGTTTTAATTATTAAACCAAAAACGATTTTAACACATTCAAAATTAGACAAGAATTAATTATATTAATGATGAAATTCATTACAAACAGAACTTGTTGAATCAGGATTGTTCCAAAATTCTGTCACTGGACTACCCTCCCCCCACCATTTATGTTCCACAATACTATCTCTCAACAACCCTAACCGCCCTCCCCATCCCACCCCACCCCACCCCACCCCACCCCCAATAGTAGCTTCAGCCCATCATCGCCAGCGACTCCAGCACCAGTAGCTCTAGCCTATCCATGTCACCTCCAGCCCCATCCATGTCAGCTTCAATCTATGCCAGCCCATCCAACTCCAGTCCCATCAATGCCAGCTCGAGCTCCAACTCCAGCCCATCCATGCCGGATCCAGTCTATGTCATCTCCATCCTTATCCGTGCAACTCAAGTCTGTATAAATAGATGAGAAAATAGATGAGCAAAGCCCTCATATGGAATTGAGGGAGGCATACAGACAAGTGAAACGAATACAATTAAACTATAGGGTTAAAGGTAGTACCCGCGCAACAAGAAATAAAAATTTGTGTTAAACTTCCTGCATTTGAGTTGAACTTCCTTTTCAACATTCAATAAAGTTATTACATGAACAATAAGGAAACAAACATTCATAAACATCAATTAACATTGTATTTATAACAAATAAAAATATTCACAGGTCTAAAAATATTCCCTCTCCCAATAATTGCAGTATACTTTCTAATTGATTAATTAGGAGAAAGAGAGGTGAATGTGCCTTTTTTTTCTTGAGAAGATTTTCCCTTTACCTGATTTTTGAAAAATGTATGTCAATACTGATTCATCCCTCTAACTGTATAGGTACATGAGAAAATCAGAGATTTTATGATTTATTTAAATAAAGGGTTTTAACAAGACTGAGACAGAATGAATTTTTCCTCACCTGGACCATAATCAATACTTTCAGATCAGATTTTACAATAAGTTCAAATACAGAATTTGTGTTCCCAATGATATTTCTTCACATTTCCAGATCTTCTTTCACTCGAATTCTGCAATTATAACCAAATAGCTAGCAGTCACACCTTGGATCAAAAATCCTCCTTTCCATGTGAAAATATTCAAACATATGAAAATTTATTCTTCATAATCATGGTGAAGGAATTCAGAAATCTACAAACACCACTCCTCACCTTTTCTTGCTGCATCTTCAGACTTGCAGACGAGGCAAGTTTTTTTCTATGACAGCCACTTCTTTATGCGATCTGTGTGATAAAAATGCCCACAATCTAGCGCACCCATTTCATCATCTTCCTCATACTCTTCCTGACATATTCTGCATTTCGACCCCATTGATGCGGGAAAATGCACTGACCGGTCCTTCGTGATCAAGAATCTGGTATTCCTGAGGTAGCCTTTTATCTCGTCTTCTCTCAGTCCCATGTGAACATCCAGCCTCCCGTGGTCTCATACCTCCACTTCCAAAGCTGTTAACATTTCATCACAACCCAGACTATATAGTCATGGCCTTCGATGCTCATGTTATCCCCACAATAGTAAGAAACCTGTCACTAGTAATGCTTCTCTCAACTCCGGTCGTTGCCTAGGATTCCACTACCTAACCCCCACTTCTTCCACATTAGTAGCTGGTGGTGGAATATAAATTTTATGCACTCGAAAGATTGTAAATATCCAAGATGCAAAAATATTCATATTTATATTTTTGAATTCCAAATAGATAACACTAAAAATATTAATAATTTATATTGGTAAAGTCAAAATGAATTTTGATGATTCATACTTACAGTGTGAGACATTTATACATGATTTTTCTTATCTCTTAATTTAATTATGGGTATCGTCGGCCCCTTTAAGCTACTCCTCATGGACAGTGTCATTGGCTCTTCAGGTTTCTATGTAGAATCCATACTTGGCATAAATCCTTTAAACAGTAGGTGTGGCCTGAAATAACCATCTGAATCATTAAATACAACACATTTAGAAACACAGAATTGCATGTATACCAGAATGAATGCTTAACAACGATTGGAAACAAATGAGGTATATAAATGCAGCACAAAGAACAATGATGTATAGAAAAATAGTACAAAAGAGATGTTAGAAAGATAATTATTATAGAGAAAGTAATGAAAATAATCAGTAGGAAGAACAAGAAATCGAAGTGAAACAACCCGAAAAAATAATTGGTAATTTATACTAGAATGTAGCAGTAGGGTAATTGATTAATTAGGAGAAAGAGAAGTGAATGTAAATTTTTCATGGATGGATTTTCCATTTACCTGCAAGTTGAAAAATGTATGTAAATATTGATTCATCCATCAAATAAACTATCCAACTATAGGTTTAGCAAGTGTCTTCCTGTGGGCAGGACATCCAGCCTCTTCTTTATGACCTCATACCACCCCTTACGAAGCTGGAAATGTTGTGTCACAAGCCCAGACCGTGTAGGTCAGGCCTTCGATGCTCACGTTCACCCTGCAACGAAAATTTCAGATTTCACAGATTCCAAATTTCACACACAATACATAGATTTTAGGTTTCACAAACAGTTTGAAACCCACCTGGATTCTACTTACATTTCATTCACAGATGAAGAATAAATTTACCGAATGAATGAGGAATCAATATATTATTAGTGAGAACACTAAAAAACATTCCAGATTTTAATCCATGGAATTATAAAGAGGTGATTGGAATTAAGATGTTAGTGGGAACACTAAAACAGTAATGAGATGTCAATAAATTACCTTAAACGTGCGGTCTCGAATGCTCCACACACTCCATGACAAACTACAGATGAAGAAACAACTTCCAAATATTCATGATATACATTATCAAGTCACCAATGGAATAATACATGTCCTTTTCAACATCTTCGGTAACTTTTTTCATTTCATCCACAAGAGATAGAAAAATCTGAAAGTAAAAACACAAGTAAAAACATCATCATTCTTGTATTAGTATCACCATTCACATTGAAAATATGTTTCATAAAACCATCAATTTTTACCATGTCAAGACATTTATCCTTCTCATTTTGTTGGTAAATTTGGAATTGAATTCAAAGAGATATACCCCTATTGATGTTTTTGGCACGCCCATCAAAAGATTCGAGATAGAAATATGAGCCCTGTTTTCAAACAATGGTGGATAAGATCATTCTACTGGATTTCTGGATCAACACATCCAGCATAAGGTTTCTACAGTAGTGGATCTGAACATGGGAAACTTCACCATAATCCATTTGATTGCAGTAGAACACCCTTCTATGTTTGAAGTGGCACCTGTCCCAACTTTGATCACAAGAAGCACCTGCCCACTTTAGACTTGCACCATCATGAGTAACTTCTGATCACACAAACACAACAATTAAAAATAGTTTTCATTTAAATGCATGATATAAAAATTAAGAGGTATGCTATAAAAATATCATCCATTGCAACAAGAGGATTATATAACCATTTCAAACAAGAACCTATAAGATTCTTCTCTTGATCATAGTTTCTAACGTGTTCCAAAAATTTCAATCAGTGGTTTAATTGGCTTGTGCGATTCAACTGACAAAACCTCTTTATTTTTGTTACAACTGAATCTGTTCAAGGCCTTTCCCAGAGCTTCTCACCTCCCCCAACCACCAGATTCCTGATGTTCATGGACATCAAATGTCCCCAATTGATTTTTCTTTTGTTTCTTTTATTTGTCTATCGATATATGATCCCTTCAAACCAGTGGAAATAGCCAACATAAGAATATCTAACAAGAGACCACAATAACCAGAAGTTTATCCATCCAGTGACCAACCAATGACCACATCCATCCAGTGACCAACCAATGGCATGTAAAAATAACTAGTGAGCACAACAGAATAAATACTAGAAGGGAAAATAATTACAAGTGACCACAAAAACTCAAAATAGCAATGCATGATATAAAAATAACATGAATATTATCTATCCCGTTACAACAAACCATTTAGAATAATAATAATTTTAATTAAGAGTGACACATAACTCAAAATCATATATTCTAGAAACACTAAATTAAATCCCATAATCTAGTAAAGGTGATTACTATTTATAATGACACTACTTTCAATTGAGAATGAAACTTAATTCAATAGCTGAAAAACCATATGTAATGAAAAACCATAGGCATTAAGGATAGAGTTACAAAGATAGTATTGAAGGAAAATTTCAAATTTTCTGAATATAAATAGAAACTTATTGTCTCATAATAGCTGATTCGAGTTAAAACAAAACACACACGTCTAAGTTAATGGATTTCCAGATGATATTACTTTTGACGAGGTTGTGCAGGAGTTTTCCATGTGCGGGATAATAAAGGAGTGCCCCAAAACCAATAACTCCCCATGTGGATCTATGATGACAAGGAAACAAGATGAAAAAAGTGTGATTCAATTGTTATATATTTGAACGAACCTTCAGTTGCTTGGGCTATAGAGATCTTGGATGGCACACATCTGCGGCTAGGTTGAAATACCCCCATGTTGAAGACCCAAGCCAGATTTGTGAAAAAAAGGTGAGGAATTTGTATCGAACAAGTGGACAAGAGAGAAAAATAAACCTAGTTGAATAGCAGATGCTTGGATGTAGTGGCTGTGATGATTTCCATCTATCGATTCCTACTACTGTTATCCTTCTCCATATGCTTACTACTACTGAAATGAGATCTGATGTGAATATGCATTATGAATTTGAAGCTGACGCTAAAGAGGAATGACTGAAGCTTGGTCCAGTTGACACCATCAAGGTTTGTGAGAAGATGACGCTAAATAGAAATGGTTTGGTGGGAGGTAGGTTGATGCGAGCATGGATAATGGGAGTGCCAGCTATACAATGGTATGAGACCTGGATTTTGACGCTTCCCAGCTAGATAAGTTCAGCACCAAGAAAAAATAAAAAATAGGGATAAAACGCACTAAAACAAATAGATTATGAACAACCCTAAAACAGATTACACACTACCCTAAAACTCCTAAAACTCCTTCAAAAAACACAGCTAAAACAAAAATAATATTTACTACACTAAAACTAACATATTTTCACTACCCATTAACAGATTATGCACTACCCTAAAATGCATTCAACAAACAGGGCTAAAACAAACCTCAGTCGAGTCTGACAAACCTTAACCTTCAAGAATCAACAAATAAAACACCCAAATAGGGTTAGGGTTTCGATGGGTCACGCACACTGCAAGGAAGATAATGAAAAGAAAAATTAAAAGAGAAAAATAGAGCGGAGGAGAAGAAATGCTAACTTGGGGAGACCACAAGCGAAATTGGACAGAAAGATGGCCATGGCCGGAAGTGGAGGGAGACGCGCGGTCGGGGATCTTCCTGGCTGGGGCGCGTGACAGGGGATGAAGTGGGTAAATTATGGGGGAGGAAAAGTAAAAATAAAAAATTAAAGTAAAAAAAATTAATAATAATAAAACATTTTATTTACTAGAAGATTCATTTTATTGGTATAATTTAAAAAAATATCATGATATATAATAAATTTATATATAATTTATATATAATGGGAAAAAATATATATATTCTGAATTAAAAATTATATTATATACATATAATGAAATTATATATAAGTGACTTTCTTTTTGTAGTTTTTACTAGTGTAAATTCGATCTTATTCGTGTTTTCAAAAATTATAATCATATATCGTCAGTTTTATATCAGATATATATATTATATATCACAAACATATAATTTTTTGATGAAAACATATGATTATAAGATTTTATTAAAATACTTATAATTTATAACATTTACTAGAAATAATATACATATATAAAAAATGTTAGAATTGACATGATAAAGAAATAGATTTAATTGTTGGTAAAAGATTTGTTGGTATTAAATGATCAAAATCAACAGATATAACTGTCGATAAAACAAGTGTTGGTACATAAAATCAATACTAATATAACTTAATATCTGTTGGAATTACTCATTTTTACCAACATATATATTATCTATCAATAAATATATGTTGGTATAATCCATTTTTTTTTTGTAGTGCAATATCAAGGGGTCACTCCTTGCATTGACACACACTTTCCATTTTAATCACTAATGGAGTGTCTAACATCATAACATAATCAGAAGAAAAGTCATAGAGCCCAAGGCTCTCCACAATGGGAACAGATATGAAACAATGTGAATACCCTATATCAAAAAGTGCAGAATCTAAAATGGAGGTGAAAGAATGTTACCTATGACAGTAGAAGGTATGGGATCCTTCTCATGCTGGGTCTATTTCAATGTATAAGTATGATATGTACTACGGCCCTGTGACACTACCTAGCTACCTCAAGCTGATCCACCCTATTGTTGTTGAGAACCTAGGGTACGACTACCATGTCCACAACCACCACCTCGAAAAGAATGTCTTGATGTACCCCAACTCCCTATATGATGAGAAGCTGCTCACACTGCTCCTGAATGTGGAGTTGGTGAAGACCCTCTCTTCCTAACTGCTGGTGGAAACATCTTGTAGAAGCATTATAGATGGCCCTTATTGCCTCAAGATTAGCACTCAATTGGGTCCTCCAGACACTGTGGTATTGTATGCCCAATCCTACCACACTGGTATCACCTCACTTGGCTACTTGAAGAGATGATCTAACTACTAGTATCAACATGAGAAATCTCTAGATGACGCTTCTTACTACCAATTGACATAGTACCAGATCTCGGTTACAAACCACCCTATCTTGCACCTCCATATTACCTTAGGTTACGATGAGTAATCAGTGTCTGATTCACTATTGCAAATACAATAGTCAACCTGATGCATTTACCAATGATAAGGAGTCATATCTGAGACCATCCTCAAATATCCTAGCCTTAAATTTATTTTCACCCATTAGAATAGGTGTGAAACACCGAAGCTTACTAAAATAGGAAGAATAGTCCATAACTGACATTGTTTCATGCTCCAGATGCATAAGTTCCAGGGATCTATCATCCCTCAAGGTATATAAAAAATAATAATCATAGAATGCTGTCCAAAAATCTCCCCATGCCATATCCTGATGATGCTCTACCTGAGTGATAAATCCCACCATATCTTGGTGTAATCACACATCATATACATCTTGTGCTTTACCCTCCTCTTAGTAGGCATCTCTAAATGCTCCAAGAACATAAGCAGGGACTCTATCCATGACTCTGCAGCCTGTGGTCTTCCATCCTTTGAAAATGTGGATGGATGCTGCTACTAGAACACCCACATCAGCTCAACCATAGACGTGGATGGTTGTGGTTCTCCTTGAAAGGTTTTCATGAACCTCATAAAGCCTTCATGGAACTATTCATAAGTGCCTGGGTTGGTCATAGCAGTTGGTGCCACAACTGGGATGACTAGAGGATCCACTAGTAGCCCATGGACTACAACCTTTAGGGTATGATTGTCGCAACCCTCCTTGAAAACAACTGGAGGCTATCATGGTGGCATGACTCTACACAGTCAAGCACACACATCAGTCCAAGTTCATTATCAGGGTTCATAGTTCAAGATCCCAAAAACAAAAATAGGAAAATACCCTAAAAGGGAGCCAAAAGAAGAGTACACTGTGTGTAGACACTATAAACGACATGTACCCTCAATCTACCACATGGGCTTGTACTCCCACCATCATGGGCATGAAAACACCCTAGGTACATGGTTTTTAAGACTGGTACATAGTGTGTAACCAACACAAGGTACATGCTCGTGTCCCTCAACCAGCTTGTCCATTTACCCGGTCAAGTCGTGTATGGCTACACAATTTGCTACCTACATGGGGTTTTTATATGTACTCTACATGGACTTGTACCCCATACACAGTTATACATTCCTGGGTACTCATCTACATAGCCAAGTACTAGTACATGGCTTGTATACCCCATACATGGCGTGTACCCCATTAAACATCATCTTCCCTGAACAAAAAGAACACACAGCGTGTCCCCTATACCAAAAGCCATATAATCTAGGTTTCCAGAAGGGAAACCCCTCATATTTCCCAAAACCCCCTCGAAAAAAACTGATTTTACATTTTTATCATGAATGGTATGCCGAATTTTAATCTATAGGGGCATATACTCTCTACGAATCAAAGCCTGGCATCCAACTACAGTACATCACAACATGTTTCAATACAAAGTAGCAACATGATCCACCAAATTATGGTCCTAGAGGGTCCATACACCTCAGGTATAAAATATTGGAATCCATCCAATTTTAACCATATCGTGTACAAATACACCTATATAAATAGCAGGAATATCTATCACTCTATCTATCACAACAACATGAAATCAGTAATGCTAATAAATTTCATGGCATGAATTCATGGAATGTGATTTCTAGAAAGTGTCTAGATAATTCATGATATGGAATACCCTCATCTCATAGGGTTTCAGAAAAATAAAACCACAATAATAATAATAATAGAAGCACAATACAAGCGTGTCACCCAATAGTGAAATCAAATCAACTCTAACAATTCAAAATCCAAAATTCACAATTCAATTCGAGGTAATTTGGAATTTCCCTATACACGAGTTAGCTACTCCTGAGCCAAACTTATTACAAAATCCCATAGCATTTTTATCCCTTCCCATAATCACCAAACAATAAAGAAAACTAGAAAAGAATCCTCTGATACCACTTTGTAACATCCCGAATCTGGATGCCACTCAAGGTGCCCCGTAACTGATGGCCACATGGCCTCAAGTGCATCTCCCCAAAAGCTATAGGATGATGACTAGTAGTGATGGTCTGTGGTGATAGTCAGGATACTATACCCTCATTAGCAGAGTGTAACACATCGGAAATAATATCATATCAATAAAAGAAGTAGTAATACCATGCAACAGAAGTAAAAAGTAGAAGACTGATAATATTAATAACCATATGTCATATCATACAAAAGATGATGTTTCATGTTACATGTTCTAGGAAAATATCCAAAATTGGTTAAACTGAAGTAATACATGATATGAGTACCAAAATTACAAAAAGGAAAAAAGAAACTCAGAAGCATCACAATCCTTATCATGCTCCCATGCTCTCCTTCTCTTAAACAATATATCAAGTACCCATAGAAGGGTGATTTCCCTTATCAACACATGCAACAATATAATCTGTTTGGGACCAAAAAAATAATACAAATAGGGTGTGAGACTAAATCCCAGTAGGCAACCACACATGGTTTGTTCCAATATATCAATGAGTATATATAACATGCAGTGTTCAATAATGATAGTAAGCTAGAAAGTACTCAAAATTAAACAACCTACAAGAACTAGTTTTCGTTTACATTCATTTCATGTTCAATAAAATTCAATTACATTTAATTATATAATTCTTGAGATCTGACATAAGCCCGACATCCCCATATAAAAGTAAGCACAATAGATGTATCAAAATACAATATAAACAAAAAAAAGTGAAGATTGAATCCAATCTTGTGCTTTGGTTTGGCAAACGTTTCATAAGACAGTCCATTTCAATATTCAATTTATAACTTGAGAATGTCTGCTACATCTATGGTTCACTCACAGATTAAACATAATAACCTCTTTATGTCCGTCCATGGAATTCTAATTTGGATCCATGGTTCACCCAAGGTATAAGTAAATGTCAACTCATGACATATAAACAATGCCAATAGATCCCATCCATGGAATCCCTCAATGGATCCATGGTTTTCTTGGTAGTTAATTATATCCTCCATGATCTTGTCCACTACATCCATGGTTCGCTCACGGATTTAACATAATACCCTATTTGATTCAATCCATGTAATTCTAATCTGAATCCATGGTTCACCTAAGGTATAAGGTTAAATATTCATATGATATTTTCTATGGACTTTTAACCTAAGACCATAGTTCTCCCATCATTATTTACCCCTTTAATGTTTAAGATTTAATTAAACATTTCATATAAGAATAAACACATGTAAATTAAACTATTACATAGATTTAACATTAAACAACTCATATGGTCACATTTCTCATAATAATAATCACATGTAAATTAAACTATTACATGGATAAATATTAATTAACTCATGTGGGCAAGTTCACAGTTGGATAAAAACATTACAAACATACTTAAAAAATCATAGGCATACAAAGGTAAATGGGAAAACCAACCATACCATTCCCTAACCAATTCAATTACAATTTTACAACCTTGTAATTTATTAATAATATAAAATAATTTTTAACAACCCAAGAAAGGGGAAAAAAATCCATGCCTTATAGGAATCCTAGGCTAACGTCCATAAATGGTTATCCAAGGAATCTCATCCATGGGGTGGCCTCAATCAAGGTATACAACCTAAAACGTGATTTAAAACACTTATTAAATTACCTAAACATCAATAGGAAAAATTAAGGGTCAATTATAAATCAAGGAGAAATCCCCAAAAAATGGTGTGCAACACTACGACATATATAAACATCGTGAAAAATATTGAAAGGCATGATACCACCTATCTCGTACCCATGAGACTATCCTCATCTAGGGTCAGCCTCTAATTCGGACTAGAATGAATTAGATCTGAAAAAAGATCATAAATTCACAAACCAATATAATTATTTTGAGAGAATATAAGATGAATAAAGACTCAAGAGGAATCAAGAACACACCGAAGGGGTTCCAAAGCAACTGACGGCATTCAAAACAAATTTCAGATGAAGAATCAAGAGCCAAATCTACATAGGATTGTCTTGGGTGGTGTTGTTCATGAACTAGAGGTGAGGGGTCATTTACACCTAAACCAAACAAGGATACTACAAATTTTGTTAAAAAAATACACAAAATGTAATAGAAAATACATGTCATGTAGTATTTTGGTTCGCCCTATTCTGGAGACTTCCCTTACACGTAATGAACAGGTCTTGGCCATACCATTACATGGTGTGTACTATGATTACACAACATGTAACCCCTAGTCATTTCATGTAACAGGATTGAAGCCTAGACCTCAACCTATTTTTCCTCCTATTTCATAAGTATAATCTAAAAAAGAAAATATACATACCAAAAAAGAAGAATATGGTTCTTACACATACTATATTATAGTCCATTTGAATTCAGGTTTATGTGTATCACAAAATATAGAAGAAATTAAATTTATTTGAAAAGAAATATATCATAAAACCTTAGGGTGTTACATTATACCACTACTAAAATTAATTTTTCCCTTGAAATTTTATCAGTATAATTAAAAAATGTTTATATATATCTTTCATCACATCCTTTGGTTCCCAAGCAGCTTCCTCAAATTTTTGGTTTCACCACAAAACTTTGACCATGTGACTGGTCTTGTTTCATAACACTTTCTCCCTATAATCAAAAATTTCCATTGGTTGTTCTTCCTAAGAGAGATTTTTATCAAGTGGTATGACCTCCAAGTTTAGTACATGTGAAATATCAAGTATATATTTCCTCAAGATAGATACATGGAACACATCGTAAAGTTAAGATATATTTAGTGGAATCACAATGTGATAATCTATCATCTAGATACAATCAAGAATCATAAAGGGGAAAATATACCAAGGGGTCAAAATTCCATTTTTATATGAATCTAATTACCTTCTTCCATAGAAAAAATCACATAAATTCCTTCTAACCAATGTTAAACTATTGATCTCACTAACGATTGTTATCTTAACCTTTTTCGACTCTAAGATGCCATTATGTTTTGTTGAATGGATCAAAAATTCTATATCATCTCCTTTTCTAAATCAGGTCCCAATATCTTTATTTTTACAAATTCATTCCAACATGTTGGAGTTTAAAACATTTTCCATAGAGGGATTCATAATGACACATCTAGATATTCAATTGAAAGCTATTGTTGTAAGAAAATTATACCAAATGAAGGTATTGATCCCAAAAATCTTTGATATCTATAGAGGAATCTCTCAATATGTCTTATAGAGTTTTAATGGTCCTCCTAGACTAAAAAATTTCCTAAAGATAATAAGCAGTACTAAAACTCAACTCTGTATCTAGAGATTACTAATGACTTCATCAGAAAATTGAGGTAAACATAGGATCACGATTAGATATAGTAGAATGTTTTAATCCATGAAACCATACCACTTAATATATATTATGGGATTTTTATTAAGATATAGATATTCTATGATAATAATCAAGTGTGCTGAATTCATAAGGCTATTTACAACAACCTAAATAACATTATATCATCTTTCTATTTTATGGAGTTTGATGAAAAAATACATTGTGATGTTTTACCATTTCAATTCATGTATGGCTAATGGTTGTAACACCCCCTTAGAATTTAATATTTTTACCTTAACTTGATAACATACCAAGAAATAATATAAATAATATCCAATATCCCTTTTCATATTATCCAACCAAAAATACTCTTTCATATCTCTATACATCTTCTTACTTCCAGGAAGAATAGAGAATGATGAAATATGAGATTCATCCATTAGTTACTTCTTCAAGACTAGTATTAATGGTACACATACTCAGTTCCTAAATCCTATCATTCTAGTATGATCATAGTTGAACTCAAGATCATTCCTCACCTTCTTTTATAATTCCATATCTACCTTTTGTGTATTCTTAATCCTCTCATGGATGGATGGTTAAACATTAATCCCCAAAAGATAATTTTCCCCTTTCCTCATGATTTTAAGATCCATATTCTGAAAATCCATAATTATAGAATTTCTTTAAATTCTCATCATAAAAGAACAAGCCTGATATTTCTGAACCAGATCATTATCAACCTTGTTCTCCTTCCTTGGGTGGTAATGTATTGAGAAATCATAATCTTTGATCAACTCTGACCATCTTCTTTGGCTCATATTCAACTCTTTATATATAAATATATACTTCAAGATTTTACTATTTGTATATATACCACACCTGTCCCTATAAATATAATGAGTCTATATATTCAATGAAAACATTACTGTTGATAACTCCAAATAATGATATGGGTGATTTTTATCAAGGATTTTTTATTAGAGTGGAGAATATTCTATCACCCTATCATTATGCATGGGGAACAATTCCAGTATATTCTTTGATGCATCACTATATATCACAAAACCTTCTATTTAGTTATTTGAAATTATCTTTACATTCATTTATCCATAAGAACTTAACCCCATTTCGATTCATCTTGGTGAGTGGATTAGATAGTCATGAGAAATTTCTCACAAATCATCAGTAGTATCCAACCAACCTAAGAAAAATACAAATTTCAGTTACCATGGTTGTTCTATGATAATTCTTAATAACATCCATATTTGAAGGATCCATTGATATACCCTCTCATGTGATTATATAACCTAAGACTGAAACATTTTAAAGCCAAAATCCATAGTTGGTCAATTTAGCATACCACTTCTCCTTCATCTAGATCATCAACAAAATTCTCAAATACTCTTTATAAACATAATTTCTCTTTGAATATATAATAATATCCTCTATAAATACCACCTCAAACAAATACTTGTAATCACTAAAGAATTTATTCATTAAATCCATGAAGATGACATAAGCATTAGTAAGTACAAATGGAATTAAAATAAATTTATAATGACCATAACTTTTATGGAAGGATATCTTGGGTTTATCCTACTTCTTGATCCTTAGATGATGATATCCAAATATAAGATCAATAGTAAAAAAAATATATATTTCCTCATAATTGAATGAAAAAATCATCAATATGGGGTAGAGGATACTTATTCTTCATTGTGAGCTTTATAAGTTTTTCACAATCAATTAAAATACACAATGACCCATAATTCTTCTTAATAAAACAAATAGGTGAACCCCATGGAGAAAAACTTGGATAAATGAATCCTTTATATTGATTATAATGGAGTTTCTTCTTCAATTCCTACAACTCAGTCAGGACTATTCTATAAGGAGTCTTTCAAATAGGAATAAAACCAGTTATGGGTTATATTGAAAACTCATCTTCATGATTTGGGGGTAGAGTATAGGAAATCCATTAGGAAATGCATCCACATATACCTGAATAATAGGAAAATTTTCAATTTGAAGTTTATCCCCAACCATTTGAGATAAATAAACCTCATGAATTGGTAGAAAAACCCATATAATGGAAGTAATTTCCATTACATGTTCAGGTTTATATTAACATTGATTAATGACTAAAGGTTGATTCAGAATATCAAATGTAACGTCCCTTACTTGATTATTGATATGGGTTATATACTAAGAGATCCAATACATACCCAAAATTACATCAAATTTAATTAGATAAATAATAACAAGAACTGCAAGAAGAACATTCACACAAACTTCTATCATATTGGAGATATAGACTTGAGATGTGGTCCTCCTACCATTAGGGGTTCTTAAACTCAACATATAATTGTTGATATGGTGATGTGATACTCTTTGAAAAATCTTTATATATGAAATAGTTGGTGGAAATGGAATCAAATAAAAAACTAATCATGTAGTGGATAATAAGTGTAACTTCTCCATGCCTCAATGAACATCCACTTCCTCTATAAAAATTGCATAATATTATCCTTCTATACTAGAATTATTTTGTGGTAAGTTCCCTTAATGTTTGGGGTATTGGTTAGAATATTGCATCATCTCCTTAGAGTAAATAATTTCACATTGATGGATTCTTCCTAACCCTTTCATTCATAAGAATGATAGAATTTTTTCCCACACTTGAAGAAAATATATTTTCCTTTTAAGCATGTACAAAGGTGTTTCCTCCCATGAGTATAGCATTTTATAAAATTCCCCTTTCTTTTTTTCCCATTATCCATTTTTTACTCTACCATAATCTTCTAATATTGCTTTATTTTTAGGCTATAAGAATTTTATAATTCTTTATCTTTATTAATAGAACATGATATTATATCCTCATTTTATAAGAATGTTTGGGATATTAGTTCCCTTCAAAGGATTGGATTAATCCCATCAAACAAATGGTCAATCATTCTCTTTGGATTACATACATAGTTTAAAACAAGCCTTTATAATATTATAAATTTATCTTTATACATATCAACATTTTAATCATCTTTTTTCTTAAAATAAAGAATTTTATCTCCATATATTATCATTGTTCACAATAAAAATAATTTTCCAATAAAAGTGTCTTAAAATCCTTCCACTCCATGCTCACTATTTTCTCCTCATCATTAATATTTTGAATCAATTACCACTATTTATATACATCTTCCATGAGATGATAAAATACATTTAAAACCATCTTTATTTCATTACTTATAAAATAAATAAATATTTTTGTTGTAGAGCTTATACCTTTCTTAGATAAAAATGGATTTTTGGTTCCATTTAATGATAGAGTTTGTTGTCGCATAAAATGGTATAACATTATTACACAGAATTTCGAAGCAGTAGGCTAATCTATATGGGAAAGGTTATTGGTCATAACCTAGTTCAACTACCCCAATATAGTTATAACTTGTTCAGTTCCAACACTTGTTTCATCTCCATTTTCATTATCCTTATGTGGAGGGAAATACTTATATAGATTACGTGCATGGATACCATTTTAATTCCCTCTTCTAGGTGTCATTTCTAAATAATTTAATTCACTATATTGGATTATAACATTATGAATCATAATGTAAAATTTGAAACTAGATAAACACATAAAATAAATTGAATTAGTTTTGAATAAAGAATCCTAGAATTATAAACATGGTTTCTTTGGGAATATTTTCATATTATAAAAATATTTTAAAATATTTCATAAAATTTTATAAATAAAATGTGAATTAACCCAATAATAGTCCTCGTAAGTGTCAAACCAGGTGCACAGTAAGGCAATACTCACCGTGCACCCAAATGATAGCCAAGATATACTCAACTAACTCCTTTTGGGGTTATTACCCCAATATGTATCTATTACAAATCCACATCCAATTTTAGTATCTAGAACTGGATTTACTTCTTAGAAACCCACATAATGACTACCTTACCAAAACTTTATGATGTTATCCTACACTTAGAATTATCCTCAAATTCATTCATAGGGTTATGCTTCCAAATCAATATTTTCTTAAATTTAGTTCACTAGGTTTCTACTAAAATTTATCTGATACAAACTGTAAAAAACCCAACCCTAGTATCCCAAAGTTGGTGGTTACATTATTACATTAGTACTAGATACAAGTGATCACTTCCCAAAGGAATAAATAGTTTATTTGACGTGGAAAAAAGATACATAGTTAAATATGATAATACATTTTAAAAAATAAAATACTACATAATATCTTTTTTATAACATCATTATTCACTCTAGATTATCATTTTATAACAATCATAAAACATTTCCTATAATATTAGGGAATATAAACATTATAAATGGGTGAGATCAGATGCTTAGTAAGGGTATGCGTAAAATGGATGATAACATAGAATAAGTCATAAGAAATATGGAAGACATAAATGATGATCAAATAATTCCATATAAATAATCTTGAAACTTATCCACGGATATAATAATTATTCAAATAATCACATGGACAACAATAATTTATTTCATGATGATGGAATTCAAAATGCCTAATATCTTAAATTTACCTTTGAGGCCTCATGCCAAGACATCTATATAAATGGGTAAGGCCTTAACCAAATTCCCAAATTGTTTTGTCTGCAAAGGACTACTGATACATATATGGGACATGTAATTCTGGTACCCACCTAATACATAATAATTTTAATTCATTCATTATATGAATATACAGTTCAACTTAATCAATATGACTTAAAAATAAATAAATATCTATATTACAAGAACTAAAATAAATAATGTCAATACTTCCCCTAGTAAAGTTGATCATAAAACATCCATAGAAATATGGTAGATGGTATAATTTGATTATATTATTATTAAATAATAAAATTTAATAATGGTTGTTGATATTGGTGAAAATAATTTAAAAATATCACTGTAAAATTTCTTGTGGAAAATACTCTTTTCACTTTGAAACCACTTATTTAAAATATAGAAAATTTCCAAATATTAAGAAAACCATTAAATTTTAAAGGAACCTTTGAAAATTTTAATGTAATAATAAAATCATTTGGATTTCATGATGTTCTGATTTTTTTTCATTCCTTTTATGTTAAAAAAAATATTTATTTAATATTTTTAGTAAAAAGTCAAAAGTGCATCATTCAAAAAATGAAAAGAAGCTTCCTTTTAAGTAATTTTTTTTGAAAATTAAAACATGGGTAAAAATTTCTTTAATAAATTATTAAATAATGGTAAAATAATTCATTAAAACGTTTTAAGGAAAATATGTACATATAATAAAAATATTGACAACTAAGTAGAAAAAAATTATCTTCCTTAAAATAATTTTTTTAGCATCTTGACTACTTAAAGAGAGGAAAATGAATTGGAAACATGTATTCATAAGAAATAACTATATGGGAATAAAATTTATGGTATTTTTGAGATATAGTTAGTAAACTTTCATCATCTTAAACTTAATCATAAACAGTCCTAATAAATAATGATATTGTAACATAAAACCCTTACCTCTAGTATGACTTCCTTCATATGTATTAGAACCTATTTTATAATAAATAAATATTTATTATAAATAGTTTATAGAACCATAATAATATATATCATTAAATATATTATTTAATCTTTTATCACCTATCTTTTCCCATTTCTTTATTAAAATCACTGTTTCAGGTGATAACCTCTTTGTTTTCATATACATTTTGGTTCAATAGTATTGGACCTTATACTTTTATCATGGTTTTATCATCTCCATAATATTAATAATGATATAAATTTCATATATATTCATTATATATATATATATATAATTATACATTAAAGGTAGATATAGAAAAATGAATTACATCATTCATGGAGATAGTGGGACGTACATGTGCATGAACACTGTTTTAAGTTTTCGAACGATCGAAATAAAGAAATTTAAATAATAATTATAATTCATAGAAACATTATTATATCATAAAAATCATATATATTTATTAAATCTTTCCTTACTATATAATCCATGTAAATTTAAAATGAAAAATCAATCATATCGCTTTTTAGAGATGATAGTCTACATATACGCACAAGTGACGTTATCATTTTTCAACAGATGGGAAGGTAAAAAGGTTTGTTTTATATTAAAATTATAGAATAATAATTAGGTCATAAATATAATATATAATAATTAAACCCCTCATAATAACTATCCATGAAATATGGGGATGTAAAATGAATTGTATCGCTATGTAGAGGCAGTAGTCTGCAGGTTTTCACAGGCGATACTTTTGCTTCCCATTTGATAGAAAAAAGGGTGGATAATGGTGGTTTCATAATAATAATAACATTTAAATATATTTATAATATTGATGTTATTATTTTATTATAACACCATTCATTTATATGATGTATAAGGAGTAAAAATAAAGTTATTAGTTAAGCTAATTTCCTCTTTTTTGAAAGAACTCATTTAGATCAGATCTTAAAAACTATAGGGTCGATCTTTTTGGAAGAAACAAAACTATATAATTTTTATATGGATTTTAAGGAGATATTTTTATTGTTTTTTTATCCAACTAGCTCAAAATGGTGTAAATAATAGAGGGTAGGGGTCTCCATTTCTAAATGGGGGAGGGGATGAACTTGATATTTCTTAAGTGATTAAAATATTATAATGTAATTATAAAGAAAAATGATCCCAAATGGACATTTTTTTAAGGTTATATAGTATGGAGTCCAAATATGGAATTAAAATACTATATAGGAAAGTTTAATTAGTAAACTTACCCTTATATCTGGTTTTAACCTACTTTATAAACCCGTTTTAACCGTAACCACGATGAATTGTTTTTACTGCTTTTATTATTCATTATGTAAAAAAATGAATTTAAGCTCATTAAAAAATTTAGACATGATTATTCTAGATATTTAATGTATTTTATCAAATTAAATTCTTATAAGTGACATAATTTAATTTTAAATTAAACCCAAAAAACAAGCTAAAAGGAAGTTTTCCACAAAAAATGTTCTCTTAAGTATAAAATGTTTTTATACTAAAATATACATAACATTAATTACAATGAAATTAATTGTATTATTGGCAATTTAAAAGAAATAATTTTACTTTGAAATCAATTTTTGAAAAAATATAACTTTTTAAATTCTTGAGAGAAAAAGACAGTTTTCAATAAAAATTAATATTTTTCACTATTCATCCCTAATCAATCTTCTCAAAAAATTTAAACAATTCACCCTAAGATAATTTTTTCATAATAATTTAGAAAATGAAGTTTATTTCTTAAAATAATTTTTCTAAAATTAGTTAAAATTAATTATATTATTTTTTCACAAAAAAAGAAATAAAAACTATATTTTAGGAAAAATATATATTTGAAGCAAATAAAGAATTTGCTAAAAATTGAGTGCATATTTATTAATATATTTTCTTTATCTATTTTTTTAAAATTTATTATTACTATTAATACCACCAATTTATTGGCTAGGTTAATAGTATACAATATTATAGTTCATTTAGACTGAGGTTTATGTGTATCACAAGTTATTGAAGAAATTAAATTTATTTGAAGATAAATATATCATAAAATATTTGGGTGTCACATTATTTATTGTTAAATATATAAGGATGTAAGAATGGATAGTTTAGAGATTATACTTATTAGGAGTACCATGGAGATATATCTCCCCCCATTATCTTATGGTAACTGGATGAGGAAGGAAGATTGGAATGTTTGGGGATTATCCATAGTAGGAGGCCCTTATATAGTAAAAAAGAGGAGAATATCTACTCAAGGTGTTTAAGGTAACTAAGATGAGAATATCAACTGTAATAAAATGAGGATACCAAGAGAATAATACTAAATTATGGAATAATGATAGAATCTAAAATAGTATCTTGACTTCAGGAATATATGGGAACCAAGAGGAGAATTTTGATTCAAGGTACAAGGGAGAATAAGGTCTCATGTTCATTTTCTATAAGAAATGAATTATCCCATGGTAATAAAATGAGTTTATTATTCTTGTAACATAATAGATATCTTCATCATCAAATTATAATGGTATGATGTAATATTAGGTTCTTCACCTAAGGAATGGTTCGCTATGCTCATCATATTGGATGGGTTGCAGTTTAAAGTCCAGCATGCAGGTGGTGTTAGTTTTGAGTACAATGGTGACTTAGAAATTTTAATATCCAGTGGGGACTAGGGTTTAGTTTTTACCACATCTCTAATTATAAATTAGGTAGAATTTTTTTTGGATGTTTGAATCTAACATTAAAGAGGTTTTCTATGTATCATTTGATAATATGAATCAAAACCCATGTATTTTGGTTCATATAATTGAAGATCATATGGTGGTAATTTTCCATGAACTTTGAAATCATGGAGTAAATATGTTTGTGTTATGAAAGGGATTCCAATATAGAAATACACATTATGATTCATTATGTCTATTGGTAACTAAAGTATAATAAGATGTGGTTTATTTTATACCCATTATCTATTAGAAACTAGACTGGGAAGAGAGACTGGAAAGGTTAGGTATTACTCATAATAGGTGGACCATATATGGTGGAAATTAAGAGGATTATATAAACTCAAGGTATGTATGCAAAAAAATAATATGTTCTCAACTCAATTAATATATAAATTCTAATAGGATCATTTAAAATTAAGGAATATATATTAGGGTTTCATGCTTAGTAAAGGGGCCTGAGAGAACTGGGTGCCCAGGTAGGAGACCAGGGAAAGTTGATGTTCTAGTTTTGGAACTTGGATGAAGTGGAGTCTTAATATGTGAAAAGGTAAAATCGGGTTTCCATTTAGGATAAGTAAGATAATTGGGTACCCAGATAAGAGGCCTAAGAAAATTTATACATAGGTATCAAGATCTAGGTGAAGAGTTTTCCCTATTCAGGGTTAGAAAAAGAGGCTCTCCCTAATTAAGGGCTAGGAAAAGGGTTCACCCAAGTTGGGTTTGACCATAGAGTCTCTCCCTAGTAGGAGTCCTAGATGAAGGGTTCCCCCAAGTGGGGGGGGGGGGTGCTCAGTGAGTATTATCCCTTATAAATAACCCCATGTAAAGGATATCCCTAATAGGGGGCCATGGGCGATCACTCACCTAGGGAAGAACCCTATGGGAAGGTGATACCTAGTAGGGAGCCATGGGTGGGGGTTTCCCTTGTGAGGAATCTATGAGGATGAATATGGTAAATAGTGATACATTATATGATCTTTGGGATAAATAGGGTTTATAAAAACCTAGTATGGTGCTCAAAAACATCTAAGGAGAAGTTATATCTCACATCACTTCATTATTTATGATTATCTATATATATATAAACAATTTGAGATTAAGGTTTTTATTTATGGACATGAGGGACCTTGGTGTGTGGAACTGTGCCCATGGACCTAGGTGTATAGACCTGGGTGTGTGGACCTAGGTGAGTAGACTTGGGTGTGCAGACTTGGATGTGAGGACCTGGGAAAATAGACTTGGGAACATGGAATTCGGTGTGTTAACCTCATTCAATGACAATTGTTCATGTAACACTGAAGGTATGGACCTAGGAAAATGAAAACTAGGATTATTATCCTGAGTGTGTTCTCAAATTTCTTTTTGATAAGTTCCCAACTTCAAAATACCATAACTTTTGATCTGTATGAATATTTTGGCTCCACTAACAATTAAATTTAATCCCGTGAAATAAAATATGTGTCTAGATACATGGTTCCTTAATAGAAGGTGTTTTTAATTCCAAAAAATATTCCAAAATTTCCAAAAAAAAATGTATCTTTTTCTCTCGATATGCATTTCATTAACAATGGATAAAATCCACAACCTATTCTATAAGGGAGGATCTCACCACCTTATCACCAGATTGGGAATTTTTTTTGAGGAATCTATATCCCTCGGTGTATTAGAATTCATGCTTCACATTGATATACCATTTTTTTCTTATACTGACATGGATATTTTTTTCTGGTCAAATTTGATTTTTGTCAACTAAGTTTTTATTTCATCATGGACTCTATGAAAAATTGCTTAACATGAATTTTTCAGTTCCAACAATTTTTTTTAATTATCTTATCCAATTTCTCAACATCTTGTGATAATAATTCCATGAACTGTTTGAATTTTATATTAACAATTTAAATAAATGTTATAATAATATATTAGTATTAAAATAATATAACATATCACTCTATTAATTATTTAAATATATGACACACATCACTTAGCATAGATAACAACCAATAAGTGGTGTTTTCTTGGGGACAGAAAAATAAAAAACCATTGGGTACTGAAAAAATATCAACATGAAAGATAACATAATTTATTGTGTTATGAATTATGTTAATGTAATTAATTGTGATTTCATACCACTCATGATATGGAAGAATAAAAAACATTATATAATTGTATTGTAATATTTAAGAGATTTATTTGATTTTGGATTCAGGATTCATAGTCATCACTACTAGATAAATGAATTTTCGATCCCTGAATCCATACACAGATGTGGTGTCATACTAGATGTAAAGTTCATTAAGATACATATTCATTCATAAACAAGTTTTTATTATAAATTTAATTAAATTTATGAAATGAAAAAAAATATTATAGTCTACTTATACTGAGAAGACTTGTATTATAAAACCCCAATGTTTTTTAAAATAAATTGAAATGCATGAAACTTTGTTTTAAGTAGATATTTATAACTACCCTTTGAACTCAATTTTGTATCTTCTATGTATTGAATTTTGAAAAACGGTCATCTACAATTGTGATCAGTAAGTTATCTAGAGTCTAATGGAACCAACTTGTTTTTTGGTGAATAGTAACCTACCCTTATAAATAGTAATATGAATCTAATAAATAGAAAATTGTATTATTATATTATTTTATTAATGTTATTAGATAATGAGATGTTGATTAATTTTTCAAGGTATTAAAAAAAGAGTTATATAATTGAAACTGTTATTTTTGAATAAATTATGATTTTATTTTAAAATTAAATTAACAATATTTAGAAAAATATTTTCCAAAAAAGGAGTTTGTTTTTGAATTTTACACAGCGATAAATGGTTACGGTGAATTTTTGGGATTTTTCTAAAACAGTTGATGTTTCAGTGAAAAGTAAAAATACAGTTTTGAGTTTTGGTGTGTTTAATGAAATCATTAATGATGTAATAATGATGTAGCAATTATTTTCAACTTTTGAAAAGTAAAATAAGATATTAGGTGTCCCAAGTGTTTAATACCATAGGAAAATACAATGGGAAAGCCCATGGTTTTGCAAATACCACTAATGAGGTGTCCCCTGGAAATTAATAAAATATTCCCTCAATTTTGCTATAAATACCAACCCATTCCTTCATTACATTCATTAAAAATTCCTCCTCAATGATGTTTTTTCCTTATAACCTCCCTATTAATCCTCCCAAGATGTCCTCAAGCCCCTAAGTTCCCAACCTTCAAGTCTTAGGAGTTACTCTTCAAGGTAAGAGAATTTTCAACTTCTTTTTTTTCCATTCAAGTTCTCTTTTATGTGGTATAACATTCAAGTTTCCATACCATGTTCTTATTTAAATTTTTTTCTATCTTTATATTGTATTATGATTATTTTATTAATGTTTTACCCACATCAACTCTCTTTTTAATGTTTTCTAAAATCATTTTCATAGTCGTTAGGCTGCTGAATTTTTGTAAGGGATTTCTCAACTATTCTTTTATTTCGAGTTCCTTTATTTTATTATTATTTCCTCATATCCCATTATCCAAGAGGAATGAATGATATAGTATCTTACATATTATTTATTTAATCATGTTTATTGAAGATTCAACATTATAATTCTTCTCATCTCCCACATATTCAAGAAATTAAAACACCATTCATGATGTGTCGATTTACCGACATCGTGGATGATGTGATTTAAAATTTATTTTACTTCCTTCAAGACAGGTCATGAAACCATTTTTATGGTTGAACCATATTATAATTTATTTATTATATCTTATATAAGGTTCAGGAAACATTTTTTACAAATGTGATTAATTTGTAAAACAAAATGAGTTCTTTACGATCGAAGAATTGCAAAAATGACTTAAACAAAAATCAATAAGGCTTTAACTTATGAATCATCTTCATTTCAGAATTAAAAATGATAAAATGTATTATTTATGGTTCTTGAAACATTTAAATATCACTCCATTCCAATTTTTTAGGTCCACTTCCAATCGAAAAGAATATCCATCAAGAACCGATCATGGAAACCATGTAAAGAACGCATCGAAATCCATGTAAATAACAAAATATTACTAATAAATGTGTCGAATGATGTTGTAAAATGATCTTATAAGGTGTTATAAACATTAATATGTTTCATTAAGATGTTAATAACACTCTTTTAACCATTATAAAAAATCATTCAACACTTATGATGTAATAAGAACCCGAGGTAAGGGAATTCTTAACCCGACTACCATTCTTTGGGTTAACCTTCTTCTTTATTCATTATGTGTTATTAAGATTATTGGTGTTATGATTTTTTGTTTATATTATGTTTAAATATGTTTATTTAAATTATATACACATATCCATACCATTCTATTAATTTTCACTCTAATTATATTTTCAGGGACTTTCCTTTTAAAATCCATTTAAAACTCTCTTTAATAAATTTCAAAAGGATTGTTTTTTATATTTTTTAAATGATTGGTTTCTCCTGATTTCATGATACTTTATTACCATGATATGTTCCTTGGAAATTATTTATGTTTTTTTGAGCCCTTTATAGCTCAATATATGTTGGTTTGAGCCCATTATATCTCAAGATATGACAGGTGCGCCCCATTATATCTCTCCAATGCATTGGGTACTCTAGAGATGGAAGTTGACCAAAAGGTTATTCCATGTCTAAGGGTGAATGTACGAGTGATATAGTAAATATGTCCCAAGAAAACTACGTGATGTTTCTATACATATGAGTTTTTATGATTATGGGTTTCAATGGTTTTTATGTTATCACTCGACTAACAATTTCTTTCTTTATATCCCTTACTAAGTTTTATACTCATTCCAAGTTTTTAAAATGTTTTTTCACAATATATAAGTATGGGTAAGAGAAATAATGGAGTCGTGATTTTTGATATGGAGTGTTTCCAAATAAATCATGTTTAAGTTTTAATGTTTTATATTTTGAAAAATGGATACAAATCTTATTATAATCATTTTTATATGAATGTGGTATGTTATGTATGTAAGATATCATAATTATTTAAAACTCTGAATCTGAAAAGATCCCAAATGTGTTTTAATGTGTGTTATTTTCTAAAATTCAATATTAAGTAACATTTTTAGGTCTGGTCCTTATATGTATCACTCTAATGCCTAAAATATAAATTGTAACAAGATCCATGATATAATTATTTAATATTATTAAATAATAGTCATATATAAATTTTTTAAAAGACATCGTTAGTTTATAGTAATCCTATAGTAATAATAGTATACACCAATAATTTATATAGTCCTTTAATTACCAAAAAAGGTATGTTAAGGTGTTGATTCCTGATGTTATTTTCTATGCAACATTGACTATTTATATTTAAGATATTCCTATATATATAAATATAAATATTAAAATGAATTTTTAAAAATTAATATATTCATACCTCAATGATCATTTGATTTATAAGTTGATATGGACAAAGTAAAAAATATATTTAACAAAATAAAATTTTAGACACCACATCAGTAGTGAATAATACTCTAGTTAATGCATATATAATATACTATACCTTAACCCTCATCTAATCCAACTACATCTAATAATGATGTAAGGTGTTCCCAGTATAATGTACGATCTTATATTCTATAATATGATACTGGAGATCCTAAATGTATAACCCATAATAGATTTTTGACTGTGTAGGTGGTGTAAGAGTGGGATATATAAGTTGAAACTATCATTGTATATCGATATTCATCAACTGCTCTAATGATAAAATATTATCCTCCATTGACATTACCAAATATTGAACTTTAGTTTTTAATCTATTTATTTCACCCTTATATTCTCCCTACATTGTAGCACACTAGCATGAACAAAAAAAATTTCTAAGTGATACACCCACCTCAAATCCTCCTACATGACCTAGGTGTTCCTATTTTCATAACATTGACATAAGTATTCCATTCATACTCGCTGAAATGATAGTCCCATGTGTGATCTTTTCTTGAAGTTCATCATGTAAACAAAATTTAATAAATATATTAGGGTAAAAAATGTAACAAATGGTCAATAAAACATGTAAATTTCTTCCTATAATTTTATCAATTATTGACACTGACTCTTCAGTAATATTTTTTACATTTTTAATCATTCACAACCTTTCCTATTTTTCATGTATAGCTAAGGAAAAAGAGGTTCAATATATGTGGATATGAAGTTCACTACTCTCAATTTTTAAAACTATTCTACAATCATTTTCTCTTAAAATAATATATACCCTTCCAAGATAAAGTATGATAGTATACATTCTTTACTTGGATCTCCTAATGATATATTCTCAATTTTTATTATTTAATAAGAAAAAAATCATTAAAAAATATTTTTAATAATCATATAAAAATTCACTTTACACAGTTGACATTACACTTAAAAAAATTATTTCCATTGTTTTATTTTAATAATCATATTTAATGTATTTTTATATAAAAATATATAAACCTTGAAAGGATTTTAATTTTTTTATTTCCGAAAAAATTAAGTCTAATGTTAATGATATTTTATAATCCCTTTATCTATTTACAATAAAAACACAAACATCACTTCTGGAATTAATCTGTATCAAGTAAATCAGATGTCATCACAATAAAAAAAAATTAAACATAATATCTAAATTAGTTAATATTTATCTATAAAAATAGAATAATAATGAATTATTTTCTCATTATGGTCTCCCATAGATGATCCAGTATTGTCTGTTCAACACTCCTCAAGTCAACAAAAAATTGTTTTTTCTCAAGCATGAAATGCTGTAGAACTCCAAATATTTAACCATTGGGGCCAATGTGATTAATATTAAAATAAAAATTCATAGTTTTACTCTGGTTCTTACCATAATAAAGTGATAAATAAGTAAAACATGTATTATTATGTTTACCAACCCTAGAAGTCTTCTTGTACCCTATAAAAGTTGGTGGTTACTATGCTAAAGAAATTAGAATCTCATGTGTAGAAGAATTATTAGGCTCATGTCTAGAAGAATTAAATGACTCAACTATTGTATTATACATGTTTATTCAAATAAAATTAATAAATTATTGGCATAAAGTAACATTAAATTCATTTTAAAAAATCTTTGACATATAAAATTGAATAAAAAATGGAAAACTGGTAATAATTAAAATTAAACTTAACAAAAACAATTAAATTTTACTATTTTAAAAATATATAATCAACTAAAAACATTTATAATACATAAAATGGTATACATATAAGAAAAATAAAAATAAGAGATATTAAATTTTTATAAAAATAAAACTAATATCTACGTGTATTGAAATTCAGTGTGTTGTATAATTAATTTAGCATAGTTTTTAAAATATTATAGTCAAATAATAATACTAATAAAAATTTTATGTTTTAATTTTATATATTTTGAAAATTAAAAACATAAAATTGAATAATATTTATAAGAAATATAATGATATGGATAAAATAAATCTAAATATAAATGAAATTAAAATTAAAAAAAATGATCTTTATATGTAATTAAATTGCTATTATTGTATAATCAGTTTAAAATAGTTGTTGAAATAGTTAACTAAAATAATAATATTGACAAAAATATTATACTTAACATTTTTCATATTTTTAAAAGTAAAGACTAATGTAGTTATATAGTACCTGGACTATTATGATAGCATTGAGGATTTGTTTTCCTATATTCCCGATTTGTGGTTTTCTATATATAATGAACAATTTTACACAATAGTCATCAATATAATTGGATAATATTTACATGTATATATTAATATCATATAATTCATAAAAACTATCATAATTTTCACCCAAAAAATACTATTTTTTTCATGAAAAATTATAGAATACCAGTAATTTTATGGATCAAAAGCATTGAAAATTTATTTTTCATGTGTTTTTATAATAAAACAGTTATATGTGTGTCCCAATTTATTAAGATCAACAAGTGAGAAATCCAAATTCATCATGTTTAACACTATTTTTCATGTTAACCCATTTACACTAGTGTATAGGTACATCAAAGTTCATGAAATCAATCTCTCATATATCTTAAATAACTCCATAATTTTAAATTATTGCTGAGATTTCATTTTTTTTCTTCTACACATCAAAAATTCATTACCATATAAACATATTCAACACATCTGAATCACTAGTCTCTTTCTTCTTTAACCATACGGAAAAAAATAAAAAATTTATGATCATTCTATACCCAAATACATTCTTTGTTGGATAACATTTTTTCAATTAATTAATATGTTATGTTCTAAATGATTAAACCTTAGATATGTTATTCAATATTTATGAATATAATACCCCATCCTTTATCAAGGTACTTATTTCATTAAATTTCTATTGAATATCTTTAAATTATGAGAAAGAACATTTCCTTGTTTGTCAATTTTCTATGAATTATGGGTTTTTAAAAATTATGGAATGTTTAGTTTAAGAATGGAGATGTTTTAGAAAGGTTTTGGGATATTTTTAAATCCATTTTAAAGGTTTGTGATTTAATACTATTAGGTATAAACCATGATCAAGTCTTTAAGAAACTTTGTATGGTGTTTGGGTCTCATTGGGTAGGTGAAAATTTGGTGCACGGTTTAGACAAACCATGCGAATAATCTTACAATTTTGATTTTTTAGGGATAGGGCCAATTGGTATGGTTAGAGAATGGGTTTTCAAACCATGTTATGGGAATTATTTTTGTACAAAAGTTGTTTTTATAGCATGAAAATTTCATGAAAATCCTCATTCCTTATCAGCTGACCTATGATCTCGATTTCTAGGGTTCCCTTATGTGATATTTTATGATATTCGACCAATGAATTATGTTTTTGTTGATTTTTAGTGAATTGGATCATGGTAATCAAAGGTAAGAATTATTATCACAATTCCTTTCTAGATATACTTACTCTCTCTTTAATGGAATGCTAGACTAGGGCTATTATACCTAGATCTATGGAACTAAACAAGTTTAATGGGATCTTCGTGTTCTTTTTCAGAGGAATGGAAGAATGGTCACAAATATATGAATTCATTGATGTTTTTTTTGCACCGAACATATCCAATGTAGGTGGTAAAAAAATATCCTTATGGTATCCTTTTAGTTTCTGGTTTTTGTAACATGTGTGATTAATTCAGCATGTTGTGAACATGACCTCTTTTAAGGGGAATCTATTGGAATTACTTAAATCCTCTCTCTTATACATCCTGTAGATATTTTCATTTCAATCAATGTTTGAGATCCTAAACATTAGAACAACCATGAAGTGTACCTATCTTTGATCTTGGTTATAAATACAGTTTATATGAACCTAGTTTCCTTGGAACTGAATTGTTAAATTGTGGGTTGATCTTTGGATTAAACGTTGTCAAGAAAGGCACCCAAAGGGTTTGAAATTTGAGATTTGGACTTGGCTTGACATATGAATTGGTAATTAGACATAATTGGATTATAAATTGGAAATTAAGAATTTTTTTTTGAATTAATAACTTTGAATGTAATTGGAACATTTCATAAAACAATATTAGCATGAAATAGTAATTTTCATGATAATTGTAACTTTGAATGAATTAACCATAGTGGAATATAATCATCATTTTTGAAATTTTTTGGTAAATTGGCATGTTTTGATTCTTTCTTGTACTTGATAAAAGAAATATGTAATTGAACTTGGAATGGAAATTTACCTTGGCTCCATTGTGAATTTCAAGTGTAGTTAAACCCTATCATGGGAATCTACCTTGGGTTCATTATAAACTAGATATGTATTTAACCCATGGAATAGGAATTCACCTTATAATAGATAGGAATTGGATTTGTAATTAACCCAAGGCATGGGAACTTGACTTGGGTATTTTGTGCATTATGTTTTCATATGTGGATATTATGGTTACTAAGACTAAACCCATTTGTGGTTGTTGACAAATAAATCTTAAATCATGTCTTAGCAGGTATGGATGACCCCGAGTGTCAACTTAGAGCTTGAGGGTAGGCATGTTTATTTAGATTTTTTTATTTTGATTTATAATTACATAAATGTTTATCATAATATTTCATACACTATTACTTAGACTAGATTTGTTTTTGACATAGTTGGTGGTAGCCTACTGAGTTTTACCCACATACTATTCAGGACTCCTTTTGGTTCCTAGGAAGACTTTTTGGATACAGGTCTCGACAAGGTAAATGGGCCCTATACTTGATTGATTATTTTTCTATCTTGGATTAATTCTTAGAGATGGGATTAACCATTGGGTTTAGGATCATTTTGGGAGGAGTCTCTCTTTGGTTGGTTTCTTGTATGAAAGTTAGTACAACATTAAATAATTTTATGTTATTAGATTTATTTGGAATTTTAATATTTATCCACTAGAGTGATTATGCTTTTTCTAGCATATTTATGTTGTGATTATTATTCTGTACCAGAGGGTATAATCTCCCCACTATATTTCATAGATCCTCAATTCTATTTGGAAGCCTCTGGTGTATAGGGAGGAACACTTGAGGTCTCATGGTGACTCATATCAGTTGTGTGATAGAGAACAAGTCCAAAATTGTTAAAAAGTGGTATTAGAGGAGGTATTTTCTATTAGTTTAGTGTAACATTCCAAACCCAGGATCCACTAAACCAGTGCCCCAAGCCGGTTCATCACATTACTTCAAGTGTTCCTCCCAATACATTAGAGGTTGTCGACTATCGGTGAGGTTCTAATAATCCATGTGGAGAGACTATACCCTCTTTACCAGAGTAGGACATGACTGCTAACAATATAAATAGCGGAAACAATATGTAATAACTAGAAAACATGCATAGAAAATGTCTCCTAAAACTGGCTACAAACCAATTAATAATATTAATCATGTCATGTCATTCTAATAGATCCAAAATGAATAAAACCCAAAATAAAGACAACCAACTAAATCCCAAAAATGGTCCTGAATCCAAGTATGGACCCTCATCCATGCATATCCCAAGCCTGACTCAACTCCTTAGAAACAATCCTTTTCCTTTATCTAAACCTGTAACAATGAAGTCTTTTCAGTTACCTAATGGAGGCCCAAGCAGGGTGTGAGTAAAACTCAGTAGGCCACAACCAATGGTGTCTACAAAATTTACAGTCTAATAGATAATGCATGCAAGTATGGAGTAAATTCTAAGATAAAAAAAGGACAACTCAGTTGTTATTAGTTAACCAATTACACTTACACCATTTATATCTATATTAACATTTTCATAATTCATACCATATTTATTACTTAATCCCTTTTCATCATGTGTTCCATGGGTTTGGCACATACATCATCTATACACAAGTCTAAGGCAATCAATCACTATTCATAAGGGAATAAATCAGGTCCCTTATCACTAGGGATAATACATCACAACGTCATAATTTCCTCACCTCGAAGCCTAAATATTGCTGGAATACAGACATTAGGGGAATATAGCTCCATCATCTTCCCTAACCAGTGCATTGTGGGTGGATTTAGAGAATCCGCCCAACTCGACCTATGGGGAGAGCCTCAATCCTTTATCCCACACACCAATCTATGTGCACATGCTTATTCATCCATTCACCACACACAAAACATATAACAACCAAACAGAACCAATAAATATAACAATAATAATCCATAACAATCATCATGGCAATTAATACTGTGCTATAACCCATTAACACATTTTCTATTTACATTACATAGCCATTTATCCCAATTTCCATTCTGTTGCCTTAACCCATGAAGTATATTAAAAAATTCCCATACATTTTCCAATATACCCAAACTACCATACATTATACCATTTATACCATTTATAATTTCACAATAATTTTCCCACTTTTTCATTTCAAGTACAATTCTTATATCACATAGCACAACCACTACACAATATTCAACACATTAGGTATACCCCATAATTCCCATGTATTATCCCATTCCACATATTCATCAATTACCCTAATAAAACCCATTTACATGTTCTTAAATTCACAATCCATTTCCAATTTAACATTTTCATCATTTAATATATATATATATATATATAAACCCTTTTAGGAATTTCAATACAATTCATACGCCATTCGACACTGTCTCAATTAACCCAATTAACCCTTTTTCAAGCCATGCCAAACAAACCCTTATGCCATTATCAAAATTTTGGAACAACTATAAATATTCATTTTTAAATCCACTAAACATATTTAACATGTTCAATTTGGGCTCTATGTAGTCGCAAGTCAACTCTTCACTTGAATTTACCAATCTCTAGGTTCAAGAATGTCGGCACACCCCATGGGTGGACCTAAATCATTCTAATCACCCTCAATGTTTCTCACAAAGATTATGAGGGGCCTAAATCATTAATTATTCAACCATTTTAGGGAATCTTACTCAATATAATGAGTTCACAACAAGAGGGAAGCAAGATCTTAACACACATGAACAAATTTATAAAAAAACTATGGGATGTAACTTATAGACCACCTACCTTGAATATGATGATGAACACAATCTTAAAAATAGACTTAGATCAGTATACACACACTATTGTAAGATTTAACATATATTAAACTATAAAAATATGGTTTTAGATTTTTAGAAAAGGATTTCCAAGGTTACAAGCCCCAATCTGGAAAAGAGAAGCGAGAGAGAGATTATACTTACCTGGAGCTTCGATCCACAACCAACGATGCTCAAAATGGGATAGAGATGATGGAGATTGATCCATGAAAGATCTTGAGTTTTGGGGAATCACTAGGGATATAGGTATAAGAAAGAGAATAAAAATCGGGTGGGATACTTAAGATCCCAAAATAGAAATTTTGTAATTTTTTTCAACTCTACTAGGCTGCATGGTTTACCCGCACAATTTGTCAAATCACACATAAACCATGTGCAAGCCACTTTCCAAAGGGATTTTGGTGGAACAATTACCTAGAAATGACACATGGTTTGACTAAACATGTGATAACTCTGTGATAGGCCACTGTCCAAGGTTGCCCGGTTTTCCAGGGAAGGCTGCACACTTTACTTAACTGTGCGCCAACCGTGCAACTTGAACAGATTGTCCTGGTTTTCCTTATTTTAATGTCTCAAGCCCCCAGAACACTCTTGAGGCTTCTCCTAAACTTGAAAAACATCTCATTAACAAAAAAATGTATTAAAACAAATATTTAAACAAAGGCATACTTTAAAAAAAACTGGGATATTACAACCTCCCAACCTTATAACGGCTCATCTTTGAGCCGCATTTCCAAGCATCAATGAGATTCTGTAACAAAGAGATCAGACCACTAGGCCCACCTATCCATTCATTTTTTTCTAGTTTCTCATTGAGAATTAAAATTATACCATATAATTCAAACTAAAGTAATGATGCTTCCCTATAAGACTTACTCACCACAACCCACAACACAAACCAAATACTCCTCAAATGATGCATCAACTTAAACCATACATCAAACACTATAACTTCATAGGGATAACTTAGATAGTAGTTCCTAACCCATAGAACAAAGAAAATTTTCACAAATCATCATACCATAATGGAGGAACCAATAAAAATCCCATAAATTTGAAACTCTATGCAACTCATGACCCAAGTCACATGGCGTCATTTTACTCGATTTTCAAAACTCTAACAGTGACCAAAACCTGATATCACCTAAAGGATAACAAACAATCTTTCTAACCACATTCAAGACTTGTGTTGATCCACCAATCATGTCCCAATGATCACATACCATAATATTAAATCCAAATTCCACCAAATCTCTTAGGGACCTCAATTGAATAAACCCATGACAACACTGACTATTAGGGATAACTCACCTGAACGGTGATCACTTGAGTCCTTCCATCCTAAAACTCTAATCACATCATCAACCAACTACTTTCCCGTTTTGGTTCTCTCCAAAATATTATTTTATTTGGAACCCACACTATTGATGAAAGACCACCAAAATATCAACTCAACTTTCACATCATACCCGATGTGTTCACAACTCAATACACCCAATCATCCATATGGACTTCCCCCTGCACTGACATCTAGCCTTGTCGTTGAAACTGCTAAGAGGGAATTCTTACAATATCCATTAAAGTTATAAGATCAACTTGAACTCACTCAAGTATGAATTAATTTTTTAAAGGAACTTTCCACTAAAACATCAAACCAGAGGTGGGTCACCATAACCACACACATTCATGTTTTCCATTTTAGGTCAGACTGCCACTGAATGGATTGTCCAAGAACACCCATCTTCCAATACTAGAACACTACCCATTTTTACCTTCATAAGACACTTACTAACTTTAATCCTATCCCTATCATCAAATGCACCTTCCAAGGTCATTCCCTAACCTCTATAGAATTCTTCCCACACTGTATCATTACCCTTCAAACCATCATCAAGCTCCACTTCCCCCATCAAAATTCCAAATAAAATAACTCATATGATTCATACACTAACTAAATATGTCTTGGATCTTTCTCAAACCTATTCTAAAATTTAAAATGTACTTCTCACCCCAAAACATCCATCGAAGGTGATTTAAAATTTTCTACATTTGTCCCCCGCTCCTATCCGATTCGAGTTATCCCTAGATGAGTCACCTAGAATGCTTAGCTTCACTCTTCAGTTGTAATGACACTATATCACCTGGAAAATGTGCCCTCAAACTTCAAGACATTCCAATACCACCCAAATACACTTACCCAGTTCTAGTTCTGATTTTGTTGTATTTATAGAACCCAACACCTCTTGCCACAAACCATTGTCATGTCTTACCACCCCCTTTGATGACTAGACATGGGAATTTCAAATTTCATTTGGGACCCCCCTAAGAAAAAATCAAAATATTGGCTCAATTAACCACCATAATCAAGACCCACCTAGATCCCTGAAATACTTAGCATGCACCTCATATATTCCTCATTAGAATCCTTGTTTCACTAAATCAACTCAACATTCTCCTTCCATATCCAAGACTAATTCATCACTCCCAAACTTAGGAGTGTTGTTACCATTGATCTCCACTATGGATTCCCATCCCACAGATTACACTCAATCATAATACTAACCCCAAAACTTAGATATGGTTTTTTATATTTTCTCCAAAAAATTAAATGAGATTCACTGCATGATCGTTCTAACTTCTTGAATGACACCCACAACGCTTGTTGACACTCAGTCCATCCTGAGGACCTCACCCAAAAACCGTCGATGGTGTACATCCCATCATATAGCTTCACACATACCTCCCCCATTAGTGTAAACTCCATGATGTCCCTCATCCAACCAAAACAACTTCAAGTCTCTTGGCATAAATCCAAATATACTCGATGTATCGGGGACAATGTTAAGATATTGGGAATGATTGTCACCAACTGAGGTATACTAAGAAGTTGTCAAAGAATACCACCAATAACTTATCCATTGTTGATGAAACCTCCCACTTTGGGACACCATAACCTACCAAGGATATGAAGCTTCCCTGTTTCACACATCTCATCAACACTTAACCACCACTGCTCAGGCGTGATTTGAAACAAAGCCTCACCACCTCTCCATAACCATCTGCCAAGCAGCTGCAAACCAACATTTCTTATGGAAATACTTCTACCACACCACTTTATCTCTTTTAGTACACCCTTAATGGTTAACAACCGAAACACAAGGGTCCACCACACCAATAAAACCAATAATATCCCATATAACCACACTTACCGACTTGGTTTCATATAGATCGATGGATGCTTATCCCAATCAAAATCACACATTTACAATGCGTTCCCACATCTGGAACTCATTAGAGTCCTCAATATTTTTCACTTTTATATGACCACTCTCACCTAACCATTCTTGTTGGTCAGTCAACCTCATCGTCCCCAAGTCATTATAAAAATCTCACCCACAACCAAACCATTATTACAAACAAGATCATCCATGTGACCACCCTCGCCTCAAATGTCACCTTCAAAACAAAATCATCAAACCGTGCTTCACTCACCCATGTCTGTTCCACTCAAAAAAAACATAGATACCCCCGTTAATTTTCATCCAAATAGAAGGGTTAGGCATCCATATGATACTACCCTTAGAACAAACCTTACAACCTACCACAATCATTTGGGTTCCCTTCAGATTGAACTAGGTAACAACTATACCATTTATTGAAACACAATGGTACTCATTATGCATCAATTCTACCTCTGAAGCATCTCGCATGATTCATATTCTAAGGCACTTGAATCACTATGATAGACTCCCATAAGGTAACCCTTGTTTTTCTTGAAACTACCAACATGTAACCACAACTCAAATCAAATCACCAAAACCTTCAATCTTCCCACTAGCCCCCTCTAGAATCCAAAACACTACTCACAAGTTCCCTACTCAAAAGGTCACCAACACCCAAGAACCATCCATAAGGTTTATAATGTTCTCTCTAAAATCACGAACTATGAGAGTTTCCACACTCACATTACCAAACAACGCCTCGCGGCCTGAATGCCAAAAACTTACCAAGGGTTCCCTAAGCACATTTTCTATATCGTATCATAACCAACACAGCATCACAATCCAAATCCAATGTCTCAAACCTGGGAACTCTCACTACCTACCATACCACGCATAAAAGTGGTCAAATCCATAACATAAGGAATTCCCACTACCTTGTTCTCATAAAGTTCCATCATTACACCTCCTTTCATAATTAATTCCTCCATCTTTGAACTCAAGCATTCACATTTTAAACTTACCATTCACCCAACATTTTGAAAGTACCTATCTTATTCGTAAACAAAATCCAAAATATTTTCCTCAATAAAAATCTCAATGAATGATCGATAGGGTTTAAACCATAGATGGAAAAGATCTTATACCATTAGCCTTAAACAACCCACTCCACGTGAACTATTCCCACAGTCATCATCACACTTAGAACATTATCCTCTTTTATCCCTATTGTGGGTCATGGTCTATATTGGGTAAAAAAAATTACATAAGGTCTACATTGGGTAAACAAAATTATTAATCACAAGTCTTTAAAAAAACTAATTTTTAAATCATTTCCTCTTTTACAACACAAATATTTTCTCTTAGGCTCATTCTCCATTTCACAACTTGTTACAATAATCATTTTAACTCATTTAAACCTTTAATTAAACAAAATTATTTAATCATTATTTAAATTTTATTAATTATTTATCCATTTACATCATCTTTACTAGACACCATTTTCTTCAAATTCTCAATGGAGTGCAATGAATTCTACTCTCCATGCCCCACACAACCATCTCATGTGTGCCAATCATGATGCATGCCACCTATATCCTTAGGTTACTAAAATGATGCATGAATGAAAAAAATCATTTCATTTTCTCCATGAGAAAAATATCATAAAATAGTCAGGTAACACAACATGTGCATCACCCAATGGTGAAAAATCATTCAACTATAACAACACATACCATAAAATCAATTCTCACCCTGGGTGACTTGGGTTTTCCCTCATACAAGGGTTAGTTACTCCCAAGAATGAGATTATTACCAAGGTATAACATATCCTAACCTCCTTTCTATTATCCCAAATAATAAGGCCCCATAAAATACCTTATCTGATACCACTTTGTAACTTCCCCAAACTGGGAGCCACTAAGACGATTCCACAAGTCGGGTCATCACATTACCTCAAGCACGCCTCCTCATATGTCAAAGGTTTTCGACTAGTGATGAGGGTCTAATAATCCTTGTGGGGAGACTATAACCTCTTTACCAGAGTAATCCACAATATTTAACAATATAAATAGTGTAAATAGTATGTAATAACCAACATGCATATCCAAAATCTCCCAAAAATGGTTACAAAACGAAAATTAATATTAACCAAGTCATGTCATGATAATAGTGACAAAATTAATGAAGCCCAAAATAAAAACAACCATATGAATCCCTAAAATTGTCCTCAATCCATGTCCGGATCCTCATCCATCCATATCCCAAGCTTGACTCAACTCCCTAGCATCGGGTCATTGCCCTTATCCAGAACTACAATAAGGAAGTTTGCTCAGGTACCCAACGACGGCCCGAGTAGTGTGTGAGTACAACCAATTATACCACCACCAATGATGTCTACAAAATATCTAGTCTAATAGATAGTATATGCAAGTATGGATTAAATGGTATGATAAAAAAAAGTAAAACTTGAGTTTCATTAGATAACCAAGTACACTTACACCATTTCTATCTATATTACCATTTTATTCATTCATACCATCTTCATTAATTAATCCCTTTTCATCATGTATTCCATGGGTTAGGAACATACATCATATACACATGATTCTAAGGAAATAAATCACTTTGAATAAGGGAATAAATCAAGTCCCTATCTCACTAGGTATAATACATCAGAACATCACAATTTCCACACCTTAAAGCCTCAGTCTGGGTGGAATGAAACCGTTATGGGAATAGATATTCATCCCCTTCCTTAACCTATGCATTATGGGTGGAGTTAAAGCATCAATCCAACTCAACCCGCGGGGGGAGACTCAGTCCTTTATCCCAAACCTGAAGCCATGTGTATGTTCTTATTCATCCATTCAACACATAGAACTATATAAAAAATAAATAAAACCTATACATATAACAATCATAATCCTTAACAATCAACATGGGAATTAATACTATGCCATAACCCATTAACACATTTTTAATTTACATTACAAAGTCATTTATTCCTATTTCTATTCTCATGCCTTAACCAATTAAGTATATCTAACAATTCCCATACATTAGAAAATATTCACCAACTACCATAAATTATCCCATTTATCCCATTAATCATTTCACAAGAATTTTCCCACTTATGCATTTCAAGTTCAATTGTTATATCACATAGCACAACCACTTCACTACCTTCAACCCATTAGGTATACCTCTGAATTCTCATGTATTATCCCATTACACATATTCATAAATTCCCTTATGAAAACTTGTTTACATGTTATTCAATTCACAATCCATTTCCAGTTTAACATGTTCATTATTTCATAAATATATACATATTAACCCTTTTAGTCATTTCAACACAATTCATAATCCATTCGACATAGTCACAATTAACCCAATTAACTATTTTTTAATTTATTCCAACAACACCTTATGCCATTATAAAAACCTAGGAACAAATATCAATATTCTATTTTCAACTCCACTACACATATTAAACATGTTCAATTAGGGCTCCATGTTATCGCAAGTCAACTCTACACTTGACTTTTCCAATCTCTAGGTTTGGGAATACTGACACACCCCATGGGTGGACCTAAATAATTCAAATAATCCTCAACACATCCCATAGGGATTATTATGGGTATAAATCATTAATTATACATCCATTTTAGTGAATCTTACTCATGGTAATGAATTCACAACAAGAGGGAATTAAGATCTTAACACACATTCAAAAAATATATAACAAAACTATGGGATATAACTTGTATATCACCTACCTCGAATCCGATGATGAAAGCACTCTTAAAAATATACTTAGATCAATATCCACACACCCTTTGAAGCTTAAACCTATATTTCAATAGAAAAATAGGGTTTTAGAGATTTAGAAGAGTATAACTAAGGTTAAAATCCCTAATCTGGAAAAGAGAAGTGGGGATAGATATTAGACTAACTCGGAGCTTAGATCCACAAATAATGGTTCTCCAAATGGCCTAGAGATGAGGTAGCTTGACCCATGTAAGCTCTTGAGGTTTTTGGAGCACCACTAGGGTTAGAGGTTGAAGAAATAGGAGAAAAATCGGGTGGTATATTTAAAATCTTGGGATAGAAATTTTGAATTTTTTTTCAACATTACTAGGCCACACGGATTACCCGCACAGTTTTCCAAACCATGCACAAACCGCGAGTAAGAAAATATCCAAAGGGAGTTGGGTCATATAGTTTCCTTGGCAGGACACACTATTTGACTAACCATGTGTTAACCCTATGATAGGCCACTATCCAAGGTTACACAGTTTTCCTGGGAAGGTTGCACTATTTTCTTAACTGTGCACCAATGATGTGCCTTGAACTGGTTGGCCTAGTTTTCCTTCCTTTAATGTCCCGAGCCCCCAGAACACCCTCATGGATTCTCATACAATCGGGGAACATCTCATTAACCAAAAAATGAGACTATAACCAATATTTAAACAAGGGAACACCTTCACAAAGACTGGGATCTTACATTTAGTATTTAGTGAAAGGTTTATATGAGAATAGGATGTATCTGGGCTTGGTAATGAGCTCATACCTGGGAGAAAATAATCCTTGTGCGGGGATAAACCAAGTAATTAGAGATGAAATTGTTTTTATTTAGGTTACATTTTTATTGTTATTTCACCTTGGGTGATACACTTGATGTTTGATGTTTTAAATTTAGGAGATTTTACTCATGAGATAGTGTAGTATGAGGTGTATACGCATGCATCATAGTAGTCATGCAGGAAAGAATGTTCTTGTGAATTTATTATGTTAGGGATTCATTTATCGCATATGAACCTTCCTATTTAAATTGAGATTAAATATAATTACATTTATAATAAAAAGAAAAAATTTAATCTATTATAAAATTGAAATTTACTAGTTAAGCCAATATTTGAAGTGATGTTGTATTTATGGTTATTTGTTGTCCCTATTTCATTTATGAGTTTGATCAAGTTATGAACCCTATGATAGGAAGATTGTGTTGAACCATGTAGAGAAATACATCTAAACTGTCTTTTGATTGAATGATAGGAGAGTAGTATTGAACATACACATAATGTAGCAAAGCTGGAACATTCCCCAGCTCTGAGGAATCTAATGGACAATCATCTCTACGATTGTTTCTTTTGGGTTATTCAATCCAAGGAGAGAGAGACTAATCACGCTATCCCTTTTATGTATGATATGAAAAGGGGCTTACAGCTACAATATCCACCCATATTTACTAGGGAGGGAGTCCATCAGGCAATAGAGTTTTGGATTTAGTCCATCTAGATGATCTTTAGCCACCTGGAGACACCTGTGGAGAGGAGAGTGAATATTACTACCTATATTATATGGGCATCATCCAAGAACTAGTGGGACATCGCAGTATACACTGGATAGTATGAGGATCTTACTTTGAAAGAATTCACCGAGATGTTCCTGATGTGAGATGAAATTTTCCAAAATTTGTTTTTATTTTTCACTAAAAATACCCCCATCAATTAAAAAATTCCCATGTAAAATAGAATTTCTTGTGAACTTCCTGTAATATGGATTTAATTGTTAACATTCCTTAATTACTATTTTTATTGATTTATTCAATTTTGTGGTAAATTGTGAATCCATATATTTTTTAAACTGTGAAATTATAATTATTTGATTCTAGAACTCAAATTCTTAAGGGGATTTAACTTTTCAATTAAATTTTCCCATTCAATTTTGAATAAATTGACATATGAATTTAAATTTTGAAATTGTGTGTTTTTTTTGAAAAAAATAGAGAATTAAAGTTGTTTTTAAATAATAATTTTTTTGTGAAGGAATTTGAAATTAATTTAGAATCAGATTGAATTAAATTTTGAGTTTTATCATTTTATCATTATTTAAATTTGATTTGGAAATACCTACACTTAATATATATATATTTATATATTGTGTGACACCTATAGGGAATGAAATGTTTTGAGACATTAGTGCTACTTCTAGTGGATTATTTTTGTATATATGTTTTCTAAAAAAATTAAAAAATGGATGGGTAAAAAATATTTTCAAAAATATGTGTGAAAGGCGGCAGGACCCCTTCCGCCTTTCAACAAAAACAAGAAAAATTACTATTTTAAATATACATTTTTTGTATATTTAATTTTTTTTATTTTTTTTTATTTTGTTTTGTTATATATATATATATATATAAATTTCAGCAAAATTTATCTGTTATTTAATATCTAGTATTACTATCATTACATCAGTTTAGAATTCTAATAGAAACCCTCACCCTGGGCTCCCTTTTATAAGAGGGATTTCCCTGAATATCATTGTGCATTTCTAATGCGAGATTCATGTTCACCCTTTCTTTCATAGAATTACTAATATATTATTAATAATAATTTTTAATCAATTAATTAATACTATTAATTACTCTTTAATAATATTATTTAATAACTAATTAATCTCTAAATAGTTAGAAATATAGAATATGTATTAATTAATTAGAAATTAAATAATATATAATTGATAAAAATAATATTAATAATAACTAAATACTAAAACATAAATATATAATGTATAATTAATAATTAATTAGTAATTAAGAAAATTTTAATTACTTATTAAATTAATTAGTTAATAACCAATTTGTTAGTTAGTAATATAATTAATAATTACATAAAAATAAATTTGTTAATAATTAATTAGTTAATAATTAACTAGTCAATTAGTAATATAATTTTTAATTATTAGTTATTTAATAATTTATTAGTTAATTTGTAATATAATTATTAATTAGTTAATAATTAATTAGTTAATTAGTAATATAATTATAAATTATAATAATTAATTATTAATTATATAATAATTAATTAGTTAATTAGTAATATAACTATTAACTATTAATTATTAATTATATAATTAATTATTTAATTAGTAATATAAATATTAATTATATAAATATTAATTATATAACAATTAATTAGTTAATTGGTAATATAACTATTAATTATAACTATTTATTATAATGGAGAAGGATGTCAGGTTCGAGTGTTCTCCAATGGTGATCCAGAGGGTGATTAGGGTTTCGGTTAAATGACTTTCATTCTATTTGGGTTCTAAACTTCTACCAGCAAGACAATCTGTAGCAGAGGTCACGTCTTCAAAGTCTCTTTTACAACCTAGTGAAGGCACTTTGGGTCAGATTAAAGGATCGGGTTTGGCCCCTAATTTGAAGACTTCTCATGGATTTCCTCCATTGGCTTCATTCATGGATTCCTCCACTGGTAGAATCCTTAAGAAAGTTTCATCGGTGCACATTGATGTCAATCCATAAGACTATTCGGAAAGGTTAGCCTTGGGTATGAATTATCTCATTACAAGGCTTATCATCCCTAAAGGGGAAAAGTTGTAGAAGATGGAGGATTTTATTATGAGGGTCTCTTTCTTATGTGGGTTCTCAGATTAGGGATGTGTATTCCTTGGCCTTGGGTTCTTCCACTATGATTTATCCTCGGAAGAGCATAGACGTCGAGTGTGGAGCTGTGGTACATTATTCATAAATCTTGGAGCCCTTCATCTAAAAGAGTGGTTCCTTGACTTTAATGTCTCGAAGTTAAGGAATTATTTTTCTCAAATTTGGATTAAGTTACATGGAATCATCTTGATATTTTGGTATCCGAAGATATTTCGTGATATTACAATAGAAATTGGAACACCAATTATCTTGAACAGGGAGACTGAACATGTTCGGTTTGGCCATTATGCCAAAATGCTGATTGAGGTAGACCTTATCTCTAATCTAATTGAAACTATCATTCTCACCACTCCCATACATGATATTCAAATTTATGTTGAATATGAAAAATGTCCATATTTTTGTTCTGACTGCTCATTTCTTGTTCATTCTGTTGAGGATTGTCGCAAAAGGCAATTTTGTGAAGCCTCTGGCCTAAAAGGGAATCTGTCAAATAACTGTATGAGGAAAGGGAAAGGAGGGTAACCTACGAAGGGTGTTTCCCAAAGTGAGAACCTAAAAGTGTACAAGGGGAAAACTACTATGATGCATTTTGGTCAATCAGGTTCTACCTCAAAATCCTCGGTGGATATTGGTTAGAAAATTAGTCATGTGGAAGTAGTTATTGATCCCCAGAATGTGCACGATGGCAGTGTAACAAGGAAGGTGCAACATTCTTTTAAGTATGTTCTTATACATGGATTAAAGGGTGATGTAATTATGTCTACTAAGACTCCTTGTGATGTCGCTGCTTTTCAGTCTAGTCATTTGGAGGATTCCTTTTTGTCACATTAAAATCTGCGGACTGAGCATGCAGGTTCTGGTCAGGTTTCTTCCCCTTTTCAGGATGACTTGGTAGTGGAAAATGATGTAGCACTGCTTGGAATTTGATTAATGAAGGATACCTTGGATTATGATTAGGTGGTAAACATCTGGTGGGTTCATCCTTGAATCCTCGAGGTGATCATGGTTTCGAACCAATGTGAAAAAGGAAATGTAATCTGGATGGGGATTTTGTTGGGGCTATAATCTATCAGGATTTTGATAAGAACACACCGGATAAGGATCATGGAAAGATGGGAGAACATGATGTTCCTCTTTATTCTAGATATTCCAAATTGCCTCCTCCAATGAATATTGAGATTCATAATGAACCTTCAACTCATGGAAATGAGGTTGATATCCAAGCATTTGTGGATGTAGATGAGGGAGTATAGATGGTGACATCTCCGAAGGCACCAACTTCTACTGATATTGTTATGGAGTAGATCCATATGAAGATAAAAGAGCTAAGAGGGGATTGACATCAAGCCAAGATGTAGAAGCGAGTTCGACACCCAAAAAATCATGGATGAGGATGTGGATGTGATGATAGGACTAGTAAAAGAGAGCGTGGTTATTCTTCCAAGTCTTCTTCCAAGGGGGTCACTCTAGAACAGAAAAAATTAGGGACAAGTATCATGTGCTCTTCGTGAAATGGAACTCATAGTTAGAGTGGAAAAGTAGGGATTATGAAGATAACTCCGATCATGATTATTGGAATAATCTTTTTCTTGACTTGTAGGTTTCTTTTTATATAAGGGTATGTACCTCTGTATGAGTCTTTCCATCCTATTTCCTTCGCCTTTTATATTTTTCTAATAAATTTTTAGGAGCAGGCACTTCTGTCTCCTGAACCTTTTGAGTATTAATTATAATTATTAATTATTAATTATATAATAATTAATTACTTAATTAGTAATATAATTATGAATTATATAATAATTAATTAGTTTATTAGTAATATATTTATTAATTATTAATTATATAATATTTAATTAGTTAATTAGTGATATAATTATCAATTATAATTATTAATTATTAATTTTATAATAATTAATTAGTTATTTAGTAATATAATTATTAATTACTAATTATATTATAATTCATTAGTTAATTAGTAATATAATTATTAATTAATTAAAACATATTATATATTAATAACTATTTAGAAATTAATTATTTGTTTAATAATATTATAAAATAGTAATTAACAAAAATAATTAATTAATTAAAATGATGAATAATAATATATTAATAATTCTTCACAGGAAAGGGAGAACCTGAATCACACTTCAGAAATACAGAATGATTTCCAGGGCAAACCCACTTATAAAAGGGAGCTGTGGGAGAGGGTTTCTATCCAAATTCCAAGCTGCAGTAATGACAAAAAAATGGATATTTAATACTGAATATATATATATATAAACAAAACCAAAAAAATAAAATTAAAAAATGACATTTTAAATATACAAAAAATTATATTTAAAATCATAATTTTTTTGTTTTGGCTGAAAGGTGGTAGGAGCCCTGGCACCATTCACACATATTTTTAAAAATATTTTTGACCTAGTCATTTTAAAAAAATCATAAAATATATATTAAAAAAATCTACATCTAGAATTTTCTATGGAAAATTTCAGGGGTGAAACCTGAAGTATTGATTGGTGTCATAGGAAAAAAATGCACTACCACCACTTTCTTCTACAGTCATGATAAATTTTTTTACTGAAAAAAACACCCTAATACCATCACCCACATCTATTGCCACCAATCTACTACTTTTCCTTAGTGTGTTATCATAATGCGTGCTACCATAAAAAATGATACTACCACCATCAAAGAAAAACAACAAATTTGGTACCATCTACACACCCATGGTAGAACATCTTACTAACGCCACTATCCCTTCACAGCTACCACCAGTGGAACCCATGATACAACCATTCCTCTATTCCACTATGATACTATCAAAAAATCATCTACCATTCCCTTATTTTTTGACATACATCCACATGCCACATGGTAGCAGAACCTAACACTTGAACACTAGGCTACAACCGATGATAGAATTGTTCCACATATCCACTCCCAGCCCCTCCCTATTCTAATTTCACTGCTATTACTTGATAGTAGCACAACCTTCTGCCTCAACTAGATCCTCACCTAATATCACTCACAAAGAAGGAACCCAAAGAGTTGTTCCTCCATCCCATGTTCATCGGCCATTATGAAATTGACCACAACTACCACCTAGTTGTGGAAGGTTCGAGCCATATATGAAAATAAGACCATGCGGTGGAGATGGCAAGAGAACCTGAAATCTAAATGCTATTCATTTGTTGAAGATCAATAACCTATTAACTATGTTTAAATCTTGAACTAATCCAAGACCCATATCTGACACATGATAAAGAAGTCCAAAACCGCACCTATTGAGCTTTATTTTGGATCTGTTGAAGAGTTTCTTTATCCAGTTGTTCCTAACAAAGCTCGCTGCTAAAGACCTATGGGATCTCACTCACAAAAAAAATAAGAAAAGGAAAAAATAAAAAAATAAAAAAATAAAAAAATGAATATCTATATATATATATATTATGATAAAATAATAAAAAACCAAATCTGAGTCAAAATTCTAAAGAAATTGATTTCTATATTTTTTATCCGAATGCGCGGAATTTGAGAAGCATCCAATTTCCACTACACCCATTAAATAGTGCAAAATGTCACTAGGAAAATTCACAAACCTAAATTTTTTTTTGCACGCGATCATGGGAAGAGATACTCCTAACTGAATTTATAATAACCATCATAGCTACACACATTGAACTCATAGAGTTATATAATGATGTCACATCAATTATGAATGTGAGGGAGAAGAAGCTACTTCCTCAATGCTATAAATATTTTTCCCTTCGCTTAGTTGAAGTATTCGGTATCTATATGATGAATTTATTTCTATATTTATTTCTATAATTTTAATTGGCTATTCACTCTATTTTCTATTCAATTGTTTTGTACATACCTTCATCCCTCAATTTTTTGTGTTTTTCTTCAAGCTCTATGTTTTGATCGTGTTGTTATCTCTTCAAATCCAAACCATGCAGAATTAACCCAAGGGATATGTCCTCGGGGGAGATCATATAGGATCCCATTACTTTATCTTTCTAATTCTCATCATTGATATAGAAATTTATTTCACAAGATAACATTGATGATATTTATCTAATATTTTTGATGAATTGATACATTCTCCACTTTATCAAATCAATTCTACCTCCCTCTCATGGTTCATGGTGCATACTAGTGGAACAATATAGACTGAGGGATGAATAACATATAATGGTTCTAGGTGTTGAGAGAGAAAATGTCTTGATTGATTGTGTTTATTACCTCTTCACTATGGAGGATGTGAAACTGGATGCATAGGGGGAGATTTTTTTTTTGTGTTCAGAACCAAAAAATAGATAGATGAGATCAACTGAAGAATGATTTTGATGCGATTTTTGGATGATAATTAATGATGATAATTAAGATCATGTGTGATCGACCCTAGATCCAATCCCATTTTCCCTGTTTTTTTTGTGTTTGCCTCCTATTTATGTATAATTTTATTTAATTAATCATTAAAAAAACAGTGATCATCTATGGTTTTTTTCAAAATTATGAAAACAAAATAATGTGACATAAGTGATTTAGAATAGTGATAATATGACCCACACATTATACTTGGGAAATGATCTTAGATATCCTTATGTTTCATTCCATGTTTTTGATAAAACATTTGTTTGACCGCAGCCCATGACAACCACATGATCAAATGGGCACCATTTCTAAGGAGTAAGGCCAAAATATCATTATTCTTTTTCACTCTGTAATTAATTTATTATTTAAAAAATGATATCATCACTCACTATTACAAAAAGTAGAAGGACTCATTTCTTTTCTAAAAAAACAAATAGGAGTGTTATAAATAAACACTTTAATGATGTGATGGACCAATTAGAACACACCTTATTGATTTTTTATAGAATAAACACTAAAATAAGAATAACTAAGGATAATGGAACAAAAATAAAAACGCTTAGAGAGTACATCCAAGAGGTGGAATTGATAAGGGATCCCACTTCCCCAGACATTCATGATATGAAACCCAAGGAACTTTAGGAGTAACCAGAAATGATAGATGAACCGTTTGAGGGAGATACTCAAACTCCAAACCCTATTACATTTAATTATTTTCAAATTCAATTTCAAAATAACCACCCTTGTTTTAATGATTCGGATTTAGGAGTGTTGGATTTTTCCTCAGAGAGAGATAAATTTTATTTTAACTCTTTCTATCTTAATCTCAAACAAGCTGAATTTTCTTATGGAATTTTGTGTTCTAATATTGAAAATATAGCTATATTACTTGAGGATCTCATTGATATAGGAGAATAACCCCCTCAAAAATACCCCAAACATAAAAAGGAATAATATATAGTAGAATATATGTTCCCATTACAGCTTCTCATAAAGAAAAAGAGTACCAATCTACTACACATGAAGAGGGAAATCTTGATCTCAACTCAACTTATTTTAATTCCACTCTATATGAATTATTTACCAACCCCCACTTCTTTGAACTAGTACAATCAGAACAATTTTAGTTTCCACTTGAAGATGAAGATTCCATAGAATCTATTTCAGATATTTAGGAGGCCCCACCCCTATCCCTTCCGGCCTAACATTTTAATACATTTTTCACTACTAAGGGGATGGAATCACTGTAGTGATTTGTTAAAGGGGACCTATAAGATGTGAAGTTGAGAAAATCTAGATAAAAGAGAATTTGGTCATTCTTACAACATTATCTCAACCCTCTAACAGACTTGGGATAATACAAATGTTTTCTGGAAATGAATATGATAAAAACAACACCTCTTGGGGGTTTAAACCTTATACTCACATCGATTCCCTTTCTTTTTCATAGTTTTTAATAAAAACCGATAATTTTTATTTTAATTATATATATGTTTTCCCTAAGTGGATAGAACTCGGGATATTAGATCAACTATCCATAGAAATCACACCCAAGAGAGATCTTTACTCTAACATATTAAGAAATAAATACTAGGTTGTGCCTATCCTATTACACTATTTTAATCACTTTAATTTATATTAATGTCTTCTAGAATTTAAATGTACATTTATGAAAAAGTGAGGAGGGAAATCAAACTTTTTATGATTAGTTTTTAAATTATTTTTAGTTAATTTATTAGAATTTTTAAATAAAAATTCACGTTTTTAGATACCCTTTTTCTATTTTAAATTTAACTTCTGTTAAAAAAATAAGTTCTTTTTATGTTTGTTAATATTATACAGTTTCTAATTTTTTTTCAATATTTGTTTGAGATAAATTAAAAAAATAAGTGTAAATTTTTAACTCCAAGTGATTGTGAGGAACTTTACTACATTATTAAATATTATTAGATAAAATGATTTTTGAAATGTATTTGTTTTCTTAGGATGTGATTTTCAAACATTTGCATAATTTTTTACTAGGAATTAAAATCCTAAACCATTAGTGCCTATCCCAAATTTTTATTCATGTCATGAGAGATTTATAATCCATTTTGACATCATATTTTGGTTACCCTCACTTCTTGATAGAATCTTGGGTTTTTTTATAAAAATAAACATGTGTTTATTCACTCAGAATTATTTGGAACTCAAGATTCACATTCAATATGATTCAGTTATTCAATTATAAATCCCCTATTTTATCCTTTAAATGTAACTTAGACATTGATCCTATTTAAGACCATAGTTAACTAGGAATGGACTTGTAGGATTAAGCCGCATTATAAGTCGAATTATCTCTTACCCACTCTCACTCAAAAATTTAATTTTAGGATTGATTTTATTCTAAGTGTGGAGGAATGGGGATTCTTTGTGTTTTTCTTGGGGAAGGGTTTCATGCTAAGGGGTTTGTGAGAGGTGTGAGTCATCATTTTGGGGAATTTTATAGAGTGCTAAATGGGAATGATTCACCCACTATACATTCAATATTCATCATCCTCTTCTCATATAAAACAATTGCATTTAAAAAAATTAAAAACAAATGGGTTGAGTTTTAAATTTTTATCATCCATATTTGAGTGATTCATGACTCTAATCAAAGAAAATATCATGATACTTATTCATTATATTAACATTTAAAACTAATTTCCCTCAAAATAAAAAAGAAAAGATTATGATTACATAATCTTTGGATTCATTTCAGGAATCATGCCCAATGTATAGAAGAGTACATTTTGTAGTGTGTGTCCCATATTTTATAGGTTGGATTGAGAGAGTATTATTCTATTCATTACTCGATTAATCATGCTTTCTGATTCTAGTGTCAAACCTTCATATTTTTTTCAATGTGTTTTTGAACACTTTCCCACCAACCTCAAATCCAATGAAAAACCTTTTCAAAGAACTCATGATTGATTATATTTTTAAGGATTCACAATGAGGAGAGATTTGAATTTTCTCTATCCTTTGGTAAATAATCACGTCCCAAGTAAGAGATAAATTTCATATAAAAACATTTATCCTGAGTGAATATTAGAATTGCACTACATGCGAGGTAGGTCACAAAATGGTTTTTTAGGTGGATTTTGAAAGTTGATTTTTTTAAAAGGAAAATTTCATGACTTAAAAATTAAACACAAGTATGAAACATGATGTTATTTTTTAGTAGAAAGAACCAAAAAAGTATTTTTCACACTTCACTGGGTTGTTTGGAATTGATTCAAGTATCCCTTTTCATTTTATGGACTACTGCTTCTGAATTGAAATTTTATTGCAAAATATATTTTGAATTGTGGAATTCTGTAAATATTTGAATAAATTGAATTCAATGATAAAATTTCATGAGAGTGCAATAGTTCAAGTGTAGGGGAGTAATGTGACCCAATTTTTTAAAAAAAAATTGTTTACTATTCATTAAAAATACCCCTCATTAATTAAAAAAACCCTGGGAAAAACAATGTTTTTTTAACTTCATTAAATTCAGACATAATTTCTAAAAGTCCTTAAATAATTTTTTTATTGATTTATTCAAATTTATGGTAAATTTGGATGCCATGTATTTTTTAAAAATTAGGAATTATAATTGTTTGATTTTGGAACCCAAATTCTTTAGGGGGTCTATATTTATGTATAAATTCTTTCATTAAATTTTGAATTATTTGACATTCGACTTTGAAATTGGTAGTTGTGTGGTTTTATTTGTGAAATTAAAAATATATAATTAAATTGATTTTTGAAGAATAACATTTTTGTGAAGGAATTTGAAATTAATTTGGAATCATATTGAATTCATTTTTGAGTTTTGTTATTTTATCATTATTGACATTTGATGTGGAAATACCTACACTTAAAAAATATATATGGTTTTTTGTTTGAATCATGGATGGTGTGAATTTTTTTAAGGAATAAATTCTACCACCATAATTTACTACCACCACTGTTAGAGTTGTGGTATCACTGGAAGTGTATCCTACTACTATAGGAAAAAAAATTAATATTTTGGAACATACCACCACACACCCTATAGTAGCACAACTTATCACTTGAACTCCATGCTACTGCTAATGGTAGAATCACACTATAGATCCACTCCAATACCCTCCTTGTTTCAATTCCACTATTATTTCTCGATGGAAGAACAAACTTTTCCCTCCATCAGATCCACACTAAATCTCACTTTCTAAGAAGAAACCCAAAGGGACGCTCCACTGACCCCAATCTACTAGCCAACATGAAATCAAACGCCACCACCACTGTGATGTGTAGGTTCCAAGATAGATATAACAATCCAACCAAACAACAAAGATGGAAAGTGAACCAAACATTCTATCATCATTCATCTATTGAAGGTTGATCACCTTTTTACCACATTGAAATCCACAACCAATCCAAACCCAGCTCCATCACACGATGAAGAATGTAGATGCCACACCTACTGAGACTGATTGTTGATCTATTGAAGAGCCACCTCATCCAGTTGTTCCCGAAAAATATCACCATTAAAGACCTTCCAAATCTCACTCTCAAATATAAATAATAATAAAAACAAAACCAGAAAAAATAATAAAAATAAAAAAATGAATATATATTTAATGATAAAATAAAGTAAAGATAAACTGAAGTACAGTTAAAATTTTAAAGAAAATGGTGGTTGATTTTTTTTTTCAAATGTAGTGACATCGAGAAACATCAAATTTCCACTGCACCCATGAAGCAAAGAAAAATTTAATTGTTAAAATTCTTGAACATAAACTAGTGTGTGCATGATCATAAGAAGAGATACTCCCAAAAGAATTGATCATAACCATTAGATCTACACAAACCATCAAGATGGATAGTAAAGTCACCTTGATACTGAATGATATGAAGAAAAAGATTCAACCGCAGTGATATAAATATTTTCCCCCTTTCCCCAAATAAATATTCAACATCTTCTGATTTTATTTATTTTTACAATTTTAATTGACGATTCAATCTGTTTTCATTCAGTTTTTACATTCTTCTCTTATTCCCTCAATTCACTAGGTTTTTCTTCAGCCAATGTATTGTGATCACGTTTTAATCTCTTCAACTAAAAACCATGGAGAAATAACCCAAGGGAATAGGTCCCCAGGTGAGATCACATAGACACCTATTCTTTTAATTTCACGATTCCCATCCTTAATGCACCAATGCATTGGGCAGGAGTAGATCAATGAAATTCATCTTCTCTTTCCAATGAACCGCTGCATTTTACACTATATAAAATCAATTCTCCCTTCCTATATTGGTTTATGGTACACACCAATGGAGAAATATAGTCTAAACTATAAGCAATATAGAATGGATCTGGGTATTGAGATAGTGAATCTCTCAATAAAGTGTGTTCATTGCCTCTTCACTATAGAGGTGGTGAAACTAGATGCAAAGGGGGAGATTTCTTCTATGTGCGTTCAGGACCACAAAATAGATAGAGGAGAGAAATTGAAAGATTATTTTGATACACTGGTTGGATGATATCTATAGAGGATAATTAAGAACTTCTATGATCGACCCCAATTCCACTACCCTTTCACCTTGTCTTTATGCCTTTGACTTATGCATCTATTTAATTTGTCTTAAATTTCAATCAAAAACCAAAAAATCATCATTTATGGAAAGTTTCAAAATTTATAAAACAAAAGAAATATACATAAGTGATTTAGAATAGTGATAATCTGGCCCACACATGCACCTTGGGACACAATCTTTGTCGGCCCTATGACACATTCCATGTTTTTAATAAAAAAAATTGATCATACCGTGCAAAAACCATGAGATTAGTTTCAGATTCAATTATACATGGAGAAGTTGTGTAATGTCTCAGAATTTCCATGTAATTTATTTATTTATATAGAATTATTACGTGATAGAGAAATTCGATGGCACATGATTCTGATGCCCAGAGAGCTCAGAATGGGTTTTTGAACTTTTTTTAAGGTACGTTCAGTAAATGTGCGACCGAGATTTTATATCTTTTGAACCGGTGCACAAATTAAAAATATGAGAGCACTGTTGTTTTCAGAATGTTGGTATTTTTTCTAGAAATGAATTAATTTCTTCCAGAAAGGGAGGATCATAAAATTTATTTTTCAGAATTTTCAAGAAAGATAATAAAATAATTTAAAACAATTATTTTCTTTTCATTCTCACAATTGAGCGGCCGATGGAGACGTTGTGGGGGCAGTGGTAGGGCTGCGACGATGTGCATTAATGAGGCTCATTGATGTATTGTTAACTCATAACATAACAATTCTTTAATGAAGCGTAACAAAGACGATGTTTCATAAAAGAAACAATATAACAATGCGATGTCACATCATAATGGAAACGCTGCGATGTGATCCTATTTATAGTTCGACATACTGGGAAAATAACGATTAAATTTTTTGAGGATTATCTGGAGAGCCTCTGATGCACTTCAACCCCAGTGAAAAATGATGAACAACGGCAGAACTTCATCATCTTCAACGCCTTTCGAAGATCAGAGCTAGGAGGCGACGCCGACATCTTAATCCCACAAGGACACACATTACGGGATCAGACGTCATAAGAGGTAGGGGTTTTTGATTTGATGTTCTTCTTCGTCCTTTTCTAAAAATGACGAACATGGATCAACCCACGAACATGTTGATCTGCTATTCGTGTGTTATGTGGGAGGGTGATTTATTCTTGGGGTTATTTTATTCAGGTTCCAAATCTTGGCATGGAATGATTGAACGAAAACTCCTCGAACCTCCTCAATCTTTAAATCTCTAATGCGGAGGCCCCAGGACGACAAGAACAAAGCTCGATCACCTCCTCATGTGTGTTCTTGGTGGATGTACCCTTGAAATGATGTCAATCCCGGTTTGGGATCCTCACAGTGTAGAGGGCACTCCACGGAAGCTACAGATATAGACAGATTGAATAACGGACCACCGAAGTGCGTCAGGTGGTCCACTAAACTCCCTACTAGAGGTGGCAACTGTCCTCGCCAGTTGTGTTGAGGAGACAACCCACACCAGTGGGTTGCGTTGATTGGGAAGCCATGACTCATCAGCCGCATCGACGCACTGGAGGACACAACACCAGGAAGGGCACCACCTGGAGGGATGACCCACGTCCGGGTTATCCGAATGGCTAGCGAAGCCGCAGTTTGTCGTTACGGCTAGTGGAAGGCCCCCACATCCGCAGGGCTGTAGGTGGAGCCAGACGCGATAGCAAGGCTGCGTCTCGGCTGGTCGTCACCATCGGCCGCACTGCGTGGCCGGTCCCCAGCTGAAGGTTCGAGCCACAGTGAGTCAGACTCGCAACCAGCAAGCCATACCCGCACCTACAGACTAGACCCGCACACCTTCGGGCCAGGACAGACTAGACCGAGTCACTGGGTGACTCGGGGGGCAGGACCCTCAGCCAACCGGGCCTGGCCCACTGGCCAGGCTAGACCAGACCAACCTCAACCTGCACCAATTCATTTCGAGTCTGTCTAGATGAATCAGGGTTTGTGGGACCCCTGGGCCGGGTTGGTTGAGTCGGTCTGACCAAGTTTGACTAGGCCCCATTTCAATCGGTCCCCTAGTTACTAAAACACCCGTATCTTGAAAACTGCGCATCAGATTGACGAGCTGTTTGCGACGTTGAGACTCTCTCAATGAGGTGGATCTTTTGGCATGATCTATGGTGACTTTCATGGAAGTTGATATGCAACGAAGGGATTGAGGATTGGTTCTTCCAAGCGCACTACGTAAATAACCCTTCTACTAGATGAGACCTAAATACTGCTGAATTTTGGCCCAATGGGAAGAACCTTTCTATGACTTGGTTGGCCCACGGTGGGAATCACCTCTCTATGACTTTGTAGGCCCACAGTACGTGGTGAGTAGGAGTACCTTAATAGGCCATGTCTAGTGGGAATCACCTCTATGTGACTTTACAGGCCCATAGTACATGATGGGGAGAAGTACTTAAGAAGTCTAAGGTTTGTGGGAAGCACCTCTTAGTGACTTGGTAGGCCCACTATAATCCCTAGAGGAGGATTTCTACAACATTTGAGGTATTCGACGATGTGACTGATGATGCTACTGTTACTACCCTAGAATATAACTATTGTGAGTTGTCTTGTGTTTCATGCTTTACTTTGAGGAATTGTTGTGTGGTATTTCCTTTTTGTTTTGGGGTCCCTACTGAGTACTGTGTTACTCATCCCTACACAGGATTTGCCAAAACATGTTGTGTATGGTGCAGACGACCGACGTTATGACAGAAATGCTCAGTGATACGAGACTGATGGATGCTATGATGGTGGACTTGGTGGCCTAAGACTAGGTGGGGCCTAGTAGAGCTGGGTGGACATGACATAATACTTAGGATTCTAGTAGTTTCAGTAATCTCATGATAATGTGAGTTTTTATGCAGATGGCCATTAGGGTTTTCTTTTTGTACTTGTTGTTTCTAGTTCTTTGTTGGGTTTGTATTCTATCCCACTTACTTTCAGTTGTACTTGCAATCAGTAGTGTTTTAGTGGTACTTTCTTCCCCCTTTCTGTGTGTTGGGATGTGGTTGGGCATGTGTGTGTGTACCGATACTTAGGAAAATGCCCCCCACTTGCAGGTTAACGCCTTTGGTTCTAGTCGCCAGCTCCTGAACTTCGGGAGGCGGGCTTTGGGTAGTCAAATAATGGGCCTCGGGGGACTGGTCGTGATAAAGTGGTATCAAAGAGAGGTTGGTTCCCCATCAAAGATTGAGAGTCTGAGTTTTGTTTTGGGGTAATTGTGTTAAGTTTTGCAAGTCTGAATTTCAGATTCGGGGAGTCCAATTTTGGTGCGGCGACTGACGTATCCCTACACCAGGACCTTGAATTATGTTTTTTGCTCAATACATGAAAACAATGGTCTCATAAGTGTCTCATTATTATAAATAAGAGTCATCTCACCAGGTATAACCTTCTAACTATGGTACATCTTAACCTATCTCAAGATGCCTCCACGTGGATGACCAGGCAAGATCCTGATACGAGGTCATGAGGATAGCCCACCTAGTGACGAGGCATCCATTTAGGGACCAATTTTAGAGAAGGCTCAAACGGGTGGTGCACCAGTGCTATAACCACATGATGGTCAACATCTACTACTGGTGGTTCTGGTAGAGGACGTTCATAGGCTTATTTCCCTACATGAGTTTCAGAGACAGAGACCTCCTATGTTTAGAAGAGAGATGGATCTTCAGGTTGTTGAGGACTGGCTTGAGGTTGTGACATTGGTCTTCTAGTTAGTGAGGACACCACCTGACTAGATGGTTATCTTGGAAGCGAGCCTTCTACAGGGCTTAATAGGGGGATGGTAGAGTTTGACCATTCATACCCACGATGAGGTGACCCTCACTTGGGTTGACTTCGAGAGGCTTTTTGGGAGGATTTTTTCCCTAAGATGTTGCACACTATGATCATCCAGGATATTCTTCACCTACAGTAGGACAACATGACAGTGTCGAGTACATAGAAAGGTTCATAGATCTTTCTCGCTACTCCACAGATATGGTGCAAGACCATTTCTTCATGGATCGAGTATTTGAACAGGGACTCAGGTGGGTGATCTGGGCTTTGGTGGTGTATCTCGACATCCCAACCCAGCCCGGGGTGTTGAAAAGATCCCTTCTAATAGAGAGATTCATGGTGGTGCAGGAACCCGCAGCTAGAGCTACCAGTAGACCCCAGGAGGTAGTGTCTTTAGTAGGCATCATTTTGGAACCATGACCATTCCATGCATGAAATGGAGTTTGGTTTGTGTTTTTTTTCAATCCTTATTGGAAGTTTAGAATGTTTTCCAATAAGGGGATCGTACAGTTCAAGTAAACAATAGTATTGAAGGTGGTTCTGTTTTCCTGTGGTTGCCAAATTTTTGGGCCTGAAAATCGGGAAATAGAGATTTGTGTGTTTGGAAAAGGGAGTTACATGCAAGATTGAAGTGTGTTTAGAATCTTGCATTCAAGTCTTGTTTTGGGACCAGTGCATCAGAATATGGAAAATAAAAAAGTGTGCACAAGACATGGATGTGTGAGAAAGATGGTGTTTCATGAAAGAATCTTTCGTGCCCAATGCGACGTCAAAATAGGTTTTGTGCGCTCAGAAAGTAACTAATGCACATCGATAAAGATGCATCGGGATCTTGCACACAGGGTCGTTAAAAGCCTATAAATATGTGCCTACCCCCAAGTAAGTCTTAATGATTTTAAATGAAAATATGTTTTCTATACCACGTGAAAGATTTGCATGCGAAAGATTGGAAGATAGCTAATCATGTGTGCAAGGTGTTCCTTTAGTCTGAAAAGACCAAGTGAACCCTTCGGTGTAGTTACGTGAGAGATAAGGGTTGTGCGGAAAGTAGGGGTTGCATGAAAGTAATCTTACATGAAAAATCCCAAATCTAGCATGCAAGTTGAGGTATTTCATGCAAGTACAAAGTTTTTCTTCTGATAGTATTTTGATTATCTGGGTTGTGTGATCAGTTCATTCAAGTGAATAAATTCAGGAATTTGATGCAAGTAGTGTCTCATACTGAATAGAGACAAAGTATTCAATGAAAATCTATTGAAGAGACCTTAAAGTCGATAAACTAAGTTTGTCTTCTTTTAAGGCAGTGTGCTAGAGGGAGTCTAGGGAAATGATCTGAGGGACACAGTGAGCTATCCCTGAACCTATGTAAAGGTAATGTTTTTGGGATAGAGTGACTATTCCTGAACCTTGTAAACCATATCTAGTGAAGTTTAGTAGAATTAGGTAAGACCAGCAACCTATCGGTGTATGCTCCTTGGACGTATCCCTTAGTGGTGAACCAAGTAAAAGTGATGTATAGACTCTTTCTTGTGGTTGGGTGCTTTCTATTCCCTTAAATCTTACCGGTTTAACAAGGCACTACCATCGTGGGAACAAGATCCTTGTTTTAAAAAGAAAAAGTTTACACCTTGATTCACCCCGCCCCTCTCAGGGTGTCCTGGGGTCCTACATAGCAGATAGTAGAAGCATGACTCCAAGTGGTCCAGGTCTTTTAGTGGCCGACCCCAGGACTATGGGTCAACAATGCGATGTTCCCAGGCTAGAGGGATTTAGACGGGGGGGCAAACTTTTCTACTCATGTGGTGGGAAGGGACATGTGGCATGCGACTACCCAACCCACCATACAGATGACTAGTATACGGTTAAGGGACCACCGAGGCAGCGGTAGCAGTTCGACCAAGGAGGTCTGCAGGGTGGCTGACGTGGCAGGGGAGCAGGTCGAGCGGTAGGTGGTGGGAGATGGTTTGAGGTGTTTCCACCACCACCCTCAGGTGGTCCACCCCGACCTCATGAAGCAGGTGAGCATGGGCAAGATCAGCTCCAGGAAACATAGGCTTATGACCATGACACTCCAGAAATGATGTGAGGTACGATATGTGTCTTCTCCACCCTAATTGAAGTACTTATAGACACATGTTCTAGTCACTCCTTATTTTCCACATTTCTCATTCAAAGCTCGGAGATTCCGGTGTAGCTGTTGGCTCGATCCTTATGGCTAGAGACTCCTACGGGAAGGGATTCGACAATTAAACACTATTTTCATTAGTGTGATATTACTCTAAGAGGCTAGAGGTTTAGCTGGGATCTCCTAGTAGTGAGGTTGAGGACTTACGACGTCATCTTGGGTATGGACAGTTTATCCATAATCTATGCTCAGATCGACTATTTTAGGTATACAGTGTAGTGTTTCTATGGAGATGGAACCAGGTTTTCCTTCACCGATGAGAAGGAAACCCTTGCAGTTCTAGAAAAACTATCTCAGAGGAGGGTGCAGCTGATCACTCACTAGTTGGCTAGTCTCACCCTCGGTGCAATGGAGGTGAGGATTCCAAGCCTCCCTGTAGTGGTGGATGTGTATGAGGATGTTTTTACTGATGAGGTTCCAGGGCTACCTCCTCATAGAGAGGTAGACTTCTGTATCAACCTGTACCTCAGGAAGACACCTATATCCACACCGGAATATAGATTGTCTCCTATAGTGCTTCGCAAGCTGAGATTATAACTGGAGGACTTGCAGGAGAAGGGGTTCTTAAGGCCTAGCATTTCACCATGGGCAGCCCTAGTGATTTTTTCCAAGAAGTCCTATAGGAGATTGAGGTAGTGTGTGGACTTTTGGTGCCTGAACCAGGTGACCACGAAGAACAAGTACCCACTTCCGAGAATTGATGACCACTTAGACCAGCTGGAGGGAGTGAAGTGGTTCTCAAAGATATACCTCAGATTAGGATATCACTAGCTTCAGGTGCAATACATGGATGTAACGAAGACAACCTTCAAGTGCCAGTATGGAAAATATGAGTTCTTGGTTATGCCTTTCGGTGTGACCAATGCCCAAGTAGTGTTCATGGGCCTCATGGATATCATCTTCCAGCCCTACCTCGACTGGTTTGTCATGGTATTCATCGATGACATCTTGGTGTACTCTGCATCAGAGGAGGGGCACGATGTACACCTACATATAGTCCTAGATACACTCCGAGAGCACCAACATTATAGTAGGCTATCTAAGTGTCAGTTTTGGATTCAGGAGGTCCATTTCCTAGGACTCATCATCTCGGTGGTTGGAGTTGTAGTAGATCCAGTGAAGATATAGAAAGTGCTTGCTTGGGGTCCACCCAAGAGCGTGACTGAGGTGTAGATATTCTTGGGGTTGGCTGGTTAATATCCGAGGTTTGTGCATGACTTTTCCAGGGTAGCAGCACCCTTATCAGCATTGACAAGGAAGGGAAAACCCTTCGTGTGGATAGAGAAATTACAACAGAGTTTCTAGAAGATAAGGTAGAGACTGACTAGTGCCTCTATCTTGAGACTACCAGAGGAGGGCATTGGGTATGTAGTTTACTACGAAGCCTCAAGGACCAAGCATGGTTGTGTCATGATGCAGGAGAGATAAGTGATCGCCTATGGATCATAGTAGTTGATGAACCATGAGGAGAACTATGTAACCCATGACTTGGAGTTAGCAGTAGTGGTTCTTGCCAAGAAGATCTGGTAACACTACTTGATGGGTGAGCGGTTGACCGTTTACTCCGACCACAAGAGTCTTAGGTATATCTTATCCCAGAAGGACCTGAACCAGAGATAGTGGCGATAGATAGAGTTCCTCCATGACTATGATTTTGAGATATTCTATACTCATGGAATGCGGAATGTGGTGGCAGACGTGCTCAGCAGAAGGACCGGGTTGCAGCTACTGAGTGAGGTGACAGAGTAGTTAACTGTGATGTGGATATCCTTCATAGATGATGATGAAGCCACTTACCTCTAATCGATGGTTGTTACTCCCCCACTCTTACAATGAGCCAGGGAGGCACAGTTGGGGGATATTTACTACAGGGCCTGACGTGCTTAGATATCCTCAGGATATGATCCTGGTGGATTTTTGATTGGTGGGGAGTACGTCATCCTTTTCAGAGGGTGCACCATAGTGCCGGTGAAATTAGGGGAGGAGGTGTTGAGGGAGTTCCATACTTCCCCTCTGGTGGTACATCCTGGTGTGGCAAGGATGTACCAGGACCTCCAACATCAATAATGGTGGCTAGAGATGAAGAAAGCAATGGCTGAGTTCATTTCACAATGCCTCACTTGTCTGTAAGTGAAGGTTGATCACTAGGTTCCCATAGGCTTGAATAATCCACTCGAGGTACCAGAGTGGAAATGTGACAGTATCTTGATGGACTTTGTGATGGGGTTACCACGTATATCTAGAGCTCATGACCTTATTGGGGTGATCATTGACCGACTCACCAAGTCGGCTCACTTACTACCCATCCGGGAACAAGGATCGGTAGAGGGCTTGGGATGCCTCTACGTCTAGGAGATAGTGTGGATCCACAGGGTGCCTTCGATGATCATCTTAGATCGTGAAACTCGATTTATATCTTGGTTGTGTAAGGGATTTCAATAGGAATTCGAGATGGAGTTATACATGAGAACAACTTTTCATCCCTTGATGGATGGTCAGATAGAGCGTACCATACAAACCTTGAAGAACATGCTTCATGCTTTCTTCATTGAATTTCTACATAGATGGTAAGACCACCTTCTACTGGTGGAGTTTCCATAAAACAACAGCTATCACTCCACCATTGGCATGACACCATTTGAGGCTTTGTACGGGCAGCATAGCAGATCACCCTTATGTCAGACAAACCAAGGGGAGTCAACACTCATGGGTCCAGAGTTGGTACGGGATACCACCGAGAAGGTGCAGATTATCCAGGAGTCGATGAGGACTGCACAATGTAGGCATAAGTCTTATGTTGATAGGAGATGGAGACCCTTGGAGTTCAAGGAGGGTGATCATGCATTCCTTATGGTCTCACCCCGATGAGGATTGTGGAGATTTGGCCAGGTTGTCAAGCTATCTCTGAGGTTCATCAGACCTTTTTAGATCCTGATAAGAGTTGGCGAGGTGGCATACCGCCAAGATCTTCCCCCAAAAATGTATAGGGTGCATGATATTTTCCATGTGTCGCATCTGAGTAGGTACATGCATTATCCAACACACGTCATCGATTGGGGAAAGCTGGACATTAACAATGGGGTGACGTTTGCAGATTTCCCAGTGGAGATAGAGGATTGACAAGAGTGGGTCTTATGAGGGCTATCAATTCCTCTAATGAACATCTGATGGCCGCACGGGAATCTCTAGGAGAGCATATGGGGGCGGGAGGCTCAGATTCGTGTTCAGTACCCCCAACTTTTTGTTTAGTTGTTGTTTTGGCTTATGGGGACATAAATCCCTAAGGTGGGGAGAATGTAACATCTCAAATTGTTGGGGTAATTTTTATTTTTTATATGGAATTATTTCGAGACCATGAAATTCAGCGGCATGTGATTCTGATGCCCGGTGAGCTCAAAGTGGGGTTTTGAACTTTTTTTTAATGTACATTTAGTAAACATGCGACCAAGATTTTCTATCCTTTTAACTGGTGCTCGGATTAAAAATCTAAGGGCACCGTTGTTTTTAGAACCCCAAGATTCACCTAGAAATGACTTAACATTAGCTAGCAAGGGCCAATTGGAAAATTTATTTTTCATAATATTCAAGAAAGATAATAAAATAATTTAAATGAATTATTTTATTTTCTTTCTCACAGTTGAGTGGAGGACGACGATGCTACGAGACAACGACATGTTAGTGATGATTCCCATTAATGAGGATCATTAATAGATTGTTAACTCATAGTGTAACGACAATTTAATGACGCGTAACAGTGACACTGTTTCATAAATGAAACAGTGTAACAATGCGACGTCGCATCGTAATGGAAACACTACGACGTGCTCCTATTTATAGTTCGATATGCTGGGGAAATAAGGATTAAAAATTTAGAATATTCTCTGGTGAACCTATGATGGACTTCCACCCCAGAAAAAATGATTAACTCTGGCGGAACTTCATCATCTTCAACGCCTTTCAAATATTGGATACAGAAAGAGACGTCAACGTCCCAATCCCTCAAGGATGAACACCGTGACATCAGACATCATAAGAGGTATGGGTTTTTGAGTTGATGTACTTCCCATTCATTTTCTAAAAATGAAAAACACAGATCAACATACAAATAGGTTGATCCAAAATTTGTGTGTTATGCGGGAGGGTGATTTAATCATGGGGTTATTTTATTCAGGGTCCAAATCTTGGCCTGAAATGATTGAACGAAAACTCCCTAAACCTCCCTTATCTTTAAATCAATAATGGGGAGGCCCCGGACTGACATGAACAAATCCTGAGGGCCTCATAATGTGAATTTTTGGTGGTCATACCATCAAAATTATGGAAAGGCTAGATTGGGATCCTCGTGGTGAAGAGGGTGCTCCCCAGAGGCCGCAGACGCAGACAACTCGAAGAAAGGACCACCGAAGCACGTCTAGTGGTCCGCTAAACTCTCTGTCAGCCTGCCAGCACTGGCAGCGGCAGCGGAAGTGGCCGGCCTTTCTGGCTGTGTGGAGGAGGGGACCCACACTAGCGGGCTACGTTGACTAAGAAGCCGCTACTCATCAGCCGCGACAACGTGCTGGAAGACGCGGTGCCCAACGGGGCATCGCGTGGAGGGACGACCCGCGCCCGGGCTGTTCGGATTGCTGGCGAAGCTACAGTCTGTCGAAAATGGCTGGTGTATGGGCCCCGCACCAGTGAGTCCATAGGGGGAGCCATACGCAGCATCCAGGTCATGTCTAGGCGGGTCAGTACCACTTGCCGCACCGCGCAGCCGGTCCCCAGCTGGCGGCCTGAGCCCCAACGGGCCGGGCTGGTCCCACAGACCAGCGGGCTGGATCCGAGCCCAGTGGTTCGGATGGTGTCGGTGGGCCGAATCTGCACTGACAGACTAGACCCGCACCCCCTTCGGACCAGGCCGGACTAAACTGGGTCGTTGGGCGACCCGACGAGCTATACCCTCGCCCAACCGGGTCAGGTCCAGCAAGGCCTGTTGGGCCTGGCCCAATGGCCATGCTGGACCAGACTGACCTCGACCTTCACCAGATCAGGCCGAGTCTATCTAAATGAACTGGGGTATGTGGTACCCCCGGGCCGGGTTGTCGGGTCGGTCTGACCGAGTCGAACTGGGGCCCATTGCAACCAGTCACCTTGTTACTAAAATGCTTGCATCTTGCAAATTGCACGTCTGATTGAAAATCTGTTTGCAGCATTGGCACCCTCTCAACGAGGATGATCTTTTGGAATGCTATATGGTAAATTTTGTGGATGTTGAGATGCGAAAAAGGGCTTGAGGAGTGGTTCTCCCAAGCACACTATGTACAGAACCCTGCGACTGGCTGAGACTTGAAGACCACTGACTTTTAGCCTAGTGGGAAGCACCTCTCTGTGACTTGGTAGGCCCACAGTGGGAAACACCTCTCTATGACTTTTCCGGTCCATGATATTCTACAAGGAGGAATGTCTCAGTAGGCCATGACTAGTGGGAAGGACCTCTTTGTGACTTTGCAGACCCACGGTACGTGATGGGGAGGAGTGCCTAAGCCGTCTAAGGTTAGTGGGAAGTACATCTTCATGACTTGGAAGGCCCACTATAATCCCTAGAGGATGAGTTCTCCAATATCCTAGGTGTTTGATTATGTGACTGATGATGCTACAGTTACTACCCTAGAATATACCTTGTGTGAGTTGTCTTGTATTTCATGCTTTACTTTGAGGAATTATTATGTGGTCTTTCCTTTTTGTTTTGAGGTCCCTACTGAGTACTGTGTTACTCACCCCTGCATGGGCTTCGCCTGCACGTGTTGTGTCTAGTGTAGACGATCGATGTTATGAAAGGTGTGCTCAGGGAGATAGAATTTATGGACTCTATGATGGTGGACTTGGTGGGATAGGACCAGGTAGGGCCCAGTAGGACTGGGTGGACATGACATACTACTTTAGCATTCAGTAGCTTCACTAGTCTCACAATTAAGTGGGATTTTCTGAGGATGACCATTAGGGTTTCCTTTTTTTACTTTTTGTTTCCAGTTCTTTGTTGGGTTTGTATTCTGACCCACTTACTTTTAGTTGTACTTGCACTCAGGCTTGTTTTAGTGGTACTTGTTTCCCCCTTTCAGTGTGTTGGGATGTGGTTGGGTGTGCGTGTGCATACAGTTAGTCAATAAAATTCCTCCCACTTGTAGGTTTACACCTTCAGTTCTAGTCACCATCCCCTGGCCTTCAGGAGGCGGGCTTGGGGTAGTCACATCACGGGCCCCGAGGGATGGGTCGTGACACTTTGAGGTATCAAAGGGATCATGATTTCATGCACCTGACACGATGGATCATGTATTTGATGGAATATTTTGGCCACTTCACAGACCTATAATAGTTTTCTCCATCTTTTTATTGAGATGAGATAACCAAATTGAATTTCTTCCATGATGGTATTCAGCATAAAATCAAGTCATAGGTAAATGTATTTCACTTGAAAAACTTCTTTGATGTGATGCATTAGTATCTCATAACCTAAGGTAACCTAAAGGAGACCCTGAGTGGTGGAAATTCTGTTCTAGAAGAAAATCATGGAGTTACTCTTCAAGCAATAAGAAGAGATGCTTAGAAAATTTCCACCCAGACAATGATGGGAATAGCAGTTGAGGGAGTAGATTTCTATCTCCAAACCATAAATAGGTGTGGTTCTATCGGTGTGTAATAGATGACCAAAAGTTCTGGTAGTTCCATTTCTATACACTAGAGTGTTGAAATCCTGGTAAGATGGGACACCAAAATATATTTTTCAAGGGAACTCAACAATCTAATAGTGGAATAGGATCATAGAAGACTCCAGAGTCTCAAAGGGACTCAGCTACTGCCCAACAAACTGGTATCTATAGTTACATCAGTCACTCAGGATGGGGTATGGGGTGTGGTGCTCCTATGCATGAGTGGAAGCACTAAAAGTAAGTATAATCAAAGGGTAGTTAGGTTGGATCCTAGGTAAGAGGAAATTCGTAAACACACTATACAATCTACTCCTACTAGTTTGGAAGTTGTACCTTCTACTATAAAAGGTATGATTCTTGGGTAATTTACCCTTTCTTATATTTTTTGGATTTAGGATCATCGTATTGCTTTATATATACTTAATTCATCAATCAAATGGGTTTTTATGTGTAAAATTTGGATGGGGTTATGACCATTGATATGTCATTAGGGGTGCGATCGAAGGGTATTTGATGCTATAAGGAGTGTTCTCTCGAAATTGGTGCCTTCCATTTTCTCAAGGATTTGTTTGTGATGGAAATGGATGGATTTTATTTTATTGTGGGTATAGATTATAAAGTTCTATACTAGGATCATATCGATCATTATTAGATTATAGTGACCTTTCTCTCTCTAGAAGAGGAAAATTATGTGTATCATGGTGAATGGGATATCCAAGATATTCATGAAGGACCTTTAGTTCAAATTGGATTGGCTAATAACTCAGGTGGTGAGCCTTATTCTGATTGGTGGTGAGTTAGAGAAGAATACATGTCCACTATTGGTGGACCATTTTTAGGGTGCCTTCATGAAGAGTTCTTCGACTTACCATAAGAGTGGTAGATTGAGTTAACTATTAAGTTGGTTCCAAGTGTTGAACCAATTTCTATTCAACCTTATAGGGTGGAATGAGTTGAGATATTGGAGTTGAAGGTTCAATTATAGGATCTATAAGTAAAGGGATTTATATGGCCTAGTATATCACCATGTTTTCCCCCATGTTATTCAACACAAGGTAAATAGAACCTTGTAATTATTTGTGGATTTCCATAGTCTCAGACAAATGACATTCAAGAAACTATATCCCCTTCCACTCACCATAAATATATTCTATCAGATGAGAGGAACTTAGATATTATCCATGATTGAATTAAGTTCAGGGTATCATTAGTTGAGTGTGAGATCATCTAATACACCACATACTATATTTATAATAAGATATGAATTATATGAGTTTGTGTTAATATATTTTAATTTGAAAAATGCACCAATTGTGTCCATGGACTTTATAAAATATATCTTCCATCAATATCTGGATCAATTTGTGGTGGTCTTCATAAAAATAAAATTGATGTACTTTGATCCTATAGTTGATCATGACCAACATCTTAATATCATATTGATTACACTAATAGAGCATTAGTTATACACCAAACATACAAATTTATTTTCCTATTTGACCAAGTGCACTTCCCAGGACACATTATTTAAGAAGTTGGGGTGTTAATGGGCCTATTAAAGGTAGATTCTATGGTATATTGGGAGAGAACTATGAATGTTTTTTAGATTCAAATATTTCTGGGTTTTATAGGGTATTATTAAAGATTCATTCATGACTTTTCTCATCTGAAAGAACTGATGTTTGGTCTGACTAAGAAAGGTTGGAGGTGTATTTGGTCAGATAATTACATGGAGGATTTTGATGAATTGAAGAGCAGGTTAAACTCAGCACTAATACTAACATTACCTGAGACAACTAAAGACTATTAAATGTATTTCAATGCATCAGGATTCGGTATCATAGCAATTATGATACGATAGGATCATGTGGCTTCTTATAGCTATAGACAGCTGAGGTCACATTGGAAGAATTTATCCACTCGTGATCTAGAGTTAGCTATGGTGGTAAATTACCTAAGGTTCTGGGACATTATCTATTGGGTGAGAGATTCATGGTCTATACATATCAAAAAAATCATAAAGTACATATTTTCATAGCAGGACCCAAAACTTTGGCAAAGGAAGTGGGTGGAGTATCTATAGACTTTCTATTTTGAGTTGGCATATACTCTTAGAAAGGGTAAATTCATTGTTGATTCTTTGATTAGGAATATGTAGTGAGAGGGTGTGTAGTAATATAGTAATTATTTTGGATGATAGTAGTTTTATTGTAATTAAATATGGATGTTTACTATTTCTAGGGGAGAACGAATTTGATATCTACCTCTATTATTTACTCTATTCTAAATTAGATCAAGAGGAGGAAATTATCATATCTATAGAATTTATCACTATGAGACAACATATATGGTAGATATCCACCATTTTTTTGGGTTACATATGATTATATGATTCTTCATGTCCATAGTCATATTTGGGTTCCTACGAGAATACACAAGGAGCTAATGAGGGAATCCCATGATTTGAAATATGTGGTATATCTTGGCTTGAAAAAGATATATCATGACCTCCATAAGAAATATTAGTGTCTAGGGATAAAGAAAGAGATTTCATACTTCGTTTAATGATTCTATACTTTTAAATAGGTTAATCCAAAACAATAGCGACCTACTGGGTTGATACAACCTTTGCCTATCCCAAAATAAAATTTTGATGATGCCACCATCGATTTTGTGAAAGTTTTACCTAGTAAACCTTATAAAAATGATTTCATGTGGGTGATTGTGGATCAACTAATGAAGGTAACCTATTTATTTCTTATCAGGGAGAGATTCACCATTAATGAAATGGGTAACCTCTATGTGTGGGAGATAGTATAGTTGTATGTTGTTTCATTGAGAATTATTTTAGATAAATATCCTTAGTTTACATCATGTTTTTAGAATTTAATTAAAAATGTACTGAGATAATAGGTTCTTTTGATCACAACCTATCATCCTCAAATTTATGGCCATTCTAAATAGATGATTCAAATTCTATAGAACATGTTTCAAGCCTATTTTTTATACAACAGTGGTTCTTAGGAGCATCATCTTGATCCTGTAGATTTCACCTATAGTAATAGCTTCTAGACATCAATCTAAATAGATCCTCTCAAGGAATTATATATAAGGATGTTTCATTCACCTTTTTACTTGTTTTAGGCATATGAGTTAGCACTCATTAGACCTAGATTCATGAAAGAGATATCTAAGTAGGTTCAGTTGATCAATAAGTGATTGGAAACTATGTAGATCAAGAATAAATCTTATTCTAACCATTGAATATGAACTTGAGAATTTCAAGGTTTCTCACTGGGTCTTTTTTAGTATCTCCTAGGCCAAGGAAATACTATATTCAGAAACAAGGGAAGTGAGTGCCCCAGTTTATCAATCCATTTGAGATAGTATAGAGGATCGTTCTAGTAGTATACTTATTGGCTCTTCGATAGTGTTATAGTGTCATGAACGATGTGTTTCATGTGTTACAAATTCAAAGATATAACCTTCATCCTTCTCACATGGTATATTTTAATGATATTGATCTTGATGTGGATGTTTCCTTTGAGTATAATCTGATCTGTATCATTGACTATAGTGATAAGAATCTATGTGGAAATACCATTCCACTAGTTTGAATGTAGTGGCATCATGGGTGTGTTTAGTAGGATACCTATGCTAGGTAGCCAAATATGTGGGTGTAGTTTCCAAAGTTATTCATTGATATCTCTAATTGATGCATGGGAACATAATTGAGGGATGAGCCTTTATATAGTGGGGAGGATGTAAGACTCTGCCCTTTATCCAAGTACTTCTCTCTTTAATTTTTTTTAATATTCTTAAATTCTAATAATGGGAATCACCCATTTTATGGATTTTATCTGCTTTATGTATTTTTAAAACATAGGGAATGTTTCAGTTAATAAGCAAGATGTTTTTGGAAGGTTTTAGGAGTTTTTAGAAGCCTTTTTATTGGTACATAGTTTGAGAACAGTTAGTAGACATTGTGATCAAGTCTCTAGGAAATAGTGCGAGGTGTTTGGGAGTCACTGGATAGGTGAACGTTTTGCATATGGTTTGGAAAAACCACTAACCATGCAATTCAGAATTCTTCAGGACAGAGCTGATTCATATGGTTAGTGAACAATTTGTCAAACCATGTGTTCTAACCAAGTAACGAAAATTAGTTTTCATGTAATTGGGTTTTAAAACATGAAACTTTCCCAAAAAGCCTCATTCTTCCTCCACTAACCAAGGATCTCAACTTCCAGGGTTCCCTTAGGAGATATTTCATGATCTTAAATCTATTAACTCATATTTCATTGATTAAACACGCAATGGACCATGGTAATTAAAGGTGAGAATTCCATTCTCCTATCATTTCTAGATATGATCACTCTCTACTTAATAGGACCCCAGATTAGGGATACCATTCCCAGATCTATGGAATCAAATATGTTTAATGGGATCTACTTTTGTTTCTTCATAGGAAAAGAATAATGATCTTAGATTTATCTATTCATAGAGGTTTGGTTATATAAAACATATTTGTGGTAGGTGGTCTACTAATATTCCTCTGGTCTACTTTTGGTTTCTAATATGTGTAACATGTATGATCGCATCAGAACTCCATGTTCATAACATATTCTAATTGGAATCCATTTGAATTTATTGAATCCTATCTCTTATACTTTCCATGGATCCTATTGGGTCCATCAGTGATTGAGATCCTAGACTTTCGTCCACACACAAGGTAAGCCTATACTTGAACTAATATTGAAATATAGATATAATCCTAGTTTCTTTGGAACTGAATTGTGAAATTGTTGGTTGATCTTTGGATCAAAACTTCTGAACCTTGTAACTATTAGAGTTTGATATTAGAAATCTATAATTGGATTGACTTTTGAATTGGTAATTAGACATAAATTTCATTAATATTAGTAATTGGACATAATTGTTTTGTGAAATTTTAACTTCGAATAAAATAATAATGGCATGTAACTGTAATTGGATTGATAATTGGAACTTGGCATGAATTAACCAAAGTGGAATATAGTTAACATGTTTGGATTATTTTGGTAAATTGGTATGCACAATATCTTTCTTGCACTTGATATATGGAATATGTAATTGTTAGTAGCATGGGAATTTTACTTGGATTTGTTTTGAACTAAATGTGTAGTTATCCCCTTTCATGGGAATCCGCCTTGGGTCTTTTTTAAACTAGATATTCAATTAACTCATGGAATCAGAATTATCCTTGGTTTTGATATGAATTGGACATGTGATTAACCATGAGAATAGGAATTCAACTTCAGTATTTAGTGCATTATGTTTTCATATAAGGATATTTTTAGACTAAAACCATTTGTGGAAATGGATAGAGACATCTGGCACCATGTTGTAGCAGGTATGGCAGACCCTAGGTATTAACCTATAGCTCTAGGGTTAGAGAGTTTATTTAGTTTTTCTACTTTTGATTTATTATTAATTACATTTTCATCATACTGTTTCATGCACTATTACTCATACTTTTTTTTAGAAATTGTTGGTGGTGGCCTACTGAGTTTTACACACACCCTATTCAAACCACCATTTGGTACCCAAAAATACTTCATGGGTGCAGGTATAGATAATATAAATTGGCCCTATTCTTGATTTATTATTCGTTTAGCTAGATAAGAACTTAGATAAGGGACTGAGCATGGGGCTCAAGAAAAATTTAGGAGTCTTTCTTGGGTTGGTTTTATGTATGAAATTTAGTATGATATTTAGTATAACATTTTATGGTTTGATTATTTTGGATTTATTTGGAATTTTTTGGTTTATCTGTTGGAGTGATTTTACTGTTTTATTTATTATATTTACAACATTATTGAAATACTATAATAGAAGGCATAATCTACCCACTATATTTATTAGAGCTTTGCTGCTAGTCAGAATCCTCTAGTGTACGGGGAGGTATGCTTGAGGTCTTGTGGAACTCATCTCGGTCATGTGAGGGAGAACTAGACTGGTAATGCTATAATAAATATTCATCAATTATTTGTTCAAATGTCATCAAATTTATTTTTATGTCACCTATATTACTAACACCCTCATGTAAAGACGTTTCAATACTGACATGCTCCACATCAAACAAGTAATCCATAAACAACTCAATCACCTCCAAAGAAATATACTTTTCAAAAATATTTTTCTTTGGTTGAGGTAAAATTTTAACATAAAATATCGAAATATCAGTTACCATTCAAAATGATACATCCAATATAAGTATATGGGTCAATATAACATTATTTATCACACAAACTACACTATTAGATGAACAATTATATAAAAAATTAATTAAAATATAATTACAATTCAAAAAGTATATTTATGGATTCTTTCTCCAAAATATTTAATGAATTTATATCTATCACTTTTTTAAAAATATAATTGAAAAATTAATACACGTTTATGATATTCATTTTGACATAGACCGATAATATTACATGTAGTGAAATTGATTATAGTTATCATGTCAAAAAATGACAATTAAAATATTTCATACCTATTAAAATAGAATATTTTAATTATATGAATTTTTTACATTTTAAGAATAACACTGATGAAATTTAATACTATGAAAACACTGAAAAAACTTAGTTTCTCTTACTTGGATAATCTATGTCAAACAGGAGGCAAGTGTGTTTGTTTTCCTTGAATAGTGGGAGATAAATTTATATATATTCCCATTTATAGTAATTACCAACTTTCATTAAATCTATAATTAGTCTTCTATTTAATATTTAATAATGTTTTAATCAAACTTTTATAAATATTCTTATCAAAATGTATCATATAAATGTTATATTACAATTCAAGATATCTCCATTAACAAAGATCAACAAATATTGAGTGTTTCTACCATATGTTTCTATCATTACCGTATCTTTGTGTATTCCCAAATATGATGTAAATTTTTTTCACCCTCTTAAAACAATAATTATCTGACAAAGTATTTAGAGAAACATAAAATTCTTTTTAAATGTAAAATTATTTTTTAATAGTAGATTAGAGTTATTCATATAAAAAAATCTTTGATGGCCCATGTACACTGATTTTCACCCATGTTTTAACTGATGAAGTGTTTCCCCTTCCTTGAAAACTAGACATGCATTATTTCCCTTAACACTATATCATTAAAATTTTATATATTATGGAAATCATTTATAGAAAAAATAACAATGAAATGAAATTTAAAAAAAATATTTTCATAAGAATTGAACACTTTGATAGCTTCCTTCCATAAAAGTTTCCAATCATTAATTAACAACACCAAGTAAATATCAATATCATTTCTAGTATGATTTGGTCCATAAATAATTAAACATAACATATTTTCACTTCATATAAATTCATGGGGGAACAGTTGTAAATTACCAACATAACAATCCATGAATTATTTTTTCAACTGAGTCACATACAAACTCGATCCATATATGCATGGTCTAAGCCTTTGATTTCAAATATTATTCTTATATATATAAAATTATTGATCAATTTTGTTCCATTATTTTGAATATACTATATAGTGTAGTTTTCCACTGAATATTTAGTCATATACATGTTATCCTAATGTTTTTCCATCATTTGAATTTTTAAATAAATGTTTTAAACATGGAATTATAATATGATACAAAATTTCATTTTCAGGATCATTGGTATATGACATAATATATGAATAAATATGTGATTTTTCTTTTAACTTAAACCATGATGTTCCATATTTATAACACATAAAAAAGCCTTTATAGTCCTTTCTATACACCACAGATTTATTAGGGTATGCATGTATCTTATTGCACCCCAATCCCATTGAATATAATTTTTTCATTATAATTTAAATATAGTAGACCATTATTTTTTAGAAGTATTACTTTTAATAGTTTAATTAATTTTTGAAAACTCTTACTACTCCATCTATTCCTTGGTTTCAATTTATAAAATCATAAAATCATGCATGAAACCATAAATTTGATATAACATAGGTACATTATTTTTCTAGAATCACTATATATTTTCTTAATCATCAGGTTTTTATCAATTTATTCCTCTATGATATCATTAATAGTTTCCTATATTTGATTGAATATATTATTTTAAAAATATTCATCATCATTTGATATTGATTTCTGATTTGTATAACCATATCAGATCTAAGGATTTTCGATTTAAATAAAACTATATAAAATTAAAAAATAATTTATTTATATGGGTCTTAGTTTTTTCATATTTAAACACTCCACACATGGAAAATGAAACAATTAATTTTTTGTAACATAATATTTAGAAAATTCTAGGAAATTATCAAGCAGCTTCTCAAAATTTTTACATATTCTACATATTTTAACCTTACTATGATTCATTATCACATATAACATCTAGCAAATAAAGAATATAAATTATTATATATTGTAACTAGAGATTAAGATTTACATTGAAAACACGATAATAATTATGATTTTTTAAGTAACAATAACATTAATAACAAAATAAAAATAATAATAAAAAACACCACAACAAAAAACACACATGAATGAAATATTTGAAATTTTATACATGATATATATATTTAATTTATTTAATTAGTTTATAAGTTATTATTTCCTTGAATATTCACACACACACACACATATATATATATTGTACTAATATCAAAAACATGTTGCAACCAGTGATTATATTATTGGATTTGTTGTAAATTGGGTATGATGGATGTGATTTAGAGAGTTGTATATTTTTATGTATGTTTTGAAAGTATTCTTATGATTAAGAATAAAAAACATAACATAACTATATTTATCACACCATAGAGGAGGTTGTAAATAGATAAATATAGAGAAGTTAAAAACACCACGTTGTATCATGTTCATTAATGTAGTAACACATAGTTGAGTGTGGATATAGGGAAGAGATAATGCCATAATGCTAGAGCCATGGATTTTTAGTACAAATCTATTTGGTCAAAAATGGTCATTTCTCTATAAATAAACTAGTCACACCACAATAATATTTTAATTTAGAAATAAAAAGTCTCACATCATACCTCAAAACATTAAATACACCATGATATAGGTGGATGCACTGCAATGTATAATCCATTATTATTTATTATTATTATTATTATCTATGTTTTTGTGGATTTCTCCATGAAGTATATAACCATACTTCTATTGATCAGGTAATTATAAGGAACCAATGGAGTAAACAACTCATCACACCATAATTAAAGGTTTAATTCCATGATATATGAGAAAGTGAATATTTTAAGTTGATATGATAACTTAATTGTTTTTTGAGTTATGTAGGTTTTAACTCAACTTACAATATTCAAAAATTAGATCAAAAGTGTGGATTAGTTCAAGGAGGATTCCATAGATGAGGTTAAATTGTATAAAGTTAGCAGTTGGTTTGGAGTTTTAATTTTGAATTTTAATTTCGAAATTCTCATCATTATATAAAATATTATTGTTTATTTGATAGAATGGAAATATAATATATATAGACTATCATGGGGGAATAAGAAAGATAAAGCAATGGGGATGTCATTGAATATCTAAAATTGGAATATTGAGATGCTTCTTAATTGATTATCATTAAATAATAGTTTCTAAAATATGACTTTATGATGTTCACTTATGTAGATTAGAAAGAGAATATATTAGAATCACAAATAACACCCTTTCCCATAAGGCATCACTTCATTCTTTTTTATACAAGAAATAGTGTCCTATATGTTGAAATTCACATCAAGGAAATTAGTGAGTAAAAGAGAGGAAGATGTAATGTAACTTGGATGAATAGTGATATTATCCTAAATATTTAGTCACTAACTAGTGAGGTAGTAATTTTTAGTCATGTCCTTGCATCATTGATATGTGTTCCTTGAATGTATCCATGTGTGGGTGAACCAAGAAAAATTGTGGTGTTTGTATATTTTTTACTTGAATATTTAGTTGTGGAGTTATGTAATTACTTTGATAGATTCCGAGTTTATTTGAAAACATGAGGGTAAGATCCAAATAATATTGAAATATGAAAGAAAATATGATACACCAAAATTAACCCCCCTATTAAGGTGTATATCAGAAACTCAGTTTATAAAAAGTGCTATCAAAGCCACTAGTTAAATCTTGGTGAATAAATCAGTGGATATTTTTAGTAATTGATAATATTGTAAAAAAATAGAGCACCATTGTTTGATGGCCACAATTATCAGTTTTAGAATTATATAATGAGATCACATTTATGGTCTCTTGGGATTAATTTTTTATCAATAGTGATTCAAATAATAAACCGTAGTGATGATATGTAGTTTTAGATGACTGAAGAAGATAATAAATATCTTAATTCATATGTAATGTAATGGCTCAGATTTTATGTGAATTATTTCTAAAATTTATATAGATTGATTTCATGACTAGGCACTGAGACGATGTGCGATTCTGATGTCTGGTGTGCATGGAATAAAAGATTGAACAAAATTAAAATATTAAATAGCACTCGCATACCATTTTCCTGAAAAAAGTGAAATAACATCTAAAAAATGCCCATATCATAAATTTGAGAGCACCATTGAGTTTAAAATAGTGGATTTACCCTAAAAGTGACTTAATATTGGTTGGCGTAGGTTGATTGTGGAAATTTTTCATGGATTCTCAAATGAATAAAATAAATTAAGAAAATTTATTTTATTTTTTTGACGCAACGAAGTATAGATTTTATCCTTAAAAGTATTCATATGTCAGATATTTAGGGTTAGCCTCAAAACCCTATAATCCTCTAGAGACATTGGGGAGAGAGATCTATAGAACTCTCTCAAGTAGGTGATGACGGAACCTCGAATCAAAAATTGATGAATGAAGATCTTGACAAATCTCACCAATGACAATGACACGAAAACCGTTCTTCATCAATGAGTGATGCGAATTGGGGTATGGAATTTGATTTAATTTTTTATTCCTCGTTCTTGATTTCTATAACGAAAGTGGACTAATTCACAAATAGATTATCCCACGGATCGATCATATTTGTGGGAAGGGTTTTTTTGTGGGAATTATCTATATTTTATTCTTGAGATTTTTTTTGGATTCATTACCATTCTAACAATGAAGAACTAAGATCAACATGAACATTGATTGAGGTTCCTCTCGATGTTTTGTTCTTTTATCCTTCGATTCTTGCATTATTCACCTCTCATTCTTTATTATTCCTATCCTTTGAACCCCTTGCGAACAATCAATCGTTACGCCTTTGATTCTTGGTGTAATGATCTGAAACCAGAGATTCAGATCAGGATGAATCGATAGAGGTGCAACTGTGGGTACAGTGGTGCATCGAATGACGGTGGGTGACAAATCCATGTTCTTAGGTGATAATGAATAATGCCTATGGTTCAAATTTACAAGTTTATTGAAGGTAGGAATCCCATTAATTCAGTTCTATCATCGAAAGAAAGAGTTTGGATCTAGATTTTCATGGAAAACTAAGCATCTTAATGGAATTCATAGGATTGACGACATGAGTGGGAGGAAGAAAAAGGGTTTTTGAAAAAACCTGATCCTTATGGTGTGTAGTTACTGACTACATTCTGATGAACTCAGCATGTAATTTTGATGGTACACGGACACGGGGTTGAGTACATGGATTGCCTACAAGGCATGTACTCAACCACAGGGCTTGGCTTGGACAAAGTACATGGGAAACCCAATGTACTGGTATGGTAAGGATACATGGGTTAATTTCATGTATTAACACATGAACAGAGTGCACAAGAAGACCCTGAATGAAAGGACATGGCACATGACTTTTTCTACACATTGGGTACCCATATTATACACAACATGGTTTGAAATAACATGGGTTGTTTTACACAGGAAGTACTCGTGGTCAAGGGACATGGTGTGTAACCATACTACATAAAGTGTACCCCATTTCTACATGGCTTCAGCTTCTTATCCTTTGTATCTTAGATAATTTTCCTTAGTGTTTGTTCCATTTTTCATTTCTCTAAAGGCTGGTATGAATCGTTTACTACTCCTAGAACTATGATCCCCTTTAGTAGGACTTCTTAGATAGAGTTGTTGGAATCCCCTGAGAGGCTTGGAGAAAGATCCTCTATACATTTTCATTCCCTAGGTTGAGTTCTTGGTATCCTATACTAAGCAAGATAATATAGATTGAGTAGTTGGTATCACTACATGGCCCTAGCAGTGATCATCATCTATTGTATCATATTCTCTTCTGTTCTATTAGTATATCTTTTTATGATAGTTCTGATGAGAAGTACCTCTCGAATGAAATTTATCAGTGCTATCGGGCTTAGGAGTGTGTTTTCCTTGATGAGTGCTTTTTGGATTCTTCGATTTGGAAATATTAGTGCTAATATATAGTGGTTGGGACCTACCTCCAGGCTGTGTGTTTGGGACTAAGTATATCTAGGTATTCTTTTTATATGTGTTGTATACATATACTTTTGTAGAGTTAACTGTACTTTCCTTTTTGGTATTCTTTTGTGGTTTTAGGGTATCCTACTGTATATTTTTATACTCATCCCTACAAGAGATTTTTTCACACATGTTGTGTCCTATGAAGACGATCAACCTTTTGACGTAGTCCTAGGCAGACTAGGACCAGATGATGATTTGTGAGAGCGAATAAACTGAGGTTTGTTCCTATGGCATTCAGAAAACACTCCCAGTACCTTTTTCTTATAGGTTTGTCTTGTGGTTAGAGACTCTTTTTGTTGGGCCTAGGTTTTGGCTCTGTTTTACTTTACTTTATAACATGTCATACTCTGGTTATGGGATATAGTTGTATGCATGCATTTTTTACTAAGTGGTTTTTACATTTCAACATTTTGTGGGCATGGAGATGTATTTGTGTGTGTGTGTGTGTAGGTACATAGGTGATGTCTCCCATGTTAGTGATATACCTACTCGGTGCTAGTCACCAACCCCTAGACTATTAGAGGTAGTATTGGGGAGTCATGGCATGGTCCCCACTAAGACAGGTCATGACAGAGTGGTATGAATGTGATTTTCGGTTCTATTTTATGACCATGAGTCTGTGAGATTGGTTTGGGGAAACAATGTTATGTGTTTTGCGTTTGGATTTCAGGCCAAGGACTCCAGTGTTGGTGTGGAAACTGATGTATCCATACACTAGGACTCTAATAACCTTTTTTTCAACTCGGTACACGAGAACACTAGTTTTAGGGAAAATAATGGCACATGAATCATATAGGAATGAGTTGTGGTTTCCATGTTCTTCTTGATTCGGTTATACATATATGCTCATTGATTGTGGTACATCATGTTGTTTTAGGATACCTCCACAATGTATACCATCTAGGATTTATTATCTTGATCATGAGGATGACCTCCTTAGTAATGAGGCTTCGATACAGGGACCAGTTGTCACGACCCGTCCTCGGGACCCATGTCGTGACTACCCCAAGCCCGCCTTCCATAGGCCAGGGGATGACGACTAGCACCAAGGCGTAAATCCCGGTAAAAGGGAAGGCATTTCCTTTGAGAAGTAAACAAGCACTACTGAGTAAGAAAGCAGAATGGTAAACACTAAGTAAAAGCTGGTACAACAGTAAGTGCCGAAAAGTAAAGGGGGCCGGAAATACAATCCCAACTGTAAAGTACAACTGAAAGGGAAAAAATAGCAACTGAAAAGTAAAGCCGCAATGTCGAGCCGTCCTCTGGAAGTCCCACCTGAAGGGTGGGTACAGAAATCCTCCACTGCTCCTCGGGTCCAGCCGACCACTCCGAGTGTGTCCCGCCCAGTGGTCCACCTCCAGGTATCGTCCTGCTCCGCAAGCCTCCACCACGATCAGCGCTGTCCGTCGTCTGCATCCAACACAACGAAGTGCGGGCATAGCCCGTGCAGGGGTGAGTATAAGCTACTCAGTAGGGACCCTGAGACCCTCGAAGATCTCCTTAAATCCACAAAGGATAATCCACAAAGGAAATATACAATCACGAAGTAACATCCGACACGGCTTAGGTATATGCCCATACATATACCTGAGTCATCATTACTCGCTCGGCTCCAACATCCGAGATCAAGTACAACCCAGTCTACACAGGAAAGCCAAACGTAAAATCCACACAGGATAGCTCAACACAATCCACAAAGGAAGGTAAAACAGAGTTTCAGCTCACACATGATATACTTCTTCGTAAGAAGATAGAGATGATCAGATGTAGCCACTGATTCATCTAAGCCGTCGGACCCACAAAGGATCGGTAGGTACTAACCCCCGCAATGACCCACATAGGATCGATCATGAAGTTGAAACCATAGCTATTGGGAAAATTCTTCTCCATCAAGCACAGTGGTTATGCCGCTAAAACTAAGCGCTTCCCTCCAACCTTGGACTGCTGTAGTACTCCACCTATCGAGTACTGCGGGCCTGCTGCTACAACCAAGCGCTCTCCCGTGCCGCTACAACCAAGCGCTCCTCCGTCGTGGGTCTGCCGCTACAACCAAGCGCTCCCCTGTGCCGCTACAACCAAGCGAACCTCTGTCATGGGTCTGCCGCTACAACCAAGCGCTCCCCTATGCTGCTACAACCAAGCACACCTCTGTCGTGGGTCTGCCGCTACAACCAAGTGCTCCCCCTCATAGCCCTCCAGAGGTACTCCTTCTGTTGAGTACCGCGGGTTTACCGCTACAACCAAGAGCTCCTCCGCCGTGGGTCTGCCGCTGCAACCAAGCGCTCCCCACTGGGCTATCAGTAACACACCGAGTCGTTCGATCAGCTGTCGTTAAGTCTCAACCGGCTCTAGGGTTCCCGCACACAGCATGCTCGTTCCGGGAGGGTCCACTCCACAAGCTAAGTGGTCGATGCATCAACTGACATGTAGTCCGGAGTTGATGTATCCCAAGATGTACCGTAGTGGTCAATGCCAAAAACACGGAGGATTCCCGTACTGTTCTCATCATCGTCGTAGTCGAATCCACCGAGGATTTCTGTATAGTCGTCGTCGTCGAAGTTGCAGCCAGCACTAGGGTCCCCGCACACAGCAAGCTCGTTCGGGAGGGTCCGCTCCATGAGCCGAGAGGCTGATACATCAACTGACACAAAGTCCAGAGTTGATGTATCCAAAAGTTCCGTATCGTCAACAGGAACTCAACGCCGCAGACGACACGTCAATCAGACGCCCGTTCTGAGAGTTATTAGCTTTTTCATCCCAGGGGCCCGGTTGGTTTTTAAGGAAAAACCAACCCGACCGTACTTCACCTGCGTCCAAACCTCGGGCAGAGTATGCCAAAAGATCCGTCTCACTTAGAGGAATCCACCAAAGTCGACAACACGTCAATCGGACGTCCGAAGCTCAAGATATGAGCGTTTCCGCTCCGAGGCCCCGGTTGGTTTCGTGAACGAACCAACCCGGCCGAACCAAAAGTTTCCCGAAACCTTGAGTGCGATATACCGAAACGACCGCCTCGATCCAAGGATCGCATAGCCACTGACGGCGCATCGTTCGGAGGCCCGTAGCTCAAGTTACAGGCAAAAGACCGAAAACGGTCCGAAGACGGGGGGTCTGGGCCCGGACCGACCCGGCCCAACCCCCCCTGCGTCGGCGCGGCCCGGTCCAGCTAGGGCGCGACCCGGCCGGTCTGACCGGCCTAGCTCGGCTCGGCCGAGCGGCCGACCGAGGGAGCCGTGGGGCGCTTCCCCCGCGGGATGAAGAATCCGCGGCCCTCGAGGGGCCGCGCTGGAGTCAACGGACGCGGCAAAGGCCGCGTCCCGTGCGTGTGAGCCGGACCCGCGCGGCCGCGGGTCCGCTGGCCGCCGCCGCCACGGCGTCGGCCGCGGCGGCCCTGTCCGGCGGCGCGCTGGGGCGCCACCGCCTCCGGCCGCCGGCGACCCGCGCCGCCGGAGGCTTCCGCGGGCCACTGGAGTTGCTCCGGTGGTCCGTTTTCCTTCCCGTCTGCGCCGCTACTCCTCCCGGGTCCCGTTCTTCACTGCAGAAACATCAAATCTCCCTTGCGTCATGTTTTATCATCACCCGCCAAATCCGAACAACAACGAAGAACTGCGGAGGGTTGTCGGGCCGTGTTTGTTTGGCCCACACCCTCCGCGTTAGGCGGTATCAATCGGGAGGATTAATCAACACATAGAAAACATAACCAAAAACAATTTTAATGAATTAAAATTGTTCTTATGAACCAGGTTCTTCATTTTAAAAGAAAAGATCACGGGAATATAATTTATTTCACAACAACCCCTACCTCGTCAAGTCATCGCACGTGCGTTCTTCGCGGATTTTATCGCCGTGGAAGGAGGCGATCGTCGCGTCGCGGAAGGGCGTCGCGTCATCGCGGAAAGGCATCGCGTCGTCGTGGAAGGGCGTCGCGTCATCGCAGAAAGGCGTCGCGTCGTCGCGAAAGGGAATCGCGTTGTCGTGGAATACGGTGACGTGTCGACGAACTCCGAGGTTCAAGAACATGAAGATTTAATTATATCGATTAAATCCATGTGTTGTTATAAACCACAAAGAAGATTTAAAAGAAACCCGAAATCTCCTACCTCAAGCAGTTGGTGATCAGAGATCGTTGTAGGGAAGAACTTCTCGGAAGAAGCGTCGTCAATCTCCGAGGGTGACAACGTTCTTCGCATTCTTCCCGTTCTTCGCGTTCTTCGCGTTCTTCCTGAAGGAGGATGAAGGCACAAAGTTGTCAAAACCTCTCAACGAGCATTTTTCCAGAAGTCATGCGTTGGTCTTATTTTATTATTACGCCAACGGATTGAAAACAGGTTAAGAAACGATTAAAATAATTCATCGAATTAATTCAACAAATAAAACCGCCCAATTAATTCAACGAATAAAACCGCCCAATTAATTGGTGCGTTAAGAAATTAAGAAAATGCGTCAGTTGACTTTCATAATGACGGGTTTTCGCGGGTGCGTTACTTAGCGGAAAGAAACAGTGGGGCTCATGCGGGCCCCACCTCACAAATATCCTACCAAGAGGGTAGGAGATTTCTAAATATTACCTTACCCACATCAACTCAGCTTAAGCTGCTTTAAGTGTCTTCCAAGCGGCTTAAGTGAAATAAAATAAAGTTTGTCGTACAATTTATTTTATTTCTTAACTTTAAGCACAAAAATTAAAAACCACACCCGAGCAAACGCAACTCCGGAAGAGGCGTTTCTAAGCAATTACCGGCGCTGCGATTCCATCGGTGCCCTCAGAATTCGATTCCGAGCACCGGTTCAAAATTTAGAAAAACCCGCTCGTCCGTTCACTGAACGTACCCGAGCCAAACTTCAGAAAATGATTCCGGGAACACCGGGCCTCGGAATCAGGTGCCGTCAAAAACTGCATTCTTGAAAAATTCCAAAGAAAATTAAGAAAAAAAAATCCTTGAAATTTACAGGTCTTTAAATTACTCCCACCATAGGGCTTTACGTCCCCGTAAAGCTTCACCACAAACTTAGGGATACAAAGGCGATACTGAGCACGCATCTGAGCCTCCCACTCCAAAGTGCTCTCCTGGAGGTTCCCGTGCTGCTATCTTATGTGCACAAGAGGAATCGATCATCCATGTAGGACCCGCTCCTGTTGATCCTCGATCTCCACCGGGACCTCCGCAAAGGTCGCCCCATCATCAACGTCCAGCTCCCCATGGTCAATGAAGTGTGACAGGTCATGCATGTATCTCCTCAGCTGAGATATGCGGAAGACGTCGTGCACCCGGTGCAACTGAGGTGGTAGAGCCAGGCGATAAGCCACCTCGCCAATCCTACTGAGGACCTGGAAAGGTCCGATGAAGCGTGGAGACAACTTGCCACCTCGGCCAAATCTCCGTAATCCACGTCGAGGTGAGACATGCAAGAAGACGTGGTCACCATCCTCGAACTCTAGTGGCCTCCGCCTCCTGTCAGCACAAGACTTTTGCCAGTTCTGAGCTGTCCTCATCCGCTCATGGATGACTTGGACCTTTCTGGTCCTATAAGAGCTGCTGAGATTTCTTGCTTGACGATAAGAGAAATCCGGTCTCATCCTGTTGGGCAAAAATCCCTCAAGGTAACATTGCAGTATTTTTGGGTTGATTGTGTTTGTTGACAAAGTAGGTTTTCATGGATATTTGTCGAGTTCCCGAGAAGTTGTTGACAATCCATGTTGACAAAGAACGATGACAAAGGAAAGGGCGATCTGGAGGCGGTACAAAAGAGCAGTACAAGGTGGCGCCGTTTCCCAGTGTTTGCCAAATTTTTGGGGTCCAAAATTTGGAGTTTGGTGAGTATCGCGAAAAGAGGATTTCCATGAAGAGAATATTTTAATATGGAAAAGGCATGAATTTTGCGAAGATAGGATGCATGGTTTGGAAATCGCAAAGACCAGAAGAATGGAGGCGGTGATGCTTCGCGATTACGTCAAGCTTCGCGAATGGCAGAGGCTGAAGCGCATCGCGGTGGAGAAGGGATTTGCGAGAGAGCTTCGCGGCGAAGGCGCGAAGGAATGTTGGGCTTCGTGAGGGAGCTTCGCGGCGAAGGCGCGAGACACGAAGGTAAGTTGACGGTGATTCATCGCGACTACGTCAAGCTCCGCGAACGGAAGATTGCCGTGGAGCTTCGCGATTTGGACAGAATTCCGGCTGAAACTTTGGAGCTTCGCGATTTGAGATGACGTGGCGTTGACTTCGTGCGGAAAGTTTGAGGGTCGGTGGAATCGCCTATAAATAGAGGCCGACCCCTTCGGGCGAAGTAGAGAGAGAATTTTCATAGAAAATACTTTGCTCTTGATTTGCGAAGGTGGTTCGCGGAGCCAGTGTGCTTCGCGAAAGAGGTGGTTCACGGCGGCTATTGTAGCTCCGCGAAACCTGCAAGCTCCGCATTGGCTTACTTAGCTTCGCGAGGGTCGTTGCTTTGCGATGACTTGAGCATCGCGAGAGAGCTTCGCGAGTGAGCTTCACGAGTGAGCTTTGCGAAAAGGCAGGAGCTTCGCGAAGGCTTGTTTGAGCTTCGCGAAATTGGGAGCCTAGCGGAGTAGGGTGCTTTGCGAAGGTCTTTCCAAAGGTTGTTTGCCCAGTGGGCAAAGGGGTATTCATCTACGGGTGAAAGTTGAACTTCAACAGAGCATCTACATACAGAGAAAGATGCATTCCTTAATGGAAATGAAGAGACCTACAGGTCTATAAACTGTGAGTTAATCCCTTCTGGAGCAGTGAGCTTAGGAAGAGGAAGAAGGTGATTCTCTCCACCGGCAGTGAGCCAGAGAGAGAGAAACAGGGAGTGACCCTTGGGAAAGCAGTGAGCTGACCCTAAACCTTGTATAGGCAGTGAGCCTGGGAATAGAAGTGATCTAGCCCGAACATTGTAATCCACAGCTAGTGAAGTCTAGTGGAATTTGGTACGACCAGCAACCTGTCGGCGTATGCTCCTTGGACGTAGCCCTTAGCGGTGAACCAAGTAAAATTGATGTGTCCTACGCTTGCTTTACTTTTTGTTTATATTGTGTAGCAGGAAAGAGAGAGAAGAGTGTTTTTCTTAACAGCGAAACAAGATCAGAACGGGCTTTAAGTTTTAATTGGTCATACCCTGATTCACCCCCCCCTCTCAGGGTATTCAGCCTAGTGGACCTAACAAGTGGTATCAGAGGGAAGGTTGAAAGTTGTTCTTCTCTCAATGGAGGTAACCAATCATAAAGGGATTCCGATCTTCGACGGATATAATTTTCAGATATGGAAGAATCGGATGCAACATTATCTCCGATCCTTGGGAATGGATGTGTTTTCAGCAGCTATGCATGGTATCACAGCTGATATTAATAGTGGTGCCTTATCAGAAGCTGAGCATAGAGAGTTGGATGCTGATTCCAAAGCAATCAATGCCTTAGGGGGAGCCCTTTCCAATCCCATATATACAAAGATGATGTCATGTAAAACGTCACATTCCATGTGGGAAAATCTTTTGAATATTTATGAAGGGGATACAAAAGTCAGAGAGGCAAAGCTGCAAGTGTTGTGGAACAAGTATGAAGATCTCAGAATGAACCCGAATGAGTCTGTTGATGCATTCTTTGACAGGGTAAATGCTGTGGTAGAAGACATGCGGGGTCTTGGAGAAATTATCGAAGACATTAAAATCGTAAAACGCATCTTGAGAAAGCTTCCACCTCGGTTTAATTCGAAAGTTTCTGTTTTGGAAGATAAAGATCCGAAAGAGATGACATTGGATAACCTACACAGCACTCTTGTTGCATATGAAATGAGAAATGATGACAACGATGCTGTGGAAAATGGGAAATCCAAAGAGGTGTCATTTAAGGCCATGAAGAGGCTCACTATTGAAGATTCTCAGGAGGAAGAAGAGTCAGATGAGGTGATGTCGTTCCTTTCTTCAAATCTGTAAAGAGGAAAAGGAATGTTTAAAGGGAAACTTCCACTAGCATGCTTCCGATGCGGAAAGATTGGTAATCTTGCTGCAAGATGCCCCAAAAAGTTTCAAGAAGAAAGCGATGAAGATGAAGTTGAGATTCCCATGAAAAAATCTTCAGCCTATTTGAAAGGGAAGAAGCAGTTCAAGAGAAATTTCTTTAAGAAGAAGAATCTTCTTTCCCAAGAAATAGACAGTTCAGCTGAGTCAGAGGGTGAAGAAGTTGAAGAGATAGAAAACTGCAAAGATCGTGGACAAAATGCGATGGTGGCTGTTGCCAGTAGTGCTCTAGAAAAGAAAGAAATCGAAACAGATGAAGAAGAAGAAGAAGTTGAAGGGAGAGTTGACATGAAAGCTGAATTAGAAGCAGCTCTTGAAGAGATAGATGTTTGGCGAGCAAAAACAAAGAAAGCCAACAAGATAGTACGTGATGCCAAACTCTACATGCAACAACAAGAAGAAGAGAAGTCTAGGCTTGAGAAAGAAATTTAAAATCTTAAGTTTTCTAGGCCAGAGCACACAGAAAAGGTTGATGAGCATAAGCTCAAGATTGAAGAGCAGAAAAGGGAGATCGATTGCTTGAGTCAAAAAGTGAAAGATCACGTCAAGCGTATTGAAGAGCTTGAAGAGGAAGTTGTCGGTCTGCGGAGAAAAGTTAAAGACCAAGAAAAACCTTTGAATCCCAACACATTCTTGGGAAATCAGGTCGTTACGAAGACTGAAAAGAAGAAAGAAGAGCCTAGTAGTTCAATAGGAAAGAAGCAGCAATTGAACTCAGAAGTTAAGGCTGATTCATGGCTTAATCAGAAAGAAAAATTTGTGGCAGTTGAAGTTAGACCGCAAGCACCTGTCCCGAGATTGAAGGTGGATCTGAGCACAAAGCAGAATCAGAATACTCAGAGATCCAAAGGAGAAACTCGTAGTGCTGAAGTAACATGAAGGAATGCACCTTATATCAGGTGTTATTGTTGTGGAAAGATGGGACATTCACAGTACGTGTGTTCTATAGCCAAAAGATATCGAAGGGAACAAGAACAGAGATTGCAGCCAAACAGAGAACGGTTTTACAGAACAGATTTTGAAGGACATTGTTTTTGTTGTGGAGGATTTGGACACATGGCTAGGTACTGCACTTCAACCATTCAGAAAAATGTGCCAAAGCAGAATCAAAATGTTCTCAAGAAGTAGATCAATAAACCGACAAGTGAGTTAAAAGTTCAGAATAGATTTGCAGTTTTGCAAGATGAATCTAGTCCATCATACTCTGAGAAAGAACAGAAGCCTCAATCTATGCCGAGTATGAAAGAAAAATTATGGACCAGGAAGAAGAAAATTGAGAAGGCCGTAGTTGCTGAAATTGCCCTTAAAGCATCAGATCGTTCTGGTGTTTGGATCCTTGACAGTGGTTGCACATCCCACATGACGGGTAATAAGGATCTGGTTACAGGCATAAAATATGACAAAGAAGGAGTTGTCAAATTCGGAAATGATGAAGGCCTGAATATTGTTGGCTCAGGAAAAGCCAAGTTTGGAGGAAAAGAAATGAGACATGCTGATGTCTTGGTGGTAGAGGGTCTCAGTCATAATTTGCTTAGTGTCAGTCAACTATGCGACTCTGGGCACTCTATCCTATTTACCAAGAAGATGGGTTTTGTTAAAGGAAAAGATGGAATTGTCATTCTTCAGGGAAAAAGAACAAAGGGGAATCTTTACCTGGTAGGTGGGGAAGAAGATTCATGCCTTTTATCCAGAGAAGAAGAAAACCAGCTGTGGCATAAGAGACTTGGTCATCTATGTCAACCATCTATGGAAGATCTGGTAAAGTGTGATGCTGCTAGAGACCTTCCCAAACTATCACGTGATCGCACTCATACGTGTGATGCTTGTCAACAAGGGAAGATCATCAGGAAGACATACATGCCAAAAGAACAAAAAGCAACTCGAGTGCTCGAATTGGTGCATGCTGATGTATGTGGACCCATATCACCACGAGCTATAGATGGTCAAAGGTACTATGTTCTTTTCATTGATGACTATAGCAGAATGACCTGGGTATTCATCATTACCCATAAGACAGAGGTGTTCAGTTGCATAAAGCAGTACAGGAGGGAATCAGAAAAGATGCTTGGGCAGAAAATTTTGAAGATTCGTACTGATAACGGTACGGAATTTACAAACAGTCAGGTTGAAAACTATCTCGAGAAACATGGGATAAGGCATCAAGTTTCATCAGTAAGAACTCCCCAACAGAATGGAGTGGTTGAAAGGAGAAATCAGATCATCAACAACATGGCCAGAACAATGCTTATCGATAAGGACCTACCAGAGAAATTTTGGAAGGAAGCAGTTTTGACATCGGTCTATGTTTCAAACAGGTCCCGGTTATGTCCAAAGCAAGGGAAGACTCCATATGAACTGTGGTACGAAAAGAAGCCAACGTTGAAATACTTTCGAATCTTTGGAAGTAAGTGCTTCATTATCAACAAAGAACATCATAGGAAGTTTGAGGCACGAGGAGATGAAGGGATATTCCTTGGCTATTCAGGGAAAAGAAAAGCATATAAATGCTTCAACAAGAGACTGGGAAAAATTGTTGAGAGCAATGATGTCACTATAGTCGAAAATGAACAGACTGCTCAACGACCCAGTAAACAGTTTCTGGATGAAAGTGATGATGAGGTAAGCAACACAGGGGGAGTAGAAGTGGCAGAGGCTGACTCAGAAGAAGATACTGATGATGAACAAGAAAGTGTCAAGTCTATATCTGCAAGGAAGCCAAAGAGTCGAGCTGAAATTGATAGGCAAAATATCATTGGTGATCAGACAGCTCCAGTTCAAACTCGAAGAATGAAGTCATTACAGCAGACATCGTTTTTATCTCAGGTGGAGCCAAAATTTTTTTCCGATGCAGTTGAAGATGAAAACTGGGTTCAGGCGATGAACGAAGAACTTGATCAGATTGAGAAGAACCAGACATGAGAGATTGTTTCGAGGCTAGTAGACAAGAATGTCATTGGGACCAAATGGGTGTTTCACAACAAGATGAATGAAGATGGAACAGTGATTCGGAACAAAGCACGTCTAGTGTGCAAGGGGTAATCCCAGATCGAGGGAATAGATGTTGATGAGACCTTTGCACCAGTTGCAAGATTGGAGACAATAAGATTATTCCTAGCCATCGCAGTGCAAAGGAAGTTCAAAGTGTTCCAGATGGATGTCAAATCTGCATTCCTGAATGGTGTTCTGGAAGAGGAGGTGTATATTGAGTAGCCGGATGGTTTTCTCATTCATGAGGATGAGAACAAAGTTTGCAGGCTGAAGAAGGCATTGTATGAGCTGAAACAAGCACCAAGGGCATGGTACTCGAGGCTTGATCAGTACTTGAAGAAGCTTGGTTTTCAGCGTGGAGGAGTTGATTACAATATCTATTTCAGTAATGACAGTAATCAAAGGATGATGGTGTTGGTTTATGTCGATGACATAATATTTGGTGGATCAGATGAAGCTCAGTGTAGACAGTTTTCCGAATTCATGAAAAATGAGTTTGAAATGTCAATGATTGGGGAGAAAACATTTTTCCTTGGTCTACAGGTGACACAAGGAAGGAATGGAACATTCATTTCTCAATCTAAATATTCCAAGGAGGTCCTGAAAAGGTTTGGAATGGAAAATTCCAAGGAGATGAAGACTCCGGTTGCCACCCGGATGAAATTATCGAAAGATGATGATGGAAAGGCAGTTAATATCACAGAATATAGGCAAATTATTGGAAGTTTGTTGTACTTGACTGCAACAAGGCCTGATATTGTTTTTGCCACATGCCAAGCAGCCAGATATCAGAGCAATCCCAAGGAAAGCCACATGATTGCAGTGAAAAGAATACTTAGGTATATCCAGGGCACAGTGGATTTCGGCTTGACATATACTGACAAATCCCAGACGGAGTTATTGGGATATACTGATGCAGACTGGGCCGGTTCAGCAGATGATAGAAAATCAACGTCAGGTGGTGCATTCTATCTTGGTGGATTGTGTATTTCTTGGGTAAGCAAGAAGCAAGATTTCATCTCATTAAGCACCGCCGAAGCTGAGTATATTGCGGCCACTCAAGCATGCACACAGTTATTATGGATGAAGCAGCAGCTTGAAGATATGGGAGTTGAAGTGAAGTCTCCGATCGGAATCCAGTGCGATAACTCAAGTGCTATAAATCTCAGCAAAAATCCCGTCCATTACTCTCGGACAAAGCACATTGAGATAAAGTATCATTTTATCAAGGAGAAAGTTGAGCAGGGGATCGTGAAGTTGGAGTATGTGCCTACAGAGCTACAGGTTGCAGACATTCTGACAAAGGCCTTACCCAAGGAAGCTTTTGAGAGGCATCGACTGGCTCTGGGAGTTCAGTCGACTCCCCGCACTTGAAATAGTGTGGATGTGGCCCCCCCTCTCCCCGAGGTATGGTGTGTTTTTCCCTAATGCGTTGATATGTGTTCTCTACTATGTTACAGACTACAAAGGAGTGACCTTTGGGTTCGTTGACAAAGGGGGAGAAAAAGTGTTTGTTAATGGGGGAGAAAATAGTGTGGAGATTTGATAAATCATAACTGATACGGGGAGAAGCTGACAGGTGGAGCATCCAGAAAGGGGGAGCAATGAGAAAGGGGGAGAGCATTTTAAATCTGACGATGCTAGAAGTGATCGATCAAAGAATAGAAATCACGACAGCTGAGGATCGTGATAAAAGCAGAACAGTGGTGTTAGAATGGTGTGAGACGGTGTCTAGATATCAACAATTGGTATCAACTTAAGAATTCACCAATTGGTATCAGTGTGGTTCAACAACTGGTTTTATTTTAAGAATTGGTATCAGGGTGGAATCGACAATTGGGGTCTGACATGATGTGATTCATTGATGAACTTTTCATACTACTCTTGTTTCTCACGCCGAGCATTGCTCATGTGGGCTTAGAGTACGTGTTAAGTGAATCCTTGAACGCTATTAGAATCGCAAGGGGCGAATGGTGGTAGCGGCTGGAAGAAGACTCAGTGAGGTATCAAAGTGAAGAAAATCATCCTGAGCAAAATTGTGAAGAGTTGTCAACAAACCCAAAGGGGGAGATTGTTGGGCAAAAATCCCTCAAGGTAACATTGTAGTATTTTTGGGTTGATTGTGTTTGTTGACAAAGCAGGTTTTCATGGATATTTGTCGAGTTCCCGAGAAGTTGTTGACAATCCATGTTGACAAAGAACGATGACAAAGGAAAGGGCGATCTGGAGGCGGTACAAAAGAGCAGTACAAGGTGGCGCCGTTTCCCAGTGTTTGCCAAATTTTTGGGGTCCAAAATTTAGAGTTTGGTGAGCATCGCGAAAAGAGGATTTCCATGAAGAGCATATTTTAATATGGCAAAGGCATGAATTTCGTGAAGATAGGATGCATGGTTTGGAAATCACGAAGACCAGAAGAATGGAGGCGGTGATGCTTCGTGATTACGTCAAGCTTCGTGAATGGCAGAGGCTGAAGCGCATCGCGGCGGAGAAGGGCTTTGCGAGAGAGCTTCGCGGCGAAGGCGTGAAGGAATGTTGGGCTTCGCGAGGGAGCTTCGTGGCGAAGGCGCGAGACGCGAAGGTAAGTTGACGGTGATTCATCGCGACTACGTCAAGCTCCGCGAACGGAAGATTGCCGTGGAGCTTCGCGATTTGGACAGAATTCCGGCTGAAACTTTGGAGCTTTGCGATTTGAGATGACGTGGCATTGACTTCGCGCGGAAAGTTCGAGGGTTGGTGGAATCGCCTATAAATAGAGGCCGACCCCTTCGGGCGAAGTAGAGAGAGAATTTTCAGAGAAAATACTTTGCTCTCGATTTGCGAAGGTGGTTCGCGGAGCCAGTGTGCTTCGCGAAAGAGGTGGTTCGCGGCGGCTATTGTAGCTCCGCAAAACCTGCGAGCTCCGCGTTGGCTTACTTAGCTTCGCGAGGGTCGTTGCTTTGCGATGACTTGAGCATTGCGAGAGAGCTTCGCGAGTGAGCTTCGCGAGTGAGCTTCGCGAGTGAGCTTCGCGAAAAGGCAGGAGCTTCGCGAAGGCTTGTTTAAGCTTCGCGAAATTGGGAGCCTAGCGGAGTAGGGTGCTTTGCGAAGGTCTTTCCAAAGGTTGTTTGCCCAGTGGGCAAAGGGGTATTCATCTACGGGTGAAAGTTGAACTTCAATAGAGCATCTACATACAGAGAAAGATGCATTCCTTAATGGAAATGAAGAGACCTACAGGTCTATAAACTGTGAGTTAATCCCTTCTGGAGTAGTGAGCTTAGGAAGAGGAAGAAGGTGATCCTCTCCACCGGCAGTGAGCCAGAGAGAGAGAAACAGGGAGTGACCCTTGGGAAAGCAGTGAGCTGACCCTAAACCTTGTATAGGCAGTGATCCTGGGCATAGAAGTGATCTAGCCCGAACATTGTAATCCACAGCTAGTGAAGTCTAGTGGAATTTGGTACGACCGGTAACCTGTCGGCGTATGCTCCTTGGACGTAGCCCTTAGCGGTGAACCAAGTAAAATTTCTGTGTCCTACGCTTTCTTTACTTTCTGTTTATATTGTGTAGCAGGAAAGAGAGAGAAGACTGTTTTGCTTAACAACGAAACAAGATCAGAACGGGCTTTAAGTTTTAATTGGTCATACCCTGATTCACCCCCCCTCTCAGGGTATTCAGCCTAGTGGACCTAACACATCTCCTGGATGAACCAGGTTCTTCGCCTAATACAGTCAATCCTGACATGGATGATACTAATCCATACCAAGGATGACGTCGTAAGGTCTCGACACTACTACCAAGAGATCCAACCATTACTCTCGCCTCCAACACTCCTGTCTGTGTCGGAATGTTGTGAGAAACAACTGAAGCTCTGATCTCTCGCCTAAGCCCCTGCTCGAAGGTTCAGGCCCAGAAGAATGGGTCCCATACCATGTCCGTGGAATAGCGTGAGAGATTGGTAAACCTCGCCGCGTACTGGGCTACTGTCATGCTGCCCTGCCGGAGCTGTAGTAGCTCCTGAATGCGCACCCCTTGGAGGGTGGCTGGGACGAACTCTGAGAGAAAAAGGTTCTCAAAGTCCGTCCAAAGGAGTGATGCCTTGTCGTGCACTTGGAGCATCAAGCTCCACCATCTGCCTACTGCCGCATGCAGGAGGCTCGCTGCAAGGACCACCATAAGGTCCGTTGGTGTCCTCAGTAGCCTGAAAACTCGAACAACTGCCTCCAGCCAGTCCTCGGCTGCCTGGGGGTCCGTCTCCCCACGGAACCTGGGCGGTCGCTGGCGCTGGAACTCATGCAGTGCACTAAGGCGACGTGCATCGTCAGCGGCTGGGGCTGGAAGCATCGGTGGCTTGGCGGGTAGAGGTACCACCGGTGCCTCTGCTGTCAAAGGGCCCTGTACCGAGGCCTCGTCGCTCGGCGGACTGTCTTCACGTACAACACTTGGAACCCTAGCTGGCTGCCGTCGTGGGGCCATCCTGAAAGAAAACAGGTGCGCCACGGTCAGAACAGTATACCTGGTGAGCTGATACAAGTAATCACAAAGAAAACTTGAAACACACGTGCAATCAATGTTTTCGTCCATTAAGTCGGAAATCAGAAGTCAGGGTCCTGGTGTACGGATACATCGGCCACCGCACCAACACTGGGATCCCTGGACTGATAACCACACTCAACACGCTTAAAACTATTGCTTCACATAGAAGAAAGATCAGAGTCTGCGGTAGAACCAAACTCCTCTGATACCAATTGTCATGACCCGTCCTCGGGACCCGTGCCATGACTACCCCAAACCCGCCTTCCATAGGCCAGGGGCTGACGACTAGCACCAAGGCGTAAATCCCGGTAAAAGGGAAGGCATTGCCTTTGAGAAGTAAACAAGCACTACATAGTAAGAAAGTGGAAAGGTAAACACTAAGTAAAAGCTGGTACAACAGTAAGTGCGGAAAAGTAAAGGGGGCCGGAAATACAAGCCCAACTGTAAAGTACAACTGAAAGGGAAAAAACAGCAACTGAAAAGTAAAGCCGCAACGTCAAGCCGTCCTCTGGAAGTCCCACCTGAAGGGTGGGTACAGAAAGCCTCCATTGCTCCTTGGGTCCAACCGACCGCTCCGAGTGCGTCCCGCCCAGTGGTTCACCTCCAGGTACCGTCCTGCTCCGCAAGCCTCCACCACGATCAGTGCTGTCTGTCGTCTGCATCCAACACAACGAAGTGCGGGCATAGCCCGTGCAGGGGTGAGTATAAGCTACTCAGTAGGGACCCCGAGACCCCCTAAGGTCTCTCGAAATCCACAAAGGATAATCCAGAAAGGAAAGATACAATCACGAAGTAACATCCGACACAACTTAGGTATATGCCCATACATATACCTAAGTCATCAATACTCGCTCGGCTCCAACATCCGAGCTCAAGTACAACCCAGTCCACACAGGAAATCCAAATGTAAAATCCACACAGGATAGCTCAACACAATCCACAAAGGAAAGTAAAACGTAAATCCACACAGGATATCTCAACACAATCCAAAAAGGAAGGTAAAACAGAGTTTCAGCTCACACAGGATATACTTCTTCGTAAGACAATAGAGATGATCAGATATAGCCATTGATTCATCTAAGCCGTCGGACCCACAAAGGATCGGTAGGTACTAACCCCCGCAATGACCCGCATAGGATCGATCATGAAGTTGAAACCATAGCTATTGGGAAACTTCTTCTCCATCAAGCACAGTGGTTATGCCGCTACAACCAAGCGCTTCCCTCCAACCTTGGACTGCTGTAGTACTCCACCTATCGAGTACTGCGGGCCTGCTGCTACAACCAAGCGCTCTCCCGTGCCGCTACAACCAAGCGCTCCTCCGTCGTGGGTCTGCCGCTAAAACCAAGCGCTCCCCTATGCCGCTACAACCAAGCGCACCTCTGTCGTGGGTCTGCCGCTACAACCAAGCGCTCCCCTGTGCCGCTACAACCAAGCGCACCTCTGTCGTGGGTCTACCGCTACAACCAAGCGCTCCCCCTCATAGCCTCCAGAGGTACTCCTTCTGTTGAGTACCGTGGGTCTGCCGCTACAACCAAGCGCTCCTCCGCCATGGGTCTGCCGCTGCAACCAAGCGCTCCCCACTGGGCTATCAGTAACACACTGAGTCGTTCGATCAGAAGTCGTCAAGTCTCAACCGGCTCTAGGGTTCCCGCACACACCATGCTCGTTCCGGGAGGGTCCACTCCACGAGCTAAGTGGTCGATGCATCAACTGACATGCAGTCCGGAGTTGATATATCCCAAGATATACCGTAGTGGTCACTGCCGAAAACACGGAGGATTCCCGTAGTGTTCTCATCATCATCGCAGTCGAATCCACCGAGGATCTCTGTATAGTCGTCGTCGTCGAAGTCGCAGCCAGCACTAGGGTCCCCGCACACAGCAAGCTCGTTTGGGAGGGTCCGATCCACGAGACGAGAGGATGATACATCAACTGACACAAAGTCTAGAGTTGATGTATCCAAAAGTTCCGTATCGTCAACAGGAACTCAACGCCGCAGACGGCGCGTCAATCGGACGCCCGGTCTGAGAGTTATTAGCTTTTTCATCCCAGGGGCCCGGTTGGTTTTTAAGGAAAAACCAACCCGACTGTACTCCACATACGTCGAAACCTCGGACGGAGTATGCCAAAATATCCGTCTCACTTAGAGGAATCCACCAAAGTCAACGACACGTCAGTCGGACGTCCGAAGCTCAAGATATGAGCGTTTCCGCTCCGAGGGCCCGGTTGGTTTCGTGAACGAACCAACCCGGCCGAACCCAAAGTTTCCCGAAACCTTGAGTGCGATATACCGAAACGACCGTCTCGATCCAAGGATCGCATTTCCACTAACGACGCGTCGTTCGGAGTCCCGTAGCTCAAGTTATAGGCAAAAGACTGAAAACGGTCCGAAGACGGGGGGTCTGGGCTCGGACCGACCCGGCCCAACCCCCCCTGGGTCGACCCGACCCTGGTCCGGGTCCGACCTGGTTCGGCGTGGCCCGGTCTGGCAGGGCGCGACCCGGCCGGTCGGACCGGCCTGGCTCGGCTCGGCCGAGCGGCCGACCGAGGGAGCCGCGGGGCGCTGCCCCCGCGGGATGAAGAAGCCGCGGCCCTCGAGGGGCCGCGCTAGAGTCAACGGACGTGGAAAAGGCCACGTCCCATGCATGTGAGCCGGACCCACACAGCCACGGCGGCCCTGTCCGACGGCGCGCCGGGGCACCGCCGCCTCCGGCCGCCGCCGGCGCCGCGCTGGCGACCCGCGCCGCCGGAGGCTTCTGCGGGCCACCAGAGTTGCTCCGGTGGTCCGTTTTCCTTCCCGTCTGCGCCGCTACTCCTCCTAGGTCTCGTTCTTCACTGTGGAAACATCAAATCGCCCTTGCGTCACGTTTTATCATCGCCCGCCAAATCCGCACAACAATGAAGAACTACAGAGGGTTGTCGGGCCGTGTTTGTTTGGCCCGCACCCTCCGCATTAGGCGGTATCAATCGGGAGGATTAATCAACACATAGAAAACATAACCAAAAACAATTTTAATGAATTAAAATTGTTCTTATGAACCAGGTTCTTCATTTTAAAAGAAACGATCACGGGAATATAATTTATTTCACAACAACCCCTACCTCGTCAAGTCGTCGCACGCACGTTCTTCGCGGATTTTATCGCCGCGGAAGGAGGCGATCGTCGCGTCGCAGAAGGGCGTCGCGTCGTCGCGGAAATGCGTCGCGTCGTCGTGGAAGGGCGTCGCGTCGTCGTAGAAAGGCGTCATGTCGTCGTGGAAGGGCGTCGCGTCATCGCGGAATACGGTGATGCGTCGATGAACTCCGAGGTTCAAGAACATGAAGATTTAATTATATCGATTAAATCCATGTGTTGTTATAAACCACAAAGAAGATTTAAAAGAAACCCGAAATCTCCTACCTCAAGCAGTTGGTGATCAGAGATCGTTGCGGGGAAGAATGTCTCAGAAGAAGTGTCATCAATCTCCGAGGGTGACAACATTCTTCGCGTTCTTCGTGTTCTTCGTGTTTCTTCGCGTTCTTCGCGTTCTTAGCGAAGGAGGATGAAGGCACAAAGTTGTCAAAACCTCTCAATGAGCATTTTTCCAGAAGTCTTGCGTTGGTCTTATTTTATTATTACGCCAACGGATTGAAAATAGGTTAAGAAACGATTAAAATAATTCATCGAATTAATTCAACGAATAAAACCTCCCAATTAATTCAACGAATAAAACCGCCCAATTAATTGGTGCGTTAAGAAATTAAGAAAACACGTCAGTTGACTTTCATAATGATGGGTTTTCATGTGTGCGTTACTTAGCGGAAAGAAACGGTGGGGCTCGTGCACGCCCACCTCACAAATATCCTACCAAGAGGGTAGGATATTTCTGAATAGCACCCTATCCACATCAACTCATCTTAAGCTGCTTTAAGTGGCTTCCAAGCGGCTTAAGTGAAATAAAATAAAGTTTGTCGTAAAATTTATTTTATTTCTTAACTTTAAGCCCAAAAATTAAAAACCACACCCGAGCAAACACAACTCTGAAAGAGGCGTTTCTAAGCAATTACCATCACTGCGATTCCATCAGTTCCCTCAGAATTCGATTCTGAGCACCGGTTCAAAAGTTAGAAAAACCCGCTCGTCCGTTCACTGAATGTACTCGAGCCAAAATTCAGAAAATGATTCCAGGCACACCGGGCCTCGGAATCAGGTGCCGTCAGAAACTGCGTTCTTGTAAAATTCCAAAGAAAATTAAGAAAAAAAATTCCTTGAAATTTACGGGTCTTTACACCAGTTCCCTAGATGTTACCTCCAGGTGGTGCACCATCCATACTGCCACCTCTAGAGCAACACATTGTACTCGCAGTACCAGCGAATGAGGAGTGTAGGATGAGCATGCTTTATGAGTTCCAATGATAGATAATCCATAGGTTATAAGGAGAGACCAACTGATAGGTAGATGAGGACTGTCCTGATGTGGTGATATAATTTTTTTTTCTAGTTAGGACACCAGAAGATCAGATGGTGGTTCTGGTGGCGAGCCTTCTACCCAGTTCAGTGGGACGATGGTGGAGTTTGGCCATCTAGACTCACAAAGAGGTGACGCTTTCATGGATAGAGTTTGAGAACCTCTTTAGAGAGGATTTCTCACCAGTTACACTAAGGGTTGTGCATATTCAAGATATTATCCAACTCTAGAAGGGAGTAGCTGATTATTCATTGAGGATTACCAACCTTTCTAGGTAATCTATAGATATGGTTCAAGATAAGTACTTTAGGGATCAGACCATCGAGCAAGGTTTGGGTAGAGACATCCAATACAACATTATCCCTCTATGTATTCCTATGAATGATAGGGTTCTTAAGTGGGATTTCATGGTTAAATGCTTCTTGGTTGAGCAGATTCAGCCGATGACGGTCAGTAGTGGGAAAGTAGGAGCAGATACCTCGTCAGTAGGGAGATGACGTCAGTCCTAGGGACTGTGATGTGGGGGATGTTTCAGGAGGAGGTCCCATGATAGAGGATATGCAGTTCTGGGCTCACAGGGTGGGTCCAGTCATCCTAGAGATAGGTAGTTCTATTCATGAGATGGTAGGGGAAATCTCGGTCTAGATTGTCCGACCCACCGTACTAGTGACTGTGAGACTATGGATGACCCACCAAGGTAGAGACATCAACAGGGGAAGGAAAATCCATAGGGTTTTGGATGTCACAGAGGATCTGAGAGATAATTAAGAGGTGGTCAATCTTTTGAATTGTTACCACCACCACCCCAGGTGGTCCACGCCAGGCTCATGGGGCTGGAGGACAGGGGTAGGGATAGCTACATGCCATCAAGGTTTATGACCTAGGGCCTCCCAAAATGATTTGAGGTATGATCTCTGTCTTTTCTACTTTAGTTGTAATACCAATAGACATAGATTATAGTCATTACTTTCTCACCACATATCTTATACGAGACCTAGAGATTCTGGTTGAACCGTTGACTTGACCCTTGTGCTTAGAGACACCTATTGGATAAGAATCAGGGATCAAACACTTATTTCAACAGTGTGGCATGACCCTTGGACGTGAGAGTTTAGGTTGGAACCTCTTGGAAGTAGTGTCAAGGCCTTATGACATCATTCATTGTATTGATTGGTTATAAACATTTCATGCTCAAATTGACTATTTTAGGTGAAGTGTGCGGTTTTTCTAAAGTGAGGGAATGAGGTTTTCCTTTATTAGTGAAAAGGAAACCCAGGAAGCATAGGATTGAATAATTCATAGGAGGGTGCAACTGACTACTCATTAGTTTTATTGCCTAACCCTCAGTGTAGTGGATGTTGTGTGTTTCCAGTTTCTTGTAGTGGTGGAGGATTGTGAGGGCGTATTTTCAAAAGATGTTTCACATTTACCTCCTCACTGAGAGATAGAATTATGAGTTGATTTACACCCTCTGATTCCACCGATATCTGAACCAGCATATCATATGGCTCGTACAGAGCTTCACAAGCTGAGGGTATAGTTGGAGAACTTGCAGAGGAACAACTTCATGAGATCTAGTGTTTCACCCAGGGAATCCCCAGTTTTGTTTTCCAAAAATTAAGATAGTAGCTTGAGGTTGTGTGTGGACTAATGTCTCTTGAACCAAGTGTCTATAAAGAACAAGTATCCACTATCAAGAATTAATGAAATATTTTATTATTTGATAGGGTCACAATGGTTCTTGAAGGTTGACCATATATCAGGCTATCGCCAGCTACTAGTATATGATGAGGATATACCGAAGATGACTTTCAAATATCATTACAGTCACTATGAGTACTTGTTGATTCCCTTTTTCATGAATAATTCCCCAACAATATTCATGGAACTCATAAACCAAATCTCCATCCTTACTTAGAACAGTTCGTGGTAGTCTTCATCAACAATATCATTGTGTACTTAGCTTACAAGTAGGAGAACACGAGACACTTCAGGATAGTTCCAGACGCACTCCAAGAGAATCAACTTTACAAAAATCACCCAAAGTTCTAGTTCTGTATTCAATTGGTCCACTTTATGGGAAATATTATCTAAGAAGATGGATTGGCAGTGGACCCGGCCTAGGTTGAGGCAGTGTTATCATTGGAGCTACCTGAAAACGTGAGAGAGGTGCAAAGATTCCATGTACTAGTAGTCTACTATCAAATATTCACACCCAATTTATCCAGGATATCAGAACCTATGATATCTTTGACTCAAAATGGGTAGCTTTTCGTGTGGTGATAGAATTTCTAGTAGGATTTCAAAAGTTAAGGGAAGATTTTGAAGAGCACTCTAATCATGAGATTTTCAGAGGAGGGTATCGAGTATGTAGTGTTATGAAATGCATTAGGAATTGGGCTTAGTTGTGCCCTGATGTAGGGGAAAGCAATTATGGCCTATGGTTCACTCCATTTTAGACCACATGAGAAGAACTACATAACCCATGATCTTGAGTTAGTAGTGGTAGTCTTAGCATTGAATATGTAATAACACTACCTGATGGGCGAGTGATTTATATTCTACTCTGATCACAAAAGTCTCAAGTATATCTTCTCCCAGATGGATCTAAACTTGAGACAGAGGTGATCGATAGAGTTCCTCTAGGACTACAAATTTGAGATTTTATATACTCTTGGGATGGGGAATGTGGTGTCATATTCTCTTAGAAGGATATCTAGTTCAAATTTACTAAATGAGGCATTAGAGTAGCTGGCCTTGTTACAGTTATCCTTTGTGAGTGGAGATGGAGAATCTTACCTTCATTTGAAGGTTTTCACCCCTCCACTCTTATATATATTCATAAAGGAATAACTTGGGTATATCTAATGTGAAACCTTACATGCTCATATGTCCACAGGGCATGCTCCTGATGGATATTCAAAAGGTGTGGAGCACATCATTCTTTTCAAAGGATGCAAGATGGTACTATTGATGTTGCAGGAGGAGGTTTTTAGGTAATTTCATATGACCCCTTTAGAATTACATCCAGGTGTGTAAATTTTTTTATCAGGACCTATGAAATTATTTTTGGTGTCCAGTAATGAAGAAAAGAGTGGCAGAGTCCTATTCTTAATGCCTTACTTTTCAGTAAGTGAAGAACGAGCACCAAGTTTCAGTAGATTTAGCTCAACCCCTTGAGGTTCTAGAATGGAAGTGAGATGGGATGTCAATTGAATTTGTGATGGGATTACCATGTACATCTAGGAGACGTGATTCCATCTAGGTGATCATTTATCGACTCACCAAGTCATCTCACTTCCTAGTTATCTAATATCAAAGTTCAGTAGAGATCTTGGGGCCACCTATATGTGTAGGATATAGTTCAACTCCATGGGGTTTCATCAACGATTGTTTTTTATCATTATTATTTCTTTACATACCAGTGGTGGAGGGGATTATAGGTGGCGTTTGGGAACTAGTTACACTTGAGAATATAATTTCACCCACAAAATGATGGTCAGACTGAGTGGACCATTTAGGTTCTAGAGGTAAAGCTGTGAGCTTACGTGGTAGACTTTGGCCATAGTTTGGAGGATCACCTACCACTAGTGGAGTTTTCATACAACAACAACTTCCATTCCATCATTGGTATGGAACTATTCAAGGATTTGTATGGGTGAACCTATTGGTCTCCACATTGATGTATTGACCTGAGAGAGTCAGTACTCATGGGACCAGATTTGGTGCGATCTACTATAGAGAAAGTGAAAATCCTCTTGGAGATGATGGAGACCACATAGAGCTGTAAGAAGACTTATTCTAATGGAAGATAGAGGTCTTTGGAGTTTGAGGATGGGTACCTTGTGTTCCTATGGGTTTCACCTTGACATGGATTATAGATATTTGGTCAGGGCGACAAACATCTCTGAGTCTCATCGACCAATTTAAGATACCACATAGAGTTGGAGAGATGGAATACCTCTTACATCTACCCTCATAGTTAAACTGGGTAAATGAAATCTTCTACATGTCACAACTTAGGAGGTATGTGTGTGACCCATTGAACATTATCATTAGGGGAGAGCTGAAAATTGAGGATAGAGTGACTTTTACTGAGTACCCATTAGAGATCAATTATTGGTAAGAGATGATCCTTTGTGGGAAATTGATTTCCTTGGTGTGTGTCCAGTGGCATTATATGAATCTCCAGGAGAGAACTTGAAAGTGTGAGGCTCAAATTTGTGCTCAGTACCCTCATATTTTTGTGTAGCCTTTGTTTTGGCTTTTAAGGGACATAAAACATAAATATGGGGATACTGTAATGGCTCATATTTTCTAGGTATTATTTTTAAATATTATATGAATTTATTTTTAGACCCGGAACTAATACAACATGTGATTCCAAGGCCCGATGTGCCCATAAAAAATGTTTCAAAATATTAAAATATTAAATAGCACGTGTTAACAGTTTTCCTAAAAAAGTTGAATAACATCTAAAAGAATGCCCAGATCAGAAATATGAGGGCACCATTGAATTCAGAATAGTGTCTTTACCCTAGGTGCAACCTAAAACTAGTCGGTGCATGTCAATTATGAAAAGTCATCATGGACACTTAAATTAATAAAATAAATTAAGAAAAATTATTTTATTTTGTTGATACTATGACATAGTGATTTTTCCTTAAAAATATTCCTATTTAAGATATCTTGGGTTAGTCTCATAACCCCAGAATCCTCTAAAGACATTGGATAGAGAGAGATTAGAAGAACTCTCTCGAGCAGGCGATGACAAAATCTTGAATCGACGATTGACAAACGCCTATCTTGACGGATCTCACCAACGGTAATGATGCAACGATTGTTCTTCATTAACGAGTGATATGAATCGAGTTAGGGTGACTGATTTAATTATTTTATTCCCTATTCTTGATTTCTATGATGAAAGAGGAGAAATACACAAATAGATTAGGTCATGAATCTATCATATTGGTGGCATGTGTTATTTTTCCAGAATTATCGAGAGTTGATTCTTGAGTATTGTTTGGATTTGCTACCATTCTAATAGTGATGAACTGAGATTGACATGGAAATCATTTGATGTCCATACCTCTTGGTTTTTTATTCTTTTCTCCCCTAATACTTTCGTTCTTCATCACGCGTTATTTGTTCTTCTCATCCTTTGAACCCCTTACGATCAATCAATCATTTAACCTTCAATTATTAGGGTAATGATCTGAAACTATAGATCCGACATTGGGATGACTCGAAGGAGGTGAGATGGTGGGTACAACGGTGGATTAAAAAATGACGTTCTCTGAATATTTGTTCCTCAGGGTTTACAAATAATGTATATGATTTTGTTTTCTGAGCTGAATGAAGTTCTGAATCCCATCGATTTTATATTAGAGTGACAAAATGAGGTTGGATCTAGAGTTTTGAGGAAAATTAAGCATCTGAAAGGAATTCGAAGGACCAACAATCTGAGCGGGAGGAGTAAGAAGGGTTTCTGGAAAAACCTGGTCCACACTGCATGTAGTCCCTGATTACACTGTGTGTGTCCCCTTTCTGATGAACTCGACATGTACTTAGGACGGTACATGTACATGGGGTGGAGAACACGAGTTTCCTATATGGTGTGTAATCCCCCACATGGCTTGGTCTAGACCAAGTACACGGGATACCCCATGTACTGGTATATGGGAAAGGATACACGGGATGACACCATGTGCTAGCACACATCTGGAGTACACGAGCATACCCTGGATGAAAGGACACAGTTTGTGACTTCTTCTACATGCTGTGTACCTATTTTCTACACAACATCATTTGAAATGATAGGGGTCATTGTACATGAGTAGTACCTAGTGTCAAGGTACATGACATGTGACCCTACTACATGTCGTGTGCCCCATTCCTACATGGATTGAGATTCTTCTCCTTCTTATTTTGGAAATGTTTCATTAGGGTTCACTCCCTTTATCATTTCCCTAAATGTTGGTATGAATCATTTCCTACTCCTAGGACTATGATCCCTTTAGAATGAATTCATAGTTAGAGTTATTGGAAGGCCCCAAGAGTCTTAGAGTAGGATTCTCTATTCATCTTCGTGCCCTAGGTGAGTTCTTGGAATCGACGTGACCAACACAATGCGGGCGTCAATTCTCTACTTAGCAGGATAATCCAAATTGAGTTTTTGGTATCACTCTATGTCCCGAGCTATGATCCACATCTTTTGTATTGTATTATCTTCATATTTATAAGTGTATATTTATCATGGAGGTTACTATTGAGTAGTAACTCTTGGATAGACATCATCAATGTTGTCAGACTCAGGAGTTTGTTACCCTGGATGAGTTCTTTTTAGAATCATTAAGCTAAAAATCACGGTTTTAGAATACAGTGGTTGTGAATTACCTCCAAACTACGTGTCTTGGATTGAATATATCTGGATATTCTTTTTATATTTTTTTCAGACCTATACTTGTGTAGCTATGACTATAATTTTCTTTGAGGTATTTCATTGTGGTTTAGGGGTGTCTTACTGAGTATTGTTATGCTCACCCATGCACATGATTTTTCTACATGTGTTGTGTCTTGTAAAGACAATCAATATTTTGATGAAGTCCTAAGTGAACCAGGATGAGATAGTGCTTTGTGAGACCAGATAGACTTATGTGTGTTCTTATAGCTTTTAGACAGCTGTCTTAGTACCTTTTTCTGACAAGTTGGACTTGTGGTTATAGACTCTTTTTGGTGGGATTATATTATGGCCATGTTTTACTTTACTTCTTGTCGTACTCTGGTTGTGGTATATAGTTATATGCATGCATTTTTTACTTAGTGGTTTTTATATTTCATCATTTTGTGGGCTTAGAGATGTGTGTATTCATACCGGTACATAAAAAATGCCTCCCATGTTAGTGATACACATACTCAATGCTAGTCACTAGCCCCTGGCCTATTAGTGGAGGGTTTGGGGAGTCGCAACATGGGCCTCTCTACGACGGGTCGTGACATGTAAATTGTTACACCCTGATTTTTTAGTATGTATTTCCCTTTAAATAAGTACCATGTGTTTGATATATTGTAATAGGTGAAACAATAAACTAAAATAAACAAGGTTATATTTTGTTTAGATATGATATTATAATGAAATATAAACATTATTATATTATGATAACACAATATAAGAAAACTAAAAGTGGAATAAAACTATAAGTAAATAAAAATAAAACAGAGATTAAATGTTTTTTCTTAGGGTTTGAATTGATTATCATACCTTCAATTATAATAATGGAAAGAAGGAAACACATTATAAATTTAACAAAAAAATTGATAATGAATTAAATTAATAGGATAAATGATTCAATATATGTATATAAGTCTATATATAGGAATTTAATATAACCATTATATATATATATATATATATATATATATATATATATGGTCACTAGATATATAGTCATTAGACATATGGTTATAGGAAATATGACCACATGATATAAGGTTATTGTATATATTGGTATCTAATAAGTACGTTCATGTTGTGTAATTATTAATAGAAAATTAAAAGTAATATAATCCAAAATTAATAAATAATTATATAATGAAATAATAATAATTAATTAATATATATAATTATAATTATTTATTTAATTATTTTCATTACATATTATTATAATTATTTTTAAAAAGAATGATTTAATGCTTTTATAAAATTCAATGAAATATTATTATAATAATGGATCAATAAAAAAAGAATCGATACAAGATAAATAAGTAACTTTAATGGGATGTGATTATAATTATTTAATGATAAAAATGATATTTTTTATCAAAGAACTATTTTTTAAGTATTAATTATTTTTATCTTAATAAATTTAAATGATCATTTTAAGAACATTTCAAATACCATTTTTTTATGTATAAATAAATATATTAACACTCATTTAATTGATAATTGATATGAATTAGGATTAAGCATACCCAAAGTTTAAAATGTCATTTTAAATTAAAAAATTCAATATATTTTATGTTTCAATTTAAAATTTAAATTTTTCATATTTAGAAATTTAATTTTGATTAAATGGAGTCCAAATTTTCAATTAGAATTCCAAAATTAGTTAATAAGGTAAATTTCATTTTGAGTTATAAAAATAAGTTACCAAGTAAAAATTGAGTTCCCACGATAAGAGTAAAATGATGAAAAAAAGAGATAAACTAAGTGGTGAAGACTTCAAATATCATGAAAAATTATCTATTAACTATATGTATGAGATGATAAATGACCCATATTCATTATTTTTCCATTTCTATCCACATTTTTTTCAAATTTCAATCTTATATATTAATGATTTTTTTTACTGAAATGTCACTCAAAAATCACCTGTAAAAGACCCCTCTGATACATCTTCTAAACCACTCTTTCTCTTTAGTTATATCATAAATGCCTACCAATTTTTCCTCTCCTAACTCTTTATTATATATTGTGTAGATTCTATTTCCAATAAAGTGGCTTACAACCTTCATTCTTCTAGATCCCATATTGAGAAGGAGCGTATTCATCAAAGTAATTATCTAAGTTATTCTCTATATATATCAATTACAATATCATATAAACTATTTATAAATATCATACTTCACTATATTGATGTTCAATTAACATCCTTATAATTATATAAAATTTATAATACTATTATATAAATCTAAACTTTTACTTATTCACTATTATAACATGTTCTTTCTTAGATTGATTCAACTGCCTATTGGAGAAATGATTTACAAACATAATTATTTTCATCATTTTTATGTATTAAGATATTAATATTTGAAATATATGACATTAATATGAAATTAATATCATAAATATAGTTTTATATGTGATTAAAAATTAATCATTATAATAAAACTTGTTGTTATTTGTAAATTATCTAAAACATACTCATCATGGATTTCATTCTCACAAACCTTACCCATAATTTATATCAAATAAACCTAGGACTGAATAAATTAATTAAAGAATATTTTTACACTACCATTAATAATCTGGTAATGATGAACTTTTTATCATATAATGAGGATCGACATGCCCATTACAAAACTTGTATGAAATAATAAAAATTACTAACGTCTGATGATGAAAATAAATAATAAATAACTAATATATGTGTGATGAATGATTATAATTGAATATTATAAAAGGTAATAAATTTAATGATTATGATTAAAAAAGATATTAATATGGTTTTTTTAATTATAGAGGATATTAAATCACTTTCATGGAAGTCAGGAGTAAAGGTAAGGGTTTCTTTTCAATCTCACTTTGAAATCAAGGTTTTTTATGTTTAAAAATCCATTAGTATAAATTTTATGTTATTTATATATAAAACACCATATTTTTTTCTCCTATAGTTACTTATGAGGTTTAACTCTTATCTTACCAATTCACATTTCCTTGGTTCAGATTAACTGATAGGTTCCTTGTAAGTGGAGTCGATGTTATCTCTTATTTTTTGTCCAGAATATTTCTAATATATGTTCATATTCTTAATTTGGTTTTATAAATGTAATTCTATATACATCTAAGATTTATTAAAGAATTTTTCTATTTTCCTCGATTCTCTTTAAAAAATTGGGAAAGGAATCCCTTTTTAATTTTTTCTAATTACGTTATTTTTCTATTTTCTTTACCTTTCTTTAGAATGGTGAGAAAGGAATATTTTTTTAAAAAAATCCACATGACATCATTTCCCATTATATTCATTTTCTTTCTTTACAAATATTCTTTTCTATATTTTGACGTTTTTCCAAAGTAATATATATTCCCTTATTTATAAATTATTTTATTTTATAATAGATGTTATTAAAAATAAAAAGGGTATTAATTATTATTTCTAAAAGTAATAATTAAATACTCTTGAAAAGTTTTTTTCATCTATGTAAATATCTATTAATGTTTATTATGCTTCATTAAGGATATAATATAATGTCACGATCTAACTTATTTCTCTAGATAGCTTATGATCATGCCCTATGGAAGTTTTCATTGAACTCGTTTCTTTCCCATGGGTTAATTATGTTATGATGGAATTATAATTGTTTTCATATTTATGTGGGCCACATATATATGGTTTATAATTATGTGATGGTTAGGTATCAAATATCCCTCTAATGAATTGGGTAAGATTTTATATCTCATGAGATGATAGGAAATGGGGAGTAAACCCAATCTTCTAAAGGATTATGTTTACTATGTGACAAGTGGTTTAGGAATTATATAGTCATACAATGTATTGAGTAAAGAATTATTTCCCATGATCTGACATATTAGGCACAAGGGAATAAACCCAATCCACTATTGGACTCTATCCACTATGCGGTGATGGTCTTGGAAGTGAGCCTCTATATAAGGAATGATTTTCTATGCTAATGTATATTCCATACTCCTATGCTACATTGCTATAGTACACAATATTCATATATTATATTTTCCTATATAATAATTATTGACTCATGTTTTCACACTCTTTTTACTCATGTCATATTTTATTACAAGATATTCATTCTAGGACACATGATTTATGATCTATGTTTTATTGGGTAAGATTCTCTTATGTTATGTCCATGAACTTTGCCTATGATCTCATACCCACATGCTTATTTTATTCTCAATTATGATCTCAAATTATTTTCTCTCATGTTTACCCTTAATGATCATCTGAGATCACCATTTATCAGGTTTCCATTCCATAGGTTATGAAGAAGAATATTAATTATGAAATTACTAAAAGGGTATCATGTGGGAAGTATTTTTTTGGGAGATGTTCAAGATACTGTAAAATTAGTTTCTTATATATCTAATCTTTAATCACCCTAAATATATAGGTTTGGGGGTGTGATTTATTGTGATATGTAATTTTTAAATTTTTTAAATAAAGCATTATATATGTATGATGTTATTAGGTTTCCTTAGTTGGTATTATAAGGTTGTTTAGTTATTTTTGGGGATTAGGATATGGAGAATAAGGGGATAGAACCTAAAACAACCTATAATTAACCAAAAGTGATGTGGTATGAACCTAAAATGTTATAGGTTAAAATATAAATGTCATAATTTAGGATATATTATGATTGGGTTTCCTTATCATTTGATTGAACACTATGGTAATTTTTACATGATAATCATACTAGTCATTTCTGTTTTAGTGAAGGGCTGGAGATTGAAATATGAAGTTGGTGTTGTGACATGTGTGTTCAATATTGGAAATATATTATTTGAGCCCAGTCCTATAAATTACTCCACATCTTAAAAATTCTCTAAGATTATTAATTTATATCCCCAACGACTAGAAATTATATTATCAGTGAAAAAGTGATATTGGTACAATGATTTCATCAAAAATATATTTATCCTTTAAAATTTAATTTTATAGAAATTTTATTCTAAAAATTGTTATTAATCCACCTTTAGTCTATTTTTTTTGTGATTTGGGGAATAAATTATCTTTCTATAGATACATACTATATTAATTTTCAGGATAGGGAATTTTAATTTCATGTATTGAATTAAACTGTGATCATATATAAGTGCAAGGCTGATCAGGTACTACACATGGAAATTACTTCCATTTTATGGGTCTTAATACCCAATGATGAATGGTATTTAGCTAAAATGATTGGGGAGAAACTAATTTTTTAGGATATTACAATTGTGAATGAATATGTTTATTTTTTTCCTAAATATTTTCCTAGTCTTCCCTCAGATCATGTGGTTGTGCTTTCTATAGAAGTCACACTTAGTTCTATGACTCTATTAAATAATCCTTATAGAATAACCCCAATTTAATTCTAAAAATTGAATAAGTAACTCTAGGAGAATATTGATAAGGATTTTATATTCCCAAGTGCTTCACTATAAGCTACAAAAGTTCTCTTTGATAAGAAGAAAGATGGATCAATGTGTCTCTATATTGATTATTGTGGACTTAACAATATTAAGATCAATAAAAAGTATCATATACCCTGTATTGATGACTTGTTCAATTAACTATGGGGGGATCAATAATTCTCAAGGATTGACCTTTGATTTGGATATCTTTAATTATGGGTGAAAAGATATGATGTTCCCAATGCATCTTATTATACAATAAATGGGTACTATGAATTCATAGTGATTCCATTTAGACATAAAAATAACCCCACTATCTTTATGGATTTGATGAATGGAGTCTCTAGAGATTACCTTAATCAATTTATTATAGCCTTTATAGGTAATATCATCATATATTCCAAGGAAATGAATATATATAAAGATTAATTGAGGATTTAGTTGAAGACCTTGATAAAGAAGAAGTAATAAAAGAAATTTAGAATGTATGAATTATGGATAAATAAGGTATCATTCATGGGTAATGTAATCACAAACGAGGTAGTATTTCTGGATTATTCAATGGTCAAGGTGATTGAAAATGGTTTAGACCAACCAATATAACAATGCTCCAAATTTTTATTTTATTTTATAGATATTATAAATTCTTTGGGATAAATCTCTAATGAATATCAAATATGTTAACCATGTCAACTTGGAAGGGAGTCAAGTTACTTTGGAAAAATGAATGTGAATAAAATTTCAAGGATATAAAGATAAGGTTGGTCACTACACCTATACTCACACAACCCTATAGTGTAGAATGGTTTTTAATATATAGTTATGAATCAATGAAGGTATTCGGATATGCACTCATGAAAAATGACATTTTGGTAGCTTATTCCTCATGTCAATTAAATTTTCAAGAAAAATTTCTTGATACATTAGTTGGTAATCATAGTGTAAATATTTATATAAAATATATGGAGGAATTATCTCTATGGTGATTAGTGTAAAATATATGCTAATAATATAATACTAAAGTATATATTCACAAAGTAAGGGTTGAATATGTGCCAAAGGAGATGGTTGAAGTTGATCAAGGACTATGACTACTCAATAAATTACAACCCTATGAAGGAAATCAAGGTGGTTGATACTTTGAGTTGGAAATATCATGACACATTATCCATGGTAAGGATTGAAAATCTTGAAATAATCATGAATTTGAAAAGGATTGACCTTCAAATACCAAGTTAAGAAGATAAATCCCATCTTTCCCAAATGAATGCCCAATCATCCATCCATGTAATGATCAAATAAGCACAAAAGGAGGATTTGGAACTAAAGAAGAACTCATAAAATATTTTAGAGTTCTATATTGGAAATTATGGTATTATAATATTTAAGTAATGATTGTGTATTCCATATTTTATATAATTAAACAAGGATATTTTAGATGATACACATAGATCACAATTATCTATCAATACTTGATGCATAAATATGTATAGATATCTCAAGAATCATTTTTGGTAGGACAATATGAAGGGATAAATTAAAAGGTATATATCTTGATGCTTGGTATAGAAAAATTTTATGGTGGAATGAAACAATTATAAGAGGTGATGAAACCATTATCCATACCTGTATGTAAATAGAAGAACATAATCATATATTACATTGTGATACTTACCCAACCAACTAATGGACATAATTTTATTTTGGTTTTAGTTAGTCGTTATAAAAAGTTAGATCCTTTAATTACCATTAAAGAAGATTTTTCACTTTATAAGCATTACAAGATATACATAAAGGAAGTGGTAAGGCTATATGGAGTAAAAATTTACATTATCTATAATCAGGTAATGAGGTTTAACTTGAAGTTCTAGAGAATTATTCAATAATTATTGGATATAATCTAAGATTTAATAATTCATATCATCCTCAAACTGATGGTCAATTTAAAAGGACTATTTAGAATCTAGAGGACATGTTGATATATTATTTAGTGTATTTAAAAGGAAGTTTATATTGACACCTTCCCTTGGTAGAGTTATAATATAACAAATATTTTCATTCTATCATTCAATTGGAACCATAGGATTCTCTATATGGGAAGACATGTTACATGTTTATATGGAATTATTAAGTGTAAGCTACTAGGACTAGATTTTTTGGAAGAAATTTTATTGAAGATTCAAAGTATTAAATGATACATTTGGATATCCCAAAATAAATAGAATTCATATACTAATAATCATTGACGATATCTATAATTTTAATACATATGTAAGAAATTCCTTTAAATATTGTTGTGGAAGTGGGTTATGAGATTTAGGGAAAAAGGAAAGTCATGCCCTAGATAAATTGGCCCCATTCAAATCCTCGATTATGTGGGGATGGTATTTTTTCACCTTAAACTTCCAAAAAACCTCTCCCAAGTGAATGATGTGTTCCATGTATCACTTTTGAAGAAGTACATACCTAAACCTTCACATATACAGATCTCATATGTAGTACAACTTCAACATGATCTCTCCTATAAGGAAAAACCAGTAGAAATCATATATCCTAGATATAAATCACTATGAAACAAGACTACTCACCTTATTAAATTTCTATAGAATATAAAAATTTTAAGTAAGTAGTGTGGGTACCATAAGATGTAATGAGGGAAAATTTCCCACATTTTTATTCATTAGATTAATTAAAATTTGAATGTGAAATTATTTTAAGAGGAAGAATGTAATATCCTAAGATTTTATTAAATATTGCGTGTTCAATAGAATATAATACACACAAAAATGGACTAAAATGAATCATGATATATTTTACTAAGATAAAGTATTAAAATGAAAGATAAAAATTAATACACTGTGATAATTAAATGTGAAACATTATTATGAAAACTACAAGTGGAATAAAACCAAAAATAAATAAAATGAACACAAACATGAAATTCTTGTCCTCATGGTTTTTAATGAAGATCGTACCTATGATTATAACTATGGAAAGAGGTAAAAACAATAGAAATACAATAAATATATTGAGAATGAATTAATTGAATACGGTGAATTATTCTAGTATTCTTGTAAGTCTCTATATAGTAATGTAACATGACCATTATATGTATATATATATATATATTGGTGCTTATAAGAATTTTTACATATGGTCATTGAACATATGATTATGGGATATATGATTTTTGTATATACTAGCATCCAAAAGGTACATTTAATTTGTTTTATTATTAGAAAAAAAGAAAAAGTAATATAATTCACAAATAAATAATAATTCTGGAATGGAATAAATATAATTAATAAAAATATTTTATTCTAAATATATATATATATATATTTATTTCATTACATATAATAATAATTATTTTTTCAAAAATAATGATTAAATGGGTTTCTAAAATTATTATAAATACTATAATACTGATATATTTAAAAAATTGAATGATTAGAGTATAAATAATTACTTTCATTAAGATGTGATTAAAATCATTTAATGTAAAAAGGTATATTTATTATCAAAGAATTATTTTTTAAGTGCTCTTTATTTTTATCTTAACAAAATGATTTGATCAATAATATAGGATTATTATAATAAAATTTTATAATTTAAAAAAAATAGATTAACACTAATTTAATTAGTAATTGATTTCAAATAGAATTAAGAACCATAAAAGTTTGAAAGTTCATTTTTCTCTAAGAATAGTTCTTTTCAATATATTTTATGTTTTCATTTAAAAATTAAATTTTAATAATTATAAATTGAATCAAATTTAATGTATTTTAAATTATAAATAATCATTTCCAAATTAAGTAATAAGTTGAATTTCATTTTTAGGCATAAAAATAAGTCACCGAGGTAAAAATTGAGTTACCAAAGTAATAGTAAAATGTGGTAAAAGGGGTTAAGCTAATTGATAAAGACAAAAAATACCCCAAAAAATTATCTATAAATTTTTTTATGATGGTATTAATGACCCATACCTATTATTTTTATACCTTTTATCCACATTCCTTGGAAAATTACAACCTATTACATTAAAGAATGAATATTTTTAGAAATTCCACTCAGAACTCAAATATAAAAGGATCCAACCTGTAACCATCCCAAAAAACTATTTGACTTTGCTTATATCTTTAAAACATGCCCATTTTGCCTCTCCTAATTCCATATTATTTTTTGGATAGGTTTTGGTTCTAAAAGGGATACCTAAAACCATTATTTTAATGTAACCCGTGTCTAGAAGGAATGTATTCATCAAACTAAGTATATAAGTTCATCTATAATTTTTTCAATTACCATATCTACTCAAATCCATAAAAATTTCTTTATAAATTAAAATTATGAACATTATTATTCTTTTGTAAAAATGATACCACTATTATATAACTCTAACCAATTACCAATTCATTATTATAATATATTCTCATTTGGGTTGGTTCAACCACCTACATGAATGATGATATAAAAACATAATCATTTTCATAATGAATAAGTATAAAAACATTAATATTATAAATATATGATATTAAAGAGTAATTTAATTCACGAATATGGTTATGTATGTTTGAAACAAAAAATTATTGATCAGGATAAAGCAACTTGTGGTTATCAATAAATAACTCAAAATATGGTCATCATGGATTGGGTTCTTGAAAACCATACCCATATTTTCCATAAAATGAACATGGGAATCAATAAATAATTTAACAATAATGATACCACTACCATTAATAATATTATAATGATTAAATATTTACCAAAGAGTGATTATAACATCTCCATTATGAAACTTGTAAGAAATAATCTAAATTACCAACACCCGATGATGAAAATAAAATATAACTAACTAATATTTGTGTTAAATAATATAAAAGGTAATAGGTATGAATAGTGTTTTGAAATAAGATATTAATATGGTTATGTTTATTATACATGAGGTTAAAGAGTCTGTGAGGGTGTTAAGAGTAATGGAAATGTTATAATTTCTGATATCACTTTGAAATCGAGATTATTTATGATTAAACATCCATTGGAATAAGTTGTGTGTTATATCTCTCTAAAACCACATATATTTTATTATTATCTGGTCATTTTAGGGATTATATGTCTTCCTACAATTTCACATACATTTTTTTCATAATTTAACTAAAAGTTTTCTTGTAAGTGCATCTGAACTTATCTCTTCTTTTCGATTATGAAGGTATAAGGATTGATTTGGATCCCCTAGGTGGGTGATAGGTTATTACTACAAGTAGTCAAGTAGTATAAGAACTTTACCCCTAATATGAAGGTGTATAAAATTATTGTGGCATGAACCACCAAATGTTATTTATCCTAACAATAATAAGTTGATTCCATGAGAGGAAACCGCCAAAGAAAATAAAAAATGTCCCAACCCCCAAAAGAGAAGAGATATAAGTAGAAGTATTAATGGGTTTGGAAGAGAATATGATGGTGTGACTTGATGATTTTAATGTTTTACTACTTAATGTGATACATAAGTTTATGTAGATGAGGCACTCATATAACTACAGGATCCTAGAGAACATGTTCTACTTCCACTAAATATGTGGCCCTTCCTTAAGATCTAGAGCATGTTCAAGTGTGGTTTCATTAAATGGTTCATTTAAGGGTAATTATATAAATAATAGAATAATAAAATTATAACATTAAAAATTAATATATAAATCATCCCTTTCAAGTAGAGAATCTAGGAACTAAAATTATTCAGATAGAATTAGTAAGAACACATTCTCAATAAGGAATCATCATTTTCTTATTCATCCAAATACACACCTGTGTTGGCCTAATATAAAAAGTTAAAACTAGGTAAGTTAATACTCAATAAAACATCAACATAATTAGATAATAATGAATTAACAAAAATATTATCTCTTAAAATAGTTCCTAATTCAATTTCTTCTTATTTTCTCAAGGTTTCTTAGGGTAGGTTTATTGAAGATGAAAGGTGGTAGTAAATATTCCCAAATTTTTTCTTCAAATTACACCAATTTGGTTGTGTATTTTCAAAATATATGGAGTTTTTAAAAGTTTATATTTTTTTATATTGTCAAATTTGGCAGGATCACATGGAAGTATAGTACTTAACAAATTATACCATTATTATTCCAAATCATATTACCCTCCCAAAACAATATCAACTTGTATATAGTATTAAAAAACCTCCTCAAACAGTGGTCAATAAAGGTTAGAAGATAAATATTCATGTAGATCCATCTTGGAATCCTTAGATTCTAAAACTGTTAAAAGTGGGTGGAACAAACATCACTTTTTCCCTCCTTTTTTTTGTTTTCCTTTTTTGTTATTATTTCCACCATAAACCCTTGATCTCGTTATGAGAAGTTGAAAGGTTCATTAATTTTTAATCAATTATTCCATCTATCAAAATCCATCCTGTATTAGAATATATAATGAATCTTATCTTTTTGACTCAAAATTAGGCCAATCATATGAATAATTATTAAAATAATCACTCTTTTCCAATGAAAAGATAGATATTTATCGAAGTTCTATTTTTTTAGTTTTCCAAATTTATTATTTTATTTTTTTTATGAAAAACACATATCAAAGTGATTAGTCTCCTCAAAATAGTTCTAAATTGATACATGTATATTATTTATAAATCCCTAGAAAATATTTTTCTTATTTCATAAGAATACATCATAGTGATCACACTACGGTTAATCTCTCTATGAGGCCACTCACTCACACCGTTTTTCTATTATCACTATTTTATTATAAAATATAATATAAATATAATATAATAATATAGTGAGGTATTTTATAAATATAGATGATATATATTTATTAAAAATATAAATGCATATAAAATATGAAATACCAAGAAATAATGTTAGTAAGACTAATTTTTTTATATTCTTAGGAGTTCATAGAGATGGTATCATATATCTTTAAAAATATAAATTTCAATATTCTATTCAATGATGAGATAAATACCTATCACCCAACCCCATCTTAGTTGATTTTTTTATCCTATATTTAGAACTCTCTATATAGAATAATCTCTCTCACTTCATCACCAGGATTCCAAACCAATGTATACAAAATTATAATGAAAAGAAGTGTAAATGATGAATAATATGAAGAAAATAATAATAGGGAAAATGGGGAGAAATAAAAACTTAATCAATCAAACAAATGTTAAAATATTATAATAAAATAAAAATAATTCATTAAATCACAACAGCTCAAAAAATCACCACTCCCCCCTTGAACAATAACAAGGGTTAATTATCCACAACCGTGAATATAATAGAAGTATTGTGGGGTAAACACAAAATAGATTCAAAATAATGAGATAAATAGAATTCTAATATATATAAAAAATATGTAAGAGTATTAAAAAAACATATCCCATACATAGCTACTCAAAATGACTAACTGAGCTTTCAAACTAAAATTTCCAACTCATTGGAAGGTAATGAAGATACACATATATAGGGAAGAGGGTGGGTCATTTTCTCTCCAAATATGTTCTTTGAATACATGAATATTTCCCCAATTAAATGGATAAATTGGGAAAAGTGTTCTTCTTACCATTTTCACAGAAATTTCATTTCTTCCAGCCTAAAAAATTTGATGTGTATTGGACTTGTCACGAATTCATTATAATTTTTTTTTATTGAATAATTTTACAACTTTGATACTATTGGAATTAAAATTTACAGGTTTCCCATGAATTTATTAGATTAAATAATGTAAAATATTGAGTGTCCGTAGTTTAACAAAATATTTTTTTCATACACTTATCTATATCCATGTAATGTTTCATATTATTTATACCTTCTAATTGAAATATATGGGCCATATTAAAATTCAATAAAATCTAGCTAAAGATTCCAAAGTTTTAATTGTTTGCTTCAATTAGGCCTCAAAATATTGGATTCAACTTTGGATCCAATTGATTGAAATGTTTCCTATAAAGTCACAAAGATTAAAAAAACAGTATTCCGTGATTTAATCAATAAAAAAATTTATGTCAGAAATCCTAAAGTAAATAAAAACATCTAAACATAAAATAATTAAGGAAAAGTTTTCAATCTACATCAAATATATCCAAAATTATAAAAATGTGAGAAATACCCCTAAAATAACAAATTATAAGAATAAATAATTTTTATTAAAGTATAAAATGTTTGAAAATATGAGTTTCATCACCATCTAATATATTCAGAAATGTTTTATATCTCATGAGATAAAAGGGAATTGTGAGTAAACATAAACCCCTAAAGGACTCTGTCCACTATGTATTGGGAGGTCCTATAATTATATCTAACTCTAAATCATTAGGTAATGAATTATATATCATGATATTACATGTAAAAAAAGTAAGGGTTGGTGTCCTGAGAAGAAACTATTTTGTACTTTGATTACATGAATGTTCAATTATTATATATTGTTCATTGTTCTGCATGACTATAATATAATAATGTCCTAGATATTTGTTGCATTAATAAGGTCACGACAGATCCCCTCTATGATGAGAACCTTGAAATTATATAAAAATATTCATAAATAAAGTTCCGAAGTTGGATGACATACTATGATAGGACACATAGTATACAGACCGTCATGTGTGAGTACTCATAAGAAGATGAGACACTCTCTCATGGAGTTCGCACTTGGTATTATCCAAGATGGGAGATTATGAGAACAGACCTGCCAGTAGAAATTCTGCATGTATTGGTTTCATTAGAAATTTCTATCTATGAGCGTGTGTAATGGTCCTTAGACTGGAAGATTATCATTAACTCATGTCATGACTCGCACACTTAGATTTTATGATGAAAACCGTCATGCATACAGTTGGCAGGAAGTAGGGTAAGTTGGGTGCATCACAAATGACATGTTTTTAATGGATAAGTCGAGGAAGGATTTGTCCCTTACATTTATGGAAGTTGATATCTCGACCCATTGATTGAAATAGATCTGTCGCATTAAATTACATGGCCATGGTGTAAACGACGAGTTTATTTCAGGTAGTCAAAGAACGACGGATCAAGCATATAGGTTTATGACACTTCCATGAAACCTACTTGATGAGATATCGAGACAAAGGGATTAAATTACTCAGTAATCATTCGTATGAGGTGATACATCAATGTGGCGTCAACTTCTTTCTCTTGGGAACCTTGACCTGTTGCTAGATAGTAATCTTGGACTTTAGGCAAGCCCGCCTAATGCCAACGAGAAAGAGGCCTAGAGGGTCACACACTAAGTGTATTCAAGTATCTCAAGTAGAATAAAGATTAATCCCATACGTGGTTTAATAATTATTCAAGGAACCCTAAAATCATATTAATGTTGGAGGAAGAATAAAATAAAACAAGTACACGCCGTGTAGTTTTATTTTGAAAACAAGTACACTCCATGTATTATTAAATGTACACATCATGTAGTTTTCATTTTGGAAAGGAAATTAATAAATGAAAACAAGATATACAGGCCGTGTACATTGAATGTACACGCCATATAGTTTTCAATAAAAACAAGTACACACTGTGTATTTATTAATACACACCGTGTAGTTTTTCCAGTCGATATTTTGAGGAAATATCGTTTTATTAAATGATATTTATTATAATCAGTGTGGGTGTATGTCAAGGAATTAATGACTCGACATGGGGTTTTCAAAAGGGAGTTAATGAAATAAATAAAATGCGTAACGCCTTTATTTATTGTCATAACTCTACAACCTCAAACCCAATTATAAATATCCTCACAACCCCAACTCTTTTCCACACACAAGAGAATCGTTGTGCACAACAATTCTAGAGAATTCTTTCAAGGACGAAAGAACCTCTTCCTCCAAGAAAGATCTCAAGACTGAGAGAGATCCTCTTCCATTGGATCAAGACGATCTAAGGTGGACAATGCAAGAAAATGTTTTTCCACGCTAGCACCCGGAGACTCCTTTGGCGACGTCCAGAGATATGAGGTGCACGTGTGGATCCCCGCTAGAGGAAGTCTACCCTTGGCTTCTGCGATGCAACGACGTATCACATCAGAATGTGATCAATAACATCAACGAAGAAAGAACACCCAAAAAGGTACTTCTTATCAATTAATTTAATTAATTATAATCAACTTGTAACGATCCTTGTTTTTGGTTCTGGGACAAACATTTTTTTTTGTGATTTGATCCATGGAGACTGGCGTTTATTATCGTATTGATCCCGGATTGATCATTGTTCATGACAAAAATCCAAGTGGGCACATCCACCCATGTGCTTCCACTATGCCTGGAACCTTCAAATGGTATCAGAGGGAGGTTACAATGTTGATTATAGTTATTTAATTTTCATTGATAATTTATGTATTTATATTTGATTCAATTCGAAATAAATCGTTCCATAAATCTGAATAAACAAGATCTATTCTTCCTCCTTCATTTCTCGATTCATATCACAGAAACTGCCTTTTAATTTTAATTTTTGATTAAAATAAAAATGAGGAACTCATCCATAGGAGCCACTCTTTCTGTCTATACAACACGGGATTGCACGGCGTGTAATTAAAACTACATGTCGTGTACTTTGGTTCAACGAACCGGCATTGGTCCACCAAATCACACTGTGTGAATTGATTATGCATAAGTATTAATCACTCAGTGTGGACCAGAATCGAACGACATGTGGAAACTGGAGTACACGACGTGTATGTTGGAGCAACACGACGTGTAGTCCATTTCGGCCCAAGTGAAACCGTGTACAAGAATAATCCGTGAACCGCATACACGAGGTTGTCAGGCTGGTAACCACGTAACAAGGAAGTACACTCCATGTATAATTTATCTACACTCCATGTACTCCAAAATTTCCAAAGTAAAGAAAACACACCAAAGCCCCCGACGTGTACTTTGGATAAAAGGTGAAAATAAATACACACCATGTAAATATAAACTACACGCTGTGTACTTTCCAGAAATTTCACCAGGTTTCCTCTAAAAGTACAAAGACCTGTACAAGGAATATGGATGATAAGAATCTCAAGGAAATTCAGAAATGAATTTAAGATAAATATTTTATTGATTATAAGATCATAATTAATTGAATTCGAGCGTGACTAATCTTAAATGAAAGAACCATTAAAATAATTTGAATTCTAAATATGTGTAAATGTCGTTACATGCTATGGATGATCATGAGAAAGACCAAAGACCCTTTGAATGTGTGTATGGTTTCATTTAAATCTATTTAAATTTAAATTTGTTGGTCTGCGATCCTTCTTCCAATAAAATGTAGGGAATGCGTACCCATGGTTTCATTAATGTAAACCCATGTGTTGGTGGATCTCCCAAGTTAGAGGAGACGGTTCAAGACCTGAATCTGAGGTGAAACCAACCCAAGAAGATACAAAGGTGGATAGGTGGGAGCTTCAAAACAAAAACCATCGGTTCAAGGTGTTTTCCCCTAGGTCAGGGCTAGCTTATCAAACCGCTAGATAAGCTAACAAATTAAAGCTCATGATCATGCCATCTTATTTTATTTCTATCTAATTGCATGTTTTATTTATTATGTATGTGTTGTTGCGATCACATAATTAATGAAATAAACAAGCATGCAAGGATGGAATAAAATAAAAACCGGACTATGCGTAAACATTATCAGAACATGGCTAATCACTTAAGCAAGCATCACTTAATATTAACAAGCATGTGATAATGAAAAACTACGCATAAAGAATAAAATCCCTCAAATACCATATTAAGTCAGACCAAGCCTTTCGTTACCTGATTAAGGGAAAGACTCAATAAAACAATGTGTTTGACCAACCCTTATTGGGACACTTACTTTTATAAAGGAAGCCCTTATGAAAGGTTGCAGGGTGAATTAACCATATTACATCAAGATAAGTAGTCCTTGATAGACTTGGTGTAATATTTTAGGCAAGAGTTGAGGAAATATAAGTCAGGATTCCAGGATTGGGGAGTCCACTCAACAGATCAAGGAACTGTAAGCTCACAGTTGGCAAAGACCTGCCTACCTAAATACCTTCAAATAGCTTGACCAACCCTTATTGGGGTTATGTGAAAGGGAATATAGATCCTTTACACTAGAATGTAAAAGCAACTGGACATTCTGAGTTCAATGTTGAGGGCCATTGGGACTTGATAAAATAGTGAGAGAATTAATTCAATTATTATTTTTCATAAAATGTAATCAAGAATGTACTGATAAATCTTCTCTTTTAATTTGTAGAATCGAAATGAAAAACTCATCAACGACATTTTCTCTGCGATCAATTCTGGATAAAGACAATATCCTCACCAGCAGTAACTTTCAGGAATGGTTTAGGTGCCTTTGGGTTATCCTATGCCATGAATGAAAGTTTTACGTGATGGAGTCCTCACTTCCTGAATCTCCTACCCCAGGGGCGAGTGATGAATATTTTCTGGTCTATGATCAACATTTGAACGATGCTCCCGAAGTTCAATGTTTGATGCTATCATCAATGTCTAGTGAGCTCATGAAGTCTCATAAAGGCATGGATGCCTAAAGCATGCTCGAGCACCTCCTTGGTCTATACCAGGAGAGAGAAAGATAGGAAAGGTTTGAGATCACCAAGGCTCTATTTCAGAGCAAGCTTGTAGAGGGTGCCCCAGCTGGGCCTCATGTAGTCAAGCTCATTGGCTACATTGAGCACTTGGAGGTTCTAGGGATTAATTTTTTTGAAGAACTAGGCACTGATCTCATTCTTTCATCACTCCCCCAGAGTTTCTCGAGCTTTGTTGTTAATTTCAACATGAACAACATTGAGAAGTCCCTATCTGATCTTCTTATCCTTATTCACCAAGTAGATAATGACTTGAAGCATGAAAATCCTTCTGTCCTTATGGTGAATAAAATAAAAGGGATAGCGAAGATCATTAAGCCCAAAGCTTCTTCAAGGCCTTCCAAGAAAAATAAGATCAAAGGGGAGGCAAGAGAACATGAAGCCGTTTGTTTCACATGTGGCAAGAAGGGCCACTGGAAGAAAAACTGCACCCATCCTAGGAAGTAAGGGGAATCTTCAGGTGCGTTTGTCATCAAATGCAATATATCTGTTTCTACAAATTGGGTATTAGATACTACTTGTGGTGCTCACATCTGTATCCAAATACAGGAACCAAGTTGATTCAAGAAGATTGATCGAGGGGAGGTAGATCTACGAGCAACCAACGGAGCCAGACTTGCTGTTGTAGCTATCGGAGACTACCAGCTCACATTTCCTACAGGGATGGTCTTGGTTTTGAAAGGATGTTATTATGTACCCTATGTAACCAAAAACATTATTTCAGTATCCAGATTATATACTGATGGATTCATCTTCAAGTTTGGAAGTGGGTGTTGCTACTTTTATAAAGATAGAATTTGTTTTGGTAGGGCACTTTTATATAACAGCCTTTATGTGTTAGACTACACAAACCAAGTAATGGAAATCGATGACAAAGTTAATTCACATGACTCATACCACACCCAACTTTGGCATCACCAGCTAGGTCATGTCAATGAGAAACATTTGACAAAATTACATCAAGATGGGTATTTAGATTCTTTCAAACTAAAACCACTTCGTGTATGTCATGCATGTCTACAAGGCAAAATGACCGAAGCCCCATTTAGTGGGAAAGGTGAAAGAGTTAAAGAGCTTCTAGAATTAGTTCACACAGATGTGTGTGGGAAATTTCTAGTTGGGGAAAGGGGTGGGTTCTCATACTTCATAACTTTTACTGATGATTTTAGTAGATATGGATATATCTACTTAATAAGGTATAAGTCAAATTATTTTGATCGGTTCAAAGAATACAAGAATGAAGTTGAGAACCATCTTGGTAAGAAGATTAAGAAACTCCACTCAGATAGAGGAGGATAATATCTTAATCATGACTTTATTGATTTCTTACGGGATTTTGGGATTCTATCTCAACTCACTCCTCCTTAGATGCCACAATGGAATGGTGTAAGCGAAAGGAAGAACAACACCCTGTTGGACATGGTGAGATCAATGATGAGTCATGTGAGTCTTCCATTATCCTTTTGGGGATATTCATTACAAACAGAAGCACAAATACTAAACCAAGTACCAACTAAATCGATAAATGCTATTCCATATGAGTTATAGAGTGGATGCAAAGCCATGTTATTGAATTTACATGTGTGGGGTAGCGAAGCATTTGTTAAGGCCTCTTCAGGTAACGGACTTTCACACTGAGGCACAAAGTGTATCTTTGTAGGATATCCCAAGGAAACAAGGGAATATTACCCATACAACCCCTCAGACAAAAAGGTTACAGTGGCAAGACATGCCATATTCCTTGAGAGGGATCACATCTCCAAAAGATATAGTAGGAGCGAGATAGATTTCAATGAAGTCGAGGCTCAATATACATAGTAGTTGGTACAAGAACAGATTCTACAAAGCCCCATGGAAGAACAATCTGTTCCAGAGACATAAGAACTGTGTAAGAGCACGAGAGAGGTGAGAGAACCAGAATGTTATGGTTTTCTTGTCACCGAGGATGGTGACTCATTATTGGTTGACAATGATGATCCTCTTACCTACAAAGAAGCAGTTGAAAGCACATACGTTTCCAAGTGGCAAGAAGCCATGAATTTTGAAATAGATTCCATGTACCAAAACCAAGTTTGGATTTTGGTAGATCCTCTAGTTGATGTAAAGCCTATTAGTAATAAATGGGTATTCAATAAGAAACTGGACACGGAGGGGCAAGTCAGCTCTTACAAGGCACGACTTGTTGCAAAAGGCTTTAGACAGCATCAAGGAATTGACTATGATGAAACCTTTTCACCGGTTGCGATGCTAAAATACATCAGAATCCTATTGGCCATTGCCACTTACCATGACTATGAAATCTGGAAAATGGATGTCAAAACATATTTCCTTAATGGGAACCTCCAGGAAGATGTCTACCTGACACAACCTGAAGGGTTTGTGACTCCAAAGGATGCCAAAAAGGTATTCAAGTTGCGGAAATCAATTTATGGATTAAATCAAGCATCAAGGTCATGGAACATTCATTTTGATGAAGTCATAATTGAATTTGGCTTTGTTAAGAACGAATGTGAGCCTTTTATCTACAAAAGTTTTAGTGGAAGTGCAGTCGTTTTCCTAATTGTATATGTTGATGACATATTACTAATTGGAAACGAAGTACCGGTCTTACAGTCAGTTAAGGCATAGTTGCATAAATTCTTCTCCATAAAATACTTGGGCGAGGCAGTATATATTCTAGGGATCAAGATCCGTCGTGATATATCCAAGAGAATGTTGGGCCTGAGTCAAAGTACATACATTGACAAGATACTGAAGAGATTCAGTATGGAACAGTCCAAGAGGGGATTGTTGCCAGTGTCACATGACATTCATCTTTCTAAGAAAATGTGACCTCAGACACATGAGGAAAGAACGAAAATGGAAAGGATCCCTTACACATCCGCGATTGGGTCAATAATGTATGTTATGCTATGTACGAGGATAGATGTTGCTTACACATTAAGTGTTGTAGGCAGATATCAAGCTGATCTAGGAGACTGCCATTGGATGGCAGTCAAGACTATCCTTAAGTATCTGAGGCATACTAAGGATATGTTCCTGATTTATGGAGGAGATGAGGAACTAGTCATCATAGGACATATAGATGCTGCTTTCCAGACTGATCAAGATGACATGAAGTCGCAAACTGGATACATATTCAGTTTGAATGGAGGTGCAATGAGATGGAAGAGCTCAAAACAAAGTGTGGTGGCAGATTCTACAGTGGAGTCCGAGTATATCATAGCTTCTGAGGTAGCTAAAGAATCAGTATGGATGCGAAGCTTCATGCAAGAGATGGGTGTAGTACCAAGCAGTAAAGATCTTATCACACTCTATTGTGATAATACTGCAGTGGTGGCACTTGCAAAAGAACAAAGGTCACATCAGCGAACAAAGCACATACTTTGGAAGTATCATCTTTTGAGGGATGTTTCTCAGAGAGGTGAAGTTGCAGTGAGTAGTATTTCCACGTAAGACAATGTGGTGGACCCCTTGAATAAAGCCTTGACTCAGAAGAAACGTGATCATCATGTGAGGTGTAGCGGACTAAAAGTCGTATGCAGTTGGCTCTAGTCCATGTGGGAGTTTGTAAGGGTTGGTGTCCTTAGAACCAACTGATTTGTACTTTGATTACATGAATGTTCACTTATTATATATTGTTCATTGTTTTACATGACTATAATATAATAATCTCCTGGAATATTTGTTGCATTAATAAGGTCATGGCAGATCCCCGCTATGATGAGAACCTTGAAATGCTATAACAATATTCTTAAATAACGTTCTGCGGTTGGATACCATACTATGATAGGAAACATAGTATACAGACAGTCATGTGTGAGTACTCAAAGGAATATGAGACTCTCTCTCATGGAGTTCGCACTTGGTAATCTCCAAGATGGGAGATTATGAGAACAGAGCTGCCAGTATAAATTCCGCATGTATTGGTTTCATTGGACATTGCTATCTATGACCATGTGTAATGGTCCTTAGACTGGAAGATTATCATTAAATCATGTCATGACTCATGCACTTAGATTTACTGACGAAAACCGTCACGCAGACAGTTGGTGGGAAGTAGGGTACATTAGGTGCGTCACGAATGACATGTTTTTAATGGATAAGTCAATGAAGGATTTGTCCCTTCCATTTATGTAAGTTTATATCTCGGCCCTTTTATTGAAATAGAACTGTCACATTAAATTCCATGTCCATGGTGTAAACGATGAGTTTATTTCAGGTAGTCAAAGAATGACGGATCAAGCATATAGGTTTATGACACTGCCATGAAACCTTCTTGATGAGATATCGAGACAAAGGGATTAAATTACATAGTAAGCATTCATATGAGGTGATACGTCAATGCGGCGTCAACTTCTTTTTCTTAGGTGCCTTGACCCATTGTTAGACAGTAATCTTGGACTTTAGGCAGGCCTGCCTAATGCCAGAGAGAGAGGCCTAGAGGGTCACACACTAAGTGTATTCAAGTATCTCAAGTAGAATAAAGATTACTCCCATACGTGGTTTAATAATTATTCAAGGAATCCTAAAATCATTTTAATGTTGGAGGAAGAATAAAATAAAACAAGTACACGCCGTTTATCAAAAATTACACGCTGCGTAGTTTTATTTTGAAAACAAGTACACGCCGTGTAATATTAAATGTACATACCGTGTAGTTTTCATTTTAGAATGGAAATGAATAAATTAAAACAAGATATACATGCCGTGTACATTGAATGTACATGACGTGCTGTTTTTAATCAAAAACAAGTACATGTTGTGTATTTATTAATACACGCCATGTAGTTTTTTCAGATGGGATTTTTAGGAAATATTGTTTTATTAAATGATATTTATTATAATCAGTGTGGGCGTATGTCAAGGAATTAATAACTCGACATGGAGTTTTCAAAAGGGAGTTAATGAAATAAATAAAATGCGTAATGCGTTTATTTATTGTCATTACTCTACAACCTCAAACTCGATTATAAATATCCTCACAACCCCATCTCTTTTCCACACACAAGAGAATCATTGTGCACAACAATTATGGAGAATTATTTCAAGGCCGAAAGAACCTCTTCCTCCAAGAACACTCTCAAGACTGAGAGAGATCCTCTTCCATCAGATCAAGACGATCTAAGGTGGATAATGCATGTAAAGGTTTCTCCACACTAGCACCCGGAGACTCCTTTGGCGACGTCCAGAGATACGAGGTGCACTTGTGGATCACCTCTAGAGGAAGTCTACCCTTGTCTTCTGTGATGCAATGATGTTTCACATCAAAACGTGATCAAGAACATCAACGAAGAAAGAACACCCAAAAAGGTACTTCTTGTCAATTAATTAAATTAATTATAATCAACCTGTAATGATCCTTGTTTGTGGTTCCGGGACAAACCTTTTTTTTTTCTGTGATTCGATCGGTGGAGACTAGATTTTATCATCGTATTGATCCCAGATTGATCATTTCTCATGACAAAAAGCCAAGTGGGCATATCCACCCACGCACTTTCACTGTGCCCTGAACCTTCAAAAAATTAGGGAGTAAACCCAATCGAATATGGGGAACTATCCACTATGTGAGGATAGTATTTATAGTATTCCTAAACATAAGGAATGATCTTATACTCTTATGCATATATAATATTCTTATTCCATATCTATATTATATAATATTTCAATGTTATGTTATTGTGTAATATGATTATTGACCCAAGTTCCCACACTCTTATTGCTCATATCATATATTATTTCAAAATAATTATGCCATGAATCATGATTTATGATCTATGTTTTATTAGGTTTGATTATCTTATTTCATGTCCATGCTCCTTAATTATGTTATCATACCCATATTCTCATTTTATGATCACTTATACTCTTTGATTATTTTATCCCATGTTTACCCTTACCGAGCATTTGATCCCCTAATTTCTCATGATTCTATTATCTAGGTTGAGAAGAATAATATTAAGTATGATGTGTCTAAAAGGTTATCATGTGAGAAACATATTTATGGGAGATATTGAAGATGATATAAAATAAGTTTGTTATGTATCTAATCATAAAATGTACTAAACATATAGGTTATGATGTGTGATTTATTGAGATATATAATGTTTAAATAATGGGAGTGATGTATTCTACGCATATGATATACTTAGGTTATCACATAAAGGCATAAAACCCTTTTTAAAAGTTTTATCAAAAAAAATATATATTAAAGTGGGTAATTGTTCAACTGTGAAAGAAATTTTGGAAAACTCTGAAACATTTATAAGGGTAAGCAAATGTTAAAGAGGTGAGGCTATGAGTTATTCATAACATAATTGATGATTTTAATTTGTTTTCAAGTGAAAACATTAATTATTTCATGGATAATATTATTAAATTTTTAGAGTTATATGTGGATGTAGTGATGAAATAAAGGATTTCAATATTCTGAAAAATATTAATTGGAGACTTCCAACATTATATAATGCAAAGGAATTTGTTCTTATATAAGGGAATTTTATAGAACTATAACTTTATGATCTATATATAAGGAAAGTTCCATATGAAATTCATGTAAATTCAAAAGAAACAATTAATCTTGTGTCAAAGTAAATTAACTTTAAATCCATAGAGAATCGTGAGATTCATGATGAAATAAATAAAGAATAAAATTTAATTTATTAGTTCTTATCACTTGTGGAAGGAAGGTTCAAGAGTTATAAAGGACAATTTGAGAGGTAATCTACCACTATAATGATTTAATTATATAATCGTTGGTAATATTTCAGTGAAATTTACAAGGAAATAAGATGGGAATTTTAAATTTAAATATACAAAAATAAAAAAAATGAAATTTACCTCTAAAATAAACTTCAATTTTATAAATGAAAGTAGATATAATTTTAAAAATAAATATTTTTGAGTAAATAAGATGTTGTTATTTAATAATATTCCATGGAAGGTATTGAAACTAAATTTATATCAGACATATAAGATGATATGATAGCTAAAATAGATAAATATAAATCTAAAGCAGAAGTGAATGATCAACTAGAGGAAATACTTGATATCAAGGGGGATTTGGAAAGAACTATTGACGAGTATTCTTTACAAATAATGAAGAAAAAGAATATTTGTAATTTTCTAAAATAATCCTCAATTTATTTGGACAGTCTTAAATGAAAAATTTATTGATTGGATAAAATTATGAAGGAAAATGAAAATGATAAAGTGAAACCTAATGATATGGTGAATTATTTGTTAATGATTAATAATTTTTACAAGGTAATTGATGGAATTAAATTTGTATCATTGAGAAATCAAAGAATATTGATGAAATTGGGGTGGAATTCCAGACTCTTAGGAATAATTTTTAGTCTCTAGTGAAGATGAGTAGTTACAAAATAAATCTATAATATAATAATTTTTTAGACAAGGAATTAAGGGAAATAACATAAAGAGGTATAATAAATATTCAAGATATGTTTAGTGTTCAATGTACCAATGATATGAGCAAGGATGTAATTATATTTCAAGAGAATTATCGTATTCAAATATAGTTATTTCATTAATGAAAGGAAAGTAGAATATTGAAAATAGATCTCATCGTTTAAGAGGTTATCAAAAAATTTAGGATTTAAATGGATGTGGGAATAATGTTGGATAAGAGTGATAAGAGATTTCCCTTGATTAATTAAAAATTTTACAGAAATATTGGCCTTTATAAGACCTATTGTGAAGAGTGAGAAATATACTTAAAATTAAAGTCACCTAAGAGTCGACAAAAAAGGAAAACACCATATCCTTCAATTCCAAGGTGAAATAATTATTACAGTTATTTGTTTTTATATTTAAATTTTAGTTATAAATTCATTTATTATAGAAGAGGAATATGCAAGAATTATATCTATGGAAGTCAGAGAAGTATTGATACAAAATAATCTAACATGACACCCCTAGAAAAAAGATTTTACCCATTAGAATAATAATAACAATATAGCCTTTTGTTTATAAATAAAATAATGAGAAGATACAATCCTTTATCTCAAATTAGCTGGTAACTTATTTAGAATAAATTAAGAGAAGAGTTAAGGCTATTAGAGTTGAAATTTCTTTAGAGGAGATAAATTCCAGTATCACATGGATTCATGATAGTGGTTTCTCATCCCATATGACCAAAAATATAAACTTTTGGAAGAATTTAAAGGACCAAATTGATAAAATAGATTGATTTGGAAATTTTTTTTAAGATAAAATTAAGTGAGAGGGAAAAACATGTTTATTATACATTTATGAATACATAAGTGATTTATATGGATGTAATTCTCACAACCTCTTAAGTGTGATCTAACTTTGTGACTCAGGACTGGAAGTCACATTAAATAATAAGTGTTATTTGATCAGGTGAAATTCTAGAAAAATTGATTAAAGGTTAAATAACAAATAATAATTTATATTAAGTTAATATAAATGAGAATTTATGTTTTATTATAATATAAGTAGAGAAAATTATATGGAATTAAAAACTCGGTCACATAAATTAACAAAGTTTGGAAAAAAATTAAATTTTAATTCTACATTTGACATTCCAAATATGATGTGTGATTGGTGAAAGACTTGTGATTCTTGATTTAGAGATATGGTTGTGATAAATCCCAACCAACTAAATAATAAAAGGTCATAAATTCTACTAGACCAAAATTACCAACATTGTTTATGGTCTAATGAATGTTTCCAAAACATGAGGTGAAATATACTTAATGTTATTTTTTGATGATTATAATATAATGGTTTGTATTATGTTCATGAAAACCAAGAAGTAATTCATAGAGTGTATCAAATGATTCAATATGTTAGATGAAAATAAAATCAAAAGATATATCATGGCACTGTTGTTAGACTATAGCACAAAGTACACTTCTATTGAAGTGAGAAATTATCTGGTGAATCGTGGAATAAAATATGAGGTCTCATTTAGGAAAACATCCTAAAAACATGTTACTATAGAAAATTAAAATAGTATTTTCAACAAAAAGGTAAAAAAAATTATTGATTAAAGTTAAAATTCCTTTCTATTATAATAAATAAGAATTAAAAGTGGTCATATACTCCAAAAATATATTATTTCTTCACCTTAAAGAGAAGATATTTAATTATGATATGTGGAATATAAAAACTTCTACAAATAACACTTTACAACATTTTTATGAAATTTTTATATTCATAACAAATAAGTGGTCTATATAAAATATAATGATATGGAAAATAGAGGAGTTTTCTTATCTTAAACTACCTTGATCAAAGCTTTGAAAAGACTCAACAAGAGGTTAAATAAAATTATGGATAACCATGCTGTAAAAATGAATTATGAAATATATTGAATAAAATCAATAAATATAGTTTTTGTAGTATTTTTTGATAACTAATATTTGGTTTATGAAAATTATTAAAATATTTAAGGCTCATCACAGGAGAATAATTCCAAGGATGTGTCCAAGGAAGAGGAAATTTCTTAAGAGTGTTAAAAATAATCTCAAAGTAGGAAGAGGCTGGTTGAGTTTAATGATTCAAATATAGTTAGTGACAGATTTACTCTAACAAAAACTCAAAGAATGATAAATGTAGATAACACTGCTCTATTATCATAGAAAGAAAAAAAATTGAATAGGTAGTCGAGGATGATTCATAGGTGAAATAAATGAATGTTGGGTTAAACCAAATTTATAAGAATTGGACATGGGAGTGGGTAGAATAACCTAATGACCCCAAGGTTATTGGTACATTAGAGTGGGTATACAGGCCTAAAACCCATAAGATAATTGGTACAAAATGGTTTTTCAAAAACAAGTATGATGAACATGGAAGAGTTTCATAAATAAGGAAAGGTTGGTATATAAAGGATATTCTCACATCAAATGAATTTATTCTAATGAAACATTTGAACTAGTTGGAAGGTTTGAATCAATCCAAATTTTTAAGGATATGGTAGTGTAAAGGATTTCTAAAATATATCAAATGGATGTAAAGATAAAAAATTTAAATAATAAACATAAGGAATAATTCTATATAAAAAGGATGGGATTTATTTTTATAAATGATTATGTAAAAGTTTACATGTTAAAAATAGATTTATATGGTCTAAATATATCCCCCTTACCCCCCATATTCTTTTTATGCATGTATAGACACATATATAATAATTCTAGATTTCAAAATAAGAGTGTTAAACTCTCATAGTTTTAATAATTGAAAATCATGCCTAAGTATGTTTCTAAGGATTTTATTGTGTTGTGTTTGAATTTGGAATTATAAGTAATATTGGAAGAATACTCTGATTCTGATTCACGGTTCCTAACAAACCATTAGCTTGAGTCACCGCTCATGACTTACTAATAAGTCTGAGTCACCGTTCCTAGGACACCTCCAACCTAACACTGCCAAGAATAAGTCACCGTTGAATAAACCTACTTACAGAGAGACCTCCAAAGAGTTTCCATTAAAAAGACTCACAACTACCTTTAATTTTTCATTTTAAATTCAATATTTCCAATGGTCATATTTGTGAAATTTAGTGCTACTAATTAAATTAATAAACTTTTTTAGACAACATTAGAATCAATGTCAATTGAAGTATGATGTATGAGGTACCAAAATGTGGTCGAGAACATATTTTATATTAGCTAAAATGTATAAAGAAAAAAAATCAAAAAGAGAGATGCGCATGGTGATATATAAGAACAAGCATGACTAAACAGGAGTTTCAAACCGAAAAGAGGAATTTTTCATGTATGTAAGCTTCTACCTCAAGCATTAAAAGACCATAGAAAAAATAAGACTTTTTTATACACTTGGATCTCTCACACACCATAAGACAAAAGCTTATACAATACTATGTTTTACAAAAACTTTAAAAAAACCACACAAGATTCATTTCAATCTATCTTCAAGGAATCACGAAGCAGAAACACATATCATGGGGAGAAACATTATCCATTATATTCTTTTATATACTATGTTTGTGAAATTTATTTACATTATGAGTAGTGTGTGGGTATCTCTATTTTTTAACACACACTAACTCCTATGGATAACTAGAAGATACAAAAATATTTTCACAACTTATCATTTTACACCTTTTATTCACACAGATAACAGTGGAAGAGGTCCATGCATGCCCTGTCACTCTTTGTAGTCCCAAAAAAACTATGGGAGAGGTATTTGTGACCTAGACAACACTGTATGTGCTATTGTATACCTCAATTTAGGTTTTGAATCAAATTTATGTTTATATAAACGACTTGGTGGAAGGTGATCACCAAGTGAAGAGAACTAAGCCTCAACTTGAGACTGAACCTCTTACTATTATATCTTTTGTGCATTTTAAAATCCTATTTTCACTGCTCTATCTATTTACATATAAAAACATTTATTTCACTATGATTGTTAATCATAGATATTTTTTATATTAGAATTTTATTTTATAAATTTATTTCCAAATTTAAAATAGTATTTCTTATTATTTCAACTGAGAACTAATCACTCTTTGAGAAATATTTTAAAATATCAAAACTTTTATAATTCATTTAATTTGGTTAACCAAACTATCTTTATTTAAATTTAGTGGATTTTTTTTTTAAATTCATTTTTAATAGAAATTTTAATTAGGGATTTAATTTAACCCCCCACCCTCTTGAGTCTCCTACTGTGACTAACATTTTATATCATAGGATCTTAAAATATTTTCAAATTCATTTTTAATTATGATTATAGTTGTGTGTTAAAGATCTTAAAATTTCTCTTAATTATAAATTTTCAGTTATCATATATATTAGTTAATATTTTAATATATATAAAATATAGGAAGGTGTTTCTACCAACAAACATTCATATTTCAATGGTTCTAATTACACCCAGAAGAAAATAAAAAAGAAAATTCATATTGAAAGCATGGTTTTTGAGATCTGGTCTTCCATTGTAGATGAGTATAAAATTATTACTGCTTATATAAATGCTTGGGATGATCCAACTAAGGTTTCTTATAATAATAATTGAAATTCCATGAATGCCTTATATTGTGCCTTATGAGATGAAGAGTTTAATATAATTTCTGTATATACAACTGCTTATGAGATATCAGATACTCTAGTTATCTCACATGAAGAAACTAAAAATGTTGAATAAATAAGCCTTAACACTTACCCTATTAAATATGATAATTTTAAGATGAATCCTGATTATACTATCTCTGATATGTATCTCATGTTCAATGAGATTGTGAATATAATGAGCTCACTAGGAAAGCAAGTCACAACAAAAGATCAGATCATGTGACACTTAAGATGTTTCCCATAAATACAGAGAGGGACATCAGTGTTAGATAGAGAATCTTGTGACATCAATGAAATTCATGTAAAGGAGATTATTGGAAAATTGATGATGTATGAGGAAGATCTAAATGTTAATCTAGAAGAAGATGATGAACCTAAGAGAAAATCGGTTTCTTTTAAAACAATCACATATAAGAAAATAGAAAAGGATAAAGTTCAAGTTCAAGTTGAAAGATCAGGTGATGAGGATTCATTAGTTGATAGTGATGAGGAAATGGATTAAGTAGCAAGAAGATTCAATAAATTTTATTGAAAGAAAAAATTCTTCAGGAAATATAACTTCAAATGAAAATATAACAATTGTGGGAAGTTGAAAAATTATTAGAAGAAAGATGATAATTCAAATGATATCATATGTTATGAAATGAAGATAAAAGTATATGTGAAGGATTAATGTCTAAAAATGAAGTACAAGAATAAATATGACAATAATTATCAAAAGTATAAGAAACCTATGAAAGATACCTAGAGTGATTTTGAGGACTACTTCACTGACTCTGATTAATTTCATGATGAAAAATTTGATAAATCCAACATATTATTTATGAAAAATCTATCTAAGTAACTAATATATCTCCTAAACATAACTCTCATTACTCTCAAGATGAGGATGAAAATGATGTTGATGTGAACATGAATAAAGAGGAATTATTTTTTATTATAATATACCTGAAGATACTTTTAATTAGATAAAGGAAAAATGCAAACCCCTTAAAAACAACATTCTCCTTTTATTTTTGTTAAATCTGAAGTTGTTGTATAAAAGAATAAAAATTCTCAGTTTCTTAAAGAAAATACTGAACTTAAGCTATCTAATGAACAATTAATGAAATATGTTTAAAAATTTACTGATGGGAAAAATATTTTAACACAAATTCTTGGAGAATAAATTTCTCTAAAATACACTAAAAGTATAGGATACTAACTTGGATAGAGGAGAATAATTAAAAACCCATTTATTCCTAAATCTTGAAAATATTATTCGAGTTCTAGTTTTGAAAATGTTTATTCTATTATTTTTGAAAATCCTTCTATAAGATATTTTACTAGAGGACCTAATTGATTTTATTTATCTATAAATTTACAAACTGCTTACAGGAAACCCATTAAGCAAGTGTGGGTTCCTAAAGCTTTGATTATTAACATTTAAGGACCCAAGAAAATATGGGTACCAAAATCATATCTTGTTTAATATATTTTGAAGTAAATTTTTCTAAAAATTTCTTATAATAACTTGTGGTAATTAGATAGTGGATATTCAAGTCATATGATAAGATACAACTCAACCTTCAGTAATATAATAAGGGTTGGTGGTGGACATGTCACATGTGATGACAATGCTAAAGGAAAGATCATTGGTCTTAGTAAAATTGGTAACACCAATTCAATTTTAATTTCTAAAGTGATTTTTATGGTTTAAAGTATAATATACTTATAATCTCACAATTATTTAATGATGGTTTTCATGTTAAATTTTAAATTCTTGTGATGTTTTTGATTCTAAAAGTAATTTAGTTTTTACTACCTTTAGAAATGAAAATTTTCATGTTAAAAAAATATTATTTCATAAGTGTATTTCATATAGAATCATGTATTTAGAATAGGAGACTAGTCCATTGTAACATTCACTCATTTATAATGCTTACTAGAAAAGATTTAGTCAAATATATACCCAAACTTGAGTTTCCAAACAATAATGTCTGTAATACTTTTTAAAAGGGAAAAGAGCACAATATATCTTTTAAACTAAATAAAGAAGTCTCAACTTCTCAACCTCTCAAGTTAGTTCACATGTACTTTTTGGACCATCTAGAGTTTCAATTTTAAATGAGAATCACTACATTTATGTACTTGTAGATGAATTTTCTAGGTATACTTGGGTTTTAATTTTACATAAAAAATGTGAAGCAAGTTAATATTCTACCAATTATTCTAGATCAGTAGAAAAACTATATGGAATTAAAATTAAGACTCTAATAAGTGACTATGGCCATGAGTTTAAAAATTAAGATTTCAAATCAATTTTATCACAAAATGAATATAATCACAATTTCTTTACTCCTAGGATACCTCATCAGAATGAAGTTGTAGAAAGAAGAAATAGAACCCTTCAAGAGATTTCTAGGACAATACCCAATGAATATGACTTACCTATCTATTTCTAGGAAGAGGCTATAAATAAAACATGTTATGTAATCAATATATTCTTAATCATACCCATTTTCAAGAAAACCCCTTTTGTAATATGAAATAATAGAAATCCTAAGGATAACAACTTATATTTTTTGGATTCAAAGTATTTATTCTTAATACTATGGATAATCTAGACAAATTTTCCTCCAAAAGTTATGAAGGAATTTTCCTAATATATTCAATATCTAGAAAATCCTATATAGTCTTTAATAAGAGAACCAAATGTGTGGAGGAATATGTACATGTAAGATTTGATGAAATAAATCAACATGAGACCGAAATATATCTAGAAAATCTTGAATATGATCTATCAAATCTGTACTTGAATTCTAAACATTCAGATTCTACAGATAGACAAGTAGAAAAATCACCCAGTTTTGGAAAATTTCCAGACTCTGAACCTATAGAACCCGAATCTATAGAAGACCCAGAGGGAACCTGTCCATATTTCCCTAGAGGCATTAGAACTATTAAAAATCACCCTTTAGATGTTGTAGTTGGAGACTTAGAAAAAGGTACACAGTCTAGAGATTCTCTGAGGAATCAGGTTGAACATAAAGCCTGTTTATCATATCTCGAACCCAAGAATATCAATGATCCAATTAGTGATGAATTTTGGGAAATGGATATGCAAGAAGAGATAAATCAGTTTTAAATAAATAAAGTACAGAAACTCGTTGATATACACAAGGATACATTATCTATAAGCACTAAATAGGTTTTTTGAAACAAGTTTGATGAGGCTATATCTATAGTAATAAATACGGATAGATTATTTTCACATGTTTATGGTCAAGAAGAAGGCATAGACTTTGAAGAAACATTTTCACCTGTAGCCTGACTTGAATCCATTTTAATCCTTCTAGATTTTACAGATCATAAAAATTTTAAAATTTATCAAATGGATGTCAAAAGTTTATTCTTAAGTGGTTATATATTTGAGCATGTTTTTGTTGAACATCCCCACAGTTTTCAAAATACCCATTTCCCAAATCATGTATTTAAATAAATAAAATATTTATATGGTTTAAAACATTCTTATATTGAATGGTATGATAGGATCATCTCTTTTCTCATTTCAAAAGATTTTACAAAAGGTATAGATGACCCTATCTTTTTTATCAGAAAAAAATCAGAAAATTTTTTAGTTGTAAAAATATCTATAGATGATATTATTTTTGGATATTCTAAAAACTTCCTATATTTTGATTTTACAAAAATGATGCAAAGTGAATTTGAAATGAGTTTAATGGGTGAACTTAAATTCTTCCTTGGATTTCAAATCTTTCAAAACAAATAAATAATTGTTCTAAATCGAAGTAAATATAGTAAAGATATTATAAAACATTTTGGTTTGGATAACACTAAAGGTAATGATACTCCCATGAGTACTACATTTAAGATGGATCTTAATAAGGCCGGGAAACTAGTGTATCAAACCAATTATAATGGTATGATTGGAACTTTTCTATACTTAATTGCTATTCGATCTGAGATTATGTTTAGTGTGTGTATGTGTGGTAGTTTTCAAGAAAATTCAAAAGATTCACACTTACTTACTGTTAAAATAATTTTTAAATACCTCAAATATACTACTAATTTAGGACTATTCTATCCCATAGGATAAGCATTTGATTTGTTTAGTTATTCAGATGATGATTTTGGTGGATTTAAGTTAGATAAAAAGTCCACCTCTAGAACATGTCACTTTTTGGGTAAGTCGCTAGGATTATGATGTAGTAAGAACCAAAATTTTGTTGCATTATCTACTACCAAAGCTAAAACTATAGCTACTGGTAGTTTTTGTGCTCAAATTTTGTGGATGAAATATACATTACTAGATTATGGATATCAATTCCCACATATCCCTATAAATTGTAAAAACACAAGTGCTATTAACATTTCTAAAAATCCATTATCTCATTCCAGAACAAAATATATTGATGTAAAACACCACTTTTTGAGAGATCATTATAAAAAATTTGATATTACTCTTGAATACATTGACACAGAACATTAGTTTGCTGATATTTTTACTAAGCCTTTGAATTCTGAGAGAATGAGTTACAACAAACATGAGTTAGGAATGATTAATATTAGTTAAGTAAAACTATGTTGATATCTCACTATTGATGAGTCAACATTGATGAGTCACCATTTATGGCTCACAATTGATGTCTCACTGTTGATGTCTCACCATTGATGTCTCACTATTGATGTCTCATCATTGATGTCTCACCATTGATGTCTCCCTATTGAGTGTATCATCGTCAATTTGACTTGCCGCTGTTTTTTAATTTAATTTTTTTCTGAATAAGAGACCTATTATTATTATTATTATTATATTTTATATCTTGTAGATGTTTGATTTTAAAATCCCTAAATGATGAAATTAGAACTCGTCTGATTTCATTGGGCCTCTCAACCTTTAAACCCTTTTTCAAACCTCTTTACCTACCTTTGATCCTTCCCTTTTTACCTTTAAACTATCCCTAGATGTTTGTAATGGCTATAATGAAGTGACTATCTGAATCAACACCTGAAAAAAGAAAACCATAAAATAAGAACAAGAGTGTTTCGAGCCTAAATATTAATGATCCTATGAATACTATACTCACAAATTGTGTTGTTGTACTAGAAAAAGAGATCTCTATAGAATAGATTTTTTAAGTAAGTCCCTTGTGTTAAGATTTTAGAAAGAGAAATGTTAAATGGAATGGTTTTTGTATAATAAGTGAACCCTATATGTAAAGTTAGTATCATAGTTCTATAAATATGTTGAGTTTTCTTTGACCGAAGGAGATGATTTTATGATAAGAACCAAAATAAATTGACACAAATGTGTCTTATCCTTGATTCTATGGGAAACTTTTTTAGGAGTACCTCGTGAAGGTATTTTTGATGATAATTAGGGAAGTACCCCACTTAGCAGTGAAATTTACTATTTTTAATAGGCTCTAAAATATTTAACTATAACTGGAAATCCTAGAAGACCGATTGATTTCTACATTGAAATATCAGGATGTGTATTTGATGTATCTTATGAAGAAAGGATATAAAATAAATCTGTGCAAATAACTTATTCTTCATTTTCGTGATATGGTTAAACTCACTTCAAGATTCACTTATTTATTTTTTTCAAAGTTCATTTTTACTATTTTGAAAGCCAAAGATTTAGTGGGAGAAGATGAATATTTTTTTTATAGACTACAGTAGTTTTTTCATTACCAATGTTATATGAAAAATGATGAAAATAAGTTGGAATCCTTGGAAGAAACAATGGGTAGAATACAATGAAAAGATTTATGAGAATTTCAACCCTATTGATCATCCTTCAAGACCAGAAAACATTACTGATTATAGTTTGAAACCAGATAAAGTAATGGAATACTCAAATGAATAAGTAGAGGCTACTGCCGCTAGAACTGAAGAGGAAAAGCTATATAATGAAGAAGAAAGTGATCCTAATATTCCTAAATATCATGAGAACCCATCACATTAATCTCATATACCTTCATAGGATCTCCCCTATAGAGAAACACTTCTCAAGGATGATGATATCAATGAGACTGTGGAAGAGATCATTGATTATAAAAGTAGATCTGAAAATATAGAGACATGTGTAGAAAAATATTATGATGAAAGTGAAAATTATGGTGATGAAAATATATAAGAAGTTGATTATGATGATGAAGAGTAGGATGATGAGAATGAAAAGGAAATGGAAAATTATGAATATGAAGATGAGGATGAATCTAAAAAAATAAAGGAGATAAGGAAGATGGGTAAAGTGATGGCAATAGCTCAAATAATCCAGATCATGATAGAGACGATGGAATAGATACTGATCTACCATTCAGAGATAAAGATAAATTGGTTGAATAGTGAACTAAATATGTGGTTGAAATTAAGGAACCTCAAAATATGGCTGACATAGTTGATGGAGATGATAATATTCAACAAATATAATCAGTATATAATCAAAATGAAGCCTCTTTTGAGGGATAGAAAAATCCTAGTTTGGTAGGAAATGAAGTACCCAACCCTTTTAATACAGTTTCATTAGATGAATTGTACAAATACCCTGGCTATATTGGTGTTGGTTTTGGTTATCCTTCTTACAATGACCTTCGGGGATCCTTAATTAAGAAAATGGGATTATCCAAATAATTTCAGCTCAATCCAGTATCTGTTAAGGAATATGCACCTTCCACTACTCAGATACCTTCAAATTATGTAAGTTAGGATGACTTACAATCTTTTGTAGAACAACTATTATCCAGATTTGGAGATCTTTTGAGATCACAACCTATAACTAAAATAAATCTTTGTGAAAGAGATACTTTACTACTTCTAGATAAATTCATTGGACAAATTTATCCCCAAATGATTCATGAAATTCAAGAAGTAAGGATGGAGAATAAGTGAATAAGTGAAGAACTAGAATCTCTCATACCTTTGGTTAAAGTTATGACATCTGATTATAGATAATATATGGATCGTATTGTGAAAATACTTGGAGATACCTCTTCTAAGTCTTCTCTAGATGCTACACCTACTCCTCAAGTGTTTGATATTTTACAGTTGAGATCAGTTGTTAAAGACGAGTTAAAAGTTTCTTTAACCTATGCTGCTCCTTCTCCTAAATCATTGAATGTTGATTTGATCAAATCGGTTATCAAAGAATAATTGTATACTATGATGGGTAGTTTAGATCTGAAAATATTGAGAAAATTTAAGAAAAATAGTTATCATGCACATTCCATGGTCAAGATATATTCCAAATAATCCACTACAAATCAAGAAGAGATCACTAAGATAATAGATTTCTATTTTAAAATAGTTTACACCAAGAATAAATTGAATTGTCATTTTAAGTATTTGGATAAAAATCTAAGGATGCCACCATTCACTCAATCCTTCAGGGAGAAAGTAAAGCAGCTCAAGGAACTCATTCCAACTCTTCAATACTTTATGGAAAATAAGTATGATTTCAATAAGGATATGGAAAAGGGTTGATAGGTTATTATGAATTTTATCAATCTATTGAAGCCTTATTAGCATGTTTATACCACTATAGTTGTAGCTCCAGATGCCTTTCATATTCCTTCAACTTTATCTGGACTCACTGTTGGACCTATGTACCCTTCTCCTCATCCAAAATACCATTATGACTTTGTAACCAATCTTTTTTTCTAATTTACCTCCTATACTTCAACCTTTTTCCATGACTCCTACTGAGGAACTCATGAATTTTTGACCAGTTATTTATAGATAATTACCTACCTCAAGCACATCAGCTTCTCCTATAGTGCTGACAGCGGTCCCAAGGCTTTCATCATCTACTCTAAGAACTTATGCTAAAGGGAACGAACCCATGGATCCTACCTTGAGAAGCCCTAAAATTGGACTCTTTATTTTTTATGGGTATGTAACTGGACAATTTTATCAAATATATATTCCTTTTACCATCAATTCTCATGTGTTTCTACCTTTTTAATAATCCCAAAAGCGGGAGAAAATCATTATGGTATATAAATATAAATTTTTATTACTTCACTAATATTAGTTATCTTTGATAAAATTTAACTTATGATATGTACTCTAATAGAATTTGAGTGTTTATATGTTCTTCCATATTATATATTAATTGGATATGATTAATTCAATGATCTGTGCTCATCAAAAAGGGGGGATAATGTGGACCTATCCTAGTTTTAGTAATCATAAATCATGTTTAATTGCGTTTCTAATGATTTTACTGTGTTATGTTAGAATTTAGAATTATAAGGCAGATTGGCAGAATACTCTGAGTATGAGTCACCTTTCCTGATTCACCATTATCTTGAGTCATCGCTCATGAAATACCACAAAGTCTGAGTCACCGTTCCGAAGACACCACCAGCCTACCACCACTAAGAATAAGTCATCGTTGAATCAACCTACCCCAAGAGAGACCGATAGAGATTCATTGTTCAAAAGACTCCCCTCTACCTTTACCATTTCATTTTAAATTCAATATTTATAATGGTCACATTTTTGGAATTTAATGCAACTTATTAAATTAATAACCTTTTACATACAACATTAAAATCAATCTCAGACTACATTACAGTGTATGAGGTACCAAAACATGATCAAGAACTTATTATATGTCATCTATAGTGTATAAATAAAACAATCAATCAAAAAAAAGAGACCCACATAGTGATAGACAAGAAAAATCATAACTCAATAAGTGTGACTAACTGAACCGAGGTATTTTTCTTGTATGCAAGATTTTGCATCAAGAATTCAAAGAACACACGGAGAATAATACCGTGTTTTACACTTGGATCACTCATACACCACAAGACAAAAGATTCTACAACACATTATTTTAGAACAAATTTATAAAAAACTACTGAAGATTCATTTCAAGCTACCTTTAAGGAGTCACAAATCTGCAATGCATATCACATAGAGAAACACTATCCCTTCTACTCTTTTATCAGCTCTATTTGTAAACATTATTTATATTACATGAAATATGTTAGTATCTCTATTTTTTGAAAAAACATTGACTCCTTTTTGTAATAGGAAGATACACATATATCTTAAAAATTTATCTTTTTACGCCTTGTATTCCCATGGATAATAGTGGAAGAGGTCCATGCAGGGCCTGTCACTCTTTTCAATCTCACAAAAACTATGGAATAGGCCTCTGTTGTCTAGAAAACACTATATGTGTTGTTTTGTTCCTCGATCCAGGTTTTGGATCAAATTTATGTTTATATAAACTACTTGTTGGTAGTTGATCTCCATGTGAAGAGGAATAAGTCTCATCTTGAGACTAAACCTCTTGTTATTATTTAGTCTATGCCTTTTAAAGTTTAATTTTCACTACTCTATCTATTTACATATGAAAACATTTATTTCACTTTGATTTTTAATTTTAGATAGTGTTTATATTATAATTTTATTTAGAAAATATATTTTAAAAGTTAAAATAGTGTTTCTTATTATTTCAACTAAGAACTAATCATTCTTTGAGAAATCTTTTAAAATATGAAAAATCTTATAAATATACTACTTTGGTTAAATGGGTTGTCTTTATTTTAATTTGGGGGATTTTTTTAATTCATTTTAAATATACATTTTAATTAGGAACTCAATTCACCCCCCTCCCACCCTCTTGAGTCTCCTACTCTAACCAACAAGGAGGGTTTAATCATAACCACTATGTGAAAGTATTAGATATAGTGAAATTAATGATATTGGTGTAAATGGATGAAATCATATTTGGTTAAAATATATAGAATTATATTGAAAGATTTGATAATGTAATATGTTTATAATTTGAGAAGGTAGTGATTGGATATGTTAGGTCCAAGCTGATGATGAATATGTTTTGTATTCAAGTGTTTTCTTTTGTTGACAAGGTTTGTTTTGAAGAAAATAAATCACATCACTTTTTTTTTCGGGAAACATTAGTTATGTTCTTTGTTTTTGAAAAGGATCAGACTCATCATTTTTTAATGTCTTTTCTCAGGATGAGAAGGAAAGAAAGAAACTTGAATGGATGTAAAGTTATGATACTTTCCAATGTGAAAGTGACGATGCTTTGCTATTTTTGGAATTATCATAAATCATAAGTAAAGTGGTAGAACTTATGATGCAAGATTGATGAAATAAAGGGGGGGTAAAAGTGCCAGTGGAAAAGTGGGGGTGATGATTGTTTTTCAAAATAATCGTTACTAGTTTATTTTGAATCATACTCAAGTTAAAGTGAAAGAAAAGAGCTGGTGAATTTGAAAGAAAAGAAGTGGTGAAATTGAATGAAAAGACCAGGTGAAAGTAAAATAAAATAAGTGATGAAGGTAGTGCCAATGGAAAAGTAAGTGCTGATGAAAATTGTGATGTCGATTGAAAAGTGGTACCGATGAAAAGTGGTACTGATGGAAAGTGGTTCCGATGGAAGAGATGGTGATTATTAAGAATAAATCATATTCAGAATGTAATTAATTATATCTGTGCAGATCATTATAATCAGATTGTTTTGTGTCGTATCTAGAAAGATCACCCTTATCAGATTTTATAGTATCATATTCAGGCAGATCATCATTTTCAGATTGTATTGTATCATATCTAGGAAGGTTACCATTTTTAGATTGTATTTGATCTTAACCAAAAAATGATCATACCCAAAAATGATCATACCCAGAAAAATGATCGTACTAAAAAATGATCATACCCAGAAAATGATCATACACAGAAAATGATCGTACCCAGAAATGATCATACCCAGAAAATGATCGTACCCATAAATGACCGTACACATGAAATGATCATACCTAGAAAATTATCGTACAAAGAAAATGATTGTACCTAGAAATGATCGTACCCAAGAAATGAACATACCTAGAAATGATCGTACACAGGAAATGATCATACCCAAGAAATGATTGTGCATAGAAAATGATCGTACACAGGAAATGATCATACCCATAAATTATCATTTCCAAGAAATGATCATACACAAAACAAGGATATTTATCATATTGTAATGTATCATACACAAAAATGATCATACACTGGAAATGATCGTACACATAACAAGGATCTTTATCATATTGTAAAGTATTGTACATAGAAATGATCAACACAAGAATTGATGACACATAGAACAAGGATCTTTAATAGATTTTAATGAATCATACATAGTGATCGTATGCAAAAACAATCGTACCCAGCAATTGTACCTAACAATCGTACCCAACAATCGTACCCAACAATCATAACCAGCAATCAGACCCAGAATTTTGGGTTTTCTAAATGAAAATTTGTATTGGTTTTTTTGGAATGAAAAATGGGTATGGTGATACAAATGAAAGGGTTGAAGAAGGAGATGAATGTTGAAGATGAATCAAGAAGCTTGGAGAAGTGTTGAAAAAGTCAAAATGTATCCCATGTTTTTGGGGGAAAATTCAAATTTGGGAAAATTTGTGGGAGCAGGAAAGAAATTTTGGATTCCCACTAATTTTCTCCAATAAAAATCAAAACTACTTTGTAATTTTTGAAAACATTCACTATTCACAGTAGAGGAGAGAGAATCAATGGGTGTTAGAGAGAGAAGAAGTGGTTTTGAAGTAGTGATGATTCTATTTGTCATGACTATTGCATACATATTTTGAATTGGTTCCAATTATTTTTTTCTTGAATATTTTATGAAAGTATTAAAGTGGTGTCGTTTCTATTCTATTGTATTCAATTAGAATATTGGACTGAGAAGAATCGTACTGGGAGCATTGTACTCAAGGTAATCAGACAGATTGTTTTACATAGTCTAAGAGGTTATTACTTTTCTTCTGGGTAAGAAAAAGAAGAGTTTTTTTTATAATTCAATGCATTTGGTGAATTGAAAAGAAGCACAGGTAACATGATATGTTATAAAAAATGTATTACCCTATTGTGCCAAGATAATGCACATTCACTAGTTGTATTTTTTCACAGTGTTACACGAGTGAAAGGGTATATCTTACTTGTTGTATTCAAAAGATTTATTTGTAGTGGATTGTATGGTATTGGATCATTTCCAAACCATAGCAAGGAAGTAGATATTCTTATTGAATAGTGAACCCTGTATATCATTTTGTTCCTTTGGATGTGTGTTGATTTGTTTCTCAGTAGGAAATTAAAATATTTAATAGTAGGCGAAGTTTGTTTCAATTGAAAAGAATCTTAAAAGAAAAAGAGTATCACTGATTCACCCCTACCCCTCTCAGTGATACAATACTCCGACTGGGCACTTTTAATTGGTATCAGAGGTAGGTTCACTTCATTATTCTTTACTGATGGAGAAAGTGAATTGTGAGAACAGTAAAGGTATTCTGGTCTTTGATGGAAAGAAATATTGTATCTAGAAAGATAGAATGTTTCCATATCTTATGTCTATAAGTTATGATGTTCTTGAAGCTTTAATGGTTGGGTTTCCTCCCATTGATGATAGTTCTCCACTTACATGTGTTGACAAGATGTTTCTTGAGAATGATGAATGGTATAAGAATGTTATATATTCATCACTTTATGAAATTGAATTATTGAGATTGAAAGGAGTTTCCACAGCTAAATTTATATGGTATAAATTTAAAAACATATACGAAGGAAATAAAAAAGTGAAGAAGGAAATGTTACAAATATTGAGATTGAAGTATGAATATTTGATGATGGGTGAGCATGAATCTTTCGGGGAATTATTTACATGGGTGACTGACATTGTGAGTACTATTAGATGTCTTGGTGAAAAGCTGAAAATCTCTACAATTGTTGAAAAGATCTTGAGAATCCTACCTGAAAAATTCGATGCAAAATTTTATTCATTAGAAGACGGAGATCCTAAAACATTATCTCTTGATGATTTATATATCACTCTTATCACCTATGAAATTAGAGGAGATAATTCTATGAAGAAGAAAAAAAGGTTGATAGAGAAACGTCTTTCAAGGCTATGAATAAAGAAAAGTCAAAGAACATTTTTATTGAATATGAATCTGGTGATTATGACTCTGAAAATGAGGTATGTAAAAATATAAATGAATTCATATCCTTGTTTTCTAGCAATTTGAAAAAAGGTACAAGGAAATACAAAGGGAAACATACCTTGAAACATTTTGAATGTGGAGGTTTTGGTCACTTTGCGACTAATTTTCCTCAAAGAAATAAATAAGAGGATAGTGATATTGAAGAAAGAAAGACAAGAAGATCATGGAAGAAAAAGGGATACAATGGAAAAGAAAATAAATTCTTCAAATCAAAAAAGAATAAGTTTCTTATCTAAAGATAATGAAGAAGAAAAGAGTGATTCTAAATCTAAAAAATCCATTGAGTATGGTAATGAAAATAAATTCATTAAAATAGTGAATGATGACGAATTTATAAGAAGTAGTTTTGAATTAGAAGAAAATTAGATTGAAATTAATTTGAAAGAAGAGTTGAAAGAATGTATAAGAAAGATCAGAAGGCTTGAAAAGAAAAAACAAAATGTTGGAAGATAAATGCTCAAGAAACCAAGAATTTTTTTGATGGTGAGAAATAAAATATTTTTAAAGATATTTATGGTTTGAATAAGTCTTTTGAATATGAAAATAATTGTAATGTGCATTTGGAAGTGAAGATGAAGTCAAAATAAGAAGATTTGAAACTTGTCCAATAAAAACTTTCTCAAGCTAAAAAGAAAAGTCTATGTCTCCAAAACACAATCCCTGAATTTGGTGAATGTTCTCGTAATAATAAACTTGAGAAGGTTTAACAAAATATACCTTTAAAGGGTGAGAAGAAAAATGGAACTGTTTCTGAATAGAATAATACTGGGAAAGTCATGTATGTGGTCAAAGTGAAGATTTCAGAAGTTAAAAAACATCAAGAGTCTGAAAAGGTTTTATATGGATCCGAAAAAGATTCAAATAATTCTAATCCTATCAAGTATGAAAAGAAGAATAAGAATCCTATTTAAGGTAAAAAGAAGATTGTTGATAAATTTTTTCGCAATTCTGATCAGTATGGAGGTTTCAGAGGAAAATAATCTTTCTATGGGTATTACTGGTATTGTGGGGGATTCAGACAAACAAAAAGTGTGTGTTGGTTCAATAAAAAACATTACTATTATCCTAAAGGTAATGAAAGGAATATATCGAGGGGGATTAAATATTCTAAAAGAAAGAAAAATGAGAATTTTGTCTAGGATAAACCTGAAAATAATGATGTGAAGATTGAAAATAGGTTCTAACCCTTGGAAACTATTTTTGAAAGATGTGAACAACCTGGAAACCTTGAAAAAGGATGTCTTGTTTTGTTACTAGCTCAGAAAAATATTATAAATTCTCAAAAGATAGAGGTAATTAATGAAAATAATGAATAAATGGTTCTTGTTCTTGAAACTGCATTAAAATCCATGAAATGAGTACGACCCCGGATACTTGATAGTGGATGTTCTTATCACATGAAAGGAGACATGAAATTGTTGAAGTATGTGAAATATTATAAAGAAGGCACAATGACATTTGGTAATGATGAATCATTTACAATCAAAGGTGTTGGGTCAACCATTATTGGAAAAGAAAAAATGAAATCTAAGAAAATATCATATGTTGATGGGATGAAACACAAACTGATAAGTGTCTCATAATTGTGTGATGAGGGTAACAAGGTTATCTCCAAGAATGATGGATTTTTTATAAAGTGTGAAGAAGATCGAAATATTGTTACAAGAGGCCAACTTACGAAAGGAAATTTGTTTCAGGTTGGTGATTCACAAAACTATTGTAAAATGAGTATGATAGAAGAGAATAAGTTATGGCATAAAAGGCTTGGATATATGTGTCAGAGAAACATGATAAAGTTATATAAATGAGACAGTTTTCGAGACATTCTTGGTTTTCCAAGAAGAAGAGATTGGTGTTGCACTATCTACCAGAAAGGAAAGATTACAAATGTTTTTCATAAGAAATTTTATATTTGAGCAAAACAACCCTTGTAGCTGATACACTCTAATATATGTGGGCTAATGAGAAAACAATCAACAAATTAAGTTAATAATTTCATTACTTTCATTGGTGATTTTACTAGCATTACTTGTGTCATGTATATGAAACACAAATCAGATGCTTTGAAAATGTTTAAAAGTTTTAGAAGGAAATTAGAAAAAGAATGTTAGTATTCTGTGAAGAAGTTTTGAATAGATAATAGAGGTTAATAAAAAAGTGAAGAGTTTGAAGACTATCTTGAGAATCATGGAATTCAGAATGAATATAGTTCCCCATACACCCCCAAAACAAAATTGGGTTGTTAAAATAAAGAATAGAAGCCTGGTGTAAATGGGAAGAACCATGTTGCTTGAGCACGTCCTTTCTCATTACTTTTGGAGGCAAGCCATGAGTACTTCTGTTTATATTCATAATAGCTATTTCAATAGGCCTCAATCAGGTATGACTCCCAATGATTTTTTTTATGTAAAAGATCCAAGTATGAAGCACTTTAGAGTTTTCAGGATTCCTTGTATTATAAAGAAGAAAGGTGGAAAATATAGTATGTTTGAATAGAAAGGTGAGGATGAAATCTTTATTGGCTATTCTCTGAAAGGAAGAGGGTAAATATTTTTCAACAAAGAAACAAAAGGAACTGTAGATTTAGTTGATGTAAAAGTGATTGAAATATATGAGAAAAAGAAACATGTTCAGGTAGACAATGAAGTTAATCACGTTGAAGAAGATAATTCTGATAAGGATACAAATGATTGTAATCCTAATAAAGGTAAAGAATCAAACTCAACTATTTCTAGTAATGAAAAATAAAATCAAAAACATTTTCCAACGATGAGGAAACATGTGGAAGCATGTAATATAATTGGTGATCAACATAAAAAGGTTCAAATAAGAAGAACAATAAATTACATTACACATACATCTTTGTATTGAAAAGAGGAACGAAATGATGTGAAATAATCTTTTGAGCATCTGGAATGGGTTCAAGCCATGAATGAAGAATTGGATTAGATTAAAAAGAATAATACATGGGCACTCATACCCAATCCTGAAAACAAAAACATCATTGGCACAAAATGGGTTTTCCAGAACAATCTGAATGATAAAGGTGAAGTTATATGAAAAAAAAAGATTAGTCTGCAAAGGGTATTCACATATTGAGGGTATTTATTTTGATGAAGCCTTTTCTCTAGTAGCAAGACTTGAAACAATCAGAATATTTCTTTCTATTGTTGCACAATGAGGCTACATGATCTTTCAAATGGATGTTAAATCCGCATTCCGAAATGGCGATCTTGATTAAGTGGTTTGTATTGAACAACCTTGCATCTTTTTTATTGCAAAAGATCAAGGTTATGTGTGCAGATTAAAAAAGGCATTTTATGGCCTAAAACAAGCTTTGAGGGCATGGTATTCTAAATTGGATGTCTGCTTAAGAAATATGAATTTTAACAAAGGGAGAGTGGATAGAAATCTTTACATTAGAGAGATTCAAGAGTATTCCCTCATTGTAATTGTTTATATTGATGATATTATCTTTTATAGGAATGATGAAGGAAGTTGTGAAAGATTTGATGAAGAAATGAAGAATGTATTTGAAATGCCTATTCTTGGAGAAATGAAATACTTTCTTGGGTTACAAATCCTGAAAAATAAAGATTACATTTTTCTCTCCCAAGAAAAGTATGCAAAAAAACGTCTCAAGAGGTTTGGCATTGAAAATTAAAAACGTGTTTCCACACCCATTTCAGTGGGAACAAAACTGAGTAGAGAAGGATAAAAAAAGAAGCTGATCAAAAAGAGTATCAGAAGATGATTAGAAGTCTATTGTATTTTAATGACTTAAGACCCGACATTGTGTATGTTGTTACCTTATATGCAATATTTCAATGTGATCTAAAAGAATAACATTTACTTGCTCCAAGAAGAATTCTCAAATACATCAATGGAACAAAAAACTTTGAAATCAAATATGATAGCTCAAATTGTATTGAATTTTTTGTGTATTCAGATGCATATTTGGAAGGAAATGTTAATGATAGAAGATCCACATATGGTGGGGTATTCTTTCTAGTAAAGAATTGTGTTTGTTGGAATTAAAAGAAACAAAATTTAGTAACTCTCGGTATGACCAAATCTGAGTATGTTTCTCCTACTCAAGCCACTACACAACTTATGTGGATGAAAACAAAATTGGAAATATTTACTTATAGAAGTGATGTTACCCTTGCTCTTGGGTTGTGGCAATCAAAGTACAATCAATCTCACCAGGAATATAGTGCAAAATTCTCATTCAAAGAATATCGATATCAAATATCATTTAATCAAAGAGAATGTAGAGAAGAATGAATTTAAGTTGGAGTATGTTCCAACTGTTGGAGTTGGTGGCCAAGAACCAACTACTTTGTACTTTATTCACTAATAAAAGACTTATCACATCTTGATTGTTCTTCTGCATGACAATGCATGTGATAATTTCCTAAGGACAGCAGTTGCATTAAATGGTCATAGCGGATCCCTACTATGATGAGAACCCGAAAGTGCCATAATACTGTTCTTGAATATATGTGTCTATGACTGGAGGATATTATTTTAGGGACACAAACAATATAATCCATTAGGGGTGAGGACTCGTAAAACTTTGAGGCATCATCTCATGGTGTGCGCCCTTGGTAATATCTAGGAGGATATTATGAGAACGAGACCCGCCAGTAGGAAATCCACACTTCATAGTGTCATTGGAAGTTCCTATTTGTGGACGTGTGTATTGTTCATTAGACTTTAAGATTATTATTAATGGGTATTACAACTCGTTTACTTAGATGTATTGATGAAAAATGTGATGACACACTGTTCGCAGTGAGGTAGGATATGTTGGGTGCGTCATGAGTAATACTGCATTAATAGATAATGCAAGAAAGGATTTGTCCCTTATTTTCCATAACAGAAGTAGATATCTCAGGACCTTTGATGAAATTGATATAGCCTAAATAAATCCATGGCCATGGTAAGGTATGAGCGAGTTCGATTCCAGAAAGTCAAAGAAAGAATAATCGAACACGTGGGTTGATGACACTAGCATGCAACCCGCTTGATTCGAGATATCGAGGCAAAGGGATTATATTACACGGTAAGCATTCGTTGGAGGTGACACATCATTGCGGCATTAACTTATTTCTCTATGGGTGACTTGGAGTGTTGCTAGATGCTAACCTTGGACTTTAGGCAGGATCTACCTAATTCCACTGATAAAGAGTCCTTGAGGGTCACACACTATGTGTGCCCATGTGTCTCAGTTAAATATTAATTTAACAAGTTAAATAAAGATTACTCCCAACTGTGGTTTAATAATTATTTAAGGATGCCTGATCGTATTTATTTCAACACTAGTTATTTGAGAGAATATATTGTGGACGAAATAATATTTATTAGCGAGTGATGCAGTTATATTTATTTAAGAAATAAATAGCCATTACTCAAGGTCTAATAAATGTGGTGGAGGAAATAAAGGAAATTGGAAAAATAAAAGTACACGCCGTGTATATTAAATATATACGCCATGTAGTTTTATGGAAAACGAGTACATGCCGTGTATTAATGATTACATTCTGTGTAGTTTTTACAGTCAGGATTTTGAGGATATAATATTGTTTTATTAAATGATATTTATTATAATCAGCGTGGGAGCATGTCAAGGAATTAATAAGTCAATATGGGTGTTTTCAATAATAGTTAATGAAATAAATAAAACACGTAACGCGTTTATTTATTGTCATAACTATATAACCTCAAACCCGATTATAAATATCCTCAAAACCCCAACACTTTTACACAAGAGAATCATTGTGCACAACAATTCTGAAGAATTCATTCAAGCCCGAAAGAACTCATTCCTCTAAGAACACTCTCAAGACCGAGAGATCAAGGCGATTGAAGGAGGAAATCGCAAGCAAAGGTTCTTCCACGCTAGCACCCGGATATCCCTTCAGCGATGTCTGGAGATACATGTCACACATGTGGATCACCGCTAGAGGAATCTTACACTTGGATTCTACGACGCAACGACGGATCACCGAATCGTGACCAGCCACATCAACGAATAAATAATTCTACCAAGGTAATTCTTGTGAATTAATTAAATTAATTATAACCAACATATGATGATCCTATCTCTATGGTTCCAGGATTCCCTCTTATGTTTTTCGTTCATCGTTCTATTCCAAATATTTGGAGTTTTACATCGTGACAGATCTTGTATTGAACTTTGTTTAATGTTAAAATTAATGTTGGGTTAACCCACCAATGCGCTTCCGCTGCGCCCAGAACCTACAAGTGGTATCAGAGCGGGTCATATCGTTGATTATAATTATTTAGTTTTTCTTTGGTGATCTATGCATTAAATAATTTAGTTGTTTCAATTCAGGTTTAATCATTCTGGAAATATGAATCTCGAGATTTGTTCCTCCTCCATCGTTTCTCGTTCACCTCACAGAAAAGAATTTTTCTTTTAATTTTGATTAAAATAAAATAGAGGAACACATCCGAATGATCCAAAAGTTACTAGCCGTACAACACCAGAATACATGGCGTGTATTCGGAAGTACACGATGTGTAGTCTAGGTTCAATTAATTGACTGATCCGCCAAATCAGGCCATGTGTTAGAGTATAACTATGTCATTTATGACACCGTGTGTTGACCAGGAACAAGTGGCACATGGTTTTTTGGATTAGATGTCATGTGGTCCAACTATACACGACATGTAGTCCCTTTGGGTTAGGGTTGGACTGTGTACCATGTACACGGCTTGCCTGGATGGAAACCGTGTAATGCGGAAACTACACGTCATGTCTCTCACTGTACACACCGTGTACTCCAAAAATTTCTGAAGTACATTAACACGCCATGTCCCTGGGTGTGTACTTCGGATGGACGGTGAAGAAAATTACACACCGTTTAGTCGGAACTGCACGCCATGTACTCACCCAAATTATGCAGATTTATTAAAATTTATTATTATATTATACAAACCCTTGAGACGTGTACTGTGGTGCAGGCGTAAAGCTTAGTCACAACACATGATAGGTGTTTTATATATATGTGTTTAATTTATCATCTGTGTAATGAATAGGAATTCACCGGGTTGCCTCCAAGGTACAAGTTACGTACAAAGATAATTTTAAATGTATTTATTTATTTAAAATTATGATGGATGAGAATCTCAAGTAAGTTCAATAAAGGGTTTAAGATAAAAGGATTAATTAATTAAAAGATAATTAATTGATTCGAGCGTGATTTATCTTAAACAAGAACGATTAAATAATTGAATTCTAGTTTTATTTATGCGTAAATATCGTTGCATGTATGGATGATCTTGAGATAGACTGAGACCTTTGTATGTGAATGGTTTCTTTTAATTTATTTAAATTAAATTAATTGTCCTGCGAGCCATCTCCTCATTAATATGTAGGGCTTGTACACCTAAGGATTCTTTTATGTAAAAACCCCTTTTTACCCCTCACCTGCATGTGAGATAAATGCATATGTAATGGATGGAGCTCCCAAGATAGTGGAGGCAGCTCAAGTTAGGAGCCAAGGTGAAACCAATCCAAGGAGATACAAAGGTGGACAGGTGTAAAGCTTTAAACACGAACCCGAAATTTTCAAGGTGTTTCTCCCCTAGGTCTTGGGTTAGTTTATCAACCTCTAGATAAACTAACCAATAGAAAAAGATCATGATCATACCATTTATTATATTTCTATCAGTTTCATGGTTTATTTATTGTGGTTGTGTTGTCACGATCACACAATTAATGAATTAAATGAGCATGCAAGATGGAACTAAAATAAAACCGGCTTATACATAAATATTATCTTTTACATGGTTAATCACTTAATTATATCCCACTTAATATTAACAATCATGTAATAAAAGATAATAAATTTGAAATTTATGTACAAGGATAAAATCCCTCAAAAGAAATTCTATGTCAGTATAGCCTTCCATAATCTTGGTTAGAATCGAACCATAGTTCAAGGTTCTTGACCAACCCTAGTTGGGGTGCTTTCAATTATCAGATAATTCTAATTCCAGGTTTTGGGTTGACTTGACTTGGTTCACATCAAGGGTTGACTGCCACAACAATACTTGGTGTGACCAAGAGGCAAAGGTTTAGGAAATCCAAAATTAAAGGATTTCAGGATTGGGGAGTCCACTCAGTGGATCAAGGAGATGCGAGTTAATGCAATTGGCATTTGGAATGCCTACCTAAATCCCTTCAAGTTGCTTGACCAACCCTAGTTGGGGTAATGTGAAGGGAAATATGGATCCTTGCCACTAGAATATTCAGGCAACAGAATATTCTGAAGTTAATGGTAAGGGCTATTGGATTTCGATAAAATAATGGGAGACTAATAAGTATTAATTTATTTATTTGTATCTGTTTTGTAATAAAGTACTAAACCTTTGTTCATCTTAATTTGTAGAAACAAAAAGAAAATGACTTCAAACATATCATTGCGAACCATACTCGAGAAGGAAAACCTTCTCACCGGCACCAATTTCCAAGAGTGGCAAAGGTTTTTACGCGCTGTCCTTCGCCACGAAAGTAAATTTTATGCACTGGAAGAGCCTATTCCAGTTGCGCCTAGGAAAGAGGCCAGTGATGAGGAATTATATATCTATGTAAAACACATGGATGATTCCACATATGTCCAGTGTTTCATGCTATCGGACATGTTCAATGAGCTCTTGAAGCAACATGAAAACATGGACATGTATAGCATGATGTCTCACCTTAAGGATCTCTACCAAGAGAAGGTGAGACAAGAGAGGTATGAGATCTCCAATGTTTTGTTTACAACTAAGTTTGGAGAGTCTGCGCCAGCTGGGCCTCATGTAGTCAAGCTTATTGGCTATATTGAACACCTGGACATCTTAGGGATTAAATTCCCGGATGAGTTGCGTATAGATCTCATCCTATCATCACTGCCCAAGACCTTCTATAGCTTCATTGTCAATTATAACATGAGTGGAAATGAGAAGAGTCTATCAGAGCATCTGACCTTGATTCTCCAGGTAGAAAAGGACATGGGGCGTGAAAAACCTGTAGTCCTTATGGTGAAAAAGAAAAGGAAGGACAAGGACAAGGGGCCAAAGACTTATAAATAGTCTGAAGCCCCCGAGCACCGTCCCTCCAAGAAGGGGAATATCTAGAGGCAGGGCAAGGAATGAGAGTTAGTGTGTTTTTCATATGGAAAACAAGGCCACTGGAAGAGGAATTGCACCCAGAAGCGTGGGGACACTAAAGGTGTGTTCGTTATCGAGTGTAATCTTTCTATTTCTACACATTGGGTATTAGATACAGCATGTGGGGGGTCACATTTGTATTCAAATTCAGGAAACAAGTAAATTTAGAATGATTGTCATAGGAGAGGTGGATCTTCAAGCTGCCAATGGCACAAGGCTGGCTATGTTGGCTATTGGATATTACCACCTCTCACTACCGACTATGATGATTTTGGTTTTACATAACTATTATTATGTGCCTAGTGTTACCAAGAACATAATTTCTATATCTTGTTTGGATATGGATGGATTTGTTTTCAAATTTTGAAATAAGTGTTAAATATTTTATATGAACAATATATGTTATGGTATGGCACATTTAAATAATGGTTTGTATGTATTAAATTACAAAAACCAAGTGTTGGAAATCAATAACGAAACAAACTCAAATGACTCATACATCACCCAGTTGTGGCATCACCGTCTCGGTCATGTGAACAATAAGCACTTGGAAAAGCTCTGCCAAGATGGCTATTTAGACTCTACTAAGCTAATACCACTTGATAGATATCATGCTTGTTTACAAGAAAAAATGACCCAGTCGCCTTTTGGTGGATAGGGTGAAAGGGCCACAGAGCTTTTAGGATTGGTACACATAGATGTGTGTGGACCTTTTTCAATAGAAGCTAGAGGTGGATATTCTTACTTCATTACTTTTACTGATGATTTGAGTAGATATGGCTATGTCTACTTAATGAGGTATAAGTAAGAGGCCTTAGAGAAATTTAAGGAATTCAAGAATGAAGTAGAGAATCATCTTGGTAAGAAGATAAAGAAGCTTCGATCAGATCAAGGTGGAGAATATCTGAACGAAGAGTTCATCGATCTTCTACAGGAGTCTGGGATTCTATCTCAACTCACTCCTCCTTATACAACACCATGGAATGGTTTTAGTGAAAGGAATAACCGCACCTTGTTGGACATGGTGAGGTCGATGATGAGTCATGTGGATCTTCTATTATCCTTTTAGGGATATGCATTACAAACTACATCATACACTTTAAACCGAGTACCAACTAAGGCGGAAAATGGAATTCCATCCGAGTTATGGAATGGAAAGAAACCCATTTTGTCGCATACATGTGTATGGGGATGCGGGGCATTTTTCAAGGCCTTATCAGGAAACAAACTAGCACCCAGGGGCACGAAGTGTATCTTTATAGGATATCCTAAGGAAACGAAAGGATATTACCTATATAACCCTCAAGACAATAAAGTGATTGTCGCCAGACAAGCCGCCTTTCTTGAAAGGGATCACATCCTGAAAAAGGATAGTGGGAGCAAGATTGACTTCAAAGAAGTTGATACTCAAGATACACATGAGTTGGTACAAAAACAAGTTCCACAGGTCCTTGTGGAAGAGGTCCCAGAAACACAAGTACTACGTAGGATCTCAAGAGAGGTAAGGGAACCAGAGAGATTTGGTTTCCAAGTCACCAAGGATGTTGAATCATTATTGTTGGACAATGATGAACGTATCTCCTATAAGGAGGTAATAGAAAGCTCAGAAGCTGCAAGATGGCTAGAAGCTATGAATTCTGAGATGGATTCCATGTATCAGAACCAAGTTTGGGTTCTAGTCGATGATCCAGTTGATGTAAATCCTGTTGGATGGAAATGGGTATTCAAGAGAAAACTAGACATGGAAGTACAAGTTAGTACCTATAAAGCAAGGCTAGTGGCTAAAGTGTTCATAAAGCATCAAGGAATTGACTATGATGAAACCTTTTCGCCAGTTGACATGTTTAAATCCATAATAATCATACATTCCATAGCATCTTACCATGACTACGAGGTTTGGTAGATGGATGTCAAAACAATATTCCTTAACAGGAACCTTCAGGAAGATGTCTATATGAAAAAACCAGAAGGGTTTGTGACACCAGGTGAATCCAAATGGGTTTGCAAGTTGAATAAATCCATTTATGGATTAAAGCAAGTATCCAGGTCATGGAACATTCAATTTGATGAAGCCATAAAGGAATTTGGGTTCATTAAGAATGAATGTGAGCCATGTGTTTATAAGCGGTTTAATGGGAATGCGACCATTATCCTAGTAGTATATGTTGACGACATATTTCTTATTGGAAACGATGTACCAGTCTTACAGTCAGTTAAGGACTGGTTGAACAGATGTTTCTCCATGAAGGACTTGGGTGAAGAATCCTACAGTCTAGGGATCTAGATCATTCGTGATAGATCCAAGAGGATGCTTAGACTAAGTCAGGGTACATATATTAACCAGATACTAACGAGATTTAGTATGGAACAATCCAAGAGGGGATTAGTTCCAGTGTTACATGGCCTATATCTTTCTAAGAAAATGTGTCCTCAGACACAACAAGAGAAAGATAGAATGAGTAAGATCCCATATGCTTCGGTTATAGGATCCATCGTGTATGCCATGTTATGTACTAGGCTTGATGTTTCCTATGCACTGAGCATGGTAGGCAGATATAAAGCAGATCCAGAAGAACAGCATTGGACTGCTGTTAAGACTATCCTTAAGTATCTGAGAATAAATAAGAATATGTTCCTGGTGTATGGGGGAGATGAGGAGCTTGTCATCAGAGGGTATACTGATGCTGGTTTTCATACAGATCAGAATGATCTAAAGTCATAATCTGGATATGTTTTCTATCTCAATGGAGGAGCCGTGAGCTGGAACAGTTCAAAGCAGCCAGTTGTTGCCGATTCTACAGTGGAGTCCGAATATATAGCAGCTTCTGATACAGCCAAGGAAGCCGTATGGATTCAGAACTTTTTCTAGGAGCTTGATGTGGTTCCTAGCAATAAATATCTCATTACATTGTATTGTGATAATACTACAGCGGTGGCTCTTGCGAAAGAACCAAGGTCACATCAACGGACAAATAATATACTCCGAAAGTATCACCACTTGAGGGATTTATATCAAAGGGGTGAAGTTTTAGTGAGCATAGTTTCCACAGAAGAGAACGTGGCAGACCCCATGACTAAAGGCCTATCTCAGCAGAAGCATGAATATCATGTGAGAGCAAGCGGGTTAAAGGTTGTTAGCAGTTGTCTCTAGTCCAAGTGGGAGTCTGTTGGAGTTTGTGGCCTAGAACCAACTACTTTGTACTTTATTCATCAATAAAAGTCTTATCACATCTTGATTATTCTTCTGCGTGGCAATGCATGTGATAATGTCCTAAGGATAACTGTTTCATTAAAGGGTCATAGATGATCCCTGCTATGATGAGAACTCGGAAGTTCCATAACACTGTTCCTAAATATATGTTCTATAGACGGATGATATTATTTTAGGGACACAAATAATACAGGACATTAGGGGCAAGGACTCATAAAACATTGAGGAATCATCTCATGGTGTGCGCCCTTGATAATATCTAGGAGGATATTATGAGAATGAGACCCGCTAGTAGGAAATACACATTTCATAGTGTCATTGGATGTTCCTATCTGCAAACGTGTGTATTGATCCTTAGACTTTAAGATTATTATTAACGAGTATTACAACTCGCGCACTTAGATGAATTGACGAAAACTATGATGACACACTGTTTGTAGTGAGGTAGGATACATTGGGTGCGTCACGAGTAATACTGCATTAATAGATAATGCAAGAAAGGATTTGTACCTTATGTTCTATAACAGAAGTAGATATCTCAGGCCCTTTAATGGAATTGATATAGCCTAAATAAATCCATGGCCATGGTAAGGAATGGGCGATTTTGATTCCAGAAAGTCAAAGAAAGAATAATCAAGCATGTGGGTTAATGACACTAGCGTGAAACCCGCTTGATTTGAGATATCGAGGCAAAGGGATTATATTACATGGTAAGCATTCGTAGGAGGTGACACGTCATTTTGGCATTAACTTCTTTCTCTATGGTTGATTTGGCATGTTTCTAGACACTAACCTTGGACTTTAGGCAGGCTCTGCCTAATGCCACTGAGAAAAAGGCCTAGAGGGTCACACACTAAGTGTGTCCATGTGTCTTAGATAAATATTAATTTAACAAGTTAAATAAAGATTATTCCCGACTGTGGTTTAATAATTATTTTAGGATGACTGATCACATTTATTTCGACACTAGTTATTCAAGAGAATATATTGTGGACGAAATAATATTTATTAGTGAGTGATGCAGTTATATTTATTTAAGAAATAAATTGCCATTACTCAAGGTCTAATGAATGTGGTGGAGGAAATAAAGGAAAGTGGAAAAATAAAAGTACACGCCATGTATATTAAATATACATGCCGTGTAGTTTTATGGAAAACAAGTACACGCCATGTATTAATGATTACACACCGTGTACTTTTTCCAGTCAAGATTTTGAGGATATAATATTGTTTTATTAAATGATATTTATTATAATCAGTGTGGGCGCATGTCAAGGTATTAATAATTATACATGGGGGGTTTCAATAAGAGTTAATGAAATAAAAAAACACGTAATGCATTTATTTATTGTCATAACTCTATATCCTCAAACCTGATTATAAATATACTCACAACCCCAACACTTTTCCACAAGAGAATCATTGTGCACAAAAATTCTGAAAAATTCTTTCAAGCCCAAAAGAAATCCTTCCTCCAAGAATGCTCTCAAGACCGAGAGATCAAGGTGATCGAAGGCGGACATCGCAAGCGAAGGTTCTTTCGTGCTAGCACCCGGAGATCCCTTCGTCGACGTTCGGAGATACGTGGCACACGTGTGGATCACCTCTAGAGGAATTATACACTTGGATTCTACGATGCAATGACGGATCACCGAATTGTGACCGGACACATCAACGAAAAAAAATTCCATCCAAGGTAATTTTTTTTGAATTAATTAAATTAATTATAACCAACATATGATGATCCTATCTCTATGGTTCTAGGATTCCCTCTTAAGTTTTTCGTTCCTCGTTCTATTCTAATGATTTGGCGTTTTACATCATGATGGATCTCAGATTGAACATTGTTTAAAATTAAAATTAAATTTGGGCTAACCCACCAACGTGCTTCTACTGCGCCTGGAACCTACACGAACATCAGAACAAGTTGCTGATATTTTCACAAACCCTTTATTGAATGAATCATTATAAAAAATGTGGTTGAACATGGGTGTTCGACCTCTTTCTCTTTATGGTTGATGTATGTGTATTTTCCCCCTCTCTCATCTTAACTTTGGATTTTTTTCAAGGGGGATAATTGTTTTGTTTCATAAATCTATTGAAAAAAAGAGAGAGTTATGGGTAAGATGTGAATTCAGAATTGTTTTGTGCGTGAACTATTACAACTATTTTTTGGAGTGGTTATAGGAAAATAAATTGATTTTTTTTCTAGGAAGAATAAAGAAAATAAAGAGAAAATAAATAGGTTGTCATGATCACTTTTTTTGGATAGCATGTTTTTCCTATTAATGATTCTTGTTTCCTACAATAAGTTAGCTCACGTAGGCTTATAATTATTTATATATAATCCATTTCTTGAGGTTACAAAGTTTAGTGATTTATGAAATTGGTTGACAAAAAAATCCAAAAGGGGGATATTGTTAGGACAAAGATGGTGATGAAGATGTTTTGTATTCAAGTGTTTTATTTTGTTGTCAAGGTTTGTTTTGAAGAAAAGAAATCAGTTCAATTTGTTTTCTGGAAACATTTGTTTTCTTCTTTGTTTTTAAAAAGGATCAGACCCATGTTTTCAGAAAGTTTGTTCTTAGGATGAAAAGGAAAGAAAGAAACTTGAATGAAGGGGATGTTATGATACTTTCCAATGTAAAAGTGATGATGCTTTGCTATTTTGGAATTATCATAAATCATAAGTAAAGGGGTATAACTTATGATAGAAGATTTATGAAAGAGAGGGGGAGTAAAAGTTTCAGTGGAAAAGTGGTGGTGTTGATTGTTTTTCAAAATAATCATTACCTGTTTGTTTTTCATCATACTCAAGTGAAAGTGAATGAAAATACCTAGTGAAAGAGAAATAAAAGAAGTAGTGAAATTGAATGAAAAGACCTTGTGAAAGTGAATGAAAATAAGTGACGAATGAGGTGCCAATGGAAAAGGAAGTGCTGATGAAAAGGGTGATGTCGATTGAAAAGTGGTATTGATGAAAAGTGGTACCGATGGAAAGTGGTTTTAATGGAACAGATGGTGCTGATTGAGAATGAATCATATTCTGAATGTAATTAATCATATCTAGGTAGATCATCATTATCAAATTGTTTTATATCTTATCCATAAATATCATCCTTATTAGATTGTATTGTATCATATTTGGGAATATCATCATTTTTAGATCATATTGTATCGTATCTATTTAGATTATTATTTTCAGATTGTATTTGATCGTACCAAAAAAATGATCGTACCCTGAAATGATCGTACCCAAAAAATGATCGTACCTAGAAATGATCGTACCTAAAAAATGATTGTACTTAGAAAATGGTTATACCTAGAAATGATCGTATCCATAAAATGATCATACCAAGAAATAATCATACATAGGAAATGATCGTACCTAGAAAATGATCGTACACAGAAAATGATCGTACCTAGAAATGATCATACCAAAAAATGATCATACCCCAAAATGATCGTACACAGGAAATGATCGTACCTAGGAAATGATCGTTCAAAGTAAATTATCATACATAGGAAATGATTGTACCCATAAATGATCATACCCAAGAAATGTTTGTACATATAAAAAGGATCGTTATCAGATTGTAATGTATCGTACATAGAAATAATCATATGCATGAAATGATCATACACATAACAAGGATCATTATCAGATTGTAATGTATCATACATAGAAATGATCGTATGTTGGAAATGATCATACATAGAACAAGGATCGTTATCAGATTATAATGCATGGTATGCAGTGATCGTACGCAGAAACAATCATACCCAACAATCGTACCCATCAATCATACCCAACAATCGTACCCAACAATCATACCCATCAATCAAACCCAGAATTCTGGGTTTTCTAAATGAAAAATTGCATTGGGTTTTTGGAATGAAAAATGGGTATGGAGATACAAATTAAAGGTTTGAAGAAGGATATGAACATTGAATAAGAATCAAGAATCTTTGAGAAGTGTTGAAAAAGTAAAAATATATACCATGTTTTTAGGGGATAATTCGAATTTGGGAAATTTTGAGTGAGCGAGAAAGAACTATTAGATTCTCACTAATTTTCTCCTATAAAAAGTGAAAGTACTTTATACTTTCTGACAATGTGCATTTTTCACAGTAGAGGAGAGAGAATCTCTGGGTTTTAAAGAGAGAAGAAGTGGTTTATTAGTGGTGTCGATTATATTTGTCATGACTATTTCATACATGTTTTGAAGTGGTGCCAATTATTTTTGTCATGACTATTGTATGAAATTATTAGAGTGGTGCCGATTCTATTCTATTATATTCAATTGAAATATCAGAACAAGAAGAATCAAACTAGAATCATCTTACTCAAGGTAATCATATATATTGTTTTACGTAGTCTAATATGTTCTTACCTTTCTTATGGGTAATGAAAAGAATAATTTTTTTACAATTGAATACATTTGGTGAATTGAAAAGAAGCACAGGTAACATGAGATTTTACAAAACAAATGTATTACCCTATTGTTCTAAGAGGGTACACATGCACTAGTTTTATTGTTTCATAGTGTAACACAAGTGAAAGGGTAAATCTTACTCATTGTATTCCAAGGATTGATTTCTAATGGATTGTATGGTATTGAATCATTTCCAAACCATACCAAGGACGTAGCTATTAGTATTGAATAGTGAACCTTGTAAATTATTTTGTTCCTTTGGATGTGTGTATATTTGTTTCTCAGTAGATAATTAAAATTCTTTAACAGGAGGCAAAGGTTGTTTCAATTGAAAAGAAACATAAAATAAAAAGAGTATCACCGATTCACCCCCTCCACCGCTCAGTGATATAATACTCCAACTGGGAACTTTTAGGATAACTAAACTACTTTATTATACTTAAAATACAACAAAATTAAGGTAACACATTCAACTTAATAGGTTAGTATGTAATATATTTGTTAAAGATGTTTTAAATAAAATAGAACAATACTTTTTTGACTCCAATAGTGATTATAACTAAACAAGGAAAGCATGAGGATGTCAAGGTAGTGTACTCAACATTGTATATAAGTATTATAAAAACTTTATTATATATCTTGGAAACAAGTCCAAATATATATAATGTTATGTTCTTGGTAATACATTTTCAGAGTTTACCAAAGGAAGAAAAATTTCATTGGTAAAGATAATAATGAGGAATATTTAGGGAACATTAGATTATAGATTTGTTTTTAAAGAAATTAGAGATCAAGTTTTAATGTATTACTCAGACATGGATTATGGTAAAGATTTTGTGGATTGAAAATCCACATGTTTCATAGTATTAAACCTTATAAGAAATTATGTTGGATGGTTGAGTAAAAATAAAGAAATTATAACTCTGTGCAAAATATAGGAAGAGTACATTTCAGTCACTAAGAATTAAAAAAAATTAATATGGTTGAAACAATAATTATAAGATCAAAGATAAGTTTTTCAGTAATCGAAGATAGTTCAGTGTGAAAAAAGAGTGCTATCAAGTTAATAAAGAACATAGTATATAAATTTCACCCAAAAAACATCACAATTCATTATCACTTTTAAAAAAGGAAAAGATCAATTTAGGAATTATGAAATTATAATTTATTGTTACTCATCATAAATTGGTATATATCTTTTAAAATCCACTAAAAACTCACATGATTTAGAAATATCACTTGAATCTTGGAGTTCCATCATCTCGTTCTAACTAAGGTGTTTAACAGTACCCTATTACTTTTTAATATATTGATTTATTTTGATATTTTATTCCATTTAAGTGATTATATTGAGAGTTTTTTTATCAATAAAGGTTGATAAAATATATATGGGACACCATATAAATAATAAAATATCGATATATTTACCAAGAAGAAACCATGAAGTGGCGTCAAAATACTGAAGTTGAATTAATGAGAATAAAATTTTAATTCCTGAATAAAATTATAGGAATTGATATATTCTATTGTTTCTTATACCAAGATCTATCTCACATTGGATTATAGAATTTTTAAATGAATCTTTTATAAGAAAAAATAATGTAGTAGGTGAAGAATAAAACAAGTGTAATAGAAGGGTGGGAAGTGATCATGTGTTATTTTTATAAAAAAGAAAAGATGGAAATGAATGGTAATGTTTGAATTTTCTAACAATGGGTAAGTTTCCTATAATTGATTCAAATGAAATTATTATTCCATTTATTAGGAAAACCCCAATTTTGGGGAAAATAGGTAAACCTCACATAAATGATGAAGAACTGCAGCAATCAAACAACCAAACAGACAAAACATAACCATCCATCACTGCATGGGTTGCCCAGTTGGGTCATCCCACTAATTCCAAGATAGGTCTCTAATATGATTATATGGGTTTGAGTTTACATATCTATCTAACTTGATAGAAATAATGTTATTAAACTCCATAAATGAATCCATGTCAAACATAGGACCAAAATCTAAGAATAAGAAATAAAGTTGTGAGGTAAACCACATTATCTATTCTAGGATGAGATTGTCTTAATATTTATTCTGATTAATATTTTTCCACTCCTCTTATGTAATAGGTTTAGTCATAATATAATGTATCACTGAATGTGTATTGTTGGAATAGATCATGCTATAATTCATGGTCTTTGATTCTTTAGTGTGGATCTTATTAGAGAAAAATTCTAGAAATATTTGCTTACACTACAATAAGTTTTGTTCTTGAAATTAGGAATCACATATCACATCACAATACATTGAATTCATAATTATATAGCTAGGGAAACTACAAGACCTGATAATTGATTATTTATTATTATTCTAGTTATCAATGTTTTCATTTATTATTCTATGAATAATATCCCTATACTACAATGGATTATAAATTTTGAAGAAAACAATGGAGTAACTAACACATCATTTCATAATTCAAGTGGTCATGTCGTGATATATGGAAATAATTATATTATGAGTTGATATAATAACTTGTCATTTATTTATTTATTAAGGTTTTGTATCGACTTTTATGAGTCATAAATGAAATAAATGGAAAGGATAGGTTTATGTATTATTCAATGGATGAAGTTGAAGTTGAAGAAGTTATAAGTAAGTTTGAAGTTTGAATTTGATTTTAAAAAATATCACCATAAAAGAGAATATTTGTGTGCAGTTTATAGAATAGAACAAAGAATATACACAACATTTTAGGGGATAATAAGGAAGAAAAGGTAACAGGGATGTCATTAAATATCTAAAATTTATAGAGTTATATGTTTCTAAATTGAATATTAGTTTTGAAAAGAAGATTTTACGCTTAATACTTGTGAAGATTCAAGTGAGAAGATTAGAGCATGAAGGAGAACACCATTTTTCATATATTACCACATAATTCTCTCATATACTTATAATAATGACCTGCATATTGATATTCATATCACTTTTATCCCTATTGGAATGTTGTGAGCCAAAGTGAGGAAGATACTATAGACCTTGGACAAGTAGTTAACATATCCTAAAGATTATAATCACTTGCTAGAGAAGTAGTGATTGTTGGCAATACCAATACATCATTGATATGAACTCCTGTTATTTACCTTAGTGTGGGTAAACCATGTAAAATATTAGAGTATAACCATTTTTTATTTTTTTATTTGATTGTGTGGTTGTTCAATTGATTCGATAGATTCCAAGTGTCTTTACAAACATACAGAAAAGATCAAAATAAGTTTGAAATAAGTGAATATTTGGAATACCCTAATTCATCCCCCCAATTGTGGTATATATTAGGAAAATGTGTTAGAACAAAACATATATATGTTATGTTAAAATAAATGTAATAAAAGAATAAAAATATATTTTTCCCAATATATGATATATAAAAATACATAAATACTACTAAAATATATTTAATTGGTAAAAATATAGTGTATTTTTTAAAAATATATAAAAATATTAATAGTAAAATTAATTAATTAATATTCATATATATTTAAATAAATATAAATGAACTAATTATTTTATTTAAAATTATAAAAAAAACTATATTCAAAATTTTGAAAATAAATCATTCAAAAATCAAATTTTGAACTATAAATTAATTATACTGGATATTTATAATCTATAACAAATAAAAATAAAATTTAAAAGTAGAATAAATATATACATATCATTAAAATACTTACATTCATGATATTTAATGTATCATTTGATGTTAATAATTCATGGGGCTTATGATTTAAGAGTTACCAAAGTGGAAAATGATTTATGTTACAATCTTCTTTCTTTTGGGAAGGTTTATGTTCAAGGTTATTTTGGATGAAATTATGCGATCATATATTTTTTAACTAAATATTATTTATTTTCCTATGTTTTTAAATGTAGTTTTCATTTTTACTTTCTATTACCTCTCTTATTTATTGAAGAAATATCAAGAAAGTTGTTTGTAAGTGATATTGATCTTTTATGTTTTTTAGATCAGGTAACTTTCTATTCCATGTACATGTTTTCTAAAATGATTTCAAAAATGTTCTTTTATATAATAAATTATTTTCTAAATCCATATTTCAGAATATTTTACCTTCTTTTAAAATGTTTTAAAAAATAAATTTCTCAATGTTTTTCCAAATGGGTCACTTTTGACTCCCTTTTCAAAATGTTTTTAAAAGAATTTTTATTTTTAAAATTTATGATATGAAAAATATTTTCTCAACATCATGCCCATTATTTTCCTTGAATATTAATTTATATGTATAAAATATTTTTTTCAAAGAAATGAGTTTTCATAATATTTGTGAATTTTTAGTTATTAAAAGTGATCTTCAAAATAAGAAAGGTTAATTTACTCAAAATAGTTTTATTGATATTTTAATCTTATTTCAATATCATCAACATCAACATCACTTGTTGTTACTGATTCTATAATGGTGATATTTTTTAATGTTACCATTATCATTCTTTATTTGGATTGGATAATATTTTTTCAAATCTATTTTTATCTAACTCGTTTCTTTTATTAGGTTTAGTCATGTTTTAAAGAGATCGTTATGAAACCCTTTTATTTTCCACAGATTAATCATGTTTCAAAGATATTTTTATGGAACCTGTTTCTTTTCTATTGGTTAATCATGTTTAAAAGGGATTGATAAGGAACCCATTTATTTTTTATGGGTTAATTATTTTTCAAAGAGATTGTTTTGGAACCTATTTCTTTTCCATAGGAGGAGCTAGAGCTGGCAGTTTATCTCTATAGATCTTTTAAGATTTGGTTGTTTGAGAGGGCATGACGTTAGCCATCAGATCAGGCCTATGATTTGCCACAAGACACTTGATTGTCGAATAGCCTTGCAATGGTAGAGAGCCTCATCATGATCAATTCCTACGAAGGGGAAGCTCCTTTTTGTCTTTATGGTTTTACTCTTTTTTTTCATTCGGGTGTGATTTATCTTAAGTCTATGGAGTCTGATTGGGTTTCCCTCCTTCTTCTCTTAAAAGGGGGATTTATCAAATAATAAAAAATATTAAGGCCTTCGGGCTGTTGGAAATGGATTATAATGGAACCCATTTCTTTTCCACGTATTGATCATGTTTCATATAGATTATAATGTATCCCTTTTATTTTCCATGGGTTAATCATGTTTCAAAGAGATTGTTTTGGAACCCATTTCTTTTCCATGTTTGAATCAAGTAACAAAAGAACAATGATCATTGTTATATAAAAAAATTGAAGGATTATAAATGTTTTATTCATGAATGGTACTTAGAAATTATTTATGATCATAGGTGTGCTCAGATAGTATCAGATAGTCTCATTGTATCTTATATGATGGGTGCACCCAGATAGCATTGGGTGATCCCATTATAGATTAAATAATGGGTTCAACCAGATAACACTTCAATGCATTGGGTAATTTTCCTTTAATTTAGAGGCAAGATGGATAGATTTTATGAAGGGTTTATCCTATGGATTTAACTAGGTTATAGTTAATTATTAAATGTGTTTTTAAAATGGGCTATAAAGATAATTTCGTAAGATACCAATATGTTTTCATTATGCTTGTTATGGATAATAAATGTTTCCTCTGATCAAGATTGATATCATATAGATCATGATTATTGATTCTGATTAATATTTCTAATATAAAAGACCTATGAAATGTTTTCATGTTATATGATCTAGGTAATTATGGGTATTAGTTCTCTTAGATCATGCTAATTCACTTTGATTATGTTATAAAACCCTTATTCTCATCTTATTCCCACTAATGACATTCAATTGTTAATGATTATTTTTACCCTTACTGAGTATTTGAGCTCACCCTTATTATGTTTTATTTTAGCCAGGTTATAAATAATGATGTTTAATTAGTTATGTCTAGAAGGGTTTCATATGGATTATTATGATGGAATAATGTGTAATATTAAATGAAGTGTATAGTGGGAGATGGTGTTTATCTTTATGAACTAATTTTTTATGAATCAATGATGTAAAGAGTTTTTCCTAATTCTTCAAAACACTAAACCTAAAATTTCCTTGAGAATGTAATTGATCCCATATTTCCTTAGGTTGTTTTATGTTTTAGATGGAAAAAATTGGGTCACTTTATTGGTATCAAAGATGGAAAAGAAAAGTTTATGTTTTTAGCACCATATCTGGGAGTGTGGGTTCAGGGTTGTCATAATTCGTATCAAATGAAATGTTTAGATAACTTTGGAGATTATGATGTTTAATATGAGGTTATATTAATATCTTTGGATACCATCATTGTTATATAATATTAAGTTTGATAATAGGTTCAAGGTATTTGACACCCCTTTTGAGGTTTTAAGTGATGAGATCTTAAAGTAAATAACGACACTTTTAGAGATTTATTATTTGGTTTAAGTACATGTAAAACTTCAATTTAATGTAAATTTTTTATTTAATGTTTTTTGAAATAAATTTTCAGTTATTGATAACCATTTGGGTTTATATGATCTTGGATATTAAGGTAATTTTAGTAGCACATATTTTATCATATAGATGACCATGGGATTGAAAATTTATTTGGTGATTAAGTGATTAATGTTATTTTAGAAGAAGATCACTATAATTTTATGCTTGTAAGATGAAAGGTATGATATGACATTTGAGGTTAAAAAGATCTTTAATGGTAATATTATTAAGGTTATTTAGGATATAGGTTCATTTATATAGGTAATTATTTAGTTTTAACTTTGGTTATTACTGTTGAATTTTAAAGATTAATGTATTATTTAATTATATGAAGGTTTATTCATTTTTGGAATTATATTACCATGTTATAACCATTTTTAGTTAATTTATAAATATTGGTATACTTGATTATAACTTTTATGATTATGTGGTCCTTTAAAAGTTTATTTTAGTGCTTTATGCATGAAAAATTCATGTTGAATAGTCCTCATTTGTAGAGAAGTATGATATTAAGGTCAAAATTGATTATAGGAATGAATTTCAACATATCAAGTAAGTGAATTTCCTTATTTACTAAATATAGATGGTAAGTAATTACTAAAACCTAGGAAAAGGATCTTGAAATAATCTTTTTTTCTATTACTGTCATTTATGATGATATAAGTGACCTTTTTCGCACTAATTTGGTTTATGGTTTTGTGGTGGTTGACTTTCTCATGATCATTTACTTTCATGTGATCGATGATATCTATCACTATTCATCATTATTTAGGCTTTAAACTTCTTTTTAATATCTAAATATTCAATTCCTACCTATGTTATCCTATTTATAAACCTAGTATGTGTTATTCCAAATGGCCCTCCTACTTTCTTTTCTCTCTTATCAATAGGATGTTTTATAAACCCTTTTTTGGATGTGGGTTTCCAACATATGTATTTTTTTCTAAATAAAAACCAATTACTACCAAGTTTAAGTTAAATTTGTGAGGATAAAATTTATTAAATGGGTATTATGTAACACCCCATGATTTTAAAATAATAACATTATGTTCGATAGTGTGTTCAATACACAATACCAAGCATAAATGTCTCATAAAATATATAATCGTTATAAAAATTCCATTAAATTAGAGGGTACAAATAGTATTAACTAATTTATAAAATATATATCTATATATATTTATATAAATTTATTACTTGGTATAAATTATTGACATATCCTTAGTAAATAATCAATCAATTTTATAATAAATTAATGTTATTCTTCAAAATTATGTTTTCTTCATAAATGTTTTTATTACTTTTTGTAAGAAAATATTATAATTAATTTTTGGAAGATTTGAAAAATTTATTTTATAAAATTAAATTAAATTTTTAAATCATTATATCAAAATTAATATGGGTTTAAATTTTTGGATTCTTTCAGAAAATATTGATTTTTCCGTAAATAGTAAAAAAATACAAATTTTTTGTAAAATTGTCATTTATTTTAAATAAATTAAGTAATTTAAAAGTAAAATTATGTTTTAAATTAACATAAGTATTAATTAGTTATATTAAATATATATAATTACATTTTAATCATCTTTATATTATATTTTAGTATAGGTATAATTTTTAGGTTCAAAACATGATTTTTTCTGGAAACTATTTTAAAGTGCATAATGTTTCTAAATTTTATTTAATTAAAACCCCATAATTTGGAATGATTTAAATGAAATTTATATATTATATATAAATAAATAATAATTTATATTCATACAATAATTATTATTAGTCATATAGTTAATATAAAATCAAATTTTTCTTAAAAATGAACTTCTTGAAAACCCACTTTTACATCGCATTTGTGGGTTTAATTTAAAATTAAAATTTTCTAATTATGTAAATTAAATTTCATGAAATTTATTAAATATTTTTAATTATAATAATTCATATTATCTAATAATTACATCTTAATTTTTTACCATAAATAATAGTGAAAACAATAAAAATTAATTATCATGGTTTAGGTGAAAATGGATTTATAGGAGGTTAAACTAAAAAGATAAGGACTGAAATGACATAAAACTTGTCTAAAATATATTTTATGGCAATATTTTGACCTGATAATGTCTAATTATTGATAATTTTCTATTTTTATCCTTTTGGGATGTGAAAAATGGGGTTACACCTTTTTCTTTTTAAAAAAATAAAAGAGTGTCACTTACCTCAATTATAAAAGGTCACCCTTTCTTTTATCCTCTTCACAACTTCAAATTCCTTTGGATCAAAAACTCTCAGACCAAATTCCCTCCTTAATTACATAAAAAAATATTATAGACCTTATTTTGATCAGAAATCTAACCTAATAAGGATTTTTGTTCTAACCTAAGGAGGTTTTCCGAAGAAGCGGTATCGTTCTTAACCAAGCCTTTTTATTTTATTTATTATTTAAACTCCTTCAAATATAATTAAAATATTCTTATATAAAAAAAATTATATACCATATAATTATATTCTATTATTTTAATTTTATAACTTAAATCCTTATTATCTTTTATCAAATGGGATTTGAAATAATCGTTCATTTGTACGGAGGACTACCGCCTCATGAACCGATGTCATTAATTTTATATCATCGCCTATCATGGATTTTTTAATGATGTGTTTAAATTATATATATATATATATAATATTTGTAACATATTAATAATTATTTAGTTATGATATCACATATTACTTCTTACTTTCAATTCTATGGGGGATACGATAACATTACTCTTGTGTACGGAAGACCGCCCCCTTGCAAAGCATTGTGATTCATTTTTCACTAATGGTTTACATGGAAGTAAATAAGGATAAATTTAATGAGTATATATTATATAAACTAATTAATAATTATAATCATGAAATATTTATTATTATGAAAAGATAATATATCATTTTTATTATTACACTAAAAATGACAATGTTGTTCGTGTGTACGTGTGGACCGCTATCTCCACAAAGTGTTGTGATTATTTTTTATTCCCCACAAAACATTGATGATATATATAAGAATATTTAAATAAAAAATATTTTATTTATTATATTATAATAATTATTAAAATAAAAATAATATATACCTTTTTTCCATAATGATCATTGAAAAATGGAAATGTTACTCATGCATACGTAAAGACTACCATCTCCATGATCGTAATGTAGTACATTATTTATAACCATTTTCATGATTTTTTTAAATTAAAATTGATTAATAAATAAGTTTTTTTTTCATTATTATTATCTTGGAGTTTTTTAAACAATTACCACTTCGAGCACAATTAACACACCAATTCTGTTTTTGAACATGAACTAAACATCCTCAAATCAACAAACGTGGACTTAACTGATTAAGTATTTAAATATTTCATTAAAAAGAAACAAAATAAATTTTTTATGGTTAATTTGTGAAACCTGGAAATATTTCTTATGAAATAAAACAATTTATGTAATCTTATTATACAATAGTTAAAGGACATACAAGAAATGTCTGAACTCAAAGTAAGGGGTTTCTCACCTCGTTTTTTATTTATGTGAGACATATTCTATATTCACCACTTATTTATATTTTATGGTGTATATACTACAAATTTTATATGAAATATCATTAATATTTCATACATTATTGTTTTTTATGTTTCAATATGAATTATTTCATCTAAGGGGATTTGACTTGAATGTTACCAAGTGGTAAACAATTTCATAACTCGATTTCCTTTCATTGGGTTATATTACTTAATCATTTTATTTGATATTATATGATTATGGGTGTAATGAATTTGGTTTTATATTTTAATATTTATACTTATTTTATATGGATTTACATTTTATATACAAAATTGATTCATTAATTAATTCTCAAATTCAATGGTATGATTTTTGTAAGGTTTATATGTCTTAAATTCTCTTTCTTTGAGACATACATTTATGATATGCACCTATATTCATTTTAGGTATATATACTACCATTTGAAATTTTATATCATGAAACTACTTGTGTTCATGATATTTAAGGTACCATTTGATGTTATTCATTCATGGGGACTTTGATTGAAGAGTTACCAAAGTGGAAAAGTATTTATTTTATAATCTCTATTCTTCTGGGATTGTTTATGTCCAATGTTATTTTAGAGGAAATAATGTGATATTATTTTCTTGAACCACATATTTTCTTATACTATAGTTTTTAATGTGTTTTACATGTTTAATTTTTATTTCCTCACTTAATGATTGATGAAATATCAAGAAAGTCCCTTGTAAGTGATATTAATCTTGTGTTTTCTTTTAGATCGAGTTTCTTTATCTTCTATATCCATTTTTTCTAAAATGTTTTAAAAAAAATTCATTTTTAAAAACAAATTATTTCATAATGTAAATTTTCATGATATTTTACTTTCTTTGATAAGTTTTTTTAAATGGTAACTTATTAACATTTTCCAAATTGGTCACTTTTGACTCCCTTTTTCAAAATGTTTTGAAAAGAATTTCTATTTTTAACATTTATGACATGAACATATTTTCCCACCCTCAGATCCATTATTTTACTTGAATATTTCTTTATGTATTTCCAATTTTGTTTTCAAATAAAATTAGTTTCAAAATATTTGTGATTTTTTAGCTTTTAGAAGTGATTTTCAAAATAAAATGGTAATTTTCATCAAAAATGTTTTTAATGGTATTTTAATGGTATTTTCATTCATGAAAGTAAACAAACATTTTTTAATTATACTCCAATGGGTATATTTTTTAATGATACCATCCTAATTCTTTCTCTGGATAGAATATAGTAATTTCAAAGAGATTTTTATGGAACCTATTTCTTTTCAACAAGATAATCATGTTTCAATGATATTATTATCAAACATGTTTATTTTACAAGGGTTAATCATAATTCAAAGATATTATTATGAAACTTATCTATTTTCTATTGGTTAATAATATTTTAAAGAGATCTTACGGAAGCTATTTTTTCCATGGGTTAATCATGTTTCAAAGAGATTTTTATGGAACACATTTTTTTCACGTGTTAATCAATTTTCAAAGATATTGTTATGAAACATGTTTTTTTTCATTGTTTAGTCATGTTTAAAAGAAATTTTGATGGAGTCAATTTATTTTCCATGGGTTAATCATGTTTCAGAGAGATTTTTATGGAACCTGTTTCTTTTTCAAGGGTTAATCATGTTTCAAAGAGATTTTTATGGAACCCATTTCTTTTCCATGGGTGAATATAGTAATGAAAGAACAATGATCATTTTTATGTAAACATTTAACAGTCCAGGTATAGATAAAATAAGTCTTTTAATATTTATTAATATTTATGAATTAGAAATTAATTTTACCTTAAAATGGATTCTACTTCCAATAGCACACCTGACACACAACAATGTGTTCTTCAAAATCTTTCATTTCACGCAAGTCAGAGTTATTCCAAAAAATAATATATTGTTAATATTATAATTTAATATGGTCATTTTAGAACCTTGTAATGGAATACTTACTTAAAAACATATTTTTTATACTTTTATAATTTTTTATATGAAAAATAAACTTTATTTTTTAAATAGGGATATACAAATTTACTTTGGGTGTATTTTTGATATTTTTTCAGAACTTTCAGATTTTGATAAATAGTAAGTAATATTGAATTTTAATTGAAAATTGATTTTTCATGTAAATACATTATATAGTTAAATTATGTTTTTAATTTTTTAAGGTATAATTAGATCAAATTTATATCATTTTAACTAATTTAGGACATTTTAAACAATTTCACATTGAATTTAGATATATAAAATTTAAAATATTTTGAACGTTTTTACTTTAAAAAAACTTTTTTGTCATCCCGTCTGTGGGATTAATTTTAAATTAATTTCTAGAACTTCTATAATTGGAATTTGTAAAAATGGATTCCATATTTATAATCATAATAATTTATAATTTATAATAAAGTAACTTAGTTTTTGACCAAAAATATTAGGGAAAATAATTAAAATTAGTTATAGTGACTAGGTTATAGATGTGTTTACTTAGTGGTTAAACATTAATATTTAGAGTCTAAATGACCTAAAACATTTAAAAAACCAATTGGATGTACATTATTCGTCCATATCCTACCTTGGAGCGAATTGGGTTCATTATTAGAGTCACATTATGTAATGGAGACCTCCTAATAGTGTTTACCTTTTTGTATTTACAAGAATACCACTCCCCGTCCACTATAAAAAGGCACTCACCCCCCCACTTACTAACACCTCTAAATACCAATTGAATGGTTAAAAAAAATTCCAAAATAATCTCCCAAAATCCCCCTACTCACTCTATAGGCCTCTATTTTGGAAAAAATCAAACCAAGAAGTTATTTGGTGCAAACCAAAAGGAGTTACTCAAAGAAGAGGTAACTTTCATCAACATGAATTTTCAATTTGTTTCCTTATACACTCCATTAATTTCAGTTTATATAATGATTATATAATTAAGTAATTATATTAAATATACTTATATTTTTTTATTTTAAGTATTCTACCTATACCTACACACACTTCCATCAAATGGGTAACGAACCTACTGTTCATGTGTACGGAAAACTACTACCTCGTGAAATGATGTTGTTTTTTTCCTTTACCACCTCTCATTTTTAAGAATTATGATTAAAAAACTATTTTAAATGATAGATATTATATTTATGATGTCTTTATACCTCGTTAATTATTATATAACACATACTTTCATGATTTCCATTTTCTGGGTACACGATAACATTGTTGTGGAAGTGTGGACTACTGTCTCCTCAAAGCGATGTGATACATTTACACATTACATGGAATGTATTAAAGAAGAATTTAATAAAAAATATTTTAAATTAATTACATATTTATGATATTTATGACTTAATTAACTTTCTATAAATATAATATATCATTTTATTTAACAACCATTCACAAACTAAAAAAAAGGTGACAACGTCGTTCGTGGATGTGTGGACTACTGCTTCCTTTACGTGATGTGATTCCTTTTACATCATAATAATTATATAGATAAGTATATAAGATTAAATAAAATGTTATTTATGATATAATTATCATTATATAAAGATAAATTTTACTTACCTTCTTTCTATAATGATCATTGAAAAATGGGAATGTTACTCATGCGTATGTACGGCCTACCGTCTCCATAATTATAATGTCAGCTATTTTTTCATAACAATCTTCCATGATTGGTTTCAAAAATAGAATTGACATATAAATATAATAATTATTTCATAATTAATATTTTTTATAATTTTATATAATAACCCCTTTGACCATATGTGACCTACCAAAGTCATTTTTGACACATGAACCAGATATATTCAAAACACCCGATGTAAACTTAATTATTTAAGTAGTTGTATAAAAAATTGTATTATGTAAAATTAAAGTAATATAAACTTGAAATATTTTATTATTCAATTAAATAATTATCTTAATTTTATTATTCTAAAATATAAAGTCCCACATGACAAGTCAGAATTAATCTAAGAGATTTCATGTTGATCTCCTTTCATTAAGGCATATCTTGATCTAATAAAACTTTATTCTTTTATGAGGTGTATATATAGTCCCTTTGAAATATAATATCATGATTTTATTTATTCTCATGCTATTTAATGTTTTTTTAAAATTTATTCTTTCGTGATGCTTTTGATTCAAATATTTTAAAGTGGTATGAGACACTTTTATTTAAAAACCCCTTTTTATATGTTTTAATGTTTAATTTAAAAATATTTCCTCCATGAAAATATTCTTGATATTATTTTATATTTTTATTTATATAAAGTGATTATAAAGAAAATTTTATGTATATTTTTAATTTCATTCTAATGTTTACAAAAATGAATTTTTTATGTGTTTTATACAGAATGTTTTGACAAACAACAAAAGGAATGTTCTATTAATAACCCACATGGTAACAATTAATTTTACACCATTGTGTCCATTATTTAATTTTTGGCTTCCTTTGAAATATTTCATGTTTTATTAAATGAAAACCCTTCTTTCCTTTTTTTTGGGTATTTTGGTTTTGAAAATGCTTTTTCAAAAGAAAGGTGAATTTTATATTAAAAATGGAATTTTTGAACGAAAATGGTATTTTAATATATAAAAGTGATTTTAATATGAGATTAAAATAGTTTTTAAAATGATGAAATGATTTAATTCATGTTGTGGTTCTTGGAAATTATAAATGATGGGTGTTCCCATATGGTATCGGGTGAGCCCGTTATAGCCTAAACAATGGGTGCACCCAGATATCACTTCAATGCATTGGGTAATGATTATATTCCCCAAAGAAATATATTAGAATTTGGATATATGGTTATTTAAATCTATAAGGGTTCTGTAAGGGTTCAATCTAATGTTGTCTTAAGGTACCTACATGAATTTTCTATGATTAATGATATGTTTTTATGGAAATAATTTTTTTAAAAAGGTAAATTAAATGATAATTTTATGGGAATAATATTTCCCTTTTGGGTAAAATGATATGTTTTCATGAAAGGGTTTTATTGAATTTAAAGTTTTATCAATGGACTAATGGTTTCCTTATTTTATGTCCCTTACTGAGATTTTTATACACATCCCACATTTTTAAAAAAAATTCAAAGGATTTAAGGATGAGTAAGGGATTGAAATATGTCAATTTGAAAGTCATGAAGAGTTTTCATAAATGATATCATGATTTAGTTTTTATAAGTTTGATATGGTGGAAAAATGGATATTTTTTGGAAGTTTCCACTTTGTATTTTATGGTTTTGTTATATATTTGATATGGTCTAATTATCTAAAAATCTAAAAGTGAAAGGATCATTAATGTGAAAGAAATTAAATTCTTAACTAAAACTCAAGATTATGTAATTTTTAAGGTTGGGGCCTTATAGTTGGTATCAAAGGTTGGTTTAGATAACATTAGAGGTTATGGTAATATTAATAACTTTACCTCAAAATATTTTACCTTATGGTCAAGTCAAAATGTTATAGAATTTTGAATATTTCCATATTGATTCATCTAAAATAAGTCTGTTCAGAATGGTTTTTTGTAGAGGAAATAGGGAAGAGGTAGTGGGAAGGAACTGATAGGAATATATCCTTCTAAATCAGCATCCTGATATGGTCAGAATCAGAACAAAATAGTTTATTGCAGTAATGGATTAGTTAACCCAGGTGATAAATGGCACTAGTATTCATGCTAGAGAGGAACTTTATCTACCCTGAAGTAACATGTATTTTATGGAGGATTTCATGAGGAAACATCCCCCATCATTTAGTGGATCAATTAACCAAATGGTAGTTTAAGGATAGATCAATGCTCTGGAAAAGATATTTGATGTCATGGGATGTTCAAAACATTAAAAGGAAACCCTTTTCATTTATCTTTTTAAAGGTGAAGCTGGTTGATTGCGGAACTTGATTAAGAATATCAGATAGAAAGATGATCTTAATGTCATAGAATAGGAAAAATTCAAGTAAATTTTCCTTGAGAAATATTTCCCTAAGGTTTTTTACTTTTAATGGAAAAAAATCCCTAGAATTGTGGAAAAAAATAATGATTTCATAGCTGCATATGATGGAAACTTCACAAGATTGTCCAGGTAAGTGCTATATTTTCTTCGGGAAACCTATTGAAAAATTAATCAATTTTACTCAGGATTAATACCAAGTGTATAAAGAGATTTCTACAAATTATATTTTAAAAGCTATTATAAAAATTTTCATTGTACAAAAAAGGTTGAGATAAAGTTTTCTAACTCTTATATGCCTCATGATTATGAAAGTAAATAGCAGTCAGGATGACAGGAAATGGGGAAACATGCAATAAAGAAATCCAGAGTTAAGAAAATAAAGTTTCAATCATGTAATAAGTGTGTTAAAAATCACTCTAGATAATTTCTTATGAATAAAGTGAAGTTTTACCGATGTGCAAATTTTGGAGACATGGCCTGAAATATAAGGAAAACAATCTCTGTGAATCAACGAATGCGATAAGTGATATCCATACGATGGTAATATGTTTTAGTCGCAATGATATGGGTCATTATTCTAATTCATGTCTGGATTTAGTTTTATAGGATGGAAATATTCATGATAAAAAACATAAAGGTGTATCAAGGTCATCTTTTACTACTACAATTGATGTTGGGTCAGCGGTGACATGTATGTTACTTGTGTATTCAAATTATGTCAGTTCCCCTTTTGACTTTGGATCTTCACATTCTTTCATTTCGGATAAATTTTCAAGTAAATTGAGAATATCACCTAATGAAAGAAAGATACAAATTTTGGTAAAAACTCTTGATGGAAGTATCAAAGGAAAAAATATTTAGAGGAATATTCCTATTTTCATCAATGGGATGGTCTTTCCTATAAATCTTGTTGAACTGGCCATAGTAGATTTTTATATCATTCTTGGTATGGATTGGATTTTAGTTTATCAAAATAAGATATATTTCAATGATAATAAATTCATGTTCAATGACTTCATTCCTTTTATAACTTACCAATAAGATGATAAATTAATTAGAAATGGAAATGAATGTTACCTAGCTTATATTGTTGAAAATAAATAAACCATTTAGATTAGTTAATTTTTAGTAGTAAATGAACACATGGATGTTTTTCTAGATGATTTTCTAGGTTTTATTACTAATCGAGAGGTTGAGTTTACTGTAGACTTATTACCTAATTATAAGGAAATTTCTAAACCCCCTTATCAAATGGATCAAGTAGAAATCTTATAGTTGAAAAATAAATTGACAAAGTAATTAGATAAAGGTTTCATATGACCTAGAACTTCACAATGGGGTTCTCTTGTATTGTTTGTTAAAAATGAAGATGGATCAAGGAGACTGTTCATTGATTATAGAGACTTTAATAACATCACTATTATGAAAAAAAGTATAATTTTCTTCATATTAATGATTTGTTTTATCAGATATAGGGAGCACAATATTTGTCAAAGGTTAGACTGAGGTTGGGGTACTATCAATTGAATATAAAGGAAGTTTAAATTTAGAAGACTATGTTTCAAACTAGATATGGCCACTATGAATTTGTAGCTATGACATTTGGGTTATCTAATTCACCTATTGTATTCATGGATCTTATGAATAGAGTTTTTTATGAGTTCTTGGATAAGTTTGTGGTTGTGTTTATTGATGATATTTTAGTATTTTCTAAAATTCAATAGGAACATGAAAGGCATCTAAGGGTTGTTTTGAAAACCTTAAAAGAAAATAAATTGAATGAGAAATTTATCAAGTGTAAATTTTGGTTGCAACAAATTTCATTCCTTGGTCACATAGTTTCTAAAGTTGGTATAATTATTGATCCTACTAAAATGAATGTTGTTTAATAATGACAAAGTCCCACAAATTTCACTAAGATTTGTAGTTTTATTAGATTATAGGCTTACTACCAATGGATTGCTGAAAAATTTTATTAGTTATATATAAAATTGACTATGTTAACTCAAAATGGAGTTAAGTTCATCTGGATAAAATAATGTGATGTTTTTTTAGGAACTGAAAAGAATATTGGTAAATGATCCAATTTTATCCTTGCCTTATAGAAATGGTGAATTCTTCAACTACAGTGATTCTTCATTGAAAGGAATTGGTTGTTTCCTAATTCATAATGATTAGGTAATTAATTATGATTCACTTTAGTTGAAACCTCATGAGTTAAATTACCCTACACATGATTTTTAATTATTTAATGTTGTTTTTGATATAAAATTTGGAGGCATATTTTTTTATAGAGTAAAGTGTGAAATATACATTGATAAAAAAAATTGAATTATATTTTCACTTCAAAATAATTGAACATGTGATAGAGAATATGGCTATAACTAATCAAGGATAATGATTACACGATTCATTATCATCCTGGAAAATAAAACAATGTGTTTAATGCTTTGACTTAAAAAATAAATGCAACATTAAACATGTTACATTTGGAATGTGACCCTTTGGTAAATTATTTGATGAATTTTGGCCAAGAAGTTAGGGATATAGGGACATCCTCTATTTTGATTTAGCTTTCAGTGAAGTTGAATTTATCTGGAACAATTAAGAGGAGTCAGAAGGTGGATTGATATTTGAAATAAAAGGTAGAATCTTTTAATAATGGTAATCTTACTAATTTTATTATTGTTGAATAACGTGTTTTGTGATTTTGAAAAATATTATGTGTTCCTTATGATTACCAATTGATGAAAGAGTTATTAACTAATGCTCATAGTTATCTATTTTTGATTTATCTAGGAAGCACTAAGATGTACATTGACCTTCAAGAGTATTACTAGTGGGTTGGAATGAAAAGAGATATTGATTACTTTACTGTGAAGTTTTTGACTAGTCAACAGGTTAAATAAGAAAGAGAGTAAACAAGGGGGTGATTCAACCATTGGCAAAACTGAAGTGGAAATGGGAGAATATATTAATGGATTTCATGGTTGGATTTCCAAATAAATTTCAAGGTAATAATACAATTGGGTTTATTATTGACCGATTAACTAAATCTACACATTTTATTCCCATTTGAGATATGACGTCTTTATAGAAACAATCTAGAATATATCTAAAAGAGAATAATAGCTTACACGGAGTTTCTCTATCCATTGTATCAGATCATAATCCCAGGTTCACATCTAATTTTTGGAAAAGACTTTATAAATCATTGGGTACTAAATTAAATTTTAGAAAAGATTTTCATCCGCAATCTGATGGATGATCTGAGTGGACAATTCAGACCATGGAAGATATGCTTCATTCTTTCTCAATGGATTTCCTAGGAAATTGAGATCAACAAATTTATTTGGTTGAGTTTTTTTATAATATCAATTTTCATTCCAGTATACAAATGGTACCATTTGAGTCATTATATGTAAATTAGTGTAACAATGGTTTTTGGAATGATGTAGGAGAAAGTAAGTTGATGGGGCCAGATTTGGTAAAGGAAACAACAAAAAAAGTTTAGGTGATTCAACGACATTTGAGGGTAGCTCAGAGAAAGAAGAAAATTTATATATATAACCAGAGGAAATATATTTTTTCAAGGTAGGAGATCATGTATTTATCAAAGTTTCTCCATGGAAAAGTGTGATGCAATTTGGTTAGAAGGGGAAGCTAAGTCCATGGTTCATTGGACCATATAAAATCCGGGATAATGTTAGATCATTTTACTACCGAGTAGTTTTACCTCTATGTTTATCCCAAGTACACAAAATATTTCATGTTTCAATTTTAAGGAAGCATATACCATATTACACTTATGTTATGATCCCTGAAGTAGTTCTACTGGAGGAGAATCTTTCTTATAAGGAGCAACCAACTCATGTTCTTGACCACAGAGAGAAAGTGTTGAGGAATAAGGTGATTCACTAGGTTAAGGTTTTATGGAAAACCATATGGTTTAAAAGGTAACATGGGAATACAATAATTCTACGAGGGGAAAATATTCCCACTTATTTGATAAGTGAATAAAATTACGAGGATGCAATTTCCAAAAGGGTGGAAGGATATAACATCCCAGATAAATATAGAATAATTCATTTTTATATTTATTAATATTTTTGAATTATATAATAATTTTAACTTAAAAGGGATTCTAATCCTAATAGAGTACCCAATACGTAACAATGAGTTCTTCGAAATATTGCATTTCATGAAAGACCATGTTATACTGAACAATAATATACTGTTAATATTATTATTTAATATGGTCGTTTTTCATATTTTAATAAAAAACTTTAAAAATAAATTTTGACACTTACAATTTTTATATGAAAAAATAAATTTCATTTTTTAAAGTGGGATATCATGATTTACCTTGAATGTATTTTTTTTTGAAAACATTCATAGTTTCATGAATAGTAAATAATAATGAAATTTAATTAAAAAGTTATTTTCCATCTAAATAATTTATATAGTAAAATTTTGTTTCTAATTGGTTTTAAAGTATAATTATATCACTTTTATATCAGGTAAACTAATTTAGGTCATTGGAAACAATTTTACATTGAATTTAGATATAAAAACTTAGCAAACCTTTGAACATTTTTACGTTAAAAAACTTACTTCGTCATCCCATATATATAATTAATTTTAAATTAATTTATTACAGTTATGTGATTTTAATTTGTAAAAATGGATTCTATATTTTGAATTTAAATAATTTATAATGTCTAATAAGTTTAACTTAGTTTTTTTTCCAAAAACACCAGTGAAAGTAATTAAAATTAATTACAATGATTAAGGTAAAAATGTGTTTACATAGTGGTTAAAATTTAATATTAAGAGTCCAAATAACCTAGAAACAAGTAAAAAACCAATTGGATGGCCATTATTCGACCATATCCACACTTTTCTCGAATTTGGTTCACATTATGTAAGGGATACCTCCCAATAATGTTTACCTTTTTATATATACAAGAATACCACTCCCCCTCCATTATAAAAGGAACTCACCCTCTCACTTATTCACACCTCTAAATCCCATTTGGATAATCCAAACCCAACCCATATAATCTTCCCACATCCCTTCCCTCACCATAGAGGAATTAATTTGGGAATAAATCCAACTAAGAATTTTTGTAGTGCAAACTAAAAGGTGTTACTCGAAAAAGAGGTAACATTCATAAACATGAATTTTTACTTTATTTCCTTCTCCAATCCATTAATTTCACTTTATATCATGATTATATAATTAAATAAGTATATTAAATATACTAGTATGTTTTTATGTTTATGTTTATACTTACACCTATACACATTTCTATCAAATGGGTAACAAACTTACCATTCGTGTGTGTGGCGAACTACCGCCTCACGAAACAATATTGTTCATTTTTCCATTACCACCTCTCATGGTTGGTAATTATGATAGACAAACTATTTTTATATGATATTTATTATTTTTTAAAACATATTTAATTGTTATATAAAATATATGTTCACACTTTCCTTTTTTGTGGGTATATGATAACATTATTATGGACGTGTGGACTACTGCCTCCTCAAAGCGATGTGATACATTTACACATTACATGGAATGTATTAAAGATGAATTTAATTGAAAATATTTTAAATAAATGAAATTTATATGATATTCATGAAATAATTAATTTTTTAAAAATATTATATATTATTTTCTTTGACACCTTTTCACAGACTAAAAAAAGTGATAACGTCGTTTATAGACATGTGGACTACCTCCTCCTTGACATGATGTGATTACTTTTACATCAAAACAATTATATATATAACTCTATGTGATTAAATAACATGTTATTTATGATATAATGGTAATTTTTTAATGATAAATGTTACTTACCTTCTTTCCCTAATGATCGTTGAAAAATGGGAATGTTTCTCATGCATATGTATGGCCTATTGTCTCCATGATTATGAAGTTGGTTCATTTTCCATAACCATATTTTGTGATTGGTTTTAAAAATATAATTAATTTATAAATATGATAATTATTTAATGATTATTATTCTTTTAATGTTTATATAATGACCCTTTTCCCGTATTTGACCTACCAAAGTCGTTTTTGACACATAAAATGAATAGGGTCAAAACACCCAATGTAAAATTAATTATTTGAGTAGTTGTATAAAACATTATAATTTGAAAAATAAAATTAATATAAACTTGAAAATTTTTATATATAAATTAAATAATTAACATAATTTTATTATTTTTGAAGATAATGAAACATGTGATAGGTCAGACTAAAGGTAAAAGATTTTGTCTCAATCTCATTTCATTGAGGAATATCTTGATGTTATACAATTTTATTGTTTTACGAGATGTATATACCTCCCATTTAACATATAATACAATGAATTTATTTATTATCATTTTTATTTAATGTTTTGTTAAATTTTATTCTTTTATGGGGATTTTGATTCAAATATTTCAAAGTGTATGAAACACTTTGATTTAAAAATACCTTTTTAGATGTTTTAGGATTTCACTTCAAAATATTTTCCTCCATGTAAATATTCTTGATATTATATAATATTTTAATTTATATAAAGGGATTATAAATTACATATTACTTCAATTTTTAATTTCATTGAAATTTTTTCAAACAGGAATCTTTTGATGTGTTTTATACGAAACGTTTTTACAAATGATAAAATAAATTTTCTATTCTTAATGCACACAGAGACAATGAATTTTTTACCATCATGGAAATTTTTATTTTTGGGCTTCCTTTGAAATATTTTATGTTTTCTTAAATGAAAAACTTTCTTTCTTTTTTTGGGTATTTAGGTAGTGAAAAGGGTTTTTTCAAAAGAAAGGTGTATTTTATATTGAAAATAGGAATTTTTTTAAAATGGTATTTTAATATATGAATGTGATTTTCATATGAGTTTAAAATATTTTTTCAAATAATGGAATGTTTTATTTCATGTTTTGGTTCTTGGACATTACAAATGATGGGTGCACCCAGATAGTATCTGGTGAGAATGTTATAGCATAAACAATGGGTGCGCTTAGATAGAACTTCAATGCATTGGGTAATGATTATATTCTCTAGATAATTATATTTGAAGTTGGTTTTATGGTTATTCAAATATGTATGGTTTCAATAAGGATTTGTTGTGATGATGTACCAATATACCTACTTGGATTTTCATTGCTTTATTGTGAGTTTTCATGGAAATAATTTATTTTAAAAAGTTAAATTAAATGATATTTTTAAGGGAATGATATTTTCATTTTTAGGTAAAATGTTATGTTTTCAAGAAGGGGTTTTTTATGAGTTGTAATGTTTATCAATGGACTAAAAATGTCCTCTCTATATTCCTTACTGAGATTTTTATGCACATCCCATATTTTTAAATTTGTTTCACATGATTTAAGGATGAGTAAGGGATTGGAAGAGCTATAGTTGAAAGACATGAAGATTTTTCATAAAAGAGATCATGATTTATTTTTTAAAAGTTTTATATGGTGTAAAAAATGGATACTTTTTAGAATTTTACACTTTATATTATGTGGTTTTGTTATGTATTAGATATGGCATAATTCTCTAAAACTATAAACCTGAAAAGATCCTCAATGTGAAAGAAAGTAAATTCTTGACTAAAACTCAAGATTATGTAATGTTTAAGGCCATGTCATTATATAGAAAGTGAAAGATACCAAATATTTGATTCATGAATGGTACTTAGATATTATTGATGATCATGTGTGTTCCCAACTTGCATCTGGTGATCCCATTATAGCTTAAATGATGGGAGCACCCAGATAGTGTCAGGTGATCATATTATAGCTTAAATGATGTGTATGCCCTGATAGTTATACAATGTAGTGGTAATGTTCCTTGAATTTAAAGTAAATGAGGAAGTTGTTGAAGGGTTTCTCTTTTGTATTTAACTGGGCTCTATTTAATCCTGACATAGGTTTAAAATGAGTTATGAAGATTATAAGGACCCAACCTTAAACATTACATAATCTTGAATTAAATGGTTAATTCACATTGAGGATCTTTTCAGGTTTATAGTTTTATATAATTAGGCCATAACTTATTACATTACATCTAAAATATTAGAATGTAGACACTTATACTCAGTATCCATTTTTTCATAAAATAAAAAACTCTAAAAAAAGAGTCATGTCTAGTTCCATATTGTAGACATAATTACTTTTCCTTGATCCCATCCTTGACTCTATTCATCATTATGTCCCATGAAAAATATTTCAAAAAAAAAAAGAAACATGGTATGAGCATAAAAATCTCAATAAGGGATACACAAAGAAAGAAAACTATTAGTTTTTCAAAACAACAAGTAAACCATGAATAATTTATCTTAAGTAATACTTTTCACCTTTATGAAGTAGTAAATACTCTTCACTGAATAAAAGATCATTGATTACCCTTTTGTAACAAAAATATTACCATAAAACACATATAAAGAACACATAACATATAAAGGTAACTTGGGACATAAACATACTTAAATGGAATAAACATACGGTCAACTTCCACACATATCACTTAATGGAATATCCATACAGACAACTTCCAAACCCAATGCATTGGAGGTTATAACGTAACAACCCCTCCTAGTTTATCATGGCACCACCCGTCATTGGTTTTATCATGTAAACACCTATCAAATGTCAAAAAACATTATAAAATCATAACACATAAAATATTGAAAATATAATTATTTCACTAATAAAATTTCATTTGAAATCAAAATAAATCATTTCAAGATATTGAAATAATAAATCAATTTCAAAAAGAATTTTCAATATTAAAACACCAATAAAAGAATAAGGGGTTTCTTTTTCATTTTAAAAAAACATTAAGGTATATAAAGGAAGTCAATTAATGATTACGGCGGTGGAGAGGTCATTGTCGCCACAAACATTAAAAAAATTCCTTTTTTCGTCTAATAAAATGATTCATAGAAGAAATATTCACTTTGAATTAAATTAAAAGTCAAAGGGTTTTATTATACACCGTATAAAAGAAAGTTGTGTATAAATCAAAGTATGCCTCAATGAAATCATATTGAGATAAAGTACCTTACCTAGTATCCGACATGACCCGTTCGTTCTTTAATTTCATGAATAATAAACTAATGTTAATTTCAACTTTCTTAAGAACCTTTTTCAAGTATATTATTCCTTTTATATCACTTATTACCTTGCTATAACAAATAGTTAATTATTTGAGTTTATATAGGATATTTTATCGATGTTCAGAACTTGAGTTAAAAATGAACTTGTTATAATTATAAATTGTCTATGTGGTCGAAATTCCATTATCTCCAGAATGATATTAATAATTTATATATCATATATATCATATATATCCAGTATATATATGTATTTATAATAGTACATAACATTTGGAGGTAAGAAATGAAATGCACCGTTCATGGAGACTGTAAGCCATACATACGCATGAATGCTACTTTCATTTCTATTTCATATTTAATGGAATGAAAATTAATGATACATAGTTATATTATAATTATAGTCTAATATCATATATATAATTTCATTAACTCCATATTTTATACATTCTACATATGGCATGGACGAGTCATATCACTTTGAGGGGGTGGTAATCCGCACTTCCTCAAATGAAATTATCATATTTACCCACAATGGAAAACATAAAGGTATTCTATAAATGAAATATACCAAAGAATATAAACAATATAAATCTAATATATATCACATATAAATATAGTTCCATCTTAATGGCCACCATGAGAGGTGGTAGGAGATAATTTAACAATCATCGTTTTGTGAGGCGTTAGTTTGTCGTCCACAGAAACAGTATGTTCTTTACCCATTAGATGGAGGTGTGTGTAAGTGTAGTCCAAATAATTTTCAAAAAAACAACCTAGTATATTGAGGATATTGGTGTTGTTATAAAATAATGGAAGAAAAAGATTTTAGTGGGTTATAGACGGAAAATAAAACAAAAGAACTTAAGAGAAGACGTTACCTTTAAATCAGGTAACTCCCTTTGGTTTGCACCAAAAGGCTTTCTTGAAGTGTTTTATACATAAGGTAAGGATTATAGGTGTAATATATGGATCTTGAGAGATTATTTGGTCAGATTTTGGATGATCCAAGGGTATTGAGAGGTGTGAGTAATGGGTTAGAGGTGAGGGCTTTTTATAAGGGGGAGGGGCTCTTTAGGAATGTTTGAAAATATTATTTTATTATATAATGATTTTTGGTTTCTAAAGGTCCAAAACTCATTAAAGTTGAAGATAAGATGAATAATGTTAGAAATAAAATCATCCAATAAGAATTGTACAGGTTTTAGTTATTGTTTTAATCTTTATAATCTTATTTATTTAAATCATTCATTAATGAGGTAAACACTGCATCATTATTGTGTCTTAAATAATTTTATTTATTTGATGTCTAAAAATTATAAAACAAATAATATGATGTAGGAAATATTTTTATCTTTCAAATTAATATTTAGAGTCGAGTAGATACTTATATAACCCCATTTAAAAATTGATTTACTAAAAGATATATGATTATGTCGTTTTTGTCTTTACTTTAAATTAATTAATATAAAGTGTCATTATCACTCTTAAGTGGCTCCATGAGGTCCCAAAATCGACCCAAGGATTCCCATGGTCGTAAATGTATCAACCAATAGGATTAGAAAATATTTTAGGGTAAATTAATATTATTATAATATTATATTTACATTGAATTACCTTATTTACCTTTAACTGTGGTAAATAAAAGTCAAAAATTACTATTCACCAAAAATTATTTTCATCTTATTGAACCACATTTTACTTAATAATAACAACCATGTATGTCAAATTTTTGAGATTTAGTTCACATAAGTGGTAAAATTTCATTTAAATGAAAAAGTTGGTTTTTTAACTACAACTACGTGTTTTCACTATTTATCAAAAATTGAAGGTTTTCAGAAAACTTCCAAAAATGAAGCCTAAGATATATTTGATATTCAAAATACAGAAATTATGTCTAATTTACCAAATTCAAAACATAGAAGTTGCATTAATTAATTTAAAATCAATTCCCATTGTGAAAGCAAAACACATGTTTTTAAGAAATAATAACTATCAAAAGATTGACACTTGTTTATGTCCAATTTCAATGTGAAATTACTTCTAATGACCAGAATTGGATTAAATGGTAAAAAATATTCTAATTACACTTTATAACTAATTAAAAATATAATATAACCTTATAAATAAATTATATTAAAAGGAAGTTTTGAATTAAAATACAGTATTTTTTACTATCCATTAAAAAAGGAATTTTATCAGAAAAATACCAAAATGTTACACAAATTAAATTTTGATGTCCCAATTATAAATAAATATTTTATTTTGTCAAATAGAACATCTAAAAGTGTCAAAAACTAGATTTAAAAAGGGTTCTCCATTAAATGACGGTAAATTGACCTTTTAAAGAATATTTGAGTATTTATGCTTAAAATTAGATTCATTCACATTTTAAGCCTCTAAATTAAATGTAAAAACATTTAAAAAAATGTATAATCATATTTTAGTTAATTATATTCATTCTCTCCAATTCAACAGCTAGGCGTTAACTACCATTTACAATAATATTGTATTATTATTTTTCAGTATGACTCGGCATTGTGTGCAACATAAGATTTCAAGGAAACCCGTTGTTGCGTATCAGGTACACCATAAAACATAGTATCCTCTTTAATGTAAAATTAATATTTAATTCAGAAATATTAATAAATATGAAAATTAATTATTCTTTATTTACCTAAGATGTTACATCCTTCCCCCTTTTGGAAAATTTTTCCTCTCGATTTTATTCACTTATCAAATAAATGGGGGTATTTATCCCTTATAGAATTTTCAGGTTCCCACATTGCCTCTTCAACCGTATGGTTTTTTCACAAAACCTTTACCCGGTGAATTACCTTATTCCACAACACTTGCTCTCTTCGTTCAAGAATCTGGACTGGTTGTTCCTCATAAGAGACATTCTCTTCCAACTGAACTACCTCTGGGCTCAAAACATGAGATGGATCCGATATATACTTTCTCAACATTGAAACAAGACAAATATTGTGTACTTGGGATAAACATATAGGTAAATCCACTCTATAGGAAACTGATCCAACTTTCTCTAGGATTTCATAAGGTGCAATGAACCTCAAACTCAACTTTCCTTTCTTACCAAAATGCAACACACTTTTCCATGGAGAAACTTTGAGAAAGACATGATCACCTACCTCAAAAGAAAGATCCTTCCTCTAGTTATCCACAAAACTTTTCTGCCTTCTCTGAGGTGTTCTCATGTGCTTCTAAATCAACTGAACCTTTTCTTCCATATCTTCTGCCAATTTTGGTCCCATCATCTTTCTTTCACCCACTTCATCACAAAAAGATGGAGTTCAAAACTTCTTCTAATATAATGCCTCAAATGGAGCCATCTGTATACTGGAATGAAAACTGTTATTATAAAAAAACTCAACCAAAGAAAGATATTGGTCCCAACTTCCCTGGTAATCCATTGAGAAAGCACATAACATATCCTCCAAGTTCTGAATTTCTCATTCTGACTGCCCATCAGATTGAGGATGATAAGATGTACTAAAATTTAATTTAGTACCTAACGACTTCAGAAGGCCTTTCCAAAAGTTAGATTAAACCTAGGATCACGATCAGATACAATGGAGAGGGGAACTCCATACAACATGACTATCTCTTTAACATACAATCAAGAAAGTTGATCTAGAGATAGAGTATCTCGAATAGGATGGAAATGAGCATATTTAGTCAATCGATCAACAATAACCCAGATTGAATTATTACCTCAAGATGTCTTTGGTAATCCCACAATGAAGTCAATGGATATATTTTCCCATTTTCACTATGGCACTAGTAAATACTGAAGCATCCCTTTCGGTAACTTCTGCTCTTCTTTAACCTGTTGACAAGTCAAACACTTCACAGTAAAATCAGCAATATCTCTTTTCATTCCATCCCACAAGTAATACACCCAAAGATCTGTGTGCATCTTATTACTGCCAGGATAAACTGAAAACGAATAACTATGAGCTTCACATAACAACTCATTCTTCAACTGTGAATCACAAGTCGCACATAATCTCTTTCCAAACCTCAAAACACAATCATTATCAACATTAAAATCAGGCAACTTACCCTTTGAACCAACTCTAACTTTTTCTACAACTCACTATCTTCCTTCTATGTTTTCTTAATTCTGTCCGATAGAGATGATTTCAATGACACCTAAAAAAAAATAGAGGAATTTCATGCACCAAAAACTTTTATTCCAAAGTTCATCAAGTATTTAATCAATGGATCTTGTTCCAAAAGTAACAAGGTTAATGAAGATTTATTTTTCGACTCAAAGCAACACTAACTTTATTTGCCTTTCCTGGATGGTAATGAATTGTGAAATCACAGTCCTTGATTAATTCTATCCATCTCTTCTGTCTCATGTTCAATTATATCTAAGTGAATATATACTTCAAACTTTTGTAGTCAGTATATATTTCACATTTTACTCCATAGAAACGATGCATCCAAATTTTTAAATAAAAAACAATAGAAGATAATTCCAAATCATGTGTAGGGTAATTTAACTCATGAAATTTCAACTGACGTGAAGCATAAGAAATTACATGATCATTTTGTATAAGGACACAACCAATTTATTTCAACAAATCATCACTGTAGATAACAAAATCACCATCATTGGAAGGTAATTCCAAAACTGGAGCATTCACCAATATTCATTTGAATTCTTGAAAACAATCATCACATTCTTTTTTCCAAATGAACTTAACACCTTTTCAAGTTAACCTAATTAGTGGGCTTGATAACCGTGCAAAATACTCAAAAAACATCCGGTAATAACCTTCCAAACCAAGAATACTACGGATCTCGGTAATATTTTTGGGTCTTGGACATTCTTCAACTACTTTTGTTTTAGCAGGATCAACAGTTATACAATTTTTTAAAACAATGTGACCAAGGAAAGAAATTTGTTGTAACCAAAACTCACACTTTCTATATTTCCCATACAGTTTATTTTCTTTTAAGGTTTCAAAGAAAACCCTTAAATGACTTTCATGTTCCTCTTTACTTTTTTAATAAACCAAAATATCATCAATGAACACATCCACAAACTTATCCAAGAACTCACAGAAAATTATATTCATAAGATCCATGAATATAGCAGGTGCATTGGTTAACCCAAAAGTCATAACTAAAAATTCATAATGACCATATCTAGTATGGAACGCGGTCTTCAGAATGTCTGATTCCTTTATTTTCAACTGATGGTACCCTGACCTCAAATAAATCTTAGAAAAATACTGATCTCCCTAGATCTGATCAAACAAATCATCGATATGAGGCAAAGGATACTTGTACTTAATAGTGATTTTATTCAATGCTCTATAATTAATGAAAAGTCTCATTGAATGTAGAGACCCGAATCTTGACGTACATGGACATTACATTACTTTTGCAGAATACTTAGTACATAAAAAAAACACACCAACAAGGATCGTAATAGTTTAGTGTCTTTGGAAACTCGGAACGTAATCTTCTAATCATGGTGAAAGATCTTCAATATCTCCCATAAAGATCTTCCTTTTTTTTACCTAAAACTTTTCTTTATATCCTGGGGAAAAGAAAAAATAAAAGGGTGAGCTAAAATGCTCAGTAAGGGTAAACAAAAGAAATATCAATCACATTATATACATAAGCACATAACTTTTGGAAATCTTAACCTGCAAAAGAGATCATAATTTCATAATATGGGGTAAATCATGGCAGTGAAATGTAATCACAATAATCATAACATAAAACATGAAACTTTGTGGCATTCACACATAATCATAGATAATCATTTCTTGTTAGTCAAGACTCATTGCCAAGACTATCTTAGTGGACAAAGTCCCTTTCTGAATCGAGTAACCCTCATTTCAGTCCTGTTTCACTGAACCGGTATAACCTACCGTTCCAGCCCTGTCTATCTCATGAGATATAAAATCTTTACCCAATGCATTGGAGGGAGATATAGGTCCCAACCATCTTATAATGAATCCTTTCTTATGTGTGCCACATAACCATAAATCATACATCATCGCATAACACATGTAACAAAAATGGGATTCTTGAAACATCATGACATCATAAAACAAATCATATAAGGTAAATGACTTCATAAAAATAATTTCCTCAAAACATAATCAAATCAGTTTAATAATAGGGATAAAAACAGAACCCTATATTATCTTATATGGAAAATAATTTTGACAAAACATTTGAACTCCATTCTTGAGGAAAATATCATTTCTTCTTCAAAAAAAATTTTCTTTTCTTAACTTGTCATACAATTATAAACTAAAAGAAGTTGATTATAAATAAACTTGAAAACTTGTAAAGGAAGCTTCTTGTAAATAATGTTTTAAAAATCCATTAATGTCGTATAAGTTAAAAAAAACATTCTTCTCGTACTTTTGCCGAAAAAGTCAAAAAAGTACCTCGTATGAAAAACGAAAAAAGATTCCTTTCATATCTTTTAATAAAAAATCACCGAAGGGTAAAATTAGATTTAAAAAATTGTAGGTGGATGGAAATAATATTGCATATTGAGGAAACATGGGTGTGGATGATAAAATACACCCCAATAAATTTCAAAGTATAAACAATCTCGGATAAAAATGAGATTGTGATATTTCCCTTACCTTAGGTCCGACTTGCTTTGTAAGTGTCTGAACCTCCTGTATAATGATTTAAATCATGTTATTGACTTATTCCAGAATCATATTCATTGTTATTATATCATATATGGTCCACTTATGACTTTATATTACCCTTTCTTTTGTAAATTCATGTTAAAGTAGCGTTTTGGGTAAAATCGTCTCATTTGTCGTTCGTGTTTTTAACTTGTAATTATTCATATGATTACTTAAGTCATGATTACTTAATTCCAGAATATAAAACATGATTTATATATATATATATTCAGAATATACATATATAATAAATCATTAAATGGAAAGAAATACACCGTTCATGGAGACGGTAGTCCGTACGTACGCATGAACGCTATTTTCGTTTCCTTATTGAATTGAATGGAATTAAGTAGATGACATACATATAAATATAAATAATTCCAGTATCATTATCAGGTCATATATTTCATTAGTACTTATTATATATACTTTATAATCATTCATGAATGGTTAATCATTGAGAATGAATCTCATCGCGTCGTGGAGACGGTAGTCCGTACGTACGCACGAACGATGATATCGTTCCCATGGTCGTGGAATTCTGTTGAAGTGTATGTATACTATTTCAGTATCAATATCACTTTATAATAGTCATATATAGTTACTCATTACACCTTTATACCCATCCAATTAAGGTGGTGGCGGAAAATAGATTACACCACGGCGTGGAGACGGTATTCCGTACGTACGCACGCGCGGTGATTTCCTTTTTCCGTAGGATGGATAGAAGGTTAATTAGAGTTGTTTCATATTTATAATAACATATCAGTATATAATAAATACTGATGTTATTACTTTATCATGAAACAACTAAAGAAGAAGAAGTTGAAGAAGAAAGAAATTGAAAAGATCGGTAATGGATATTACCTCTTCTTTGAAACGCCTCTTTGAATCCTCCACTTAGGGAACTAAGATTGGTCTTTGAGGAAGACCAGGACCTCTAGGAATATACTAGGGAAGTGGATAAGGGATTTTGACAGGGGTTGGCCGAGATTGAGTGCTCAAATTGGTGTGAGGAGGAGGGGGAGGAGGTGTCCTTTTATAAGGGAGGAGAGGGGCACCTTAGGAATACCTCAAAATATTATTTTATATTAATGTCAAAATCGGTTTATAATGGTTCCAAAGGGTATTATTTCGAAGATAAAGTGGGGATGGGTCTAAATCATATCAACCAATAGGATTTAGAAAAGTTTAGGGTTTTATTTTAACCTTATCAATTATATTTAACTCTAATTTAAATAATTTAACTTTTACCGTGTCTTTTTGTTTTCTTTCACTATATGGTTAATACACTTACTATAACATGCCAAAAGAACCCCAAATTGTTTATTATTAATATATATATCCTTATCTAAGTAATTTTGCCGAACCTTATATTTTTAGGAATAAAATAACAATTAATAATATAATATATGATTTAAAAACTATTTTGTGTCAATTTTGACACTATTTGATATATGATTTTTGTGAAAATCATAACAGAATTATATGTTCGAACCAAGTTGATTAAATCAACAATAATATATCATAGTAACCTAGAAAATTAGTGTAATTCATAAAAAGTCTCAAATTACATTAATTTGAGCATTTATAACATCAATTATGTTAATATTTCCTTAAAAGGGTAATTACTGCATCATCGTTGTGTCATAAATAAATTAATTTATTTAAAGTCTAAAAATTATAAATAAAATATCATTATGTAGGAAAGCTTTTTATCTTTCTAATGAATATTTATAGTCGAATTTATCTTATGTATAACCCCATATTAAAAATGTTTTAGTTATTAAACTTTGATTTTAACTATTTTAACTATTCATTAAATAAAATAATATTAAATGTCATAATCTAATCCAAGTGGACCTAAATGGTCATTTTATATTCTTAAGGTTGTTTTTGGTCGAATTACACTTATCCAATAGAATTAGGACATGTGTTAGGGTAATAGTAATATCATATTTACCCTTAGTTACCCTATTTACTATTAACCGTGGTAAAAAAAAGGTAAAAAGTTACTATTCACCAAAAATTATTTTCATCTCATTGAACCAAATTTTACTTACTGACACCAACCGTGTCTCTCGGATTTTTGAGATTCCATTCACAGAAGTGGTAAAATTAAGTTTTATGAAAAATTCAGTTTTTTAACTACCACTTAGTAGTTTCACTATTCATCAAAAATTGATGTTTTTCAGAACAATGCCAAAAATTCATCCTAAGATATATTTCATATTCTGAATTCAAAAATGAAGTCTATTTTACCAAATTCATAACATAGAAGTTGCATTAATTAATTTTATAATTAAATCCCGCTGTTAAAACAAATAGCGTGTTTTTAAGAAACAATATCTATCAAAAGATTGACACTTGTTTATGTCTGGTTTAAATGTGAAATTACATCCAATGAACAACATTGTATTAAATTGTAAAAATATATTCTAAATATACTTTAAAACCACTCAAATTAATAATTTATCACTATTAATTATTTCGATTAAAAAATTTGTTTTTAGTAATTTTCACTATTCATCAGAATATGGAAGTTATCCGAAAAGTACCAAAAATTTCACCTTAGGCTAAATTCGATACTCCGAATCCAAAAAATGAAGTCCATTTTGAGAGCTAAAATTTCTAAAATTTTAAAAGGTGGTTATTACTATTCATAACGGCTAGTTATAATAATATTTTAATAGCATAACGTTGTTTAGTGAAACTCGGTATTGCGTACTACACACGCTATCGAGGAAGGTCGCGATTGCGTGTAATGCAAGGCAAGTCAAGGATGCGTGTTGTGCAAGCTCCTTTTGGTGTAGCATACAACACAAGACATTAGTGAAATAAAAACGAATATTTTTTATAAAATCTCGGGCTGTTACATTCTACCCCCCTTAAAATGAATCTCGCCCTCGAAATTCGTCGGGGTTATAAATGGTTTACTATTCGAAAGTTTCTTTAATAGAAACCCACATCATAAAAAGGAATACCAAAACTTGGCTTTAAAAACTAAAGTATGAAATGTAATGATTACCCAAATAAACTAATCACTGGGTTTCCACATAGGTGAAAATATAGATATGGAAGAGAAATCTAACCATCATGTTCTGATGGAGAGTGGTAGAGAACATGGCTATGGAAAATCCAGTAATCACAACTCCATAAATTTGTGACGATCTAAGGTACCATCTGATTCATCAGGTATAAGATCACTAGGACAACATTTTTGGTTTTCAAGATCATTTCCCTAAAGTTGAAAATTTGAATTAGAATAAATACTTTCTTTATTTTGGTACAATCTCACTGTTGTTCATGACTTGAACAATTTCCACTTCATCTCTTAAATAAATGAAGTTGAATTTGTTATTTGTGAAGTGTTAGCAGATCATGTGATAGAATGACGGGTCATTCCATCTGTCTCAAACAAAAGGTTAGCAAAAATTATATACATAAGTCGATCTATAGTGATATTAATCACATATGGTTCCTAAAATGGACTTATACTTCATATATCATACTGCTTAATATAATAAAACTAGTTTCTACTAAACATGGACTTCCTGTAGGCCATTGGTATGCGATAAAGGCCAGTCGCACTTCGGTTGTGGGTTCGATTCCCACAGCCTTGTCCGAAGCGATGGGCTGTTGCCCGTCCTGCAGGTTGTCCTTTTTCTAAAACTACATTACAATAACATCACATAAATAATATCAAAAAAAAAGTTCTATACTTAAACAATACTAACTTATGGTTAACATAATCCATTACAATCTTTAGGCTTATCTAAAATACTTCGGTCCAAGCTAAAGAAAATGATTACTTGAAATGTCGTCAACCAAGCATGTGAATACCATCATTTATCCCCCATATATCTTGTTGGTCACATTCCAATCATGTGAATACCTTAATGATGTATTATCTTGAAAAAAAATGAATACCCATTAAACCTTAGTGAAAACATGAATGCTGTCAAAAGTTAACTCTTTCCACATACCAAAATCCAAAAATTATATATACTCAAACCATGATATAACCTTCTCCTTATATCAGTCATGAGCTCATGAATACTATCAAACATTTAATTTTCTCCTTATCCCTTCATTATGCGCATATCATCTACATTCCAAAAATATCTGAATAACCTTTCATGGATACTGGAAACATTAATCAGACAACAGTGTAACAATCCTTACATGTCTCTTTATTCCATAGTACAATGAGATTACTTATACAACATTACACATGATAAACATGTAATCATTCCACTACATTCTTAAACCATTGACCGAGCTTCAACAATTCTTTCATCTCACATATCATTTGTAGTCTCTTCATCATCATCCACATAAATACTTCCCATACGACCATACTGATTATCTTCATGAGACTTTCCCTTAGGGAATTGGTTTTCATAATGCCCGTACATTCCACATTTAAAACATTTAACCATTGTTGATGTCGTAGAAATACCATTATCCTCATCCATGTTGTTAACTGAACCTTTTCCTTTGCATTTACTTGCTTTGCGTCCTTCTTTTCCACACCCAAAGCATCTTCCAGTTCCTTTGAAACATTCTCCTTGATGCCTCTTCCCACATGATTTACATAGGGGAAATTGAACTTTCTTTCCTCTATGCTCATCATGAAACTCCATATTTCTCTTATTAGCCGAGTCAGGAAACTTACCAAATTTTACTTTATTGATCATATTATGAGATTTCTGATTCGGCATAATAATGATGTTTGGACTTCCAAATCCCATTTCATTTGGTTTCTCATGAAGAATATCATTCCATTGTCTATCATATCCTCCATTATCGTGAATCATCTTGTTTCCAGCCATTTTCTAAAACCCAAAAAGAATAGTGTGAGAGGCAAAAATCATGCTAGGGAAAACAACATAATAAAGGGGGAGTACCTTCAATATCTAACATCTTAGGTTTAATTCTATGATCGTTAGCGTAGTTCTAGTACTATAACCTATACGTATACTTAACCTTAGGGACATCCCTAGACATACCGTAGAATTATCTCTAGGGATCTCACTAACGTTTTCGCATCCTAGTTTCCAAAGGTTGACTAAACCTTTCCTCTGATACCAACTGTAGAGACCCAAAGCTTGACGTACATGGACATTACATTACTTTTGCGGAATACTTAGTACATAAAAAAAACACACCAACAAGGATCGTAATAGTTTAGTGTCTTTGGAAACTCGGGACGTAATCTTCTAATCGTGGTGAAAGATCTTCAACATCTCCCATAAAGATCTTCATTTTTTTTACCTAAAAGTTTTCTTTATATCCTGGGGAAAAGAAAACATAAAAGGGTGATCTCAAATGCTCAGTAAGGGTAAACAAAAGAAATATCAATCACATCATATACATAAGCACGTAACTTTTGGAAATCTTAACCTGCAAAAGAGATCATAATTTCATAACATGGGGTAAATCATGGCAGTGAAATGTAATCACAATAATCATAATTTAAAATATGAAACTTTGTGGAATTCACACATAATCATAGATAATCATTTATTGTTAGTCAAGACTCATTGCCAAGACTATCTTAGTGGACAAAGTCCCTTTCTGAATCGAGTAACCCTCGTTTCAGTCCTGTTTCACTGAACCGGTATAACCTACCGTTCCAGCCCTGTCTATCTCATGAGATATAAAATCTTTACCCAATGCATTGGAGGGAGATATAGGTACCACCCATCTTATAATGAATCCTTTCTTATGTGTGCCACATAACCATAAATCATACATCATCGCATAACACATGTAACAATAATGGGATTCTTGAAACATCATGACATCATAAAACAAATCATATAAGGTAAATGAATTCATAAAAATAATTTCCTCAAAAAATAATAAAATCAATGTAATAATAGGGATAAAAACAGAACCCTATATTATCTTAGATGGAAAATAATTTTGATAAAACATTTGAACTCCATTCTTGAGGAAAATATCCTTTCTTCTTCAAAAACACTTTTCTTTTCTTAACTTGTCATACAATTATAAACTAAAAGAAGTTGATTATAAATAAACTTGAAAACTTGTAAAGGAAGCTTCTTGGAAATAATGTTTTAAAAATCCATTCATTTCGTATAAGTTAAAAAAAACATTCTTCTCATACTTTTGCCGAAAAAGTCAAAAAAGTACCTCGTATGAAAAACGAAAAAAGATTCCTTTCATATCTTTTACTAAAAAGTCACCGAAGGGTAAAATTAGATTTAAAAAATTGTAGGTGGATGGAAATAATATTACATATTGAGGAAACATGGGTGTGGATGATAAAATACACCCTAGTAAATTTCAAAGTATAAACAATCTCGGATAAAAATGAGATTGTGATATTTCCCTTACCTTAGGTCCGACTTGCTTTGTAAGTGTCCAAAACTCCTGTATAATGATTTAAATCATGTTATTGACTTATTCCAGAATCATATTCATTGTTATTATATCATATATGGTCCACTTATGACTTTATATTACCCGTTCTTTTGTAAATTCATGTTAAAGTAGCGTTTTGGGTAAAATCGTCTCATTTGTCGTTCGTGTTTTTAACTTGTAATTATTCATATGATTACTTAAGTCATGATTACTTAATTCCAGAATATAAAACATGATTTATATATATATATATATTCAGAATATACATATATAATAAATCAGTAAATGGAAAGAAATACACCGTTCATGGAGACGGTAGTCCGTACGTACGCATGAACGCTGTTTTCGTTTCCTTATTGAATTGAATGGAATTAAGTAGATGACATACATATAAATATAAATAATTCCAGTATCATTATCAGGTCATATATTTCATTAGTACTTATTATATATACTTTATAATCATTCATGAATGGTTAATCATTGAGAATGAATCTCATCGCGTCGTGGAGACGGTAGTCCGTACGTACGCACGAGCGATGATATCGTTCCCATGGTCGTGGAATTCTGTTGAAGTGTATGTATAATATTTCAGTATCAATATCACTTTATAATAGTCATATATAGTTACTCATTACACCTTTATACCCATCCAATTAAGGTGGTGGCGGAAAATAGATTACACCACGGCGTGGAGACGGTATTCCGTACGTACGCACGCGTGGTGATTTCCTTTTTCCGTAGGATGGGCAAAAGGTTAATTAGAGTTGTTTCATATTTATAATAACATATAAGTATATAATAAATAATGATTTTATTACTTTATCATGAAACAACTAAAGAAGAAGAAGTTGAAGAAGAAAGAAATTGAAAAGATCGGTAATGGATATTACCTCTTCTTTGAAACGCCTCTTTGAATCCTCCACTTAGGGAACTAAGATTGGTCTTTGAAGAAGACCAGGACCTCTATGAAGATACTAGGGAAGTGGAGAAGGGATTTTGGCAGGGTTTGGCCGATCTTGAGTGCTCAAATTGGTGTGAGGAGGAGGGGGAGGAGGTGTCCTTTTATAAGGGAGGAGAGGGGCACCTTAGGAATACCTCAAAATATTATTTTATATTAATGTCAAAATAAGTTTATAATGGTTCCAAAGGGTCTTATTTCGAAGCTAAAGTGGAGATGGGTCGAAATCATATCAACCAATAGGATTTAGACAAGTTTAGGGTATTATTTTAACCTTATCAATTAGATTTAACTCTAAGTTAAATAATTTAACTTTTACCGTGTCTTTTTGTTTTCTTTCACTATATGGTTAATACACTTACTATAACATGCCAAACGAACCCAAAATTGTTTATTATTAATATATATATCCTTATCTAAGTAATTTGGCCGAACCTTAGATTTTTAGGAATAAAATAACAATTAATAATATAATATTTTATTTAAACACTATTTTGTGTCAATTTTGACACTATTTGATATATGATTTTTGTGAAAGTCATAACAAAATTATATGTTCAAACCAAGTTGATTAAATCAACACTAATATATCATAGTAACCTATAAAATTAGTGTAATTCATAAAAAGTCTCAAATTACATTCATTTGAGCATTTATAACATCAATTATGTTAATATTTACTTAAAAGGGTAATTACTGCATCATCGTTGTGTCATAAATAAATTAATTTATTTAAAGTCTAAAAATTATAAATAAAATATCATTATGTAGGAAATCTTTTTATCTTTATAATTAATATTTATAGTCTAATTTATCTTATGTATTACCCCATATTAAAAATGTTTTAGTTATTAAACTTTGATTTTAACTATTTTAACTATTCATTAAATAAAATAATATTAAATGTCATAATCTAATCCAAGTGGACCTAAATGGTAATTTTATATTCTTAAGGTTGTTTTTGGTCGAATTAAACTTATCCAATAGAATTAGGACATGTTTTAAGGTAATAGTAATATCATATTTACCCTTAGTTACCCTATTTACTATTAACCGTGGTAAAAAAAAGGTAAAAAGTTACTATTCACCAAAAATTATTTTCATCTCATTGAACCACATTTTACTTACTGACACCAATCGTGTCTCTCGGATTTTTGAGATTCCATTCACAGAAGCGGTAAAATTAAGTTTTATGAAAAATTCAGTTTTTTAACTACCACTTAGTAGTTTCACTATTCATCAAAAATTGATGTTTTTCAGAACAATGCCAAAAATTCATCCTAAGATATATTTAATATTCTGAATTCAAAAATGAATTCTATTTTACCAAATTCATAACATAGAAGTTGCATTAATTAATTTTATAATTAAATCCCACTGTTAAAACAAATAGCGTGTTTTTAAGAAACAATATCTATCAAAAGATTGACACTTGTTTATGTCTGGTTTAAATGTGAAATTACATCCAATGACCAACATTGTATTAAATTGTAAAAATATAATCTAAATATACTTTAAAACCACTCAAATTAATAATTTATAACTATTAATTATTTCGATTAAAAAAGTTGTTTTTAGTAATTTTCACTATACATCAGAATATGAAAGTTATCCGAAAAGTACCAAAAATTTCACCTTAGGCTAAATTCGATACTCCGAATCCAAAAATGAAGTCCATTTTGAGAGCTAAAATTTATAAAATTTTAAAAGGTGGTTATTACTATTCATAACGGCTAGTTATAATAATATTTTAATAGCATATCGTTGTTTAGTGAAACTCGGTATTGCGTACTACACACGCTATCGAGGAAGGTCGCGATTGCGTGTAATGCAAGACAAGTCAAGGATGCGTGTTGTGCAAGCTCCTTTTGGTGTAGCGTACAACACAAGACATTAGTGAAATAAAAAAGAATATTTTTTATAAAATCTCGGGCTGTTACATTGAACCATATTTCTTTTTAACAAATAAGACAGTAGAACCCCATGGTGATGTGCTAGGTCGAATGAATCCTTTATCTAATAACTCCTTCAATTGATTCTTTAACTCTAAAAGTTCAATTTGATCCATTCGATAAAGGGGTTTTGAAATTGGATTAGCATCAGGAACTAAGTCAATAGTAAATTCAACTTCCCGATCATGTATAATACCAGGAAACTCATCAGTAAAAACATCAAGGTACTCATTTTCAACTAGCACATCATTAATATGAGCATTTCCTTTATTTTCAATAATATGTGCAAGGTAACATTCATTTCCATATTTTAATAGTTTCTCAGGTTTCTGATATGTTATCAAAAGTAAGGGTTGATTCTTGTACACAAACTAAAAATATTTTTGAAAAGAAACCTCTTTATCTCTATAGTCAATCTTAGCATGATAAAAATAAATCCAATCCATACCCATAATAACATCAAAATCTACTAGAGGTAAAACAATAAGGTTTGCGGGTATATTCTTTTCTCACACAAGGATAAGAATTTTCTTATGTTTTCTTTTTGTCTCAACATTTCCCCCAAGTGTTTTTACCATAAGTTCAGGATTCATGTCTTGAGATGGAATTCCCAATTTACTAGATAACTTCTCATAAATGAAAGAATGTTTATACCCTGAATCAAACAACACATTGTCATAATCTGAACAAACAAATAGTGTACCTCATACTACTTTATTCGATGGCCCAATATTTCCTGAAGTAGTTGCAAAGGATTTCACTACCCCTTTCTGTTTGTAGTCTGGCTGATTTCCCTCAGTTGAGTTCTTCATTGGACACTCACTTTTATAATGACCCATTTCATTGCACTTAAAAGATTATATCGTTGGCTTTTCATTTCTTGCTTGATCATTTTCCTTACAATTACAAGCAATATGCCCAAACTTACCACACGAGAAGCACTTTCCAGACTTGGATAAACATTCTCCATGATGGTTTTTATAAAAAATCTCACAAGATGGATATTTAATTTTCTTACCTCCAGGCTTCTTTGACGAATTCTTTCCCTTTACCTGCCAACTGGACCTTGTCTTTTGTTTACTCTTTTGGAACAAATGATCATTAGAAAACTCCATTTCTACCTTCTCGACACATCTGAAATTTTTTTTATAGCTTTTGAATTGACGAGATGCTAATGCTCTTCGATATCAAGGACTTAGTCCTAAGTAAAATCGATTTATCTTTCTATAAAGATCTCAAATGAAATTTGGAGCATATGTTTCCAATTGAGTGAATTTTGCTTCAAAATAAGCCACTGAGTCATCCTCCTGCCTCAATTTGAAGAATTGTTTTCCATCCTAAGACAAACCACCTTAGGAAAATATTTCTCAAGAAACATACCTTTAAATTCATCCCAATCAAGAGCATAAATCTCCTAACTACCCATAATATTTTTAACCATCGACCACCACTGATCGGATTCACCTTAACAATGGTAAACACTGAGACTAACCATTTCATGTTCTGAACACCCCCTGACATCAAAAATATTATTCGGTGCTTTAATCCACCATTCACCTAGCACAGGGTCAGATGATCTTCTGAATGATGGGGGACGTTGCCTCATGAAATGATCCACTATCGACATGTTCTTATTTGGTTGTTCTGGATGATCTCATGCATTGATACCACCACCATTTATAGCCAGAGTCAACTATGCCATCACTGCAACAAACTATTCAGTTCCGATTCCGACCATCTCAGGTTGCTGATTTGGAAGGTTATTCTCCTCTGTATGCCTTCTCAACATAGCATCCTAGTTTCCTCTACAGAAAACCATTATGAAAACAAAAATATCTTAGGTGAAGTAACATGGTAATCTATGAATTCTATGTCATTTCAATCTTACCATAAATTAATTTAACAATATTCTAACTCCTAAAGTTGTCTAAACCAACCTATGATGCCAACTATAAGGACCCAGCCTTAAACATTAGATAATATTGAATTAAATGGATAATTTACATTGAGGATCTTTTTAGGTTTAGAGTTTTAAAGAATTAATCCATAACATATTACATTACATCTCAAATATTACAATGTAGACACTTCTACTCAGTATCCATTTTTTCATAAAATAAAAAGTCTAAAAAAAGAGTCATGTCTAGTTCCATATTTTAGACAGCATTACTTTTCCTTGATCCCATCCTTGACCCTATTCATCATTATGTCCTGTGAAAAAAATTTCAAAAAAAAGAAACTTGGGATGAGCATAAAATTCTTAGTAAGGGATACACAAATAAGAAAAACTGTTAGTTTTTCAAAACAACAAGTAAACCATGAATACTTTATCATAAGTAATAATTTTTACCTTTATGAAGTAGTAAATACTCTTCACTGAATAAAATATCATTTCTTACCCTTTTGTAACCAAATGATTACCATAATACCCATAGAAATAACACATAACATATAAATGTAACTTGGGACATAAACATACTTAAATGGAATAACCATATAGTCAACTTCCACACATATCACTAAATGGAATAGTCATACTTCCAACTTCCATACCCAATGCATTGGATTTTATAATGTAACCACTCGTCCGGGTTTATCACGACACCACCCGTCATTTGGTTTATCATGTAACCCCCCCGCCAAATGTACAAGTACCATTTTAAATTCATAACACCTAAAATATTGCAAATATAAATATTTCACTAATAAAATTTCATTTGTAATAAAAATAAATAATTTCAAGATATTTAAATAAAAAATCAATTTCAAAAACCATTTTCAATACCAAAACACCCAAAAAACAGTATAAGGGGTTTCTTTTTAATTTTAAAAAAACATTAAGGCTTATAGATGAAGCTAACTAACGATTATGGTAGTGGAGAGGTCATTGTCACCGAAAATGTTAAAAACATTCCTTTTGTCATTTAGTAAAATGATTCATAGAAAAAAGATTCTCTTTGAATGAAATTAAAAGTTAAAGGGTTTTATTATATACTGTATAAAATAAATTAATGTATAAATCAAAGTATGCCTCAATGAAAGGAGATTGAGACGAAGTCCCTTACCTCATGTTCGACTTAACCTATTCATTATTTTATTTCCTGAATAATAAACTAAAGTTAATTTATACTTGATTAAGGACATTTTTCAAGTTCATTATTCATTTTATATCACTTATTACCTTTCTATAACAATTAGTTAATTATTTGAGTTCATATAGGACATTTTGTCCATGTTCAGAACTTGAATTAAAAAAGAACTTGTTATAATTATAAATTGTCCATGTTGTCAAAATTACATTATATTCAGAATGATATTAATGATTTAGATATCATATATATCATATTTATCTAGTATATATATGTATTTATAATAGTACATAACATTTGATGATAAGAAATGAAATGCATCGTTCATGGAGACTGTAAGTCGTACGTACGCATGAACGCTACTTTCATTTCTATTTCATATTTAATGGAATGAAAAATTAATGATACATCCGTATATTATAATTTAATTATAATATCATATATATAATTTCTTGAACTCCATTTTTTATACATCCCATGTATGGAATGAATGAATCATATCACTTTGAGGGGGCAGTAGTCCGCAGTTCCTCAAATGAAATTATTGTATTTACCCACTATGAAAACCATAAAGGTATTTGTAAATGAAAAATACATAAGAATATAAAAAATATTAATATAATATATATCACATGTAAATAAATTTACATCTTAATGGCTTCCATGAGAGGTGGTAGGAGATAATTGAACAATCATCGTTTCGTGAGGCGTTAGTTTACTGTCCAAAGAAACTGTATTTTCTTTACCCATTAGATGGATGTGTGTGTAAGTGTAGTTTGAATAATTTTCATAAAAACAACCTAGTATATTGAGGATACTATTTTTGTTATAAAATAAAGTAATAAAAAGATTTTAGGGGGTTGTAGAAGGAAAATAAAACAAAATAACTTAAGAGAAGACGTTACCTTTAAATCGGGTAACTTCCTTTGGTTTGAACCAAAAGTATTTTTTGAAGTGCTTTCTGCCTAAGGTAAGGATTCTAGGTTTAATATAGGGATCTTGAGAGCTTATTTGGTCAGAGGTTTGATGATCCAAGGGGCTTGAGAGATGTGAGTAATGGGTTAGAGGTGAGGGATTTTTATAAGGGGGGAGGGGCTCTTTAGGAATGTCTGAAAATATTATTTAATTATATAATTATTTTCGGTTTATAAATGTCCAAAACACATTAAAGTTGAATATAAGATGTATCATGTTCGAAATAAAATTATCCAATAATAATTTTATAGGTTTTGGATGTTTTTTTAATCTTTATAATCTTATTTATTTAAATCATTCATTAATGAGGTAAACACTGCATCATTATTGTGTCATAAATAATTTTATTTATTTGATGTCTAAAAATTATAAAAAAATAATATAATGTAGGAAATAATTTTAGATTTAAAATTAGTTTTTATAGTTGAGGAGATAACTTATATAACCCCATGTAAAAATTTATTTACTAAAAGATATATGTTTATGTCATTTTTGTCATTACTTTAAATTTATTAATATAAAGTGTCGTTATCACTCTTAAGTGGATCCATGAGGTCCCAAAATCGACCCAAGGATACCCATGGTCTAAAATGTATACAAAAAGGATTATAACACATGTTAGGATAAATTAATATTATTATAATATTGTTTTTACCTTGAATTACCCGATTTACCTTTAACCGCGCTAAATAAAAGTCAAAAGTTACTATTCACAAAAAATTATTTTCATCTTATTGAACCACATTTTACTTAATAATAACAACCATGCATATCTGATTTTTGAAATTCAATTCATAGAAGCGATAAAATTTCATTTAAATGAAAATGTTGGTTTTTTAACTACTACTCAGTGTTTTCATTATTCATAAAAAATTGAAGGTTTTCAGAAAACTACCAAAAATTCAACCTAAGCTATATTTGATATTCCGAATTCAGAAATGATGTATATTTTACCAAATTCAAAACATAGAAGTTGTATTAATTAATTTAAAATGAATTCCCATTGTGAAATCAAACGTGTTTTTAAGAAATAATAACTCTCAAAAGATTGACACTTGTTTATATCCAATTTCAAAATGAAATTACTTCCAATGACCAAAATTGGATTAAATGGTAAAAATATAATCTAATTAAACTTTAAAACCAATTAAAAATATAATATAACCTATAAATAAATTATATTAAAAGACAGTTTTGAATTAAAATACAGTATTTTTCACTATTCATTAAACAATGAATTTTATTAGAAAAATACCAAAAATTCACCCAAAGTAAATTTTGATGTCCATATTATAAAGAAATATTTTATTTTGTCATATATAAAATAGAAAAGCATAAAAAACTATATTTAAAAAGGGTTCTCCATTAAAAGGCGGTAAATCGACCTTTTAAAGAATATTAGAGTATTTATGCTTAAAATTAGATTCATTCCCATTTTAATCCTCAAACTTTTATTGAATAAATTTAAAAACATTTATCAAACATGTATAATCATATTGTAGTTAGTTCTATTCATTCTCGCCAATAAAACGACTAGGTTTTAACTACCATTTAAAATAATATTATATTATTATTTTTCAGTATGACTCATCATTGTGTGCAACATAAGATTTCAAGGAAACCCGTTGTTGCGTATCAGGTATGCCATTAAAAATAGCATCCCTTTAAACTAAAATTAATATTTAATTTACAAATATTAATAAATATGAAAATGTATTATTCTTTATTTACCCGGGATGTTACAAAGATGATGTCCCAATATACCAATATGTTTTCATTATGATTTATATGGGTTATAAATGTTTTCCTTGATCAATATTGATATCATATGGGTCATGATTATTGATTCTAGTGACTCTTTCATTTTTTAAAATCTCATGACATTTTTTCATGTTTGATGATCTAGGTATTGATGGGTATTAGTTCTCTTATGTTATGCTCATGCACTTTGATTATGTCATCATACCCTTATTCTCATCTTATTCTCACTAATGGCATTCAATTGTCAATGCTTATGTTTACCCTTACTAGGCATTTGAACTCACCCTTCTTATGTTTCATTTTAACCAAATTATTAAGAATGATGTTAAATGAATTATTTCTAGAATGGTTTCATATAGATGATGATGACATAGTGTGGAATATAAAAATATGGGTATATTGGGAGATGATGTTCATCTTTATGAACCAATTGTTTATGAATCCATGAGAGGGTATGGCAGCCGCCATCGGGACCAGGCACGATGTATCTTTGTATGGGCAATGCTAGCCGATCAGCAATGCAAGGTGGGGAGCTAAGAAGATCAATGATGCAAGACACTGGGGAGGGGAAGTTCTAGTGGGTTGGGCCTACGGGTAATGTAACGGGCATGGTATGCCTCTGGGCCTTCGGGTCATGTATTGTGGGTCATTACAGACCTTGTTCCTTTGTCCTACGGGTCATGTACGGGTTCCCCTTTAACCCTTAAAAGGGGGATTATCTATAATAAAATAAAAAGAAGGCCTTCGAGCCATTCGAGCATGATGTTAAGAGTTTTCATAATTCTCCAAAATAATAAACCTAAAAGGTCCTTAAGAATGTAAGTGATCCAATATTTTCTTTTGATGTTGTAAGTTTTGGATTGCGAAAATTGGGTCACCTTCATTGGCATCAAATCCATAAATGTAAAGTTTATGTTTTTAACACTCGATCCAAGAATGCGGGGTCGGGGTTGTTATATTTATTCATCTTCAATATTTATGTATATTTTTGTAATGTATTCAATTTTTATAGTTATTTATAAATTTTAAAATATTTATACATTTAATTAAATAATAATAATTTAAATTATTATTAAAATTTTAAAGGTTAATAATTAATTTTATTTCTTATATACAATAAATCTAATGCATACATAAATATTTAGTAATATTATTATTATTTATTTATTCAATTTTTATTTTGTTTATAATTATTGTAATTAATGTTATGAATTCACTTTTTTTAAAATATTTTTATAACTTATTCAATTTCATTTATTCACTTTTAATATTATTTTATTTAATATTATTTTTTTCATTTTTGATAATCATTAATTTTAAATACTTTTGGAATTTATTTATTTTTTAATTTATATATATTTATCTATTAATTTTAATATTTTGAATATTATTTAAATTTAAATTATTAATTATTATTATTTTTTATTTATTAAGTTTTAAAATTTTTATTATGTTTCAAATTTATATAATTAATTTATTTAAAATTATTTTAATAAGTATATTTTTGTATAGTTAGTATATTTTAATGGGTTTTTTTATTTTTATAATTAATATTAATTATTTATTAATTTTTATATATTTTTTATTTCTTTTTAATTCATGTAATTAATGTTACAAATTCACTTTTATAGAAAAAATTAAAATTTATTTAATTTTATTAATTAATTTATAATATTTATTAATTTGTAATATTTTTGGAATTTATTCACTTTTCAATATTTATTTATACATATTTACTCACTATGTTTTCAATATGTTTTTAATTTATATTATTAATATTTATTCAATTTTATTTATAGAGTTTTAATATCTTTAAAATGTTTTTAATTTATATAATTTATTTATTTATATGTTTTTTTAATATTTTTGGAACTCAAATAGTTAATACAATTCAATTTTAATATTTTTTTATTTATATAATTTATATAATTTATTTATTTATTTTTCTTCATTTTTTATGTGTTTAAAATTCATGTAATTAATCTTACTAAACCATTTTTAATATTCTTTCATTTAATATTATTTATTTATTTTTATTATTTATTAATTTTTATATATCTAGTGATTTAATTATTTTTTAATATTTATTTATACATATTTATTTTCTATGTTTTAATATTTTCAGTATTTTGTAATTTATATGATTGAAATTTATTCATTTTTTTATCAAGTTTTCATATTTTTAATATGTTTAGAATTTATATAATTTATTTATTTAAATGAAATTTTTAACATTTATAAAATGTAAGTAGTTAATATTATTTATTTTTAATACTTTTGTTATTTATAAAATTAATATTATTTATTTATTCATTTTTATTCATTTTTAAGTGTTTGTAATTTATGTAATTAATGTTATGAATTTACATTTTTAATATTTTTGTAATTTATTAAAATTTATTTATTCATTTTTAAATATTCATGCATTCAATATGATTTATTGATTTTTAATAGTTTCATAATTTATTCATATTTTAATATTCATTTATATATATTTATTTGTTAAGTTGTATTATTTTAAATATATTTGTAATTAATTTAAGTAATGTATTTAAATAGTTTTTTAATATTTTTGTAATTTAAATAGTAAATATAATCCATTTTTAATAATTTTATAATTTATATAATTAATATTGTTTTTTTTTGTTTTTTTTGTTTTTTTTACATTTTTGTCAGCATAAGCATTGAAAGAAATGTATTTCATCAGTGCTAAAACATAAGCACCGAGATATACCACATTTATCAATGATTTTTTAGCATTGATTATTTATTAGTGCTAAGAAAACACTTACAAAATTGGTATTTCATAGTGCTTATAGAATGGGCTTTTATCAGCACTTTTGAGTAAGTGATGATAAAAAAATTTGACCCTTTCAAAAAGAAATTTGGAAGATTACTTCTTCCTTGTGTTACATTCTAATTCTTACGGAATCGAAAATCTACTACAGCCGAAGTCGATTGATTTGAAAAAACTAAACCTAAAAACTTAATGTATGAAATTCAGAACTTGTTTTTAATGATTCACAGTCGATCTTTCATTTTTTCATTATTTTCTTGAGTTTATCTACCCTTTATCATCTATAACAGCTGAACTTGTTTTTTTTTCAAATCAAACCTCAAAACTGAAGATATGATATTCCAAATTCATTTTTTAAAGATTTAAAATCGATCTTTCATGTGATTTTAATGATTTTTTTAGAGTTTATCTTCCTTTGTTCATTCGTAATGTTTTTTCCCCTATGTGTTCTTCTGTAACCATTTTTTTGCTTTGTTATTCCCTATTATTTGGATGAATCAACCCTTTTAGGGTACTTTCCATGTTGGTTCGCCGGTCTTGTTTGATTTTCCCGATTTTTGGGTTGTTATTTCTCTTTGTATATAAATATAGACTATAGATTGGTATTTCATATAAAATAATTAAAAAAATATTATTTCATATTAATTAAAAAATTAAATGGGGTTTAGTGGAATGAAAATATTTCTTATCAATTAGGTGGAGAATTAATAACTTGGGTAATTTTTATATAAGAAGTCAATTTTCATAATATTATAAATAAGTGCAGAACCTATAAATATTAATATATTAAAGATTATTCATTGGGTTATGGTTTGGTTCAAATTATTAATAATATTTCAAATGAGAATGATCGAAGAGTATGATTAATGGTTTTTTATAGAAACATGACATGAGATATGATGTTTTTTATATGTGTGTGTGTGTTTTTGTTTCATTTTATTTTATATGTTTAAGTATAAAAGTATGTATATATATGTGTGTGTTTCAGAATTTATATATCAATGTGTGTATATAAGTGTGTGTATTTATATATTTACATATATATATATATCTTTATATCTTTATATATATATATTTATTTATAGGTTTATGTATTTATATATTTATATGTTTATATGTTTATATGTTTACATGTTTATATGTTTATATGTTTATATATGTATATATTTATATATTTATATATTTATATCTTTATATCTTTATATATTTATATATTTATATATTTATATATTTATACATTTATATATTTATATATTTATATATTTATATATTTATATTAGTTTATATTTTATTTAAGTCATTAAACTTCCATGAAAAAAAATATCACATTATATCATCAAATTATGCATGAAGTTACCTACTCCACACTAGGAAAACAATCAACACCAAGGGAGAAGGATTAATTCTTTCCAAAACATAGGCTTTATTATATCATCACGTATTTTTGTGGATCAAAAAGTACATTTGTTAACTTCACAGATGATTTTAGTATATATAAATATGTATTTCTAATGCAACACAAATAACTAATCTTTGAAATGTTCCAAAATATACAATAAATATATAAAAAATAATAATCTTGGAAATGTTATTAAATTTGTTTAACCAAATTGAGGAAGTGAATACCCAAGTGAATAGTTTACCAACTATTTAAGGGGGTGTGATATTGTATTATAACCCACTCATTTGGAAATTCCATAATATAATAGTGTATTAAAAGAAAATGAACATTGTTAAACATGGTTAATCCAATGATGATTTAAGATTATGCTTCTTATATTAATTTTGGATTTTTCTCTAAAAACAATAGCATTCACAGTTAATCAAGTTCTATGCATGAAAAATCAAAATACACCATATGTGTTGTAGACTTGAATGAAACCAAATTTTTTATAAACATTTGTTCATCAAGGTGACCACCAACAACTTCTGATGACCTTGACAGCCTTTGAAGATGTGAACTAACTAGATATGACAATATCCATTTTAAAAGCTTTCATTATTATCTCCCTCGATGAATCCATTTCAAAAATAATAATGATTTGTGATATATGAATTATTATAATAAAAAAATTAAGTGTCGTAATTCTTTTAAATTAATATAATTATTGGCCTTTATATGTTCTAACAAGTTGTTGGTGCGATGATAATTTATATCAAATATGTTGACTATATGTGTGTATATATAAAGAATAGCCTTTTAGGATTTTAAGCTCATGATATTTGTGTATTTATTTATTTTTTGTTTAATATGAATATTGTTAAATAAAATAAGTTGGATATGAATTTAAAATGGATGGATTTAAATCATATAAAAGAAGAGTATAAGGATGGGGTAAAAGAGTTCATCAATTTTTCAAAAGATTATGCAAATATCACTTCTCAAATCATATGTATATGTTTAGGTTTTTGTTATTCACTACAAGAAAACAGTGTTTTAGCTGTGGTTTTCAAAACTACAGATAAATTCTTTTCAGTCGAAAATTTAGTGGTGGTTTTGAAAACCGCCGTGAAAAAACCGTCGCTAAATGCTTTTATAAATGTTTTAAAATTTCTTCCAAAAAAATTACAATTGTTTTAGCGGTGCTTTTTTGACATTGAAGAAAAAATTACAAAAATTATTATTTATTAATAATTATTATTTATTTATTATTTACAATCAAATATATTTTATTATTTCTAATTTTAATTATTTATAATGTGTCAATTAATAAATATTTATAATTATTAGTTAATAATATTTTTAAACAGAAAACAAATCTTCAATATGTTGAAGAACAAACTTCGATATCAATTGACCATAACTTCTAATATGAGAGTCCATTTTAGCTCCACAACCAGTCAAATCAAATCTTATCAAATGAGATAAAACCAAGTAAGATTTAAATCATGTGATAATCAAAGGAAAAAAATATAATTCAATTTCAAAAGTTGAAAATCGAACTCGAACTTCAAACTACCATAACTTTTAATCTGGGCGTCCGTTTGGGTATTACCACATATCAAATCGAATCTTGTGATGATATCTATGTCGTTTAGGTATGGTATCAACTTTTTGAGTGTTGTACCCCTTTTTCTTCAGCTAAAAGGCCCACAAGGCCTCAGAAATAGTGGTTTGAGTTGCAGACCCTGATTTCTAAAAATTCAAATGGTTATAACTTTCGATCCAGATGTCTGTTCTACTTGTACCACATATCATATCGAAGCTCATTTCATGATCTTCGATTTGACTGGTTGTGGTGCTGAAAAAGGATTCCCAGATCAGATTTTATGGTCATTTTAGTATTTTTATGGTTTTTAGAGGTTCTTAACATTGTATGATTTAATTAATTAATTAATTAATTAATTTGTATTTACTCATAATTTATTTATTTAATTAATTTTTATTTATTTATTTATTATTAATTATTAATAAATTAATTATTATTTATTTATTTACTTTAATTATTTTTTATTATTTATTTAATATTTAATATTTATTTATTTATTATTTAGTTATTATGTACACATTAATTATTAATTTTTTTAATTTGTAAATTAATTATTAATTAATCAATTATTATTAGTTTATTATTCATTTATTCATTTATTATTTATTTATTTATTATTTATTTATTATTTATTTATTATTTATTATTTATTTATTATTTATTTATTAAATATTAAATATTAAATATTAAATATTAAATATTAAATATTAATTATTAATTATTAATTAATAATTATTAATTATTAATTATTTGTTATTATTAATTATTAATTAATAATTATTTATTATTTATTTATTTATCAATATATTTATTTATGTATTTTTTTATTTATTATTTATTATTTTTTATTTATTACTTATTATTTATTATTTATTATTTATTAATTTATTTTTTATTTAATAAATATTAATTTACTATTAGTTTATTATTCATTATTTAATTATTTAATTATTTATTATTTATCTATTCAATATTAATTAATTATTAATTATTAATTAATTAATTATTAATAATTTATTAATAATTTTTTTAATTACATATAAATTTTTAAATATTAAATATTAATTCTTAATTCTTAATTCATAATTATTAATAATCAATTATTAATTATTAGTTATTATTTATTATATATAATTAATTATTAATTATTAATTATTTATTATTTACTACTTACTATTTACTATTTATTATATATTATTTATTATTTATTATTTATTATTTATTATTTATGATATATTATTTATTTATTATTTATTTATTTATCTATTTATCTATTATTTAATAATTTATTATTAATTTATTATTTATTTATCATCTATTAAAATATTTTTTAATAAATTTATTATTTATACATTACTTATATATTATATGTTATATATTATATATTATATATTATATATTATATATTATATATTATGTATTATGTATTATGTATTATGTATTATGTATTATGTATTACATATTATGTATTATATATTATGTATTAGAAATTATCTATTATAAATTATCTATTATAAATTATCTATTATATATTACATATTACATATTACATATTACATATTACATATTATATATTATATATTATTTAGTATTTAGTATTTAGTATTTATTATATACAAGTTACTATTTACTATTTACTATTTACTATTTATTATTTATTATTTACTATTTAATATTTACTCTTTACTATTTTTTATTTACTATTTTTATTTACCATTTATTTCCATATTATATATTTTTTTATTTATTATTCAGTTATATTCTATTTATTAATTAGTAATTTGTAATTAGTAATTATTAAATATTAATAATTACTTATTAATTATTGATTAATCATTATTGATTAATCATTATTGATTAATAATTATTGATTAATAATTATTGATTAATAATTATTTAGTATGTATCAATTTGCTATGGATTTTTTCCAATTAATATATATATATAAGTATACTAAATTCGATTTATTGACCTCATGAAGAGGTTGATGGAGTGGTAAAGTCTTTGGAGAATAATCAAGAGGTAAGGGGTTAAAATCTCACCCAATGTAGAAAATCTATATATAGCATGGGCATGTGCATAGACATGAGCATGTGCATGGAGATGGGCATGAGCATGGTAATAATTAATAAATAATAAATAACAAATAAATAACAAATAATTAACAAAAAAATAATAAATAATTAACAAATGAATAAATAAAAAATAAATAAATAAATTATAAGAATAAAAAATTAATTAATTAATTATGTAAATAAATAAATAAATATGAAAATTAAAAAAATAAAAAATAAAAAATAAAAAATGATTTAACGACGGTTTAAACCGCCGCTAAATCATTCTATGATGGTTTTAAAAAACACTGCTATTTATTTCCCAACACAATTTTACAATGGTTTTCCAAAATCATCGCAGAATGATTTAGCAGCGGTTTAAACTACCACTAAATAAAAATTTTGGCGTATTGATTCAAGGATAATCAGTCTAGAGGAGTTGGAAGAAAAAATTCTTTTGTTATGAAATATATCAAAGTTATAAATATTGGAATAAATATAAGGAAGATCAGAATATAGCTAGTGACCAGGATAACACTGTGTTTTATGAATCATTTGATATGATTACAAGTCTAAATGATGATGAAGACCATGTTAAGGAAATGATTACAAGTGTAAAAGATGATAAATAACATATTGATTAAATGAAAATGATAGTTGAATATGAACATCATGATTTTACAAAACTATTTTATAAGTTAAAGAGTTATACAAAGACACTATTTTATATTGGTTGTACTAAATATACAGCATTACTAGCCATACTGAAGCAATATAATTTATTAGTTGGTAATAAATGGATTAGTGCCAGCTTTATTGAACACAATTATCTCTTGAATGATATGGTACCGTAAGATAATGGGTTTTCTTATCAAACATATGATGTAAAATTAATGCTACCCTCAATGGGTATGATCTTTGAAAGAATGCATACCTATCCAAATGACTGTATACTAATTCATAAGGACAATGAATTACTTCAATATTTTCAAAAGTGTGGTGTGTCTTGATAAAATAAAGATGAATCAAGTCCTTCAAAAAATTATATCGTACATTCCAATTATTCCAAGGTTTAGGTGCCTGTATGGAATTGAGGAGACCTCAAGGAAATTGATGTAGCATGTAGATACATGAAATCAAGGTGGTAAACATCATCACCCAACAAACTCTCCTCAATAGAATAAAACTAATCATAGGTATCTTGAATTTGGAAATGAGTCTAGAAACCTTATCCTTGCGCTATCTGTAGATGGAGTGAATCCTTGTGGTTTACAAATTAGCACTCATAGTACATGTGAAGCCCCAAACCCAAGCTTCTGGGTTCAGCACATAAAAATGATGGGTATTTTTTATAAAGACAACTGAGAAATACATAGAACATTATTACTTTCTAGGACTTTTCTTATCTAGGTTTTGGATAATAGACAATTATATTACAAATTATCAAAGTTGTATAAAAATAAAATAAAATATCTAAATTTATTCATGTGTGCTAACACTATAAGCAAATGTTTCCATCTTAGAACCTCTAATTGACTTGCGAAAATAAGTTTAAAACAAGGTAAGAGCATTAATTTTCCCAGAAAAATTCTTTAAACCGTTTGAAAATATCATTCCTTGAAAACTATAAAAAATCAAACAAATCATTTGAAAAAAAATCAATTCTTAGAAAAGGGTTTTCAAATAATGAAACCATTTTCTAAATATCCTTATATAATGTATATTAATATGAAAACCATTGGATTTATCTATTTTGAAGATAATATTTTTTTGGATTAATCATGATACTCAGCAGGCCATAAGAAAAAACCATAAGGTCACTTAGCTGTATAATATGTGGGATAATGACCCCTTGAGGTCATGGGCTTACTCCCATACCATAACATATCATTAGATACTCTAGTGTCAATTTCAAGAAAACATTTTAATGGTCATGTCTTTCTCACTCATAACCTAAAAACATTTCAAAACCATACTTAAAATTATTCCCTTAGAATAAAATAATCTTACATATATCTTTACATTGAATAACCATATTTTTATAAATTTCTAAAAAAAAATTACTTTGATTTAACAGACATAAATTTTAATTCTTAATAAATTAAATGAATTCATGAATTAAAGTGCATGAAATTTCAATAATATTTTAGATGATGGCTATATCTAAATTTATGAATGACATACATGGATGTACGAGTACATTTTTCAAATAAAATGGTAACTTATTTTTACATAAAATAATAAATAAACATTGAAATTTAAATAAAAATCTAATACCCTTTTAAAATTTTAAGTCAAAAAATAACTAAAAATTGTTTTGTTATTGTTTTTCATTGTAGATAAAAATAAATTTTGAATATATAATTACTAAAAGATTTTTTCTAAGACCAATTATATTTCAAGGGTTTGAAAATAAATCATAGTATTATAGATATATATATATATATATTAATAGATATATAGATATACATAACATTGTAAATCAATACCATCTCTTAAAAAACCATAAATTAAAACATAGATTGATATATTTAGAATAAAAATAAAAACAATCCCTTACTTAAGGTTTTCTAATAACATAATTATAATTTTCAAGATTTAAATTTATAAACTATGATAATAAATCCCTTGGTTTGTAGAAAAATTAGAAAACCAACTTCTACTGTGCTTCAAGAACTATCGCAATTCGAAATATAAGTGGTATTCTTTGTTGAACACCCAAAGAAATTCCCTTACATAATTCTAATTATACTGCACAATTATATCTTTTTCCGTTTGGTGAATGGTGCACAATTAAGGCTTGTAGAGTAAACTGAATCAGGTTCGACTAGACATATAAATTATTTACTCTAACACAACACACACATATTTTATTTATATATTATATATATAATATAATTCCAACTTTAGGGGTGCAAGGACTTCAAAAAAGGGGACTCTCTTTTTGACTTCAAAAAAAACGTGATTCTCCCCTTTTTTATCTTTTTTATTGGATTTTTCTTTTTTTTTTTCACTTTCACGTTTTCTACCCTTTTTTTCATTTTGTTTTTTATTTGGTTTATCATTTCACTATTTCACTTTATTCTTTTTTTAATTATATGTTTTAACATTTTTTTAAACCTTCATATCACGTTTGTTAAATCGTATAGCATTTTATATTTTTTTAAAATGTTTTAGTTTTTTAAACATATATTTATATATATGATTTATTTTGTAATAATATAATTATTTATATTTATATTTTCAAAATTTTATATAATAAAAATATTATATAATTTCATATATTTATAAAATATATTATCTTAATAATAATAATAATTTTCTTAAAAAAATATGTTTTATCCTTTATTATTATTATTATTATCATTAACTTGAATTTCATAAAATTAATTTATCCAAATTAAAAAATTATAATTTCAAATCATTCTTTTATTAAAATTCCTATAATTTTTTTATTAAAAAAAAGTTATATAAAAAAATAATTTAATAATTTATGAAAATCAATTCATTATATTAAAACATATCAAGTAATAATTAATTGATAAAATTAAATAAAACAAATCAATTATTTATTAATAAATTTTCACTTAAGAGTATCATATTAATTTCATCATTTATTTACTTATATTCTTAGTTGATAAATTAATATTAATTAAAATTTGTTTAATTATTATTTAAATAAATAATCCTTTTATTAAAACTCTGGATGTTACATTCTTCCCCCCTTAATAGAAACGTTCCCTCATAATTCATCCGTCGAACTAAAAAAATTATGAATCTTCATCTTTAGAATTATGAAAAACTAAAACTGCTAAAATTATATACTGTACCGCATACACAACATCTAATAAGAAAATTTTTCTAGACCATTGCTCTGATACCAACTATGAAGCCCTGAACCTGCGCTTTCGAGTTTAGCATATAAAAATGTTGTGTATTTTTTTATAAGGACAACTAAAAATAAATAGAAAATTTTACTTGAAAAGACCTTTTTCAGTCTAGGTTTTGGAGACTAAACAATTACATTACAAATTATCAAATCTATATATAAATAAATTAAATTAACTAAATTTCTTCATGTGTGCTGACACCTTAAGCGAAGCTCCCTGTCTTAAAACATCTAATTGGCCTGTGAAAATAATTTTAAAACAAAGGATGAGCATTAATTTTTCCTGTAAGGGTTTTTAGAATAATTTATAAATACCCTTCTTTGAAAAATATAAAACATTTTTCAGACAAATAATTTGATAAAAATCAATACATAGGAAAGGGTTTTCAAGAAATGAAACAATTTTCTAAATATCCTTATATAGTGTAATATAATTTGAAAGCTGTTATATTTCTCCATTTTGAAGATAATACATTTTATGGATTAATTATGATACTCAGTAGGATATAAGAAAAACCATAAGGTCACTTATCCACATTGCATGTTGGAAAGTATCCCCTTGATATCATGGTATTACTACCATACCATCGTATATCATTCAATACTCTAATGCCAATTTTAGGAAAACATTTTATTAGTATTTCCTTTCCCACTCAAAACCCAAAAAAATTTAAAAATCATACTTAAAATTATTCCCTTATAATAAAATAATCTTACAAATATCATTACATGTAATAACCATATTTTTAATAATTTCTAAAAATAACAGCAAAAAATCCAATCTTATAAGGAATTAATTTTATTTAACAGACATAAATACGAATACTTAATAAATTAAATAAACACTTGAATTAAAGTGCATGAAATATCAATAATATTTTAGATGATGTCCATATCTAAATTTTTGAATGATATATATGGATGTGAAAGGAATTTTTGCACATAAAATTATAACTTTTATTTAAAATTATTGTAAAAAAAGTCACACATAAAATGATAACTTCTTTTTACAAAAAATAATAACAAAAACATTGAAATTTTAATAAAAATCAAATAACCTTCAAAATTTTTAATTCAAACAAAAACTGAACATGTTTTTTTTTTATTTTTCATTTTAAATAAAAATAAAATTTGAAAATATAATTACTAATAGAGTGGTTTTATAAGATCAATTTTATTTTAAGGATTTTAAAATAAATTATAGTATTATATACATATACATATATATAATTTTTTAAATATAAAACATACCTTAAAAAATAATAAATTAAATCATAGATTGATAGATTTAAAATAAAAATAAAAACAATACCTTATTCAAGGTTTTATAATAACATAATTATAATTTTGAAGACTTAACTTTATAAATAATGAAAATAAATCCCTTACTTGGTTTGTAAAAAAATATAAAACCAACTTCTACTACGCTTCATACATTATCGCACTTCAAATCTAAGTGGTATTCTTTGCTAAACACTCAAATAAAGGCCCCCATATAATTATAATTATACTAAAAAATTATATCTTTGTCTATTCTATGAATGGTGCCCAAATTAGGCTTGTAGAGCAAGATCAATCATGTTTGACTGAACTTATAGATTATTTAATCTTACACAACACACACATATTTTATTTATATAGTATATATATAAAATATAATTCCTACTTGATAGGAGTACATACTTCAAAATGGGGACTCCCTTTTTGAATTTACCAAACAAAATGTGAGTCACCCCTTTTTATCTGCTTTATCTTTTTTTCTCTTTCATGTTTTATACTCTCTTTTTGTCATTTTTTTACTTATTTTACAATTTAACATTTTTTCTTTCTTTTTCTTTTTTTACTTGTTTTTTAATTTTTTTTTAAACCTACATATCACATTTTTTTAAATCATTTTAGTGTTTTATATTTTTATAAACATTCTATTTTTTTAAACACACACATATATTTACATATATATACACATACATATATATGAAATTCGTTTTTTATAATAAAATAATTATATATATTTATATTTTCCAAATTTTATAAAAAAAACATGATATAATTTCATATATTTATAATATATATTATCTTAAAAATAATAATAATTTTCATAAAGAATATGTTTTACTTTTTATTTTTATTATTATTATTATCATTACCTTTAATTTTATTAAATTAATTTATCTAATTAAAACATCTATAATTTTAAATCATTATTTTATTAAAATTCCTATAATTAGTTTATTAAAACAATAGTTATATAAACAATAAAATTAATAATTTACAAAAAATCAGTTCAGTGTATTAAAACATATCAAATAATAATTATTTGATAAAATTAACTAAAGAAAATCATATATTTACACATAAAGTTCAATTTAAGGGTCATTTTAATTTCTTTATATATTTATTTACATACTTAATTGACGAATTAATATTTATTATAATTTGATTAATTATTATTTCTAATGTCAAATTATTATTTAAGTAAATAATCCTTTTATTAAAACTTAGGATGTTACATTCTTCCCCCCTTTAAATAATTGTGTTTGCCCAATTTGACTGTCAGACTAAAAAAATTACGAGACTTCATCTTTGGAATTAAGAAAAACTAGAAATGCTAAACTTATATACTCTACCTCTTAGGAAACATCTTATATCCAAAGTTGTCTAGACCGTTACTCTGATACCAAATGTGAATCCTTGAACCCACGATTCTAAGTTTAACATGTAAAAATGCTATGTATTTTTTTATAGACAACTAAAAATACTAAAAACAATTTACTTTCTAGGAAAATTTCTATTCTAGGTTTTTAAGAATAGAAAATTAAATTAAAAATTATCAAATATATATAAAAATAAAATAAATTACTAGAATTGTTTCATGTATTCTAACACTATAAGAGAAGCCTCCCATCTTAGAACTTTTAATTGACCTGTGAAAATAATTTTAAAACAATGTATGAACATGAATTTTGTTAGTAATGGGGTTTAAAACCATTTAGAAATACCCTTCTTTTAAAACTATAAAACATTTATCAAACAAATAATTTCATAAAAATAAATCTTAGAAAAGGGTTTTCAAATAAATAATTTTCAAAATATCCGTATATATTTTATAGTGATTTGAAAACCCTTTTATTTATCCATTTTGAAGATAATAATTTTTATGCATTAATCATGATACTCATTAATCCATAAGAAAACCCATAAGTCCACTTAGTCATATCACATGGGGGACAATGTCCCTTGGAGATCATGGGCTTACTCTCACACCATAACATATCATTCGATAGTCTAGTTCCAATTTTAAGAAAAAAAATTGTAGTCCTTCCTTTCTCACTCATAACCGAAAAAAATTTAAAATCCATACTATAAATTATTCCCTTAGAAGAAAAAAGTCTATCACGGCTCGTCCCCCATGGCCTGTGTCGTGACTACCCCAAGCCCACCTTCCAAAGGCCAGGGGTTAGAAACTAGCACCGGAAAGGAATATCCCTAAAATGGGAAGGTATTACCTCAAAAATTGTACACACATAGACATGGTACACTGTACACAAGAAAAAATACAATGGAAGAATAATGGTATAACCACAACTAAAAACCACCACTGAGTGTAAATGTAAGTACTGAAAGTAAAGAGCCTATAATACAAGCCCAACTAAAATGTAAGTACAACAAAAAGGAAAAACAGCTCCTGAGGTCGTCCACCAAGGATCATACCAAAAGGGTAGGTACGACCCGTCATTGCGGCTCTCCACGTCAACTGGTCACCTCCGTGTACCGTCTATCAATCACCTCCAAGAACTATCTAGCCTTGACTCCTCAAGACTCAGTCAAGCTGTCTGTCGTCTACACAAGACACAACAAGGTGAGGGTGAAGCCCGTGCAGGGGTGAGTATAAAAATACTCAGTAGGGACCCCGAGACCCCTGACAATCTCTCAAAATTCCACAAAGGAGAAACCACAAAGCATGATCTCAATCACAAAGCACAAAAAAAAAGGCAGTTAAAACATGGTTTAACTTAAGTACATAAGTACATATGTTTATTCATAAAGCTAGATCGTCTTATTCTATCATGAGTCTCTGTTGTTGACCCACATAGGTTTGCTCGGTGCTGATCCATACAGGATGGCTCGGTGCTAATCCACACAGGATCTCTCGGTGCTGATCCACAAAGGATTGCTCGATGCTGATCCATATATGATCGCTCCGTGGTGATCAACATAGGATGCCTCAGTGCTGATCTACACAGGATCGCTCGGTGCTGATCCACACATAATCTCTATTAATTATTCACATCTCAGTCAACCACTGGATTCACACCCAAAGCATGCTTGATTCTGGGAGGATCTTCTCCTCAATCCATCAGTTGTATTTCAATCAGCATGAAGTCCCATGAAGAAGTAACCCAATAAACCTCCATGTCTAAAGGGTTCCAACGCAATAGATAGTGCATCAACTGGACGTCTAGTCTATGAGTTATATGCATTTTAGGGCTGAGAGCCCAGTTGGATTCAGGGTTGATCCAACCCGTTCGTTCTCCAACTTTCTCCAAAACTCAAGTGGAGTATCAAAAAAGGTCTATCTCATCATAAGGGTCCCGACACCGCATATGGTTCATCAAATGGACATTTGGTTTAGTAGATGTTCCAATTTAAGTGTAACTAGGACAAAGAGGGTTTGGGTCCGGTCGGACCGACCCGACCCGGATAGGCCATGGGCTTAGCCCGCTGGCTGCGGTCTCGGCCTGCTAGTCATGGGTTTGTCCTGGCCCACCTGGTTGGGTGTGGCCCCCCCCAGTTTGTGGAACAACTCGGCCTGCTGTCCGGGCGTAGAGGTCCACTCACCTTTTAGAATGGCTGAGCAATTCGGGTTTTTAAAGGGTTGGCACCAGGTGGTGCCACACCACCTGGCCGGTCTGCTCAGATCGGTCACTCACAAGACCTTATAGGGCATGGGTCCGCCCTCCACCATGACTCAAAGCCGCAAACTTCCTCCGCGGCACGCCACCTGGTGATAACATGGTCGGTGATGGAAGGACGCCCCATTTGTCTGCCGCGTCTCAGAGCTACGACCCTCATCCGAGGCAAGCCATCATTGTCAATGTGGCCGACATCAGGCAGTTACCCTTTTTTGTTGCGGCTCCTTTGGGCATTGCCTCTTCTTCGTGGCCGGCCACTGCATTCTCCAGTCATTGGAAAAGTTTCTACTGACCTTCGGGGAAGCTCTAGAGGTCCATTTCCTATACTGACTACGCCTACAGGCCACCTAGGACACTGCCATCACTTCTTGGCTCCCAGTTTGGCCTTTTATCATTATTTATTGGTCTCCCATGAAGAAACACAACCAAACCAAGAATAGCGGAGGGTCCGAGCCTTGTTCGTTCGGTCCATGCCCTCCGCGTTAGAATTATAAGATGGGAAGGATTATTTAATTATAAAATCTCCCATAAAGAAACCCGCATTATCCTCCCACATTAAATAATTAAACACGGATCAACTTGTTGGACGGTTGATCCATGTTTTTCATAATATTCATGAACAGGGAAAAGGGAGGAATTAAGAACATAACCCCCTACCTCGAGCTCATTAGAAGTCATTGTGGATGACGAAGGAGTGCCCACATCCGAGGGTGTTGTGGATGAAGGATAAGGTTCACGTACTTTGGTACTCATCTTCGGGTCCTCCAACGGTCGTCGAAACCTTATTCTAGGTTGGTGGAAGACTCCACGACACTTCGTAAGAGGTTCCTCTCTTGAGTCCCAAAAACCCATGCCTGAGCTTCGTTTAAATAGACGAAAGAGAGGATCAACGCACCGCACAATTAAATAGGTTCATTAATGAATTAAATTAATGAACCAATTAATTATACCAATTGTGAGGTTACACAACCAAGTGTAACATGCCATTTAATGGTCTGAAAATCCAGCAGTCCTTCCACCACTGCTAAATAGTTACAAGAAAGAATAAAATAACTCATTGAGTTATTTTTTTTTGTAAAGACCAAAAATTAACTTTTTCATTCAACCCTTTCTGGTCGAAGTTACGCTTCCCTTAAGATAATCCCAATGCAGTGAATTTAATGGTGCCCTTGAATTTTTAATCCAAGCACCAGTTCAAAAGATATAATTCTCTGCTCGCACATTTATTGAACGTACCGTAAAAAAAGTTTAAAAATTTATTAACAGTCACCCTCGACCCACGCTTGTCGAGGTTAGGCTCTGGACAAAGGAAAAAAGCCCTCACATGCTCAATAGTAATCTCGGATTTCCAATCCGAGTTACCTTTAATGAGTTAAATAATTTAACAATAAAATAATTGCCACTTAATTATTTTATTTACGGCCAAAAACTAACTTCTACTGTTAGCCCATGCCAATCAAGGTTAGGATTTTCCTAAGGAAAGCATACCATCACAAGCTAAATAGTGGTCTCATATTTTCAATCCAAGTCACCATTCGTGAGTTATAAACATTTGAAAAATAAAATAATTTTATTTAATTATTTTATTTACGGTTATTCTATTTTGGGGTTTTCTCACTACAGGAATGCAATGACTAAAATTAAGTCACGCCTAGGGTAAACCCGTCATCCTAAATGCAATGGTTCCCTCAGATTTCTGATATATGAACCCATTTAAGAGATATTCCACTTTTTCAAAAAAAAAAAGCTCACGCGCACTATTTAATTTTTAACATTTTTTTCGATGAATCATTCTGGGCACTCCAGGACTTGGAATCACCTACCGTCAATTTTCACAGTCTCATAATAATCCCATATAATTAAAAAAAATTATATGGAAATTTCCGGATATTAAATTCTCTCCACCTTAGGGATTTACCTCCCCAAAAGCCAAAACAAAGGAAAATCAAATAAATGAGTGTACTAAGCACGAATCTAAGCCTCCCACTCCCATGTGATCTTTTGGAGGTTCTTATGCTGCCCCCGAACTCACACCAGAGGGATCAAATTTCCATGAAGGACTCACTCCTATTGATCCTCTATCTCCACCGGTAACTCCGTAAAAGTCACCACATCGTCAAACTCCAACTCGCCCCAGTCGATAACGTGCGATGGATCATGCACGAATCTCCTCAACCGTGACACATGAAAAAAATTATGCACCCAGTGCATCCATGGAGAAAGAGCTAGGAAGTACTCTACCACTCCAACTCTGCTGAGAATCTAGGAAGTTTCAATAAACCTCAGAGATAGCTTGTCGCCCCGTCCGAATCTCTGTAATCCTCGCCGGGGTGAGACCCGTAGGAATACATGGTCTCCCTCCTCAAAATCTAAAGGTATCCATAGCCTTTCAACATAAGACTTCTGCCAACTCTATGCAGTCTTCATCTGCTCCTGGATGATCTGCACCTTCTCAGTGGTAGCCCATACCAACTCTGGATCCACAAGTGTTGACTCTCAAGGGTCTACCCAACATAGAGGTGATCTGCATGGTCGCTCGTAAAAGGCCTCAAAATAGTGTTTTGTTGATGGTGGAGTGACAAATATTTCTGTATGAGAACTCCACCAGAGGTAGGTGGCCCTTCCAAATATGGAGAAAATCAAGGATGCAAGCATGAATCATGTCCTCAAGCGTCTGTATGGGATGCTCTGTCTGACCATCTATCTAAGGATGAAAGGTGGTGCTCAAGCATAGCTGAGTCCCGAATGCCCCTTGTAATTCCATCCAAAAATAAGATGTAAAATGAGCGTCATGATCTGAAACGATCATCTATGGAAACCGTTGAAGCCTTACAATCTCCTGTATGTAGATTCATCTTGATCCCTCTACTCATCCATTCTCTCAGATGGGTAGGAAGTGGGCCGACTTGGTGAGTCAGCCACCAATCACCAAGATGGAATCATGGCCCTTGGACGTATGTGGTTGCCCTATCATAAAGTCCAGTGAGACACCATCACACGTCCATTCCAGCACCTCAAGTGGCTAATCTAAGTTTTCTGAAACCTGGTGCTCATACTTCACTTGACGACAAGTGAGGTATTGTGAAACAAACTCTGCCACTACTTTCTTCATCACTGGCCACCAGTACTGACGCTAGAAGTCCTGGTACATCTTTTCCACACCAGGATGTACCTCCAAAGGGGATGTGTGAAACTCCCTCAACATCTCCCCTCGTAGCATCACTAGCACCATGGTACGTCCTCTGAATAGGATGACATGATCCCCACCTTTAGAAAATCCTTCAGGAGCCTATCCTGAGGATATCATAGCACGTCTGGTCTCATAGTCCACATTACTAAGTTGTGCCTCCCGAAATCACTGAAGGAGTGGGGGAGTGACATTCACAGACTGGAGGTAAGCTTCCCCATCACTATCCATGAAGGATATCTACAACACGACTAGCTGATCTGTCACCTCACTCAGAAAATGCAGACCAGACCTCCTGCTGGGCGCGTCTTCCACCACGTCCCCCTTCCCAAGAGTATAGACTATCTCAAAGTCATAGTTCTAGTGGAACTCCAACCGTTTCCGTCTCAACTGCTTAAAAGCCTATGGGAACCATTCCATCCATGTGAAAGGCTACCCTTTTTAACTGATTGGTGTGCCATTGACCCTCTAGTAGTGGGTACTCATTCTCCACAGCCTCATAGTTAAAGTGCCGGTAATCCACACATAACCTCAAACACTGGGTCTTACTAAGCCCTTCCTCTTCAATTATCCCAACTACACTCTCAACTCCCAGAGTTCTGTGGGATCAATCTGATATGCAGTTGTAGATATCAGTGTCATCCCTAGGTAAAAGCCAGTGAAAAAGCCCCTCTACCTTTGGGGAGGTAATCCTGGAAACATATTTAGAAAGGATATTGTCGCAATCTTCCACTACTGTCAGGAAATCAAAACTCAAAACTCCTACTGCCATGAGGGTAAGGTTGTCTGACTCAAGAGTGATCAGATGCACCCTCCTATGCATGAGTTTATCCTGTGATGCCTGAGTTTCCTTTTCACCGACTGAAGAAAACATCATTCCATCATTGTAGATATACCACATATTTTTTTTCCTAAAACAGTCAATCTGATCATTAACTGTGGATGACCAATCCATACCCAAAATAACATCGTAAGGCCTCGATGCTACCACCAAGAAGTTCCAATCGAAACTCTTGCCTCAATGGTCAGATCACACTATTGGCATAAGTGTGATTATCTAGTCTCCTATCATAGGTATCTCCAAACATATGTGTCAAGTAAACGGTTTAACTGGAAACTCTAGGTAATGAATAAGATTCATGACAAGAATGAATGATAGTACCTATGTCTATTAATTATGGTAGTTGGTAGTAGACACAGACCATACCTCGAATCATTCTTGGATCTATTTGGTCACACTCCTTGACCACATGAAGTTACTCCCTTCTCATATCCTTCAACTCCCTAAGCCTGATGGGGACCATATTGAGGTTGTGGTTATAAAATTTCGAAATGTACCCCACATCCGACTGCTCTCCTAGCTCCCCTTCCATGTCTACTACCCTGCAGATTCATCAGTCCCTAACACTTCCTATTATTGAAAAATTTTACACATTTAAGTCACTGATACTGATGCCAGTTTTCAGTTTTCCCACCACTGACATTCACTAGATGCATCTACATAGCCAAACAATTTTCAATCACAAAGGTTTTCTCCATCACCCTAACATAAGTATGAATGTATAGAGGAATAGTGCTGGATCAGATATCCCTAAACACATCTCGCTCGGAGGTCTGATCCTTGAAGCACTGATCATATCATATTCAACGACTACCTGGAATGGTCAGTTAACGTCGATGAATACTCAATTAATGACATGTCATCCTATCCAAACTGTAAAATCTCTTGGGAACACCAACCCCTTAGCTCTTCATGGAAAGAGACCCCCTTCTCTGAGGAAGGTTCTCAAGCTCTGTCCATGGAAAAAAGTCACCTCATCGTAAGATAGGGGTAATCTAAACATTGTCATCACCCTGCTGAGTCACATATAATGCTCACTGCTAGGACCACCATATGATCTAATGGTACCCTGGCTAGAAGGAAACTCGGTCACCACCTCAAGCCAGTCCTTAGCTGCTTATGAGTCATGATCACCTTGAAACCTAAGGGGTATTTGTCACTGAAAATCATGTAAGGAACTGATCCTATATGTGTCCTCTATCAGTAGTTCCGGTAGTAACTACCGAACGACGAGCATTGGTATCCCTGGGACACCACCCGAAGGTACCATCTCGAGAAACTGTCCTTATACTGAAGCCTCATCACACTATGGACTATCCTCATGGTCACGGATTGGAATCTTGGATGGCTGTCTATGTGGAGGCATCTTGAAAGAGAATCAAGATGAACCACGGTCAATAAGTTATACCTGGTGAGCTGACTCAAAGAGATCAAAAAGAAAACAACATTATCAAAACACAAGCAACTAGTGTTTTCATGCACCGAGTCAGAAATTAGAATTAAGGGTCCTGGTGTATGGATACGTCATCCTTCACACCAACACTGGAATCCCTGAACTGAAACCCGAACTCAAGACACTTAACACTATTGCTCCATTGAAAACATAAACTCTTAGTTCTTCTGGTAGAACAGACCCCTCTGATACCACCTTTTCAAGACTCGTCCCCCAGGTCCCATGCAATGACTACCCCAATCCCTCCTTCCATAGTCCAGGGGTTGGCGACTAGCACTGGAAATACATATCCCTAAAATGTGAAGGCATTGCCTCAAAACCTTTACACACACATATAGGGCACACTACGCACAAGAAAAACACAACGAAATAAGAATGGTACAAACACAACTAAAAGCCACCACTGAGTGTAAAATTAAGTACTAAAAGTAAAGGGGACAAAATACAAACCCAAATAAGATGGAAGTACAAAATAAAAATAAAAATATCTTCTGAGGTTGTCCGCCAAGGATCCTACCTGAAAGGTAGGTACTGCTCGTCACTACAGCTCTCCACGTAAATCGGTCACCTCCGTTCACCATCTGTCAATCACCTCTAAGCACCATCTAGCCCAGACTCTTCAAGGCTCAATCAAGCTATCTGTCATCTTCACAAGACACAACAAGGCATGGGCGAAGCCCATGAAGGGGTGAGTATAACAATAATTATTAGAGACCTCAAGACCTCCAAAGGGCTCTCAGAATTCCACAAAGAGGAAACCACAAAGCATGATCTCAATCACAAAGCACAAAGCTGAAGACAAATCACACCAGGTTTCACTTAAGTACAGAAGTACAAATGTTTAGTCATAAAGATAGATAATCTTATTCTATCATGAGGCTATACTGCTGACCCACACAGGATCACTTGGTGCTAATCCACAAAGGATCTCTCTGTGTTGATCCCCACAGGATCACTCTGTGCGGATCCATACAAGACTGTTTACGCTGATCCATAGAAGGATCGCTTGGTGCTGATCCACACAGGATTGCTCGGTACTGATCCACACAGGATCTCTCGGTGCTGATCCACACAGGATCGATCGGTGCTCATCTACACAAGATCACTCTGTGATAATCTACACATGATTGCTTGGTGCTGATCCACATAGGATCGCTTGGTGATGATCAACACAAGATCACTCGGTGATGATCCACATAGGATAACTTGGTGTAGATCCACACAGGATTGCTCAGTGCTAATCGACACATGATTTCTATTCATTCTTCACATCTCAGTCATCCACTGGATTCCCGCAAAAAGCACGCTTGATTCCGAGAGGATCTTCTCCTCAAGCCACTGGTCATATTTCAACTGGAGCAAAGTCCCAAGAATAAGTAACCCAATGAACCTTCATGTCATAAGGGTTCCAACACAATAGACAGTGCGTCAACCGGACACTCAGTCTGTGAGTTATAAGCATTTTAGTGCCAAGGGACCGGTTGGATTCAGAGTCGATCCAACCCGGCCATTCTCCAAATTTCTCTAAAACATGGGTAGAGTATCACAAAAGGTCCACCTCTTCCTAAGGGTTCTTACGCCGAAGACAATTCGTCAAACGGACGTTTAGTGTAGTAGATATTCCCATTTAAGCGTAAATAGGCCGAAAAGGGTCCAGGTCTGGTCCGACCCAATCGAATCAACCCGACCTGGCCCGCTGGGCTCAACCCAGTCCAGTTGGGCGGTGGGTTTGGCTTGACCCACCTGGTTGGGTGTGGCCCACCAGGCTGTGGAACAACCTGGCCCATCGGGCCACGGAACAACTCGGCCCACCGGGCCGCGGAACAACTAAGCCCGCTGTCTGGGTGCGGGGGTCCGCTCTCTTTCCTGAACAGTTGAGCTGTTTGGGTTTTTAAAGTGGTGGCATTGGGTGGCACCACACCACCTGGCCGGTCCACTCAGTGTGGTCACTTATGGGACCTGGAGGGCACGTGTCCACCCTCCACTGCGGCTAGAAGTCGTGGCCTTCCTCTACGGTGCGTCACCTTGTAATGACGTGGCCAGCGGTGGTCGGACGACCCTTCCATCCATTGCAGTGTGCCGCTGTTTTCAACATGGTCGGCACCGGCCGACCGCCCTTGTACACCACGACGCCTTCGGGCACCACCTTTTCTTTGCAGCCGGTGGCTGTCAGCCGACGCCTTCTCCAGTCATCGCCACCACCGCATCGATGAAGCATATGCGGGCCTCCGGTGAAGCTCCGAAAGTCCATTTCCTCTATCGACTATGCCTATGGTCCACCCAGGACGCTTCCATCATTGTGTGGCTCCCATTTTTTCCTTTCCACATTTTTGTTCGGTCGCCCACGGAGAAACACAACCAAACCAAGAATGGCAGAGGGTTTAGGCCTTGTTCGTTCATCCCACTCCCTCCACGTTAGCATTATAACATGGGAAGGATTATTTAATCATAAAAACTCTCATAAAGAAACCTGCATTATCTTCCCACATTAAAGAACAAAAAATAGATTAAATCGTTGGACGTTGATCTGTGTTTTTCATAATATTCAATAATTGTAAAAAAGGGAGGAATTAAGCACATAACCCCTACCTCGAGCTCATTAAAAGTCATTGCGGACGAGGAAGGAGTGTCCACATTTGAGGGTGTTTTGGATGAAGGACATGGTTCAAATCCTTTGGCACTCATCATCAAATCCTCCTATAGTCATTGAAGCCTCGTTCTAGGTTGGTGGGATATTCCATGGCACTTTGTCAGAGGATCCTCTCTTCCGTCCCAAAAACCCATGCCCAAGCCTCGTTTAAATTGACGAAAGAGAGGATCAGCGCATCACATAATTAAAGAGGTTCATTAATGAATTAAATTAATGAACCTATTAATTATCCCAAAAGTGTGGTTACACAACCAAGTGTAATCAGCCATTTAATGGTCTGAAAACCAAATGATCCCGCCACTACCGCTCAACAGTTACAAGAAAGAATAAAATAACTCATTGAGTTTTTTTGTAAAGTCAAAAAATTAACTTTTTTTTCTGAACCTTGTCTGTCAATGTTCAGCTTCCCTTAAGAGAATCCTGGTGTAGTGAATTCAATGGTTCCCTTGCATTTTTAATCTGAGCATTGGTTCTAAAGATATAATTTTCCACCCTCACATTTACTAAATGTATCTTAAAAAAAGTTCAAAAAATTATTAACAATCACTCTTGACCTGCGCCGGTCGAGGTTAGGCTATGCCTAAGGGAAACACGCCCTCACAATCTCAATGATACTATTAGATTTCCAATCCGAGTTATCGTTTATGAGTTAAATAATTTAACAATAAAATAATTGTGACTTAATTATTTTATTTACGGCCAAAAACTAACTTTCATTTTTGACCTGCACCGGCCAAGGATAGGATATTACTAAAGAAATAACACCCTCACTAGCTCAATGGTGATTTAGTATTTTAAATCCTAGTCACCGTTTGTGAGTTATAAGAATTTTAAAAATAAAATTATTTTTTTAATTATTTTATTTAATTATTTTATTTACGGTTATTTCATTTTTGGGTTTTCTCGCTAGAGGTCTGCGCCGACTAAACGTAAGTCACGCCTAGGATAAAACTGCCATCCTGAATGCAATGGTACCCTTGTATTTATGATATGGCACCTGTTTAAGAGTAATTACACTTTTTCAAAAAAACTGCTCACGTGCGCTATTTAAAGCTAAACATTTTTTTCGAAGGATCATTCCAAGTATTCCAGGCCTTAGAATCACATGCCGTCAATTTGTGCATTCTCGTAATAATACCATATAATTAATAACAATTATACGGAAATCCTGGGACATTAAAAAATATTACACATATCTTTATATGGCATAACCATATTTTAAATAATTTCTAAAAATAAGGTAGAGAAATATAATCTTATAAGGAATTACTTTGATTTAACAGACATAAATATGAATACTTAATAAATTAAATGAATGCTTGAATTAAAGTGCATTAAATGTCAATAATATTTTAGATGATGTCCATATATGAATTTTTGAATGACATACATGGATGTGCAAGGAAATTTTGCACATAAAATGATAACTTTTATTTAATGTTATTATAAATAAAAAAACACAAAAATGATAACTTCTTTTTAAGAAAATAACTAAAAAATTGAAATTTCAATGAAAACTGAATACCCTTTTAAATTTTTAATTCAAATAATAAATAAACATGGTTTTTTTATTTTTTTCATTATAGAAAAAAATTGAAAATATAATTACGAATATAATGGTTTATAAGACCAATTGTTTTTCAATGTTTTTAAAATAAATCAAAGTTTTATATATATACAGATATATACATATAAATAACTGTTTAAATAAAAAACATCCCTTAAAAAACAATAAATTAAAAAATGTATTTATATATTTAAAATAAAAATAAAAATATCCATTACTTAGGGTTTTCTAAAAACATAATTATAATTATGAAGAATTAAATTTATAAACCTTGAAAATGAACCCCTTACTTTGTTTGAAGAAAAATTAGAAAACGAACTTCAGCATATCTTCTGACACTATCACACTTCAAAATATAAGTGGTATTCTTTTTTGAACACCCAAATAAAGGCCCTTATATAATGCTAATTATACTGCACAATTATATCTTTGTCTGTTTTGTGAACGATGTGTAATTAAGGCTGAAAGATAATGCTAAATTAGGTTTGACTAAACATATAAATTATTTATTGTTACAAAAAACACACATATTTTATTTATATATTATATATATAATATAATTCTTACTTTATATGTGACAACCGGGTCCCGGTGACAGCACAACCACCAGGTACCCCCAGTTGCCCCGCAGACACGTGGGGCCCACCCCAGGGTACACCCACGTGCCCGAACGGGTCATCTGACTAATGACAGTCCCCACAGGCCAACACATGTCCTTTCCAGTGTGCTTTGTCCTCACTCACACACATCCTGGGAAACTTCCCAGAAGGTCACCCATCCTGATCACTACTCCAGGCCAAGCACGCTTAACTGTGGAGTTCTAATCAGGTAGGCTCCCGAAAAGGAAGGTGCACCTTGTTGACATGAGTCATATCATTTAGTCATTTAACCCTTTATCATTTGGGGATGTTACAATCACCCCCCCTTTAGAGCACAACGCCCTCATTGTGGGCCCTACATCTCAACCCAGGCAGTGCACCGCGCACTTAAGGCTGGGTTCCTCCTCTGATACCAAATGTGACAACCGGGTCCCGGTGACAGCACAACCACCAGGTACCCCTAGTTGCCCCGCAGACACGTGGGGCCCACCCCAGGGTACACCCACGTGCCCGAACGGGTCATCTGACTAATGACAGTCCCCACAGGCCAACCCATGTCCTTTCCAGTGTGCTTTGTCCTCACTCACACACATCCTGGGAAACTTCCCAGAAGGTCACCCATCCTGATCACTACTCCAGGCCAAGCACGCTTAACTGTGGAGTTCTAATCAGGTAGGCTCCCGAAAAGGAAGGTACACCTTGTTGACATGAGTCATATCATTTAGTCATTTAACCCTTTATCATTTGGGGATGTTACATTATAGGTGCAAGGACTTCAAAAAACGGGACACCCTTTTTGACTTCACCAAAAAAAGCGAGTCAGCCCTTTTTTATCTTTTTTTACATTATCCTTTTTCTCTTCCACAATTTCTACCCTATTTTTTCATTTTGTTTTTCATTTGTTTTATCAATTCAATTTTTATCTTTCTTTTTCTTAATTATTTGTTTTAACATTTTTTAAACCATCATATCATGTTTGTTATTAAAATCTTTATAGCGTTTTATATTTTCTAAAACATTTTAGTTTTTTAAACATACACACACATATATATTTATATATATATGAAATTCATTTTTTATAATAATATAATAATATATATTTATATTTTCAAAACTTTATAATATAAAAACATAATATATTTTCATATATTTATAAAATATATTATCTTAAAAATAATAATAATTTTCTTAAAAAATATGTTTTACCCTTAATTATTCTTATTCTTATTATCATTACCTTTAATTTCATTAAATTAATTTATTCAATTTAAACATTTATAATTATAAATCATTATTTTATTAAAATTTCTATAATTTTTTATTAAAAAAAGTTATATAAATGAAAATAATTTAATAATTTATGAAAAACAATTCATTATATTAAAACATATCAAGTAATAATTCTTTGATAAAATTAACTAAATCATTTCAATTATTTACTAATAAATTTTCATTTAAGAGTGCCATTTTTATTTATTCATTTATTTATTTACATACTTAGTTGATAAATTAATATTAATTACAAAATTTTTAATTATTTTTGCTGGTATCAAATTATTGTTTGAATAAATAATCCTTTTATTAAAACTTGGGATGTTAAAGTATATGGATAGATACATTAGTAAATTATAACTTTTCACTATGGTTATACATGAAATAAAAATTCATTATGTTTTCTTTGGTTATATCAGGACCAAAACAACCAGGTAATGATATTGATGTATATTTGGCTCTATTGATCAAAGATCTTAAATTCAAGTATGATTTAGGAGTTATGTTGTATGATGCTTAAAAAATTAATATTTCACATCGAGAGCCATGTTGTAGGGGATGATAAATAAATCTCATACTTATTGAAATATGTTATGATGTAGCATTAAAAGAACTCAAGGGTGTCCCATTTGTTAATAAGGTACACAGTCAAATAGGTTGAAACATTCATCAAAGACTGTGTTTATAAGACATCATAAATTTATACCCCAACGACATACATACCAATATTGGATGGAATCATTCGATGGGAATTTAATAGAAGGTACTACACCATCTCTACTTGTTGGTGATAAACTATTAGAGAAAGTAAAAAAATATAGCCACTACTTTTAGGAAACCTTATTTGAAAAACCTTGTGAAACTCAATTGGAAAAAAGAGATCTTTTATTTTGAATTATCATATGAGAATTATTAAAACGTTTGATATTTTCTTGATATCATGTATATGGGAAGAAATATATGTGAAAGTGTCATTAACATGTTGCTAAATGAACCCAGAAAAACAAAGGATGGATTTAAAGATATGTTGGACATGATTAACATGGGGATATGGGAAGTTTTTACACCAGTGAAGGGTAAATAACATAATTTTATTCCTCCATCTAGTTACAATCTTTCCAAGAAATAGAGATATCAGTTTTGAAACTTCTAGAATGATATAAGCATTCTAAAGGGGTGTTCATAAAATATCAAGAATATCATTTCAATGACTGGTTTAAAGATAAATTTCATAAGATCTCATAACTGTCATGTTTTGATTTCATATCTAATTCTTATAGTTTTACGTTACAATTTTCTTAAAAATGTCTATCATACATTAACCAAGATTTATTTATTTTTCAAAGATATATACATTAAATTTATAGGCCTAGTGAAATTTATAACTACAAAAAATTAAATTTTTTCATATTAGGTGAATTGGATATATTCTTCTCACCATTATTCTTTAATATGATAGTTCACTTGATGGTTCACTTGGTTATAGTGATCCTGCTATGTGGTCTTATACATTATAGATAGATGTACCCCACTGAATGATATATGAAGATTTCAGAAGGGTATATCAAAAATAAATGTTGTTAAAAAGGTTGTATCATGGAGAGATATGTTGTTGAGGAAGATGTTGAATTATGTACTGACTACCTATCCGATGTGGAAAGCACTGGTCTACCCAAATCACATCACAGCGGGTGTCTTATGAGGGAATGTATTTCCAAAATAGATGTTGTCATAATTACTATTATAGAGCAGGATAAATTACACCTTTACATTTTATATAATATTTGGATTTTTTTCCATATGATGAAACCCACAAAGTAATTCATAGGTATTTGAATATATCAAGGGTTGAAATCTAGATATCAAATGTAACGACCCAAAATTTTATGAATAAAATTCCATTTCTTTTAAATAAATTTCTTATGGATATATAAAGCACATGCACTCCTTTTCTTTTATTATATCCAATTATAGTTAAATGAAAATTAAGTATCCTTACCATTGATAATATAGTCATTGAATAGTGATCACATGACTTGTATAAATATAAGGTTTTAAAAAATCTTTTTGACACAGAAAAAGGAAGTGATGAACTCAACCAATAGGATCGTACCCTATGAAGCCCAATTATCAGAGATTCTGAGGGAGATATCATTTCTTGGATTTTTCCTAGACCAAGAATAATCCATGATCCAACAACTTAAGCATGAGCAAAACATTTAATGGGAGAAGTTCAAACTCACCGAGATCACGACCCAAACCATGTTCACCGAACGACCCCATGGAAGATCCACCATCACACACCTTACTCTTAGGGTGTATGTTGTTGTAATAAATGGATATGTAACAAGAACATATCATTATGTTTATGTGAATTTTCCTTATATAGAATAATTAATATACTTTCATTCAATTATTGTTACTTTGAAAATTATTTTTAAAGCACAAATAATAATTTTTTTAATATTGAAATTTATTTAGGAAGTATATTTTGATAAATTAATGGATTTTTGAATTAAATAAAATTTTAATAAAATATTATTATCAAATTACTTTTATTAAATATAATTGATCATATAATTTTTATGAAGTCAATTGTAATTTTTATTAAGGTTTGAAAACTGTTTTTATCAAAACCCATAAATTTCCAATAAATGTTGATTTTTATTTTAAAAGTTAAAATTCACATATTCAGAAAATTATTTAGTTAAATTTAATAGTATTTTTTCAATCAGGACATCGAAATTATCCAATAGGTATTTCTGCATAATTTTCTAAGATAGTCAAATTTTTGGGTAAAAATTCAATAACGTATAAATATATAATATGTTTTATGACATCATAATGATCCAATAATGATGTAATAAAATAATTTAAATGATATATTCATCCCAATATATTTTTTCCTTTAAAATAATATAATTTTAGGTTTATTTTATTTATTTTATAAAGGATTAGTGAAACCTCCAAGACATATAAAGTATTTTAAGATTTTAAAATCATTTCCTTGAAAGTGTGACTCACCTCCACATAATCAAGGGAAATATTTTAATATATTTGTCCCTTATACATTTAAAATAATTTATACCACTCCCCTTTTCTATAAACCATGGGATGGATTGTGGTTTTGAATATTTTAGTGTGTAGGGTCCAAAACCAAAATAATAAATAATTCCCCCATCTTTCCTATATAAACCCACCCAAGAAACCATTCCTATTTTCTCAAACTCTTTGATACTCTACAACTATATTCATCTTACTCTATAGAGTACTTATAAGGTTCTCCTAAGATCCCAAGAAGCCTCTCTCAAGCCTTTTCGATCACACATCCAAGTAGGGGTCCTCACCTTTCTCTCTTCCTATCAATTCAAGAACTTTGTTTGAAATTAGTCATTTTAATTTCAATTGGTTATATTTTAATCCTTTTATAATAAATTATATAATATTAATTTTATGTTATTTCAATGAGGGTTCATTTATCATTCCCTGATTTTGACCCTTACCTATGTCATTACTATGCTGAAATTCGGTAAGGGGTTTCACTATTGTCATTTTCATTCAAGCATTTATTTTATATTATGCATATAAAATTCCATTTTACATGTTGGGATATTATGTTCCAGGATCCCATTACTCTACATACCATGTATAAATTCTGAGAGACCCCTTTAACTCTCATCAACCCAATTTATGAATTTCCATATGATGTCTTTATGCTGCCAAAATTGCACCATGATTTTCCATGCCAAAAATCATCATGTAGTGAATACCATACTCATTCCTCTATAAAGGGTATTCAAATTTATGAATATATACTTATCTAATGATGAATTAAATGTATTAATTTCAAATTCCTTGATCATGGAATAAATTATTATGTTGAATGAATCCATGTTATATGATCTATGTGGTGCACTTAAGCATGCGATTGAAATGATTATGAAGGGTATGCCCTAATAGAACTCCAACGGATTAGGTAATATTTAGTATCATGATACACCATTTTGGGATAGTAATTTACCTTATTCCTTTATATTACTTTTTCCATAATGTTGGGACAGGGGTTTACCAGATTCATTTATGTTAATAGTGCAGTGTTTTAAGTTGTTTCCACATTTCCATGTTATGATAATCATGTTATATCATGCCTTTATGTTCATGTTTCTCTTATGCTCCATTGATATGTCTATTTCCAAACATGTATTGTATTCTTCATTATATGACTTTTTTACTCCCTTACTAGTCTTTATAGATCACCCTTTTCTTATGTATGTCCTTAAGTTATCCCATGCAACGTTATGTATGAAAGAATAATATGGTCATGTAAAATAAGTTTTCAATAAAGATGTGTATTTCATGTTTTAAGTTGTTATGTAATGTTCCTAATCCCCAAATAAACTGGACCTATCAATATTATGAGTTTTATTAAGTGCATGTTTATGTAATAAATCATTTTTAAATATGAAATAAAGAGTAGGGTTATTAAAGTTAGTATCAAAGGATATATTTAGTTATTTTTGGGATTATGATTAGAAAACTATAGTGAAAGCCTTAGGGATAAGACTAATTATAAGAAAATAATCCCTATTTTTTTAGTATATAGTAATTATTTTATCAAAAAATACATCCCTGTTTGGATATGAACAAGTAGAGATGGATCTGACATATATGTATCTAGGGGTAAAACCCAAAAACACCGCTTTGAGTTAGACTCTAATGGGAACTAGTGCACAAAAATGGGACTTACTATACTCATGGTTCAACCCTCTGGGGGGGTATGATTTGGTAAATTCATAAGTTTAGTACAAACCATTATTAATGGAACAAAAAAATTCCCCTCAGAATATATGTTAGGTTGTAGATCATGGATAACATAGGTCAAAGAATAGAAATTCATAAGTTAAGCAGACAAATGTAATTTAAAAGTTATACCTTTTTCATTGGATTCCACTTTGTGTGTTTAATAGTTTAAAATATTTACCCCTAATTTTTTCATTTATTCTAGACAATGTCCGTTAATAGGAGGAATCAGGCTAACAACCAATACTAAGATCATTGTGATGACTGTTCTAATGAGATGCCCAATCCGATAGGAGAGAGAATCGAAAAAATTTGCCACAATACTCTCTCGGTTAAATAAAGTTTTGAATAGAAACCTGGGTCAAGAGGAACATCCAACCCCCCCCCCCCCCAAGAAATAAAAAGTCACAATTGAGAGCTTCATGAGACAAAAGCCTCCTACTTTCAACGGATCATCTGATCCCTCAATCACCGAACAGTGGATCAACTCCGTTGAGAATATCTTCTCTATACTTCAATATTCCGAATAAGAGAAGTTTCTTCTGGATTCATATCAAATGGAGGGTGAAACTGATCAATGGTGGAAATTGATAAAAAATATGAAGCTTGAGTAAGAGATAGTAGTGATGGGATGGAAGGATTTATGGAAAATGTTTTTTGATAAATATTTTCCCTGTACCCTCTATCTTATGATGGAAAGATCTTTCCTTGCATTTAACAAAAAGGATGATGAATCTGTTGTGGTGTACAAGGAAAACTTCAACATAATTTCATGATACGCCTCTGGTTTTTTTATTACCCCTGAATTTAAGGTTGACCGCTTCTTTGGTAGGCTAAAACCTTGCCTATGAAAAGCCCTGGAAATCCGTGAATTTGATCGATGTGAGAAGATTATTAGGTGTTCCCTCAAAGTAGAAATGGATATCATAGAATCTCAAGGGTATCATGGGGATAAGAAGTGGGAAGTGGACTTTAATTTTGGGGGTCTGATGGATAAATCTGACAGTGGTAATAAATTACATCACCCTACTTATCAAAAGTGCAGAAAGAAGCACCCTGGAAATTTCCTAAAGGGGAAAAGGAAATGCTTTAGGTGCGGGAAGGAAGGGAAACTATCCAGTGATTCCTATCAAGAAAAACACTCTAATTTGATAAAGGAAAGGAACAATCCGTTCGATCCCCAACACATTTTTCATTACTACAACTTCAAATAACTAGGGCACTTTTTGAGCCATTACCCTAAGCCAGGGGTTTTTAGAGGCAACCAACGACATCCAAGGTAACAAGGGGGAGATTTTTCTATCACTACCGCCAAAGTGAATCCTGAAAATGAATTGGTGACCAGTATTCTGGTTATTCATTCAATAATAGTGAACATACTTTTTTTTATGGTTCTATGCATTCTTTTATATCCTGAAAGTTAAGTAGAAAAATTCAAATATCAACATAAATAATGGAAGTAGAGACGTTAGTGAAAACGGAAAATAGGTAAATTATTGCATCCCATGAATATAAATCATCCCCTATCACAATTTGTGGATTGAAATTCCCAAATAAAATCAACATACTTCCCTTGGTGGAATTTGATGCAATTCTTATGATGGATTGGATTTCCCTATATAGATCCAACATAAATTATTACAAGAGGTAAATCACTCTCCATATGGAGAATTGACCCCCGATTCAATATAAGTGAAAGAAGAATGATAAATATTCTTCAGAACCATCATCTAAAGAATATATATTACTTCCATATGAGCATTCATATCTTTCTCAGATGATTGAGTCTAAGGAAGGAACCATCCTCGAAGATATGCCTATTATGAGGGAATTCCCTGATGTGTTTCTTAAAGAATTTTCTAGTCTTCCTCCTAAAAATATGTTGAATTCTGAATTAATCTTATACTCGGGGCATTGAAATTATCCAAGACTCCATATATAATGATTTTTTTGGATCTTGAGGAGCTAAAGATACAACTACAGGTGAATCTAGAAAAAGGGTTTATATGCCCAAGTGCTTCACCATGGGGTGCACCAATCCTCTTCATCAAGAAGAAGGATGGGTCAATGTGCCTTGCATTGATTATCGTGAGATCAAAAAAATCATGATAAAGAAAAATATCCTTTTCCACAAATTTATGACTTATTTGATCTTCTATATGGAGAACAATACTTCTACAAGGTGGATCTATGGTCGGGATATTACCATTTAAGGGTGAAGAAGGTGGATATTCCCAAGACTTCTTTTCATACAAGGTATGGGCACTATGAATTCATAGTAATGCCTTTCAGACTCACTAATGCTCTAGAAATCTTCATAGACTTGATGAATAGAGTATTTATAGATTACCTTGATAAATGTTTGGTAGTATTTATAGAATATATTATAATATAATTCAAAACCAAGGAGGATCATGAGAAGCATCTGATCACTATACTATAGACCTTGTGAAAGGAGAAACACTATGAAAATTATAGCAAGTGTGAGTTGTGGTTGAAGGAAGTCTCATTCTTGGGGCATATCATCACAAGCAATGGGATATCTATGGATAATTACAAAACAAAAGCAATTGAGGGATGACTGAGGATGATATATGTGGTGGATATCCATATCTTCCTAGGGTTATCTAGATATTATCACCGATTTGTGATAAATTTCTCACGGTTGTCAAACCCTCTTACCAAGATAACTCGAAAGGGAGTCAAGTTTCATGGAATGATGAACATAAAGAAAGATTTATGGAGTTTATGAATAGGCTTATCACTGACCCTATGCTCATATTACCCACAAGTGGAGATATTTTCATAATCTTTAGTGATGCTTCAAAGAAGGGCCTGGGATGTGTGTTGATACATAATGAAAGATTAATTGCCTATGCCTCAAGGTAGTTGAAAATTCATGAGAAAAACTATCCCGCGCATGATCTAGAGTTAGGAACAACGATCTTTACATTGAAAATCTGGAGGCATTATCTCTTTGGGTAGAACTATGAAGTATATACAGATTGCAAAAGTCTCCAATATATATTCATAGAGAAAGAGATGAATATGCACTAAGGATGATGGTTAGAGATCATCAAGGATTACAACTCCTCAAACCATTACCACCTTGGGAAAGTGAACTAAGTGGTATATGATCTAAGAATAAAGGACCCAAAAATTATATCATTGATGAGAATTTAAAAGGATCCAATCTTCTTAGATTCTATAAAGATGGACATGGGAATCATAAAGAAGGGAACACCATAAATCCTTTCACAAATTATTTCTCAACCGTATCTTTTAGAAAGGATAGAGGATGCTCAAAAATATGATGTTAGAATTTAGAATAAAGTGGAAACTATCAAAAAAGGGGAATCCTTGGAGTTCAATTTTAATGAATAAGGTATTGTGTGATTTGGGTCGAGACTATGTTTTCCATCAATTCTAGAGATAAAGAAAGAACTTTTGGATGATGCACATAGTCAAAATTTCACCATTCACCCAGGAAACATGAAGATATATCAAGATCTCCGAGAGAAATATTAGTGGGATAACATGTAGAAAAAGATAACTAAATATAAATCAAAGTACATGGTATGTCATCAAGTGAAGGATGAGAGGATGAAGTCTAAGGGGATGATGCAACTATTGCCCATACCAATATGGAAATGGTAAAACATCACCATGGACTTTGTCACCAAACTTCTGAAGACATATATAGTAAATAATGCTATCTAGGTTTTTGTTGATCATCTTAAAAAGGCTACACACTTCATTGGAATTTGAGAGGATTTTTTATGGGATAAAGTAGCATGAATATAAATTAGAGAAGTGGTAAGGATGTTTGGATTACCACTATCTATTGTGTCTGATCGAGATCCAAGATTCACCTCTAAGTTCTAGATGAGTCTCCAATATGCTCTGAACACTGAGTTTAGCTTCAGCACGACCTATTACCCTAAAACAGATGTCCAATCTGAGCGAACTATACAAACACTTTGGTATATTTTTAGATCTTTCTCAATGGACTTTAAAGGTGGATGGGACCAACATATTCCTTTGGTGGAGTTCTCTTACAACAACATTTTCCAATCAAGAATCCAAATGGATCCAAATGGATCCTTATGATTAATTTTATAAGAAGATGTGAAGAACACCAGTATGTTGGGATGAAGTTGGGGAACAAAAAATTATAGGTCTGTAAATGGTTGAAGAAATGGTGGATAAGGTTAAGACTATCCAGCAGCACATCAAAGCTTCCCAGATTCGACAAAAGAGTTATGATGACAATCATCAATGAGAGAAAGTGTTTGATGTTAGAGACATTTTATTCCTCCACATATCTTCATGGATTAGAGTTATGAGATTTATTAATAAGTTAAATCTTAGTCCAAGGTACATAAACCCTTTTGAGATCCTTGATTGCATTGGGGTAGTGGACTATCGACTAGAAATCCCACTGAACTTGTATCAAGTACAAGATGTATTCTATGTATCACTCTTAAGAAAGTACATACCAGACCCATCACATTACTCACACCAGAGGTGGTACCATTAGATAATGACCTCTCCTATAAAAAAATCTGGCGAAGATCTTATATCTTAGAGAAACATTTCTACGAAATAAGACAATTCCCTTCATCAAAGTGTTATGGAGAAACCACAAGTTTGAAGAAGCAATGTGGGAACCAGAGGAAGTTATGAAGTAGAGTTTCCCTCATATTTTTTAGTTTGTGAAAAGGAAATTTTGATGGTGAAATTTCTTAAGGGGGTAAGGTTGTAACGACCCAAACTATTATGAATAAAATTCCCTTTCTGTTAATTAAATGTCTTATGGATATAGAAAATGCATCCACTCTTTTTGTTTTATTATATAAAATTGTATTGAAATGATAATTAAGTATAATTACTGTTTATAATATAGATGTTTAATAGTGATCAAACGACTAGTATAAATATAGGGTTTAAACAAATCCTTTTGACACAGAAAAAGGAAGTGATGGCCTCAACTAGTAGGATTGTACCCTATGAAGCCCATTTATCAGAGCTTCTGAGGGAGATATAATTTCTGGTATTTTCCCTAGACCAAGCCTAATCCTAGATATAACAAATTAAGAATGAAAAAAACTGTTTACTAAAGAAGTTCAAGCTCATCGAGATCACGACCCAAACCATGTTCACCGAACGGCCCCATGAAAGCCCCACCATCACACACCTTACTCTTAGAGAGTATGCTAGTGTAATTAATGGATATGTAACAAGACCATATCATTATGATTATGTTTATTATTTTCTATAGAATAATTAATATACTTTTATTCTATTATTATTACTTTGTAAATGATTTTTAAAGCACAAATAGCATTTTTTGGTCACTATTCGAATTTATTTAAGAAATATATTTTGATAAATTAATGGATTTTTTAATTTACTAATATTTTAATAAAATATTTTTATTAAATTATAATTATTAAATATAAATGATTGTAAAATTTTTATGAAGTCAATTTTAATTTTTATTAAGGTTTAAAAACTGATTTTATCAAAACCCGTCAATTTTCAATAAATGTCATTTTTTTATTTTAGAAGAGAAAATTTAAATATTTAGAAAATTATTTAGATAAAATTAATATTATATTTTGAATCATGACATCGAAATTATCAAATGGTTAATTTTTTATAATTTTTCGAGACAGTCAAATTTTTGGTAAAAATTAAATACTCTATAAGTATATAATGTATTTTATGACATCATAATGACCCAATAGTGATGTAATAAAATACTATAAAGGGTAACTTAGGAAAAATATATTTTGTATTTTAAAATAATATAATTTTAGATTTATTTTATTTATTTTATTATGTCTTAGTGAATCCTCCAGGACATATACAATATTTTAAGATTTTAAAATCACATCCTTGAAAGTGTGACTCACCTCCATATAAGAAAGGGAAATATTTTAATATCTTCAGACATTATCCTTTTAAAATAATGTATTCCAATCCCATTTTCTAGAAACCATGGTAAAAACCATGGGATGTTTTTTGGTTTTTAATATTTTAGTGTGTAGGGTCCAAAACCAAAATAATAAAGAATTCCCCCACCTTTTTTACATATACCCACCCAAGCACCCATTAATCTTCACTCATTAAATTTGAAGATCAACCAAACTCCTAAAACTAATCTCTAAAGTCTTCCCAATCTTCCCCTAAGCTCTCAAGAAGCCTCTACAAAGCATTTGGGATCACACATCAAAGTAAGTGATCCTCACCTTTCTCTATTCCTTTCAATTCAAGAACCTTGTTTGAAATTAGTCATTTTAATTTAAATTGGTTATATTTTCATCATTTTATAATTAATTCCCTAATTTACATTTTATTTTATTTCAATGAGTGATCATTTATCCTTCCCCCTTTTATACCCTTACCTACACCGTTACTATGCTGAAATTCTGTAAGGGATTTCCCTATTATGATTTCCATTCAAGCATTTATTTTATATTATGAATATAAAATTATATTTCACATATTGGGATATCATTTTACATGATCCCCTTACTTTCCATACCTTGTATAAATGATTATATAACACTTTATCTCTCATCAATCCAATTTATGAATTTCTATATGACATCGTTATGCTGCCAAAATTGTACTGCGATTTTCTATGCCAAAATCATCATGTAGTGAATTCAAAACTCATTCCTCTATAAAGGGTATTTACCTTTATGAATATATAATTATATAATGGTTAATTACATGTATTAATTCAACATTACTTGGTCATGTAATAAATGATGATGTTGAATGTATCCATGTTATATGATCTATGTGGCACACTTATGCAGGAGATTGAAATGATTATGAATGGTGTGCCCTGATAGTGATCCAATGCATTGGATAATGTTTATTATCATGATAATTCATGTTGGGATAGGGGTTTACATGATTCTTTTAAAGGAATTTTTCCCTCTTTTTGGGACAGGGGTTTACATGATTCCTTTACAATAATGATGCAATGTTTTAAGTTGTTCCCACATTTCCATGTTATGATAATCATGCTATATCATGACTTTATGTTCATGTTTCTCTTATGATCCATTGATATTTATATTTCCTAACATGTATTGTATTATTCATTTTATTACTTTTTTACTCCTTTACTGGGCTTTATAGCTCACCCTTTTCTTATTTATGTCCTCAGGTTATCCCATGCAATGCTAAGTACGATGGAATGTTGTTGTCATGTAAAAGAAGTTTTCAATAAAGTTGTGTATTTACTGTTTTAAGTTGTTATGTAATGTTCCTAATACCTAAATACTATAGGCCTCTTGTTCTTATGAGTTGTATTAAGGGAAAGTTTATGTAATAAATCATGTTTAAATATGAAATAAAGAGAATGGTTGTTATATCAAATACACATAATCAATAGTTTATAGTATGGTTTCAAGATAATATTTTTAAGGATTTATCTGTAAATCCAAATTAAATTTTAGAATAAATTTGATGGATATTTATAGGACCAAGTGTTCATATATTATCTTATAATGTTTATGTAATTAATGATTATACGTTCTATACAAAGTAACATGATGAATACAGTACCATTAAAAATAGTGGAGTTACTCTTGTAGATGAAGTGATACATGTATCTGGTACCAAAGATAGAAATATAATTTATGTGAATATTTTATGATTTAAAATCATTGAAAATTTATGGGAGTTTATTTATACAACATTCTAAGTGATTATTTTCTAATTCAAGTAGGTTCATAATAAGAGTGTGGTTAAAATTGATGTATTGAGATTCATGAAAGTGAATTACATTAAGGAAGGGTGTAATGATGAATTTTTTTATAATGGAATCAAAATAAATACAAGTATTTTGTGCTCAAATACTACAAATATAAAGTTGTCAATTTTTCTATTATCTACCAAAACCACTGCAGGGTCATGTGCCAATTCAACTGAGGATAACCCTTTAATTTAGATATCAAAATCATTTCACCATAGGTTCAATGTAGAAAATATCGTGTATGTAATATGATACCATAATGAGGTTATTTTTATACTTGATAGAGTGGTCAAATTAGTTCAACCGTTAAATAAAAAAATAGAGCTCAATAATCAGGTAATATTTTTTTAATATGCACTGTGTTACCTCATAATATTATTTGTTCAATACTACATTTACATAATCTAAATTAAATGTTTAACCAATTATGAATATAATGTATTATCCACATAATAATGCTCCTAATTATTAGGGATAATAGGTTTCTCAACATGTTTATTCTCTGAATCTAGAGGAAAAATAGGTTTCTCTATATGTTGATGCTACTAATCCTGAGTAACAACATATTAACGATGTTGAAAATAAGGAAATGATAGAAGGTGAACAACAAATGTCTTAGAAAAAAATATCATCATAGAATAAAAGTGTTAATAAAAATTATTAATGTGATAAAATAATTCATAACATTCAAGGTTATATGGTACACACGACTAGCATGTTAGCACCAACAAGTCCATTTTCATTCTCTAAATTGGGGTCACCACTTGAATTCACGTTCCTACTAGATAAGTGGAACAATTTTATGAATGTGTATAAGGTACTAATTTAGGAAGTGATAAGGTTGAAATTATGATATAATTTATCTGTTTTAATAAAAAATAAAATAATGAAGCATATTTTTACTCTTCTTTATCCCGTTCATAGTAAATTTATACCAGATGAATGTAGACTGAAATTTGTGGTAATGGTTTCTTGAAGGGATCATAAAGTATTTTAGACAATTCTTTCGAAGAATCATCTTAGGGATGATTAAGGGAAAGTAAACCCTCACTCACCATATATATATAAAGACATGATAAACAAATAAACATGGAATGTGTTTATTAGTCATTGTGAGGAGGTAACATTTTAGGTACATTATGATTGGTAATAATTTACATGGAAATACATGTATTAATCACTTTTATTAAGAATTTTTAATTTATAAAACAACAACTAGGTTCTAGAAAAATGTTGTGTGCATCAAAACTAATGCACTTCTATCATAATGTAAGGATGGGGTACACTTCACTTGAAAAAAAATGTTTTGTATTTTAAATATACAATAATAATTTTATGTGGCATGAAACAAAAACATGATTAGATTCCTTTGTTTATATGTAGATTTATGAATCAAAATCCAAATCCACTTCAATCCCCCATCATGTGTTACCGAAGGAGGCTCATGTAAATAAAGACAGAATAAAACTAGATGAAAACACACAAAGAGTATGAGAATCATCTATATGTATGACATAATCAAAAATGTTCCGATTTAAATTAGTATTACATAAAAATGAATACTTATTTTCATATATTTCTTATCTAGTTTAGACATAATAATTATCATTAGTTGTACCCCATGAACAACTACTTTTAGTTGCTTGAAGCGGCCAAAACAATGTGGTCATGTCATAGGAACAAGTTTTTGAGTGTCTCCTCAAACATATTTTGAGAAATGGAATGCATAAGGTGATAAACATAAAAAATGGAGGAGATAAAGATATGAATAAATTATCTAGAAGAAAAAAAATTAATTTTTAGTATGATTTGTTATATAATGTTATGGTAATGAATCAAAGAGAAGAAATAACATGAAAACAACCACTACTGTAAGATCCACCCCCCGACTTTGAGGTGAGCCATTCCCTACAAAGGTATACCTTACCAAAGGTAATTTATTTTTTCACAACTATTTATGTTAAATGTTAATTAGATAGATACTAATACTTTTTATATAAAAATATTCTATAGGTTTCAATTGATTGTGATTTATATCTATCAGAACCCATTAATCTCCTTGTTGTAAGGGGAACGATGTACAATATCCAACGTGACATTCTACACAACAAAAAGGTCCAAATGATCATGTTATAGTGTGGATTCATGCATCTAATGATATGATCACTGAGCTACATATTCCCCTAGATGGTCTGGATGTTCACATGGTCTAACTTTCTATTGGAACTTTCATAGCACGTCCATTTGATCTTGTAAAAATGCCTATCAATAAAGAGGTATATTATTTCCAATTTATTTTTTATAAAAATCCTTTAATATTTAATGAGTAATTTCCTAAACTAAGGAATATTATTATAGATGGAGACAAGTAAGGAGAAATAAAAGTTCAAATCAAAAAAACTTAAAGGATCAACTGATCAATCAAAAATAACTTAAGAGAGTACCTATACCCCACCAATTCAACTTCCTCATTTACTAATATCACAAGTTCATACAGATACAACATTCAAATTTAGTGATATGGATATCATTTATTTTGAATAAAAATTTTATATAGAGTCCCTTACATTGTTTCTTGGTCTTGAGAATGTATAAGAAATATTCAAACATAGATGATAAGAAGTATTAGTTCTAAATGTATATATGAGGTGTGTTTTCATAATATGTTTGTCTAATATCTGATCTTTTAGGTTAATTGTAGTTAAATACAATTCTTATTTTTTATAGGTGTATATATCCTGCTTCTTTGAAGGGAAAACTTTATAAACTAATATCTAGACTAATTATTCCTCACATCACGTCTACACAAGAAGGATCATTGGAAGAACAATAATGATTAAAAATTATAGACCAACTGGATGTAATGTTTAAAAAGAATCTCATAAATATAATATTCTTAATACCCATGATGTAAGGGTAAAACTATATAATCTGATCATATCAGATATACGTTCATTTCTTTTATTACTTATTCCTTTTTGTTTTTTTGGAGCATTTGTTTCAATCAATTTAGATACTCCAAATATTTATTTTTTGTATTTAATTCATGGATTCCAAATAAATAGAACACACATGATGATGTTTATTAATTTTTAATACACTAAATTCAATATTTTATAAATAAAAGTTAGGCTGTACATTTTATATCACATTTTAATGAAAATTTTGTTATTATAGGTAACTGTCTAAATATCTTGAAAATCATGGTATAAGGATGGTCCATGGGCATAAAAATCCTATAAAATTCTAAAACTACATATGAATTAGGGTATATATAATAATATTTCACTATAAAAACAAATTAACTATTTTTATCAATGAATATGCAGTGTCTGAAATAAACTAATGGAAAAGATGTTGGTTTTTAAATTTCCAAATTTATGAAAGATATCATATTCTATCAACAAACTACCATCCATAGAGTGGTATTTTATAGGATAATTACAATTTCATTTAAAATATTTATTCATCATTTTTTTATTTATATTTTTCAATTACTACCCTAACTATCAATAGTCCATGTATTCAAAATAAGAAATATATTTTTTTATAAATGAATTGGAGTAGTAAATGGGGTCAGAATGTATGTAGGCATCTTGAAGAGGTGAATTCCTACTAGTTAATTTGTTAATTTTCTCATCATTTTATAAAATTTTATTATTTAATTCCTTTATCATTTTTATCTATTAATTTTTTAGTTAATTTTCAAATTGATTATAACGAAATGACTTCATTGATAATTTATTTTTCTTCATCCATTTTATGATCTATAAAGAACATAACCTGCATAGAGAAAAATCAATTCTTGAAAAAGTCTAGGAAAATAATGATGCACTCGAATTCTATTTTTTCTCTTCATAGAGATATTTTTTCATTATTTGATCTTTTTATTTTAAATATTGTGTTTTTTTAGTTTAGAAATGACTCAAAGTATGTGTTTTTAGTTTAAAATTAAATTTTAGTTTATAATGTGTCTCACAAAATGAAAACCAAGAAATCACACCCATGATGTTTTTATACTTTAAGAAAATTTTCCATATGTCATTTTTTATGTGTAGGAATCAACCAAACATCAATATGAGACATGATATGGCTGGTATGACTCAAAGTGCATGGTTTTATTTAAAATTAACATTTCCATTCAAAAAACACATCACATACTAAAAACCAAGCCAATACAATCATAATGTCATGATACTTTAGGAAAATGATCCATAAGTCATTTTTCAAGTGTAGGAATAAAGTTCACATCAATCCAACACACGTTGTAGTTCGTATGAATCAATGTGTTTTTTATTTAAAATTGACATTTTATTTCAAAGTACATGTGACATACTCAAAACCAAGAAAATGAATTCATATTTTTTTGATACTGAGGAAAATGATCCATAATTATTTTTTGATATCTAAGAATCAGTTTCACCTCTATCGGATACATGTTGTGATAGGTATGACAAAAAATGTATGTTTTTAGTTTAAAAATGACATTTTAGTTAAAAATATTTTTCACTCACTAAAAATTAAGAAAAAACACTCGTATGGTCTTTCTGCATTAGAAAAATGATCTATAAGACATTTTTAATTTTTATGAATTAGTCACATTTCAATCTAATACACGATGTGACTGGTATGACTCAAAGACCATGTTTTTAGTTTAAAATGGAATTTTAGTTAAAAATGCATATCACTCACTAAAACCCAATAAATCAATATTTTATGATCTTTATGTTTTATTAAAATAATCAATTAATTATTTTTGATTTTTAAGAAATAGTCTCATGTTAATCTGACACATGGTGTGGCCGGTAGAACTCAAAGTGCATGTTCTTATTTAAAATTGACATTTTAGTCCTAAACAAGAATCACATACTCAAAACTGAGAAAATAATATTGGATTATTTATGATTTAATAAAATGATAAATAATTCATTTATGTCATATAGTAATCAAACATAAGTCAATATAACACATGGTGTGGTCAGTCTAACTCAAAGCATGTGTTTTTATTTAAAATTGACATTTTAGTTCAAAATACATGTGGCATTCTCAAAAATAGAAAAATTCATTTATATTGTTTTGATACATTATTAAAATGATTCATAATTTATTTTTGATGTGTAGGAATCAGATGTAGCTCAATTTGATACACGATGTGATCAACATGACTTGAAATGTGGGTTTTCAATTTAAAATTTACATTTTAGTTAGAAACATGTGACACTCATTAAAACTAAAAAAACACACTCCTGTGTTCTTAATAATTTAGTAAAATGATCTACAAGTCATTTTTAATGTGTTACAATAGGATACACATCAATCTAAGACATGGTGTGACCGGTATGACTCAAAGTGTGTATTTCCATTTTAAAATGAAAATTTATTTAAAAACATGTTTCACTCACTCAGAACCAAAAAAACACACTCATATTGTCATGAAACTTTAGTAAAATTATTTGTAAGAATTTTTTTTATGTGTAAGAATCATCCACATGTCAATATAACACACGGTGTGACCAGTATGACTCAAAGTGGATGTTTTTAGTTTAAAATTGATATTTTAGTTCAAAATATGCGTCACTCACTAAAAATTAAGAAAATACCCTCATGTTAACTTAATTATTTTTAAAAATGACCTATAATTTTTTTTACATGTAGTATTATCCACAAATCAATTAAAAACACGATTTTGTAATGTCTCGTGTTTTTAAATGGGTTGGAAGTTTATGGGTGAATTTAAATTTTTGAGTTTGACATGTGGGGAAACTCTCATTTAAGGATTTAGAGGATAATTTTTAGAATTTTAATGCATAAAAGTTTTGTTTCTAAAATTTTATAAGGACTGGAGTACCTTGGGTATTTAGATGAGTTTTGGGAGAATTGGGCCCCAAAAACTCATTTCAAAAGGTGTAGGTAGAGGTTCGCGGTTTGTCCAAAATATGTGGCTCTTCAAGGGAAACCATGTGGCTCCTATCTAATCTATAGAAAAATTAATCAAACCATGCGAGGTGGGGCACATGGTTGTGTGATAAATCTGAAATTAATTACAAAGGTGTTCTATACAGGCTACACACAATTTGACAAGTTGTGCACCTAATCATGCGAGGTATGGGCACCTTTAAATAGTGGCACCAAACGGTTGGTGAAAGTATTTCTAAACCATGTGGTTCATCAATGGGTATGAAATTATGACACTACCCCTCCCTTATATTTTCTTCTTCTCCCATTTTTCTTCCCCTTTTCATGTGCCTCCCTCCATCCATGGAGCTCCCCTTCTCCCTATCCTAGGCCTTGGCATAAATCCTTCATATGAGCTTAGATTCAAGATCCATTAGGTGTGTTGTATATCTAGCAATGAGTCTTTAATTCCTCTTGCCTCATTTATTATTTTCTCTCTCTTTTTAGAATTCCAATTCCATACAAGCTCATTTTTCATATTTTCTGGTCATTTTTCTAAAATTCAGATTTCTCTCATTTCATCTTGGATTAGAAACCAGTATTTTATGAGTGAGTACCTATGAGAATAATGTAGGTAGTTCCTAGATTTATCTATATTAATATACATGTTATTTTTTCATATTTAAATACATGTTAATGGGGTGTTCTGAGTGTGAGATATTGAATAAATTCTGGTGTTTTGTAGTATAATTTGATGATGCATATGTTTTATTACATGTTTACTATGTGCGTTGATCCTAGAATTGTGTGGGTTTGGTGAAATGAGGTTTCTTATTTTGGTTGGGAATGTTTTTATGGTTATTTAATTTAATTAACTTGTGTTATAACTGAAATGGTTATGAGGGAACATTTTGGGCATAGCTCGAAATACTTGGGGTGATATCAATCACTGATATTGGGATGATGAGGCTTGTCTGGCTAATGGAATTGCATGGGTGACTTAAGTTGATGATGATCACTAGGATTCTGCTCCTTCCCTCCATCGGTATTCCTCCATCATACGTGTGACTAATCCTCCAGGTTCCAGGAATCATGGTTCTTGGGATAGTTTTTACCCTCCTACTCATGGTTTTAAATTGAAAACTGATGGTGCTTGTGGATAGGTAACAATGAGGGGTGGAGGAGTGGTTTGTGACTCGTTTGGATCTGTGCATCTGGACTTTAATGAACATTATGGGGTTGGTAACTATCTGCTGGAAGAGGTAATGTCCATGTTGGATGACCTAGAGATTTTAAGATCAAGGTGTATCCCCCTCTCTATGGTGGATATCGATTATAAGATCCTTTGGAATTATCTCAAGGGCATTTCCTCTCCTCCCTGGAATATCACAAACCTCATCCATAAGTGGAGGTCTCCTCTTTCCAACGACACCAAACTTTTTCATACATGGTGAGAGGGTAATCGGCTAGAGGAATTCTTAGCCTCTAGAGCTTCTTAGACTCTTCCCCACATGGTTTTTAACTCCCTTGGTTCTCTCCCCTTGGGTGGTATCGACATGGCTATCAGGGATGCACTTGGTCTCAATTTCATCCATCCACCTTGACTTGGTTTTCTTGGGTTTTTAATGTTTTTTATGGTCTTCTTGTTTTCTTAGGTAGAATTTTTATTTCATGAAAACTTTATATAAAATAAAAAAATATTTATTGATAGTCAGGATGAGGTGGATGGTGATGACCATGCCACAGGTTGGAAATGCAGTTTGAATGTGAAAATGAAGTTTTTAGTTGGTGTGTCTTAGGAAATGTTGGTGATTTTCACTCATTGTGATTGTCCAATAGAGACATTGGAGTTATGTTCACATATATGAGGAATTGGTTGAGGTGGTGTTGACTACTTATTGTGGGTGGATGTCACAATAGATTTAGTGGCTTAGGGGATGGTGTTGAACATCAGTTATAGAGGAGGTGCTCACCATAGAAATCCAAAGTGTATGGTATGAGAGACCATCAAATGGTGCCTAAGGATCTCTATGAAATTGATGATCGATGGGTCATGATGATGGAAGGATTTACCTCTCTACATCATAGGATTTCAGTCTATTGAGCCGATGATGGATTAGTATTCATTGAAGGATATATCTCACCATGCGTTGGGACATCGGGCTATTGAGTCGATGATGATTATTCAGATGGAAGTCAAAGTGACTTATGATACATTTATTGGGAAGGACTATGAGATTCTAGTATTAATCAATATGTGATATATGTGGTATTGGATGGCATGGTGTATCGAGTAACATATATGTGGATGAGATATCGAGATTATTCCGGTTGCACTAATTGTGGATACATCGTTTCACTCTAGTGTTTATCAAAGCTGGTAAATTCTTCCTCGGGGATATTAAGAAAGATTAAAGTGGGTTATGTATTTTATGCTTGAGTATATATTTTATTTATTTATATATACACACAATTTTATAAATATGGATATAAGAAAATAATTCATTAGGGGCGACCTACTAAGTTCATACTCACACCCTATATGGGCCCCTCTGGATGCATGTAGACTTTTTGGATTTAAGATCAGGTAAGGGAAAATGATTTCACTAGATCATAGTGATTAGGGATTCGCAGGTACATGGGATGGATGGTATATCGATCATGGGTATGCATCAAGCTAGAGTCTCTTTTGGAATTTTGAGTATTCACTTACATGATCATCCCATGTGTGATCCTATGTTATTTTTCATGTTTCATATGACTGTTATGGCATGTGTATACACTATTTGATATCTATGACTATGTTTCATTGGCTTGTTATTTCCATTACTTAATATTTCTTCTTCTAAGTTGTTATTCATGTTTTTTCTGATTTTGTTAATTACTTCCAATGAGTTATGGAATTATGACCATTATTATTATCATAACCAGAGGGTATATTATATCCACTATCACTTAATAGACCCAAAATTCTAGTCGGTAGACTTTTCTATATGAGGAGGCACACCTAAGGCCCAGTGTTCCTCTGACCCGGAGTACAGGTTAACTAGCTCTTGGTTCGGGGTGCTACAAATGATATAAGAGGAGTTTCTTTATTGGTGTTTCCTTGCAGCATCACAAGCCCAAGGTATAAAATGGTAACCACATTTGGATGGTTATAAATGGTATCAATGTTTTATTTTGTCTTATAATTTGGGTTATAGTATACTGGAGACTAGGTTATAGTCAGAATTGGGTAAAGAGCTCATGTTTGGGTGCCTATATCCCCATGCATGGGGGAAGACATAGTTTCTAGGGGTGGGAAATTAAGATTCTGTTTTGTGCTATTATAGTTTATTGATTTCCACCTTGAGTGGATCACTTAGTTGTGATGTTATTAGTTTATGGTATTTGACCCATGGCCTAGTATGGCAAAGGAGGAGTGTTTCTTCATCATGGTGGGAACTTATATTCATATGATATGTGTATGTGTTTATGAATATTATATAGAATTTAGATTAAAAGAAAAGGGTTTGGGTTATTTAGAGAGTCAATAAAAACCTAATTTTTTCCCTATATATAATTTTGGTGGAATTCTACTTAGTGATCCCAGGTATGTGGTTCTTAATAAGAAGATATGTGATCATATATGTGTGATGTGTTTAATCCTAAGTATGATATGGGTAGGAAGGAATAATTAAAGGGGATGACCCATTTAAAATTTATAAATTAATCTAAATAAAATTTTCTTACATAGATTATTGTTTTAATTCTACTTAGTCCCCCCAGATTGATTATTTCTAATATGCATGATATGTGATAAATTACTCTGATATGGGTAGGTAAGGGTCCATAAGTCCAGATGATGTGTGACAAGGGTGAAGTTGGGAATTTTAAGGGTGGTGAGATGTGATACCTACTATATATTTCCCTATTTATGATATATATTTTTATTTTGTTATTGACCATGGTATTTAGTCTTCATCATGATTCCACTTAGATAGGTTTTGGTGGAGTGTTGGGAGGGAAGAGATGTGTTTTCTCTAGATCGTGCACTACATGAGGTCACTGAGGGTCGAGATGAGGATCATGAGGGTCAGGATCATCATGAGCCACTACTATAGACTCTGAGGTAGGTAGGATAACTGTAGAAGATGTAATATTTTGGGCCATGGCCAGATAAGAAGCTAGGGGACATCTTGGTGCATTTCATATAGAGGGGGAGATCGGGGAGATGAGTTGTCCATGGAATATTTGGGTCATGAGTTCCAGTATCAGCACCCACCATTATTTTAGTGCTAAGGTGGACCGATAATAGTAAAGAACTGGATAGAGTTTGTTAAAATGCTATTTTACCAGCTCAAGATATCCCCTGGGAAGAGGGTGAATCTAGATATTTATATTCTCATAGGAATGAAAAAGAATTGGTGGGACGTACAGGTACATGAAGTTAGGCATGAGGGACTATCATAGAAATATTTTTAGGCTAGGTTCTTTGAGAATTTCTTCCTAGTGATGTTGATGGAAGTTTGATCCTATGATTTCATGAACCCTCATCAAAAGGACACATCCATTATGGATTATGTAGGAAGGTTCAAGGACATATCCAAATTTGAACCTTCTATGGTGGGTAATGGAATTTCTTGATTGAGGAATTTTGAGGATGAATCAAGTCATGACATCAGGATTTAGGTAAATATCACCAGGATGACCTCATTCTCACAGGCAGTAAATCGGGATTTGATTACTGAGGGGAATATGATGGACCAAACTTATTTGAGCCAGGTGATAATACTAGGTATAACTTAGAGTGGATCTTTAGGTAGCCATAAGTGAGATCATGGGGAGTCCCAATAGAAAAGTCAAGATAGATATTTAGAGTGACCATTGAGAAGTTGGTCATTTTTTGATTTATTTAATTGTGGGTAATCAATTCATGTTCAGACCCAATGTGAGATACCTCTAAAGGAGTGCTGGGCATGCGACCAGATGGGGCACTTAGAGAGATTCTTTAGGAAGACTTCTTGGGAATCCAAGAGTTTAGGACCAGGCCAGACTTAGGGATATGAGGTAGGACCAGAAGTGGTACAAAGATCCAGTATCTAGGATAATATTTCACATAAAGGTCATAGAATGGAAATAGAGACTTAGCAGTGAGGTGACAGGATGGTAACTAGTGTATCTCTGTAGGTAGGCCAGGCCTCGGGCAGTCGGGCTTCAAGCCAGGTGCATATAGTTGATCTGGTAGGGTTAGAGTAGGCTGGGGATCCAACAATGGTTATAGTGTCACCATGATTATGGGAACACCCTTTATTTATTTTTATCATGAATGATATGGTTGTACGAGGTGCACATATTATAATTGAAATAATCAGGCACTAGTTAGTATGTGGGCATCAAGAAGGATGCAGACGTAGTATGAGATGCATGGACATCCGGATGTTTTATGGGAATGAATGAATATATATATATATGTGTGTGTGTGTGTGTGATGTAGTGTTTTTGGGCATTATATGTGATGTGGGATTTATAAGCATCTGTTGACGCTCCTTTTCATCTCAAAGTCTAAAACGACTGAAAAAAGGGAATACCTTAGTCCAAGGTGACTCATCCTTTGAAGAAACATCAAAAATCGACAAAGGCATGAAAATGGATTTCTTCCCACTTGGGTCACGCAAGTTTCAGCATGGTCATGAAATTATAGTTGTGCACCGCCTAGTGGTCACGCAGGTGACTTGCACGCCCTCTTTGATTCTCACTCGGGATCTTCTACAGCCTATAAATACCCCCGGTGGCCCCCCCATTTTAGGACAAAAAAATTCCAAAACTCATATTCGAGCTCCCGGTGCCCTAGTCTCTTCTGGAAGTCTTCCGAACACTTCTCAGGTAATTTCATACCTAGAATGGAAGATCTAAACATAGGAAACAAGGCCTATGTGTTGAAATTCATCAACAACTATGCGCCTAGGTGTTTAAACCCTTAGGGGAAGTAGGCACACCTGCGCGCTGCCTTATCCCTTCACTAGAACCTGCGCACCTCTCTTTTGGAAGCCCCTAGGGATAATACTAAAGGCTTGAGCCAAGCCTCGCCCAAGTATTATCCTATGGGTTGATCGTCGTGTAGGTACCTATGTGTCGCGTAGGTATACCTGCGCAACTAGGACCTGCACGCCCACGCAGGACCTATGCGCCTACTTCTTTTTGGGTGCCCCTCCTGCCTATCCACCTCTCCTATTCAAGATTCAGCCTTCAAAACCCTCTTCAAATCCATTTTTGGCATTTACCTTGTGGGCCTCCTTATATTAAAGGAATTATGTGGAATGTCTCTTAAAACCTAGTGATTTACATATCTTTATGTCACTAAGATTAGAGATTTCATTCATTTCAACCTCATCCTTTAAGATGAGAGGATCCTAAACATGGGCCTCCTTTTTAGGAGTAAGTCCCAGTCCAAATTCTCTTTAACCTGGGCCTCCTTTTCAGGAGTAATCCCCAGTCCAAGTTCTCTTAACCTCGGCCTCCTTTTCAAGAGTAAACCCCAGTACAAGTTCTCTTAACATGGGCCTCCTTTTTAGGAGTAAGCCCTAGTCCAAGTTCTCTTAACTTGGGCCTCCTTTTCAGGAGTAAGCCCCAAGTCCCCTAACCTGGGCCTCCTTCTCAGGAATACACCCCAGTCATAATTCCCTTTAACCTGGGCCTCCTCCTTAGGAGTAAGCCCTAGGTCCCCTAACCTGGGCCTCCTTCTCAGGAAAAAGCCCTAGTCATAATTCCCTTTAACATGGGCCTACACCTTAGGAGTAAGCCCCAGTCATAATTCCCTTTAACCTGGGACTCCTCCTTAGGAATAAGCCCCAGTCATAATTTCTCTTAACCAGTCTTAATTTACTTTTGAGTTGGACTTCCTTCTCAGGAATAAAACCCAAATCATAAGACCCCTCTAATTTAGGCATCCTTTTTAGGATTAAGCCCTAAGTAAAGTATCCAAATATCCATAAAGTACATATACCTATATGGACCTTGTTCCCGGGTTTCTTCCCTGAAGTAAATACTAATATTCATCTATCTGGGCAGTCATACATACATAAGCACCATGTCATTTCTTATAATTTAATCTTTCATGGCACAATTATCTGGTTTTACCAATACCTCTTGTTTCTCACACCGAGCATGACTCACGTGAGCTTAGAGTATAAAAGTAATTATGAAATCTTTCTTTGAGCCATCAATCATGCATAAAACTCATACTTCTTTACTTGAACTATGTGTGTACTGATTCCTTTTCTAAATAAGGATATGTAGGTAGCCCATCTGCAGGTATGATCCCAACTCTGAAATAATCTATGTCCTTCTGAATGATAATAAACTTCAAGTGTTCCACTGAGTGGCTTTAAAACCAGTATGGTTATCACAATGGAAAAGAGATTTCTATATAATGTATCGAAGGATACCATTGACTAAGAATCTATAAATAAATAAATATGATTCTCTATTGATGAAGAACCTCGAATACATATAAAAGACTCTCTAAATCTCCTAAATACTAATCATTGATTGTCAGATCTAAAGGAAATCTCATTTTCATACTTGGTAAATTAATAAGGATTCAAGAACATGACTTAAATCTATAAAGAGAGTCCCGGAGTAGACAATAATTCCCCTCAAAAAAATTTTATGAGTCTGACCTCCCATCCTCTCAACCAATGAATATTCTTAAGCCTTATTATTTCATAACTAATGAGCACCTACATTTGGAAATTAGGTCCAAATGGATATAGAATCATTGGATGTTTCCGGTTCTACGAACAAACCCGTTAGAAACTACTTGGAATGTTTGAACATTAAATCAATGAGGTCATCCCCATTTCCAGAGGAAACAAAAAATGGTGAACCTGACATGAATCCTTAACCAAGTTAAAATGATGTTTTACTTATTTGTTATGCCCCTATTTAAACTCAGTGAGAGGACCAACAAAACAATATATAACATATGTGCTCATCCAAAAGATGTAGTGGCTGAACTTATCTTGATTACGTCTATTATATCAAACAAAAACTCTTTTCCAAGATCTTCTGCATTACATAAATGACTTATCTTAAGTTCACACCTGTGAATACCTCTACTATAAATTCCTCTACTACTACTCCTACTGGATCGCCATCTGCTCTGAGGAAGACATCACCTACTCACCATCTTCAAGACTGGGTATCAAATGCGCTGGTTAAGGATTACCATCAAAACAGTACTATTCCAACTCTGGAGGCTGCTTGACAAGCCCTCTAAGTCAATAATTCACCCTGGTTGTCTGGACAACGATGACCAACGATCAAGAATTAGGTGGTTCCAACCACCGTCTCCAACTGTTTCGGGTCGTTATCCCTGGAACACAATCACTAGTCCCTCCCATATTCTGCGGAGGTGTATGAGAAGGTCACTAAAGTCCTTAATTCAAGGAGACAAGAGTCCTTACTGAGGGCTCCCACCAACAATCGTCGCCAGACTCGTGTGGTAGAATGCCCTCAACATGATGAGGGTATCATCTCCAGGCGTTCGGCTCAGGTTCCCCAAACCCAAGAAGGCAAGACAAACCACCAGAGGAGAAATCCGGTTAACAGTGAGCAGGTTCTTATTTCTACCATTTTTGGAGAAGTCCACCAACCTAACTTGGTGGAAAGCAACGATCGAGCACACACACCCATCCATTTTAATTCCACTGTCCAGAAGACTCGTCTGGCAGCAACACGCCAATCCCACCAGGAAATTCCGGCGGAGTACTATAGACAACAACAAACACCTGTTTATAAATCATCAACTAGTCAGTAGGCTCGTCTGACTACATAAGATGAAGCCCTCCAAGCTAATGTGTTGACAACTGGTAAACAGGCACATACACCTGCTTACACTCATCAATCCTTCCAGCAGCCTCGTCTGTCAGTATTGAGGGAATTACATCAACCACGTTTGGCAGAGTGCAATCAGAAGGCACATACACCTGCTAGTATTGATAAAGCCTACCAACAGTCTCATTTGGTAGCACCTGGATAAGTCAATTGGAAAGCCCCAATGACAAACAGGAGGCAAACTCAACTCTCTGCCCCCATAGATGAGTACTGTCAGGATTCACTGACAGGAAAAGGAGGACATGAGAAGGAATACACACCTACTCCAAGAATGGAATGGACATATATCCCCGTTCTGGCAGCTGAAGTCACCAAGAATATTCTATCAATGGTAAAAGAGAAGAAGAAAATCCCTGCTCATATTCGAGATGCCTGTCAGGATATTATAATAGCTTCAGTAACATCTTAGAGAAAGACACATAAATTTTTCCCTACCAGTAGAGTGACACATCAACGGTTCACTCCGGAATAGACACACACCTCTGTTCCAGTCTAAGAGGGTTGTGGGTCATACTCCCCCATATCATACAGACAACCAAGTCAAGCACATACATTTAATTTGAGTATAGATAATCAACCTAACCTGATCATTTCTCCTGAGTAGGCACATACACCTGCCCATAATGACCACTTTCTTCAAAAAGTTGTTCTTAATATGAGTAAGAAGGCATCTAAGAAGAAGAACCGCCCAACATAGTCAACAAATCAAGAGACGATCTGTAATAAGGCCTTGCTCGATGTTGGAGTTCTTGAAGCCCTCAGACAATTATCTGTTGGAATTCATGATTCTACTCTCTCATTTCCCAATAGTGGGAACATTAATTCTGAAGGTCTTCATCATCCACTTCCTCATGAAGTCTTTATTCATGAAAATTCGGTCAATATCAAAGTTTCATCTTCAGATGAGAGCCACAAGAACCCTCTGTGTGGCCAGAAGACCAAGGAGCAAAATGTTTTATCTTTTATTGTAACCCACCATGGAGGTCCTCCCCGTGATGATGAATTTAGCTGGGAAAGTCCTCTCTGGATTATTAATTCACATTACCTGGAAAATGCTCCAATGGACAATGTAGTGACGAGAAAACCCTCTTATCTTGAGGAACTTGAAAATGTGAAGCCAGTCATGTCTGATTCTTTACCTCTAGCAGGTGAAATACTTTCTCAATCAGAAGATAGCCCAGGGTGTAGGTCATTCTACAAACCACCCCTGGGTCGTTCATATTCTATTTTGATCAGTGAATTCTCTACCAATCTTGTTGAATATGATGAAGCAACAAGGAAGCACCAGCTCTGGTCTAATAAGGTAGAATAATCTTCATCAAATGATAAAGAGGAAATGCTGAATATGAGAAAACAACTGGAGAAAGGTGAAGTGACAATTATGTTTTGTCATTTGGATGACTCTCAGTATTACATTCTAGAGATGTTGATGGAAGTTGGAATTCATAATATTCGTCTCAACATATGGAAAACTTCTTGTGAGTTGAAAAACAAAATATTATCTTATGGTGAATATGAAAATCATGTCAAGATAATAGAAGGGTTACAATTCCAAATTGACTTGGAATATCTTTTAAGTTTCTCGATATCCAAAGGCTGAAAAGCAGTAGAGAGCCCTTTAGAATTCATGCCTTGGTGCACTAAGAAGATTGCACTAGTTAATTTTCAATGCTACATCTGGTATTCATATTAGGGGATGGGGTGTTCATTGTGCACTACATTTCACTGTACTCTCCATCCAACAAAGCCCACCGAAAATGGTCTCATGCAATATTATTGCCCATGGACGACCACATCCAATTGGATTTGTTTGTAATCAAAGGCTCGCTCAAGAACAAGACTCAACTAGTTCTTCTCAAAGTCATGCATACAGAGAAAAAGTGGTTGAATTAATCCTGCATCAAGCAAACGAGAATATTGAACAAGCTTCTCATTTAGAGCGTGCACATTATCAAGTGACTGAAGTGTCCGAAATAATCCAACGGTCTTTTGAGTCGGGTGATAAAAGTGGATGTAGGTTGATGCATCCATCCAATTTCCAGACTAAAGTCCACAAGATCAGGAGAGATTTCAAGAAAGTCTCAGATGTACCAGCTCAAGAGCCACTCCAGCTTTCCAGACTTAGGACTCTTTTAACCAAACCCTCAGAATCAACATATAGGATTCGAGGAGTTGAACAGGAATAGCAGGAATAGCCCCAATCCATAGGACTGGGTACTTTTTCAAATCCTCAATCTCTTCCTTAGAGCAATTCAGTCTTCTCTCGATTAGGAAAAAATCCACAATAGGAAAGAAGATCCAAATTATCAAGAGATTCCCTCCAAATAATGGTTCATCAAGAAGTTCCTGAGGGATAAAATCAACAAAAGGAAATGTCTCATCAAAGACATGAAAGAATAAAATATTGCAGAAATGCCGATAGAAGGGATGCAATGCATTATGCATCAATTAATTCCATCAATTACATTGTTGATGATCCACCTGATTAGGTTCACTCATAGGGATCAGATGAATAGGTTCCCACTCAAGAGGTTTTACGCACAAAAACAAATGATGAAGGTGTGTGTACATGAAATCAAAGGCTTACCCAGAATCTGGGTGTTCCTTCAAATAACCCACTTCCCCCTCTCCGAAAGGGATCCAAAAGGGGTAAAGGAAATAATCAGGTTATATACCCTTCCTCTGGAGAAATCTAATTTCTCTCACTAGAGAAAAGATTCACACAACAAGATTAAGAATTAAAGGAATTAAGAAGGTTGAATGCAGAACTACTTCAAGGTAGTCTTCCTCTTAAGAGTGCTGGAGTTAGTCAGCCAAGGGAATTTGTTGTGTCTACTTAGATGGATCAATAATATCCTCCTTTATCATTACACCCTCACAGGTACAATCCTATGGGTCAAGTGCAACAAAAACCGGTGGTGTTATCATTAGTTGCAGTGCCAGCCACCACATCTGTCCAAGCTCCAATTATAGCACCTGCTCAAGTCCAAGCTCAGTCGGATGTTTCTCAAAAGTTAATAACTACTATTGAGTCATTAACATCTCGGTTGGAAGCTATGGATGGAAAGCATGCTCAAATTCAACCAGAAAAGAGAGCTTTCCCTGAATGGGTTGATACGATTCCTCCCCCATCAAATTTGGAAAGTACCACATTCTCTATCTTTAATCGTTCAGGAGATCCAGAGCAACACTTAACACATTTTGTTTCTCGTTGCGATCCTATGATGGGAACCCCTCATCAACAGGAAGCAGTTAAGCTCAGGTGTTTTGTATAGTCATTACAAGGGACTACTTTTGTTTGGTACACAATCTTGTAATCCCGATCAATTACCAGATGGGAAGATCTTCATCAACGATTCCTTCTTCAATTCAGATCAACTTTTCCAAAGACAACAGTTTTTTATCTTACAAATTGTAAGAAAAGGGAGAATTAAAGGGTTTTAGATTTCATTGCTCGCTAAAAGGGATTAACATATTCCCTAAACTTAGCACTCCCTCAAGAATAATTGTTGCCAATCTATGTGGCAAATCTACGTGATGAATTACGCATGCCATTGATCCCTGTGAAATAAACATGAGGGTTTTGAGACCTTACTTCAATAACTCAGAAGATTGAAGACTCTCTTATGAAGACTAAGGGTAAAACTTGTGTAACTCTATCAACTCAAGGAAGGAGAATGGGTAAAGAAGATACTGCTATAGTTATACTTAAACAAGCACCTGTACCTACTTTCACTTAAAAACCTACATCTTCCTGAAGGGCTCCACCTCTTGAGTGTCAACAACAGAGGAAGTTTCATCAAGATGATCAAAGAGATCAAAGACGTAAACAATTTGAGGATTTGAAGAGAAATATTTATTCTTTCTAAAATGAACAAGTTCTTGGTTACTTTATTTCGGCTCTGGAAAATAATTTGGTTCAACTTCCAAGGCCCGAAAGGCTGAAAAAGGAAGGAGATGAAGATCATCCCAATTATTTCCCCTTTCATCAGATGTTGGGGAATCCCATTCAAGAGTGTTTTGTCTTAAAGGACCTCTTGAAAAAAATGGTTGACTCAGGACAAGTCAAACTTAAAGGTTCTTTAGCTCATGTATCATGTGTTATTGCTACAAATCAATAGGAAGAAGGCGAGTGGCAAGAAGTAAAAAACAAAAATGCGCAAAAATATGATGATTGGATGGTTAGAAAAATGATCAATCGAACTCATGCCATTTTTCGAACACAATTGAAGAAACCGATTGAGTCTTCTACTATGAATGCCACAGAAAAACCTTCTTCATCAGAGGGAAAATCCTAAAATAAACGGCATAATTCAAAGAAAGAGGAATAATAAGAAGAAGATGAAATCGTGTCAAAACCCAAGTTGTCTTTGGCTCTAGAAGATTTTATACCATCTACTTCGAAGCCACGGGCACCGCCCCACCAAACGGCACAACCTAAACTGGATAATCGGGCAGAGTCTTCATCAGACGAAGAGTTGATCTTTGGTTCTGTTAATATGATTCATTTAACAGATCCTTATGCCAGTCACAGTTTTGATCCTGATGAGATTGAGTTCCCTATATCAAATAGAGGAATTAAAGGGAGTTCCAGAGGTGTGGAATACAGAGGAATATGTGAATATCTCATAAGCCACTATTCCAATTCTACCCCTGCTAGAACTATATATGCAGCAGAAACTCATGGCAGATCCCTTCAAAGATCTCAACAAGAACTTGCAAGTTCTTCCAATAATAGCAGATTCAGTCCTAGCATAGTTATTCTGGCAGATCGGTTGGAGGTTCCATCTTCTTCCTCTCAGCAAGTAAATAGACCTAATCGGTCTAATCTTCCAAAGCCGGGAGTATTTTCAACTCCTACCCTGATACAGGAAGCATCCACATCCAAAGCATCTACTTTTAAGGCACCTGAGAAACCACATGTTCTTGTTGGGAAACACAGACCTTTGGATGAAAAATATGATGTTTTGAAGTATTTGGCCCAAGTACCAGCCAAGTTATCAATTCTGTATGCCTTGAATCTATCAAAGGATCTTTGAGATGCACTCATTGAGGCTTTGTCAAGTCCTCAAGAATTCAAAACAGAAATTGATGCGGCTGAAGTATACCATGTTGAGAATGGTCCTACAGAATTCCATGTAGTGATATCTTTCATAGATGAAGATAAAGATGATGTTGTGCATGGACATATTAGACCTTTGTACTTATCTAGAAAGTTCAATGGTGTAGACATCTGAATAGCTTGCATTGGTAATGGTTCAGGAGTCAACCTCATCCCCATTTGTACACTTCATCGATTGGGCCTCACATAATCTGATTTATCTCCTTCTACATTGATGTTACAAGGGTATGATAAAAATGAACAAGAACCAATGGGCGAGATTACACTCATAACTCATTTTGGAGACCTTGTATCCAATTCAGATTTCATAGTTGTTGATCACGATACAGCCTTCAATGTTTTGCTTGGAAGACCTTGGCTACATCAACATGTGACTATCCCTTCATCATACCATCAATGCCTCAAATATTTTTTCGATGGTCAAATTGGGACATTGTATAGTGATAAGTCCCCCTTCAAAACATGTGAATATCAATACATTGAGGTGGAATTCTATCACCTGAAGGGTAAGGAGATATCCAACAAAAAGGAGGTTACCAAGGTTAATGCTCCATTTGGTTTGGAAAATATTCCAGTAAACCCATTCACACATGTGAGTACATATTATGTGTTGCCTGTCAATCAAATTGATAGGATAGACCCAAATCCAACTACTCTTATGGAAACTTCCAAAATGTCAATTACGGTAATCAAGCCAGACAACATGAGAGAAAGTGGTGATTCACCAAGCAATGATGAAAGCTAAAATGGAGGTGTCTTCATTTCAGCTACTGAAATCTAGCAAGTCTATACTTCGCCAATCAGGCCAGAAGAAGTTATAGTAATGCCAGAAGTGACTGATGATGTCAATTCTCGATCCATCATCTCTTATTTATTACCCAAGGAAGACCCTTCATCATAAATAGGGTCATAAATAAAAGCCTCTTCTTCAAGATGTTCAAATTTTAACATCTTTCTTGATTCTGGAAATTCTGCTTCTTCATCTACTATGCAAGTAGAAACAGAAGAAATAACACATGTTGAAGAAGAAGAAGAAGATCTCAGACATGCTCCCCCAGCTTTTGAAGAGGGTATCTCTACTACTGTCGATGAACTCAGAGAAATAAATCTGGGTACAAAAGAAGATCCACGCCCACTTTAATTAGTGCATCCATGAATCTTGAAGAGCAAGAGATGTATATTTCATTTTTAAAGCAAAATCGAAATATATTTTCTTGGAACTATACCGAGATGCCAGGGCTTGATCCTGATGTTGCTACTCATCGTTTGGGTTTTCCAAAAGAACATCGAGGATTCAAGCAAGTCGCAAGAAGAACACACCAAACTTATGCTTCCAAAATTGAAGATGAAGTGGATAAGATTATCAAAGCTAACTTTGTTAGAGAAGTTCAATATCCCAAGTGGTTGGCTAATATTGTCCCTGTGAAAAAGAAGAACATCAAAATTAGATTTTGCATTGATTTCAGAGATCTTAATCGGCATTGTCCAAAGGATGATTTTCTAATTCCGATCACAAAACTCTTAATTGATGCAACAGCTGGATATGAATCACATTCCTTCATGGATGGATATTCTAGGTATAATCAAATCTGAATGTCTCCAGAAGATGAATAATATAAAGCCTTCAAAGCCCCTCGGGGTGTATTTTGCTATCGGGTAATGCCCTTTGGCCTTATGAATGTAGGCGAAACATATCAGCGTGCCATGAATCGTGTCTTCAAACCCTTTTTAGGTATGTTTGTTGAATGTTATGTGAACGATTTGTTTCTTAAATCCAGGGAACGTTCTAATCACTTGGCTGATTTGGAAGTCATATTCCACAAACTTCGACAATACAATTTGAAGATGAACCCCCTAAAATGTGATTTGGGGGTAACCTCAGGAAAATTTATCAGCTTTGTGGTATGCCATCATGGTATTAAAGTCAATCCTGAGAAGACAAAGTCAATCCTTGGTAGGTCACATCCTCAAAATTTTAAATAATTGAGAGAATGTCAAGGACACTTAGCCTATATTCGGCGTATCATCGCCAATTTGGCAGGAAAAAGTTTACCCTTCACCAAATTGATGAAGAAGGGAGTCAGTTACCAGTGGAATGAAGAATGTCAAGAATCATTCGATATTCTCAAGAAATATCTCTTGAGTCTGCCGGTATTAATGCCTCCTATTGAAGGAATTCCATTGATTCTTTATGTGACATCTTTAGAGTGATCATTGGGTGCCTTCCTTTCCCAGAACAATGATGATGGGAATGAAAATAGCCTCTACTATCTCAGTCTTACTATGCTTGAAGCAAAAAACCTATATTCAAATATTGAGAAGTGCTGCCTAGCATTGATATTTTCAGTTCACAAGTTGAGACACAACCTGAAACATCACGAGGTCTAATTGGTATCTTGCAATAACCCGCTCAAATTCATCCTTAGTCGTCCAATGCTTATAGGATACCTGGCAAGGTGGGTAGTTATTTTGCAGCAATTTGATATTCAATATGTGTCTCAAAAGGAAATAAAGGGCCAAGCTCTGGCTGATTTCCTTGCTGAACATCCTTCAGTAGAAGATACATCTTCAGATATTGAACTTCCTAATGAGGAAGTCTTCTCTATTCAAGATAGTCTTTAAACATGGGAAATGTACATTGATGGAGCTTCCAAAAGTCCAACAGGGAATAAAATTGAAGATCCTAAATTCAAAAAAATTGGGTTAGGAATTGTGCTCATTTCTCCAGAAAATGTAGTGCTACCCTATTCCTTCTCATTTTTGGGAGGTGGGACAAATAATGAAGCAGAATACCAAGCTCTTATCGTAGGATTGGAGTTGGCGCTTCAAGCACAAGTGAATCACTTGAAGGTGAAAGGTGATTTAGACCTGGTAATCAAACAGGTCAATGGGAATTATGAAATTAGAAAAGAAGAACTAATCCCTTTGTATGATTACATCAGAGAGTTAATGGCAGAATTTCCTTCGGAACCGACATTTTCTTATGTCTTGCGGTCACAAAATGCCCAAGCTGATGCACTGGATAATATAGCCACAGCTCTGGAAAATCCAAATCGGGATGAGACAACCATCAATATTTCCCACCGTCGTACAATTTCACCTTATGTTCAAACCAGAACAAAGGAAATCAATGAAATTAGTCCCATTCATGAACTATATGGTCATACTACAGGATATATGACACCTATCTGGGGATACCTTCAAAATGGAACACTTCCACCTCATAGAGCCGGAAAAGAACAAGTCCGGAGATGTGTGGTCAATTTTACTCTTTATGATAGCCCGAATCACCTAGAGAAAATTCTATATAAAAGAGGTTTTGATGGAATTCTTTTCAGATGCATTGATGGTGAAGAGACAATGGTTGTCATGAAAGAAGTGCATGCAGGAGTCTGTGGTGCCCACTAGTCTGGACATAGACTATCTGATCAAATTTGAAGGCTTGGATACTTTTGGCCTTCAATTATACAAGATTGTGTTGATTTCACAATGAAGTTTCATTCATGCCAAGTACATGCCAACTTCATTCCTCAACCTCCAGAGTTGCTTCATACAGCTAAATACTCATGGCCATTTTCCACATGGGGAATGGATGTGGTGGGACCTTACCCCTCAGCTACAGCCAAGCAGTTTAAGTACATTCTTACTGCTATGGACTTCTTTTACAAATGGGCAGAGGCAATGCCTCTTAAAGAAGTCAGTTCTAAAAGCATTGTTAGCTTCATCAAGTCTAACATCATTACTAGATTTGGTGTCCCTCATACCATATTGACGGACAATGGAACCAACTTCTATTCATACGAGGTGAGGAAGTTGTATCAAGAATACAACATCAAATCCAACCATTCCTCTTGGTATCATGCAGCGAACAATGGCCAGATAGAATCCTTCAACAAGACTCTATTAAATATACTGGAAAAGATGGTGGATAAAGATAAGAAATCATGTCCTGATAAACACTTTCATGCCTTTTGGGATTATCGGACCACCACCCGCACTACAACGCGGTCAACTCCATATTCATTGGTATATGGAAATGAAACAGTCTTACCCATTGAGGTTCAATTACCCTCACTTAGGGTAGCCATTTGTGATCAGTCATCTACAAATGAACAATCTCAAAAGCAATTGGATGAATTGGAATGATTAGACGAGAAAATATTGTGCACCTTGCACCACTTGGAAGACTATCATAATCGAATAGCATGAGCTTTCAACAAAAAATTTCATCTTCATTCATTCATTCAGGGAGAATAGGTATTGGTTCTCCGAACTCCAATGATACCAGGAGAGAAACCTCCCAAGCTTGAGCCAAAATGGGAAGGACCTTACTCAATATATAAGGTCTACTCCAATAGAGCTTATTATTTAATCTCAATGGATGGAGAACTCATCATGACTCCAACCAATGCCAGATCTATGAAGAAGTATTTTTTGTAACACAAATGCATCTTCATCCTACATGACGTTAAATTGTGTTGTCCTTGCTGCAAGACTTTAAACTGAATAGCCCCTTATGTCCAGCAAGACATTACACTGCACCATCCATGGTCCATGCATATGACCTTAAAATATTTGCATTTATTTTGTCCAACATGATGTTAAACTGTATCGTCCCTTTTCATCCAACATGACGTTAAACTGTGAAAAAGTTCTTAATACGTTCTATATGATGTTAAACTTTATTTTTTCCTTACTACATGACATTAAACTGCACAACCCCCCTTTTCATCCAAAATGACGTTAAAATGTATTGTCCCCATCATCTTAGCTACAAGACACTAAACTGTACATCACCCTTATTGTCTAACATGACGCAAAATTGTGTTCATGTCTATCATGACGTTAAACTATGTCCCTATATTTGTCCTACATGATGTTAAACTGTACTGCTCATTCTTCCTAAATGACATAAAAATGAACAAAGTCGCTTAATACATCCTACATGACGTTAAGCTTTATTTTTTCCCTGCTACATGACATTAAACTGTGCATCACCAATAGTCCTCACTGCAAGATTTTAAACTGCAGAGTCCCTTCATATGTCCTACATGACATTAAACTATGCATCGTTAAGGTTGTTGCTACCCCTTGTTTCTCACACCGAGTATGAATCATGTGATTTTAGAGTAACCATCCACCATAACACCTTCTCTGGGCCACTAAACATGTGTAAGTCCCAACATCATTTTTAGGTCGTTGTCCCCAAAAACAACTTGATCACCAATTCATTCTTTAATTGATCTACGTGGACTTTGATCCTTTCCTTCTAGGGTGGGTACATAGGCAACCTCCCAAGGTTCAATCCCAAAACCAATCTCTTCACATTGGTTCACCTTTTTCCTTGCATATGACCTTAAACTATTTGCACTTTTGTCCTGTACGACAATAAACTACAACATTATTTGATACTCTCACCTGAGAGAGAATCATTATTTACATTGATCTCCAATCATGTCATATTCCAAAGACTATGTGCATACATGGAAATGCCCGAACCTTTTATCTTTGGTCAAACCATCATTGCACTAAAGTCCCCTTTTCACCCTTCACTTGTACGAACTAAATCTGTACAGAGGGTATTTCAAGAACTACATGTGGATTGATTCCCATCCTTATGGGATATGTAGGAACGTTCGAGTATCCCTCGAATCCATCCCCATGTCTTTGGGCCTAACCCCAAATTCCACTTTCATTCCCCTGACTGAAAATTCCCCTTATGAAAACACACATTGTGTACTCCTTTTAATGGTCCGAGCTCTATGAATCTAAACTAAGATCTCCCATACTTTCGTCCCACATGATGTTAAACTGTATTTCAAGAACTATTTATGGCTTGATTCTCATTCTTATGGGATACATAGTGAAGTCCAGCATCTCAATTCAGGACCCAGCCACAACATGATTATGGTTAGCATTGGTCTGTGTATCTCTACATGAATTGAACATGTGACCATTTTTTTATGTGTCATAATCCTAACCTTAAATATTTTCAGATCTCTATAACCCTTTTTATTGACTTCTGGTCACAAAATATCTGATACCTGAGAGTTCTTTTTCCTGACTATACAACACGTGTCCCTAGGCGGCCTTGTATAAACAGTCTACATAACAGACTTGTCATCCAAAAGATACTATTATTTTACTATGCATCCAATGCCCTTAGGTGGCCCTGCATAATTCAACCCCCTAACGGGTTTGTCAAATAATGGTAACTTCATTCTTGGGAGGAAAACCTCTTTTTTCTTTATTTGTCTTAACGAAAATATGTAGGGATCCGCAAAAAAAATGGCCATCCATAACATATTTCTCCCATATTTTTTTTTCATGATATGAATGTATTCAAGTCTATGGTTTATATTTCCCTTCCCTATATTTGGGTCAGACCTTCATAGGAGTGACATTCATCCAGTTCTTAGACAATCTTGTTTGGAAATATCTTCTCTATATTCATGTAACATTCTCTATAAAACAAACTCTATGCTATGGAAAATTTGAATCTCCATAAACTTCCACTGGATTTTTAGTAGTAGAAATGTAAATTTCTGAGAGTTCTTTTTCCTGACTGTGCAGCATGTGCCCTTAGGCGGCCTTGAATAAGTAGTCTACATAACAGACCTGTCATCCAAATGATGCTATTATTTGACTATGCGGCCAATTCCCTTAGGCGGCCCTGCATAATTCAACCCCCTTACGGGTATGTTAAATAGTGGTAACTTCATTCTTTGGAACTACTTATTCTAATTCCTTTTAGCCATTTTTATATCATTCCTTAGATTCAAAATTTCTTAAGTCATCGTTTACATTTTCCCCCCATACTTGAGTGTGGTAATATGTTTTCCGATAAACAAGGAATTGAGTCAATTTTAATCCATTTGGTCAAAGCTATTTTCAACCTTAAATATTAAGCTTTTTATGTATATCATGCATGAATTTAAACTTCCCACAAAAGACAAGGGAACTCTGAAAAAAATTCAAGTCCTATCTCACTAAAAATACATTTTGTATGAATTTAGGTAATATTGAGAAATTAAAAGAATCAAAGTTTGTAGGGTTATTTATAATAATCCTAGAAAAAATCAAACTATGCTTACTAGGCACATTGGCTTAGGTAAAAATTTAAATCAGGTAGCAAAAGAAAGCATGCAAAAATGATTGAGGATGAAAGTGTTTTTCATTTGATGCACAAAAGTTAGACGGACATCCACAGACTGGAGTCTCTTCTATTTTCCAAGAATTACAAATGGCTATCAACATAAATCTTCATTTGATTTACAGCATCCCGAGATTCATCAGCAGCCACATGAAGCACATGCACTTGACCAACATTACTCTTTTCAGCTTGATGGAGTGCTTTCATGGATTCAACAATGTCTTTCATACCATTTGTTTGAACTCCTTCCAGTGAATTATTCAGTTGGTCAAGTTCCCCAGTAACAGCATCTAACAGTTGCTAAAGGTGCATCTGCTGGAAAACTTTCTGCTTGATCTTATGCTTCAGTTCCTTTAACTTGGCAGCATGATCAGCCTTAGCTCGGGATACCACAGCCTCAAATTCGCCGATATTGGCTAACATCCTTACTTTGGTGAAATCTTGATGGTACTTCTGCTCCTGCTCCCTTCTTAAGATGACTTGTTTTACCGCGGCATGGATCTTTTGATATTCAAAATCAACAAGTCCTATAATGAAGAACATGGATGACATTTGGGGAATCTTTGATGATATCTCTTCCAAAGGCACTTCGAATATGATCTTCCATATGTTCTTCCATGCCTTGCGTCGTGAAAATTAGAGCGCCTTTTGTATCTCCAGGTCTGATTCAGCATCACTGTCACAAGGGGGAATATAATCCAGGATTAATGCACTTAGGGAAGTTCCATGTTCTTCTCATTCCCCCCTAACCCATGTTACTTCAATTTCTATCCCCGTTGGGGAGGAGTTTGAAGCTTCACCTCCAGATCTAGCCGCTGAAATTGATGACCCTTCACAAACATTTGAAATATTTGGTTAGTTTCAAAGGATAAAAAAATTTGATTGGCTGCTATTCAAATTAAGTACATTATAAAATATTGTTATCCCTTACCCAATGGTAGATCAGCAACTTGAGAAGGCTCCTCCCCATCTTTCCTAGCTTCAACAGGATTTTCAGGATGAGTTTCAGGAAGTTCTGTTGGGTTCAGCTCCACTTGAGTTAATGTCTTTGCAATAGTAGGGTTGTATGTACCCCCTTCCAGCATTGGCAGTTCAGCAGCTTGCTCAGATGGAACTGCACATTTGAACAATTCATGGTCAGAGATGTAGTAAGAAGTTATTTTAACAGGATGAAGGATAACACTCACATCCAAAATCCTCTAAATTACATGGTAATTTATCTTGGTCTAAAATATCTTCAAAAGATGCCCCAAGTTTCATCATTTCATCTAATGATATCTCAGATTCTTGGTCAGTCTCACCAGTGAGAAAATTCGATGTATCTACTTGGTGACCCACATCCTACAGCCTCTGACCCTGTACAACTTCTTCAGTTAAATTCGCAGCATCAGTTGCAATGGATGCCAAAAGATCTAGTGCAAGGGTTGAACCTAAAGTATGGAAGTCAGTTGATGTTTCATTCAACATTTTATGAAGCATTGTTAACTTACCAGAAGCAGAATCTTCTCTCCTTGAAACAACAACAGGAGGGATACTGGGAACAGATGCTGGCTCTTCTCCAGGAGCAGCCAAGTCAGCCTGAACTTGTGATCATTCACCAGCACCCTCTGTCGTCCTCAAAGGAGGGTAAGTCCTCTCCCTCATAGGGGAAATTGAAGAATCCCTTGCAATCCCAAGATGTATGAGCACCGTTTTCATGGGTTAAGACTCATGATTATCTGAATGACTTAACACTACTGATGAAGCGTTTAGTTGTTGACTTCTTCCTTCGATGCCTTTGTCTCTTTGGTTTTTTGGGAGTGTCCACAGTCTCCTTTAAATGTACATGAATTGGAGAATGGAAAGCCATGTCCAACTCCTCATCCATGGCTTGCTGTCCTGGAGATATCTCTCCTGACTTGTGAGGAAATTCATTAGCCGCAATGGCAGTACCACCAGGGCTATACTGTGGTGAAGGAACCTCACCAGTTCTTTTATTTGCAAGCTACAGGATGAAGAAAATAATTTCCTTGAGTAACAAAGCTTTGACTGAAATCAAGTTTCAAAGCAAATAAAGAAGGAGACTTACATCTTCCGGAGCCACGTAATCGTGCCACTCCACATCTCCGGAACCACCAGTCCCCTCAGTGGTGCCACGATCTATCATTTCATTCACCCTCTTGGTGACAAGAATGTAATCATCGGTAGAATATATGAGAATTTCCAGCTCTCTGATGTAAGCCCGCACTTCATCAGGGTTATCCTTGAAATAGATATCTATAGAATCCAGAAGATTCCCTATTCCAGGAAGGTGTAGCACCTCGCACAAATCTAGCCAGGCAGTTTCAGCACCGCAGTATAAACTCTGCCATATATGGAAAACCTTTGGTCATAGATATTCAGTATGTGTACCAGAAGGCTTTGAGGAAGGTCCTACAATCTTGGAATTCATCTTCTTCCCAGCTCATGCAACTAAATATAGAGAATAAGAAAATAAGACTAGTTGCTCTATAATGTAATGATGATTAAAGTTCCCCAATGAAGTAACTCACTAGGAGTTGATGGAGTTGGTCTTTTTATTCTGATGGGAGGATTATATCTGGCACAAGGCCGCTTTGCCGCATGTTGTGCCTCATCATCCCCATACTGGGAATCCGTCAAATCAGCTCCAGGTAGTGTAAAATAATCACCTTCCAGATGAAGGGTTTTTTCTCTACGGTTCTTTTCCTTTTCCCCACCTGATAAACCAGGTGATTCAACACCCCTCCAGGGTATGATGCTATCCAGTTCTCGACATACCATGTAGTCAAGTTACTTACTGCTTTATCAACAAGTAGATCAAACAGTACCTCGGTCCTCTCCATAGATGTCAGCAACCATAGTTTTCGGGCAACCATCAGATGCTGCTCTGACCTGACATACACAGGGGGAGATACAACAGTCTGCTGCAAACACTTGAATTAACATGCAAATTTTTATGGAGCATAGGCCTCGCATACAATCTCTCCTTCAATCCTGGTGGCCAGTACACCATCTCTACAGGCCAGCATGTATGCCCTCAATTCCAGGCTGGCTATTCCATCATCAACAAACCGCCCGGATGGAGGATTTCCATAAGTAAAGAAATTGAATTCCTTATACATGACCAGTCTCACCTTTATATCATAGAGGTTAAGGGATAATGGAGCAATTCTAGAAAATGCCTACACTGATGGCCTGAAGGAACTTCTATGAACTTGTACTCCATTCTGTACATTATATGTCCTGAAGTGAGTGGTGATCCATCCCCACAAAACATTGAATGGTCCTGCTATTCTCAAAGGAGACTTACCCATAAAAACATGGAGTAAGATCCTGTGAATCATCACCAAAATGGGGGTGTCCAACCCAACCATTTTCTTCTCAGCCAACTTGGCTGCCACAATGAAGGTCCCTGGCCTGATGCCTCCCTTCGAATCCCTGACTGGAAGAAGATAAACACTGATCCACAAGGCTAATAAGCCCTCCAAATAGGTATTTTTTGGGATTTTATCATTTAATTCATATCTCCACTTCTCAAATTCTCTTGCTTCCAAGGTTGGCCAAAATGTGCTAAGAGCACCCCTCTTCTTTGTTCTAGGGCAGGTAGTAGGACGAGTACAGGTGGGCCACTTCTCCTTCGGCCCCTTCTCATTAGAACCCTTCTCCTTCGGCTCCTTCTCCTGGTTATTGGTAAGAAACATATTCATCCACTCCTCTGGATGAATATCCTTTCTAGAATAAGTTAAGGAGGTCTCTGAACTCTTGATCTTGTGAAAGATTTTCAATAATTCCCGAGCCAAAGCTGGGGTCTTCTCTGAATCATTCCAAGTCGTATTGGGGGGGATGAATTCATCATACATGTCACCTAGAATTAGAGCCCCTGAGATCTTGTGGACATCCCATAGACTGATGCCTACTTCGACATGATTCAGATGGAATGAATTGGTTTCTAGGATCCAGCGGCTGATTATCTCTGGCACAAACTCATCATTTATGTAGACATATGTCTGCTAGCCCAGACAGCTTCATATATCACAGCTCCTTTAAAATACTCGACAAACTCTGTATAGTTTTGTCACACCCAGTATGCCCATAGCCAATTTGGATTCACACTTCCTCTAGGAAAAAAGTCCCAACTCTTCTTCCAGCCTTTGGATTGATCCATCTGAGAATTTCGGAAGATTGAAGGATGACAATGTGGTTGCATCTCGGGCTTGTGAGGTTTCAGATCTGGCGCACAAGGACTATAATGAATTATATATGCCTTCTCCACTATTCTAGTATTTACAAAAACTCCTCCACTTGAGATATTTACTGAGGCAAAATTGGTGTAATTCTGAAACCAAGAATTTGGGTGATAATTCTTTGCCTCTAGAATGTTGACGTCTTGCAGATGACCATGGCCATACAGAGGCAAGTGGGTGCTCTCTGCAAAGTTATGATGATACTTCTTCAAATACTTAGCCAAATATGGGAGAGTTCTATCACAGACAGTATAATAATCATGGCCAACAACATTCATCAGGTCATCAATTCGTTTTCTATCCAATTCATCATCCATTCTGATTCTCCTGGGAACCATTTAATCTGCAAAAAGGTTGAATAATTAACTCTTAAGTAAGTTAATTTTTCATTAAATTTGTGAAGAAAAGTGAAAAATGGATAACCCATTAAGGCACGCAAGTCCCAAATTGGCACGCAAGTATAAGTGTGTCGCGCAAGTTTTGGCGCGCAGGTATCACCCCGCAAGTCCAAATACCTCTACATCAGCGCGACACAAAAGGAAGCAGCAGAAAACAGAGTAACTTGCGCACCGAAGGAAACTTGCACGATGAGAGCTCGGAAGCATTAAGATTCAGTGCTTTGCGTGAGGAATGACTACATATATATAGGCAAGGCCGCACCTCTTCACGTCGAAGCATGTACAGCTCACCCTTGCGCACCGCCAGTTGGGAACTCAACACTTGCGCACCGCATGTTCCTTGGTTTTCTTCTTTACCTCAGAGTCACATCCTCATTTCTTTCAGATCCAACTTTGAGGGGGGACTTTTGTTGATGCTCATTTTCATCACAAAGTCTAAAATGACCGAAAAAAGGGAATAACTTAGTCCATGGTGATTCATCCTTTGAAGAAACATCAAAAACCGAAAAAGGAAAGAAAAAGGATTTCTTCCCACTTGGGTCGCGCAAGATTCATCATGGTCGCGCAAGTATACTTGCACACCACCTAGTGGTCGCGCAGGTGACTTGCGCACCCTCTTTGATTCTCGCTTGGGGTCTTCAACGGCCTATAAATACCCCCGGTGGGCCCCCCATTTGAGGAAAAAAATTCCAAAACTCATATTCAAGATCTCAGCACCCTAGTCTCTTCAGGAAGACTTCCGAACACTTATAAGGTAATTTATTACCTATAATGGAAGATCTAAACAGGGGAAACAAGGCCTAAGTGTTGAAATTCATCAACACCTACGCGCCTAGGTGTTTAAAGCCTTAGGGGAAGTAGACACACCTGTACGCCACCTTATCCCTTCACCAGAACCTACGCGCCTCTCTTTTGGAAGCCCCTAGGGATAATACTAAGGGCTTGATCCAAGCCTCGCCCAAGTATTATCCTATAGTTTGACCATCACATAGGTACCTATGTGTCGCGCAGGTATACCTGCATGACCATGACCTGCGTGACCAGGACCTATGCACCCATGCAGGACCTGCACACCTACTTCTTTTTGGGTGCCCCGCCTACCTATCCACCTCTCCTATTCAAGATTCAGCCTTCAAAACCCTATTCAAAGCCATTTTTGGCATGGTTCCCTTGTTGGCCCCCTTATCTGAAAGGAATTATGTGGAATTTCTCTTAAAACCTAGTGATTTACATATATTTATGTCACTAAGGTTAGATATTTCATTCATTTCAACCTCATCCTTTTAGATGAGAGGATCCTAAACTTGGGCCTCCTTTTAAGGAGTAATCCCCATTCCAAATTCCCTTTAACATGGGCCTCCTTTTCAGGAGTAAGCCCCAGTCCACGTTTTCATAACCTGGGCCTCCTTTTTAGGAGTAATCCCCTGTCCAAGTTCTCTTAACCGGGGCCTCCTTTTCATGAGTAATCCCCAATCCAAGTTCTCTTAACCTGGGCGCCCTTTTCAGGAGTAAGCCCCAAGTCCCCAAACCTAGGCCTCCTTCTCAGGAATAAGCCGCATTCATAATTCCCTTTAACCTAGGCCTCCTCCTTAGGAGTAAGCCCCAGGTCCCCTAACATGGGCCTCCTTCTCAAGAATAATCCCCAGTCATAATTCCCTTTAACCTGGGTCTCCTCCTTAGGAGTAATCCCGAGTCATAATTCCCTTTAACCTGGGCCTCCTCCTTAGGAATAATCCCCATTCATAATTTATCTTAACCAGTCTTAATTTAATTTTGATTTGGACTTCCTTCTCAGGAATAAAACCCAAATCATAAGACCCCTCTAATTTGGGAATCCTTCTCAGGATTAAGTCCAAAGTTAAGTATCCAAATCTCCATAAAGTACATCTACCTTTATGGACCTTGTTCCTGGGTTTCTTCCCTGAAGTAAATCCTAATATTCATATATCTGGGCAGTCATACATACATAATCCCCACATCATTTATTATAATTGCATATTTCATGGAACAATTGTATGGTTTTACCAATACCTCCTGTTTCTCACACCGATCATGACTCACGTGAGCTTAGAGTGTAAAAGTATTTATGACATCTTTCTTTGAGCCATCAATCATGAATAAACCTCATACTTCTTTACTCAAACTATGTGGGTTCTGATTCCTTTTCTAAATAAGGATACGTAGGTAGCCCATCTGTGGGTACGATCCCAACTCTGAAATAATCTATGTCCTTCTGAGTGACAATAAACTTCAAGTGCCCCGCTGAGTGGCTTTAAAACCAGTATGGTTATCATAATGACCAAGAGATTTCTATATAATGTATCGAAGGATAACATTGACTTAGAATCTCTAAAAAAATATAGATGATTCTCTATCGATGAAGAACCTCGAATACATAAAAAGACTCTCTAAATATCTTACATACTAATCATTTATTGTCAGATCTAAAGGAAATCTCATTTTCATACTTGGTAATTTAATAAGGATTCACGAACATAACATAAATCTATAAAGAGAGTCTCGGAGTAGACAATAATTCCCCTCAAAAAGGTGTGATGAGTCCGACCTACCATCCTCTCGACCAATGAAAATTCTTAAGCCTTATCAGTTCACAACTAATGAGCACCTACCTTTGGAAAGTAGGTCCAAATGGATATAGAATCATTGGATGTTTCCGATTCTATGAACAAACCCTTTAGAAACCACTTGGAATGTTTTAACCTTAAATAAACGTGGTCATCCCCATTTATAGAGGAAACAATATCATTTGCGATGTAGGACTTTGTGGGCATCTTGGATGACACATGAAGAAATTGGGCATCAGATGTGATGCGACAACTCTTTGGCATCGGTTGCGAGGTGGGACCTTATTGGTGTAATGTATGAAATATATGTGATTGAGAATTTTATGAGTTATATGAATCAATATATGTCATGTGGGTACATCTATGTCTAGAGTATGGTTGAAGGAACCATAAGAAATCTAGTTTGGGTCGTTAAGCAATTGGGTGGGTAATTCCTAAGGTTTGGATCCATGAGAGGAATTGACCAATAACTAAGAAACCAATGTAGTATGGGATGATATTTATGAGATAGGAATGTTTGGTTACATGTTCTTATGAGACCATATAGCTCGATGATGATCTATCTCAATGCGGGGATACTATAAAGTCCCGGTTTTTTGATTGTGTCCAAATTTTATGGGTGAATTAAAATTTTCCAGTTTAGTGAGTAGGATAACTCTAATTTTTTGGATTTGGAGGTTAATTATGAGAATTTAAATGATCCATGTTGTTATATATAGATGGGTTTTAACTCTAGGTAAGTAACTTCAAGTTTTAGATGGGTTTCGAGAGTGTCGGTCCCCGAAAACTCATTTTTGGAAGGTATAGGTAGAAGCACACAGTTTTTCCAAATCATGCAGATCTTAATGGGAAATTGTGTGTCCCACTTTTATATTTAAAAAAATTAATAAAACTATGTGGGGTGGGGTGTAAAACTATGTGAGAAATATAAAATTAATTTCAGAAGTGATCTTCATGGTCTACGCATGGTTTTGCAAACTACACACCTTGTCGGGCAAGGTGATGGTGCACTTAGACAGTGGAACCATAAGGTTAGTGCATGATTAGAAAAACCATGTGAAATAACCATGTGGTTTTTAAGGGTCTGAAATTAAAAAATCACCCCTCCCCTTTATTTCATTCTTCTCCCATTTTTCTTCCCCCATTCGTGCACCTCCCTCCAACCATGGAGATCCCCTTCTCCCTTGCCTAGAATTTGGCCTAACTCCTTCATAAGAGCATAGATTTGAGCTCTGTTAGGTGTGTTAGACACTAACAAAGATTATTTGATTCCTATTTTATCATTTTATTGTTTCTATAACCATTTATAATTATATTTCCATTCGATATCATTTTCCCTATCTTCAGGGTGTTTTTATACAATCCCAATTTCCCTTGTTTTGGATTGGATTAGAATCTAGTATTAAATGAGTGAGCACCTATAAATATAAGTTAGGTGGTTCCTATATTTCTACAAATTTATATATGTGTTATGGGTGCATATGTAAATATGTTTGAGTGGGGTGTTTTGGGTGTGACCTATTAAATAAATTCTTGGTTTTTATTATATAATTGGATGATACATATGGGATATTACATGCTTACAAAGTGTGTTAAGACTCTAATGGAATGGGTTGGGTAAAACATGGTTTTTGATTTTGTTTGGGAATTTTGCACCAATTATTTAATATAATTAACTTGTGGTATAACTGAAATGGTTTTGAGGAAACATATTGGTAATGGCTTGGAATACTTGGGGTGATTTTGATCACCATGATTAGAATGAAAAGCTTTATTAGGATGAGGTCATGGACTGAGTGACTTGGTGTGATGATGATCACTAGGATTGAGGTGGTGATGATCATTAGGATTGAGGTGATGTGATCATTGAGATGATGAATACGACGATGAACGTGCCCCGGGTGGGTGATGAGGTACTCATGTGGAAACAAAGTTACACGTTGGTGTATCTTATGGAATTTTGGTGATTGTCACTCACTGTGATTGGAAAATAACACCATTGAATTTTTTTGGTCATAGATGTGGACTCAATTGAGGTGTTGTTAACCACTCATTATGTGTGGGGGCTATATAGTTTTAGTGTATTAGGGGATTGTGTTGACCATTAGTTATGGAGGAGGTGCTCACCATAGAAAGTCGCAGTTGATGGTATAAGAGATCATTGGATGGGGGATGAGGCTCACCATGAAATTGATGGTAAATGGGTTAAGATTAAGGGAGGATGAATCTCACCATGCCTTAGGATGTCAGGCTATTGATCTGATGGTGGTTTAGAATTTTTTGAATGATGGATCACTCTATTCCTCAAGAGATCGGGCTATTGAGCCAACTGTGATTGTTCAGATGGATATATGATGGAATTTTGATACATATATTTTGAATAATTATGATATAATTGTATTAATTGATATTTGATGTATGTGGTATAATATGTAATGATGTTTCAGGTGACACATATGTGGATGATATATCGATATTCTTCCAGTATAGCTAACCATGGATTTTTTCTTCCACTCTGACGTTAGATGAAGCAAGTAAATGATTTCTCATAACTGTTGAGTATAAGTAAAGAGAGTTATGTATTTTATTCTTGAATTTAGTTTTTATTTATTTATTTTTATATAAACATGTATAAATATGGATTTAAGATAATAACATGTTGGTAGTTTCATACTGATTTCATACTCATACTCTACATGGGCCCCTCAGGACACATCCAGACAGTATGTACTTCTGATCTGGTAAGGGACTAGGATCGTGCACTGGAACATACTCAACACAGATATGCAGGTATATGGGATGGATGAAATTTGGACCACGGGGGTCCTTTTTTATGGAGATGGAGTCTCTTTTGAGATTTTTATTATGCACTTACATGATCAACACATGGGTGATTAGTATTCTTTTTCATGTTTTGTATGACTGTTAAGGAATGTGTATACTATATTTGATTTGTATGAATTTATTTCTTTGGCTAATTAATTAAATTTATTATTATTTATTCCAATGAATTTTTATTCATGTTTCTTCTAATTTTAGTAATTTCTTTCGATGAGTTAGGGTATTATGATCTTTATTACTTTAATCGCCAAAGGGTATAGTCTCCCCACTATCACCTAATAAATCGTCACTACTCTTCAGTAGCCTTTCGCATATAGGGAGGTGCACCTAAGTCACACTGGCCCTATGGATCTGAGAATAGTTTAGGTGGCTCCCATGTTGTGGCCCTATATATGTGTTCAATATGACTCAAAGTGCGTATTATTATTTAAAATTTACATTTTAGTTTAAAAGACATGTGATATACTCAAAATCAATAAAATACATTCAGGATGTTTTGATGATTTAGTAAATGATTCATCATTCATTTTTGATATTTAGGAATTATTTGTACCTTAATATGATATGGGTTGTGACTGGTATAACTAAAAATGTTTTTTTAGTTTAAAGGTGACATTTTATTTAAAAACATGTGTCACTAAAAACCAAGAAAACACAATTTTATGTTCTTGATACTTTATAAAAATGATCCATATGTCATTCGTGATGTGTAAGAACTAATCACATGTCAATCTAATACATGATTTGATTAGTATGACTCAAATTTCATGTTTTCAATTTAAAATGACATTTTTGTTAAAAATGTGTATCACTCACAGAAAACAAAGAAAACACTCTAGAATTGCCTTGGTATTTAAAAAAAAAATAAAAAAACATTTTTTCTTATTAGGTTAAATATAAACATCAATATGACACATGGTGTGGCCGATATTACTTAAAGATCATGTTTTTATTTAAATTTGACAATTTAGTTAAAAACACATGCTCAAAACTAATCAAATGAACTCATATTATCTTCATACTTTATAAAAATGGTCCATAATCCATTTTTAAAATTTATTCATCAACATCAGATCAATATGACTCATGGTTTGGCTGATATGATTAAACATGTGTTTGTTTATTTACAATTGATATTTTAGTTCATAAGAGGCATTTGATACTCAAAACTAAGAAAACACATCCATAATTTTTTTATACTTTGGGACATAGATCCATAAGTAATTTGTGATGTGTATGAATTTCCATCACCTCAATTTGATACATGGTGTGACTGGTATGACTCTAAATGTGTTCTTTTATTTTAAAAATGACATTTTAGATAAAAACATGTGTTACTCATTAAAAACCAATAAAAAACACTTTTATAGTCTTTATACCTTTCAAAAATGCTCTTTATGTAATTTTTGATGTGTAAGAATTGGTTGTATATCAATCTGACACACAGTATGACTGGTATGATTCAAAGTTCATGTTTTCAGTTTAAAATTACATTTTGGTTAAAAACAAGTTTCACTCACTCAAAAATCAGAAAAAACACTTGTATTATCTTTATACTTATACAAAATTATCCATAGGTCATTTTTGACATATAATAATCATATACATGTCAATCTGATACATGGTGTGACTCTTATGACTCAAAGTGTGTATTTTCAGTTTAGAAATGATATTTCAGTTAAAAAAATGTGTTACTCACTAGAAATTAAGAAGACACACTCAAATTGTCCTGATACTTTTGAAAAAAAATATAAGTCATTTTTGTTGTGTAAGAATCAGTCGTACATAAATCTAACACACGGTGTGAACGGTATGACATAAAGTGCATGTTTTTATTTAAAATTGATGTTTTAGTTCAAAAGAAGCATAACATTCTCAAAAAAAAATGAATTCAGATTGATTTGATAATTGATTAGAATGATCCATAAGTCAATTATGATATGTAGGTTTTAACCGTACCATAATATGATATACAGTGTGACCGGTATGACTCAAAATGTGTCTTTTTATTTTAAAATTTACATTTTAGTTAAAATCATATTTCACTCACTGAAAACCAATAAAATGAACTCATATTTCCATGACACTTTAGGAAAGTGATCTATAAGTTATTTTTTATGTGTAGGAATTAGCCACATGTCAATCCAATATACATTGTTATAGATATAACTCAAATTTCATGTTTTCAAATTAAAAATGAAATTTTAGTTAAAAATGTTTATCACTCAATAAAAACTTATAAAACATGCTAAAATTGTATTTAGTTTATAGATAAATTATCCATAAATCATTTTTTATATGTAGGGATCATCTGCACATCAATTCGATAAATGGTGTGGTTGGTATGACTCAAATTTCTTGTTTTTATTTAGAATTGACATTTTAGTTAAAAACATACATCACATACTTAAAATTAATAAAATTTTATTGAATTTTATTGATACCTTATTAAAATTATCTATAAATAATTTTTGATATGTATTAATCATCCACACATTAATCTAACACATGGTGTTCCCAATATGACTCAAAGTGTATCTTTTCAATTTAAAAGTGGTGTTTTATTGATGAATCATTTCATATTTATGTTTAATATATTTATTTATAGTATTATTAATAAAAAAATTGTTTTCTATATATGTGAAATCTTTTTTTATAAGGGGTGGTTTTTTTGGAAACTGGTATCATGATTAGACTCTTTTGAAAGGAGGTTGGGTTCCAAGGAGAACAATAACATTTGTACTTGTTATTGATGTATGAGATGTTAATGTTTATAAATTATTCATTCCTATAACATTTCATCTATGTTTTTGGTTTTTAATAGGGTTTTTATTGAAAAGGGGTATGGGTTTTTTAGTTAAAGTCTTATGAGGAGGATTATTTGAACAGTGGCTAAAGACAGTCACCAGCCAACCAGTGGACTCCATGGGCTGGCCAGTGGAGTTGTTATAGGTCTGAAGGTTCCTACAGAACCCACCAAATAGATGGTGGGGTTCCACCAGCCCAATGGTGGCCAAGGAAGAATGAATTTCATTCTACCAGGAACATTGTACCTCCAGTAGTTAGTCACCATCCATACAGTGTTTCCACCGGTTAGGCTAGTGATTCCCACTGGCTCATCGATGCACCAAGTCTGGGGGTGAATTAAATACACCCAATGGGAGTTTATTTCACATCATTTGAACCCTTTTTTAATATATAATTTTGACCCCATTACACCCATATTTAATTTTAGGGAACCCCCTGGGATCTATAATCTCTCTCATTTATTCCCCTTGCCTCTCTAACCTTTGACCAATCTAGTAAAGCTAGATTAGTGAGATTTCATTATATTTATGCCAAATACTTCATCCTTATTGTAAGATAAAAAAGGATATATGTTAAATCTATGTTTTCTATGAATATCCACTATTTTTTCTCCTTTTCTTCATAGATTAGTGAAAAATATAGCAATTTTACATTATTTCATGACCGAATCAAGATCTATCATCGAAAACAAATGTTTTATGGGTAAATGTTCATAAATCTCATTCCTAAACCGCGTACGGATGGTGGATTGATGAAAGAACCTTAATCTATTAATGATTGAATCATATATTTATAGAGGATTTGATGGGTCAATGACAACCCCTTTGACCAGAGTTATAATTCTCAACAATGGTGGATGATTCCAGGTAAGTTTCTTTAGAATGATCATCATGATACCTTCTTCTTCTTGAATCTCTTTTCCATTTATGGGTTTATTATAGATCAAAGATAATTTGATTTACCTAATTATCTCTTAAATATTTATATAGGAATTCATGATTCATTCTTGAATTGACTATAAATCTGGTGAATTGGAATTCATTCCTTTATCATACCTCAGAATTGATTTAGTTGACGGTCTCCTTAAGGTATGTGATTCTAGAATATCCTTCTTAACATGGAATACTATTCAATCCCTATTTTAAACCTTATTAATGATTAATTGGAACTGAAATAGACATCCTTAGTGTGTGAGATTTTTCTTCATGGGTGTGACATGAGTTCGGACTTTGATCCTTTGATAACCCTTGGAGTTCTTCATCAATAACCTTGAGGTGGAAAGTTCATTATCATTTTAGGCCCTCATATTTTCTTGTTTCCTTAATTCCTCTTATATTGAAATGACATGTTTTCTTGATTTAGGGTGATTGATTTTGGGTATGTTCATTACTTTGATGACCATGTATGATCCTTATTTTCCATGAGTATTGTTAGATTAGTTGTTACCTTTCTAGATAATGAACACATTTTCTTATATGATGCTAAAATTTTCTTAGGATTCCATGAAATGATTATCTTATTATAATTTGTCTTTTTATGTGTATTACCTTGTTGTTGGAGGTTATTCTTGGTATATTGTGATAGGTGACCATCATGGAATGATTACCCTTTAGAGGGGGAGTGTGCATGATGTGAAATGATGAAAATGGTGGAACCCTAAATAGGGTAGGATAATGACAGCCTTATGGCCTGGACAGAACACAATGCCTTAAGGATGCTTATTAATATTTTGGAACTCGATGCCTTGTGGATAATAAGTATCATGGACACTAAATACCTTTATAATACTTACTGACATGTTTCCATCCTTGTGGCTAGTTCTTGATCATCTCTGACTTATTGACCATGTTTCTAACATGGAGTTGAACCAAGTACAACTAGGGCTCGTAGTGGCTTAGTTAACACACGATTGCTCAGTTGATGGTTCTTTATGATTGCATGAACATTTATTTTTAACATGGAATACACCAATTATACACGTGAATGTTTGGTGAAGGATGAATTTTTGGTTCCCTACTAGGTTTTATTACTCACACCTTACATAGGAATCTTGGTACATGTGGAGACTTCGTGTATAGGGATACAAGTAAGGACAAGGGGCCCAAGGTAGATGACTAAGTTTTGGAGCATGGTGCTAGTGGTGGTTAATAATATACTATAAAGGATTAACTTATCTGATTTATTTATTATATGTCTGTAATCTACACTAGGTTTTCTTGCCACATAGAGATCCCATTTGTTTATTATTTGTATGACTTGGGTACCGTGTATTGTTACATTATGATCATTTATTTTTTCACAAGAAAATCTAGTTTTTATATTATATTTATTATTATTAGTGAATAGATATAATACTAAGGGTATATTCTTCTCACTGATGAAGATCAAGCCCTTGTTTCTAGTCAGAATCCTCTTATGTACGAGGAGGTATGCATTATTTCATGTGACTCTCTAGCTCAAGCCCATTATTTTTAGTTGAATTGTTATAAAATGGCATCATAGTAAAATTTTCTTCCTTTTATACTAAACAAACTGGGACATAGTAGAAAATTGATAGTTTTTTGGGACTTGGGTAGGGGATTTTCTATGTTCATGGGCAGTACATGTGTAATGGACCACCAAGTTACCATTTATGGGACTTAGATTATAGTTTTATTATACTTTTGGGTGTATTCATAAATCATGATTAGGTACGTAGGATCAAATTCCATATATAAACATGTCATTGTGTTGTATATTAGTTATTTAATTAAATTCCTTTAATTTTTATATCTATTTTATATAGAATTATATTCTTTTTTTTGTGATATATTTTTTTATATTGTTGTTCTGATATATATATTCTAACATTAATTGTTTGACTTTGAGCATGATATTTTGTTTTGTAAATATATGAGAATGTGACTAACATGCATGGATGGGGAACCTTGGTCAATTCTAGGAGGGATATAACTTGGGTTATGGGTAGACTCCTAGGGAAACATTTGTGTGACCCTATAGACCGGTTAGGATCAGTCATAAATTTTAAAAATGTTTTTCTTCATTTTATAAAATATTTCACCTCATATAAGACTGATGGGACTATAAGTTGACATTGTCTGGTGTACTCCCACTAGGTAGGATTTCCCTGTTCCATTGGTTGTTGTGTAGGTGGGTGCATCATAGCACACTAATGCAACTAATCTTGTGGTGCATGTAGTAGTCCCACCTTAGCTAATATCCCTCTCACTTGTTCATTTCCTGAGTGTAGGGTCAATGAGATCTATGATAAACTATTCTATAGACTTCTAGCTCTAGTATCAACTATCATTTCAGGTAAATAGTGGACCGTAGGATGATGGGGACTAGATAGAAATCATCAAGTGTGTCTTCAATGTTATTGAGACACTTGGGGGTTGGAAGGTGAAGCTGGAAGAATTAATGTTGTAGGGACCCACCAAGCATTGGAGATCATCATGGGATAGGATAAAATATGTGAGGGTCACACTTGGGAGGACTTCATGGACCTATTTTATAGGGAATTATTTTATAATATGATGAATCTAGAGATACCACATATGTTCATGGAGCTATAGTAGGGGTCCATGATAGTATATGAATACTCCACTTATATCACATATCTTCTCTTATTTGCTCCACCCTTGTCTAGAAACAAGGAACAAAAGTCTAGGAAGTTCAATATTTGACATCATCCTGACATTAGATGATGGGTTTAGAATTTTAACCTAGTTACATACCCATAGGTTCTAAACAAGGCCTTCAATATCAATAAAGTTCCGTAGGAGGATCGAGTAGTTGGTTTTCTTCCACCCTCCAATGCATAGGTAGGTGGACCTCTTATGTATGTGGTGATAATCTCCTCTGACGTCATGAAGAGTAATAATAGGTACGTGCAATAGAGTAGTGGTATATAGGGGGAGTGGAGTAAGACTTCTCCATCCCCCTCAGGAAGAGTTCCACAATGATTCAACTATGGAAAGGATGAGCATTAGCACAAGTGTTATACAAAACATCATACCATGTGGAATTAGTGTGGCTAAATGGGGAATCTATGGTACCTTTTCTCTAGGGATTAATGGTTGAGGCTCTATAAGGGTAGAGGATAGATGTAATCTCTGACCTAGGGATATAGTCAAGGACCTTATCTATAGGATCAAATGAAAATAACGAATAAGACTATTCATGAGCCTTAGGGATATACTTTCATAGACAAAGTAGTTCATGTTTATGTATTAGACCAGAAACCAATTGATGGTGGTAAGGGACCATATACTATTCAAGGTGTGGTTTTGATCACCAATACTTTATCTACAACCTTTTTTGATACTGGTGTTCCCTATTCCACTATATATTCACTAGTTATTACTAGGATTGAATTAATGGTCAATTTCTCTTCTGAGTTACTTCCCCTTGATACACTATTAGGCACAAAAGTGGACTATCTTTTTTGATGCCTAGATTTTCATATAGTCATTTTTGGTTATGGAAATCTATGGGAATTTATGATACTGTAGATGATGATTTTCGATGTGATTCTCGGTATAGAAAGGTTGAAAAACTTCTCACCACACATTTATTTCTTTTAGAGGTGGGTATATTTCACTTCACTGATGGGAGATAAGTATATGGTGACTGGATAATGGAAATTGGGAGTAGGTAGAGTGGTTATAGACTTGATTCATCTTGATATTATCATGACGCATACTGTGGCCTTGGATATTTCAGTGAGATTAATGTTATCCCCCTAATCTTTTCCTCTAGTCACAGATATCTATCAGGATATATTTTAATAATACTTCATAAGAATTCCCCCTAACAAATGATTTGAAATTGAGATAGAGATCATGCTAGGTACAAAACCCATTTTGATAACCCCTTATCATATGTATTTGGCTGAGTTAATGGATATCAAGGTATATATCGAGGACATGGATCATAAGGGATTTATCAAGTCAATTACTTCACCATGGGGTGAACCTATTTTTTCACCAAGAAGGCATATAGATGTATTTGACTTTGTATAGGTTACTAGAAGCTAGACCAGGTGTTGGTAAAGAACATATATCCTTTTCCCAGGATCGATAATCTTTTCAATCAATTATGGGGATTTAGGTTGTTCTATAAGATTGATATTTGATCAGGCTATCACCAGTTGTGTGTAAGATAGGAGGACATAATGAATATGGAGTTTTAGCGAAGGTATGGGATATATGAGTACTTGGTGATAAAGTTTGGATTGACGAATGTGTCGGTAGTGTTCATGGATCTCATGAACAAGATATTCCACCCATACCTTGACCTGTTCATCTTGGTTTCCATTAACGCCATCCTTATCTACTTACTGACCCGGAAGCTTCATGTTAGACATCTCAAGATAGTCATGAGTACACTTTAACCACATCTGATTTATGCCAAACTATAGTTGTGCAACTTTTTTTATAAATGAGGTGAAATTATTAGGGAATGTAGTGTCTTATATGGGTATATCCATAGACCCAGATAAAGTGAAGGTAATGATATCCTAGAATTGTATTCAGAATGTGTTCAAGATTAGGATCTTTCTGGGTATAAAAGTATATTACTGACATTTAATTTAGGACTTTTATAATTTATCAGAACCTATGGATGAGCTAACATAGAAGGGATTGAGGATACAGTGGTTAGACTAGCGTGAAGAGGTGTTTCTTGAGCTAGATATGAGGTTTAGTTGTAGTGTTGATACTTCTTGATCTAGGGATTGTTTATTATATATACTATGATGCATTATGAATTGGTTTGGGAGAGGTGTTGATATAGAGGGAGTAGGTAATAGATTATGGGTCACGCCAGCTGTGATTGAATGATAGGAAATATCCTACCCATGAATTAGATATAGAATTAGTGGTCTATGCTTTGAAGTGTTGGAAATAATACCTCTTCAATGAGAGCTCTATTATCTATACTGACCATAATATCCTTAATTATATCTTTACATAACATGACCTAAATCTTAGGTTGATGAACTTGATAGAGTACCTATATAAATTTTATTTTGAGAAGGATTATGCACTAGGTAAAGGTAAATTCATTTAAAATGCTCTTATCCAGAAAACATAGGTAGCTTAGGAGCTTGGTGAATAACATTTGAAGGAATAATGGAACCTGATGAGTTTATTGTCTGCCTAGAGGATGAATGATTTCAAGGAACAAGGGTTGATGAAAAATGATCCATTAGTGTTTTCATTTCCTTTGTTATACTGGGTAAAGGTTAGCTAGGTGACTGACTCAGAGTGTGTTGTGGTGTGGGAATAGCTAGTTGGTGGTGACCCGATGCTTAGGAGTTCATTAGACAACAACAGTGTAATTCCTATTACATAGGAGAGTTGTAGTTCATGCTTCCATCAGGGAGGAGATGATAATGGTCTTCCATACATCTAAGTGGGTGGTATGTACTAGTGTAATAAATATGTAACATATGTTCAAAAGGCAGTTCTAGTGGTTAGGGATGAAGAGAAGCATTTCTTTCTTTGTTTACCAATACCTAACCTACCATATGTTAAAGGTAGATCACCCACATCCTAGAGGTTTACTTCAATCACTTACTATTCCCTTAAGTGGTAGGAATTCAGGATAAAATTTTTGAAGTGGTTACCTAGGACGTTGGGGACTCATGACAATGTTTGGGTGATTTTCGATTGACTAATGAAAGTTTCTCATTTCTTACCAATTTATGAGACTTACTCAGTATACGAGCCATGAAATATGTATTTACATGAGATTGTAAACTTGTATGAAGATTCCTTTAGGATCATATCTGATAGAGATTTATGTTTTATGTTGTGGTTTTGTTATAAAATACATAAGGACTTAGGGACTCAGTAGAGATTGAGCATAGCGCTCCACCCCGAGATAGAAAAAAATTCTAAGAGGGTGATTCAAAAACTGAAGGATATGATTCACAATTGTTACCTATAGTTTTATGGAGATTTGGATGATCACCCACCCTTGGTTGAGTTTGTATACAACAACATTTATTGAGAATTTATTCAAATGGAAACTTATGGGGATCTTTACGGGAGGCAAGGTCATTCACCGCTCTATTTCTATGAGGTAGGTGAGGTAGTAGTTGTGGGTCCCAATATGGTATATCAGAACTATAATAGAGTGTATCTAATTCATAATATTTTGATCACCACTCAAAATAGATATAATTCATATACCAACTATAGAAGTAAACCCTTGTAATTTGTTGTAGGTGACCGGGTTTTTTTAAGAGTGATTCCTTGGTTAGGCCCACCAATGTTTGAGGAAGTAAGGGAATCTAGAATCATAATATGTTAGATCATTTGACGTAACTAAGTGGGTTGTGTTGGTGGTGTACTATCTAGAACTTTCTTCTCATTACTGAGGTATGCATGACATGTTACATGTGTCTTAACTTTATAAGTACATTCTCAATCATGGAAATGTCATCGATTGTGTGGATATTGAGATAGATCCTAATGCATCATACATGGAGTTCCTAATCCATATTATTTTCCAGAGTAAGAAATTACTTTAAGGGAAGATAGTATCACTATTATGAATTCTATGGTGTCATGGATGGATCCTTGAAGAGACTTAGTAGTGATAGGTTAATGTTTGGGATCACTGGATTGAGGTTTTTGATCTAAACTTTTGAAGGTACTTCTTGAGGATGAGAATTCATTAGAAGAGGAGAATTGTAACATTTTTTATTTTTCTTAATGTATGATATGTTAAATTTTATAAATTATCCAGCCCTATGATGTTTTGTCTCTGTTTTGGGTGTTTAAGATGTTGGTGTTTATTAAAAAGGACTCTGGTATCTTGTAGTGAGAGGATTAAGAGGAGGCCTATCTGAATGATGGATGAAGAATGCCATCAGCTAGTGAGTAGTTCCACTGGGTAGATTAGTGAGTCCCACTGGCTCCCTGATGTGCCCAATCCAAGGGTGAATTAAATTCACCCCATGAGATTTTATTTCGCATGGTCTGGCCCCTTGTTTAATAGCCAATTCTGACCCCATTTCACCCATTTTGAATCTGAGTCCTATGAAAAACCATATTTTAATACACATTAATTAAAGAGTTATTACATAAAATCATAATTAATACAGAACCATAATATTCTGGTGCCTATTTTATTTATGAAATTAGGAACATATCACAATAACTTAAACACTGATATAACAAAATTATTTAAAACTCTTTAACATTCTATTAAAATTCAATCGATCTTCTAAAACTACACGGGATAACCTAAGAATGTGCATAACTAAGGGGTGAGATATGAATCTCATTAAGAGAATAATAAAAACATGGAATGAGGTAAAGTAGTATATGTGAGTCAAGAGGTATATCAAGGTAACATAAGATGGGTGAGAATCAAGTACTTGAACATAGAATCATTATATAAGATAATAACATAAAGGCAACATGGGAATGTGACATCATAAACAAAAGTCAAGGATAACCATTGAGACACCATAACATAGTGTGATTAGGTTAACTAATCAATCAACATACATGGTATCTCATGAGATAAAATTATTACCCAATTCATTTGAGGGATATATAATTCTTGGTCTGCCCGTCACATTTATATCTTGTACATGCATAAGTCTTCCACATGAATCATACAACATAAGGATGACTTTCATCACTTTTAATACCACAATTTTGTTGTTTGGGTTACATATATGAAATTTCCAAGTCAATGAAAGTTAGTTATATCTAGGTCTATACATTTGAGATAAAATGGGGATGGGTTTTCATGACACATATCTTTGGTATGCAAAATCACAGGATAATTTTAATAGTATAATGGGGGTACATAAATATTCATGAAAAGGTTTAATGAGAGTTAAATGGGAAAATAATCACTTGGAAATGATATGGATAGTAATTGGGATGTGTAAAAATATACCCCAACATAAAAAATTAGAAATCAAAAGGCATAATATAAAGAAGTTTCTTCAATAAATAGGAAAAGGACAGGATCCCTTACCTTGAGAGGGAACTTCTAAAATATTGGTAGGAGATTATTGCTTAGAACACCATGGGAGGGATTTATAGAGGTAATCATGGAGTAATATCATTATTAAAGTGTTTTTATTAAAGAGAAATGGGTGTATGGGTGGGTTTTTATAGAAAAAGAGAGGATAATTCTTTATTAATTTCTAAACTTAGGTTTTAGACTCTATAGGAAAAATCAATCCAAACCCAAAAAAAATTCTCATGGTTTATTCCAAAGTGTATTGGGTTTAATTAATTTATAATGATATGAACCTAACTCATTAAAATAATACTCTTGGTAGTGTGGAAGTGAGCCATGTTTATAAAGAATTGATTTTAAAACCTTAAAATAGAATATAGGTTTTGAAGGATTCATTATGGGTTTATAAAATTAATCAAATTACTTCAAAAGAACATAATTTTAAAGAGAAATTTTTTTGGGTCATTAATACTCTTTATATTATTTATTAAATCACTTTTGGGCTTTTATGATTCCATAATACATATAGTATATTTATATCATATTTAATTTTTACCCAAAAATTTGACTATCTCATAAAATTATGAAAAATTCACCATTGTCCAATTTTGATGTTCTTATTTCAAAAGTAATATTTATATTATTAAAATAATACATTAAATATAAATATTTATACTTTTAAATCAAAAATTCCCATTTACTGACAAATGCGGGGTTTTACAATGATAAAATTTTATGACTCTTATAAAAATTAAATTTCACTACATAAAACTATATTATAATATATATTGAAATAAATATTATTTTAAAAGAATATTTTATTAAAATAAAATTTATTTCAAAAATTCTTGAATTCATCAAAGAGAGTGTCTTGATTGAAACTATATATTTCCTAGAAATAAAACACGTGTTTTAGTGTATCAAAATATAATCTTTTTTCAAAATTATTATTTAATCATTATAATGAGAAAATTAAAAGAAAAATATAATCATTATTTTATTAAAATTAAAATTATTAGAATTCATACTATTGGGTTCTATATACACAACCCCTTATTACACCAGCGTATTCCCTAATGGCATGGTGTGTGATGGTGACAGTTTCTTGAGGTGGCTCAGCTAACATGGTTTTGGTCATGATATTAATAAGATTAAAAATATCCTAGAAATGGTTTTGATGATGCCTTAGTTATTTAATCTCAGCTTGGGATTGATCAAGGGAAAATCCTAGTGATTTCAACTCCCTTAGAAGCTTTGATAATTGGGTTTTATAGTGTACAATCATATTGGTCAAGATCATCTCTTATTTTTTATGTGTCAATTGGATTATCATGACCCTTTATATGTAATAATAATAATGACCACTATACAAAGGCTATATTATCAATGGTTATCAGGATTTAATGACCTTTTAAAATTTGATAGGATATAACTTATAACAGTCCAGAATAACCAAAGTAGTGCATGTATTTTCTATAACATCACTACTTAATAAGGTGTTTATTCATTTGAAAAGGTAATTTATTTAATAAAAGTTCAGGCCATTATAAGACCTCCCCTTGGATATAAAATCTCTCATGTTCATTCCCCATTCCACTCCAACTATTGACCAACTCGGCAAACCTAGAATGGTGAGATTTAATTAGATCTATGTCAAAACCTTCATCATTCTTGTAAGATGAACTTAGATCTATATCGGATATTTTTTTCCATGAAAACCTAATGAAAATTTCTCCCTTTATTTATAGATAGATGGTATATCTATAAAGTTAACATAATTTTTTGATAGAATCAAGATCCACCGTTGACAACGAACGTTCTATGGGTAAGTATTCATGAATGACCTTACTAAACATATTCTTGATGGAAAATTGATGATGGAACCTTAATCCATTAAAGATACCATGGTATATTGGTGGATTATTTGACGTGTGAATGACAACCCCTTTGACCAAATATTGAATTATAAATAAAAATGGGTGTTTTGGGGTAAGTTTCCCTATAACGAACATCATGAAACCTTCTTCTTTTTAAAGAAAATTTTCATTGACGGATTGGTGATAGATCAATGATAGTTCTCTAATAATAAGGCTCTAATCTATATTTGGAGTGGAATTCCAGAATCATTCTTTAATTAATAATGAATCCGGTGAATTAGCATTCCTTCCTTTTACATACCTTGTAATTGACTCTATTTTTAGACTCCTTAAGGTATGTGATTCTAGAATGGCCTTATTAACTTATAATTCTCTTGAGACTCTATTAATATCTCTTTATTGATGAATCAAAACAAAAATAGATTTATTTTATGTGTGATCTCTTCTCCATGGGTATACGACATGTTTTTTCTTTGATCCTTTGACAAACCTTGGAATTCTTTATAAACAACCTCGATGTTGGAAGTTCCTTATCATTTCTGGCCCTTGTATTTTCTTGTATCCTTGATTCCTCTTTGTTGGAATGAATTTTTGTTCGTGATTGATTGTAATTATTTGTGGATGTGTGTGTTGTTGTGATTCCCATATATGATCTTTGTTTTCCATGAGAATTGTTAGAGTAGTTTTTACAATACTTGATGATGATCACATGTTGTTATAAGATGCTACTATATCCTCATGATTTCATATATGATTTTCTTATGGTTCACTACCTTGTTATGTGTATTACCATAAAATTGGGGGTTGTTCTTAGTATATAATCATAGGTTACCATTGTGGTATGATTACCTTTTAGAGGGGGGTGCACCTAACATGTAATGATGGTGGTGGTGGACCCACGCATGGGGTGGGATCTTGATAGGCATTTGGCCTGAATGGAACTTGATTCCTTAAGGATAACATGTAACATGATGTAACTTGATGCCTTGTAGATGCCAAGTAGCATTCCCAATTGATGAAATTAGTATGTTGAGTTAAATATTTAAATCCTTTTGGAGAGTTCTTGATCATTTCTTCCTTCCTGACCATTCTTCTTGCATGAAGTCGAAGAAAGTGTGAATGGGGCTTGTGGTGACTTGGTTAGCACATGGGTGCTTAGTAGATGATTGTGTATGACTTATTTCACATTTATTGGTATCATTTAATACACCTGTTATCCATGTGCGCATTTGGATATGGGCACCTTGGTGGTGTACTAAAAGGCGCTATCGTGGGCGTCGTCATATTATTAGTGGTTTTTCGGTTACTTATGTGCAACAGAGTGGATGACCATGGTCGTTTCTCAAAGGAAGAAGTCAATTTAAAAATTAATTAAAGGTATATTGAAAATAAAATAAAAGGAATTAAGAAAACTACTGGAAATGATGGGGGTTGTTTATGATTTATAAAACTAGAAGAATTTTACTGGAAGAATATTGCATATTTTTTTGTTTTTAATTTTGAAATTTTAGTTTATTAACAAAGCACAACGAGAAGATGTTTTTTTAGAAAACTATTTTTAGAAAGTGTAGTTAATCTAAATCTACCTATTCAATCACTTAGTAATTATTATCATTTAAATTTATATCCACTTAATTATTATCCCTTAATTTTTTAAATCCCAAACCCTAGGAGAATTAACTTTACCACAAAGATGAAGTGAATTTAACCCTAGGCTAACTTCGGAACATGCAATCACATCACACTGCTTTGATTGATGTTCTAAGGTTAGATTATTGTCAGTGGTAAATTAAGGAACATATCCCCTATGGAAATTAGAATTAATTGAGTTTAGGGATTATATTTTAACACTAAAAATTGATCCTGTGTGGTTTTGAATTACCAATTAAGTTCACGCTCTCACAATTCACACAATTCTCAACCTCGTGTGATTTGTGTTTATTGTTCAATTACTGGATTAGTTTCATTTAAATTGAAAACTCAATTAATAGATAATATTAATTGAATTACATTAGCTCATTTATTCAAAATAAATTAATGAAAAAGTTAAGAGATAGATCGATTACTAAAAAGACTACTCTTCCATGGGTGGCGTAATCATCATAGAAGCGAATTGCATTTGCAACAGTTTACAATGAGTATAACCCAATCACGCTTCTACTAAAGAATTCCATACCAAAGAGGAATATTAATAGAAGAATAAATTTGAATAAAACATAAGAAAAGATAAGAAATAAAAGAATAACAATGAGGTTTAATACAAAAATGAAAATATTACAACATGAAGAAGAGAAGGAGGCTTAGATGAGGGGATCCTTACTTCAAGAGCTACCCCTATTACAATGGTTGGATAATTTTGGTGAAACTAATTATACTCTGACTCCAATCTCCTAATTCACATCCCAAACCCCTCCAAATAAAAAAAACTAATTTATATAGTGGAGGGGAGTCTAGGTTTAAAGAGATTTCAAGTGTGAATGTGGAATATCGGCAAAATATTTTAATACAAATTGAACCAACCATTTGACCTCTAAAAAGCGTGAACCCAATCTCATTCCAGAAGGTTGATTTTTGAGAAAATTAATTCCAGAGCTCCTCTCAAAATTTGGGCCAAATGAAAGCACTTATGAAGAAGTGATGACCCAAATAAAGAACTCATGTCCATTTTGGCGATTCCAGCCCAACTTTGACTTCAAGGCCCATATTCACCAACCAAATGCACTCTTTTTCTCTAGTGTCCTGAATAAAAGTTGTAGAAACTTATTTGAGGAACATTTTTAAAAAAATTTATGTTCAAATAATTCATATTAAAATATTTATGTATGAAATACTACAGTTCATTTCAAAAGGGAAAAACTGGAATTTTAATAAAATTTTCAAATGAATGATCTAATCCAAAATATTTCATAAATGAACATATATAGCATAATGTGAGAAAATTATGTCATTTATTATCAATAAAATATTCCAAAAATAGTTTTTTATCAACTCCCCCACACTTACCCTTTTGCACTCTTGGGAAAAACCTCATATCAAGTAAAGATAAATATTAAATCAAAACAATTTTAAAACACATATCCTTGAGATCCAACAATTCCACACCAATTAACAGAAGATATCATGACTCATAAAAAAAATATTTCAAATTATTCATTTATATCATTCAATATATTTCCACTTGATTTATCCTTCCATGCACAAAACACTTACCTCACTTTAATTTTCTCTTATCACACAAATGTCAATTTTTAGCAATGTATTTCTCATCCAAACTCATACAAGGGTCACCATAGGCCTGATAAATTCCTACATCACCACCCGATGTGAGTCAAGGAAATATGTTTATCATGAGTAATTTTCAGGGTTGTTCTATGGCTTTCGGTTGGTAGGATTTAGATGTGAAAAACTCTGAGTCTGAATGAGGAGGGCTTGACTCTTTTTGAAGCAAAATTGCATTAATCAAATTTTCACTTAAATATAGTATCCTCCTAAATCCCCATAGTTTCATTTCAGATCCATCATCATGAAAAGTCATGGAAAGTTTACACCATTCATTATTCATCAAAAAAAATGTCAATCTTCTCAAACGTGATTTTCTTGAAAGCTCCTGATAGGCACAACTTTATACCTCTATTAGAAGCTCTAGAAAAGGCACAACTTCACTTATCATGAAAGATCCAGAAAAGGAACAACATTCAATATAATTATTTTCTTCATCAGCAAACACATCTCTTCATAATTTAATTTTTCACCCCAAGTATCACAGAATGTTGTAGCACAACACAAGACAGCATCCCCCACACTTAAGTTCAACTAGATTATGCAATTTCACTACAAGAGTTGGTTGTATAGGGAAAATTGTCTTGTAATGTGGCTAACCTAATAGGTTGTTTATGGATTCTAAGGTCTACAAGGATTAAATGTTCAATTTAGGAAATTATAAAAAAGTATTCTTTGAAATAGGGGCTTTAATACCAAACTAATGCTTCAATCATTTAAACATAAGTACCTCAAACCCTCAAGTTTTGACAGGAATAAATCAAATTATGGTTAAATCAAGAATGGTTTGGTTCTCTCAAAAAGTGAGGTGAATGTAAAGAATATGAAAATAATGGTTCAGAAGCCTCACAAGAAAGTGATTTCAAATATAAAGACAGTGAGATGTGGCATGGGATTCAAAATTCAGTGTACTTTTCATGAAATTACTAAATATTTAAACATGAAACAAAGTCATTTCAGCATTCATTTAAGCTTAGTTTCAAGGGATAAATTATTTCACTTATTGATATGGATTTAAAAATGGTGATGAGAATCATTTAATCTCAAACATTTCAAAAACACATAGAAAATTGAAAAATAAACACACCAAATTTGAAAAACGTACAATTTTTTTTGTTTTTTTAAATAGGAAAAAAATAAAAATTACTAAACTAAAAGGTTCCCTCAGCCTCACTTAAAATATTGCATTTTCCTCAATGTGAACCCATGAGATGATATATGCACATGAAATGTATAATTTTAAATAGGAAAAAGAATAAAAAATTTAAAGGGTTAGGAACAGCCTAATGTGCTCAAGTGATGATGGGGTCATGCAGTGTGATAAAATCCACTACATCAGTAGGAAGTCCCTCAATGTATCTCCTAAAAGGTTTCCCATTTACTGTAAAGATCCTTCCTTTGTCCTCTTTTATGATATCTACTTCACCATAAGGAAAAACATTAGTCACAACATAAGGACCTAACCACTTGGAATGCAGCTTACAATGCATGAGCTTCAGTCGTGAACTGTAGAGAAGGACTTTATCTCCAACACGAAACTCCTTTTGTTGGATCATTCTATCATGAGATGCTTTTGATTTTTACTTGTAGAGCCTTCAGTTCTCATATGAAGACAATTGAATCTCCTCAAGCTCTTGAATTTGTAGCTTCCTTTGGATTCTAGCTTGGGCCAAATCCATGTTGCATTTCTTTATAGCCCAATAAGCCTGATGCTCAACCTCTACAGGGAGATGATATGCTTGCCCAAAAACAATCTGAAATGGGGACATACCAATGGGTGTCTTGTATGATGTCCTATAAGCCCACAATGCATCATCCAAGCGCTTCCTCCAATCTTTCCTATTTGGCTGCACAGTTTTCTCCAAAATTTGTTTCAATTACCTATTTGAAACCTCAGCCTAGCCATTCAGTTGAGGGTGGTATGGTGTTGAGGTTTTTTGTGTCACCCCATACTTTGGAAAAAGGGTAGCAAAATTCCGATTGCAGAAGTGTGTCCCATGGTCACTAATGATGGCCTTCGGTACTCCAAACCTGCATAAAATTTGTGCTTTGAAAAAGTCCACAACAACATGAGAATCATCAGTCCTGGTGGCCTTATCCTCCACCCATTTACTCACATAATCAACAAAAACCAAAATGTACAAAAAACCAAAGGAACTTTGAAAAGGGCCCATAAAATCGATGCCCTATACATCAAAAATATCACATAATATTATGGGTTTTGGGGGCATCTCATGTCTCCTAGAAATTTTCCCAGTGTGTTGGAAATGAGAGCATGACTTAAAAAACACATGGGAATCATGGAATAATCTAGGCTAATATAATCTAGAGTCCAAAACTTTCATAGTTGTCCGTTAGGATCCAATGTGTCCACCACAAGAAAGTGTATGACAAAAAAAGTAAAACAGACTCTAATTCACGATCAGGAACACACCTCCTAATAACTTGATCACTAAAATGCACCAGAGGTATGGATCATCCCAAACATAATACTGAGACTTAATTTTTAATTATTGGACTTGATGTTTCTTTAAATTTGTAGTTATTTCATAGGCAACAAGGTAGTTAACTAAATCTCCATACCAAGGATGCGTACCTAAGATGGAATAAAGATTCTCATCAGGGAAAGTGTCCCATAGTGGTACCTGGTCTAAGGTGTCATCCTCTAGTGTGTGAGTAAGCTTACTCATGTGGTCCACCACCAAGTTTTCTGACCCCTTTTTGTCCTTTATCTCAATATCAAATTCTTGAAGAAGGTGAATCTATCGGATTAGCCTGGTCTTTCCATCTGGATTCTTCAAGAGGTACCTCAGAGCTACATGGTCAGAAAAACAACTACTTTAGAGCCTAATAAATATGAACGGAATTTATCTAAAGAAAATATGATAGTAAGAAACTCATCTTCAGTGGTTGTGTAATTTTATTGGGCCAAATCCAATGTCCTCAAAGCATAGGCGATCACTTGTGAACATCCCTCCACCCTATGAGATAAGACAGCTCCATTAGTGAAGTTGGATTCATCACACATAAGCTCAAAAGGAAGCTCCCACCGTAGGGGCTGTATAATTGGTGGAGTGGTAAGACATTGTTTTAGCTCATCAAAGGAATTCCTACAAGAATCATCAAACACAAAATCATAATCTTTTTGAAGTAATCATGACATAGGAAGAGCAATCTTACTAAAATCATTGATGAAGTGCCGGTAAAATCCCGCATGGCCTAGGAAAGATCTAACAACACACACACATGAAGGATAAGGTAAGGATAAAATAATGTCTATCTTATATCTGTCAACCTCTATCCCTTGTTTTGACACTACATGACCTAAGACAATGTCGTGCTCTACCATGAAATGACACTTTTCAATGTTCAGGACCAGATTCTTCTCAATAAAATGATTCAACACATTTCCCAAACTACTTAGACATTCATCAAATGAAGACCCATACACTATAAAATCATCCATGAATACCTCCATACAGGTCTCAATAAAATCAGAAAAAATAATCACCATGCGTCTCTAGAAGGTACCTGGGGCGTTGCAAAGTCCAAATGGCATCCTTCGGGATGAAAAGGCACCGAAAGTACAAGTGAATGTTGTCTTCTCTTGATCCTCTAGAGCAATATAAACCTGAAAATATCCAGAAAATCTATCCAAGAAACAATAATGTGTTTTCCCAGTAAGTCTCTCAAGCATCTGATCAATAAATGGGAGGGGAAAATAGTCCTTGCAAGTATATTGATTTAGTTTACTATAATCAATACACAAACACCAACTATTTTGCACCCTCATTGGAACTAACTCATCTTTCTCATTTTTAACGACAATAACACCACTTTTCTTAGGCACAAACTGAATAAGACTTACCCACTGAGAATCTAAAATGGGATAGATTATACCTACCTCGAGTAGTTTTTCAACCTCTTTTTTAACAACCTCTGAAAGGGTTGGATTGAGTCTCCTTTGTGGTTTCCTCACTGGTTTAGCCTCATCCTCCAAAAGAATCCTATGCATGAAAATTGAGGGGCTAATACCGGATATGTCATCCAAGGTCCACCCAATTTCCCTGATGTTCTCCCTTAAAAGATTCAAAAGTTTTTCTTCATGTTCAAAATGGAGATTTTTAGCAATGATAACAGGTAATTTCTCATCACTTAACAAGTATGAGTTTTTGATATTTGGTGGAAATGGATTGAGTTCCAGTATAGGGGGGTAATGTATGGATGGAGAAATTGAAGGAACTAAAATATGTGCACAATGAACATCAGTATCAGAATATACATCATCATAATCAGAGAATAAAGCATCAAATCAATTAGCATACTCAACAACCATGTCATAATCAGAGTTCACATGATCAAAATCAGAATATGATTCCATTTCAAAATCAAATCTGAGAGAGTATTTTTCATTATAAATAGGTGTGGATGTACTCTTAGACATCAAACTAGAACCAATACACATAATCTCTCTAAGCATAGGATAATCAAATTCCATGGGGTTTTTATTTGGTGGTTCAAAATGGGAGATAAAAAATGCAGAATGATCCTATGAGGGGTACTTCATGGATTCTATAACATTAAATATCACAACTTCATCCCCAAACTCCATGGAAAGTGTACCCTCATTGACATTTATGATAGTTTTTGTAGTTTTGAGGAAGGTTATACCTAAGATAATGGGTGAATGAGAGCTTACCTAATCATCCTCCATGTTAAGAATGTAGAAATCTACTGGAAAGATCATGTCTCTTACCCAGACAAGTACATCCTCAAGGACTCCCACTGGATATATCGTAGCTCTATTTTCCAACTGCACCGCTACTCTTGTCGGCTTCAACTCACCAAACTGTAAAGAAGAAAATAGAGAGTGAGGAATTACATTTATGGAATCTCCCAAATCACAAAGTGCATCATAAAATTTCAACTCCCCTATGGTGCACGGGATGGTGAATGTCCCTAGATCCTTGCACTTTTTCGGCATTGCTAGAGTTGGGGTAATGAGTGCTGACACATTCCTTCCAATATTTATCCTCTCATTTCCCTTGAGCCATATTCGATTGGTACAAAGTTCTTTTAATAATTTCGCATACCTTGGGATTTTCTTGATGGCTTCAAGTAAAGGGATGTTTATCTCCACAGGCTTGAATGTATCCAAAACTTCTTTTTTGAATCACCTCCTCAGCCATATTCTTGGTTTGTACAACCCTATTTGGAAATAGGAGGGTTTTTGGAGGAACATCATCAATATTTTTCTTACCATTATCTTTATCCTTGGGTTGCTCATAAGTTGATGTGGAATTGGGATTTTTTGGATTTGAGGTGAATCCTGGTTGAATGGTAGGTGGAGAAGAATCAGTTGTTTGCTTCCCACTTCTCAATGTGATGGTGCTGATATTCTCCTTTGGATTTGGAGTAGGTTGGGATGGTAGATTTCCAGAATTCTTAATTACCAGTTCATGGAGGGTAGTGGCAATCTTGCTCATTTGAGTCTTCAACTCCCTCACCTTCGAACATTGACTCTTCAACTCATTCTATTGATTAAGAAAATTTTTCTTCAAAAGGTCATTAGTGTTATAATATACCTTGGGTGGGGGATTCCCTTGTTGTTGTCTTTTTGATTCTTGGGCTTCAAATATCCTTTGGGTTGTTGGAAACTCTGCTGGTAAGGTGGAGGCTGCTGGATGTTTTGTTGAAAAGGGGGTCTTTGTTGTTGTCCAAATCCATACCTCATGTCTGATTGATCCTTCCACCCTTGGTAGTATGTTGGAGAAATTGAATCAAAATTATTTTGGGGGTATGTCTGTTGTTTCTGCTGATATAGTCTCCCTGGTAATGCTGCTTTTCAATCCTCTATCTCTTGTAGTTGTGGGAAACAGTCAGTTGGGTGGCTTGTCTCAGTGAAAATGCCACAAGTCCTTAAAGGAGGGGGTTGGGATGACTTTTGTGCCAAAGAAATCTGCCTCGCCATAGTTGTCAATTCTTCTAACTTGGTATCAATCAAATGTCTCTCAAGAGAATAAGGACTTACCTGATGTACTCCCCTGACATGTGGTGTACCTCGATCACCAAATTATTGGGAGTTTTGATCCATTTTGTCAATCAACGCACGTGCAGCTACTGGTGTCTTGTACACCAATTCTCCTCCAGCCGTAGCATCCACCATTCTCCTCTCCATTGGTGTGAGTACTTCATAGAAGTACTACATGAGGAGTTTCTCACTAATTTGGTGATGTGGGAAGCTTGCACACAACTTCTTGAATTGTTCTCAGTACTCATACATTGACTCTACTTGGTATTGCTTGATCCTTGAGATCTCCTTTAGAATGTAAGTGGTCCTTGATGATGGAAAAAATATTTTCCAGAAAAGACATTTCAAATAATTCCAACAAGTTACATCTTCAGGTTGTAAATAATACATCCAGTCCATTGCATCTCCATCAAGTAAGAATGGGAATGATCTTAGTTTGATTTGATCTTCAGAAACATTTTTGGGTTTAAGGGTTGAGCAAACAACATTAAATTATTTTAAATGTTTTTTTGGATCCTCACCAGATAATCCATGAAACTTTGGAAGAAGATGAAGTAACCCAGATTTCAGTTCAAAGTCCGATTCGAGATTCGGGTATGCAATACAATTTGGTTGATATTTAATATCAGGTGCATCCAATTCTCAAATGGTTCTATTAAGTTCATTTCCATTATTGTCAGCCATTGGTTATTGTTTTATGGTTTAATTTGAATTTCTTCCAATTTCAATGTTCTGAATGTGGAGTAATTCTTCAACTGGTGGAATATTGAAACTTCCAATAGACTAAGAATGTCTGATTTGTGCCCTAAGGCTATGTTCATTCTTAGGTTCAAGATCTAAGAGATCTTCGGGATTAGTTCGTGTCATAAATCAAATAAAAATGAAAAGACAGAAAGTGGACCATATTAAAATAAAAATTAGAAGTTTGAGTTGATGGTACAAAAATAATTAGAAGAAAATAAATGAAGAAGAAAAAATTCAGATTGGGTAATGAAGGAAGAAAGAAGAGAGGAAGAGAATAAAATGTAAAATAAAATAAATACCTATAATTGGTTGAAATTATTACTTGCCTCCCCGGAAACGATGCCAATTTGAAAGGTGATATCATGGGTGGCCTCAAATGATTAGTGGTTTTTGGGTTACTTAGGTGCAACAGAGTGGATGACCAAGGTAATCTCTCAAAAGAGGAAGTAAATTTATCAACTTATTAAAGGTATTTTGAAAATAAAATAAAAGGAATTAAGAAAACTACATGAAAGGATGGGTTTTTTTTATCATTTATAAAACTAGAATAAGTTTTGTGGAAGAATATTGTATATTTTTTGTTTCTAATTTTGAAATGTAAGTTTATTAACAAAGCACAACGAGAAGATGTTTTTTTTAGAAAACTATTTTTATAAAGTGTAATTGATCTAACTCTACATCTTCAATAATTTATTAATCATTATAATTTAAATTAATATACACTTAATTATTATCCCTTAATTTTTTTAAATCACTAACCCTACAAAAATTAACTTACCACAAAGATGAAGTGAATTTAACCCTAGGCTAACTTTGGAACATGCAATCAGAGCACCCTTCTTTGATTGATGTTCTAAGGTTATCTTATGGTCAGTGGTAAATTAATGCACACATACTCTCTAGAAATTAGAATTAATTGATTTTAGGTATTATATTTGAACACTACAAATTGATCCCGTGTGGTTTTGAATTACCAATTAAGTTTGCGCTCTCACAATTCACACAATTCTCGACCTCGTGTGATTTGTGTTTATTATTCAATTGCTCGCTTAGTTTCATTTAAATTGAAAACTCAATTAATAGATCATATTAATTGAATTACATTATCTCATTTATTCAAAATAAATTAATGAATAAGGTAAGATATTGATCTATTACTTAAAAGACTACTCTTCTATGGGTGGTGTAATCATCGTAGAAGCGAATTGCATTTGCAACGGTTTGTAATGGGTATAACCCAATCATGCTTCTACTCAAGAATTAAAGAACTAAGATGATGATTAAGAGAATAATAAATTTGAATAAAACAAAATAAAAGTGAAGAAATAAAATAAGAACAATGAATTTTAATACGCAAATGAAAATATTACAACATGAAGAAGAGAAGGAGGCTTCGATGAGGGAATCCTTACTTCAAGAGATACCCCTCTTACAATTGTTGGATAATTTGGGTGAAACCAATTATCCACTGCCTCCAATATTCTAATTCACGTCCCCAACCCCTCCAAATGAAAAAAAACTAATTTATAGAGTGGAGTGGAGGGTAGGTTTAAAGGGGTTTCAAGTGTGAATGGGGAATCTCGGCCAAATATTTTAATAAAAATTGAACCACCCATTTTACCTCCAAAACACGTGAAACATCTTTCCTTACAGAAGGATTATTTGTGAGAAAAATAATCCCTGAGCTCCTCTCAAACTCTGGGCCTAATCCAAGCAAGGATGAATAAGTTATGACCCAAATACAGAACTCATCTCCATTCTGGCGAGTCCAGCCCAATTTTGACTTCAGGGCTCATTTTCACTAATCAAATGCACTATTTAGCTCTAGTGTCATGAATACAAGTTGTAGAAAATTAAGTTAGGAACACCTTTACAAAAATTTAAGTTCAAAATATTCATATTAAAATATTTATGTGTGAAATACTACATTTCATTTTAAAAGGGTAAAACCGGAATTTTAATCAAATTTTCAAATGAATGATCTAATCCCAATTATTTCATAAATGAATATATTTAGCACAATGTGATGAAATTATTTCATTTATTATAAATAAAATATTCCAAAAAATAGTGTTTTATCATGTAATATTGGGTTTTATTACATACACAATGCATATGAATCTTGACGCACATGCAGAATTCATGTATAGGGATCCGAGAAATGGTAAGGGGGCCATGGAAGATGGCTAAGTTGTGGAGAAAAATATAGTGGAGGTTTGGGAAAAAATTTAAAGGATTATCATAATTTGTATATTTATTATATGTATGCACTTCACACTATTTTTTATTTCCATTTACGGATCTCATTTTCTTATTATTTGTATGACATGGGTGTACTTTTTTGTTATGTTATGATTATTAAGTTTTTCACATATTACTCTGATATTTATATTATATTTATTATTATTTGTGTAAGAATATGAACAAAGGATATAGGCTCCCCACTGATGATAACAAGACCCTCACTGTTAGTCAGTAGACTCTTTCATATGAGAAGGCACACATGAGGTCACGTGACTCTTTATCTCGAACCCGATGGTTTGAGTCGGGGTGTCACAACAATAGAAAAGTAATTTTTTGAAAATTTTGATAATTGGGATAAATTGTGTGCACCAATGTAATTATACATACCTATTTTTGAATTTTTTTTATCATTATATAGTGTTTTTTGTGATGTAAATTTAATTGAATTTTTTTTTTCTGTAGCATGGCTATTATCAAGGTTAGAAATAGCACTGATAAAATTTCAATTTATCATCTCTAAAAATAATTGGTGGATGGATACCTTTATCAGTGCTAAATTAGAGCCAATAAATGAATCCCTTGATCATTTTTTAGCAATGGTGAATGGATCTTTTATCAATGATATTTTTAACGCTGATAAAATCTAGAAACTTTTAAAAGCGCTTACAACATCAACATTTTTAGTGATGATAAAGGATATTTATAGCACTAATAAAGTCCCTATATGTAGTATTAATTCTCCAATTTTGTATATAATACTTATACATAATGATATAATGTTTAATTATTTAATTATATGTTTAAGTGTCTAATGTTAAATAGAATCATGATGAATTAATGGTGGAATCTCATAATAATTCTCAATCATTTACTAAAAAAATATTTTGTTAGATTACTTAATTCAATGAAATTTTCCTATAAAAGGAGGTATGTTCCATTATTTTATTGAGTTGTGATACAATTAAAGAACTCCATAAATTCACAATGTTTTTTCCATCAACCTATTCTACCTTTCTTTAAAGCTTCAAAGATTTTAGTAGAGCATGGGTGAAATAATTCTCCTATGAATTTGATAAATAATTTAAAATTCAAAAACATGTCACTGGGTATTTTATTGGGCATGGTAACTTCCACATGATCCTGTTTAGTATCCGATGGAAGGTGTCACCCAGCTAGGTAGGGTGGGGGAACATCATCGCCTTCTTAATCAAAGGGTTATCGAACAATCTCTTTTTACTTGATATAACTTTTGGTGGGATGAATTTGAGGATTATATCCATGTGTGGTTCATTAAATACATCATAAAACAAGACTTTAAAGTTAAAAAATATGGAATTAGTATCTCTTTGGTGAATCAAAAGGGTTACCATTCTCTGTGGGGGAGCATAAGGAGGTATGGTGATCGAGCCTTCTTTCAAGAAGACATGATTCCTTTGTCTAATGGTTTAGAACAAGGTGGATCAATGTAAGAATGGATTGATTCTTCTTTATATGGATTTCTATTATTGAAACAATAGTGACCACAGTGTGGAATTCTTTAACAAAATAAGACAGGTTCAAAGAAAAGAATAAAAATTTACCAGATAGTGGAACTAATCCCCAAAGTCATGTGGAACCAAAAAAATGGTTAACCCCTTATGAATGATTCTAGTAAGGCCAGTTTGAAGATGATGTTCCTAGGGGGATTATATAATCACCCTGAGAGGGAGTGAATCAGGGGTGAATATCTTTTTATCAAATATATTCAACATAAATCTCTTCCTTTCTTTAAGTGGATTGAACCTCTACTATTAGTTAAGATTTATATATCATTAAAAACTCACCATATTTACTTATAATTTATGATATACATATAATATAACGTAAACCACACATTGAGAATTTTATAAGGTTCAGTCTTAATGTGATAACCTATGTTCTATTCATGTCAACTCCCATAGAGTCAATGATATCCACTATAAAATGAATTGAATACAATGAGACAAATCCTATCAAGATTATTCTATCTCTAGATAGGTAATTATATTAAATCCCACTAGTTGCAATGTTTTTATTATACTTTGAATCCATATAATTAAAAACCTTTTAAATTAGCTCAGAATGTTTTTCTCGAATCCCTGTCTAGTACCTCTCCATCCGGTGTGTCTTCGTCTAGTGTGCCTCTATCCCATATGCCTCAGACTTTATTCGGTATGCCTTCATATAGTGCACATAAAATTGGATTGCCTCTATTTGGTGTGCCTCTTCTTCTTCAACCAAGTGGATCCTTGGATGGTAACTCATGATACTCTATTAAAACATTATCACCTCAAATCCTTTTTAGTAAAAGCAATAACTCATGAAACACATTCCAGAAATACTCGGTCTGCTTTCCCCCCATCTGGTATGAATCTTTCTGGTGAACCTTTTCCTTCTTCTTGTATAACTCTATCTAGTGTGATTCACACTCTATCTAGTACCTTTTTTTGTACCACCTCTTTCTGTTACCTCTATTTAGTATACTATTTCTTTTACCATTGTATGGTACCTCTTCTTCAACTAGGAGAATCTTTGGTTGGGAACTCATACTAATCTTCCTAAAAAATCTTCATCACTTCAAATCTATCTATCATGCATAAATAGTTCACATTTATAATATACTTGCACCCCTTTATATAGGTTCACTTATACGAAAAAAACATGGTCTTCATGAAGTTTCATGAAAACTCATCATTTATTCAAACATCCTTAAAACTAAAAAAGATGAAAGAATGTTAAACAACAACATAAATTCATTACAGTTAAGGACTTTACAAAGTTTATATAAATATCTTCAAAGAATTATTTTTTGAATGTTTATTAAATGAATTAATTAAGAACTTATTTTTCCAGTGTGTTGTTCCTCTATCTGGTGAATTCTAAAAGAACTCCCCTATCTAGTGCTTGTTTTTTCTTTCTCTCCTATTTTTGATCCGCATTTTCCATTTGACTTTCTCTGATACACTCATGATTTTTATATCCCGTGGACTTCACAAGATTATTTTCCTAATGAAATCAAATATTAGTTTTTCTAATAGGATCTATATAATGAGTTTACAATTATTTATCTGACCATCATGTGTCCACTAAAAATTAATATAGGACTTTGATTTCAAAACCAATTATAGTATATCTTCATAGAATTTTCCATCTGATGGGATATCAATTTTCTATTTGATTATAATATATCTGATGGATCTTTTACCGATAAAATTGACTTGAAAAACTCATCATGCATACTTCATTAATCATCAACTCCATCTTTCATATTTTCTTCCTTCTTCCCTATTTTATACAACTCCTAATATTTATCTGTCTGATCACCATTAATTTTTTTATTCTATTGGAACTTAGTATTGAAAATTTAACTCTCCATATCTGATGTATTTCTTAAATATATATCTAGTAGACAGGTCACCTATACCTTGAACATTCATGAACTTTCATTATCTCTGCTTGACTTTCTATATTGTTCATTTAGTAAACTTCCCAGATTTCTCTACTTGCATCACTTGGAAAAATATCACTCAATGGACCTTATAAATATCTGTTTGTTGGAACCTCATTGATAATCATCTCTCTCTATATGATCAGATTTTCTTTTTTCCATATGATGGTTATTATAAAATACTATCTGATGAACTAATGAACTTTCCTTTTATTATATGTACAACAGTTCTGTCTGATAAGACTTTGTCTGAGGAAAAATTTAGAGATAAACCTTTGTTCGGTAGGAACTCCATGACTTTATATCTTTGAAATATGTACACATTAAAATAAAAACTTAGTAGCTTCATATTTTTACAAACTATCTATCATTAAATTTCACAAGCCTCTTTCCAGTAGACTCATTTTGTTAATCTTTATACAGACATGCCTAATCATACACTACAACTTCACTGAATCTGGACATGAAATTTTTTCATGCACAACACAAACATTATACATAAAACTTTTACTTCTCCCCATTTATTAAAACTCACATAGAATCATCTATAATCATGAGTTTCTTCATGATATTAGCAACTAAAATAATGAATAACCACCATATGAATTGGTAAGAAAACTTTCATAAACTTCATAAAAAACTCTTAAGGAAATTTTATTAAACTTCTTTATTAACTCATAATATAAGTTGAATATCTCATTATTCTCTATAGTAATGATTCATATGGACTATATCAAATCATCAGTGAGCTTCATCCTTTCTGATTATCCCAGACTATTTCACTATTGTTCTTATGATGGTTTTACCTTTACGGTCACATCTGTTAGTGTATCCTCAATATCCTTATCTGCTAAAACGTAATTCTTTAAATTCCAATGTCATAGATAGTGATTTTTCATCTTATAAAATTATCATATATTCATCATCAACATTATACTAAAAATTATCCTTAGGAATCATTTCTTATAGAACATTTTCCTACAGATTTTCTTTGGGAATCTTTTCTTGAGGAACCTAAAAAACCTATTCCTTAAACTTACTCATTTAATTTACTACATTCTATTGACAATAAATATAATATTATAACATAATTATCTAATAGGTTCTACATAATATATTATTTATACCATATTTCTCATCATATATAGTGATTTAAATGGAAATGGTAAACCGTTTTGCACTAAATCACAATTAAAATACACATGTGTATATGCTACATTGATTTTCCCCATCTCAATGCATTCATTTGATCCACTGGGAATAAAATAAATTATAATTTGAACTAAATTTCTTGTTTTCATTATGACCATACCTTCAGTTATCTCATCTAAATGGACTTCTGTAGCCTCTATTTTTCTTCATTTCTCTGTATACTCCTATAAAAAGTTAATCTACTTCATCTCTTTTACTTCCATGTATCTTAAAATCACAAGATTCATATGAAACAATATCTATAGATTTATTAGATACAAAATTATTATTTTTTCTATTCTTTTGTTGTTTTATTTAGCTGCAATTCTTACTATGGTAGAGAACTAACAGTTCATCAAGTGTATACTATTTAGTAATCTTTGAAGCATCCTCCAATCTGGAACTCTCTCGCAAGGACAAATCATGTTAGTTATTGGAACTCAAGCATGCCTCCCCGTATGAAATATTTTTCTGACTAGTAGTTTAGGTGTAAGTGGGGAGACTATACGCCATGGTACAAAGTTATAATATAGCAAAAGTAAAAAAATATCAGAGTAACAGAAATAGTGTAAACAATAAAACATACAACTGGAATGTGAAGTAAGAACCAATAAACCAAATTATAACAAACCATGTATTGTCAGGCAGAAATGTAACTAAATGAAATGATGGAAGTCAAAATAATATAAGAACACGATGATACAAATAACTCAAAGACCCCAGTCATAAACCCCAAGTCGTTCTAACCTTCATGATCCAACCCATCTAGTAAGAAACAATAAACAACAAGGCCTCTATTCTATGTCCAAAACTATATTCATGTAATATTATTGGGTACCTAATGGTGGACCAAATAGGGTGTGAGTAAAACATAGTAGGTCAATATTTTCATGTCTAAACAAAACCAGTCTGATAATAAGTGCATGCAATAAAGTGATAAATAGGTGTATTAATTAATCAACTTAATATAATATAATAATCAAATTGCTTCAATTCTATGATATAATATCTATGATCATGTAGAACAACCATAATAACCATAACCACAAGTCCATGGTATAATCAAATAACCAAGTGAAGTCCTCTATATGATCATTTCTGCATCTAGTCCAAGCCCACTATATAATAATTTCAACATAATCGGGTTAAGCCATCTATAAAAGTATTTCAGCATAACTATTCCATTACCTCTATATAATCATTTCAACATATAGACCATGAAATCTATATAATCATTTCAGCATAACCGGGGTAGGCCCTCTATATAATCATTTTTTCATCAATCAAAACCCAAATCATAATAGTAATAAAACACAACATCACATCATAAGACACAATGGTTAATTCTGAAAATTACCATTTGTCTTTCAATCACCCATTTAATAATTAACTTATACATTAAGTTGTTTCCATACTAGTTTTCACACCCAATTATTATCAATTCATCAACATACATATCATGTCATGATAAAACATACTTTAATCCATTAGCCAATTCATTATTATTCTAGGGTAGGCACACCCTACAGGTAGTTGCAAGTTAGGTATTAATACTATTGAATCCAAAGGGACCCAATGAATAATCCAAAAAAAATTAATCACCATCCATTATTCAATTAATTAATGTACATGTGGTGTTAAATAACTAATATTATATTACATATACTTACACTACTATAAATAATACTTATACCAAAAAGGCTATACCCACAGTTTTCTAAAACCATTGGGATAGTATTATTTGTTAAGCTTATACCAACGGTTTTCATAAAACCATTGGTATAAGTTGTATACATAGAATCTATACAAACAATTTTAAAAAACCATTTGTATAGAGGCCTAAAAAAAATACCATTTTACAATGATTTTACAATAACGGTTGGCATAGGTGAACTCTATACTAATGTTTTTAAAAAATCGTTGATATAGGATGAAATATTGAAGGCAATACCAATGGTTTCAATGAACCATTGGTATAGAGTTGTTGATTTTTCTATACCAATGGTTTTAAAAACCCATTGGTATAGAATTACCAAAAAATTGTCGCCACAGCCTGCACCTCCTCCGATCATAATCCTACTGACAGTGAGCCCTACGAGCGTATTCAATCGTATTCCTTAGTCGCATTGACCAATCCTCAATTTCCCTTTTCATATGGTTTTTCTTCACCATAAAATTTATAAGTTATAGTTATGTCATGGAGTATTCCTTTCATATAGTTTTTCTAGATTTGATTTGTAGTTTCTTTAAAAAAATATCACGCTATGAGTATAGTGGTGATGACACAAAAGTTTTCCAATATTTCTTATGAAAGGGTCTTACACCTACCACCATACCAAGTATTTAGATTAATATCAACTAATATATTTTTTTTATTGAGATATTATGAGTAGAGTTTGGTAACCTGTGTGTGAGGGATAAGTGATAGACGTTTTTTGTTTGAATGCTGGGTCCTCTTTGACATTCCATTTCCTGATTTGATTATGGGAGTTCATTTGTTTCATTATTTAATGTTTTAGTTTCATTTAATGGATAATTTTATTCATTATTTTAGTGAAATTTATATTTTTCTTCTTCATCCCACCTTGACAACCCCTTTTGATATTCTTGTTATGATAGTGGTTTCAAATAATATATTGAGATTTGATTTTGGTGAGTAGTGAGATGATGGATGTTATATGTTACATTCTGATGATTTTTTAGATATTTTTTTTCTACAATGAGGTAATTTCATAGGTTAATTATATATTCTATAAAATTATTATCTATACTTAGGGGAGTATTTTCATAACCTCAAGATGATATATCATATTATTTTAAACAAATTTGGTTCTTGATTTAGAGTATTTATATATTAAATACACTATGTAATTTATGATACATTATTTTATGGGTATAGATAATACCTTTTGATGATAGGTTATTTTGTTTTCATGGGTATTTGAGTAAAAATATTTTTGAGTAATCATTAATCTGATCATCATTTGTGAGAGGATATTAGATAATGGTATCACCTTGTGAATTACATAAAGGTGACATGATATAATATTTAACTATATATCATTTAAATGTTGTATTCATTGATTTTCTTATCTCAAATTTATGAATGTGGTCATGGTTGATAGAATAAAAAATATAGATTCTAGTGATTCTTAGATCAGGATATATAGCTAGATCTATTTTTGAATGATAACTCAACCCTAGGGTAGATGTGATATATTTGAATCACTATTTCACCTATGTTGTCTTTTCTAAACCTTTATGCATCTATTACACTAAATAAAAATTAGGCATCAACTCTCAAGAATACTTATAGTATAACTTTCTACCACATTTTCACTAATATTTGATAGTAATAGTTATAAATCCCTACTCATAACTCAATAAGAATTGAATCCTCCATAGAATTATTATTATTCCACGACACTTCTTAAAATGAATCTAGGTGTTATTTCTATATATAACACATAGAATATTCCTTGAGTTATTCTATCTGAGGATGATATTCCATAATATAATCCATCATTCATCTATATCCAATTTTAAAAATAGTTCAAAAAAATGAATAATAAATTACATTCCCTATTAAACCCACACATGAATTTATTAATAAAATAGAAAGCATGATCTAACATAACCATTAACAGTACTCTGTACTACCACTTAACCTTATTACAAATAAATATTCATTACATAAATTATCACTCAAATAGTAATATAATATTCTACATAGATAAAAATAAATATCTCTTTAGCCTTCTCTCAACCAGTAGTGGTGTCAATTGTACTAGTGGTACGTCCTTATAACAATTTATATACCAATAATTATTATTTTCGAATGGATTTAAGTATCGTTTTAGTTGTAATGTTCATAATCTAATATATAAGTTTTACTATTGAGTAAAATAACGATTGCATCAATTTTATACATCATGATTTTTTGGATATTTTTTTGAAATATTGAGTGTGATTATTTCATTTTACATAGCTTATTATTACTGTAAATTACTCTTCAAGTGATATCCATAAACCCTCAGTGTTATTTCCCAGAATCTAGAAATTCTATAGTTTACATGAGGCTATGTGGAACCTCACCTTATGAGTTTCTTACAGAATTTTGGAGTTTTCTTCATAAATATGTACTTTCTTGTACAATTATAGAGTTTCCTACACAATTCTGGAGTTTCCTAAATAATTTTGGACCTTCTTACAAAATTATAGAGTTCCATACTCGATAAATTTGTGAGTTTCTAACACATTTCTGAAATTTTTATAGATAACAGATCTTAAAACTGATAATATTTAGAGAAAAAAACATGGTATTTTGATAGTATAGTATAAAATTTTCAATATGAGAGAAACTAAAATAGTGGATGAACATATAATTTCTATACAATGGATATGAAATGTTTCCAAATTTATCAACTAAAGGCAGAATATGGAAGTGATTTTTTTAAACTTGAACAAGATGTTGGAATTGAGAATAACTGATAAAAAACAAATAGAAAATGAAATAGTTGAAATTATATTCAATTATATAGAAATATATTTATGAAAATCCACAATAAAAAGATATCTTATATTAACTACTACACTTATGTCATGATATTTTATTAATCCAACTAATGTTCTTTAATTTATTATCAATCTCTAAGTAATTAAAGATATTTTATTTTAAATTTATTTTCCTTGGAAAATCCATATGTTTATAATGCTAAATATAATTTTGTTCCAAAAAATACATATTTTTGTTCTAAAAGGTATTTTTGTTAATATAATTAGAACAAAATTTATATTAGAACCAAAATCATAAAGTATTAAGAAACAATTTTGGTACATGTGTAATGGTTCATCAAGATACATTAATTTTTATGGTATATGTGTAATATATTTGTGCTCTATAAGTTTCTATAAGTTTTTATCAATATTTTAAAAAAAATCATCATGTTTTTTCTTCCATACAGAACCCTAGCAACAGAAGGCTCTAGAATTCCACTTTCATCCCAACCTGCAGCGATCTCTCATTTGTTCTTTCTTTCATTTAATTATTCTTAAATATTAAATTGGTGACTTACAAATCACTAAGGTATTATATCAACCATTGATATCTTTTTTATTCTAGGTCTAAAACACCATGGTAGATGTTTTTTCATTTTTATCCTAATTAATCTGGTTTGATTTGGGCTTCCTTTTATTTGGTTCATGTTTGTTTGGGTTAGTTCACACCAGTTTGGTTTAGTTTGGGTTCATTTAGTTCAATTTGGATTGACATTACCCAAATCAACATAACTCAAATGGGCATAAATGGATCAAAATTAACTCTAACCAAATTGAACAAAATTGACTTGAAATGACCTGACATAAAAAAAATGGAACCAAACCAAATAAAATTTAAATGTAGAATGAAGGACTAATTAAACACTAAATAAACTAAATTGAAATGAATTAATTAGATCCTAAGAAAACTAAATTGTACCAAACTGGCCTATCTAAGATTAAAAATAAATGAACTGAACAAATCAAAACTTTAAATTATAAAACCTACCTGAACTAACAAATGCTATCTATATTGTAAATGAACTAACTTAAACCACTTAATTGAACTAAAATAACTTGATCTAGCCCAAGTAGGCTTGAGTTGACTTGAATTACACTAAACTGCATCAAATTAAACTAAAATAAAAATAATTTAACTAAATTGAACCTAACTAATTGAAATACAATAATAATGAACAAAAATGAACTGGCTTAAATAATAATAAATAAAACCCTAGTAGGCATACAATTAACCAAACCAAATAAAAAAAACCAACCAAACTAAATTGACCAGAACAAAAAAAAATAGAAACAATAAAATTCAACCAAAATTGATCCAAATCAAATATAAAATATAAAACGAAATAGAATAAATGTACTAAATTATCCAGACCCAACCCAAAACAAACCCAAATTAAACTAACCCAAAGAAAACAAAACAAAAACAACTGACTAAAAAATAAACAAATTATATTGATGGAATAAAAAGTAAATAAAAACTAATTGAAATTATCTAAACCAAGCCTAATAGGCCTAAATTATATATTATAGATTTATAATAAACCAACCCAAATATTAAACTAAAATAGAAAATCTTTGAAGTAAACCAATCTAAATTGTCCCAATATAAATAGAACCAAACTGTACCAAATTGATCCAAGCCATATCAAATAACACCAAACCAAACTAAATAGAATTGATTTGAACCAAACTAAATCAAATAGATTTGAACCAAACTAACCCACTTTGAATCAAACTATCCCAAATTGAAACAACTGAAATTGAACCAAACCAAATTCACTTTAACTAAGGATACATAGACCCAACTAAATCAAACTAAAGAAAAACATTAAAAACAGACCTAACCTAACCTAACTAAAATAGAATTTAAATGAACCTAATTAAATTGAATTAACCAAAAAAACTGAATTGAATCAAATCAACCCAAACCAGACCAAATTTAACTAACATGAACTAACACAAATTCAATCAACCCTAACTATATATAACAAAAAATAATTGAAATAATTTAGATAATATTGAATTGAATCAAACCAAAGCAAACCAAATGAAACCAAATTGAAAAACATAATCCTGACACAAGCAATGATAAAGTGATCCACACTGAATTAAACTAAACAAAAATTAACCAAACTAATCCAATTTAGATAAAAAATAATCAAACCAAATCAAATAAAACTTAACTGTGATGAATTTATCTAAATATAAATGTTTTTTTATATCACTATGTATCATTTATTTGGTTTTAAAATTGGAATTCCTTAATTAAGTCACAAATCATCTTCTTTATTGATTGGAATACACATTAGTTATAGATTTATAATTAATTACATATTTTTTTTCAAATAAATGAAATGAAAACATTTAAAAGATATGAAAGAAAAAGATGACCGGCAATAATTTCCGATTGAGAGAGATGGGTATCCCTACTTTGGTGCATGTTGTAAGTATTTTATTTCAAATATATTTTAATAACATATAATGTCATGTGATTAATATTGTTTTTAAATTTTAATCAGGATCCACCACCTAGGAGTTAGTTATTCTCCAACCATCCTAGTGGTACCAATGGTCAGTCAGAGGTTACGAGGGGGTGGTACTAGAGCTTTGTGAACCACTTGGCGTACCCGATCACACCCTTTACCTTCCTTTGAGATACCATCTATCACACCTCAGGATCCTACAATGACATTAAAGGCACCCATGATATTTAGGCCCCCTTTTTTTCAATTTTCATCTAATCCTACTCACCTATATTTCCTTTATCTGGTGATATATCCTACTCCCCATCCATATTATGCATTTCCAAATATTTCTATGTCATCTTATATTATGTATACTTCCTTCTCCATAAGCTTGTATATTCATACTCCTTAAATTTATACTCTAAAACATTTTGAGACTATGGTGAATACATTGGGTCCTACTCCATCTGTACAGGTTGACTTTTCTTCATATCCTAGGGATCCAGCAGTACCCACTGATCAGACTACCTCAGGTATATTTACTGAACCCTAGTAAATGTCTTTTATTATAATTTATTTTCATTATAAGATACATTGATATAATATTTGTTTTTTCTTTAATCGAGGTATATGCCACTAGATTTTGTGCACATACACATATGTGTGTGGTGGGGAACTATTGTCCATAGTTCATAGTGGAGTGCAATGAGGACAATCAAATGATTAGAAAACAGGGTGATAATATAAAAGTTTTACAGACATCCTTGAAAAATACTCTGACATCATTCCTGTTAGAACAGTCTCCTGGAGACACCTTTCAAATGAAGTAAAGGATAATTCTTTGGAACAAATATGGGTAATAAAATTCATTGGATTTAATGTTATCTTATTATTTAATTTATATGAATTAATATTTTGGTGTCAACTTCATTATAATTTTCCTAATGGTGAGCCTGTAAGGATATCATGACTCATGGAATTAGGTGAGCTATAGAGTGAATATAATTATGATTTCTATAGAGGCTAGAATGATAGAGTTGGTATGAATTTAGAGGCTAAACCTATAATTAATGAGTGTATGGTATCTTATTATCAGTAAATGATTGCTTATTAGTCGAGTATTGAGCTCAAGATATTAGTCAAATTTTTGGCTTTTGAATGAAAATTATCATGATTTGAATTAATACTTAGTTTTGTTTTATTGAAAATTATTTTTTATGAAGCATTAGGAAGAAATAAAAAAATAAGGATTCTGTGAAATTTCTCCACACTTTGGGGTGGACTACAATGTCAGGCCGTGAGAGGAATTAGGTACAACACTCATTTATAGTTTTTATTTCCTGCATATTTTATTCCATTCCTATTTCAGCTAGAGAAATGATCATGTATTATTTAGTTTATTATTAATTGTATTTAGTGTGTACATAAATTTCAGGATTTATATTGTTAAGTTCGTGATCATTTCATGAAATTTATTATTTCATTTGATTATTATGTATCAATATAAATCATTAAAATAAAACTCATCTTTATACCCCATAAAAGCCAGTGAAACATCCAACCTAGTCATTTCTTCCCTTCCCCCTATTTACCATAGGTGGTACCCCTTAGGTGTTACACCGATCAAAACACCCAACCCCTGTGTTTCTATATATCTATTTTTGACATGCACAATCCTCAGGTTTCATTCCCAACCTAGGCATCATGCTCTCAAAAAAATTAAAAGAAAATCAAAATTTCTTTGAAAAACACAACCTATAAAAGTGAGTGTCATTACACATAGAAATATAACTTATATTTAAACACACCACAATAGGTATTCCACACAACAACCATGAATAACATATAAATTAAAAAGACAATATCAAGGTATAATAGAGGCCCTATAACAGTTTTGTTTCAATTTGTGTGTGCCTTGTTGAAAGACACAATACAATGAAAATGATCACACCATTGTATAATATATATTTGGGATGATAAAATATGAACCATGGTGAAAATAGTACAGTCTACTCATTTGAAGCCTCATTGTTCATTGATATTAGCAAAATAATGGAAATATTCAACTATAATGGACAAAATTTGGATCAAGGTATAGTAATAAAATTATGAAACTCATTTCCCTCATCTTTTGATACTTTTTTAGGATTCTATATAATTGTCTCAGAAAACAATGAGTTTTCATCAGGGATAGGTGAGACTCTATTTAATTGTGTTCACAAGGGAGGTGAAGACCACTTCTAGCTAGAGCTTTCCACATTTATGATACCTTGAAATCAGGATTTCCAGGATGGATATTTCCATGTCAACTCCATACACCATTGATATGGCATAATATTTATGAAATTATACAATTTTCCAACCATTGGAATCTATTAGGATCCTTTTTAAAACTACAGGTCTCAATAATCCCTTCACAATATAATATGTTTTTATTTTCAACCAGCCATTACATCGAGGATACTAGGTGAATAGAGTGAATATAATATACCTTCTATGATTTCCATGAATTCCCAAACTACTGAATATAGATATGTCACATGTTTAGATGGCTTCTAAGATAGGATACTGATCATTTTCAAACATAATTCAAATAATCACTCTATTCATGTAAAATTTAATGTTCATATTTTTACTATTGAATCTAACCGTATTTATGATCCAACAAATAATATAGTATAATTTAGTAGTATCAACAAAAAAGTGGTTATTGAGATGCACTAACCTTGTCATGTTATAGAATATGGAAGAAAATTATTGGAAACAACGAGCCCCACATTCCTTTATTTCAATTATATTAAAGGATCCAAACCATAACGATTTAGGAAGAATGAAATATTAAAAATTAACATACAATAGAATCAATTAACTTTTTGAAAAATGTGTACATTGAGAAAAGATTCATTCGAGAATATATTTAATAGTCAATTATTATGGGATGCATGCCACACTATGGAATATTTTCATCTTATAAATTTTTAAAGGACATAACCCTTACTAATTTCCTTTGAATTGAGGTGGATATTTCTATATCAATTGAAACAAACCTTATGTATAGACTATCCATACTCCATGGAAGAGGAATGAACATTTACATATCTATTAGGGACTATTATGTTTTATTATGTTCACTAGGTTGAAATTATCTCCCATGGAAAAGTCATAAGTATAACACATTACTGTATCCAATAGGTTGAATTGAATGGATGATAATCAAATAAAAAAGATAGAAACTAACCCAAACCTAATATACTAAAACAACCCCTATAAACTAATTTTTTTTATAATGACCAATAAAAAGTGAAACAAATAGAAACCAACCAAGATAAACTAAGTTCAATCAATTTTACCTAAAAAACAAACAAAAATAAGAAAAAAATTAAAAAAATGAACTAGAATAGAATTTAATTATATTCAATCAAACTGAATAGGCCCATAAAACCCAACCCAAATTGTACCAAAAAATTGAATCCATCAATAAATAATTAAATTGAATTAAACATATAATAAATCAATGTTATACAAATAAAATAAAACATAACTATCATAAGTTTAATAAAAAACTGAATATATATGACTTAACTAGCCCTAAATAAACCAAAATTGAATGAATATGGAACTAAAGAAACCAATAATGAAGAAAAAAAACCAAATAAATGCATCACGAAATAACCAATCCAAAAAATAAAAACATCAATAATGAACAAAAAATTTATAATACTAAATTGAAAGGACTAGAATCTGATGAAACTGAACTAACCTAATAGGAAGAAAAAACAACATGAAAAGAAAAACCCTAAATGTACTAGTCTGAACATGATCCAAAAAAGTGAATAAAAAATGAAATAAATCACACTAAAACAAATAATGTTGAATTTAATTAAATTGAAATAAATAAAATTAAAGCTAACTTAAATAAATGAATATAAATTAACATATAACAAACTGAATCATATGAGGGATGAAAAAACTAAATCAAATTGAAATGAAAAGTTATAAACAATTATAGGTGAATCAAAATAAATAAATTTGATCTAGAATAAACCAAACATAATTAAGATGAAAAAATTAGGTGAAGATAATGAAATCATAATTATTAATAGAAATTGAATATAATTGAACTAAACTAAGTTGAGTTGAACCATACTTAACCAAATTGAATTAAAAAGAACTAAATAAAATTATACCATGTAAAACTGAATAGGAACAACAATGATCAAAACCAAGATGACCTTAAATAATCTCATTATACCTAATCATTAACATTATTTAACCAAATAAACAATAAATATTATTCTTTCATGTGTCTTTTTAACAAAATAAAATACCAATATCGACTATACTCAGTCATCAATATCCAGCAATGAAAACTTTATCCTGATTTTCCTTATTTTAACCCTTTCAAATTAAATCATAGAAACTTAGAAAACCAAATAAGAACACATATAGCATAAATTTCACCTTTCCATTTTTCTATAGTTTACATGTATATAATATTGATTAGTTTTTTCCAATTAATACATTTCATTTCAATTATTAAATAATTACACTGCCCTTATATTCAGGGAAATAATATATACAAATAAGAACCCTTATATTCCACGTTAAGTTAATTTATAAAATTATTATTTAATAATATTATTAATTATCTCAATTTATAAAATAAAATTTCTTTTATTAACCAACTCATATCATACTAGCACAAAGTAATCAATCATTATTGAAAATCATATTGCATCATTGAGTATATCCATTTTATTTTAGTTATGAAATTCATTATTAATAACCTATTTTAAATTACGGTTTTCTATATTTAATGTCAATTAAAAGGTAGATTATGAATATTGAATAACGTGTTCCTCAAGTAAAATTGTTTTTCTTGAGCATAAAGAAGAAATATAGAGGTGTGGTAAAAGATCATACACAACAACATATTGAATGTTTTACTTTATTGATTTCAAATTTTAATATCTATTTTATAACTAAATAGTCAATTTATATTTGTAATATTTTTTTGAGGCCCTTGATGAGTAGAAATATAGAAACTTCAGTCTAAATGATCACTTACACCAGGTTTTGGACGATGAGCACCATGGAAGAGTATGTTGTTGATCATGGAAGAGTATTTTCTTTACTAGTTATTGGCCCACTTTAGGTTCCAATTCTGGTAGCACTAAGTTGGAAAAGATAATGCATGGGTATCACAGACTCAAGACCAAGGAAAAGAGGCCCAAAAAATATTCATACTAGAGTATGAACATAATAAAATGTTCAATGATGAATTTATGAAACTTATGACCATTTTATGTCCATCACTTTCACCAGATACCTTCACTGATTATGATGCATATATGTTGATGATGCATATGTTATATAGTGCATCGGACAGTGGTCCTAGTGGAGGCCAGGACAATGGTATTCCTAGCTATGGTGATGGAAAGGATGAGGTTGCAGATGATGATGAGTATAATGATGAGGGTGACAATGAGGATGATAGCGATGATGGTGATAGTGATGATGATGGTGATAGTGATGTGGGAAAGATTGATCCTTTATAATTTTTATTGTTATTTTTGGAATTTTATGTTTTATGATTAGTTCTGAATGAATAAATGTGATGTTTTTGAATGTCTTTTATCACTGGTTGAATGCATAAATTTATTTGATGTGTTATCATTGTTTTTATACTGGTTAGTGATGTTTGTTTGTAGGTAGTTCATAAAGGTGGGGAGATGATTTGATTTCTAGTGGTTGTTTGTGGCTTTTTGTGAAGGGTAGTGATTTATTTTAGGTTTTGGTGGGTGTTTGGGTAGAGTGGGGGTTCTACTGATTATGGAGTTATGGGGATCTATAACAATGGTTTGAAACTGTTGGTATAGCTAAAATTCCAGTACCCCTATAATAACATGTTCACTGAAAACTCTTGATATTGGGATATACTAACAGCTAATTATCCCACAATTTGGAAAACCATTGGTATATAAATGAATTGTAGTCGTGTTAAACAATAGAAACAGACTATAGGGTTTGGTTTTAAACCACTTACCTTTAACTAACGATAAAGGAAATGATTTCAATAGGAAACACCAATAAGAAAAAAGGTGAAGATGATCACATAGAAAAACTAAATCACAGAAGATCAAGATCAAAACCCAATAAAACCATAGACAAGAGATTTCCATAGATATAACAAAGAGATATTTAGGAGAGGGAAAAACCAAAGTGAAACAACTAACTGGGGATCAGATTCTATATTGAGATGTTCATAATGGGATAAGAAACTCCAAAATCACATGGAGTTTCCAAGAGATATAGAGAGGAGGTTTATACATGAATAAATAATGAATCATATGCACATAATGGATTTAAAACTTCTAAGCCTAAGAAATACATAGCTTGTAACCCTTTCACATTGTGTATTTCTATAATTTAGAGTTACGCTAAAAACACATCGAATCAGGTTAAAAAAACCTGATCAAAAATTTTATTTCATGTAAAAGCTTCACAGTATGTAACTAATTAACATCTTGAACCAATTCAAAATGTCTATTTGGACACATTTACAAATCATGTAACAGGTTCATGGTAGTTAACCATCTCACATTATGAACCAATTCATAACATATACCTATCCACATTTACACGTCGTGCAATAGGTTCACAGTGTGTAAGTTTCTATCAGACTACTCACAACCAATCTTTTTTCTGAAAAACCTGAACCACCTATGAAGCCTTCCAAACTCATGGAGAACCCTTGTAATACCTTGACACACTTACCCAAAATCCATTAATCCAAATAAACATACATCCCTCAAATTTATGTAAATTTTCCTAGAAAATTATCTCCATTACCAAAAAGGGACTTAACCATCAAGGCTCAAGGAATAATGAAAATCTAACAAAATATGTTCAATGAAAAAATCAAAGAGGGATGTCTCTGGAAAAAAATGGGATCTTACAACCTTCCCACCATATAACAGCTCATCCCTGAGCTACTCCAAGCATCACTGTGGAGTATCGACAAAAAAGTCTGGCCACTGTGCTTGTATATCAAATATCCTCTCCCAAGTCTCTTCTTGAACACAACCATGCTTCCACTACACTCAAACTATAGGTATGATCTTTCCCTATAAATACTTCACACTATAGTCCATAATTCGTATCTGATGCTCCTTAAAGAATCAATCTGCACCAAGATCGACGTCCTCAGTGTATACCACATGAGAAGGGTATAAATGATATATCTGAATCCATGACATGTGAAACACATTGTTCATGGAACTATAGCATTATGGAAGGGATAAACAGTTTTCCACTAGAACAACCCTTTCCACTATCTTAAATGGCCTGAAAAACCTAGGTTATAGCTTCCCCCATTTCCTATACAGTGATTAGGAAACCTAGGGGACACTTGATGGAAAACAAAATGACTAACCTCAAACCCCAGAGGTCATCTCTGATAGTCAGCGTGAGATTTATGCTTGATCTATGTGGTCACAAACCACCTCATGATCAACTGAGCCTACTCAGATGTATCCTACATGATACTAGATCCAAAAATCACTGATTTACCTACATCTAACCTACAAATAGGTGAACGGGTACCAAAAAAATCCTCAAAAGTTTCCATTTGAATCGATTCCAAGAATGTGTTATTATTTGTAAACTCAACGAGTGCCATATGATGATCCCACAAACCACCGAATTTCAAAACATAGGCTAGTAACATATCCTATATAATATAAATAAACCACTTAGAATGGATATTAGTTTATGGATTATAGGTTTATCTCAGATTAACCTACAATCCTAGAGACTTTTTAAGACACTACCATAATTGATACGTGACATGATGATCTCTATCACAAACAATACTCCTTGGAACACCATGCAACCAAACTATATCCTGCACATAGATACTACCCAGATCATCAACAGTGATGCTCTCTATAATAAAAAATAAGTGGGAAACCATCGATATTCAATCTAAAATCACACATACTTCATCATTCTTGGGAGGTTTCTTGGGTAATCCTTTCACAAAATCCATAGTGACATCATCTCATTTATACTCCAGAATGGGCAGAGGCTATAACAACTCAGCATACCTCTGATGATCTACATTCACCTGCTAATAGGTGAATCATCTCTCCATGGATCCTATTATACCCTTATTCATTCCTAACCATTATTATTATCTATGGATAACATGATACATCTTTCTCAAACCAGGATTCAAGACCCATCTAGAAGAATGAAACTCTCATGAGCTCATTGCTCCAGCCCATAGGAACCCATAATCAACCATTAAAGATAATTAATGTTTCCAAGAGGCCATCCTAATGGTGGATCCCCACCATATAATTTGCCTCTGAAAGTTAATCCCTTCACATCAGATAACTACTCTATCTTGATCCATTCAAGAAGCATAGGTATAAAAGATGTTGAATTCAAAGCTACTCATCCCTGGGACTCCTGAACACCTAGATTCTTGTCTACAAAGAGTTTCATCAACTCCCACTCATCACAAGACTCATGCACTTCTTCTGTCTGCATCTTTTGTCTCAAGTCATTAGAAATAACTTTTCCATTACCTTTTGTATAATCCAACTCTAAGTTTAATGACTATAGATACTCGACCCACCTCCTTTGTTGAAGGTTTAGGTCCTACTGAGAGAATATGTACCTAAGGATCTTGTAGTCCATGTACACCACAATCCTCTCACCCATAAGATAGTGTCTTCATAATCTTAGGTCATGTACCACTATGGATTAATCTAGATCATGAATAGGATAATTCCTCTCATGCGGTCTCAGGTTTCTTAGCCATATGAAACCACTCAATCCTCCAGCATCAAAATTGATCCGAGTCTAACTCTAAATACATCACAGTATATGGTATATTCCTTAACGATCATAGGTAAAGTGAGGATAGGTGATGAAGTCAGTATGATCTTTATCTCCTAAAAATATCTCTCATGAGCATCCAACCTAAAAAACTTCACTCCCTTTATTGTTAGCCCAGACATCAATCCGTTTAGATTGGAGAAGTTTGGGATAAAGTGATGATAATAACTTATTAAACCCAGAAATGTCTAAATACCGAAGAAATTCTTAGGTCGTTCCCAAGATACCATGGCTGCAGTGTTCTCTGGGTCTAATGAAACTCTATCCTCAAAGATGACATAACCCAAGAAGTTCACTTTATCAATATAGAAACTGTATTTTTTTATCTTAGCCTAAATAAAATGCTCTCTCAATATAATCAAGATGATGTAAATATATAGGGAATGATCATCCACTGAATGAGAGTACATTAATATTTCTTCAATAAAAACCACCACAAACTGATCTAGAAAAGGATTAAAGGTCTGATTCATCAAGGCCATGAATAATGTTGGTGTGTTCATAAAAAAACTACATCACTATGAAATCATAAAAGCCATACCTACTCCTAAAATTAGTCTGAGGTATATATGATGGTCTAACCCCCAACTGGTCGTATCCTGATCTCAAATAAATCTTGGAGAAGATCTTATAGCCTCTCATTTGATTGAATAGACCATCGATTCATGACAGGGGATACTAGTTCTTGATCATCATTTAATTTAATCTCTAATAATCCACACATAAGAACAAATTCCATTAAAACTTATTGGAAAAAAGAACTAGATAACCCCATAAAGAAGTACTAGAATGTATGAAATCTTTGTATTTTAGATCTTCCATCTGAACTTTCAATTCCTAAATATCTAATGGTGCTATACTATAAGATGAAATAGAAACTGGCTCTACTCCAGGTGTCAACTTGATTGGAAACTCAATCTCCTACTTAGGTGTTAAGACATGAAACTCATTAGAAAATAAATCCTTAAAAGGTTATACCACTGGAGGAAAAATATCCTGCTACATTCCACCATCATCTAGAGAAAGACTAGCTATCTGATTCATGAGACAATTCAATCTGCACTGAATTGGTCTTGCATGACTAGCCTAAAGATCCCACTCACCCTAGTGAAAATAGTTGTCTCTTTCCAGAGATACAAAGGAAACTCTCCTCCATTAACATTTGATATGAGCCTGGTATATAACTAACCAATCCATACTAAGAATCAAATTGAAACCTATCATTTCCAGTAAAAATGGTTCCCAAAAAATGGTAACCACCGATTTCTAGAGAACACACCTTGCAACATCTGATATTCTATAACCACACTCCCAATGGTGTTTCAATGGTTATAACACCATCTAAGTATTCCAAACCCAATATTAAACCATTTTAAAAAAGATTATATAAAAATAAATGTGATTCACTTGTATCAATCAAAATGAAAGAAAGGGTAGATGATACAAGAATAATACCTATGATGGAAAAAGGTCTTACATCCATACTATCCAGAGTAGACTGCATAGCATGAAGATGACTTGCCCCACTGTCTTGGGATCTAGTCTGACTCCCTTGCACTATTCCATCTACATGGTACTTCTGCTCTTACACTAGGGTACCACATCTCCTTCCATGACCGAAACATCCCATGGAACTCCAGCTCTATGTATGTTAAGGGGTGATTGAGTCCTTTCTAGACTCTGGAAACTCTCCTAATCCCCTTTCACTACTCTTAAACTTCATGCCCCAATAAACCCTTTATAGGTGACCCATCCTACTATCAGTGTAGAACTCTAAATCAAGGTATGGACACTGAGTCCACTTTTGGCCCAACATTCCACACTAATAGCACTATAACGGGACACAGTTCTGAGATGGCAGCCCACAACCCTGACTTCTCTACTCGTTGTTTCCTTGGAAATAATTATTAAAGATGGTTCTTTTCACTAGAAGAAGAGCTCATATTTCACCCTGCTGAAAAATTCTGGCCACTACTTAGGGCCTCTCTTAGATTCCCTTATATGATTAGTGCCTGATTCATCACATCTGAAAAGATACTCAAGTGAATATGTTCACTTGTGATCTAATTTTATAGTGAATCCCATTCTAAAAAATTCCTACCCTGGCGATATCATCAACAAATAAAGATGTTGAAAAGAATTATAAGTCAGTGAAATTTCTAGTAAAGTCTATCAATGACATGCTCTCCTATGTCAGGTGCATTAACTTATGATCCCTCTCATCCCACAACACCCTCTAGTTAGAATTGTATTAGGAAATTCAACTCAAAGTACTTCCAAGATAACTCCTCTTACTGCACATATTTCTCTATAATGTCTTACCAATTCTTGGTAGGTGTATGGAGATTGTATGTTGCAAGATTATCCCTCTTATCTATAGATATCTCTAGGTTCTTGAAGATAATATGGACTGAATAAATCCCTAACTACACTACCTGGGGGAATCCCTCCCCAATGAATATAGGAAAATGTTATTGAAACCCCAACCTTTTACACATATTATTACAAGATTTTAAGCATAATTAACTGATAATTACAATCCAAGGATCATACATTCTAGTTTCTTTGGAATATTAGATACATAACTTGAACGAATGAAACCAAAACATGTTTTATTTAATATCAATAAAGATCTCCTTACTTCCTTTTAGATCTTTGTTCTGTATAGGGTGACCTAGGGAATACATGAACAAAGGGATGAGATAAAAATACAAGTAAGGGAATAATCATAGAAATAAATAATAGCACATGGGTTAGGAGGCATAACATGATGACATAAAAAGGAATGTAACATGAATAAACATAAGGAATCATAACATGTATAACATAGAATCATGTAATGATTGCATCATAGGAATGTGGAAACAATATACAACATGACATACACATGATTCAAATATAACTACCAATACCATTTCACATTATGGATAATGATTCAAGGCTAACTTCCAAGTCCATTGCACATGGTAGATCATGATTTAAGGCTAACTTCCAAGACCATTGCACATGGTGGACCAAGTCCCATAAAGGAATCAGGTTTAATCTCTATCCCAACATGATGTCTCATCAGACTAAACATTACCCAATGCAATGAAGTGTTATCTGGGTACACCCATAATAAAATTTTTATGCATATTTTTTCCACAAGAAGAATAAAACATAATTAATAAACATAAGGGTTATCCATGGAAGGAAATGGGTATCACAATCATGTCATGGGGCATAACCAATGGGCGTATGATAATGATGTCCATGAATGAATGGATTTAAAACATAGGTTGGGAATTTAAAAGGTAAATTGTGCATACATAATGATAAATTATGTCAAACTAAAGTGAAAACATGTAAAAAAGAGTGTTTAAGAAACATTACAAATGATCCACTTTGGTGTTGTTTAAGGGAAATATAAAAGAGACTTTAAATTGGAAAATGGAATAATTGTTTGAATAAAACCAAAATTGAACCAAGATATTTTTTAATGATAAAATGATTATTTTTATAAAAATAATGGTGGATTAAAATAAATTATGCTTGGTACTTCAAAATGGATAAGAAATTGGGAAGTTCCCTTTAATTGACTTGATTATCGGGGGGAATTGAAAAGGCAACCTTATAGAAACATGTATTTCCCCATAAAATAAATAATATTTGATAAAGGTACTTATATTTGGAACATGAACATATAATTTAGGAGTATTAAATAATAATAATTAAGAATTATATTTGGGTAAAGAGAGATAAAGTGTAACCTGAAGGAAAAAAGGGGGTTTAGAGAGAATCCCTTACCTTATGTCTGAAAGTGTCCCATACTTGTATTAATGTACTGGATAATGAAAATAGATTCATTAGTAATTTAATTTAGAACTTATTAAAAATTTATTTTATTTATTATAATTATATTAAGTTCATTTATGGAATTTTTTATGAGTTATAAGATTCAATTTTGACTTTCAGGTGTGTTTGTTTCCTTGGTTTTCATGATTGGTTCACTTGTATACATGCAAGAAAGATCATGTAAAAGGATAATAGTTATCCCAAATAGAAATTATATGTTATTAATGAAAATATAGAAGATTAAATTGTATTATATATCATTCTTTTAGATATGAGTATGATTTATTATATTAAAATTTAACGATAACCATTTAGATTATTTAAGTATTTTTTTTATCATCAAAAAACTAGTTTTGTTTTATTAATTAATATTATGTATATATACTGGTTTCATAACACTAAATAATTTATGATATGCATTTTAAAATATGGTTTAACCATTATAATGGTTTCATTACCAGACTTGAATGTGGTATTAGAAAATGAAAAATCATCATCCATAAAGACGGTGAATTGACACCACAAGGATAATGTTTTCATGTTTATAACAAAAGGAGAAGAGAATAGAATTGATGGTTGATATAGAATTAACATAATAAAATTACATAATAGAAAAGATACTGGAGTTATCATTCCAATTTCGGATGGGGAGGTGAAGAGAGTAGAGTAAAATAAAATAAATTAAAAAGAAATTAAAAGAAAATGAAAGAGGATTTCACCTCTTGAACTTCTTCTCCCTGAGAACTTCCTTAGGCAATTGGTGTTTGTATTATTTAGACCCAATAATCCTAGATATGAGGGAATAAGATTTAGAAATGATTGGACAGATTTTGGAAAAGCTTCATGGCTTTGGAGGTGTGAGGAGAAGGGGTGGTGAGGGGTGGTATTTATAGTGGAGGAGAGGGGTGTTTTTTATTATTATATTTATTATTTTATTTTTTTGGATCAAGACTATCAATAGTGTTACAACTTGTCACTAAATATATTAAATAATGAATTTTAGTTTGATATTAGGGGCTTAAATCATCCATACATCATTCATGACTCAAAAATTAATGTATTTAGCTTATACTGTAAATTACCGTATTTCACTATTCATAAAAAATTCAACTATTTTATAAACATCCCAAAAAAATTACTCTAGCCATTTTATGATGTGTAGAATTCAAAAATGGACTCAATTTTCTGAAAATAAATTTATAATTATGAATAATTTAATTTTTAATTAAAATCGTCATTTATTCAAAAAATACTAATTTTGAAATTATAAATGATTTTATAACACTTTTAAAAATTAATTAAGGTCTCATAAAATTATATTATAATAAAATTACCACAAAATATTAATTTATGAATCTATTTTATGAAAATAAATTTTCATTTATATCATTTTATTAATTATAAAACTGTAAATAAACATTTAGGTTTCACAAAAATATCAATACTTAATTTCATATTTTTAAATCATTTATTTACTTACTCTAAGATATAAATATATCATATATTCATTTAAAAGATACCCAAATTTTATTTATACTTTCGTAGGTGAGGTTACTACTCTATTGGCTAGTTTACTATTCCTAATGTTCACATTACTATTCTAGTGGTCATGTTACAATTTCATTGGTATAGGTCCCTTAATTTCTATAAATACCTCTAATTTCATTCATTATTCATTTATAAAGTTTGTATTGTGTTATATATGTGATTTATACTATATAAAATAATTATAATAAGGTAAATTTAATTGATAGAATTATGGGTGGCTACATTCTTCCCCCCTTAGGAAATTTCTCCCTCAAAATTTCAGCCTCGAAATTTTGTTTTACATAATAAGGTGAAAACAGGTGAGGCTACTTCTCCTATTTAATTCCATTGAATAGAAACATAATAGGGGGCTTGAATACTTAGATACTGAGAATGTAAAAAAGGAAACTTTGAATAGATAAGTATAAACTTTCAAATGAAAATTATATCTTAACTTTTGATTCCCTAGGTTTCAATCTAGGTTGTTTATAGTGATAGAATTATCCCTATGGTTCTTACTAAACTTTTCTAGTCCTAATATCTAAAAATAACTTTACTATGCTCTGATACCAACTATAGAGGCCCGATCCTTTTATACATATTATTATATAATTTTAAGCATAATTAACCAGAAATTACAAGCCAAGGATCATAAAGTCTAGTATATTTGGAAGATTAGATACATAATTAGAAAGCATGAAACAAAAATATATTTTATTTAATCTCCACAAAAAGATCCAACTTACTTTGACCTCTTAGATCTGTATAGGGTAACCTGGGGAATACATGAACAAAGAAATGAGCTAAAAATCCAAGTAAAGGTATAATCATAGAAATAAAGCATAGAACATGGGTTATAAGGCATAACATGATGAAATAAAAATGAATGGAACATGAATAAACATAAGGAAGAATAACATATATAACATTGAATCACGTAATCATGGAATCATAGGAATATGGAAACTACATACAACATGACATAAGAATGAGTCAATGATAACTCCCATGACCATTTCACATGGTGGAGCATGAGACAAGGCCAACTGCTAAGACCATTTCACATGATGGAGCATAAGTCAAGGATAATTTCAAATAACATTTCACATGGCGGACCAAGTCCCATAAAGGAATTGGGTTTACTCCCAATCCTCAATCCATTATATTATTATTATTTTGGAAAGACACTTTTTTTGTTAAGTGGGAACCTAAAAAAGAAAACTTTTCCAAGTATCTAACCCCAAGATCCAACTTCAAAATTCAAATTACACATTTAAAAATTCAAACTAAAAATATTAGTCACTGACTCGGGCTACGTCTATGGCCCATCGTCACATCAGATCGTCGATGAGGAGACTAACAGAATCCAACTTCATTGTCCTAAAATGACTATCATCTACATCTAAAAAACAAAAAAATTGAAGACCACATATCATCAGAACTCTCAAATCAATGAAAATTTTTAAGTGATATAGTAACAACACCACCATATAAGACAAAAAATATCACCACATCCATCAAAACCATGAAAAGAAGTAGTTTCACAATCCATCATGAAGATCAAGCCCTCTGATATCCCAAGGATAGAGACAAATCCACGATATAGAACACCTCATGAAATACCATCAACTTATCAAACTCACATCCTAAACTCCTTGGGAGCCACTATGTAAATATGATTGGGAGAAGATTAGTGTAAATCATGATCCAAATGTAGATACCCTATTTTCTTCCTATGAGACTTTTGGAATATTTTTATGAATATTTTTTAAGCCAGGAACTTAGACGAGGCATGATTCTGAGGCCCAGTGTGCCCGAGAATTAATTTTATAAAAATATTAAATATATTTTTATTGTGCATGTGCAGTTTTTCAAAAATAATGGAATATCTCCTAAATGAAAGATCTGATTAGAAATTTTAGGGCAATGTTGAGTTCGGAACATCGATTTTACCCTAGGCGTGAAATGACTTTTTTTTGGAATGGGTCATCTATAGAAAAATTCACTAAGGGAATAATTTTAAATAAAATTATTAAATAAAATTATTTTATTTGTAACACTAAGCCAAATAAATCATGAATAGGTACTCAGATCAGAAATTTGATACCACTGTTGAGTTACTAATGTGGTATTTTCCCTAGCTGCAACCTAAAGTTGGTTTTCTATGTGTGTACGGGTTTTTAAGAAAAGGCCTCCTGAGTTTTGTGTTCCTTTGGTGCTTGTCGTCACCCCTAGCCTATGGAGGAAGGCTTGGGGTAGTTGTGGATCAAGACCCATCTTGGGTTGGGTCATAAAAGATTGGTATCAGAGGTAGTTCATCCCTTGGGATGTTGTTCAAATGTTCCATAAAAATGTTTTGGATGGGTTTTAGAGAAATAATGCCAAAGTGTCTTGAATGAAACTCTTAGTCCAGGGAGTCTAGTGATAGTGTGATAGCTGACGTATCTATTCACTAGGACCTTGACTGCATTCTTGTCAACTCGGCATGCCAAGACATTTAATATAGGGATTAATGGTACATACATCATATATAATTTATTCTTTGACTATACTTCTTGAGTAAGCTCCCCATTGTTATGTGTATATATATGCTCAAATGGTTGTGGTACGTCTCAGGCACTTTGGAGATACCTCCATGATGAAAAACAGCCAGTATACTAGGTCTGGTTCATGAAAACAACCCTATGATCTATGAGGCCTCAGTTCAAGGTCCATTTTATGATCCCCTCCCTCTAGGTGGTAAATTTGTAGCATATCCACTTGTTGAGCATTATATTTTCCCACCAGAGTAGGCTGAGGACGTGTGTAGGATAAGCAAACTCTACGAGTTCCAGTATCAAAGACTGCTGAGGTTCTGCGGAGAGCCATATCCTCAGATAGTAGAGGATCAGCTATAGTCGGTGGTCCGTATCTTTAGGTTATTTAGACACCAATGGATCTGATGATGGATTTTTAAGCTTGTATTTTCCATAGAACAACTAGGCATTGGTGGATCCTGGTTACCTAGATGCATAGTGAGTCAACACTCTTGTGGGATGACTTCCAGTAGTTGTTCCATGAAGAGTACTACCCCTCCTACTTATGCTCTACTTGGATCAAAGAGATGTTGGAGCTTCAACATAGAGGGATGATAGTGGCTGAGTAAGTGGCTAGTTTTATAGACCTTATGCGATACTCTCTCGACATGGTTAGAGATGGATACTTTCAAGAACGGAAATTTGAGGAGGGACTCCGTAGAGAGATCTGAGCTCGCGTAGTTCCCTTATGCATCCCAACATATGTCAAGGTGATGGAGTAGACACTTTTGATAGAGATATTTATATCATAGGAATACTAGTTAGCTAGAGTTGGCAGTTGGCATGATAAATCCAATTCATTTACAAATGATGGCATGCACTAGAGATCTCAAAACAGGAGACCCTTCCATGAAGAGACTCAGGGAGTGGTCGTATAGTGGAGGGGAAGCACATAATACTAGGGAAGACCAGGGAAGTACAATGTTATCCTTATGATGAGAAAGGTCACATGGCATGATACTATCCAACTAGATGAGTTGAGCATCCGAGGCAAATAGAAGATGAACCACCAATGTAGATATAACATCGTGATCAATGATCTCCTAGGAATGGACATGTTGGTCCCCAGGGAGGCGAAGATAGAAGAGGAGAATAAAGAGCTATCAGTTGTGGAAATATCTATGAGATCCTTTCACCACCACCAGGTGGCCCACATCAGGCTCAGGGAGTTGATGGTTGAGGTTGCAGATATCTGCAGGATTTAGATTTCTGTAATCCCACAAAGCACGATATGATAATAGGTACACTCTATGTATCTTCTACTTTATAATGTAGTAATTGTTATACACTATGCGAGATACTCTTTTCTTCCTACTTCTTTCTTGATGTTTAAACTGGGGTGACAAGGGGCGTCGGTGTAACCCTATGTCGGTGTTGTTCAATATAGCTTTTAATTCACAAGGAATAGGGGTTCTTCCCCCCACCGAGACATGTTTTTGTGATGTGGAAACAACCATGTGGGTGAGTTATTTTCAACAAAAGAGAATAGTATCGGGGTGTGGTGGATGAGTCCCTATGAATTTTTCATTTTGGGGGAGACTTTATAATGGATTTTCAGAGTAGGTCCTGGCATTGTTAGTGGATTTTTTCTACTTGACACATTTTTCATGGGATGCCATTAGTGGGTGTGGTAGAGTTTCTGGGTCCGGGTTACTCTTCTTCCAAGAGAGGTGAAGACACATGGGTTATGTCACGTTCTTTTCATTTCTATCTTTTCATGGATGTATTAGTATACTCAAATTCATTTTTCATTGATACCATCGCATTCTCAGTATCAACCCTAATGCAACAACAGACAGTTATCGTGGATGGGTTGAGGCAATTAATACCCCATTATTAGATTTATGCGACTCACTGTGTAGAGATGGTAGAAGTATTCATTGACTAGAGGATGTGGAGGCACTGCCTTTTGATAGAGCGCTTTGTGGTTTAATTAGACCACCAAAGTCTCATGAAGTCTTCACTTAGAGAGACAATAACCTATGACAGTAGTTATGGTAGGAATTCTGCAGGACTATGACTTCAAGATAGTTTATACTCCAGGGAAGGGTCACATTATAGCAGATTCCCTTAGCAAGAAGTCTCGTGCTTGCTTATTGCAAAAAGATTCAGATCAGTTAGCTTCCCTATAGCAGAACCTAGTGGAAGCATGAGGGTACTATTTTATTCTCCAGTTGATGGTTGTTAATCCTATGCTTGCTTAGTGGGTTATGGAGGGACAAATTGGGGATATAGACTTTGAGATCTTTTGTGACCAGATGTTCTCAGGATATTCACCTGAGGGATTTTCTAGACAAGAAAATCATGTCAACTTTTTCTAGGGGTGGATGGTGGTCTTGGTCACATTACAAGAGGAGGTGATGTGGGAATTTCACACACCCCTTTTTCTAGTACATCCATGAGATAAAATGGGAGTGGGAGAGCTAGTGGTGGGCTTTGTATCTCCACCATTTTTCTTGGTTTGTGCTTTTCAAGGATGAAATTTTTTGAAGAAGGTAATAATGTAGAGACCCTAGTTTTTTTTGTAAGGATTTGGAATTCTTCTAGGAATATTTTCAGTACCAAGCGCTAATATGGCACACGATTCTAAGGCCCGGTGTTCCTAGAAATAATTTTATAAAAATACTAAATATATTTTTATTATGCGCATGATTTTTTTCAAAAATAATGGAATATCTCATAAATGGAAGATCAAATTATAAATATAAGGGAAATGTTTAGTTTGGAATGTGTCTTTTACCCTAGGCATGACATAAATTTTATTGGCGCAAGTCATCTGTAGAAAAAATCACTGAGTACGTAACCATAAATAAAATTATTTAGTAAAACTATTTTATGTTTAATGCTAATCCAAATAACTCATGAAAAAGGACTCAGATTGGAAATCTGAGACTACCCTTGAGTTTTTAATGCAGTGTTTTCAATAGGTGCGACCTAACATTGTTCAACATAGGAATTTAGGATGAAGCAGTTGTTGGCGGGTGTGTTTAGTTAAAATAAATAATTCATTTATTTATTTAAAATTAAATGACCTAAACCTATTTCTTCTATAAATAAACATCTATGGAAAATCACCAGGGTTAGCTTCATAACCCTAGGATTAATGAGAGGATCTTTTACCCCTTCTCCATTAGCAGATTGAGACTAGATATTGTCCAGTCATCGGGTCGAGGTGAATTGAAAGGTGGAAGATGCATTAGATTGTCATCGATATCGGATGAATTATTTACTAATGATTGATCCACAATAGAGGTAAGAATCATTATATGTGTTTATAATTAAAATATTGAGCATGATTAATTCCCTCTATTTGATCTGTGTTAATTCGAACAACCTTCGTATGTGCCCAAGTTTAGATTTTTAATTATTTTTTGTTTTTTCATCTAACGTCGGTGCCCCATTCTTGATCATCGGTCAAGAATTCTTGGATGGTGATGTTTAAAAAAAATTTATAGGTATTTCCCCCACCATTCTACACGTTCTTAATCATTATATCATGGGGTCACAATTTGACATTATCGGGGAAAGTTCAAGTGTGATCGAACCCCCAGATTCGTTGTGGTGGCATGAACGACACACAAATCGATGAATTAAGGACAGAATGATAAATAAGCAGCATGGTGTTTTTTGAATAGATCAGATTTGAACTACAGGTGTGTGTTTGTGATTGGACATGGTTCAGGATCAGTTCAATAACCATATTTTCCAGTTTGGCGCACGGAGAAAACATGTGTTGTAATGGGGTCAGTTTCAAGAGGAGGTCGTGTGTGGGATCTCATGGCGGAGGCAGCTCGATGTTGAAGTAATGGTGGTCAGATGTAATCAATGTGGTGATAATTAAATGTAATTATTATTTTAATAATAATAATGTTGTCTTATTATTATTATTAATGACATTAATATTTTATTATTATTTATAATAATAATAATTTATGGGGGAATAAAAAAGGTTGAAACCATTTAAAAGAAATTAAATGATGGGGAAATATATCATTATCCATGGGAATAGTTATGTGTGTTTTTAAATCAAAATTAAATTAGATTTAATTAAAGAAAAAAGGGGAATCCAAATGGGTGGGATGTGCTGGGCCCGAGGAGGAAATGGGGTGGATTTTGTGTGTGCCATATTATTATTGTTTTAGTCATAGAATCTTAATTAGACCGTAACTCCTTTATAAGATATCTGATTAAAGAACCATTAGTGACAACATGATCCTGTAATTGAGATGGTCATTTTAAGGCTGATGTTGGATACCTTTTTTAGACTCCTCTCACAGGTCAACAAAACACCCAATAATAACAAAATTATTATTATTGCGAGATCTTGTATCCAACATATCTCCCTCATACAGTGTCAAAATAACAAAAACTCTGTGATTATATAACGCTAAAATTAAGGTGGATGTTTCAAGACCAAATTTAGTAATTTAATTCAGACTTGTGGCTTGGGTCCATGAAGCACTGTTCATGCGTGATGCGGTGAAATGTAAATTTTTTACTGGTTATCCGATTGAGGCAAGTGAATAGTCTAACCCAAGCATTTTTCTATGAGGATTGCAACTGTATGATCTTATTGACCATCTGGTACTATTTGAAGAGGCATATTAGTTAAATTACATTTTTTCCTTGGATGGATGACGAGTCTCGTGTGTTTTTTATGAATTTGGCTGAGAAACGTCGTGTAGTTCGCTTACATTCCATGTATTTGTTGACACCAATTAAGAAAACAAAAAGACTATGAAGAGAACCCTAGATATTTCAAATCCAAAAAAAAATTCAAATGGTTCAAAGGAAATTTAAAATAATCCAAAAGAGCTTCATGACAGACTAGCTTCGTAGGCCTACGTGGCGGTGCTACGCGACCAACCTACGTGGAAGAGCTCCGTGCTAGAATATTTTTTGTGCCCCTACGCGGAGTACCTGCATGGCAGATCAACACAAAAGACCTTAAAGAACAACATCTCTTCAACCAGGCCTCATCTATGCCTATAAATAGAGCCATTAGGCTCCTCATTTCAAGACTGAAAAAAGTGAAAAAACTCTCTGAAGCTCCCATTTCAGAGCTCTTTCGCCTAGATCCCTCGAATTGTCTCAGGTATCTCTCTAAACCACAATAGAAGAGATAATTAAACAGGTTAAGCATGTTTTGAAATTATTTTTACAAATTTTTACATAGGTTTGTTCCTCCTATGTAAAACACATTCTTCATTCATCATTCATACCTGTGTGACATACATTTGCGCCATACCTGCACGGTATACCTACGCGGTACATCAACGTGGGGTACCTATGCGGCATACTTTCACGAGGGACCTATGAGACCAACTCAATACCCTTTTTTAAAATCCATTCAGGGTAGGGTATCTCCTTTCTTGGTTCCCTTATCTGAAAGGGACTAAATTGAAGCCTCCACAAACACCTCCTGACTTGTCAAACATTTGGGAAAGGCACATTAGTGTGTCTTCTACTTGGGTTCGTATTTTCACAGTCAGAGGTTTCCCACGTTTGTTTCACAATGGGGTTAGGATTCATGGATTTTTTTGGTTTTTTATATCCACGGTCACATGGACCTTTCTCCTGAAAACAGTGTTGGGAAGTTCCTGGTTTGGAGGAAGGTTGGGTCCTGGCCTCTCCCTTCTCGAAGAGATGATCCGGAACCTCAGGTCTCTGGTAGGGAAGGTATAGTTCACACTTAATTTTCTGTGCAAGCATAGGAGAAGTCTCCCTCCCCTACCGGGATTAATTTTAGGGCATCCATCCTAGTGTAATCCCCTAACCTTCATCCCTTCCTCCTTACATTGGACCCTTTTCCAATGTAAATAGAATATAGGGAAGGATCATCACCTCGCCCTCTTCCATGGTCACCTCAACCTCATTCACCTTAGACACCATAGGTGTGCTGTCTTCCACCAGCAAAGGAGTAAAAATTTTAAACTATGAATTCATTTATTGAATCTTTAACATCCTCTTATTTCTCACACCGAGCATGACTCACATGGGCTTAGATATTTGTCACGGTCACAACATTTGCACAATTGAATGAACTACGAGAACTCTGCTTCCTGTTCAAACTAGGATACGTAGGAAGCCTTTTCAGGGACCGAGATCATTGGACATCCTCCTTAGGAATAAGCCCCAAATTAAACCCCAAATCATCAAGGAATCCTTTTTAGGAATTAAGTGTAAATCATCTCTCTCAAAGGACCATACTCTCCTATGAGACTGAATGAAGTACAAGAACTCTAATTCCTATTCAAACCCGGATACATAGGAAGGTTTTTCAGGGGTCGAGCTTACTAGGCATCCTACTTAGGAATAAGCCCCAAATTAAACCCGAAATCATCAAGGCATCATTTTTAGGAAGTAATCCTAAACTCATATCTCTCAAAGGACCATACACTCTTATGAGACTGAATGAACTATGAGAACTCTGATTTATGTTCAAACCAAGATATGTAGGAAGCCTTTTCAAGGTCCGAGCTCACTGGGCATCCTACTTAGAAATAATCCCCAAATTAAACCCCAAATCATCAAGGCATCCTTTTCAGGAAGAAAGCCTAAACTCATCAATCTCAAAGGACCATTCTCTCTTATTAGGATTATCGAACTATGTGGTCTTTGATTCTCATCCATATGGGATACGCAGGAATCCTCATTGAGGTTCAAAACCAACACTTCAAATCAACCCTTTTCTCCTCGGGCTATATTCCCAACATGGCGTGATCTTACTTGGAAACCCATATCCTTTCCATGTTCTTTGGGATGCTTCAGCATAATTCCCACACTATGTTTTTACCAATCACTTTTTGCTTAGAGGTCCTTATCACATGACCTTAAAAGTTATGATGTGTCCTATTAAGTGGCACCGAACTATGAGGGTTCCGATTCCATTCACAAGGATATATAGGTAGCCCATTTTACTGGAATGGTCCCAAGATCAAAACAAAGCTTTGTCTCCCTAGATGACAATAAATTCCAAAGTTCCCCACTAAGTGGCTTAAAAACCAGTATCATCACAAATATGATTAGAAGAATATCTAATCAGTATATTAGATGATACCATTGATGTTGAACCTCTAATACCGATAGATATTTTCATTAATGAAGAACCTTTAATGCATACTAATGATTATAAATTTTACCCATGTTAATAAGTGAATGTAAATTCTAGGGTATACTTATGATATATTTGATCAATTAATAAGGATTCATGAAAATATATTAAATTTAAAAAGAGATTCCTAGAGTAGACAATAATTCCCCCCAAAAGGGTGTGATCAGTCCAACCTCTCATCCTCTCTACCAATGCACATTCTTAAGTATCATAAAGTTAAAACTTAATGAATGCCTACCTTTGGAAAGTAGGTCCCCTTTGGATAAAGAACTATTGGAATTTTCTAGTTCCATAAATAAATCCAATGGAAACCACTTGGAAATAGTGATTCTTAAAACTAGAACACATGTTTCAAGGAACTACGAAACAAAAATGGTGAACCCGATGTGAATCCTTAACCAAGTTAATAATGTTACCCACCTGTTAGGCCCCTATCAATTGATAATGGAAGGATAGAAAATTGAATAAATCATGCATGAATCCATCTAAAAATATGTTTCTTTAATATATTTTTTTGTTTTCCATTTTTCTTCTCAGAATTCCCTTTCATTCCAAAAATGGATTTCTCCAAGACAAAATTTGCGAACTTCCCGACTGTTGCACAAGTTGGATATCCATCCACGGGAAGGACATCATCACCAACCCATTGTATTCAATGTTGGGTCACTAATGTTCTTATAAATGAATATCACCAACAAAGTATAATCTTGAATTTGGAGGCTTCTCGATAGGCCCTCCAAGTAAATAACAATCCTCGATCATCTGGCCATCAACGAACCATGATCAAGAAGAAAACGGTTCCAACCACTGTTTCCAACCGTTTCGGGTCCTTATCCCTAGAACATAATTATCAATCCCTCCTATACTATAGGGAGGTGGATCAAGAGGTTACTCGAAGACTCAATTCAATAATGAAGGAGTCCTTCCTGAGGACTCCCACCAGCAGTTGCCGCCAAAATGGTGTGGTAGTATACTCTCAACATGATGGGGGTGTTGCCTCTAGACATTTGGACCAGGTCTCTCAGAACTGGGAATGCAAGACGAACCGCTAGGGAAAATGTTCAGTCAAAAGGGATCAGTTTATCACCTCTTCCTCCTCTAGAGAAGTCCATAAATTTAACTTGATGGAAAACAACGAGCAGACACATACACCCATCTGTCCTAATTTTGCTGCTCAAAAGACTCATCTGACAGCAACCCACTAATCCCACTAGATAAACCTAGTGGAGTACTATGAACAGAAACATACACTTGCTTACAACTCATCATCAGGTTAGCAGGCTCGTCTGACTGCATTTAAAGAAGCCCGCCAATCTAATGTGGTGGCAACTGGTAAACAAGAACATACACCTATTTGCAATCATCAATTCTGTCAGCAGTCTTGTCTTCCAGTATTGAAGGAAGTACATCAACCATACTTGAAAAAAAATCCATTTGGTACATACATTTGAAAATGTTCATCAAGACTACCAACAGTCTCATTTGGTTGCACCCGGATAAGTTAGTCGGAAAGCTCCGACGACAAATTTGGGGCAGACCCAACTCTCTACCCCTAGGCATGAGTACTGTCAATATCCATTGATAGGAAAAGGAGGAAAAGAGAAGTCACATACACTTACTCTAGATACGGAATCGATGTATATTCACGTTCTGGCTATTGAAGTCACCAAACACATCTTTTCAATGGTGAAAGGGCAGACACATATTCTTGCCCATATTATGGAAACATGCAAGGATATTTTAACAACTACTTCAACAGTATCAGGGGAACAGACACATAAATCTATCCCCACACATGGGATGACACATTGTAATTCCATCCTGAAGTAGATACATACCTATGTTCCGGTCTAGGAGGGTCATGGGTCATATTCCCCCATATCATACGGACAACAAGATCGGGAACATACACCATTTACAATTGGAGGTAATCAGTTAGTTTTGGTAATTACTCCAAGTTAGTCACATACAATTACCCATGATATCAACTTTAATTAGAAATTGTCCCAAACTAAATATAAGAGAACATCCAAAAAGAAGTCTCACCAAACACTGTAGTAAAATCAAGAGTCATGCTAGGATTTGGATCCTCTTAATGATGGAGTTCTTGAAGCCCTCAGAAATTTATTTATTGTATCTCAAGATATTACCCTCTCATTACCAAATTATGGGATTGGTAGTTGTAATTCTAAAGTTCCTCATCAGACACTTCATCATGAAGGCTTGCTTCATGAAAATTCGGTCAATCCAGAGTGTTTATCTCCGGATGAGAGTCACGGCAACCCTCCGTGTGGACAGAAGACCAAAGAGAAAGAAGATTTATCCCTTGCTGTAATGCATCATGGTGGTCCTCCCCATGATGGAATTCACTGCAAAATTCCTCTACGCAGTAGTATTTTGCATTTTCAAGACAATTCCATAATTGACAATGTAGCGATGAGAAAGTCATCCTATCTTAAGGCACTTGAAAACACAAGTCCAGTCATGTCTGATGCCTTGTCATTTAAGGGTGAAACACTTTCTCAAACAAAATACATCTTAAGGGAATGATCATTATCTGAACCTCCCTTGGGTTATTTCTCTTCAAATATAGAGCATCCACTTTGGTCAAACCAAGTAGAGAAACCTCTAGTGAAAGATGATGAAGATATGTTAAACATGAAGAAACAATTAGCTAGAGGAGAAATACCAGTCATGTTCTGGCCTTTGAAAAATTCTCAGTATAACATTCCAGAATTGATGACAGAAGATTGAATTCATGACATCTACCCCAACTTATGGAAAAATCTTCATCATTTGAAAAACAAAGTATTACCATATTATGAATATAAAAATCATGTAAAGGTAATAGAAGGGTTGCAATTCCAAATTGACTTCACCTCTCTCTTAGTTTCCCAATATCCAAATGTTGAAAAACTACTGAGAACCCTTTATCATGCATGTCTCAATGCTCTAAAGAGACTATGCCAGTTAATTCCTGATTCTCCATCTAGTGTTTTTATCAGAGGATGGGGTGCATATGGAGCATTGCATTTCACTGCACTCCAAAATCAGCAATGTTCTCAAAAAGTAGTCTCATGCAATGTTATTTCCCATGGTCAGCCACAATCAATAGATTTTTTATGTAATCGGATGTATACTCAAGAATAGGCCTCAACCATTTCTCATCAGAATCAGGCCCAAAGAAAAGAAGTTGTTGAGTTTCTTTTACATAAAGCATCCGATAAACTTGAGCAGGTGTCTTACTTAGAGGATGTTAGGTGTCATAGAATAAAAATGTCTAAAATAGAACAATAATATTCCAAAACAGGAGATTTAAATGGTTGTCAGGTGATTAACCTAGATAATTTATGAACCAAAATCCACAAAATCAGAAGAGCAGTTGCACAAATTTCATCCATAGTAGTTCAAGAATCACCTCATCTTGAAAATATGGGGGCTCATTTAATTCAACCTTAAAGTTCATTCAACAAAGTTCAAAGGTTTGAAGAAGAATAACAGGAACATCCCTAGCCTGCAGGGCTGGGGGATTTTTCACATCTGTAATCCCCTCCTCAACGGAAGTCAGTTTTCTATCGATTAGGGAAGAAGCCCCAAGGAAAGTGTAAAACTGAACTATCCAAGGACTCCCTTTGGGTTATTTTCCGCCAAAACGTTCCAGGGAATTCATCATATAGGAGAATTAAGTCTCATGAAAGACACAAAGCAAGATGATCTTGCAAAAATACTGATAGAATACCATCGATTGATTACGTGTCAGTAAATTTCATTAACACCATTACAGAAGATCCACTAAAAAATAAGTCCAGTTTAGGGGAATCAAGAGATGAAGTTCTTGTCCATAGTATGGTACACACTGAGGAAAATGAAGAAGGTCTGTGCACCAGAAATCAGAGGTTTACCCAGAATCTAGGTATGCCTTCAAATAACCAACTCCCCCTCTCTAAAAGAAATCTAACAAGGGGAAAGGAAAAATTCAGATTGCATCTCAATTTTCCACTGGAGAAGGTCAATCTCTTTCACTTGAAGAGATATTTTCACAGTAAGAAGAGGAAATGAAGGTGTTTAAAAGACTCAATACATAATTACTTCAAAACAACATTTCTGCTAGACGTACTCCCCAGACAGGTCCTCAACTTGAAAATCATGTAGGAGCTCCTCAGCAATGAGGATTTGTAGTAACTACAGATGCAGATAATGAATTCCCTCTACTGGGAACACAATCAAGACAGGACCATATACATACTGATAGGCCTGTTCCCATGGGTTATCCAAGGCAGATATCCGCACCACCATTAGTGGTTTTTTCGGTTGTTTCACTAGCTCAAGCTCCAGTTGTTATACCTACACAAGTTCTAGCTCATCCATATGTTCCCCAAATGCTTATAAAAACAATAGAGGCATTAGTGACTTGATTGGAAGCTATGGAAGAATGATGTGCACCAGTTTAGCTGAAAAAAGGAGCTTACCCTGAATGGGTGGATGCAATTTCTCCCCAACTAAATTTTGTGAATAAAACATTCCAGATCTTTACTTGTTTAGGAGATCTAGAACAAATATTTACCCATTTTGTTTCTCGTTGTGATCCCATGATGGTAACTTCTCAACAACAAGTAGTAGTCAAGCTTAGGTTTTTTGTGCAGTCATTACAAGTACCAGCTTTTGTCTGGTATACAAGTTTACAATCTCAATCAATTACTAGAAGGGAAGATCTCTGTCATAAATTCCTTCTTAAATTTAGCTCAACTCTACCAAAGATGACAGTTTTTTATCTAACCAATTGTAAACAAAGGGAGAATGAAATAGTTTCAGATTTCATTGCATGATGGAAAGGATTAACATATTCCTTAAGTTTAGCACTCCCTCAAGAAGAGTCAATGCCAATTTGTGTGGCAAATTTGTGTGATGATCTATGCACACCACTGATCCCTATGAAATAAACAGGAGGTTTTTGATACCTTACTTCAATAGCTCAATAGATAGAAGACTCTATTATAAAAACTAAGGATAAAACTCACGTAATTCCATTAACTATGGGGAGGAGGATAGGAATGGCAGGAGGTGCTACAATCACACTCAAGTAGGCACTTGTACCTACTTCTTCTTCAAGACCTTCATCATACCGAAAGGGTTCCACTTCCTAATCATCAGCAGCAGCAACTACCTCGTCAAGATTATCAAAGAGATAAAAGGTGGAAATAGTTTGAAGAATTAAAGAATAAAGTTTATTCTTTCAGGAATGAACAAGTTCCCGGTTACTTCATCTCAACCATAGAATACAATTTGGTTTAGTTACCAAGGCCAAAGAAGCCAAATAAAGATGGAGATGAAGATCTTATGAATTATTGTCCCTTTCACCAGATGTTGGGACACCCCAATTAGGAATGTTTTGTTTTCAAATACCTTCTGCAAAAGATGGTAGAATCTGGACAAGTGAAACTGAAAAGTTCATCAGCTCGAGTAGCATGTGTTACTGCTACTAATCCAAAATAATAAGGCAAATGGAAAGTGGTCAAAAGTAAAAATGTGCAGAAATATGATGATTGGATGATCAGAAAAATGATCAATCGGACTCATGCCATTTTATGAACATAGTTGAAACAACCGATTTTGTCTTCTTCCACTCCTACCGTACCAAAACCACCATCATCAAAAGATCATTCTTTAATAAAGAAAAGTGATTATAAGGATAAAGAGTAGTCAGAAGAAGATGATCTCAAGTTAAGGCCAAATGTTTCCTTGACCTTGGAAGATTTTATGCCATTTTTTTCAAAAGCATGGGCACCACCCTGCCAAAAGGTACAACCAGAATTAACTTGTCAACAAGAATCTTTGTCAGATGAAGAATTGATCTTGGTTTTGTTAATGTTATCCATTTAACAGATCCTTATGCCAATGGTGATTCTGATTATAATGAGCTAGAATTCCGCGTACCCAATTGGGGAACTATAGTAAGAGTCCAAGGTCGAGGATACATGGGAAGATGTGGGAATTCTAGAAATCACCATTTTAACACTACCCCATCTCGAACCATATATGCGGCAGAAACTCATGGAAGAGACCTTAAACGGGCTCAATAAGAACACAGAGTTTCTTCCATGAAAGATAGGTTCGGTTCTGACACAAATATTTTGGAAGAACGATTAGAAGTCACATCGTCTTATTCTCAGTAAATGAATAGACCTAGTTAGTCTAATTTACCAAATCCATGAGTATTTCCATCTTCTGCTCCAACACAGAGTACCTCTACATCAGAAGCATCAACTTCCAAAGCACCTGCAAAACCACATCTCCATTCTAGGAAATGTAAACCTTTGGACCAAAAGTATGATGTCTTGAAACAATTGGCCCAATTACAAGCCATGTTATCAATTCTGGATGCTTTGAATCTATCAAAAGAACTTCGAGAATCACTCATTGAGGCTTTGTCAAGTCCTCAAGAGTTTGAAACCAAAGTTTCTATTGTGGAGGTTTACCGTATAGAGAATGATTCTACAGAATGTCATGTAGTCATATATTTTAAAGATGAATATGAAAATGATGTGGTGCATGGGCATATCTGACCCTTGTATTTGTCTGACATGGTCAATGACATAGACATCTGATGAGCCTTCATTGATAATGGCTCTAGAGTCAACCTCATTCCTATTCATACACTTAGTCGATTAGGCCTGACTGAATCTGAATTATCTCCTTTGACTTTAATGTTTTAGGCTTATGACAAGAATGAACAAAAAAATTCGGGTGATATTACACTCAGAACTCAATTTAGAGATCTTGTGTCTAATTCAGATTTCATGGTTGTTTGTCAAGACACAACCTTCAATATTCTACTTGGAAGGCCTTGGATGCATCAACATGCAGCCATACCTTTTTCATATGACCAATGTCTTAAGTACTATTTCAATGGTCAAATCGAAAGATTGTATGGTGACAAGGATCTGTTCAAAACATGTGAATCTAAATACATTGAGGCAGAGTTTTATCACACAAAAGGAATGGATTCCATGAAAAAAACCCAGAGTTAATGCTTCAAATGGACTGGAAAAGACCCCAGCAATTCCATTTATGCATATGAGTACAGATTATGTGTTACCCATCAATCAAATTTAAAAGGTAAACCCAAATCTGGAAACTTGTCCTGTAACATCGATAATGTTAATTATGACAATTGAGCCTGACAACATAGAAGAAACTATCGATCCACCAAGCAATGATGAAATCCTAAATGGAGATGTTTTCATTTCATCCACTAAACAACAACAAGACTCTACTTTTTCTACCAGAGTAGAAGATATTGTAGCAATGATAGATAAATAAAAAGATGTTGATTCTCAATCCTTCAATCCCTCTTTATTACCATAGTACGACCCTTCGTCATCAATAGGGTCATATATGGTGGCATCTTCTTCAGGATGTTAAAATATTGATTTCCCCTCTAACTCTGGGAGTTTTTCCTCATCGTCTACTCTGAAAATAGGAAAATAATAGGTAACGTGTAATGAAGAAGAAGATGTAGATCTCAGGGATGCTCCTAGAGCATTTGAGTAAGGTGTCTCTACCACTGTGGATGAGCTCAGAGAAATATATCTGGGTACAGAAGAAGATCCACTCCCCACTTTAACTAGTACGACCATGAACTCTAAATTGAAAGAGGTGTATACTTCATTTCTAAAGAAACATTGAGATATATTTTCTTGGAATTATACATAAATTTTTGGTCTTAATCCAGATGTAGCCACCCATCATTTGGGTTTTCCAGAAGAACACCATGGATTCAAGCAGGCAGCAAGAATAACACACCCAACTCATGCCTCTAAAATTGAAGCTGAAGTTTATAAGATTATAAAGGCCAACTTTGTTAGGGAAGTTTAGTATCTCAAATGGTTGGCCAATAATGTCCCGGTGAAAAAAGAAGAATGGGAAAATTAGAGTTTGCATTGATTTCAGAGATCTTAATCGGCATTGTCCTAAAGATGATTTTCCATTTCTGATTACATAGCATCTAATTGATGCAAGGGGTGGCTATGAAGCTATTTACTTCATGGATGGATACTCTGGGTATAATAAAATTTGTATGGCCCTGAAGGATGAAGAATCTATAGCCTTCAGAGCCCCTTAAGGAGTGTTTTGCTATCGAGTAATGCCCTTTGGCTTAAAGAATGCAAGTGCAACATATCAACGTGCCATGCACCATATATTCAAACCTGTCTTAAGGACATTTGTTGAATGTTATGTGGATGATTTAGTGGTCAAATCCAGACAATTTTCGAATCACTTGGATGATTTAGAAACCATATTCCATAAACTTCGGCAACACAATTTGAAGATGATCCCCTTGAAATGTTCTTTCAGGGTAACCTCAGGAAAGTTCCTTGGCTTTGTTGTATGCCATCGTGGTATCAAAGTTGATCCTGAGAAAACAAAATCAATCCTTGGTATGTCACCTCCAATTTTTTTTAAAGAATTAAGAGGACTCCAAGGACACTTGGCCTATATTCGGCGCTTTATCACCAGTTTGGCAGGTAAGTGTTTTCCCTTTACTAGATTAATGAAGAAGGGAGTCACCTACCAATGGACCAAAGACTAACAAGAAGCATTTGATACCCTCAAGAAATATATATTGATTCTAGCAGTATTAATGCCACCTGTTTAAGGAATACCACTTATTCTCTATGTGAAAACTTTAAACCAATCATTGGGTGCCTTCCTCGCCCAAAAGAATGATGCTGGGAATGAAACCAGCCATTACAATCTCAGTCGAACTATGCTTGATGTAGAAACTTGATATTAAAATAAAATTGCTACCTGGCATTAATCTTTGTAGTTCAAAAACTGATGCACTACTTGTAACATCATTAGGTCCAATTGGTATTGTTTTTTACGCTTTCGCTGGGGCGTGCGCATCTATCATGTGGACGACGCGCAACTGTTACCCCGCATTCCCACTTTCCAAAGGCGGGTGGCATCCTCTCCTTACTTAGAGACGTCTAATCCTTGATTGAAACGGGATGATGAGATTTAGTTTCTTCCTTCAGTGGATTCCTCCTCGGTGCTCGTCACCTAGTCTGGGTCTCCCTTATAGACTTAAGATGTTGTTCCTAAAACTCTTCCAGGCGCCATATCTTCATGGACACTAGTTAATTACACTACTTATGTCAGGACATTCCAAGGGGTCTGGTCAGGGCAGCAACCTTCGGTTAGGGGAGTAGTCACATTGGACATCACTGGCATGTCTGGACGCTGGGAGATTGGAATATCTGTCTTCTGCCCCTTATTATATGGATTATTGAGGGAGATGAAGCCCGAGGCATCCCAAATCAAACGCGGGGAATCAGATTCCATGAGAATGTATCTGAGGTTTTCCTCAGCTTCCCATGTTTAAAAAAGGGTATTCCTCATGTTTAACATCCAGTGGAGATGGATCGGACTGATTAGAACACTGATAAGAGTGGATCAGATGGAGGAACTCCCTGGAGGGAACACCAATACTGGGGCCATAATGTGGGTGGCCTCCCGAATGTTCTCAAACGGAATGGGGAATGGGACGGCATGATCCTACCAGGATTTGGCATCCCAGGTGAGGATTAGGATGGGTGATTAAGTAAAGGGGGGTGGAATATGGCCATCGCAAGGGCGATGGTGAATTTGGGCTTGAGTCTTGAAGAGGCTTCCTACGTATCCTTATGGCAGGGAATCAAAATCCGCGTATTTCAGTGAGATGATGGGACACCAGGGTAGGTGACCCGTGAGAATGGATGCATGGATGGGACCCAGAAGAAGTGGAACCTCCGGGTTGGGGCATGAGCTTATTGAGACACATAGGCTCGAGGGAGAGATCAGGATGATACATGAGTGATGGGCTCGAACCTCATGGAGGCTTCCTACATATCCTCGTGGTAGGGAGTCAAAGTCCATGTAGTTCAGGATGGGGGATACAGTTTAACGTCATGTGGTATGGGGGTTAACCGATGTGAAGATGGTCGGAACGATCGGGTGGTGGGCTTGAACCTCGAGGAGGCTTCCTACGTACCATGCCTTGACATGGATCAAAGTCCTTGTAGTTCGGGATGGTGTTTGGGGCTTACACTCTGAGGCGGCCCAAGGTGTTGGTGAACCGACATGAAGATGGTCGAAATGACCGGGTGGTGGGCTTGAACCTCATGGAGGCTTTCTACATACCATTCCTTGACATGGATCAAAGTCCTTGTAGTTTGGGATGATGTTTAGGGATTATACTCTGAGGTGGCCCAAGGTGTTGGTGAACCGACGTGAAGATGATTGGAACGACTGGGTGGTGGGCTTGAACCTCATGGAGGCTTCCTACGTACCATGCCTTGACATGGATCGAAGTCCTCATAGTTTGGGAAATGGCTTGGCACACCGACATGGAGATGGTCGAGGCCAATGGTTGTTGGGCTTGAACCTCGGGGATGCTTCCTACGTACCACGCCTTGACATGGATCAAAGTCCTCATAGTTCAGGATGGTGTTTGAGGCTTACACTATGAGGCGGCCCAAGGTGTTGTTGAACTAATGTGAAGAGGGTCGGAATGACCATGTGGTGGGATTGAACCTCGTGAGGGCTTCCTATGTACCATGCCTTGACATGGATAAAAGTCGTTGTAGTTCGGGAAAAGGCTTGGCACACCGACACGGAGACGGTCAGGGCCAATGGTTGTTGGGCTTGAACCTCGGGGAGGCTTCCTACATACAATGCCTTGAAATGGATCAAAGTCCTCGTAGTTCAGGATGGTGTTTGGGGATTACAATCTGAGGTGGCCCAAGGTGTTGGTGAACATATGTGAAGATGGTCAGAACGACCGGGTGGCGGGCTTGAACCTCATGGAGGCTTCCTACGTACCATGCCTTGACATGGATCAAAGTCCTCGTAGTTTGGGAAATGGCTTGGCACACTGAAACGGAGACGGTCGGGGCCAATGGTTGTTGGGCTTGAACCTCGGGGAGGCTTCCTACATACAATGTCTTGACATGGATCAAAGTCCTCGTAGTACAGGATGGTGTTTGGGGCTTATACTCTAAGGCGGCCCAAGGTTTTGGTCATGGTTGGTGTTTTCCCTAAGCTCGCGTGAGCCATGCTCGGTGTGAGAAACAAAAGATAGAAGAGACCTGACGATCAGGTCGCGAAAGGTGCGTCCGTGGGAAATGGAGTGGGGCTTACGCGTGATTAACGACCCAAATAGGAAACAGGGGCTTATGTGTGGTTAGTATCCCGAGAAGGTAGGGACTTACTCCAAGATGGAGGCCCATGGAGAGGAAGGTCACTTCCCCTGACTACATCAGTGCGAGGAAGGTCCTCATACTGGTAGAGCCGATCACGGGTAGGACCTCTGTGCTGGGAGTTGGTGAAGTGAAGTTGGCCTCTACCCCTCTGATTGCAGGGGCAAGGAGGACCTTCGACGGCTGGTACAAGGAAATGGGGAGGGCCTCCATGTTGGTGAGTGACCAGGCGTGCAATGTCTCCATACATGCAGTCTGTTGCAGGTGGAGTAACCACGTACCTAGTGTAGTGAGCGCGGGAGAGACCCCCGTATGGAGTGTTGCTGTCACGGGGAAGACCCTTGCTTGGGATGAAGGTGGCACGGGTCAGACCTCCAATACAAGGTCGGAAGTAGGGAGGACCTTCACCTTCCATAGTGGCGGTATGGAGTGGGCCTCCACACTGGGTGGCATTGCTGCAGATTGGTCTGCAACGACCATCGCCTGTGCCGACAACTGAGAGAGTCGGCCCAGCCTACCCATGGGGCGGTTGGGGCCTCGATCTAGGTTGGGCGTATAACAGCCCCTGCTCAACTTATGCGGGGAGTTGGGGATATGAGTCAGTGGTGGCTCCGGACATAGTAGTCGATGACATTGACGCGCCACAGTGGGTGTCCTCTTCCATTTGCACCCGATGCTGGCATCGGGTAAGATAAACCGGAGCCGGTGGTGCAGGTGCGTGGATTACCTACTCCTTGGATCATGGAACCAGTTGGTGGTGCTGATGCAGCCTGGTGGGAACCCTTTCCGGGAGCCCTTGGAGTGAGACTCCGATCGGGCCGACCCAGACATCCTGTACGTCATCGACGTAGGGCAAGGAGTTGTCAGGGCCTTCTGGGGACATGATCCTGAAATGATTTAATGTCGGGGTGGGGAGCAGCGGCTCCCTGCACAGCCCTCGGGGGTGGCATTGACAGCGAAGCGCAGCCACCTATAGATCTAGGCGGGCCATATCCCTGGTGGGGATGATCCCCTCCTCCTCGTACCTGCGTACAAGGTCATTAATTACCCTTTGCTGGATACTTTCCAATGGGGAGAGGGGGTGTGGGCACCCAGTAGTCATGGAGGTTGAGGACGTCATGGAAGAGGAAGAACTGCATGGGGTGGTCGTGATGATATTTATCGTTCCCCTGTGTCGGTGGGTAGGAGGTGATCGAGTTCCGGATGCAACAACTTGGTTCCTAAATGCAGGGAGATGAACTCATTAATATTGATAGGAAAAGAAACCGACAACCAGTGCCCTAGCACCATTCTGTCTTCCATGGCTGGTAACAGGGATCCACACTATAAAAGTCGCAGAACGGAATGATCAACGTACTGACTACCACAACTGCTAGCGAGTTTCACATCAGGACAACTATTTTCTTGGTGGGACCTGGTGTTGGATGACGGGGTCTGAGGACGTGTTAATCCACTGATGCCTTGAACGATACTAGTCTCCGTACTGAGGAGAATATCTTCATGTCGGGTTCACCATTTTTTTTTCTGACGCTTTCACCGGGGTACATGCATCTGTCATGTGGAGGACGCACAACTGTTACCCCACATTCCCGCTTTCCAAAGGCGGGCGGCATCCGGTCCTTATTCAGGGACGTCTAATCCTTGATCGAAACAGGATGATGGGATATTCGTTCTTACTTCCATGGATTCCTCCTCAGAACTCGTCACCTAGTCTGGGTCTCCCTTATAGACTTAAGATGTTGTTCGTGAAACTCTTCCTGGCGCCATATCTTCATGGACACCAGTTAATTACACAGCTTCTATTAGGACATTCCAAGGGGTTCGGTCAGGGAAGAAACCTTTGGTTAGGAGAGTAGTCACGCTGGGCATCACTAGTGTGTCTGGACGCTGGGGGATTGGTGTGTCTGTCTTATGTCCCTTATTACAGGGCATCTCGAGGGCGCGGAAGCCTGAGGAATCCCACATTGAACGTGTGGAATCGTATTCCACGAGCATGTATCAAAGGTTTTCCTCATCTTCCCATGTTTGACACTGGGTATGTCGTAAGTTTAACATCCAGTAGAGATGGATCAGACTGATCAGAACACTGATTAGAGTGGATCATATGGAGGAACCCCTGGAGGGAACAATGATATTGGGGCAATCATGTGGGTGGATTCCCGAATGTTGTCAAACATAAAGGGGAATGGGGTGGTATGATCCCACCGAGATGTGGTGGCCTGGTTGAGGATCAGGACGGGTGATGAAGTGAAGGGGGGTGGAATATGGACATCGTAAGGGTGACAGTGAAGTTGGGATTGAGTCTTGAAGAGTCTTACTACGTATCCCCATGGCAGGGAATCAAAGTCTGCGTAGTTTGGTGAGACGATGTGATACCTGGGGAGGTGACCCGTGAGAATAGACACATCGATGAGACCTAGAAGAAGTGGAACCTCTAGGTTGGGGCATTAGTTTCCATAGACACATAGGCTCAAGGGAGATATTAGGATGAGATGGGAGTGATGGGATCGAACCTCATGGGGGCTTCCTACGTATCCCCGTGGAAGGGAATCAAAGTCCACATAGTTCTGGAAGGGGGATACCATTTAACGTTATACGGGATGGGGGTGAACTATCCTGAAGATGGTCGGAATGACCAGGTGGTGGGCTTGAACCTCGTGGAGGATTCCTACATACCATGCATTGACATGGATCAAATTCCTTGTAGTTCGGGATGGTGTTTGGGGCTTACACTCTGAGGTAGCCCAAGGTGTTGGTGAATCGATGTAAAGATGGTTGGAATGACTGGGTGATGGGATGGAACCTCATGGAGGATTCCTATGTACCATGCCTTGACATGGATCAAAGTCCTCATAGTTCGAGATTGTGTTTGGGTATTAGACTCTGAGGCGGCCCAAGGTGTTGGTGAACCGACGTGAAGATAGTTGGAACGACCAGGTGGTGGTCTTGAACCTCGTGGAGGATTCCTACATACCATGCCTTGACATGGCTCAATGTCCTTGTAGTTTGGGAAATGTCTTGGAACACCGACACAGATACGGTCAGGGCCAATGGTTGTTGGGCTTGAAACTCAGGGAGGCTTCCTACATACCATGACTTGACATGGATCAAAGTCCTCATAGTTTGGGATGGTGTTTGGGGCTTACACTATGAGGCAGCCCAAGGTGTTGGTGAACCGATGAGAAGATGGTCGGAACGACCGGGTGGTGTGTTTGAACCTCATGGAGGCTTCCTACGTACCATGCCTCGACATGGATCAAAGTCCTCATAGTTCGGGAAATGGCTTGGCACACCGACACGGAGACGGTCGGGGCCAATAGTTTTTGGGATTGAACCTCGGGGAGGCTTCCTACGTACCATGCATTGACATGGATCAAAGTCCTCGTAGTTCGGGATGGTGTTTGGGGCTTACACTCTGAGGCGGCCCAAGGTGTTGGTAAACTGACATGAAGATGGTCGGAATGACCGGGTGGTGGGCTTGAACCTCGTGGAGGTTTCCTACCTACCATGCCTTGACATGGATCAAAGTCCTCGTAGTTCGAGAAATGGCTTGGCACACTGACACGGAGATGGTCGGGGCCAATTGTTGTTGGGATTGAACCTCAGGGAGGCTTCCTACATACCATGTCTTGACATGGATCAAAGTTCTCATAGTTCGGGATTGTGTTTGAGGCTTACACTCTAAGGCAACCCTAGGTGTTGGTCATGGTCGGTGCTTTCCCTAGGCTCACATGAGCCATGCTCAGTGTGAGAAAGAAGAGATAGAAGAGACCTGACGATCACGTCGTGAAAGGTGTGTCCATGGGAAATGGAGTGGGGCTTACGTGTGATTAATGGCCAAAAGAGGAAGCAGAGGCTTATGCGTGGTTAGTAGCCCGAGAAGGTAGGGAATTACTCCAGGATGGAGGCCCATAGCGACAAAGCACATCAGGAGAGGGACTTGGTACCGAAGAAAGGAGGAGCACCATTTCCCACCACTCGCTTCGCTGGCCCTGGGGACCAAAGATGAAAGGAGGATCATGGATGCTGCCTCTGGCAAGAAAAGCTAGGGTCTTACACCAAGGTGGTTTCCCTTTCCTCGTGGACAAACGCCACTCCAATAAAGAGGATATCATACCATGTGAGGGGTGATCCCATCCCCATGGAGACGAGTGGGTGTGGAGAATTTCCACGGTGGGGGACCCTGCGTGCAAGGAACAGGGTGAGGTCATAGTTTAACATAATGTGATGTAGATGATGGTGCTTGGAAATTTAACGTCTTGCAACTCGGATGAGGTGGGTTTACTCCACACCCCTAAGACTAACATAACTGGTACCCTCTGCTCCTTGGTGCAAAGAGGCGACAAGCAAAGCCGTGGTGAGGGGGTGTTATAGAGTGAACCATCAAGGATTCCATGTTAGTGTGGCTATGGGAAGAAGCAATAGCCGTTAGAAAGCCTATGCGAAGAGGCATGATGTGAAGCAACGCAACAGGAAGAACCATCCAAGGGACTTTGAAGTTACTTCGCATGATCCTAGAAGATCGTACAGGAAAACAGTGTATGATGTGGATGCCCGGGGCATGAGAGAAACCCGCGAATGGAATCTATAAGAAGAGAATCAGAAACTTTCACAAAGTGACGCTCAAGTATCATGGGGAAAGCAAGTGAAGTGGTAGCCGAGAAGCATAGGGGTGAGGGGTCCCGAAGAATTGAACGCAACCTTTGAGGCCTGCGTGTGAAATAAGTAGCCCTGTGCAAAAACAAACACCAGGCTGGCGTGAAATCAGTGAGGATTTCGTGGAAATGGAGCTGAGGCTTTGCGCGCAACTCGGAAGGATTGCGTGCAAGGAGTAAGAATTGTGCGCAATTGGGAGAGACTGCGCGCAATGACTGGGGTGCGCGCAATTGAAGGGGATTACACGCAATTGGTCGGCCTACGTGCAAGTGGAAGGGATTTCACGCAAGGGGTGGACCCCAAATAGATTGTAATTCAGTCTAAACCAAGGGGATCTCGTGCGAAGGCGGACCCTGGGGCGTCTTGGTATGGAAAGAACTATACCTGAAATCCATATTTTCACGCACGAAAGGAAAATTTCTTGCATGAGAGCTGGTTCAAATTCCTCATCCCGGAAGTCAAAGGGGGTCGCCTTCTATTTATAGGCATTTGGGGGCATGGAAAATAGGTCAACACAAAATAATTGCATGCCGATTTTGGCGGCATGAAATGTCAACTGCACGGGGTGGGGGCGCGAAATTTTCCGCACCCTCGCCAAGAACTCGCGCGAATCCCGGAGCATTACGCGTAGTGCATTTTTTCAAGCGATTATGAAGTTTTTTCATGCGACTCCTCCAGGCCCCTCAAACTGGGTCCCCGGATCCGAATATGACTTCTCTTTTTTATTTTGAAACTTTTTTTAGCCCCTGAGCATTTTTTGGCGTTTAAAAATTCCTCCCCTCAGAATCAGATCAGCGAGGGGCCACAACGGTCAGATTTTGAGGGAAACACTGAAATTAAAAACTCTGTGGGGGTCCTTATGCGCTAAAAACCAAGAGCGGTGCGCAAAACCCAAGGGGGAACAGAATCTTCTTTTCACGTGCGTGGGTAATCCAGGATTTGCTTATAAAATACACTGCAGGTCCCATGGTCCATACGAATTTCCTCTCGCGACAAGATCCAATCTCTCATGCACAAAAATTTCTCTGGTCCCACGCAAGAACTGCTCTGGTTGCACGCAATCCCACCGAGATCATGCGTCTTTTTTCACGCAAACCCGGGGTTTTTTGCACCGCATCCTGATATTTCCCGACGGTAGCTGATCTTTTTTCCTCATCCTCTCATTTCCCGCACCATCTACTCAAACACTTATCGAAAGAAGATGGCCGCAAAATAGGTTGATGAGGGAGAAGCTACTACTCAAAGGGTTGTAATGGTCGCCAACCCTGAGGTTTATGGTGCCAAAAGGATTTTCTCCAATAACCATACCCTTTTCAATATGCTAACCCCTGCCCAAAAGGAGTACACCTTGTCCAACAATCTGCCACTATGGGACTTAGGTATCTTGGAGGAGGTCCCATTGTTGGGTTTTGATGTTGATAAAATGTGGTCATGGGTGACCCGTGAGGATGATCTCCCTCGATAAAACATCACCAAAAATGTTCTTCCTGCCATGGAAACTAGAAATATGGACGTTTACAACCTGAATCCCAAGACTAGGACCATTTCAGGGAGTGACCTTGTCACGGAGAGTTCCTCGGCCCTCTAAGCAAGCACCTTCCATCAAAGCGTCACTGATGAGGCTAATGGATGGCTGCAGGACTGGGACTTGCAGTCCAGAGGAAACTTCACCAGTGAATGGGCCTGGGCGTACTGGGTTCTCCATACATGTGACCAATTTGGGTCCAAACTATGGCATATTGGCCTTTTCGAGGCAGTGTGCACGTCCCAATTTCACTTCTATCGGCATCACGAGCTTGGTCCAGAGTTGTTCACTCAGTGGTCCCCCGATACCAATACCTTCCATCTTCATCATGGAGAAGTTAGTATCAGTCATTGGGACATTAACTACATTAGGGGTATCCCTTTGGAGGGCCACTAATATGATGAGTTCCTTCCGCTAATGAGCACTTGGGGAGACGGATCAAGAACCCCCACGCTGACATGGCACTTTTTAGATATGGCTAAGGAAAGGCTGGGGGTTAAGGATTTCCTGAAGGCCATCGCTTACAAGGACTGGTTTAGCCTGCTCCTGGAATGGAATCTGGCAATCAAGATGCCAGGGTGAGGGAGATGGTGTCCAACCATGGCACAGAGGAGCAAGAGCAGATCGTACATGAGGATCCTGGAGGCGGGGAACTATTAGTCATGGGGCTACAACATAAATGAGAGTCGGGACCTGAATGTTCAGTGCGCCGGATTCCTTGCCACATTCCTGAGTGGATGGCTCTTACCGGTGAGGGACGTAAGGATGGGAGTCCATCCAGCGACCCTGGTGATATCTGGTATCATGGATGCTAACAAAAGATTCAATCTAAGGGTCCCCATGCTGGCTTGTCTGTACGCCATTTTGGGATGCATTTCGAGAGGGGGGTCACATAGGAGAATTTGTGGCCCCTTACAGATCTTCTATGGTTGGGTTGTGTCTCATTAAGGCAGATGTACCTTCCTGAATGCCATCCTTCCTCCAGGTAATGGCATGCAACTTTCCCTGCTGAACATTGTCGGGGTCATGCCGCTAATGCTCAATGAGGAGGGAGTAAGGATCAAAATTTTTAATCATGCCAAATTCGATTTCATCCCATTCCCCACCCCAACTGGATAGATGATAGACAATGGGAAAGGCTCACTGGAGCATATGGAGTACTTCTAGAGCATTAGAGGTGGGGTGCTTGTGTCCCAGATTGATGGGAAGATCTTTTGCGAGCCTTATGTGACATCCAGGTTTGCCAGGCAGTTTGGGTGCCTCCAGCGGTTGCTGAAAAAAGTATGCACAAATGTTTGGGAAGAAAGGAAACCCTGTGTTCTTCATCAAATTTGGCTGATTTCCATGACCTATGGCTCCGGTGACGTCATAACGTTTCCTCTCACTGGAGTTAATGCTGGCCTCTCAACCGAGTATGCCGAACATTGGGCCATAGAATATCCTAAGGGGGTTTTTCGGAAGCGAATTCAGAAACTCAAGGTTGCTAGTGTGGAACCCAGGTGACGAGAGAGCAGGAAGAGTGCCATTAGAGGGGGAAGGCCAGAAGAACGTCAGACAATAGGGCCCGCACAGGCTGGGACCTCAGTAGTGGGGATGTCGCATGGCATGGCTATGACCTCGTCTCCTAGAGGAGGAGGGTCCCACGGAGCGACCAGAGAAATCAATGGGAAGAAAATAAGATATCTGCTTCAGCCTTCTAACGACGCAATCTTTCCAGTGCTATGGTCAGCTTGGCTAACCCTGCAGTAGTCGGTGAGTACCAAATCCCTCTGGTAGAAGATAGTGCGAGAGGGGATCTAGCTTCCAGAAATCGGGATTGTTCGGATTGTGGACAAAGTGAAATTTCATCATCGATAGGCGTATCTAACATCCATGGATATGTACACATGCCAACGGGTTCGGCGTATGGAGCCATATTTCTTGGTGAAAGTGATGCTCATCCCGGAGAATGATCCGGAAAAGATGTTGTCAGAGGATGATGACAACAATGATGATCCATAGGGTGGCGAGACAGAAGAGGAGGAGGCAGAAGGAGAAGGTTAAGGAGAAGAGGAGCTCGAAGGTGAAGGGTATTCAAGGGAGTCCCACCAAGGGAGTCTCCGGGAGAGTGGTGAGATCAGTGGATCTGATATAGATGTTACTGAGCTACTCGAGGTATGCTTCAACCCTTATCTATCCTCCTCCTTTATCCTCTCTCCTTTGTAATCCTTAATCCACCCTCCTTATCTTACTTAGGATCATATTGGTGCTGATCAAGAGTCTACAGTCAAAGGAGGGGTGGAAGCGCCAATGGAACAAGGTGGGACACTAACGCCCATTATTGAACTGATGAGTGTTGAGGGATCCCCCACTATGACAAATCTTGTAGTAGAGAGAACACTGGAGGTTGGTTCCTTGGGTTCTTGTAAGTTCCTTTCTTCGATATTGGTACTTACCATCGGATGACTCAATTGACCAGGGTGCTCCTTGTTTGTAGAGTGATCACGACAATGGAGGCTTGTTGGGCTGTTGAGACCAGACCATCCATGAGCGAGTCAATGGAAAATGTACTGCCCTATCCAGGACATGCCCCCCAAACCGAGTCGGCCCCAACACTTAGTGAGTAGAGAGCAGTGGACATCGGTGGATCTGCTATCAGGGCAGGGCCGAAAGTTGACAAAGGTGCCACCAGGATCGAGGTGAGAGAGGAAGGTCGCTCAGATGCTGAATATCCCAACCCCCTGGAAGGAATATCCAAGGAAGACCCCACTGCTAGCATGTTGGCTATTTTTCTTATCTATCGGCCCACTGATCCCACAAAAATTGATGATTTGGACTTGGAAGAGGACGAGGAGATCCGGATGACATGACAAAAAGGGTGGAAGTGCATCGGGCATTTTCTCAGTCAGTCTCAGACAGAATGGCTGAAGCGGATGGGATCACTCCACACCTGGATGCATTTCCTATGTGTTGGAGGGACATATTCTCGATGCCTTCACTCAAAAGTTCGTGACTACATGGCTGAGAAGATGCGCAAGAGCAGCCGATGCTTAGACGTCACCTAGTGTCGGGAGGGGTCGGGGAGTACCCAATAATTTCTGAAGGCGGAGCAGGAGGTCTGATGCCTCAAAGAATAGGCAAAAGAAAAATAGATATTCATTGCAAACTGTTTTGAGCTCATGGAGCACTTTAGGACCCAGCTGGCAGACACCCAAGAGAAACTCGTGGAAGCGAGTCACCAGATGACTGAACTTCAAAATGAATAGGCATGGGCACGAGCTAGGGTAAGAAAATTGCTCTTCATGGCTGATAATGAAGATAGGGTCCTCAAAGGGCGGGAAGAAGTCCTAGAGGCCACCTGTAAAAAGGTAGTGGTATTAGAACAATCCATCAAGGAAGCCGACCCTTAAGGGCCCTGTTTTGGCAAAACCCATAATTTTATTTCGCCTTACTACTTCTTATTTGGAACTGTATGTATGGACTAATTTATTTACTTATCCCCTTGGTTTAATGCGCTCAACCATAATCCCAAAATAAATAACAATCCATTACTAAGCTCACGTGGTCCATAACCGATGTGAGAGACAAGGGATGCACATATTGTCACTTCGTTTGATTGCGGGAGAATCAACCAAGATTCGGGAATTCGATATTCAAATCCGGATTTCCAAGGAGAAGAGGGAGGCCTGATCAAAGGAAGAGGACCTCAGACCGATCAATGTATCGTCTTCTCAATGTACTCTAGCGCACGAGCGGGGAAATACCAGGGGAATTAGAATCAGTCCGAACATAGGGGAATGAAAAATGTGAATCACTTTACCCCAAATTTGGAACACTGTGGGAGGGGTGTGGCAATAAAGGACAACTATTGAACATGTTTTAAACACAACATCCCTATTGTTTTAGCCTAAAATGGGGATAACAAATAAGGTTCATCCGCTAACCATGTTTGAAACACAGGACCTAACTCAAAATATTGTCCATCAGTTTTCCGGAACGTTGGCCCAGGACAATAGGCAGACTATAAGCTGATCATCCATACTATTAGGGGGTCCCTTTAAACGTGAAATAGGATGAGGGTCCAAATAAGGGGGCATTCAAATTATGGAAGGTGATGTGGTGGTTTGTTCGAACAGAATCCAACCCTCTTGGAATTACACCACCGTGGTGGAAGCACGTTAGGCAGGCACATTAATCTGTTCATGGATCATTCCTACATTTCGATAGGACCACTCTGTTGAGGGAGTTGTCGCTTCCCAATGTCATTATGGGACATCCTGAACTTTTTCAAGGAAAATGTTGCAATTACACAACTCCCCGAGGGGTCAGGCCAAGGGACCGACTCTGAGAAAGAATGGGATTTGTGATTCCCGTGGCTGGACCCAAGACGAATTGTCTGGGCATTCCTACGTATCCCATATGGATGGGAATCAAGCCATAAGTAGTTCTGGAAAGGGTCTTAGTTTAAGGTCTTAGAACTCAAACCATGGATAGTAGGCAATCCAGGAGACACATGGTGATGTAACTCATACAACTCGATGTGAATGAGGTTGAGGCCCACATCATCAGGTGTTCCCTAGAGAGGTTTTAGGTCGAGGGACTGAAAATGAAAGTTAGGTTGGGCCCGAAAGTAGGGAGCGTGGGCGTTCCTACGTATCCCATAAGGATGGGAATCAAGCCATACGTAGTTATAAGGGGTGGAACGGTAAGGTACCAGTGAAAAGGATGAAAGGGGTGTACAGATCTGGCCATCATAATAAAAGAAGCGGCATTTGATAGATCGTGTTTGTGCTTTAGGGTAGATGTTTTTTTTGAAGCGACAAGCTGAGGACCTAGGGATACCGGTATTTCCAAGGGAATCAATCCATATGATATCATTGGAAAATGGTATGGTGGATGACCGATACCCAACGTGATTTCCCCTATGTTGAGGTCATCATAATGCAGTGCCGTTGTTTGTCGTGCGACCATGACGATATCTTAACAGTTTAGGGTCATGTGATAGGACTAGATAGCATAGTTTAAAGTCATACGGCTTGGACATGAAGGAATGTGCATGATGTGATAAAGCATACCCGACGTGAATGAGGATGAGGTACACATCATCACCGTGCGAAACTCCGAGAAAGGAGCCTTGGACCAAAAGGCCAGTAAGGGTCAGAGGATAAGGGGAAGGAGAAGCTAGCTCCCAGTTGACATGGACCCGGAAATGCGATGTCTGGGTGATCCTACATATCCCATGAGGATGATAAGTGATCCACACATAGTTCATAGAGAATATCTTAATTTATGTTCTTAGATCTCAGACCGCTCGGACTATGGGAGCCCCGAAGAACGCCGTATTGCACCTTCGTCCCCCTGACTTGCGGAGGTGCACTGAGGGATAATGCCAAGAGTGTCAAAATTCTACCTGGACATGATGGGTTGGAACATAATGTGAATCATGTAACCAACATTCAAGGCCCAAATGGGTTGGTGTGGCAATAGAAGATTACTATTGACCATGTTCGCAACATAGTATCCATGTCGCATTTGCCTGAAATGGGGACAAACAAATGAGCATCGAATGCTGACCATATTCACAACGTGGTATGTGTATCAATTTGTTTTCTGAAACCCTTGGGGATGTTGGTCCTTAATGGTAGGAGAGCCCTTAGGCCTAGCATCCATGCTGTTTTGGGGGTCCCTTCGGGTGTGGAAGATAATGGGGGCCCAAATGAAGGGGAACACAAAGCCTGACAAGTTAATGGAACTTGACCATGTTGAATCTGACACTCCAAGTCCTAGACCAGAGTACTCTTGGACACATTGATGAACCACTGCCAAGGGTCGAGGGGTTAAACATGACAGAGGAAAATTCACACATATGAGTATAGAAAAAGATATGGCGAACTATTAGGAGAAAGGGGTGGCATGTCACAGTTTCCACAAACCCAACACGAAGGACCACACCTATATATCCCTCTCATGGAAGGGAACAGGCCAAGGGGCCTAGGTGACTGGGAGATCTCTAAGAGATTGGACTGGACCCAAAATATAAATGTCATGGTGGTCCTACGTATCCCATAAGGATTGGAATCAAGCCACATGTTGTTCTTGAAGGTGCAGTTTAACGTCATGCAGGACTATACAGTTTAAATTCATGCTGGGTTGGCGTGCATTTTAGGGTCATGCGGGACCGGTGTGCATTTTAGGGTCATGCAGGACCAGTAGATTAAGGTCGTGTAGGACCATAAGGCTCAGGCAAAGTATTTCTTGAGGAATTTGGCATTGGTGGGAGTGGTTATACGCTCACCATCCATGGTCACCAGGGAGTATTTCCATTGGGGTAAACCTTATTAATAATGAAAGGTCCTTCCCATTTGGGCTCCAACTTGGGTTGTTTTCTACCAAGTATCATTTGTGTTCTCAGAGCCAACATCATGTCACCTTGCAAGAAAGAGGGGAGGGGACCCTTCTTGTTGAAGGCTCAAGCCATCCTGCTCTGATGCCTTTCTAGATTGTGAAGGGAACAAAGCCTATTCTCATCAAGTACTTCCAATTCAGCTAGATGAATTTCAGCTACTCTATCTGGTGCTTGCTGGTCATAGACCATTGTACGTAATGAGGGAAACTGAATCTCAATGGGCAGGATGGCCTCAGTTCCATATACCAGTGAATATGGGGTCACCTGGGTGGAATTACGAGTTATCGTCTGATAAGCCTAGAGGGCATTGGGGAGCTTATCCGGCCAACTCTTCTTGTTCTAACCAACCATTTTCTGCAAGATGTTAGAGAGGGTTTTATTGAATGCCTCAATATGTCCATTCGCTTTCATGTGATAATGGGAGGTATGGTTAGAGCAGATGTTGTACTTGGTGTACAACTTTTTCAACTCGACTGCTCGGAAGTTGGTGTCGTTTATCGGTGAGGACAACGTGAGGAACTCCAAACTGATGGATGATATTGGAACTCATGAAGTCGATGATAGAATGGGCTTTGAATTCCTTGATCGGAACTACCTCTACCCACTTGGAAAAGAAATCCATAGCAGTTAGAATGAACCAGAATTGGAGATCCATTGCTGGCGGATATGGTGTTACGACATCTAATCCCCAGACTACAAAGGGCCAAGAGTACTTGGTAGTGTAGAGAGGCTCTCGTGGCCGATGCACAAAGTTAGAATAAACTTGGCATGCATGGAACCTTATGGAGAACTCGATGAGGTCATGGATCATGGAGGGCCAAAAATACCCTAATCTGCAGATCTGGTGAGACAGTTTTGGCCCAACCTGATGGGCACCGTAGGAACCAGCGTGAACCTCTTGCATGACCTGTGGAATCTCAACCCCCTGAATGCAACAGAGGAGAACACCATAAAACCCATTATTATAGAGAACTGAATCAATAATGGGACCACTCGGGAGGGTAAAATGCAGCGCGTGACATCGGATTTTCTCACGCTCAGCCCGGTCTGACGGTAGATTACCGTGTTGGAGGTATTCAACCAAGGGTGTCCTCCAATCGGCAATAATTTTGATCACTGCATTCGGACGACCCAGGGGTTGATAAAAAACTCTTTTGTTTAATATTTTATTGATAATGAATGATATAATTTCCTCACATTATGCTAGATATGTTCAATTATGGAATATTTGGCATTATATCATTCATTTGCAAATTTGATGAAAATTCCAGTTTTACCCTTTTAAAATATACTGTAGTATTTCGGGAATAAATATTTTTAAGTAAATTATTTTGACTTAAAATTTTCTAACTATGTTCCTGACGTAATTGGATACAAATTATATTCAAGACTTGGGAGCTGGATTGTGCATATTAGTGGATTAAATGCGTCATGAATACAAAGCTGGATTGAACTATCTAGATTGGAAATCACTTCACCATTTAGGCCATATATTCTTTATCCAGGCTTGGATTGGGCCCAAATTTTGAGGAAATATCTGGGACATGATTTTTCACAAACCATACTTCTAGAAGGCTGGCCAATGCATGTGTTTTGGAGGTCAACTATGTGGTGAAACTTGGAGTAAAATATTTGTACGAGTTTTCATTTCACACTTAAAAATGTTATGTAACCCTAGCACACACAAAATCTATTTAAAGGAGGTTTTCACTCTTTGGGAGGGATGATAGAGGCTTTGGTAAGGTGTAGACGAAACAATGTCTCTTTGGATCGCCTAAAAACTCTTGGAAGAATTAAGTCTTTGTGTAAACCTCTCTTCCAAAAAGACTATTCCCTCCCACCTCTTCTTTGTATTTCATTTATTTCATATTTGTATCTTGAATTTTTCATCAAATAATATTCTATGTTCTCACATTTTCATATTCTATTAATCTTCCTAATTGGGTTGGAATCAATATTGGAGATGAGATTGGGTTCTACCCTTTCAATCCTTTGGTCATGCAAAACGTCTCCACGATAACCACACCACCCATCGAAGAGTAGTTTTTTTAGTGATCGATCTATCTTTCACCATATTAATTTAATTGTTTTGAATCATTGAGCTATTGAAATTCACTTAATATGATCCAAAATTTTGTTTTTAAATTATAATAAACTAAGCAAACAATTGAATAAATAACACAAAAACACGCGAGGTCGATATTTTGTGTAAATTGTGAGAGTGCGATCTTAATCGGTAATACAAGACCACACAGGATAAATTTGTAGAGTTAAAATATAATCCCTAAAAAAAATTCATCCTCATTTATAGAATGTATATGTTATTTAACTAACCACTGACCATAATCTAACCTTAGAACAACAATCAATGTAGGGTGATGCGATTGCGTGTTCCAAAGCTAGCCTAGGGTTTAAGTAATTTCGTCTTTCTGGTTAAGTTAACTCTTGTAGGGTTCGAGGGTTAAAAAATTAGGGGATCATAATTAAGTGGATATTGATTTAAATGATAATGATTAATAAGTAAATGAAGATGTAGAGTTATATCAAATAATACTTTTAAAATATTTTCTAAAAAAACATCTTCTTGTTCTGTCTTTTTAATCAAACTTCATTTCAAAATTAAAAACAAAAAAATGAAATCTTCTTCCAGCAAACTTATTCAAGTTTTATAAACGATAAACAACCACCCCATATCCTTTAAAGTAGTGTTTTAATTCTATTCTATTTTACTTTTAGAATACCTTTAAGAATTTGTTTTAATTTACTTCCTCCTTTGAGAGACGACCTTGGTCAGCCACTCTGTTGCACCTAAGTACCCAAAAACCACTAATCATTTGAGGGTTCCCACGACAGCTTTCTTTCAAATTGGTGTCGTTGCTGGGGAGGTAATTAATTTATTCAACCAATTATAGGTATTTATTATATTTTTCATTTAATTCTTTTCTTCTCCTCTTTCTTTCTTCTTTCCCCTTTCTCAAGCATTTTTTTCTCTTGCTCTCTTCTTTTATTTTTATCAGACCAACTCAAACTTATTTTATTTTTATTATCGACCACTTTTCTTTATTTACTTTTCATATTTCATTGATTTATGACATGAAATAATCCCTAATATCTCTTAGATCTTGACCTTGATATTGAACGTAGCCTTAGGGCATGAATCAGACATTCTCAATCTACGGGAAGTTTTAACATTCAATAAGTTGTAGAATTACTCCAATATGAAAACATTGATATTAGAAGAAATTAAAATTCAACAATAAAACAAGAACCAATGGCTGAAAATAATCAAAATTAACTTAATAGAACCAATCAATAATTGGATTCACCTGATATTAATTATCAACCAAATTGCATTGCATATCCAAATATCGAATCAGGCTTTGAACTAAAATCTGGATTAATTCACCTGCTTCCAAAGTTTCACGGCCTCTGTGGTGAGGATCCCAATAAACACCTTAAAGAATTTAATGTGGTTTTCTCAAACTTAAAACCAAGAAATGTTTCTAAAGATCAAATCAAACTAAGAGCATTCCCATTCACACTTGATAGAGATGCGAAATACTGAATGTATTATTTACAACCCGAAGATGTAACTTGTTGGAACGATTTGAAACTTATTTTCTTGCATATATTTTTTCCAACATCAAGGACCACTTCCATTCATAAAGAGATATATGGGATCAATAAAGCACAAGGGGAGTCAATGTATGAGTATTGGGAGCGATTCAAGAAGTTGTGTGTAAGCTTCCCAAATCACCAAATCAGTGAGCAACTACTTATCCAGTACTTCTATGAAGGACTCACACCTATGGAGAGAATCATGGTGGATGCTTCAGTTGGAGGAGCATTGGTGGACAATAAACCAGTAGTTGTACGTGTGCTGATCGACAAAATGGACCAAAACTCCCAACAATTTGGTGATTGAGGTACACCACATGTCAGGGGAGTACACCAGGTAAGTCCTTCTTCTCTTGAGAGTCATTTGATTGATACCATGTCAGAAGAATTGATAACTATGGAGAGACAGATTACTTTGGATCAAAAGACATCCCAACCCCCTCCTTCAATGCCTTGTGTCATTTGCACTGAGACAAGCCACACAACTAACTGTTGCCCACAAATACAGGAGACAGAGGATTGTGCAATAGTATTCCCAGGGAGACCTTATCAGCAGCAACAACCATATCCCCAAAAGAAGCTTGATTCCTTTGCACCAACATACAACCAAGGGTGAAAGGATCAATCAGACATGAGGTATGGCTCTGGACAACCACAAAGGCCTCCCTTTCAACAAAACTTCCAACAGCCTCCGCCTTACCAGCAGGGATTCCAACAACCCCAAAGAAGATTTGAAGCCCAAACATCAACAAGTCAAAAACAAGGGAATCCCCCACCAAAGTTATATTCTAATACTGATGGTCTTTTGAAACAAATTTTTCTTAATCAATAGAATGAGATGAAGATTCAAGGTTCGGAGTTGAAGACTCAAATGATCCAGATTTCCACCGCCCTCCATGAACTTGTAAGTAAGAATTCCAGAAATCTACCATCCCAAACCACTCTAAATCAAAAGGGGAATTTCAGTGCTATCACATTGAGAAGTGGGAAGCAAATAACTGATGCTTCACCACCTACCATTCCACCAGGATTCACCTCAACTCCAAAAAATCCCAATTCTACATCAACTTATGAGAAACCCAAGGAGAAAGATAAATGTAAGAAAAAGATTATTGATGTTACTCCTAAACCCATTATTTTTCTAAACAGGGTTGTTAAAACCAAGAAGATGGATGAAGAAGCAATGAAAAATGAGTTTTTGGACACATCCAAGAGTGTGGAGATCAACATTCCTCTACTTGAAGACATTAAGAAAATTTCAAGGTATGAAAAATTATTAAAAGAACTTTGTACCAATCGAAGAGGGATCAAGGGAAATGAAAGGATCAATCTTGGAAGGAATGCGTCAGCACTCATTACACCAACTCTATAAATTCCTAAAATGTGCAAGGATCCAGGGACATTCACCATCCCATGCACCATAGGGGAGTGTCACTTTTTTGATGCACTTTGTGATTTGGGAGCTTCCGTAAATGTGATGCCTTAATCTGTATTCTATTATTTTCAGGTTGGTGAGATAAAACCAACAAGATTAGTGGTGCATTTAGTGAATAGAGCTACGAAATATCCAGTGGGAGTCCTTGAGGATGTACTTGTCCAGGTAAGAGACATGATCTTTCCAGCATATTAATACGTTTTTAACATGGAGGATGATCATCTAAGTTCACATTCCCCCATTATCTTAGGTAGAACCTTCCTTAAAACTGCAAAAACTACCATAAATGTCAATTAGGGTACACTTTCCATGGAATTTGGGGATGAAGTTGTGATATTTAATGTTATGGATTCCATGAAGTACCCCTCAAAGGATCATTCTGAATTGGTTATCTCCTATTTTGAACCACCAAGTAAAAACCACATGGATTTTGATTGTCCCATGCTTAGAGAGATTATGAGTATTGGTTCTAGTTTGATGTCTAAGAGTACTTCCACACCTATTTCAAAGGCAAAAGACTCTCTTAGATTTGATTTTGAAATGGAATCATATTATGATTTTGATCATGTGAACTCTAATTATGACATGGGTATTGAGTATGTTGATGGATTTGATGATTTATTCTCTGATTTTGATGATGTATATTCTGATACTGATGCTCTTTGTGCATATATTTCAGTTCCTTCTATGTCTCCATCCATACACCACCCCCCTACACTGGGACTCAATCCATTTCCACCAAATATCAAATACTAATACTTGTTGAGTGGTGCGAAATTTCCTGTTATCATTGCTAAAAATCTCTCTTTTGAACATGAAGAAAAACTTTTGAATCTTTTGAGGGAGAACATCAGGGAAATTGGGTGGACCTTGTCTATCAAATCAGGTATTAGCGCCTCCATGTGCATGCATAGGATTCTTTTGGAGGATGGGGCTAAATCGGTTAGGCCGCCATAAAGGAGGCTCAATCGAACACTTTTGGAGGTTGTTAAAAAAGAGGTTGAATTTTTTTTTGAGGAAGGTATAATCTATCCCATTTCAGATTCTTAGTGGGTAAGTCCTATTCAGGTTGTGCCTAAGAGAAGTGGTTTTACTGTTGTTAAAATTGATAAAGATGAGTTAGTTCAAATGAGGGTGAAAAACAGTTGGCGTGTGTGTATCGATTATAGGAAACAAAATCAATCTACTCGCAATGACCATTTCCCCCTCCCATTTAATGATCAGATGCTTGAGAGACATACTGGGAAAGCACATTATTGTTTCTTGGATAGATTTTCTAGATATTTTCATGTTCCTATTTCTTCGGAGGACCAGAAGAAGACAGAATTCACGTGTCCTTTCAGTACATTTGCCTACCGAAGGATGCCATTTGGACTTTGAAACGCCCCAGGTACCTTCCAGCGATGCATGGTGAGTATTTTTTCTGATTTTATTGAGACCTTCATGGAGGTATTCATGGATGATTTTATAGTGTATGGGTCTTCATTTGATGAATGTCTAAGTAGTTTGGGAAAGGCCTTGAATCGTTGTATTGAGAAGAGTTTGGTCCTGAACTTTGAAAAGTTTCAATTCATGGTAGAGTGTGGAATTTTCTTAGGGAATGTAGTGTCAAAACATGGGATAGAAGTTGAAAGATCTAAGATAGACATTATTTCATCCTTAACCTATCCTTCATGTGTGTGTGATGTTAGATCTTTCCTTGGGAATGCAAGATTTTATCAGCACTTCATCAAAAAATTTAGTAAGATTGCTCTTCCTATGTCATGATTACTTCAAAAGGATTTTGATTTTGTGTTTGATGATTCTTTTAGAACTTCCTATGATGATCTAAAGAAGTGTATGACCACTCCACCTATCATACAACCCCCATGGTGGGAGATTCCTTTTGAGATTATGTGTGACACCTCCAACTTCACGATTGAAGCTGTCTTATCTCAGAGGGTGGAGGGATGTTCACATGTGATCGCTTATGCATTGAGGACACTAGATTCATCCCAATAAAACTACACAACCACGGAAAAGGAGTTTCTTGCTGTCATATTTTCTTTAGATAAATTCTGTTCATATTTATTGGGCTCTAAAGTAGTTGTTTTTTGACCATGCAGCTCTGAGGTACCTCTTGAAGAAGCCAGATGCAAAGCCCAGGATGATCTGATGGATTCTACTTCTTCAAAAATTTTATATCAAGATAAATGAAAAAAAGCGGTCAGAAAATGTGGTGGCGGACTACAAGAGTAGGCTTACTCACACACTAGAGGATGGCACTTTAGACCAGGTACCACTTCGGGACACTTTCCTCGATGATCATCTTTATTCCATCTCAGGTACGCATCCTTGGTATGCATATTTAGGTAACTACCTTGTTGCCTCTAAAATACCTGAAAATTTAAAGAAACATCAAGTCCAAAAATTAAAAAGTGAGTCTCGATATTATGTTTGGGATGATCCATACCTATGGTGCATGTGTAGTGATCAAGTTATTAGGAGGTGTGTTCTTGATCATGAGTTAGAGTCTGTTTTACATTTTTGTCATACACTTTCTTGTGGTGGACACTTTGGACCCTAATAGACAGCTAGAAAATTTTTGGACTCTGGATTATATTGGCCTAACTTATTCCATGATGACCATGTGTTTTGTAAGTCATGATTTCATTGCCAACCCACTAGGAACATTTCTAGGAGACATAAGATGCCCCAACAACCCATACTATTTTGTGATATTTTTGATGTATGGGGCATTGATTTTGTGGGTCCTTTTCCTAGTTCACTTGGTTTTTTATATACTTTGGTTGATGTTGCTTATGTGAGTAAATGGGTGGAGGCTAAGGCCACCAGGACTGATGATTCTTATGTTGTTGTGGACTTTTTCAAAGCAAAGATTTTTTGCAGGTTTGGAGTACCAAAGGCCGTCATTAGTGACCAAGGAGAAAACTTCTACAATCGGCATTTTTTCCCTTCTTCAGAAGTATGGGGTGAAACACAAAACATAAACACCATACCACCCTAAAAAAATGGTCAGGCTGAGGTTTCAAATAGGGAAATTGAAACAAATTTTGGAGAAAATTGGGCGGCCAAATAGGAAAGATTTGAGCAGGATCTTGGATGATGTATTGTGGGCTTATAGGACTACATACAAGACAGCCATTAGTATGTCCCCATTTCGGATTGTTTTTGGGAAAGCATGTCATCTCCCCATTGAGGTTGAGCATCAGGCTTATTGGGCTATAAAGAAATGCAATATAGATTTGGCCCAAGCTGGAATCCAAAGGAAGCTACAAATTCAACAGCTTGAGGAGATTAGATTGTCTTCATATGAGAACTCAAGGCTCTACAAGGAAAAATCAAAAGTAGCTCATGATAGAATGATCTAATAAAAGAAGTTTCATGTTGTAGATAAAGTCCTTCTCGACAATTCTCGACTGAAGTTGATGCCTGGTAAGTTGCATTCCAGGTGGTTAAGTCCTTATGTTGAGACTAATGTTTTTCCTTATGGTGCAGTGGAGATCACACAAGAGGACACAAGAAGGAACATTATAGTCAATGGACAACATTTGAAGAGATATACTGAGGGACTTCCTACTGATGCAGTGGATTTTATCACACTGCATGACCCCATCATCACTTGAGCACATCAGGCTATTCCTAACCCTTTAACTTTTTTATTCTTTGTCCTATTTAAAATTATACATTTCATGTGCATATATCATATCATGGGTTCACATTGAGGACAATGCAATATTTTAAGTGTGGGGAGGTAACCTTTTAGTTTATTAATTTCAATTGTTTTCCTGTTTTAAAAAAAATTGTGTGTTTTTCAAATTTTGTGTGTTTATTTTTCAATTTTCTGTGTGTTTTTTAATATTTTGAGCTGAAATGATTCTCAAAACCCATTTTGAAATCCATATAAATAAGTGAAACAATTTATCCTTCGAAACTAAACTTAAATGAATGTTGAAATGACATGGTTTCATGTTCAAATATTTAGTAATTTCATGAAAAGTACACTGAATTTTGAATCTCATGCCACATCTCACTGTCTTTATATTTGAAATCACTTTGTTGTGAGGCTTATGAACCATTATTTTCTTATTCTTTACATTCACCTTAATTCTTGGGATAACCAAACCGTGCTTGATTTAACCATAATTTTATTTATTCCTGTCAAAACTTGAGGGTTTGAGGCACTTATGTTTAAATGATTGAGGAATTTGTTTGGTATTAAAGGCCCTATTTCAATGAATCCTTTTTTATAATGGCCTACCTTTAACATTTAATCTTTTTAGCCCTTAGAATCCATGAACAGTCTGTTAGGTTAGCCACATTACAAGACAATTTTCCCTAACCAACCAACTCTTGAAGTGAAATTACATAATCTAGTTGAACTTAAGTGTGGGGGAAGCTATCTTGTGTTGTGCTACCACATTTTGTGATACTTTAGGTGGAAAATTAAATTCTTAAGAGATGTGTTTTCTACTGAAGAAAATCATTATATTGAATGTTGTCCATTTTCTAGAGCTTTCATGATAAGTGAAGTTGTGCCTTTTCTGGAGCTTCTAATTGAGGTAGAAAGTTGTGCCTATCTGGAGCTTTCAAGAAAATCATGTTTGAGAAGATTGACATTTTAGTTGTTGAATGTCGAATAGTGTAAACTTTTTATGACTTTTCATGATGATGGAGCTGAATTGATACTATGGAGATTAATGAGGAGACCATATTTAAGTGAAAATCAGATTAATGCAATTTTGCTTCAAAAAGAGTCAAGACCTCCTCATTCAGCCTCAAAGCTTTTCACATCTAAATCCTACCAACCAAAATCCACAGAAAAACCCTAAAAATTATTCATGATAAACATATGTCTTTGACTCACATCAGGTGGCGATGTTGGAATTTATCAAGCCTATGGTGACCCTTGTATGAGTTTGGATTAGAAAGACATTGCATTTTTTTTATTTTTGTGTGATAAGAGAAAATTCAAATGAGGTAAGTGTTTTGTGCATGAGAGGATAAATGAAGTGGAAATATATTAAATGATATAAATATAGAACATGAAATACGGTTTTTTATTAGGAATAATATCTTTTGATTCTTGGTGTGGAATTGATGGATCTCAATGATATGTGTTTTAAAATTTGTTTTGATTTGATATTGATGTTTACTTGATATGACGTTTTGCCCAGGAGTGCAAACGGGTAAGTGTAGAGGAGTTGATAAAAAACTATTTTGTTGAATATTATATTGATAATAAATGATATAATTTCCTCACATTATGCTATATATGTTCAATTATGGAATATTTGGGATTAGATCATTCATTTGCAAATTTGATGAAAATTCCAGTTTTACCCTTTCAAAATTCACTGTAGTATTTAGGGAATACATATTTTTCAGTAGATTATTTTGAATTAAAATTTTGTAACTATGTTCCTGACGTAATGGGATACAAATTCTATTCAGGACTTGGGAGATGGATCGTGCATATGAGTGAATTAAATGGTCCATGAAGACAAAGCTGGACTGAACTATCCAGATTGGACATCACTTCACCATTTGGGTCGTATCTTCTTCATCCAGGCTTGGATTGAGCCCAACTTTTTATTAAATCTCGGGGACATGAGTTGTCACAAATCCTCCTTGAAAATGGCTGGCCAATTCACGTGTTTTGGAGGTCAAATATGCGGTGAAACTCAGAGTAAAATATTTGGCCGAGTTTTCATTTCACACTTAAAACATTATGTCACCCTAGCCCTCACAAACTCTATTGAAAGGGGGTTTTCACTCTTTGGGAGGTCTGGTAGAGGCTTTGGAAAGGTGTGTCCGAAAGGGTATCACTTGGGATCCCCTCACAACTCTTGGAATAATTAAGGCTTTCTGCAAACCTCTCTTCCAAAAAGCCTCTCCTCTCCCACCTCCTCTTTGTATTTCTTTTCTTTCATGTTTGTATCTTGAATTTTTCCTCAAATAATATTTTGTGTTCTTTCCTTTTATTCTTCTATTAATATTCTTAATTGTGTTGGAATCAAGAGTGGAGATGAGATTGAGTTCTACCCTTTCAATCTTTTTCTCATGCAAAACGTCTCCACGATGACCACACCGCCCATGGAAGAGTAGTTTTTTTAGTGATCGATCTATCTTCTACCCTATTCATTTAATTATTTTGAATCATTGAAATAATGTAATTAACTTAATATGATAGATGAATTTTGTTTTTAAATTATAATAAACTAATCAAGAAATTGAACAATTAACACAAAAACATGTGAGGTCGAGATTTTGTGTAAATTGTGAGAGCGCGATCTTAATCGGTAATACAAGACCACACATGATAAATTTGTAGAGTTAAAAAATAATCCCTAAACACAATTCATCCTCATTTCTAGAATGGATATGTTCTCTAATTAACCACGGACCATAATCTAACCTTAAAACAACAATCAATGCAGGGTGTTGTGATTACGTGTTCTGAAGCTAGCCTAGGGTTTAAGTAATTTCATTTTTGTTTTTAAGTTAACTCTCGTAGGGTTCAAGGGTTAAAAAATTAGGGGATCATAATTAAGTGGATATTGATTTAAATGATAATGATTAATAAGTAAATGAAGAGGTAGTGTTAGATCGATTATTCCTTTTAAAATATTTTCTAAAAAAACATCTTCTTTTGGTGTCTTTTTAATCAAACATCATTTCAAAATTAAAAACAAAAAAATACAATCTTCTTCCAGATTTTTTTTTCAAATTTTATAAATGATAAAAAACCACCCCATATTCTTTCAAGTAGTTTTTTAATTCTATTCTATTTTACTTTTAGAATACCTCTAAGAATTTGTTTTAATTTACTTCCTCTTTTGAGAGACGACCTTGGTCAGCCACTCTGCTGCACCTAAGTACCCAAAAACTACTAATCATTTCAGGGTGCCCACGACAGAGTTCTTTCAGGGGTCCTAATGCAGAGGAACCGACGATAAGATGGCTTACCTGTGGGCTGTCATCACCATCTGGGGTAACAGGAGCTATGAATCTCTGATGTTCCATGTTGATAATCAGATCATCCTGTTCAGGCTCTGCAAGTGATGCAGCTAAGCTGGACAAAGCATCCGCTCGATCGTTCTGTGACTGAGGTACATGGGTAACCTCTGGCCGATAAGGGAACAGAGCCATTACCTAGAGAGTTTGTTCCAACAATGGTATGAGCTCTGGCTTCCTGACAACATAGTCATCGTTGATATTCTTAATGACTAGCTCAGAGTCCCATTTCACATGAAAACAGGGCACGTCGATCTCGAGGGCCATCTCGAGGCCAGTAATGAGGGCCTAATACTCCGCCTCATTGTTGGTGCAGCCTTTTGATATCAGGAACGAATATGGTAGAATGGATTGCGCCGGGGTAATAAAAACGATACATAGGCCTACTCTATTGTGTCGAGGATCATTAAGCCTCTTAATGGTGGGGATCCAGGAGGGTCCATCAAAGTGCATTTGCCATCACGGGATGGCTTGATCGACTGAGAGGATTGCCTAATCGGGAAAATCCAGGTCTATGGACCGGTCAGCCAGGGTTGGATGGGAAGCTAAGAAATCAGCGAACGTCTATCCCTTGATAGCCTTCTAAGGCACGAACCTGATGTCAATCTACTGGAGGATTACCACCCACCATGCTAGTCGGCCAGACAACATGGGATGACTTAGGATGTACTTCAACGGGTTTACTCGAGACACCAACTGTACCTCATGGTGTTGTAGGTAATGTAACAATTTATGTACATAAAACATGAGCGCAAGGCAGCCCTTCTTGATGGGGGAGTATCTGGTCTCCGTATAGAGGAGCCTGCGGCTGAGGTAGTATAGGTTGTTCTTTATCCCCTCATTTTTCTTCTAGGCGATAAGGGTGCTGAGGGACCATTCCAGAGCTGTGACATAGAGGACCAGTGGCTTCCCGGGGATGAGTGGCATCATGACCAGAGGCTATAGAAGATACTGCTTGATTTCCTCAAAGGTGGTCTAGCACTCCTCATCCCACTCATAAGTGGTTCCCTTCTTCATGATCCAAGATAAGGGCTTACACTCGCCAGCCAAATTCGCAATGAATCGGCGTATGTAGGCCAAGTGGCCTTGGAAACCTCTAAGCTTCCAAATATTACTCGGGGGAGGAATCTGGCTGATGGCCTTGATTTTCTCTAGGTCAATCTCGATGCTCTAGTACCTAACAACAAAGCCAAAGAACTTTCCAGAGGTAACCCCAAAAGAACACTTTAATGGTTTCATCTTCAGGTGGTGGGAACGGGGGAAGCCAAACAATTTCTCAAGATCTTTGAGATGGTCCGGGCGCTGGTATGATTTGACCACCAGATCATCTACATAGCACTCCACCAATGTCCCAAGGATTGAATTGAATATGCGATGCATGGCCCACTGATAGGTGGAACCTGCATTCTTCACACCGAAGGGCATAACCTGGTAATAGAAAGTACCTTGGGGTGGCCTGAAATCTGTAGACTCCTCATCCTCAGGGACCATTAGGATCTGGTTATATCCGAAGTATCCATCCATGAAAAAGAGGGATTGGAACCCGGTCGTGGCGTCAATCAATAGATCTGTCACAGGAAGGGGAAAATCATCCTTCAGACAATGGCAGTTGAGATTGCGAAATTCAATACATACTCTGATCTTTCCGTTATTCATTTTGACTGGTACAATATTGGATTTCCATTTGGGGTACTGGACATCCTTAACGAAGTTTTCCCTGATGAGTTTGTCAACTTTGGCCTCAACCATGGCGCCGTGAAACATATGTATCTTTCTGGGAAGTTTTTTGAACCCACGATGATTTTCTGGAAGACCGAGGTGGTGGACGGCTACCTGAGGATCTAGTCCTGGCATCTCGTTATAACTCTAAGAAAACATGTCATAGTGCTGTTTAAGGAAGTCTATATACTCCTACTACTCCTCAGGGGGCATGGCGGCGCAGATCAATGTGGGTCTCGGGTCTACCTCGTTTCCGAGGTTCACTTGTACAAACTCGTCGACTGTGGAAGAGACGCTTTCTTTAAAGGCAGGGGGTGTCCTCTATATCCTCTTCTCCACTTATGGAGGGATCTTCTATGGGGGAAGTTGCTTCCGAGTTTCCAGACACCGATGGGAGGATGGTATCAGCTTAAGCGGCAGTGGTTATTGCATCAGGGAACTCCAGCGCTACAGAGACCATAGCAATGAAGGATGTCGACCCGATCCAATCTGGTCTCCGGCCCAAGGGACCACGCTTGACAATATCAAAGTAGTAGTGGTGCATCGGCTAGAATCATCTTATTCTAGACCGGTGAAATAGAAAAGTATGACGTATTTTCATTTCCATGAACCGGATGCCCCGATACCTAATGGGAGTGGGGGGCAATGAGATCACTGAGGCTTGATTCGTATAAGAATACGAAGTGATCTTTCGGCGCCACCTGTATTTGGGAGCTTGGTTCCCCCTTGTCTCGGAAATGACAAAACATTGCCCCATATCGGGGTCATGGCCTCCAACCGATGGATCAAGAAGACATAGGAATCATTCAAGCCTGCCCAAGGGTCGGTAATAGCTGTGACAGGCTCAACTTCACTTGTCTGGACTTGTTTATCATTGCTCTTGTAATAGTCAGCGTCCAAATAGCGGGCTTCACAAGAGGTGAAAGGATACGCGTCACCCTGGAGTATGCCCACTCGACCATTAAGGGAGTACTTAAGGCATTGGAGATATGATGAAAGGACTGCCACATGTAGGTGGAGCCATGGCCTACCCATCAATGCATTATACGCAGTGTCCTAGGAGACAACCATAGACTCGGTGCTGAAAACTAGGCCACCGAACTGGGTCTTCAAACAGACCTTGCTGACCGGGGTCTACTTTGTCTTGTCGTATCCCTAGATTCTTAAATCGGAGGGATTCAGGTCATCTTCAGATAACCCTAGCTTCTGTAGTGTTCACATCGAGATAAGGTTGATCCCAGAGCCGGTGTCAACCAGACAATAGTAAACATCCACACCTTTAAATTGGCATGTGATGTACAATGGGAAGATGTGCCCCTATATGGGGGAGCCTTTATCTTCTCATAAGAATGAAATGACGGCCTGACATTCAGCATTCTCAAACACTTCAGTGTGGAAAACCTCTACTGCTGCAACCTATGTCTCAAACTTGAGGGGGATTCTTAAAGCCTCGGCGAGTGCTTTGTGCATATCTGATGACATGCGAAGGGCTTCAATAATGAAAAGCCTCGCTGGGATGCCGACAAGGTTCTTGAGAACATCATACTTCCGTGCTAGGCACGAAATTCTTCTTGTAGGGAGCCTCTATGTGATAGAAGTCATGGAGGGCCCTGCCGGCCGGACCGACGGTTGACTAGTAATGGTTATATCCCGCCGCTCACTAGTTGAAGCCCTGAGAGTAGCTACCGGATGAGGACCAGACGACTGAGATCGACCTGTAGCGGGGGAAATCTGGTCATGTCATGGAATAAGTGGTTCTTCCTGATCCAGTAGCACAAACGGTGGTAGAGGCGGGCCTGTCGACACCGGATGAAGGGGTTGTGCATGCTGAGTTCTACACTGGGCCTGCTATTTGGTCTCAGTGGCATGAATTACCTGGCCGGAGGTGCCAACTAACATGCCCCAATGACCCATATGGTCACGGCTCCGCCGACATTGGCGTCGGCTAGGGAAATTGGGGAGGTTCGCCTGGCGGCCCCCCTCGTCGAAAGTCATATAGGGGTTTACCAACTCAACAGTGTTAACTGAAGCATACCCTTGAATATCACTTGACAAATTATCCACTACCGGGCGGATTCTAGGGGGAATCCCCATCTCCGGGGGCATGAAGTCGTTGAGATTGTGGGACGATGATGGCATTGGCGGGGTGCATTGCTTTTTCTTGCGTCGCCGATGCTTTCTCTTCCGGGAAGAGGCCGGTTGAGATGATGATACAGAAGTGGTGGTTGTAGATTTTGAAGGCTCCAATTGATTCAGGCGTGCACGGATAATGCCATGAGTGCGGGCAACCGCTTTATGTGCCATCCAGTCATTATACTTCTGAGACCTACAGTCAAAAACCTGATGCCACTCACCTTCGCTATCGCTACTGCTATCTGACCTCACAAAGACACCTACCACTTGTGCTGGTGTCAGACCCAACCAGACTATGTTGTTGTCAATCTAGTCTTGGATCCAGTCCTTGAACACATAGCATTGCTTGAGGGTGTTCCCTAGGATCCGGTGATAAGGGCAGTAGTTGGGGCCATCAGTGAGATTCACCTCTTATAGCTTTCTACACTCAGGCAGTCGTACAATCCCCTGCTCTAAGGCACTGTGAAAGTAACTAGGGAACTAAGCCTCATTGAATGAGTAGGTCCAGTTTCATCTGTCTAGAAAGGGGGCTCTAGGAGCCTAACCCTGACGAGGGGCCGGAGGAGCCTGCCAAGGAGGCAGAACATGATTATCTAACCTAGGTAGTGGTGGCGCGTTACGTGGAGGCACCTGCCGATTTTGAGGCGGTCGCTGCTGGGCTGGAAGTTGTGCCCGTGGTGGCGGACCTCTGCGGGGCTGCGGGGATGGCTCCACTAGTAGTAACTCTAGCTATCTGGGGGCCTCTATCTGGGCCACCATGGCGGGCTCGACTCTGACATCCCTCCTCGTTGGGATTACAGGGCGCAATGGATGTGTCTAGCTGGCCTATTGCAGGGCTTCTTCTAGGCATTGGTCCTTATCCAAGAAGTCTTGGAACCCTCCAGGATAGTTCTAAGTGATCAGGGGGAACCAGCTCTGTCTTGACTTTCCCTACGCACATCGTTAGTAATTTCTCCTGAGTTAGTGGCTTGTCAAGAGAGTATGTGAGCCCCTTCAACCGAGGGATAAAGTCTGTGACTCGCCCTTCAGGCCTTTGTTTGCACTTTAATAGGTATACAATGCTCATTTTTCATGTGGTGGAACTGAACTGGTAAAGGCAATCCTGTGAAGGTCCTCCCAGCTGGTCATAGATCCGACGGGGAGCTAGCTGTACCAGACGAATGCTGGCCCCTCCAGTGTCTGAACAAAACAGCAGAGCTTGGTAGCCTCCTACTTTACTGGAGTCCCTAACATAGGCCCACACCTTGATTTGAAGTGGTCCAGGTACTACGGTGGGTCCCCCGTACCATTATATGGGGGAAGGTGGGGTTTCTGAAACCCGGAGGTGCTGGCATATCATCCACCCATGCCGGGTATGGCTTGCCATCAGGTGGGATGGACACCTGTCGTGTCTCCAAATCCTCTAGGTGAATGATGAGTGCCTCCATTGGATCATCTAGATGGGGGGGGGGTCCTTGTCTTGATGGGGATCCCTAACTACGAGCGCATTGTCGGGTTCTTCAATGCGGTAGGAAAGCTCAGCGGGTCGTGGAGCGGCTCGTGGAGTGACCCTTGGGGTGGCCGGGGGATCCCGAGCAGGGTTTCTTGGATTGTCGTGCCATTTGGGAGGGTTTGGAGAGACATATCGTGCCCTCTTACCATGAGCTCCGACTTCCGCCCTGTCCGCGGGAGCGGCATGATCAGGGTTTCCTAGGGGCAGCCCGCCAAGGAGTAGTTGTTCCTGCCCCTGCTACCCGGGCCTAGGATCACCGTAGTAGGGTCGTCGCTCTATAACGCATTCAACCAGGAGTTCATCGACCAACTTCTTCTACTCAGCAATCTGCTGGCGTAATGTGGTCTTCTCAGGGTCCTGCTCCGTCTTCTGCACTGAAGCGGATGGGTTGGAGTGCTTGAAATCTTCAACATGCTCTTTTCCCCTACCAGAATTCCAGGTGAGTACCAATGCCTCGGTGGGCGCAAGGAGACCTAGGAGGTTCCTCTGCTGATGAGTAATACTCCTTGATGGGTCCAGTAGTGGGGGAACGTCCTCAGGGAGGATGTTCCCATAAAGAAGTTCTAGCCCGTTTTCCCCTCCCAACAGATCGGTCATGTTGACCACAACTCTTCTCGGGGGCATGTCCTCAATGTCGCCTAGTGAGTCAGGCTGCCGTTGAATAGCACTAAAGAAGAGAGAAGCATATTGTCCCCAGCCACAGACTTTCACGTGGGGGGAAACCACTTTAATAACCATGTGGAGTACTTGGAAACTCTGAACGCATTGCTGTTGGAGGGCCCAGTGGTGACCAGGTGACTCAGGGTGCTGGGCCACAAAGAGCGCAACCAGATTAACCAGACAACATTTTTCACTGATGTCTTCAAGGTGTACTTGGCTTCTGGGATAATACACTTTCTAGAGGTGAAGATGGAAGTGAGTCCCATAGAGGGTCTGGCAGAAACATTCAAACTCTTTTGGGGTGAGAGATTTCGGCACACAAAAATTTGGTCCTACGACCAACCAAAACAACTCAGGGAAGTGGCCCGCTACAAGGATATTCCAGAATCTCCTCGACTCAGATTTAGGGTCTGTACCTTGATTTCCTCACTCGTCAACTGGGGGTGGCTGAGTAATTGGTAGCGACATCGATGCAGACCGTTGGGACAGCGGGCTGGCCGGTGGAGAGTATGGCGAGCAGGCTAACTGGACGCCGATTCTTGGGCTGTCCTCTGAGGATTATAGCGACCTGGACACTATATCACGATAGGATGGACCGGTGACCAAAGCTCTTGACACAACATCAGCATCTGCCGAGGGTGGGTTATGTTGCATCTCATCTTCCATTGACCCCCAAAATAGTTCTCTATAGTCTCTAGCTGAGGTAGAGAGGACTTCTGGAGATGATGGTGGTGACTACATGGTCGGTTCCTGGGGACATGTCAGGTTCTATTCCTCTTAGATATACCTTCAATGGGATCAGGGATCCTATAGACCTCACATTATGGGAGTACGAGGCTGATGCACCTCGTTCCTGCACCACCCTTTGACTCAGAGGATAGAGGGGAGGGCTCTAGCATGGAGTCGTACTCCCCTCGGAGTCTGAGAAGCGGACTGGTCTGATTCATGTCCGGCCCTCCCTAGAATTCCTGTTGTGGCGGCGACCACCTGCTCTCCTGCCCCTGGGTGTCTCTTTGGGGCAAGGCCCACTTCTAACACGAGGAGTTCCTTCGGCCATACTGGTGCTGGGGTGGAGAGATCTCCCGGCAGGGTGAGCCGCGGTGCGAGGAGCACGAGGGAAAATGTCGAAGGGGACACGGGGAGGACCTCCGTTGGAAGCGCTGAAGCGGGCAGGACCTCCTCTGGAGCTGACATAAGCATAAGTAGGAGTGGTAGGAGCATGGGTAGGACCTTCATGCTCACTTCCCATGACTACATCAGTGCGAGTAAGTTCCTCATACCGGTAGAGTTGAGCACGGGTAGGACCTCCATGTTGGGCGTTGGTGAAGTGAAGTTGGCCTCAACCCCTCGGATCACTGGGGTGAGAAGGACCTTCTCCGGCTGGTACAAGGACTTGGGGAGGGCCTCCATGTTGTCGAGTGACTGGACTTGCAATGACTTCATACCTACGGTCTGTGGCAGGCAAAGTGACCCAGTACCCAGTGTAGTGAGCGCAGGAGTGTAACGACCTGAAATTTTAAATAAATCTTGTTTCCTAATTTTATGTGTTATTTTATTTTATTTTTATACTCAAAAAAATGTTTCATTTGATAACATGAGTATAATTAAAATGAGACTGTTGGGTTTTGACTGTTATTTGACCATTTTTCAATATGACCGCTGGAAATTAAACATTTTGACTATTGTCTCTAAACACAAGTAATCTTGGTTAATTAATATAGAAAGAAGATTTGATGGCCTCACCCAGTAGTCTTGGACCGATCGAAGCCCATCTAACAGAACTTGGGAAGGAGGTAGCACCACTGGGCTTTGCTCTGGACCAAACCCAAGCTGAACTTCATCGTGTGAAGCTAGAACGGGATCCCCTTCGCGAGAAGTTCAAACTGATAGAAATTACTACTCGTGCGATGTTGGCCGAGCCTCCCTCGGATTCTCTCACCTTAGCACACCTTACACTTAGGTCCTATGCTGGTGTGATAAGGGGCTATGTAAGGAGACCGTAACTGCCTTGTGTAATCCTTTGTTTTAAATAAAAATTGGGATTTCTTATTATGATTAAGTTTATGAATTTTCTAATGTCCGGATAAATACAGTATGCATATTTTTAATGAATTTTAGAAAAAGGATATCTTAAAAATGATTATGTAAACCTTAAATAATTAAAAATGTGTAATGATTTTCAAAAAATGGTCTTCTACAATTATGTTCAGTACAAATTTAGAGTCTAATAAGATCAACTTAATTTTTGATGAATAGTAAATTATGAATAGTGATTTTATGCTTAGGATTAGTAATGTGACCAAATGGATTAGTAATCTCACTTAAAGAAAGTATTAATATAATCTAGGCACCTTGATTAAGTAGTGTGATTCAATAAAATGGTTAAATAACGGTTTTATAAATTATTATTCAAGTATTAGTTTTTTTAGGTGAATAATGTTTTTTAATTAAAAATTAAATTAAAAATATTTAGAAAATTATTTTTATAAAATGGATTTCATTTTTGAAATCAGAGCATCGATATTATGTTAAGGTAAATTTTGGGGTTTTTTCTGAAAAAAATGAATTTTCGTTGAATAGTGTAATTATTTAAAAAATAGATTAAAAATATTTAAAAAATTATTTTTATAAAATGGAGTTCATTTTTGAAATCAGAGCATTTATATTTGATTAAGGTGAAATTTTGGGATCTTTCTGAGAAAGTTGAATTTTCAGTGAATAGTAAAAATAGAGTTTTAGGGTTTCGGTATGTTTAATGAGATCATAACTATGTCATGATGCTGTCATGAGATATTCCAAGGTTGATGAATTATTGTTTTGGGGGCCCCATGTGGCCTAAATCCATGGTAAATGCCAAGGGCGAGCACATGGTTTTGAGAAAATCACTTTTGAGGTGTCCCTTGGCCATTAATGCCTTGTCCCCTCAATTTCCCCTACAAATACCAAGCCATCCTCTCATCCATTTCGACTCCCCACTCTCCCCCAACGAATTTATGGTCTCATTACCTCCCAAGGAGTCCTCCCAAGGTGCCCCCAAACCCTCAAGGCCTAAACCTTTGAGTTTTAAGAGTTACATTTTAAGGTAAGGTATCCGACCTCTCTCTTCTTTTCAAGCAATCTCTTTTATGTCATTTCTTTTATACTCCATGTTCTTATGTTAAAGGATGTTCTTTTATACTCCTCCTACTTCCCTTTTCATGTTCATATAATGAGATATCCCCTCTTACTCTCATTATTTCGTTTTATGAAGTTTTAAGTGGCGCCATTAGGCTGCCGAAATTTTTGTAACAAATTCTTTCTCCCTTCTCAATTTTCAAGATCTATTTTCATGTAAAGTATTTCATGTTCCTTTTTATTATGTTGGGGTATGATCTCTAAATTTATCATACTGATCTTTTATGATCATATTATGAGAGACCCCATTTGATCTCTTCAATTCAGCATTTTGAAGTTTTAAGTGGCGCCATTAGGCTGCCGAATTTTTAAGTGGTTCTTTCACCTTTCTCCTTTTTCAAAGTTCTAATTTCATGTCAAGCCTTGCATGTTCCTTTTTATTATGTTGGGGTATGATCTCTATATCTATCATACTGATATTTTATGATCATATGATGAGATACCCTATTTTATATCATCAATTCATTTTTGTTGAAGTTTAAGTGGCGCCGTTAGGCTGCCGAATTTCTAAGGGGTTCTTTAACCCCTCTCGTTTTCGAGATCTACTTTCATGTCAAGTCTCTCAAGTTCATTTTTATTATTTTGGGGTATGATATCTATATCTATCATACTGATCATTTATGATCATGTTATGAGATACCCCATTTGATCTCGTCAATCCATTTTTGGGAAGTTTTAAGTGACGCTGTTAGGCTGCCGAATTCTCATAAGAGAAATCTTATTTTTGTATTCCTTTCAAGTTCTTCGTTTCATATGGTACATCTTTCAAATTTCATTACCATGTTCATATATCCTTCATATTCTTTCCCTATACTGTTTTATGGGTCATTTATGAATGTTTGACCCATCTCTCCTCTCTTTTCAATGTTTTCTAAAACCCCAAAACGTAGCCATTATGCTGCAGGATTTTCATCTCAAAATGCCTCTCTCTTTTCTCAAAATTATATTATTTTATAAAGTGAATACCCAAAGCTCTTATTTATACAAGGGTATTCACATATATATCAAAATGTTCTATTTTAAATTCTGGGATTTACATATATGAAACCTGCTTTCCCTTTCCGTGGGCTTAAAGTGACATAAAGATCATGTCTTTAAAGCAGTTTTTTAAAACGTTATGATTACGAAATGAAACCCATTTATTTTATGCTATATGGGTTGTTTATGAAATGATTGATGATGATATGTGTGGCTCACATGATAATAAATACATGTCAAGGGTGCGCCCAGATAGCGCTCCAATGCATTGGGTAAAGACTTAATCTCTAGAGATGACCATTTTTAACGACGCCTTGGTGAATAACCTTGGTAATTTTAACGACACCTTGGGGATGGACCTTGGTGAAACGAAACGATTTTCAATATTAAATGTTGTAGCCACATCTACAAGTTATGAAAAATTTTATTTTTATTATGATATGCCTCATGATTTCTTTCTCATGCCTTAATGTTCTTTTCATGTCCTTATTGAAGTATCTCAAGTTCACATGTAAAATGTTTCTCTTATTTCCCTTACTGGGCCTTCTGCTCACCCTTTCTTTTGATGTATGTTCCCAGGTTATGAGATGCTGTAATGAACCTCGGATGAACTTAAGGAGAATCCTTTCAAGTGTTTAGGAATAATGTTTTATGTTTTTTTCATGTATTATGTTCCTTGTTTCCAAGACACTAAACCTTAAAGATCCTCAGTTCTGTGTAATAGAATGAAAGTTATGTTATAAAAAGACGGGATTCTATAGTTGGTATCAAAGGATGGTTTAGTTATTTGTGGAAATTAGGATATGAAAACTTTAGGAAGAAGCCTATAGAAAAGTTTATATATAGGAAATCTTCCTGGTATTTTGGTGAGTATTGAGTAATGGGTTGCCAAGCAAATACATCCATATCTGGATACGAGCAGGTAGAGGTGCCTCCGGTATAGATGTACATAGGGGTAAAACCCGAAAACACCGCTTTGAGCTAGACTCGAACGGGAACTGGTACACGACAACAGGCCTTTCTGCACTCTTGGTTACGACACTCCTGGGGGATATGATTTGGTAAATTCCTAAGCTTAGTATGAACCATTATTAAAGGAACAAAGATAAAATAAAATAAAGATTCACATAAGGATATATGATCATGGATAACCTAGTTTGAAATCTAGGGGATCACAAGTTAGGGTATTCTTTTCTTCTAAAAGTTATCCTTATATGCGTTAAGTTCCTTTTCATGATTATTGGCTAAGTATTAAAGCCCCTAATTGTACTTTGTTTTCGTAGTTAATGGCAGGAAATGGAAGAACATGTCCCAACAACCAGTGTGATAAGAAATGTGATGATTGCCATATTAATATAAAAGATATGATTAGGGGATTAAAAGATGATTATTATTTTGGAATACATTCACTATTTTGGGGACCCTATATGATCGAGGTAAATAGATTACTACATTATTTTCATTGAGAAGTAAGGTTGACTTATATTTTGAAGAATCAATGAATTTAAGGTGGACTTATAGTAATTTAGGTTACTTATGGGAATGATTAACCTATCTTGGGTAAAATATGTTTAGGTTATATACTTTTGTTATAAGATGTTAGGAGTGTTTGATGTTGTTTGGAGATGAACAATGGAGTTTATTTTGGAAGACCGTGTTCTAAAATCCCTCTTGTATTTGGGTTTCAATCTTAGTTTGGTTTATTTTGAGAAATTTTAAGGACTATTACTTATGGAATGGTCTATGATGAACTTTGGGTAGTACCATGGAACTTTGAAGATTTAAAAGTAGTTTCCATCCCTGTGGGATTATATCTTTTTGAAGATTTGTTTTACCTTAACCTTTCTGTTTTTTGGGATAATGTTTAAAGATAAAAGAAATAGATAGTTAATCTTTTGTGGATTATGTGATTCTATAGAAGATTATTCTTGTGCTTTTTATGAGACTAAGTGTTTTTGAATTCTCATCATTTGGAGAAAAGATTAGTGTTGGTATGGACTTATTAAAGGATGAAACTATAATTTAAGGTAGGTATATTTTCTTATGTTTTTGTTCTATGTAGTGAATGAATTCCTCAAAATTATGAAAAGGAATGTAAAACAAAAAAAGTTGTTGGTTTACGTTTCCTACTAGGTAATCAAATACCATTTACACACATCATAAGTTTGTGATTTTCTTATGGTTAACTTTCTCCTAATCATGTTTTCTATCACTCTCCCTCAGAACATGAGCCTTTGTTTTCTCCTCCATGTCCATGTTTTCCTACATGGAATCCTAGTGTGGGTTAACTCGGGTGACCTTTGTACTTCCCTTTCTTTCTTTTAAAGTAATAGTTTTACTGAATCCTTTTCCGATGTGGGACTTTCAATGAAATTTCAAAACCCAATTTTAAAAATCGCGAGGATGCAATTTCTTAAGGGGAGAAGATTGTAATGACCCGAAATTTTAAATAAATCTTGTTTCCTAATTTTATGTGTTATTTTATTTTATTTTTATACTCAACAAAAATGTTTCATTTGATAACATGAGTATAATTAAAATGAGACTGTTGGGTTTTTACTGTTATTTGACCATTGGTCAATATGACAGCTGGAAACTAAACGTTTTGACTGTTGTCTCTAAATACAAGTAATCTTGGTTAATTAATATAGAAAGAAGATTTTATGGCCTCACCCAGTAGTCTTGGACCGATCGAAGCCCATCTAACCGAACTTGGGAAGGAGGTAGCACCACTGGGATTTGCTCTGGACCAAACCCAAGCTGAACTTCATCGTGTGAAGCTAGAACGGGATCGCCTTTGCGAGAAGTTCAAACTGGTAGAAATTACTACTCGTGTGATGTTGGCCGAGCCTCCCTCGGATTCTCTCACCTTAGCACACCTTACACTTAGGTCCTATGCTGGTGTGATAAGGGGCTATGTAAGGAGACCATAACTGGCTTGTGTAATCCTTTGTTTTAAATAAAAATTGGGATTTCTTCTTATGATGAAGTTTATGAATTTTCTAATGTCCGGATAAATACAGTATGCATATTTTTAATGAATTTTAGAAAAAGTATATTTTAAAAATGATTATGTAAACCTTAAATAATTAAAAATGTGTAATGATTTTTGAAAAATGGTCTTCTATAATTATGTTCAGTACGAAATTTAGAGTCTAATAAGATCAACTTAATTTTTGATGAATAATAAATTATGAATAGTGATTTTATGCTTAGGATTAGTAATGTGACCAAATGGATTAGTAATCTCACTTAAAGAAAGTATTAATATAATCTAGGCACCTTGATTAAGTAGTGTGATTCAATAAAATGGTTAAATAACGGTTTCATAAATTATTATTCAAGTATTAGTTTTTTCGGGTGAATAGTGTTTTTTAATTAAAAATTAAATTAAAAATATTTAGAAAATTATTTTTATAAAATGGATTTCATTTTTGAACTCAGAGCATCGATATTATGTTAAGGTAAATTTTGGGGTTTTTTCTGAAAAAAATGAATTTTCGGGGAATAGTGTAATTATTTAAAAAATAGATTAAAAATATTTAAAAAATTATTTTTATAAAATGGAGTTCATTTTTGAAATCAGAGCATTGATATTTGATTAAGGTGAAATTTTGAGATCTTTCTGAGAAAGTTGAATTTTTAGTGAATAGTAAAAATACAGTTTTAGGGTTTCGGTATGTTTAATGAGATCATAACTGTGTCATGATGATGTCATGAGATATTTTAAGGGCTGTCCGGCCAAGGTTGATGAATTATTGTTTTGGGGGCCCCATGTGGCCTAACTCCATGGTAAATTCCAAGGGAGAGCACATGGTTTTGAGAAAAGCACTTTTGAGGTGTCCCTTGGCCATTAATGCCTTGTCCCCTCACTTTCCCCTATAAATACCATGCCATCCTCTCATCCATTTCGAATCCCCACTCTTCCCCAACGAATTTCTGGTCTCATTACCTCCCAAGGAGTCCTCCCAAGGTTCCCCCAAGCCCTCAAGGCCCAAACCTTTGAGTTTTAAGAGTTACGTTTTAAGGTAAGGGATCCGACCTCTCTCTTCTTTTCAAGCAATCTCTTTTATGTAATTTCTTTTATACTCCATGTTCTTATGTTAAAGGATGTTATTTTATACTCCTATTACTGCCCTTTTCATGTTCATATAATTAGAGATCCCCTCTTAATCTCATTATTTCATTTTATGAAGTTTTAAGTGGCGCTGTTAGGCTGCCGAAATTTTTGAAACAGATTCTTTATCCCTTCTCATTTTTCAAGATTTATTTTCATGTAAAGTATTTCAAGTTCCTTTTTATTATGTTGGGGTATGATCTCTAAATTTATCATACTGATATTTTATGATCATATGATGAGAGACCCCATTTTATCTCTTCAATTCAGTATTTTGAAGTTTTAAGTGGCGCCGTTAGGCTGCCGAATTTTTAAGTGGTTTTTTCACCTTTCTCCTTTTTCAAAGTTCTAATTTCATGTCAAGCCTTGAAAGTTCCTTTTTATTATGTTGTGGTATGATCTCTATATCTATCATACTAATCTTTTATGATCATATGATGAGAGACCCTATTTGATCTCATCAATTCATTTTTGTTGAAGTTTAAGTGGCGTCGTTAGGCTGCCGAATTTCTAAGGGGTTCTTTAAGCCTTCTCGTTTTCGAGATCTACTTTCATGTCAAGTATCTCAAGTTCATTTTTATTATTTTGGGGTATGATATCTATATCTATCATACTGATAATTTATGTTCATGTTATGAGAGACCCCATTTGATCACGTCAATCCATTTTTGGGATGTTTTAAGTGACGTCGTTAGGCTGACGAATTCTCATAAGAGAAATCTTATTATTGTCTTCCTTTCAAGTTCTTCGTTTCATATGTTACATCTTTCAAATTTCATTACCATGTTCATATATCCTTCATATTCTGTCCCTATACTGTTTTATGGGTCATTTATGAATGTTTGACCCATGTCTCCTCTCTTTTCAATGTTTTCTAAAACCCCAAAACGTAGCCGTTCTGATGCAGGATTTTCATCTCAAAATGCCTCTCTCATTTCTCCAAATTATATTATGTTATAAAGTGAATACCCAAAGCTCTTATTTCTACAAGGGTATTCACATATATATCAAAATGTTCTATTTTAAATTCTGGGATTTACATACATGAAACCCGCTTTCCCTTTCTGTGGGTTTAAAGTGACATAAAGATCATGTCTTTAAAGCAGTTTTTAAAACGTTATGATTACGAAATAAAACCCATTTCTTTTATGCTATATGGGTTGTTTATGAAATGATTGATGATGATATGTGTGGCTCACATGATAATAAAGACATGTCAAGGGTGCTCCCAGATAGCGCTCCAATGCATTGGGTAAAGACTTAATCTCTAGAGATGACCATTTTTAACGACGCCTTGGTGCATAACCTTGGTAATTTTAACGACAACTTGGGGATGGACCTTGGTGAAGTGAAACGATTGTCAATATTAAATGTTGTAGCCACATCTCCAATTTATGAAAAATGTTATTTTTATTATGATATGCCTCATGATTTCTTTCTCACGCCTTAATGTTCTTTTCATGTCCTTATTGAAGTATCTCAAGTTCAAATGTAAAATGTTTCTCTTGTTTCCCTTACTGGGCCTTCTGCTCACCCTTTCTTTTGATGTATGTCCCCAGGTTATGAGATGCAGTAATGAACCTAGGATGAACTTAAGGAGAATCCTTTCAAGTGTTTAAGAAGAATGTTTTATGTTGTTTTCATGTATTATGTTCCTTGTTTCCAAGACACTAAAACTTAAAGATCCTCAGTTCTGTGTAATGGAATGAAAGTTATGTTATAAAAAGACAGGATGCTATAAGGAGAGACTGCCATACGAAGTGTTGCTGTCACGGGGAAAACCCTCTCTTGGGTTGAAGGTGGCATAGCGGAGACCTCCAAGACGAGGTCAGAAGCAGGGAGGACCTTCACCTTCCATAGTGACAGTATGAACTGGGCCTCCACACTGGGTGGCATTGCTGCGGATTGGTCCACAGCGGCCATCGCCTGTGTCGGTGACCGAGAGAGTCGACCCAGCCTGCCTGTGGGGTGGTTGGGGCCTCGATCCCGGTTGGGCGTATAACTGCCACTACTCAACGTATGTGGGGAGTTGGGGATATGAGTTAGTGGTGGCTCGAGCCACAGTAGTCGCTGAAGTTGACGCCTCACAGTGGGCGTCCTCTTCCATTTGCGCCCGACACTGGCACCGGGTCAGATGGACCAGAGCTGATGGTGCAGGTGCATGGCTTACCTGCTCCTTGGCTCGAGGAACCGAGCGGCAGTGCTGATGCTGCCTGGTGGGATCCCTTGCTAGGATCCCTTGGAGCGGGACTCTGATCGGGCTGACCCGGACATCTCATACCTCGTCGGCGTAGGGTAAGGAGTTGTCAAGGAGTTCTGGGGACAAGCTCCCAAAACGATTGAATGTCGGGTTGGGGAACAACGGCTCCCTGCGCGGCCCTTGAGGGCGGCGTTGAAGGCGAGTCACAGCCGCCTCTAGATCTAGGCGGGCCATATCTCTGGTGGGGATGATCCCCTCCTCCTCGTACCTGCATACAAGGTCTTTAATTACCCTTCCTTGGATAATTTCTGATGGGGAGAGGGGGCGTGGGCGACCAGCAGTCATGGTGGTTGTGGCCATCATGGAAGACGTGGAACCATGCGGGGTGGTCGTGTCGATATTTCCCCTACCCCTGAGCCAGTGGTCAGGAGGTGATCGAGTTCTGGATGCAACAACTTGGTTCCTGAAAGGAGGGAGATGAACTCATTAATACTAATAGGAAAAGAAACCAACAACCAGTTCCCCAGCGTCGTTCCATCTTCCATGGACGGTAAGAGAGATCCACACTGAAAATTTCATAGAATGGAATTCTCAACATCCTAAATACCCCAACTTTTAGCGAGTTTCATGTCAGGTCTACTATTCGGTTGGTGGGACCTGGTTCCAGATGATGGGGTCTGATGACGTGCTAATACACCGATGCCTCGAACGTTACTAGCCTCTATACTGAGGAGAATATCTTCATATTTGGTTCACCATTTCTGTTTCTAATTCTTTCGATGGGGCATGTGCATCCGTCATGTGGATGATGCACAACTGTTACCCCGCATTCCCACTTTCCAAAGGCGGGTGGCATCCGCTACTTATTTGGGATGTCTGCTCCTTGATCGAAACAGAATGATGAGATATTGGTTCTTCCTTCCGTGGTTTCCTCCTCGGAGCTCTTCACCTTGTTCGGGTCTCCCTTATAGACTTAAGACGTTGTTTGTGAAACTATTCTTGGCACCATATCTTCATGGACACCAGTTAATTACACTACTTCTGTCAGGACATTCCAAGGGGTCCGGTCAGGGCAGCAACCTTCAGTTAGGGGAGTAGTCACGTTGGGCATCACTAGTGTGTCTGGATGCTGGGGGATTGACGTGTCTATCTTCTATCCCTTATTATAGGTCTTATTGAAGGTGTGGAAGCCCGAGGTATCCCACATTGAACATGGGGAATCGTATGCCATGTGAATGTATCTGAGGTTTTCCTCAACTTCCCATATTTAACACAGGGTATGCCACAAGTTTAACATCCAACGGAGATGGATCAGACAGATCAGAACACTTATTAGAGTGTATCAGATGGAGGAACCCCCTAGAGGGAACACCGATATTGGGGCCATCATGTGGGTGGCTTCTCGAATGTTGTAAAATGGAACAACGAATGGGGTGGCATGATCCCACCTGGGTGAGGATCAGGATGGGTGATGAAGTGAAGGGGGATGGAATATGGCCATCGCAAGGGCGATGGTGAATTTGGGCATGAGTCTTGAAGAGGCTTCCTACGTATCCTTGTGGAAGGGAATCAATATCTGCGTAGTTCGGTGAGACGATGGGACACCTGGGGAGGAGACCCGTGAGAATGGACGCATGGATGGGACCCAGAAGAAGTGGAACCTCCGGGTTGGGGCACGAGCTTCTAGAGACACATAGGCTTGAGGGAGAGATTAGTATGAGACGGGAGTGATGGGATCGAACCTCATGGAGGCTTCCTATGTATACTAATGGCATGGATCAAAGTCCTTGTAGTTCAGGACGGGGGATATAGATTAACATCATGAGGTATGGGGGTGAACCAAAATGAAGATGGTCGGAACGACCAGGTGGTGGGCTTGAACCTCGGGAAAGATTCCTACGTACCATGCCTTGACATGGATCAAAGTCCTCATAGTTCAGGATGGTGTTTGTGAATTACACTCTGAGGCGGACCAAGGTGTTGGTGAACTGATGTGAATATGGTCAAAACGAAAGGGTGGTTGGATTGAACCTCATGGAGCCTTCCTACGTACCATGCCTTGACATGGATCAATGTCCTCGTAGTTCGGGATGGTGTTTTATGCTTACACTCTAAGGTGGCCCAGGGTGTTGTTGAACCGATGGGAAGATGGTCATAACGACCAGGTGGTGGGATTGAACCTCATGGAGGCTTCCTACATACCATGCCTTGACATGGATCAAAGTCCTTGTAGTTCGGGAAGTGTCTTGGAAAATTGACACAGAGACGGTCGGGGCCAATGGTTGTTGGGATTGTATATTGGGGATGCTTCCTACATACCATGCCTTGACATGGATCAAAGTCCTCAAAGTTTGAGATGGTGTTTGGGGCTTACACTCTGAGGCAACCCAAGGTGTTGGTGAACCGATGAGAAGATGGTCGGAACGATCGGGTGGTGGGCTTGAACCTCATGGAGGCTTCCTACGTACCACGCCTTGACATAGATCAAAGTACTCATAGTTCGGGAAATGGCTTGGCACACCGACACAGAGATGATCAGGGACAATGGTTGTTGGACTTGAACCTCGGGGAGGCTTCCTACATACCATACCTTAACATGGATCAAAGTTTTCATAGTTCGGGATGGTGTTTTGGTCTTACACTCTGAGGCGGCCCAAGGTGTTGGTGAACTGAAGTGAAGATGGTTGGAACAAGTAGGTGGTGGGCTTGAACCTCGTGGGGGCTTCCTACGTACCATGCCTTGACATGGATTAAAGTCCTCATAGTAAGGGAAATGGATTGGCACACCGACATGGAGACGGTCAGGGCAAAATGGTTGTTGCACTTGAACCTCGGGGAGGCTGCCTATGTACCATGCCTTTACATGGATCAAAGTCCTCGTAGTTCGAGATGGTGTTTGGGGCTTACACTCTGAGGTAGCCCTAGGTGTTGGCCATGGTCGTTGCTTTCCCTAAGCTCACGTGATCCATGCTCGGTGTGAGAAACAAGAGATAGAGGAGACCTAACGATCACGTCACGAAAGGTGCGTCCATGGGAAATGGAGTGGGACTTATGCATGATTTAAGGCCCAAAGAGGAAACATGGGATTATGCATGGATAGAAGTCTGATAAGGTAGGGACTTACTCCAGGATGAAGGACCATGGTGACAAAGCGCAGTGAGAGAGGGACTTGGTACCGAAGAAAGGAGGATCACTGTTTCCCACCATGCCCTTCGCTGGCCCTGGGGATCAAAGATGAAAGGAGGAGAAGGGGTGATACCTCTGGAAAGAAAATATAGGGGCTTACACCATGGTGGCTTCCCTTTCCTCGCGGACAAACGCCACTCCAATAAGGAATATATCATCCTCTGTGAGGGTGATCCCATCACCGTGGAGAAGAGTGGGCATGGAGAATGTCCAAGGTGAGGGACCCTGCATACGTGGCATGGGGTGAGGTCACAGTTTAACATCATGTGTTGTGGATGATGGTGCTTGGAAATTTAACATCCTATAGCTCGGACGGGGTGGGTTCACTCCGCACCCCTAGGACTTACATAACCGATACCCTCTACTCCTTGGTGCAGAGAGGGGACAGGAAAATCCATGGAGAGGGGGTGTTATAGAGCGAACCATCGAGGGGTCCATGTTAGTGTGGATATGAGAAGAAGCAATAGCCATTAGCATGCATATTCCAAGAGTCATGAGGCAAATATATGAAATGGGAAGAACCATCCAAGGGACATTGAAGTTACTTCGCACGAGCCTAGAAGGTCGTACGGGAAAACGGTGTATGATGTGGATGCCCGGGGTGTGAGAGACACTCTCAAATGGCATCCATAAGAAGAGAACCAGACACTCGTGCAAAGGTATTCTCAAGGAGCACGGGGAACACAAGTGAAGAGGTAGCTGGGATGTACTGGGGTGAGGGGTCCCGAATTATTGTGTGCAACCTTTGAGGCCTGCGTGCAAAATAAGTATCCCTGCTCCAAAAACACCGAGTTGGTGCAAAATCAGTGAGTATTGTGTGGAAATGGATCTGAGGCTTTGCGTGCAACTTGGAAGGATTGCGTGAAAGGGGAGGACCCCAAAAATATTGGAATTCAGTCTAAACCAAGAGGATCTCATGAAAAGGCGCACCCGAGGGCGAATTGGCGTGAAAATAACTGTACCTGAAATCCATCTTTGCGCGCACAAAAGGCGCATTTCATGCACGAGAGCAGGTTCAAATTCTTCAACCCGGAAGTCGAACGGGTTAACCTTTTATTTATAAGCATTCTGGGGCATGGAAAACAGGTCAGTGGGAAATAATTGTGCGCCGATGTCGGTGGCGCGAAATGTCAACCGCACGGGGCGGGGGTGTGAAATTTTCCATTCCCCCGCTGAAGAACTCCCGCAAATCCCGGAGCTTTCCATGCATGGAATTTTTTCACGCACTTTTCAATTTTTTCATGAAACTTCTCCGACCCACCCCCCCAGACTAGGTCCCCGGATCCGAATATGACTTTGCTTTGTTGTTTTGAAACTTTCTCCAGCCCCTGAGCATTTTTCAGCGTCTACAGGTATCTCGCAACAACATGTTCAAATTTATCCTCAATCATCCTATGTTTACAGGGCATCTGGTATAATGGGTGGTTATTTTGCAACAGTTTGATATCTATTTTTTTCCTCAAAAGGCAATAAAAGGCCAAGCTCTGGATGAATTCCTTGTTGAGAATCCATCTGCGGAAGATACATCATTTAATACTGAACTTCCTGTTGAAGAGGTCTTCTCTATCTAAGATAATTCCTAAACATGGTAAATTTATTTTGATGGTGCTTCCATAATTCCAATAGGGAAAAGAATGGAAAACCCTAAAATCAACAAATTTGGGTTAGGAATTATCCTTATTTCCCTAGAAAAGGCAGTATTTCCTTTTTACTTCTTGTTATCAGAAGGTGGTACCAACAATGAGGCAGAATATTATGCTCTCATCGCAGTTTTGGAATTGGACCTTCAGGTGAAAATGGGTCATTTAAAAGTGAAAGGTGATTCAGAATTAGTAATCAAACAAATCAATGGGGGATATTCTATCGGAAAATAAGAGTTAATCCCTTTGTGTGATTATGTTAGAGGATTAATGGCTAATTTCCCTCAGAACCGACATTTTCTTATGTCCCATGATCACAAAATGCCTAAGCAGGTGCACTAGATAATGCAGCTACATCCTTGGAAAATCCAAATAAGGATGAGATAGTCATTATCATAGCCCATCGTCATGTGGTCTCACCTTTTGTTCAAACCAGAAAGAAGGAAATTAATGAAATTTTCCCTATTTCTGAACCATATGGTCATAACATGGGATGGAGAACATCCATTAGGGAATATCTTAAAAATAGGACAATTCTACTAGATAGGGCTGAAAATGAACAGATCTGGTGACGAGCGGCTATGTTTAATCTTTATGATAGTCCAGACCACCAAAAGATCCTCTATAAGTGATGCTTTGATGGAATTATCTTCAGATGTATTGATGGAGAAGAGACTGCATTTTTCATGAAAGAATTAAATTTAAGAATTTGTGGTGCCCACCAGTCTAGGCAAAGACTCTCTGATCAGATCAAAAGGCTTGGATACTTTTGGCCATCAATGATGTAGGATTGCATAGATTTCACTACAAAATTTCATCCCTGCCAAGTGCATGCCAACTTCATTCATCAAACCCCAGAATTAATATATACATCTAAATACTCTTGCCCATTTTCCACATGGGGAATAGATGTAGTAGGGCCTTATCCTCCAACCACGGCTAAGCAGTTCAAGTATATTCTCACTGCTACTGAATTATTCTCTAAATGGGCCGAGACAATACCTCTCAAGGAAGTCGGATCCAAAAGTATTGTTAGTTTTGTAAAGACTAATATCATCACCAGATTTGGTGTCCCTTATACTATTTTGATGGACAATGGCACCATTTTTTGCTTTGTTGTGGTAAAAGGTTTTTATCAGGAACATAATATCAAATCCAACCGTTCATCTCGCTATCATGTGGCGGCCAATGGAATGATAGAGGCCTTCAAAAAACCCTATCATATATACTCCAAAAAATGGTATATAAAGATAAGAAATCATGTCTTGATAAACTTTTTAATGCTTTATGGGCTTATCGGACAACCACCCATACTGATACCCAAGGAACTCCTTATTCATTGGTATATGGAACTGAAGTTGTTTTTCTAATTGAAATGCAATTTACTTCACTCAGAGTTACAATCTGTGATCAGTTCTCTACATATGAGAGGTCTCAGAAATTGTTCAATGAGCTGGAACGATTAGATAAGAAAATATTTCATACTTTGCATCATATAGAAGTCTATCAGAATAGAATATCACGAGCTTTTAACAAGAAAGTTCACCTCCATTCATTTCTTCAAGGAGAATTGGTATTGGTCTTTAGGACTCCAATGATACCAGGAAAGAAACCTAAAAAACTTGAGCCAAAGTGGGAAGGACCTTATTCCATACATAAGGTCAATTCAAATGGATATTATTCCCTAATCTCAATGGATGGAGAGATTATTACAACTCCAACCAATGTGAGATTATTGAATAAATACTTTGTATAGTTGGGCATATTCGTCCTCACTACAAGTCTTTAAACTGCACAGTACCATGTCCTTCTTGTAAGACTTAAAACTGCATAGCCCCCATGTCCTAGTTGCAAGACATTAAATTTCATAACAACCATAAGCGTCCATGTTACATGATGATAAAATGTGTAGCATCTTCGTCCTTGTCACATGACGTTAAACTGCATGACATCATTTGTACAACTAACATTTTCTTTATTTTTACGTTAGAAGATTCCATAAGCAAACATAATTGACATCATCACTACTCCTTAGTAGTATATGAGTCCCTATATTTCCTATGTCTGAGTTAGATTTTCATAGAGACCAAATTTCAAGAACTACGTATGGCTTGATTCTCATTTTCCAATGAGATATATAGAGACGCCTAAATCTCCAATTTTGGGCCTAGCCATAATAAAAAAATCTTCTTATTTTATTTTCTCCTGCTGTATATGAATCAGAGTTATACAGAGTCTTTTCTTAAGATATATGATTTTGTATTTATACCATTTTATGTCCTGAGATTTACTATTCTCTCAGAATGTGTCAAAATCCCTCATTCTTCATGTCAAACTCAATTGGAATGAGAAATGATTGTTTCAAGAACTATGTACGGCTTGATTCTAATTTTCAAATGAGATACATAGATACACCTAGATATCCAATCTTGGGCCCAAATGCGATAAAAACCCTTTATTTTTTTGCATAATAATTAAATCTTCATAGAAAATGTTTTAAGAGCAATGTATGACATGATTCTTTCCCCAACAAGACATATAGTGAAACTTGGGTTTTATCCCATAATCCAGTTACAATACGCCTTTCCATTCACATCAGTTCATCTTTGTCCTTACCGCATGATGTTAAAATACATGGAAATATAGCATCCTTATTTTTCACTTGGATCGCCTTTGTGCTGTAAAAGAAACCCTTACTGCTCATTGTTTCTCACACCAATCATAGCTCATGTGGGCTTAGGAATTGGGTAAATGGATTCTTTATATAAATAAGGTTTCTCAATTTATTATGGGATTATTAATGTCTTCACTACATGACTTAAAACTGCACATTATAATTTCCTCGTTACATGACTTTAAACTGCACGTCATAATATTAATTCAGAGGAAACAAATAATGTCTCCATTTTACATATGAGTCAGATCTATGTAAATGAAATCAAACTCATAGCCAATATCAGTTCAAATATTTACCATATACATTGGACATAAACCACTTCCATATTTCAAACACTTAATCTTGAATATTTTCATATCCTCATAATCTTTCTTAAGGTTTCTGGTGACATAGTTTCTAATACCTGAGAGCTCTTTTGTCAGACTATGCAGCACGTTCCCTTAGGCAGCCTTGTATAAGTTGCCTACATAATAGGCCTGTCAGTCAAAAGATGCAACTATTTGGCTACGAATCATATTCCTCAGTTGGTCTTGTATAATACAGCCCCCATAATGGGTTTTTTCAAATAATGGTAACTTCTTTCTTGGACATAGTATCTTTGTTCCCTTTAATCTTTGATGACAATATACAATAATCTATATTTTAAAATAGTCATTCAAGTATACTTTTCCCATTATCTTTCTCATAATATAAAAGTCTTCAAGACCATGGTTTACACATTTCCCTCACCATGTGTTTAATACAATATGAAATAACCTTGAAATCACTTGGACACATATTATATACTGTTTCCATTTTTGGTCCTAGTTGTATGACTTAAAACTACAGACGCCATACCTCTTAAATTTGGTTCCAACCTTCATAAAATTACTATTATTCGATTCTTTGGACATCTTGGGTGGAAATACCCATTCCATATTCAGATACCTTTCTCCATAAACCAAACTTTGTGATTCAGAAAATTTGAGTCTTCATAAACATTCTTTGGCATTTAGCAATAGAACACCAAACTTCTGAGAGCTCTTTTGTCTGACTATGAAACATGTTCCCTTAGGTGGCCTTACATAATTTTCCTACATAACAGGCCTATTAGTCAAAAGATTCTACTATTTGGATATGTAGCATAGGCCCAAGTTGGCCCTGCATAATACAACCCCCATAACGAGTTTGTCAATTAATGGTAACTTTGTTCTTGGAAATGACTGCCTCTAATGATTTTTTCCCTTTTACCATATCATTCCCCGGTTCCAGAAATTCCAAAATCACAATTTGAAATTTTCCCTTCCATACCTGAATATGATATTATATTTCCAAACAAATTATCATGAAATTGGGAGAGTTTTGTACCTTTGGTTAGAACTAAAGACCTTAAATTAAAGACACACAATGTCTTCAATGCATGACTTAAAACTGCACAGTACAATGTCCTCACTGCATGACTTAAAACTGCACAGTACAATGTCCTCATTGCATGACTTAAAACTGGACAATACAATGTCCTCATAACATGAATTAAAAATGCACAGTACCAATGTCCTCACTGCATAACTTAAAACTGCACAGTATAATGTCCTCACAGCATGACTTAAAACTACACAATATAATGTCCTCACAACATGACTTAAAAATTCATAATATGATATTAGAAATTCCCCCTTTTTGATAAATTTTAACCATTAATCATACACCAAATTTGTATAGCAATGGTTTCTTATTCATGACTTATGTCAGTCTAAAATATCCCTTTTTAATTCTTAAAATTCCTTTCCTTGTAAAAACCACCCATTGTGGTCTTGAATCACCCAAATCATATTTTCCCCTATCTATCAATAGTAAAATGTTAAACTTCAAAGAGCTCTTTTGTTTACCTATGCAGCACGTGCCCTTAGGCGGCCTTGCATAAGTTGCCTATATAATAGGTCTGTCAGTAAAAAGACGTCATTATTTGGCTATGCAGCATTTTCCCCAGTTGTCTCTACATAACACAGCTCCCATAATGGGTTTTTCAAATAATGGTAATTTCTTTCTTAGAAAAGACACCCCTTATGTTGACACGGTCTTTAAATTTGGTGACCATAAAAATCATGGCTCAAGATTCCCCTTGGAAATATTTAAAGAATATTAATGAAATTCTTAGCCATAGAGTTTTGTTTGGGATCTAATTTCAAAATTTATGGTTAAAGATATTTGACCTTAAATACTAGCCCTTTATAGTACAACATGCATGAATCTAAACTACCAATAAAAAATTACTTGGTGCTCATTATATTGAGAACCCGTGAAGGGAAATCTAAACAAAAGTCGAGTCCCAGCTCTCTAAAAATACATTTTTGTATGATTTAGGTAATATTGAGCAATAAAAAAATTCAAAAGATATGAAATTTTTGGGGTTATTCATATAACCCTAGAAACATTCAAATTATGCTCATTGGCTCCATCAGCTTAATAAGAAAATTTTGAGCACTCCATTTTTTCCATTATAATAATGATTGTCTAACATAAAGGAGTCATTATCATCATTTACCTTTAATATTGAAATCATGGAAAATAGAAATGAAGAAATATGTGATTGAAGAAAAAATTTATCTCATTCATATAAAATCATAGGGTCATCCACAAAATGGGACCTCATATCACGTTTTAGAATAAACTCTCAACATGACTTTTCATTTGTTAGACTGCTTCATGATCCCTATCAGCTAATTGTTGAAGTTGAGACAACTGAGCAACTCCAACCACCTCTCTCTGATGAAGCGCTTCCTTAGCAGTTGAAATGGTAGTTATCCCCTCTAATTGGGTTTCTCCCAATGTTTGATTCAACTTCTCAAGTTTGTTATGAATAACATCCAGTTACTGTTGAAGATATAACAACTCCTTCGTGGTTTCTTTAATTTGTTGGATAATTTCAATTGATTTCTTGTTATGATTTTACTCCGCCACAACTACTGCAGCTTGAAATCCCTCAATATTGACAAGTCATTTAGCCTCTTCAAAATTTTGTCGCAGCTTATGATCTTTCCCCCACCGGCGAATGATCTCTTTCGTAACATCATGGACTGGTCGATAATTAAATCTACCAAATCCTGATACACAAAATAATGGTGGGAGTTTGGAAAAATGGGATAGCTATTCATCTAAAGTCTTCTTAGAAATTATGCTTTAGATGTGCCTCTTTGTCTTCTTACGTGACATGTCAAGAGAATATTACGTCTCTAAGTCTAAATCTGAGTCACTACCATGAGGTAAAATGTACTCTCGAAATAGGTCACTTAAAGAGCTACCTTGTTCTACTTCTCTTGGAACAGTAGAAGCTTCACCTTCTGATCTGGGAGTTGATAACCCTAAATGATAAATAAAGGTCATTGTCCATTTCAAATGGAAGAAACAGATATGATTCAGACAGCTGATTATATTTACCCAATAATAAGTCAGCTACTTGATTGGATTCATCCCCTATATTCTCAACTTCAGTTATTTGAGAAGATATTTCTTGAGAAGGGGAATTCCCTTGAGTTTTCGCAGTTATTATATTTGATGGCTCTGGAGAATCTCTTGATGGAGTATAATCTAGAAGTATTTCTCCAGCTCCAACATAAGGATAGAGTGGAATACCCCATTCTTGAAGGGCCTTTGTGACATTTTCTACAGATAAAGCTGCATAAGGTTAACTTTGATGTAAAGAATCAAGTAAAAAAGAAGAACTATGTATGGAAAATGAAATAATAATGACTTATGTCCTTGAAATTCTTCATGTAAATCCCCAAACTCCATGATGGAACCTATAATATCAATATTTGGATTAAGGGATTTCACCATTTCAGTATATGCATCTTGGAATGTTATAGCATCCTCACCGTTTAAGGTATCCATCACATATTGGTTGATGTCTAAATTGGATCTATTAACATTCAGTTCCATTGGCTCTTCAATTGGTATAGCATCATCAGATCCTTCCAAGTTCGGACCAACATCGGTATTTATCTCAGACTGCCCTGGGTCTTCATTCCTTTCTTCTGGAGAAATAGAAATATTAGTTTTGATTATTTTAGGATCTTATAATGCAAGAAACTGAGGAATGTATTTAATCTTACTATGTCTTTCCTCTCTCTCAGTAGATCCAGGAGTAGATATAGCTGAATCTTTTGGCGATTAATCTACTAAAATTGCATATTCAACAACATGAACCTGGGTTTCCCCTAGGGTTTCTTTTTCTGGTCTCAAAGAATAATCTCTTAATCCCTTGAGAGAGGAGAGAGACATAGATCCTGCAAGAGTATAAAATGAGGTTACTAGAGTGTATTTAGAAACTTATATGCCATAAGGATAGTATAAATACTTACTCTTTTAGTGAACAATTCGAATCAATCTCATTCCTCTCTTGCGTTTTTGTTCAAATGCTTCGGAATAAATTTAAACACTCCCCTTAGTTAGATAAAATTGAGGTAATGGTTGGGGATTATCCTCTTCCATTACCCCAATCATGATTCTCGCTCCTAGATAATGTTCTAGTGACCTGGGAGGATCATTCATTGCATCAATAGGAGAGCCTGCATGACCATACATAGGTGATTCGAGAATTGGTCTGGAGCTTCCTTCTCTACATTCAAGAACCACAAATACATTTTCATCAAGATTAATGATGATAAATGATAAAGCAGAGTTGAGACAAAAGAAAAGGGAAAATACATTCTCAGTATTAACATAAATATACCACTCTTCCTCATAGTTGATAATTACATCTTCGTCTACCCCTAAGTCCATCATATGAGATACTTGTTTAGAGACTGGGATTTGTTCATCAGTTTCATATATAAAATCCTCCATCTCCATAATATACTTCTATACATCAGCCAGGTTATTGTCTGGATTTCAATCATAAGGTGCCTTGATGTCACCAATATATGGTATTTGAATGCCATACTGGAGGAATATCCATGCATCCCTAAGATCACGAATTACTCCCTCCCAATGATGAATGGATAAAGGTCGAACATAATTCAATCTTGGTATGGTTGATTTTAGAGGATATTCAACAACTTCTGAATGGTGAGATTCTTCAGGCCTCCTTTCTTCTTCAGAAAGTTCAACAGATGGAATAAGATCCTTTTTTTGATAGAGGCGACTAGATCACCTTGTAATTGGAGGTATTGTTTCTCTAGCCATGGTCTTCCTATTATACCTCCTACGATGAAATTTTGAGGGCTCTAAAACCTCTGAAACTTCTATATCTTCTCTAGAATTGGACTTCTTACCATGATTTCCGCATGAAATAGTCGTTGCAGCCGCCACTTGATATATTCCTTTTATCATATCCCCTTGAGGATATGAAGAGGCCCAAGCTTTGGTATACCCAACTTCTAATCGAATCGATGCATCTGGTGGAGGTAACGTAATCGATAGTTTGGATACCTCTAAAGCTGTTAGAATCCATAATTATCGCGCTAACATTGGGTGTTTCTTCTGTCTGACATACGTGGGTGGAAAATTGTTTGATTATTGAAGACATCTGAACTGAAGATAAAACATATAGGGGACATAATCCTTGTAGATAATTTCACCATCAATCCTGGTTGATAATATACCATCCTTGAATTCCATCATAGAAGATCTCAACTCATAATTCTTTTCATTACCATCATAAATAAATGCTCTAACTGGTGGGTTACAAAAAGGAAAGAAGTTGAATTCTCCTAAGACATTAAATGCCTTTACCACCAAATCTAGTCTCAATTTTAGAGGTTGAATACCATAAAATTTCTATAAAAATGGGGTGAATCGACCATTGGGAACTCTAACTAAATTCAACACTGAGTATGAAGAAAAATGTGCTGCAATCTAGCCCCACAACACTTGGAATGGCCCTGCAATTCTAAATGGAGTCTTCCCATTGTATAAATGTAGTAGGAGATAGTAAATTATTGCCAATATAGGGGTTTTTAATCCAATATACTTCCCTTATACCAATTTAACTGCAATGACAAAAGTCCTTGATCTTACACCACTTTCGGATTCATGTACTGGAAGCAAGTAAAGGCATAGCCACATAGCAAGGAAGGAAGCTAAGCATACCTTTGCATCTATATCAGGTTTTACTTTATAACCCAGTGCTTATAATCACCTATTTCTAGTATAGGACAATATGTGCCTGAACTGACCCAGTTATCTACAGAAGGACAAACACTAGAATGTCCATAGGTTGGAACTTTCTATATTGTTGGTTCTAAGAAGGCTTCCATCCACACTCTGTCATGGATATCTTTCTTTTTTTGGTTAGAATCTTTGCTATATTAAATAATTCTTGGGACAATGGGGGTGTTCTAGTAGCTTCACCCTATGTTGTAGCAAGTGGAATGAATTAATCATACATTTCCCCAAAATGGGAATTCTAGATATTTGGTAAATATCCCAGAATACCAACTTCACCATGCGTCAAATGAAAGGAATTCGTTTGTGGACTCCATTGGCTCAGTAATTCAGGAATGAAATCATTTTTATAAATATAATTTTTCCCCATCCATATAGCTTCATAGATAAGGACGTTTGATAACTCTTTCTTGACTTCTGCACAAGTCCAACATACCTTGAATGCCCACATCCCTTGGGGCTTGACACCTTCTCCAGAACGAAGATCCCAATCTTCTTTCCAACTGTTAGAGTTATCTATTTGAGAAGCCCAAAAAGTGGAATCATAACAATGTTGTCTTGGCTTTACAATATGATCCTTCATATTGGGAGTGCAATCGCTATGATGAAGGATTCAAATAATAGGGATCGTTCCTTATTGTACTGGAACCCCCTTACACTAATATTCATATTGTTATAGTTGGAGTATTGAAGAAAACAGTTCTTTGGAAAGTACTTATTAACATATGGAACATGGGAATCTTAAAAAATCCCATGCCCGTACAGGGGTAAGTAAGAATTTTGTGGATAATTATGTTGGTACAGAATTAAACCTTTCCATAACCCAGGAAGAGTACTCTCAACAACATCATAGTAGTCTCGTCCGATGATCTTCATCATTTCATTTTGACATTCCTTAGCTTCTTCAGTATGGGTCATTAAATGAGTCATTCTTTCTTGCAAAATAATTACCAAAATTTTACTATTAGGTTGGAATTTTAAAAGAGATAAATCAAAAAAATTGGCAAAGGACACTATTCATGTAGGTCCTTCGACAAGGTCCATCACATAGGTCCTTCGATGAAGTCTGTCGCCTAGGTCCCTCGACAAGGATTCTTGTGTAACTCCTTTGATGAAATACTTTAGCGTAGCTCCATCGCTTAAAAAATTTTACCTTGAAGAAATTTCAAGGGAATTACACAAGATCACAACGCGATGGGGTTGGGCGAACGAACTATGCAATGAAATCTGTACAATTTTGAAAAGCACTAGTGTAGAAAATTGCAAAGGACGAGACCTATTTATAGATAACTGAATACCTATGTGCCAAGACTACACATAACATCTGTGTGGGACATCTACATGGGATATCTATGTGGGGTACCTATGCGGTAGACCTACATTGTTCAACAATTGATCCATAGTCTTTATCCCCACAAATTCACCTCAGGACTTGACCCTCTTTCTATTTTCAAATCCAATCCTGAGGGGGGGGGGGGCTTTTGTTGACACCACATAAGAACATAAAAAGACTATGAAGAGAACCCTGGATATTTGAAATCCCAAAAAAAGATTCAAAGAATTAAAAGGAAAGTTAAAATACTCCAAAAGAGCTTCCCGATAGACTAGCTTCACAGGCCTACGCGGCAGAGCTACGTGACAGACCTACATGGTAGAGCTCCATGCCAGAATATTTTTTGTGCCCCTACACCAAGTATCTGCACAGAAGAGCTGCGCAAAGGACCTATGTAAGAAACATCTCTTGGACTAGGCCCCATATATGCCTATAAATAGAGCCCTTGGGCACCCCATTTCAGGACTGAAAAAAGTGAAAAACTCTCTGAAGCTCCCATTGTGTATCTCTTTCGCCTAGATCCCTCGAATTGTCTTAGGTAGCTCTCTAAACCACAAGAGAAGAGAAAATTAAATGAGATAAGCATGTTTTGAAAGTATTTTTAAAAAAATTTACATAGGTTTGGTCCTCTTATGTAAAACACATTCTTCAATCATCATTCATACCTGTGCGGCATACCTGCACGCTATACCAGTGCGGTATACCTACGCGGTACATCAACTAATGGTACCTACACGACATACTTGAGTGAGGGACCTATGCGACCAACTCAAGTACCCTTTTTTAAAATCCATTCATGGCAGGCATCTCCTTTCTTGGTTCCCTTATCTAAAAGGGACTAAGTTGAAGCCTCCACCAAAACCTCCGGATTTGTGAAACCTTTGGGAAAGGCACGTTAGCGTGTCTCCTACTTGGGTTTGTATTTACACAGTTAGAGGTTTACCACATTTGTTTCACAATGGGGTTAGGATTCATGGAGTGTTTGTGGGTTTGTATATCCATAGTCACATGGAACTTTCTCCCAGAAACATTGTTGGGAAGTTCCTCATTTGGAGGAAGGTTGGGTCCTTGCCTCTCCCTTCTTGAAGAGGTGATCCAAAACCTCAGGTCTCTAGTAGTAAGGTACAATTAACACTTACTTTTCCTCACAAGCATATGAGAGTTATTCCTCCCCTACCAGGATCAATTTTAGGGCAGCCATCTGGGTGCAAGCCCCTAACCTCCATCCCTTCCCCCTTATGTTGGGCCCTTGTCCAATGTAAATAGAATAGAGGGAAGGATCATCGCCTCTCCCTCTTCCACAGTCACCTCAACCTCGTTTACCATGGACACCATAGGTGCAACATCTTCCGCCAGTGGAGGAGAAAAAATTTTAAGGTGTGGATGCCTTTGTTGAATCTTTGACATCCTATTATTTCTCACACCAAGCATGACTCACGTGGGCTTAGATATTTTTTACGGTCACAACATTTTCACAATTGAATGAACTATGAGAACTCGGATTCCTATTCAAACCAGGATACGTAGGAAGTCTTTTCAGGGCCAGATCTCACTAGGCATCCTCCTTAAGAATAATCCCCAAATTAAACCCCAAATCATCAAGGCATCATTTTTAGGAAGTAAGACTACACTTATCTCTCTCAAAGGACCATATTATTATATGAGACTGAAAGAACTATGAGAACTCTAATTCTTGTTCAAACCGGGATACGTAGGAAGTCTTTTGAGGGCCCAAGCTCACTGGGCATACTCCTTAGGAATAAGCCCCTAATTAAAACCCAAATCATCAAGGCATACTTTTCAGGAATTATGCCTAAACTCATCTCTCTCAAAAGACCATACTCTCCTATGAGACTGAATGAACTATGATAACTCTGATTCCTGTTCAAACCAGGATACGTAGGAAGCCTTTTCAGGGCCCGAGCTCACTAGGCATCCTCCTTAAGAATAAGACCCAAATTAAACCCCAAATCATCAATGCACACTTTTCAGGAAGTAAGCCTAAAATCATCTCTCTAAAAGAACCATACTATCCTATGAGACTTATCAAACTACATGGAGTTTGATTCCAATCTATATGGGATATGTAGGAAGCCTCCTTGAGGTTCAAACCCAACATTTCAAATCAACCCAGATGAGTGGGAGCGGTGCTGACGGCAAAACCCAGGAGATTCTCTTGAGTGAGCGGTGACAAAGGCGACTGTGTCAGCCTTCACCCCTTTGGGGGGGAAGGCAGATTCGTCGACCGGTGAAAGTCCAGGTGTTTTCCGACCCTTCTCAAATCCAGACTTCCTTCCTCCTTTCCCAAAAGTCTCTTTGAGTCCCAAAGTTTCCGATCTGATGGATGGGTGCCCTAATCTTCAACTTTAAACTTTTAAGTTTTCATAATCTTCAGTGCTTCCGAATCTTACTTTGATTGCATGATTTAGGAATAGATGACCTTCTGTTGATGCATTCAACAGGTTTATCTTTGGTTCGTGGGATCTTTAGGAAAGAGCGATTGTCATCTTTCTTGATAGGAATCACATGATGATTCGGTTCGAATCTAAAGAAGATCTCATTACTACTTGGTCGAGGGATCCTCGCAACTTCAACGGATGTCTTTTCCTACTCTTACGCTGGTCCATTGTCTTTCACATGAGTCATGATTCACTGTCAGCATCGGTCTGGGTAAGCTTCCCTAATCTGCCATTTCCCTTCCAGAATCCTGCTATTATTCGCATGCTAGGTAATCTCATAGGAAGGTATTGGTGTTCTGATAGTCGTACTGATGTTTTGTGCCACCTAGTTAACCCCCGGATTTGTGTGGAATTGGATGCCTATCGACATCCTTTTGATTATATGTGGATTACGATTGGGGAAGAGTACAGGTGCAGACAACATGTGATTTACGAGAATTGGACAGATTTCTATTCTTCTTGTCACCATTTGGGTCATGGAGTGGAGTTTTTCCATAGGAGTGGAGCCTTGAAGACTCGTCTGCAAGATCCCAGTGATAATATCAAGGCGGCAGTTGAGGAGGTTCTTGCTCCTGCTCTTGAGGAGAAGAAAACAGAAGGGGAAGGTAAGGAGGCTCAGCCTCCAGCGGTGGTTGGATAGTTGGTAGAGGTCAGTTTGGTGTTGGAGGAGGATGTTCAAGGTTCTAAGGATTATGATTATAGGGTGATTGCTGGAGTGGGGTCTGATTTGGTTCAGGTAGTGGGGAATGTGGGAAACATGGCCTTTTTGAAGGTTTCTTATACAGGGGAGGCTAGAGGCTTGGATCCAGCAGCCAAACCTTTTGTTTCATTATCTAACAGGTTTGAATGCCTTGGTAATGATAGTTTTGAACATGTTTTAAGTGTTGTTTTAGGATATGGGGATGATGGTATGGGGGTATCCAAGGAGGAGATTTTTTTGGGAATCTAGGACAAGAGGAGGTCGCCAAGGATGTGGATAATCCTATCGAGGGGGTTAGGCCTTCTTGCATGACTGAATGTAATACTTCGGCCCATGGAAGGAGGGGTAAGAGCCAGTTCAATGATAATAAAGGGAATGAGACCTTGTCCATGGCTATGGAAGAAGCTCCGACTGAAGATATGTGTCTCCCTTTATTGGAGATCATCACTCAAGATCAGAAGAGGCTGGGTAATAACACAGAATTCCCAGTTTCTATTTGGAGGGAACAACTTGGTAAAGGAAGGGAGAACTCAGGGGGGGAAAAGACATTGTGAGTGGCACCGCTGACCTTTCATTCAGTGATATTGTTAAGAGGGGGAATCAGAGGATGGATGTAGGAGAAGGGACTTTGTCTACATCTACAAGAAGAAGAACAAGGAAGGATTACTCCCACCTTCCGCGGCCGATGCGGACTATATCTGCTTCTAGGAAGAGTGGAGAGGTGGTTCTTGCTTAGAAAAAGGGCAGAGTTGTCAAAGATACTTCATCTGAGCTGCCTGCACTAGAGCAGCTTAGAAGTCAGGTTCAAAGTGAAAATATTTGGAGGCATCCAGAGTGGGAATAATCTACAGGATAAGAAGAATATTGCATGGTTTTTAGAGATGATTATGGATATTATTATGTATAATGTTGTGATGTTATGTGTCATTTAAGGTTTGCCTTTCTTGTTTGCAGTTGTGGTTGTAAGTTTGGGTACCAGTCCCCTTTAAACTATATTTTAAAAATTAAAAAAAATGATTTGAAAATCAACCCTATTATCCTTGGGCTATATTCCCAACAGGGTATGATATTACATAGAAATCCATATCCTTTCCAAGTTCCTTAGGCCGCTTCAGCATAAGTCCCACACTAAGTTTTGACCAATCACCTTTCGCTTAGAGGTCTTTATCACATGACCTTAAAAGGTATGATGTGTCCTATTAAGCGGCATCGAACTACGAGGGTTCTGATTCCTTTCACAAGGATATGTAGGTAGCCCATTTTACAGGCATGATCCAAAGATCAAAACAAACCTTCGTCTCCCTAGATGACAATAAATTCTAGAGTACCCCCCCTGAGTGGCTTAAAAACCAGTATCATCCCAACGATGATTAAAATAATCTCTAATTAGTATATTAGATGATACCATTGATGGAAAACCTTGAATACATACAGATATTTCCATTAATAAAGAACCTTTAATGCATACTGATGATTCTAAAATTTACACATGTTAGTAAGTGATTGTAAATTATATGGGATACTTATGATATACTTGGTGAATTAATAAAGATTCATGAAAATATCTTAAATTTACAAAGAGAGTCCCGGAGTATACAATAATCCCCCTCAAAAGGGTGTGATGAGTCCGAAATCCCATCCTCTTGACAAATGCACGTTCTTAAGTATCATAAAGTTCAAACATTATGAATGCCTACCTTTGTAAAGAAGATCCCATTTAGATAAAGAACTTTTGGAAGTTTCCGGTTCCATAAATAAATCCAATTGAAACCGCCTGGAAATAGTGAGTCTTAAAACTAGAACAAATGTTTCAAGGAACTACAAAACAGTAGTGCAACATAGTCAGAAAGCCATTTTCTGGAAAGGATGCGGCTAGATAGAAGAGCGGCACCACACATCATGTGGGTCCCTAACATTCCTTGTACCTTTTTTTAGGAAACTACAAATTTTTGTATCTCCTTTGTTTGAACTCAGATTTTGGACTACGAGTAGCCTATACTGAGTGTTTTTTCATGTATAATGTGATGATTCCCTCAGAAGTAGATTTCAAGATATGATGTGAAATGGTCTAGGTTTTTCAGGCATTGAGGCGACACCTGATGATGGCATCAATCATATAGAATCACCAGAGTAGCACCGGGCATACCCTCCAACTGCGTAGGGAAATGGCATTCCCCGATGGCAGTTTTGGGATTTCCCTCTAGCTGGGATGGGTAGTGGAATTCCCTGATGGTAGTTATGTGTCTACCATTCCCCTATGGAAGTTCTTGTCTCTCCCTCCTTCTGGGTTGGGAAATGGAGTTTTTTCAATGGCACTTCCAGGATTACCCTCCAGTTGGATTGGGCAGTGGAGTTCCTTAACGTTCTATGCTTACCCTCTAGTTGGGTTGGGAAGTGGAATTCCTCGATGAAATATTCCAGAAATAACCCTATAGTCAGGTTGGGTAGTGGCGTTTATAGCATCCCGTCTTTTTATAACATAACTTTTCATTCCATTACACGGAACTGAGGATCTTTAAGGTTTAGTGTCTTGGAAACAAGGAACATAAAACAAAAAAAAAACATTCTTCTTAAACACTTGAAAGGGTTATCCTCATGTTCACCCTAGGCTCATTACTGCATCTCATAACCTGGGTACATACATAAAAAGGAAGGGTGAGCAGAAGGCCCAGCAAGGGAAACAAGTGAAACATTTTACATATGAACTTGAGATACATCAATAAAGTCATGAAAAGAACTTTAAGGCATGAAAATGAAATCATGAGGCATATCATAATAAAAATAAAACTTTTTCATAACTTGAATATGTGGCTACATCATTTAACATAGACAATCATGAACATATCACCAAGGTCCATCCCCAAGGTGTCATTTTAAAATTACCAAGGTTATTCACCAAGGTATCGTGAAAATTGTAATCTCTAGTGGTTACATCATTACCCAATGCATTGGAGCGCTATCAGGGCGCACCCTTAAATTTGCCTTTATTATAATGTGAGCCACATATATCATCATCAAAAATTTCATAAATAACCCATATAGCATAAAATAAATGGGTTTCATTTCATAATCATAACGTTTTAAAAACTGCTTTAAAGACATGATCTTTACGTCACTTTAAACCCACAGAAAGGGAAAGAGGGTTTCATGTATGTAATTACCAGAATGTAAAATAGAACATTTTGATATATATGTGAATACCCCTGTAGAAATAAGAGCTTTGAGTATTCACTTTATAACATAAAATAATTTTTAGAAAAGAGAGAGAGGCATTTTGAGACGAAAATTCTGCAGCATAACGGCTATGTTACAAGGTTTTAGAAAACATTGAGAAGAGAGGGGACATGGGTCAAACATTCATAAATGACCCATCAAACAGTAGAGGGAAAAAATATAAGAGATTTAAGAATATGGTAGTGAAATTTGAAAATATACCATATGAAATGAAGAACATGAAAGGAAGAAAAAAAAGATTTCTCTTGTGAGAATTCGGCAGCCTAACGGCGTCACTTAAACTTCAACAAAATTGAATTGACAAGGTCAAATAGGGTATCTCATCATATGAACATAAGATTACAGTATGATAGATATAGAGATCATACCCCAACATAACAAAAAGGAACTTGAAAGAATTGACATGAAAGTAGAACTTCAAAACGAGAAGGGTGAAGAACCACTTAAAAATTCGGCAGCCTAACGGCGCCACTTAAAACATCAAAATACTGAATTGAAGAGATCAAATGGGGTCTCTCAGCATATGAACATAAGAGTCCAGTATGATATATATAGAGATCATACCCCAATATAACAAAAAGGAACTTGAAAGACTTGAATGAAAATAGAACTTGAAAACGAGGAAGGTGAAAGAATCCCTTAAAAATTCGGCAGCCTAACGGCGCCACTTAAACATTATTAAAACGAATTGATGAGAGCAAGGGGGGTCTCTCATCATATTAACATGAAATAGGCAGTAGGATGAATATAAAATAACATCCTCCAACATAAGAACATGGAGTATAAAAGGAATGACATAAAAGAGATCACTTGAAAAGAAAGAGAGGGGTCGGATCCCTTACCTTAAAATGTAACTCTTAAACCTCAAAGGTTGGGACCTTGAGGGCTTGGGGGCACCTTGGGAGGACTCCTTGGGAGGTAATGAGACCAGAACTTCGTTGGGGAAGAGTGGGGAGTCGAATGGATGAGAGGATGGCTTGGTATTTATAGGGAAAGTGAGGGGACAAGGCATTAATGGCAAAGGGACACCTCATTAGTGGTTTTGGCAAAACCATTGGCTTGCCCATGGTATTTGCCCATGGTATTGGCCACTTGGGACACCTCATACCTTATCTCACTATTCATAATTCGAACATATTGATTACAAACTTAATACATCATTTAATGATGTCATTAAACACCCGTAACTTAAAAACTGTATTTTCACTATTCATCAAAAATTCAACTTTCTCAGAATAATCCCAAAATTTCACCTTAACCAAATATCAACGCTCTGATTACAAATATGAACTCCATTTTATAAAAATAATTTTCTAAATATTTTTAATTTAATTTTGAAATAAAAACACTATTCATCGAAAATTCATTTTTTCAGAAAAAATCCCCAAAAATTACCATAACATAATATCGATGCTCTGAGTTCAAAAATAAAATCATTTTTATAAAAATAATTTTCTAATTATTTTTAATTAAATTTTTAATTAAAAAACACTATTCATCCGAAAAAACTAGTACTTGAATAATAATTAATGAAACCGTTATTTAACTATTTTATTGAATCACATTACTTAATCAAGGTGCCTAGGTTATTTTAAAACTTTCTTTAAGTGAGATTACTAATCCATTTGGTCATATTACTAATCCTAATCATAAAATCACTATTCATAATTTACTATTCATCAAAAATCAAGTTGATCTTATTAGACTCCAAATTTCGTACTGAACATAATTGTAGAAGACCATTTTTCGAAAATCATTACACATTTTATGTTATTTAAGGTTTACATAAACATTTATTTTCAAAATATTCTTTTGAAAATTCATCAAAAATATGCATACTATTTTTATCCGGTCATTTGAAAATTCATAAACTTCATCATAAGCAGAAATCCCAATTTTTATTTAAAACAAGGATTACACAAGGCAGTTACGGTCTCGTTACATAGCCCCTTATAATACCAGCATAGGACCTAAGAGTAAGGTGTGCTAGGGTGATAGAATTTTGGGGCGGCTCAGTCAACATTGCCCGAGTAGTAATTTCTATCAGTTTGAACTTCTCGCGAAGGCGATTCCGTTCTAGCTTCACATGATGAAGTTCGGCTTGGATTTGGTCCAGAGCAAAGCCCAATGGTGCTACCTCCTTCCCAATCTCTGTTAGATGGGCTTCGATCGGCCCAAGCCTACTAGGTGAGGCCATCAAATCTTCTTTCTATAATAATTAACCAAGATTACTTAAATTTAGAGACAATAATCAAAACATTTTGTTCACGGTGGTCATATTGACCGATGGTCATATAACACTCAAAAACCAATGGTCTCATTCTAATTATAATCATGTTTATCAAATAAAACATTTTTTTTGAGTATAAAAAATAACACATGAAATTAGGAAACAAGATTTATTCAAAATTTCGGGTCGTTACAATCTTCCCCCCTTAAGAAATTGCGTCCTCGCAATTTTTTTAAATTGGGTTTTGAAATTTCATTGAAAGTCCCACATCGGAAAAAGAGTCAGTAACACCATTACTTTAAAAGAAAGAAAAGGAAGTACAAAGGCCACTCGAGTTAACCCACACTCGGGTTCCATGTAGGAAAACATGGACATGGAGGAAAAAAACAAAGGGTCAGTTCTGAGAGAGAGTGATAGAGAACATGATTAGGAGAAAGTTAACCATGAGAAAATCCCAAACTTATGATGTGTGTAAACGGTCTTTGATTACCTAGTAGGAAACGTAAACCAACAACATTTTTGTTTTACGTTTCTTTTCATAATTTTGAGGATTTCATTTACTACATAGAACAAAAACATAAGAAAATATACCTACCTTCAAGTAGAGTTTCATCCTTTAACAAGTCCCTACCAACACTAATCTTTTCGCCAAATGATGAGAATTCAAAAACACTTGGTCTCATAAAAGCACAAGAATCATCTTCTATAGAATCACATAATCTACAAAAGATTAACTATCTATTTCTTCTATCTTTAAACATTATCCCAAAAACAGAAAGGTTAAGGTAAAACAACTCTTCAAAAAGAAAGAATCCCATAGGAATAGAACCTAATTTTAAATCTTCAAAGTTCCATGGTACTACCCAACGTTCATCATAGACCACTCCATAAATAACGGTCCTTAAAATTCCTCAAAATAAACCAAACTAAGATTGAAACCCAAATACAAGAAGGATTTGATAACATAGTCTTCCAAAACAACTTCATTGTTCATCTCCAGACAACATCAACCACTCCTAACATCTTATAACAAAAGTAGCTAACCTAAACATATTTTACCCAAGATAGGTTAATCATTCCCAAAAGTAACCTAAATTACTATAAGTCCACCTTAAATTCATCAATTCTTCAAAATATAAGTCAACCTTACTCCTCAATGAAAATACTATAGTAATCTATTTACCTCTATCATATAGGGTCCCCAAAATAGTGAACGCCTTCCAAAATAATAATCATCTTTTAATCCCCTAATCATCTCTGACATATTAATACGGAAATTGTCGCATTTCCTATCACATTGGTTGTTGGGACACGTTATTCCATTTCCCACCATTAACTAAGAAGATAAAGTATAATTAGAGGCTCAAATACTTAACCAATAATCATGAAAAGGAACTTAAAGCATATAAGGATAACTTGTAGAAGAAAAGTATACCCTAACTTGTGATCCCCTAGGTTCCCATCTAGGTTATCCATGATCATATATTCTTATGTGAATCTTTATTTTATTTTATCTTTGTTCCTTTAATAATGGTTCATACCAAGCTTATGAATTTACCAAAGCATATCCCCCGGGAGTGTCGTAACCAAGAGTGCAGCAAGGCCCGTTGTCGTGTACCAGTTCTCGTTTGAGTCTAGCTCAAAGCGGTGTTTTCGGGTTTTACCCCTATGTACATCTGTGCCAGAGCCACCTCTACCTGCTCGTATCCAGACAGGGATGTATTTGCTTGGCAACCCCTTACTCAATACTCACCAAAATACCAGGAAGATTTCCTATATTAAACTTTTCTATAGGGTTCCTCCTAGAGTTTTCATATCCTAATTTCCACAAATAACTAAACCATCCTTTGATACCAACTATAGCATCCCACCTTTTTATCATATAAACTTTAATTACATTTTACAAAACCGAGGATCTTTAAGGTTTAGTGTCTTGGAAACCAGGAACTTAAAACATGAAAACAACATAAAGAATTCTTCTTAAACACTTGAAAGGGTTCTCCTCATGTTCACCCTAGGCTCATTACTGCATCTCATAACCTGGGTACATACATAAAAAGGAAGGGTGAGCAGAAGGCCTAGCAAGGGAAACAAGTGAAACATTTTACCTATGAACTTGAGATACATCAATAAAGTCATGAAAAGAACTTTAAGGCATGAAAATGAAATCATGAGGAATATCATAATAAAAATAAAACTTTTTCATAACTTGAAGATGTGGCTACATCATTTAACATAGACAATCATGAACATATCACCAAGGTCCATCCCCAAGGTGTCATTTTAAAATTACCAAGGTTATTCACCAAGGTATCGTGAAAATTGTAATCTCTAGTGGTTACATCATTACCCAATGCATTGGAGCGCTATCAGGGCGCACCCTTAAATTTGCCTTTATTATAATGTGAGCCACATATATCATCATCAAAAATTTCATAAATAACCCATATAGCATAAAATAAATGGGTTTCATTTCATAATCATAACGTTTTAAAAACTGCTTTAAAGACATGATCTTTACGTCACTTTAAACCCACGGAAAGGGAAAGAGGGTTTCATGTATGTAATTACCAGAATGTAAAATAGAACATTTTGATATATATGTGAATACCCCTGTAGAAATAAGAGCTTTGAGTATTCACTTTATAACATAAAATAATTTTTAGAAAAGAGAGAGAGGCATTTTGAGACGAAAATTCTGCAGCATAACGGCTATGTTACAAGGTTTTAGAAAACATTGAGAAGAGAGGGGACATGGGTCAAACATTCATAAATGACCCATCAAACAGTAGAGGGAAAAATATAAGAGATTTAAGAATATGGTAGTGAAATTTGAAAATATACCATATGAAATGAAGAACATGAAAGGAAGAAAAAAAAGATTTCTCTTGTGAGAATTCGGCAGCCTAACGGCGTCACTTAAACTTCAACAAAATTGAATTGACAAGGTCAAATAGGGTATCTCATCATATGAACATAAGATTAAAGTATGATAGATATAGAGATCATACCCCAACATAACAAAAAGGAACTTGAAAGAATTGACATGAATGTAGAACTTCAAAACGAGAAGGGTGAAGAACCACTTAAAAATTCGGCAGCCTAACGACGCCACTTAAAACATCAAAATACTGAATTGAAGAGATCAAATGGGGTCTCTCAGCATATGAACATAAGAGTCCAGTATGATATATATAGAGATCATACCCCAATATAACAAAAAGGAACTTGAAAGACTTGAATGAAAATAGATCTTGAAAACGAGGAAGGTGAAAGAATCCCTTAAAAATTCGGCAGCCTAACGGCGCCACTTAAACATTCTTAAAACGAATTGATGAGAGCAAGGGGGGTCTCTCATCATATTAACATGAAATAGGCAGTAGGATGAATATAAAATAACATCCTCCAACATAAGAACATGGAGTATAAAAGGAATGACATAAAAGAGATCACTTGAAAAGAAAGAGAGGGGTCAGATCCCTTACCTTAAAATGTAACTCTTAAACCTCAAAGGTTGGGACCTTGAGGGCTTGGGGGCACCTTGGGAGGACTCCTTGGGAGGTAATGAGACCAGAACTTCGTTGGGGAAGAGTGGGGAGTCGAATGGATGAGAGGATGGCTTGGTATTTATAGGGAAAGTGAGGGGACAAGGCATTAATGGCAAAGGGACACCTCATTAGTGGTTTTGGCAAAACCATTGGCTTGCCCATGGTATTTTCCCATGGTATTGGCCACTTGGGACACCTCATACCTTATCTCACTATTCATAATTCGAACATATTGATTACAAACTTAATACATCATTTAATGATGTCATTAAACACCCGTAACTTAAAAACTGTATTTTCACTATTCATCAAAAATTCAACTTTCTCAGAATAATCCCAAAATTTCACCTTAACCAAATATCAACGCTCTGATTACAAATATGAACTCCATTTTATAAAAATAATTTTCTAAATATTTTTAATTTAATTTTTAAATAAAAACACTATTCATCGAAAATTCATTTTTTCAGAAAAAATCCCCAAAAATTACCATAACATAATATCGATGCTCTGAGTTCAAAAATAAAGTCATTTTTATAAAAATAATTTTCTAATTATTTTTAATTAAATTTTTAATTAAAAAACACTATTCATCCGAAAAAACTAATACTTGAATAATAATTAATGAAACCGTTATTTAACTATTTTATTGAATCACATTACTTAATCAAGGTACCTAGGTTATTTTAAAACTTTCTTTAAGTGAGATTACTAATCCATTTGGTCATATTACTAATCCTAATCATAAAATCACTATTCATAATTTACTATTCATCAAAAATCAAGTTGATCTTATTAGACTCCAAATTTCGTACTGAACATAATTGTAGAAGACCATTTTTCGAAAATCATTACACATTTTAAGTTATTTAAGGTTTACATAAACATTTTTTTTCAAAATATTCTTTTGAAAATTCATCAAAAATATGCATACTATTTTTATCCGGTCATTTGAAAATTCATAAACTTCATCATAAGCAGAAATCCCAATTTTTATTTAAAACAAGGATTACACAAGGCAGTTACGGTCTCGTTACATAGCCCCTTATAATACCAGCATAGGACCTAAGAGTAAGGTGTGCTAGGGTGATAGAATTTTGGGGCGGCTCAGTCAACATTGCCCGAGTAGTAATTTCTATCAGTTTGAACTTCTCGCGAAGGCGATTCCGTTCTAGCTTCACATGATGAAGTTCGGCTTGGATTTGGTCCAGAGCAAAGCCCAATGGTGCTACCTCCTTCCCAATCTCTGTTAGATGGGCTTCGATCGGCCCAAGGCTACTAGATGAGGCCATCAAATCTTCTTTCTATAATAATGAACCAAGATTACTTAAATTTAGAGACAATAATCAAAACATTTTGTTCACGGTGGTCATATTGACCGATGGTCATATAACACTCAAAAACCAATGGTCTCATTCTAATTATAATCATGTTTATCAAATAAAACATTTTTTTTGAGTATAAAAAATAACACATGAAATTAGGAAACAAGATTTATTCAAAATTTCGGGTCGTTACAGCGTTTCCCTAACAACTCATCAAGCTTACCCTCCATTAGGACTAGGCAGTGGCGTTCCCTGGTGAGCTTCCCAAGCGGTAGCCTCCAGCAGGTCTGGGGAGTGAAATTCCTCGATGACTACCAGATTTGGATCCTCCTATCGTACTAGGTCATGGGATCCTTTCCTAAAACTTGTTACCCCTTGACTATGTGGCACAATGATGAGGCATGGTTTGATGAACCATTTGACTCATGAGAAAGTGGTATACTTCCCCCACCGAGACACATCCTTGTGACGTGACTTAAATCTGTACAGGTGAGTCTATTCCACTTAAATTGGATACCATAAAGGTTTGGTGATTGAGTCCTTTTTACTTGTGTGTTATGGGTGGATGCATGAGGTGATGGGCATTGCAGATGGACTTTACCTTGGAACTATTTTCTACCTATCTACTTAGGCTGAGCTGTGAGATGGAGATCCCATTACTCTCTCATTTGGGTTTCTTAGACTAAGAATATATATATATATATATATATATATATATATCCAAATTTAGTACCCACTCCTTGGGTATAGTTACTCTTCTCTCAAGAGAGGCAAAGACGTGCAGGGTATGACAGATGCTTCCTGTGTTTAGCTTCTCATGTTTGGATGAGTCCTCTCTCCTGTTATAGGTAGTGAAGACTCAATGAGAATTTCATCTTCTCACAATGTCAATATCCTTGGGTTTGGATGAGTTCACTTTCACTCTCTTATTGGGCTGAGTTATACTCTCTTACTATACCTAGTTCTATCTACATATTTCATGTTCAGTTGTATCTCTTACTTCTCCCCCTTCACCCTTTTTGGGGTGTTCTACTAGGAGTGTATAAACTCACCCCTACACGGGCTTCGTCCAACATTTTTCATGTCTTTTGCAGACAATAGATAGGTTGTATAACAACCCTACTATTTATTACACACTTAAACATGATTTATTATATAAACATTCACTTAAGAAAACTCTAATTATTGAGAGTTCTAGTGTCTTGGGAAATTAAGAGAATTACACAACAACTTAAGACATAAAATACAACATCTTTATTGAGAATTTATTTTAAATTTCCACAAAATTCCTTTGTACTTATCATTTCATGGGATAACCTGAGGACATACATAAGAAAAGGGTTAGCTATAAAGCCCAGCAAGGGAGTAAACAAGGCATAACATGGATAATACAATACATTTTAGGAAATATGCATATCAATGTATCATAAGAGAAACATGAAAATAAAGTTATGATATACATGATTATCATATCATGGAGATGTGTCAACAACATCTAACATGATATTAGCATGATCCAAGGACCATTTCACATAGAGCATGAGTAAACCCTCATTGAATTTGAATTAGCATGAGTAAACCATAATTGCACTTGAATTATCATGATTAAACCCTCATTTCACATGGCGTATCATTATACTTTTCTTTACCCAATGCATTGGAGTGCTATTAGGGTGCACTCTTCTTAAACATTTCATTTCATGCATAAGTGTGCCACATAGAACTTACAACATGGATTCATTAAACATCACAATTTATTCCATGAAAAAGAGATGTGGAATACATAAATTTAAATCCTCAATCAATAATTACATGTTCATAAAGGTGAATACACTTTATATAGAAATGGATATGGTATTCACTTACAGGATGGTTTGGCATGGGATATTTTGGTGTAACTTCGGCAACATAACGATGTCAAATAGAAATTGTAAAATGGGCTGATGAGAGAGAAAGGTGTCTCTCATCATTTATACATGAATTTTAAAGTAAGGTGGTTCATGTAACATAATATCCCAACAGATGTAATGGAATTTAGATGCATAATATAAAATAATTTCTTGAAAGTAAATGAGGAGAGAGAAATCCCTTACTGAATTTCAGCATGGTAACAGGTGTACATGGGAGAAATTAATAAGAGAGAAAGGGGTCTCCCATAATTAAAAAATAAGGAAGGAAGTATAGGGTAGGTTTTAAATCATAGACCAAATTTTTTAATTTAAAATAGAAGGGCATAACAATATAAGGAAACTTGGACATAAATAAGGAATGAAGGATCATGTCGGGTCACGCTCTCTCTCGCCGTCGATGGACTAGGGAAAGACTGTGCCATCGCCTTCCCTCATTGTCCCTTCCCGGAGAGGGGGGAGGATCCTCCCCCACCTTCATCATCTACCCATGATCCCCTATTCTCCCCTTTCACTAACCCTACTACCCTTCCTAACTTTCTGTCAATTGATGTTTTCCCTAAGGTCCAATCCTTTGAAAATGGAGTTCCATCGGTCCCGCTTTCTTCCATGGAGTTCACTAGAGCTTCAATGATGTTGGATCTATACTTGGTTGCTCACTTCGGAAAGTTTTTCCCCTACATGGACATCTTTAAAAGATTCGTATCCTATTATTGGAATCTGCAAGATTGAGAAATTGTTGGGCTTCTGGATTCGAGGCACTTTCTGATCTAGTTTATGAATGAGAAAGATCTTATCTCTGCCTTGGCTCATGCTCTGTGGTTTCTTCCAGGTTTCCAGTTTTCTCTCTTTTGATGGTAGTTTGAACTTCATTTGAAGAGCGACAATCCTATTTCTAAAATTTATATATCCCTATCGGGTCTCCCTTTACCTTTTTAAAATCCGGTGGTTCTTCGTTTGATCAGGAATATGGTAGGGTGTTTTCTCTACTCAAACCTTCACACTCGCGCTGTGTGTCATCCTGTCTCTCCAAGGATTTTTGTTGAAGTTGATGTATCGAAGAACCCGCTGGATGTCATCTACATCGAGGTTGAAGGAGAATTGCACTGGTATCAGAAGGTATGCTTTGAATCGTGGGTTCCTTTCAGTTTGACTTGCAAGCATCTCGACCATGAAGCTAATAAATGCCAGCATGTTTTGTTTTGTAATTTTGGGGAGGTCCTACCTTATTTAGGAGAAGATCAGCCCATGCAGGAAGCAGTGGAGTTCTCTGGTAATATGGCTCCTATAGTGGATCATTGGGGTAGTGGGAAACTGAGACTTCCTTCTACCACCCAGAAGGAGGTGGGACTAAGGAACCCTGCTACATATGGAGAAGCTTGGAAATCTATTTGCAATTCTCCCCAAGAGGTTATGGCCCTATAAATAGATGAGAATGGATCTTTTTGTCTTATTAGATCTCCAAAGATGGAGGTTACTGTAGAATAAGGGGTTGTCTTCAGTTCAGTGAACAACCCATGCTATGTTAAGGTCTCAGAGTGGACAGAACAGGTCCCAGGCCGGGGCAAGATGCATCCCTCTACTATTAATACGGGTATAGATGGAGGGTCTAGTGGTTCCCAAAACCGTTTTTCATTGTTGGGTGAAGCTAATCCTCCCCTATTTGAATATGGATCCCTTGATTAGGAGAGACATGGAAAACTCCAGCATTTACAAGAGAGGTCAGATGATAAAGTAGAGGTCAATGAGTCTTCCTCAGAACCTTGGTCCTAGGAGGACAAGGATACATAAATTGTAGAAGAGTACCTTCAGCCCTCTTCAAATAAAGGAAAGAACACCCTGGTTGATTCTGATGGGTTTATTCAGCATAGTCGGAGGCCGCGGAGATGAAAGGACTACTCAACCTTACCTATTCCTCCTATTACAAGGTCTTCTATCAAAGGCAAAATCCCTCTAGAGAGTTTGGAAGTTTCTGCTAGCATCTCAAACAATAAGGAGGACGCTGAATCAGAAAACATCCAAGAGATTCTCATGCATTATAATGAAGAAATTCTAGAGGAGTCTTTCCTGATCAAGGTATCAGAGGAGGATTCTCATAGAATGTTCTAAAGACCGATGCATGTTTATTTAAATGAAGAACAATCATCTTGGATAGAAAAACAGAATAGAATTTGGATATGTGGTTTCAACAAGGGGAAAAATAACCCAGAGGATCATGTAGTTACATGGGACAAGATGACATTTCTATTCAAGGATCTCATAAAGGACAACTCAGATATGGATGTTACATCCATCGAATGGTGTCTATTCAAGGTAAAGGGATCTAACAACTTTAATTTGTTCTAGAATGGCCTAAATATTTCTTATGAGGTTTAACTTTTTTGTATTTTGAACTGGTTGATTTTCCACCTTTTCCTTAAAAGTGCTTTCAGAAATAAAAATATTTTATTTGGTGGTGAACACCAATAAAAAAAATAATAAGGAATGAAGGAAAATGAGGATCCCTTACATGGAAGTGTGTGACTTAAAGAGCATGGAAAGGGGCTTCTTGAGAGCTTGGGGAGCCTTGGGAGGATTCTAGAGAGATGAGGGAAGAGTAGGGATGTGATCCAAGTGTTTTGAGTGAATAGAAGTGGGAGCTTGGGTGGGTTTATATAAGAAAATAGAGGAGAATTCTTCAATATTTCACAAACCTAGGTTTTGGAATCTATATAATTAAATATTCAAAACCACAAACCAACCCATGGTTTTTACCCATGTTTTTTGAAAAATGGGAGTGAAAAACATTATTTTATAATTATAATCTCAAACTTATTAAAATATTAGGCTTTATTATGTGGAGGTGAGGCACACTCTCAAGGAAATGATTTTAAAAAGTTAAAATATTTTTTTAGTCTTGGAGGGTCCACTAAGGCACCATAAAATTAATCAAACAAGTCTAAAATAGCATTATTTTAAAGGTAAAACATATATTGGCCGAATATGGATTTTATAGTATTTTATTAAATTACTATTGGGCCATTATGATGTCATAAAACACATTATATATTAAAACGATATTTAATTTTTACCCAAAAATTCGATTGTCTTAGAAAATTATTAAAAATTCACTATTAGATAATTTTGACATCCTGATTCCAAAAATAAAATTCATTTTATCTAAATAATTTTCTTAATATTTAAATTTTTATTTTTAAAATAAAAACCGACATTTATCAAAAATTCATGGGTTTTGACAAAAACAGCTTTCAAACATTAATAAAAATTACAATTGTATTCATAAAAATTATACAATAATTTATATTTAATAAAAATTAATTTAGTAATAATATTTTATTAAAATATTATTTAATTAAAAAATCCATTAATTCATCAAAATAAATTTCTTAATTGAATTTAAATATTAATAAAAAATAAAATTTGTTCTTTTAAAAAAACATTTACCAAGTAACAATAATAAAATAAATGTATATTATTTATAAAAAATAATTCACATAATAATAGTTCTAGGGTATTGTTACATAACCTCTTAGAATACCCGTATAAGACCTAAGGGTAAGGTGTGTGATGGTGACAGACTATTGGGGCGGCTCAGATAACATCGCTCAGGTGGTAATCTCTATTAACTTCCACTTCGTTCATAGGCGGTTCCATTCAAGCTTAACATGTTGAATATTGGATTAGGATTGGTCAAGAGTGAATCCCAATGACGCTACCTCCTTTCTGAGCTCTGAAAAATGGGCTTCGTATGGAGAAATTCTACTAGATCAGGTCATCGATTCCTTTTTCTGAGTAAATTGGATTTGTTAAGGCCCTATATTTATACTAATAATGTGATCATTGTTCAATGGCTATATTAGAAATAGTAAAAATTATTAGCGGTATTTTAAAACCCAAAAACATAAGACCAATGACGTGCATATGTTTTATATAACCATGTTACATAATAATACATTTAATTATATCAAGAGAAATTTTCATTAATAAAAGTTTGGGTCATTACAATCTTCCCCCCTTAAGAAATTTCTCCCTCAAAACTGTCTTCTCCCACACTAAAATAGTTGAGGGTAACTCGGCTTCATCACATCCTCTGATTTCCACTTTTCCTCTTCAATCTTGTGGTTTTTCCACAACACCTTAACAAGGGGAATTGTCTTATTTTTTAGAACTTTATCTCTACAGCCTAATATCCTCATCAGATTATATTCATAGGAGAGGTCATTCTCTAATGGTACCACCTATGTATTGAGTACATGTGATGGGTTAGGTATGTACTTCCTCAAGAGTGAAACATGAAATACATAATGTACTTGAGATAGGTTTGGTGGGAGTTCTAGTTGATATACCACTGCTCCAATGAGATCAAGGATCTCAATAGGGTCGATGTACCTTGGACTAAGCTTTCCCTTCTTCCCAAATCTCATAACTCTCTTCCACGGTGATATGTGGAGGAATACCATGTCTTCAACATCAAACTCTAGGTCTCATTGACAATTATCAGCATAGCTCTTTTTTCGACTCTGGGAATATTTAATGTGTTGTTGGATGGTATTAATATTCTCTACCATTTCTTCAACAATTTCTAGACCTAGTAGTTTTTACTCCCCAACTTCATCCCAACATGTCGGTGTTCTTCACCTCTTCCCATAAAGGGCTTCATAAGGATCCATTTGAATTATTTAGTGGAAACTGCTATTGTAAGAGAACTCAACAAAAGAAATATGTTTATCTAATCCTCCTTTTAAGTCCACTGATAATGCTATCAATATTTCATCAAGTGTTTGGATATTCCACTCATATTGTCCATCAATTTTAGGATGATAAGACGTACTAAATTTCAGCTCAGTGTTCAGAGCATGTTGGAGAATCTTCCAGAACTTAGAGGTGAATCTTGGATCTCAATCAGATATAATAGATAGTGGTACTCCATGTAGCCTTACCAATTCTTTGATGTATATCCATTCTAGTTGATCCAATGAGAAATTCTCCTGAATTATAATAAAGTGTGCAGTCTTTGTAAGACAATCCAAAACAACACATATAGCATTGTTTCCTTTGGATGTCTTCGGAAGTCCAGTGACAAAGTTCATGGTGATGTTTTCCTATTTCCATGTTGGTATGGGTAATGGCTGCATCAACCCCTTAGACCTATGCCTCTCAGCCTTAACTTGCTGACATACTAGGCACATTTATGTATACTAAGAAATCTCCTTCTTCATGTTATCCCACCAATAATTCTCTTAGAGATCTCAATACATCTTGGTTTTTCCTGGGGAATGGATAAATTTGAACTATGTGCATCATCCAAAAGTTCTTTCTTTAACCATGGATTTGATGGAACACATAGTCTTGACACAAATCTCACAATTCCTTATTTTTTAACATTGAACTCTGAGGATTTTCCTTTTTTGATAGTTTCTGCTTTCTTTTTAATTCCCACATCATCCTTTTGATCATTCTTTACCTTTTCCCAAAGATACGGTTGTGAAACTATTTGTGAAAGGATTGATTATTTTCCCTTCCTTATGATTCCCATGTCCATCTTCATCAAATCTAAGAAGATTGGATCCTTTTCAATTATCATCAATGAAAGAGTTGTTGGATCCTTTCTACTTAGAGTGTTTTCTACTTTATTTACTTTCTCTAGATGGTAGTGAATTGAGTAGTCATAGTCTTTGATCAGCTCTAACCATCTTCATTGGGCATATTCATCTCTTTCTATGTGAATATATACTTGAGGCTTTTTTGATCTGTATATATTTCACACTTCTCCCCAAAGAGATAATGTCACCAAATTTTAAAAGCAAAGGTTATCGTGGACAACTCCAAATCATGCGTTGGATAGTTTTTCTCATGAACTTTAAATTGCCTTGAAGCATAGGCAATGAAATTCTTATTTTTCATCAACACACATCCCAGGACCTTCTTCAAAGCATCACTGAATACCATAAATTTTTTTCCACTTGTGGGTAGTGTGAGCATGGGCACAATGATAAGCCTCATTTTCAACTCCTTGATGCTCTATTTTCATTCATCACTCCAAGAAAACTTGACTCCCTTCTGAGTAAGCTTGGTAAGAGGGTTTGACAATCATGAGAAATTTCTCACAAATAAAATATAATATCTAGCTAACCCCAGGAAGCTACGGATATCCATCACTGATATTGGCCTCATCCATCCCTAAATTACATTTGTCTTGGAGGGATCCATAGATATCCCATTACTTTTGATGATATGACTCAAGAATGAGACATCCTTCAACCAGAACTCACACTTGTTGTACTTTTCATATAGATTCTCTCTTTTCAAGATCTCTAGTATAGTTCTTAGATGCACCCGATGATCCTATTTGGTTTTGAATTATATTAGATTATCTTCTATAAAGACTACCAAAAATTTGTCGAGGTAATCTCTAAAAACTCTATTCATCAAGTCCATGAAGATTTTTGGAGCATTGGTGAGTCCAAAAGGCATTACTATGAATTCATAATGCTCGTACCTTGTATGAAAATTAGTCTTGGTGATATCCTCCTTCTTCACCCTTACTTGGTAATATCACGACCATAGATCCACCTTGGATAAGTATTTTTATCCGTGTAGCTGATCGAACAAGTGATCGATTCGTGGAAGAGGATACTTGTTCTTTATCAAGATTTTGTTGAGGTCACAATAATCAATGAAAAGGCGCATTGACCCAACCTTCTTCTTGACGAAGAGGATTGGTGCACCCCATGGTGAATCACTTGGACGTATAAACCCTCTATCCAGATTCTCTTATAGTTGTTTCTTTAGATCCTTAAGCTCTACAATAGTCATTCTATATGGATTCTTGGATATTGGAAACACCCCAAGTATAATATCAATCAAGAATTCAACATCTATTATAGGAGGAAGACCAGGAAATTCCTCAGGAAATACTTCAATAAATTCCCTCACAATAGGAAGGTCTTCATGGATGGTTTCTTCCATAGACTCAATCATATGAGAAAGATATGCGTGCTTATAGGGTAGTAATATCCACCCTTTAGATGTTGGTGATAAAGAAGACTCATCCTCCTCCTTGCACTTGTACATAATCGGGGGTCGATTTTCTATATGGAGAGTGATTTCCCTCTCACGTCAATTTATGTTGGCTCTATATAGGTAAAGCAAATCCATGGCAAGAATTGTATCAAATTCCACCAGAGGGAGTATGATGAGGTTCTCTAAGAATTTAAATCCACAAATTGTGACAGTGGAGGAGTTATATTCATGGGATGCAATAATTTCCCCATTTTCTATTCTCACTAACATCTCTACTTCCATGATTTGTGATGATGTTGGGATTGTTCTACTAAACTTTTAGGATATAAATGAATGTGTAGAACCAGAATAAAAAAGTATGTTCGATATTCTTGAATGAAAAACTAGTGTACCTATCACCACTTCTTTTTCGGGGTTTTCTTCGGTGGTAGTGATGGAAAAATCTCTCCCTTACTGACTTGGAGGTTTTTGGTTGCCTCTGAAAACCATTGGATTAGGGAACTGGTTTGCAAAGTGCCATGGTTATTTGCAGTTGAAGGTTCCCTTCTCATCCACACCTAAAGAATTTCCTTGTCCCCTTCAAGAAATTTCTTGGGTGCTTCTTTACACACCTTTGGCAAGTGGTGTGCTGGAATTTCTTAGCACCATTAGATTTATCCATCGGACAACCCGAATTAAACTCCACCTTCCACATCTTATCCCCATGATACCCCTAAGATTGACCAATCTCTATTTCAACTTTGAGGGGATATCAGACAATTTCATCATACCTATCAAAGTCATGGATTGTTAGGGATTTCCATAGGCTAGGTTTTATCCCACCAAAGAAGCTGTCAACCTTGAATTCGAGGGTAACGACAAAGATGGTGGAATATCATGCAAGACTTATGAAGTTTTTCTATTATGATCTCATAAATACATCATCTTTTTTCTTAAGGTTAAGTAAGTCCCTTTCCATCTTAAATCAGAGGGTGTGAGGAAAATATTTATCTAAAAACATTTTCTAGAAATACTTCCTTTCCAATGCTTTGATATCTTCCTCAAGATTTGTATTTTTTATCAATGTCCTCCATTGATCAGATTCACCCTTCATTTGATAAGCAGCCAGAAGAATCATCTCTTGTTTGAAACATTGAATGATTGAGAAGATATTTTCAATGGAGTTGATCCATTCTTCTATGATTAAGGGATCAAATGATCCAATGAAATTAGGAGACCTCTGTCTTACGAAGATCTCGATTGAAGATTGTTCTTTCTTAGGGGGGGGGGGGGGGGTTGGACATTCCTCTTGACCAATATTTCTATTAAAAACTAGAGTTAATTGAGAGAGTATCATGAAAAATATTTTGAGTCCTTCTCCCATCGGATTGGGCATCTCATTAGAATTGTCATCACATTGATCTTCGCATTGGTTGTTATCCCAAGTCCTCCTATTACCAACCACTTACTGGAATAAAAGAATTGTTAGGGGTGACACATAAAGGGGAATCCAATGACAAAAAGAGATAACTCATAAATTACATTTATTTCCTTAACTTATGAATTTATCGGCTTCAATCTATGTTATCCATGATCTACTTCCCAACATATATTCTTATGGGAATTTTTTTTATTCCTTTAATAATGGTTCATACTAAGCTTATGAATTTACCAAGGAATATACACTGGGAGTGTCAAACCAAGAGTGCAGCAAGGCCAGTTTTCATGCACCAATTCTCGTTTGAGTCTAGCTCAAAGAGGTGTTTTCGGGTTTTACCCCTAGATACATCTATGCTAGAGCCACCTCTAATTGTTCGTATCTAGACAGGGATGTATTTTCTTAATAAACCACTTATTCTATACTAACCAAAGTTTAGGGATGTTTTTATTATAATTATTCTTATCCCTAAGTCATTCACTAGGGTTTTCTTATCCTAATCCCAAAATAACTAAACCTATCCTCTGAGAGCAACTATAACAACTCTTCTCTTTATTACAAACTTAAAGGTGATTTATTACATAAACTTGCACTTAAAACAACTTTGAGGATCGATAGGTCTAGTGTATTGGGAAATTAGGAACATTACATGAAAAATTAAGACATCAAATACAATATCTTTATTAAAAACTTCTTTTACATGGCCACAACATTCCTTCATACTTAGCATTGCATGGGATAACCTGGGGACATACATAAGAAAAGAGTGATCTATAAAGCCTTTTAAGGGAGTAAAAAAGGAATAACATGAAGAGTAAAATACATGTTAGGAAATAAGAATATAAATGGATCAGAAGAGAATCATGAATATAAAAGCATGATATAGCATGATTATCAGAACATAGATATGGGGCAACAACATTTAACATGATATTGCATGAGCCAAGGACCATTGCACATGGAGCATGAGTAAACCCTCATCGGACTTGAATTGGCATGAGTAAACCCTCATTGTACATTAATTATCATGAGTAAACCCTCATTGAACATGGCGTGTTATGATAATTTTCTTTACCCAATGCATTGGAGTGCTATTAGGGCGCACCCTTATTAAAGATTTCATTTCATGTAAAAGTGTTCTATATAGATCCTATACCATGGATTCATTAAACATCATAATTTATTCCAAAAAATAAGAGATTTCGAATACATAAATATAAGTCCATAAACTTTCAAGTACATTTTTATAAAGGTAAATATCCCTGATAGAGAAATGGGTATGGAATTCACTTACACGATATTTTCCATGGTATATTTTGGTGTAACTTCGGCAGCATAATGACGTCAAATAGAAATCGTAAAATGGGTTGATGAGATAGAAAGGGGGTCTAATAATTTATAAATGAAATATATAGTAAGGGGGTTCATATAAAATAATATCTAAACATAGGTAATGGAATTTTATATTCATAATATAAAATAATTTCTTGAATGTAAATTAGGAGGGAGAAATCCCTTATGGAATTTTGGCATGGTAACAGGTGTACATGGGAGGAATTAATGAGAGAGAAAGGGTCCTCTAATCATTAAAACATAAGGATGGAAGTATAGGATAGGTGTTAAATCATGGACCAAAAATTTTAATTTAAAATGGAATGGAATAACAATATAAGGAAACTTGGACATAAATAAGGAAGGAAGGAAAGCGAGGATCCCTTACTGGGAAGTGTGTGACTTCAAGAGCTTGGAGAGGGGCTTCTTGGGAGCTTGGGGAACCTTGGGAGGATTTTAGAGATAAGAGGCCAGATTATGTTTGTGATAAAAGGGTTTTTAGTGAATCGAAGTGGGATCTTGGGTGGGTTTATATAGGAAAAGCGAGGGCAATTCTTTAATATTTCACAAACTTAGGTTTTGGAATCTATATAATTAAATATTCAAAACCACCAAACAAACCCTGGTTTTTACCCATAGTATTTTAAAAAGGGGAGTAGAAAACATTATTTTATAATTAAAAGGCCTAAATTATTAAAATATTAGGCTTTATTATGTGGAGGTGAGTCACACTCTCAAGGAAATCATTTTAAAAAGTTAAAATATTTTATAATTCTTGGAGGGTCCACTAAGGAATCATAAAATTAATCAAAAAAAATCTAAAATCACATTATTTTAAAATTAGAAAATATATTTCTTGAATATAAAATTTATAGTATTTTATTACATCACTGTCGGATCATTATGATGTCATAAAACACATTATATATTTAAACGGTATTTAATTTTTACCCAAAAAATTGATTGTCTCAGAAAATTATGAAAAATTCACCGTTGGATAATTTTGATGTCCTGATTAAAAAAATAATATTCAATTTATCTAAATAATTTTCTAAATATGTGAATGTTAAATTTTAAAATAAAAACTGACATTTATAACAAATTCATTGGTTTTAACAAAAACAGCTTTCAAACTTTAATAAAAATTACAATTGTATTCATAAAAATTATACAATCATTTATATTTAATAAAAAATAATTTAGTAATAATATTTTATTAAAATATTATTTAATTAAAAAATACATAAATTCATCAAAATATATTTCTTAATTGAATTTAAATATTAACTAAAAAATACAATTTGTGCTTTAAAAAAAATATTTACAAAGTAACAATAATAAAATGAATTTATATTATTTATACAAAAATAATGCACATAATCATAATGATAGGGTATTACTATATAACCCCTTATAACACCCACATAAGACCTAATATTAAGGTGTACGATAGTGACAAACTCTTGGGGCGGCTCAGATAACATCGCTCGGGTGGTAATCTCTATTAACTTTCACTTATCCCGTAGGTGGTTCCGTTCAAGCTTAATGTGTTGAAGCTCAGCTTGGGCTTGGTCAAGAGAAAATTCCAATGACGCTATCTCCTTTCCGAGCTCTTAAAAATGGGATTCATATGGATAAATTCTACTCGATGAGTCCATCACTTCCTTCGTCTGAGTAAATTGGATTTGTTAAGGCAGTATATTTATACTAATCATGTGATCACTATTAAACACCAATATTAGCAACGATAACAATTCTTAACGGTATTTTAAAATTTAAAAACATAAGACCAAAGAAGTGAATATGTTTTATATAAAAATTTTACATATTAATACATTTCATTAGATCAATAGGAAATTTCATTAATAAAATTTAGGGACATTACAGGTTGAATATGACTTTAGAGAAGATTATGGATGGAAGGTTATTATACTGTGTATGATGGTCATAACATGGGATATAGGATATGGGATCTCTCATCTATTTACTTTTTTCTAGTTTTGGAAGGTTGGGACATATTTCTGATTTGGATGTGTATTTTTTCCCTTTTTATTTTTAGTATACACTACCATACTTCATTCTATTTAGTTTTTCGTGCATATTTGGTATATTTATAGTAGTGTTGAATTCTTCATTTCATTCCCTATGCACTTTTTCATTGATTTGGTTGTGTTCATGTGTACATGTTTTTAGGAAATGGCCTCCTTGAGTTTAGTGTGCTTTCAGCACTCGTCTCTACCCCCTGGCCTATAGAGGCCGGCTTGTGGAAGTTGCGGCTCGAGCCCCGGCTTGGGTCAGATCATGACACCATAGCTGAATATGGAACATACAAGGTCCTCAACATCAAGATGTGACCACCGCCATGACAATAAAACCCTACCTTCAGGGCCACCACTAGGAGAAGATCACTATGATACCAATGAACTGGTCTTGAGAAATGAAATGAGTAGTCAAATAAACCATCCAAAACTAACAAGAAATGAGAAAATTTCGTCATCATCAATAACAACACAATTGAGAAGCACTATTAACCAGACCACAACACCTTCACTGTAAAAACACAAAAGTCATCACTAGCTTCAAGGAAATAGAACATCAAAGTATAAAATGGTAAACAAAAAAAATCAAACCTAAAAAAGAGGGGAAATAGCCCTAGATCTAGAAGGTATTTTCAAGGAGAGGAAGAAACTCAGCGAAACCAAAGCCTCAGACCAATGCTCTACCATCACCATCCCAATTTTCCAATGGAACCATCCCACTGGACCAATATGGGGTCAATCAAGATAGGTAAGGTGAAAGGGTAAGAGAAATAGGGAGTCCAAAACTTCGACCATAGAATGCCACGCAAAGATGACATAGTCAAGAAAACCCTCAAGGTGAGAAAACAGACATAGAAGTGAGAACATGAGAGAATGAAAAAGGTTTAATTTTTCATCAAGGAGACCATATCTAAAATCCTCTTGCACCAAATATGTCCCTGATTTCACTACACAATGAATTAAAAAAGACATAATGTGATGAGGGAACGCCGAGAGACGAGAGGTCAGAAAGAGAGGTTGCAACAGGATTTGAGACACATGAAGAATCAAGCAGGGAACGTAGGTGTGAAAAATAGAAGGAAGACAATGAGTAGGAATATGAATTAAGAAGGATGATTTTACATCATTAGGGAATAAAACCCTAGAATGATAGGAACCATTCTTGGGAGAGTGAGCAAGGAGATAAAGGATCCATGGTTTACCCATAGTCATGACGCGTTGTGAGACTAAACATTACCTGATGAATTTGAGCACTATCTATGCGCAACCATCAAAAAATGTTCATGAATATGTGTTCCATGGGAATAATCACACATAAATAATAAACATAAGGGTTACCCATGGAAATAAATGGGTATTGTAATCATGTCATAAGGCGTAACCAATGGGTGTATCATAATGATGTCTATAAAAGAATAGATTTAAAATATAGGGTGGAAATTAAAAAGCTAAATTAGGCATATATCATGATACATTATGTCTAAATAAAGTGAAAACATGGAAAATGGGTGTTTAATAAACTCTATAAATGAGCCAATTTGGTGTGGTTTAAGGGAAAATATAAGAGTCTTTAAAGTGGAAAAGGGCATAATTGTTTGTATAAGACTAGGATTGAACCAAGATTTATTTTCAAGATAAAATTAGTATTTTTATAAAAATAATGGTATATTAAAATATATTATGGCTGGTACTTGAAAATGGGTAAGAAATTAGGAAGTTCCCTTTAACCGGCTTTCTTATCAGGAGGAATTAAAAATGGAACCTTATAAAAACATGTATTTCCACATCAAAGAAATAAAAATTGAGCAAGGTAAATATGTTTAGAACATACACACATAATGTAAGATGAGTATATAAGGATAATTAAGAATTAAGTTAGGGTAAATAGAGATAAAGTGTAACCTCAAGGAAAAATGGGAGTTCGGAGAGAATCTCTTACCTTACGTCTGAAAGTATTTTTCACTAGAACATAATTTACTGAATAATGAAATTATATTCATTATTAATTTAGTTTAATACATATTAAACATTTATATGATTTATTAAAATCTTATTAATTTAATTTATGTCTTTTTTGATTAGTTATAAGATTCCATTTCGTCGTTTTTGGTGTTCATTTCCTTGGTTTTCATGATTGGTTCACTTGCATACATGTATGAAAGATCATGTAAAATGGGAATAATTATCATGAATTGAAATTATATGTTATTAGTGAACTTTTAGAAGATTAAAGGGTTTTATATATCATTTTTTAGATATGATGATGATTCATTAGATTAAGCATTAATGATAACCGTTTCGATTATATTATCATTTTTTTGATCACGATGAACTTGTTTTGTTTTATTAATTAATATTATATATATATATATTGGCTCCAGAACACTGAATAAGTTTTAATATAAATTTTAAAATCTAGTTTAAACATTATATTGGTTTCATGACCATACTTCAAGGTTGTCTTAGAAAATAAAAAATCACCATCCACGAAGGCGGTGAATTGACACCTCATGAATGATGTTTTCATTTTTAGAACAAAAGGGTAAGAGAAGAAAATTGATGGTTGATATACAATTAACATAATAAAATTTCAGTATATAAAATATATTTTCGTAATCATTCCACTTTTGGATAGGGATTTGTTCATAGGATAAGAAAATAAAATAAATTGAAATGAAATTAAAAGAAAACAAAAGAGGATTTCACCTCTTGAACTTCTTCTCCTTGAGAACCTCCTTAGGAAATTGGGTTTGGTATTTTGTTGAGACCAAAGGCTCCTATAAGTGGGGGAGATGATTGAGATATTATTGGATATAATTTAGAAAAGCTTCAATGATTTGGTGTTGTGAGGATAAGGGGTGGTGAGGGTGGTATTTATAATGGAGGAGAGGGGTGTTTCTGGATTATTATATTCAATATTTTATTATTTTGGCTCAAGAAAATCAGTAATGTTGAACCTTATCACTAAATATATTAAATAATGAAGGATATTTTAATATTATGGGCATACATCAACCATACATCATCCATGACTCAATAATTCATGTATTTAGCTTATACCATAAATTGTTATATTTCACTATTCACCAAAAATTTAACTATTTTAGAAAAATAAAAAATTCAACCTAACCATTTTTTAACACATAAATTTCAAAAATGGACTCCATTTTATAAATAAAAAATATAAATATGAGAAAATGAATTTTTAATTAAAATCATCATATATTCCAAAAATACCAATTTTAAAATTATAACTGATTTTATAACACTTTGAAAAATTAATTAAGGTCTCATAAAATTATATTATAATAGTAAGAAAATAAAATATTAATTTATTAATCTATTTTATGAAAATAAATTTTCTATTTAATAATTATATTAATTATAAAAATGTAAATAAACATTTAGGTTTCACAAAAATACCAATACTTAATTTATTGTTTTTAAATAATTTATTAAATTTTTCCAAGATATAAATATGTCATGTATTCATTTAAAGGATGCCAAAATTTTATTTATAATTTTATAGGTTAGGTTACAATTCTATTGGTCAGTTTACTATTCCTAATGGCCACATTACTATTCCAATGACCAATTTTCTATTTCATTGGTATATGTTCCTTAATTTCTATAAATACCTCTTATTTTATTAATTATTCATTTATAATGTTTTTATTGTCATATTTTTGTAATTTATACTATATAACATAATTATAAAAGGTAAATTTCATTGATAGAATTCTGGGTCATTACAGATGTTGCAGTTGAAACTCCATCTTCAACTCAGACATCAAAAGCATGGTGTGAAAATTATCTCTTTACATAGATTTCATGACTCTCAAGAATCTGGCGTGATGATAAATATCTATCTGATCCTTGGGAGCAATAGGAATCTCTAGTCCAACTATATTAGGATCATTCTAATTTTCACTCTCCTAACACTCAATTCAAAGATGAATTGGAGGCATTTTCTCTATAAGGCAAACATACTTTTTAGAACACTAGATAAAAACAAGTTCAACCTCAATAGGTGACAAAAATAGATAACCCCTAGATCATGGTATCTCTAAACATGTCTTAACAGTTGAATTAGTATGACAAGATAATTATTTCTTCCATTTATCTGATATATTAGATTTTTTGTATCATAGTTCATAGAGGAAAATATATCACATGCAATAAATATGTCTTTATAATAAAAAACAATTTTAGATATATCCCTATTTTCCTATCATGATGCATGCATACACATCCCGTACCATACTGAGTCAAGAGTATAAATCTCAATAAATAAAAACATCACACAACATGTGAATACCCAAGGTGAAATAATATCAAACCATAGAAATAAAATATCATGAACAATAATATCATCCCTAAGAACATAGATTTTTTCCCAAACATGGGTAAGTTACTCCCATGAACAAGCTCATTACCATGTCCCAAAACATCCTAGTCTTCTCTCTCCCTTTCCTAAGTAGTAAAGCAACATACAAAAAAAACATTCCCTCTAATACCATATTGTAACATCTCCTGATATGGAACTCTCTCACATGGACAAATCAGTTTGGTTACTAGACCTCAAGCATACCTCCCCACATGATGGAGGCTACTGAATAGCAGAAGGGGGTGTAAATAATATAATGGATACACTATACCCCCTGGTATAAAGTTATAATATAGTGGAATTAAAAAAATATTATAGTAATGAAAATAGTGAAAATAGTACAACATACAACTAAAAGGTGGATAAAGAAAAAATAAACCAAATAATAATGAACGATGTAATGTTTGGCTAAAATATAATTAAATGACATGTTAGAAGTCAAAAGAATAAAAGAACATGTTGACATGAATAACTCAAAGACCCCAGTTTTGAACCCCATGTCGGTCCTACCTCCATGCTCTAACCCATCCAGCAAGAAACAATCAACAATAAGGTCCCTTTCCCTTGTTCAAACCTTCATCCTTGTAATCTAATCAGGTTTCATACAACATCCTGAATAGGGTGTGAGTAAAACTCATAAGGTCGACACCAATTTATCTAAAAAAATTAGTATGATAATAAGTTCATACAATAAAGTTATAAATAAGTGTATTAATTAACCAACTTAATATAATACAGTAATCAACCTTCTTTGGCATCATGCCGAAATATCTCTGAGAATATAGCAAAACCATGATAACCATAACTGAAATTCCATGGTATAATCACACAACTAGGAAAATACCTTTGTATAATCATTTAATCATCTGGGATATGCCCTCTATATAATAATTTAATCATAATTGGGGCACTCCCTATATATAATCGTTTTGTCATCAATTAGAACCCAAATCCTAAAAAAATTAAAACCCAACATCATATCATAATTCAAAATGGTTAATTATTCCAATTACCATTTTTATTTCAATAACCCATTTATTCATTAATGTATATCTTAAGTCATTTCCATACCACTTTTCACAACTCATTATTATCAATTTATCACCAGCCATCTTATGTCATGTTAAAATATAATTTAATCCATTACCCAATTCATTATTATTTTAAGGTAGGCTCACCCTACGAGTGGCCTCAAGCTAGGTATCAACATCATTGAATCTAAAGGAAACCAATGAATAATCCAACACAATATTTATCACCATCCATTATTCAATAATTAATAAACATGTTTTTTAGTGAAATCTTATAATATTCTATATACTTGAATAATATAAATATACCATAAGGTTTGGTTTTAGACCACCTATATTTAACTAGCGATAGACATAATACTTTCAATAGTAAATGCCAATAACAACGAAGGTGAAGATGATCAAGTAGAGAACTTAGATCACAAAATATCAAGGTCAACACCCAAAAAAAATTAGGTCAAGATATTTCCACAACTATAATGAAGATAAATAGAAGAGAGGAGAAAACCAAAGTGAAATAACTAACCTGGGATTATATAGTTGATCAAGACATCGATAATGGAAGAAGTAACTCCAAAATTGCCTGAAGTTTTCTACGGATCAAGAGAGGAAGGATGCATATGAATTAATAATGAATCATACACACATCATGGATTTAAAATCACTGAGCCTAAGAAATACATGGTGTGTAATCCTTTCATTTTTTGTATTTATCTAATTTAGAGTTACTCTGAAAATTGTTCTACCTAGGGTTAAAAAGAAAATGATCTAATATTTCACATCATGTAAAATTTTCATGGAGTGTAGCCAATTTACATCCTAAAATAGTTCATGACATCATCTTGGACACATTTACATGTCGTGTAACGGGTTCATGGTGTGTAGCCATATCACGTCATGAACTTGTTCATGACTTCAGCTTGTCCACATTTTCATGTTGTGTAACAGGTTCATGGAATGTAAATTTAAAATAGATTGCTCATAGGATAGATTTTTTTTAAGTCCAGACCACCTATAAATCCCTCTAAACTCATGGAGAACCCTTTTAGGCCCTTGAAATGCTTACCCAGAATCAATTAATTCAAATGAACATATATCCCCAAATTTTTGGTCATTTTCACTAGAAAATTATCTTCATTCCTAAAAAAGGACTCAACCAACAAGGCTCAAAGATAAAGAAAAACCCAATAAAAGAGGTTCAATAAAAAACAAAAAGAGGGGTGTACCAGGAAAAAGATGGGATCTTATACTCTTGATTTTAGTAAGGACTTACTTCTTGGGATTCTATTTAATTGGTAGTGATTTGAGTAATCTCTCAACCATATATCTTTATTTTATATCAAGTCAATAAAAAATATATAAATCCCACGAACATAAGGTTTAAATTCTTTAGGTACTAGCTATATGAGGAAATAATTTTACAATACTTGTGAACATTTTTCTATAATTGAGCCACACTAGACTCCCATATAGACTTCTCATAAGTTATACTTATCTCCATAACCTAGGGAATGGAAACATAATAAATGGGTGAGATAAAATGATCAGTAAGTTAAATCATATCATCAAGGGTTATATTATAAGAATATGAGAAAGGATGAACAAGGGAGAAATATATTATAAAAATAACATTGAATAATAATATTTCTTCATAAGTCATGATAATGGAACATATAATCTAAAATGAAAAAACATGAACCATGGATTAATAGTGTGATCTGATCATGGAAACATGGCATAATGAAATGATATCATAAGTTCATGGAATCATAAATATGTGTAAACAACATAAAACATGATATTATAAGCATAAGTCAAGGCTCAACATAAATAAAATATAAAATTTTGTTCTTAGGGTAGCCACCCATGCACTATACAGGAGAACCACTACAAAGGTAACATCACATAGTGTGCTTAGGCTAATCACTCATGCAGCATACATAAGGATCATTTCCAATAAAACATAACATAGTGTTATTAGGATAACAAACCATTCACCATACATAGTATTTCATGATATGAAACCATTACCGATGCATATGTGTGGCATATGAGGAAAATTAATCATACATTAATCATAAGTGCGATAAAACCCATGAGAAAGAAATGTGTTTTTTAATCTCATCTCAAAGAATATCTGAAGGCTATATCAAAAATATTCCCAAGAGAATAAGGAATTAAATAATTTTATATATTTATATTTCAATAATGAATAAAAGGTCTTGAAAATGGTGTTGTAATGTAGAAAAAGTCACGAGGAGGATTATAAAAGGAAGAATAAAAACAAACAACTTAGGTGATGATTTGTGAAATGAGTAAACGATACTTTAAAGAAAGAAAGAGGTTATTATTTCCCTTTAACCCAGAATTGAACCAAAAAGGTTTTCCATAAATCAAGGAGGGTATCCATAAACTATTTTTCGTTAAAAAAATTTATATGTGTGGTTCTTAACATGAAATAAGAAATTGGGAAGTTCCCTAAAATCGGGTTTATTTAAAATATTGAATCTCAAAGGGGACTTAAAACATGTATTATCCCAAAAAAAGAAAATTAATATAAGAAAAGTATATATTTATGGAGTATATATATAGAATAAGGATAAATTACATGAGTATAATATTTATAAAAAGGGATAAAATAATAGAATGTGTAACCCCAAAGTAGCATGGGTGGTTCAGATGATTCCTTTATTTTTATTAAAATGCCTTTGTTGAAATCCCACATCATAGCAATGGATAATATTTTTTAATATATGAGAAATTAAATATTAAGGTCATGTGAGATAAAACATAATTAGGTTTCCAAAAATAAAGGATAACATTAGAGGTAAGATAACATATATACACGGTGCGAAAATCGTCGTTAAAGAGGATGCGAATTAATCTCAATGATGATATAAATTTGGAGAAATAAATTCATTAAGGTAAGAGATTTGATTTAAAAAGTAATTTTACCCTATATAGGAAGATTATTTTCATTATAAAATCATAGGGTGGAATAAACTAATAATATAACTAAGAATTTCCGGATGATACCTTTAACCTAGATAAATGGGGTTTGAGTTAACAAAAACCCGTACAAAATCACAATCTTTTGAATAAAAAATATATGGAATGTAGAACATGAGATGGATTTGTAAATACATTGGATTTCATGAAATTTATGATAAAAATAAATACATTTACAATATATATATCACAAAAAAAAATTTGGTGAACATGAATCATATCTTAATGAAACAAAATTGAGATCTAGAAAACTATATCTTGGGATGGATTAGATCTATCCGTGGCTTAATATATTAAAAAATGAAATGAAATTTATTAAAAAAATTATTAAGGACCCTTTTAATCTATATTTTATTTTCTAAGGTCTATTTATTGTCATATGTTATTTATTTATAAAATAGTTTTTTCTTATAGTGGTTGTTTGAAGTGGTATTGTCAATTTCTCCGTAACTCCCTTGGTAGGTTGACCATTTTCAAAGGTGTTGTAAAATAAATGTATAATCTCCAAAATTTTATATGTGTGTGAATTTAATTATTATATTATAACAAAATATACATATTTCCATAGGTTTCTAAAATGAACTAAAATTAATAAAGGTGACTTGATATGTTCATTTGATGTGGTTGATTTTATTATAATCATTTATTGTTAATATTATTTATATATGGTAAAATATTATAATTATATAATATTAATAGTTTCATTAATATTTTTTATTCATTAAATATGTTTTTAATGTCATCTATTTTAGCAGGCAATGGGAAAACTAAATACATCATTATGTGGAGGCGGTTGTTCGTCTGTACATAGATAAAAATTTCATTTTCCATAGAATGGGAGGGGGTATAAAAATAAAATAATTGTCATTTTAGAATTTTAATAATGTTATAATTATTATATTTTTTCATTGAATAAATGTTTTGGACCATCCATAAAAGATTGTTTTGAAAATAGAACATGTCATTCATGGAGGTGGTAGTCCACACAAACGCGTGACAACATCTTCATTTTTCAAATATTTTTGAAAGAAGGTAAAAAATTGACATTAAATAATAATAATAATAATAATATTTATCATATTAATAATAATTATGTTATCATACATTCATGTATATAAAATATTTGATATGGACAAGAATAAAAAACTAAGAGAGCTCGATTGAGAGCATTACCTCTCCCTTTGGATGTTCTCCCTTGGGTAACACATTAAGTCCCGTTAGCTTGGTATTTTGGAAGGAACAACTCTTTTAGGATGTGGGGAAAATATTTAAGAGAGAATAGGGTGGATTTTTTTTATAGATAAGGATTTTAATTTGGTGGATAAATGTGGTGGACAAATGTGGTGGAAGTGATCCCCTTTTATAAGTGAAGAAAATGAAACTTTTTAAATACCCATAACTTTTTCAATCATGGCATGTCACTATTCAAGGGTAAATGACTCCAAAAGTGGTAAATAATGAATTTTTGGGTGATATAAGTCTGATAAAGACTCTAATATTCATTTTCACACATTTTTAAACAAGTTTCACGTCATTTACCACTATATTTTTACGTTTTATTATTTTGGTTCTTACCTTGGTAACTAGTTTTTAACCAAGTAATTTATATTTTATTAAAAATATAAGATAAACCTTCTTACCAAATTTTTATGTTATAAACAAAAATTTAATATCTATATAATATAATTCAATTTCTAATAATATAAATTTAACTTTTAAATAAAAACATTTAGTATATAGAAGAAAGTGTTTTGTAGGAAATTATTGTTTGTTCTATTAAGTGTTATTATTCTTATATATCACTAATTACCAATTAAATGAGTGATAATATATTATTATACATGGTTAAACATAATATAAAATTCATTATATAAAATATATCAATTTAATTTATTAAATGAAAATTACACAACATTAATAAAACAATTCTTTGAAGATAACTCCTTCACCATTATCATGGTCATTGAATTTAATCTTAGAAATCACACTTTTGTGATTAAAAATTAAATTAAAATATTAAATAATAAGAAATTTTTGATCTAAAATAGGAAATTCACTTTTTTTTAGATTTAATTTCAATAAGTGATGGAAACTAATTATTAATATAAGCGAATAAAAATAGTTTTTAGAGAAAATTATTTCTTAAGTTTCCAAAACATTGAACATGAGTTTTATAAATTAAACATAATGATTTTAAATTATTGATTTTACATCAAATATATATATATATATATATATTTTAAAGAAAGAATTAAAATTTTAGCACCCCCTATTTCAAGTAAGTAACCCTTATTTTATGCTTTTTATGTATATAAAGTGTGTGGGTGAAGTTTGGTAGGATTTGGAGACCTTTTGGAAGGGTTTTAGGGATTTTCTAAATGTACACTGTTTGGGGAAACCATGAAACACCTATAAGAAACTGTGAAAATGAGACTGGGGATAAGGAGAAGGCGCATGGGCAGACACACGGTTTTTTCAAACCATACGACAGCCTATGAGAAATTGTGCAACTTGAGGTACTGGGATTTGGCACAGTTGGTGCATGGTTCAGAAACTGTGTGAGCCAACCGTGTGAGGACCCAATTTGGGACAGAAGCTGGTGCACGGTTAGTGCATGGTTTGCCTAACCATGTGACTAACCATGCACGGGTTAAAAGTGAGATCCTAAAATTGTAGATCTCACTCATTTTAATCTCTAACTCCCAAATTTTTTCCCCAAACTAAACTTAACTCTATATTTATCCCTTTATAAAGATATTTAACCCTTCTTTATTGATTTGGAAGCAATCTAGAGGTGTTTCTTGGTGCGTTGAAGCCCATTTATTATGGTAAGTCAACATTTATGGTTTTTTGCTTGGTTTTGCTTAGATATACTTCTACCTCTCGCTATGTTTCTTAGATATACATATATTGTGGATAGATCTAAGGTAATTTATGCCAAATATGATTGTATTTGGATTTTATTATGATAGGGGAGGAGATCTAAGGTGGGTTTTTAGAGTTTCAACCCAATTTTGTGGACATTTTCATGGAATTTTCCATTTTCACCAAGATTTCTAAGGTAGGTGGCTTCACTATCGAATACACTATTTAGAATATAAAGTATTAGTTTCAAATTGATTTTTTTGATTGAAATTTATTGTAAAAATTTATGTTCAAGGATTATAGAAAACCTTTTTTGTAATAGTTGTTTATTTTTGTGGAATTGTGGAATTTTTGTGCAATGTGATTTGATAAATAATTTTAAAATATTGATTTTAAAATAGTTTATTGGTTTGATTCATGGAAAAGGTTTTGTGAAAACTGGTTTTCAATAAAAATATTGTTTTATTGAAATGGTATTGTCATTGAAATGGATTCATCATTGGAATGGTTTTGGCGTGATTGTATTGGGATGGTTTTTAGGCATACTTGGGTGTGTGTGTTCATATTGCATACAAGGCCTAGTTCAAATATGACCTTTTTCTCAGTGCCAAAGGTGTAATGGCACATGGGATATTAGTTACCTTATGATTACTTGGTAGATCGATGAGAGACCGCTCATGAGTATGGAACTGCCACTTAGTCATGCATGGGTGGATGTGTGGGTGTGTGGTTTGGAATGGGTTATGCTAATTGGATTTTGAAGTGTTTTAGAAAACATTCTTGGTTCTTTTCCACAAAAAATTGTTTTGGTTTGGAAAAAAATTTGTTTTAGAAATAGTTTTGATTTTTTTATAATATGTTTTCAATTGTTTTATATTAATTGTTTTATATAAAATTTTTTATATAAATTTTTTATATAAATTGTTCTATATAAATGTGGTAACATGTTCTATCCTAGTGGCATGAGTAGGGAAGTAATTTTATGAAAGGCTACTGAGTTTTAGTACTCACCCATGCTTTGTAACATTGGTACTTTTTCATATATTATTTACCGAGACACAGGCAAAGGTAAAGTAACACATTTCTCTACCAGTGCTTAGTGATACTTGGGCAGTTTTATGGGGTTGGATCGTGGATATTATTGGATCATGGAGTTTTCCTTTGAGTCTTTGAATTTTTTTGGTTATTCATTCCATTATGTACTTGGTTATTTTGTAGTATTCCATTATGGAACCCTTTTATAGTTAGTATTGATATAAATGGTATGATTTGAGTTTTTTTTATTATATCATGAACCATATAGTGGATTATCTAGTTATGGAATGTTTTGTTTGTTGTTTATTTTCAAAGTGAAAATCGTCCCCCATATGTTTATGAAGCCCTTGGAATTTATTACCAGCCTTTGGTGTCTTCTGTATGTCTCTTAAGTCCAAGTAACATCCTCCCACCTTCTCAAGCCAATGAGGAGGGACGAAATGTTATAAGTGGTATCAGTCTTGGTCCATCAAAATATTCTTGTGGAATAATTGGTCTCAACTTGTTGGGTACTTGACTAATAATTGGGATTTAGTTCTCTTGGTCTTAGAGTTGAAATTCATTATGGTTTATTCCTCATGGATGGTTGGTAGAAAGGAGTAGGATTTTTGGGACTTGAAATGTAGAGAATAAAAATATGTAGTTATCCTTTTTATGGTGAACATCATGTTACCAGAGAGTTAGGTAAAAAATTGTTTTTGAGACATTTATAGGGATTGAAATATCATTGTCATGAGTTTAGATAATGAGACGAGCATGACATGAATTCTAGAAATGAATTTCCATTGGGATTTCATATTTCACCTTGAGTAATGATATACGATTTGGTGCAATATGTTGATTTTTGAAAAATATTGAAATTGTCTGGAAATGAAATACTTTGAAAAGAGAATGGTTTTGGTATTTTGAAAATGGTTTTATTTTCAAAAGGAAGTTGGCATTTTAAAAAAATGATTGAATATGGTAAGGGTTGATTTTGGAAATCAATATTGTGATAGTATGATATGGAAGAATTTGAAATGTTAAGCCTTCATTTGATAGAGAGTGATACATATGGTGTGTGTTTTGTTTCTATAAAATGGCACCTGGTAGGTATTAGAGGAATAAGTTGGAAGATAGTGTTGAGAATTTGATAACACATGAGCCACAGGTGAACCAGCAGTTGTTCTACTGCATCACTTAGCCTTTTCGAACCATTGAGCTAGGAATACAACCATATACTCTTTTTATGATATATGTTACTACTAAAAATCCATGTGGTGGAAGTATGGTTGTCTTCATAAGAGGATGTGAGAACTCTAAAAGGGAAAGAGGAAGAGGGACACCTTTTCTCATGCAGGTGGAACACATCAGAATCACACCACAAGATCAATTAACCTTCCTCCAACACCCAAGATCAATCATGGATGTTTTCAGTGTGTTTCACTGAGTCAGATTATGTGAAAGTTTACCTCACCACCAAGATCACGCCATAATTGCAACAATATGGGGAATCTTCAGTGCTAATATCATAGTTCCCTAAGGTTGGGTGTACAAGACTGTAATGTCCAAGAATTTTAGTATACTTTTTTTTAAATTATATGGAATTATTTTTAGACCACATGATTTGAGGGAACGTGATTCCGAGGTCTGGTGAGATCAGAATAGAATTTTAAACTTTTTTTCAACTTTGTTTAAGTAAATGTGCGAGTGGGTTTTTCTAACTTTTGAACTGGTGATCGGATCGAAAATCTGAGGGAATGATTGAACTCCAGAATGTCAGGATTCTCCTAGAAAGGATTTAAATTCGACCAGCAAGGGTCTAACGGAAAAGATAATTTTTGGAATTTTTGAAAAATAATAAAATAACGTAAAATTTTATTTCCTTTCTTTTCTCACCATTGAGCAATGGATGGAGACATTATGGTGCAAAAACAAGGTGCATTAAAGGAATCTCTTTAATGGCTCATTTTTGTGCAAGTGTAAAATCTATGTTGTTTCATAAATGAAACAGCGTAATGACGCAGTATCGCAACATTACAGAAAAATTGTAATGAGTTTCCTTTTTTAAGATAATGCATTGGAGAGTTGAGAATTAAACCCTAGGGATTATTTGACGAACCTATGAAAAGGACTCCCTCAAACGATGAATGACTAATGTCAGAAGGATCGCTAGCAATGTCAACTCCTTATGAAGAATGATCCCATGAAGTGATTAATGCCAACGAAGTTTGAATCCTTGAGTAAAGAACACTTCAATGAAGAACATCGATCGAGGTAGGGCTTTATTTGTTTTAAATTCCCCCCTTTATTAATTCTAAACAATGAACGTGGATCAAATGAACAGGTTGATCTGTGGATCATCTATTCTTAAGGGAGGGTGATTTTTCTTGGGATTCTTATTTGGGAATGAATTATTATTAGTAGAACATCATCCTTGATCCTAACCTATTTTAAAACTCTAGCATAGAGGGTGCAGTCCAACACGAACAAGGCCTGAGCCCCTCCTCTTGTGATTTCTTCATGGATGAGCATTTTGAAAGGGGTGGCAAAGAAGATTCAAGGCCTTCATAGGGAAGACGACACCCCACGGAGGTCGGAGGCATAGTAAATGTGAATAACGGACCATCGGTGCAGACTCAGTGGTCCATGGAAGAGCCCACCAGCATTCCAGGAGGATCCATCGGCTACGCCAGTGGTTGGAAGTAGAGACATAGCCCCACAGTCGTGTTGGTGGAGCAGCCCACAGCTACGTCGATGGAGCGGCCCACAGACACATGCTGCGGATCTCTAAGGCACATGGTCTTCAACCGCGTGTGGGACATCTGGTCACGTAATATCCCATGTAGTTGCTTGACCGCAGTAGAGAGGTCGCCCCGTGGAAGACCCAGGGGGCGATGGGGAGCTAGATGCGGCCACCTGCCGCGTCTCATCCAGGCAGAGAACCGATCCACCTCTAGAAGACTAGGTCAGCCAGCGGGCTAGACCCACACCATCAGGTTTAGCCAGACCAGTGGCCCAACAGACCGGACCCAGTCTAGGTTGTGTCGGGTCGGTGGAACTTGGGCCGGTTCGGGTCGGACCGAAGATGGACCCAATTGGACCCTTTTTAAAAAAATGCCAATATCTTTCAAATCAGGTGTTCGATTGACATGAATTTTGTGGTGTTGGAACCATTGAGACAAGGTAGATAATTTGAAATACTATATGAAGGATTTCATGGATGTTGAAATTCTAATAATGGCTTGGGGAGTGGTTCTCCCAAGATCAAGCGTTCTACATGCAGAAACCTTACAATTGGATGAGACCTAAAGACTGCTGACGAGTAACCCTGTGTGGATCAGATACTATGGCCTCATAGGAAGCAACTTCTGTGTAACCAGGTAGTCCCATGGTGGGGATTAGCTTCTGTGTGACCTGACAGACCCATGGTACATGACAGGAGGAGTACCTCAGTATGGCCATAGGTGGGAAGCAGATTTTGTGTGACCCGACATTCCCACGGTGGGGAGCGGTTTCTGTGTGACCCAGCAAACCCATGGTACTCATCAGGGATGAGTACCACAGTAGTCCAAGGTTAGTGGGAAGCGGCTTCTATGTGACATGGCATTCCCACTGTACTCAATGAGGAGGAGTTCTCCAGCAACCCATGGTGTTCTATGATGTGACTAATGGTTCTACTTTCCTACTCTAGAATATACCTAGTTTGAGTTGTCTTGCTTCCTGATCATGCTTGGTGATCATGATTTTGTAAGAGTTGGTGTCCTAGAACCAACTGGTTGTACTTTTATTACATGTATATTTAATGTATTTAAATATTAACCATCTTATTATATATTCTTCATTGTTCTGCATGACTATGATGTAATAATTTCCTAGAGTATTTTTTGTATTGATAAGGTCATGAAAGTTCCCCGCTATGATGAGAACCTTTAAATTATATAATAACATTCTTAAATATAGTTATATGGTTGGAAGAAATACTATGATGGGACACATAGCATGTATACTGTCAGGTGAAAGTACTCGTAAGCATGTGAGACTTCCTCTCATGAATTTTGTACATAGTAATCTCCAAGACAGGAGATTATGAGAACAGACCCGCTAGTAGAAATTCGTAATGTTTTGGTGTCATCAAATATTTCTATCTCTGATCTTGTGTAATGATCTTCAGACTTTAATATTATCATTAATACGTGTCACGACTCACGCACATTGATTTAGTGACAAAAACTGTCATGAAAACAGTTGGCGGGAAGTAGGATACGTTGGGTGCATCACGAGTGGCATGTTATTAATTGATAAGTCGAGGAAATATTTGTCCCTTCCATTTATGGATGTTGATATCTCTATCCTTTGATTGAAATAGAACAGTCGCACAAAATTCTATGGCCATGGTGTAATGACAAGTTTATTTCAGGTAGTCAATGAACGATGTATCGAGCATAAGGGTTGATGAAACTATCATGAAACCTGCTTGATGAGATATTGAGACAAAAGAATTATATTACACAGTGGGCATTCGTATGTGGATGTCATTGTTGAGACTTTACGTTCTTTCTCTTGGGTGCCTTGACCCATTTCTAGACAACGTTCTTGGACTTTAGGCAAGCCCGCCTAATGCCAATGAGAAATAATCCTAGAGGGTCACACACTATGTGTTTTTGGTGGAATCAGTTAAATTTGATTTGAATTTAATTAATGAAATAAAGATTATTCTCAAGACTTTGGAATAATTTTATTCAAGTTAAAATGTTCACATAAAGTAAATAAAATTTATTTATTTATTTTATTGAACATTTAATAAATATTTATTTACTAGTTTGTAAATAAAATATTTGTTTAGTAGAATAAATTATTTATTTATTTATTCATGTGTTCAATAAATGGAAGTGGATTTTGAATAGACCAAGGCCTGTCCGGTTGTAAAATAATTATTTCCAAGACAATAAATAATTATTCAACTAGTTGGCATAGGTTAAAATAATAATGATGCTGCTATTAATTTTTGACGTAGAATTTTATTTATAATTCCATTTTGCGCAAGTTGTCCCAACATAAATAATGAAACGGTATTCTTATGAGCATGGGTTTTCTCTAAGTTCATGAATGTATTTAATTGTTGTTGTGCAATTAAAAATTATAACTAAAGTTCCATGCATATAAATAGACAAGTATGTCTATTATGCCATAGACAACACCGAACCACACACCCGGTGAATTGAGAATTGTTGAGCTAAAGAATTTCTCTCTTGAATCATATTCCTACCCCTCTCAAGAACGAGATATATTCTTTAAGGTTGAAGAACAAGTGATCAATAATGACCGACACAAGACACTCACTTCACCGCTCTAGCACCCAGAGAACGAGTGATGTCGATCGAAGCCCATCGGAGCACATGTGGATCACCGCTAGAGGGACTCTAGTTTGGATCATTGTAAGTGAAACAAGACAATCTGGAATGGTCATTCCAAATGATCAACATCATCAATGAAGAAAATACCGAAGATCTATGTATTCTTTAATTTATGAAATTAATTAAATTTATTATAAACATGATGTACAAGATACTCTCTAAAGGTTTTGGGCCTCTTCATTCTTTATTTAAATCATTGATTCTATTCTGTGGATACTTGCATTCATCATCGTATTGATCACAGAATAATCATTGATCATGGTAAAAAATTAAAGTTAGGAACCGGCCCAACCACGCTTCCACTACACCCGGAACCTACAAGTGGTATCAGAGGGGTTACATCATAGTTTATAATTATTTAAATATTTCGTTGATGATTTAAACATTTAATAATTTAGTTGTTTCAATTCAAGTTAATCGTTCTACAAATCTGAATCTTGAGATCTGTTCCTCCTCTTTCATTTCTCGTTCACCTTAGAGAAATGATATTTTCATTTAATTTTGATTAAAATAAAATAGGGGATCTTATCCGGAGGTGCCAAAGCATCCTGGATGTACAACACAAGAACACATGATGTGTATTCGGCAGTACACGTCGTGTAGTCAATATTCAATGCATCGGACCAGTCCACCAAACCAAGCCATGTGTTGGAGTCTTTCTATGTCTTAAATGACTCTATGTGTTGACCAGTAATAGGTGACACATGGTTTCTGGATTACATGTCGTGTATTCCACTGGACAAGGCATGTAGTCCCTTCAAGTTAGGGTTGGACCATGTACCCCATACACGGCTTTCCTGGCTGGAAAACGTGTAAAATGGATACTACACAGCGTGTGGACCACTGAACATTTGGTGTACTCTGAAGATTTTTGAAGTACATTTACACTCCATGTCCTCAGGCATGTACTTCAGATGGATGTTGAACTATAGTACACACTGTGTAGTCAGAAATACACATTGTGTACTCATCCAATTTACACAAATTTATTAAAATTTTGTATTATATTTTACAAACCCTTGAGATGTGTACCATAGTGCAGGCATAAATTTGAGGAAAAACATGTGATAGGTGATATATATATATATATATATATTTGTGTGTGTGTGTGTTTAATTAAACATCTGTGTAATGTTTATTTCTACTCATTGGGTAGTTATGAACGGGAATTCACTGGGTTGCCTCCACGATACAAGTTACGTATAAAGATAATTTTAAATGAATTTATTTGTCTAAAATTATGATGGATGAGAATCTCAAGGAAATTCAGAAAAGGGTTTAATATAAAAGGATTGATTAATTAAAGATAATTAATTGATTTGAGGGGGATTTATCATAAACAATAACGATTAAATAATTGAATGCTAGTTTTATTTATGCGTAAATATTTTTGTATATATGGATGATCATGAGATAGACCAATACCTTTGTATGTGGATGGTTTCTTTTAGTTTATTTATTTAAATTAAATTTGTTGGCATGTGAGCCTTCTCCTCGTTAATATGTAGGGTCTACATGCCCAAGGTTTCTTTTATTTAAATCCCCTTTTACCCCTCACCAGCATGTGAGTTAAAAAAAGGAATATGTAATAGTGGAGTCGGTTCAAGTTGGTGCCGAGATGAAATGAATCCTAGGATATACAATGGTGGCCAGGTGGAATACTATAAACATGAACCCAAAAGGTTCAATGTGTTTCTTCCCTAGGTCAGGGTTAATTTATCAACCACTAGCTAAACTAACCATTAGAAAATATCATGATCATGCCATTTTCTTTATTTTATTTCTATCATATGCATGTTCTATCATTATGGATGTGTTGTCACAATCACATAATTAATTAATTAAACAATCATGCAATATGGAACTAAAATAAACCAAGATTATGCGTAAATATTATCAAGATATGGTTAATCACTTAAGTAAGTTCCACTTAATATTAACAAGATTGTGATAATGATAATAAGAAATTCATGCATAAGAGATAAAAATCCCTCAAATAAAATATTAAGTCGGACCAAGCCTTCTATTACATGATTAAGGGAAAAACTCAATAAAACTATGGGTTTGACCAACCCTTTTTGGGACACTTACTTTTATACAGGAATCCCTTATGAAAGGTTTTGGGTTGAATTAACCATATTACATCAAGAGGAGTATCCTTTTCTAGACTTGGTGTAATATTGGAGGTAAGAGTTGAGGAAATCCAAAGTCAGGATTTCAGGATTGGGGAGTCCACTAAACAGATCAAGGATTTGCAAGCCCATAGTTGGCAATGACATGGCTACCTAAATACCTTCAAATAGCTTGACCAACCCTTGTTGGGGTTATGTGAAGGGGAATATGGATCCTTGCCACTAGAATGTCATGGAAACTGGACATTCTAAGTTTAATGGTGAGGGCCATTAGGATTTTATAAAATAGTGGGAGACATAATTTATTATTTTTCATAAAAATGTAATCAAGAAAGTAATAATGGAATGATATTTTAATTGTAGAATAAAAAATGAAAAGCTCGTCAACCACACTATCCTTGCGATCAATTCTGGATAAAGACAACATCCTCACCGGTAGTAACTTCCATGAATGGTTTAGATGCCTTTGGGTTATCCTACTCCATGAACGGAAGTCAAACATGTTAGAGTAAGCATTACCTGATATTCCTACCAAAGAGGTGAGTGATGAGGATTTCCTAGTCTATGAGAAATACATGACTGACATAGTCGACATTAAATTTTTGATGCTATCATCAATGTCTAGTGTGCTCATGAAGTCTCACGAAAACAAGGATGCGTATAGAATGCTCGAGAACCTTCGTGGTCTTTACCAGGAGAAAGAAAGATAGGAAAGGTTTGAGATCTCTAAGGAATGCTTTCAAAGTAATCTTGGAGAGGTTACCCTAGCTAGGCCTCATGTAGTCAAGCTCATTGGAAACATTGAGTGCCTGGAGGTTCTAGGGTTTAAACTCCCTAAAGAACTGAGCACCGATCTCATTCTCGCATCACTCCCTCAGATATTATCTAGCTTTTTTAATAATTTTAACATGAAAAACATTCATAAGTCTCTATCTGATCTTCTTTTCCTAATTTTCCAATTGGAAAAAAGATATAAAGCACGAAAATCCTTTTGTCCTTATGGTGAATAATAGGAAAGGGAAGGCGAAGAGATTTAATCCCAAATCTTCTTCACAACCTTCCAAGAAAAGTAATATCAAAGTGGAGTCAAGGGAACATGAGGATATTTGTTTTGCATATGGCAAGAAAGGCCACTGAAATAAAACTGCACCCAGCCTAAGAAGCAAGGGGAATCTTCGGGTGTATTTATTATCAAATGAAACCTATTTGATTCTATAAATTGGTTATTAGATATAGCTTGTGGTGCTCACCTATGTATCAAAATATAGGAACCAAGTAGATTCAATAAGATTGGCCGAGGGGAGGTAGATCTGCAAGAATCCCAAAGAGTCAGACTTGGTGTAGCTGTCGAGAACTACCATCTCACATTTCCAATAAGGATTATATTGGTGTTAAAGGTTTGTTATTATGTTTCGTCTATTACTAAAAACATTATTTCTGTATCCATGTTAGATACAGATTGATTTTTTTTTCAAGTTTGGAAATGAATGTTGCTTCTTTTACAAAGATAGAATTTGTTTTAGAATGGCACATTTATACAACGGTCTTTACATGTTGGATTATACAAACCAAGTAATGCCAATCGATAAAAAAGATACTTCACATGAATCATACCACACCCAAATTTGGCACCATCTTCTAGGTCATGTAAACGAGGAATTCATGACAAAGTTACATCAAGATAGATATTTAGAATATTTTGAACTAAAACCACTTGGCGTATGTCATGCATGTTTACAAGGGAAAATGACCAAAGCCCCATTTAGTGGGAAAGGTGAATGAGATAAAGAACTTCTTGAATTAGTTCATATCGATGTGTGTAGACCATTTCCAATTGAATCTAGGGGAAGGTACTCATACTTTATAACTTTTACTAATGATTTTATTAGATATAGATATATCTACTTAATGAGGTATAAGTCAGATTCTTTTGATAAGGTCAAAGAATACAATAATGAAGTTGAGAACCATCTTGGTAAAAATATTATGAAACTTATCTCAGAAAGAGGTGGAGAATATCTTAATCAAGACTTCATTGATTACTTATGGGAGTTTGGGATCCTATCCCAACTCACTCCTCCTTACACACCCCAGTGGAATGGTGTGAGAGAAAGGAGGAATTTCACCTTGTTGGACATGGTGAGATAAATTATGAGTCATGTGAGTCTTCCATTATCCTTTTAGGGATATGCATTACAAACAGCGGTGCACATACTAAACCAAGTACCAACTAAATTGATAAATGGTATTCCATATGAGTTCTGGAGTGAAAAGAAAGCCATGTTATCGAATTTACATGTGTGGGGAAGCGATGCGTTTGCTAAGGCCTCATTAGGTAACAAACTTGCACCCTGAGGCACAAATTTCACCTTTATAGGATACCCCAAGGAAACAAGGGGGTATTACCTATACAAACCCTCACACAAAAAGGATATAGTGTAAATACAAAACATATTATTTGAGAGGGAGAACATCTCCAAAAGGGATAGTGGGAGTGGGATAGACTTGGATTAAGTTGAGGCTGATGGTATACAAGAGTTGGTACATGAGCAGATTCCACAATGCCCCATGGAAGAAAGAACTATTCCAGAGACACAAGAACTGTGTAGGAGTACAACAGAGGTTAGATGACCAAAATGGTATGGTTTTCTAGTTACTAAGGATAGTGACTAATTATTAGTTGATAATAATGGTCCTCTAACCAATAAAGAAGTAGTAAGTGGCACAGATGTTTCCAAATGCAAAGAAGCCATGAATTATGAAATGGATTCCATGTACCAAAACCAAGTCTGGATTTTGGTAGATCCTCCAGTTGATGTAAAGAATGTTGGTTTCAAATGGGCATTTAAGAAGAAATTGGTCATGGAAGGACATGTCAGTACCTATAAGGCAAGACTGGTTGAAAAGGGTTTAAACAGCGTCAAGGCATTGACTACGACGAAACCTTTTCACCAGTTCCAATGTTGAAATCCATTAGAATTCTATTTTCTATTTACGCTTACCATGACTATGAGATTTAGAAATTGGATGTCAAAACAACCTTACTTAATGGTAACCTTTAGGAAGATTTCTACATGACACACCCTGAACGATTTATGACTCCAAAGGATGCCAATATGGTATGCAAGTTTCATAAATCCATTTATGGATTGAAGAAAGCATCCATGTCAAGAAAAATTCATTTTTATGAATCCATAATAAAATTTGGTTTTATCAAGAACAAATGTGATCCTTGTGTCTACAAACAGTTTATTGGGAGTGTAGTTGGTTTCCTAATAGTATATGTTAATGACATATTACTTATTGGAATCAAGATACCAATCTTATAGTCTGTTAAGGCATGGATGAATCAAAGCTTATCCATAAAGGACTTGGGAAAGGTAGAATATATTCTTGGGATCAAGATACATAATGATAGATTTAATAGATTATTGGGCCTAAGTCAAGGTACATACATTGATAATATGTTAAATAGATTCAGTATAGAACAATCCAAGAGAGGATTATTGCCAGTGTCACATGGAATTCATATTTCCAAGAAAATGTGTCCTCAGACACAAGAGTAAATAATGATAATGTCAAGGACTCTATATGCATTAGGGATTGGGTCAGTCATGTATTTCATGCTATGTACTAGGCTGGATATCGCTTATGCATTGAGTACGGTAGGCAGATATCAAGATGACCCAGGTGACCGCCATTGGATAGTAGTCAAAACTATCCTAAAGTATCTGAGGTGTACTAAGGATATGTTCCTGGTTTATGGAGGAGATGAGGAACTAGTCATCATAGGATATGAAGATGCTATTTTCCAAATTTATCAAGACGACATGAATTCGCAAACAGGATACATCATCACTTTGAATGGAGGTGTAGTGAGCTGGAAGAGCTTAAAGAAGAGTGTGGTCATAGATTCTATAGCAGAGTTCGAGTATATCACAGCTTCTGAGGTAGTTAAATAAGTGTTTTGGATGTGAAACTTCATCTAGAAACTAGATGTGATACCTAGAAGTAAAGATCACATCACATTGTACTGTGATAATACTACAGTGGTGGCTCTCTCAAAAGATTCAAGGTCATATCTGCGAACGAAGAACATACTTCAGAAGTATCATCTCTTGAGGGGTTTTTCTCAGAGAGGTGAAGTTGTAGTGAGCAGTATTTCCATGGAAGACAACATGGTGGACCCCTTGACTAAATCCTCGACTTAGTAGAAACATGATAACCATGTGAGGTCTAGCGGACTGAAAGTCGTAGATAGTTGGCTCTAGTCTAAGTGGGAGTTTGTAAGAGTAGGTATCTTAGAACCAACTAGTTGTACTTTGATTACATGGATATTAAATGTTTTTAAATATTAAACATATTATTACATATTTTTCATTGTTCTGCATGACTATGATGTAATAATGTTCTAGAGTGTTTGTTTCATTGATAATGTCAAGGAAGTTCCCCGCTATGACGAGAACCATGAAATTCTATTAAAATATTCTTAAATATAGTTCTATGTTTGGATGACATACTATGATAGGACACATAGCATACATACCGTTAGGTTTAAGTACTTGTAAGCAGATGAGACTTCCTCTCATGAAGTTTGCACTTGGTAATCTCAAAGACAAGCCCGCCAGTAGGAATTCTGCATGTTTTGGTGTCATCAGATATTTCTATCTTCAAGCATATGTAATGATCCTTAGACTTTAATATTATCATTAATACATGTCATGACTCGTGCACGTTGATTTACTGACGAAAATCGTCATGAAAACAGTTGGCGGGAAATAGGGTGCATTGGGTGCGTTATGAGTGGCATGTTATTAAAGGATAAGTCAAGGAAGGATTTATCCCTTCCATTTATAGAAGTTGATATCTCGACCATTTGAATGAAATAAAACCATCGTGTGAAATTCCAGGGCCATGGTGTAACGACGAGTTTATTTCAGGTAGTCAATGAATGATGTATCAAGAATAAAGGTTGATGAAACTATCATGAAACCTGCTTGATGAGATATTGAGATGAATGTATTATATTACACAGTGAGCATTCGTATGTGGATTTCATTATTGCAACATTATGTTCTTTATCTTGGGTGCATTGACCCGTTTTTAGACAGTACTCTTGGACTTTAGGCAAGCCCACCTAATTTCAATGAGAAAAAATCTTAGAGGGTCACACACTAAGTGTTTTTTGTGGTCTCATTTAAATTCTATTTGAATTTAATTAATGAAATAAATATTATTCTCAAGACTGTGGAATAAATTTATTCAAGTTAAAATTATCACATAAATTAAATAAAATTTGTTTATTTATTTTATTGAACATTTAATAAATATTTATTTACTAGTTTGTAAATAAAATATTTATTTAAGATATTTATTTATTTATTTATTTATTCAAGTGTTCAATAAATGGAAGTGGAGTTTGAGCGGACCAAGGCCGGTCTGGTAGTAAAATAATTATTTTCAAGATGGTAAATAATTATTTAACTTGTTCAAACAAGTTAAAATAATAATTACACTGCTATTATTTTGTGACATGGAATTTTATTTACAATTTCTCTTTGTGAAAGTTGGTGCACCGTAAATAATGACGCAGTATTATTATGAGCATGGGTTTTATCTATTTTCATGAATGTATTTAATTGCTATTATGAAATTAAATATTGTAACTGAAGTTCCATGCATATATATAGAAAAGTACCTCTATTGTTCCATAGACAACACCGAACCACACACTCATTGAATTGAGAATTGTTGAGATAAAAAATTTCTCTCTTGAATTCTCTTCCTGACCCTCTCAAGAATGAGAGATGTTCTTCCAGGATGAAGAACAAGAAATCAAAAATGACTAACACAAGACACTCTCTTCACCGCTCTAGCACCCGTAGAATGAGCGGTGTTGATCGAAGTCCATCGGAGAACATGTGAATCACCGCTAGAGGGATTATGGTTTGGATCCTCACAAGAATAACAAGACAATCTGGAAGGGTCATTCCAAATGATCAATATCATCAATGAAGAAAATACCAAAGATCCAGGTATTCTTTTCTTTATGAAATTAATTAAATTAATTATAAACATGATGTGCAAGATCCTCTCTAAAGGTTTCAGTCCTCTTCATTATTTATCAAAATCTTTGATTCTATTATGTGGAGAATGGCGTTCATCATTGTATTGATCCCATAATAATCATTGATCTTGGTAAAAATTAAATTTGGGCACCGGCCCAACTGTGCTTATGATGAACCTGGAACCTAGAGATTTATGGTTTTTTTGTGGATTTCTTTGTGATCTTTACATTGTGTTTTTGGGTCCCTACTAAGTATATTTTTACTCAACCATTATATGGGATTCGCACACATGTGTTGTGTCTAGTGCAGATGACTGCCACCTTGACGGAGGACTTGGTAGCCCAGGACCCGGTGGTAACAAGTGAGACCTGGCAGATGGGACGTACTTCTATGGCTTCCATCAGCTAATATGTACTTACCCATCAGGTGGGGTTTTCATCAGACGGCGATCCAAAGTTTCTTTTATACTTTCTTGTTTTCCAATTATTCTTCTGTTGGGTTTGTATTCTTGTCCATTTGAATTTCATTTTTACTTTTACTCAGTGCTTGTTTAGTGGCATGCTTGTTTACTTTTTCAGTGTTGGGACATGGTTGTGTGTGTGTGCGTACAGGTACTTAGGAAAATTCCTCCCACTTTCAATTTGACTCCTTTGGTGCTATTTTCCAACCCTTGGCCTTCGGGAGGCGGGATTGGGGTATGTCACAACATGGGCCCTAGGGTACGGGTCGTGAAAAATTTGTATCGAAGGTGTTCGATTCTACTTCAAATATCAAAAGTCTGTTGTTTTGTTTTGGCGCAATAGTGTGGAATGTTTCGAGTTTGACTTTCAGATTCAGGGAGTCCATTGTTGGTGTAGCAGCCGATGTATCCATATGTGAAGACCCTAAATTCTGCCTTTTCAGCTCTATACATGAAAAAAACGGTTGCATGAGTGTCTCCTTATGATCTTCTTGAATAAGAGTTAGCTCACCATGTATAATCATCTGATTGTGGTACATCTTGATCTATTTTAGGATGCCTCCACACAAACAGCCAGCTGGGCTTCTGATATGTGATCGTGTGGACAACCTACCCAGCGATGAGGCATCAGTTCAGGGACTAGTCCTAGAGATGGCCCCATCGGATGGTGCACCAGTGTTTCCACCACATGTTGATCATTGGTTACTACTGGAATTACCGGTAGAGGAAGCGCATAGGCTCAGTGCCTTGCACGAGTTCCAGAGACAGAGACCTCCCAGGTTTAGGGTAGAGGTAAATCGTTAGTTCGTTGAGGACTAGCTAGAGGCAGTGACATGGGTATTCCGCTTAGTGAGGACACTGCTTGACCAGATGGTGATCTTGGTGGAGAGCTTTCTGTAGGTATTGGTAGGGAGATGGTGGAGCTTGACCATCCAGGTGCATGATGAGGCAACACTCACCTAGACAGACTTCTAGAAACTTTTTCATAAGGAGTTTTTTCCTGTGACCTTGCACTCTGTGCGCATCCAAGAGTTGTTTCACCTACAGATGAGCAGCCTATCAGTGGCTGAGTACTCTATGAGATTTACAGACCTCTCTCACTACTCCACATACATGGTGTATTCCCCTTTATTTAGGGCTCAGACCTTTGAGAAGGTACTTGGATGGGAGATTAGGGAAGCCATGGTTTCTCTCAGCATCCCTAATCAATATGGAGTGATAGAGCAATCCCATCTTGTAGAGAGTTTCTTAACATAGTGAGCACCAATAGTTGGAGCCACCAGCTGACCTTAAGCGGAAGATTCTTCAGCAGTGAGCAGCAGGAAACAAACATGGGGGCCCAAGTGGGCCAAGTCTTTTAGGGGATGACCCCATGACTCATGGTCGGTAGTGAAAGGCTCCTAGAGCAGAGGGAGGCAGCAGGGAACCAGGTTGTGATTCAAGTGCGGTGGGCAGGGACACATGACTCGTGACTGCCCGACCCGCCGCATAGATGATCAGTAGATGGTCGAGGGACTCCCAAGGCAGAGGTAGAGGTTCAAGAGAGTAGGTCCATAGGGAGGCAGACATGGCAAGGGAGCAATCTGAGTGACAGTCAGTGAACGACAGTTCGAGGTGCTACCACCACCACCCCCATGTGGTCCACTATGGGCTTTGGGAGCTGGTGGATAGCGGCGAGACCTGCATTAGGCCATGGAGGCCTATGAACACAGTTCTCCAGATATGATTAGAAATTCAATCTGTGTCTTCTCCACATTAGGTGTGGTTCTTATAGACATAGGTTCCAGTTACTCTTTCCTTTCCATGGACCTCGTTTGAGGCTTAGAGATTCTGGTGGATCTGTTTTCTTAATCCTTATTATTAGATACTTCTATGAGAGGGGATTCAACGATTACACACTAGTTCCGGCAGTGTTATCTTACTCTATGAGGAAAGAGCTTCGGCTGGGATCTCATAATAGTGGTGTCAAGGCCTTATGACATCGTCTTGGGTATGGACTGGTTATCCACAATCCATGCTCATATCGACTATTTTAGGCGTAATGTGTGGTGTGTCTGTGAGCATAGGACCAGGTTTTACTTCATCAGCATGAAGGAAACCTTTTCATCACATTATGAACTTTCTCAGAGGAGGGTGCATCTGATCACTCACTAGTTGGATAGCCTTTCCCTTGGTGCGGTGGATGAGAGGAGTCTGAGCTTTCCTGTAGTGGTGGACGAATATGAAGATATCTTTCCTGAGGATGTTCCGGGACTACCTCCTCATAGGGAGGTAGACTTTTGTATCGATCTGTACCCTGGGATGGTACCAATATTCTCACCGATATATATGATTGCTCTCACGGAGCTTCATGAATTGAGGGTACAACTAGAGGACTTACAGGAGAAGGGCTTCGTGAGACCCAACGTTTCACCATGGTCAGCCCCAGTGTAGTTTTCCAAGAAGGTAGATGAGATCTTGAGGCTATGCATGGGCTTCTGGAACCTAAACCAGGAGATCGTGAAGAACAAGTATTCACTGTCAAGGATTCATGACCTCTTCGTTCAGCTGAAGGGAGCGAGGTGGTTCTCAAAGATGGACCTCAGATCGAGATATCAATAGATTTGGTTATGGGATGAGGACATACTAAAGACAACCTTCAGATGCCAATATGGCCACTATGAGTTCTCAGTGATGCCCTTCAGTGTGACCAATTCCCCAGCAGTGTTCATGGGACTCGTGAATAGGATCTTCCAACCTTACCTCGATCGTTTCATGGTAGACTTCATTGATGACGTCTTGGTGTACTTGGCGACGGAGGAGGAGCACGCTACACACATGCGGATTGTCCTGGATACACTCTGATAGCACCAGATTTATGGTAATCTATCTATGTTCCAGTTCTAGATTTGGGAGGTCCACTTTCTAGGACACGTCATCTTGGAGGCTGGAGTTGTAGTGGATCCGGTGAAGATAGAGTCATTGCTTGCTGGGGAGCCACCCAGGAGCGTGACTGAGGTGCAAAGTTTTTGGGGGTTGGAAAGATACTTCTGAAGGTTTGTGCTTGAATTTTCTAGAGTAGAAGAACCTTTATCAGCCTTGAAACTAAAGGGACATCCCTTAATGTGGACAGAGAAGTGTCAGCAGATTTTCTAGGAGCTGAGGTGGAGACTGACGAGTTTCCCAATCCTAAGACTAACAGAAGAGGGCATTGGGTATGTAGTCTTCTTTGAAGAATTAGAGACCATACTTGGTTGTATCCTATTGCAAGAGAAAGAAGTGATCACCTACGACTCACATAATTTGAGGCAGAATGAGCAGAACTACGCAACCCATTACCTGGAGTTAGCAGCAGTGGTCTTTTCCTTGTAGATTTGGTGGCACTGCTTGATGGGTGAACAGTTTATTGTATACTTTGACCACAATAGTCTCAGGTATATCTTCTCATATAAGGACCTGAACTTGAGATAGTGGCGATGTATGGAGTTCCTCTTAGACTATGACTTTAAGATAGTATATACTCCTAGGAAGGGGAACATGGTGGAAGACATACTAAACAGGAGGTCTTGTTTACAACTGCTAAGTGAGGTGATGGAGAATCTAGCTACGATGCAGATATCCTTTGGGGATGATGATGGACTAGCTTACCTTTGTCCAATGACTGTCACTCCCCCACTCTTATAGCGAGTTGGGGAGGCATATCTTTTGGATGTTGACTGTGAGTCCTGACGTTCTCAGTTATCCTCAGGACAGGATCCTGATGAATTTTTAATAGGTGGGGAGCATGTCATCATTTTCAAGGGAGACACCATAGTACCAGTGATGTTATAGGATGAGGTGTCAAGGGAGTTCCATACATCCCCTTTGACAGTACATACTAGTGTGGAGAATATGTACCAGAACCTTCGATGTCAGTACTGGTGTCCAGGGATGAATAAAGTAGTGGCAATGTTCATTTCACGATGACTCACTTTTCATCAAGTGAAGGCTAAGTATCAGGCCCTAGTAGGGTTTTCACGACCACTTAAGGTATTGGAATGGAAGTGGGATGGTATCTCCATGGTCTTTTTGATAAGTTTACCATGCACATCCTGGGGCCACAATTCTATCCAGGAGATCATTGACTGACTCACCAAGTCGGCTCACTTCCTACCCATCCATGAGCAGGGATCGATAGAGGGATTAGGATACCTCTATGTCCAAGAGATAGTGCGGCTTTACAGGGTGACTTAGACAATCATCTCAGACTGTGATGCATGATTTACATCCAGGTTTTGGAAGGTATTTCATGAGGTGTTTGGGACTCAACTGCGCTTGAGCAGAGCTTTTCACCCACAAACATATGGTTAGATAGAGTAAACCATACAGACCACAAAGGACATGATTTGTGCTTATGTCCTTGATTTTGGTCATAGTTGGGATGACCACCTACCACTGGTGTAGTTTTCATACAACAATAGCTATCACATCAACATTAGCATGACACCGTTTGAGACATTCTATGGGAGGCCATGAAGATCACCTCCATGTTGGACAGACCTAAGGGAGTCAGCACTCATGGGTCCGGAGTTGGTATGGGCTATCACTGGGAAGGTGAATATCATCCAGGAGAGGATGAGGAATGCACAGAGCAGACATAAATCGTATACTGACAAGAGATGGAGACCCTTGTAGTTCGATTAATGAGACCATGTTTTCCTTTAGGTCTCTCCACATTGGGGATTTCAGAGATTTGACTAGGACAACATGTTAACTCTAAAGTTAATCGGACCTTTCCAGATTCTTAGTAGAGTTGGAGAACTGGTGTACCGTCTAGCTCTTCCCCCACAGATGCACCAGGGTCATGATGTTTTTCATGTTTCACTACTAAGGAGGTACATTCATGATGCATTTCATGTCATTGACTAGGGAGATATGGACATTGATGATAGGGTGACATTTTCATAGTTCCTAGTGGAGATAGAGGATCGACAGGAGTAGGTCCTTTATGGAGAGTCGATTCATCTGGTGCGCATTTGGAGGTAGCATGGGAATCTGTAGGAGATAACATGGGAGTGGGAAGGTCATATTTGTGCTCAGTACCCCCATTTATTTGAGTAGACCTTGTTTTGGCTTTCAAGGTCATAAATCCCTAAGGTGGGGAGAATTTAATGTCCCAAAATTTCCATTTTTTTATTTTATGGAATAATTTCGAGACTACACGCTTTGACAGGACATGATTTCGAGGCTCAGTGATCCCAGAATAGAATTTCAAACTTTTTTTTAAGTTCATTTAAGTAAACATGCAAGTGGGTTTTTTTAAATTTTGAACTGGTGCTAAGATAGAAAATATGAGGGCACTGTTAAACTTGAAACAATGGGGTTCGCCTAGAAATGACATATCTTAAAACAGAAAGGGTCGGACAAAAAAGTTAATATTATGACTTTTTAGAAAGTAATAAAATAACTTAAAAATTTATTTTATTTATTTTCTCACCGTTCAGCAGCGGATGATGGCGCTATAGTGCAATAATGAGGTGAATTAAAGGAATCTCCTTAATGGCTTGTTTTTGTGCAAGCATAACAACTACATTTTTTCATTTATATGAAAGAGTGTAAATATGTGGCGTCACAGTGTAACAGAAATACTGCGTTGTGTTTCCTTTTTTAAGCTAACATGTTGGGGAGTTGATAATTAAACCCTGTAGATTTTCCAACAAACCTACAACAAGGACTCCCTCCAAAGAAGAACGACGGACACAGAAAAGATCGCAAGCAACGTCAACGCCTTACATATAATGGGATCAGGATGTGACGAAAGCGAATGGAGCTTGAATCCTTGAGGGTAGAGTGCTTCAATGATGAATTTAAATCGAGGTAAGGTTTATTTGTTTTACATTTTCCCCGTTCTTCATTCTAAACGACGAATTCGGATCAACCCACAAACAAGTTGATCCATAGATCTTCCGTTCTTCCGGGAGGGTGATGTTTCTTGGTATTTCTATTCAATAATGAATTATTGTTGGTAGAACATCATCCCCGAACCTCCCCCTATTTTAAAACTCTAACACATAGGGTGTGGGCCCAAACGAATAAGGTACGAGCCCCTCTTCTTGTGCGTTCTTCATGTCCCGACATTTTGAAAGGGGCGGCAAGGTAGGTTCAAGGCCTTCGCAGGGAAGGTGATATTATACGGAGGCTGGAGGCATAGTCAGTGTGAAGAACGGACCACCGGTGCTGACCTGTTGGTCTGCAGAAGAGCCCTATGGTGTCCCATGGTGGAGACCACAGGCGGGAGGTGGCATGCCACGATAGCGCGCCAGGAGGATCCGACGGTTGGTTGTAGAGACGCATACCCTCGGCCGCATTGGTGGAGCGGCCCACAACTATGGGGTGAAAATCTCAGAAGCAAGTGGTCTTCGATCGAGTGGAGGACATCTGGTCAACCGCGGCCTATTGACCGTGGCGGAGAGGTGGCCCCACTGATGACCCGTGGGATGATGGGGATCTGGACGCAGTTGCCTGCCGCATCCCGGCCAGGCAGAGAACTGGTCTGCCTCTTGCAGACCGGGCAAGCCAGTGGGCTAGACCCACATCCCAATGGACCAGACCCAGGTTGTTCTAGGTCCGTGTCAGGTCGACAGACCCGATCCAGGTCTAGGTTGGGCCGATGGACCCTGATCCGGGTCGGGTCGGTCCGAAAAAGGCAAATCAGACCCGGACCCAACCAGCCCCTCTTTGAAAAAATTACAATATCTTTCAAACCAGGTGTCTGATTGACAATCCGTTTGGGGAATTAGAATGCTCACAATGAGGTAGATCTTTTGGAATGATCTATGAAGGATTTCATTGATTTTTAAATTCTACAAATGTCTTGGGGAGTGGTTCTCCTGAGATCTAGCGTGCTACATGCAAACCGTATGGTTGGATAAGACCTAAAGATTGCTGACAAGCAACCCTATGTGGATTAAATACTATGGCCCAGTGGGAAGAATCTTTTGTGTGAACCGGTAGGCCTACAGTGGGGGGTGGAATATTTGTGACCAGATAGGACCACTGTACTCATTGGGAAGGAGTTCTCCAGCAGCCCATGGTGTTTGACAATGTGACTAATGGTTCTACTTTCCTATTCTAGAATATACCTTTTGTTAGATTTATTTCTTCGTTATCATGCTTGGTGATCATTATTTTTGTTTTTTTGTGGATTGAATTGTGATATTTTCTTTTTAATTTGTGGTCCCTACTGAATATATTGTTACTCACCCCAACACGGGCTACACCAGCACATGTTGTGTCTAGTGCAGACGACCGTCGCCTTGATGAAGGACTTGGTGGCCCAGGATCTGGCGGTGCCCAGTGAGACTAGGTAGACGGGACATACTTCTACAGCTTTCAGAATCAACTCTGTACTTACCCATTAGGTGGGGTTTTCAGAAGATCGTTATCCATAGTTTCTATTGTACTTTCCTATTTTCTAGTTAGTCTTTTTTTGGGTTTGTATTCTGGCCCATTTGACTTTTATTTGTACTTTTAATCAGTGGTTTTTTAGTGTCATGCTTGTTTACTTTTTCTACATTGGGACGTGGTTCTGTGTTCATGCATACAGGTACTCAGTAAAATGACCCCCACATGCAGGTTGACACTTTCGATGCTAGTTGCCAACCCATGGACATCAAGAGGTAGGCTTGGGGTATGTCACAACATGGGCCCCCGGGGGACAGGTCATAATAGGGACACTCCTCGTGTATCACAGATGTTGTATGCTTCAACGGAATGATGGAAGAGGAAAAATCCTCATCAACAAAACAGAGTTATCCATGGTGATTCCATGAATACTATGACTCCTTGACAAGGGTAATCTCAACAGAGCAATAAAGACCAGAGTGTAGTGAGAAAACAATTATATATATCTAATCTGGTGATTTTGGATGATTAGTCTGGACCATCTGCAGTGAGAGGTATGATTATTTGGAATTCTACCCTTATACAATCTTTATTTGATACAGGTGCATCTTATTCCTTCATTACTTGTCATGCTATTGATTTTTTGGGTTTAAAATTTGAGATGATGCCTTGTGTGTTAAAACTTCAAACTCCTCTTGGTCAAAGAGAATTTAGAACCTTTATGTGTAGAGCATGTTCTATAACTATTGATGAAGCTGAGCTAAAATGAGACTCTATATGATTGAGATAGAATTCTATGATATTATCCTATATATGGATTGGTTGATGATATTCAAGGCTCACATCGACTATTATACTATAAGAGTCAGTTTTAAGTCTTATGATGGCATCAAGCATCTCTTTTGATGAGACCGTAATATAATGGTAGGTGAAATAGGATTGTTGGAACCAATAGTTGGAACAATCTCATACCAGATGGTAGCTTCTACCTTAGCATCAATGGAAGAGATCAAAGATACCAGTTTTCCAGTAGTTGTTGATCAGTTCCCAGATGTCTACCAAGAATTTCTTGGGATTTCCACCTATAAAGGAATTGGATTTTATGATTGATCTCCTTCTGAGGACCAGTCCTATTTCAATTATTTATTATTATATAGAACCCACAGAATTAAGGGAGATGAAATTATAATTGGAAGAACTGGAAATAAAAGGTTTCATTCGGCCAAGCACATCTTCAAGGGAAGCACTGGTTTTTTTGTCAAAAAGGTAGATGGAACTATTAGGCTATGTGTACATTATCATATGCTCAACCAAGTTATGATAAAGAATAAGTGTCCACTTCCATGAATTGATGATCTATTTGATCAATTGATGGTATCTCAATGGTTCTCCAAAATTGACTTGCGATCAGGATATCACCAATTATGGGTTTAAAAGGAGGATATTCCAAAGATATATTTTAGGATTAGATATAGACATTATGAATATGTGGTAATGCCTTTTGGTCTTATTAATGCACCAGTTGCCTTTATGGAATTGATGAATTGGATATTTTAGAGATATCTGGATTCATTTGTGGTGGTGTTTGTGGAAAAAATATTAGTGTATTCAAGGAAAAGTAATGATCATGAAAAATACTTGGTGATAGTGTTGGTAATCTTAAGAGATCATTAGTTGTATGAAAAATTATATAAGTGTGAATTTTGGATACAATAGGTACGTTTTATTGTCTATGTAATTTATAGAAGATGTGTTTCTATGGGTCTAGAAAGGATAGAGGTCATTATCTATTGGAAAGTTATAAAGAATTTATTCGAGATACATAGTTTCCTTAGCCTTTTTGTTTATTATAGATGCTTTCTTCATGATTTTTCAGACTAGCTTTGCCTATGATAGCTTTAACAAATAAGAATTTTCCATTCCAATAAAATGAGGAATTCCGAAAGTCTTTTCAAGAGCTTAATGTTTCCCTTACATCAGTACATATCTTGATATAGATAGAATCATGATAGGGGTATATGGCACATGAGCCTTAGCCCAGTTGGTGGGGACTCTTTAAGTGCATCTAGGAGACCCGAGATCAAATCCAAGAGGAGGATAATTTCTGGGGGTACTATAGCAGTATTATAGCAGGTACTGTAGTAAGAACTGTGCAGAACTATAACAGGTTCTGTAGCGGGAACTGTAGCAGGAAATATTTGGCACTTTAGTAGCCGGGAATATTCCCCCGTTTGGGCCTTCAAGCCACTGATTTGGTCTTTGAGTCCTTTAAGGCCTTCGGGCCACCTCAAGGCCTTCGAGCCACCTTAAGTGTAGATGAAAACCAGGAAACCTACAAGGAACAAGCTTTAAAAAGGAAGAGGAGCAAGGAGATTTCACCATATTAGAAGCTAAACGGATTGCAAGAATGAGAGGGTATAGCACCTGCCATCAGGACAAGCATGTGCGTGCATAGGAAAGCCAAGCTGAATAGCCATGTGAAGGTGGAGAGCTGATTCCACGATGAAGATATAGGGGAGGAGCAATTCCAAGTAGTTAGTCTGGGTTGTATGTAATGTTTGAAGCCTACGGGAAATGAATTCCTCTAAGGCCTACGAGCCATGTACTACTTACACCTACATGCTTTGTAAGGGTTTCATCTCACCCCTTTAAAGGTGGATTATCAAAAATTAGTAAAAAAATAAATGCCTATGGGCCATTAGAGGAGGATAGGGGTATATGGTGTATTTTGATGCTTCAACATTAGGGTTTGGATTTTTTCTCATATGGAGAGACCATGCTTTTTCTTATGTCTCATGGTAATAAAGGGTGCATGAGACAAACTATCCAACACATGATTTGTAGTTAGTTGTTATAGTATATGCTTTGAAGAATTAGTATCATTACCTATTTAGTGAGAAATTTACAGTGTTTATAGATCATAAGAGCCTGAAACATATTTTCTCATAATGGGATTTGTACCTACGACAAAGAAGATGGTTTTTTTATCTCTAAATTTTCGACTTTGACTTGATGTATACACTGGGTAGAGGAAATTTGGTGGATGATTCCTTAAATAGAAATTCATCTACCCAGTTGGAAAAATATGCTTTAGATGAGTTGTAATTGATGTCGGTCCTAGATGAAATACATGTGGAATATGAAGACATAGGAAATGTTATAGTTTTATTTCCAGTTTCGATGGTTCCTGATTTGATAAAGATTGTTAAAGAAGCATATACATCTGATTCAGAATGTCTCGTGATGAGTTCAAAACTCAATGGTGGGGAGACCATTGAGGGATGGAAGCTAGTTGAGAGTTTAGTGTTGTATTTCAAAAATTTAATGGGCTTACCTATGGATTTTAAAAAAAAAATCTTCATGCTTACCACCATTCAAGATGGGTTGTTCATCCTAGAATACAGAATATGTATAAGGCATTGGCAGAACAATTTTGGTTGATCAAAAAGAAAATGAAGGTGGTTGGGTTTGTTTTTAGATTCTTAACTTGTTAGTAGGTTAAGGCATAGAATCAAAGACCAGTAGGTATGTTGTAGTATTTAGTTAATTCTGTTTGGAAATGGGAAAATATAGCTATGTATTTTTTAACTGGTATCCCAATAATGGTATGGAAACATGATTCCATATGGGTGATAGTGGATCAGCTCACTAAGTCAACCCATTTTATCTCTATTCATGAATCTCATATGGTATAAGACTTGTAAAAAATATATAAATGAGAAGTGTTAAAGAGGAATGACATACCAATTTTGATAGTTTCGGATAGATATCCAATGTTTAAATTTCATTTCGGTAAATCCTTACAGAAATACCTTGAGAATTAGTTGATTTTGAGTATGGCGTATCATCCTTAGATAGATGACTAATTTTAATGGACAATACAAACACTGGAATACATGTTGTGGGATTGTGTAATGGATTTTGGTGGATCATGGGAAGAGAATGTGCTGTTAGTAGTGTTCTCATATAATAATAGATATCAGGACTTGATACATATGGATCCTTTTGAACCATTATATGGTCTTCCTTGTCATTCTCCACTTTGTTGGGCGGAAACATGTGCGACTTCCTAGTGGGGCCAATCCTTTTCCAATAAATAATGGAGAAACTTTAGTTGGTTAGGAAACAAATTTAGATGGCTCAAATTCACCATAAATATTATTCATATCATCATCGACAACCATTGTCGTTCGAGGTGAATTATCATTTATTATTGAGGATCTCTTCAAGTCTTAGAAATCTTCATTTTGGGAAGTAGGGCATGTTATCTCCTCGATACATAGGCCCTTTTGGGATACTGTAATGGGTTGGTGAGGTGGAATATCATGTGGAATTTTACCCATGGTTCAGTTCTATGCATAATTTGTTCCATGAATATTAGTTGAAAAGGTATCATCTAGATCCTAACCATGTAATTTGATGGAAACACAATGAACTAGATTCAGATGCTTCATTAGTGCACATGCCAATGCAGATTGTGGATAGACAAGAGAATGTATTGCATAGGAAAATCATTATTCTAGTGTAGGTTTTGTGGAAACATGGTCATATTCTAGAAGAGAATTGGGAACATGAGACGAAAATGAAAGAGTAATGGCTGGAACTCCTTCATAGAAATTATGGTTTTCTACTTTCCATGGATAGAAAGGCTAATTTTGGAGATAATGTAGTACCCCCCGATTTCAAGTAAGTAACCGTTATTTTATGATTTTTAATTAAATAAAGTGTATGGGTGATGTTTGTGAGGGTTTGGAGACCTTTTGTAAGGATTTTGGGGATTTTATAAAGGTTCATAGTTGGTGCAGGTTTGTAGAAACCGTGCAGTACCTATAGAAAATGGTGTACAATGAAATAGGGGCTAAGGAGAAGTCACACTGACAGACGCACAATTTTTCCAAACTGTGAGGCAACCTACGAGAAATCGTGCAACTTGAGATAGTGGGCTTTGGCATGGTTGGCACATGGTTTGGAAACTATGAGATCCAACCATGAGAGGTCCCTATTTGGGATATAATCTTGGTTATGGTTAGAACACGATTTTTCTTATAGTGCGACTAATCATGCACAGGTTAAAAATTAGATCCTAAAATTGTGGATCAAACTCGTTTTCATCTCCAACTCTATCGTTTTTTCCCAAACCAACCCTAACTCGGTATTTCTTCCTCTATAATGATAGGGAACCCTTCTCCATTTATTTGGATATAATCTAGAGGATTTTCTTTGTGTGTTGAAGAACGACTATCATGGTAAGTCATTGTTTATGGTTGTTTGGCTTGGTTTTCCTTAGACCCACTTCTCCATATCTCTCGGTTTCTTAGATATATGTCCATTGTGGATTTATCTACGAATTTTTATTAAAAATATGATTATTTATTGATTTTTTGATGATAGGTGAGGAGATCTAAGGAGGGTTTTGGGAGTATCAACCGGATTCCATGGATGTTTTTGTGTCGTTTTCCATTTTCTCGAAGTTTTACAAGGTAGGTGGCTTCACTCTCAACTCCTTTATTTAGAATATTAAGTCTCAGTTTCAAATTGATTGTTTTTTGTTGAAATTGATTGTAAACTTTTACGTACAATCATGATAAAAACCCCCTTTAGTAATGGTTTTTGATTTTTGTGGAATTGTGAAACTGTTGTGCAAAGTACTTTGATAAATGTTTTTAAAATGTGGATTTTAAAATGGTTTCTTGGTTTGATTCATGGAAAAGGTTTTTTGAAAATGGGTTTTCAATAAAAAAATTGTTTTATTGAAATGGTTTTGTAATTGAAATGGTATTGGCAATGAAATTTCTTTTTCATTGGAATGTTTTTTTTATGATTGTATTGGCATGGTTTTTGGGAATACTTGATGGTTTGTGTTCATATTGCATATGAGCCCTGGTTGAAATATGACCTTGTGCTCAGTGAAAAAGGTGTAATGGAAGATGGTATATTTTATACCTTGTGACAACTTGGTAGATCTATGAGATACTTTTAATGAGTATAGAAATGCCACCTAGGCATAAATGGGTTGATGTGTGGGTGTGTGGTTTGGAATGGGTTGTGCCAATTGGATTGTGAAATGGTTTGTAAAAAATTCTTGGTTTTTTTCCATGGAAAATGGTTTTGGTTTAGAAAACAATTTTTCTTAGAAATAGTTTTTATTTTGTGATTATATGTTCTCAATTTTTTTATATAATTTTTTTATATAATTTTTTTATAAATGTTCTAACATGTTCTATCATAGTGTCGTAAGTATGGAAGCCATTAGGGGAAAGCCTATTAAGTTTTAGTACTCACCCCTACTTTGTAACATTACTTATTTTAGAGATATCATTTACTAGGACATGGTAAAAGATAAAGTATCACATTTCTTTAGTGGTTCTTAGTGATACTTAGGTATTTTTGTGGAGTTAGATCATGGATCTTTTTGGAGCTTGAATTTTTTCTTGGAGTCTTTGAGTTTTGTTGATTATGTCTTCTGTTGTGTAATTGTTTTTTTGTAGTCTTCCATTGTGGTACACTTTTATAGTTGGTATTGATATAAATGGTAGTATTTTAATTTCCTTTCATTATATCATGCATCATTTAGTGGCTTATCTAGTTATGGAATTTTGGGCTGGTTGTTTATTCTCAAAGGGAAAATCATCCCCCATATGTTCATGAAGCCCTTGGCATTTATTTCCAGCCATTGGCATCTTGTGGATTTTGCTTAAGACCAGGTAAAATCTTCCCACATTCTAAATCCAATGGGGAGGGGTGGGATATTACAAAAATATTTTAAGACATTATTTTATTAGGATAATTTCAAAAAAGTGACGGTATTAGAAAAATTGGAATTTTTTACTATTCATGTAAAAATAAATTTTTTATAAAAATATCAAAAAATAAACCTAAGATAATGTTGAAATTATGGTTCCAAAAATGAATTTAATATTTTAAAATTTAAATTATAAAATTTATAAATTTATCTTTTAAATTAAAATACAATATATAATGGAAAGTTTATTTATTGAAAAATTACCTTTAAAAACTTTAGGTGTTCTTAATCCTATTTTTTATTCATTTATAGTTGATTAAAATAATTTTATTTACAAGTGATTTTATTATTCTTAAATTTTCTTAACAATATGAATCTAATATGACATGACTCGTTTGAGTTCGGTGTTTTATGTGAAGAATTCTATCGAACATAGTATTAATTTTGATAAAACAAATATATTTCAAAACATCTAGGTGTTATATTTCTCCCTCCCTTAAATAAATTATATCCTAGAATTTTTAAATATCATATATTAATGAAAATATATAAGGGTATATAAAATATAGTCATGACTCAAGGTATAATATTTAGAGAAATATCATCCTTTCGCACTTAGGAAACATTTCGTTTTCCTCAGAATAAGATTATTCTTAATACTGAGTTGTTATCCAATCATCTGAGCTGAAAATCCCTCATAATTGGGTATCCTGACTCCTATATTATATTTAGTTTCCCAAGTTATATCATACTCATCCTGACACTAATTTATTATCATAGGTTTTTTTAGATATAAAATGACATTTCCATATTTCATTGATTAATATGGATTTTATGTGGAGATAGCCAATATATTTCTAAAATCACATCAAATTCATATAAAGGAAATATAATAAGACTTATATGGATCACTATCCTTTAATCCTTGAAGTAGATTCATATACCTTGTATATAATATTTATACCACTATGTGTTTTTATTTATAATTCAACATTCAATAGTTGGTCAAAACTTACATGATATAAGACATCCACAAATATAGAGTGAAAAATAAGTGTACCTAGAACCAATAAATTATTATTATCCAATTAAATAGTATTAATTTCATAGGTTTTTCCTTGTTACCTTGGTCTAAGAGTTTGTTGATTCCTATTATCCAAGATATTCTAGGGATAGAGCATCGATTTTCATAATTCTGAAACTCGTTGCATTTGAAGAATTAAAGTGTAAATAGTGTATTAGTTGAGAATTGTATACCTTCCATTATATTAGATAAACTCTTTATCTATATTTTACAATCATGAGCATGATGGACAATACTTACACTCTTGAAATATTTTCTTGTTCCTTTGAGATATTCCCCCAAGTTAATCTTCCCACATTTTTTATACATGGGAAATTCAATATCCCTTCCCTCATCATCTACATAATCTTAACTTCCATGATAATAGATTCTTCTCTTCTCTGGTATGTTTTGAAACTCAACAAATTCTACATTATTAATCATAATTCTTTTTATCTTGTTTGGAATATTCTCACAATTTCTCACCCCAACTCTTATCCTGTTAGATTACCCATGGGGACAATATCTACATTATCCATGAAATAAAATTTTAACTCTATTCCTTCAGGATTTATCCATTACTAAAAACAAAATGGGTTAATATGATTTAAGAATAATTAACATAATAATAAATTATCATGAATGATCTTATAAAAAAAATCATCCCTTGAATTATTTGTTTATTAAAACCATCATATTGGCTTTCAGTTCAATCTAGGTTTCTTTAGGTTAGGTTATCTCATACTCCTTAACCAAATTTCTTTACATAATAAACCCTTAATAATGGCTCATAAATAAAATGTTATTAACCAATGAATATCCCTCATAAGTTTTTGTCCAAGTGTGTGTTCATAGGCCCACTCATTGTTAACTGAGTGAAGATCAAGTTAAAACTCAAATAGTATTTTTAGGTTGATTACCCCTAGGTGCATATGTGCCACAACAACATCCAATTTCCAGTATCAAAAAAGGGATTTAATTTCTAGGAAAACCACTTACTCAAAACTTCACCAAAATTTAAGAATGTTATCCTACACTTAGACTTATCCCTAAGACTTATCCCAAGGGTTCTCATTAAAGTTATCTTATCTATATCCCCAAAATAACTAAGCTAATCCTCAAAAATAACTAAACCTAGATCTGATACCAATTATAGTTACCTAAAATAAACATATAATATCACTATTTTAAATCATTTACATAAGATAAACATTACATATCACAATCCCAAGAATTGATGTTTTAGTACCATTGAGGACTGGCTACATGAGAAACTCATTTTACAATACTTGTGAACATTTCTCCATAATTGAGCCACACTAGACTCCATTTTATACTTCCCATAATTTATACTCATCTTGATAATCTATGAAATATAAACATAATAAAGTGGTGATCTCAAATAGTTATTAAGGTAAACCATGTCTTCAAGGGTTAGATAATAAGAAAATGAGAAAACACGAGCATGGGATGGATATTTTATAAAGAAAACATGTAATAATAAGAGTTTTCTATAAGTAATGATATTTGATCATATAATATAAAATGAAAAAACTTGTACCATGGATTAAGTGTGTGAGATAAATATGGAAACATTGAATAATTAAATGATATCATAAGTTCAAATAATCATAAATATGTGGAAACAACATAAAACTTGAGATCATAATCATAAGTCAAGGCTCACCTCCAAGACAACAGAGTATAGTGTGCTTAGGCTAACCACTTGTGCACCATACATGAGGCTCACCACCTAGAAACCATGACATTGTGTGCTTAGTCTAACCTCCCATGCACCATACATGTGGATCCCTACCAATACAACATAACATGGTGTGCTTAGGATAACCTTTCATGCACCATACATGGTATCTCATGAGATGAAAACTTTTCCCAATGCATTGGATAAATATCAGGGTATACACTTCACATTTATAACATGTACATGAATATGTGTTGCACATGAGTAAAAGTAACCATAAAAGGATCATAAGCATGATAAACCCCATGATAAAGAAGTGGAATTTATAATCTCATCTCACAACCTAAACAAAGGCTATATCATAAGGATTCCCAATATAAGAAGGAATTAAATCATTTTGGACATTACATTTTTAATAATGAAATAATGGTCTTGAAAATGTATTTTTAATGGTTTAAAATTCATGAGGATTGGAAAATAAAAAATAAAAAACCCACTTAGGTGATTCCTTGTGAAATGGGTAAATGAAATTTTAAAAAATAAAATAGTTTATTATTACCATTTAAAACATAATTTAACCATGCGAGTTTTTTTAGAAAATAATATGGGTTTTCATAAAATATTAATTTTCAAAAACATTTTATATGGGTGGTACTTGACAAGGAATAAGAAATTGGGAAGTTCCTTTAAATCAGTTTTACTTAAAAGTGAGAATCGTGAAGGGAAGTTAAAACATGTATTATACCCAAAAAATAAAGGTAATGTAAAATAGGTTTATATAAAAGGAATATATATAGATAATAAGGATGAATTAAAAGATAATATTATAGAGAAAAAGTGTGAAGAAGAAGAGAATGTGTAACCCAAAAGTAACAGGGGTGGTTTGGAGGATCTATTTTTATTTTTTAAAATACCTTTATTGAAATCCCAAATTTTGAAAAGTTATAAAATATTCTTTTTAATAAATAAGAAAAGAAGTTTGAAGTTCACATTATTTATCACATAATTTTTTTAAGAATAAAGTATAACATTTGTAGGAGGGGAAATATAGATAGGGAAGGGAAATCTTTGTTAAAGGGGATGGGAATTATTCTCAATAATGATATAATTTCTGAGAAATAAATTCATCAAGGTGAGGGATTTGAGTTAAAATTTAATTTCCCCCCAAAGAGTAATATATGGTGTTATCTAAAATATTAGGGTGTAAGAAACCAAATATAGAACTAAGACGTTCAATATGAGCCCATATAACCCAAATAAAGCGTGGTTGAGTTAAAAAAACCCCTTATAGTGTCACAATTATTCAAATTGAAAATCCATGGAAGGTAGAAAATGAGATGGACTTTTAAATCCATTTTATTTCCTAAAATTTATGAAAAAAATAAACCCATCTATAATACATATACCACAAAAAAAGGAATAGGTAGTGAACATGAATCATAACTAAATAAAAAAAATAAGATCCAAAAAACCTTTCCTTGGGTATGAATTCATTCCTCATGTATGCCTAACATCCTAAAAAAACGTATTCAAAACATTCTTAAGAAACAGTTTCATCTATATTTCATTTTCTTAGTTCTATTTATTATCATATTTTATTTATTTATTAATTATTTTTTACTTATAGTGGTTACTTGAGGTGGTCCGCTCAATTTCTTGGTAACTCTCTTGGAAGGTTGAACATTGTCAAAGGTTTCATAAAACAGATTCATAATAACTAAAATTTTAGATGTGTAATTTATTTATTATTTAATTAGAAAAAATATCCAGTTCCATAGGTTTCCAAAAAGGACTCAAATTAAGAAAGGTTCCTTGATATGTTCACTTAATGTAGTTAGATTTATTATAACGGTTTGTTATTAATATTACTTATTAATTATACAATATTATCATTAAATAATATTAATAGTGTCATAAATATCATTTATATACATTAAATTTATTTTTAAAGTCGTCTATGTCAAGTGTTATTGGTAAAATAAAATATTTCATTTTGTGGTGGCAGTTGTTTGCACGTACACGGGTGACACTTTAATCTTACATAGAAATTTAGGGGGTAGAAAATAAATATTTATCATTTCATAATATTAAAAACATTATATTTTTTATAGTTTTCATTAAATAACTCTTTTGGACCAACCATGTGACTTGGTTGTGAATAATAGAACATGTCATTCCAGGAGACGGTATTCCACACAAATGCATAACGACATCTTTATTTTTTTAACGGTTTTTGTGGAAGTTGGAAAATTAATATTAAATTAGTATAATACCATTAATAAAATTAATCATACTAATGTTATCATACTTTCATGGAAATAAAATATCTAAGAGGGTAGAAAACGAAAAGAACTAAGAGAACTCGATTAAGAGCAGTACCTTTCCATTTGGATATTCTCCCTTGGGTAACACTTTAAGGCTCCTTAGCTTGGTTTTTTGGAAATACCATGAATTTTAAGACTTGTATATGGGTTCAAGGAGAGACTGATGAATATTTTTAGTAGAGATAAGTCTTTGAAATTAGTGAATAAATGTGGTGGAATTGGTCCCCTTTTATAAGTGAAGAAAATGTCACTTTTGTAATTACCTGCTAATTGTTAAATAATGAAATCACACTATTCATGGTTAAATGGCTCCAAAAGGTGGGAAATAAAGAATTTTTGGGTGGTATAAGGTCAATAAATCCTCTACCATTCATTTTAATACATGTTTTAAACGTGTTTTAAGCCTTTTACCTTTAGTTTTTTACATTTTACCATTTTGGTTTATACCTTGGTAACTAGTTTTTACCCAAGTAATTTATATTTTATTAAAAATATAAGGGAAACCTTATTAAAAAATATTGATGTTATAAAATTAAATTTAATATCCATATAATATAATTAAATTTATCAAAAATAGAAAATTAACTTTTAATTTAAAAAATTTAATATATAAAAGAATTGTTCTGTAGAAAAATGTTGTGTTTACCATTAAGTGTTTTTAATGTTTTATAACATTTATTACCAATTAAATGAGTAAGAATGAGTTTTTTACATGTGCAAAAAAATTATCAAAGTCATTATATAAAATAAACAAATTAAACTTATGAAATAAAAATTATACAACATTAATAAAACAATTCCTTGAAAATAACCCTTTCACTATTATCATGGTGGAAATTTAATCTTAGTAATCATAATTTTATATCTAATAATTAAAATTAAATTATTAAATAATATAAAAAATTAAATGTAAAATATGAAATCTAGTTTTTTTTATTTAGTTTCAACAAGTGGTGAATTTTTTTTAATATAAGCGGATAAAAACAAATTTGTTAGTAAAATATTGCTTAAGTTTTCATAACATTAAACATGAGTTTTATAAATTCATAATAGTGTTTTTAAATAATTTATTTTATTTTATAAATATATATTTTTATAGAAAGAAATTTCATCATACTTTTTAGTTATTATTTTATTATGAAAATGTAAAAAATGAAGATATTAGCAACATCGGTAATTTTTCACTATTCACTTAAAATAAATTATTTTATAAAAATATCAAAAAACTACATTGAAATGATTTTAAAAGTATTAATCTAAAAATGTAGTTTATTTTTTAAAATTAAAATTCAATTTTTTTTAAATTTATCTTATAAATTAAAATAAAATATATAATGGAAAATGGTTTTATTGAAAAATACCCTCTAAAAATTTTTAAGTGGTCTTAATCATATTTTGAATGCATTTATAATTGATTATAATATTTTTATTTGCTAAAGGTTTTATTATTATTAAATTTTATTAATAATAGTCATCGAGTATTCCATGACTAGTTTTAGTTTGATGTTTTTTGTGAAGCGTGCTATCGAGCATATTATATTTAGAGAATAAATATATTCCAAAATCTCATGGTGTTACAATTACAGTATTATCCAATGTTTCACCAAGTGTGCTAATCCCATTCCCAATTCTTATGAACCAATGGAACATTTAATTTACATTATCATTTTCTTCTATAATGAAGCCCTATTACTTAGTCGATAGTATACTAATATTTGTTATCTTCAACGTATCTAAACCATAATGTGTAACTTGAAAAATTATCCAAATATCATGAGCAATTTTACATACATATACATTTATAAACACATTATGAATAATAACACATCATAAAATATTTTTCAGAAATTGTTTATGGGTAAATGAGGAAAACCTAACAGTGGAATCCTCTATGAAAGCTCGGATCCATTTTGATTTTGATTTGGTTAATCCTTTTCTAAGTCAAGTCTTCATCAATGATATCTTAGAAACCTCCTTCTATAAACAAATTCAATCTTCAAGGTCCATACGGTATTTATTCTTTTACTCTCTTCAAATAAATTAAGTATTTTTCTATAATAGATGTCGAGGCTTCACCAGTTCCATGAATCCAAATCATACCAAAAACTATGGAAAGGATCCTTATCCTGATTCATCCATTACTTCTCATGATCATATAGTGAAGGTGGAATCTAATCCATGAAAATATATTATCCCCATGACTATGGAATATTTTAATCCTCTTCCCTCTCCTATATTGGAGGTTTTAAATGGATTGATTGCTCCTGACTCCCTGATTTATTCTCCTGAGATGGGTGTGGATATCATTTCTTCCAAAACTGCTATGTATTTGAATGATGGAATTTTCAGGGAAACATAGACCCCTCCTTCTTTATATGATACTTCTCTTATGAGGCCTAAAAATTTTTCTCTTCACTCCACATATTCTTATATTAATGATGGGGGGAAATCTTGATGATATGGTACCTTCTTCTCAACCAGCCTATGGTTCCCCTTCATGTTTTTTTCCTAATTGAGTTCAAATTGATTCCATCTATTAGGACTTTGATGTATCCCTTAACTAATTCAAGGATCTAAATGGAGTTTTTGTAGATCACTTCCAATCTACTCATATAAAAACCAAGTTAAATAAAATAAATTCCCTACCTCCAACCCCCAAAAAACATGGTAACATGGTCTAAGGATTACTCCAAGAAAACTTCTTCCTCCATACCTAATAAAGGTGGTAAAGGCCTAAAGGCATCCTCTCATCCCCCATAATGGTCAAATCCATGATATGGAATACTAGGGGAATCAAATCCTTAGCCAAAATCAAGTTCCTTTTAAAGGCCATTCTAAATTACAATATCTCTCTTCTGGATATTTTGGAACCTAATCATATAACATATACTATTCATGATTTTTCCCATAAAATTTATATGAATAGTCACCATAGAATCCCCTTTAATAATTGTATATGGGAATTCTGGAAGGACCACATCCAAGTGGACCTAATTGATATATCTCCTCAATACATGAAAATATAGGTTAGATGAAACCAATCTTCTATTCTTAAATCTATGATTTATGCTAAATGTGATTTTGTAAAGAGGGAAGATTTTATCCATGAAATATCCTCTTTCAATCCTAGTCCTGTTCCTTGGTTTTTAGGGGGTGATTTCAATACTATGCTCAATCAGTCGTAGTAGTAAAGAGGGGGATATACTCAAGAAAATCTATGTTTGATTTCCGTATCTATCTAGGGGCCAGTAATCTCATTGATCAGGGTTTCTCAGAGGACTCTTTCACTTGGTGTAACAACAATCATGGTAATGGAAGAATATGAAGTATGATTGATAGGTGTTCCGGAAACCTCAATGATATCTCCATCAATCTTTATTTTTTAGTTAAACACTTGTTTCATTCCTTATCTAACCATTATCCTCTTATCCTTTAAATTAATCCTCATATTCATAAGAAACTAAATTTATTTTATACTAATATATTGATGGAAGTGGATGGTTTAAAAAATATGTTGAGTTCCTCCTAGTCTTCCCCCATGAAGTGTCATCCATGGGTGGTCCTTCAAAACAGGTTTTGAAGATCGAAGTGGGGTATCCTTAAATATAAAAATAGTCAAGGTCCTTCATGTGTCAATATCAATGGAATCCCTGAAGATATTATTCATCTAGACAGTATCCTTTAAAATAAATGGATCGATGACACCTCCATCCTACTTTCTCAGAAATATAAACTCCTAGAAGACAAACTAATTGAAGAATAATGAGAGGCCATGGAAAAATTAAGGGCCAAATGGCTGAGATATGGTGATCACAACATGAACTATTTTCATGATTGCATCAAAGAGAGGAAATTTCTAGGTAAGATCAATGTTCTTCTTGATGATGAGAATTATTCCAGTGATGTGAATATTTTAGGGCCTCTACCAATAGCTCAATTTTCTAACATTATGGAAGGTTTGATACAAATTAATAGAGATGATGACCCCTCTATTTTCTGAAACATTACTAGGTCCATCTCTACTCAAGATAATTATAATATTTATTTAATTATATGTGAGGAATAGATTTAAGATTTTATTAAAACCCTAAACCCTAAGACTGCTTTGGGCCCTAATGTATTTCTATGTTTTCTCTTTATAAAAACTTGGGAGATGGTTAAGGATGAAGTTGTATGTGCAGTCCATGACTTATTTAAATGAGTTTCCTTATCCCATGTGTCCTATCTCAATATCCAAGTTGGTATTCCCAAAGTTAATAACCTTAGTGGATTTTATTAGTTCTAAACTATCAGCTTATGTAACTTCACTTACAAAATTATAGCCACCATTCTCAACAAAAGGACATCTCATATATTGGGATCCCAGATTTTTTATTGGAAATATGGTTTCATTAAATGGTGAATTATTCAATGGGGTATTGTTTTATCCTAGGAAATGATTATAGATATTGATATTAATTTGGTTAGATCAAATATCATGACTAAGTTTGATATTAAAAAATTCATATGACAAAATATAATAGAGTTTCATCACCAAGGTCTTGAGAAAATGTGGTTTATCTAAATGGATTTTTTATCTTCTATTTTGTTGATTTTCCTCCTCTTGATTCACCATATCCTTTAGGGGAAGGAGATTTAGATTTTTAAAATGTTCTTGGGGTCTCTTCCAAGGCGATCCCATCTTATCATGACTATTCATTCTAGGACAAGATTTTATCAATAGAACCCTCAATATTGGTATCTCCAGTGTCCTAGTTCACCCTTATAATGGAAGCTATGGTTTTAAAGGAATCTCAGACTTATTATATGAGGATTATATGTTGTTATTCATCAATGGTAAATGTAATTCAATTAATGATATCAATTTGATTCTTGAATATTTTTGTAGAAAAAGTGGGAAAAAATTCAATGTCAACAAAAGTAGTCTTTTTATTTCCAAAACATGTACTTAAAGGTGATCCAGTCTCATTAAGGGAAGACTTGAATTATTTAAAGGTTATTTTCATATGTACTATATTGGTTCTCTTCTTTACAAAGGGATGATTTTTATAAGACACTTTGATGGTATTTCAAATAAAATTACCTCAAGTATTTCCAATTGGAAGAGCATATTTCTATCATTTGGATGATAGATTATGTTGTTAACAGTTTTTTATCCTCTATCCCCTTACATGTTCTTGTTATTTAAAAATCTCCAAAAACAATTATAAAAAAAATTGATCCCAATCTAAATTACTTTATCTAGTATTCCAATAAAGAAGGAAGGCATCACTAAACTAGTTAGAAAATATAGGCAATACCTTTTGAAGAAGGGGGAATTAACACCAAGAATCTGAATGAGCATTTGAATAGCATGCATGAAAAGCTCATATGGGAGTCTATTTCAAGTCAATATCTTTGGGTCAAATTCATAAAACAAAAATTAGTTAATTCCCCGGTTCAGTGGATGGAAGGTAACAATGGTTCTCATCTTTAGCGCGGTTTCCATGATATGATAGGAGTTATTAAAAAGTCATCTTGATGGATTGTTGTAAGTGGAGGCTTATATTTATAAAATGAAAAGTTGGTTGTCTCCCACATTTCATTTCATGGTTTTCTGGCTATGTACCTTTCCTTTTGGTAGGATTCTAACCACCCTCAAATAACGGAAGGGATTCTCAATGATAAAAAAACAACTCTTCAATAACATTCATCTAGCTGATAAACCAGATCAGTACTACATCACTCATTATAATTCGGGTTTCTTAGTAATCACTTCCTTTAGGGACCTCACTCATACTCAACACTAACAAGATACTCTAGGAAAGATCCTCTGGTGTAAAAATATTCCTATCAAACTAAAAGTTTTTGTTTTACATATGAGGAACCAAGCTATTCCCACATATGATGTTGTTAAAAAAGGGAATTCATTATGCTTCCAAATGTGTGTATTTTAAGGATTATAAATCTGAATCTATTATCCATATCTTCTTTAAAGGGGATTATGAAATAATTATACAAGATTTACTTGGAGGTATTTTTTATCTATTTAATTATATAGACCAATCCATTCATTCATGTTTCAATGTTCACAATGGTAGTGGCCCCAATGTCCAAGGGAAAACGTATTAATTTCAGTAGGAAGCTATATCGTATGGAACTCTCATAATGTAGCTCAACACCAAGATAGTTCCCCTTCCAATAAATCTAGGCTCTGAACACATGTTTCTAATCTCAATTCTTTGTGAAAATATTCCAAACTAACTTCTTTTATCAAGATCCAGTTTCTTCATCTTCTCATAGATAGAGATCTATCTTCTATAAGGAGTATTGGCACATGGGGTTTTGTAAGGCAACCCAAAAAAGTTTTTGAATTGAATACTAATGGTTCCTTAATTAATGGGATGACTCGAGACAAACACTTGTCCAAGATAACAGTGGTTTGGTTATGATATCTTTTTCATCTTTATATGGTGATGGATCTTCCCTTCTAGTAGAAGCATTATAGGTATAATAACATTAACCTAACTATAATTGAATTTGATTATTCTTTTCTCATTAATATCTATCATACACTATCTAGAATTGTCAAAGCCTGATTCACTTGAATATAGAACTCCTTCAAACATGGTGCAAGGGGAATAAAGTAGTATACCTCCTTGCATCAAAAGGTAATAACCTTGATCTTATTATCATTTTTACTAGTGATTTTTATTTAACCTCATATTTTAATAACATCATTCAAGGTGATTTCCTTGGATTGCGCTACTTTCACCCACCTTGAGGCTCATTCTTTCTTATATATTTCTCCCTTATTTCTCATTCCCCATTTACAATAATAAAAAATTCATCTTTCAGTCTGTTTCTAATGTTTAATTCTTATTTTCTTCTGAAAAACTAAAGGATTTTAAAAAAAACTAAGAGGGGTGAATTAGTGGTTTCCTTTTACAAATTTAAAACTTAAGTAAATTTAATACACTTAAGGAAATATAAACTCTTCAACTTGTTAGAGTTTCTTCCTTATAAAATTTTAGTAAAATCAAGTGTATATAGAAATATAAAATTAAATAAGGCACACATGATTTACAAGGTTTGGCCTCACTGTGAGAACCTACATCTTTTCCATAACCACTTTTTTGGGTCTATAGAAATTCACTATTATGAATAAGTGAATACAAATTGTGTCAACTCCCATTGTAAATCTTGTATATCTTGATAGGAATGATTATACTAACCCCTATTAGTTTAAAAAAATCTTACAAGAATTGGAGCGAAAACATTAAATGAACATAAAAACATTTTTCTCCACAAAGGTTTATCTGGAACCTCGGTCTGATGTACCTGGGTCTGATTGCCTCAGCCTGATAAAATCAGGCTGATAAACTTAGTCCAATTTAAATTTTATCAATTTTCACATGTTTTAAATTTTTTGTTCTATTTAATTAATAAACTTTGTGCCTTTTGAAACTCTACTCAATTACTCAATCTGATATTTCTCATATCGATAAACCTCTGACCGGTAATCTGAACTAACTCAAGTCTGATCTTCAAATCAAAATCCTTTATCTAGAAACTCTTCTTCAACAAAAACAACTTTAGTTGGAAAACTCACTTCTGACGCCAATTCCTCGAAGTATCATATTTTATTCATGGGTGAACAGTGTTAAGTACAACTTTACTTTATACATCTATTTATAGGTTCTCTAGAAATAGTAAATATTGGAAATTAAAATATTTTATTGCTCACACAAATTCCAAAAATCTAAATTTCACATTCATTTGAGCTTCATTTGGACCATTTAATATCTTCTAAACTCTTATGGTGACTTCTCAAAACATCTTCAATCTTCAAAACTCTTCTTAAATTTCAAAACATCATTCTGAAAGTGATGGTCTGGAACATCTCAGTTTAGAAATCTATTCATCATTCTGGCTCTCTTAACTCAATAGAAATATAAAATTTAATTGCACACTATAATTTTCTTAAAAAAATTTAAGTGGCTAACATATTTTTCTCTTGATCTTTTTAAATAAAACAAATATATGATTTCTCACTTTGATGATCTAATCCAACTGAAAATAGTTAATTATATTGTTGAAACTTCTAAATACATCAAAAACCTAAAATGTATATTTGGTAGAAACTTCATCCTTTAAAAAAATTTATTTTTTCAAATACATTTAACTCATTTAATTATTTCTTCACAATTCATCAAAAAATCTCCTCATCCGTTGAATCGGTATCAAAAGATCATTCAATGGATTGGTGTCTATAAATCATCAAATAGATTGGTATCTGTATCTCTTCCAATGGATCAGTATGTGTGCTCATATTATTGATAGGTATTTATATCTCGTCTGATGGATTGATATCTATATCTCATGACCTGGATCAAAACATTCCTTTGAAACAAATTAGAAACTACCTCTTGTCTGATCAGATCTGTCTGATAGAAAACATGAATTTTAAAACATTAAACAACATCTTCATCAGATCAAATTATATGGTGAAACAGATCTATAATTTTCTTATATATTCAAATATAACATCTTGATCATCTTAATATTTATTTCACATTTACACCACCATAAAAACTCAAAACATAGAAATCACAAAGCCAGACTTTTTAATAAATGAATCATCTGATGATTTTTTTCCAATTAGGTGCATTTAATCACTAGTAACCAATGAACCATATCCAATTAGATACTCTATATTTCTTCATACTTTATCAAATTCATTCTTCCATTATTCTAGGAACTTTTTCATCTAGTGATTCTTGGCCAGATGAACTATGTCTAGAACACTTCAATTATAGAAACTCCCGAAATTCCCATTTATCTCTTATTCTTCTAAATTTCACATGTATCAAGACTTCTTCATGATTTTTCAGATACTTGAAAGATAAGAAAAGAATTTTTTGATTTTTTTGGATATTACTATGACTTCCCATATTTTAGAGTCTCAATAATATTGAAATCTTTCTAAATCTGATTTCCAATAGATTTTGACATTCCATCAGAATATCAATCTGATGGACTGTGTTTGATGGATCATCTGACGAACAATCTAATTTCCAACTATGAAAAAAAACTTTCTTCATCTTTATTTTCAAGAAATTCTTTACAAACAAGTTATGAAATTCTAACAACACATCATTCACCTATTTTACAAAATTAATATTTTACAAAACGTTAGCTGTCAATAAAAGAGAATTTTAAAACAAAAAAAACATCATAAAGGATCTTCAATATACCTTATTATATTTTTTGAAAACACTCATTAATTTTTTTTTCAACTATTCAATTTCAAGTACTTATACTTTTTACAACTCAACTTTGGTAACAACTCATTTTTTTGTGAATTTTACTAAAACATATACTTTTTTGAAAGAGAGAGTCTTCACACCACATTAATAGATTAACTAATGTTTTTAAGGAATTATATCCCTCAATGATAAGAATGTTTTCATCCATGTCAAGATAAAATCCCACTTACTTTTTTCTTTCCACTCACATTTCTTTCTCTCCCCTATTTTATAATAACCACAGATTCAGATTCATTCAAGTAAGGAAAGTACTCCTCTCACCATTATAGTAAAAAGTTATACATTTTCTCCCCTTTGTTGGCATAATGTAAAGTATAGTGGGGGTTCTACCTTAATATTTTTAGGAGGACTTTGGTGGAGGCTAAGCAAGAATTTGAATCCTTAGTTATACAAACCTTTCTTTTGGAACTGCTTTTTTGAAAACACGAGCAATTTAATATTCCATAGAAATGTATTCTAGTAAAACATATTCACTAGAAAATTTCTCTTTTATGAATTGAAACATAATATCAATATGATTTTATCTTGATTATTGGATAGGATTTTAGTAATTATCAATTTCACTTTGGTTATCAAAAAGTATCTTTAATGGTTTATAAACTTCAACTTTCAAATCTTCCAACTAAACTTTTATCCACAATATTTGAGTGAAATCCTATGTAACAGAATCATTATTTTGACTCCACTGTGCTCAAAGTAACTAAACTATGCTTCTTACTATTCCAACTCACACAACATTATCTCAAGTATAATGTTCCTCCTAATGCTAATTTTATATCATTAAAATATCCATCCCAAATAGTATTAGTATAACAATTAAATTTAATCTCACAACTTCTTTTGTATAATATCCCTTGTGAGGTTTTTCCTTTAACATGTATTAGAATTATCTTTGTTGCCAACATATGAGATTATTTTGGATCACTTTTATATCTAGCACACAAAGTTTCAACATAAATAATATCAATTCTTGAAGCTATTAGATAAATCAAATCACCTATCAATTTTTCAAATTCTTTTTGATTAACATTTTTCCAATTTCATCTTTACTCATCTTTATCCCAACTGAAATATAAGTAGAAACTTCATTAGATTATTCTATAACAAAACTTTTCAAAAATTCCCTAACATACTTTTCTTGAGATAAAAAAATATATTTTTCTTTTTTTTTGAACTTGTAAACCAAGGGAAAAAAGTTAATTTTCCCAACATTAACATCTCAAAGTTCTTCTTAATTTATTCATAAAATTATTTAAAAATATTTTCTTCATCCCTATCAAAAATTATATCATCCACATAAAAATTACAATTACTGTTATGAAGTTAACTACTTTCACGTATAAGTTTCTATCAACTTTTCCTTAAGAAAAATTCAACAATCTCAAATAATTGTCATGTTTTAATACAAATCACGTGGGTATTTTTTCAACTCATACAAGGCTATCTTAAATTTATAAACCTTACTTCTATCATTATCACTTAGAAAACCATAAGGTTTCTCAATGTACAATTCTTTAATATCAATATTAATGAAAGACGACTTTACATCCATCTGATAAACTTTTTAATTTTGATGTGTAGCCACTACTATAAACATTATAATAGTTTCTAATTTTTCATTTGGGGTAAAAGTTTATTCAAAATATACACCTTTCACCTAGGGATATCCTTTGAAAAAAAGTATTGCTATTTTTCTTGAAAATTATCTATGTTTATTCAACTTGTTTTTATACACCCATTTGGTACAAATAATATTTTTATTTGATAGATATGAAACAAGTTCCCAAGTGTTAATTTTTTCAATATAATCCAACTCTTTATTCATCGCATCAACCCATTATTTGCGTTCAATTTCTTCTAAAACTGATTCTGGTTTACCTGTGAGATGATTGATTTACGATTCTCTAATATTAACATTCTTCTAGTTTGAACTGGAGATTTAGGATTTCCAAATATATTTTTTAATTCAACTTTTTTATGAAAAGTATTAAATTTAAAATATCTTCTTCATGTGTCATTTTCATCATCATGCAATTCAGCTGATTCCTCAACACCTTTTTTGACACAAAATCATCTTCCCTTTTGTTATTCTCATATGAAGACTTTAGTTTGTACTCCAAAACGTTTTTATCATATTTTGTTAAGAGGGTTATATTTTTAATAACTTTCATATAATATTAGTCCACCAACTTTTTTAAACATTTTTTATAACATTTATAACTTCTTATATTGTATGAATATCCCATGAGGGTTCCTTCCTCATTTTTTTCATCGAACATCAAAAAATCAGAATTTTTTTTAGTTACCATGGATTTCCAAAACCATGAATTAATTTAAAAAAGTTTTTTTGTTATACCACATTTCATAGGAAGTACTGTTTGATTTAGATCTGAAAAAACTTTTTTTTCACATGTACAGTAGTGTTATAAGCTTATCTCTATAAATAATTATAAAGTTTATATTTTTTTAATATAATTCTTCTCATTTCCACTAAAATCTTGTTTTTTAATTTTATGTAACTCCATTTTATTGGGTATTGTATGGACAAATGAACTAATGTTTAATTCTATGAATATTAAAATATGATTTAAATTCATTTCATGTGTATTCCATTAAATTATCTGTTCTTAACTTCATTATGTAAACACCCATTCCTATCCTAACTTCCCTTTTTAAAACTCTGAAAATTTCTACTACCTCTGAATTGTGCTTCATAAACATAATTTTCATGATCTAGGTGAAATAATTAATAAATTTGATAAAGTAAAAAAATATACTTTTATTGATTGATGTTTCATCAGCCCACATAAATCTAAATGAATAATCTTAAGAAGTCAGGTAGACTAAATCTCAATTTTTTTATGACTTTTACCTGTCATTTTCCATTTCTAACAAGTTATACACACATCTTCTTCTCTTATTTTCAATTTTGGAAAATTTCAAACAAAATCAACTTTATAAAGTTTGTTTATGTTTTTTATACAAGAATCCAAATATTATGGTGCCATAACTTGTTTTCATCTTCAACATTCCAGTAACAAGAGTCGTAAAGTTCTCTTTTTTAATGATATTTCCACTAGTTATTTCTACCCTAGTAACAAATTTACCATATTCCATAATTCTAATGATATAATAATTTTTTTTGAATATCAATTATTTTCCATTATCACTAAGTTTACTCACACTAAGTATGTTATGTTTGAGCCCATAAACATATATAATTTCCTTATATTTTAGTTTTTGATGTTCTATCTCAACAGTATCTATTCCTCTAATTTTCAAGGAACTATAATTTCCAAATGTAACTTGTCATTTAATCATGATTTTTAACATTTTTTAATATTTTGACATCTAATATCATGTGTGAGGAATAAACACTATCAAGAATCCATGGTTTGTTCTTTTTTATATCTTTTAGAGTTTTCTCAGAAATAAAATATCTTTCATAAACTTTATTATTTCAAAATTCCTTTTCTTTTATATTATAAGAAACTTTTTCTTGGAGGATTGTCAAAAATTTTCAGAAAAGATCCCTGGTTGGTCACATATTTCATATATTTCATCCATAAAGTCAAATTTAATTTTTTTTGGAAGGTTTCTAACATCTTGAGATTTTTATTTTCTTACATCTTGTGGCTTAATAAAGTTACTCATTTTTCTTCCACCATTTCTTCCACTCTATTCAAGCCTCTTTCTTTGAGGAGGCATATTATACCAATAGTTGTAAGCTTTTTTACCATAATTTACACTACACCAATATAATACATAAAATTTTGGTTTTATATAGAATAATGATCTTTACCTATAATAAGATTTTTGAGGTTCATAACATCTTTCAACTTTAGTAGCCTCTGGTCTTAAGAAAAATTTCTTCTAGGGGGTATTTTCAACTTTTATTAATGTGATGGATTTCTCATATCCTCTATAAACCTAAGACTTACCAGCATTTTTCTTAACATATATACGGTTAAAAAATCACATGTACTATTATATTTAGTGGGTAAGGATTTCATTTGATTCTTGATTAAAGAATTCTCAGCAACATTAGAAGTCTCATATTTTTCTTCCAAAGATTTATTCAAGTCTTCACTCATCTTTATTAAAGTACGTTCAAACTCAATAACTTTTGATTAATCTTTGTAAACACCATCTTCCTTGGTAGAAACATTCTTAAAAACATCATCTATCATCGTTTCTTGTTCTGCAACATTCAATTTGAGATTCTTAATTTCATCAATGTGAAAATATTCTGTTTTAAGAAGATATTAATTTCCATCAGACTTTATTTCACCAAGTTTCTTTATTATTTTAATTTCCTTATTGATATTTGAATTTTTCTCAAGTCGTGCTACCAATTCTGATCTAATTTTATATTCTCTATAAGTTTCTTCACCTCCTTCTTCTTCTTCACTATCTGAGGAATATTTTGTTTTCTCAACTTTTTCAATGAATGTTCTAAACTTTTATAAACTTTAATATTATGAATAATTGTTTTCATATGAGTTTGATTTAGATTTATTACTAAATATAATTCCTTTGTTTACAATTATCTTATTTGTATATTTTTTGAATGACTTTTATTCTTTTGAAATTTTGTTCCACTTATTCTATCATGGTTTTTTATTAGAATCATCTTGATATTCTCCAACATTATTCGTGGAGAAATTCATAAAAAATTGACCAATTCCTCCACAATAAAAAAAATTAGTGGAAGTTTTCCTCCATACTTTTGTCTTCCTATCCAATATTTCTTGGAGATAAGTGACGTGATTTTTTTCATTCAACTCATCATCCTCCTTATCATCAGAATCACAGGGATCAACATCTTCAATATCTATAACTTTTTTATTTATAATAGCTTCAAAATACATTTAATCTTTAACATTATTTTTGGAAATTTTAGATTTTCTCATTTCATAAGAAACAAAAATGTTATGTGGTTCATCATTAGATAAATCATATCTAACTTCCAAATAATAAATTTTAGAATCAAACCTTAACAGAAAGTTTCTCATGAGTTACTTCAAAATCATTGAATCTTCTATGATATCTCTGAAACCTCTGGAATTTCGAACAACTTCAATCACTCTAGGGAATTATTCATAAATAGTTTCTTTATCACCCATTTTGATATCTTCAAACTTATTTCATCATATGTTCAACTTTGATTCCTTCACTTTTTTATTTTCCTCAAAGATACTTTCAAGTTTTTCCTAAGTTTATTTAGAATTTTTGAGACCTATATCCTTCGTAAACACATTTTATGAAAATGACATAAGAAAATAATTGCTATATTTTCCATCAATTTCAATGTTTCTTTTGTCATCAGTTGTAATAAAAGAATCTTTATCTTAGGGTGGAAAACCAATTGTAGCTACAAAAATAACTCCCAAGACAACTGATAAAAGATATGGAATCATCCTATTTTTTAAACCATGATAATTTTCAACATAAAATGAAATAATCACTCTATTGTTAATGTAATTGATATTTTACATGATAATAATTTAATAGGGGAACCTTCCCTTTGATACCAATTGTTGTTTTGAAGGATCATAAAACAATTAAGAAGGGGGAGTGAATCAGTTGTTTCCTTTTTTAAATTTCAAACATAAGGAAATTTAACCCATGTAACTTGTCAGATTTTCTTCCTTATTAACTTTTAGTAAAATCAAGTGTATATAGAAATAGAAAATTAATCAAGGCACACATGATTTATAAGTTTCATCCTCGGCGTGAGAACCTACATCCTTGTCATATCCACTTCCATGGGTCTATAGAAATTCAATATTATGAAAAAGTGGATATAAATTGTTTCAAATCATGTTAGAAAACATATATCTCTATATTGGAATGATTTTATTGAATCCCATTAGTTTAAAAAAATTCTTACAGGAGTTTAATCCACAAAATTAAATGGACATCAAAACATTCTACTCCACAAAGGTCCATCTAGAACCTCAGTCTGATGTGCCTGGATCTGATAGCCTTAGTCTGATTCACCTTTTCTCAATATATTCCAATTTCAAATTTTATATTTTGTTTGATTAACAAACTCTATTCCTTTTAAAACTCTTCTCAATTACTCAACCTGATCTTTTTCATATCGATAACCCTATATTCAATAATCTGAACTAACTCCAGTCTGATCCTCAGATCAGAACCCTCTATCCTGAAAGTCTTCTACAACACAAAACAACTTTAGTTTGAAAACTTACTTATAACATTAATTCTATAGAGTATCGACATTTTTACATGAGTGACCATTGTTAATTATTGTTTTACTTTTCACCTCTATTTGTAGGTGCTCCATAATTTGTAAAGGTGAGAAACTAAAATATTTTCCTACTCACCCAAATTCCAAAACTCCAAATTTCACATTTCTTTGAGCATTATTTCGACTATTTAAAATCTCCTAAACTCTTTTGTTGACTTCTAAAAACTTCTTGAATCTTCACAACTATTATCGAATTTCAAAAAATTAGTTTAAAAGTAATAGTTTGGAACATCTCATTTTGGAACTCTATTCATCATTTTGGTTCTCTTGACCTAATTGAAATATAAAAACATGGTTCTACACTATGATTTTATTGGACAAATTTATGTAATAGTCATCTTTTTCTCTTGACCCATATAAATAAAACAAATATATGATTGATCTCTCTAATGTTCTAATCCAACTGAAAATGGTTGACTACATTGCTGAAACCTCTAAAGTCTTAATAAACCCACAATGTCTATCTGGTAGAAAATTTATCCTTTCAAAAAAATTCTTTTTATGGAGACATTGAACTCTACTACTTATTTCTTCACTATTATTTATAAACTCTCCTCATTCAATGAACCAGTGTCAAAATATCATTTGATGGATCGATGTCTATAGCTCATCCAATGGATCATTATCTATATCTCGTTTGATGGATTAGTATTTGCATCTCATCTGATGGATCGGTATTTGTATATCATAAAATGGACTGATATCTGTATCTAATGACTTGGATCAAAAATTCCCTTTGTAACAACTCAACAACTACCTCATGTCTGATAATATCATTCCAATCGCAACATTTAATTTTTAAACTTTCAGCAACATATTCATCTGATTGACTTCTGTAGTTCTTTCCTTAGATATTCAAATCTGAAATCTTGAGTCTCTTTATATTTATTTCACATTTACACAGCTAAAAAAACTCAAAACATAGAAATCAAAAAGATAGACTTTCTGAAAAATGAAATGTCTGATGATTTTCATCTGATTAGGTGCATCTGATCACCAGCAACTGATGAACCAAGTCCAGTAAAAAACTCCACATTTCTTCAAAACTTCATTAAATTCATACTTCCAGACTTTTGAGAAATTATATATCTGGTGCTTCTTGTTCTGATGAGCTATGTCAAGAACACTTCAAATTAAGAAACTCTAGATATTCACATTTCTCTCTTCTTCTTCTAACTCATTCTTGTATCATGACTTATTCATGATTTTTTAGAAACTTGAAATATTAGAATAGAATTTTATAATTTTTTTGGAAAGTTCTATAACTTCCCATATTTTCAGGTCTCAATAACATATAAAACATTTTGAATCTGATTTCTAACAGCTTTTGAATTTCCATTGGAATCTCAATCCGATGGAATGTGTCAAATGGATGGTCTGATAGAGCATACGATCTCTAGTTTTTCAAAAACAATTTCTTCGATCATATTTTTAGTAAATTCTCAATGAAGAAGTTATGAAATTCCTACAACACATCTTTCACTTAATTTACAAAAACATTCTTTTACAAAATTTAGTTATAAATAAAAAAAACATTGAAAAAAACATCACAAAGGATCTTTATCTTGAGATAGGAATCTATCCATGTTTTTTAATAACCATATTCATTCTCATAAAATAAGCGTGGTTTCTATGGATGAGATTCAATTATCTAATACCAATGGTTTTCCTAGATGTATAGATTATAGAGAGTTAAGAGGTGGGTGAATTGAATAAATTTAAAAGTTAATGAAGAATGAGAAAAGGTTATCACACATAATTTTTATTGTAGTTAGGATCAACTAATCCTATGCCTATTATTCACACCCCTCTACTCCTTGGTAGGTATAGATGGCACTATAAAATTTAATCTTCAAAGGGATTGAAAACTCACTTACAAAATACCTTTTATAATGGAGGTATAACTAGTAAACAATGTTCCTTTTGATCAGGTGGAAAAATAAACTACAAACACATAACTTTTACGGAGCTCTAACCAGAACTAGATGTGATTTTTTGAGGAAAAGAGTAAAATATATTAAAGATAAAATAAAGTGGGAAAGATAATAAAATTAAAAAAATTTAGAGGAGAAACCAAATAGAACAAATTAAACTTGAAAAAATGTTGAATCTTGATCACTTTTGATAATGAGTTCCAACATAATTTCTCTCACCTGACTAATTGAATTCCACTATTAGATCCAAATAAACTCATTCTATAAAAAATTCAAACTCATCTATAATTGAAAAAAATAAGAAAAACTATGTGCCAACTATGATAATCATTAGTTCTTGATTAACTCATAAATAAAATTAGAAAGAGGAATTAAAACACTAAAAACCAAATATAGAGGATCATGATTCCAATTATTTTGTCTTGAATTTGTAATTCCATCCTCCAATACAAAATACATTAGGTCCAATCTAATGTAGGCATCCAACACTTAGAATTTGTTCATTCCCAACATAATGTAAACATATAACATAAGTTAATATTTACTTAGAAATAGAGAACATAAAAATAAAAACATAAACATAAAATAATATAATAAATATAATTAATATAAATATAATTATTCTTATAAAAAATAAATCATTAGATCATAGATCCGACATGGTGTTTTCTTCTCTGGTCTGGCATGAACCGCTAGTACACCTTGAGCTATAACGACTGGATATGTGACATTTAATCCTAATTACATGGTGTGTGATCTGTCTCTAAATAGATCATGTTGGGTCGATCTACATTTCATCCAAATCCATTTTTTTCATTTTTAAAATAAACCACTTTTTTGGCTTAGTGGGAACCTCACAAACAAAATTATATACATGATCCAACCCAAATGAAAAACTCCAAAGCAAGTCAAATAAAAATTCAAAATCCATAGCCAAAAACAACATCCAAATAAAAATAACCAGACCGCACCTGAAAAATACCAATCAATATTCAAAATTCAAATTACATATTCAAACCAAGAATTGTCAGACCACCATGGGAGAAAACAACACGTGAGAAGATGTGATACCATCTCAATCCACAAACCTCCTTTCAAGATTAAAAAATTCAAAATGAAATCACCATTATCCACATCACCTTACCATCATCAATAGCTGGTTGAGGAAACCATCACCACCTCTCGCAAGGAACCCTTCAACCTTTCTAATGTCAAACAACCACCATGGGAACCTCCAACCAACACCATGATCTGAGAATACACCATTCCAATGATAAAAAAGTAGAAAAATAGCCAAAAAATCAAAACCTCGAAATACCAAATTGAAAAAGCCAATGAGGATGAACCTCCTTGAACCTCATCGACCGCTCAATGATCACATCCCAGAACATCCTGCAAACCACCACTCTAGACTGACTGGGAGAGGATCTATGGAGTTCTAATTACATGTCATAATGGAGTGAATGAGACCTCAACAATGGGCCACACCCTGAGCCAGGAGGTCAAACCAAACCATAGACCATGAAACTATGAACCCAAGATTCAACACACGGAGAATTATTCAAATGTGGACCAACGCATCATAGAATAATCTAGCAATTTAAGAGCATCATGGACCTCTATCGACCAGTCGAACTCACTTCCCAAAGCCTCCATGAAACCACCACTGCTGACCAACTGGGAGAGAGAAAAAGGAACCAGAATCCAGAGATGAATTTGAAACGGGCTAGGGATTCAACAACAAAGCTCATCCTGACTGACTTCCAATACCACCCACCTTGCGAACATCACATCTAAAACGACACCAAAGGATGTGCACCACCAGGAAGAAAGCACCGAGAGAGGCGAGACCATCCACAAGCTAAGCACCCAGGTGACCAATACAGCTCAACCATCACAACCCAAATCTCCCTAAGAATACTGATGCACTATAATAGATTGGGTTTGAAAACACGACCATTGGGAGGAAAGGGTAGAGGAAGAGTAATAAAGGTTTCAACAGGGGGAAAAGGCTGCAAAAGGGGGTGAGCGGGTGCGCCGGATCCGGAAAAGGAAAAAAATGAGAGCGAGGAGGAAAGGGAAAAGGACAGGAGAGGGAATAGAGAGGATAAATGTGGGGATATGAGGCCAGATTTGGCACACTGATCTCCACCATCTGATTCACTACTGAAAAAACCTAACGGAGGGCGCCGAGGAAGAGAATCCGTTTAGAGGCCCAGGTCGATCTACATGTAATTTTCAATAGATTGCATGATGTGCAAAACTCATAGATTACTTAGGCATATACTAACAAAACTATCAAATTCATGACCCCGTTATTCATGGTGTGTATATGGTCCACATGGCATGTGGGGCTAGTTGTCTATATAGGCATGTAATATGGTCCATGCATAAGTTATATGGCCCAAATTACATGATGTGTGACCCAAATTTACACCCTTTTTTATATTTATAACCTACAAAAACCCTAGCACTATAGAATATTATATACATAGAATGTGAAATAAAGGACTATGCACCATGTAGTAAGTTAATTCAATCCATATTTAGTTTCATCAATGGATGTTTTTTTTGGTTTTGTCCTCCATTATTTCCACTTCTCATTATGTCATCCACTAAAACTTTTTTTGATGATTCCATTTAGTGATTACTCATTGGTAATCATCTCCATCCATGTTATATGCATCCTTTTTTATTGGTTTTACAAACTTAGACCATTTCCTGATCTTGGTAAACCGATAAAATGTTGATTTTTATTCTATAATCACTATAAACCATTAATTTTAACTATTCGATTAACAAAATCACATTTATCAAAAGAAATAAATTAAATCCAAAGATCAATTTTCCAATTCCCAAATATTATAACTTAGTTTAATCAATGGAATTAATATTCAATTTAAAACATAATCAAATATCTAATAAATAAATTGAAATGTGAATATTCAAAAGATTTTATCAAAAAAATTCCATTGAATTTGTGTTATTCAATCATGAAGAGAATAGGATTGTATCAAATGAAAAGAAGTTAGAAGGAATGGAAAAGTGTACTACCACATGGTGAATATGTTGATGCTTCAAAACTCAATTTTCGTTGGATTGAAAATTTTCCCCCATCACATTGATATATGGTTGGCACCACCGATGATTTACTCCCACTTCTCTATTATCTTAAGAAACCACCTAGTGAAAGAAAATTTCATAGATGGATAATACTAGAACTAGAAAATGATGTGAATTTATATTATCACTTCTAAGACAACCAATTGAATAATTTTAAACCAGGTATAGCTAAGTCTGATGCCTTATACTCAGGAATATAAGGAATACCTCACCTAGGGTAAAATCTTTATTCCAGACACAAGCATGAAGTCCAGATTTCCATATGATCTCCCATTTAAGAGATTCCAACATTTTCACTAATAGGATAAATATTTATATATTTAATAAATATTAAATATCACTTAAAATCCAACTAGGTCAGAACTTGACCAAAATCCAACTCAAGAGTAAACATCATGTCTCAAGATCAATGAGACCATTATAATTTTTTTTGAGATTATTTGTTATGGTAAAAGTAATAATAGATCTGGATTGACTTGAAACATCACCCAATTTGGCTCACCAAAATTTCTCATGAACACCTTCCTATAATTTGGACCACATATAGTGGTCGCACCTTGGAGATCAAGTCCTGGGATCTCTCAAAATTTTACTTTCCAATTTTTTCTGGTTGAGACATCTTTCTGGTTGGGTGTGTATTTTTCCCCCTTTAATTTTTAGCTTACACTACTGTACTCTTGTACTGTATATAGGTTTTTCATGCATGGTTGTATCTCTACAGTTTTACATCTTTTACTTCTTTTTCCTCTGCACTTTTGCATCGAGATAGCTGTGTGTGTGTGTGTACGTACAAACACTTAGGCAAAGACCTCCTCATGTTAGTTGTGCCTTCATCTCTGGTTTTCAACCCCTGACCTATGGAGGTAATCTTGGGGTATTTGCGGCTCGAGACCTAGCTTGGATCAAGTCGTCACATTGTACCTCAAAATCTAGGGGTTATTGCGGAGTAAGATTGAGGAAGTGTATGGTCACACCTGGTTGAGTGACATGTGATGTACCCATATGCTTAGTTGAATGACATGTGATATATCCATTTGATTTGGTCATTCAATCACAATGAATTGATAATTAATTAATTTTCTTATATGAGATTGATATATTCCTTGTCCCGTGACAATAATTAATGTCTTGGACAAAATGGATTATATAATTACGCATGATTTATGGATATGAATTTGGAGAAAGTTTGTATAGAGATATGTGTGTTTGATAAATATCATGTTAGACCCCTTTATAGCTTGAGTATCATCGAGTATTTTAGAGTCATCACTTTGATTATGATTATGAATTAGGAATTCACAATTATTTTCATTGCAACAAAGTCTCACATGTTTACTCTCAAGCCAAAAAAATGATTTGTTTTGTAATAAAATTTTTGTTGAAATCTTGACATTTCATTATGATAGTTTATCCAAAGAAGTTAAAGTTTTATACAAAAGAGTTTTTGAATATGATTTCATAACTTGTTACATTCAATGTAACACAATGCAGTTTAATCAAAACGTTTTTGATGTTTTATTATAAGTGGGGGACTGATTTAGTTGTACCCTAAAGTTCCCAACGATGTGGTTGATATTATGTAATGGGTTTCCACTCCATGTCTTGAGCTTCCTCATGGCATATGAGATATTTCTAGATCTTAAACTCCTTCAATTTTGTATATCATACTTATACATGATGAGATGATGTGTAATTATTTAATGAGATGTTCTAATTTTTAAACGTTAAATGGAAGCAAGTTGAATTAATGATGAAATGTCATAATAATGTTCAATCATTTAATAAGTATTTTATTATACTTATAGGGAGACTACATAAATTCAATGAAATTGTTGTATAAAAAGATGTATGTTTCATGCTTTTGTTCAGTTCTGATACAATCACACAAACTCCATCAACATGCAAAGTTCCCAACATTATCTTCTTCTCCCATTAGAAGATTTTGGCAGATCATAGGTGAAAAAATACTCCGACTGTTTGGATCAGTGTTTCCCATAGCCGGGGTAACACATGTGGAGGTGTGAGGTCTTTGACTAAAACTGAGAGTTCTTCATCAGAAATATCATGAAAGGGGACCATATGATTCAACAAAAATGCTACTAAGTATTTAAAAAAAATTATTTAATTATTTTCCATCCCAAACCAAACATTTGACACAAGTTTTTTACCATAACAAGACATAAAATTGGGCCTGGGCTCTTGCTCAAAGCCCCAAAACAAGGGCAGCCTTGCTACCAAGGTTTCATGTTAGCCACCGGACCTGCTGTCCAATTCAACAACTTCTCACCCGGCTTCAAGTATATATTACTCGGGTGCGGTAGCTTCCGCACGAGCCCATTTAAGATCTGATGGAAGGCATTTCTAGGCTGGGAAGTGTGGGGGAACATCATCTCATGCTTAATCACAGGGTTAGCAAGCAATATCTGCTTGCTCAGTATTACTTCGGGTGGGATGGAGGTGAGGATTGTGTCTAGGTGCGGGATGTCCACCTCGGCCACAAACACCCCAATGTCCTCCCAAGGGATCACATCAACAAAGGGAAAAATGATGTCGTCGGCGATGATCACATGGATGCACCCAAAGATCACCCCTTCAACCTATCTTGAACTCCATGGGGCCCAACCGAGCGGGCATAGAATGAAGACTGGTCATTGCATGTCCTCATAATAAGTTGTTGGGTGATTCGTGGAAATGTCGAACAAGGGATTGTCCTTGAAGTTCTCCCACACTGCAGCTCGTGCGCCTCTGCAATATTATGTGATCAAGTTTTAGTTGATGGCTGTCGGGACCACTAATAATGATCATCATACCAAAGCATCTAGAGTATGACAGTGCACTTTGCATTTCAACATCAATTATTTCTTTCTCATCCTACATCATACATATATGGTACATCAGGTTTCATTTTTGTGAGTTTGGTAGAGTTGATTTGAGAAAACATGAAAAGAAGTAGGGAGGTATCAATTTCTTCCCCTATTTGGTCTACTTATGTGGAGAAATGACATGAGAATAGGAGAAATGGATTTATCTCCAACACCCTATTTCATATCACTCCAAAATAGAATGATTGATAGATAAATCATTTCTTTTCTTTCACCAACTCAATATAAAAAAAGAGAGAAAATTATAATCATTTCATTTAATTTATTTTCTTTAATTAATTCTATTTGTTTGATAACAATTATCAAAAAATACTCTTGGTACGCTTATTAAAAATTGCTTAAAACACCTATCGCTCATGATAAGTGTTTCTATATAAGAACTTCCAAATTGTTTACTGAAAAAATTATTTTACACTACTTATTTAAGTGGGTTTCATCTAGAATTAAAGTTAAAAAATTTCATAAACAGAAGCACTTATCACCTATGGAATGTGCATCTACATAAATGAAATTAGATTGCATGTTGAAAATTTTCTTTTTGGCCACTTCCATAAGTGGGTTTTTGAGTTTTAGGTGTTTTCTGAAACAGAACAAACACCACTTATATTTTCAAACTGATTATCGTAAGTGATGAGAAGTTTCCAAATTAAAAACAAATGGATCCTTTTGCAATTTATCACTTGAGCAATTCTATATACATACCTTTCATAATAACCGCCTTCTGGGTCATTACCTACATCATAAAACAACCCTCGGAAGTAAACGAAGATGGAACGAGGATCGTTTGGGGGAATTAGATGGGAATCCATTTTCTATGGGGGAGCATAAGGAGGTTTGGATATTGAGCCTTCTTTCAAGAAGAGATGATTCCTTTGTCCAAAGTTCTGGTCCAAGGTGGAGGATCGGAGAAATGGAAGGATTTCCCTTTCTATGGCTTTTTCTTCCTGAAACAACAGTGATAGAAGTGTGGAATAATTAAACAAGATATGGAAGATACAAAGAAAAGAAAGAAAAATTAGGTAACCAGATAGTGGAAGAAATCCCCGAAGTCATGTGGAACCACAAAAAAATTGTTATCCCCTTTCGAATGATTCCAGTAAGGCCAGTGCGAAGCAACGAGTTGTATTGCACTTCTCATCATCCATGGTGATTTAAAGGGCAATAGTAAACCATTCAGTGATAAATCACAAGTCGAATACAGAGGCGTATAGAACCAATCAGTCATGAGAACCATGTTAAAGGCACCAAGTCGATTGCGTGGGTGGAAGAGTTGGATTTGCAAGGCCCAATGACATGGGGGAGATTAAAGAGGTTTAATGCTACAATGGGCGTGCATCTTACTTCATTAAAGGCCCAATGGATATTTCCTTGAATGGATGAAGAAAATGGGCCTATAATATCACTTATTCAAACCCAAAATTGATGTTTAAAGCTTGGCCCACAATGTTGCACGAATTTGGATGCCTTTCCCACATGGAGGATTCTAGAAATGGCATCTTTGGACACGAAAGTCAAATCCGGTGGGCTATGCACTCAAAGTAAAATCCAGTGGGATATAGTTGGAAAGTTGTGTGCCACTTTTCCAAAAGTCTTTGGTATACTTTATCTTTTTTAATTTAAGGGAACAAAGTAGTTTAGCCTTTATGACTTAAGGGTATTAGACCCTTGACTATTGTATCACCCCCTTGGCTATAAATAGACACCCCCATGGCACTTGTATGGCATTCAAGACTTAATTCAGAGCTTATGCTTTGTTTCTCTACATTGTGTGAGGATTGTCCCTGTAACACCCTGAGATTTTATGAAAAATATTCTTTTTAATTTCATTACTGTCTTGTGTTGTACGCTACAACAAAAGGAGCTTTCACAACACGCATCCTTCACTTGCCTTTCATTACACACAATCGCAACATTCCTTGATAGCGTGTGTAGTACGCAATACCGAGTTTCACTAAACAACGATATGCTATTAAAATATTATTAAAACTAGCCGTTATGAATAGTAATAACCACTTTTTGAAATTTTGTAAATTTTATTTTTCAAAATGGACTTCATTTTTGGATTCAGAATATCGAAATTAGCTTAAGGTGAAATTTTGGTACTTTTCGGATAACTTTCATATTCTGATGAATAGTGAAAATTACTAAATTTTAATTAAAAACAACTTTTTTAATCGAAATAATTAATAGTAATAAATTGTTAATTTGAGTGTTTTTAAAGTATATTTAGAATATATTTTTACAATTTAATACAATTTTGGTCATTGGATGTAATTCTACATTTAAACCAGCTATAAACAAGTTTCAATCTTTTGATAGTTATTATCTCTTAAAAACACACTATTTGTTTTGACGATGGGAATTAATTTTTAAATTAGTTAATGCAACTGATATGTTTTGAATTTGGTAAAATAGACATCATTTTTGAGTTCATAATATCAAATATAGCTTAGGCCTAATTTTTGGTATTTTTCTGAAAACTTTCAATTTTTGATGAATAGTGAAACCACTAAGTGGTAGTTATAAAAACTGAATTGTTCATAAAACTTAATTTTACCGCTTCTGTGAGTGGAATTTCAAAAATCCGAGAGACACGGTTGATGTCAGTAAGTAAAATGTGGTTCAATGAGATTAAAATAATTTTTTGGTGAGTAGTAACTTTTTACTTTTTTTACCACGGTTAATAGTAAATAGGGTAACTAAGGGTAAATATGATATTACTATTACCCTAACATATGTCCTAATTCTAATGGATAAGTGTAATTCGACCAAAAACAACCTTATGAATATAATATGACCATTTAGGTCCACTTGGATTAGATTATGACATTTAATATTATTTTATTTAATGAATAGTTAAAATAGTTAAAATCAATGTTTAATAACTAAAACATTTTTAATATGGGTTTATACATAAGATAAATTCGATTATAAATATTAATTAGAAAGATAAAAGGATTTCCTACATAATGATATTTTATTTATAATTTTTAGACTTTAAATAAATTAATTTATTTATGACACAACGATGATGCAGTAATTACCCTTTTAAGGAAATGTTAACATAATTGATGTTATAAATGCCCAAATAAATGTAATTTGAGACTTTTTATGAATTACACTAATTTTATAGGTTACTATGATATATTAGTGTTGATTTAATCAACTTGGTTCGAACATATAATTCTGTTATGACTTTCAAAAAAATCATATATCAAATAGTGTCAAAATTGACACAAAATAGTTTTTAAATCAAATATTATATTATTAATTGTTATTTTATTCCTAAAAATCTAATGTTTGGCCAAATGACTTAGATAAGGATATATATATTAATAATAAACAACTTTGTGTTCGTTTGGCATGTTATTGTAAGTGTATTAACCATATAGTGTAAGAAAACAAAAAGTCACAGTAAAAGTTAAATTATTTAACTTAGAGTTAAATCTAATTGATAAGGTTAAAATAATAACCTAAACTTGTCTAAATCCTATTGGTTGATAGGATTTAGACCCATCCCCACTTTACCTTCGAAATAAGACCCTTTGGAACCATTATAAACCGATTTTAACTTTAATATAAAATAATATTTTGAGATATTCCTAAGGTGCCCCTCTCCTCCCTTATAAAAGGGCACCTCCTCCCCCTCCTCCTCACACCAATTTGAGCACTCAATATCTTCCAACCCCTGCCAAAATACCTTCTCCACTTCCCTAGAATAATCCTAGAGGTCCTGGTATTCTTCAAAGACCAATCTTAGTTCCCTAAGTGGAGGATTCAAAGAGGTGTTTCAAAGAAGAGGTAATATCCATTACCGATCTTTTCAATTTCTTTCTTCTTCAACTTCTTCTTCTTTAGTTGTTTCATGATAAAGTAATAACATCAGTATTACATACATACTGATATGTTATTATAAATATTAAACAACCCTAATTCACCTTCTATCCATCCTATGGAAAAATGAAATCACCGCGCGTGCATACGTACGGAATACCGTCTCCACGCCGTGGTGTAATCTATTTTCCACCATCACCTTACAAGGATGGGTATAATGGTGTAATGAGTAACTATATATGATTATTATAAATTGATATTTATACTGAAATATTATTCATATACTCCAATACAATTCCACGATCATAGGAACGATATCATCACTCGTGCGTACGTACGAAATACCGTCTCCACGATGTGATGTGACTCGTTCTACATGATCATCATTACATAGTAATTATATAAATGGATTGAATGAATAAATATGATATATGTTACACTAATACCATTCTGGATATAAGGTATCTATAACCTTAAAATAATAATAAGAATTTATTCGGCAAAACACGCATAAGAACAAAAGGCAATAAAGACCCGAGTAACAAGTAACAATGAAATATTACTAATAAAAAGCTAAGAATATGACCATATATGATATCATAACAATATGTATGATTCTGTAATAAGTCAATAACATTATTTAAACCATTATACAGGTGCTTTGGACACGTACAAAGCAAATCGGACCTATGGTAAGGGAAATGTCCCAATCTCATTTTTATCCGATATTGTTTATATATTGAAATTTACTAGGGTGTATTTTATCATCCACATCCATGTTTCCTCAATATGTAATATTATTTACATCCACCTACAATTTTTTAAATCCAATTTTACCCTTCATTGAGTTTTTAGTAAAAGATATGAAAGGAATCTTTTGTCGTTTTTCGTACGAGGTACTTTTTGACTTTTCCGACAAAAGTACGAGAAGAATGTTTTTTTTAACTTATACGGCATGAACGGATTTTTACGGTTTTATAAAGCCTTATTTTCATGAAGCTTCCTCCAAAATATTTCATGACTATTTTCAATAAAATCTCTTTCTTTTAAAATTGCATGATGTTTTGTGAAAAGAAATTTATTTTGAAGAAGAAAGGATATTTTACTCAAGAATTCATTTCAAGTGTTTTATCAAAATTATTTTCCATCTAAGATAATAAAGGGTTCTGTTTCTATCCATATTTTTACATTGATTTGACTATGTTGTGATGGAATTATGTTTATGAATTCCTTTATCTTATATGAATGGTTTTATGATGTCATGTTGTTTAAGAATCCCATTTTTATTACATGGGTTATGCAATGATGAATGATTTATGATTTTGTGGCACACATAAGAATGGTATCATTATGAGATGGGTGGGACCTATATATCCCTCCAATGCATTGGGTAAAGATTTTATATCTCATGAGATAGACATGGCTGGAATGGTAGGTAATACCGGTTCAGTGAAACATGACTGAAATGAGGGTGACTCGGTTCAGAAAGGGACTTTGTCCACTAAGATAGTCTTGGCAATGAGTCTTGACTAACAGGAAATGATTCTCTATGATTATGTGTGTATGCCAAAAAGTTTCATGTTTTAAGTTATGATTATTGTGATTACATTTCACTGCCATGATTTATCCCATGTTATGAAATTATGCTCTCTTTTGTAGGTTATGATTTCCAAAATGTTATGTTCTTATGAATATGATGTGATTGATATTTCTTTTGTTTAACCTTACGAAGCATTTGAGATCACCCTTTTATGTTTTCTTTTCCCCAGGATATAAAGAAAGGTTTTAGGTAAAAAAAGAAGATCTTTATGGGAGATGTTGGAGATCTTTCACCACGATTAGAAGATTATATTCCGAGTTTCCAAAGACACTAAACTATTACGATCCTTGTGTGTGTGTGTTTTTATTATGTACTAAGTATTCCGTAAAAGTAATGTAATTTATATGTACGTCAGGCTTCGGGTCTCTACAGTTGGTATCAGAGGAAAGGTTTAGTCAACCTTTGGAAACTAGGATGCGAAAACGTTAGTGAGATCCCTAGAGATATTTCTAAGGTATGTCTAGGGATGTCCCTAAGGTTAAGTATACGTAGAGGTTATAGTACTATAATTACGCTAACGATCATAGAATTAAACCTAAGATGTTAGATATTGAAGGTACTGCCCCTTTCTTATGTTGTTTTCCCTAGCATGATTTTTGCCTCTCACACTATTCTTTTTGGGTTTTAGAAAATGGCTGGAAACAAGATGATTCACGATAATGGAGGATATGATGGACAATGGAATGATATTCTTCATGAGCAACCAAATGAAATGGGATTTGGAAGTCCAAACATCATTATTATGCCGAATCAGCAATCTCATAATATGATCAATAAAGTAAAATTTGGTAAGTTTCCTGACTCGGCTAATAAGAGAAAGATGGAGTTTCATGATGATCATAGAGGAAAGAAAGTTCAATTTCCCATATGTAAATCATGTGGGAAGAGGCATCAAGGGGAATGTTTCAAAGGAACTGGAAGATGCTTTGGGTGTGGAAAAGAAGGACACAAAGCCAGTAAGTGCAAAGGAAAAGGTTCAGTTAACACCCAGGATGAGGATAATGGTATTTCTATGACATCAACAATGGTTAAATGTTTTAAATGTGGAATGTACGGGCATTATGCAAACCAATGCCCTAAGGGAAAGTCTCATGAAGAGAATCAGTACGGCCGTATGAGTAGTATTTATGTTGATGATGATGAAGAGACTACAAATGATATGTGATTTGAAATAGTTGTTGAAGCTCAGTCAATGGTTTAAGAATGTAGTGGAATGATTACATGTTTATCATGTGTAATGTTGTATAAGTAATATCATGGTACTATGGAATAAAGAGACATATAAGGATTGTTACACTATTATCTTTCCTTGAGTTTTGAAAGTGTATGATTAATGGTACCAGTATCCATGAAAGGTTATTCAGATATTTTTGGAATATAGATGATATGCGCATAATGAAGGGATAAGATGATAATGAGATGTTTGATTGTATTCATGAGCTCATGATTGATATAAGGACTAAGTGATATCATGGTTTGAGAATATAGAATTTTGAGGATTTTGGTATGTGGAAGGTGTTAACTTTTAACTGCATTCATGTTTTCACTATGGTTCAATGGGTATTCAAGAGAATACATGATTAAGGCCTTTGAATGTTTGGAATGTGACCAACAAAACATATCTTATGATATATGGGGATCAACGATGGTATTAAATCTCTGGTAATCGTTTTCACTATGTTATGAGAGTGGACTGCAGTATTATGGATAAGCCTAAAGATTGGAATGGATTATGTTGGACATAAGTTAGTATTGTTTAAGGATAGAAGTTTTTTCTATATTGTTTATGGGATGTTATAGTAATATAGTTTTAGAAAAAGGACAACCTGCAGGACGGACGACAGCCCATCGCGTCGGACAAGGCTGTGGGAATCGAACCCACAACCGAAGTGCGACTGGCCTTTTTCGCCTACCACTGGCCTACAGGAAGTCCCAGTTTAGTAGAAACTAGGTTTATTATATTATGCAGTATGATATATGAAGTATAAGTCCATTTTAAGAACCATATATGATTAATCTCAGTATAGAATGACTTATGTATATTTAATAACTTTTGCTAACCTTTTTTTTGAGACAGATGGAATGACCCGTCATTCTATCACATGATCTGCTAACACTTTACGAATAACAAATTCAACTTCATTTATTTAAGATATGAAGTAGAAATTGGTCAAGGAACGAACAACAGTGAGATTGTACCAAAATAAAGTAAGTATTTATTCTAATTCAAATTCTTCAACTTTAGGGAAACGATCCAGAAAACCAAAAATGTTGTCCTAGTGCTCTTATATCTGATTAATCAGATGGTACCTTAGATCGCCACAAATTTATGGCTTTGTGATTGCTAGATTTTCCATATCCATGTTCTCTACCACTCTCCATCAGAACATGATGGTTCGATTTCTCTTCCATATCCATATTTTCACCTATGTGGAAACCCAGTGATTAGTTTATTTGGGTAACCGTTACATTTCATACTTTTGTTTTTAAAGATTGGTTTTTGTATTCCTTTTTATGATGTGGGTTTAGATTAAAGAATCTTTTGAATAGTAAACCATTTATAACCCCGACGAATTTCGAGGGCGAAATTCATTTTAAGGGGGGTAGAATGTAACACCCCGAGATTTTATGAAAAATATTCTTTTTAATTTCATTAATGTCTTGTGTTGTACGCTACACCAAAAGTAGCTTGCACAACACACATCCATGACTTTCCTTTCATTACACACAATCGCAACATTCCTTGATAGCGTGTGTAGTACGCAATACCGAGTTTCACTAAACAACGATATGCTATTAAAATATTATTAAAACTAGCCATTATGAATAGTAATAACCACTTTTTGAAATTTTGTAAATTTTATTTTTCAAAATGGACTTCATTTTTGGATTCGGAAGATTGAAATTAGCTTAAGGTGAAATTTTGGTACTTTTCAAATAACTTTCATATTCTGATGAATAGTGAAAATTACTAAATTTTAATTAAAAACAACTTTTTTAATCGAAATAATTAATAGTGATAAATTGTTAATTTGAGTGGTTTTAAAGTATATTTAGAATATATTTTTAAAATTTAATACAATTTTGGTCATTGGATGTAATTCTACATTTAAACCAGTTATAAACAAGTTTCAATCTTTTGATAGTTATTATCTCTTAAAAACACGCTATTTGTTTTGACGACGGGAATTAATTTTTAAATTAGTTAATGCAACTGATATGTTTTGAATTTGGTAAAATAGACATCATTTTTGAGTTCATAATATCAAATATAGCTTAGGCCTAATTTTTGGTATTTTTCTGAAAACTTTCAATTTTTGATGAATAGTGAAACCACTAAGTGGTAGTTAAAAAAACGGAATTGTTCATAAAACTTAATTTTACCGCTTCTGTGAGTGGAATTTCAAAAATCCGAGAGACACGGTTGATGTCAGTAAGTAAAATGTGGTTCAATGAGATGAAAATAATTTTTTGGTGAATAGTAACTTTTTACTTTTTTTACCACGGTTAATAGTAAATAGGATAACTAAGGGTAAATATGATATTACTATTACCCTAACACATGTCCTAATTCTATTGGATATGTGTAATTCGACCAAAAACAACCTTATAAATATAATATGACCATTTAGGTCTACTTGGATTATATTATGACATTTAATATTATTTTATTTAATGAATAGTTAAAATAGTTAAAATCAAAGTTTAATAACTAAAACATTTTTAATATGGGTTTATAAATAAGATAAATTCAATTATAAATATTAATTAGAAATCTAAAAAGATTTCCTACATAATTATATTTTATTTATAATTTTTTGACTTTAAATAAATTAATTTATTTATGACACAACGATGATGCAATAATTACCCTTTTAAGGAAATGTTAACATAATTGATGTTATAAATGATAAAATAAATGTAATTTGAGACTTTTAATGAATTAAACTAATTTTCTAGGTTACTATGATATATTATTGTTGATTTAATCAACTTGGTTTGAACATATAATTCTGTTATGACTTTCACAAAAATCATATATCAAATAGTGTCAAAATTGACACAAAATAGTTTTTAAATCAAATATTGTATTATTAATTGTTATTTTATTCCTAAAAATATAAGGTTCGACCAAATGACTTAGATAAGGATATATATATTAATAATAAACAACTTGGGGTTCGTTTGGCATGTTATAGTAAGTGTATTAACCATATAGTGTAAGAAAACAAAAAGTCACGGTAAAAGTTAAATTATTTAAGTTAGAGTTAAATCTAATTGATAAGGTTAAAATAATAACCTAAACTTGTCTAAATCCTATTGTTTGATAGGATTTCGACCCATCCCCACTTTACCATCGAAATAAGACCCTTTGGAACCATTATAAACCGATTTTAACTTTAATATAAAATAATATTTTGAGATATTCCTAAGGTGCCCCTCTCCTCCCTTATAAAAGGGAACCTCCTCCCCCTCCTCCTCACACCAATTTGAGCACTCAAGCTCGGCAAACCCCTGCAAAAATACCTTCTCCACTTCCCTAGAATAATCCTAGAGGTCCTGGTCTTCTTCAAAGACCAATCTTTGTTCCCTAAGTGGAGGATTCAAAGAGGCGTTTCAAAGAAGAGGTAATATCCATTACCGATCTTTTCAATTTCTTTCTTCTTCAACTTATTCTTCTTTAGTTGTTTCATGATAAAGTAATAACATCAGTATTACTTACATACTTATATGTTATTATAAATATGAAACAACCCTAATTCACATTCTATCAATCCTACGGAAAAATGAAATCACTGTGCGTGCGTACGTATGGAATACCGTCTCCACGCCGTGGTGTAATCTATTTTCCACCATCACCTAACAAGGATGGGTATAATGGTGTAATGAGTAACTATATATGATTATTATAAATTGATATTGATACTGAAATAGTATTCATATACTCCAATACAATTCCACGATCATAGGAACGATATCATCACTCGTGCGTACGTACGGAATACTGTCTCCACGATGTGATGCGACTCGTTCTACATGATCATCATTACATAGTAATTATATAAATGAATTGAATGAATAAATATGATATATGTTACACTAATACCATTCTGGATATAAGGTATCTATAACCTTAAAAGAATAATAATAATTTGTTCGGCAAAACACGCATAAGAACAAAAGGCAATAAAGACCCGAGTAACAAGTAACAATGAAATATTACTAATAAGAAGCTAAGAATATGACCATATATGATATCATATCAATATGTATGATTCTGGAATAAGTCAATAACATTATTTAAACCATTATACAGGAGCTTCAGACACGTACAAAGCAAATCGGACCTAAGGTAAGGGAAATGTCCCAATCTCATTTTTATCCGAGATTGTTTATACATTGAAATTTACTGGGGTGTATTTTATCATCCACATCCATGTTTCCTCAATATGTAATATTATTTACATCCACCTAAAATTTTTTAAATCCAATTTTACCCTTCGGTGAGTTTTTAGTAAAAGATATGAAAGGAATCTTTTGTCGTTTTTCGTACGAGGTACTTTTTGACTTTTCCGACAAAAGTACGAGAAGAATGTTTTTTTTAACTTATACGGCATGAACGGATTTTTACGTTTTTATAAAGCCTTATTTTCATGAAGCTTCCTCCAAAAGATTTCATGACTATTTTCAATAAAATCTCTTTCTTTTAAAATTGCATGATGTTTTGTGAAAAGAAATTGATTTTGAAGAAGAATGGATATTTTCCTCAAGAATTCATTTCAAGTGTTTTATCAAAATTATTTTCCATCTAAGATAATAAAGGGTTATGTTTCTATCCATATTTTTACATTTATTTGACTATGTTGTGATGGAATTATGTTTATGAATTCCTTTATCTTATATGAATGGTTTTATGATGTCATGTTGTTTAAGAATCCCATTTTTATTACATGGGTTATGCAATGATGAATGATTTATGATTTTGTGGCACACATAAGAATGGTATCATTATGGGATGGGTGGGACCTATATATCCCTCCAATGCATTGGGTAAAGATTTTATATCTCATGAGATAGACATGGCTGGAATGGTAGGTTATACCTGTTCAGTGAAACAGGACTGAAACGAGGGTGACTCGGTTCAGAAAGGGACTTTGTCCACTAAGATAGTCTTGGGAATGAGTCTTGACTAACAAGAAATGATTTTCTATGATTATGTGTGTATGCCACAAAGTTTCATGTTTTATGTTATGATTATTGTGATTACATTTCACTGCCATGATTTATCCCATGTTATGAAATTATGCTCTCTTTTGCAGGTTAAGATTTCCAAAATGTTATGTTCTTATGAATATGATGTGATTGATATTTATTTTGTTTACCCTTAATGAGAATTTGAGCTCACCATTTTATGTTTTCTTTTCCCCAGGATATAAAGAAAGGTTTTAGGTAAAAAAATAATATCTTTATAGGAGATGTTGGAGATCTTTCACCACGATTAGAAGATTATATTCCGAGTTTCCAAAGACAATAAACTATTACGATCCTTGTGTGTGTGTGTTTTTATTATGTACTATGTATTCCGCAAAAGTAATGTAATGTATATGTACGTCAGGCTTCGGGTCTCTATAGTCCCGGTTTTTCTCCTAGCTCTTGTGCATTCTTTCCTTGTCAATCTACAAGTTAGATTGGTGATCCAAGATCACAAAGCCCCCAATTATGTGCCTCAACCCAAGTGCGTTGTTGTGTGGATTGGTTATCACATCCCTCCCTTGATTATGTTTTCTAAGTAGTAGGTCGCGCTCCTTATAGCGTTGATTGACTACTTTTATCCACTATCCGTACCCATCATCCACCACTTAGCCCCAAACTGCATCCTTCAACCACAACCTAACGCCGTGAAGATCGGGCCACGCCGTGCATCTCACATTAGTTGGTATCAGAGCTCCGGTTGACATGGTAGGAATATATCCATTCATTTACTTTACTTTTGTTTATTACCCTCCTTACCCTTACATATTATTCACCCTTTCAACAAAAAATCCCTTTTCTTGAAAGCCTCACGAATTGTCCTAGTTTGTGCAAGCTTGGACTGTTAAAAATTGATCCAAATTTTCTTTAATCTTCTTTCAGCATTTAATTCTCTATATGTGATTTGTATCTGGCCAAAAAAATAAAAAAAATCAAATTCTCTCAACTCACCATTTTGTGCTTTTCAAAATTAAGCACATCCTTTATTTGAGAGATTTCGAAAAAAAATGTCTTACTCTCCGTTCAATTATTTTGTGCTTTAAAACTCCAACCACAACACTTTTTGGGGAGAATAGACAAAAAAAGAAAAAAAAAAGTGGATACAATTACTCCTTTGTGTTGTACATTATTAGCACATTCCATTTCCGTACATCAATTTCTCCATCAGTTTTCTTCATCCCTATTTTATATTTGGCTCATATTTTTATTAATTTGTCTTATCTTGCACAATCGGGAAAAACCCAAATACCACCATTCTATTCCCTTTTCACCCACCCTTTATCCATTTTCTACCTTCTTTTCACCCTTTACCCTTTACGACTCAAGAGGGTTGTGTTAAAACAGCCCCCGACACAATCTTGATTGAGGAAATATTGGTGGTAAGTGATCATCCAAACCAAGGTATTATATTTCCATAAGAGCTTGTAATTTTAATTGAGTGTTGAGAGTGGAGGGAAATAAGCAAAAAAAAATATATTGTGTGTGTGAGTGTGTGCATCTAGTTGTGTGTGTGTGTGTGTGAATCTTGTGTGTGTGAGTGTGCATATCTTGTGTGCGTGAGTGTGTATCCTTGTGTGTGTGAGTGTGTACATATTGTGTGTGTTCCCCCCTGGTGTGTGTTTGTGTTTTCATAACATATCATGGCAGAAGATCATGGGAAGAAAATTGCACATGTTAGCAATGAAGGAAGTCGAAGTAGATCTCCTGCACCCGAAGCTACGCAATTCCAAATGCAAGATTTGGTGAGCCAATTTAAAAAGCTTCTTGATCAGAATTTGGAGGTGTTACATGAGAGGATTGATTAATTGGAGAATAAACCAAGTCCAAAGATGTTCCAAGATAACCCACGATGTGCTCCGACACCACGTCGTCCCCACATCATGGAAGAGGAGATGGTGAACTTTGATGATGATCTTGATGATGTCCCAAAAAGGAGGAGGTTGTACCAACAACCTAGAGGAGGACAAAGGAGACAACATGATTATGACCTACTTGGTGGGATCAAGGTGAAGGTCCCTTCATTTCAAGGGAAAAGCTATCCGGAAGCATACTTGGAGTGGGAGATGCGGATCGAGCATGTCTTTTCTTGTCATACATATTCCAAGGAGAAAAAGGTAAAACTTGCATCCCTTGAATTCATTGATTATTCATTAATATGGTGTGATCACGTTCAAAAGGAGAGATCCTGATATGGAGGATGTCCTATCCAAACTTGGGAAGACATGAAGTTTTCCATGTGGAAGCGCTTTGTTCCCACACATTACCATAGAGATCTCCAAAACAAACTTCAACGCCTCACCCGAGGGAGTAAGAGAGTAGAAGACTACTACAAGGAGATGCAAATTTCCATGATTCGGGAAAACGTTGAGGAGGATCCGGAGGCAACCATGACACGGTTTTTACATGGGCTCAATCGGGAGATTGCCGATCAAGTGGAGATGTGCCACCATGTGGAAATACAAGATATGATCCATCAAGCCACCCAGATCGAGAAAAAAATCAAAAGGATGAGAAACATGAGGAAACACACTACCCCTTTCACGCCATGGAGAAATCCATAGAAGGATATCGGAGAACCATCAAAGGAAAAAGAGATGGTCGATCGCAAAAATGACAAGGTAATTCTTCCACCTAAGAAACCTACTTTTGAGGCTAAACAAACCAGGAATAGGGATATTTGTTGTTTCAAATGTCAATGAAGGGATCAAATTTCTAGTGAGTTCCCAAACCGGAACACCATGACCATCAACAAGTATAGAGAATGTGAGACCGATGGAGGGATCTCGGAAGAGGAGGAGGAAGAATCTCTAGAAATTGATAGTGGAGAGTTTTCAGAAGATGGTGAGATTGTTGTAACTAAGAGAGTTCTGAGTGCACAAATGACTGTGGGAGAGAATGAGCAGTGAGAGAACCTTTTCTACACATGGTGCAAGATCCATGGGAAGGTATGTAGTGTTATTATTGATGGAGGAAGATGTAGTAATGTTTCGAGCACCGAGTTAGTAGAGAAGTTGGGACTTCCTATTTTGAAGCATCAACATCCATATCGGCTTTAGTGGTTGAATGATTGTGGGGATCTGAAGGTCACCAAGAAAGTGAAGGTTCTGTTCACCATCAGGAAGTACAAAGATGATGTCTTGTGCGATGTTGTTCCTATGAAGGTCTGCCATTTGTTGTTGGGACGACCATGGCAGTATGATCGGCGTGTTACCCATGACGGTTTCTTGAATCATCACTCTTTTGTACTCCAAGGGGAACCCATAACCCTCAACCCCATGTCCCCCAAACAAATTCTGGAAGATCACATTTTGAGAGAAAAGGAAAAAATGAGTGATGAGGGAAAAAGAGTGAAAATGAAAAAGGAGAGAATGAGGGAAACATAGAAAATGAGAAAAGGGAAGAAATGGAGAGCAAATAAAAATAATGTGGGAAAAAGAATTTGAGAGAAGAGAAAAATGTGATGTTGGTATAAAAGAGTGAGGTTAATGAAGCATTGTTTTCATAACAAACCCTCCTAGTACTCATTTACAAAGAGGTGTTTCTAAATACTAACGACTTACCTTGTTTACCAAATTTTGTTGAGTCGTTATTGCAGGAGTATGATGATGTCTTTCCTGGTGCCACTAGGTTTTCCACCCATTAGAGGTATTGAGCATCAAATTGACCTCATACCTAGAGCATCACTATCGAATCGCCCTGCATATCACACCAATCTTGAAGAGACAAAAGAAATTCAAAGGCAAGTTCAAGAGCTGTTGGATGTGGGATATGTCAGAGAGAGCCTTAGTCCTTATGCCATACCGGTGATTCTAGTACCAAATAAGGATGGAACATGGAGAATGTGCATTGACTATAGAGCCATCAACAACATCACGATCAGGTATCGTCATCCTATCCATAGGTTAGATGATATGCTAGACGAATTAAATGGTTCAACTATTTTCTCAAAAATTGATTTAAGAAGTGGCTACCATCAAATTAGGATGAAAGAAAAAGATGAGTGGAAAACTGCATTTAAGACAAAACATGGACTTTATGAATGGTTAGTCATGCCCTTTGGTCTCACCAATGCACCTAGAAAATTTATGAGGTTAATAAATCATGTCTTACATGCATATATTGGAAAATTTGTGGTAGTTTATTTTGATGACATTTTGGTTTATAGTAGTACCTTGCATGAACATGTAGATCACTTAAGAAAAGTCTTAGAGGTGTTAAGGAAGGAAAAACTATTTGGAAACATAAATAGGTGTGAATTTTTCCTAGATAAAATTTTTTTCCTTGGATTTGTTGTGAGCGGCAATGGAGTTGAAGTTGACACTGAGAAGATCAAAGCAATACAAGAATGGACAACTCCAACCTCCATTGGGTAGGTAAGAAGTTTTCATGGACCTTCTAGTTTTTACAGGAGATTTGTGAAGGACTTTAGCACACAAGAAGCGCCATTCAATGAATTGACAAAGAAGAATGTTCCTTTCAAATGGGGGACAACTCAAGAAAAAGCCTTCCATGCTCTAAAGGAGAGACTCACCCACGCCCCTCTACTTGCACTTCTGGAATTCGGTAAGACCTTTGAAATTGAATGTGATTCAAGCAGAATTGGCATAGGAGGAGTACTCATGCAAGAAGGTAAGCCAATTTCTTATTTTAGTGAGAAGTTAAATGGCCCAACTCTAAACTATGCTACATATGATAATGGGTTGTATGCATTGTTTAGAGTACTAGAGACATGGCATCACTATCTTCAGACTAAAGAATTTGTGATCCATTCTGATCATGAGGCTCTTAAATACATTAGTAGCCAACATAAACTAAATAGAAGACATGCAAGATGGTTGGAATTCATTGGATCATTTCCTTATGTCATCAAGCATAAAAAGGGTAAAAAAAATACTATGGCTGATGCACTTTCACGTAGATATTCTCTTTTATTCTTGTTGGATTAAAAACTCCTTGGGTTTGAATAAATTAAGGATTTATATTCCACTGATAGGGATTTTACAGAACCTTATAAACATTGTAAACCTGGAGTTAGTTGGGAAAAGTACTATTTACATGATGGATTCTTATTCCGGATTGATAAGATTTGCATTCCCAATTGCTCTATCAGTTTACTTTTACTAAAAGAGTCACATTATGGTGGGTTAATGGTGAATTTTGGTGTTGCAAAATCTCTAAGTGTTCTTAGTGAACATTTTTATTAGCCTAGGATATCTAGAGATGTTGAGAAATTTTTGGGAAAGTGCATTGTCTGCCATAAATCCAAATCGAAACTAAACCCACATGGGCTATATATTCCTCTCCCAATCCCCAACACCCCTTGGTAGGACATATCAATGGACTTTATTGTGGGGATACCAGGGACTAATAGGGGGATAGATTCCATTTTTGTTGTGGTAGATCAGTTTTCAAAAATGGAACATTTTATTACTTGTCACAAAACAGATGATGCCACTAACATTGCAACACTTTTCTTTCAAGAAGTAGTCAAAATCCATGGAATGCCAAGGACAATTGTGTCGGATCGAGACAAAAAAATTTCTTAGTCACATTTGGAAGACCTTGTGGAGAAAACTGGGTACAAAGTTACTATTTTCCACTACTTGTCATCCATAAACCAATGGGAAAACGAAGGTGGTGAATCGGACACTATCACCCCTTCTGTGAACAATTTTCAAGAAGAATATCAAGAATTGGGAGGAGTGTCTACCACATGTGGAATTCACATATAGCAGGGCCAATAATTCCAATACTCAATATTCTCCATTCGAAATTTTTTATGGTTTTAACGCTCTTTCCCCTATTGATCTATTTCCATTGCCTTTGCAGGAAGCAACTAATATGGATTTGAAAGGGCGTGAAAAATTCATCAAACAACTCCATGAAAAGGAAAGTAATAATATCGAGCGGATGACCCAAAAATATGTTGATCGTGCAAACAAGGGTCGCAAACAAGTTTTGTTTGAACCCGGGGACTTGGTTTGGATTCATATGCGGAAGGAGATATTCCCCGACAAGCGGAAATCAAAACTCATGCCCTGAGGATACAGACCTTTTCGAGTGCTTGAGAAGATTAACAACAATGCTTACAAGATAGATTTTGCTGGTGAGTATGGTGTAAGTGGCACTTTCAATGTTTCTGATCTGTCTCTATTTTTGGGTGCAGATGATGAAGATTCGAGGATGACTCCATTTCAAGAGGGGGAGGATGATGAGAACCATGTTAAAGGCACCAAGTCGATTGAGCGGGTAGAGGAGTTGGATTTTCAAGGCTCAATGACGCGAGGGAGATTAAAGAGGCTTAATGCTACAGTGGGCGCGTATCTTGTTCATTAATGGCCCAATGGATCTTTCCATGCATGGATGAAGCAAATGGGCCTATAATATCACTTATTCAAGACCAAAATTGATGTTTAAAGCTTGGCCCACATGGTTGCACGAATTTGGATGCCTTTCCCACATGGAGGATTCTTGAAATGGCATCTTTGGACACCAAAGTCAAATCCGGTGGGCTATGCACTCAAAGTCAAATCCGGTGGGTTATAGTTGGAAAGTTGTGTGCCACTTTTCCAAAAGGCTTTGGTAGACATTATCTTTTTTGAATTTAAGGGAACAAAGTAGTTTATCCTTTATGACTTTAGGGTATTAGACCCTTGACTATTGTATCACCACCTTGGATATAAATATCCACCCCTATGGCACTTGTATGGAATTCAAGACTTAATTGAGAGCTTATGCTTTGTTTCTCTCCATTGTGCGAGGATTGTCCCAGTTTTTCTCCTAGATCTTGTTCATTCTTGCCTTTTCAATCTACAAGTTAGATTGGTGATCCATGATCACAAAGCCCCCAATTCCGTGCCTCAACCCAAGTGTGTTGTTGTGTGGATTGGTTATCACATCCCTCCCTTGAGTGTGTTGTCTATGTATTAGGTCGCGCTCCTTAGAGAATTGATTGAATACTTGCATCCACTATCTGTACCCATCATCCACCACTTAACCCCAAACCGCATCCTTCAACCGCCGTCCTACGCCATGAAGATCGGGCCACCCCATGCGTCTCACATCAATCAGCCTCCTTGGGGTTGAGGGTACAAACAGGACTAGATAAGAGGAATCAATTCATAAAAATCTCAGCTGCAAACATGTGGGTGAGACATCTGGAGTCTTTTTGAAGAATCTTTTTGTTGAATTTTCTTGAAAGTTCGTACACAAAAACCTTCAACCTCCCGACTGGATCGTCTTCCAAAACATCACCAGCACTACTTGAAATTCGTTACCTGTTTTGACATCGCACGACCTCAAAATCCAACACAAGAAAGTAGAGCAGTAGAACATGATTATTCGTCCACATCATGCCCGGTGTTTTTCATTCAATAAACAAAACCCGGGATCGTAATGGGGAAGCAGGGAAAGGATAAGAACGCTACAAATTGAGATGCGTGAAAAAAGGTGCCATTGATTGTTGAGAATCCAAGGAAAATTGAGGGGAAATGTTCGTTGAGGATTCATGAAAAGAGGGTTTCTTGAATATTGGGCATGCGGTCACTGTGGGGAGTGCTGTAGTAAAGCAGCAGTTGGTAGAACCACCGTAGAATTGCCACCGGGGATGGTGACCGATGGCGCAGACGCAGACCCCTCGTCTTCCTCCAGAAACAACGTTTTCCTCCCACATTGATTTTTTAAAGTGTGTTTTATTAACCATCAGTTGGGGTTCTTTTAATGTTGTTTTAAAAAAAACTTTTAATGAGAATAGGTCACAATTATTTTTGGATATGAGTTAGAAATATAAGGCAAACCATGACATATTTGATTCGGGTGAAATGTGCTAGGAATTTTAACACATGTCCATTAATTGATAAAAGGCATAAAAGTAATTTATCCATAATTAATAGTAATTTGAAAATAATTAGTAATAATAAATAATAAAAATTAAATAAAATAATTAATAATAATTTAAATTAATAACAAGTAATCATTTATGTTATATTTACATTAATAACATTATATTTGCATTATATCTACATCAATAACTATTATTTTAATTTTATTTACATTATTAATTACTATTATTTACATTATGTGGTTGATCCCCTATAGAAGAGGTCAACGATTCAAACCATAACCCCAAGTTTGGGGGCCTTTCTATAGAAACCATAGTAGTACTATAGCAGAAACTGTAATATCACCGTAGTACTATAGTAATGACGGGTACTATATCATAAATTGTAGTAATGAAAGGTTCTGTAACATTACTGGTTCACGCCCAAATTTACCCAAGAGAAGAAGGGTAGAACGGTCCTTGTAGTGTAGCTTGGGTTGTCGATTCCACAGAGACCTAAGAAGATACCTAAGATACACAACCTAAGGGATGGATTTTTGGCTATGAAGTGGCCAACTTGGATTTGTTTTTAAGTGTTTTGGGAGAAGACTAATAAGCTTAGTTGATTTCAATTTTAATGAAATGGGTTGATCTTAGGGTTACGCTTGGGTGGATTGAATGCTTTTTATTTCTTTAGACAACTTTTTGGTTTTATTAATTCTTGATGAAACTATTCTTCAAAATAACACTACCTTCATCATTTTCTGGTTAGATACTAACTAAACTCAATTACTAGTCACCAACACACTTAGAGAACCAGATTCATGATCTCTCCAAGGTATATGGTTAATTTAGTAATTGGAATTAGCCTTTTCAAACACAGTGAAGATGAGGAGCGAGAATAATTGAAGAATGGAAGTCTTGAATTATTTAACCAATTAACAACAATTCGTGCATTAAATATCAATAAATCCAGCCCTTGCAACATCCTAAGATCAACCCATTAAAGGGTTAGCCCTCCATTTATGATAGACTATCAATGGTGGGCGGAAGACGGCTTACAAGAATTGAATTGAAGAGATTAATACCGCGGAAATAACGAGCACTCCTCCGTGTGTGTGAATGGAATTCACACCTATGTGTGAACTATATCACCAACACACAGAGTTATCACTGTGATTTTGTGATTTTAGAGATTTAAGTATATAAATTGAAAGAAGAGAAGAGAAGGAATTGGATTAAGAACTTAGAAATGCAAAAAGAAACTTACATGGGGAAAATGAAAGCATTACAACGAAAATTGAGCATAATAACATTACATGAAAGAAGGTATGAGTTCCTCCTCACCACCACTGCCTTAAATAGGCAAATTTGGATCCTTAGGCCGATCTCCAACAGTCCAAGTCATCCCAATCAATGAGGGTAGGCATAGGTGGTGGAAAGTAGGTGGAGAGGAGACTTCTCCACCCTTGACCCGAGATGACATCCAGCTTGCATCCACTTTACAGATCCGCTTCACAGTCCTTCTAGATGGCTGATTTGGAGTGGGCCATAGAAGACAAAAATAAAGCCCCGGATGGCTTCTAACCGCCTGTAAAATATCAGCCCAATTTCATTTGTGGTTCGGGAGATATGGAAGATTCATTGGGCTGAAAATCTGGGCCGCAGATCTGGCCCAGATTCTGATCTTCCATTTGGGATGCCTTTATCACCATCATGGAGACCGAATTAGCACTTTGTCCTGCATAATAATTTGTTCCCCTGTATGTCTTCTATCATCAAACGAAATTTGGGCTTCATTGGTCCAGTATTATGGGACCCACATCCTCAATAGTGGGTTGATGTCCAATCTGCCTTCACCAGAATTGTCTCCTTTCATCACCAAATATCTTCATCATCCTTTATGAATCTTTCCTTGCTCCCTGAATGAGAAACATTTAAATTTTAAGTGAAGATACATTTACAAAAATATAATATTAAAACATGAATAATTACATTCAATAAAATCATATGAGTCATTGGGCCTAAATTGGTGTACCTTAGGCATGAAGTGCACAATTGATGAGAGTGGATGTTTAAAATTAAAATGTACTAACTCAGGCCCATATGATCAAAAATAAACTTTTAATCCCATAAAATGTAATTATAAAATGTGTTTTTATTGTCTAATCACACCCCCCAACTTGATATTTGCTAGTCCTGAGCAAATAACTCAAAGATTATGAAAATCAAATTCCCTTTTCCAAAAACATTTTAATAAACAATGCTCACCAAAATACCTCATACCAAAAAATTATGCATCCCATCAAAATCATTTAATACAATGTAGGTTCTAAAGCATAACCCAAGCCCAAGACCATTCTTCTGATCAAATTCAATGCCACATTTCATCCAATTACCAGTAATCATGATGATGTGTTGTGTGTCACAATAGACATGGGGGTTCATTTTTATTCAAGGGGGAAAAGATGGAAGCGCTAGGTGGAATCACATTTTAATATTAATATGAGTATTCATTTTTTTCTTTTCTTTTTTTCTTTTTTTTTTGCAATGTTGCCATGGTTATTGAAATTGAATTCAAATGAGTCAACCCTTATAGCGAGACTTTGCCGATGACTCCCAGGCTCAAAGGCCTTAGGGCACCAAGTGAAGCCCACATACTCGGGCATCATCTCGAGTTAACTCATTCAAAAACAAATTCGAATTTCCACAAATAGAGATAAAATTCCCAACTCTGGGCCAGACAACTATGGAGTCACGATCCCCAAGTGCCGAAAGCCACACATTAAGTCATTTCATTGCTCTATGCGCAAATTTATTGTTGTTTTTTTTTGGGTTTTTTTTTGTGTTTTTTTACACCTATTTTTTTATATATATATTTTAAAATACTCATATTAAATTTAAAATGATCACCAAAACTATGCTATTTATTATGGGACCCCAAGAATTCAAATTAATACCCCACAATCCAACGGACGTGCATTGTGATTTTTTTTATAAAAATTGGATGAAAATGTAACAGTGAAAAATCACATTAGACAGCCACACTTTCCAAAATTTTATGCTCATGAACTTAAACATGTATTAAAATCAAAATCAGGGAATACAAAATTATTTAATATTCAGTTTTCAAGGTTTTCAATGTGTAATAACATGTTCAAGGTTAAGGAAAATTTTCATTCAATTAACATGCACATTTTATTGCTCTATGTGATTGATTTTTATTTTCACCTCCCCCCAACATAATATAACACTGTCCCCAGTGTTTAAAGAAAATATAATTTAGAAGGGGTACATGCAGAGAATAGGAGCATAGAACAATTTCACCTGATATTTGATGTTGAAGTTTGTGATGCTCTCATTTAATCCCTTGGTTTCCATGTCACTTGAAGAATCCTCACGGTAGTGTACGCTTGTACTCCTATGATTTCCCTGAAAATCTATCAAACTTGGCAGCCCCTGAATCTCAAAAACCAACATAGTTAGACACAATGGAAACCCCTTGAGGTTCCCTTTTCTAAAAAAACAACAATAAAATAAAAATAAAGACAAAACATACTTGTTAATTTTGAAACTCCAACGATCGACACTCATAACAAGTAATACTTTTTTTTAAAAAAAAAATTATGTATATATACCAAAATTTAAAATATAAGTATATATATATAGAAGATAGAATAAGGAAGCACCAACCACCGTAGTTCAGTGGTAGGCGTGCGCCCCTGTCTCCCTTCGGTCCCGGGTTCGAGTCCCGCGGCTTCGCCGGTCGTGACGGGGTTTGACCCACGTCCTACGGCGTGTCACTTTTTTTTTTTACAGTTTTTTTTGTTTTTTTTTGTTTTTTAATAAAATAAAATAAAATAAAAATAAAAAAAAAACTTACAAACACCTATATTGTTGATACATTGTCTTCTTTTTAATTTCTGGGTAAGATAATACTCAGGGATCGCACCGCGTGACACGGATGAATACGGTGCTCCCCTTTCATACCCATCCATACTCATAAGAGAAGAACAGGTCAACAATATGAGGTAAAATTATATCAAATTATTTTGCTAAAAAAATTGATTAAAATAATAAAGTGATTGTAAATTTAAAAATCATGGGTTGCCTCCCATTCAACGCTTTGTTTAACGTCGTTAGCTCGACTTAAACCCCTTATTGATTAATTGTTGTTGTTTTTTTTTCATCAAAGGTAGGTTCACTCAGGTCTTCATCAACTTCATGTTTTTGGAATGGTTCTATGAATGGTTTGACTCTATGACCATTAACTTTAAATATTTGACCATTGGTGGGATCTTGAATTTCAACAGCCCCATGGGGGTACACCTTATGCACTATGTATGGACCGGACCATCTAGACCTCAACTTTCCCGGGTGCAAATGAAGTTTAGAACTATACAAAAGCACAGGTTTCCCTGGTTCAATGTGTTTAGTTTTAAGATTCCTAGACTGGTAGGCTTGAACTCTAGCTTTATTGATCCTTGAATTTTCATAAGCCTCCATCCTAAGTTCCTCAAGCTCATTTAGATCCAATTTCCTCTTTATTCCGGCCAAAGAAATGTCAAAGTTCATTTTTTTGATTGCCCAAAAGGCCTTATGCTCAATCTCCACTGGCAAATGGCATGCTTTACCATAAACCAACCTATATGGGGACATTCCTAGGATAGTTTTAAATGCTGTTCGATATGCCCAAATAGCATCTAAGAGTTTGCTCGACCAATCTTTCCTAGATGGATTAACAGTTTTCTCAAGAATTTGTTTGATTTCTCTATTGGCTAACTCAGCTTGACCATTGGTTTGTGGGTGGTAAGCGGTGGACACTTTGTGAGAAATTCCATACTTCTCCATGAGCGATGAGAATGGGCGATTGCAGAAATGAGTTCCACGATCACTAATGATAGCCCTAGGAATCCCAAATCTAGAGAAGATGTTTTCTTTAAGGAATCTAATCACAGTTTTATGGTCATTGGATTTTGTAGGAATGTCCTCAACCCATTTTGAGACATAATTGACAGCCAAGAGAATGTAAAGATATCCCCTAGAGTTTAGGAAGGGACCCATGAAATCAATTCCCCAACAATCAAAGATTTCAACCACTAATATTGGAGTGAGAGGCATTTGATTCCTTTTTGTGATGGACCCTACTTGTTGACACCTAGGACAGCTTTGACAAAATGTGTAGGAGTCCCTTGAGAGGGTGGGCTAAAAGAGACCACATTGAAGAACCTTGGCAGAAGTTTTCTTAGAGGAAAAGTGACCTCCACAAGCCTCACTATGACAAAACATTAGGATGGACTCTTGTTCGGATTCTGGCACACACCTCCTAATGACTTGGTCAGGACAGAACTTATATAGGTATGGATCATCAAACACATAATGCTTGACATCAGAAAGAAATTTTCTTCTAGCTTGGGTCCCTAAGAATTTTGGAATGACCCCTGAAACTAAGAAGTTGGCTATGTCAGCATACCAAGGGCAATCACTCACAGAATAGAGGTTCTCATCGGGAAATGAATCAGACACAGAAAGGTGATGTGAGTTGTCCTTGAATTCCAACCTAGAGAGGTGATCAGCTACAACATTCTCGACACCTTTTTTATCCTTAATGGTTAAATCGAACTCTTGAAGAAGAAGGAACCACCTAATCAATCTAGCCTTGGCATCTTGTTTTTGGAAGAGATATTTTAGAGCTGAATGGTCGGTGAATACAATGATGGGTGATCCTAAGAGGTAGGACCTGAATTTCTCTAAGGCAAACACAACAGCAAGTAACTCCTTTTCAGTGGTGGTGTAATTGATTTGGGCATCATTTAAGGATTTGCTTGCATAAGAAATGACATATGGAGTTTTATCACACCGTTGTCCTAACACAGCTCCTACAACAAAGTCACTGGAATCACACATGAGTTTGAAAGGAAGGTCCCATTTTGGAGATTTCATAATGGGAGGAGAGGTGAGAGCGGATTTAAGGGTTGAAAATGAACCCTCACAGCTTTCTGTCCAAACAAATGGAGCATCCTTTACTAGGAGAGCACAAAGAGGGCGAGAGATTGAACTAAAGTCCTTAATGAATCTTCTATAGAAACCAGCATGTCCTAAGAAGGACCTCACTTCCTTAACAGTTCTGGGTGATGGAAGGTGACGAATGATGTCAACCTTTTCTTTATCAACTTCAATTCCCCTACCCGAGACTATATGGCCAAGGACTAACCCCTCTTTTACCATGAAATGGCATTTTTTCCAATTTAGGACCAGATTCTTTTCTTCACATATTGACAAAACTCTCTCCACATTCCTAAGACATCCCTCAAATGTATCCCCAAAGACAGAGAAGTCATCCATGAAGACCTCTAGAAAATCCCCTACCATATCTGAGAAGATTCCCATCATGCACCGCTGGAAGGTTCCAGGGGCATTGCATAACCCGAACGGCATGCGTTTGAAGGCAAAGGTGCCGAATGGACAGGTGAAGGTTGTCTTCCCTTGATCCTCCAAGGAGACCTCAATTTGATTGTACCCTGAGTACCCATCTAGGAAGCAATAGAATTGATGACCCGCCACTCGCTCGAGGACTTGATCAATAAAGGGTAAGGGAAAATGGTCCTTCTTGGTACAAGAGTTGAGCTTCCTATAGTCAATACAGACTCTCCAGCCACTACTCACCCTAGTTGGAAGAATTTCCCCATCCTTATTAGTGATCACAGTGATTCCAGCTTTCTTTGGGACAACTTGAATTGGGCTTACCCACTCACTCTCAGCTATGGGGTAGATGATACCAGCTTTCAACAACTTAAGAAGTTCTTTCCTTACCACATCCATAAGATTTGGATTGAGTCTCCTCTGAGGTTGACGACATGGGTTGGATTCAGATTCAAGAGTAATCCTATGAGTTCCAATAAGTGGGCTAATCCCAGGAATATCAGACAGGGTCCAACCAATGGCTTTCTTGTGTTTCCTAATGACATCTAGAAGCATCCCCTCCTGATTGGCTTCAAGAGAAGAAGATATGACTATAGGATGTGTTTTATTTTCCCCTAGGAAGGCATACTTGAGGGAAGTAGGATGTTCCTTCAATTCAAGATCTGTTTGGTTCATAATTTCAGCAGAAGATTGGGTCATTGGATCAAGATCAAATTTGTTTCCTAGATTTTCAGATTGAATTGATTCCCCATGTGTAGAAGTTTCAGCCACAAGATTGTATTGACCTGGGTTAGGGAAGGGAGTTTGAGTTGTCTCCATGAATGTAGTTTCCTGAAAGGTTTCACTGATTGTTGGTCCTAAGTCATCATTATAGGAGAAATTTGAAAATGATTCGAGCCAAGGAGATAAACTTCCTTCATGTGAACAAAGGAAATCAATCTCATCCTGACTTAAACATCCATCAAATATTTCTTGATGTTCTATGGATTCATTTTCAATGCTTCCTAACATGTTTACTTCATGAATGTCCTCATCATCTCCTATTTGTGAGCTTGCATTATAGATGTTCAAGTCTAGACTCATGTTCCCAAAAGTGATGGTCATGTTCCCATTTCGGACTCGGATAACAGAGTTGATTGTTGCAAGGAAAGGATGGCCAAGAATGATTGGAGTTTGCTCCCTAGGACCTAAGCTTGGATGATTGTCAAGGACAATGAAATCAGCAGGGTAGATGAAATTCTCAACTTTCACTAAAACATCCTTTAAGATCCCCTTAGGAACCCGAACACTGCGATCAGCGAGTTGAAGAGTGACAGATGTGGGTTGGAGTTCTTCGAGCCCTAACTGACAATACATGGCATAAGGAATGAGGTTTACACTGGCACCTAGGTCACACAAGGCCTTGACAAATTTTTTCTCTCATAGTTCAACATTGATGTAAGGGCAACCCGGGTCTTTCATCTTTGGAGGAATGGTCCCTTGAATGGTGGTACTCACATTAGCAGCCAAAAGGACTTGGTTTTTATGTGAAAATTTCCTTTTAAAAGTGCACAAGTCCTTAAGGTACTTTGAGTAGGCTGGTATGGTTTGTATTGCATCGAGGAGTGGAATGTTCATCTTTACTTGAGAGAAGATTTCTCTCAAGGTTTCACTCAGTTCAGGCTTGGATTTCCCCCTCATGCATTGAGGGAAGGGAGCAGGTTGTTTGAGTGTTTGGTGTGGTTGTGGTTCCTTCTCATTCTCATTGGTTTTTTTAGAATCTGTGGGTTGTTCTTCATCATTTTGAAGTGATGTTGAATCTTTTAATAGTTCTGAAATTGTTTGTTCAGGTTTTTCAATTGATTTCCCACTTCTTAAGACTGTCACTACTTTCAATTGTTCATGATTTGATTGAGTGCAACTTGACTCTCCCCTTGTTGTTTGTTGTGGAATGGCTTGGGTAGGCATGGGTGCCTTCCCAGTTTTGATTGTTTGAAGTTCTTGTTTAAGGTAAGAGACTTCCGAGTTCATCCTTTCCATTTGTTTGCAAAGTTGTTCTAGTAGGCTTTGTGGAACAGTTTGGGTTGGTGCTTGAGAAGATTGGTTTATCCCTGGGGGATATTTTGAAGGTGGAATGGTTTGTTGAAAATGGACTGGTGGTTGTTGGTATTGGATAGGTTGGGTTTGAAACTGATTATGGGTTTGGTAGTTCTGTTGAGGGTAAGGATTTTGCCCTTGTGGTTGGCTATGTTGTTGGTTATCCTTCCATCGGAAGCCTGGGTGGTCATTGTACCTTCGATTGAAGGTGTTTTGGTATTGGGGCTTTTGAAAGTTTAGGGCATTGACTTCCGCTGGGGGTCCTCCTAGAAGAACATCCTTGATAGATGGAATGGTTGGGCAGTTGTCTGTTTTATGGTCATGTTTGTCACAAATTGTGCAAACAAGGTCTACATTTTGGATTTCATGGACTTTACTAAGGTCTATCTCTTCAACCTTCCTAGAGAGTGCTGCGAGTTTAGCCCTAAGGCTTTCCTCTTCTCTAAGTGTATGAATTCCAGTGGTTCTTTGTGGCTTTTCAGAATAAGGTGAAGTTCCCCAAGTTTGGTTTTGTTCAGCCAGACTTTCCAGATACTCGTAAGCATCATTTGGGGCCTTGTTTTTAAAAGTTCCATTACACATCATGTCAATGAATTGTTTATTACCCGGACCCAACCCTTCATAGAAAATTCTCACTTGTTCAGGTATGGAAAAACCATGGTGTGGAACCATGTTTAGGGTGTCTTTGAACCTCTCCTATGTTTCATAAAATGACTCTCCCTCTTTTTCAAAAAAGTTTTGGATTCTCTTTTTAAGTGCAATTGTTTTGTGATGAGGGAAGTATTTTTTGTAGAATTATCTTTGTAGTTGGTCCCAAGAGTGGATTGATGCAGGTCTCAAGTTGTTTAGCCAATTTTTAGCTTGATCCTTTAGTGAAAAATTAAATAGCCTCATCTTAGCGGATTCTAGTTGATGTGGGGGACACATGGTTTCAACAATGTCGTTGAACTCTTTGACATGAAGGTATGGCATTTATGACTCCATCCCATGAAAGGTTGGAAGGTGGTTTAGGACATGGGGTTTGAATATGTAGTTGGTGTCTCCTATGGAATTGTGTCTAATGCATGAGGGGGCATTGGTCCAAGCTGGAGTGAGGTAGTCGTTCATGGTTTGATCAACTACATTCCCTAAGTTTTGAGCTTCTTGGTTTTGGTTTCCCATTTGATTCCCCCCAGGGTTTACAATTTGATTTTGTGGATGACCCTCCATTGGACTTGTTTCAAGTTCTAACTTTGGGGTTTCAAGAATATTTGAATCTGATTTAAACAATCCCTTAGGTGAACTTGACTCCCCTATCCTAGGACTTTCCACCCTAACTAGTCTGTTTGAGAAATCGCGGGTGTAGGCGGACATGCGCCAAAAAAAAGCGAGAAAGGGACAAGATAAGAGATCTTGGGTGAGAGTAGAAGAATGGAGGTGAGGAAAGAAGGTTTTTTTTTGATATAAGGTACTTACTTGGTCCCCGACAATGGCGCCAAAATTTGGTTCACGCCCAAATTTACCCAAGAGAAGAAGGGTAGAACGGTCCTTGTAGTGTAGCTTGGGTTGTCGATTCCACAGAGACCTAAGAAGATACCTAAGATACACAGCCTAAGGGATGGATTTTTGGCTATGAAGTGGCCAACTTGGATTTGTTTTTAAGTGTTTTGGTAGAAGACTAATAAGCTTAGTTGAGTTCAATTTTAATGAAATGGGTTGATCTTAGGGTTACGCTTGGGTGGATTGAATGCTTTTTATTTCTTTAGACAAATATTTGGTTTTATTAATTCTTGATGAAACTATTCTTCAAAATAACACTACCTTCATCATTTTATGGTTAGATACTAACTAAACTCAATTACTAGTCACCAACACACTTATAGAACCAGATTCATGATCTCTCCAAGGTATATGGTTAATTTAGTAATTGGAATTAGCCTTTTCAAACACAGTGAAGATGAGGAGCGAAAATAATTGAAGAATGGAAGTCTTGAATTATTTAACCAATTAACAACAATTCGTGCATTAAATATCAATCAATCCATCCCTTGCATCTTCCTAAGATCAACCCATTAAAGGGTTAGCCCTCCATTTATGATAGACTATCAATGGTGGGCGGAAGACGGCTTACAAGAATTGAATTGAAGAGATTAAAACCGCGGAAATAACGAGCACTCCTCCGTGTGTGTGAATGGAATTCACACCTATGTGTGAACTATATCACCAACACACAGAGTTATCACTGTGCTTTTGTGATTTTAGAGATTTAAGTATATAAATTGAAAGAATAGAAGAGAAGGAATTGGATTAAGAACTTAAAAATGCAAAAAGAAACTTACATGGGGAAAATGAAAGCATTACAACGAAAATTGAGCATAATAACATTACATGAAAGAAGGTATGAGTTCCTCCTCACCACCACTGCCTTAAATAGGCAAATTTGGATCCATAGGCCGAGCTCCAACATTCCAAGTCATCCCAATCAATGAGGGTAGGCATAGGTGGTGGAAAGTAGGTGGAGAGGAGACTTCTCCACCCTTGACCCGAGATGACATCCAGCTTGCATCCACTTTACAGATCCGCTTCAAAGTCCTTCTAGATGGCTGATTTGGAGTGAGCCATAGAAGACAAAAATAAATCCCCGGATGTCTTCTAACCGCATGTAAAATATCAGCCCAATTTCATCTGTGTTTCGGGAGATATGGAAGATTCATTGGGCTAAAATTCTGGGCCGCAGATTCTGGCCCAGATTCTGATCTTCCATTTGGGCTGCCTTTATCACCATCATGGAGACCGAATTAGCACTTTGTCCTGAATAATGATTTGTTCCCCTGTACGTATTCTATCATCAAAAGAAATTTGGGCTTCATTGGTCCAGTATTGTGGGACCCACATCCTCAACAGTGGGTTGATGTTCAATCTGCCTTCACCAGAATTGTCTCCTTTCATCACCAAATATCTTCATCATCCTTTATGAATCTTTCCTTGCTCCCTGAATGAGAAACATTTAAATTTGAAGTGAAGATACATTTACAAAAATATAATATTAAAACATGAATAATTACATTCAATAAAATCATATGAGTCATTGGGCCTAAATTGGTGTACATTAGGCATGAAGTGCACAATTGATGAGAGTGGATGTTTAAAATTAAAATGTACTAACTCAGGCCCATATGATCAAAAATAAACTTTTAATCCCAATAAAATGTAATTATAAAATGTGTTTTTATTGTTTAATCAATTACTATTCATGGAAGGGAATTTGGGCCATATATTTGGGTCTTCGAGCTATGTAATGGGATTTCACGTCATTGAGCCTTCAAGCCATCAAAAATTGCACTAAGTCTAGTTTGATGGATTATACCTTAGGGGGATACGACCTATCCTCATAATCTCTCTCCCCTCCTCTCTCCCCTCCCTATCTCTCCCCCTCCCTATCTCTCTCTCTCCCTCTCTCTCCCCCTCTCTCTCTCTGTGTGTGTGTATCTGTGTGTGTGTTTCTTGGTATTGTGCCCCTAATAATTTACTTAGATTATTAACTATTATTTTCATTATAGTTATGTTATATTAACATTATATTTAGGTTATATTTATGCTACTAATATTATGTTTCCGATATAATTATGTTATATTTGCATTATAGTTCGTTTATATTTGCATTAACTATTATATTTATGTTTTTAATCACTATTATGTACATTATTAATATCCATAATTTATGTTTCATTTATGTTATGATCACTTTATTCTTATGTTATATTTACCCCACTGGGCACAACTTAATGGTTTCACCACTACAGGGGGAGGTCTTGGGTTCGAGCCTCCCCGGGTATGTGGATGGTTTTCTTTTTTATCGCTCCTCAACCCTTGACCAATTGTAATATTTATGTTATATTTACCTTATATCTATGTTAATAAATATAATTTATATTATATTTTTGTTATTAATATATATTATTTACATTATTAATTACTATTATTTACATTATATTTATATTATATATACATTATATCTACTTAATAACTATTATTTATGTAAGATGTAAATAAGATTAAGAACTACACTCATGTTATTAAGGTAGGCTTCAAGGGAGAATTTTATACCTAGGTTGAGGAATAAGAAAATATGATTTTTGACATATATCTAAATAGAGAGATAATCGTGGATGAATACCTAAATATTAGAGAGCATATGTTTGATAGAGTTGAAGATGAACCTGATCAGAATTTTAATTTTGATTGTCCACACCTTTCTTGGGAATAACTATATTTCCTTTTGTAGGTTGCTCTGACACGGGTAATCCACACCTTTCCTGGGAATAACTATCTTTGCTTTTGTAGGTTTCTCTGACACGGGTGCTGTTGTGCTCCCCTGGTTTCCACTGTTTGGGATTTGGTCTTACCCCAACTTGAACAATGGGGTTTTCCCTCAATGATGACTTTAAATATTGAGGAATCCAACTTCAATTAGATGTTGGATTCTCACTAATGATGGTCTTCTAAAATGAGTTTTTTCTTGCCCGACTATAAGGTTGTGTTCCTTGGCTCTTTTCCTAAACTATTACCATTTTCCTTTTTTTCAAGAATATGTCTCAACAAGATCTTTGAAATGACATGTGTCGTATGCACTAGAATGTGATTTTGATGGATTTGTTTACAATGGAGTGATGATCTATTGTGAATTTGACACTAGTGGGAAGTTTGGAGTCTTGTAAACTAGTTTTTATAGGCTGTCTCACATCTTGGGGTTGCTTCTTGCAATGGAGATCAATGGTGGGATGCACTATACCCTTACACTGTATGTGCGGGTTCTTACTACAGATGAAGGTTGATGAAGAAGAGAAGGATGCTTTTGAGGGGAATTCTCAAAGGTTTTGTGTTTTTTCTTATTCGAGGAGATGAAGTATTAAAGGAACTTGTTTGGTGTTTAATACGACCTACCTGTGACACCCCAGACCCACACTCCCAGATCTGGTGACATAATCACATACTTTATATACTTATTTTGATACCAGTTGTAAAAGTCTGGTTGTAACCATACTTAATTACACAATCAATAATGATTATTGAATCACTTACATTTTGAAGATCTTTTCAGGTTTAGAGAATTATTGAATTAGGACAAAACATAAGCCAATAAAATCCACGTTCTTTGTATCAAACAAACATTTTTTCCACTATATACAAAACTAATTAATCCATAATGAATCTTCAACATCTCCCATAATTTCTTTCATCATCCTATCCTTCTAAACATGTCACATGTACCAATTTTATTCATAACATGGGGAAATGGAAACATAAGAAGGGGTGAACTCAAATTCATAGTAAACAAAACATATAAGTGAGGTAATCATAACATAAACACAACATAAATAATATGGCTGGAATAAGTAAACAACATTTCGTCATAATAAACTTGAAACTGAGAACATTTTATATCCATAACAACAAATTAAAACATGGTTATAAATAATAATGATCCCGTATTGATGGGATGCATAATGTCAAACATCAAAAATCTGTTGTCAAGACCATGTTCCAATATAATATCCTATTATGAGAAGATGCATACACCAAAACCCAACTTGTTTTGTCTCATGATACCTTTCAATGAATTGAGGGGAAATATATTTCTAGGCCCCACCCATCACATGATTATGTCAAATTCATTCACCATAAGAACCATCAAGACCTTTCATACCATTCCCAAAGAACTTCTTACAAAATGAAACTTGGTTATCTTTATAATAAGAAATACAGAAATCAAATACATAATCAATCCGCATTAGCAATAAATAATCATCAAGAATATCAATACTTTGCCTCATGTCACTAAAAGGATAACATCCTTATAACTCATCCTAAGAAAAAGGTGGATGGTCAAACAATACATATTCAACTTTCCAATAATCTTCTATATTGGAATAATAATATATAGAGCGTCGATATTTTCCCCATGACAATAAGAGGGATAACAAGATCATAACTCATCTGGAGGAAGGAGGTGGATAGTTAAACAATACATTGTTAACCTGCTAATAATCATCCAAATTATGACAACAATATATAAAATTCCAATTCTTTTACCAATGTTAATATAATAACATTCATTCTAGTTGGACATCATCCATTCTGAATTATGTAAAACGTGATGTTCACATAGTATAGAGAAATGAATATAAGGATAAGTCAATACTATAATAATCATGATCATTGTCCATTTAGAGAAGAAAGGTGGTTTCTTTCAAATGAACATAACCCCAATGAAACAAGGAAACATAGAAGGGTATTGACATAGATGAAAACACCCTCCCAAAAATAATTATTCGAATGGTAACACAAAAGAAGGGATCAAGAATCGATATGTTTGATATCATGAGTTCAATCCCCCAAATGATAACACACATACACACACACATATATATATATTATAGGATAAATCATGAAACATTAACCCCATTAAGGTAAATCATTTTGAATCTAAAAAGGTAAGTGGAAATGAACTTTTAAAATATAATTTAGAAAACATTTTTAACATTGACGTAAAATACAAATTTACACATTGCTTTCAAAGGTACCTTTTGAAAAGGTGACATGAAAGCTTTTGTAATAATATACTTTAAAAAGAATCTCCAATATTGAAGTCTTGAAAATATATAAAGTTTATCTTGGAGAAATTGGGAGAGTAAGACAAAACATGTGAAAGTGAAAAGAAAAAAACCCTTTTTATTGTCAAAATACCTTTGTTCAAAACTCATATTGTAAGAAGAGTAAAAAATAATTTGTATTAAAACTTAATTTTATCAAAGAGGATTATATAATTCCTTATCATAAAATATTAGAGTGGGAAGACCCAAGTATGGAAGGACAAAGTTTATGAAAAAACATTATAACTCAATGAAGGAGACCTAAGCTATCATTATCCCTTACAGGAAACATAATACATGAAGCATGAATCATTTAAAAATGGTTTTATGTGGTAAAAATATAAATTATGAGAGAATATCACATAATATAGTAAAAGGTTATAATATACCCAACTTATAAGTTCACTTGAACGACAATAACTCAATGAATGAAAGTTGAGTTACCAAAAAATCTTACGATTGGGGTAACACTTTAGTCAAAATTCATTTGAAGAAAAGATCTTGATTCATATTATTTTATCCCTTAAATTACAAAGAAATATAGTATAGAGAATTCATGAGATAGTAAATCAATGAAGCAACTTTCAAAGGAAATGTGAGAACCTGATTTTTGTATGAGGTACACATCCTTTTACTTTTCATTCTAACTCTTTTGTTTTGACCTAAAATGGAAGCCTAATGAGGTTAAAAAGGTTATGAGGGGTGTCTGGGGCATGTTCAGAGCCTGGACCCCCGACTGGTGGAAGAAACCAATGAGTCGTATAGTTAGTAGAAACTGTGCGACATAGCTTGCATGGTTTCTCCTAACTATTCGGGGCATTTCAGAGTTCCAAGAAGGGTGCATGTATTTCCCTAACCATGTGCCCAGGGCCGAACAACCATGCCAAAACTCTACAGTTTTTAGTAGAGGTGAATGACATGGTAGATGCATGGTTTTTCAAACCATGTGGCCGAACCATGCGAGTTCCCTCTTAAGATAGTGAGGTGAGCACGGTTGGCACACCAGTTGGCCAACTGTGTAGTCAAACCGCATGACCCCATATTTTTTGGGAAAATTTACCAAAATACCCTTAAATGCTTATATGTTTAAACCCACCTTCTTCTTCCTCAATTTTCCAGAATGCATGGGGTTTCTTCTCCCATTGAGTTCCCTCTTTGGCTCAAATCTAGGTTCATTGATATCTCATCCATCTGTACTCTGATTCAATCACTGTTTGTCTCGTTGGATAACCATCAGTGAGTATTCTATTCATATTTTTTCCTTTCATCATTTTTCTTTCTCTCGATTGAGTTATTTATGTGTTGGCTCATATTCCCTATTTTCAGGGTGTTCATCTGGTTTTTCGTTTTCATTCAATCTGGACTAAACCAAAGGCCGATACTGGATGAGTTCTCCTCTATAGGCATATGTTAGGGGGTCTAGTTCTTATAAATCAAAGTTAGGATGTTTTATAATATTTTAGTTGTGATAAATTCCAATTTCATCATGCATTGCCCCTAAATTTAATTTTCCTTTAAATGTTTGCCTTAATCGATAACCTTATGACCTTCTTAGGCCCCTTCCATTATGGCCACCCCTTATAGTGTGCCGATCATATTGCAAATGTGGCTATAAATGACTAAAAGATCAAAACATCATCTAAATGGTAGTGTCATGACTTCTAAGTTGTGATAACATTAATGAAATGGATAATTGTTGTGGTATAACATGACTAACACAATTATAAATTTAAGATAAATTGAATGGAGGTGAGTGGTATGACCACATCACCAAATTAAATTGAACAATGGTTACACCATTGTTATTAATGAACATTAATGAGTTATGACTTATAAATTGGATCATATTAAAGCCAATGATTACTTACCACTTTCGATGTATGGGCACGAAGACCCTTTTAATTATGGTAAATGGGCATGGTAAACCTTATGCATGTTATCTATATATGGGCATGATGTCCCCTTTTTTCTATTATGACACACTGGTATGATGACCCTTAATAAATGTGATACGGGCATGGAGACCCTTTATAAAAATAATACATGTCCATGGTGACCCTTATGATGATATACGAGCATGGTGACCCTTTATAAATGTGATAAGAGTATGATGACCCTTAATAAATGTGATACGTGCATGGAAACCCTTTATAAATGTGATATGGGCATAACGAAACTTTATAAATGTGATACGGGCATAATGACCCTTTATAAATAGGATACACAGGCATGACGACCCCTGTGATGATACACTAGCATAATAACCCTAGTTACTATGATATTGGGCATGAAATTTCATATTCTATGATATCGGGCATGGCGTCCCTATGATTATGATACTGGGCATAGAAACCCATACCACTGTGATACTAACATGGCATCCCCTATTCCTGTGATACTAGGCATGACCTCCCTTGATACTTTTGACACCCATGCTGCAACTTATGTATGTCTGAGTTACACATCGGGTCCAGGATAGTGGTAGTAGACTCATATATGGTTGTTGACATGACTATGTGTACAGTCCACATATATGGTTGTAGACATTACTACCATATTATATGCACTAACTAGATATTTATAAACATCATTGGTGGAGACCTACTGAGTTTATCTCACACCCTATATGGGCCGCTAATGGTTCCCAAATAGACTATATGCATGCAGGTGTAGATAAGGGGAAACGTCCACTTATGGATGAGTGACTTCTTGCATAACTTTGGATGGGATCTTGGTAGCAGATGACTGGGCTGGAGCTCAGGATGCTTGGATATATTTTGGATTTTTTGTTCCTTTTGTATATCATGTACTTTATTGACTGACTGCTTCCATGTAAACATGTTTTCCATGTTTTAAATACACATGAAATCATTACCATTTGTATATGATTCAGATTACTGCTTTTGATTGCTATTTAGTTCTTGGATGTTTATACTTGCTTATGTTGTCTTTTCCATTACTGTTATACTTTTGCTCTTTATTGTTTGATTACACTACGAGAAAAATGGCCTTTTGCGATGGGTTATTTGTGACATACAATTTCCCCATCGCAAATAATAGCTATTTGCGACGGGGCAATAAAGGCCAGTTGCAAAAGGTTTTGCGTGACTGCGCGCCAAACCGTGGGCAGAGGTATTTGCGACGGGTTCCTAACTCCATCGCAAATGCCTGGCAATGATTTTTAATAATTGCAACAGGATACTTGCCCCATCGCAAATAGCAAGTAGGCAGATACTTATTTGTGACGAGGCTCGTCGTAAATAACTATTTTCGACCGATCGTAATTAATGTGGGCAGTAGAAAGTTGCCACAACTCTCGTCACAATTGATATTATTTGTGACGGGCTTACAGTCGCAAATAAACTCGTCGTAAATAATTGAACCTATATATACCCCATCAGTTTTTCCTCTAATTCTACTTTTTTGTCAACTTCTCTTTCTCTTCTAAAAAATCTTATTCTAAATTTTTTCATAGTTTAAACATTCAAATCGGAGCATAATCCGCGACTTTTGTATTCCAAAAGCTCCAATTTCAAGGTATTTATTTGTTTTTTATTGTTTAGTTAAATTATTTTATTTTAAATTATTTATAAATTTTGTTAATTAGATGCAATTAAATTAAATTAGAATGAGATTTGTTTTTTCAGTATTTATAATTTTTGTTAATTAGATGCAATTAAATTACATGTAAGTGTTAATTAGTGATAAATTATAATATATTGTAATGAATTGTAATAATTTGCAATAATATGTAATAAATAGAAATAAATTGTAATAATTAGTAATAAATTGTAATAATTATCATTAATTAGTAATAATTAGTAATAATTAGGATTAATTAGTATTAATTATGACAAATTAGTAATAATTTGGATTAATTAGTTATAATTAGGATTAATTAGTAATAATTAGGATTAAATAGTAATAATTAATATTAATTAGTAATATTTAGGATTAATTAGTAATATTTAAGATTAATTAGTAATAGTTAGGGTTAATTAGTAATAATTAGGGTTAATTAGGAATAACTAGGGTTAATTAGTAATAACCAGGGTTAATTAGTAATAATTAGGATTAATTAGTAATAATTAGGATTAATTAGTAATAAATTATCACAATTAGTAAAAAAATGTAATAATTAGTAATAAATTGTAATAATTAGTAATAAATTGTAAAAATTAGTAATAATTTGAATTAATTAGTAATAATTAAAATTAATCTGTAATAATTTTTAATAATTAGTAATAATTAGAAATAACGATAAAAAATTAGTAATGATTATCAAGAATTAGTAATAATTATCAAGAATTAGTAATAATTATCAATAATTAGTAATAATTATCAACAATTAGTAATAAATTGTAATAATTCGTAATGAATTATAATAATTAGGATTAATTTGTAATAATTTAAAATAATTAAGATTAATTAGGATAATAATTAGTAATAAATTGTAATATTTAGTAATAATATGAAATACTTAGTAATAATTAGTAATAATTAGCAAGAATTAGTAATAATTATAAACAATTAGTAATAATTATCAACAATTAGTAATAATTATCATTAATTAGTAATAAATTGTTATAATTAGTAATAAATTGTAATAATTAATAATAAATTGTAATAATTAGGATTAATTAAGAATAATTAGGATTAGCTGGGAATAATTAGGAATAATTAGGAATAATTATGATTAATAAGAATTAATTAGTAATAATTAGGATTAAATGGTAATAATTAGGATTAATTAGTAATAATGAGTAACAATTAGTAATAATTAGTAATAATTAGTAATAATTAGTAATAATTAGTAATTATTAATAATAATTCTTAAAAATTAGCAATAAATTGTAATAATTAGTAATAAATTGCAATAATTAGAAATAAATTGTAATAATTAGTAATAAATTGTAATATTTAGTAATAATTTGGAAATATTATCAATAATTAGGATTAATTAGTAATGATTAGGATTAATTAGTAATAATTAGGATTAATTAGTAATAATTAGGATTAATTAGGATTAATTAGTAATAATTAGGAATAACTAGTAATAATTAGGAATACTTAGTAATAATTAGGAATAATTAGTATCAATTAGTGATAATTAGGAATAATTAGGAATAATTAGGAATAATTATGAATAATTAGGAATAATTAGGATTAATTATGAATAATTAGGAATAATTAGTAATAATTAAGAATAATTTCTAATAATTATGAATAATTAGGAATAATTAGTAATAATTAGGAATAATTAGGTGCAGTTTGTAATAATTAGGATTAATTAGTAATAATTAGTAATAATTAGTAATAATTAGGATTAATTAGTAATAATTAGTAATAATTAGGATTAATTAGTAATAATTAGTAATAATTAGTAATAATTATGATTAATTAAGATTAATTATTATTAATTAGGATTGATTAGGATTAATTAGGATTGATTGGGAATAATTAGGAATGATTAGGAATAATTAGGAATAATTAGGAATAATTAGTAATAATTAGGATTAATTAGGATTAATTAAGATTGATTAGGATTAGTTGGGATTAATTAGGACAAAATTGGAATAAATTCGAGTACATTGTGATAAACTGGCACAATTTCCAGTGTATTGGCGACATTCCTTTTGGTCGACGCCTTAGCTCCTTGAAAATTTCTCTCACTAAAATAAACATGAAAAATCTTCTCTCACATACATCGGAGCATATTTTTCATAGTGATTTAAGTCAGAGAAAGTTACAAGGACGTGATATGTCAGATAAAAGTGGCTCTTTTTCCCGATGACTCATCTCCATGGAACTTCTCTAATTGATTTCACTATGAAAAGTATGATCCAACATACAAAAAATATATATTTATACATTGGAATAGACTTTTCATAATTATTCTAGTCAAAGAAATTTGGAAGGGGATGAGTCGTTGGGAAAAAGCGTTGCCGCTAATCCATTGAAATTTATGCTGCCGATAATTAATAATAATTAGTACAAAATACATGTAATTAATAGTAATTAGTGGTAATTACAATAAATTTTTATAAATGAGTTTAGATTTGTATAAAAGCTTAAAAAATAGTATAAATAACTATAAAATAATAGAAATTATTATAAATTGATAGAAAAGAGAATTTAATTGTCTTATATTTTTTGGATAGTGTTTATCTTATATCTAATTATACAAAATAACTAATTATTTCTTATTTTTTAGAAAAAATATGGAATAAGGAAGTAGAAAATAGTCATTATTAGATGATTGTGCTTGGATAAATAAGTAGAATAATCCAAACGGTTTTGGTTTAAATCCTATATATATTAAAGGTGTTCAAGATTTCTTATCATCTACATCATCATAACCAAAATTTGTTTCAAAAGGGATAATTAAGTGTCCTTGTAAAAAATGTACTATGAGGATGTATGACACATTTGACAATGTTAGAGGTCATTTATTGTGTTTTAGTTTTCAATGATATTATGTTTTTTTGGTATAAACATAGTGAACATAGTTTTAGAGAAGATAATAATAACTTGGGTCCATATCCAACACGGTTTCAAAATTTAGTACATGATGTGGCAGATCTATCTTTTCAAAAAATTAAAACTCAGGATGATATTGATTTAACTATTGAGTTGAAACTATCTCATTTATATAAGTTGTTGAGGTCTATTGATGATGAATTATATCCTAGTTACAATATAATAAAATTTGAAGTAGTTGCTAAATTTATGGATATTAAATCAGATAATGGAATTCCAAATAGTTTTTTTGATCAGATATTCTCTTTGTTAAAAATACGGTTACCTAAAGGAAATGTGTTGCCTACAATTTTCTATATGAGCAATAGGTTGGTTCATAATCTTGGTCTTGGTTATCAGAAGATTCATACATGTTCAAATGACTGCATCTTATATTATGATGAAAATGAGTTGTTGGATAGTTTTCCTATATGTGGACAATCCAGGCATAAAGAAGCTCAAGTTGGGAAGTCTGGATTTATTCCTATAAAAAAATTGAGATATTTCCCATTCACACCCAGATTGTAGAATTTATTCATGTCTCAGAACACAACAACATTGATTTCATGGAACAAAACCAATATTTCAATTGGTAAAAGCTTAAATAATCCCTATGATAGTGATTCATGAAATTTTTTGACCAAGTGCATCTGTCTTTTCCTTTTGAATCCCGAAACATGTGATTGAGTCTTTCTATTGACGATTTATATCTGTTTGGTTCTTACAGTAGTCAGTATTTACATTGTTTTGTCTTTACAACTCTGTACAATTTACCTCCATGGATTTTGATGAATGTTCCATATTTGTTTTTGACGTTATTAATTCTAGGTCATAAAAAAAGGGATATTGATGTTTATTTGAAACCATTGATTAATGAGTTAAATTCACTATGGAGTAATGATGTCAGTACATATGATGTTACTGCGAAAAAAAACTTCATACTGAAAGCTACATTGATGTGGACAATTAGTGACTTCCCAAAATATGGCATGTTATCTGGATAGAGTACACAGGGTCCAAAATCATGTCTATACTGTATGAGAGAAAGCAAAACGTCTATTCTCGTCAATGGAAAAAAACCTTGTTTTTTCGACTGTCATTTCATATTCCTTCTAACCGATCATCCTTTTCATAGAAATAAATATCATTTCAAAAAAGGAATAGTTGAAAAATATGGGACTCCAACAATGATCTCACGTACAAAGTTAAAATCAATTGTCTCTTCATTACCTCCCATCACATTTGGACCAACAAAAAACAAACAAAAAATTTATTTTTATGCTCTCATTACTTTCAATCTGAATATCCCTCAAAACACAACCGTATGGACCGTAACAAGGGAAATGTTGAAAATGACATGAGAAATCAATTATCAGTTTTCAATCAGACAGAACATGGCTTCGGTGGAGTTTATGAATGATGGATTTTAGATGATGAACATCACAGAGCTCATACATATATTCTACTCAACTATGAAGAAATGACACCATTTGTATTGTGAGTTCTCCTATCACTTATTCTATATTTTTTGTAATAGTATAGTAATATCTTATTTTATTTTTAGGTTATATGATAATTATATCAAGAAATAGTTTCCAAAAATTACAGTAGATTCTCTTAAATAATGTCGTCAAATTTTTTCCCTACTAGTTTAAAAAGAAAGTAACATAAATTATTTTTGATTTCACATAAAAATTAATTTATCACTTGTTATAATGATAATTGTTTTAAAAAATTTAGGTATCTCCACATGCTGATAAAATTGATAATAGATTGTATGTATTGAGTAACCCACCATCCAAAATAGTTAAATATTATAATGAATATGTGGTTAATGGTTATCGATTTCATACACGTACATATGGGGAATAAAAAAACAATGAATAGTGGTATTTTCCTGAGAGGATATCATCATAGAGAAACTGAAGTTTAATTTTATGACATACTGGAAGAAATCATTGAACTATATTATCTAAGACAACATTACATAACGATGTTTAAATAGCAGGGGCTGGATACTGAGAGAGGATTTCATGTTCATATGATCCATGGAATCTTTGATATTAAATATAAAAGTATTCTTACAGTAAATGAACCATTTTTATTGGCTCATCAAGCACATAAAATTTATTATAAAAATTATTATGCTACTTCAAGGGAGTCGGGTGATTGGTGGTGCATAATAAAAATTAAATCTCAAGAAAACCAATTTACTAAGAGTGAGTGTGGTTCCACTAAAGTGAAAGGAATTGAAATTTTTCAAGAGACTACTCTGAATCCAACTTTTCACAAAGAGACATGAATATCATTGATGACACCACATAGTTAAGGGTCGATGGCGACGATGATGTTAATAATGTTACAACTGAATTTGAAATGAAAAGAAATGATGAAACTGAAACTAATATAGAAATTAATGATGTTGAGAAGGAAGATGAAGACATTGACAACAATATCTATGAGGATGAGGATGAATATGGGCATTGACATAGTTAAATGCTGGTTATAATCATATCTAATATATATCTATATATAATAGTTATTTTAAACTATTTTCTAACATCAATCATTTCATGTTTTAGATGGATGAGGATCAATATCATCTATTTCAGGAGGATGATATACCTTTGGATGAGCAGGATATTGGATCATCTTACCCTTAGACTTCTGGTGGTCGAGGGATCACTCACAAGGGGTGTGGTCTTTCCCGACTAATGATTCTTGAACATATCCCTGAGCGACGTTCATGTCTTGGGTTTGATCTACGCATGTAGAGGAATGTTTACCTGTTTATTTTAGTTAGTTTTCATTAATTTATTTATATTATATTTATTTAATTATTTTTTCTTTTTTTCATAGCTTTACGCATATAGCTGTTAGGCAGGGGAGCGCTATATTGCATAATTATTTTTCTAAAGCACAAGTTTCATGAGATCAGATTCCCGTTAATGTTCAGTAATGCATGTTCGAGCATTGGATTGTATGTAAATAAATAATATTTTTTTGAAATTAATTTAATTAATAACTTGATATAATAAATTATTTATAGGGTTTATGATATCCCATTGATGAGAACATGCATGAGGCTATCTAGAAGGCATGGCAGGGAGCTATGTGTCCGCATTGCTCTCAGTTTTTACACAATTTGAAAAGAAAATAAATGGAGAAAGAAGGAGTGATAGAGTTTGATGAGACATGTCACACACACCAATCAGACTATATTTCATCTCAGGTTTGGGATGGATTATGTACACACTGGTTGAGTAGGCAGTTTCATAGTAGATCATCAGTAGGTCAAAAAAATCGGGGGAGACAAGATGTGGCACATCGAGCCGGTAGTCGTACATTCAGTACACATAGGAAGCATATGGTAAGTACATTTTTAAATATTGTATATAAATTTGAATTTAAATGGTTTATTTTATATTCATGTGGGAAGTTGTAGAGCCCGGTATTATAGAGTACGCTATTTATAGGAGGGTGTACAGTGATCCAACCACTAGAGTGATTAGAGGTGCTCACAAGTGCCAGATTGTGATTAATATAATTCCTTTTTGAGTTTTAAACTTACCTGAAAATAATATTTTAATTATTTTAATTTTAAATTGAAATTGAATGAGTCATATGTGGCTGCGACGTCTCAGACACATAGTGAGAGTTAGGTCGAGACCGATAGTCAGACCAGTACCCCTTGATTTGATGAGGCAGTATGGATGCAGGCGACCCAGTATGACTTCAAGAAAGGCCGAGTTGTTGGTATTAGCTCTCGATTGACCCTTGGGGGTTTTATGGAACCTCTGCGATGTTGGCGTGCAGCTTGAGAGGAAGTCACAAAGAGTCATCATCATATCATTCATAGTATTAGGAGTAGCTGCGTGCTTAGAGTGATCTTATAGAGACTATGTATAGGGAGTAGGAGGAGATGCGTCAGTGACAACAGCAGTAGCAGGAAGAGTTCCTAAGATAGCAGCAGAAACAATAATAGTAGGAGATGTATGATGAGGTGTGTCAATGGTGGCATCCCCATGAGCAGGAGCAGATGGAGTATATGCGACGTTTGACTCGTAGTTTAGGGATGAAGTTCCCTCCACCATCTCCTCCAGCTCCTCCAGACGACCCACCCCCTCAGTGATGTATTATTATTTTGTAATGAAACATTTGAATGTAATTTTATTTTGTAATATTAACTATGTAAAGTTTTAAATTGTTCTTTTTTTATATTTTTGAGAATATTAATCTTTTTATTATTTATTTAATTTTTTATTATATTTATTATTTTATTAATTAATATATTTTTATATTTTTTCGAATACTGAGGTTTTTATTATATTACTAATATTAATATTATTATTTCATTAATAATAATAATAATATTATATTATTTAATTATTTTATAATAAATTTTATTTTACTAACATTACTAATATTATTAATATTATTTTATAAATAATTTTATTATACTAATATTAATATTATAATTTAATTTATATTAATATTTTATTATTTTTATTATTATTTTTATTTTTTTATTTTTCTCCACCATTTGCGATGGACCGTCACAAATAGTTTTTAAAATACTTAGGAATACTATTTACAATGGGCCTCCAACCCATCGTAATAGCTTTTTTAAAAAACTCGCTGATCATATTTGCGACAATACCATGATCCGTTGCAATTAATAACCTTTTGTGATGGACTGTTGCAAAAGGTAATATTTGCGACGCTCATTTCCACAATGGGTTATTTGCGATGGGACCCTGTCACAAAATACTATTTACTATGGGTTCCCGTTACAAATGAACCGTGTCAAATAGAATTTTTTTCAATAGTGTTATACTATTGTGCTACTTTGACCAGAGGGCATAGTCTCTCCCCAAACACACCCTAGGACCTTGCTGCTAGTCAATAGCCTGTGACGTATGGGGAGGTGTGCTTGAGGCCATGTGGCCCACTGGTTCTCTCACAACCCCCTCCCCACAAAGTGTACCCCTCATAGGTCGGCAATGTGAGAAGAGATATAATGACCCCGAGTCCCACCTCTAGTAGGCCCCGGGTTGGATACTAGCACCAAGGGTATAATAAAAACACCGATAGGAGACATTACCCTCCAAGAGAACACATGTGAAAGAGAGAGATAAGACATACACCAACCAACTTCTACTCAGACTATAATATAAAATAAACACAAGTACACATATGTAATATCATTCAAGGACTACTACAACTGAAAGGGAAAAACTGCAAGTACCAAAATAAATTAAAATGCCAGCGACCACAAAGCCCGAAAAAATCCTTCAACCCCAAGAAAGTAGTAACCAGCCTGATCTCCAACCTACTCAAAGTGACCTGAAAAATTGTCTATATAATGTAGGGTGATTATAACAATATACTCATTAGGATCCTACCCATATCCTATCTTGAAAAATTAAAGAAATCATGCTAACTCATAGTGGACAACAAGTGAAACTAACTCTTCACCTAAACAAGAAATCTAAGTTCCAATCCTCACCATGGATACTCTCACAAAGTATCACATAAAAGACTATATAATATAATAAATAATGTTAAGGGTACCATGCTGCCACTTCCCCACTAGTTTGTCTCTTTTCCCCAATGTCACATATCCTAAGAATCTCCCTCCAAAAGTCTTTCCCATAGAGACCTGGGTGAAGCACCACAACATGCACCTCATGAAACACAACAACCACGTCCACGTAACCAATGTAACCAAATAGTTTATGGGAGCCACCACTGCTCGCATAAAATGTGTAAGAACCCAGATCTTTGTTTCAGGTACGCCTTTCCTTTTTATGAAGTTTTTGAGAAAAATAAATTTTCTGGAAATTTTCGAAGTACACGCTGTGTACTTTATGAGTACACACTGTGTACTCTTTTCCCGCTCGAAGCCGTGGGCTGGCTGTGTCCGGGCCACACACACGGTGTGTAGGGGTGACGTGGAGGCCGATTTTGGCGGAGTATGGAAAAACCTAGTACACGCCGTGTACTCTAAAAGTACACGCCGTGTACTTTTTTTTAATTAAACAGACCGGGGTCGCGCCTAATCGAGGAAAAGGTATTCTTCTCCAGCTTCTTCGTTCGAGAGTGACCGTATGACCGTGGATCTTCTCTGAGCCACCGTTCGTCCATCCATTCTTCGTTTCGAGCACGGTTGATTGCGTTGGAAGGGCAGCGGTGGGTTCTCCGTTCTGCTTGAGTCTTGTTTTCAAATTATTTTCTCTTCTTATGTTATCGAAGGTTGAACATTATGTGAGTCTTCTCAGATCTACGACGTTCTAGGGTGAATCAGTCATCGTGGTTCAAGTATATCGATCTCCTAGGATCGAGGTGGGTGGTTTGTGCCTTTCTGTAGAAATTCGATGAGTATTTTTGTGCAAATTCCACCAATACCCTTGAATGGGGTATTACGTGTTATTGTTTTTCCCTTGTTGTATAACCTACTTTTCTTGATTGCTATAGTAGATATTTTTCTTGTGATTATGGTAGTTTTTACTGTACTCTAGATGTTTTCTATGCTTGTGCTGCCTGTTTGGTGTTTTGCCAGTTTCCAAACCTAGTTGTAGGATAGTGGAACTGTTGATTTGTTATGTTGTTGAGCTTTATATTGATAGCCAAGTAGTTCTTGAGGTTTACTTGGAAGATGCACGCGTGCTGAGCATGTTTTATTTCTGCATAGGACTATGAGAACCTAGTGAGAATGGACGTAAGGGCTTATCCAGAGTGTCTTTTAATACGATGCGAGACCACAGGGGGAATTGACGATGAGTGCTTCCTCATAGAGTCTTTAGTTCCTCGATGCGGGCCACAAGGGGAATGAGATGCTGAGTGCTTCCCTAGAGAGACTTTAGCACGATACGAGACTATAGGGGGAATTGATGGTGACTGCTTCCTCAGAAAGTCTATTCTTAGCTGACCAGAGGGGTGAGACTGTGTGTGTGCCTCCTATAGGGTTTCTAGTACTTGTAGTTTGAACTATAGGGGTTAGAATGTGAGAGCTACCCATAGGGTTACCTGTTTTCTTCTTCTTGTTGGATGTTTACTTGTATACTTTATATGTTAGAACTGTGGATTGTAGCTGTTGTGTGCTTTTCTGTTTACTTCTTCTTGCACTCTCACTTGCCTTGTATTCATTGACTGTTAGGTACAAATCTTTGGGTGATTGACTATTGGGATTGTATCTCACACCCTGTTTGGGCCATGCTTTGGGCCCAAGCAGACTATGTTGTTGCAGGGATAGATAAGGGTATGCGCCCCTCTACTTCAAGTTCTTGATAGCACTGAAGCTGGAGAGCATGAGACCGAGTCGAGGCTTGCGATGCTGAGGTGTTGCTCACATGTTTTTCTTTTTATGTTGCTTTAGTACTTGCGTTCAATTGTATTACAGTATGTTGGTGTTTACTGATTTCCATAGACATATGTACCATGTTGCATCATTATTATTTTATACATTGATTCCACTGTTCAGTTCAGTTGTGGTATGCTGTTTATTGTTTCCTCTATTGTGTTTGGTTGTTCTTCTACTGTATACTTTACCAAAGTAGGGAATAGTTTCCCCACCGACTCACCATGACCCTCGCTGCTAGTCGGCAGCCTCTGGCATTTAGGGAAACGTGCTTGAGGTCATGTGGCGAACCGGGTATGGTGCTCTAGTGGAGGGGCTCTAGATTCGGGTCGTTACAACATGTATCATATGTTGGGTATTATACCTCAATCCATTACATCCCATACACCAATTAAGGACCCTCAAGACATCACAACCTATACATGTGACACCTATAGTAGTCCATAGAAAACTATATCTAGAATATATGTGTGTGAATAACCACAAGCCATTACAACCCTCTATAAACATATATGGGGAAAACTAACCATCATGCATATTATCACAAGTAACTACCATGAGAATAGAGTGGGGACAAAGGGGGTAGTCAGCCATCCATCCTCTCATCGGGATGTTGAGGAAAACACCCCCTAGGGCTCAAAATCCCCGGGTTGTCAGTTGTCCTAACCGATAGGATCGAGTAGTTATTAGCCTCTAAAATAGGCTAATATTTATTTTTTATTTTATAATATTCATATGCTTCATTATTCATAAACACCATTTTTAGTGCATTTTACAATTTGATCAATATTTCGCATTATGATTGTAATTATATTTTAAAGTGAACTATCACTTTGTGCTTATTTGAACAACTACTAAAAAACTAAATGACCATGATTTTACTTTCATATTTAATTTTCAGGTTTCTCATTCCATTGAGAATAATTCATAATTTTTAAGTACTTGAATATCCACATTAGAAGACCACCAATGTGGGCCTTGAACCAACAACATTCTGGGCAAAGTAAATTGGATAATAGACCAATAAAATTACTATAGAGAACAACATCCAAGCCCAATAATTATCAAATTTTAACTAGAGATATAGAACATCAAGTGGAATATTTTTTCAAAAAATGACCACAATTAATTTTGATGTTTGAATTGAGTTTTATGTGGCACAAGTTGAAGATACAATTTTAGGCCATATTCTATGGCCCATAAAAATAGACCACCATTTCAATAATATCTAGAAAACCAAAAAACATTTTGGTATGAAATTTTACAGGATATCAGGGGAAATCCAAGTATCCATTTTTTTCTCTATGGATCACCTAAATCAGGCTATCTAGAATCTCATTTCTGTACCTCTATTTGGTGTACTCAAGGTGGCTTCCATTTCAGGTCAAGGGTGGAAAATTTCAAATTCCACAAACATTCCACCACCCTAGGCCTACCATACTCAAGTGGGAAGACATGTACTATTGAAGGATCAACCCAATCCTTTTGAAATTCCTATTTAAGTTAGTTGTGGTGAAGAATTTGAGCCATATTGGTGTTTAGTTTCTTTACAATGTTATGTTACTTCTTTGAGTTTGTAACCACATTTCATTCTCTTGTAAGTTATTTGAATCACCTTATTTTTTAATAAAATTTCTTCATATTATATTATTATGGACTTATTATTATCAAATTTATACCATTGCCTCAATTTGTGAACTTATTCAAACAAAACCATGAGAAATTATTCACACTACAGTGGAGCGATCATTTTATTTTTATTGTTTTTTTCACTTCTTCAATTCCACCTTCATGAGTCTACTTCCTGCTTCCATTGAAACCATAGAATCAATGGAGGGATTACCCACTTGTGTGTTGATTCAAGGGATTATAAAGGTTCTGGATTGGATGTTATTTATCACTCTATTAATGTCTAATCACTTCTTTTAATTGAGAATTTTTTTTGACGATCTTTTTACTCCTTCATCCTTGTTGAATTTAAGGCTACACACTTCAAGTGATAATATGAACTTTTACCTTGGAGTGCTCATAAATATGATCCTAAAAGTGTATAGGTGATCATTATTAGGATGTTTTAGTATTAAATTAGTAAGTGATGATGGTAGTTTTACTTCGTTGAATGAACCCATGTCAAATTTAAGAAATTGAAATTGTCTAAAAAGGAATTCATCCAATCCACCCCAAGCAATAACCTAGGATAAAATAATTTTCTCATAATTTGAATTCACATAGATCTATTAGTTATCTTTTAAACCCATCTAAAATCAACCCAAATTTGGTCACTTTATATCCAAAAATAATCCATAGAATGTACGTGTCTGTAGGTTTCTTCTTAGGTCTTTGAGGATTCGACAACCCAAGCTACACTACAAGTGACCACTTAACCCTAAAAACATGGGTAAATTTTGGAGAGACCAAATTTTTGTGCCATTACCAGGGAACTAAGTAATTAATATCAACACTAATTGTATTCTCCCCCATTTATATTTTCTCACCTCAAATTATCTTATCTTTCTCCCTTTCTTTTGTTTTTCACTTTTCTTAGCGCATGTTTGCCTATAACCATGACCAATCAAAATGTCTAGTTAGGGTGGATAGTCCTGAGGTTGGAGAGTCAAGTACACCAAGGGAACTCTTTCCATTAGATAATAATATTAGAAATAATACAGAGTCAAAAATTAAGTCCATTTCAATGGAGGGTCTTAAAATAAAACGACTCATAAACCCGAGTGGGAACCAAAATGGAAATCCAAATGAGGCAGCCCCAAACATGGGGAATGCAGTCGATCAAACCATGAATGAATACCTCAAACCTACCTGGACCAATGAACCCTATTTCATTAGTAAATATTCACTAGTAGAATACCACTATGTATTCAAACCTCATGTCATAAAACACCTTCCAACCTTCCATGGGATGGAGTCATAAATACCATACATTAATGTCAAAGAGTTCAATGACATTGTTGAAACCATGTTCCCACCACATCCACTCAAGTCATATAAGATAAGGATCTTTCCTTTTTCACTTAAGGATAATGAAATTATTTGGTTAAAAAATTTGAGACTTTAATCAATCCACTCCTAGGACCAATTTCAAAGAGAATTCTTCAAAAAATACTCCCCCATCACAAAACATTTGTGCTTAAAAAGAGCATACAAAACTTTTCTGAAAAAGAAGGGGATTCATTTAATGAAACATGGGAAATGTTCAAATATACACTCAATATGGAACCTCACCATGGATTTTAAATCCTAGAACAAGTTCGAATCTTCTATGAAGGATTGATTCCGGGAAACAAACAATTCATTTTCATGATGTTAATGGAACCTTTAAAAAACAAAGCCCCAACTGATTCTTATGAGTATCTATAAAGAAGCACCGAACAAAAACAAACATATGGAACATCAAATTACTATGAGAATCCAACAAAATATGGTGGAATTCACACTCTTAGGGATAAAGAATTTCTCAGGGAAAATATTCTGCACTTTCTAGGAAGGTCAAGGAGATCAATCTTAGGAAGGTCCATAAAATTCAAACTGTTAACCATGTTTTCAAAATTTGTGAAAAACATGACAACAAGACCGAAAAATACCCAACCATCCCTTTCATTAAATATTAAATTTTAGGATGAACTCCATCAGTGGTCAATGATCTGAACTTTCAGAATCCACGGTACCAAAAAACTTTCAATCTATGGTACAATGACCATCTAGGATTCTGTTGGAATGATAACCACCAACCCAACCAAAAACCTATTCATCCACAAGGACCAAACCCATACCCTCCAAAAAAATTTCAAAACCATAACTAGTTACATCCACATATAGTAAAATACCAACACCCTCCTATCCAGTACCAAAAACCCATCCAACAACACACTCAATAACCAATCCAACCACCAAATTATTTTCTTAGGACAAACCAACCAACACAAGCCCCTACCCAATCTGTAACTCTACCAATCCTTGAACAGTTGTGTAAACAAATAAAGAAAATGAACTTATAAGTCTCATCAATAAAACATGAACTAAAAACCATTAAAATAATGAAGTCACCCATTCTTACTCAGGCGGTACCATCCTCAAACTTAAGGGGAGAATCCAATTACACACAACCCTCTCATGAACAACTAAAAGAAGTGTTTATTTTAATAAGTGGGAAATCCATTGAGAAACTTGAAAAAACCATTCCAGAACCATTAAATGATTCAAAGACACATAAAGATGATGAGGAACAAACAATAGATTCTGAAAACCCAAATGCGAATGAGAAGGAACCACAACCACACCAAACACTCAAACAACCTACTCATTTCCCTTAATGCATAAGAGGAAAATCTAAACAAAAAATGAATGAAACTTAGAGGAAAATATACTCTCAGGTTAATTTAAACATTCCACTTCCCAATGAAATCCAAAAAATTTCATCCTAATCAAAGTACCTTAAGGACTTGTTCATTTTAAAAGGAATTTTTCACATAAAAACCAAGTCCTTTTGGCTATTAACGTGAGTACCACCATTCAAGGGATCATTCCTACAATGTTAAAAGATCCAAGATATCCATAAATCAATGTTGATTTAGGAGAGAAAAAAGTTTTCAAATTCCTTTGTGATCTAGGATCTAGTGAGAACCTCATTCCTTATGCCATGTATTCTCAGTTAGGGCTCAAAGAACTCCAACCCACATCTGTCACTCTTCAACTTTCTGATTGTAGTGTTCGAGTTCCTAAGGGGATCTTAAAGGATTTTTTTGGTGAAACATGAAAATTTCATTTAGCATGCTGAATTCATTTTCCTTGAAAATCACCCAAGATTAGGTACTAGGGAGAAAACTCCCATCATCCTTGGTCATCCCTTCTTAGTAACAATAAACATAGTCATTCAAGTTAGAAATGGGAATATGATAATAACATTCAGAAACATAAGTGTCGGTCTGGACATCTATAATAAAATATCTCAAATTGGGGATGATGAAGAGATACATGGGGTCAATTGTATTAGTAGTGATGATAGTGAACTAGAGGAACATCAAGGAATTATTGATGGATGTTTAAGTCAAGAATAGATTGATTTCCTTTGTTCACATGAGGTAAATTTGTCCCCTTTGATTGAATATATTTCAGATATCTTATTTTATGATTTTATGAAATAACCAATCAATGATACCACTGGTGAAATCAATAACATCGAGTCCATACCAATTTATGAAACCAATATGTACAATTTAGTGGATGAAAATACTATTCACAAGGAACAAATTTTATCAAGAAATTTGGAAAAAGAAACTGAGTTCAACACAATGTCCCTTCCTTCTTTTGAAAGTGATAACCAATCTAATCTCAAATTTATGGTCCTACCTTCATCACTCAAGTATGCATTCTTAAGGAAAAATAGATTCTTTCTTGTTTTCATTTCTTTCTCTCTAGAATCCAATCAAGAGATGATACTTATGGTTGTCCTAAGAAAGCATAAGAAAGAAATTGGATGGACCATTTCTAATATTATTGGAATTAGCCAACTCATTGGAACTCATAGGATTGTTATTGAATCTGACACCAAAACCATGTCGTCAACCTTAATAGAGACTCAATCTCAATATTATGGATGTGGTAAGGAAATAAATTCTTATGTTTTTGAAAGTGGGTATCATCTACCCCATTGCTGAGAGTGAGTGGGAAAGTCCAATTCAATTTGTCCCAAAGAAAGATAGAATCACTGTGATCACCAATGATGATGGTGACCTTCTCCCCACAAGGGTCAGTAATGGATGGAGAGTCTATATTGACTATAGGAAGCTTAGCTCGTGTACTAAGAAAGACCATTTCCCATTTCCCTTCATTGATCAAGTCCTCGAGCGAGTAGCATGTCACAAATTCTACTACTTCCTAGATGTATTCTCAGGGTATAATCAAGATGATGTTTCCTTTCAAGATAAAGGAAAAAAATCCTTCACTTATCCATTCATCACTTTTTCCTTCAAGTTCTTGCCCTTTGGGTTATGTAATGCCCCTGGTACCTTCAAACAGTGCATGATGGGAGTCTTTTCAGACATTGTGGGGGATTATTTAGATATCTTTATGGATGAAATATCAATATTTGGGGATAATTTTTGGGGGATTACTTATAAATGTTGAAAGGGTTTTGTTAATATGCGAGGATAAGAATCTCATCCTAAATTGGAAAAAATGCCATTTCCTGTCAAAGGAAGGTCTTTTTTTAGGCCATATGGTCTCCGGTAGAGGGATAGAAGTTGATAAAGCTAAGGTAGATATCATTCGTCACCTCCCCCTCCTAGAAATATCAAGGAAGTGAGGTGCTTCGTAGGACATGCTGGTTTCTATAGAATGTTCGTTAAAAAATTAAACTCTATTTCTTGACCACTTTGTTATGTGTTAGCGAAAGATACTCTATTTTATGGACAAAAAATCAGGAGTAATAATTCTCTACACTCAAGTCATATCTTATCTCTCCACCTATCATGCAAGCTAAAAAATGGAAACTTACATTCAAACTCATGTTTGATGTGAGTGAATTTTCTGTAGGAGAAGTCTTAGGAAAACAATGTGATAAAACTCCATGTATCTTTGATTATGAAAGGAAATCTTTAAATGGTGTAAAAATAAACTACACCATCACTGAGAAAGAGTTGCTTGTTGTTGTCTTTACCTTAGAGAGATTTAGGTTCTATCTCTTAGGATCACCCATCGTTGTCTTCACCGATCATTCATCTCTCAAATACCTTTTCTAAAAACAAGATGCCAAGGCTAGATAGATTAGGTGGGTCCTTATTCTTCAAAAGTTTGATTTAACCATTAAGGATACGAAGAATGTTGAAAATGTTGTAGTTGATCACCTGTCCAAGAATGCCCGTGGGCCAGCCTGAAAAAGCCCACCCTGCCGGCCCGTATGAAGCCCGAACCACAGTAAAAAATACAACGGGAAGCTGTTGGTAGGGAGATTCGATCCCCTTACCTCAGGCTTCCAAGGCTGTGCCTGGACTAACTGGCCCAGGCGCTGCGCCTGTTATATTATCACTAGATTGTATATATATATCAACAATATATATATATATATATATATATCATTATATATTAATAAAAAATAATATATATACATATAACTATTACTAAATATAATTATAATGTGTGTGTGTGTATAATGATATATATTTATATATGTATATATATAAACAAAGTCATTAATAATATATATCAATTAAACGCACCTTTTAAAAATCCATTAATAATATACACATATATATAAATGATTTAAAATAATATATATATACAAACAAAGCTATTAATATTTACATATATCAATGATTTAATATTATATATATATAATAACTTGTTGTATATTAATTCAAAAAATAACACACTCACCTAATAATGTTCGTGCACGTCCCACAACCTCATTAATTTTTTATGTATGTTGCATCTTGAACATATTATACATACTATACATGTATAAATCTATTTAGAAAAAAAAATTAACCCGCCCACTACGGCACACCCCCAACCCTTAATTGTTGTTTTTACAATTTTCTCATATTATATATATCAATCATTTAACATTATATATATTTAATAACTTATTATATATTAACAAAAAAATAACACACTCACCTAATGATGTTCGCACACACCCCCAACCTCATTAAATTTTTTAAATATGATGAAACTTGCATATTATATATATGTATATATATATAAACAAATTTATTAATAATATATATATCAATGATATGATACAATATATATATATAAACAAAGACATTAATAATATATATATCACTTAACTGTGGCTTTTAAAAATCCATTAATAAAATACATATATATAAATAATTCAAATATATATATATAAACAAAGTTATTAATAATATATATAAATATTTCAATGATTTAATATTGTATATATAATATCTTATTATATATTAATAAAAAATAACACACTCACCTAATTATGGTGGTGCACGCCCCCCCACCTCATTAATTTTTTTAAGTATGTTACAACTTGCATATATTATATATAAATCTATTTAGGAAAAAAATAACCCTCCCACGACGACGCACCTCCCATCCCCTAATTATTTTTTTACAATTTTCTCATATTATATATATATATATATTAACAAAAAAAACAACTACTCACCCAATGATGTTCGCACACCCCCAACCTCATTAATTTTTTTAAATATTATGAAACTTTTATATATTATATATACTATATATACATATATAAATCTATTTAGAAAAAAAAATTAACTCACCCACTTCTGCACACCCCTCCAACCTATCATTATTTATTTTCACATAATATATATATATTCACATATATAAATTTGTTTAGAAGAAAAATAACATATCATCCCACTATAAAATGTTAATAAAATAGAAAATAAACGTTCTTACAAAAAAATGTTGAACACTTAAAAAAATAAATGTAAAAACATGCATTTAAAAAAATTGAAAATTGTTTAATTTTTTTTTTTGAATTAAACAAACGTTTAAAAATAATTTTCATAAACATATTAAAAAAATAAATGTAAAAAACGTTTTAAATAAATGATAAAAAACATATTAATAAAAACACTTTAAACCCACTCACTACTGCGCATCCCCCGATTCCTTATTAATTTTTTTTTCAATTTGAATATAATATATATAAATTTACACACATATATAAATCTATTTTTAAAAAATTAACATATCCAACCACTGTAAAATGTTAATAAAAAATGTGATTACACAAAACATGTTTAAAAAAATACATGTAAAAAACACGTGTTAAAAAAATGTTTTAAATTAAATATCTAATAATAAATGTAAAAATTGTTTTAAACAAATGTTAAAAATGGTTTAAACAAAAATGTTTAAATTTTTTTTTAAAACAAACATTTAAATTAATTTTTTTAAAAAAAACAGTTAAAAACTTTTTATATTAAAATTAAAAAAATGTTAAATGTTTTAAAAAAATACTTGTAAAAAGCACGCAATTACAAAAATTAAAAAACATTTTAAATTAATCATTTAAAGATAAATGTAAATAATTTTTTTAAACATATGTTAAAAATTGTTTAAATAAAAATGTTTAAATAAAAAAAATTAACAAATGCTTAAAAAATATAAATAAGTTAAATTTTTTTTAAATAACAATGTTTTAAACTCACCCACTATTGTGTATCCCCCAACCCCTCATTAATTGTTTTTACAATTTGCACATAAAATATATAGATTCATATATATAAATCTATTTAGACAAAAAAATATCATATCCACCCACTGTAAAATGTTAATAATAAATAAAATAAACATTTTTACAAAAAATATATTAAACATTTAAAAAAATATATCTAAAAAACATGTGTTTAAAAATAAATGTAAAAAAAAGTTTTAAATAAATGTTAAAAAAAGTTTTAAAACAAACAACTATTTTGTAAATAATAAAAACCCACCATGGCCCGACTTGAAAAAGCCTGGCCCGACCCAAATAGAGGTCAACGGCCAGGGTAAGCCCGACTCAACCTCGGCCAGGCTGGGTCGGGTCGAAATTACACCATTATGTGGAGTCCACTTTTCCACAAGGAAACCCACTACAAAGGTCCTATAATGTGGTTTCTACTAGCTTAACCTCACTAAAAATTCTAAAAAATTCTTCCAAAGTTTTCCTCAATGTCAACAATTAGGATCCACTACCAAAAAAAAATCAAATGATCCTCACTCCTATTCTGGTTGTTAAAACCTATTATTTTTGGGGAATTGATTCCATGAGATCCTTCCCAAAGATATCTCTACATCCTCTTAATAGTTTATTATGTCTCAATATGGGTAGAGTCCATTCCCACCAAGTCTAATAACCATCATGTTGTGATCCGATTTCTAAAAGAGCACATATTTTCTAGATTTGGAATTCTTAGAGCTATCATTAGTGATCGTAAAACCCATTTCTACAACCACACCTTCTCTACACTCATGTCTATGTATGGTATTTATCACAATGTTTCAATATCTGACCATCATCAAACTAATGGTCAAACTGAGTTTGAAAATATAGAGATTAAGAAAATTCTTGAAAAACTGTCAATCCGTCTAGGAAGGACTGGTCTGAGAAACCCTTGGATTCCCTTTGGGCATATTTCACTGCCTTTAAAACCATCCTATTAATGTCACCATATAGGTTGGTTTATGAAAAAAACATTCCATTTACCTGTTAAAATAGAATATAAGGCCTTTTGGGCAGTAAAAGAAATGATCTTTGAAATTTCTTTGGCTGAAGAAAAGAGAAGATTAGATCTTAATGAACTTGAGGAACTTAGGATGGAGGCTTATAAAAATTCAAGGATAAATAAATCTAGAGTTCAAGCCTACCAAACTGTGAATCTCAAATCCAAACACTTTAAACTAGGAAAATTCATGCTCTTGTATAGTTCAAAACATCATTTACACCCGAGAAAGTTAAGGTCTAGATAGTTAGGTCCATATGTAGTGCATCATGTGTACCCCTCCTGGGCTGACAATGTGAGAAGAGAGATAATGACCCCTGAGTCCTACCTCCAATAGGCCCTAGTATGGTGACTAGTATCGAGGGTATAATAAACACACCAATGAGAGGCATTACCCTATAAGAGAAAACATGTGAAAGAGATAGATAAGATATAAACCAACCAACTCTTGATCAAACTAAAATATGAAAGAAACCCAATTACACCTATGTAATGTCATGCAATAACTACTAAAACTAAAAGGGGAAAACTACAAGTACCAAAAGAGAGTAAAATGGCAGCGACCACGAATCTTGAACAACTCCTGCAACCCCAAACTAGTAGTAACCAGCCTGATCTCCAACCTATTCCTAGTGAATTGAAAAATAGTATATATAACATAGGGTGAGTATAATGGTATACTTAGTAGGATTCTACCCATAACCTCTCATGAAAAAAGTAAATAAAGTATGCTAAATCATAGTGAAAAATAAGTGAAACTAACTAATTACCTAAACATGCATACTATGTTCCCATCCTCACCATGGATACTCTCACCAAGTATCACATAAAAGACTATATAATATAATAAATAATGTAAAGGGTACCCAACCGCCACTTCCCCACTTCCCCACTGGTTTTCCTCTTTTCCCCAACATCATACATCCTAAGCATCTCTCTCCAAAAAAGGATTTCTCACAGACACCTAGGTGAATCACCACAACATGCACCTCATGCACCTCATGCAACACTAACACCACGTCCATGTAACCAAAGTAAACAGGTAGTTTTTGGGAGCCACCACAGCTCACAAAACATGTATCATACATTAGATATTATACCTCAAGCCATTACAACTCATACACAGAGTGAGGATCCTCAAGGCATCACATCCTATACACGTTACACCTATAATAGTCCATAGGAAAATATATCCATAATACATGTGTGTGAATAACCACAATCCATTAAAAGCCTCTACACACATATATGGGGAAAACTAACCTATGTTCCTACCATCACAAGTAACTACCAAGAGAAGAGATCGGGGCCAAAGGGGGTAGTCAGCCATCCATCCTCCCATTGGGATGTTGGGGAAAACACCCCCAGGTCTTAGAACCCATGGGGTTTGAGTTTCCCTAACTGAAAAGGTGGATTACCATATAGAAACACAAAAAGTACAGAATATAATATAGCTCATAACCATACTATTAGCATAACCTAGTCTTAGACTATACTACAACAAATGTCTCTCAGACTAATGGCTTCCACTGCTAAGACTTGATATCCTATAAGCAGACAACCATTTAAAGATCTACATTATGTTACTTTATCACTTTTTATCAGTTCCAATTTACATTAATTAATTCTTTAACCATTAATTAAACATTAAATTTTGCCACATTACATCCCATTACCATTCCAACAAAGATCCATTCCCTACAAGAATAACCAAACTGAGTCCACAACTTCTTAGAAATATTACCTCGACATTGCCTTCCACCAAGATCCAACCCCATGGGTTAACATCATTTATTCAATCATTTATTAACATCATTATCACTTTTCCCTAAATCCAAGTATTATAGAAAATCATTCTAAGCTTCCAAACACAATTGGATCAATATGGTGACTAGATGAACCAAACGTCGATTATTTTCCACCTATAGCTAGAGCACATGCCCATCCATCCTCAAGAAACTAAACATGGAAATCAATTGGTATACCCCGCATGTCTTCGTCTGTTTTAAAAGAAGGTTATGCAAGACCATATAACTCAAGTAATGGGGAAATTAAAGGTGATAAAAAAATATAAGATTCAACAAAAACCACTTTCATATCAATAGGTAATCCCATATTCAACCTGTTCTATCATCCCCAATGTCCTCCCCAACATCCACATGCATAAACTGATGCATCTCGCCAATCTAGGCATCAACTAATACCCCCAAAACTGGGCATCCCTACCCCCACATATCACAAAACCCTCCAAGATCAGCCATCCTAGGCTCACACCACAACACAAGTAGCAGGAAACAAAAAATATAGCAACTATGATCTTGGCCCTAAACAAGGCATTCAACCTTTACACACAATGAGCACTCACAAATAAAAAGCATAAGTTGTTTGACCTTTAAAAGAAAGAGGGTAAATCAGAAACCATGAAGGAATTATCTTTATCACACAACCAGTCCATTATTTTATGTTGAATTAACCGATTTAATTAAACATGAATAACTACATCCATTTGATTATCACCAAGCACAACAAAAACAACCAGATTCATTAAACATGGCGCTTTTATCTTTAGACAATTAATTTATAATTAATACCGAATTTATGTTCTTTATCAATTTCTATCAATAATGACATTCTAAATAAGAAAAACATAGATATCACATGATATAGAATATCAAGAGGCAATAACATTTATAAAAAATTGATACCAATTATTTAATCTCGTTTAAGTATTTATTATGTCAATTTCATTATGATCAAGTGGATAAAACATTCTAACTCTATGAATGCACGTAAAATAATAGAGAAGCCATAAATACCATACCTTAAAAGGTTTCCAACGTTCTTTACATGGGAATGGGCCAACACAATGGATCATAATCACCTCTCATGTAATGGCTACATCCACTCGAGGAACCCGCGATACAATTACATCAACCAACAGCCAAGAATGGTGTATTAGAAACATGGAGATCACATGTCATAACATGGAAAGAAGAACTTGAGGAAAAATATCGAGTAGCACAAAAGAACAGATGTATAACATACCTTATATTGAAGACAAATCGACACTTCTTGGTTGCACCAAGATAGGGGGTGCACATGCAGCAGGAAAAACTACAAGGGGAAACAATCCAAGGATAGTACAATCACAAAAATCCTCAGGAAAAAGGTTCAGGGAACCTCACACCAAGAGAAAGGAAAAAAAACAATGAAGAATGTATATTGGCCCTTTTGATAATCTAAATGGAGTGGCGGTTTAGATATGATTTATATTTTCCATTATTGGTGGATTTGGTCAAGACTATGCAGTTTGACTGAGTAAAGGAACCCAGACACTTAAGAATATTAAGATAGAAGTTATGGGCTTTGAATCATCCTTAGATCACATAAAATAAGGATTTGAATGTGTTTAACATCAAAGAAAACATCAAAGAGGTGAAACTATAGGAATCTGGAAACACTTCTCACAAAAGTCTCACAAATGACACTATTCAAAAATATCTCACCGACGACACTGTTCACAAATTTCTCATCGAAAACAATCTTCACAAATGTATCACTGAAGAAACTATTATGAAACATCTCACCAATGACATTATTCACAAATGTCTCACCGATGACACTGTTCAAAAATGTCTCACCGATGAAACTATTTACAAATGTCTCACGGATGACACTGTTCACAAATGTCTCACCGACAACACTATTAAAAAATGAATCATTGAAGACATTGTTCACAAATGTCTCACCAATGACACTGTTCACAAATGTCTCACCAGAAACACTATTCACAAATGTCTCACCGGTGACACGGTTCAAAAATGTCTCACCGATGGCACCATTCACAAATGACTCACTGAAAACACTGTTTACTAATGTCTCACTGAAAACACTATTAAAAAATGTCTCATTGATGACACTATTCAAAAATGTCTCACTGACAACACTTTTCACAAATGTCACACTGAATACCCAATTCACAAATGTCTCACTGACGATAGTGTTCATAAATATCTCAATGAAGACACTATTCAAAAATGTATCACTGATGATAGTGTTCACAAATGTCTCACTGATGACAGTGTTCACAAATGTCTCACTGAAGACAGTGTTCACAAATGTCTCATTAACAACATTGTTCACAAATGTCTGACTAATAACCCTATTCACAGAACTGAAAACACTATTCATAGAATTGGAGATTTGGAAAAGTGTTAGAAATAAGTCACCTTGACCTCATAGAACACCTCAACCACCAGATTTTTACAAAGGAATGGACCAGAGAGGTTCGGTCCATTATTGGTTTGGGGAACCTCTGAGCGGCACCTGGGTCGGGATGTCACAAAGTGGTATTAGAGCCTCCTTTATTTTCTTTTGTTTTATTGTTTTGGAATATTAGATTGGATATTATTAATTTATCATGATTTGGTAATGAGATATTCCTGGGATTAGCTAACCCACATATAGGGAAAGGCCAAATTACCTAGCATGGGACATTGTTGTTTTGTATTCTACAAATTACAATTGATTCGATTCCATCATTGGGTGAAAAACTTGTATAGTGATGTTATTATTTATACTATTGAGGATTTTATATTAGTATGGCCTGATGATATTGGGGCATTCCATATCATGCATCATTTTATGGACTTGTTAGAAATGGCATGTCATGCATTATGCCATGCCACACAGGATGCATTGCTTGACTACATGACCTTATTATATTCTCATTATGTGGTATAAATGTTATTTTGATAAAATTTCATGCATGGATTTGATAAATGAGTGGTTGTGCTTAAATAGACACCACATTTCACTTTATAAGGGGTATGGTCCCTTATAAATTGGAAGTGGTGATCTATACAATTCAAACTTTAAAGGAACATGTTATAAATGAGAATCAACTTAAATGGAATTAAAATCTAAAATGAAATGGTCACTGTTAAATAGGGATGAAAATTTACATTTAAATGGTGTTTTCCTCTATACATTATGATTGAAACTCTATATACTCGGACAAATATAGTAAAACACAGAGCTTGACCCAGACTCGACCTTAGTAGTGGGAAGTAGGTAGCATCACTTATGTTCTATATAAATGTTCTGTCACCCAGACCTGGAACTTTGAGTAGGTAGAGGGGTGTGACTATTACATATAAAGGATTTTAGCTATCCTATTATTATATCTATGATCGTTATCATGATCAAACCTATATGAGCAGTGTGTTTGTAATTTTTAGATCTATTCCACCATGATGTCCTCTAGTCATTTTCTATGAGTGTGGTGACAACCATGCTCTAGAGGTGGTGGTCCCTGAGCTGCCAGTGATACCTCCAGTAGTGCCACCTGTATAAATTCTTCCTATTCTTGATTTGAGTGATGATGCCTAGATTTGAGGATATTTTATATGAATTATTCAGACTATACAGAGAGATCCGTTCTCTTCCCCTTATATGGGAGAGTTGAATCGGCTGTTTCAGTAGCAGTGTCCTCCCATGTTTTCAGGGGATAATGGACCACAAGCTACAAAGTTATGGATGGTGACCATTTTATATATATTCTAGCATCTTGAGACAGCTCCTAAGTGGATAATGAAACTCGTTACTTATATGTTTTGGGGATCCTCTAAATGCTAGTGGGATATTATTAACCAGGCAGGTCAGTATTGGAATGTTACTTGGACAGATTTCTAGTCAATATTCTATAAAAATTTCTTCGCCAAGACCACAAGGGCTGATATTTCTAGAGAGTACATAAACCTTCAGCAGATTTCTATGATGGTTATAGACTATACAAATCATTTTATATATATTTAGTGCTTTTCACCCATATATACTACTGATGATCCAACAAAAGTGAGACGATTAAAGGATGACCTTAGGCATTCTATTAGTTCTCAGGTGAATTTTATATGATTGACTATCATATATGATATAGTGAACCAGGACCTTATCATCAAGCAGAGCCTATGGGAATCATATAGTATAAGCCATGATCGTTCATAACCGAGATAGGTTACTGGCACGACTAGAGATCATAAGCAACATGTAGAGATTGCATATGTGAGAAGCGACAACTAGGTGACACCCACTAAAAATTATATGTTTTTTCATAAGTGTGGGAATCCTGGGAATAAGAATCACCAGTTTCACAAAGATCTAGTTGAGTGACAAAATTACAATAGATTGGGGAATCTTAAACATTTCCGCAGGACCTTTCCATATGTTCTGAGTGGTATTGGATCTATATCAGCTTCACCTTCAGGAGCAGGATCAGTAGCACCTCACCAGGTAGGTATCTAGAGTATTACTGGATGTACAGGTAGAGGATGAGGTCATGTCCATGGTAGCCAGACTTCTTATATTTAGTACTAGAAGAGTGGAACCGCTCCAGGTAGTCAGGTTACAACACAAGGATATGGACCAGGCCATATTTATTCAGTGCAACCTATACCATATGAGTAGGATGCCAGGTAGTCTACTATTAGAGGTACTATTATTATATTCTCTACTATTACATCTTCCTTATTCGATATATATGCTTCACATTCCTTCATATTTGTGGATATTGTGAAGAGCCTTGGGAATCATGTTGAGTTATCCTACAACATTATGACGCTTGAAACACCTTTGGGTTTATGATCTAAAATTGCATGAAAATGTAAGGAATTTCCTCTTGCAGTAGGCATCCATCATTACATATATTACATATTAATCCTTGGGATGAAGGGATTTGATTTATTCATTAGGATTGATTGTTCAGTCCCCTATCCTACCTATGTAGATTGTTACCATAGGAGGGTGTTGTTTACTTCACTAGAGGGTGGAATATATATTCACAAACACAATTTGGATGTACAGAAAAGTAGATATGGACCAGAGAATCATGTGCTAGGTGGAATGACTACCCAGATTTTTATCCATTACATGGATGATCATGGGTTACATTAGAATGAATTCCCTCATGTAGTTCATCGATTCATGTATGTTTTCCCTGATGGATTTTTTTGGACTACCTCCTGAGAGAGATAGGTAGAGTTTACTATTGATATAGTTCTTGAAGCTAGAATAATATCCATTCCTCATTACAACATGTCTATTATTGAGTTTCAAAAGCTCAAGAGGAAACTAGAGGATTTAGAGGCCAAGGGTTTTATATATCCCAATACTTCTCCATAGGGTTCATCGGTACTTTATCCAAGAAGGTGGATAGAACCCTTAGGCTTTGTGTGGATTAACGAAAGTTAAATCATCTTACTATAAAAAACCAGTATCTATTACCTTGTATAGACGAACTATTCAACTAGTTTAGAGGATCTATAGTTCTCGAAGATTAATATGAGATCAGGTTATCATTGAGTTTGAGTCAGGCCTTAAGATATTCCATGTATGAATTTATTTAGTCAGTAAAACTTATAGGAGTATCTTATTATTCCATTAGGTCTTACGAATTTAACAATTGTCATTATGGATTTTATGAATAAGGTTTTCCGTCCCTATATGGATTCCCTTATCATGGTCTTCATATATGACATCTTTGTGTATTCTTCTACTCGGAGTGACCATGATACACATCTTGAGATAATTTTGAATACACTGTGTGAGAACAAACTCTATGCTAATCTCATTAAATGTCCCTTCTGGATTAACAAGATACACTTTATAGGTCATATTATCTCAGAGGTATGAATTTCAGTTGACCCAGAGAAGGTGAGGGCTGTAGTCACCTGGAAGCAGCCCAATAACAACTTTGATATATGGAGTTTCTTTGAGATATATGGTTATTACAAGAATTTTATACATAATTTATTAGTATTATCAGTACCTCTTATAGTCTTGACTAAAAAATGTGTGAACTTTATATGGTTTGAATTCTGCAACAACCTTCCAGGAGATGAAAGAGAGATTGACTTCAGTGCTACTATTGATTCTTCTAGAGTGAGGAAGAATATATATAGTATATTATAACACATCAAGTATTGGGTTGGGATAACTTTTGATGTAGGAAGATTGAGTATCTATGTATGGGTCACAACGGTTGAGGCCTAATGAGTGGAATTATCCAACACACGATATCGAGTTAACATCTGTTGTTCATGACTTGAATTGTTGGAGAAATTACCTATTAGGAGATAGTTTTATGATGTTTATAGACCAAAAAAGAATTAAGTGGGAATATACAGGCAAGAGAATTTCAAAAGGAGGAGGATGGAGGAAGTTCAGACTTGATTCGGCCTACAGTTACCTTGTGCAATAGGTTTGAAGGTCTTTAAGAGGCTGATTTGAGTTCTGGTCCTGTTTTCCTAGGCGAGGGGGATGGGATCGGCGGGAAGAAAATCAAAGGGAGTGATCATGGCCACTTGGAAAATGAGGAGTCAAGTCCAAAAAGTAATAAAGGTTTCAGGAAGAGTAAGGGGAAGAAGGATTAATCCTCTCTATCCCTTCCTTTGGAGACTCAATCTGCTAAAAAGATGAGCGACAAGAAGATGGACATGGAGACGCTGAGTTGTAAGAGGGCAGGGGGTCAGGGTGATCAAGCCTTGTTTCTCCTTTTAAGTTCTGAAGAAGAAGTGATAGAGAAGGTTTTGTTGCTCAATGAAACTGAGGAGGAGGAAGCTAAGATGATGGGGATATCACTTCAGGTGTCTCTCAATGAGGAAAAATTTTCATGGATTGACACACAATACTCAATCTTGGTATGGGGTTTCAATGGAGGGAAAATCAGCATCGATGAGTACATTTAGACCCGGGATCAGCTTACTTCTGAGCTTGAGAAGCGGATGTCGGATGTAGCAGATTTACAGGTTTCATCTTTATCTTGGAAACTATTTAGGGAAATAGATTCGGGTAATATCAAGTTTCTATTTAATGATTCTGTTTAAGTTTGTGGCTTCGATCGGTTGGTTTTATAGAGTTATTTGTGCGATCTATGTTGGTCCTTGGATCTTCTTTTTGTTTTCCTGTGTTAGGTCTTTGATGCTTGTCTTTAGTAATCTACTTGGACCAGCTCCGAAAGGGGATCAAAGCATTTAGTATTCACCAGTACAGGTCCTTTGGATCTGGATGATTGAGAGGGTATTGCTCCGCCATCGGTTCCGTGCTCGTTCAATTCAGCACGAGACTGCTTGCCGAAGGGCCTACGTTGGTGAAGGCTTGTCTTCATGGCACATCTTCTAGGGTGAGGCCGGTCCAGTAGTTCTTTATTGATTTTATTTATCTGCGTGTGTTGTAATGCGATTGTCCAAACAGTTTTTGCAGTTTCTCACTTTTACATAAAAGTGTTTTGATAATAAAAATGTAATTTTCAGTCACATAGAGGTGTATAATGATCATGAAATTTCTTTACTTGCATCATTATCATGGACACCTTCACTTTTGGAGAAGGTGTAGGTGAGATGTTTTCCATATCCTGAAGGCTTGGTCCTACAAGACAATATTTCTAGTGAGGACTTTACTCTAGATTAGTCTATTAATGATGAAAACATTCTACATATACATGGGCATATTTGGGTCCCCATAGATATTAGAGAGGATATTATGTGAGAGCTACATGCTTCTCAGTGGGAAGTGAACCCAATTATATCCATGATGTATCATGATATGTGTTGAAAATATTGGTGTCTAGGGATAAAACATCAGATAATGGGTTTTATCACTAGGTGTTCCACCTATAAGCAGGTGAAAGAAAAACACCAGTGACCTGATGTCTTGATATAACTGTTACCAGTTTCAGAATGGAAATGGGAAGATATTTAAATAGATTTTTTCATAATCTTACCATGGTTTCCTTGAGGTAGTGACACTGTTTGGGTAGTCATGGATCAACTGATGATAGTATCCTACTTCCTCCCTATCCAGGAGACTTTATCAGTTGATGATATGGGAAGACTGTATATCCTTGAGATTATAGAGCTACATAGAGTCCCTTGTACTATTATATAGGGGACTTCATTTTATATCAAGGTTCTAGTAGGGTTTATAGAGAGTTATGGGTACACAGGTCCTTCTGAGTAAAACTTTTCACTCTCAAACTGATGGCCAGTCATAACAGACTATACAGGTGATGGAGGAAATTCTCCTACCATGCATCCTTGATTTTAGTAGTTCTTGGGAAAATAATATCCCTATCATCATGTTCTCCTACAATAAGAACTATCAGGTGATGATTCTGATGGATCCTTATGAGGCCCTATACAGTAGTTTGTGTCGTTTACCTCTATGCTAGTTAGAGGTAGGAGAGGTAGTACTACTAGGTCCTCATCTTGTTCAGGATACATTAGAGTAGGTTTATATTATCAGGAAGAAGATGTATACTTCTTAGTCTATACATAAATCTTATGCTGATCACCATCGATGACCTATGGAGTTCGAGGTTAGTAATCATGTTTTCTTGAGGGTATCACCCAAACATTGGCATAGATAGATACAAAGTAAAGGGAAGTTGTTACATCGTTATGTCATACCATTTGAGAAATTGGATAGAGTTAGGTTAGTAGCCTATTAGTTTCTATTATTTTAGAGGTACCGTGTCATGCATGATGTTTTCTACATTTCATAAATTCACCATTATCATGCTGAGTCGTCACATACTTATGATCCCGAGGATGTTGAGCTGGATATTGATGCTTCTTTTGAGGAGTATCCTATTTGTATCATTGACTAAAGCACGAAGGCTCTATGGGGATGGTATGTCCCTTTAGTAAAATTTCCATGTAATCATGGTCATATATAGGATGAGACTTGGGAGTGAAAGGCTGATGTCCGTGATTAGTGTTCAAAGTTATTCTCCGATAGTGTTTTACCACCCTTAGAAGGTGGACTTAGGGATGAGTTACTTTAAGTGGGGAATACTATAAGAACTCAGTTCTTATATTAGGTATTAACCCTTTTACTTTTTAGTCTAATTCTTTGGGTATTACCTAAAATTAATGCCTAATTATGTTGATAAGGTTATCGGGGTTTTCAGGGCTTGTTTAGAGTTTGTATCCCTAGCAAGTAGAAGAAAAAACTAGGCCACATGGTTAATAGAAACTGTGAGACCCAACCCATATATTTTTTCATAACCACGCGGGGAATTTAAGAGGGCCCAAAAGGGACAAAAAATTTCCCTAACTGTGCACCCAAGGCTTCACATCCATGCCAAAACTCTGTAGTTTTGAGCATCGGTGAATGGTACAGTTGGTGCATGGTTTTTCAAACTGTACAACAGAATCATGCAGGTTCCCTATTAATATAGTGAAGTGTGCATTTTTAGAACACGGGTTGGCCATCCACACGGACAAACCATGCCACCCCCTAATTTTTGGGATAATTCTTATATGCTTATATGTTTAACCCCACCTTCCTCTTCCTCTATTTTCCAGCATGCATGAGTTTTCTTCTCCCGTTGAGATCCCTCTTTGGATCTAAGCTAGGTTCATTGATATCATGTCCAACTAGACCCTGATTAGATCACCGTTCATCTCATTAGATATCCATTGGTGAGTAATTTATTCATCTTTCACCTTTCATCATTTCTATTTATCTTAAAAGATTTATTTAGGTGAAATCTCATATGCCTTATTTTTAGGGCGTTAATCTATTTTGATATTTTCATTAGATATAGACCAAACCAAAGGATGATAATTGATGAGTAATACTCTACATGAATAAGGTAGGTGTTCTAGTTATTAAACCTAAATGTTGAGATAGTTTAAAATATGTGTCATTGTGCCATATGTTGGTTTCCCATGTGTTTCCCATAAATTTAACCTACCTTTAAATGTTTTCATTAATTGATAACCTAATGAAATTCTTAGGTCCCTTAAATAATGGCCTCCCCCTTATGATGTGATGATCATATTTCCAATGTGTCTATAAATAACTAAACAATAAAACCAGAATCTAAATGGTTTTGGCACGACTTCCCTGTTGTGATAACATTAATGAAATAGATAATTGTTGTGGTATATCATGGTTAATACACTTATCAATTTAAGATGAATTGAATGGAGGTGAGTGGTATGACCACACCACCAAATTAAATTGAACAATGGTTACACCCTTTCAATTAATGAACATTAATGAGTTATGAATTATAAATTGGCTCGTATTAAAGCTAATTATTACTTATCATTGTTTATGTATGGGTATGATGACCCTTATTAATTATGTTAAATGATCATGGTGACCCTTATTCATGTTATATATACATGGTAATGAAATCCACTTTTTATAATATGATACATGGCCTCAAAGACCCTTAATAAATGTGATAAGGGAATGAATACCCTTTATAAAAATGATACATGGTCATGATGAACCTCATGATGATATACAGACATATCAACCCTTTATAAATGTGATACAGGCATGAAGACCCTTAATAAATGTGATATGGGAATGGAGACCCTTTATAAATGTGATACAGGCATGGAGACCATTTATAAATGTGATAAATACATGGAGACCCTTTATAAATATGATAAATGGGGATGAAAACCCTTATGATTATACCTCAATGCTTCTCTAAACATAGGGCATAGTCTCCACATTGACACACCCTAGACCCTCGCTACTTGTTAGAAACCTCTGGAGTATGGGGAGGTGTGATTGAGGCAATGTGGTCCACTGGTTTAGGGAATCTACGAGTGGGACTTGGTTTGATACATAACATGAAATATGGTTTATAATAAGTAACATGTCTCAAAGAATCATAATTGAGACTAAGAAAACCCTTACGGCTTGAGTAACACTTTAATCAAAATCCCTTGAAAGAGTGAACATGTAATTGAACTTAAAATACCACAATTAAAAGATAATTCATGATATTATATATCAAATAGATATTAAATATAGAGAATAAATGAATTAGGTTCATAATACGAAACATGTATCAAAGAGATGAATTTGTGATGAAAACCCTTACCTCAATCTGGATTCTCTCTATACTTGCATCAAATTTACGAAATAATTAAATTAAGTTAATTAAATAAATATATAAATTATAACGTTATTCATAATTATAATCATTTAAAGACCTCATTTATAATTATTCTATACATATAAACATTAATTTGTTTTTACCTACTTTCAATACCGAGTGTAAGTAATCTTTATCATTTTGAACTAGTTTCATAAAAATGGTTTTGGTATTCATTATCATTACAAATTTCATCATTTAAATATAATTCAAGGAATTGGGATAGATTTCAAATGATACTTATAAATATTATAATTCATTACATGATAGTTTTGGTTAAAAAACATAAATATGAAATCGACGATGATCATGTTTCAATGATTCTTAAGGAACGAATGGTGTTTTCTTAATTAATGAGTTTAATGTTGATATAAACTTACCTGAACCCAAAAAAATTATTTTCATATTTATATCATATTATTCAGGTAAATAAGTTTTCATTGTCATTCATGATATAAATGAACAATATTTTTTGAGTAAGTGGTTAAACCAACCCAAACATGAGCCTACCATGATTAATGGATGATTTTAAGGTGATTTACATATAATATCATAATACCAGAACCATGATGATATTATTTAGTCTATATTAGTGTAATTTATTATTATTTTAAAGGAGTATAAAGATAATATAATTTATATAAATTCATTACTTTGAAATAATTGATTATTTTCCTCTGAGTTCACTTATTTTTAAATGACTAAATTAACGATAGTCATTAGTTTATCATATCATTAATTGGTTATATAATTTATCATATTAGAACCTTAATTATATTATTAAAATAATATTTATCCACTAATATGATCCTCATGACCCTCCATGCAAGGCGGTGAAGGAAAACAAAACATGTTGTGTCGTGAAGGTGATAGTCCACACAACACACGAGTAACATTTTGTTTTTATTAATATAAAAGGGAAAATGTGATTGATGATTATTTTCATAATATAATATAATTAATTATATAACTAATAATGATTTTATTACATATGTATTTAAAAATTTTAATAGGAAAATAGAAATTTAAATGGAATAATTTAAGTAAAAATAATCACTCATGTTGAGAACATTGAGATTTTCTTATAAGATCCCTTGAAAATGCATGACATTGGCTAATATCTTGTGCCTATAAGTTTAAGAGTGTGAAATATTATTATAGGGGAATTAAAAAAGGTACATTTTTACGAGGAAACATAATTTTAATGAGTTATTTTAAGGGGTGGTGAGAGACCCCTTTTACAAGTGGTGAGATGCCCCTTTTATAAGTGATGAGAATGTCATTTTTATAAATATTTCAACATAATATAAGAGAGAACATGTTAAACATGTAAAGAGAATAAAAAATTGATAAATAATATATTGGGGGAAATATATAAGGATAATAAAGACCCCATTAAATCAATTATAGACATTTTTTATCATGTTTCAAGACCTTTATCCCTTGAATTATTACTTCTACACATTTAGCTTTTATTGCGGTAACTAGTTTTTACCTAAGGTAACTTAATATTTATGGATAGAAATTAAGTGGTCCTTATTATATAATTTGGACCCACCAATTGTAAATTTTAAATCCATTTCATTTGATTCAATTTGTAAAAATGATGAAATTAATTTTAAAATAAAAATGTATAATGTATTAAAAACAATTTTTGAGAAAATATTATGTTTTAAAATGTAAAATATGAGTTTTTAATTTTAAAAAAATATTTTTAAAATTAAAAATTAAAATTTATAATACATATTTTATCTTATAAAAAGGATTCATGATTTATTATTCGTACTTATATACTAATAATATCATAAAATCCATGTTAATTGTAAAAATTGTATTTTGTACTATTCACCTAAAAAAAATTATTTTAGAAAGATAACATAAATTAATATTAATATTATATAATTATGATTAATCACAAAATTATGTTCATTTTTCTAAAATAAATTTCTAAAATTTGATAATTCAATATTTTAATAAAATCCCAAAATATAGTGGAAAACTATTTATATTGGAAAATAGCTTTTTAAAATGTTATCCATTCTTTATTCTCATTTCCTATAAATAATTAATTAATGTATTGGTAATATTTTATTCATATTATAAATATATTTTATTATTATGTAACCACAATATACACTGTTTCTCGAAATAAAACATCAATTTTAGAAAAATATATTTTTATGCATAAAATGAATTTTTAGTTGTTTTAGATATACTAATTTAATTTAATTCATATTAAAATTATACGTTATTTAATTTATATAAATTTTTCATAAAATGATTAATTTAATTCATTATTTCTAATTTAATAGATTGGTTTTAATGCTCATAATTAATATTTATATTTTTATTAAAATATATCATGGTTTCGTTTAAGTTCGATGTTGTGTGTGGAGAAAACTATTGAACACATGAATTATTAAAAGGTAATAATATATTAAATTTTTATAGTTTTAAATAACCCCATAAATAAATTTCACCCTCAAAAATTGACTCATAATACCATGGTAATTTATTTAGAGAATTCATAATTAATGAGACACTTCTAGAAAATCATGATTTTATTTAGAATGAGGAATGAGATTTATCTATATGAAAATTTATTATAAGTTCCTTATAAAGGGATCTTACCCATTCATAATTTTAAACATAATTATACTAAGGGAATAAGAACTATATCCATAAGGAATAACTTCCCAAAAACCTTGAAAATGATTTATATTATAATCATAACACTAGGGGTTTTTATTTATAACTCAATATCTAGTAGTTGGTGAAAATTTACATGACATATAATACTAGAAAATATAGAGTGAAAAGTCATTATCAAATTCATTAGTTGTATTTTCATAGGATTTTCCTTGTTTTCATGGTTATTGGGGACTATTTCCCTCATTGGACATTGGATTGGGACATTGAGTCACATAATTCCCAAATCTATTGAAATTTAAGCAATATATTTTTATATATCCTCTCTTTCCATTACACATGTGAGTATGATGACCTTAATATCTACACTTATAACATTTACATGTCCCTTTAAATCAATTTCCCCCATGCTTCTTCCCACAGTTTTGACATGTCAAAAATTGAATCTTCTTTCCTTCATCATATTTTTCAGTTGATCTTTCATGAGACTCCATATTTATATTATTTGGTGGGTTTGGGTCCTCTATTATGTTCACATTGTTGATCATATTTTGTGATAGTTGGTTTGAAAAAATCATGAGGTTTCTCACTCTAGCTCCCATTAGGATGGGTTGTTCGTTGATGTAATCTTCACATTGTCCCTAACACCCATGGTTCCTTTTAGTTCCATCCATTACTAAAACGAAAAGGGTTGACATGAGTGATGAAACATTAATAATAAATAGTAATTATCATAATCAATAACATAAAAGGGATTAAAAATTAAAACATTTTACCCTTATTATCACATTAGCCTATACTTCCTTTAGTTAAACCTACACCAATATTATTTTACCTATACCATTATTGGTTTGACTTAGGTTGCTTTGAGTTAGGTTATCTAATACATATTAACCTAATCCTCAAAATAGATATCCCAAATGACCATGAACTTTATTAAAATATTCTAAACCCAAAAAATCATTGAAAATTATGATATCAAATTCAAACTTATCTCTTATCTAAGAAAACACATAACAATTAATATGTACCTTAACTAATGAATATCTACGTTTTAATATATGTTATCCATGTAAAATTTTGTATTTGGTTATCTAACCTAAAAAATTTCAAATCGCTCATAATTGTATATAAATAGAATGTGATTGACCAAAAATATCCCATGAGAGTGTCAAACTAGGAATGCAATTATTCCTATTTGTTGTGAACCAATTGATGATAAAGTCGATACCCAATCCGCCCTTTTCAGGATTATTACCCCTAGGTACATCTATTTTAGAGCCTGTATCCACTTATTGTATCTAGAATGAGATGCAATTTCTAAGAAAAATACATAATCAAGACTTTACCGAAACAAAAAGATGACATCCTATAATTAGAATCATCATTAGGGTTTTTACTAAGGTTATCTAACCCTAATCCCAAAATAAAATGTGCATTATAAACATAAAATTAAATCATATAATTATCCAAAAGTGTTATATTTAAATTTTAAATTATGATAAAACTTAACTTACTAACCCTTAAATTTTCCTAAAAAAATATCATAATCTCCAAAGTTATCTAAACCTTTCATTTGATACAAAATGTGATACCTTGAACCCACGCACCTAGATCTGATTCCATAAACACATACTTTACATACTTAATTTAATAACAACTATAAAATCTTGTAAATAACCACCCTTAATTACAAAATCAATAATAATTATTGTATCTCTTAAAATTTGGGGATATTTTCTGGTTTATAGATTTACATAATTAAGAAAAAACATAAAATAATAAATCCCACCTTCATTTTATCAAAAATACATTTTTTAACTATTTACGAAACTACTTAATCTATAAAAAATCTTAAAAATATCTTATAAATTATTTTACATATTCTATCATTCTAAACATGTCACATGTACAAATTTTCTTCATAGCTTTAGGAAATAGAAACATAATAAAGGGTGAGGTAAAATGCTCAGTAAGAAAAATATAAAACTGATGCAATCATGGATTAAAAATAGAATAAATATTATAGAAGGAAAAAGTAAGCAACATGAATCCATAATCAAATTGAAACTCAGAGCATTCTATAACCATGAAAATAAATGAAAACATGGATATCAATAATACTGATCTCATATTAGTGGGATGTATAAATATGAGCATAAAAAACTAGCTATCAAGGCCTTGTACCAAGGCACTATCCTGTTATGGGAAGGGGCATAAACTAAAAACCAACCTGTTTTTCCTCATGAGACCCATCGATGCATCGAGGAGATATATAATTATGAGCTCCACCCATCACTAAATTATGTCCAATTCTTTCACCATAAGAGGAATAAAGACCTTTAATACCATTCAATGAGGAACTTATTACTGAATAAAACTTGGTTATCCTTATAATGAGAAATGTTGAAATCAAATACATAATCAATATATGTTAGCATTCAATAATCATAAATAATATTAATAATTTCACCCCATGTTAATAAAGGGATAACATGATCATAATAAATCCTTATAAATAAGGTGTATGGATAAACTATACATATTCAAATTTCTAATAATCCTCCATATTGGAATAATAATATAAAAAATTCCAATATTTTTCACTATGTCAATAAAAGGGATAACACGATCATAACTCATCTGGAGGAAGAATATGGATGGTTAAATAATACATAGTAAAATTTCTAAAAATCATAATTATTCGAATAAAAACATATAGAATGCCAATAATTTTCCCTATATTAATATAATAACATTATTTCTAGGTGAACATCATCCAATATGAATTATGTAAAAGGTTATGGTCACACCATATAAATCAATGAGTATATGACTATTCCAATACAAAAAATATTCATAATAATAATCCATACATAGAAGGAATTTGGATGGTTTCAGATGATTATTTCCCTGATGTAATAAGGAAATATAGAAGGGTGTTGACATATATAAAAAACACCATCACAAAAATAATGCTTCAAACAATAAAAAAAGAAGGGATCAATAATCAAATTGCTTGATACCAAACGGTAAATACAAAAAATCATAATTTATATATATTGGAGGATAAATCATAAAAAATAAACCACATTATGATAAATAATTTTTAAAATAAAAATGTAAGTGGAAATGAAATTTTAAAATATCTTTTAGAAAACATTTTTAACAATAACATACAATACAAATTTACAAGTCTCTTTAAAAGGTAACAATTTAAAAGGTGACATGAAATATTTTGAAAATATTTAATTTTAAAATAATCCCAAATAATGGATACTTAAAAAAAATAAATTTTATCTTGTATAAATAGGGATATGAAGAAACAACATGTGAACGTGAAAGGAAAAAACATTTTTATTATTTTCAAAGTACATTTTTTCAAAATATTCATTGTAAGATGTGTAAAAAAAATCATTTTTAATAAAACTTAATTTAAAAAAATAGGATTATAAAATACCATATAATAAAATATAAGGGTGGTAGAACCTAATCATAGAAGGAAGAAGTTCACAAGAAAACATTATAACTCAAGGAAGGAGACTTGAGCTATCAATATCCCTTATAAGAAATATACACCAAAAATAACGAATCATTTAAAAAGTAGTTTATTTATAAAAATATAAAAAACAAGAGAATATCCCTTAATAAAATCAAAGGTAATAATGTACCCAACTTATATGTTCAGGTGAATGATAATAACTCAATGAATGAAAATGGAGTAACCAAAAACTCTCATGACTGAGATAACACTTGAGTCAAAATATGTTTGAAGAAAATATCTTTATTTGGATTAGTTTATCCCATGAATTATAAGAAAATATAGTATAGATAATTCACAGAACAATAAATTAATAGAGAACTATACAAATTAAACAAGGTTCTAAGAATGCAACATGCCTCAAAGAATCAGAATGGATACTAAGAAAACACTTACGGCGTGAGTAACACTTTAATAAAAACCCATTGAAAGAGTGGAATTGTAATTGAACTTAAAATAACATGATTTAAATATAATTAATGATATTATATCTCCAATATTAATTATATACACTACATGAATGAATTAGTTTCATAATACCAAACATGTCTCAAAGAGAGGAATTTGAGAAAAAAAACTTACCTTGATCCTGACTCGTTATTCAATTACACTAAACATCCTGAATAATTAAATTAAGTTAAATAAATAAATACCCAATAAATTTATTCATAAATATAACCATTATAATACTCATTTAAAATCATTATATACCTATAAATATTAGTTAGTTTTTACCTATTATCATCACTAGGTGATAATAATCTTTATTAGTTTGAACTAGTTTCTTAAAAATAGTGTTGATATTCATTCTTGTTACAATTTTCATAATTCAAATATTCTTAAAGGTACTATAATATTTGTTAAATTATAGTTATTAATGGTGAGATTAATTCCATGTTAGTTTTTGTTTCAAACCATTAAGATAAATTCACCAATGATCATGTTTCGATGATTCTTAACAAATGAAAGATGTTTTCTTAATTAATGAGTTTAATGTTGATATAAAATTAAAAGAACAAACTATTTACATATTTATATCATATTATACTTTAAATAGGTTCTCATATCCATCCATGATATAAATTCATAGTATTGTTCAAGATGGTGGTTAAACTGACCCAAACATAAACCTTAATGACTAATGGATGATTATGATGTGGTTTAGTTGTAATATAATTATACCATATTCATAATGATATTATTTAGTATTTATTAGTGTCATATATAAGAATTTTAATGTATTAAAAATAGAATATAATTTATATAAATTCATTACTATGAAAGAATATATCATCTTATTTTTAGTTCACTCATTTTAATTAATTGAGTTAATGATAATCATCTGTAGATAATTTAATTTATAGTTTCTAAAATTTGCCATAAAATTAACTTAATGATATAATAAAAATAATATTTATCCTTTAATACCATCCTAATGACCATCCATGTAAGGATACAAAGGAAAAAAACATATTGCATCGTGGAGGTAGTAGTACGCACAACACATGAGTTATGTTTTCGGTTTTCTTAATAGAAATCGGAAAAGGTGATTAATGATTATTACCATAACATAATTAAATTTAATATATAACCAATACCAATTTCATTACATAGGGATTTGAAATTTATAATTGTAAAAGTTAAATATAAGTGGAATAAGTAACGTATAAATAATTACTCATGCTAGTACTTTGAGATTTCCTTGGATGATCAATCAGAAAGGGATGTTATAGTATAATATCTTGTAAACAGAATCTTAAGGTTATGAAATAATATTCTAAGGGAAGTAAAAATTCTAGGGTTTTAGGATGAAACCGAATTTTTATAAGTTCCTTGAATGAGTGGTGAGATGCCCGTTTTATAAGTGGTGAGAATGACATTTTTGTAAATATTTCAACTTAATATAAATGGATAACATGTTAATCACATTAACTAAAACTAAAATTGAGAAATAATTGATTTAAGAAGATATAAATTCAATAAAAAAATCATCTATACAATTATAGATATGTTTTTATTATTTTTCAATCCCTTTACCCCCTTGAATTATTACTTTTACCCTTTTAGCTTTTACCATGGTAACTAGATTTAACCTAAGGCAACTTAATCCATATACCTAAAACTAATGTGGTACTTATCAGATAATTTGGGGAAAATAATTCTAAATTTTAAATATATTTCATTTGATTCAATTTATAAAAGCGATAAAAAATAATTTTAAAATAAAAATGTATATTTATTAAAAATAATTTTTGAGAAAATATTACTTATATTCTAAATTATCAAATATGGGTTTATAAATTAAAACAAACATTTTTAAAATTATAAAGTCACATATATAATACATATTTGATCTTATAAAAAGGTTTCGTGAATTACCAATCCATTATTATATACCAATATTTCCATAAAATTGTTGTTATTTGTAAAAATGGTATTTTCCACTATTCACATAAAAAACAATTATTTTAGAAAAATACCTTTAATTAATCTTATTATTATGTTAATATTATTAAGAAAAAAATTATTTTAATGTTATCAAAATAAATATATAAAACTTTATAATTCAATATTTTAATAAAACCCAAAAATATTGTGGAAAACTGTTCATATTGGAAAATAGAATTTTAAAATTGTCATCAATTATTTAATATTATTTCATATAAATTAATAATTAATTTATTGGTAATATATTATTTATTTTATCAATATATTTTATTATTATCTAACCATAATATACATAATTTATTTGAACAAAACATCAATTTGAGAAAAATATATATTTAAGCATAAAATGATTTCTTAGTAATGCTACCTATACTAATTGAATTTCATTCATATTAAAAGTATCCATTATTTTATTTCTATAAACATTTCATAAATCAGTTAATCATATTCATTCATTCTAACTCAATGGATAGGTTTTAACGATCATACTTAATATTTATATTTTTATTAAAACATATCACAGTTCTATTAGTTTGGTGTTGCATATAGAGAAAGTTATCAAACATATTGACTTATTTATAAAAAATCATTCATTAAAATTTTGAGGTGTTACACTTATTACCCCTGAAAGCTATTTATGGTGTTTTAACTATGGTTGGATTAATTTTAATAGAGTTCTCAGTTCCACTCAGTGAATCATTTCTCATCACACTTTCATATTAAAGTTCTTCCCATTCATTTGAAATTGTAGATGTGTACTAGAGTTTGGAATGACATATGCTATTAAATGTATACCCAATGACACAAAATTTTATATTCAACTACCTTGGATGACATGCTCTAGCTTTATCATTATTTTTTATTTATGTATGGAATTTATTATGGAAATTTTGGAGTTCCATCAGGTTTTTGACGCATGAGTTGCTGATTAAACTTGTTCTTTGATCATGGATATAGATGAAAGATTCATGAACATTCAAGTGAATACCTAATTCATGCATGTGGTAATATATGTGTATAACTACTTAAAATCTTCAGATAGTGTAATCTCATTACACCTCGTGTCTACATGATTAATTTTTTTTAATAAAATTTTCTGGGGTATGGGTCTAGTCATTTCAGATTATTTATGTTATATTTATGTTATTAATAATTTTTTATGTTATATTTATGTTAATAATGTAATATTTATGTTGTATTTATGTTATATCTACATTAATAACTATTATTTACATTATATGTTCGATATATCTATATTAATAAATAATATTTACATTACAACTTCATTATTAATTACTATTATTTATGTTATTAATAACTATTATTTACATCTTTGAGGGATATTGGGAAGGTCTTAAGTTTGAATCTTTCTGAGTACTTTTTAGGCATCAAAAAATTTTCTCTATACTTTGTACCCCTTCCCCTATACCGTTGTAATTATTTACATTATATTTACATTATCTAATATCATATATTTATGTTATATAAATTTATATTTACATAGATATACCATAAATATAATGAAAACTATAACATCATATAATATAATTATAACATAAATAAAATGTTATTAACATAAATATAACATAAATAATAGTTATGATAAAAAATGTAACGTTATTAACATAAAATAATTAAAATGATTACTTGTTAATATTTAATGTTAATTATTATTAATTCTTGTCAATTATTAGTTATTATTGTTAATTATTTCTAATCATCTATCATTGTTCATTTTTATTATTTATTATTAATTATTATGAATAAATTGAAAATTATTTTTAATTATCAGTAATTACATATAAATTAATATCAATTCTTATTTTTATAAATTAATTATTACTAAATATTTATTATAATTTTTTTCAAAACAATAATAATAAAATCATTATTATCATTAATATGAAATATATAATTTATTAGTTTATTTATGTTTTTGTAACACACGCACACACACTTATTAATGTATATTATTTTCTATTTTTTATTAATTAATTACAACACATTAAAGGTTTTAATGCATTTTATTTAAATTTTAAATGAAATGCATTAAAACCCATACCAAATTTCAGAAAAGATAAATATGTTAAGGATATTAACACATTTTCAACCCATATCTAAAAACAGTTTTGACCTAAACCATTAAAATAAATTTTTTTGAAAAAACATATTAAAAAACTTATCTGATGTAAATTTTATATGAATAAGTGAATACTAGAATAATAATGATCATAATAAATCCATAGAAGGAAGGGTGAATGGTTTCAAATAAACATAACCCCAATGCAATAAGGAAAAATAGAAGTGTGTTGACATAAATGGAAAACATCTTCGCAAAAATAATGATTTGAACGATAAAAAAAAGAAGGGATTAAGAATCAGATTATTTGATATCATGACTTTAATCCCCCAAATGATAAAAAATATATATGAGAATATAAATCATGAAACATAAACCCCATTAGGGTAAATCCTTTTGAAAATAAAAAGATAATTGGAAATTAAATATTAAAATGTTGTTTTGAAAACATTTTTAACATTGATGTAAAATAAAAATTTACATGTCACTTTCAAAGGTAATTTTTGAAAAGATGAGGTGAAATATTTTGAAATTTTTTAATATTAATATATCATCCAATGACATATCCTTGAAAATACATAAATTTTCTTTTCTATAAATGGGTAGTGGAAGATAAAACATCTGAAAGTGAAAGAAAAAAACACATTTTTTTATTTTTAAAATACCTTTGTTCAAAACTCACATTGGAAGAAGAGTAAATAGGTATTCATTTTAATTAAAACATTATTACCCAAAATAGGATAATAAAATAAAATATAATAAAATATTATGGTGGGATAACCTAATCATGGAAGGAAGACGTTCATGAAAAAACATTATAACTCAAGGAATGATACTTGAGATATCAATATCCCTTATAAGAAACATAATCCATGAAGCATGAATCATTTAAGAAGAGGTTTATGTGTTAAAAATGTAAAAAATTAGTAATAAAACATAATACAATTAAATTTTATAATTCACCCATCTTATAAGTTCAATTTAATTATAATATCTTAATTAATGGAAGTTGAGTTTCCAAAAACTCTTACGACTGCGGTAAAAATTGATCCAAAATTAAATTTGAAGAAAAGATCTTGATTTTTCATAGTTTATCACATTAATTAAAATGAAATATATTATATATAATTAATGGTATAGTAAATAAATGTATAACTATACAAAGGAAACATGACGCAAAAGATATAACTTGTCTCAAAGAATAATAATTGAGACCATGAAAACCCTTGCAGGTTGAGTAACAATTTAATAAAAAACCCTTGAAAGAGATGACTTGTAATTGAACTTAAAATACCATTATTAAAATATAATTCAGGATATTTGATATCAAATAGTCTATATATATACCACCTAAATTAATATGGTTCATACTACCAAACATGTATCAAAGAGAGGAATTTGAGATAGAAACCCTTACCTTGATCCTGATTCATTCTAAACTTACACCAAACAATCTAAATAATTAAATTAAGTTCACTAAATACAAACCAAATAACCTTATTAATAAATATAAACATTTATACTTCTAATTTATAATCATTCTATCTCTATAAATATTTGTTAATTTTTAACTATTTTTAACACCTGTTGTATGTAATCTTTATCGCTTTGAAATACTTTCATAAAAACAATATTGATATTCATTATTATCACAATGTTAATAATTACAAGATATTTAAAGGTAATATAATAGATGTTTAATGATATTTATAAAGGGTATAATTCATTTCATGGTAGTTTTGGTTACAAACCATGAATATTAAGTTGAAAATGATCATGTTTTTGTGATTCTTAACAAACAAAATGCGTTTTCCTAATTAATGAGTTTAATATTGATATAAAATTTCCAAAAAAAAAACATTATTTAAAAATTTATATCAGATTATACTAGTAAATAATTTCTCACAGTAATTAATTTTATAAATGTATATTATTGTTCAGGTCGATGGTTAAACTAAACCAAACATGAACATTCTATGATTAATGGATGATTACGAGGTGGTTCAGTTGTAATATCATTATACTATAAGAATAATTATTGCAACCCTACTCTTTATTTCACATTAATACATGATTTATTACATAAAATTACACTTAATTCAACCCAAAAGATATATAAGTCTAGTTTCTTTTGGAATTAGGTACATAGCATAACAACATGAACATGGGATATAATAATATTATTGAAAACTTCCTTAACATGCTTCTAAAATTCCATGCCTTTTTAAAATTGCATGGGATAACCTGGCGACAAACATAAGAAACGGGTGACATATAAATCCCTGTAAGGGAATAAACATGTCATAAGGTGATACATGTTAGGAAATAGGCATATCAATGGGGTATGGAAAGAGTAGGAATCATAAACATGAACAATGAGACATGACATAACATGATAATCATAACATAGTAAATGTGGAAACAACTTAAAAAACTGCATCATAAACATTGATCATGGATAAAACACCAAGACTTGATGGTCTAAAAAGTCCCATAAATTAATCAAGTTCACTCTATATCTCAATATGAAATATCATGATACTAAACATTACTCAATGCATTGAAGCGTTGTATAATTCCGGGCACACCTGTCACATTAATTTTATTCTCATGCTTCTATGAACCACATGGATCACAATACACCGAATCATTTATCATACAATTTTATTACACTAAAATGATGTGTGGAACACATACATATAATTCCAATTTAAAAGTGGTATATGTGTATAAATATGAACACCCTTTATAGGAAATGGGTATGATATTCATTAAATAATTGTTTTGGCATGAAAAAATCGCGATGAAATTTCGACAGCATAAGGGATTCACTTAAAAATTAATAAAATGGGTTGATGAGAGATAAAGGGGTATATCATTATTTTAAAATCAAATAGTAAATAAAATGTACATGGAAATACATATCAAAACATAACGAATTGAAAATATAAGGCATGGGATAATAAGGAAACTTGAATAAAGAAGAGAAGGTGAGGATCCCTTAATAAATTTTAGCATAGTATTGGGTGTACATAAATGATCATGGAAGAATTAATGAGAATTAAAAAAAGATATAATTATTTATAAATAAAATTTAATGTAAGGGGGATATGTGAGAACATATCCCAATATAAGAAAAAAGGGAATTTAGAGACATTAAAAAAATAAGTACTTGATAAAAAGAGGAGAGTAAAAGATCCCCAACTTGAGTGTGTTACACCAAACCATTGTAAGGGAATTATTGATAGCTTAGGGGAACCTTAGAAGGACTATAGAGAGTTGAGGGAAGAGTATGGATGTCTTACAAGGTTTTTAGTAGATAGAAATGGGATCTTGGGTGGGTTTATATAGGAAAAGGGGTGGATTTATTTATTATTTAGGTTTTTGAATCTATATAATAAAATAACCATAACCAAAAACTATATCATCATTTTTCCAATTTTTTATTATAAATGAGATTGTTTATAATTATTTTATAATTCCAAAGGAATAAATTAATAAAATAATTCAATTTATTATATGGAGTTGAGTTAGACTCTTAAAGAAATTATTTTAAAATCTTATAAATATACTAATGGTTTTGGAGGATTCATAATGAATTTATAAAATTAAAGAAATAAAATAAAAATAAAAAATTATTTTAAATTTAAAACATATATTTTGTCATGTATATAATTTATAATATTTATTACATCACTTTTGGGTCATTATGATTTCATAAAACACAAAGTATATTTATATAATATTTAATTTTTACCCGAAAATTTGACTCTCTTAGAAAATTATGAAAAATTAACCATTGGTTAATTTTGACATTATGATTCCAAAAATAATATTAATTTTATCTAAATAATTTTCTAATATTTGATTTTTTTACTTTTAAAATAAAATTGACATTTATTAAGAAATGTTGGGTTTTTTTTGACAATAATAGTTTTGGAACCCTTATAAAAAAATTACATTTGTATTCATAAAAATTATATGATCATTTATATTTGATAAAAATTATATAACAATAATATTTTATTAAAATATTATTTATTTATATCATCCGTTAATTCATAAATTCATTAATTTAATTTAAATATTAACCAAAAATACAATTTGTGCTTTATTATATCAAAATAAGAATCATTTACAAAGTAATAATAATAGGATGAAAATATATTCCTTATTCTATAAAAAATGTATATATTCATATTTATAGGGTCTTGATACATAACCTTTTAATACACTATCAAACACCCTAAGAGTATGATACACGATGGTGGGACTTTCATGTGGTGGTTTGACGAACACGGTTTGGGAAATGATCTCGATGAACCTAAACTTATCCCGTAAATGGTTTCTCTCATGATTAGTTATTGGATATAAAATTGATATTGGTTAAGGGTAAATCCTGATGATTCTATCTACTTTGTAAGCTCTGATAGATGGGATTCATAAGGTACGATCATATTGGTTGAGTCTATCACTTCCTTTGTCTGTGTCAATTGGATTTGTTAAAACCATATATATAGAATCCCGCCTTTTTATCACATAAACATTCAATACATTTTACAAAACTGAGGATCTTTAAGGTTTAGTGTCTTGGAAACTAGGAACTTTAAACATGAAAACATAAAAGATTCTTCTTAAACACTTGAAAGGCTTCTCCTCATGTTCATCCTAGGTTCACTACTACATCTCATGACCTAGGGACATACATCAAGAGAAAGGGTGAGCATAAGGCCCGGTAAGGGAAATAAGAGAAACATTTTACATGTGAACATGAGATACTTCAATAAGGACATGAAAAGAACATTATGACCTGAGAAAGAAATAGTGAGGAATATCATAATAAAAATAACATTTTTCATAACTTGAAGATGTGGCTGCAACATTTAATATTGACAATAATTTCGTTTCACCAAGGTTCATCCCCAAGGTGTCATTAAAAATTACCAAGGTTATTCACCAAGGTATCAGTCTAAAAAGTCATCTCTAGAGATTAAGTCTTTACCCAATGCATTGAAGCGCTATCTGGGCGCACCCTTGACATGTCTTTATTATCATGTGAGCCACATATATCATCATTAATCATTTCATAAACAACCCATATAGCATAAAAGAAATGGGTTTCATTTCATAATCATAACGTTTTAAAAACTGCTTTAAAAACATGATCTTTATGTCACTTTAAACCCACGGAAAAGGGAAAACGGGTTTCATGTATGTAAATCCCAGAATTTAAAATAGAACATTTTGATATATATGTGAATACCCCTGTAGAAATAAGATCTTTGAGTATTCACTTAATAACATAAAATAATTTTGAGATAAAGATGGAGGCATTTTGAGATGAAAACTATACAGCATAACATCTACGATACATGGTTTTAGAAAACATTGAAAAGAGAGGGGACATGCGTCACCCACTCAAAAATGATACATAAAACAGTAGGGGAAAATAATATATAGTATTTAAGAACATGGTAATGAAATTTGAATGATATACCATATGAAACGAAGAACTTGAAAGGAAGACATAAAATAAGATTTCTCTTATGAAAATTCGGCAGCCTAACGACGTCACTTAAAACTTCCAAAAATGGATTGACGAGATCAAATAGGGTCTCTAATAATATGAACATAAATTATCAGTATGATAGGTATAGAGATCATACCCCAACATAATCAAAAGTATCTTGAAAGACTTTACATTAAAGTAGATCTTGAAAACGAGAAGGGTGAAAGAACCCTTTAGAAATTCGGCATCCTAACAGCGCCACTTAAACTTCAACAAAAATGAATTGACGAGATCAAATAGGGTCTCTCATCATATGAACATAAATGATCAGTATGATAGATTTAGAGATCATACCCCAACATAATAAAAAGGAACTTGAAATAATTGACATGAAAGTAGATCTTTGAAAACGAGAAGGGTGAAAGAACCCCTTAGAAATTCGGCAGCCTAACAGCGCCACTTAAAACTTCAAAATATTGAATTGAAGAGATAAAATGGGGTCTCTCATCATATGGTAATAAAAGATCAGTATGATAGATATAGAGATCATACCCCAACATAACAAAAAGGAACTTGAAAGAATTGACATGAAAGGAGAACTTCAAAACGATAAGGGTGAAGAACCACTTACAAATTCAGCAGTCTAACGGCGCCACTTAAAACTTAAAAATACTGAATTGAAGATATCAAATGGGGTATCTCATCATATGGTCATAAAATATCAGTATGATATATATAGAGATAATACCTCAACAAAACAAAAAGGAACTTGAAAGAATTGACATGAAAGCAGAACTTCAAAACGAGAAGGGTGAAGAACCACTTAAAAATTCGGCAGCCTAACGGCGCCACTTAAAACTTCAAAATACTGAATTGAAGAGATCAAATGGGGTCTCTCATCATATGATCATAAAAGATAAGTATGATAAATTTTGAGATCATACCCCAACATAATAAAAAGGAACTTTAAATACTTTACATGAAAATAGATCTTGAAAAATGAGAAGGGAGAAGAATCCCTTACAAAACTTTCGGCAGCCTAACGACGCCCCTAAAAACTTCATAAAAAGAAATAATCAGAGTAAGATAGGATATCTCATTATATTAACATGAAAATTTCATTAAGAGGAGTATAAAAGAACATCCTTTAACATAAGAACATGGAGCATAAAAGAAATGACATAAAAGAGATTATTTGAAAAGAAGAGAGTGGTCGGATCCCTTACCTTAAAACGTAACTCTTAAAACTCAAAGGTTTGGACCTTGAGGGATTGGGGGCACCTTGGGAGGACTCCTTGGGAGGTAAGGAGAGCATAACTTCTTTGAGGATGGTTTTTGAGTCTAAAGGATGAGATGAGGTCTTGGTATTTATAGGGAAAGTGAGGGGACAAGGCATTAATGGCCAAGGGACACCTCACAAGTGCTTTACTCAAAACCATGTGATCTCTCATGATATTTCCCATGAAGTTAGGCCACATGGGCCCCCCAAAACAATAATTCATCACCTAATGTCGGTAAACCCTTAAAATAGCTCATGACATCATCATGACACAGTTATGATGTCATTAAACATACCGAAACCCTAAAACTGTATTTTTACTATTCACTGAAAATTCAACTTTCTCAGAAAAATCCCAAAATTTCACCTTAACCAAATATCAATCCTATGATTTCAAAAATGAAATCCATTTTATAAAAATAATTTTATAAATATTTTTAATTTAATTTTTAAATAAAAACACTATTCACTGAAAATTTATTTTTTTAGAAAAAACCCCAAAAATTACCATAACATAATATCGATTCTCTGAGTTCAAAAATAAAGTCCATTTTATAAAAATATTTTTCTAAATATTTTTTAATTTAATTTTTAATTAAAAAACACTATTCAACCCAAAAAACTAATACTTGATTAATAATTTATGAAACCGTTATTTACCCATTTTATTGAATCACATTACTTAATCTAGGTGTCTAAATTATATTAAAACATTCTTTGAGTGAAATTACTAATCCATTTGGTCACATTACTAATCCTAAGAGTAAAATCACTATTCATAATTTACTATTCATCAAAAATTAAGTTGATCTTATTAGACTCCAAATTCCTTACTGAACACTTTTGTAGAAGACCATTTTTTGAAAATAATTACACATCATTAATTATTTAGGGTTTACATAAACATTTTTAAAATATCCTTTTTCTAAAATTCATCAAAAAAGTGCATACTATATTTATCCGGTCATTTGAAAATTCATAAACTTCATCAAAAGATGAAATCCCAAATTTTATTTAAAACAAAGGATTACACAAGGCAGTTACGGTCTCCTTACATAGCCCCTTATCACACCAGCATAGGATATAACGACCCATACTTTACATACATTTTTAATACTTCAAAAATTGAAGCACACTTATTACAACATATGATAAAACCACAAAGGACCGTATAGGTATAGTGTCTTTAGAAACTGGGAAACATAAACAACTGGTTCATAAATCTTCTACAGTGTCTCCCATTTATTTCATCATATCTGGGGTCCCTTTTAGCATATTCTACTTAATATCCATCTTCCTGACCTGGGGAAAAGAAAACATAAAAGGGTGAGCTCAAATGCTCAGCAAGGGCAAATAAAGGAATTAAAAATCATATCATATCTTTTTGAAAATCAAAACCTGAAAAAGAGATCATAATATCTTAACATGGAATAAATCATAGAAGTGAAAATAATATCACCATAATCATAACATGAAACTTGAAACTTTGTGGCATGCACACATAATCATGGAAAATCATTTCTTGTTAGTCATGACTCATTGCCAAGACTTTCTTAGTGGACAAAGTCCCTTTCTGAATCGAGTAACCCTCGTTTCAGTCCTGTTTCACTGAACCGGTATAACCTACCGTTCCAGCCCTGTCTATCTCATGAGATATAAAATCTTTACCCAATGCATTGGAGGGAGATATAGGTCTCACCCATCTTATAATGAATCCTTTCTTATGTGTGCCACATAATCATAAAACATACATCATAGCATAACACATGTAACAAAAATGGGATTCTTGAAACATCATAACATCATAAATAAATTCATATAAGATAAAGGAATTCATAAAAATAATTCCATCACAACATGATCAAATCAATTTAATAATAGGGATAAAAACAGAACCCTTTATTATCTTAGATGGAAAATAATTTTGATAAAACACTTGAACTCCATTCTTGAGGAAAATATCCTTTCTTCTTCAAAAACATTTTTCCTTTCATAACATTTCATACAACTTTAAAATAAAAGAAGTTGATTAAAAATAAACTTGAAAACTTGTAAAGGAAGTTTCTTGGAAACAATGTTTTAAAAATCCATTCATGCCGTATAAATTAAAAAAACATTCTTCGTACTTTTGTCGGAAAAGTCAAAAAGTACCTCGTACGAAAAACGACAAAAGATTCCTTTCATATCTTTTACAAAAAAACTTACCGAAGGGTAAAATTGGATATAAAATAACGTAGAAGGATGAAAATAATATTACATATTGATGAAACATGGATGTGGATGATAAAATAAACCCCAGTAAATACTTACGAATAAACAATCTCGGATAAAAATGAGATTGTGATATTTCCCTTACCTTAGGTCCGATTAGCTTTGTATGTGTCTGAAGCTCCTCTTCTTTGAAGCTCCTTTTGGAGACCTCCTCTTAGGGAACTAAAATTGGTCTTTGAGGAAGACCAGAACCTCTAGGATGTTGCTAGGGAAGTGGAGAAGAGATTTTGGCAGGGGTTGGCCGAGCTTGAGTGCTCAATTTTGGTGTGAGGAGGAGGGGGAGGAGGTGCCCTTTTATAAGGGAGGAGAGGGGCACCTTAGGAATATCTCAAAATATTATTTTATATTAAAGTCAAAATCGGTTTATAATGGTTCCAAAGGATCTTATTTCGAAGCTAAAGTGGGGATGGGTCGAAATCCTATCAACCAATAGGATTTAGACAAGTTTAGGGTATTATTTTAACCTTATCAATTAGATTTAACTCTAAGTTAATTAATTTAACTTTTACCATGTCTTTTTGTTTTCTTTCACTATATGGTTAATACACTTACTATAACATGCCAAACGAACCCCAAATTGTTTATTATTAATATATATATCCTTATCTAAGTCATTTGGCCGAACCTTAGATTTTTAGGAATAAAATAACAATTAATAATATAATATTTGATTTAAAAACTATTTTGTGTCAATTTTGACACTATTTGGTATATGATTTTTGTGAAAGTCATAACAGAATTATATGTTCGAAAAAAGTTGATTAAATCAACACTAATATATCATAGTAACCTAGAAAATTAGTGGAATTCATAAAAAGTCTTAAATTACATTTATTTTGGTATTTATATTATCAATTATGTCAATATTTCATTAATAAGATAATTACTGCATCATATTTGTGTCTTAAATAAATTAAATTATTTGATGTCTAAAAATTACAAATAAAATACCATCATGTATTAAATCTTTTTATCTTTCTAATGAATATTTATAGTCGAATTTATCTTATGTATAACCCCATATTAAAAATGATTTACTTATTAAACTTTGATTTTAACTATTTTAACCCTTCTTTAAATAAATTAATAATAAATGTCCTAATCTAATCCAAGTGGGACTAAATGGTCATATTTTATTCCTAAGTTTGTTTTTGGTCGAATTACACTTGTCCAATAGAATTAGGACATGTGTTAGGGTAATATTGATATCATATTTACCCTTAGTTACCCTATTTACTATTAACCAAAAAATTATTTTTATCTCATTGAACCACATTTTACTTACTGATATCAACCGTGTCTGTCGGATTTTTGAAATTCCATTCACAGAAGCGGTAAAATTAAGTTTTATGCAAAATTCAGTTTTTAACCTACCACTTAGTGGTTTCACTATTCACCAAAAATTGAAAGTTTTCAGAAAAATACCAAAATTTCACCCTAGGCTAATTTCGATATTCTGAGTCCAAAAATGAAGTCCATTTTGAAAAATAAAATTTATAAAATTTCAAAAAGTGGTTATTACTATTCATAACGGCTAGTTTTAATAGCATATTGTTGTTTAGTGAAACTCGGTATTGCGTACGACGCAAACTATCGAGGAAGGTCGCGATTGCGTGTAAAGCAAGCCAAGAAAGTGTTGTGTAGAAAAAGATTCCTTTGATGATTTATATAAAATAAAAGTCTCGGGTGTTACATTCTACCCCCCTTAAAAAGAATTTAGCCCTCGAAATTCGTCACTTTGTAACAAACAGATGAGGATACTTCTCCCTCATCATATCCTCAAGCTCCCATGTAGCTTCTTCAAGTTGGTGGTTCCTCCATAAAACTTTCACCAAGCGAGTGGTCTTGTTTCGTAGAACTTTTTCGCTACGATCCAGAATCTCTATCGGCTGTTCTTCATAAGAAAGATCTTGCTCCAGCGGTACAACTTCTGAGCTGAGTACATGTGAAGGATCTGGTATGTACTTTCTCAGGAGAGATACGTGGAACACATCGTGAACTTGAGAGAGATTCGGTGGAAGCGAAAATCGGTAAGCTACCTTCCCAACACGATCCAGTATTTCGAAAGGACCGATATATCTAGGGCTCAACTTCCCCTTCTTTCCAAATCTCATAACCCTCTTCCAGGGAGATATTCGTAAGAACACTTTATCACCCACTTCAAACTCTAGGTCTTTTCTTCGGTTGTCGGCATAACTTTTCTATCGACTCTGAGCTGCTCTTATGTGTTGTTGAATAGATCTAACCTTTTCTGCCATTTCATCAACGAGATCAGGTCCTAATAGCTTTCTTTCCCCAACTTCATCCCAGCAAGTTGGAGTCCTGCATTTCTTTCCATAGAGAGATTCATAAGGAGCCATATGAATACTGGAGTGAAAGCTATTATTATAAGAAAATTCCACCAAAGGTAGGTGTTGATCCCAACCTCCTTTGAAATCCATAGAGCAAGCTCTCAACATATCTTCTAGGGTTTGAATTGTTCCCTCAGACTGACCGTCTGTCTGGGGATGATAAGCAGTGCTGAAACTCAACTCTGTATCCAGAGTATGCTGAAGACTTCGCCAGAACTTCGAGGTAAATCTCGGATCCCGATCAGATATAATAGAAAGTGGTACTCCATGCAATCTTACCACTTCCTTTACATATATCCTGGCAAGCTGATCTAGAGAGAAATCCTCTCTAATAGGAATGAAGTGTGCAGACTTTGTAAGACGATCAACTATGACCCAGATATCATTATTGCCTTTGGATGTTTTAGGAAGTCCTGTGACAAAGTCCATAGTGATGTTTTCCCATTTCCATTCGGGTATGGGTAATGGTTGTAACATCCCCTTAGACTTCTGTCTCTCAGTTTTAACTTGTTGACAAACCAAGCATCGAGAGACATATTCAGCAACATCTCTTTTCATGCCATCCCACCAGAAGTACTCTTTCAGGTCCCTATACATCTTCGTGCTTCTAGGATGAATAGAGAATGAAGAACTATGAGCCTCATCCAGCAGCTCCTTCTTTAATTCGGGGATGGGAGGAACACAAACCCGACTCCTGAACTTTATTATCCCATCACAATCAAGGTTGAATTTAGGAACATTTCTCACCTTCTTTTGTAACTCGGCATCTTCTTTCTGTGCCTCTTTAATCTTCACATGTATAGATGGTTGAACATTCATTTGAGAAAGATAAGATTTTTCCCTTTCCATTATAATTCCAAGATCCATCCTTTGTAAATCCATAAATATTGGATCTTTTGTAATCCTCATCATGGATAAACTAGCATGGTCTTGTCGACTTAATGCATCTTCCACCTTGTTTGCTTTCCCAGGGTGGTAATGGATTGAGCAGTCATAATCCTTAATCAGCTCCAACCATCTTCTTTGGCGCATATTCAGCTCCTTTTGTGTGAAAATATACTTTAAACTTTTATGATCAGTATAAATATCACACCTTTCACCATAAAGGTAATGCCTCCAAATCTTTAATGCAAAGATTACCGCAGCCAACTCCAAATCATGTGTTGGGTAATTTTGCTCATGGATTTTCAACTGTCGTGAGGCATAAGCTATCACCATATCATTTTGCATAAGAACACAGCCCAATCCCTTCTTGGATGCATCACTATAGATCACAAACCTTTCTCCACTACAAGGCAGTGTGAGCACAGGTGCACTGGATAACCTTCTTTTCAACTCCTTGAAATTCTCTTCACATTCCTCTGTCCAGACAAACTTAACTCCTTTCCGAGTCAACTTGGTGAGTGGATTAGATAATCGTGAAAAATCTTTTACAAAACGTCGATAATATCCATCCAAACCAAGAAAACTTCGGATCTCAGTTACTGTGGTTGGTCTCGACCATCTTTCGATAACTTCTGTTTTTGCTGGATCCACAGATATCCCCTCTTTTGAGATTATGTGACCCAAAAATGCAACTTTTTGAAGCCAAAATTCACACTTGGTAAATTTGTCATAAAGCTTCTCCTTTCTCAGGGTCTTCAATATAATTCTCAAGTGATCTTCATGCTCTTCCTTGCTCTTTGAATAGACAAGAATATCGTCTATAAAGACTATCACAAATTGATCAAGATAGTCTCTAAAGACTCTATTCATTATATCCATGAAGATAACAGGGGCATTAGTAAGACCAAATGGCATCACTATAAATTCATAGTGTCCATACCTTGTACGGAAAGTCGTCTTTGGTATATCCTCCCTTTTGACCCTTAATTGATGATACCCTGAACGAAGATCAATCTTGGAAAAGTATTGAGCTCCGCGTAGTTGGTCAAATAAGTCATCAATGCGTGGGAGAGGATATTTGTTCTTGATAGTGATCTTGTTAAGTTCTCGATAATCAATGCAGAGTCTCATTGATCCATCTTTCTTCTTAACAAATAGAACAGGTGCTCCCCAAGGTGACACACTAGGGCGTATGAATCCCTTATCAAGATTATCTTGGAGTTGCTTCTTCAATTCCTGCAACTCAATTGGGGCCATTCTATAAGGTTTCTTTGAAATAGGCAAAGCACCTGGTACGAGTTCTATTGAAAACTCAACTTCACGATTTGGTGGGAGACCCGGTAATTCCTCCGGAAAGACATCATCAAACTCCCGTACAATGGGCATATTCTTAATCGTGAGTTTCTCACCAACCATTTGAGATAAATAACCTTCATTTAGTGGAATCAATACCCATAAGATGGAAGAAATTTCCACTGGAAGGTTATGTTCATCCTTGCATTGGTATACGATCGCAGATTGATCTGGAATATGAAATGTGACTTCCCTTCTTTGGCAATTGATATGAGCTCCATGTAGAGAAAGCCAATCCATGCCAAGAATCACATCAAATTCCACTAAAGGAAGGATCACAAGATTTGCAGGAAGCACCTTCCCACAAACTTCGATCGGAGAAGAATTATAAACTTTTGATGCGATTGATGTGCCATTAGGTGTTGTCACAGCTAACTCAACATCTAATTGTTGAGGTAATATGGTGATACCCTTAGAAAAGTCTTCAGAAATAAAAGAGTGGGTGGATCCAGAATCAAATAAAACATTTGCTACTTTAGAGTGGATGGTAAGTGTACCTTTCACCACATCGTTATCGTACTCCACATCGCTGATAGAAATTGCATGTGACTTTCCTTTGTCTTTAGCCTTAAGAGTTTGTTGACGTCGACCATCATCATCAACCCTTGGATTTGGGCATTGATTGGCATAATGCCCCATCTCCTTGCACTTGAAACATTGAAGTGTAGTAGGTTCATTCTGTGTATCCCTTCCTTTGTTTGCATCATTAGACATCTTCTTCCCATTATCACGGCATTCAAATGCCCGATGACCTTCCTTTCCACATTTAAAACATTTACTTGTCCCTTTAAGACAACTCCCTCCATGTTTCTTTCCACACTTTGAGCATAAGGAAAAGCTCATCTTCTTTTCCGTGTGGTCTTTAGATTTTTCTTTGAATCCCATCTTCCTCTTCTTATCAAACCCATGTGACTGATGGGTTACTCCAATCTCCATCTCGACTTTGAGAGCACATCGAACGATTTCCTCATAGCTATTGAAGTCCCTTATGGATAACGCCCTTCAAAGACTTGGTTTTAAGCCACTAAAGAATCGATCGATCTTACTCTCAGGTTGGATAATAATACCAGAAGCGTACCTTGCAAGTCTTGTAAAATTTGCTTCTTAGGTACTAACAGATTCATCATCCCTTTGCTTCAGTTCAAGGAACTCTTTCTCCATCTTTTTTCGGAGAATATGAGGGAAGTACTTATTGAAAAATAAGTTCTTGAACTCATCCCATTCCATAGACTCAATTTCATCCCTTTGCCTCGTATTCTTAATAAGATTCCACCATTGATCAGCATCTCCTTCCAAACGATACACTGCTAGGATGACTTTATCATTCTCAGAACATTGAAGAACTAAAAATATCTTTTCAGTAGTACTAATCCATTGTTCAGCAACTAATGGATCAGTAGACCCGCTGAAAGAAGGTGGACGTTGCCTCATGAAGGATTCAACAGAATGTTGCTCCTTCCTTTGCTCGTTTGGAAGTCCTCCATGATTCATAGCTTGAGAAAGTTGTGTGAGCATGGCTACAAGATTTTTTATTCCAGCTCCCATATCGTTTGGTTGCTCAGGGGGACAATCATTGCATTGCCCATCGCATTCCGCATTAACACGGTTCCTTCGGGTTCCAGCCATTGACTAAAACCAAGAAGAATACTGTGAGCAACACTAATTACAATAGGAAAACCACATAATTCAAGAATAAAATTTTCATGCTTAAGGTCTTATCCTAGGTTATTCAAGGCCATTTCTAAAACACTAAGACTGTGTTCTATGCTTAGACTTATTCTTAGGGTTCTTACTAAGGCTTTCACATCCTAGTTTCCAAAGGTTGACTATACCCTCCCTCTGATACCAATTATAACGACCCATACTTTACATACATTTTTAATACTTCAAAAATTGAAGCACACTTATTACAACATATGATAAAACCACAAAGGACCGTATAGGTATAGTGTCTTTAGAAACTGGGAAACATAAAAAACTGGTTCATAAATCTTCTACAGTGTCTCCCATTTATTTCATCATATCTAGGGTCCCTTTTAGTATATTCTACTTAATATCCATCTTCCTGACCTGGGGAAAAGAAAACATAAAAGGGTGAGCTCAAATGCTCAGCAAGGGCAAATAAAGGAATTAAAAATCATATCATATCTTTTTGAAAATCAAAACCTGAAAAAGAGATCATAATATCTTAACATGGAATAAATCATAGAAGTGAAAATAATATCACCATAATCATAACATGAAACTTGAAACTTTGTGGCATGCACACATAATCATGGAAAATCATTTCTTGTTAGTCATGACTCATTGCCAAGACTTTCTTAGTGGAAAAAGTCCCTTTCTGAATCGAGTAACCCTCGTTTCAGTCCTGTTTCACTGAACCGGTATAACCTACCGTTCCAGCCCTGTCTATCCCATGAGATATAAAATCTTTACCCAATGCATTGGAGGGAGATATAGGTCTCACCCATCTTATAATGAATCCTTTCTTATGTGTGCCACATAATCATAAAACATACATCATTGCATAACACATGTAACAAAAAATGGGATTCTTGAAACATCATAACATCATAAATAAATTCATATAAGATAAAGGAATTCATAAAAATAATTCCATCACAACATGATCAAATCAATTTAATAATAGGGATAAAAACAGATCCCTTTATTATCTTAGATGGAAAATAATTTTGATAAAACACTTGAACTCCATTCTTGAGGAAAATATCCTTTCTTCTTCAAAAACATTTTTCCTTTCATAACATTTCATACAACTTTAAAATAAATGAAGTTGATTAAAAATAAACATGAAAACTTGTAAAGGAAGTTTCTTGGAAATAATGTTTTAAAAATCCATTCATGTCGTATAAGTTAAAAAAACATTCTTCGTACTTTTGTCGGAAAAGTCAAAAAGTACCTCGTACGAAAAACGACAAAAGATTCCTTTCATATCTTTTACAAAAAAACTTACCGAAGGGTAAAATTGGATATATAATATTGTAGAAGGATGAAAATAATATTACATATTGATGAAACATGGATGTGGATGATAAAATACACCCCAGTAAATACTTACGAATAAACAATCTCGGATAAAAATGAGATTGTGATATTTCCCTTACCTTAGGTCCGATTAGCTTTGTATGTGTCCGAAGCTCCTCTTCTTTGAAGCGCCTTTTGGAGACCTCCTCTTAGGGAACTAAAATTGGTCTTTGAGGAAGACCAGAACCTCTAGGATTTTTCTAGGGAAGTGGAGAAGAGATTTTGGCAGGGGTTGGCCGAGCTTGAGTGCACAATTTTGGTGTGAGGAGGAGGGGGAGGAGGTGCCCTTTTATAAGGGAGGAGAGGGGCACCTTAGGAATATCTCAAAATATTATTTTATATTAAAGTCAAAATCAGTTTATAATGGTTCCAAAGGGTCTTATTTCGAAGCTAAAGTGGGGATGGGTCGAAATCCTATCAACCAATAGGATTTAGACAAGTTTAGGGTATTATTTTAACCTTATCAATTAGATTTAACTCTAAGTTAATTAATTTAACTTTTACCATGTCTTTTTGTTTTCTTTCACTATATGGTTAATACACTTACTATAACATGCCAAACGAACCCCAAATTGTTTATTATTAATATATATATCCTTATCTAAGTCATTTGGCCGAACCATAGATTTTTAGGAATAAAATAACAATTAATAATATAATATTTGATTTAAAAACTATTTTGTGTCAATTTTGACAATATTTGATATATGATTTTTGTGAAAGTCATAACAGAATTATATGTTCGAACCAAGTTGATTAAATCAACACTAAGATATCATAGTAACCTAGAAAATTAGTGGAATTCATAAAAAGTCTTAAATTACATTTATTTTGGTATTTATATTATCAATTATGTCAATATTTCATTAATAAGATAATTACTGCATCATCTTTGTGTCATAAATAAATTAAATTATTTGATGTCTAAAAATTACAAATAAAATACCATCATGTATTAAATCTTTTTAGCTTTCTAATGAATATTTATAGTCGAATTTATCTTATGTATAACCCCATATTAAAAATGATTTACTTATTAAACGTTGATTTTAACTATTTTAACCCTTCTTTAAATAAATTAATAATAAATGTCCTAATCTAATCCAAGTGGGCCTAAATGGTCATATTTTATTCCTAAGTTTGTTTTTGGTCGAATTACACTTGTCCAATAGAATTAGGACATGTGTTAGGGTAATATTGATATCATATTTACCCTTAGTTACCCTATTTACTATTAACCAAAAAATTATTTTTATCTCATTGAACCACATTTTACTTACTGATATCAACCGTGTCTGTCAGATTTTTGAAATTCCATTCACAGAAGCGGTAAAATTATGTTTTATGCAAAATTCGGTTTTTAACCTACCACTTAGTGGTTTCACTATTCATCAAAAATTGAAAGTTTTCAGAAAAATACCAAAATTTCACCCTAGGCTAATTTCGATATTCTGAGTCCAAAAATGAAGTCCATTTTGAGAAATAAAATTTATAAAATTTCAAAAAGTGGTTATTACTATTCATAACGGCTAGTTTAAATAGCATATTGTTGTTTAGTGAAACTCGGTATTGCGTACGACGCAAGCTATCGAGGAAGGTCGCGATTGCGTGTAAAGCAAGCCAAGCAAGTGTTGTGTGGAAAAAGATTCCTTTGATGATTTATATAAAATAAAAGTCTCGGGTGTTACATAGGACCTACGTGTAAGGTGTGCTAAGGTGAGAGAATCTGAGGGAGGCTCGGCTAACATCGCACGAGTAGTAATTTCTATCTGTTTGACTTTCTCGCAAAGTTGATTCCGTTCTAGCTTCACACGACGAAGTTCGTCTTGGGTTTTGTACAGAGCAAAGCCCGGTGGTGCTACCTCTTTCCCAACTTCTGTTAGATGGGCTTCGATCGTTCCAAGACTACTGGTTGAGTCCATCAAATCTTCTTTCTATAATAATTAACCAATATTACTTGTATTTAGAGACAAAAATCAAAACATTTAGTTTTCAACGGTCATATTGACCAATGGTCATATAATAGTCAAAACCCAACGGTCTCATTTTAATTATAATCATGTTATCAAATGAAACATATTTATTGAGTATAAAAATAAAATAATATAACACATAAAATTAGGAAATAAGATTTATTCAAAATTTCGGGTCGTTACAATCTTCCCCCCTTAAGAAATTGTGTCCTCGCAATTTTTAAAATTGGTTTTTGAAATTTCCTTTAAAGTCCCACATCGGAAAAGGAGTCAACAACACTATTACTTTAAAAGAAAGAAAGGGAAGTACAAAGGTCACCCGAGTTAACCCATAATAGGATTCCATGGAGGAAAACATGGATATGGAAGAAAACAACAAAGGGTCAAGTTCTGGGGGAGAGTGATAGAAAACATGATTAGGAGAAAGTTAACCATAAGAAAATCCCAAACTTATGATGTGTGTAAACGGTCTTTGATTACCTAGTAGGAAACGTAAACCAACAACGTTTTTGTTTTATGTTCCTTTTCATAATTTTGAGGAATTCATTTACTACATAGAACAAAAACATAAGAAAATATACCTACCTTCATGTAGAGTTTCATCCTTTAAAAAGTTTCTACCCAAAACTAATCTTTTCTCCAAACTATGAGCATTCAAAACTACTTGGTCTCATCAAAACTCAAGAATCATCTTCTAGAGAATCACATAATCCAGAAAAGATTAACTATCTATTTCTTCTATCTTTAAACATTATCCCAAAAACAGAAAGGGTAAGGTAAAACAAATCTTCAAAAATAAATAATCCCATAGGAATGGAAACTACTTTTAAATATTCAAAGTTCCATGGTACTACCCAAAGTTTATCATAGTCCATTCCATAAATAACGGTCCTTAAAATTCCTCAAAATAAACCAAACTAAGATTGAAACCCAAATACAAGAAGGATTTGATAACATAGTCTTCCGAAATAAACTTCATTGTTCATCTCCAAACAACATCAACCACTCCTAACATCTTATAACAAAAGTATCTAACCTAAACATATTTTACCCAAGATAGGTTAATCATTCCCATAAATAACCTAAATTACTATAAGTCCACCTTAAATTCATCGATTCTTCAAAATATAAGTCAACCTTACTCCTCACTGAAAATACCATAGTAATCTATTTACCTCGATCATATAGGGTCCCCAAAATAGTGAACGTCTTCCAAAATACTAATCATATTTTATTCCCCTAATCATCCCTGTCATGTTAATACGACAATCATCGCATTTCCTATCACATTGGTTGTTGGGACATGTTTTTCCATTTCCCACCATTAACTAAGAAGAGAAAGCATAATTAGGGGCTTAAGTACTTAGACAATAATCATGAAAAGGAACTGAAAGCATATAAGGATAACTTGTAGAAGAAAAGTATACCCTAACTTGTGATCCCCGAGGTTCTCATCTAGGTTATCCATGATCATATATTCTTATGTGAATCTTTATTTTATTTTATCTTTGTTCCTTTAACAGTGGTTCATACTAAGCTTATGAATTTACCAAATCATATCCCCCAGGAGTGTCGTAACCAAGAGTGCAGCAAGGCCCATTGTCGTGTACCAGTTCCCGTTTGAGTCTAGCTCAAAGCGGTGTTTTCGGGTTTTACCCCTATGTACATCTATGCCAGAGCCACCTCTACCAGCTCGTATCAAGATAGGGATGTATTTGCTTGGCAACCCCTTACTCAATACTCACCAAAATACCAGGAAGATTTCCTATATTTAAACTTTTCTATAGGGTTCTTCCTAGAGTTTTCATATCCAAATTTCCACAAATAACTAAACCATCCTTTGATACCAACTATAACATGCCGCCTTTTTATCACATAAACTTCCATTACATTTTACAAAACCAAGGATCTTTAAGGTTTAGTGTCTTGGAAACCAGGAACTTTAAACATGAAAACATAAAAGATTCTTCTTAAACACTTGAAAGGATTCTCCTCATTTTCATCCTAGGTTCATTACTGCATCTCATGACCTGGGGACATACATCAAGAGAAAGGGTGAGCAGAAGGCCTGGTAAGGGAAACAAGAGAAACATTTTACATGTGAACTTGAGATACTTCAATAAGGACATGAAAAGAACATTAAGGCATGAGAAAGAAATAGTGAGGCATATCATAATAAAAATAACATTTTTCATAACTTGAAGATGTGGCTGCAACATTTAATATTAACAATCATTTCGTTTCACCAAGGTCCATCCCCAAGGTGTCATTAAAAATTACCAAGGTTATTCACAATGGTATCAGTCTAAAAAGTCATCTCTAGAGATTAAGTCTTTACCCAATGCATTGGAGCGCTATCTGGGCACACCCTTGACATGTCTTTATTATCATGTGAGACACATATATCATCATCAATCATTTCATAAACAACCCATATATCATAAAAGAAATGGGTTTCATTTTATAATCATAACGTTTTAAAAACTGCTTTAAAAACATAATCTTTATGTCACTTTAAACCCACATAAAAGGGAAAACGGGTTTCATGTATGTAAATCCAAGAATATAAAATAGAACATTTTGATATATATGTGAATACCCCTATATAAATAAGAGCTTTGAGTATTCACTTAATAACATAAAATAATTTTGAGATAATGATGGAGGCATTTTGAGACGAAAACTATGCAGCATAACGTCTGCGATACATGGTTTTAGAAAACATTGAAAAGAGAGGGGACATGGGTCACCCACTCAAAAATGATACATAAAACAGTAGGGGAATAGAATATATAGTATTTAAGAACATGGTAATGAAATTTTAATGATATACCATATGAAACGAAGAACTTGAAAGGAAGACAAAAAATAGGATTTCTCTTATGAAAATTCGGCAGCCTAATGACGTCACTTAAAACTTCCAAAAATGGATTGACAAGATCAAATAGGGTCTCTCATCATATGAACATAAATGATCAGTATGATAGGTATAGATATCATACCCCAACATAATCAAAAATAACTTGAAAGACTTGACATTAAAGTAGATCTTGAAAACGAGAAGGGTGAAAGAACCCCTTAGAAATTCGGCAGCCTAACGGCGCCACTTAAACTTCAACAAAAATGAATTGATGAGATCAAATAGGGTCTCTCATAATATGAACATAAATGATCAGTATGATAGATCTAGATATCATACCCCAACATAATAAAAAGGAACTTGAAAGACTTGACATGAAAGTAGATCTTTGAAAACGAGAAGGGTGAAAGAACCCCTTAGAAATTCGACAGCCTAACGGCACCACTTAAAACTTCAAAATACTGAATGGAAGAGATAAAATGGGGTCTCTCATCATATGTTAATAATATATCAGTATGATATATATAGAGATCATACCCCAAAATAACAAAAAGGAACTTGAAAGAATTGACATGAAAGTAGAACTTCAAAACGAGAAGGGTGAAAAACCACTTACAAATTCGGCAGCCTAACGACACCACTTAAAACTTCAAAATACTGAATTGAAAAGATCAAATGGGGTCTCTCATCATATGGTCATAAAATATCAGTATGATAGATATAGATATCATACCCCTACATAACAAAAAGTAACTTGAAAGAATTGACATGAAAGTAGAACTTCAAAATGAGAAGGGTGAAGAACCACTTAAAAATTCCGCAGCCTAACGGCGCCACTTAAAACTTAAAAATACTGAATTGAAGAGATCAAATGAGGTCTATCATCATATGATCATAAAAGATATGTATGATAAATTTAGAGATCATACCCCAACATAATAAAAATGAACTTGAAATACTTTACATGAAAATAGATCTTGAAAAATGAGAAGGGAGAAAGAATCCGTTACAAAAATTTCGGCAGCCTAACGGCACCACTTAAAACCTCGTAAAACGAAATAATGAGAGTAAGAGATGATCTCTCATTATATTAACATGAAAAGGGAAGTAATAGGAGTATAAAAGAACATCCTTTAACTTAAGAACATGGAGCATAAAAGAAATGACATAAAAGAGATTACTTGAAAAGAAGAGAGAGGTCATATCCCTTACCTTAAAACGTAACTCTTAAAACTCAATGGTTTGGACCTTGAGGGCTTGGGCGCACCTTGGGAGGACTCCTTGAGAGGTAAGGAGACCATAACTTCGTTGATTATGGTTTTTGAGTCGAAAGGATGAGAGTAGGGCTTGGTATTTATAGAGAAAGTGAGGGGACAAGGCATTAATGGCCAAGGGACACCTCACAAGTGCTTTACTCAAAACCATGTGCTCTCTCATGATATTTCCCATGAAGTTAGGCCACATGGGGCCCCCAAAACAATAATTAATCACCTAAGGTCGTCCAACACTTAAAATATCTCATGACATCATCATTACACAGTTATGATGTCATTAAACATACCGAAACCCTAAAACTGTATTTTTACTATTCACTGAAAATTCAACTTTCTCAGAAAAATCCCAAAATTTCACCTTAACCAAATATCAATGCTCTGATTTCAAAAATGAACTCCATTTTATAAATATAATTTTGTAAATATTTTTAATTTAATTTTTAAATAAAAACACTATTCACCGAAAATTCATTTCTTTAGAAAAAACCCCAAAAATTACCATAACATAATATCGGTGCTCTGAGTTCAAAAATAAAGTCCATTTTATAAAAATATTTTTCTAAATATTTTTTAATTTAATTTTTAATTAAAAAACACTATTCACCCGAAAAAACTAATACTTGATTAATAATTTATGAAACTGTTATTTACCCATCTTATTGAATCACATTACTTAATCTAGGTGTCTAAATTATATTAAAACTTTCTTTGAGTGAAATTACTAATCCATTTGGTCACATTACTAATCCTAAGAGTAAATTCACTATTCATAATTTACTATTCATCAAAAATTAATTTGATCTTATTAGACTCCAAATTCCTTACTGAACACTTTTGTAGAAGACCATTTTTTGAAAATCATTACACATCATTAATTATTTAGGGTTTACATAAACATTTTTAAAATATCCTTTTTCTAAAATTCATCAAAAATATGCATACTATATTTATCCGGTCATTTAAAAATTCATAAACTTCATCAAAAGAAGAAATCCCAAATTTTATTTAAAATAAAGGATTACACAAGGCAGTTACGGTCTCCTTACATAGCCCCTTATCACACCAGCATAGGACCTAAGTGTAAGGTGTGCTAATGTGAGAGAATCAGAGGGAGGCTCGGATAACATCGCACGAGTAGTAATTTCTATTAGTTTGAACTTCTTGCAATGTCGATTCCATTCTAGATTCACAGGATGAAGTTCGGCTTGGGTTTGGTCCAGAGCAAAGCCCGGTGGTGCTACCTCCTTCCCAAGTTCTGTTAGATGGGCTTCTATCGGTCCAAGACTACTAGGTGAGGCCATCGAATCTTCTTTCTATAATAATTAACCAATATTACTTGTATTTAGAGACAAAAATCAAAACATTTAGTTTTCAACGGTCATATTGACCAATGGTCATATAATAGTCAAAACCCAACGGTCTCATTTTAATTATAATCATGTTATCAAATGAAACATATTTATTGAGTATAAAAATAAAATAAAATTACACATAAAATTAGGAAGTAAGATTTATTCAAAATTTCGGGTCGTTACAATCTTCCCCCCTTAATAAATTGCGTCCTCGCAATTTTTAAAATTGGTTCTTGAAATTTCATTTAAAGTCCCACATCAGAAAAAGGGTCAGTAAAACTATTACTTTAAAAGAAAGAAAGGGAAGTACAAAGGTCACCAGAGTTAACACATAATAGGATTCCATGGAGGAAAACATGTATATGGAAGAAAAAACAAAGGGTCAATTTCTGGGGGAGAGTGATAGAAAACATGATTAGGAGAAAGTTAACCATAAGAAAATCCCAAACTTATGATGTGTGTAAATGGTCTTTGATTACCTAGTAGGAAACGTAAACCAACAACGTTTTTGTTTTATGTTCCTTTTCATAATTTTAAGGAATTCATTTACTACATAGAACAAAAACATAAGAAAATATACCTACCTTCATGTAGAGTTTCATCCTTTAATAAGTTTCTACCCAAAAATAATCTTTTCTCCAAACTATAAGCATTCAAAACTACTTGGTCTCATTAAAACACAAGAATCATCTTCTAGAGAATCACACAATCCACAAAATATTAACTATCTATTTCTTCTATCATTAAACATTATCCCAAAAACAGAAAGGGTAAGGTAAAACAACTCTTCAAAAAGAAATAATCCCATAGGAATGGAAACTAATTTTAAATATTCAAAGTTCCATGGTACTACCCAAAGTTCGTCATAGTCCATTCCATAAATAACATTCCTTAAAATTCCTCGAAATAAACCAAAATAAGATTGAAACCCAAATACAAGAAGGATTTGATAACATAGTCTTCCAAAATAAACTTCATTGTTCATCTCCAAACAACATCAACCACTCCTAACATCTTATAACAAAAGTATCTAACCTAAACATATTTTACCCAAGATAGGTTAATCATTCCCATAAATAACCTAAATTACTATAAGTCCACCTTAAATTCATCTATTCTTCAAAATATAAGTCAACCTTACTCCTCAATGAAAATACAGTAGTAATCTATTTACCTCGATCATATAGGGTCCCCAAAATAGTGAACGTCTTCCAAAATACTAATCATATTTTAATCCCCTAGTCATCCATGTCATATTAATACGACAATCGTCGCATTTCCTATCACATTGGTTATTGGGACATGTTTTTCCATTTCCCACCATTAACTAATATGAGAAAGCATAATTAGGGGCTTAAGTACTTAGCCAATAATCATGAAAAGGAACTGAAAGCATATAAGGATAACTTATAGAAGAAAAATATACCCTAACTTGTGATCCACTAGGTTCTCATCTAGGTTATCCATGATCATATATTCTTATGTGAATCTTTATTTTATTTTATCTTTGTTCCTTTAACAATGGTTCATACTAAGCTTATGAATTTACCAAAGCATATCCCCCGGGAGTGTCGTAACCAAGACTACAGCAAGGCCCGTTGTCGTGTACCAGTTCCCGTTCGAGTCTAGCTCAAAGTGGGGTTTTCGGGTTTTACCCCTATGTACATCTGTGCCAGAGCCACCTCTACCTGCTCGTATCCAGACAGGGATGTATTTGCTTGGCAACCCCTTACTCAATACTCACCAAAATACCAGGAAGATTTCCTATATTTAAACTTTTCTATAGGGTTATTCCTAGAGTTTTCATATCCTAATTTCCACAAATAACTAAACCATCCTTTGATACCAACTATAACATCCCGCCTTTTTATCACATAAACTTTCATTACATTTTACAAAACTGAGGATCTTTAAGGTTTAGTGTCTTGGAAACCAGGAACTTTAAACATGAAAACATAAAAGATTCTTCTTAAACACTTGAAAGGGTTCTCCTCATGTTCATCCTAGGTTCATTTCTGCATCTCATGAGCTGGGGACATACATCAATAGAAAGGGTGAGCAGAAGGCCTGGTAAGGGAAACAAGAGAAACATTTTACGTGTGAACTTGAGAAACTTCAATAAGGAAATGAAAAGAACATTAAGGCATGAGAATGAAATCATGAGGAATATCATAATAAAAATAAAATTTTTCATAACTTGAAGATGTGGCTGCAACCTTTAATATTGACAATCATTTCGTTTCACCAAGGTCCATCCCCAAGGTGTCATTAAAAATTACCAAGGTTATTCACCAAGGTATCAGTCTAAAAAGTCATCTCTAGAGATTAAGTCTTTACCCAATGAATTGGAGCGCTATCTGGGTACAACCTTGACATATCTTTATTATTATGTGAGCCACATATATCATAATCAATCATTTCATAAACAACCCATATAGCATAAAAGAAATGGGTTTTATTTTATAATCATAACGTTTTAAAAACTGCTTTAAAAACATAATCTTTATGTTACTTTAAACCCACAGAAAAGGGAAAACGGGTTTCATGTATGTAAATCCCAGAATTTAAAATTGAAAATTTTGATATATATGTGAATACCCATTTATAAATAAGATCTTTGAGTATTCACTTAATAACATAAAATAATTTTGAGATAAAGATGGGGAATTTTGAGACGAAAACTATGCAGCATAACGTCTACGATACATGGTTTTAGAAAACATTAAAAAGAGAGGGGACATGGGTCAACCACTAAAAAATTATACATAAAATAGTAGGAGAACAGAATATATAGTATTTAAGAACATGGTAATGAAATTTGAATTATATACCATATGAAATGAAGAACTTGAAAGGAAGACAAAAAATAACATTTCTCTTATGAAAATTCGGCAGCCTAACGACGTCACTTAAAACTTCCAAAAATGGATTGATGAGATCAAATAGGGTCTCTCATCATATGAAAATATATGATAAGTATGATAGGTATAGAGATCATACCCCAAAATAATCAAAAGGAACTTGAAAGACTTGACATTAAAGTAGATCTTGAAAACGAGAAGGGTGAAAGAACCCCTTAGAAATTCGGTAGCCTAACAGCGCCACTTAAACTTCAACAAAAATGAATTGATGAGATCAAATAGGGTATCTAATCATATGAAAATAAATGATCAGTATGATAGATTTAGAGATCATGCCCCAAAATAATAAAAAGGAACTTGAAAGACTTGACATGAAAGTAGATCTTTGAAAACGAGAAGGGTGAAAGAACCCCTTAGAAATTCGGCAGCCTAACGACACCACTTAAAACTTCAAAATACTGAATTGAAGAGATAAAATGGGGTCTCTCATCATATGGTCATAAATGAGCAGTATTATAGATATAGAGATCATACCCCAACATAACAAAAAGGAACTTGAAATAATTGACATGAAATTAGAACTTCAAAACGAGAAGGGTGAAGAACCACTTACAAATTCGGCAGCCTAACAACGCCACTTAAAACTTCAAAATACTGAATTGAAAAGATAAAATGGGGTATCTCATCATATGGTACTAAAAGATCAGTATGATAGATATAGAGATCATAACCCAACATAACAAAAAGGAACTTGAAAGAATTGACATGAAAGTAGAACTTCAAAACGAGAAGGGTGAAGAACCACTTAAAAATTCGGCAGCCTAACAACACCACTTAAAACTTCAAAATACTGAATTGAAGAGATAAAATGGGGTCTCTCATCATATGATCATAAACGATAAGTATGATAAATTTAGAGATCATACCCCAACATAATAAAAAGGAACTTGAAATACTTTACATTAAAATAGATCTTGAAAAATGAGAAGGGAGAAAGAATCCGTTACAAAAATTTCGGCAGCCTAACGGCACCACTTAAAACTTCATAAAACGAAATAATGAGAGTAAGAGATGATCTCTCATTATATGAACATGAAAAGGGCAGTAAGATGAGTATAAAAGAACATCCTTTAACAAAAGAACATGGAGCATAAAAGAAATGACATAGAAGAGATTACTTGAAAAGAAGAGAGAGGTCAGATCCCTTACCTTAAAACGTATCTCTTAAAACTCAAAGGTTTGGACCTTGAGGGCTTGGGCGCACCTTGGGAGGACTCCTTGGGAGGTAAGGAGACCATAACTTCGTTGATTATGGTTTTTGAGTCGAAAGGATGAGATGAGGGCTTGGTATTTATAGGGAAAGTGAGGGGACAAGGCATTAATGGCCAAAGGACACCTCACAAGTGCTTTACTCAAAACCATGTGCTCTCTCATGATATTTCCCATGAAGTTAGGCCACATGGGGCCCCCAAAACAATAATTAATCACCTAAGGTCGTCCAACCCTTAAAATATCTCATGACATCATCATTACACAGTTATGATGTCATTAAACATACCGAAACCCTAAAACTGTATTTTTACTATTCACTGAAAATTCAACTTTCTCAGAAAAATCCCAAAATTTCACCTTAACCAAATATCAATGCTCTGATTTCAAAAATGAACTCCATTTTATAAAAATAATTTTCTAAATATTTTTAATTTAATTTTTAAATAAAAACACTATTCACCGAAAATTCATTTCTTTAGAAAAAACCCCCAAAATTACCACAACATTATATCGGTGCTCTGAGTTCAAAAATAAAGTCCATTTTATAAAAATATTTTTCTAAATATTTTTTAATTTAATTTTTAATTAAAAAACACTATTCACCCCAAAAAACTAATACTTGATTAATAATTTATGAAACCGTTATTTACCCATTTTATTTAATCACATTACTTAATCTAGGTGTCTAAATTATATTAAAACTTTCTTTGAGTGAAATTACTAATCCATTTGGTCACATTACTAATCCTAAGAGTAAAATCACTATTAATAATTTATTATTCATCAAAAATTAAGTTGATCTTATTAGACTCCAAATTCCTTACTGAACACTTTTGTAGAAGACCATTTTTTGAAAATCATTACACATCATTAATTATTTAGGGTTTACATAAACATTTTTAAAATATACTTTTTCTTAAATTCATCAAAAATATGCATACTATATTTATCCGGTCATTTGAAAATTCATAAACTTCATCAAAAGAATAAATCCCAAATTTTATTTAAAACAAAGGATTACACAAGGATGTTATGGTCTCCTTACATAGCCCCTTATCACACCAGCATAGGACCTAAGTGTAAGGTGTGCTAAGGTGAGAGAATCTGAGGGAGGCTCGGCTAACATCGCACGAGTAGTAATTTCTATCAGTTTGAACTTCTCGCAAAGGTGATTCCGTTCTAGCTTCACACGATGAAGTTCGGCTTGGGTTTGGTCCAGAGCAAAGCCCAGTGGTGCTACCTCCTTCCCAAGTTCTGTTATATGGGCTTTGATCGGCCCAAGACTACTGGATGAGGCCATCGAATCTTCTTTCTATAATAATTAACCAATATTACTTGTATTTAGAGACAAAAATGAAAACATTTAGTTTCCAACGGTCATATTGACCAATGGTCATATAATAGTCAAAACCCAATAGTCTCATTTTAATTATAATCATGTTATCAAATGAAACATATTTATTGAGTTTAAAATAAAATAAAATAACACATAAAATTAGGAAATAGGATTTACTCAAAATTTCATGTCGTTACAATATATTTATACTAATCATGTGATCACTTTTAAACGTCTATATTATCAACTGTAATGATACTTCAAATTATTTTAGATCCAATTGGATATAATAAAACAAAATAATTGTATATTTTTTCTATAGCCATATTACTTAGTAAGACCATTAATTAAAACAAAAAAAGGAATTTTATTTATAACAGTTTGGGTTGTTACAATGTTCCCCCATTAAGAAATTTCTCCCTTAAAATTTTCATTTCCCACACTAAAATAGCTGAGGGTAACACTGATTCATCACCTCCTCTAGTTCCCCAGTTGCTTCTTCAAACTTGTGTTTTCTCCACAATACTTTAACTAGGTGAATTATCTTATTTCGTAGAATATTTTCTCTATGATCTAAGATCTTCACCAGTGTATCCTAATAGGAAATACAATTATCCAATGGTAATAACTCTAGATTGATTTCATGTGATGGTTATGGTATATACTTTCTCAAGAGGGATACATGGAATACATCATGTACTTGAGATAGGTTCAGTGGGAGTTCTATTCATTAAGCTATTTCCCTGATGCAATCAAGGATCTCAAAGGGGACGATGTATCTCAAAATAAGTTTTACATTCTTCCCAAATATCATCACCTTATTACATAGAGATATGAGGAGGAATACCATGTCTCTAACATCAAACTATATGTCTAGTCGATGATTGTCAATATGGATTTTGTGTATACTCTGAGAAGCCTTGATGTGCTACTCCATGGTCTTAACATTTTATACTATTTCCTAGACCATTTTAGGACCTATAAGTTTTCATTCCCCAACTTTATCCCAATGTGAAAGTGTTCTAAACCTATTCCCATAAATAGATTCATAGGGATCCATTTAGATGCTCGAGTGGAAACTATTGTTGTAAGCGAACTCAAACAAAAAAAATATGTTTGTAGCATCCCCCTTTGTAGTCCATAGAACATGATTGGAACATGTCTTCTTGTGTCTAAATATTCCACTCAGATTGGCCGTCAGCTTGAGGATGAGAGGCCGTACTGAAGTTCAGATCAATTTTTAGAGAATGTTGGAGACTTTTCCATAACTTGGAGGTGAATCTCAGATCTCGATCAGATATAATCGATAGTGGTACTCCATTAATACTTACCACGTATTTGATGTATATCTGTTCAAGTTGATCTAGTGATAAGTCCTCTCAAATTGCAATAAAGTGAGTTGTATTTGTAAGATGATCCATAATAACCCATATAACATTGTTTCCCCTAGATGTGTTTAGAAGTCAGGTGAAAAAGTCCATTGTGATGTTATCTTATTTCCATTTTGGTATGGGTAATGGTTGCATCACCCCCATAGACTTATGACTTTTATCCTTCACTTACTGACATACTAGACACATTGATATATATTCAATGATACCCTTCTTTATATTGTCCCACCAATAGTGCTCACAGAGATCTTCATGCATATTTGTGCTTCCTAAGTGAATGGAGAAAGTTTAACTATGTGCATCATCTAATATTTCTTCATTTAACTTAGGATTTGATCAAACATATAGTCTTGACCCAAATCTCACAATTCCATCTTCATCAATTTCCAACTCTGAGGATTTCCTCTTTCTCAGGGCTTCCACATTCTTCTAAATTTCCATATCATTTCTTTGAGCGTCCATTATTTTCTCAATGAGGGATGGTTGAGCAATAATTAGAGAAATTATAGATGATGTTCCTTATTTAATTATTCCCATATCCATCCATTGTAGGTCTAAGAATATTGAATCCTTATCAATTCTCATTATTAATAAAGATGTAGGATCTTTTCTACTTAGAGCATCCACCACCATATTTTCTTTACTGAGATGGCAGTGGATTGATAATTCATAATCTTTGATGTGCTCTAACCATCTTCACTAGTGCATATTAAGATATTTATATGTGAATATATATTTTAGGCTCTTATGATTAGTATATATCTCACACGTATCCCCATAGAGATAATGTTTCTAGATTTTCAATGAAAATATGATAGTTGCTAACTCCATATCATGCGTGGGATATTTTTTCTCATGAATTTTAAACTTTCTTGAGATATATACTATAAATTTTTCATTTTTCATTAGTAAACAACCTAATCCATTGTTTGAAGAATTGTTGTATACCACAAAGAGTTCCCCACTTTTTAGTTGTGTGAGCACTGGTGAAGTGATAAGCCTCTTTTTGAGCTCCTTAAATCTTTCCTCACATTATTATGTCCATAAAAACATTAATCCCTTATAGGTTAGCTTGGTAATAGGGTTTGAAAATCATGAGAAATTTCTCACAAATCAGCGATAATACCCAGCTAAGCTAAGGAAAATATAGATATCTATCATATATTTTTTCCTCAACCATTTTTTATTTGCTTCTGTCTTTGAATGGTCCATAGATATCCCATTGTTTGTGGTGACATGCCCCAAGAAATATACTTCCTTAAACAAGAAATATCATTTTAAATACTAGGCATAAATATTCTCCTTTCATTGGGTCTTTTCACAGTTATTTGATGATCCTCATTCTCCTCCTTGATTTTGAAGTATATTAGATTATCATCTATAAATACTACCAAAACATTGTCAAGGAAATCTCTAAAGACTATATTCATCAAGTAAATGAATATTTTTGGATCATTATTGAGTCTAAATGAAATGACTATGAACTCATAGTGCCTGTACCTTATACAAAAAGTGGTCTTGGGGATATATTCCTTATTCAAACATACTTTGTAATATCCTTACTGAAGATCCACCTAAGAGAAGTATTGTGACCCACATAGCTGATTGAACAAGTCATAAATACATATCATATGATACTTGTTCTTTATCGTGATCCTATTGAGCTCTTGATAATTGATACAAAGGCTCATTTACCCAACCTTATTTTGTTTATCAAGTTCTAAAAAATCCATTCTATATGGATTCTTGGATAATGGAAACACGCCAGCTATAATCTTGATTTAAAATTCAACCTCTTAGATAAGAGGAAGATCAGAAAATTCTTCGGGAAACACATCAACATATTCCCTCAAAATAGGCAAGTCTTTGCGGATGGTTCTTTCTTTAGAATCAATCATTTTAGCTAGATATGATTTCTCATTGGGAAATAATATCCATGCTTGAGATTATGGTGATAAAGAAGATCCATCCTCCTCCTCATACTTTTACAGAATCAGTGGTTTATTTGAAATACAGATAGTAATTTCCTTCTCATAGAAATTTAGGTTGGATATATATAAGGAAAGCCAATTCATGCCAATAATTTCATAAAATTACACCAAAGTAAGTATGGAATGATTTTTTATGAAGTTCATCCCACAAAATTTGACAAGGGAGGAGTTATATAATTGGAATGAAATAATTTTCCCATTTTCTATTTTCATTGAAAACTCCACTTCCATGATTTTTTGTGGTGTTTGGATAGTTATACTAAAATTTTATGATATAAAGGAATGAATAGAACTAGAATCAAAAAGTACATTCACTATTATTGAATGAATAACTACTATAACTGTCACCACTTTGTTTTTAGGATCCACTTCAATAGGAGTGATGAAAAACAATCACCCTTTTTACCTTGGAGATTGTTGGTTGTTTTCGAAAACACTTGGCTTAGTGCATTGTTTTACAAAGTGCCATGGTTCCTTGTAGTTGAAGAAATGAAAAATGTGCTAAGGGTTGATTAGGGAATTCCTTTCTTCTGTAGAATTAGTGGGTTTATCCTATCAGGAATTTACAGTTAAGTCTCCTTCCTTCCCATACTTAAATCATTTATTTATTTGACTTAGGCAATTTCCAGGGTGCTTCTTCCTACACCTTTGATTGGTGGGATATTGAAATTTCTTGTCATCGTTTGATTTCTCCATCAAGATTCTAGAATTAAACTGTCATTTAAACTTCTTATCCCCATGACACCGTCAAGTCTCTCCAATATCTATTTCAACTTTTAGGGCACATCAAAATATTTCCTCATAGATATCAAAGTCAGGGATCACTAGGGATTTTCCTATACTAGGTTTTATACCACCAAAGAAGCGGTCAACCTTGCATTTCGGGGTAATGAAAAAGATAGATGTGTATTATGCATTTCTTTTAATGTTTTCCTCATTCGTCCTGATAGATTCATAGTCATTCTTCTTGATGGAAAGGAAATCCCTTTCAATTTTTATTCAGTGATTATGTGGAAAATATTTATTGAAAAACATTTTCTGTAATTATTTCCACTCTATTGATTCGATCTCTTCCTTAGGATTTGTATTCTTGATCAATTTCTATAACTGATCTGCTTCTCCCTCTATACGATGAACAATGAGTAGAACTTTATCTTGCTCATGACATTAAAGGATGTATAAGTTCTTCTCAATGGAGTTGATCCATTTTCCCACAATTAAAGAATCAAATGATCCATTGAAAGCCAAAGGCATTTATCGCATAAAGATTTCAATCACAACTCGTTCTCTCTTAGGGGGATTTGGATGCTCCTATGTATCGAGGTTTCTATTCAGTACCTAAGTCAACTTAGATAGTATTTTTATAAATCTTGTGATTCTTGGTCCCATCGGGTTGGCCATCTCATTGGGGAAGTCATCACATTGCCCATCACATTGATTGTTTACTCGATTCCTCCTATTTCTGGAAATTTTCAAGAATAAAAGAAAAATTAATAATGATTATTTTTAAACTATTAAACACAAAAGGGTAAATCCAATGACAATAAAGGTATAACTTATAAATTACACTTATTTCTTAACTTATTAATTTCAAGGAATTGATCTATGTTATCCATAATCTATTTCCTAACATATATTATTATGGGAATTTTTGTTCCCTTAATAATGGTTCATAATGAGATTATGAATTTCCCAAATCTTATCCCTATGGAGTTTCAAACCAAGTGTGTGTTAAGGCCCATTTTCATGTATCAGGTTACACTGAGTCCGGCATGACACACCATGTTTGAGTTGTTACTCCTAGGTATATCTATTCCAGAACCACATCTACTTGTATTATCCAAATGGGGATGTATTTTTTTGATAAACCAATTACTCTATGATAATAAAAATTTAGTTATGCTTTCTTATACTTAGTATTATCCCTATGTATTTCACTAGAGTTTTCTAATCCTAATCTAAAAAATAACTAAACCTCACTCTGATACTAATTATAATAACCCTACTATTTATTTCAAATCAATACATGATTTTTTACATAAAATTACACTTAATAAAACCAAAAAATATTGATAAGTATAATTTTTTTGGTAATTAGGTACATATCATAACACCTTGAACATGGGATACAATAACATTATTGAAAACTTACTTAAAATTATTCTAAAATTCCATGCCTTTTTAAAACTACATGGGATAATCTAAGGACAAACATAAGATTGGGGTGAGATATAAAGCTGAGTAAGGGAATAATAATGGAATAAGGTGATAAATATTATAAAATATATATATTAATGGGTCATGTAAATATTATGAATCATAAAAATTAACAATGAGACATAATATAACATGATAATAATAACCTAGGAAATGTGGAAACAACTTAAAATACTGTATCATAAACATAGGTCAAGGATAATACAGAAATAATTAATAGTGGAAAAATTTCCATAAAGTAATATGGTTCAATACCTATCCCAACATGAAATATCATGATACTAAAAATTACCCAATGCATTGGATCACTATAAAATTCTGGGTGCACCCGCCACATTCATTTCATTCTCATGCCTAAGTGTGCCACATAGATCATAATACACAAAATCATTTACAATTAGATTTTATTCCAAGAACATGAAGTGTGGAATACATACATATAACTACAAAGTATAATAGTTATATGTGTATAAATGTGAACACACTTTGTAGGAAACGGGTATGGTATTTACTAAACAATTGTTTTGGAATGAAAAAATCCCAGTGAAATTTTGACAGCATAATGAATTCACTTAAAAATTCAGAAAATGGGTTGATGAGAGAGAAATGGTCTCTAATAATATGGTCATAGAATAGTTAGTTAAAGGGTAATGAAAATAAATATCCAAATACATGTAATTTGAAATAGAATTCATGAGGTAATAAGGAAACTTGAATAAAGAAGAGAAGGTGAGGACCCCTTATTAAATTTTGGCATGGAAAAGAGTGTACATAAAAGACCATGGAAGGATTAATGAGAGTGAAAGGAAGATATAATTATTTATAAATAAAATGGAAATTAAGGGGGATATTTAATAACATATACTAATATAATCAAAAAGTAAATTTAGAGACATTATAAAAGGAAGTGCTTGATAAAAAGAGGAGAGTGGAGATCCCTTACTTGAGTGTGTGACTCAAAAAGCTTGGTAGGGGATTCTTAAGAGATTAGGGGAACATTGGGGGGACTATAGAGAGTTTATAGTAGATTATTTATGTTACAAAAGGAGTTTTAGTGAAGAAAAATATGAGCTTGGGTGGGATTATATAGGAAAAAGGGGGATTTATTTATTATTTAAGTTTTGGACTCTACATAATAAAATAACCAAAAAACACAGACAATACCATGGGTTCTTACCATTTTTCTGAAAAATGGGAGTTTTTCTCATTATTTTATAATTACAAGGTCCAAAATTAATAATATAATTCTCTTACTTATGTGGAGGTGAGTCATACTCTTAAAAAATGATTTTAAAACCTTAAAAATACATTAATGGTTTTGCAGAATTAATAAAGGCTTTATAAAATTGACCAAATAAACATAAAATCACATTATTTTAAATTTAAAACAAATATTTGGTCGTGTATACCATTTATAGTATTTATTACATCACTTTTGGGTCATTATGATGCCACAATAAACAAAGTATATTTATATGATATTTATTCTTTACATGAAAATTCGACTGTCTCAAAAAATTAAGAAAAATTCACCATTGGATAGTTTTAATGTTATTATTCCAAGAATAATATTAATTTTATCTAAATAAATTTTAAATATATGAATTTTCAATTTTAAAATAAAATCGACATTTATTGAGAAATGCTGGTTTTTTTGGCAATAACAGTTTTCAAACCCTTATTAAAAAATTACACTTGACTTCATAAAAATTATATGATCTTTTATGTTTGATAAAAATTATTTAATATTAATATTTTATTAAAATATTATTTAAATAAAACAGCCATTAATTCATAAATACATTAATTGAATTTGAATATTAACCAAAAATACAATTTATGCTTTATTGTATCAAAATAAAATCATTTATAAAGTAACAATAATTTTATGAAAATATATGCATTACTCTATAAAAAATAATTTAATATTCATATTTATAGAGAATTTATACATATACCTTTAATACACCATCAAACACCCTAAGAGTAAAGTGCGTGACGATAGGATTTTCATGGGGTGGTTCGACAAACATGGTTTGGGCCGTGATCTCGATGAGATTGAACTTATACCATAAGTAGTTTTTCTCATGATTAAGTTGTTGGATCATAGATTGCGATTTTTAAAGGGCAAATCCAAGTTATTCTATCTCCCTTAGAAGCTTTGATAAATGGGCTTCACGGTGTATGATCCTACTAGTTGAGGTCATCACTTCCTTTTTCTATGTCAATTGGATTTGTTAAAACCCCATATTTATACTACTCATATGATCACAACTCAATTATTATATTATAAATGAGAATGATACATAACATAATTTTAAATACAGTTGTATATAATAAAAAAATAAGCACATGTGTTTTTTATAGCCATATTACTTAATAAGACTTTTAATTAAAACGAAAATAGGAATTTTATTTATAACAGTTCGGGTCATTACAATAATGATATGATGCAGCATTAATTAGTTTTATATATCATAATTTAAAATCATTAAAAATAGAAAATAATTTATATAAATTCATTATGTAAAATGAAGAGATCATTTTCCTCTTAGTTCCCTCATTTTAAATGATTAAATTAATGATAATCATTTTCTGATCATATAATTATTAGGTTATCAAATTTGTCATAAAAAACCTAATTATATCATAAAAATCATATTTATCCTTTAATATTATCCTCATAGACATCTAAGTATTATGGTGAAGGAAAAAAAACATGTTGCATCATTGAGGCGGATGTCCGGACAACACACAAGTCATAATTTCGTTTTTCTTAATAGAAGAGGGATAATGTGATTAAATATTATTACCAAAAACATAATAAAATTAATCATATAACCAATCACTATTTAATTACATAGTTATTTGAAAATTATAATTGGAAAAGATAAATAAAAATGGAATATGTCATGTAAAAAATCACTCACATCGAGAACTTTGAGATTTCCATAAAAGAACCATTAGAAATGGATGACATAGACTAATCTCTTGTAGAAATAAGATTAATATGGTGAAAGAGTATTATAGTATAATGATAAAGGGCAATGTTTCATGAGGAAATTGAATTTTTAAGAGTGTATTGAATGGGTGGTGATCGACCACTTTTATAAGTGGAAAGAATGTCATTTCTGTAAATATTTCAACTTAATATAATAGGAGAATAGGTTAAACATTTCAATTGGCACAAAAATTTATAAATAACTCAGTGGTAAAGATTTAAAGTTAATAAAAACTTCATACACATAATTATATACATGTTTTTTTCCATGTTTCAATCCCTTTTAATCCATTGAATTATTACCTTAAAATTTTTAGAATTTACTGCGGTTACTAGTGTTTACCTAAGGTAAAATAATATTTATGACTATAAATAAAGCGTTACATATTAGATAGTCTGGTCCCAATGATTCTAAATTTTAAATACATTTCATTTTATTCAATTTAAAAAAATGATAAAAATTAATTTTTAAATAAAAATGTATAATGTATTAAGAACATTTTTTGTGAAAATATTCCTTAGGTTTTAAAATATCAAATATGTGTTTGTAAATTAAGATATTTTTTTTAAAAAATACATATCCACATTTATAACAAATATTCCATCTTATAAAAATGATTCCTTAAATTCTAATTCATACTTATATACTAATAATTTCATAAAAGTCATGTTATTTTTAAAAATGATATTTTTCCCCATTCACCTAAAAATATATTATTTTAGAAAAAACCCTTACATTCATCCGAAGCTTATATAATTATTAATAATCAAAAAATGATGTTAATTTTATCAAAATAAATTTATAAAATTTGATAATTCAATATTTTAATAAAATCCAAAAATATAGTGGAAAACTGTTCATATTAGAAAATAACTTCTTAAAATGTTATCAATTATTTATTATTATTTCCTATCAATAAATAATTGATTTATAGTTTCTTGAAATAAAACAACAATTTTAGAAAAATATTTTTTTAATAATAAAATTATTTTATTAGTAGTTTCAACTATACTAATTTAATTTCATTCATATTAAAAGAAACCAATATTTTATTTTTATTAATATTTCATAATGTGGTTATTCCTATTCATTCCTTCTATTTCAATGTCTATTTTTTAACATTAATACTTAATATTTATATTTTTATTAAAATACATTGTGGTTACATTTAAGTTCAGTGTTGCATGTGGATTAAGGAATCAAACACATTGAAATTTTCAAAGGTAATCATATATAAAAATTTTTGGGTGTTCCATTCCCCCTTAAATAAATCACATCCTCACAATTTGAGTAATAAGATTAGGGTAATTTGTTTAGGTAATTAATTATTAATCATACACTGCTAGACAATAATGGGTTTATTTAGGATGTGGAATTAGATTTATCTATATGAAAAAAATATTATAAGCTCTTTATAAAGGGATATAACCCATTCAAAATTTTATATATAATTATACTAAGGGAATAAGTTCTTGATCCATAAGGAATAAATTACCACAAAACTTGAAAATTATTTATATAATAATCATAACACTATGTGTTTTTATTCATAACTCAATATCTATGAGTTTGTGAAAACTTACATGACATATGAAACTAGAAAATATAGACTGAAAACTCACTATCCTATTAATTAATAGTGTTTTCATTGGATTATCCTTATTCACCTGGTTATTGATGAGTATTTCCCTCATCAGAACTTGGGTTGGGACATTGAGTTGCATAATTCTGAACTCTCTTTCAGTTAAATAAATATATTTTTATATATTTTCTCTTTCCCCAACACTTGTGAGTATGATGACCTTCATCTCTATACTTACCACATTCATTTGTCCCTTTAAGGGAATTTACCTCATGTTTTCCCATGGTTTTGACATATAAAAAATTAAATATGTTTTTCCTTAATCATATTCATCACTTGATATTTCAAGAGACTTCATATTTATCTTAGTGTGTTTGGGCATTCAACTATTTTTTCATTGTTAATCATATTTCATGAAAGTTGGTTTGGTATAATCATAAGGCTTATCACTCCATCTCCCATTCTAATGTGTTGTTCATTGATGTAGTCTCTGCATTGTCCATTTCCCCCATGGTCCCTTTTAGTTCCATACATTACTAAAACCAAAAGGGTTTCCATGAGTGATGAAAGACCCTTGGAGGATCTAGGCATGATGAGGGAAGGCAGTGACACTGGCATGATGTATTCTTGGTGATGTAGGTAGGATGATGCAAGCATGATGCTGCTCTAGGCATTCAGTCTATGTTCATGTCCCACTTGGCATTGGGCCTACGAGATTTATAATGGGTCTCCCTCTACCCAAATATAAATATGTCTTTATATTCATAAAAAAATAGTCTTCAGCTACAAATTTTTTTTTTAAAAATAATATAAGGGAAATATCATATTCAATAACCTAAAATGGATTCATCCTTAAACCCTTTTGTCCTTATTATCATGTTATCATATAATTCCATTAGTTAAACTAAAATCAGTATTAGTTTAATTTATATCCTTTTTTGTTCAACTTAGGTTACTTTGAGTTGAGTTCTCTCATAATCCATAACTAAATACTCCAAATAGAGATCCCAAACTCCTATGAAATTTCTTAAAATATTTTAAACCTAAAAAATAATTAAAATCTATGCTCTCAAAATCTAACTTATCTCTTATCTAGGAAATCACATATCAATTAATATGTACCTATAAATCTATATTTCAATCTATGTTATCAAGGTTTAATTTATCATTAAGTTATCTAACCTAAAAAATTTAAATCCCTCATAATGGTTTATAAAGGTTATGTGATTAACCAAAGCATATCCCATGAGAGTGTTAAACTAGGTGTGTAGTTTGATAACTTTTCCATGCATTGGTTGATGATTTAGTTAATACCCAATGCACCCTTTTTTAGGGTTATTACCCCTAGGAATATCGGTGATAGAGCCTATATAAACTTATAATATCCATATATGGATGTAATTGAATGAAAAACTCTGTACTATAGAATTTACCAAAAACATCAGGTATTCATCCTATAATTAGAATCATATTTTTGGGTTTCAAAAAGTTTCCCTAACCCTAACCCCCAAATAAAATGTTCACTAGTACCTTACCATTAAATCATATAATTATCCAAATAGGTTATCCATAACTTTGAAATTATGATCAAACATAACTTATCATCCCTTAAATCATCCTTAATAGACATCCCAATCTAAAAAGTTTTCTAAACCTTTCCTTTGACACCTACTATGATACCCCAGATCTTCGCTCCTGAATTTGGTTCTATAAACACATACTTTGTTACAAATTGTAAAAGCTTGGATATAACCATCTGTAATTAAAAAATAAATAATAATAATTTCATCTCTTACATTTTGAGGATATTTTAATGTTTAGAGATTTATAGAATTATAAACAAAGCATAAACTAAAAAATCCCATGTTACTTGTATAAAACCTTCACTTTTTCCCACTATATAAATAATTACTTAATCTATAATGAATCTTTAATATATCCCATAAATTATTTCACACCTACTATCCCTTTAAACATGTCATATGTACCACTTTTCATCATAAATTGGGGAAATGGAAACATAATAAGGGGTGATCTCAAATGATTAGTAAGGAAAACATAGAATTGAGGAAATCATGACATAATCATGGAATAAATATTATGATAGGGATAAGTAGACAACATAAATCCATAATCAACCTAAAACTGGGATATTTATACATCTATCAAAATAAATGAAAACATGGATATTAATAATACTGATCTCATACTTATTGAATGCATAATGGCAAGCATCAAAAATTTGTTCTCAAGGCCTTGTGCCAAGACACTATCCTATTATGGGAAGATACATACACCAAAACCCAACTTGTCTTGTCTCATGAGACCCTTTCATGCATCAATGTGATATATAATTCTATAATATAACCATTAATTCATTAATTCCAATGCATTCTATTGAACCCTTTGTGAGATGGTTGTTTTAATTATCACAAATCATGCCAATTTACAAATCATGATAATTCAAATATTATTTTATAACTAATGATAATCATGTTAATGAATATTTATAAATGAATATATTATGTAACATGGTATAATATATTTCAATAAGTCAATAAATTTTGGATATTTGTGTTTCAATATCTTTAAAAGTGTATATTTACATGCAATTATGAATTTCACTTAATCTGGTACTATTCTATATAAGACATACACTTTGTAAGTTTTTCAATGTCTCTAACACAGATTGGTTCAAAGGATTCACCAATAGATGACTAACCAATGAGGAATAACTAATAAAAGAAGAAATTGATGCATGACTCATTGATAGAATAAACGACACACCGATAGACAAGTCACCGATGATTGGTCACACCGATAGTTCAAGATACTTACCGATGGATGACTCACCGATGAGAGACGCAATGAAAATTCAATGGACTTACTGATGGATGACTCACCAATGGGCGATGCACTGATAGTTCAAAATGATTTACAAATGATGAATCAATGATGTCCGGATAGACTGATAGTACAAATGACTCACTGATGACCAGAGTCACCGATACCGATGGAAAGGATTCACCGATACTGAGAGTCATCAATGTTGATAGAGCAGTGCTAATGACTCACCGATGACCAGAGTCACCGACACCGATGATAACGACTCACCAATACTTATGACTCACCGTTAGTCATAAATACTGTTTTTATTTTATTAATTTAAAATTATATCTAACAGTCATATTTAGAAAAATTAATGCTTCTAAAATTAATTAATCTTGTTGGTAGGATATTCAGAGGATAGTATGAGGTACATGCACGTGGGGAGATCATTATGCCTACTGGAACTCAAAGGATAAAAGGATAATAAGGTGTATCTTCCAAATGACATACACACAGAAGAGTAGCAAGAAAAGAAAACCTAATACACCTATAACTCTTGATCATACTTCCAAAAATCCAAGAACTCAAAAAGGAAGAACATACAGGGAGATCAAGAAATCAAGATAAACCTACTTACCTGACCTGAACATAATTTGAACAAGAATCTGAATATCTCATACTCATGGGAACCAAAAACACATAGGCTACGATAATCTATTTTGGAGTCAACTACAAGAAGAGTACTCAAACTTCATTTACACTATATCAAACGAGACTAGATCTTCACCGCATAACATACAGAGCCTTCTAAACCTAACTATACATCTTTAGCTATGTTGTGTTCATTTATTAACATTTATTAGTAGTGTGTATATCTGTCTGTTATACATACACTGACTACTAATCATAATTGGAGGATACTTGATGTCCTCAATCTCACACTCCTTTTTATCCATTTGTATCCCACGCAGAACTGTGGAAGAGGCTGTGTGTAACATTTTTGTTGATTTTCCCATAAAGAACTATGGTAGATGTCAAGGGTGATGTTGATATCCTTGTGTGATATTTTGAATCCTGATCTCGGGTGTGGATCAAAATTATTTATTAATTTTTAACTTCTTGGTGGTAGTTGATCACCAAGTGGAGAGGATAAAATATCAGCTTGGGATTGAACCTCTTGTTTTAAATTCCACTATGCCTATTGTAATTTTCTTTTACTCTATTTTATAACAAATTTAATTTAGAAAAAGTAAAACTCTGATAGTTAGTTTATCAAGTGTTTATAACATTTTTCATCCAAAAGGATAGTTTTAAAAGTTATATTAATATTTAAATTAGTATAGTTGAGAGCTAATAAATCTCTTAAGAAATTAATTGAACATTCATGACTCTTATAAATTCACTAAAAACTGGCTTGGATTATTTTTTAATTATAGAAACTTTCAAAGAACCAATCGTTAACATAAATTTTTATAGATACTCAATTGACACCCATCTTGAGTACTATAATCCGACTAAAATTTGGTATCATAGGAATTAAAAAAAATTCAGTTTTTCAATGATTTTTCAAAAAAATTCAACTGTGATTATAGTTTTATTTCAAAGATATTAAAATTTATGTTAATACTAAATTTTTATCTCTTTGAAATCTTTTCAAAATTTATATTATATACAATAGATTAGAATGATATTATACGAATAGACCACCTTTTTTCAATGGAAAAAATTATACTCAGTTGAATGTTAAAATGAAAATATATTTAGAAAGCATGGGATTTGAAATATGGACAGTTATTGAAAGTAAATATACTCTCCCTGATACTGCTAGAAACACTTGGGATGAAGCTAACAAGACTGCCTATAACAATAACTATAAAGTAATTAATTCTCTATACTGGGCACTAGGATATGAAGAATTTAATCGCATTTCTGCCTATAAAACTGTGCTTGAGATTTGGGACACTTTAACTATTTCCCATTAGGGAACAAAAACTGTGATAGAGATAAGATTAAATACATATACTGTTAAATATGAAAAAATTATAATGAATTCTGATGAATCTATTTCTGAAATGTATCTCAGGTTTAATGAAATTGTGAAGACTATGACATCTCTGGGAAGAGATGTTACTACCAAAGAAAAAATTATGAGGATTCTCAGATGCTTACATAATAGATGGAGATGAACTTCTGTCTCAATAAGGGAATCATGTGACATTGATAAACTGCAGTGAATGAACTAATTAGAAAATTAATGATGTATGAAAAGGAACTAAAGTTGAATCAAGAGGAGGAATAACCAAAGACAAAACTATAGCCTTCAAGACTACCATTTCCAAGAGAAAAGACAAAGAGAAAGTTCAAGATTCTATTGAGAGCACAAGTAGTGAAGAATCAGCTTCAGATAATGATGAGGAAATGTCCTAGCTGGCCAAGAGATTTAGAAAATTTTATAGAAATAAAAACTTCTTCACGAAACCATACTACAAAGGAAAAATGACAACAAAGGCAATTGGAAAAAGGATTGTAAGAAGCCCAAAAAATCAGAAAAAATAGTTTTCTATGAATAAAAAATGATAGGTCATGTCAAAGATGACTTTCCTAAATTAAAGTATAAAAATAAAAATGATTATAAAGATATGAAATACAAGAAAGAAATGAAGGCCACCTGGAGTAAATATAAGGACATATCTAGTGAATCTGATTCTTCTTAGAATGAGAAAGAAGATATGGAAAACACATTGTTTAAGAAAAATACCTTAGAGGTACTCTTAAACTCTCCTGTAGCTAATGACTATTATTCTACAGATGAATCTGAATCTAAAAATATGACAAATGATGAACTGTTTGAGTATTATAATATGATAGAATAAACTTGTAATGAACTAAGGGATAAGTATAAACCATTAAAGAAACAACATGAACTCTCTGCAAATATTAAATATAAACTTACTGTTGAGAAAGAGAAAAATTCAAAACTGCTAAAGGAAAATAATGACCCAATGTTATAAAATGATCAATTAAAGAAGGATATGGAAGATTTTACCAATGGAAAAAAACACACTTACTCAATTACTTGGTAAAAAGATATCACCAAGGTATACTAATGGAATGAGATATCATCCAGGATAAATAAATTTATCAAAAACAAATTTTATAACTAAATTTGGAAAATCTACTTCTCTGTCCAAAAATCGAGTTTTTACTACAAGATCTAGTTATGAAAAATCATTTTCTACATCACATTTTTCTGGAAAATTTTTTTTTTAAACACTTTACATTCTACATTTAGGAAACCCAAAAGACAATTGTGGGTTCATAAATCCTTTATTACTAATTTTTCTAGACCTAGAAAAATATGGGTACCAAAATATTTTCTTGGAAGAATTTTTTTGTAGGTAAACTGCCTAAAGAGTTCCTGTAGGAATCTATAGTACTTAGAAAATGGTTGTTCAAGACATATGATAGGAAATTACTCAAGCTTCAATAATCTCATCAAGATTGATTGATGAAAAGCCACATTTGATGACAATGGTAAATAGAAAATCATCGGCTTAGGCTATATTGGTAATGATAACACTATTTCAATATCCAAAGTACTTTATGTTGATGGATTAAAATAAAACTTCCATTTAATATCTCAACTATGTGATAATGGATTTAATTTCATATTTAAAAATGATTCATGCCTTATTTTTTATGCCAAAAATGACCTACTATTTACTACTTTTAGATATGATAATGTATATGCTGTAAACTTAGACACACTAGCATCATAGAATGTTTCCTACCTATGTGCCTTTCACTAAGAGTCTTGGCTCTAGAATAGAAGACTAGGGAATTATAATTTACACTCCCTTAAGAAATTAACTAGGAAAGGTTTAGTTAAGGACCTCCCCAAACTAGAGTTTCCAGACAATTGCATGTGCAATCCTTGTCAAAAGGGAATACAACACAAAATATATTTCAAACCAAATAAATAAGATAAAAATTCTAAACCTCTTGAGTTGTTTCATATGGAATTGTTTGGACCATTTAGAGTTTCAATTCTCAATGGGAAGAACTATGTTTATTTTCTTTCAAATGACTTCTCTAAGTATACTTGGACCTTTGTTTTAGCTTAAAAAAGTGAATCTTGCTATTATTTTTCCAAGTATTCTAGGACATTAGAAAATTTTAGTGGACTTAAAATTAAATCCTTAATAAGTGAACATGGCCATGATTTTTAAAATCACGGCTTTGAATCTTTTTTCTCACAAAATGGATATAGTCATAACTTCTCTATCCCTAGGACACCTCAATAGAATATTGTAGTAGAAAGAAGAAATAGAACCTTAAAGGAAATTTCCATAACTATGCTCAATTAATATGACCTACTGATTTATTTTTTGGATGAGGATGTTAATACAACTTATATAATAAATAGAGTCTTAATCAGATCTATCCTTAAGAAAACTCAGTATGAGTTGTAGAATAATAGGAAACCCAAGGTAAATTATTTTAAAGTGTTTGGATGTAATGTTTATTTTTTAAACAATAAAGATAATCTAGATAAATTTTCCTATAAAAGTGATGAAGGTATATTCCATGGATATTCAACATCAAGAGATGCATATAGAGTCTTTAATAAAACAAATTACTATGTGGAGGAATCTGTACATGTCAAGTTTAATGAAGCAGATCCACATGAACCAAAGACCTCTCTATAAAATCTTGAAGAGGATATGTCTAATCTATATAGTAATACTAAACCCTATGACCATCCTATAAAAGAATCTCTTGAAACTTATAGTTCTTTAAATCCTCCAGATTTTTTCCATAATGAACCATAACCAAGTGATGAACCTGAAATTACTATCCCTAATTTTACTAGACCAACTGGAACCCTTAAAAACTATCCATTAGATGTTTTAGTTGGATATTTAGTCATAAGAACACAAACTAGACCTTCTTTGAGAGATAAGGTTGAACATCAAGCATTCTTGTCACAACATGAACCTAAAAATATCAATGATGAATTTTGGGTGATGTCTATGCGAGAAGCGCTTAATCAGTTTCAGAGAAATAAAGTCAAGAAGCTTATTGATAGACCAAAAGATACATTGACCAAAGGAACTAAATGGGTTTTTAGGAATAAATTAGATGAATATGGAAATATAGTTAGAAACAAAGATACATTGGTTGCACAAGGCTGTAATCAAGAGGATGGAATTGATTATGAGGATACCTTTTCACTAGTATCTAGACTTGAATCCATTAGAATCTTACTTGCCTATGCAACACACTTGGATTTCAAACTTTATCAAATTGACGTCAAAAGTGAATTCTTAAATATTTATATAATTTATGATTTGTTTGTTGAACAACCCCTAGGTTTTACAAATCCACATTTTCGAAATCATGTTTTCAAATTAACTTAAGCTTTATATGGTTTGAAACAAGCTCCAAGATCTTGTTATGATAGGTTAAGTAAATTTTTTATTTCTAAATATTTTAAAAAAGGAGTTGTAGATCCTAATTTATTTATAAAAATAATTTCTAAAGATGTTTCAATTGCTCAAATATATGTAGATGATATGTTTCTTGGATCTTCTAAAAAATCTTTTTGCAATGATTTTTCAAAAATGATGCAAAGTGAGTTTGAAATGAGTTTGATTGGTGAACTTAAATATTTTCTTGGATTTAAAATATTTCAAAACAAAGAATGAATTATTTTAAATCAATGTAAATATACTAAATATATTTTGAAATGATATGGATTTGATGGCATTAAGAGTAGATAAAAACCTATGAGTTCTACTTGTAAGTTGGATCTTAATGAAAATGGGAAATCTATTGATCAAACCACTTATAGAGGAATTATTGGGAGTTTAATATACTTAAATGATAGTAGGGAAAACATCATATTTAGTGTGTGTATGTGTGAAAGATTTCAGGGAAACCCAAAAGAGTTACATTTAAATTCTATTTAATGAGTTTTCAAATACCTCAAATATACAACTATTTTAGGAATGATCTACCCTAGAGGACAATATTTTGATATGGTTAGTTATTATGATACTGAATTTTGTGGGTGTAAATTAGATAGAAAGAGCACCTTTGGAACATGTCACTTTTTGGGAAGGTCTATAATCTCATGGTGTAGTAAAAAAGAAAACTTTTATTGCCTTATAAACTATTGAAGCAGAGTATATTGCTGCTGGTAGGTACTGTGCACAAATTTTGTGGATGAAACATGCTTTATTAGACTATGGATTTCAATTCAGAAATATCCCCATAAAATGTGACAACAAAAATACTATTAACATTTCTAAAAATCCAATTTCTCATTCGAAAACAAAACATATCAATGTAAGAGATCACTTTTTGAGATATCATTATCAAAATGGTGATATAACTCAAGAGTTTATTGGGACTAAACATCAACTTGCGGAAATTTTTACAAAACCATTAAAATATAAGAGAATGATCTAAATCAAACATGAACTAGGAATGATAAATTTATAAATACTCTCTTTCCTTATCCATTTAAAAATTAAGTTTTATGTCACATTGATCAGTGTGAAACTGATTATGTGAAAATGATTATGTGAAACTGATCATGTGAAACTGATCAGTGTGAAGCCAGTATTGGGAAACTGATTAGTGTGAAACCAATCATGTGATACCGATTAGGTGAGACCGATACCGTTAGAGTGAAACCTATACCGATAGGTACTTTTTAGTAAATCTATTTTTCTCTATCTTTTAAGTAAAACAACACAATTTAGTTTTCTTTTATTTTACCATTATTCTATTTTATATTTTTATGAAGTATAACCCCAAAATGATAAAACTAAATTGATCCAAAACCCTTCAATACCCTCACTAAATTCGAATATTTGACCTTTCGACTTCCTTATTCAAACCCAAACCTTTAGAATGGAAAGGAAAAAGCATGCGATGGAAGGACCAAGTGAATCATCGTCGGCCAAGTGTCAGAAAGTAAAATCAAGAAAAGCCACATGTTCTTTAAATCCGAAGTTGGGAAGTCGCATAGTAACTCCTAAGAAAGAAGGGTCTGCCGAATGGATGCTGTCGAGAAAGTATATCTTGCTAAAAGTTTTGGAATCACAAGGGTAGATTTACTGGTTTTCATACAATGAGAGAACTTTCTATCCCAAGATGGTACACTAATTTTATCTTTATCTAGAAATGTATTTGGAAGGATTCAAGGAATCTCGGATTAAATCTATGGTAAAGGGAAAGAAGATTTTGTTTTCTTAGAGAGAGTGGGATGAATACTTGAAAATGACACATGAGGGAATATTTGATGACTACTAGGGTAACATTTCACCAACTTCAAATTTATTTTGTTATGAAAATGCGTTGAAAGAGTTGAATGTAAATGATGAATAAATGATAACAATAGCTTCAGAATTAGATGGAGAGGCCAAAATTCTATTCAAATTTATCCAACACCAAATCTACCCAAGGAAGGTAGATTTTGATTCCTTAAAGTATCAGGATATTTTCTTGATTTTTTTTGTTGAATAATAAGGTGAAAGTAAAGCTGTGTAGGTACCTTATGGTACAAATTTGTGAAATGATCAAACCATATCAAAAATAAACTTTTCTATATTATCTGAGGATGATTTATACAATGTTGAAGAGGCTAGGATGTGTTGAGGATGAAGATGAGGTTATTACTACTTGTAGTGGTTTCTTCCTGTACAAATAAATATGCAAAAGGATGAAAATAAATTGAAACCCATGGATGATAGTTTGGGTAGAATATGAAGAAAAAATCTATGAAGATTATAATCTAATAGATCATCCTACCAGACCAAGGGATCACGTTGATCTGGGTCTTAAACTTAGTGAGCAGGTTGTGTATTCAGATGAAGAATAATCTGAGTCTAATATGGAAATAGAAGAGGGGTCTCTTATAGATGATAGGAGTGACCTAGATATTGCTAAAATCTCTATAAAAATGTTATATGGACCTAAAATTCCACCATTATAATTACCTTATAATGAACCTATTTTGGATGATGATGAAGATGAGGAAGAGATTGAAGTCTCTGGAGTTTAAGGTTATGTGAGCAGGTCTGATGATGATGATGATGAGGATGATGATGGTGAGCATGTGAGTGACTTACTAAAATATAGAGAAGATGTAGTCAGTTCAGGTGAGGAGTCTGTACATATAGATGATAATGAGGCTAGTAGATAGGATGATGTTGATCCTGATGGACAAGTTGATGTTGATGGTGTTGATCATACTGATGTAGATGTTGGAAATGAGGATGGACATGAACACCCTGATGATTCTCAAGGCATCATTCACAAACTTTATGATATTATGGCTGGAGGTCAAGAGGAAGAAGCTTAGGATCATATTGTACCAGTGCCTCATAATGATATTTTTGCTGGAGGAAAATAAGAACAATGTGATGCTCCGATTGCACTTGTTCCTCAAAATGAGGGGGAGGCCAAAGGAAAAGAGTAAGAATTGATACTATGGAGACTATATATTAGACCTTTTATGATGATTGTAATAAAAATCTAGGATATATCTTGTTTGGGTAGGATTATGGTTCAGATGAAGAGATGGTAGCTCATCCTTCTCTACAAGCTGATGTGGAACTGACTGCTCTTACTTCACCTGCTTTTCCCACCAGTGATGAGCATGTTATACCTTCAGTGCCTAGTGACTATGTCACCAAGGCTGATATCAAATAATTCAAGGATGATTTGTGTGAATTTTTGAGATCTTTTATTCCAGTCAGAAATGAATTTTCTACTTCTATGAGTATTTTTAAGGCATATGTTTCTAGGATTACAAGAATCTTAATTCAGGAGATACAACCCAATCTTATCACTACAGCAGATACCATTGTGAGAAATAATTCAGTTATGAGATATGAAGTGAAGAAAATGAGTCATGAAATGGTCTCCCTATCTAATGATTTTAGAACCAAACATGGTGGTTTTATGGAGGTTCTTAGAAACCTTGTTACACATCTACTGAATGCCGATTTGAAAAAGGTGAAAGAGGATCTTGGAAAATGATTTCTGGTGCATCCAGTTCTAGAGTTACCAGGCCTGATACTGATATGGAGTCCCTCATGACTATGATAAGAGTAGATCTTAAGGATATTCAGAATTTATCTGATAAAAAGTCTCTTTCCAAAGTGAAAAGGAACAGTGACCATATATATAACATGGTGAGACAATGTGCCAACGAGGAAACTGCTGCTCAAAATGAGATTAGGGAAAAAGTGGACAAGTATTTTTCTAAAATCTATACAAATAATTAGTTGAACAACAACTTTAAATACTTGTCTAAGAACCTCAAGATACCACCCGTGACTGAGAAATTCAAGAAGAATGTGATCCAGTTGAAATATTTCACTCCCACTTTGGATAAGTTCATGGAAAACAAGGAGTATTTCGAGAAGACCATGCAGTATGAGGGTGAAATCATCAATGATTTTATCAAGATTTTAATGCCCTGCGTACATGTACAGTTTGAAGCTATAGTGGTCCCTAAAGCTGCTTTTATCAAACCTGGTTCACTACCTCCTACTCAGATGTCAGTGTCTCAAGATTTATGTTAGATCATGCCAGTGATCCAAAATCAGCCTCAGAGTCACATTCTGTGAGAGCTGAGACCAAGCCTTACATCTACTGTTCCTAGAGGAATTTCTTTACCTTGTGTAACCATTATATAATACCTTCATACCTCCACAAAACAACCTCCTGACACTAATATTGACCCTTTAGATAAAGGGAAAGCTCCTCAAAATCCCAATCCTTAGCTGTGGACCATTCCTTGATAGTGCCCTATACTTTCATTTTTGATGAGTGTATTTTGATGTTTATACTATTTTTACTTTCATGAATCTAATTTTTCCTTCACTGTGTTTCAAGTTTCTTTGTGTTCATTTTCTTAATCCTTTATGTTTCATTTCAACTTTTTTCTAATCTCAAAAGGGGGATAAATGTATGGATGTCATAAATCTATTGATGGAATCAACTCATAACCTAATGGGGAGAACTCTGGAATAGGAAAGATGGAATGTAATTAATAGAAAATACATATTACCAGTGCTGATATAAATCACTAATATTTCTCTATTACAACTTACTAAGGGGGGTATGAAAGTTCTATGATATTACCCTCTTGTAAGAAACTTCTATATAAGCTATGCTACAATTATTGAGGGGGAGCATAAAAAGAAAGACCTTATGGTTATACTGAGAATTCATACTCACTGTTGGTATGCTAATCCAACTCATTTTTTTTATTCCTTAACGTCTGGTATAACTCATTTATGCCATGATTTGTGATTATCAAAAAGGGGGAGATTGTTGGACCATTTGTGAGATAGTTTTTTTAATAATCACAAATCATTCTAATTTACAAATCATGATAATTTAAAAATTATGTTATTACTAATGATAATAATGTAAATGAATATTTATAAATGAATATGTTATGTCACATTGTATAATACATTTCAATAAGTCAAAAAATTAGGGATATTTGTGTTTCAATATATTTACAAGTGTATATTTACATGCAATTATGAATTTCACTTAATATGATACTATTATGTATAAGACATACACTCTGTAAGTTTTTAAAAGTATCTGAAACTGATTGGTTCAAAGGAGTCACCGATGGTTGACTCACCAATGATGACTCATCGATAGAAGAAGACACCAATGCAGGACTCACTGATAGAATAAATGACACACCGATAGACAAGTCACTGATAATAAGTCACAATAATAGTTCAAGCTACTTACTGATGGACGACTCACTGATGTGAGACACACTGATAGTTTAAAATGAGTCACTGATGATGAATCACTAATACCCGAACAGACCGATAGTACAAATGACTCACCGATGACCAGAGTCACTGATATCGATGGAAAGGACTCACCGATACAGAGAGTCACCGATGCTGATAGAGCAATGCTAATGACTCACCGATGAACAGAGTCACTGATACTAATGCCAATGATTCATCGATACCTATGACTTACCGATAGTCATAAATACTTTTTTTTTATTTTATTAATTCAAAATTATATCTAACGGTCATATTTAGAAAAATTAATGCTTATAACATTAATTAATTTTATTTGTAGGATATTCAGAGGACAATACAAGGTACATGCATGTGGGGAGACCATTATGCCTATTGGTCCTCAATGGATAAAAGGATAAAAACTTGGATCTTCCAAATGACACACATGTAGAAGATTAGAAAAAAAACCTAATAACACCTACAACTCTTGAGCATACTTCCAAAAACCCAAGAACTCAAAAAGGAAGAACATACAAGGAAATCAAGAAATCAAGATAAACCTACTAACCTAACCTGAACATCATTTGAACAAGAAGATAAACTTCTCATACTCTTGGGAGCCACAACACCGAGGCTATGGAACTCTGTTTTGGAGCCAACTTCTAGAAAAGGACTCAAACTTCATTTCCACTACATCAAACGAGTCCAGAGATGCATCGCATAACACACAGATCCTTCTAAACATAACTACACATCTTTATCTTTGTTGTGTTCATTTATTTACATTTCTGAGAAATATGTGTATCTTTTTGTTACACACACACCAAATCCTATTCATAACTGGAGGATACTTGATATCCTCAATCTCACACTCCTTTTTATCCATTTTATCCCACATAGAACCGTGGAAGAGGTCATGTGTGACCTATTTGTTTCTTTTCCCATGAAGAACTATGGTAGAGGTCAAGGGTGACCTAGGTAGCCATGTATGCTATTGTGAACCTTGATCTAGGGTTTGGATCAAACATTTATTAATTTTAAACTTCTTAGTGGCATGTGATCATGAAGCGGAGATGACTAAGTCTTGGCTTAAGACTGAAACTCTTGTTTTAAATTCCGTTGTGTCTATTGTTATTTTCTTTTACTCTATTTTATAACAAATTTCATTTAGAAAAATTCAAAATATGATAGTTAGTTTAGAAAGTTTTCATAACAGTTTTGAACCAGTAGGTTAGTTTTAAAAGTTATATTAACATTTAGATTAGTATAGATGATAACTAATCAATCTCTTGAGAAATTAATTGAACATTCATGACTCTTATAAATTCACTACAAACTAATTTGGATTATTTTTTAATTGGGGAAATTATGAAATAACCAATATTAAATAGGAATTTTTATAGATACTCAATTCACCCCCTTCTTGAGTACTCTACTCCAACCAACACATTCACCATTAGATTCATGAAGACCATTCACACTATTCCCTAAGGAACTCCTTCCTAAATAAAACATAGGTATCCGTATAATGAGAAATATGAAAATTAAATACATAAGCAACCAATATTAGTAGTAAATAATCATAAATAATATCAATACTTTTACCCATAAAAATAAAGGGATAACATGATCATAACTCATCGTGAGAAAGAAGGTGGATGATCAAACAATACATAGTCAAATTACCAATAATCTTCTATATTATAATAAAAATATATGAACCACTAATACATTTCACCATGAAAATAAAAACAATAACATGATCATAACCCATCTAGAGGAAGAATGATGATGCATAATCAATATATAGTAAACTTTCCAATAATCATCATTATTAGATTAAAAACATACAAAATTCCAATACTTTTCCCCATGTCAATATAATTTCATTCTTTCTTGGTGAACACCATCTAATCTAAATTATGTAAAATGTGATGTTTACACCATATAGATAAATGAGTATAAGAATATATAAATACTAGAATAATCATGATAATAACCCATATAGGGAAGGAATATGGATGGTTTTAAATGAAAATTACCCTAGTTTCATTAGGAAACATAGAAGGGTGTTAACATAAACGAAAAAACCCTCCCAAAAAACAATGATTAAAATAATATCACAAAAGAAGGGATCAATAATAAAATTGTTTGATACTAGAAGTTAACTTTCCCAAATGATAAAATATATATATTAGAGGATAAATTATAAAAAATAAACCCCATTAGGGTAAATATTTTTGAAAATAAAAAGGGAATTGGAAATAAAATATTAAAAGATATTTTAGAATTTTTTTAACATTAACATAAAATATAAATTTACATGTCACTCTCAAAGGTAAATTTTGAAAAGGTGATTTGAATTTTTTTGAAAACCATTAATTTTAAAATAATATTCAATAATATATCCTTGAAAAGGTATAAATTCTATCTTGGATAAATTTGGATAGGAAGATAAAACATGTGAAAGTAACAGTAAAAAAAATTCTTTTTATTATTTTCAAAATACCTTTGTTCAAATCTCACATTATAAGAAGAGAATTAAAAATTTAATTTGTATTAAAACGTAATTTTAAAAAATAGGTTTATAAAATACCATATAATAAAATATTAGTGTGGGATAATTCAAGAATCAAAGGAATAAATTCAGGAAAAATCATTATAACTCATGGAAGGAGACTTGAGTTATCAATATCCATGATGAGAAATATACTAAATATAGCATGAATCATTTGAAAAGAGGATTATGAGGTAAAAATGTAAAAAATATGATAATAGCACAAAACAAAATAAATGTACATAATTTACTCAACTTATAAGTTCAAGTGAATAATAATAACTCAATGAAAGAAAATTGAGTTACCAAAAACTCTTACGACTGGGATAACACTTGAGTGAAAATATGTTAGTGAAAATTTATTGATTTGGCCTAGTTTATACGAGTAATTAAAAGGAAATATATTATATAACATTCATGGGATATTAAATTATATATCATAATAATAAGGAAACATGGTGCATAACACACAACATGTCTCAAAGAATCAGAATGGAAACCAAGAAAACCCTTACGGCTTGGGTAACACTTTAATCAAAACCCACTGAAGGAGTGGAATTGTAATTGAAAATAAAATAACTTAATTAAACTATAATTGAAATTATGATTTCTAAAATAGGTATTATATACACCACATAAATGAATTAGGTTCATAATACCAAATATGTCCTAAAAAGTGAAATTTAATATGAAAACCCTTACTGTGATCCCGATTCATTCAACACTTGCACAAAACATCAAAAATAACTAAATTATGTCCATTAAATAAATACCCAAGAAAATTATTAATAAATACAAAAATTTATAATCCCCATTTATAATCATTATATGCCTATAAATATTAGTTATTTTTTCCTATTTTTAACATTGTGTGTAAGTAATCATTATCTCTTTGAACTAGTTTCATAAAACTGGTGTTGGTATTAATTATTGTTAAAATGTTCATATTTAAACTATACTTAAAGGTTAAATAATAGATGTTAAATGATATATATAAAGTGTATAATTCATTCCATTTATGTTTTGGTTACAAACCATGAATATGAAATATGTGATGATCATGTTTCAATGATTCTTAATGAATGAAAGGTACTTTCTTAATTAATGAGTTTAATGTTGATATAGCCTTAACAGAACTAAAAAAATTATTTTTATATTTATATAATAATATTCAAGTAAATAATTTCTCATATCTATTCATGATATAAATACATATTATTGTTTAAGAAGATGGTTAAACTGACCAAAATATGAACCTACCTTGATTAATGGATGTTTACGAGGTGGTATAGTTGTAATATCATTATACCCGAAGTATAATGATCTTATTTAGTGTCTATTAGTGTTATATATAATAATTTAAAAGTATAATAAATAGAATATAATTTATATAATGTCAATAATTAGAAATAATAGATCATTTTCCTCTTAGTTCGCTCATTCTAAATGATTGAATTAACAATAATCATTTGTTGATCATATCATTAATAAGTTATAAAAATTATCATAAAAGAAACTTTATAATATAATAAAAATAATATTTATCCTTTAATACCATCCTCATGATCATTAATTTAAGTAAATGATGGAAAAAAGATGTTGTTTCATAGAGGCGGTAGTTCACATAACTCAGAAGTTACAATTTCATTTTTCTTAATAGAAATAGGGAAAGGTGACTATTGATTATTACCATAACATAATAAATTAAGTATATTAAAAATAATGATTTATTTACATAGATATTTTAAAATTACAATTGGAGATGAGAAATATAAATCAAATAATTTAAGTAAGAAAACTTACTCATGTTGAGCACTTTGATATTTCCTTGGAAGATTCCTTCAAAATGGATGTCATAGGATAACATCTTGTGAACAGAATATTAATAAGGTGAAAGTGTATTCTAGTGGAAGGATAAATGGAATGTTTTCAATATGAAACTAAATTTTTATGAGTTCTTTGAAGGGGTGGTGAGAGACCCCTTTTATAAGTGATGAGAATGATTTTTTTTGTAAATATTTTAACTTAATATAAAGGTAGAACATGTTAAACATTTGAAGTAGCTCCAAAAATGAGAAATAATTGAGTGGAGAAGGGATAAGGTCAATTAATGACTTATAAACACGATTCAATATATTTTTTAAATCATATTTAAAGTCATTTACCCCCATTGAATTATTAATTTTTCGTTTTTAGCTTTTACCGCAGTAACTATTTTTTAACTAAGGTAACTTAATCTATATGCCTAAAAAATAAAGTGGTTATTATTAGATAATTTGAACCCACTGATTTTAAATTTTAAAAATATTTCATTTGATTAAATTTGTAAAACCTATTAAGATTAATTTTAAAATAAAAAATGTATAATTTATTAAAAACAATTTTTGAGAAAATATTACTTTTGTATAAAATATCAAATATGGATTAGTAAATTAAAATATATTTTTTAAAATTATAAAATAACACATATGAAAAATATTTTCTCTTATAAAAATGTTTTATGAATTTAAAATCCAAAATTACATACAAATAATTTCGTAAAATTCATGTTATTTGTAGAAATAGTATTTTTCAATTTTGACCTAAAAACAATAATTTTAAAAAATACGATAAATAAATATTAAGATTATATTATTATTAGTAAGAAAAAAATTATTCTCATTATACAAAAATAAATTTCTACAATTTTAGAATTATATATTTTAATAAAATCCCAAAAATATAGCAGAAAATGTTTCATATTGGAAATTAGACCGAATGGACCGAAGGCCTTCTATTTTTTTGGATTTTTGATAACCCCCATTTCAAAGGATGAGGGGGAACCCTTACAAGGCCTGTAGGCTTAGATATTACATGACACGTAGGTCTTAGTAAATATACAGACTATAACTACATAGAACTGCTCCTCCCCAGCTTCTTTATCGTGAATTTAGCTCTCCACTTTCGCATGACTTGTTCAGCTAGGCTTCCCGTGCATGTACAAGCTAGTCCCGATGGAAATGTCATAACCTCTCTTTCTAAAAAAATCCTCTTATCTTCTTCTCTGGTGAATACACCTACTCTGAATCCTCATATGGAGTATGCTCCTTGTAGAGTTTGTCTGGTCATTTAAGCACAATTTCAGGTGGTCCAAAGGCCTTGAGGTGGCCCAAAGGCCTTAATGTAGCCCGAAATCCTTACTAGCCCGAAGGTCTTGGGTGGCTCAAAGTACTTAAAGGACCCGAGGCCCAAACTGGTGGCTTGAAACCCTAAACAGATGAATAGTTTTGGCTACTATAGTATCGAACAACAAGTGCTACAATGCCTGTTACAGTACCCCATAAATTGTGTCTCTGCCTAGTTTTGAACTCAAGTCTCTCGGATAAACTTTCTGAGTCCTCACCAACTGGGCTGAGGCTCATGTGAATTCATATTGGAAAATAAAATTTTAAAATGCTATTTATTCTTTATTATCATTTCCTATCAGTTACTAATTAATTTATTAGTAATATATTATTCATATTATATATATATTTTTTATTATTTACTTACCATAATATATATTGTTTCTTTAAATAAATCATCAATTTTAAGTATAAATTTATTTTCTTAGTTGTTTTAACTATACTAATTGAATTTCATTCATATTAAAAGTATCCATTATTTTTTTCAATGGCTAGGTTTTAATGGAAAAAATTAATATTTTTATTTTTATTAAAATATATCATGGTTTCATTTCTGTTCGGTGTTGTTTGTAGAGAAATATATCAAACATAATGTCTTATTTAAAGGTAATCACTTGTTAAAATTTTGAGGTTTTACACCACCTACCTGTGAAAACATTATTTAGTGCTCTCACTGTGATTGGATTAACTTATTATGGAGTTCCCTATTCCTTTTAGTGGATCACTGCCCCTCATGCTTTCAAATTGGAGTTCTTCCTTCTCCTATGAAATTCTAGTTGTGTACTAAAGCTAGGAATGGCATGTTCTAATTAATATAGGTCTTATGAACCAAAATTTTAGATTCAAATACCATGGATGATTTTAAATAGTTTTATCATTGATTTTTTATTGATGTATGGAGTTGATTGTTTTTGTTTTAGAGTTCTGTTGGCCTATTGGCAGATGAGATGCTGATGAAACGCATTCTCTGATTATGGAGATATAAAAAAGATTCTTGGACTTTTATGTGAATTCATGATTCATGAATGTTGGAATGTTTGTGTGCAACTACTTGAAATATTTAGAAGGTGTCATTTCATTAGACCCTATGTATACATGGTTAATTTTTTTTTCTTTAATAAATATTTAAGGGGTATGGGTTCGGTGACCAACCCATGATTTGGGCCATTTCAGATTATTTACGTTATTAATAACTATTAGTATGTTATATCCATGATAATAATGTAATATTTATGTTGTATTTACATTATATATGCATTAATAACTATCATTTTCATTATATTTGTGCTATATATATCTTAATAACTATTAATTACATTACAATTACATTATTAATAAATATTATTTATGTCTTTGAGGGATCTCGTGAAGATCTTGAGTTTGAGTCCCCTTGAGTACTTTGTTGGCATGATTATATTTCCTTAGTACTTTGTACCCCTTCCCCTATACCATTGAAATTATTTAAATTATGATTACATTATATAAAATTATATATTTATGTTATATAAAGTTATATTTACATAGATATACCATAAATATAATGAAAACTATAACATCACATAATGTAAGTATAATATAAATATAATGTTATTAACATAAATACAACATAAATAATAGTTATTAACATAAATATTACATTATTAACATAAATATAATGAAAATAATTAATTGTTATTATTTAATGTTAAATATTATTAATTCTTTTAAATTATTATTTATTATCGTTAATTATTACTAATCATTATCTATTAATGTTAATAATTATTTATTATTACTAATTATTACTAAAAAATTACCAATTATTATTAATTATAAGTAATTATATATAAATTAATATCAATTATTATTATTTTCTATTAATTATTATTAAATATTTATTGTATCTTAATTTTGTATTAAATAATAATAATAAAATTAATGTTATCAATAATATAAAACTTATAATTTATTAGTTTTTTATGTATTTATAACACACACACACACACTTATTAATGTATATTATTTTCTATTTTTTATTAATTAATTACGATGCATTAAAATTTTTAACACAATAATGGTTTTAAGATAAGAATCGTTTTCCAAAATGGATTTTCAATTGGGAGATATGGTTGGGAGGGAGGGCTATGAATTTTCTGGAAGGGTGATGTAAATATTGTATCAAAACATTATTTGAAAAATAATATTGTCATGAATGTTCATGAATATAGCAATCCAAAATGGAATTTTATTAGGGTGTATGGATGGATAATTTTTGGTGATAAGTGGTGAACCGATGAATTAATAAAGCAATTGAGGAGACATATTAATGAGATAATTATAGTTATGGGCAACATAAATGAAATTTTATATTATTTCAAGAAGTGTTGGGGATTTACCAGGAATTCTACCAGTATGAACACATTCTATTATTATTTTGGTAGTTACTATACTCACTAATCTTTGTTATGAGGGGCATGATTTTATGAGATCATTAGGTAGAAGGTTAGTTACAAGGATTGGTGAAATATTAGATCATTTATTAGGATCTGATGATTGGGAGAATATTATCCCCCTCGTCAAAGTTTTAATCTACCCCCATTGGTTTAAATCCTGAACCAATTCTTTTATATATTGATTAGTATAAAATAAATGATGGGCATTGAATAATTTTTAAATTTGAAAGCATGTGGATGAATAATTATAACCATCACATTATTATTTCTATGGTATGTATGCTATGTGATTGAAAACTTTATGGGAATGATTCTAGATTTAGAAGTTAAATTACAACACTGGGGCTATATTAAGGACAATCAAAGAGATATGTTCCCAATAAGATATGAGGATCACTGTTTTAAATATTGGTTATTTCTAATAATATTGATAGAATATTTAGAGAGTAAAAACTAGATAATAACACGGAATCACAAACTAAATATAGAAATAAATATAATGACACATTATTTAATGTGTTTTAGAACCTCTAGGATCCTACTTGCACAATAAGAACACCATCCAAATACATAGATTTTATCATTCTCAAACAAGGAAAAAAGTATAATAATAAAAATAACAATTTTAACAATATGAAAATCGAATAAAATAAATCTAATTTTAATAAATGAAGAATGAAAAACCAGAATACTTACATGCTAGAGAGGGATTCTATCTGGTGATCCTGATCACTTCGAGATTCTGGAAATAATATGGATCTAATTCTACTCATTTCTATAAGAGATCCTAGATCAAGAGAGGGCCAATTATTCTTCATAAAGGATGTATTTAACTCTTCTTCCAGAATAACTTATGATAATTGTACAAGGAGGATGATATGAGAACATAGATCGTTCAAGAAAAATATTAGTAGGGTTAGCTAGGGATTTTACATGATGAGAGCTGAGAACTAGGAGTGAAGAGAGATATAGAGTGAATTAATTTCTTCTATAAAAAAGATGAAATTTTAGGGAGTGATTAATCCCCATGATAACAGAACATGCCTTTGTAACTACCCAGATAATCAATGAGTTCCACAGAAGCCTGAAAAATAGAAAAAAAAACAACAAAAATGAAAATCAAATAAAAGATGCTCAACATAAGGGTCACCACGAAAGGGTAATTGATGCCTAAATTTCCCTCGTAATGTTCATGAGTCATGTAAGGGTATGAAAACATGTTGTGTAAAGGTACCAAATATAGATCCCCTAACACACAAGGGTATAGAGTCTATATGGATCATACATGGACACCAGGGGGAATTAGCATATGAACTTTTTACCAAGTTTATAATTTCTTTTTAATGAGCCCCTCTTAATCTCAAACCTCTCCCCTAGTTAAGAGGAATAGATATGATATTCACTCTCAAAAATCACATACACATGTAATGAAGATAATAAATTTGATAGCAACACACACATATTTTTACAAGGTTCAGTCTCGATGTACGAACCAAATCCTTGTCATGATTGACCTGTGGTTGTTTCACTGGTTTTCTTATCACTAAAACATTATTGTGATTAAAAAAACCTAGAATTGGAACACAATGATTGTATATTAAATAATAAATGTTCCTAAGTGAGTGAAATTCTTTATACTAGTACCACCAGTTCTTCAATTGATTTTTCTATATTGGAACCACCAATTCTTCGAATATTTATCAATAAAATTTCTGAATGATACCTCTCTACTGCACGGGATGTATTTTGAATCAATTGAATAACCTTATTCCTAAACATTAGGTTTTTGTCAACTAATATATCAACAATAAAGATAATATGCACACCAACCCAATACTCTTCAATAATTCGAAGATCTAACTTCCACTCCAACACACTACTTTCTTAGAATGATAAATTTAAGAATTCCTTAACACACTAAAAATTGTCTTCTTCCTCGATTATTAAATTCCTGGGATTATTACTCCCATAACTAGCATAATTGTTAGATTTGGAACTGTGTGGAGTGGGAGACCGTCATTGGTGGTCGCTAAATCCTACATTAGAGACCACCAAATGTGGTCTCTAATGCTGAAATAAATTTCCACCGAATTTATTCCACCACCAGTGTCTTCCTCCCTAATACTCCACAACAACATCACCCATACTAGCCCTACCACTACAACATCTCTACTACAACAAACATGATCAAACCTCACACCCACTGATCAAAATCGGACTCCCCAAAAAAACTCAGAGTGGTCCTCCATTATTCTCATGACATTCCCCTACCACCCATCGATGTTCGTCAGTGTACCCGCTTCCCTCTAACCATCGTGTATCCGCTATGGCCAGTGACAAAGATTTGGGTACCCTCCCCATCACCCCCAGTGTCTCTTTGTGTCAGAAATACTAAATACGATCAAAACATGGGTGTTTTATAGAGTAATTTCAGGTTCCACCTTAGGCAGTCACTATTGGTATTTATCGATGGAGCAACTGCGACCGCTAAAGACCTTTAGTAGCCGCTTTTGGCGGTCACTAAAAACAATTATTCTATCAATGAAGTTCTCATACTCAACTAATTTGTGAAAGTGTTGCACACAAATTCTCAAACATTTTATACAAGATTAGACCTTGAAAAACTCAAATTGTTCTATTATGTAATTCTCAATCAAGGAATTTCAATTTCACTTTATGCAAGAATTACATGGGGTTCCCAGATTCTTAAACCCTAGAACATATCAATTTATTATTTTTATTATTATATTTGATTTTATTCAAGACTATTTAGTGTTTCTCAAGTGCTTGAATCTTTATGTATTCATTCATACATTCATGAACCCATGATCACTTTATTATTTATATAGATATAGTATATATTTATGAGATATACCTGATTTAAGCACATTGCCTTTACAAAATCTCAAGTGTGATTTATATAAACATAATACGTGAATCCTAAAACCTTCTTTTAACACACATTATATCATGACCATAGAAGTGCCATGAAATAACTTTCTTAATTTACAAAAATATATCTTACTATACTCATAAAACCTAATTCATGTTTATTATCACACGCATATTGTTTCTCATGTTCTTCATGTTAGTAAGCTTACTCAATTTCTGTGTTTAGTTCCCTTTTTTATGTATGAATAAACATAGAAACTATTCTTCTTTCTCCTTCACATAACATAGTGTGTTCATAGAATCAATATACTTCACATTGCTATTGTAATGCATGGGATATCATCTCCTTCGTAAAGAAAACTAAGGCTCATGGGAGGATATTATTTTCAGAAGCATAAATCCTACATGGGATCTTCTCTGCACAAAATAGTGGTTCACAGTACTCTATCTTCCTAAAAATGAGAGTTCTAAAATATAATGAGTTCGATAACTTTGCATATGGATCAAGGTATAGATATTTATAGACCTTAAGAACCACATTAAATTTGAATTTTATGACACGTTAAAACCCCCAAGAATAATTCTGTGTCAAATTAATTTTTGAATGTCTAAAGATCTCAACATTTTTATTCTATGAATTAGGGTTACCTGACATCAAAAAACATGGTGCAATTTCTTATGTGATAAAGTCTATCATGATAGGAAAAATAATATCATGATATATCATTTTTATAAGATTGAAATTATTCTTGTTTCTTGGATGCATGATACAATTCCCACAAATACTTTTCATTCTACAATATCAACTACTTAGAATATCTTCATGAATGAAAGATAGAGATTGCATGAATGGAAGTTCATGGCCTCATTGCATCATAATCTCAGACTTAGACAAACCATGGAAACCATGGGTTCAATAATTGGAGGATCATTCATAAACACTGGTAGTATGAAGATCCTACAGAAGTCTGAAGGTAGAATATGACATCTCAACATCGATCCAAAAACCTAGATAAAAGAGATCAAATAACCTGAATTATTCAGATATTTTTTAAATATAGGAACAATTTTTGGCTCTCTTATCCTATATCTCTTATCTTCATTACTGAGTACTTCCATATTAAACTCACCATTCCTTCAACTATTATAATTGGTAGCATGGTTGGTATCGGGATACACTTTTCACACACACATACATGGGGCGGTCCAACATTCTATCCCCCCCACATGTGCCCAATGTGTGCACTCTACGGGAACTATGAGACCCCTCACCACATGTATGAATGTACATGAAATCGTCTATATCAATGATCTACTGATACCTTCTAGCTTTGATCTGGCTCCCCCTCATGGTTAAGGATTCCTCCCAAATGTGAGGGGTCGAGCTAGCCCTTTTCTTGTGGGTTGTTAGACACCTTTTTATTAGACTTCCCATACATAGAAAATCCTTTCTCAAATAACTTAATGAAAAATCTATTTTATTGTCCATGGTATTCTTTGAATCCTTCTATTTATCTTCAATTGATCATCATGAAAAACATTATTTTTCATTATCTTTAAATTTATCATGAAAATAAATATTTTCATGGTCTTTTTCAAATAAAACTTCTTCATAACATTATCAAAATTATATTATAATTCACTCAATGCGACTTCACATTCTCATCATGAAATTATATGAATTTTTCTTGGCCTTTAATATTTGTTTTCATAAAAAATTTATTCATGAACATTAATATTTTTAGGGTCTTCATCAATTAAAACTCCCTAGGAAATATTTTTCATATAGCATGGTAATATTTGTTAACTTCTCAAATCACCAATTCAAATGGTCATAATTTATCCAAGATCATCAAAATATGATTTATCTATAACTATTCATTTATTTAGACAAATGATAATTGATAATAATCTTCACAAAACTTATTCAAATACTATAACCATGTGCATTATCCTAACATAATTTGTCAATGTTTTGGACTTTAATAATAACTCTGCAATCATCACATTCAAACATGAAAAATTATCCATGCATGACATCCAATGTCATTTCATGATTCCATAAAAATTATCAAAGCATCATCACCAGTGTTATTCAATAGTTCATAAGGGATTTGGATTTCCATATTTCCCTTTAAATGATTATTCAATAATATCAAAGGAATTATTCATACATTAACTTTGATTCCTTATTATATATTTACAACAAATAAAACCATAATAATCAACCATCCACATAGACGTTTCAATATCCCCATTAAAATTTATTGTTAATACCATATCCTTAAATAAATTCAATGTTCATCCCCGATTATTGATAATAAATGAAAAGGATTAATGTTGGGGTTTAATGATTTCTTCATATTCATTTCAAAGAATTTTGGATTCTCTTAATTTTTCTAAAATAAGGATGGTACCACATAGTTCTATTATGAAAAACCCTTTAGTTGGCCTACTCTAATTCTATGTAAGATAAACTGATATAGATAACTAGATAGATACAACCAAGGTTTTCTATACTGTCTATTAACAACCATGCATGTGATATAATCTATAAAAATTAATTATTTCTCAAATAGGGAATGTATAAAACATATTTTTCAAGAACCATATATTTCTGCACACTTCAGAAAACACATCACAAATTTCAATTGTAAGAATAATTTAATCCCTCATTCTATGATATTAATCACCAAACAATACTAATACTTTATGAACATATTTGATATAATTATTCCAACTTTTTTTTATACTTTTTTCAACCAGTTATCCTCTTTAGAATGAACACCACCTCTAATTACCTATAATGTAAGCATAAAAATACTACAAAATAAGTAAGGTAATAAGGTGGACCACTTATGAGATTCTGAATAAGTGTAATAGGGTTTAGTATTCTCTATCCACCTAGTGACTCTTTTCCTTGTATCTATAAAGTGTTTGGTACTCTTCATTATTATTTTTGTTCTAAATTTCCTATTCTAATATTTATTTGATAGCATAGGCTCTTTAATTTCATTCACCTTCATCTTATGTGGACGATTTATCCTTACATCTTACAATAGTGTAATATCTTCTCTTGGTGCTTGGATTTCAATATTAAATATCTTTTTTTGTGAGGATAAAATAGACATAAAATTTATTTCATTATATACAGTCTTCTTTCACATTGAACACTTTTTTGTGAGACACTTGAGTTTACATTTGTTGACAACCTCTCATGAAATTAGAATTATAATTAATGTGGAAAACCTATTTTCCTTTTGAATTTACTCTATCTAATGATTATTCTTCATCCTTTTCCATTTTTTAGTATCTTTCACTTCATTAGGCAAAAATATTATGAATTAATTGTTAATATATTCTTCTTTGGATCCTCTACATGGCTTCTTTAATGTTTTTTAGCCACCTTTATTGGGTAAATTATCAAAATATTATTCATGAATGAATTTAATCAATTATATATTATTGTTTCTATCATGGATTTATTCTCTTATTGATTTCAAATTTCTTCCATTCATTTTAATTTCCATTTATTGATTGTAGTGGTACATGGAATGACCTCTATTTCAATAGTAGAAGATTATTTTCTTGTTTGGGATGACATTGTTAGCATCCATATTCTCATTATTATTAGGTGTTTCTTACTTTACAGTTTTCATGACTATATTATTCTATTTATTCCCCAAGGAAGAATTTTCTACTTTTGTTCTTTAATGTTACATTTTTATGGACATTTATTCTTAAAAAAATATGTATAGGGCATGGTTGGTTTATACTGACACTCATCATAACTTTGAAAACTTATGTTACAATAACCAGAGAATTCTTCAAGACAACCAAATCTATTATTGATAGAAAAATTCTTCTTCATTTATGAATCCTTATTTAGTTTTAAATGATATTTCTTCACATTAGATCTATTCTCCCTTAATACCAGTCTTCTATAGTTTCTACATGCTAACACATTATGGAAACAATCAAAGGTATGATTCCCAAATTTCCAGTAACACCAATAGTAGACAACAAATATTATTATTTTTCTTGTAATATTAGTACAACTAGATTTAGTATCTTTCTCTTTCTAGATATGTCTTTCCTTATTTAGAGTATCATTTTGGGATTTATTTTTCTTAATCTTACCAGTATCCAACTTTGATCTTTTCATAGACTTTTCATCATTTTTATCTATCCAAAACTTCTCATATTTTGGATGTGAACCTTTTTTGACATTGAAAAATGCATTCCATTCAATTTTCTATATAATTCATGATTCTAGCCTCACTTAGACACCAAATTTCGAGTTCGAGTATAAATTCATCATTATTCCTGAAGAAAGAGAAGATTATATTTCCATGTGATGAATTATAACACACTGAGGGATGGAGATTCCTTAGAAAAAATTCCCAATATAATGAAAAATTGATGAGAACCTCCCTCTGAGAGTAGGTAGTGAATTTTGAATGAGGGGTGCAGTTATATGTTTTGTGACCTAAAATTTCCTCTACCCGGACCAAAACGTTTGCTGTGTAACTCTCCATTTTTCATGGGGGTTAGTGGAAGTAGGGAAGGGACTGGCCAGGAGGGCCAAGACCACATCTTGGAACTGATCCCATGTAGGGGTAAAGTTGTGTCGCCCCCATAGTATAGAAAAACATGTCATGACCATACCCAATGGGGCTCGATCTTGAACTACCCCAAGCCCGCCTCTATAGGCTAGGGGATGGAGACAAGAACCAAAATACATATCTATTATGGGAGGCATTTTCTGAATGTATCTAAATAAATAAGTGTAGATTATTAATAAAATAAAATGTTGTAGTAACTAGAATAAAAACCATACATGAAAAACCTCAAGGGTGTACAGGAGTACGACAGTGAAAATTGAAAGGTAAAGGGACAAAATACACAACCAACCAAAAAGATGTCCCAACCTTACAAAACTAAAAAGTAAAAGTGCCAAGAGAGACTATATAATGATATCTAAGATGCGACCACCATATCCGATCTAATTCACCATGTATCCCTAAGATCCTCTGTAGTCACTGTTGACCTATCCGTTTTCGGCATGAGGCATGAAATGTGAAGGAATATCCCATACATGGGTGAGTATATACATGACCAGTAGGATTCCCCAAAAGCTAAAGTGGGAGCAGTAAGAGATACAATGGGAATATAAAGAAAGTAAATCGATTAGCCCAAAGAAAGAAAGTAATATCATCCAACCACTTGGGGCCCAACAAATCATGTAGGTGGACTACATATTGTGTCTCTTACACAAATATAAAGAGAGTAATAAAATACATCATTATGGGTTCAAGTATATTGTTTCTGACGCTTTCGTCGGGGCACGCGCATCCGTCTGTGGAGGACGCGCAGCTGTTTCCCCGTAGTCCCGCTTTCCAAAGGCGGGCGACATTCGCTCCTTGTTCAGGGACGTTTGCTCCTTGATCGAAATAGGATGATGAGATATCGGTTCTTCCTTCCGTGGATTCCTCCTCGGAACTCGTCTCCTAGTTCGGGTCTCCCTCATAGATTTAATACGTAGTTCATGAAACCCTTCCCAGTGCCATGTTTCCATGGACGCCGGTTAATTACACTACTTCTGTCGGGACATTCCAAAGGGTCCGGTCAGGGCAACAACCTTCAGTCGGGGGAGTAGTCACATTGAGGTATCAGTAGCGTGTCTGGATATTGGGGAACCTGGCATGTCTGTCTATTATCCCTGGTCACAGGGCTTCTCGAGGGCGTGGAAGCCCGAGGCATCCCACATCGAGCGCGTGGAATCATATGCCATAGACACATATCTGAGGTTTTCCTCAGCTTCCCGTGTTTAACACAGGGTACGCCGTGAGTTTAAGGTCTAGCAGAGATAGATCAGACCGATCGGAGCATTAGCTAGAATAGATCATATTGGGGGATTTCCTTTGAAGGGATGCCGATACCGGGACCATCCCAGGGGCGGCTGTGAATAGGAGCGTACCGACATGGCCTCACCGGGATATGACGGTCCGGGCGAGAATCATGGTGGATGAAGGATAGACGAATGAAGTGGAGGGGGGAATGGCGGGGAATGGCAAGGAACCATTGCAAGGGAGATGGTGAAGTTGTTCTTGAGCCTTGAAGGGGATTCCTACATATCCCCGTGGCAGGGAATCAAAGTACGCGTAGTTCGGGATTGTGCCGGTGAACCGGCATGAGGGTGGACCTTGGTCCGATGGGCATCATCAGTGAACTGACGTGAAAGTGGAGGACCAGGAGGGTCCTAGTGGTGGTGGGCTTGGACCTCATGGAGGCTTCCTATGTACCATGTCGTGACATGGATCAAAGACCACATAGTTCAGAGGGGCTTCGTCGATGAACCGACGTGAAAGTGGACCTTGGTTCGATGGGTGTCGTCAGCAAACCAACGTAAAGGCGGACCTTGGTCCCATGCATCAGCGAACCGACATGAAGGTGGACCTTGGTCCGATGAGGGATGGGCTTGAACCTCAGGGAGGCTTCCTACGTACCATGCCTTGACATGGATCAAAGACCTCATAGTTCAAAGGGTTTCATCGGTGAACCGACGTGAAAGTAGACCCGTGGGTCCACTAGTGGTGGGCTTGAACCTTGGGATGGTTTCCTACGTACCATGCTTTAACATGGATCAAAGTCCTCGTAGTTCAAAGGATTGATGGAATACAGTTTAACGTCATGCGGGATGGTAGTGAACCCTGACGTGAATGAACGACGGGCGGTGGGTGTCAGCAAACCGACGTAAATGATGGACCTTGGTCCGATGAGAGATGGGTTTGAACCTCAGGGAGGCTTCCTATGTACCATGCCTTGACATTGATCAAAGTCCTTGTTGTTCGGGTGAAAATGGGGGGAGGGGGCTTGGCACACCGACAAGGAGACGGTCTGGGCCAATGATTGTTGGGCTTGAACCTCTGGGAGGCTTGCTACGTACCATGCCTTGACATGGATCAAATTCCTCATAGTTCAGGTTGGTCACAACGGCTTGCCGTCGGACTGGAATGCAGTTTAACCTCATGCTGGACGAGGGTAGAACTTGACGTGAATTGGATGATGGGTGGGCTTGAACCTCGTGGAGGCTTCCTATGCACCATGCCTTGACATGGATCAAAGACCTCTAGTTCAAATGGGTGTGCAGTTTAACGTCATACGGGACAAGGGGCATACAGTTTAACGTCATGCTGGATGAGGGTATGCAGTTTAACGTCATGCTGGACAAAGGCATACAGTTTAACGTCATGCTAGACGAGGGCAATGCAGTTTAACGTCATGCTGGATGAGGGCATGCAGTTTAACATCATACTAGACGAAGGAAAAACTCGACGTGAATGAACGACTGAGAAATGTGGCTTGAACCTCATGGAGGCTTCCTATGTACCATGCCTTGACATGGATCAAAGTCCTCGTAGTTCGCTGAGGGTGGGGGTCAGGGTCGGTGCTCACTCTACGCCCACGTGAGTCATGCTCGATGTGGGAAACAAGAGGTTGCAAGGACTTAACGATCACGTCATGAAGGATGCGTCCGTGAGAAGCGAAGAGGGGCTTACACATTAGGTGGCCCATGGTGCTGGGACTTACTCTAGGATGGAGGCCCGGAGTGCGACAAAGCACATGGAAAGAGGGATTTGGGACCAATTATAGGAGGTGCCTCGTTCCCTATCACGCCCTCCACTGACCTTGGTAGTGGGGAAGTACGGAGATGCAGGGGTGCAGCCATCCGTTGGGGAACTAGGGTCACCCTTCTCCTGAGAACGTACGCCACTCCAATAAGGAGGACATCATCCCTTGTGATGGGTGATTCCACTCCTGTGGAGACGAGTGGCGTAAAAAATGTTCGAGCTGGGGGGACCCTCCGTGAGAGGCATGAGGTCGGGTCATAGTTTAACGTCATGTGTTGGGGACGTCATGCTCGGTAGTTTAACGTCCTGCAGCTTGGACGAGGTGGGTTCACTCCACACCCCTAAGACTTACATAACCAGTACCCTATGTTCCTTGGGGGAGGGAAGGTACTGGAAAGGCCATGGTCAAGGGGGTTGTGGAGCGAACCATCAAGGGGTCCACGTTAGCTTGGCTATACGAAGAAGCAATAGCCGTTAGCGTGCCTATGCGAAGAATCATTTGGTGAAGCAACGCTATGAGTGGTATTGTCCGTGGGACTTTGAAATCACATCGTGCAAACCTGGAGGGTCGCACGAGAAGAGGAATTGCCAAGAAAAGGAGTGTACTTCGCGATGTAGAGTTCCTTGGCTTTAGCATGGGGCATAGGTGTGAGTGGAGGGTGCTTCGCGAAGTGGAACAGTATTCGCGGAGCACTGCCTCGCGAAGAAGGGGTGCCTCACGAAGCAGGGTGCTGCGAAGCAGAGTGCTTCGCGATGTGTAGCAATCCTGCCATAGCCTAGGGATCACTAGTAAAGCTTGGGTGTTTCGCAAAGCATAAACGCTCTGCGGATGCCCGGGTTCCCTTGGGAATCCCCTTCCTTCGTGAATTCCCTTGAGCTTCGCGAAGGAAATCCCTCTCAGAAGAGGGGCTCAAAACAAGACAAAGCAAAGGCGTCACACGAAGTAGAAGTAGCTCACGGAGCTCATGATTCCCAGGGGAAAAGGGTGCTTCGCAATTCGGGAGAGGAGAAGCCGAAAGGTCAGATTGTCCATCTTTTCGGGACTCATGGGGAGTCCAGTATTTATAGGGAAGGGGCGCCGCGAAGCAAAACTCGCGCACCACCTTAGGTGCTTCACGGTGCGCTCGTGAACATCAACGTCGTCCGCGAAGAGTTACCGCGTCTAGAGCTTCGCGGCGGTCTCACGATTGTCAAATGCATTCGCGGAGAGTTACCGCCTCTGGAGCTTCGCGGTGGGCTCGGGAATGTCAAATGCGTTCGTGGAGAGTTACTACCTCTGGAGCTTTGCGGGACCGTGATGCTCGGGGTGCTTCGTGCTGGTGCTTCGCGTCGGTGCTTCGCGAGGCAGCGCGCCGGCCTTCTTTTTTGTCCCTTCCTTTCATTCAATATTTTGGCACCAACAAATGGACCCCCTCAGACTTGGATCAGCGAAGGGTGAAGGGTCGAAGTCTGAGGGAAAATCGCCAAAATTGTCGGTGGTTCACGATGCAGCTTCGTGAAGGGGGCCCGCGGTGCTGATCGGGGCCACGGATCCAGACGCGCCGCGATGCTCCGTGTTGGTGAGGCGTGTCGCGATGCTTTGGGGTCGCTGCCTATAAATAGGGGGTCGACCTCTTTTGTCTTCACGTGACTTCTTTGTCTTTTTGTGCTCTCGACTTTGCGAAGCTCTGCGTACTCCACGAAAGCCCTCCGCGAATCGAGCTTCGCGGCGAACCGCGGGTCTCCGACTCCACGTCCACGCCAAGTGAACTTCTTCTTGTCGGCCTAGGCCAGACTTCATGGCTTGGTCTCGCAACCGACCTTCACGATCCGTCTTCATGATCCAGCTTCGTGATTTGTTCTGAAAAAATTCTTTTCTAAGAGTCGGAATCGAAATGGCCCATCAAGAGGCTGTATTGGGGGTGCTTGCAGATGCCGCCCGTCGGGATGAGATGGCCAACTGTCCAGGCCTTGGGGAGATGGTCTGAAGCCATTCAGACCACGCTTCTTTGACAGATCTGCTATCGAAGGGTCAGACGAATTATCCGTAGTGTAAGAAGCTGCCATTGTACGGCTTCAGGTTGAGGGATGATGTCTTCATCCCTGAGGTGAGTAGGGACGAACCAGCTTGCTGGTTCAAGAGTACACCATGCCAGCACCAATGGTTTAGGGAAGCCGATGGTCACGCACAGGAGGACATCACACCCGTCACCGCTGACTGTCTCTACAACCATGTGAATGATATTGATGGGAGGCCACTGCAACCGGAGACATCCCCTCCTCTCTACCGTACCATGATGAAGGCGGCTTTGCAGGATTCGAAGAAGGGATGGTCCGATGAGTGGGACCTGCGCTAGGGCCGCAACTTTATTGATGACTAGGCCTGGGCCTACTGGGTAGGCGCCTCATCCGAGGATTTTGGGGTCGAGCTGAGGAGAGTGGGGTTGTATGAGGCGGCATGGGCCTCCCAATTCCACATTTACCAACCAAAGAAACTGATGCTGGAATTGCTGATCAGATGGTCATCTAGGACCAATACCTTTCACCTGCATCACGTGGAGGTGGGAATCAGCTTGTGGGATGTCCACCAGATTTTTGGGGTTCCGATCTTGGGGGCCATGTATGATGAGTTCCTCCCTGTCATGAGCGCATGGGAGAATACAGAGCAAATGCCGCGACTGGCTTCAACGCAGATGGCACTCGTCCCTGGAGAGGACAAGGAGGCAGTGAGGGATGTCCACTTTAGGAGATGGTTCAAATGCTTCCTGAAAATCCCATAGAATCGAGAGTTCCCCCCGAGGCCTCGAACTTCTCCGAGGGCAGCCCAAAGGGGTAAGGGGCACTCGTATTAGAGGGTCTTGGAAGACAGACAATGGAAGACTTGGGGTTTCAATGTCAGCACTGAACAACAACCGATAGTCAGGCTGGCGGTGTTCATCGCGGCTCTCATCTACGGTTGGATCCTACCGGTGAGGGATACAAACATGGGGGTGCAGCCCAGCTTGTTTATTATGGCCTCCATGTTGGCCATGGGGCAGCAGATCAATCTGGGGATTCCAATGCTCGCCAAACTGTACAGAATGCTGCGGCACATTAGTGAGGGCAAGAAGCCGCCAAGGATATGCGGGCCCTTCCACCTCCTGTATGGGTGGATCGCAGCGCACATCCGAGGGATTTATGAGTATCCAAACCCCATTTCGCCGTCGGGATCGAATTTTCGCCCCTCTATCCTGAATGCGGTCGGGAGCTTCCCGTTCAAACTAGTCGTGCCGATGGTGCTGAATTGGGTGTGGAGGGCGGATGAGTTTAATTTCCACCCCTTCCCATTGCTGACAGGGATACATACTGACGACGGGCGGGGAACGTAAGAACATCGGGATTACCTCCTAGCCATTCGAGGTGGAGTTTTGGTGGCACGAATAGATCGTGAGACACTCTGCGAACCGTAAACCCCGTATCGGTTTTTGAGGTAGTTTCGGTGCCTCCAGCAACTGACCCCACAGGTCTACTGGGAGGTGCGTCACGAGGAGCACCCGTGTGTGATGAGGCAGTTGTGGCTCATGTTCACACGGGAAGATGTGAAGATGCGAATTGCATTGCCTCCATCCACCGCCGCTTTCAGATTGGTGAGGGAGTATTCCATTAGTTGGGAGGCTGCTTACCCAGGGGAGATGCTGAAGCAACCAACTATTCGGGTCGGTGACGGTGGGCCTCCTCTATCTCGAGGTCGGGGTTGGAGGGCAGCTAGGGCCTCTCGCGGTAGCGAGGCTGCCATGGTGGCGAGACCCGCACCGGCCAAGGGTATGGCAGAAGCGGCGGATCAGGTGATTCCGGAAGAGCAGGGTCATCCGGAGGGGCATCCAACGAGGGGTTTTCATAAGATATCCACTCAGGATCCGGGGAAGCACCTATATCATATCGACATGGAAGAGGATGCCGTCTTCCCGGAATCCTGGGACATTTGGGATGTCAACCGGCAGTTCCTCAGCCCACCCAAGATATGGGCCCACCTAAATCGTCTCGGGATGGAATTACCAGGCATATGCCCAGTCCGGTATGGATTCATGGTGTCTCCGGCTAAGGCAGACCAATACCTGGACGAGTTGGAGGATTACGTCCACTCCAGTGGTGTCCCTCGCCCAATGACAGACCTGGTGAGGGTATTGTTGAATCAAACGGTCCCCCCACAGTTATTGGCTGCTGATCAGAGGGAGTGCTTCCCCCTGCCGGAAGAATCATAGGACTCCTCCGGGGAGGATGAGGCTGGAGGAGGGAGCCCGCTGGAGGAGGGAGAGGTCAGAGATCAAGGCTCAGATTCTGACGGTTTCGCAGAGGCTCTCAAGGTAGAATTCCGAACTTCTTTCCTTACGATCCGTTCTTGGGTCACTATGGAATTATCACCGATGTTTGAGCCATGCAGGAGGAACTTGTTCGCATGCCTCGTTATCGCCCCTCGACGGGTGATGATGTGGGACCTTCAGAACCCGTGCCTATGGCTGCATCCAGTTCCACGTCTGGTTGGACCAGAGCACCCGAGGTGGCTCTTTCAGAATCTCCAGACCTTCCAACAGTATACGGGGGGCCTCACCTCGGGGTCCCGTCAGTACCGGCTCAAGAGCGGCGCCAAGAGGTCGATCTCCGTAAGTTTACTCTACTGGTTTCTTTGTCGTCACATGTAGACTATGACAACTAACGTTTATGTCCCTCTTTGTTGTACAGTTCTACGACTGGCGTGGGCTGCTGCGGAGAGACTAGTCGGGATGTCTGGTGGCATCCCTCATAGGGGCATTCCAGTGATGGTGGCGATAGTCCCCCCATCTGCTCAAGCTGCAACACATATCATCACCGGCGGGACTACCAGCAGGGTCGTGCCTGAGGTCATCGATGTGGACTCCGATGAAGAGGATCAACCGGTCGGTCCCAGTCCTGTCACGCCTGCTTCGGTGCCAGGTGCCATACTAGATTCAACACCACATGTAGATCCTGCCGAGGATTTCTTGTGGGCGTATCCCGCATACGAGCCTACCAATCGTGCAGACTGGGACGAAACGACCTCCGACGAGGAAGATAGTAGCATAGTCCGCCGCCGGTCGTGGAAGCTAATCACGCGCTTTATCAAGGACACCCCCCAAGTGCAATGGCTGGCCGAAATGGATAGACTCCGCTCTCGGTTGCGTGAACTATGTGCTGGGGGAGTGGATTCCCAACGTCCTCATGCACTCATCCGAGATCTTATGGCTAAGAAGATCCGGGAGCATGATCGTGGGCTCAGCGTGGGCTGGCAGCGGAAGAAGGCGACCAACATCAAGAACCTCCAGGAGGCTGAAGGCGAGGCCCAACAGATCCAGACCCAGGCAGATGAGCTTTCAGCCTCTCTTAATGCACAATCTGAGCTGATCTCACGGTTGAAGGCCCAGCTGGCAGAGGCAGAAGATCATATGAAGCAGGCCTCTGGAATGATGGTTGTCATTCATGTTGGCGTAGAGTGGGCCAAAGCCAAGGCTGACGAACTGCGCCCCGCCGCTGCTGAGGAGAAGCGGGTGCTAAATCCGCGGCAGCAAGCCTTGGATGCCACAAGCCAACAGGTGGCGGAGCTGCAACGCTCTTTTGACGGGGTCAACCCGTCCATGGGGGGAGTCTACCCCCAGGTATTGTAACAAACCAAAAACCTTTTATTGGTACTTTCATGCTTCAATTTTTTCTTTCATTATTTTGAATGTTGTAGCACGCACGTTTCCACTATTTGAATCGCCTTGTTACATCCCTAAAATGTTTTCGGGATGTTCGGCGATAATTCCCCAAGTCCACATGGGTCGAGCCAGATGTGAGAAATAGGAGATAGTTGCCTTCTCGTCCCACCTAACATAGGAGTGGAGACCATGCTCCGGGCATCCGAGATTCAGATTACCAGTCCGGATTTCCGAAAGATGGAAGAGGATTGACCAGAGAAGGAGATTTTAAGAACAGCCGAATTACCATTTCTTCAGCGTGCTCTTATGCACGAACAGTGCAACGCCAGGGGCGCTGAAATCGGTCCGAATAGACGGAAACGGGAAGCGTGAATTTCGATGCCCAAGATTCAGAGAACTGTGGGGATGGCATGACAATAAAGGAAAACCGTTAACCATGGTGGAGAAACGGTATCCTTACTGCGTTAGCCTGTAATGGGGACAAAAATGAGGGTCAATCGTTGACCATGTTCGAAACACGGGACCATGTCACAAATATTGTCGGTCAATCTTTCAGGACATTGACCCAGGACAGCTGGCGGACCATAGGTCAAACATCCATACTATTAGGGGGTCCTTCCAAACATGAACAGTCTTCCAGAACGTTGGCCCAGGATGGTATTTGAGCCGATGCGGCATGAGACCAGGCCGTTAGGGGGTCCCATGAGACATGAAAGGGGACGAGGGTCCGAATAAGGGGCACGCAAAGCGTGGAATATGGAGTGATGTTTTGTCTGAACAGAATCCAGCACTTAGGTAGTTACACCACCGTGGTGGGAGTACACCATATGGGAGCATTGGTTTGATCATGGATCATTCTTTCTTTCAGACAGGGCCTCTCTGGCGAGGGGATTTATCGCTTCCCAATGTAATCTTGGGGCATTCTGAACTTGTTCAGGGTAGAACCATAGTTTAGTGTCATGCGCTGAGGACACATGGACTCCTATAGTTTAACGTCATACAATTGGACGTGGAATAAAAGGGAAGATCACAGGGAGCGTGTGGTGCAGTAGATATGAAACCGACGTGAATGAGGACTTGGAGTCCAAATCATACCACGTACCCCCGGAGAAAACTCTTCAGATCGAGGGACCAAGAGTGAGGATTAGGCTGGGCCCGAAGCAGAGTGGTCGGGCGTTCCTACGTACCCCATGAGGATGGGAATCAAGCCATACGTAGTTCTAAAAGCGCAGTTTAATGTCATGTGGGACGATGAGAAGCCTGGTCATGTTGCTACACATCCCTCCAAAACTACTAAGCCCACGTGAGTCGTGCTCGGTGTGGGAAACAAGCAGTAGTGGTGGGAATTTCCCGACACAAAAAGGGGAAGGTTAGGGAAAATGGATGCTCGGTGAATTCTATCCCAATGACACTAACACGATCATTTAGCGCACCTATATGCGCTAAGAGAAAGATCTGAGTATGATGGAATTCCACTTGAACTTGAGGAAGTGGAAATGTGTGAATCATGGCGCTCGAGATTCAGATCACGATGATGGTGGCGTGACGATGAAGGATAACTGTTGACCGTGACGGAAAACCAGAATCCATATCGTGTTAGCCTAGAATGGGGACAAAAAAATGAGGGTTGACCATTGACCATGTTCGAAACACGGGACCATGTCAAAAATGTTGTCAGATATCCGTAGGGACGTTGGCCCGAAACGATTGGAGGGCCCTTAGGTCCAGCATTCATGGAGAGCCCTTAATCCTATTATCCATGTCTTCTAAGGGTCCTTTTGGATGTGGAAGAGGATGAGGAACCAAATAGCGAGCTCACGAAGCATGGTCATGGGATGAGGAGGATGTCCCTGTGAAAATCCCACACTTCAGGCTCTTTGTCAAAAAACATCTGAATACGACAACGAGACGTATTAGATAGAGGGAGAAGACTCCTTTCCCATAGAGAGATCTTAGTTTAGGGTCGTAGAATTCGGACCATGGATGGGAGGAGACATATGAGGCACATGGTGGAGTAACTCAAACACCTGGCCTGGATGGGAATAGGGGGTGTGTACGGTGCGGTGAACAACCTGACATGAATGAGGACGTAATCCCAAATCACACTGCACGACCCCCTTGGGAGAGGTTTTTGGGTCAAGGGACCAAAAGTGGATGTTAGGTTGGGCCCTCAGGGAAGTGCCTGGGCGCTCCTACGTATCTCATAAGGATGAGAATCAAGCCTCACATAGTTCTTGATGGACCTTAGACCGTAAATGGGTAAAGGGAGCAGGGGACACATGGCAACAAGACTTGACGTAAAGGAGGACTTAAGCCCTACATACCATGCATTCTCTCGGTAAATGAGGACCTAATCCCTACTTACCGTGCGTTCTCTGGGGAAATGCTCGAGTCGAGGGACCGAACACGAAGGTTAGGCTGGGCCCGCGGGGAAGTGCCCGGGCGCTCCTACGTATCTCATGAGGATGAGAATCAAGCCACACGTAGTTCTTAGAGGTGACATGGTAAGATATGAGTGCCAGGGGAAGAGGGGAGTGCGGTCATGGCCCTTACACTAAAAGAAGCGGAATTTGATAAATCTTGTTTGTCCTTTAAGGTGAGTGGTTTTTTTTGTGAAGCGACGGGACTAGAGTAGTAGGTTGTGGTGTCGCAACAAGGATCAAGCCGTGATGGGCATTGACAAATGGCATGGCACGTGACCAATACCCAACGTGATGTCCTCTACAACGAGGTCACCACAATGCAGTGCCGTTTTTCATCATGCGGCCAGGATGATAATGTCACAGTTTAGGGTCATATGATAGGACCAAGCATGCATTTATCGTCATTCAGCGCAGACGTAGCAGAGACGATGCTAGGTGGGGAACTTGCGTAGTGTTATAAAAACACAATTGATGGAGACATGATCCCACATAACATTGTATTCCACTCAGAGAGGGAGACCTTAGGCCGAGGGGCCTATATAGAGGTAAGAGGTGAAACATGGGGGAGAGACTGGCTCCCCAAATGGGATGTACCCGAAGACAGGGCGTCCGAGCAGTCCTACGTATCCCATGAGGATGGGAATCAAGCTAAACATAGTCCCGGATGGATCTTAGTTTATGGTCTTAGAGCTCCGACCATGGGAGCCCCGAAGGATGCCATATTGTAGCTTTGTCCCCCTGACATGCAAAGGTGCACTGAGGGATAGCGCCAAAAGTGTCGAGATTCCACCTGGACATGATGGGGTGGAAAATGACGTGAATCATGCAACCAACATTCGAGGACTGAAGGAGCTGGTGTGAAGACAGAGGATTACTGCTGACCATGTTCGCAACACATTATCCTGTCGCGTTAGCCTGAAATGGGGACAAACAAATGAGCATCGACCTCTGACCATATTCGCAACGCGGGAATTTATCGATTTGTTGTCCGAAACCCTCGGGGGCGTTGGCCCGTAACGGTAGCAGAGCCCTTGTCCGTAGTATCCAAGCCGTTCTTGGGGGTCCCTCCAGGTGTGAAAGGTAATGGAAGCCCGAATGGAGGGGAACACGAAGCTTTACAAGTGGAAGGAACTTGATCAAGTTGAATCTGACACTCTTGGTCCTAGACCAGAGTACTCTTAACACAGGGATGAACCACTGCAAGGGGTCAAGAGACTCAACATGAGGGTAACCAAGAGATGGCGGGTTCCCGGGGGAAGGGGGCATGGTGCCCAAAACCTTGTATCATACCTACATATCCCCCTCCTGGAGAGGGATAGACCAAGTCGCCTAGGTGACCGGGAGATCAGGATATCTCTAAGAGGTGGGGCTGGACCCAAATTCTATACATTCAGGTGGTCCTACGTATCCCATGAGGATGGGAATCAAGCCACACATAGTTCTAAAGGGTGCCTTTTAATGTCATGCGGGACAAGGAATAGGTGGGCTAACTCTCAGAATGGGGGTGTGCGTGGTGCAACTATTGCAAACCCGAAGTAAATGAGGACATAATCCCGCACTATGCCACGCGGTCCTATAGTCGGGGTCCCGATGGCAGGACCAGAGAGGCGAATTAGCTGACCTCAAGATGGACCCAAAGACAGGAGGTCTGAGAATTCCTATGTATCCCATTAGGATGGGAATCAAGCTGAATGTAGTTCTGAGAGGATCATAGTTTATGGTCATATAACTTGGAGCATGAATGGTAACAACCTCCCAAGTTAGCGCAGACGTCAACCCAATCCCTAAGCCCACATGAGTTAAACTCGGTGTGGGAAACAGGGGGGGGATAACCTTATCACAATACTTGGGGCGTCTATCAGAGGGAAGTCGGCAAAGAGCCCTGAAGGACACCATTGACGCGGCTTGTATCCCCAACGCGCAGACGTGCACAGAGGAAAAGTACCAAGAGTTCTGAGACTCTACTTGGACACGGTTAAGTAATGAAGGGTGTGAATTGTGCACCCAACATTTTGGGCCTAATGGGTTGCCATGGCGATAGAGGAAAACAGTTAACCATGGTGGAAACGAAGCGTCCATATCGCGTTAGCCTGAGGTGGGAACAAAAAACGAGCATCGGCCGCTGACCATATTCGCAATGCGGGATTTTATCGATTTATTGTCTGAAACCCTCAGGGGCATTGGCCCGTAACGGTAGGAGAGCCCTTGAGCATGATATCCAGGCCGTTCTTGGGGGTCCCTCTGGATGTGAAAAAAATGATGAAATCCCAGTCAAGGAGTATACAAAGCTTGGAAGGCGGGTGCGGACGTGTCTGAGTAAAGCTTGGCACTCCAGGTAATAAACCAGAGTACTCTTAGGAACATTGGTGAACTGCCGAAAAGGGATTGACGAAATAGCTCAGGAGGGAGAGGTACATGGCGTGGTCATTACGAGACCGACGTGAATGAGAAAATAACCTCACACCACACCATAAACTCCTATAAGAGAGGACCTGGGCTGAGGCCCGGAAAGGCCAAGGGGCCTGATGGTTAGGCATTGGTCAAGAAGGCCTGACCTGCTTGCAGTTTAACGTCTTGCAATGAGGACGAGGGTCGGGGACCCGAGGAGGCCAAGGGGTCTGTGGCTGGGCATCGTAAGGGAAGGCGTACGGCATGGTACATGATCCCTATGTAAATGAGGACATAGTACCACACCACACCGTACACCCCGGGTAAAAGGTTGGGTGGAGGGGCCAGAGAAGGCCAAGGGGCCTAAGGTCAGGCATCAGTCAGGAAGGCCTGACGGGTCTGCAGTTTAACGTCTTACATGAGGACGGGGGTTCGGGGACCCGAGAAGGCCAAGGGGCCTGAGGCTGGGCCTTGTAAGGGAAGGCGTACAGCATGGTACGTGATCCCGATGTGAACGAGGACGTAGTCCCACACCACACCATACACCCATATGGGGAATCGGGGTCGTGGGCCCGATCGCTAGCGCCACCCGGGGAGAAGTTTGTCACTTCGGGATGGGGTAGAATGAATCACTGCACTCGATGTCTGGGACATCTCGGGGTGGACCCGAAGATCCAGGACACTATTGACCATGTTCGAAACACAGTGTTCCTATGGTGACCTGTTATGGGAGCAACAAATGAGCGTCAACCGTTGACCAAATTCGCAACGTGGGACTTGTATCGGCTTGTTGCTTGAAACCCCTCGGGGGCGTTGGACCATATCGGTAGGAGAACCCTTGGGCGTAGTTTCCAGGCCGTTCTTGGGGGTCCCTCTGGGTGTGAAAAAAATGATGGAATCCCAGTTAAGGAGTTGGTGAAGCATAGCTGTATCCATCCACGAAAGAGGCAAACATCTCCAGGGGGATGTGTAGCCGGGTCGAGGCTTGATCGATGTGAGTTGGGGAAAAAGTGTGCACCCTGCCATATGTCTTGACTCAGGGGGAAGATTTTGTCTTTTGGGCTGGGCCAACGGACGAAATGCTCGGGCATTCCTACGTATCCCATTAGGATGGGAATCAATCCATACGTAGTTCTTGAAGGCCATGTAGTTTAGCGTCATGCAGTGGGGATGTGGGTGGATATAAGAACGAGAGTGGGCGCATGGTGCAACCCTTACAATCCTTGTATGATCGGGGTTGTATAAGTGGGGATAAGAAAGCCTACCCCCCGCTATACAAAGACCCTCCAAGGAAACTATTCCCAGGGGGGATAGTGGAAGAAAAAAGCATGGGGTTGGGCTCAAGACGAGGCGTCTAAGCGTTCCTACGTATCCCATCAAGATGGGAATCAAGCCGCACATAGTTCTTGAGATGCAGTTTAACGTCATGTGGGATGAGGATGCATCTCATTTGGGGATATGTAAGGTACGGAAAGTAATCTGACGTGAATGAGGATGTAGTGCCACACCATACCGTACAATCCCGCAAGAGGGTAAGTTGGGGAAAACCAAGGGGCCTGAGGCCGGACCACGGTCAGGGAGACCTGACCAGCTTGCGGTTTAACATCTCGCGGTGAAGACAGGGGTCAGGGGCCCAAGGAGGCCAAGGGGTCTGAGGCTGATCCTCAGTCAGGAAGGCCTGACTGGCTTGCAGTTTAACGTCTTACAGTAAGGACGGGGGCCGGGGGGCCTGAGGAGGCCAAGGGGCCTGAGGATGAGCCTCATTCAGGAAGGACTGACTGGCTTGCAGTTTAATGTCTTGCAGTAAGGACGAGGGCCGGGGGGCCCAAGGAGGCCAAGGGGCCTGAGGCTGAGCCTCCGTCAGGAAGGCCTGACTGGCTTGCAGTTTAACGCCTTGCAGTAAGGATGGGGGTCGGGGGCCCGAGGAGGCCAAGGGGACTGAGGCTGAGCCTCGGTCAGGAAGGCCTGACTGGCTTGTAGTTTAACGTCTTGTAGTAAGGACGGGGGCCGGGGGGGGGGGGGGCTGAGGAGGCCAAGGGGCCTAAGGCTGAGCCTCGATCAGGAAGGCCTGACTGGATTTCAGTTTAACGTCTTGCAGTAAGGATGGGGGCCGAGGGCCCGAGGAGGCCAAGGGGCCTGAGGCTGAGCCTCGGTCAGGAAGGCCTGACTGGCTTGTAGTTTAACGTCGTGTAGTAAGGACGAGGGGAGATCTTAGTTTAAAGTCATAGAGCTCGGACCATTTTGCAGTTTATCGTCTTGCAGGATGAAGATGCAGTTTAAGTTCGTGCAGGACCTTATAGTTTAAGGTCGTGTTGGACCATAACGTGCAGTTTAAAGTCATGCGGGACCATTTTGCAGTTTATCATCTTACAGTACGAAGATGCTGTTTAAGGTCATGCAGGACCCTACAGTTTAAGATCGTGTTGGACTATAACGTGCAGTTTAATGTCATACGGGACCATTTTTCAGTTTGTCATCTTACAGGACGAAGATGCAGTTTAAGGTCGTGTAGGACCCTTTTTCCCTAGGCAAAGTATCGCTTGAGGAACTTGGAATTGGTGGGAGGGGTTATGCGCTCTCCATCTGTGGTCACCAAGGAGTATGCTCCATTGGGGTAAACCTTATGGATGATATAAGGCCCTTCCCATTTGGGTTCTAATTTGGGCGGTTTCCTACCGGGAATCATTGGTGCTCGAAGGGCCAGTACTAGGTCACCCTGTAGAAATGAACAAAGACGAACCTTCTTGTTGAAGGCTCTCGCTATCTTATCCTGATGCCTTTCCAGATTGTGCAGGGAAAGAAGTCGGTTCTCGTCTAGTGCTTCTAATTCAGCTAGACGGATTTCAGTTACCTCATCTGATGTCTGGTGATCATAGACTGCAGTGCGTAAGGATGGCAGCTGGATCTCAATGGGTAGGATGCCCTCAGCTCCATACACTAGGGAATATGGGGTCACCTGGGTAGAGTTGTGAGTCGTCGTCCAGTAAGACCAGAGGGCGTTGGGGAGCTTTTCCGGCCAACTTTTCTTATTCTGAGGAACCATCTTCTGCAGAATGTTATAGAGGGTTTTGTTGAACGCCTCAATCTATCCATTTCCCTGCGCGTGGTAGCGGGAGGTATGGTTCGAACAGATGTCGTACTTGGCGTAAAAGTTCTTGAGTTCAGCTGCCCGGAAGTTGGTGTCGTTATCGGTGAGGACGGCGTGAGGGACCCCAAACCGGTGGATAATATTGGAGCTCACAAAGTCAACGATGGAACGGGCCTTGACCTCTTTGAGTGGAACTTCCTCTGCCCACTTGGAGAAGAAATTTGTAGCAGTCAGGATGAACCTACACTGGCGGGCTATTCCCGGTGGATACGGTCCCACTACATCAAGTCCCCATATCGCAAATGGCCAAGAGTACTTGGTGGGGTGGAGGGGCTCCGGCGGCCGATGCAGGAAGTTGGTGTGAACTTGGCATGTGTGGCATCCATTGGCATACCCAATACAATCGTGGATCATAGAGGGCTAGAAGTACCCCAACCTCCGGATTTGATGGGACATCTTCGGCCCGGCTTTATGGGCGCCACAGGAACCGGCGTGAACCTCTTGCATAACTTGAGGTATCTCTACTCCTTGGATGCAACAGAGGAGGACACCATCGAAGCTCTGCTTATAAAGGATCTATTGAAGACTGGGGCCGCTCTGGAGGGTAAATTGCTGCGCGCGGCGTTGAATTCGCTCGCGCTCGGCCCGGTCGTCCGGGAGGCAACTATTTTGTAGGTACTCGACAAAAGGTGCCCTCCAGTCGGGAGTGGCTTCAACCACCATGTCTGACGAACCCGGGACCCCGGACGTGGAGGGTTCGGTGGTGAGATGATCTACCCACAGGCCATCATTGTCCTCTTCGGTGATGGGAGAAATGACTCTCCTGTATGCCACATGTATGATCAAATCATCTTGCTCGGGTTCTGCGAGCAACGCGGCCAAGCCAGCCAAGGCGTCTGCTTGACCGTTCTGTGACCGTGGGACATGGGTAACCTCTGGTCGAGAAGAGAACTGGGCCATCAGGTGGAGGGTGTACTCCAGCAACGGTACAAGCTCCGGCTTCCTAACGATGTAGTCGCCATTAACCTTCTTTATTACTAGCTCAGAATCTCCTTTCACATGTAGATGGGGGACATGGATCTCAAGGGCCAACTCGAGGCCGGTGATGAGAGCCTAGTACTCTGCCTCATTGTTCGTACAGCCTTCTGACAACAGAAACGAGTATGGTAGGACAGCTTGCGCCAGGGTAATGAAGACAATACCCAGGCCTACTCTGTTGAGCTTGGGATCGTTGAGCCGCCTACCGGTGGGGCTCTGGGAGGCGTCGTCGAAATGAATTTTCCAACACGGGATGACATGATCGACTGAGAGGATCATCTCATCAAGAAAATCCAGGTCCAAGGATTGATCCGCAGAGGTTGGATGGGCAGCTAAAAAGTCTGCCAACGCCTGTCCCATAATGGCCTTCTAAGGTACGAACCTGATATCAAACTGCTGGAGAATCACCGCCCACCGTGCTAGTCGGCAAGTCAGCATGGGGAAGTTCAGGATGTACTTCAGTGGGTCTACCTGGGAGACCAATTGAACCTCATGGTGCTGCAGGTAATGTCGCAACATCTGCACGGTGAAGATGAGCGCAAGGCAGCTCTTTTCGAAAGGGAAGTATCTGACCTCCGTATCGAGAAGCATGTGGCTGAGATAGTAGAGACTGTTCTCAGTACCCTCGTTATTCTTCTGGGTGAGCAGCGCACCGAGGGATCTTTCCAGGGCGGTCACGTAAAGGACCAACGGATTTCTGGAGACAGGTGGCATCAAGACCAGAGGTTGGAGAAGATACTACTTTATTTCCTCAAAGGCGTTCCGGCACTCCTCATCCCATTCGTAGGGGGCACCCTTCTTCATGAGCTGGGAAAAGGGATTACACTTGCCAGCCAGATTCACGATGAATCGGCGTATATAGACTATGTGGCCTTGGAGGCCTCGAAGTTCCCGAATGTTGCTCGGGGGAGGCATTTGGCTGATGGCCTTGATCTTCTCTGGGTCGATCTCAATACCTCGGTATCTGACAACAAAGCTCAGAAACTTCCCAAAGGTGACCCCGAAGGCACACTTCAACGGGTTCATCTTCAGGTGACGGGAACAGAGGAAACTGAACACCTTCTCAAGGTCTTTGAGATGGTCCTAGCGCTGACATGATTTGACTACGAGGTCATCTACATAGCATTCCAGCAATGTCCTGAGAATCGGCTTGAATATGCGGTGCATGGCCCTCTGATAAGTGGAACCTGCATTTTTAAAGCCGAATGGCATAACCTGGTAGCAAAAGGTACCTTGGGGAGCCCTGAAGGCAGTGGACTCCTCATCCTCGGGGGCCATCCGGATCTGGTTGTACCCGGAATACCCATCCATGAAAGAGAGAGCGTGGAACCCGGCCATCGCATCGATCAATATCTCCGTCACTGGGAGTGGGAAGTCATCCTTTGGGCAGTGGAGATTATAATCGTGGAATTCGATGCAGACTCTGATCAACCCATTCTTCTTCCTGACTGGCACAATGTTGGCAAGCCACTTAGGGTACTGGAATTCCTTAACGAAGTTGGCTTTGATAAGCTTGTCGACTTCGGCCTCAACCATAGTACCATGAGAAGGGTGCATCTTCCTGGGAGGCTACTTAAACCCATGATGTTTTGCCAGGAGGCCCAGACGGTGAACGACTACCTGTGGATCTAGTCCTGGCATCTCATTGTAACTCTAGGCAAACACGTCACGGTGTTGTTTGAGGAAGTCTACGTACTGCTGCCACTCCTCGGGGGACATGGCTGCACTGATAAATGTAGGTTTTGGATCTACCTTGCTACGAAGGTTCACCTGTATCAGTTCATCAACTGTGGTAGAGACGCCTTCCTCAAAGGCAGGGGGAGCATCCTCCAGGTCTTCCTCCCCACCAGTGGGGGAATTTCCCGCGACGGGAGATACTTCTGGGCTATCAAAACCTGGGGGGCAGCTGGTGCCGGCTTGGGCAGTAGTGGTCATCATATCAGGAGACTCAGTCGCCATTGAGACCATAGCAATGAAGGTAGTCGATACTATCCCATCTGGCCTTCGTCATAAGGGGCCACATTTGATATTATCAAAACAATGGTGACGTGTCGGCCTGAGTCGATGGATTCCAGCCTGGTGAAAGAGACACGTATGGCGTACCGCTGTTGTCATAATCTTGATGTCCCGGTACCGTACAGGGGTAGGAGGTTCCAGGATCACTTGAGCCTGGTTGATGTAGGAGTACGAGGTGATTTTCTGCCGTCGCTTGGACACAGGAACATGCCTTCCTTGTGTAACCGAAACAACAAAACATTGCCCCATGTCGGGGGTCGTGGCCTCCAATCGGTGGATTGGGAGGACGTAGGCATCATCCATGCTTTCCCAGGGATCACTTATGACCGGGGCGGGTTCATCCTCACTTACTAGGATTTGCTTATCCTTACTTTTGTAATAACCCGCATCCAGATTGTTGGAACCAGGGTCTTCAAAGCATGATTTGGCGTATGGTTTGTGTTTGTTGTCAATCCTCAGTGGAAGTTCAGGATGTGTACCAACAAACAGATCATACTGTTCAAGCAGAATACAGTAGTGAAGGTGGCGCCGTTTCCTAGTGTTTGCCAATTTTTGGACCTGAAAATCAGCCAATTAAGTTAAGTGTTTTTGGAAAAGGTACTTGCGCGCCGAGGTCTTAGAGGATAGAAGACTTGCGCGCCATATGTTTTTGAGGATCAGAACGTCAAAAATTGGCTAGGGAAAGAAGGTCGTGCAAGTATTGGTTGGGTCGCGCAAGTGAGTTGCGCGACAGAGGTTACTGGAGACAAGACTTGCGCGCCGTTGAGGGACTTGCGCGCCGCCGCGCAGGGGGTCCAGTTTGCGTATAAATACTGGACCACCCCTTCTCATTTCTCACGGAGCTCAAGAATTCGAGATTGTTCGAGCTCTCGTCGTGCAGGTGGTCGAGTCGCGCAGGTGGTAGTTTTGTCATGCAAGTAGAGCTTGCGCGCTGGTTGTTGGTTGCGCGCCCAAGGCGGTTTGGAAGAGAAAGGAAGTGGACCACGCAAGTTTGAAGTCGAGGAAGGAAGCGTCGCGCAGGTGCGTTGATGACACTTGCGCGCCAGTTTGGACTTGCGCGCCGTAGTGGGACTTGCGCGACTATCTTGGAGAAGCGCGCCTGGTTTTGCTGAAACCCACTGGCCTGTTTGGAGCTGCACGAAAGCCGAGAGACTACCCGATACATCCGAGGAAAAGTGATATTCTTCTTCTGGTGAGAATCAAACTTCAATAGAGCATCTACATACAACAAAGGATGCATTCTTATGCAAATGATGAAGAGACCTTCACGTCTATAAAATCAGTGGGACTTCACTAACGGCAGTGAGCCAGGGGGAGTCAACGGGAGTGACCCGAGGGAAGCAGTGAGCTATCCCTGAACCCTTGTAAAGGCAGTGAGCCTGGGACAGAGTGACTATACCCAAACCTTTGTAAAGGCAGTGAGCCTGGGACAGAGTGACTGTACCCAAACCTTTTTAATCTACAGATAGTGAAGCATAGTGGATTTAGGTACGACCGACAACCTGTCTGTGTATGCTCCTTGGACGTAGCCCTTAGTGGTGAACCATGTAAAAAGGGTCGTGTATTCTCTGTGCATGTGAATGTTTACTTTCTAATAATAATCATCATACAGGTTCAACAAGTTCCTAACAACGTGGGAACAAGATCCATCACTTTAAAATAAAAAGTGGTCACCCTGATTCACCCCTCCCCTCTCAGGGTGTCCCGGGGTCCTACACAGATAGCGGGCCTCATAAGAGGCGAAAGGGGACGCATATCCTTGCAGCACGCCTACTCGACCGTTGAGCGAGTATTTGAGGCACTGGTGATACGAAGAAGGGACCGCTGCATGTAGATGGATCCATGGCATACCCATCAACGCATTGTAGGCGGTGTCCTAAGAGACGACCATGAACTCGATGCTGGAAATTAAGCCATCGAACTGAGTCTTCAGGTGGATCTTGCCGACTGGGGTTTGCTCGGTCCTGTCGTACCCCTGGATTCTGAGGTCAGAGGGAGTTAAGTCACCTTCAGACAGACCTAGCTTCCGCAACGTCTGAGTCGGAATTAGATTGATTCCGGGACCCATGTCAACGAGGTAACGACGGACTTCCACACCATTGAAGTGGCCAGTGATGTACATCGGTCGAATGTGCCCCTGTATAGGAGGGTCCTCATCTTCACCGGAGAACGAGATAACCGCCTGACATTCGGCATTTTCAATCATCACTGTATGGAAGGCTTCTGCAGCTGATACCTCTGTCTCAAACTAGAGGGGGATTTTTAGGGCCTCGGCAAGTGCCTCGCGCATTTCGGATGATAGGTGAAGGGCCTCAAGGATAGAAATCCTTTCCGAAATACCATCCAGGTGCTTCAGGACATCATACTTTCGTGCCAAACGCGAACCTCTACATACAGGAGGTCGTTCGGCATTTGGAGGCATAGCGGGTCCTGCCGGTTGAACCAGTGATCGGCTAGTACTGGGTACATCCTGCTGCCTACTAGTTGAAGCCTGGAGAGTAGTCGCCGGACTAGGATTGGACAGCGGAGTCTGGCCTGTAGCCGGGAAAGACTGACTATAATATGAACGAGGAAGCTCTCCCTGATCTAGTAGAACAAACGTCAGTGGAGGTAGAGATGAGGGCGTTATATGGGGTTGCGCGTGCTGAGCTCTACGCTGAGCCTACTGTCTGGTCTCAGTAGCATGCACGACTTGGCTAAAAGTGCCTGCTGATGTACCTCGATGACCAGCGCGGTTACGATTCCACTGAAGTTGATGTCGGCTGGAAACGTTGGGGAGGTTCGCCTGGCGTTCCCCCTCGTCGGGAGTCATATAGGGCTTTACCAGCTCCACGGTGTTAACCGAAGCGTACCCCTGGCTGTCGTTCGAGGAGTCATCTAGTACCGGGTAGATTATGGGAGGAATCCCCATTTCATGGGGCATGAAGTTGCCGAGAGTGCGGGATGACGACGACACCGGCGGAGCGCGTTGCTTCTTCTTGCGTCGTCGCTGCTTGCCCTTTTGGGAAGAGGTCGACTGTGAAGGCAATGCAGAGGTACTGGATACTTCTTATGAAGGTTCTGGTTGCCTCAGGCGCGCCTAGATGATACCCTGGGCACGGACGACGGTTTTTCGAGCCATCCAGTCATCGTATTTCCGGGATCCGCGGCTAGGAACCTACTGCCACTCGCCTTTGCTATCGCTACCGATCATTGACCCTGTAAAGACACCTGCCACTTGTGCTGGTGTCGGGCCCAACTTGAATATATTGTTGTTGACCTAGTCTTGAAGCCAGTCTTTAAACACATAGCATTGCTTGAGGGTGTGCCCCAGAATCCGATGATAAGGACAATAGTTGGGGTGATCGGTGAGATTTGCCTCTGCCGGCCTTCTAGACTCGGGCAGGCGCACAATCCCTTACTCTAGAGCACTTCGGAAGTATCCAGGGACCTGATTTTCATTGAACAAATAAGTCTGGTGCCTTCTTTCTGGATAGTGGGCCCTGGGGTCCTGGCCCTGACGAGGGGACGGAGGGGCCTGCCGAGGAGGCGGCGCCTGATTGTCTCGCCTGGGTGGCGGTGGAGCATTGCGCGGGGGAACCTGTCGATTCTGAGGCGGTCGCTGCTGGGCCGGAGCCTGTGCTTGAGGTGGAGGACCTCTGCGGGGTTGCTAGGATGGTGCTGCTGTCAGTAATTCCACCTACCTAGGGGCTTCTATTTGGGCCACCGCGGCGGGTTCAGCCTTGGCTGTCCTCCTGGCTTGGATCATCGGGGGCAATGAACGTGCCTGACTAGCCTGTTGCAGAGCTTCCTCAAGCCGCTAAGCATTTTCTAAGAAATCTCTGAACCCTCTAGGGTAGTTCTGGGTAATCAGGGAGGGTACCGGTTCCATTTTGACGTTCCCTACACACATCGTCAGTAATTGCTCCTGAGTTAGTGTCATATCGAGGGAATACGTAAGTCCCTTCCACCGGGCGATGAAATATGCAACCCGCTCATCAGGCCTTTGCTTGCACTTGAAGAGGTCTGGAATGCTGGTCTTCCGCGTGGTGGAGCTGAACTGGTATAAGAACTGCTGGCGGAGATCCTCCCAACCGGTCACCGATCTGATAGGGAGCTGGCTGTACCAGACGAATGCTGGACCTTCCAATGTCTGTATGAAACACCAGAGTTTGGCGGCTTCTTACTGAGACGGGGTCCCCAGCATGGGGCCACACCTGGAAGAAAAATGAGCCAAGTGCTGTGGTGGGTCCCCTGTCCCATTAAAGGGCAAGAAAGTGGGGTTCCCAAAACCCAGAGGTGCAGGCATATCATCCACCCACGCGGGATACGGCTTGCCATCCGGTGGGACCACCACCTGTGGTGTTTCCAACGCTTCGAGGCGGGCTGTGAGTGCCGCATTAAGATCATCCGGGTGGGTGTCCCTGTCTTGAAGGGGATCCCTAACCACAAGTGAATTTCCAGGTTCTTCAACATGGTAGATGGATTCAACAGCTCATGGATCAACTGGCGGAACGACCTGCAGGGAAACTGGGGGAACCCGGACTGGATTCTTCAGATTGCCCCGTCGTTCGGGGGGGTTTGGCGAGACGTATCGCGCCCTCTTACCGTAAGTTCCAGCTTCTGCCTTTTCTGCGGCAGTATCATGATCAGCGTTTCCCAGAGGCATCTCACCGGGGGGAAGTTGTTCCTGCCCCTGCTGCACCGGCCTGGGATTACCATAGTCGGGTCGCCGCTCTGCGGCGCGCTCAACCAAGAGTTCGTCAACCAGCCTCTTCTGCACAGCAATCTGCTGGCGTAACGTGGCCTTCTAAGGATCTTCGACCATTTTCTGCACAGAGGTAGATGGGTCGGAGTGCTTGACAGTTCCGACGTGCTCCTTACCCTTGCCGATATTTCGACCGAGTACCAGCGACTCGGTGGGTACGGGGAGGCCTAGCAGGTTCCTCTGCTGACGGGTAAACCTCCCTGATGGGTCCAATAGTGGCGGTACGCCCTCGGGGGGGGGGGGGGGGGGGTAAGTCTCCATCAAGGAATTCAAGCTCGTCTTCCTTGTCCACTACATCATCCATGTGGACCACGACCCCTCTCGAGGGCATGTCCTCAATGTCACATAGAGAATCGGGCTACCGTCGGATAGGGTTGAAGAGGAGAGCGGCATAGTGTCCCCAACAACGGACTTGCACATGGGGGGTAGCTTCCCTGAAGATTCTGCGGAGTAATTTGAAACTCTAACCACATTTCCGTTGAAGGGCGTTCTGACGGCCTGGCGACTCGGGGTGCTGGGCCACAAGGAGTGCGGCCAAATCGATCAGGCGACACTGCTCGCCGATTTCTTCGATGTGCTCTCGAATTCTGGGGTACACCACCCGTTCGTAATGAAGGAGGAAGTGTGTCTCCCATAGGGTTCGACAAAAGCACCCCACTTCTTCAGGGGTAAGGGACTCTGGTACGCGAAAGTTCAGCACTGCCGTCGGCCAGAACATCTCCAGGAAGTAATCCGCTGCAAGAATACTCCAAAAGCTCCTAGGTTCGGACTCGGGGTCTGGCCCTGTATTGCCCCACTCTTCAACCGGGGGCGGCTGAGGGACCTGTAGTGGTACCGAGGCAGACCTCTGGGATAGAAAACTCTGCGGCGGAGAATACGGCGAACGAGCTGACTGGCCGCTGAATTCCAGGCCATCCTTTGAAGAGTAAGGTGACCTGGACACAATGTCACGATACGATGGGCTGATAGCCATAGATTCTGGCACAGGAGTCACGGCTACCGACGACAGGTCATGTCGTCGCTCTACCGCCGTTGGCCCCCAAAATAGCTCTCTGTGATCTCTGGTAGAGGTAGAGGGCACTTCGGGTGACAAATGTGGTGACTGTACGGTCGAGACCTGCGGAATTCCCAAGATTTCTTCCTCCTAGATGTACCTGCGGAGAGAGATAGGAATCTGGTGGACCTCATATTCCAGCAGAATGAGGCTAACGCATCTGGTTCCTGCCCTAGTCTTTGATACGGAGGAGTGGGGAGAAGGTTCCATTGTTGAGTCGCATTCTGCTTCAGAGTTAGAGAAGCGGGCATGTCTGATCTCCACCCGGGCTTTCCCAGGACTCTCCTTGTGGCTGCGACGACCCGCTCTCCTTCCCCGGGGTGGCTCTTCAGGACAAGGTTGATCCCTATCATGTAGTCTCGGGGCAGCGCTGGCGTCATGGCAGAGAGGACCCCTGCTCGAGATAGCCGAGGTGCGAGGGGCACCGGGGAAAATGTCGAAGTGTACATGGGGAGGACCTCCATGGATAGAACCCATGTGGGCGGAGCCTCTGTTGGAATTGGAAAGAGCAAGGGGAGGACCTCCATGGTCTATGCGGGCGGAGCGAGGCTGACCTTCACTCCTCGAGTTGCTGGGGCGAGGAGGACCTTCTTCGGTTGCAGAGAGGACATAGGGAGGGCCCCCACGTTGGAGAAGGATCGGATGGACGGTGCCTTCAGATCAGCGGTCGGGGGTAGGAGGATGGACTCCATAACCTGTATAGTGGGTGTGGGAAAGGTTTCCACGCCAAGCATCACTTCCGCAGGGCAGGTCTTCTTTCGGGATGGGGGTAAAACAAGGCATACCTCCACGACGAGATTCGGAGCGGGGAAGGCCCATGCTCTGTGGAGTAGTGGTATGGGGAGGGCCTCCGTACGGGGTGACATCACTGCGGGTTAGTTCGCGGCGATCACCACTCGGGCCTGCAACCCAGAGAGTCAACCCAGCCTGCCTGTGGGGCGGTTGGGGTCTCAATCCTGGTTGGGTGAAGGAGTGCCCCTGCTCAGTGTATGCAGTGACCTCATGATGCACGTCGACGGTGGCTCGGGCCACTATAGCTGTTGACGTCGACGCACCTGGGCGAGCGTCCTCAGCCCGGGCCCGACACTGACGTCAGATCAGATGAGCTGGTGCAGGTGGTGTAGGGGCATGGCCTGCCTGCTCTTCTTGCGGAGTCGGATGGCGGCTCTGATGCGGCCGGACGGGAGCTCCTGCCTGGAGCGCTTGGGTCGGGACCTTGAGCGGGCTGAGCCGGACGGCGCCCGCCTCATCAGCGTAAGGCGAGGAGTCGTCAATGCGTTCTGGGGACAGGCTCCCAAAACGGTTGAACGTTGGGGTGGGGAGCAGGGGATCCCTGCGCGACCTGTTAGGGCGGCGTTGACGGTGGGGCCTGGAGGCCTCCAGGTCTAAGCGGGACATATCCCGAGTTGGGATGACCCCTTCCACCTCGTACCTGCACACGAGGTTGTTGATCACCCTTCGCTGGATGACCTCTGATGGGGAAAGGGGACGTCGGCGCCCCGTATTCTGCGATGTGGCGGTCGTCGTGGCGGTAGTGGCGCCATGTGGGGTGGATGTGGTGATGTTGCCCCTGCCCCTGCGTAGGCGGGCATGCAGTGATCGTGTCTCTGTAACAACAACCTGGTTCCTGAGAAATGAAGGGATCAACTCATCAGCACTGAGAGGAAAAAGATTGACAACCAGTGCCCCAACGTCCTTCCATTCTCCACGTTTGTAAGAAGGATCCATGCCAACACACTGCAGAACGGAGTGCCCCATGTTCTACGGCCCTGACTTCCGGTGAGTTTCACGACATGCCCGCTATTTGCTTGGTGGGACTAGGTGCCGGATATCTGGATCCGGTGACACGTCAATCTACTGGTACCTCGAACGCTACTAATCTCCACATTGAGGAGAAGAACTTCACGTCAGGTTCACTATTTCTGTTTCCGACGCTTTCGCCGGGGCGCGCACATCTGTCTGTGGAGGACGCACAGCTGTTGCCCCGCATTCCCGCTTTCCAAAGGCGGGCGACATTCGCTCCTTGTTCAGGAACGTTTGCTCCTTGATCGAAACGGGATGATGGGATGTCGGTTCTTCCTTCCATGTATTCCTCCTCAGAACTCGTCACCTAGTCTGGGTATCCCTCATAGATTTAATACGTAGTTCGCGAAACCCTTCCCAGTTCCATGTTTCCATGGATGCCGGTTAATTACACTGCTTCTGTCGGGACATTCCAAAGGGTCCGGTCAGGGCAGCAACCTTCAGTCGGGGGAGTAGTCACGTTGAGGCATCAGTAGAGTGTCTGGATGCTGGGGAACCTGACATGTCTGTCTATTATCCCTGTTCACAGGGCTTCTCGAGGGCGTGGAAGCCTGAGGCATCCCACATCGAGCACGGGGAATCATATGCCATAGACACATATCAGAGGTTTTCCTTAGCTTCCCGTGTTTAACATAGGGTACGCCGCGAGTTTAACGTCCAGTGGAGACGGATCAGCCCGATCGGAGCATTAACTAGAATAGATCAGATTGGGGGATTTCCCGTGAAGGGATGCTGATACCAGGACCAGCCCATGAGCGGCTGTGAAGAGGAGCGTACCGACATGGCCTCACTGGGATATGATTGTCCGGGCGAGAATCAGGGTGGATGATGGATAGACGAATGAAGTGGAGGGGGGAATGGCGGGGAATGGCAAGGAACCATTGCAAGGGAGACGGTGAAGTTGGGATTGATCCTTGAAGGAGCTTCCTACGTATCCCCGTGGTAGGGAATCAAAGTCCGCGTAGTTCGGGATAGTGCCGGTGAACCGGCATGAGGGTGGACCTTGGTCCGATGGGCATCATCAGTGAACTGACGTGAAAGTGGAGGACCAGGAGGGTCCTAGTGGTGGTGGGCATGGACCTCGTGGAGGCTTCCTACGTACCATGTCATGACGTGGATCAAAGACCACGTAGTTCAGAGGGGCTTTGTCGGCGAACCGACGTGAAAGTGGACTTTGGTCTGATGGACGTCGTCAGTAAACCAACGTAAAGGCGGACCTTGGTCCCATGCGTCAGCAAACCGACATGAAGGTGGACCTTGGTCCGATGAGGGATGGGGTTGAACCTCAGGGAGCCTTCCTACGTACCATGCCTTGACATGGATCAAAGACCTCGTAGTTCAAAGGGTTTCATTGGTGAACCGACGTGAAAGTAGACCCGTGGGTCCACTAGTGGTGGGCTTGAACCTTGGGATGGTTTCCTACGTACCATGCCTTAAAATGGATCAAAGTCCTCGTAGATCAAAGGATTGATGGAATACAGTTTAACATCATGCGGGACGGTAGTGAACCCTGACGTGAATGAACGATGGGCGGTGGGTGCCGGTGAACAGACATAAATGATGGACCTTGGTCCGATGAGAGATGGGTTTGAACCTCAGGGAGGCTTCCTACGTACCATTCCTTGACATGGATCAAAGTCCTCGTAGTACGGGTGAAAATGGGGGGGGGGGCTTGGCACACCGACAGGGAGACGGTCTGGGCCAATGATTATTGGGCTTGAACCTCGGGGAGGCTTCCTACATACCATGCCTTGACACGGATCAAAGTCCTCGTAGTTCGGGTTGGTCACAATGGCTTGTCGTCGGACTGGAATGCAGTTTAACGTCATGCTGGACGAGGGTAGAACTTGAAGTGAATTCGATGATGGGTTGGCTTGAACCTCGTGGAGGCTTCCTACGTACCATGCCTTGACATGGATCAAAGACCTCGTAGTTCAAATGGGTGTGTATTTTAACGTCATGCGGGACAAGGGGCATACATTTTAACGTCATGCTGGATGAGGGTATGTAGTTTAACGTCATGCAGGATGAAGGCATACAGTTTAACGTCATGCAGGATGAGGGCAATGCAGTTTAACGTCATGCTGGACGAGGGCATGCAGTTTAACGGATACTGGAAGAAGGCAAAACTCGACATGAATGAACGACCGAGTAATGTGGCTTGAACCTCATGGAGGCTTCCTACGTACCATGCCTTGACATGGATCAAAGTCCTTGTAGTTCGCTGAGGGTTGGGGTCAGGGTCGGTGCTCACTCTAAGCCCACGTGAGTCATGCTCGATGTGGGAAACAAGAGGTTGCATGGACCTGACGATCACGTCGCGAAGGATGCGTTCGTGAGAAACAAAGAGGGGCTTACACGTTAGGTGGCCCATGGTGCTGGGACTTACTCCAGGATGGAGGCCCAAAGTGCGACAAAGCGTAGTGAAAGAGGGATTTGGGACCAATGATAGGAGGTGCCTCGTTCCCTATCATGCCCTCCACTGACCTTGGTAGTGGGGAAGTACGGAGATTCAGGGGTGCAACCATCCGTTGGGGAACTAGGGCCGCCCTTCTCCTGAGAACGTATGCCACTCCAATAAGGAGGACATCATCCCTTGTGATGGGTGATTCCACTCCTGCGGAGACGAGTGGTGTAAAAAATGTTCGAGATGGGGGGACCCTCCAAGAGAGGCACAAGGTCGGGTCACAGTTTAACTTCATGTGTTGAGGACGTGATGCTCGACATTTTAACATCCTGCAGCTCGAACGAGGTGGGTTCACTCCACACCCATAGGACTTACATAACTGGCACCCTTTGGTCCTTGAGGGAGGGAAGGTACTGGCAAGGCCATGGTCAAGGGGGGTTGTGGAGTGAACCATCGAGGGGTCCACGTTAGCGTGGCTATGCAAAGAAGCAATAGCCGTTAGCGTGCCAATCCGAAGAAGCATTAGGCGAAGCAACGCTATGAGTGGTATTGTCCGTGGGACTTTGAAATCACATCGTGCAAACCTGGAGGGTCACACGGGAAGAGGAATTGCCAAGCAAAGGAGTGTGCTTCGCGAAGTAGAGTGCCTTGGCCTTATCATGGGGCATAGGTGTGAGTGGAGGGTGCTTCGCAAAGTGGAACAGTATTCGCGGAGCACTCCCTCTCAAAGAAGGGGTGCCTCGCGAAGCAGGGTGCTGCGAAGAAGTGTGCTTCGTGATGTGTAGCGATCCTGCCTTAGCATAGGGATCACTAGTACAGATTGGGTGTTTCGCTAAGCATAAATGCTCCGCGGCTGCCCAGGTTCCCTTGGGAATCCCCTTCCTTCGCGAATTCCCTTGATCTTCGTGAAGGGCATCCCTCTCGGAAGAGGGGCTCAAAATGAGACAAAGAAAAGGCATCACGTGAAGTAGAAGTACCTTGCAGAGCTCATGATTTCCAGGGGCAAACGGTGCTTCGTGATTCGGGAGAGGAGAAGCCGAAAGCTCGGATTGTCCATCTTTTCGGGACTCAGGGGGAGTACAGTATTTATAGGGAAGGGGTGCCGCGAAGCAGAACTCGCGTGCCGCCTCAGGTGCTTCACGGCGCGCTCGCGAACGTCAACGTCGTCCATGAAGAGTTACCGCCTCTGGAGCTTTGCGGCGGGCTCGCGAACGTCAAATGAGTTCGCGGAGAGTTACCGCTTCTAGAGCTTCGCGGTGGGCTCGCGAACGTCAAATGAATTCACGGAGAGTTACCGCCTCTAGAGCTTCGCGAGACCGCGATGCTCGGGGTGGTTCGCGCCAGTACTTCGCGTCGGTGCTTCACGAGGCAGCGCGCCAGCCTTCTTTTTTGTCCCTTCCTTTCGTGCAATATTTTGGGGCCAACATATATATATTCTCAAACAAAAAAACCAAAATGAGAGAGTAGAGGATCTCTATCTCATAGAATATCTTAGTAAAGAGTGCCTAATGGTCTTGAAGTCCATAAATGATTCCTGACTTCTCTCACATCTATCCAAAGAAGTAATAGTATGGGGGACCACACCTTTCCACTATGCCACATAGTTGAGGGGGGAAATATCTAAGAAGAGGACCCACACCCTAGACCATTGGGGGGGGGGGGGTGCTACTTAGTGTAAGGAGGAACCACGCACTGTCTGATAGAGGGTGGGGGTGGTACAACTCAGGGGGTAATGTACCCACACCCTAGTGGGTCGGGGGGGGGGGGGTGCCACTCAAAGTTAGGAGGACCAGTACCCTATTTGATGGGGGTACCACTTTGTAGATGGATGACCCACTTCATAATTCCATGGGGGGGTAATAATTAGTAGATAGATGACTCACACCCTAATTCCATAGGGGGTAACACTTAGTAAATAGAATACCTAGACCACAATGCCATAGGGAGGTACCACTCAGTAGGTAGAGAACCCATGCCCTAATCCACTAGGTGGTACCACACAGTAGATAGAGGACCCACACTATAATGCTATAGGGGGATACCACTCATTAAAAAGAGGAACTATACCATGATCTATTAGGGGGGTACCACATAGTATGTAGAGGACCTATTCCTTAATCTGTCAGGGGGTACTACTTAGAGTAAATAGATAGAGGACCCGCACCCTAGTCCGTCAAAGGGGTACCACTCTAATGAAATTTCCTGATGGTTGTCATCTTCAAACACCGCATAAATAATAATAACACCCAAAAAATATAACATCATATCTCAAAATCTAGAATAGGGTCCACTACCATGTTCTACATGAACAAACACTTAAGATAGTCTACTCACAGGCCTAAATCTGAGTCCAAACAAAGGATATACAAGAGGTTGAAGTTTCCTCGAAAGAAAAAATGGGGTACATAGTGTGTGAGGGGAACCACATGGTGTGTAGTACCACTCTATAAAATAGATTTTTTCCTATTGGTACATTCATCTCTACCCATGTAGTCCTATACAGTGTGTGAGGGGACTACACGGTGTGTCTAAGCCACTTGGGGTCATGCCCGTGTTCCCTGGATTTGTTCATGTACTTTTCCCATGTCCATGTACTATGGTGCATGGAATTTCCATCCAAAAGGGGTTTTAACTATGTCCCTGGCTGTTTCTATGTACATTGGTACATGGAATATTCCTGGCCATGCCCGTGCCCATGTTCTCCTGGAGTACACACTAAGTTTTCCTCCATAAGGTCACATGATGTGTGGGGGTCCCACATGGCATGTGATACTTATAATTCCATGAAACAATGGATTCTCCATCCAAGTCCCTACATTCTGATAGGTCCACAAGGATGAATACCCTGAGAGGGGGGGGGGGGTGAATCAGGGTATGACTAATTTAAAATTAATGCCCATTCTGATCTTGTTTCGCTGTTGAGCAAAACTCTCTTCTCTCTTTTTCCTGTTGCACAAAGTAAATAGAAAGTGAAGTATGCACAGGACACATAAATTTTACTTGGTTCACCGCAAAGGGCTACGTCCAAGGAGCATACGCCGACAAGTTTCCGGTCATACCAAATTCCACTAATCTTCACTAGCTGTGGATTACAAGGTTCGGGCCAGATCACTTCTAAGCCCAGGCTCACTGCCTTTACAAGTTTAGGGTCAGCTAAATGCTTTCCCAAGGGTCACTCCCTGTTTCTCTCTCTCTCTCTGTCTCACTGCCGGTGGAGAGGATCACCTTCTTCCTCTTCATAAGCTCACTGCTCTTGGAAGGAATCCACTCACAGTTTATAGACCTGTAGGTATCTTCATTTGCATGAATGAATGCACCTTCCTTAGTGTGTAGATGCTCTGTTGGAGTAAAACTTTTACCCGTAGATGAATATCTCTTTGCACCGAAGGTATCGGGCAACGTACCAGCTTCCACGCAGTCCGAGAAGCACTGCTGGAACAAAACCTTACTTGGCGCGCAAGTCAATCTCGGCGTGCAAGTATCGGCGCGCAAGTCACAACGGGCGCGCAAGTCCTCCTCAGGCACTTGCGCGACTCAAGATTCCTCAACTAAAAACTTGCGCGAATCCTTTCCTTTAACGCCCAAACCAATATTGGTGCACAACTGCCAACCGGTGCACAACTTCTAACACCGGCGCACAACTACAACTACTGGCACGCAAATTCACCTGCGCGGCCCACACTCACCACTTGCGCGACCACCACACCTGCGCGACGGGAGCTATGATTTATCAAAGTGTTGAACTCCATTGAAAATGAGTAGGGGTGGTCCAGTATTTATAGGCTATCTGACAACCCTGCGCGACGACGCGCAAGTCACCTGCGTGACCCAGTTTCGGCGCGCAAGTCCCCTATCATTTTGGACACTTGCGCGACCAACTCCCAAACTTGCGCGAACCTCTTTACTTTGCCATATTTTGATCTTTTGATCTTGAAAAACATATGGCGCGCAAGTTTCCTATACTCCAAGTCCTCGGCACGCCATTCCTTTTTCCAAAAACACTTTTCTTCATTTGCCAATTTTCAGGCCCTAAAATTTGGAAAACACTGGAAAACGGCGCCACCTTATATCTGTTCTTTTGTACCGCCTCCAGATCATCCATTCCTTTTATCGACGTTCTTGAATCAAACATGGATCGTTGACCTCAGCTCTTGAACTCGATATTCCACCATGAAATCCTCTTTGTCAACAAATTTGTATGTCATTGTTTTGCTTTGTTAACAATCACTACTCAGATGTCCACTTTGTCAACAAACACAATCACCTCAAAAATGCTTCAATGATACCTTGAGGGATTTTTTCCCAACACATTCCATGTGTTATTTGGAATACATGGAGTGTAGTCACGTTTTTCACAAAAAGTCATATCTATAGTCGGGTGCTCCATATTTGGCGCCCCTACCACAGATCTCGCCACCAACCACCTACAAATGGTGGATCTTGCCATCTTTCATCGTTTTCATCCATCTGATGGCTAGAAAATAGGTTTCTATTGGATTTATCAAAGGCTTCATGGACCAAAATCGTATTACATGCATCCCTTATCTACCATGGTTTATTTGGAAACTAGTTCAATAAATTGATCACCCACAACTCATGAATCCTATGATTTAATCCTAGATTAGGTGTTCTACTTTTCATATATTGTTTCTCCATGAATATGAGGGTTTGATCGGGCTTGGTACCACCTAGAAATGTTAATACATGCCCCCATATCCCAATGAAAAAGAACACAAAGAATTAGAGGGATAAAATCACCACGAATGAAGGTTTAACATTCATTGGTGAAACAATCTTGGCTAACTGATACAATTGAGAATATTTGGCATGAAAAAACTAAATAATAAAATTAAACTGGTACATATGATCATGAAAAGATTCAATTAGCACAGATAAAAGAATAAATTTAATTAATAAGGGTGTAAACCATGAATTGATGAGTCCTATCTAGAGAGTGGATCATCCTTCATCGAATAATGCGCTCACCAATGATTGAGAGGGCTCAGTGCATTCGCTGCATCTCGATCTGCCTTGATCTGAAGTCTCATCATCGTCAGATATCAATTCATCAATGGAGGAGGAAAAATATATCTCAATCCTCCCAGGGTTTATGTGGCTAAACCTGGAGTATTTTCTATAATGGGGGTTTTATAGATGGAACCTAATTAGGTCAATTAATTAAAAATAAATAAATTTAATTATTTATTTTAACTGATCACACCCGCTAATGGTTTCAATATCCGAACACCCTGTGCCTACCTATTTTATATTTATCCTAAGGTAAACATCACATTCCGGATTCAAACATGGAATTACTTTTCTAATTTGAGACTCTATTTAAGACTTATTCCATTTTCTTTAATAAATTTCATTCTCATAATATAAATTATATTTAATGTTTAAAAAAATTAATTATAGGAACACTAATACTTAAAATCAGACGCCATCTTAGTTCATGACTCTAAAAATATATTTATAAATATATAAAAGGCTTAAATGGAAAACATTATGTCTCTACACAGTGGGTTTTCCCAAGTGGTTCACCCATGTGGTGTTGTATGCACACAGATTGCATGCCAATAGGATCAGGTATGCTCTCACTTATCATCCTAAAAGTATAAACTACCCCTATGCGAGGTACCTACATGGGAAATTTTCACATTGGACCTATATAGACAAACTCATTCACCCATGGCCTTGTGTTTTCATATAAATACGACCCTCGGGCTCCTCATTTGGACAATAAAAAAACCTAGAGAATCCTCAAATATCTACTCACCCTATTCCTTCACATAGGCCCTCAAAACCGATCAAATAACTCTCTAAAACCTAATATAATAAGGAATTAAGGGGGGTAGTGGGATTAAAGTCCCTCTATGGAGTGAAACAAAAAAATCCTATGCGAGGATCCACAACCTTCCTAATCTTGCACGAACTAGCATGAATGTCCCCATCCTAAACCCGAGACCTGTGTGAGACCCCTATAGGGACACTTGAGTAGATCATTGTAGATGAAGGAAAATCCTCACCCATGTGTTGTTTCCTATGTTTTACATCATATAGAGTTTATCTCCTTCTCACATAGGCCTTACCCCATACAAAGAACTTCTGATCCATGCATGCCTTACCCTACGCGAGACACCTTTGGCTTTCCCATCCTTCACTTGAGTGAGCCTCTTTTGAGATATATTTCATACCACCAATGGTAGGGAACCTCCTTAATTTGGATTAAAATCCAAGGGAGACCAAACTAAATCCTCTAATAGAGGCTCAAAACTTTCACAACCATGGGAAGAGACAAACCAATGTGTCTCCCATTCGATTATTCATTCCATTGTCCAGAGGTGTTCTACACTTTTTCTACCTAATGGGTAGGTTCCTCAGGGTGTGTTCAGTTATGTAACCCATCATCCATGAGGAACCTGACCCTAGGGGTAGAATAAGGGACCTCCCAATCATATACACGAGGATCATGGAATTTACCTTCCATCATCGTATTTGGGACCAAGGACCTCTAGTTCCAGGTGGTAAGAGAGGGGATCACACTTTATTTCCCCTTTGATGGGAATTAGAGGATTATTTTCCTCTATCCTATATTACTAGAAGTTGGGAATCCCTCATGGATTAATCCACTAACCATTATTATGGGATTTAGTGATATTGGAATTCAGATATGACTATCCTAGTTATAAAAATGGGCGAAGACAGACACATCAAAGACCTTTCTTCTTCTCCTATAGATTCAACCTATTCCATCACCATAAGAAGGATCATCCAGTTTTATAGATCTTCCACTTCCTCTTATTTAACACACATGAGAATGAATCATGTGGTATTAGAGGTTATTTACAATCATAACATCTTCATGGTCAGATGCATGTCTTGACAAAGAATCTTTTTACGAATCTTCCTCTTGCCTTACTATAGAGGGCCTCTTTAGGTATGGGTCCTCAAAGCCATGTATCCAACCACTAGGGAATTATCCTATATTTTATAATCCATGAAACCATTACTTGACCTTCAAAGGATCCATGTTCCTGATGAAGCAAAATTCGGGCATCCTCATTGGTGTAACCACCAACAAAACCTTTAAATCATCATGAGTCGAGGCACTCCTCGTGGATATAGAAAATAGGGCCACCTATTCGGTATAATCCACAACTCAATCCTCTCAAAGGGACACATTCTCAATGAGTTGAACCTTCATAGGGCATCCATAGGGGTGGTTCCTCACAACTGAATTACACGGACTTTGACTCCCATTCAAATGGGATATATAGGAATCCTCATTGAGGTCCAAATACAACATCCCAAATTGTCACTAATTCTATTTGGGACTCATTCATAGTAGGGTCATGACTAAATTGGGAGCCCACATAACGTCTAGGTTCCCTAGGATGCCTCAACATAAATTCCACAAAAAACATTGACTAGGCACCTTTCTCCTAGACGTCTAGTCCACATGATATTAAATTGCATGATTTGGTACTTGTCACATGAACATAAAAGGTAATATATGTACCATTAAGTGGAACCAAACTACATTGGTTCTGATTCCTTTCAGAAGGATATGTAGGAATCCCATTTCATGGGCCCAGTCCTGAAATTAAAACAACTTCCATCTCCCTGTTCAATGATAAACTCCAGATCACCCCACTATATTTCTTAAAACCAACATCATAATAATAAATGACAAGATAATATCTTACCTATGTGAAAAGGGTACCATTGATAGAAAAAAAACAGATATATAAATATGTATCCATTGACAAGAAAACTCAGATACATACAGATGATTTAGAATCCATGAATGATAATAATTGGTTGTTAATTCAAGGGTGACTAATTTCATACTTGGGAATGAATGAAGGATTCATGAATATGTATTAAATATTTAATAGAGTCTTGAAGTAGGTAATAATTATCCCAAAAGGGTTTTATGAGACCACAATTCCATCCTCTTGACCAATGTGATTACCTAATCATTATTAGAACCATTTCCCAATAACGACATGTGTTTGGAATGTAGGTTCATGAAACATCTTGAATAAATGAATTTTTGGGTAATTATGGATCCATGAACAAAATCCGTTGTAGGACATTTTAAAATAGTGAACTCAATATGAATTATTCTGTGACTATTCAAACCCCCATAATCATATTGTTGAAAAAAACACGGAAACAATTTTCATCAGAAAAAAATGGTGAACCCAACATGAATCCTTAACCAAGATAATGACGTCTCCCACCTGTTAGGCCCCTTTTGTGCTCCAAAGGAGAGATATCCAAACAAGAAAATCAATTATGAATGTGTTAATTTATTAAGATGATTCTTTGATGAGAGTTTTTTATTTATGTTTTTCACTAATATTTCATACACATTCAACAAGATCTCCCTTTGATCCAAATGGCATCATACTAGTTCTCACAGATGTATACATCATCCACTGCACAAGATGGGTCCTAATCCAAATAGAGGAAACCATATCCCTACAAGAATCCTTAAAATAGTGTTTCAAATGCATTGGTTTAGGAGAATCACCAAAATGGGAACCTCCCAACCTTGGAGGCAGCTCGACAGGCCCTACAACATATAAAACCCCACCATCAATCTACACAACGATGGTTGGTGGTGTAGAAGAAGAAAATTCCAATCACCATATTGAATAATTTTAGGATCCTATCCCAATAATTTAGCAATTTTCTCATACCTTGTCTTAGGGAGGTAGATTAAAAGGCCACTGAAAGCCTCACCCAGATAGCATAGGGGTCTCTAAAAATGGATCCTGCTAGAAGACGTTGCCACCAACGTCGAATGGTAACAAACCCTAAACATGATGGTGGTGTTGTACTCAATAGTTTGTCCTAGTTCACTCATACCCAAGAATATAAGATGTCTCATCCAGGGAAACAACTAGACAATGGGAAGTAGGGACTCACCTTTGTTCCCTTTGATGTCTTCCAGACAAATTTGATGGCAAACTTTGAGTAGGCACAAACAACTACCCGCACCAGCCAAACCTATTAGCCACCTCATTTGTAAGTATCCAAATAATTCCATCAGTTAAATTTAGAGGAAAACTGTGAGTGGAAAAAAACCTTACCAAATCACTCAAGTATGATATTAAAATTTAGTGGTAAACTGCAATAAAACACACACACCTATTCATATTCATCAAGCTTGTCAGCAGCCTCACTTGACAACATCCAAAGAAATCAGCTAGAAAGTCTTGATAAAAAATAGGGGGTAGAACCATAGCTATACCCTTAAACCTGAGTATTGCCAGTATCAACTAGAAGGAAATAGAAGAAATGATCCGGTACACACACCTTCTCTAGACAAAAAATAAGCACACATCCCCATTCCATCCATTGAAGTTACCAAACACATTTTGACAACGGTAAAAGGGAAGATGCGAATTCCTTACCATATCCTACAAACCTACCTAGATGTAATAACAGAAATAGAAATGGAAGAGGTATATACACACAAATCCATCCACATAATTGGGGTGACTCATAAAATTGTCACTCTAGGGAATACACACAACTCCATCCCCTAAATTAGAGTGACTCATCAACATGTGACTCAAGAGGATACACACACTTATGATCCTATCTAGGAGGGTTGTGGGCCAAATTACCCCATGATATATAGACTAATGGATCGGGTCAACACCCCCATTCTAACTAGATGAAATCGTCATATTCAAATGGCCACTCTGAGGTAGGCACAAACCCCAGTCAAAATTCTAAAATCATGTCAGCAAGTTACGAAAATAACACCTGAGCTAACCAAACAGGCTTTCATATATGAAAACTTATTTCCCTAGTAAGCAACCCAAATCATTCACAATAAGGCATCTAAAAAGTAGCCTCACCAGAGATGACTAAAAAATGAAGAGCTAAACCACAATCCCGAACTGCTTAATAATGGAGTTCGTAAAGCCCTAAGATGCTTGTCTATGGTAGATTAGGATCCTACTATATTTTTTTTCTGAATTATATGAATATTTGTAGAATTTTTGTTATCCCTCCCCAGAAACCTCATCATGAAGGATTTATTCACATATATAATTTTGATTGATCTTAAGAGCCTATCTCATGATGAGAGCCACAATAACCCTCTAAGTGTCCAAAAGATCAAACAAAAAGAAGGTACTACCCTCATTATTATCCACCCTAAAGGTACTCACCAATAGATATTCTACAAGAACAATCCTTATAGTGGTATATCAATCCGTGATGGTTTTCCTTTGTATAATGAAATTTTAATTCATCAAGGTGCTACTCCCCATGGTGATTTAATGATGATAAATCCCTCCTACCATATAGAACATGGGAAAATTAGGACAGTCATGACTGATGCATTTTCCTTGATAAGTGAAATCATTTATTATCTAGAAGATAGTCCCAGGTGACAGTCATTATTCCAAACACCCTTACATCACCTGCCTTCCAATATTATAGAGTAAGTCCCTACCAATCTTGTCTTTTATAATAAATCTTCAAGTAAGCATCCACTTTGGTCGGACCAAGTTGAAGATCCTATGAAAAAAGATGAAGATGATATGATGAACATGAGAAGATAGTTGGAAAAGGTTTAAATTCCAGTCATGTTCTAGCCTTTAACCATTCCCCAATACATCATTCTAGAGGTTTTGTCAGAAGATTGTGTGCAGGACATCCACCTCAATATGTGGAAAAAGATTTTTCACTTAAAAAAGAAAAATCATTTTCTTACTATAAATATATAATAGACATCAAATTAATATAAGTGATACACTACAAATTTGACTTGGATACTCTCATGTGAGCATGAAATCAAAAATTGGGAAAACAACAGGAGCCCTTCCACGCATATATACTGGTACATTAAAATAATTACACCATCTGATCCTAAATTCCCCATCTAGTGTTAATATCAGAAGATGGGGTGAACATGAAGGATTAAATTTCACCACACTCCCTATGAGGAACAGTGAAGGAGAAGATGATGACTCATTGAGGGAACAAGAAAAGGAAATATCATAAAGAGACTAATGAAATTATTTCAATGTGTTACACATCGATGAATGTCATTATACCTACCCTTGAAGACCCTACAGAACATGATGCAAATAAAGGGGAGCAAGAAGAGGAAGTTTTAATTCCAAATATGGGCTACACAAAAATTATTTAAGGAGGTGTGCATACTAAGAACTAGAGGATTTCCATGAATTTGGTAATTTCCATAACCACTATATTATTACCCCATTAGAGAGAAACAACCAAAGAAAAGGGTAAAGGTATGGTTGCACCCCACACACCTCATAAAGGGGTTGAAACCCTCACACATGAGGAAATGTTTTCTCATCAAGAGGAAGATATGAAAGAGTTGATAATAATCAACACAAAATTACTTCGAGGAAGCATTCATACCAGATATTTTCAACAATTAGATCCTAAAATCATACTCTCAACCAGAGTACCTAAGCAATGAGGGTTCACCCCAGTTTTTTTATGTGGAACTAGAGTATACACTCAATGAAAGGTACCAACAACTGATATGATTAAAAACAATATAAGTAAGATATAAATAGTTCCCTCCCTTGGTCACATAACCATGGTTGATTCAGAAAAATCCCCATGGACCATTCCTTGTAGTCTACCCACCATGGGTATGAGTAGTTATATCACAAATGGATTTACCTATTATTTCCCCTCCTTAAACTTATGTTTAACCAGAGATCCCTCAAGTGTTCCTTAACACTATTGAGTCATTGATAAATCAATTTAAATATAAAGAATAATGACCTACACCAGTACAACTATAAAATAGCCCTTACCCTAAATGGGTGGATCTGAATCCTCCCCCACAAAATTTTGAGAACCCCACATTTCTCATTTTTAATGGATCGGGGGATATAAGGAAAAATTTTATGAATTTCATGTCTCACTGTGATCCCATGATGGGTACTTCTGCACAATAAGAAGTAGTGAAACTTGGATAATTCATACAAACATTAGAAGGGACAACCTTCATATGGTACACCATTTTTCTAGATCGTTCAATAATAGGATGAGAATACCTCTGTTGAAAATTTATCTTTCAATCTCAATCAATAATATAAAAGATAATAGTCCCCAACCTCTATAACTGAAAATACTGGCAGAACGATAGGGTCTCCGATTTAATTTCTCAAGGGAAATGGTTGACCTAATCCTTGAAGTTATGGATTCCCTAGGAAGATTTGTTGTATATCTATATATAGAACCTCTATGAAGAGTTGTGTACACCACTCATACCTATAAAATAAATAGGAGGGTTTTGGGATCCCAATTTATTTTCTAAAAAAATATAATATTCCATATTGAGAGTCGATTCCATGTCTTGAGTAATTCCATAAGCTCAAGAGAAGAGAATAGGTAAACCAGAGGCTTCTGTTGTTACACTTAATCCTGCACCTGCACCAGATCTAGCTTCAAAATCCAAACCGTATCGTGTGATACCTCATCTTGAGAATAAAAGAAATTTACACCTAATTAGAATGAGTGAAGGGATCATATACGAAACTATTTTGAGGAGATAAAAAACAAATTTTATTATTTCTGAGATGATCAAGTCCTTGGCTACTTCATTGAATTTTTGAAAAAAAAAATTCCCAAGTTGAAAAATCCCAATAGGCTTGAGAAGGCTTGTCTAAAATATCTCCTAAAATATTTCCCCTTACACTGAACATTGGATAACAATATTCAAGAATTATTTGTTTTCAAATAAATTCTATTAAAAATGGAGGACTCTAGACAAGTAAATATGGGAAAGTCACTAGTATAAGTAGAATGTGTTTCTACCACCAATACAGAGGGAGAGGGTGAATGTTAGAAAGTTAATAAAAATGGTACAAAAAAGTTCAGTGATTGGATGGTTAGAAAGATGATCAAATAAACTCATTATATCCTATGATAATAGTTCAAACATCCAAATATTCCCCCAACCACTTCCGCTATAACACAGATGATGCCATCAGTGTCATTATCCTCTAAATTAAATTCTTATAAGAAATGAAATGGCCGAAATTGTGGGAAGAAAACACATGAAGATGAAACTGTAACAAGGCATAATTTTTATTTAAATATATTGGAACTCATTCATTTAGTCCTAGAATCATGGGCACTACCCCACCAAATAGTACAACAAGAGTTGACCCTCCAAACAGAGTCCTCATCAGATGATGAGTTGATCTTATCTTTTATTAATGTTACTCACATAATGGATCCCTTATCAATTAATGGGTGTTTCTATAAACCATAGTTCCCTACATCTAATTGGGGAACAAGGGGGAGAGGTCACAAGGGGTCTAGGATACATGGGAAGATGTGGTCACAACATAAATCAATACTCCATCCACATCCCCTCTTGGACCATCTACGTGGTCGATACTCATGGGATATCCCTTGAGAGAGCTCAAAAAGAGAAATAAAGTCCCCCGAAAATTATAGGGTTTTACTTGAACTGATCATCCTGAAATATTTACTAGAGGGGATGACATCTCCAAATCAGCCTTGGCACACATGCAGACCTAGTCGACTTAACCTAATATGGAAATAAATGACTTCAACTTCTGTTCTACTGACCAATCTACCTATATCAAATATTTTAGTTCATAAAGTTATTTTAAAATAGAATCCCCATGTTCTGAAGCAAAAACATTTATCACATAATCATGACATTTTAAAGTAATTATCTCTGGTTCTAGCCAATTTTTCTATATTGGATGCTCTAAGCCCATCAAAAGATCTCTAAGAAGTGCTCATAGAGGCTTTTTCAAGACCTCAATAATTTTAGGCTTAATTCACCACTGATGAAGTTTATCATGAAAATATTTATTCTATAGAATAACATATGATTATCTCTTTCATTAAGCAAGAAAAAGATTCCATTATATAAGGACACATCATAATTTGGTATGTATTTAGAAAGATAAATAATGTTGATATCTGACGAGCTTCTATTGAAAATGAATAAAGAGTCAAACTCATTCTAGAATGAACACTTCATCAACTAGGTTATAGTGAGTCCCACTTATCCCCTTCATCTATGATACTATAGGGTTATGATAAGAGTGAAAAAAAATACTCTCTATGGAATCAAGATCAAAGACCGGTTTGGGGACCTTGTATCTAACTCCTAATTTCTGGATGTTTGAAAACACATGACTTTCAATGTTATCCTGGGAAGAATATGGTTGCATCAGCATAATAAAATACTCTCATCATACCACCAATAACATAAATATTGAATAAATGGATAAACTGGGATGTTTTATAGTGATAAAGACCCATTTCTATCTTATGAAACTCAGCACATTGATTCAGGGTTCTACTAGAGGGAAGTGAAATGAACCATGTTTAATGAAATTGCTCATGTCACAACCCAAAATAGTGTATAAATGACCTCATTCAATCTATTAAAATAGCTCAGTGATGAATATGTACTTATTATCCATCAAATATAAGGTATGGGAACAAATTGAGGCACATGTTAAACAACCTTCATGATATCAGTCATGAAAATTGAGTCAGGTGGTGCTGAAGAGGTCAGTGAATCTCTAGAGTGTGGGAGAATCTTGGATGAAAATGTCCTCATTCCATTCATAGAGATCCAACAGATCCTTGTATCACCAGCTGGGTTAAAAAAAATTTTCATGTCACTAAGATAAAATGAAGTACCTCCTTCTCTATCCCTTACTCCATCCCCTCCATAGCTTCCAAAATACCACACATTTCTAGTGGGGTTGTAGGAATCTGCTTCATCTTTGCGATGTTAAAATGTCTACTCCCCTTATAACTTTGGAGAGATTCCTCCATTACCCACTTCCCCCTTAGATTAAGGAAGAAGTGGAAGAGAAAGAGGAAGAGAACGAGGAGGAGGACTTCAGGGATGCCCCTTGAGTAATTAAGGAAGGTGTTTTAACCCCCATTGATGAACATAGAGAAATAAATTTGTGTACCAAAGATGATCCAAAACCCACTTTGACCAGTGAGACCATGTCATCTAAAGAACAAGAGGTATATACCTACTTTATGAAGCATAATTGGGAAATGTTTAACTATAATTACATATAAATTATAGGCCTAAATCCCAAGCTTTCCACTCTCCACCTGAGATCTCCAAAAAACTAGTAGGGATACAAGCAGGCAGCTAGAAAAACACACCTGATACATGCTGCCAAAATTAAAGCTAAATTGATAATCTAATCAAAGTCAATTTCATTTGGGAAGTCTAGTATCTGACATGGATACCCAATATAATCTTAGTGAAGAATAATAATGGGAAAATAAGGGCTTGTATCAACTTTATAGATGTCAACTGGAACTTTCCAAAAGTTGATTTCTCTGTCATGGTCATAGAGATAATGATTGATTCAACAACTGGATATGAAGCCCTCTGCTTTCTGGAAGGATATTCAGGATATAATGAAATACTAATATACCAATATGATTAATAATATAATACCTTCATGCCCCCTTATATATTATTTTTTTATCAAGTAATTCCCTTTGTCTTGAAGAATTCTGGCACCACATATCAATGTTACATGCATCGCATCTTCAAGCCCTTCTTGGGAAGGTTAGTTGAATGCTACATCGATGACCTAGTAGTTAAAATATTGATATAGGTTTTACCACCTGGATAATATTGATAACATATTTAATAATATGAGATAAAACATCCTAAATATTTACCCCTTGAAATGTGATTTTGGGGTTACCTTAGGAAAATTTCTCAACTTTTCTACACACCATCGCATCGAAGTCGACCCTGATAAGACAAAGGATATCCTCTAGATTTCCCCCCTTGGAACCTAAAATATTTGTGGGGTTTAAAAAGATAAATTTCCTATATTTTTTACTTTATAGTCAACCACATAGGTAATTGTTTTCCCTTGAGAATGTTAATGAAGAATGAGGTCATGTATCAGTGGACCAATGATTGTCCGGAAGCATTTGAAAACCTCAAGAAATATCTCTTGGGTCCACAAGTGTTAATGAAACTTGTTGAGGGGAAACCAATAATTATGTATGTGATGTCCCTAGAATGATCATTGAGTGATTTACTTATACAAAATAAAGATCTTGGGAATGAAAAAAAAACCTTTATTATCTTATTCAGACCATGATTGACACTGAGAATTGTTATTTAGATACCGAGAAGATCTTTCGATCATTAAAATTTTAAGTTTATAAACTAAGGCACTACCTAAAGCACCATGATATCCATTTGTTCTCTCATAACAACCCACTAAAATATATCCTCATATATCCTATATTTAATGGAAATTTAGCATGGTGGTTGGTTATCTTGTAACAGTTTGACATAAAGTTCAAGCCTCAGACAGTGGTGAAAGGCTAGGATTTGGCAGATTTTCTTACAGGACACCCATCTATAGAAGAAACACTATTAAATACTGAATTTATTGATGAATATATCCTATCTATTTAAGAGATCCCCTAGTAATGGGAAATTTATTTTTATGTCCCATAAATAATACCAATAGGGAAGAGAATGGAAGACCCTATCCTCAACAAAGTCGGATTGGGAGTCATGATAATCACTCCTGAAGAGATGGTATTTCCTTACTTATTCCTATTGTTAGAAGGTTATAAAAAATGAGGAAGAATATTAGTTCCTCATTGTAGGCTTAGAATTGGAACTTCAAATGCAAGTAGAGCACGTAAAGTTGAATGATGATTAATAGTTGGTAATCAAATAGATCAACGGGATAATGCTACTAGAAAAGAAGAACTAACCCCCCTACTTAAATATGTACAAGGGATAATGGTATAATTCCTATCAGATCCACCATTGAATCGCATCCCATGATCATAGAATTCCCAAAATGATGCATTGTAAAATATAGCCCTTGATCTAGAGGATCCAGATCGGGAAAAAATACTAATCAGTATTACAGATCACTAAATAATATATCCTTTAATTCATGTCATCATGGGAGAGTTCAATGAGGCAAGTCCCATCCCTAAACTAGACGGTCCTACCACTGGTTGGATGATACCCATTACTGACTACCTCCAAAACTCTTGTCATATAGATTCAGAAAAGGGGGAATCTGATGATAAGAAATGAAATTTACTCCTAATGATATCCCAAATAACCAAAAATCCCTTTATTAATGAGAATTTAATGGATTAATTATCAAATTCATCAATGGTGAAGATACCACTACATTCATGAAATAAGTACATACTGGATCCTATGGTGCCCACCTACTTGGGTTCCAACTTTCCAATCAAATATGAAGACATGTATACTTCTCGCCTTCAATGATATAGGATTGTAAAAAAATCACCAAGGAATGTCATTCCTGCCAAGTGCATGCCAACTTCATCCATCAACCCCTAAAGTATCTACATACAACTAAATACTATTTTCAATTTTTCATCTGGGGAATGGATGTTGTAGGGATTTATACAACAACTACGACCAAGAATTTCAAATAAATTCTAACCGCTATTGAATTATTCTCCAAATTGGATGAGGTAATACCCCTCAAATAAGTTAGGACCAAAATCATATTCAGCTTCATACAATCCAGCATCATTACTATATTTGGTGTCCCTTATAAAATATTGATGGAAAATTAAACCAATTTTTGTTCTACTATGTTGGAGAATCTATATTAGGAGAATAATATCAAATCCTACCAATCATCCCGCTATCACACAATGAATAAGGGATAGACATAGGCATTCGATAAGACCTTATATAACATACTCTATAAGATGGTGGATAAGTATAAAAATTATTGTATTTAAAAGATATTGCATCCTTATGGGACTACCGAACTACCACCAGTACAACCACACGGGCGACCCCATATTCACTTGTTTACCAAACAGAAGAAGTATTTCCCACTGAGTTCTAATTTACCTTACTTTTTATTTCCATATGTGATCAGCTATCCATAGACGAGAAATCCCAAAAATGGTTGGATGAATTGTAATATCTTGATGATAAAGGATTTGAAACCTTAAATTACTTATATGCCCCTCCAAATTAGATATCAAATGCTTTTAACAAGAAGGTTTTCATCTATTTTTCCCTTCAAGGAGAACTTGTATTACTCCATATGACTCTGATGATATGAAGGAAAAGCCTCCAAATCTTAAATCAAAGTTGGAGGGACCTTATTACATACACAATGTACAATCTAATGGAGATTATTCCTTGATCTCGATGGATGGAGAGCTCAATAAGGCCCCTAAAAATGAAATATTTCTCAAGAAATACATTGTGTGATAAAAGATCACAAATTGTATTTTATGCACGATGTTAAATTTCCTAGTTGGTCGTTGAAGCATGAAATTAAAAATCATGACATATCATCCACATCACAAGAAGATAAAATATATGACACCAACATCTCAACTACATGACATTAAAATGTATAGTATCATGGTCCTATATGAATGAAATTAAAAGGAACACTATATGGTCCTAGTCACATGACCCAAAAATAAAAGGCATCATATTCTGAGTTATAAGACTTTAAAATACATATCATAAAATCCTTGTCATAATATTTCAAACTTTTCAACAACATCCTTTTCACATGACGTAAAAATACGTGGTTTACATCTTTATTGCATGACATAAAAATGAGTAACATTTTAATGCATATTTGAGTGGATCATAATCATCAGTGCTATTATCCCACATCACCTTTAATTCAAGAACTACATATGTCTTGATTACTACCATCACATGATACATAGTGATGCCTAGATCTCCAATCCTAGTTTTAGTAGTGACATAAAAAATTCCCCCTTCCTATATATGGGTCAAACCTGCATAGGGAGACTTACCATAACTACATGTGGCTTGATTATTACTCTCATGATATAATTAGTGATTCTTATACCCTATGTTCTGGGTCCAGTCACAAAGAAAAAAAATCCCCTATACTATATAAAAACAAATATCTATGTAGGAGACCTCAAATCAGGTTCCATCATCCAGGAGTCCACCATGGAAACAAAACCACTCCTCTTCTATATATAAACAAAAATCCATGTAGGAGACTTTACACTACATAGACAATATTGGTCAAAATGATTCCTTTGTGCTCAGACATATTCCTTCCACACATCATACTCTTTATCATTAGAAATTTCGAGTCTCCATAAGCTTTACTTGGCCATATGTTAATGGAATGTAAGATTATGGAGGATGCCTTTGTCTAACTATGCATTAATACACCCTAGTTGGATTTGAATAAGTCATTGACCAAAAAGGCCTATCATCCAGAGGATTACACTATTTGAATATGTAGTAATAGAACCTAGTTGGATATATGTAAACCACACACCAAAAGGTCCTATCAACAAGAGGTACATACATCCCCATCAGAGACCTCTTCCATCTCCATAAGCCTAAAAAACACTATGATTGGAACCACATGTTCAAACATTGATCCAGGACCATCCCTCAAATTTTGTCCCATGTCACATTTTGGATCTAAGAACCCCCAATATAATTGTTTATAGTTTTCACCTTCATGTCTAAATCATGCTTGAGCACCCTTGGATAGCTAATCCTTACATCACCCCTCATTTCCATGAATCATGGTCCTCACCATATGACCTAGAACTATAAGACACCAGATGTACTCACCGCATGACGTTAAATTGCATGGTTGATGTAAATTCAAGAACTACACGTGGCTTTATTATCTATTTGATGATATCCATAGTGAAAAATATATTTGTAGTCTTGGATCTAGCCATAATATTTCTTTTTCCACATTGAGTTACCTTCATCCTTACCGCATGACATTAAACTGTGTGGATGATATCTTCACCTCATGATGCTAAACTGAACAGTTTTTTTAGAACTACATGTGGTTTTATTCTCATTCTAATTAGATATATAGAGATTCCCAGACCCTAGATCTTGGTATAGACACAAAAAAATAAAAATAAAAATATCATTTATTCTTATCTCATTTGTGTGGTTGGATAAACCTCTTCCACTACTTGTTTCTTAGACCAAGCATAGATCTCACATGGGATTAGAAGTTTTGGTAAAGGATTCCCCACAAGATCAAGGAATATTAGTTCACATCAAGGTTACTATAATCTCAGTAGAACGACCATAAGAGTCACACCATACATCCTTGATATATGATATTAAAATGCACTATTTACATCTATTGCATGACATAAATCCATGAACTATGTGTGGAATGATTTCTGCCACTGTAATATACGTAGTGAAACCTATATATCTAATCTTGGTTTCAAACATAATATTTCTTTTTCATATCTGAAAACCCATGTCTCTGTCGCATTAATTTAAACTTTATAGTACTTTAAAAACTACGTATGGTTTGATTATCGCTCTGATTAGATACATAGATATGATCAGGTTTTATGCCCTGGTCCAACTATAATATAAAAAGAAAATCATCTTTTCCCACATATGGGTCAGATCTACATAAGGAAATCATTTCTCCTTATTTTTGATAATTTTGATATGAAATACTCCTACTATATTTAGGTACTTTCCTCCCACAAAACAAACTCTATGTCTGGGACAATCTGAATCTATATAAGATTTAACCGACCATCAGTAGTGGAATATCATATTCTTGAGGATGCCTTTTTATGAAAATATAGTAATAAACCTCAGTAATGTTTTCATAAGTGATCCACCTAAAGGGCATATAAACTAGAGGATTCCATTATTTGAATATACTGTAATACACCCTGGTTGGATTTGCATAAGGCTCCAACCAAATGGTCCTGTCAACCAGAGGCACATTCATTTACAAGAGATACCTCCTATATCTCCATAATCCATAATGAAATCTTCATCCCATATTACTCTTTAGATCTAGAAACCCCTAGATAACCTATTACAACCCTCCCCCCTTCATACTTGAAAATGATGGCACATTCTTGGATAAATTACCATTAAAGGGGAAAATTTATAATCTTTTGGTTAGAGCTAAAGGAACTAAAATTGTATCCCCAATTTCCTTCTTGTATGATGTTAAACTACATATCATCATGGAATTGTATGCACAACCTTAAAAGTTACACCATATATTCCTATTTGTATGAACCAAAACTACATGATATTATAGTCTGAGCTATAAGACTTTAAATTACATAGATTAACATCCTAGTCATAATAAGTTACATTGTACAAAAACGTCCTTTCCATAAGATGATAACCTAAAAATTCCATTTCTTAGTCACACAACATTAAGATACATGATAATCCATCCCTTTTTATAGAGGTACATTCCTCCCTGATATCAGTCATTTAATAGAAGGTACTCTCCTTTACGCAATCCAAATTCTTGTATGAGAGGTTTCCCATTAATAGAAAATTCCAAAACAAATGATCTCTTCATTAACATAAACCTTCCCTTGAAAAACCACCCTTCATGGTCTCGAGAAATTAAAACCTTCAAAAACTACCCGAACTTTGGTAATGGAACACCAAATTCCTAAGGACACCATCATTTGACTATATAGTAATATATACTAGTTGGCTTTGTGAAAGTCTCCCATGAAAGGGGAATGAAAATCAGAGGCACATTATTTCCTAAGAGATACCAATTATATCTCTATAAACCTAAATGAAAACATTTTATTGTAAATATATTTTTGAATATTGTATGTGATCCTTACTTGTATGCTTGTCTGAAACCATGTTTCAGATCCATAAATCAAAAAATCATGACTCAAAATCCCCCTTTGGATATTTGAATAATGTTGGAAGATTCTCAGCCAGTAATCCCAACTTGGGTCATCATTCCATAACTCATGGTCATATATGTTCAACCTAAAACAGTAGTCTCATTATTCCAAATTACAAGACTCTAAACTAGCCATAAAAAGAGACACAATACTCACCATGTTGCGAACACACAAAAGGGAACCCTAGGTAAAATTCAAGTCTCAACTCTCTAGACTCACACTCCATGTGGTTTAAGAAAAAATATAATAATGAAAAAAATACACAACACTTGTTAGGAGGAAAACCCATAAAGGGTGGACTAATAAATATCCATGTCTTTCCTACTAAGTTATTTTCATTTTGACTTAGGAAAAAACTAGGGTGATGAAACAAAAGGAATAAATTAAGTAGGGTATGTCAAATTACCCTAACAATAGTCAAATCAAGCTTGATATACCCCATGAAATATGAAATAATTATAGTATCCTCCCTAAATTGAGATAACTCCAAATCCCAGCAATTACTCTTAGAATGCATCAACGTTCCCTATAATTACCTTATAACCAGATTATTTTCATTCCAAATGAATCTAATTCAAAGGGGTTTGGGGATTTGTTTGACACTAAAAAAATGTATTTCATTCACTTTCTTTAGAATTCATGATGTTATTCTCAATTAGACACAATATTCTGAGTTCAAGTATTAATTAATTTTTATACTAGAAGGAGAAAATTCGATTTCAATGTTCAATAATAATTCTCACATATCGGGGGATGAAGATTCCTCAGAAACATTTCCCAATCCAATGGAAATTTGTTGAGAACCTCCCTTTGATAGTAGGCTTTGAATTTGGAATAAGAGGTAGGGTTATATTTGTCATGACCCAAAACATCCTCGATCTAACCTAAAACGTTTAGGGTGTGACTCTCCATTTTTCATTGGGGTTAGTTGTGGTAGAGAAGGGACCAAGCGAGAGGTTTGGGACTGCAACTCAGAACTAATCCGAAAAAGCGTTACAGGGGTGTAGCCCCTATACTATAGAAAAGTAGGTTTGCCCAGGTGGTTCTCCCTGGTGGTCTGGCATGCACACAACCTACATGCCAAGAGTCTCACATAGGCTCTACCTGCATGGTCCATAAGTATCAACTACTTTTAATGAGGTACCAATATGGGACACTTTCACATTGGACCTATGTGGATGACCTCATTTTTTAAGGTTTCTATGTTTTCCTTTAAATAGGACCGTGGTTCTTCTTATTTGGATGATGAAAAAACCAGTAGATGTCTTAAAGCTCTTTTTTCTCTATTTCTTTTCTCAGGACCTCAAAACCACTTAGGTAGCTCTCCAAAACCCATGATAGAAATGAATTAAGAGTAATAGTGGGATAAAAGTCCCTCTAGGTTTTGGAACACAAAAAACCTATGTGAGGAGCTGAACCCTCCCTAATTTAGCATGAACTTGTGCGAAGGTCCCCATCCTAAACCCAAGACCTATACGATACCCCTCCAGGGACACCTGAGGAGACCCTTGGAGCCTATGGAAAATCCTTTCACAAGTGTAGTTTCCTGGGTTTTATGTCATCCATAGGTCTACTCCATCTCACACAATCCTTACCCCATGCGAATCACTTCTGATCCACATAAGCCTTACCCTGTGCGAGACACCTTTGTCTTTCCCAACCTTCATTACACGATCCTCTTTTGAGACATTTTTCATGTCACCAATGGTAGGAAACCTACTTCATTGGGACTCCCATCCAAGGGAGACCAAACCAAAGCCTCCATCAGAGCCTCCAGAATTTCAAAACCATGGAAAGATACACACCATCATGTATCCCATTTGGTGATGAATTCCTTTGGTCAGAGGTTTTCTACACTCTTCCTACCTGATGGGTAGGGTCCTCGTGGTGCGTGTAGTTATGCATCTTATTGTTCATGATGACCCCAATCCTAGGAGTATAACTAGGGACCTCCTAGTATTAGACATGAGGTCTAAGGCCTTTCCCTTCGAACATCATCTCCTGGACTAGGGACCTCTGATTCCAGGAAGTAAGGGAGGGGATCACACTTGATTTTACTTTTGATGGGGATTTTTAACTTATCCTCCTCTCTCCTATATAACCAGAAGGAGGTAATCTCTCCTGGAGTAAGCCCCCGACTATTCTTATGGGGCATATCCAATTAGATAGTTAGATGTGACTATCCTGGTTAATAAAATGGGAGGGGTGGGCATAATAAATCCTTTTCCTCTTCTCACATAGCCCCAACATCTTCCTCCAGCAGAAGAAGGATCATTTGGTTTTATAGATATTCCGCTACCTCTTATTTCTCACATCCTAGGATGACTCATGTGGGATTAGAGGTTAGCTACGATTGGATAGTTAGATGCATGTATTGGAATATAATCTTTTCTTGTATCTTACTATCACCTTCTTTTAGAGGGCCTCAATAGGCATGGGTCCTCAAATCCATGTGTCCGACCACTAGAGAATCATACTATATGGTGTAATCCTCAAAACCATTCTATGATCTTCAAAGGTTCCATGTTCCCGATGAAGTAGCATATGGGAATCCTCTTAGGTTTAATACCCAACCAAACCTTTAAATCATCATGAGTCGAGAAAATCCTCGTGGATTCAGAAAAAAAAGGCATCATATTCAGTATAAAACCCAACTCAATCCTCTCATAGGGATACATTTCCTGTGAGATGAACCTCCAGAGGTCCCCCATAGGTGTGTGTCCTCAAAACTTAACTACATGTGATTTTATTTCCATCCAAATGAGATATATATGAATCCCCTTGAAGTCCAAACCCATCACCCAAAATAGAACCTAATTTTCATTGGGCCACATTCCTAGTAGGGTCATATCTAACCTGGTATCCCACATCCCTTCTTGGTTCATTGGGCTGCCTCAGCGTAATTCCCACACCAAACATTGACTATGAACCTTTAAATTAGATATTCTTGCCACATTACGTTAAAATTCATGGTTTTTTATTGTCACATGAACTTAAAAGGTATTATGTGTCTCATTAAGTGGCACCAAACTATGTGGGTTATAATTCATTTTACAAGGATATATAGGAATACAATATTATGGGCCCGATCTTGAAATCAAAACAAATTCCATCTCACTAGATGATGATAAAATCCTAATCACCCATCTTTATATATTAAAACCAACATCATAATAATAAAAAACTAGAGAATATCTAACCCATATGAAAAACGGTAACATTAATGGAGAACCTTAGATACATTCAAAATTCTTCATCGATGAAGAACCTCAAATACATATAGATGATTCTAAATCCATGAATTCTAATTATTGATTTCAAGGGAGACTCATTTCATACATGGAGATGAATAAAGGATTTGAGAATATGTATTAAATATTTAAGAGAGTCCCAAAGTAAGAAATAATTCCCCCCAAAAGGGTGTGATAAGACCAAAATCCCATCATCTCAACCAATGTGAGTCCCTAAGCATCATTGGATCCATTTCCCAATGGCCACCTACCTTTGGAAAGTAGGTTTGTGAAACATCTTGAATAAGGGTACTGTTGGGTGTTTCCAGAACCATAAAAAACACATTTTATTCCATTAATAAATAGTTAACTCGACTTGAATGATTGTGTGACTATTCAAACTCCCACAATAATATTTTCGAACAAAACAGACAAATGTTTTTTGTTGGAAACACCTGCACTAGCATATGAGACTACATTTGTAGAAAAAAAAATTAACTCGGTCATGGGTTACCTTCTTCAATGAGCTTGAATATTTTTGATCAAGTGATGATTCTAATTTCTTATTTCCATCCATATGAGTCTATTTAGATACATGAGTCTCATCAATAATTTTTGTAACAACATTCCTTTTTGGGTTTTGAATCTCTTCATATGTTTGGGTGGTATAATTATTCTTCTTAGTAACTTAGGATGTTACAACATGTGTCTCCTTAAAATTTCTTAATTCAATATATATTTCAAGATATTTTATTCTGAAGTAAAGATTATTTTTCTCAATTGATGTTAAATTTACATCCCATTCACTTTTTATTTTATTCATATGATCTTCGTACTGTCTACTAAATTCACTCAATGAGCTATTATGTTATTTGATTATTCTATATTTAACTTCCAATTGGGTTTCCATGACACTAATAATGACATTATGCAATTATTATAGATCATGGATATTCTGAATATACTCTTCATGAAACTTGGAATTTTCTTCCACCAACATGTCTTGATCTCCGACCTTACCAATTTTGTCTTCAAGATGAACATCTCTAAAATTAATGGAAACATTGAAAAATGTTTCAAGTGTATGGATTACAGAACCAAAAACATATTTACTCATGATTATCTCTTAAAAATACCATCAAAAGTATTCATCAGTTAATGAAAGTTGTTCATTGAAAAGATCCATAGATTCTTTCTTTTATTTAACAAGGTCAATGATAATATTACACATTTTTAATTTATTACTAAGAACACCCTCCTATATATTAATTTCCTCCTCAAGATATTCTTTATCATCAAGAATCTACTTAAAAAACAAAGTATATATGAAATCACTTCTTTAGGAATTTTATTCATATTTCATACATATTAGGAGTAGAAGTCTTCAACAATTTTAATAGACTGATCTTCCTCATACTCTCTACAACACAATATAGTTTCTCAAAAGTTTCATTTTCAAACGATTAGAGAATAGATAAATGAATATTGTCTTATTTATTTTATATTTTCCTTAATCTTCTTACGTCCCTCTTCTTCCTTTTTTTTAAGATTCTTGGTAGAGAATTTCATGTATTCTTCAATAGAAGTGGAGACTTAGTCTTTCATCTAAGGTATTTTAGAATCAAATTAAATTTTGCACTTCATATATGACATTTATGAACTTTGAAACAATCAAAGGCATACCAATACCCTGATACCACTTGTAGATACTATATGGATCATGCAAGGACACTGAGTGGGGGGGGGGGTGAATCCTTATACCAAAATTTTTACTGAGTATGTACTTTATTTTTTAATTAGCACCTCTTACTCTTGAATGTATTCCTTAGTTAAGAGGAATATATATGACTTGTGCTCTGAAAAATCAAAAACACATGTAATGAAGATAATAAATGAGATAGAAACACACAAATATTTTTACAATGTTTAGTATTGATGTGTGAACCTACTTCATATCATGATCAAATTATGGTTGTTTCATGATTTTTCTTATCACTAAAACTTTGTAGTGATTTAAAACTCCTAGAATTGATACATAATGACTATTTAGGAAATAATTAGTCTTTATGAGATGGTGGAGTTCTTTATACTGGTACCACCAATTTTTTAATGGAGTTGTTTATATTGGCACACCGGTTCTTCAAATATTTCTCAAAAAAAATCTTGAACAAGATCTCTCTACTGCACTAGATGTAATTAAATCAACTAAATAACATTATTCTTCAACTGTAGGTATTAAAATACTACCATATAAACAATATAGATAATATGAAAACTAGAATAGTACTCTTAAATAATTATAATATCCAACTTACACTCCAATATGCTACTTTCCCAGAATGATCAACTGAATAATTTCTGAACACACTACAAGTTGTTTTATACCTTGATTATCAAATGACCGAGAGTATTTCTCCTTCTATCAATGAAGTTCTTGACCTCAATTAATTTTTTAAAGTAGTGCACAAAAATTTCTCAATATTTTATATAAGATTAAATATTTTACAACTCAATTTTTTCTCTTCTTGAATTCTTAATCAAGGTATCTCAATTTTACTCCATGCAAGAATTTCACATGCTTCTCAAATTCTTAAACCATAAAACATAGCAATTTATTATTATTATTATATTATTTATTATTCTATATTGTTTAATGTTTCTCAAGTTATTAAACCTTTACATATGCATGCATGCATAAAATCACGTTCACTTTCTTCTTCATGAAGATAAAGTAGTTGTTTATGTGATTTCTTTCTTCAGGTACACTACATTCATGTGATCTCAAGTGTGTTTATATAAAAATAATGTATGAATCCTAAAACCTTTTATCAACACACAATATATTAGGATCATAAGCAATGTCATGATATCACTTTATTATTTCATAAAAATGTATCTTACTGTACTCATAAACCTAAACACTTGTTTATTATCACATACATATTGTTTCTCATGTTCTTAATGTAAGTAAGATTGCTCAAGTTATTGGTTTCGTTCCCTTCTTCACATATCAACAAATGAGGAAACAGTTATTATTTCATATTTATATTACACATTGTGTTCATGGAATCAATATAATCCACATGACTATTATTAATCAGGGGATCTCCTCTCCTTCACAAAGATAACTAAGGCTCATGGGAGGATATTGTTTATGCATATAGAAATCATTTTCAAGATCTTATCTTCATGAAGAAAGAGTTCAAAATATTCATTGTTCTTAAAAATGAGAGTTTTAAAATACAATGAGTGGAAGTACTTTGTGTTTGGCTTAAGGTCTTGGTATTTATTGACCTTAAGAATTTCCTTTGATACACTTTTGTTGTTGCATTCAAACCCATGAGATTAATCCCATGTTAATTCATTTTTGAATTCTCAAAGATCTCGGTATTTACATTCTAATAATACGGGTTACATGAATCTAAAAAACATGAACTCATTTCTTATGTGTTTAAGCCTATAATTATATGAAAATAATCTTAGAATACATTGTTTTTAGAAGGTTGAACTCAATATTGCTTATCAGATGCATGAAACACCTCATGTAACTGTGTTTTTATTTAGAAATATCAACTACTTAGAATATCTTCATACATTAAAGATAAATATTGCATACTTGGAGGTTTTTAGCCTCATTAACTCATTATCCTGGTATCAGACCAACCTAGAAACCGTGGGTTTGATAATAGGAGGATCAACCATAAACACTGGTTGTATATAGATCCCACATTTTTCCGGAGGTAGAAAATTACATCTCAACATCTATCCAATGTCTTAGGTAAAATAGATTGAATAGACTGATTAATTTATGTATTTTTTAAATGTATTAACATTGACACGACTCGCATTTTCCACATTTCTTATCTATGATGCTGAGAAATTCCATATTAACCTAATTATTACTTCAACTATTTGATCCAACACTAGGGTTGAAATCGGGATACACTTTTTACACACAAATACATGGGGAGGGTTGACCAGCTCTCCCCCCATGAGAACCCACTACGCTCACTCTATGAGTGCTATATACCACCTCACCACATGAATGATGATGCATGAAATCCACCATATCTATTCTCTGCCACTTCTAGATAGCTTTGAGCTTGCTCCCCCGTGTGGTTGAGGATTCCTCCCATGTGTCAAGGGTTTAGCTAGCCCTTTTCTTTTGGGTGGTTATCCACTTTTCTTATACATCCCGTAAAATTAGTTACCCAAATCATTAATATAAAAGTCCAATCCTTTTTCAAATTTTTTCATGAAAACAATATAATTTTTCATGGGATTCTTTAAATACATTTCTTTATCTTCAATTGATCATCATGGAAAAAATAATTTTTCATGATCTTTAAATTCTTCATGAAAATATATATTTTCACGGTCTTACTTAAATAAAACTTCTTAATAACATTATCCAAATTTCATTCTAATCCACAAAAACAAACTTCTCATTATCCTCATGAAATGATATGAATTTTTGAATGGATATTGATTCATATTCTTACTTAAAAAATGTAATTATGAAAATTAATATTTTCATGTTCTTTATCAAATAAAAATCCTCATGAAAAATTGTTCATATTTTATCTATGTATTTTTTAACTTTTCAAATAATCAATTAAAATGATGATCATTCATACAAGATGATAAAAATATGATTCATCTTCAACTCTTTATTTCTTCAAACAAATGATTATTGATAATCATCCTCACAATATCTTCTTAAAATGCTATAAAAAATGTGCATTATCCTATTAGAATTGGCACATTTTTGGAAATTAAGAATATCTATGTAATCATTACATTGAAACATGAAGAATTTTCTATGCATGACATCCAATGCCATTTCATGAATCCATAACAATTCTTCAAGAATCATAACTAACCTTATTTAATAATTCTCAAGAGATTTGTATTTCCATATTTATCTTTCCATTATTAATTAATTGTCATATAAGACTTAATTATACATTAAATTTGATTCATTATTATATATTGATAACAAATACAACCATACTCATCAACCATCCACATGGGATTTTCAAAGGGTAAAATCGTAAAGGTACCCCTCATGTAAGGGTACTCACATATGGATACTATTTTTGGGTATTGATAGTGTAAGGGTACTGACGTAAGGGTACCACACTGCTAAGGGTACCACCCACGCTAGGGTACCTAAATAAGGGTAAAACCTATGCTATATAAGGGTTCCTTGAAACTTCACATAAGTGTCATACTTGCATAAGGGTACATACGTACGAGTAATTAGGATCTATATAAAGGTACAAGGACCCTAAAATTAGGATAGATTCATTCTATATAAAGGTAAGGGAAACCCATGTAAGGGTACCTAAACTCTCATAAAGGTAATAAAAACCTTACATAAGGGTAAAACATTAAGGACCAATATTAAATAATGAGCATAATAATAAAATGGGAACTAAAATTCACATTTTTTATGCTAGAATAATAATTTTATAAATATTAAAAATGGAAGAAATAAAAGAAAAATTTCATATATAAATTATACAAAAAATATCCACCATTTTAATATGAAATTGGTGAATTTATTGCACTTACTATTATTTAATTGGAACTAATTTCACTAAGTCAAATCAATGATTTAACTTAGATAACATCATATCCTTAGTCAAACTATCATCCAAATTTTCATCAACATGTTTCTTATTAACACACATGGTTCTAAATTCAATGAAGACTCTAATAAAATGAAATATAATGTCAATATTCATGGACCTACCATGGAATACTAAATTTTTAGATAGGTGTAAGGCATATTGACTATTAGGATATACAGTGATAATAGAATTACTGTGTTTTAGTTTAGAAAGAAAACCATTGATCCAAATAGCCAATTTTACATGAATTATTAGGGATATACATTCAGATTTTGTGTTTAAGAGGGCCACTATAGATTTCATATTTTATTTCAAAGACACCGGCCCTCAACAATAGGTAAATACATACCCTTTGAGTGACTTATGAGCATTTATATTACCTTCATAATCTGAATCTACATAACAAATAGTAGGGTTAGTTATGTTAGTATTTATTTAATTTCATAAAGACAATAATATAGATTGAGAATTGTATCTAAGTAACTATTTTAAATATTACTAATTTGACTTTATATGATTACTCATAAACCTACTAAGAGTACAAAATAACATATGAACCATATGGAAATGTGAAAATCATGGTATACATGATGCTTCCTACTATACTATAATATGGTATCTTATACATAAATTCAAGAACATATTTCATGGTATGAGATTGAGATATTGAGAGCTTAAAATTATATGCTATCAAAACATTAGAAGGCTTCAAACTTTTAAAAATATATCAATTTACAATTTTCAAAATTTAACCATTTTGTGATAGGTAGGGAAAATTATCATCTCTATTCCTCATTATTTATATCCCTAAAATTTCCCTAGTATTGTCTATGTATTTCATTTCAAAAAATTCCTTTAATTGAGATTTAATATAAATGATAAATTTCATATCCTTATAAATAAAAAATCATTTCATCAATATACAACAATAAATAAAGAATAATAGTTTTGATAGTTTTGAAATATTCAGATAAATGATGTTTACTTATATTAAAACAATTATTAAGAATGAATATATAAAACATCAAATACCACTACTTGGAAGATTTAGTTAGACAATATGAGGACTTATTTAGAAGACAAACCTTATTGTACTTGAAATTATTGGAATAACCATTATGTGGTTTCATGTAAATGGTATCATTTATATCACCATTTTAGAATGTTGTTTTTCATCAAGCTTCTCAATGTTCCAATAATAATAAACAAAAAATAAAGTAATAAATAGATTGTTGAATGTTTTCCCATAAAAGAAAAAAATATTAGAATAATCAATTTCCTCCCTTTAAAGGAAATTTTTTGCTATAATCCCAGCTTTAATCTTAAATAGTACTCACCCTTGTGTTTTCACGGTGATATCGAATAATGCTATAAAAATGATCCACTACTCAATTAAAATACATGATCCACTGATAAAATAAAATACATGTTCCAATGATATAAAAAACCATCCAAGGGTCTAATTAAAATCCACATACACTGCTCAAAGAGAGTACATGATCTATTTTTCAAAAACATGTATTACAATTGATATATAGTACAAAAATAAGAAACTAACTCAGACAAATAAAATGATCCACTGCTCATGCATTCCCCCACTACTTCTCTATTTCATGATGTTGTATTTCTCCAAAATCTAGTTATTTTAAACCCTATAACATTGCGTGCAGGATTTAAACCCTACATTAATATTGGATATATTGAATATGTTGAAAACTTAAATTATTAGTAAATAATTTTCTTGCACAGAGATTCATATCAAAGCTGTATAATGGGTACTCAGCATATGTGTCCTCCTCCATATGGACTGACATTAAACATGCTTATATTGGAATCATGTACTGCTCCTCCTAGATGGTTTCTAATGCATCAATCCTTAATTACTGGACAACAAAGTGGCTGGATAGGCCCATCATAGAATTCATGGAGATCCCTCTGCTGTTGAAGGATATCTCAATTACAGACATGCACCAAGACATGGATCTTTGGAATTGTCTGCCAGATCATACTAGGATGGCTATGTAGAATTATAAATTCATGTATGTTGACACTTTGACCTAGACACCCAACACTTGTGGCAGGCTCACTTCAAGGGTGTATTATAGAGAATTATGTGGAAACAACAAGACTTCTCCCTTATGGTTGAAGAATTTTAAAAAACCATTCATTCTCCCTTCCAATTACTTGATACTATGGAGGATTTGGAAAGGTAGGATACCTATGAAACATCTTCTGCAGTGAACAGGAATACACTTAGCCTCTTACTGCTATTTCTGCACCCAGTCTACAGAAACAATTCACCATCTTTTTTTCCCAACAATTTCTCTGGCATATTTTGGGAACATTTTCAAGAGGTTTTTGGGACTCCATTATCATTGAACAGTCATGATGATTTCATGAACTCAGTCACTACATTTGGTAAAATTGAGCATGTTTTTTCACTTCTTCTCACTGCTATTGCGGCAGATTTTGCTCAGATTTGGAGGGAATGAAATCAGGTCATTTTTAAAAAATGCATGCCCTCTTTGAAGGTTGGTCTGACTGTTATTTACAGGTAAGTGAACGCTTCTTCCAAGATACAAACAGGTACAATGAATAATAATATTTCTGATCTCATAATGCTGAAAATGCTTGGGGTGTATGGAAAGGTCAAGAAACCTTTGATGTTGAAATCGATTAGATGGATTCCTCCCATTTCATCATGGTTGAATGTGAATGTTGATGGTGTGGAATCTGTTACACCAGGACCTTCTAGGTGTGGTGGCATATTTCGTAACCATTGGGGCTTAGTTAAGGGATACTTCTATCATTATATTGGAATTGGTTCTGTACTTGATACTGAATTATGAGTTATGATTAATGTTGTCAAATATGTTGTCCACCATGGTTGGAGGCAAATATGGGTAGAATCTGACTCAATTACAGCGGTGCACATTATGTGGGAAAGGACCAAGGATGTTCCTTGTAGGATTATCCCATCGTGGACTGCATGCCTGTGTCTCCTTGAGCATCTTTAACTGGAAGTTAGTTTTGTTTATATAGAAGCAAGCTAAGTTGCTGATTCTCTATCCAAGAGGGCGGTCACGGAGGTCTCCTCACGATAGTCCTTTGTCATCCCGTAATTTTGCTCACATCTTGTTGATTTGTACGTGCATGGTATGATCTATTCTCTCCTTTGTAAACCCCCTTGCACTACCAATTTTTCAGTTTCTAATTTTTTTGTAAGGGGCTGGCTTTGTCTGGATCATGGACCTGCTTTTATTATAATAAAAGTGGACTAAAAATATGTAGATAGTTAAGATAGTACAAATCATAAAGGATAATGACATTTTACCTTTTTAATGAATCTTCGACTTCAATATCTTCGAACATAGTCATGAATACATAACAATTGAAAAAAAATAGAAATATATAGTTTAGAAATTAGGATAAGTAGTGATGAAATATTACAATAACAATTTATACAGGACATGTAAGATTTATTCAGTTATCATGTACAAGTTCTGGACATTCAACAATATATGTACAATAATGTTAATAATTTATAATAAATAGTAGTAAAAATTTAAATATTAGAATTTAAATTTATATTGACACATTAGTAATAAGAAAAAATATTATTTAATGCTTGTTTTTTACATAATTCATGTCGTGCCTTCAGTTATCCTTTGTTTTTCTAGATTCAAAACTTCCATTGAAACAAGCTTTAGACTGGTCATCGATAACCAGTTCAGCAGTCCCTATAGGAATACAGTTCCTCGCACAGTTCTCATGGAGGGTCTTATATAATTCTTCAAAATAGGAATTATTTTTCTATTATTACTAATACATATCCAATATGGTCATGAAAACCTCCTAGTCTGCTAACCCATATACTGTTTCCCCTTAAAATGAGTAGAAAAATGAACTCCTCCTAAAACTAAATATCCAAGATAGGTTTCATATGAAGTTAAATGGCCACATAACATATATTACATCATGATGAAGATTTATGGGGTTGGAAAATGTTAAAATTTTTCGTATAAATCTAGAAACACTAATAATGATGGTTTTAATGAATTTTTATTTCAAAATTCATTCATAGGTGATGATAGTGTGTGCGAGCTTAAGATCTACATTGCCTGAGTATTATAGAATATAATAAATTTGAAAGGTGAACCTGCATGTGCTTTTCTTAGTAATGGTTCCGAAAAATTGAAATTTGGGTAATCTTAGTGATGAATTCATGTCTTATTTTCCCCCTCAACCTTTCTATGAATCTATTATACTCAAAGATTCCATTGAATGTGTGGTTTATAATGCATTTATTCATTAACAATGCATTGAAATATTTAGTTTTATTGAGCAATAATTATTTAATTTGCTGGTTCAGTGAGTGTTTTTTGCTATTACTAACTATGTGAAAGAATTTTACATATGAAATAAAAGTATTACACATTATATTTAGCACAGAAAACATATCTATATTTGGAAATTAAAACATAAAATATATTAGGGAGCACACAATAGTGACCATAGATAAATGATTCAACATATATGACTCCAGAAAACATCTCATAGAGAACCAAAATAGAGTACTTAGAACATATCTGATACAGATTCCATGGTAGAGGCTCAATCAAAAAATTGGGTCAACATATTCAAATAACCATTATGTAAACTTCATATACTAATAACCTTATTTCTATGAATAATTAATAAGAAAGAAAAAGAAAAAAATAAATGAATCTAATTGTAATATTACCTTTCAATTGCAGCAGAAAAATTCATTCATTATTTTTAGTTTCGTTTTTTAACTATTCCTTCATTTGGGTGTCTAAATTTGTAAATTTGGTTATTCAATCCATACTATCCAAATATAATTAATGATTATACTGCACCCCATCCTCACTGAAAAAAAATCATCCAATAGTTTTTTTCATAGATAATGTAGTTAAAATAATTAGTAGTAACTATAACAACAATTGTAATCATAAAATAAAAAATCACAATGTTAAAAATAACTATTTGGGAAGATGAAAAGAACTGTATGTTTTATTTATTTAGAAAATTCAACATGTGAAAAAATGCATTTTTTTATAGTTATAATGTAATCATCAAAGCAAGATCTACAGAAGATAATATTTATATACTTGAGTTATTGAAATATCTATTGTTTATGTTATAGATCCTATGTCAATCTTTAAACTAAGTCGAAAATATCCATCACTATGATGATCATATGATAGAAGGAAAAAATTAATATTCTAATAAGGTGATATTTACTTGCTGATAAACAAAATTGGAGTAATTGAAAATAGTTGTACCTAATTTTGTTTAATCCCACTACTTACTTATGAAGACCTACTACCCTGATGATCCTTTATAAAAATTATAATAATAGTAATTTTTTACAGTTCATCCATTTAAAGTAATTTGGTAATATGTAATATATAATACATGTTTTTTCCACAAATCCATCATTTAAATTAATGATGTATTTTTAATTTTAGCTAATGAAAAGTACCTTGTATGTGATTTGTTCTACTGAATGGTGAATATTTTGAATATTGTAAGTTGATACATCAAGTGATAACAAAATGTTTTCTAATTTGAAAATATTTAAATTTTTAGGAAAACCATACTCATCATAATCCTAATTTAAAAATAAAAAGATTTTTTTAAATAAACCAAATACATATTTTCATCATATAAGAAGGTGTATAGTGATACCTACTTCAAAAAGATCTCTCAAATATGTTGTTGTTTTACATACAAATTTCATGACTTATTGGTCAATTAGAACTACTGAAAATGAGTCGATGTTATTAGTCACCAAATACTTCACTCTAAACCTGTTGGATTTAAAATTATAATTACATAGTGATTAATATATAACAATATACATGAATACTATCAAAATAGAAATTCAATAACAATCAATTAATAAAATTAACAGATTATAACCTAGGAGTAGTGCTATTATGAGACATTTTTTAATTTTGGAACCAAACTTTTTTCCATCGATACTATGCACTCTCTTCACACAAGAGTTGCATGATTCATAAAACCAGTTGCGGGTGTTTTGAATTTTTGGTATCATGGTTAAAATTAGGAAGATTATAGGATATATAAGATTGATAATATAATAATATTTAGAATAGATTAGTATATGTTTCTACATTACATAACACTGCATAATGAAATTTCTAATTTAACAATATATTAAAAACCTCTCGAAACCTTTTCATTTTAGAATTTTCTTTTTGTTATTCAAATAAATCATTGGTATATAATAACTAATGGGATATGCTAGTATTGGAATGAAAAAATCTGATGGCATTATCAACCCACACCTGATTATTACAGAATACAAGTCTATATAAAGAAAAAAATTATGTACATTATATATATAGTGTAGAGTGAATGAGAGATTAAAAATTCACAGGTAATATTCAAAAATATGGAACCTATTTATGAAATTTTATACCAATGGAATATATAGGTTTAAAATAAATTTTGTCACATTAATGGTAGTTGTGACAGTAACAAAGGTTGGAAGTTGTTTGAAAATAAAATTAGAGAGATTAACATTTAAGTAAGTTACAAAACTAATAATAAATAGAAAGGGGAAAAAGGCACAACCTTATTAGAAAGCATAATATTGAATTTCTTCACCTTGACAAGATGTAATGGTAAAAAATTAGATGAAACATTATTGTGTTCCAAGTAACGTGACATCTAATTTATATAGTCACCCTATAAATTACAGTTCACCCCTCTGTAGGAAAACAATGAAATGATATTATTAAATGTCATTTTCCTATCACATAAACTAAAAAGAAATACTGATTGGACGTTCATTATCTAAAACAATCTTAATCTCAAAGTTTAAATTACCCATATATTGAAGAGGATGTGAGTAACATATATTTACAATTATTTATAAAATAGATAAAGATGAGAAAAATGTTATATAATGAAAGTTAAAATTATTTCATAGACATTTTCATTCACAATTTAATAAAGTGTGGTAAATATAATTGTAATAACAAAATGTATGAATTTAATGAACAATTTCTAGAAGAGAAAATATGTCTTAAGATGTTGTAAATGGTACTTGAAAATATAGTAACAAAGAGTAAAAAAATTAATAATAAATTATACCTATTAAATATTCTTCTCGAACCCTTGTTTTAATAATGTATTCAAGAGAAGTAAAATCAAAATTGAAATGTCGTAGATATGAATCACATGCATGAACATGTGTTGTTAATGTGAACAATATTTTGAAAAAATTCATAGTTTCTATGTAGCTACCTTGATTTACAGCTACTTGGAAATTTTTTATAAAATAAATCAATACTTCACGTAACAACTATTTGTATTTAGAGATAATTTGATAGCTAGTAATAGTAAATTGAATCTTTTTTCCCTACATAATGCATTTTTAAATAATGAGTAAAATAGAAAAAATAGATATCATTATGAAAATGTTATAGTATACTGAAATGAAATATGTAGACATGATAATACTAAAATGAAAAAAAAAGAATTAAAATTTTAATGTTAACTCACATGTTCATCTCCAAGGACCAGATAAATAGCAACGAAATCATTAAAGTACCTAGATGATGAATTTTACCACATATTGAAAACATGAAATTGTATCTTTACAGTTTCATCAGCCTCAAGTGTAATCACATTCAATTTGGTAATTAATTGGGACATTTTTTAAAATTTGAACTGTTTGAATTTCTGTACAAAGAAAACATATTAATAAAAAATGAAAATAATGAAATTACACATATCTAAAATAGAAATAAACATTGAAATTTAAAAAATTTATTTTAAAATATACCTAAGAAAATTTATCATATATTTCCTTGTAGACAATATTTTTCATGGAATCACATACCGTGGTATTGCTATCATCAACTAATATTTTAAAACCTTTTGGTGATGTGACCCTAGATACAAAAAAATATATTTGACCATGAAAAAAGATAGGCTTTCAATGATATAACCCAAAAAAAGATAGTGATTGACCTTTACTTTTGTAATAGTCGTAGAATAAGAAATAGTCAAAGGATATTGTCTTATTTGTAATTTGAAAGGCCATCAACCATCATAGTGTGTCATATTTAATCTTGGAATGAATGAAAGATACCCAAAATTATAACCACTTAAAATTTTTGATCCAATGACATGGTCACCCATGTGTGTAACAATCAGATGAGTACCATTACATAATCCAAGAGATTGATCTAAATTTCTAAGAAATATAATGGGTACCCCATTCTTTAGTGTAATTTTGTTAGAAGAAATACAAGATACACTAATACCATTTAACATATCATATGTGTAGATGTTCTCTGGCTTATCTATATCAAAACATGCATTGAAAACGGAATCTGAGATGAAGCAATATTTGACTTCGAAACTTATGAGATACAACACGTAATCATTTACATCTTGAAACATATCAAAAGTTATAGATAAGATTGCGTAATATTTTTTATAACTGACATCAACATAATTACCATTGAAATTATGGTATGTTTATTCAATAATTTAAGATAGTGGGTTTGTAGTGGAGGTAAGAATATATGTTGAAGGAATTTGAATGACTGCCTCACCATCATTAGGATCTCCAATGAGACCTTCACCAATATCCAATGTCCATTTAGAAAATTCATATACTTCATCTAAATTAGTGGAATAAGTGGAATGAAATCTCATTTTCTTTGTCAATGTTAAAATCTAACAATTTTTCCACAAGTATGATGATGAAATACTTGCAATCACTATATCATTTATATTACCACCTAGTATTACAGGTTGTATTTTCCGGAAATCCCAACCCAAGAAAACTATTCGACCACCGAATGGTAAATTTGAAGCATTTTCACTTTTTACTAACATTATATCTCTCAAAGTATGATCAAGTGCCTCAAAAAAGTACTTACGAATCATAGGTTCCTCATCCAAAATAATTAGATTTTTTAATTGTATATTTTTTCAACATTACTCCCTTACTGAATATTGAAAAACGAGTTCTCAAAAACAGATACAGGAATACAAAATTTAGAATGAGCTTTCCACCCACCAAGAAAGTGTAATGATTCTATTACACTAGAAGAAATTACAAGAATAATATTACCTTCTAACTATAGTAGATATGTCAATACTTCCCAAATTAAAGTCTTACTTGCGCCTCCATGTCCATGCAAGAAAAATAAACTACCATCCCATAAAGATAATGAAGAAATAATGACAGTCATTACCTCTTTCTATTTAGTAGTAAACATAGTCTATAAAGTTATATATTCATTCTGAAGGCTTTCTATGTTAAAATTTAGTTCATCTGCAACTAACTGATTTCATTGAGAATAAATTATAGAATCTGGAACTAGTATTGGAGGTTAATAATGAAGAGATCTATAATTGCTCTGTAGAGTGTTGTTTATGTCAAGAAAAGTATACATTTGTCTTCAATGATCAGTGAGTGTCAAATCTAGGAAAATGAGAATTAGTGTTAGAGTACTATTAGAACAGTTTCCTACATTAAATACCATTATGAAGAATAACTAATTCATTGGTATGAGGTTAGAAAATGAACATATCATATAGATTTTATTAATCATTCAGTAATGTATTAGGCTAAAATCATGTGAATAATCTGAAAACCTTATGATTGTAAATAGAAAAGAATCAATAAGTTATTACAGAATAAAAAACAAGTGATTTAATATCAAAAAATTCTCTAATTTTAGATTAAAACAATAATATGTATTATTAATAGTAATAAAAGTACATGTATAATTTGATGAAGTGTATCATAATGATAAATGTTGTTCAACACCCTTTAATATTATGGGCTCCATGTATCTCCATTATTTTAACATGGATCTATTCTAAATATAACAGATAAACAAAATTATGTAAAAATTATTCCTTAAATTAGAATTTATTTAAGGTATAATAAAAATGCATAGTATATAGGCCCAAACAACCTATGTCAATATAAGAAGAAAATAAACTGTATTTTAATTGAGTTGAATTACTGATGTGTGTAGGAAAAAATAGAAGTTACCATTACAAGTAGTGTTTATGAATAAATTTTAGGACGGATAAGGAAATGTTTATCTATCATATATAATAATATCTATAAATAACAGTTGAAAAAAATATTATATTTACAACATAAATGTTTCTGATCACCCTTTAGTACTCTGGGAAACATGTATCCCCATTGTTATAAGATAGATGTAATTTAAATTAAAATGGAAAATACAGTATAGTAGAGATGCATATCACATGTTCCCAAACTTCTTATACTAATATAAGTGAAGTGCCCGGATCAGTGTGAATCACTGAGAGGGGGAGGGGGTGAATCAGTGATCCCTTAAAACTTTTTACTAATTGATTCTTAATCAATTAAACCTCTATGGATGGTTAAAGCCTCGATCCACTCTTCTTGTATCTCTCAACCTTTCCCGGATAATGCAGTAATGAAAAGGCACAGGACACAAGGATTTACAAGGTTCGGCACCAAAGGCCTACATCCTTGCCATGCTCTCCAAGCATGGATTCTTCCATTATAATCGGTTAGTATTACAATGGTCGATACAGAGTCCCACTGTATCTCTCCTGAGTCCCACAGGAGGGTCTTTATACTGCGTCCCACAGTGTTACCAGAGTCCCACTGGCCTGCTCCAGAATCCCACTGAAGACTTCTTCTCCCTGAGTCCCACAGGGTCTTCTCTTGGCTCCTCGAGTCGCACGAGTAGCTCTTATTCACTTTAAGGTCTTCAAGTATCTTCAGCAGTCTGGGATAAAGACTGCTGGCCTTGCTCTTCTCTTCTGATCACTTGTGGTTGATCAGGGTTTCTCGTCTAGCTCAGGCTTTATCTCCTTCTTCTGGATGACCTGGCTTCTCTCTTCAACTACTGAATGCTCAGACAACTGATATCTTTATCTTCGGTCTGGTCCAGTCTCACTTCACTTCAACATCATGCACTGAGTGCATGGCAACTCTTCAGGATCTTCAAGTCTTGGACTCCTCAGATGCACACCACTGATTTAGCACTGTTCACGTGTGCACGTGCATGCATGCATGCATGCACTTTCCCTTTCCTCTTCTTGGTGCAGTAGACCCACAAAGGGTGTAATCAATTATAGCACACACCTTTTCCACAATCTTCACACACTTAATTCAATTTGCTTACACACTTAGAGTGTGTTCTACTTTAGTGTGGATGTCTTCTCTTCTTCTTAGTGTGTACACACTTTCTTTTGCACACACACTAAGGTTCGGCCTTGTTGTCTTTTTGCACACACTTGTTTCACGTTGCACACACGGCCTTGTCTTGCTCACACCCACTGCCCTTAGGGTACTTAGCACACACAAGATGTGTTCCTCAATTTGGCACACACTCAAGGGCTACGGCCACTTGTTGTTCTTTTTGCACACAAAGGCACAAAGGCCTTTCCTTCCCTTCTTGCACACACACAAGGCTACTGCCTTTTCTTGTTTGGTGCACACCCACTGCCCTTATTGTAATTGCACACACAACCCGAACGTGTCCATCTCCTTATGCATATGCTAGGGCCACGGCCTTTCCTTGTTCACTTAGCACACAAAACACTAGGGCCTCGGGTTCACTTCTGTTTTTGCACACACAAGCCGTAGAGCCTTCACTTGAATTGCACACACACAAATAGTGTCTCGGCCTTGTTATTTCTTTTGTGCACACACACACAATCCGTAGGGTGTTCTCACTTGAACCCTTTCTACAAGGAGGCGCACAAGATGTCTTGGTGCAAGAGGCAGCCGCGCAAGGTGCCACTGGCCATGGGTCGCGCAAGCACTTGGGTGCAAGGCAGCCCGGGCTTCAACCGTGGGCGCGCAAGATGCCGCGGCCGCGGGTTCTTCCTGCCGCGCAAGGGGAAGGCGCGCAGGGTTCTTCTCCAACCTCTTTCGCGCAAGGAGGGCGCAAAAGGAACACCGCGGAGCAAGGGATGCTCCTGGCTTCACTGCCGCGCAAGTGTGCGCGCAGGGCTTCGACTTCGTGAGGCACAGAGTGCTTCTCACGGGACTTCAAATACTCAGCGGATCAGCAACTTCAATGAGGTCTCGGCCTCTCCTTTTATAGGCAGAGATGCCTCAGATTATCCGCGTGCAATAAATCTTGAATCACCGAAGATTTCGGTTCTTTAAAAATCTTTACGAATCTTGCTTTTACTCTCTGTTTCACCGCGGGCTCTTTCATTTTTATTCCTCCTCGTGCATGCGATTTATAACGCATGCACGGCCTCTGTTTTGGCTCATGCATGCAAAGCACGAACACCGAATGGCCTCGCACCTCCGGTTGCTTCGGCCTTGCTCGAAATCCTCCACTAGTTGCATGCATGCCTTTTTTATTGCATGAATGTGATCAGTAGGCTCAGACGATCCTCAAGGAGCTTTCGTCTTCGAAAATGGTGGCCGGGATCTTCAAAACTGTCGTCGGTAAGGCGCCTGGTTCAGCGGAGCTCGCGGGAAGGCGCGGGGAGACCTCTGCCGAGCTCGGGGAAGAGGACGAGGCGGGAGCCGTCGGATCGGCCATTTGAGATAAATCGGACAGCCGCGATCTGGAGATCTCGCGCGGGATTAGATGAACGGCGGAGATCTGGCGCGCGATGAATCGAGCGGCCGAGATTTGCTCCCGGTGAAAATCCCGCGTCCCACATCGAATCGGGGCGCGGTTTTTCCGCAGCTTATTAACTAAGCGCTGGGGGAAAGCGCTCAGTTGAATTCTCTCCCCTCCCGGTGCCGCCCCGCACCGGGTTCTCTCTGCGGGCGCGCTCTGCGCCCACTCTGCCTCCTGCGGGCGCGCTTCAAGCGCCCACTATGCTCCCTGCGCTCCTCCGGGGCGTGCCCCTGGCGCCCTTGCGGTGTCCTTGGGTGCGCCCTGCCGCCCTGGCTCACCCCACGGGGTTCCCCCGGGCGTGGTGCCCTAGCGCCCATGCCTTGGGGTTGAACCCCCCAAGGTGCCTTGGCTGGCCTAATTTTTTTGGCAAAGGCAAGTACAAATACTTTGTCAAAAACAAAGTAACCCATGAGTATAAGCCAAATGCCACTTCTCCCTTAAGCCATTTCTTTTCTTCTCTACTTCTTAAGAATTCTTTAATCCTCCTCCCATGATCTTCACTTAGGATACGGAATTCAAAAGGTTCCTTCATAATCTTCAACCGAACTCCTGAATCAAAGAATTCTTCAATGTTCTTCATTGATCCAATTACAGATCAAGTTGGATCACTTCCAATTCACATGCACTAAGAGTTAGTACATGGACTTCATTAGTGCACATCATCCACTTAGTAGTTGTGGATGGAACTCCTTTCAACTCCCCATGCATTGTGAAGACAATGCATGGTCTTCTATCAATGTTGTGACTTTGTATCCAGTTGATACAAGTTCTATGAACTTAAAGATCAGCTCAACAATCGTCAGATTTCCATGGAGAATGTTTCAACCATATTCTCCAATGCCACTTAGTGAATCTCCTAAGTGACATTCCTCTAAGTTCCATGGCCATTCTCCATTCTTTACCAACACCATTACAACCTTTGTCATTCACATTTGACATTCCCTGACTTCCATTCATTCCAAGACAACTTCATGTCTCATTGACAACAAATGCAACACAATGCACTTCAATAAGAACAAAATAATATGTACTTTATATGAGTTTAAGTACTGATGTGTGCAGGGGAAAATAGATGTTACCATTAGAATTTGTATTTATCCATAATTTATTGGATAACTAAGAAAAGTGAGAGTTAATATATTAAATAATTTATGTAAATAATAATTGAAATAATTTACTATCTTATCCATAATGTTTTACTCTCAGAATTAATAATTTCAAAAATATTTTCTCATTTCCCCATGCAAACAACACCACTATAGGAACAATATTATATGTTTAATGTTTGACAATTATCATTTTCTAGGTTTTAAAGGTGGAATAAATTTAACCTACTGATATTATAGTCCAAAATAGTTTTTGGATAATGAAAAATGGATTGAAGTTTTCCAAAATTATTTTTATCAGTAACTTCCTATAATGTTCTTATATGGATATGAAATATTCCATGATATTTAATATTATTAGTAATTTTAGATTCATAAATATGATGTAAAAAATGTAAGAAATACATTGGAGAGCTATATTTATCTAAAAGAATGTATTTTATCTATAAAAAAATGAAAACAATAAATTCAATACCTTGTATTTGTAGCCATTGTTGTTTCACATATAGAATGTCTTCAGTCAGGATGTTCCAGGTTTCATGCCAGACAATGTCTGGTCAAGATATATTGTTTGAGAATAACATGCTAGGAAATATTCTGCAAAGAGACTGTCCCATATCCCAAGTTGTGACCTCTTTTACTACTTAAATAAATTCTATATCAATTAAAAGTAGTCCTAAAGAAGGAAAATCCTCCAGAAATGTTCCCCGAGTATTGCTGTTCATAGTTTTAATATTCTCATATGAAGTTGCACCTTTTAATCATTGTATCTAATATATGCAAGTAATATAGTTCTCCAGTTGTTGGTGGTATATAATGTAATCTACCAATGTAAAACCCTTGCTTTATAAGATCCCATTTTTTGTCTTGACAGTTGAATAAAAATATCATAGGAAATTCTGCATATGTCATCCTTCTGCCTTATGGGTAAGTGACATTAGCTTCAAACCATGAAGTAAGTATTTTTTTCATAAATGTTTCCATTACTCAAGATATCTTCAATATTATCATTGTCACTATAAGTAAAACTATTTTTTCCTAGTAAATGGAAATGGAACCTTTTCTACTAGAGGATATATATAATGTATATCCTAATAATATGTCCTCTAGGAATCCTCACAAGGAGAGATGTACCAAAAATCATAATACATCTTAATCTCATCTATATTTTTGTCTAAGAACTATCTACTTTTGGTCTCATACTGTACTGCTATAACATGATCATGGCCTTTTCTAAAATAATTAAATATATATTTGATATAGTTTGATTGATTTCACACTTCAATATTGAGATGAGCATGATACTTCAATAGAAAAATAGGACTATATTGTATCAAAAACCGATTATCCAAAGGAACACCATTTTTAAGGATCGTGATTTTATCATTTCATCTTCATTATACAACGTAACCATCATCATCAACTGTTTTATTTGCAATAAATATTTTTGTCTAAAATTTATTACATTTACCATTCTTCATACAAGGTGAGAAATGATTTACATCACCAGAAGGCTCATGCATCATAATATTTTTAACAACTTCATGAAGATTTTGGAAATTACCTTTATTTGGAACATCAGCAGAAAAAAATTTGTCAGTACATGCCAGAGTATTGATTTTTTTTCTCAAAAAATAAATAAATAAATTTTCACATCAGGAAAGACACATTTTTGAAACTCCACAGTATGAACAACTACATGGAAAAGATAGAGATTAATGAAACAAAAGATAAAATGGTACATTAAATTAGAATATGTTAAATTTGAATAATAGTAGCTATGAATTTAGTTAACTACTCATAACTTCCCAAAGAAAATCCATCTCATAAATCTTTCATTAAATGATCAACCTTAATATTGATAAATATTGATACTATCTATGGGAAGTATGATAGATATAGATTGTCATGTGTAACAAATCAAGTAATATCATCTCATGTTGGATTGCATGTAAATGTTAAAAAAATATGGATAACCTTCCCAATTACAAATTTAAATATCATCTTGGTAATACTGAATCATATACCTGGGACCACCAGTAAATGTAGAAGGTAAAATGATATGCTTCCTACATAAAGATCCATCACGGTCACCTCGGAGGAATGCATCTTGCAACCCATTGTATAGTTTAACCCTCAAGTGTTTTTTATTAAGGAAAATAAAAGAAAGTATTTGATACTATCATTGTATAATCATTTAATATAAATTTCCGCAATAGCCTTATTGAACATAGTAATGTTTATGCATCATTCGAATGAAACTGCAAGTGATAAGCGAAGTAATCTCACATTTTAAACATTCTAAGCTTTGTACTTATACTAAAAGATGTAGGATGATGAAATATGTTGTCAAAAAATCTAGAATTACTCATCAATGTGTTGTAAATAACCACTTTTTCTTTGAATGATTATATCTCTTTCGTAGTTGAGATCTTCAATGTCAACAACAATAAGCCTAACAATTTCAGAAGTACTCAGTAAGTTTTATGTCGCCACACCTATTTTCCTTCTTTTAAGAAGTTTTAGCTTCAAATTTGGAATTTCATGGTGTTAAATAACATCCCCTAGACTTCTAAAATGATGAGATAAAGTATTGGTTTCATAAAGCATATATTTTAGGTTTTAAAAAATATTAAAATCAATAGATGATTTCTGATTTGTATCATCCTAGATTCATGATAAATGAATGTTAACCTGAAGTCAATATTGGGTTTTCACTGATTTGGTTACTTTTGAATGTAATTATTACCTAATGTCCTGAACCCTCTTTTGAGACTCATTAACAGTGTCATACACGTAAATTTGTGCAAACCTTGGTGGTTTTCCATTAGGAGGGCACAAACTACCTATGTGGTGGTAGTGTTGTCTATTTAATCTGAATATATTTGGAGCCTGACCATTGTTGATTGAAATGTCAACCTTACCACCCATTTACATGAATATTTTAAGAACCTTGTTCTTAGTTTTGAGGTACGGGCTTCTTCTTATCTCTTTTCCTTAAGTGTTTTTGAGAAAATATGGAAAATGGGGGAAAATCCTAAATTTTGAAACTACACGCTGTGTACTTTTTCCACACGCCGTGTATTTTTGGCTGTGTTGGGATGAGTACATGGGGCGTGTAGCCATGTCGGCGACGAGGGGTGTAGGAACCTACTACACACCGTGTAGTGGTCCTTTACACGCCGTGTAGTCAGTCAATAGGCCTAAACAGTAAGGCAGTGGAGTAACCGCCAGCTGGGTGGTAGTACATGCGGTGTACTTAGGAGTACATGCCGTGTACTCATGTCGACTGATGAACAGTGTGGCGGTGCTGCCAAAAGAACAGTTAAATGAAGGGAGTACACGCCATGTACTTGGAAGTACACACTGTGTACTTTTTTTCATCTTAAAATAGGCAGTAGCCTCCTCATTTGGTATAAGAGGCATTTGAGCCATATTGGATCCAAAGGATGAGGCTGAACCTTTAAAGATCCACCGAGTGTTCTTCTAGAATCTGATTTGTCTTCTGACAATCTCGTTGGAACCACACAGGTAAGCCCTCTCCTCTCCTGGTATGGTTTTTACCAATTCTTCTCCTAACATATGATATTTATGTTTGAATGGGTTTTCTTCTTGGTAAGATCTACGCCGTTCTTGGGCGTTTCGGGGATCGGCGTTCATGTATAATGCTCGTTGGCTGTCGTGCATTTTTGTGCATTTTCGTGCCACAAACCCATGTTGGGGTGTCGTGTGGATGAGGAAGTTGCTATATTTAATGCCTAGAATTGCATAGGTTATTAAATTGTGATAATAAAATGTTGGTTGGGATCGTTGCTTGGATCTGGAACCACCCCGGGGGTGTGTTCCACTATTTAGTCGTTTGACCAGGATACCCGAGGGTATGCCTGTAATGTAGTAATTGTAGAATTTACTTTAGAGGAATTGCTTGTTTACTTCATTTTTGATATGTTGGGCATGGCCCGGTTACCTATTAGCCTGAGGGTGTTGTTGTGATTAGCCTATGGGAACTGCACTGTTTAGCCCGAGGGATGTAGTTATTTCACCTGAGGGCAACCTTTTGTGCCTGAGGGTTTGACTTCTGTGCCTGAGGGCGACACTTCCTACACCAGAGGGAAACTTCTGTTACGCCTGAGGGCTATACCTATGGGATGGATTCTGCTTACCTGAGGGTAAGATTTTACTTGTCTGCAGACGTGGACTATTTACATAGAAATGTACTGTGGTGATTTCTAATATTTAATGAATTAAATGAATAATTAAATAGCAATTTGACTGTTAAGTTAGTTACTTTTAGTACTTCTTACTTTATTGCATTTTACTATTGTACATTGTTGTTGCATGCTTACACGCAGTTGGGCACAGGACTTTGGTGGGTGCCTACTGAGATATATTTCTCACACCCTGTTTGGGTCATGCTTTTCGGCCCAAACAGATTATGTTGCTGCAGGTGTGGATAGTGGAAAGAGTCCCTATATAGGTACTTAACTGTTGCTGTGGAGTAGTAGGGCATGGGACTGAGCCTAGGCTCACGATGCCGCTGCCAGCTGTTTGCTTTGTTTTGTTGTAATATGCTTTTTGTTGTACTGTATTGATGTATAACATGTTCTAGCTATTTTCTTAGAACTTGATACATGTAGCATCATTTTCTACATACTGCTGGTTATATCATCTGTAGTTGTTTATTTCAGTTTGTGTATGGTTTACTACTTCTACTATTTGTTGTATGTTTTAATTTATATTCTGTTGTGCTATACTTTGAAAAATGAGGGTATAGTTTCCCCACTATCAGACCTGGGCCCTCGCAGCTAGTCGGAAACCTCTGGCATCTGGGGAAATGCGCTTGAGGTCACGTGGTGAACTGGGTTCCGGGCACCCATTCAGTGGCACCCAGATCAGGACGTTACAAAGTGGTATCAGAGCGGTTCTTTTCTTTGACTTACTATTTGGAGTCGTAGTCACGGATAGGACGAACGGTAGTTGGAAATAAGTTGTTCCCAGGCGTAGCTAACCTGCGTACTGGGAAAATCCAATTTACCTCGTTATTGCAATTTTACTAATTTTTCAATTTACAGTTGATTTGATTTCACCAATGGGTGATGCACTTGAGATTGTGCTGTTTATATTTTATATGTGGGTTCTATTTAGTTGCAACCCGATGAGATAAGGGTATGCCCTCTCATGCATCATATAGGCACATGCTAGGTATCACATGTCATGCATAGTTTCCATGCCATATAGGTGCATTAGAAATTGCATGTTGTTGTGATAGTTGATATGTGAGAAAAGCATGTTGTTGTGATAGCTGTTTGATAAATACCTGTTTTGTGATAGGTTATTTTCTTGTATGAGCATGTTTATAGAATGAACACCAAAATTTGGTCTCTCGGGAGTATGGGACCTCATTGATCATAATTTGGTGTTTCATTGACTGTTTCTTTTATTATAACACCGATAAGATGTCGAAATTTGATTCGTGGGGAGTATGGGCCCTCACAGATCAGAATTTGACACTTAGGTGTTGGTTTTTTAGTATTTTCTAGGTTCCGGGGAAGTTTCTGAGGCATACTGTCTGGAAACCCAGAATACACACCGTGTAGGACCTCATACATGCCATGCATGTTCTTCTGTTCAGGAAGAAAAATAAAATTTTTGAGTACATGGCGTGTACCCTGAGTACATGCCGTGTAGTCTCTTCTCGTGTCACAAACTGTGTGGGCGACAACACGGGGTAGGGAAATGCTTGGGTAAAACACGCCGTGTAGAGTTGACCCAGAGTCCGGCCATGTAACTAACAACACGGGTCGATGAACTCCTGTACAGAACATTCTGGGTCAATGATGAACACACCATGTAGTGTGACTTGGGGACTCGGCCGTGTAACTAACAACACGGGTCAGTGACACCTTTTCTTGAACACGCCGTGTACCTGTGGGACACACCGTGTAGTCTTGTCCGATGACAGACCATGTGGTGTTAGACGTGTGGTTGGGAAACGAGGTGGTGTACACGCCGTGTGCGGGTGTAACACGCCGTGTAGTTGTAAGCTGAGTTGTCGGCCGTGTCACAGACGACATAGGCAGTTGGAAAATAACACCATACAGGCCGTGTAGGGTATATACACATCGTGTAGTTTTGTTTAATGGAATCTGTGTGTCTTAGCCGTGTAGAAGGACCTGGGCAGAGGAGGATAAGTCATGTACAGGTCGTGTAGTCAGTATACACATCGTTTAGTCTTGTTTTGTAATTTTGAAGTGTCTTCTTCTTCTTGTTCCCTTTGTGGTTCCTTCGCTTTTCGGACTTAATAATCTTAAATCTAAGGCGTGTTTTTGAACTTGTAGTGTCATGATTCCTAGAAGACCGCGCGTTGTTTTCCAGAAGAGAAGCAACGATTATACTCCAGAGATGGTGGGTCTTAGGCTACCAGTTGATCCTCCAGCAGAGCTAGATGCGGCACCAGCTACTATATCGGACACAGGTGCAGTGGCACACTTCTGTGAAGGCTTTATGCGGTTCATGCAGACCTTTCAGGGAGCACCGAAGGCTGCCACATCTATGGCCGAGCTGACACGTATCTTTCAACAGCAGCATCCGCCTACGTTTTCAGGGGATGGAAGACCATAGGCTACGGAGTCTTGGTTGGGGTCAATGCAGACTATTTTCGAGCATCTAGAGACACCTCCATGGGGGAGGGTCAAGATCGCGACTTACATGCTGTGTGATTCCACCAAGAGGTGGTGGGATGTTACCACGCAGTCAGAGAATCACAGAGACATGGCGTGGGAAGAATTTCAGGAAGTCTTCTATGACTTCTTTTTCCCAGAGACGCTGAGGGCAGATAGAGCCCAAGAGTTCATGAATCTACAGTAGGGCGCTCTGTCGATGATGGACTATTCTGCTCGCTTTACCGTTATTCAACATTTTTCACCCATGCTGGTGGGTGATGAGACGTTGAGAACCAGAAATTTTGAGGATGGTCTTCGTTATGACATTTGAGCGCTGGTGAATGTTTTCAGGTTGCCTTCAGTACACGCTGTTGTGAACCAGGTGCTGATTTCTGAGAGGAACCTGCGGGAATCTAATGGTGTGGACGAGGGCAGTTCAGCACCAGTTACTGGTACTATTTCTACTGGCAAGAGGAAGAGACAGATGGATTTATCTCAGGGAGGCATTACCAGCTAGGTAGCTTCTTCAGGTGGGCCGATCAGATGCTACCAGTGTGGCAGAGAGGGGCACAAGAGACCGCAGTGTCCATGTGATCCAGTGGAGTGTCAAGCTTATGGAAAGATGGGTCATCTGCAATGCTTTTGCAGGGCGTTTCCATCAGCGGCTAGTGAGATGGGTTCTGTGCAGACTCCACGTGTGGGAGCAGGACTAGTGGCATCTTACCAGTTGGGGAATAGGAATAGGTCAGGGCGTGCAGGCAGAGATGGTGGTTATGGCTGTGGTACCCAGACACTAGGATCTCAGAGGCAGTAGGGTGGGACAACTCAGGGTATCCAGGTTGTGTCATAGGGCCACGACACTGGGCATGCATACACAGTGCAACATACCCAGCAGAAGCAGGATCACAGACCTTCTACAGTCAGAGGTACTATTCTAGTAGCTTCTATCTTATCTTCAGTACTTTTTGATACGGGTGCTACACATAGTTTCATATCTGTACCCGTAGTGTAGAGCCTTGGGATCTGTGTTTCTACTTCTTCTGATATCATGACGCTAGACACTCCTTTGTGGACTAGAATGGCTGGTGTGCATCAGATCAAGGAGTTCCCCCTTGAGTTTGGTGGGTGTCACTTTCTTTGGGACCTCTATGTCTTAGAGATGATGAGATATTATGTCATTCTCAGGATGTATTGGTTGGTTCCATATCGATCCTTTATAGACTGCTATCGTCGTAGGGTGCGTTTCACATCACTATAGGGCAGCGAGTTTCTATACAAGGGCGAGTGGGATGTTCAGGCAAGTCGAGCTGGACCAGAGCATCATGGGAGAGGTGGATTCATAGCCCATATGTAGAGCTTATATCTGGATGACCAGGGGAATTGTCAAACGAATTTCCCTCCAGTTGTTGATCGTTTCAGGGATGTCTTCCCGGACGAGTTTTCAGGTCTACCTCCAGTGCATGAGGTGGATTTCTCTATCGAGCTTGTGACAGGAGTAGCACCGGTGTCCATTCCTACTTATAGGATGGCTACACCTGAGCTACAGGAGCTCAAGAGGCAGTTATAGGAGTTATGGGCGAAGGGTTTTATCCGACCCAGTTCTTCTCCTTGGGGTTTTCCGGTCCTTTTTGCGAAGAAGGCGGATGGTACCCTCAGACTTTTCATGGATTATCGAAAGCTGAACCATTTGACAATTAAGAACCAATATCCCTTGCCAAGGATTGATAACCTGTTTGATCATCTTCATGGAGTACGAGTGTTATCGAAGATTGACTTGAGATCGGGATATCATCAGCTGCGCGTGAGACCATCAGATATACCATTTACAGCTTTTTGGAGTAGATGTGGTCTGTATGAGTACTTGGTTATGCCATTCGGACTCACGAATGCGCCAGCAGTTTTCATGGCTCTGATGAATTGTGTGTTCCATCCATATCTTGACTCTTTTGTGGTAGTATTCGTGGACGACATCCTGGTGTACTCTCACACTTGACACGACCATGCCACCCATCTTGAGATCGTATTGAGTAGACTAAGAGAGCATCAATTATATTCTAAGATCTCGAAGTGAAACTTTTGGATGGACCAGATTCACTTCCTGGGTCACATTATCTCAGAGGCAGGAGTGGCAGTAGACCTAGAGAAGGTGAGAGCAGTTGGTTTTTGGGAGCAGCCTAAGAACGTATTTGAGATACGGAGTTTCTTAGGACTGGCTGGTTACTACAGATGCTTCATACAGGACTTCTCCCACTTAGAAGCACCGTTGACGAGACTGGCTAAGAAGGGTGTGAAGTTCGTTTGGTCAGAAGCTTGTGAGACAACCTTTCAGGACCTGAAAGGAAGGCTGACATCAGCACCAATCCTGATACTCCCAGAGCAAGGGAAGATCTATACAGTTTACTGTGACGCATCAGGTATTGGGTTGACAGAAGTGTTGATGTAGGGAGACTGAGTTGTTGCGTACGGGTCTCAGTAGTTGAGGCCACATGAGAGGAATTACCCGACGCATGATCTCGAGTTAGCGGCAATTGTGCATGTATTGCGCTGTTGGGGACATTATCTATTGGAAAAGAATTTTGTGGTTTTCACTGAACAAAAAAGCCTCAAGTATATCTTTACTCAGCGTTACCTGAATCTGAGGCAGAGAAGGTGGGTTGAGTACCTACAATCCTTCGATTTTGAGCTTGCCTATACACCTGGTAAAGGTAATGTAGTAGCTGATGCACTAAGCAGGAAGACTCAGATACAGGCAGTGCAGTAGGACAATGGTGAGTGAGAGCTTATGGATTTGTTCTCTGAGATGCATCTGGAGGTGCATGACATCCAGGGGTAGAATTATCTTTCTTCATTAGCTGTGACATCTACCCTCTTGGACAGAGTGAGGATGAGGCAGCTATCGGATCTAGAAGGCTTAGTTCTACGGGAGTCAGTGAAAATTGGGGCCCCTTCTCCTGGTTGGATGATAGGCGATGATGAGGTTTTGTGTTTCCATAGAGGAGTGTGGGTTCCAGGGGATTTACGTGAGGAGCTAATGTGGGAGTTTCATGCTACGACTTGGGCAGTTCATCCCAGGGTTACCATGATGTACCGTGACTTGAGGCGTTAGTACTGGTGTCCGGGTATGAAGAGTGAGATAGCTAGTTTTGTTATGAGGTGTTCCACCTGTCAGTAGGTGAAGGTGGAGCAACAGAGGCCAGCTGGGCTGTTACAGTAGTTACCCATTCCAGAGTGGAAATGGGATGATGTCACGATGAATTTCGTGACTGGATTGCTTAGGTCACCTCGTGGCAATGACTCCATGTGGGTCGTTGTGGATAGACTCACGAAGGTATCTCACTTTTTTCCGATCCAGGAGACCTTCGGAGTTGATGAGCTCGGTAGGATATATATCCGAGAGATCGTATGTCTTCATGGGGTCCCTCGTTATATCGTTTCTGATAGGGATTCCCGCTTTACGTCTCGTTTCTGGTAGAGTTTTCAGAGGGAACTGGGTACACAGGTGCTTCTGAGCATATCATACCACCCTCAAACCGATGTCCAGTCAGAGCGTTCGATATAGGTTCTTGAGGACATGCTATATGCATGCGTCTTAGACTTTAGGTTCTCTTGGGAGAAGAATATACCCTTAGTCTAGTTTTCATACAACAATAGTTTTCAGGAAACTATCGAGATGACACCTTACGAGGCTTTATATAGTTGGCCATGCCAATCACCTTTCTGCTAGTTAGAGGCAGGTGAGGAAGATTTACTGGTACCACAGCTCATGCAGGAGACATCTGAGCAGGTCCAGTTGATTCAAAAGTGGATGGCTACCACACAGTCTCGTCAGAAGTCATATGCTAATTGCCACAGACGACCTTTGGAGTTTGTGGTTGGGGATCAGGTTTTCTTGTGTGTTTCACTGAGGCTGGGACACAAGCGGATCAGAAGACAGGTTAACCTGTCACCGAGGTATGTGGGGCCTTTTGAGATTCTGGGGTGAGTCGGGATGGTTGCCTATCGGTTGCGGTTACCGCAGTAGTACTGAATCATGCACGACGTCTTCCATGGGTCTCAGTTGCGTCACTATCATTTAGACTCATCTCACGTCTTTCAGCCTGAGAAGGTTGAGCTGGAAGCCGATGCATCCTTTGAGGAACATCCGGTCCGTATCGTTGACAGGAGCACGAAGGTTCTCCGAGACCGGTCAGTTCCTCTCATACTGGTGCTATGGCAGCATGGACGAGTGTACGATGAGACCTGGGAGCGGGCGGCCGATGTACATGCTCAGTTGCCAGAGTTGTTCACAGCTATATCTTCGTCACCCTTGGAAGGGAAATTCGGGGACGAATTTCTATAAGGGGGGAAGTTTGTATGAACCCGATTCTTATTTTTGAGGTACCAGCTTCTTCTTTTCTCTTTTCCGTAATTATTTTTGAGAAAATATGGAAAATGGGGAAAATCCTAAATTTTGAAACTATCCACCATGTACTTTTTCCACACACCGAGTACTTTTGTCTGTGTTGGGATGAGTACACGGGGCGTGTTGCCATGTCGGTGACGAGGGGTGTAGGAACCGACTACAGGCCGTGTAGTGGTCCTTTCCACGCTGTGTAGTCAGTCGGCAGGCCTAAATAGTAAGGCGGTGGAGTAGCTGCCAGTTTGGTGGTAGTACACGCTATGTGATTAGGAGTACATGTCGTGTACTCATGTCGACTGATGAACAGTGTGGCGGTGCCGCCAAAGGAATAGTTAAATGAAGGGAGTACACACCGTGTACTTGGAATTACACGACCTATACTTGGAAGTACACGCCGTGTACTTGGATGTACATGCCGTGTACTTTGTTTTTTCGGCTTAAAACAGGCAGTAGCCTCCTCATTTGGTAGAGGAGGCATTTGAGCCGTTTTGGAGCCAAAGGAGGAGGCCGGACCTTTGAAGATTCACCGAGTGTTCTTCTGGAATTTGATTCGGCTTCGGACGATCTCGTTGGAACCGCACAGGTAAGCCCTCTCCTCTCCTGGTATGGTTCTTACGAATTCTTCCCCTAACAGAAGTTATTTACATTTGAATGGGTTTTCTTCTTTGTCAGATCTACGCCATTTCTGGGAATTTCGGGGATTGGTGTTCATGTATAACGCTCGTTGGCGTATAAGGTAGGTGGCTTGGTGTAAATTTCTAAATATCGTGCGTTTTTGTGCGTTTTCGTGCCACGAACCAATGTTGGGGTGTCGTGTGGGTGAGTTTTTTGCTATATTTAATGCCTATAATTGCATAGGTGATTAAATTGTGATAATAAAATGCTAGTTGGTATTTTTTCTTGGTTCCAGAACCACCCCGGGGGTGTGTTCCACTGTTTAGCCATTTGGCCAGGATACCCAAGGGTATGCCTGTAATGTAGTAATTGTAGAATTTCCTTGAGAGGAATTTCTTATTTACTACATTTTGATATGTTGGGCATGGCCCGGTTACCTGTTAGCCTGAGGGCGTTATTGTGATTAGCTTGTGGGCACTGCACTGTTTAGCTCGAGGGGTGTAGTTATTTCGCTTGAGGGAACCTTTCGTGCATGAGGGCTTGACTTCTATGCCTGAGGGTGACACATCCTACACGTGAGGGAAACTTCTGTTACACCTGAGGGCTATACCAGCAGGTTGGATTCTGCTTACCTGAGGGTAAGATTTTGCTTGTCTGAGGATGTGGACTATTTACATAGAAATGCAATGTGGTGATTTCTAATATTTAATGAATTAAATGTATAATTAAATGGAAATTTGACTGTTAAGTTAGTTACTTTCAGTACTGCTTACTTTATTGAATTTTCCTATTTCACACTATTGTTGCATGCCTACACGCAGTTGGGCACGAGCCTTTGGTGGGTGCCTACTGAGATATATTTCTCACACCCTGTTTGGTTCATGCCTTTCCGCCCAAAAAGTTTACATTGTTGCAGGTGTGGATAGGGGAAAGAGTCCCTATATAGGTACTTGACTGTTGCTGTGGAGTAGGAGGGCATGAGACCGATCCTAGGCTCACGATGCCGCTGCTAGCTGTTTTCTTTGTTTTGTTGTACTCTGCTTTTTGATGTATTGTATTGATGTATAACATGTTCTGGATGTTTTCTTAGAACATGATACATGTAGCATCATTTTCTACATACTGTTGGTTATATCATCTGCATTGTTTATTTCAGTTTTTTATGGTTTACTGCTTTCGCTGAATGTTGTATGTTTTAATTTATATTCCGATGTGCTACACTTTGACAAATGAGGGCATAGTTTCCCCACTATCAGACCTGGGCCCCCGCTACTAGTCGGCAGCCTCTGGCGTTTGGGGAAATACGCTTGAGGTCATGTGGCGAACCGAGTTCGGGGAACCCGTTGAGTGGAACCCAGCTCGGGATGTTAGAAATAGAAATATAGAATTGTAAATATGAATGTGTTTTTGGAATGATTTTGAATCAGTGTAATTATGATTAAAGAATAATGTTCTAAGTTATTGAGGACATTCTAGGAGTAAGTCCAAATAAATTTTACCCAATGAGAAGCATAAATGAAATCATGGGTAATATTTATTTCTGAATTTCTTATTTCTCTTTTCATACTAGAAAACTGAACCACAATACTGATAGAAATAATAAGGATCTCCAATATTCAAATACGATGTAGGAGAAACATAATTCAATAAAATGTGTTATTAAAAAAGTATCAACAATATTAGAAACAAATTTTGAATGTTATTGTAGTATAATGATAGGAAAAGTTACTAGACAAACCTATATTCTCTACTTTTTGAAGTAGTTGTGTTCTTTCTATAACACCATATTTTATTGTAATTTATAATGATAATACATGCAAAATAATTTTAAACTTTTAAAATTAATCATGTACATATGCATACTTGAAAAATGTACAACACAATGTCTTACAACATGTCTTCTTACATGTATTTATAAAAATATACGAGTCATTGTAGTTGACACCTCTGGTTTTTGGGTAAAACCTGCACCGAAATTATTGTATAATATCCACAATAGGAAATGTATATTAATGCACAATATTTTAGGGAATATATAGAGATGTATATATATATAAATAAATTCTAAAGTGTGAGTTCATTTTAGAACACACCTGGGAATGAAAAATAATTATGGTTCTAGTAATTGAAGTAGAAAAATAGTATCTGTTAGAAGGATTATGTGTAAGAAATAACATTGAATTAATTGGGATAAAAATATGAAAGCGTACAAGTCTTACTTACTGTGATGAGGAGGCAAGCGATGAGTCAGCCAGGATATTATCTTCATTCATGAAAGCTATAAAAATTAATGAACAAAAAGATAGTTGTTAAATAGAGGTGATATATAACCAATATTTTATTCATAAGAATACATTGACATCATCCTTTCAAAAGGGAACAACATGATGTGCATTGGTTTTTAGTATTTGTTTTATCTTTCTTGATCTAACAAATATTATTGACAATGTTTCACATTCATGAGGCATTGTGAATTAAATAGAGGATAAATTTAATTAATATGTGGTAGTTCAAATTAAATTATGAAATAAAATTGAATGTACTGGTAAATTAATATTGAGATAACCATTCATAGATAAAGGTAACGATGGTATGTGTGCATCTATTTTGGTGATGCACTTTATTTGTAGTGGTTCACATGTTTTAGTAGAAGACAAGTGAGTATAGTCCATACAATAATTTTCTATATATGTAGAAACATTTATTTTATTAATATAGTAAACAAATTTATCAAAATAATGAAAAATAGTAGAGTAATTTAATGAAAACATAATATAGAACTCCCAACATTTTTTCCATTCTCTCATTATTAGTCTCATATAAAACCTTGAATCTATATATGTTGATGGTGATTTAATGTTCATATTGGCTTTATTTTTATTAAATTGTTAAGGTTTTGAAGAAAACCATACTATGTTTATGTGTGGGTACAATGAACAAAATATATATTGGAAAGAAAAAATGGTAACTGACTAAGTATGCAAGTAAACATTTTTTTTGTAATTGAAATCACCATTATATAAAGCATTCAAGATAATAAAAGATAAAGTTATGTATTGTTTAAAATAAATTACTTTTATTGGTGATTTACTATATTATATGGTGCAAGAGACATATGTAAATGTCGGTAGAGATACATTCAAACTGACCAAAATCAGTTTAGATGTTTATTATAAATCAGAAAAGGGGATATGTAGTACCAATATTAGGTAAATTATTAGAAATTTTATAAAAAACATTGAACACATATGTGTGACTTAAACAGTTACTATATGATGTGGTGCAGGAAAAATGGTAAATAACTAACTAAGTAAGAATTTTTTTTTGTAATTACAATGGCCAAGAGATAAAAATACATAATAGTGATAGTAAATTTTTGGTATTATTTTAAAATAAATTACTCTTTCCAGTGATTCACTATATGATATGCTACAAGATACAAATTCCAATCCTGGTAGATATGTAGTCTAATTGACCAATATCAGTTTATATGTTTCTGTTGAATCAGAATTGGTGATATATAGTACCAATTTTAGGAAAATTGTTAGGAATTCCCTAAAACTGAAAGAACATGTATGTGTGAAATCAAGAGTAACTGAATTTTGATTTACCTATTCAATATTCTTGAATGAATAAGTAGATATAATGGTGAAAAAATTTAAGCTTCCATAGGTGCAGAAGACCTCCTGAGAACTGTAACTAGGTGATCAGTATATAGGTGTGAAGAAGTTATACCAAAAATAGATAACCATTGTAGATGTTGTAGTAGCTCATGGGGGGAGAAATTCCTTTATAAGTTATAGGGTGTGGGGGTAGTATCAGATAAAATATAGTGTTTCCATAGTTAGAGTGAAATTAATCATGATTCGGATGTAATGTTATGGTGCATTGAGTTTACTACATCGTAAATGCATGGTAACCTTAGATACATGAAGAAAAATTCACGAGCTGAAGATATCTCGATGTAATCGATTTATATCATGTGAAATTGGTGGATGATGAAGAGAATCGTTTGAAGTAGACATTCAAAACTCAATGTTTCTATTCAATTAAGAGAACCTCATGATGGTATCAGTTTAATGGAGAGGATCTCCCACTGAAATGGAGGACTCAAACAGTGAGTAAGAATGGGTGGTGGTTTGTGGGACGAGAAACACACAACATGAACTCTTGGTGAGGAATATCGATCGGTGGTTTGCTGGAGAAGAAGCACACAGTGAGAACCCTAGGTGAGGAAGATCGTGTTGAGGTTTGTGAGAGGAGAAGCACACAACAAGAACCCAAGATTTGAGGGATAAGGAGAGTCTACATAGGTTCATGAGAGGGATCACATTTTTGGAGGGAGGAATAATTTTTTGGGTGACGTGGAAGCATAGCTGGGTGACATGTATGAAGATGTCACCCATATTTAGTAGATATAGTTGATATTATTCTCATTGGTGTTATCTTATTTCCTTTTAATTATCCAATTATAGAATATTACTTTGGAATTTATAACCATATAAATAATAGACCAGGTGTTGTTATCTTTTATGGATTTTGTTTCATCATAGATGGAAGATACCCACTGATTAGAGTCTCTTTCATTTATTGATTACCTATAGGTTTGGGGATCCTCATATTCCTGATCTTGGTTATCATGGAAGGAATATGATTCCATGTTAAACTGGTTAAACTAAGATAGAGGCTTTATGAACCTCCTATATCTATCCCTAGTAAGCAAGTAATCAACATGATCTATTTTCGGCTCAACATATGATTCAACAATAGAATCAGTTTCATTAGATTTCTGAGGGTGAGGTTATGGTGAAACAAGCTTAGTTGGAGCCTCAAAATAGGTTTGAATATCATTCTGTATAACCTTATTCTGAGGCATGTAATGGATATCATTAATGATAGATTTATATCTTAAAACTATTGACTCATGGAACAATACATCTCAACTTATAATTCACTTTTTGTTACCTAATTTTTCCACCCAAATCCGGTACCCCTTAACCCCTTATGTGTATCTTATGAATATACATTTAAGGGATCTTAATTCAATATTATCACCTTTAATATGAGCATAGTATGTGAAATAAAAAAACTCTTAAGTGGTTATATTAAGGGGTTTAATCACACCACAACTCTTAAGGAGTTTTAAATCCATCTGCAGTATAAGTATATAAGTTGATAAGATAAATTTTTGTAGATACAAATTCTTCCCTGAAATTTTTGGGAATCTCTAATTCTATTAACACACTTAATATCCTTTCAAGTATGGTTCAATTCATACACTCTACCAAACTATTCTATTGGGATGTTTCCCTAACAGTATGATTTCTAAAAAAACCTTTCATATCACAAATTAGGATGAATTCAAATGATATATACTCTAATCTATTGTCTCTCCATAAATGTTTTAACTTTATTCTAGTCCTTTTCTCAACAACATATTTCTAGGATTTTATGTTTTCGAATTCATAATATTTATTTAGAAAGATATAAATAAAAAATCTAGATTAATCATCATTGAAGATTACAAAATATGAACCACCACCAAAAGACATGATCCTAGCTAGTCCCCATAGTAAAAAATGGTCATATTCTAAAGGGTGGATGTATTTATTGGAGGATTTATTAAATATTTCTCACTTAAACATTCCTAGAACAAAATCTTCACAAAATGGAATGTTTTTTGGTGTTATACCAGTCAAAAACCCTTTCTTACTCAACTCCTATAGACCTTTGGAGCTTACATGCCTCAATGTTTTATCTCAAATAATAATACTATTTGAATTTGTGATATATTTACTACCTATAATCTATGGGGTATCTTTACATATAAAACACACTACCCATTTACAATACTTCCTTTTATTATGGTTCACGAGACTTTAAAGATCCTTAGACAACCATAATCGGACTTAAAATTAAACCCTTTTTGGTCCAATACACCAAAGGAAATGAGTTCTATTTATAGGCTGGGAACCCACCTTACATTTAGTAAGGTCACTAAATAGTGATCATGAAGCTATAACATAATTGATCATATACCATGAACTCTACACCAATTATTGTATCTAATAAAACTTCTCCATCAACTCTCTTAGATAGATTAAGGAATGATTCTTTAATAGGGGACATATGAAAGGAATATTTTTAATTAAACACCGATTCGTTAGAAATATTTTTATTATTAACATTGAGAACTTTATTAGTATCATAACCAACACCAATTATTAATGATTGCTAAGAAGATTCATCAGGTTTAAATATTTTTTGTTTCGTTTCCTTGTAGCACTCCAGAACAATGTTTCTAGGATTTCCATAATTATAGTAGGTAACCTTCTTTCCATTAAAACTTTATTTTTTTAGGTTTTTTTATTTACACTTCCCTTATTATTTTATTAATTTTTATTCTTACTCTTAGATCTTCCCATAGTGAAAATAATTTTTACTTCAAACTTTACTTTAAGTTAAGTATGAGATTTTTTATAAATAATGGTTGATTTGAATTCTTCTAATTCTAGGGAGTCTCATCCATACATCTTGGTCTCTACTAGTGTGATATATGAACTATCCAGAGAAATTAAAGAAAAAATATCTTGGTCTTCAGACTCAATTTAAGCATTACTGTTAGAAAGTTCTAATAGAATCCTATTAAATTCATCGAGATGAGTTTGAATTGAGGTACACATGAACATTCTAAAGGTGAAAATTTTATGTTTCTTATATAAGAAAGCATTAAGTGAATCATTAATATATAATTTTTCAAGTTTTAACTATATAACAGAAGTAATGGCTTTCTAAGAGGATTCTCTTAGGACTTTATCACCTAGGGAGAAAATAATTTAGCTAAGGATATTTTATTAGGTGTCAATAAGGACATCTTGATAAGTGGTTATAGTTTTTTCATCCTCAAAATGAGAAAGTATAGGTGTTATAGGTCCATGTAAAGAATCAATATTACCTTCTATACAAGAAGGGATCTCATTTTGATTCACCATAGGTTGAGGTCAATATCACCATAAAAAAATTTATATTTCATATTTAAAATATGTCATATTAATAAAATTATGGATCTGATACCAATTTTTTAGGGACAATTAGAGTGATACACCCTTTATAATAGTTAAATATCACCATTTTATGGATTGGTTTTCAATAATATGTTTGATAGAATGTTTAGTGAGATAAAACAATGTGATAACATAAAATAACAAAAGAAAAATAGAAATCAAGAAAGGACATGGGATTTTATATAACTTGGATCCTTTAGGATCCTATGTGCATTGAAAGAACACCACCCCCCCACACAAATTTAATTATTCTCAAACAAGGAAGAATTTATAAGAAGAAACCCAACAATTAAAAAAATATAAAAATAGAAGCAGAAAAATTTATTTTCAATAAGTAAACAAAAAAACAAGAATACTTACAAGCTAAAGATGAGAGCTCTTCACTGGTCTTGATTAATTTGATATGCTTGAAAGAATCTAGATTTAATGATTCACACTTCTCTAGGAGCTACTGGATCAAATAAAAAAGCCACTTCTTCTATACGAAGGACATCTTCAACTCTCCTCTAAGAACAACATATGAGAATTAATTGAGGAGGATAAGAGTCTAGTAGAGATATTCTAGGAATATGATCATTGGGACAAGCTATGGATTGCTAAGATGAGTATCAAGAACCAAAAGTGAAGAGTTATCTAGAGTGAATGAATTTATTCTCTCAAAAAGAAAATGTTGGAGGGAGTCCTTAAGACCCCTGATAATGGAACACACCTTCATAAATTCTTGGATAATCATTATTTACCACCAATCCTACAAAACATAAACAAAACCACGTAAAAAAAATCAATCAAAAGCCATGCAATGTAAGTGTCACTTCGTAAGGGTAGATGTCGTGTAAAGGTCCCATATAAGGGTCCTGAGCCATGTAAAGGTAAGAAAGCCTATTTCATAAAGGTACTGAAGATGGACCCCAATTATGTAAGGGTAAACCCATAGTTGTACCAATCACATAATGGTAAGACCATAAGGGTATTGCATAAGGGTATCAGTAGTGTAAGGGAACTGGCATAAGGCTACCATGACATGTTTGGTGATATATAAGGGTACCACCCACTCTAGGGTACGTACTTAAGGTTAATCCTTTCACTATGTAAGGGTACCGAGAAACATTACATAAGGTCCAGATCCATGTAAGGGTACCCACACAAGGGTAATTGGGATCTATGTAATGGTATATGGACCCTCATGTAAGGCTAAATCCATGCAACATAAAGGTAAGATACATCCACATAAGGGTATCCAAACCCACATAAAGGTAATAAAAACCTTATGTAAGGGAAAAATGTTAAGGACTAGAATTAAAGAATGATCATCATAATAAAAGGGAAATTAAAATTAAAATTTTTCATGCATTAATAAAATATTATAGATAGTAGAAATAAGAGAAAAAACCATATGGATATTATGCAATAGGAAAAAATAAGTGTTGGGGGATGTGCCGCAATGGATGTCCCCATTCAACCACCAAGTATCCAGTTGTTTATAATTTTTTTAAAAAATTAAATATAAAAAATATTTTTACTATTATTATTTATAAAAATAATAATTAAACATGAATATATTCATAAAAAATTATAAGATTCTAGGAAATATAAATGATTTTACAGAAGTGAAAAAATTATATGGGCAGTGGAGATATAATAAACAATATTTCTAGAATTCTAAAAACATGATCGTAAAATTCTATTAAATAAGATTCATCAAAAAAGAATATTTAACAATGAGAAGGAAAAAATATATTCATATATATACTTCCATGTTGGAAACAAGATCTAAGTATATCAAAACTATCATAGTAGTAAGAAATAATTAAGGAAACAACAAAAAAATAAAAATCCAAGCAAGAAATAAGGTTCAACATAGATTCTAATATAAAAAATAAAATAAAGAAAAATTGGAATTAATTCATGAAATTTTGAAACAAAGAGAAATGTCTAGATATTAACAGGTTTAAAAAAATAAAAACAGGAATCAGTAGAGGACACAATGATTTACATGCTTCGGCCAATTGGCTTATGTGTATGGGGCAGAGTCATCGCATGTTTTTACTATGAATGAAAAAATGTGTAAAAGAGAGTTGAAAGAAAACAGTATCGCAACACAATGAACCCAAGAAACACCAGAAAATAAAAGGAAAAATACCTTGAAAATGAATAGAAATAAATTAGAATGAACCCCCTTACTAGGGTTTGGTCTTACCTCCTTTTCAAGGTAGATCTTTTAGGCTGAAATGTTGAGCTAGATTCATCTTCCAGAATCGCAATCCCAGTAATTAATCCTTTGTGTTTAAGAGTGAGAACACTACTTTTTCCAGGTACCAAGAATTAGATGCATCAATTTATGACCATCTAGAAGTTCCTCTTCCATTAAGGCCCACTGTCGTTCGAGTTTAAGAAGAAGAATGATTTATCACCATTTTAGGTATCCGATGATGTGCCTCCATTTTTGATCCTCTAGAAAGTAATAAAAACATAATTGGAGTTCCTATCATATTCATTCTTTCTCTGCAAAGGGAGAACCAAAGCATGTGGGTTTTCACTTTATGTCTTCTGCTGCTACACATGAGTTCTCCAATTCAGATCTCTCTCTACTATCCAGGCTCAACACAACCATCCATATGACCCATTTAATACAAATAAACATCATCACCATCCTATATTGGAATGCTAGGTATCATCCTCTGGTGAATAGGGAAGACCACTGGGGTCTCTCCCACTATATATTTTCTTAGTGATCCCAGAAGAAATGTGAGACCCCCTCAGCTCACTGTTTCGGAAGCCTTCACCGGGGTGTGAGCATCTATTTGTGGAGGATTCATGGTTGTTGCCCCGCATTCCCGATTTCTAAAGGTGGGCGGCATTCACTCCTTATTCAGGGACGTCTTCTCCTTGGTCGAAATCAGGATGATGGGATGTCGGTTCTTCCTTCCATGAATTCCTCCTCGGAACTCGTCACCTAGTCTGGGTCTCCCTCATAGATTTGAGTCGTGGTTCGTGAATCTCATTCCCAGTTCCATATCTTCATGGATGCAGGTTAATTACACTACTTCCATCAATACATTCCATGGGATCTTGACATGGTATCAACCTTCGGTCGGAGTAGACGAAAACATCAGGCATGTCAGGGCATCTCTGGGTGTGTGTACATTGGGGAAACTGTATTATTCCTCATAAGAGGGAATCTCAAGGGTGCAGAACCTGAGGCATCCCACGTCGAATGAGGAGAATCACGTGCCATAGGCATGTATCTGAGGTTTTCCTCAGCTTCCCATGTTTAACACGGGGTATGCTGTGAGTTTAACATATTACAGATATGGTTATGCCAAAGGCCTGCCTTATGAGGTTTTCTTTAGGCATCTCATGTTTAACACGAGGTAGGTCGTGGGTTTAATGTCTTGTAGATACGGTTACGCCAAAGGCATGTCTTCTGAGGTTTTCCTTAGGCATCTCATGTTTAACATGAGGTAGGCCACGAGTTTAAAGTCTTACGGAGATGGAATGAAGGTGATCAAAACGTCCCATAGAGATGGATTGGATTGGTACATCCCTAAGAGGGAACACCTGGATGGTTTACTGAGTGGATGGATCAGAATGGCCAATGAGGATGGATCCGAGGAGGTGTGCCCCATGGAGGGGAGATGTCACACCGTAATGGCTGATCTGGACACCAATGGGGGAGGACCAGGGAGAGTGCACCACAGATTGGGGAACACCAAGGTTTACCATTGGCTGGGATTTAACCTAATGGAGGTTTCCTACATACCTTATCTATGAGACAGGGATCAAAACCCACTTAGTTTGAAGGGGTGATGAATCGGGGTGTACACAGAGGAAAACGACCTAGAGACATACTGGGGCTTACGCATGGTTAGTTGCCTGGGTGCCACAAAGAGTGGTTCTGGGATGAATGACATGATCTCATGGGAATGTGGCAGCCCAGGTGAGAATCAGGATGGATAATAGATGGATGAATGAAGTGGATGGAAAATGAAATGAGATCATCGCAAAGGAGACGGTGAAGTTGGGCTTGAGCCTCGATGAGACCTCCTACGTATCCCCGTGGCAGGGAATCAAAGTCTGCATAGTTCGCAATGGGTATAGTTTAACGTCATGTGGGATGTGGGTGAACCAATGTTAAGGAGGTCTGAAAAATCGAGGTGGTGTGTGTCGGCGAACCGATGTGGAGATGGACCTTGGTCCGATGGGTGTTGGGATTGAACCTCGTGAGGTTTCCTACATACCATGTCTTCACATGGATCAAAGTCTTCATAGTTTGGGATGGGAGTCAGCGAACCGAAGTGAAGGTGGACCTTGGTCCACTGATGTTGGGCTTGAACCTCATGGAGGCTTTCTACGTACCATGCCTTGACATGGATCAAAGTCCTCATAGTTTGGGTCAGGGTCATGGGGCTTACACTATAGGCTGCCCAAGGTGTGTTGGTGAACCGACATGAATAGGATCGGAACGACCAGGTGGTGGGATTGAACCTCGTAAGGCTTCCTACGTACCCCACCTTAGGAAGGATCAAAGACCACATAGTTCACGGAAGGGGATGTTAGTGAACTAACGTGAAGATGGACCTTGGTCCTATGGGAGTTGGGATTGAACCTCGTAAGGCTTCCTACGTACCATGCCTTGACATGGATCAAAGTCCACATAGTTCATCATTTTGGATTCATCAGCGAACCGATGTGAAGGTGAACCTGGGGGTCCAATGATGGTGGGATTGAACCTCATGGAGGCTTCCTACGTACCCTGCCTTAGCAAGGATCAAAGACCTCGTAGTTCACAGATAGGGGAGTCGGCGTACCGATGAGAATGTGGATGAGGTGTCCAAAGGGGTGTGACCCGATGTGAATAAGGACCAGTGGTCCAGAAGGATGGTGGGATTGAACCTCAGGGAGTCTTCTTATGTACCCTACCTTGGCATTGATTAAAGTCTGCGTAGTTCAGATTGGTCACAATGACTTATCGCTGGACTAGAATGCAGTTTAACGTCATGCAGGACGAGGGTGTGCCGGAGAACCGACGTGAATAAGGACCTTGGTTCAGATGGTGTGGGTCTCAAACTCTAGGCTGCCCAGGTGTTTTTCAAGGTCATTTCTTACTCTAAGCCCATGTGAGTCATGATCGGTGTGAGAAACAAGAGGCAGTAGAGACCGGACGATCATGTCACAAGGGCGCGTCCATGAATGGTGGTGAATGGGATGGAACAATCATGAGGATGACGATGATTTCAAGATTGATCCTTGGAGAGTCTTCCTACGTATCCCCTTGGTAGGGAATCAAAGTCCCCGTTGTTCATCTGATGATGACTTATCTTTGATTGGGGGTTTCAATGGCTTACCGTTGGATTGGGTGTCAACAGCTTACTGCTGGATTGAGTTTCAATGACTTATCGCTGAATGGGGCCGCAACGGCTTATCGTTGGATTGGGTGTCAACAACATACCACTGAATGGTGTCCCAATGACTTAACTCTGGATTGGGTGTCAACGGCTTATCGCTGAATGGTGTCCCAATGGCTTACCGCTAGATTGGGTGGCAACGGCTTACCACTAAATGGATGTCAACGGCTTACCGCTGAATGGTGTGTCAACAACTTACTACTGAATAGGATCACAACGGATTACCGCTGGATTGGGTTCCAATGACTTACCGCTGAATAGAATCACAACGGCTTACCGCTGGATAATGATGTCAACAACTTACCAATGAATAGGATCACAATGGCTTACCACTGGATAAGGATGTGAACGGCTTTCTACTGATTGGAATGAAAACGGTGGATAGGGCTTATGAAAGGAAGCTACCCGGGTGTTGCTATGAAGTGGAACTGGTGAATTGGGATTATGAGAGGAAGATGCCTGAGTGCCGCTATGGAGCAACACTGGTGAATGGGTCTTACGCGAGGAAGATGCCCGGGTGCCGCTATGTAGCAGTACTGGTGAATGGGGCTTACGCGAGGAAGCTGCCTGAGTGCCGTTATGGAGCAGCAATGATGGATGGGGCTGATGCAAGGAGCTACCCGTATGCTGCTATGGAGCGGCAATGATGGATGGGGATTACACAAGGTGCTTCCCAGGTGCTGCTAGGGAGCGGAACTGGTGAATGGGGCTTACGCAAGGAAGTTGCCCGGGTGCCGCTATAGAGCGGCAATGGTGAATGGGGATTATGAAAAGATGTAGCCCGTGTGCCGCTATGGAGCGGCATTGATGAATGGGGATTATGCAAGGATTTGATCATATGCCGCTATGGAGCGGCAATGATGGATGGGGATTACGCAAGGAGCTGCCCGGGTGCCGCTAGGAAGCGACAATGATGGATGGGGCTTACGCAAGGAGCTTCCCGGGTGCTGCTAGGGAGCGACAACGGTGGATGGGGCTTACGCAAGGAGCTGCCCGTATGCCGATATGGAGCGGCAATGATGGATGGGTATTACGTAAGGAAGCTTCCCGTATGCCTCTAGGGAGCGGCAATGATGAATGGGGCTTATGCAAGAAACCTACCCGGGTGCCGCTATGGAGCGGTACTGGTGAATGGGGCTTACACGAGGAAGCTGCCCAGGCGCCGCTATGGAGCGGCAATGATGGATGGGGATTACGCAAGGAGATGGTTGTATGCCGCTATGGATGGGCAATGATGGATGGGGCTTATGCAAGGAGCTTCCCGGGTGCTGCTAGGGAGCGACACTAGTGAATGGGGCTTACGCGAAGAAGCTGCCCGGGTGCCACTATGGATCGACAATGGTGAATGGGGCTTACACAAAGATGCAGCCTGTGTGCTGCTAGTGAGTGGCACTGGTGTATGGGGCTTACGCAAGGAGCTGCCCGTATGCCGCTATGGAGCGGCAATGATGGATGGGGCTTACGCAAGGAGCTGCCCGGGTGCCGCTAGAGAGCGGCAATGATGGATGGGGATTACGCAAGGAGCTGCTCGAGTGCCGCTAGAGAGCGGCAACGGTGGATGGGGCTTACACAAGGAGTTGCCCGTATGCCACTATGGAGCGGCAATGGTGGATGGGGCTTACGCAGGGAAGTTGCCTGTGTGCCTCTATGGAGCGGCAATGATGGATGGGGCTTACGCAATGAGCTTATCGTATACCGCTATGGAGCGACAATGATGGATGGGTATTACGCAAGGAGCTACCCGGGTGCCGCTATGTAGAGGCACTGGTGGATGGGGCTTACGCAAGGATGCTGCCCGGGTGCCACTATGGAGCGACACCGGTGAATGGGGCTGACGCAAGGATGCTGCCCGGGTGCCGCTATGGAGCAGCAATGGTGAATGGGGCTTACGCAAGGATGTAGCCCGTGTGCTGCTATGGAGCGGCCCTGGTGAATGGGGCTTACGCAAGGATGCTGCCCGGGTGCCGCTGTGGAGCGGCAATGGTGAATGGGGCTTACGCAAGGATGCAACTCATGTGCCGCTATGGAGCGGCATTGGTGAATGGGGATTACACAAGGAGCTGCCCGTATGCCACTATGGAGCGGCAATAATGGATGGGGCTTACGCAAGGAGCTTCCCGAGTACCGCTATGGAGCGGCAAGATGGATGGGGCTTACGCAAGGAGCTGCCCGGGTGCCTCTAGGAAGCGGCAACGGTGGATGGGGCTTACGTAAGGATCTGCCTGTATGCCCCTATGGAGCAGCAATGATGGATGGGGCTTACGCAAGGAAGCTGCCCGTATGCCGCTATAGAGCGACAATGATGGATGGGGCTTACACAAGGAGCTGCCCGTATGCTGCTATAGAGCCGCAATGATGGATGGGGATTATGCAAGGAGCTACTCGGGTGCCGCTATGGAGCGACACTAGTGGATGGGCTTTACTCAAGGATATTTTCTGGGTGCCGCTATGGAGCGGCCCTGGTGAATGGGGTTACGCAAGGATGTTGCCCGAGTGCCGCTATGGAGCGGCACTGGTGAATGGGGCTTATGCAAGGATGATGTCTGGGTTCCGCTATGGAGCGACACTCGTGGATGGGACTTATGCAAGGATGCTGCCCGGGTGCTGCTATGGAGTGACAATGGTGGATGGGGCTTACGCAAGGATGCTGCCCGAATGCCGTTATGGAGCGGCAATGATGGATGGGGCTTACGCAAGGAGCTTCCTGTAATGTCTTCCTCATGTCTAGCCATGAGGGCATCCCAACCCACTAGTGGGTTTAGGCCTTCACCTATGCGCTGGTGCACAAGAGGGGTAATGATAATGGGCATTGGAATTATGCCATTATAATCATGGCATTAGGCGTCTTATCCTTGGAGCATAAGGCATCTCTTGTTTAGTGCAAGAGGCATCCGATGATTGGCACATATGGTGTACTACAGTTTATAGTCTTGTAGATAGGACTGTTGGCATCTCATGCTTGGAACATGAGGCATCTTCTATTTGGAGTAAGAGGCATCCAATGTTTGGAACATATAGATAACTACAATTTAGAGTCATGTAGATAGGACTAATGGCTTCTCATATGGGGAATCTCTCTTATAGGATGAGAGGCATCCAATGTTAGGAACATAGGGAGAACTACAGTTTAGAGTCATGTATATAGTACTGTTGGGTTCTAATGCATGGAGCATAAGGCATCTCTTGTATAGGGCGAGAGGCATCCTATGTTAGGATCATAGGGCGTACTACAGTTTAGAGTCTTGTAGATAAGACTATTAGGTATAATACGCCTAGGAATGGATGGTGTTGGGACTTACGCAAGGGCGGCCCCATGAGTTCCACATGGCGTAGTAGCCATGTGATGGGGTTTGTAGGAGTTGCTTGAGGAATGGTTCGACTCAAGGTACTCGGGGAATGGATGATGAGACTCTCAACTCACGACATGGGAAATAAACCAAGAATAATATGTCAACTCAAGGTGTTTCATGGTGTGCATAGGAGTATCTCAAATCATGGTATTCCATAGGTTGAAGGTGGTTGTGCATAAGGGTGCAATGGAATATGTCGACATCCTGGCCCAAAAAGTTTGCGGTGTGACTCTCCATTTTTCATGGGGGTCAGTGAGGGTAGAAAAGGGAACGGCCCGGAGGGTTGGGACCACATCCCGACATCGATCCCGAGCGGGGGTGCGGGGGCGCAGCCCCCGCTCTATGGACCGGTGGGCATGAAGGATAGTTCTTAGAGAAGTAGCTTCATGGAGCAAAGGGGATTAGGGAGTATGGGGTCTCACGGATCATTGCCTCGTGAAGCATATATTCACGGAGCAGCATCATGGAGCATGGACTCATGAAGCATCATCGCGGAGCATGGACTCGCGGAGCATTGGCTCGCAGAGCATGGATTCCCAGAGCATTGGCTCACGGAACATTGGCTCATGGAGCAACAATGTGAAGGAAGCTGCTTGCGGAGAAGGGACTCATGAAGCATGGCCTTGCGGAGAAAAGGTCTCTTGCGGAGCAAAGGTCTTGCGGAGAATGGGCTTGCAGAGCATGGTCTCGTAGAGCATGGCTCACGGAGCATGGCTCACGGAGCATGGTCTCTCGGAGCATGGTCTCACGGAGCATTTTCTCATGGAGCATCGGCTCACGAAGTAGCAACGCGAAGGATTCTTCTCGCGGAGCAGTAACACAAAAAAAGCTGCTCGCAGAGCATGGCTTCATGGAGCCTCTTCGCGAAGGAAAGAGGAGCTCCGCGAACTGGGAGATCGGCCGCCCAAAGGGCTGAAAAATGGCCGTCCGGAGGAGGGGGGTGAGCTGGGTATTTATAGGCAAGGGGCGCCATGAAGCAGAGATCGCGGCACGAAGATGAAGCTTTCTTTGCAGCGGGTTCGCGAATGTCAAATTCGTTAGCGGAGCATCCCGCCTCCTTTGCTTTGCAGCAGGCTCACGAATGTTGAATGCGTTCATGGAGCATCCCACCTCGTTGATTTGAGGTGGGGCTTCGCGGCGGGTCGCGAACATCAAAGGGACTCGCGGAGCTTCCCGCCTCCTTGCTTCGTGGCGGGGCTTCGCGAATGGGCTTCGCAGACTAGTTTTCCAGCCCAACTTGAAATGTCCATAACTTCTAATCCGTAACTCCATCCGGGACCTATGAACTACCAAATAGAAGCTTTCAAAAAGGTCTACGATCTTGGAACATTTATGGAAGCATCTGGAAAATTTTGGGGATGCATTTTCTAGTGCCAACACTCATTATCCCTCTCTTTAGTGATAAATGGGATCTCGAACTAGGAGATCATACACCTAAAACTAACACCCCCAAAATGATGAGGCTCTATAAAGAAATAATGTTATCTATTCAGGGTCAACGCATGGATGACATAGATAGTATGGGCAGTTCATAATAGCCAAGTGTGAAAGGAGAGCACATACCTGTACTTACCTGAGTCGATCACTCTCTAAGATCATACCAATAAGGACGTCCAAGAATACTAAATAATTATTGCAATAGAAGAATCAAACACATCAGTATCCATCGCCAAAGAAATTATGGAAAACAAAGAATGGAATATTCATAAAAATAACTCAGAAAACATGTGTAGTCATTAAAAGAAAATAAGAAAAAGGATAAATAATCAGAAATTAAGTATAGAAAAAACAAAAGATAACGTCTCCACCAGAACCTAGACAACAATGGATGAAAAAACTACACCATTTGACCATAACAAGACATTTCTCAAGATGATACACACTGCACTAATAAAAAAATCAGGAATAATTTCAATATAATAAAATATGAATCCTTAAAGAGGGTCCAAAATCTACACCTAGGGAGATCAGTCTTCCTAAACCAAGCCAACAAGAGAGGTTCCTCAATAATTGGGCACCACTACAAATCCCAATTATCCCCAGTGATCCTAAAGATATACTGTATGAAGCAAGAAACACCAAATATTGAAGGGGAGAAAGCTTCAAACGAAGAAATAACACATCATAGTCTAACTCAATAGTGATAGAAGGCTCAAAATTCTCAGAAAACCTATATTGAGTATCTAAAGTGTTAAATAAAATATTCTAAAAGAGATTAGTAGAAGAAAAAAAAGAATCAAACGCTGATGAAATTACCAACACATCCCAAGCCCAATCACCACTCTTAATAGGCCAACACCTGAAGACAACAACCCTATCTAGGATACAAACTAGAGAAAAAAACCAAGATAATTACTAGATCACTCTCATACAGAAAAAGGAAGAATCCGGATACCAAAAGAACTAACCAACCATTCCACATGCCTCACTAAAAAAATAATCTCTCTCCCAAACCAACCTATAACTAACCCCTTCCTACCCAATAACTAAAGACACAACCACACGATGACCTATGGTCACTACTAGATAATACATAACATAAAAATCTATAAAGGAAATAAAAATAAATAATATATTGTAAAATTATAACGAAAATGAGAAAATGAACTAATATAATAAAAAACAATCAAATAATGTTATAATATTAAAATTCACTAACAAATTATTTAAATAAATGAATGTTTGATTCTAAATTTTTACGACACAAAATTATTCCCAATTTGGATCTGATACTAATTATTGGGGGATAAACTACAATGATAGTCCCCATTCAACTACCAAGGATCCAATTAGGTATAAATTTTGTTTGAAGAAAGATGGAATGAAATCTAGAAAGTATGTTTATTATTTATATTTATAAACCAAACCAATAAACATGAATATAAAATTATTATTTTTAGGATTCTAGGAATTCCAAATGATTTTATAGTAGTAAAAAAATCACATGGGAAGTGGAAATACAACAAATAATATTTTATAGAATTATCGAACCATGACTGAAAAAATATTCAAATTAACATTCATAAAATTAGAATCAACAAAAAAGAGAAAAAAATAAATTCATATATAAAATTCTAGGTTGAAAAAAATATTTGATTCTCCTTGGATAACCATATATTTGATGGGTAAAGGATTTGGATTCCTCAAATCTATGTGAGGAATAAGGAGAAGAGATCCAATGTCTCTAAATCTCTTTATCATGGCTCAAAAATCCCTTGAAAGGAATATCAAAAAGGGGTGGGGAGATGGAACGATAAATCCTTTCAGGAACATATATAGATATAGTATGGTGTCTCACCTTAGGTTTGTTGAAGACATGGTATTTTTATTGAATGTAATGTTTAATTCCATCCATTATTTCAAAAACATTATGTGATATTATGGAAAATGTAGTGGTAAGTTGATAAATCATGGGAAAAGTGGTGTCTTTCTATCAAAGAAATGTTTTACCAAACATAACATCATGATACACGAGAAGCCCAGAATTCAAAAATTCAGCATCCTGATGGAGTACCTTGGTGATCCTTTATCTGATGGAAGGATTAAGAAGGAACTTTTGGAGGATATTATGAACAAGATTATAGGATGATTTTTAATTAAAAAATCACATTCTTTTATTTGGTGGGATTACACTGGTGAATATTATTTTTACCTCCATCAAAATGAATTTACTATCCATGATCAAAGATTCTAAGGGGACACTTAAGAGGGTGGAAAAAATTATGCCAAATTTTATTTTGGATGAGAACCAGATAGGGAGGCATCACTAGGGATCATGGAAGAAAGTATTGATACTACTGGAGGAAGGAGGACTGAATTTATGAAGTGTTAGTGAAACCATACATGCCATGTAAGTGAACTTTTCATGGGAAGTTATTGAAGGTAATTTGATGTGAGAAATATTTATGTAGACCAAATATGGAGAAAATTGGAGGGTATGAAAGGAGATAAAGTATAAAATGAATAGACTGGTGAGATTCATGTTCAATCACTAGGAGGTTCTTGAGGGTAAAAGGTGTTGGATAGTGGGATGAGGGGATATTAACTATTGAGAAGAAAAATGGATAGGAAAAACATTGTATTTTCTAGGATATCTATAACTAGTGATCTATTTCAAGTAATACAACATGTAAAATGATTTTATCATGGATAATATTGATCCACAATAGAAAGAGTTACATTATATTATAATTTTGAAAGTGAAACTAGATAAATGCATGTTCTCAGGGTCATCTTCTGGTTGGTTTAATGATAGGGATTTGCAAGTGTTAACGCATGTGAATAATGGGAATGATGACTGGGGAGAAAATTTATGGTGTAAGGAGATCCCAACATTGATAATTTCTCTTGTGTGTCAGTTGAGGAACAATTCAATATCAACCGGTGGTAATGTGAAAAATAAAGGGTTGGATCTTGATTCACAGTGACATTGTTGTGCAGTAATGAGTATTGAAACTGTCTGGAATTTATTTTTTCAGATTGAATGGGAGTTGGGTATCTAGAACATTATTAGAGAAGTAATAAGAGTTACCATTGGTGGGGATAATTTATGTGATTTTCCAGTGGCACAGTTGTGAGGTGTCGGTGAGAAAGTTGTAGAGGTGAATGCGAGGAATCTATTATTTATAGAGGTTTTTTTGGTGCATTTGTAGGTGATGAATAATAGAAGGGATAAAAGGATTCTTCTCCACCCCTCTTCCATATTTTAGTGAAGACTATCATGAAATAGTTTGGTTATCTTGTTAATGGAATGAGAGTCTCTGTTATTCTTAGAAGGTTTCTTCCAAGAATTTTTGTGGTTTCAGGAGGGAAAGGAGGTAGAAATCAGGGGAGGTGGGCGATATGGAGTCCTTCAGATAAGCAGTTGAGGATGAATGCAGATGGATCCAGTGTCTCTAGTGAGATGAGAGGGGGTGGCATAGTGAGGGATAATAGGGGGTCAATGGCTCTGGGATTCAATGATTATTATGGTATAGGAAATTTACTAGGAGAATAGGCAAGGGTGATGATCATAGGTTTTTTGTTATGCAAGATATATAATATTAATATCATGGGAGCTGAATCTAACTGTGATATTCTGGTTGGTCTTATACAAGGGAAACACAAACCTCAATGGGAGGTGATTTGTCTGGTTATAAAATATAGGAAACTAATGATCCAAGGCATGGGTGTTGGTCACACATGGAGAGAAGATAACTTTATGATATATGATTTAGAAATAAAGGGTAGCCTAAGTGAAAACATTATTATTTTCCCTTCTATAGGATTCTTACCTAATGACTATAAGAACATTGAAGGGTATGATGCTCTCAGGTTGCATCACTTCTATCCCCCCTTGAGAGGGGGTTGTTTTTCTTCCAATAATAAAAAAAGTGAATTTTTAGTCATTTAATGTAGATAAAACGTGAAATTTTCATTGATTATTAGGTATAATAAAATGAAAATGAAAATAACTATATTACATGATGATTTACATTCTTAGTCCAATTGGATTACTTGCATAGGGAAGAGTCATTTTGGGTTTTCACTATATAATTGAAAAGATGTACAATAGTGCCGAATGAAAATAGAATCACAAAAAAAAACAACCATGAAACCTAAAAAAATAGAAGAAAAAAGTCCAAGAATATGAAGGGAAAAAATATTAAGAACACCCTTACCAGTGTTCAGTTTTACCTCCTCTACAAGGTAGATCATCTAGGATTAAATGTTGATCCAAAATTGTTTTCCATAATTTCATTCCTTGTAGGTACTCATCCGATTCTAAGAATGATAACACCACTATCCCAGGTTCCTAAAATGAGCTACATCAATATGGGATTGTACATAAGTGCTAATACCATCAAGGTCCACTATCATTTTAGTTTTAGAATAAGAAAACAATATATTCATGATAGTTCTTCGCTTATGTTCCTCTATCATTGCACCTCTAGCAAGCAATAAATGCTTCACTAGAGTCCCTATAATATCTATCCTCTCTTTGTGAAGGGATAAAAAAGTGTAAAAACTAGGACCCATAGGCACCCTAGGTACCCAAAAAAATACATGTTGTCCCTTCCCTAGGGACCACCCACATACTAGAAAGGGCCATCATACTAATGAATTTCCCTATAGGGAAATAAATTTTCTTTCCCATGTGCTTTATCCTTACTCACACACACCCTATACAACTTCCTAGGAGGTCACCCATCATGATCATCACTCAGGGTAAAACCTCTTTAACTTTGGAGTTTTAATCAATTAGGATTCTAAAAATAAAGGTTCTCTTTAATATCATGGGTATTAACATTTATCATTTTAACCATTTAATATCATAGGGTGTTACAATCACCCCCCTTTGGAGCTCAAAATTTTGTTGTGGACCCTACATATCCACCGTGGAAGTTCCATCAAAATTTTAGTTGGGTTTCTGAACTGCTACCAATTTGTAAGGTCCCTAACCTGATGCTCCCTCACAAGATGGAGTAGGGTATTTACTAGACCTTAAGCATGCCTCCTTGTACACTAGAGGTTTCCGAGTAGTATCAAGGGCGTAATGAACATAGTGGAGAGACTATAACATCAAAAATATATTAGAAAGACAATGTAAATAAAATGAATAATCAAAAAATAAAACAAAGCTAAAATAAGTGAAAAACCAAATAATAATAATAACATAAATCATGTAATGAAAAACAAAATGTAATTAAATAACATTATGAAATTCATACAAGTAAAATAATAAACATAATTGATAAATAATAATCTGCATGCTCTGGTTGCAAACCCCATGTCGGTCTGGTCACTAAGCCACAACCCATCCAACAAGAAATCAATCAATATAGGGCCCCTTTCCCTTGTCTAGACCTATATCCATGAAATCTATTTGGGTAAAAAATGGTGCATGGATAGGGTGTGGATAAAACTCAGCAGGATGACACCCATAGTGTCTAATAATTTCTTTCATGAAAAATTAGTGAATAAAGTAGAAAAAGGGGAAATAATTTATAAATTAATGTTAAACACCATGTAAACTAGCTGACCCTCAAGCTATAGGGTAACGCTCGAGGTTATCCAAACATACTTCGACCCCATTTCAGATGACTTTTTCAAGTGGTAGATTATCAATTCTAGGAAGGATCACCCAAATTGTTTATGGATTATATTTTCAAGGACAAATCTACCATATAATATCATGAACCAATGAAATGTTCCCTCAGGAAAACAAGAATCTCACCCTCAGACATCTTGTGACAATGCATCTAACACATAAGTGGTCTATACCCTATACATCTTAACCTAAGGTGCTATCTAATACCATTCATATTACCATCAATAATTACACCAAAAAATAATCCAAGAATGGATGAAATATTCAATTATCTAGGTCCATCATAAGGTTTTAGGGATCACATATTCTTCTCAGTACAACCTATCATCCTCAGATTGAAAATTAATCTTATCAGATGATTTAGACTCTGAAGGATATGTTTTATATTTTGTTGATTCATGGGAGAAACATCTAACAATCATAGATTTCAATTATATTATAAGATTTTAGGAATGGATCCAAATGTATTATTTGGAGGCCTTGAGTGAAAGGCCATGCTGTTCATATCTTATTTGGTTAGAGGAAGGAAAGTTAGTTCTTGTTCAGTCTAGTCTCATACATAAGATGTTTGAGTAGGTTCAGTTGACCAAGAAGCATATGATAGCCACATAGAGTTGATGAAAATCAAAAAAAATTCATCTATGATCCCCTCTAGAGTTTGTGGTTGGTCATTGAGTTTTTCTTGTGTGTTTTCTAGGTTAGGTAAATTCCATATCAGGAAGCAGGGGAAGCTTTCACTTTGGTTTGTCGGACCATTTGAGATAGCAGATTGGGTTATCCAGGTGGCATACCATTTGGAACTTCCACAGTTCTACACATTCATTCATGTTGAGATATCATCTTGAACCTTCTCTAATAATGGATGTTGATGACATTGAGATGGATGTTGATGTGTCCATTGAGAAGCATCTGATCTGTATCAGGGACCGTAGTGAGAAGAATATTTAGGGGAAAATCATACCTCTAGTCTGAGTGAAGTGGAAGCATGGGCATGTCTAATAGGAGATGTAGGAAAGGGATTATGAAATGTAAATGTAGTGTCCATACTTTTTCACCAATAACCCACATGATTATTTGGATCATTGCTTGAGGAAAAGATAGTATATGGTGGGGAGGTTATAAGATCCCATATTTTTCTAGGCATGTACCTCTTTATGTTCTTGGTTAAAAATCCTTGAGTTTGGTTGTTTTTGGTTTAGAAAATGGTAAAATATCCCTTGTACCATCTAGGTTAGTTTTATTGAATGTGATTGAAAGTAAAAATAGAGGGGTGGTCAAGACTGGATACATGAAATATGCATTCCATGAATTGTCAATTCATGGCAAGAATGATTCTGGTCAAACCCCATAAAACAAATTTAAGGTATGAATGGTTCGAGGAAGACCCCATGAAACCTTTCAAGGAGTGAATGGTTTTTTTTGAGTTTTTAATATGAGGCAATGATTTTTTCTATTTATATGAAAAAATGAGGATTCACAACATGAATCCTAAATTCACATCATGAATGGATCATGTACAATATGTTATTTAGACCCTCCCCCCTAATTTTCTCAAATTATTCACTCTCTATTTTGTCTCATTTTGTAGCCTTCCCATAGGTGATTTTCGGTCTTCTATTGAGTCTAAAAGAATTTTTTTAGATGTTGTTTTTTTGAGGAATATAGTTTCAAGGTAAGCCTTTTTGTTCTTCTTCTACATATAGATCCATTAGTTTTATTTTGAGGATAACCCTAATTTGGGATGGACAAACCAGGATCAAGATATGCTTCCATATTCTGAAAATTCTCAAAGTTTTCATTAATGGGAAGGAAGGAAGAACCCAATTCTACCTTTATCATTAAAGAATTTTCTACATATTATTTACTTTTTTGGTAGGTGGTCTATGACATATCCTTAATTCCATTTTTTTGGTTTTTTCTACTATGTGTAACATAGGAAACTATGTCATCACACCATGAATGCGACCTAAAATAAATGGAAACTAACCCCTTTTTTTATAAAAGTAATATATCTATACCTCCCATGGATTCCATTGGATTAATTGGTATTTAGACCGAACTTGTGGACACTCGAGAAGTGTGACTACCTTTGGATATGTTTAAATTTTGGATTGTTAATGTAAAAATTGGGCTTAACTAAAACTAGATTAACATGGTAATTAATAAATTGTAATGAATGATAATCATATGTAATGAAATAATGAATTATATTTGAATTGGTCCAGGAATGATAGATTGGTGAAATATTTATATAATGGCATGTGAATAAAAAATGGACATAAATGATACTTGAAATAAGAGTGTTAAAATTATGATGATAATTGGTAACTTGAATAAATGAAATGAATAAATTCTAAATGGTAATTTGATAAATTAGCCAATGTGTCTTGTAATTACATTTTAGGTACGCTTGATGCTTGATCTTGTGAATTTATTTCTTAAGATTTTTTCTTGATATGAAACTGCTTGTGCTTAATGCATGAGGGCGGTATGTTACATGACATATTGATATATTGTATTGTTATAACTTATCCTTATGTTTGGAGCCTGAGTGAACTATATGTGATTCTTGAGAGTAATGTTCATGGTTATGTTCCCACCTGAGGGATAGATTCATGTTATTCTATACCTTCTAAGGGTAAGATGTATAGGGTACAAATTGCCCGTGGGTAAGATGCACTATCGCTAGACACCCGAGGGTGATATTCTTGTTCTCTTGTGGGTATATTTCATTGGTTAATGATATGATATGGGTGATTAATCATTGATAGGAGAATAAAAAAAATATTTGGGTGATTATTTATAGGAACAATCCACCACTTGATAGAGACATTCCACATGAGGCTAAAGAAAGTTTGGAAAACACCGAGTATCGCCATGGAGCTCTAGGATCAGTAGGTTTACATGGTTTATAGAATTAATTTATAAAATATTACCTTGTTTTTTATATTTCATGCACTAATTATGCAGGTTAGATATTTTTAGATGCCATGGGTGTTGGATTACAGATTTTTACTCACACCATGTTCATGTTCCATTTGGTATCTAAGAAGATTTCATGGATGTTGGTCTGGAAAAGGGAAAGAGGCCATGTGTTGATTTATTTCTTACTAGATGGATTATATATTGGAGATGGGAATGACATGGGGTTTAAGACTAGGGATTATGGTGTCTTATTTATTGATATTGTTTACTATTTTACATATATGCATTTTAACTCATCATTTAGTTACATTCAGCCTGCCATTACATGGTTTCTATTATCATTTGGATTATTTGGGTTTTCGGTTATTTTGTCTTGGTTTTTATATTATATTATTCATTTTATTTTCACTATTTTTACAATTTATTCCTATGGGTATAGTCTCCTCACTGTGTTATTTATAACCTCATTGCTATTCAGTAGCCTCTGTATTATGGCGAGGCATTCCTGAGGACTAGTAATTACCTGAATCGATCATATGAGGTAGCACTGGGTTTCGGACATTAAAAAATCATGGAGGTTCACACTCTCAGTCCACCTCTACTACATAGGAGTTCTCTGATCCAGATCCCTTGATATTATCTTAGCTCGACATATCCATCCAAATGTGTCATCATAGACTAAGATATTCCATCACCATCCTCCATTAGCGTGATAGGTCTCATCCTCTAGTGAATAAGTAATTCCACTAAGGTATCTACCTATATATATTTTCTTAGTGAAATAGGAAGAAAGTTGGGAGTCCCTCACCTCATTATACTCTCTCTTTGGTGAAAACTGGGCTCCAAAAATAGGAGCTCTCCTCTAGAATCAGACATAAAAAACTGACACCCCCAAAATGAGGAGGTCCCATAATGAAAGTAGGCATACCATCAAGGGTAAACATGTGGATTACGTAGATCATATAGTAAATTAAAAATAGACATGTGTGAAACAAACCGTCAAAAAGGGATACTAAATGAATGTTTTTTAATTAACAAAAAAATATGAATATAAAATTAAAAACTAGTTTGAAAATTTAGTCTACAAGATTGAGAATATAGAGAATAGTTTTAAGGAGGGTTATGGATTTCCATGGGTTATTATTTACTGAATAAAATAAAGTAGATAGAGAGGGAGTTGGATGAACTCTTTCATAGTCAAGAAAAGTACTGACATTTATTGTCTGGATAATATTTCATAATGAAATTGGACCAATATACATCATACTTTCAATAAATAGTTTCAACAAGGATAATGAATAATTTTATATCCAAACTAAAAACAAGTGAAGGGGTCCATGTTAATGATGAAATAAGTATTAAACTACTTATAACTGATTTTTAGGATAATTTATTTTTATTTGGCCACAATTCCATTTAATAATTGTTATTTGATATTATTTCAAATTCCATTAATCCATATATGAATGAAATATTGACTCTAGATATTTAGAATAAAGAGGTGTTTTGGTACTCAAACACATTTATTCCTGAAATTCACATAGATTGAACTAAATTCATGCACTCCTTTACAAAAAATACTATAATATCATAAGAAATGGTGTTATTTGTCTATTGAAGGATCTATGGTGGGGGAAGACTTAAATGAAGCAATTTAATTACATTATTATTAATTTCATACCAAACACCAAAATACCCACTAAATCACTGCATTTAGACCATCAGTTTACATAATGTTATTTTCAATATTTTTTGAAAGATCCATATGAATAGGCTGTAGTTGGTACAATCGAGGGTGATATTGAAAGAACTGCTAATTCTTATAGGATCATATTATGTCCAACATAGTAGAAGAAAACCAATAAATATACCAATCTATCATCATATAAACAACATGTGAATGAATAATACAATATAAAATAAGCTTACCTCTTTTTTAGTGTGGTCTATCTTTGATGATAATGATATATTATGGTTTATGGATATTACCAAGTGAAACACAAAGGAAAATTTACTCCACAAGTATTACACTGACTTCTAGTATCCTTATACACTGTGAGAGGATCCCTTGAACTCCTAAGGTGTTCAAGAACCTTCTCATAGAACAAAAATGGATAATAATGATATCTCAATTACATACATTGATTTTTTATATTAATGTTATTTATTTTATTATTTTATTATTATTATTTCATATTTTTTAATTTTTTTAGGTTTTCATGGTAAAAAAGTTCTTTCTAAGGATTTTTAATGATATTTGGAATGTATTGGAATAAATAATAATTTCTAGATGAGAACCTGAATGTTTGAAAATTAAAATGACACATAAGAGTAAGTATTTCATTAGGAGTGAAGAAAAATGTAGGAAAATAAAAAAATACAGAGTAAACAATAGTTCCAACCCTAGCCTAGCACTATTAAATTAATACCAACCAACCTAGAGGTAATAATAATAAGATTGATGGAAAAACATGGATGGGGTATAATAGAGGAGATGATCCCAACATAGGTCAATGCTAGGTGAGTGAAGATGTTCGAAAATGGGGTGACATTGGGAGAGAACCATGAAGTTTATCACAAGTGTATTGATTTATAAATTAATGAACATGAAAAATTGGAAATTGATGTGGGATGTAACATAATAAATTTTTAATAAATGAGAATATACACACTGGGTAATGAAACAAGACCACCTCAACTATCTTCCTCCTCATTCATGTGGATACATGTTGTTGTGTCATGCATTGATTATAATTCTTACTCCATGTGATAGGGAATTCCATGGGATCTAATTTGGGGGCTCACCATATCTTTGTGATTGGGAACACTAGAAAATTTTAAAAAAATGTTATACCATGGAAGTGTGGTTCTTGAGGAGGAGGTTGATAAGTGATAATGATACATGCCCTATCCAATAGTTTTCATTACTTGAATCATCTAAGTATTGTTAAAATTTAAGAGGGTATAATAATGTATAAGAGGGGTTATATTGGACCTATGGTCATGTAAGAGTGGTTCCCTTTACTACTGGGATAAAGAATCTATGCATTCCATGATTAGTTTGTTCATTTCCTAGGGGTTCATAAGTATGATATGTCAGAGATGCATAAATTCTATCACACCATGATGTATTAATCTCATGATTAAAAAGATAAATATAGTCAAAAATAGATAAAATCATAAAATCCACTGGGCGTCATCACACTATGGCCATGATGGCTTATATGGTAAGAAGATATTCACACTGTGGAAGGGAGACGATACAAAATGTATGAAAGTTTTTTATTTTATGACTATGATGAAAGGTATATGATTGATAAGAATCCATTAAAGTGTGAAGGTATTATATTATGAAGGAACCATACAATATAGGTGAAGGCAGTCTGTTGAATTAGTTATCATACTACGATGAAAGATAATGCAGCGTGACTGAGAAGATGGTATTTTGAAAATTTTCATGGAAACTATCATAGAGATAATGGGTTATATAATTTTGTGTCCATGTAAATCCATTTAGTGAGTTTTATTTCATCATGAAGATAATTTTCATGTAATGGGTTTTGTATCTACAGTAGATATCAGTTCAAACTTTTATTTAACTTGGGGATATTTTTGAATATAAGTTCGAGGGAGATAATGGAACTATTTCATATATATTTTTGTTCATATGTTCATGGAGTTGGAGTTATATATTGATGAGGATAGATAGTATAGATATATGGATATATATTTATATATCTAGGGGTGTATTTTCTTTATAAATTAAGGAAAACTAAAGCATGTTTGAATCATTTATTAAGCATGGATATTATCTTTTTTCTAAGGGAGTACCATTTAAATTCAATCACTAGTGATTTTACTTATTCATGAACATTATATTGGTTTGGTTGTATGTTTAAATATGTTTACGAATCACATAACTCATTAATCAATCATATTAGTTGACTATAAGTAAGGAGTAGTTTTTTAGTTAGATAGTGATGATCAAGACTAAGAAATTAATTAAACCCAATTCAAAAAAAACTAGGATACTTTAGTTATATTTTCATTTCACTAGTCCATGAACCTAGATTTTTTTAAATCTTGTAACTTTTTACTTAATTTAATTTATTTCCAAGTTTACTTTCCTCATCATTATTACTCCAAGTTATTCCTAGAATTTGATTTTTTGGTTTAGAACTTAAACTACAACTTACTACACCTTTTTAGCAATTAGTTAGGAAGAATAATTTATAAATGTATAAAATTTATTACACATAGTAATTAATTATTCCATGTGAGAAATTAATGCTTTTGAAACTATTATCAAATAATTATATCATGAACTTAATATAATTAGGTTTTTTTATTTTCATTTTTATTTTCTCTATTACACTTGGTTTTCTCATCTTATGATTTTCAAGTAATATTATTGATTCATGAATAATTAAATCAAGGAAAAGTAAATTATGTTATTGATTTTTATCCTAAGATTAACAGGATAATGAGGTAGAAAATAAATAAAGAAAATATGGATAGATTAGAGAAAGTTAAAGGTGTAGAAAAATGTGTAAAAGAAAGTGAGATAAAAATAAGGAAACTGATGGAGTATAGTTTAACTTCGAATGTGGGTGTACAACTGATCATATTGGTGCCTCTAGTTGTTATGAACCACTTAAAGATAAATTTAATGATCATATAATTTATCTCAAACTCAATTCAATTTATTGGACTACCACATGGAGATCTAAACAAAAACCTAGTTTATTTTCTTGAATTCATTGATACTTTCCAATTTAATAATGTTTCCAGTGATTTGGTAAGATTTTTATTGTTTAGATTCCCTACAAAGGAAAAATAAAGAGAGTGGGTCTAAAAATTGACACCACATTAAATCACTACATGTGATAATATTGAAATAAAATTAATAAAAAGATTCTTCCCTACCTTTAAATCTATCAACATTTATCATAATATTTTAAATTTTAATCAATTTGATGACGAATCACTCTAAACTAATTGGGAGAGGTTTAAGGAATTATTATGTATTTATACTGATCATGGTATAAATATGTTATTAGTAGTATAAAAATTTTATAATGTTTAATCTCAAAGAAACAATTCAATTATGGATTTCACTAATAGAGGATAATTGATAATAAAGTTACCAAGAGAAATATATGAATTGTTGGATGAAATTTCTAGAAACATATTCCAATGGAAAACAAAATAATTTCAAATACGATGAGTCTACATGGACTACAATAGTAGATGAGTGAATGAATTTTTTTTCCTTGATAAATAAAATTAATGAGATGATGACCATGAACTAACCCCAAGGTATATACACTGGACATGCTAATTATGTTGATTGTAATCATTAAAATAATTTTCATAGTTAAAGGATACAATAACAAAGTCAAGGATACCAATAAAAATCACCAAGGTTCCAAAAATAATAAGGAATATCACTTTAAATTTAAATCAGTTCATTTTAGGAGACCATATCAACATTCTTGACAACCACCAGAGATATAATCATGGAGTTAAAGGTTGATTCAAAAGATCAGTAGGATTCCATAAGGAATATACGATTTTATGTGGGGTTGATTTTAATATAGCTTAAGGATAAACCAATAGAAGTGCTAGAGAGTGACATAGAGGTCAAATAATGTTGGGAATTTAAGGGTATAACCTTGAGTAGTGAGAAAGTCACATAGGAAAGTGTTGAATAAAGGAGAAAAAGTAAGAGAAACATGTATAAAAATAATAAAAAATTGAGGACAATATAAAGTATAAAGAAAATAAACCTTAGAAGGAAGTTATATAGGAAGAAAAAATATCTTAAAAACCACCAAAATCATTATCTGAAAGAATAAATCAAGGGAATATTTAGAGAAAAGGGGTAATTTCATGAATTTTTTAAGAAAATTCATATTAACATTCCTTTTTCCAAATCTTCAAAAAATATACCCATCTATGAAAAATTCATGAAATATTTTATTTTTAATAAAATAAAACTTGAGGAAATAGTCATAATACCACTAACTGTAGAATGATAAACCATGGTTTTGAGGACTCTACTGATGAATAAACAATATTTGGGTAGTTTTTCAATTCATATTAATATTATATCTTATGACTTTTGGAAAATATTTGTGTGATCTAGGAGTGATTGTAAATAATTTATCATACTTAATATTAAAAATATTTGGATTTGAGGAGATGAATACCATAAGAGTTGACCTTTAGTTGATAAACATAACGATGGTATATCCATGAGTTTTGATTGAAAATATTATGGTTAATGTGGATAAATTATATTTTTTAGATCAGATTCATTATCCTTGAGATATATGAACATAATACACCTCTTATTTTGGGAAGTCCATTTTTAGTTGAGGGAAGGGATTTGATTTTTGTTCAAAGTGGTGAGTTGTATTTGAGGGTTGGTGGTGAGAATTTGAAGTTCAATATTCATCCGTAGGTGAATTATTTTGATAAAAAGAAGAAGATTTTAGTGTGGATAACAATATGTAGTTAAAGGATGTTTCTATCATTAATGATATTATACAAATAGAAAATTTGAAAAATAAACAAGAAGGTGAAAATAAATAAAATATTGATAAAAGGATTATTCTTGAGAGGATTGTATATTTTAAACATTTTGTTGTGAAATAGGAGTTTAAATAAGGCCAATGAGTTTATTGAGTCCATGATTTAATATTTTACTTATCGATATTAACTAAAAATTGATAGATTAGACCTATGGAAGTGGATAAGGTGTTATATCAAGGAAGAGTAAAGTTTGTTTTAGATAAATGATAAAGACCCATTATTTGAAGGAATAACAACTTAAACCATTCATTGATCCAGACTAGGAAACTTCTCTCTAATATTCAATTACTTAATGAGGTGTTGTAATGAGAAACTTAAATACATTAAACAATGATATTTGTGGGATACAACTTGAATTTTATTTTTAAAATTTTTATTCTCTTAGGAATTAGTCTGTATAATATTTAGGAATCCTTTTTAGGATGTACACTCAATCAACCTCACTATTTTGTGCATAAATATAACAGGACTAATACTTTTATTTGGATAATTTTATTTTATAGGTCCATGATGAAGGAAGACACATGGAGAGAAAATTATGATAGAAAGGAAATAAGAATAAATTCATTGGATAATGGAGTATTTCATTTAATTTATTATATCTTATACTTTCCCAAATTGTTTTCATATATTTTCAAGGGAAGGGATTTTTCACTCCACACATAGATTTATTTTTTCATATCATTGATCTAGGATGAATAATTTTATCGGTAATCTCATCATGCCATGTTTTAGATAACATTTTTGATAATATTTAATGAGTAATATGTAGGATGAATGAGAAAAGAGAAAAATAAGTGTATTAATTTAATGAATCATGATTTAGGAGGATTGATTGATATATGTATGTGAATTTATTATAACATTTTTAGAAATTTATTTTCTAAAGTTCAATCTATTTGATTTGTTGTTTTTTATACATGCCATGAGTGATTTTAAATTTTTTTATGTTTCTTATTATTGAGATAGTTCTATTCTGTTTTTTATATTCTTTCATATGTTTTATTTATTGAGAGATTATTGGGATATATGTACTACTTGAACTTTCATAGATATTTTATTGAATCTATGAAAGAAATAAGTATCATTAAAATGATATAGGTATTTCTGATTTGATCCATTCATACCATTGAGAAATACCTTAATATTTTATATTTATTTTAAGCCCATACATTCTAGGAATAACCTTTATAGGGAAGCTACACTAAAAGCCTATTTATCTATCCTATCATACTCTTGTTATTTTTTTATGATGTATAATTGAATAAGTTTGGGTGAAGATGTTGTTCTATGGTTTCAAGGGGATGATTTGTAGTTAAAAAGTTAGGTATTATTATTGGTCATAGAGGAAAAGTTAATATATTTCCTTTAATTATTATTTACCATTTACCCTCTGAAAATGAAAAAAATTAAATATAAATAAAGAAATAAAATCATTATTGAAAAGGGAAAAAATGAAAAACATGATTTGAAAAATTAATTATTATTGGGAAGTGAATGTATACTCCATTATGAATATTTTCATGATTTTTTGTTTTATGAGATGGGGAAGAGTATTATTAGGTGAAATCATTTCTGAAAGATGAGTTTTTTTGAGAATTATACTATTTATCATACATTGAACTTAAGAGTTTAACATCCTTTTTGATCCATGTTATTTTTCACATAAATTCCTTAATAACCCTTATCCATAAATTCATTTGAGACTTTAATGAAATACCTCATGAATTATATTGATTATTTTATTTTTATGGTAGATATTGAGATGATTTTCCAGCCAATAACTAGATTTATATACTTATATTTTGATCATAACTCTAGTAAAACGTTTCTTGAGTAATTGGAGTTTTTTAATAATGGTAGATAAAAAGTGTCCTTCTTACTAATAATGAGTTGAAATATATGAATGAAATTTGAGTAAATTAAAAAAATTTCATGAGTTAATGTAAAAGACATAGTTGATTACTTTTCATAAAAATGAGGAATTGAAAAAGTATTTCTTAGGCTATGCTTGAATTTTTTTCCCTTATTAGAAACTATTTGATTTTGTAACTATTATGTCTAAACCTTGGTAGTAAGAGTTTAATTTTTGATATGTGGAGATTATATTCTTGAGGACAAACAAGAGTTTACGTGTGGGTGGATTTGATAGCTAAATTTCATACATTTATTTTTGTTCATAATTTTATTGATTTTATTTTTTTTAATTAAATGTATTTTAACTAATTTTTATTATTTATATGTTTTTATGTTTGAAAATTACATTTGAAGGGATTGTGATGATTTTTGGAGTGTTTCATATGAATGGATAATTTCTGGATGAGAAAATGAATTTTGTAAAAGGAAAGTAATATGTAATAAAAATAATTTGGTTGGGAGTGGATAAAATAAAATGAAAATAAAATAAATATGGATTAAAAATAAAGTCAACTACATCCTAGAACAACCTGAATAAGTCCATTAAACAAGAATACAAAGACAATGAGATATAAAATAGTGCATTTTGGAGGCCGCATATAAGAGATAATCCTAGAATGGGTCAGTGTTAGATAAGATAAGAGGTTTTGGAATGAGCCAACACCGAGAGAGAACCATGAAGTGCATCAAGAGAATCCTAGATTGTCAACCATTGACTGTGAAAAGTAGGAAACTAATATGAGATCAAAATGATGAATCTTTCATGAACTAACCCAAGCCACCCCATATATTGGGCACCTAATCCTACCCGTGACTTACCTAATAAATGTTCTTGATCATTTCAAGCTGAAGATAATATCTAAGGGAATCAATGAGTATCAGTGGGAATAATTTTACCCAATGAGTAAATAATAATCTAAGGTTATCCACATGGATGTATGGAATAAACATTAATTTAATTTGATTTCCATGTCATATAAATAAGTAGGTACAAAATATGAACATATTAAAATAGAGAATAAAATTAAAACCAAGGCATATAATGAACAAGACCAATAAATAGGGAAAACTAGCCAAACAGAAACACTTAAAGGATAAAAATAAAGAGTGAATAGATGAAGTCCTAAAATTATGATATAATAAATATTCTATAATAAAATAAAAGAATAAAATACACAAATACTATCTCTATGAACCAAGTGAATAACATAAAGTAGTCTCCATATCATACCTGAATTGTAACCCAAGGATCATCCTAGATGGATTAGTAGAACCTGAAAAACCTATAATGATGATATGCCTGATCTATACAACTTATTAGGTCACCAAAAACCAATCTAATCATACTAATTAAATATATAACTATTTTATTCTAGTTTTAAAATAGATATACAAAGTATTATTTTCATTTATTTGTAAAAACATTTATATGCTAATGTTTTTCAAATCCATTTTCCTTTCTAACATGAGGCAATCAATTTTTAAGAAAGAAAAAATATAACAACTTTTTAGAGAGAAGAGATATTTGAAACAAAATGAACATTTTGAAATAAGGTAGAACAGAGAGTATAATATAAGAAACCATTTTTTAAAAAATAACGTTCCATGTTAAGAAAATCATAACACACACAAAACTATTATTATGGGATACTAAGAGATACTATGTTAATATAGGACAAGGATCTATCAATACTAAAATATATACTGGATCCTGATATCAATAATATTCCCTAATACCCAGTGTTTCCATCACATGAATAATCGGGGGGAATATCCCATAAGAAAAATAAAATATATCTCAGGGTCACTAGCTAGTGGGGAATTGTAAACTAGTATAGTATGGATACTTTGACATCCCACCTAGACACCTTGGGTTACCCATGATAATAAATGGAGGGGAGTCAACCAATCTTTCCAAAATAATATATATGTATATATATATATATAACAAACTATTTTCAAAACAAGTTTCACCCCCACCTCTGAAACCCTCTAAAGAAAAAACCCCAATACCATAAAGATCATTTATCGAATACACAAGACCCTTCATTGGTAACCAACCTGAATATAACATCATGTAATCATTCATTTCTCAAGATACATGAAGCATGTTTTAGTGGGGGTTTATCTTTTATTGAAATCCATTTGGATGCTCCAATTAGGCCTTAAGAAAATTCCCTGATTAAAACTAAATCACAAAATTCACAATTTTAGAACCAAGCGACATGAGTGTAATCCAAACACTAATCATTGGAGTGGTTTATAAACCCTTTAAAATGTACAAGAACACTAATTTCCATGAGATAAATTTATTTTTTTTAGTTTAAACACCAAATCATATTTAATAATTCATCTCTCATTTTAAAAGAGACAATTAGGCATTTAGGTGAACACTTGGGGCTCATGGATTTCAAAAGGAGGGTTTAAATTTTTAAAAAAATGTGAAATATTCTTCACTTTTAAGAATACCAAAGGGAATCAACACCTTTTTTTATAAAATCTTCTAAATATATTTGATAATAATTTTAAAATACCCCAAACAAGTAATTAAAACTACAAGAAATAACAGTTCTAAATTTAAAGAGTAATGCGTAGGACCACCTACCTTGAAACTTATCTCCTTTGTAAATGATGATGATAATACATCAATATAGAACCTGATAATCCCAAAATGATCTAGTGAAAACTAAAATATAAGGAATATGTAAGAACCTAGATCTTCTTCTCAGGTATGTTTTTCCTTTTCGGGTCGTTTTTTAGAAAGGAGGGAAATCTGGAAATTTTCAAAGTACACGCCGTGTACTTTATGAGTACACGCTGTGTACTACGATGCCATTAGATCATGTATGCTGGCCGTGTAATGACCACACACACGACCATGTAGGGGTGACATGGAGGCCGACTAATGCAGAGTACAGAAAGAGAAATTAAAGGCCGTGGACTCCAAAAGTACACACCATGTACTTTGTTTTTTTCATTAAACACACCGGGGTCGTGCCGGATAGACATAAAAAACCCTCTTTTAGGTTTGGTTCATCTGAGAGCAAGGGTATGGTTTTGAATCTTTGATGAGCCCCTGAGACTCCATCCATCCTCTGATTCAGACACCATTAGTTGAATTGGAATCACATCAGTGAGTTCTTCCTTCTCCCAGAGCATCATTTTCCAATTACTCCTTTTTTCCAAGTTATCATGGGTTGAACGTTTTATGAATTTTCATAGATCTATGAAGTTATAAGGAGATTCAAGCCTTGTGGTTCAATTATATAGATCTCCTAACATCAAGGTAGGTGGTTTGTGCCTTTCCGTTGAAATTCCTTGAATATTATGTGAAAATTCCACCAATACCCATGAACGGGGTGTTGCGTGTTTACCATTTTACCCCTGTAGTATGCATTCCATGCTTCTATGCCTATGTAGAGGATACTTGAATATGAATATGGTTGAACTTCTATGCTTTGGATGTTTTTCCCATGCCTTGTTCTATTTTTGACCGTTGGTCCTGTTTAGCCTATTGGACGTTTACCAATTTTCCATGCCTTATGGTTGTAGGATGGAGTGTTGTTTTCTATCAGGATTGATATATCATAGATTGGTTTGACAAGTATCTCTGTAGATTTTCTTTGGCCATATAGCATTCTTATGCATTGACATACATGGGGCTGTGAGAACCTGGTGTAGTATACTATATGGGGATAGACCGAGTGAGCTTCCTCATAGAGTCTTTGATATTTATAGACTATAAGGGAATAGACTGAGTGAGCTTCCTCGGAGAGTCTTTGGTTTAATTTGAATTTCCTTAAACCACTCCAGGCTATAAGGGGAATTTACCAGGTGAGATTCCTTAGAGAGTCTATGAACGACCATGAGCTATAAGAGGAATTGACTGAGTGAGCTTCCTCAGAGAGTCACTTGACCTTGGGGCTATAAGGGGAATTGAACTTGTGTGCTTCCTCAGAGAGTCCATGACTAACTTACACTATAAGGGGAATTGACCATGAGTGCTTCCACAGAGAGTCTTTATGAATTCTTATGACAGAACCAGAGGGCTTAGGATGAGTGTATTGCCTAGAGGGTTGCTTGTACTTGATAGGTAGGACCAGAGGGGATGGTTGTGAGTACTTCTTAGAGGGGTACCTATTTGTGTTCAGTCGTTGCTTGATACTGACACTGTGGATTGTTTACTGCTAAGTACATTCATGTTTACTACTTTCTGTACTTTTACCTGCCATATATTCACTGACTATTAGGCACAAATCTTCAGGTGGTTTCATACTGGGATTTAGTTTCACACCCTGTTTGGGTCATGTTTTTGGGCCCAAGCAGATTATATTATTGTAGGTATAGACAAGGGAAATCACCCTTCCACTTCAAGTACTTGATTTGCTGAGGAGCTGGAGAGCATGGGACCAAGCTTAGGATTGCGATGCTAAGGAGATGTTATATGTTTCTTTCGTACTTGTTTTTAGTACTGCTTGTATTTCCATCATTGTGACTTGTTTAGATACTTTCTTTCACATATGTATCATGCATTCTATATATATATGCTCCTGCTGTTTGTCACATTTTGTCTTCTGTTGTTTACTTGTGTATGGATTTTTTACTGCTTCCGCTATTGTTTATATTTTCTCTTCCGCTGTGTACTCTGCCATTGAGGGCATACTTTCCCCACTATTACACCCAATTCCCTCGCTGCTAGTCGACAGCCTCTGGAATTCAGGGAAATGCGCTTGAGGCCATGTGACCAACCGTGTACGGGGTGCCTCTGGGTGGCTTCCAGAATTTAGATGTTACAAAGTGGTATCAAAGGTAAGGTTTTCTTTTCTATTGACTTTTAGTTTGGAGCCTATAGTCAGGGATCAGATGGAATAGGTACTTGGTAATAAGCTATTCCAGAGAGTAGCTAATCCGTGTACAGGGAAAAACCAATCTACCTCATTATTGCAATTTTCTGATTTTTCATTTTTACAGTTGATTTTATTTTCACCGTTGAGTGATTCACATGATTTGAGCTATTACTATTGACATTATTGGGGTTCTATTTATATCGTAACCTGATGAGATGATGTTATGCCATCTCAGGCATCATATAGTCACTTGCTAGAAATCACATGTCATGCATTCTTTCCATTCCATTTAAGATGCATTAGAAATTGCATCTTGTTGTGATAGATGTTGTGTAGAATATTCATGTTGTTGTGATAGATGCCCTGATAGAATACTACTATTGATAATTATTGCTTTGTGTAAGGCTCTGTTTGGATGAACGCCAAATTTTGGTTCTTGAGGTGTTATGGGCCCTCATGAATCGTAATTTGGTGGGTCATTAGCTTGTATTTTCTTGTTTATAACATGTATAAGATGCCAAGATTTGATTCTCGAGGTGTATGGGCCCTCACATATCAGAATTTTGCACCTTAACGCTCGTTTTCTATGTTTTTTGTGCTCTGGAGAAATTTCTGAGGCTACTGTCCGGAAAAACCCAGAATAAACGATGTGTACTTTATGAATACACGCAATATAGTCTATAAACATGTCACTGACTGTGTGGGCAGGGACACGGGGTTGTGAAAATCTTGCAGGAACACGCCGTGTACAATACATACACGCTGTGTTGTAGTGACCGTGTGTCTACCTGTGTGAATAATGACACGGATGAGGGAAACTTGAGATATACACGCCATGTCGGGATTGAACACGCAGTGTCATATAAACTAAGTATCCGGTCATGTAATGAACAACATGGATGGATAAACCTTAAGCCTATACATGCTGTGTCGACTTTGAATGCTTTTTGTAATCTGACCTAGGTACCTGGCCGTGTCACGAACAACACGGGTTGGTGTTATCCTTTAATGTACATGCCATGTCCACCTGAAGTACACGTCGTGTAGAGTGAGCTGTGTAACCGGCCATGTAACTAACAACACAGTTCGTTGAAACTTTTCTGGTATACGTCGTGCCTGTCGTGAACACGTCGTGTAGTCTAGGATTAAGAGGACCATGTGGGTTAGCCATGTGAGGAGACTCGGGTAGGGTAATAGAGTTCAAGTACATGACGTGTCTAGGGACAACACGCCATGTGGTTGGGGTGTTACATGATCAGTAGTGGTAGAAGTACACGCTCATGTGAATGGCTTAAGTGAACACGATGTGTAGTGTTTATACACACCGTGTAGTCAGTTTTGTAAAACATGAATGTTTTATTTCTCCTATTCCTTTCTTGAACTCTTATGTTTTTAGTCCTTGATAATCTTGATCTAATGTGTGCGCTTGACCTTGTAGAGTCATGACAACGAGACGTCCTCCGGTTGTACACCAGTTGCTATACGGTGATCAGACACCGGATATGGTGGATCAGGGACTTCCAGAAGATCCTCCTATTGTTCCAGCCTTGGCACCAGTCGTTATACCCGACACAAGTGCTGATGCACAATTCAATGAAGGCTTTCTGAAGATGATGTAGACTTTTCATGGAGCGTCATCTTCTGCCTCGTCGATGATGAAATTGACATGGTTTTTTCAATAGTAGCATCCTCCTACTTTCTTAGGTGATGGAGGACACCAGGCTTCAGAGTCAAGGATAGAGGACACACTAATGATTTTCGAGCATATAGAGATACCTATAGAGAATAGGGTGAATCTCGCTACCTATATGCTCCAAGACTCTGCCAAGAGGTGGTGGGATATGATCTCAGAGTTGGGACACTAGCAGAGTATGACTTGGGATGTGTTTCAGAACATATTTTATGATTACTTCTACCTAGAGACCTTGAGGGCCGATCGATCCAGAGATTTTATGAGTCTGGAGCAGGGTACTCTTTCTGGTATGGAGTACTCATCTCGCTTTACTGAGCTATAACATTTCATGCTTATTCTAGGAGGTGATGAGTTGTTCCTTGTGTGGAAGTTTGAGTATGGTCTGAGGCATGGCATATGATCATAGGGGAACACATTTAGGTTGACTTCGATACCTTCTATCATCAACCAGACGCTGATCACAGAGTGCAATCTGAAGGATTCTGGAGTAGTGAGCTAGGGCGGTTCGACATCCAAAGTTAGTGTTCCTCCTACGGATAGCAGGAAGCACCATAGGGAGTCTGCTCAAAGAGATCAGAGTAGATGGGAAGTATCTTTAGGAAGCCATATAGTATGATACGAGTGCAGGAGGAGAGGGTATACTTGGCCCCGGTGCCTGAGAGACCCGATGAAGTGCCGATCTTGCGGCAAGATGAGCCATCTTCAGCGTTTCTGTCAGATCTTCTCACCTGCAGCTGGTGGCAAGGGTTCTTCTATGACCCCACGTTCAGGAGAAGCATCACCAGTTTCTCACCAGTCTAGGAACTGGAGTTCCTCTGGCTATTCAAGTTGAGGCGGAGGTTACAACCATAGTGGTTAGTTACTAGGTTATTAGCGACAGCAGAGTGGATCAGCTCAGAGTTGCCAGACAGGGTCCCAGGCCCATGGGGCCTTCCAAACTTTTGCATTGGAGCAGATCCAGTAGGATTAGAATCCATGACCTTCTACAGTTCAAGGTACGATCTTATTTTCCTTGTATTATCTACAGCTCTTTTCAATACAGGGTCTTCCCATATCTTTGTATCTGTCATTGTTGTGGAGAGTCTTGGTCTCTGAATCTTTTCTTCTACCGACATCTTGAAACTAGAAACACCGTTGGGGACTAGGAAGACTAGTGTACGTCAATGCAAGGAGTTACCTATTGAGGTTGGTGAGTGTCACTTTCTATGGGACCGATATGTTCTAGAGATGACAGTTTATGATGTAATTCTCGGGATGGACTGGTTAGTTCCCTTCCAGGTAGTTTTCGATTGCTATCGTCACAGGGTGAGTTTCATATCACCAGAGGGGGAGATATTTTCTTCACAAGGGTGAGTGGGATGTCCAGGCAAGAAAAGTAGGTCCAGAGAATCTTAGGTTAGGATGAGTTACATCCCAGATTGCTAGTCTTTATCTGGATGATCATGGGACTTCATTTTTAGACATTCCTCCATTGTTGGATTGTTTCAGGGATGTTTTTCTAGAAGAAATTTCAGGGTTTCCCTTGGATCACGAGGTATAATTTTTGATCGATATTGTTCCAAGAGAAGCACTGCTTTCCATTCCTCCTTATAGGATGGATACACCAGAGTTATAGGAGCTCAAGAAGCAGTTGGAGAAGTTACAGGAAAAGGGTTTAATCCGACCCAGAACTCCTCCCAGGGGTTCGCCTGTCCTTTTTGCAAAGAAGGAAGACGGTACTCTCACGATTTTCATCGATTATCGGAAGCTGAACCAGTTGACGGTCAAGAACTGATATCCCTTACTGAGGATTGATGATCTCTTTGATCATCTTCGAGGAGCCTGGGTGTTCTCGAAGATTGGATTGAGGTCTGGTTACCATCAGTTGCATGTTAGACCATCATATATACCTCTTACAGCCTTCGGGAGCAGGTACGGTCTATATGAGTATACAGTTATGTCGTTCTGTCTCACAAACATGACTGCAATTTTAATGGCACTGATGAACTGAGTGTTCAATCCATACATGGATTCCTTCATGGTTGTCGTTGTGGAAGGTATCTTGGTGTACTCTCACACTCGACACGACCATGCCACACATCTTGAGATTGATCTGAGTACACTGAGAGAGAATTAGTTATATGCTAAGCTCTCAATGTTCCACTTTTGGATGGATCAGATTCACTTCATAGGTCATGTTATCTCAGAGACAAGAGTGTTCGTAGACCCAAAGAAAGTGAGAGCAATAGTTTCTTGGGAGCATCTGAAGAATGTATTTGAGGTGAGGAGTTTTCTAGGGCTGTATAGATACTACAGACACTTCATACATGACTTTTCACACTTAGAAGCGTCGTTGACGGGTCTTACTAAGAAAAACGAAAAGTTCATGCGGTCATATTCTTGTGAGTCAGCCTTTCAGGATCTGAAAGGGAGGTTGACTTCAACACCGATACTGGTATTTATAGAGTCGTTCAAGATATATACTGTTCACTATGATGTATCAGGTATCGGGTTGGGAGTTGTGCTTATATAGGGATATGGAGTCGTTACGTATAGGTCTCGGCAGTTGAGGCCACGCGAGAGGAACTACCCGACACATGATCTGGAGATGGAAGCTGTTGTTCAAGACCTATGCTTTTAGAGACATTATCTGTTGGGAGAGCATTTTGTGGTTTTCACCAACCACAAGTGTCTCAAGTACATTTTCACTCAACATGATTTGAATTTGAGATAGAGAAGGTGGGTTGAGTACCTACAGTCCTTCGACTTCGATCTTGCCTATATGCTTGAGAAATGAAAGGCTGTGGCTAATGCACTGAGCATGAGGACTCAGATATAGGTATTTTAGGAGGCCAGCAGTGAGTGACAGCTTATGGATCTGTTCTCTGAGATGCATTTGGAGGTGCACGATAGACAAGGGAAAAAGTTTCTATCTTCTATAGTTGTTACCTCTACCCTTCTTGACTGAGTGCGAATGAGGTAGCTATCAGACTCAGAAGGCCTAGTCTTGTGGGATAGTGTGTCAAGAGAGGGCCCTCTTCCTAGATGGACAGTAGGAGAGGATGAAATATTTCATTTCCAGGGGCACGTATGGGTGCTAGCAGATATACGCGAGGAGCTGATGTCGGATTTTCATTCCTCTATTTGGAAATTTCATCCTGGTGTCACTAAGATGTATCGTGATCTACACCACTAGTATTGGTGGCTAGGTATGAAGAAAGATGTTGCAGGTTTTTTCATGAGGTGTTCCACCTATCAGCAGGTGAAGGTAGAGCATCAACGACCAGCAGGGCTTCTACAGGAGTTACCAATTCCTAAGTGGAAGTGGAATGATGTCACGATGGACTTCGTGGCTGGGTTTCCGAGGTCACCTCGAGGGAATGATTCCATATGGGTTGTCATTGACAGACTCATGAAGGTTGCTCACTTCTTTCCAATAAAGGAGACCTTCAGTGTTGATGAGCTGGGACGTTTGTATATCCGAGATATTGTACATTTACATGGGGTTCCCCACTCCATTGTATCAGACAGGGATGCATGTTTTAATTTCTCAGGTCTGGCAGGGGCTTCAAAAGGCTTTGGGTACACAAGTAATTTTGAGTACAACATACCACCCTCAGACAGATGGCCAGTTTGAGCATACAATTAAGGTACTTGAGGACATTCTCCGAGCATGCATTCTGGATTTTAGAGGTTCTTGGGAGAAGCATATACCTCTAGTGGAGTTTGCCTACAACAATAGTTTTTAGGAAATAATTCATATTTCACATTACAAGGCTTTGTACGGTAGGCCATGCCAATCACCCTATATTGGATGGAGGCAGGAGAGGCAGCTATGCTGGGACCTCATCTCGTTTAGGAGACCACGGAGTAGATACAGTTGATTCGGAAGAGGATGGCTACTATGCAGTCTCGTCAGAAGTCTTATGATTATCTGTGGAGATGACCTCTGGAGTTCTAGGTTGGGGATCAGGTTTTCCTACGTTTCACACCAAGGTTGGGATACAGGAGGATTCGGAGATAGGGTAAACTTTCACCGAGATACATCGGTCTGTTTGAGGTGTTGGAGAGAGTTGGGCCAGTTGCCTATCAGTTTCATTTACCTAAGAGGTACCCGGATGTGCATGACATCTTCCACGTTTCTCAGCTCCGACGTTACTTTTCAAACCTTTCTCATGTCTTTCAACCGGATTAGGTTGAGTTAGAGGTAGATGAATCGTTCGAGGAGAATCCCATCCAGATTGTTGATCATATTACAAAGGTTCTCCATGGACAGTCTGTTCCTATGGTATGATTTCTATGGCCTCACGGGCAGATACAGGATGAGACATGGGAGTGAGAGGATGATGTAAAAGCACAGTGGCTAGAGTTGTTCGGGGTTTCTTCTTCTATGTCGCGCTAGGGGAATTCAGGGATGGACATAATTAAGGGGGGAAGTTTGTAGGAACCCAAATCTTCTTTTCATATATGTTTTTCCTTTTCTGGTCGTTTTTTAGATTGAAGGAAAATTTGGAAATTTTCAAAGTACACGCTGTGTACTTTATGAGTACACGCCGTGTATTGCAATGTCGTTGGAGCGCATGTGCTGGTTGTGTCATGACCACACACATGACCATTTATGTTTGATAAAACAATATTTTGTTTAATATTTTATTGATAATATATGATATAATTTCCTCACATTATGTTAAATATGTTCAATTATGAAATATTTTGGAATAGATCATTCTTTTGCAAATTTGATGAAAATTCCAGTTTCACCCTTTTAAAATTCATTGTAGTATTTTAGGAATATATATATTTATGTAAATTATTTTGACTTATAATTTTGTAAATGTGTTCTTGACTTAATGGGATACAAATTCTATGGAGGATATGAGAACTCTATTGTGCATTTTAGGAGAGTAAATGGGCCATCAAAACAATGCTGGACAGAACAATCCAGATTGGACGTTACTTTACCATTTGGGTCATCTCTTCTTCATAAGGGCTTGTATTGATCCCATATTTTGAAATAATCTTGGGAACATAATTAGGAATAAATAATACTTCTAGAAGTCCAAACTATGCGGTTCAACTAGGAATAAAATATTTGGACGAGTTTTTATTTCACACTTAAAAAAGTTATGTAACCCTAGCCCTCAAAAACTCTATTTAAAGGGAGTTTTAACTATTTGAAAAGGATGGTATAGGTATTGGGAAGGTTTTTTCGAAAGGGTGTCTCTTGGGATCCCCTCACAACTCTTGTAAGAAGGAAGGCTTTGTGAAAACATATCTTTTAAAAAGGCACTCCCCTCCTACCTCCTCTTTGTAATTATTTTCTTTCATGTTTGTATCTTGAATTTTTCTTCAATTTACCTACTGTGTTCTTCCATTTTTTTCTTATCTCAATCTTCCTAATTGTGTTAGAATCAAGAGTGGAGAAAATATTGGGTTCTACCCTTTCAATCCTTTTCACATGCAAAACATCTCCATGATGACCACACCGCCCATGGAAGAGTAGTTTTTTAGTGATCAATCTATCTTCTACCCTCTTCATTTAATTGTTTTGAATAATTGAGACACTGTAATTCACTGAATATGATTCATGAATTGAGTTTTAATATTATAATTAACTAATAAAGTAATTGAACAATTAACACAAAAACACGCGAGGTTGAGATTTTGTGTAAATTGTGAGAACACGATCTTAATCGGTAATACAAGACTACACGAGATTAATTTGTAGAGTTCAAATATAAAACCTAAACACAATTAATCCTCATTTCCAAAATGGATATGTGATATAATTAACCACTGACCATAATCTAACCTTAGAACAACAATCAAAGCAGGGTGCTGCGATTGCGTGTTCCGAAGCTAGCCTATGGTTTAAATAATATCATCCTTGTGGTTAAGTTAACTCTAGTAGGGTTCGAGGGTCAAAAAATTAGGGGATCATAATTAAGTGGATATTTATTTAAATTATAATTATCAATAAGTAAATGAATAGGTATAGTTAGATCAATTACACCTTTTAAAATATTTTCCAAAAAAACATCTTTTTGTTGCGTCTTTTTAATCAAACTTCTTTTCAAAATTAAAAACAAAAAAATGAAATCTTCTTCCAGAAAACTTCTTCAAGTTTTATAAACAATAAAAAACCCTAAATCCTTTCAATTAGTGTTTAAATTATTTTCTATTTTATTTTTAAAATACATTTAAGAAGTTGTTTTAATTTACTTCCTCTTTTGAGAGACGACCTTGGTCAGCCACTCTGCTGCACCTAAGTACCAAAAAACCACTAATCATTTGAGGGATCCCATGACATCACTCTTTCAAATTGGCGTCGTTTCCGAGTAGGAAAGTAATTTATTCAACCTATTATAGGTATTTATTTTATTTTTCATTTAATTCTTTTATTCTCCTCTGTCTTTCTTCTTTCCCCCGTTTTTAAGTTTTTCTCTTCTCTTACTCTCTTCTATTATTTTAATCTGACCAAATCATACTTATCTTCTTTTTATCATGGTCCAATTGTATTCATTTACTTTTTATCTTTTATTTATTTATGACACGAACTAATCTCTAAGATCTCTTAGATCTTGACCCTGAGATTGAACGTAGCCTTCGAGCTCGAATCACAAATTATCAGTCTACGGAAAATTTCAACATTCAATTAGTTGAAGAATTCCTCCACTCTCAGAATATTTAAATTGGAATCAATTAAAATTCAAACATAAAACAAGAACCAATTTCTGAAAATAAAAGTAAATTAATAAAACTATTCGCGAATTGGCTACACCAGATACTAACTATCAACCAAATTGTATTGCATACCCAAATCTCGAATCAGACTTTGAACCGAAATCTAGGATAATTGATCTTCTTCCAAAGATTCATGGATTATCTGGTGAGGATCCAAATAAACATTAAAAATAATTTAATGTGGTTTTCTCAACCTTAAAACGAAGAAATTTTTCGGAAGATCAAATCAAAATAAGAACATTCCCATTCTCACTTGATGGAGCTGCAAAAGACTGGATGTATTATTTACAACCTGAAGATGTATCTTGTTGGAATGATTTAAAACGTCTTTTCTTTCAAAGATTTTTTCCAGCATCAAGGACCAAATCCATTTGTAAGGAGATATTGGGGATCAAGCAAGCGCAAGGAGAGTCAATGTATGAGTACTAGGAGTGATTCAAGAAGTTGTGTGTAAGATGTCCACATCACCAAATTAGTGAGAAACTCCTCATCCAGTACTTCTATAAAGGACTCACACCTATGGAGAGAAACATGGTGGATTCTGCAGCTGTAGAATCATTAGTGGATAATACACCAGTAGCTGCACCGACATTGATCGACAAAATGGACCAAAACTCCCAACAATTTGGCGATTGAGCTACACCACATTTCAGGGGAGTAGATTAGGTCAGTCCTTATCCTGAAAGTAATTTTATTGCTACTAAGTTAGAAGGATTGACCACTACGGTGAGGAAAATTTCATTGGCTCAAAAGACATCCCAACCCCCTCCTTCAAGGCCACGTGGCATTGGCACTAAGACAAGCCACCCAACTGACTGTTACCCACAACTACATGAGACAGAGGATTGCAAAAAAGTATTCCCAGGGAGACCTTATCAGCAGTAACAATCATATCCTCAAACGAATCTTGATTACTTTGCACCAACATACATCCAAGGGTGGAAGGATCAATCGGACATGAGGTATGGCACTGGACAACAACAAAGTCCACCCTTTCAACAAAACTTCCAGAAGCCTACACCTTACCTACAAGGATTCCTACAACCCCAAGGAAGATTTGAAGCCCAAACATTAACAAGCCAACAACAAGGGAATCCCCCACCAAAGGTAGATTCTAATAATGATGATCTTTTGAAACAAATTGTTCTTAATCAACAGAATGAGTTGAAGAGTCAAGGTTTAGAGCTGAGGGAGTTGAAGACACAAATGAGCCAGATTTATACTGCCCTCCGTGAACTGGTAAGTAATAAATCTAGTAATCTACCTTCCCAAAATACTCTAAATCCCAAGGGGAATGTCAGTGACATCACATTGAGAAGTGGGAAGCAAATGAACGATACATCTATACTTACCATTCCACCGGGATTCACCTCAACTCCAAAAAAGTCCAATTCCACATCAACTAATGAGAAACCCAAGGAGAAAGATAAAGGTAAGCAAAGGATTAATGATTTTCCTCCTAAAACCCTTTCTCTTCCAAACCTAGTTGTACAAACCAAAAATATGGCTGAAGAAGCAATCCAAAAGAAGGTTTTGGACACATTCAAGTGTGTGGAGATCAACATTCTTCTACTTGAAGCCCTTAAGAAAATCCCAAGGTATGCGAAATTCTTAAAAGAACTTTGTACCAATAGAAAGAGGCCTCAAGGGAAATGAAAGGATCAATATTGGAAGTAATGTTTTAGTACTCATTACAACAACTCTAGAAATGCCAACAAAGTGCAAGTATCTCAGGACATTCACCATCCCATGCACCATAGGGGAGTTACACTTTTCTGATGCACTTTGTGATTTGGGAGATTCCATAAATGTGATGCCTCACTCTATATTCTCTTATTTATAGGTTGGTGAGCTGAAACCGATGAGAGTAGTGGTGTAGTTGGCGAATAGAGCTACGGAATATCCAACAGGAGTCTTTGAGGATGTACTTGTCTGGGTAAGAGACCTGATCTTTCCAGTAGATTTCCACATTCTTAACATGGATGATGATCATGTAAGTTCTCATGCCCCCATTATCCTAGGTAGACCCTTCCTCAAAACTACAAAAACTATCATAAATGTCAATGAGGGTACACTTTCCATGGAATTTGGGGATTAAGTAGTGATAATTAATGTTATCGATTCCATGAATTACCCCTTAGAGGATCATTCTGCATTTTTTATCTCCCATTTTGAACCACCAAATTAAAACCCCATGGAATTTGATTGTTCTATTCTTAGGGAGATTCTGAGTATTGGTTCTAGTTTGATGTCTAAGAGTACTTCCACACCTATTTATAATGCACAATACTCTCTCAAATTTTATTTTGAAATGGAATCATATTCTAATTTTGATCATTCGAAGTCTGATTATGACATGGCTATTGAGTAGGATAATGGATTTTATGCTTTATTCTATGATTTTGATGATGCATATTCTGATAATGATTTTCATTGTGCACATATTTCAATTCCTTCAATGTCTCCATCCATACACCACCCCCCTTCATTGGATCTCATGCCATTGCCACCAAATCTCAAATACTCATACTTGTTGAGTGGTGAGATATTACTTCTTATAATTGCTAAAAATCTTTCTTTTGAACATAAAGAAAAACTTTTGAATCTTTTGAGGGAGAACATTAAGGCAATCGGGTGGACCTTGGCTGACATATCTGGTATTAGACCCTCCCTTTTCATGCATAGGATTATTTTGGAGGATGGGGATGAACTGGTTAGGTATCCACAAAGGAGAATCAATCCAACCCTTCTGGAGGTTGTTAAAAAAGAGGTTGAAAAATTGATTGAGGCAGGTATAATCTATCCCATTTCAGATTCCCAATGGGTGAGTCCTATTCAGGTTGTGCATAAGAAAAGTGGTGTTATGGTTATAAAAAATGATAAAGAGGAGTTAGTTCTGATGAGGGTACAAATTAGTTGGCGTGTGTGTATTGATTATAGGAAACTAAACAATTCCACTCGCAAAGACCATTTTCCCCTCCCATTTATTGATGAGATGCTTGAGAGACTAGTTGGGAAGACACACTATTGTTTCTTCGATGGATTTTATGGATATTTTCCGGTTCCTATAGCTCCGAAGGATCAGGAGAAGACTATATTCACATGTCCCTTTGGCACGTTTTACTACCAAAGGATGCCATTTGGACTTTGCAATGACCTAGGTACCTTCCAGATATGCATGGTGAGTATTTTTTTTATTTTATTAAGACCTACATGGATGTATTTATGGATGATTTTACAGTGTATAGATCCTCAATTTATGAATGTATAAGTAGTTTGGGAAAGGTTTTTAATCATTGTATTGAATATAATTTGGTCTTGAACATTGAAAAGTGTCATTTTATGGTAGATCATGGCATTGTCTTAGGGAATGTAGTGTCAAAACATGGGATAGAGGGTGATAGATTTAAGGTAGGTATTATTTCATCCTTACCATATCCTTCATCTGTACGTGATGTTAGATCTATCCTAGGGCATTTAGGATTTTATCGGCGCTTCATCAAAGATTTTAGTAAGATTTCTCTTCCTATGTCACGATTACTTCAAATGTATTCTGATTTTGTGTTTGATGTTTCTTGCAGGACTTCCTTTGATGAGATAGAGAAGTGTCTAACCACTCCACCGATCATACAACCCCCACGGTGGGAGCTTCCTTTTGAGCTTATGTGTGACGCCTCCAAATTTGCAGTTGGATCTGTCTAATATCAGAGGGTGGAGGGATGTTCACATGTGATTGCCTATGCATCGAGGACAATGGATTCAACCCAATCAAAATAAAAAACCACGGAAAAGGAGTTTCTTGATATTATATTTGATTTAGATAAATTCCTTTCATATTTATTGGGATCTAAAGTAGTTGTTTTTTCTGACCATGCAGCTCTGAGGTACCTCTTGAAGAAGCCTGTTGTAAAGCCCATACTTATCCGATAAATGCTCCTTCTTCAAGAATTTGACATTGAGATGAAGTAAAAAAAGGGGTTGGAAAACCTAGTGGAAGACTACATGAGTAGGCTTACTCACACACTAGATGATGACACCTTGGACCAGGTACCACTTCGGGACACTTTTCCCGATGAGCATCTTTATTCCATCTTAGGTACGCATCCTTGGTATGAAGATTTAGTAAACTACCTTGTTGCCTCTGAAATACCTGCAAATTTAAAGAAACATCAATTTCAAAAATTAAAGAGTGAGTCAAGATTTTATGTTTGGGATGATCCACACTTATGGTGCATGTGTAGTGACCAAGTTATTAGGAGGTGTGTTCCTGATCATGAGTTTGAATCTGTTTTTCAATTCTGTCATACACTTACTTGTGGTGGACACATTGGACCCCAACGGACAGCTATGAAAGTTTTGGACTCTGGATTGTATTTTCCTAGTTTATTCCATGATGATCACATGTTTTGTAATTCATTCTACCATTTCCAACACACTGGGAACATTTCTAGGAGACATGAGATGCCCCAACAACCCATACTATTCTATGAGATTTTTTATGTATGGGGAATCGATTTTATGGGTCCTTTTATGAGATCATTTTATTTTTTGTATATTTTGGTTGTTGTTGATTATGTGAGAAAATTGGTGGAGTCTAAGGCCACTAGGACTAATGATTCTCATGTTGTTGTGGACTTTGTCAAAGCACATAATTTTTGCAGGTTTGGAGTACCGAAGGCCATTATCAGTGACCAAGGGACACACTTCTTCAATCATAATTTTTCTTCCCTTCTTCTGAAGTATAGGGTGAAACAAAAAACATTAATACCATACCACCCTCAAACAAATGGCCAGGCTGAGGTTTCAAATAGGGAATTGAAACAAATTTTGTAGAAAACTGTGCATCCAAATATGAATTATTGGAGCAAGTGCTTAGATGATGCATTGTGGTCTTATAGGACATCATAAAAGACACCCATTGGTATGTCCCCATTTCGGATTGTTTTTTGGAAAGCATGTAATCTCCCCAAGGAGGTTGAGCATTGGGCTTATTGGGCTATAAAGAAATGAAACATGGATTTGGCCCAAGCTAAAATCCAAAAGAAGCTGCAAATTCAAGAGCTTGAGGAGATTTTATTGTCTTCATATGAGAACTCATGGTTGTAAAAGGAAAACTCAAAATCATATCATGATAGAATCATCCAACAAAAGGAGTTTCATGTTGGAGAGAATGTCCTTCTCTACAGTTCATGACTGAAGCTAATGCCTGGTAAGTTGCATTCCAGGTGGTTAGGTCCTTATGTTGTGACTAATGTTTTTCCTTATGGTGCAGTGGAGATCACATAAGAGGACAAAAGAAGGAGATTTACAGTCAATGGGAAATGTTTGAAGAGATAAATTGAGGGAATTCCTACTGATGTAGTGGATTTTATCACACAACATGACCCCATCATCACTTGAGCACATTAGGCTGTTCCTAACCCTTTAACTTTTTTATTATTTGTCCTATTTAAAATTTTTCATTTCACGTGCATATATAATCTAATGGGTTCACATTGAGGACAATGCAATATTTTAAGTGTGGGGGAGGGAACCTTTTAATTTAGTAATTTTAATTGTTTCCCTATTTTTCAATAATTTAAAAAAACAATAAAAAGTGTGTTTTTTAAATTTTGTGTGTTTATTTTTCAATTTTTTGTGTGTTTTTGAAACTTTTGAGCTGAAATTATTATCATCACCATTTTTAAATCCATGTCAATATGTGAAATAATTTATACCTTGAAACAATGCTTAAATGAATGCTGAAAATGACTTTGTTTCAAGTTCAAGTATTTAGCAATTTCATGAAAAGTACACTGAATTTTGAATCCCATACCACATCTAACTGTCTTTATATTTGAAATCACTTTCCTGTGAGGCTTCTAAAACATTATTTTCATATTATTTACATTCACCTCACTTCTTGAGAGAACCAAACCATGCGTTATTTAACCAGAATTTGATTTATTCCTATCAAAACATGAGGGTTTGAGGTACTTATGTTTAAATGATTGAGACATTTTTTTGGTATTGAATCCCCTATTTCAAAGAATCATTTTTTATAATGGAATCCCTTGAAAATTTAATCCTTGTAGCCCTTAGAATCCATGAACAACCTGTTAGGTTTGCCACATTACAAGCCAATTTCCCCTATCCAACCAACTCTTGAAGTGAAATTGCATAATCTAGTTGAACTTAAGTGTGGAGGAAGTTGTCTTGTGTTTTGCTACCACATTTTGTGATACTTCGGGTGAAAAACTAAATTCTGAAGAGATGTGTTTTCTACTGAAGAAAATAATTATATTTAAAGCTGTGCCTTTTCTAGAGCTTTCATGATAAGTGAATATGTGCCTTTTCTAGAGCTTCTAATAGAGGTAGAAAGCTCTGCCTTTCTGAAGATTTCAAGAAAATCAGGTTTGAGAAGATTGAAAATTTTGCTGCTGAATGATGAATGGTGTAAAATTTTCATGAATGTTCATGATGATGGATCTTAATTTATAATATGGAGATTTAGGAGGAGACCATATTTATGTGAAAACTAGACTAATGTAATTTTTCTTCAAAAAGAGTCAATCCCTCCTCATTCAGCCTCAGAGTTTTTCACATCTAAATCCTACCAACTGAAAGCCACAAAAAAACCCTAAAATGTCCTCATGATAAACATATGTCCTTGACTTAAATCAGGTGGTGATGTAGGAATTTATCAAGCCTATGGTGACCCTTGTATGAGTTTGGATGAGAAAGACATTTCTAAAAGTTGAAATTTGTGTGATAAGATAAAATTCAAGTGAGGTAAGTGTTTTGTGCCCGGGAGGATAAATGAAGTGGAAATATATTGAATGATATAAATGTAGAACATGAAATAATGGTTTTTTATGAGGCATGATATCGTATGTTTCTTGGTGTGGAATATTTTGATCTCAAGTATATGCGTTTTAAGTTTTTTTATTTAATATTGATCTTTAATTGATAAAAGGTTTTTCCCAGGAGTGGAAAATGGTAAGTGTGGGGGACTTGATAAAACACTATTTTATTGAATATTTTATTGATAATAGATGATATAATTTCCTCAAATTATGATAAATATATTCAATTATGAAATACTTGGGATTAGATCATTCATTTGCAAATTTGATGAAAATTCTAGTTTTACCCTTTTAAAATTCAATGTAGTATTTCAGGCATATATATTTTTCTGTAAATTATTTTGACTTAAAATTTTGTAACTGTGTTCCTGAATTAATGGGATACAAATTCTATTTAGGACATGGGAGCTGGATTATAACGACCCGAAGCATTACGTACATGGACATTAAATTACTTTTTCAGAATAATTAATACATGACACAAACAAATGTCGAATGACCGTATTAGTTTAGTGTCTTTAGAAACTCAGAACATAATCTTATAATCGTGGTGAAATATATTCAACATCTACCATAAATATCTTCCCCTTTTGTTTTCTTACCTAAAACCTTTTTTTATATCCTGTGGTGAAAGAGCGCTATCGTGGGCGCCCTCAAATGATTAATGTGATTTTGGGGTAATTAGGTGCAGCATAGTGGCTGACCAAGGTCATCTCTCAAAGGAGGAAGTGGATTTAAAACAATTTTTTAAAGGTATTCTAAAAATAAAATAAAAGAGAATAAAAAAACTACTTGAAAGGATGGGGGTAGGTTATAGTTTATGAATCTAGAAGAAGTTTTTTGGAAGAAGATTGTATTTTTTTTGTTTTTTGTTTTGAAATGAAGTTCGATTAAAATGACACAACAAAAAGATGTTTTTTAGAAAATATTTAAAAGAAATAATTGATCTAACTCTACCTATTCAATCATTTATTAATCATTATAATTTAAATTAATATTCACTTTATTATGATCCCTTAATTTGTTAACCCCCGAACCCTATGAGAATTAACCTTACTACAAAGATGAAGTGAATTTAACCTTAGGCTAACTTAGGAACATGAAATCACAACACCCTTCTTTGATTGATGTTCTAAGGATAGAATATGTTCAGTGGTAAATTAAGGCACATAACTATTCTATAAATTAGGATGAATTGTTTTTAGGGATTATATTTGAACTCTACAAATTTATCCCATATGGTCTTGTATTACCGATTAAGATCGCGCTCTCACAATTTACACAAAATCCCGACCTCGCGTGTTTTTGTGTTAACTGTTCAATTGCTTTCTTAGTTTATTACAATTTAAAAACACAATTCATGGATCATATTAATTTAATTACATTAGCTCATTGATTCAAAATAAATTAATGAAGATGGATATAGGTCGATCGATTAATAAAAAGAACTACTCTTCCATGGGTGGCGTAATCATCGTAGAAGCGAATTGAATTTGAAAAGGTTTATAATGGGTATAACCCAATAAGGCTTATACTCAAGAATTCCATCCCAAAGGGTAAGATTAAGAGAAGAAGAAATTTAAATAAAACAGAATAAAATAGAAGAAATGAAAGAATAACATAAAATTTTATTAAGAAAACACAAACATTACAACATGAGGAAGAAGAATAGGGCTTCGACGAAGGGATCCTTGCTTCAAGAGCTACCCTTATTTAATTGCTTGGAGAATTGGATTGTAACCTCTTGTAATCTATCCTAAACCTACTAATACACATCCCAACCCCACCAAATGATAAAAACACCAATTTATAGTGTGGTGGGGAGGCTAGGTTCAAAGTGGTTTCAAGTGTGAATGGGGAATCTCGGACAAATATTTTATGCCAACTTTCACCGCCCATTTTACCACCAAAATGCGTGAATTAGCCAGCCTTATAGAAGGATAAAATTTTAGGATATGGGTCCTATATCTCCTCTAAAAATTTGGGCTCAATTCAGTCCCAGATGAATGATTTATGGTCTAAATACAGAAGCTTCTCCATTCTGGCGTGTCCAGACCACCTTTGCCTTTATGGCCCAATTACTCCATCTAGATGAATTAGTTTTATCAAGTGTCCTGAATAAAAGTTGTATCCTATGAAGTAGGGAACACATTTAAAAAATAGGAAGTTAAAATAACTCAAATAAAAATATTTATGATTGAAATACTACTATGATTTTGAAAGGGTAAAACTGAAATTTTCATCAAATATTCAAATAAATGTTCCAATCCCAAATACTTTCTAATTGAACATATTTAACACAATGTGAGGAAATTATATCATTTATTATCAATAAAATATTAAATAAAATAGTTTTTTATCAACTCCCCCACACTAACCCTTTTTCACTCCTAAGCAAAATCTCATATCAAGTAAACATCAATATCAAATCAAAACCAATTTTAAAACACATATCCTTGAGATCAAACAATTACAAACCAAGAAACAAAAGATATAATGCCTCATAAAAAACCATTATTTCAAGTTATTCATTTATATCATTCAATATATTTCCACTTTTATTTATCCTCCCATGCACAAAACACTTACCTCACTTGAATTTTATCTTATCACACAAATGTCTTTTTTTAGCAATGTCTTTCTCATCGAAACTCATAAAAGGGTCACCATAGTCTTGATAAATTCTTAAATCTACACCCGATGTGAGTCAAGGATGAATGTTTGTCATGAGGACTTTTCAAGGTTCTGTGGCTTTCAGTTGGTAGGATTTAGATGTGAAAAAGTCTGAGGCAGAATAAGGAGGGCTTGACTCTTTTTGAAGAAAAATTGCATTAATCTAATTTTCACTTAAATATGGTCTCAACATTAATCCCCATAGTATCAATTCAGCTCCATCATCATGAAAATTCATGGAAGGTTTTCACCATTCATCAATTTAGCAAAAAAAAAATGACAATCTTCTTAAACATGATTTTCTTGAAAGATCTAGATAGGCACAGCTTTCCTCCTCAATTAGAAGCTCCAGAAAAGGGACAACTTCACTTGACATGAAAGCTCCAGAAAAGGCACATCTTTCAATATAATTATTTTTTTCAGAAGTAAACACATCTCTTCAGAAATTAATTTTCCACCCAAAGTACCACAGAATGTGGTAGCACAACACAACATAGCTTCCCCCACACTTATGCTCAACTAGATTATGCAATTTCACTTCAAGAGTTGGTTGGATAGGGAAAATTGGCTTGTAATGTGGCTAACCTAACAGGTTGTGCATGGATTCTAAGGGATACAAGGATTAAATGTTCAAGGAATACCATTATAAAAAAGTATTCTTTGAAATAAGGGCTTTAATACCAAACAAATGTCTCAATCATTTAAACACAAGTACCACAAACCCTCATGTTTTGACAGGAATAGATCAAATTATGGTTAAATCAAGCATGGTTTGGTTCTCTCAAGAAGTGAGGTGAATGTAAAGAATATGAAAATTATGGTTCATAAGCCTCACAAAAAAGTGATTTCAAATATAAAGACAGTGAGATGTGGCATGTGATTCAAAATTCAGTGTACTTTTCATGAAATTACTAAATATTTAAACTTGAAACAAAGTCATTTCAGCATTCATTTAAGCTTAGTTTCAAGGGATAAATTGTTTCACTCATTGATATGCATTTCAACATTGTGATGAGAATCATTTCACCTCAAAAATTTCAAAAATACAAAGAAAATTGAAAAATAAACACACAAAATTTGAAAAACACACAAATATTTTTTTTGTTTTTTTAAACATAAAAACAATTGAAATTACTAAACTAAAAGGTTCCCTCCCCCACACTTAAAATATTGCATTTTCCTTAACGTGAACCCATGAGATGATGAAATGAAGAATTTTTAAATAGGAAAAATAATATAAAAGTGAAAAGGTTAGGAACAACCTGATGTGATCAAGTGATGATGGGGTCATGCAGTGTGATAAAATCCACTACATTAGTAGGAAGTCCCTCAATGTATCTATTCAAACATTTACCATTTACTGTAAAGCTCCTTCCAGTGTCCTCTTGTGTGATATCAACTGCACCATAAGAAAAAACATTAGATACAATATAAGGACCTAACCATCTGGAACGCAACTTACCAGGCATCAGCTTCAGTTTTGAACTGTAGATAAGGACTTTCTCTCCAACATGAAACTCCCTTTGTTGGATCATTCTATCATGAGTTTCTTTTGATCTTTCATTGTAGAGCCTTGAGTTCTCATATGAAGACAATCTAATCTCCTCAAGCTCTTGAATTTGCAGCTTCCTTTGGATTCCAGCTTGGGCCAAATCCATGTTGCATTTGTTTATAGCCCAAAAAGCCCGATGCTCAACTTCCACTGGGAGATGACATGTTTTCCCAAAAACAATCCAAAATGGAGACATACCAATGGGAGTCTTGTATGCTGTCCTATAATCCCACAATGCTTCATCCAAGCGCTTGCTCCAATCCTTCCTATTTGGCTGCACAGTTTTCTCCAAAATTTGTTTCAACTCATGATTTGAAACATCAGTTTGGACATTTGTTTGGGGGTGGTATGGTGTTTATGTTTTGTGTGTCACCCCATACTTCTGAAGAAGGGAAGCAAGATTCTGATTGCATAAATGTGTCCCTTAGTCACTGATGATAGCCTTTGGTACTCCAAACCTACAAAAAATCTGTGCCTTCACAAAATCCACAACAACATGAGAATCATCAGTCCTAGTGGCCTTGGCCTCCACCCATTTTCTCACATAATCAACAACAAACAAAATATACAAGAAACCATATGAACTTGGAAAAAGACCCATAAAATCAATGCCCCATACATCAAAAATCTCACAGAATAGTGTGGGTTGTTGGGGCATCTCATGTCTCCTAGAAATGTTCCCAGTGTGTTGGCAATTAGAACATGACTTACAAAACTCATGTGCATCATGTAATAAGCGAGGCCAATATAATCCAGAGTCTAAAACCTTCCTAGCTGTCTGTTGGGGTCCATAGTGTCCACCACAAGAAAGTGTATGACAAAAATGAAAAACAGACTCAAACTCATGATCGGGAACACACCTCCGAATGACTTGGTCACTACACATGCGCCAGAGGTAAGGATCATCCCATACATAAAACCTAGACTCACTTTTTAATTTTTGGACATGATGCTTCTTCAGATTTGCTGGGATTTCAGAGGAAACATTGTAATTAACTAAATCAGCTTACCAAGGATGCGTACCTGATATGGAATAAAGATGCTTATTGGGGAAAGTGTCCTGAAGTGGTACCTAGTCCAAGGTGTCATCCTCAAGTGTGTGAGTAAGCCTCCTCATGTGGTCTACCACCAAATTCTCTGACCCCTTCTTGTCCTTTATCTCGATGTAAAACTCTTGATGAAGAAGCGTCCATCGTATCAGCCTGGGCTTTGCATATGGCTTCTTCAAGAGGTACCTCAGAGATGCATGGTAAAAAAACTACTTTAGAGCCCAATAAATATGAACGGGATTTATCTAAAGAAAATATGATTGCAGGAAACTCCTTTTATGTGGTTCTGAAATTTGATTGGGCTGAATCCAGTGTCTTTGATGCATAGGCGATCACATGTGAATGTCCCTCCACCCTCTGAGATAAGACAACTCCAACCGCGAAGTTGGAGGCGTCAAACATAAGATCAAATGTAATCTCCCACTGTGGGGGATGTATGATAAGTGGAGTGGTCAGACGTTGTTTTAGCTCATCAAATGAATTCCTGAAAGAAACATCAAACACAAAATCAGAATCCTTTTGAATTAATCTTGACAAAGGAAGATAAATCTTACTAAAATCTTTGATGAAGCGCCGATAAAATCATGCATGCCCTAGGAAAGATCTAACATCACACATACATGAAGGATAGGGTAAGGATGAAATAATGTCTACCTTAGATCTATCAACCTCTATCCCATGTTTTGACACTACATGCCCTAAGACAATGCCATGCTCTACCATTAAATGACACTTTTCAAAGTTCAGGACCAGATTCTTCTCAATACAACAATTCAATACCTTTCCTAAACTATTTAGACATTCATAAAATGAGGATCCATACACTGTAAAATTATCCATAAATACCTCCATGCAGGTCTCAATAAAATCAGAAAAAATACTCACCATGCATCTCTGAAAGGTACCTGGGGCATTGCCAAGTCCAAATGGAATCCTCTGGTAGGGAAATGTGCCAAAGGGATAGGTGAATGTAGTCTTCTCGTGATACTCTGGAGCTATAGGAACCTGAAAATATCCAGAAAATCCATCCAAGAAACAATAGTGTGTTTTCCCATCTAGTCTCTCAAGCATTTGATCAATAAATGGGAGGGTGAAATGGTCCTTGTGAGTGGAATGATTTAGTTTCTTATAATAAATACATAGATGCCAACTGTTTTTCACCCTCATTGGAACTAACTCATCTTTATCATTTTTAACAACAGTAACACCACTTTTCTTAGGCACATCCTGAATAGGACTTACCCACTGAGAATCTGAAATGGGATAGATTATACCTGCCTCGAGTAATTTTTCAACCTCTTTTTTAACAACCTCTGGAAGGTTTTGATTGAGTTTCCTTTGTGGTTGCCTCACCGGTTTAGCCTCATCCTCCAAAAGAATCATATGCATGCAAATTGAGGGGATAATACATGATATGTCAGCCAAGGTCCAACTGATTGCCCTGATGTTCTCCCTCAAAATATTTAAAAGTTTTTCTTCATGTTTAAAAGGGAGATTGTTAGCATTGATAACAGGTAATTTCTCACCACTTAACAAGTATGAGTTTTTGAGACTTGGTGGCAATGGAATGAGTTCTAGTGTAGGGGGTGGTGTATGGATGGGGTCATATAAGGAACTGAAATATGTGCACAAAGAGCATCAGTATTAGAATATACCTCTCAAAATCAGAGAATAAATCATCAAATCCATCAGCATACTCCACAAACATGTCATAATTAGAGTTCACATGATCAAAATCAGAATATGATTCCATTTCAAAATCAAATCTTAGAGAGTCTTGTTCCTTAGAAACGGGTGTGGAAGTACTCTTAGACCTCAAACTAGAACCAATACTCATAATCTCTCTAAGCATAGAACAATCCAATTCCATGGTGTTTTTACTTGGTGGTTCAAAATGGGAGAAAAAAAATGTAGAATGATCCTCTAGGGGTACTTCATGGAATCCATAACATTAAATATCACAACTTCATCCCCAAATTCCATGGAAATTGTACCCTCATTGACATTTATGATAGTTTTTTCAGTTTTGAGGAAGGGTCTACCTAAGATAATGGCGGCATGAGAACTAAATTGACCATCCTCCATGTTAAGAACATAGAAATACAATGGAAATATCATGTCTCTTACCCAGACAAGTACATCCTCAAGAACACCCGCTGGATATACTGTAGCTCTATTCGCCAACTACACCACTACTCTCATCAACATCAACTCACCAACCTGTAAAGAAGAGAATACAGGGTGAGGCATCACATTTATTGATGCTCCTAAATCACAAAGAGCGTCAGAGAAGTGTAACTCCCCTATGGTACATGGGATGGTGAATGTCCCTGGATCGTTTCACTATTTCAGCATTGTCGGAGTTGGTGTAATGATTGCGGACACATTCCTTCCAAGATTGATCCTCTCATTTCCCTTGAGCCCTCTTCAATTGGTACAATGTTCTTTTAAGAATTTCACATACCATGGAATTTTCTTAATGGCTTCAAGTAGAGGAATGTTGATCTCCACACGCTTGAATGAGTCCAAAACCTCCTTTTGCATTGCTTTTTCAGCCATCTTCTTGGTTTGAACAACCCTGTTTGGAAAAGGAAGGGGTTTAGGAGGAACATCATCAATCGTTTTCTTACCTTTAACTTTCTCCTTGGATTGCTCATCAGTTGGTTTGGAATGTGGCTTCTCTGGAGTTGAGGTGAATCCCGGTGGAATGATAGGTGGAGAATCATCAGTTGTTTGCTTCCCGCTTCTCAATGTAATGGCACTGACATTCCCCTCTGGATTTGGAATTGGTTGGGAAGGTAGATTTCTAGAATTTTTAATTACAAGTTCATACAGGGCAGTGGCAATCTGGCTCATTTGAGTCTTCAACTCCCTCAACTCCAAACCTTGACTCTTTAGTTTATTCTGTTGATTAAGAACAATTTTCTTCAAAAGATCATCAGTGTTAGATTCTACCTTGTGTTGGAGATTCCCTTGTTGCTGACTTGTTGATGTTTGATCTTCGAATCTCTTTTGGGGTTGTTGGAAACCCTGTTGGTAAGGTGGAGGCTGCTGGAAGTTGGGTTGAAAAGGGGGCCTTTGTTGTTGTCCAGAGCCATACCTCATGTCTGATTGATCCTTCCACCATTGGTGGAATGTTGGTGCAAAATTTTCATACTTCTTTTGGGGATGTGGCTTTTGTTGTTGCTGATATGGTCTCCCAGGGAATACTGCTGCACAATCTTCTATTTCTTGTAGTTGGGGGCAATAGTCAGTTGGGTGGCTTGTCTCAGTGCAAATCTGACAAGGCCTTGAAAGAGGGGGTAGAGATGTGTTTTGTGGAAAAGAAATTTGCCTCACCATAGTTGTCAATTCTTATAACTTGGTATCAATTAAATGACTTTCAAGAGAAGAAGGACTTACCTGATGTACTCCCATGGCATGTGGTGTACCCTTATCGCCAAATTGTTTGGAGTTTTGGGTCATCTTGTCCATCAACGCACGTGTAGCTACTGGTGTTTTTTCCACCAATGCTCCTCCAGCTGCGGCATCCACCATGCTCCTCTCCATAGGTGTGAGTCCTTCATAGAAGTACTGAATGAGTAGTTTCTCACTGATTTGCTAATGTGGACAACTTGCACACAACTTCTTGAATCTCTCCCAATACTCATACATTGACTCCCCTTGTTCTTGCTTGATCCCCGATATCTCCTTATGAATGGAAGTTTTCCTTGATGCTGGAAAAAATCTCTGCAAGAAAAGACATTTTAAATTGTTCCAACAAGTTACATCCTCAGGTTGTAAATAATATATCCAATCTTTCACAGCTCCATCAAGTGAGAATGTGAATTCTATTAATTTGATTTGATCTTCAGAAAAATTTCATGGTTTAAGGGTTGAGAAAACCACATTAAATTATTTAAGGTGTTTGTTTGGATCCTCACCAGATAAGCCATGAAATTTTGGAAGAAGGTGAATTAACCCAGAAATTTACTCAATGTCTGATTCGAGATTTGGGTATGCAATAAAATTTGGTTGATAGTTAATATCAGGTGCAGACAATTCTCGAATGGTTCTATTAATTTCATTTCCATTATTTCCAGCCATTGGTTCATCTTTTATGTTTGAATTTGAATTACTTCCAATTTCAATGTTTCCAGAAAAGAGGAATTCAGCAACTGGTTGAATATTGAAACTTCCAGTAGAATGAGAATGTCTGATTCGAGCCCTAAGGCTACGTTCAATCTTAGGTTCAAGATCTAAGAGATCTTTGGGATTAGTTCGTGTCATAAATCAATGAAAGATGAAAATAAGGAAATTAGACCATAGTAAAATAAAAATCAGAAGTTTGAGTTGATGTTCCAAAAAATAAATAGAAGAAAATAAAAGAAGAAGAAGAAATTTGAAATCAGATTGGGTAAAGAAGGAAGAAAGAAGAGAGGAAGAGAATAAAATGTAAAAAAATAAATACCTCTAATTGGTTGAAATAATTACTTGTCTCCCCGGAAACGGCGTCAATTTGAAAGAGCACTGTCGTGGGCACCCTCAAATGATTAATGTGATTTTGGGGGACTTAGGTGCAACAGAGTGGCTGACTAAGGTCATCTCTTAAAGGATGAAGTAGATTTAAAACAACTTTTTAAAGGTATTCTAAAAATAAAATAAAATAGAATAAAAACACTACTTGAAGGATGGGGGTTTGTTATAGTTTATGAATCTTGAAGAAGTTTGATGGAAGAAGATTTTATTTTTTTTAGTTTTGAAATGAAGTTCGATTAAAATGACACAACAAAAAGATGTTTTTTAGAAAATATTTAAATAACGTAATCAATATAACTCTACCTCTTCAATCATTTATTAATCATTATCATTTATATTAATATTCATATGATTATGACCCCTTAATTTTTTAACCCCCGAACCCTACGACAATTAACCTTACAACAAAGATGAAGTTAATTTAACCTTAGGCTAACTTTGAAACATGCAATCGCAACACCCTGCTTTGATTGATGTTCTAAGGATAAATTATGGTCAGTGGTAAATTAAGTCACATAACCATTCCGGAAATGAGGATGAATTGTGTTTAGGGATTATATTTGAACTCTACAAATTTATCCTGTATGGTATTGTATTACCGATTAAGATCACGCTTTCACAATTTACACAAAATCCTGACCTCGCGTGTTTTTGTGTTAATTGTTCAATTGCTTGCTTTGTTTCTTGAAATTTAAAAACACAATTCATGGATCTTATTAAGTGAATTAAATTATCTCATTGATTCAAAATAAATGAATGAAGAATGATAGAGGTCGATCGATTACTAAAAATAACTACACTTCCATGGGTGGCGTAATCATCATAGAAGCGAATTGCATTTGCAAAGGTTTATAATGGGTATAACCCAATAACGCTTCTACTCCAGAATTCCAGCCCAAAGAGGAAGATTAAGAGAAAAAGAAATTTAAATAAAATAGAAGAAAAGAGAAGAAATAAAAATAATAAGAAAGAAGTTTATTAAGTAAACACAAACATTACAACATGAGGAAGATCAATAGGGTTTCGATGAAGGGATCCTTCATAAGGCCCCAGCATTAAACCTTACTTAATATATAATTAAATGGATAATTCACATCGAGGATCATTTCAGGTTTAGAGTTTTAGAGAATTAGGAAATAACTATTACATCTCAAAATATTACAATGTAGAAACTTTTACTAAGTTTCCATAAAATAAAAACTCTTAAAAAGAAACAAGTCCAGTTCCATGTTTTAGGTTGCATGACTTTCCCTTGATCCCATCCTTGACCCTATTCCACGTTAAGTCCTGTGAAAAACACTTCAAAAACTTGGGATGAGAATAAAAAGCTCAGTAAGGGATACACAAAGAATGAAAACTGTTAGTTTTTCAAAACAACAAGTAAACCATGTATACATTATTAAAGTAATACTTTTCACCTTTTCGAAGTAGTAAAAACTATTCACTGAATAAAAGTTCATTACTTACCCTTCTGTAACCAAAAGATTTCCATAAAACCCATATAAATATCACATAACATATAAAGGTAACTTGGGACATAAACATACTTAAGTGGAATAACTATAAGGTCGACTTCCACACATATCACTTAATGGAATAGCCATTCGGCCAACTTCCAGACATACTTAATGGAATAGCCATACGACCGACTACCATACCCAATGCATTGGATGTTATAACGTAACCACCCATCCTGGTATTCACGGAAGCACCTGTAATATGGTTTATCACGTAACCACCCGTAAAATGTCCAAGTACCATTATAAAATTATAACACATAAAACCAATATAAAGGAATTATAACATTTCCACATTTCAATCACAATATATCATTTAAATATATTGAAAAAATAAAATCCTTTATCAAAACCATTTTCAATACCAAAATACATAAAAGAGTATATGGTATTTATTTTATTTTAAAATACATTACGGCTTGTTGGGGAAGCCAAAGATCAAATAATACTCGCAGCAGCGGAAAAGGTCGTTGTCACCGCATACGTTAAAAGAAACATTCCTTTTTGTCATTTAGTGAAACACTTCGTAGAAAAAGATTCCTTTTGTATAAAATTAAAATTCAAAGGGGTTTATACACCGTATAAAAGAAAGTTGTGTATAAAGCGAAATATGCCTCAATGAAAGGAGATTGAGACGATGTCCCTTACAAAGACGGTATCCTTGGTTTAAGGATAAATCAATTACATAATTATGTGTGAAAAACGAATACACCAAATATAAGGGGATATTAAGTGTAAAACAATCAGAGGTTATTCACAAATATTCATATAATGGCATATTCAAGGAGTATAAGTTTACCCCAAAGAATCAAATTTGGGTTAAGAAGTTCCCTTGCAAAAATTTGACAGCCTAATGGCGTTACTACAAAACTCAAAAAATGAGTTGATGAGAGATAAAAAGGGTATCTCATCACATGGAAATAAAATTTAAATCAATAAGTATATAGAATAACATATCCCAACATAATATTATGTGAATTAAAAGACATAACAAAAGAAGTCTTTTAAAAAGAGGAGGGTGAAAGGTTCCCTTACCGACTTGGGTAACTTTCGAAACATACACCCTGTGAAAGAAAGACAATAAAACATTGATGTAAATACTCATAAATGGAAGTATATTACACAATTAGTAAAATAATGGGAATTACATACACCACTAAATGGAAATTGTGTCAAATGTAGCATGAATCCCACAGGAATAAAAGTGAGATGAAAAATCCCTTACGAAAACATGGCAGCCTAACGACGCCACATAAAACTTACAAAAATGGATTGATGAGATCAAATAGGATATCTCATCATATTAACATAAATTTTATAGAAAGAGGAATATAAAAGAACATCCCCCAACATAACTAATAGGATCCTAAAAGAAGTGACACAAAGGAGAGTACTTAAAAAGAAAGAGAGAGGTTAGATCTCTTACGAAAATTTGGCAGCCTAACGGCGCCACTCAAAACTTCCAAAATGGATTGATGAGAGAGAAAAGGGTCTCTCATCATATGAACATAATAATTACAGTAAGAGTAATATAAAATAACATCCCAATAACAAGAAATATGAGCTTTAAAAGGAATGACATAAAAGAGCGTACTTAAAAAGAAAGAGAAGAGTAGGATCTCTTACCTCGGGTCCGACTTGACTCGATCGTTCTTTAACGTCCGGAATAATAAACTTGAGTTAATTTATACTTGCTTAAGAACCTTTTTCAAGTTCATTATTCCTTTTATATCAATTATTGACAAGTTATAAACATTATGTAATCATTTAAGTTAATAATGTTTGTTTTGTCGATATTTCGTACTTAAGTCAAAAGTGAACTTCTTATATTTACAAGTTGTTCACGTAGTCAAATATCCATTATCTCAATAATGATATTAATGATTTGGATATCATATATATCATATATATATCCAGAATATAAATTTATTTATAATATTACATAATCGTTTAAGAGTAGGAAATGAAATGCACCGTTCAGGGAGACGGTAAGCCGTACGTACGCATGAACGCTACTTTCATTTCTATGTCATATTAATGGAATTAAAACTAAATGTGAGATGTGTATATTTTTAATTCCAGAATTATATTCATCCTTTATATGTATCATACATCATATATATCCATTATATGTACTTATAATAGTACATTACATTTGAGGATAAGAAATGAAATGCACTGTTCATGGAGACGGTAAGCCGTACGTACGCATGAACGCTACTTTCATTTAAATATAACACTTTAATGGAAAGAAAACAATAATGATATAAAGATATATTATAATTCCAGTATAAAATCATATATAATAACTTTAAATCCATCCTTTATACACCCCACATATGGCATTAACGAATCAAACCACTTTGAGGGGGCGGTAGTCTGCACTTCCTAAAATGAAGATATCGCGTATAACCATAATGGAATCTATAAAGGTATGCCAAAAATGAAAAATACAGAAGCTTATGTAAAACATAAAAATATTATATATCATATATAAACATAGTGACATATTAATGGCCACTTTGAAGGTGTTATACGTGTGTTGAACAAACATCGTTTCGTGAGGCAGAAATTCGCCATCCACAGAAACAGTGTGTTCTTTAACCATTAGATGAAGGTGTGTGTAGGTTTAGCTCGAATACTTATTATAAAAACATCATAGTATATTGAAGATACTGGAGTTTTTACAAATGAAATGAATAAAAAGAGTTTAGGGGGTTGGAGAAGAAAAATAAAACAAAAGAGCACAAGTGAAGACGTTGCCTTAAAATTGGGTAACTCCCTTTGGTTTGAACCAAAAGAGTTTATTTAAGATCTTCCTACCTAAGTTAAGGCATCTAGGAAGAGGATAGGGATCTGGAGAGACAAAATTATCAGAGATTGGACGAACCAAAGGCTTGAGAGGTGTGGGTAAGGTGGTAGAGGTGGGGGCTTTTATAAGAGTAGAGGAGGGGCACTCTTGGTAAAGTATAAAATGTTACTTTATTTTCAAATGATTTTCAGATTTTAATGGTCCCAAATTGTTGTGTTTCGAGGATAAGGTGATAATGGTTCGAAATCCACCCATCCAATAGGTTTTTGACATGTTTAGGTCCTATACGTTCCATTATCTTTCCATTTCATTTAAATCGTTAAATAATGAGGTCATCCCAGCATCATCAGGATGTCATAAAGAATTTAATTTATTTAAGGTCTAAAAATTATAAATAAAATACTATGATGTAGGAAATCTTTTTAGATTTACAATGACTATTTATAGTCAAAATTATGACTTTTATAACCACATGTAAAAATTGTTTTAGTAAAACAAATCATGTTTGTGACATTTTTATTTTAACTTTAAATAAAAGGCATAAATGTCATTATCAAACCCAAGTGGATCCATGGGGTACCAAAAATAGACCCATGGGTTGTCTTGGTAGGCCATAACTCATCCAATAGGGTTAGGACAAGTGTCAATATATTTTCATTTTATTATAATATCATTTTTACCTTAAATCACACTAATTACCTTTAATCGCGATTAATAAAACTTAAAAGTTACTTTTCATCAAAAAAAATTTCATCCCATTGAACCACATTTTACTTGATGATGAAAATAATTTAAATTGGATTTTTGAAATTCAAATCACAGAAGTGGTAAAGTCCCATTTAAATGAAAAATCAAATTTTGTAACGACCACTTTGTGGTTTCACTATTCATCAAAAATTGACGTTTTTCAGAAAAATACCAAAAATTCACCCTAAGCTATATTTGATATTCTGAATTAAAAAATGATTTATATTTTACCAAATTCATAACATATAAGTTGCATTAATTATTTTTATAATTAAATCCCGCTGTTAAAACAAATAGCGTGTTTTTAAGAAACAATATCTTTCAAAAGATTGACACTCGTTTATGTCCAATCATAAAGTGATATTAATTACAATGACCACCATTGGATTAAATGGTAAAAATATATTCTATTTACACTTTTAAAACAATTAAAAAGATAATCTAATCATATAAATAAATTATATTAAAAAGAGGTTTTGAATTAAAATACAACATTTTTCACTATTCATTAAAAAATGAACTTTATCAGAAAAAATACCAAAAATCTATACAAAGTAAACTTTGATGTCCCAATTCCAAAGAAGAGTTTTATTTGGTCCAATAGAATGTATTAGAGTAACCAAAAATATATTTAAAGATGGTTCTCCATGAAAAGGTGATAGTTCGGCCTTTTTGTGAAAATTAGAGTATATATACCAAAAATTGAATTCTTTTTTTTTATTTTAGGCCTTTATTTTTTATTGGATAAATATAAAAACATATATAATCATTTTTTAGTTAGTTCTGTTCATTCCCACCATTACAACGGCTAGGCATTAACTACCATTTAAAATAATATTATTTTATTATTAGAGTGCAACATAAGATTCCCAAGAAACTCGTTGTTGCGTGTTGGGTACGCCATCGAGCATAGCGTCCCCTTTAAAGTTATATTAATATTTTATTCACAAATATGGATAAATGTAAAAATGTAATACTCTTTATTTACCTGGGGTGTCACATCCTTCCACCCTTTTGGGAATTGCGTCCTCGCAATTTTAAAATTGGGCTTGGATACTTCATTAAAAGCGCCCCATCGGAAAAGGAGTAAATTAAACTATCACTTTAAAAGAAAGAAAGGAAAGTACAAAGGTCTCCCGATTTAACCCATAATAGGATTCCAAGTATGAAAGTATGGACATGGAGGAAAAAAAGGGTCATGTTATGATGGAGAGTGATAGTAAACATGTCTAGGAGAAAGTTAACCATAAGAAAATCACAAACTTGTGATGGGTTAAACGGTAGTCGATTCCCTAGTAGGAAAAGTTAACAGACAAATTTTTTGTTTTAAGTTAGTTTTCAGAGAGGAATTTATTTTTGAGCTTAACTAATTCATAATGAAACATACTTACTTGTCATGTAGACTTTAAACTTTTACTAGATTCCTTAATCAAACTCATATTTTCTCCAAAAGATGGGTATTTAGGAAGATTTGTTCGCATTAAGAGTACGATAATCAATTTCTAGAGAATCACCCAATCCACAAAAGAGAACTATATACTTGCCATGTCTTTTGACTCTAACCAAAAACAAAACCAAAAAGGTTAGTACAAGATCAGATAATCCAGAAAAGGATAACCCTTTATAAAAAGAAAATCTATTCTTAATCTCCAAAATTTTCTCAACAAAACCCAAAGTTCAATGAGGACCATTCGATAAACTATTTGTCCATAAAATTCCTCAAAGTAAACCAAACTAAGATTGAAACCCAAATATTTGAAGGATTTAGTCACATAGTCTTCCAAGTTAAGTCGTAACATTTATCTCCAAAAAAACATCAGTTGCTCCTAAAGTCTCGCATTGAAAAGTAACTAACCTAATCACATATCCTCCATGATAAGTTAATAAATTTCCATAGATATCCCAAAATCAACATACTCTTAATTCATAAAATCATTTAACTAAAAAGAATTAGTCAAACTAACCAGGGACTTCATGTAGTCCAGTGGTCAGCGATAAATACCCATTGCACTTTGGTTGTGGGTTCGATTCCCGCAGCCTTGTCCGACGCGACGAGTTGTCACACGGTCTGCGTGTTGTCCTTTTTCCAAAACTACATAATTCTTAAAACATTCCCCAATAATGAGATAAAATCTTCAAAAATAACCATAATGTAATTTAACCTCAATTTTATCTCATGACTTCCACTTTCTATCATTACTTATAGTAACCCATAATTACCTCGAAAGTAAGGATCATATAAACCCAAATGTTTCTTTATAACTATGTCCACAATAGAAAAGATTACTATTCTTTGAATAAAATTTTCATATATCAAACATCAATGTTACACATACTATAAAAAGTCTTCTAATGTACCCCATTATCAAAAGACACTTAATACTCTTACGAATTTCACCATAACTCTTGAAGCCCTTATATGTTGAGTTCTTACTCATTCAACATTCTTCATGATCCATTAACCATTACTTTCCAACTTATTCTGAAATTCTTCTTTCCTACAAACAAAATCATGAATCATATCCTAAGATTCCAAAATAGAAAACAATAGTTAAGAAATAATCCATAACTTTGATTAGTCATTGTCAGTTTCTTCATCCTCAATCGGAATGGAATTAGGTATTGGTAAACGAGTATTTGTATGATCTTGGTGATCCCATTCATGAAAATTCTTCATAGGACATGTGTTTGCATAATGACCATGCACACCACATTTAAAACATTCAATTGATCCCTCAGAATGAACTTCTTTCCCTTTCCTCGAGTCAACGGGATGCTTCCTTTTTCCATGGCAGGTTCTTGCTTTATGACCTTCATTTCCACATCTATAGCATATTTATGTCCCTTTGAAACATTTTCCTAGGTGTTTCTTTCCACATCTATGACACATAGGTTTTTGAACACACTTACCTTTATGATTATTACCTGTAGTTCCGTAGGGATTTGTTTCTCGCATATATGATGACTTATAGAAATCACCAAGGTTTAGGTGGTCAATCATGACTCCAGATAGTTGGTTGAGGATAAACACAAGAGTTCTCATTGCAGCTCCCATATCATTCAGTTGCTCGCTCAGAAAACTGTCACAGTATCCTTCACATCCACCGTTACTTTGGTGCCTGCTACATCCAACCATTTACTAAAACCAAAAAGGTCAGTGTGAGTATATCAACAAAACCATCATGTACTAAAGAGGAAGATAAACACTAAGATATAATTACTCATTATCTTTATCTAAAACTAGGACTGTTTATGAAATCCTAACCATTATGGTCATGTCACTTATGCTTAAAGAATACCCTAACCTCTAAAGTTATCTAAACTGACCTTTGATACCAACTATAAGGCCCCGACCTTAAACCTTTCTTAATATTTAATTAAATGAATAATTCACATTGAGGATCTTTTCAGGTTTAGAGTTTTAGAAAATTAGGAAATAACTATTACGTCTCAAAAGATTACAAAGTAGAAACTTTTACGGAGTTTCCATAAAATAAAAACTCTTAAAAAAAACATGTCCAGTTCCATGTTTTAGGTTGCATGACTTTCCCTTGATCCCATCCTTGACCCTATTCCACGTCAAGTCCTGTGAAAAACACTTCAAAAACTTGGGATGAGCATAAAAAGCTCAGTAAGGGATACACTAAGAATGAAAACTGTTAGTTTTTCAAAACAAAAAGTAAACCATGTATAATTTATCAAAGTAATACTTTTCACCTTTTCAAAGTAGTAAAAACTCTTCACTGAATAAAAGTTCATTACTTACCCTTCTATTACAAAAATATTACCATAAAACCCATATAAAGATCACATAACATATAAAGGTAACTTGGGACATAAACATACTTAAGTGGAATAACTATAAGGTCGACTTCCACACATATCACTTAATGGAATAGCCATTCAGCCAACTTCCAGACATACTTAATGGAATAGACATACGACCGACTGCTATACCCAATGCATTGGAGGTTATAACGTAACCACCCGTCCTGGTATTCACAGCACCGCCCGTCATATGGTTTATCACGTAACCACCCGTAAAATGTCCAAGTACCATTATAAAAGTATAACACATAAAACCAATATAAAGGAATGATAACATTTCCACAATTCAATCACAATATATCATTTAAATATATTGACAAAATATAATCCTTTAAAAAAACCATTTTCAATACCAAAATACATAATAGAGTATATGGTATTTATTTTATTTTAAAAAACATTACCTCTTGTTGAGGAAGCCAAAGATCAAATAATACTCGTGGCGGCGGAAAAGGTCGTTGTCACCGCGTACGTTAAAAGAAACATTCCTTTTTGTCATTTAGTAAAACTCTTCGTAGAAAAAGATTCCTTTTGTACAAAATTAAATGTCAAAGGGTTTTATACACCGTATAAAAGAAAGTTGTGTATAAAACGAAATATTCCTCAATGAAAGGAGATTGAGACGAATTCCCTTACAAAGACGGTATCCTTGGTTTAAGGATAAATCAATTACATAATTATGTGTGAAAAACAAATACACCAAATATAAGGGGATATTAAGTGTAAAACAATCAGAGTTTATTCACACATATTCATAGAACGACATATTCAAGGAGTATAAGTTTACCCCAAATAATCAAATTTGGGTTAAGAAGTTCCCTTGCAAAAATTTGACAGCCTAATGGCGTTACTACAAAACTCAGAAAATGAGTTGATTAGAGATAAAAAGGGTATCTCATCACATGGAAATAAAATTTAAATCAATAAGTATATATAAGAACATATCCTAACATAATAGTATGTGAATTAAAAGACATAACAAAAGAAGTCTTTTAAAAAGAGTAGGGTGAAAAGTTACCTTACCGACTTGGGTAACTTTCGAAACATACACCCCGTGAAAGAAAGACAATACAACATTGATGTAAATACTCATAAATGAATGTATATTACACAATTAGTAAAATAATGGGCAGTAAATACACCAATCAAAGGAAATTGTGTCAAATGTAGCATGAATCCCACGGGAATAAAAGTGAGATGAAAAATCGCTTATGAAAACTCGGCAGCCTAACGGCGCCACATAAAACTTACAAAAATGGATTGATGAGATCAAATAGGGTATCTCATCATATTAACATAAAGTTTATAGAAAGAGGATTATAAAAGAACATCCCCCAATATATCAAATAGTAGCTTAAAAGAAGTGACATAAATGAGAGTACTTAAAATGAAAGAGAGAGGTTAGATCTCTTACGAAAATTCGGCAGCCTAACGGCGCCACTCAAAACTTCCAAAATGGATTGATGAGAGAGAATAAGGTGTATCATCATATAAACATAAGAATTACAGTAAGAGTAATATAAAATAACATCCCAATAACAAGAAAGATGATCTTTAAAATGAATGACATAAAAGAGCGTACTTAAAAAGAAAGAGAGGAGTAAGATCCTTTACCTCGGGTCCGACTTGACTCGATCGTTCTTTAACGTCCTGAATAATAAACTTGAGTTAATTTCTACTTGCTTAAGAACCCTTTTCAAGTTCATTATTCATTTTATATCAATTATTGACATGTTATAAACATTATGTAATCATTTAAGTTAATAATGTTTGTTTTGTCGATATTTCGTACTTAAGTCAAAAGTGAACTTCTTATATTTACAAGTTGTTGACGTAGTCAAATATCCATTATATCAATAATGATATTCATGATTTGGATATAATATATATCATATATATATCCATCATATACATGTATTTATAATATTACATAATCATTTAAGAGTAGGAAATGAAATGCACCGTTCATGGAGACGGTAAGCCGTACGTACGCATGAACACTACTTTCATTTCTATGTCATATTAATGGAATTAAAACTAAATGTGAGATGTGTATATTTTTAATTCCAGAATTATATTAATCCTTTAGATGTATCATAAATCATATTTATCCATTATATGTACTTATAATAGTACATTACATTTGAGGATAAGAAATGGAATGCACCGTTCATGGAGACGGTAAGCCATGCGTACGCATGAACGCTACTTTCATTTCTATCTCACACTTTAATGGAAAGAAAAAAATAATTATATAAAGGTATATTATAATTCCAGTATAACATCATATATAATAACTTCAAATCCATCCTTTATACATCCCACATATGGCATTAACGAATCAAATCACTTCGAGGGGGCGGTAGTCCACACTTCCTAAAATGAAGATATCGCGTATACCCATAATGGAATCCATAAAGGTATGCCACAAATGAAAAATAAAGAAGCTTATGTAAAACATAAAAATATTATATATTATATATAAACATAGTGACATCTTAATTTCCACCTTTGAAGGTGTTATACGAGTGTTGAACAATCATCGTTTCGTGAGGCAGAAATTCCCCATCCACAAAAACAGTATGTTATTTAACCATTAGATGAAGGTGTGTGTAAGTGTAGCTCAAATAGTTATTATAACAACATCCTAGTATATTTAAGATACTGGATTTGTTACAAATGAAATGAATAAAAAGAGTTTAGGGGGTTGGAGAAGCAAAATAAAACAAAAGAGCACAAGTGAAGACGTTACTCTAAAATTGGATAACTCCCTTTGGTTTGAACAAAACTAGTTTCTTGAAGAGCTTCCTGCCTAAGTTAAGGCATCTAGGATGATGAGAGGGATCTGGAGAGACAAAATTATCAGAGATTTTCCGAACCAAAGGCTTGAGAGGTGTGGGTAAGGTGGTAGAGGTGGGGGCCTTTTATAAGAGGAGAGGAGGGGCACTCTTGGTAAAGTATAAAATGTTACTTTATTTTCAAATGGTTTTCGGATTTTAATGGTCCCAAATTGATGTGTTTCGAGAATAAGGTGATAAGGGTTCGAAATCCACCCATCCAATAGGTTTTTACATGTGTAGTTCCTATATTTTGCATTATCTTTCCATTTTATTTAAATCGTTAAATAATGAGGTCATCGCTGTATCATCATGATGTCATAAAGAATTTAATATCTTTAAGGTCTAAAAATTATAAAAAAACTACTATGATGTAGGAAATATTTTTAGCTTTCCAATGAATATTTATAGTCAAAATTCAGACTTGTATAACCACAAGTAAAAATTGTTTTAGTAAAACAAATCATGTTTGTGACATTTTTATTTTAACATTAAATAAAAGGCATAAATGTCATTATCAAACCCAAGTGGCTCCATGGGGTACCAAAAATAGACCCATGGGTTGTCTCGGTCGGCCATAACTCATCCAATAGGGTTTGGACAAGTGTCAATATATTTTCATTTTATTATAATATCATTTTTACCTTAAATCACACTGATTACCTTTAATCGCGATTAATAAAACTTAAAAGTTACTTTTCATCAAAAATTATTTTCATACCATTGAACCACATTTTACTTAATAATGAAAATAATTTAAATTGGATTTTTGAAATTCAAATCACAGAAGTGGTAAAGTCCCATTTAAACGAAAAATCAAATTTCGTAACGACCACTTTGTGGTTTCACTATTCATCAAAAATTGAATTTTTTCAGAAAAATACCAAAAATTCACCCTAAGATATATTTGATATTCCTAATTCAAAAATGACTTCTATTTTACCAAATTCATAACATATAAGTTGCATTAATTAATTTTATAATTAAATCCCGCTGTTAAAACAAATATCGTGTTTTTAGGAAACAATATCTTTCAAAAGATTGACACTCGTTTATGTCCAATATTAAAGTGATATTAATTACAATGACCACCATTGGATTAAATGGTAAAAATATATTCTATTTACACTTTTAAACCAATAAAAAAGATAATCTAATCATATAAATAAATTAGATTAAAAAGAGGTTTTGAATTAAAATACAACATTTTTCACTATTTATTAAAAAATGAACTTTTTCAAAAAAAATACCAAAAATCTATACAAAGTAATCTTTGATGTCCCGATTCCAAAGAAGAGTTTTATTTGGTCCAATAGAATTTATTAGAGTGACCAAAACTATATTTAAAGAGGGTTCTTCATCAAAAGGCGATAGTTCAGCCTTTTAGTGAAAATTAGAGTATATATGCCAAAATTGAATTCTTTTCTTATTTTAAGCCTTTATTTTTTATTGGATAAATATAAAAACATATATAATAATTTTGTAGTTAGTTCTGTTCATTCCCACCATTATAACGGCTAGGCATTAACTACCATTTAAAATAATATTATTTTATTATTAGAGTGCAACATAAGATTCCCAAGAAACTCGTTGTTGCGTGTTGGGTACGCCATCGAGCATAGCGTCCCCTTTAAAGTTATATTAATATTTTATTGAAAATTTCATACTCTTTATTTACCTGGGGTGTTACATCCTTGCTTCAAGAGCTACCCTTATTGAATTTCTTGTAGAATTGGAGTGGAACATGTTCCGAAGTTCGCATAAGGTTAAATTCACTTCATCTATGTGGTAAGGTTTATTCTCGTTGGGTTCGGGGGTTAAAAAATTAAGGGATCATAATAAAGTGAATATTAAATTAAAATATAATTATTAATAAATGATTGAAGAGGTATAGGTAGATCGATTACTAAAAAGAACTACTCTTCCATGGGTGGCATAATCATCGTAGAAGCGAGTTGCATTTGCAAAGGTTTGTAATGGGTATAACCCAATAATTCTTCTACTCAAGAATTCCAGCCCAAAGAGGAAGATTTAGAGAAGAATAAATTTAAATAAAATATAATAAAAGATAAGAAATAAAAGAAAAACAATGATGCCCATTAAGAAAACACAAACATTACAACATGAGGAAGAAGAATAGGGCTTTGACGAAGGGATCCTTGCTTCAAGAGCTACCCTTATTTAATTGCTTGGATAATTGGAGTGGAACCTCTTCTCCTCTGCCATAAACTTCCTAATGAACGTCCCAAACCCACCAAATAAGAAAAAACCAATTTATATAGTGGTGTGGAGGCTAGGTTCAAAGAGGTTTCAAGTGTGAATGGGGAATCTCAGCCAAATATTTTATGCCAATGTGCACCACCCATTTGACCACCAAAACGCGTGAATTGGCCATTTTTTCAGAAGGACCAAATGTTAGGATATTGGTCCTCTATCCCCTATCCAATGTTGGGCTCACTCCAGGCCCCAATGAAGGAGTTATGGTCGGAATACTAAAGCTTTTCCATTCTGGCGTGTCCAGCCCACCTTTGACTTTATGGCCCAATTACTCCATCCAGATGCATTATTTTTATCAAGTGTCCTAAATACAAGTTGTATCCAATAAAGTAAGGAACACAGTTACAAAATATTAAGTTCAAATAAATCAAATATAAATATTTATTATTGAAATACTACAGTGATTTTGAAAGGGTAAAACTGGAATTTGCATCAAATATTCAAATGAATGATCTAATCCTAAATACTTTCTAATTGAACATATTTAACAGAATTTGAGAAAATTATATCATTTATTATCAATAAAATATTCAATAAAATAGTATTTTATCATGGGGAAATAAAAACATAAAAAGGGTGAGCTGAAATGCTCAGTAAGGGTAAGAATGGAGAAAATAAAACAAACCACATACATTTGAACTTCAAAACATGAACATAAAGTTTAAACATCAAAATATCGTGTCATGAAATAAATCTTGGAAGTAAGTAGGGCATAGATCATAGAGTAACATTAATCATCATAAAATATAATGGGAATAAATCATGGAATTGTGGAAAAGCATAAAGCACATGATATGATTTCCATTGTAGCTAAGAAATTACTGCCAAGACCATCTTAGTGGACAAAGTCCCTTTCTGAACCAGGTTTACATTTTATTCTATCCATGTATTACTGAATCAGATTTACTTTCCATTCTGTCCATGTCTATCTCATGAGATATAAATCTTTACCCAATGCATTGGAGGGAGGTATAGGTCCCACCCATCTCATATTGAAATCATTCTTACGTGTGCCACAAAACAATCATAAATCATTCATCATAACCCAAAGAATAAAATGTGTTTCATAAACATAATTCCATCATAAAATAATCCATATAAAACAAATGGATATCATTTAATCATAAGAAAAATCACAATATGTAAATAATAGAGACATTATACTTCAAACATAAACATACTAAATAATGTAATCCTAGATGGAAAATAGTTTTGATAAAACACTTGAAATGAATTCATGAGGAAAATATCCTTTCTTCTTCAAAATAATTTTATTTTCCCAAAATACCATTCAATTTTAAAATAAAAGGATTTTTTTTAAAATAATCACGAAATCTTGTAGAGGAAGGTTCATGAAAATTAGGCGTTATGAAACCGTAAAAATCCGTTCATGTCGTATAAGTTAAAAAAACATTCTCATCGTACTTTTGTCAGAAAAGTCAAAAAATTACCTCGTATGTTAAACAAAAGAATGATTCCTTCCATACCATGTGGTAAAACTAAAAAAATGTAGAAATTACTTTAAACATACATGTAAGAATAGTAAAAATTTTATGAAAATATTTTTAGAAAACATGGACATGGATGATAAACATAACCTCAGTAAATACTTAGGAATAAACAATCTCGGATAAGAACGAGATTGGAATAATTATCCCTTGCCTTAGATCTGATATGCTTAGTATGTATCTGAACCTCTTATATAATGATTTAAATAATTTCATTGACTTATTACATTATCATATTCATTGTTATCATATCATATATGGTTCACTTATGATTTTATATTACCCATTCTTTTGTAAATTCCATGTTAAAGCAGCGTTTTGGGTAAAATCGTTTCATTTATCATACGTGTTTCGACTTGTTGTTTTTAAATATATCCTGATTTACATAATTTCATAATGTAAAACATGATTTATATAGAATATATATTCAGAATATAAATATATATGATATATCAATAAATGGAATGAAATACATCGTTCATGGAGACGGTAGACTGTACGTACGCATGAACGCGGTTTTCGTTTCCTTATTGAATTGAATGGAATTAGGTAAATGAAACATATATGTACATAAATCCAGTATCATTATTATGTAATATCTTTCATTATTATTTATCATATATACTCTATAATCATACATGAATGCTTAATCATGGAAAATGAATCTCATCGCATTTGTGGAGATGGTAGTCCATACGTACGCACGAGCGGTGAAATCATTATTTTGATATTAAAATCGTGTATAATTGGATGGTATGTCATATATAAAGAATCCTAATAATGTTATATTTATCATTTATATAAGTTATAATCATTATTATATCCATCCAAATGATGAAATGTTTGAATAACAAAGTACACCATGACGTGGAGACGATAAGCCGTACGTACGCACGTGTGGTGACTTTTTCATTCATTGGATGGATAAAATAACTAATATGGTTGTAAAATTTTTATAATAAAATCATAGTATATAGAAGATACTTGAGTTATTATTTTATAATAGAAACAAAAAAGGAGTAAGTGGAGGAAGAAAGGAACTTGAAATAGGTGGTGAGATATTTACCTTTTCTTCGGGTTCTTCCTTTTGATATGATCAAAAGGGATCCTTAAGATGACTTTCTGACTTATGTAAAGCCTATAAGATGAAGGGAAGACAATTTATAGGGTATGTGGTCAGGGTTTGGTCGAGACATATGGCTTTGGAGGTGTGAATTAGAGAGAAGGGGGAGTGCCCTTTTATAAGAGGGGTGAGGGGCACCTTAGGAAAAAATTAAAATATTATTTTATAATAAATTCATATTCGGTTTATAATGTATCCAAAGTGACTTATTTAGTCAATAGGGTTGGTATGGGTCTAAATACTATCAACCAATAGGTTTTGGACAATTTTAGGTTACCATTTTAACCTTGTAATTTAGATTTAACTCTAAGTTAAATAATTTAACTTTTATCGTGTCTTCTTGTATTATTACACTATATGGTTAATAAAATTACTATAAACTACCAATAGAACCCCAATTGGTTCATTAATGTAATATATATTATTATATAAGTCTTTTTTATGAACCGTATATTTTTAGGACCATTATATCAATTAATAATATAATATTTGTTTTAAAAACTATTTTATGACAATTATGACACTATTTGGTATTTTGTTTTCTCTAAAGTCATAATAGCATTATTACTTCATAAAAAAAATAAAATAACCAATCATAATATGTTATATTAACATAGAAAATTATTTTAATTCATAAAAAGTCTCAAATTACATTTATTTGGGTATTTATAATATCAATTATGTTAATATTTCATTAATAAGGTAATTACTACAACATCATTGTGTCATAAATAAATTAAAGTATTTAATGTATAAAAAATATAAATAAACAACCATTATGTAGGAAATTATTTTAGATTTCTAATTAATATTTATAGTCTAATTTATCTTATGTATAACCCTATATTAAAAATGTTTTAGTTATTAAACTTTGATTTTAACGCTTTTAACGCTTCTTTAAATAAAACAATAATAAGTGTCCTAATCTAATCCAAGTGGACCAAATAGGTTCATATTTTATTCCAAAGGTTGTTTTTGGTCGAATTATACTTATCCAATAGAATTAGGACATGCATTAGGGTAATAATAATATCATTTTTACCCTTAATTACCCTATTTACTTTTAACCGTGGTAAATAAAAGTAAAAAGTTACTATTCACCAAAAATTATTTTTATCTTATTGAACCACATTTTACTCCTTGATATTAACCGTGTCTCTCAGATTTTTGAAATTCAACTCACAGAAGTGGTAAAATTATGTTTTATGTAAATTTACAAATGCTCCTAGAAGGTGGGTAAAAGACTGTAAAAAGTTCAATAAAATTTTTATATATCTAAAATTCTTATAAAATGACTCCAAGGAATTAAGTTTAACTTATATAGGTATTATGTATCTATTTTTACCTAGAATAAATTTAAATAAAATAAAATTTTATTTAAATAAAAAGTTGGTTTTAACCAATAACTCATTGTTTTCACTATTCATCAATAATTGAAAGTTTTCAGAAAAATACCAAAAATTCACCCTAGGCTAATTTCAATATTCCGAATCCAAAACTGAAGTCCATTTTGATAGATAAAATTTATAAAATTTCAAAAAGTGGGTATTAAGATTCATAACTTCTAGTTTATATAATATTTTAATAACATATCGTTGTTTAGTGAAACTTGGTATTGCGTACAACGCAAGCTATTGAGGAAGGTTTCTCTTGTGTGTAACACAAGCCAAAAATAGTGTAGCGTATACTACAAGCTAATACGGTGTTGCGTATAGTGCAAGATAATCATGGTGTAGCGTAAAACAGAAGATATCAACGAAATTAAAAAAATATATCTCATAAAATCTCAGGGTGTTACATGGATCGTGCATTTGAGGGGAGTAAATGGGCCATGGAGACAAAGCTAGACAGAACCATCCAGATTGGATATTACTTCACCATTTGGCCAATATATTCTTCATCCGGGCTTGTATTGAGCCCATATTTTGAAGGAATCTCTGGAACATAATTAGGAACAAATAATCCTTCTATAAGGCCAGCCAATTCACGCTTTTTTTGAGGTCAACTATGCGGTTCAACTTGGAATAAAATATTTGGACGAGTTTTCATTTCACACTTAAAAAAGTTATGTAACCCTAGCCCTCAAAAACTCTATTTAAAGGGAGTTTTCACTCTTTGAGAAGGATGGACGAGGTTATGGGAAGGTGTTTCCGAAAGGATGTCTCTTGGGATCCCCTCACAACTCATGTAATAAGGAAGACTTTGTGCAAACATCTCTTCCAAAAAGGCTCTCCCCTCCCACCTCCTCTTTGTAATTCTTTTCGTTGATGTTTGAATATTGAATTTTTCTTCAATTTTTCTTCTATTTTATTCCCTTTTATTCATCTATTAATCTTCTTAATTGGTTTGGAATCAAGAGTGGAGACAATATTGGGTTTTACCCTTTCAATCCTTTTCTCATGCAAAACGTCTCCACAATGACCACATAACCCATGGAAGAGTAGTTTTTTTAGTGACCGATCTATCATCTACCGACTTCATTTAATTGTTTTGAATCATTGAGATACTATAATTCACTGAATATGATTCATGAATTGAGTTTTTAAATTATAATAAACTAAGAAAGAAATTGAACAATTTACACAAAAACACACGTGGTCGAGATTTTGTGTAAATTGTGAGAGCGCGATCTTAATCGGTAATACAAGACTAGATAGGATAAATTTATAGAGATCAAATATAATCCCTAAACAAAATTCATCCTCATTTTTAGAATGGATATATTCTCTAATTAACCACTAACAATAAGATAACATTAGGACAACAATCAAAATAGGGTGTTGCAATTGCGTGTTCCGAAGCTAACCTATGTTTAAATAATTTCATCCTTGTGGTTAAGTTAACTTTCGTAGGGTTTGAGGGTTAAAAAATTAAGGGATCATAATTAAGTGGATATTGATTTAAATGATAATGATTAATAAGTAAATGAAGAGGTAGAGTTAGATCAATTGCACCTTTTAAAATATTTTCTAAAACACATCTTTTGGTAGCATCTTTTTAATCAAACTTCATTTCAAAATTAAAAACAAAAAATATGCAATCTTATTCCAGCAAACTTATTCAAGTTTTATAAACAATAAACAACCCCATCCTTTCAAGTAGTGTTTTAATTCTTTTCTATTTTATTTTTAGAATACCTTTAATAAGTTGTTTTAATTTACTTCCGCCTTTGAGAGATGACCTTGGTCAGCCACTATGTTGCACCTAAGTACCAAAAAACCACTAATCAGTTGAGGGATCCCATGACAATGCTCATTCATGGGGTGACATAGAGTTCGACTAATGTGGAGTATGGAAACAACAAGTACACGCCATGTACTTGAAAAGTACACGCCGTGTACTTTTTTTTCATTAAATGCACTGAGTTCGCGCCTGACGGACAGAACACCCTTCTTTTAGGTTTGGTTCATCTGAGAGCGAGGGTACATCCACAAATCTTCGACGATCCCCTGAGCCTCTATCCATCCTCCAATTCAAATATCGTCGGTTGCGTTGGAATCACATCAGTGAGTACTTCCTTCTCCCAGAGAATCGTTTTCCAATTCCTCCTCTTTTCCAAGTTATTGTGGGTTGAACATTTTATGCATTTTCGTATATCTACTAATTTCTACGTCAATTCAATCCTCATGGTTTAATTATATTGATCTACTAATGTCAAGGTAGGTGGATTGTGCATTTCTATTGAAAGTCCTTGAATATTATGTTAAAATTCTTCCAATACCCGTGAACAGGGTGTTGTGTGTTTACAAATTTACCCCTGTAGTATGCCTTCAATTCTTGTATGACTGTGTAGAGGATGTTTGAATATGAATATGGTTGAACTGTTATGCTTTGGATGTTTTGCCCATGCCTTGTTCTGTTTACGACCATTGGTCATGTTTATCCTGTTGGCCGTTTACCTGTTTTCCATGACTTGTGGTTGTAGGATGGAGTTTTGTTTTCTGGCATACTTGATATGTGGTAGATTGGTTATCTAAGTAGCTCTATAGGTTTACTATAGAATTCTTATGCATTGAATTACACAAGTCCGTGAGAACCTGGTGTAGCAGACTATAGGGGGATAGACTGAGTGAGCTTCCTCAGAGAGTCTTTGATCTTTATAGACTATAAGGGGATAGACCGAGTGAGCTTACTCAGAGAGTCTTTGTTTTACTTTGAATTACCTTGAACCACTCCAGGATATAAGTGGAATTGACCGGCTGAGCTTCCTTAGAGAGTATGTGAATGACCTGGGCCTATAGGAGGAATTGAACGAGTGAGCTTCCTTAGAGGGTCTCTTGACCTTGGGGCTATAAGGTGAATTGACCTTATGTGCTTCCTTAGAGAGTTCTTGACTACCTTATACTATAAGGGGAATTGACCATGAGTTCTTCCTTATAGTGTATTTATGAATTCTTATGACAGTACCAGAGGGGTTATGATGAGTGTACTACCCATAGGGTTTCTTGTACTTGTTAGGTAGGACTAGAGGGGATGGTCATGAGTACTTCTTGGAGGGTTACCTGTTTGTGTTTAGCCATTGATTGATACTGACACTGTGGATTTTTTACTGTTGAGTACTTTCCTCTTTACTGCTTTCTATAATTTTACCTGCCATATATTCACTGACTATTAGGAACCGATCTTCGAGTGGTTTTCTACTGGTATTTAGTCACACACCCTGTTTGGGTTATGTTTTTGGGCCCAATCAGATTATATTGTTGCAGGTATATACAATGGAAAGCGCCCTTCCACTTCAAGTACTTGATTTGATGAGGAGCTGGAGAGCATGGGACCATGATTAGGCTTGCGATGCTGAGGAGCTGTTTGTTGGACGGAGAGTGATGGCAAGAGGGGGGTGAATTGCCTTTTAAAAAATAATTAAAAATTTAAAACAAAGTTAAAGGTGCAGCGGAAATAAAAGAGGCAAGACACAAAATTGATAACGGAGTTCGGCTTAAACCAAAGCCTACGTCTCCGCTCCCAACTCAACCGTTGAGAGATTTACTACCACTTTCTTTTTAATGGTTTTAACAAGAAACCCACTAGACTTTAAGGTAGTCTAGAACCTATTACAGAAAAAATAATTAAAAATTTAAAACAAAGTTAAAGGTGCAGCGGAAATAAAAGAGGCAAGACACAAAATTGATAACGGAGTTCGGCTTAAACCAAAGTCTACGTCTCCGCTCCCAACTCAACCGTTGAGAGATTTACTACCGCTTGATTTTTAATGGTTTTAGCAAGAAACCCACTAGACTTTAAGGTAGTCTAGAACCTATTACAGCTTGCTTTTAATGGTTGAGCAAGAACCCACTAGCCTTCTTACAGGTGAAGGCTAGCTCACCTATGACTCAAGCCTTTTAAAGGGAAGGCTTGACTAACCTCTTCACACCTTGAAGGTGGTGTGAAAACCCAAAGAAAGAGAGGATGAGAGAAAGAGGGGTTTGTAGGCACAAACCCAAATTGATGCTCAAAATAATGAAACAAGAAAAACCGTAATGGGAGAAGCCTTGGGCGCCAAAGGATTGATGAAGTTGATGAAGAGCGCTCCCAATCTTCTTTGATGGTGCTCCTTGGATGTGGAAGTGGGTTGGAGCAAGTGGGGTTCCTTGATGGAATGCGCCGGAGGTTCCCCAAATGATCAAAAATGTTCCCGTGGGCTTCCTTGTGTTTCCGGGGCTTCCTAGTCCTTTATTTATAGAGGGGGAACCCTCAAATGGCCTTTGGGGGTCTTCGGAGCCATTGGAGAGGCCTTCGGAGCCGTTGGGAGTCAAGTGGACAAGTCTGGTCAAAGCCTAACGGCTAGTTTGACTGGCTCCACCGGCTGACCGGTGCTTGGCCACCGGTTGGCCGGTGCTTTGAAAAAGGGAGAGGCCTTCGGGCCAGGCACCACCGGCTGGCCGGTGAGGAGGCCACCGGTTGGACGGTGAGGAGTCAGTAGTCGTCCCTTCTGTTTGGGTTCCACCGGCTGGCCGGTGATGGGACACCGGTTGGCCGGTGGTCTGGACAGAAAGGATGCCTTCTGTCAAGACTCCATCGGCTGGCCGGTGGTCATCCACCAGTTGGCCGGTGGACTGAAAATCAGTCCACTTTCAGTCCTTCTTGGCCCAATCCCTTGGCAACCTTTTCCCTATCAACAAAAACACTTAAAACAAGATTAGATAAATAAGAGAGTGATTGTGATCATGAAAAATAAACCACGAGGGGTACGAGAGGTACAACAATCTCCCCCTATTTTTATGATCACAATCACCAAAACAAGCAATGTAAAAGATTGAAATGAGAGGCATGCTTTAAAAGAAAAAAGCAAAGCATGAGAGAAATATATTTCTCCCCCAATCAACCAAGAATTTCTCCCCCTTTGTGATTATCAAAATAGCACGGGGCATAAAACTTGATTGAGGGAAAGGTTGAAAAACAAGATAGAGTTTTTAAACCAATTGAAATTTTTGAAATTTGAATTGAAAGTTTTGAATTGAAAGTTTTGAATTGAAAGTTTTGAATAAAATTTTTGAAATAAAAATGCAAAAAGGCTTAAACGATCTTAACTCCCCCTAAAAAAAACAACAAATCACCAGGGAGAGGCTTTTAGAACCGAGACAAATTTTGGTCCGGTGAGACTCGCTAAAAGGGATTTTTCAATCCATACTTGTCTAGTGGCGGGTCTTCTCCTATGAAATTCATCGTTAAAGAAAATGGTTTTGGGCCTTCCATACCGGGCATTTTTGCAATTGCACTCATAAATTAAGTGCCCGGGTTTTTTACAATAGTTGCAAAATTTATATTGGGAGCTCCCCCTTACAAAAATAGTTGGAGCATGGGAAGAGGAAGCTTGCTTGGAATAGCCAAGCCCTTGGGTGGTTCTAGATATGCATTGGGAACCTAGCAGTTTGGTCAAATTTTTTTCACCTTGGGTGAACTTGGCAAGAGATTCCCTTAAATATTTGATTGTTGATTCCATAGACTCAACATCGGGAAGGTTTTGGATCTTTAGGGACAACTCCTCCTTTTCTTTGAGAAGTTGTTCCTTTTCGGAAGAATGTTTTTTGAAATTCTTTTTTAAAGCAATAAATTTGGAAGAAAGTTCGTGAAAACCTTCCTCCAATTGATCTCTAGCATGTTGGAGATCCTCATAAGACAAATGATTGAAAGAATTTGAAGAACTAGAGGAAGAGGAGTCGGAAGAGGTTACCTCATGAAATGCCATTAGGCATTTTTTACCGTTGTCACTTGAGGAGGAGGAGGAGTAGGATGTGGAGCTATCACTCCATGTGGCCTTGAACGCCTTATTCTTTTCCTTTTGCTTGGTCCCTTCATGGGTAACCTCCAAAAGCTTCCAAATTTCATGAGAAGTGGTGCAAGTAGAAATACAATTAAATTCATTACGGTCTAACCCACAATGAAGAGCATTCATGGCTTTGGCATCAAGCTCAAAATAAGCAATGTCTTCGGGGGTCCATTTAGACTCATCTTTGCTAGAGAGAGTGTAGCCTTGCATAAAAATTCTATATATAGGATAGCTAATACTTCTAAGAAAAGTGGTCATGCGAGTTTTCCAATAAGTATAGTCAGTTCCATCAAAGAATGGAGCCCGACCCAAAGAATAACCTTCGGAGGTGAAAGAAGATGAAGCCATCACAATGGATATTTAATTTGAAACCGGTTAGGGTATTACTCAAATTTTTCCTCTGATACCAATTGTTGGACGGAGAGTGATGGCAAGAGGGGGGGTGAATTGCCTTTTAAAAAATAATTAAAAATTTAAAACAAAGTTAAAGGTGCAGGGGAAATAAAAGAGGCAAGACACAAAATTGATAACGGAGTTCGGCTTAAACCAAAGCCTACATCTCCACTCCCAACTCAACCGTTGAGAGATTTACTACCGCTTGCTTTTTAATGGTTTTAGCAAGAAACCCACTAGACTTTAAGGTAGTCTAGAACCTATTACAGCTTGCTTTTAATGGTTGAGCAAGAACCCACTTGCTTTTAATGGTTGAGCAAGAACCCACTAGCCTTCTTATAGGTGAAGGCTAGCTCACCTATGACTCAAGCCTTTTAAAGGGAAGGATTGACTAACCTCTTCACACCTTGAAGGTGGTGTGAAAACCCAAAGAAAGAGAGGATGAGAGAAATAGGGGTTTGTAGGCACAAACCCAAATTGATGCTCAAAATAATGAAACAAGAAAAACCGTAATGGGAGAAGCCTTGGGCGCCAAAGGATTGATGAAGTTAATGAAGATCGCTCCCAAGCTTCTTTGATGGTGCTCCTTGGATGTGGAAGTGGGTTGGAGCAAGTGGGGTTCCTTGAAGGAATGCGCCGGAGGTTCGCCAAATGATCAAAAATGTTCCCGTGGGCTTCCTAGTCCTTTATTTATAGAGGGGGAACCCTCAAATGGCCTTTGGGGGTCTTCGGAGCCGTTGGAGAGGCCTTCGGAGCCGTTGGGAGTCAAGTGGACAAGTCTGGTCAAAGCCTAACGGCTAGTTTGACTGGCTCCATCGGCTGACCGGTGCTTGGCCACCGGTTGGTCGGTGCTTTGAAAAAGGGAGAGGCCTTCGGGCCAGGCACCACTGGCTGGCCGGTGAGGAGGCCACCGGTTGGCCGGTGAGGAGGCAGTAGCCGTCCCTTCTGTCTGGGTTCCACCGGCTGGCCGGTGATGGGACACCGGTTGGCCGGTGGTCTGGACAGAAAGGTTGCCTTCTGTCAATACTCCATCGGCTGGCTGGTGGTCATCCACCAGTTGGCCGGTGGACTGAAAATCAGTCCACTTTCAGACCTTCTTGGACCAATCCCTTGGCAACCTTTTTCCTATCAACAAAAACACTTAAAACAAGATTAGATAAATAAGAGAGTGATTGTGATCATGAAAAATAAACCACGAGGGGTACGAGAGGTACAACAATCTCCCCCTATTTTTATGATCACAATCACCAAAACAAGCAATGTAAAAGATTGAAATGAGAGGCATGCTTTAAAAGAAAAAGAAAAGCATGAGAGAAATATATTTCTCCCCCACCCAACCAAGAATTTCTCCCCCTTTGTGATTATCAAAATAGCACGGGGCATAAAACTTGATTGAGGGAAAGGTTAAAAAACAAGATAGAGTTTTTAAACCAATTGAAATTTTTGAAATTTGAATTGAATGTTTTGAATTGAAAGTTTTGAATTGAAAGTTTTGAATTGAAAGTTTTGAATAAAAGTTTTGAAATAAAAACACAAAAAGGCTTAAACGATCCTAACTCCCCCTAAATAAAAACAACAAATCACCAGGGAGAGGCTTTTAGAACCGAGACAAATTTTGGTCCGGTGAGACTCGCTAAAAGGGATTTTTCAATCCATACTTGTCTAGTGGCGGGTCTTCTCCTATGAAATTCATCGTTAAAGAAAATGGTTTTGGGCCTTCCATACCGGGCATTTTTGCAATTGCACTCATAAATTAAGTGCCCGGGTTTTTTACAATAGTTGCAAAATTTATATTGGGAGCTCCCCCTTACAAAAATAGTTGGATCATGGGAAGAGGAAGCTTGCTTGGAATAGCCAAGCCCTTGGGTGGTTCTAGATATGCATTGGGAACCTAGCAGTTTGGTCAAATTTTGTTCACCTTGGGTGAACTTGGAAAGATATTCCCTTAAATATTTTATTGTTGATTCCATAGACTCAAAATCTGGAAGGTTTTGGATCTTGAGGGACAACTCCTCCTTTTCTTTGAGAAGTTGTTCCTTTTCGGAAGAATGTTTTTTGAAATTCTTTTTTAAACCAATAAATTTGGAAGAAAGTTCGTGAAAACCTTCCTCCAATTGATCTCTAGCATGTTGGAGATCCTCATAAGACAAATGATTGAAAGAATTTGAAGAACTAGAGGAAGAGGAGTCGGAAGCGGTTACCTCATGAAATGACATTAGGCATTTTTTACCGTTGTCAATTGAGGAGGAGGAGGATGTGGAGCTATCACTCCATGTGGCCTTGAATGCCTTCTTCTTTTCCTTTTGCTTGGTCCCTTCATGGGTAACCTCAAAAAGCTTCCAAATTTCATGAGAAGTGGTACAAGTAGAAATACAATTAAATTCATTACGGTCTAACCCACAATGAAGAGCATTCATGGCTTTGGCATCAAGCTCAAAATAAGCAATGTCTTCGGGGGTCCATTTAGATTCATCTTTGCTAGAGAGAGTGTAGCCTTGCATAAAAATTCTATATATAGGATAGCCAATACTCCTAAGAAAAGTGGTCATGCGAGTTTTCCAATAAGTATAGTCGGTTCCATCAAAGAATGGATCCCGACCCAAAGAATAACCTTCGGGGGAGAAAGAAGATGAAGCCATCACAATGGATCTTTAATTTGAAACCGGTTAGGTTATTACTCAAATTTTGCCTCTGATACCAATTGTTGGACGGAGAGTGATGGCAAGAGGGGGGGGGGTGAATTGCCTTTTAAAAAATAATTAAAAATTTAAAACAAAGTTAAAGGTGCAGCGGAAATAAAAGAGGCAAGACACAAAATTGATAATGGAGTTCGGCTTAAACCAAAGCCTACGTCTCCGCTCCCAACTCAACCGTTGAGAGATTTACTACCGCTTGCTTTTTAATGGTTTTAGCAAGAAACCCACTAGACTTTAAGGTAGTCTAGAACCTATTACAGCTTGCTTTTAATGGTTGAGCAAGAACCCACTTGCTTTTAATGGTTGAGCAAGAACCCACTAGCCTTCTTACAGGTGGAGGCTAGCTCACCTATGAATCAAGCATTTTAAAGGGAAGGCTTGACTAACCTCTTCACACCTTGAAGGTGGTGTGAAAACCCAAAGAAAGAGAGGATGAGAGAAAGAGGGGTTTGTAGGAACAAACCCAAATTGATGCTCAAAATAATGAAACAAGAAAAACCGTAATGGGAGAAGCCTTGGGCGCCAAAGGATTGATGAAGTTGATGAAGAGCGCTCCCAAGCTTCTTTGATGGTGCTCCTTGGATGTGGAAGTGGGTTGGAGAAAGTGGGGTTCCTTGAAGGAATGCGCCGGAGGTTCGCCAAATGATCAAAAATGTTCCCGTGGGCTTCCTTGTGTTTCCGGGGCTTCCTAGTCCTTTATTTATAGAGGGGGAACCCTCAAATGGCCTTTGGGGGTCTTCGGAGCCGTTGGAGAGGCCGTCGGAGCCGTTGGGAGTCAAGTGGATAAGTCTGGTCAAAGCCTAACAGCTAGTTTTACTGGCTCCACCGGCTGACCGGTGCTTGGCCACTGGTTGGCCGGTGCTTTGAAAAAGGGAGAGGCCTTCGGGCCAGGCACCACCGGCTGGCCGGTGAGGAGGCCACCGGTTGGCTGGTGAGGAGGCAGTAGCCGTCCCTTCTGTCTGGGTTCCACCGGCTGGCCGGTGATGGGACACCGGTTGGCCGGTGGTCTGGACAGAAAGGATGCCTTCTGTCAAGACTCCATCGGCTGGCCGGTGGTCATCCCCCGGTTGGCCGGTGGACTGAAAATCAGTCCACTTTCAGTCCTTCTTGGCCCAATCCCTTGGCAACCTTTTGCCTATCAACAAAAACACTTAAAACAAGATTAGATAAATAAGAGAGTGATTGTGATCATGAAAAATAAACCACGAGGGGTATGAGAGGTACAACAATCTCCCCCTATTTTTATGTTCACAATCGCCAAAACAAGCAATGTAAAAGATTGAAATGAGAGGCATGCTTTAAAAGAAAAAGCAAAGCATGAGAGAAATATATTTCTCCCCCAATCAACCAAGAATTTCTCCCCCTTTGTGATTATCAAAATAGCACGGGGCATAAAACTTGATTGAGGGAAAGGTTGAAAAACAAGATAGAGTTTTTAAACCAATTGAAATTTTTGAAATTTGAATTGAAAGTTTTGAATTGAAAGTTTTGAATAAAAGTTTTGAAATAAAAACGCAAAAAGGCTTAAACGATCCTAACTCCCCCTAAATAAAAACAACAAATCACCAGGGAGAGGCTTTTAGAACCGAGACAAATTTTGGTCCGGTGAGACTCGCTAAAAGGGATTTTTCAATCCATACTTGTCTAGTGGCGGGTCTTCTCCTATGAAATTCATCGTTAATGAAAATGGTTTTGGGCCTTCCATACCGGGCATTTTTGCAATTGCACTCATAAATTAAGTGCCCGGGTTTTTTACAATAGTTTCAAAATTTATATTGGGAGCTCCCCCTTACAAAAATAGTTGGAGCATGGGAAGAGGAAGCTTGCTTGGAATAGTCAAGCCCTTGGGTGGTTCTAGATATGCATTGGGAACCTAGCAGTTTGGTCAAATTTTGTTCACCTTGGGTGAACTTGGCAAGAGATTCCCTTAAATCTTTGATTGTTGATTCCATAGACTCAACATCAGGAAGGTTTTGGATCTTGAGGGACAACTCCTCCTTTTCTTTGAGAAGTTGTTCCTTTTCGGAAGAATGTTTTTTGAAATTCTTTTTTAAAGCAATAAATTTGGAAGAAAGTTCGTGAAAAACTTCCTCCAATTGATCTCTAGCATGTTGGAGATCCTCATAAGACAAATGATTGAAAGAATTTGAAGAACTAGAGGAAGAGGAGTCGGAAGAGGTTACCTCATGAAATGCCATTAGGCATTTTTTACCGTTGTCACTTGAGGAGGAGGAGGAGGAGGATGTGGAGCTATCACTCCATGTGGCCTTGAATGCCTTCTTCTTTTCCTTTTTCTTGGTCCCTTCATGGGTAACCTCCAAAAGCTTCCAAATTTCATGAGAAGTGGTGCAAGTAGAAATAAAATTAAATTCATTACGGTCTAACCCACAATGAAGAGCATTCATGGCTTTGGCATCAAGCTCAAAATAAGCAATGTCTTCGGGGGTCCATTTAGACTCATCTTTGCTAGAGAGAGTGTAGCCTTGCATAAAAATTCTATATATAGGATAGCCAATACTTCTAAGAAAAGTGGTCATGCGAGTTTTCCAATAAGTATAGTCGGTTCCATCAAAGAATGGAGCCCGACCCAAAGAATAACCTTCAGGGGCGAAAGAAGATGAAGCCATCACAATGGATCTTTAATTTGAAACCGGTTAGGGTATTACTCAAATTTTGCCTCTGATACCAATTGTTGGACGGAGAGTGATGGCAAGAGGGGGGGTGAATTGCCTTTTAAAAAATAATTAAAAATTTAAAACAAAGTTAAAGGTGTAGCGGAAATAAAAGAGGCAAGAAACAAAATTGATAACGGAGTTCGACTTAAACCAAAGCCTACGTCTCCGCTCCCAACTCAACCGTTGAGAGATTTACTACCGCTTGCTTTTTAATGGTTTTAGAAAGAAACCCACTAGACTTTAAGGTAGTCTAGAACCTATTACAGCTTGCTTTTAATGGTTGAGCAAGAACCCACTTGCTTTTAATGGTTTAGCAAGAACCCACTAGCCTTCTTACAGGTGAAGGCTAGCTTACCTATGACTCAAGAATTTTAAAGGGAAGGCTTGACTAACCTCTTCACACCTTGAAGGTGGTGTGAAAACCCAAAGAAAGAGAGGATGAGAGAAAGAGGGGTTTGTAGGCACAAACCCAAATTGATGCTCAAAATAATGAAACAAGAAAAACCGTAATGGGAGAAGGCTTGGACGCCAAAGGATTGATGAAGTTGATGAAGAGCACTCCCAAGCTTCTTTGATGGTGCTCCTTGGATGTGGAAGTGGGTTGGAGCAGGTGGGGTTCCTTGAAGGAATGCGCCGGAGGTTCACCAAATGATCAAAAATGTTCCCATGGGCTTACTTGTGTTTCCGGGGCTTCCTAGTCCTTTATTTATAGAGGGGGAACCCTCAAATGGCCTTTGGGGGTCTTCGGAGCCGTTGGAGAGGCCTTCGGAGCCGTTGGGAGTCAAGTGGACAAGTCTGGTCAAAGCCTAACGGCTAGTTTGACTGGCTCCACCGGCTGACCGGTGCTTGGCCACCGGTTGGCCGGTGCTTTGAAAAAGGGAGAGGCCTTCGGGCCAGGCACCACCGGCTGGCCGGTGAGGAGTCCACCGGTTGGCCGGTGAGGAGGCAGTAGTTGTCCCTTCTGTCTGGGTTCCACCGGCTGGCCGGTGATGGGACACTGGTTGGCTGGTGGTCTGGACAGAAAGGATGCCTTCTGTCAAGACTCCATCGGCTGGCCGGTGGTCATCCACCGGTTGGCCGGTGGACTGAAAATCAGTCCACTTTCAGTCCTTCTTGGCCCAATCCCTTGGCAACCTTTTTCCTATCAACAAAAACACTTAAAACAAGATTAGATAAATAAGAAAGTGATTGTGATCATGAAAATTAAACCATGAGGGGTACGAGAGGTACAACATTGTTATCTATTTCTTTTGTACTTGTTTTTAGTACTGTTTGTATTTCCATCATCGTGACTTGTTTGGATACTTTCCTTTACATATGTATCATACATTCTATATATATGTGCTCCTGCTGTTTATCACATTTTTTCTTCCACTGTTTACTTGTGTATGGATTTTTTACTGATTCCGTTATTTTTTATCTGTTCTCTTCTGCTGTGTACTCTGCCATTGGTGTCATAGTTTCCCTACTATTAAAACCAAGTCCTTCAGAGCTAGTCACCAGCCTCTGGCGTTTGGGGAATTTCACTTGAGGCCATGTGACTAACCGAGTAAGGGGCACCTCTGGGTGGATTCCATAACCGAGACATTACATAATACCTAATTAAAACTATCCACAAGGAACCATAGGTCATTGGACCATGCAAGGGTTAGTAAGAAAGAGAGAAAATGGAGGGATAAATAAATAGGAAGAGAAAAAGGGTTATTACCTTGAATAATAATACCAAAAAGAAATAATAATCCAAAATAAATAACCATGGAATGAATAGGAAACCAAGGGGGAGGTGTGAATGGTTTTAGGGCATCCAATGAGGTAGAAAAGGATCCACAAGGCTTAAATTTGAAGAGGGAAATAAAGGTCATTTTTTGTTTTTAATGAACCCATTCACTGTGCATGGTTTTCCAAACCATGATCTAATATTGAACCCTCTACTAGGAGTCTAATGTACTTCACATGGATAATTTGAATTGTTAGAAAAACCATGCACTGACCATGTAATTTGGATTTGTTAAAACTATAGTGCCTGTTACACAGTTTGTACTAACCATTCACAAACTGTGAGACATTTATTGTATGCCCAATAATTCTAAATTTCCAATAAACCCACCAATAAGAGATATAAACAAAGGAGACTCAAAAATAAAAGTAAATAAATAAAATAATATAGGAAAGAGGGGAAAAAGACTGAAAAAATCCCCATGATAATGCTTAAAACCCACAAAAAGCACCAGAAGAACTAGTTGATCAAGACAAGTACTTAAGGTTCAACTTCCCTAATAGAGACAAGATCAAATAAATGACAAACTATAAAACTAAAGAGACCATCCTTGAATAATAAGATTAATTATCACTCATAAAAAACAAAAACACCACTCGCACTGGACTTTCATCAACATAAATAGATTTACTCAAATAATCAGAGTCAAGGTTACCAAGCATTCAAAAATAAGATTCCTAATGATCAAATACACATGAAATAAAGCGTTATATGGAGGAATGACAACACATAGAGAAAATACTAAAATAAGGAAAACCCCAAAACCAAATATAGGCATGAATGAAGACACCATTTGTGACGAATTCAGGATCTCTAGGAGCTTCCATCATTTAAACCTTGATCAGAATATGATAAAGCTTCTCTGAGTGGGGTCGAGTCAGGTGGGGTTAAAGAACTATCCCAAAACTGAACACTACACCCCAAAAGGAAAACAAATAGAGACACATATCAGGTCCAGTAAGAGGTCCTTCCATAGTAGTCTCCCCATAATATTACAAATCTTATTGAACCCATAATTTTCATAACTAAAATCAACTTATAACTCTCATTGATCCCATATTATAACTATCATTATTCCAATTTAGTATCCCCACCAAAATTTTCAAAAACTAAGGACTCATAAAATAAGATGCATAATAAAGAAACCACCACACATCATACTCAAAAAATCAGAAAGAAACATCATTAAGATTCTTGGTTTCACTATAAAACATTTCCCTAAGAATATATTCCCATATATACACAAAAAACATATCTCTGAAAGTTGTATCAATTAGATAGGAAAGGTTACAACACACAACTAAAAGAATATAACATGGAAAACATTACAATAAAACAAGGGGAAACCATAAACAGATACTAATTCACCATTAGGTTCAGTGGGATAAACCAAATGATTTTTTAAAGGAGTGGTTCTATTTTCACATCTCTTATGAGTGACTTCTCTATAGAACCATTGCAGGTGACCTAGATGGCCACAGTATGATATGAATTTAATGATTCCTAATAAGAATGACTCTTATACTCAAACATACTGAATTGGTGAAACACCTAAGATTTTTTAGATGAAAAGTTTTTGGAATCCTTCCTGGGAATGGCCCCTAAGTATATTTTTATAGATGGTGTATTTACAGCACTACTAACTCATGACCTCAATCATGCAAGTGAAAAATTTGAGATTGTTGAGACTAGGGAAGCTCAAGATGATCAAAGGTGACCTCAATACTCTAAACAAATTCCCCTACTTTTTAAGAATCTTGCATATCAAGTAAATGAGGTGGATTCAAGCTCTATAATTTTCAAATTAATTCATAAGGTTGTGTAAGAAGAGATAGACCACCATATATAGGGTAGATGAAGGGAAATACCTAGAAAAATATTGACCAACAAAAAAACCTTATTGCAGTGAACCACCCATAGTTACCACTCATGAATTCATATAAACTTGATGGGGGAATACTCTATAATCATGTAACACAAAATACTATAAAAAACCTATAGATTCAAACACCACAAATACAAATATATAATGATACAAAATCTAAAAATACCATTTCATACAACTCAAAAAATTCCAAAATTACTCAAAACTAAATAAAAAAATAGGAAATTTCAAAACATAAAAAGAAAACAAAACCAATACCCATCAATTATAATTTTAGGACATAGAAAAATTTATTTAATTTCTAAGAAAACAACTTTAATCATTTCTTTCAAAAACTTAATCTAATTTGAAACATTCCCAACCCACACATTTATAATTTTACATAATAATATTAAAATAGATTTTCCAATTTAGAACATATTTTCTTCAGCAAATTAAAACATTTATAAACCTCCAATTAATTTTAATTATTAGAAACAATTAATGAATTCTTTGAACATTTAAATATTCCTCCTCATTTTCAACATACCCTAGGTTTTATTTTACGGGATCAAATCTAAATAAAAAAAATATAATTTACAATTCCTAATAAATGTAAAAAATCACAAACATGAATAGTGAGAAGGGTAAAATATAACTCATTACACAATAAAATCAAAATTTTAAAAATAAAATGAAATAATAGATGCACATGGTTTTGACGCATAGTTTGGAAGACCGTGTTCCCACCATGTGAAGATCATTTGATGCCATCCATATTTGGTTGCACTGTTTGGGTACAATTTTCTAAATTATTCCCAGTAATCATTCACCCCATGAATTCCCCCCAAATCATGCTCCAATTCATGGCGATTATCAAAATAACTCACTATATCTCGAATCCCATTATAAACACACAAATAAAACCAAAAACCTCAAAAACATCTAAGAACCACACTCTGATTAAAGACACAAACACCCTAGACCACCATGATAACTCACGAATTGTCTTAAATAGGTGGTGATCAAACACCCAATCATGATTAACCACCTTAATTATGATTATACTACATCCATAGTACCAAAAATACCCAAATAACAAGGGAAAATTTAGAACATGGTAATTCACAAGAACCTAGGCAATGATACCATTTTTTTCATTGACCAAATTGAACCACCCCTTGGTCTGGGTACCAAATATAGACTGTGACATACCTGAGAGGAATTACTAATCATACCAAGTTATTTAAATGTGACAAGATGATCAATGAGTACCAGTGGGAACAATTGCACTTGATGAATAAATAATAATATATGGACTTCCACTCGAAAGTCTGATATGTCCATTCCATACATTCGAGTTCCATATCACATAAATAAGTAGGTACAAAATACGAAAAAAACCAAAAGTATAAAATTAAAGAAAATAAATATAATAAAAATGAAAAAAATAGAACAAATTAAATAAATATAAACCCTGAAAGGATACCAGATATAGAGTGAATTGTTGAAGTCCTAAAAGGATGATACAATAATGACCCAAAAAAATGAATCAAATATACAAATACTATCACCAAATTCCAAGTGAATCACATTTTCAAAATACTATCCCATACCCAAACTTTAACCCAAGGATAGTCCACTACAGTTCATCAGAATATAGAAAACCTCTAATGATGATTAGTCTAATCCATATAGTTTAGTAGGCCACCACCTACCGATAAAAACAGACCCTTTCAAGATAGATCTATTTCATGCTAGTTTGAAAATATATATAAAAAGTAGGTTTTTCATTTAATTTCCCAACAATTAATCTGATACTTTTTTTTCATAACCATTTTCCTTTCTAACATGTGATAATAATTTTTTAATAAAATATCATTATGAAATATTTTGAAAGAGAGGGTACATGTAAAACAAAGAGTACAATTTAAAAAACATGAGAATGGAGTGTATAATATAATATTTAAAATAAATAAATTTATAAGAAAAAATAAAGTAAAACACACACAATACCGTTATCACGGGAACCTAGGATCTATTGGGTAAATCTAGGACAAGTCCATATATCTACTATAATATAGACCAACACCGAATATAGAAATTCTTCCATAACAACCATTGTTTACCTAAATGGATTAACCAAGGGTAATATCCCATAAGTATAATAAAATCTATCTTAGATTCACTCTATAGAATATAATTCTAAATTAGTTCATCATGTGTAACTAGAATTCCCACATAGACACCCCGAGTTACCCATGAATCAAAAATAGTAGAGAGTGAAATAATTTTTCCAATAGTATATATATATATATATATTTGAACATATCAAGATATTTTATAAACAAGTCTCACCCACACCTACAATTCCCCACATGAAACAACCACAGTCCCATTGAGAACATTTATAAAACACACAAGCCTATTCATTGGGCACTATCACACATATAACATCAAGTATTCGTTTTTTTATAGATACATGGGGTTTATTTCAAGGGGGTTATATATTTAATTTAAATCAATTTAAATTTTCCAAATAGGCCTTATGAAAATTAACCTTTTAAAACCAAATCACAAAAAAAATAATTTTAGAACCAATGCACATGAGTGTCATCTAAACTTAGATCATTATAGTGGTTTACAATCCCTTTTAAATGGATAAGAACACTAATTTATATGAGACAAATTAATTTTTTTGTTTGGAGAACAAATAATCATTGATAATTCAACTATAAATTAAAAATATCCAACCATTCATTTAGGTGAACGCTTGTGTGCATGGATATACAAAGGAGGGTCTATATTTTAAAAATTAAGTGAAATATTCTTCACATTTGAGGAGAACAAAAGGGAATAAACCCCCTTTTTATAAAATATAGTATATATATTTGAATAAATTTCAAAACACACAAAACATGAAATTAAAACAACAAGATATAATAGTTCTAAATTTAACGAACCATGCATAAGACCACCTACCTTGAAACACATTTCATTTTAAAATGATAGGTATAATACACTGTGATAAGACCTAGGAATCCCTAAATGATCCAGAGAAACCAAAAATATAAGAAATGCATAATTAATATTGATCCACAAGAACCCTAGGTTGTTGTACCATGCTAGGGTTAGAGATAAATAAGAAAAAAATGAGATATTAAGAAAGAGTAAGATACAAGGAGTAATTTCCTTGAAGAATCACACTAAAAAGATTGAAGAATATATGATATATTACCATGAATTTAAGAGGTAATAAAGTGGAGGTGTGAAAGGATTAAGGTAATTGAATGGGGGAGAAAATGACCCCCAAGGATTAAATTTAAATAGGGGATCCAATTTCATTTACTATTTTTCATTAACATAGGCATTGGGCACAATTTGAATGCATGGTTTTCCAAACTATTCTATAACCAAGATTCTTATATTGGGAGGCCGAAACTCTTACCATGATTAAAAAAAGTGGTTATAAAAACCATAAAACAACTATGTTATTTTTATTTTTTAAAACTACATTGCCTATAACATGTTTTCTACCTGGTTTGTACTAACTGTTAACAAACCATGTGACATTCACCGCATGACCAAAAGCTCAAAATTTCAAAAAAAAACCCCTTAAGAATAGAGTGAAACAAATGATAATAAAAAAATAAAATAAAATAAAATAAATAATATCGGAAATTGGGGCTAGGGTGTGACCAAAACTATTTAACAAATGAGAATACAAGAACTTGGGAATGAAATGAAATCTCCTCAACCTTTCTCCGCCTCATGACTTGGTTTTCATGTTGTTGTGTCATGTAAAAACTATAGTTATCGAACCATTAGTTATTGAATACTATAAGAATTGATGTCTAGGATATATATCCTTATTTTATTACTATAAACTCCTGAAATAGTTTTAAATTTCTTTATATAAAAGTGTGGTACCTACAAAGGTGGTTTATATGTTAGAGTAAGTCATGTAGTTTCTAATATTTTTCATTCCATGAATACTTGAAATAGTTTATGAATATAGAATGGTATTATTATGAATAAGATTTATTGGATTAGATAAATGGATATTAAAGGTTGATTCCATTTCCCAGTGTGATGAAGTGTCTATGTGATCCATGACCAGTTTGTTTACATTATGGGGCTTTATTTCATGGGATGTTGAAATGCATAAATTTTATTATAATATGTTGGAGTATGATCATGGATGTGAGGATTATGAGAAATAAAAATATAGTGAATCCTAAATATCATAGGGTTACATCACACCACGGACATGCCAATTTTCATGGGAAGGAGTTATTCATATTGTGGATGGATGATGCTATAAAATGTCTAAAAGAGTCATATTTTATTAAAATAATGAATGTTTTGTGGTTAATTAGAAGAAAATAAAGTGTGATGAGATTCTGTTGTTTCATGGATATGTATAAATAGTGAAAACAATGAGGATTAAGTAGTTTTCATACTGTAACAAATGATACAGCTCCATGGATGATAAAATGTTTTTTTAATAGATATAGTGGAAGCTATTATGACATGCATGAGTTTTATTATACTATGGACACAAAGAGATAGTGAATAGAGATTTATATTATTATATAATGATAAATTTCATGTTGTGGGTTCTGTATATTCATGGGATATCAATTTTATATTTTCTATATCTTTGGGATATTTTTAAAGATATGTTCAGGGGATATAGTGAAATTTTTTCATGCATATTTTAGTGCATATATACTTAATTTTTGAGTCTGATATCATCGAGGATAGATATTATAGATAATAAGATATATATTAATATTTATACGGTGTATTTTTATATAAATTAAATTCAACTCGTGTATATTGGAATCATTCAATCAGGTGGATCATTTAGAATTTTCATATGAACTTTCAATTGGAGTCTATTGTTGCTAGAAATCGAGTTTTCTTTTATTCACATAATCTCTCATGATTAGCGTGAGGTGGTGTGTTTTTAGTTCCAATAAATATAATTAGGGGGGGTTCTAGTGAAATACTATTTTATTAATAATTTCAAGTTGGGTTTTTTCATTTATTATTTCTTTTTGTCTCTTTTTTATATCTTTAGAATGAACATTATCTTTTGAATGGGGGAGTGATTTTTGAATACAATAATTAGTGATTATCGTTATTCATGACCATTCAGTGTCTTAGGTGTTTTGTTTAAATAAGGATTTAGGTTACTAACATCATTAATAAACCGAAGTACCTGACTATAATAAAAAGTGTGTTTTTGAGATAGAGAGTGATAACTAAGACCAAGACATTACTTAGACCAGCTTTCGATAATAAATTTCTTTGTTTATCTTTCAACTTCATTAGTGCATGAATTTTGAGTTTCTAAATCTTGGTACATTTTACTTGATTTATGTTCTTTCCAAGTTTACTTTACCTTGTTGTGATTTCTCTATGTTTATCTTGGAATTCATCTCTGTGGGGTTGACCTCATATTACCACTTACTACACATTTTTAGTTAGTATTTAGGAATATTATTTTATTAATTTATAAACTTTATTACCGATAGGAATTAATAATTCCCTATAGGATTAAAAAAATTTAGGAAGAATTATATTTTTATTTTTAAATTTTCTTTACAAACCTCTATCCAATTGAAGGATCAATCCATTTTAATATGATTCCTTCATTAAAAAAACTCAAGCAGATTCATCCATTTGGTAACTGATATATGTTACCTAATAATTCATTTATATTGAGATATAATAATTTTAACATTTCAAAAAATTATAATATGTTTTTATTTCTATAAATGAATCATCTTGAAGATTTATAACTGAAGAAAATCATTTTAAACCCAATTCATTTGATATCACATATCATATTCCATATTGTATGATGTGATATATACATCATATAGCTTTAACGATATATCTATACAATTTCCCTTTATATGGAACATTTTTATAACAAGAATAATGACATGGATTATATAATATGATTCATCTTATTTTAGGGAACATCCAAAAATATCCAACTTACACTAAAATCCAATATTGAATTTATTCTAAACATCACAACTTTTTTTAAAATTTATTCAAACTTCTTTGGACTTTATTTTACCAAAATATATTCATTTTAGGAAAAAATAATTGCCTAAAAATTAATAGTTATTTATAGGAAAAAATGTATGACCCTATGGGCCTTTGTATAGTTGATAAAAATTATATATTTTCTAACTGATATATGTATTCAAAGAGTGGACTCTAGAAAAACACCCATACTACTTAAGATACAAAGGGTTTTATCATGATCTTGATCAAACATACTCATATCACCATATGATTATTGTTGGAACCATGTCCGTTCTATGAAATAATTAGAGTATGGTTTGTGTTTGTTGAAAATCCTCATTTGAAGTTCATAATGTTTCCTAGTAAAGTGTTCATACAGTTCAAACAGACAACAATATTGAATGTGGCGTTGTTTCCTAGTGTTTTCCAAATTTTTGGGCCTGAAAATCGAAAAATGTAGACATAAATTATTGGTAAAAGGAGGTGCGCGCAAAGAGGAAGTGGTGAGCGAAAAATGTGGGCTGTGGGTGAAATATTTGAGTTGTGCGCAAAAAACAGCGTGGTGCGCGAAATACTGGAGAAAGGTTTTTAGCGCAAGTAGTGTTTTAGAATCAGAACGTCGAAAAATGGAAAAGGCATGGGTTGTGCGAAAAACATGGAGATGTGCGCGAAAAACAGTACCTGTGCAAAATATTACGCGCCGAAAGAGAGGTTTTCGCGCCACAGAGCGTTTAGAGAGTGGGGGTCAGAGACACCTATAAATAATAGGTGACCCCACTCATTCTGTACGACTAAATACTTAGAGAAGATTCGAGTGCTGATTCATGTAAAAGGTTCGTGTAAAGGTAGTTGCGTGAAATATTACAAGCTGTGCGAAAAAGGCTGAGCTACATGAAAGCTTCACGAAAAATTATGAGATGCGCGAAAATTTCCCAACTGCACGAAAATTTCAGAAATGCGTGAAAAATGAGTGTTTGCGTGAAAAAAAATTATGTTACGCGAAATATTTTTCACGTGAAAAACATGTATTGCGGGAAAAAGTGAGAACTTGCGCGCAAAGGGTAGGTGATGCGTGAAATCATTAGTGCAACCTGTTTGCATGTTCTGATTATCTGGTTCATTGGTTTAGTGTGTTCAATAGAATTAATTCAGCACTTCGATGCAATCATAGTCTCGTGATGAGTAGAGACAAAGATTTAAATGAAAATCTATTGAAGATACCCTCACGTCTATAAACTAACTGGGACTTCACCAAAGGCATCGAGCCAGGGGGAGTCAACGGGAGTGACCTGAGGGACACAGCGGGTTATCCCTAAACATTTGTAAAGGCAGTGATCCTGGGACAGAGTGACTATTTCCGAACCATTGTAATCCACAACTAGTGAAGAATTGTGGAATTAGGTATGCCTGAAAACCTGTCAGTGTATGCTCCTTGGACGTAGCCCTTAGCGCTGAACCAATTAAAAAGTGTTGTGTCATCTCTTTGCATGTGAATGTTTCATTTCTGGTCATTTCCATCATATAGGTTTAACTAGTTCCTACCAATGTGGGAACCAGATCCTTGTTTTAAAAGAAAAAGTTGACACCCTGATTCACCCCTCCCCTCTCAGGGTGTCCCGAGATCATTCAACTGGTATCAGAGTGTAAAGGTTGCTGGTGTTAGATCTGTCCTTTGCTGTCATGGAAAATTCAGCCAGTGTTAGGGGAGTCTCCCTCTTTGATGGAAGTAATTTTCAGATTTGGAAGAATAGAATGAGATCTCATCTAAGATCCCTTGGAATGGAAGTTATGTTTTCCACTATGCAAGTTATAAATGTTTCTGATCCAACAGGACTGGCTATGATTGATGCAGATAGGAAAATTCTTGATGCAGATGCTAAAGCACATAATGCTCTCACCACAGCTCTTTCTGATTAGATCTATCTAAAAGTGATGAGTTTCACCTCATGAAAGTCCATGTGGGATAAACTTGAAAATATTTATGAAGGAGATATCAAAGTGAAGGAGGAAAAACTACAATTCCTACACAATAGGTTTGATGATCTGAAGACGCATCCTAATGAGAATGAAGACTCCTTCTTCAATCAAATTGCTGAAGTGGTTAGAGCAATTTGGGGCCTAGGAGAAGAAATCAAAGGCATTGGAATTATGAAGAAAATATTGATAAGACTTACACCCCTGTAAAATGAAAAGGTGTCATCCCTTGAGGAAATAGATCTTTCCAAACGTTATCTGGATGATCTACTGAGCAGCTTGGTGGCATTTGAAATGAGAGTCAAACCAGAAGATGCTACGACTCGAGTGAGCAAGGAAATTTATTTCAAAGCCATTGAGAAACTGAAAATATAAAAATATAGTAGTGGTTAAGATGTTGAGGAAAAATAAATTCATTCTCTCGTTGCAAAGAAGTTCCATAAGGTAAAAGGGAAATTCAAAGGGAAGTTACCTCTAGCTTTCTTTCATTGTGGAAAAGTTGGTCACATTGACTATAAGTTCATAAGAAAGATTGATGATGAGAATAGTGATGCTAAAAACATTGAGAAGCATTATAAAAGGTTTTAAAAAAGGGTGACATCAAATCTTGAATGAAAGTACCAAAGAAGAGTTTGGTCTATGAAGAGGAAGATGATTATAATGAATTCTATGATGAAGAAGAACTAGAATTTAAAACTGGAAACCATGCTTCCATGATTTCCAATGTTGAAAAATCAGAAGATACTGGTGGAGAAAATCAGTTGACAATTAGTGCCAATCCTGAGTGCAACTTAAGGATACTATTAGTATGCTTAAGATTAAATGTAAGAGTTGAAATAAGTGGAAATCAATTTTAGAAGAATCAACTGAATATTTTGATCAACTTGAAGATGAAATTGAATGACTGGAAGAATTTTTGAAAGCAAAGTCTAAAATACTAGAAATCAATTATTATGTAGTGGATCTGAATCTGAGAATTGAAGAGCAGGAAAAGGTCATTAATGACCTCACCTCCAGACTAGAGGAAAAGTCCAATACTGCTGAGCGTCTTGAGGAGGAAGTTGTTACTCTTAGGAGTAAACATGAGAGAGATTCAATTTCAAAAGAATCAAGGAATAAAATACAGTTTAGAAGGTTCTCAGATGCTAAGTTGTTGGAGAGATCAAAACGTGGCTCTAATGGAGTTGAAAATATTTTGAGTGATCAAAGACCTACTTCCATGGGAAATAATGGAATCGGTTGTGAGGCCGAATCGTCAAATGATGCAAACAAAGGGGACCAAAATAAAGGCAAGCTAAAAGTGGGTCATGGAGAAAATTTTTCTGAAGTGATGATAAAGAAAAATCCAATTCAATATAAAAGAAGATTTGAAGACTATGATCGAGCCTCCAAGAATAAGGGGCATTAAAACTATTATCCCACAGAAGAAGGAATGAGGATAACCAAAGTGAGAATACTTTCCTCTCATGAAGTATCAGTTCTATAGATATCTGGGCCATACCATGTCCTATTATGAATAGGCAAGAAGCTATTTGAATGAAGAAGATATGGGAGTTCAACAAATTAGAACAAATTCATATCATAATTCTTTTAGAAGAAACAATTTCTATGGATATTGTTTTCGTTGTTCAAACTTTTGTAATAAGGACATTTATTGGAGGTAGAGAAGAGAGATGAACACCTTACACCAGAGTTTGAGACAAGTCAAAACTTGTGAACAATATAGTGTTTTTCATACAAATAGGTTTAATCCTCTAGAATAATACTTCGACTATGAAGAACCCATGTACTCAGATGAGAGAATTAAAAGGCCATTAGTGTTCCACACTCAATCCAATGTCTCATGAAAAGAAAAGAAAAAAATTGAAAAATCAATCCTTGAAGAGGTGGCCCTCAAAGCGACAAAAAGAAACAGCACTTGGATTCTAGATAGCGTTTGTTCTTCTCATATAACAGGTAATGCAGACCTATTACAGAATATCAAGAAAAAGGTCGATGGAACTGTGCGGTTTGGTAATGATGGTGCGTTGAAGATAAAAGGTTGTGGAAGTACTGAGCTTGATAACAGAGAACTAAATAAAACCAAAGTTTTTTATATGGATGGTCTGCGTCATAATCTTCTAAGTGTTAGTCAACTATGTGACTCAGGACTTATAGTTACTTTCAATCAGAAAGGATTCTTTATAACGGGAAAGATAGGAAATTAACTTATGAAAGGATGTAGAATAGAAGGCAACCTATATCAGGTTGATAGTAAAGAATACATTTGTTACATGACTGTTGAAGAAGAAAAAAACTTGTGGCATTGGAGACTAGGGAATATAAATCAACAAGACATGGAGAAAATATAAAAAATTAATATTGTCATGGACATTCCCAACCTAAAGTGTGAACATGAAAAGTTTTGTGATGTTTGAATTCATGGGATGTTGGTCTGCTGTTGATATCATCCAAAGAAGAAAAGGGCATCTCATCTTCTTGATCTCATTCATACAGACGTATTTGGGCCGATAAATATTTCTGGAACTCATGGCGAAAGGTACTTTGTCCATTTTATAGATGATTATAGTAAAATGACATGTGTAATGGTTATACATAGGAAACGAAAAGAACATGACTGCATGAAAACATATCGTCGAAGTGATGAGAATGATACTGGATGAATAATCAAAGTATTGTGATCTGACAATGGAGGGGAATACACGTCCATTGAATTTGAAAACTATATAGAGAAACATGGGATACAACATGAGGTAAAAATAGTGGGAACTCCACAAAAAAATGGAGTTTTTGAATGTAGAAATCGACAGTTGAACAACATGGCATGAACTATGCTGATTGAGAGTTGTATTCCACAACATTACAAGAAATAGGTTGTTCAAGCTGCAGTGTATATTCAAAATCGAACAGGACTTTGTATGGGTGAGACCGAGACACCATATGAATTGTGGCATGGAAGGAATCCCTCTTTGAAATATTTTCATGTTTTTATAAGTAAATGATTCATTAGGAACAGAGAAAGAAATCAAGGAAAGTATGGTGACAATGCAGATGACGGAATTTTCCTTGGATACTCAATGAACAACAAAGCCTACTAGTGTTTCAACAAGCGATTAGGAAGGATTATGGAAAACAGCGATGTTAAGATAATTTAGGAGAAAACCACAAATGCTTCAAGGATTTCATATGATGATGTGATAGAAAGTGAGGAAGAAAGTGAACGTGGAGAAAATACAAATACAGAAATAGAGGATGGTGTACAAAACACTCAGCAGTCACATCATGAGGTTGACTCAGAAGAAGAATCTGAAGAAGAAACCTTGGTTGTAGAGAATTTAACTGAACCTCACAGAAGAAATCGAAGAGCTGAGATTGATCCATCTAACATAATTGGGGATAAGAGTGCACCAACACAAATAGGAATAATGAGTAATAACACACAATATTCATTTCTATCAGTTGTGGCGCCATCCTCATTTAAAGAAGCTATAAAGGATGAATCTTGGGTGAAATCCATGAATGAAGAGTTAGATCAGATTGACAAGAACTAGACATGGGATCTAGTCAAGAGAACTGAAGGTCACAATGTGATAGGTACAAAATGGATCTTCAAGAACAAGTTTGATGAGCATGGAAGTGTTATTAGAAATAAGGAACGACTGGAATGTAAAGGATATTCACAGATTGAAGGTGATGATGTTGAAGAAACCTTTGCACCAGTGGCTAGAATGGAGTCAATTAGGCTTTTCCTTACCATGGCAATCCAAAGGGGATATAAAGTATATCAAATGGATGTCAAGAAAATATTCTTGAATGGTGTACTTGAAGAATAAGTCTACATTAAACAACCAGTGGGTTTTGTTTTTGGTACTGATGGAACAAAAGTTTTCAAACTAAAGAAAGATCTATATGGTTTAAAGAAGGCACCACAAGCATGGTATTCCCAACTGGACTCTTATCTAATGAATCTAGAATTAAAAAAGTGGAGGAGTAGATCACAATCTATATGGGAATAATTCTTCAAAAGATCATTTCATGGTTCTAGTCTATGTTGATGACATGATATTTGGTGGAAGTAGGCAGAAATCAGGGGATGAATTTTCCAATCACATGAAATCAGAATTTGAAATGTCTATGATTGGGTAGCTCAAATATTTATTGGGGATGTAGGTGATTCAAAATAAGGATTACACATTCATTTCTTAGGAAATGTATGCAAGAGAGCTGTTGAAAAAGTTTAATACACAAGACTCCAAACCAATATCAACTCTGATTGCAGTTTGAACCAAACTTGGAAAGCATGAGGATGGGACATCTATAGACCCCACCATGTATAAGGGGATAATTGGGAGCCTACTGTACCTGACAATGACACTGCTAGATATTTTCTTTGCAACATGTCTAGCGGCCTGCTTTCAGAGTAATCCAAAAGAGGAACATATGGCAGCAGTAAAAAGAATCATAAGGTATATTCAAGGTACTCACAATTGTGGATTATACTTTGTTGTAAGAAAGAAAAGTGAATTATCAGCATTTTCTGATGATGACTGGGCTGGCGATGTAGTGGACAGAAATTCCACTAGTGGTGGAGCATTCTATATTGGGAACAAATGTGTTGGCTGGTTGAGAAAGAAACAATAAAGTACTTCTCTTAGTACTGCTAAAGCTGAGTATATCTCTACCACAAAGGAATGCACTCAACTGCTATGGATGAAGAAACAACTAACAGATATTGGTGATGAGGTGAAGCAACCAATGGTAATTTACTGTGATAACAAGAGCGCAATTGATCTTATGAAGAATCATGTTCAGCATTATCATACAAAACACATTGAAATCATGTATCACTTTATCAAATAAAAAGTTGAGCAAGGCGTGATTAGAATGGATCATGTGGGAACTGATGAGCAAGTGGCTAATATCTTGACTAATCCACTGTCAGCGACTGTGTTTGAGAAGCATCAGTCGAACCTCGATGTTCAGCCTCCTTCCAGTGCATAAGGAGTTTATGCAATACCCCTCTCCCCAGTTATGTTAAATACTTTTAATATGTTTATGGATGTGGTGCAGGCTTTTGGGGTAGATTCTCTTCAGGGAGAGTGTGTTTTGAGCTGAACAATAAACAATTACCATTATTTGGGTTTATTGTCAATGGGGGGAGAAAGGAATAAATTCAAGCATGTCATGGAAATGTAATGCTTCTATGATATGATGAGAACTCAGTGTCAGTGATAGGATGAGAAGGAATACATTGGACATGTAATTGTTTTGTGACACTGTAAGAGAATTGCATGGGAGTCATTGAGAATTCCAAAACACGGGAACCCAATCCAAGATTCCTCTCTTGTTTTCTACACCAAGCACTGCTCATGTAGACTTAGAGTGTTGGTTGAGTTTATTATTTCATTTTTGGTTTTCATGTCGTTGTGGATATTTTTTAATTTATTGGGTGAATTCCAACAAAACCAAAGGGGGATATTGTTGGAACCATGGTCGTTCTATTCAATAATTGGAGTATAGTTTGTGTTTTTTTACAATCCTCATTGTAAGTTTAGAATGTTTTCTAGTAAAGTGTTCATACAGTTCAAGAATACAATAGTATTGATGGTGGCGTCGTTTCCCAGTGTTCACCAAATTTTTGGGCCAGAAAATCGGAAAATTAAGACATGGATTGTTGGTAAAAGGAGGTGCGCACAAAGAGGAAGTGGTGCGTGAAAAATGTGGGAAGTGCGCGAAATATTTGAGTTATGCATGAAAAATAGTGTGGTGCACGAAATAGTGGAGTGTGGATTTTCACACAAGTAGAGTTTCAGAATCAGAACGTCGAAAAATGGCAAAGTCATGGGTTGCGCGAAAAACATGGAGATGTGCGCAAAAAACGGTACCTGTGCAAAATATTATGCGTTGAATGAGAGGTTTTTCTCCCCATAGGGGGGTTTGCGCACGGGGGTCAGGGACAATTATAAATAGGAGGTAACCCCAACTCATTCCATAAGACTAAATACATAGAGAAGATTCGAGTGCGGATGAATGTAAAAGGTTCGCGTAAAGGCAGTTGCGCCAAATATGCCAAGTTATGCGAAAAAGGCCGAGCTGTGCAAAAGCTGCGTGAAAAATTCTGAGATGCGCGAAATTTTTTGAGATGCGTGAAAAATTCCAAGCTGCGCCAAAAATTACCAACATCGCGAAAATTTCTAAACTATGTGAGAAAGGATAGGTTTTGTGAAAAACAAAAATGAAGTAATGCGAAATATTTTTCTATGCGAAAAACATGTATTGCACGTAAAAGTGAGAACTTGCACACAAAGGGTAGGTGTTGTGAGAAATCTTCAGTGAAACCTGTTCGTACATTCTGATTATCTAGTTTAGTGGTTCAATGTCTTCAATAGAATTAATTCAGGACTTCGATTCAAGCTTAGTCTCATGCTGAGTAGAGACAAAGACTTAAATGAATAACTATTGAATAGACCCTCACGTCTATAAAATGACTGGGACTTCACCAAAGGGAGTGTGCCAGGGGGAGTCAACGAGAGTGACCTGAGGGACGCAGTGGGCTATCCTTGAATATTTGTAAAGGCTATGAGCATAGGATAGAGTGACTGTTTCCGAACCATTGTAATCCAGAACTAGTGATGAATAGTGGAATTAGGTACGACCTACAACCTGTCGGTGTATGCTCCTTGGACATAGCCCTTAGCGGTGAACCAAGTAAAAAGTTCTATGTCATATCTTTTCATGTGAATGTTTTATTCATTATCATTTCCATCATATAGTTTTAACTAGTTCTTACCAACATGGGAACAAGATCCTTGTTTTAAAAGAAAAATTTGACACACTGATTCACCCCTCCCCTCTCAGGGTGTCCCAGGGTCGTTCGATTATATCCACTATAAGATGTATCATATACATTTTATGCATACCTATATAGTCCCCTTTTCAAATACATTGAGTGACCACTAGAAATGGAACACAACACTCAAGTATATTCCAGATCATACATTTATGATTATTGAAAATAGACTGTCAGATTTGAATGAATGAATCACATGTCATTAATTTAAGTAGCCAAGAACATAAATTATTACTCAACTATTCATGTATATGAATTTCCTTATTCTAATATAGTCATGGGACCAAATGCATCTTCTTGAAATATAAGTAAAAAATAGTATATTGTTTGAACTGAATCAATGAAAGGATCAACAAAATTCACAACCACCCCTAATTTCCTCAGCCTCAAGGATAGAGTAGGAAATGAATGAAATAGAAAAGGACCCTGAAGAATAGTGGGAAATCACTGGGATATAATCTTTGATTTTAATTATTTATTTTAATTTTCATATATAAAAAACCTTCACCACTTATTAAAATGATCAATTTGATCATTTTTAAACATAAAAAATCACACAAAGAAGGAAAATCTATTTTTTATAAGGTTCAATAATCAAAAAAAGTATATAGGCATGGTATGATCAAAATTAAACCAAGATCATACTATAGGATAGTTTTATTATGTGTATTTAAAATAATTAGGGTTTATCCTTGAAATCAAGATACACATAAGCCAATAGACTATGTAAAGTTCTCCCTAAAAAATAAAAATATTTAATTTTTTTGTTAACAACAAGTGAATATTCCAACAGATAATAGTTCTATCAAGTTGTTTTTCTATTGTTTATTTCCTTCTTCTTCTACTTCGAATATCTCACATATACTCTTTCCATTCACACTATACATACCTCTCTTCTTCTTATTCTCTCTTTAATAATCAACTCAATATATTTTCTATAAGTGGTATTTTATTTATATTTAAAACCTTGTACATATATATGGTACAACACTATCCATTTATTTACCTTTCAATATGAATTTTAAATTCAAATTATAGCTTCTAACTACTATTAACTAAATCTAAAAAATTTCTTATTCTTCCCACTTATTTATCATTCTTATATTTCACTCATTAGATCTATCTTGGTGGATTTTGATGCAATTCTTGATATGAATAAACGATTTTCAACATAACCAACTAGTTTTATAAAACTAAAATAAAAACATTTTCTTTTATTATTCATTATTTTCACTAAAATAAACACTTTATAGTAGCTAATACATATTCCGTAGTAAAAAATTTAAATTTAAATTCAAATTTTAGCCAAATATAAACTTTTAACTATTTACTAACTTTGTCCCATAAAGATATGATATTTAGAATATTTTCAACCTTTTAAATAAACTTAGATTAATTTATGTGAACCCATAGATAGGCATTGATCTATTCAGAGTCATCTATATTACATAACAATGGTTTCTAATATTTATTTTTAAAGTACTTGAATTTCCATTGAACTTTAATATTTTCCTAGGTATATAACTCCTTTTGTCTTAGAAATCATCCTTATGAAATCCGGTAATGGATCTTGTAAAATAGGGAAATGAAACTTATGAAATGAGAAATGACTTATATGAAATAGAAAAAATGACCGTTTCTAAATGGTAAATGACCCATAAAAACTGTGAGTTTACACTTATAAATTCATGGTTTCACTTCCCCATTCCCCATTTCAATTATATCAACAGCAAATCTTATATAATTAGAAATATTCCTAATGAAATCATTATAATAACCCTTTTAAATATGGGAATTAGAAATTTTTTTGATCCAAATTTTCTCAAATTTAAAAACATCTAGAATAATTATGTATACGTTAATACCTATTTCACTCCTCCAAACATCCAAATATCCTTCCCCTCATATAGTAGACATTATTAAATGTGGGTTTAAATATGATTTATATATTGCTAATAAAATCCAACAAAATAAACATATTCACTCTATCAATTATCCAAATTATATTCCCTAGAAAAAAACTAAACGTGTAGGGGATACTTCTTCAATTAAAAATTTTAAGAAACTGACCATGGGTCTCAATAATATCTCCAAATCTCACAAGTACTTATGATTTAATATACTTATTCAATTTTTTCACCAATAAAAGTATAAATTTTTACACACTATGTATCTTACCAACCTTAGGTAATAAAGATTCATAATAAGTGAAGATCCCAATGGAGTGTGATGATTTTATTTATTGTTAATGTATAAGGTGTTTATCAATATATGTTTGGTACTGGAGAAAGATCCCAATATAAATGAATGAGGTTGAATATAATTAATATTAAACTTATAATTCTCATGGAAAACTGTATTTAATATTCTTACCATTGGATATGGCAAAGTATATCTATTCATATGTTGTAAATGAGGATGAATATGATGTTTCCCTTATAAATAGGTAAGGAGTAACATAATTTTGTGTTGTGAAGGTAACCTATAAATATGATGATTATTAATATGATCTTAATAAGAATTAAATATAAGTGTCGATAAATAATGAGATATGTCATAAATATTTCTCTCGTAGTGTTTTCATCATAAAAAAACTCACATATCTTACCATAATTTTCATTTAAGTGAGTTTTAGTATTTTTATTAAATTATAAATGGTCAATTACATGGAATCTTCAAGTTACATTAAATCCTTAATGGAGGCTTGGAAACATCTCTTTACATCCTTCAAATCACTGTAATCATATTATAAGAATATTAGAAGGTGTTTGAGTGAAGTGAAGGGAGCTCTAGATGAAGGTGTGCCAATTTAGATTGCAATATCTACCCAATGTAGTGCATCGACTACCTGGTGTCTTTGTGGCAACATACCAAAAGTGAAACAACACCACTGACTACCCATTGTAGAAGAATCATATAGTTAGTGGCTCATCCATTAAAGGTGTGTTATTGATGAAGGCCACCGGCCTACCACTAGTCAGTAGTGGTTGATTGGATGAGGATCCATAATTATCCAACTATAACAAAAAGCACACCGGCTACTCAGTAGAGGCTACCATGTACTTGATAAAGTTGATTAGTGTCTATTGTGGATATATTTATTATGGCAAAAAATAACATTATGGTGGACCATTCCATGTTCAATGTAGCAGGTGAATTCTTGAAGATTCTCAATCCTTTAGAACCTACAGAAGTCCCCCCTTACCTCCTTGGAAGATATACCTTTCTCTAAAATAGTGTTTTTGATCTGAATCAACAATAAACTACTAGATATATAAATATAATCAAAATGATATATTTAAAGTTTCAATTCATTCAAATCTATCTACCATCCTCCATTTTACATCTTCCATTATGCAATTTTTGAGCTGATTTTCAATGATTTTTCCTAAAGAAAACGCCTCTTTACTCAACCTCCATTCACTAATGGTTCACACTCTACAAAAGTTTGGGAAGTGTTACTTGAAAATCAGTTACATTTAAGAGGGTTCTCATAGGCTAAAATTTTGAGGGATGGGTTCTTGGAAACTATTGAAATCAAAGTATTTACACTATTTACCTCTTAAATATAGGGTTAGAGACTTAATGGATTACATATAATTTTATCCAAACTCATTATCAATTGTATTTTTATCCTATTTACTTTTCCACATTTTATCATTTTACATTGAATAACTTAAATTCATTAATTAAATTTGATAATTTCTACACATATATTAATTTTATATTATCAATATTAACATAAATCAAATTTATCAACTATTGTGCATTCAATTTCTCACTTTTATTACTTATTAATCACATTATTTTTGGAAATATCCCTTTTATTTTTTCATTATTTTTAAAAGGGAAATTAACCCCCTCTTTATATAATATTTCAAAAACAATTGGTATTAAAGGTTAATTTGCGTTCTTATCAAAAACTATTTTTTAAAATTATATAATTTAATAATTTTTTTTTTCTAATATTTAATTTATTTCAAATCTTTATTTTTATTATGGAATCGAATTCCACTTTGCATGATCCCATTTTTATTGAAATATATTACATCTACAAGAAGAATCCGATGTAATCTTTTTTTTGGTAGTATTTCTTATATTGTTTGGAAAATTTTATTGCCTGAGTATATTCCCACTAAAGGGTATAAAGAAAAATGGACTATCTAAGACATTAATAATTTTGAATTAAATAAAAAATATATGAATTCCTTGCATTTTGGTATTGATAGAAATTATTTTAATCAAGTTTGATCATAAAAATATGCTTATGAAATTTTAAAATTGTTATAAGTACCACATAAAGACACAAATAAAGTAAAGGACACTAGACTGGATATGTGAAATTAAGAATTTGAAAGCTTCACCCTGTATTCTAAGGAATATATTACAAGAATTTTTATGAGATTTAATGACATATTAAATGGTATAAAGTCCCTATGTGATGAATTATCTTTATAAATTCTCATAAAAAATATTATTGGTGTTTCCTATCTCTTGGGATCCTAAAGTTAAGACTATCCATGAAGAGAAAAACATGAAGAAAATGGTGGTAGAGAAACACATAAACTCCTTAATGACATAGGAAATCATGATGAAACAACAAGTGTAAAAGTAGGTCAATGAAACCAAAGAAGTCAAGAAAACCAACACCTTCATATATACCAATTAGGAACAATATAAATGCGAGGTTCTTGAAAATTCTATTATTAATAGTAACATGTTCAATCACTTTTCAAAGAAGATCTTCAACAAGCGATCCAAAAAATTCAAATAAAAAAGAAGAACCAGAGGTTACCCACTATGAATGTAAAATTAAGTGTCACATAAAACCATATTTATTTACAAGAAAAATATAAAATAAAATAAGAAAGCTAAAAAGTGTCTAAAAGTATATACATGGATTTATAGTGATTATTCAGTGGAATCCACTTTGTTATCCACATCATGTGATTCAATCTTGAAATAACTCATGGAACATATTGAAAAAGGCATAGTATTCAGTAACTTATTTCCTATTTCCTCATCATTCTCCTCTTCTCCTAATTATTCTCCTCTCTCTTGTTATTGTTTTAACTCCTCTAGTCACTAAAATTATAAGGATCTAAAATATTCATGAAATAATTTAAAAAATATTTATCATTAACTTGATTCTTTACATATAGAAATACAAAATAAATATAATCAAGTTGCTAAAGAAAAAGGTAATCTCCAAAAATAAAATGATCTTATCATATAATAAAAGGAATAATTACCAATGAAAATAAAAAATATAATATATGTTGAAAAAATCGAATCCACAATTAAATAGCTCAAAACGTTTCATTATAAATTCAACAATGATGAAGATAACTTAAATAAAATATTATAATCTCAATATTTTGGAAGATACTGGGTCGAATTTAGTTTCTCAAATCATTAAATCTCTTTAAAATATTACTTAAAACTAATTTTCTTATAATTATTTCTCAACATAAATTTTATAATTATTACAAAAGAATCGGTCATTTAATCTATGAATTCGATTTCAAAAAACTGTTAAATAGAAGACCAATGTAAATCCATATGTCTTAAAATATTTCTAAAAGAAAATATACTAAGAAAATATAGATTCCAAAATATTTATTAGCTAACACAAGAAGATCCAAGTTTGTGCGGGTACCAAAATATTCAATCAATTAATTTAGTAAGAATAGTGTTTTATAAGAAAAAACCAAGAACCAATGTGGTACCTAGATTCTGGTTGCTCAAGAAACTTGTGTGGTGACCTCTTCGAATCCAATAAAATCCAAAAACATTAAGGGGGTAACTTCACCTTTGACGATAATTCTAAGGGTAAAATAAATAGCAAAGGTACCATCTTTTTTTATAACTCAAACTTTATTAAAAATGTTTTATTCATAAAATTATTAAAGATAAATCAATTAATAATTATTTTATTTGGTAATAAAGGTGTTATAATCTATTTTTAAAATTATTATTTAAAATTTTTTAATTCAAAAGGAAAACTTTTATTTACTTGCTTAAGATATTAAAATGATTACACGATTAATTTAAATCTCTTTCTACCCAACATGTCATATGTTTAAGTTCCCAAGTGAATGATTCATGTCTTTGGCCTAGGTTACATGGTAATTATAGCTTCTATTCTCTTTTCAAAATCAACTGTTATGAACTAGTATGATATCTTCCCAAATTCCATTTCAAATATGACATGGTTTATGAATCATGCTAACATGGTAAGCAACACAAATCCTCTTTTAAACCTAACAATTGTATTTATTCTACAAAATCACTTGAAATTATTCATCTTCAAATTTTAGGTTCTAATAAAATTGAATGTATAGAAGGAAAAACCTATACTCTCATAATTTTTTAATGACTTTAAAATATTCACTTGGGCATATTTATTAACACAAAAAAGTGAATCATGAAAAGCCTTTATCAAGTTTTCTGGAAAGTTTGAAAATTAAAATAGGTTCAAAATTATTTGAAATAATAGCTATCATGTGAGATAATTAAATAATAAATATTTTTATGAGTTTTATTATTTAAAAGGATATAATCTTTATTTTTAAACTCTAATAATCCCTAAAAAATGAGGTATTAGAGAGGTGAAATTGAACAATCCAAGAATTTTTTCAAACTCTTTTATATGAATTTTCCTTTCTAAAATATTTTTGGGTTGGTGCCATGAATATTTAATTCTATATCATTAATCACATTCTCACCAAGAACTTTATAAATAAAATCCCTTATGAACTTTATTTTAATAAAACATGTAATGTTTAATTTTTCAAAAAAATTGGATGATAATGTTTTATTTTAAAGACAAATACAATCTTGGTAAATTTGATTCTAAATCTAATGAATATATCATTATTTGGTAATACAACAAAATAAAATCTTACCGTGACTTTAAAAAAATGAATAAAACATCAGAAGAATAAATCCATGTTGTTTTTGATGAAAATTTTCCCAAACATATTCCTCAAAATGTTTTTGAAAATAACATTTTTAATAAAACTTTTTAAACTAAAGAAGTTGAAGAATAATAAGATTATACACCAAATTCTTGGACAAAATTTTCAAAATATCTGAATATCATCTCCTTGAAAATTTCATAATTGATTTACAAGAGAGAAATTGTACTTGTGGATTGGTATTAAATTGGGTTGAACACCTAGACTTTGTCTCTCACCATGAACCTCAAAACCTTAATGATGAAAATTGGTTACCTTCCATTCAAGAGGAGATTAATAAATTCACTTTAAATGATATATATAATCTCATGTAAATCCATTCGATTAAACCATTATTGGATCTAAATGGTATTTTTGAAATAAACTAGACGAATATGGTAATATTACTAGAAACAAAGATTGTTTAGCTATAAAAGGTTATATCAAAGAAGAAGGTATCAACTACGGTGAAACCTTTTCACCCATAGATTATTTAGAATCTATAATAAACTTATTGGAATTTGATTAACATTTGAATTTACAATTTTTTTAAATAGAAATATTTTTTTTCTATAAGTTTTTTTATTTCAAAATTTTTTTTTTTGAAAAATCACCAGGGTTCGAAAATATACTTTTTCCAAATTTGTTTTCCAAACATTCTGAATATTTTTATAGTTTAAAACAATCCATTAGATCTTGGAATAAACCCCATTAAAATTATCTTATTTCAAATGGTTTTAAAATGGGAAAAGAAGATTATAATATCTTTTGAAAGAACATGTTAGATAATCTATTATCTATTCATATTTATGTTAATGAGGTGATTTCTAGTTCTACCAATGAATTTTGTTTTTCAATTTTTTTTATTTAATGAAAAATGAATTCGATATGTTTTTTTATGGATGAACTTAAATTCTTTATTGGTTTTAAAATTTCTCAAAATTTTCTTGGAATCATTTTAAACCAAGAAGTATACACCAAAAAACATGTAAAATGGTTTTTAATGGATCATTATAATAAAATTTTCACTCTTAGGAGTATGACTTGTATGTTAACATTGAATAAAAGCAGTAAAATAATCAACAAAAAACTTTATATAATTATGATTGGAAGTATATTTTATTTTACTATGACCAAGCCTAATACAATGTTAAGAATTTTTCACAATGTTCATTTCCAATCAAAGAAATAAGAATAACATTTGAAATATATCAAAAGAAATTTTAATTATTTAAAAGGATATAAAAATATCGGTTTATTTTATCCAAAAATCAATTTTAAATTATATTATTTTTCCAATGATGATTTTATTAGATGCCAAATTTATAAGAAAAGTAATATTGAAACCTTACAGGTACTAAGAAAATATCTCATCTCATGGAGTAATAAGAAGCATAATCCAGTTTCTCTTTCTACAACCAAAATGGAATATATAGTCACTAGGAGTTGTTTCACTCAAATTCTATGGATGCAACATAGTATATTTGAATTTAATATAACACTAAACCATATAACTATCAATTCTGATAATACCAGATCCATAAATTTCTCCATAACAACAATTAAACACTCTCACACCAAACACATTGACCTTCGACACCATTTCCTTAGAGAACACTTCGAAAAAGGCGATATATTGTTAGAATTTGTCCCAATGGAATATCAACTTGTTGATATTTTCAGAAAACCATCCCCCCTTGATCATTAATAATTAATAAAAGGTTAATTAGGTATGGTTTACAGGTTATATTCTTTATTTTATCTATTATTATCTTGATTTATTTTTCAAATATTTTTTCAAATATTTTTAATACATGTTTTTTTAAAATATGGAATTTATTTTATTACTAATTTATCTATCTTGTCTATGATCCCTTATATGACTTATGTTATAATTTGAGTGGGATCCTTTTATCTTTGAAATTCTAAAATTTTCCTTAGGATATATATTTATATTTCAAAATTAATTAATTATTACTTTTCAAACTATTTTCAATTATTTTTCAAAATTTAAAATTCATAATTTCAAAATAAATAACTTATATTAATTATTATTATTGTTTTTAAACAATATTTTATAGCTTATATTTATTTATGGTACCTTTTATTTTGAATCTTATTTTAACAATTTTTTTAAACACATATACGTATTCATTCCTTTTAAAAAATTGTTTTTATATCCCTTAAAGAAGATTAATGATGAGTAAAAAGAGATTATATATAAATATCTCCACTTCTATTTTGAGTTTTATTTGAAAAAAAATCCAAATTGGATATATATTTTCAATGTATGTTATCACGTCAAAGGAACAACCCTTATAAGTTCTTTTAAAGAAGAAATATCTCAATGAGGGTAAAACCATTCCTTAATGAGCTGTGGATAAAGGTATATAATAGTTTTAATTTTATTATTTTATCTTTATTTTCTTCTTTCTATATTTTCCTATCTTAAATCCTCTTATATTTTTTATTTGACCCTCATTTTCATTGTGATACTTTCTTTATCTTTATTTTACTTTTTATTCTTAGTTTATTCGTTGTTCTTTATCTAGTATCTTTATACAATGATTTCATTATTTTTAGAGTTTAGAAGTTAATAAGTGTTTTAAAATTTTCTTATTTATATTTTTATATTACTTTTCTTATCTTTTAAGTTCCTATATCTTTGTAATAATTATAATATTTGATGAGTTATAGAAATTAAAAGGTTTTTTTAAAATATGGTTTCTTCTTTTCAAATTATTTTTGTTTTTTCAAATCCCCCTTATGTTTTTCTTCAAAATATTTTTTCTTTCCACTCCGTATTATTGTTTTTCTAGTTTGTATGTTCTTTTTTTTAATAATCATAAAGTGGTAGATATTTTCTAAAAATTAAGTGAACAGGGTGGGTGGTGATTTCTTAAAAAATTATTTTTTGCAAAGGGGTAGAGTTCTTAATAATAATTATTAAATTATTTATTCCTCTCTCTATTAATCTTAATTTTTTATAAAGGATGATCTTTTTAAATCCCTTAAATTTATTTTTATAGTTCTTAAAATCATTCTTTATAAGTTTACTTATCAAACTCAATGAATATCATGTTAATCTCTTGATTTTATTTTTGATCTCTCTAAATATTGATCTATGATTAATTGAACTTTTTATTTTAAGTTTTTATTATCATAAAAGGGGGATATTATTGTACCTCTCTCTCTAATGGTGTTTTCATGATAACAAACACTCAATTATAATAGTAAAATTTTCATTTAATTGAGTTATAATATTTTTATTAAATTAAAAATAGTGAATACAAGGAATCTTAATGTTTATTTAATGACTTAATAAAGGCTTAGAAATTAATCTTTCCATAATTTAATTCTGTATAATTAATTTAGAAGAACCTTAGAAGGAATTTAAGTAAATTTTATGTGGCTCTTAATGAAGTTGTGCCTATATAGATTGTATCAGCTACCCAAGGCAGTGCAACGAGTACCCGATCAATTTGTGGAAACAAAACAAAAGTTTAATAGTACAATAGACTACTTGGTGGAGGAACACTAGCTATTCGATAGCTCATTCAGTGAATTGTTTTTGGATAAAGTCCATGATCCAACCTCTGTACAGCAGTGTCTAGTTGGTGGAGGATCTGTGGAATTGTCCTGACTATAGGAACCCTACCTGATACCTGGTATAGGATATTGAGTACATATTGGATTCAATCAGTGTCTAGTGAGAATGCATTTATTATGGTCAAAAATTTCATTATGGTGGCCCATTCTATGATCAATGTACCCAAACAAATTACAAATATTTATAAGCCTTTTTGAGCCTATAAATGGTCTCCTTTATCTCCTTAGATACACATTTCTCCCAAACAATATTGTTGATCTAAATTAACACCAAACTTCTATATCCCTCGATCTTATCAAAGAAACATCTTAAAAGTTTCAATTACTTCTAAGGATATATACCATCCTCTCAAATGTCTCATCATCCATTGCATATTTTCCATCAAGATATTTTTTAGATACTTTGTAATGAGTTGTCTTAGAGAATACCACTATTTCCATTAACCACCATTCATCAATGGTTCACACTCCAAAAACGTTTTTGATGGGTTACTTGATGATAAGGAATATTCAAGAGTTCACTAAAAAGTTACAATTCTGAGGGATATGTTCTTGGTCACCATTGAGACCAAGTAATTTATACCACCGACCTCTCGAGTCGAGGGGCGGAGATATAGGATCTCACATAGATATTAAGACAAAATACTTACCAATTGTGTTTGTATCCTTATTACATTTCCAAATTACATCATTTTACATTGACTCACATACTTTCATAAATTCAGTTTGATAATTTTCATGCTTAAATTACATTGATATAATCTTTATTAACACAAATTGAATTTATCAACTATCATCCATTTTTTTCTCACTTTATTATTTATTAATCATATTATTCTTGACTTATCTATCTATTTCCGCATTATTTTTAATAGGTAAATTCCTCCCGCCTTTTCGTAATCTCCGATCAATAATATAATTTTTTTAAAAAATGTTTTTTATGAAGTTGAGAAGATGGATATTGAAAATATTAAGGAGGTATGTGTAACGTCCCAGTTCTAGAAGCCACCCAGTGGTGCCCCGTACCTAGTTGGTCACATGGAATCAAGAACATTTCCACAAACTCCAGAGGCTTCCGACTAGCAGCGAGGGCCTTGGGTGTGATAGTGGGGAATCTAAACCCACATTGGCAGGGCAACACAACAAGAGTAAAACATATATCAATAGAGGAAGCAGTACAACATACAATAAGTAAACAGCGGATGTAATAAACAACTTGAGATCACACACACACACACACACACACACACACACACACATATATATATATATATATGAATTATGCATGGTATATATGTCTAGAAAAGAATACAAACAAATCAAAATGCTAGAATAAAAAATAGTACTAAACCAAAGTACAAAAGAAACATATAAACAGCTCCTCAGCATCGTAAGCCTCAGCCTGGTCCCATGCTCTCCAGATCCACAACAAATAAAGTACCTGAAGTAGAAGGGCATTTGCCCTTATCTATACCTGCATCAATATAATCTATTTGGGCCCAAAAGCATGACCCAAATAGGGTGTGATACTGAATCCTAGTAGGAAACCACCCGAAGATATTTTTCTAATAGTTAGTGAATATATATGGTCGGTAATAAGAAAAGAAATAGTAAACAAGGAAGTACTCAGTAGTAATAATTCCAATGTTTTAAAGATTTCAATTTGACATATCAAGTAAGAAGCTAATAAAATAAAGTAACTCTATGGGAAGTACACACAGCCTACCCCTCTGGTTCAGTTATAAGGATATAACAATGACTCCATGAGGAAGCACTCACAATCAATTCCCCTTATAGTCAAAATTGATTATAGACTCTCTGAGAAAGCTCACACGGTAAATTCCCCTTATATCCCAAATTTAATTTAAGACTCTATGAGGAAGCTCACATGGTAAATTCCCTTTATAGGCCAAATGTAATTAGAGACTTTCTGAGGAAGCTCACATGGTCAATTCCCCTTATAGTCTACTACACCAAGTTCTCACAGACCTATGTAAGTCAAACGAGCATAGCAATGAAATACAACCAATGTAAATCTCCATAACTACTTGGATAAATAGTCTACATCATATCAACCATGTTAGATAAATATAATCACTCCATCCTACAGTACTGGCCATGGGAAAAACATCAAGGAAGCCTAACAGGCTAAAAAGGACCAAATGGTCATAGACAGAACATGCATGGGAAAACACATCAAAAGTATTGGAATCAACCCTATTCACATCCAATTAACCTCTACTCACGCATACCAGCATAGTAGGAAAATAACAGGGTTTAAACAGTAAACACGCAATGCCCCATTCAAAGGTATTGGTCAAAATTGCACATATAACTCAAAGACCTTCAACATAAAGGCACAAACCACCTACCTCGGCATTGGGGGATCAATATACTTGAGTCTCAGGGCTTGAATCACCTTATAATTCCGAATTTATACAAAAATTTTAGAAACGTTCAATAGAGGATAACTAGAGAATGATGAGGAATCATGAAACAAAGCTATGTGAAGCCCCTGTATCAAAAATAGCAGAAGCTAAAAATGAGGCAACTAGTATCGTACCTGACACTATAGAGGGTCCTGGATCCTAATCTGATTGGGTATGCTCTAATGCAAAATTCTGGCCTACACTGCAGCCATGTGACCCTTCCGAACCACACTAAGCTGATCCACCCTGTTGTCACTGGAAACCTGGAGACTGGTTACCATGACCACGACCTCCACCTAGACATAAATGGACGGAAGAAATCTAGTTCCCATACTAGTGAGAAACTGGTGGTGCTACTCCTGAATGCGGATTCATAGAAGAACCCATGTCACCAACTTCTGGTGAGAAGATCTGACATAAACGCTGAAGATGACCCATATTACTGTAAGATTGGCCTTCAAATGGGTCTCTCGGGAAATTTGGCCATGTATTCCCACTATTCCCACACTAGTAGCACACCACCTGGCTACCAGAAAAATCATCTCGCCTACTCTGATCACCTCGTGTAGTCTCCCTACGGCTCTTCCAGCTATTGGCCGGAGAAGCACTAACCCTGGATGCTGAACCGCCCTGGTCCACTGCTCCAGAATCCCTCATATTATGCTCTATGATTAGCGTCTGGTTGACTATAGAGGATATTGAAGTCAAACTGAAGATATTAACCTAGGATCAAATATCCTGCTTGAGGCCATCCTCAAACTTCCTTTCCCAGAACAACTCATCACCTCCTGGGATAGTCATGAAATGCTACAGCTCTATAAAGCAAGAGGAATAATCTATGACATAAAGAGTACTCTGCTCCAGACTCATGAAATCTCAGGCTCGATCGGACCTAAAGGTATATGGGTATAAGTAATCGTAAAAGATAAGCTAAAACTCATCCTAAGCCATATTCTGCTGGCGTCCCGCCTGTGAGATCACATCCCAACCCCTCTTGGTGGAGTCTCGAAGCATGTAGGTATCGAGCTTCACCCTCTTATATGGAGGTATAAGCTAAAACTCATCCTAAGCCATATTCTGCTGGCGTCCCGCCTGTGAGATCACATCCCAACCCCTCTTGGTGGAGTCTCGAAGCATGTAGGTATCGAGCTTCACCCTCTTATATTGAGGTATCTCCAGATGCTTGAAGATTGTCAGTGTGGCTTCTAGCCAGGACTCTGTAGCCTGAGGTCCTATATCCCCTAAGAAAATGGGAGGTTACTGCTGTTGAAATACCTATGTCAATTATGCCATCGATGGGGCAGGAGGCGACACTCCATGAAAGGTCTGCATTATCCTCATAAAGCCCTCTCTAAAATGTGCATCAAAACTTGTGTCAGGTATAATGGCTGGTGCCAAGACTGGAACACCTGGAGGATCTTCTAGAAGTCCCTAATCAGCCATGTCCGGTGTCTGATCAATGCCTTGTGACTGGAGTACAACCAGAGGACATCTTAGTGGCATGAATCTGCAAGGTCAAACTCACAACTTAGGTTAATATTATCATGGATTGGAAACTAGAAAAACTATAAGGGTAAAGGAGAAGGAAGCATTCAAGTTTTAAAAAACATGACTACATAGCATGTATAAACCCCACACAGTGTGTTCCCTTAAGCCTTTAACATGGCATGTACTTCTTCCACACCAGGTCGTGTAACACCCCAAACACACGGCGTGTTGTCCAAACCCATGGCGTTTACTTGAATCCTTTTATCCCTTCTCGAGTCCCCTTACACGGATAACCTACATGGTTCTCCTAAAATAGCACTACACGGCGTGTTGGTGCCAGACACGGCGTGTACAAGATGAGCTCCACCGACCTATGTTGTTAGTTACACAGACGGATTCTAGGGTTACTCTAAGTGGCATGATCAAATGGGACACGACATGTATAACTTAATATTTATCCATCCGTGTTGTTAGTCACACAGGCGGGCATAGGGTCAACACAACACGACATGTACAACTGGTACATGGCATGTTCCCAAAAGAAAATCCTTATCTTGTGTCTCTGCCCACACGGACTATGACACGGTTAGGGACTACACGGCGTGTATATATAGTTCACAAAGTGTACTTAAGAAAAAGAGTTTCTTCCCAAATAGAAGAACACATGACGTGTAGTCAAAACTACATGTCTTGTATTCTGGGTTTTTCTAGATAGTAAGCCTGAGAAACTACTCTAGAACCCCGAAAACCACTAAAAAAACATTGAAAGATCCAAATTCTGATTCTTGAGGGCCCATAATCCATGCGAATCAAATCTTAACATCTTATACAAGTTATAAACAAGGTAAAAAATCCAATTATCCACAAAATTCCAATCCATGAGGGCCCATAACCCCTCAAGAATCAAAGTTTGGCGTTCACCCAAACAAAACATTATACAAACAATATTCTTTCACACATCAGGTATTTTATCAAAGCATCTATCACAACAACATGAATATCCAGCACAACATCTATCACATTAATATGAAATTTCTAATTCATCCTAAATGGCATGGCAAGAATGCATGACATGTGGTTTTTAGAAAGTTCCTATATGATGCATGAGATGTAATACCCTCATCTTATTGGGTTGTAACAGAAATAGAAGCTCAATAACATCAACAAAAATAGCAAAAAATAGGTGAATCACTCAAGGTGAAATAAAATCAACCATAAAAGTGAAAAACCAGAAAAATTGCAATAAATGAGTTAGATTAGATTTTCCTTGTTCACGTGTTAGCTACTCTAGGGAACATATAATTACCAAGTACCTATTTTGTCTTATCCCTAGATATAGTCTCCAAACAGTAAGTCAAGAAGAAAATAATTCCTTTGATACCACTTTCTAGAGGCACCTCGTACCTAGTTGGTCACATGGCCTCAAGCGCATTTACCCAAATGCCAGAGGTTGCCGACTAGCAGTGAGGACATTGGGTGTGATAGTGGGGACTCTATTCCCTCATTAGTAGAGTAAAATAGTGGAAGTAAAAAATTTTGCAATAGTGGAAGCAGTAAAACCTAAAATTAGTAAACAATGGATGTAATAAACAACTGGAGCTCACACACACACACACATAGATATATATATATATATATATATATATGAATGATGCATGGTACATATTTCTAGAAAAGCAGAAAAACAAATCACAATGCTGCAATACAAAACACTACTAAACCAAAGTACAAAAGATAAAGATAAAAAACACCTCAACATCGCAAGCCTCAGCCGGGTCCCATGCTCTCCAGTTCCATAGAGAATCAAGTACCTGAAGTAGAAGGGTGCTTTCCATTATCTATACCTGTAGTAATAAAATCTGTTTGGGCCTAAGAGCATGACCCAAATAGGGTGTGAGACTAAATCCCATTTGGCAACCACACAAAGATATGTGCCTAATAGTCAATGAATATATATGGTAGGTAATAAGAAAAGAAACAGTAAACAAGGAAGTACTCAGCAGTAATAATTCCGCAGTTTCAAAGCCTTAAATTTCACATATCAAATAAGAAGCTAATCAAATAAGGTAACCCTATAGTAAGTACACTCAACCTATCCCCTTTGGTTATGTTATAAGGATATAATAAATAATCTCTAAGGAAGCACTCACAGTCAATTCCGCTTATAGGAAAAAGTGATTAAAGACTCTCTTAGGAAGACCACACAGTCAATTCCCCTTATAGCCCAAAGTAATTAGCGACTATCTGAGGAAGCTCACATGGTAAATTTCCCTTATATCTTAAAAGTAATTTAAGACTGTATGAGGAAGTTCACATGGTCAATTCCCCTTTTAGCCCAAAATTAATTAGAGACTCTTTGAGGAATCTCACACGGTCAATTCTCTTTATAGTCTACTACACCAGGTTCTCACAGCCCTGTGTAAGTCAAACGATCATAGAAATGAAATAAGGACAATGTAAACCTCCATAAATACTTGGATAAATAGCCTAAAACGTATCAAACATGTCAGATAAAGATAATCACTCCATCCTATAGCACTGGGCATGGGAAAAACATCAAGGAAGCCTAATGGGATAAACAGGACCAAACGGTCATAGATAGAACATGCATGGGAAAACACATCCAAAGCATAGAAATCAACCCTATTCACATCCAATTAACCTATACTCATGCATACCAGCATAATAGAAAAATAACAGGGTTAAAATGGTACACACACAATGCCTCGTTCAAGGGTATTGGTCAAAATTGAACATATAACTCAAAGAATTTCAACGAAAAGGCACAAACCACCTACCTCGGCATTGGGAGATCAATATAATTTTTTCTCAGGGCTTGAATTACCATATAACACCAAAGATCTACAAAAACATATAAAATGTTCAATAGAGGATAATTAGATAAAGAGGAGGAATCATGAAACGAATCTCATGTAGAAGGGAGAGCTTACCGAGTTGATCCTAATGCAATCGACGATAGTCGAATCGGAGTTTGGATACTCGGTCAGGGGTTCGGAGGAAGATCATGGTCGTACGGGAGCTCTCAGTTGAACAAAACCTAGAAGAATATGTTTCTGGCAATTAGACGCGATCCTGGTACGTTTAATGAAAAAATAAAATACACTACATGTACTTTTTTATGTACACAACGTGTACTTACCATTTCTGTACTTCGCTTTAGGTGGCCTCCAGGTCACCCCCACATGGTCATGTGCATGGCCGCTACACGGCCAGAAAATGGCTACCCGTGGTAACCGAGTACACCGAATGTACTCATAAAGTACACAACGTGTACTTTAGAAATTTCTAGAAATTCCTCTTTTTCATAAAAACTACCAAAAAAGGAAAACATACCTGAAAAGAAGATCTGGGTTCTTACATTATGATTAAATAATCATGAAGGATATATATAATATCGATAATCCTTTAATGGATTATCAACCTTAATGTATATTATAATAAATGATTAATATCACATGGATAATAGATGAAGAAGATTGAGTTTGATGTTTGATGTGTTAAAGTAGTGAATGTTTATGTAAATGATCAAGAAGAGTATTTAAATACCACATGATGCTTTGGTAATTATATTTTAGAGGTTTGCGAAGGGTTTTTAAATTCACAAAGACATTTCAGTTTTATTGAGATGGAGTGGAGTGATTAAAGATAACCTAAGAATTCCTGAAGATAATCTGAGCTGATTTTAACATGTTCTATAATTTTGAGTTGGATTTGAAATTTAAAGAAGTACTATATAAGTAAAGGTCATCATATTAAATAAGTAATTGCAACTCCTATCATGACATAAATATTTTCAAAAAAAATCAATCTAAACTTTAAAAAAGTCATAGAATATATAAAGGCATCATAGATAATACAAAAGGGTTTCCCAGTCGGTGTAGAGTTAATATTTAGAAAAGTATTGGAACCCAATGTTATATGTAATGATACTTAGGATGGTACATAAAAGTAAATATTAAGTTACTATGAATATGTTAGATTAGTGTAGAACTCATATATTGAAAATTTGAAATGTGTTGGGAACTATTTTGGATATGCAAGAGTCAACATGAGAATACGTAACAGTAACTCAGGTTTGAAGAAGATGAATGTAATGAAGTACTAAGTCTTTTTGATACATAAATGTAAATTATTGAATGTGTAAAGGTCATCACAATGAATATGTAAGGTTAACCCAAGAAGTTCACACTAGAAATTGGAAATTTAAAAATCATTATTATGAAATGTAAAGGTAAATTACATAATATATAAAGGCTATCATAGTGAATATGTATGGTTTACTCAGTGGTTAGATACATGAGAATTCAAAAAGTACCCAAGACACATTGTGATATGTGAGATTCAATTACTCATTAAATAAAGGTTATTATAGTGCCAAAGAAATATGTAAGGGTACTCAATGAGTATAAGAGTTAAAATTATCAATGTCAATATACTCATTGTGATATGTAGGGGTTAAAAAAGGACACATAATGTCCATTAGTGAGGATAATTCTAGTATTACATTATAACATCTCCATATCATAATTCACAATATTCCCATACATAAGAGTCATCTATAAATTCAAAATCATACTTAAGGGTCATATGTAGATCTATATCAAATGATTTTAAGATATTATTAAGACATTAAAATAAAATGATATTATGATTAATCCTTTAATTAATCCAAAATAAATGGATAATGAATTAGAATAAGTATTTCAAATATGAATATTTGAAATTAATGACGGTGATCAAAGCTGGTGGATTTACCATGAGATATATTTAATCAGTTTAAATAAGAAGATGGGCATTTTTTAATACCTATGAATACATAGAAAATTCATAAGGTCATTTTACCAAAATTAGAGGGAATAATTTCATATTCATGTTTTGGATAATTTATTCATGTGATTCTGTGAAGCAGGTAAGAGAGGTTAGTGAGAAGTTAACAATTTTGTGATTATGAAGAAAACGATACTGATATATTAATATATATATATATATATTCTATGTATCAATGATAGAGAGTGTGGTAATTTTGATAGATTGACACTACATTCAAAAAATTAGACTATGTGTATCAAAGATAGAGAGTGAATCAATATTTATTTGCTACCAAACATCTTGTGCATCAAATAGGTGTAAGAAGAGGGCCAACAATTGTGTTACTACTATTCACTCATTATCAATTGTTTCGCGCTAGAATTGGGGATGACCTCGTTGGTTTAAGGTTCAAACATTCTAATAAGTTTCTAATGGGTTTGTTCATAGAACCGAAAACATCCAATTATTCTATATCCATTTGGATCTACTTTCCAAAGGTAAGTGCTCATTAGTTGTGGACCGATGAGGCTTAAAAATTTTCATTGGTCGAGAGGATGGGAGGTCAGACTCATCACACCTTTTTTAGAGGAATTATTGTCTAATCCGGGACACTCTTAATATATTTATGTTATGTTCGTGAATCCTTATTACATTACCAAGTATGAAAATGATCCTTCCTTTAGATCTGACAATCAATGATTAATATATATGAGATTTGGAGAATCTTTTATATGTATTTGAGATTCTTCATCGATAGAGAATCATATGTATTTGTTAGATATTCTTAGTCAATGGTATCCTTCAATACATTATATAGAGATATCTTGGTCATTATGATAACCATACTGGTTTTAAATCCACTCAGTGGGGCACGTGAAGTTTATTGTCATTCAGAAGGACATGGATTATTTCAGAGTTGGGATCGTACCCATAGATGGGATACCTACATATCCTTGTTTAGAAAAGGAATCAGAACCCACGTAGTTCGACTAAGGGAGTATGATGTTTATGCATGATTGATGGCCCAAAGAAAGATTTCATAATAACTTTTACACTCTAAGCTCACGTGAGTCATGAACGGTGTGAGAAACAAGAGGTATTGGTAAAAACAGACAATTTGTGCCACAAAAGATGCAATCATAAGAAATAATGTGGGGCTTATGTATGTATGACTGCCCAGATAGATGAGGAATGGGATTTTACTTCAGGGAAGAAACTTGAGAACAAGGTCCATAAAGGTATATGTGATTTATGAAGATTTAGATACTTAACTTAGGGATTACTCCTGAGAAGGATGCCCAAATTAGAGGGGACTTATGATTAGGTTTTACTCCTAATAAGAAATCCCAAATCAAAAGTAAATTAAGACTGGTTCAGAGAAATTTATGACTGGGGCTTACTTCTGAAAAGGCGGCCCAGGTTAAGAGGATTTGAAATTGGGGCTTACTCTTGAAAAGGAGGCCCAGGTTAAGGGGAATTATGACTGGGGCTTATTCCTGAGAAGGAGGCCCATGTTAAGGGAATTTGATGATTTGGGCTTACTCATAAAGAGGATTCCCATGAATAGGGGGCTTGGGGATTACTCCTAAGAAGGATGCCCGTATGAAAGATATTCTCATCTTAAAGGATGTGGTTGAATGAATGAAATATCTCACCTTAGTGACATAAAGACATGTAAATCACTAGGTTTTGAAAGATATTCCACATAATTCTTTTCAATAAGGAAGCCAACAAAGGAACCATGCCAAAAATAGCTTTGAAGAGGGTTTTTAAGGCTAAGTCTTGAAGAGGCGAGGTGGATTTGAAGAAAAGATGTGAAGAAGCAGGAGGAGCACCCAAAAAGAGATAGGTGCATAGGTCCTGTTGGGGCTCGTAGGTACTGGTCACACAGGTATACCTACACGACATATGTGTACCTGCGCGATGGTTAACCCATAGGGTAATACTTGGGTGAGACTTGGATCAAGCCCTTAGTATTATCCCTAAAGGCTTCCAAAAGAGTGGCATGAAGGTTCAGTTGAAGGAATAAGGCGGCGTGCAAGTGCCTTCATTTATTATAAGGGTTAGAAACTTATGTGTGGATGTGTTGATGAATTTCAACACTTAGGCCTTGTTTCTACTATTTAGATCTTCCATTCTAGGTAAGAAATTACCTTACAAGTGTTCGGAAGACTTTCAGAAGAGACTAGTGCATAGGGAGATTAAATCTGACTTTTGGAATTTTTCATCCTTGAAATGGGGGGCCCACAAGGGGTATTTATAGGCTGCTGAAGACCTTGGGTGAAAATCAGATAGGTCGCGTAGGTAACCTATGCGACCATGGTGAAACTTGTGCGGCCTATTCTTAACCAAATCCTTCTTCATGACTTTGTCAATTTTTGATGTTTCTTCCAAGGATGAATCACTTTGTGTTAAGGTATTTACCTTTTCATTTGTTAGACTCTGTGACAGAAAGGAGCATCAAAAAAAGTCCCCCCTCAGTGTTGGATCCAAAAGTAATGAGGATGTGACTCTGAGGTAAAGAAGAAAATCATGGAACTTCGGTGCGTAGGTTCAGAGCCCGCAGATAGCGGCGCGCTAGTGAGAGGCACGCAGGGGTGCGGCCTGGCCTATAAATATGCGCCTCATTATCACGCAAAGCACTCAGCTCTCAAACATTTCCTCTCTCACCATTCAGGTTTCTTATTTTTTCATGGTTTCATTGCTTTTGTTCGGGTCGCGCTGCTGTAGAGGTATTTTGACCTGCGTGGTGCTACCTGAGTGCCAAAACCTGCGTGACACAGTTACACCTGTGCTCCAACTTTGGAATTGCGCGCCTTAATGCCATAGACACTTTTTTCAAATTTCTTCACAAATTTTATGAAAAATAAACTCAATTAAGAGTTAATTATTCAACATTTTTGTAGATTCAATGGCTCCTAGAAGAATCAGAACGGCTGATGAACTGGATAGCAAAAGGATTGATGACATGATGAGCATCATTGGCCATGAATACTATAATATCTACGACATCACTCTCCCAGATTTGGCCAAGTACTTGAGGAAGTATCATCTTAACTTTACACAGAAAATCTACCTGCCTTTGTATGGGCATGGTCATCTACAAGAACTAAACATTCCAGAGCCAAAGAAATATCTCCCGCATTCTTGGTTTCAAAAATTACACCAATTTTACTTCAGCAAATATCTCAAGTGGAGGATCATTTGTAAATACAGCCATAGTGGAGAAGGCCAATATGATGCATCATAGTCCTTGTGTGCTAGATCTGAAACCTCACAAGCCAGAGCTGCAACCCCATTGTTATCCATCAATCTTCCAAAATTCTCAGATGGATCAATCCAAGGGCTAGAGGAAGAGTTGGGACTTCCGTCCTGGAGGAGGTGTAAAGCCAACTTGGATGTGGGTATATTAGTTGTGACAAACCTGTGTATAGTGTGTCGAGGATTTGAAAGGAGTTACGATATATGACGCCTTCTGGGCTGGGCAGACATATGTCTACAGGAATGATGAGTTTGTGCCGGCGCTAATCAGCCGCTGGAGCCCTGAAACCAATTCTTTCAATCTGAATCATGGAGAAGTAGGCATCAGTTTATGGGATGTCTACAAGATCTTAGGGGATCCAATTCTGGGCGACATGTATGATGAATTCATCCCTCCCAACGCGATGTGGAATGATTCCGAGAAGACTCCGGATTTGGCTCGGGAATTACTGAAAATATTCTACAAGCTCAAGAATTCCCAGACCTCCAAAACTCATTCCAGAAAGAATATTCATCCAGAGGAGTGGATGGATATGTTTCTTACAAGGAAGGAGGGGGAGTGGCCCTACTGTACTCGTCCTACTATTTTCCCCAAAATAGAGAATAGGGTTTCTTTTATCACATTCCGGCCAACTCTAGAAATAGGAGAATTTGAGAAGTGGGGGTATGAAGTGAATCAGAGAATCCCAAAAAATACCCATCTGGAAGGCTTCTTAGCCTTGTGGATCAGTGTTCATCCTCTTTCAGTTAGGGATTCTAAGGGTGGAATCAGGCCAGGGACCTCCGTTGTGGCGGCCAAGTTGGCTGAGAAGAAAATGGTTGGGTTGGCCACCCCCATTTTGGAAAATATTCACAGGAGCTTACTCCATGTATTTATGGGTAAGTATCCTTTGAGAATAGCGGGACCATTCCATGTTTTGTGAGGATGGATCACCACTCATTTCAGGACATATAATATACAGAACAGAGTATAGATTCCTGGAAGTTCTTTCAGGCCATCAGTGCAGGAATACTATGAAATTTATCCATTAGCTCTCAATATCTATTATATGAAGGTGAGGATGATCATGTACAAGGAATTAATTTTCTTTCCTTATGGAAAACCACCAAACGGGCGGTTTTTTGATGATGGAACCACCGGTTTGGAATTGAGGTCGCACATGATGGCTTGCAGAGATGGTGTAATGGACACCTGGATTGATGGAGAGATTATATGCAAGGTATATGCTCCCTATAGATTTGCATGCCAATTCAAGTGTCTGTAGTAGACTGTTGTATCCCCCATGTGCATGTCAGGTCAGAGCAGCATCTGATGGTTGCCCGACAACTATGGTTGCTGACATCTATGGAGAGGACCGGGGCAGTGTTTGATCTACCAGTTGATAAATCGGCGAGTAACTTGACTACATGGTATGCTGAGAACTGAATAGCATCATACCCTGGAGGGGTGTTGAATCATCTGGTTTATCAGGTGGGGAAAAAGAAACGAACTGTAGAGAAAGAAACCCTTCATTAAGAAGGTGACGCTTCCGCACCTGGAGTTGATTCACCAGGATCCTCACCTAGGGATGACTTGCTGGATTCCCAATATGGGGATGATGAGGCACAACATGCGACAAAGTGACCTCATACCAGATATAATCCCCATGTCATAATCAGGAGACCAACTCCATCAACTCCTAGTGAGTTACTTCATTGGGGCAATTTAATCACCATTACTTTATAGAGTAACAAGTCTTATTTTCTTATTCTTTATCTGTAGTTGAAGGAGCTGAGAATAGGCTGAAGTCTAATATTGTAGGACCATACTCACATCCTTCTGATACACATGATGAATATTTATGACCAGAGGTTGTTCAGACATGGCATAGTTTATATTACAATACTGAAACCGCCTGTCTGGATTTATGCGAAGGGTTACACATACCTGGAATAGGGAATCTTTTGTCTTCTACTGATATCTGTTTCAAGGATAATCCTTATGATGTACGGGCTTACGTCCGAGAGCTATAGATGCTCATATATGCCATCGATGATTCCATTCATGTCATAAAGCGGGTGACGGAAATGATAGATCGTGGAACCACTAAGGGGACTGCTGGTTCCGGAGATGAGAAGTGGCATGATTACGTGGCTCCTGAAGTTGTAAGTCTCTTTCCTTATTTTCTTTATAACTTGATTACAGTTAAAGCGTTGTTACTCAAGGAAATTATTTTCTTCATCCTACGGCTTGAAAATAAAGGAACTACTGAGGTTCCTTCACCACAGTATAACCCTGGTGGTACATCCATTGGGGCTAATTAATCTCCTCACGAGTTGGGTGAGATATCTCCAGGATAGCAAGACATGGATGAGGAATTAGAAAGGTCTTTTCACTCTCCAATTACTTTATTTTTAGATTATGATGTCAACACTCCTAAAAATCCAAAGAAGAAAAAGCAGCGAAGGAAGATGTCCACGGCTAAATGATTCTTCAGTAGTGGTAAGTCCTTCGGATAGTCATGAATCTTAACCCATGAAAATATTGATCATACTTCTTGGGATTTCAGGGGATTATTCAATTTCCACTTTGAGGGAGAGGACTGACCCTCTTCTAAGAACAACAGAGGGTGCTACTGAGAAATAACAATTTCATGTTGGCTTGGTTGCTCTTGAAGAGGAACCAGTGTCTGTTCCCAGTATCACTCCTACTGCTACTGCAAGAAGAGAAGAACCTGCTTCTGGTAAGTTAAAAATGATTCATAAAATTTTGAATGAAACATCAACTTACTTCCATTCTGTGATACTTTAGGTTCAAACCCTACACTAGAGCTTTTGGCGACCATTGCAACTGATGCTGTGATTTTATCTGAAGAAACTGTCTGGGGTTAGAGGCTGTAGGATGAGGGTTTCCATGAAGATACATCAAAAGCTCCCACTGGTGAGACTAACCAGGAATCTGAGATATCATTGGATGAAATGATGAAACTTGGCGCATATTTTGAAGACATTTTAGATTATGTTAAATTACCATGTAATTTATAATATTTTGGACGTGAGTGTTATCCTTTTTCCTGTTAAAATAAATTATTATTACATCTCTGACCATGATTGATTCAAATGTGAAGTTCCATATGAGAAAACTGCTGAACTACCAATGCCTGAAGGGGGACAGAAAACCCTACTATTGTAGAGACATTAGCTCAAGTGGAGCTTAACCCGGCAGAGATTCTTGAAATTCATCCTGAAAATCCTATTGAATCGTGGAAAGATGGGGAGGAGTCTTCTCATGTTTCTTATCTACCGTTGGGTAAGGGATAACACTATTTGTGACTGTACTTAATTTGTAAGACAACCAATCAACTTTTTTTATCCTTTGAAACTAACCAAAGCTTTCAATTGATTTTGTAGGGCCATTAATTTCAGTGGCTAGATCTGGAGGTGATGCCTCAGCCTCCTCCCTAACTGGAATAGAAAGTGATGTACCAAGGGTCATGGGGGAAGGAGCAGAACATGACAATTCTTTCAGTGCATTAATCCTAGAATATATCCCCCCCTGTGACAGTGATGCTAAATCAGAATCGGAAGTACAAAAGGCGCTCCAATCTTCATGTCTCAAGGCATGAAAAAACATATGGAAAATTATATCGGAAGTGCCTCTTGAAGATCTATCTTCGAAGATCCCACGACTGTCAACCCTATTTTTCATGTTGGGACTTGGTGGTTTTGGATATCAAGATATCCATGCCGTGGTGAAACAAGTCATTTTAAGGAGGGAGAAGGAGAAAAGGTACCATCAAGACTTGACCAAAGTGTGTTTGTTGGCCAACATTAGTGAATTTGAGGTTGTGGTGTCCTGAGCTGAGGCTGATCATGCTGCTAAGTTGAAGGATCTGAAACATAAAATCAAGGAGAAAGTTGTCTAGCTGATGCACCTTCAGCAACAGTTAGATGATGTTACTGGGGAACTTGACCAGCTGAACAATTAACTAGAAGGATTTCAAACAAATGGTATGAAAGCCATTACAGATGCCAAGAAAGCACTCCATCAAGATAAAAAGAGTGAATCTGGTCGAGTGCATGAACTCCAAGTGGCTTCTGATGAAGCATAGAATGCCATAAATCAAATGAAGAGTTATGTTGAAAGCCTCTTCTAATTCATGAAAAAGAGAAGAGACTCCAATCTATATATTTCTTTCTAACTCTTGTTCATCGATGAAGAATACTTTCATCTTCAATCATTTGTTCTTGCATTCTTTTGCTACCTACTTTAAATTTTTACCTAAGCCAATGGGACTAGTAAGAATAGTTTTATTTTTACTTGGGTTATAAAAAATAACACTACAAACTTTGATTCTTTTAATTTCTCAATATTACCTAACTCATACGAAATGTATGTTTAGTGAGCTAGGACTTCACTTTTATTCAGAGTTCCCTTGTCTTTTGTGTGCAGTTTAGATTCATGCACGTCGGACATAAAAAGGAAAATGTTTAAGGTCGAAATAGCTTTGACCGAATGGATTAAAATTGACTCAATTCCTTGATAATTTATCTAAAAACATATTACCACACTCAAGTATGGGGGAGAAATGTAAACTATGACTTATGAAATTTTGAATCTGAGGAATGATATGAAAAAGGACTAAGAGGCATTAGAAGAAGTATTTCCTAAGAGTGAAGTTACCATTATTTAACAAACATATTAGGGGGTTGAATTATGTAGAGCCGCTTAAGGGCATTGGCTGCATAGTCAAATAATAGAATCTTTTGGATGATAGGTCTGTTATGTAGACTACTTATGCAAGGCCGCCTAAGGGAACGTGCTGCATAGTCAGGCAAAAGAACTCTCAGAAATTTACTTTTCTAGTGCTAAAAATCTAGTGAAATTTTATGGAGATTCAAATTTTTCCAAATCATAGAGTTTGCTGTATGGAGAGAGGTACTTGAATATGGAGAGGATATTTCCAATCAAGATTGTCAAAGAACAGGATGAATGTCAGTCCTACGAACGTCTGACCCAAATGTAGGGAAGGGAAATATAAACCATATACTTGAATACTTTTAGATCATGAAAAAGAGTATGGGACAAATATGTTAAGGATGGATACTTTGGTGAATCCCTACATATTGTCGTTAAGACAACTAATGACAAAAGAGGTTTCCTTCCCAAGAATGAAGTTACCACTATTTAAAAAAACCTGTTAGGGGGTTTAATTATGCAGGGCCGCTTAAGGGAATTGGCTGCATAGTCAAAATAATAGTATCTTTTGGCTGACAGGTCCGTTAAGTAGATTTGTTTATGAAAGGCCGCCTAAGGGCTCATGCTGCATAGTCAGGAAAAAGAACTCTTGGGTATTAGACATTTTGTGACTAGAAGTCGAGAAAAGGGTTATGGAGATCTGGAAGTATTTAAGGTTAGGAATATTACACATCAAAATGGGCATTGTCCAACGTATGTAAAGATACACCGACCAATGATAACCATAATCATATTGTGGCTGGGTCCTGAATTGAGATGTTGGACTTCACTACATATTTCATTAGAATGAGAATCATTCCAAATTTAGTTCTTTAAATATAGTTTAACGTCTTGTGGGAAGAGAGTGTAGGATATCTTAGTTTAGTGTCATAGAGCTCGGACCAAGGGGGACTTTTCAGCCAAGGGACTGAAAGTGAAATTTGGGGTTAGGTCCAAAGACTTGGGGCTAGATTCAAGGGACGCTCGAATGTTCCTACGTATCCCATAAGGATGGGGATTAATCCATACGTAGTTCTTGAAATACCCTTTGTATATATTTGGTTCATATAAGTGAAGGGTGAGAGGGGACTTTAGTGCAATGATGGTTTGAACCAAGATTAAGGTTTAGGAATTTCTATGTATGCACATAGTCTTTAGAATATAACATGATTGGAGATCAATTTAAATAATGATTCCATCCTAGGTGAGGGTATCTAAGTATTGTGTAGTTTATTGTCATACATGAAAAAAGTGCTATATATTTTAACGTCATATAGAAAGGAAAAAGGTGAACCAATATGAAGATATTGATTCTGGGGGTGGCTTCACGAATCAACATCATATGAGATGGAGGTGAACCGATGTGAAGAGATTGGTTTTGGGCTAGAACCTCGGGAGGTTGCCTATGTACCCATCCTAGAAGGAAAGGATCAAAGTCCTCATAGTTCAATTGAAGAATGAATTGATGATTAAGTTGTTTTTTGAGGACAACGACCTAATGGTGTTGGGACTTACACAAGGTTAATGGCCTAGAGAGGGTGTTATGGTTTATGTTTACTCTTTGCTCATGTGAGTCATACTCAGTGTGAGAAAAAAGAGGTAGCAATAACCCTAACGATGCATAATTTAATGTCTTGTAGGACATGTAAGGGACTGTGTAGTTTAATGTCATGCAGTAAGAACTTAGATGGGGAATATGCTATTTAATGTCATGTAGTAAAGACAAAAGTGGGGCTGTATAGTTTAACATCATATAGCAAGGATGGGTGCTACATAGTTTAGCGTCATGTATCTAGGACGTATTAGGGACTTTTTCCACAGTTTAACATCATGTTGGATGTGGTGCACATGCAGTTTAACATCTTTCTGGACGTGGTTCTATACAGTTTAGCGTCATGTAGGTAGGAAATTATATTTTAACGTCATGTTGGACGTTTTCACAGTTTAATGTCATGCTGGACATTTTCACAGTTTAACGTCATGTGGGATGAGGTGGTGTACAGTTTAATGTCATATATCTAGGAAGATGGTTATGCAGTTTAACGTCTTGATGGACGTGAGGGACTTCTGTATAGTTTAGCATCATGAAGCTAGGACGTCACAATTTAACATCATGTTGGATAAAATCACAATTTAATGTCATGTGGGACGAAAAAGGGACAATACAGTTTAACATCATGTTGGACAATGGAGTGTTGTACAATTTAGTGTCATGTAGCTAAGACGTATTACTATGCAGTTTAATGTCTTTTAGTGAGGACAATGGGGACACCGTTTAACGTCATGTTGGATGATGATGCGAATAGTTTAAGGTCATATGCATGGACTGAAATGATGTATTTATGTTATACAAAATACTTCTTCAAAAATCTGGCATTGGTTGGAGTCGTGATGAGTTCTCCATCCATTGAGATTAAATAATAAGCTCCATTGGAGAAGACCTTATGTATTGAGTAAGGTCCTTCCCACTTTGGCTCAAGCTTGGGAGCTTTCATTCCTGGTATCATTGGAGTTCAGAGAACCAATACCAATTCTCCCTAAATGAATGAATGAAGACAAAATTTTTTGTTTAAAGCTCATGCTATTCGATTCTGATAGACTTCTAAGTGGTGCAAGGTGACCAATCTTTTTTCATATAATCTTTCCAATTCATCCAATTGCTTTTGAGATTGTTCATCTGTATATGACTGATCACAAATGGCTACTCTGAGCGATGGTAATTGAACCTCAATGGGAAAGACTGATTCTGTTCCATATTCCAATGAATATAGAGTTGACCGCATAACGGTGCGGGTGGTGATTCGATAATCCCATAAAGCATGAAAGAGTTTATCAGGCCATGACTTATTATATTTATCCACCATATTTTGAAGTATATTTGAAAGAGTCTTATTGAAGGATTATATCTGGCCATTGGCAGCTACATGATACCGAGATGAATGGTTGGATTTGATGTTGTATTCTTGATACAACTTCCTTACCTCGGATGAACATAAGTTGGTGCCATTTTCCGTCAATATGGTATGAGGGACACTAAATCTGGTAATGATGTTAGACTTGATGAAGCTAACAATGCTTTTATAACTAACTTCTTTGAGAGGTATTGCCTCTGCCCATTTGGAAAAGAAGTCAGTAGCAGTAATAATATACTTAATCTACTTAGCTGTAGCTGAAGGGTAAGGTCCCACCATATACATTCCCCATGTGGAAAATGGCCATGAGTATTTAGTTGTATGAAGCAACTCTAGGGGTTGATGAATGAAGTTGGCACATACTTGGCATGAATGACACTTCTTCATGAAATCAACACAATCTTGTATCATTGAAGGCCAAAAGCATCCAAGCCATCAAATTTGATCAGATATTCTATGTCTAGACTGGTGGGCACCACAGACTCCTGCATGTACTTCTTTCATGATATTCATTATCTCTTCATCATCAATGCATCTTAAGAGAACTCCATCTAAACCTCTTTTGTAGAGAATTTTTTCTAGGTGATCATGGATGTCATAACGAGTAAAATTGACCAAACATCACTGGATTTGTTCTTTCTCGGCTCTATCAGGTGGAAGTGTTCCATTTTGAAGGTATTCCCTGATAGGTGTCATCCATCCTATAGTATGACCATATGGTTCAGAAATGGGACTAATTTCATTGATTTCCTCTGTTCTGGTTTGAACATAAGGTGAAATTGTACGCTGGTGGGAATACTAATGATTTTCTCGTTCTGATTTGGATCTTCCAGGGATGTGGCTATATTAGCCAGTGCATCAGCTTGGGCATTTTGTGATCGCGGGACATAAGAAAATGTTGGTTCTGAAGGAAATTCCGCCATTAACTCTCTGACGTAATCATACAAAGGGATTAACTCTTCTTTTCTGATGTCATAATCCACATTGACTTGTTTGAATACTAGGTCTGAATCACCTTTCATATTTAAGTGATTCACTTGTGCCTGAAGCACCAAATCCAATCCTGTGATGAGAGCTTAGTATTCTACTTCATTATTTGTACCGCCTTCCCAAAATAAGAAGGAATAATATAGTAATTCCTTTTTCGGGGAAATAAGGATTATTCCTAATCAGACTTTGTTGAATTTTGGATTTTCCATTCTCTTCCCTATTGGACTTCTGGAAGCAGCATCAAAATACATTTCCCATGTTTGAAGACTATATTGAATAGAGAAGACTTCTTCATCAGGAAGTTCAATATTTAAAGATGTATCTTCTACTGAAGGGTTTTCAATAAGGAAGTCAGCTAGAGATTGGCCCTTTATTTCCTTTTGAGACACGTACTAGATATCAAATTGCTGTTAAATAACTACCCACCTTTCCAGAAGTCCTGTAATCATTGGACGACTAAGGATAAATTTCAGTGGGTTATTACGAGATACCAATTGGACCTCTTGATGTTGCAGGTAGTGTCTCAATTTCTGAACTGAAATTATTAATTCTAGGAAGCACTTTTCAATACTTGAATATCAGGTTTATGGTTAAAGCATAGTCCGACTGAGATAGTAAAGGCTATTTTCATTCCCAGCATCATTCTTTTGGGAAAGGAAGGCACCCAATGATCGCTCTAAAGCTGTCACATAAAGAATAAGTGACCTTCCTTCAATAGGTGGCATTAATACCAGTGGACTCAAGAGATATTTCTTGAGAATATTGAATACTTCTTGACATTATTCAGTCCACTGGTATGTGACTCCCTTATTCATCAATTTGGTGATGGGTAAACTTTTGCCTGCCAAATTGGCGATGAAATACCGAATATAGGCTAAGTTTCCTTGAAGTACTCTCAATTACATCAAATTTCGAGGAGGTGACATACCAAGGATTGACATTTTCTTCTCAGGATCAACTCGATGCCACGATGGTGTACAAAAAAGCCGAGAAATTTTCCTGAGGTTACCCCAAAAGCACATTTTAAGGGGTTCATCTTCAAATTGTGTTGTCAAAGTTTGTGGAATATGATTTCCAAATCAGCCAAGTGATTAGAACGTTTTCTCGATTTAATGACCAAATCTTCCACATAAAATTCAACAAATTTCCCTAAAAAGGGTTTGAAGATATGGTTCATGGAAGACTGATATGTTTCGCCTGCATTATTCCGGCCAAAGGGCATCACCCGATAGCAAAACACACCCTGAGGGGCTCTAAAGGCTATAAATTATTCATCTTCTGGAGCTATTCAGATTTTATTATACTCAGAATATATATCAATCCATGAAGAAAAGTGCTTCATAGCCAGTTGTTGCATCAATTAAGAGCTTTGTGATCGGAACTGGAAAATCATCCTTGGGACAATGCCGATTAAGATCTATGAAATCAATGCAAACTCTAATTTTTCCATTCTTCTTTTTCATAGGGACAATATTAGCCAACCATTTGGGATATTGAACTTCTCTAACGAAGTAAGCTTTGATAAGCTTATCCAATTCATCTTCAATTTTGGAAGCATAAGTTGGGTGTGTTCTTCTTGTGGCTTGCTTAAATCATCAATGTTCTTCTGGAAAACCCAAATGATCAGTAGAAACAAAAGGATCAAGCCCGAGCATTTTTGTATAGTTCTAAGAAAATATATCTCAATTTTTCTTCAAAAATGAAATATAAATTTCCTGCTCCTCAAGAGTCATGGCCGCACTAATTAAAGTGGGACTTGGATCTTCTTTTGTACCCAGGTTTGTTTTCTCTGAGTTCATCCACAGTGGTAGAGATAACCTCTTCAAATGTTGTAGGAGCATCCCTGAGATCTTCCTCTTCTTCTTCAACATGTGTTATTTCTTCTGTTTCTACTTGAATAGTAGATGATGAAGCAGAGTTTCCATGACCAGGAGAGATGTTAAAATTTAAACATCTTAAAGAAGAGGTTACCATTTCTGACCCTGTTGACGATGAAGGGTCTTCCTTGGGTAATAAAGAGGATATGATGGATTGAGAATCGACATCATCATTTACCTCTGACATTGCTATAATTTCTTCTAGCCTAGTTGGCGATGTATAGACTTGCTAGATTTTAGCAGATGAAATAAAGACATCTCCATTTGAGCTTTCATCATTGCCTAGTGAATCACCAATTTCTCCCATGCTGTCTGGCTTGATTGCCGTAATTGACGTTATGGAAGTTTCCATAAGATTATTGGGATTTGGGTCTATCCGGTCAATTTGACTGATAGGAAACACATAATCTGTAATCACATGTATGAATGGGTTTACTGGAATCTTTTATAAACCATATGGAGCATTAATTTTGGTAACCTCCTTTGTTGTGGATTTCTCCTTACCCTGAATGTGATAGAATTCCGCCTCAATATATTGAGATTCACATGTTTTGAATGGGGATTTATCACCATAAAATATCCCAATTTGACCATTGAAACAATATTTGAGACATTGATGGTATGACGAGGGTATAGCCACATGATGATGTAGTAAGGTCTTCCAAGAAAAATATTGAAAGTTGTGTCATGACGAACAACCATGAAATCTGAATTGGATACAAGATCTCCAAACTGAGTTCTGAGTGTGATCTCACCCAGAGATTCTTGTTCATTTTTATCATATCCTTGCAACATCAAAGTAGAAGGAGATAAATCATATTCAGTGAGGCCCAGTCGATTAAGAGTATGAATGAGGATGAGGTTGACTCCTGAACCATTATCAATGAAAGCTCTTCAGATGTCTAGATCATTGACCTTTCCAGATAAGTACAAAGGTCTAATATGTTCGTGAACAACATCATCTTCATCTTCATCTGTGAAAGATATCACTACATGGAATTCTGCAGGATTATTCGCTACTTGGTAGACTTCAGCCGCAATAATTTCAGTTTCTAATTCCCGAGGACTTGACAAAGACTCAATGAGCCCCTCTTGAAGATCCTTTGATAGATTCAAGGCATCCAGAATTGATGAAGACTCTGCCTGATTAGCCATTTTAGGCTTTGTCGTTTGGTGGGACGATGCCCATGGCTTTGAAGTATATGGTATAAAATCTGCCAGAGTCAAAGAAAGCTTGGGCTTTGACAAAATTTCATCTTCTTCAGATTGTTCCTATTTCTTTGAATTATGTCATTTCTTTGAGGATTTTCCCTCTGATGAAGGCGGCTTTGCTGTCGCATTCATAGCAAAAGACACAATTGGTTTCTTCAATTGTGTTTGAAAAATGACATGAGTTCGGTTGATTGTTTTTTTGACCATCCAATCATCATATTTCTACACATTTTTTCTTTTGACTTCTTGACACTCGCCTTCTTCCTCTGGATCTGTAGTAGTAACACATGATACCTGAGCTGAGGAACCGTTCAATTTGACTTGTCCCGAGTCCACCATTTTTTAGGAGGTCCTTGAATACAAAACACTCATAAATGGGATGCCCCAACATCTGATGAAATGGTAAATAATTGGGACAATCTTCATCTCCTTCCTTGTTTGGCCTTTAGGAAATTGGAAATTGAACCAAATTATTTTCCAGAGCCGAAATGAAGTAACTAGGAACTTGTTCATTTTACAAATAATAAAATTTGCTCTTCAGATCCTCAAATTGTTTCCTTCTTTGATATCTTTGATCGTCTTGATGAAATGTCCTCTTTTGTTGATGCTCAGGAGGTGGAGCCCTTTGGAAAGATGAAGGTTTTGATGTGGAAGCAGGTACAGGTGCTTGTTTAAGCGTAACTATAGTAGTCTATGCTCTACCCATTCTCCTTCCTGGAGTTGATGGAATTACATAAGGATTATCCTTAGTCTTCATAAGAGAGTCTTCAATCTGTTGAGAGATTGAAGTAAGCTCTCGAAACCCTCCTGTGTATTTCATAGGGATCAACGACATGCGTAATTCATCACAAAACTTTTCCACGGAAATTGGAAAAAATTCTTCTTGAGGGAGTTCTAGGCTTAGGGAATATGTTAATCCCTTCCAACAAGAAATGAAATATAAAACCCTTTCATTCTCCCATTGCTTACAATTTGTAGGATCAAAAACTGTTGTTTTTGGCAACGTTGAACTGAATTGAAGAAGGAATCATTGGCGGAGATCCGCCCATCCAGTAATTGACCAGGATTGGAAGCTTATATACCAGACGAAAGCATGTCCCTGTAATGATTGTACAAAACACGTGACCTTAACTACTTCATGTTTCTGAGGGGTTCCTATAATAGGATCACAACAAGAAACAAAATGTGTTAAGTGTTGCATTGGGTCTCCCGAACCATTAAAGATTGGGAATGTGGTACTTGAAAAATTTTATGGGGGAGGAATTGCATCAACCCATTCTGGGTAAGCTCTCTTTTCTGGTTTAATTTGAGTACGTTTTCCTTCCATAGCTTCCAACCGAGCTATTAGTGACTCAATAGTAGTTATTAACTTTTGAGAAACATCTGGTTGATCTAGGACCTAAGCAGGTGCAATAACTAGATCCTGGACAGATGTTGTGGCTGGTACCATAACTGATGGTAGAACCACCGATTGTTGTTGTGCATGACCCATAGCATTAGACCTATGAGGGTGTACTAGTAGAGGAGGATATTCTTGATCCATCTCAGTAACTGCAACAAACTTCCTTGGCTGACTGGCTCCAACACGCTTAGGAGGAAGACTACCTTGAAGTAGTTCTGCATTCAACCTCCTCAATTCCTTCATTTCTTCCTTCTATTAAGCAAATATTTTCTCTAGTGAGAGTGATTGGCCTTCTCCAGAGGAAGGGTATGTAACCTGATTCTTTCCCTTCCCCTTGTTGGATGCCTTTCGTCAAGGGGTAAGTTGATTACTTGAAGAAATACCTAGATTCTGGGTAAGCCTTTGATTTTGTGTATGAACACCTTCTTTATTTGTGTCTGTGCGTACAAATTTTTGAGCAGAAACCTCTTAATATGATCCCTCTGAGTGAGCCTCTTGTTATTGAGGATCAACAACAACATCATTGATGACATTTATTGATTCATAACGCATTTCATACTTTCTATCGGTATTTCTACGATATTGTCTTCTTCCATGTCCATGATGAGACATTGCCTTTTGTTGATTTGACCCCTTAGGAACTTCTTGATGAACCATAATCTAGAGGGAATCTCATGATAATTTGGCTCTTCGTTCCTCTTGTGGATTATTCCCTAATCGAGAGAAGATTGACTTTCTTTGAGGAAGAGATTGAGGATTTGAAAAAGTCCCCAGTCCGATGGACTGGGGCTCTTCCTACTATTCCTGCTCAACTCCTCGAATCCTATTTGTTGATGCTGGGGGTTGGGCTAAAAGATTCCCCAGTCTGGCAAGATGAGGTGGCTCTTGAGCTGCTATATCTGAGACTTTCTTAAAAACTCTTCTGATTTTGTGGACTTTAGTCCGGAAATTAGCTGGATGCATCAACCTACATCCACTCAAATCAACTGGCTCAAATGACCGCTGGGTGATTTCTGATACTTCTGTCACCTGATGATGTGACTTCTATAAACGAGAAGCCTGTTTTATATTCTTATTTGCATGAGGCAGAGTAATTCAACAAACTTGTTCTTTATATTCCTGACTTTGGGAAGAACTAGTTGAGGCCTGTTCTTGGGAAATCCTTTGATTACACATAAAACTAGGTAAATTCGGCCAGCCATGGGCAATAACATTGCATGAGACCACTTTTGGAAGCCTTTATAGACTGGAGAGTATAGTGAAATGTAGCGCTCCATGAACACCCCATCCCCTGACATGAATACCAGATGGGGAATTAGCAATTAACTGGCACAATCTCTTTAGTGCTCCAAGGCTTGAATGCTGATGGCCTCTCTGCTGCTTTTCAGCCTTCGGATATCAAGAAACTGAGAGAGATGCCAAGTCAATTTGGCGTTGTAACCCTTATATTATCTTGACATGATTTTCATATTCATAATAAGATAATATTTTCTTTTTCAATTGACAAAGAGTTTTCCACATGTTGATACAAATATCGTGAATACAATCTTCCGTCAACATCTCTGGAATATCATATTGAGAGTCAGCCAAAGGACAAAACATGACTGGTACTTCACCTTTCTCCAATTGTTTCCTCATATTCAGAACTTCCTCTTTATCATTTGATAAAGATTCTTTTACCTGATTAGACCAGAGCTGGTGCTTCCTTATTGTTTCATCATATTCAACAAGGTTGGTAAAGTATTCATTTATCAAACTAGAAGTTGAATGACCCAGGGGTGGTTCAGAGAATGACATACACCCTGAGTTATCTTATGATTGAGAAATTATTTCACCTACTAACGGTAAATCACCAGACATGATTGGATTCACATTTTCAAGTGACTCAATATAAGAGGGATTTCTCGTTATTGCATTGTCTTTTGAAGAATTTTCTAGGAAATATGAATTATTACTATGGAGATGACTTTTGCAGCTAAATTCATCATCATGGGGAGGACCACCATGGTGGGTTACAGCAAAAGATGAAACCTTTTGCTCCTTGATCTTCTGGCCACACAGAGGGTTCTTATGGCTCTCATCTGAAGATGGTACTTCGAGATCGACTGAATTTTCATGAATCAAGCCTTCATGAGGAAGTTTCTAATAGAGACATTCAGAATTAATATTCCCACTATTGGTAAATTAAAGAGTAGAATCTTGAGTTCCAACATATAATTATCTGAGGTCTTCAAGAACTCCAGCATCGAGAAAGACCTTATTACATATTGGCTCTTGATTTCTTGACTTTGTTGGGTGGGTCTTCTTCTTAGAATCCTACTTACTCACTTTAGGAACCAAATGTTGACAAAATTGGTTATTATGGGAAGTTTTATATGAATTCTCAGAAGAAATAATCAGGTTAGGCTGATTATCTCCACTCAAATCAGGTGTATGTGCCTGACTTGGTTGTCCGTATGGCATGTGGGAGTATTCCCCACGACCCTCTTGGATAGGAACAGAGGTGTGAATCTATTCCAGAGTGATATGTTGATGAGTCACTCCACTGGTAGGGACAAATTTTTTCCCCTTAGATGTTGCTGAAGCTGTGATAATATCCTGACAAGCATCCAGGATATGAGTAAGGATTTACTACTGCTCTATCACCATTGACAGAATTTTCTTGGTGACTTCAGCTGCTAGAATTGGAATATATTTTCATTCCATGATTGTAGTAGGTGTATGTGCCTGCTCATGTCCTCCTTTTCTTGTCATTGAATCCTAGCAGTACTCATGTGTGGGAGCAGAGAGTTGAGTCTCCTCCAAATTTGTCGTCGGGGATTTCCGACTGACTTCTCCAGATGCAACCAAACGAGACTATTGGTAGGCTTGATCAATACTAGCCGGTGTATGTGCCTACTGATTGCACTCCGCCGAACATGGTTGATGAACTTCCTTTAATACTGGGAGACAAGGTTGCTGGCAGGATTGATGATTGTAAGCAGGTGTATGTGCCTGTTTACCAGTTATCAACACATTGGGTTGGCGAGCTTCATCGTATGTAGTCAGACGAGCCTGCTCACTAGCTGATGATTTATAAACAGTTGTATGTTCCTATCTATTGTACTCCATTGGAATTCTCTGGAGGGGATGGCGTGCTGCATCTAGAAGAGTATGCTGGACAACAGAATTAAAACAGATGGGTGTGTGTTCCCGATTGTTGCTTTCCACCAAGTTAGGTTGGTGGACTTCTCCGAATGTGGCAGAGATAAAAACCTACTCACATTTGACCGGTCGTCACCTCTGGTGGTTCTTCTTTCCTGCTCGAGTTCGATGAACCTGATCCAAACACCTGGAGACGGCACCCTCATCATGTTGAGGGTGCACTGTCGCACGATTCTGGCGGCGATTGTTGATGGGAGCCCTTGGGAAGGACTCATGTCTTCTTGAATTAAGGCCTTGAGTGACCTTCTCATTCACCTCCCCAGAATATGGGAAGGACCAGTGATTGCGTTCTAGGGATAACAACCCAAAACGGTTGGAGACGGTAGTTGGCACCACCTGTTTCTTGATCACTAGTCTATAAAGACCCATACTTTACATACATTGTTATTACTTCAAAATTGAAGCACACTTATTACAACATATAACAAAACTATGAAAGGATTGTATAGGTATAATGTCTTTAGAAACTGGGAAACATAAACAACTAGTTCACAAATCATCTACGTTGTCTCGCATTTATTTCATCATATTTAGAGTCCCTTTTGGCATATCCTACTTAATATCCTTCTTTCTGACCTGGGGAAAATAAAAAATACGAAAGGGTGAGCTCAATTGCTCAGTAAGGGTAAAAAAAGAAATATTAATCATATCATATTCATAAGAACATAACATTTTGAAAATCTTAACCTGAAAAACAGATCATAATATCATAACATGGGATAAATCATAGTAGTGAAATGTAATCCCAAAAATCATAACATAAAACATGAAACTTTGTGGCATACACACATAATCATAGAAAATCATTTCATATTATTCAATACTCATTTCCAAGACTATTATAGCGGAAAAAGTCTATTTCTGAACCGAGTTCACTCCTCGTTCTAGTCCAGTATCACTGAACCAGATTAACTTGTCGTTCCAGCAATGTCTATCCCATGAGATATAAATCTTTACCCAATGTATTGGAGGGAGATATAGGTCCCACCCATCTCATAATGATGCCATTCTTATGTGTGCCACAAGATCATAAATCATACATCATAGTATAACCCATGCAATAAAAATGGGATTCTTAAACATCATTCCATCATAACATAATCCATATAAGATAAAAGGACATCATAAAATTAATTCCATCATAAAATAATCAAATCAATGTAATAATTGGGATATAAACATAACCCTATATTATCTTAGATGGAAAATAATTTTTATAAAACACTTGAACTTCATTTTTGGGGAAAATATCCTTTCTACTTCAAAAACTTTTTTCCTTTATTAACATGTCATACAATTCTAATATAAAAGAAGTTGATTAAAAATAATCTTGATAACTTGTAAAAGAAGCTTCATGGAAATAATGTTCTATGAAATCATAAAAAAAAATCCATTCATGCCGTATAAGTTAAAAAAACTTTCTTCTCGTACTTTAGCCAGAAAAGTCAAAAAGTACCTCATATGGTAAACAAAAGAAATATTCCTTACATACCATGTAGTAAAAGTCAAAAATGGGTAAAAATTACTTTAAACATACATGAAACCATTTTTAGAAAACAGGGACATGGATGATAAATATAAACCCAGTAAATACTTAAGAATAAACAATCTCGGATAAAAACGAGATTGGAAAAGTTATCCCTTACCTTAGGTCTGATATGATTTATACATGTCTAAACCTCCTATATAATGATTTAAATAATTTCATTGACTTATTACAGAATAATACTAATTTTTATGATATCATATATGGTCATATTCTTAGCTTCTTATTATTAATATTTCATGGCAACTTGTTATTCGGGTGTTTATTGCTTTATGTTCTTATGTGATTTTTTGGAATAAATTATTATTTGTATTTTTAGGTTATAGATACTTCATTTCCAGAATGTTATTAGTGTAATATATATCATATTTACTCATTCAATTCATTTATATAATAATTATTCAATTAAGATCATGTAGAACGAGTCGCATCACATCGTGGAGATGGTAGGCTGTACGTACGCATGAGTGATGATATCGTTCCCACGATCGTGGCATTGTATTAAAGTGTATGTATACTATTTAAGACTAAATATCACTTTAAAATAATCATATATAGTTATTCTTTACGCCATTATACCCATCCAATTAAGGTGGTGGTGGACAACAGATTACACCACGGTGTGGAGACGGTATTCCATACGTACGCACGCGTGGTGATTTCATTTTCCGTAGGATGGATATAAGGTGAAATAGGGTTGTTTAATATAAATAATAACATATCAGTATCTTAGTGATACTTAATTTATTACATCATAATGAAACAACTAAAGAAGAATAAGTATAAGAAGAAATAAATTTGAAAGAATTGGTAACAGATATTACCTCTTCTTCGACACACCTCTTTGAAACCTCCTCTTAGGGCACTAACATTGGTCTTTAAAGAAGACCAGGACCTCTAAAATGTTTCTAGGGAAGCGGAGAAGATAAATTTACAGGGTTTGGTCGAGCTTTAAGTCTCAAAGTGGTGTGAGGAAGAGAAGGAGGAGGTGCCCTTTTATAAGGGAGGAGAGGGACACCTTTGGAATTATAAAAAATATTAATTCATAATAAATTCCAACCGCACTTGAAAACCTCCAAAAATGACTCAAATCCAAAGCTTAGATGATATAGGGTTGTAATCTCATTATCCAATAAAATTTAGAGAAGTTGGGAGTTTATTTTAAACATTATCAAGATGATTTATCCTTATATAATCTATTTAATTTTATTTGTGGTAATAATATTCTAAATTTGAAATCATTATAAATATTTACTTATATTTTTTAAATTGTCAATAATTGTATACTTTATTACATTTTAGACCATATAAATTTTAATTTACAATTTTTAAATATTTTTGGGATTTTTAAACGGTTTTATAATATGTAATTTCTGAAAATTAACAATAGTGTCAATTTTGACACTATTAATTAATTTGAGTTTAAATAAAATATATACAGAAGTTATGTTCGAACTAAAATATTTAATAGATTCATAACATGTCATTAATATCTATAAAATTAGTGGATCACATTAGATAGTTCATATAATATTTATTTTAATACTTTTAAAATCATTTATTTGATATTTCAATCAATAAAATAATTTCAACATCACTATTGTGTCATATTTAATTATAATTATTTAATCCCTAAAAATTATAATTAAGATCATATTATGTAGATAACTATATTATATTTCTGTATAATATTAATTTTCTAAGTTTCATGAAGTTTATCACTAAATTAAAATTATTATACTTATAAGTTTTAAGAGAGTGACATGTTGTCACTTTCATTGATTTTAATAATAATTAAATTATTTTAAAGGTTAAAAGTCCATAAAATGAATTTATTCTGACCCTTAGGTGATAAGGGTCGAATTTTAGTCATCCAATAGAATTTTTCAGGTGTTATGGTAATTTTCTAATCTTATTTTTACCCTTAATTACCAGATTTACCTTTAACTGCAGTAAAAAAAATTACCATAGTTACTATTCATAATATCAAAAAATTAAAAGTAACCTATTAACAGAATTTGGACCCACTAATTCCAAATATGGAATCCATTTTTCAAAATTCAAAACACATAATTTTTAGTAATTACTTTAAAATTAATCCCGTTATTAAGAAAACGGGTTTTAAAAGTTAAAATATTGCCAAAGATTGAAATGTTTTTACCTATGAATTCAATGTAAAATTAATGCTAATGAAATACATTAAATTAAATGGTAAAAATATATTCTATTTATACTTTAAAACCATTTAATATTATAATTTAACCATATAAATTATTGCAATGAAAAAAGTTGTTTTTAATTAACATATAGCATGTTTTTACTATTCATCAAAATTTGAAAGTTACCAGAATAATATGAAAAATTTATCCAAAGTAAATTTTTATATCCTGATTCCAAATAAGAATTTTATTTTGTCAAATTTAACTTATAAACATGTAAAAAACTATATTTAAAGTGGTTGCGCCACCAAAAGGCGGCAAAACAACATTATTTGAAAAATACTTATTTTACCTAAAAATTTTATTTTGTTCTCATACCATGTTCTAGAAAATATGTAAGATGAATAATAATGTTATAAAATTTAAAATTCTATTAATACTATTTATAACTGCTAGTTTATAATATTATAATAATACATCGTTGTTTAGTGAAGCTCGGTATTGCGTACTACACACGCTATCGAGGAAGGTCGCAATTGCGTGTAACGCAAGCCAAGCTAGTGTTGTGTGCAGTAAAAGATTATTTTTATGTTTCATATAACATAAGTCATAAAAAAAATACTTATCATAAAATATCATGGTGTTACATTCTACCCCCCTTAAAATGAATTTCTCCCTTGTAATTCGTCACTTCGTAACAAACAGATGAGGATACCTCTCCCTCATCATATCCTCAAGCTCCCATGTAGCTTCTTCTAATTGGTGGTTCCTCCATAGAACATTCACCAAGAGAGTGGTCTTGTTCCGTAGAACGTTTTTGCTATAATCCAGAATCTCTATCAGCTGTTCTTCATAAGAAAGATCTTTCTCTAGCAGTACAACTTCTAAGCTTAGTACATGTGAAAGATCAGGTATGTACTTTCTTATGAGAGATACATGGAACACATCGTGAACTTGAGAGATATTCGGTGGAAGCGCCAATCGGTAATCTACCTTCCCAACACGATCTAGTATTTCAAAAGGACCAATATACCTAGGGCTCAGCTTTCCCTTCTTTCTAAATCTCATTACTCTCTTCCAAGGAGATATTCGTAAGAACACTTTATCACCCTCTTAAAACTCTAGGTCTTTTCTTAGGTTGTCGGCATAACTTTTTTGTAGACTTTGAGATGCTCTTATGTGTTGTTTAATAGATTTGACCTCTTCTGCCATCTCATCAACAAGATCAGGTCCTAATAGCTTTCTTTCCCCAACTTCATCCCAGCAAGTTGGAGTCCTGAATTTCTTTCCATAGAGGGATTCATAAGGATCCGTCTGAATACTAGAGTGAAAGCTATTATTATAAGAAAATTCCACCAAAGGTAGGTTTTAATCCCAACTAACTTTGAAATCCATAGAGCATGCTCTTAACATATATTCTAGAGTTTGAATTGTTCTCTCAGACTGACCGTCTGTCTAAGGATGATAAGTAGTGTTGAAACTCAACTATGTATCTAGAGTATACTGAAGACTTCGCCAAAACTTCGAGGTAAACCTCGGATCCCGATCAAATATAACAGAAAGTGGTACTCCATGCAATCTTACCACTTCCTTTACATATATCCTGGCAAGCTGATCTAGAGAGAAATCTTCCCTAATAGCAATGAAGTGTGCCGACTTCGTAAGATGATCAACTACAACCCAGATAGCATTATTGCCTTTGGATGTTTTAGGAAGTCTAGTGACAAAGTCCATAGTGATGTTTTCCCATTTCCATTCTGGTATGGGTAATGGTTGTAACATCCCTTTAGACTTCTATCTCTCAGCTTTAACTTGCTGACAAACCAAGCATCGAGAGACATATTCAGCAACATCTCTTCTCATGCCATCCCACCAGAAGTACTCTTTCAGGTCCCTATACATCTTCGTGCTTCTTGGATAAATAGAGAATGAAGAACTATGAGCCTCATCCAGTAGATCCTTCTTTAATTCTGGGATGGGAGGAACAAAAACCCCATTAATGAACCTTATTATCCCATCTCAATCAATGTTGAATTCAGGAACATTTCTCACCTTATTTTGTAACTCAACAAATTCTTTTTGTGCCTCTTTAATCTTCACATGTATAGATGGTTGAACATTCAATTGAGAAAGATAAGATTTTCCCCTTCCTTTATAATTCCATGATCCATCCTTTGTAAATCCATAAATATTGGATCTTTTGTCATCCTCATCATGGATAAGCTAGCATGATATTTTCAACTTAATGTGTCTGCCACTTTGTTTGCTTTCCCAGGGTGATAATGAATTGAGCAGTCGTAATCCTTTATCAGCTCCAACCATCTTCTTTGGCGCATATTCAGCTCCTCTTGTGGGAAAATATACTTAAAACTTTTATGGTCAGTATAAATATCACACCTTTCACCATAAAGATAATGCCTCCAAATCTTTAATGCAATGATTACCACAGCTAACTCCAAATCATGAGTTGGGTAATTTTGATCATGGATTTTCAACTATTGTGAGGCATAAGCTATCACCATATCGATTTGCATGAGAACACACCCCAATACCTTCTTGGATGCATCACTGTAGATTGTAAACCTTTCTCCATTACAAGGCAGTGTGAGCAAAGGTGCACGGGATAACCTTCTTTTCAACTCTTTGAAATTATCTTCACACTCCTCCGTCCACATGAACTTAAATCCTTTTCGACTCAACCCAGTGAGTGGATTAGATAATCGTGAAAAATCTTTCACAAAATGTCGATAATATCCAGCCAAACCAAGAAAACTTTGGATCTAAGTTATTGTTGTCGGTCTCGACCATCTTTCAATAACCTCTGTTTTTGCTGGATCCATAGATATCCCCTCATTTGAGATTATGTGACCCAAAAATTCAGCCTCTTGAAGCCAAAATTTACACTTGGTAAATTTGGAATAAAGCTTCTCCTTTCTCATGATCTTCAATACAATTCTGAAGTGATCTTCATGTTCTTCCTTGCTATTTGAATAGACAAGAATATCATCTATAAAGACTACCACAAACTAATCAAGATAGTCTCTAAAGACTATATTCATTAGATCCATGAAGATAGCAGGGTCATTAGTAAGACCAAATGGCATCACTATAAATTAATAGTGTTCATACCTTGTACGGAAATCCGCCTTTTGTATATCCTCTTTTTTGACCCTTAATTGATGATACCCTGAACGATGATCAATCTTGGAAAAGTATTGAGCTCCGCATAGTTGGTCAAATAATTCATCAATGTGTGGGAGAGGATATTTGTTCTTAATAGTGATCTTGTTATGTTCTCGATAATCAATGTAGAGTCTCATTGATCCATCTTTCTTCTTAACAAATAGAATAGGTGCTCCCCAAGGTGATGCACTAGGGCGTATTAATCCTTTATCAAGATTCTCTTGGAGTTTCTTCTTCAATTCCTTCAAGTCAATTGGGGCCATTCTATAAGGTGTCTTTGAAATGGGCACAGCACCAGGTATGAGTTCTATTGAAAACTAAACTTCACAATTTGGTAAAAGACCTAGCATTTCCTCCAGAAAGATATCATCAAACTCCCATACAATGGGTGTATTCTTAATCGTGTGTTTCTCTCCAACCATTTGAGATAAATAACCTTCATTTATTGGAATCAAGTCCCATAAGATGGAAGAAATTTCCACTGGAAGGTTATATTCATCCTAGCATCGATAGATGATAGTAGATTGATCGGGAATATTAAATGTTATTTCCCTTCTTTGGAAATTGATATGAGCTCCATATAAAGAAAGCCAATCCATGCCAAGAATCACATCAAATTATACTATAGGAAGGATCACAAGATTTGCATAAAGCACTTTCCCACAAACTTTAATTGGAGAAGAATTATAAACTTTTGATGCGACCGTTGTGCCATTAGGAGTTGTCACAGCTAACTCAACATCTAATTGTGTAGGTAATATGGTGATACCCTTAGAAAATTCTTCAGAAATAAAAGAGTGGGTGGATCCAGAATCAAATAAAACATTTTATAACTTTAGAGTGGATGGTAAGTGTACCTTTCACCACTTCGTTATTGTACTCCACTTCACTGATAGTAATTGCATGTGACTTTCCTTTGTCTTTGGCCTTAAGAGTTTGTTGATGTCGATCATCATAAACAACCCTTGGATTTGGGCATTGATTGGCATAATGCCCCATCTCCTTGCACTTGAAACATTGAAGTGTAGGAGGTGAATTCTGTGTATCCCTTTCTTTGTTCACTTCATTAGACATCTTCTTCCCAATATTTCGACATTCAACTGCCCGATGACCTTCTTTTCCACACTTAAAACATTTAATTTTCCCTTTAAGACAATTCCCTCCATGTTTCTTTCCACAATTTGAGCATAAAGAAAAAATCAGATTCTTTTCAGTGTGGTCTTTAGATTTTCCTTTGAATTCCATTTTCCTCTTCTTATCTAACCCATATGACTGATGGGTTACTCCAATCTTCATATCAACATTGAGAACACATCGAACAATTTCCTCATAGCAATTGAAGTCCCTTATGGCTAACTCCCATTGAAGACTTGGTTTTAAGTCACTAAATAATCGATCGATTTTACTCTCAGGTTGGATAATAATTCCAAAAGCGTACCTTGCAAGTCTTGTAAAATTTGCTTTGTAGGTACCAAACATTTCATCATCCTTTTGTTTCAGTTAAAGAAACTCCTTCTCCATCTTTGTTTGAAGAATACAAGGGAAGTACTTATTGTAAAATAAGTTCTTGAACTCATCTCATTCAATGGACTCAATTTCATCTCTTTGCCTCAAATTCTTGATAAGATTCCACCATTGATCAGCATCACCTTCCAAATGATACACTGCTAAGATGAATTTTTCATGTTCAGAACATTGTAGAACTGAAAACTTATTTTCAGTGGTACTAATCCATTGTTCAGCCACTAATGGATCAGAAGACCCACTGAATGAAGGTGGATGCTTCCTCATGAAGGATTCAACAGAATGTTTCTCCTTCCTTTGCTTGTTTGGAAGTCCTGCATGGTTCGTAGCTTGAGAAAGTTGTGTGAGCATGGCTAAAATATTTTTCATTCCATCTCCCATAACATTTCATTGCTCAGGGGGACAATCATTTCATTTCCCATTGCATTAATCATTAACACGGTTCCTTCGGGTTCCATCCATTGACTAAAACCAATAAGCATAGTGTGAGAAACACTAATCATAATAAGAAAACCACATAACCAAGAATAAAATTTTACACTTAAGGTCATATCATAGGTTATTCATGGACATTTCTAAAACACTAATTTTGTGTTCTATACTTAGACATATCCTTAGGGTTCTTACTAGGGATTTCATATCCTAGTTTCCAAAGGTTGACTACACCTTTCCTCTGATACCAACTATTACGACCCATACTTTACATACATTGTTATTACTTCAAAATTGAAGCACACTTATTAAAACATATAACAAAACCATGAAAGGACCGTATAGGTATAGTGTCTTTAGAAACTGGGAAACATAAACAACTGTTTCATAAATCATCTATATTGTTTCCCATTTATTTCATCGTATCTAGAGTCCCTTTTGGGAATAACCTACTTAATATCCTTCTTCTTGACCTGGGGAAAAGAAAACATACAAAATGGTGATCTCAAATGCTCAGTAAGGGTAAACAAAAAAAATATCAATCATGTCATATTCATAAGAATATAACATTTTGAAAATCTTAACCTGCAAAAGAGATCATAATATCATAACATGGGATAAATCATAGTAGTGAAATGTAATCCCAAAAATCATAACATAAAACATGAAACTTTTTGGCATACACACATAATCATAGAAAATCATTTAATATTAGTCAAGACGCATTTCCAAGAATATCATAGCGGACAAATTCCATTTCTGAACTGAGTTCACTCCTCATTCTAGTCCTGTATCACTGAACTAGATTAAACTTGGCATTCCATCCATGTCTATCTCATGAGATATAAATCTTTACCCAATGCATTGGAGGGAGATATAGGTCCCACCCATCTCATAAATATACCATTCTTATGTGTGCCACAAGATCATAAATCATACATCATAGCATAACCCATGCAATAAAAATGGGATTCTTAAACATCATGTCATCATAACATAATCCATATAAGATAAAAGGACATCATAAAATTAATTCCATCATAACATAATCAAATCAATGTAATAATTGGGATATAAACATAACCCTATATTATCTCAGATGGAAAATAATTTTTATAAAACACGTGAACTCCATTTTTTGGGGAAAATATCCTTTCTACTTCAAAAACATTTTTCCTTTATTAACATGTCATACAATTTTAATATAAAAGAAGTTGATTAATAATAAACTTGAGAACATGTAAAAGAAGCTTCATGGAAATAATGTTCAATGAAATCATAAAAAAATTCATTCATGCCGTATAAGTTAAAAAAAATTCTTCACGTACTTTGGCCGGAAAAGTCAAAAAGTACCTCGTATGGTAAACAAAAGAAAGATTACTTACATACCATGTAGTAAAAGTCAAAAACGGGTAAAAATTACTTTAAAAAAACATGAAACCATTTTTAGAAAATAGGGAAATGGATGATAAATATAACCCCAGTAAATACTTAAGAATAAACAATCTTGGATAAAAACGAGACTGGAAAAGTTATCCCTTACCTTAGGTCCGATATGCTTTGTACGTGTCCAAATCTACTGTATAATGATTTAAATAATTTAATTGAATTATTATAGAATCATACTCAATGTTATTATATCATATATGGTCATATTCTTAGCTTATTATTAGTAATATTTCTTTGCTACTTGTTATTCGGGTGTTTATTGCTTTATGTTCTTATGTGTGTTTTGTCAAATAAATTCTTATTCTTATTTTTATGTTATAGATACCTCATTTCCAGAATTTTATTAGTGTAATATATATCATATTTACTCATTCAATTCATTTATATAATCATTATTTAATGAAGGTCATGTAGAACGAGTCGCATCACATCGTGGAGACGGTAGGTCGTACATACGCACGAGCGATGATATCGTTCCCACCATCATGGAATTATATTTAAGTGTATGTATACTATTTAAGAATAAATATCACTTTACAATAATCATATATAGTTATTATTTACACCATTATACCCATCCAAGTAAGGTGGTGGTGGAAAACAGATTACACCCCGGCGTGGAGACGGTATTCCGTACGTACGCACACGTGGTGATTTCATTTTCCGTAGGATAGATAGAAGGGGAAATAGGGTTGTTTCATATTTATAATAACATATCATTATATTATTTATACTGATGTTATTACTTCATAATGAAACAACTAAATAATAAGAAGTATAAGAAGAAATAAATTTGAAAGAATTGGTAAAGGATATTACCTCTTCTTCGACACGCCTCTTTGAAACCTCATCTTAGGGCACAAAGATTGGTCTTTGAAGAAGACCATGACTTATAGGATGTTTCTAGGGAAGTGTAGAAGAGAAATTGGCATGGTTTGGCTGAGAATGAAGGCTCAAAGTGGTGTGAGGAGGAGAGGGAGGAGGCGCCCTTTAATAAGGGAGGAGAGGGGCACCTTTGGAATTATAAGAAATATTAATTTATAATAAATTCCAAATGCACTTAAAAACCTCGAAAAATGACTCAGATATGTATCTTATATGAGATAGGGTTGTAATCTCATCAGAAAATAAAATTTAGACAAGTTGGGAATTTTTTTTAAACATTATCTACATGATTTATCCTTATATAATATATTTAATTTTATTTGTGGTAATAATATTCTAAATTTTAAATCATTATTAATATTTACTTATATGTTTTTAATTGTCCATAATGTTATACTGTATTACATGTTCTACCATATAAATTTTAATTCACAATTTTTAAATATTTTTGTGATTTTTAAACGATTTTACAATATGTAATTTCTATAAATTAACAATAGTGTCAATTTGGACACTATTCATTTATTTGAGTTTAATTAAAATATATACAGAAGATATGTTCGAAATAAAATATTTAATATATTCATAACATGTCATTAATATCTAGAAAAGTAGTGGATTACATTAAATAGTTCATATAATATTTATTTTAATAAATTTAAAATCATTTATTTGATATTTCAATCAATAAAATAATTTCAACATCACTATTGTGTCATATTTAATGATAATTATTTAATCCCTAAAAATTATAAATAAATTCATATGATGTATATAATTGTATTAGATTTCTGGAGACTCTTCATGTTTGAATTTTCATGAAGTTTATCACTAAATTAAAATTATTATACTTATAAGATTTAAGAGAGTGACATGTTGTCCCTTTATTTGGTTTTAATAATAATTAAATTATTTTAAAAGTAAAAAGCCCATAAAATGAATTTATTCAGACCCTTAGCTGATAAGGGTCGAATTTTAGTCATCCATTATAATTTTGGTAGGTTCTAGGGTAACTTTATAATCTTATTTTTACCCTTAATTACCCGATTTTCATTTAACTGCAGTAAATAAAAATTACCGTAGTTACTAGTCATAATATCAAAAAAATAAAATTAACCTATTAACATAATTTGGACCCAATGATTCCAAATATGGAATCCATTTTTTAAAATTCAAAACATAGAACTTGCAGTAATGAATTTAAAATTAATCCCGTTGTTAAGCAAATGGGTTTTAAAAGTTAAAATATTGCCAAAGATTGAAATGCTTTTACCTTTGAATTCAATGTAAAATTAATGCTAATGAAATACATTATATTAAATGGTAAAAATATATTCTATTTATACTTCAAAACCATTCAATATTATAATTTAACCATATAAATTATTGGGATGAAAAAGTTTTTTTAATTAAAATATAGCGTGTTTTTACTATTCATCAAAATATGAAAGTTACCATAATAAAATGAAAATTTTATCCAAAAGTAAATTTTTATATCCTGATTCCAAATAAAAAATTTATTTTGTCAAATTGAACTTATAAACATGTCAAAACTATATCTAATGTGGGTTCTCCATCAAAAGGAGACAAAACTGCATTTTTTGAAAAATACTTATTTTACCCGAAAAATTTATTTTGTTCTCATACCCTATTCTAGAAAATATGTAAGATTAATAATAGTGTTATAAATTTTAAAATTCAGTTAATACTATTCATAATGGATAGTTTATAATATTATAATAATATATCGTTGTTTAGTGAAACTCAGTATTGCGTACTACACACGCTATCAAGGAAGGTCGTGATTGCGTGTAACGCAAGCCAAGCTAGTGTTGTGTGCAGTAAAAGATTCCTTTGATGTTTCATATAACATAAGTCATAAAAATATACTTCTCATAAAATATCTGGGTGTTACATGGTCGTTGCTGTCTAAACGACCAGGGTGAATTATTGATTTGGAGGGCTTGTCGAGCAGACTCCAGAGTCGGAATAGTACCGTTTTGATGGTATTCCTTAACCAGCGCATTTGACACCCAGAATTGAAGTTGCTGAGTCGGTGATTTCATCCTCAGAGTGGACGATGATCCAACAGGAGTAGCAGTAGAGGCATTCACAGCCGAGGTATTCACAGGTGTGAACTTAAGAGAAGCCATTTATGTAATGCAAAAGATCTTGGAAAAGAGTTCCTGTTTGATATAATAGACATAATCAAGATAAGTTCGGCCACTACATCTCTTCGATAACCACATATGTTATTGATTGTTTTGTTGGCCCTCTCATTGAGTTTAAATAGTGTCCTAACAAATAGGTAAAACATCATTTTAACTTGGTTAAGGATTCAGGTCGGGTTCACCATTTTTTGTTTCGCATTGGAATTGGGGATGACCACGTCGGTTTAAGGATCAAACATTCCAATCGGTTTCTAATGGGTTTTCTTGTAGAACCAGAAACATCCAATGATTCTATATCCATTTGGACCTACTTTCCAAAGGTATGTGATCATTATTTGTGGGCTGATGAGGCTTAAGAATTTGCATTGGTCGAGAGGATGGGAGGTCGGACTCATCACACCTTTTTGAGGGAAATTATTGTCTACTCCAGGACTCTATTTATAGATTTAAGTTATGTTCATGAATCCTTATTACATTACCAAGTATGAAAATGAGATTTCCTTTAGATCTGACAATCAGTGATTGATATGTTTGAGATTTAGAGAATCATTTATATGTATTTGAGATACTTCATCGATATAGAATCATCTGTATTTGTTAGAGATTCTTAGTCAATGGTATCCTTCAATACATTATATAGAGATCTCTTGGTCATTATGATAATCATACTGGTTTTAAATCCACTCAGTGGGGCACTTGAAGTTTATTTTCATTCAGAAGGACATGGATTATTTTAGAGTTGGGATCGTACCCACAGATGGGCTACCTAGGTATCCTTGTTTAGAAAAGGAATTAGAACCCACGTAGTTAGAGTAAGGGAGTATGATGTTTATGCAAGATTTATTTCCCAAAGAAAGATGTCATAATTACTTTTACACTCTAAGCTCACATGAGTCATGCTCGGGGTGAGAAACAAGAGGTATTGGTAAAACTAGACAATTTGTTCCACAAAAGATGTAATCATAAGAAATAATGCAAGGATTATGTATGTATGACTGCCCAGATAGATGAGGATTGGGATTTTACTTTAGGGAAGAAACCTGGGAACAAGGTCCATAAAGTTATATATGCTTTATGGATATTTGGATACTTAACTTAGGGCTTACTCCTGAGAATGATGCCCAAATTAGAGGGGACTTATGATTGGGTTTTACTCCTAAGAAGGAAGCCCAAATCAAAATTAAATTAAGAATGGTTAAGAGAAATTTATGACTGGGGATTACTCCTAAAAAGGGGGCCCAGGTTAACAGGACTTGAAATTTGGGCTTACTCTTGAAAAAGAGGCCCAAGTTAAGGGGAATTAAGACTAGGGCTTATTCCTGAGAAGGAGGCCTAGGTTAAAGGAATTTGATGATTGGGGATTACTCCTAAAGAGTATTCCCGTGAATTTGGGGCTTGGGGCTTATTCTTAAGAAGTATGCCCATATTAAATATCTTCTCATCTTAAAGGATGAGGTTGAATGAATGAAATCTCTCACCTTAGTGACATAAAGACATGTAAATCACTATGTTTTGAGAGATATTCCACATAATTCCTTTCAAATAAGGGATCCAACAAAGGAACCATGCCAAAAATAGATTTGAAGAGGGTGTTGAAGGCTAAGTCTTGAAGAGGAGAGGTGGATTTGAAGAAAAGAGGGGAAGAAGCAGGAGGGGCACCCAAAAAGAGGTAGGCACGCAGGTCCTATTAGGGCGTGCAGGTACTGGTCATGTAGGTATACCTGCGCGACATATGTGTACCTGTGCGACGGTTAACCCATACGGTAATACATGAGTGAGACTTGGAACAATCCCTTAGAATTATCCCTATAGGCTTTCAAAAGAGTGGCGCACAGGTTCTGTTGAAGGAATAAGGTGGCGTACAAGTGCCTTCATTTCTCGTAAGGGTTAGACACTTAGGTGCGCAAGTGTTGATGAATTTCAACACTTGGCCTTGTTTCCCCTGTTTAGATCTTCCATTCTAGATAAGAAATTACCTTATAAGTATTCGGAAGACTTTCAGAAGAGACTAGGGTGCCGGGAGATTAAATCTAACTTTTAGAATTTTTGGTGCTTAAAATGGGGGGCCCACAAGGGGTATTTATAGGCTGCTGAAGACCTTGGTCGAAAATCAGATAGGGTGCACAGGTAACCTGCGCGCCCAATATGTGGCGCGCAGGTATACCTGCGCGACCATGATGAAACCTGCGCGGCCTATTCTTAACCAAATATTTCTTTATTCCTTTGTTAATTTTTGATATTTCTTCAAAGGATGAATCACTTTGTGTTAAGGTATTTCCCTTTTCATTCATTAGACTATGTGATGGAAAGGAGCATCAACATCAATAAATAAAAAAGAGAACTGGATGAAGAGAAGAAAGAAGAAGGAGAATTGGGTGATAAGACCTAACTAATGGTATACATATATCATGGAATATGATTAAGAATACATATGAGAATATTTGAGAGAGAGACTTATAGACACCACTACCATTCATTACCTATGTTGAGACTCTTAGTGATTATAAAGTTACTAGGATTGAAGATCACAAAATTATAAAAGAATATTTAGTTGAGTAAGTCCAATGATCCCAATCTTGAATAAGGTCAATAAATATTAGTTACTTGAAGAGACTGACATGGATGAAAATTATCATATTATTTATTGGATATCGAAGACTCTGGTTGTGGAAAATGATATTAATTTTATAATGTTGAGACGTACCAAGAAGATTTAATATATTCTTTAGTAGTGTATTGGAATAATTCCTTGCAAACTAATAGCATCTAGTATAAAAAACAAGTCAAGTGACTGTAAACCTATACAGAGATAGAATAGTCTTTTGGTAGATAGCATATTATATTAACTTTTGATATTAGTTGGTATTTATCTCTCGAAATCAACTTTAATAAACCAAGGACATAGTCACCCATGCTGGGGGTGATCCTTGGAAAATACCATGTGTATCTCTCTTACTTTATTTAGTAATTTTACTATTATAATTTTATGTTCAGTAATGATAAGAAGATTAATATATATCTTAACTGATAAAAGAGGCTCAGATATTTAGAGGGGGATTAAAAAATTAAAAAAAATTGAGTAAAAAGTCCAAACTGATTCTCCCCACCTCTCTGAGTGATTTCATGATCATTTTGGAGTATAATAAGTGGTATTAGAGGTAATCTATTCTTACTGTGATTGTATATAATTTTTTACAATTATTTTTATATTCGAGACATTAAGTGTAGTTTTTAAAAATACTCTATGATTCCTCCAATGGAGGATTGATTTATTATACTTTTAAATATAAATATGATGGTTTATATTAATACTTTAAATAATAGTAAGAATAAAGATTCTAAAAATTTAATAAAAACATCAAAGGATAAATGGTATTAACTACAAGTATAAGGAAATAAAAGTGATATTATCTCCACCATATCAATTGATAATAACCCTTTGGAAGAATCAAGTTAAAGATATTATAAGTATTTATATAGTGAATCAATTAATATTTTTTATTCTAAAATTAAATATTAATTTAAAATTATCTCTATTGAGGTTTCTATGTATTTATATTAGTGTTTCTCAAGGTTCAACTAGATGAAAAACTATAGATGATGTTAGAAGAATATGATATGTAATTTTGTTTCTAATAAGTATCAAAAGAAAAATACTCTCATGAAAGATATAGAATCTAAGGAAATTTTATTTGGTTATAAAAATAAAAATTCACTATGGATAAATAACATTGGAAAAAATAAGTTTATGAGAAATGTGAGATAATAAAATCTTGTAAAGAAAGGATCCATGCATTAAAAGAAACTCATAGAGCTATCATTTATATCAAGAATTCTCAATTGAAGATGAAGGAAAAAAGAATAAAAGAGTTTGATCATTCCATATAGTGTAAGAGTAAAATGTACGAGGATAATATTAAAAGGAACAAGAAGGAATTTGAATAATGAATAAAAATGGTTGATAATGGGAAAAATATCCTCAATATGAAGTGTCTTGATCTTGAATTCAGACTAGAAAATTTTCAAATTATTCAAGATTAGTATTTATAAACTATTGAGTGAATTTTTTTTTCCATACACCACTATAATAATGGTATTTATACTAAATGGACATAATAATTTATTGAGATAATATTGAGATCATTTATAAAAATACCTATTTCATGCTAAAAGGAAAAGGTACCATTTATCATAGAAATTTTTTTATATTCTAATAATGATCCTATAAATACTATAGGATTGAAATAAAAAATCTATCAAAATATATATGGATAAAAATAGTGAGAAAATTATCACTATATATATGGTGGATATAATCACGAGTGATATAATATGTTCTCTAAAATAATCCCAATTAGAGGATGAAAAGAACAAAAAATAACAAGTTATCAAAACTAACTAAAATTCTATTTAGAAGAAAAGAACTAGGTTGGTTAGTGATTATTGGTGTTATGGAAGGTTTGGGAAAAGGCATTTAACAATTGACATGATATGTCAACTTCTTGAAGATATAGAGAGACTATATAAAGGGGGAGTAAGGCTAGGCTCAAGTAGAGCACATATAATAATTGGAATAATCTATCAATCTATAATAGATTTGAAATATTAAATATATTCTAGGAAATTTTCAATTAGAATGGTCATAATAGTGGATCATATTGGTCTAAAACAACCAATAATGTGAAAAAATAAGATATATTTAGAAGAACACAAGATATGGGTAACAAAAAGTGGTGAAAATAATAGTTATTTCGGTGTTATAAGAAGAATAAAAACATTGAATCAATTAAACCTTAAAAAGAAAAGATTCATTTCACACCAAAAGTAAGGATTCACTTCTATTGGGGTAGAATAGGACACACCATGGTTTAGTGAAAACAATCAATAAAAGTTAGTGTTAGTATAGGAAATATGAATAAAAAGGAAGAATCAACCCATGAATGAAAAATGAGGAATATATTGGTGCAAAACTTTATTATAATCCTTATAGAAGTTCTAAGAAAGCTGACCATGCATATAAAGAATGCATGATAATTTGTATTTCCCAATTAGAAATGGAGATAAATAAGGAAAAGGCAAAAGTGAATGCATGTGCTATAGGAAAATAAGTAACCCCAAATAAAGAAATAAAATTTCATGAAAGGCTATCTAAAAATGATAACCCAATAATTCATGATAATTTTTATGGGGGGTTGAAACAATATGTTCTTGTTTCAAGGGACTGTATGATTATTTTACTATATCAAGAAGATACTCTTCATAACATAAAGGTATCACCAAGAACCTGGTATGATTGAATTGATAAATTAAAATAAGGAATTACACACAAGTATTTTATTAGACAAGGAATCAAATCATTGTTATCCAAGACTGCTACTTTGAGAAATAGAAGTTCAATCATGAAGAGTTCACCCAAACATGGAGGTATAAAGAAAGGAATATATTGGTTGTGAAGTAACTCTAAAACGTTTTTATCTCAACCCTTTTGACTATAAATATGTTCCATTGAAGGATATGTATAGAAATTAATAACTTTATGAATGTTTTGAACATTTTACATCTAAAATAGATATTTGTCATCGAATTATTTAATTGATATCATGATGTATCCTTAGAACATTTCAATTGATAGGAGGAGAAAATACATTGAGTTCATTAATATCATCCATGATAAATATTTATGGAGTTCATCCCTTGAAGTGTTGTTATTATAAGAATAGTCCTAAAAATTATAATTAGATGCGAATATAATTTTTTTGGATAAAGATAATGATAAGTTATGATAATCATAATTTCCCAATATTGTGTTAATTAAACCATATTTGATTTTAAAATGGAAAATGTATTGATTTAGAAATAGAGAGTGGAATTATAATACATTAATATTTTAATGTGTTTATTAAAGATGAGTGTAGGTGCTTATTTTTAATATTATTTGAACAATACTTAAAAAGATATATTTGAGTTTTCAACACATACTAAATAGTTTATAGAAAACTTTTAAGTCTAGAATAATCAAAAATTTTTCTACAATGAGCTAGCTCAAGTATACTTAGGGATGAAAAATTAATGAAAATTTCTTTGAGAAATGTGATATGAAAATTCTCTTAAGAAAAGTAGGATTTACTTTTATAAAAGAGAAGAAAAAGAATTTTAAGTTAGAATGAAGTATAAACTGAGTAATTCATTCCATTATTTTTTGAACCTTTATATTTATTTTCAATAAAGGGGAGAGAAAAGGATAAATTCTAAAAACATATTTATAGTGATTTACGTGAGTCAGTTAAGGATATTCACAATAAATCCAATGGGGGTGATTTAAGATCCTAATTGAATGTGATGATTGTATTTGTTTTTAATGAATAATCTAACTATCAATATGTGTTGGGTGATATATGAAGAGACAAATATGAATGAATAGGTCTAATATGATTGATATGTATCATGAAGTTCATATGGATACTTGAATTATATATTCTTTCTATTAGATATTCTAAGGAAGATCTATTAATATAACGATAATGATGATGAATAAGATAATATATTCAGAAATGGGAAAGGAGTAATGTTTCTTGGTGCGGTGAAGAAAACCTATATATGATGATTATTGAGATGATATAAATGAGAATCAAAGGAAAGTTCTTATGGAAGGTGAAATCACCATCTATAATAAGTTTATTATAAAGTTGATAAGTCGACTATTGGAAATCTTAAGGATATGTGACTGAATAATCACAAAGGTTAGTTGGATAATTTAGAATCCATCCTTGGATTATCAAGCATAAAATATAATGTAATAAATATTTAATATCTCTTGTATGATTACTAGAGAATAATTACTTTGATGTTGGGGTTGTTGTGGTATTTAAGGTTCATGGAAATGCTCAAGAATTGTATTTATATATTACTTGATGACTTAGGAATTAGGATTAAGAGGTTTGAGAAGGTTTATTAAATTGCCAAATTTATTTTAGTTGTTTTAGGATAAATTGAAGTGATTTAAAGTTCCTTGAGAATGAATTAAGATATTTTGAGATAATTTGAACAAGTTGTGAAATTTTTGAGTTGGAGTGGAAATTTGGAAAAGTACATTTTACACAAGGTAATCAAATGTGATATATAAGAGTAGATCTAGAACACTTTTTAATACATAAAGTTATTCCAAAACATGAATACTGAAATTTGACATGGAATGAAATATATAAAGGAATCCCAAGAAATATATAAGGGTTTCCCAAGATATGAAGAGTGAGAAATTATAAAAAGTGTTGGAAACCACCATGATACATAAAGGTACTTAGGATGCTACATAAAAGTAACTATAAATATATAAACGTAGTACATAACACACAAATTAAAAATTATAAAAGTATTAGAAACAACTATGGAAATGTAATTAAATGTTTCAAGCATAGAAAAGGCCGATTGGGTCTATGACCAATGATGGTTTTCATTGAATCTAGAAAATAAACCATAAAAATGCGATGAAAAATGAAAATTTTCATGATTTATCCAAATAGTAATAATAAATCCGTACTAAAACTAGATATAGGATCATTAATGTTAAATTTATAATAAATCTAACAATAATAAAAATAACTCAGTCTTGAGTTCTTTATTCGATATATATGTTGATCGATCGAACCTATGTTTGAGTTGTACCATCATTTCATCAATAGGAACCAATGTAAAATCAATCTCGTGGTGATCAACACATGATCATTAATCTCAAAGTGTCACTAATGGAACTATGTGTTCTAGTGTGGTGGTAACAATCATCTTACATCACTCACCTTTGATTGTAACACAATACTTTGGGTATGATGGACGAATTCTTATTCTCTTGTTCTTCAGAAGGAGAGAGGTTTTGGAAAAAATTATCTTGATCTTGACAGAAAACCTAGTGACATTCTTTATAGAGAAATTTATCTAGAGAGGATATATTTTGTGTATAACATATTATTCTCACACTTTGATAGAAACAATATAATGAAGTATATATAGATCCATGGTATGGGGATTTATAATTAAACAAATTCCCTTAGTCAATATCTTAATCCTTAGCGAACCCCAAATCTAATAATAATAATATTATTATTATTTATTTGATAGATTCATGTCTCATTAATAATATGAATATTAATAAATAACTTAATATTTATTTAAATGATATTTATTATATCATTTTCGTTACACGAAGTGTTATTTTTACCACCCACATTCCCAGGAATTTACCAAAATTGGAATAATAAGTATTATATATTCACTAAATAAATAAATATTATATTCATAGTATTGACAAAATATTTATTTTAATATAAAAATCACACAAAAATATGATGACTAAATATTTTCAATCAGTAAATTCTAAATAAATATTATTCATCGTCATAGAGAATAACATTTATTCTTATTGTTAAATTATATAATAATTTAATAGAGATCAAAAGATATAAAAAGTATGTGATCCTCTAGGATTTTCCTCAATGGAATTTTGTGGGTTTACCTAAAGTATAATTTCAGAATCTAGCAATATATAAAGTTACCCATATAGGAACAAGGTGATGCTGCAACATCAAAAACCATAGAGAAACACACATTGTGTAATATAATCCTTTTGCATCAATATCTCATCAAGTGGGTTTCATAATTCCATTATCAAGACATATTCTTGATTCTTTTTTCTTTCACTTATTTAAATGAATCCATATATACACCATAACAATGAAATTTAGTTATATAGATTAATTTCAATCGAAGGTCCAGAATATCAACTTCTATAATGATGGAAGAGACTAATCCTTCATTGACTTATTCATTAGTAAAATATCATTTATGACACACCCAACATACTGAAATTCATAATGAATAAATTCCATCATGGTTTATGAAAATAAATATAAGTATACAACTCATGATATTCATTAATAATAATCTTAATGTATAAGTATCATGAAACATGTTTGCAGACATGAATATCCAATGACACATAAACATGTGGAATTACTAAATGTAGGTTTGTCCACATAATCTCTGATATTGGATATTACCATGCGATAACTTCATGATATATATTAGTATGCATTGATTATTACTCACACATGAAATTATACATAATATGTTTCCCATCATATGACATCGTACGACCCCATGATATATTGTTTACTAATATCATTATAGTACGTCAAGGTTCTCATCATAGTGGGGTACTTCCTTGACCTATTAAATTTTACATATACTCTAGTAAATTATCATATTAATGTTATCTACAATAACTATAAACATTTGATATTAATATTATTGATATTCAAGTATATTAATATATAATAAATATAATGTACAAATTAGTTGGTTCTAGAAAACTAACCCCAAAAAATCACATTTGAAATTGATCTAACTACTAAAGGTTTTTAGTATACTAGATCTCACATGATGTTAATTATTCTACTGAGAAAGGTATTTGATTAATGACTCATACCCCTGGTCTTCCATGGAATCTCTTCTTACTAAGACCTCACTTCTCTAAAAAAAATTTGTTAAGAGATGATGCTATTAGAGTATGTTTTTTTCCCACTAATGTAACCTTGGATCCTTGGAAAGGGTCACCACTGTGGTATTATCATAGTAAAATGTGATAAGGTATTTACTTATAGGAATCACATCATGATATTAGATGAAGATTCACATCAAAACTATTATTTAGTTATATTAGAAGTTGCAATATACATATAATCTACTATATAATCAATAACCCTGAATTTATTTGAGCCCTTCTTGCTCACAAATCCTCCATTGAGAGTAAAGATACATACTAATTAAGATTTTAGATAACCTTTATCTATTTGTAAACTAGTATCTATATATAACTTGATTAAAATATCATAAAATACTCTATAATATAGGAACATATCTATAGTACACCTCAGATGATTTAGGATAGTATTAATTTTAATACAATGGTAGTCACTTGGATAAACTTGATATATATCTACTATTCTTAAGGCATAGGTGAAATATAACATTATGTATAACATATCATACATGAATTATCCTACTAAAAATATGTATGGGATCATTTTAATTTTACTCAAGAATTTTGATGACACATTTTCTTGGAAACATGTATTCTATGTGACTTTGAAAATAATCGTTTTTGGAAGTTTTTATGCTAAATTTCTTCAGTATCATGACAACGAACGTACCTTGAATTGTTCAAATAATCCTTTTGGATATATGACAATAGATATTGATATCAAGAAATTAAACTACTTCACCTTTGTATTTTATAGATAATCATGAGTTTAACCAAGTCTTATCAGCAAGTAATATTGGCATCTCATTTCCAATAAGTTGTATGTCATCAATATATACTATCAAGAAATTTATTTCACTCCCCCTAAAAAAATTTTAGACACAAGGACAAAAAATTTTATTTTTGAAACGAAATTATGTAATGTATTCATAAAATATAACGTTCCATGACTCAGATTCATTCTTTAATCTATAAATATACCACTATAAATTTCACAACTTATTGGCATCGTTTGGATTCATAAACCCTTTTTTGTGTCATATAGCCATCTTCCTGAAGGTTCCCATTACATAAAGTTGTTTTGATATCCATATGAAAAATATCATATTCATGGTAAGATGACATGTTAAGTATAATTAGGTTATATTTTATCACAAAAATTGGATAAAATGATTCATCATTGTATATAAATTTAATATATTTAAACCATTTTGTAACCAATCATGACTTATAGGTACTTAATTTTCCATCCATGTCCAATTTCTTCTGAAATACCCATTTACAACTAATAGGTTTTATATCCACTATAGGATTGACCAAAATCAATACTTTGTTTTGGTATATAGAATCTATTTTATAATTCATATATTATTGCCATCCAGTAGCTTCTATAACGCTTAATACTTCTTTTCATATATTCTTGCCATCCAGTAGCTTCTATAATGCTTAGTACTTCTTTAGAGGTTATAGAATCATTATTATCAACTAATAATGATCCAACATACTCACTCACTAGAAAAATATATATTTTAGGGTTTTTAACCAATCTTGTACTCCTATGATATATTTATGTCTCTATAATATCCTCTTTCATGAGGATTTGTGGAATATCTTCATGTTCCAACTCATGTATATATTAATCCATGACTTCATTGAAGTTTATCTCACTAACACTATCTCTTTTAGAGATGTGATCCCTCTCAATAAATATGGGATGCTTTTAACCACAAACTTATTATCTTATGGTTTATATATGTTATATCCTTTATTCTCCTTAATATATCCTATAAAGATACAATTAGTTCCTTTGGGTGATTGTTTATATATAGATACTCCCTTAAAAATTATTTGAAATCTAATACAATTATAATAAATAACAAAATTTTATTTCTAATCATTAATTCAAATATAACACCTTTTTCCACTTTAATTGGAACTTGGTTTAGTTTGTATGCTGCAATTTGTAACTCATATCCCCAAAATGACAATATAAGGATTGTATAACCCTTCATTGATCACACCATGTCTAAAAAGGTGTGGATCCTCCTTGCAATTACACTATTACATTGTGGTGTGTATATTGGAGTGAATAGGGATAAAATCCCAAACTCCTATAGATAATCAATGATTTCTTGGTTAAAATATTCTCCACCATGCCCTGAGTGAAGTTTATTTATTTTCTTTCCAAATTGATTCTTCACTTCATTCTTGTATTCCTTGAATTTATCAAAAGAATTCTACTTATACTTCATTATGAATATATATCCATATCTATTAAATTTATTAGTAAAAGTTAAGAATTATCGGTATCCACTCATTGCTTCAATCAGAAAAGGCCCACACATCAGTATGAACTAATTCAAGAAAATTTGTGGCCTTTTGACCTTTTTCATTAAATGGGGATTTGGTCATTTATCCTTTAAAATAAGCGTGACATATAAAAAGTGATTTTAGTTCAAATGAATATAAATATCCATATTTTTATATTTTTTAGTGCATTTTTTTACATCACTTAAGTAGTGATGCTGCAGTTGGGTGAAATATGAGTCAAGGGAACTAGTTTCTCAATAAATTTCCAATACTTTTTTTTGTAATATAACATATAAAGACAATTATTTAAGTGTTACATGCGACAATATATGACCTAGTTTTAAAAGAAGAAACTTTTACATCCAAATTTTAAAATAAATCCATCCATATCTTGATAGGATATACATATATAGTTTTTTTATAACTGATGGAACATAATAAGAGTTTTTTAAAACTAAGATTAGTCATATCGACAATGTGAGGTGGTATTATCCCATACATACTATAGTCATATTGTATATATTAGTGTATCATAGATCCCACTCACCTCGTGCAACTCTTTTGAATTTATTTGTTTTCTATAATTAGATACAATTGTGATCACCACAAACTATATCTAATACCAAATTTATAAAAAATAGATTGAAATTGGTAAAAATGCACCTGAATATTCCCCTTGATTCATTTTTAATGGTTTATTTTTTATTATAATAGACCTTCTTGTCACATGCAAAATAGACTAAATCATGTTCCATTATTTTCCCCTCAATCATACTTCTCTTGGATGAGAGTTTTGAAGAATACTTAGACTTAATGTCATTATTAGGGATTTTCACTTCTCCCATCCTCTTGTTCACTATAAAAAGTAATTTTAATTATTTTTGTCCTTATTAACATGGATAATTATATTAAGGAGATCCATGAGATACTTCTTGATTTTTTTCATATTAAAATTTACAATAATTCTTGAGAATCTCAGAGGTAGTGAAGAAATAATGAGATAAGTGTGAAATTAATTGGGTAGTTTAAACCATAGAGTGTCTATGAACTCAATATAGCTAATTATCATGAATACACAAGGTCCATAAGACACTCCATATACATTTTTTTCATGTAAAAAATTCCATGTATATCTCAAATAGATCTTGTCTAGCTCTTTCCTAATAAAGGTCATGGATATTCTTGAGCATACCATATATATCCATTATCTCATGATATTTCATGAATCTATTAGACATGTATGAAAACAAATCTAAAACTAGATATCTATAACATCATTAAAGTATTTTTAATCAACTAATAGTCATTCATTACTCACCTACTAATATAAAGATCAGAAACTAAGGACTCTAACATGTAAAGATTTCATTTATGGCGTTACACAATTTTTAAGAACCAATACCATTACTAGAATTTACATCTAATAAAAAGATTACCATTATTCAGTATTTATAATATCTATAAAGTTTTTTTTGAACATTTAAATTTACTATAATAATATAAAATCATAAATAAACACTTAATCTAGATTACTAAATTATATGAGATGAAATAATAAAATTTTCATATTAGTCCCCTCGATTTTATCAAGTTGGAATATCCCTCAAAATTTTAATTAAAATGTCCTTTAATATAGAAATTCTATTGGAAAAGATCCATATTTACCTTCTCATAACCAATAATTTAACCTGAAATGTTACTCAAAGGTATTTAGGTAGGCGATATTTCTAACAACTAGTTTGAAACTCTTTGATCATTTGATTAGACTCCCCAATCATAGAATATTTAATGGGATTTACTTAATATCTTCCTCCAAAATGGTATTAAATAGACTATTTTAATCACATTTAGTTATAATTATGTTAAATAATACAATTATCTTTATTAATATTCCATATAATTGGAAGTAACACCAACTCGGGATTGATTGACACTTTAACAATGGGTGTATCTTATGTCAGATGATGAAAGGCTTACAAACATAATATTTTTTGATGAATTTTGTTTATTGTTTATAAACCTATATTGATAATTTTATATGGATTTTCCATAATTAATTAACCATGTTTTATATAAAATACATTTACTTATAATCCAATTTATTTTAATTTTCTATTTCGTTCTTGTTAATTTGTTTCTTTATGTGATCATGATAAATAATCCATAAAAATTAACCACGCACTAGAAATAAATAAAATAAATAGTGTGGGATTATCATGATATTTCTTATCGAGTAGATGATAAACTAAACATTGACCCTAGGGAAATAACACATGGTACCATATCTTGGTTCATTTTGCAGTATTCCATATGTGATCCTATGTATCAACTGGATTAGTTTCATCTCACCTCTGAACCTGAACCACAACTATTCACCTAGGAGGTCCATTATTCATATATTATTTACTCACAAAGTAATGTTGGGAACCATAATAATGGTTACGGGGTTATATAAAAGTTATCATGGAAATGTAGGACCTTACATATTATAGAGGAGGGGATGACACACAACCCATCATTTTTAATTTAATAATAATGATTGTGAAGACATCGAAAATAATAATTAAATTAAAATAAATCCAACACACACATTTTTTGTTCAAATATCTTGATTATCCATGAATACAATAAGTATGAATTTAAAACAACTAGTTATCATTTATTTCAATCAATATTTATTAAAATAAATTACACGAATAAATTAATCATCATATTAAACTATTAATTCATTTATCATCTTATCATCCAAAAATTCTTGAATATTCCCATCCATTGTAATTTTAAATAAATTAAAAAATAATTTTATTTAAAATTAATTATGTACAAGGAATGTACATTGAGAAAACATGCTATGTACTAATTCAAACTACTTGGAAAGGCCTTTTTCATGTACTATGCACTCATATGAAATATAGAATTTAGAATATGTCGTTTAACCATCCTAAATGTACAATTCATAAATGAAACATGAATATGTTTTTAATAATGTGATGTGAACCAATTGTAATGAACATGGAACACACAACATGTAAATCCCATAAATGATATGTAGTTCTTAATTTTATGTGGAAATTAATAAATAATTTAATATTCTTTAAAACCCATCACACTACGTGTACTATCAATTAAAGACACAAAAACACATGTTGATTAGTTTTAATAGTTTAATTAATTAATTTTCTTTTCCACATAAACATGCAAGAGACACATTATCTATACAAACCAGCTACACACTATTTATTTCACCAATCCTCTATTCACAATGCATGCCAAGGGACTCAAAATATATATCACCATGAAAGATTATGGTTTTTAATCCATACACATCGTGTAATAATACACAATATGTATTTGATAAAGTAATTTACATTAATTTCTCTATGAAATCATGTGGAGTACCTAATGTGTATTCCTGATGCATGTCGCGTAGTTTGAAAAGCTATGTTCTTACCTGGACTAGTCAACATGCAGTGTGTAATAACAAAATGTGATATTTTCTTCACATGACACATTCAAATTATTTTTAGGATCATCTTGGTGAAATGAACCTCTATACACAACATGAAACTTTAGGCTACAAAATTTTTAGTCCGGTGCTATCCAGATATAATACTTTTCATCTTTATATGGATTCTTTAGATGCACTTCATCTGCTTTTAACCCATTATTTGTCATATGAAGGTGAACGAAGAAGATATATTGATTTTTTTAAATAAAAAATAAATTCGAAATGAAAAAACTAGCATCAAATGTGTAAATGGATCAATGAATACAAAATAATTATAAATTTAAATGTGATCGATCTGATACCACTGGATGGTTTCAAACACAAAAAATTCCAGTCATGTATATAAATAATGATGGGTTTCATTAAATTTTACGAATAAACCATAAGAACATGATGAATAATTAAATGTCACTTGATTATATAAAATTAATAATAAGTAAATAATCATTGAACCAAAGATATATTTTTTCATGTTAAATTTTATAATTATTTTAATAATAATAAAAATACCTTGTTCTTATGTTCTTTCATTGAAGTATGTGTTTATTAATAAAACCTCCAATTGAGTTTCACCAACTTTTCATCAACAGGATCCAAAATAGAATCTCTTTAGTGGTGGTCCACATGGGTCCTTGATCTAAAAGTGTTGTTGATTTTACTCCAGGTGCTAGAATGGTGGGATCAATCATATTATGTTACATGCCTTTGATTGAAAAAAAAAATCCTTTGGGTATGAAGGATTGATTCATGTTCTCTAATTCTTAAGAAATAAAAATATGTTAGAATAAATTATCTCAAGATTGAGAAAAAAACAAGATACATTCTTCTCAGAGAGAATTATCTAGGGTGGAGAAATGTTTTGAAAAACAAATTATACTCACACCTCTACAAAAATGATATAACCAGGTATATATGGATCTAGGTTTTGAGGATTTTTAATTTTGTAATGGAACTTATCTAATCTACTAAGACTTAGTGGATCCCACATCTAATAAAAATAATAGGATTTATTTGACATAGACATTTCTCATGGATAATATAAATATCAATAAATATTTTTAATATTTAGTTAAATGATATTTAGTATATCATTTTTATTACCCATTACATTAATCGACCTTTACACATTCCAGATCATTAATTGAACCTGGAAGAATTAATACTATTCATTTAATAAATAAATACATATTATATTCATGGTGTTGTGAGAATATTTATTGTAATATTCAAATTACACATAAATATGGTAACTTAATATTTAAGATCATTAAATCTTGAATAATTATTATTCCTCAATATGGATAATAAAATTTCTTCTGATTGTTAATTTCTAAAAGAATTTAATTTGGATCAAAGGATATACTAAGTGTGTGACCCTCTAGGATTATTCCTTAGTGGCATTACATGAGTTTTATTAAGTCTAATATCAATATTTAGAATTATGTAAAGGCACCCATAGAGGATAAAGTTAATGGTAGAATATCAAAAACCACCTATGAATGGTCATTGTGTAGTATACCCCCTTGGTCGCAATATCTCATCAAGTAGGTTTCATAATAATTTAATCAACCCATATGCTTGATATTTATTTCTTTGACTTTTTAAAATGAGTTCATCAATACATCATGGCCAAAGAATTTAGTTTGAAAGCTTCATTTCAGGAAAAGGTATAATATATTAATTTCCATAAATATAGAAAGGAAAAATCCTTCCTTAACTTATTTGTTAATAACATATCTTCTATGATGCAATAAATATACCCAAATTTTCTATACACATTTTCATCGAGATTTATGGTAATAAATATAAGTATGAAACTATTGATATGTATTAATAATAATCTTAAAGTATAAGAATGATTACTAATATTAACATATAGGAAAATCTAATGACATGTAAACATGTGGAATTCATACTGGAGGATATGTAATCTTTTATCCTGGTGATTACCAATGAGAACATCACTCGATTAAGTATAAACCACTTATGAGTACACAAACTTGATTGTCTACATCATCTATAATCCATAATATGATATTATATAATCATATGACATATAGTTTAAGAATATCATCATAACATTTTGTGGTTCTCATTACAATAGGGAATTTCTATAACATTTTCAGTGTGATAGATACTCTAGGATATTGTTAAATTGATGTTATGTATATGAATTATCAATATGTTTATAGATATTGATTGATATTCAAATCTATTAATATACATACAATATAAAGTATAAAGTAATTGGTTATAGGGAACATACTAAAATAGTAACAGTTAAAATGAGCACATATAAGAGTAACACTAGGTTGAATTACAAGAATGAGTCAAAGTACCAAGCCCCTATGATATATAAGTTTTTTATTAATATGTAATGTTCATCATAGTGAATATGTAAGGGTAACCTAGATAATGAAAACTAGAAATTAGAAATGTCCTCAGAACCACCGTTATATGTAAATGTAGCTCCATTAATATATAAATGTCTTCATTGTGAATATATATGTTTACTTAGTGGGAAGAATCATGATATTTTTTAATTACCCAAGATACACTGTGTTATGTAATAGTCAATTTTCAATACATATGGTTATCATAATGTTAAAGGAAATACATAAGCGTATTTAGTGAGTAGGAGACAAAAAATATAAAAATACTAGATCCTTATTGTTATATGTAAGGTTCAATATGAGGATATGTATAAGTCATCATTTTGGATAATTCCAGTCATAGTTTATATAATATTTATATCATTCTAAACAATATACCCATACGTAAGGGTCATCTAAAAATTCCTAAGTATACATAAGGGTAATATGTAGAACCATACCATATGATAATATGTTGTTCTAAAGATATTAAAATATAATGATTCTATGACTAAGTCATTATTGAATCCTGAAAGTGCGTCCGATTTTCTCCTATCGACCGGTCAAAGTTTTGATGCCCTGCTAAAGTGTATAGCAGCACTCAGGCCAAATCCTCGGTGATGATACTTTTTAATAGTCATTTATTTTTGGTTGATTGTATTCTGATTGGGGGTGTTTGTTTGTAGAGCTTATGAAATAAATTATGTATGATGTTTGATTTAACAAATTTATAAAGATTGGGGTGAGTTCATTATTGGGAATTTAAGCTTATGATATCCTGGAGCTTTGCATTATACTGCATTAAATTAATACCCACTTCACAAGATGATTTTGATCGGAATTACCAAGTGTTAATGATTTAATCCAAGCCATAACATAACTTAGGGTTCTAGTAATTACCATTAATTGTTTATGGTAGTGTATTTGTGGTTCCAATAATCCACGGAATCCATATATTATACAAAACATGTCATTAATCCATGACATATAAAGTTCATTATACACAATATTAAATCAAAGAATACTCATCGAGCAAAGGCTCTCAATCAATTAATATTCCCAAATTATAACTGACCACAATTGTATATTTACACATAATTTAAATTATTAGTAATCTGGTTATAATTATTATGATGATAAATTAAGAAGATAAGAAAAAGAAAGGGATAATAAAAGAGTGGTGTGTCGAACACACACAAAAACGATGAAGGGAATTAAATTCTGACATTAGATTGAATGAGAAAGCCAAATAATGGAAGGGGATTCAACTGTATTTAAATTTTTTTAAGAATATTAGTTTTAAACTACATAAGGTGGATGAGAATAATATATATTTAAGAATAAACATGCATTAAAACAGAATTACAATGAAAGAGACTTACAAGATTACAAAAATGGAGAAAACAAAAGTAAATAAAAACAAAGAGAGGAGGAAAGGTCTCTCAAGTGAGAAATTGACTATGGAAGTTCCTCCCAATCCATTTTCAAGGTTTTGGTCATGCCAATATGTTCTCCCCTATTCTAAAATGCTATCCCATTGCAAGGAGAGGAGGGGGATGTATTTATAGCCCTATGTTGTGGGCTGTTTTCATTCCAAAACTTCCCCTCCACTTTCATCACCAATTCGAAAAAATATAAAGCCGAATCTCGGGATATCATCTTATTACAAGTTGTAGATACATATCTCCTCTGTCTACTCTGAAAATTTGGTGGCCATTGGACTTAAGGAACTAAAGTTATGTCTGGTTGATTAAACAAAGTTAATCTATCCATTTCAATCCAAACGTTTTGAAGTCCAAATTGTGAATGAGTTTTTGAATAGGAATATGCCTTCAAATACAAATTATTTCTTCAAAAAAGTCATCCACCTATATCTCCTATTTTACACTGAAAAATCGAATCTTTATTTGATGATTACATCATGAGATATGTCATGAATAGTGTTCAGATTTTAATTCCCATATAGAATGGTGGGCTGGACTTAAAACCATTAGTTGGGCCCCGTTGTCTTGGATTTGGGACCGGAAATTTTTATTCCTTACTCCTTGAATTGTTGTTAGAATGTTGGTGGAGAATTAGTGAATTTTAAATTCTGGATTGATCATAGTAATTCAATCTTCATGGATGGTCCAGTTTCATCACAAATTATTTGGGTCTTCTTGTGTGGTCCATATGATCCTTCAAATGGAAGAATTGTCCAATGATTCCTTCTAATTATATGTGAGAATTTGAATAAGAAATAATAAAAAACAATAACCACACAATTATAATTAGTAGGGTGATAGTTATAAATAAAATAGTAAACTAACTCAATTGGACTACTTCTAAAAATGCTCAAAAATTATACTTAGTATTAAAAAATTAATATTTCACACAAATTATGCACATTTCATATAGAATAAGTAAAGTGAGTATATAATAAGTAATTAAAATATTAATAAAATCAACTCCCCTACACTTAGTCTTGTGTATGTCCTCATGTGAAACAAATATAAAAACACGACAAAATCATTTTCACTCACCAACAAATATTACAATTTTGTTTTCTCCAATGAGGGTAGGTTTAGACTATTTCACTCATCCATATTGAATTACACCTCAAATTTTTACTCAAATAATGTTCTAAAAACAACACTTTTTTTCATGCTCAAATTTAGAAATGGAAGATGTGGACACTCAAAACTGACACATCTCAAGATGATAAAATTCATTTATGGAGCTTCACTCATTCACCAACCAAAAGTGAAAATATTATAGTTTTAAAGAGAACTCAGTTTCCACTCCCTATACAAAAGTGCACAAGAATCAAGAGGTCTTTTGAAGCATTTAATTTGTGGCTCTGGGAAAGTAGAAATATAATTTCCAAGAGAGAGAAGAGAGGGGTAAAACAACAACTTGGAAAAATAAATTCATATTTTTTTTTGAAATGAGACATGAAAGGAAATGGAAACACATATTTACGAGGGAATGAAAATGTTAACTAAGACAAAATATTGGAAGGAAATATGAAGGGAATGAGAATAAGTAATATTTACAAAACACAAAAATTCTCCAAATGACATAAGAATATAATGTAATTGTTTTTTTTCATTTCTTTTTTTGAATTTTTCGAAAGTTGATCTTGAAAATGATCTCACACTTATATCCAAACCCGTGATTGATCTCCTCACGACACTAATAGTAATAGTTATAACAATATCAAAGATTGAGAAAGAGTGATTTTTGACCTACCCAAGACACAACCAATTTTTATTTTCATTTTTTTTTTGAATTTTTTTGTTTTGAATTGTTTTGTTTTGATTTTTGTTTTAATTTTTTTGAACACTTGTCAATAACATTCACAAAATTAAATAAATTAAAGTACATTAAATTCCCCAAAACACAATTAATTACAACCTATACCCCACACTAAAATGGATGCTTTAGCTCAAGCATATGATAATATGGTGAAATCAACAAAGGGTACCCAAAATGAAATATATCCCCTCCACACTTAAATTTCAAAATAGATATACAATGAAAATAAATGTTGATATTGGGTGGGAAAAGGTATTGGGATTATAATGTGGTTAACAAAGAAAAAGTTTTCATAGGCTTGAAGGGGCTTTAAAAATTAGGATTAATGTAAGGGAAATGGGAGGCTATTTGGATATTGTGATTCTTATTTGGTTCATAAAATGCCTCTATCATATTAATGCACACTAAGGTAAGAAATTCAGCTCAAAGTTCCAAAAAAACTCATGATTCAAAAATGGGGGTGAAAAAACACTCATTTTGAAAAGATATATATAGGTGGCCTTGGCATGAAAGTTAATGTTGGTTCTCACGGTTTGGGAAAATCATTTTCCAAATAAAAAATTGAGCATTCAAAATTTTTTAGTTTTGACACAAAATTATTTATCCAAACTTATGATGAAAATATAAATTTTTGAGATTAAAATATGTTTGTTGACTCCCCAAAAAGGTTGTAAAAAAATTCAAAACTCGATAGTGAGTAAGCATGACTCCTGATTTTTTTTGTATTTTTTTGTTATGATGATTTTTTTGTTTTTTTGTTTTTTGGGTTTTTTTAGTTTTTAATAAAGACACACCCACACAAAAGAGAAAGAGAAAAATAAAGGGTTTAATAAAGAAAGTGGTAAAAAAATGAACGATAGAGGAAGAAGAAGAATGAGGTAGAAAGAGAGAGAGAGAGAGAGAGAGAAAAGTTAAAGGCAAAGAGGTGCCCCTGGTTTGGATTTGGTGGGTTGAAATCTCCATCAAGTGGTGGGTCGACTGTAGAAGTTGGGGATCCAATAAATGTCAATGTTGATCCAGGATTGTGCATCCTCTCATGGTGATGCTTTAACCGATGTCCATTAACCATGAATGTTATTTTGGAAGATGGGTCTTGAACTTACACTGAACCAAATGGGTAAACATTAGTAATAACAAAAGGACCTTCCCAATGAGAATTAAGCTTACTTGGGTGAATCTGAAATCGAGAATTAAAGAGAATTGCCATTTCACCTTCATGTAATACCTTTATCAGGATGTGTTTGTCATGGATTGCCTTTGATTTTTCTCTGTAGATATTAAAATTCTCATAAGAATCAAATCAAAGCTCCTCCAGTTAATCCAATTGCAACAATCATTATTCACCATATTTTTTCACAATCTAAATTACAGGTTTTCACAGGCTAAAAATACTTATGTTGGATTTAAACTGGTAGATGAAATGATTTACCAAAAAATATCCTAAAAGGAAACATCCCAATGGGTCTTGTATAGGTAGTTAGATAAGCCCAAAGTGCTTCACCAAGTCTTTCAGGCCAGTCTTTTCTGGTGGGTTTTACAATTCCCTGAAGCACTCTTTTCACTTCTCTATTAGAAATTTTAGACATGACATTTGTTTGGGGGTGATATGAAGTTGAAGTTTTATGTATAACCCCATTATTTTTTAAAAGATATTACACGGTTCTATTACAAAAATGGGTTCCTAAGTCACTGATCAAGGCACGTGGTGTGCCAAATCAGGGGAAGATGTGTGTCTTTAGGAACTCACTATCAGAATGTAAATCATCCTTTCTAGTGGGTTTATCCTAGACCCACCTAGAAACATAATCAACCGCAAGAAGAATTTATGAGAATCCATTGGAAGAGGGTAATGATCCCATGAAATGGATACCCCAAACATCGAAGATCTCACAGAAAATTAAAGGCTTTTTGGGAATTTCATTTCTCTTTGAAATTGTGTCAAACATTTTGCAAGTGGGATATGATTGACAGAACTCATGTGAGTCCTTGAAGAGTGATTTCCATAAGAATATAGAGTCTGGGACCTTTCGAGGGGTCCTTTTTGGTCCAAAGTGGCCACTATGAGGCATTGAGTGACAGAATTCAATGATGGAAGAATGTCCACTTTCATGGACACATCTTCTTATTACCATGTTCGCCCCAATTTTCCAAAGTTTATTTTCTTCAAAAAAATAGTATTTTGAATCACTTTTCAACTTCATTTTTTGTTCTTTTGAAATATTTTATGGAAAAACACCAGACACCACGTAATTTACAATTGGGGAATACCATGGTATTTTTGGAGTGAGAGATGAAAGGTGCTCAGTGGGAAATTCAGGATCGATGATTTCAGAATGAGAAGAATTTGAAATTTTACTCAAGTGATCAGCCACAATATTTTCTTTTCCTGGTCTATATTTAATTTCATAAGAATATTTTAGAATTTTTATAATGAAAATAAATCAAAAGTTCTTGTGGAATATGTTACCTCTTTTCAGGTAACTCTTTTTAGTTTGAACCAAATGGAGTCCATGGTTGGATTTATTCCCAAGTAGATAATTTTAGGATGAATTTAGGGATGTTTAGAGGATATTTTGGAATATTTTGGACAATAATAATTGCTTGATATGTGTTAATAAGTTGGAGGGGTGATTTCCTTTTTATAGTGGAGGAGGAGTGTCATTCTTATAAATGTTGGAAAAGAAAATTCCACCCATGTTTTTTCCAAGTAAAGTCGCTCCAATAATTGGGAAAATCATATAAAATGGATTATATTATAGAAATATTAACATAAAATGGATTTTGGATAATTTTATAGGTCATTTTGGCCGTTAAGTTTAAGGTTTAATTCTTTGTTAACCTATTTTTTCTCTTAATCATTGTAATTAATTTTAATCACTCTCACTAATGGTTTTTGTAAAAAACTAAGTTTACCTTATTAAAAATTATAAATTATTCTTTTTAAAAATATGGAATACATTTTTAAAAATTATAAACACATAATTGTAAGAAATTAATTTAAATTTAATCCCACAAAGTGGATGCGAAATTAGGCTTTTAAAGTTAAAATGTTCAAAAATTTGAAATCTTTTTATGTCAAATTTCATTGGTAAATTGATTAAAATGAAATAAATTGAATTAATTAGTTAAAAATTTATCTATTTATTCTTTTAAAACTAATTAAAAATATAATTTAAACCTATAAATTATTTATATAAAAGAGTTTTGACATAAAATTCAGTATTTTCATTATTAATGACAAAATGAAAAATTTCAGAAAAATACCAATAATTCACCCAAAGTAAATTTTAATATACTAATTCTAAAAATAAATTTTAATATTTCAAATGGAAATTAAAAAATTTTCAAAAAATATATTTAAAATAGGATCTCTATTAAAAGGTGGTAAAATTACCTTTTAGAAAATACCTCTTTTTATTCATATAATTCGATTTATTCTTATATTATTCCTATAAAATCGATTGGATGAGTATAAAAAATATTTATTGAATATATAATATAAATATTTTATTGAGAAAAATTATCAAAAGTGGTTTTTTAAATTTTGTTGAGAAAAAATGTTGTTTGTACGTAGAAAAATAGTTTTTTTAGAAAATGAATTTCTTTATCCTCAACTATTTCATACTTTTATTTCTAAATAATTGATAACCAAAAGATTAATTTTATATACATGTGTAAAGTATAATTTGATAATTTAGTGAATATAATTCATATCTTCCATTCTAATGACAAGTTTATAATTATAATTATATTTTAATAGTAATATTAATAATGTATTTTAGTTCAGTAAAACAGTGTATTGTGTGAAACACAAGCTTTCGAAGGGACTTGATATCTATATACCACAAGAGAAACATAGTGTTGTGTGTACTGAAAGCTAATATAAGTGTTGCATCTAGTTTAAGATCAACTTGGTTTTTCATACAATGAAATACAAACTTAGTGATTTCATATAACAAAAGCTATATTCAGTGTTGATTGAATTGAAAAATATCAAAAAGTTTAAATTAATTTGAATTTGTTTTTCATAAAATCTCAGGGTGTTATATTTCACCCCCTCTAAAAATAATTTCTCCATAAAATTTTATTTGGGTTATCAATGGTTTAATACTTGATGTTCCTTTAATAAAAACCCATATCATAATAATTAATACTAAAACTTTCTTTAAAAAGGGAAAGTTAGAAACATAAGGGTTACCCAAAGTGACTCATAACTAGGTTTCCACATAGGAGAACATAAGTGGTAAGTGAAAACATGGGCATGGATGTAAAGTGCTAGTAATCATATATATTGATAAATATCACTTCTCATAAAAATGTTAGTGATCCAGAGAATGTTAACAATCACAAAACCATAAACTAAAGAAGCATGAATGTGGTCATTGATATCATAAAAATGATGATAATAGGAAAAAATTTTATTTCAAGACCCTTTTCTTAATGGTGAATAATTTTTTCTTCATAAGAACATATACTTACTTGATTTCATTCCCTTTTATAATCAAAATCTCACCCTTTGGTCATGTGTTAAACAATTTATACTTCACCTATTACTCAAAAAAAAGGAAGGTTAGTTTTTTTCTCTTTTCCTAAAGCACTAATAGATCATGAGATCCATGATAATTCATCCCATATATATTTAGTTACCATCAACAAAAATTAGTTAGAACAAGTTATCTAATATGAATAAATCATCACATAGTGAGATAATACTTTAATCTCACAAAATTCATCTGAAGCTTAACTTAAACTTTCCATAAATGGTTAACCCTATAACCCTTCTGAAAGCTAAAAAACCAAAAAAAATTAAATAAGGTCACTAAATTTATAAAAAATATATAATTAGTGATCCTCCATATATCATAAAGTAGATCTTGTTTGTCACATACCAAACATGTGAATCCCTTCATCATGTTTTCTCTTAAAACATGGTAATAAATTGAATTACCATAAAACCTTACTGAAAACAAGAATGCTTTCTTATTCAAAATATTATTGGAAATGTACCTTAAATACATTTTTTTAATTTATCCATGATAACATAGATTAATTTTTCCACAACCCCTTTATCAATTCTAAAGTCATCAATACTATCCAATTTACTTTATCCAAAATAATAAGAACTTTACATGTTTTTCTTAGAATCTTGAACACATTAAAGGTTACCTTCTCTTTATCAAAATATCACTTTTCCATGAAATCAATTTTATACTTTATCAACACCATTAAAAATATCCTATTAAATCATTAATGAAATACTTATACTAAAAATACTTATATATTTCATGATTCGTATAACAAAATATTTTAATTCCAAATCATAAATACTTCATTCATATCACTTCCTTCTCAAACAATTAACTAGAATTCATCATCTTATTCCTTAATACCACTTTCCTAATTTATGAAATAAGAATCATGTATTAAAAGTTATTAAACTCAATCTAGTCATTCTTATTAACAATACTATTAGAACAACAGAAACATTTAATATGCCATTCGGGGTCTCTTCATCTTCAATAGCCAACCCATTACTTGTATCACCTTGATGATTCTCTTCATGAGACTTCCACATATGAAATCTATATTAATAATTCCTATACTTTCCACATTTAAAAAATTCATCAATTGATAATACCTTAGGAAGGAAAATATTCCCATACATTGTGTTAGTTGAATTTTTTAGTTTTTCTTTGCAGTTACTTGCTTTGAGTCCTTGTTTTACACAATAAAAACATCTTCATATTCCAATAAGACTTTAAATTGGGTGATTACTTATACAGTATAAACACAAAGTAAACTTAATCCACTTTCATAGATAGACTAAATTACCCAAAATCTTTGTGAAATCTTTCCTTATCTTATTTGGTGAGTCCCGGATTTGTTCAAGATACACATATTTTGTCATGTTCTGTGAATAGTAATTAGGCGTGATTACAAAATCCTTCACTCTAGTGATCATCCCACTTAACTACTCATCATAAAATTGTCTCTCACATTCAATGTTAACCATATTCCTTCTGGTTCCCTCCTTTTACTAAAACCAGATATCATAGTGTGAGAAACACTTATCATAGAGGAAAACTACGTAATACTGAAAAATAACATATAGGATGTCTAAATTATTACACCATCCTTTAAATTTATGACACCTTTGTCTTATCCATAGATACATCCCTATAAATATCCTTAGAAATATCCCAAGGGATACCACTAAATTTTTCTCATCCTAGTTTTCAAAGTTTGACTAAAATTTCCCTTTGATACCAACTATAATGATTGGGGAATAACATACATGGATATTAAATGATCTTAGATGAATGTTTAGAACATTAAAAAAATACTTTCCTGGGACCATAATAGTTTAGTGTATTTTTAAATTGGGAACACTTTCTTAAAATTTGGTGAAATATCGTCAACATCTCATTTAAAGATATCCCCCTTTAGTAATCCTACTTAAATCCTTTCTTCATTACATGAGTAAAGGAAACATAATAAAGGGGTGCATTGAAATGTAAAATAATGTTAAATAAAATATATACATAAGAATAACATGAAAATAATGGTATAATAACATGAGAATAGTATTTGAGTATCATACCCTGCATATCAAAGAAAATAAACATGAATCATGTAATAAATATTTGAAGTTCATAAGATACGAATCATAAGGAAATCAAGAGCACGATCCATGAAATAATAACATAGGAATAAGATATGGAACTATGGTGGACATATAAACATGATATATTAGTCCCTATAAGTCAATGATCATTTAAAAAACATATCAAAGATCTTCATGGGGACTACACCTACTGGGTGGGCCACACCACCATCGCTAGTTGCAGTTTTTTCCTTATCAGAGGTCTGGTTTCCAAATCTTCCCATAGTGTATTGGGTTTCCCCATCATCCCATAGTGGAAAAGGTTTTCTCATCTTCTATTGTGCATCATGTTTCCCCATCTGTTATAGTAGATAAATCCCCACTACTTGATTCCCATCATTATATCATGATACCTAAATATTTACCTAATTCATTTTAGGGAGATATAGGTCCCACCCATCGCATAATAAAATCATACATCCATGTGCCATAAGTCAATAAAAACTGCATTATATCATGACCCATAAAAAGAAATGGGTTTCAAAAAAATCATATCATAACCCATTAAATGAAATGGTTACCCTAAAAATTTCATCATATCATTACCTAAGGAAAATATATAGTTATAATAATCATTTTATGAAATCATAACCCATGAAAAGAACTGGATTTCAAAATATTATAACTCGTGTAAGAGAAACAGTTTTCATAAACATAATTCCTTCAACATATCAACCATTAAAGAAAGAATATGAATGGTATTCTTGGGTCATATCCATAGTAAACCATAAAATATATAAAAGTATGTTATCTTAGATGGAGAAGGACTTTGAAAGATCACATGAATCATTTTTTAAGGAAAATAACCTTTTTTGAAAATTCTTTTCATAAAACCATTTAAAAAATATTTTTCTTATAAAGAACTATTAACAATTTCATTTAAATTATTTCTTGAGGAAAATATCTTTTCTTCTTTGAAAAACACTTTTTAAAACATAAATCATTTTGAAAATGTTTTTCTTTTAAAATAATTTGAAAAATTAATAATAAGGCTTTAAATAATGTTATAAATCCTTTTATATAAAATGGATTTTAATACTTATAAATAAATATTGAAATAATTGAAATAATTCTCTTTGAAAATAACATCTTGAAAACATATAAAGTGATATTTGAAAATCATTTAAAACACTTATTAAACCTATTTTTGTTTTTGAAAACCATTTTCTTTGAAAACCAAATAAAAAAATCCAGAATATTAGGAAAAAAATTTATTTAAAAATAAAATTATAAACATACAAAGGATGTTTGAAGGAAATGACAGTCATGATGGCAGGTAAGTTCATACATTTCAAACATTCCTTTTTCACCTTAAAAAGTTAAAAAAAAGTGCCTTGATTAAAAAAAGAAAAGAATATTAATTTTAATAATATTTCTATAAAAGGTAAAACATTGGTAACAATTTAATTTAAATATAATAGGATAATATTAAAAAAATTGATATTTTTTTATAAAACATGGTTTTGAAAGAACACAGATTTCCGACCGAAAGGATAAATAAAGCCTGGTTTTCATAAACAAAAGTTCTTAATAGTCTTATGTACAAAAGAGTGGGAAATGGTACCATTAATTGGATATAACATGAATAATCATAGGATAATAAAATTAATGATATTTCTTAAGATATGGATTATAACATTTCATTAATATAAGTAGAATCGTAGTTAATCCCAGTAAATGATGAGATTGTAGAAATAAACTTTTACCACTTTTGGTAACTTTAAATCATAATCTACATGAGAGAATTAAATTACATGAATATTATAATATAATGAAAAGAATAATATTAATGATATAACATGTAAAATAAATAGTATATACACATTGTAAAATAATATTTTTTTTAGAAAAACACATGTCTCAAAGAAGGAAAATTGAGACAAAACAACCTTACCGATTTGGTAACTTTGGAAACAAAAACCCCATGAAAGAGAGATAGAAATATGTATATGTAAATAAATATATATTATATATATGTATCATATAATAAATTCATGGAAATTATATATACCACACAAAATAAATGAGTGGTGGACTTGACATGTATCTCACGGATATAAAAAATGAGATAAGAAAACCCTTAACATAAATCATGGAATTCTTTATACACATTAAAAAAGAATTTATAATAAATATAAGTTTATTATAAATATATAAAATAACTATATTATTATCTCTAATACCATATATTATTTTATTATATCTTTATATTACCTATTTATTAACAATTCCATGTTAATGTTACGTTTCGTGTAATATCCTCTTGGTTTTTCATATACAGATTTGAATTGTTATTCTTGTTCCTCTTATATAGATCATTATTTAATTATTTAAAGAATTTATAAAATGATATAAATATAATAAATATTAATTATATAATTATTTATAATAATATATAAAATATTGAAATATGAAATTGAAGAGACCATTCATGGAGACGATAGACCGTACGTATGTATGGATGCTATTGCTATTTTCTTGTCGTATTAAAAGAAAAAAAGTGAAATATATATATATATATTTAATATAAATATTGTATAATTATTATTTAATATTTATCATATAATTTTACTATACCCATCCTTAATACTTTCTATGTAATGTGTGAACAAATCACATCGATTTGAGGAGGCGATAATCCACACGTCCATAAACAATGTTATCATATTTACAAAAAATAGAACGTATGAAATTATTTGTTATATAAAAAGTATATAAGTATTAATAAAAAATAAATATAATATATATAACATAAAAATATAGTTTCTATCATAATTTTCAACCATGATAGGTGGTAACGGAAAAAATGAATGACAATGTTTCGTGAGGCGGTAGTTCGTCGTACACGAATGGTAAGTTCGTTAACCATTTTATGGAGTTGTGTGTGAGGGTAGGTTAAAACCTTAGAATAAAAAAATATAAGAATATTTATTATAATAATTTTATTATATAATAATATAATTTTAATATTTGAGTTGGTGGAGAATTAAAATAAAACAAAAGAGCTTGTAGAAGGATGCTACCTCTTTTTTTGGTAACTCCTTTTGGTTTTCACCAAAGGGATTCATTGTATGGATTTATTCTCAAATATAGGATTTTGTGATGAATTTAGGGATTTTTATTTGATATTTTGGAATATTATTTCTGAGCCAAATGGTTTGAGATGTTTGAATAAGTGAGAGGGATGAGTGCCTTTTTATAGTATAGGAGGAGTAACACTCTTGTAAATTTAGGAAAAGGTAATCTCGCCACATTTTTCCATTTTAAATTGGATAAAATAATGGTTAAAATCATAAAAAAGTGAGGATGGGGTCTAAATATGAATATAAAATGTATTTTGGACATGTTTATAGGTCATTTAGGCCTTAACTTTAACGTTTAGTCCTTTGTTAAGCAATTTTTTCTCTTAATTATTGTAATTAATTTTAATCACTTTCACTAATATTTTTGGAAAAAAATAAGTTGAACTTATTAGAAATTATTATTTTTATAAATATGTAAACCATTTTTATAAATTTAAAACACATATGTGGTGTAAAATAATTTAAATTTAATCATGTGATTGAGACGACAAAGCATGTTTTTAAAGTAAAAATGTTGAAATATTTAAAAGGTTTTTCTATCAAATTTCAATGAAAAAAAAGATTAAAATGACCTAAGTAGGATTAATTGATGTAATATTTATATAATTAAATTTTTAAACCAATTCAAAACATAATTTTTCCTTATAAATTATTGAGATGAAAAATCAGGTTTGAATTAAAATTTAGTTTTTTTCACTATGCATCAAAAAATTAAGTCGTTTAAAAAAATAAAAAATATTCAGACAAAGTAAATTTTTTTATCATGATTTCAAAAATGAAGTTTATTTTATTTAAAATAAAAATTATAAAAGTTTCAAAAATAAAATTTATAATAGGTTCATCATTAAAAGGAAGTAAAAATACCGTTTAGAAGAAAAACTCTTTTTATTCATATAATTAAATTTAGTCTTATCTTATGCATCTCAAATATATTGGATGAGCATAAAAATATTTATTGAATATATAATATAAAAACTTTATTGAAAAAATTCATCAGAAGTTATTTGTTTAATTTTATTAAGATAAAATGGTGTTTGTACATGGAAAAAACATTATTTGAAAAAGAATTTATTTTCATCAAATAGTTAATACTTTCATTTATAACTAAATGATAACCAAAGGATTAATTTTATATACATGTTTAAACTATAGTTTCATAATTTAGTTAATATCATTCATATATTCCATTCTAATGACTAGGTGATAATAATAATAATAATAATAATAATATATTAATACTAATATTAATAACATATTTTAGTTTGGTAAAACCTTGTCTTGCGTGTAACAAAAGATACCAAAGGGACTCAGAATTATGTGTAACAAAAGACAAAAATAGTGTTTCATGTATCTCAATCTAATATTAGTGTTCCTTGTGGTGCACTATCAATTTGTTACTGCATATAATGCAATATAAACTTAGTGTTTTGATATAAAAAAATATATATTTAGGGTTCTATGAAATGAAAACTATCAAAAAGTTTAAATTCATTTTAAAAAATATTTCACTAAATCTTGGGGTGTTACACATACCATGGAAGACTTAGTGTATAAGTCTCATATAAATTCAATTTTACACTCTCCTTAAATTTTTCCAATATGAATATTTATATGCATAATCCCCACTAAATACCTCTAGTATCACACCTTCTATGAGATAGACACTTATCGGAACTATGTAGACTCGTATTCTTATCTTCACAAGATACATATGATGCCTCTTTGAGTCCCCATCCCCATATCCAATTTTAAGATTACCTAATATACATCCTTGTTATATGAAGTTAAACTAAATGGTATGGTTCCATACAAACTATGTGGATATTGATTCCAGTTCTCACAAGATATGTAAGAATCCTCTTGGAGGTTAGATCCCAATTCAAAAACACCAAATGACTCCATATAGGGTGATAAAATCTAGAGTTCCCAAATATGGATATGAACAATTACATCAAGAATAGATATGGGAATAATGGATGACCTTTTATACACATAGTTTTTCTCATCAATACATTGTTTTTATCAGATCATTTGCACAAGGGTGACCAGTCCCATAACGAGGCTTGGGAAGGATTCATAAACATATATTAAATCTATAAGAGAGTCTCAGAGTAGGTAATAATTACCCTAATAGGGTATGATGATCCCATCCTCCCATCATCTCGACCAATGTGAGTTCCTATGTGATGTTGGTAAGAAACCTCAATGAGCATCTAGCTTTGGAAAGAAGGCTCATAAATTATTACTGATGTAGGAGTTATTGTGTGTTTCCATGGATAAACCCCTTCTGACATGAATGATTATGAAACTACCATAAGCCTCCCATAATCAATCATTGGGCTATATATTCATCCTGAAATAAAAATGGTGAACTCATCTTTAATCCTTTAATAGTGTCAAACCTCTCATATGTAAAAAGAGACTAATTTTATCTCCTTTAACTATGAAGGTGATCGATCAACCTTGAACTATTATATATGATTCCACATTGATGGGTATCTTGTTAGTGTTTCCCCACCATGACTTTCAAGACTCCATACAAAGTCCAAGACCATTTGACATACTGGATCTCATAGAATGCCTCAGGATTTTGTACAAAAATAGCTAAAATACTGATCATACAACTAATCTTTCATGGAAACCATTACCCCGAGGCCCCAACATATGATGGTGAATGATATGGTATGGGAGTCATATTTTAGTGATTGATACTTAATTTATAGTGATATAATGAAATATTTCAATGGATTAATCCTCATAGGTAGTATTTCCCATGAAAGGCCAAGTATGAGAAGATGACCCTTGTTTCTATACTAAACTGCATTAAGATCTTATCCTCAGATTACAAAAATGCATACGTCCACGGTCATAGGAAGGTGGATGAGGAAAATCAAAAAATAAAACTATCCACATAGGATCTATGTAAGAGGGATACCATTTACCTTGGTCATCATCGTTAGCTTATGAACCTAGTTCCATAGGAATTCATAGATATAATTATGCTTTCCCAAACCCTCCAAACATGGGTATCTAATAGTATATCCTTCTTGTGGTATCCAAATAGAAAAACTCTAGAGCTAGCCCATATCCTGGAGACTAAAAATGTATCTGATTCCCATTAGAATATCCCAATAGTGGCTCACAATCAATCCCAAATCATCACTAGCAATAAGCCTCAGACTTCATCACAACATACCTTGGTGATTATATAATCCTAGGGAGAAGCCTATCCCAAAAATATGGGGGAATTATTATTCATTTTTAACCCTATAATAAACATCAAAACAAGTACCATCCCATAAAAAGGTAAAAATCACATTGTCCCACTAAATGGTACACTGGGCACTAACCCATCAAATGAGATACTCCACTAAAAAGGAGCATGATGAGTTCATATTTTGTATACATTTTTTTTAAAATTTTAATTTGAAATTTTCATTTATTTTTAAGTTTTAATACCCATTTTTTAATTGATAATATTCATTTTTTTTGTATTTAGAGTATTTGAATGAAAATTGTGAAAAATAAATAAAAATATATAAAATACATGTTTTATTATTCTTATTATTTTTATGTGTGTAGTGTAGGTGGAAATAGAAAAGGAGTAGAAAGTGGTATTAGAAAAAAGGGGCTAAACCATGCCGTCCCATAGCCCATAACCCACAAGACATATAATAAGCCTATAGATGGACATCTAGCCAAGAAAGCCCAGAGTGAAGGCCCACATGGGCTAAATAAGAGAGGACCGGTCACACAAAATGCACGTGTAGGGGTTTGGATGAACCCCACTAGGCTTGTGAATGTCATCACTTTCCCATTTTTTTGTCTTTGAGTGTAGTTGCAGGCTATCCCATAGTAGGAATCTAAGAGGTGGATCGAACGAGATGTATTATATGTGAGTGGACAAATGAATAGATGTTATATCTTGGACAAATATCACCCATATAATGTTAAAACATACTAAAGTTATTCCATTTAAATCTAGCCATGAATTATCTTTATTGAAAACACCCTCCAGCTAAACTACACTACATGCCATTATCACTATTCCATAGTTCCCCCATGGATAGAGAAGGAGGAGCTGACCACCTTTATATTTTTGACGACCACTATGAAATCGGATTTACCCACACATTATAGTGACCTAAAGAGATTTAACTGAGAGTAGAGGTGATACACCGTGTGAAAACCACTATTTCATAGCCACTATTGAAGAGATAAACAACATCTTCAGATGACCACTACACTTTAGAGCCTTGTGTCTTAATAATGGAGAAGGAAACACTATGGCATTTTCCAAATTATTGTGTCATGGAGCCTAGTATCACAAAATGATTAATAAAGGACCCTTGTCGTAGGTTATTTAATATTCTATGTAGGTGCTTAAAATAGCAGTGGGGAGTCTTGATAAAAAATGTGAGATGCATTTGTGGTCAACACTACTATACTGTGGGTGTTCATGGCCATACAAGGGATATTCCATATCCATACTACCCACATCATAGTGTTTTATACACCTATTTATTTTAAATCCCAAAGTGTTTGGGATATCAATGTGATATAGGTACAACTTCTAGGAGATTTTGTAGAATATGTATTATGGGGCCTTGACATAAAATAGGGAGTTAAAAACCTTCCATACAATTTGGATAAGTCCAAGATATATGTTCATGTATAAAAAAAGATTTTTTTACATAGTATAATGAGAAACATCCCCCCCTCTCTCACAGGTAAGGAGAAAAATTCATGTATGAGAAAAGATGAGGTTTTTTGATGAGTCAAAGAGAATAAAATAGAGGATGGAATTGAAAATTTAAACAGACATAATAATGGATGGAAATTCATTAGAGTTTCTTTCTATTAATAGTGTGACATTACTATATTGTAAAGGAAAAAAAGACATACCCAAAGGTACCCAAAACAAAATCATACACAGAAATAGTGGAGGTTCCAATGCTATATTAGGAAGATATCATAGTATGAAATTTGAAGATTCTATCTGGAGCTTGAAGTGAGAGTGGAGGAGAGGGATATTCATCAACCACAACACTTCACAATTTTGGAATTTCATTTTATATTTTACTCTTCAATGTGTAATTCAGATTTCATGTATTGTTTTTGAGATTCATAATCATGTGTCTCCACGTTTACACTACATGTTTCATTTATATCTAAATTTTATATTACCTTTACTTAAATGATTTAATCATTAATGTTGTTCTAGATATTAACCATGAATAACTAAGTATTATAGGGAAGGTTGAATTGATGGAAGAGGGTGATCTCCCATGATTTAATCCTTTACAACCTATGAATTAATCTTATTAAATTGTATTATATTGATAAAAAATTTAATCACATTTTTAATTACTTAGTGAAATAGATATTAATTATGTAGAGAATTCCAATCTAATTGATGTAAGTATAAAATAAGAGTGGACTAACCTCACCTTTCCTAAAAAATATTAAACTATATTCACATAATCTAGTTATGTACTTACCTTGAAATAGGAGATTTCCAACTTCGGTAATTCTATATAATGATGAGATACTAGGATAGATACTCAAGAAGTCATGTGAACTTTAATTTTATTTAATTTAACAATTCATCATTATATTATTTTAATTTTATGGAAACCATCTCTAGATATCAAATCCCTTCACATATTTCTCATTTCCATCTTTGATTCCATCCAACCACATCTCCTGATAAGTTAGTTACTTTAGTTTTAGTTAGAATCCTGAAAAACATGAAAACTATTGAGACCTTATAAGAATTTTTTTGTGGGATTATCACATTATTACCACTATTCTATGATATAGTAATTAGTGTTTTCTAGTGATTATAATTTTTTATTTTGATATCCAAGATAGAAATAATGACACTTTTGAATGAAATAAAAAATTGGAACCATTTCTAGGTAAAAGGTGTTTAAAAATTCAATAGTTAAATAAGTATTTTCGGTTCCAATTTTTCACTTTCTAATTTTAGACTAGGTTATTTTTCATACATGTTCAATTTTACATAGGTGGGTTTTTTTATTGTGATCTCAGGAATAAGAAGGAATAAAGGCACACAACCAATTGGAAATCCAATTGTAAACCCTCTCATAATTAATAGAGTAAATAAATCAGAAAATACAATACCAAAGAGGGTATCATCATGAAAAAATAATAGTACCTCAACCACACCCAAATATGAAAGAATCAATCCTTTGCATGTAATTTGAGTTCATGGAGGGATTGTCACTCAAAGAGAGAATGAACAATGTGGATAAGGTATCATAGGTAAGAATTATTCCTCATGATAATTTTGAATTTACCATGGATAAAACCATGAAAATTATGGTCTAGGATGATAATGAGTATTAATAAAAAAAATCATACTATAAGAATAATAAGAAGAATACAAGGATATGAGATCTGAATTACTTGATAACATGATTGAAATGATCAAGGAGGAACATCTAGATCTGACTAAATAAGAAGACCCTCCACCACCAACTGTAGTGTAACCTAAAGATAGAGTGGGGATCCACGAATGAAAAAGAAGAATTTAATTATTATAATTTTTTTGTATGTATATTGGTTTCCCCCTTAATGATAAATAATAAGTAGATAGAGTGAATAATGAAAATGAAGAGTTGTGTGTATAATTTGAGGAGAAATATATACTAAAGTAAGAAATAGAGGGGTGGTACCCTATTTGGAAAGACCATCATATCTTATTCCAAATATTTGGACGGTCTACTACTTGGCCCTTCACTCAACAAGAATAATAAGAGGTTTCAATAAGGATAAAAATTATAAGAGATTCACCGGATGTTGAAAAAATATTTTTTTTTTCAATACTAGATAGTTGGATCTGTACCCTACTCCTATTATGTGATCCAAGAGATAATTTTTATCTTAACTAACTTAATAAAAGTTATTTGTGGAAGAAAACATGAGTTTTTATCTACTTTATTTATTATTTTAGGATTTAGTTTTTGGGTGCAATAAAACCTCCCCCATAATTTTTGAACTTCAAATTATTTAAGCTTTTGTTTTCACTATTTTTTATTTTTTTATAGTTCTATGAAGAAAAAAGGCATAAAGGAAACAAAACAATTTCTTCATGAAAAATGGTAGTGGTATTCAATTTTCAATACTTTTACTCCCTTTTATGTCTAGAATCTATTTTGATATTTACAAGACAAAAATCCATGCCCACAATTAGATTAGTTATGTACTTCGCTGATCAATGATACTTATAATTTTCTAGGAACCCCATGATTCCATATTTTAGTTTTCAATTAAAAGAAACTAAACAAGTAAGATGGGTAAATTTGATGGTTAGAGTAAATCATAGGAACTTTAATTCAATGAATCATGATTTTTATTAGTAGTCAAATATAGATATAAATTCCATTACATATTTCATGCTTAACATCTCAAAAGATCATATTGGTGGATTTAATAATTATGACACATTCCATGATTGATTGAATTTAAATTACTTTATCTTATTATCGATGGTATTATAGACTAATTTTTCCAATATTTCTTAATAATTTTATTGATAGAAATTAGGAAATGTTACCTACTAGGATTTAAATTTTATCTTCTTAAAATGATGATTGACCCAAATTCACTTAAAAGATGATTGAGGTAATTTTTTGATATATCCACTATCCTTGAGACATAACAAACATTAATACTCATTTTAACCCATAGGGAACATGAATGGACTTAAATATTAATAGACACGTTTTAATCAAAATTATCAATTCCTACCTATACTTTTGGGTTTTTATTGATGTTCTAAGTTGGAATGTATGAAGAGATGGATTTTATAGATAAAAGGGATATGATTTTTTTGAGACAATGTATTGAGTTTTTTCATTTCATTTTGTAGAAGTTACATTACATATTTCATTATATATCATCCTTACCCATCTAGAATATGAATAAAACAAATATGAAAAAATTTAGGTTTAGTTGTGGATGGTAAAAAATCACAATCACTCAACCAATGATTTTTATAATTTGGGGTAGGGTGATGGATGTGAGATATTACCTTTCCCAGTTTTCAAAAAATTGAAAAAAAATTAAAAAGATAATATAATAGAGGGGTAATGTTTTAATTATGCTTTCATTGATCATGGCCTTAATTTGAGATTGGGGATGTGAGGAATTTGTAATTTCTATGAGGATGACACCACTTATTTCCTTTGTTTATCATGATTAAGACCTAGAGATAAACCTCATTTTTTAGCTTAATTTTTTATTTATAAATTTTCTACCATCCATTGACCTCAAAATCATTTGATTTATAAATCTAAGTCCTCTTTATTTTTAGTTATTTTTGTGTCTACTAAGTGGAGAAAATGAATAATTTTCAAATTCGTAAGTTTTGTACATGTGCTAAAGGTATGAGAAAAAATTCACATTTATATTTTACCTTGAGTGATGAGAGAAGAAAAACATTATCAGGTATATCTCAACTTGGCATGTTAATAATGATGAATTAGGAGGCCAAAATAGAAGACATGAGACATTCATCATTTTTCTAGGGAAAATCAAATACATTTTTTATAGTGTGGAGTTGGAATAATTTTTTATATGTGACACATGAAAATCAGTTCCCTCCATTGATAATTTTTATTTAAATTAATTTTGAATTTTGAATATTGGTAGAATTTGGATTTCTATTTTAATTCACAATGGATATTTATGCTTTTGGAAAACAATGTTTAAGTGTGGGTGATTTAATGAGTTCATATATTGCATACATTTTTTATATATTTTAATTTCTAATTGTAATGTGTTTTTACATGTTTAAACCCATGTTTTAATTTATAATATTAATTTCTAGGTATTTAGAGTATTTTGATGAAAATTGTGAAAATTAAATAAAAATACATAAAATACAAGTTTTATCATATTTTATTATTCTTAGTATGTTTGTGTGTTCTATGTATCTAGAAATGGAAATGGAGAAGAAGTGGGGACTTAGAATAAAAGGATCCAACCCATGATATCACTCAAACATCATGATTCAAGCCATATAACCATCCCATAGAGGGCCGAATGACCAAGAAATCCCACAAGGATGGCCCACATGTGTGGAAGAAGGGAGGAGGACCGATCACACACACTGCATAGATATGGGTTGGGATAAATCCATCCAGGCCCATGCATGTCTGTATAATCCCATTTCATTTTGTGTGAGTGTAGTAGGAGTACATCCCTATAACAGGAATCTGAGCATTGGATAGAACACGATGTATTATATTCGACTAACTAAATGACTGATTGTTTGATGTGGGAAAAATATAACCCATATACTATTCTAATTTACTGATGTGATGCTGCTTTAATCTATATATCATGTCATATTCTTCAGAGATACTGTCTAGAAAAACATCTCCATATTACATAATCACTAAATAATAGTTCCCTCATTGTCAGTGAATGAGGATCTCACCACAATTAGATTTTTTAATACAACTATGATGTAGGATAATCCCAAGAAGTTTAGTTACTTAATGTGCTTGAACCAAGAGTGGTGGTTCTACATCATGTTAAAAATAATTAATTGTATCCACTATTGAATATATGAGCTACACAATGGAATGGACACTCCACCGTGGATCCTTATATCTTTATAATTGAGAATACAATGATATAGAATCATCTAAATTATTGTTCTATGGATCCCAATAGCTCAAAAAGAAGAACAAAGGCCCCATATAGTAGAGTTTTTATTGTGTCATGGAGGTTCCTCAAATGGTAGTGGCAATGTTTGAGGAATAAATAGGAAATACGATCCAGAATAATACTACTACACCATTTCCATGAATGGCCATGAAATGGCTACACGTAGCCACACTACCTATGTCATAGGGTTCCATTCAACTATATATTTTATGTCCTAAAGTTTTTAGAAAATTAATGTTATATAGGTGGATATTCAAAGATATTTTTGAACCAATTATATAGGGGACTCTCCTTTCAATAGGTAGTTAAAAACACTCTAAAAAAGAATAATTCCAAGAGGAGATTTCAACTAAAAAAGAAGGTTTTTATATATTTGAGACTTGGAAACAATCCCTCTATCTCATAGATAAGAATAAATATTGAAATAGGAGAAATGTAAACGGTTTTTTCCAAGTCATATAGAAAAAATAGGGGATGGAGTTGAAAATTTAAACTAATAGGAGAAGTAGGGGAAATTCATTGGATTTTATATCAATATATAGGGGATAATTATTGCTATGAAAAATATAAAAAAAATATAGACAAAGAGGTACCTAGAAATTAAGCTTACAAAAAAATCCAGAGGAAGTTCCACTGATAAATTAGGAAGATAACATAGAAATTGAAAGATTTTATCTAGCATTCAAAGTGAGAGTGGAGGAGAAATGCCATCATCAACCATGATTCTACTTGATTAGGAGTTTCATTTTTTGATTTAATTTTTTCTTTTTAATCCTGAATTTATGTGTTTTTTGTGAGATTAATAATCATGTGTCTCAACTTTTACACTACATGTTTCTTTTGGATATGAATTTTCTATTCAATTTCCTTAAATTCATAGATCATTTATGTTGTTTAAGATATTAACCTTGAATAAATATGTATTCAAGAGAATTTTGAGTTTATGGAAGATGATGAGTACCCACTATTTAATCCTTTCTAAAATATGAATTCATCTTATTAAATTTTATTACATTTAGAACAAACTTAATCACATCCTTAATTACCTAGAAAATGTGATGGTACTTATGGGAGAAAATATAATTTAATTGAGGGAAGTGGAAATTGAAAGTGGACTTTTCTTTATATTTCATCTAAAATATTAAACTAAATGAACCTAGGATGGTTATAGACACAACTTAAAAGAGAATTTAGAAAACTCAGGTAATTATTTCTAATGATGAGGGGTTAGTCTAGATACTCCAAGAAGTATTGTGAATTTTAATTTGATGTAATTTCACAAGCCATGTTTGAATTATTTTTAATGTATGAAAAAAATCCTCTGATATCAAATCCCTTCCCTTAATCCTCATTTCCATTTTTGATTCAGATGAACCACATCTCCCAATTAATTTACTTATTTTAGTTTTAGTTAAAATCATGAAAAAATATCAAAACTACTAAATCTTTATAACCCTTTTTCTCGTGGGATAAACCCTGTCTTACAACTATTTCATATTCTAGTAGTTACTGAATTTGAGTGAAAATAAATTTGTAGCTTTATATCCCCGATAGAATTAATGATTCTTTTGGGTGACATCAGAGCACCAAGAAACATTTTTCTTTATAACATCCTGGACCGAGTTCACTCATAAGTTATTGAATCTAGTTTTCCACATGGAATCAAGAACACCTCACCTTATAAAAGAGGCTTTCAGCTAGTATAGAGGGTATATAATATTGTTGTGGGGATATTATTCCATATTTATTAGAGTGGATCACATGGGTGAATAAAAGATAAATCAATGGAAGAAATATAATGAATAGTAAAAAATCAAACAACAGTGAAAGTAAACACCCAGATAATAATAAATATACAAAATCCATAAGTAGTTTCATATACTAAATGATGATTTCATGATGCTATAAAAAAATATGGGAGTAAGGGAATAGATAGAAAACATACAAGAGTACATGCTCCACAAAATATACAAAAAGGTGAAAATTTATTCCCCATATCATTGCGAGAACAAGATCGGCTATATGCTCTCATACTCCATCATATAATATAAAATCATGCATCCATAGAAAGCTATTTTACATTATGAACACATGAATCTATGAAAACTATTTCGGTTCCAATCGGTGGAATTAATAGGGTGTGAGTAAAACATATTAAGAAACCACTAACAATGTTTATAGTTGATCTAGTCTGTGAGTATATAAGTAATTAGTGTGAAAGTAATAATAAAAAAGTAGTAACTAAAATAAATAATGCCCTTATCAGCTGAGGTTCCCCATGGGATACCTATCTAAAACAACCTTCTTTAGATGAATCTAGAAGGTATTTAATCATTTATTATTTAATAAACAATATGGTTCATAACATTCATGAAATCGAATTAACAACAAGGATCATCGTGTACATTATAGAAGGGAAGTCATGTCCATAAATTCCAAATAACAGCAAGGAATGTCATGTCCATTAATTTACAATAATCATTAAGGAACATAATGTCCATAAGTTCAAAATAATCAATAAGGAACACCATTTACATAAATTCAATATAATTGATGTGGAATGTCATGTCCATAAATTGAAAGTAAACATGAAGAAGTTCATGTCCATTGATTCCACATAAACAATAATGAATTTCGTGTCTATAACAATAAGGAACATATTACCCATAAATTATAGATAAACAATATAGAATTTCATGTCTAATAGGTAAGGTAAAAATGATGTCATCACATCCATATCACTTAAAAAATTAATTTTTCATTTAAGTCATATGATGGAAGACTAATAGAGGGTCCAAGTGTATTCTACTTTACATTACCCCATTTAACTAGGTTTAAGTGAATTGGTCTTACCATTAACCTTTTATTTAATTAATACATAAGCTGTCAAGTGGTCCATGGGTATTTCCATCCCACTTAACATATAATTAACTTAATTTATAACATTTAATTGTCTAAATCTAATCCTAACACAACATATTGGTGTTTTGGTTACAAGGGAAACATAATACATTAAGGAATATTATCAAACTCACCTCAAGGGATAACCCAGGTTGAGGTTTTTAACCTCAAAAAATTATCATGGTCATGTATAATGTCTTGTCTAAGGTCTAGGTGTTCAATTTAAGGAATTACATAAATTAAAAATAATTTCATAGATGTTCTAGTTCATGGAACAATAAAGAAGAATATAAACAACTAAAATTTTAAGGAAATGGTATAGATCGCATACCTTAGATGGGTAGGTGAGTCCTCATCCAGTATTGGGCTTTAATCATGGATAAAATGGAATAAACTATAGAAATATAAAAATGACCTGAAAATATGGCATATTAGATTGCATGAAGATAATTATGAATATGGTGATATAAATTGAGAAAGCAAGGAAAAGAATTGATAGCCACATCATTATTATTCCAACATGATAAATGAAACTTGAATTAGGAACTAGATGTAGACTATAAAACCAAGCATAGAATAGAGGGAGGGGGAGTTTCACATAGGGGATAACTACTTTGTAAAATGGAAAAAGATAGGATGGTTAAAGGTTTATGGGATCAAAGGCAAACAAATTCCTTTCATACCTAATAAGGGGAGAAAAGTTTGTCCATATAATTAGAAAAACCATGAACCAAATATTTTCTGCACTGTCCCATACCACACAACTCGTATGGGCTCAAAACATGGACAGAAAAACCTTGCACAACCCATTCATTCTCACTTTCCAATGAGAAATTCACCTCACACTACCAGGCACATAGTTTGAAAAATTATGTGCTAACCATTCTAATCATACCTACATTTTTGAAGATTTTTCATGTACATGTAGCCTCCATTTCATAGTTAAACAAACTGCCCTACTATTATTTCTATTGCATGTTTGAGTTGCATTTTTGGCACTAACCATGTTCCAACAATGTTCCCTACTTTCTTTCCCCATAAAACCAGAGCTCTGGGCTCTAAAAAAGCCCTGGATGCACCCAAAACCTTCCTTAATCCTTTAAGAACAAATAAAATGATAAAAAATATTTAAATGGAAAATTTATGGATCCACACATCTCTAAAAATCCAAAATCTTACAACCTCCCCTCATTAGAACTACTCATCCCTGATTTTCCATGAGGGTGATTGAGAATCACCAAAGAATAACTGTTTCCACTGAGCACATATGTCATCCTATAACTCCTAGGTATAATCATATACACATATGGTCTACCATAACACCTATAATAGAGGAACTATCCTTCCTCTTAGGGTCTTTTTATATAATAAATAACATGAATAAGATACCAATCAAAAGAAGAATCAGCATCCAAATCAACCACGTTAGGATAAAGGACATGGTACAGTTCAACATCATAAGTATGTAAATAATAAATATGAAACATATCATGCATTTATTAGTATCGATGAGGGAGTTATATCCAATAATCAACTGGTCCAACCCTCTCCAAGACCTATTTTTTTTATGAATCTTGGAGATAAATTTCCCTGACACTGAATCCGTTGATTCTATAAGAGTTGATGTCATATAACCAGATGGTTTTTCTTTGATTACATGGATATTTAATGTATTATTACATATTGTTCATTGTTCTGCATGACTATGGTGTAATAATGTCTTAGAGTATTTGTTGCATTGATAAGGTCATGGCAGTTCCCCACTATGATGAGAACCTTGAAATGCTATAACAATATTCTTAAATATAGTTATGTGGTTGGATGACATGATATGATGGGACACATAGCATGCAGGTCGTCAGGTGCAAGTACTCGTAAGCAGATGAGACTTCCTCTCACGAAGTTCGCACTGGGTAATCTCCAAGATAATAGATTATGAGAACAAACCCGCTAGTAAACATTCCACATGTTTTGGTGTCATCAGATATTTCTATCTGCGAGCATGTGTAATGATCCTTAGACATTGAGATTATCATTAATATGTGTCACAACTTAAGCACTTTTATTTACTGACGAAAACCGTCACACGGACAGTTGGCAGGAAGTATGGTACATTGGGTGCATCATGAGTGGCATGCTATTAATGGATAAGTCGAGGAATGATTTTTCCCTACCATTTATAGAAGTTGATATCTTGACCCTTTTATTTAAATAGAACCGTCACATGAAATTCCATGGCCACGGTGTAACGACGAGTTTATTTTAGGTAGTCATAGAACGACGTATCAAGCATAAAAGTTGATTACATAATCATGAAACCTGCTTGATGAGATATTGCGATAAAGGGATTATATTACATAGTGATCATTCATATGTGGATGTAATTTTTGTGACTTTACATTCTTTCTCATGGGTTCTGTGACACATTTTGAGATAGTACTATTGGACTTTAGGAAATCCTGCCTAATTACAACGAGAAAGAATCCTATAGGGTCACACACTAATTTTTTTTGGTGGTCTCGGTTAAATTCTATTTGAATTTAATTATTGAAATAAATATTATTCTCAAGACCATTGAATAATTTTATTCATGATAAAAATATTTCATAAATTAAATAAAATATATTTATTTATTTTATTGAACATTTAATAAATATTTATTTACTAGTTTGTAAATAAAATATTTATTTAAGAGAATAAATTAATTATTTATTTATTCGTGTGTTCAATAAATGCAAGTGGAGTTTGAGTGGACCAAGGTTGGTCTGGTAGTAAAATAATTATTTGAAAGATGGTAAATAATTATTTAACTAGTTTTCACAAATTAAAATAACGCTGATAATATTTTATGATGTGGAATTTTATTTATAATTCTGTTTTGCGTAAGTTGGTTCACTATAAATAATGATGTTGTATTATTATTCAATTCATGAGTTTTCTATAATTTCATGAATGTATTTAATTGTTGATATGAAATTAAATATTGTAACTGAAATTCCATGTATATAAATAGGAAAGAACCTCTATTGTGCCATACACCACACCATACGCCCGGTGAATTGAGAATTGTTGAGCCAAACAATTTCTCTCTCAAATACTCTTCTCTCCCCTCTCAAGAACGAGAGACGTTCTTCAAGGATGAAGAACAACCGATCAAGAACGACTGACATAAGACACACACTTGGCCACACTATCACCTGGAGAACGAGCAGTGTCGAGCGGAGGCCATCAGAGCACGTGTGTATCACCGCTAGATGGATTCTAGTTTTGATCCTTACATGCTCAATGAGATAATCTTAAAGGGTCATTATGTATTATCAACATCATCAAAAAAGAAAAATACCAAAGATACAGGTATTTTTTTTCTTTATGAAATTAATTAAATTAATTATAAACATAATGTGCAAGATCCTCTCTAAGGTTTCATGCCTCTTTCTTCTTTATCTAAATCTTTGATTATATTATGGGGAGACTGGTGTTCATCATCATATTGATCCTAGAATAATCATTTATCATGGTAAAAATCAATGTTGGGTCCCACACCAACCACACTTCCGTTGTGCCCGGATCCTTCAAGTGGTATCAGAGCGGTTACATCATAGTTTATAATTATCTAAATATTTCGTTGATGAATTATTCATTTAATAAATTCGTTGTTTCAATAAAAGTTAATCATTATGAAAATCTGAATCTCGAGATCTATTACTCAACTTTTGTTTCTCGTTCACCCTACAGAAATGATATTTTCTTTTAATTTTGATTAAAATAAAATAGAGGATCTCATCCGGACATGCCAAAGATTCCTGGTCATACAACACCAGAACACACGATGTGTATTCAGCATTACATGCCATGTAGTCAAGATTCAATGCATCAGCCTAGTTTTCCAAACCAAGCCATGTGTTGGAGTCTTTCTATGTCTTAAATGACTTAGTGTGTTGACCAGGAACATGTGGCATGCAGTTTCTAGATTACACACCATGTGGCCCAATGGACACGATGTATAGTCCATTCAAGTTAGGGTTGGACCATGTACCCCGTACACATCATGCCCAGCTGGAGACCATGTAACAAGGAAGTAAACGGCATGTGGCCCACTGGACATGTTGTGTACTCTAAAGATATCCAAAGTAAACTCACACATCGTTTCCCCGGGAGTGTACTTTGGATAGATGGTGAAAAATAGTACACACCGTGTAGTTGGAACTACACGTCATGTACTCATCCAAATTACACAGATTTATTAAAATTTATTATTATATTATAAAAACACTTGATATGTGTACCATTGTGTGGGTGTAAAGCTGAGGCACAACACGTGATAGGTGTTTTATATATATGTGTTTAATTTTACATCTGCATAATGTTCATTTCTACTCATTGGGAGGTTATGAATAGGAATTCACTGGGTTTCCTCTAAGGTATAGGTTACGTACAAAGAAAATTTTAAATGAAACTACTTGTTTAAAATTATGATGGATGAGAATCTCATGGAAATTAAGAAAAGTATTTAAGATAAAATGATTGATTAATTAAAGATGATAATTAAATGATTCGAGCATGATTTATCTTAAAATATAATGATTAAAGAATTGAATGGTAGATTTATTTCTATATAAACATCATTGCATGTATGGATGATCATGATCTAGACCAAGACCTTTGTATGTGGATGGTTTCTTTTAATTAATTTATTTAAAATAATTTTTTGGCCTGCGAGCCTTCTCCTCATTAATATGTAGGGCCGACGTACCCAAGGTTTCTTTTATGTAAAACCACCTTTTACCCCACACCTACACGTGAGTTAAAAAAGTAATATGTAATGGATGGATCTCCCAAGCTAGTAGAGGTGGTTCAAACTGGAGCCGAGACAAAACCAATACTAGGAGATATAGAGGTGGACATGTGGAAGCTTTAAACACGAACCCAAACGATTCAAGGTTTTTATCCCATAGGTCAGGGTTAGTTTATCAACCACTAGATAAATTAACCATTAGAAAATCTTGTGATCATTCCATTTACTTTATTTTATTTTTTTTAGTTGCATGGTTTATCATTATGGATGTGTTGTCACGATCACATAATTAATGAATTAAACAAGCATGCAAGATGGAACTTAAATAATCCATAATTATGGTTAACTTTTATCAAGACATGGTTAATAACTTAAGAAAGTTCCACTTAATATTAACAAGTGTGTGATAATGATAATAAGCAATTCAAACATAAGAGATAAAAACCCTTAAAATAAAATATTACGTCAGAACAAGCCTTTCGTTACTCGATTAAGGAAAAAACTCAATAAAACTACATGTTTGACAAACCCTTGTTGGGACACTTACTTTTATACAGGAAGTCCTTATGAATGATTTCAGGTTGACTTAACCATATTACATAAAAAGGAGTATCCCTTACTAGACTTGGTGTAATAATGGAGGCAATAGTTGAGGAAATCCAAAGTCATGATTGCAGGATTTGGGAGTCAACTCAACCGATCAAGGAGTTGAAAGCCCACAGTTGGCAAAGACCTGCCTACCTAAGTACCCTCTAATAGCTTGACGAACCCTTGTTGGGGTTATTTGAAGGGGAATATGGATCCTTTCCACCAAAATGTCATTGAAACTGGACATTCCGAGTTAAATGGTGAGGGCCATTGGGACTTGATAAAATAGTGGGAGACTTAATAAAATTCATTGTTTTTTATAAAATCTAATCAAGAAATTACTAATGATCTTCTATTTTAATTGTAGAATAAAATTGAAAAACTCATCAGCCACACTATCCCTACGATCAATTCTGGATAAAGACAACATCCTCACCAGAAGTAACTTCCAGGAGTGGTTTATAAGCCTTCGGGTTATCCTACGCCATGAATGAAATTCTTACATCCTGGGGTCATCATTACCCGATCCGCCTACTAAGGAGGTGATTGATGAGGATTTCCTCGTCTATGAGAAACATATGAACGTCGCAATCGATGTAAAATATTTGATGTTATCATCAATATATGGTGATCTCATGAAGTCTCGTGAAAACATGGATTCTTATAGCATGATCAAGAACCTATGTGGTCTTTAACAAGAGAGAGAAATATAGGAAAGGGTTGAGATCTATAAGGCACTCTTTCAGAGTAAGCATGGATAAGGTGCCCCAGATGGGCCTCATGTAGTCAAGCTCATTGGCTACATTGAATGCCTGGAGGTTCTAGGGTTTAAACTCCCCAAAGAACTGGGCACCGATCTTATTCTTGTATCACTCCCTCATAGATTCTCTAACTTTGTTGTCAATTTAAATATTAACAACATTGAGAAGTCTCTATATGATCTTCTTATCCTCATTTTCCAAGTGGACAAATATATGAATCAAGAAAAGACTTATGTCCTTTTGGGGAATAATAAGAAAGAGAAGGAGAAGAGCTTTAATCCCAAAGCTTCTTTACAAACTTCCTAGAAAAAGAACATCAAAGGGGAGGCAAGGGAATAAGAGGATTTGTATTTCTCATGTGGCAAGAAGGTCCACTGGAAGAAGAACTGCACCCAGCCTAAGAAGCAAGGGGAAGCTTCAGGTACATTTTTTATCGAATTCAATATATATGTTTATACAAATTGGGTATTATATATAGCTGGGGGTGATCACATATATATCCAAATTTAGGAACCAAGTAGATTTAGGAAGATTGATCGAGGGGTGGTGGATCTACGAGCAACCAACTGATCTAGACTTGCTGTTATTTCTCTCGGGGACTACCACCTCATGTTGCCAACTAGGATAGTCTTGGTGTTAAAGGGTAGTTATTATGTGACTTATGTTACTAAAACATTATTTTTGTGTCCAGATTAGATACAAATGGATTTATTTTCATGTTTGTAAATGAATGTTGCTTCTTTTACAAATATAGCATTTGTTATGGTTGGGGACATTTATACAACAGACTTTACGTGTTGGATTACACAAACCAAGTAATGTCAATCGATAATAAAGATACTTCACATGACTCATATGACACCAAAATTTGGCATCACTGGCTAGGTAATGTAAATGAGAAATTATTGAAAAAGTTACATCAGGATGGATATTTAGATTATTTTGAACTAAAACCATTTGGCGTATGTCATGCATGTTTACAAGGCAAAATGACCAAATCCCCATTTAGTGGGAAAGGGGACAGGTCTATATAACTTCTTGAATTGGTTCATATCGATGTGTGTGGACAATTTCTAGTTGAAGAAAGGGGAGGGTACTCATACTTCATAAATTTTAATGATGATTTTAGTAGATATGGATATATCTACATATTGAGGTATAAGTCAGATTCTTTTGATAAGTTCAAAGAATACAAGAATGAATTTGAGAACCAGATTGGTAATAAGATTAAAAAATTCCACTCAGACCATGGTGGAGAATATCTTAATCAAGAATTCATTGATTACTTACGGGAGTTTGCGATCCTATCCCAACTCACCCCTCTAAACACACCCCAGTGGAATGGTGTGAGAGAAAGGAGGAACTGCACCCTGTTGGACATGGTGATATCAATGACGAGTCATGTGAGTCTTCCATTATCCTTTTGGGGATTTGAGTTACAAACAACAACACACATACTAAACCAAGTACCAATAAAATCGATAAATGGTATTCCATATGAGTTCTGGAGTGGAAGAAAATCCATGTTATCGAATTTACATGTGTGGGGTAGCGAAGTTTTTGTTAAGGCCTCCTCAGGTAAGAAACTCACACCCAGAGGCACAAAGTGTACCTTTATATAATACCCCAAGGAAACAAGGGGATATTACCTATTCAAACCCTTATAAATAAATGTTATAGTGGAAAGACATACCATATTCCTTGAGAGGGATCACATATCCAAATGATATAGTGGGAGTAAGATAGACTTCGATGAAGTTGAGGCTCAAGGTACACAAGAGTTGGTACAGGAACAGATTCCACAAAGCCCCATGGAAGAAGAATCAATTCCAAAGACACAAGGTCAGTTTAGGAGTACAGAAGAGGTTAGAGAACCAGAATGGTTTTTTTCTAGTCACCGAGGATGGTGACTCCTTATTAGTTGATAATAATGATCCTCTAACCTTCAAGGATGAAATAAGTGTCACATATGTTGATAATTTACAAGAATCCATGAATTCTGAAATGGATTCCATCTACCAAAACCAATTCCGGATTTCGGTAGATTCTCCAGTTGATGTAAATCTTGTTGGTTGAAAATGGGTATTCAAGAAGAAACTAGACATGGATGGACAATTCAGTACTTATATGGAATTACTGGTGGAAAAAGGTTTTAAACATCATCAATTAATTTACTACAATGAAACCTTCTCACCAGTTGTAATGTTGAAATCCATCAGAATTATAATTGCTATTACGGCTGACCATGACTATGAGACTTGGAAAATGGATGTCAAAACAACATTCCTTAATGGGAACCTTTAGGAAGATGTCTATATGACACAAGCTGAAGGGTTTGTGACTCTAAAGGATGCCAATAAGGCATATAAGTTTCATAAATCCATTTATGGATTAAAGCAAGCATCCAAGTCATGGAATATTCATTTTGATGAATCCATAAAAGAATTTGGTTTTATCAAAAATGAATGTTAGCCTTGTGTCTACAAACATTATAGTGAGAGTGTAGTCATTTTAAAAATAGTATATGTTGATGACATGTTACTAATTGGAAATGAGATACCAGTCTTAAAGTCTGTTAAGGCATGTTTGAATCAATGATTCTCCATAAAAGACCTGGGTGAGGAAGCATATATTCTTGGGATCAAGATACATCATTATAGATCCAAGAGCTTGTTGGGCCTAAGTCAAAGTACATATATTGATAATATACTTAAGAGATTCAATATGGAACAATCCAAGAGGGGATTGTTGCCATCATCACATGCATTCATTTTTCCAAGAAAATGTGTCCTTAGAAACATGAGGAAAGAAAGATAATGGAAATGAATCCATATGAATCATCGATTGGGTCAGTCATGTATGCCATGATATGTACTATTCTGGATGTCGCCTACGCATTGAGTGTGGTAGGAAGATATCAAGCTGACCTAGGTGACCGCCATTGGATGGCAGTCAAGACTATCCTAAAGTATCTAAGGCATACAAAGGATATGTTCCTAGTATATGGAGGAGATGAGGAACTAGTGATCAGAGGATATGCAGATTCTAGTTTCTAGACTAATAAATATGACATAAAGTTACAAATGGGATACATATTCACTTTGAATGGAGGTACAATGAGCTAAAAGAGCTCAAAGCAGAGTGTGGTTGCAGATTCTACAATAGAGTTTGAGTATATCGCAGCATTTGAGGTAGCTAAAGAAGCAGTTTGGATGTGAAGCTTCATCCAGGAGCTAGATGTGATACCTAGAAGTAATGATCCCATCATTCTTTACTATGATAATAATACAACAGCATCTTTCAAAAAAGATCAAAGGTCACATCAGCAGACGAAGCGCATACATTAGAAGTATCATCTCTTGAGGGATTTTTCTCAGAGAGGTGAAGTTGCAGTGAGTAGTATTTCCACTGAAGACAACGTGGTGGACCCCTTGACTAAATCCTTTACTCAGCAAAAACATGATCATCATGTGAGGTCTTGCAGACTCAAAGTCATAGGTAGTTGGCTTTAGTCCAAGTGGGAGTTTGTAAGATTTGGTTTCCTAGAACCAACTGGTTTTAGTTTGATTACATGGATATTTAATGTATTATTACATATTGTTCATTGTTCTTCATGACTATGATGTAATAATTCCATAGAGTATTTATTGCACTAATAAGGTTAGGGAAGTTCCCCGTTATGATGAGAACCTTCAAATGCTATAACAATATTCCTAAATATAGATTTGCAGTTGGATGAAATGATATGATGGGACACATATCATGAAGACCATTGGTGTGAGTACTCTTAAGCAGATGAGGCTTCCTCTCATGATGTTCGCACTTGGTAATCTCCAAGATAAGAGATTATGAGAACATACCTTCTAGTAGAAATTCCGCATGTTTTAGTGTCATTAGATATTTCTATCTGCGAGTGTGTGTAATGATCCTTAGACTATAGTATTATCATTAATATGTGTCACGACTTATGCACTTCGATTTACGGACGAAAACCATCATGCGAATAGTTGGCAGTAAGTAGGGTATGTTGGGTGTGTCATGAGTGGCATGTTATTAATGGATAAGTCGAGGAAGGATTTGTCCCTTCCATTTATGGAAGTTGATATATCAGCCCATTGATTGAAATAGAAACGTCGCACAAAATTCCATGGACATGGTGTAATGACGAGTTTATTTCAGGTAGTCAAAGAATGACGTATCAGGCATAAAATTTGATGACACAATCATGAAACCTTCTTAATGAGATATTGCGACTAAGGGATTATATTAAATAGTGAGCATTCATAAGTTTATGTCATTGTTGCGACTTTACATTATTTCTCTTGAGTGCCTTGACTCATTGCTAGAAAGTACTCTTGGACTTTAGGTAATCCCACCTAATGCCAATGATAAATAATCCTAGAGGGTCACACACTAAGTGTTTTTGGTGGTCTCGGTTAAATTCTATTTGAATTTAATTAATGAAATAAATATTATTCTCAAGACCGTGGAATAATTTTATTCAAGTTAAAATGATCGTATAAATTAAATAAAATATATTTATTTAATTTTTTGAACATTTAATAAATATTTATTTACTAGTTTTTAAATAAAATATTTATTTAAGATAATAAATTATTTATTTATTTATTCGAGTATTCAATAAATGGAAGTGGAGTTCGACCAGACCAAGGTCAGTCTGGTAGTAAAATAATTATTTGCAATATGGTAAATAATTACTTACCTAGTGAGAACAAATTAAAATAACGCTGCTATTATTTTGTGATGTGGAATTTTATTTATAATTTTTTTTCGTGCAAGTTGGCGCACTATAAATAATGACACAGTATTATTATTAAATTCATCGGTTTTCTCTATTTTTATGAATGTATTTAATTTTTTCTATAAAATTAAATATTGTAACTAAAATTCCATGTATATATATAGACAAGTACCCCTATTGTGTCATACACCACACCATAAGCCTGGTGAATTGAGAATTGTTGAGCCAAAAAAATTTCTCTCTTGAATCCTCTTATCTCCCCTCTCAAGTACGAGAGATGTTCTTCAAGGCTCAAGAACAAGCGATCAAGAATTACCGACACAAGACACTCGCTTCTCCGTACTAGAACCTAGAGAACAAGCAGTGTCGATCGGAGGTCATCAGAGAACGGGTGGTTCACCGCTAGAGGGATTCTAGTTTGGATCATTACAAGATCAACAAGATAATTTGGAAGGGTTATTTCGGACGATCAACATCTTCAAAGAAAAAAAATACCAAAGATACATGTATTATTTTTCTTTATGAAATTAATTAAATTAATTATAAACATGATGTGAAGGATCCTTATCTATGGTTTTGGTCCACTTTCGTCTTTATCTAAATCTTTTATTATATTCTATGGAGACTGGAGTTCATCTTCGTATGGATCCCGTAATAATAATTGATCATGATAAAAATCAATGTTGGGTCCCACGCCAACCATGCTCCTGCTGCTCCTGGAACCTTTAGATTCCCCAATATAGGAAAAGAAGAAAAGAAATCCCAATCTCCCACCTTGAACTCCATAGGTTGGTGATGATGACTAGTAGATAAATTATTCCTAGAAGGATCTGTAGCCAAAATCTTCATAGTAAGATTCACCTTATTAGATTTCTCCTGAATGATATGAGGTTCCATTGGTGCTACCTCCCCTACCTCAAACTAACATAAAGGTAATCGATATGTTCTACCATATAGGGCCCCATATATATCCATATATATAGTCACATGGAAACTATTATTATAAGTGAACTCAGTAAGAGTTAAATGTATTATATGCTTGAAACATATCCATCAGCACCTATATTTTATGCTCGGACAGTCCATTGTTCTAAGGGTTGAATGTTGTACTCAAAAGTACCTATGAACCAAGAGCCTTATGCAATACCTATGAAAATCATGATGTAAAAAAAGAATACATATATGATAAAACGATATTTGGAACCCCATGAAGAAGTAAAATCTCTCATATATATAGCCTCATAATCTCATCCACTGAGAATCTCTCCCGAATAGGCAAGACATGAGTGAAATTTGTTAACCTATACAGGATAATACTTATAGTGTCTCTATAAAGAGGGGAATTCAATAAACCCATCATGAAATATATATTGATTTCATCCCATTTCCACTCAAAAATGGGTAATGAATGTAAAATACTAGCATTCCATTGGTGTTTTTCATTCACCTTCTGAAAGGTAGAACACCATGTAACAGAACCCATGATCTCCCTTTTCATCCTCAATCACCAATACTAGCAGTGCAATTCATGGTACATCTTGGTAAGACAAATATGTGTTGTCAATACATAGGTATGAGACTCTTTTATCAAATCCTCTTAAATTTCTATAGGAACTCAGACATGACCACGAATGGTCAAGACCTCACCCCCATCAAGGACCCAACCAGGTAGTGGATCCACACCTGAAACACTATACCTTAGGACTGAGCCCTTAGGAACTGGAATCTATCTCATCAACACTCTATCCAATAGTGTAGTGGTCACTAAATATTATGAAAGTATAGATTACCCATGATGGTCTTACACATATAAATGTAACTCATAAAAAAAATCATCAACTTCATTTCACCAATGGAATCTAAACCACTTGCATCTGAGTCTTCTATATTAGATAATCAACCACTATATTTCCTTTTCAAGGAATATATGAAATATCAAAGTAAAAAAATATTGGTATTTAACCCATATCTTTTTAGATTCATTTTATGATGAGTGAAGATGTATTGGAGTATTGTTTGATATGTGTATACAATGAATCATTCCCCCCAAAAAATACTACCTCCAATAATGCAAGGCAAAAAAAATATGGCTAGATAAAGATCATTAATTGTGTATTTATGCTTATTAGATCTCAAATGATGAGTCTCGTATAAAAACACTTGATCCCCTTGCATTATAATGGTTCCTTACCCAATTCTTGATACATCAAAATGCATAGTGTATCCTCTACTAGGCTCAGGTAGAATTAGGTTCATCTCTGAGGTAAGTATTCCTTTCAACTCTTGAAAGGCTCTTTCACATGCTTCAAACCATGATAATTTATCCCCTTTCTATTTCAAGATCTTAAGCGGCGATTCAATGCTAGATAAATCCTTAATAAAGTTCCTATGATATTCAACTATCCCTAAGAAACTATGAATTTAAATAATGTTCTTGATATGGTCCCAGAAAACCATGGTAGTCACCTTCTCTAGATCCATGAATATGCATGTCTCTGGGATAATGTAAACCATAAGGAAACCTTTATTGATCTAGAAGTGTAATTTTTTGAGATTATCATATAAATGGTTCTCTCTCAGTTTGTTCAATATGATGTCAATGTGTTTGGAATGATCATGTAACGTTTTAGGATACACCAGGATATCATCCACAAAACCACTAAAACATAGTCCAAGTATGGGTGGAAAACCCAATTCATCAGAGCCATGAAAGTATCCAGTGCATTCAAGAGGCCAAAAAATATAACCAAATACTAATATGATCCATATATACTACAAAATAATATCCATTGTATGTCTAAGGGTATAACCCTTATCCAATGATATCCCAAACACAAATCAATTTTTGAGAAAACTCTATCTCCTCATAGACAATCAAAGAGGTATTTTTTACGAGGTAAGGGATACTAGTTCCTAATTGTAGGCTGGTTTAATTTATTATAATCTATGAATTTTCATAGGGTCCAATCTGTATTTTTTGAAGAAAACATGAGTGAACCCCAAATATATGTACTGGGTTGTATAAACCCTTTAGCTTCCAGTTCCTCTAGGTGTCTCTTGAGTTCTTAATGCTCCTTTGGAGATATCTTGTATGAAGGGATAGATATTGGTTACGCTCCTTGCACTAACATAATAGTAAACTCTATCCCACTCATGGGAGGTAACCTAAAAATATTTCAGGGAATACATCCCAGAAACGGTCCACTATAGGATGGAATTACATTTGATGTGTTCCATGATCACATAGAAAAAGGATAGAATTTTAGGGTATCACTCAACCCATCCCATGATGTTAAGTTCTAGACCAAATTCCTAGAAATCCTACTCACCTTTATATACATATTTACTACCCTTAGTTATATAAAAGGAAACCCTATGATGATAATAATTAATATGGTCCTAGTAGGAACCAACCAATCCATTCAGAGTATGATATTCAATCCCATCATCTCAAGGATTAAAAAGTTGCATAAGAAATTGTAACAAAAAATATAATGGGGGAATTACATGAATTGGAATAAACTCTCTAAAAACAATCTAAATGGAGTATCAAGAGTATTCACTCCAAAAAAGTACAAAATTTTGAGCCCAATACTTTCCATGAAATAAAAAAATATAAAGGAGAGAGATGAACCTGTGTCAAACAAAGAAGATGATAATGTAGTGGCTAGTAAAATCGTACCTTTCATCGTAGATGGACCAATAGTCTTCTCCTTGGGACTAGGATATACTATATATATCTGACACCATTGACAACCCTCAGCTACAAACTGTATACCTTGAGCAGGTATTCTATACGGACATTGTACGCAAAAATTATGGCTCCCTCATCCATGCATACCTCCTCAACCTGCATGGTCGGTAGTACTCCAGATCCCTGCATAACGTGGAGATGCTGATCCCTCTCTAGAAAGTGGTGCAATTGTGAATTATATTCCATTGAAAATAGGTGGAAAGGTCTCACAACACCTTTTAAGATGTCCCACTCTACCGCAGGCTCAACACTCAACTAGGTCCGTCTCATATTGAGTCTTCATGTGACCAGGATTCATACACTGATGAAATATCACCAGACTACTTGGTTAAACAATCTAGCTACTAATATCCCCGGATAAATCTCCAAAAAATTATTTCTACCACTAGAAATAATTCCACCCTGTTTAAGAAAAAACATTTCATTCCCCACACTTTCATCTTCCTTTAGGTTACACCCAGAGACAAGTTCCTAATTCACTATTCCGGATATGGTAATCAAATGAAAAACATTCACTTGAGAATGGATGGCTTGCCTAATCCCATCCTCAAAACTTCTTGATTTGGTCAATTCACCACTATAAAATATTAGTTCATAATTATGAATCTTAGTATAGTGATATGAATAGTCTATGATGGACCTGAAACCCAGATAGAGGTGCATAAAATCCCTATTTAGTAAACCTCTCAATTTTTATATAATGAATTAATCATAGAATGTAGATTGGAAATACCTCTAAACCATATATTACTAATGATCTAACAAGGTATTAATGTACCACCACCACTTTGAAGACCCTCTGAGAACATAATCAACAAGATTTACCCTCCTTTCTAGAGGTTTCTCCAAATGATCGAAGATAGATAAAATAGACTCCAGCCATGAATCAGCACCCTAAGGGCCTATATCCTCAGGTAAGGTAGGTGGATGCTATTAATTAAAAACTCACATAAACTCTACTATAGAATGGGTAGGTAATGGGGATCCCTTTATGGTCTTCATGAATCGTATGAAACCCACTCAAAATTATGAATTGGTGCCTAGACCAGGAATAAAAGGAGGTGTCGCAAGTGGAACTACAGGAGGTAATACTGGTATTATTGGTCCCACCACCTCTAGATCATGGTCATTTTCACATTCCTCGCATTCAAACCAAGTCATTCATGGAGGTATATATCTACGATTCCAAACACTCACCTCAAAATGGAATTTTATGATAAAAATGATCTCATATAAAAAATAGGATATGTACAAAGCCTTCCTATATAAGTGTTAATACCCATCAACCTGCTCCTAATTCTATGTCTATGTAATCTAAACAACAATAAAGGAACACAATATATGCTCCCAACACCCACTACTAAGGCCATGTCTAGGTCAAGGCCTTATATCTTATAGTAGAGGTTTCAGTATGCAGAGTGTCAACTTTAAGTTATAGAGGACAACACTCATTATGTTTAAATTGAAATTCCCATTTAATGAATAATATTTCATTAAAGAATTTATAGTTTATTAGTTTATAAATATATATATATATATATATAATGGTCTAATTAGATGCATCTTCCATTCCAAATTTATAAAGTCCCACACTTTATAAGTTTCAATTGGAATTTCATGTAACTACAAAAATCCATTTTACAATTATTTAATTATATGGATCAACACTCCAAATATATATAGGCCTATACCCTTTATAAATTTCAATTGGAATCCATTTAATTTCAACAACTAATGATTTATCCCATAAAACCAATAGTCTGTGGCTCAAAAATGCAACAATTTTTTAGTTATGGTTCCACCATAAATCTATGTAGGAATAAAACATTTACGTTGATGTAGAAACTTTAATTAACTATTCATTTATCTCTTTAATCCTATAGAAACAATAGTAAAATATTAGTTATATCACTCAAGTCACATACATCAAATATTACAAAAACAACCAATTTATTCTACATGTCATGGAATATTCATGACATGTGAATCTCTACATTCTTATAATGATTCTTAAGACAATACCTCCTCGACATATTGGGACAATGGTAAAATAAAATATATAATGATAATAAATGACACAATCCATGTGTATCACCTAATGGTGAAATCAATAAAACTGTAGTAATAAAAAACCAAAACAGAACGTCCCATCCTAGGAAATTTTGATTTTTCCCTGTACGTAAGTTTTATACTCCTAGGGTCAAGATAAATGCAAAATTCTAATGCATATTAGTCACCTATATAACAATATAAAAACAATAATAAAAATTAATAGAAACCTATGATACCACTTGTAATGTCTCAGACCCTGTTTATAAGTAACCAAACCCGGTTGACCACATGGCCTCAACCACAACTCCCCATATACCAGAGGTTTCCAAACATTAGAAAGGGTCTACGATTGTACATTAGGAAGAATATACCCGCCTTTCTGGCATGTCGACCTCAAAGGTTTTGTTGATATCTGCAGGTTTGGTTTCCTGAAAATGACTGAATTTGTTACTCTCGGATGATCAGTGGTGACAACAGGCACGGTGATGTTGGTCCATGGTTCGAGATTTGGTGGTGCTTCTCGAGGGTGGCTTGTGGATGTAGTCTTCATCTCAAAATGGGCACTTGGAGGTACTGGGATTGAGGGAGCCAAATTTTGGATGGTTTTTTTTTGAATTTTGAGTTTTGAATTTTGAAATCATCTGGATGCGGGATGCTGATTGAATGTACGGTTTCTACTACCATAAAGTGGCTTTCATAAAATTCAAAAAAAAAAGATTTTGAGTAATCCTCTTATCCTATTTCCCATATCATTGCGAGCAGAATCTAGTTTTTATACTCGTATACTTTATTATAGAATAGAAAATCAAGTGTCTATAAATGGAGGCTTTCCCTTATCCAAACCAACATCCATGAAATCTATCTGAGTACTAATTGGAAGCCCAAACATGGTGTGATTAAAACTCAGTATTCCATTTCCAACTGTCTCTATAATTGATCCAATCCATGAGGATATAATTAAGTAGTGTGAAAACACTAATAACAAAGAAGAAACCCAAACAAATGATGCCCATGTCATCTTGGGTTCCCTGTAGAATACCCATATGACACTACCTTCTTTAGAGGAATCCAAAAATGTCTCTAAACATTTATTATTTAATAAAATATAAGTATAATTATGTGCATTAATTCCAATTAACGATAATGATATTCATGTCCATTAAAGAAGGAACATCTTGTTCATAAATTCCAACAACACTATAAGGAACCATTAATTTAGAATAATCATTCAGGAAAATCATGTCCATAAGTTACAAATAATCAACAAGGAACATCATGTACATAAATTAAAGATAAATAAGGAGGAAATTCATGTCCATAAATTCCAAGTAAACATGAGTAACACCATCTCAATTGATTCTACATAGGTAATAAGTAATATCAAGTATATAAAAATAAGGAACATCATGCCCATAAATTCTAGAAAATCAATAAGGATATCTAATGAGGAAGGTAAACATGATATTATCACATCCATGTTATTTAAAAAAATTAATTTATCATTTAATTCATACGATTGAAGAGTAATAAATTAGGTCCAAGTATATTCTACTTTCTCCTACACCAATTAACTAGGTTCACGTGACATGGACTTTTCATTAAACTTTTATTTAATTAATTAATAAGTGGTTAAGTGGTTCATGGGTATTACCCTACCATCTAATATTTTATTAACTTAATTTATAACATTTCATTGGCCACCACCAAGCCAAACACACCTTAGTGGTTTTTTGGTCATATGGTAAACACATGTCATTAAGGCATGTTGTCAAACCCACTTGAAGGGATATTTCTAGTTGAGTTTTTCATCCTCTAATCAGTTATCATGGTCATTAGATTTTCATATATAATGTCTAGGTGTTCAATTTAAGGTATTTCATAATTTAATATCAATGCTTGGAAGGTCCAAAATGTGTCACAATGACACATATTATAAACGACTATAATTTTAGGGAAAAGTATAAACTATCTACCATAGATGGGTATAAGAATACTCATCAAATATTTTCCAATAATCTGGTTTATAATTGAAGAAATCAACAAAATAGACAAACACCCTAAAAATATTCCATATTATCTCGCATGAAGATAATGCCAAAGATAGAGAGATAAATTGAGAAATGAAGGAAATTGAATGATAGCCATACTAAGAGTATTCTAACATGATGAAAAATGATTGAATCAAGCATTGTATAGAGAAGATATCACCAAGACTAGAGGATAGGTAGAAGGATATTCATGTGGGTGATATATTCTATGAAAAATGGGAGAAGAGAGGAAGGTTTAGTCTTGAAAGGCCAAAAGGGAAAAATGAATATTTCATACCATTTAAGGGGGAAAAGTTTATCTGCATGGTTGGATAAAACATGCACCTAACATGCACTAGAACTATCCCATGGGACACACCTTTCATGGTATCAACACATGGTTAAACAAATCACATGTAGTTCATGTGTGCTTAATTTTGAAGGAGACACCCCCTCACATGGCTAGGCACACAGTTTGAAAATCCATGTGCAAACCATGATCAACATACCATCAATTTTATGCAATTTCTTTCATATTCAAGTGACGTCACTTGTATGGTTAAAAAATCATGCTCCTATTATTTTGGATTCCTGGTTGAGTTTCACAATTAACACCAATTGCACTCCAATTATGCACCCTACTTTGTTTATTAAAAAACAAGAGATCTACGATCTAGACAATCAACAGATGCCCCTAAACCTTCCTTAATCCATTAAGAACTAAAAAAAGGATAAATAAATATTTAAATAGAAAATTTAAGGACCTTTACATCTATAAAAAAACTAATATTTTATAGCCTCCATTAACATGATATCAACTAGATCTTAGGAATTTCCACCAAATTTAGATGAACACACTTATGATGAGGATTATTATACCTTTTCATATCCATTTGAGCCGGAGTAGGTTTACCCATCTTCTGCCCCTAACACTGGTGATTAAAGGATGAATGATACATTATGTAAATCTATCCAAGGAATTAGCAGCCCTAATAATGTTTTAGTACACAATGTAGATAGTTCATATTCCTAATAGTAACAATGGATTTAGTATCTTAGGTACGTGTTGAGGCTCCAAGAATCATCCACCCACCCTACCATTGATAGTGGAAAGGGTGTAGGAATGAAATATTATTTTCATTATCGTGAGGATTCCAGGATAATTTATATGGAAGAATATATTTCTAATCTCCAATGAGAGAATTAGGATCTTCAAGAAACAAATGTGGGAATTATTTGGGGATATTTCCCCAAGATGACATATCAACAGTTTCCTATAGAGGTCCTCCATAGAGTGAAATCACCTAGCCCATTGGGCTAGGGGAATTTTTATATCCTTCACGCCCTAATCGGGTAAATATCAGACAACATTACACCTCAAACAAACCCATTAGGCTAGAGAAATTTTCATATTTTCATGTCCCCCAACCCAGAGGGATGGGGGGAACTACCATATTTTCCACCCCATAATCAGGTTCTCTCTGGATGATGTTCAACCTCAGTAGTTTCCACAAAGTCTCTAGGAGCATAAGATTCCTCCAATATATGGGGGATATCATAATTTTCAGGTGAAGAAACATGATGGATAGGGATTAACACCTCTATAGTACAATCTCAACCCTTGGAGATTCATGTAAGTATATTTAGGCGCTATGGCTCACTAGAGCACCTCATTCAAGGAAGGCCAAAATAAAGCTTTCAGTTCTTATTGCAACTAATAACTACTTCGGGAGACTATACTTAGTGCATGATAATAAATTACTTAAATACCTTAGTAGGTTGGATCAATGATTCACCCAAGACACCATCCTAGTTTATGAGACACCCATGAGGGCTCTTGTCCACTGTCTCTACTAGTTCCATCATACCAATGACACTCTATCACCTGTTGAGGGAATTGACCGATAGGTCTTTGCCCTGGACACTTTAATCTAGGTATCCAAAAGGAGATCTCACCATGAAGGGCAAGATATAGGCTAGATAGTACAAGCTCATATTCCAACTTCCACAAAAAAAGTCCACCAACATATTCAAGTGGTAATCAGTGAGAAAGATCAAATCCTTTCTCACCAAAACTAAGTTTGTCATTATATCTCGATAGTAAAAATGGGGAAACGGTATATCCCATCCCCATCCATGAACCCCATCATCATATTCTAATGGCACAAGTAAGATATTAGTGGGAACATGTCCCCACTTCAATTAAAGACATCTATATGTATATACTAGATACAAAGAGCACATAGGACTATATCCCTACACAAACCCTTATGAATTGCCAATATATTTTTTAAATAATAGACATTATTTCCAAAATATCCTGGTGATGATACAGGGATAGGTATATATCAATATCCGAATAATCTAGAGCATTATATCCACATTATTAGAATGAGTAGATAACTACTCCAGAGCATGGACATATTCATTCTCTCATATGGGAGGATTAAAGGAATATTTCAACAAAGGATGAGGCATAGGGATGAGTTCATATCCCTATTACAACTGATGTTCATAATGCTAATTTCAAAATCACCTCAGGATAGGGTAATATTTCTACTGAATAAATCCAGTTGAATACTCCAAAGGTGAAATAGGACCATGCTCATATTCTCGTTCTGACTGGGCTTCCTTAAACCAGTTTGAAAATCACCTCAGGGTAGGTGCATAACTATATCGTACAAGGCCGATGGCATATTAAAAAATATAATTACATATGGGACTATATTCTATTTTGTGACTTGGGATTGTCAACTCAGTTTGGAAATCACCTTAATAAAGGAGCATATTCAAGACAAAGAAAGATAGAGGCATAATATAAAGGAACATGAAAGAGCTCATATTCCTATTTTGATAGGGTCTCAAGAGGGCAGTATAGAAATCACCTCAGGGAAGGATCATATCCCTACTATAAAAGCTGCTCAGTATACTATTTCATTTTACAGAATCTAGACACATATTCCTACTGCCACTGACAAAAGATTATACCTGAATCTATTAGAGGATATACAGGGGAAGGGCTATATTACTTATTCCATTTTAGAGGGTTTTCATTATATTATGATGGGGAATAAATATTTTAATTAGGATCATATCCCTGGTTCAATTAGTTTTGACCAACATGTTCAAGAAACCACCCAAAGTAAATCTCATATTTCCTCCAACAATACATAATCTAACCAATATACTCCAATAACTTATCATCACCAAGATCACATTACTATAGTAGTATAATATCTCCATAATACCTTGATGACCATTATAGACAGTCTCATACTCCTTGTCAACCCCAAATGGTATCTTAGAATACACTCTCTATGATGTAGCAAAAGTACCATATTCCTACCCAGGTCGATTCTAGTATCCTTAAGTTCAAAAAATTCATATCTACATCACTTCAAGGGTTATATGAATCTTTATTTTAAGAAAGTGATAACAACAACCATGATTTTCTTCCTCTTGGTAGTATAGATATCGATTACAAGGACCCTTCCCCTGACATCCGATGTAGATAACCTCCGTATGGTGATATATGAAATATATAAGGAAATCCTCCCCATGTCAAGAAACAGTAATATATATAGGTCCTTGATAGATCAAGTTTAACTATATATAGTACCCTATTAACCACTAGTGATACCTCACATCATTCAACACGTGACAAGAAAAGTGAATTCTCTTGTTAGGCCATGTGGAGAAATACATGTACACATCCTTTCCACATAACATTAAAATGAATAGAAATCATCCTTAACACATGATGTTAAACTGAACTGAACCCTTCCTTATCATATGGTGTTAAAAATATACAATGTTGTATTCACATAGAACCGTTCATCCCCTATGATGATTATGTACTCAATAATTTTATGCCTTATCCCTTAACACCAAAGATGTTTTTAACATGCGTTGTTGTATCCATTAGGGTTATCAAACCCTTAATGAATATTAAATTAACCATTAACAAACTTCATAACTCTGATATCTAGGTAAATATTAACTGATTCCTTGATTTCATATTCTCTTGGAATTCCATAGACCTTGATCCCACGTACTCTTGGTTCTCCCATGTAGCATATCAGCAAAATATAGTGAATAATATGAAGGTAACCCACTATTATTTTTTGGAAAATAAATATTCAATACTTTTTCCTAGGGGATGTTTTGGTCTTAAAAAAATTTTCCCCCGTAAACCCATGAGCTACTATCCTGACTGTTTGTGATACTATCTTCTAACATTACTAATGGTTGACCTGTACTCACCAATATCCACTTCCCATTGACTCAGATAAACATGGGTTATGATTTATACATCCTATGACCTAATTATTGAAGTGGACTTATACAACCTTAATGTTACACATCTATGAATAATACCCATTGTAAAAATATAATTATAACATCATATACTTTTACCCTTAATTTTTGGGTATACATCTACTATAAATACCTAATATCCTTGAGTTGGCCATCCCACTTAGCAGTCTCACTTGGCCAAATTTCTCAGATGCTAAATTCTAGTGGGACCTTGTTCAATGTTTTATGATTTTTAGATGTGAAGGAATATTTGTAAACTATTACAAACCCTTTTGGGAATCCCTTTTCTTATCAAAATAGTTTATTCTCGTTTCATATATAGATTTCCAAATGTCTTGACCATATATTCTCTTATAATTTCATAAACCCTAAGTCATTCCTTTTGGTTATCCCTAATAGCATAGTTGTAATAGGTAATGAATGATCTAAATGGACCCTTATAGGATTCCTTGGTGAATAAAAAAATTTCTCAAAGATTGTTCCTAGGGGATTTTTTGGCCCTAGAGGAAAGGCCCCCCTTAACACCGTGATTTATTTACTTAATGGTACAACACTAGACTATTTCATTACTAATGGTCAACCTAGTCCCAAAATTCACCATACAATTTTACCTAATTTATAAATTTATTTAAATGATTTCATTTTTATTTTATCTCATATCCTTATGAGATTATGAATTTCTTAGTGTTTTACACCCTCATACCTAAGTCCCTGCGTCAAGACTTTAAACTCCACAACATTCCAACATCCTTACCAAATGATGTTAAACTACAAAGATGATGACCTTAACCCATGACTTACACTACACAAAAGGATTCCTTACAACATGATGTTAAAATAATCAAAACACATACTTACCACAAGACTTTAAACTATATAAAACATGTCCATACCATATAACATTAAAATAAACAGAGAAAATCTTGACTGCATGACTTTAATCTAATGGAAAACATCCTCAGCACACAATGTTAAACTAAATTGGAAACACCCTTAACGTATGATGTTAAAATACAAGAAACACATCCTGTTCATATAATGTTAAACTATAAAACATATTCTCTCATCACTACATGACTATAAACTGTATAGAGTTCCTTGTCACAATACCTTAAATTTTCTAACATGTGTTTAACTTATGATACCTACCTCTTTTTTTATATACGAGATAGTTCTATATATAAAATTATAGTGTATGAGTTTTTATGTCATTATAAGTTTTTCTATAAAAACCTTTCATGAGAAAAAATATGTTTCACGTCATCCTGGAACTAAGACCATATTCATGTTGGGTCTCCCTATTTCTTAACTTAGGGCATCCCTTCAATAGAAATTCTCTATACATGAGCCAGATATAAGATGAAAAAAATTCCCCATCCCTATGTAAGAGTTAGATCAACATTTTCACCACATATAAGTATTTTGTGTGTCTTGATTCCCTTCTTCATGGGATATGTTGTGATGTATGAATCATATATTTCAGGACCAACCATATATCTTCATTACTTTTAAATATGTGTCTCGTTGATAACCAAATATATATAGGGATTTTGGATACTATCAAATGTGATTTCCCCTACATATTTCCTATCATTCACTCTCATGATGTTTAATTTAATTACTAGTAATCTCTTGTTTATCACACTAATCATGACTCATTTTATCTTAGTGGACCTAGAATATCACTATGAATAACACAATTGAGATGAATTTAATTTAAATATAGGGAACCCCACATTTTTTGAATGACATTAAAATTCATGGAATGATATATTAAAATAAAAAATATCATCCCCTATGATGATTGTGTACTTAATGAGTGTATGTTTTATCCCTTCACACTGAAAATGTATTCAAAACACATGTGATTAACATTTAGGGTGATCAAACCCCTCTTGAATATTAAATTCTCTTTGAATGAACTTCAAACCTCTAATATCTGAGATAATAACAACCAATTATTTGGGTTCATATTCTATTTGAATTACATGGACCTTAAGCCCATTTACTCTTAGTTCTACCCAATATAATATTAGTAATCAGACTAACTAATATGAAGATACCCCACTATCATTCACTGGTGAATAAAAAATTGCCCCAGATCATGTTCCTAGGGGATGTTTTTGTCTTATAGGAGAGAACCCCCTTAAACCTAGGTGATACTATCCTGAATTCATATGATAAAGTCATCAACCATTACTGATGGTCAACTTATAACCACCGGTCTCCACTTTCTATTGGCTCCGATATTCTTATGTCATGATTTACACCTCCCATAACACAACTATTCCTATGGATTTGGGTATCTTTGATGTTATAAATCTATATATCTTATCCATTATGAAATAAGGATTATAACATCATATTATTGTATCCTTTTATTTTAGGGTATAAATCTCCCTTTTAGTCTCAAATTCCATAAGTTATCATCGCTCTTGGGAATACCATTTGTCCAAAGCTGCACAATAATAAAACATAATCCCTCAGATCCACACTTCACTACCTTAAACTATAGGACACCCAATTCCCCATCAAACAACTTTAAACTATAGGATACCAAAATCTTGGTCATATGATATTAAACTAAAAAACAACATCCTGGTCATATGACATTATACTACACAATATATTGTCCATACATAAATACCTTAAACTACTTATAGTGATCCACCATATGGGACCTATGAATCATATGAGATCCAAATACATGCAAGGTAAATACCCTCTCTCAATACATAAACCAAACCATTAAGTAGAATTTATTTGTGAAGAACTATACATGGACATATTCCTATCTATAAGGGATATAAAGCGGCATCTAGATCCTCTAATATTGTTCCCAACCATAATGTAAAGAGAAAATAAAATGTTTAATACCCCGTATACGAGTCAGAACTATGTGTGTGAACATTTATTTTAGAACTACAAGTGTCTTGATTCCAAGACTATCAGGATACATAGTGATTCTTGGGTATAATGTCCTGGTCCTATTCATAGGTTTTCCACTATCACAAAATTTTCAAAACCATGGTCCATATCAAAAGAAATAAACCTTGTTTAGATTCCAGACTATAAATATTCCACTACTGATGAAAAACCCTCCAAATATAAGATAATTTCTCCTTCATAGTATATTCAACCATTATAGATCATTCACCCAGATGATATAGGGAAACTTACCTTCTAGGGGAGGACATGTCCCTTAAACATGATTTAGATCTATTCAAGGGAAACTCTATTTAATGAACTATGAACAATATTGATTCCCATCACTGTAGGATATGTAGTGTCATATAGGTAATCTACCATAGACCCAAACATTGTTACCAAAATCAAAATTAAAATATTCCCTCCATCCTGCGTATGAATCAGATATGCACAATTGATTAGGATATAGGTTTTCTCATTTAGAAACCTATACTTGAAATAAAATTTCCCTTTGTCTTCATATAAGTTAGATCCTTATTGTGGGAACTTATAGTTTCTATAAACATATATTAATTGATTCTTTTCATCAGATGATATGTAGTGATTCCCAAATTCCCCATTATGGGCCTATCCATGATTCCTAAGAATGATAATTCCACCATTATTTTCCCCTATATATGGGTCAGGGGAGCATGAATTGTAGCTGTGAATGTCATCATTGGAAGAATAAAATCATAATGATACCCCTTTCACCTTGTTATATTGGTCCCCATTAACTCATTAAATGGACACATCCCAAGGTGAAACTCTATTTTATCTCCTTTTTTCATGATCTAGATCTATGAAGAGGATATTTCTCTTTAAGAATAACACATTACTTGATTACTATCTATACATGATATTTAGTTATGCTTAGATCAATCATCATTGGAACCAACCATAAATTTCCAAAAATCCCTCTCCTATTATAGTTTTAAAACCTTTATAAGGACAAGTCACTACCCCAATGGATCTATACTAAGGTAGGACTTAATTTTCCTTTATACATGTGAGCTTGTTTGTGTAGTGGGGTGCCGAAAAATATTGTGTACATCTTGACAAATATACCCCATTCCCTATACATGAGTTTTATCTATGTAGGGACTTGTAATGAACTAAATATGACTTGATTCATATCCCTATAGGATATCTAGTAATCCTCAGATTCTCTACCCTAGACCCAACCATAATTTCAATAAAATAAACTAAAATAAAAGAAGATTTCCACCTTCTGCCCTTCAATATAGTACCTAGATCAATGCATAGGGATTTTGTTGAAAGAGATACATATGGGTAGATTCATGACCTCATGAGATACATAATGAAACCCAAGTGAAGATCAGCCACATAAATTGAATATTTTCTAGATCACCATATTTCTTGATATAGTCACCTATGATTCAAAATGGGCCTTCTCCATTCTTAGTACCAATAACAATTTCTTCCTTATTTGTACATCCCTAGCTGAAACAATATGGTTTATATCCTATTCACCTCTTATTTCTCACACCGATCATGACTCACGTGAGCTTAGAGGATAAGATTGAACCATTTCACATTATTGGGTGTATTACGACTATATGTGGGAGGAATCAATTATAAACCTTAAAATAACATTAAATACCTAATAATGTATGAGTCAAAAAGACACTCTTTTCTTACGTATGATTCATATCTACCTAAGGATTATTTTTGTATGAGTCAGATATATGGAAATGGGTGCCAAAATATGGATATAACCCTATAGTACTATATAAGGACATCAATCCCTCCCATAACTAAATTCCCTTGACTGATGTGAGGTGTCTTTAAATACACACTTCATGATTTTCATTATGGTTCTTAACCTCTAGATCACACAACATTAAACTATATGAAAATCATCCCAACTATACATTGTTAACATTTATTACATTAAGTATGTATCATGTGAAATTAAAATAAAAAACAAGTTCATCCATCTACATGATGTAAAAACTACATAGAAAATCATTTACCATCACTCCTTATCAAAGGACCACAAGATCCTGACCATGTTCAAATGAGTTTTTGGGTGCTTCTATCATCATTATGATCACTAATCCAAAAATTAACATTCTTGTATTGATAATATTGGGTTTTCAAAAATCCTCCCATGAACCATAGGAAGTATAAAATACCCATATTCATGACCATGTAAGAGTTGGATCTACACGTACATGAGCACGTACAAGAGGAGAAGAAATACACCATAGTTCGGTAGTGCGAAAGAGGAGCATGCCTGTATGGGTTGGTGCAGAAGAAGTTGGGACTAGAAGCCGATAATCACTTCTAATGGCCATAGGGTCCATTATATATTATTATATTCCGCCTTTAAAAACTAAAAACTAACATGGTATGGATTCCATGATATATTTACTATATATCCCTTAAAAATATACATATATAACCTCAGAATATCGATCAAGCTGATCGAAGCCACTTGATCGATGCTAATGATTATGTTTAACCTTAAACTTAAAAAGGGTTTATATACATGCCTTTTTTCATTATAGACATCCTCAATGGTCAAACTAAGAAATCACATGATCATGTTTAAATGATGAATATGATTCAATTGATGGAGGGTTCACTTATCTGTTTTCATGCATGATTTTGACTTCAACAAGAATTGTCTCATGAACTAGACCCGATAACATGAATCCATCATTAATATCAATAATGTAACATGAAGAACATTCAGTGTGATTGTATCCCACATCAGATCACCTCATTTGTGTTATGTGATGATGCTCCAACATGAAGTCGATCATGTGAAATTGATAATGTGAAACCAATCATGTGAATCCCTCTATATTTCCCGAGGATAATGAATTCCAAGAATTTTAGAGTTTTGAAGGTATGGTATCCACCATCTAAATCCATCACACATGGAATACTCTTCATACAAAGAGGTGGAAGACTCAACCACTGTTTCCTATATATACCTTTCCTCATCCTTGAAAAACACAGAGAAATAGGAAAGATGAAGAAACATAGAGGAGGAAATGATGATATGGATACTGAGTTTGGAGAAATTATCTAGGTAACTGTGCACCACATGAGACCCCATCTCATGACCTCTTTACATGATCACATGATGATTTGAATTCCATACGGTGACTAGATGTGAACCTTCAATAACGATACACCTTCAATTAGCATGGGTTATGAAACACATTAATGTGATGACCTCCAACATAAATCCTTGCACCCTTGTTCACAAGTCATTTTTTATCACTCAAAACTAGTCTCAAAATTATTTATTGTTGCATGAATTATGAGATGAATTCATGAGATGGATTTTAGAACAAATCCATACACCCTTGGTTATGCATTTTTTTGGATCATGTAAACCCAGTACTATAGTTCCTTTATGTGGCTTAGGATGACGGAAAATCCTTTCACCCTTATTCATGTGATTTTATGAATTTGATCGTGGTCATTCCATAGATTCAAGGAAGTTGGTAATGGTACACTGATCATGTGGTCACTCTTATTTAAGAAAATCTATAGTAAGGAAAAGTATTTACATGTACCCATGGTTATCTAATGTTGTGATGTGGATGATATGATTCCATGATATTGTCTGTGTGGCATGGTCATGCACCCTCGAACATGTAACTTTATCTCATGAGAAGTATTTTCAAGGACCTAACTATAGAATCACTTTTTATATGGGACATCAACCTCAAGAATGTTCCTTTTTTTATGAGGATTTTTCATGTAATATTAGTTCTGTGACACCTTCATGCACCTTAGGTTTTCGGTCTCACTATACAATCATGTGTCATGTGGCCTATTTTATGAAACTATGGCATTATATATGGAGGATACTTAAATGAAAAGTGTTCCCTAGGTACCCTTATTATGGTTTTAATATCCATGCTTCTTGGTAGCATGGTTTCATGGTGTGACCATAAAATTTCATGCCATGAAACATGTTCCCCAGTCCCAAATTTAAGCATGTATGGGTTTGAGAATGGTGTATAATTTACACGAGTCCCCCTCCCCAGGACAAGGCCTTTTCCAAGAATAGGTGAGTATTATATGGTGTGATTCCCTGGGGAAACTAAAGGAAAGGAAAACCATTTTGGTTAACTCCTTAAGAGGAAAATATTATTATGGTAGGGACTACTTTTGGGGTGATATTGATATAATCAGAGGTCAGGGACAACCTATGTCCTCAGGGAAAGTTCTTATGGGGAGATTTCATAGCTAACATAAATTAAATATGTTCCCTAGGTTCTCGTGATAAGGGTTTTATAGCCCTACTACTTGTAATCAAGTTTTCCGGATGTGGTCATAGGGTGTCATGATATAACACATGTTACTTAGTCCCACATAAGGATGTGGATGCATTTTATCATTGTATATAATTCAAATGATCCCCCCATGGTAAGGCCTTTTCAAATCATGGGTAAGTATCAAATTGTGTGATTCCCAGAGGAAACCTAAGGAAATAAAAATGGAGCATGTTAAATACTAAATCAGATAATATTGTGATTATAGGTACTAATACTACAGTCCTATATTATGTAATCCTATCCATATTTATGGTTATTCCCTTCAGTTTTGCACCAAAATTAATTTTCTCAATAATAAGAGTGTGACCCCCCTTAAGGTCACGCGTTCTCATGACTTTAATTTGTCATACGATCACCTAAACCTTATGTAGAGTGGGGTATATCTCTTGAGTCATTCCCTAAAAAGGTTCTTAATGACTTAAAAACACATTTAAACTTCATTTTTCTATCTCTTTGTATGTTAGAGGATAATGAATGTATATATGAATTGGTAATCCACTTGGAGTAAGCCTATCATTATTATATCTCATAGAAAAAAATTATCCTATGATTATATCATATTTCCTCATCAATTAGTAGACAAGGAATGATTTTTGATCATGGGAATCCTCCTTAGGTGGAAGACATAGAAATTCTTTAGGCATCCACCTTTGTATAAGTCCCTTAATATTAAAAATATTCTAGATCATGGGAATAAATTCTTCTACAAGTCTACAATCCTTCCTCGTCTATCTGGATAACAGAAATGGGTTTACACACATGATTCCTCTTTGGTGGAATCCCCAACCATACCATCAAATACCTTAAGACAACATGTCTACTTTCATATTTTTTATGAATCAAAGGTCCAAACTTAGATGGTCTTTGTGGGATTATCTTTAGTGGACATCCACTTTATTTTAAGTACCTAAAATATTCAATACTTATATACTATAAGAAAATAATACTCTTCAGTATTAATTAACCTTACACACCCATTTAGGGGTAAAGTATATACCAAACTATGATGACTTTGATTATTGTTATAAGAAATATATGTAAGAAACCTTCTTAAGTATTGTTCTCCACATTTCGCATACTTCCATAGACCATTTCATCTGTCCATATCCCCTATAAAGATCATAAGGCCCAAATATATATATATATATATATATATTATTTTTCCATTATGTTATATTCCCCATGAAGACCAAAATACCGTTATACATATTTTCACATCACAATACCCCTTGTGACAACTCATAATTATTTTCTCATAGAGTCATATTATCCATGATACCTATTACTATACTTCTCTAACTCCAACTTAAGTGTGTAACCCCTGTACCAAAGTATCTCTAAAATGGGAATTCTTCTTATGTGAAAGACCCAACCATATATCCATCTTCTTCAAGGGGTGATATTCCTATTGAAATATCCCAGAGAAGCCTCAATGTGTAAGCACCATACAAATTTAATCTTACGTTCTCATGAAATGAGTCCAATATTACACTATCAATTATTTCTCACACCGAGCATGGATAATGTGGTCTTAGAGATTGGTGATTATTATACCATTAACATGATATAAATGCATCAATATGGTCCTCCTTTAATTTGTAATTACAATTACATTTTCTCTTCCTTTATTGGTCCATATCCCTAATAAACCAGCTGCACACAACTTTATATGAATAATCCCTATTCAAGACCTCTATTATCACACCTTCCATGATATATAAACTTATTAGAACTATTTATACTTTGATTATTATCTTCACAAGATAATTTAAATTCATATATAAGGTCAAATACCCATATAAAATTATCAAATTCCCTCATATACATCCTTTCTTCATGATATTAAATTGCATTGTATATTACCATATGAACTACCTGGGTTTTGATCTTTATTCACAAAGGATATGTTGGATTCCTCTTGGAGTTTCAATCCTAATTATAAAACCAAAATTTCCTCCATGGAGGGTAATAAAATCAAGATTTCCCAAATATAGAAATAAACCAAATCATCATAAATTTATCATGAAATATGGGAGAACCTATGATAAACACAATTATTCTCATAAACACATGGTTTTGATCAGATCATTGGCATAGGGGTAACCGATCATATATTGGGGCTCAGGAAGGATTCATGAATATATCATAAATCTATAAGAGAGTCCCATATAAGACAATAATTCCCCCTACAAGGTGAGAAGATCTTAACCTCCCATCCTCTAGACCAATGTGAGTTCTAACCCCCAAGAATGCATGCCTCTAGTATACCCGTAGCTCATTACAAATGTGGGAGCCATTGTGTGTCTCCACGAATAAACCCTACCAACATGAATGATTATAAAAATATAATAAACCTCCCATAATCAAGAATCGAATGAAATATCCTATCCAAATCCATATTTTATGATATATAGTGGTACAATCTATCATAAAATCAATTCTATCACGTTATAGCATTAACATTATCACAAGTTTCCCATCGTATCCAATAATATATTCTTTATCACTTCTATAATTTGATCCCTTATTTTGTGAGACCAAAAAACCCAATTGTATCCTAAGATAAATATTATCATATCTTATGATGTGGTATAAAATCATGAGATGTGATAAATTATATGATATGGTTTAATTAGTCTTACTCTACAACCTAGAAAAACATAAAATCACATGTTAAAATGTCCTATATCATAAATATTAGTGGGATGATCCAAAAAATAACATTTATCCATGTCATAAATACATTATTATATTTCCAAAAGAACATTAGGATATATATATTTTTTAAAGAAGGTAGTTCCTTGGTCAAAGACCAAAGCACAATTTATTGAATAATAAATCAACAAAGTTACAAAAGATGAAAAGATGGGATTTTATTACAATATGTATCAAAAAGATGAAATAAGTTAGCTGGAAGGGAATCCAGACAAGTCACATTCTGTTGAACACCTTTGTTTGAAAGGGCATCATCAACAGCATTCGCTTCACGGAAGTCATGAGTAGTAATGTAGTCAATCCCATGAAGTGAATTCATGCAATTCATCCAAAGAGTGGTAAGAGACAAGGCTAGATGAATCACACCATTCCAAATAGCTTGGAAAATGGTGGTAGAATCACTTTCAATCCAATGCTTTCTCCATCCTCTTTGGAGAGCGAAATCAAAAACATTGATGACCCCCAACATTTCCGCTTCCAAAGATGATGCAAAACCACATCCACCATAGAAACTTCCATTGCACTGACTAGAAGAGTCTCTATAAATTGCTCCACAACTGGTAGGATTGGTATTTACCTTGGAGGCATCATCAATGTTCACTTTGATCCACCCTAGCATTGGGTATTTCCAGAATACTTCAAAGGTACGTCTGGGCTAAGGATAAATACCCACAACATGAATATGGCGAAGAATCTCCAAATCACCAACAGAATTGTTACAGCAGTCTTTTTGGATTGAAGCAGCCTCTTGAATCGCTATGAGAATTATAGATTATTTTTCATTGAGACTTAATTAGGGTTTATTATAAATAATATAATTTCTGACGTACCATATCTCATGTAAGAGTTCCTCCACAGCCGCAAGAAATATGTTTTTAATTTGTTGTGACGCTTCATGGCTAATACACTTTTTCAAAAGCATACAGATCGGGTCAGAAGAGGGCCATATGCAGATAAATAAGTCAAAAATGTAATTCCATAAAGGAGAGTCCGTAGCACATGACAAGAAAATATGATCAGAATCCTCCCTGTGTTTATTTCATAGTTTCCATTTAGAACAGAGTTGAATGCCAAAAGTTTGCATACCAACTTCAGTGGGTAATATATTATGCACGATAAACCAAATAAGAGTGATCCTTGAAGGTTTGATCCAAGAATTATTAAAATAGCTCACCCATTGAAAATTGGATTCAATTCTAGAGAAATTATGATTGTAAAAAAAATTTGAATCAAGAATTCCATTTGGAGTGGGTTCCCAATGAAGGAAATCCACAGAATTAGAAAAAGGGTACTTGTCGATCATCTGGGTGATGTTGTCAGGAAGATCTTTCCTATGAAGTTATAGAACATCTTTGATAGAGTGAATAGTATCCTCAAGGGTATTATTAGGAGGTAACATAGTTGTCAAGGGGTACTGGTCCAATTATCAAGCTAGAAATTGATGCAAGAATCAGCGCTAACCATCCATCTAGAGTTTTCCATAATCTTATGATAAGAGTTCCTGATGGATGGACAAATCAAGGAATTGATAAAATTAAAATTCCCTTTCAAAAGTTTATTAAGGAATATATGTTCTAGAAAATCAGTATCCTTATAGGTAGTGTTGATTAAATACCATGTGTGTCTAGCTTAAAGGGAATCATTAAACAATTTTAAATTTTTAATACCAATACCTCTTTTGTCAAGAGGTTTACAGCAGGTTATCCAAGGAATAGTAAATAGTTTCTTTAAAAAAATACTTCCCGTCTAAATGAATTTTTTTATAAAGGTATTAATGTTCTTAATGGTTCCAATCGACCACTTATAAATCATGAGGGAATAGACCATTTTATAGATGATGGTTGATTTCACATGGAAAATTCTACCAGCCACAGAAAGGGATTTTCCCTTCCAAGTAGATATTTGATTAACAATTTGATCAATTATATTAGAGAAGAAACTAGATTTAGGTCTCCCCGAAAATATCGGAACACCCAGATAAGTGAAAGGTAACATGCCTTCTTTAATTCCAAGATTATTGGTAATAATAGATTTTCATCGAGCAGAATTTTTTTTTCCAATGAAAATATGAGATTTGTTCCAAGAAATGGCTTGACTTAAGATATCCTCATAATGAGCAATAGATTGCTTGAGGAATTGAATATTTCTTTGATCCCCTTTATGGAACAAGATTATATCATCCGCATATAGAAGGTGAGTGGGGAAATTAAGGTTTCTAGCAGCCTGGATAGGCTTGATCTTATTTTGATCAACCAGATTAGTATGAAGGCTGCTGAAGTAATCTTCAGCAATGACAAAGAGGATAGTCGAAATAGGGTCTCCCTGCCTAACTTCTTTAGTGTATTTGAAATAGCCCTGAGGGATGCCATTGATCAAGATGGAGATAGAGGCTAATTGAAATAATGTTTTAATTCTCCTGAAAAAATTCTCATTGAAACCAAAGTTTATTAAAACTTTTAATATGAAATTCCAATCAATAGTATCAAAATCTTTTCTTATATCAAGTTTAATAGCAACACTACCTCCCCTTATACTCTTGTTTAAGTTATTCGTACATTCATAGGCGAGACAAATACAATCTTTAATAGACCTTCCTTTAATGAAACCAAACTGATTCTATGAAATGATTTTATTACATATAGAAACAAGTCTATTAGCAATAATTTTAGTGATAATCCTAAAAAGAGTGTTTATCAGGGAAATAGGTTGAAATTGATGAATATTTGAAGCATTATAATCTTTAGGAATTAAAGTAAGGAATTGAGTTTTAATTCCATGGACATATGATTTCATATGATATGAATCATATATAAATAAGGATAATGATATGGATGAATTATATATGATTTATCCTATTTTAGTACACATCCAACAAGGAAGTTTTTTGATTCCTAACAATATTTTTCAAGATAATGTTATCATCATGCATGAAAAATTTAATTCCATGAAGACCCACAATTAACCAAGTAATGGAATTATATATTTAAATATTGATATGATGAAAGCTTATGAAAGGGTTGAATGATATTTTTTAAAACATTTTATGGAGAAAACAAGATTTATTGAATTCGGATTAATATCATCATGTGATCCATTTCAACAATTTCATATAAAATAAATATTAATGTAGAGATATTATTATATATCTTATCTTCTAGGAATTTTTATAAAGGAGACTCTCTTTCTCCATAATTATTCATCTTGATTTTATATGTATTTTGAATAGTGATTATATGTGAAAGATCTCAAAGGGTGATTCATGTAGAAAATGAATAAAAGGGGACCTTGTATTTCAAATTTATTCTTTATAGATGTTAGTATTATATTTTATAGAGTAACAGATGAATAAATAATCTATATTTTTAATTTAATATATAATATAGAGAAGGATTTGGGATAAAAATTTATTTTTAATAAATTGGAATTATCATTCTGTCATGAGTTCTAAGAGAATAAAGAGTTGAAATGTGAAAAATTTCTAAAGTTTAACTTGTCAAGGAACAAAAAAAACACTTGTAACTTCTTAAAATATTGGGAATATAAAAGATATATTCTTTTCATATATTTTTAGTATGGTCAAAGAACATTTGAAGGGTTGAGATGGGAAAAATTCTTCAATGGATGGGAAGGAAGTTCTCCTAAAATGAATTTCTCAATAAGTTCCCTTATATGATATGTAATTGTTTAAACACTAGTAATCTAATACATTACCCTTATTCATGATTCAAAAACTTTTTATGGGGCCAATTGGAATGTCAATAAATGTTATATTAGTTCTTATTGGATAAATTATACATGTACAGAACCACTAGTAGACTAGGTTTTAGAAACATGAAAAAATTAAATGTTTTACTACTCATAAAGCAAGGATGGTGACTACTACAACTTTATGATTATTGGTGTTCCTGAGCCCTTAGATCAAATTACTTCCCATGAATAATTTCTTTAAGGAAAAAGTGTCATATTTGCCAAGTTATTTATTGAGAAGCATCTGTGGAGAAAGGAAAATTTTAAAAGATGATATTTAAATAGACATACTATAAATCCACTATTCATGTAATGAATTTTTTTTATATCAGATGTGATGATATGAGTATATCATAAGGCTTGAAATATATATTTCAAACCACTTACTTATCCAATCGTACTATAATATTAGTTAATATCGTATGGGGTTTTATAAGTATAATCATATTGTATGATATAAACTTTTATCCTATAATTACATGGTTTCCAAATGACACCACTGAGAGTAAAAGTAAGTACTGAAAGTAAAAAGGGGTCAGTATACAAGCCCAACTGAAAGAGTAGTACAGAAAAAAGGAAAACAAGATCCAAAGATCATTCGCCAAGGATCCTACCAAAAGGGTAGGAATAGCTCATTGTCTATCATCACTATCGCTCAACACATATATCAATCACCTCCAAGCACTCTATATCCCTCGATCCCCAATTCTCAATCAAACTGTCTATTGTCTACACAAGACACAACAAGGTGCGGTCGAAGCCCATTCAAGGGTGAGTATAACAATACTTAATAGGGACCCCGAGACCTCCGAAGGTCTCTCAGAATCCCACAAGGGATAAACTACAAAGCATGATCTCAATCACATGAAACAAAGTAAAAGACAGCTCACACCAGGTATACAACTTAGAGAACAGGAATAAATATTATGGTTCTTAAGATAGATCATTTTATTCTATTGAGTGGATCATATATTGATCTGAGAAGGGTTGCTCTACTACTGATACATAAAGGGTATCTCAAATATTGATCCATAGAGGGTCACACTACTATCAATCCACAAAGGGTCACACTACTACAAACCCACGGATGGTCACCCTCATGCCAATCCACGGAGGGTCTCACTACTGCCGATCTATAGAGGGTCGTCCTATTGTCGATCCCTATAGGCTCTATCTCATGCTAATCCATGGAGGGTCACTCTACTACTGATCCACTGAGGGTTGCACTGCTACTGATCCATGGAGGGTCTCTCTCATGCGGATCCACGGAGGGTCACTATTCACTTGACAGCCAGCCACATGATTCCTACACTTGCTACGCTTGAGTTATTAAGATTCTTCTACTCATACAATTGGTCGTACATCAACTGTCACGAAGTTCCATGAAGAAGTAACCCAAAGGACCTCCTTGTTATAAGGGTTTCAATGTGATAGATGACATGTCAATTGGACACCCATTCTGTAAAATAAAGGCAAAAGGGAAAATAGGGTTTAGTTGGATTCGAGTCCGATCCAACCCAGCTGCACTCCAACTTCTTCCAAAAATAAAGTATAGTATCTCAAAAGGATCGCCTTTTCGTAAGTGTACTCACACCACAGATGGCGCGTCAATCAAATGCATGATTTGTGAGTTATGTTTGATTTTGTGAAATGGGTCCGGACAGTTCTGGGTCCAGTAGGGGGTCCTGCACGCATGCGGGCTGGTTGTGCTGGACCGAATGCAATGTGTCTTCTTCTCTCAGCTGGCGGTGCCAGTGGGGTGCCACCCCTTATCCCAAAATAGCTGGCACAAGTCAGCCATTGAGCCAAACAAGTGGATTGAGAGGGCCGCTCCGTCCCCCCCCATGGCACGTCGGTGCCACACCTTCCACCCACCGTGGATGTTCAGCCACAGATCCTATTTTCACGGAACTTGCGGGTGCTTCTTATCTACGTAGCTAGCATGGGCTGGCTACCGCCACTGGTAACAGGCTCCATCGCATCGGCGATGCCGCACTGACGACACCTTTCGCGGGACACTTGAGATGCTCATGTGGCTTGTTTTTCTTAATGTATGCACCTACGGACCTCCCAAGTCTCCACCTTCACTACGAAGCCCACAAAATCTCCTTACCACCACATTGCTCAGTCTCCCAAAAAAAATGCACAAATATCAAGTTCATAGGAGGGACTAAGACTTTTGCGTATTGTCTTGTGCCCTCATCATTTGCGTTATAACATTGGGGTGGAACAATCATTATATAGGATAAAGAAACCCGCAAATCAAGACCCTGAAATAACCAACAAAAAGAACAAACGATTCAAAGATCAACCCATTAGTCGGTTGATCAAATTTTGTGGTATTTTTCAATAATGTAAAAAGGAATCAATAAACACATAAATCCCCTACCTGGACTCGGTCGAATCTGTTGTGGATGAAGGAAGAAATTCTACGTTCTTTTTTGTTCATTATCATTCATTTACCTTTCTTCTTTGAATAGGAAAGTCATCGACAATTTTTTAGAGGTTTACCCACGATTTCCAATTCATTCGCCAAAAGATTGATTAAATAAAAAGAAACCACCTCCACGTTGTGCTCATTAATTTCTATCATTAATGAACCTTAATTAATGAACCATTAATTAAACTGGCATTGCAGTTACACAATAAAAGAAACAATCAATTAAATTACCCTCAATTAATGTTTGTCTTTACGTTGTGGTTTCTCCAACCATTTATCAACGATTTAAGTGGGAAATAAAATAACTTAAATATTTATTTTATTATTTTTCCAAAAAGTCTAAAATTTATCTTTTCTGTCTGACCCTTTTTCGTTGAAGTTAAGTTTTTCCTAAGGGAATCCTGACACTACGAATTCAAAGGTGCCCTCAAATTTTCAATCTGATCACTGGTTCAAAATATAGAAAAACCCACTCGCATGTTTACTGAAAATAACTTTAAAAAAGTTCAAAAATAATTAACATTCACCCATGACCCACGCTGATCAAGGATAGGCTCCACCTAAGAGGAATACTGCCCCAAGAACTCTAAAATACTCTTATATTTTCAATCTGTGTTAACATTTAGAAGTCATAAGGATTTAACAATAAAAGAATTTTTGTTTAATTATTTTATTTATGGCCAAAAACTAACTTCCACTGTTAGCCCAGATCGGCTAATATAAATATCTAACTATGGAAAGCATACCCTCATGAGATCAGTGGTGGAATCTGATTTTTAATTCGAGTCACCATTCGTGAGTTATAATCATTTGAAAAATAAAATAATTTTATTAAATAATTTTATTTATGGTTACTCCATTTTCAAGTTTTCTCACAGGCGGCCTACGCTAACTAAACTTAAGTTTCCCCTAGGGAAAACCCTCCATCCTAAATGCAATGTTTCCCTCATATTTCTTATCTGGGCATCCATTTAAGAGTTATTCCACTTTTTCAAGTAAACCACTCATGCACGCTATTTAAATCTTAACATTTTTTGATGGGTCATTATGGGAACTCTGGGCCTCAGAATCACACGTCGTCTCAGTGCCTTGTCTTAAAATAATTCCATATAAAAAAATTATACAGAAATTACAGGACATTATATTCTCACCACCTTTGGGATTTACCTCCCTGAAATCCAAAACAAATGCTAATCAAACAATTGGGGTGCAATGAGTAAGAATATGAGCTTGCCACTCCCATGTTCACTCTTGGAGAATCCCGTGATTCCACCAAATGCACACTAGAGGAATCAACCATCCACGGAGGACCTTCCCTTGTTGATTCTCTATATCCACCAGGAACTCCGCAAACATCACCCCATCATCAATGTACATCTCTTCTCAGTCGATGACATGTAATGGATCATACAAGTATCTCCTCAACTGGGACACGTGAAAAACATCATGCACCCGATGCATCTATGAGGGAAGAGCTAGGTGGTACGCCACCTATCCAACTATACTAAGGATCTGAAAAGGTATGATGAACCTCAGAGATAACTTGACACCCCAAACAAATCTCTAAAATCCCCATCTTGGTGAGACCCTAAGGAAAGAGATGGTCTCCCTCCTTGAAATCCAAGGGTCTTCATCTCCTATTAGCATAAGACTTCTGTCTGCTCTGTACAGTCATCATATGCTCTTGGATGATCTTCGCCTTCTCAGTAGTATCCCATACTAACTATGGACCCATGGTTTTTGAATCAATTGGGTCTATCTACCATAGAGGTGATATACATGGCTTCCTATACAAGGCCTCAAACGGTGCCATGACAATGGTGGAGTGATATCTATTTCTGTACGCAAACTCCACCAATGGTATGTGGTCCTCCCAACTGTGACCAAAATCCAAGACACAAGTATGAAGCATGTCCTCCATAGTCTATATGGTCCGCTCTATCTGACCATCTGTTTGGGGGTAAAATCTATGATCAAGCTAGATGTAACTTGATTCTCAACTTTCAATTACTAATAAGTGAGGCATCGTGAAACAATCTCGGTCGCCTCTTTCCTCATCCTTGACCACCAGTACTGATGTTTTAGGTCCTAGTAAATCCTTGTAACACCAATATGTACTGCCAAAGGGGAATTATGGAACCCCCTAAACACCTCCTCACGCAATGTCACTAGTACTAAGGTGCATCCTATAAAAAGGATGGCGTACTCCTAACCTATAAATGATCCATCACAAGAAAGTCCTGAGGATATCTGAGCACGTCGAGCCTCTCAGTCACCATCCATGACTTGAACCTCCCAAACTTGATGTAAGAGTGGGGGAGTGACAGTCATAGACTGAAGGCAAGCTTCTCCATCACTATCCAAGAAGGATATCTTTATTGTGGATAGTTGTTCTATCACCTCACTCAGCAGCTGTAAACTAGACCTCCTACTTAGAACGTATGCCACAATGTTTCCCTTCCTAGAATTATAGACTATCCCAGAGCCGTATTCCTAGAGTAGATCCATCCATGATTGCGATTTCAAATGATGTAAGGCCTACGGGCACCTTTCCATCCACGTGAAAGGCTACCCCTTTTAACTGATTGATGTGCCCATCAACCCTTTGGTAGTCGTTACTCATTATCCACAGCCACTTGGTTAAAGTGTTGTTAATCCATACATAACCTCAAACACTGGGTCTTACTAAGACCTTCCGATGAAAGTCCCCCAATTATAATCTCAGCTCGCAGAGCTCCACGAGTGCCATCAGATATGCAGTTGTAGATATTGATTCCATCCCTAGGTATATGCCAATGTCGAAGTCCCTCTCCATGTGGGGAGGTAATCCTGGAAACGTATTTTAAAAGGATGTTCCCACACTCTACCACTACTTTTGGGAACTGAAAACTCAAAACACCTGCTACCAAGAGGTTAAGGATGATCGGCTGCACCCTCCTATGCATGATTTTATCCCGTGGTGCTTGGGTTTCCTTTTTCGCTGGCTAAGGAAAACCCCATTCCAAATATATAGATATACTATATCCTTTTTCCTAAAACAGTCAATATGAACATGATCTATAGATGACTAGTCCATACCCAAACTAACATCGTAATGCCTCAACGCTTCCACCCAAAGGTTCCAACCGAAACTCTCACCTCAAGGGTCAGATCACACCATCGACATATGTGTGATTATCGAGTCTCCTCCCATAGGTATCTCCGGATGTAAGGGTCAAGTCAAAAAATTAACTAGAAACTCTAGGTATTGAACAATATTCATGACATGAAGTAATGATTCGTACCTATTTCTATTAATATGACAGCTAGTAGTAGATACAGACTGTATCTCGAATCATTCCTAGAGCCCTTTGGTCACACTCTTTAACTGAATGCAACTACTCCCTTCCCTTGTCCTCCATCTCCCTGGGCATAATGGGGACCACATTGGGGTGGTGGTTGTAACATGTCAAAATGTATACCACCTCCTGCTACTCTCCTAGATCCCCTTCCATGTCTGCTACACTGCAGATTCATCTGTCCCTATCACTTCCTATTCCCAAAACATTTTACACATCCAAGTCCTTGAGACTGACATTGGTTTCCTAATTTCCCACTGGTGACATTCATTGGTTGTATCTACTCATCCAAAGAACTTTCAACCACAAAAGTTTCTCTTTAGCACCCCAACATAAGTAGAAATTCACATAGGAATAGTGCTGGATTGGATATCCCTAAACACATCTCGCTCAGAGGTCCGAGCCCTGAAGCACTGGTCGTATCGCATTAATCAAGTACCTGGAATGGTCGATACACCTCGACGAATACTCTGATACTGATATGTCAACCTACTGAATCTATAGAAGCTCTTGGGAACACATACCCCTTAGCTTTTTATGGAAAGTAACCCCTTCTCTGAGGAAGGTTTTCAATTTTTGTCTATGGAAATGTCACCTCATCATAAGATCTGGGTAGTCCAAAACCTATCATCACTCTGCTACTCGACATAGAAGGCTCACTTCCAGGACCTCCATAAGATCTAATGGTGCCCTGGGTAGATGGAAACTCAGTCACCACCTTAATCCAGTCCTTAGCCACTTGTGAGTTGGTATCACCTCGGAACCTGAGGGGTATATGTCACTGAAACTCGTGTATGGCACTAATCCTAGATGTGTCCTCTATAGATAGCGCTGGTAGTAACTACTGACCAACGAGTAGTGGTATTTCTGGGACACCACCCGAAGGTACTATCTTGGGAAACCATCCCTATATTGATGCCTCATCACTCTGCAGACCATCCTCATGGTCACACAGTGGAATCCTAGCTAGCTATTTGTGTGGAGGAATATTGAAAGAGAATCAAGATGAACCATGGTCAAAATGTCATACCATGTGAGATTACTCAAAAGAGATCAATAGAAAAACATTTTCAAAAAAACATGCAACTAGTGTTTTCATATACCGAGTCAGAAAACAGAATTCAGGGGCCTGGTGTATAGACATGTTTACTCATGCACCAACACTGGACTCCCTAGACCGAATTCAGAACTAAAGACACTTAACACTTTTTCCCCCACTGAAAAATGTAGACTCTTAGTTCTTATGGTGAAGACAACCGCCCTTTGATACAACCTTTTCACGACCCATCCGCCAGGGCATGTTCCGTGACAACCCCAAGCCTACCTTCCATAGGTTAGGGGATGGTGACTAGTACAGGAAACGTGAAACCTAAAAAGGGAAGTCATTTACTTTAAACCTGTACACAAATAGACAAGGCACACAACATACAAGTAAAACACGATGTAAGAGAAGTAGTAAAACCACCACTAAGTACCACAACTAAGAGTAAAAGTATGTAATGAAAGTAAAAAGGGGCCAGTATACAAGGCCAACTGAAAGAGTAGTACAAAGAAAGGAAAAACAAGCTCTATAGATCATTCTATAAGGATCCTACATAAATGGTAGGTAAAAATCGCCATCTATCGTCACTACCGCTCACGACGTCTATCAATCACCTCCAAGAACTATCTATATCTATCTCTCTAAGTCTCAGTTAAACTGTCTGTCGTCTGCACAAGATAAAACAAGGTGCGGGTGAAGCTCGTACAGGGGTGAGTATAAAAATACTCAATAGGGACCCTGAGATCTCATAATGTCACTTAGAATCTCACAAGGGATAAACCACAATTCATGATCTCAATCAAAGGACACAAAGTAAAAGAAAAATCACACTAAGTATACAACTTAGAGAATAGAAATAAAGATGATTAGTCATAAGCTAGATACTTTTATTCTGTTGAGTGGCTCAACTACTGATCTAAGAAGGGTCGATCTGCTTCTGATCCACAAAGGGTTTCTCAACTACTGTTCCATATAGAGTAACACTACTTCCTATCCATAGAGGGTTGTACTGCTGCCAATCTACAGAGGGTCGCTCTCATGTCGATCCATGGAGGGTCGTACTACTGTTGATCGATAGAGGGTTTCACTACTGCCGATCCATAGAGGGTCACCCTCATCCCAATTCACAGAGGGTATCTCTATTGAAGATCCATGTAGGGTCTCACTACTGTAGATCCACAAACGGTCGCTCTCATGCCGATCCATGGAGGGTCTCTTTTCACTTGAGAGTCAGCCATAGGATTCCCGCACTTGGTGCGCTTGAGTTACGAAGAATATTCTCCTCATTCCATCGGTCGTACCTCAACCACCACTAAGTCCCAAATAGAAGTAACCCAGAGGAACACCTTACCATAAGGGTTTCAACACGTCATATTGTGCATCAATCAGATTCCTGATCTATAAGATATAGGCAAAAAGGTAAAATAGGGCCCGGTTGTATTCAAGTTCGATCCAACCCGAACACATTCTAACTTCTTGAAAAACTAATGTGGATTATCTAAAATGACCTATTTTTAATAAGAGTCCTCATGCCATATACGACAATTCAATCAGATGCTCAGTTTGCATGTTACGATAGATTTAGTGAAACAGGGCCGGTCGGGTCTGGGTCTAGTAGGGGGTCCGGTTTTCCCAACTGGCGGTGCCAATTGGGCACCGCCCCTCCTCCCAAAACGGCCGGCAAGAGCTGACCGTCGCGCCAGCCGAGCGGCCCAAGAGGGCCACTCTATCTCCTGCGCGGTGTGTGGATGCCGCGCCTTCCACCCACCACGGTCGTCCGGTCGTGGCTCCTATTTCCGCGGCGCCTACGGGCGCCCCTTCTCTACACATCCGGCATGTGCCGGCCAGTGAAACCGCACTAACTACACCTTCTACGGGCCACCAAAGATGCCCATGTGGTCTATTTTTCTTCCCATTTGTGCCTACAGGATTACCAGGTCGTTACCTTCACTACGAAGCCCACGTAATCGCCTTTCCACCACGTATCTTGGTCACCAATGAATAAAACACAAAACTCATGAGAGATGGAGGGTCTGAGCCTTGTTTGGATGGGCCCGCACCCTCCACGTTAGCGTTATAACATAGGGGTGGAACAATAATCATATAGAATAAAGAAAACCCCAAATCAAGACCCAGCAAAAAACATCCGCATGAATAAATGAGTCATGGATCAACCTGTTAGTTGGTTGATCTGTGTTTGTTTTATTTTTCAATAATGGAAAATTGGAATCATTAAACACATAAATCCCTTACCTGGACTCAATGGAATCCGCTACGGATGAAATAAGAAATTCCGCATTCATTTTCATTGGTCACCATTCATTCTCTGTGGTCATAGGTTTCCCCACGATTTCCAATCTATTCACCAATAGATTTATTAAATAAAAAGAAACCACCTCCACGTTGTGCTCATTAATGTCGATCATTAATAAACCTTAATCAGTGAACCATTAATTAAACTGGAATTTTGGTTACACAATAAAATTAATGATTCATTAAATGACGCTCATTTAATGCTTGTTGTTAGGCTGCAGTTTTTCCAACCGTTTCTCAATGGTTGAAGTGAGAAATAAAATAACTTAAATAGTTATTTTATTATTTTTCCAAAAAAGTCTAAAATTTAACTTTGCCACCTGACCCCTGTCGGTTGAAGTTAAGCTTCGCCTAAGAAACTTCCAGCGCTTTTAATTCAATAGTGGCCTATGATTTTCAATCCAAGTGCTGGTTCAAATGATAGAAAAATCTGCTCACACATTTACTAAACATACCTTAAAAAAAGTTCAAAATTAATTATCATTCACCCTTGACCCATACCATTCATGGTTAGGCTATGCCTAATGGGAAAACACCCCAAAAAACTCAATGGAACTCTCAGATTTTCAATCCGAGTTACCATTAAGATTTTATAAGGATTTAATAATGAAATAATTATTGCTTAATTATTTTATTTATAGCAAAAATCTGACTTCCACTATTGGCCCGTGCTGGCCAATGTTAATATATGATTACAGAAATCACACACTCACGAGCTCAGCAGAGGTCTCATATTTTAAATCCATGTCACCGTTCGTGATTTATGATCAATTTAAAAATAAAATATTTTTATTTATTAATTTTAATCACGATTATGCCATTTTTGTTTTTTATCACCAGAGGCCTACACCAACAAAACTTAAGTCGCGCCTAGGGTAAAGCCACCATCCTGAATGCAACAGTGCCATCATATTTCCAATCCGGGAACCCGTTTAAGATTTATTCCAATTTGTTAGGAAAACCACTCATACATGCTATTTAAATAATAACATTTTTTGACAGGTCATTCCGAGCACTCTGGGCCTCGGAATCGCACGCTGTCTCAACACCTAATCTTAAAATAATTCCATAAAAAATTATTCATAAATTCTAGGACATTAGACACGGATACACCATGAAGGATGGATTCATAAAAATACCAATATGCGATCTTTATGATTCTTATAAATGATTATTGTGTTTCTGTTATCAATGGTAAAAGGTGCACACATATTTTTTTCATTTTATATTATTCAAGTTTTTTGTTTTGAAGAATGGTCAATCTTGGGTTTTAAGGTTTATAATTGGTTCCACCAACTTGATTTAGTGTTAATAAATTCTGAGGAACCCATCAGTGGGATCAAAGTTTTTCCATTTATTTTGATTCGTGAAATAATTTTTAAAATGAAGAAAATAGATATCATTCCAAATATCATATTACGTATTGTTAAACAAGATTAAGAAATTATATTTCAGTTGGTTTTATGACATGTGATGTAATAAGCTATGATTGGGTTGCACCATATAATATAGGATATCATTGGTAGTTATTCAATTCAAATCCTTTGGTTTTGGAAATATAGTAGAATATGATATTTTCTATTGATGTGTATGATACCATTGAATGGATGCCACAAAACCAAGTATCATATCACCTAAGACACCCATATACCTTTCATTAAATATAAATTTATACTGAGTTAATATGATGAAAATGAAATTATAATTTCTGATAGGTATGGAACAACTATATTATATCTACATATATCCATTTTGATATCATACAATGAAATACTGTAGGCTATAATTGAATAGTGAGATGAACATATATTTCATAGATCATTGCATGTTAGGAAATTCCTACATTTCCCATGTAGTTAGTTTCAATAGATGATTTCACTCTGTTTATCTTACACATACCACCTTGGTCTATTACAAAACATGTTTTTAGTTGTATGAAATAATTTACAATACCTTCAAGATTATAAAAATCACATCTTATCTATGGGAACTTACGACATTTTTATATCATTAAATAAAATATATATAAAAAATTTGTTTATCATATTTTCAGTCATGAATTTAATTCAACAATTTATAAATTTTTAATAAGTTATAGTAAAATGTATTTTGGAATATTTATATAATTTATAATGTTTTTCTATAAATTAATTAACTATAAATTGATTATAATTAATTTATTAAGTGTTTATGAAGTAGCGTTTTTAAAAAATATCTATAATAATAATTTCTAACATTAAAACACATTTTCAAATTACATGTAACGAATTATAATTTAGATATAAAATTATTTTATTGAAATTATTAGAGTAAGTTATAAATTGTATGTAAATTATAATATAATTGCAAAATACATTGTAGTTTATTTTTATGATTATGAATAATTTATAAATGTTAATTTCAAATTTTAAAATTAAAATTATTTATTTGAGAAATTTTTTAAACCATGTGAAAATGATTCTTGACTATTATTATTATTAAATGTTTAAATAATATTAAATATGTGATATTTATATTATGTAACTTGTTTACATAATAGAATTGAAATATAAAATTTTTATATTTCATATAATAACATATATTTAAAGTAAATTCTATATAATGAACAATATGAAAGAGATTATATTGGGAATAAATATGAAATGTTTATACTATTTAAATTATGTAATACTGATAATATATGGTTTAGTTATAAAGTGTTTGTAATTATTTAGTTATGAATCGTTTATAAATAGTTTATCTCAAGTTTATATACATGATTTTTTATCTATTTAATTATTAACTTTTTTATTATTAATGAATATAATTTCTATATTATGAGTGGTTGTATTATTTGGTTTAAATTGTTAAATTGATTCTAAATTATAATGCATGCATCTAAGGAGTTAATTCGAGGTACGCTAATAGGTTTAGTTTTCTACTACCTTACCTTTGGATTTTCCATGAGTTGTGTAAAGAGTAACACATTAGTAGGGGTTGGAAATATTTATTTAGTGAAAATTATAGTATTATAAAACTAAATCAGTATAATCATGCATACATGATAATTGAATAACATGAGATAATATATTGAGATTAAATATCCTTAAAAAATTATAATTATAAAATTCTTTTTAAAGATAAAAATTGTTAAGACCTTGATAATCCAACCATATATGTTATACAAAGTTGAGTTCCCCTATATTTTCTTGTTTAAGTAAATTAAGTAATAGATTAAACTAATTGGATTAATTTCCTATTCTTGATATTTGATTTGGATTACACATAGATGGGTGACCCTAAAAAGATTATATTACCAGAGAAATAATACTAGGTTCATCCATATGGCTAATAAGGAAAGGAGTTATCCTCTTAATTATATAGGAGTAATATATAATATGACTATTATATTAATTTAAATAAATAGACATATGTTTAATGAAACACTAAAGATACTAAAAACATAGTGAAATATGAATCTTGGGCCAACAATAGATACAATGAGCTTAAAAGGGTTCATTATTTTTATAAGAGGACACTTAAGAAAATTAATATTAAATTTTTATAAAATATAACATTAATATTATGAAATATTATGTTGTAGATAAATGATATGATCATCACTATCCAACTTATCTTTAATATAATTATTTGAAAAAATTAGGTTAGTGTAATAAAACATCATAAGGTTGGTAACATAAGAAAGGATCTTAGGAAATAAAAATACAATGTTTTAAAGAAAAAACCTTTTTGAGTAACTTAATTTTGAATTAGTTCAATAGGATGATCATAAAGTTGGTTAGAAGAAGCATAAAATGATTCAATAAAGGTTTTCATTGGGATTATTCTAGCTATGTAATTCATTCTATTATCATCAATGAAAATGATATGATAATGTGAATGAGTTTAATGAATTTTTACTAAATTTTATAAAAGTGTTGATGATAGATGGAAAAGACATGATATATCTCATTTCGGGTACTTTATTGATAGTAAAATTTGGTAAAAATTCAAAAAAAATAAAAATAAAACAAATCTAGTTGGAAAGACCAAAAATGTTTCTATAAATAGAAAAACTTGTTCATTGATCCCTAAAGGTGTTATCAGGAAGGAGGAGTAATTATTACATAGTATTTAATAGTTATGAGTATATTAAGGATTTTGGGAAACTCCAAAGAATGTACATTCCATGTATCAGTATTATAAAAATCAATTATTCAATTTTGGGGAGTATATAATACCAAATGTATAATTTATAAATGTTATGAGTATACCTTGTAGTTTTTATTCAAATGATGAATCAAAGGGGTAAAAATCATGTAATTGAATGTAAATAAATATATCAAGATTATATGGATCTATATAAAGTATATGTATCTTTATCTTAGTTCTCTTATATGATAAGAGAATTTGTTTTATAACAAAGTTGTTATGAACTATATGAGATGATGGATTAAATACATAAGTTTTATGATATATCATAATCTATAACATGATTTAATAAAAATATAAGGATAATAAACATTATTTATAGTATAAAGGTATTTATTTTGATGTTTGTTAAAATATGAGGAATTGAGATTCCCCCACCACCAGTGAAATATTTTAAAGAATAGTATTATTTTCATGAAAATATCCAAAATGTTAGGTCAGGATGGTTATAAAAAACAAATACACAAGAGGGGAGGGGGAGTGAATTGTGTTCTTTCAAGAACTTTTACAGATTCAGAACAATCCTCTTTTTATGTATCATACCTTTCTTTATCTCAAAGAATAGTGAGTGGCTGAAAAAAAAATAAAGCAATGAACATAGTTATGTATAGTGGTTGAGGGCAAAAATATCTCCTAGTCCACTCCACCAATGCTCAACTCCATGAGCTTAGTGATTTTACTTTTTAGTATTATTACCCTATTACCTTAAAATAACAACTGAGTGTAGGTAATTGATACCTTACAAGGCTTTTGAAGGGACTTATAGTTCTTGTATAATGAACAGAATGTCCACATCTTAGTACAAGAAGATGACACTTCACCATTTCTGTGTATAATTAGCCGAGACTCGAATAAATAAGATGAGTTTTATATGTTGGATAGTACAGTTTAAACTTCACTGTTTTCAGTAGCAACTTATAGAATAATTCAGATCTTCAATATATCATAACATTATGTAGATCTTAAACTTGGAATAGGATTTCTTCAAACAATGATAAAGAGAACACCAGACCAACTTCTCTGAAAAAGGATCCATTATTATTTCAAAATAATATGTAACAATAAAACATAGTAAGAAGGATAACAATAATATCATTGATTAGATTAGATAGGTAAAAACATTTATTTCTAAAAAGCGTAGCTCTAAAGGTAACAAAACATAGTTTTCTCTAATGTATATCTCCTTTTTATATTTTCTACTCTCTTTCTGATGAAGAATGTTACAATATTTATTCATCAGGTCGAACAGTTCCAAGTCAAATGAGCTCCAAAAATATCTCACAATAAATAATAATTATTTTTTAATTCAAAAACATTCAAGAGATTCATAACTTACTGTAAGAATAGGAATGATTTACTTTATTAAATATGAGCCTTTAAAACAATCACAACGATCCTTTTAATTCGACCATAAACTATATTTGAATAAATATTTACTTTTGTTAGCATCGTTGCATAAATCTTAGATAAAATCGAATATTTAAAACTTCTTCATTGAATAGTTGAATGTAGGGTTCCTTCATGGGACGAAAAAATACCAAATGTAGGTTTGACAATGTACAATTAATTACAAAAGTAGGGTTGATGTACCATATGTTTGTTTCCACAAATATAGGGTTTCATACCTATATAGGGTGTCTTAACCATACTTTATCGACAGCATATGGTATATGATCTATATGTGCTATTCTAAACATAGGGTTGATTCATTACATTATGCTTGCATATTTAGGGTATGAACAGTGTTTCCAAAATACATTTAATTATGTACATAAATCTTTAATAATATTACTCATAGTCTAATGATTTGGAAATAATTCCAGAATAAATATTTCAATAAATATTAATTTCTTGAAAGTAACTTAAAATAAAATTCATTAGTAACAAAAATGTGGGAATTTATGAACATAAAAACCAACAAATAAATTAACTAAATTGTTTAATTAACACATTCTCAACAATATCCCACTTTTTTATGGTCAAAAAACCCATAACATAAATAAATAGAATTTAAAAAAAATTATAAAAAGACAAAATAAATTTCTCCCCCTTTATTTTTATAATTATTTTTCACAAAGGAAACAATATCCCCTATTATAAAGACTAAAACTTATCCCATATTAATTTTTTTACAACAAATTTGTCCCTCGTAAAAATAGGAAAACTAGAAACCATGAATATAAACTAAAAACTTATCCCATATAAAATTAAAAAATTCAAACTTCCATGTCATTTTTGTGACATAAAAAAGATAAGAGCGGTAAAATTAACTCCCCTAAGTTTTTTATTTAATTAAACAGATATAAATATTTAAATAAATCTCATATAAATAAAATTATTATTTTCTTAAAAATCCCCCAAAATCACAATATATAGGAATATTCAACGAATTAAAAACATATAAAAATTTTCATAAGTAAAATAAAACAAAAATTATTACTTATAACAATAATTTGTAAGGAAATTTTAAAATTAAGTTCTTGCTTTCATAAGAAAAATAATAAAAAGAAAAAATAAATTACGAAGCAGCTTATAACAATAATTCCAATAAAAAAATATAAAAAAATTCATAAAACATAAAATAAAATAAAAGGGTTAAGAAGGAGTATACTGTTTTTCTAAACTTTCCAACCATTGAACTTTTTTGTTTAGAGTTGCGGAAACTATTGACGATTATTCTAATATACTTTAGACATCTGTTGTTCTTTGATAAGAAGAAGACAAACTATGTTCAATAAAAAATATTTTCAGTTTTTTCAGGATTGAGCTTTATAATAGCTTCTTTTTTGAGAAAATCCATTTGAATTGGCATTTATTACTTTAAAGATTCAAATTCTTCTTTCTATATTGAACTATATTTAAAATTATAATATTTTTTTTATAACGAATCAAAAACCATTTTTAATAAAAATTATTTTTGTAGATCATCAAAAGACTTTTTAGACGTATCCAAATTTGTTTTTAGCTTAACCTTTTCTTTATTAAATTTGTTTAATTTCAACATAATCCTTTCATAATACATTTGGGTTAAAGACACTTCATGTTCTTCAGAGAGATGAACATATTTATCTATTTCAAAATAACTTTCATATAAATAATTAACAAAATAAAATGACTGTTATCCTAAAAAAACCTAGAGGATTACCTTTTGTCTTTTGGTGATAAATATTTTCATCTGAACTTGAATTACTTGACCACTTCATATTTCTATGACTGGTTTTCAATGGTCATTTGAATAAGATATTTCAGAGAAGTAGAAGAAGAAAATGGGGAATTTAAATGTTTTAAGAAGAAGATGAAATGTTCGGCTTTGAAAAATTTAATATAAGATTCATTTTGTTTAACTGAAAAATACAAAAAAATAGATATTTTATCTTTGGAAAAGGTATGTTATGTAGAATATTTTTTATGATTACATAATCAAATGAAATTTTAAGAACAAAAAATATAAATATTTAAATAGTTTTAAAGATGTAAAATATTACCTTTCCATAATATAAAGAAGTATTGTTTTTACCTAATATTGTAAAACAATGCTTAAAAAGTATAAAAAAATTTTGTTTTAAGAAATTATAAAATAAAAATATAATAGGTCTTGATTTAAAGAGTAAAGACTATTTTTTATAAAAAATTTAAGAAATATCACTGTTTATAGATTTAATTTTTTAATAAACTAGAATAATATAGATATAAAAATGAAATAATTCCTGGATCAGTGTTCTTAGTAGTGAGAGTTTTTTATAATAAACTGCTTTAGAGTTGTTCAATATTTTGATAGAGATTTTTATATATCAATCAGTCGACCACTCAAAGATTCAATGATACAGATTAGTGGTGTAATCTTGAAAACCATAAAATGAAAGTTCATTTTGGTACCCATTTGATTTTAGGTCTAATAGTGTTAGAAATTAAGTTTTTAGGAATCCAATACAATTTAATTTGAGTTGAAATTCTACTATTTGGGTTTAAAAATTATCTTGAACAATAATAATTTTTGAAACCATAAATTTTTGATTTTATAAAATATATATCATTTTCATAATGGTCATTAATACCATAGCAAAAAATATTTAATAATATACATGTTATGTATATTTAAACCGGTAACAAAACAATTATTATATAATTTTTGTCTTTCACCATTACTTCCTATTCCAAATTTATCTTTCTGTATTTTATTTTTCCCATGGATTTGATTTAAATATTTTTCTCCATTTATTAATGTAATTGGAGATTATTTTAAATCATCAACTTCAGACATTAATTATTTAATCTTAGTGGCATGAAAATCACAAAAAAACTTAGAAGTATTATATTTTAAATCTATAATATATTTTGGAAAATTTTATTTTTATAATAGAAAGGTATCATAAGATTTTCTATTTTTTCAATGGTCATTTTTTATGGATTTATATTTATTTTAGAGAGTAAATAATTATTTATTTAACTCATTATAAGAATTTTTTTCAGAACTAGAGTTTTCATAGTAAGATAATTATACCTCAGTAATATTATCCATAAGATATACCATTTTTTTAGTATGCTCTTCCTCAGAATCTATATAAGATTAATCATGTGAATAAAGATAATTAATATAGGAAGCCTTCACAAATATCTTTTCTTTTCTCTTGTAATTTTATTTCATTTTATCTTTAATTAAGGTACAATTATCCTTTGTATGACTTATTTTCTTACATTAACCACATCTATTTTATTCAATACCTTACTTTTTAATTCTATATAGCTTTTCAAATTTTTTTGTAAGATCTAAAAAAATTATGTAAATGTAGATGAATTGAATTATATGATTCATTAATTTTAGTCTGGATAGTATCTTCTTCAATTTTGATATGAATTTTAGCTTCAACCTCCATTGAAACTTCATACATCATTAAAGTCCCAATCAATTTTTTCATAACTAAATTATTCACTCCTATAGATTGAAATATAGCTGCATTGATTTCATTCCACTTAGAAGAAAGTACTATGAGTATATTTAACGCTTGATGTAATTGGGAAATTGGATTTCTAAAACTATGAAAATTATTGAAAATATCTTGAAATCTTCTATTCAATTGATTTCTAGTTTCATCTTCATTCATTCTAAAAGTATCAAACATTAGATTTTTAATAGTTTTTGTAAATTGTATAACATTTTAAGTTACCTCATAAGAAACAAAAATTATCTACCACATTTTGTACGTAGTAGAACATTAATATACCTAATTGAATTCATCAGTTACTAAACCATACATAATAGCATTCCTGGATTTCGAATTGAGATCATAATCTCTTTCCTAATCACTGCTAAAATCTTCCAAATCTTTTTTAGGAATATCTTAAGGATTTAAAACCTTTAAATAAAACATTATTCCAATATTTTTTAAATAAATAACCATACAGGATTTATATCATTAATAATTATCTCCATTAAAGTAAGGAGCATGAATTGTCAACATACCTTCTTGGGAATCATAAATTCTAAAATTTCTTCATCTAAATATTTAAATCACGTTTGTTAGAACCAATAAATATTTAATAGAGCCTTCTAATACCAATTATTTATATCATATAGGTAAAAAAAATTCAAGAATAAAATATATACCGGTACATAACATCCTTTAATCCCAATTGTTAGGTTGGAATGGATATAATGAATACAAATACACAAGAGAGGGGTGGAGGGGGGTTAATTGTTTTCTTTCAAGAATTGTGATAGATTTAGAACACTCCTATTAGTATGAAACAAAACTTCCATTATCTCAAAGCTAAGTGAGCACTAGAAAATAAATTAAAGAAATGAAGACAACAATATATAGTGGTTTAGGGAACAAAGATTCCCCAGTCTACTCCACCAACTCTCAAATCCACATGATTTGTGAATTTACAATCAGGTTATATTATAATAAGAGATTTAAACAACAACTGAGCACAGTAATTTGACATATTATAATGTTATTCTTGTACTCATTCATGGTGAATTTTTTAGATCTTTAATATAGAACAAATGTAAGTAGATAGTTAACATTTTGTTGAATTTCTTAATAAATTGATAGATAAAACACCATACATATGTATCTAACAAATTATATATCTTTATAATAGAAGAATATGTAACAATAAAATTTATTAATGATGATAAAAACAATTTCAATGATTAGATCAGCTAGATCAAAAAAAATTTGTCTCCAAAGTATATCTCTGAAGGCAACAACGCATAATTTTTCCTAATTCATATATCCTATATATATTTTTTACTCTCTTTCTAGTGATGAATATTCCAATATTTAAATTGAAAGTTTAACAGTTCCAAGAAAAACTATCTCCACAAATATCGCCCAATAAATTGTGAATATTTTTAATTCAAAAACATTAAAGAGATTTGTAACTTCTGATAAGAATATAAACGATTTAATCCATTGAATATGATCCTTTAAAAAATCATAAAAACCCTTTTAATTTGATCATAATCTAGATTTTCATAGGTATTTACTTCCATTATGACTATTTCATAAATCTCAGATAAAATCACGAATTTAAAACTCCATCTTGAATAGTAGAATTTTCAGTTTCTTCATGTGATGTAAAAACACCAAATGTAGATTTGACAATATACGAATGATTACTAAAGTAGGGTTGATGTACCATAAATTTGTTTCCTCAAACGTAAGGTTTCATACCAACATAGGTTTTCTTAATCACACTTTTCAGAAAACTTAGGTTATATGATCTATATGTTATGTTATAAACAAAAGGTTTATTCCTTACCTTACTCTTGCACACATATTGTATGAACATTGTTTCTAGAATAAATTTAAATGCATCTAAAACACTTCAAAAAATATTCCTTATAGACAAATGGTTTGAATATATATTCTAGAATAAATATTTCAATGAATATTAATTTCATGAAAGTCACTTATAATAAAATTTATTAGTAACACAAATTTTGGTGTTTGTGAAAATCAAATCCAAAAAAGAAATTAACAAAATTGTTGAATCAATACATGATCAACCAAAAAAATAGAATATCATAATGATATGTAAAAATATATTATTTGAAAAATAATTCCAATAAAAATAAATAAAAGTTATTTCCTAGACACATAGGAGTGTTTATATCTTATAATGAAATTATAAAAAGAATCTTGTGTCTAACTGGATAGTGAGAGGATACTCAAACTCAGATAAGTTCAAAATTAACAAATTAAGGATTATACCAATCAAAGAGTGAAATTTCACTTTCATGGAAAAACATTAATGGAAAGGGTTCTAAGAATGACAATGATAGAGTTATAAATATTTTAAAGTAAAAAATATAACTTAATGACATTATAACATAAAATTTTATAATGTTAAGAAGTTTGGATATATCAAATGAGTTAAATATTAGGAATATATTATTAAGTCTCACCATTTTTCAATCTAGATTACTTCATAGATGTTACTTACTAAAGAGTTTAGTGTGACAATTTTATCACATTGTTATATAGATATTTTGTGATAATTACATTTATATGTAATGAGTTTAATAAAACCCCTAAAAGTGAAACAAATACAAGGTTGATATGGAATTTTATGATATAAAAATTTTTATAAAGGAGAATATATAATATTTGTAGGTATCATTAAAGGATTCTAATAATAAAAAATGTATATTATTGTAAAAAAATAAATCTATACATTATCATTCTTTCACATTGGTTGTATATATATATATTATTAACTGAAATAATTCTTGACCACTCAACACGTGGCATTAAGTTATCCCTAACTGATGTTAATCAATGAATATTATAGGTTATAATGAAATACTAATGTTATTGTGAGTTTGAATGTAGTTCTAGGACATATAATAATCTCATGAGGCAAAAAATGATAATTTTTCACTGGATGACCCACTAACTATATACCCGAGTGTCACACAATTTGTATTGAATATATTGGGGGTTGAAGGTTCATATTTGAAGTCCCCACTATCTGAGATTAGTGAGATACCTGAAATAACAACCTTTAAATTTTTAAGACTTTCTCACATAATCCTTGAGGATTTGATAAATAATGGGTGGTTGGGTATTTTGTTAATAATGTTATCAATTGAAGCTTAAACAAGATGGGATTTTTATTATTATATAAAAAATATGGAAAATGTACCCTTGATTGATATATACCAAGTAATTTTATGTTCATAAATTGATAAAATAGTTGACATTCTTATCTTTTGGGTGAGTGGAATGCAATGTGATCATCCATAAATGTTAATTATATGTGGTGTATTCGTTAACCAAGTGAATCTGTACTCAAAGAATATAGAACATATAAGTTGGTTATATGGCATTGAAATAATTAACGACTCATATTTAATCAATTTCATAGAGAAATGGATCATATTAAAATTCATTCTAGCATTCGATGTAGCTAATGGACATAGGTATACAGATACATGTCGTTATTAGAGATCATGCTAGATCCCTTTATAATTTGATTAATATTGATACATTGAAAGAGGATTATTCTTGATTATATTTATGAGTTGATGATTTCATATTTTTTACAATGCTATAAAGTCTCATGTTGTAACCCTTTATGGTTTAGTGAATAGGGATTGAGTTTAACTTAGAGATATGCTCTAAAATTTATAGAGTTTATACAAAAAGAGTTTGGGATGGGTATTCAAAAGATATTTTAGAAAATCCGATACAATGTGAAATTAATGAATACTTTCAAAAACTATTTTAGAATATATCTAGGTAGAGTTTTGGATATCATTTCACAATTTATTATTATGATACAATATATGGTGAAATTATACCATGTCTATGAGGTTTTAGTTCAATTAGGAGGCTATAAGAGATATTCCCTAAATCCATTATGCATGTTATCCATGTATTATATTTTCTATATCATAAGTGATTATATGGATATATAATAAGGAATGAAATATAGATTTAATAACACTTCGTTATCCAATTATATTGTACGATTATGTATCATAATATGGGGTGTTATACATATAATTGAATGATAGAATATAGATCAGAATCCAAATATTACATGGAATCTGAATAATAAACATTGTCATTTAATAATTCTCCATTCTATGCTTTTAAAATAATCTGGGTTCAAGCCCCTTTTAATCAAGGAAAGAAAAATATTTAAACATGGTTGAAAGGGAACTCTTACATGACTTGTAGGCCTAGAAATTACACAGACTAAAGGACCAGAATCATAAATTCATTGAAACATAAATGACATGTAGACAATAAAATTTGATGGCCCAAATTCTATATGGGTTGAAATCCCCTTTGTTGAGTCAAAAGTTTTATTTCAATACTTTCTAACCTTTTTAAAAAAATCAAAATCCACTTAATTAAAATTTTATAAATTTATAAACTTTATACATACAAATTTTTTTAGAATGTTTTTATAAAAAATATTGTTTTACCAGATATAGAATCAACATTCTAATGGATGGAACTTTATTAAATTTTTTCTGGATAGAGAAAATTAGATAGAGGTTTCTTACCTGATGGATATGCACCTTGTCCACCAGAAATATGGACATAAAGTTCACCATATGAATTTTTATAAAGTCTAACAGATTAATTATAATATATTCCCATTGGATAATGTTCTACAAATCTACAAAATAGACTTTATCAAATAGAAGTATACATGGTTTCTAGAAAAACTTTTATAAATACAAATTAATGGAAGACCACCATACATTCCATCAGACAAAGTCTTTCTATTCTATTATATGGAACCTAAAATCATTGTATTGATCCCATACCATGATGACTATTAGATGAAAATGATGTACTAAAATTTTCCAAGTGAATAAGGAGTGTGTCCAATGTTGTTTCAACCAAAACTCAGATTTGAAAAATATGAACATTTGAAAAATACCTATAGATAATGTTGTATTCTAATAGGTGGAATTATGTTATAGAAAGGGATATAAAGTTTCTATGATTATTTTATAATACCGTGTTTTGATGGAATGATTAATTGTAATAATTTATGGAGTTATTAATTATGGTATCCATTTTTGAGGTTCCTTATAATTTCCTTAACTTCTTCCCTTTTGTAATAATTGTGTCCAATATGGTATGATCGAGGGATTCTATTGTAAAAAAAGAAATAGGTTATTATGATATTATGATTGAGGGTTCCTCAGGAATGGTAAATAGATATTATCTTCATATTTGTATCAAGGTATTCCTTGGGTAAGGAAAAAACATTTACAGTAAGGTGAATACCATGGATACCGTAATTCATGGTTATTAACTTCCTTTACACTAAAGGTTAAAGTGTGGAAATTTTTTTATAAAGTTATTTTTATGTTTTCAATACACACTTTATAAAGTTTTTTATTATTTGTTTTTATTATTTCCTATTTATGATGTCCATGTTTTAATATAGTTTAATATAGTTTATTAGAAATAATTTATTACTCTTATAAAAAGTTAATTGGATATGTTATTTTTTCTATATACCATTTTGGATGGGTTAAATAAAATTGTATGTTTTATTTTAAAAAATAAAATTCACCCTTATTCTAGATAAATACATACTCTTTATATCATATATTTGGTATTTGATAAGTTTTCTATAATTATAAATTATTACACTGATGTGTATCCATAGATAATAATATATTTATTTTTTAAGATGGTGGTTTTATCCATTAGGAAATTAGAAAACTTGAATCCAAGAATATCACCAAAATTTTATGGTTCTAATAATGTGCACTAGAGACATCATATGAAGAATTGTTTTTATAAATATTGGAGTTGATAATTTTTTATGTTAATTTAAAAAAATCTAATTCCAAAGAAGGAAATGTCTGCTTTTACAAGAGAATAAAATTTTTAATATAAACTTAATCAATGAGTTTGTATGACTCCACTAAGTTATATAACTATAAATATATACATCCAAATTTGATTTTGTGAAAATGAAAAAAATATTAGGAAGAAACTAAATGTTACACACTTAGGGATTACTAAATTAATTGAAATAATTAGGGCAATGTTTTTTTGTAGATTATATAGATTTTTATTTCTTACATGCACAATATATTTTATAGATACATTGAAGGTTTATGAAAATTATTAATAGTATATAATCTATTGGAGATAAAGGATTAACTAATGAGAATTTAATCGATAAATTATTGATATTATTCCCAATAAATGGGAATCTAAGAGAAAAACTCTGGACGATTCAAAATATATGACTAAGTTGAGTCCATATGATCTTATTGGAACTGCCATATAATATGAGTGTTGATTAAATATTATGAGAATGTGAAAAGGAAAAATAGGGTAGTTTTTTCCTCTAAATCAATATCAGTTAAGAAAGTTATATCTGCAGAAAAAGATTACAAATTTTATAAGAAGAAGAAAGTAAAGGTTGATACAGAAAGCAGTTCACCAGAACGTAGTGAAAATAAACTTACTAATATTCTAATATAATGAAAACAATAGTTGGAAAAATTATTTTAATTACACGTAAAAGAAAAATATTAAATAAATAAGTGATAATAAACATACTCCAGAGATGATCTATTATGAGTGTAAAAAAGCATGATCTTATTGGACCATAGTATCATATACTAATGAAGAAATATAATAAAGATATAAATTTAAGAAATTTATACAATAACAAAGGGATGAAAATTCTGGAAGTTACTAATAGTTAGAGTAAAATTGGAGTAGACAAAACTTCTGAAAATTCATCTAATAATAGTAGAGATGATCAGAAAGTCATGGGTTTCTATTCTAATATACCAATGATAAATCAATGCCTTATAGATATTTTATCTTCCAAACCCATAAAAAATTAACTTTAAATAAAAATTATATTGATTTTGATAATGAATTTTCTTTCTCTTATGATGAAGAATAATATATTTAATCTGATGATGAGAAAACATTACTTTGTTTTGTGAAAGTATCCAGATATAAAAACTTACTTAAAAAGAAAAATAAAAAATTTATGAAAAACTATGAAAGTTACAAGGATGAAAATCCCAAATAAATTTTGATAATTTCTAAACTTCTTAGAAAAAAATTTAGATCTTACTAATGATTTAGATACGGAATCTAGTTTAACCTCATATACTGAGGATAATAATATAGTTTTAAAATTAATTTATAAATTTTTTAGTTTGAAAAATTTTCTATTTATTGTTACTTATGGGAAAGAAAAGTTTGATAAAATTTATTGATAGATGAGACCTCATTGAGATATTTATATAATTCGTTTTTATAATATAAAACCTAATTTTTAAAAACAATTATTTTATTACATAAATTAATCCCTTATGTATGAAATTTCATAGAGGTGGATGCTTAAAGAAAAAAATTCTTTAAATTACGTGCATTATTTTTGATTTTATAAAGCATATAAATCCAAATAATTGGAATCTATACACCACAACATAGTTTAAAAAATATGGATTCATAAAGTTTTATTTACAAAATAATTCTAGATCCATGAAATTTTGGGTACCAAAATAATAATATTTTTATTTAGGGGAAATAATAAAAAAAATATGGTACATGTATATTGGATGTTCCAAACATATTACTAGAAATAAGAAGTTATTTTATAATATTATCAAGTTGAAAATTAGAAAAGACACATTCAGTGATAATTCTCAAGGAGAAATATATGGTATAAGTGAAATTTATCCCCTTGATAAAAATTTAATTTTCAATGTTTTATTTATTGTAGGACTTAATCACAACCTCATTAGTAAAATTCAATTATATGATGAAGGATATCATGTGAACTTCAAGAATGATAAATACAATGTTCAATGTTCAGCAGGTAAATATATTCTTTCTACTTGTAGTCATAAGAATTTATTCATACTTAACATAGAATACCATAGATGAAAAGATATACCTTTAATTATTGAATTGAAGGATAAATATTGGTTATGGAATAGAATATTATAACAATGTAATGTTATAAAATTAAAAAAGCATTCAAATAAAGGACTAGCTAAATATTTATTGGAGCTAAGGTTTAATTATTCTATGTTTTTTATCCTTTCCAATTTGGAGAGAAAAATAATTCAATATTTAAATATAGTAGTGAAGTTTCAAATTTTGATGATTTATAATTAATGCACATGTATGTTTTTAGTCTAACACAAACTATAAATATTGGTAGAAAATACTATGTATTTATATTTTTTGAGACCACTTTTTATAAGTTGTATTTATTTTTAATGAGATTTTTAATGAATTAGGGTATTCATTGATTTCAATATGTTGAAGAATGCAACCCAAGCATACTGAGGAAGTGTTTAAGTATATCTTAGAGTATTTGACTATTTGAAAAATTCAATCATGTTAATAAAGAAGATTTTTTTTAGATATATTAATCACGATTATGAATCACTGGTTATAATGCATTAATCCTTAATGAAGATGTGTTCATAAGTAATTATCTCTTTATCCCTCAGTTTTTCTATAATTGGATGATATATATTGGGTGATTATTTTGTAATTTGGTTTGATATTTTTTCCATTTATGTACTTATTATATTGAAGGAAAATGTTATTTGAAGATTTAGAGTTCCATGGAGATGATCTTAATATCTCTATGATGAAGATGTATAAAGGTAACCCATCTATGGTTATTTACGAGAAAATTATTAGGATAAATAATTTTATTTACAAATTAGATGATTCCATGTGAAATTTTCTTATTATATTTATATATATGATGAATAAATTTCATGATGTTAGAAAAAAGTAAGCAGATGTGGAGATGTGTAGAGTAGGGTTCCACACCACAAGATCGTAGACTAGGCCACATAATACTTGAATATTATATAACACATGTTCTTTTTACACAAAGGATAATACAACTATAGTTCTCCACACCATAGTGATGGTCCATTCCATAGATCCTAGACTACACAATTTTAGTAGTTCTAGAAATTTGGTGATCTATAGACTATAGAACTTTTACAATTCCATAGTCAATAATGTGGAATATATACTACCCCATCGTGTGAAGACCATGAAATAGATATGAGTCAATTGGATTTTAGTGGACATAGAGTTCTTGTGGCCTCTACACCATAGTAAAATATCCACATTGTAGATCCTATATTGATGAATTTTCATGGTTCTGGAAATTTCATGACCTCCATGCCATATTACATTGACCACAACACAACCATGTTTGAACGTTATGTGAAAACTATAGAAAAATGATAGGATACACCATAATTCCTATGACCATGCCATAGAATTGTATTTTGGGAATATTAGAATATGTGTGCTAACTTGGATTTATTTGATAACTTTTGTGGTTATTGCAATGCATTATAACTACCAACATAATTTAGATGGCTAGGATATATTGATACAAAGATCAAATGGTTGATTTTCAAGAATGATTTGGTGTTTGGAATTTGAATTTGAAATTCAAATTCAAACTATAGGAATTGGAGGGATACTATGAAAAACTACTAAATACTAAGTAAATTTGAAGAGAATAATATGTAGAGAGGATTGTGAAGAACATCTATTAGAGATCCCTAAAAGCATAGAATAGAGTATCTATTATATACATTGAATATTCAATAAACATATAAGGAATGTGATCTGAAACTATTCTTTCTATTTAATTTCGGTGTGTTGAAGATAGTGAAGAGAGATAGTGAAACTCATTGATTTATTGATGTTGAAGAAGAATTAATGAGAAGAAGATGTTCTATTCAAAAATAGATTGTATAGTGAATAATAAGAAGTCTTTCTATCAAGAAATTATGGTTGGGAAAAATTTATACTATGAAAAAAGTGTGTGCATTTATATCTGCATATAAATGAATAGAATAAATCATTACATTCTATTGTGAAAGAGAAAGTAGAATAAAAAAAGGGAAGTAAAACTTAAATAATAAGTCTTGTGTCTTAATTGGTGTTAGACTTTAACATTTTTATTATACATTATTTTATATTTTTGGTATGATAGTATAAATAATTAATGAGATTCTATAGATTACAGGATGCACCAATATCTGGTACAAGGGAAAACCATACCCAATTTTATCGACGTGTTGATACTAGTGGATCATATAGTCTTGGTGGAATCCATATCATACCATGGACTAGCCTTTCATTTTGGCAGACAAACCTTATATATCATGATTCCCCTTGTGTGTTTGTTCTATTTTTTCACTTAAAATAACAAAGAACAAGATATATATATATATATATATAACAAGATAATCAACACCAAATAATTAAAGTGGTACGAGTGAGAATATGGGATTGAAAATTTTATTATAGGAAACATATACTAATTCACCCTCTTCTCCGCATATAACATATCCCAACCAATCCTCCTCAAGTGGTATGATAGATAGGGTAACCTCTATTAGATTTTCAATTGGTCCAGTACATCTAGGTTCACATTTAACTGGATTCTCAATCTGAAATTGTCCTCTATGAATATTTTAATTCTTCTTTCCTAAAATTATAATTAAGTTAATCTTTTGATAATTTATTTATTTTTTATATCAAAATTTAGTTTCTACTAATACCTTGATGAACAAGAGAAATAAAGAGAAGAATAATATGAACAATATTGTCCTATTATCAATAGAGGAAGAAGTTTCAAGTGTTCAAAGAAAGAAAGATAGATATTTCTTAGAAGGGGAACTTGTGGTTTTCTGCACCAAAAAGTATACGGAAAATGTTTCTACCTCAACTGTATCATGGGATAAATGAGATAATAGGTTATTTAAATATTATTTTTTAAATTTTCCACAAGAAGAAGATTCAAGTGGGTGTGTCCATATACAAATATATTCATCTGTTGATGCATTAATGGGTACAATTAATAGATTACCCAATGAACTATTTTCTAAAATTTTGGGATTTTTTAAAGTAATCAAGAAGATATCACTCAAATTTAATGTGATACAGATAACTTAGTGTAGTCATTGAGAGAAATATCTGTTACTTTCATTAGGCTTTAAAAAAATTTACTGTCAAAGAATGTGATAATTATTATCTCATGGTGAGATTATTCAAACATGAATAAGTGTTTATAAATACCATGAAAGATAAGTATAAGGATACTAAACTTTTTTATAATAATATCCATGTATGGAAATAAAATATGAAAAAAAACATTGATATCAAGAATGAACAATCATATGTTAAATCTAAGACAATCAAGGATCTTGATACATTTCTTCAAGATAGCAGTAAAATATATGATAAATATGTTAGGAAAATGATGAAATACTATGAAGATATAATTTAATTTTTTGAACAATAGGATAATGTGCTCATAATAATGTTTCTAAAATCAGAAATGACATATATTGAGTATTAAAAATCAAATAAGTGTGGTGATATAGAAAAAAATTCTATAGAGGATTATAGTGTCAAAAGACCTATATTATTTGATAAAACGATCATGAAATAATTTTATGATATTTCCTTAGTAGTTTTGATGAATAAGGTACCATTCAAATTTTCATTTTAGCAATTTTTTGAATCTATTTTCATGAAAAGAGCAGGGTTTAAATATATAATTATAGAAGTAATGATAAGAATAAGTGAAGAGGATCCTACCATCACATAAATGTTAGATTACAGAAGGATTATAGTAACTGGTTAACTATGATAACCCCAACTAGTGGCAATAAATTCCCTAAAATAGATCTAGAATTTCTAGATAGCATAAAATGTAAAAGAAAGGATCATGGTTTGTTAGAAAATTCTGGCGGTGAAATAGATTTATTAATTTTGTAAGTGATTTTTGGTATAATAATTTAATCTTAGAATCACAAGGTATTCCTATTTGAAGGGGGATCAACCTAAACAATAAGTAGCATCCACCGATTCATAATAACCTAAATATTTAAAACAGGTTTGAGAATATTGGAGATTACTGCTATAGTTTAAGTAGAAGTTGTAATAGTAGTGATGTATACTCATCTAAAAATTTAGCAAATGGGAATAAGTAGATAATAAAACAAAATTAAAAAGTTTCAACTTTTGTAAAAACATTTATGAATTGAAACAACATAATTATCCTAAGAAGCTTAAGAGGAAAGGTGGAAGATCACTGAATAATTAGTTGAATGCAAGTTAGGTTTGAAACAAGTTTAGGAAGAATACAAGTACTACAAAATATAAAAAGTATGTTTGAATAATATCCATGAGATTCCATGTGGGAAATCCAAGAAGTCTTACACTGTACCCAAGTACATTCTTGTTGTTTGGCCAGTAGATTTATAGGGAGAAATAAATTTAATAGAATCACAAGCAAATTCTTGTGAAAAATATAAAAATAATATTCCACAAGAAGAAAATAAATTTCATGAGCGGTTTTAAAAAAATGATAACTTGTGTGTTAGAAAAGTTCTTTTATGAGATATGTAATAAAGATAAATAGATTTCTAAAGGATGTTTAATCACATTTCCAGTGCAAGAATAATTCTTTAATTTAATGAAAATTGCATCAGTAGATGAATATGATATAATAGATAAAGAGAAAATAACCATATCACATAAATAAATGAAGGCATTATTGAAAATAATTCTACCAAAAACCAAATTAGATTTTAAAATTAGATATTGTGTCATGAATACTATAGAAAATAATGAAAATTGGTTGAGAAAATTATCTCAAATTTGTTGTCCACATTATGAGGAAATGATATCCAACTTATTCCCTTAACAATTGTGTATTGTATTTGTAATTACATGTTAGTGAATTGAAGGTAAATTATGGTCTAAGGGGGTGAACCTGAGAAATTGAATATGTTATCAATTCTGGACAACAAAGAAAATAATTCTCCATCCTATTATGATTCATCAATTGGTATTCAAATAGAAATATAATGGGGAATCATCTTTAATAAAGTTGTAGTATGTTTTGTCAATATTGTAATATAAGAAGATGGAGATTTCATCCAAGAATGATCTATTTATTCTCAAGTTTATTCATTATATAATATCATCCTTGGTGAAGATGTGGAAGTATTCAACACTGGACAACCACATAAAGAATCCCATTTTAGTGTATTCAAATATTTAGATTATCTTGGAGTGGATACTTGAAGAGATTCACCATTATGAATATACTAAGTGTTTACTAAAAAGATGATTAATGATATTAACTATGATGAATCTCCTAGAAAATATTGGTTCATGAAAATATGATTTTTTAGGGAAATTTATTCATGGTTGTATCATTGAAAAATGTAGGCTATCGTATTCTCTCTTCTATGATAATTAGTATCATATTCTAAAATAAAGGGTGATACTTTTAATCAGTTACCAATATTGATGATTTAAATAAGTTTCATGGCTATTTTATACTATTATTTATACTAGAAATTTTTTAATTTGTGTGTTTAGGTTAGTATAAGAAATTCAGGATGATAATCTTCTTGATAAATATGTATCAAAATTGGTACCTCAAGCAGTGTCATATATTGTTTTATTCTATAATTGGTGGATAAATATTTAAGATTGATTTTAACTGGTATGATTTATTATTTTTTTCAAGTTTAATTGATTATGGAAAATGTATTTGTCAAAATTAAAGCCTCTTGTTTTTTATACTGATCATAGTTTAGTAGAGTTATAGTGGAACGATTAATAGTACATTGCTAAGTATGAATTGATACCCTTTCCAAAATACTTTATATTTATGGTCAATAAGGGGTAGATAAAAAGTAAAATGGAAAATTTAATGATAAATTAGATAGAACATGAAATGAATGTTGACAATATTTGGGAGAGATAAATGAGAAGTTTTATAATAAGTTAGTAGCACATATTGACACATCATTTTAAGTTGGAATTGAAAATAAATACAAAGGGGTAGTTTTCCAAGCCCACTTTTATGATATTTATTTATTGTTAATTCGGTTTTCAATGAATAAGGGGTATTCATTGATGTAAACATATTGATGAATACAACCCAATCATGTTGGAGAAGAGTTTAATTTTACCTTGGAAGATCTGATATTTTGGAGAATTCAAAACTATTAATAAAGAAGAAGTTTCTTATATGTAATATTCATGATTATAAATCATTGTTTATATTGAATTCAACATTAATGAAGAATTGTTAATAAGTAAGTGTCTTCTTGTCTCTCATTTTTCAATCATTGGATGATATATCTTGGATTATTTGTTTGGAAGTTGGTTTGATTATCTTTCCTTGTAAGTACATTATATATTAAAGGAAAATGTGATTTTAATATTTTGAGTTCCTAGGAGATGTTATTACTATATATATAATGAATAAGTATTAAGGTGATCCATACATGATTATAAAATGAAGAATTTGATTTACAAATCATATGATTCCATCTGAAATTTTATTAGTGTCGATATATCATGAATTATATTCAAGATTTTTTGAAAAATTGAAGGAGAATTGGAGATGTTTAGAGAAGGTTTACATGCTATAGGATCTTGGACTATGAAAAAATTGATCATAAAATTCCATAACATATGTTTCTTCACCATCGAGTATACTTCAACTAAATTTTTACACATCAAAGTAAAGGTCCATTCCATAGTGCTCAGATTGAAAAAAAATCAGTTGTTCTGGATATTTGGTGACCTATAAACTATTGTCGTTCTACTATTTCACAGTCAATAATATAATATGTGGACTAAATTTTAGTGTTAATACAATTCCATACATAGTATTTAGGTGGATTTCATTGGCTTTGGAGTTTTGCTGACCTCCACGCAACAGTAATCTATCCATGATTTATAGTTTATATTGATAAATTTTAGTGGTTCTATAGATTTCATAACCCCCACACAATAATTACTTGACCACACCACAACTGTGTGTATATTTTTTGTGAAAATTGCTGAAAATTGATATGCCGCATCATAATTTATTTGAAAATGTTGTAAAATTAGCTTTTGGGAAGTTTCAAAGAAGTGTTCTAACTTGGATTCATCTGATGACTATAGTGGTTTTTTTAGTATATAATAGATATCAATTTAAATTAGATTATAAGGATATATTGAGACAAAGATCTAAAGGATGTGTTTGAAGAAGATGTTGGTAGTCTGAATTTGAATTTTGAAATTAAAATTCAAACAAGAGGAATTTTAGGGATTCTGTGAAAAAACTTCTATATACACAAAAAAATTAAATAAAAGAATGTGCATAGAGGACTATGAAGAGAATCTATAAAAGATCACTAAATGAAAAGAAGTGAGTATATGTTATATACACTAATCATTTTGTATAATTTCTATATTTTGAAGATAGTTAAGAGAGATCCAATGAAATTCAATTATGTATTGAAGTTGAAGAAGAAATATAGAGAAGAATAAGTGATGTGGAAAAAGAGATTGTATAGTGAATAAGAATAAGAAGTATTTATTGTAGGAAATAAATACAATGAAAAACTTAATTTTTTAAAGAAGTGGGTAAATTTTTGTTTACATACAAATTAAAAATGAAATCCTTATATGTTTATATACAATTGAACGTATAAGAAGGATAAGAGAAGTGTCACTTTGAAAACATGTTTGGTGTATCAATTGGTGTTAAAATTTCATGTTGTTATTCTAATTTATTATAAACTATCAGGATGATATTATAAATAATAAGACAGATTCTATTGAGTTTGGGATACACCAAACATGGGTATAAGGATAAACCCATCCCAATTGTATCCACATGTTGATGATAGTGGATTTTATGGTCTTGGTGGAATCCAGATCATACCAAGGACTAAATTTGAATTTTGAAAGGTAAACCTGTAAATATCCATTCCTCATATGTGTGTGTGTTATGATGTTCTACTTGAAAGAACAAAGACAAAGATAGAGAGATAGAATAAGAGAATCATCACCTAATAGTGAAAGAGTTAAGAGTGAGCAGAAGATATTTAAAAAATTATAATATGAAACCTATACTGATTCACCCCTTCAATATATAAAATTTTATAACTAATCCCTCTTAGTCTTAGTTTATGACTACACTAGATATACAGGGGTCTATTTTCTAGAGAATGTTTGAAGAATATTTTGTTTTAAAAATTTTCTAAACCATGTTAAAAATGAGAAAAGTCAACCATTGGTAACTGTTCATAGTGATCATAGTAGAGAATCTTGAAATTTTCATTGTGAAACTTTTTATAGTAAAAAATGTATTATATATTTATTATTATTTCCTAAAATACATCAACAAAATGGTGTAGTAGATTGAAGAAATAGATTTATTAAAGACATTACTAGAACCATATTGAGTGAATACTCAATTGCTAAAATAATTTAGGGCTGAAATCTTTATTACATACTATTATAGTATCAGTGTATTTTTACTTTTAACTTTCATTAATAAAACTCGATATGAGTTATAGATAGGAAAAAAACAGAGACTTTCTTAATTCAGAGTATTTGGATGTAAATTATTCATTCCAAATAATAAATATAATTTATATAAATGTTCCTACAAATATATACAAGTAATTTTTATTGGTTATTTTACAACTAGTAAGGCCTACTAGGTTTTAATAAAAATATAATTACTGTTGAGTAAAAAATTCATGTAAAATTTGATGAAACTGTTTCTTTTTTTAAAAAAAACTCAAAATGAAATCTCTGGATGATTTTACTAAAACAATATTTCAACCTATGATTGAAAATCCTTCACATGAGAGAACAACTGATTTTTTTTTTCTAATGTTGTACCTCTTGAAGAAATTCAACCAATTGTTGCATAATATCATATTAAAAACCCATGAAATCAGACAATCCTTGGGAATCACCCCATTGATAATATCATTGGTGATATTGATCAACCTATAAATTATAGAAGTTCCTTAGGAAATGAATGAAAAAATTATGAATTTATATAAAAATTCTAATGTAATACTCTAGGTGAGACTTTGGGTTAAAAGGACTATATAAATGAAATTTTATATGAACTTAATGGATTTAAGAGGAATTAATTTTGGATGTTGGTTGAACTTCATAAATATTTTCTAATAATTGGACTAAAATGGGGTTTCTACAATGAATATGATCAGAATGGGATAATTGATATAAATAAGGTAAGGCTTGTTGCAAAGTTTTATAATAAATAATATGGAATAATATATAAATAAATTTTCACTCTTGTAGATATACTTGGTTCTATTTATATAATTCTATCTAATACAACATTTTTAAATTTTACTCTACAGAATGTAAATAAAGTATGATTTTCCTAATAGATATGTATTTGAGGAAGTTTATGTAGAAAAGGAACTTGTTTTCTGAAAACACAAAACTCTAGATAATTATTTTATACATACCATGTACCTCTATAGAATTAAAATATCTCCCAGATCCTGATATGATAGACTTATTGGTTTTTTGTTACGAAATAATTTTGTTAAGGATATTGCAGATCCAAATGTTTTTACTATAACTATTTTTAAGGAAACCATCATTGTTAAAATATAAATTGACGACATAATATTTTTCTCAACTCAAAAATCACTTTCTGATTTCTTTATAGATCTTATGAAATTTGATTATGAAATTATCATGATGGGCTAACACACATTTTTATAGGTTTTAAAATTTCTCAAAAACCATAAGGAACTTTTAAGTCTCAATAGAAGTATATAAAATATTTAATCAAAAAATTTCGATATGAAAATACTAAAAGTGTTAGTAATCTAATAAAAACCTTAAAAACTAAAGATCTTGATGATTCTAGGAAACTAGTTAATCAAAATTATTTTAGAATAATGATTGGTATTTTACTATACATTAGACTTAGTCACTTAGATTTTATGTTTTCAATATGGTTATGTGACATATTACAAGATAATCTAATCGAACCCCATCTTAAATCTGTAAAATGGTTTTTTTTCATTACCTTAAGGGAACTATAGATCATGTAATATTTTAGTCTTCTAGAAATGATATTGAATTTTTTTAGATACTGATTTTGGTGAATATAAAATGGATAGTAAATGTACATCTGTAACTTCTAAATTTCTTTGAGAGGATCTACTGTCTTGGTCTTGTAAGAAAAAAAACTCGGTAGCACTTTACATAGTTGAATCTAAATATTTAGCATATGTAATTTATTGTTCTTAGGTGTTGTATATGAAACACACACTCACTAATTTTGGAATCGTTGTTAGTAAAAATACCATTTTTTGAAAAAACAAGTTCATTAGATTTATGTAAAATCCTAGGAAATTCCTCATGAGATAAGAAAATAAATATTAGACACCATTTCATTTAAGATCACACATAAAAAGAAGATATCATTTTACAATTCATCGTAACACAAGAACAAATTTATAATATTTTTTACAAAACCCATTAATTTTGACATATTTGAATATAATAAATAGAAGAATGAAATGGTAAACATTAAATTATTATTTATCAACTTATTTTTTATCCATATTCTAAAAGTAATAAATCCTGGAAAAGTGGGGATATTTTTTTTAAAATTTTCTTTCTAAACATTTTACTTAAAATTTTTGGAAAAACTTTTCTCATATTTTTCGAAGCCATTATATTCTTAAATTTTTTCAAAAAAAGTTTTACCTAAATTTTTTTAGAAAAATATTTTGTTAAAAAATTTCAATTTTTCATAAACTTATTAATTTTAATCAGTAAGAGATACAAACAAAGGTTAAATAGACAAAAAAATTGTTTTTTATGTTTTTTGGAAACGAAGAAGTTCATATTACTGGATTTTTTATTGGAATGTTTGTATTTTTTAATCCGAGAGGTAAACATTAAAATATTTTATTTTAAATCATATGGCTAATATTATATAATTTTCTATGTTTTTTATGAAATTTTATTTTCTACTTTTTTTCATGATTTTTAGTTTCATCAAGTTTTTTTTATCCGATAAAACTTATCCCAAAAAGTAAAAAACTTTAGGATTTGAAACTTTTTCCCTATTTTGAGGAAAATTTATCATCCTTTAATATATTTAAAAGATTATATATAAGGAATTTTATTTAATTAAATTCAACCATATCTCTATTTTTCATCTATATAAAGGATATATGGGTCACTACACCATTATCCCAATTTGTGTGTGGATAAATTATGCTACTTAGAATTCACTCTATCCATTTGTTTATGGTTGATCCATTCATAAAAATTTTGTCTAATCAGAATCATGGTATCCTCAAGTAACTTCACAAGAATAATAATTGAAAAATAAAGGCTAATTCAGAGAGAATGGTTTGAAAAATATGATGTTCTTTTGAATTTAGTAATCATTTTTTAAGGTTGGGAATATGTTTCTATTTCTAAAAAAGACATTGATTTACACTATCTTGATATAGTTATAGAGTTTTATATCTATGCTAAGTTTAGTGAAATTTATGTCTTAAAGAATGTTTCTTTTATTCTTTATGTAATATTATACAAATTTTTTATCAATAAATAGGATGAGTTAGTAGAGAGACCATTAGAAGGTGAATATATCCTTGCAACTCATAAGTTTCTATAAAAACTTAGTAGTTTCAAAAAATCATGAGTTGAAACTTTGTTAATTACATGATATGATGAAGATAGGAAAATTTATCATTTATCCCTAGTTTAAAGGATTGTATCTTTTGGGATACATAATTTTTTTATATCAATAAAAGGGGGTAGTGTCATAATTAAAGTACAAGATATCATTGTTTTGGATTTTCTTATAAATATATTAAAGTTCAATTGATTGAAGTTCATATTCAGTTTCATAAAAGTTGATAAATCTGGATCACCAATGTTGAATATTATCTTATATCCAAGTTTCATCAATAATGTTTTAGTAATCATTATGGAATATCAAATAATCAAGAATGAAGAAACTCTAATGAGGTAGAAGGCATCTTATATTAAATAAAAAATAGTCGACAAGATAAAGCATGTTTGTGTTCCATATTTAAAGAAGGATTGGACCTAATGTTATTTAAACCAACTCTAATATATATAGAATATGGACATTTGAAAAATTCATATAAATATAGGTTAATTTGAGGAGGATTAAGCATGTTATAAAAAGTTATCTAAAGTTTTTATGAATATTTTTCAATATATTCTAATGATAAAATGATTTATTATAATATTTTAGAGAGTTTTTACTTAAGGCATTAGTTGTTGAGGATCTTTGTAAATAACTTAGGTTATTTGATTTTGAAATTATTGTGTTTGATATTGAGTGACCGAGGGATTCCATTATAAAGTAATATAAAGTTTACTCTGATCTTTTGATAGGGGGTTCCTAGAGATAAAGAAACAGAGGTTATTTTGATATTTTTGTTGAGAGATTCCTTGGTTAAGGAAGAATAACCTTTATAGTAAGTTTAATAATATGGATACCTTATGCCATGGTTATTCACTTCCTTTACAATGAAGGTGAAAGTGTGGATACTTTGTTATAAATTTATTTCTACATTTTTCTTATACTCTTTATAATGTTTTGTTACTAATTTCTTTTACACGTTCCTATTTACATTGAGCATGTTTTAAGAAAGTCTTATATAGTTTGTTATAAACACATTATTATAATGGAAATAAAGTAAACCATAGAAATTATTTTCCTAAAATACCTTATAAAATAGGCTATGGAAAATTGTATGTATTATTTTATAAATTACAATTCACCCTCATATTGTAGTTAAAAAAATAGTATTTTGATATTGCACCATTTTATTATCCAAGAGTCCTATTTTTTATCCCAAATTACCCTTTGGGGAATATAAATTCTATAGTTCCCATAGACATTACAATAACTTCCACCATACCTTTCACCACTACAATAACTGCAATAGTTTCCTCCCCTACTTTAGTGTCACCATTACTAAAATTAAACCACCACTATAGTAATTTATATAGTACCTATGAAGTCCTCTAAGCTTAGGTCCATATAGGGTTGAACCTCCAACCTCTTGGATTCTAAGAATGGGTTGGTACTACTCAGGAACCACCTCAATGGAAGTAAGAGTGTTTCTTGTTTTAAAACTCATGATTTGGTCATTGAATTCATGAGATGAATATACAGTTGGATAATGAATTAACCCAAACAATAAGAATTCATGAGTTAATTCATTGGAGAATTTATATGGACAAATAAGGAATTGAACACCATTGAGATAGTTTGGTGTCATCCATGTGAGAGCTTACAAATGAATTCACTAATCCCTTTCCCCCCACACCCATTTCCTGAGTGAGATCCTAAAAGATAATGGGTGTGTAGACGATCATACCTGAACCTTAGGTGATTCAAGTATAACCCATGGATACACTATAGGGGAGGGAGTAATTTGGTTTCCCATAAGGTATCTCTATCAAGAATATGGATTAATATTATTATTTCTACGATCAATAGTTAAAGGTATACACAAACATGGTTTTTTTATATTAGGTTTTTTTATGTTTTTGGTTTTAATGATTATTAGATTTGGGTTTTAAGGTTTCTAATATCATATAATACCTTGATTAAGTGTTAATAAATCATTATAAATATATCACGTAATTTTAAGAGGATTAAAATTGATTATATTGTGATGGATAAATTGATTTGTGGTTGTGTGACAATAGTGTTAGGTGCATGAATTCTTCCTATTTTAAAGTTATGAAGGAAATTTTTGTTCAGGATTCAATAAATGATGAAGGTAGAGATTTGTGTGTTGAAATAATTTTAATATCATTTAATTTTTGGGATTGGATCATTATTTTTTTGATACAAATATTTCCCAGTTCTTTAGTTGATTGGTTGATTTGATACCACTTAATAAAAAAGTAATATTTAGTTCAATTTACTTATTATTTAGATATTCAAATTTAATTTTTCTTTAAATTATATATATTTAAATATATTTGGTGTAAAAATATCCGAATTAATTTTTAATATTTTGTTGGTGAGTATTAATGGTATCCTTATAATAAATATAATGTCTCACTAGAGACATACTGTGTCTGAGGATTGATGTCCACTATACATGGAGGAAACCAAATCCATGGATAATTCAATTTTATATATTTTTCTTCTTTATATAATATATATATATATTATGTAGAATAAGATTAAATTCATGTAGGTTTTATAAGTGATATATGTTTTTTCATTAGATTTATCATTTTGATCATAGGATGATTTAGGAATCATGTGTTTCATTGTGGTTTTTTTAATTGTGAGAAATTGAATTTTTTTTTAGAAACAACCATTGAATGAATTTTTGTATTTGAATGGAAGTGGATATTGTTTGTTTTAGAGAATATATAGGGGTGTTATGTCACCATTTTATAATTCTATTATTGGAAAAAAAAATTGATTAGGTGACCTGAATTGCTGATGTCCATATTTCATGAATGTTTTTAGAATAAATTCTTATATTTATCTTTTTAGTAGGGTATAAAGTTAGAATGTGATTTTTATATATATATTCTAGGTTTATCATTGGGTTTGGTACATTATATAGCTATAGTGAATTGGATTCCACTACTTATAGAGGTGAAATATGTTTTAGATGCATTGGTTTTCTCTAAAGTAATTGTTTTGATAAATATCTTCATGGAGACAGTTTTAAAAGTTCTCATTGATGAAATTAGTCCATGTGATTGAAATATATCATTCATCTATATTATTATTCAAAAAAATTTGAGCCTTTCCAAATATTTTTTATCTTTTTGATTTTTCTTTTTTATGGAGGTTTAGTAATAAAAATTAACATTAACAATAATCACTACTAGAATTCCCATTTTTTTCAACGGGCTATTTGCGACGGGATGCCGTCGCAAATAGCATTTTGCAATGGGCCCCCGTCGCAAATAGCCCATTGCAGAAAACTACGTTGTAACATATATTTTTTGTGACGAGCCCATCATAAAATATATCTGTTGCAATGGGAATTTTACCTGTCGCAAAAAACCTCTCGATTATATACATTATATACCAAATAACCTTTTGCGACGAGCCCATCGCAATTAGTTTTTGTGGCGGAGAACTTACCCATCACAAATAGAATTCCGATTATATACATTATATACCCATAAACCCTGTGTGATGGGCCCATCACAAATACTAATTGCGACAGGCCTGTTTTCCCGTCGCAAATACTAATAAAAAATATATTTCACTAATTCGCAACAGGGCCCCGTCGCAAAAGACCCCATCGAAAATACTAAAACTAATTAAAAAATAATAATAAAACTATGACTAATGAAAAAATTATATTATTATTTTAGAAATAATAAAAAAATAAAAAATATTATTATTATTAGTAAAATAAACAAACATTAAAAAATATAATACTATAAAATTATAATTAATAAAATTATGATTAACAAAAAATTAATATTAATATTATTAAAATAATAAAATAATAAATAATTATCAAAAGTTTCAATATTTTCAAACAAAATTAAAAAAATCATAAAATATTATTATTATTAGTAAAATAAACAAATATTAAAAAAATATAATACTAATAATAAATAATAAAATATTAAAAAAAATAAAATTAGGAAATATTTCCACCAATATAAAAGATAGAAACTGTAAATAGATTATATTATTACAAAACATGAATTCAAATGTTTTTGACATAAAAATTACTGGGGGTCGTCTGGAGGAGGTGGAGGAAACTCCATCCCTAAACTACGAGTCAGACGACGCATGTACTCCATCTGCTCATGATACTCCTACTGTCGTCGCTGCTCCAATCGACGCAGCTCCTCCTCGTGATGCTTCTCCTGCTGCTGCTGCCGCTGACACATCTCTTCAGGTTTCTTATTAAAATTCTCTATAAGCTTAGCCTGAGTTCGCAACTGCTCCTGATACTGTGAGCCAGAAAATGGTGTCTCTCCATGAGCTCTTCTCGATCTGGATGTCGATATCACAAAAGTAACATAATAAGTAACAAGAGTAAAATGAGAGCTGATACCAACTACTCGGACCTTCTCAAATACATACTGAGTCGCCTGCATCCATGCCGCCTCATCGAAATAGTGAGCACTGTTCTGCTCAGTCGTCTCGTCCTGACCCTCAGCATGTGTATGATAGGTCGCAACCTCATATGACTCCTTCAATTCCAATTTAAAATTAAAATTGTGAAAATATTATATGTAGTTAATTGTCAAAATAAAAAAATAATACTAACCACAATCTGATGTTGGTGATCACCTCTAATCTATCCATTGGCTGAATCACTACACATCCTCTGATAAATTCAGAACTCCGTAATATCGGGATGCTCGACTGCCTACAGAAATATAAGATAAACTGTTTATATTTAAAGTTATATAAAATATTTAAAAAATATACTTACCAGATGATCTCTATGTGAAATGAATGTACGACTACCAACACGATGCATCACCTCTTGTATCCCCTAGTTCTGCCATCCCACTAAAGATCTCCTTTGAAATCCACCACCTGACCATTGTAAACAAAATCCATCCCAAATGTGAGATGAAATGTACTCTGGTCGGTGAGCTCTACACGACTCATCAAATTCTGTCACTCCAGCTTTCTTAATGGTTATCCTTCTCAAATTGTGCAAAAACTTACGGAAAAGGTCACGCATAGAAACCTTCCATGCCGTGTGTATAGCATCGCACATGATATCATCGATAGGATACCATAAACCATACAAATAATTTATAATATCAATTTTTTAATAAAATAAATTTCAAAATAAATATTATTTATTTACGTACCATCCAATGATGGAACATGTCACATCGCACATCAATGAGAATATGTTCGCATGTGATCCATGGAAGAGAAAAATAATTGTGCAAGATAGCACTCCCCTATCCAGTAGCTACATGTGCAAAACTATGAAAAAGGAATAAATAATCAAACAATTACTATATATATAAAAAAATTAATAAAAGATAACTAAAATATATAGGTTACCATACCTCCGTGTGTGTGGATCGAAACAAAGATGTGGACGTCGCTCGGGGATAGGGTCAGGAATCATCAGTCGTGCAAGACCACGCCTCCTATGCGTACCCCCTGAACCACCAATAGGATGAGGGTCAGATGATCCAAAATATCCCTCATCCAACGGTAGGTCAACCTCCTGCAACTTGTGAAATATATCAGAGTCCAACTGAAACACAAAATGATTGTTGTTAGAAGATAGTTGAAAATAACTATTATATATAGATAGATATTAGTTATGATTATAACCAGCATTTAATTGTGTCAATGTTAATATTCATCCTCTTCTCCATAGCTATCAATGTCAATGTCTTCATCTTCCTCATCTGCATAATAATTATTCATATGAGTTTCATTTTCTGCATCTCCTTTCATTTCAAATTCATTTGTAACATCATTAACATCTTCATCACCATCGATCCTTAATTGTGAGGTGTCATCATCGATATTCATGTCCTTGAATCAGATGGATTTTGAGCTGTCTCTTGAAAAATTTAAATTCCTTCCACTTCATCACAACCAAATTCAGTATGAGTAAACTAATTTTCTCGAGATTTTATTTTTATTATGCTCCACCAATTGCTCAAGTCTCTTTAATTAGCAAAGTACTTTTCATAATAAATTTGATATGCCTATTGATCCAGTAAAGATGGTTCATTTACTATAAGAAGACTTTTATATTTAGTATCGATGATTCCATGAGTCAGATGAACATGAAAGCCTCTCTCAGTATCCAACCACTGACATTTAAACATTGTTATGTAATTCTGTCCTAGATAACACAGCTAAATAATTTCATCCAAAATGCCATAAAAGTCAACTTTAGTTTCTCTGTGATGTGATCCTCTTAAGAAAACTCTAGTATTCATTGTTTTTTTATTCCCCTTATGCATGTGTATGAAATAGAAATCTATTCACCACATATGAATTATAATATTTACCATTTTGGATGGTGGGTTACTCAATATACATAGTCGCTTATCAATTTTATCATCATATTGAGACACCTAAAAATTTTTAAAACAATTATCAATATAATAAATAATAAACGGAATTGATATTAAACCATCAATAATTTATCTTACCAGTTTTTTAAACAATTGAGAATTTTTTTTAGTCTGTGTTCTTCAAGAGCAGCTGTTGTAATTTGTGGAAGTTGTTTCTTGATATGATTATCATATAAAGTACAAATAAAATAAGTTTAAATATTGTAACATAAATTATAGAATAAGTGATAGAAGCACTCACAAGACAAATGATGTCATTTCTTCACAGTTGAGCAGAACATATGTATGATCTCTGTGATGTTCATCATCTGAAAGCCATCGTTTATGAACTCCACTGAAACCATGATTTGGCTGATTAAAAAATGTTAATTGATTTTCCATTTCATCATTAACATTCCCATCATTTCGTCACATGCGATTTTGTTTTAAGGGATATTGATATTCAAAATAATGAGAGCATAAAAAAGTAATTTCCTCTTGAAAATAAGCTTCAGCAATTGAGCCTTCAACTGATGCTTTGTTCGGTACTTTTTTCTTCAATTTGTACATGCATCTCTCGAATGGGTATATCCATAGAAACTGTACTGGACCTCCACATTTAGCTTCATGTGTAAAATGTAATATCAGATGTTCTATTGTGTCAAATAAAGCTAGCAGAAAGATTTTTTCCAGTTTTCATATAATTACAGAAACATATTCTTCAAGTTTTCTTTGCACATCGTAGTCCATTGTCCCTGCAGAAATGACTCGAAAAAATTATGATATGTCTGTTATAGAATCCCAAATCATAGAATTCAACAAACCTCTAAATCTAATCGGCATTAGTCTTTCAATTATAACATGACAATCATGACTTTGTAATCCAGTAATATAACCATTCTTAACACATCTACCCAAATTGGAAGCATAGCCATCTGGAAGTCTCAAATCTGCAATCCACTAACAAAATAATAATCAGCTCTCTTTGAATAGTGTATAAGCTACTTTTGGCTTTATTAACCTCTGTGATCTGACATTTTAAAATAGTTCAAGTTCTGGTCACCTATAAATTTGGGCAAGATCTAATCGTACCTTTACAGTATCTTTGTTCTTACCTGGTGTATCCAAAACTATATGAAATAAATTATCAAAACAGTTCTTCTCAATATGCATATCATCCAACATGTGGCGGACCAAAAAATCAGACCAATACAGAAGATCCCAAAAAATGCTCCGTTTTATCCAAGTATGTTCTTTCCAAAAGCCATGAATTTTCTTTTGGTTTACTGTTGGTCTAAATGTGATGGGCGGTAATGAAAATACAACTGATTTTAACTTTGTACCTGAGATCATATTTGGAGGTTCATCCCTTTCAATTGTAGCTTTTCTGAAATGAGATTTGTTCCTCTGAAAAGGATGATCAGTTGGAAGAAATCTACGGTGACAATCAAAATAGCAAAGTTTTTTTCCATTGACGAGCATAAAGGCTTTGTTGTCTTTCATAAAGTAAAGAAATTATTTCGGACCATGTGTTCTCCAACCAGATAACATTCCATATGCTGAAAAGTCACTGATCGTCCACATAAATGTAGCTTTTAATATGAAATTTTGTTTCGTAGCAACATCTTATGTATTAACACCATCACTCCACAATGCATTTAACTCATAAATCAATGGTTTCAAATAAACATAAGTATTATTTTTCGGATTTCCTGGGATTAATAGAGTCAAAAAGATATAAGGCTCATTCATCAATATCCTTGGAGGCAAATTGTATGGAGTTATAATGATAGGTCAACATGAATACTGACTACCATAATAACCAAATGGATAGAAACCATTAGTAGAAAGACCCAATCGCATGTTTCAGGCTTCTATAGTAAAAGACAGATGCAGATGGTCAAAATGTTTCCATGAATCACCATCATATGGATGATTAAAGCTTATATCAGTTGAAATCTTGGTTTTGTGCCATGACATCATTGACACTATATTCCGAGACATAAATAAATGCTGCAACCTGGGTGTAAGGGGGAAATATCTCAACTATTTTACTGGAATCAATCTAGACATCCCTGGTTGAGCTTCTTTATACCACGATTGTCCACATGTGGGAAAACTATCCAATGACTCATTTTCTCCAGAATATAAGATGAAATCATTTGGACATGCATGAATTTTCTGATAAGTAAGGCCCATATTACAAATCATCTTCTTTCTCTCATATTAATTTGCAGGAAACACATTTCCTTCAGGTAACCGTGTTTCAACCAAAGAAAATATCTAATCAAAATAGTTGTTTGACATTGCATTATCTGATTTAATAGCCATAAATTTTGAAACCGCTTCTAATTTGCATATCTTGAAACTAGGATATAATTCATCCTCAGTAGACCTCAACAACTCATAAAATTTAGATTGTGCCAACTCAGGAGTTAGATCAATATCATCATGAGTTTCAGTTTGTTGCACAGATGGACCTACAACATCATGTACTAAATTTTGAAACCGTGATGGATCCGGAATCAAGTTATTAGGATCTTCTCTGGAACTTCATTCACCGTGTTGATACCAAAAAACATAATCTGGTTGAAAACTGAACTGCAAGATATTTCCTCCAACCTTGTCAACTGTGTCAAACATTCTCAGAGCACATTTTTTACAAGGAAAATTAATTGTGCATTATGAAACATATTCTGGTTTTGTTCATGAAAATTCTAAGAAAGCTGCAACACCCTCAATATATACTAGATTTAAACCATAACCATTTGGATTTCTGCGCTGATTTATCCAAGTGCGATCATCTAATAATGACTGATGTCGACATCCTTGTTCCATATTTTTCTACATAAAATATAAAATCATCACTGTTTTTGAATAATTTGAAATTATAAAAACAATATCTGTAAAAAAAAGATAAATAATTACAACTAATTCTTAATAAATAAAATTAATTAAGTGCGACACAATTTCTAGTGGATTGATGACTACTCTTTTGTCCGACGACACATTTACTTGCATCTTTCTCACACTGAAATCACAATGAAGAATCTGGTCTGAGGTATGCATATTCATTCTCGTATGCACGAGAATGAATATGTGTACCACCGACCAGATTCTTCATAGTGAATTGAGTGTGAGAAAGATGCAAGTAAATGAGGCGTCGGACAAAAGATCCCCCTTTTCATCGATGAATCATCTTCTTCCAACTCTCACCGCCTGAAAACATTATAAAAAATATGATCTGACGAATGCATATCCAATATCGTGCATAAAATATTGAATATGTATACGTAGCAGCACATTTTTTATAATGTTTTTAGTCGGTGAGAGTTGAAAGTAGAAAATTCATCGAGCGAAAGGAGTGTCGTCAATCCACTGGAAATTGTTCCAAGTTCTTAAAATTTATTAAAATTTATTAAAAAAAATTTCTAATTGTTCCTAACTGTTCCTAACTAATTATTACTAATTATTACTAATTATTCCTATTTATTCCTATTTATTCTTATATATTCTTATTTATTCCTATATATTCCTATTTATTCCTATATATTTCTAATTTTTACAAATTATTGATAATTATTAAAATTTATTGCTAATTATTACAATTTAATGTAAATTATTACAATTTATTGCTAATTATTACAATTTATTACTAATTATTACAATTTATTGCTAATTATTATAATTTATTGCGAATTATTACAGTTTATTGATAATTATTAAAATTTATTGCTAATTATTACAATTTATTGCTAATTATTACAATTTATTTCTAATTATTCCTAATTATTCCTAATTATTGCTAATTATTCCTAATTTTTGCTAATTATTCCTAATTATTTCTAACTATTCTTAATTATTGCTAACTATACCTAATTATTGCTAACCATTCCTAATTATTGCTAACTATTCCTAATTATTGCTAATTATTCCTAATTATTGCTAATTATTAATAATTATTGCTAATTATTCCTAATTATTCATAATTATTACGAATTATTACAATTTATTACTAATTATTACATTTTATTACTAATTATTACAATTTATTACTAAATATTACTATTTATTACAATTTATTACAATTTATTACAATTTATTACTAATTATTACTAATTATTCCTAATTATTGCTAATTATTTCTAATTATTGCTAATTATTGCTAATTATTGCTAATTGTTTCTAATTATTACAAATTATTATTAATTACTACTAATTATTACGAATTATTACAATTTATTACTAATTATTACTAATTATTACAATTAATTACTAATTTAGCAATACTTAGCAATACTTAGCACAATGAAAACTGCTTGAATAATGAAAGGAAATTTGGTAATCATCGTTGTGGGGATGATTACAAATTTTCCCGTCATTATCCAACCAGTTTTTGTTTACTAATTATTACTAATAAAAAAATTATATTATCAATATTTATGAAAAAAGAATATTAATATTATTAAAATAATAAAAAATTTATAAAATATAAATATTATCAATATTTGCAACAGGCTTAGCTCTATTCTTAACATGTTCAAATCTCAAAGGGTCGCCAATTGTCAGGTCATGTGCAATAAAAAGTTTGTGTCAGCCATGTCTAAGGAAAAATCTAATTGTCCTTGCATGGTTAATCACCTCGCAAGTAGTGTTGCAATCTGATGACCAAATTAATGTCGTTCTCGTCTCTAAGAATCATCTCGCTCCCTTTACAAAGAGCATTCTTCCTTAAAAATTTGAGGGGACATAACTATCTTTCCCTTAAATTTTCTAGGAAGAATCGTCTATGTAAAGGATCATGTGAGATAATTCTTATAGATGAGAAGAGCATGACTTGGGTTGTCCTATTGCAACACTACTTGCAAGGTGATCAACCAAGCATATCTAATTATATCTAATTATATCTAATTATATCTAATTATATCTAATTATATCTAATTATATCTAATTAGATCTAATTATATCTAATTATATCTAATTATTACTCATTATATCTAATTATATCTAATTATATCTAACTATATCTAATTATTACTAATTATTACAAATTATTACTAATTATTACTAATTATAACTAATTATTGCTAATTATTGCAAATTATTTCAATTTATTACAATTTATTACTAATTATTAAAATTTATTACAATTTATTCATAATTATTACTATTTATTACTATTAATTCCTAATTATTGCTAATTATTGCTAATTATTACTAATTATTTCTAATTATGGCTAATTATTATGGACTGAAAATTAACTTTTTTTATTATGAAAACATTTTTGAGGAAAAAGTGAGAAACCACAATATCCAAACATTACAGAAAACCCAAGTCAATACTACAGGATCTGCCCCTTCCCAGCAAATACAACTAGATAACAAGCCTTCATCATCGCTTGACCACTCGGCTAGTTGTCCCGTGCAGAGTTGCACGAGCCTGGTACCGATGGCAGAGCCATACTCTCTCAAACTTCCAAATCCAAATGGTATGAAAAGTGAAAGCTTCGTGCTTTGGATCTCATCAGAAGCAGACACGTGTATTATGCTGGATACAAACACACCTAAAATTCAACGGAAAGCCAAGAAGCATCATCACCAAAGAACATGGAACCAGTGAAATGAACATCATCTTACTGTCAACCACTCCAAGCATTGTAGTACAAATAATCACTACAATTGCATCATCAACAGCTCGGCAATGCAAATTACAACTTCTTCATCTTGAATCCGACATAACTCAACATGGAAATAGCAGTAGGGACATGGTCCAAAGTCACAGAATCATCCAAAAAATAGCAAAATCATGCACAAATAGCAGGACCTCAATAAGGATGAGGTTCACAACACCAATCATGCCAGACCCCGCAAAAAACCAGATCCCAGAGCAGAAATTCCAAGTAGAAAAATCACAAACCCCAATCCAACACACGAACATCAGCAACCAAATTTGAAATCAAACAACGAAGGCTACAAAGGAAGATCAAGAAACATCACCAAAACACCAGACACAAGAGCTTCAGAGATCTCTGGAAAGGCCCTACTGAAGAACAGAAATCTCGTCGCCGCTATCCTTAAAACATTTTGGGACCACAACAGACCATCCGGTGCAAACACCGGTGTCAAGGCTGTAACCCACAGTCACTGAGGGTGAATCTCGACCGCTGGATCATCACCATGCCGCTGGGAGAAACCCTATCCAATGGGGTGGAGTGGGGCAAGAAGAAGGACGAAACGATGAGAAAGGCCAAAACAGCCGAGTCCCCAAGGTCGCATGATGCCGCCGTGGATCGCAAAAAGCTACAGAGCCAACACCGAGGGGAACCACCGCGCCAACCCGAGGCAAGAGGTAGGCGGTGATGGGGAAAACCCCTAGCGGAATTCCCCTTACGGGATAATATAACTGATCTAATTATTACTAATTTTTACTAATTTTTACTAATTATATCTAATTATTACTAATTATATCTAATTATTACAAATTATATCTAATTATTACCAATTATTATGTATTATTACCAATTATTACCAATTATTACCAATTATTACCAATTATTACCAATTATTACCAATTATACCAAATTATTACCAATTATACCAAATTATTGCGAATTATACCAAATTTTTACTAATTATGCAGAATTATACCAAATTATTACCAATTATACCGTATTATATCAAATTATACCGAATTATTACTAATTATACCTAATTATTACTAATTATACATAATTATTACTAATTATACCTATTTATTACTAATTATACCTAATTATTACTAATTATACCTAATTATTACTAATTATACCTAATTATTACTAATTATACCTAATTATTACTAATTATACGAAATTATTACTAATTATACCTAATTATTACTAATTATACCTAATTATACCAAATTATACCAAATTATTACTAATTATACCTAATTATTACTAATTATACATAATTATTACTAATTATACCTAATTATTACTAATTATACCTAATTATTGCTAATTATACCCAATTATTACTAATTATACCTAATTATTACTAATTATACCTAATTATTACTAATTATGCCTAATTATGACTAATTATAACTAATTATTACTAATTATACCTAATTATTACTAATTATACCTAATTATTACAAATTATACCTAATTATTACTAATTATATCTAAATATTAATAATTATATCTAATTATTACTAATTACCCCTAATTCTTACTAATTACATCTAATTATTACTAATTACCCCTAATTATCCCAAATTATATCTAATTATGACTAAATTCCCATAATTATCTATAATAATCTCTAATTATTGCAAATTAACCCAAATTATTTATAATTATCACTAACAATATCAATTTCTTACTAAAAATAAATATAAATATAAATCAATTTAAATCTAATTTAATTAAAACTAATATACAACAATTAAAATTAATAAAAATATAAAAAAAATATAAAAAAAATAAAATATAAATACCTTAAACTTTGATATTTTGAAGATGTTGGTGCCTTTCAATTGCTCTTGTATAAAAAAGTTTAACTAGAATAAATTTTTTCCTTAAAACTGGAGAATCAAAAGAGAGGGAGAGGAAGATCTGAGTGATTGGAAAAAAATGGGTGGGGGTATATATAGGTTAGATTAGTTGCGACGGGCCTCGTTGCAAATACCTTCACCCATATTAATTACAGTCAGTGGTTAAAAGGGTATTTGCAACGGGTCCCGTTGCAAATACACACCTGCCGACATACTATTTGCGACGGGTGGATTTGCCCATCGCAAGTGGTATTTACCGCCGCTGGGCTTTTGCGACGGGCCCCATCGCAAATACCCTCGCTCGCATTAATTATAATCGGCGGTTAAAAGGGTAGTTGTAATGGGACCCATCGCAAATACACACCTGCCGACATACTATTTGCGATGGGTGGCTTTGCCCGTCACAAATGGTATTTACCACTGTCGGGCTTTTGTGATGAGGATGTGTCCCTGTCGCAAATACCCTTCTCGCGTTTTGGCGCGCAAACAACGCCAAAACTATTGCGACGGGTCTCCTATTCTCGTCGCAATTAACCTACTATTTGCAACGGGAAAAGACTCCCATTGCAAATAAGTAGTTCATCGGACCTTTTGCAACGATATATATTCCTGTCGCAATTGACCCTTCGCAAAAAACCACTTTTCCCATAGTGAATGTTTAGAGACAAAGGGCGATGATAGGGTTTAATTTGGTTGTTTCCCCTTGATGTTTCAATGATTTATTTATAATGATTTAAATGATTAATGGATTTATCATTTAAAAAAATAATAAGTGTACATTATAAAAAAATATTTTTTATTTTATTTCATGGGTATTATATATAAACTTCACATTGATATTTTAAAGATATCTTTTTTCATTAGTAACATTTATAAATATGTCTTATTTTCTTCCAAAAATCTATATTTTGTGGCTTATCTATGAAAGTATTTAGAGTCAAGTTATTTAAATTCTATTTGTAGGGAGTCATATATTGAATAAATGAAATATTTTGTGTTTCATAATAACTATGATATGATGAAATTAGATGAAAAAATATAAAATACAAAGAGAGAAAAATCCATTGGTCATAGGATAAATTATATTCTATTCTCAAACCACATTACAAGATATGATCATGGTTAATGTTAATTCATTTTAGGTAGAGAATCTATATTGTTTTAGGATTATATAGAGAAGGATGACACTTCATGTTCCTATGAAATGGGTGAAGTTTTTTGAATTATTTGATGATTAATATACACAATTTTTAATAAATATTATGAGTATTTTGAATTCAAATTTCGTTTTACACTATCTAATTTTTCTTGTTTTCAATATTTTCAGAAAGAATCGGTCAATAATTTTTTTACAAAATTTTAAAATAAATTAATAAAATATAAAAAATTACATCATGTTTCTCGCACAATAGACATGATTAATTGGGATATATATAATTACAATTTTGATGCAATAACTTATTAGAAACATAATTCAAACTATGTTATATTATAATATGCATGTTTCTAGAAGAATTTTTAAAGAATAAAGGAAGAAATGACTTTTAATTGAAGCTATATTTTTTCAAAGATAAAAAGATTTAATTTTTTAACATATATAATAAACATTCTATAGTCTAAGTACACTAAATAAATTTTTTTTCATCAAATATTATTTTTTGAGATGAAGAAGATGTTTTTTTAAAATAATTTTGATTATCATGGATGTAGCGATTCCGTTTTGAATCAAATAAGACCATGAATATAAACTTTATAGCACACAATGGTGTATTCCTTTTCAAAATATAAAATTTAAATATATACGATCCATTAATTTTGTCTATCGTGCGATATGAAATTTAAACGAGTTTGATACATAATTGTTTCTGAATATTTTCCACATCTACTGACATATCAATGTTATATGAGAGTCACCCAATATTTGAGTCTATGTACACACTTTGATATATTAGGATATTTATATTTTTATAATTTTTAGATCATGTATCAAATTTTCCTTATATTTTTGATTTTTGGGAGACTATTTTCTTCAGTTTGGAAATCATGTAGAGTTTGAAAGTTAACATTAATTTTTCATTTTTCAAATGACGTGGATAAAGTATATTTCATTTTTCATTGTATCATTCATTAATTGAATTAAATAACTTATTTTTTCTTTTCTAATTTCTATTATATGAATTTTCAACCTTTTATGATTGATATAAGATTACCATTGAGTGAATAGTTTCTTAAATAGAATCGAATTAATTGTAAAAGGTTGTATACTCAATTTCTTAATCGTGATTTAATATTGAAGAAATTAGATTTATAATATGACCTGGATACTGATTATTTTACTTAATTTCTTATTTTATCATTGATAAAAAATATTTAATAAGAAAGGAAACCCAAAATGTTAGACTATACAGAATCATTAGAATGTTATTTAACAAAATTCATTTATAATATTTAAAATAAATATGCTGTAAATTATATTTGTTTTCTTGATAATGAGTGTTAAAATGTTTGAAGGAGTCTGAATTGAATTTTATCATGTTCAATTACTTTTAAAATATTACAACTATTATATTCAATGGGTTCATTAAATAAATTATATTTAAATATTTTTAAAGAAACTAATATTTGAAACAGTTTATCTTACCTTTTTTAGGGAATTCAATTCTATTTTTAGGGGCTATCTTATGAAATTCAACAATATTTTTGATACTATTGTGAATGGTGAAAAATTAGTTTGATTTAGTCTCTAGGATTTATTTTATCCCTATAGATTTTAATTTTCACTAAAATGGTACTACCCTTCAGTATTAATGTTTGGGTAAGTTACTTATCGATTATAAATTTTCTTAGTTGTGAAAGATACTTCGTGACCTTATTAATTTTTTGGAAAAATTTTCCAAATGGTGAAAAAACCACTAAACATCTACTAACTCATTCAATAACTACATATACATTTTAATTTTTCATTTTTATTCTTCGTATATATGAGGTATATTGTTGTTTTTTTTAGGTTTCCCGGTGGATTGTAAAAATCTATATAAAAAGCTTAAAGAGAGTATAGGTCAACCCACCATTGTCTTTTAATCTAGAGATTGAAATATTATTGTCTAATTGAAAATAGTCAAGTATGACATAGAGTAATGGTCCTAATTACAATCCATATTTTATGGTGTAATACCATGGAAATTATTATCAAAATCCATTTGTTCTGGAGAAAATACTGATGAAGATAATGAACTATGGTTTACTATCCATTAGAGGATCAACACCAAGAATTGTGAGAGATATAGTACATTCTAAATCTATTTAGATCAATCTTACCATGTTGAAAATTATTTAGAATGTTATATAATTTGGTGAGATACTACATAAAGATCCCCACTCCATGCTATCAAAATTTTTATAAATTTTTAATACATTCAAATGTATCAGTCTTTAATGGCACCATAAAACTGAGAGAGCTTATGTTTATTTTTTTAGATATCAATTTAATGTGGTTCTCAAGATATATACATATTGTATAACTGGTACATGAGATATAATAATGGTTAATTTTTTTTGATAAATATTTCCCACATTAAAGGCTATAAATTTGAGTAATTATTTTCAAAATATTATAAAAAATGATATAAAATCCTCTTATAATTATTGAGATCATTTCACCTAACTTCTAAGAAAGTTCACACATTAGGTATCAGATACATGGTTGAAAATTAAAATATATATTTTTTATGTTACAAAATAATATAAAATCAATGATTTATGGTTCTACTGATGAAGGTTTGTTGAGAAAGATATATGTTACAACCCAAAAGATACTTAATGAACTTTTAAGAAATCACTGCATGAAAATGGGCTAATTGAAGAGGTTTAAACCATCACCAAGTAATTTCATAGCTATTTCAAGAAATCATCACAATATGTGGTGTTGAGAAATAGTTTATGAAGTTATTTTTAATTCTAATACTATTTATTTCAATTCCATGATGCATTATTTTCATGGTGGTTTTTATATTTTTTGTAGTAGTTTTATATTTAAAATTTTGAGTATTGGATAATAGTGATTTTAATAGAACCTCCTTTTTTTAATACTCAAAAATCATAATTATTATGTTTTTAATGTTATTAATGTTTTATGATAGTATATTATTTTAAAAAAGAATAATTTTGATGAAAATTGGCAAAGTGATGTTAAGTTCTACCATTAGTACAATTCTGCCACCGTCAGCTTCTACAGCAACCAAAATCATACGACTACTGAATGTATGATAATGTTACATCCTTTCAATCATGATAGTCATTCTACCTCTAAAATCCTACCACCACCTAGAATCTAATACTGCCAAGTTTTCTTATATCATTAGAGCCTTTCTATCATCAGAGTTGTGCTATATTAAGACCACTAATACCACCATATTTTTTCTACCATCAGAGACATTATACCATATGATCTTCTCTATCATTAGAGTTATGATACCTATAGATTATTATTATCACCATGTTTTAGATACCACCAGATTATTTTTACTAAAAGATGTGCTACCGCTAGGTATGCCACCACCATCCTTAAGATACCGCAGACCATGTTACTATTGATCATTTCTTCCTTCAGAGCCAATCCACTTCCAAGCCTTTCTACCACTGATATTTTGCTATATTAGAATTTATTTATTTTTATTGATACTTTATGAGAGTCAATATGATGGGTATATTTAATTATTATTCCTAAATCATTTCATGGCTACATTGAATACCAAGTCACAGGTTCAGTATGAGTATTTAAAAAATCTTCATTATTATTATTCAATGGGTATTTGTACCTGTATAGCTATATATTTTAAAACATTTACCTCCTGAGTTTGGGATAAGTGTTTCTGAATTATTAAAGAGAGAGAAATAATATAATACATGCATACTAAAGTATGGGTGTGAAGGTGTGGAATATTTCTAAGATCAAGTTCTTTTCTCACACTAAATCAATAGACGATTTCACATAATATTTATATTTAAAATAGAGCTCCAGGACACTCTATTTTCCTCCAATTTCATAAAAAGTTTCTCAAGATCCACACGAAGACAAATATAAGGACTCTTGAGAACCTAGATCATTACAGATCGAGCAACACTATGTTTCTATATGTTCTTTCTTTCTCTCTATGTTTTTTCTTTAATTTCAAGAAGTGTTCTTGTTTTTATCTGTTTAATTACACACACAAACCCTTGTTCATAAACTATATAATACTTTATATTCTAAAAATATTTCATTTTCAATATACCCACAAAAACTATAGAAGATGTCATTGTGTAGCCTGTGTTTGTTTTCTTTCCATGTATAACTATGGATGAGGCTTTGATTCTATACAGCTTGTGTTAGTTTTTGTATACCTAATCCAGGATGTGGTTTATATTATTAGTTAGAATAATTTTTCTAGAAGTGAGTTATTTCTAAGTGGAGGGTATGAAGTCTTGGATTGATATTGTAACCCTTTTTTATTCCAGTGTGCGTTTATTTTTTGTTTTTCTATTTTAAAGATTAAACTGTATTTGTTTTTAAATATTTAAATAACATATATACTTTGATAACTAATCTAAATATGTGTTTATATAAGTATTTTATTGTGTAAATTGATTTCAAAAGTTTAAGTAATTTCTAATATTTTTTTAATTGATCCCTAATCATACTTTGAGAAATATTTTAAATGATTAAACTTATATTAAACTTTTTTTCGATTAACTCAGTATTTTTAATTAAATAGTGATATTTTATTTTAATTTTTTTTAATATAAATTTATTAGGATATCAATTCACCCCCTCTTGAGTTACTCACTTCGACCAACATTTAGTATCAAAGGTATTTCAAATATCTTTTAACTTCTATTTATTTTACTTTTAATTATCTTAAATTTATGTTATTTTTGAATTTAATTCTTTATGAATAATAGATAGGAGGGTTCAACTACCAATGGAACACCACATTTTAATAGAACTGGATATAATCAATGGAAAATTAAATTAAAATGCTTGTTAAGGGTATGATATTTTGATATGCAGGCAATAATTTAAGATTAATCTGAATTACCTCAAACTGACATAGTTACTTGGAATAATGCTACTAAATTTTATAATAATAATAATGGTAAAGAAATAAATTCTTTTTTACTATGATTTGGGTGATGAAGCATTTAATATAATATTCACATGTAATACTGCTTTTGAAATTTGGGACACTATCTATTTATCATGAGGGAACATCTAATTTAAAAAATATATTCTTAAATATATATACTATTAAATATGAGATATTTAAAATGAAGCTTTATGAGACAATTTATGACATGTCTCTTAGGATCAGTGATATCGTGAATATAATGTTTTCATTGGGGAAACCTGCTTCTGATAAAGACCAAGTGATATGACTGTTGAGGTGTCAAACAGATAGATGAAGAGGAACCTCAATATCGATCAGAGAATTGTGTGATGTTAGAAAGTTACTTTTAATGAGATGATAGGAAAAATGATGATGTGTGAGGAATAAATCAAATAAAATTTAGAATATGAGGATGAACCAAAAATAATTTTTTTTTTCATTCCAATCCACTACATCAAAAAAGTAGAAAATTCAAGATGATAGTATAAGTGGTGAAGATTCAACTACTGATAGTGATGATGAGATTGACCACCAGGATAGAATATTCAAAAAAAATAACAATAAATAGATGTTCTTTAGGAAAACGTTTTATAAAGATGAATATGATAATATTGAAAAATAGAGAATGAATTAGAAAAAAGATGATGATTCAAATGAAATAATATGTTATGAGTGTAATATAAAAAGGAAAGTCAATGTTTTCTGTCCAAATTTAAAATACAAAAACAAATGACGATAAGGATAAAATATAAAAAATTAATGAAAGAAACTTGGAGTTCTTCTGAAGACATTTTGAGTGATTCAAACACAACCCAGTTGGATAGTCACAAAAGAGATAACGTGTATTTTTTTTGAAAAAAAACATCTGAGGTATCTATTGTCTTTACCACCACTCATATACATATTTGTAATCATTTTGAAATTAAAAAAATGATTAGAACATGTATAATTAAGCAATGTTCAAGTACAGTAATATGTTAGAAAATACATTAAATTATCTTAAGGGTAAATATTATATTTTAAAGAATCAATATACCTTGAATGAAAATTTTATGTCTGGTTTGGCTATTGAAAAAGAGAAAAAAATTCTTAACTGTTAAAATAGAAAAATAAAGTGAAATTTTCAATTGAGAAAAATAAATATTTGGAAATATTCACAGATAGATAAATACACTGACAAAAATAATTGGAATGAAAATTACTCCAAAGTACACTACTGATATTGGTTATCAATTGAAACAGAGGAGGATTCTTAAAAATAAATTCATTCTCAGTTATAGTTCTACAACTAGTTTTTATTCATCTAGACCCAACAAATTATTTATTTCTAAAATTTTAGAATCCAATTATAGAAACCTATTATGATAAAATGGGTTACAAAATATTTTATACTTAACATTTTTAGACCCATGAATTTTTTTTACCAAATTCATTTTTGGTGTAAATTTTTCTTTATAGGGAACCTGATTAAAAAGGCCAAGTAAGATATTATGGTGCCTGGGAAGTGGATGTTCTAAAAACATGACTAGAGATTATTGAATCTTTAAGAATATGATTAAATTGGATGGAATACATGTCACTTTTGATGAAAATTACAAATGGAAAATTATTGGCCTTTTCCATGTTGGTAATTCTAATACTGTTCTTATTTGTAATGTATTATTTTTAGAAGGTTTAGATTACAATATGATTAGAATATCATAGCTATATGATGTTGGTATTCATGTGAGGTTTGAAAATAATTTCTCTAATTTTTTTTATTTTAAAAATTATTTAGTTTTTAATAACTTGATAAATGATAATTTTTAATAGTTAATTTTGAATCATTATTTTCTCAAAATATTTGTTTCTATTTGAATTTCATAAATAATATTGGATTTTTAATAGGAAAATAATCCATTGAAATATTCACTCAGTGAGAAAGCTTACTAGGAAAGGGTTAGTCAAAGATTTACCTAAACTAGAATTATCAAATGATAACGTCTGTAACCCCTATCCAAAAGGGAAGAAACCAAAGATTTATTTCATATTAAAGAATGAAGTTTCAACTTTTAAACCCCTAGAGTTGGTTTAAATATACATTTTTTGATTTTATAGAATTTCTAGAATAAATGGTAAGAACTATGTTTAAATCCTTGGGGATCAATTTTATAGGTATACTTGGGTATTCTTTCTAGCTCATAAAAGTGAATCCTACTCTTATTTTACCAATTATGGTAAATATATAGAAAATATTAGTGAATTTAGTATAAAGAGCATAATAAGTGATCATGGCCATGATTTTGAAAATAAAGACTTTGAAGCGTTTTTCTCACAAAATAGATATTATCATAACTTTTCTACTCCTAGGACCTCATAGTAGAACAGTGTTGCAGAAAGAAGAAACATAACCCTTTAAGAAATTTCCCTGACCATGATCAGTGAGTATGACCTACCTATTTATTTTTGAGTAGAGGTTATGAATAAAAATTATTACATAATCAATAGAGTTTTTATTAAAAATATCTTAAATAAAATTCTTTATGAACTATGGAATGGTAGAAATACAAAGGTTAATTAATTTAGAATTTTTTTTCAAATCATGTATTCACAATAGTAATGTTAATCTTGAATTTTTTTTATTCTGAGACAAATAAAGTAATTTTCATGGTCATTCAACTTCTAGTAAATCAGATATAGAATTTAATAAAAGAAACAAAATTGTGTAGGAGTCAATTCAAGTAAAATTTTATAATACATATCCACATGACCCTAATATCTCTTTATAAATCCTTTAGGATGATATGTAAAATCAGAATATCAATGAAAAACCTTATAATAATTCTATGAATAAAATAGAATAATCGTCCAGTTTTTAGTAAAAACCTAAACTTGGACCTATATAAGACAATGTGATGTATAACCTTTGTTTTCATAGAGATATTAATACTCATAGATTCCATCCTCTAGATTATATATCTAAGGACCTAGATAGAGGTACACAAACTAGATATTATATTTGGAATCAGGTTGAACATCAAGCATTCTTGTCAATGTGTGAACATAAGAAAATAAATGATTCAATTAATGATGAATTCTAGGTGATTTCAATGAAATAAGAACATAATCAGTTTTAAATGAGTATTGTTTTGGAACTAGTAATTAAAAATTAAGACAGTCTAACTATTGGCACAAAATGGGTGTTTGGGAACAAAGTTAATGAGTCAGGAACTATAGTAAGAAATAAATCTAGGTTGTTTGCACAAGGATATGATAAATAAGTGGGAATTTACTATGAGGAAACATTTTCACATATGGATATAATTTAATCCTATAGAATATTTATTTCTTATAAAGAACATTTGGTTTTCAAAATATACCAAATAGATGTCAAAAGTTCATTCTTAAATAGTTATATAGTTGAGGATGTTTTTTTTGAAAAAACCCTTGGATTTCAAAATCCTCATTTTCCAAATCATGTTTTAAATTAAAAAAATATTTATATGGTTTAAAATAAGTTTCTAAATCTTGGTAAGATAAGATCATTACTTTTCTGATTTCTAAAGGTTTTTCAAAAGGAATAACTGATTCTACTATTTTTATAAAACTAACTTCAAAATACATTTTAATAGTTAAAATTGGTGAAGATGGAATTATTTTATGATATTCTAAAAAATATTTGTGTAATGAATTGTAAAAAATTATGCAAAATGAATTTGAAATGGGTTCAAAATATTAACTAAAATTCTTTCTTGTTTTCCAAAATCTTCAAAATAAATATGGAATTGTTTCTAATCCAATTAAGTACACTAAATAAATTCTAAAGTGTTTTGGTTGGGGTAACATTAAAATTAGTGATACTCCCATTAGTAATACCTATAAGATGGATATTGATGAAGCTAAAAATATTTTTTTATCAAAATAAATACATTGGTATGATTATAATCTTGTTATACATAACTTCTAGTTATCCAAATATTATGTTTAGTGTGTTTATGTGTGACCAATTTCATGAAACTACAATATAATTTTATTTAATTGGTATTTAAATAATTTTCTAATACCTAAAATATAAAACTAATTTAGTATTATTCTATCCTAGAAGACAGGAATTGTAATTTGTGATTTATTTTGATATGGATTTTGGTGGTTGTAAGTTAGATAGAAAAAACCTTGGGAACTTGTAATATTTTGGGAAACTCACTAGTATCTTATTGTAGTAAAAATCAAAATTATATTACGTTGCCTACTACTAAATCTGAATACACAGCTAAAGGAAGTTACTATATACATATTTTATGGATGAAATACAATTTCCTAGATTTTAGATATCAATTTAGACATGTACCTATAAATTGTGAAAAAAAGTGTGATCAATACTTCTAAGAATCTTGTGTATCATTATAGATAAAATCATATTGATATAATACATCACTTTTTAGATATAATTTCCAAAACGGTGATTTGTCAATTGAATTCATAGGAACTTAACACAAGTTTGAAGACATTTTTAAAAATACCTTGAATTTAGAAAGATTAAACTATATAAAACATGAATTCTGAACGATAAATTTCAACTAGTTTTTAGTCTTGGAGAATCCGCAATTGGACAAGCCACCATTGGAAAAACCATAATTTGTGATGTCCCAAACTGAGATGCCACTTAGAGGTTCCCCAAGCTAGGTTGAACACATGGACTCAAGCACATCTCCCCGAATGCAAGAGGCTAATGATTAGTAGTGAGGGAATAGGTTGTGTCCATTTGGAGACTATGCCCCCATTAATAGAGTGTAACACATCATAGAAATTAAATAATTGGTAATAATACTAAAATGATGATTATGTTATATGTCATGTATATATAATGTTGGAAAACAAGGATACAAAGAATCAGGAAGTACATGCTATAAAAAAATAGCAAAAAAGAATCCAAAAACTATCGCCTTGCATCTTGAGCTCCATATTTGTCATATGATTCTAGCTCTATCCTAAATAAGAAAGCAATCAAGTGTATGAAGTGGTACAATACCTTTTATCAACACATGCATACATGTAATCTACCTAGGTGACAATGGTGGCCCATATAGTGTGTGAGATAAATCTCAGTAGTCCACTAATAACAGTGTTTATAACATCCAGTCCATGTAATATAAGCTGAAATAGTGTTCAAGCCTGCATATATAAAATTAAAGCATTAAAGTAACATAAATAACCAATATCCTGCTTTAGCCCCTGACTGGTGTCTAAACATGTTGCCAATTCATTAATTAATTAAGTTCCGGTTTATATAAATAGGTCACCTGAGGTAATCCCAGCATTGATATCCTAACATGATTATAATAGTGAAAGGATCCAAGGTATAACAAGGAATTCATGATGGTTATAATATCTAAGGCGTTCCAAGGTAATAACCAAGGAAACCTTGACATCAAGGGTCGATCCAACTGTGGTAGTAACTGTTTCCTGGCTATAGAGGTAACAGTATAATAGAAGGACAATTTTTAAGGCATTCCATAATAGTGAAATTCGAACCAATTCCAAGGAAATCAACCATGTTAAGATGGGATAAGAAGTGACTAGGCCCAAGGGTGTATCTGAGGCACCTCATGTCCATAGAATTCATACTAGATCCAAGGATTATATCCATGTAATCTTATAATAATTAATAAGGGATCTTATTTTGTCATATCTAACATCCACTAATAGTCGAGGATCAAGTTCCAAGGTGGGTTTAACCCTTGACTACTAATATCCTTGAATTAGAATGGACTCCATGAGGGATCAAGTCATTCCATAATGAATCCAAAAGCTAACTGAAGTCTTAACACTCCTGTATAAATTTCATGGTCCATATAAATTAGACTCCTTTTATTTAATTTATTAAATTAAATATGCCATTAAATAGTCATTCAATTTAATAAGTTAAGAGGTTCATTCCATGCCTTTAATACAAGTTAAAAGGCATATCATGTATAGGAAACCATTTATTTAAAGTATATAAGTCATATTTAATTAATATGGTTAAGTTTAATTCCTTCCATAAACATGTAAAGGTGTGCTACAGACGTGCAACTGAGTTCTTCAATTACATTTAATTAGGCCAAGTCATATACATAGTATACTTTACAATTCCATTTAACATTTATTTATCATGTTGAATCACTTATCTTAGTTAGGTCAAGTGATAAAAATTTATAGTTTTATCCATTTATAAATTAAAATTTCTTCCAATTAAATTGTCTTACCAATAGCATGGTCAAGACACACACCCAAATGGTTGAGCAAATGAACATTTCAACGCACTAAAAGCCCAGTTATGGAAATCACCCAGAATGGGGTGGTCTACATTGTGGATGTAACCACAAATGATGGATAATATATTTAAAGAGGGTATTAGAACGTGGTTATAATGAATATAAGAAAGGAACATAAATTAAAAAAAGGGGAGACAGATGAAATAGACACACACACACGACAATTTATAAAACAACGAATCCTGAGGGATGAGTTATAATACACCTACCTCATACTTGTATGAATATCATAATACACTATAAACCTCTAGTTTTTCATGGGTTGGAAGATATATAAAAAATGGATCAACACCATAAAAATGGGGCATATGATACTACTTCTTAATAGTGTCATTGATAGAAATAAGAATGAAAAATGGATAAAAAGGAATTGAGATCTTACCGGTACACATCCAACAAGATAAACAGAGATCAAATTAGACATTGGATCAAAGCTTAGGATCTAAATAAATGAAATAAGGAAAAGGGGAGCTCAAAATAGAGTAGAAAAAAAGGCTATCCTCTATAGTCGAAAATAATGAAAGGGTGTGTTTGAACATATCATTTAAGGGAATTTTTGTAATTTCACCCAAAAATAAGTACCGCACAGTTAGGAAAACCATGAACCAACCTTGAACCTTATTCAATAGGGAGGGTTATTTCACATGGTTAGGCTGAAAAGTTTAGGAAACCATGACCCAACCATGAAAATAACCTATACAACATGTATAAAATTATTGGAATGCTCATATACCCCAAAATTAAATGGGTTTTATAACAGTGTGGCCTGTAAGACTCCAATGTCCAGTCTCGCATGGTTACAAATAACTGTGTGGCTATGTAACGCCCCGACCCCAGCTACCCAGATCTGGTGCATTACTTCGTAACATTGGCATGATCACAAAAGATCAAGTCTCGAAAGACCGATTAGTTTAGTATCCTTGGAAACACTAGATACATTCATAAGTCTTTCATTACATCAAAAAGTAAACAAACTACAATAACATGGTCTTCATAGTCTACAATCATATCCCTTTCTGACTACCCCTGCAGGTCACTCATAAATTACTTCTTCACATCCTGGAAAAATATTAAAACATTGAAAGGGGTGAGCTCAGATGCTCAGTAAGGTTAACAATATAGCGGAAGCTTTCATAAATAAACATTAACATTTAAGGTGATGTTTAACTAAAACAAAATCCTTTTAAACTTGAACTTCAACATAATATGGCAAAAGTAAAATGAGATAATTCCATTCACTTCTTCACATAGATATTCTACTGGCCGAATAATCACATGAAATATCAATAACCACTTTCATAATGATGGAATGCATAATACCAGACTTTCATAACCACGTAGCCAAGGCCTCATGCCAATACCACAAATAAGATTTTTTCAAGGCCTCGTGCCAAGACACTAGTTTGTCTCATGAGACCTTCCGATGCATCTAGGAGCTATAGCGGGCTCCACCCGTCACTTACTAAGTCCAATGCATTCCTCATATGAATGGGTTTAAACATATCATAAACCATAACATAATCGTATCACATAAAACATGCATAAAGGAAACATAACATTTCCACATTTCAATCACAAGATTTCAATACAACACATTGATATAATAAAAACGCTTTCAAAACCATTTTCAATACCAAAATAAAAGAAAGGTAAAACATGGTATTTATTTTTCTTTTAAAAAAAGTTATGGCTTGTAAAGGAAGCCGAAACTCAAATAATGGTCACGGTGGCGGAGAATTCATTGTCGCCGCATATGTTTGGAAAGAAAAACATTCCCTTTTTGTCGTTTAGTAAAACGCTTCGTATAAACAATATTCCTTTTTAATAAACATAAAAGTCAAAGGGGTTTATACACCGTATAAAAGAAAATTGTGTATAAAACCAAATATGCCTCAATGAAAGGAGATTGAGATGAAGTCCTTAAAAAGATAATTTCTAAAATAAAATAGATCTATTATGTGTATTCACTATAGGTACACATAAAGGAAGTAAAAATACAAAATAGGATATAATAATATCATGACATAATTTGAAAGTAGGAGATTAACCCATAGATTGGAAATTGGGTTAAGAAATTCCCTTACCTTGTGTCTGACTTGTCTCAACCGTTCTTTAACCTCCTGAATAATAAACTAGAGTTAATATATACCTTATTAAGAACCATTTTTAATTTCATTATCCTTTTTATATCACTTATTATAATGTTATGAACATTATGTAATTATTTAAGTTAATAACGGTCGTTTTGTCGATCTTTGGTACTTGAGTCAACAATAAACTTCTTATAATTACAAGTTGTTTATGTGGTAGAATATCCATTATCTCCAGAATTATATTCATGATTTAGATTTCATATATATCATATATATCCAGTATATACATTCATTCATAATGTCACGTAACATTTAGAGGTAAGAAATGAAATGCACCGTTCATGGAGATGGTAAGCCGTACGTACGCATGAACGCTACTTTCATTTCTATTTCGTATTTAATGGAACGGAATCATAATGATATAAATTTATAATATAATTATAGTATAATATAGTGTATAATACCATTTAATCCATCCTTTATACATCCCACGTATGGCATTAACGATTCAAATCACTTTGAGGGGGCGGTAGTCCGCACTTCCTAAAATGAAATTATCGTGTTTTACCCATAATGGAAATCATAAAGTATACCATAAATGAGAAATACAGAAGTATAATTAAAACATAAACACATTATATATCATATATAAATATAGTGACATCTTAATGGCCACCTTTTAAGGTGTTATATGAGTGTTGAACAATCATCGTTTCGTGAGGCAGAAATTCGCCATCCACAGAAATCGTATGTTCATTAACCATTATATGTATGTGTGTGTAAGTTTAGCTCGAATCCTTATTATAAAAACATCCTATATATTGAGGATACTGGTGTTGTTACAAAACAAATGAATAAAAAGATTTTAGGGGGTTGGGGAAGAAAAATAAAACAAAACAACATTAGAGAAGACATTACCTCAAAATCGGGTAACTCTTTTTGATTTGAGCCAAAGGCTTCCTTGGGAAGAGTTCTTCCCAAAGCGAGGCTTCTAGGAGTAAGAGGGGGAAGTTGGGAGAGTATTTTGGTAGAGTTTGGCCGAGCCAAGTGGCTTGAAGGTGTGAATAAGGTGGGAGAGGCGGGGGCCTTTTATAAGTGGAGAGGAGGGTCTCTTTTGGAAAGATTGAAATGTTGCATTATTACACAGTGCTTTTCGGATTATAAAGGTCCCACACTTATATAATTCGTGGATAAGGTGATAAGGGTTCGAAATATATCCATCCAATAGTCTTTGGACAAGTGTATGCCTTGGATTTTACATTATTTTTTCATTTTATTAAAATTGTTAAATAATGAGGTCATCGCTGCATCATAATGATGTCATAAATAATTTTATTAATTTAATGTCTAAAAATTATAAAAAAAATACTATGATTTAGGAAATCTTTTTAGATTTCTAATGAATATTTATAATCAAAATTTGGACTTGTGTAACCCCACTTAAAAACTGTTTTAGTAAAATAACTCATGTTTGTGTCAATTTAATTTTAACATTAAATAAATATATATTAATGTCATTTTCCAACTAAAGTGGCTCCATGGGGTCCCCAAGTTGACCCATGGGTTGTCTTGGTCGTCCATGACTCATCCAATAGTAGTAGGACAAGTTTCATGCTCATCTCATATTATTAAAACATTATTTGTACCTTAAACTACACTAATTACCTCTACTCGCGATTAAGAACTTAAAAGTTACTATTCACCAAAAAATTATTTTAATCTCATTGAACAACATTTTACTTCTTAATGACAACCATGTATGTCGGATTTTTGAAAATAAAATCATAGAAGTGGTAATATTTCATTTAAACGAAAAATCAATTATTTAACTACCACTTAGTGGTTTCACTATTCATCAAAAATTGAAGTTTTTCAGAACAAGGCCAAAATTTCACCCTAAGCTATAAATGATATTTCGAATTCAAAAATGATGTCTATTTTACAAAATTCCAAACATATAAGTTGCATTAATTAATTTTATAATTAATTCCTGCTGTTACAACAAATAGCGTGTTTTTAAGAAACAATTTATATCAAAAGATTGGAAATTGTTTATGTCCAATTTCAATGTTAAATTAATTCTAATGACCACCATTGGATAAAATGGTAAAAATATATTCTAATTATACTTTAAAACCAATAAATAGTATAATTTATCACTATAAATTATTTTGATTTAAAAAGTTGTTTTTAAGTAATTTTCACTATTCATAAAAAATGGAAGTTCTTAGAAAATTACAAAAAATTCAACTTTGGATAATTTCAATATTAAGAATACAAAAATGAATTCCATTTTGAAATATAAAATTTCTATAAATTTAAAAAGTGGTTATTACTATTCATAATGGCTACTTTGATTAGTCGCGGTGTTTTAGATCTCGAAGTTGCGTACAATGCAAGCTATTGCATTATTGAATGAGAAGCGTATCATGGAAGCTCGGGGTGTTAAATTCTCCCCTCCTTCAATAAATTGCGTCCTCGCAATTTGAAATTTTTCTTTGAAAATAAAAGGTTGAAAAGAGAAAATACCTTTGAGGAAAACCCACATCGGAAATAAGGATAATAAATATATAACATTAAAAGAAAGCAAGATAAGTACAAAGGTCAACAGATATAGCCCATTCTAGGATTCTATGAAAATATGGATATGGAGGAGAAACAAACCATCATGGTCTGATGGAGAGTTATAGAAAACAGGATTAAGATAAAGTTTAACCACAAGAAAATCACAAACTTGTGATTGGTTAAACGGCCATTGAATCCCCAGTTGGAAAAGTTAACCGACAACATTTTTGTTTTAATTTACCTTTTATAATGTTGAGGATTTTATTTAGGAGATTTACTAAGAACGTAAGGGAATATACATACTTGTTATGTATACTTTCATTCGTTAATAAATTTTACCACAAACCCAACTTTTACTCCAAATGGTAACGGAACTCAAAAATATTATATTTATCCTAATTGTATAAGGTTCCAAATGTTAACACATACCATTTAGATTAGTAAAACTATTTTGTAATAACCAGGGACTTCCTGTAGGCTAGTGGTAGGAAATAAAGGCTTGTCGCACTATGGTTGTTGGTTCGATTCCTGCAGCTTTGTCCGACGCGATGGGTTATTCCCCACCCTGCAGGTTGTCCTTTTCCTAAAACTATAGTATCATAATATTCCAAAAATAATCTTCATAAATTTTTTAACCTTAAACAATACTATCCAAAGATCAACTTAATCCACTCCAACCATTATAGTTATCCAAAATACCTCTGTCCAGACTTTCTCTAAAAGGTCTCTTAATTCCAAAATCAATTTATCAGATTCCCCAAACAAAGTAAAGTTTCTCTTATTGTCACATACTAAAAATATAATTACCTTCATCATATTAAAACCTTACTGAAATCAACAAGTACTGCAGTACAATCCTTATATATATATATCACATTATTCTAATAACCAAAATATAATCCATGAGTCCAAAAGCACCAATACATTAGTTATTCTGCTTCAACTGTAGTAACAGCATAAGATTGTCCTTGATCCCTTGGCCTTTTCTGATGTAAGTTTCCCTAACGCTTAGGACATTCATTTGCATAATGACCCATTTCTCTACAATTATAGCATTCAACTTTGATAGCCTCTTTCTTTCCCTTACAATCACGAGCCTGATGACCCTTTTCTCCACATTTATAACAAACTCCCATTCCTTTCAGGCACGTACCAGGGTGATTCTTCCCACAATTATCACATAATGGAAAATCCTTCTTTCCCTTTTTCCCTTTATCTGTCTCTTGTTCCACCGTTATCTTTTTCTCTTGCTTTACTTTGTTGTCATAAGACTTAGAGAATTCCTTTTCTGTCTTGATAGCACAGGAGACAATATCTTCATATGATGAGAAGGATTGTGATACTAAAGATTGACGGAGAAATGGTTTTAACCCATCAATGAAACGATCAATCTTACTCCTTGGGTTACGTATATAATCGGCAGCATGCCTCACTAACCTTGTAAAGTTAGCCTCATACTTTGCGACATTCTCATCCTCCTTCTACCTCAGACTCAGAAATTGCCTTTCCATATCTGCTCGATGGTCACGAGGAAAGTATTTTTCTAATAAAATCTCTTTGAACTCCCTCCATTCCATATTCGATATGTCATCATCTTCCTTTGTGTTTTGAATCAGCGGCCACCACTGATCAGCATCTCCAGTGAGGCGGTAAACTGCCATGACAACCTTCTCCCTTTCACTACTCCCCAAGGCATGGAATATTTTCTCTAAGGAATTTATCCATTTCTCAGCTACTAACAGATTTTTACCCCCATTGAAGGTTGGTGTTTGTTGCCTCATGAAACGGTCTAGCATTGATCCTCCAGGTTTCGGATCAGGGTGCTCCATGCGAGTAAGGTTATTATTCATAACCTGAGTGAGTTGTCCCAGTATGGTAATAAGTTGATCAGCACCAGTTGTATCTCCAGATCCACAATAATTATCTTGAGCAGGAGGGAAATCCCTACACGGAGTTCGTGCATTGATACGGTTTCCATTCCTTCCACTAGGTGCCATTTCTAAACAATGGCATAAACCAGATTAGTTTATGGATCAAAATACATAATTACATACCTGTAAAACACTTTACATAAATTGAACTATTTATGGATATAATCCATAATCATAAAAAGAAATTTTTTTCTTTGAGGAAGTATATACTCATAACCCTTCATAGTGGTTTGTAAATAAAATGAGAATTATCCTAAGCATATCCCCCGGGAGTGTCGTAACCAAGAGTGCAGCAAGGCCCGTTGCCGTGCACTAGTTCCCGTTCGAGTCTAGATCAAAGCGGTGTTTTCGGGTTTTACCCCTAGGTACATCTGTGCCAGAGCCGCCTCTACCTGCTCGTATCCAGACAAGGATGTATTGCTCGGAAAACTCATAACATCTCTATAATACCAAAATTCTAGGAAGTTCTTCTATACTAATCCTCAAAGTCTATCTTTGGGCTATGTGCTCTAATCAGAGTTTATCTAAATCTAGCTTCCAAGGTTAGTACTAAACTGCCTCTGATACCAACTGTAACACCCCGACCCCAGCTACCCATCGCCGGTGCATTACTTCGTAACATTGGTATGATCACAAAAGATCAAGTCTCGAAAGACCGATTACTTTAGTAGCCTTGGAAACACTAGATACATTCATAAGTCTTTCATTACATCAAAAAGTAAACAAACTACAATAACATGGTCTTCATAGTCCACAATCATATCCCTTTATGACTACCCCTGCAGGTCACTCATAAATTACTTCTTCACATCCTGGAAAAATATTAAAACATTGAAAGTGGTGAGCTCAGATGCTCAGTAAGGTTAACAATATAGCGGAAGCTTTCATAAATAAACATTAACATTTAAGGCGATGTATAACTAAAACAAAAGCCTTTTAAACTTGAAATTCAACATAATATGGCAAAAGTAAAATGAGATAATGCCATTCACTTCTTCACATGGATATTCTACTGGTTGAATAATCACATGCAATATCAATAACCACTTTCATAATGATGGAATGCATAATGCCAGACTATCATAACCACGTAGCCAAGGCCTCGTGCCAAGACCACAAATAAGATTTTGTCAAGGCCTCGTGCCAAGACACTAGTTTGTCTCATGAAACCTGCCGATGCATCGAGGAGCTATAGCGGGCTCCACCCGTCACTTACTAAGTCCAATACATTCTTCATATGAATGGGTTTAAACATATCATAAACCATAACATAATCGTATCACATACAACATGCATAAAGGAAACATAACATTTCCACATTTCAATCACAATATTTCAATACAACACATTGATATAATAAAAACGCTTTCAAAACCATTTTCAATACCAAAATAAAAGAAAGGTAAAACATGGTATTTATTTTTCTTTTAAAAAAAGGTATGGATTGTAAAGGAAGCCGAAACTCAAATAATGGTCACGGCGGCGGAGAAGTCATTGTCGCCGCATATGTACGGAAAGAAAAACATTCCCTTTTTTTCATTTAGTAAAATGCTTCGTATAAAAAAGATTCCTTTTGAATAAACATAAAAGTCAAAGGGGTTTATACACCGTATAAAAGAAAATTGTGTATAAAACCAAATATGCCTCAATGAAAGGAGATTGAGACGAAGTCCTTAAAAAGATCATTTTTAAAATAAAATAGATCTATTATGTGTATTCACTATAGGTACACATAAAGGAAGTAAAAAATACAAAATAGGATATAATAATATCATGACATAATTTGAAAGTAGGAGATTAACCCATAGATTGGAAATTGGGTTAAGAAATTCCCTTACCTTGTGTCTGACTTGTCTCAACCGTTCTTTAACCTCCTGAATAATAAACTAGAGTTAATATATACCTTATTAAGAACCATTTTTAATTTCATTATCCTTTTTATATCACTTATTATAATGTTATGATAATTATGTAATTATTTAAGTTAATAACGGTCGTTTTGTCGATCTTTGGAACTTGACTCAATAATAAACTTCTTATAATTACAAGTTGTTTATGTGGTAGAATATCCATTATCTCCAGAATTATATTCATGATTTAGATTTCATATATATCATATATATCCAGTATATACATTCATTCATAATGTCACGTAACATTTAGAGGTAAGAAATGAAATGCATCGTTCATGGAGACGGTAAGTCGTACGTACGCATGAACGCTACTTTCATTTCTATTTCGTATTTAATGGAACAGAATCAAAATGATATAAATTTATAATATAATTACAGTATAATATAGTGTATAATACCATTTAATCCATCCTTTATACATCCCACATATGGCATTAACGATTCAAATCACTTTGAGGGGGCGGTAGTCCGCACTTCCTAAAATGAAATTATCGCGTTTTACCCATAATGGAAAACATAAAGTATGCCATAAATGAGAAATACAGAAGCATAAGTAAAACATAAATGCATTATATATCATATATAAATATAGTGACATCTTAATGGCCACCTTTGAAGGTGTTATATGAGTGTTGAACAATCATCGTTTCGTGAGGCAGAAATTCGCCATCCACAGAAACCGTATGTTCATTAACCATTAGATGTAGGTGTGTGTAAGTGTAGATCAAATCCTTCTTATAACAACATCCTATATATTGAGGATACTTTTGTTGTTACAAAAGAAATGAATAAAAAGATTTTAGGGGGTTGGGGAAGAAAAATAAAACAAAACAACATTAGAGAAGACATTACCTCAAAATCGGGTAACTCTTTTTGATTTGAGCCAAAGGCTTCTTTGGGAAGCGTTCTGCCCAAAGTGAGGCTTCTAGGAGTAATAGGGGGAAGTTGGGAGAGTATTTGGGCAGAGGTTGGCCGAGCCAAGTGGCTTGAAGGTGTGAATAAGGTGGGAGAGGTGGGGGCCTTTTATAAGTGGAGAGGAGGGGCTCTTTTGGAAAGATTGAAATGTTACATTATTACACAATGCTTTTCGGATTATAAAGGTCCCACACTTATATAATTCGTGGCTAAGGTGATAAGGGTTCGAAAGCTACCCATCCAATAGTCTTTGGGCAAGTGTAAGCCTTGGATTTTACATTATCATTTCATTTTATTAAAATCGTTAAATAATGAGGTCATCGCTGCATCATAATGATGTCATAAATAATTTTATTTATTTAATGTCTAAAAATTATAAAAAAATACTATGATGTAGGAAATCTTTTTAGATTTCTAATGAATATTTATAATCAAAATTTGGACTTGTGTAACCCCACGTAAAAACTATTTTATTAAAATAACTCATGTTTGTGTCAATTTAATTTTAACATTAAATAAATATATATTAATGTCATTTTCCAACTAAATTGGCTCCATGGGGTCCCCAAGTTGACCCATGGGTTGTCTTGGTCGGCCATGACTCATCCAATAGGAGTAGTACAAGTGTAATTCTCATCTCATATTATTAAAGCATTATTTGTACCTTAAACTACACTAATTACCTCTAATCGCGATTAAGAACTTAAAAGTTACTATTCACCAAAAAATTATTTTAATCTCATTGAACCACATTTTACTTCTTAATGACAACCATGTATGTCGGATTTTTGAAAATCAAATCACAGAAGTGGTAATATTTCATTTAAACAAAAAATCAATTATTTAACTACCACTTAGTGGTTTCACTATTCATCAAAAATTGAAGTTTTTCAGAACAAGGCCAAAATTTCACCCTAAGCTATAATTGATATTCCGAATTCAAAAATGATGTCTATTTTAAAAAATTCCAAACATATAAGTTTCATTAATTAATTTTATAATTAATTCCCGTTGTTACAACAAATAGTGTGTTTTTAAGAAACAATTTATATCAAAAGATTGGAAATTGTTTATGTCCAATTTCAATGATAAATTAATTCTAATGACCACCATTGGATAAAATGGTAAAAATATATTCTAATTATACTTTAAAACCACTAAATAGTATAATTTATCACTATAAATTATTTTGATTAAAAAAGTTGTTTTTAAGTAATTTTCACTATTCATAAAAAATTGGAAGTTCTCAGAAAATTACAAAAAATTCAACTTTGGATAATTTCGATATTACGAATACAAAAATGAAGTCCATTTTGAAATATAAAATTTCTATAATTTTAAAAAGTGGTTGTTACTATTCATAATGGCTACTTTGATTAGTCGCGGTGTTTTAGATCTCGAAGTTGCGTACAATGCAAGCTATTGCATTATTGAATGAGAAGTGTATCATGGAAGCTCGGGGTGTTACAGGCTAGATCCACATGATTTATACTAACTATATGACATGCATTGTATCCCAAAAATCTCTTCTTTGGGATCTGAAATAGCCCCTGACACCCACGAGACACCTGTAAACTCATTAGGAATATGAATTATGTCTAAAATAAATAATTAGACCAAATTTAAAAAGATCCACAAAGGATTCAAAAATTGGGTACTAACAGTATTACCTTCTTGAAGTAACTCATCCCTAAGTTCACCTTCCAAGGGTGGAGAAATGATATTTGAGAAAAAAATATGTCTGCTGGGTACATACATTAACTTCTCGCTCCCAATATCATTATGTACATGGATATGGTGCCATAAAACCCATAAAAAAGGGATAGATCATCTTTAGAGAGACTCCAAACTCTGGCCAATGATGTGCATAGGATACTCCTCAAATAAAGCATCAATATCTAGCTCCACTTCCTTAGGATCAAAAGTGTAAGATAGGTCGACATGATACTGGTGAAGTTGTGAAACATAGAAGATGTCATGCATGGAATGGTACCACTGAGGTAGTAGTAACTGATAGGCTACATGCCCAACTCTCTCTAAAATCTCAAACAACCCAACATATTGAGGCAACGAATTCCCTTGCCTCTGTATCTGTCTATGCCTAAGCCTGGGTGATACCCGCAAAAAAATATGATCCCTGACATGAAACTCTAAAAGTCATAAATGATGATCAACATGTGATTTTTTTCTAGACTGAAAGGTATACGTACACATCTTGATTATTTAAATCTACTCCAAAATCTCCTACATGAGATGATGACCTAGTAGGTCTGCCTCCCCTACCTCTATCTAGCATAGGGGTGAACGAAATGTTCTACTATACAAGGCCCTGAAAGGATCCATCTAAATTGTAGCCTGAAATATTTTATTATAGGATAACTCCATAAGAGGGATTTTATTTTCGTAATAGCTTCCAAAATCAAGGAATCATGCTATGATTATATCCTCTAACACTTGTATCATTCTTTCTGAATATCTACAGATCTAAGGGAGAAAGGATATTCTTAGAAGCACCAATGTACCCATAACCTTCTTAAACCCCTACAAGAACTATGGCATGAAATGAGAGTCCCTATCTGAAAAGATTGTGCAAGGGACATAGTGTAGTTTGATGATATCATAGACATATAATATTCCTAGATCATTAACTTATAAATTATCCCATATATGAAGTATGTGGGATAATTTTTTTAGTCGGCCAATGACTACCCATGAAAAATCGCTACCTCTAGGTGAGATCGGTAAGATGAACAAAAAATACATGAAAATATATTCTTATTTCCATTCTGGGATTGAAAGTAGTTATAAAAAACCTACATGCCTCTGGTGATCCAACATCACCTGATAATAGGTGGAACTTCTAGTGAAGAATCCTACTATATAATGTTTCATCCCAGAACAAAAATAATGGGGTCACATTCCTTGATAAATATTGAAGATTCCTGAATAAAATTCATACTAAGAAGCATAGGAGTCCCACATCAACTCTTATCTTATATATTTCGGAACCCAAACATGTCATTGTACACATATAATTTTATCTATATCCATATACTAATATGAAGGTGGTTCATCTCTCGAAATACTCTCATAGAGTACCAATCCTTCAAGATATGTGAATTTCATTCTCTTCACCTTCTCAAAGAGGTAAGAGATAACTCTCAAGGCCAAGGGATAGGACTTCTCTTGAATGTCATGAAACTCCACATGTAGATTAGAGAAGAGGTACATTAATTTCCATTTATCATTGGATTCCCATATTGCGTGTGACTAAGTTTTCTGAATCAGCACATATACTACATCATTACCTTTTTCATGTGTATAGGAAAGCTTGAAGTCGAAGGACTGGAGATATTTGACACATCTTCACTATCTGAGAATAAATTCACACTATATAGAGATATATCTGAGTATATTGTGTTCTGTATAGACCACAAAGTGGTCACCCATCATATAGTGTCTCCATCAATGTAAGTCATGGAAAAATGCTACTGGCTTGAGATCATGAGTGAGGTAATTTATCTCATGACGCCTTAACTATTGATATTCATACACAACCACTCTATCCGCCTACATTAGTACTACACCTAGTATGATGCCTAATGCATCATAGAACATTGTATAACCTATTAATGTCTCTATAATAACTAAATAGGTATTGTTACAATCCTTCCATTCATATCTTGAATGGCTTTCTCACACTCTTGTAATCACATGAACTTGACACCATTCTTTGTAATACTAGTAAGAGGTTCAACAAGGCATGATAAGGCCTGTATGAAATTCCTATAATATCCTACCAACCCTAAGAAACTCCATATATCAAACATGTTCTTGGGATACTCACAAGAATTAACAACACTCACCTTATTTGGATCAACATATACTCATTATTTCAAGATAATATGACATGTGAAGTGAACTTTTTAGATCCATAAGTGGCACTTAGAAAGATTGGAATACAGATGATTCCCTCTCAGTGTATTTAAAACAATCTCAAGGTGATTTTCATTGTTGCAATGAGTGTGAGAATACCTTAATATATCTTATAAAAATACCATGAAATAATAATCTATATAGGGGAGGAACAAACTATTCATGAAATACAGTAAAATGTTGGGCGTATTCATGATACTTAATGGAATAACGAGATACTCATACAGATCATACCATCTAAGAAAAGTTGTATGAGGTTTGTACGATGGTCTAACTCACATATGATGATAGCCTAATATCAGGTCAATCATAGGAAACACCCTAAATCCTTAGATCTGGTCAAATATATCATCTTTATGAGGTAGTGGATACCCGTTCTTGACTGTAAGTTGGTTCAACCATCTATAATCCATACATAAATGAAGGTTTGTATCCACCTTAATTGAAAAGGCATAGGAGAACCCTAATAGAAAGTAATGGTCCCTGTAAACTCTTTAGTCTCTATGTCCTCCAATTATTGCTTGAGATCCTGGAGCTCAGTAGGTTTCATCCTCTATAGTGTAATGGAAACTAGATATACTCCTGGAATAAGATCAATCATAAAATCTACCTAGATCTTTGAAGGTAAGCTATAAAAATAATTGGGAAAGACATCAGTGAAATGATATACCACCAGAGGGTATTCATCATTATGTAAAACCTAATCTTCCAAGAAGATATTTGGAATTTGGGTGGTCACTCCACCTAGCCCATGATGCTCTAGTCTAGTTTTACCAGCTTCGAAACCCCATTCACCCTTATTTAGATAACTACTACCTTTTGGATATGTAAAATATACATGCAGTGATAAAACTATAAAAATGTGATATAAAAAACCAACTAATACATCCTAAGAATAAAATTTAAACCTATAATCTTGAGAACAAATAGGTCACACAATAAATAGAAGCTTCCTACCTTAAGGGACAGTCCTGATATTGGCATATTCCCTTCGACCATACTCCCAACAATGTATCTAGGGTAATTAAATCATAATAATACTATATTTACTTCCTTAGACTTTCCAAAATAGATAATGAGATGAAGGATTTTTAATAACATGTATCAAATAAAGCAGATACTATAGTAGAGGCTACTATAATAGTACCTCATACTGTAGGTGGTCTTGTAGTCTGATCCTTGGATATCGGCTGTAGTGCGTGAAACTGACATGATCCATGACCATGTTCAATAACTAGACTACCATGACCAACACCTCACTACTGAAGATACAGGTGATGAAGAGTATGACTACCATGTACATGACCTCCTCCTTGTCATGTCCTATTAGTGTTACTCCAACTCCCTTCCTAACATGGTGTAAAGGAACCTACCCATGAAGGTAGAGCTGGTAAAAAAACTCTTCCACTAGAAACTGATGGAATGTTTCAATAGAATCTATGAAGATTCCCTATATGATCGCAACCCTATCACTCCATAGGGTCTCTATAACATTGATACTTTAGATGATCATTTCTTCCATACTAATGAAACACTTTAGAGATACCAGTACGGGTACTCTGGATACCACTTCACTGATAAGAAACCTTGAGGGATCACATTCAACTATTGGAAGAACTAATGGCCTAACTCATCACTATTCCACTTTTCCCAGTATTATCACCACATCTAAATTTTCACTCAATGATAAGATCTTTATTGATGATTTTAGAAAAGGTTGGTAGGCAAAAGACATTCACTTTAGTACATATGGAATATTGGATCTCATCCTGGAAGTGTCTTGCATGTGAAATCTCACCACTAGAAAGAAATGGTAAAAATCAGTATAACTGAATGAAACACACTAAATATGCCTTGACTGATATAGAACCATAATTGGGATGTATAAACTCTATGGAATGCTCAGCCCTCATCATTTGAGGAAAGAACTGATCATAGAAGGTAGTTACGAAATTATCCCATATGATTCCTTAATGGTGACCCGACTGGGTAATTACATCCCACCAGAACTTAGCCAAATCATGAAGCATGTAAGTAGAAATATTGAACCTCCATTCTATAGGAGTCCTCAGATGATTATAGATATACAAGGTGGACTTTATCCAAGGCTCAACATCCTATGGACCGCCATCCACCAAAAAGGTTGAGGATGTTGCTGTTGGAACTCACAGGCCGGATTAGGCATCATAGGTGTAGGTCATAGAGCACATTTCATGAAATGAATCATATGTAGGAAAATATCATGAAGATGGGCATTCATTTCTAGATCAGGAACTATAAGTGGTGCCTCAAGTGCCACTAATGGTGGTAAAATTGGTGGAACATGGCCCACAACGTCTGGAGCATGGTCATCTCTACCATCCTAGTGCATGATACGAGGAATTCATGGAGGCATTGGTCTACAAATTCCAATAACAAACCTTAGAAAAATATTTGAAACATATAGATAGAAATATTAGAAGTTGGATGTATGTAAACGGATCACTACTCATGATATACTACCGCAACTACCCACTTAGAAGGCTAGATATTGATTAGTTCATAAGATTAAACATCAAGGATTCTAATAGATGAAGTGTCAACTATATCTTTCCTCATAATTTTCTAAAAACCATATCAGTTTATAATTCATATCCACTTTTACAGTTTTTATTTTATTATTTTTTTTATACATAGGATTATTTAAAATGGATCCCCATTTCCATTGAATTAGGACCCATGCACCTTATCACTAAAATTAACACCCTTTTAAATTCATTCTAGTGGATTGACACAGTAAATTATCCATTCCAACCAATAGGTGATTTTAAAACTAATGAATTGAAACTATAAATAACTCAATCATAGCCCAAATAGAAGCAAAATAATACATATAAACAAGGCTCACTCAACAATCACATGAATATGAAGAAAATGAAAGTAGTTAAATGCACTTATTTGGAATGAAAATATGAATGGCATGTGAATTCTAGGTGCCTGGGATGATTCATGTAACAATGATCCGTTCCTCCATATCATTTGGCCGATGATAAAAGAAATCCCCAATCAAAATAATAATAACCACCACATAGATTGTGCTTCATCCCACCGTGAAATGATATCAACTATAATAGGAAAAAATAGAAAAATATTTATAATTCAAGAAACACATAATTTACCCTGAACATGGGTTATCTACGCCCATGCATGACTTATAAAAAAGTTCCAAACTGTTCCTAATCTCATATCTATTTTCTCTAAATAGTAAATAACTAAAACAAATCCTATGACACCACTTTTTGACATCCTAAACCTAGATTCCACTCAAAGGTTCCCCGAGCCCAGCTGGCCACATGGCCTTTTGTTCATATCCCTAAATGCTAGAGGATACCAACTAGTAGTGAGAGCCTAGAGTGTGTCTATGGGGAGACTATTCCACCATTAGCAAAGTGTATCAAAACAGTTAAATGAAATAACTGGTAATTATAATAAAAATCTTATGATAATATATGTCATGTATCTATAATGCTGAAAAACATGGATACAAAGAAGGAGGTAGTAAATTCTATAAAAAAGTAAAAAAAGTAATCCAAAACAATCCCTAGTATCTCAAGATCCAACTCTGTCATCTACTACTATCACCATCCTAAACATTCAATAAATCATGTATCAGAAGGAATACGATTCCCATTCTCAACACCTTCAAACATGTAATGTTCTTGGGTACCAATGGTGCCCCAGATAGGGTGTGAGGTCAATCTTAGTAGGCCACCACCAACATCATCTATAAATCCATTCCATGTAATATAAATTAAAAAAGTGTTCCAGAATCAATATACAAAAGTAAAGAAGTATAGTAACATAAATTCCCAACTACCTTCTCCAACCCTTGGATAATGTATGAATATCAAACTAGTTCATTAATTAATTATGTTCCAGATTATATAAATATGTCACATGAAGTAATACCATCACAGAAATTCTCACATATTATAATAGTGAAAAGATCCACAGTATAACAAGGCATCAATGATGGCTATAATATTTAAGGGGTTCCAAGGTAATAACCAAAGAAACCTTAACCTCAGTGGTCGAGCCAAATCAGGTAGTAATTGAAGCATGGATAGAGGGGTAAGAGTGTAATCAAAGGATCATTGTCCAAATCATTCCACAATAGTGTTATTATAACCGAGTCCAAGGAAAACATCCAAAGTAAAATGGGCTAAGCAGTGACTAGGACCAATAGTGTATCTGAGGAGCCTCATGTCCATAGAAGTCATGTTGGGTCTAAGGAGTGTATCCAAGGTATCCTATAATAATTATGGAGGGATCCTATAGTGTCATACCAGGGATCCACTGATAGACGATGAACGGGTTCCAAGATGGGTCTCACCCATGGAAACCAACATCCTTGAATCATAATGGTGTCCAAGAGTTCTCACGGCATTCCCTCAGGAATCCAAAAGTTATCTTCAGTATGAACCCTCTTATATTAACATCAGGGTCCATATACATTAGTCACATTTTATTTAATTCATTAAATTAATTAGGCCATGTAATATTCATTCCAATTAATAAGTCAAGAGGTTCATTCCTTTCTTTTCAAACAAGTAACAAGCTATATCAAGTGCATGGAACCATTTACATAAAGTATTTAAGTCATATTAAATTAATCAGTTTCACTCTGTTTCCTTCCAAAAATATGGAAATGTGTGATAATGACTTGAAACTGAGTTCTTCAATTAAATTAAATTTTTCCAAGCCATATACATAATATACTTCTCAATTCAATTTATGATTTTTTTATCAAGTTGAAGAAATTAACTTAGGTGGGTCAGTTTAGAAGAAAACATGGTAATAGACATTGATCAATTTTCAATTCATCTAATTTAAGGGGATTACCAATAGTAGGGTCAAGTCACACACCCGAACGTTGGAGTAGATGAACATGTCAAAGAACTAAAATTCCAATTATGGAAATCTATATACATGGGGTGGTTAGAATTTTAGTCATAACAAATAATTATGGATAACATATTTAAGAATGGTATTAGAACACAGTTCTAAATACTATAAGAAAGGTACATAAATTAAAAAGGTGGAACCCGATGAAAAAAACAGTAACACATGATAATTTATAAAATGAAGAATCTCAAGGGATAAGTTATAGACCAATTACCTCTTACTCATATGACACTCCTCATCTTGTACTAGCCTCTAGTTTTTCATGTATTGGATGATATTTGAATAATGGATCAACACCCTAAAAATGGGGTATACAAGCCTACTTCAATATATTGTTGTCAATTGTAAGAAGAATGAAAAGTGAAAAAACGGAATTGAGATCTTACTGATACACATCCAATATGAAAAAAATGATCAAATCAGAAACTTGATTGGAGATTGAGGTTAAAATATATGAAAGAGGCCAAAAAAATATCAAAAGTGAGAAGAGAGGGTTACTGTATTTTGGAGAGAAAAAGAAATAAATAGTGTTTAAACATAACATTGAAGGGAACTTCTGTAAATTCACCCATAAATGGGAATCCTATGGTTTGGCCACATGGTTGGACAAATTTTGTGCAAACCATGCACCTTCTATTTTATGGATGATAATTTTACACAATTTAGCTAAATATTTTAGGAACCTCTACACCAACCATAAAAACACTTCTATAACATGTCTGCTATTTTGGCACAACCGTGTGCCCAAAATCAGATGGTTTTTCTAAAAGTGTGTCCTTTAGGACTCCATATTCTATCCTCGCATGGTTAGGACTAACCCTATAGACTTCCAAAAGTAGTTTCTAGTAACCATTTGAGATGCCTTTTTTCTCCAAAAAAATATTTTCTTTCGGCTCTGAACCAACCCCAGACACCCATGGGACACCTGTGAACTCATTAAGAATCCGTATTAGGTCCAAAATAAAGAAATAGACCAAATTTAAAAGGATACATACCTAAGTCAAAAATAGGTTTCTCACATCATTGGATAATCCACCATTAGGAAAGTCACAATTGGAAATGACAATGTTGGTGATCCACCATTAGAATGATCCACCATTGGAATGATCCACTGTTGGAATGATCTATGTTGGAATGATCCACTGTTGGGATGCTACTAGAATCTATTTATATTGTGCTACTGGTCAAACCTCTATTTTGATAATATTACTATATTTTAATGTTTAAATTTTAATTCAATTAAATAATTTATATTTTATTGTATTTTTCTAAATAAATTCTCAAAAAGATATAATTTTGATAGAAAATCCAAATTTGAGTCACTCTCTCAATTGGGAATGCTCCCTTAAAACCATTTCATATTTTACTTTCTCTCAAGACCTTAAACATTCATTCTTATGAAATAGTTAGAGTTAAGAACCTGACAGTATCATTGGTTGGAGGATTTTAGCCTACTAACAAGTCTATAGGAGATCCAATATAAGCTGTTTGTCGAGGAAAGAAACCCCCAACTTGCGAATCGTGTTGTTGTTACCGAAACTTCAGTGGATTCTGAATTTTTTTTATCGAGAAAGAATTTGGTGCTTAGGGTGACCCAAGTCTAGGGATAAAAATATTGGTTCTCATACAATAATGAACCTTTTTATCCTAGTTTGGTTAATCAATTATATCAATACACAGAGTTCAGTTTCATAGAAAATAATGATTTTATTCGAAGCTTGGTTGATGGATAAGTGTTTACCTTTTCTTCAGAAGAATGGACTATGTGAATAAATATACCTCATTAAGGACACTATGATGACTATAAAAAATATATTTTGAGTGATAGTGAGTTTTTTGTTTAATAAAATGTGTTATTGGAGCTGAATGGTGATAGTAATATGAGAAGGCATGCTGCTAATTTAGCACCCCGAAATTCTAAACGAATAAAATTAGGCATGCTGATACTTTAGCACCCCAAAATTCTAAACGAATAAAATTTTATTTAATAGAATATATAACACAAAACAGCAAGAGTATAAGATAATATCACATAATCATAACTTAATATATATTTAATATTTTAAATAAAAAAATTATATAGATTTAAATACATGAAACACCATGTTTATGTTTCATTAAACTCAATAATGAGTTCCTTTGAAATCTTGCGTTACACATAAGGCTAGGTTTTACTGAACAACTATATACTGTTAATATTTTTATTTAAAATAAAATTACCTCATATATATTAAATTGGAATTTATTAATAGTATTAAAAAACTTATGAACATATATGTATGAATTCATTAGTAACCATTTAATTATAAATGAATGTAAAAACCAATTGAGTATTAAGGAAATGTTTTTATAAAAAAACTATTTCAATGTGGAAATAGATTTTTATCTCAGTAAATTAAATTTATTAATATTAGTGGTTGATATTAATGAAAATTTTATATTATATATTTTCTATAATTTTTTTGACATTCATCCAATTGATTTTACAGGAATAAGATAATAATGAATCCAATTTTACGTATAATGAGCTGTATTTTTTCTAAAGATATTTTTTCTGACTTTAAATGGTGTACTTGTTTCAAAAATAAATTTTGAATCTTTTATACATTTTATTTGGAAAATGATACATAATTTTTGAATTATTAATTACAAAATTATATTAGGGTTATTTTTTTGTAAATTTCTGTGAAGTATCATTTTTTAATGAATAGTGAAAATACTATATTTTAATATAAAATTGTTTTTCCATCTAAATAATTTATAATGTTAAATTATATGTTGTATTTTTAAAGTAAAATTAGATCAATTATACATTTATTAATACAACTAATTTCATTGGGATCGTTTTTATGATGATTTTAGGTATAAAAACATAGTAAACTTTTTAGTTTTTTTAAATTAAAAACCTGTTTTCTCATCCCGTTTGCGGGATTAATTTTAAATTATTTTTTTCCAATTATGTTAATGGAATTTGTAAAAATGGATTCAATATTTTGAATCATAATATTTTATCAATTCTAATAAGTCCGGCATAAATTTTGACCAAAGTGATTAGTGAAAACAGTTACAATTAATTACAATGATTATGTGAAAAATGACTTTACGAAAAACTAAAATTTAAACTTAAGGGAAACAATGACCTATAAAATTTTCAAAAAATCATTTTATGACCATATTTGAACCTTATATTTTATATTAACAATTTTTGTGCATTATTGGAGCCAATTAGTATGGAAGAGACGTGGGTGGAATTCCCTCTTTAAAAAATATACATGTTTTACACTCAACCAAGTTATAAAAGGCCCCCTTCTCCTTATCCGTTAACTCCTCTAAAACCATTTGGTTTGGATAGGACCTTCCTAAATAACTTATCGAATTACTTACGCTCATCTTATAAGCCTTACTTTTGGCAGAAATCCATCCAAGGAAGGCCTTTGGTGCAAACCAATTGAAGTTACGTAAATAAGGGGTCACATTCATCAAAGTGTATTTTTTGTTTTATTTATCAAATGCATTCAAATATTATTACACCATTGCTGAAAAAATACAAATTAGCATCAAATAAATAAAAAAGGAAGGAATACCTGAATATGGGTGTTGTTTTCCCCACAGAAAAAAATAAAGGAGAAGGTGGTTGAGACCCGCAAATCGCACAAGTCATCAAGGGGCTCACAATCATGTGATTATCATATGGTCATGTGAAAAAACCATGTGTAGTGAATAACATATAGTGGATACCACATTTCCTCTATCAACAGGCCCTCCAGATCATGGGAAGTCACTACAGACAACCAGTGGTCACAAGGTGGAAGCTAGATAAGCTCCCTCAGGCCACATCGTCTGTTATCAGTGAGTGACTGAAAAAATCATAAAACAAATACTTCATAAATAAGAGGAAAATATCAAAAATGAAAAAGACATCTTTTATTCATAAAGATATTAAAAATTAATTATTATTGGGAAGTATAATTATCCTTCACAACATTTAATAAAACTCACAAAACCCCTAATAATTTTTAAAATAAAACAAAATAAATAAAAGGGAAGGAGGTGGGAGACTATCACGGTCACTGAACATCACATGATGTGCCCCCAGTGGTCCAAAAGACACAGTGAGTATCTGGAGACATTCCCACGTCATCTTGTGAAATCCCTTTTTTATTTTTCATCCTTGTTTCACTGAAGGCCTAGGGTATGTCTGAGAAACCATGTGCTCCCCCTTTGGTTCCCCAAGTACAAATAGATTATTTTTTTCCATGGAAAGCTCAGGCACCCCATAAGACCTTTGTTGGTCATGTGATGCATCATCAATAAGAAGAGTAATTTTCCTTGGAATTACTTCTGTATTCTTTCATGTCCCTCAACCCTTTTAAAACAAAAAAATGAAATTAAAGAGGGGGGAGGTGGAATTATCTTGTGGTCATAAAATTTTCACAACACACTAAGGAAGTAAATATCATGGTCTTATGAGACTCCATAACAAGTCGACCTGATCCCACGATGGTCCCTTGACAAACTATCCTTTTCTCACAGAAAGTCACAGAAAAGTCATCCGAGATCATGAATAGTCCTTTCAATAGGCTCCCTGATCACACAAAGTCCCTTAAACATGTTAAAATAACAATAAGGAAGTCCCTAGACCTACCCTCATGATTAAAAAAGTATCCATTAATTTGAAATAATACAATAAAATAATCATTGATGGGATGGAATCATAGTCACTGAAAATCTGGTGACACCCTCTAAACAATTCACAGAAGAGACTCATGAAGATGTGTGACACTAGATCCCTTCAATGACTCTAGCCTAGATTCATGCAAGATATTTCAAACAAACTGAAAACCAATCATGGTGATGAGGACCATAAATCCCCCACCACAATACAAAAAAGTGCTACATAGGCAGATGAACTCTGAGAACCTCAAACTGGTCCTAGAGAGGATTTTTCAAAGTGAGTGATATCATTATCAGTGAGTTACTCATCAGGAAAATTTATGGATAATAGCCTAAGGGGTCATCTGACATGCATAAAAAACTTTGTGTGATCATCATAGATCACACAAAAGATCTCTGGTAGGGCACATGAGCGACTTCCAAAACATCTTCTAGATCACATGAGATTTAAGATAAAATGAAATTAAAAAAATAAATGTATTTTCAATATAGATACTAGAATAAATATTAAAGGTTAAAGAGCTAGGTGAAGAACATATTCACTGACCCTCATGTGATTTTCGTAAACCATCCAAGATAGGTGACAACACCGATACATGTCACCGAGATCTTGTGATGCTCCTTTGATATACCATTTGGGTCATGTGAATTCCTATGGACATATCAAAACAAGTTACATGGTTTCCCTCGAGAATTACAACAAAGTATCATGAAACCTTACAAGTTTTCCATTCAAGTATCACAATTCCTTTTAGACATATGGATTAACTCATATAATAGCACTCAGTCATACCAACTGTGTCTCGCAGTAGCACTCGAGCTTGCCATTTATCTCTAGCGATGCCCTATGGGAAAGCCATACAGGCCTCATGATTCCCTCCAGACATGTCGGCCAAGAAATGAGACACTTTCTAAGAAATGTCACATTGATTTTCATGATTCGCTCTATATGTTTCATCTAGCTCTCGCAATGACACCCGGGCAAGTCTTCTAGGTCATACAACACACTCAAGACAAGACATCCAGGTCATGAAAAGACCTCCATGACTATACATCTAGGTATTTCAAAGTTCTATAGATAATTAACATGTGTTAGGTAGGAAATCAAGCCCAATAAATGGTTCATACCATGAGTTCATAACCTTTTCCATCATCAATGAGTAAGTACGGATAAGAAGGGAGACCTCAGTGTATAATCCCTAAACAATGGGGAAACCTTAGTGTGTAAGCCCCAAATAATAGAAAATCCTCATTGTGTAAGACCCAATAAATAGGTAATCCTCATTTTGTAAGCCCCAATCAATAGGGAAACTTTAGTGTGTAAGCCTGAACTAGTACGCCAACCTAAGTGTGTAATCCGTAGTCAATAGGTAAACCTCAGTGTGTAACCCCATTCAATAGGGAATCCTTAGTGTGTAAGCCCCAATCAATATAGAAACCTAATTGTGTAATCCCTAGTCAATAGGGATACCTTAGTGTGTAATCCCTAATCAATATAGAAACATCAATGTGTAAGTAATAATCAATGAACTATGAGGATTCCCATTCTTCCAATAACTAGGATATGTAGGACACCTCCTTGAGGCATGAGCTCTTTATCAACCATATAAAGTTTAGTCCACGAACATAAGCCTGAAATCCACAATAAATGACATTGATTATTTTCTATCCCTTATTTATCACAATGAGAATAGATCACATGGTCTTGGGAAATTAAAGTAATTATATCATATGCGTGATAAACCTTTATAAAGGCAGGGAAGCTTCAAAGTGTATGACCTGATAAATGAACTACGATAACTCTAATTACCATACTAACTAGGGTATATAGGATGCCTCTATAAGTCTTGAGCTCAGATAAACATCTATTTCTATATAAACCCCATGTATTTGAAATTTCAACCATTGGGCCCAATCATTGTCATGGTATGACCACCATAACACATCCCTCAACGGATTGAGAAATCAACTAAACTACGATGAATCTGATTCCTACCATAACCAGGATATGTAGTATGCTTCACTGAGGAACATGATCTTTATTAAACTTCACATGGGATCTTCCACCACACAAGTCCCACATCCATATTCGATGATGTTGATCACTTGTTGTCCCTTGTTTCTCACACTAATCATAGATCATGTTGGATTAGGGAGCCATAATGAACACGTCATTGGCCTACTAAATCTCCAACAACTAGTTATATACCATTATGTATTCCCTAATTAGTGTAACAATATGAAAACCCTTAATATAAAGAAATATTTCTTAGGGATGGTCCCAAGGTCATGATCGATCTATGATAACTCTAAAACCTTGCATAAATAGGATACCCAGGGAATAACCTCAAGACTTGATCTCAAATATTTCAACATTCAACTACTCGGACATATTTCTTCTCCACATGAAATTAAAATACATGATTTTTATCAATATATGTTTTCTTTGATTCATGTAATAACTAGGATACATAGTAAGCCTCATAATGGATCGATCCCCTCCTCAGAATAATAACCATCTCCCTGCATGACAGAAAATTATGAAGTACATGGTTATATGGATTCATAAAATAAGAAGATACCCAATACAAGAAAACGGTTGAAGAACCTTAGATATATACATATGGATTCACTAAATGATACCCCCTATCCTTTTTTAATCAATGATATTATATTTCTATTGTATATAAATAGAATTAACCTATAATTGTTTTTTTGGGTAATTGGTCTTGTATTTGGATTAAGAATTGATTCAAGGACATATCTTAAATCTATAAGAGTGTCCCATAGTAGGAAAAAAATCCCCCCATAAGAGTGTGATGAGCCTAACCTCCCATCCTCTCAAACAATGCAAGTCCCTAAGATTCATTAGGTCTAAAACCCCAACTGACCACTTTCCTTTGAAAAGTAGGTCCATACCCGGTTATGGATGAGGGAACCATTAGGATTTTCTGTTAGGAACTATATAAAACCGATGTTAATAATTTTGAAAGAGTTTAAAACCCCCATAATGAACCATCATGACCAACTAAACCCACATCACTATAGGTTTCCCCGATTGTATCCTTCTCATTTAAATAGAAATGGTGAATCATACATGAATATCTGTAAAAAAATGTTTGGATATCATCCGCCGGTCTATTTCATTTTTCCCCATATGAAAATAGAAATGGTAAACCCTATGTGAATATCTGAAATAACAAAATATTAGTTATTTTTTATGAGGACATTTCATGTTCCTCAATACATAAACAGAAATGGTGAACCCAATGTGAAACTCTCCAATAAAAAAATGACTGTTTGCTCATGAGTCATGCCACTTTTTTTTTGAACCCCATACAAATAATGTAGTAAGACCTGCATGATATTTTCCTAATCTTCTATAACCAGGGTTCCTATAATTCCATCTTCATGTTGACAAGTCCCCACAAGTATAATTTCTAGATCGGAAAAATAGAAAAATTGTGTCAAACCTTCATATATGATTGAGCACATCATGCCTACGATATTGCACTAATCACTAACATTGTTCTTTATTATATGTGTGATTGAAGATACTTATCTCATATATAGAATCCTGATCCAAGAAAATATAAACTTCATTTAGTGATTTCTCTGGTAAAGCACATATAACTGTGACCCCCACGATCCACAAAACAATATCACATACTCGACAACTCCAATGGAAGGTGGGGAACAAAATGGTCTGGGGGTACCATTGACATAATGTGATCCCAACCATGGAATCTTCCCATTAGGATCTCTAATCACATAAACCAGTAATTCTACATCACCCAAGAAAAGTTTCAGCTAAGTCTATGGCCCTAATTTCAAAGACCAATCACTTCATGAACTTATCCTTAGGGTGAGACAACTACAACCTTCAATATATAATGAAGGTGGACGAGAAATCCAAATAAGGATACTGTCATGTTTATGTACTATTGAGGAGAGAACCTATCAACTGATGTCACCAGAGTCATCCCCCTAGTACCCACCATGTAAAAACCTGGATCTTATTTTTATGTATATTTTCCTTTTCTGGTCGTTTTTGAGAAAAAGAGGAATTCATAGAAATTTTTGAAGTAAATTCCATGTAATTTATGAGTACATGTCGTGTACTCAGTTACTGAATGTAGTAGTGTGCTGGACATGTAGTGGCCATGCACATGACTATATGGGGGTGACCTGGAGTCCACTAAAAGAGGAGTACGGAAATGGAAAGTACACGCACTGTGTACTTAAAAAGTACACGCTGTTTATTTTATTTTTTCACTAAATGTACCAGGGTCACGTCTAATCGCCAGAAACATCTTCTTCTAGGTTTCGTTCGACCGAGAGATCCCATACGGTCGTGATCTTCCTCTGATCCCCCGACCAAGCATCCGACCTTCGATTTGACTGCTGTTGATTATGTTGGGATCGCCTCAGTAAGTTCTATCTTCTTCTTGATCTTCATTTCATGATTCCTCCTCTTTTTCAAGTTATCCTCTATTTAAAGTTTTAGAAATTTTCATAAAACTTTGGTGTTCTAAGGTGATTCAAGACCTGAGACTCAAGTATATTGATATCCTAACACTAAGGTAGGTGGTTTGTGCCTTTCTGTTGAAATTCCTTGAGTTATATGTTCAATGTTGTCCAATACCCTTAATCGGGGTATTGTGAGTTTATCATTTTACCCCTATTAATTTCTTTAAATTATTTTATTCTTGAGTAGAGATTATTTGGATATGAATAGGGTTGATTTCAATTTTTTGGATGTGTTTTACAATGCATGTTCTATTTACAACTATTGTTGGGAAGAAACCCCTTAAGGTAACATTGTAGCATTTTTGGGTTAATTGTGTTTGTTGACAAAGCAGGTTTCCATGGTGAATTATTGAGTTCTATAAATTTTGTTGACAATCAATGTTGACCATGAACCATGAAGAAGGAATGGACAATCTGGAGGTGGTATAAAAGAGCAGTACAAGGTGGCACCATTTTCCAGTGTTAGCCAAATTTTTGGGGTCCAAATTTTGGATTTTGGTGAGCATCGCAAAAAGAGGATATCCTTGAAGATCATATTTAAATATGGAAAAGACATGAGTTTCATGAAGATAGGCCTCATGGATTGGATTTCGCGAAGACCAGATGAATGTTGACGGTGATGCTTCGCGATTATGATGAGCTTCGTGAAAGGCAGAGGTTGAAGCGCATCACAGTGGAGAAGGGCTTTGCGAGGGAGTATTGTGGAGGCGACGCGATGTAATTGGAAAAACGCTCCGCGATTACGTCAAGCTCCACGATCAAAAAATTTCCGTGGTGCTTTACAATTTTGATAGAATTCCAGCGGAAACTTCATAGCTTCGTGATTGGCAATGATGTGGAATTGACTTCGAGCAGAAAGTTAGAGGGTCAGTGGAATCACTTATAAATAGAGGTCGACCCCCTCAAGATAAGTAGAGATATTTTTCAGACAAAATATTTTTTCTCTTGGTTCGCGATGGTGTTTCGCGAAGGTTGTTTTCTTTGTGAAAGAGAGGTGCTTTGTGGCAGATATTCTAGCTCCGCGAAAGGAAGTGTGCTTCGCGAGGCCGCGTGCTCTAAGGAGTGTGCTTCATGAAGAGGCAAGAGCTCCGCGATGGCCTAAGAATTGTCAAGGATTGAGCTTCGCAAGAGTTCTTCGTGAGAGTGCTTCTCGAAAAGGCAGGAGCTTCGTGAAGTCTTGTTTGAGCGTTGCGAAATTGGGAGCCTCACGAAGTATGGTGCTTTGCGAAGGTATTTCCAAAGTAATTTCTCAGTATTTAAGAGGAAAATAGTTATTCATCAGTGGATGAAATTTGGACTTTAATTGAGCATTTATCAACAGTTGAGGATGCATTATTTCATGGAAATGAAGAGACCTATAGGTCTATAAATTGTGAGTGGATCTTTTGAAGAAGCAGTAATCTCACTTTAGTTGAGAGAGCAGTGAGTTCTCAAATTGTGAATGGTTGTAAACCAGGAGGGACAATGAGTCTGCTTCGAACTTGTAAACAGTAGTGTGATTATAGTGGAATTGGTACATCAGCACACTACTGGTGTATGCTCCTTGGACGTAGCCCAGTGAGGGTGAACCAAGTAAAAATCATTATGTCATGTGCATGCTTTAAGGTTTGTTCATACTATGCATCGGGAAGGAGAGAGAAGAGGGTTTTTTCTTTCAGAAAAACAAGATCAAAAGGGGCAATTGTTTTAATCTATCAGACCCTGATTCACCCCCCCCCCTCTCAGGGTATCTAGTCGAGTGGACCTAACAACTCTTTGGTCCTGCATAGCCATTTTGGACATCTTTCCTATTTTTCTATGACAACTGTTGTAGGGTGAAGTTTTTGTTTTTATGACATGCTTGATATGTTGTAGAACGATTAGCCAAGTAGTTCTTGAGGTTTACTTTGGCCGTATTTTATTGCTATGATAGTTGAATTAAAAATGGTCGTGAGAACCTAGTGTAGTAGACTATAAGGGTAATTGACCGAGTGAGCTTCCTATAGAGTCTTTGAGCACTTAGGGATATAAGGGGAATTGACCGAGTGAGCTTCCTCAAAGAGTCTTTGAAACATTTTAGACTATGAGGGAATTTGACCGAGTGAGCTTCCTCAGAGTGTCTTGACAACTTGGGGTATAGGGGGAATTGACTGTGTGAGCTTCCTTAGAGAGTCCTTGACTACCTTAGACTATAAGGGGAATTGACAATGTGAGATTCCTCAGAGAGACATGAATCACTTTTGACTATAAGGGGAATTGACTGTGAATGATTCCTTAGAGAGTCTTTATATATTCTTATGACTGAACCCAAGGGGAAAGGCTGCGTGTACTTCCCAGAGGGTTACCTTGCTTGATTAGCTGATTATTTGATATGTGGAACTATTTATTGTTGAGTACTTTCTTGTTTACTACATCTTTTCTTATTACCTACCATATATATTCGCTGACTATTAGGCATAAATATTTGGGTGGTTTCCTTCTGGGATTTAGTATCACACCCTGTTTGGGTAATACTTTTGGGCCCAAATAGATTATAGTGATATAGGTATAGATAAGGGAAAGTTCCCTTCTACTTCAGGTACTTCACTTGCTGTGGAGCTGGAGAGCATGGGACCAAGCTTAGGCTTGCAAAGCCGAGGAGCTGTTTATCTGTTTTCTTTTTTTACATTGGTTTAGTACTATTTGTATTCCAGTATTGTGGTTGTTTGGATGCTTTCCTAGACATATGTTTCATGCATCATTATATATATGTTCCAGCTATTTATTAGTTCTAGTTTTCTATTGTTCATTTTTGTATGGATTATTACTGTTTCCTTTGTTTCTATCATTTTCTTCCACAGTGTTACTCTACTAATGAAGGAATAGTTTACCCACTATCATACCCATGGCCATCATTACTAATTGGCAGCCTCTGGAATTTGTAGAAATGCGCTTGATTCCATGTGACCAACTGGGCACGGGGCTCCTCTAGGTGGCTTCCGGAATAGGGACATTACAAAGTGGTATCAGAGGGAGGTTATTTTCTTCTTGACTTATTGTTTGGAGCCTATAGTCAGGGATATGACGGAATAGGTACTTGGTAATAAGCTGTACTTTGGAGTAGCTAACCCGTGTATAGGGAAAAACCAATCTACCTCGTTTATTTTATTTTTTCAGGTTTTGAAATTTTACAGTTGATTTGATTTCACTGTTGGGTGATTCACATGTTTTTTTCTGTTATCATTGATGTTATTGAGGATCTATTTCTGTCTCAACCCTATGATATGAGGTTATTCCATCTCATTCATCATATAGGCACTTTCTAGAAATCCCATGTCATGCATTCTTTCCATTCCATCTAGGATGCATTATCAATTGCATGTTGTTGTGAGAGATGTTGTGTAGAATATGCAAGATGTTGTGATAGATGCCTTGATAAAATACCTGCTACTTGATAGGGTATTGGATGTGTAAGGTTTTGTTTAAATGAACTCCAAACCATGGTTATTGAGGTGTAATGGGCCCTCATGGACTATAATTTGGTGGATCATGGCCTTTTTTCCTTGTTATAACATGTATAAGATGCCAATATTTTATTCATAGAGAGTATGGGCCCTCACGGATCAGAATTTGGCACTTTCAATGTTCTTTTCAGTGTTTTTATGTGTTCTATAGTTGTTTCTGAGGATTACTATCCAGAAAAAACCACAATACACGCCGTGTAGTGTTAAGTACATGCCATGTGCTCTTGTGCTCAAGAAGAAACTATTTTTCTTAAGTACACATTGTGTACTTTATGTACATGTAGTGTAGTCTCTACCCATGTCATAATTTATGTGGGAAGAGACACAGGATAGGAAATTTCTTATGGGAACACACCGTGTACCGGTTGTACACATTGTGTGGTGTTGATCCTATGTCCGCCCATGTGACTAACGACACGAACATATAAATATTCATTTATACACACCATGTAAGGCGTTAAAATTCCCTGTAGTGTAATCCTAGGAACCTGGCCATGTAGCTAACAACATAGGTTGGTTGAGGCTTTTTAGTACACGCCTTGTCTGTCTAGAACACGCCTTATAGTGTGATCCGTGTATCTGGACGTGTCACTAACAACACGGGTTGGTGAAGCTCATCTAGTACATGTTTTGTTTCTCTAGAACATGTTGTGTAGTATTTTCTTAATAGATCAATGTGTCTTAACTGTATAGAAGGACTTAGGAAAGGGAAGAGGATTCGAGTACACGTCATGTGTCAAGACAACACGTCGTGTGTTTGGGGTGTTACACGACCTAGGGCGGCAGAAGTACATGCCCATGTGAATAACTTAAGGTAACATGCCATGTAGGGTTTATACATGCCATGTAGTCCTGTTTTGTAAAACATGAATTCTTTATTTCTCTTGTTCCCTTCATACACATATAAGTTTCATTCCCTGTTAATCTTGATCTAAGGTGTGCATTTGACTTTACAAAGTCAACCCACCGAGACGTCCTCCAGTTGTACACCAGTCACAAGGCGGTGATCAGACACCAGACATGGCCGATCAGGGAATTATAGCAGATCCTCTAGTTGTGGCAGTCTTGGCACCAGCTATTATACCTGACACAGGATCTGATGCTCAGTTTAGAGAGGGCTTTATGAAGATGATGCATACTTTTCAGGGAGTGTCACCTCATGCCCCGTCGATGGAAGAATTGATGTGAGTCTTTCAGCACTAGCATCCTCCCACCTTCTCAGGGGATGACCCCAGGCTGTAGAGTCATGGCTAGAAACCACGCTGACGATCTTCGAGCATCTGGAGATACCTCCAGTGAGGAGGGTGAAGCTCGCTAATTACATGCTATGGGATTCTGTCAAGAGATGGTGGGATGTGATCTCACAGGTTGGACACCACTAGAATATGTATTAGGATGAGTTTCAGCACATCTTCTATGATTACTTCTATCTGGAGACCTTGGGGGCTGACCGAGCCCGAGAGATCATGAGTCTAGAGTAGGGTACTCTTTCTGTTATAGAGTATTCCTCCCTATTCACGGAGCTGCAGCGTTTCACGCATATTCCAGAAGGTGATGAGTTGTCCCTTGCAAGGAAGTTTGAGGATGGTCTCATACACAACATCTAATCGCATGTGAACATCTTCTGGTTGACTTAGATATCCTATATAGTCAACCAAGCACTGATCACAAAGTGCAATCTGAGGGATTCTGGAGCAGTGGTCCAGGGCGGTTCAGTATCTAGGGTTAGTGCTTCGCCGACTGATAGAAGGAAGCGTCGCAGGGATTTTTTACAAGGAGATCAGAGTAGGCGGGATGCATCTTCTGGTATCCAGGTGGTGTGATTCCAATGCGGGAAGAGCGGGCATACGAGGCCACATTTCCCAAGGGACAAAGTGGAGTGCCGATCTTGTGGCAAGATGGGTCATCTTTAGTGTTTCTGCCAGGTTTTCTCACCAGTAGTTGGTGACAGTGGTTCATCTATTGTAGAGACCCAAAACTTGACGTACATGGACATTACATTACTTTTTTGGAATACTTAATACAAAAAAAACCAACACTCAAAGACCGTAATAGTTTAGTGTATACAGAAACTCAAAACATAATCTTCTAATCATGGTGAAAGAACTTCAACATCTCCCATAAAGATCTTCCCCTTTTGTTTTCTTACCTAAAACCTTTCTTTATATCCTGGGGAAAAGAAAACATATAAAGGGTGATCTCAAATGCTCAGTAAGGGTAAGCATGGAGAAAATAAAACAAACCATATACATTGGAACTTAAAAACATGAACATAATGTTTAAACATCGAAATCTTGAGCAATGACATAAATCATGGAAGTACGTAAGGCATAGATCATAATGGAACATCAATCATGATAAAATAGCATGGGAATAAAACATGTAATTGTGTAAAAACATTAATCACATGATATGATTTCCATATTAGCCAATGAATTGCTGCCAAGACCATCTTAATGGACAAAGTCCCTTACATAATAGAGTTCACTCCTCGTTCCAGTCTTGTATCACTGAATCAGATTAACTTTCCATTCTAGCCATGTCTATCTCATGAGATATAAATCTTTACCCAATGAATTGGAGGGAGATATAGGTCCCACCCATCTCATAATGAAATCATTATTACTTGTGATAGAAAATAATCATAAATCATTCATCATAACCCAAAGAATAAAATGGGTTTCATAAATATCATTCCATCATAACATAATCCATATAAAACAAATGGATATCATTTCATCATAAGAAAAATCAAACCTTGTAAATAATAGAGACATTATAATTGAACCATAAACATGTCAAATAATGTCATCTTAGATGGAAAATAGTTTTGATAAAACATTGAAATGAATTCTTGAGGAAAATATCCTTTCTTTTTCAAAATCATTTTCTTTTCACAAAATTCCATGAAATTTTAAAAGAAAAGGATTTTGTTAAAAATAGTCATGAAATCTTGTAGAGTAATCTTCATGAAAATTAGGTGTTATAAAACTGTAAAAATCCGTTCATGCCGTATAAGTTAAAAAAACATTCTTCTCGTACTTTTGCCGGAAAAGCCAAAAAGTACCTCGTATGGTAAACAAAAGAAGAATTCCTTACATACCATGTAGTAAAAGTCAAAATGGGTAAAAAGGAATTTAAACATACATGAAACCATTTTTAGAAAACAGGGACATGAATGATAAATATAACCCCAATAAATACTTACGAATAAACAATCTCGGATAAAAACGAGATTGGAAAAGTTATCCCTTACCTTATGTCTGATATGCTTCGTATGTATCCAAACCTACTGTATAATGATATAAATAATGTCATTAACTTATTAAAGAATCATATTCATTGTTATGATATCATATATGGTTCACTTATGTCTTTATATTACCCGTTCTTTTGTAAATTCCATGTTAAAGCAGTGTTTTGGGTAAAATCGTTTCATTTATCATACATGTTTCGGTTTGTTGTTATTGATATTATTACTCATATCCTGATTTACATAATTTCAGAATGTAAAAAATTATTTATATATATATTCAGAATATAAATATATATGATAGATCGATAAATGGAATGAAATACACCGTTCATGGAGACAGTAGGTCGTACGTACGCATGAACGTTGTTTTCGTTTCCTTATTGAATTGAATGGAATTAAGTAGATGACATACATATATATATACATAAATCCAGTAGCATTATTATGTCATATATTTCATTATTATATATATACCTTATAATCATTCATTAATGGTTAACATGGAGAATTAATCTCATCGTGTCGTGGAGACAGTAATCCGTACGTACGCATGAGCGATGATATCATTCTAATAATTATTGAATAGAATTGGAGTGGATGGTGTAATATCTCAGAATTAGTATGATATTATAATAACCATATATATTTATTCTTTACACCATTATACCCATCCAAGTAAGGTGGTGGTGGAAAAACTGATTACACCACGGTGTGGAGACGGTATTCCGTACGTACGCACGCGCGGTGATTTCATTTTCCGTGGGATGGATAGAAGGTGAAATGGGTTTGTTTCATATTTATAATATCATATCAGTATATTATTGATATTGATTGTATTAATTTACAATTAAACAACTAAAGAAGAGGAAGTTTAAGAAGAAAGAAACTTTAAAGAATCGATAGAAAAAATTACCTCTTCTTTGACGCACCTCCTTTAAGCTTCCTTTTAAAGGACTAGAGTTGGTCTTTTGAGAAGAACAGAACCTTCAGAATGTTTCTAGGGAAGTGCATAAGTGAAATTTTCAGGGGTTTGACAAGCTTTAAGTCTCAAAGTGTTGTGAAGAGGAGTGGGAGGAGGTTCCCTTTTATAAGGGAGGATAGGGGCACCTTTGGAAATCTCAAAAATATTAATTTATAATTAATCAAACCCCACTTAAAAACCTCCAAAAATGACTCATATTCTAATATTAGATGATATAGAGTTGTAATGTCATCAACCAATAAAATTTAGACATGTTTCAAATTTATTTTAAACCTTATCAACTTGATTTATTCTTATTTAATCTATTTAATTTTATTTGTGGTAATAAGATTCTAAATTATAAATTATTATAATTACTTATGTGTTATGAATTTTCCATAAATGGATAATTCATGACATTTTCGACCATATAAATTTTAATTTATAATTTTTTAAATATTTTTGATATTTTTAAACAATTTTATATTATGTTATTTTTATAAAATAACAATAGTGTTAATTTTTGACACTATTCATTTATTGGAATTTAAATAAAATCCAAAAAAGAAAATATGTTTGAACTAAAAGCTTTAATAGATTCATAAAATATCATATTTATATATAAAATTAGTATATCACATTAAATAGTTCATATAATATTTATTTTAATATTTTTAAAACCATTTATTTGATATTTCAATCAATAAAATAATTTCAACATCACTACTATGTCACCTTTAATGATAATTATTTAATCCCTAAAAATTATAAATAAATTCAAATGATGTAGATATTTTTATTAGATTTCTGGAGACTATTCATGTTCTAATTTTTATGAAGTTTATAACTAAATTAAAATTATTATTCTTATAATATTTAAGAGAGTGACATGTTGTCACTTTCTTTGGTTTTAATAACAATTAAAGTATTTTCAGGGTAAAAAGTCCATAATATGAATCTATTCTGACCCTTAGGTGATATGGGTCTACTTTTAGTCATCCAGTAGAATTTTTGAAGGTGTTAAGGTAATTTTATAATCTTATTTTTACCCTTAACTACCCGATTCACCTTTAATTGCAGTAAATAACAATTACCGTAGTTACTATTCATAATATCAAAAAAATAAAAGTAACCTATTAACATAATTTGGACCCACTGTATTAAAATATGGAATCCATTTTTTAAAATTTAAAACACAGAAGTTTCAGTAATTAATTTAAAATTAATCTCGTTGTTAAGAAAATGGGTTTTAAAAGTTAAAACATTGCCAAAGATTGAAATGTTTTTACCTATGAATTCAATGTAAAATTAATGGGAATTAAATAAATTATATTAAATGGTAAAAATATATTCTATTTATACATTAAAACCACTCAATATTATAATTTAATCATATAAATTATTGCGATGAAAAAAGTTTATTTTAATTAAAATATAGCGTATTTTTACTATTCATTAAAATATGAAAGTTATCAGAATAATATGAAAATTATATCCAGAGTAAATTTTTATTTCCTGATTCCAAAGAAGAATATTATTTTTTCAAACTGAACTTATAAACATGTCAAAACTATATTTAAAGTTGGTGCTCCATCAAAAGGCGACAAAATTGCATTTTTTGAAAAATACTTATTTTACCTGAAAATTTTATTTTGTTCTCATACCATGTTCTAGAAAATGTATAAGGTGAATAATAATGTTATAAAATTAAAAATTTAGTTAATACTATTCATAATGGCTAGTCTATAATAATATTATAACAATATATCGTTGTTTAGTGAAATTAGGTATTGTGTACTACACACGCTATCGAGAAAGGTCGTGATTACGTGTAATGCAAGCCAAGTCAGGGATGTGTGTAGTAAAATCTTCCTTTGGTGTTGCGTATAACATAATTCAAAACTTATTTCATTTATACATTAAACAAAATCTATACTTAATGTTGCGTAGAATAGTTTCTACAAAACGAACTTGAAATTGTGTGTAACACGATCCATGAATAGTGTTGCGTATATTGCAAGATAATACGGTGTTTTATATAGCACAAGATAATTTTGGTGTAGCATACAACAAAAGACATCAATGAAATTAAAAATAATAATTCTCATAAAATATCAGGTTGTTACATCTATGACTCCTCGTACAGAAGCAGCTCCACCAGTTTCTCACTAGTCTGGGAACTGGAGTTCTTCCGGCCGGTCAGACCGAGGTGGAGGTCATGGCTATGGTGGTCAGTCGCCAGTATTTTTGCGAAAAGAGGGTGGATCAGTTCAGAGTGGTCAGGCAGCGTCACAAGGCCGTGGAGTATGCCAGACTTTTGTAGTGGAGCAGACCCAACAGGAGCATGATACTGAACCCTCTATAGTTTGATGTACGATCATAGTTGCTTAGTTTTATCTTCGTTTCCTTTCGTCACGGAGGCTTCTCATAGATTTATATCGGTTTCTATTGTGGAGAGCCTTGGGATCTAAATCTTTTCCTCTTCCTATATCTTGACGCTAGACACTTCGTTGGGCACGATAACATCTAGTGTATGTCAGTGCAAGGAGTTCCCTCTTGAGGTTGGTGGGTGTCACTTTCTATGGGACCTCTTTGTCCTATAGATGATAGGCTATGATTTCATTCTCGTAATGTATTGGCTGGTTTGATTCCAAAAATTCATCGATTTCTATCGTCATAGGGTGAGTTTCATATCACCATAGGGTGGATCGTTTCTTCATAAGGGTGAATGGGATGTCCAGGCGAGTAGAGCGGTTCCAAAGAATCATGGGTTATGAGGAGTTACATCCCAGATTGCTAGTCTGTATCTGGATGACTATGGGACTTCACAGATGGACTTTACTCGAGTGGTGGTTCATTTTATATATGTCTTTCAAGAGGAATTTTCAGGTTTTCCTCTAGAGTGTGAGGTAGAATTTTCGAATGAGCTTGTGCCAGGAGTGGCATCAGTGTCCATTCCTCCTTATAGTATGGTTACACGAGAGTTGCAGGAGCTCAAGAAATAGTTGGAGGAGTTGTAGAAAAAGGGTTTCCTGCAAACCAGTACTTCAACTTAGGTTTCACCTATCCTATTTGCGAAGAAGGCAGACGGCACCCTCAGGCTTTGTGTGGACTACCATACGATAAACTAGTTGATGGTCAAGAACTGGTATCCCTTATCGAGGATTGATGATCTCTTTGATCAGATTCGAGGATCCCAGGTGTTATCGAAGATTGACTTGAGGTCCGATTATCCTGAGTTTCACATTAGACCATCATATATACCTCTTACAACCTTCCGGAGCAGGTATGGTCTATACTAGTATTTGGTTATGCCATTCGGTCTCACGAATGCGCCTGTAGTTTTCATGGAACTGATGAACCGAGTGTTCCCTCGATACTTTGAATATTTCGTGGTTGTCTTTGTGGACTATATCTTGGTTTACTCTCACACTCGACACGACCATGCCTCACATCTTGAGATCGTTTTGAGTACACTGAGAGAGTATCGGTTATATGTTGAGATCTCAAAATGCCACTTTTGGATGGATCATATTCACTTTTTGGGTAATGTTATCTCAAAGATAGGAGTGTGAATACACCCAGATAAAGTGAGAGCAGTAGTTTCCTAGGAGCATCTGAAGAACATATTTAAGGTGCATAGTTTTCTAGGGATTGATGGATACTACAGACGTTTCATTCAGGACATTTCACGCTTAGTAACACCACTGACGAGTCTGATTAAGAAGGGTGAAAAGTTCGTGTGGTCAGACTCTTGTGAGTCAGCCTTTCAAGAGATAAAAGGGAGTTTGACTTCAGCACCAATACTAGTATTTAAAGATCTGGTAAAGTGCTATACTATGTACTGTGATGTTTTAGGCATCATTCTGGGAGCTGTGCTTATGCAAGGAGAAGGAGTCGTTGCGTACGGGTCTCGACAGTTGCAACCACATAAGAGGAATTACCTGATGCATGATCTCGAGTTGGTGGTAGTTGTTCATTAAGTAAGCTATTGGATACATTATCTTCTAGGATAGAATTTTGTGTTTTTCACCAACCACAAAAGTCTCAAGTACATCTTCACTCAGCGTGATATGAATTTGAGACAATGAAGGTGGTTTGAGTACCTTCAGTCTTTTGACATTGAGTTTGCCTACATGCCTAGGAAATGAAACGTAGTGGCTAATGCGTTGAGCAGGAGGACTCAGATACAGGCAGTTTAGGAGTCCAATAGTGAGTGGAAGATTATGGATCTATTCTCTAAGATGAATTTGGAGGTGCACGACAGAAAGGGGCATACTTTACTTTCTTCTATAGTTTTTACCTCTACCCTTATTGATTGAGTACTAATGAGGCAGGTATCATATTCTAAAGTCCTAGTCCTGCAGAAATGTGTGTCATGAGAGGACCCTATTCCTGGATGGACCATAAGTGAGGATGATGTCTTTCATTTTCATGGGCGTGTATGGGTGTTAGCAGACATACGCGAGAAACTGATGTGGGATTTTCATTCCTCAGTTTGGGAAGTTCATCTTGGTGTCACCAAGATGTATCGTTATCTACACCTTCAGTATTGGTTGCCATGTATGAAGAGAGATGTTTCAGGTTTCTTCATAAGGTGTTCCACCTGTCAGTAGGTGAAGGCGAAGCATCAGCGACCAGCAGGGCTTTTGCAGCAGTTACCGATTCCTGAGTGGAAAAGGAATGATGTTGTGATGGAATTCGTGGCCAGTTTTCCAAGGTTGCCTCGAGGGAATTTTGTAGTATGGGTGGTCATTGATAGACTCACGAAGGTTTCTCACTTCTTTCCAATCAAGGAGACCTTTAGGGTCGATGAGCTGGGACGATTTTACATCCAAGAGATTTTACGTCTTCGTGGAGTTCTGCACTCCATTGCTTTAGATATAGATGAATGTTTTACTTCTTGGGTCTGGAAGGGGCTTCAGAAGGTGTTGGGTACACATGTACTTTTGAGTATAGCTTACTACCCCTAGACAGGTGGTCAGTCCGAGTGTACAATTCAGGTGCTTGAGGACATGCTTCGGGCATGCATTCTATATTTTGGAGGTTCTTGGGAGAAGAACATACCTCTTGTGGAGTTTTCCTATAATAATAGCTTTAAAGAAACTATTCATATGGAACCTTATAAGGATTTATACGGTAGGCCATGCCGATCAACCTTAAGTTGGATGGAGTCAGGAGAGGTAGCTTTTCTAGGACCTCATCTTGTATATGAGACCACTGAACATATAGAGTTGATTTAGATGAGGATGGCTACTGCACAGTCTCATCAGAAGTCTTATGCTGATCAGTAGAGACAACCTCTGGAGTTCGAGGTTGGGGATCATGTTTTTCTACGTGCCACACCAAGGTTGGGGCACCGAAGGATCAAGAGATAGGGTAAGCTTTTTCCGAGGTACGTTGGGACGTTTGAGGTGTTGGAGAGAGTTGGGCTAGTTTCCTATCGGTTGTAGTTACCTCAGAGGTACTAGGCTATGCATAACGTCTTCCACGTTTCTCAGCTTCGACGTAACTTTTCAGACCCATCTCATGTTTTCCAACCCAAGGAGTTTGAGTTGGAAGTGGACACATCTTTCGAGGATCATCCTATCCAGATTGTTGATTGTAGTAAAAAGGTTCTCCATGGCTGGTCTGTTCCTCTGGTACGAGTGCTATGGCAGCACGGGCGAGTACAAAACGAGACTTGGGAGAGGGAGGCTGATGTACGAACTCAGTGTCCAGAGTTTCTCGGGGTTTCTTCTTCTACGCCGCCATTCTAGGGAAATTTGGGGAAGAATTTCTTTAAGGGGGGATGTTTTTAAGAACCTGTATCTTATTATTAGGTATGTTTTCTTTTTCTGGTCATTTTTGAGAAAAAGAGGAATTCCTAGAAATTTTTGAAGTACATGTCGTGTACTCTATGAGTACACACCGTGTAGAGGCCATGCACACGGCCATGTGGGGGTGACCTGGAGGCCGCTTAAAGTGGAGTATAGAAATGGAAAGTACACACCTTTTAATTCAAAAGTACACACCGTGTATTTTATTTTTTTCACAAAATGTACCGGGGTCGCGTCTAATCTCCATAAACATCTTCTTCTAGGTTATGTTTGACTGAGATCTCCCGTAAGACCGCAATATTCCTTTGAGTCCCCGACCAAGCATTCAACCTCTGATTCTACCATCATCAATTGTGTTGGGATCGCCTCGGTAATCTCTTTCTTCTTCTGGAGCTTTGTTTCATGATTCCACCTCTTTATCAAGTTATCCTCTGCTGAACGTTTTAGACGTTTTTGTAGATATTTAGCATTATAAGGTTATTTGAGCCATGATAATCAAGTATATTGATCTCGCAACATAGAGGTAGGTGGTTTGTCCCTTTCTTTTTAATGTCTTGGAGTTATATGTGAAATTTTGGCCAATACCCTTAATCGGGGTATTGTGCGTTTAACATTTTACCCATGTTAATTAACTTATATGCTTGTATGCTAGAGGTTATTTGGATATGGATAGATTTCATTTACATGTTTTATATGTGTTTTCCCATGCAAGTTCTGTTTACGACCGTTTGGTCCTGTTTAGCCTTTTTGGTTGCCTTTCCTGTTTTCCCATCCCTAGTGTTGTAGGGTGGAGTGTTTGTTTTTCTGACAAGCATGATATATTGGAGACCGATTAGACAAGTACTTCTTGAGGTTTACTTTGGCCGTATTGCATTTATATGCTCGTTGACTTACACAGGGCCGTGAGAACATGGTGTAGTAGACTATAAGGGGAATTGACCAAGTGAGCTTCCTCAGAGAGTCTTTGAGCACTTAGTGCTATAAGGGGAATTGACCGAGTGAGATTCCTCAGAGAGACTTTGAACCATTTTATACTATGAGGGTAATTGACAGAGCGAGATTCTTCAGAGAGTCTTGACCACATGGGGCTATAAGGGGAATTGACTGTGTGAGCTTCCATAGAGAGTCTTTGACTACCTTAGACTATAAGGGGAATTGACTGTGTGAGCTTCCCCAGAGAGTCTTGAATCACTTTTGACTATAAGGGGAATAGACTGTGAGTGATTACTAAGAGAGTATTTATATATTCTTATGACTGAACCAGAGGGGATAGGCTGTGTGTACATCCTAGAGGGTTACCTTGCTTGATTAGCTGCTTATTTGACATGTGGAACTATTTATTGCTGAGTACTATATTGTTTACTATAACTTTGCTTATTACATGCCATATATATATATATATATTCTAGACTATTATGAACAGATCATCAGATGGATGCCTAATTGGATTTAGTCTCACACCTTGTTTGGGTCATACTTTTGGGCCCAAAAAGATTATATTGCTGCTGGTATAGATAAGGGCAAGTGCCCTACTACTTCAGGTACTTGACTTGCTGTGGAGCTGGAGAGCATGGGACCAAGCTTAGGCTTGCGATGACGAGGAGCTTTTTATCTATTTTCTAGTACTGTTTGTATTCCAGCATTGTGACTATTTGGATGCTTTCCTAGAAATATGTATCATGCTTCATTATATATATGTTCTAGCTGATTTTTCTTCTAGTTTTCTGCTGTTCATTTTTGTATGGATTATTACTGTTTTCACTGTTGCTATTATTTTCTTTCGCTATGTTACTCTTCAAATAAGGGCACAGTTTCCCCACTATCGCACTCAAGGCCCTCGCTGCTAGTCGGTAGCCTATGGTATTTCGGTAAATGTGCTTGAGTCCATGTGACCAACCGGGTACAGGGCACCTCTGGCTGGCTTTCGGGACTGGGACGTTACACACCAGTCACCTACTAAGGGTAACACTCAACACACTATTGCTTCTAACACCTATGAATGAGAAAAAAATAAGGATCATGAGGAGAGGAAGGTTATGGATACCCAGGAGTGAGATTATTTCCCTAATCCCAACAATGATGTCCACCATCATATTCTGATAGGAACCGTCAAGCAGGCTCATATCCCTACTCGCTCGGAAAACGTTTGTGGGAATATTCCCATAATAGGAATGGGGGAGGCACATATCCCTAGACTTGTGCATGATGTCCATTGGAATATTCTAGTGGCACAAGGAGGAAAGAAGTGGGTGTATATTCCCACTTTAATCGAAGACATCCACTAGTGTATAATGGAGATGTAAAATGTGTAGGCTTATATCCCTGAACACACTTTGATAAAATTCCAATATATTTTAGAAACATCTGAAGAACTCTGCCAACATATTACTAAACTTTTTTAGATAAAGGGTTAGGGAAGGATTCCTAAACCTACAATCGATACTTCTCAAAACTATGATCGTCATGGAAAAGTAATTATGCCAGATTAAGAACAAATTCATTCTCCCATATAGGAAGATTATCCATATATTCCAATAAAGTAAAAGGCATTAGATAGGGATCGTACTCCCATTCCAACAGGGACTCAACTGGTGATAGTGGCTCATTCCTCGAGATAGGGGAACATGCTTGTTGAAGATGTTTGGTGGTATATTCAAAATACCTAGGATTGGGATCATACTCTCATTTTGGATGAGGATCAACACATGATAGGGAAAAAAGTCTTGGTACATGCTCATATTCATGTTGAAGAAGTCCATCGGCATACTAAAAAGACCCAGAATCAAGCGTATATCCCCATTCTAGATAGGGATAATCATGTGAGAGTGGAAAAAGTTGTGGTACAAGCTCATATTCCAATCAGGGAATTTTTCTATCATATTCTTGTAGATCACAGAATCCGGGAACGTATTCCTATTTCCTCCAATGAATGATTTCACCGGCATGATTTAGAGGCAATATAAGAGGAGTCTCATATCCCTTATCCCATTCAGGAGGTTTGTCGACATATTCTAGTATGGAATACATATTTTGACTAGTCTCATATTCCTACTCCAACTATGGATTTCCATTTGATAGGATCACATGACTTAGGGAAGGCTCATAGTTCAACTGAGAAAGAACAAAGAAATATTACAAAGTCTTAGTATTGGGATCATACTCCTATCATGGCTGAGGCTCAACAAGTGAGAATAGAACATGGCTCGGGACAAGCTCATATGCTGTTCTATAATGAGATGTATTATTGGTATATTCCAATATCTTCTCAGTAGTAGGGTCATACTTCTGCAGCACCAGATAGTTATAATAACGTTTCAGAAACCAGAATTCATCAGGATCATATCCCTGCACAATCCCGAAAGGTAGTCCATCATATTCTAACTAGGACATATAACAAGAACCATATTATTAATAATATCAATAATAGTGTCTTTGAGGTTGGTTGATACATTTTATTAACACCATAGTGGTCCATCTACACTTTCATCGAAGTGGAAGTATAAGACATTCATTACCACGATATTCATCTTTATGGCAGTGTGGAGATGAATTTTATTGACTATACTCCTAAAATCAACCATGGCCAACCTCTCTATGGTGATATATAGCATGGATGAGTAAATCCTCATATTTTCGAGAAACCTCCATATAGAGAGGTGTAACGACCCAATCTTTTTGAGTAGTATATTAACTTACTCTTATTGATTTAATAAGATGTTAATGGTTAATGCAGAAAGAGGAGTCGATGGCTTCATCCAGTAGACTCAACCCTTATGAAGCCCACTTATCAGAGCTTGGGAAGGAGGTAGCATCTGTGGGCTTTGCTTTGGACCAAGCCCAAGCCGAGCTCCAGCGTGTCAAGCTTGAACGAAAACGCTTGCAGGAGAAGTTCAAGTTAGTGGAGATTGCTACTAGGGCAATGTTATCTGAGACTCCCTCAGATTCTCTCACCATATCACACCTTACACTTAGGTCTTATGCCAGTGTTATAAGGGGCTATGTGATGAGACCCTAGTTTCCTTGTGTAATCCTCTCGGGTGAATAAATTGAGATTTCTTCCTTTAGTGATGTTTGTTAAATTTCAAATGCCTAGATAATTTTAGAAGGTATTTTATTGATGAATTTTGAAAAAGGGATATTTTAAAATATTAATGTAAACCCTAAATAACTAATGATGTGTAATGATTTTCAAAAAATGGTCTTCTACAAAAGTGTTCATTAAGGAATTTGGAGTCTAATAAGATCAACTTAATTTTTGATGAATAGTAAAGTATGAATAGTGATTTTACGCTTAGGATTAGTAATGTGACCAAATGGATTAGTAATTTTCACTTAAAGAAAGTTTTAATATAATTTAGACACCTTGTTTAAGTAATGTGATTCAATAAAATGGGTAAATAACGGTTTCATAAATTATTAATCAAGTATTAGTTTTTTCGGATGAATAGAGTTTTTTAATTAAAAATTTAATTAAAAATAATTAGAAAATTATTTTTATAAAAATGACTTTATTTTTGAACTCAGAGCATCGATATTATGTTAATGTAATTTTTGGGGATTTTTCTGAAAAAAATGAATTTTCGATGAATAGTGTTTTTATTTAAAAATTAAATTAAAAATATTTAGAAAAATATTTTTATAAAATGGATTTCATTTTTGAAATCAGAGCATTGATATTTGGTTAAGGTGAAATTTTGGGATTATTCTGAGAAAGTTGAATTTTCAGTGAATAGTAAAAATACTGTTTTAGGGTTTCGGTATGTTTAATGACATCATAATGATGTCATGATGATGTCATGAGATCTTTTGAGGGTTGGCCGGCCAAGGGTGATGAATAATTGTTTTGGGGGCCCCATGTGGCCTAACTCCATGATAAATTCCAAGGGAGATCACATGGGTTTGAGAAAAGCACATGTGAGGTGTCCTTTGGCCATTAATGCTTTGTCCCCTCACTTTCCCTATAAATACCCACCCTTTCCTCCCTTAGTTTTCACTCCCAACTCTCCCCCAACGAAGTTCTGGTCTTCTTACCTTCCAAGGAGTCCTCCCAAGGTTCCCCCAATCCCTCAAGGTCCAATCCTTTGAGTTTCAAGAGTCACATTTTAAGGTAAGGGATCCGACCCCTCTCTTTCTTTTCATGTAATCTCTTTTATGTCATTCCTATTATGCTCCTTGTTTTTATGTGAGAGGATGTTCTTTTATATTCCTCTTACTGCCCTTTCATGTTTATATTATGAAAGATCCCCTCTTACTCTCATCATTTCGTTTTATGAATGTTTAAGTGACGCCGTTAGGCTGCCGAATGTTTAAGTGATTCTTTCACCCTTCTCATTTTTCAAGTTTGATTTTCATGTCAAGTCTTTCAAGTTCCTTTTTATTATGTTGGGGTATGATCTTTATATCTATAATACTGATCTCTTATGATCATATGATGAGGGACCCTATTTGATCTTGTCAATTCTTTTTATTGAAGTTTAAGTGACGCCGTTAGGCTGCCGAATTTTCATAAGAGAAATCTAAATTTTGTCTTCCTTCCATGTTTTTCATTTCAAATGGTATGTCCTTCAAATTTCATTACCATGTCCATATATCCTTCTTATTCTGTCCCCTTACTGTTTTATGGATCATTATGAGTGGGTGACCCATGTCCCCTCTCTTTTCAATGTTTTCTAAAACCCCGAAACATAGCTGTTATGCTGCAAAATTTTCGTCTCAAAATGCCTCTCTCTTTTCTCAAAAATTATTTTATGTTATAAAGTGAATACTCAAAGCTCTTATTTCTACAAGGGTATTCACATATATATCAAAATGTTCCATTTTAAATTCTGGGATTTACATACATGAGACCCGCTTCCCTTTCCGTGGGTTTAAAGTGCCGTAAAGATCATGTCATTAAAGCAGTTTTTAAAATGTTATGATTATGAAATGAAACCCATTTATTTTATGCTATATGGGTTATTTATGAAATGTTTGATGATGATATATGTGGCTCACATGATAATAAAGGCAAATTTAAGGGTGCACCCTGATAGCGCTCCAATGCATTGGGTAAAGACTTAATCTCTAGAGATGACCATTTTAACGACGCCTTGGTGAATAACCTTGGTAATTTTTAACGACACCTTGGGGATGGACCTTGGTGAAACGAAACGATTGTCAATATTAAATGTTGCAGCCACATCTTCAAGTTATGAAAAATGTTGTTTTTATTATGAAATGCCTCATGATTTATTTCTCATGCCTTAAAGTCCTTTTCATGTCCTTATTGAAGTATATCCAGTTCACATGTAAAATGTTCCTCTTGTTTCCCTTACTGGGCCTTCTGCTCACCCTTTCTTTTGATGTATGTCCCCAGGTTATGAGATGCATAATGAACATAGGATGAACTAAAGGAGAAGCCTTTCAAGTGTTTAAGAAGAATGTTTTGTGTTTTTTTTATGTATTTTGTTCCTGGTTTCCAAGACACTAGACCTTAAAGATCCTCAGTTATGTATAATGTAATGAAAGTTTATGTTATAAAATGGCGGGATGCTATAGTTGGTATCAAAGGATGGTTTAGTTATTTGTGGAAATTAGGATATAAAAACTTTAGGAAGAACCCTATAGAAAAGTTTAAATATAGGAAAACTTCCTGGTATTTTGGTAAGTATTGAGTAAGTGGTTTATCAAACAAATACATCCCTGTCTGGATACGAGCAGGTAGAGGCGGCTCTGGCACAGATGTACATAGGGGTAAAACCCGAAAACACCGCTTTGAGCTAGACTCGAACGGGAACTGGTGCACGATAACGGGTCTTGCTGCACTCTTGGTTACGACACTCCCGGGGGATATGTTTGGTTAATCACATGCTTTTTATGAATCATTATGAAGGAATTATAGAGAACTATTATTGTCTAAGCACGAAGTCTTAGTTAAAAGATTCATAAATGAAATAAGTTTCTTACTAAGGTTTTATTCTTTTAGAAAATGGCGGGCAATAGGAGGAACCGTGCCGATGGTGACCGCAATGCACCATGTGCTGACGGCCCTCCGATGGAAGCCGGAATGGAAACATTCATGCGAATGATGAACCAACTGACTCAAGTTATGAGTAATAACTTGAATCAAGCTGAGAGGCCGACCTCACCACGAAGGGAACAACACTCTGTTGAGTCCTTCATGCGTCAACGACCGCCAACATTCAGTGGATCTACTGACCCGTTGGTTGCGGAACAATGGATAAGCTCCATTGAAAAGATCTTTTCTGTACTTCATTGTTCGGAACAAGAAAAGGTCACCCTTGCTGTTTACCGCCTGGAGGGAGAAGCTGATCAGTGGTGGTCACTGATCAAAAACACGAAGCCACGAGGAGAGATGGAAGCTATGGAGTGGGAAGAATTTCGGGGGATTTTCTTTAACAAGTATTTCCCTCGTTCCATGAGAACGAAAATGGAGAAAGAGTTTCTAGAGCTGAAGCAGAAGGAGAACGAATCTGTCGGAAGCTACGAGATGAACTTCACAAGGCTTTCCCGTTATACCTCAAGCTTTGTCATGGACCCTAATGGGAAGGTTGATAGATTCTTTGGCGGACTAAGACCTCATCTGCGGAAGAATCTAGCCAACAGGGACTATGATAGCTATGAAGAAATAGTTCGAAGTGCTATGAAAGTCGAGCTGGAGTTTGGTGAGACACAGTGGTCTCATAAGCCAAATGAAAAGAAGAGGTCGTTGGAGCCCAGTTTAGGGAAGTCTTTTGATCAGGGAAGAGGTGGAAAGCAAACGCAACTTACCACATGCAATAAATGTGGGAAGAATCATCTGGGGAACTGCTTGAGTGGAAGTGGAAAGTGCTACAAGTGTGGAAGAGGAGGCCATATTGCTCGGAATTGTCATAGTGAGGTGAAGCCTCAGCTTCCCAACACTAACGACAGAGGAAAGATGGTTCTGGCCCTACCCGAAGTCACATGCTTCAAGTGTGGACAGCTTGGGCACTTTGCTAACCAATGTCCCAATCCGAGGGCGGTGGAGGGGAATCACCACCAACCTCAGCAGAGGCCAAGAGAGCAAGGACGTGCTTTCGCTATCACAACAGCTGAAGTTGACGTCCCGAACGATGTGGTAGCAGGTACTCTTGTTGTCCTCTCAAAACTAGCAAGTGCTTTATTTGATTCTGGTTCTACGCATTCCTTTATTTCTTCCAAGTTTGCAAAGAATATAGAATCAATCCCTGAATTGCTTGAGGTAGAGTTGTCAGTCAAGACTCCAAGTGGGATTATCCATGCATCAACAGTGTTTATAGACTCTAGTGTTTACTTTGGTGAGCACAATCTTATCGCAAATCTAGTAGTCATTCCCATGATGGAATTCGACGTTATACTAGGGATGGACTAGCTCTCAAAGTATAATGCTAAGATCAAATGCAGAAGTAAGGAAATCTCAGTAGTCTTGAATGAACGACCTACAGTTATCTTCCGTGGAGAGATATCCCGAACTGATCCCTATCTAGAAGCACCTCCTATAGCTTTCTTTATGGAGTTAATCGGTGATGAGGAAGAAGGGAAAGGGACCATACAAATTGAAGATGTTCTGATTGTTCAGGAATACATGGACGTATTTCCTGAGGAGTTACCTGGACCTCCCCCAGAAAGAGAGGTAGAGTTCTCCATTGAACTCGTACCTGGGTCTCAACCGATATCAAAGACTCCGTATAGAATGGCAAATGTGGAGCTAGAGGAGCTAAAGAAACAACTCCAAGACTTGTTGGAGAAGGGGTTTATCCGACCGAGTGTGTCTCCTTGGGGAGCACCAGTTCTCTTTGTGAAGAAGAAGGATGGATCAATGCGGCTATGCATTGATTATAGAGAACTGAACGGGATCACAGTGAAGAACAGATACCCTCTTCCAAGAATTGATGATTTATTTGACCAACTTCGTGGGGCTCAATTCTTCTCTAAGATTGACCTTCGATCTGGTTATCATCAACTGAGGGTGAAGAAGGAAGATATTCCAAAGACTGCCTTCCGATCAAGATATGGGCATTATGAGTTTACTGTTATGCCTTTCGGCTTGACTAATGCTCCTGCTATTTTCATGGATTTGATGAATAGAGTCTTTAAGGACTACCTTGATAACTTTGTGGTAGTTTTTATTGATGATGTTTTGATATATTCAAAAAGTCGTGAGGAGCATGAAGATCATCTGAGGGTTGTTTTGAAAACTCTACGGAAGGAGAGGCTCTTTGGGAAGTTCAGCAAGTGTGAGTTTTGGTTACAACAAGTGGCTTTCTTGGGGCACATCGTAACCAATGAAGGAATCTCGGTTGACCCTGCAAAGACAATGGTTGTGGAGGAGTGGCCTCAACCCACAACAGTAACTGAGATTCGTAGTTTCCTTGGTTTAGCGGGATATTATAGGAGGTTTGTGAAAAACTTTTCACGGCTTTCTAATCCACTAACCAAGTTGACTCGAAAAGGGGTTAAGTTCATCTGGACAAAGGAATGCGAGGAAAGTTTCCAAGAGATGAAAAAGAGATTGGTTACTGCACCGGTGTTAACACTACCCTCTATCGGAGAAGGATTCGTTATTTTTAGCGATGCATCTCTGAAAGGGCTTTGGTGCGTCCTCATGCAAAGTGACAAAGTAATTGCTTATGCATCTCGACAGTTGAAGATTCATGAGCAGAATTATCCTACGCATGATCTAGAGCTGGCGGCAGTTGTTTTTGCTCTAAAGATATGGAGGCACTATCTTTATGGGGAGAAATGTGATATATACACCGACCACCAAAGTCTAAAGTATATTTTCACACAGAAAGAATTGAACATGAGACAAAGGAGATGGTTGGAGCTTATTAAAGACTATGATTGTTCAATTCATTATCACCCTGGAAGAGCAAACAAAGTCGCAGATGCGTTAAGCAGGAAAGATCCTGTTGTTCTGGCAACAATGAGGATCCTGGGAGATCCCTTGATTAAAGATCTAGTAAAACTGGACATGGGAATTATAAGGAAAGGGACATCATCAACCCTATCCCAAATGATTTCTCAACCTTCATTACTAGAGAAGATCAAGAAGGCTCAAAAAGAAGATCCTTTGCTGCAGGAGAAGTTCGAGGCTGTAAAGGATGGGAAGTTCCCTGATTTCAATATTGATCAAGAAGGTGTATTGAAATTTCGTACAAGACTATGTGTTCCATCTATTCCGGAGATAAAGAAAGAACTGATGGATGAAGCTCATAGCTCTACTTTCTCTATACATCCGGGAAGCACTAAGATGTATAGAGACCTTCGTGATCATTATTGGTGGGATAACATGAAGAGGGAGATTGCTGATTACACTACAAGGTGCCTGGTGTGTCAGCAAGTAAAGGCAGAAAGACAACTTCCTAAGGGGGTATTACAACCGCTACCCATACCAGTATGGAAGTGGGATAATATCACCATGGACTTTGTAACTGGTCTCCCAAAAACATCCAAAGGAAACAATGCGATATGGGTTATTGTGGACCGTCTCACCAAGACAGCCCATTTTATCTCTATTCGGGAAGATTTCTCTCTGGATCAGCTTGCCAAGATATACGTGAAGTAAGTGGTAAGGCTGCATGGGGTACCACTATCCATCGTATCTGATCGTGACCCAAGATTCACATCAAAATTCTGGAGAAGTCTTCAGCATGCTCTGAATACTGAATTGAATTTTAGTACGGCCTATCATCCTCAAACTGATGGCCAATCTGAAAGGACTATTCAGACACTCGAAGACATGTTGAGATTATGCTCAATGGAATTTAAAGGTGGATGGGATCAACACCTCCCATTAGTGGAGTTCTCCTATAACAACAGCTTCCATTCGAGTATTCAGATGGCACCCTATGAAGCTCTATATGGAAAGCGGTGTAGAACTCCTACTTGTTGGGATGAAACTGGTGAGAGGAAGCTTCTTGGGCCTGATCTCGTGCAAGAGATGACGGAACAGGTTCATGCCATCCAACAACACATAAAGGCTGCTCAGAGACGGCAGAAGAGCTATGCTGACAATCGTCGAAGGGACTTGGAGTTTGGTGTTGGTGACAAAGTCTTCCTTAGAATTTCTCCATGGAAGAGAGTCATGCGGTTTGGGAAGAAAGGGAAGCTCAGCCCTAGGTACATTGGCCCCTATGAAATCCTTGATCGCATAGGAGCAGTGGCCTATCGTCTAGCACTTCCACCGAACCTAGCTCAAGTTCATGATGTCTTCCATGTATCTCTCTTGAGAAAGTACATACCCGACCCTTCGCATGTACTGAACCCAGAGGTGGTACAACTTGAACATGACCTCTCTTATGAAGAGCAGCCAGTGGAGATCTTGGACCGTAGAGACAAGGTCCTACGAAACAAGACTACCCACCTTGTGAAAGTGTTGTGGAGGAATCATAAATATGAAGAAGCGACTTGGGAGCCTGAGGAAATGATGAAGCAAAAGTACCCTCACCTTTTCGACTAGGCCTCAAGTGTAAATTTCGGGGACGAAATTTCTTAAGGGGGGAAGAATGTAACGACCCAATCTTTTTGAGTAGTATATTAACTTAATCTTATTGATTTAATAAGATGTTAATGGTTAATGCAGAAAGAGGAGTCGATGGCTTCATCCAGTAGACTCAACCCTTATGAAGCCCACTTATCAGAGCTTGGGAAGGAGGTAGCATCTGTGGGCTTTGCTTTGGACCAAGCCCAAGCCGAGCTCCAGCGTGTCAAGCTTGAACGAAAACGCTTGCAGGAGAAGTTCAAGTTAGTGGAGATTGCTACTAGGGCAATGTTATCTGAGACTCCCTCAGATTCTCTCACCATATCACACCTTACACTTAGGTCTTATGCCAGTGTTATAAGGGGCTATGTGATGAGACCCTAGTTTCCTTGTGTAATCCTCTCGGGTGAATAAATTGAAATTTCTTCCTTTAGTGATGTTTGTGAAATTTCAAATGCCTAGATAATTTTAGAAGGTATTTTATTGATGAATTTTGAAAAAGGGATATTTTAAAATATTAATGTAAACCCTAAATAACTAATGATGTGTAATGATTTTCAAAAAATGGTCTTCTACAAAAGTGTTCATTAAGGAATTTGGAGTCTAATAAGATCAACTTAATTTTTGATGAATAGTAAAGTATGAATAGTGATTTTACGCTTAGGATTAGTAATGTGACCAAATGGATTAGTAATTTTCACTTAAAGAAAGTTTTAATATAATTTAGACACCTTGGTTAAGTAATGTGATTCAATAAAATGGGTAAATAACGGTTTCATAAATTATTAATCAAGTATTAGTTTTTTCGGATGAATAGTGTTTTTTAATTAAAAATTTAATTAAAAATAATTAGAAAATTATTTTTATAAAAATGACTTTATTTTTGAACTCAGAGCATCGATATTATGTTAAGGTAATTTTTGGGGATTTTTCTGAAAAAAATGAATTTTCGATGAATAGTGTTTTTATTTAAAAATTAAATTAAAAATATTTAGAAAAATATTTTTATAAAATGGATTTCATTTTTGAAATCAGAGCATTGATATTTGGTTAAGGTGAAATTTTGGGATTATTCTGAGAAAGTTGAATTTTCAGTGAATAGTAAAAATACCGTTTTAGGGTTTCGGTATGTTTAATGACATCATAATGATGTCATGATGATGTCATGAGATCTTTTGAGGGTTGGCCGGCCAAGGGTGATGAATAATTGTTTTGGGGGCCCCATGTGGCCTAACTCCATGATAAATTCCAAGGGAGATCACATGGGTTTGAGAAAAGCACATGTGAGGTGTCCTTTGGCCATTAATGCTTTGTCCCCTCACTTTCCCTATAAATACCCACCCTTTCCTCCCTTAGTTTTCACTCCCAACTCTCCCCCAACGAAGTTCTGGTCTTCTTACCTTCCAAGGAGTCCTCCCAAGGTGCCCCCAATCCCTCAAGGTCCAATCCTTTGAGTTTCAAGAGTCACATTTTAAGGTAAGGGATCCGACCCCTCTCTTTCTTTTCATGTAATCTCTTTTATGTCATTCCTATTATGCTCCTTGTTTTTATGTGAGAGGATGTTCTTTTATATTCCTATTACTGCCCTTTCATGTTTATATGATGAGAGATCCCCTCTTACTCTCATCATTTCGTTTTATGAATGTTTAAGTGACGCCGTTAGGCTGCCGAATGTTTAAGTGATTCTTTCACCCTTCTCATTTTTCAAGTTCGATTTTCATGTCAAGTCTTTCAAGTTCCTTTTTATTATGTTGGGGTATGATCTCTATATCTATCATACTTATCTCTTATGATCATATGATGAGGGACCCTATTTGATCTTGTCAATTCTTTTTATTGAAGTTTAAGTGACGCCGTTAGGCTGCCGAATTTTCATAAGAGAAATCTAAATTTTGTCTTCCTTCCATGTTTTTCATTTCAAATGGTATGTCCTTCAAATTTCATTACCATGTCCATATATCCTTCTTATTCTGTCCCCTTACTGTTTTATGGATCATTATGAGTGGGTGACCCATGTCCCCTCTCTTTTCAATGTTTTCTAAAACCCTGAAACATAGCCGTTATGCTGCAGAATTTTCGTCTCAAAATGCCTCTCTCTTTTCTCAAAAATTATTTTATGTTATAAAGTGAATACTCAAAGCTCTTATTTCTACAAGGGTATTCACATATATATCAAAATGTTCCATTTTAAATTCTGGGATTTACATACATGAGACCCGCTTCCCTTTCCGTGGGTTTAAAGTGCCGTAAAGATCATGTCATTAAAGCAGTTTTTAAAATGTTATGATTATGAAATGAAACCCATTTATTTTATGCTATATGGGTTATTTATGAAATGTTTGATGATGATATATGTGGCTCACATGATAATAAAGGCAAATTTAAGGGTGCGCCCTGATAGCGCTCCAATGCATTGGGTAAAGACTTAATCTCTAGAGATGACCATTTTAACGACGCCTTGGTGAATAACCTTGGTAATTTTTAACGACACCTTGGGGATGGACCTTGGTGAAACGAAACGATTGTCAATATTAAATGTTGCAGCCACATCTTCAAGTTATGAAAAATGTTGTTTTTATTATGAAATGCCTCATGATTTATTTCTCATGCCTTAAAGTCCTTTTCATGTCCTTATTGAAGTATATCCAGTTCACATGTAAAATGTTCCTCTTGTTTCCCTTACTGGGCCTTCTGCTCACCCTTTCTTTTGATGTATGTCCCCAGGTTATGAGATGCATAATGAACATAGGATGAACTAAAGGAGAAGCCTTTCAAGTGTTTAAGGAGAATGTTTTGTGTTTTTTTTATGTATTTTGTTCCTGGTTTCCAAGACACTAGACCTTAAAGATCCTCAGTTATGTGTAATGTAATGAAAGTTTATGTTATAAAATGGCGGGATGCTATAAGAGGTGTCCCAAACTCCAAAACCTTTGTAAAGAGAGGTGCTCGATACATCTGGGTAAATAGTATTCAATTCCCCATTAAATTCCAGTATCACTCCACTCTCATCAGTAGATGAACTTAAAGAATCATATTCTATTGTATGACTGGATGAAGGCATGTATGTATGATTAAGAGGATACCAACATTGACATATAGAGATATTTATCCTGAAACAGCCTTCCCATCGTGTTACAACCCCTCACTAATTCTGACTATGAGATCCCAGATGATCTAGAAAATGAGTGAATGCATTATCTATTTCAAAATATGTGGGAAAATCATCAACGACTAAAGGATAGAAACTTAACTTATCTAGGGTATGAGGTTCACCTTCAGACTATCAAAAACATTATTTTTTCAGTTGGATTATGAAGCTATCTCCGTGGATTAGGATCCAAAACCGGTAAAATAATGTACAAATATACAACATGATTTCCGCCATTGCATCAAAACTCTTCATCAGATGATATCTAAAGTTAATATATGCATCCAAATTTGAACATGGGGAAAGTATTGAGAATTACGCCTTTCCTCTCCCTGGAATAAAAAAACCTCTATGATACGATGTCATATAATGTAATATCCTCCAAAGAAATCAGGGACCAAGAAATACTCAAGCCATTTGGTCACTACAACATAATTACCCTACTTCAGTGGTTCCCAAACATCATGAATGCAAGGAGAGGACAACCAAAATGACTTCAAATGAGTCCCCTTGAATCAATTATAATTCATTTCAAACATAGAGACCGAAGTTGCGATCATCATGAAAACATCCCGTAAATAATGGTTCTCATCATGGGCTACCATCACACCAAGCTCATACACGTGAAATGATTCACCACACCAAACAATTCATAGTAGTAATTACCATATCATCCATATAGTAGAGTATATATATCATCAAACTAGTGGAATATCTACCACCACCTCCACCTATTTGATCATCAATTCCTAATAGGATTCGGGAAACATCGACAGTAGCTGCAAATAAACCCAAACCCACTAGGCTGGGGGTATTTATATCTCAATATCAATCACCAGGTTCATTATCACATAAGAGGAACCTAGAGACATCAATGGTGATTCCAGATCAACCCCATCCTGCTAGGCTGGGAGAATTTATATCATTGTATCCATCCCAAGAGTCATCAAATCCCTAAATGGAATAATTAAATCCTCAACAATAGGACCAATCAATTACAATTGAGGGCCAAATGACCCCCATCCCCCAGTCTAGAGACATTTTCATCATCATTATCACCATAGATAGTTTCGTCCTTCTCTAGGTTGGGATGGAAAAAATTTATGGTCGACATCTCACATGTTTCTCCCATCCAATGAAAAACCTCTACTGGTCAAGGCCCACTTAAAAACCATGACAGAAAACTCCCTCAAAGTAATTTTTCAATGAATAATAATGTATAAATGTTTGAAGAAGAAAATAAAACCCCATTATGGATGCAATCCAAAATGGCCCAATATGGACAAGGGTTAAAATAATGTCCTCATTTAAAGATATAAATAATCAACCTATTGCGTTGAAAGAAATGGAACAACCACCATTTCCCAATATGGATTTTTTAATACCATCACCTTCAAAATGGAAGACACTATAGATTAGGGGAAAATGTAGAGGGCCGTAACATGGAAAACATACCCAAGGAGGATGGTGATTTGGATGAACTAAATGAGGTTCCACACACCTGAAACCAAAAAGGGATCCAAAATCTAGCACCTACGAATACTGAGCTTCCACCTCCATGGAGGAACCATTCCAAATAAAAAGGGAATGGTATGACCACATCCTGATAAAAAAACTAGATTATTTGAGGTTCCTTCCATGGAGGAACAGTTGTAACAATAAGAGAGTGCGATACAAGCTCATAGACAACTCAACGATGAGCTACTCAGGGGAAATATTCCCATTGGGAATCATCTTCAGGAAGGGACAAATATCCCCCCTCCTATAACCAATCCACCAAAAATACTGGTATCTGAGCATCAGGTTAGATCAAAATCTAGGCAGTCCATCTACATAAATGAGGAAGTCAAAATGGTCATAAATTCCATCAGTTGAGACAACATACTCTCCCTATCAAGGGTGATCAATTAGTCCATAGAAAAAATCAAGAATCATCAGGAGATGGAAGTGGGGCCACATCATCAACTCTCACTTGATCCTTGTAGATAAGAGGTGTCCTAGATAGTAATGCCCCCATAGTTTCTTAATGTCATCAAGTCCCTAGCTACTCAAATGGAATCCATGGAAGGGAGATGTGTGCATCTTCAGTCTGAGATGAATCCATATCCTGAATGCGTGGATGACATTATGACACCACTCAACTTCATCAATCCTACCTTATCTACTTTGGACAAAGTGGTTGACCCCGAAAAACATCTCACTCAATTCGTATCTCGATGTGGACCAATGATGGGCCCTTGAGATCAAAATGAGGCAAAAAATATGAGGTTCTTTGTATATAATCTAATAGGGAAAACCTTTTTTTGGTACAACATATTTCTAGAAATATCTATTATAGGATGGGAAGACCTTCTTCATTAGTTCCTTTATGAATTTAGTTCTACACTGAGGAAAGAAAAAAAAATTAACCTAACAAACTACATACAATAAGAAAATGGGAGGGTTTCTAAATTTATTGAAAGGTGGAAAGCATTAAATTACTCACCAAGTATCCATCTCTTATAAGATAAACTGTTGGAACTCTATGATAAAAATATATGGGATGAGTTACAGATAGATGTGATCCCCAAGAAGTATCCAAGTTGGTTTCGTGAGTTCACAAAAATAACACAACCCCTTGAATATTCCATTTAACGAACCCAATGAAAACCTTAACTCTCGTCCGTAGCATAGGGGAAAAATCTAGGTAAAGTAGAAGCTATGAAAATCACTCTCAAGCTAGAATATGTGACTATCCAAGCACCCAAGTACGTCTTGAACCACCCAACACCTCATGTCGAGTGGCGAAAACCACAAAATCTCCCTTCTTTAGAAGTAAAAAGAAATTAGGGTCACCCTGGATTTTAGGAATATATAAAAAAATAATATTCCTTCCAAAATTAAAGGGTCCCTAGTTATTTCTTGGAAACCATGGATAACATTCCACTCATTTTACCACAACCCAGGAGGCCCAAGTTGGTCAACCTCACTAATCATCCAGACTACTACCCTTTCTATAGAAGGCTAGGTCATAATACCTAGGACTAATTCCTATTCTAAGACATCCTTCAAGGAATGGTAAATTATTTATAGGTGGGGTTATATAACTCCCCAAAGTATGTGTCTTTCATAACCATTGCCCAGTCAGAATAAGAGAGTGATTAGCATAAATTTATGGCTAGAAATGCATGAAATATTGATAATAGGATGACTGAGAAAATAGTTGATTGAGCTCATGACACCCAGAGAGAACATCTGTGAAGACCCACAATAGCTTCACCACCGAAGGAGGAAAGATAAAATAAACCTCCCAGATGTGGGAGTGACCATAATAAGTAAGAAGAAATAGAAAAGTAAGATTTATAATCATCTATAAAGTTATCTCTAACTCTTATAGATATCTTCCCTAAAATATATGTAGAATGAGAACCACCCCACCAAACATAACCCCCATCATAAGAAGAGCTTATATTTGGTTTTTTCAATGTGATACACTTTAAATACCCCTTATCTGTTGATGAATAGTCCCTAGATCATGGGTTTTCTGCACATAAATGGCGAATGTGAGGCTACATGTGCCAAAAATGAGGATATAGGGGACAACACAGATGTGTTCAGACCCAATATTTTGATCATGTACCCATGGAAGATATATATGTAGTTAAGACACATGGACCAAGGATTTAGTAGGATCAAAATAGGCACGAAGGTGTCCCAATACCCTATAGTGGACATCCACACCCAATTGTCTTAAATGAATTCCTAACAGGGGTTCAATCATTAGATCAACCCAGGAAACGAGGACGGAAAACATGACCTATGCTGCTGAAAAAAGATACACCCAAAACCTCTATAAAAGCACTAGGCCTATCCACCTCAAATTCCTCATCTCCTGAGCTGTATATCCAGGAGAAACCTCACATCAGGAAGAACAAAACTCTAACACAAAAGTATAACTTTCTAAAAAAAATTAACGATGGACCCGGATAATAACTTAGTCCTTGATGCACTCCATCATTCAAAAGAACTCAGGGAGGAACTTATTGAAGCCCTTAGGAGACCATAAGAGTTGGATACATAAGTCATTGAAGCCGAGGTATATCAAGTAGAGACCATGACATCAAAATGCCATGTCTCCATCTCATTAAATGACCAGGATTAGGAAGAATTACTCCATGGGAGCATCAATCCTTTATATGTTTTCAGAGGGCTTAATAATGTCAATCTTCAGAGGGCTCTGATTGATGATGGTACTGAGATCAAACTCATTCTGGTTCTAACCCTATGACATTTGGGATATGTTAAAGGATATATGTCTCCCACAAATCTAACCATTCAAAGGTATAATAAGCATGATCAAATACCTCTCGGGAATATGAAGCTCTAATCTCAGTTTGGGTATCTCACATCTAACACTATGTTTATGGTAATCTAGAAATACACCGCATACAATGTATTTCTTGGAAGGCCATGGATCCATAGACACTCGGAGGTACCTTCAACATCCCATCAGTGTTTGATGTACCCCATTGATGGAAAAGTTGACATACTGCATGTTGATATCACCCCGTCAATACTTACATATCCACATACGCTGAAGCATATTTCTATAAAAGGGGAGGCAAGCAACCAATAGTGGATTAGGATACACAGGTTTCATCCTGCAATAGCTTGGGGACCATAGCTGTAAATCCATGGTGTATGCTCAAAAATGACTGTGTGCTCACCATAAATATAGTTGAGGTGATAAACTTGACCTCTTAGGTCTAAGACCCTTTTATCCGTAATAACAGTGTAAAATAAAATCAGGTCAAACATATCTTTTCAACAACTCAGATAGTATGGGATGATAATGTCTCTTCTCATGGCCTCTTTAACCCCTATAATGATGGAGATGATCCTAGATTTCTAGATTCATCTGGGGATGTTTGCACAGACTCAAACATTAAAGGATATGAGGATGAACTCATAAATGACCCTCTTATATTCGAGTAAGGTTTCTCTACCACCATCGATGACTTAGGAAGATAAATCTTGGAATAGAGGAAGACACACGACCTACAATGACTAGTGCATCAATGCCCCTAAAATAGTAAGATATGTATATTGAATTTGGGAATAATCATTGATATGTGTTTTCTTGGGACTGTAAAGAAATGTCTGAACTAAATCTAGATGTGTCTATGCACTATATCAGACTACCTGATAGGAAACAAGGATTCAACCAAGTAGCAAGGTGTATTCAACCGTCCCATGCCATTAATGTAGATGTGCAGGTTGAAAAGTTGATCAAATCCAACTTTGTCAAAGAAGTGAAATACCCAATATGGATCTCCAACATCATCCCCATAAAGAATAAGAAGAAGTATATTAGGGTTTTCATTGACTTCATAGACCTTAATCGTAACAACCAAATGTTTTATTTCCCATTACCAATCACATAAATCTTGATCAATGCAACTGCTGGAATCCTAGACCTTTCCTTTATGGATGTGTACTCAGGGTATAATTAGATAAAGATGACCCCTGAATATGAAGAATCAACTACCTTAAAACCAAATTAAGGGATTTTATGAAACCAGGTCATTCCCTTTGAGTTAAAGAATGCTTCTGCTATATATAAACACACTATGAATCATATCATTAATCCATTTTTGAGAAAGATAGTTGAATGTTATGTCAATGACCTAGTGGTCAAATCCCAATAGTGATGTGATAATTTCATGGAGCTTCAAAATTTATTCTCCAAGATGCGAAAACATAGTCTAAACATGAATACACTAAAATGAACTTTCGAGGTAAAATTAGGGAAGTTCCTTGGCATTGTGGTATGGAACCGCTATATTAAGGTCTACCTAGAAAATACTAGTGTTATTCTATCAATTTCACCCTAATAAATATAAAATAATTGAGAGAGATCTAATGGAACTTCACCTGTATTCGATGATTTATTTCTAATATGGCTGGTAAATATCTTCCCTTAACCATTATAATGAATAATGGAATCACATATTAATGGGATAATGATTTCCAATAATCCTTCGAAATTATTAAGAAGTACTTGCTGAACCTACCAGTCCTGATGCCTCGGATAGAAGGGAGGCTACACATCTTGTATGTGACCACCATGGAATGCTCACTAGTTGACCACATCACATAGAAAAACAGTTCAAGGAGTGAGAAAAATGCATACTACCTCATCTAGATGATTCTATGTATAGAATATTGATACTTTGATATCGAGAAGAGCTACCCAACACTCATCTTCTTAGTGAAAAAGTTGAGGAATTACTTGAAATACCCCAAATTTCATCTGGTCCCACAAATTGATCCATTCAGGTACATCGTTGGTCATCCTATGTTTAAAAGGTTCTTGGACTGATGGGTGGTCATTCTTCGGCAATAAGACATTCAGTTCATATTATAGAAATTAGTGAAAAGACAAGCCCAAAATGATTTCATCACAACACATCATGCCCCATTAAATACACCAGTGAACATTCATCATGCAGAAGAGGAGGAAATTTATTTCTATGAAACTCCCTAGAAATGGAATTTGTATTTTGATGGTGCCTACCAATTTCTTTTCAGAAAAATTATGGAAAACATGAAGCTCAATCAGGTTGGATTAGGGGTCAAATTTGTTTCTCTAGAAAAATAGGGTATTAACTACGATTTTTCTCTATCCAAATGTTTCACGAATAATGAGGTAGAATACCAAGCCTTCATACTTATGTTGGAACTACCCATAAAACTAAAAATATCCTACCTAAATATAAAAGGGGACTCAGAGATAGTGAAAAAATGGATCAATGGAAAATATGACCTAAAAAAGGAATAATTGGACCCTCTCACTAGATACATTATGGGATTGATGGTAGAGTTCCCTTTTGATCCCACATTAAATCATGTTCCCTGGTCACAAAATTCTCTCACTGATGCATTAACTAATGAACCCACCATCCTGGCCAACCCTGATCAAGAAGAAACAATTTTTTATATTAGTCATTAAAGAATGTACTCATAGATTTTCATTTGTGACATGGAATAAATAAATCAGTTCAACACTTCCTAAAAGCATGATGAACCAATGTCCACCCCTGGATGGATAGATAATATAATCAGCTATCTTCAAAATGGGAATCTCCCAAAAGACTAAGCCAGAAGGGAGAAGATTTGGCATCATGTAGTGAATTTCACCCTATGAGATAGACCAAACAAGAAGAAACCCCTCTATAAGAATGAATTTTATAAAATCCTCCTCAGTTTCATATCATAAGGGGAGATTTCTGCCTTCATGGAAGAAGTCCATGTGGTATCTTGTAGTGATGATCAATCTAGGACTTTTCTCTCCCACCAAATCAAGTGGTTGGGTTACTACCAGAAGACCATGATACAAGAATCTGTGAAATACACCAAGAATTGTCATGTGTGATAGATTCATGAGTACTTTATCCATAAACACTCATAACTGCTACATACAGCTAAATATTACTGGCCATTAACCATTGGTGGGATGGATTTTAATGCGCTATATCCCCTTGAAACAGCTAATAAGTTCAAGTACATCTTTACTGCCAATGACTTCTTTTATAAATTGGCTGAGGCAATGACCCTAAAGGAAGTTATCATGAAGAAAATATTTAACTTTGTAAAGTCCCATATCATCACTAGGTTTCAGGTCCCTCATATTATATTAATTAAAAACGACACCAACTTATATTATACTAAGATGAATAATCTCTACCAGGAGTACAATATCAAGTCCAATCAATCATATTGTTATCATTCAATGAATATATATATATATATAGGCCTTCAATAAGACTTTTTAAAATATACTCTAGAATATGGTGAGAAAGGATAAAAAATATTTTATAGATAAACTCCTATATGCTATATGGGACCACCATACCACCACATATGCTACTACATAATCAACACCATACTCACTATTGTATGGGACCAAGAAATTGTTACCCATACAAGTCCATCTAACCCTTCTCAGAATATACATTTGTGGACAACTCTCAGATTAAAAGAAAATATAAAAGAATCTAGACAAATTGGAGCGTCTGGATGAGAAAATGTTGAGTACATTGCATAATTGTGAGGTTAATCATAATCAAATCACATGGGACTTTAATAATATTTTTTTGAATCTATTCATTTTTCTAAGGAGAACCGGTGTTGGACCTCATAACCCTAATGATACTAGGGAAGAAGCCTCCAAATATGGAACCCAAATAGGAAGGTCCACTACAACATAAACAGTGTTTAGCGGCGGTTTTGTGGCGGCGGTTCACAAAACCGCCGCTAAACGTTATCCGTGAAAGATTTCGCGGCGGTTTTTAACAAACCGCCGCGAAACCCAACCTATTTTGAAAAGCCGCGACGCTTTCCCCTCCCCTATCGCATACCCGTACCCCGATCCCCCTCACAAACCCTCCCCTCTTCCCCGATCCCCGTCCCGCTACCTCCGGCGACACCCGCGCCCTCCGGCGACACCCGCGCCCTCTGACGACTCCCGCGCCCTCCGGCGGCCGCCGCGGCCCCCGAGCCCCCCGGCGAACCCTGCACCCCCCCCCCCCTCGACCGCCGGTGACCCCCGCGCCCCCGCGCCCCTCGCGCCCCCCACGCCCTCCGGCGACCGCCACACCCCCCGCGGCCTCCGGCAACCCCCGCACCATAATTTCAGTCCTCCCACCACAATTTTCAGGTTTATTTATATATAATTTTTATTTTTTCCACATTTTAATTAGGGATATTGTGATTTTTATATTCCAAATATCGTTGTAGTGTGTTTTGGTCTTTATTTTGGCAGGTTTGAGCTGTCATCATCAAAGGATTACATGTGTATTCATAATTAAGAATCTATATATAAGTTCTCCATTTATATATATTCAACCTTGAAAGTATTAATATATATCATGGGGCTATATGTGCTTATATGTGTATATGAAAATGAATATGTGTATCATTGAAAAGGGGTATATGAAAGTATAGTGAAATATGTATAGATCTCTTATACATATTTGTACACCTTAATATGTATATATGGACTAGGTATCATTACATATGAGTTAAGGTGAATATGTGTGCATTTGAAAATATTAAAATTTGAGATTCCATCATCTATTTTAGCATGGCTTGAGTTTTAGGTAGTTTCCATATTCATGTTACCATTATTTGAATTCCATGATAGCATGGATGTTTTTTAATCTGTTATTCATTATTTTATCAATTGAATATTGTATATCTTTTTATATATATTATTGGTTTTATTTCTCGGAATGTATCTCCCAATGTGGTTGATATAAATTATCCTAAACATTTAAAATGTGTTTTAAGGTGTAAAGCGTGATTTCAAAGTGAGTTTTCTATCGTGTGATTTTCTATTTGGAGATAATGTTTTGAAAAAATGGTAAGATGGTGTCAAGCGTTTTGAGTAATGTGTTGTGAAGAGGATCGGGCCGATGGGGAATATATTGGATATTCCATGATGGTATGACTTTATGTGAATTATTTCTTTATGTTTCATTTTAGGTGATGTTTCATAGACTTCTCTATAGAGTCCATGTGGCTGAATTTTTGTTGGAGGTCGAATCATCCTTTAAGAGAATCTAGTTCATTTTATGGATCACAATGGGATGGTTTTGCAAGGTAGTATTGTACCTTTTGTTCTAGTTTTATTACTACATAGTACCATTAAAGAAGAGACATGGGAGGGGAGATGAATATGTAGGCATAGTGGTCCAATCTCTTTTTTAACAAAGCTTTTATTACTATATAGTACCATTAAAGAAGAGACATGGGAGGGGAGATGAATATGTAGGCATAGTGGTTCAATCTCTTTTCTGACAAAGCTTAGTGATACTTTGAAATGTGGCTCAAAGCTAAGACATTTCATGTTAGGGAGGGTATGATATTCTATGATTTTTTCAGGTACTTTCTCATTTCAATTTTACTTTAAATAGATAATTTTGGGATATCAAAATGTTTACTGGATGTATGAACAGTTTTTGGGGTGTCCAGGGTTTTTAGGACACAAAAGGTTGAAAAAGTGCCTATCCAGCTCAAGTAATACGATCAGAGCCCAGTTAGTAGTTATTGTGTTCCCTAACCATGATTTACAAGAGGTTGGGTAAATTCAATGAAAAAATAAGGAAAGGGGGAGAATAAACCAAGTGGAAATGGATAACCCATTCCTCATGGTTATAGCATGACTTAACAAACCATACAGGCTTTATCGAAGATCATGTGACTAGCCCGCATTTCTATCCAACAGTCCAGCATTTCTAAAATATTACTTTTGAATAGCATGAATTGTCTTTAAAGTTTCCACATGATGAACTTTTTCCCAGCAATACTCATACACTGATCCTTTCTTTTCAGCTTCATTCCATCTCTCATAAATCAGATGAAGTGCCAAACAATAACTGTAATCCTTTGCAGAAAATCTAGATTTTACCATTACAGCTAAAGCGCTTTTTATCTTGAGGAAGAACTAAAGTATCCATGATGCTACGTCCGACCACAGTGGTAAGCACAGGATCGTAGCAATGAAAAATGGCACCCATAATTAGTACTTTCCGCAGTTTAGGATCCACCAGAAGGATTGACTGGGCACACCGGCTGGCTGGTGGTGTCTCACCAGCTGGCCGGTGGTCATCCACCGGCTGGCCGGTGACACCAGGCAATGGGAAGGCCTACTGCCTGGCTCCTCCGGCTGGCCGGTGGGTAGGAACCGGCTGGCCGGTGCCCATACCGGCTGGCCGGTAGACTTAGTCAATCCATTTTCAGCTTTCTTGGGCGAGCTCCTAGGAAATCTTTTTCCTAACATCAAAAACACTTGAAAACAAGTTAGAACACAAATAGAGTGATTGTGATCATTAAAATCCAAGAGAGAGGGGTACAACAACTATTGTTTGTTTTATATTCATGGACTAGATTATGCATTAGAAACCATTAGTGGTGGACTACTTAATTTACCTCACACACCATATCGAAGTTCCACCTGGCCTTCCCTATGAACCCCCAAACATGTCCCTTATAGGTTTCTATTTGGAACCTTGATTCCTCCACATCCACTCTACAGTTTTCTCCACATTTCCATGACTAACATAATTCTCTCCACCTTAGGAGGGTCATTATCACTAATTTATTCAAGAAATTCAAACACCATGTCTCATGCTTCCATCACAAGATGAACCCCAAAACTTAAATGTGGCCATTTAGATTTCCCTAGAACAATAAAACAAACATTACCCATTGTGAAAATGGTTTCAGTGAATGTAGTTAACTTGATTTAAAATGCATTATGATCAGTTTCGATCACACATCAAAGGGGTGTTGTTTGAGGCAACATAAATGTGTGATCGATGGTGTTATGATAAGTGTGTATCCCGATATTCTTATTGCTCCTAAATGAGGTGTTGACGCTGTCTCCTATGGACCAGACTTGTTCAGTTGGTCTGAAATGGTAAATGTGGTCAATGAATCATCTTTATTATATTATGCATACTTTATGGCCAATGGTTCATCTTTATTATATTATGTTTCTGTAATCTTACACTATCGTATATTTTGTGTAGGCACATTGTGATATACATGGATAAAAGCTGGATCACATTACCGAGGAACACATCTCAATATGTTAAGGGTTTGAATGGGTTTTTAGATTTTTCAATTTCTAATCGATCCGTTGAAGGGAGAATAAGATGTCCATGTCCTAAATGTAAATTTAGAACATGGTTGAAGAGAGATGAAGTTTATGAACATTTAATACTGAAGCAATTCCCTGAGCAATATTTGTGTTGGATTTGGCATGGAGAATCAAACAATACAGAAAGATTGAGGACTGATGTTAATCCACAGAATGAGGTCCCAAGTTCTTCGACAATGGAAAATGAAATGCAAAACCTCATAAATGATGCATTCGGCACTGCAAGACACCACTATGAGCATCAAAACATATCAGAACAACCAGAAGAGGGTGCTACAAATTGCAACGTGACAAGTGATGTTTCTGAGACTGTAACACAAGCAGATCAAGATTGTAACATATCATTGGATCCTCTTGATTCTGTGGAGCCAAATGTAAGGGAAAACTTCAGTGAGGAAAATGCATTTCATGATTTAGTTGCCGATGGAAATCAAGAGTTGTATAGTGGGTGTTTGAAATATTCAAAGCTTTCATTTCTACTGAAGTTGTACCATATCAAATGTCTATGTGGAATTACAAATAAGGCAATGTCCATGTTATTGGAATTGATTCGTGATGCATTTCCTGAAGAAAAAATCCCAGAATCGTTTTATGATATGAAAAAAGTTGTTAACAAGCTTGGTCTGAATTATACAAAAATACATGCGTGTCCCAATGATTGTATGCTTTACTGGGGAGAGGATTCAAGTAGACAGAATTGTAAGAAATGTTCTTCTTCTAGATGGCAGTCAAAGGGTGATGTTGGAAGTATGACTGAACATAATTTCACGGAGAAGAAGAAAAGGAACACACCTGCAAAAGTTTTGCGTTACTTTCCTTTGAAGCCTCGATTGCAAAGATTATTCATGTCATCAAAAACCGCCGAACACATGAAGTGGCATGCTGTAGATAATAACAATGATGGGTTAATGAGACATCCACGGGATTCCCAATCGTGGAAGACATTTGATTCATTACATCCAGATTTCTCAGCTGATCCTAGGAATGTTCGATTGGGATTGGCTGCCGATGGATTCAACCCATTTGGGACTTTGAGTACGAGTTATAGCATTTGGCCAGTTGTTTTGATCCCTTATAATCTGCCTCCGTGGATGTGTATGCAACAAACATCTTTTATCATTTCGATGATTATTCATGGAAAACAAATGCCTGGAAATGATATTGATGTATACCTGCAGCCTTTGATTGAAGAATTGCAGGAGTTATGGAGCAACGGTGTTGAGACATTTGATGTTTCTTCTAAAACAATGTTTAAAATGCATGCTGCTTTAATGTGGACCATTAGTGACTTCCCTGGGCTTGGGAATTTATCTGGTTGGAACACTTATACGGGTTTGGCTTGTCCCGTTTGTAACTTTGATTTCGATCCCAAACGGCTACCTCACAGTAGAAAATGGTGCTTCTTGTGCCATCGAAGATTTCTTGATGCATCTCATAGATTTCGGCTGAACAAATCAAAATTTAATGGTTGCATTGATCGTAGACCACCTCCAAAGTTGTTAACCGGTTCTGAAATATTGACACAGCTTGAAAATGTTAAAACAGAATTTGGGAAGGTTCATCATTTGAATGATAGCGGAAAACGAGTGCGAAGTGCATCGTCAAGTGAAATCAGAACGCAACAATGGAAGAAAAAAAGTATATTCTTCAAACTTTCGTATTGGGAATTTAATTCTTTGCGCCACAATCTTGATGTGATGCATATTGAGAAGAATGTATGTGATAATTTGATTTTCACATTACTTAATGAGCATGGAAAGTCGAAGGATCATCTCAATGCTCGCAAAGACTTACAAGTAATGAACATAAAACGTGATCTCTGGCCAGACGAGAATGAAAAGTATGCTCCGGCCATTTTTTCATTGAAAAATAGGGATAAAGATACGTTCCTTCAAATTTTAAAGAATGTGAAGGTATCTGATGGGTATTCGAGTAACATCTCGAGGTGTGTTGACTTGAAGAATCGTAAGTTATATGGATTGAAAAGTCACGATTCACATGTTTTGTTACAACAGTTACTACCATTGGCATTGCTTACATTATTACCTGAAAAAGTTACTGCTGTTGTACTCCATTTCTGCACATTTTTCAGACAGTTATGTGAGAAAGCTCTACATCCATTTCAGCTGGACAACCTACAGGAGAGGTTTGTATTGACCCTTTGTGCAATGGAGATGATCTTCCCTCCATCGTTTTTTACTGTCATGATGCATTTAACTGTGCATTTGGTTGACGAAGCTAAATTAGGAGGCCCCGTTCATTATCTATGGATGTATCCAATTGAGAGGTATTTTATTTATATGTTTCCAGTTAAGTAAACATTTTTTGGCATTTAAATAAATGCATAATATTATTATTAATTTTTCACAGATATCTTGGGCATTTGAAAGCATACGTGAGAAATAAAGCTCAACCAGAAGGCTCTATTGCTGAAGGCTATTTGGCCGAGGAGTGTCTCACCTTTTGTTCCAGATATTTGGATGATATTGAGACAAGATTTACTCGAGTTGGACGTGTTGACGACACATCAACTCAATCTCAAATGCATCAGAAATCAAAAATATTTCCTGCTATTGGCCGATCAGTTGGGAGGACCTCATACGCGACACTAACAAAATTGGAATTATTACAGGCACATAGATATGTGCTGCTGAATAGTGAAATTGCAGATCCATTTATTGAAGAGTTGAGGATACAAACAAAGAGACGAATGAGAAGCCGAACACGAAATGAAAAAGATATAACGAAAGCTGTGAATAAAGAGCTGGTAGAATGGTTTGCACGACGTGTAAGTTTATAAATATTGCAATAAATATGAATATTACTTTGACACATACAATTTGCAAATCTATTAAATTATATTTTTTTTTCAGATCATGAATACTGATACTCGAGCTGACTTTTCAGAAGATTTGAAGTTTCTTGCTAGAGGTCCTATAAAATAAGTTAGAAAGTTCAACGCTTATAATGTGAATGGTTTTAGATTTCGTACAGTCGATCGAGAAGTGGGTTTGAAAACACAGAATAGTGGTATTTTTACATTTGCTGAAGTGGAATACTATGGAAAGCTGCATGATATTATTGAATTAAACTACCACGGGCATTTTTCTGTTGTTTTATTCAAATGCAAATGGGTTGATTTTATCAGAGGTGTTAAAAGAGATTCATTGCAATTTACTTCTGTAAACTTCTCTCGCTTGATGGATGTTGGTGATCGTAAACTGCATGATCCATATATCTTAGCATCGCAGGCAAAAATGGTATATTATGTGAATGATGTTGTGGATGAAGGGTGGAGTGTAGTTACTCACGTAATACAAAGAGATTTGTATGATATGGGTGATGAAGTGGAAGATTTGACCTCTGCAATTGAATTTCATCAACAACAGGAAGCAGAATTATTTGTCCATCATGATATTGAAAATATTGGTCTAGCAAGGATGAATGAAGTGGATGAATCAATGGAGCAGGAAACCGACATGATTGAAGGGGAAAATGATTGTATGTACAATTACTTATTCATTCAGCAACTACTTGTTTCATTTCTGTAGTCATTCATTATCATTGTTATATATATATTGTTTGTTAATACTGGGCATCTATTATCATTTTTAATTTTTTTTCTGCATGAATTTTTTGAAATATATATTCTGAACTTAATTTTATTTGATTAAATGACAGGAATGCCAAGGAAGAAGCGGTACACTATTCCTTCTTCTTTTGCGACAGATGACGATCCGTCTGTCCCCACAGAATCATCTCCCCCTGCACCATCTCTGACACCATCAGTGGATGCCTCATTAGAGGATGAGTCATCGCCTCCCCCTACAGGAGCTTCAGCAGCGGGGCAGCGACACGCCCACTCCAGTTCATCACGGACATTCTGGAGGGTCGCAGTCATAGGTACAAATTTTAATTAAATAAATTTATTGCATTTTGTTTATAGTAATTGTTTGCTCATTGCAGATGAAGACAATGAAACCGTGGAAAGAGACATAAAAAGTTCTGATGTTTGGAACATGCATGGCAAGAAGATAGTGGTGCCATTTGATTCTTATGGGGTCCCGACGGATGACGCCGCAGGTTTACTTGGTCAGATTATAGGTCAGCTGGCAGCGGAGCCCGTTTCCCTGCCTATTTCGTATGATGATTGGAGGCATATGCCTCCAAACTGGAAAAATGAAGTTTATGATTCTCAGATAAAGGTAATTTTATTACTTTATGGTTTAATTGAATGTCATTTTACTAATATATTCAAAATGAATTTCTGTATACAGATGTTCTTCCACTTTACCGTTGCTGATGTGATAGCACGGAAGTGGACATTGAAAAATCTTGGAAAAAAATGGAAAGATTTCAAATGGAGGTTGTGGTGTGATGTCAACGATTCTTCGTTGACCGTGCAGCAGATGTATGAGAAGATACCCAGTGGGGTACCGAAAGAACAGTGGAAGGTTTTTGTCGATAGACATCGTGATGAGAAGCGGATGGTATTGAAATATATATTATTATATTATCCTCATTTTACATTTATAAATGTACATGAAGAGGAGATAGACATTGAATACAATACTATTAAATTGAATTTTATTTATTTCAGGATCTCTCAAGAAAGAATGCTTCAAACCGGGCGAAGCAGGTAATCCCGCACACTGCGGGTTCAAAAAGCTTTTCAAGAAGCCGAATGTCATTGGTAATCTTTTAATTAGTTTAAATATTTATAAGATAATATTATCTATTTAACATATTTGATTGATGATTTATCTTTGTTTAATGCAGTCACAGAGTTTAGGGCATGAAGCATCCCGAACAGAACTGTGGCTGGATGTTCATAAAAAAACAGATGGAAGTTTTGTTAATGAACCTGCCAGAGAAGTTGGGGTATGAAGTCAATTATTTATTATAATAACTTAATATCAGTTTTTACTGTGTTAATATATATTGATATTTGATTTATAGGTAAAAATTAAAGAAAAATGGGATGCCAATCCTGGGCAATCCTACTCAGTCTCCCAGGATGACCCGGTTGGTCAAGTCCTTGGGAAGGAGCATCCTGGTAGAGTGCGCGGGATGGGTTTGGGACCCGTACCATCTGAGGTCTTTCGCATGCCATCAGGGATTTCGGCCTCATCCACTCCTGGTTATAGTCATTTCATACCTGAAGATGCTCAGAGGGAGATGTCTGCTCTACGAAACACAGTTCACCAGCAGGGGAATCAGATATCTGATTTGCAGAAAGAGTTGCTTGAAATACGTCAGCATATGAGCAGATATGCCCCCGGTGGTAGTGCATCGGGTAGTGGTGAGCAGGTAAATCACAAAAAAATCAAAATCATTTAGTTTGCAAACTTTTATTGGTTTTAATTTTTATTATAAATATGCAACAATATTTAATTTTCAATATAATGTTCTTACAGTTGGCAGAAGGTGGTAGAGATGAAGGTGGAGAGGGTGACGATGCAGCATCAGATGATGAGTAGTAGTATTGTTGATGTGTTGAACAAGTATGATAACAGTTGGTTTGTAGTAAAAGCATTTCATTTGCTGAAAATTATTTCTTTTTAGCACTCTAGTGTTGTTCTCTATGTATTAAGATGGTATTCTGAGACTATGTTTGGAGTAATTAATGTTTAATTATCATAAAATCAAGAATTATTACCCATTTTAATTGTAGATGATATATTACACCATTTAAAGGAATCTGATAGGTTTTTTATGATTGATATATGGTCTAAAAATCACCCGAGGTGGTTGAATGATGAGGTTATCTTGAATACATCCTTCCCTCATAGGTTTGAATACATCTGGTTTGTGGTTATATCATTCAGTGTTATAATAGAAGAAGATATATAAATGGGGCTCACAATATATATGATCTATGAATTCATATACTAGTTCTTAGATGTGTACATTCATGAAATCATTATATACCAATTGGAAGTGGGTGGAAGTCAAAATTGTGATGGTCACAATGTATCCCCAATATTAGGGAGGATATGTGATCATATATTGAATAATGATTTCATAACATTATATAGAAATCAAGGAGTCCAGTTAAATACATTATTAAGAATGATTGTACATGGATGAGGTTTTAGGACTCCCCATGATACCATAATTAATTGTTTAGAATGTAATTCCTATTTCATATCATCATTATTGGGAGGAATATGGAATCCCTCCATTACCTAAACTCTCTTTAAAATGACTTTCAATCCCCTAATCGATGGAAATCTGGAATTGAATTTCAATAAGTTGTGGGATTTTTTGGGAACATTAATTTTGACCTAGTTGCATTATGGGTGAATAAAACACCAATTTTTTTTTGTTTTCCGATAAAAATATACATCATTCATCTGTTTTTGTGTATATATTCTATGAGTTGTGTTGGATGTTGTATACTTTTACATTGTGATGTGTTTATGTTTTGTTTTGATTCTCAAGGATGATAATTGTTTAATAGATTTTTGTTTTGAGGGTCCAGAATTCAAAAGTCACTCCCTTTACATTTTTCCATGTCTTGTTTCTACTAAAAGGAATTTTAGAGGTGTTTTAGAGTCTTGGTGAGAGTTATGTGCATTCAAAGGGTCACCATTCCATGTTGTTGGTTGTGGTGATGGTTGTTTTGGCCATTGGTTCTTGTAGGTTGTCTATGGAGATGGTTGTGTGATGTTAGGATACACCACAAAGAGTGAAATGGTATGGTTGGTTATGTTGTTGGGAATGGTGAATGGATGTCCACCCTGTGTAACATGGGAAATAGAATATGCACGGTGAAGGGAATTATATTGTTCATTTCAATTTTGGGTACCACCTGTGTAGCACGGGGAGCTAGGTTTAACCATGTCGTGGTCTTGGGTGTGGTGAGGAGAAAACAACCAATCTTTTTATGTTATGTCATAGTGGATGTTCATGGAGGGAATCGAGGGATCCAGCACACCTTGGTCCATTCCATGTTCTAGGATATGGTGGTGGTCAATTTTTTTTAAAAACACATGAAAGGCAGGAAAGAGATATGGGTGACTTAGATCTCCTTTAACCAAGGGAGACCACAGCATATTGGGATGTCTCCACACTATGGAGAACCCATTTGGGATTTCCTCTATAAATAGAAGGCACATATGGACTTATTTTGATTTTCTTTCTTCTAATTTGATATTTGGATAACACCAAATCCCATTGATTACCTTTTACCATCTCTCTTAATGTTTTTATCCTCTTGGATTGTGGATAATTGAGTTCCATTTATTCAAGTTTCCTTCTTCTTTCCTTTCTACCTTTTATTATTCCCAATATTTTGGGTGTTTATTGTTGAGAACCCCTATATTTTTGGTTGAGTTATGAGTGTGTTTGGGTGATGGGATTCTGAGGATAGGTTTTGGTGGGTTTCTCTTATATCCTAGTGAAACTTGATCCTTTGTTTCTTCTGTTGCGATTATGGTTCTCCTTAAATCTCTAATTAAGGTAGGATATTTGAGTTCCCTCATTACTATTTTAAATATGTGATATTATAATACTACTATTTCATCTTGGGTGGAAGTTAAGATATTTCCTAATGAAAATAATTAATTGGATATATTAAAATTAATGGGAAGGGGTGATATCAAATGTGCTTTAGGTTTTTCATGATATTGCTTTTCTATGAATGTGTGTTGGTTGTTGTTTATTATGAATTGTTTTTACTTCTATGAAATTATTATTGTTTCTAAAATTTAATTTGATAAATCACCTCACATTAAAATGATAATGTCTTTACTTATGGTAATTGAATTTCCTATCTGTAAACAAGGAATCATTGTCTTTTCCCTTTTCTTGTGAGGTTGATTTAATTTGATAGTTTGCATAATAGATGGAATTATGGTTATGGTTACTTTATGAGTTTGGATTATGGATAAGGTGATGATTTGTGATGCAAAAATTGTGGGTTGGATGTGTTTGAATTTTATAACATTGTGTCTTGTCTTGTTAGTTACTCAGTAGTTATGGAATTCTTGAAATGGTAAATCCTAGTAAATGAATGATGATGGATAAATTGGATAATTTTGCTTAAATTAGGTTGAAAAAAATGTAGGTCTTGAATATATAATGGATTGTAATTAAATATATAAATATGGTAAATGATTATGTAGGTGGTTGGTAATTGATGTAGTTAAATTGGAACTATGAAACTGGTGTATGGTTGTGTGCTTGGTAAGTGGGACTGGAAGGGTGGTAAGTGTTATAGTAGAAATTTTGATGTGCAATATTAGTGACGCATAGGTTGTGGTAGTTTATTGGCTTTAGTTGTGTGAACCTATAGGTTGGGATTGTGTGTAACTAATATACAATTTATTTTCCTTATTATTTGTATATACACACATTATGGGTTGTGTGTTTACAATGATTCCCAAAGGATCTAGTTTTCAGGTGTCTACCCCAAATATCCAGGTTAGTGATGGTGGATGGTTAGATATCCCATATACCACACTTTCTCTTCCAGGTGATGTTTTTATGCATGGGTTGTGATGGATTGTGGATATAGCGTACTTAAGGTGATGATTGATTAGATGATGAGGTGTTTTATAGTGGGGGGGTTTCCATGGTAGGAGGATGGAATGATGTTAATATCCTTCATGTTCATGATACCCTCTATCCTATTTATTGAAGTGGTTATAGGATGATGTGTAATTAATGGTTAAGTCACATGGTATGATGATGATGCACCTATGAGAGCATAAAATTAGTGGGGCAGTGGTGTAGCAGATGCAACGTATTTTTTTTTCCAGTTCAACGTTTAGCGGCGGTTTTAACCGCCGCTAAATGCCATACCTGTGAGCATTTAGCGGCGGTTTTAACCGCCGCTAAATAACCGGGAATCCGTTAGCGGCGGTTTTAACCGCCGCTAAATGATGAACTGGGCAGAATTTAGCGGCGGTTTTAACCGCCGCTAAATATATTATGTTGATATTTAGCGGCGGTTTTCACCGCCGCAGAATAGGCGCATCAAACAACTGAATTTAGCGGCGGTTAAAACCGCCGCTAAATAAGATACCCATATAACCGCCGCTAAATGAAGAAAAACCGCCGCTAAATGACGGACATACGACACATTTCTAAAACTGCCGCGGAATCGAAAAAACCGCCGCTAATAGATTGCCGACGCCAAACTTAGCGGCGGTTTTTGTAAACCGCCGCCACACAATATAGCGGCGGTTTAAACCGCCGCTAAACCGGAAAAAAAACCGCCGCTAGGATCGGCATTTGTTGTAGTGGTCCTTACATCATACATAAGGTATACCACAATGGATCATACTCATTGGACACAATTGATGGGGAGAGTGTTACACCCCAAACAAATTAATTATTTCTCAATAAATACTTTGCATAATTTTCATTAGCATGGGAAACCACATCAGTGTATGTCCCACCATTCATTCTAGTTATATGATGTTAAATAGTACCATTATGTATTGGGAGAAAGATGTTAAACTACACCACATCTCTCATCCTTACGACATGAAAATAAACTATACAGGCCCATAACATAAAAATTTATTCAAGTTAGGAAACCCACATCCTTACTGTATGATGTAAAACTACATAGATCCAAAATATTCCCTTTCTTTCACATTGGGTGAACACGTCCTTACCGCAAGATGCTAAACTACATGATAGATTTCCTTTCCCCACGAAATTAAACTACACAAGATTACTAGAAATACATATGGATTTATTCTCATTTCTAATGAGATACATAGGGACACATCTATCCTATATCTTGGTCCATCCACCACATGATACAAATATCCCATGCACTGTTCTTAAATGAATCTTCATGATGAGAAAAACCCTTGTCGCTCCTTGTTTCTAACATAGAGCATAGCTAATGCAGTCTTAGGAATTAGGAAAAGGGATTCCCCAAAAGAAAAATGTGTAACAGCTCCAAAAAGGCTCATATATTTTCTAAATGAAATACCATAAAAGGAATACTATAGGTCCTAACCGCATGATGTTAAATTGAATGATTAATGTCCCTTGCATGACATAAAACTCCACACCCTTATGGACATATTCTGAGAGGACCACTATGGTCGGTGTTGGTACTCTACCACACCTCTATCTTCAAGAACTAGGTGTGGATTGATTCTTATTATCATGAGGAATGTAGCGATGGCCAGACTTCCACCCTTGGTCCTAGCTACAACATCTCCATTTCTTTCACATCAGACTATCTTTGTCCTTTCCGCTTGATGTTAAACTACAAGGTTCCTTAAGAACTCCCTATGTCTTGATTCATGTCATCATAGGATATATAGTTATTCTTGGGTATACATTCCCATGTCTAAATACAATAATCAATGGAAAAAATTTCTACCTCTGCATATGGTTCATACCTACCTAGGGAGTTTCCTTTTTGAGAACCATGTGCGTCTTGATTCTCATTCTCAAGAGATACGTAGTGACATCCATACTTCCACCCTTGGTACTATCCACAAAATTTTCCCCTTTCACATTGGAATAACATCCTTACTATATGAAATTAAACTGAATGGAAAATGTACTTACTGTATGATGTTAAATTTCCTGACAAACATCCTTACCACATGACTTAAACTGCCCAGAAAATGTCCTTATATCATGAAAGTAAACTGCATGGAACACATCCTTACTACACGAGGTTACACATCATGAAAAACTACATTACCTCATGATGTTAAACTACACATAAAATGTCTTTATAGCATGAATGGAAACTATATGAAACAAGTCCTTACCACATGACAATAAAATGCAGAGAAGAAAATATGTCCCCACTACATGACAATAAACTGTTTATACCACCACCCATGTTTCATTCCTTATCAAAGGAATAAAATAACCTTACCCTATTAAACAAAAGTATGAGGTTCATATGTATTCTTGTAATGAACCTAAATCCATAAACTATACTTCATTCCTTGAGCATTTTAGTGGTCACAAAACTTCCATGGACTCTGGAAAGGATAACCGGATTCAAGGACCCTTTTCATGACTATACATACATACCAATGGCTACATTATATACACCTATGTCCATCAACCAAATGAATCACTATGGAAAAGGAATTTCCAATCCTTGTGATCCTTGACACTACTACGGCAGAACTCAACACCCCAGTGTGATCTGAACCTCTCCCAGTATTATTGTCCCATATCATCACTCATGACCTGATATCCTCAATCCATGATTTAAAATATTTTCATATCCTTATAAAAAGGATGATGGGGCACTCCTAACCCTAGGTATCCTAATTTATCTCTTTTTTATCATCCCCCATATTATTTCCTTGCGCATCATGACAATAAATTGAATACACTTTGGTCAAAGATGTGTGAACTAAAAATCTAGCCTATATTTGTCCAAATCACAAGACATTAAACTGCTAGCGAGAGACACATGAAACTTATCACGATGAAATACTATAAAGGTTATCCCAAGAAAATTCGAGTCTTCAATCGCTAAAATCACCACCTTCAAGGTTTATTTAAAAAAATATAGTGCAACTAAATAAGGTATAAATATCATAGTGTCTACTCAGTAAACCTGATAAAGTTCAAGCTATGATCATTGGACCCCCTAGTTTAGGAAAATGTTAGAGTAATAAATTTTATCATTTACACACCATGATAATATGTTCTCTATGTGGTGGAACAACTTTTAGGTTAATCAAACCATTCTTGGATATTATACATTCCACAAATCACACTTCAGGATTTGGGTGCCTCAGAATGCCATAAACTTCCACAAACCTTGGAAAGAATATCCGAATTCAGGGATCATTTTATTGAATATTCATACATACCCATGGATCCTTTATATGAACCTATGGCTATCATCCAAATGTTTAACTCTAAAAAAATGGATTTCCAATACTTGTGAGCCCTGACACTCCTACGACAAAAACAAACACACTAGTGTGATTTGAACCTCTCCCAGTATGACTATCCCATATCATTATCCTGACTCAAGAATTTTGGGCCATGACTTATAATCCACAAAAAAATACTATCCAATTGGATTCAACATCCTCGATGTTACATCACCGTGTTTCATACCCTTTCTTAATGTTGGACTATGATGCTTCATTCTGAAACATTTGATAGACCACACCTTGTGATTCAAAACCACAAGATGTAGGGATAAAGCTCCAAAATCAATATTTGAACTTCCCTTGGGTGCCATAACCCTTCCTAGATAGCCTTCCTCCCATACCCAACCTCATCATCTGGATGTTCGAGTCTTAAAAAATATTCCATTTCCCTTAGAGAGGAGTATAGATTATCTTTCTCTTGGCTATGCTACCGATGCATAAGGGCCTTGACCTGCCAACTAAAGGAATCCCCTACATTCTAGAAACATTATTTAATCCTTGGAAAACCTAGAAACAATGTAGTGGAATCTAATATCTTAGAATTTCATGGGACATACCCATCATGTCTAACTCATCTTATATTAATCACTCAAAATTTTAGGTTATGATTTACATCACCCATATTCCAACTATCTTTACAGACCTAACATCACTATTATTTTCCTCAAACTGATACTACCTCTATAAATATTCCATATCACTTACAAATGATACCCAACTTCAAGGAACATTTTCTTGACTTTGTATACATTTCCATGGATCCTGTATATGCACCTATGTCCTTCAACCAAATATGTTAATCTTCAAAAACAGCTTTCGGATCCTTGTGAGCCCTTGAAATACCATGGTAGAACCTAACACCTCAGTGTTTTTTGAGACATTCCTGCCCTATCGGGACCACATTCCATGATCATCGGTAAGGTCTGAGCTAAAATACCCTAAACTAAAGAAATATTAGGTCCGAGCTAAAAGACTATAAGATAAAGAAATATCAGGTCCAACCTAACAAACCCTAAACTAAGGCAATATAAGTTCTAAGATAAACGACCATAAACTAAAGAAATATCAGGTCTGAGCTAAAAGACCCTAAAAAAGAAATATTAAGTCAGAGCTAAAAGATCCTATAGTAAAGAAATATAAGGTATGATCTAAAATTACCTAAACAAAATCAATATCATGTCTAAGCTAAAAGACCCTAAAACTAAATCACAATAGTAATTTAGTATTCAAGGGTTTTTAAGGCATGCCATATTTCCTTATAAAAATCAATACATGCTCACCAAACCCATCAACAACTCTCCCTCTAAGACATATATTCCACCCATTTATCCTTCCTCAAGTTAGGTGATCTCAAGATAACTAGAGAATATATATATGTAAGGAACATCATTCTTATGGGTTGTTTCCGATGACTTCTATCGAGGAATGCTAGCACACGGGTGCATCAATAATCACTTATGGTGAACTATACCCCACATTCCTACTTTTCTAAGGTGGGTGAAATTCATAACTTATTCAGAGACGCATACTACTTGATCGAAATGGGATGAGGGGATGTTGGTTCCACATTTCATGGATTCCTCCTTAAAACTCATCGCCTAGTCTCAATCTCCCATAGAGATTATGAAATTGTTTGGGAAACTCGTTCCCAATGCCATATATTTTTGGACACCGGTTAATTACACTGCTTCTAGCATGACATTCCATGTGGCCAAGTTAGGGAATCAACCTTCAGTTATGAGAGCAGTCACATTGGGAATCAATGGCTTGTATGGATGTTGAAACACTGGAACACCTATATTTTTCTTTATTAGATAGATTATCTAGGGTGTAGAAACCCAAGACTTCCCACATCGATCGTGGGGTATCTTATTCCAAAGGCATGTTTCTGAGGGTTTACTCAACTTTACATGTTTGAAATGGGGTATTCCATGAGTTTAATGTCTAGCCGAGATGGACCATACTAATCAAAATACTTACGAAGGTGGATCAGATTGGTACATACCTAGGAGGGATCACTAGGAAAGTTTACTGGATGAGTGGATCAGAATGTCTGATGAGAGAGGACACAAAGTAGTGTGTCCTTTAAAGAGAAGATATCACATCGTGAAGGATGATCTAAACACCAGTAAGGGGAGATTAGGGAGGTGAATCCCAATGAGATGGATGCTAAGGTTTACCATTAGCTGGGATTAAAACTCAGATAGGATTCCTATAAACCCTGTGTAGAGGACAAGGATCAAAACCCACATAGTTTGAAGGAGTAATTTGGATATTACACATGACTAGTGACCCATGGTGGATAGTGTGACCTCACCCTGATAAGGTGAGGTGATGGAACATATGGCTGAGGATTATGCATGGTTATCTACCAGAGTTAGTGGAATGATCCTACTGGGATGTAGACGCTCGATAAAGTATCAGGATTAATGATGGGTGGTTGGATTAAGTGGGTGGAATGAATGGGATGCAACCGAAGTGAACTTTACAGTGTTGGGTTTGAACCTTGAGAAGGTTTCGTACATATCTTAATTGGTTGGGAATAAATGTCCACATAGTTTTGATGGGGGTGTTGAGTCACCTAAGGAGGAGGCCTATGAGAATGAACGCATGGACATGGACATGAAGGAAAAGGAACCTCCATGTTAGGGGATGACCCTCAGAAGATATAGCGACCTAGGGGATAGGTCAGGATGTGAATGGATGATGGGATTGGAACTCAGAGAGGATTTCTACATATTGTAGTGGTTATGAATCAATGTCCATGTAGTTGATGATGTAGGTATATAATTAGGTATTACACAAGGGAAACGACCCAGAGACGCATGATGGATGTAGAGAAATGGGATGTACACATAGACAGTGAAATAGAGATGTTCTAGGGGACTAAACATGGTTAGATAACTTTCATAATAGGGTCACTCTTGGTTGTATAGATGTGATACATGCAGGGCTTATGCGTGTTTAGTAGGTTGTGCAGATGGATCAAAACACCACATGGGGTGGATCTAGGAGTTGTTTCCCAAAAAGGGAAGGTGTCACATCTTGAGGGAACTTCCCTAGTATGGATCACCAGAGTTGACCATTGGTTGGGATTGAACCTCAAATAGGATTCATACATACTTGAAAGTGATCAAAACCTGCATATTTTGGAGCATGAAGTTTAATGTTAGGCGGGAAAAGGAAACCGATGCGAAATAGAAAAAACAAATGGATTGTGGGGAGTGATGGGATTAAACCTTAGAGAGAATTCCTACATACATTATTTATAGGATACGTATAAAAGTCAATGTAGTTCTGTAGTTGGGAGTATAATTAGGGCATACACATGGAAAGTGATCCATAAAATTAATGATTCTTATTCATGGTTAGCAGCCCAAAGATGATGCCATGGCCACTGTTACTCTAAGACCACGCGAGTCCTAATCAGTGTGAGGAAAAAGAGTTAGTAGTATAACTGATGGACATATAACAAAATATGTGACCAAGAGAGATGGATTGGGGATTATCCATGGTTAGTGTCCTAAGGAGATGGATATCATAAGGAGGAAAAAGGGTGATACCTCCTGTTAGAAGGTCAAGTGGATTATATTGGAATGGTTTCCCTTACCCATGGGCAGGTTCCATTCCATACGAGGAAAATCTCTTCCCATGTGAAGGAGATATCACTATTTGGAGACGAGTGGGCATGGAAAATTCCCATGGCAGGGAATCCCATGTTCATTTCATGGGGTTAGGATACTCTTTAATTTCATGTGCTAAGGATGATGGGGCACAGTATTTTAATTCCATGTAGCTCAGACAGGGAGGATCGACTCTTTACCCCTTGGACTTACATGAATGGTACCTACCCACACTTAGGGAAGGGAAGGAATCAGTAAGTCCTGGAATGAGTGGTGTGGAGGAATGGTCAATCTTGGGGTTCACATTAGCATGGCTATGCCAAAAAGTAAAAACCATTAGTGTACCTAATCCAAAAATAAATAGGTAGTGTAAAAAAATAAAGGAAACCAGATGGGGAATCTGTAAATCATTATGTATGAGCCTAGAGGGACGCACGAGGAAGGGGTTCGTGAAGAAGGAAGCCTCACTCAGAGGGTCTTCATGAAGCTATGGTGATTTTCAAAGGGATATTTGTAAAGTTAGGTTCTATGTGAATAATGGTGAAAATGTTCTCTATGAAGGGATTAGATTCATGAAGCATTTCGACCCATCATAGGCAGGGGATCTTCATGTATTTAGGGGGTTCTTCATGAAGGTTGAATGCTTCTAGAATTCTCAAGTTCCCAAGATGGAATCCTACCTTTGCAATGGATTTTGAATTTCATGAAGGGCATCTCCACTTTAATTGGAGGATAATAGGAACAAGGGTAAATCTGTTTCGCGATGCTCAAATACCCTGGGTGATGCATTTTATCACTAGTTTAGGAGAATATGGAGATTTACAAAATATAAGATATAAGGTGAAAGGTTATGGTAACTATGGTGCGAGGTGGGGGAGAGCTGTATATTCTTAAGCATCAAGAATCGTGATTTTTAGAGGTTTACCACGAAGAAAAAAGAACATCCGGAATGGAGGCGGATCCATCAGACCCGTAAAGCGTTCCGTCAAGAGTCTTAGAAGCAGTCATAGAGTTTTCCGAACTTATGGAATTTCACATCAAACTGCTTCATGACATTTTTATAGGTCTTCATACTCATGGTTTCATCCATTAACCTGATTCATGTCATTTTTTGTGGTGAGGGTATTGGTGAAGGGGCTTCATGAAATAGACCCCTTTGGTGATTTTTTGACTCACATGGCTTGAATTTTTATCCAAACGTATTTGGCCTTCCTCAACTAATTCCTAACATGACATTGAGTGCCAAAAATGACCCTCCTTAGAATGGGATACGAGTACAAAATTAGGGTTGGATCTTGAGGGTAGATTGCTGAAAATCGATTGATCGTGAAGTTGGATCGTGATGATGGCGCACAGAGTGTTGGGGTGAGATCTATACAGAGCTCATGACAACCGAGGTCATTGCAAAGCTCAAAGGGTCACAAATTATAAATTTAGTGTGAGGAGAACCCCTTTGACTGCATTTTTCCATTGCGAACACTATTCTTGAGCTCTTTAATCATAAATCTCTAGCACTCCCATGATGACGCTATGTGAACTGGGTTACTCGGATTAGTGTTCCACAAATGCTGCTTAGTGGACCGATGCATCATGATACTTTGTTTCTCCAAGAAACACAATGAATTTATTGAGTCTTCTTGATGGGGTTCCTTATGAATAATCTCCTCAATTGTGCTTTTCGAACAAAGGAGAAAAATAAACAAACAGTTGGATCAATGGAAAATCAGGAAGCTTCTAGAGGGGTCCTTACAGATGATACCAAAAGTGATACAATGATGAATAACATCCTGATTGGGGAGTATGTGTAGGGTCTTTCTAACCATGAATCTTTGCTAGTGCTTTTATCAGAAGGGAAAAAGGATTAACCCTTGTGAAAGATACTGTCTTTCTATGGATTCAGTATGATAGATGATGTTTTCATCACCGAAGAAAGTATGGATGAACTATCTTACTTGTTCAAGGGCACACCATGTCAATACTAGTGGTTCAGAGCTACCAGCAACCATACCTAGAGGGATCACATTCCTATCACTACCGATAGTCTTTAAAACCATACCAATAACATCAATGGGAAGGAACTGCAGTATAAGGTATATCCACCACAACATCACACCATCCTCAAGGGGGGTTTGGGGAACTCGAAAAAAGGATGGACAAACAATTGGGGCTTATTCCAGGTCATCAAATTCGCAGAGTAATGAGCCTAGGCATATTGGGTTTGTTCATCATGTGCAGAGTTTGGAGTAGAGAAGAGTCAAGTAGGCTTGTATAAGGCTGTGTGGGCTTCCTAACTCCACATCTATCAACTGAAATAAATCATTAATGATCTGTTGAGTATGTGTTAATCGAGGAAAAACCCTTAATATTCATCATGGGGAGTTTGAAATTAGCCTATGGGACCACCACCATATCTCAAATATTCCAATTATAGGGGATATGTATGGATAATTTCTCCCTGTGGAGAATTAATGGGAGGATCTAGAGTAGATTCCATAGCTAGAGAAGGCATTGATGGACCTGTTGTTGGGTGAAGATAAGTAAACGGTGAGGGATGTCCACATTAAATAGTGGTTCATCTTTTTTTTGAATTTCCCTATAGAGAGTCCCACTGAGGGAGAGTAGGGACCCATGAAACTACCCATGGGGCCTCATACTTGTATAATAGGGGATCAATGCAACAAGGAAGGTTCCAGCCTATGAATCCTGGAGGATATCCAATAGATACTATGGGGGTACAAAATCAAAATTGATCATCAACTGAGGGTTATCAGCACTCATATGTGGCTGGAAGGTACTGGTCAGAGATATGAACATGGGTGTGTAACTGATCACATTCATTATGGTGGCCATGCTAGAAATAAGGAAACATATCAACCTCGGGTTCCAGTGTTGGAAAAGCTGTATAAGGTGATTTGTAATATAAGTGAGGTAAAGAATCCGGAAAATGTATGTAGAACACTCAACTTTCTATATGGATGGGTGATAGAACACATGGAGGGATATTAATACCTGAATCCAATATCCCCTATGGGGTCAAACTTGAGACCAACCATTATGAACATGGTGGGAAGATTCCCATTCTAGATGAACCTGACAATAAAAATGAACAATATCTTGAGGGAAGATGAATTCAAATTTCATCCATTACCTTTTACAATGGGAGTGTTCACTGATGATGTCTAGGGAACTAAAGATAAGGGGATGTATCTCATATCCTTTAGAGGTGGGGTACTGGTAGCATGGGTGGATTGTAAGCCTGTGTATGAACAACACACCCCACATCGATTCGTAAGGTAGTTCTGGTGTCTAAAGAGATTGAACCTGAAAGTTTACATAGGGTTACATCATGAAGATCACCTATGAACAGAGGACCCCCTCACGCAAGGACAATGATACGACAACAGACATATAGGAATAATCTCCATTAGTTATAGAGTCCAGTATTGCTGCGACAACTAGGGTGGATTCTCTAGAATTTATAGAGCTCCCAACCATATATGGAGGTCCATGTCATGGGATTTAAATAAAAATAACATGAATAAATGGGAAATCCCCTCTTAAACTCTTTATGCTTCCTAACTCACAGAGCCATACCTATTGTCTACTCAACCAGGTTAACTGACATAATCTATGTCTGAACAGTCCTTGATGTAATGAGCATACTATTGGTGAGGATGGTCAGGGGTCCCAGGTCTTCTTTCCTTATAGGAATGTTGATTTACATGGAACTGAGTTCCCAAGATGACTATACCACAATAGTCATGGCTGTGTGTAGAGCCACTAGTGGGGTAGAACCCAAAGTTGACTAGAAACATTTCATCAAAGTGGGATCAAGTGATGAATATCAACCACATTATATGGATCTTAAACTATATAATATAATTATAGATGAGGATCACTCCATTGAACTCTTGTCCATATTTCCAGAGTATGAACCCGCTGTCCCAAAGAAGTTGTACGATTCTAATTCTATCATGGAGGATAACTGGGATGTCCTTAACTAGTGATGGAAGTTGATCAAGAAATTCCTCTACAATATCACAAAATCAGAGTGGATAAGATGGATAAGATCAACTTATTCTTGGATATGAAATATATGAATTAGAGGGTTGAATGTATGAGGGCTTCATATGATTTTCCAAGATTACCTCACTGAAGGAATACATGAGGGCAATCATCGCTTGGATGTTTCCTAGAACTAAAAGAAGTATTTCAAAACATAAAAAATCCAGGAGGATGAAGATGAAGTCCAGTACATGGAAGCATAGATGAACGAGTGATATTCCTTCACTAAAACCAAATCATAACTAATATCTTGATTGAGGGTCCAGTTGGAAGAGGCTGAAGAGTAGTTGAGGAAAGAATCTTTTGAAGTGTCTCATCTCTAAGTTGAGCGGGATTGACTATAGATCAAAGCCTATGTGATTTTTCTTGAGGAGAATGAGGAAGAAAGGGTGATTGGACTATGACAACATATACATGAGGCCACACGCAGTAGGGTAGTGGAGTTGGAATGCTCCATTTAAGGGGAAAATCCATAGGGTTTGTGTTTTTTCGAACTCATAAAACATATTTCGTGCTTTCTTGTTTATTTTGGACTACACACACATTTCTTTCTTGTATTAAATTATTGTACCTCCAGCATATTTGTAGAACAAATGATGATCAATCCCTAATCTCACATGGGTTATGCCCAGTCAGAGATACAAGGGAAGACCACGTAATTGTTCATTACATATAAGATTTTCATATAATCATCGAGTACATGTGGTCTGCAATTATGGATTGGCCACCCGGTTACTTCGGGATGAGAGAGGTCAGGGATAAATAATAGGGCTCTTAGAATATCCAACTTTCTTTTCTAAATGTCTACTAGTGCATGAGAGGGACAATGCCAAGGGCACTATAATGAATCCGAACAAAGGGGAACAAAAAATTTGTATCACAATTATCATAATTCAAAACATAATGCGATCAGCCTCAAAATATTGGATAACTTCTAACCATATTATTTGACACGAAATCTGTATCACATAGCCGGAAATAGGGACAAAAAAAGGAGGAATAGATACCATTTTCGAAACATAGGACCTATCTCAAATTTCTTTCTGGTGTCTTCAGGAATGTTGGCCCCTAATGGTAGGTGAGCCGAAATGGTATGTGAGCAGGCCATTAGGGGGTTCCTTCAGACATGAAAGAGGACGAGGATCCAAATAATTTTCATTCAAAGCATGGAAAGGGATTTGTGTAACATTCAAAGGGATTCCAACACCCTTGAAATTATGAGCCCATGGATTGGATCACATTGATGTAGGTACATTTTTTTAAAGAAAGATCAATCTTATCTTCCAAGGGAGCGTCATCTCATATGCCGAGTGACAACCGAATATGTGAACAGTGTGGTAGATGACTATAATTGTGGGATAGGACCACTCAGGATGAGGTCCTAGGATGTTTTTTCAGTTTTACATTATGCAAGTTAGGACAAAGCATACGTAGTTTAATGTCATGTGACTAGGACATTGCATGTAGTTTAAGGTCACACTAAATAGACCTTGAATAATATTTTAAAGTCATGTTACAAGGACGATGATGTCTATTCAAATGATTTTTTCATAGAATATAGGTGATTAACCCAACATGAATGGACCAATGGAGGCTTGTGTACCTTACAAATACTAGGGATCATATGGGAAGGAGACATACAGGATGTGGTGAGGGAAAAAACCTAACTTGAATGAAGGATAAGGAAATATCAACCATGCCACATATCCCTATGAGGATCCTAGTTTAAGGTTATATAGTTCATACCAATAATCCATCGTGTGACTCAACCACACTAGTACCCTCCCTACAAAAACTCCTATACCTCATGATCCATGATCGGTGTATGAAACAAGGAATGGTACAAGGGGTCTGCCTGATATATGGGAACACACATTGAAGGAGACACCAAGGATTGGATCTTGTAATGACACAGGAACATGGGAAGGAGGAGGGTAAGTTTAGACCTTCATTGTCTGGGTGAAAGGGTGACTAGTAAGTAAATACTGATTGTTGACCATGTTTGAAACACAATGACGATAATTGACCAGGAAATAATGGGATGAAAAAATTTGGGATCAACTGTTGACCATGTTCAAAACACATGACTCACTAATTACTGCCAAAGATCTATTAGGGAGTTTTCCTAGGACATGTGTTGAGCCAAAGTGTCATGAGACCATCATTGTTAGGGGGTTGTTCTATATTTGAAGGATGATGGAAGACCCAAACCAAGAATTAATTGATGTCTGGAATAAATATATCATTAGAGACAGAGATTTGGACCATAGTGTGTAAAAAAATTAATGTTTTACTACATGGACCATTGAAAATAGTTTAATATAATGATGCTCAGAATAAGGTGAAGAATTTAAAGTCATTCTACCTAGACTACCAGAAAATGATTTGTCTTAGGGTATATACAACACGTAGGATGAAAAAACAGACATGAAGGAGGCCAAAGGAGAATCACATGATGCATACACACATTAAAATAGAGGAAAAAAGGGAAGATAAACCCATGTATAGGCCCAAGAAACCATGTTCATGCATTACTATATATCCTCCAAGGGTAGGAATCAATCCTCATGTAGTTCTTAAATCCCATGCAGTTCAATGTCAAGCAGTAAGGACAAAGATAGTTCGACATGAAAAGGGGAAATAATGTTATGTATGGACCCAAGATAGATGATATGATAATTACGTAATATCCCATAAGAATGAGAATCAAGCCACACATAGTTCTGAAAGGAAATTTCATTGTGCAAGTCTAACCCATGCACAGAGAAATGAGGCACTATATATTTCTTGATTTTTCTTTTATTTGTGTGTTGTTTTTTGAGCGAATTAACTAGGATGAGAGGGTTTGGGTATCTTTACCAGAATCAATCCATTTTTAGGTCTTGACAAGTGGAGTGGTATATGACCAATGCCAAGGGTGATTCCCTCTAAAATGTGAACACCGCAATGTTGTTACATTTTTTATCGTGCCACTAGGACGATAATGTCACAGTTTATGGTCATATAATAGAAAAAACCTATGGATTTTGATGTCATGTACTAAGGGAAATGTATTTTAATGTCATGTGAGATAAGGTTGAATATTTTAACATCATAATATGTATATGAAAGAGATATTAGTTTAAGGTCATAGAACTCAGACCATAAGGTTACGTAACACCTCTATGTGGGTATTAACCAACCAAATCACCTAATCACATGTGATCCATACTCAGTGTGGGAAACAATGATTGATTTAAGGATTTACCCATCATAAGAGAGTGCACAAAAATGGAAAGGATATTCTGTACGGAAAGTTCCAACTATTCCAACATTCCTACTCGACGTGCGCGGATGCATGGAGTGACAACACTAGGGGTGTTGGAGATCGACCAGGAAATGAGAGGGAAAGGAAATGTGAATAATTGAATCTGATATTTGTGAAAAAATGGGGTAGTGTAATGATGGAGGATAAATTATGACCATATTCAAAACACAACATCCATATCGTGTGACCTGGTATGGGAATAGGAAGAAGAGGTTTGACTGCTAACCATATTAGAAGCATGGGGTCTATCTCAAAATGTCGTTCAAAAGTCCTATGGGAATTTTTCCAAGGATGGTAGGAGATCCATGAGTATTAGAATCCATACATTTAGGGGGTCCCTTCAGATAGGAATATTATTAAGACCCCAATAAAGGGACACATGAAGCATGGAAGTGAAGTTGGGGGAATGTCTCTATTGAATCCAATGCTTCGGGTCTTACACCACCGTACATTCAAACATGCCCATTTGGGAAATTTGAAAACGGGAGCAGTTCTATCCTCAAGGATCAGGTTCCTAATGGGTGTTATTAATATTTTAAAGGTCATGTTTCTTGTACCATAAACATTTAGTTTATGGTCCAATAATGTGTACCAAGGTCCCCAGTTTAACGTTGTGTGTGTGGGACGTACCCTTAAAATTTAATGTCATGAGGTATGGATGATGATGTCATGAAGTTTATCATCATGCAACCATGGAATATGTATCATAAAGAAGAAATGAATTGTGTGGTAATTAACCTGATGTGAATGAGGACCAAGGATGTCTCATCCATGCCACACATTCCCAGAGGGGAAACAAGGATAAAAAGGACCCAATATGTTTATAATTACATGGATAGGCCCAGAAACAAGATGTTTGGGAGTCACTACATATCCTGTGAGGGTAGGAATCAAGAAACATGTAGTTCTAGGAAATTACATGGAAAATGGACAACGCTAAAAGTGGTGATATTCCCTTGAGTGAGAAGATAATGATTCTTATGCAGTTTACTGTCATGTGAATTAAGATGGTGAAAATCAGTGTTTAAGGTCATATAATTCAGACCACTATAGGGGAGGTGTGAAGTGAGGGACCATGAAGTAACCCAAAATGAATGAGGACCAAGAATATCCATGCCACACCACACACTCCCATATGAAACCAACGCATAGGGGCCAAATGGGAGAGCTTGTGATTCCACAGCTGGTCCCGAGGACAAAATTTTTGGGCATCACCACATATCCTATGGGGGAAATAATCAAGCCACACGTAGTTTTTGAATCTCATGTAGTTTAATTTCATGTTGTAAGGATGATGAAAGTATTATTTTAAGGTCATAGAAGTTAGACCATAAGATTGTGCGATTTTTCCATATAGGTAAAAACCCAACCAAGACCCCTAGGCCCACGTGATCCATACTCAGTGTGAGAAACAAGGGATGAAGAGAATCCTCATAAAGAATGGAAAGACACACTAGGGGAACATAGAAGTCGGGATAAGGACATCCCAAAAATGTTGATCATCCTTCCCACTACACAAAGGTGCATGGAAGGATAACACAAAAGATATCAATGTTTTTCTTGGACATAGGGATATGGAAAGAGACATGAATCACAATGTTCGATATTTGGGACACATGGAGGGTGGTGTAACAGTGGAGGAAAACTATTGACCATTTCTGAAACACAACATCCATATCATGTGACCTATTATGGGAATATAAAGAAGGGGTTTATCCACTAGACATATTCAAACCATGGGTCCTATCTCAAAATGCTGTTCGAAATTCTTCCGGGGTATTGGCTCAGGACCGTAGGTGATCCATGAGTCTGAGAATCCATACATTTAGGGATCCCCTTAAAACATGAAATATTGTGAAGACCAAAATAAAGGTCACTCACACCTAGCAATAAGGAAATAAGGTAGCAGATCATCTCACCTCCCAAGTTGAACAAACCCTTTAAGTCATTAGTTATCCTAATATATCTTTCTTCAATCATGAGGGTGTGTCTTTGATCTTAGGGGATAACCTTGGCCTGCAACATTTTAGGCCTCCTTAGTCCTTGTGTGATTATAGTTTTTAATGTTGTTCTTTACTTGATTTAATAAAAACGGACCCAATGATGATGATGGGTCCTATGCCACAACGCATATGAGCAGGTTATCGAGGTAGAACAAATAGTGGGATCCAAACCCCTTCTCAAGGTAAAAAAATCCTTGAGAGTGACCCTGTACATGAAATAGAAACGGTCCAATGTTGAAGGGAGAGGAAGAGGGATAGAACAGGGTTGATAAACCAGGGGATGAACCCAAATACAAAATGTTTGGGATTTCTTATGTATCCCATAAGTAAGGGAATCAAGCCACCCATAGTTCTAGAATCCTGTGTAGTTTAACATCATGTGGTAAGGAAGAAAATTAGGAGCACTATTACTAGGGGAGGTAAATGGCATAGTTGTTATAACATGACATGAATGAGGACCATGTAGGTATCAAACACACTACATAATCCTGGGAGGAACCAAGGCCAAGAGGGAGGAAAGGTAATTCCCTATCACATGAGGACATCAAGGTGCAGCGCAGTTTATCATCATGTGACTAGAACAAAATTATATTTTAAAGTCATGTAAGATGGGGAAGTTTAACATCATGATGGAAAATTGGTAATTTTACTTTTAAGGTCATCCATAAAGAACCATAAATACTTTGCAGTTTTGTGTCTTCCATGATAATGTCGTGTAATGTAATTTCAATCGGGAGGATGAAAGAGATCTTAGTTTAAGGTCATAGAACTCAAACCATAAAATGGTAAGCTACAAATATAGGTGTGTGTAGGGTTTTTCCATAAAGAAACCCAAAAATAATGAGGAAAAATGAGGTATCAACATCTCACCACACACTCATGAGGATGGATTAGGACATGGGGACGAAAAGGTTAAAATGGAAGTACTACAACTGGGCCTGAAGAAAAAATGTCCAGGCATCGCTATGTATCCTACAAGGATACAAATCAATCCACACATAGTTCATGAATGTAGTATATCTTAACATCATGAATTAAGGATGAATTCCAAGATAAATAGATTCCAATGGAGGCACATGGAGTGTCTATTACAAACCCGATGTGAATGAGGACCAAGGAGGTCTCAACCAAAACACACACTCCTATGAGAAATTGGGTCCAAGGGGACAAAAAACATAGAAAGATTCATGGATAGAACAAAAATGAAAGGTCCTAGAATTATTACATATCCCATGAGGATGGGAATAAATACATATATAGTTCTTGTATCCTGTGTAGTTTAACATCAAGCAGTCCTGATGATAGTCTGTATTTTTTTATCATACAAGACAATGATGCTGGGAAATTTTACATCCTACATCCTGGATAGAGAAGAGGTTCTCATGTGATCTAATGATTGAGGAATTTGTAATTGGTGGGAGGAGTAATTCTCTCACTATCCATGATACCAAAGAGTATTCACCATTGGGTTAAACCTTGTGAATGATGTAGGTTCATTCCAATTTGGGATCCAACATTGGTGGCTTCATACTAGGTATAATTGGTTTCCTCAGAGCCTATACCTTGTGACCTTTAAGGATGGAGCATAGAAAAACTTTCTTATTGAAATCCTTGGATATATTGTTTTGATTCCACTCCAAATTGTGTAAGGCCTAAAGCTTGTTTTCATCAAGAGCTTCCAATTCTTCTAGATGAACTTCTGATACCCTGTCTGATGTCTGATAATTGTAGATATCCATATAGAGTGATGGAAATTGAATATTGTTGGGTATCACTACCTCTATATCATACACAAAGAATATGGGGTCACTTGGGTGGATTTTTTGGTTTTCTCTGATAATCCTAGAGATCATTGAGGAGATCTTCTAGCAAGATTTTCTTGTTATGGCCTACCATATTCTGCAAAAAATTGGAGAGGGTCTTATTGAATGACTCAATATTCCCATTTTCTTATTCATGGTACAAGGAAGTATGATTGGACCAGATTTTGAACTTGTCATTTAATTTATTTAGCTCAAATACTCAAAAATTGGTGTCGTTATCAGTGATAACAGTGTGAGGGACTCCAAATCTATTTTTTATGTTAGTGATCATGAACTCAACAATGGAATCAGAATATAATTATTTGAGTGGGATCACCTCTTCCCAATTGGATAATAAATCCATTACAATCATAATAAACCTGCATTGTCGAGCTATCACTGGTGGATAAGTTCCCACGACATCAAGTCCCCATACTGCAAAGGGACAAGAATACTTGGTGGTGTAGAGGGGATCTGGTGGTCGATGCACAAATTTGGCTTGCATTTAACACATGTGGCATCTCTTTGTAAATTCAATATAGTCATAGACCATGGAGAGACAAAATTATCCCAACCTGTGAATATGGTGAGATATGTTCAATCCATCCTGATTGGCTCTACAAGAGCTGGCATGAACATCCTATATAACCTGGGGAATCTCATCTCTCTAAATGAAACAGAGAATAATTCCATCAAACCCATGTTTGTAGAGGATCTGTTCATGGCTAGGACCACTCTGAAGGGTGAATTGCATAGCATAACAATTGTTTCACTCACGTTCGTCTTTGTCTGTCAAAAGAGTTTTTTGATGGAGATAATCAATGAGAGGAGTTGTACAGTCAGATGTTTCTTCCCCTAAGGTAAGGGGATTTGGAGGGTTCTTATGGAGGGATCAACGGTATGGTGACTTACCTGTTGGTTCTCATCATCATCCAATGAGATGGGGGGACGAACCTTTGATTCACCACATGGATAAATAGTTCTCCTTGGCTAGGCTCATCTAGATATGTACGAATACTAGCCAAGGAATTAGCTCAACCATTCTATAAAAAAGGAACATGAGTGACCTCTGGTTGAGATGGGAACTAGTTCATTAGCTATTTAGTGAGCTCTAAAAGTGTTACGATCTCTATATTCCTGACAACATAGTCACCATTGATCAACTTGAAGACTAGTTTAGAGTCCCCATTCACATCTAGTTGGTGAACATCAATCTCAAGGGATATCTCTAGACTGTCGATGAGAGCCTGATACTCCACCTCATTTCTGGTGTGGCCTTTTGGAAATAATAATTAATAGGTAAGGATAGCCTTTGTAGTCATACTGAATACAATTACTATGTCTACTTTGCTGAGTATGGGATCATTGAGCTTTTTACCAGCCAGACTTCATGATTCGCCATCAAAATGCATTTTCCCACATGACATAGTCTGATACACTTAGAGGATAAACTCATCTATAATGTCATGATCCATGTAATTATCTACAGGGGATGGATGAATGGAAAGGAAGTCTTCCAGCACCTGACCCTTGACTTCCTTATGTGGAATAAACCTAATGTCAAATTGCTGAAGGATCATTTCCCACCAAGATAGAGGACCTGTCAATATAGGAATGTTTTTAATATACTTTAGTAGATCCACATGGGACACAAAAATATCTTGTGATGCTATAGATAATGTCACAACTTCTATACTATGAAAAATAGTGCAAGAAAGTGCTTCTCGATAGAGGAATATCTGGTATCTGTGTTGAGCAGTATGCAGTTGAGATAATAGAAACTATTTTATGTCCCTTCATTATTCTTTTGGTCAAGAAGGGTGTCGGGGGATCATTCCAATGTAGTCACATAGTGGCCAAGTGGAGGTTCCCTATAGTTACATAACGATAGTGTATTATTCATCTCTTTGGGGCCATCTAGATTTGATTATACTTAGAATATCCATCCATTAAGGAGATGGATTGAAATTCAGTAGTGCCATCAATCAATAACTTTATACCAAGAAATGGAAAATCATCCTTTGTACAGTGATGGTTGAGATATCAGAAGCTAATAAAGACTCTGATCTATATGTTCTTCTTCCTAATGGGGATGATGTTTTCAAACCATCTGGGGTACTATACTTCCTTGTTGAATTTTTCATTGATGATCTTACCAACCTCAGCCTCAACCATGGAACCTTGAGAGGGGTGCATTTTCATGGGAGGCTGTTTGAACCCACAATGAATTAATGGGAGACCAAGGTGGTTAAATAAGACCTGAGGGTCAAATCCTGGCATCTCATCATTATTTAAAGAAAATAAATTGTGATGCTACTTCAAAAAAATCCACACACTGTTGCTATTATTCAGCATGCATAGCTATGTTGATTAGTGTCGGCCTCGAGTCTACCACGATAGTGATATTCACCTGTACTAAGTCATCAATAGTAGCGGATACACATTCCACAAATTCTAGAGTTGATTATTACAGATCTTCCTCATCATCCAATATAGGGGGATGTATAGGAGGAGACGGTTCATACAAGCTGATAGATCCAGGGTGAACACGGGGTCCTTCTTAAATGGTTGTGAAACCTTTAATAGGGGAATCTCGTACTGTAGAAACCATTTCCATGAAGACCAGAAAACCTATTCCATATTGCCTTCGAAGGAGAGGACCATGATTGATGATATAAAAAAAATGGTGGCAAGTTGGTCTATGTTAAATCAGAACAACTTAATGGAACAAGAATTAATTGTGTATGACTACTTCCATAGGATGAACATCTCGACACCTAATAGGGGTAAGGGGTTCTAGTACCTCCCGATCCAGGTCTATATTGTAATATGAGGTAATCTTATTATTTTCCTTATACTTGGGAATGTGTTTTCCACTCCTTCCAATTAAAACAAGGAAGTGTCTCATGTTTGGGGTTATGGAATTTGATCGATGAATTAAGATGATGAATGCATCATCCAAATCTGTCCAAAGGTCAGTTGAAGGAGTAATGTGTTCGAAAAAATTGATGTGGACTTGATTCTCCTTGATATTGTAATGTTCAACATCTAAATAGAGGGATTCACAAGAGGTATTAGGATATGTATCACCTTGGAGTACACCCACTTGACCATTAAGGGAGTACTTGAGGCATTGTTGATATGAGGAGGTAAATTCTAATTATAGATAGAGCCAAGGTATACCCATAAACACATTATAGGTGGTTTCCTATGAGATGACCATGAATTCAATGCTAGAAATTATGCCACCAAATTGGGGCTTCAAGTGAATATTTACACATGGACTCTGATTTGTCCCGTTATAAAACTGAATTTTCAGGTCAGATGGATTCAAGTATTCTTATGACAGTCCAAGATTGAAAAGTGTCTAGGTCAGGTTGAGATTGATATCAGAACTTGTGTCGAAAAGGAAATAGTAGACTTCCACACCATTAATCTGGAAAGTGATTTATAGTGGGTAGATGTTCCCTTGTATAGGGGAGCCTTCATCTTCTCCTGATAACAAGATGATTTATTGGCATTATTCTCGATCAACTTCCTTACCGTGGAAGGCATCTATAGCTTCTACATTTATTTTTAATTGAAGGGGGATTTTCAAAGACTCTATAAGGGCTTCACACATCTCTCTATATCGGTGAAGGGACTCTAGGATTGATAAATTTGCAGGAATACTAGAAAGGTTCTTAAGAACATTTTAATTTCATGCTAGATACACATTTCTGACGCCAGGATGTTGCCTTGTGAAATGAGGTATGGTGAGCACTGCTGGTTGAACCAATGGGTTTTGACTGGTGCTAGGGATATTCTATTTCTCATTATCTAAACCATGAAAGGCTACTACTGGCTTAATGTTAGACAACTAAGGTCTAGCCGCATCTATCCATGGATGATCATGACACAATCACAACAACTCTTCCTAGTTGATCATCATGAATGGCGGTGGTAGGGAATCCAATGAGATGGGATCACATGACGATCATTGAGCTGAACCTGCTATATGGTCTTAGTAGCATGCATGGCTCGAATGGAAGCACTAACCTGATGATTTCAACAATTCACATATCCATGGCCTCACCGACGATGGTGTCAACCGGGAACATTGGTAGGACCTTCCTGATGATCCTCAAAATATGGGACCATATAAGGGTCCACCAGTTTGATGGTATTCGTTGATGTATACTCTTGATCATCCTTTGAGTAATCCTCTAACAAAGGAAGAATTCTTGTGGAAATCTCCATCTCTGGGGGAATGAAGTTACCAAGAGAACGATATGGATTTGACATCAATGGATGACTTTTCTTCCCTTGCACCATCGCACCTTCTCTTCTTATAAGAAAAAGGATAGAGTATAGATGTAGAAGTAGTAGTTGTAGGGGGAATGACCACTTTGGGACGCTCATGTTGATTCAGTAGGGAAAAAATGACATCATTTCCTTGAGGAACTGCTCTGTTGGATAACCAATAATCATAATTCTGAGACCCGTGACTGGAGACCTTTTTCCATTCACCATTGTTTTCACTAATAGGCTTCATAGAAACACACACCACCAATGCCAAAGTAGGACCCGATCTGACTACATTGTTTTTGAATTGGTTCTGGAGTCATTCATTGAACACATAAAACTTGTTGAGAGTATGTCCAAGGAATCAGTGATAGTGGTAATAGTTGGGGAGATCTATGAGATCAGCCTCCTGGGGCCTCCTACAATCTGAAAATTTAGTCTTCCCAAATCTATAGATATTCAAAAATAACTGGGGACCTGAGCCATATCAAATGAGTAGGTCTTGTGTCTCCAATTTGGGAAAGGAACTATAAGAGAATATCCCTAATGAGGGGTAGGATCCTAGTGAGGAGGTGGAATCTTATTATCATGACTAAGTGGAGGTTTTTGATGAGGTTTCACTGACCAATTCGGATGTGGGTGATGCTAAGCATGATGCTACTTTCCTTAGAAAGACTGTGGATGAGGATCTAACAGTAAAAATTCTTATAGGTCAAGGGATTCTACCTGTGCAAAAAATTTAGTTTCAACCTTCTTGAATCTCCTTGTAGGATCTATGGTAGGAATCATACGTGAATTCTTGGCTTGTTGTAAGCCTTCCTTTAAAAGATAATCCTTTTATAAAAAAATCCTTGAATCCACCTTGGAAGTTATGAGTGATGATAGAAGGAAGAAATTATATCTTCACATTACCCGTGCACATCTTCAGCATCCTTTCTTGAGTAAATTTCATTTTGAGTGAATATGTGATGCCCTTCCACCAGGTTAAAAAGTCCATGAATCGCTCATCTGGGTGTTGTTTGCTATTGAAGAGCTAAAATACTAGCCTTCCATGTGGTGGAGTTGAGATGATATAGAAAATACCTACAACGCTCTTCCAAACTAGCTTTATACTTGATGGGTAACTAGTTTTACCAGAATAACACATGACCTTTCATTATCTGTATGAAACACTGGAGCTTGGTAGCTGTCTACTATGTTGGCATTCCCAGCTTGGGACCACACTTAGAAACAAATTGGGCTAGATACTGCAGCAGTTTTCCCATCCCTTTGAAGGGGGAGAATGTAAGATTCCAAAAATTTGGGGTTGTTAGCCTATCATCTACCCATTCCAGATAAGGGTTTCCATTAGGAAGGATTTCCACCAATTGCATTTTGAGGGCCTTAAGGTGGGAAATGGGAGTGGCCATCAGGTCACCATGGTAGAGATTTCTTTATTGATGGGGATTCTTAACTACCAGTTCATTGGAAATATCTTCAACATGATGGAAAAGCCCATAGAATTGTGGAGAAACTAGAGTGGCCTATGGAGCAGCTGGAGGAACTTGAGGAACCTCCGGGGGAACTACCTAAGATGGATCCTGAGGTTGATTCTCTCACAATTCAAAAGGATCCAGTGATGCATACCAGGGCCACTTTCCATAATCTCTAGCCTCTATGTTGTTGGGATGTTTATGGTTGATGGGATCAATGGGGGAAACTCACTGGGAAGAACCTGTGGTTTCCCCTTCTTACCGATGGACAATAGACGAGACTATACCGAGGATCACCATAATATAGATTCCATCCTCCAAGGCACTTGATAAGAATATCATCAATGATCCAGTTTAGTTTTGCAAGATTATGGTGGAAAAAAATATTTCTTATGATCATAATCCATCTTCTGCATTGAACCAAATAGATATGAGAGCATAAAGGTATCAATTGATCTTTACCCTTGCTAGGGTCTTAACCTAAGGGAAATGATTTAGAGGTCTCTACAGGGCCAAGAATCTGACTTTGATGGCGAGTTCCAATGATTAGGGGATCCATCAGGTACTGTTCTACCCTAGGGGTTAAGTCAACATCTTCATACCCTTCTTCATTTTCTCTCTCCTTAAGTGTGCTGATCTCAGCCATAATGACCGTGATTTCACCCAGATGAAAATCCTTGATGTCGCCCAGTATGTTTGGATATCGCAGGATCTGGTTGAATTGGAGAGAAGCATACTACCCCCATTCCCATATATTGACATATGAAGACACCTCTTTGATGATTCTATATATCATAGGGAATATATGAATGAATTTCTGTTGAAGATTTTGGTGTAATCTAAGAGATGTAGGGTGCTAAGCTAGGGTAAGCATGACTAGATCAACCACGCATCACTTCTAGAAGATGTCGTCAAAGAGCTCCTAACTCCTAAGATACACCAACTGATGGTTTTGAATATGGAAATGTATCACCTAGATGGTTTGGAAGAATCACATTACTTGTTCATGGGTGAGTGATTTGAGAATGCCAAATTTGGGAGTCGCGATAGGCCAGAACATATTAGATAACTATTACACTATGAGGATGTCCCACAAGATTCTTCACTTAGAATGGGTTTCTAACTCTTGGTTTCCCTAATTTATTACTAGGTATGGATAAGGAACTGATAATGGAACTGATTTAGAACATTTAGAAAGTGAACCCGTTGGTAGAGAGAATGCTGCATGAGCTGAAAGGCCACTGCATATCGGGTTGTCTCCTTGGGACGGTACCAACTTCATCATGTCCCTATAGGATAGTATGTTTACCATCACTTCATAGGAAAAGATGACGAATATTTTTGGAGGATATAACCACTTTTTTTCATTTACCAATCCATAGAACAACTCTATGTGATATCATGTTGAGGCAGAGAATGATCCTAATGAAAAGAGAGAGGATTACATGCCAAGACCCTAGAAGGGAGCTGAATTTTCCTCCTCCTGCATGTACGTGTGGAGGGTTCTAGGGATCTGGTGTATCTAAATTTCTAGGAGGATGAAGATCACATGCTTGTTTCCTACCCCAGACCCTAGTGTAGAGGATCATGGTAAAGGTTCCATCATTGAGTCATACTCTGCTTCAAAATCTAAAAAGTGTTATAGGTTGATGATGGTGTGGAACTTCTTATAGTTCATCCATCAGAAACGATGATTCTCCCTTCTTCCCCCAGATGGCTCTTTAGGGAAGGGTAGATTTTTTTTCATGGGGAGCACCCCCATGCGAGTTGGTGATGGTGTTGATAGGACATCCATTTTTATTATTAATATAGGGAGGAGTACATCTAATTTAGTGAGATGGGGTGCAAGGAGTACTCGGTTATATGTTGAATGGAACACGGGGAGGACCTTCATGTTTTTTCCGAAAACATGGGGAGGACCTCTGTGGTGGGGAGTGTTGGAGTGGGGAGGACCTCTTCTACAGTTAGAAATAAATAGGGAGGACCTCCATGGTGATGGTTGATGGGGAGAGTAGGGCCTTCTACCTGGTCTATACTGTTGTGGGGCAGACTTCCACTGGGACCGGTGATGACACGAGGAGGGACTTCACATTGATAACCTAAGATACATGGAAACATTCCATACATGGGATTGTGGGAATAGGAAGGACCTTTTTGATGGGTGTCAAAAAGATAGGGAGGACCTCCATGATGAGTGTGAGTGTGGGGTGGACCTCCACTCTGGTTGTCAATGGTATGGGGAGGACCTTCATACTGAATCTCATCATCACAGGTTGGCCTGCACCGACTATTTTTTACATTGCTGGCCGGAAGAGTCAGACCAGCCTTCTGATAGGTTGTTGGTTTCTTGATCTATATCGGGTATATAATTGACCCTACTCTGTAATAAAAGTTAGTTGATAGTATGCGTTAGTGGTGGCACATGCCACTGAATCTACAGAAGAGAAATCCCCTTAACGAGCATGTTTTTGAGCCTGGGACCAACGTTGAGGTTGGGTCAACTGAACCAAAGATGGTGGCACAGTGGTGTAGACCACCTATTCCTTGGAATAAAGGACCATCACTTGGTGGCACTAATGAGGCATGGTGGGAGCCCTCCTCAGTGGATCTCGGGAGATAGCCAATGCTGGGTTGACTCGGACGTCCCTTACCTCATCGGTATAGGGAATGAGTCGTATGATAATTATGGGGAGAGGCTCCCAGAATGGTTAGATGTATGAGTAGGGAGAAGTGGCTCCCTGCATAGCCCTTAGGGGTGGTCGTGGTGGTGAGGCACAAGAGCCTCCAAGTCCTGGTGGGTCGTATCCCTCATGGGAATGAGCCCCTCCTACTCATATCATCGAACAAGAATGTCCATCACCCTCCATTGAACAATTTATATTGGTGAGAAGGATTATGGGTGCCCAACATCTGTGGGAGTGGATGAGGCCATAGTATAGGTGGAGCCATGCAAAAATTCCACAGTATCATTCATCCTACCTCTATGTCTGTGGGTGTGGGGTGATTGGTTTCCTATAACTATAGATTGGGTCCTGAAAAGAAAAAATATTTATCTATAAATACAAATATAAGGATTGAGATACCCAATTCCCCAGTTTCACTTAGTATTCCATGTTTGGAGAGAATGATCCCCACTAATAGTAAAACCAATCAGAATGACAAGCAATCAACTACCCCAAAGTTTGGTGAGCTTCACATCAGGACCACTATTTACTTAGTGGGACCTGTCGCCTGATAGATGGATCCGGTGACACACTCATCTATCGATGTATCAAGAGCTACTAATCCCCATAGTTGAGGAGAAATATTTCACATCGAGCTAACCATTTTTATGTTTGAGATTCTTTCCACTGAGGTGTGCCACCATGCGGTTGTGTCGACGCTCATTGACGGTGAAATATACACCACATTTCTTCTTTCCAAAGGAGGGAAAAAATTATCACTTCTTAAGAGATGTTTGATCCTTGATTAAAATGGGATGATGGGTTTTCAATTTATCCATATATGGATTCCTCCTCAAAACTCATTTCCTAGTCCGGGTCTTCCTTAGAGATTAAGATGTTGTTTGCGAAACTCATTACCAGTTCCATATCTTTGCAGATGACCATTAATTATGCTGATTTTGTCAGTATATTCCAATTTTCTAAGTCAAGGTAGAAACCTTCAGTCATGATAGTAGTCACATTGGGAATTGATGGCATGTCTAGATTTTGAAGCATTGGAACACTTATATTCTTCCTCATTAGAGGGCTTCTCAAAGGCATAGAAACCTAAAGCTTCCCAAATCAATCATGAGGAATATTATGCCAGAGGAATTTATCGAAGGTTTTACTTGGATTCTCATTTTTTACATGTGTATTCCATGAGTTTAAAATATATTTGAGACCAATTAAATTGACCAGAACACTTATGAAGGTGGATCGAATATGTATATCCCCAGGAGGAGGAACCTAAAAAGTTTACCGAATTAGTGGATCAGAATGTCTGATGAGAGACGACCCATGGTGGTGTGTCCCATAAAAGGAAAGATGTCACACCATAAAGGTTAATCTAAACAAAACTGAGGGTGGATCATGGAGGTCGACCCCAATGAGGGGGACACTGAGGTTTACCATTGGTTGGGATTAAATATTAGAGAGGCTACCTACATAACCTACGTAGTGGAAAAGAATAAAAACTAACATATATAGGAGTGATTTGGGGAATACCCATGACTGGAGGCCCATGGTAGATAGTGTGACTTCACTATTATAAGGGTGAGGTGAAGGAAGAGATGGCTAGGGATTATGAATGGTTAGATTCACGAGTGAGTGGCGTGACCCCACTAGGATGTAGTGGCATAAGGAAGAATCATGATAGATTATGGGGGTTGGATGTTGTGGGTGGAATGAATGGGATGTAACCAATGAGAACATGATGGTATTGGGATTGAACCTTGGAGTGGTTTCCTACATATCCCAATTGGTTGGGAATCAAAGTCCATATAGTTCTCATGGGGGTGTTGGGTCACATAAGGAGGTAGCCCATGAGAATGAATACATGGAAAAAGACTTGAAGGAAAAGGAACCTATAGGTTATGGCATGAACCTTCCGTGACATAGAGACCTAGGGGACATGTCAGGATGGGAATGGATGATGGGATTGAACCTTAGAGAGGATTCCAACATATCCCAGTAGTTGGGATTCAATTTCCACATAATTCGTGATGGAGGTAGATAATTGAGGTGTATAAATGGACAAAGACCCAAAAATGAAAGATGAAGGTAGAGAATCAGGGTGTACACATGGATAGTGACCCGAAGACGTGCTAAGGGATTATTCATGGTCAGTGTCCCTTCTTAATAGAATCACTCTTGGTTGGATGGATGTGATATATGCATGACTTATGCATGGTTATCTACCTGGGAGGATAGATCAGAACACCTCATGGTGCGGATCCGGGAGATGTGTCCCAAAAAGGAAAGGTGTCACATCATGCAGGTAATTCCCTAGGAGATAGCACCGAAGTTTACCATTTACTGGGATTGAACCACAAAGAGGCTTCCTGTGTATCTGAAAGGGATAAAAATCCATGTAGTTTAGAGCATGTAATTTAAAGTCATGAAGGATGAGTGAACTGACATGAAATAGACAGAATAAATGGATTATGGAGAGTGATGGGGTTGAACCCTAGAGAGGCTTCCGATGTACCATGTTTAGAACATAGAAATCAAAGACAACGTAGTTCGGTATGGGGGGCATAGAATCAGGGCGTACACATGGAAAACGACTTAGAAACATGTTAGGGATTATGAATGATTAACTATCCAAAGACGATGTCATGGTCACTGTTACTCTAAGCCCAAATTATTCATGATCGATGTGAGAAACAAGAGGTAGTAGTATAACTAATGATATATTCATGAAATTTGCGACCACAAAAGATGGTGTGGGGATTATGCATGGATAGCGGCCCAAGGAGATGGATATTGGGAGAAGGGGAGGAAAGGTGATACCTCATGCAATAAAGGATAGGGTCTTTCACCATATCGATTTACCTTCTCCTTGTGAAGGTTTTGTTCCATAAAATGAGGATCTCATCCCACGAGTGGGAGATCTAACTCCCATGGAGATGATTGGGAATGTAAAATGCTCGAGGCAGGGAACCCCATGTGAATTTCATGGGGAGAGGCTAAAGTTTAACGTCAGGTGATGAGGATGATGGTGTTGGATGTTTAACTTCATACTGGTCAGAAAAAAATGATTAAATCCTCACCCCTTAAATATACATGACTGGTACCTACCCAGAATTATGGATGAGAAGGCATTATCAAATACCTAAATGAGGGGTGTGGAGGAATGGTCAATCGTGGGTTCCAAATTATCATGGCTATGCCAAAAATAAAAATCCATTAGAATACCTATCAAGAAATCAAGAGGTAGGGTAACACAATAAGGGACACCACATGAGGAATCAAGAAATCATTGTGTATGCCCCTAAAGGGCCGCATGAGGAAGGGGTTTGCAAAGAAAGAGGCCTCACTGAGAGGGGATTCACAATGCTCTGGTGCTTCGTGAAGCAAGGGAGCTTCGTGAAGGGAGGTGCTTGGTGAAGCATGGAGAAAAGGGTCTCTGTGAATGGAGGATATTTCTAAAGCATGGATACCCAGCCTAGGTATAGGGTATTCATGTATTTGGGGGGTGATTCATGTAGGCTAAATGCTTCGTGAAGTCCTGAGTGTTGAGTCAATAAGGTTTTCCTTGTGACTTTTCCATACCTTCTTGTTTTGAAAATCACAAACATCTTACACTTAAGCAAATAGATATTTTACCTCCATAAGGAATATTCTCTCCTTTAAGGAAATTTACCCTAACCAAGATTTTCTTGTACATATCAATATTTTTCTTAAATACAAAAACCGGATTCATACCCAAAACCCTGGAATCATATAATGTCAAGAGTTGGAGCATTATGTTTTTAGGATCCGAAATTTGAATGAGAACTGTAATGAAGTTCCAATCTGAATTCTAGACTCCGAACTCTTATGAAGTTCAACTCTGAACCTTCATGAGTTCGACTTCGAACTCTTATGAATTTCGACTCCAAACTTTCATGAGTTCGACTTTGAACTCTTATGAAGTTCGACTCCGAACTTTCATGAGTTTGACTCTGAACTCTTATGAAGTTCGAACCCAAACTTTCATGAGTTCGAATCCGAACTCTTATGAAGTTCGACTCCGAACTTTCATGAGTTCGACTCCAGAATCTTATGAGGTTTGACTCTGAACATTCATGAGTTCGAATCCGAACTCTTATGAAGTTTGACTCTGAACTTCTGCAAGTTCATATTCTGAACTCTGGTGAAACCAGACTCTGAATTCCTATAAAACAGAATCTAAACATTTCTTAACATAGACTCTGAATTCCATTTTGGTTAGAATATGAAATTATAATTTGCTTACACTCCAAATTTTAGTATGGATTTTTCTTACATATGCTCCATTACAAAAAAGATGTTGTGCATTCAGTTATACATGGTTTGTTATTAAATTATGTCATCCATTCTATTTCAAACTAACCATTGGTTGAGTTACACTTGTATAGGTCCCTCTGAATTTCATGGAAAATATGACAGTTGGAGAGGGAGCCGACCGAGCCTATAAATAGGAGCTCATTTGAAAGATCTCAATAAGAAGTTGATCGATCTAGAGACCACACGTTGTTAAGGTGATTTCTAGAGAGATAATTTTTTCATGCTTTGTCCGTATTGAACTTCTCATTCAGATTGCTTCGTGCGACTCCGAATGTTGGTGATTACATTCGAGGACTTCCGGGGATAGGAAGACAGAGGTGCCGACTACCTTGAAGTTCGAGGGCCTCCTTGCTGAGGAAGACAGAGGTTCCAACTACCTTGAAGTTGATGGCTTGTGAGGATAGCAAGACAGAGATTCAAATCTTCGTATTGAGGTCTTACCCTAGTGTGGGTAAGAAGACTTTCTTGAAAGTATAAATCAAGGGACCTTTATCCAAGGTTGTTGGATACCCTTCTCTTTGAGTTAAAAGACTTATATCTTGTTACTTGTAGTTTTACTAATTGTTTTTCCACTGCATTGTGTATTGTAAGGAAAGTATAACCTTCTTATATTTCCTTACACTTGTACTCTGATTAGTTTAGATTCTATAAGATTTAAGGTAGAATCTCATATTGTAAAATTTGGTTCCAATTCTCCAATTGGTGATTAGAGGTGTTGTGAATTTTCTTAGTTTAACTTTGTTAAACTTAGATTTTTCCTTGTCTAAGGAAAATAGGAACAACGTGAAAATTGTTTCATGATGCTCATATAGCTTGGGTGAAGAATTTTATCATTGGTTCATAGATCATAGGAACCTTCATGAAATGGGAGATGAAAGGAAAAAATGGTAGGGTAACAATAGTGCGAGGTGGGTGTGATACACATATTTATAGGCAATGATCATCAAGATGCTTAGAGTTGTGCCACAAAGAAAAAGGATCTTTATGAATGGATGCAATTATTTCAGACTCATGAAGCATTCTGTCAAGAAGCTTAGAGGTGGTTGCAGAGTTATTTAGACTCAAGGAGTCTCCCATAAACCTACTTCATGGAATTCATAGAGTTATTGGACTCATGGAGCCGTTCATCAACCAATTTTGCACAGTTTATGGTGGTGAGCATCTTAGCTAAGGGGCTTCATGAAATAGACCGATTTGGTGATTTTTTTGACTCGAAAGGCTTGAATTTCAACCATATTAGTTTATTTCTTCCTCAAATTATTCTCTACATGAATTTCGGTTCCAAAATGGTCATTAATGAATTCTTCCCAAAAAAATATATTATGATTTAAATATTAAAATCTAGAAATTTAGGTTTTCTTGATATTACACAAAGGATGGGTATTTGTTGGTGATTCACATAATATCAGAACAAATAAGTATACTGAATATCATGGATGAAATGAAACTAGACAATAATGAGGAAATTTCAAAAAATTCATTAATTTAAAATATTCATAAGGGGGAGGAATCTTCACTTTTGGGATTCTCTCCAAATGATTTTAAAAAATGGGATGCACCCCAAAGGTCGAACTATGATAAAAGTTGATAAGATGTGTTGACAAAGTTAGCAAGAATCTGGCAAGGAACACCAATTGAACATTGGAAAGACACTCTCCCCACTTCTTCTACTTCAATTCTAGGGTGGAGGCTCTCAACCAATGTAGTAAAATCTTCAACCCTCTTCTATTTAACATCCAATGATGATGATGATGTCTAAATATCGGGCCTCAGATGAGAAATGATATCCTCACATATCCATATCTACGTAGTCCGGGTGTCCATTTGAAATTTCTGTTTAGATATCAACTAATGACCCTTCTCCAATACCTCCAATGTATCCCTCGTACTCTTAAAAAGGTGATCCTTTAAAATAAGATCATGAAAATATATTTCACTTCGGTACAAACCATGATGATTCAAGATGATTTGCATCATGATATCATACAATGATTTCCAATCAAAACCACCTACCGCCATGTCATGAAACACTTGATGGAGGTATTCCCCTTGGTCATGAAATATTTCCAAGGGAGTCTTGGTAATCAAGGAATGAATATGTCTCCAAGACAACCTAAATTTCATCTGAGGTTCTGTAACTGATGAAATAGGTACAATTGGAGGAGGAATGACCAGTTGAGCTGACGTGGGAGCAGGTTAAGAATATTTATTTTCTCCTCTCTCCATAGGAATAATTCATATCAAGTAATAGAGGACTAACCTCATTTATATATTATTTTACACCATTAGGTTTATCATCACTAGAATGTTGATGCCTCCTTGATAGTTGACCCATGTCTTCAATCAATTCCATCATAACAGCAAATAGAAGAGTTGACAAGGCAAAATGCCTATCCACATGACAGACCAGCTAGCCTAACGCACCATCTGGATAAGATGCTACCCAATACTAGGTATAATCTTGGGTAAGGAAGGTGGGATAATTAGAAAGTGAATGTGTGATCTCAACATCATAATATTTGCATGCTAGCATCATCCAAAACTAACGAATAACCTCAATATGATTCTCTCCTTGTATGCTACACAAGGAAAGATAAGAGAACCCTTGGATATATCTAATTTGATGAGTGAATCGATAGGATGTATAAGGCTTGATGATGATCATCTCATCCACTGAGTCTACAAGAACCCCATCCTGAAGATAGTTCATGTGTTATCTTTCATCAATGGAACTAATGTTTTTATCAATAATTTGCCCAATCAGTGCATGATAAGGGGTAAAATCGAAGCTTTCATATTGGATAATCACATATTTAACCTCCGAACGGCTTATAGACATAACCCTAACCCTGTATATGTTCATAAATTTGGGATATGATAAGGAATTTTGGATCCTAGAATCATTATAGTATTTGTGACAATGATAATGCTCCCCAATCCAGCCAAATAGAAAATGAAGAGGACCACTAATCCTATATGGGGTGAAATATTGTTGAATATGGCCCTATATTTGGTAAAGATGTGTGAGAAAAAACACTTCCAAATTGATTCATTTTCCTTCCAAAATCCACGCCACCTTCACCAATATGATAACACATATCCCTAAACATGCATCCTCGATCGGGAAAAGCCATCCATTCAAAAATAAGGCCATGAAACCTATTAGCCTAAGGTCTGGGGAAATATTTGAGTTCACTCAATATCCCCAAGATATATAGTCCCAAACTTCCAATATATCCCATTATAATCCAGAAATATCACAGAACAGTTGAGAAAGTCATTGGAAAAGGTGTATGGTAGTCGGCCTGACACTATTGTAGTAGAGAAAAATATTGATCAAGTCCTTGAAATAAATGAGTGAGTACATCATCTTATATTTCCTCAATTTATACTTAAAAATAATGATCATTTTATTCTCCAAAACAAAGGTCCCTAAGGGGATATTCCAAAAATTCTCATCTAGGAGAAACTCATCATACATCTCTATAAGAGGGGTAATATCACCCAGTTGGTTGATGTCCCATAGAATTTTTCCAACTTCTCTATGGGTCATATGGAAGGTGTTAGTAATAGGGAACAAACAACTGATCAATTCTCAGAGGAGATTGACCTAATGGTAGATGATAAATTGAGATATCCACATATATTCATAGATATAAACCCTATAAAAATGATCTGAAAAATTAGAACATCTTTATCTAACAAAGAATATCTATGCCCACTCATAAGAAAAATTACCACCTAGATAAAGATCCCATTTGAAAATACAACTTCTTCAGGAGTTTTTTAGAGAGGAAAAAATATACTCAATTAATTATAAGTTGTATCTTGATGTGAAAAATCACATCCTTATGTACCTAAGAGTGATTTTTCCAATATTTATGACAACCCCTGGGACTGATCTGTGAACAATAATCTATCAAAGGAAATTGATGTTTGAAAATAGTTAAGAAAAGCTGACACCTAGTGAGGTGGAAGATTAATTTCTAGAGGAAAATGGTATCATCATCCAGAAAACAGAACCCATATAAGGGAAATTGGTAAGATAAGGGATAATTATGAAGATCAGATGATAGGAATATCTTCAAGATCTTGTTATCATTAAACACACAATATTGAAGAAAAACATTAAAATTCCTAGAAATCGTGGTCATTTTATTAGGAAAAGCGAAGAAATCATGGTGATAACTGGAATTAGTTTGAATAAGAGTAAGGGGAACATGTCAGATATATGAAACAAAATCATGTTAAAACAAATAAATAGACTAGCAACATTGTGTGAATCATTTGAATCAATAATGGTTTCATGAATCAAGAGTTTTTGAATCACTTGTCCCCCAAAGTTATTGTGGGTTGCATAATCATATAGGGAATCACACAATCACATGACTACTTTGGAGACTCAAAATCACATGACCTATACATAGTCACAAAAATTGTATGATGACCGATCAATCACATGATTGATTGATCATATGATCAATTCATAAGGTCCCATAAAAAACCACAAGAAAATTGAAATACTAATGGATTAATTTCAATAAATTGCCATTGTATGATTCATAATTAGATCAAATATGCACCTGATAAAAATAAGTCTTACAAAATAGTTCTTGCGAAATGGGATCGTGGTGAGGGATCACGAACAAGTCTCATGATCATGATCCATAGAACAATCTTGCAATGGAGGTATGTGATGGAGGTAAGGTGATAGAGCCCTAGAGAATTGGTATCCAGTGAAATTAAAGGCTCTCTGGCCCCTATATATAGGTCATATCTCATAATACCAAGCATCGCCCGTTAGACCAAATGTTTCCCAAGACACTGGTTCATGACACCACCAAAGACTTAGGAAGACATTTACTTTCCTCAAAACTTTGACCTTATACCAATGAATGTTACTCCTAATGAAAGTTATTTTATTATGACCACAAAATGAGAATCAGCAAAGTCACAATGGAAGAAATACCTGAATATGGGAATTCCCCCCCGCCCCCCTCCCAAAGCAAAGAAATTCATCATAAGGTCATGTGAAAGAACCATGTTCAGTGCATAACCTATAGTGGCTCCCTCATAGCCTCTTTCAATAGTCCCCATGATTTTGTAAGGGAACTTCATACAATCAGTGGTCTTATAGAGATATTTGGATAAGCTCACGCAAGCCACGCAGTTTGTCATCAACAAACACCTGAAGAAATCATCTGAAAATACTTTGAAAATTGAGTAAAATTTAAAAAATAAAGATACCTCTTGCAGTCATAAAGATAATGAGATGCATCACCAATGGGAATGATAATTTTCTTTGACAACATCCAAGAAAACTCACAAAACCCATGGTCCTTTGTAAAGTAAAATAAAAGGAAATAATAGGGAAGTTTGCAGGAGCCACTCGTAATCGCCAAACATCACACGGCACAACCTCAACTGTACACAAGAAATTGCGAGTACCGGGATACATGGTCTCCTCATCTCAAAAAAATCCTTTTACCTTGTCAGCCTCATTGTACAGAAGTCCTTGGGTATGTCCAGGCAACCATGCTCTCCCCCTTTGCCACCCCAAGGAAAAAATAGATGAATTTTTCCATGGAATGATCGTGCACCCCCATATGACCTTTATTGGTCATGAAATGCATCATAAAGAAGAATAGTAATTTTCCTTGGCATTACTCGTGTAATATCACATGTCCCTTGACTAATGAAAAATAAAACAAAGGAAATAATAAAGGGAGGATTCAAAAGCCTCTTATGATCATAAACTGTTTGCAATGTTCTAATGAAGTCCAGAACATGGTCTCATGAGACTCCTTCAAAAGTAGGCTTAATCCCATGAATTCTCCTTGACAAACCATCCTTGTCTCATGTAAATTCCCAGACAAGTCTCCCAAGATCAGGCGAAGGCCTTTCAATGGGTTTCTTAATATCATGATGGACCTTGGGCACATTAAAATGACAAAAGGAGGTCCCTAGTCCTAATTTCATGACTCAAAAAGACCCCATTAATTGGAAATAACCCAATCTAGGAAGCGTTTATAGGAGGGAATCCTGATCGTTGTAAAGAAGGTGATGCAATCGAAATGATCCATGAAAGAGACTCATGAAGACGCATGGTTCCAAAGCCCTTCACCAACTATAGCCTAGATTTGTGTAGGATACACCCCAAAAAAATGACAAACAAATTGGTTGATGAGGCCTATAACCCCCACCCCAATATGAAAAAGGCATATTTGGCTCAATGTGGATAGATGAACTCTTGGAACCTTACACCAGTACTAGAGTGGATTTCTCGGAGTGACTGATCTCACAACTAAAAAGTTACTCATCACGTAAAGGTGTGAATAATAATCAGTGTGATCATGCAACATGCAGAGACCCTTTTTGTGATCATCATAGATCATGTGAAGGATCTCTAGAAGGGAACATAAGGGACATCCTGTATATCTTCTAGATCATGCGAGATATAATATAATCATACATTGATTAAATCTAAGGCATTCACAATATAAAGACTAGAACAATATTAAAGTTGAATACTTAGGTGAGTAACAAGTTCACTGACCCTCATGTGCTTCGCATGCATGATACAAGACACATGAAAATACCAGGACATGTCAACCATATCTCATGAATCTTCTTCGGTATACAATTTAGGTCATGTGAATTCCTATAAAAATATCGAAACAAGTCACATGGTGTCCATTGGGCATGCCAACCAAGTCTTGTAAAAACTTCCAGGTTTTCCATTTATGTATCATGATTCCTTTCAGACATTTGGACCTACTGATATAACATAACTCTCTTATGCCAGTTGAGTTTAGCGGTCGCACCTGAGCATGACAACTCGATCTCGCGACAGCCTATGAGCAAGTCAAACAGGTCTTGGGATTCCCTCTAGATAGGTCATCAAGGACACAGGAAAGCCTCTGAGACATGTCACACTGACTCTCAAGATTCCCTCCATGTGGGTCTTCAATATCTCACAATGATACCTAAGAAAGTCATCTAGGTCATGCGATAACCTCTAAAAAATCTATCCAGGTCATGCAATGAATTTTAGGACCAACCTTATGGGTCTTGATATGTTATCAGAACAATCATCACATGTCACGTAGGCAAGCAAGCTAAATTAATAGGGAATCCCAAGAGTTCATAACCTTTTCCATACTCAGTGATTAAGCCATAAATACAAGGTAAAACTTAGTGTGTGAGCCCCAAATAGTAGAGAAACCTAAATGTGTAATTACCATCAAGTAGGGAAACCTCAATTTGTAATACCCAATCAATATGGAAACCTTAGTGTGTAAGCCCCAACTAGTAGGGAAACCTTAGTGTGTAGGCCCCAACTAATAGGGAAACCTTTGTGTATAATCCCCAATTAAAAGGTAAACCTCAGTGTGTAATCCCCAATCAACAGGGCAACCTCAATGTGTAATCCCCAATCAAAAGGGAAATATTAGCGTGTAAGCCCTAATAAATAAGGATTTTTTAGAGTGTAATCCCCGATCAATGAACTAGGAGGACTCTGATTCTTGCATTAACTAGGATTCATAGGACATCTCCCTGAGGCCCAAGATCCATATCAACCATGTAAATGATATTACTCTAACATAAGCCTAACATTTACAAGCAATGACATTTATTATTTTCTATCCATGGTTTCTCACAAAGAGCATAGCTCATGTGGGCTTAGGGAATTGAAATAATCATATCATTTATGCCATAAACCTCTATAAATGTAGGGGAAATATCAGAGTGTAATCCCTGATAACTATACTGTGAGAACTCTAATTCCTGCAATAACTAAGATACATAGGACTCATTCTTAAGTCCCAAGCATATATAAACATATTTTTCAATGAAAACCCCATATCTCAAACATTTCAACCATTAGGACCCTATAATTACCATGTGCTGATCACTATATCATATCCAGCAGCATATTGAGAAATCAACTAAACTATGGTGACTTTGATTCCTTCCATAACCAGGATACGTAGGATGCTTCTCTAAGGCCTCATATTCATATTGAACATCCCAATGGCCATCCTAGTACCCAAGGCCTTCATCCATATAAAATTGCATTGATCACATGTTTTACCTTTTTTCTCAAACCAAGAATATCTCACATGGGCTAAGGGATTCATAATGAACATATCATTGGCATACTATGTCTCCACAAGCTATGGCAATCCTAGTATGTAATCCCTGATGAGTGGCACAATATGAACACCCATCATATAAGGGAATCTAACTTGGGGCCGGTCCCAAGGGAATGATCAAAACACAATAACTCTAATTCCTACCATAAATAGGATACATAGGATGTATCTTGAAGACCCAATCTCAAGTATTTCAGCATCTAAATTCTTTCACATATGTCCTATCTACTTGAAATTAAACTTCCTGAGTTTTAATGAAGAACGTGGTTTTTTATTCCTCTAAAAAACAAGATATATTGGACACCTCATAATGGATAAATATCTTCCTCAGAATAATAATCACCACCCTGCATAGTAGAAAATTTAGAATTACTTGGTTATACAGCTTCAACACATAAGAAACTACCCACTACTTAGAAATAAATAGAGAAACTTAGATACATATATATGGATTCACAAAATAAGATCCCCTCTACTTTTTTTCATCAATGATATTACCTTTCTTTTGTATAAAAAGATAATTAACCTATAATAAATTTTTTTGGGTAACCAGCCCCGTATCCGGATTAGAAGGAGAATATCTGACATATCTTAAATATATAATATAGTATCAAAGTATGAAACTTTTCCTCCCATAAGGGTGTGATGATCCGGACCTCCCATCCTCTCAACCAATGAGACTCCCTAAGAGTTGTTGGGTCTAAAACCCCAATTGACCACCTACCTTTGGAGAATAGGAATGTACCCAGTTATGGATAAAATAACCATTTAGAGTGTATATTAAGAATTATATCAACCTAATGTTTATAATTTTGTAAGAGGTAAAATCCCCCACAATCAACAATCAGGCCCAACTGAACCCGCCTCAGTAAGGATTTCCTCAGTCGTCTTCTTACTGTAAAAGAAATCATGATTATATAACATACTGAGAATCCCTAACAAACTGATATATTTTTATGTTAATGGTACATACTACAACCACACAAACATCCATCAAATGGGTTACAAAATCATTATTCATGTGTACGGTGGACTACTGGCTCACAGACCAATATCATTTGTTTTTCTATTAACTCGTATAAGGGTTGGGAATAATGATTGATATAATTTTTATATGTTATAATTATTAAATTTATGATGAATTTACTATTCTATAATTATTATATCACACATAACTTCATGATTTTGGTTTTGTGGGAATACGATAATGTTTCCCGTGTGTATGAAAGACTACCACCTCATGAAGCGATGTGATTGGTTCAAATTTTACATGGAATGTATTAAGCATGATTTTAATAAAATTATATGATATATAAGACATAAAAATAATAATTTAATAATATATATATATATATATATCATTTACTTTTATTTCTTTCAATATGATTCGAAAATGGGAACAACCTTATTGAGTACATATGACCTACTATCTCCATGATAGTGTATTTCATTTCCCATCATGAAATAATATGAATTACTATAAATAAATATATAGTAAATATATATTATATTTAAATCATGTTTTAAATTTTGGATATAATGAAATCATTATCTAAGTAAGAGGAATAAAAACTAACAATTTGAAATATACTCGAAAGACAAAGCTGTTGTTACCTAAAACGATGAAAATGATGAATGATTAAAATGAATGAGAATTAATATTTTTTAAAAGGATAAAATATGGTATCATAAATATTAATATGGTTATTTAACAGGTTAATAACATGTTTAAAACCATTGTAAAATTGGTTAAAGAGTATTGAACAAAAATTAATCTTAATGTAAGAGATTTCATCGTAATTTCATTTTATTAAGGCATATTGTAATTATATGAACCTAATTAATTTTATATTGTGTATATAATTCATATATAATATGAAATTTAATGAATAATTAACTATTCATGATATTTTATGCTTCAATTTGAATTATTTAATATAAGGGGATTTGAAATTAACGTTACCATGTTGTAAAGAAATTTCATAACATGATTTCTTTTCATTGGATTATATTAAATCTTCATTGTCAATTATATTATATGATTATGTGTATAATTAATTTTGACTATATATTTTTTCATTTACACTTGTTTTATGTGGATGTTCAGTTGATATACATAATCGATTCATTGATTAATTCCCACAAAAATGTTAGGATCATTTTAAGGGTTTATTTTGGAATCTCATTTTGATCAATATTGTTTATTATTTATTTTACCAAAAAGAAAATTATATAATAATTATTTAATAAACTCTTTCATTTTATTATACTATGGTTTTTCATGATCCTTTTCATGTAATAATACTATTATTTCACTCTTTGGTACTTAAAATTATTAATACAATATTTTAATAAAACATGAATTTATCTCCTTCTTCGGACAAAAATTCATTTTCTTAAGAAACCATGTTTTCTAAAATTGTATCCAATTATTTTCTTTAAAATTTTCAAAATTATTTATTAAAATAATTTTTTACCCATTTTTTCTTTTTAAGAAACATTTTTAGAAGAATCTTCTTGTTTCTTTCTGAACATGGAACATTTAAGACCTTTTTATAATGAAAATGGAATATTCCTTTTACCTTGTATGGAATGTACAAAATTAACCATATTAATTTATTTGAAGCCTTATTCTCATTTTAATGATGTTATTTTTAAAGATTTTTTTAAAACTTTATTTTTGAAGAAAATAGATTTTCAATTATTTTCCAAAATTAAAGGTTATTTTCCTCAAGAATTTATTAAAGATCCATTTATGGTATTTACCTTAATTAACGAAAAACCGTTTATTATTTCTTAAAGGGGTATATGTTATATTTATAACATTTTATTATTCCTATGTAAGTTTTATGATCATTCTAACTAAGGAAATTTTTGACATTCACTTTATTAATTTGTTTTTGTAGTAAATAAATTTCCCTTAAAATGGTTACTTTCCTATGATCAATTGAAATTAAATTTCCACTAAATGTTCAAAATATTTATCATGGGTTTTATTATTTATTAAAACAAATTTTATTTTCATGTAAGATGTTCTTTATTGAAAGTTATTTTGTTTATCTTGGGGAATATCGATAAATTTTTATCTTTTACTCAACAAAAATATTTGATAATAAGGGTTATTTTTTATTAATTAAATCGATTTTTTTATATTAGAGGATTTAATTGGACATGTAGTGACATGAGGGGTTTGGAATTTATATGGACCCTCAATGCATCGATAGTCCACACAATACAAATTAATTGGCCAATTTAAATGGGTTTCTACCTATAGTTTTAAACTATCTGGATGGTAGATCTTGATAGTATAGGTTTTTATATACCTGAGACATGAAATGTACTAATTAAGTATTTATTACATTTAAAATTTATTCATTATTATCCATGATATTTTTAGTATGAAAAAAATATTTATGTATTTCATTCTCAGTTTATTGATTAAATGCAATGGTTTTCTGTTATTTACCATGCCTTATTGATTATTCCTTAGCTAGTTATTTACATGGAATGTGTGTTTAGTTATTTACCATTTCATATCGATTATTCCTTATCTGGTTATTTATATAGAATGTGCTTGGAGTTATTCTCCATTCCATATTGATTAATCTCATTGATTTATTATTGGTTATATTGTATTTAACCCTTATTGATAATTTGATCTCACTCATATTTTGTTTTTCTTCCCCAAGATTCCATGAATTTTACTATAACCGATATGAAATTATTATATAGATGGTATAAATTTATTCTAAAAAATAATAATTGTTTAAGTAGTGAATTCAAATATAATGTAAGACCCATGTATGTATATAGTTTTCGAAGACTAATAAACTAATTGGTTATTTATGATGAAATTACTTGTATGTTTTTCTAATGTAATGGTGGTATGAACCAGATTCAGGCTACTGGGGTTGAGGTTGTTACATTGGTAATCAGTTCATGTTTGGAATAAACTATTTGAACTAGATGTAGGAAAACATAGATTAGGGAACATAATAATAAGTTATAATTTAAGGATAATTATAGATAAATATCCTTATATTTTGGTAATGTAGGGAATATGTGGTTATTCTGATAGAAAATTCATGTATGGATACTACAGGTGGATGCATTTATAGTACAAATGTACTTAGGAGTAATAACTCCTAAAATGGAATTTCTGTCTTGACTTGTTTCTAACCTCATAAAAAATAACGGGACTTACTGTGTACCTGGTTTGAATCTCTTGGGGGATAAACTTAGGATATTTCACATTTTCTTTAAAAAACTTTATGAAGGAGTTGAATAAATTATGATAATGAATAAACTAGGTTAAAACTAAGGTTATTTATATTGAAAACAAGGTTTCATGATTTGTAAATCCTATAAATGATTAAATTGTTTTCTCACCAGCATTATTGTCCCTCACAATATGTTTTTTTTTTGTTTTAGTTAATGGATAGAACTTGAAGGAATCATGGTAACATTGAACATGAAGGATAAAGTGGAAATAATGAGAAACAAAATGGGATGGTGATAGGAGTGAAATATATCATGTTTATTCCTATTCAGTTTTCTAGATATATTATTAATAAGATATATCTTAACCAACTGCTAGAATTACCAAATAAAAGAATGATGGAGTTTTCTAAGAACTTTAGTGGTGGAGACCATGGAGAAAAGAAGGCTCAATTTATATTACACAATAAATGTGAAAGGAGACACCATGTAAAGTGTCTCAATTGAATGGGGTAATGCTTTATGTGTGGAAAAGTATGGCATCAAGAAAATAATTTCTTAGGAAAAATGAAGAGTATAATGGAAGGAAATAAATATTATCTTAAGGATCCATTTAATATTTATTACATTAAAATTGGGGAACCCGGGCATTGATCTTGTTAATTACATCTTCAAACAGGTAACCACTTGACCACGACGGACTTAATTTGAAATAAAATGAATGAAGTGATTATGTATTGTTATTAAAGAAATAAAATGTTAAATTTATTTATCAATAGTATATTAGTTACTAGAATGATGAAACATAGAAATATTATATTAAATCTTAGATTACATTGTGTATCCATTAACATAAGAGTTATGGATAACATCATGGTTTAAAGTTTTTAATATTTAAAATAAGATGAATTACTTAAACAAATTTTTAAGATTTATGTGATGGGAGTCTACTAAGATGAAGGATAGCCAGAAGGTTTGGAAGACAGGAAGAAACCTGCTTCCATTAAAATTAAAATAAAAATTTAAACATAAAAAACTATCTCAAAAGAAAGGGGCTTTACAAAGCAGCATATACAAGAAATAGGAAAAACTGTATCCCGGGTGAAAACCCATTATATATGGTAATTCTATATAGTTTGAACCCACAACCGATGGGCGATATGTGTTTAACACTAACCATTAACCTATGAAATTTCCCTATTATATGTCATTATTTTTAGTTAAAAATCAGAAAAATAAATAATGATGATGAAATAGTTGTGTTAATTTTTAGGTTTATATATTAATGTATTAACCATATTGGTTTTGGAAAATGGTTAGAGATAGACAGAAATCCTTCAACTATTTTAAGTATATTATGACATGTTTAAAGTTAGTTTTAGCCCTTTATGAATGAAAAATCTATTTTAGACATTTGTTGCGTGGATTATGTTATCGAAGAAAAACCGAAGTATGAAATTGTGTTTATAGAATAAAAATATATCATGTAATTATATTTCCTTATATTCTTAGGAAGTAAAATAATTTCTCAAAATTATCAGAAATATCTTGAAACAAAAATGTTACACTATTATATTCATATTTGATTAATCAAATGGTTATTTAGATCATAACAAAATTATGGATTTGAGGCACTAAATATTTCATTAATCATTCAATTTATTTTGATCAGTGACCTAAATCACTATCAATAATTATTCATGCTATTCCTCCATGTATATATCATCACTTTCCACTAACATTCTTATACTTAGAGACCTAGTTATATATTATTCCATGTGACCTTTGTACTTATGATTCTATTTTATTAAGAGGATATTTTATAAATTCTTTTAATTTGTGGTTTTTTTAAAAAATAGTTTTTGAAATTTTCAAAACCTTTATTACCAAGATTATATTTAAATTAAAAGTACTCAATTTATTTAAGGTGGGAGAATGTAACTCCCTGAAATTATTAATGAATAGCATTTTATTTAATAGGGTATGCTAGAAAAAACACTAAGAATATAAGAGAATATAATATAATGAGACCCTATGACATATTTATTATTTTAAATAAAAAAATTTAATATATATAAATGAAAAAAACACTAAGTTTATTTTGAGTTACATGAAAGAACGAGTTCCTTCAAAATCTGGCATTACACGCAAGACCGAGTTTTACTAAAAAACTATATCCTATTAATATTATTATTTAAAATTAAAATTATCACATAGACATTAAATTTGTGGTTATTAATAGTATTAACTAACTTATGAAAATATATGAGTTCATTCGTTGGTTAGAAATTAATTATAAATGAATATAAAAACTAATTGAATATAAATGAAATGTTTTCAAAAGAAAATATTTTTATGCTCAAAAAGTGTTTTTTCTTAAAAAATTAAATTATTTAATATTATTGGATGATATTAAAGAAATATATATATTATATATATTAAATAATTATTTATATTCATACTTTAGATTTTAGAGGGAAAAGATAAGAAAAAATCAGATTTTATGCATAAAAGCTATATTTTTCTAAAGGCAGTTTTGCTACCTTTTAATAGTGTACTTATTTTAAAGATAAATTTTATAAATTTTATAAATTTTATTTCAAAAAAATAAACTTCATTTTTCAATTTTTAACATAAAAATTATTTTATAGTGATGTTTTGTTATTTTTCTGAGAATTTTCATTTTTTAATAAATAACAAAAAATATGATATTTTAATTGAAAATTGATTTTTCATATAAATAATTTATAATGTTAAATTATATATTAAATTGGTTTTAAAGTAAAATTAGATAAATTATGTATATAATAAACCAATTTAGATCTTTTAAATCATTTTAATATTTAATTTTTATATAAAAAAATAGTAAATCTTCGAACATTGTTACTTTAATAACCAGCTTTCCCATCCTGTTTCTGAGATTCACTAGATATTAATTTTTTTACCTCTTAGATGAATTGAATTTTGAAAAATGAATTACATATTTTTAATAATCATAATTTATAATTTTTAATAAGTCAAACATTGTTTTCAACCAAAGTTATTGTTGAAAAAATTTAAAATTAATTACGACGACTAAGAGAAGAACGAGTTTACCAATGGAAAAAACTTTAAACTTAGGTAAAAAATGGCCTTTAAAATTTTACAACACAAATTATATGTATAAATTTCAACCATATATCTTAAATTATCTAGTTTGAGGCATTATCAGAGCCACTTTATATAACAACCCAAACTATTATAAATAAAATTCCTCTTTCTGTTTTATTTAAATGTCTTATTATGTAATATGGTTATTGAAAACACATGCAATTATTTTGTTTTATTATATAATATTATATTTAAAATACTATTATTTATCATTCATGTTGATAATATATCAATTGAATAGTAAACACATGATTAGTATAAATATAGGGTTTTAACAAATCCAATTGACACAGACAAACGAAGTAATTGACTCAACCAGTAGGATCGTACCATATGAATCACATTTATAGAAAATTTTAAGGGATATAGAATAACTGGTATTTTACCTTAACCAATCCCAATATTATATCCAAAAACTTAAGCATGAGAGAAACTGTTTACAAGAGAAGTTCAAGCTCACTGAGAATACGACCCAAACTATGTTCGCTGGACCACCCCATGGAAGTCCCACCATCGTGAACCTTAATCTTAGGGTGTTTGCTGGTGTATTAAAGGTACATGTATCAATAAAATAGCAATATTAATATATAAATTATTTTTGTATAATAATTAATATATTTTCATCAAATTATTAGTACTTTGTAAATAATTTCTATTTTAATACAATAAAGCTCAAATTAAATTTTTCTTTAATATTCAAATTAAATTAATGAATTTATGAATTAATGGATGGTTGAAATAAAAAATATTATAATAAATTATTATTATAAAATATTTTTTATAAAATATAAATGATCATATAATTTTTATGATGTCAAATGTTATTTATTTATAAGTGTTTGAAAACTATTTTTTTAAAAACACCCATCACTTCATAAAAAATTTTGATTTTATTTTAATAGATAAAATTAAAATAGTTATAAAATTATTTTGATAAAATGAATATATATTTTGAATTAGAACATTGAAATTATTTAATGATGAATTGTTCACAATTTTCATAGAGAGTTGAATTTTGGGGTACAAATTAAATATCATATAAATATACTTTGTATATTATGACATAATAATGACCCAAAGGTAATGGAATAAATAATATAAAGTGTATAAACAAAAAAATATATTTTTTAAAAGAAAATTGCAGGAAAAAGTTACAAAAAGGTAAAAGAAACAACTGCATGTCATAAAAGTCAAATCCATCACCACATCCATCATAGTTCTCTTCCTCTGCCGTAGTTGTTTCCAATTCTGAGCCATCATGCTGGTTCAAAATCTTGGCATACTTCCTTCTCGGATTCAAATTCTCTAAGGCAAGAAGCTCCCCAGAAGAATTTGCTACCAAGCTCTCCTTCCCAAAAGAAGACCTAGTGGGCATTGGTTTTGGAAAGTAAGAATAGTCTTTCCTCGTCCGTCTTCATGGTGGTGCAGTCATCACTTCCTCCTTTTCAGAAACTTTCTTTCTTGCACCTCGCACAACATCATTGTACAAAGTCCGAGACATGCCACCAGCATTTTCCTTATCACTGTCAATGCAGTCCCCCCACTGTCCAAGGATTTTCACAGCACGATAACCCTCCTTCTCCTCCCATTCCTTCTGAGGTCCACTGTTATTGTCAATCAATGCAAAACAATTTTTGTGATCCACAAACTTAGGATTAGCATTTAACCCATTCATCACATCGTCCTCATGGACTACAGCAGTACCACTTCCCACTTTCTTTTGAGCAGTCTTCTTTTAAGCAGTACCACCCTCCACTTCTTTTGAGCAATCTTCACTAATGAAAGTTGCAATAACACCATCTCCATCATCCTACTATTGCAAACAAGCAGAGAGACCTGGTATCGTAACATCCTCAGGAGAAAAGACACCCGAAGGCATGCCCTTACCCTGACCCAGGGCCGAGACATCATCCAACAATCCAGAAAAGCGATTGCTAAGTGCAATGACAATAGCCTTCTTCGCACAAGCTGGTTTCAGTCCAGCTGAACTCCTCTCTTTCACATCAACAACATTGGAAACATTCTTCAAAGGGGTGGTAATATTGTCCTGATTCTTTCCATATGAGACTTCTCCATTGTCATGATCATTCGGAGCTAAATCAATAGTTGAAAATCGGCTCAAAGGTCCCGAAAACATGTGATCATGAACTAGAGAGGAACCCTCAGTAATATGATGCATATTGGAGCCCCCTGAAACCTTAGCTGAAGATGAAGCATGATCATTTCCACTCAAAGAGTCAGTCTCCCCCAAATCCCGTAGCAGCCTGGTGAAAACATCCCTGACCCCCGGCCCATGAGGCACCACACTTTACTATTTCGGCACAGTACTTTCACCACCATCCATTGCATTCTCCACCCAAATCTGAGGTATCACAGGTTGCTTTCCCAGCCCACCATCCACTTGAACCTTCCCCTGCAACGTCAAAGTCTCCCTGACAGCACCATCATAGATGGTTGGAGCCTCATAACCCCACCTACACACCCTTCAGCTCAATGAGCCATTCCGGTAAGAAGAACCACAATGCCCCAACCAATTACAGGAGCTGCAGAAATCCGTCCATGATTCAAACTTGACAGCTTGCCTCCATCGGAATTCTTTCCCATCATTAATACAAACCCAATAAACTGGGGGCTTCGAAACATCAACCTCCACACAAATATTATGGCATATTGGATGAAAAACAGCATCAGTTTTGGAATCAGAACATAGATATCGGCCTATTAGATTTCCAAGAAGAGGTAAAATCGAAGGAGTCTGAAAGGGAAGTGCGAGACTGGGGAAACATACCCAAATTTATGTGCTAGGGTTATCACGTTGCATATGAAACTCAAAATTCCACCAAACGAGATAGAAAGATGAACCACAACATCTGCGGGGGGCTTTAGACCATGCCATGACGAGATCATCAACCAACACAAACCAGATCATGATATGCCTTCTGTCAAGGAGACCAATAATCGCACGATCTTGAAGATCCCAGGCCTCGAAGACAAAGTGGTCAAAAGCATTGACTGGGGGTCTCCATTGATGAAACCACACCACCAGTGTTAGCATGAACAGATCCGAGGGAGAGTTAAACTCCGAGTGCGCTAAGGAGAGTTGGGGCGAGCCACAGTACAAATCTGGGACTTTCGGGAAAATCAGAATCCGTGGAAGAGAGGGCATAAACTCAAGATTTGAGAAAGGAACAAAAGTGGAGGGGCACATTTTGGGCAATAGACCAGAAGGAACTCTCTCCTCCAATGGGGAGGGGGGATATAGAATCCCCATCGCTGGAGCTAAGGTTTATATTTTTAAGGTTTTAAAATCATTTCTTTAAGAGTATGACTCACCTATACATTAGAAAATACATTATTTTATTAGGTTCGGCCCTTGGAATTATAAAATAATTATAAAAACACCTATTTTTTTAGAAACCATTGGAAAAACCATGGGATAGCTTGTGGTTTTGGTTATTTTGTTATGTTGAGTCCAAAACCTATATAATAATGAAACCCCCCTCTTTTCCAATATAAACCCACAAAAACTCCCATTTCTCTTCACTAAAACTCTATTAATCACATATATAATCTTCCCTCCACTCTCTAGAGTCCTCCCAAGGTTCCCCCAATCTCTCAAGAATCCCCTCTCGATCTATTGGAGTCACACACTCATGTAATGGATCTTCCACTCTCTTTTCATCATGCATTTCTTTTTGTAGTGTCTCTGAATTTCTTTTTTTATTATATTGGGATATGTTATTACATATATCACCTACTATCCATTTTATGTATAAATATTTAGAGATTCTTTCACTCTAATTAATCCTTACATGATCCTCTATGTACACCTGTTACCATGATGAAATTTAGTAAGTGATTTCTCTCTTCCCATTTCCATTATAACAACACTTTTATGTCATGAAACTTAAATTACAATTGATTATTTTGTGATATGTTATTCCATATTAACCTTAATTTAAATTTAATATATAAATTATGATATCCCTCTTTCACTCTCTTTAAGCCTCCCATGATCCTTTATGCCCACATGTTACCATGACGAAATATAGTTAGGATTCTTTTCTTTATTTATGTTTCTTAATTACCTTATGCATTCTATATCAAATTTCTAATGTGGGGATATTTTTTCCCATGTCCATATTACCTCTCATTGGGTGTATATGTAAATATGTACCCCTTTATTTATCATCAAACCATTTTTTGAATCTTTAAGTGATGCCCTTATGCTTCCAAAATATCACCGCGATTTCCATGCCAAACTAATTGTATTGTGAATATCGTACCCATTTCCTATCAAGGATGTTCACCTTTATGAAAATATACTTTTTATTGTGGATTTAAATGTATGTATTCAATATTCAATGATCATGGAATAAATTATTATGGTGAATTAATCTATGTTTTATGATCTATGTGGCACACTTAATTATGTGAATGAAATGAATGTGACAGGTGCACCCAAAATTATATAAATCTCCAATGAATTGGGTAATGTTTAGTATCATGATACATCATTTTTTGGATAGATAGTGAACCTGATTCCTTTATGGGACTTTTTCTACCATGAAGTCTTGGCAGTTTATCCCTAACCAATGTTTATGATGTAGTGTTTTAAGTTGTTTCCACATTTCCCATGTTAAGATTATCATGTTATTCGTGTCTCATTGTTCATGATTATGATTCCTACTACTTCCATGCCCATTAATATGTATATTTTATAACATTTATCACCTTATTCCATGATTATTCAATTATTAGGATTTATATCTCACCACATTATTATGTTTTCTCACAGGTTATTAGGTGCAGTTTTAAAAATCATGGAATTTTAGAATCATATTACGGAGGTTTTCAATAATTTTATTATATCCCATGTTAAGGATGTTATGATATGTTACTAATTTTCAAATACAATATAATTCTAAATGTTTTTTTGTATTAAGTTTAAATTTATTTAATCAATCATATATTAATGTGAAATAAAGATAAGGGTAGTTATAGTTGGTTTATGATAAAAAGATTAGTTATTTTTGGGATTAGGATTAGAAAATTATAGAAGACGCCTTAGGGATAAAAATAATTATAAGAAAACATCCATAAATTTGGGTTAGTATATAATAATTTGTTTATAAATAAAATAAATCCTTATATAGATATTATAAGTGGATGTGGTTCTGAAACAAATGTACCTTGGAGTAACAACTTCGGCAAGGAGTGTTAGGCTTGACTCTGTGTAACATGGTACACAACAATGAGCCTTATTGTGCACCTGGTTTAACACTCCTATTGGATATTAGTTGTTAAATTTTTAATCTCATTATGAACAATTATTAAGAGAAAAAAATTTCCATAAGAGTATATTTTAGGAAATAGATAATGTATAACATAGATTAAATAATATAAACTCATAAGTTAAATAAATTCATGTAATTTTAAAGTTATCCCTTTAATTTCATTGGATTCCCCATTATGTATTTAATATTTTTAAAATAATCATCCATAATTTTTCTTTTATTATATCCAATGGTTAGAAAGACGAGGAATCAGATAAACAACCAATGTGAAGGGAAATGTTATGACTTCCCAAATGAGGTGGCCAATCATATGGGATCTCGAGTAGGACATATTGTGATTATGCCAAAAAACTATCAAAAATAAAAATTAAGAATTGTAACTTTGTTGAATGCCCAACTAAGTCAAGGAAGAGAATGATTAAATCTCAATGAAGTTCATATAATAAGGTTATAATGGAATTATGGCCCAATTTTCATTGTGCAAAATGTGTGGAAAGAAACACTAAGGGAAATGTCATAAAGGAACAGGGAGATGTTTTCATTGTGGAAAGATAGCGCACAAAGTATACAATTTCCTTGAAAAAATGGATGATGTTATTGTTGAAAAAAATTCAAAATAAGGAACCATATACAGTTATATGACTTAAATGTAGAGAAGTTAGGAATTATCCAATATAATGATCTATGGTGAAGGCTGACAAGCATGATGAGCATATACAATCTCCAAGATCAAGGGAAAATTAAATATCTTATCCTGGCATGGATCCTAATTAATTAATTACATTTAACCACTACTTTAGAGTAGTGTATGTCATATTGTATTTCAATTCATTCCCTATTATCATACCTTGTATGTTTTCTGAGAATATAAAGTCACCACTTGAAATTATTTTATATCATCAGGGGAAACATCTATGATTATTTTATAACAAATTGAAGTTAGTGGGAATATTATTTATTATAATGTTATAAGTCTCTATTTTTTTTAATTTTATATAATTCTTGTTATAGATTTGATTTCCCTATATAGAGCCAATATAATGTTTTGGGAGAAGTAAATAACTTTCCATATTAAGAATCAAACCTCAAATTTATACAAGTGAAAGGAGGTGGATGAATATTATTTAAAACCACAATATCAAGTATGGATTCCATTTCCCTATGAGAAATTTTATCCATATGAAATGATTTATTTTAAGGAAAGAAACATTCTTAAATACATTCATATTTTGTGGGAATACACTAATGTGTTTCCTAAGGATTTTCTTGGTCTTCCTATCAGTTGAGAGGTTGAATTTTCAATTGAGATTATACTTGGGGAATTTCCATTATCCAAGAATCCATATATAATAGTTGTTATGGAAATTGTGGATCAAAAGAAACCACTATAGTATATTCTATATAAAGGGTTCATACGACCATGTGTTTCACCATGGGGTGCACCGGTCCTCTTCGTCAATAAGAAGGATGGGTTAATGCTCCTTCACATCGATGATCATGATTTCAACAAGATCATTATTAAGAATAAGTATCATATTCCATGGGTTGATTAATTGTCCAATCATCTATGTTGAGAACAATATTTTTCCAAGTTGGATCTTAGATTGGGATATTATCAAGTAAGGGTGAAGAAGAAATATATCAACAAGACATATTTTTATACAAGCTATGGGCACTATGAGTTCATAGTGATTCCATTCAGACTCTCTAATTCTCCACAAATCTTTATGGACTTTATGAATAGAGTCCTTAGATATTATCTCAACAAATATTTGGTAGTTTTTATATATTATATTCTAATATAATAAAAAACAAAGGAGGACCATGAGGAACATTTGAGCACTGTGATAAAGACCCTACAAAAGGAGAAGACATAAAATGTGAGTTTTGGTTGAAGGAGGTATATTTATTAGGGAATATCATCACAAGAAATTGTATATTTGTAGACCCTTTAAATATTTATGAATGTTTAGGATGTATGATTCCAACATATGTGATAGATATATGTTGTTTCCTTGGATTAGCTAGGTATAATCGTCGATTTGTGAGAAACTTATAATGATTTTCAAACCCTCAAACCATGTTAACTTAGAATGGAGTCTAGTTTTCTTGGTATGATAAATGTAAATAGAGCTTAAAGGAGTTAAAAATGAGTCTTATCACATCACTTTTACTCACACTACCCACAAGTGGAATAATTTTAGTGGTATTTAGAAATGATTCAAATAAGGGATTTGGTTGTGTATTAATATAGAATGACAAAGTCATATCCTATGCTTCAAGGCAGTTGAAAGTTATGGAACAAAACTACCCAACACATGATCTAGAGCTTCCTGTAGTGATCTTCACTTTGAAAATATGGTGGAATTATCTCTTTGATGAGAATTGTGAAATATACACAGATCAAAAAACACTCAAGTATATATTCACATAGAATGAGATGAATATACACCAAGGAAGATGGTTAGATCTGATCAAGGACTATTATTTATCAATACACTACTATATTAGTGAAGATAATAAAGTAGAGGACTCTCTAATGAGAAAGGATAAATCAATTCTATCATTAATGATAATTTAGAGGGATCTTATCTTCTTAAATTTGGAAAGGATGGATATGGGAATCATAAAGAAAGGAACATCATTAATCCTTTCATAAATGATTTCTCAACCATTTCTTCTGGAAAGGTTAAAGTGTGCTCAATTAAATTATTCATTAATTCAGAAGAAATTTGAAACAATAAGAAAAGGTAAATCCTTAGATTTCAATGTTAATCAAGATGAAATTATGAGATTTGGATCAATAGTACATGTTCCATAAAAGAATGAGTTATGGAAGGGACTGTTGGATGATGAACATAATTCAACTTTATCCATTCACCAATGAAGAACAAAGATGTATCAAGATATTTATGGGCACTATTGTTGGGACAATATGAAGAAGGATATCATTGAATATACATAAATGTGTCTCATATTCCAAAATGTAAAGGATTAAAGGAATACATCTAATGGGATGATGAAACCATTACCCATAACAACATATAAATATGATAACATCACCATGTAATTCATCACTGAACATTCAAATACATTTAAGGGAAACAATGATATATGGGGTTTTGGGGATCATTTCACAAATATATCTCAATTTATGACAATTATAGAGAACTTCTAACTCAATAAACTTTCATGGATATACATTAAATAACTAGTAAGGCTCCATGAAGTATTACTATCGATTTTATCTGATCAAGATCCAAGATTCACCTATAGGTTCTGGAAAAGTCTCCAACATGATCTAAACACTAAGAAGAACTTCAGTACGGCCTATATTCCTCAAACTGATGGCTAATTTGAGTGGAATAGTTAGACACCAGAAAACATATTGTGAGGTTGTTCTATGGACTTAGAGGGAGGATGTGACCAACATATTCCTTTGGTCAAATTCTCTTACAACAATACTTTCCACTCAAGAATCCAAATAGATCCCTATGAATCCCTTTATGATAAGATATGCAGTACAACTTCATCTTGGGATGAAGTTTGTGAATTGAAACATCTAAGTGATGAAATGGTCAAGAAAATAATGGAGAATGTTAAGACAATTCAACAGTACATCAAGGCTACTCAGATTTGAGAGAATATCTATGTTGAAAATCATAGATTATAACTTGAGTTTTATGTTGGAGACATGGAATTACTCTATATATCTCCATGGAATAAGGTGATGAGATTTCAGAATAATGGAAACCTTAGTCCATGATACATTGACCGATTTGAGATCTTTGACCGCATCAGAGCGGTGGCTTATTGACTTACACTCCCACTGAACCGATCTCAAGTTCATGATGTATTTTATATATCCATCTTGAGAAAGTGCATACTAGACCCCTCACATGTAGTCAATTTATAGGTAATACCATTGGAGAATTACCTTTTTTATGAGGAGTAGTTGGTGAATATATTTGATAGTAGAAAAATATTTCTATGAAATAAGATAATAAACATTGTCAAAGTGATGTGAAGAAACTAAAAGTTTGAATAAGAAATTTGGGAACTAGAGGAGGTGATTAGGCAGTGTTACCCTCATCGATTTTAGAGTAGTACATAAAAATTTAGAGGGTAAATTTTCTTAATAGGGGGTGATTGTAATGACCAGAACAGTTAAAAATAAAATTATTCTTTTTGTTTTAATTAAATGTATTATTAATTAATATAGTTAGATAAAACACCTATAATTATTTTGTTTTATTATATCCAATGGGATTTAAAAGACCATTATGTATCATAAACATTGATAATATATCCTTTTAATAGTGATCACATGATTAGTATAAATATAGGGTTTTAACAAATCCAATTGACACAGACAAAGGAAGCGATGAACTCAACTAGTAGGATCATACCCTATGAATCCCATTTATCAAAACATCCAAGGATGATATCATCATTGTGATTTTCACTTCATCATTAACATGATAATATCCAACAAATTAAGCATGATTGGAACTTTTTATGAGAAAATTTCAAGCATAATGAGATCATGAAGCAAACCATGTTTGTTGAACCAACTCATGAAAGTCCCAACATCTCACACCTTACTCTTACGGATTTTACTAGTTTATTAAAGGTATATTTATCAAGTCCCTATAAATATAAATATGTACAAAATTTTTTATATAATAATTAATATATTTTCATCCTATTATTGTTACTTTTTAAATAATTTTTTTTAATACAATAAAGAAGAAATTATATTTTTGGTTAATATTAATTTAAATTAATGAATTAATAAATTAATTTATATTTTAAAAAAATAATATTTTAATAAAATATTATTATTAAAAAATATTTATAAAATATAAATGATCATATAATTTTTATGATGTCAAATGTAAATTGTTTTATATGGGTTTGAAATTTGTTATTATAAATAACCCCATCATTTCTTAATAAATTTCAATTTTATTTTAAAAATTAAAATTAAAATATTTATAATATTATTTATATAAAATTAATATTATTTTTTTAATCATAGTTTCAAAATTATCTAATGGTGAATTTTTCATAATTTTCTTAGAGAGTCGAATTTTAGGGTAAAAATTAAATATCATATAAATAAACTTTGTCTATTATGAAATAATAATGACCCATAAGTGATGTAATAAATAAAATAAATGGTTTCCATGACCAAATATATGTTTTTAATTTAAAATAATTCAATTTTATGTTTATTTTGTTAATTTTATAATGCCTTTAATAATCCTCCAAAAACATTAATATAGTTTTAATGTTTTAAAATCATTTCTTTAAGAGTATGACTAACCTCCACATAAGAAATGAAATTATTTTATTAGTTTAGAAACTTGGCCTTATAAAATAATGGGAACCAATCCATGTTTTTAAAAAAACACGATAAAAAACCCTGGGATGGTTGATGGTTTTGGTTATTTTATTACGTATAGTTCAAAACCTAAGTAACAGATAAATCCTTCTCTTTTCTGATATAAACCCTCCCAAGATCCCATTTAACTTTACTAAAAATCCTTTGAGCACTTCCATACTATCCCCTCCAATTTTTTTAGTCCTTCCAAGGCTACCCCAAGATTATAATAATCTCCTCCCACGCTTTTGGAGTCACACACTCAGGTAAGGGATCTTCCATTCTCCTCTTTTTATCAAGAACTTCTTTTTTGTAATGTCTCTAAATTTCCTTTTTCATTAGGTTGGGATATGTTCTTACATATCCCCACTAATTTTGATTTTATATATAAATAATTATAGCTTTCTTTAAATATCATCAATAATTCCATGATCCTTTATGTACACCTATTACCATGCTGATGTTTAGTAAGATATTTTTCTCTCATCATTTCCATTGAAGCACTACTTGTATGTTATGTACCTTAAATTACAATTTAATATGTTGGGATATGTTCTTCCACATTCCCCTTACTGTCCATTTAATTTATAAATTACAATATCCCCATTTCAATCTCATTACGCTACCCATGATCCTTTATGTACACCCATTACCATGCCAAAATATAGTGAGGAATATCTTATTTATTCATGTTTCTTCATTACCTTATGCCTTCTATTTTCGATTAATAATGTCAGGATATGTTTTTCCATGTCAGTATTACTGTAAATTTTGTGTATATGTGACAATATACCCATTTATCCATCATCATCTAATTTTTATGAATATTTATGTGACACTATTATGCTGCCGAAATATCATTGTGATTTCCATGACAAACCAATTCAATAGTGAGTATCATACCCATTTATTTTCGAGGGTGTTCAACTTTATGAAAATATGATTTTGATGGGGGATTTAAATGTATTTATTCAACACCCATTAATCATGGAATAAATTATGTTGACTAATTAATCCATGTATTTTGATCTATGTAGAACACTTAATCATGAGAATGAAATGAATGTGAAAGGTGCACCTAGAATTACATAGAACTCCAATGCATTGGGAAATGTTTAGTATCATGACACACATCATTTTGTGACAAAGAGTGAACATGATTAATTTATAGGACTTTTACACCATGAATTATTTGTGGTTTATCCCTAACCTATGTTTATGATGTAGTGTTTTATGTTGTTTCCACATTTCCCATGTTATTATTATCATGCTATATCATGTCTCATTGTTAATGTTTATGATTTCTACTCTTTTCATGCCCCGTTGATATGTCTATTGTATATACTTCATCCTTTTATTCCACATTTATTAACTTACTAGGATTTATAACTCACCCCTTCCTTATTTTTATCCTCAGGTTATCTTGTGCGATTTTAAAATGGCCTATAATTTTATAAGAATGTTAAATAAGTTTTCAATAATGTTATTGTATCACATGTTCAAGATGTTATTATATGTTCCTAATTTCCAAAAAAACATTATAATTATCAATATTTTGGGTTTTATATAGTGTAATTTATTGTATTAAATCATGTATTAATGTGAAATAAAGAGATGGGTTATTATACTTGATGTCAAAAAAATGAGGGTGGAATTCCCTCTTTTAAAAATTTACATGTTTTCTGCTCACCCCACATACAAAAGGCCTTAGCTTATCCTACTCTCTTAAATACTCTCAAGAACATTCGTTAAGATAATTACATACCAAATAACATCTAAAATTCCTTCCCCTCATCCTATAATCCATAATTTTGGCACAAACCCATCCATGTAAGGACTTTAGTGAAAACCAATAAGAGTCACCTGAAGAAGAGGTAACGTTCATCAACACACATTTTAATTTTATTTTTTTCTCAAGAACATTGAATTATTATTTTATGTTGATTATATAATAAATTTAGTATCCTAAATATTATGATATATTATCATGTTATGTGTATGACCTAGACCCACACCGAGTTCCATCAAAGGTGTAATGAAATCATCGTTTGTTTGCAAGGCAGACTACCGCCTTGTGAACCGATGTCATTCCTTTTTCCATACCACCTATCAAGGTTGGTAATAATGATGTAAACAATGTTTATATATTATATTTATGACGTATTTATTATTTTTTTAATTATTATATAAAACATAACTTCATGATTTATATTTTTTGGAATACGATAATGTTACTCTAGTGTATAACGGACTATCGCCTTATGAAGTGATGTGATTCCTTCACGCTTTACATGGAATGTATTAAGGACAGTTTTAAAAAAAATTGATATATATGACATAAAAATTATATTTTAATTATAATATATATATATATATATTATCTACTTTCCTTCTTTCAATACGATAAGAAAATGGAAATACTGTTTATGCGTACGTATGACTTACCGTCTTCATGAATGGTGTATTTCATTTCCTAGCACCAAATATAATGGGTTAAACTAAATAAATATATAATAAATATATATTTTATTTAAATCATGTTTTATATTATGGAGATGACGAAATAATGATCTACGTAATAGGAATAAAAAATAATAAGTCAAAACATACTAAAAAAACAAGGCAGTTATTACCCGAAACGATGAAAATATTGAATGATAATTAATTAATGGGTAATAATTTGTTTTAAAAAGAATCATATATGATATAATAAATATTAATATGGTTCTAGAATAAATTAATAACATGATTAAAACCATTATATTTGAGGTTAAATAGAGTTTAACCAAAAAGATGCATAAGGTAAGGGATTTCATCTCAATTTCATTTCATTGAGGCAAATAGTAATTATTTGCTCATAATTACTTATATATAGTGTATATACTTACCCTTGGACATATATTATCATGAATAATTCATTAATCATGGTATTTTATATTTAAATTTTAATTATTTAATCTACGAGGAGTCGAACATAAAGTTACCAAGTTAAAAAGAAATTCCATCACACAATTTCATTTCATTGAGTTATATTACTTTTTTTTCGTTGATATTATATGATTATTAGTATAATTATTTTTGACTATATTTTTTTAAACTATTTTTATGTGGATTTATAGTTGATACACATAATCTATTCGTTTATTAATTCTCACTTAAAAATTATGATCATTTTAAGGGTTTATTCATAATCTCTTTCTATTCAAGATTTTTTATTCTTGAATTTACCATAAAGTAAATTATATTATAATTGTTTAATAAACAATTTAATTATATTATCATATATATATACATATTCATGATCTTTTCCAATTAATAGTACCATTTTAGCACTCTTTGTCATTTAAAATTATTGATACAATGTTTTAATAAAATCTGATTTAATTTTGCTCTTCCGCCAGAAATCCGTTTACTTACAAAACCATATTTTCTAAAAATGTTTTAAAAAAAATTCTTTAACATTTTCAAAATTATTTTTTGAGAGATATTTTTATACATTTTATATTTTTACCCAATTATTTCAAAGGAATCAACTTATCACTTTCCAAACAATGCACTTTTATAAATTATTTACAATGAAAAAGGAAAGATCATTTTACCTTATAAAACATATACTAAATTACCTATGATAATTTATTTGTAGCTTCCTTTTAAATTTTATGAATATATTTTTAATGAAATGTTTTTAAATTTTATTTTCAAAGAAAATGTATTTTCAAAAATGTTTCCAAAATGAAAAGGATATTTTCCTCTAGAAGTTTTTTAAAGATATTTTTATGGTATTTACATTCATTAATGACAGAAAATCATTATCATTACTTAAAGAGGTATATGTTATATTGATATTGCACTTATTCTTCATATAGTTGTTTTATGATAATTATGAATAAGGAAAGTATTAACATTCACTTTTTGAATTCATTTTTTTAGTAAAAAACTCTCCTTTGAAATGTTCACTTTCCTATGATCATTAGATATTAAATTTCCCCTAAATATCCACATTATTGATGATGGATATAATTATTGTTTGAACCATATTTCATTTTTATCTACAATGTTATATATTGAAATTCATTTTGTTTATCTGGGGAAATATTGATAAATTCAGACCTTTTAATCATTATGGATATTTGATGATAAATCACGTTGTTCATTAGTTAAATATATTTTTAAATATGTGAGGATTTCATTGGAAATGCAGTGAAAGGTGGGGATCAAACTCTATATAGCCCCATGATGAATTGAAAGGTATCATGAGACAAATAAACATGCCAAATTAAATAGGTTTTTACCTATATTTTTAAATATTCTGGATAATTGATCGTGATAGTATAGGTTTTAATGTTCTTGAGACATGACATGAAATAATTATGCATTTAATACATTGAGAGTTTAGTCATTATTATCCATGATATTTTCACTATGAAAAAATAATATGGTTTCATTTAATTATTATTTTATTAATTAAATGGGAGGGTTCTGAGTAATTTACCTTTCTCTATTGATTGGGCCTTATCTGGTTAATTACATAGAATTTTTGTTCAATTATTCACCTTTTCATACTGATTATGCCTTATCTAATTATTTATATGGAGTGTATGTTTAGTTATTTAAATTTCAATATTGATTATAATCATTTATGAATAACTTCTTCCACTATATTTACCCTTTACTAAGCACTTGAGGTCACTATTATTTTTTCCTTTCCCCATTATTCCTTAATGATTACTATGATTGATATGCATGGATTTACTATATGTTATAAAGTTATTCTTGAATAAAAATTTATGTTTTAATTTGGGTATTCAAATGTAATTTAAGAATCATTAATGTATATAGTTTACCAAATCTACAAAACTAATCATTCCTTAGTGATGATTTTCTTAAAAGAGAGTCCCTCAACCAAAAATACAAGGAACTTATTTATGAAAAGAAACCATAGAATTATAAATTGCAGGATCTTATTACAATCATTTTCAAAAAGAGAAGTCAAATCATCTAAGAGTGAATCTAACAAATTGAGAGTCATACTAATGTCCTAGTTAGTAATTCCATCAGCAACCACGTTTTCCTCCATAAATACAAGCATGATAATGTAGTTTCAAATCATGAATATGTTCAAGTATTCCATCAATTTAGTTTTATGTCTCCATGAAATATGTAATTCACCCTTTCTGATAGCCTGAAAAAGAGTGTAAGAGTCACTTTACAACTAAAGGATAATTTAAACTTTCATTCTTACAAATGAGACAACATGAATAATTCCAAAAATCTATTCCTCGATAGAATAAGTGACAGCACAATATTGATAAAAATAACCCTTGATATTATCTTCATGGTCACAGAATATGGAACCACAAGCCGAAGGTCCTAGACTTCCTTTAGAATCACCGTACATGTTAATTTTGATCCAATGAGGGATAAAATGAAATAAAAAAACTTCAATGGTCCCCATAATTGGCCAGAAATTCTTGGGGACTCCCTATTTTCTCAAGGTACTGAAATACTACACACTTTTGTCACAAAAACTCATCTGAGAAACACTAGTATCCTTAACAGTAGAAGGAATTCTATGCAATACCAGTCTCAAGAAGAAGTCCATCTCGAAAAGTAGCAAGGTATTGCAACTCCACTAGATGATAGGTAGGCATTCAACAACAAAAACACTGAATAGATCACACACTTGAGTAGATTGAGGAATAATAGTTGAACAATGCAATAGAGTCTGGAGACCCAAAAATCTAAACCCCTACAAACCAAAAATGTTCATGATCTCATAATCGACGACTGAGGTAGTTGTAAAACTAATAAAGAGTTGTTCCACATTGTCCCTATACTAATTACACATGGTTCATAGAGAGAAATGAGAAATACCAAATTTCTGTAGAACATAATTAGTGGGAAATAGATTATGATAAATCCTCCAAATGAGAGTTAAATGAGAAAGTCTAATCCAATATTTTTTGAAAACATAATTCCAATTAAGGTCCAAATTATAATCCTTAAAGGCATGCTTATAGTAAATTTTACTATTAAGCATTCCATTTCTAACAGGATACTAGATCATAAAGTCATAGTAAGGAATGAAATTTTAACTATCAACAATTTCTTAGAGATCATCTTTCAATGGAAGATGAGGAGAATCAAAAAAATTATTTAATGGAAATTTGAACATCAGAGTTCTAATAAAGGGGATAAAAATAATAATTAAATGACGAACCCGTCCAATAATCATGAAAATATTTGAGTTTAGATCTCTTATTCATTATCTATCTTGAATAATACATGATACTTTGAAAATAAGATTTAATTTAAGGCCAAATAGATAATTCAAGGAATGAATCACTGCCCTACTTTATTTAATAGAAACAAACTTCTCTAAGAAACCCCAAGAAGTCTGTACTACTATGAATGATATTCCAGGTGATTCTAGCTTGAAGAGAGTCATTGAAAAGCCTGATATTCTTGATAACCATGCCTATTTTAGATATTTTCATACAGAAATTATTCCAAGGGGTAGTCACTAGATTTGTTTCGTGTATATTCCCACTCTAAATAAAGTTATTGATTCCCACATTTAATATCGTGATTAATCCTCTCATCCATTTATGAACCATGAAAGAGGAGGCCAATTTGGATTTAATAACAGACTAAAACCAACTAATCCCTCAATCCATAGAAAAAATATTCCCTTAAAAGTTTATAGTTTTCCATTGACCCTATCCACTATTTTAGAAAATTATCTAGCTCTTAGCTTACCCAAAAAGAGGAACTCCAAGATAATTAAAGGGCATAACTCCCTCTATGATTCCCATATTCGAAGGAATGAAATTATTTCTTGAAATAGTAATCCTCTTATTAAAAAAGAAGAAGAGTTTTTTCCAAATGAAACATTTTCTAAAAATACTATCATTGTGAAGTATGATTTGTTTAAGAACATTAATATTGTTCGCACCCCCTTTAGAAAAATAATAACATCATCATCATAAAAGAGATGTGTAGGGGCCGTGAGAGACTTGGAATCTTGTATTGGATTAATATTTACTTGAGATACCATATAAGTGATGAGCCTACTGAGATAATCCTTATAAATATAGAAGGGGAGATATGAGAGAGGGTTACCTTAAAAAACCTCATGTGTATTTAAAAATAGCCTTTAGAAGAACCATTAATAATCACAGAAACATGAGGAGATCCAAACAGGGAAGGAACCCCATTAATGAATGTTCTTTTTAAACCAAATAATCCAAGAATGTTTTACAGAAAATTTCAATACAAAGTTTCAATATAATTTTTAATATCAAGATTGAGAGTAATTTTCCCCCTCTTTCAGGTTTTCTAAGAAGATTAAAACATTCTAAAGTAGAGAAAATTCATTCATGGATGGATCTACCTTTAATAAAGCTAAATTTATTCCAAGAAACAATTTTTGAAGAAATTTTGGAAATCCTATTAGAAATAATATTTATAATAAAATTTTAATTTTTTTTGAAAAGGGAGATGGGCCAGAAAAGATGGATTTCACCGGAATTCTCATATTTGGGGATTAAGGTGAGGAAATGGGCACTGAGACCTCAAGGAAACAAACTATTGGTAAAGAATTAAGTAACCAACTTGAATATATCCCCTTTAATAACCTCCTAATATTTATGAAAAAAATAGTTGTTGAAGCCATATGGGGAAGGAGCACTACTAGAATAGAGTCTGAAAACAACATCTTTTATCTCAAAATCCATGGGGATTCTAGGGAGAAATATATTATCATTAGAATTAATAGTGGAAGGAATAATTCTCTAGATAAAACCCCCTTTTGAGCCAGGACCATTGAAGAGGCTAGAGTAATAATAAAAAATATGACATGTAATACACTCTTTATTATGAAATATTTTTCTCTAACTTTAAATAAAGATAAAGCCTATTAGCCTTCTGAATTAATTTAAAATTGTTTAAATATTTAGTGTTCTTGTCGCACTCTTAATGCCAACTAATTCTAAAAGTTTCATTAAGAACCCTTTCCTTCATTACTAAGAGAGTATTCAACTTGAAAACCATATTGATGCCCTTGGAAAAATATAGATTAAAGTAATATGTAGTAGCATCATCCTGAATGTGTTTAATAGAATATTCAAGAGAGGCAATCATTTATCATGACCACTATAGGACGTCTATATCTAAATTTTTATATTGAATTGGAGAAGCTTCAATTTGACAAGGTAGAAAGACTCCCCTACCATAATACATACTATTCTAGAAATTATTAATGAGGATTTCATAAACCCATTGAAGATCCCACAAATTGTTGAAATGAAATGGAAGGGGAATTATCTGTTCTTTAATCTTGAAGCTAACATTAATTGGGTGGTGATTAGATGATAATTTGGGAAGAGTGATGTTCAAAATAGAACTTTAGTACTATGAGATATCAGGTCATGTATCTTTTATTCCTTATGAAATAACGGGATATGATTAATATCTATAGATACCTCTTGGTGAACATGATAGATAAATTCAATCCATATTCTAGTTATAATTATCTCATTTAACCAAAGTTTATTTCATCAATTTTAAATGGAAAATGATTAGTTTATGAGGAGGAAAAAACTGCAATAAATTTTATAGGTTTCTTCTTAAGCAATGTTACATGAAAAGGGATGAAAGTGAATGGGAAACCATGGATGAAAAAGTGAGTTGAAGATATTGTTAAGATCTATGAGAATTTTAATCCTATAGATAATCATACTAAACCCAAGAGCTTATTGGATCTTTTCTTGGAGCTATATAAGATTTTTTATTTCAGATGAAGAGGAATAAGTTGTTGTTGACGAAGTTGAATAATATGACGTGGAAACTTCTTTTGAAGAAGGAAGTGATCCTGATATTAAAAATATCCATATAATTTATTTTGGATATGAAATTCCACCCATCTCACTCAATGGATTAGAGAGTCTTTTGAGTGAAAGAGATGATGATGATGATAATGAAGTCTTTGGAGATGAGCAGATTATGATTTCTTATATCTGTTATAAAGGAGTTGTGGAAGTATTAGATGATGAAAATAGAGAGAATAGAGATAATGAAGATGATAAAAATGATGATAAATTTCTTGGTGATTCTTCAAATTATGATAATGGTCATAATTATGAAAAGGATGATGAGGACGGTAATGGTATTAACATGATCACTTTGTAGATGACGTTGAGGAAGTTTAATCACATAATTATTCTCCTTTTTCATCAGTTAAGTCTATGGAGAGACCTGATTCAGATAGATCTGTGTCTATGGAGAGATAATTTTCACTTCATATAGCTGGTGATGTTACCTCTGTTAGAGAAAACCCAAGGTCACTTGTTGAGGGGGATGAATCCCCCAGTTTTTTTAGTCATAATATTGATCGTGTAGACCATACTAATATGACATCTGCTACAGTTGAAGTGGTAGATCATGATGACTGGGAGAATTTACCACGGTATATGAATCTTGTACTAGACTAATAAGAGTATAAAGAGGTTATAAAAGATTATAAGGATCATGTATATTCTTATATAGTATTTTCCTTAGTATAGGATGAGGTATAATATAAGGGGGAGCCATCCCCTAGCTCTAAATTTCTTGGACTATACTATCTAGACTCAGAAGAAGATGAAGGAAGTGATTATGATGATCATTGTAGTCCACAAAATCATGGTGGGGCTTCTTTATCAGTTGTAATTGAGATAGATTGTAAAGAATATATAGTAAAGAATATTGATTATGATGGTGATATTTTGTCTTTTCCTTTAGGTGCACCTGTTGATGATTCAAAACATGTAGAGATAGTTTTTCCTAGTACTAAGAGAACTAATTCACCATCATCTGGTATTGACTTTATGACTTCATATTCTATTTGAAAAGTTTATATGGATGTTTTTAGAGAGAAATTGATTTTATAATTCCATGGTATCTTGAGATCCCAGGAACCTCTTGTTACTCATCTTAGTGAAGCTGATGCCATACATCTGTTTGAGTTGGTTGTTTTCCATATTTATCCTAAGATGATTTTCAAGATACATGATATTTAAATTGAAAATTTGAGATTATCCTATGATATAGAGTCCATTATGTCTATTATGGATGAGATTAAGGCTTTATTTACTACTGGAAAGGCTGGTCTGTCAGAGATAATGGAGTGATTAACAGTTTTTTCTTCTTCTTATAGTGATCCACCTTTTTCAACCTCATTTTATACCAATGTTATCATATCCATAGTTGGAGATTATATGTAATACATTATGAGTTATTTTCATGCATTTCATCACAAATATCTTCTCCAAATTCGATATCATGGTTAGAATATATATAAACTGCTAAGAGAGTAATTTAATGAATACCAAAGTGATAGGGAAACCATCACCAAGGATATCAGATACTACCTTTCCAGGGTATATACTAGGCATGAGTTGAATTATCACTTCATGTTTTTAGATGAAAACATAAGGATACCACTAGTTACATGGGAATTCAAGGAATAAATAGAACATATCAAGGTTATAACCCCTCTATGAAGTTATTCATGAAAGAGAAGAATGAATTTTTCAGTTCTTTGGATAGAGGAGGAAACATTAGTATAGAATTTATGAAACTCATGAATACTTTATTTTATATAGTCAAAACAATAATAGTCTCAACTAAGATTCTTCTAATATTAGCCTTGAATTCTGAAACTTCCTATGAACCTCTACCTCCTTAGTTTTATCCATTTAGTATGTCTCTGGATGATGCAGTCAGATATCTCAGAACAGTGGTGATCTAAGAGCTTCCTTAGACTACCTTAACATCATGAACCTCTACATCAGTGCCTCCTACCTCTATCTAGAATAGAAACCTATTGATCATACTTTCCAATATAAGAGTGATTAAGATTAGATTTAGTTTTTGATATAAATTTTCTCTTCACATGCATTTCTTTTTTTAGATGTAATACAGTTACTTTTTGTTCATAATCACATTTCTCTCTTATTATTCGTGCCTTATTTCTTTGTCTTTACTCGTTGTTTTCCTATATTTTTTATAATCCCAAAAGGGGAGAGATTATTTGGATGAAATTTAGCTTTGATTCCTAATTATAATTTTGATACCATAATTATTTGGATGGTATTTTCATTTCAATATTTACAATTTAAGTATTTATTTGTATTTTTGTTTTATGTTTTGAATTATTTGTATCTCACATTTTCCATTTGAAATTTCAACCATAATTTTATTATTCAGATTCATTTAATTTAAGTCGATGGTTATTTTACAAATGGTTTATAAAATAACATGATTTTTTATCATAATAAAGGGGATATTGTTGGAAACTACTTGTTTTAGTGCTCAAAAATCATGATTATTATGTCTTTAATGAGATTAATGTTTTATGATAGTATATTATTTTATAAATAATAATTTTGAAGAAAACTAAATAAGTTTTGACGTGTTCTATTGTTATTAAAATTCTTCCACAAACATTTTATGCCACCCCCAGAATTTTCCACCACTAGACTCATTCCACCACTGGAAGAGTGCTACTATAAGTGCCTTTCTATGATCAGTTTCATGTTACCGCAATACTCATTCTACAACCATATTTTTTATACCATAAAAGCCTTGATACCATCAGATTTTTTCTACCTCCAGACTCATGTTGCTGCTTGGAATCTATAACTGCTAGTTTTTTATAAACTCAGAGCCTTGATACCATTATAACCTTAATAATATTAGAATTGTAATACCTCCAGACTCCTACTACCACTATATTTTTTCTACCTCTAGAATTTTTATACCATCATACATCATACAAACATGCATACCACCACCAACATTATGTTATCCATAACAACTCTACCATTGATCTTTGTTGTCGTCAGAGTTGATAGACCATTTTTCCTTTCTATTTTTGTTATTCTACTGCATTTAAATTTATTTCTCCTAACATATAGTTAATGGGAATTAATTCAGTGGGTTTTTAATTATTATTCCTAAATTATAACAAAGACACATTGAAGAACAAGTTAGATATTCAGTATAGGGATTAAATAAATATTTATGATTATTATCTAAAATATAACTGAACCTATAGTTCCATATATTTCAAAATATTTACTTCATTCCCATAGGTTAAGATTTTCTGAATGATGATAGAGTAATAAATCACAAGCTTCATGAATACTAAAGTATGAGTGTTAAAGTGTGTAAAATTTCAATGATCAAGTTCCTTTGTTAGACTAAATCAAGATAATACATCAATAGCATCTTCATACAAAAAAGAGAACTCCATGAAACAATATATTATAACATATTTAGATAAATTGGTTTGAGCTCCTCACCAAGACAAATCTGAGGACTCTTAAGAACCTCGATCATTACAAATCAAGAACCTCTAAATCTTCCACATATTATTTCATTCTCTGTCTGTTTTGAGTTAATTTCGAGAAGTGTGATTGTTTTTCTCTGTTTATTTACACACATGGACTCTTGTTCCTAAAATAAAGAATAATTGATATTATCTCGAACCATATTTATCTATATAACCATGTCAAATATGGAAGTGGTCCCTATATGGCCTGTATTGTTTTTATTACTATGTATAATTATGGAATATACTTTCTGCTAGAATAGCTTGTGATGTTTTTTTTATACCTGATATAAGTTATGGATCAAATTATTAGTTATAATAATCTTCTAGGCAGTAGGCGATTTCCCAATGTAGGGGATTAAGTCTCATATTGTCATTGAACCCCCATTTATTTTGTTGTGTGTTTGTGTTTTGTTTTTCTATTTCAAATATTAAACTATGTTTGTTTCTAAATATATAAGCAAAACATATAATTTGATAGTTAATATTAATTTATTTTTATATAAGTATTTGATTATGTAAATTGATTCCAAAAGATATATTAATTTTAAACAGTTGTTTAACCGAGCCCCAACCATGGTTTGGAAAATATTATAAAAGATCAAACTTATATTAAAATACAGTTTTGTTTAATTGGGCATTTCTAATTAAATAGGGGGATTTTATTTTAACATGTTTTTAATATAAATTTTATTATGAACCCAATTCACCCTCTCTTGAGTTACTCACTCCGGCCAACAGATTTAAACCGCCACTATATGAAAACCACATTTATTAGCAGTTTGAACTACTATTAAATTATTACCTATATTTGGAAGTAGTTTAAACCAATGATAGTTATTTCAGTACCAAAAAAATTATATTTTATCATTAGAAACAAACTATAAGGATGTAATAGTAAACAAAACATAAAAAAATATCAATTAAATCTACAAAAAACAATTACTATCAATTATTTTATGATATAGTGATTATAATAAATATAATAAGATTTTTTAAATCCTATCAGCCTAATATATTCATTAAATGATTAATAGTAATAAAAACATTTCTATTGAAGAGATTAACAATAAAAAATAATAATGATTTATCAAAAAACATTAAACCACGTCCCAAGATGACTATTTAGTCATATTAATTGTTGTAAAAGCTTTAATTACGTGTTTTCAATCCATATGAAACTCAAACTAACCTATCCCCACAAATTTCATGAATACAATTTCAAGTGTCTTTCCTTTAATGAAAATACATATCAACTTCAATTATATATTTTAAATAATATATGGAATTATCATCATTAATTAAATGTTCAAAATATTTAAATCACCACAAAACATTCTTCATAACACTTATAAATTTATAAATGAGTATAAAAGTTAAAAATAATTACATTTATAATCATCGATACATGAAAACATCCATTTTAAAATGAAAAGTTACCCAAACAATTTCATACACCTCATAAACATCATACTTGAATCATAAAATAATTTATATCATATCATATCAGTGGGTGATGAGTTGATTTTGATCTATAAACACAATAAGTTACAAGTACCGATATGTCCAATTAAATATAATAAGTTACATGTACTGAGTTTAGATATACAATAAAATAATAATGGAGCTTAAAATTAATCCTCATGAATATCTTCTGATGAGAGAAAACCATATCCATCTCCATATCCATTTATATATCTAATCCCTTCTTGTAGATCATTTAATATAATTTATATGAAAATTTAACCACGATTTATATTTATATTTCAATTTAAAAGAAATAAATAATTGTTTTATAAACAAATATAAAATACTTTAACTTACCTACTGACTCTACTTAACCATCGACACAATGTCAATGGGAAGGGTCATAGGCTCACAAAAAAACTATCCCAATATCTGATAGAATAATCTCACTAAATCCTCTATCGGGAGACCAAAGCTATCAAATGGTATAACTATCCTTATTCTATTTAGATTCCATAATTTGGAACTATTAATTTTTGTCTCTATAACATTTTTTATATATGTTAATTAAAATTAATATATTACTATACAAAATTGAAATAATTTGTTTAATATTAACTTTTTACCTATACTCATGAGCCTCTAATGTACTTGTGAGGTATTTAGAGAGACCATCAGATCCATCTATGTAGGACCATTACTTACACTACCTGATGAATCTATTAGAAGTGTGTTAGATGCTGAATGAATGGTGATAAAGGGTCTGCTAGATGCCACAGGGTAGGTGTTATAGGGAATCCCAAATTCCATCATGAGGGATCTAGAGGGAAATCTAGATACAATATTTTCTGGATGATCAGGTAAAGTCAATGATGTCTTGATAGTGTGTGGGCCATATTGTTTCAATCCAATCTCATAACTAAATCATTTTTCCTAGGTATCCGATAATTTTAAAGAGTAAAAAAAGTTTTAGAATTTATATTTTAAAACAAGTATAGAATTTTGTTTTTAAATACTAAATAATTAATTCATAAAAACAAATTAAAACAAGATAAAAAATAAAAAATAAATAATATAAATAATATAATACATAGATAGTTAATAATTTAATGAATGAATGCACATACAATAATTTGATCTTTTAGTCATATGATCAACATGATCCATCACTACATCTTTTTCTTTATCCACCCTTATAAGATTAATTTTATCAAAATCATCATAGAAAATTAGTAATTTTATTTCCTTTTATGGGATACAATATTATAATTTAAATCTTCCACTACATCACTGATATCATGTAAATATATGATTCATGTGAAAAACTACACTCCTACCTTTATCCATTGCATATTCCACATTATATACCATTTCATATTACAATTATAAGATATATTAATAATGTTATTCATGGTCACCAACATCTACCAAGTGAGAGAAGTTCATAGAAGTAAATTGTAAGGAATTTATTTTAATATCATTATTAATATTGTCTCACTTTAATTCAATTAAAATAACTAAAAAATGACTATGGTAGTTAAATTAAACAATATCATTCAAAGTTATATAGTATCTAATTTTAGAAACTATAACATACCACTATTCTATGTTTTTAAGCCTTATTCTCAACTGAATTTATTTGAATTCATTCACATTACAATCATTGAATTTCCTATCACACTTTAGAGGACCTTAATCCATAAACTTATAATCTTATGATAGTTAAACTCATATATTGAAATTCATTATCTACAGAAATTGATATATATTTTTATATTTATAGAATATATATATATATAATTGTAATATATATATATATGAATAATCGTATTTTTTAACTTACAAGATGTGAAATCCATTCAACCATCTCTTTATTAACAACTTCTGTTATATCCATCTCATTACGTGTTTGACATATGATTTCTCTACTTGTTTGTATACTAATATATTCAATGAATGGTTATGAAATTTGACTATTTATTAGCACATATCTATGGGCTTATAAATACTCCAATTATGTCAGTATAATAATTAAGTTCCTCCATAATGGTTGGCTTTTAGTTAGAAAGATTATTGATTTCTTATCTGATTGAGATTGAGTAAAGATATCATCAACACATCTAACATGATCAAATATTATCTCAATACCATTGAAGTGTCTAGTTAAAAATGAAATACACTCATTTTTCAGGAAACCATAAAAAATATAGTTTTCTGGTTGGGATTTATTTTTCACATATGATTTCAAATTATTTTGGTATCCTTAAAATAAAATGAATTAAAAATAAATAACTATATATGTAATTAATTGTAAAGAATGATTTATTTAAAAATAAAATATTTAAATAAAGCACCTCTTAATTTGATACATCTATTTATAATGTATATGACCTTATAATTTAGTTTCCTCAACCAAGTTCATAGTTAAATGCATCATTTTATTAAAAAATTATGGGGGGAAGATCATATACATTGCACAAATTTTTATTATAATTATTTCCTAATGATTTTAAATCTCAATTAGTTATACATTTCTCTCAAATAATTTTCCAAATAATGTGCAGAACTCAAGTATAATTATATTTAACTTTTTAGGTAATAAGGTATGTGTTTTTGAATGTATTAACTAATCTAGAAACAATATTAATTAAGTCTTTTCAATCACTGTAGCCTATACTGCTTTAAGTAAACACATCTTGAAGTTTAACTTTAATACCCATCAATTAATTCCACATGTTATAATATTTTGTGGAATATAAATTTCTCATTATTTTTACATAAAACAATACTACATCATACTATCTATTATCATCTAGCCATAGATCATGAATTATATTCATTGATTTTAATTCCTTACAAGAATTAATGAGCTAATTTAATTTCCCCAGATCATTAAGAAATGTGAAGATAAAATTATCACACACATTCTTCTTACTATTCATAACATCATGATTGTGATTCAAGAAATTAAATTCTCAATATGTAAGTTTAATTAATATACTTTTTTTATTCCATATTTGTATTCCAATTTCAACATATAATGTACTTGGAACTCATTTTCACTATTATTAAAATGAAGTACCTTCCTAAATTCTCCTTAAATATTTATTAACTATTCCAATATTTATGAACCATTCATTAAATTTGGAGTTGGTATATGATTAATGATTCCATTGAATTTTGACTTGTTCAAGAGAAATCTATGAGATGCATTGATAAAGATATGATGACATAAGAAGCACCTTTTTTACTATTAAGTAGTTTTTCAGGATCAAAATCAAAGTTACAAATTATAAAATCCAAACTACTGTGAGTGTTCCAACAAGATACATTCCCACATCTATGGAAGTCCCCAATAATCTATATTAGAGTATCATGCATTTTGAACATTGTTGCAGTAGATGCATCATATGTCTCAATAGTTTTGTTCCATAATTCCTTAAATTATTCAATTATAGGAATGAAGTATAGATTATTTTCATTAATAAGATCCTTTTTCTAGAGTAATCATCAAATTTATGAGGAATTTAGTTGTATACACATTTACAGAGGTAGATTTGAAAGGACCAATAAAACTAAAAAAATGATTTAACTAGTACTCCAAGTCCTAAATGTGTCAAAAATATATGTATTTAATCCTAATCACACATTCCCAGGATAATATGACAAATATATATGTAATGAATAAAAAATTTCTCTATGATTTTGAATTTATTGGATGTCTCATTAACCCATCACTGTTATTTTCTGTAGCCTGAAACCTCATTTTATTGATAGTATTAGATGACATGAATAATATTTCCAATTGGGTTTTAAAGGGAAGTAACAAAAAACCTTTAAAGTATTTTCTTTCTTCTTCATAATATTATATTGGTTTAGGATTTTAACAATACTTTTTGACTTTCATCTAGAGTCCAAATATCTTATACTCATTTCTACTTGAATCCTCTACAAAATCTAGCATAAAATCATTGGGGCCTGATTTTATTTTTTTTCATAATTGAGCCTAAGCTTGTTAAAAAATTATTTATGTTATAGAAAGGCTCAGTGATATTAGATTTATTAAATTAACCAAGTAAAAATTCCAATATCATGAACATTGATTTATTTATAATTCTTTATGGGAAATTTATATGGTAGAACTTCTGTAGAAAGAATGTTTTGAATACTTGATACATTCTATATACAAATGTTGATGTACATATTCAAATAAATCATGAAAACTATATTTTTTACTTAGTAAATTTTTCTATTCCCATAGTCATTATTCCATTCGAAAGGGGATCCAATAATTAGTTAAAATATTGACCCATTTGGATTGGGGTTTTAAAAAAATCATTTTTTATGTTAATATCAACAATAACCTTGAACGATTTTATTAATATGTTTTGATTTTTATGTTGTTTCCATCTAATGTCAAAAGAATCATTTATCTGGTTCTGAATTTCATTATCTACTATTGAGGAAGTAGTGAGCTCATTCTATTGATTGACATCAGTTCTCAAGCTTTCTATAACCTTATACTATCCATTCTAAATATAACACACATATTGCGGATGGAATTTCTTCAATAAAAAGTGTTCATAAAATTCCTATCTCCTCAACTATCTTCTGAATTTACATTTCGGGCTTTTAAAATTTATTCTCCCATCAAAAAATCTATTATAAATTGAAAACTTCAAAAACTCCACAAAACCCTTTTCATATTGTGGTATCTTCCAAGGTATTGTGGTCTAACTTTTATCCATATATCACCTACTACCTAAATTATCTGAGGCAAAATAAAATTAAATAATAACTCTTCTTAACCATTAGGTTTCAATCATTGTATGGATTAAATTTTTAAAATTAATTTTCAATATTAAAATTTTAATTTATAGTAAAAATCATAAAATCATGAGAATGATACATATTTGAAAATTCTCAATCCTTTTTTATATCATTATTCAAAACCAATTTTTCTTTAAAATCCCTTAGTTAAAACCTCACTGTTACACTAATAATATAGGACTAAAATAATCTAATTAACTAATTTTCATTCATGAACCAAAAGTAAAGTTTAAAATTAAAATAAAGTCACACAATAATCACTAATGTGTGTAATAGGTCACCAATATCACACTAAGTGAACTATAAACACTAAGAGAGAGGGATAAATTCCTTCTAGATCACATGAAATTCATAAAGGTTTCAATAAATTAAAATGAATTTAAAATCTAGGTATCACATAATCACATTATTATCCCCATCGATAATTTATTTATTAATTAAATTGTGAAACATGTTTTCCATCACAACTTTTATGATTTAACTTAAGGAATTGAATGTAATATATTAATACCAGGAATAGTGTATAAGGAAGTTAAATATATTATATGTGATATAAATATCAATAGGTTTCAAACTATACATGTTTCACAATTTAATATTCATCAATTATAAAAAACCTGCTTAAATAAGAAGTTAATATCCAAAATAGAAAATTAAAAATTCTCCCAAGAATGGAAGAATATTTTTCAATGAAAATTCACCTAAAAACTAATCATGAAATTCACTATAAATACATTTTTTCATAATTTTAGAAAATTAACTAAATTTAACATATTATTTTAATAAAAACCATGGAAGGAAAATCCACAAAATTTCCAAGAAATTCCTAATGGGTTGGAACCACCAACCTTTTTCTTAGCCCTGATGATCCTTCTTATAGAAGACCATAAAACCATATCCAATCCATCCATAAATAATTAACCAATAAAATAAAATAATTATATATAAAACCTAAATGAAACCTATAAAAACATAGGTATAAGAACCATATTATTATTCAAGATATCAATCAATTTAAATCACTAATAAATAATACCTAAGAATCACTAAATCAATTACATGAATTAATAAAACCATATTATAATCATTACACATAAAAATATAGTAATAAATAAGAGAAAAAAGTTATAAATCCTTCAATTATGTCCTCTCAATCCCAAAAATATAAAGTACACACCAATTTAAAGTAAGAATTTCATTGACCAAGTAATATCAAAGTACATGGATTCTAATTTTTTAACTCCCAATGAAATAATAAGAAAATTTTGTATATATCAGTAAAATAGACTATACCATTTGATCTATCCTTTTATACAATTTATATAGGATCCTCTCCCTTTATTGGGACTATTATAATACATTAAATGAATTAGGTGAATGGGGGAAAGAGATGCCATGTGGGAATATGGAATGTAGAAAGTGATGGATCACTCACTACTAACATACCTTATGAGAGAGCTCTCGCAATGCCGGGGAAAGGGAGGAATCAAGGAAAATGGAGAAAGGGAGGGATTGAGGGGTGGATAAAGGTTAGGGGAACTTACAGAAAAGTGCATTTTGTTTAAAAAATTGACAATGGTTTTCAAAAAATATCACGATATAAATATTTTTTTATGGGGTTCTAAAAAATCCCACTAAAAGGAACTAACTATGGGACCATTTTCCTATAGTGAATTATTAATATTAGAAACTTATTGAGGCCTTCTATGGAAAAAAATCATTGTTACGAAGTAAAATAAAATTTAAGCATAAGTGGAATAAAAAATGATTTGAAATTTCCTCGAAGTGGACTAAAATATAACACTACCTCCACCATAGTAGATGCAATCTATTTAGATGTGTGGAAAACACACAAAATGTTATATTTATAAGTTAAATGAAAATATAGATATCTAGTGGAAGAAAATTTTAGTGGATATAATTTCCCTATAAATAAAGTCCATAAATATAATAATAGACCATGTTTCATTAAAAAATGGGTCTAATAAACAAGTACATGGAAATAAATTTAATCATAATCAAGGAACACTAGAAAACATGCATTCATAATAGAGTTTAGGGAATTTTAAACAAAAATTAAAATCTCTTAAGACTACCTAAAATCATATTCAATTACAACCACATAAAAAATGTGTAAATCCATTATTTAAATATTTTCTAAAAAAATATATACCACTAAATGATAAATGTTTTCAATAAAATGACATAATATTAAACAATAAAATATTTTTTATAAGAAATATAACATTATAAATTATATAACATATGAATCAATTAATGGATATAAAACCTATTAAACTATTGGATACCACTAACAAAACCCATGGTAAAATTCCTTGTTTTTTCCATCAAGTATTTAAAAAATATAATACATATTTCAAATTAGATAACAAAGAAAATTAAGGAAGATGTGATGAATTCAAAAGAGAAGGTAGTTCATAATAGAAGTGAAACAAAAGAGGATATGGACTACATGAAGTAATGAATTAAAGGAGAATTATCATGATAAATCTGAGAAGAAGGATGTGGTGAAACCATATAAACCACTTTTATTAAATAAAACCATTGGAATAATAAATTATGTTCAAGTATATAATCATTAAACAATATATCAATATATTATTCATATTAATATTATAAATGTTGGCATATAAAATTTTTAAGGATCTAGTATCAATCAATAAGAAGATTAATCTTTTGGAAATCATTTACCTAAGTGAAGAGTTATCACTATTATTATAATGAAAAATCCATCAAAATCTTTGACTTTTTAAATTTTTTAAAATTCCATCCATGATTAGTTATTTTAATTTTGGTAGAATATTATATAATTTTGGATACTAGTGTAAATTTTAATCCCCTAACATTTTCATAATTTTTTGAATAAAATATCATAAATAAAAATGGATTGGAACTTCAAATCACTACATAATTCATGAAATTTCCTATAGAAACAATATAATAAATTTTAATAATTATTGGTGAGTATATATTATATAAATATTTTGGATTATCGAGATAGAATAAAATGGTAATGTTTCAATCATACTTATAATAAATTTATTAGATACTAATACAGCTTAATTGTTATCAATTGAAGGAAATTTATCTTTCAATTTTATTTTTAAAAAGTTAAATATGATCTAATAAAGATTATTAAATAAAAATAGGAATCAAAATAATTTAATATAATTTTTATCAATTTTAAATTTTCAAATCCAATTGACATTATGCTAGAGGAGGAAGAAAATATGGTGGTGGTAATTAATGAAATATGAGACAACATGAATAAATAAGTTAATATCTATTAAAATGGAAATTTTATTTTATAAGTTTTGGGTTTAGTTAAGAAATATTATCCATAAAAAATATCTTGATGCAAGTAGAAATTTTTTTTGTAGCTATAGGGTTCACATCAGGTTCAACATTTTTGTTTTATCTCGAAAGATTTTTTGTGGTATCCCTGGGTTTAAGAGACATGGTTCATAATGCCTAAAATTATTTATTTATTCTTTCATTACATTTTTAATTATTTATTTTCCATCGATTGATCTTGGGGGTTTCCATTATGGATTCACAATCATTCAATTCCAGTTTACAAAATTATTCTTTTATATAAACTCCCAACATCTATAATAATATACAAACCTACTTTCCAAAATCCAAAATTCACTTGGGGTTTCAAACCTAATGACACAACGAACTCAAATTGGTCGAGAGGATGGGAGGATGGGATCATTTCACCCTTTTGGGTTGAATTATTTCCTATTTTGGGACTCTCTTATTTATTTAAGAGATGTTCATTAATCTCTTCTAAATCCATAAACAAGACCAATTTCCCTAATAAAATGTCTGAGTTTTGAATCATTCCATGTCTAAATGGGATTCTATTGATGAGATCATCTATGTGTATTCGAGGTTCTATATATTTTTCCCATTACTTCTTGGAAAAGGGTGGAAGAATATATTTTGAATCCATATAAATTGGTACTTTGGAGTTTAATTCAACCCATGAAGACGATTGGTTTTTTGATGATGGGATTGAACCTTTTTTAGGATTCCTATATATCTTATGTACAGTAGAAATCAAAACTCACATATTTATTTTAACGCCTATAGTTTAAAATCATGTGTAATTGGAATATACATGGTACTTAAGCACCGGGTATGGATATCAATGCTTAATAAGATTTCCAATGTACTGTTCTTATAACAACAATCATAGTCATCATAGTTTGATTTTCCCTAGCCTGCTGATGGGTGTTGATAAATAATGTAACATCCTAAAATTTTATGAAATATATTATTTCAAATTAATTTAAATTCCTTAATATATTTTGTTACACACAATTCAGATTTTATATAGAATTATATGAAACACCATGTTTATCTTGCACTACACACAAAATCGAGTTTCTCTAATAACTTGTGTTACAGGCAAGACTGGGTCTTACCAGACAACCATATACTATTAATATTATTAATTAACATGGTACTTATCAACTAGATGTAGGAATTGAAAAAATGAATAAGATTAACCAAATTATGAAAATATGTTTTAAAAATGTTTATATAATTAATTATTTGGTGTCCAATTAACTATAAAAGAATATAAAAACCAGTTACATATAAAAGATATGTTTTTAAAAAAAATTATTTTTATGCCTACAAAGGTGTTTAACTTAATAAAGTAAATTAATCAATATTAGTGAAAAATATTAATGAATTTATATGTTATATATTAAATCAAATATTTTTCAATTTGTACAATATGTTTTATAGATATAAACTATTAATTAATCTAATTTTACGCATAAAAATATGTATTTTTCTAACAAGTAGTTTTGCCTCCTTTTAATGGAAGACTTATTTTTAAACTAAATTTTGACAATTTTATGATTTTTTTTGAAAAAATTATCAAATTTTTGTAAATATTAATATCAAAATGTACTTTGGGTGATTTTTTGTTATTTTTCCAAGAACGTTCATATTCTGTTGAATAATGAATCATACTAAATTTTAATTGAAAACCAACTTCTATTAAAAGTAATTTATAATGTTAAATAATATTTTTAATCAGATATAAAGTAGAAATATTTCAATTATAAATATATTAATCCATTATAGATCAATATAATAATTTTTATATTGAATTTGAATATAAAAACATAGTAAACTTTTTGAAAATTTCACTTTAAAAACATGTTTTCTCATTCCGTCCGTGAGATAAATTTTAAATTAAATTCAACCAATTATGTTGTTGGAAATTGGAAAATCAGATTCCATATTTTAAAAAAGTATAATTTATAATTTATATTAATTTCAACATATTTTTTGACAAAAAATATTAGTGAAATAAATTAAAATTAATTACAGTTATTACCATAAAAATGAGTTTACTTAGTGGTTAAACTATAATATTAGGGATCCAAATTCCCTAGAAACTTGTTCAAAACTCATTTTATGGCCATATTTCTTCCATATTTCTACTATTACATTATTTTAGGCACGTTATATAAAGTTATACCTCGTAATAGTTTTTACCATTTGTTTATTTTCAAGAATGACACCCCCGACACTTTAAAAACGTACTCACCGCCAACACTTAATCACATCTATCAAGCAATTTTAGATTGTACAAACCCTACCAAAATAATATCACAACATCCATCCTCTCATTATATAAGTGTCACATTATGAATAAATCAATCCAAGGAAATCCTTTTGTTCAAACCAAAAGAATTTACCCGAAGAAGAGGTAACATTTTTTAACAAGCACTTTTGATTTATTTATTTCTCCACCCCTTAAAATTATTCTTATTACATTATTATATAATAACTTAATTATAATCAATATAATAATACTTTTTACGGTATGTGTTATACCTACACTTATACAGAATTCCATCAAATGGGTAACAAAATCACTGTTCATGGGTATGACGGACTACTGTCTCATAAAACGATGTCATTTTTTTCCTTTACCACCTCTTATAGTTGGGAATTATAATGGAAATTATATGTTATTTGATAAATATGATATTTATAATTTTTTAATATGTCTATAATTATTATATATCACATACCTTTGTGCTTTCTATTTTTAGGGAATACGATTACATTGTTTATGGATGTGTGGATTGTTGGTTGGAGTGAGTATCTCCATAGGATGGGTGAATTGAGTACACAATAAATTTTTTTTTTTAAAAAATGATTAATTTGAAATCCCCCAATTAATATAAAACATACTAGTTAATCAATATATCATACCATTATAAGTTCCAATCATTCAAAAGGATTATAAAAGATTTATTAGTTCTTGGGTAAGTAATATGAAATATCAATCAGTCCATTGAAATCAATTTAATTAATTAAAATATTATTAAAACAATAATAAATATTAACTATAAAATTATTAGTTTTTATTTGGTTAAAAAAATCATTTTTAAATGTAAAAATTAAAAAAACACACAATGGAATTTTGAAACAAGTGGTTTAGTATCAAGATGAGACTTAGTCCTCTCCACTTGGTGATCACCTTCCACCAAGTAGTTTATATAAAATAAAAAAGATGATTCCAAAACTAGATTCAGTTTAAAAATAGTTTATAAACTATCCTGGTCACACACGACCTCTTCTACGGTTATACATGGGAGTATAAACAAACAGGTCACATAGGGACCTTTACCCCTGTTATCTGTGGGAGTAAAGGTGTAAAAGGATTAATAAAAGATATCAAATATCTTCTAATTAAACACAGGAGATAATGTGTGTGTGATAAAATATAGTACAATACACACTTCTCAATATATAATAATAAATAAATAAAACTGAGAAATATAAAAGTTTAAGGATAGAAGTGCTCGGTCTATTTTAGTGTAGCTCGTGACTCCTAGTAAGTATTTGGATATGAACCTTGAGTTGAGTTCTGTTGAAATATTCAGAATAAAATAGTGTTGAAGACTATTGTTCTTGACATTAGTAAGTACGGATTTGTAATTATGTAGTTCAACTTCTTTGTCGAGTGATTGTAGGTTTTATAATCCATCTCTTCAGCTCTATGTGTGTGTTATTTAAGAACGAGCTTCAAAATTTGATATCAGGTCTAATTCACATCCCTGTCACATGAGCGAGTCTATTTCCTTTCTTTTACAATAGTAATAAGAAGAATGTCCACATGCATCCAGATATTTGGCTTCCTCATACAACAAGTCTGAAATCATTTTCAATGAATCATGTTGAGAAGTTTAGAGGAAATAATTAAAATAAGATTGGTATTAGTTTCAATAATATATCTATTAGAAAATATTTAAATGAAAATGTTTTTTAGAAATAGTGGCAGTGAGTCCTAGAATGGTGACTCAATACTGGAGGTGTCTCAGAGTCCACTGACCTATAATTATAGTAGTGTATCAATATTGATAGTGCCTCTTCATGGTGATGTGACAATGGTCACGTATTATACTATAAGTGTCTTATACTTATCCAAACTTTCACTTCACTTGTGGTTTCTTATCTGACAGTAGGTCAGTCTGGTAGTGTTTCACACTTTACTGATTTTATTCACTTGTAGTGTGTCAGCTGATAGTGTCTCAGACTTAGAAATTTTTCTATACTGGCAGTGAGTCATAGATACTGGTGACTCATATTCAACGGTGTCTCTAGATTTTTTAATTTTACAGCTCATTAGTATAACATCCTAACGGTGAGTCCTTTTCTGGAAGTGTGATAGGTAGACAGTGTCTTATCCTCAAGGGTGACTAATACTTCTTCAATTTCATCACCTATCTTAGAATATGAAATACTTATAGAAAAAATAAAATTCATTAATATCATTAGAATCCTAATTTTTTGATCATTAAAATATGGATGTTAACAATTTCAATAACAAGTCAACAATCTTCCTAGGAGGTAAAAAATCACTACCTTTTCGATGAACAAAAATCATTTCATAAAAGGTATCACAAATATAAAACATGTTATCATTGATAAGATAAAAATATAAATCATTTATGAGTATTCAATGTATGTTTAGATGGTGTCAAGGATAAAAAATGAGGAAATAAAATTTATAATCAAGTATCAAATAAAAAATATTAAAAAAAGTATCAAATGAAATATCACTGGAATAAGGGGAAAGAGATCAGAAAGAAATTCCATAAATTTATTTTCTCCCCCTTTTGTGGTTATAAAAAAGGTATATATTAGTATAATAAAGAGAGTAAGAGTATTAAAAACAAATATTAAGAATAGAATAAGAGTTAGGAAAGGAATTCAAAATGATTATAAAAAAATTATTACAAACCAAGTCCCATCAAATACATATTATCTAAGAAAAAAACAAAAAAAATTAAGATTTTAGAGAGGGGTCCATTGGTTATTTTCCTTTATCCTTGCATTTATCTTGATCAGAGGTAGGAGTAGAATTAGATCCTGGATAAGTAGAAGGTCCAGTTGCACGAGCTCTAACTATGGAAACTTTTTCTAACAGCCCACCAAAATCAACTTGATCTATCATAGATCCATTAGGATATCCATCATTTCAAACCTAATGTCCTCCATAATTTGGTGTAATCCTACTAAATCTGTCCCATTCCTCAATCATTGGATCAATCCAACTTCTTCAAGGAGTGGAAATCAAAACTTCAACGGTAGACTGTACAAGAATGGTAGAAACTGTAGTAGGAGGTACCACAATATGTGTAGGTACAATAGTAGTAGGGGTAAAAAAGATGTCTGAGCACTCTGGGAAACATAAGTCTATTCACTAACTATAACTTATTACATATGGACATAGAATTTATGAAAACATGAGCTCTTAATATCAATTTGTTTGCTAGAAACATGTTCAACTTCTGCATGACTATCAACTAGAGTCTCCTCAGTAGAAAAAGTACCAAACTGTTCATCATTTCCATGCTCAGAAGAAAGGATCTTCTTTTTATATTTCTCAGCCACATGTTGTTCTACAACATCAATAAAACCCATCTTCTCAACCAATAAAGAATCTGAAACTCTCTGACCATCACAAAATTAACTCACTTCAATTCCATAAATATCCTTATCCTTTTGAAGTTATTTTAAATATGGGAATTTCTACCCCTGAACAAATTCATATTTTTCTTTAATCTCTCAGTCTAATTCTTCAAACAGATCTCGTTTCTTAGAATATTTTCCAGGTGAATCAATAATCTTTAGAGGAATCTCTTCATATCTTCTTCAAATTCATCTATTTTATCAATAAAGGTAAGATTTTTCATCATTATCATCATCATATCTATTCCAATTTTAATTTTCATATTTTTTTTCCTCATCCTCATCATCATTAACATTATACTAATATTTTTAAAAACATTTAAATTGATCCTTAACAAAAACTTCTATTTCTTCTTCATCACTTTTAATAAACTTTTATATTTTTTGAAGTCTCCTAGGTGGACTAGGAGCTCCATATGTAATTTTTGGTGAATGAGTTGGCAATTCTAGGTCACTACCTTCATCAACAAATGGTTATTTTTCAAATTCTTGTTTTAAAGCACCCTATTCCTCCTCATAAGAGTTTTTACAACCTCTTTGGGCTTTATACCGAGATCAATAACATCCATCGATCTAGTAGGATAATCCAATGGGTCAAATACTTCATACAATTTATCATTATCTACAACCCATTATCTTTTTTAGAGATTCCAATTAATATTAATCCTTGAACATATATATTTAGAAATAAAAAAACCACCATAAGATCTAATTGCCACTTCATTATCAGTAACTCAACCCTTGGACTTTAATATAACATAAATTAGATTTGGATAGATCCATGAGTTAGGTCTTGAAGTTGGACTAATCATCTCAAACATATGAACTATAAGATTCCTACAAATATCGATCATATGGACTCATTTTATAAGATATATAATATACACATCATGGTATCTCAAGGTGTAAAATCACATTTCTTGGGGAATAACATCTGTTTTATGAACTTAAACAACAACCTACACTCCCTATCCAACTCTAAGGCAGTAAGTTTTCTGGTCAAATCATTACCAGTAAGTTCTGTAAGATCATATTTATATACAAAAAAATCCATTCTCCTCAGGAATATATCCTTGGTAATCATTATAAATTACTTCATGGGGTATAACCAGACACTTGGAATAATAATTTTAAGAAAACACAACTTTAAGGCCATCTATTATTTCCCTCATTCAAAACTATTCTTCATTATTAAATCCAAACTCAACATATTGGTAGAATAGATGCACCAAACTTGGATATAAATGTAACATCCCAAGTAAGTAATGAATAATAGATATTTTTATCTATGTCTATTAATGATTAAGATAGTGTTATAGAGGCTTAAAATGAAAATAAATACAATCTTATGCATGGAATACACTAATATTCTTAAAAGATTGTTTTACTGCCTTTTGATGGCAAACCATTTTTGAATCTATATTTTGACAATTTTATAAACTATGTTTGTCAAAATAAACTTATCCTTTATGAATGGGACATCAAAATTTACCTTGTGTGAATTTTTGGTATTTTTCTGACAATGTTCATTTTTTAATGAATAGTGAAAGATACTGCATTTTACATCAAAATTTCTTTTTAATCTAATTTATTTATATGATTAGATTATGTTTTGAATTGGTTTTGAAGTGAAATTAGAATATATTTTTACCATTTTATCCAATGGTGGTCATTGGAATCAATTTCACTTTGAAATTAGACTTAAACTGGTGTCAATCTTTTGACACCACTAATGTGTATTGAATTTTGAAAATCCGACATACATGGTTGTCATTAAGAAGTAAAATGTGGTTCAATGAGATTAAAATAATTTTTTGGTGAATAGTAACTTATTAAGTTTTTAATCGCGATTAGTGGTAATTAGTGTAGTTTAAGGTATAAATAATGCTTTAATAAAATTAAATGACCTAGACACATGTCCCAACCTCATTGGTTGTTTCATGGCCTACCATGACATTCCATGGGTCAACTTGGGGACCCCATGGATCCACTTTTGTTGGGAAATGACATAAATTACTTTTTATTTAATGTTAAAGTGAAAATGACACAAACATAATATGTTTTACGAAAACAATTTTTAAGTGGGGTTATACAGGTACACATTTTGATTATAAATAGTCATTGGAACGCTAAAAAGATTTCCTATATCATAGTATTTGTTTTATAATTTTTATACATTAAATAAAATAAATTATTTAAGACATAATAATGATGCAGCGATGACATCATTATTTGACGATTTAAATAAAATGGAAAGATAATGTAAAATATATGAACTACACATGGACAAAACCAATTGGATGAGTGGATTTCGAACCCTTATCACCTTATCCACGAATTATATCAATGTGGGACCTTTTAAAACCGAAACACATTTTCAAATAAAGTAATATTTCTTTACTTTCCAAAAGTGCCCCTCCTCTCCTCTTATAAAAGGCCCCCACCTCTACCTCATTTCACACACTTCTCAAGCCTTTGGCTCGGCCAACCCCTGCCCATTTACTCTCTCCAAATCACTCTCCTCATCCTAGAGGATTCCCTTTGGGCAGAATCCTTTCAAAGGAAGCCTTTAGGCTCAAATCAAAAGGAGTTACACTTTTTAAGGTAATTCATTCTCTCATGTTCATTTGTTTTATTTTGCTTCTCCAACCCCCTAAACTCTTTTTATTTACTTCTTTTGTAACAAAACCAGTATCTTCAATATAATAGGATGTTGTTATAATATTTATTTGAGCTACACTCTCACACAACTACATAAAATGGTTAAAGAACATACGGTTTCCGTGGATGGCGAAATTCTGCCCCCCGAAACGATGATTGTTCAATACTCATTTAACACCTTCAAAGGTGGCCATTTATGATGTCACTATTTTTATATATGATATATAATATGTTTATGTTTTCCTTATGCTGCTGTTTTTTTCATTTTGGGCATACCTTTATGGTTCCCATTATGGGTAAACACGATATCTTCACTTTAGGAAGTGCGGACTACCGCCCCCTAAAAGTGATTTGATTCGTTAATACCATATGTGGGATGTGTAAAGGATAAAGTTAATGATATTATATATGTTATTATACTGGAATTATAATATACTCTTATATCATTATGATTCCATTCCAGAAAATACGAAATAGAAATGGAAGTAGCGTTCATGCGTACGTACGGCTTACCGTCTCCATGAACGGTGCATTTCATTTCTTACCTCTAAATGTGATGTAATATTATAAATACATGTATATGCTGAATATATATGATATATATGTTATCCAAAACATTAATATCATTCTGGATATAATGATACTTTGACCAAATTAACAACATGTAAGTGTAAGAGGTCTATTTTTGACTTAAGAACCAAATACCGACAAAATGAACATTATTAACTTAAATGAGTACATGATGTTCATAACATGGTATAAAAGGAATAATGAACTTGAAAAAGGTTCATAAGCAAGTAGAGATTAACTCAAGTTTATTATTCAGGACATTAAAGAACGATCGAGTCAAGTCGGATACGAGGTATGGGACTTCGTCTCAATCTCCTTTCGTTGAGGCATATTTTATTTTATACACAACTTTCTTTTATACGGTGTATAAACCCCTTTGACTTTTACGCTTATTAAAAAGGAATATTTTTTATACGAAGCGTTTACTAAACGACAAAAGGGAATGTTTTTGTCGTACGTATGTGGCGACAACGACTTCTCCGTCGTCGTAACCGTTATTTGAGTTTCGGCTTCCTCTACAAGCCATAGCTTCTTTTTAAAAGAAAAATAAATACCATGTTTTACTTTTCTTTTATTTTAGTATTGAAAATGGTTTTCATAATGTTTTTATATCAATGTGTTGTATTGATATCTCGTGATTGAAATGTGGAAATTTTATGTTTCCTTTATGCATGTTTTATGTGATATGATTATGTTATGGTTCTTGGGCATTATTATGAAGACGGGTGGTTCCGTGATAAACTAAGGGCGGGTGAGCCTGTTATAGCTCTCCAATGCATTGGGTAACGCGAAGGAGTGAAACTTTAAGGTTTCTCCGAAGATATTTTAGGGAATATACTGTGATGGGTATTCCAAACGTAACCAAGAGGGTTACTCCCTACGTAAGAATGTTATGAATGCCTCAAGTTACCTTTATGTATTATGATTTCTATGATTTATTCATGATTTTATGAGGTATGTTAAAGTGCCTATGTTTTATGGGTAAAGTATGATTTCATTCTTATGTATATATGAACTCATGTTTCCTTTCCATGTTTTTATAACCCATACTGAGCTTTTTATGCTCATCCCAAGTTTTTTTTTTGAAATGTTTTTCACAGGTCAAGGGAAAGGTACATGATAAGATGATAGAGTCAAGGATGTGTCAAGAAATAATCCATGTTTTATTTTAAATGTGTTTCCATTGATGGGAATGAAGAATACTATCTTTATGTAACCACTTTGTTTATATGTGGAATGTAACGCAAGTTTTATGATCTAATTCTCTAAAACTCTAAACCCGAAAAGATCCTCAATGTGTAATCTTGTAATAACTCAAGATTAAGTAAGGTTTAAGGCTGGGGCCTTATATTTGGTATCAAAGGTCGGTTTAGATAACTTTAGGAGTTAGAATTTTATTAAATGATTATCCAAAAATATTTTTTTTGAAATGATATAGCATTTAAAGATTACCATGTTGCTTCATCTAAGACATGTTTGTTCAGAATGGTTTTCCGCAGAGGAAACAGGGAAGCATTGCTAGGAAGGCATACAGAAGGAAATAACCATCCGAATCAGCATCCAGAAATGGTCGGAATTGGAACTGAACAGTTTGTGGCAGTAATGGCGCAGTTGACTCAAGCGATAAATGGCGGTGGTATCCATGCACGAGATCAGCCAGAACAACCGCAGAGGAACATGTTAGTGGTGGAACATTTCATGAGGCAACATCCACCATCATTCAGAGGATCATCTGACCTTGTGCTAGCTGAAGGGTGGATTAAAGCACTGGAGAAGATTTTTGATATCATGGGGTGTTCAGACAATCAAAAGGTTAGTCTTGCTATTTACCGTTTGGAGGGTGAAGCAGATCAGTGGTGGTCTATGGTTAAAAATATCAGGGATGCCGATGAGATTGATGCTCTTGACTGGGATGAATTCAAAGGTATGTTTCTTGAGAAGTATTTTCCTAAGGCTGTTCGACTTAGGATGGAAAAGCAATTCTTGGAATTGAGGCAAGAGGAAGACTCAGTGGCTGCCTATGAAGAAAAGTTCACTCGACTGGCAAGGTATGCTCCAAATTTTATCCGGGACCTTGATAGTAAAATCAATCATTTCTACTCAGGATTAAATCCAAAGTATCGAAGGGCATTAGCTTCTTGTGAGTTTAAAAGTTATGAAAAGCTTGTTCGATGTGCTGAGAAGGTGGAAATGGAGTTTGACGATGACCAAGTGTTCTATAACAACCAGCAGAAGAAGAGACCGAGGTGGCAGGAGAAAGGTAAGAATTCTTCAAAAAAGTCTGATGGTAAGAGAACTAAGTTTCCAGTTTGTGATAAATGTGGCAAAAGCCATGCTGGGGAATGTCTTCTGAATTCTGGGAAGTGCTACCGATGTGGTAAGATGGGACATAAGGCTCGTGATTGCACTGAAAAGGATCAAGGTGAAGGTAAGAACAAATTTGATTTACAGTTAGTGAAATGTTATAAGTGCAATGAGATGGGTCACTATGCAAACGAGTGTCCGACAAGGAGCTTGAGTGATGGGAAGCAGTTAGACTACAAGCAGAAAGGGGTGGTGAAATCCTTTGCAACTACTTCAGCAGATGTCGGGCCATCAAATGAAGTTGTATCAGGTACTTTGTTTGTTTTTTTAGATTATGCCAGTGTGTTGTTTGATTCGGGGTCTACACATTCTTTCATCTCTGAAAACTTTTCTAGTAAAATGGGAATACCATCTCAAGAAATGACTCCTGAACTTTTGGTAAAAACACCTGGGGGAAGTGTCGAGGCAAAAAGAATTTATAAGGATCTTCCTATCCTTATCTGTGGAAAGAACCTACTTGCAAACCTTATTGTTCTACCTCTAGTATAGTTTGATGTTATCCTGGGTATAGATTGGCTCTCTATTTACCATGCTAAGATTGACTGTAGAGCTAAAGAAGTTTCTTTTCAGAAAGACTTTCAGTTTGTTTACAAGAATGAACCCTTACTTTTGATAACATATCAAGAGGCCGAGAAACTTTCAAAAGATGGAAATGAATGTTACCTTGTACACGTCGTTGAAAATAAAGGAACTGTTCAGATTAATGATGTGCCAGTGGTAAATGAGTATCCTAATGTTTTTCCTGATGAGTTGCCTAGAATAATACCAGATCGGGAAGTTGAGTTTACTGTTGACTTAGTTCCTAATGCTAAGCCAATTTCAAAACCCCCTTATCGAATGGCACAAATTGAACTTTTAGAGTTGAAGGAGAAATTGCAAGATTTATTAGAGAAAGGTTTCATTAGACCTAGCACATCACCATGGGGTGCTCCTGTTTTATTTGTTAAAAAGAAAGATGGTTTTATGAGACTTTTCATTGATTATAGAGCCTTGAATAATATCACTGTTAAGAACAAATATCATTTGCCTCATATCTATGATTTGTTTGATCAGCTCCAGGGAGCTCAGTTTTTTTCAAAGATTGACTTGAGATCGGGGTACCATCAGCTGAAGGTTAAGGAGGCAGATATTCCGAAGACCGCGTTCCGTACGAGATATGGCCATTATGAATTTGTAGTAATTCCTTTTGGGCTAACCAATGCACCTGTTGTATTCATGGACTTAATGAATAGAATTTTTCCATGAGTTCATGGATAAGTTTGTGGTGGTTTTCATTGATGATATTTTGGTGTTTTCTAAAATTAAAGAGGAGCATGAAAAACATTTAAGGGTTATCTTGCAAACCTTAAAAGAAAAGAAACTGTATGGGAAATTCAGCAAGTGTGAGTTTTGGTTGCAACAAATTTCTTTCCTTGGTCACATTGTTTCTAAAGATGGAATAACTGTTGATCCTGCAAAAACAAAAGTTGTGGAAGAATGGCCAAGACCCACAAATGTAACCGAGATTCGTAGCTTCCTTGGTTTGGCGGGCTATTACCGAAGGTTTGTTAGAAATTTTTCACGGTTATCTAGACCAATGACTAAGCTAACTCTGAAGGGTGTTAAGTTTATCTGGACAAAAGAATGTGATGATTGTTTTCAGGAATTGAAAAGAAGATTGGTGAATGCTCCAGTTTTGGCACTACCTTCCAGGAATGGTGAGTTTGTTATATACAGTGATGCTTCATTGAAAGGACTTGGTTGCGTCCTAATGCAGAATGATCAGGTAATTGCTTATGCTTCACGACAATTGAAAACTCATGAGGTAAATTACCCTACACATGATTTGGAATTAGATTCTGTTGTTTTTGCTTTAAAAATTTGGAGGCATCATTTTTATGGAGTAAAGTGTGAAATATATACCGATCACAAAAGTTTAAAGTATATATTCACTCAGAAAGAGTTAAACATGAGACAAAGGAGATGGCTGGAATTAATCAAGGATTATGATTGTACAATTCATTACCATCCGGGAAAAGCAAATAAAGTGGCTGATGCTTTGAGTCGAAAAAGTAATGCTTCATTAACAATGTTGCGTTTAGAACGTGATCCTTTGGTTAAGGATTTGATGAACTTTGGAATAGAAGTTGTTGGTGCAGGAAGTCTTTCTGTTTTGTTTCAGGTATCAGTGAGATCATCTCTATCAGATAGAATCAAGCAAGCACAGAAGCAAGATAGTGAGTTGCAGAAAAAGGTAGAGCTGGTTCAGAAAGGTAAGTTGCCTGAATTCAACATTGATAGTGATTGTGTTTTGAGATTTGGGAAGAGATTGTGTGTGCCTTGTGATTCACAGTTGAAGAGAGATTTATTATTTGAAGCTCATAGTTCTCCGTTTTCAGTTCATCCGGGCAGTACTAAGATGTATAGAGATCTGTGGGAGTATTACTGGTGGGATGGAATGAAAAGAGATATTGCTGATTTTACTGTGAAGTGTTTGACTTGTCAGCAGGTTAAAGTAGAGCGGCAGTTACCGAAAGGGATGCTTCAGCCTTTACCAGTGCCAGAGTGGAAATGGGAGAATATATCCATGGACTTTGTTGTTGGATTACCGAAGACATCTCGAGGTAATAATGCAATCTAGGTTATTGTTGATCGCTTGACCAAATCTGCTCATTTCCTTGCTATACGAGATACTTTCTCTCTTGATCAACTTTCCCGTTTGTATCTTAAAGAGATAGTCAGGTTACATGGAGTTCCTCTCTCCATTGTATCGGATCGTGATCCCAGGTTTACTTCTAACTTTTGGAAAGGCCTTCAGAAGTCGTTGGGTACTGAATTAAATTTTAGTACAGCTTTTCATCCTCAATCAGATGGGCAGTCAGAACGAACAATTCAGACATTGGAGGATATGCTACGAGCTTGTTCTATGGATTATCAGGGAAGTTGGGACCAACATCTTTCTTTGGTTGAGTTTTCATATAATAACAGTTTTCATTCCAGTATACAGATGGCACCATTTCAGGCATTATATGGGAAGCGGTGTCGAACTCCAGCTTTCTGGGATGATGTGGGTGAAAGAAAGTTAATGGGACCAGAATTGGTAGAAGAGATGGCAGAAAAAGTTCAGCTGATTCAGAAACACATGAGAACAGCTCAGAGCAGGTAGAAGAGTTATGCGGATAACCGGAGGAAGGATCTATCTTCGAGGTAGGTGATCATGTTTTTCTCAAGGTTTTTCCTTGGAAAAGTGTGATGAGATTTGGTAAGAAAGGAAAGCTGAGTCCAAGGTTTATTGGACCATACGAAATTCTGGAGAGAGTTGGATCAGTTGCATACCGAGTGGCTTTACCTCCGAGTTTATCTCAGGTACACAATGTTTTTCACGTTTCGATGTTGAGAAAGTATATGCCAGATCCATCTCATGTTGTGAGTCCAGAGGTAGTTCAGTTGGAAGAGAACCTATCTTATAAGGAACAACCGGTACAGATTATCGACCACAGGGAGCAAGTGTTACGGAATAAGGTGATTCATCAGGTAAAGGTTTTGTGGAAAAACCACATGATTGAAGAGGCAACATGGGAATCTGAAAATGCAATGAGGGATAAGTACCCCCATTTATTCGATAAGTAAATAAATTGCGAGGATGTAATTTTCTAAAGGGGGGAAGGATGTAACATCCCAACTAAGTAATGAATAATAGATATTTTTATCTATGTCTATTAATGATTAAGATAGTGTTATAGAGGCTTAAAATGAAAATAAATACAATCTTATGCATGGAATACACTAATATTCTTAAAAGATTGTTTTACTGCCTTTTGATGGAAAACCATTTTTGAATCTATATTTTGACAATTTTATAAACTATGTTTGTCAAAATAAACTTATCCTTTATGAATGGGACATCAAAATTTACCTTGTGTGAATTTTTGGTATTTTTCTGACAATGTTCATTTTTTAATGAATAGTGAAAGATACTGCATTTTACATCAAAATTTCTTTTTAATCTAATTTATTTATATGATTAGATTATGTTTTGAATTGGTTTTGAAGTGAAATTAGAATATATTTTTACCATTTTATCCAATGGTGGTCATTGGAATCAATTTCACTTTGAAATTAGACTCAAACTGGTGTCAATCTTTTGATACTTATTGTTTTGTAAAAACACGCTATTTGCTCTGGCAGCGGGAATTAATTATTAAATTAATTAATGTGACTTATATGATTTGAATTTTGTAAAATAGACTTCATTTTTGAATTCGGAATATCAAATATAGCTTAGGGTGAATTTTTGGTAATTTTCTGAAAAACTTCAATTTTTGATGAATAGTGAAACCACTAAGTGGTAATCAAGCAAACTGATTTTTCAGTTAAATGAAAGTTTACCACTAATGTGTATTGAATTTTGAAAATCCGACATACATGGTTGTCATTAAGAAGTAAAATTTGGTTCAATGAGATTAAAATAATTTTTTGGTGAATAGTAACTTATTAAGTTTTTAATCGCGATTAGTGGTAATTAGTGAAGTTTAAGGTATAAATAATGCTTTAATAAAATTAAATGACCTAGACACATGTCCCAACCTCATTGGTTGTGTCATGGCAGACCATGACATTCCATGGGTCAACTTGGGGACCCCATGGATCCACGTTTGTTGGGAAATGACATAAATTACTTTTTATTTAATGTTAAAGTGAAAATGACACAAACATAATATGTTTTACGAAAACAATTTTTAAGTGGGGTTATACAGGTCCAAATTTTGATTATAAATAGTCATTGGAAATCTAAAACGATTTCATATATCATAGAATTTGTTTTATAATTTTTATATATTAAATAAAATAAATTATTTAAGACATAATAATGATGCAGCGATGACATCATTATTTGACGATTTAAATAAAATGGAAAGATAATGTAAAATATATGAACTAAACATGGCCAAAACCAATTGTATGAGTGGATTTAGAACCCTTATTACCTTATCCACGAATTCTATCAATGTGGGACCTTTTAAAACCGAAACACATTTTCAAATAAAGTAATAGTTCTTTACTTTCCAAAAGTGCCCCTCCTCTCCTCTTATAAAAGGCCCCCACCTCTACCTCATTTCACACAATTCTCAAGCCTTTGGCTCGGCCAACCCCTGCCCATTTACTCTCTCCACATCCCTCTACTCATCCTAGAGGATTCCCTTTGGGCAGAATCCTTTCAAAGGAAGCCTTTAGGCTCAAATCAAAAAGAGTTACACTTTTTAAGGTAATTCATTCTCTCATGTTCATTTGTTTTATTTTGCTTCTCCAACCCCCTAAACTCTTTTTATTTACTTATTTTGTAACAACACCAGTATCTTAAATATACTAGGATGTTGTTATAAGATTTATTTGAGCTACACTCTCACACAACTACATCAAATGGTTAAAGAACATACGGTTTTCGTGGATGGTGAAATTCTGCCTCCCGAAACGATGATTGTTCAATACTCATTTAACACCTTCAAAGGTGGCCATTTATGATGTCACTATTTTTATATATGATATATAATATTTTTATGTTTTCCTTATGCTTCTGTTTTTTTTCATTTTGGGTATACCTTTATGGTTCCCATTATGGTTAAACACGATATCTTCACTTTAGGAAGTGCGGACTACCGCCCCTAAAAGTGATTTGATTCGTTAATACCATATGTGGGATGTGTAAAGGATAAATTTAATGATATTATATATGTTATTATACTGGAATTATAATATACTCTTATATCATTATGATTCCATTCCAGAAAATACGAAATAGAAATGGAAGTAGCGTTCATGCGTACGTACGGCTTACCGTCTCCATGAACGGTGCATTTCATTTCTTACCTCTAAATGTGATGTAATATTATAAATACATGTATATGCTGAATATATATGATATATATGTTATCCAAAACATTAATATCATTCTGGATATAATGATACTTTGACCAAATTAACAACATGTAAGTGTAAGAGGTCTATTTTTGACTTAAGAACCAAATACCGAAAAAATGAACATTATTAACTTAAATGAGTACATGATGTTCATAACATGGTATAAAAGGAATAATGAACTTGAAAAAGGTTCATAAGCAAGTAGAGATTAACTCAAGTTTATTATTCAGGACATTAAAGAACGATCGAGTCAAGTCGGATACGAGGTATGGGACTTCGTCTCAATCTCCTTTCGTTGAGGCATATTTTATTTTATACACAACTTTCTTTTATACGGTGTATAAACCCCTTTGACTTTTACGCTTATTCAAAAGGAATATTTTTTATACGAAGCGTTTACTAAACGAAAAAAGGGAATGTTTTTGTCGTACGTATGCGGCGACAACGACTTCTCCGCTGTCGTAACCGTTATTTGAGTTTCGGCTTCCTCTACAAGCCATACCTTCTTTTTAAAAGAAAAATAAATACCATGTTTTACTTTTCTTTTATTTTAGTATTGAAAATGGTTTTCATAATGTTTTTATATCAATGTGTTGTATTGATATCTCGTGATTGAAATGTGGAAATTTTATGTTTCCTTTATGCATGTTTTATGTGATATGATTATGTTATGGTTCTTGGGCATTATTATGAAGACTGGTGGTTCCGTGATAAACTAAGGGCGGGTGAGCCCATTATAGCTCTCCAATGCATTGGGTAACACGAAGGAGTGAAACGTTAAGGTTTCTCCGAAGATATTTTAGGGAATATACTGTGATGGGTATTCCAAACGTAACCAAGAGGGTTACTCCCTACGTAAGAATGTTATGAATGCCTCAAGTTACCTTTATGTCTTATGATTTCTATGATTTATTCATGATTTTATGAGGTATGTTAAAGTGCCTATGTTTTATGGGTAAAGTATGATTTCATTCTTATGTATATATGAACTCATGTTTCCTTTCCATGTTTTTATAACCCATACTGAGCTTTTTATGCTCATCCCAAGTTTTTTTTTGAAATGTTTTTCACAGGTCAAGGGAAAGGTACATGATAAGATGATAGAGTCAAGGATGTGTCAAGAAATAATCCATGTTTTATTTTAAATGTGTTTCCATTGATGGGAATGAAGAATACTATCTTTATGTAACCACTTTGTTTATATGTGGAATGTAACGCAAGTTTTATGATCTAATTCTCTAAAACTCTAAACCCAAAAAGATCCTCATTGTGTAATCTTGTAATAACTCAAGATTAAGTAAGGTTTAAGGCTGGGGCCTTATAATAAATGTATCTCATTTGAGGTGAACTAATCTAGAAATCCTTGGTTCTATAGTAATTTCAATACAAGAGACTTATTAGACAACAACCAATTTGCTTCAACATCTATTTCAGCTACTATAACTCTGATTACAAGCACATGGTTAACTAGTGAAACTGAATCAGGAACACTTGTTTCACCTTTTCTCTTCTTAGCTGGTTGAGAATTGTAAGAAGAAGTCTTTGGAGGGCACTTAATACTTGTAATGTATATTGGTTTGGTTTGATCGGTATAAGGATAATAAAAAAGTTTTAGGTTTTAAGGTTGGGATATGGAAGGTTTCTTGGGGCCTGAGAGAGATAGGTGCGAGAGAAGAGGTGTTGTTGGAAATACAGGATGCTACATTTTTGTATAATTTAGGATTTAGGTATTTAAAAAATCAAAATAATACTGAAAAATTGAATTCAAATTTATTATCATGGAAAAATACATATTGGGTCATTATAAATAGCATAAACCAAAAGAAAATAATCTGGATAGTTTAGAAATAGAGAAAATTATAAAAGGCATGAAACTAACAATGTGAAAAGCTAATAGTGTGTCAAAACAATAGTGATACAATATGATGGTGAGACAAAAACAACAACAACAGTGATACAACTCAATGGCGTTTCACCCAATAACATCTCACTCATTGGTGTGTCATTCCCAATGGTGTGTCAACCAATGGTGTGTCTATAACGACCCATACTTTACATACATTTTTAATACTTCAAAAATTGAAGCACACTTATTACAACATATGATGAAACCACAAAGGACCGTATAGGTATAGTGTCTTTAGAAACTGTGAAACATAAACAACTGGTTCATAAATCTTCTACAGTGTCTCCCATTTATTTCATCATATCTAGGGTCCCTTTTAGAATATTCTACTTAATATCCATCTTCCTGACCTGGGGAAAAGAAAACATAAAAGGGTGAGCTCAAATGCTCAGCAAGGGCAAATAAAGGAATTAAAAATCATATCATATCTTTTTGAAAATCAAAACCTGCAAAAGAGATCATAATATCTTAACATGGAATAAATCATAGAAGTGAAAATAATATCACCATAATCATAACATGAAACTTGAAACTTTGTGGCATGCACACATAATCATGGAAAATCATTTCTTGTTAGTCATGACTCATTGCCAAGACTTTCTTAGTGGACAAAGTCCCTTTCTGAATCGAGTAACCCTCGTTTCAGTCCTGTTTCACTGAACCGGTATAACCTACCATTCCAGCCCTGTCTATCTCATGAGATATAAAATCTTTACCCAATGCATTGGAGGGAGATATAGGTCCCACCCATCTTATAATGAATCCTTTCTTATGTGTGCCACATAATCATAAAACATACATCATTGCATAACACATGTAACAAAAATGGGATTCTTGAAACATCATAACATCATAAATAAATTCATATAAGATAAAGGAATTCATAAAAATAATTCCATCACAACATGATCAAATCAATTTAATAATAGGGATAAAAACAGAACCCTTTATTATCTTAGATGGAAAATAATTTTGATAAAACACTTGAACTCCATTCTTGAGGAAAATATCCTTTCTTCTTCAAAAACATTTTTCCTTTCATAACATTTCATACAACTTTAAAATAAAAGAAGTTGATTAAAAATAAACTTGAAAACTTGTAAAGGAAGTTTCTTGGAAATAATGTTTTAAAAATCCATTCATGCCGTATAAGTTAAAAAAAACATTCTTCGTACTTTTGTCGGAAAAGTCAAAAAGTACCTCGTACGAAAAATGACAAAAGATTCATTTCATATCTTTTACAAAAAAACTTACCGAAGGGTAAAATTGGATATAAAATATTGTAGAAGGATGAAAATAATATTACATATTGATGAAACATGGATGTGGATGATAAAATACACCCCAGTAAATACTTACGAATAAACAATCTTGGATAAAAATGAGATTGTGATATTTCCCTTACCTTAGGTCCGATTAGCTTTGTATGTGTCTGAAGCTCCTGTATAATGGTTTAAATAATGTTATTGACTTATTCCAGAATCATACATATTGATATGATATCATATATGGTCATATTATTAGCTTCTTGTTAGTAATATTTCATTGTTACTTGTTACTCGGGTCTTTATAACTTTTTGTTCTTATGCGTGTTTTGTCAAATAAATTATTATTCTTATCTTTAGGTTATAGATAATTCATTTCCAGAATGGTATTAGTGTAGTATATACCATATTAATTCATTCAATTCATTTATATAATCATTATGAAATGAAGATCATGTAGAACGAGTCGCATCACATCGTGGAGACGGTATTCCGTACGTACGCACGAGTGATGATATCGTTCCTATGATCGTGGAATTGTATTGGGGTATATATATATTATTTCAGTATCAATATTACTTCATAATAATCATATATAGTTACTCATTACACCATTATACCCATCCTTGTAAGGTGATGGTGGAAAATAGATTACACCACGGCGTGGAGACGGTATTCCGTACGTACGCACGCGCGGTGATTTCTTTTTCCGTAGGATAGATAGATGGTGAAATAGGGTTGTTTCATACTTATAATAACATATCATTATATGAGTGATACTGATGTTATTACTTCATAATTAAACAACCTAAGAAGAAGAAGTGGAAGAAGAAATAAAGATGAAAGAATTGGTAACGGTAATTACCTCTTCTTTGAAGCGCCTTTTGGAGACCTCCTCTTAGGGAACTAAAATTGGTCTTTGAGGAAGACCAGAACCTATAGGATGTTGCTAGGGAAGTGGAGAAGAGATTTTGGCAGGGGTTGGCCGAGCTTGAGTGCTCAATTTGGTGTGAGGACGAGGGGGAGGAGGTGCCCTTTTATAAGGGAGGAGAGGGGCACCTTAGGAATATCTCAAAATATTATTTTATATTAAAGTCAAAATCGGTTTATAATGGTTCCAAAGGGTCTTATTTAGAATCTAAAGTTGGGATGGGTCGCAATCCTATCAACCAATAGGATTTAGACAAGTTTAGGGTATTATTTTAACCTTATCAATTAGATTTAACTCTAAGTTAATTAATTTAACTTTTACCATGTCTTTTTGTTTTCTTTCACTATATGGTTAATACACTTACTATAACATGCCAAACGAACCCCAAATTGTTTATTATTAATATATATATCCTTATCTAAGTCATTTGGCCGAACCTTAGATTTTTAGGAATAAAATAACAATTAATAATATAATATTTGATTTAAAAACTATTTTGTGTCAATTTTGACACTATTTGATATATGATTTTTGTGAAAGTCATAAAAGAATTATATGTTCTAACCAAGTTGATTAAATCAACACTAATATATCATAGTAACCTAGAAAATTAGTGGAATTCATAAAAAGTCTTAAATTACATTTATTTTGGTATTTATATTATCAATTATGTCAATATTTCATTAATAAGATAATTACTGCATCATCTTTGTGTCATAAATAAATTAAATTATTTGATGTCTAAAAATTACAAATAAAATACCATCATGTAGTAAATCTTATTAGATTTCTAATGAATATTTATAGTCGAATTTATCTTATGTATAACCCCATATTAAAAATGATTTACTTATTAAACTTTGATTTTAACTATTTTAACCCTTCTTTAAATAAATTAATAATAAATGTCCTAATCTAATCCAAGTGGGCCTAAATGGTCATATTGTATTCCTAAGTTTGTTTTTGGTCGAATTACACTTGTCCAATAGAATTAGGACATGTGTTAGGGTAATATTGATATCATATTTACCCTTAGTTACCCTATTTACTATTAACCGCGGTAAAAATAGTAAAAAGTTACTATTCACCAAAAAATTATTTTTATCTCATTGAACCACATTTTACTTACTGATATCAACCGTGTCTGTCGGATTTTTGAAATTCCATTCACAGAAGCGGTAAAATTAAGTTTTATGCAAAATTCAGTTTTTAACCTACCACTTAGTGGTTTCACTATTCATCAAAAATTGAAAGTTTTCAGAAAAATACCAAATTTTCACCCTAGGCTAATTTCGATATTCTGAGTCCAAAAATGAAGTCCATTTTGAAAAATAAAATTTATAAAATTTCAAAAAGTGGTTATTACTATTCATAACGGCTAGTTTTAATAGCATATTGTTGTTTAGTGAAACTCGGTATTGCGTACGACGCAAGCTATCGAGGAAGGTCGCGATTGCGTGTAAAGCAAGCCAAGGAAGTGTTGTGTAGAAAAAGATTCCTTTGATGATTTATATAAAATAAAAGTCTCGGGTGTTACATTCTACCCCCCTTAAAAAGAATTTCGCCCTCGAAATTCGTCACTTTGTAACAAACAGATGAGGATACTTCTCCCTCATCATATCCTCAAGCTCCCATGTAGCTTCTTCAAGTTGGTGGTTCCTCCATAAAACTTTCACCAAGCGAGTGGTCTTGTTTCGTAGAACTTTTTCGCTACGATCCAGAATCTCTATCGGCTGTTCTTCATAAGAAAGATCTTGCTCCAGCGGTACAACTTCTGAGCTGAGTACATGTGAAGGATCCGGTATATACTTTCTCAGGAGAGATACGTGGAACACATCATGAACTTGAGAGAGATTCGGTGGAAGCGCCAATCGGTAAGCTACCTTCCCAACACGATCCAGTATTTCGAAAGGACCGATATATCTAGGGCTCAACTTCCCCTTCTTTCCAAATCTCATAACCCTCTTCCAGGGAGATATTCGTAAGAACACTTTATCACCCACTTCAAACTCTAGGTCTTTTCTTCGGTTGTCGGCATAACTTTTCTGTCGAATCTGAGCTGCTCTTATGTGTTGTTGAATAGATCTAACCTTTTCTGCCATTTCATCAATGAGATCAGGTCCTAATAGATTTCTTTCCCCAACTTCATCCCAGCAAGTTGGAGTCCTGCATTTCTTTCCATAGAGAGCTTCATAAGGAGTCATCTGAATACTGGAGTGAAAGCTATTATTATAAGAAAATTCCACCAAAGGTAGGTGTTGATCCCAACCTCCTTTGAAATCCATAGAGCAAGCTCTCAACATATCTTCTAGGGTTTGAATAGTTCTCTCAGACTGACCGTCTGTCTGGGGATGATAAGCAGTGCTGAAACTCAACTCTGTATCCAGAGTATGCTGAAGACTTCGTCAGAACTTCGAGGTAAATCTCGGATCCCGATCAGATATAATAGAAAGTGGTACTCCATGCAATCTTACCACTTCCTTTACATATATCCTGGCAAGCTGATCTAGAGAGAAATCCTCTCTAATAGGAATGAAGTGTGCAGACTTTGTAAGACGATCAACTATGACCCAGATAGCATTATTGCCTTTGGATGTTTTAGGAAGTCCTGTGACAAAGTCCATAGTGATGTTTTCCCATTTCCATTTGGGTATGGGTAATGGTTGTAACATCCCCTTAGACTTCTGTCTCTTAGCTTTAACTTGTTGAAAAACCAAGCATCGAGAGACATATTCAGCAACATCTCTTTTCATGCCATCCCACCAGAAGTACTCTTTCAGGTCCCTATACATCTTCGTGCTTCCAGGATGAATAGAGAATGAAGAACTATGAGCCTCATCCAGCAGCTCCTTCTTTAATTCGGGGATGGGAGGAACACAAACCCGATTCCTGAACTTTATTATCCCATCACAATCAAGGTTGAATTCAGGAACATTTCTCACCTTCTTTTGTAACTCGACATCTTCTTTCTGTGCCTCTTTAATCTTCACATGTATAGATGGTTGAACATTCATTTGAGAAAGATAAGATTTTTCCCTTTCCATTATAATTCCAAGATCCATCCTTTGTAAATCCATAAATATTGGATCTTTTGTGATCCTCATCATGGATAAACTAGCATGGTCTTGTCGACTTAATGCATCTGCCACCTTGTTTGCTTTCCCAGGGTGGTAATGGATTGAGCAGTCATAATCCTTAATCATCTCCAACCATCTTCTTTGGCGCATATTCAGCTCCTTTTGTGTGAAAATATAATTTAAACTTTTATGATCAGTATAAATATCACACCTTTCACCATAAAGGTAATGCCTCCAAATCTTTAATGCAAAGATTACCGCAGCCAACTCCAAATCATGTGTTGGGTAATTTTGCTCATGGATTTTCAACTGTCGTGAGGCATAAGCTATCACCATATCATTTTGCATAAGAACACACCCCAATCCCTTCTTGGATGCATCACTGTAGATCACAAACCTTTCTCCACTACAAGGCAGTGTGAGCATGGGTGCACTGGATAACCTTCTTTTCAACTCCTTGAAATTCTCTTCACATTCCTCTGTCCAGACAAACTTAACTCCTTTCCGAGTCAACTTGGTGAGTGGATTAGATAATCGTGAAAAATATTTTACAAAACGTCGATAATATCCAGCCAAACCAAGAAAACTTCGGATCTCAGTTACTGTGGTTGGTCTCGACCATCTTTCGATAACTTCTGTTTTTGCTGGATCCACAGATATCCCCTCTTTTGAGATTATGTGACCCAAAAATGCAACTTTTTGAAGCCAAAATTCACACTTGGTAAATTTGGCATAAAGCTTCTCCTTTCTTAGGGTCTTCAATATAATTCTCAAGTGATCTTCATGCTCTTCCTTGCTCTTTGAATAGACAAGAATATCGTCTATAAAGACTACCACAAATTGATCAAGATAGTCTCTAAAGACTCTATTCATTAGATCCATGAAGATAGCAGGGGCATTAGTAAGACCAAATGGCATCACTATAAATTCATAGTGTCCATACCTTGTACGGAAAGCCGTATTTGGTATATCCTCCCTTTTGACCCTTAATTGATGATACCCTGAACGAAGATCAATCTTGGAAAAGTATTGAGCTCCGCGTAGTTGGTCAAATAAGTCATCAATGCGTGGGAGAGGATATTTGTTCTTGATAGTGATCTTGTTAAGTTCTCGATAATCAATGCAGAGTCTCATTGATCCATCTTTCTTCTTAACAAATAGAACAGGTGCTCCCCAAGGTGACGCACTAGGGCGTATGAATCCCTTATCAAGATTATCTTGGAGTTGCTTCTTCAATTCCTGCAACTCAATTGGGGCCATTCTATAAGGTGTCTTTGAAATAGGCAAAGCACCTGGTACGAGTTATATTGAAAACCCAACTTCATGGTTTGGTGGAAGACCAGGTAAGTCCTCCGGAAAGAAATCATCAAACTCTCGTACAATGGGCATATTCTTAATCGTGAGTTTCTCACCAACCATTTGAGATAAATAACCTTCATTTAGTGGAATCAATACCCATAAGATGGAAGAAATTTCCACTGGAAGGTTATGTTCATCCTTGCATTGGTATACGATCGTAGATTGATCTGGAATATGAAATGTGACTTCCCTTATTTGGCAATTCATATGAGCTCCATGTAGAGAAAGCCAATCCATGCCAAGAATCACATCAAATTCCACTAAAGGAAGGATCACAAGATTTGCAGGAAGCACCTTCCCACAAACTTCGATCGGAGAAGAATTATAAACTTTTGATGCGATTGATGTGCCATTAGGTGTTGTCACAGCTAACTCAACATCTAATTGTTGAGGTAATATGGTGATACCCTTAGAAAAGTCTTCAGAAATAAAAGAGTGGGTGGATCCAGAATCAAATAAAACATTTGCTACTTTAGAGTGGATGGTAAGTGTACCTTTCACCACATCGTTATCGTACCCCACATCGCTGATAGAAATTGCATGTGACTTTCCTTTGTCTTTAGCCTTAAGAGTTTGTTGACGTCGAACATCATCATCAACCCTTGGATTTGGGCATTGATTGGCATAATGCCCCATATCCTTGCACTTGAAACATTGAAGTGTAGTAGGTTCATTCTGTGTATCCCTTCCTTTGTTTGCATCATTAGACATCTTCTTCCCATTATCACGGCATTCAAATGCCCGATGACCTTCCTTTTCACATTTAAAACATTTACTTGTCCCTTTAAGACAACTCCCTCCTTGTTTCTTTCCACACTTTGAGCATAAGGAAAAGCTCATCTTCTTTTCCGTGTGCTCTTTAGATTTTTCTTTGAATTCCATCTTCCTCTTCTTATCAAACCCATGTGACTGATGGGTTACTCCAATCTCCATCTCGACTTTGAGAGCACATCGAATGATTTCCTCGTAGCTATTGAAGTCCCTTATGGCTAACGCCCTTCGAAGACTTGGTTTTAAGCCACTAAAGAATCGATCGATCTTACTCTCAGGTTGGATAATAATACCAGAAGCGTACCTTGCAAGTCTTGTAAAATTTGCTTCATAGGTACTAACAGATTCATCATCCCTTTGCTTCAGTTCAAGGAACTCTTTCTCCATCTTTGTTCGGAGAATACGAGGGAAGTACTTATTGAAAAATAAGTTCTTGAACTCGTCCCATTCCATAGACTCAATTTCATCCCTTTGCCTCGTATTCTTAATAAGATTCCACCATTGATCAGCATCTCCTTCCAAACGATACACTGCTAGGATGACTTTATCATGCTCAGAACATTGAAGAACTGAAAATATCTTTTCAGTAGTACTAATCCATTGTTCAGCAACTAATGGATCAGTAGACCCGCTGAAAGAAGGTGGACGTTGCCTCATGATGGATTCAACAGAATGTTGCTCCTTCCTTTGCTCGTTTGGAAGTCCTCCATGATTCATAGCTTGAGAAAGTTGTGTGAGCATGGCTACAAGATTTTGTATTCCAGCTCCCATATCGTTTGGTTTCTCAGGGGGACAATCATTGCATTGCCCATCGCATTCTGCATTAACACGGTTCCTTCGGGTTCCAGCCATTGACTAAAACCAAGAAGAATAGTGTGAGCAACACTAATTATAATAGGAAAACCACATAATTCAAGAATAAAATTTTCATGCTTAAGGTATTATCCTAGGTTATTCAAGGCCATTTCTAAAACACTAAGACTGTGTTCTATGCTTAGACTTATCCTTAGGGTTCTTACTAAGGCTTTCACATCCTAGTTTCCAAAGGTTGACTATACCTTTCCTCTGATACCAATTATAACGACCCATACTTTATATACATTTTTAATACTTCAAAAATTGAAGCACACTTATTACAACATATGATAAAACCACAAAGGACCGTATAGGTATAGTGTCTTTAGAAACTGGGAAACATAAACAACTGGTTCATAAATCTTCTACAGTGTCTCCCATTTATTTCATCATATCTAGGGTCCCTTTTAGCATATTCTACTTAATATCCATCTTCCTGACCTGGGGAAAAGAAAACATAAAAGGGTGAGCTCAAATGCTCAGCAAGGGCAAATAAAGGAATTAAAAATCATATCATATCTTTTTGAAAATCAAAACCTGCAAAAGAGATCATAATATCTTAACATGGAATAAATCATAGAAGTGAAAATAATATCACCATAATCATAACATGAAACTTGAAACTTTGTGGCATGCACACATAATCATGTAAAATCATTTCTTGTTAGTCATGACTCATTGCCAAGACTTTCTTAATGGACAAAGTCCCTTTCTGAATCGAGTAACCCTCGTTTCAGTCCTGTTTCACTGAACCGGTATAACCTACCGTTCCAGCCCTGTTTATCTCATGAGATATAAAATATTTACCCAATGCATTGGAGGGGGATATAGGTCCCACCCATCTTATAATGAATCCTTTCTTATGTGTGCCACATAATCATAAAACATACATCATTGCATAACACATGTAACAAAAATGGGATTCTTGAAACATCATAACATCATAAATAAATTCATATAAGATAAAGGAATTCATAAAAATAATTCCATCACAACATGATCAAATCAATTTAATAATAGGGATAAAAACAGAACCCTATATTATCTTAGATGGAAAATAATTTTGATAAAACACTTGAACTCCATTCTTGAGGAAAATATCCTTTCTTCTTCAAAAACATTTTTCCTTTCATAACATTTCATACAACTTTAAAATAAAAGAAGTTGATTAAAAATAAACTTGAAAACGTGTAAAGGATGTTTCTTGGAAATAATTTTTTAAAAATTCATTCATTCCGTATAAGTTAAAAAAACATTCTTCGTACTTTTGTCGGAAAAGTCAAAAAGTACCTCGTACGAAAAACGACAAAAGATTCCTTTCATATATTTTACAAAAAAACTTATCGAAGGGTAAAATTGGATATAAAATATTGTAGAAGGATGAAAATAATATTACATATTTATGAAACATGGATGTGGATGATAAAATACACCCCAGTAAATACTTACGAATAAACAATCTCGGATAAAAATGAGATTGTGATATTTCCCTTACCTTAGGTCCGATTAGCTTTGTATGTGTCCGAAGCTCCTGTATAATGGTTTAAATAATGTTATTGACTTATTCCAGAATCATACATATTGATATGATATCATATATGGTCATATTATTAGCTTCTTGTTAGTAATATTTCATTGTTACTTGTTACTCGGGTCCTTATAACTTTTTGTTCTTATGCGTGTTTTGTCGAATAAATTCTTATTATTATCTTTAGGTTATAGATAATTCATTTCCAGAATGGTATTAGTGTAGTATATACCATATTCATTCATTCAATTCATTTATATAATCATTATGAAATGAAGATCATGTAGAACGAGTCGCATCACATCGTGGAGACGGTATTTCGTACGTACGCACGAGTGATGATATCGTTCCTATGATCGTGGAATTGTATTGGGGTATATATATATTATTTAAGTATCAATATTAATTCATAATAATCATATATAGTTACTCATTACACCATTATACCCATCCTTGTAAGGTGATGGTGGAAAATAGATTACACCACGGCGTGGAGACGGTATTCCGTACGTACGCACGCGCGGTGATTTCTTTTTCCGTAGGATAGATAGATGGTGAAATAGGGTTGTTTCATACTTATAATAACATATAAGTATATGAGTGATACTGATGTTATTACTTCATAATGAAACAACCTAATAAGAAGAAGTGGAAGAAGAAATAAAGATGAAAGAATTGGTAACGGTAATTACCTCTTCTTTGAAGCGCCTTTTGGAGACCTCTTCTTAGGGAACTAAAATTGGTCTTTTAGAAATACCAGAACCTCTAGGATGTTGCTAGGGAAGTGGATAAGATATTTTGGCAGGGGTTGGCCGAGCTTGAGTGCTCAATTTGGTGTGAGGAGGAGGGGGAGGAGGTGCCCTTTTATAAGGGAGGAGAGGGGCACCATAGGAATATCTCAAAATATTATTTTATATTAAAGTCAAAATCGGTTTATAATGGTTCCAAAGGGTCTTATTTCGAAGCTAAAGTGGGTAGGGGTCGAAATCCTATCAACCAATAGGATTTAGACAAGTTTAGGGTATTATTTTAACCTTATCAATTAGATTTAACTCTAAGTTAATTAATTTAACTTTTACCATGTCTTTTTGTTTTCTTTCACTATATGGTTAATACACTTACTATAACATGCCAAACGAACCCCAAATTGTTTATTATTAATATATATATCCTTATCTAAGTCATTTGGCCGAACCTTAGATTTTTAGGAATAAAATAACAATTAATAATATAATATTTGATTTAAAAACTATTTTGTGTCAATTTTGACACTATTTGATATATGATTTTTTTGAAAGTCATAAAAGAATTATATGTTCGAACCAAGTTGATTAAATCAACACTAATATATCATAGTAACCTATAAAATTAGTGGAATTCATAAAAAGTCTTAAATTACATTTATTTTGGTATTTATATTATCAATTATGTCAATATTTCATTAATAAGATAATTACTGCATCATCTTTGTGTCATAAATAAATTAAATTATTTGATGTCTAAAAATTACAAATAAAATACCATCATGTAGTAAATATTTTTAGCTTTCTAATGAATATTTATAGTCGAATATATCTTATGTATAACCCCATATTAAAAATGATTTACTTATTAAACTTTGATTTTAACTATTTTAACCCTTCTTTAAATAAATTAATAATAAATGTCCTAATCTAATCCAAGTGGGCCTAAATGGTCATATTTTATTCCTAAGTTTGTTTTTGGTCGAATTACACTTTTCCAATAGAATTAGGACATGTGTTAGGGTAATATTGATATCATATTTACCCTTAGTTACCCTATTTACTATTAACCGCGGTAAAAATAGTAAAAAGTTACTATTCACCAAAAAATTATTTTTATCTCATTGAACCACATTTTACTTACTGATATCAACCGTGTCTGTCGGATTTTTGAAATTCCATTCACAGAAGCGGTAAAATTAAGTTTTATGCAAAATTCAGTTTTTAACCTACCACTTAGTGGTTTCACTATTCATCAAAAATTGAAAGTTTTCAGAAAAATACCAAAATTTCACCCTAGGCTAATTTCGATATTCTGAGTCCAAAAATGAAGTCCATTTTGAAAAATAAAATTTATAAAATTTCAAAAAGTTGTTATTACTATTCATAACGGCTAGTTTTAATAGCATATTGTTGTTTAGTGAAACTCGGTATTGCGTACGACGTAAGCTATCGAGGAAGGTCGTGATTGCGTGTAAAGCAAGCCAAGCAAGTGTTGTGTAGAAAAAGATTCCTTTGATAATTTATATAAAATAAATGTCTCGGGTGTCACAGTGTCACCCAATGGTGTGTCACCCAATTGTGGGTCACATAAAATTAAACACAACCAAATATTTTTCTTCCTAACTCATGTTTGATATAGATAAATATCTCAGAATATAAAGTCCTAATAAATATATCAGCTAATTGATGTTTTGTGCGAATAAATTAAATAGTGATATCACCTTTTTGAAAATGCTCCTTAAAAAGTTATGTATTGTATCAATTCACTTTGTACTAGAAAGTGATACTGGATTCTTCTAAATGTTTATCACACATGTCTTATCATAGTTTATGGGTACATGTCAAAATTGATATCCATAGTCTATTAGAGTGTGTTTCTTCTATAATATTTTTTCACAACAACTACAAGTAGCAATGTTTTTAGCTTCAGCAGTAGAGAATGCAACCAAAATTTTGTTTCATATTACACAAACAAATTAGAGACTCTCCCAAAAAGTGACATCTTATGGAGGTTCTTTTTCTATGTAATTTTACTAAAATAATAATCAAAATAACTCACCAAATAAAGTTATTGTCCACTAGGGTAAAACAATCCTAAATTGGTAGTATAATTGAGGTATTTAAAAATTATTTTAACATCATTTCAGTGTTACTCTTAAGGATTAGCTTAAAATAGAGAACACATACACACACTAAACATAATACCCGGTCGTCTAGTAGTCAAGTAAATAATTCATCCAATAATACCTTTGTAGCTAGTTTGATCCACTGGTTTCCTAGATTTATCAATATAAAACATACAGTTTGTACTCATAGGAACATCACAACTCTTAATTCTATCCATGTTAAATAATTTTAAAATATATTTTTTATATTTAGTTTGATTGAAAATAATCACTTTTTTATTTTGGAATATTTTAAATCCATAAAATAATTTGAGTTCACCCATTAAACTCATTTCAAATTTATTTTTCATAATTTTAGAAAACCCAGTACAAAGAGAATTTATTGATGATCAAAAAATAATATCATTAATATAGATTTTTACTACTAAAAAATATTTTTATGTTCGTTTTATAAAAAGTGTAGGGTCATATATACCTTTTGAAAATACAATTGGAATAATAAAATTACTGAGCTTATCATACCAATATTTAGGATCATATTTCAAACAATATTAATCATTTGTTGATTTAATAACTTGATTTGGAAAATGATGATTTTGAAAACTAGGGGATATTCTACAAAACTATCCTCAACTGTTAAACCATTTAAGAATTTAATTTTTACATACATTTGATAAATCTTAAAATATAGATGAGCTACATAAGAAAGAGGGATCCTTATAGACTCAAGTCTGGATACATGTTCAAATTTTTCCTCATAGTATATCACTTCTTCTTAACTATAATATTGTGCAAAAATTATATCATTGTTTCTAACTATAATACCAAAATCATAAACCTTGTTTCTAAACACCCATTTAGTGCCAATAATTGTGGTATCCATGAGTGTTTATAAATGATCCCATAATTTGTTTCTTTAAAATTTATTCAATTTTTCTTACATTGATATTACCCAGAATTCATCATTAATGGCTTCATTTATGTTCTTAGGTTCAAGATGAGACACAAATTCATAATATTAAACATGATTTCTTTGAGGAACTGTAGTATGTGTACCTATATCTAGATATCCTACAAAAAATACTATTGGGAGGTAATTAACAGATCTAATAGCTCAAGAAAAGGATGGACTGGTAACTTTATGATATATGGATTAATGTTTAAGAATTTCTATAAATTCTTCAGAATTGGTTTATTTTTATAACTATTTGACAACATAATAAAATGTTTTAGAATTTATGTTCATAGAAAAAAGTCATCCTCAAGTATTTCTAGGGAGGTATTAGGATCATGTGGATCAGTCTTATCAAATTTTACAGAAATAATTCTTCCATATTTTTGGTCTTCTTATTAAAAACTCAATAGATATTTATAGATATTGAATAACCAAGGGAAATTCCTTCATCACTTTTGAATGAACATTTATTCAAATTATTCTGATTGTTAAGAATAATACTTTAAAGAAAAAAACTATTAAGTAATTAACCTTATGTTTACTATTGTTCCACAATTCCTAAGGGGTATTCTTAATGGAAGTTCTAATTAAGACTCTATTTATGATATAGAAGGTTGTATTGGCAGCTTCTGGATAAAAATAAATAGGTAGGTCAGACTCATTCAACATGGTTCGAGCTATCTCTAGTAAAGTTCTATTTCTCCTTTCAACAACTATATTCATCTAAGGGGTCCTTGGAGAAAAGAATTTATTAATCTACCTATAATATGAGATAAAAAAATTTAAAATATTTATTTACAAACTCATGACCATGGTCACTTATTAGGATCTTAATTTTATGTCCACTATTATTTTATACAGACATAGCGTACATGGTAAAGTGATAAAATTATTTACTTTTGTAATATATAAAGTATACCCAGATATACCTATATAAATAATCTATAATAACATAAACATAGTTCTTCTTATTTAAACTATAAACCCTTGATGGTCCAAAAAAATACATGTGAACCAAATCAAGAGATTGAGAAGTCAACACTTCTTTCTTTAATTTAAAATAAACTTTGCGTTATTTCCCTTATTGGTAAGGGTTACACACTTTATCAACTAGGAACTCAAAGTTAGGTATATCCCTAACCAACCATTTCCTAGTTAGCTTCCTATGTGAGTGAATATTTAAATATAATAGTCTCATATTCCAAAGAAAAAATTCTTGTTGAAGGCACTTAAGCATGAAACATTTTTTGAAATCAAAGAATTGAAATCAACAACCTAGAAATTATCATTCCTTAAAGCTGTAAAAACTAAATAATTATTAGAATAAAAAGAATTAAAAGAATAATTTTCAAACATAAAATAAAATCAATCATCACATAACTCATAAATAATAAGTAGGTTATATTTTAAACCATAAAAAATAACACTTTAGAAATCAAAATTGAATTTTGTTAACGATTTTTCCTAGGACGATGATTTTTTACTTTTACATTACCACCAAAGGTGACATTGAAACCATAGACCGTTATAATAATACTAAAGAATTAATAATCTATAATCATATGACTTGCACAACCACAATCAAAGTAAGATAGACTTATACTAGAGGTCTTCAAGCATTTTTCATATAACAAAAGTTTAAAATAGAAAATGATTTTAGTACCCAAATATGTTTAGGTCTACAAATGTGAGAATTAGATATTTGGGAAGCTGCAATTTCTTTATGGGTTTCCTACAAAAATATTTTAAACTTATAGAAATAAAAACTCTTTTTGTTCCCTTAGAAAAATAGTTTGTAGAAGAACTCTCTAGATCAGACTTAGGCAGAAAATTGTTTTTTACAAGTCTCCTATGTATAGGATTATATCCTATTCCAGTAACATATTTAGCTTCTACTTTATTAAATAAAATATGATTAATATTTTATCTACCGTTTCTAAAATTTTATAAGTCTTTATCTATCTTCTCATTTGACAATTTATGTTCAATATTTTTCCTTTAAGAGTTGAGATTTTTTCTCTTTTCCAATAGACAGTTCAGATTTTCTATTTTCTATTAGATCATGATGTCTTTTGAGGACATTATATTTATGTTTTAATTCATTGAATGTATCCTCCATCATATTAAATTATTCAACTAATTATTCCCTAGATATTTAATAATCTAAATTTTCATTGTCAAGATCATCATATTTATACACATAGGAAACACATATTCAATAAGTAAATTATATGAAGCAGGTACCTTAGATATGTTAGTGATGAAACACATATCCTCTAAATATGACTTTTCTTTTTTAGGTGAAAAATCTGAATAACTGGATCTATCCTCTGATGCACTATAGTTGTATTTTATATCCTTTTTATATCATCTATATTTTCATTGTATTTATTTTTTTAATTCAAATTTTTATAGCGATCCTTAACATGTCCTTTACTATAACATTCATAGTAGAAACATTATTTTGTTGCATCATACCTCTTCCAATATTTATTATAATTTACTTTAGAGTCAGATTTTCCTTTGTAGTTTTGTTTGTGGAAAACCTTTTCTTCCTATAAAAATTTATAAACGATCTAGCTAGATGATCCATCTCCTCAGTACTATCTGGTGGAGATTCAATATCACTTGGATTAGAAACTTGAACTTTTTATTTCTTACTTTTTCATTTCCTTATGTTTAGATTTAGTATTCTTGAAGGCTACATAACTTCTTTTAGGATCTTAATCTTTTTCATTGTTTACCTTTTTCTCTTATTTGTACATAATAAGCTTACAAATCAGCTCCTTGAGAGGTAGCCTGCTTATGTCATAAGATTAGTTGATGGAGATAGATGTGCCTCTCCATCTTTCAGGTAGACATCTTAACAGTCCCATGATCTAATCCTTTTTAGAAACATGATTTCCAAGTGAGCTAATTGTGTTGAAAATTTCATTGAACCTGAGGTAAATTTCAAAAATAGATTCATCAGTCTTCATTTTAAAGTTATAAAACATAGTAGTATAATTATTAATCTGAATCTCCTTAACATTTAAAGTTCCCTCATAGGAAGAATAAGAAGTGTCCCAAATCTCATAAGAATCTTTTAATACAAAAATTCTATTTAAACATTCATCTTATAGTGCACAAAAAAGGGAATTAATTTCCATATATTTATTATTGTGAGATAACTTTATATAATAATACCAATATTTTTTAGTAGTTTTAGGTACGAAATACTCATCCTCTATAGGTTACCAAATATAAAAAATCATTATTTTTATATGAATTATCATCATAATATTCCATTGAGGATACTTGTTTCCATTAAAGAAATGAGTTATGTTTGTAAGAGAACCATATTTTCTAGAATTCATATTTAAAGAATTAGATTAAGAAATAATAAAAAGTTAAGATCTTTAAAGATTAAATAAAATCATAGTTAAAAATATTTTGAAGTGTTTAATACAAAATAAAACAAACATTTGATACCAAATTTTGATTTAAGTGAGTATCTCAAGAGGGGGGGAATTGAGTACCCAATAATTTTTTTAAAAAATGATTAATTTGAAAACCCCCAATTAATTTAAAAAACCTATTTAATAAATATAGAATATCATTATAAGTTATAATCATTAAAAAGGTTTCTTAAAGATTTATTAGTTATCTGTAAGTAATATACAATATCACTTAGTCCTTTGAAATCAATTTACTTAACTAAAATCATATAAAAAACTAATAAAGAATATCTATAAAATATTATTTTTTATTTGGTTAAGAAAATTTTAGTTTTGAAAGTATAGATAATGTAAACAAATACACACAGTAGAGATTTGAAACAAGAGGTTCAATATCATGTTTCGACTTAGTCCTCTTCACTTGGTGATCACCTACCACTAAGAATCTTATATAAACTAAACAAGTTTATCCACAACCCGGATCAGGTTTTACAATATTTTCCAAACTATCCAGGTCACACATGACTTATTTCATAGTTATACATGGGAGTGTAGTGAAACATGTCACACATGTACCACTAAAGTTGTTATATATGGGAGTTTAGGTGTAAAACAATTAAGAGAATATATCATGTTTCTTCCAATTCAGCATAGGAGATAGTGTGTGTGTGGTAAAATAGAGTAGAACCCCTAATGGTCAATATGTATGAATAAATAAAAATAACTGAGAAATCTAAAGGTGTAAGGATATAAGTGCTCACTATGTTTCAGTGAAACTCATGATGCCTAGTATGCATTTGGATATGGATCATGAGTCGAGTTATCTTGAAATATTCAGAAGAACAGAGTGTCACATACTCTTGATCTTGACTGCAGAAAGTCTCTTGATGTAATGATGTAGTTCGACTTCCCATTTGAGAGATTGTAGGATGTATCGGTTCATATATTCTGCCCTATATGTGCTTTTTTTAAGCATGATATTATTATTTTTCTATCAATTCTATTTCAACTCCTATTACAAGTGGGTTTCTTCTTCGTCTCTTTAATAGAAGTAGTGGGAATAATATCCACATGCATCTGGATATTATGCGTACTCATAAAACATGTATAAAATCCTTTTAAATTAATTATTTTAATCATTTAGGAGACAATAATTAACATAAATTTGTTATTATTTTAAATAATATATCAATTAAAAATATTTAAATAAAAAGGTATGTTAGAAATAGTAGTGGTGAGTCCAAGAACTGTGACTAAATACTGGTGGTGTCTCAAAGTCTGGTGGCATATCATTCTAGAGGTGTCTAAGGCATGAAGGTGTCTCATATCGGTAGTGTAACACTATCAGTGTGTTATATAGGTGGTGTATTGTACAAATCCAAAATTTCACTTCATTGGATGGGTCTTGTTTGATGGTTGTTCGGATCGGCGATGTCTCACACTTTACTGATTTTATACTCTAGTGGTGTGTCATCAGATTGTGTATCAGACATATAAATGTGTCCATGATGATGGTGATTCATCGAAAATGGAGACTCATATTCCTCAACGTCTCATACATTTTCAATTTTCCAGATCATCGGTACGACATCTAGATAGGGAGTCATTTTCTGGTGGTGTGACAAGTTGACGTTGTCTTAACCTCAATAGTGACTCATACTTAGTCAATTCCATCACATGTATCAGATTATAAAATACATAAAAAACATTAAATTAATTAATATCATTAGAATCATTATTTTTTGATCATTAAAACAAGGAGGTCAACAATTTCCCTAGGAGGTCAACAATCTCTATAGGAGGTCAATATGGAATACTGCCTCCTCAAAGCGATGTGATACATTCACAATTTTAATGGAATGTATTATGGAAGGTTTAATAAACATATATGATATATATGAAATATTTATGATATTAATGGAATATTTATCTATCTATACATATAACATATCATTTTCTTCTTTACAATTCACACACTAAAAAAGTGGTAGTGTTGTCCGTGGACGTGCGAACCATCTCCTCGTTGATGTGATGTGATTCTTCCTTTTTCATCACCACATCACAATAAAAATATATATAAGTATATATAATTAAATTATATGGTATTTATGATATAATGGGTTTTTTTTAAGATAAATGTTACCTTCCTTCTTTCTATAATGATTAGTGAGAAATAGGAACGTTACTCTTGTGTACGTATAGCCTACCATCTCCATGATCATAACGTTAATTTTTCATAACCATATTTCTTGTTTGATTTTAAAATTATAATTGATGTAAAAATTTTATTATCATGTCTTTTTATTATTATGGATATGTTTTAATAATGACCCATTAACCATAGTTGACAAGTGAAATAAAAGTCAGTTTTGACACAAAATCCAATTATGGTCAAAACATCCGACATAAAAATTATTGATTAATTAGTTATATATAACTTGTTTAAAAGTGAAATAAAAATAATATTAAACTTTTAATATGTTCTAAAGAACCTAAAAATTTAACATAATTTTATAATTCCAGATGATAGAGGACCATCACGATGAATCAGGCTCAAGGTAAGGGGTTTCTTAACTCAATTTTCATTCTTTGGGATATATTTCTATGTCATTGGTTATATTATGCCAAGAATATGTGTGAAATTAACTCTGATTTTATTATGATATATTTATACTATTATTGTTTGGATTATCATTTGTAGAACATAATTATTTCATTGATTTAGTCTCACTCTAATGATATGATCTATGCATGGAATTTTTATCCCACTTTTTACATCTGTGAGATGGATGTCATATTCACCACATAATTCTTTTGTGTGGTGTATCTACTACACATTTTGATATGATTTATTATTAATTATTATATCTTAATGGTATTGAAATGTTTCATTTGATGTTTATTACCTTGGGGATTTCTGATTCAGATGTTACCATAGTTGTAAAGGAATTTCTAGTATCGCTTTTATTTCTGTGAGACTTATGTCATATTCCCACTCATTTCTTTTGTATGGTCTGCATACAGTCCATTTTATGTATCATATAATGAAGTTATTTATTATAATGTTTTTTATTATTTTTTTTAATTTTATTCCTTCATGATATTTATGATTCAAAATGTTTCAAAGTGGTCTAAGAAACATTAAATGTATAAAGAATATGTTCCTCAAGAATGTTTTTAAATATCTTTTAAGGGAATTTTCAATCATCAACATAAAATAAACTTATTGTGACTTATCCTACACTGGAATATTTTTTTATTGAAACCATATAAATTATTTATTTGTATGGATTATGATTTTTTAAAAGATATTATTAAGGAACCCATTTGTTTTCCACGAGTTAATCTTATTTCAAAGAGATTGTTATGGAACTCTTTTCTTTTCCATGGGTTACTCATGTTTCTAATAGATTTTTTATGGAAACCATTTATTTTCCATGGGTAAATCGTATTTCAATGATATTTTTATAGAACATATTTTTTTTTTCATTGGTTAATCACATTTCAAAGGGATTTGTATTAAACTCATTTCTTTTCAATGGGTTTATCTGGTTAAAAATGAATAATGAATTTATATGAGTTCTATGATGAAAGGGTTTTATTTAGGATATGATACATAAGAATTATAAGAAACATGTGATCCCAACATAGCTTATATGATGGGTTTAGCCCCATTATATTTCACAGGTGAGCCTGATATATCTTATACAAAGGTTTGATCCCCATTATAGCTTATGAGAAGCAGGTGAGCCTGATATAGATTATATAAAGGGTAAACCTCATTGTAGCTATCCAATGAAATTTTTAATGATAATTTTGGAAGTCATACATATGGTTATTCCAATCAAAGTGGTTTTAAAAGGATTTTATGAAAGTGATGCTAAAAGATACCCAAAAGAGTTTTAATTATGTTTTATGGGTTTTTAATATTTCTAATGGTAGAGATTGATATCACATGGATTTTGATTATAGATTTTAATAAATATTGTATTGTACATGTTTTCATATTTGATGATCCAAGTATTTATAGGTATGATTTATTTTATGACTCACTCATGTACTTTGTGTTGAGATGGTATGTGGAGTATGATATACTATATAATACCAAATGTAGGATCGAAATAATATAGATATTGTATGTAGTATCTAATGATGCTCAAAATACAAGAGGGGGGTGAATTGTATTCTTTAAAAATTCTTTGGAACATTTAAAGATGGTTATGTTTAACAAGGTTAAACAAGATAATCCACAAAACCCCTAGTTTTATACTCTTTCTAGATTCCAGAAATATGATTCTGAGAAAGTGATTCCGAAAATATGGTTCCAGAAAAAGAAACTTAATGAAAGTTTACAAGGATAAAGATTATACCTTAAAGCGTATAGAATCTAACTAAATCAGAGTACAAGTATAAGGAAGTACAATAAATTTATACTTTCCTTAATAATACAAATATACAGTGGAAAACATGTAACAAAACAAGTAACAAATAGTAAATATTTTAACCCAAAGAGAAGGGTATCCAACAACCTTGGATAAAGGTCTCTTGATTTATACTTTCAAGAAATTATGTCTTACCCACACCAGGGTAATCCCTCGATATGGATATCAGAGTTTGTCTTGCTATCCCCGCAAGACCTCAACTTCAAGGAAGTTGGAACCTCTGTATTCCTCGGCAAGGAAGCCCTCAAACTTCAAGGTAGTCGGCACCTTTGTCTTCCTATCCCCAGAAGCCCTCGAATGTAATCACCAACATTCAGATTCGCACAAATCAAATCTGAATGAGAAGTTCAGTATGGACAAGGCATGAGAGTCTCTCTCTAGAAATCACTTCAGCAGCTTATAATCTCTAGTCATAGAACCATTGTGAGCTCTTTCAAATGAGCTCCTATTTATAGGCACAGCTTCAATGGTCGACTCCCTCCTCCAACGGTCATATTTTTCCTTGAATTTCAGAGGGATTTGTACATGTGTCACTCACCCAATGGTTAGTTAGTAATTAAATACACGACATCGTTTTATAACAAAACATTTGTAAGCATAACCAAATTCAAGTATTCAGAATGTAAGTAAAAATTTGGATTCTAACTAAAAATTCATTCGGAGTCTATAATATAAGAATATTATGATTTTGTTTATCAGAGAATTAGTCATTAGAATTTGTAATGAAAATTCACAATTAGAATTCTTTATCAGAATTCATAATGGGAATTCGTAATCATAATTCTTCATCAGAATTCATAATGGGAATACGTAATCAGAATTCTTCATCAGAATTCATAATGAGAATTTGTAATTAGAATTATTCATTAAAATTTGGAATTAGAATTTGTAATTAGAATTATTCATCAGAATTATTAACGAGAATTCATAATCAGAATTCGTCATCAGAATTCGTAATGAAACTTCATAAAAGTTCATACTCAAAATTTATAGTATAACTTCATTAGAGTTCATAACCAGAATTCAGAGTGGAACTTTATAAAAGTTCGTATTTAGAATTAAGATCCTAAAACAGAATGCTTCATATCTAAGTATCATATGATTCTGAGGTTTTAGACATGAAACTGAAAAAATACATTTAGGAAAGATAATGAATAATGACAAAATCTGGTAAGGTTAAATATCCTTATGAAAGTAAATTTTCCTTAGAATTAAAACACAAGGTAAAATGAATTTTTCCTAAAGATAAGGTGTTTTTGATTTTCAAAACAAGAATGGATGGTGAAGTCATGAGGATAACTTAGTGACTTAATAATCTCCCCAAAGCATGAAGGAATGGAAAATTCATAAGGAAAACCTTATTGACTCAACAATCTCCCCCTTTTTGGAAAGCACAAACAACCTTACGAAAAAGAGTATAAGGAGTTAGAAAATATTTTACTATACCTTGTAAATAAAAGTTGTCTCCCTTTGTTCATGGACAACGGTAAATACGACTAACTCCCCCTTTGGCTTTGAAACACTAAGGATCGTATTCTAGATTTTTGGAATGAGAATTTTCATTTGAATGTGGAAATCTTTATAGTGAGAACTCCCCCTTAGAATTCTTTTTCTTTCTCCCCTTTAGAATTATTTTTCCTTCTCCCCCTTTTTTATTTTCAAAAAGAGTTTTAGGGAATGGAAATAAAATATGGTACCTGAAATATTAGTATAAACATCCAAACAAAACAATGAACCATGATTTCATTAGAATTGGAATAATTTTTACGAGGGAAAAATACAACAAAAGATCACATTTGGATATATTTTTCTTCTTTTTCCTTGGGTATCATCTTTTTCACAATTGTCTTGAGATTTTTGAACTCCTTAGAAAAACCAATATACATCTTTTTAAGAGTGTCATCACTGATTAGCATAACTTTACAATTCCTCAGCTTGGAACTGTAAGAGATCTTGAAGGATTCTAGACACCGAACTATTATCTTGGAAAGAATAGCTAGGTACATAATAATATGAGCTCTCAAATTCCCAATTTTGATATTCTTAATCGTATGTAGAATATGACTCATGAAATTGATTTTCCTTATATTTACCAAGAAATCCAATATATATATGTCACTCTTCTTAAATTTTTCCTTATCAACTCTTCTTGGTACGAAAAAACCTTGAACCCATAACTGTAGGTTCTGATTGTTGATGGATAAGTGAGAAATCTTTGTGGTCTTGTATTCAGAAATTCCAAGACATTGCATAGCCTTTACCTTTACAAAACTTCCTTTAACATCTGGAAACTTGTGGGAACAAAACTGGGGTTCCCCTTCATAGGATAACTCTACCAAGCTAGCATCCTTGGTGCATGAGAGTTTATAAGCTTTTCCATAACTATTGAAGGAAAATTTTTATTTGCCATCTTCATTAAATAAAGAAACAGACTCATAAAATTCTATAAGCAAATCCGAATAAACCAAGTCTTGATTCCCTGGCTTTGATATGCACACACTCTCCCATCCATTGAGCTTGATATTCTTATAAATAATAGAATCATACTTATTAAAGAAGTTTAGATGGACCAACCTTTCCCTATAAACTTGCCTACTTGAGATTGGATTCATGGTAGACAAATCTTAAGAAGAGGCTTCTGTAGACATTTGTATTGGAGGAACTCTAAGAGATTCAGAACGTGCTTAAGAAAGGGGAGAAGAACTTCAGCACACGATAGCTTGAGAACTGACGTGGGACAAACCTTCGGGGGTCCTTTATATAGGCAATGGAAGTGACCTTTCATCTTCCAATCCAATCTAACAGTTGTGAAACCTTCTAATCAGATCTAACGGTTGATATGAAAACCACAAGGAAAATTTCAGTTGAATCTGATCTTTTGAGGTTTTAAAAAGAAATCATATTTAAGAAAACTAGAATCAGATAATTTAAAGATAAACTAAAAGCAAGTAAAAAAATGACTACAAAAACTTAGGTAAGGATATTATACCTTTCAGATTTCTAGGAAGGTTATTCGTAATAGATCATATTCTTCTTGAAAATTTTAAAAAACAAACAAAATTACTACAAAAACCTCCAATACGAAAAATAATTTGAGTACGAAAAAAATCATTATGAAAATAAATTCAAATACGATAATTTCATTACGAAAATTTCAAGTACAAAAAAGTCAATACGAAAATTTCAAGTACGAAAAATTTCGTTGCGAAAATTTCAAGTACGAAAATGTCACTACGAAAACTTCAAGTATGAAAAATTTCGTTACGAAAATTTAAAGTACAAAAATGTCAATACAAAAAAAATTTAAAAAAAACTCATTACGAAAAATTTTCAAAAAGGCATTATGAAAAATTATCAAAAACTCATTATGAAAACTTTTCAAAAAAAATTCATTATGAAAACTTTTCAAAAACTCATTACGAAAATTTTTCAAAAACTCATAATTTGATATAACTAACAAAAAAATGTACTCCCCTATGAAAGAGAGTTTATTACTATAAGAAGATTGGTTTAACAGAGATTTAATTAAGGAAAACTACTTTACAGTAATCATTCTTAAATTCTATCTAATTTATTCAAATCTATCGAAAGGTAATGATTTTTTGAAAATGTCAACAAGTTGATCTTGAGTTCCAATAAATTAAAGAATGATATCTCCTTTTAGTGTGTGATCCCTAAGAAATTGATGCCTAATATCTTTATGTTTTTCACGAGAGTGATGTGCAGGATTTTTACTAAGGGAAAATGCACTTGTATTATCACACAAAATTTGTGTTTTGGTAAAACTCATACCATAGTCTGTGAGTGTGTGTTGCATACACAACACTTGAGCACAACAACTTCCAGATACTACATATTCAGCTTCAGCAGTGGAAAGTGCTACTGAATGTTTCTTCTTTCAAGACCAAGAAACTAATGAATCTCTTATGAAATGACAAGTTCATGATGTACTTTTCCTATCCATTATAAACCCACCAAAGTCAGCATTTGAAAATCTTTTTAAAATAAAATAATTTCCAGAAGTATAAAAGAGTCCTAAATCCATGGTTCCCTTTAAATATAAAAAATTATTTTCACTGCCTTTAAATGTGATTCCTTATGATTGGATTGATATCTTGAACATAAGCATACTGAAAACATTAAGTCTGAATGACTAGATATCAAGTATAGTAGACTTCCTATCATAACTCTAAAAGATATTTGATCCACTGGTTTCCTAGCTTCATCAAGATCAAGTGAATTTGAGGTACCAATATGAGTACTAATACTCTTAGTGTTGTCATATCCATACTTTTTAACAAGATCTTTAATATACTTATGTTGATATATATATATGTTCCTTCTGGTTTTTAAGAAATTTGAGAACCAATGAAAAATGTTAACTCACCCATTATACTCATTTCAAACATAGATTTCATCAGATCCACAAAGGAATCGATTAGAGATTGCTGAGTTGAACCGAATATAATGTCATCAACATAAATTTGAACAATAAAAACATTTTTCTTATCTTTCTTTATAAAAAGGGTTGGATCTGCATTTCCCTTAACATAATTATTTTGAAGCAAAAATCCTATAAGTCTATCATACCATGCTCTAGGTGCTTATTTAAGTCCATATAAAGCTTTGGTAAGTTTAAAAACATGATCAAGATATTTTTTATATTCAAAACTAGGAGGTTGTTCTATATAAACTTCCTCTTGGACATAACCATTAAGAAAATCATATTTTACATCCATTTGAAAACGTATAAAATTTAATAATGATTAAAAGGCAAGTAAGATACGAATAGATTCAAGTCTAGCTACTGGAGCATAGGTTTCTTCATAGTCTATTCCTTTTTGTTGATTATAGCCTTTAGCAACTAATATAGCTTTATTCCTTACAATGACTCCATTTTAATCACATTTATTTATGAAGACCCATTTTACTCCAATAACAGTAGTTTCCTTAGGTCTTTCAAAAAAGTTCAATACTTTATTTCTTTCGAATTCATTTAGCTCATCTTGCATAGCTTTGATCCAATCATCATCACCTAAAGCTTCAATAGTGCTTTTTGGTTCTAATTGGGAAAGAAATGCAAGATGTTTTATTTAATTCCTTAAGGAAATTATAGCCCTTACGGGTTGATTTACACCACCAATGATACTATCACTAGGATGATTCTTCAGAAACGACTGATTTGGGTTTTGTGAAACCTGTTCATCAACATAAGGTAGAAAATCTTTTGGGGTAAATGTTTCAGAACCATTTTCTTGAACATTTTCCTTATGAGAAAGATATTTTATCAAAGGTTGATAATCAGTTTTTGAAAAAACATCTGAAGATGTAGGTTGGGTTTATTTAAAAACAAAAGGATCAATTTCATTAAATTTGACATGTACTGTTTCTTCAACAGTATAAGTGTTTTTATTGAAAACTCTATAAGCCTTAGAAGTTTTGGAGTAGCCGAAGAAAATTCCTTCATCATATTTTGGTGAGAATTTATGTAGATTATCTTTAGTATTCAAAATTAATACCTTTCAAACAAAAACCTTGAAGTAGGAAAGTCTAGGTTTTCTACCATTCCATAAATCATAAAGAGTTTTATTAAGAAAAGGCTTAATCAAAACACAATTTATAGTATAAAAAATAGTACTTACAGCTTCATCCCAGAAATTTCTTGCTATAGAATATTCACTCAACATGGTTCTAGTTATCTCTTGAATAATTATATTTCTTCTTTCAACTACACCATTTTGTTAGGAGTTCTAGGTGCTAAAAAGTTGTGAGTTATACCTTTTATACTACAAAAAGTTTCTAAATCAGAATTCTGAAATTCTCCACCATGATCACTATGAATAGTTTTCAATGGTAGATTTTTCTCATTTTTAACTTGGGATCTAAAACTTTTAAAATAAGAAAAATCTTCAGCTTTCTTTGATAGAAAATAGAACCAAGTAAATATAGTGTAATCATCAACTAAAACAAACACATAGTATTTTCCACCAATGCTTCCAATTTTTGTTGGTCCAAAAAGGTCCATATGCACTAACTGTAATGCATCAGTTGTTGAGACTTCTATGACTAATTTAAAACACGATTTGCATTTCTTTCCATATTAATAAGGGTCACAAACTTTAGATGAATCAAATCTAATCTCTGGTAGATCCTTAACTAATATTTTCTTTGAGAGTTTGAATAGGTTTCTAAGGTTACAGTTTCCTAACCTTGTATGCCACAACCAAGAATGATCTTCCACTGCACTAAGGCAAGGTAAATCTTGGTTCCTAAGGTCTTCTACGTTTAAATCTTATATATTCTCTTATTTATGGGCAGAGAGAATAAACTCTTCCTTGGAATGGTGTACTAAGAATTTATCATTCCTAAAATTCACAAGGTAACCTTCATCACATAATTGGATTATGATAATGAGGTTTCTCTTAAGAACTTTGATAGATAAAACATTTGAAATCAAGGTTTTTTCAAGAAGAACAATGTTACCTATACCGATAATTTCTCCCTGATCATTGTCTCCGAAAGTAACTTTTCCTCCTTTCATCTTAATAATCTTTTCAAAATAGTATTTTTTACCAGTCATATGTCGGGAACATCCAATATCCATGTACCAAGTATTGATATTTCTATCTTCTCTATTTTTTTGAAAATAAGAAAAAGTTAGGTTTTCAGAATCTAGACTTGCTTGGATCTAGAAATCTCAGAAAGTAAAATTTTAGGCACCCATATATTTTTGGAAAAATAGCCTTTATGAAATCCTGAAGATTGGGTTTTGTTTAGGGAACATTTTTTCCCAGTGCCCACCACACTGACACTTAGTGCAGAATGGATCACTTTGAGGAACAAAATAATTGTTACTAAAAATTGGTTTAGAACCAGTATAACTAAATCCAGAACTATTCTTTAGAGGTCTGATTTAAGAATACATTTTATCAAAATTTTCCTTACCTAAGGTAAAGTTTGACAAACACTTCCTTAAGGAAAATATTTCAGATTTCAGTTTGATAACTAAGTTATTTTCTTCTAAAACATTTGATTTGAAACTAGAGATAGGCTCAAAAACATTTTTCTTAGAAATTACATTTTCTAGATCTTTAGAAAGCTTATTCTTCTCAAAATTTACTTCCTCAAGATTTTTTGAAATACTTTCAAAATAAACATTTTTCTTATCAAGATCTTTAGAAAGATCTGATATTTCCTTAGTAAGAATTGTATTCCTAGAGTTTTCCTTATCAAGATTTTTGATGAGTTTTGAATTCTCAATCTCAAAAAGATTAACAAAACTAGAAACTTCTTCATAGGTAGGTAAAGTATTATCTTCATAAAAAGAATTATAATATTTATCATTACTATAATTCTCGTTTAAAGAAACATTGGTCACTGATTCAGCATTGTGTACCTTAGCCATTAAAAAATGATTTTCAATAGGTAGTCTGGCTATTAGACCAAGATTATTCTTTCCAATAGATTCATAATCTGAAGATTCATCTGAAGAGTCACCACCACTGGCACTCCATGTGTCATTAGCTTTCAAGACTTTCTTAGCTTTAGCCTTGTAATACGTCTTTCTATTTCTCTCAGAATTATTTTCCTTTCTTTCTTTTATCTCGAGCATAGGAGAATCAGGCCTTATATGTCTAGCTCTCTTGCATTCATAACATGTGACTTATGAATCTTTCTTATCTTTCATTTCTTTCTTCTTATATCTATATTGAAAGTTCCTTTGTCTGGCTATCTTAGTCATCCTTCGAGCAAGATTTTCTAACTCATTCTCTGAAGATTCACTTCCACTAGATTCGGATTGGATAATAACCTTATTATATTTGGATATATTAACTCTCTCAGGAGTCTTAGCTTTCATATGATTTGAAGTTGTAGTAAAATCAACACTTCTATTTCCATTTTTCTTCTTTATGTTGTTAGCATCTCTCTTCATTCTGGTCTCATATTGAAGAAGAGTTCCAAACAGTTCATCAAGAGAAATCTGAGTAACCTTTTTGTTATCATAAATAGTTGTTCTCTTAGATTACCACTCATTCAGCATGATGTCTATGATATTATCAATAAGAACTTCATAATCTAAACTTTTCTCACCCATAAATTTTAAGCTATTCACAATAGTAGTGAATCTTTGTTTCACCTTACATATAGGTTCTCCATAAGGAAAATTAAAACCATGATATTCATCTCTGAGCATTGCTCTTCTTGTTTCAATAACTATGGAAGTTCCAAAGTGAGTAACTTCAAGTTTCTTCGAGATACAATTTTCTACTTCACAAGATGAAATTTGGCTATATATATTTCTATTCATAGAGAAAAGAAAAGTATTGTGTACCTTATAATTCAATTGATATTCATGATTTTCATGATTAGTAAAGGTACTAAATTCTTTATCAAAAATTTTATATCCTCCTGTAAGTATAACAAAATTATATACACCAGTATTGATAATAAAGGTCTTCACATGATCTCTCTAATATTCATAGTCATTTCCATTAAATGTAGGTAGTCTTGTAGGATTGAGATTATCTATAGAACCAACATTGATTCCTTCCATCTTTAAGAAAAAATTCTTTCCACACAAAACTTGCTAGTAACAAAATTTTGTAAACAATGAAAATATTCCTAAGGAAAGAATATATCTAAGAAAAAATGAATCTGAACTTTATGAATCCAAAGAACAGATTCTGTAAAATATGTGATTCCAGAAATTCAATTCCGAGAATTCTCTTCTGAACCTAACTTTGCGATTTATTCAGATTGAACCAATCCTCCGATACTAATTGTTGAATTGGTATAGGGTTCAAAGTCACCTGCTCTGATACCAATTATTGAGATGGTATGTGGAGTATGATATACTCTATAATACCAATTATAGGATTGAAATAATATAGATATTGTATGTAGTATCTAATGATGCTCAAAATACAAGAGGGGGTGAATTGTATTCTTTAAAAATTCTTTGGAACGATGGTTATGTTTAACAAGGTTAAACAAGATAATCCACAAAACCCCTAGTTCTATACTCTTGCTAGATTCTAGAAATATGTTTCTGAGAAAGTGATTCTGAAAATATAGTTCCAGAAAAATAAACATAATGAAATTTTACAAGGATAAAGATTCTACCTTAAAGCATCTATAATTTAACTAAATCAGAGTACAAGTATAAAAAAAGTTTAAGAAAGTTATACTTTCCTTAACAATACAAATATGCAGTAGAAAAATTTTAATGAAACAAGTAACAAATAGTAAATATTTTAACCCAAAGAGAAGGGTATCCAACAACCTTGGATAAAGGTCCCTTGATTTATACTTTCAAGAAAGTTTGTCTTACCCACACCAGGGTAAGCCCTCGATATGAAGATCGGAGTATGTCTTTCTATCCCCGCAAGCCCTCAACTTCAAGGTAGTTGGAACCTCAGTCTTCCTCAGCAAGGAAGAACTCAAACTTCAAGGTAGTAAGCAACTCTATCTTCCTATCCCCAGAAGCCCTGGAATTTAATCACCAACATTTGGAGTTGCACAAAGAAAATATGAATGAGAAGTTCAGTATGCACAAGGTATGAGAGTCTCTCTCTAGAAATCACTTCAGCAGCATGTAATATCTAGAGTCATAGAACTGTTGTGACCTCTTTCAAATGAGCTCTTATTTATAGGCACGGCTTCAACGGTCGGCTCCCTCCTCCAATAGTCATATTTTTCCTTGAATTTTAGAGGGACCTGTACATGTGCCACTCAACCAACGGTTAGTTAGTAATTGAATACACGACATCGTTTTATAACAAAACATTTGTAAGCATAACTAAATTCAAGTATTCAAAATGTAAGTAAAAATTCGGAGTCTAACCAAAAATGAATTCAGAATCTATAATATAAGAATATTTAGATTCTTTTTATCAGCGAATTTGTCATTAGAATTCATAATAAAAATTCGTAATTAGAATTCTTCATCAGAATTTCTAATAGTTTTTCGTAATCAAAATTATTCATCAGAATTCGTAATGAGAATTCGTAATCAAAATTCTTCATCAAAATTCCTAATGAGAATTCGTAATCAGAATTCTTCATTAGAATTCATAATCAAATTTCTTCATCAGAATTCATAATGAGAATTCGTAATCATAATTCCCCATCAGAATTCATAATGGAACTTCATAAAAGTTCATACTCAGAATTTGTAGTAGAACTTCATTAGAGTTCATAACCAGAATTCGGAGTGGAACTTTATAAAAGTTTGTATTCATAATTCATATACTAAGAAAGAATGCTTCATATCTAAGTATCATATGATTCCAAGGTTTTAGACATGAAACCAAAAAAAACATTTAGTCAAGATAATGAATAATGAAAGAATCTGGTAAGGATAAATTTCCTTAGGAAAGGAAATTTTCCTTAGAAGTAAAACATGGGGTAAATGGAATTTTTCCTAAAGATAAGGTGTTTTTGATTTTCAAAACAAGAATGGATGGTGAAGTCATATGATACATTAGTGACTTAACAATCTCCCCAAATCATGAAGGAATGGAAATCTCATAAGGAAAACCTTATTGACTCAACACTTTGATTATGTCATCATACCCTTATGAACTCTTATGTTCATTGATGAAATTCAATTATTACTGCTTATGTTTACCCTTACTGAGAATCATAGCTCACCCTTCTTATGTTTTATTTTCCATTGTTTTTAAAATAATGATGTTGAATGATTTATGTATAGAAGGGATTTTATATGTATGATGATGTTGTCTAAATGTGAAATAGATAATCTGGGTTAAGTGGGGGAAATTCTCATTTATGTTTATGTGAATTGTTTATGTAGGAGTTTTTTCTAATTCTCTAAAAGTCTAAACCAAAAAGGATATCCAATATGAATGTTATCCATGTTTTACTTTCAATTTTTTAAGGTTTATGTAATAAAATTTAGATAATAATTATCATCATTAAACCTGGGAAAGTAAAGTTAGGGATTTCAGCACAGGATCTGAGAGTGCGTGTTCTAGGCTATTAGAGTTGGTATCAAAGTCCAGTTTAGATAAATTTTGAGATCAATATTTTTTAATGTGTGGTTATTTTAAGAGTTATAGATAAAATAATAAGACTATAAGGTTAAGTTTTATCATAATATCAATGTATTAAGACACCCCACTTGAGGCATTTAAGTAGTAAAAATTTTGAGGTTATTGATGATGTTTTTGGAGATGTGTTTTTTGGATGAGTTATTTTTAAACCCTATGATGAAAATGAAGTGTTTTTATAGAGGAATTATTTTTCAAGATTAGCGAAAAAGGGGAAAACCCTATCTTCTTGGATACAACCCATCACATCCTCCTAAGCAATGGGGATTGAACACAATACCAGAGGATGATATGGGTTCCACACCTACCATTGGACTACATGATGTCTTGGTTTGTATGACCTTTTTTCTAGTAAATATTAATATTTTTTCAGAAACATTAGACATTTTATTTGAGTAATAATGGTTTATTTATATTGGAACAATATTTGATTAAATCCTTATAATCATTGGGTTTCACACTTAGTCAAGAAAAAATTGATGAATTTTAAGGATAATTATTTATGGAATAATTTAGTTTCAAATTTGGGTATTAATTTTTAATATTAATGTATCATATGAAGGTTTACTCATTTTGGGAATTATCTTACCATGTAATAACCATTTTGGTTTTTGTTAAGGTGTAAAGATAGGTGCAATAGCATTACTATCCCTTTTCGGTTATATTGTTATTAAAATGCTCATTTTAGTGCTTCAAGAATTAAGAAATAACCTTCAGTTATAACCATTTGGACAAAAATATGATATTTTGGTGGAATTTGATTAAACGATAAAATTCTAATCATCACGTAAGTATATTTTCTTTTTCCCCTCCTGGTCTAGATAGTAATTTAATTCTTTATCTCTAAGAAAAGGATCTTGAAATAAAATTATTTTCATATTAAGTTAAATTATGATGAATCGATGGTATTTTCCATCATCAAAGATTTATTTTTTTGATACCCTTAACATTAAATTGATCATTCACTTATTTTTGATCAACGAAATCCGTCACTACCTCTAATATTTTATTATTTTCCTCTATTACCACTTATGTTTTCTCAATGTGGAATCCTATTATTGTGTAACTTAAAGTGACCATTATACTTCCTAATTTCTCATTTAATGAGTATGTTTTATTAAACTTTTGTATGAAGTGTGTTCCAGTAAAATAATTCTAAAAATTTCAATCCTTTATTGACCAAGATGAATTTTTAGGTCGAAATTCATTTTAATGGGGGTAGGATGTAACATCACAAAATTTTCTGAAATATTTTTTTTTAAATATATTAAATTTATATGATATATTGTGTTACATAGACTGTAAATTTTATCTTGAATTATACAAAATGCTAATTTTATCTTTCATTTCACACAACATCATGTTTCTCTGATAACTTTTGTTACATATAAGGCCAAGTCTTAATGGAAAATAATATACTATTAATATTATTAGTTAACATGATAGTTATAAACAGGATTTAGGAATAGAGGAAATTAATAGGATTAAATAAATTATGAAAATATGATTTTAAAATATATATATAATTAATTCTTTTGTGACCAATTAATTATGAATGAATATAAAATCCAATTGAAAATAAATGATGTGTTTTTATAAAAAACTATTTTTAGGCATAGAAAGGTGTTTTATATAAATAAATTAAATTAAAAATTATTAGTAAAAAATATTAATGAAATTTATATTTTATATATTCAATAAAATATTTTTAAATTCATCTAATAAATTTTATTGGATTAAAATAAGAATAAATTCTATTTTAAGTATAAAATATGTATTTTTCTAAATGGATGTATTTCCACCTTTTAATGGAAGACTTGTTTTAAAACCAACTTTTGAAACTTTTATAAATTTTATTTTTAAAAATAAAATTCATTTCTGAAATAGGAATATCATAATTTAATTTATTGATTTTTTTTGTATTTTTCGGATAACTTTTATATATTGATGAATAATGAATAAAACTGAATTTTAATTGAAAACTGAATTTTCATATAACAAATTTATAATGTTGAATTCTATTTTCAATTTGTTATAAAGTAAAAATAGTTAAATTATATATATATTAATCTAATTTAGGTCATTATAATCATTTTTATATTTAATTTGGATATAAAAACATAGTAATCCTTTAAGATTGTTCACCTTAAAACCCGCTTTCTCGTTCCTTTGTAGGATTAATATTAAATTAATTTATATCAATTATGTGATTTGAGCTTGGAAAATGTATTAAATATTGTGAATAATAATAATTTATCATTTATATTAATTTAAAATTAGTTTTTGACCAAAAATATTACTGAAAAAATAAAATTAATTACAACGATTAAGGTTAAAATGAGTTTACTTGGTGGTTAAACTTTAATCTTAAGGGGCCAAATATCCTATAAACTTGTAAAAATCTCATTTTATGGAATAATTTAGATAACATAACCATTTTTATTTATTTATTTCTATTATTGGTGGAATATAATTTAAACAAGACCTCCCAAAATAGTGTTTACCTTTTTATATTTATAAGAATGTCACCCCCTCCACTATAGAAAAATGCACTCACCCCTTATCATTTTTACACCAATAAATCCATTTTATTATCATATAAAACCTACAAAAATAATCTCAAAATATAAATACTCTAATCATATAATCCTCAACTTGGGTATAAATAAATTCCAGGAAGCAATTTAGTGCAAACCAAATGGAGTTACCTGAAAAAGTGGTAATATTATTCAATGAGCACTTTTGTTTTATTTATTTCTACACCCCTTAATTTACTATTATTACATGATTATATAATAACATAAAAATAATAAATATACTTATATTATTTTATGTTAAGGGTTATAAATACACACACAAACACTTCCATCAATGGGTAACAAAATCATCATTTGTGTGTACGGCGGACTATCGCCTCACGAAATGATGTCATTCATTTTTCCTTTACCACCTCAAATGGTTGAGAATTATTATTTAAATACTATTTTATATGATATATATGTTATTTAAAATTTCTTAATACTTATTTAATTATTATATAAAACATAACTCCATTCTTTCTATTTTGTTTGAATATGATAACAGTGTAGGTGGACATGTTGACTACCACCACCTCAAAGCGATGTGATATGTTCACACATTAAATGGAATGTATTAAGGATGGGTTTAAAAAAATATGATATAAATTAAATATTTATGATATTAATGAAATAATTATATATATATAAATATATAAATATAACACATCATTTTCTCTTTTTATTTTACACACTGAAAAAGTGATAACATCGTTTTTGGACGTGTGGACTACCACCTCCTTGAAGTGATGTGCTTCTTACTTTTTCATCACCACAAAAAAATAAGGATATATATAAGTATATATAATTTAATAATATGTTATTTATGATATAACTTTCATTCTTTAAATAAAAATGTTAAATAACATCTTTCAATAATGATCATTGAAAAATTTAGAACGTCACTCATGCGTACATATAACCTATCGTCTCCATGATTGTAATACTGGTTCATTTTTTATAAATAAATTTTATATTTTATTTTAAAATTATAATTACGTAAAAATTTGATAATTATTTCATGTTTATCATTCTGGATAAGTTTAAATATTGACCCATTGACCTTATTCGATCTATCAATATCAGTTTTGACACACAATCCAAATATGGTCAAAACATATGGATTAAAACTTTTAGATTAAGTAATTGAATATAACTTATTTATAAGATAAATATAAGTTATAATATACTTGGAAAAGTTTCTCAAGAAATTAAATAATTAACATAATCTAATTATTTAGGAAGTTAGAGGATATGAATGACTTATCAGACTCAAGGTAAGGGGTTTCTTAACTCAATTTCCATTCATTGGGTTAAACTTCTATTTCATTAGTTATGTTATGATAAGTATATGTGTGAAATTAAATATGACTGTACTATACTATATTTAAACTTTTTTTATTTTAATTTTTCAAACATAATTATTTCATTTATTTATTCTCACACCAATGATATGATCTTTTTATGGTATTTTCATCTCACCTTTTTCATCTATGAGATAAATGCAATATTCACCCCTTACTTATTTTATGGGGTGTATATACTTCCAAATTTTATATAGTATATCATTAAAGCATTTATATTCATGATATTTTAATGTTTCATTAGATGATTATTATTTTTTAGGTTTCTGATTCAGATGTTCGAACAGTTGTAAGGGGATTTTTAGTCTCACTTTTATTTATGCGAGACTTATGAAATATTCACCACTTGTTTCTTTTGTATAGTGTATAAATAGAACCTTTGAAATATCATATCATGAATTTATTTGTTTTAATCTTATTTAATGTGTTTTAAAATATTATTCCTTCATTAGGATTAGGATTAAAAAATTCAATGTGGTATGAGACACATTGAATGTTTGAGGATTGTTTTCCTCAAAAATGTTTTATTGGTATTTTAAGGAAATTTGTAATCATCAACATCAAAAATACCTTTTGTTAATTATCCTCCACTGGGTTTATTTTTTATTGATAATATCCTATTTTTTTTTAGGATTATGATTATTTCAAAATATATTGTTAAGGAACCCATTTATTTTCCACGGGTTAATCAAATTTCAAAGAGATTTTTAAAGAACCCATTTCTTTTCCATGGTTCACTCATGTTTCAAATATATTTTTTACAAAACCAATTTATTTTCTATGGGTTAATAATGTTTCAATGAGATTATTATAGATCCCAATTCTTTTTTAAAATTTAATCTTTTTTCAAAGGGATTGACATTAAATCCATTCCTTTTCGATGGATTTATCAGGTTATAAATGAATAATGACTATTTCTATGAGTTTTATAATGAATGTTTATCATTATTGATATGTTACTTGAGCATTATATGAAGTGGATGGCCCTGATACAACTAATGCGAAGGTTTGATCCCCATTATAGCTCAAACGTGAGCTCGATATAGCTTACATGAAGTGGTGGGCCCTATTACAGCTCTGGAGAAATGGGTGAGCCTGATATAGATTATATAAAGGGTGATCTCCATTATATCTCTCAATTCATTTGGTAATGATGATTTTTGAAATCATCCATATGGTTATTAAAATTAAAATGTTTTTGAATGTTTTTTGAAGGGTTTTATGAAAATGATACTCCAAGTTACCAAAAAGAGGTTTAATTTCTTGTTATGACTTTATAATATTTCTAGTGATCGATGTTGATATCATATAGAAATTTTTTATTAATTCTGATGAATCATTCCTTTTCTATATTTTCATATTTTAATACCTATTTATTGATGGGTTTGAGTTTCTTATGACTCTCTCATTTACTTTGATTATGTCATCATGCCCTTATAGACTCTTATGCTCATTAATGACATTAAATTGTCAATTCTAATGTTTAACCTTACCAAGCATATGAGCTCACCATTATTTGGTTTATTTTTCCCCATGTTTTAAGAGAATTATGTTGAACGGGTAATGACTTGAAGGGATTTACTATGGATGATTGTAATTTCTAAATTTGAACAATAAAATTTTTGTTATGTGGTAGAAATGATCATTTAATTTCATGTTATTTTTTAATGTATGATTAAGTCATAATTCTATAAAACTCTAAAACTAAAAGGTCCTTAGTATATAAGTGATCCAATTTTTTCTTTTTATTTTTTAAGGTTTGATGGATAAAATTTGGTTCAAAACTATCAGTATCAAATTTGGGAATGTAAATTTAGGGATTTCATCATAGGATCTGGGAGTGAAGGTTTTGGGATGTTATAGATAATAGATCCCATTAGAGTTGTATACAAATGAATTTGGGAGTTATATTAAAGTGGATGAGCTTGTATAAGGGAAATATTATCATGTCACTCAATTAAGATTACAAACCCATATTTCTCTAGCTAGGAAAAATTTATGGTGCAAGTGATATGATCATTGAAAATCCATAATCCCACATGAGTTATTCATAATGTTAGAAACAAGGGATAATAAGTGATCATAATCACATCATATGGATATGGGACTTATGAATTTGGGATTCCATGATAAAGTTTATTATATGGATCTTATGCCTTTGGAATGAATCCAACATATCCATATCTATAAGTAATCAGAGTCCTCATAGTTATACTAAATCATCTAAGCTCTCATGGATGAGGAAGAGTGATAAAACGGTATCAGATTTTGGGTCGCATGGTTAGAGTGTTTGAGATATGGGGGGACATACACCAAGGGGGATGCCCAATGGAACTCAGTCCTTAAAAAGTTTTCCCATATATCCTATGTATGGTAGGAATCAAAGTCATCATAGTTCAATTGAGAGTTAATTGTGTCTCCTAGAAGAGGTTGTCATGCCCCGAGGTGTCTGCCTGATATGTCTTGATTATTAGCTAGAAAGGTCCTATGGTGTTTACCTAACATTGAAAACATGTCCAAGGGTGTCTTCCTAACATGTTATAGTTGATTTGTGTAATCATATCTAAAATTTTTAATGTGATTCATATGATTGAATATTATATGTCTAGGGTGATTAACATGATTGAAGTAGGTATGTCAGAAGACCACCACACGATCAAGCTAACTTGTCCGGGACATCTTCGTATGATCAACTGGAATTGTCTAGTATGTATTCATATTATAAACCTGAATCATCAAATAAATATTCATGTAATAAAACTATATATTCTAGGATGTCTTCATGTGATCAACAAAAACACATCTAAGGGTGTTGCGTGGTCATGTCTGACATATTAGAGGGTTTCTGTATGGTTTAGAGAGAATGTCTAGAGGAATTCTATGTGATCTAGATGATATGTTTCAAAGACTTTACATGTCTTGGATGATAGGTATACAAGACTTTTTATGGATCAGATGGAATTCCTATGTGCTATTGTATGATCCAGAAGGCATGACCAATCACTTTCAAATGATATGGATAGGTTATGTGAAGTGTCTGAATCCTTCACATGAAAATTTTCATATCTATCTTCACATAATGATTTCATATTTTTCAAAAGTTATTATATGAATGCCTCAATGTTTGTTAGGTGTTTTCCTATTGAGAAATTTCAAGATTTATCGGACACACATAAACACATTTTGGGTATCTTGGATGAAGCATAGTAAGTCCTTCATGTGATCAAGAGGGGGATCACGTGAATCATTTATACATGATGTGTAATCCCCAAAATAGTTCCCCATATTTACCTGGTGGAAGACCCTTGTGATTGTGTGGATTTCAGTCTAATAATTTTGATCTCACTTCTACATTCTTGTGAATCTCATATGCCTCATTTTGTGTGTTTTTTGAGAGGGGAAGGAATTTATAGGAATCACCACCATAGTTCTACATCACCTTACATGACATGTATATTGTATATATGGGATTGATACATAAGAGAATTATTTTTTTGATATGGTCTTGTCATGGGTTATCCATGGGATCATATTTTCATTTCATGATAAATAGTGACCACAATACCATCCCATAATCAGTATATTTATTGGACCCATTACTCATCAAAGGAATTTCCTATAATCATGCCAACATGATAGAAAAATTTCACAACATCGAGCCAACATGTCTAGGGTTCTTCAGGAGATCATGATACATGTCAATGGGGTATTCAAATGATCAAGTAGGAATTGTATAAGGTCCTTTTAAAGATAAAGATATCATGTTGTATCCCCTTTTTGTGATCGGATGAACTGATCACACAATGAACATAACCCCTTTTCATGAAAATAGCATAACTTTTCCTAGTATGAGTATTCATATATTTTATTCTTTATTTTACAATAATTTTTGACCTTTTACCATTTATCATATATAAGGGTGTCACATGGATAATAGTGGTTCTCATGACGGCATGTGAGCATCATCATTGACAATTTATCTTTATATTTTTAGTGAATCACATGATCATTAGTGGATATTGTGATAGTGTGAGATAACAATCATATATGTTTTATTCCGCTTGTATATGGATCTAGAGTAGAATCACATGAACTAATGGACTTTTCATAGGTCCTTCACATGATGAAGGTGACATGACCAAAGGTTCACACATGGAATGACTGACATGCTTCTAGGTACCTGACCTGATCTTGGACCTAATCACATGATCCATACAAGTCCTTCATGTGAAAATCAGTGTAACTACAATTGTATGAAGCCTCAGTCATTTTCATATTAATTTTATAAGGGTATTTGGGTCATTATCAATAGAATATTGGTTGAAATTCTTTCTGATTAGAGAGAATTATATAGAAGCCTTCAAAATAGTATCAAAAAATTATAGGTGATCGTGTTATCTAGCACATCAAATTAGATGTTGAGTTTTACCAGAATTTCTACAGTATAGAAGGAACCATAGGCTATCTATAGATAGAGCCATAGATCATTAATTAAAAAATAAAGTATTTATTATGAAAAAAAATGGTAATTGGATTTTTTAAAACTTTTGGTTTGATGATTTAAGAATCCAATATGAAAAGAAAAGTGATAAAACAAATCATAAATGAACTGAATTAATTAAGCGTGATCATCTTGGGGGAATCTGTTGATGTCGATCCATCATCACCTTAAGAGAAAGGGTAAAGATATTTTAATCCTTGTTTTTAACACCTAGATCCAAAGTGTTAATAGGTTTATAATTTAATACCTCCTAGTTTTTAGTTAGAAATACAAAATGATTCACTAGTTACTGCTGATGATTGAGTGATTTATGTTCAACTTCGTAATCGAAACTCACCAAGATAACACATTAATAACTCAATGTGATGTCTAGTTTTATATTTCATTTCTATATGATACCATTAAATAAATTTAAATATCCTTCATAATGTTTATGAGAGTTCTATGGAACAATATGAACCACACAAAAACCATAATTAACAGTGGGAAGAAGAAATAGTGAATGGTGTGGGAAACATCACATTAAATGGTACCCCAAAACATGATCATATGATTTGACCATGATATAATAGTACATAAATCAATTAAATAATATCATATTACTATGAGAAACAACAAGAAAAATAGGAATTAATAATATCATTTAAATATTAAAAACATGAAGATCAATATTTACATCACGTTCCCCCCAAGTGATCACAAAGAGTTTAGAACTCCATTCAAAGGGAGAAAGCCATCAATTTTAAAGTAGAAATTCCCATTCCCTCTAGAACCGATAGGAATGGGTATTTAACTTATTTTTGTCTAAAAATTTGTATCGCCTTTACTCTTGGTTGAACTTCCAAATGGGGTACCTAAGGTGCCAAATTATAGGCAAAGTGGAAGGTGATTTTGGGCACCCTGATATTGTAAAACCACTTGTATGGGATCCGTAATGGATGCTTTAGGCTTGAGTGTATTAAATAAGATATGTATCCCACTAAATTTTTAATTATCCCACAAAAATTAGACCTAATTTAATTCACTTATTAATTTCTATGTGTATTGGACCCCACATGGATTCTTGGGCTCCTACGCAGTTTGGGCTGCTTCTCTTGAACTTCATTATGGATCATCCAAATCACCTGCACCAACAATGAAATCAAAAAAAAAGTAAAATAAACTTTTTTAATAGTTAATAAAATTAAACTATTGAATGAAATATAAAGTGATGTTTTTTATAATAATTGGATTTTATAACACAATATCAGTTTAGCACTGTAGTGTAAGGGTGAAAATGAATATTGAATCATGGTGTGATCACATCCCAACACCTAAAAAATTTTACTCATAGGAAAATTCATATAAAAAATTATGCATGAAGATATTATAAACATAATTAAGATTTAAAATTCAATGAAATTTTAATTAATTAATGAAATGTGATCAAAGCACAAACCACACCAAAGATTCATTCCCAATGATCCTGAAAATGATGTCTCATAAATTATATCAGAATGAAATTCAAAGAGATTAATGATAAAAAAATTGATAAAGGAATTAAAAATTAAACTATGACAGTATCCTTCCACATGTTTTTTGTTTGTGAAACTATTCTGTGATACTAGTTTCACTTTCTATCCAGTAAATATAGGTCATTTTAACATTTTTCTACTTAAATGATTTTTCCCACCGAACCTTACCTACATCCTTTGCAATCAAATTTCAAGACCCCCACACTTAATCATTCCCAGAAGTCAAACCTTAAGCTCCCGAATTATATAGCCCCATAAGTTTTACATTTCATAAATCCCCCCATTTTTTATTATTTTGTTGTTTTGTTTTTTAAAATTTTAACTTGGAACAAATCTCACACTCATCACTCAAACCATGTTTGATCTCCTCGCAACACTAGTTGTAGTAGTTATAATAATATCAAAGATTTAGGAAGAGTGGTTTTTTAAATTCCCAAACCATAAACCATGTTTTTGTGGTTTTTTTATTTTTTTATTATTTAGTTATAGTTTTTTGTTGGGTAGTGTACAATAGTCAAATAACAGGTACACACGCATAGTTCAGTATAATACAATAATGAAATAGATCTGATAAGGAAAAAATGTTTTTGAAAACCATTTCATAAAGTTTATAATTATTATCCTAACTTATATTTACCTTATATTAAGTAATACAATCCACTCTTTATGGTTTGGTGCAAAAGTGTGTGGAGATATTAAGTGGCACAATTTTCCCATAAATGACTCACATAATGGGTATCATTCATCTCAAAGGTTTAATTAATATACAACCATTTTTATCATTGAAAACAATCAATATTCTAAAAAACACTCCCCATGGTTAAATTCATTAAAAAATTCATTCCATAACTGATAAAAATTTTAATTAAATGTTAAAACATCTTGGAATCCATAATTTCGACATGAATTTTTGTAATTTCTATGTTTTAGTTATTAAGAGGTGGGAGAAATGTAACAATACAATATATCAAGAAAAAAATAGATGAAGGAAGAAGTGCGATGAAATTCTTAATGAACCCGATAATGTAACCACACACCTTTATTGTGCAGTGTCCTCACTATAATAAAGGATAATGTGGGATGTAATGAAAAAACCTGATGGGATTCATTAGTATATTTCTTCTTGAAGGTGTATTTCCTCTATAGAATTCTTTGTAAAATCCTCATAAAAGTGTTTAAGTATCTTCCCATTGACTATAATACTTCTACCACTCTACTCATGCAAAAAATGTATTTCACTAAAAGTGTAAACATTAGTAATGGTATAAGGACCAAGACATCGGGAACAAAGCTTAAATAGGTGAAGATTTATCATAGAATTTTATATTATGATCTTCTCAAAAATATGAAACATTCACAGATCAATCATCCCATCATGAGTAGCCTTTGTCTTCTCTTTATAGATTCAACATTTCTCATATACTTCAGGATGAATTTCTTCCAAATCTGGAATCTCTAACCTCCAATGATCACCTACATATGAGAAATTTGTATTAAATTTTTTAACAGTCCAATATGCATGGTGATCTACATCCAATGGGAGGTGAAAAGGATTTCCAAACACAATCCTGTATGGTGAAATTCTAATCAGGTTTTTAAAATATATACAGTAAGGACAAAGTGAATCATCTAAGAGAAAACTCTAATCTTTCCTATTGGGTTATACCAATTTTCCATGATTCTCTTAACTTCCATATTTGAGATTTTATCTTATCTGTTAGTTTTGGGGTTTTATTTAGTGACAATTTATGAACAAACCCATACTTATAAAGTAAATTTTTCATGTTTCAATTGAAGAATTGTGAACCCTAATCAATAATGATTAATATTGGTAAAACACACCTAATAAAAATATGGGGCCTTATAAAATCAACAACCTCTAGAGAGTCATCATTCTTGGTAGCCTTTGATTAAACCCATTAAGTGATGCATTTAATAGCTAGTAAGATTAACATGAATCAAAATGAATTTATATATGGAACCATGAAGTCAATACCCCTTGTATTGAAGATCTCACCGATTAAAATGGGATATTGGGGCATTTAATTCTTCTCGGAGATATTCCCAGGGAATTGAAATCGATTACATGAATTATAAAACTGATGGAAATCTCTATAAAACATTGGTTAATATAGTCCCGGGTCCAGTAAAATTCGATATATACACAGGGAGAGAAAGTGGATCCCACAATCCAAAGTGTGGAAGAAGATGAGAATTGAGGTGAACTTATGGTTAGGGACACACCTACAAAGAAATTGGCCTCTACAGATTCTCAAAAAACATGGTGCATCCCAAATATACCTTTAATAATCATGCTTAAGTATCTAGGATTGTGAAGTGATGACATTAGTGGGGACCTCATCTGTGGCTAGAAAATTCATAATGCCTGCATACCTGGGGGTAAGTTCCAAAACATCACAAAGTTTATCATGAATAAATAATTCTATAATAGGGAGGTATGAGTCAACATGGTGGTCCAGTGGTGGAGAAATCCTACTAATGTGGCCAGCTACAACATTTCCACTCCTCTCTTATCACGATTCTCATGGTCAGAATCATGTAGAAGGAACATCAACCATTTGAGGTGGGGATTTTCTTTGTATTTATTAAGGATAAATTTAATGGAAGAATAGTCAAAAAACACAATAACTTTTGACCCAAGATGATATGAAACGAATTTTTCCAAGGAAAACCCAATATAATGAAGCTCTTTTTCAGTGGTTGTCTAGTTTTCCTAGGTAGGTTCAAGGGTATGTGAGGTATAAAAAATGACATGAGAAGCCTTCTCAACCCATTGTGATAAAACTTTACCAATAGAAAAACTATAGGCATTACATATAAGTTCTAAGGGTGGAACCCACCATGGTGGTTGGACGATGGGAGGTGATGTGAAACTTCTTTTTAGTGAATTGAATTCATCATCATAACTTTTATAAAACATAAACTCATAGTCTTTTTTTAATAAATGGGATAAGGGAAGTGCAATCCTACTAAAGTATTTAATGAATCAGTAGTAAATAACTACTTTAACCAAGAAATATCACACCTAAAAAACACATTTTGGATATATAAGGGATGGAATTAATTAAATTTTTGACTTTTCCACTTTAATTCCCTCATTTTAAAGAACATTCCCAAGAACTATCCCCCACTCAACCATGAAATGGAATTTATCATAATTTAATACAAGATCCTTTTCAATGAAATGATGGAGGATAGAACCTAGGTGTTCTAAATAGTCATAAAAGTAAGAGACCTGTACCATGAAATCATCCATAATTAAGTCTATACAATTCTCATGGAACTTAGAAAAAATACGCAACATACATATATAAAAAGTGCCAGGTGAATTATAGATACCAAAATGAATCATCCCATATGAAAATGTGCCAAATGGATAGGTAAATATTGTATTTTCTTGATATTTTGGGGATATATGGATTTGAAAATAACCCAAATAGCCACCGAGGAAACAATAATGGGACCTACCATACAGTCATTAAAACATTTGTTCAATAAAAGGTTACAAAATGTGGTCCTTTCATGTGGATTGATTTAGTCGATGGAAATAAATAATGACTCAGAAACTATTTTTCACATGTTATAACCAAATCATTTCATTCATTGAAAAAATCCATCATTTTAGTTTTAGGAACAATTTTAATTAGGATAACACATTGCCTATGAGATATAGGATAGATGATCCCAGTAGAAAGTAATTATCTGACTTCTAATTTTACCACTCCAAGAAGAGTGGGATTCAACCAAATTTGAGATTGAATTACGGGCTTAGCCTCATCATCTATAAATATATATTTCATTAAAATAGATGGGATAATCCTAATATTATCAACCAATGTCCATCCTATCTTTTTTTGTACTCTCTCAAAAGATAAAATAATTTTGATTCTTGTTGTGGAAAGAGTTATTGGATATAATGATGGGAAATTGGTCAATACCATCAAGGTATACATATTTTAAATTAGATGTAAGTGGTTTTAATTACAACACTAATGGTTTTTGGAATTGGGGGGGGGGGGATTTAGTGGGAGTGAGTTCTATAAAACTGTCTATCTGCTCTTTTTATTCTCTAAGGATAAAACATCTATTTAAATGAGATTTTTAGAATCATAAACATTTAAGGGTACCTTAGAATGAAAACATTCATCAATTAAAGAACAAAAATTACACTTTTTGAACACACAAAACAGTCAAAATATGAACCAAACCCCAAATAATCCAATAGTTAAGAAGAGTTAAATGAATCAGAGTATGGGTTAAGGAGATAATTTTTTGTGTCTATGTATTTAGAGAGCGCTCCCATTGAATAGGAATGAAGAGTTGAGTTCTCTTAAATGGGATGTTTCATTGATTCAATGATATTAAATACAACCTTTCCTCCACCAAACACCACGTAAATTGTACCATTGTGAATGTTGATGATTGTCCTTGTTATTTTAAGGAATAAACTCCCCTATATGAGAGGATCATGTCCATGGGTTTGAGTATATTGTAAAAACCCAAGATTTTATGAGAATTATTCTTTTTAATTTCATTGATGTCTTGTGTTGTACGCTACACCAAAATTATCTTGTGCTATATGCAACATCGTATTAGCTTGTAGTATACGCAACACTATTCTTGGCTCGTGTTACACACAATTTCAAGTTCGTTTTGTAGAAATTATTCTATGAAACATTAAGTATAGATTTTGTTTAATGTATAAATGAAATAAGTTTTGAATTAGGCTATACTCAACACCAAAGGGATCTTTCACTACATGCATCCATGACTTGGCTTACATTACATGCAATCGTGACCTTTCTCGATAGCGTGTGTAGTACGCAATACCAGATTTCACTAAACAATTATATATTGTTATAATATTTTTATGAAATAGACATTATGAATAGTATTAACTAAATTTTAAATTTTATAACATTATTATTCATCTTACATATTTTCTAGAACATGGTATGAGAACTAAATAAATTCTTCAGGTAAAATAAGTATTTTTCAAAAAATGCAGTTTTGCCACCTTTTGATGGCGCACCCACTTTAAATATAGTTTTTGACATGTTTATAAGTTAAATTTGAAAAAATAAAATTCTTATTTGAAATCAGGATATAAAAATTTACTTTGGATAAATTTTTCATAGTATTCTGATAACTTTCATATTTTAATGAATAGTAAAAACATGCTATATTTTAATTAAAAACAACTTTTTTCATCGCAATAATTTATATGGTTAAATTATAATATTGAATGTTTTTAAAGTATAAATAGAATATATTTTTACCATTTAATATAATTTATGTCATTACCATTAATTTTACATTGAATTCATAGGTAAAAACATTTCAATCTTTGGCAATATTTTAACTTTTAAAACCCGTTTTCTTAACAACGGGATTAATTTTAAATTAATAACTGAAAATTATATGTTTTTAATTTTGAAAAATGGATTCTATATTTTAATTCAGTGGGTCCAAATTATGTTAATAGGTTACTTTTATTTTTTTGATATTATGAATAGTAATTACGGTAGTTTTTATTTACTACAGTTAAAGGTAAATCGGGTACTTAAGGGGAAAAATAAGATTATAAAATTACCTTAACACATGAAAAAATTCTATTGGATGACTAAAAGTAGACCCATATCACTTAAGGGTCAGAAAAGATTCAATTTATGGACTTTATAACATGAAAATAATTTAATTATTATTAAAACCAAAGAAAGTGACAACATGTCACTCTCTTAAATCTTATAAGTATAATAATTTTAATTTAGTGATAAAATTCATGAAACTTCTAACATGAATAGTATAAATAACTATAATGAATGTTTCTACATCATGTGAATTTATTTAGAATTTTTAGGGATTAAATAATTATCATTAAAGGTGACACAATAGTGATGTTGAAATTATTTTATTGATTTAAATATCAAATAAATGGTTTTAAAAATATTAAAATAAATATTATATGAACTATTTAATGTAATAAAATAATTTTATAGACAAATATGACATGTTATTAATCTATTTAAGCTTATATTTTGAACATATATTTTATGTGAGTTTTATTTAAATTCAAATAAATGAATAGTGTCAAAAATTGACACTATTGTTATTTTATAAAAAACAAAATATAAAATTGTTTAAAAATCACAAAAACATTTAAAAAATTATAAATTTAAATTTATATGGTCTAAAATTTCATAAATTATCCAATTATGGACAATTCATAACACATAAGTAATTATAAAAATTTATAATTTAGAATCTTATTACCACAAATAAAATTAAATAGATTAAATAAGGATAAATCAAGTTGATAAGGTTTAAAATAAATTTTAAACATGTCTAAATATTATTGGATGATGATATTACAACCCTATATCATATAATATTCTAATATGAGTCATTTTTGTAGGTTTTTAAGTGGGTTTTGATTTATTATAAATTAATATTTTTGATGTTTCCAAAGGTGCCACTCTCCTCCCTTATAAAAGGGCACCTCCTCCCTCTCCTCTTCACAACACTTTGAGCCTTCAAGCTCCGCCAACCCCTACCCATTTCTCTTCTCTACTTCCATAGCAACATTCTGGAGGTTGTGGTCTTCTCAAAATACCAACTCTAGTCCCTTAAGAGGAATCTTAAAGGAGGTGCGTCGAAGAAGAGGTAATTTTTCTACCGATTCTTTCAAGTTTTTTTCTTCTTAAAATTTATCTTATTTAGTTGTTTCATTGTAAAGTAATACCATCAGTATCACTAATATACTGATATGATATTATAAATATTAAACAACCCCATTTCACCTTCTATCCAGCCTACGGAAAACGAAATCACCGCGCGTGCGTACGTACGGAATACCGTCTCCACGCCGTGGTGTAATCAGTTTTCCACCACCACCTTACTTGGATGGGTATAATGGTGTAAATAATAACTATATATGGTTATTATAATATCATACAGATTATGAGATATTATACCATCCACTCCAATTCTATTCAATAATTATAAGAACGATATCATCGCTCGTGCGTACGTACGGATTATCGTCTCCACGACGCGATGAGATTCATTCTCCATGTTAACCATTCATGAATGATTATAAATTATATATATAATAATGAAATATATGAAATAATAATTATACTAGATTTATGTATATATATATATATATATATTTCATCTACTTAATTCCATTCAACTCAATAAGGAAACAAAAACAACGTTCATGTGTACGTACGACCTACCATCTCCATGAACGGTGTATTTCATTCCATTTATCGATCTATCATACATATTTATATGATTAATATATATATAAATCATGGTTTACATTCTTTAATTAATTAAATAATTATATGAGTAATAATATAAAGAACAACAAATTTAAACACGTATGATAAATGAAACAATTTTACCCAAAACGCTACTTTAACATGGAATTTACAAAACAAAGGGTAATATAAAGTCATAAGTGAACCATATATGATATCATAACAATTAATATGATTCTTTAATAAGACAATGACATTATTTAAATCATTATACAGGGGTTTTGGATAAATACGAAGCATATCAGACATAAGGTAAGGGATAACTTTTCCAATCTCGTTTTTATCCGAGATTGTTTATTCGTAAGTATTTACTAGGGTTATATTTACCATCAATGTCCCTATTTTCTAAAAATGGTTTCATGTATTTTTAAAGTCCTTTTTACCCATTTTTTAATTTTACTACATGGTATGTAAGGAATCTTTATTTTTTTTACCATACGAGATACTTTTTGACATTTCCGGCAAAAGTATGAGAAGAATGTTTTTTTTACTTATACGGCATGAACAGATTTTTACGGTCTCATAACGCCTAATTTTCATGAAGCTTACTCTAAAATTTTTAATGAATATTTTCAACAAAATCCTTTTATTTTAAAATTTCATGGAATTTTTTGAAAATAAAATGATTTTGAAAAAGAAAGGATATTTTCCTCAAGAATTCATTTCAAGTGTTTTATCAAAACTATTTTCCATCTAAGATGACATTATTCAGTATGTTTATGTTTCAAGTATAATGTCTCTATTATTTACATGGTTTGATTTTTCTTATGATGAAATGATATACGTTTGTTTTATATGGATTATGTTATGATAGAATGATATTTATGAAACCCATTTTATTCTTTGGATTATGATGAATGATTTATGTTTATTTTGTGGCACAAGTAAGAATGATTTCATTATGAGATGGGTGGGACCTATATCTCCTTAAAATGTATTGGGAAAAGATTTATATCTCATGATATATACATTTATGGAACTTCAAGTTAATCGGGTTCAGTGATAGAGGACTTGAACGAGGAGTGAACTCGATTCAGTAAGGGAATTTTTCCACTAAGATGGTCTTGGCAGCAATGCCTTGGATACTATGGAAATCATATCATGTGATTAATGTTTTTCCACAATTACATGTTTTATTCTTATGTTATTTTATCATGATTGATGTTCTGTTATGATCTATGTCTTATGTACTATCATGATTTATGTCATTGCTCAAGATTTTGTTGTTTAAACATTATGCTCATATTTTTAAGTTCAAATGTATATCGTTTGTTTTATTTTCTCTATGATTACCCTTACTGAGCATTTGAGCTCACCCATTATATGTTTTCTTTTCCCCAGGATGTAAACAAAGGTTTTAAGTAATAAAACAAATGGGGAAGATCTTTATGGGAGATGTTGAAGATCTTTCACTATGATTAGAAGATTATGTTCCGAGTTTCCGAAGACACAAAACCATTACGATCCTTGAGTGTTGGTTTTTGTTATGTATTAAGTATTCCGAAAAGGTAATGTAATGTCCATGTACGTCAAGTTTGGGGTCTCTAAAGTTGGTATTAGAGGAAAGTTTCAGTCAACCTTTGGAAACTAGGATGCGAAAACTTTAGCGAGATCCCTAGATATATTTCTAAGGTATGTCTAGGGATATAGTCCTAGAATTATGGTAACGATCATATAATTAAACCTAAGATTTTAGATATTGAAGGTACTCCCCCTTTATTATGTTGTTTTTCCTAGCATGATTTTTTCCTCTCACACTATTCTTTTTGGTTTTTAGATGACGGCTGGAACCCGAAGGAACCGTGTTGATCAATGTAATGGAAAATGCAATGATTGTCCTTATGAACAAACCAATTTTATGGGAGATGGAGTGAAAAATATTATTGTTATGCTTTTACAAGCTATGAATCATTATAGACTTCCAAATGAGCAGAGAAGGGAACAATATTATATTGATTCCTTCATGAGGCAAAATCCACCTTCTTTCAGTGGGTCTTCTAATCCACTTGTTGCTGAACAATAGATCAGTACCATTAAAAAGATATTTTCTATACTTTGCTGTTCAGAACATGAAAAAGTTATTCTGGTTGTTTACTGTTTAGAAGGTGAAGCAGACCAGTGGTGGACTCTAATTAAGAATAAAAGGCCCCAAGATGAAATTGAATCAATGGAATGGGACGAGTTCAAGAACTTGTTTTTCAATAAGTACATCCCTCGTATTCTTTGAAGAAAGATGGAAAAGGAGTTCCTAAACTTAATCAAAATGATGATGAATTTGTTGGTATATATGAGGTGAATTTTACAAGGCTTACAAGGTATGCATCTAGATTTATCATCCAACCTGAATGTAAAGTTGATCGATTCTTTAGTGTCTTAAAACCAAGTCTTCTAAGGGAATTAGCAATAAGAGACTTCAGTAGCTATGAAGAAATTGTGCGTTGTTCTATCAAGGTAGAACTGGAAGTTGTTGTTCCATATCCATGTCATGGTTTTGACAAAAAATGAAAGATGGAGTTCAAGGAGAAATCTCAGAACAATGGTGAAAAGTATATGAATGTTTCTTTATGCTCAAAGTGCAGAAAGAAGCATGGTGGAGATTTCCTAAAAGGTACTAGAAAATGCTTTAAGTGTGGAAAATAAGGTCATCAAGTAGTTGAGTGTCGAAGTAATGGGAAAAAGGTAGCTAATGATATGAATAGAGAAAATACTACAGATAATTCTCCACTAACACTTCAATGATTCAAGTGTAAGTAAATGGGGAATTATGCTAACCAATGACCTAATCCAAGGGTTAATGATGATTGACATCAACAACCACTTAAGTCAAAAGACAAAGGGAAGTCACATGCGATCACTATTGGTGTTGTTGAGTATGACAATGATGTGGTGGAATTACTATGTGTTTATGTAATGGGATTCTAAAATAATGTTGTGGAATCTCATTTATAGTATTGTGGAATATTGGAATATCTATGTATTGGATTATTGTGGTTTTTAATAATTTTATGGTACCGGTAACCATGAAAAGTGATTGAAATATTTTTGGAAAGAATATGATATGCACATAATGAAGGGATAAAGAGAAAATGAAATGAGCTCATGACTGATATAAGGACAAAGTTATATCATGGTTTGAGTATATAGAAATTTTGGGATTTTGGTATGTGGAAAGAGTTAACTTTTGACTGCATTCATGTTTTCACTAAGGTTCAAGGGGTATTCATTTTTCAAGAGAATACATGACTAAGGTATTCACATGTTTGGAATGTGACCAACAAGATATATCATATGATATATGGGGGATAAATGATGGTATTCACATGCTCAGTATATGACATTTCTAGTAAATGTTTTCTTTATACTATGAGCTTCGATAGAAGTATTTTGGATAAGCCTAAAGATTGGAATGGATTATGTTGGACATAATTTAGTATTGTTTAAGGATAGAACTTTTTACAATATTATTGATGGGATGTTATAATAAAGTAATTTTAGAAAAAGGACAACCTGCAGGATGGGCGAAAACCCATCACATCGGACAAGGCTGCGACAATCGAACCCACAACCGAAGTGTGACAGGCCTTTATCACCTACCACTGGCCTACAGGAAGTCCCTGGTTAGTAGAAACTAGTTTTATTTTATTAAGTGGTATGATAGATGAAGTATAAGTTCATTTTTGGAATCAAATATGATTAACCTCACCATAGATGGACTTATTTATATTTGACAACTTTTTCTAACCTTTTTTTTTGAAATAGATGGAATGACCCACCATTCTATCACATGATCTGCTAACACTTCATGAATAAAAAATTCAACATTATTTCTTTAAGAGATGAAGTGGAAATTGTTCAAGGAACGAACAAAAGTGAGATTGTGCCAAAATCATGTAAGTATTTCTTTTAATTCATCAACTTTAGGGAAATGATTTTGAAAACCAAAACGGTTGTCCTAGCACCCTCATATCTGATAAATAATATGGTACCTTAGATCGTCACAAATTTGTGGCTTTGTGATTGTTTGCTTTTTCATAGCCATGTTGTCACACCCGGGTTTTTTTTCTTTGTATTTATCCGGTCCATTGGAAATCCAGATCCTTTTCATGGGTATTTAGTGATATGAATCTTGAGTTTTGAAGCATCATATATGTCTAACCACCCTAATTTGAGATCCCCATTGCTTGTTTAGGATTTTATTGAAGAAAGGGTGGTTACTTTATGATTTGGGCCAACCGTGAGCCCATTTCCAGTTTTAAAAACCGAATTTATTTATTTTATAACTATTTTTTTCATCCTTTTTCACCCATTAAAATTCCCACAGGTCCTATACTGATATATTAAAACTTATATATCCTTTTGGACCCCATATAAATTCATAATCATGGTGAATTTGGGTTACTTATTTAGGTATTGGGCCAGCCCTTGGGCCCATTTCCTGTTTAAAAAAAAATGAGTTTCTTTTATATCTATTTCATTTTTTAATATTTTTTGGTGATTCCACCTCCCACCAGAATAAAATATCTCTATCCTCACCACCAATATCGTTTTTTCCTCTTTGGAGCTCAGAATAGTCACGTAGGGGGGAAACATTGTCAATGTCCCTCAAATCGCCCAGAATTGACAAGGTAAAATGTATCATTCATAAATCTATAAATTTGTACTCTTTTGGACACTAATCTTCTTTCCCTGGTTTTTACAGACCTTATGAGCCTCTCCAAGAAGTTTCAAGCCATTACCTTTTCTCCATGGTTTCATATCTAATGGAATATGAAGGGTTTTCTAGGTTGAAAGGTGAGACTCCTTCTCCGTTCTTCTTCCTCTTCCCCCTCCTTTCATTATTTCTTGGTTTTATATTGTGACCTAGTCATGATAAACCTAGGTTTCTGTTATAACATGTTTTTTGATGGGGTTTATATTCATTTAGGTCTCGTCTTTATAATTTTAGGGTTTATAAACTCGTGCCGGGTGATTTCGGGTGTGCGTTTCAATTACGCCAAAGATTTGAGGTAGGATACCCCTTGAACATGCCTTTATTATTTAAGTTTCATCATTTTATTGTTTTTAAAACCTGATATATACGTTTATTATTGTTTTTAATCCTTTGGATAGTTTTCTTGGTGTGCAAAATGGTTTTTTATGCCTTGTTTTGTTAAATGTACTGTTGTTTTTCCATAAAAGTGCACACCAAGTGTTTGTTTAAATATTATGGTATATTTTGTAACTAATTTGTGAGGTTTAGAAGTTGGTTTATTATATTTTTAACATGTTACGGTATCTTTAATGAAATATGGCATGCAATTGGTGTTTTATTCCTTTTGAATTTCTTAAAATAATTTTTTTTGTTAAAAAGGGCATGTCATGTGTTCGGTAAGTTGCCTGGTTGGATTTTATGTGTGATGTGTTATTTAAAAATTATTTGTTTGGATTTATAAATGAATTGGATGAATTAAAATTTGTATTTCCGGGTCCTTATATGGATTTTAAAATTTTATTTGTTTTTAAAAACAAATGGGTTTTGGTTTACAACATGTTTTGGCCCGAGTTGTCAGAAAATGGTTCGTTTCACATCCTTATGAAAATGGTTGTGTTTTGAATATGTAACCTGAGTATTATAAGAGATTTATGAATATGGTTTTCTGTTGTAAATGGTGTTTATACAGATCCTTAATAAAATTAAAATGCATACCTTCATCAAAGGTTTGTTTTGAGAAAATGTTTAAAGGCTCGTTTGGCATTTCCTAGAAATGAAGGAGTGTTTTACTTGTATATAACATGTTGTGCAATTGGGATTGTTTTATGGTCCATTAAATGACTTTATTAAATGTTTATTGGGATGAAAAATATTATTTTGTTTGCTTTTGATGTGTGTTTATAATTTAAAGAGTGTTTTTGAAATAGTTTTATGTGCAAAGCCTCAATACACTTCATGAAATTGTTTTACCAAAATATTTAGCGGTTTGTTGATTAGTGTAAGAAATGTGAAGAAAGATTATGGGTTGTTTTTGTTTTTATGGTTTTTAATGGAATGTGGATGTGAAATTTGTATTTGATAATATGTGTAACTTTATTGAGCACTAAAGGGAATCCCAGGTATCTAGGTGGGCGGACGTGTACTAGTATGCTAGTGATTCTGTGGGGGTTGGCCTCTGTTTCACGTAGCAAGTTTGACGATGACAACACTAACTAAACTATGATGATGATGATGATTGTGTACCACTAGGTTATGGGTATGTTCCCTACTAGTGGCTCATGCATGAGAACGGATATTTATTATGGTTACTTTCACCGAGATACGAGGTACCTGGGGCTCACAACTAACTAGTGCCTAGGGGTATTCCCGTGACTAGTGCTCATTGGATATTTTGTACTCACCGTCGGCATACGGTGTGTTTGGTTGGTAAATTCAGTAGTATGTGTTATTTATTTAAAAGTTAAAATTCTTTAAAGTAGCTCTCTTGAAAACTATTTTCATTTTGAAGTTTCAGCTCTTTGAAAAAAAGTGTTACTTGCATTTTTGTTTATTAAACATGCATGTTTTTGACTGATAATTATTATAGCATGGAACCTCATTTGAAAACCATACTTTCATATCTTGAATTTAAAACTATAAATTGATGTTTCTTTTATTTTAAAGGAATGTGCATTGGGAATAGAATATCGGGCTAACCTACTGAGTTTTAATACTCACACCTATAGTCTTCTCCTGTTTTTAGCCCTTGTGCAGGTTTCAGCTTGAGTTCGATCGCCTTGGGCGATGTGTGATCTTTTTTTTTTTTGAGAGTGATCAGCGGGGTCCCATGGAGTTATTTAGTTATTTGGTTTGGTTAGTTGAGTTGTTGGCTTAGTTTTACTTTCACTTTCTTGTATAAATAATGTTCAGTTAATTTTTATATAAATTTATTTTGGTCTGTCCATTTCTTTCCGCTATTTGTTTGATTTTTCATGTATTGGAGAAATCGTTCCCTTGTGTACTCTATTTATGCCCTTGGTGCTTGTCTCCATCCTGGAAGGATCAGGAATGCCTCTCGGGACTTGTCGCGAGCTAGCCTGGGTGACCGGTTCAGGGTCGACTCGGACTGGTTCGTGACAAAATGGTATCAGAGCAGGTCGACTCTTAGCAGACCTTTCTTTTTAGAGTGCCCTTGTTATTTTGGGGATGTCAAGGTAGATGGAGTAGGATTTTTGGGACTTTATGAGTAAGTTCAATAAGAGCATCGCGAACTCTTTCTCGTTCTAATCCTCAGGTTTCCATGGGATGTCCGGTTTTATTAGTGTCCTTTGTTCTTGTTGATTGTTTGGTGTTGGGATATGATAAGGGGAGTCTGACTAAGGGCCTACGTGATCTCGTAGGGCCTGGCAAGCCATGTGGAGCTGAGGAATGGTCCATATAAGTCTCTCTGTATTGGTTTTGTGTTTGACATATGGCCTCCAACCATATGGTCAAGTCACCCACCGACACTAGTTCCCCTTTTGGGGTCTCTTTCACCTTTCTTGAATTCCGAATTTTTTTTGTTTTGAAAATCCTTGTGCGAGAATTGTGGTAATTGGTTTTAAAGTAAGGATTAGATTTTGAAAATTGAAAAAGGGGGGTTTTCAAGAATTATATATAATAATGGTTTTGGAAGGTTGTGTTTTTGTGAAAAAAATGGAGGGAAGTGGAAATAATTTAAAGGGATTGGATTATCCATAATCTAAACTTTTGGTTTGTTGAAATGAAATGTTTTCAAATTGTGAATCATTTTAATGTGATTCTGGATCTTTGTTTTAAATGGGGTATTTTTGGGATTTTAAAAAGTTTTTGAATCAGATAAATTAATTTTGGAAATTGGTTTTGATCGGTTGGTGTTTTACTAGAAAGGGTATTGGTCTCAATGGACCTCAGATTATGAAAATATACCTTGCTGATTTTTTTTAAAAAAAATAGTAAGGGGTTGTTTGGAGTGGCTTGGTTATTTAAAATGTTTTTAAAAATGAAAAGGGGTAGGTTTTTAAGAAAATGTTTCTTAATGAATTGTGTTTTTTTTGTGAAATATGAAAAGGTTTTTTTTTGACTTGGTGGTTGGTGTTCCTTTTGAAGGTAAATTTTTTTTTTGGAATGATGTTATTTTGTTTTAGCCTTTGGTGTTTTCATGGGTTCTCACAAACATGGTTTTATTTATATCTGGAAGGATGGACTATATGTTATGGTGGTTGGGTGCCTGGGGTGGCATGGAAATGTGCATGTGGGTGAGACTTGATGAAACACCATTGGTGAATGTAGAAACCCACCAAGTTAGTTTGTTTTTTTCAATATTGTTTTGAGCTGAAAAATTGTGGCCTTTTTTTAAAACCAAAGGTTATGTGGCTTGATTTTTTTATGTCTTAGAAGAGTTGTTTTTTTTGTTAGCTTCCTTGTGATCTAGAATTAATACTCTTGTTGTATCTTGAGATGAGATCTTATTGTTGTCTCAGTTTTGGAGTAATTTTCATTGGGTTTCTAAAGAAGTGTTTGATGTTGTGATGTGGCCATGGATAGTTCTCTGTTGGAAATATTTCTTGCTGATCAACCTAAGGATTCATTTCAAATGTCAAATCCACCTCTTTTGATGATTCCTCAACCTGTTTGTTGAAATAGAGATCTGTTTGGGATCTATTAAAAGTGCTTCTAGGTCGTGATAATTCTTTTGGACAGATCAGTTGTGTTCGGTGATGTTGATGTGTTTCGTCGTATTCATTGTCCATTATGCCCCTCGTTTGGAGTGAGACAGAATTTTGATATGTATCTATGAGTTCCTATTTAGATTAAGGTTTTTGTTTTGTGATCATGTGAGGTTTGTTTGAGTGGTGTGATCCTTATCACCTGACTACGGTGCAGCAAATGCTTCAAGAATTAGGGCTCCAGCAATAGGCCTCGGAGTGAAGCTTTTTCACGCAGTCAGGAAATCAACAGAGGTGTGGAGTGATCGATTAGGATCCTTCCTCCTCTTTTTTGGTAAGTTAGTTTCTGTGTCAATGTTTTGGTTCCTCATTTCTGTGAATTTTCCTTTGTCGCAACAAGCGTGGTGGATTTAACCCCTCACATAGTGTCTAGGGTTATGCCTTCATGGATGTTGGTTTTCGATCAATGTCCCTGTGTGGACCTCCTGTGAAACTCATGTGTGGTCTTGGTGTTACCTATTAGTAGGTGGAGAGTTTTGGGTAGTTTCTTTGTTTCTTTTTTGGTTTCAGTGGGCAAATTATTGGGTCCCCTTCCCTCTCATCCCCAAGTGGCGGGGGTCCAGAACTGTGCTGAATGTGTTGGCCAAGTTCTTTTCCCCTCTGTTCGGGAGTGGGTGGTTTATATGTTCATGTTGTAACCCTATTAACTTGGTATACTAGGTTTTTATAGGAGGGTTTTTTTTTGGGCTTGTGTGAGTGAGGCCCAATTCTAGCTCATGTTGAATTCTTGTCTGTTCATTTCTAGTTGGTTTCTAATGGTGGGGAGACCCACCATGGGTCTCCTGGATTTTCATCCTAAGAACATTTCTAGTGCAAGTTGATTCTTAATGGTGGGGATTCCATTCTGGACTCCCCTAGAATATTTTGTTTTTGTGAGTTCTCTTTGGTTTGGGTGATAGTTGGGTTCATTGAGAGAAGGCCCAACAATCGGGTTCTTGGCTTTGTTGTGGAGGTGGTGGCTTCATCTTTCCGTTGATTCTCCAGACGTGGTTGTGAGTTGTGTTTTGTGTGGGAAAGAGTATTAAGTTGCATTGTTGGTGATTGATATTTCCTTATCTTTAGAGGATGGATCATGTTGATAGGTAATCATTAGGTGTTGATTTTTCAGCTGGAAAGTGATATGGATTTCTGGGGGCGGAAAGCTTTAATGGTGGGGAGAATTGTCACACCCGGTTTTTTTGTCTTTGTATTGATCTGGTCCATTGGAAATACCAATCCTTTTCATGGGTATTTGGTGAGATGAATCTTGAGTTTTTAAGCTTCATATATGTCTAACCACCCTAATTTGATATCCCCATTGCTTGTTTAGGATTTTTTTTGAAGAAAGGGTGGTTACTTCATGATTTGGGCCAACCGTGAGCCCATTTCCAGTTTTAAAAACCGAATTTATTTCTTTTATAACTCTTTTTTTCATCCATTTTCACCCATTAAAATTCCCAATTGTTCTATAATGATATATTAAAACTTTTATATCCTTTTGGACCCCATAGAAATTCATAATCATGGTGAATTTGGGTTACTTATTTATGTATTGGGCCAGCCCTTGGGCCCATTTCTTGTTTTAAAAACAAAATTCTTTTCTTTTATATCTTTTTCATTTTTTATTCTTTTTCGGTGATTCCACCTCCCACCAGAAGAAAATATCCCTATACACACCCCCAATATCGTTTTTCCTCTTTGGAGCTCAGAATAGTCACTTAGGGGGGAAACATTTTCAATGTCCCTCAAATCGTCCAGAATTGACAAGGTAAATCGTATCATTCATAAATCAATAAATTTTTACTCTTTTGGACACCAATATTATTTCCCTAGTTTGTCCAGACCTTAGGAGACGCTCCAAGAATTTTCAATCCATTCCCTTTTCTCTAGGGTTTCAGATCTAATGGAAGACAAAGAGTTTTCTAGGTTGAAAGGTGAGATTCCTTCTCCATTCTTCTTCCTCTTCCCCCTCCTTTCATTATTTCATGGTTTTATATTGTACCCTAGTCATGATCAGCCTAGGGTTCTGTTATAACATGTTTTTTGATGGGGTTTTTGTTCATTTAGGTCTGGTCATTATAGTTTTAGGGTTTATAAACCCGTGGCGGGTGATTTCGTGTGTGCGTTTCAATTACGCCAAAGATTTGAGGTAGGATACCCCTTGAACATGCCTTTATTATTTAAGTTTCATCATTTTATTATTTTTAAAACCTTATATATATGTTTATTATTGTTTTTCATCCTTTTTATAGTTTTCTTGGTGTGAAAAATGGTTTTTTATGCCTTGTTTTGTTAAATGTACTCTTGTTTTGTCATAAAAGTGCACACCAAGTGTTTGTTTAAATGTTCCGCTATATTTTGAAACTATTTTGTGAGATTTAGAAGCTGTTTTATGATATTTGTAACATGTTACAGTATCTTTAATGAAATATGTCTTAAAATTGGTGTTTTATTCCTTTTGAAGTTTTGAAAATAAATTTTTTTTGTTTAAAAAGGGCATGTCATGTGTTCGGTAAGTTGCCTGGTTGGCTTTTATGTGTGATGTGTTATTTAAAAATTATTTTTTTGGATTTATAAATGAATTGGATGAATTAAAAATTGTATTTCTGGGTCCTTATATGGATTTACAAATTTTATTTTTTTTTAAAATTAAATGGGTTTTGGTTTACAACATGTTTTGTCCCGAGTTGTCGGAAAATGGTCCGTTTCACATCCTTATGAAAATGGTTGTGTTTTGAATATGTAACCTGAGTATTATAAGAGATTTATGAATGTGGTTTTCTGCTGTAAATTGTGTTTATACAGATCCTTAATAAAATTAAAATTCATACCTTCGTCAAAGTTTTGTTTTGAGAAAATGTTTAAAGGCTCGTTTGGCATTTCCTAGAAATGAAGGAGTGTTTTACTTGTATATAACAAGTTGTGCAATTGGGATTGTTTTATGGTCCATTAAATGATTTTATTAAATTTTTATTGGGCTGAAAAATATTATTTGGTTTGGTTATGATGTGTGTTTATAATTGAAAGAGTGTTTTTGAAAGAGTTTTATGTGCAAAGCCTCAATACACTTCATGAAATTGTTTTACCAAAATATTTAGTGATTTGTTTATTAGTGTAAGAAATGTGAAGAAAGATTATGGGATGTTTTTGTTTTTATGGTTTTGGAATGGAATTTTTATGTGAAATGTGTATTTGATAATATGTGTAACTTTATTGAGCACTAAACAGAATCTCGGGTATCTAGGTGGGCGAACGTGTACTAGTATGCTAGTGATTCTGTGGGGGTTGGCCTCTATTTCACGTAGAAAGTTTGACGATTACAACACTAACTAAACTATGATGATGATGATGATTGGGGACCACTAGGTTATGGGTATTTTCCCTACTAGTGGCTCGTGTACGAGAACGGATATTTGTTATGGTTACTTTCACCGAGATATGAGGTACCTGGGGCTCACAACTAACTAGTGCCTTGGGGTATTCCCGTGACTAGTGCTCATTGGCTATTTTGTACTCACCGTCGGCATAAGGTGTGTTTGGTTGGTAAATTCAGTAGTATGTGTTATTTATTTAAAATTTAAAATTCTTTAAATCATCCCTCTTGAAAACTATTTTCATTTTGAAGTTTCACCTCTTTGAAAAAAATTGTTACTTTCATTTTTGTATATTAAACATGCATGTTTTTGACTGATAATTATTATAGCATAGAACCTCATTTGAAAACCATACTTTCTTATCTTGAATTTAAAACTATTAATTGATGTTTCTTTTATTTTAAAGGAATGTGCATTGGGAATAGAATATCAGGCTAACCTACTGAGTTTTAATACTCGCGCCTATAGTCTTCTCCTGTTTTTAGCCCTTGTGCAGGTTTCAGCTTGAGTTCCATCGTCTTGGGTGACGTGTGATCTTTTCTTTGGAGAGTGACCAGCGGGGTCTCATGGAGTTATTTGGTTATCGGGTTTGGTCAGTTGAGTTGTTGGCTTAGTTTTACTTTTAGTTTCTTGTACAAATAATGTTCAGTTCATTTTTATATAAATGTATTTTGGGTTGTCCATTTCTTTCCGTTGTTTGTTTGATTTTTCATGTATGGGAGAAATCATTCCCTTGTGTACTCTATTCATGCCCTTGGTGCTTGTCGCCATCCTGGGAGGATCGGGAACGCCTCTAGGGACTTGTCGCGAGCTAGCCTGGGTGACCGGTTCAGGGTCGACTCGGACTGGTTCATGACACATGTCCTCTACCACTCTTCATCAGAACATGATGGATAGATTTTTCTTCTATATCCATTTTTCACCTATGTTCTCCTATGTGGAAACCCAATGATGAGTTAATTTGGGTAACCATTATGTTAATTAAATAAATTTTTAAAATTAAGTTTTAGTATTCTTTTTTACGATGTGGGTTTCAATGAAAGAAACTTTCAAGTAGTAAACCATTTATAACCCCGACGAATTTCGAGGGCGAAATTCATTTTAAGGGGGTAACAACCCGAGATTTTATGAGAATTATTCTTTTTAATTTCATTGATGTCTTGTGTTCTATGCTACACCAAAATTAGCTTGTGTTATACGTAACACTGTATTAGCTTTCAGTAGATGCAACACTATTCTTGGCTCGTGTTACACAAAATTTTAAGTTCGTTTTGTAGAAATTATTCTACGCAACATTAAGTATAGATTTTGTTTAATGTATAAATGGAATAATTTTTGAATTATGTTATATGCAACACCAAAGGGATCTTTCACTACACGCATCCCTAGCTAGGCTTGCATTACACGCAATCGCGACCTTTCTCGATAGCGTGTGTAGTACGCAATACCAGATTTCACTAAACAATGATATATTGTTATAATATTATTACGAACTATCCGTTATGAATTGTAATAAATAAATTTTTAATATTATAACATTATTATTCATCTCACACTTTTTCTGGAATATGTTATGAGAACAAAAAAAAAATTCAGGTAAAATAAGTATTTTTAAAAAAATGCAGTTTTGCCGCCTTTTGATGGCGCACCCACTTTAAATCTAGTTTTTGACATGTTTATAAGTTCAATTTGACAAAATAAAATTCTTATTTGTAATCAGGATATAAAAATTTACTTTCGATAATTTTTTCATAGTATTCTGATAACTTTCATATTTTAATGAATAGTAAAAACACTCTATATTTTAATTAAAAACAATTTTTTTCATCGCAATAATTTATATGGTTAAATTATAATATTGAATAGTTTTAAAGTATAAATATAATATATTTTTAACATTTAATATAATTTATGTCATTGACATTAATTTGACATTGAGTTCATAGGTAAAAACATTTCAATCTTTGGCAATGTTTTAAATTTTAAAACCCATTTTCTTCACAACGGGATTAATTTTAAATTAATTACTGAAACTTCTTTGTTTTGAATTTTGAAAAATGGATTCCATATTTGAATTTAATGGGTCCAAATTATGTTAATAGGTTACTTTTATTTTTTGATATTACGAATAGTAACTACGGTAATTTTTATTTACTGCAGTTAAAGGTAAATCAGGTACTTAAGGGTAACAATATGATTATAAAATTACCTTAACACCTGCCAAAATTCTATTGGAAGACTAAAAGTCGACCCAAATCACTTAATGGTCTGAATAGATTCATTTTATGGGCTTTTGACCATGAGAATAATTTAATTATTATTAAAACCAAAGAAAGTGACAACATGTCACTCTCTTAAATCATATAAGTATAATAATTTTAATTTAGTGATAAACTTCATGAAACATAGAAAATGAATAGTCTCCAGAAATATAATAAAATTATATATGTCATGTGAATTTATTTAGAATTTTTAGGGATTAAATAATTATCATTAAATGTGACACAATAGTGATGTTGAAATTATTTTATTGATCGAAATATCAAATAAATGGTTTTAAAAATATTAAAATAAATATTATATAAACTATTTAATGTGCTCCACTAATTTTATAGATAAATATGACATGTTATTAATCTATTTAATCTTTTATTTTGAACATATCTTTTGTGTGGATTTTATTTAAATTCAAAAAAATGAATAGTGTCAAAATTGACACTATTTTTATTTTATAAAAATAAAATAATATAAAATTGTTTAAAAATCACAAAAATATTTAAAAAATTATAAATTAAAATTTATATGGTCTAAAATTTCATAAATTATCCAATTATGGAAAATTTGCAGCACATAAGTAATTATAACAATTTAAAAGTTAGAATCTTATTACCACAAATAAAATTAAATAGATTAAATAAGGATAAATCAAGTTGATAAGGTTTAAAATAAATTTCCAACATGTTTAAATTTTATTGGTGGATGATATTACAACCCTATCTCATCTAATATTTGAATATGAGTCATTTTTGGAGGTTTTTAAGTGGGGTTTGATTTATTATAAATTAATATTGTTTAGGTTTCCAAAGGTGCCCCTCTCCTCCCTTATAAAAGGGCACCTCCTCCCTCTCCTCTTGACAAAACTTTGAGAGTTCAAGCTCAGAAAACCTCTAAACATTTATCTTCTAAACTTCCCTAGAAACATTAAGGAGGTTCTGGGAATCTCAAAAGACCAACTCTAGTCCCTTAAGAAGAAGCTTAAAGGAGATGCGTCGAAGAAGAGGTAATCTCTTCTACAGATTCTTTCAAGTTTCTTTCTTCTTAAACTTCCTCTTATTTAGTTGTTTCATTGTAAAGTAATAAAATCAGTATCACTAATATACATATATGGTATTATAAATATGAAAACCCCCATTTCAACTTCAATCCATCCTAGGAAAAACAAAATCACCGCACGAGTGTACGTACGGAATACCGTCTCCACGCCGTCATGTAATCAGTTTTTTCACCACCACCCTACTTGGATGGGTATAATGGTGTAAAGAATAACTATATGTGGTTATTATAACATCATACTGATTCTTAGATATTATACCATCCACTCCGATTCTATTCAATAATTATGAGAACGATATCATCGCTCGTGCGTACGTGCAGATTACCATCTCCACGACGCGATGAGATTCATTCTCCATGTTAACCATTCATTAATGATTATAAAGTGTATATATATATATAATAATGAAATATATGACATAATAATTCTAATTTATTTATGTATATATATTTAAGGCATATACTTAATTCTATTCAATTCAATAAGGAAACGAAAACAGTGTTCATGCGTACGTACAACCTACTGCCTCCATGAACACTGTATTTCATTCCATTTATCGATATATCATAAATCTTTATATTCTGAATATATATATAAATCATTTTTTACATTATATAATTAATTAAATCAGGATATTATTAATAATATCAAGAACAATAGAACGAAACACGTACGATAAATGAAACGATTTTACCCAAAACGCTACTTTAACATGGAATTTAGAAAAGAACGGGAAATACAAAGTCATAACTGAACCATATATGATTTCATAACAATGAATATGATTCTTTAATAAGTCAATGAAATTATTTAAATCATTATATAGGAGGTTCAGATACATATAAATCATATCAGACATAAGTTAAGGGATAACTTTTCCAATCTCGTTTTTATCCGAGATTGTTTATTCGTAAGTATTTACTGGGGTTATATTTATCATCCATGTCCTTATTTTATAAAAATGGTTTCTTATATGTTTAAATTACTTTTCACCCATTTTTGAATTTTACAACATGGTATGTAAGGAATCTTTCTTTTGTTTACCATATGAGGTACTTTTTGACTTTTCCGGAAAAAGTACAAGAAGAATGTTTTTTTAACTTATACGGCATGAACGGATTTTTACGGTTTCATAACGCATAATTTTCATGAAGCTTCCTCTAAAATAGTTCAGAAATATTTTCAAAAAAATTATTTTCTTTTGAAATTGTATGGCATTTTGTGAAAATAAAATTATTTTGAAAAGAAAGAATATTTTCCTCAAGAATTCATTTCAAGTGTTTTATCAAAACTATTTTCCATCTAAGATGACATTATTCAGTTTGTTTATGTTTGAAGTATAATGTCTCTATTATTTATATGGTTTGATTTTTCTTATTATGAAATGATATCCATTTGTTTTATATGGATTATGTTATGATGGAATGATATTTATGAAACTCGTTTAATTCTTTGGGTTATGATGAATGATTTATGTTTATTTTGCGGAACAAGTAAGAATGATTTCATTATGAGATGGGTGGGACCTATATCTCCCTCAAATTCATTGGGTAAAGATTTATATCTCATGAGATAGACATGGCTGGAATGGAATGTTAATTCGGTTTAGTGATACAGGACTGGAACGAGGAGTGAACTCGATTCAGAAAGGGACTTTATCCACTAAGATGGTCTTGGTAGCAATGCCTTGGCTACTATGGAAATAATATCATGTGATTAATGTTTTTCCACAATTACATGTTTTATTCCTATGATATTTTATCATGATTGATGTTCTATTAGGATCTATGCCTTACGTACTATCATGTTTTATGTCATTTCTCAATATTTTGATGTTTAAACATTATGTTCATGTTTTTAAGTTTAAATGTATATGGTTTGTTTTATTTTCTCCATGCTTACCCTTACTGAACATTTAAGATTACCCTTTATATGTTTTCTTTTCCACAAGATGTAAAGAAAAGTTTTAGGTAAGAAAACAAAAGGGGAAGATCTTTATGGGAGATGTTAAAGATCTTTCACCATGATTATAAGATTATGTTCTGAGTTTCCAAAGACACTAAACCATTACGACCCTTGAGTGTTGGTTTTTGTTATGTATTAAGTATTCCGAAAAAGTAATGTAATGTCAATGTACGTTAAGTTTGGGGTCTCTACATATATTCTATCTAAATATTGTAGAAATTGGAGGGGAATATGAGATTCTTCACTCTTACAAGGATATACACGATCACTCATAACAGGATTGTTGTGCTCTAGTTGGTATGTTGAACGATGATGTCCATTTTTTGAAGCTCTCAAACCTATAGAAGAGTGTACATAGATTAAGGAATAAAATTTATTGAACCACCCAAATATAGAATTGACTCTTAAAAGATGGTCTCCAATATAGTGTAAGGTACCATGAAAGTTCTAGGACCCTTGAATTTTGTTGGAATTACTGGTTGTATTATGGATGAGAAACTCTTTCCAAGTATGACTATCTCATTCCCCTTCAAGTGACTTAAATGAGTAAAAATATCTCTATGAATTTTGACATATTTTGGTATTTGTTTAGCTACATCCAATAATGGAATACTGACATATACCTTTTTAAATGTATCCATTATATCTTTATCAATCTCATTATCAAAAAGTTTTTAGATTTAGAGAGCCGTTTGGGGAAAGGAAGAGTAATGTATTGTTCACTAAAATCCTCAATGAAAATTTGAATAGAATATTTTTTTTCATCATTATAATATTTTGAGGATTGGGAAAGAGAGTTTTGAAGAGGGGGACATACCTGTTTTATAGAATAATCATAAGAAGAAACGTCTTTACCACTATGAAGTGTGATTACATATAAATTTCCATTGTCTTATGGTTTTTCAAAATGTTGGGATGTAAGGTGTATAGAACATTGCATATTTATATCATGGATGGTGTTTTCCAATTGTCCCACCTGAGTTCATAGGTCTTGAATAACAGACTGTGTGGTATGTTGGAACTGATAGTTCGGGGTCACTATTTTCCCCACCATATCCATGAGTATTGGTTCAGATTTTGGAGGAGGAGAATTATTTTGAAATGATTAAGTATAAGAATATTTAATACCTTGGACTTGTTCATACCAACGCTCTTTAGGGTAACTTGAGTTGCCTATTTTTTTGTACTGTGGTTGTTCTTTCCACCCAGGGATTGGATATGTCCTAAATGGTTCTTGAAGTGAGGTGCTTGTTGAAAAGGACGCCCAAGGAATAAAGTTTCACAAGACTAAAATGAATCCAAAAGTTGAGGGCACTGGTCAGAAAAATGAATATTATCAGAATAAATACCACAATGCAATGGAACATGAGGAGAGTTTGAGTTACCTTATAATGGAGGTAATTTCCTTATAATGGTATGAATAACATCAATTTTATTATATACCTTTTATTATATGGATAAATGAATTACCTCATGAACTCCTTGAGTGGGTTAAACATCTCATGTACCAAATTGTTGTGCATTTTGAACCATGTTGGAAATTAAGTCACGAGCGGTGGAAGGAGTTTTATCAACAAGGACACCACCAACTACAAGATCTATCATACCAAGATTCATGGGTACTATTCCCCCATATAAGTATTGAATTAGAAAATTTTCACTAATTTTGTGTTTGGGGAAACTTGAACAATTTTTTTTGAACATTTCTCAATATACATGAAAGGTCTCTCCTTGTGATTACCTAATAAGCCAGATTTATATTCAAATTGAAGTCGTTAAATATGTAGGGAATAAATTATCTAAAAAGTGTCCTTTTAGGTCATTATATAACCCAATTGGGGAAGGATGGTATTATATCCAGTCATTGGATACACCATCAAGGGAGAAATGGAACATTTTGGGGTTTCATGGGGGAGCACACTATGTGAAACTCCTTAAGATGATTATGAGGGTTAAAACCAAGAAGAACATGGAATTTAGGAAGGAGGTGGATTAGGATTGATCTCAACTCAAAGTTGTCTACTTCCTCTCGATATTGAATGTATTCAGATTGGTACTCCACATCTGAGGTGGTAAGTTCTTTTAAGTCCGATTATTTATACAAAGACTTTTGGGGTTTTATTTTGTTCAATTTTTTATTGGTTTGGGTCCAAATGAGGGTTCACAAGGTATTACTCATTGTTACATTAATTTCCAACTCTAGATGACCTAATTATTGGGTGAAGTGTCTTTTCAATTTCTAGGATAAATTCATGCATTTTTTCATTTTCTGGACAGATCATGAAAATGATTTGTGATGTTTTTTATTACTTTATTTTATTTTTTATGATGGAAGATTGATAAAATAGAAGAACATAAGAATAATTAAAGGATAACATAAAAGGGAATTATACATTAAAAAAACTTAGATAGAGAGAGAGGAAGAGAGAGAAATAATGAAATGAGAATGAAATTTTTTAAAACTTGGGGTTGGATGATTAAAGAATCCAATAGGAAAAGGAATGTGACAAAACAAAGAATAAATGAATATTATTAATTGAGCATGATCATCCTAGAGAAATAGATTTAAGATCATCCTTAATCACTTTAAGATAAAGGGTATAGATCTTTTAATCCCTAGTTTGTAAAACCTAGAAATAGAATGTTTATAAGTTTATAATAGGATAACTCTTATGGTTTATTTGGAAACACGAAATGATTCACAAGTTACTATAGTTGATTGGGTGATTTTTGTTTGACTTCGTAAACGAAAATCCCCATGGAAATACGTGAAAAACTCAATGTGTTTTCTAGGTTTATATGTTATTTATTTGTGATACCATGAAATAAATTTATATTTCCTAGATATGGTTTATGAGAGTTAAATTTACCAATATAAACCACACAGACACTACAATTAAAATATGGAAGAATAATTGGTGAATGGTGTCTGAAACATCATATGAAAGGGTACCCCCAAACATGATCATATGAGTTGAGAATGACATACCAGTAAATATATAAATTAAATAATAATATAGGGTGATGAAAAACAACATAAAAACCTAGAATTAAAAATATCATTAAAATATTACAAACATGAATCTTGAGATTTACATCACATCCCTCCGGATGATCCTAATGTGTTTAAAACTCCATTAAAACAAAGGACTCCATAGATGTGGAATTAGAACTTCCCATATACTCCAAAATTTCTTGAAATGAGTAGAGGAATCGTTTGGTTCTCCAAAATGGTATAAAAGTTTCTCCAGGATGAACATTCAAATGGGGTACCTAAGGATCCAATTTATAGGAAAAGTAAAAGATGGTTTTGGGAACCCTGATTTTTTAAAACCACTTAGAACATGGTTTTTCACCACTGGAAATTATTATCTATCTTTAAAAAAACTAAGAAATTATTTCTCTATATAGGGAATATCTCCACTGAAACATTGGAATCATTTGGAGGTTGAAATATTGAGATATATCTGAAATAAAGAATGGTAATTTTGACTTAGAGCATATTTATTTTCTTGGACTGATCGATTTAGATGGGTTCTTTAATGGATTAATTGATATTGGTGTATTAATAAGAGTTGTATACCACTTAATTTTGGATCATACCACAAAATTTAATCCCAATTGAATCCACTTATTAGTTGAATTTTGTGTTTGAGCCCACATGTGTTCCTGGGAACCTGCATAGTTTAGGCCGATTCTCTTGAACTTCATTTTAGATCCTCCAAATCACCTCCACCTACAAAGAAATAATCAAAAAAAGTGAAATTGCCCATTTTAAAAGTAATAAAAAATAAATTATTTAATGAAACATGAAGTAATGTTTTTATTATAATTGGAATTTACCATACAATATCAATTTAACACAGTGTTGTTAGGGTGAAAATGAATAGTTAATCACAGTGCGATCAAACCCCTACACGTAAACATCCATACTCCTGGGAAAATTCACATAAAAATGAGGAATTTCTTTATTATTAACTTCATGAAGATTTAAAAATCAATGAATTTTTTATTTATTAAAGTAATGTAATCAAAACATAAACCACACCAAGGATTTATTCCCAGTGATCCAAGAAAAAGATGTCTTATAAATTGTATCAGAATGAAATTCAAAGAGTTAAATTATACTAAATTTATAGAGGAATTAAAAATTATACCATCCCACTAACTCTCCACATTTTTAGTTTATGTGAAAACCATTCCATGTTATTCCTTCCAATTTCTATCTAGTAAATATATGTTATTTTAAAAATTTTCTGGTTAAATGATTTTTTCCTCCAAACCTACCCTACATCCTTTACAATCAAATTTAAAGACCCACTCACTTAATAATTTACGAAATTCAAAACATAATCTCCTGACCTAGATATCATCATATGTTTTAAATTTCATCACTCCCTTTATTTATTATTATTTTTTGTTGTTTTTTTTTCAAAATTTTAACATGCAATAAATCTCACACTCATCACTCAACACTTATTTTATCTCTTCAGGACACTAATTGTAAAAGTTATAACAAGATTAAAGGTTGGGTAATATATGGTTTTTACATGCCTAGAATACAACCCATATTTTTTTATTTTTTTATGTTTTTTAATTTTAATTTATAGTTATAATTTTTTTATGTGGTACAACTGTCGAATAATGGATACACAAACACACATGAGTTAAGAATAGTAATAAAAATAATTAAACTAACTTATATTTACCTTATATTACGTAAGAACTAATTTTATAAAGATTATTAATATTAACCGAACTAATATTTACCTTCTATTAACTAATAAATATTCACACTTCGTGGTTTGGTGAAAAAAGTGTGTGGATATATTAAGTGGCACAATTTTCCCATAAACAGCTCACACAAGGCATATCAGTCATCACGAAGGTTTTATATAGATAAAACTATTTATATGATTTAAAAACAACCAATTTACTAAACATCACCCCCAATGTTAAATTCATGAAATAATTCATTCCATAACTCATAAAAATTTTCATTTAATGTTAAAATAACTTGGAACTAGGAATTTTGACATGCATTTTCATTAATTTTCATGTTTTTGTGAGTAAGAGGGGGGATGGAGGATGGTAAAAATACAATTCATTAAGTGAAAAAGAGAAGAAAGAAGAAATATTATGATATTCCAAATGAACCCAAGAATGTACGCCCCCCACACCTAGATTTTACAATGACCTCACTATAATAAAGGATATTGTGGGAAAGAAGGATAAAACCTGGTGGGATTCACTGGAATCTTTCTTCTTGAAGGTGGATTGCCTCTATTGGATGCTTTTTAAAATCCTCATAAGATAGTTTAAGTATCTTCCAATTTATTGTAATACTCTATCCACTCTCCTCATAAAAAGCCTATATTTTACCAAATGTTTAAACATTAGTAATAGTATAAGGATTGGTCTATAGGGAAGGAATCTTACCTGGGTGGAGATTTAGCCCATAATTGTAAATTGGGACCTTCTCAAAAATATAAAACTTCTACTGGTGAATCATCCCATCAAGGATATCCTTTTCCTTCTCATTATAGATTCAAGAGTTCTCATATGAATCATGATAACTTTCTTCTAACACCTGAATATGAACCTTCCTATGATCACCTACATCTAATATAATATTATTACATTGATTAACATACCAATATTCATGGTGATATAACTTCACCGGGAGGTGGAAATCCTTTCCAAACATAATCCTATATGGTGACATTCTAATCAGGGTTTAAAAAGATATATGGTATTTCCAAAGTGCTTAATCCATGGAAAAACTATAATCCTTCTTATTGGGTTGAACCATTTTTTCAAAGATTTATTTAACTTATTGATACTAGATTTTAGCTTTTCCATTAATTTTGGGGTGATATTTAGGGGAGACTTTATGAACAAACCCATACTTACAAAGCATGTTTTTTGTTTTACAATTGAAAAAATGTAAACCTGAATAACTAATGATGAATATTTGTAAACCAAACCTACAATGAATTTGGGACCTCACAAAATCAACAACCACTCGAGATTCATTGGTCCTGGTAGCATTTGATTCCACCCATTTAGAGATTTAGTAAAAAAATAGTAATACGTACATGAAGCCAAATGAATTTGGAAAAGGCCCCATGAAGTCAATGCCCCATGTATCGAAGATATCAAAACAAAACATGTAATGTATGGGAATTTCATTACTCTTTGATAAATTCCTTGTGAATTTACATAGATTACATGAATTAAAAAATAAATGGTCATATCTATAGAATTTTTATCAATATAGTCCCGAGTCAAGGACATTTTGAGCTGTACATTGAGAGACAAAGTTCACCCCGCAAGCCAATGTGTGGAAGAAGCTCAAACCAGAGGTGAACTCTTAGTCAGGGACACACCTACGAACAAATTGGTCACTATAAATTATCCAAAAATATGGGTTATCCCTAATTTACCTTCAAGAATCACACTTATGCATCTAGGATTTTGAAGTGATGAAATCATTGGGGACCCTATATATTGCTAGAAAATTCACAATCAATACATACCATGGGGTAAGTTCCACAACATCACAAAGGTTATATTGAGGAAATAATTCTTCAATGGGGTGGGATGAGTCAACATAGTTGTCCATTGGTGGGGAAATCCTACTAATGTGGTTATATATACTATTTTATGATCCTCTCTTATCACGAATGTTAAGGCCAAACTTCTAGTGGAGGAGCATCCACCATATGAGGTGGGACATCACTTCAGCTTTATTAAGGATAAATTGAAGGGAAAGATGGTCAAAAACACAATGAATGTTTACCCAAGAATATATGAATATAATTTTTCCAAGGCCAGCACAATAGAAAATATATCTTATCCACTGGTTTTGTAGTTTAACTGGGTAGGGTCAAGGGAACGTGAGACATATACAATGACATGATGAGCCTTCTGAATCCTTTGGTGATAAAAAATATATACATCCCATGAATCACAATATATTTTACAAAATATTTATGTTTAATTAATTTTATTTAATTTTCATTTTTTAATGATTACCACAAACAACACCCACTAACAATTTTGTTGTTTTCCAAAAAAATTTAAAAAAAAGTACATACATTATTCCCTAAACATTATTAATTAAGAGACCTAGTGTTCATCATATACAATGTGTTTTGTTTATAAAATTATTAATTTTATTTTTAATGAAAATGTGGCCACACATAACCCAGTATTTCTAAAGTTTATAACATCATTCATGTAATACTTTTACAGATATAAATGTTATATACAATGCATTTCTATAACACTATAATATTTTAAAGACATCACTATTTACTATATAACGAATAAATCATATAATTCCTTGAAATAAGAGATATAGTGTTGATAAATCAAGCGACTCGATTGGTGATGGTGTTATGAATGAATTGCAATTTAGAAGATACAATATGGGATTTTGATTAGGATATTACGGAAAAATAATAACACTTATTCAAAAATTGAGATCAGATTAAAATATATGTGTATAATTTTTATGGGAGAATAATGTGAGAAATAAAATAACTTATAAATGTTTTTCCATAAATAATAAATAAATATTTTTTATGATGAACCACTACAGAAATTATATGAAATATTTTTTATAATATAAAATTAAATAATAATGATATGAATCCATCATAATAATAATACATAAAAAATAATAGGTAAATATAATCATGGTGATATTGATTTGGGAATCACAAAGTAGGTATTCACCAATAAGAAGGATGGCTATAAATATCACAATAGTAATATAAAGGCTTTAATAATTCAACTAATAATTTTTAGAGAAAATTAAATTCATTAAAATACACAAATGGAATGAAATTCAGGGTTTTATAGATTATATTTTAGATAATTTAATGAAATTTATTATTTTAAGTTAATCATTACACAACTATTAATGGAATATAAGGTATTAATTATATAAATATTTTGTGTAGATATTAGGTTACTATTAGGAATTTACTAAAATTAATTACTAACTATTTTATATAGTGGATTATGTATATATAAATAAACATTATTAATAATAAAATTATAATTTAACGTAACACATCCTTCTCAAAATGATATAAAATATTAATTGTTTGGATAAATCCTATCACCTAGAAGATATTTTCTTATTAAAAAACAAAGAAAATATGTTTCAGTTACTTAAGTGGATTTCTTCTGATATTTGGTTGAAAATTATATGAATATATTTTTTAGAAATAAATAAATATTTATGATCTATTTAGGTTGTACTTCTTAAAAACCACTTAGAAAAAATATCAGTTTTGATAAATTCTTTTGTATCAATGTTTTCAAATTTATTGAAAATGTTTTTCCAGAAAATTTTCATATTCATATATTGATATCAATATAGAATGTAGTCTTTATATTTACTTATCCTTTAACTGACTATTCTGATTTCTTTACCTAGTAACAAGCGTAAAAAAAATTATCATTTCATAAAAATATCTTAGTTGAGTCTTACATTATGTATTCATTTGATCAAAAAAATTTATCTATTAAAAATATTTTTTTATCCAGAAATATTTTATAAGATCCCCTCTACAAAATATTTAGTCATGTACAAAAGTAGACCTTAAAAAATAAAATGTATAATTAAATAAATATAATAAAATGAATGTGTCATTTATGAATTGTTTTTTTTTTGGTTTTAGATGAGTATGGATTAAATTCCACATGAAATTGGTTAGTATTTATTTTAAATATATTTTGTGATATGAAATTCTAAAAATTCATGCAATATGATGTGTTATGTAAATGTTACTACTCTTTTTTTATAGATACAAATGTGGATAAAAATTTGATTGATAATCCAAATATAACATCTGGATAATATTTTAATGGAATTATGTAGTTTTTTATTTCAATAGAGGATTTAAATGTGACTATATCAGGTGTACATTTTGAAAATGTTCAAATAGATATTAATTAATATGTGATACTTTGAGGGAGGACCTATTTTAGAATGGTTTTCTTTAACATTATAAGAGTTTCACTCATCATGGTGAAGAATATATTCATTTTTATCATATAAATATAGTTCATAATGATGTTGATGCGAGGAATAATGATCTTATTCATGAAATAATTACTAAAATGGTACGTAGGATGGCTCTAGATGGCATTGAAATCTGGAATCTTGAGACCGATGATATTGATCTGTACGTTGGTGAAGATCATGATTCATTTAAGTTTTATGAAAAAATCAATGATTCACATATTGAATTATATCTTGGGAATACTACTTATATTTAATTTTTTTTATGGAGTTGCTTCACTTGATGGATTTGAATTAGTAGTCAGATATATCATTTGACATGTTGTTGTTGTTATTGAAAAAATTACTTCATTATGACGCTAGGATTTTAGAGTCATAATATAATGCTTGTATGTTGATAGAGAACTTAGGTTTCACATATGAGACTATAGATGCATGTGAAGACATATTTTTGATGTTTATAAATGAAACTATTCACTTCGATAATTATATGGTCTGTTACTCTTCCTAGAGGAAAGATAACTATGGAAATAAAACTAATCAATTTCAGACTACGGAATAAGGAAAAATATTTCATTTAAGAAAATGTGTTTTCTTTCCATAAATCTGAGGGTGTAAAGATTATTTATTTCATCCAAATTTTCTCAATTAATGATATGGCATGTGAAAATAAATAAGGAATGTGATATGATAACTCTCCCAGAAGAATCTATTGCATAGAAATATTTTGATCAGATACATTGTGACATTGGTAAAGATAGTCATAATCTATTATGGGGATTGGAAGAATATGGTTTCAATCCATTCATATCTATGGTTAGTGAAACTTATAGAACATGTATTGTGGCGTTGGTTCTATATAATCTTCCTCTATGTATTTTTATTCAAAAATAATTTATATTACTTTTTCACACATATTGATTGATTTAGAAGTCAGGGGGATAAGATTGATGTTTACCTTTTTCCATTTATTGATGAGTTGAATTAATTTTTGGGTGATGGTGTGATAACGTACGACTATAAAATGAATGAAATGTTCAAACTGTATCCTAATTTGTTGTGGAAAATCAATAACGTCCCACTTTATGAAAATTTATCAAGTTGGAGTATGAAAGGTGAATTTTCTTGTCCTTAATGTAATAAAAGTAAAAAATGTACATGTATTAATCATTGTAAAAATTGAACATACATGGGTCATATAAATTTTCTTCCCCCTCAGTATAGGTTCAAAAAGGATACAGTGGAATTTTATTGTTCTAGAGAATTCAAACAATCATTAAAGGTCATTAAATGAGTATAAATATTATCATATATTGAGGAATAAAATATCCAAAAGGTATATGAATTTTAATATTTGGTGGCTCAATTACCCAATATTCATGGTGTAGGAAGGTAGCACAATACCAATTGGAAGAATAATTTTTTTAAATCTCCCTTACTGGAAAACTAACATGAAAAGGCATAATCTAGATGTTATTATCATTGAATAAAATGTTTGTGATAATATATTTTAGACCATTTTAGGTGTTAGTGGAAAATCAAAGGTATCAATGTACGATGTAATTTAAAATAAATGGGTTTAAGGAAAAAATTTCATTTACAATTGGGTGAGGTAAACAAAACATATATGCCTGCTTCACAGTATACGATGAGAGAAAAAAGGAAACAAACATTTCATTCCATTTTGAAGATTCTCAAGGATCCTGATGGTTACCATTTTAATATTTACACGCGTGTGAATGTGATTAGAATGACATTTCAAGGGTTTAAAAGTCATGGAAATCACATAATAATTCAAAAATTGATTACAATCTCGCTTTGTGATTATTTATCACCCAATGTTATTCAACTGTTGATTGAGATGAGAAATTTTTTAGAATGTTTTGTTTAAGAAATCAATTAATGATCAATTTAAAAATATTTACATCCAAAATTGTACTTAGGCTTTTATCATGTGGAGAAACTATTTCCACCCACATTTTTCGATGTTATGGTTAAATTCATAGTGAACCTAACCGATGATGTAATGGATGATGGTACAATACAATTTAGGTGGATGTTTTCTATTAAGAAGTATCTTAATACATCGAAATGGTTTGTATGTAATATATATCATCTATAAGAATCAATAGACAATTATTATTTGATGCTTGAGTGTACTAATTTTTGTAAAGAATATCTAATGAATGTTGAAAAAAATTAGATAATCCCTGTTAGATTCTTGATGTCCTAGTTGGTGAAAGAACTGTATTTTATTTGGAAAACATTGAGTGGATATGAGCTCATCGATATATCTTATTCAATACTCCATCGATTTCACCATTTATATAGTTATTTTCTTATCACTTTAATTATTTAATTTTTACATGTTTTGTTTTCATATATTATGTTGATCATTTAAACATGGTGTTATCATTTGTAGGAAACACATTAATTGTCTCAAAGAAGAGTTGTATCGTTCGAGTGATTATCAAATTCAACAGTATAATTATGCATCATTTCATGACTATTTAGAGGATTTTGTATATTTAAATGGATTTTCATTATGTTTTAAGTATAAAAATATTTTATTTATACCCAAATTTTTATTCAAATATATGAAAAATATAGGTCCATAACCTATGGGAGTTAGGTTACCCTACACAAATGGAAGAATTTTACCAACTAGATGAGGTTCCATATATAACAGGTCATTGTTACAATGATTAAGATGCTACTATATTTTGGTTTTGTATTAATTATATGGATGAAAAACAAGAAACATAAAAGTGTATAATTGGTTGTCCATCTATCGATTATGATTATTACTATGGACAACATAAAGACATAATTGAAGTTGTATATGCACGTTGGTTGAAATACATATTGTTAAAGTATAATTGGGTTTCTACAGTGTGTGGAAGTAAAGTCGATAAATATCATTTTATATTGGTGAATTTTAACAATATGTCATAAAAAGAGGAATGAGTTGGTAATGAACATTATATTTTGACATCACAAGGAGAACAAGTTTTCTTCATTACTTTGACATCTAATCATAATTGGAATGTTTCTATAAAAATATCTTGGTGAGGAATGTTTTTAATTGAATTATATGAACCCAAAACCATTTCCTTTGTTTCAAAAAAAAATTGATCAACACACCATAGTTCAGCATGAAGAAGATATTCATTAGGTTATATAGACCATTGAAGGAGAAATGGTTGATTTTTATGTTTAATTAAAGGTACGATTATTTTTCTGATCTTTTGTTTGTTTTTTTTATTTTTTTAACTCTTTATATACCATTTAACTATTTTTTGTATATTTATTATCTCTATATTTTATATATACATGTATAAAAATAAAATGAATTAGAGTAAAAATAATTAAAGGAATCATTTTTCAGAAAAATATAACAAAATTCCTATAATATTTATATAATAAAACTCATAAAACTATAAAATATATGTAAACTATGATAAGAAAATAATAATAATAAATGCTAACGGCATCCCCAATTTAGTGTAAAATTTTAATGGATTTCCATTGATACATGATGTCTTTTCAATATCTCTTTGATTCAAATGAATGGAATCAAAATTGGATAATCATTATTATGCCTCATCTATCCATAAATGTGTAGAGTCATTTTATGACCAATTTTTTCATACCACTTGGAATCTCTATTAATTGGTAGTCAATATCCCTATAAGGGTGTACTATCATAAAAATAGGTATTTAAATACCATAATATCTTCAAAAACTGTACATATAACTCAATCTCCAGTTATAGATCCAATTCATAGATATTTACAACCTTATCATATGTATTTATTATTCAAATAATCTCACATGATCTTATTGAGTCTAAAATCTCCTTGGATCTTAAAAGGATCAACAAAAAATATCAGAAGCTTAATCATAAGGTGGATCTCTCACTCAACTCTTCTTTCTTCTTCTTATTCTTCCAAACCAAGAAGGTTACATAGGATAAGAATACCCTTATTTATTACTTCTTATATGACTGGAAACTATGATTTTTATTCTATAAAAACTTTTAATTTTTTCTATGCATCGATGGTTATTAAAGATTTATTTAATCTTATACTGAAAGATACACAAGATAGATTATTCTTACATTGATGTAAATTCAGGATTACACAACTCACATCATATTTATTTAGAGATAAATAATTCTTATACAAACTGGCATGATGTTTATATAGATCCTTGAATGATTTTTATGGTGAAAGTTTTCATTTTTATATAGTCGTGTCTTGAGCACACACCATATTGTGTCATTCTTATAGACTCTATGTCTACATAGATGTAATTCATGTATATAAGGAGTCTAGATTATACTTATCAAAAAATAAAATATATCTATAATAATTTTTATATGGTATCAAATCATGTTTATATAGTGTAATGTTGATTCTTATACACCTTATTCGTCACATGAGCAGTACACTTGAGAAAATATTTCCTTTTTTAGATAGAAGATAGATGGTCCAATTAAACTTCTAAAAACTCATCTACAACAATATCCAATTTTCCATTAACATGTATTTCTTCCTTATAAACACTCATAGCGTGTCTATTTCTCCAAAAAAATAGCATTTCATCCCCATATTTTCTTATATTCCCCTTAGTTCAGTTACATCAGATCGATACTATAGATTTATTGAAAGCTGATTGATTTTTTTCAAGCTATTACATGTAGTTTTACTAGGAGATTTATCATTTTCTTACATCTTTCTTATGGTATAAATCTCATCCTCATGTTTTTTATTTATAACACTTTTCCTCTTCACTATCCCTATAAATTCAAAATGTAACAATTCCTTTGATTGTTTGCTATATTTACATGTCCTTCATGATATTCCTCTAGTAAAATCATGGATACCTCTATTAGTCTCTTATTTTCCATAAAATATTTCTATTATTGAATTTTTTCTTCAATAACATAATTTTTTGTCTTTATCATCAGTTTATTATATTCTTCCATGTCTTCTGTGAGAGAAAAATAACTATCTCCATCAATATTTAAGAGGTTCATTTAATTTTTGAAACCTTGAATTTAGTCTTACTGGTTTCACCAATTATAGAGACCCTAAACTTTCTCACATATCATTATATGATTTTAAGCATAATTAAATATCAAATTACAAGACAATGATTGTAATGTCTAGTGTCTTGGATATTAGGTACATAATTAAACATAATTATACAAAAATAAGAACATAATTTATTTAATCTTAATAAAGAGATACTAGATTCCTTTGATCCCTTACATATGCATATGATAACATGGGGATAACATAAAAAAATGCTGATATAAAAAAGCTTAGTCAGGGAATAAACATTAAAATAAAGCTACGAAAATGAGTTAGAAGGCATAACATAATGATATAAAAATCCATGGAACATGATTAAATAATAGGAATCATAACATGGGATCATAAAATAATGGATTTATAGTAATGTTTCAACAACATAAAACATGACTTTAGCATGATTCAAGGCTCGTTGCATATAGAGGAGCACGAATTAGGGCTTGTTTCACATAAAGGATCCTGAGTCAAGGAAAGCCACTAAGACCATTGCACATAACATCTCATGAGAATAAATAGTACCCAATGAATTAGAAAACTATATGGGAGAACCCATTATAAAATTTTCATGAATATGTGTTCCACATGAATAATCATACATAAGGAATCAAATATAAACATAAGGGTTACCCATGGTAAGAATTGGGTATCATAATCTTGTCAAAATGGAATAAAATTAGGGAATATCACAATGGTGTCCATGAAATAAAAACTTTTAATCATACATAGACATTAATAAATGAAAAAATACACATATAATGATAATTGATGTCAAAATAATGTGAATATATATGAAAATGGCATTTAAGAAACATTAGAAATAAATCATTTTAGTGTAGTTTATAGAAAATATGAGAGGGAATTTTAAGCAGAAAAGGGAATAATATTTTATATAAAACCATAAGTTAACCAGGAAGGCTTCCATAATAAAATTAGTGAATTTATAAAAATAATAGTATCTTAAAACAGATTATACAGTGCACATGATGTTGGGTAAAAATTCAAGAAGTTCCCTTAAATCATGCTTGCTTATCAGGAAGAATGGAGTAGGGAACCTTTTAATAACATATATATTCACAAAAAGGAAGGATGAATTGATCTTGATACATGATCTTGAAAAATATACATATAATTTCGAATATGTACATAAAAATAAAATAGAATTTCATTTGGAAAAGAGAGAGAGAGTAACATGAAGGAATAATGGAGGTTCGGGTATAATCACTTACCTTATGTCTGAAACGATTCTGCACTTGATCTTAATGTAATGAATAATAAAAAATAAATACATTAATTAATTAATTAAGAACATTTATACATTTATTTTATCTAGTGTAATATAATTATGTTTTTTCATGTCCTTTTTATGGGTTATGAGATTTAATTTCATCATTTGGGTGCATTAGTTTCTTTGGATTTCATGATCAGTTTACTTGTATATGTGTATGGAAAATCATGTAGAGTGAGGATAGTTATCTAGAACATAACTTATATGTTATTAATGATCTTATATAATATTGAAATACCACTATATTTCCATATTTTAAGATGATTTATTAGATAAATCTTTAATGATAATCGTTTAGATTAATTTAGCATTTTTTGATCACAATGAATTCATTTTATTTTATAAATCAATATCATGTGTAAAAAATGATTCTAGAACATTAAATAAGATATAGTAAATATATTATAATCTGTTTCAACCATAAAATGGTTTCATAACCATCCTTGAAGGGGGAATTTAAAGTTGAAAGCACGTCATCCACGAAGGTTGTAGATTGACACCTCAAAGATGATGTTTTCATCCTTAAAATAAAAGAGAGAGGAAATTATATTTAATGAATAATTATTCCATAAACATGATAAAATTATAGTTTATTTAACGTACTAGTTTTTTCATGCCACTTGGACTTGGGGATGTGAGGATAATAAAAGAAAATAAAGGAACTTGTAATGAAATTAAAAGAAAAGGAAGAGGGTTTTACCTCTTGATCCATTCTTCTTGAGAGCCTCCTCAGGTGATTGGTTTTGGTATTTTATTAAGAATAAATTCTCCTAGAAGTGGGAGATAGTTTTTTTAAGAATATAGAAAAGTCTCAAGGATTGAGATGTGTGAGGAAAATAGGTGGTGAGGGATGGTATTTATAGTGGGGGTGTTTTTACATTATTTAATTCATTAGATTATTATTGTGGCTGAAGACTGTGAATAGTTAGAGAATTATCCTCAAATATGATATAATAAGGAATTATGGTTCGGTATTTTGGGAATAAATCAATATTACATCATTTATGACTCCATAAATCATGTATTTATCAATTAGTGCAAATTATCTTATTTTACTATTCACAAAAATTTATGTATTTTAGAAAAATCACAAAAATTCACTCTAACCATTTTTCAACATCAAGAATTAAAAAATGACCTCAATTTTATGAAAATAATTTTCTAAATATGAGAAAATTTAAATTTAATTCAAATCCTCAATTACTTGTAAAATATAGATTTTAAAATTATAACTAATTTTATATCACTTTAAAAAATTACTTAAGGTCTCATAAAATTGTCTTAAAATCATAAGACATCAAAATATTTGTTTACGAGCAAATTTTATAAAAATAAATTTTCTTGTAAATTATTAAATTAATTATATCATTGTAATTAAATATTTATGACATTTAAAAATACCATCAATTAATTAATAATTTTTACAATATTTATTCACTTACACTATGGTACAATTACATCATATTATCACTCATAAGATGGATAGATGTTTTTTATACATTCATTGGTGAGTTTTCTATTCAATTATTCAGTTTACTATTCATAAGGGTCGTGTTACTTTTCAAAGGTTAAATTAATATTCCATTGGTATATGTTCCTTAACTTCTAGAATTGCCTTTTATTTCATTAATTAATCAGTTATAATGTTTTTATTGTGTTATTAATTTAATTTTATGTGATTATACTATATGATATAATTATTAGAATGGTATTTCATTCAAAACAAATTTGGGTCATTACACCAATAACCTATGGATTTATTACATGATGAATTTGCTTCATTTTCAACATACTATATGATATAAAATCTTCATCTTCATATTTATATGGATCATCCTATATAGATTAAGAATCAAATTTATTCATATTTAATGACATTTATTTATCTAGAGATAAGTACCCAATTTTTTGATATCTATATTCTCAATCTTCTTCCCTTGGATTTTATACATGTGAAATTATTATTTTATTGAATACACATGAATATCATCAAATGATATATGGAAATAATCCATAATTGTTGATAAATGAATCATCCTCAATCTATTGAAGAAACCAGATATTCAATATACCCCCATGAAATCTATCTTTTCTTTAATTTTGAAATTCAACACCCCACAATCTCTCTAGTGGGTGAATATCCATTTGAATTTTTTCATATTCAGTTGTTGTGGTAGCCTATTGTACTATGTGGTTTACGTAGTTGATGATAACCACTTGTGACTCCAAGAACTCTTCATTTTTATGTGTCTATGGAAATTTTTTATAACTATAAATAACATCATTAAAATTAAAAACCCCTTTATATTTGATGAAATATGTGTGAATTAAATAAAAAAACAAGAGTCCATTGTATTTCACATTAAATGGCATTGGGATAGGCATCAAATCATTTCCACACTAATGCTTTATATGGCTGCAAACATGTTAGGGGAACAAGCCCCATATCCAAATCATTCTACAGATCCATCTACGTCTAAGAATCAAGGTATTTATGAATGTAAAGGTTTTTAATTTTTTAATTAAGCATGAGACATATATATTCACATATATCAAATTATGTATGGAATTGTTTTCAACGGGACCGGGCTCGACCACTTCTTACTCTCATATGAGAGTCCCTAGTCATGTTATTTCATCTTGGAGTTTTGACATGACCATCGACGTATCATTTAATGAGATATACCAACCCATGGGAGTGTATAACCCTACATTTATTCAGGAGTTGGGTTATATCATAAGATAACCACAACATTTATCATTTACTACACATGCTTAGGTGTCACTCCCCTTGGGTAATTTAGATCAGCTATGGAGGGAAGTTCAGGAAAGAGGATCGTTTTAGTTTCTTAGCTATGTTTAAAAATTAATAACATGTTTTATATTTTTTTTAATAAATAAAATATTATTATAGTGTACAAAAATGAGTTTTGGCCAGAGTGTATGGCCAAATGTCATAAAATGTAGGATGTTAATAAATTGAGAGTCAAGATGGATCATTGGGTACCAAATGTGGGTGCCCCATACATTCTAGATAGAGTCCTAAGTTGGGTTATCTCATCTCAAGGGCATGAGTTAGTTTCATATTGTTCTATTGAGTTTGTAATTGTGAGTCCATTTTTTTGGTTAAAATATTTCAAATAATGTGTAACATTTTAAATGTTTTATATTTAAATTAATTGAATGTAGGAGGTGGAAACACATCATTCTAAGAATTGCGCGTTATAGGGACAAACTCATAGGCTTGGGTCTCGTCCTATGTCCCAGATTCGACATGATGTATTTATTATAGAATTTTTAAATTTATTATTTAATATTTTTTTATATTCTATATCTAAATCTTATTGGTATACAGTTATAGGAGAAAGGTGCACCGACTGATGAAATGTCGGTGTGGATGATGACTCATGATCGAAATAATCAGAAGGTTATAGCTCTTGTAATAAGTTCTTGTAATAATTATCAATACTTACATATATATATATACATATATATTTATATTTATATATTAAACCAGATCAATTTGAGGCTGAGTTAGTACAGCTACCAGAGGACTAGTTACAGCTTTCCATGAGAAGGGATGAGATATTCCATTGCATTATTCACTGTTATTGACATGGATATAGTTTGACATATGGAACGGGGGTTCCTCAGTTTTTAGTATCACATACTAAGGTTGTGGAATTTGTTTTTACTATGTTGACATAATAGATGAAAGTTTTGGAGGAACGAGTGTGTACTTCTGAGGAGGTAAACTCACATCTATTAGATGAGTTTAGAGCACTGTGAGAATATGTGAATCAGAGTGATGGGACAAGGGATCCGTCGACACAGGTTTATAATAATTTTTTTACTAAGTTAATTATTACTATATTCATAAATTTTATTTTGTGTAGATCTGTACCATATCATACAGAGGTAGCCAATATGGATCCCCATGACACATCAAATTCAAGTGGTATGTTTTATTTTATATTTCTAGTTTATCATTTAATTTGACTAACTCATTTTTTTGTTTCTTTTAAGGGATAGAAATTTTTTTTAGAAAAGTAACAAATAAAAATATTATTTTGTAATTTTATACCTTTTATTTCATATTATAAAATTACAAACCCAACACAATCACTAAAAATCCCACTGGTAATACACTATGGTGTGTTAGTATCCTCATTTCATTACTTCTTATAATAAGGTACTCATCTCATCCCCAGTTTCAAATGCTTTATGTTATACATTTCTTCACACAAATAATCTTGGATCACACTCTATTTTTATGATTTTTATTATTTATTCAGTAATGAACATAACACAAAGCATTTTTTGAATATTTCATTCATTTAAAATGAATTCTTAAAACTCAATCATACCTTTACGTAGACTATAGTAAAATGTACATAAATCAATATTATTTTACAAAACATCCAAACAACCCTTATGTAGCTTTCATAACTTTATCATTACCATTACACAGGTCCTATTTTTTCATAGTTACATTTTGGTAGCCTTTAGTAATTTAGAGTTTCATTTACATAGCTCATAGTCTACTATTACACAAGTAATGAAACCTCGAGATGACCTTTAGATAACTAATATTAGTCTAGGATTACCTTTATACGTATAATTAAACTCAAAATAAACCCATTATATAGACAATGTTGTTCCAAAGATACCTTTATATAGATATGTAGAATTCCATACTACCTTTACACAGCTCATAATAATTCATACTACCATTAAAAAGTCAAAAACATGGTATTACCTTTATAGTAAACATGAAATTTTGATTTTATAATGTATGGCGGTGTAGTTTCTTTAGTGTATACTATTTCAAAGATGAACAGTGACAACACCCATGGATAACTGTATCTATATATATTCAAAAGAGTTTTTATTTTCCAAACATAATCAAGGAACCAACTAATTTGAAACTTCAGGCACAACCAACTGACATGATTACACATGGATCACATATATTTTATAATATCTATATGTAAACTCTGGTTTTTATTTATTTCCTTTTATGTTCATTCTCGGACTCTTCTTCCTTATATTACCCACTGGTTTGTATAACTTTTTTAATTTTAGCTTTGAATCATTGAATCACACAAAAATATTATTATCTACTCATTTTTATTAACAAACAAAGGGAATATTAATTATTTGTTAAAAAAATATTATTTTGTTTTGTTAATCTTAATTTATATGTTTTTCTTCATTTAAATCCAAAGGTACAATAATGATTTTAAATGGTTTTCATCATAAATTTCATCAATTGCACATATAGTGAATTAAGGCCTCTGAACTCAGATATATTATTATAAATTGAAAAATTAGGAACCTCTATTGATATCTTTCATTATAAAAGAGTTATGAGTTGGAAAGACTCATTCCTTATTGTAAATTATTTTTTATATAATAATCTACTTTCTTTTCAGTTACTGTTTCCAATCAAGGAGAGGAATCATCCTCGAAGGTATAATAATGGTATTGGATGGATTTTAATACATAAAATGAATTATGTTTCTAGGGTATGTCATCCTATAATGAATAATAATTTTATTTTTCTTGTTTAATTGTTCTTTTGTATCTTATCGATAGTTTGATTGATGCATAATATTGGGAGGGATTTGTAGCTGTTTAGATCATTGTTTTGTTCAGGATGCTTATTTTTTATTTGTCATTTGTAGGCTATTTTTGGTTTTGGTTATTTGTGGCTGTAAAACTGAATTCTGGATGCAGGAATATAGTGTTTTTTTTTAATTTTTCTAGTATGGTGAACACCCTAGGCGGTCATCACTATAGGGTCTATTTTCATGACTATGAGAAACTACCCCAATTAGTCGCTGAATATGTTATTTTTTCATCCCTTTAGAAGCTTCTTGTGTGCTTGCTATTGTCTTTCCCAGTGACTAAAACTACAGTTAGGGTGGGAATGAATATAGGTACCATAAAAGGCGATCATTGATGCCTAATACCTTTGAGAAATCTATAACTACCAAAGGTAGCTGGGCGGAGGTCACTAAATCCTATTAGTGAATGCTTTTGGCAGGCACTAACAATTTATTTTATAGTAGTGTATGCTTCTCTTGAACTTTATTCTGGATCCACAAAATTACCTCCAACTATAATGATATAATCAAAACAAGAGAAATTACCCTTTTCAATAGTTATATTCATTGAACTATTGAATAAAACATGAAGTTAAATTTGTTATAATAATTTGAATTTACAATATAATATCAGTTTAACATAGTGGTGTAAGGGTGAAAATGAATATTAAATCGAAGTGCAGTCATCAGGACACCTTTTTGAGAGATGAATCACATGTTAGAGGGGATTAACATACTGAAACATGAGTTATGATGTGTATTTTCATGATCAAAATTTCACATCAAAGGGGACTCATGTGATTGTTATCAGATCACACATAGTACATGATCTAGCCATGTTACTTCATTAAGTTCATGAAACCACATGTCCTCCAGGGGTTTACATGATCCAAATAATATATCCACCTTATCTCCATTTAGAAAATCTTCTCCAATGATTCAAATATTTCTTTGATCCTAAAATCTTTTATGCTCATTTGGAAGGTTTCAACAAATTCCCCCTCCCCTCAGAGGTTGTAATGTACTAAATTAGGGTACACATAAATTGTACCCCAAGCCAGTGGGTCACATGGACTCAAGAATTCCTCCCTATTCTATAGAGGATGTCAATTAGTAGTGAGGGTGTAAAGGTGGTATAGTGGGGAGATAATACCCTTATATCATATTGGCATTACAAATACAACAATAAACATACAATGGAAGAATCATATGAATAACTAACATAATAGTAAAACTGAGGAAGACTAAATAACTAAAAATCATAATAATAATAAGAACCCACTGTAGAAATTTCAATACAAGGATGCATTTCATACTAATATACAAAACGGGGAATAAGGAAACATGCATACAATCAAGCTATACAAAAAATAAAAAAATAAAAAAATATTATACACTATAATCATGAGAAAATTCATGATCCTCTACTCCTAAGATCCAACTATAGTTAAGCATATCATCTACTTGTTTAACAAAGCATTCCCAGATCTATACCTACCAACAGATAATCTTATCAGCTACTAAAGGTATCTTGAGTAGGGTGTGAGATAAAATTCTCAGTAGGCCACCACCAATGGTGTCTATGTGTAATATAAGTATTTCTTGTAACTAAATACCACGCATAAAAATATAATTAATTAACAATGTTGAAATAAATTAATAACTAGGCTAATCAGGTTCTTAAAAGACACCTGAAATCTATACCTATTTTGCCACATGGATAGGATGAGTTTCTTAACATATATTATATATATAGTAATAGTATATATATAGTATAATTATATGTATTTCATCCACCTATATGAACTAAGTACGTGTGGATGTAAGTGGCCATATACCTTGAACACTAGATGTTGGCTAGATTGAGGCGTAAGTTAGACATCAATGACCCATCTAATGAGCCTATAAGATCAAGAAATAAGTTGCATTCCCTACATCACAAAAAGAGTGTGATTCATCAAGCAAGACACTCGATAAGGTGAGTGATCCATCATGTCATCACTCAAACATAGAAACGTGGAACATCAAGCCCAGCGTCCTAATAGTTTCAATGGGGAGAGATGTCATACTCAACACCCGATGTAATAGAGAATGATTCTTCTATAATAAACCAAACCCTTAACATCATATCACAACCTAAATCAAGGTGAATTCATATTTATAATATAATTCACAAGGAAATACCACTTATTTATTCCATTTCCCAAGTTTCATTATATATAAGGCAATCTATTTCATATGGAACATTAACATGTAGTAGATCATTTCATTATATTTATCCATTCTATTAGAGGAAAAACAATCTACCATGTAAAACCCATTCCATATAATCCATTTCACTTATATCATTTTGATTTATTTAATAAAAAGGGAAACCATCATGAATAGAAAATCATTTATGAATCCAACCCATTTAAGCCATTTGACATGGAATTTCAATTAATAAAGATTTTTTGGCCATTGAGATAGGTTTTGTGGTTTAATATGAAAATTTCCCACATTGGAAATCCAAATATAGGTTAGGCCAAACACCTAGGAGGTGCTTTGGTCTCTTATAACAACTATAGACAAGGGTAATTTCAAACAATCAATGAAGTTGAATGCCTAGAAGGTGATTCAGAAATTTAAAAAATTAACCATATGGGGAAATTTAACTTAGCACACCCAATGGGAATTGATAAATGAGGTAAGCATACTCTAAACCACTAAACAAGGTTCAATAGGCATACATCAAGGTGCAATGGACAATTTGGTATTAAGAACACCATTTAATGGGGAAGATTGAAAAAATCTATCATGTGACGGAATGAAATAACTACGAGGCAATGAAACATGAAGGAAAAATGATGTGACCATATAACGGAAGGTCGTAGATGACTCCTCGCTCAATATCGGCCTCATATTCAGAGTAATTTGGGAGAAATCGTAGAAATGGTCTGATTCCCTAAAAATAGGGAAGATGAGCTTGTACCTAAATTGCACAACATATATGAAGATAAATTTAGATAAAAGGTAAGAGACTACAGGATATTACCAAGATAGATCCAATGATTTATATTGATTAAGAAATGAAAACCGGATGTGGAAGTTATCTCCAAGCCTCGATCGTGGAAGAGAAGAAGATACGAGATTAGGAAACTCAACCCATCCATTGGAGGAAGAAAGAAAAAAATAATTAATGATAAAAGAATTATGTGAGGGGAATCATAGTAATATCAGCTTGAAATTTAAGGGTGCATGGTTAGGGAAAACCATGTACAAACCATGAGACATTCACTACTATAGATGGGAACCACACATGGTTTGGAACATAATTTATCTAACCATGTGCAAACTGTTCTAAATGGATCTATCCAAAATCTTAGTAGAAATACATGGACATAAGCCATATGTTTCATGGTTATAGAAAGATGGTGTAGACTACACATGTCATTGTCTGCAACCGTATGGTTTTAGATAGAACATGTTGGATGGGTAGTACGGTTTCTCCAAACCATTCAGCCTAGTCTTCTTTCCATTTTTCTGGAACTCCAGGCTTCGAACAATCCCCAGACGCTCTTGGGACCTTCCTTAGGTTGTGGTAAATATTTACCATGATTAGACAAAGGTTTAAAACTGAAAAACAAATGATCCATACCTTCATGAAAATTCAAGTTATTAAAAGATCCCCTACGTAAAACAACTCATTCCCAAGTTGGCCTTTTGAGGGTAAAGAGGTATCGTTAGAAAAGATTTCTTGACACTGAGCTCATATATCATCTTCCCACTCATAAGTATCACCATGTACTCAACCGTGATACCATAGCACCCATACCAAAGGAACGTACCTTCATTGGAGTGTCTTCACACTCTGATCCCCTTTACTAATTGGATACTCCTCAAAGGAATGATCTACATCCAATTCAACTAAATCAGGTTGAAATAAATGTGATAGTACTGCATAGTATTGGTGAATCAAGGATAAATGAAAGACATCATGCTTAAACAAATATCTATGAGGAAGTTCTAACTAGTAATCCATTAGTCTATTCTGTTTTACAACCTTGAAGGGTCGAATGATCCTCAATGAAAGATTACCTTACTTCAAAATATGTCTATACCCTAACCTAGGCGTGACTCTCAAGAAAAACTAGTCTTCAAGCTAGAAATATAGAGGTCATTAACATATATTATCATATGAATACTATATATACTAAGATATAATCATGTGCTTTTATTCATATTGACCTAATTTGTAGTCTCATACACGAGACATGGTCTAATCATAGATACCTCCCAATCATATATCCATCATAGAGGTGAGAGGAAATGACAACCATACAATTCTTCACAAATAACCATCTCAATGGTAGACTGAACTCTATTTTTATAAGAGAAGTAAATGAGGGGAATGTTTTTCTCCAAGGAACCCCCAAAGTAAAGGAGAAATGCACAAAGTATTTACTCTAGCACATGGATCGTACACTCCATCTATTCATCAGTCTGAGGGTGATATGTCATTCTTAGAGGCATAGGTGTACCCAAGTCATTTTGCAACCCCTTTCATAACCATGACATAAAATGAGTGTCTCTTTCAAAAATGATATAATGAGTAGTTCCAGGAATACCTAAAAACTCATTTATGTACATCCTTGATAGATCTTATACCAAGAAGGTATCTCACACGGATAAGAAGTGTGTGACCTTCTCCAAACGATCAATGAAAACCCACACTTTATCATTTCCTCATAGTGATCTGGGTACACCAGTCGCGAAATCCATCAAAACATCATCCTATTTCCAATTAGTAATTGAAAAATACAATAAAATCCCTGAAAGATTCTAATTCACCACCTTCACCTACAAACAGGTGGAATAGTTTGTGATAAAGCCAACAATATAAATTTTTATACCAGGTGACCAATACTAGCACCATAGATCTCGATCATTTGGGTTATGACAGGTTGAATTATCCATGCAGAGGCATGGAACTCTTGTATCATCTCCTCTCTAATGTATAATGGGACCAATACATGTATATTGAACAATAGAGTGTCATCCCGATTGATGGCCCAAACTAAAGATGTTTTTTCATTAGATACACTTTCCCTCAGGACAAGGCCCTTAGGATCAGATAATTGCCTCATTCATACCCATTATAGAAGAGTAGAAGTCACTTCTTAGGCCAAAAGGATAGTTAGACTGTGGTCTTCCTGAACCTCAACATGGATCTAGAAAAATAAGGCCATAAGATGCTATTTGGAACTAGATTTATGAACTGCCACTTTTTAAGTATTTGGGATCAGATCATCGACTACTGAATTCCCCTTCCATGGTGTGTAAGAAAACTTGAAATCAAACTATTATAGGTAATCAACCCATCAATGGCCCCTAAGATTGAGATCATGTTGTGTGATTATTTACATGTGTATTTTTTTTATCATTGAATACCAAAAAATTCACTTCAAGTATTCAGTGTCTCTAATATCATAGATCATGAACCACAAAATCTAGTTTGAGGTCATGCATTGGTTAATTGTGCTCATGAGGCCACAAATATTGAGACATATATTCCATTACTTTCTCATCCTACATAATAATAGCTCCATGATTGATACATGATGCATTATAGTATATAGTATAGATCCTACCTGGATCAGGCACATTCAATATCACCACTAAAGTCAAATGACCTTTCAACTCTTGATAGGCTACTTCACAAGATTCTAACCATACAAATTTTACACCCTTCATTGAAAAGAACATAATCAGAACGATAATTCATGTGAATTCATGGAAGATTCATCTATAATAACCAGATAGCCCCAAGAAACTCTAGTTTTCAAATACATTCTTGGGTTGATCCAATGAAACTACAACTCCCACTTTCTATGGATCCACTAAAACTCCTAAATCTAAGATGATTTTAACCAAGAAGTGTAATTTTTCAATCCAAATTGGCATTTACTAAGCTTAGAATTGAGCTGATTCTCTCTCAGTGTATTCAATATGATCTCAAGATGGGTTTTATGGTCGTGTATAGAGCATTAATACAAAAATATAAGTTAAAAAATCCTACCACAAATGAGTCTAGATAAGGGTGAATAACTCAATTCATAAGATCCATACAGACTATAGGTGCATTCATGAGTCTATATAGAATGACCAGGTACTCATATAGAACATACCTACTCCATAAAGTTGTGCGAGGTATGTCCGATGTACTGAAATGGACCCGGTGATATCCCACCTTAAATCTATCTTTGAAAACACTTTTTATCCTCAGAGATTATCGAATAGGTCATCTATTAAACTAAGAAGATACAAATTATTTAGTTTTGGGATGGATCAAACTATGGTAATCTACACAAATCTTGAGGTTGATGTCTACCTTCTTCGTGAAAAGAACCATTGAACCCCAAGATAAGTGTTGGGGTGTATAAATTCTTTTAGCCTCCTGGTCCTTCAATTTCTTCTTGAGCTTCAGAAGCTCATTTGGTGTCATCCAATAAGGTGGAGTGGTAACTAGTTCTTCTTCTAGAAGAAGTTAAATAGTAAACTCTACCTCTTGTACTAGAGGTATACCAAACAATTCATTGCAAAATATGTATATGAAATGATCCACTATAAGAGGGAAAATTTTGGTTACAACCCCTAGTCTTCTAGGAAAAGACTGGCGATCTGATCTTTCACATTAACCAACCTCTACTTCTTGGGTACTTCTCCTATAGCACCGACATCCCATTATACCTTATGTATGTTCCTAACTACCTCTACTTATGTAAAAATCACCCTAGAGAAAAAACATTCAATATGGGATCGATAGAAAACTTAACAGTCCATCATGATGATCACGTCAAGGAATAAAAGATTATATACAAAAATGTAACTGATTATCCCATGGGGAATTCCTTACAACAGTGAACTCCCTCTAACCGGATACCAAATGTAGATTATAGCTTCATAACACCAGATAAGGGCTTGATCTTGAGTCTCAAACTATTATTGATTTTATAATATATAAACTAGTGGGATATTCCCATGTCAAATAAAGCAGACACTAAAGCGGAGGCTACTAGAATAAAACCTTATATAGTATAATTTTTTTCATTATGATCCTCCAGCATAGGATATAATTCATGTAATTGTCCTATACTATGGCCCCGAGTCACTTCCTGACTACCCTAAGCTAGCCCACTCTATTGGTGCTGAGAATCATAATTCTAACTTCCACTTCCTCAAGTTACACCTTATCTTGATCGGCCATTGGTATTTAAACTTTTTTACTCATGTGAGCCTACTAGCCCAACTCCTGAACAAGGAGTTGGTGATGGTCCCCACTCACTATGCAATGGAGGGAAGGTTTTGCAGAAGTGTTGGATATACCCCATCCTACCACATCCACTGCACTTCATTGGATCCTACAAGCACTTTGGTTTTGTATGCCTAGACTTCCTACACTGGTGATAGATCAAGAAAATGTCTACACATGGGGTCACGTTGATTCTACCTCCATGAGATTCCTTAAAACTTATCTTCACAGAGAAAAAGAAAAACCAGATCTAGGTTCCAAACTTCCCTGACTCACACCATATAATTCCCTCAGATTACACTTTGTAATAAGGGCTTGGTTAACAATTTTAGAAATTGTCATCAATCAAAAGTCATTGACCTGCTACCGGATGACGTATACCAAACCATCTTCAAATCATCTGGAAGTCCTTAGATATTATCTTTCTAGGTAAAATATTAATGATACAGATTAGTGAAATGAGAATAGTATTCCATAATATACATACTCCCCTAATTCAAGTTCATAAAATATTTGGCTCTATCATCCCTCAGTGTCTATGTAAATAAGTTTTCCTAGAAGATCATATGGAAATCTACCAGAACATTCTCTATTCTAATTAAATTGGGTGATAACATCCCTACACTACCTGGCTAAATAACATAGCATATAAGATTCCATATTGAACCTTCAATATAGAGGTATCTCTAGATGCTCGAATATAGTAAGGTTTTATTCAATCCAAGACTTCATAGCATGAGGTCTCCCATCCCCCAAAAAGGTGGGAGGTTGCTGCTGTTGAAATTCCTAAGTCACCTCTTCCATACATGGGGAATGTTGAATGATGCCTTGCATATTCTATAACATACATAAAAATACATATTTTAACAAGGTATTAGTTCCCATATTAGGCATAGGAAGAGGTACCATATGTTTCATTCTAGGAGGAATCACTAGCGGCTCAGGTCCCACCACCTCAAGAGCATATTGATCACTACCATGAGGGTGTGTGACTAGAGGAAATCATGGAAACATGATACTACAATCCCACACACACACAAACACCTCAAAACAGATTTTATAAATTTAGAATATTGAATTTTATGAATTATAATAGGTATTAAAACATCCTATAGAAAACATTCACACCTTTTTTCCTTCTTAATGATCCTAGACCAGATGATAGAAAGAGACAATAACAGTTCATAAGAACATAAGAGATGTAGCAGTACCCACTACTATGGTTGGGTTCGGGTATAATTCTATGTGTTTTATTTATAAAAGATGGATTTTTTTAACATAGAAGTCATATTAAGTAGAATTTGTGCATGTTAAAATACTTAAATCACTTTGAAATGATTGAATTAGATGGATTTCCATTTTCTGATCCATAAGGGCCCATACATATTATGATACAAAATATTTCATCCACTTAACCCACGCCATAACATGTTCTATCCCATGTGTCCAATAGTCCCTGGCTCAAAATGAAATAATTAACTTGTTTAGATGTATGCTTTAACCTATATAAGAAAACACACTTACATAATGGAAGAAACATTAAGTATTAAGTATATTTCCAAATCCCTATATGAAATGTTAGAAAAACTAAATACATATTCAAGGAAAAATCAATATTCATCTGGCATATTCATGCTAAAAATAAACATGGCATGGAAAATTTCATCGCCTATTAATCATACTATGCCTATGGTGATTCATGGAATGATACACCCTCATTTCCTTGGGCCGAGGTAAAATAATTCACATTTGAATAATAACAACATCAATAACATCATAAGACATGTGAATAACCCCAAAGGTGAATTCATATCAACTATAAATTAAATAATCAATAAAATATTTTCCCATTCTTGGTAATTTGGGTTTCCCATATACATGGTTAAGCTACATCCAGATATAGGGTAAATTCCAAATTACTTTAACTCCTATTCTCATGTATAATACTTAAATAATAAGCTAAAGAAAAACTTTTCCTATGATACCACTTTGTAATGTCCCGATCTAGGGTCCACTTAAATTGCGCCATGAACTGGTGTGTCACATGGTCTCAAGAATGCCTCCACATACACAATAGGTTACCGACTAGCAGCATGGTTGTAAAAGTGGTATGGTGAGGAGACTATAAACTCATATTAGAGTGGAATAACATATACCAAAATAAAAATACAATGATAGAATAATTTTAATAATAGAAAGAATAGTAACATAGTGGAAGACTGGAAAACAAAACCGTAGAATAATAATAAGAAGCCACTATGGAAGTTTCAATACAAGGATGCATGCAATGCTAATATAAAAAATGTAGAACATGGAAAAAAGCATAAAATCATGCTATAAAAAATCACAAAAACATCAAAAGATAATCCACTACCATCTCAATAAAATTCTCGATCCTCTACTCATAATCTCCAACTATAAGTAAGGATATCATCAACAAGTAGAAGGGAACATTCCCTTATCTATACCTAAAAATAGATAGTCTAAACGGGTACCAAAGGAAACCTAAGAATGGTGGGAGATAAAAATCTCATAAGGAAATCATCAATGGTGTCTTGGTGTAATCCAAGCATGTCTCATAACAAAACAGTGTGTAGGAAATTATAATTAATTAAAAATGATGAAATAAATAAATATTCAAGATACTCAGGTTTTTAAAGGACAACTGGAGGATATACATTCTTCCTCTCATGGCCGAGATGTGTGTTTGGTCATATTATATATATATATATATATATATATATTAATAGTATATATATAATATAATTGTATATATTGTGTCCACCTATATGAACCAAGTATGTAAAGATGTAAGTGGTATATACTAGGAATACTAGTTGCTGTCTGGATCAAGGTATAACTTAGACATCCATAACCAGTCAAATGAGCCTATAATCTCAAGCAATATGGTACATTCCCTACATCACAATAAGAGTGTGATACATCATATAAGACACTCAGGATGGAGATTTACCCATCATATCATCACTCTAATAATGTAAAATGGTGCGTTAATCCCAACATCCTAATAGTGTCATTGATGTGAGATGTCATAATAAACTCTTGATGTAAGGGAGCATAATTCAATCATGCTCAACCAAACCCTAACCATCATATCACAGCCTATATCAATGATTATTCATATTTAAAACATAATAAATAAGGAAATACCTCTTATGAATTTAATTGGTTAAGTTCCATTATATACATGGTAATAAATTTCATAAAGAATATTTAATATAACATGTAATAGATCATTGCATTTAATTTATTCATTTCATTAGATGGGAAAAAATAAACCATTTAAAACCCATTCCATATAATCAATTACACTTAAACCAATTTAATTCATTTAAGAAAATGGGTAACCATCATGAATATTCCATCCTTTATGAAACAAAACCATGTGAGTCATTTAACATGGTATTTCAATTAACTAAGCTTAAGTGGTCATTTAGATAGGCTCCTTGGTTAAATATGAAAATTTTATACATGGTAAAATCCAAATATATGTTTGGAAAACACCTAGGATGTTATTTTGTCTCTTATAACAACTACACGCTAAGGGAATTTCAAACAACGAACCAAGACAAACACTTAGAAGGTGATTTAGGGATTTTCATAGTTAACCATAATGGAAAATTTAACTTGGAACACCCAAGAGAAATCCATAAATGAGGTTATCATCCTCTAAACCACTAAACATGGTTCAATATACATGTATCAAGGTCCAATGGTCAAGTTGATATGAAGAACACCATTTAATGGGATACTTAGAAAAAACAATCATGAAACATGACGACATAGCTATGATGAAATGAAAATCTAATGTAATACAACATGAAAACCCAACTCAAGGTGGTAGATGAATTCTCACTTGATATCTTCCTCAAATTCAGAGTATGTTAGAAGAAATATAAGAAATGTTCCAACACCCTCAAAATAGGGAAACCAATATTGTACTTAACTAGCATAATGGATCTAAAGATAAACATAGATAGGTAGTCAGATACTAGAGGAGCTCACCAAGATAGATCCAATGATTTAAAAATATCGATAAATGGATATTGTATATGGAAGTTATCTCTAAGAATAGATCATGGAGGATAAGAAGCTACGAGATAAGGAAACTCAACCTTTCCACTGGAAGAAAAAAGAGAAAAATAATGAAGGTTAAAATAATTAAGTGAGGGAAAAATACCAATTCCATGTTAAAATTTAAGGGATCATTGTTTCTCCAAACCATATGGAAACCATGGGTGTTCACTACTATATATGGGTACCCAACATGGTTAGGTTCATAGTTAATCTAACTATGCACAAACCATGAAAAATAGATCTATACTGAATCATAGAATCATCATATAGACATTTACATCAGGTCTCAGGGTTATAGAAAAACTGTGTGGCCTATAGGTTCCACTTTCGACAACCACATGTCTTTAGAAAAATCATGAAGGCTGGGATACACATTTTCTCTTTACCGTGTGGCCCAGTCTATTGCCAATGTTTCAAAAAATCTGGGCTCTGAACAAGCCATGAATTCTACAAGGACCTTCTGTAGTCTGTATTACACATTTACCATGATTAGATAAAGGTTTAAAATTAAGTAATAAATGATTTTTATCTTTAGGAAAAGAAATTTCATTATATAGTTGAGGTTATAAGGGACATGGACTTAGATCTAAGGAAAAAATATTCCCTACCTGAATCCCTAGGGATTTTTCTAGTTGATGACTTGAATGAATTTTCATCTTCTGGGTGGCATTTGGTATTTCATGGGACACCTTATAAATAAGTGATTGGATAAATGATCACATCACAAGTGATTCAAATCTCCTGATCACTTGCGACCTCCACTCTCTCATGAAATCTCTTCATAATACCCCCATAAGATCACTTCATAAGATTACTTCACAAGACTTCTTCACATGACCATTTCATGAGACCCATTTGTGTGATCTCACCACATAACATCCTTACATGAACACAATATTTTGAAAAATATTTATAACATATCATCCATAATTTTGTTAAACCATGACATATTTCTTGGCCACAATATCACTTCACATACTCCCTATTATCTCTGGTATTGTCGCACTATTTCTTGACCCTTTCACAGTTTTCATGACCACCTCATGGTTAAGTGATCAGAAGTATTACAATGGGTAATGAGATAATGAGATAATTTAGGGGTTATCCAATTCATGAAACTTATATAAGGTCATTAAATCACAGACCATTATATTGGTCACATGATATGTGTCATGTTATCCAAGTTGTATACTTATTTTAGTGAGGTCATTTTCTCATCCAAAATATGCTTCATTCCTGGTAAAAATGGATTTGAGTTCACAGACATCTTTTAATATAGCTAGCCAGAGGAATATGATTGTGAGGAATCATATTTCAAACCCTCAGTATAGAGTATCATATGATAACGAATACTTGAAGGGGATTTTCCCACTTAAATTTCAAAACAATACTCGGTCACATCGACTACCTTTGAATTAATTTAATCTTTTAGATGATACCACCAATACTTCACCCAATTATAACCTTCAATATCACCAGTTTTCAACTTCTCCTGACTTTATTCAAAAAATAATATCAAATGAAATTAAATTGGTTGTAGTACCACTATAGGGGTTATCCCACATGTTGTAAAATAACCTTAAAGGCCAGATGGTTTTGATCTCGACCATCAGCCAATTTTTTAGAGTTATTCGAGTATATTCATCTTATAATTGAATGATTCAAGAAATATATAGATCTCAAAATGGGAGTTTTGACCTGGTGTTAACTTCTCAGATGAATGGTAATGGATGTTTTGGGTTAGGAAAAGATGCTCATAATTATACAACCAATTAAATGATACTCATCATTATAAAGTGATGTGGACTTCTCAATTTTTATGTACAATCATTCAGAAATTCTTAGAGATCCGGTAATCCCCTAGTGTCAAAAAACTAACTCCTTTCATATGTCCCATAGATAATTATGGATTAGCCTTTGGTATATTTACCATTTTGGGGGAATACATTATCTTGGGGAGATGCATGATAAATACATCCCTACTACTAACATTTTTGGATAACCCCAAACAAACTACAACCTTGGAAATGTATATTCTTAACATCGCAAAGGATAAGATAAGGAAGTATCTTAACCATCACTCTTTAATTTTAGTCAAGGATTGGGTCAAAAAAATTATTTATTGTTGAGGGGATCATCCAACTGTTATACCCCCCATTAATTTCCATCCTAATAAGTTTTCAATAGTGCATGATCTTATTGGGAAATCCTTGAAGCTGGGGAGTGTACCTCATGGGGATATTGAGTGAGATTGGGTATTCCCTCAAGACATTATCTAGTGAGTTCTTTATCCATGTTTATTAATGGATATATTTTTCTTTACTTGGGATGCACACTTGGGTGTCCAACTAGGAACATTGGTGATGGAATACCGATTAGTGGAGGGGTAGCCTCTTAATCTAGTAGTGGAAATTCCCAGTCACCTATAACAACTCCTTGGTCCTATGGAACAAGGAAACACCCCCTACAATATTTGAAAACTTTTAAAATTATTATTTAGATAGATAAGATATCATTTCAAGTGTTATACATATCATAAAACTACTAGAATTCTAGACTCTTTATTCTATCCCATGCTATTGAATGTTTCCAGGGTTGAGGCAATTAAATATAGTCTTGATAAGGTTATTAACATATTGAGATGACATGATCATTTCAATTTCATGCCCTATCCTGCACATACTAATATGATTATTAAAAATGGGATTAGTTCTCTTGACAAGATATCATATAAAATATCTCTCTCAGATGGGGTTCTTGTAGCTCACATAGATGAGATAATTATTTACGATACATACACCCACTATAGGTTTTCTCTCTAGTTTTTCTATATTCAAAAGTTTTATCCTCTCCCCTAAGTTGGGGAGTGTGAAGAGAGAAATACTTTATTTATTCATCAATATTGTCTTATGTTATCACATGAGTATACAAATAATGATATCATTATTCCTCTTGGCAATTCCCCTTCATTCTTATGATAGGACTATGATGAGGCATGTGTGGAATCTTACACAAGTGCTGTAATGAATAGATTAGTATATTAGGTAGACAATCTCTGATCTTCATCGATACTCTTATCTGTGGTAGTGATGGATTTTATTCCTGACTTGAGGGAGTCCTTATGGAAATTACCTCACTATAATGATGAGTCTCCCATTAGTGGGAAATGTTTTATTGAGGTGTTTGGAACTTTCATGATAGAGATAGAAGATGCACCGATTGATAGGAGAGTATATGAGAACTCTTCTCTTACTTCTTCATCTCATACAATCCTTCATTAAACATATTTGGTGTTTGAACATGATCAATCAAAAACTATTCCTTATGATTTTCCCACTCAAATGGTTATAGAGAACCAAGTACAACGAAGGATAATCTAGTAGTGAATCCATACCCTGATCACTGAGACTCCCTTGGAGGCATTTCAGGGAAATAGAAATGTCTTCTCTATCTCTATCGTTATTTGGGGGTAGGTTTAATTGATTATCAGCCATTATATAATAAAATTTTACATATTTTCCTTTCTTGAAAACAACTATTTAATAGTGATAAGGGCCAACATATCTTTGATGAAAAACGTTATCTAGACTAGTAAATATGGGAATATTCAATTGTTCTTGATAAGATATTATATGATCTCTTATATACATGCTAATATAGATGTTTTGACCAAAAATAGTAAAATATTAAGCACACATAGTTAGCACAATATTCCATCTTCTGAACTTATCATATTTATTCTTAACCAATAAAAAAGTAGAGAAAGAGTAATTTTCCCTTATTGAGACTCATAATACTAATGAGGGAAAGTAGGAGGTGGATAAAATTACACATAATTATTCCATTGATACCTCCCTCAAGACCTTGATTGATTTAGAAAACACAACTAACCTACTTTTATTTTCATATGGATATCGGTATATATGTTTTTATCTCTTTATTTTTGTTTTGGAACATTTGGAGAGAATCTAGAATGTAGATACCCCTCTTTCTTTTCAATATTATCAATGAATGAATCTTATAACCTTTATTTTTAATTGTTTAACCTTCCTTTACTAGTGATGTGCATTACATTTCATTAACTTGACATCATATGAATAATCAAGGTTATCCATCCTTTGTATAATGCTAAGTAAAACAAAATACCTATATTTGAATGCTTAAATCCCAATATATTCCTCTTGATAATTTCTCATGAGTGCCTAATAACATTATATTCTTCATCCATGTAACTGATCCATTTTTCCTAATATCATACGGACTAAAAGTAGTTTTTTTAAATATAAATCTTGAAGGGTAAATGCTCTAATTTTCACCTAATTCAGTGAACTTAGTAGTCATAGATCGATTTTTTCTATGAAAAAATAACGATCCTACAATTATTTTATCTTTTTTATATATCCCTACCCTTTTCCTAATATTCATATTATTGAAGATTAGCAGGCATAGATGTTGATTTTTTTCAAGATTCCCTTTTACAGTTTTTTATCCTGATATGTTTTATGGATTTTCCATTTTATTAATTCTCAATTTTAATTAGAAAACATAACATTAATGTCCATAAAGAAGAGACTCTAATTTTTACAAGGATTCCATATTTAGGTTTTCAACACGGTGATAATTGTATATCTTTAATTTTTCTATTTAAAGGTCTTAAAAACTAGAACATTTTTGTGCTATAGTTCATGGTCTTCAACTCAGACCATCTAGATCATGTATAGTGAATCATCTATAATGTAATGCTCTTCATGTAGTTTAACTTCATGTGGTAAGAATATATTGTATACATTTTAATTTTATGTGGTGAGGATGTATTCTATGCAGTTTAACATCATGTGGTAAAGATGTATTCTAGGCAGTTTAATGTCACATGGTAATGACATGATGTTGTGTAGTTTAATGTTTTTCTTCCAAGACTTGAAAATATGATAGGAACACTGGGCCCACTTGATAGTTAAAATATAGGTTTTATAAATCATGACCAAAGAGTTTGAACTAATGAATATGGAATAGGTAATATACCCCATGATTTCCAAAAACACTATAAGGTGTTGAGTTCTACCGCTATGTTTCAAAGTCTCATGAGGGTTTTCCATACTTTCAGGCAAGGAGGAGGATCCTATAATTGGTGGGATAATGTTCCTTATGAATGAGACTGTACGGATTACATTCAAGGTGAAGTAGATGTTTAACCACTCTTTTCCAAGGTCCTTGAATGGTTTTTGAAGGTAGAAAACATGAAGGATCATTATTCATTGAGTGTCGTGACACGCTGCATCATTACCTTGGAGGGTATTGGTGAATGGAAAAATATTAGGGAAGATGAATCTACTTTGATATTTGGAACATGGATTTTGTAAATCATGAAAAAAAATTAATTGATGACTATGAAATGGGGAAGACATAGAGGGTATGACGTAAAACACCAAAAGGTTATGAGTTCCTATATGGTGTTATCAGAGCACACGAGGGTTGGAGGTCCTTCCCTATAAGGAGGAGACACCTCTAACTAGTGGGTTAGAGAACCTTATGAATAAACCCATAGGCCTTAAATTCATAGTCATGTGGAGGTTCCTAAACTCTTTTCCTAGGTCCATGAATGATTTGTGAATACTTACATATTTAAATGATGAATTTGGAAGTGGAGATAATTCTATACAAGAAGGGTTATTGAGCCCTAGGGTAGTTTTTTTCTAGTTGGGACTCTTGGGGATATTCCATATAGTTTTTAGTTACATCGTGTGGGTCATAAAAAGGTTCGGGAATAATGTATCACATTCCTTCTTTGAAAAAGTGTATAATACAAAATGAAGTAACATAAATGAATTTGAATCCTATTGAATATTCTGGTTTTGAGGATCGTAAATCATAGTTTAGGAATATTTGAGTTAACTAGAGGTGGAAAGTAGTGGGAACATGTCAACCATTGGTAACAAATACATCTAGTATTCCATGTGGTTAGGAAAAAACTCAAGGATTTAAGGGTGGAATTTATAGGATCAAATATATTTTAAGCATAAGCCCTTTGGATGGTTGTAATTCTATAAAGAATTAGAGAGGGGTCCTTTTCTATTATCTAGTCCTTGTTACCAGTTTTCTATAGGGAATAACAAGAATCAATGGATTCCAAATTCCATGGGGTTCCAATAGAAGGATACCAACTTGAGGAATTGGTTGTGTTAGCTCAGACTTCAAAGACATAAAAGTGGTTTATGAAAAATATAATATTAAATATGGGTTAAAGAACCCTAATTTTTTCCACCACCTACTTTACAAATTTTTATAGAGAGGTGATGTGATGAATCACTACTCTAACTTTTTCTAAGATAAGGGGTTCCAATGACCATAACATAACATTTACTTGGGACACAAGATAGAAACCATGATATTTTTTATTTTTTTTATTTTTTTACACTTTACTTTTTCTTAAACTATAGATATGAAATGTTTAGCGAGTAGATAATTGAATTTTTATTGGGACTCTCTATGCATCTTTCAACTTAAGAAGTTTTATGACTCCTTCTTTAGTAGTTTAGGGTCTTTTAATTTGGACCACCAAAAAGATGAATTTAATGGTTGTATAACTTCAATCAAAATGTATGAAATATAAGGTCACTATTCACATGGACCAATAATGAGGAAAATGTTACACAATATCAAAATTAAGATACCAATGTTCAAGAGTATTCTAATACCCTTTGGATTGGGATATGAAAATATTGTAAATCATGGATCAAGTTCTTATAACATGAGTAATGGTATGGGATTATGATTCCAAAAAAAATAACAAGAATAACTTTATGGTGATAAGATCATGTTGATGATGTTAGGGATCACAAGGATCATAAATCCATTTTTCAAGGTGATAATGAATTTGGTTGATAGTCGGGAGCTCATATGCAGGAACTAGGGGCATACATTCATAATCAATCAAAGGGTCCCTCAATGTTGGGTGTCATTTTACAAGGTTCATGGAAGGTTTTCTACAAAATGATAGATTATGACATGAAGTGAGATATATTAAATGAGGTTCTAATAAAGATAATGTAAGCACCACACACATTGGTTGACCAGTGTTTGGATATTGTGGTCCTTTGATAAGACATGATAATGGGAGATTATCCACACATTTTAATGAAATAAAGTGGGGATATATCTATAAATTATTTTCACATCATGTTATAAGGATGTTTTCCATGTAGTTTAATGTTATATGGTGAATATTAATCCACTATTCGGTTTAATGTCATGTTACTAGGATGTTTTCCTTGCAGTTTGACATCATATGGTAAGGACATTTCCCTTGAAGTTTAACAACATGTGGTGAGGATGTTTTCCTTGTAGTTTTTCATCATTTGGTACATATATATCTATCCTGTAGTTTAAAATCATTTGATAAGGAAATTTCCTTTTATATTAACATCATGCGGTAAGGATGTATCTATTTTTCAGTTTAACTTCATGCCACAAAAATGTTTTCCTTGATGTTTAATATCATGGGTTAAGGAAGTATCTGTCATGTAGTTTAACATCATGAAAAAAGAAATTTTCTTTGAAGTTCAATTCCATTCTATAAGGGTTTATCTATTTTTCATCTTAATATCGCGTGATAAGGATATTTTCCTTATAGTTTACTGTCTTGCACTAAGGAAATTTCCCTTTTAGTTTAACAAAATGAAGGGATTCTATTTTCCTTATAGTTTATCATCATGTATTAAGGTAATATCTATCATGTATTTTAATGTCACGTGACAAGGAAATTTTCTGTAAAATTTAACATCATGCAATAAGTACATATCTTTCATGCAGTTCAACATCATATGACAAGGATATTTTCTAGTTATTTTAATTTCATTCAGTAAGGATGTTGGGACTAACATGAAATTGTGGAAGATATCTATGGGGAAAATTTTCACTGGTTAGGGGGAATTTATATAAAGGAATCACCTTCTATCCATGTACAAGATTATTGATGTGTAGTTGTATATTAGATCCCTGCTTGTGTAGATTCATCTCATGCACAAGCAATCCATATGTAGATATGACTTATACACTAGAAAAGAGGTTCTATATAAATTGACTATACTTAAAAAGAGTTATATGATATTTTTATGGCTATTATTCCAAGGTTATTTTTATTTATATTTTATGTTTTGGGGTCATTCTATAATCATCTCTTTTAAGGAGATATATTTGTGTAGATATGACTCGTATGAAAGCGAGATAAGAATTTTGTTATATTCCCTTAGAGAGTCTCGATATCATGGTCAGCTAAGGGGTCCTCTACATATATTTGGATCATATATATGTATAGGGTATTTCCATATTTCATTCTGGTATGGAGATGAAAGATTCATTCATAGAATATATTCATGGATAGGATGACCCACTCTAGGAAATTTTAGGTCTTACATGAACACATGTCACATAGTTCAATGTCATGAAAATAGTATGTTTTCATGTAGTTTAATTTTATGAAAATATGATGTATCATCTATAGTAATAACTTACTCATGGATATTAGGTCATCATGTAAGACGTGTACCCCAAACTTGAAAGGTATAAGAGTATGATTTCATAGTATTGCTTTGACAATGGGTATGATACACAATTTTCTAACATTGAGAGTATCAAAATATGCTAGAATAGCTAGGTTATGGAATGTGTAAATCATATCCAAAGAATATATGAGTTAAATATAGGTGTAAATTGATGGGAAAATGTCAAATATTGATAATATAAGAAGCCTATATTCTATAAAGTTAGGAAAATTACTCTTAGATTTAGTGGGGCATCATCTCTAGGACCAATCCTCTATAAAAAATCTATTTGATAGGGTGTCAATTATTCAATAGATACTACTGGGTTACTTCCAAAATAACTAATCCCTATTACAAGTTTTATATAGGGAATAAATAGGATTAATGGAGCCCAAGGTTATGGGGTTCCATGAGAAGGATACCGACTCAAGGAATTAGGTGTGTCATATCAGATACCGAAGAAATTTAGTTGGCTCACAAATAACATGGTATTAAATAAGGGTTCATGCTCCCTAAAGACTACCATATAATGTATTAAACACATTTTGAGGCCATGGAACTGAAATATTTATTCTTGAGTACATAATCATCAAAGTGTATGATTTTTTCACTTTTCAAAACCTCTTGTCTTTCAGGTATACGTCATGTGAATAAGATGTTGTCATGAAGTTTAACATAATGAGATAATGATGTTTTTTTCTCTATTTAAAAAAACATATTTTTCTAACCTATCTTAGTTTCTTTCCATATTCCTTAATCTTACACAATCCTTTCTCTATCTGAGAAACAAGGGACAATTGGCCAGTTGATTAAGCCACATAAGAGTAGGTCTGAGATAGATCACTATATAGGTCCATCCCATATGTAGTAAAGGGTTTATTTTTATAATTTTTTATGTTGAATATAGACCTAGTATTAGAGATCCATACATCACTATGTATCCGACACTAATAGGAATATTGATATACATAGTTCTTACATGAAAGTTTCCTCTTAAGGGCTGACCCATATAGAGGGATGTGGGATATTTTTATCATTTATGATATGGGTAGAGCCAAGATTTGAGTTCTAGCTATCACTATATATCCTATGATGGTAGGAAATAATCCACAAGTAGTTATTTAATAGAAAATTCTCTACATAGATCAGATCCATATGCAATGGGGGATTTTTTTAGTTCAGGATAGACACTATATTTAAGATCTAGGCATCACTATGTATACTATGATGGCCTGTTTCAGGACACACATAGTTATTTAATAGAAAAATCTTTATATAGGTCTTACCCATACACATCGAGGTCATTTTTTCTATTGATATTGTAGTTAGACCATGTATTCTATATTTGTGTTTCTTTATGCATCCTATAATGATAGGAATCAAGCCACATGTAGTTCTTGAATGGAAAATGCTCCACACAACTCTGACCCATACACAGAGTTGGAATTTTTTCCACTAATACTTTGGATTGATCCAATGTTTGAGATCTAGGCATCAATTTATATCATACTATGATAGTAATTAATCCACACATAGTTCATGAATAGAAAATTTATATGTTGGTCTGACCCATATGCATAGGGGGGAATTGTTTTCTATTGAGGTCACAAATGGATCGAGGATTTGAGATTTGGGAGTCACTATATATCCTATGGTAGAAGAAATCAATCCAAATGTAGTTCTTTAATGGAAAACTATCTATGAAATATTGAATTACATGAATAGGGTAGTATTGTTTCTTTTGAGATCACAGATAGACCTAGGATTTTGGACTTAGGTAGCACTATATATCCTATGATGGAAGGAATCAAGCCACACATAGTTCTTGAATAGAAAACTCTCTACATATGTCTGACCCATACATAGAGGGTGTAATTTTTTTCAGTTGAGATCATGGACGGACCTCAAATTTGAGATCTGGGTATCACAGTGTTTCCTATGATGGAAGGAATCAAGTCATGTGTAGTTCTTAAATGGAAAACAATCCATGCAGGTCTGACCCATGCACATAGGAGGGGAATTTCCATTAATATTGTGGATGGGACCAGGATTTGAGATTTGGGCCTCACTATGTATTATGTGAGGGTAAAAATCAATCCACGTGTAATTCTTGAATAGAAAACTCTTTACACAGGTCTGATCTATACATAGAGGGGGGGATTTTTCAATTGAGATCATGGATGGACCAAGGATTTGGGATCTCTGTGTCACTATGTATTCTATGATGATAAGAATCAAGACACACATAGTTATAGAATAAAAAATTATCTACAATGGTATGAACCATATTTAGATGTGGGTATTTTTTATTTTAGATCAATGATGGACCTAGGATTTATGATATGGGTGTCACTATATATCTTTAGATGGTAGGAATCATGAAAAACAATGTTTTTGATGGGGAGAATCCTTATGTGGATCTGACTCACACAAAAGGATAGAAATTATTCATTATTATTCCACAAAAATATATATTGTATTCAGTGAACTATCTATAAATTTAGATTATCCATGAAATTTAACATCTTGAATTAAGGAAACCTTCTATAAAATTTAATGTCATGTAGTGAGGACATATTATATGTAGTTTAATGTCATGTAGTAAGGACATATTCAAAGCAGTTTAATTTCATTTGGTAAGGATGTATGATGATGTGTAGCTTAAAGTCTTTTTTCCATGACTTGATATGCCAAATGAAATCAATGAAATGTACTTATTGAGAAACATTCCATTAGTGGGGGGTCAATTCATTTCCCATCCATTGTTCCCAATGAGTAAGATCCATTAGGATAGGCATTCTGTATGATTTAAGGACATTTCCACTTGGGTTTCAAAATTTTAGGTTTAATTCTTGGTATCATTGGGGTTCTGAGAGACAATACCAATTCTAATTGAAGGAACAAGATAAGGTTACCCTTTTTATTGAAGCCACACACAATCTGATTTTTATGAACATCATGGTTCTCTAGTACGCCCAATATTTTTTCATTGAGTTTTTCTATCTAATCTAGTTGTTTTTATAACTAATCATTATCTAAGAGTTACCCACATATAGCTATCAGAGCGACAGAAACTGGAATTCAATGGTAAAAAATTCTTTGGTTTCATACACCAATGAATTTGGAGTCACTTATGTGGTAGTTTGTATGGTGGTGTGGTAGACCCATAAATCATGAAAGAGATTGTTCGTCTAGGAGAATTGTTTTCCTTGTTCACCATGTTCTAGATTATATTTCACTTAGTATTATTGAAGGCCTCTATCTATCCATTTTACACTTCATGGTAGCATAAAAAATGGTTGGATTTGATATTGTAATATTCGTATAATTTCTTCAATTCAGCAGAGCATAATTTTGTGTTTTTTTCTGTAAATATCATGTGAGGGACACTGAATCTGTTAATTATATTAGACTTTATGAGGTTAATGATATTATTCATCCGAAATTCCTTGAGTTTTATTATCTCAACATATTTGGAAAATATGTTCTAAATAGTAATTATGTAATTAAACTACTTAGTTTTGGCTAGGGGATATGGCCTCACAACATCCATTCCCCAAATGAAAAATTTCCAAGAATATTTAGCTGTATGTTGAAATTCTAGGGGTTTATGGATGAATTTTTCATGCATTTGGCATGAATTAAAATTCATAGTGAATTCCACAAATTCTTACATCATTGTTTTTTACTACTAACCAAACCTCTTAATTTTTTGGGAGAGTGTAGTCTAAGAATGATGAGCACAAAAGGATCCTACATGTACTTCTTTCATAATGGAGAGAATCTCTCCTACTTCTATGCATCTGAGTATGATTCCATAAAATCCTTTTTTAGAGATATTTCTTCTCATTTAGCCCATCCAAAAGGGTAATGTTTTCTTATTGACATAGGAAGTGTTCCATTTATTCTTAGTTTAATGGGGTTCCCAATTTTAGAGTTAATTGACTATGGGTTCTATTTAACTTGGGGTGGATTTCAGTTCATCACACTATAAAGAAGTGTTGACCTAATTGAATTATTCCATGTCACAAACAGTGACTGATGAAACCATACTTATAATGTGTGACATAGAAAACTAGTTTATCCTGGTCAGGATCATCCATCACATGATTAAATGTTTGTTCAAAATGGAATTTTCCATTAATCATTTGACATAACCAATGATAGTGGCCAATTCTTCCTTTTTGAGGAAATACTCACCGTTTAATTGTTTGGAAACTAGCTCTGAATCCCCATTGATGTTCAAGTAGGATATCTGCTGGTATAGGTCTACTTCTATGCTGACAATGGGGGATTTTTTATTCTACCTCATTATTTATGCAGCCTTTGTAAAATGAGAAAGAGTAGGGAAAAAATTATTTTTAAGGAGAAATAAACACAATCCCTAAATAAACTCAATTTAGCTTCAAGTTTTCCTTTATCTTTCCACTAGTACATTAGGATGCACTCTCAAAATACATCTTCTATGTTCGAGGATTTTCATGGCTATAGAAAACCTTTTTTTAATTTTTGAGGTCCACTAGTGTGCTTTCCAAGGTGGGATGTGATGAAAAGTAAATATCTATGTATTTAACTTTAACTTCTTACTATTACATGAAATAGATTCCATATTTTTGTAGAATAATATCCTATCAGACCAAAAAACCTAGACAACATAGGGTGGCTAAATATGTACTTGATCAGTTCAATATGAGGGACCAAGTGGAATTTGTGATGCTGCAATTAATGTCTTAGATTTTTCACTATAAATAAGTGTGAGGTAGTTATTCTAAATAACAAAATATTGGTTCTCAATAGTTATCATTATTCATCTAAGGTATTAGAGGATTTTTTTCATTCCCCACATCATTTTTATATTAGGGGAGCCAACGAGCCCGTACCCAAGTGGTAAGGGCTCCTGCTTGGCATCCAAGAGACCCAAGTTCAAAACCGGGTGGAGGTGAATTTCTGGGTACTGTAGCAGTACTGTAGCAGTCACTGTAGCACTAATGTAGCAGTTACTGTTCGGTACTGTAGCGGCCGGAACTATACACCCGATTTGGGCTTTCGGGCCACCGGTTTGTGCCTATGGGTCTCCAGGGCCTTCGGGCCACAGGGCCTTCGTGTCACGTAGACCATGGAGTAGCCCAGTTCACACAGAACAGGCCCCAGAAGAGGATCAGAGCAACAGGAGTAGCAGCCACCAGATGTAGAGCTAACCGAATTGGAAGAATGAGAGGGTATGGCAGCTGCCATCGGGACCAGGCACTGTGCAGCTTTGTACGGGGCAATGCTAGCCGATCAGCAATGCAAGGTGGGGAGCTAGGTGATCAATGATGCAGAAAGCTGGGGAGGGGCAGTTCAAGTGGGCTGGGCCTACGGGTCATGTATTGGGCATGGTATGCCTCTAGGCCTTCGGGTCATGTATTACAAGTTTGTCGGGCCTTGTGCCCTGGGCCTACGGGTCATGTACGGGTTCCCCTTAAACCCTTAAAAGGGGGATTATCCATAATAAAATAAAAAAGAAGGCCTTTGGGCCATTCAGAGATATATTAGGGGATATAATCAAGTGACTATTCCATGGAGGCCACATATAAGATAAGTTTCCTTCCCTCTATTGGAGGCATCAAGACTAGTTGGTGTAGTAAGTACTCGTTGAGATTCTCTAAGGCTTCTTGGAAGTCTTCATCCAATTGGTAGAAAACTCCCATATTCATTAACTTGTTGAAGGGGAGATATTATCCAGCTAGGTTTGCTATGAAACACTTAATATAAGCAAGCTTCCCTTAGAGCCTCCTTATTTATTTAAGATTCATGGGGGGTGAAATTGAAATTATTGGACCAATATTTTTTGAATCGATGTCGATTCCATGATGGCATACCAAAAAGATAATGAATTTACATGATGTTACTCTGAGATAAAACTTAATAGGATGCATCATCAAACTATGCTACTACAGCCTTCTGAAGATTTTTTGAAGATATATGTGGTGGTAGAACCAATATCAAGATTTGAATACCATGTTATTAACATAAAACTCTTCTATCCATCTGAATAAGGAATTAAAGATACGATTCAAGGCACATTGGTAAGTAGTGATAACATTATTTAATCCAAAGGAAATGACTTGATATAAAAAGATCCCATGAGTTGATCCCAAGGTAATGAATTCCTCATCTTTAAGGGAATTATTTTTTAATTATGTCATGAATACCCATCCATTAATGAAAGGTATTTTAAGACAAATATTTCATTGGTCAAAATTTTTTTGATCGGGAATAGAAAATTTTATTTTATCAAATGTCTATTAAGGTAACTAAAATAAATGCACACTCATATCTGACCATTCTTTTTCTTGATGGGGATGTTTCTTTTCATCCATTTTGGGTACTTCACATCCTAGATAAAGTTCTATTTTATCAATTTATGAAATTTATATTATATATTAGTAGCATGAGAGGGGTGAATTCTCCTAGATTCCTTCCTAAAACCTTAATGGTATTTAGGTAAGACCAGGTGGTGTGTAGTCACATCATGGTTCAACCCGGGAATTTCTATATAATTCAAATAGGAAACACATCAATTCTTATTTAAAAATTAAATATTTATTTATTTCTCTTCGGGAGACATGGAGAAACTAATCAACATAGGTTGTGGATCTTCTTATATTCCTAGATTTACCTGCCTCAGATCATCTATCCTTGTGGTGATTCCTTCCTCAAATGTGGGATGAGAGTTCCTAAGGTTATCCTCTTATTCTTCCATATCTGATTCTATGGTGTCATTTTATGAAGTAAAGAGAAATATGATGTAATTTTTGTCACTTTTGAGGAAATAGAGTCCATGAGAATAGAAATTTTTATCTTGAACATAAAGAGTCATCGTAGAGATATTATAGTGATGAGTTTTTTTCTTTTATACTACCATTATGGATCAAAGGATCCTGTACTTCCTAAGTTGTAGAGAATTTATTTGGGGTATCATGCATTTTGACTGATGGGATGAGGGAACCATTAGATCCTGATAGAATATTATCTTAATTTCCTTTTGATGAATCCACATTAGCAGATGCAACTAATACCACATGGACACAAGCCAATGATGTTTTCAGATTATGATGTATTACTGGGATTAAGTATGATACCTCAATCCAATATATGTATGGAAAATAATTAATGTCAAGCATGCTCCCTGAATTCATATGGGTGGTCCTCAATCTATTAGGGGGTGAAACATTCATATTATTATCCACTATGGGTTGTTTTACTCACTTAATATAGTATCCTACCTTAGAATATATGGCTCTAGAAGACTCAAAGGGGGCACTATGACCATATAGTATGCCAACATTCACATTGATGAGGTATTTCAAAAATTGATGAAATGTTTAAGGTACCACTATGTGACTATGAATCCAAGGTCTTCCATGTAGAAAATTTTATTATGTGTATTTATAGATAACCCTGAACTCAATGTTGGTTGTGAGATCCCCAAAATGATCCTTGAGAGTGATCTTCCAAAGGGGACTTTTCTTACACTTGTCCAACCCTTGAATGATATATCCCAAATGTTGGATGGTCTGAATCAGGATGAGGTTGATCTAGAAACCATTATCAATTAGAACCATTAAGATATTTCCATTATCATGTTTTTGTGAAGCATACAAGGGTCTAATATGTACCTGGATAACATCTTTCTGGTCTCATTATGAGAATGAGAAAATGATATGACATTATGAAAGCATAGTCTCCACTTGGTAAACCCAAACATTAGTGAATTTTGTCTCAAAACACCATGGGATCTAGAGAGCCTTGATGAGTGACTATAATTTACTTTGAATGATCGAAAAAATCCAGTATGGAGAGTTTGGCAGGAACAACAACCTTTTCTTTTAGAATTTCTTACTTTTGTTCCAAAGGAATGAATTTTGCAAGGTGTGTATGGTCTCTCTTATGTGGCTCAGGAGATGTGGTGTTTGAGGTAGGTAGTCATGGTGCTTGAACATAGGTTGAAGGAGTACCTACTTCAAGTGGTATAGGTCGTTCCCATATTTCCCTTTCTCTAGGATGATCATACAATCTTACCCCTTCCAGTCTATTGCGTAAAATGAATAGGCTTGAACAACTATTGAAGGGATCTAAGGAATATACATTCTTTTGTTGGGATTTTTGGAGGGATCTCCCGTGGTTCTCAGCTACATATATGTATTTTATGAGGATGTGACTGAAATGTTGATTTCAACCATGCTCACACCATCACCTATATCCTTGGACTATGTGTCCTCAACATCTATCTTCTTAGTTAGGTACAAGTAACTCATACTCACAGGAATATTCATTATTAGATAAGGGTCCAGTTTAGTGAACTGCATTATCAAAACAAAAAATGAACTCTTCATTCAAAGAGAGTTCCATTTGGTGTGGTGGTGCATAATCTACAGATATTTAAGTAAAAAAGTTTTTATGAGTTAGAGTTTATATAAGAGATGGATATGACTTTTCCTCTTGAGTTTTTACAAATATATAATGATTAAATATACCTTTATAAGATGTATTAAATGAATATTCTCCAAGTACTATGATTTTTATTGTTATAAGAAGCTATGATCTCAGGTTGGAATGGGATTAGAAAATTATATTTCGATTCATCTAGACATTGAACATGTATTCACACATGGATGAAACTTCTTTCTAGTCACCCTCATCTTATACAAGACTATAATTTACACAGGTTTCCTTTTTTGGGGAAATCTCTAGTATCACCAATCCTAAATCAACAATAATCTAGAGAACTTATTTGAAGAAGAATCAGTCTTAGAAGGTGTGACCCAACCTCAGGAGCTTGAAATTATTTGAAGGATGATCAGGGAGCTTGAACTCATTAGGTTTAAAATGCTTTGATATCCTGAGTAGGTTATTTTCCACATATGTAAGGAAATAACCAAGTACCTTCTCAATTTATAAGGAATACACTTTAATCATCTATTCTTTATGTAATAGGGATCCTAAAACCTTTTTGCCTCGGACTGAGAGTGATTTTATTTCTGATGTTGCTTGATAGGAGGTCCCAAATGATTTAAGGCAAACATGGGTACTTGGACGAGCACTACTACTGGTGTAAGGGTATCAGCAGTTGTCTCTTCTATACTAAGAATATTTCCCTATGCAGAAGGCATGGGATAATGTTTATCCTAGGTTCACTGAGTGGAATATTTTTGTTGTTTCTCAATTTATGTGAAGTCATGGAACCTTCTTGTACACTTTATAGGATAAAAGGTATTTTAAGATAATCTCAAATATTTTTAGCACAGAATTCTAGTAGTTTCACTTTTGAGATAGGGATAATGAATGAATAAGTTAAATCCTTCCATCTAGAGATAAAATGAGAAACCCTCTCATTTCTATTTTTATTTTTTTGTCATTTTTGAGGTTTAAAATTTTTGTTTTCTTTAATGTGGAGATCAATTGATAAATTAATTGATGAAGAAGGTATTCCCATATCACAATGGATCCTATTAGAAGGCTGTTGTAAGAAACAAAGGATGGCCCTATTAGAGTCTGCACAAAACATCTTAGTTTGGTTACATCATGCTGATCTCGAGGGCCAATCATCTGGACACATTAGAACATATAGTTAATGATACAATGTTTTGGATCTCCCACACCATCAAATTTTGAGAAGGTATGATTTAAAAAATTAGGTGGAGGAAAAGTTATATCCACACATATGAGATACAACTTCTTCTAAGACTACATGGGTTCACACCGCCCTTCCATGGATTCCATTCAAGTAATTAGGGAATCAATGGAATTGGGGGGTTCTGTAGGTACTGCTATTTGGAACACATCCCCTATACTAGGAGGGGATGAGGTTTGATAGATTGTATCCACTTTCATATCTCGTTGATTCATAATCTGTGATATGATTGAATGATTACACTGATGGGGGGTATATTTCCATAATTAAGGAATTTGTGATCATCCTTAACATCCTCATTTATATAGACTGGTTTCCTGGATCTAGGGTTTTTCTGATTCTTAAATACATCTCTTTCCGGTATATTACCTCTCTCCTAATATATGGGATGATGGAAATTCATCTATGTCTAAAGATGATACCCAATAGGAATGTTTACCCTAATTAGTTCCTCATTGAGGTATCTGAGATTATGTATCTCATTCTCATATTAAAGCATAAATTCTTTTGTGGAGGAAATTTCAGCTCTTCTAGGTGGTGAGTTAGATATAGAAAAACCTTTCCCTTTATCCATGGATGTGTTCCACTATTGATGAGACAATTCATTTTTCAGAGGTTCTAGGTTCTAGATCCTTCCCTAATTCCACATACATATAGTCTCAGTTTATGCAACCATATCACCTAAATCTCATGGTATGGATTTCAAATTGCATCCATATATGTTTTAATCTTCTTCTACATTGTCTATTGTGTTGATGGTAATTATATTCACTTTGGTGTACTAGGAAATGGTAGTTATTCCATTTGTATTTATTCAATAGGTTGATTCTATACCACTAAATCATCATTTGAGGGTTGCATCACAGTCAATTTTCTGACCACTAGATATCTTGGAACATTATGTCTTATAAACCTTAGGTGGTTATATTGAAGTTTTCTTATGTTTCTCTTATTTCAGTCAGTGAATAGTGACCTTAAGGGAGCTTCTGTTCTTGCTTGATAAACAATCCCTGAATAGAAAAGGTGTGTCTCTTGCTATGGGAGGAAAGGATGATTTATTTACCATCGATATTTAACTCCAAATATGGAGAATTATGATCGCATCTAGGGTGTTGGTGATGATTAAAATTCCCCCATCCCTACATATTGGGGTTGTTTTGACGCTGATTTTAGTACTTTTTGATCCCCTTATTGAGGATCTTATGATTGTAGTAGAGGATCTAATGCCCCTTATATGGAAATTGAGATATAAAAGACTCAAAATCTATGATATGGGGTTGATTAGGAATTCAAATTGATTTATCCAGGACCCTATTAGTGTGTGATGAACCTAGTGATTGTTATAAAGATAAAAATTACCCTATCCTTACCATATGGGTTTGTCTTGAAACTTTCACCTATATTTCATAGATCCTCTTAGGGTTTGATGGCCCTAGGGGTGGAGGAAGTGGTAATAATTCAGCCATCCCTATCGGTTGGGGTTTCTATTGGACATATTCTGTGGAAGATAGTATTGTGATCCAGTTGATTTGGTGTAATTATGCTTGAGTATTAGTTGGCTGCAATGAAAAACCATGATGAGAGTCATTTTCTAAGGGAATCTATTGGGTGTTCCACAACATCAACTTCCATTTTTTAAATTCATTCCCATTTTCTCAAGGGTCCAATCTTAGGAGTCTATTTGAAGTTCTCTCCATTTGTTCACGATCTTTTTGTATCTTAAAAGTGGTGAAATATCACTCTATTGAAAATATTGGACATGCATTATCCATAAAACTAATTTCTATTATGACTGTAACATTAAACAATGTCATATATGGGATGTTATGTTGTTCTGGGGATGACATGAAGTGTAGTGGTCCATAATTTCCCTATCACCAGATACATATATCTAATGAGGCTTTGATGATCAGTTGTATAAGAGTTGTGGTGAAATAGAAAAAATCTTGTTGCATATTTTCTCTATGATTTTCCATTCTTATGTTTTGGGCCATAGATATATAATCTAGTTCCTTCTGAAAATATATTATTCTTATTATATGAAGGTGACCCTCATATCTTAGATAGGTGAGGTGTTTATCCTTTAACCTCTAATGAGTTTCCCACATGTTCTGGAATGGGTAAGGAATTAACACCTTCTCTAGCACATTGGGGATCCCATATTTGTATGTAAATATGGGATAGAACATGGTTGGGAGGTTTTTTATGACTATTAATCTCCACATATCCATGTTGGCCTCTTATTCATATGAATTATATGCCTCTACCTGGTCATACAATAGAGGTTTTTCTCTTAGTCCCCTACTGACCATGGTAAAGTGTTGTTGGTAGTTGATGGGGGAAATATATATTATTAACCCTCGTGTTTTGTGAACCTCTCTAAATGATGGTTTCTTAAATTTTAGAACCACTCTATATGAAGTTTTCTAGGAAAGGGGAGGATTTAATTGTATGAGAGATAAATCACTATGGTGAGGTTGATCATAACATATGTCAGGAGTGGAGTCCCTACGATCTATCTCTACATTAATGTATGGAGGAGTTTCTAGGTCATGATTTCCTTCTAATTCTATTTAAAATTTTATTTACCCTTTATGTGTTGTGGATATGTGTCAAAAAAATCTCAAGGGTACTATCATTCAGTAAATCAGGGATATGAGCCTCATTTTTTGTAATGGCCAGAATATTCTATCCTACCTTTTGGGGTTGAGAAATGATATAAGCCTACAAAATGATAGTTATTTTGATAACTATATGGTGAACTTGTGAAATTATATCACTATTGAGGAGCTCCTAGAGTATTCTAGAGGGTTTCTGTATTATTGGTAGGAATATGAGCATGCATGTGGGTGTTTTCCGGAATATGTTGGCCAATCTTAGCTAAAGTGGGGATATGAGCATGATATAAATATTAATTCTCTATTGGAATATACTAATGGACCTCCATAATTGGATAAGGGATATGAGCCTCCTTTTGTATATCCTATGAAGTATTTTGGAGAAGTAATTCATTAGAAAAATTAGGTATATGAACCAACCTTCTATAAAATACTAGAATATGCTGAGTATCTTCATCAATATGGATATGAGAATTCTCTGAGGTGATTTCCATATTGATTTGTAAAACCTCAGTTTTAATAGGGATATGATAATGATCCTTAAACTTTATAGTATACCACTATTATTTTTTGATAGGAATATGATTCTCTCCTAAGGTATGTGACAAACCGAGATGGTGAGGCCTGGTTAGAATGGGGATATAAGTGTATTCCTATGCACTTGGAGTATACAACCAGTATTTTTTTATAGGAATTTGAACCTATTCCTATACAAGATTCATAATGAGCTAAAGAACCTCGGTCAGAATGGAGATATGATCATGTCCCTTTTCCTAATCCTTTATTGGAATATTTTGATAATCCTCCTCGATGGAAGAAAGAATGTGCGGTTTCTGCAAAGTAGCCACCCGTCTGTACTGATCATGCTGATATACTAATTTGGATGTTAGTATAAGAATATGTTAATTCCCTTTTTATTTATAATAGTGTTGTAATATTCTGGAGGTTATTTTATTCTATTTTTGGAATGCAGTGACACTTTATTAAAATCTGTATAAGGATGTTGGCCTACACATTATCAGTCTCCATGATATACTAGAAGGTGTCTTTGATTGAAGTTAATATATAAGACCACTTCTTTCCACCTTGTTCCATCGGAATATTTTTATGGGGTTGATTCTTGGAGATAGGGATACACACCACCTATATGATTTCTACATAAATATGTGTCCATACATGATCTGAATGAGCATGGATATGATCCTTCCCTCTAGCTACCGCAAGGATATACTAGTGAGCTTCCTCAGTGGACATGAGGATAGGATCTCAATCCCATTTATCCACATCTTTCTACACCCAACGATACCTCATTGGTACCCATGAATAAGTGTACATGGTTAGAATTTGTTGGATGGTTCCTTCAGTAGGTGACATAGGGGCACTGGCGGGATGAAGTTGGTGATGATGATTGATAAGATCTCTCCAAGGAAGCTCTTGAATTAGGATGGATCCATAGTAAACTTCTTGATATACCTTCCTAATTTATGATATGTTCATATTGTTTCAGTCTAGGGATATTTTTATGAAGTTATTTGTGGTGGATATAAGTTTTAATAGTTTCATTTTAGATTTCCCCTAATGAGATGGAATAATCATATTTAACGTCTAGAGACCTCTACACACATCCTTGAGGTTTGGGATCATACCATGTTGTTGGTTTTTCATAACCCTCATTTTCAACACCCAAATATGAAGTTTTTTGGTGGGTGAAGTTATTTTATGACCTATAGAGGTTATTATTGTAGTTGATGTTCCAGAACATTCTCTTGATGAATACATGGTCTCAGGTCAAGATGTCTATGAGAGTAGTTATTTCCATCAACAAAACATTGAGGAACAAGGTCACCAATCAGTTCATCGTCTCAAGTATGAAACATGTTCAATTATCTATTTATAGGTAACACTATTGTACTTTATTATTCCTAATTTGATGATTTTTCTCACATGGATTTTCATTGTTAGAATGGAATTATTTCATGGGAACCTTGGTCATGAAGGATTTAAAATCAAGAATACCATTTTAATTTCCATAGGGGACACAAAAAAATTGGGTTGAAATATGGTCAGACAATCATTTTTATTATTTTACAGATTCATGTGGGGTTCATGAATTTTGTTTCGATAAGAAAGATAATCCAGAACAAACTATCCGAGCATGTGTAAACTGGTTTTATTTTTTAGATACAAGGTTCATTTTAGGTTCACAATTTTTGATTTTTTAAATAATTAGTGTGGTATCCTCTAATTTAGGAGACATTATGAGTAATGCATATAATTATCTAGTTATTCTATCATTATTTATTTTCTCCATTTTTTTTGTCATTCATTTGATTATGGGGGGTTTCAAGTATGATTTCACAGTCATTAGTATCAGGTTACAACTTTCAAATATCATAGAAACACTCAATAGTTTCCATATCCATCATAATGTTCCAAACTTCTTTCCAAACAAAGGTGGTCACTTGGGGTTTCAAACCCAATGACACTTAGGAACTTACATTGGTTGAGAGAATGGGAGGTCAGGATCCTCTCACCCTTTTGGGGGGAATTATTTCCTATTCCATGACTCTCTATAAGATTTAAGATATGTTTGTAAATATCTTCTATATCATGATATGAGACTAGTTACTATAATAAAATTGACATGTATTGAATCAATCCTTATGAAAATGGGGTTATATTGAGGATAAAATCTATATATAGTTTAATTTATTTGTTTGTTTCCAATTATTTCATAGAAATTGGTGGATTCTTATATTTTGAATCCATATAACCAGGAACTTGAGAGTTTATTATTGTCTATGAAGAATATTGGTGTTTTGAGGATGGGATTCAACCTTTATGAGGTGTCTTATGTATTATATATATAACAGTAATCAAAACCCACATAGTTGGTTTAAATAATGAGGTTTAACAACGCATGGAAATGGAATATAATGGGGTAATTAGGAACTAGGTATGGATCTTCAGCCTCAAGAAGGAATCCAACTCATCCTATGTGTAATATGAATCAGATTAATCATATTTCGATTTATCCTAAAACCGTTGATGGGTGATGATAGGTAATTAGATCCAGTGGGAGTTTTATATTAATTCCTTAAAGGATTGCACCGAAACCGATTCCCTTGTATGTAGGAAATCATATCATCTCACTAAATGGGTCTTAAACACTATGGTTTAACTAGATAGGGGTGTGATAAATAAGGGATATCAAATGATCAGAGTCACCATATATAGATATGGGACTAATGAATTGGAGATCCTCATGATATGGTGTTTGAAATGGATCTTAGGCCTTAGGAAGGAATCCTTTGTATCCTAATTATAGTATGAATAAAATTCCTCATTGTTTAATTAGCTTCTTGATCTATTGATATATGTGGGAGAGTGTTAAACTTGTAGGAGATTTTGGGTTCCATGGTTTGAGTGTTAATGATTTGGTGAGACTTACACCAATGTGGATTCCCATTAGATATCAGGCCTTAGGAATGTATTTTACATATCCTATTTATAATAAGAATTATAGTTTTTATAGTTCAATTGGGAACATATTCATATTTTTTTACGGACAAGGATTTTATTCCTCTAGGTGTCTAAATGTCATGTCTTAATTGTTGGTCAGGCATAACCTATGTTGCTTTCCTTCCATGGAATACATGTCCAAGTGTGGACTCCTAACATGTCCCAGGTGATCCACATAATCAAATATGACATGTTCAAGGTGTTTTGTATGATTTAAGATCACATGTCTAGGGTGTTTTTATGATAGAAAAAGTAATTTTAGATGACCCCCACATGATCAATATGACATGCCAAATATTTATTCACATGATCAACATGAATTTTCTGGGATGTATTATCATGATCAGCCTGAATTTTCTAATACATATTAGAATGATCAAACTGACTTATTTGATATTTCTTCACATGATATATTCAAATTGGTCCAAGGGTATCACATGATTAGAGTTGACTTTTTGGAGGGACACCATGTGATTAGGAATATTTGTATAGAGGACTTCCACACAATCTAGTGAAAATTTCTAGAGGAATTTATATGGATTAACTGATAGGATTGAATGACTTCATGTGGATCAGTTAAAATTACAAAGACCTATTGCATGATCTTATTATCATGTCCAAGAAATAATGGATAATCAAGATAGGTCATGTTAAGTGTATAAAGACTTCACAAAAAAGTAGACATATCTATCTTAGTGTAAGGATTCTATCTTTTTCAACTGTTATTGCATGAATGCCTCAATGTTTGGAAGGTATTGTCCTATAGAGACCTCAAAATATTTATTTGACACATGGAACCTCATTTGCATAACCTAGACGACACACAGTAATTCTATCATGGGATCGAGAGGGGGGTCATATTAAGTGCTTATACATGCCATGTAGTCCCCTAAGTTTTTACCTAGATTTACCTAATGGAAGACTCTTGTAATTGTGTGAATTTTGTCTCTGAGAATTCCACTCCCACTTCTATGCTCCAGTGAGTCTCATCTACCTCATTTCATCTATATTTATACCAAAGTAGAAGAATCTATATTCCTATCATCCTCAGTTCTATAACACCTTTCACAGCGCATATATTACAGATATGGGTTTGAGCATGTGGAGAATTTTCACTTTTCATGATCCTATCATAGGTCATACATAGTGTCAAATCTATGTCACATGATAAATAATAACCTCAATACCATCCCATAATTGTTATATTTTTTGGAACCACATATTACCAAAGGATTTTATATAAACATGTCTAAATGATTTACTACCATTTAAATATCAGGTTGACATATCTGAGGATATTCACAATATGAGGACTCTAGTCAAAGAGGGTTTTTTACAATGAAGGAGGACTTTTCTGGGGTTCTTCATGAGATAATTTTTTCCTATTGCAGTCCTTTCCTAAGATAGAAATAACTGATCACATGGGTTCCATAATCAGTTCACCTGAAAAACATTAAAATTATACCATGCATGACGCTACCTCATTTTTCATATTTTATTCTTTATTTTAAAAGGATTTTTTCCATTTCCCATTGATCATATATAAGGGAATAAAATGATTCGTAGTGGATGTCATGATGGTGTACGAGCATCTTCATGGACCATTTCACTATTTGTTTTTGCAGTACATCACATGATCAATGATGGATCTTGTGATGATGTGAAATCTCCCTCATATATAGTCACGTCTATTTGTATGTGGATCTGGAGGTGCATCTTATAACTTGATGTAAATTTCCATGGTCCTTCACATGATGGAGGTGACATACCAACATTTTCTCATGTGGCATGACTGATAGGACACTATGGACCCCGTTTTATCTTTGAACTCATCATGTGAGCCACATAATCCCTTCACATGAAAATCAGCTTCACTCAGATCACATGAAGACTCCATATTTTTTAGATTTATTTAATAAGGTTATATGGGTGATTATCAATAGTTTTTTAGTTGGAATTCCTCCTGATCAGAGGGACTCATTTGGAATCCTTTTTAAGAGTATCATTGCTTATATTTACACCTTCGTGAGAGGAGAAGGGCTTGTTAGTGGGGTTCACATAATGAAGCAGGCGCTCTGATGGGGCTTTTCAAAATTAGAAGTAATTGCAGAAGGGGACTCACATGATCATTATCATATCACACAAAGAAACTTATCCATCAACGTGACTTACCTGAGGTCATGAAATCATGTGTCCTCATGTGTTTTATGTGATCCATGTAATCTAACTACCTAATCTATATATACACAGGCTTCTATAATGTTTTGGAAATTTAGTTTATCCTAAATGTTTCGATTCTAATTTGGAGGGAATCAATAGTGTGAATTAATTGTCTAGACACTCTTATATAATGTTTTCCCTTAATCAAGTCACCTAAGTTATAGTTAAATAAACTCATGAACAATTTTAGAAAAACATTTTTTTAAAGAGGATTATTCAGTATCAATCATTCAAAATGAATATTTATCTAGATAAAAAGATGAAAAACTTAGACCAAGTAAAATATAAATATACTGTATTATAATATAAATCCAAGGTTTTTTCATCAATAAACGAGATATATATGGAATTCACCCAATGGTTCGATTGAAGGGGGGTTTAAGGCCTTGATCAATTTCTTGAATTGGGATTTTGTTTTGTTTAGTCTTCCCTAGAAACTCACAATAGTTCCCACATCCATAACTGAGTACAAACCTATTTTCCAAATCTAGTTGGTCCTTTGGGTTTTCACACCCAATGATGCTTTTGAACTCACATTGTTTTAGAGGACGAGAGGTCAGGCTCATCACACCCTTTTGGTGGGAATTGTTTCCTACTCCAAGACTCTCTTATAGATTTATGATGTGTTCTTGAAATACTACCCAAGATATGATATGGGGATTCTTACCCCTATGTCAAAGTCTTGATTACGAACATGTATTTATGGGAATAGGTGCATCCATATCACATGATCTCTATATCTCTATTATTTATTTATGATGATCTAGGTTATGGAAATATTTGGAAACTTTTAAGTTTATTTTCATCCAGGAAGGTTGCTAGTGTGTCGGAGATGGGATTGGACCTCTACGAGGCATCCTACATATCCTGTGAAAACTAGAATCAAAACCCACACATGTTATTTGGCATAGTTTAAGGTCATGTGTTTGGTTTGTTCCATGATGTTTATCTTCATACAGTTAGGATGTTAATATCAATCCTGGCCCTCAGTGAGGTGTCCTACGTATCCTATTTAAGATAGGAATCAAAGTACACATATTTATTATAATGAGTGTATGCATCGTGAAAGACACAAAAATAAAGGCCCTAGATAGGACATATACATATAATACTACCCTATATATCATTACAAGTACTATGGAATTTTGAGAATAAATGATATGTAATCAGACTTACATCCAAATGGTGAATCCTCACTGAGGGAATTATCTTCATACTATTAGTACAACCATTTCCAGCCACTAATACCACATTATTCTTACTCGGTGTGATAAACAAGATATAGAGGAAGATTGAAAACATTGAATGAGATTATATCCATGCAGGGATTACACATTAAAGATTCCCTTTGAGTGCTATGCTGGCCCATATTATAGAGTATATGGTATAGTACTCAAGACATAAGAAGGAATCCTACATATCCCATTTTATTAAAGGAATCAGAGTCATTGTAGTTCTATTATCCCATATCCTGTTAATAGGATTGAGGTAATTTGGGTCATTTTTAGGACTGATGCATAAATTGATTCCCATGTATGAGCCCACTACTCATACACTGATGGATGAGTAAGAGTGATTAGTACATGGGAGTTACTGGATTCCAATGGTTGAAATGTTAGAGATATGTTGTGGCCTACATCGAAGTGGATTCTTATTGGTGCTCAAGACTTAGGAAGGAATCCTACATATCCTAGATATGGTGGGATTCAGAGTTCTCATATCTCATTTATCACATAACTTATTGATGGTCTAAGGTGGTTGATCATGATTATAGACATTATTATTATCCCCATGGTTTTAGGAAAGCTAGGGGATTATACCAGGATGGATTCCCTTTTGATTGAGGCTTACAAACTGATAATTCCCTATGTTTGGGGACGTAATGCGTTATGTCGATAATCGGGGCTTATAGACTGAGGTTGACAATTGATTGGGATTAGGCACTGAGGCTTCCCTCGATTCACTCAGTATCTGTATTCTAAAAAATAAAGAGAGATGACAATTCCTATGAAAGGTTTTTCCATGTGAATGTCACCAGTAGGTTGCATGAGTGTAAAACCCTATCTCATTAAGGACATATAACTTATAAAAGTGATATGTGGTCAAAAGTTACTTGCTAGGGTCCACATGGTATGATTCTAAGTAGGTATTCTAGATGAGGTTTACATGTCTTAGGATTTTTTCCTATCATTTATTTACTGTCTTCCATACATGTCCTGATTTTCTACCCAATATGTTGTGGAATCAGCATGACAAGGAAGACATGTCCAAGGGTGTATTATTGATTGTCTACTAGATATGTTGGGGCATCAACTTGACAAGAAAGACATTTCCAGGTGTGTCTTATTGATTAAATTAAATGTCTTGTGTTTCTTCACATAATTAGAGTGGACATTTTTGGGGTCCTTCACATGATCAAATGATACATGGCCATACTTTGTCCCATGAGCATCCTAACTCGCCTTTGTATTATCACATTCCAATATGGGCATGTCTATGGACCATAAAATGATCTTCCATACATGTCCAAACTCCTTCTCATGATCAATGTTCATTGGCTACAATATCATCACATAATCATGGTGGAGGATTCCAAGGTGATTTTCATGATTGAAATGAATTGTCCTTAGCTTATCGTGTGATAATTTATACATGTCAAGGGGCTATCACCTGTTCAAATTGGAATGTCTTTGGACTGCCCCATAACAATGGTGACATGTCGATCAGCAGTTCCAGGGTCAACCAGACTTGTCCAAGGATTGTCTTATGATCAAAGTGATATGTACAAAGACGTCCAAAAACATTGCAAGGCCAATGAAGAGTCTTTATGTCACATGACCTTTAAACTATTCATATGAAAGGGTCTTGCAGACATGTTTAGGATTGTTCATGTGGAAAAGGGGGTATTCCCAAGGGTTGAGGCAACCATTCCAAAAGTTTTTTGACTTTTTTTCATATGAAATGATAAATTCCAAATTTCACATGTCAAGAGAGTACACCATAGGGCTTGCATGAAAAAATGGGGTTATGTCCATAGGCTCATACACACATTAAGACTGAATACATGGGATGAACATTTGGTCATGAAATTCACATAAAATCGAAAGGTTATTGAAAGGGAGTCTTTTAACATTTTAAAAGGTGTCCTAACAACAACAGAAGCATGGGTAAGGGTCCACAATTCACATTTCTGAGGGTTTTCCTCCTTTCCTACTTGCATGTCGATGGGTGTCTTCATGAAACCACATGACCTTTATAGGATCATGTGATGGGTCCAATGTTTATGTGCTAGGGTTGTATATCAAATTGCAATGTGTATGGTGTTAGAAATTTTATGGTGAATATGAGTTCACAAAATATGTGGTGGATGTCCTAAAGCCTACACTACGAAGCCGAGTTGGGGAAACCGTGAGATCGAGTGGGGAGATAGTAAGAATTTGAGTGTTTCTACTTCATATAACTAGGAACCCACAAGGCATTGCACACTGATGTCATTACTTATAAAGATATGCATGAGCATCATGATAGGGGGCATGGAATTGCAAGCACATGTGCACTAGTATTGAGAGACCAAGGGTGTGGAATCGTAAGCGCATGTGTGCTGATATAGTCCTGCAGACACCATTACAGGTCTTTCGTATGCCCAAGGACTTGTACTACCACATATCATGAGGTTACATAACTCATGTAATCATGTGATATGAATAAAGGTCTTGTAGGAGGTCTCATAGATGAATAAAGGGGGTGCATATCATAATCACAAGTCTGGATGAAGGATCATCTTAGTGAAGTCAAAAACCAAATGGGGTATCACATGATCATGTGAGTACCATACATGAACTAGGTGGAACATTAATTTTAGTTCATCATGCAACCACCCATTTTTCTAAAGAGAATACAGTGGATTTTGTGATCACCTAAGGGATTCTCCAGTGCAAGGCGGCCAACTTCTACTCATTTTCCACTTCTATCCCTTTTTCCCTCGTGTGTCAATTTTTAAAGTGGGAAGAGGTATTTAGGGGCCAAGTTCAACCAAGGATTATTCCACATTGTATGGGGAGGACGTTGTGTGCACCACTAGAGGTAGTGAAGAATTCACGAGATTGACATTATGTGATTGTGATACATCATGTTCTTCATCACATGATCATTCTATATGATCATGCAATGATTTTATTTACATATACGATTCCATATAAAAACTTCTAATAAATTATATTTATTTTAGGTGAAAATAATTCAGTAGGAAGAAGGTATTTCTATTGTAAACTTCTCAAGAAGAATCCATCAGTTGTCTTCACTTTGATTTCATGATCAAGGGATGATCATGTGATGGCTTCGATTATTAGTGAGAGATCTCATGGAATTACATTGATGTAATTATATAGAGTCTCATGATATATTATTTAGAAGGTGCATTTGAATATCAATAAAAGGAATTGTTCTAGATGTCATGGTGATCACTGAGTGATCATGCGGCTGAATTCATGTTTCCATGCCGAACTAGCCGTGCAGATGGGTGATAGTTGAGCAAGAGATTGAAGATGGAGGTATCACACTGTGTGGGATTGATTTGAACTTATATAGTGTAGGATAAACTCAAATTATAACTATTAATGTGTGAGACTGAAGCAGATTATTGGGATTACCATAAGGCATGATCAGACAATTATTCTTTCATTGCATGAACAACACACATGGAAATGCTATAACACATTGAAATCCCACATCACCTTCTATCCAGAATATTAGAAAAGTACCCACTAATTTTTAGTCAAGTTGAAAATTTGGTTTGAAACCCGTACCACATACACACACCTCCACATGGGCTTTGTCTCTACAGGATTTGTTCCCACACTATGAGCGACTTTGGACTCGCTCACCACAAACCCTATACTTGTGCCCACTCACTTCCTATGGGAACTATGCCTCTTTATATCCACTAACTAGCCCAGTTGGCTCTCATTGGGTGTTGTCAAACCTAGTCCCACATGGGCCTATGGTTGATCCCTGACCTTGTTGGTTAGTGGATTGGCCTAAACTTTTGTAAAAGGGTGGGAACAATACCCAAAACTAATTAAAATAAAATTATATGATGAGTTCAACAATGAACCAAAGTGTATACCCTTAAAACAATGCATAAACCATTATTCATTCCATTACCATGTCATTTATGAAAATTATATCATTTTTTATCATTCATCATATTTCTCAAATCTTCCATGAAAAGGTGAAAGATTATCAATTTTGGATACCAAAAAAATGATCTCCTTAGAATAAGATTCATTCATAACAAAAATAATCTGATTATAAGTTAAATGTAGATCAATTATTTACATATATGAATATATTATGAGCTATGATATTGAGTCCAATGAGAGGATTTTTCTAGAGTGTCAGCTGAGGAACTTTCAAGTGTTACCCATATGAGATTTCTAACCATGAGTTCATGACTAAACCTGATACAGGAAGCGACTTTGGCTTGGGGTATGGATACCCTAAAATTGGAATGTGCATGAATTCCAAAATGTAACAAGGATTGGGGGAAAAGGAACTTGGGGTAGGATTTTAGGTAAAGTACTTGGATTTCACTATGTATCCCATGCGAATGGGAATCAATTCATATGTAAATATGAAATATACCACTACATAGATAAAAATCATGCATAGGGAACATTGGTTCATAGATAAATAACTATATGATTAATGTACTAATATAGATATGTCTCATACATAGGAAGGGTAATGTCATTTTTTTGTGATGAAATCCAAGGTAGAGACATGTTTCTCAGTGGAAATGTTGATTGGATCATCCATGACACCCATATTTTTTGTTTAATACCAAATAGATCCAATCACCTGGATTTGAGTTATTAACCTTCAAGAGGATTCTCTTGAGAAATGTTCATGAATTCCCACTGAAATGAAATTATTTATAGAGTAACCTACTCCAGTTGTCTAGAGATCATCCAATTTGTAAGTATAATTTGGTTATGGTATCCTTCTTAAAGGTAGAATGCTCTATCTTCTGCCTAATCTAGAGTATTTTGCAAGCATAGTTTGATTTTTGATATGGCCATATGATGGGCCTCACAAGATTTATATCTTTTTTTATTTTTTACCCTAAATGTTTCCAAATATTCATATGGAGGAAGACTTAATGGGAATGGAATTGACCTTTTATCAGACTTCTTTCTTACAGGTTCTAGAAAAGAAGAGTTTTGCGCCTCTTCCATTTTAAAAATTATCAATATTTCCTGGATCACAGAAAGTGAATATCTAGTGATCAGAGACCTGACTTTTTCCTAGGATTCCCTTATCAGGTTTTAACTTAGAGAGCATTATATCTCTTTTAGTTTACTATTTTAAGGTCTTTTAGGATAGGCCATCATTTTTCTATAATTTATAGTATTTTAGATTTGACATTTGATGTACTATATTGTAGGGTCTTCTATATCAAACCTTTAATGTGTTGTAGTTTAGGGTCTTCTAAATCATCCTTTTGATGTGTTGTATTTCTGGTTCTTCTAGGTTAGACCTGATTTAAAAATGTGGATTATGGGGTAGGCAGACCAGGGATGAATCAAAACACTCTGGGATGATGAGTTCCACCATGGTGTTGTTAAGGCTCATGAGGATTAGATATCTTTTCCTGAAAGGAGGATATACCTCTTTTTGGTCGGTCAAAAGACCATATACATTGGTAGAATTTACAAAAAAGGTCTCTCCACCCTTATCCAAGGGTCATGAATGATTTATGGGGGTAATATGGTTAAGGGAGAAATACTAGGGAAGCTAGGACCACTTGGATAGTTGGAATATGAGAGATTTAAGTCATAAACCAATAGTTTGAGTCATTGAATATGGGATGGGACATTCATGATAGGGAAAGACCATAACACTCTGAGGTGATAGGTTCCACAATGGTGTCACCAAGGCTCAAAAGGAGGGAAGCATCTTTCTGGAAAGGAGGAGATTCCATTAGTTTGTTGGTGGATGCCCTTATACATTGATCTAATGGCCAAGAAAATATGACATCCACTCCCTTCCAAGGGAAATAAAAGATTTATGAATAGTTAATCATCCAGATAATGAGGTTGAGTATGGAAATAAAGATATCTAGGAAGGGTTCTGGAACCCTAGGGATGTTTATCTCTTGATTGTAAAGCTCGATCCCAACACCATGTGGTTTTAAATCATGAGGCATCAGCCACCAAAGGTTTGGGAATAGAGTATCACATTTCCACTATGATATTGGTTACAAAACATAGTGACGTAACAGTAAGGATGTAAAATATTCTTGAAGTTTTTGGTACAGAGACTCTAAATCATGGTTCAAAGTGGTAATCTTATAAAGAAGGTATGGTATAATCATATCGGGGAAGACCCAAAACACCATCGGGTACTGAGTTCCACCACGTTGATGTTAGGCTCACAAGGATTAGAAAGACCTACTTTCAGAGCCAAGATGTATCTATTTAGTGGGTTTGGGCTCTTATGCATCAATATTATGGCTGAACCGAGATACCTATTTTCCTTTCTGAGGGCCATGAAAGTATTACAGAAACATGAATCACACATATCATGGAGTGTGATTTATGGAAAATGTAAAATCCAAGAAGGGTTTTAGTACCCTAAAAGTTGTGTCACCACCTAGAAAATATATTCTCATGGTGAGGGGATTTGAAAATAGTTGATCTAATGTTTTCTTGGACCAGGGGGTCTAGTGAGAATAGATTGGATTTTATTAGGGCTACACAGTAGTCCCTATGAGATTTATACCTTATTTATTCGTTCCATAATGTTTTTCCTAAAATTTGGTGATGAAAATTATAGCAAGCGAAGACTTTAACTTTTTCACACCCCCTAGCAGGGTTTCAACTTGACATTTCTTGTGTCTCTTTCTCTAGCATTTTTAGGTTTCGTGATTTGGACCATTATAGGATAGAATTTAAGTTCATACCACATTCTCCAAAGTGTAAAAAATTTAAGGTCGTGATACTAATAGACCTAAATGAGGTATATTACACAAGAGTCTAATTAGGATACCTAGGTAAAACATTACTCTACCAATTTTTTAGAAGGATATGAAGATGTTTTGAATCACAGATCACAATTCTCAGGTCATTTGTAATGATATGGTACAATTATACTATGGGTGACCCAAAATACCCTTAGGTGATGAGTTCCACCACAGTGACATCAGGCTCACAAGAATTATAAATCCATCCTTATAGAGCCAAGATGTATTTGGTTAGGGGGTGGGGGTCTAATCCCGTGTTCATCAACAACATGGCCAAACTGAGAGATCTATTTTCCTTTGTACGGTATATGAAAGTATTGTGGAAATATGAGGTTCTCAATACATGATGTGTGGTACATGGATTGAGGTGCTTTAAAAGATGGTGGAAGAACCCCATGATATAGTTTACAATGGTAAGGATCTTCTGGTCCTCTGATAAGGAACAATGACGAGGGATGGATTGCATAGTTCATTTTCATGTAGTGGGTAAGTTTTGCAGGAAATTTAACATCATGTTATAAGGACATTTTCCATGCATTTTATTGTTATGCGGTTAGGACATTATCATTGTGTAGTATTAATGTCATGTGACCAGGATGTTTTCTTTGTAGTTTATTGTCATGTGGTAAGGATGTGGAAATTGATGTTAAACGTTTTTACAAAATATAAGAAATTTTTTACTTCAATGTGAATCATACATAGTAAAAGTTATCTTGTTTAGCTGAAATACGAGGTAGTTTGGGTGAATTTCTTATTGGTTGTCATATCTGGGCCTAGTATTGGGGATCTGGACATCACGGCATATCCTGTGATGATAGGAATGAATCCACATGTAGTTCTTGAGTAACCTTATAGTTTAACATCATGCATGAAGGACTTGGGAATCCTGACATGAAAAGGGGAATTATGATTGTACCCAAGGAAGGAAATTTGGATGTCACTATGTATCCAAGGTAAATATGAATCAAGACACACATAGTTATTGAAATCCCATGCAGTTTAACATCATTCCATAAGGATGAAGATGAAAAGATGTGTTAGAATGGAATTGTTGTGGCTTGGCCCAAGGGAAGAAGTTCGGGCATCACTAAGTACCTTGTGAAAATGAGAATCAAGACATATGTAGTTCTTGGAGAATAACCTTCATATGAAAGTCAATATTATACATAGATATAAAGAATTTTTATATTTTTCATGACTGGATTCAAGATTTATGAGTCGGGTGTCACCAGTATCTTGTGATGGTAGAAATAATGTCAAACGTAGATCTGAAAAGTTGGTGTGGTAGGAGACCAAAGCCAGAAATAGTGGTCCTTTTTGAGGAGGTCCACAATAATTTATTGTTTTATGTCATGCAAGTGATATCATCTATGTATTTTAACATCATGTGGTGGGGAATCATGGTATTTCATTTATGTTCTTGTATCCAAGAGTATGAGAAACTTGTCACATGTTGTTATGCCTTTTCTATATGGGAAAATCCCTTACTGAAATTCCTAATCTCACGTGAGCTATACTCGGTGTGAGAAACAAGGAATGGAAAGGTTCAGTCCCATGATGTAGAGAAAATTATGGATAGGAAAGGATAATTTTGTTTCATGTTGTGTCTAAACCATGATTTATGACCAGGGTGGCCCTATGTATCTCAATGAAAATGAGAATTGGTATACACATAGTTCTATAAAACCAAGGAAGTTTAATATCATTCGGAAAAAACATCAACTGTGTAGTTTAATGTCGTGAGGTAAGGATGTAGACTACATGATGTGAATGAAGAAATGAACATTGTGTACTTATATAGTTTCAAGTAATGTGGTAAGGAAAAGTTTCACCTAACATAAAATAAAATGAATGTTGTGACTGAGCCCAAGACTAGAGGTTTGGGTGTGACTATGTATCCGGTGAAATTAGGAATCAAAACACACATAGTTCTAGAAAACATTTGCAGTTTAAAGTCTTGTGTAAAGGACATCAGCCATGTAGTTTAACATATTATGGTGAGGGAGACTTCATAAAATTTACTATCATGTGGTCAGAATGAGATATTCCATTATGTTTAAAGTCATTTAGTCAGGATGGGATCATATAGTTTAACATCATGTGACCAGGATGACTCTGTATAGTTTAACATCATGGGGTTAGGAAAAATTACATTCAATCTAACTTCATGTGTTTTAGATGAAATACATATTTTTTAACTTCATATAGTGAAAATGAACTCCACATATTTTAACATCATGTGGTTAATATGAACTCCATACAGTTTAACATCATGTGGTTTAGGAAAACTACATATAGTTTAACATAAAGTGGTTAAGAAAAAATCTGACATGCCCTTTTTGACCAATTTGGGATCACATAACTTGAATTGGCAATGGTTCTGTTCATGTTTGGGAAGATGATTTTGGATAACACTCCCCATATCTCCACATTATCCACTTATCCATTAGAGTTATATGTCTTTACCTGGTCTAACCATAGAGGTTTCCTTTGTGGGTCACCTACTCAAATAAGTGAAGAGCCGTTGATGGTTGATGGGGCAGTATGTATGGTTAAACCTGGTATTTTTATCATGTTTATAAATCAGGGTACCTAATTTTTTTTACAACCTCTATATACAAAAGTGTATACCCAAGGAAAGGATTTACTTTTCCAGGGGAGATATCACCATGGGGAGGTTGACCACAGTGGATGTTAGGAGTAAAGTTATTGTGATCCATCTCCACACTACCACAGGGAGGACTATCATGGTAATGACCACATTATAAATCATTTTAAGTGTTGATGGACCCTTAGGGTGTTGAGAATGTGTCTTTAACAACCTTAAGGGAACTTGGAATTGCATAGGTAAGAGGTGTGAGCCTCACTCTACATCATGGAAAAAATATTCTATCCTAACATTTGGGGTTTATTAGGTATATATGCATACTCTATGATGATTTCTGGGATCTATTGATAACCGTATAGTGTTTTGGTAATATGATCCCACTTGTGAAAAGATTCTAGATTATGTCTATGTGATTCTCAGAAATGGATATAAGACTTTCTGAGTAACCCCTCTGACTTGGTGGGCCTCAACTAGAATGAAGATATGAGCCTGATCCTAGGCCATTTGAAAATTAAACTGGTTTGCTTTGACATTAGTATGAGTCTGTATCGAGGCATGTGATGCTCTCACATGGTGATCCCCAATTGGAATGAGAATATAATCCTGGTCTGAGTATGCATTCCCCGTCAGAATACATCTATAAACCACTAGAATGGAAGTAGCGATGTGACCCTCCTCCTGTAATATACTGGGATATTTTGAGTAGATTTTTTGATAGGGATATGAGCCTATCCCAAGGAAGGTTCCACTCTCACTTGGTGAGCCTCAGCCACAATGAGGATATGAGCCTAATCCTGAGCCTTTGGAGTACTCCATAGGTATTTTTTCAATAGTTCTATGTGCCTCTACCAAGGCATGTTCCCCCTCTCACTTGGTGATCCCCGGCCACATCAGGGATATGATTCAAATCATGGGACTTTGGAATATGACACTATACTATTAATATAGGTATATTATCCTAACATGATCCATGTTCCACTCTCACCTAATAAGTCCTGATTAAAATGTGAATATGAGCCCAGTCTGACACCGTATCCTTTTCTAAAACATGTCGATAATCCTCATGGATGGGAGAAAGATTATATGATTTCTCCAAAGAAAAAACTTGTTCATAATGATTAGATTATTGAGTTTCCCTTTCTATAGGGAAAAGAATATGCTCCTGTACTTGCATCATAACCAGAATATACTAGAGGATATCCACTTTTGCTTCCACGAATCATTTTCACTTAAACATGGTATGTATAAGAATATATTCATGTACACTCTCATATTCTATTGTATCTTGGTCAATTACCTTAATTGAAGTGTGGATATACCCCCAATCTTGTCCTCTATGTTCCATCAGAATATTTCGATGGAATTCATGCATGGGGAAAATATTTATACCTACCCCGTGGTTGAATCCCATATATGATAATAGAATTTGTTGGAAATGATAGATGTATGATCCTACTCTATTTGGTATGAAGTTTTCAACATTTGAAAATGTGTTCTTTACAACCAATCCTAAGTGTTTGAGGAGATGACCTATCAAAGAATAACCTCACCAGGTATCTGAGGGGTATTAAGGATTTTATGATATAGCTAGGATTGAGACTGTATTGTGTCAGCGGTTCTTCAGGAAAATAAAATTTCCACCTGATATTGATGATGGATCCTAGATATTGAAATGCCAAACAGTTTTTCATGTTATTATTAGGGAGTGTAACATGATGTTTCTTTCATGCGATAAGGTAGTGAATATAGGTGGATAGTCCATGATATCAAATCTAGAATCCCTATGTATCTCATTATAATGAGAATCAATCCATACCTAGTTCTAGAAAACCCATACAATTTTAAGTTCACGTGGAAAGGACATAAATCGTGCAGTTTTAAAGTCTTCTAGTAATGATGTGATCCATGCGGTTTAGTGTTTTTTGGTAAGGAAAATGGTCATTCAGTTTAACATATTGTGGTAAGGAAAATGGTTATGTAGTTTAATTTCTTATGGTAAGGACATCGTCCAGGAAGTTTAATGTCATACAGTAAGTATGTGAGCCATATAGTTTAATATCTTGAAATAAGGATAACAACCATTCAGTTTAACATACTGAAGTGGGGACGATATCCATGTGGTTAACATCTTATGGTAAGTATGACAAGAATGCAGTTTAATGTCTTACGATAAGGATAACAGCCAATAACCTATCAGGAGGGTCACTCACCTTATGGATATTCGATAACTCTTATTCATGTTGAATGGGTTTTGGGATCCTTAAACTCTATCAATCCTGCACTTACCTGTATCTATGACCAATCATTGAAGAAAAAACATCTCTTTATTGTGTGTTTGAGACATCGATTATAGGGTAAATTATTTTTATGGACTTTCAAACATTACTCAATTGTCTTTATTGTTATTGGAAGTTCCATAAAAACATTTTCCATGGAGTAATAAAAATACATACAAACATGTTTTGTTTGGAAAGAATAGGCGTTGTTCAATATTGATTTGAAATATGCTTTATTATACCTAAAAGATATTTGGATCATACTATGCTGCTCACCATGTGTTTCCTATTCAGATAACTCAGATGACCATAGTAGGGATTCTGGCATTGGTGGTTCCAATATCCCCATGCCCATCTGTACCTGAAGCCAGTTTTTGAAGGAAAACCAACCTTTTATCATGTTTCAGAGGCATCAATGGTAGGAAAATTATTTTCATGGCCCCCCATCCTTTCCTCATTTTTCTTTCCATGGAATATTTAAAATACATTGGAAACAATTTTGATTTGAAGGGGCAATATTTTCGCTATCTATATTCAATACATGGGCAATAATGTTGTTTCTCCAACATGTTATCCATACCTCCATTAGAACGAGCACATGGTTGAGTCTGGAGTCTGGGGGAAATAGTACTGATTATTACTATTCTAATAGAAGGAGCTAAAGTATTGGGGGTCTTAAATGATGTATAATCTTTGCACTGATTAAAAAATACAGACTCTCCTAGATGTTTTGTGGCAACATCGGAGGAAAAATGGTTTCTAGAAAATCCCCAATGAGGAGGTGGGAAATATGGAAATTACCCCAACCTTGTGGGATGGGGAGAGGTGTAAAAATGTATGGATATCTCTTAATGAGGGGATGAAAAATATGAAAACTCCCCAATCTTTTGGGTAGGGTAACTTCACTGTAAGGTGGGATTCCATATGTAGACACTGGTATATCATCCTGAGGTAGAGATCTCAGGAGTATTCCCATAATTATCTCTTGGATATCCCTATTCTCCTCTTGGATTTGATTGATCCATTATTATGTTGAAATTTCCTTTTCAACCTCAAAGTAATGGAAAGACCCATGAAAACACCCTCTCATCTATTAGTGGTAGGGTGAGTGGATAATGATGGGAGTTCCAACATGCACCCTAGAGACTGTGTCCACTTTTGAAAATATCCTTCTGCTCAATTTTCCTTACCCTTTGAAATGACAACACATTTGGTAACACCTTTAGATTCATGATAGATAGTATCAAATATTTATTTTTCCAAGCCAATGGAATAAGGTAGGTAGTACTGTTATGACTTAGATGACTGCAGGAGGGTATGAATGTACCCTTTAGAAATGTGGTCATCTGCATTTGATGTGGAGTCTTCAGATATGATTGATATCACATTGACTGACACACAAGTGGATTGGTGCTCCTCTTTGATGTAGTATCTCATTTTGAGTGTTGGTTCCCAGTGTACCATTTGGGGGTTGGTTCCCATGGTACAATTTTATGGTTCAGTTCCCATAGTACCATTTGAGGATTCGGTGCCCATGGTACCATCTGAGAGGTTGGTGCCCATGGTACTATTTTAGGGGTTGGTTCTCATGGTAACATTTGAGGGGTTGGTTCCCATGGTGAAGATGGTCTCATGGTAAAACACGATAAAAATTACCAATCCCTCTAGGATAGGGTGCTCCCTAGGATTCCATAGTCACCGAGGATAGTTGTGATGAAGTAAGAAGCTCCTGCATAGTGATGACCTGAGGTTGATCCTAAGACACTATCAGGATACACTAGTGGGCCTCAAATAGATTGGTAGTAATAGGGATATAAGCCTACTCTAGAGCTATATCATTTGGATACCCTTAGAGGGCTCTCCTACTGGTTTCCCCAACTCTAAATCTTGGTGGAGGCATAATTTTCTTTTTATCTCCCTATGGAATCACATTCATATATGAATTATGGTGACCAAAATGGGTGGGAGACCTATTAAGAAGAACTTGATTGTCTGATTTGACTTGTTGGTTGTTCTCATCCACCTCTATTAGGTAGGGAAGGTATGATTTTATGTGATCTAGGGATAGGCTCACAAGGCGGTTAAATGTTGAAATAGTTCCCACTTCTTCCCCTACAACATGACATGGGAAAGACCACCATTGGGAACTCATCATATGAATGATTCAATTAGCTAATTTTAGAGTCATTATAGTGTAGGACCCTGAGGCACCCTGAGAGGGGAGGGATGAATCAGGGTGACAAATTTTTCTTTTAATGTGATGGATCTTGATCACACGTTGGTAGGAACTTGTTAAACCTGTATGATAAATATGATCAGAAAGAAAACATTCACATGCAGAGAGATGACACAAAACTTTTTACTTGGTTCACCGCTAAGGGCTACGTCCAAGGAGAATACACCGACAGGTTTTCAGTCATACCAAATTCCACTAAACTTCACAGGCTATTAATTATAAACATTCGGGCACAGTCACTCTATCCCAGGCTCACTGCCTTTACAAAGGTTCAGGGATAGCTCACTGCGTCCCTCGGGTCACTCCCACTGACTCCTCCTATCTCACTGCCTTTGGTGAAGTCCCACTCAGTTTATAGATGTGAAGGTCTCTTCATCTTCTCTAATGAATATATCCTCTGTTGTATGTAGATGCTTTGTTGAAGTCCAACTCTCACCTGTAGACTAATCTCACTTTGCACGAAAGGTATCGGGAAATCTTCCAGCTTTCGTGCAACTCCAAAAAGACCAGTGTGCTTCAACTACACCTAACACACTTCTCCAAGCTGGCGTACAAGTTTCAAAGTCGGTGTACAAGTCCACCCCAACCACTTGCGCGACTCTCACTTCTTCAAAACCAAACTTGCGAGACTCACAACCTTTTACACCCAAACTGATTTTGGCATGCAACTATGAGCTATCACGCTTATTCAAATCCTAGCATGCAATTGTCACCAAACCACCTGCACGACACCTCCTTCGCCAACTCCTTACTTGGGCAACTCAACCCCCTTATCGCCCAAAACACCTTGGACGTCCAGCAAATGGTTGTCGCGCAACTTCAACTTGCGCGACCCACCACCACTTGCGCGACCCACCACCACATGCGCGACCACAACACCTAAGCGATGGGAGCTCTGATTTTCTCTAAGTCTGAACTTCATGCCGAATGAAGAGGGTTCGACCTCTATTTATAGGCATTTGGATACCATGTGCAATGGCACACATGTTTCGGCGCGCAAGTCTCTTACGTGTAAGTAACTTTCATGAGCAAGAATAAAACTTGGGCACCCTTCTCCCTTTGCCATATTTTCAGGTTCTGGTCTTGAAAAACAAAAGGCGTGCAAGTTTCCTCTCCTTCAAGTCAACGGTGCACAATTCTCTTTTCCAAAAACCACTTTTATCAATTTTTCGATTTTCAGGCCCAAAATTTTGGAAAACACTAGAAAATTGTGCCACCTTCAATACTATTATTTTCTTGTTTTGTATGATCACTTTGCTGGCATACATTCTGAACTTCCACTGAGGATTGACAACAAACACAAACCATACTCCAATTCATTCATAGAACGACCATGGTTCCAACAATATCCCCCTTTGGGTTTGTTGGAAATCAATAAATAAATTCAATAGAGCACTAGCCATAGGCAAACCACAAACGCAAGAATCAACTCAGCCAACAATCTAAGTTTACATGAGCAATGATTGGTGTAGAAAACAAGAGAGGAAGCTTGAATTGGGTTCTCTTCCAATGTATTCCTTCCCATCCTATCATTGACACTGAATTATCAATGTGTCACAAAATCATTACATGACTAAATTTATTCCTTTCTCCCCCATTGAAAATAAACCCAAAGACCCGTAATTGTTCATTTTTCAGCTCAAACCACACTCCCCCTAGATATTATATCCTCCACAAACCTGTATCACATCCATAAAAATATTAAAAACAATTAACATAAATGGGGAGAGGGTATTTTCGTAACCTCCTTATGCATTGGGAGGTGGCTGAACACTGAGGTTCAACTGATTCTTCTCAAACACAACCGTTTACAGTGTCTTGGTCAGGATATCAGCCACTTGCTCATTAGTTCCCACATGATCCATTCTAATCACGCCTTGTTCAACTTTATCTTTGATAAAGTGATACCTAATTTCAATATGTTTTGTACGAGAATGATGAACCGGATTCTTCGTAAGATCAATTGTGCTCTTGTTATCACAGTAAATCACCATTGGTTACTTCACCTCATCACCAATATCTGTTAATTGTTGATTCATCCATAGCAGTTGAGTGCATGACTTTGTGGCAGAGATATACTCAGCTTCAGCAGTAATAAGAGAAGTACTTTCTTGTTTCTTTCTCAACTAGCCAACACATTTATAACCAATATAGAATTCTCCACCACTGGTGGACTTCCTGTCCACAACATCGCCATCCCATTTAGCATCAGAAAATGGTGATAATTCACTGTCCCTTCCTGCAATAAAGTATAAGCCACAATTGTGATTACCTTGAATATACCTCGTGATTCTTTTTACTACTGCCATATGTTCCTCCTTTGGATTACTCTGAAAGCGGGCTACAAGTCATGTGGCAAAGACAATATCTGGTCGTGTCGCTGTCAGGTGCAGTAGGCTCCCAATGATCCTCCTGTACATGGTGGGATCTACAGAGGTCACATCCTCATGCTTTCCAAGTTTAGTTCCAACTGCAATCGGAGTTGACATTGGTTTGGAGTCTTTCATATTAAACTTATTCAGTATCTCTCTTGCATACTTTTCCTAAGAAATGAAGGTGTAATCCTTCTTTTGAATCACCTGAAGCCCCAAGAAATATGTGAGCTCCCCAATTTTAGACATTTAAAATTATGATTTCATGTGACTGGAAAATTCATCCACTGATTTCTACCTACTTCCACCAAATATGATATCATCAATGTAGACTAGAACCATGAATTGATATTTTGGAGAATTATTCACATACAGATTGTGATCTAATCCTCCTCTTTTGAATTCCAACTTCTTGAGATTCAAATCCAGTTGGGAGTACCACACCTGTGGTGCCTGTTTCAAGCCATAAAGATCTTTCTTTATTTTGTAGACCTTTGTTTCATCAGTACCAAGAATAAAACCCACTGGTTGTTCAATGTAGACTTCTTCTTCAAGTACACCATTCAAGAATGTTGTCTTGACATCCATTTGATATACTTTATATCCTATTTGGAGTGTCATGGAAAGTAAAATCTTTATTGATTCCAGTCTAGCCACTGGAGCAAAGGTTTCTTCAATATCAACACCTTCAATCTGGGAGTATCCTTTACATACTAGTCATTCCTTGTTTCTAATAACACTTCCATGATCATAAAACTTGTTCTTGAAGATCCATTTTGTACCAATCACATTGTGACCTTCGGGTCTCTGGAAAAGATCCCATGTCTGATTCTTTTCAATCTGATCTAACTCTTCATTCATGGATTTCACCCATGATTAATCCTTTGCAGCTTCTTAAAATGAGGATGTCTCCACAACTAACAGAAATGAAGATTGTGTGTTATTCCTCATCTTACTTGTTTGTGTGGGTGCACTCTTGTCCCCAATTATGTTAGATGGATCAATCTCAACTCTTCGATTTCTCCTGTGAAGTTCAGTTGCATTCTCTCCAGCCATAGTTTCTTCTTCAGATTCTTCTTTTGAGTCAACATCATGATGTGAATACTGAGTGTTTTGTACATCTTCCTCTATTTATGTATTTGTATTTTCTCCATGTTCACTTTATTCCTCACTTTCAATCACATCATCATATGAAGTCCTTGAATCATTTGTGGTTTTCTCTTCAATTATCCTAACATCACTGCTTTCCAAAATCTTTCCTAATGTCTTGTTGAAACACTTGTTGGATTTGCTGTTCATTGAGTATCTGAGGAAAATTCCTTCATCTACATTTTCACCATACTTCCCTTGATTTCCTTCTTTGTTTCTGATGAAGCATTTACTTCAAAAAACATGAAAGTATTTCAAATAGGGATTCCTTCCATGCCACAATTCATATGGTGTCTTCATCTCACCCATATAAAGTCATGTTCGATTTTAAATATACACTGCAACTTGAACAGCCTCTTTCCAGTAATGTCATGGAATACGACTCTCAATCACCATAGTTTGTGCCATGTTGTTCACTTGTTGATTCTTGCGTTCAACAACTCCATTTTGTTGTGGATTTCTCACATCAGCTACCTCATGTTGTATACCATGCTTCTCTAGGTAATTTTCAAATTCAATGGACATGTATTCCCCTCCATTGTCAGATCATAACACTTTGATTGTTCATCCGGTATCATTCTCAGTGATTCGCCGATATGTTTTCATACAATCAAGCACTTGTAGTTTCCTGTGAATGACCATTACTCATGTCATTCTACTGTAATCATCTATGAAAAGGACAAAGTACCTTTCTCCATGAGTTATAGCAACATTTATTAGCCCGCATACATCTGTATGAATTAAATCAAGAAGATGAGATGCCCTTTTCTTCTTTGGACGATATGAACTACAGACCAGCTTCCCACGAATGCAAGCATCACAAGACTTTTCATGTTCACACATCAGGTTGGGAATGTCCATGACAATCCTCAATTTTGATATTTTCTCCATGTCTTGTTGATTGATGTGTCCCAATATCCGATGCCACAAATTGTTTTATTCTTCAATAGTCATGTAACAAATATTTTCTTTACTATCAACCTGATATAAGTTGCATTCTGTTCTATATCCCTTCATAAGTGAATTGCATGTCTTTCCCTTGATAGTGTAGCCTTTTTGATTAAAAGTAACTATAATTCCCGAGTCACAGAGTTGACTCACACTGATTAGATTATGACGTAGACCATATACATAAAGGAATTCAGTCTTCTTTATCTCTCCATTAGCTAATTCATTACTTCCACTGCCTTTGATTTTCAGAGATCCATCATTGCCAAATTGTACTATACTGTCAATCTATAGGGCCCCAGCCTTAAACATTACTTAATCTTGAGTTACTTCAAGAATACACGTTGAGGATATTTTCAGGTTTAGAGTTTTAGAGAATTAGATCATAAAACATGCATTACATTACACATTTAAAAAAAGTGGTTACATAAAAGATAGTACTCATTTTTCCCATCAACAGAATCATATTTAAAATAAAACATGGATTCTTTCTTAACACTTCCTTGACACTATCATCACATCATGTACCTTTCCCTTCACCTGTGAAAAACATTTCAAAAACTTTGGATGAGCATAAAAATCTCAGTAAGGGATATAAAAGTACGAAATAAAAACATTATTTCATGCATGGAATCATACTTTACTCATAAAACATAATCACATACCTCATCAAATCATGAAAAAATCATAGAAATCATAAGACATAAAGGTAACTTGAGGCATTCATAACATTCTTACGTAGGGAGTAACCCTCATGGTTACGTTTGGAATACCCATCACAGTATATTCCCGAAATCTCTTCGGAGAAAACTTAAAGTTTAACTCCTTCGCGTTACCCAATGCATTGGAGAGCTATATCGGGCTCACCCTCCCTTAGTTTATCACAGATCCACCCATCTTCATAACAATGCCCAAGAACCATAACATAATCGTATCACATAAAACATGAATAAAGGAAACATAACATTTCCACTTTTCAATAACAAGATATCAATACAACACATTGATATAAAACATTATGAAAACCATTTTCAATACCAAAAGAAAAGAAAAGTAAAACATGGTATTTATTTTTCATTCAAAAAAAGTTATGGCTTGTAGAGGAAGCTGAAACTCAAATAATGGTCACGGTGGCGGAGAAGTCGTTGTCTCCGCATACGTACGACAAAAAAACATTCCCTTTTTTCGTTTAGTAAATGCTTCATATAAAAATATTCCTTTTGAATAAACATAAAATTAAAAGGTGTTTATACACCGTATAAAAGAAATTTGTGTATAAAACAAAATATGCATCAATGAAAGGAGATTGAAACGATTTCCCTTACCTCGTGTCCGACGTGACTCGATTGCTCTTTAATCTCCTGAATAATAAACTAAAGTTAATTTCTAATTACTTAAGAACCTTTTTCAAGTTTATTATTCCTTTTATATAACTTATTTCCATGTTATAAACATGATGTAATCATTTAATTTAATAAAGTTCGTTTTGTCGATATTTGGTACTTAAGTCAAAAAATGGACTTCTTACAATTACATGTTGTTTATGTGGTAAAAGGTTCATTATTTCTAGAATGATATTCATGATTTTAATATCATATATTCCATATATATCCATCATATACAAGTATTTATAATAGTACATAACATTTAGAGGTAAGAAATGAAATGCACCGTTCATGGAAACGGTAAGCCGTACGTGCGCATGAGCGCTACTTTCATTTCTATTTCGTATTTAATGGAGTGAAATCATAATTATATAAGGGTATATTATAATTATAGTATAACATCATATATATATATATATAATAACATTAAATACATCCTTTATATGTCCCACATATGGAATTATCGAATCAAATCACTTTGAGGGGGCGGTAGTCCGCACTTCCTAAAATGAAATTATCGTGTTTACCCACAATGGAAACCATAAAGGTATGCCACAAATGAAAAATACAGAAGCATAAGTAAAACATAAACATAATATATATCATATATAAATAGAGTGACATCTTAATGTCCACCATGAAAGGTATTAAAATAATATTGAACAATCATCGTTTTGTGAGGCAGAAATTCGTCATCCACAGAAACATTATGTTCTTTAACCATTAGACGAAGGTGTGTGTAAGTGTAGCTAGAATATTTCACATAAAAAAATCCTAGTATATTTAAGATACTGTTTTTGTTACAAAAGAAAGGAATAGAAAGAGTCTAGGGGGTTGGAGAAGCAAAATAAAACATAAGAACACAAGAGAAGACACTTCCTTTAAATCGGGTAACTCTTTTTTATTTGAGCTTAAAGGCTTACTTGGAAAGACTTCGGCCCAAATTGAGGATTCTAAGATTAATAGAGGGATGTGGAGAGACACAATGGGCAGGTTTTGGCCGATCCAAAGGGTTGAGAGGTGTGGGTAAGGTGGTAGAGGTGGGGGCATTTTATAAGAGGAGAGGTGGGGCACTCTTGGAAAGTTATAAAAGGTTACTTTATTATAAAATGATTTTCGGATTTTAAAGATCCCAAAATTATATATTTCGAGTATAAGGTGATAAGAGTTCGAAATACACCCATAAAATAGGTTTTTTACAAGTGTAGGTCTTAGATTTTACATTATCTTTTCATTTTATTTAAATCGTTAAATAATGAGGTAATCGATGCATCATCATGGTGTCATAAATAATTTAATTTATTTAATGTCTAAAAATTATAAAAAAATATCATGATGTAGGAAATATTTTTAGCTTTCTAATGAATATTTATAGTCAAAAATATTAATTGTATAACCCCATGTAAAAAAAATTAGTAAAACAATACATGTTTGTGACATTTTCATTTTAACATTAAATAAAAAGTTATTAATGTCATTTTCCTACCAAAGTGGCTCTATGGGGTCCCCAAGTTGACCCATGGATTTTCTTGGTCGTCCATGACACATAAAATAATGGTAGGACATGTGTCAAAGTCATTTCATATTATTAAAACATTATTTTTACCTTAAATTACACTAATTACCTCTAATCGCGATTAAAAACTTAAAAGTTACTATTCACCAAAAAAAATTATTTTAATCCCATTGAACCACATTTTACTTCTTAATGACAACCATTTATGTCGGATTATTGAAATTCAAAACACAGAGGTGGTAAAATTTCATTTAAACGAAAAATCAGTTTTTTAAGTACCACTTAGTGGTTTCACTATTCATTAAAAATTGAAGTTTTTCAGAAAAATACCAAAACTTCACCCTAAGCTATATTTGATATTCAAAATTCAAAAATGATGTCTATTTTAAAAAATTCAAATCATATAAGTTACATTAAATAATTTAATAATTAATTCCCGCTGTCAGAACAAATAGCGTGTTTTTATGAAATAATATATATCAAAAGATTGACACTAGTTTAAGTCTAATTTCAAAGTGAAATTAATTCCAACGACCACTATTGGATTAAATGGTAAAAATATATTCTAATTTCACTTTAAAAAAAATTCAAAAGATAATCTAATCATATAAATAAATTAGATTAAAAAGAGGTTTTGAAGTAAAATACAACATTTTTCACTATTCATTAAAAAATGAACTTTATCGGAAAAATACCAAAAATTTACACAAAGTAAATTTTGATGTCCCAATTCTAAATAATAATTTTATTTGGTCCAATAGAATGTATAAGAGTGACCAAAAATATATTTAAAGAGGGTTCTCCATCAAAAGGCGATAGTTCGACCTTTTAGTGAATATTAGAGTATCTATGCCTAAAATTGAATTCTTTTCGTATTTTAAGACTTTATCCTTTATTGGATAAATGTAAAAATATTTAACAAACATATATAACCATATTTTAGTTATTTCTATTCATTCCCACCAATACAACGGCTACGTGTTAACTACAATTTAAAATAATATTATTTTATTACTAGTGTGCAACGTAAGATTTCAAAGAAACTCTTTGTTGCGTATCAGGTACGCTATCGAACATAACAACCCCTTTAAAGTAAAATTAATATTTAAGTCATAAATATTAATAAATATAAAAATGTTTTATTCTTTATTTACCTAGGATGTTACATCCTTCCCCCCTTTTGGTAATTGCGTACTTGCAATTTTATTCACTTATCAAAATAAGTGGGGGTATTTATCCCTCATAGCATTTTCAGATTCCCACGTTGCCTCTTCAACCATATGGTTTTTCCACAAAACCTTTACCTGGTGAATTACCTTATTTTGCAACACTTGCTCTCTTCAGTCAAGAATCTGGACTGGTTGTTCTTCATAAGAGAGATTCTCTTCCAACTGAGCTACCTCTGGGCTCAAAACATGAGATGGGTCTGGCATATACTTTCTCAACATCGAAACATGAAAAACATTGTGTACCTGAGATAAACTTGGAGGTGAAGCCACTTGGTAAGAAACTGATCTAACTTTCTCCAGAATTTCATATGGTCCAATGAACCTTGGACTCGTATTTCCTTTCTTACCGAATCGCATCACACTTTTCCATGGTAAAACTTTGAGAAAAAAGTGATCACCTACCTCGAATGATAGATCCTTCCTCCGATTATCCGCATAACTCTTCTGCCTGCTCTGAGCTGTTCTCATGTGTTTCTGAATCAACTGAAATTTTTCTGCCATCTCTTCTACCAATTCTGGTCCCATCAGCTTCCTTTCACCCACTTCATCCCAAAAAGCTGGAGTTCGATACTGTTTACCATATAATGCCTCAAATGGAGCCATCTGTATACTGGAATGAAAACTGTTATTATAAGAAAAATCAACCAAAGAAAGATGTTGGTCTCAACTTCTCTGATAATACATCGAACAAGCACGTAGCATATCCTCCAAAGTTTGAATTGTTCTTTCTGGCTGCCCATCTGATTGAGGATGAAAAGTTTTACCAAAATTTAATTTAGTACCCAACGACTTTTGAAGGCCTTTCCAAAAGTTAGAAGTAAACCTAGGATCACGATCAGATACAATGGGGAGAGTAACTCCATGTAACCTGACTATCTCTTTAAGATACAAATGGGAAAGTTGATCTAGGGAAAAAGTATCTCGTATAGTAAAGAAATGAGCAGATTTATTCAAGCGATCAACAATTACCCAGATTACATTATTACCTCGAGGTGTCTTCGACAATCCCACAACAAAGTCCATGGATATATTCTCCCATTTCCACTCTGGTACTGGTAAAGGCAGAAGCATCCCTTTCGGTAACTTCCACACTGCTTTTACCTGTTGCCAAGTCAAACACTTCATAGTAAAATCAGCAATATCCCTTTTCATTCCCTCCCACCAGTAATACTCGCGAAGATCTCTATACATCTTAGTACTGCCTGGATGAACTGAAAACGGAGAACTATGAGATTCACATAACAACTCTCTCTTCAACTGTGAATCACAAGGCACACACAATCTCTTCCCAAATCTCAAAACACAATCATTATCAATGTTGAATTCAGGAAACTTACCCTTCTGAACCAGCTCTACCTTTTTCTGCAACTCATTTTCTTGCTTCTGTGCTTGCTTAATTCTGTCTGATAGAGATGATCTCACTGATACCTGAAACAAAATAGAAGAACTTCCTGCACCAACAACTTCTATTCCAAATTTCATCAAATCCTTCACCAAAGGATCATGTTCCAAACTCAACATTGTTAATGAAGCATTACTTTTTCGACTCAAAGCATCAGCCACTTTATTTGATTTTCCCGGATGGTAATGAATTATAAAATCATAATCATTGATTAATTCTAGCCATCTCTTTTGTCTCATGTTCAATTCTTTCTGAGTGAATATATACTTTAAACTTTTGTGATCGGTATATATTTCACACTTTACTCCATAAAAATGATGCCTCCAAATTTTTAAAGTGAAAAAAACAGAAGCTAATTCCAAATCATGTGTAAGGTAATTTAACTCATGAGTTTTCAACTATCATGAAGCATAAGAAATTACCTGATCATTCTGCATTAGGACGCAACCATGTCCTTTCAATGAAGCATCACTGTAGATAACAAACTCGGCATTCCTAGAAGGTAGTGCCAAAACTGGAGCATTCACCAATCTTCTTTTCAGTTCCTGAAAACAGTCATCACATTCTTTTGTCCAGATAAACATAACACCCTTCCGAGTTAGCTTAGTAATTGGACTAGATAACCGTGAAAAATTTCTAACAAACCTTCGGTAATAGCCTAGAAAACCAATGAAGCTACGAATCTCAGTTACATTTGTGGGTCTTGGCCATTCTTCAACAACCTTTATTTTTTTTCAGGATCAACAGTTATCTCATCTTTAGAAACAATGTGACCAAGGAAAGAAATTTGTTGCAACCAAAACTCACACTTTCTGAATTTCCCATACAATTTCTTTTATTTTAAGGTTTGAAAAATAACCCTTATATGTCTTTCATGCTCCTCTTTACTTTTAGAAAACACTAGAATATCATCAATGAAAACAACCACAAACTTATCCAATAACTCATGGAAAATTCTATTCATATGGTCCATGAATACAGCAGGTGCATTGGTTAGCCTAAAAAGAATTACTACAAATTCATAATGGTCATATCTTGTTCAAAATGTGGTCTTCAGAATATCTTCTTCCTTTACCTTCAACTGATGGTACCCCAATCTTAGGTCAATCTTTGAAAAAAACTGAGCTCCCTGGAGCTGATCAAACAAATCATCGATATGAGGAAAAGGATAATTGTTCTTAACAGTGATATTATTCAAGGCTCTATAATCAATGAAAAGTCTCATATAACCATCTTTCTTTTTAACAAATAAAATAGGAGCACCCCATGGTGATTTGCTAGGTTGAATGAAACCTTTCTCTAATAAATCTTGCAATTGCTCCTTCAACTCTAAAAGTTCAGTTTGAGCCATTCGATAAGGGGGCTTTGAAATGGGCTTAGCATCAGGAACTAAGTCAACAGTAAATTCAACTTCCGGATCTGGTATTATTCCAGGAAACTCATCAGGAAAAACATCAGGATACTCATTTACCACTGGCACATCATTAATCTGAACAGTTCCCTTGTTTTCAATGATATGTGCAAGGTAACATTCATTTCCATCTTTTACAAGTTTCTCGGCCTCTTGATATGTTATCAACTGTAAGGGTTCATTCTTGTACACAAACTGAAAGTCTTTCTGAAAAGAAACTTCTTTATCTCTACAGTTAATCTTATCATGGTAAATAGAGAGCCAATCCATACCCAGTATAACATCAAACTCTACTAGAGGTAAAACAATAAGGTTTGCAAGTAGGTTCTTTCCACGGATAAGGATAGGAAGATTCTGATAAATTATTTTTTCCTCAACATTTCCCCCAGGTGTTTTTACCACAAGTTCAAGAGTCATTTATTGAGATGGTATTCCCATTTTACTAGAAAAGTTTTCAGAGATGAAAGAATGTGTAGACACCGAATCAAACAACACACTGGCATAATCTGAAAAAACAAACAAAGTGCCTGATACAACTTCATTTGATGGCCCGACATCTGCTGAAGTAGTTTCAAAGGATTTCACCACCCCTTTCTGCTTGTAGTATAACTACTTCCCATCACTCGAGCTCTTTGTCGGACACTAATTTGTATAGTGACCCATCTCATTGCACTTAAAACATTTCACTAACTGTAAATCAAATTTGGTCTTACCATCACCCTGATCTTTTTCAGTGCAATCACGAGCCTTATGTCCCATCTTACTGCATCTATAGCACTTTCCAAAATTCATAAGACATTCCCCAGCATGCCTTTTACCACATTTATCACCAACTGGAAACTTAGTTTTCTTACTGTCAGACCTTTTTGAAGAATTCTTTCCTTTCTCCTGCCACCTCGGTCTCTTCTTCTGCTTGTTGTTATAGAACACTTGATCATAGGAAAACTCCATTTCCACCTTCTCAGAACATCGAACAAGCTTTTCATAACTATTTAACTCACAAGAAGCTAAATCCCTTCTATATTTTGGCTTTAATCCTGAGTAAAAATGATTGATTTTACTATCAAGGTCTCGGATAAAATTTGGAGCATACCTTTCCAATCGAGTGAACATTTCTTCATAGGCAGCCACTGAGTCTTTCTCTTGCCTCAATTCTAGGAATTGTTTTTCCATCCTAAGTCGAACAGACTTAGGAAAATACTTCTCAATAAACATACCTTTGAATTCATCCCAGTTGAGAGCATCAATCTCATCAGCGTCTCTGATATTTTTAACCATCGACCACCACTGATCTGCTTCACCCTCCAAACGGTAAATAGAAAGACTAACCTTTTGATTGTCTGAACACCCCATGAAATCAAAAATATTATCCAGTGCTTTAATCCACCCCTCAGCTAGCACAGGGTCAGATGATCCCCTGAATGATGGGGGATGTTTCCCCATGAAATGTTCCACCACTGACATGTTCCTCTGCGGTTGATCTGGCTGATCTCGTGCATGGATACCACCACCATTTATCACTTGAGTCAACTGTGCCATTACTGCAACAAACTGTTCAGTTCCAATTCCGACCATCTTAGGATGCTGATTTGGAAGGTAATTTCCTTCGGTATGCCTTCCTAGAACTGCTTCCCTGTTTCCTCTGCGGAAAACCATTCTGAAAAAAACATGTCTTAGATGAAGCAACATGGTAATCTTCAAATGATATATCATTTAAATTTGACCATAAAAAAATATTTTTGGATAATCATTTAATATAATTCTAACTCCTAAAGTTATCTAAACCAACCTCTGATACCAACTATAAGGCCCCAGCCATAAATATTACTTAATATTGAGTTACTTCAAGAATACATGTTGAGGATCTTTTCAGGTTTAGAGTTTTAGAGAATTAGATCATAAAACATGCATTACATTCCACATTTAAACAAAGTGGTTAATATAACGACCCATACTTTACATACATTGTTTATAATTCAAAATTGAAGCGTACTTATTACATCATATAACAAACCCACGAAAGGACCGTATAGGTATAGTGTCTTTAGAAACTGGGAAACATAAACAACTGGTTCATAAAGCGTCTACACTGTCTCCCATTTATTTCATCATATCTATAGTCCCTTTTGGCATATCTTACTTAATAACCTTCTTCATGACCTGGGGAAATAAAACATACAAAAGGGTTATCTCAAATGATCAGTAAGGGTAAAAAAAAGAAATATCTATCACATCATATTCATAAGAACATAACATTTTGGAAATCTTAACCTGCAAAAGAGATCATAATATCAAAACATGGGATAAATCATAGTAGTGAAATGTAATCCCAATAATCATAACTTAAAACATGAAACTTTGTGGCATACACACATAATCATAGAGAATCATTTCTTATTAGTCAAGACTCATTGCCAAGACTATCTTAGTGGACAAAGTCCCTTTCTGAACCGAGTTCACTCCTCGTTTCAGTCCTGTTTCACTGAACCGGTATAACCTACCATTCTAGCCATGTCTATCTCATGAGATATAAAATCTTTACCCAATGCATTGGAGGGAGATATAGGTCACACCCATCTCATAATGATAATATTCTTATGTGTGCCACAAAATCATAAACCATACATCATAGCATAACCCATGTAATAAAAATGGGAATCTTAAACATCATGACATCATAAAACAATTCATATAAGATAAAGGAATTCAAAAAAATATATCCATCACAACATAATAATATCAATGTAATAATAGGGATATAAACAAAACCCTATATTATCTTAGATGAAAATAATTTTGATAAAACACATGAACTCCATTCTTGAGGAAAATATCCTTTCTACTTCAAAAACATTTTCCTTTCTTAACATGTCATACAATTTTAAAATAAGTTGATTAAAAATAAACTTGAAAAGTTTTAAAGTAAGCTTCTTGGAAATAATGTTTTAAAAATCCATTCATGCCGTATAAGTTAAAAAAACATTCTTCTCGTACTTTTGTCGGAAAAGTCAAAAAGTACCTCGTACAAAAAATGACAAAAGATTCCTTTCATATCTTTTACTAAAAACTCACCAAAGGGTAAAATAGGTTTTAAACAATTGTAGGTGGATGTAAATAATATTACATATTGAGTAAACATGGATGTGGATGATAAAATACACCCCAGTAACTTTCAAAGTATATACAATCTCGGATAAAAATGAGATTGTGATATTTCTCTTACCTTAGGTCCGGTTTTCTTTGTAAGTGTCTGAACCTCCTGTATAATAATTTAAATAATGTTATTTAATTATTCCAGAATCATACTTATTGTTATGATATCATATATGGTCATATTCTTAGCTTCTTATTAGTAATATTTCATTACTACTTGTTATTCGGGTGTTTATTACTTTTTGTTCTTATGTGTGTTTTGTCAAATAAATTCTTATTATTCTCTTTAGGTTATAGATACCTAATTTCCAGAATGGTATTAGTGTAATATATATCATATTCATTCATTCAATTCATTTATATAATCATTATTAAATGAAGACCATGTAGAACGAGTCGCATCACATCGTGGAGACGGTATTCCGTACGTACGCACGAGTGATGATATCATTCCTATGATCGTGGAATTGTATTGGAGTGTATGTATACTATTTCAGAATCAATATCACTTTATAATAGTCATATATAGTCATTATTTACACCATTATACCCATCCAAGTAAGGTGGTGGTGGAAAATAGATTACACCACGGCATGGAGACGGTATTCCGTACATACGCACGTGCGGTGATTTCTTTTTCCGTAGGATGGATAGATGGTGAAATAGGGTTGTTTCATACTTATAATAACATATCATTATGTGAGTGATACTGATTTTATTACTTCATAATGAAACAACTAAAGAAGAAGAAGTGGAAGAAGAAATAAAGATGAAAGAATCGATAACGGACATTACCTCTTCTTTGAAGTGCTTCTTTGAGACCTCCTTTTAGGGCACTAAAATAGGTCTTTGAAGAAGACCAGAACCTCTAGGATTTTTCTAGGGAAGTGGAGAGAAGAAATTGTCAGGGTTTGGCCGAGCTTTAAGGCTCAAAGTGGTGTGAGGAAGAGGGGGAGGAGGTTCCCTTTTATAAGGGAGGAGAGGGGCACCTTTGGAATAACTAAAAATATTATTTTATTATAAAGTGAAATTCGGTTTTTAATAGCTCCAAATTGATATATTTCGAAGATAAGGTGTGTATGGGTCTAAATAATATCATCCAATAGAATTTATACAAGTTTAGGTATCAATTTTAACCTTATCATTTAGATTTAACTTTAAGTTAGATAATTTAACTTTTACCGTGTCTTCTTGTTTTCTTACACTATAAGGTTAATAAACTTACCATATCAAGCCAAACGAACCCCAAGTTGTTTATTATTAATATATATATCCTTATATAAGCCATTTTTCCAAACCTTATATTTTTAGGAATAAAATAAAAATTAGTAATATAATATTTGTTTTAAAAACTATTTTATGTCAATTTTGACACTATTTAGTAATTGATTTTTGTGAAAATCATAACAGAATTATAAGTTTAAACCAAGTTACTTAAATCAATACTAACATGTCATATTAACCTATAAAATTATTGTAATTCATAAAAAGTCTCAAATTACATTTATTTGGGTATTTATAACATCAATTATGTCAATATTTCATTAATAAGATAATTACTGCATCTTCGTTGTGTCATAAATAAATTAAATTATTTAATGTCTAAAAATTACAAATAAAATACCATTATATAGGAAATATTTTTATCTTTCTAATGAATATTTATAGTCGAATTTATCTTATGTATAACTCTATATTAAAAATTGTTTACTTATTAAACTTTGATTTTAACTATTTAACCCTTCTTTAAATAAATTAATAATAAATGTCCTAATCTAATCCAAGTGGGCCTAAATGGTCATATTTTATTCCTAAGGTTGTTTTTGGTCGAATTACACTTGTCCAATAGAATTAGGACATGTTTTAGGGTAATAATAATATCATTTTTACCCTTAATTACCCTATTTACTTTTAACCGTGGTAAATAAAAGTAAAAAGTTACTATTCACCAAAAATTATTTTCATCTCATTGAACCACATGTTAGTCCTTGATATTAACCGTGTCTCTCGGATTTTCGAAATTCCACTCACAGAAGCGGTAAAATTAAGTTTTATGAAAAATTCAGTTTTTTTAACTACCACTTAGTGGTTTCACTGTTCATCAAAAATTGAAAGTTTTCAGAAAAATACCAAAATTTTACCCTAGGATAATTTCGATATTCTGAATCCAAAAATGAAGTCCATTTTGAAAAATAAAATTTATAAAATTTCAAAAAGTGGTTATTACTATTCATAACGGCTAGTTTTAATAATATTTTAATAGCATATCATTGTTTAGTGAAACTCGGTATTGTGTACGACGCAAGCTATCGAGGAAGGCCGCGGTTGCGTGTAAAGCAATACAAGCTAGTGTTGTGTGTAGTGAAAGATTCCTTTGATGATTTATATAACATAAAAACAAAATATTTTACATAAAAGTCTCGGGTGTTACATTATACCCCCCTTAAAATGAATTTCTCCCTCGAAATTCATCACTTTGTAACAAGAAGATGAGGATACCTCTCCCTCATCATATCCTCAAGATCCCATGTAGCTTCTACTAATTGGTGGTTCCCCCATAAAACTTTCACCAATCGGGTGGTCTTGCTTCGTAGGACTTTTTCACTACAATCCAGAATCTCTATCGGTTGTTCTTCATAAGAAATATCTTACTCTAGCGGTACAACTTATGAGCTAAGTACATGTGAAGGATCATGTATGTACTTTCTCAGGAGAGATACATGGAACACATCGTGAACTTGAGAGAGATTTGGTGGAAGCGCCAATCAGTAAGCTACCTTCCCAACACGATCTAGTATTTCGAAAAGACCGATATATCTAGGGCTCAACTTCCCCTTCTTTCCAAATCTCATGACTCTCTTTCAGGGAGATATTCGTAAGAACACCTTATCACCTACTTCAAACTCTAGGTCTTTTCTTCAGTTGTCGGCATAACTTTTCTCTCGACTCTGAGCTGCTCTTATGTGTTGTTGAATAGATCTGACCTTTTCTGCCATTTCATCAACGAGATCAGGTCCTAATAGCTTTCTTTCCCCAACTTCATCCCAGCAAGTTGGAGTCATGCATTTCTTTCCATAGAGAGATTCATAAGGAGCCATCCGAATACTGGAGTGAAAGCTATTATTATAAGAAAATTCCACCAAAGGTAGGTGTTGATCCCAACCACCTTTGAAGTCCATAGAGCAAGCTCTCGGCATATCTTCTAGGGTTTGAATTGTTCTCTCATACTGACCGTCTGTCTGAGGATGATAAGCAGTGCTGAAACTCAACTCTGTATCCAGAGTATGCTGAATACTTCGCCAGAACTTCGAGGTAAATCTCGGATCCCGATCAGATATAATATAAAGTGGTACTCCATGCAATCTTACCACTTCCTTTACATATATCCTGGCAAGCTGATCCAGAGAGAAATCCTCTCTAATAGCAATGAAGTGTGAAGACTTGGTAAGACGATCAACTATGACCCAGATAGAATTATTTCCTTTGGATGTTTTAGGAAGTCCTGTGACAAAGTCCATAGTGATATTTTCCCATTTCCATTCGGGTATGGGTAATGGTTGTAACATCCCCTTAGACTTCTGTCTCTCAGCTTTAACTTGCTGAAAAAACAAGCATCGAGAGACATATTCAGCAACATCTCTTTTCATGCCATCCCACCAGAAGTACTCTTTCAGGTCCCTATACATCTTCGTGCTTCCAGGATGAATAGAGAATGAAGAACTATGAGCCTCATCCAGCAGCTCCTTCTTTAATTCCGGGATGGGAGGAACACAAACCCGATTCCTAAACTTTATTATCCCATCACAATCAAGGTTGAATTCAGGAACATTTCTCACCTTCTTTTGTAACTCAACATCTTCTTTCTGTGCCTCTTTAATCTTCACATGTATAGATGGTTGAACATTCATTTGAGAAAGATAAGATTTTTCCCCTTCCATTATAATTCCAAGATCCATCCTTTGTAAATCCATAAATATTGGATCTTTTGTGATCCTCATCATGGGTAAACTGGCATGGTCTTGTCGACTTAATGCATCTGCCACCTTGTTTGCTTTCCCAGGGTGGTAATGTATTGAGCAGTCATAATCCTTAATCATCTCCAACCATCTTCTTTGGCGCATATTCATCTCCTTTTGTGTGAAAATATACTTTAAACTTTTATGATCAGTATAAATATCACACCTTTCACCATAAAGATAATGCCTCCAAATCTTTAACGCAAAGATTACCGCAGCTAACTCCAAATCATGTGTTGGGTAATTTTTCTCATGGATTTTCAACTATCGTGAGGCATAAGCTATCACCATATCATTTTGCATAAGAACACACCCCAATCCCTTCTTGGATGCATCACTATAGATCACAAACCTTTCTCCACTACAAGGTAGTGTGAGCACAGGTGCACTGGATAACCTTCTTTTCAACTCCTTGAAATTCTCTTCACATTCCTCCGTCCAGACAAACTTAACTCCTTTCCGAGTCAACTTGGTGAGTGGATTAGATAATCGTGAAAAATATTTCACAAAATGTCGATAATATCTAGCCAAACCAAGAAAACTTCGGATCTCGGTTACTGTTGTTGGTCTCGACCATCTTTCGATAACCTCTGTTTTTGCTGGATCCACAGATATCCCCTCTTTTGAGATTATGTGACCCAAAAATGAAAATTTTTGAAGCCAAAATTCACACTTGGTAAATTTGGCATAAAGCTTCTCCTTTCTCAGGGTCTTCAATATAATTCTCAAGTGATCTTCATGTTCTTCCTTGCTCTTTGAATATACAAAAATATCGTCTATAAAGACTACCACAAACTGATCAAGATAGTCTCTAAAGACTCTATTCATCATATCCATGAAGATAGCAGGGGCATTAGTAAGACCAAATGGCATCACTATAAATTCATAGTGTCCATACCTTGTACGGAAAGCTGTCTTTGGTATATCCTCCCTTTTGACCCTTAATTGATGATACCCTGAACGAAGATCAATCTTGGAAAAGTATTGAGCTCCGCGTAGTTGGTCAAATAAGTCATCAATTCATGTGAGAGGATATTTTTTCTTGATAGTGATCTTGTTAAGTTCTTAATAATCAATGCAGAGTCTCATTGATCCATCTTTCTTCCTAAAAAAATAGAACAGGTGCTCTCCAAGGTGACGCACTAGGGCGTATGAATCCCTTATCAAGATTCTCTTGGAGTTGCTTCTTCAATTCCTGCAACTCAATTGGGGCCATTCTATAAGGTGTCTTTGAAATAGGCAAAGCACCCGGTACGAGTTCTATTGAAAACTCAACTTCACAATTTGGTGGAATACCCGGTAATTCCTCCGAAAAGACATCATTAAACTCTCGTACAATGGGCATATTATTAATCGTGAGTTTCTCACCAACCATTTGAGATAAATAACCTTCATTTAGTGGAATCTAGACCCATAAGATGGAATAAATTTCCACTGGAAGGTTATGTTCATCCTTGCATCGATAGACGATCATAGATTGATCTGGAATATGAAATGTGACTTCCCTTCTTTGGCAATTGATATAAGATCCATATAAAGAAATCCAATCCATGCCAAGAATCACATCAAATTCCACTATAGGAAGGATCACAAGATTTATAGGAATCACTTTCCCACAAACTTCGATCGGAGAAGAATTATAAACTTTTGATGCGACTGTTGTGCCATTAGGTGTTGTCACAGCTAACTCCACATCTAATTGTTGAGGTAATACGGTGATACCCTTAGAAAATTCTTCAGAAATAAAAGAGTGTGTGGATCCAGAATCAAATAAAACATTTTCTACTTTAGAGTGGATGGTAAGTGTACCTTTCACCACATCTTTATCGTACTCCACATCACTGATAGAAATTGCATGTGACTTTCCTTTGTCTTTAGCCTTAAGAGTTTGTTGACGTCAACCATCATCATCAACCCTTGGATTAGGGAATTTATTGGTGTAATGCCCCATCTCCTTTAACTTGAAACATTGAAGTGTAGTAGGTTCATTCTGTGTATCCCTTCCTTTGTTTGCATCATTAGACATCTTCTTCCCATCATCGCGGCATTCAAATGCCCGATGACCTTCCTTTCCACATTTGAAACATTTACTTGTCCCTTTAAGACAACTCCCTCTATGTTTCTTTCCACACTTTGAGCATAAGGGAAAGCTCATATTCTTTTCAGTGTGCTCTTTAGATTTTCCTTTGAATTCCATTTTCCTCTTCTTATCAAACCCATATGACTGATGGGTTACTCCAATCTCCATCTCAACTTTGAGAGCACATCGAACGATTTCCTCATAGCTATTGAAGTACCTTATGGCTAAGGACCTTCGAAGACTTGGTTTTAAGCCACTAAAGAATCGATCGATCTTACTCTCAGGTTGGATAATAATACCAGAAGTGTACCTTGCAAGTCTTGTAAAATTTTCTTCATAGGTACCAACAGATTCATCATCCTTTTGCTTCAGTTCAAGAAACTCTTTCTCCATCTTTGTTCGGAGAATACGAGGGAAGTACTTATTGAAAAATAAGTTCTTGAACTCATCCCATTCCATGGACTCAATTTCATCCCTTTGCCTCGTATTCTTAATAAGCTTCCACCATTGATCAGCATCACCTTCCAAACGATACACTGCTAAGAGGACTTTATCATGCTCAGAACATTGAAGAACTGAAAATATCTTTTCAGTAGTATTAATCCATTGTTCAGCAACTAATGGATCAGTAGACCCACTGAATGAAGGAGGACGTTGTCTCATGAAAGATTCAATAGAATGTTGCTTCTTCCTTTTCTCGTTTGGAAGTCCTGCATGATTTATATCTTGAGAATGTTGTGTGAGCATGGCTACAAGATTTTGCATTCCAGCTCCCATAACGTTTGGTTGCTCAGGGGGACAATCATTGCATTTCCCATCGCATTCCGCATTAACACGGTTCCTTCAGGTTCCAGTCATTGACTAAAACCAAGAAGAATAGTGTGAGAAACACTAATTATAATAGGAAAACCACATAATCAAGAATAAAATTTCACACTTAAGTTCTTATCCTAGATTATTCATGGCCATTTCTAAAACACTAATATTGTGTTCTATGCTTAGAATTATCCTTAGGGTTCTTACTAAGTCTTTCACATCCTAGTTTCCAAAGGTTGACTATACCTTTCCTTTGATACCAACTATAACGACCCATACTTTACATACATTGTTAATACTTCAAAATTGAAGCGTACTTATTACATCATATAACAAAACCACGAAAGGATCGTATAGGTATAGTGTCTTTAGAAACTGGGAAACATAAACAACTGGTTCATAAAGCGTCTACATTGTCTCCCATTTATTTCATCATATCTATAGTCCCTTTTGGAATATATTACTTAATAGCCTTCTTCATGACCTGGGGAAAGAAAACATACAAAAGGGTGAGCTCAAATGCTCAGTAAGGGTAAACAAAAGAAATATCTATCACATCATATTCATAAGAACATAACATTTTGGAAATCTTAACCTGCAAAAGAGATCATAATATCATAACATGGGATAAATCATAGTAGTGAATTGTAATCCCAATAATCATAACTTAAAACATGAAACTTTGTGGCATACACACATAATCATAGAGAATCATTTCTTATTAGTCAAGAATCATTGCCAAGACTATCTTAGTGGACAAAGTCCCTTTCTGAACCGAGTTCACTCCTCGTTTCAGTCCTGTTTCACTGAACCGGTATAACCTACCGTTCCAGCCATGTCTATCTCATGAGATATAAAATCTTTACCCAATTCATTGGAGGGAGATATAGGTCCCACCCATCTCATAATGATAGGATTCTAATGTGTGCCACAAAATCATAAACCATACATCATAGCATAACCCATGTAATAAAAATGGGAATCTTAAACATCATGACATCATAAAACAATTCATATAAGATAAAGGAATTAATAAAAATATATCCATCACAACATAATCATATCAATGTAATAATAGGGATATAAACAGAACCCTATATTATCTTAGATGGAAAATATTTTTGATAAACCACTTGAACTCCATTTTTGAGGAAAATATCCTTTCTACTTCAAAAACATTTTCCTTTCTTAACATGTCATACAATTTTAAAAGAAGTTGATTAAAAATAAACTTGAAAACTTGTAAAGGAATATTCTTGGAAATAATGTTTTAAAAATTCATTCATGCCGTATAAGTTAAAAAAACATTCTTCTCGTACTTTTGTCGAAAAAGTCAAAAAGTACCTCGTACGAAAAATGACAAAAGATTCCTTTCATATCTTTTACTAAAAACTCACCAAAGGGTAAAATAGGTTTTAAACAAATTTAGGTGGATGGAAATAATATTACATATTGAGGAAACATGGATGTGGATGATAAAATACACCCTAGTAACTTTCAAAGTATAAACAATCTCGGATAAAAATGAGATTGTGATATTTCCCTTACCTTAGGTCTAAATTGCTTCGTAAGTGTCTGAACCTCCTGTATAATGATTTAAATAATGTTGTTGAATTATTCTAGAATCATACTTATTGTTATGATTTCATATATGGTCATATTCTTAGCTTCTTATTAGTAATATTTCATTACTACTTGTTATTCGGGTGTTTATTACTTTTTGTTCTTATGTGTGTTTTGTCGAATAAATTCTTATTATTCTCTTTAGGTTATAGATACCTCATTTACAGAATGGTATTAGTGTAATATATATCATATTCATTCATTCAATTCATTTATATAATCATTATGAAATGAAGATCATGTAGAACGAGTCGCATCACATCGTGGAGACGATATTCCGTACGTACGCACGAGTGATGATATCGTTCCTATGATCGTGGAATTGTATTGGAGTGTGTGTATACTATTTAAGAATCAACATCACTTTATAATAGTCATATATAGTCATTATTTACACCATTATACCCATCCAAGTAAGGTGGTGGTGGAAAATAGATTACACCACGACGTGGAGACGGTATTCCGTATGTACGCACGCGCGGTGATTTCTTTTTCCTTAGGATGGATAGATGGTGAAATAGGGTTGTTTCATACTTATAATAACATATCAGTATTTGATTGATACTGATTTTATTACTTCATAATGAAACAACTAAAGAATAAGAAGTGGAAGAAGAAATAAAGATGAAAGAATCGGTAACGGACATTACCTCTTCTTTGAAGTGCTTCTTTGAGACCTCCATTTAGGGCATTAAATAGGTATTTGAAGAATACCAGAACCTCTAGGATGTTTCTAGGGAATTGTAGAGAATAAATTGGCAGGGTTTGGCCGAGCTTGAAGGCTCAAAGTGGTGTGAGGAAGAGGGGGAGGAGGTTCCCTTTTATAAGGGAGGAGAGGGGCACCTTTGGAATAACTAAAAATATTATTGTATTATAAAGTCAAATTCGGTTTTTAATAGCTCAAAATTGATATATTTCTAAGATAAGGTGGGTAGGGGTCTAAATACTCTCATATAATAGAAGTTAGACAAGTTTAGGTATCAATTTTAACCTTATCATTTAGATTTAACTTTAAGTTAGATAATTTAACTTTTACCGTGTCTTCTTGTTTTCTTACACTATAAGGTTAATAAACTTACCATATCAAGACAAAAGAACCCCAAGTTGTTTATTATTAATATATATAGCCTTATCTAAGTCATTTGGCCGAACCTTAGATTTTTAGGAATAAAATAACAATTAGTAATATAATATGTGTTTTAAAAACTATTTTATGTCAATTTTGACACTATTTAGTAATTGATTTTTGTGAAAATCATAACAGAATTATTAGTTCGAAACAAGTTACTTAAATCAATAATAACATGTCATAGTAACCTATAAAATTCGTTTAATTCATAAAAAGTCTCAAATTACATTTATTTGGGTATTTATAACATCAATTATGTCAATATTTCATTAATAAGATAATTACTGCATCTTCGTTGTGTCATAAATAAATTAAATTATTTAATGCATAAAAATTACAAATAAAATACCATTATGTAGGAAATATTTTTATCTTTCTAATTAATATTTATAGTCGAATTTATCTTATGTATAACCTCATATTAAAAATTATTTACTTATTAAACTTTGATTTTAACAATTTAACCCTTCTTTAAATAAATTCATAATAAATGCCCTAATCTAATCCAAGTGGGCCTAAATGGTCATATTTTATTCCTAAGGTTGTTTTTGGTCGAATTAAACTTGTCCAATAGAATTAGGACATGTGTTAGGGTAATAATAATTTCATTTTTACCGTTAATTACCCTATTTACTTTTAACCGTGGTAAATAAAGTAAAAAGTTACTATTCACCAAAAATTATTTTCATCTCATTGAACTACATTTTAGTCCTTGATATTAACCGTGTCTCTCGGATTTTCGAAATTCCACACACAGAAGCGGTAAAATTAAGTTTTATGAAAAATTCAGTTTTTTTAACTACCACTTAGTGGTTTCACTATTCATCAAGAATTGAATGTTTTCAGAAAAATACCAAAATTTCACCCTAGGCTAATTTTGATATTCCGAATCCAAAAATGAAGTCCATTTTAAAAAATAAAATTTATAAAATTTCAAAAAGTGGTTATTACTATTCATAACGGCTAGTTTTAATAATATTTTAATAGCATATCATTATTTAGTGAAACTCGGTATTGCGTACGACGCAAGCTATCGAGGAAGGCCGCGGTTGCGTGTAAAGCAAGCCAAGCTAGTGTTGTGTGTAGTGAAAGATTCCTTTGATGATTTATGTAACATAAAAACAAAATATTTCACATAAAAGTCTTGGGTGTTACAGTTACATAAAAGATAGTACTCATTTTTTCAATCAACGGAATCATATTTAAAATAAAACATGGATTCTTTCTTGACACTTCCTTGACAATATCATCACATCATGTACCTTTCCATTGACCTGTGAAAAACATTTCAAAAACTTGGGATGAGCATAAAAAGATCAGTAAGGGATATAAAAGTACAAAATGAAAACATTAGTCCATGCATGGAATCATACTTTACTCATAAAACATAATCACATACCTCATCAAATCATGAATAAATCATATAAATCATAAGACATAAAGGTAACTTGAGGCATTCATAACATTATTGCGTAGGGAGTAACCCTCGTGGTTACGTTTGGAATACCCATCATAGTATATTCCCTAAATCTTATCAGATAAACCTTAAAGTTTAACTCCTTCACATTACCCAATGCATTGGAGAGCTATATCGGGCTCACCCACCCTTAGTTTATCATGGAACCACCCATCTTCATAACAATTCCCAAGAACCATAACATAATCGTATCACATGAAACATGTATAAAGGAAATATAACATTTCTACTTTTCAATCACAAGATATCAATATAACACATTGATATAAAAACATTATGAAAACCATTTTCAATACCAAAATAAAATAAAAGTAAAACATGGTATTTATTTTTCATTCAAAAAAATTATGGCTTGTAGAGGAAGTCGAAACTCAAATAATGGTCACGGTGGCGGAGAATTCGTTATCGCCGCATACGTACAAAAAAAACATTCCCTTTTATCGTTTAGTAAACGCTTCGTATAAAAAGATACCTTTTGAACAAGCATAAAATTCAAAGGGGTTTATACACCGTATAAAAGAAAGTTGTGTATAAAACAAAATATGCCTCAATGAAAGGAGATTGAGACGATGTCACTTACCTTGTGTCTGACGTGACTCGATTTCTCTTTAATCTCCTGAATAATAAACTAAAGTTAATTTCTACTTGATTAAGAACCTTTTTCAAGTTTATTATTCATTTTCTATAACTTATTTCCATGTTATAAACATTATGTAATCATTTAATTTAATAAAGTTTGTTTTGTCGATATTGGGTACTTAAGTCAAAAATGGACTTCTTACAATTACATGTTGTTTATGTGGTCAAAGGTTCATTATATCCAGAATGATATTCATGATTTGGATACCATATATTCCATATATATCCAGAATATACATGTATTTATAATAGTACATAACATTTAGAGTTAATAAATGAAATGCACCGTTCATGGAGACGGTAAGTCGTACATACGCATGAGCGCTACTTTCATTTCCATTTCGTATTTAATGGAGTGAAATCATAATATATAAGGGTATATTATAATTATATTATAACATCATATATAATAACATTAACTCCATCCTTTATACATCCCACATATGGCATTAACGAATCAAATCACTTTGAGGGGGCGGTAGTCCGCACTTCCTAAAATGAAATTATCGTGTTTACCCACAATGGAAACCATAAAGGTATGCCAAAAATAAAAAATATAGAAGAATAAGGAAAACATGAACATAATATATATCATATATAAATATAGTGACATCTTAATGGCCACCATGAAAGGTGTTAAAATAATATTGAACAATAATCGTTTCATGAGGCAGAAATTCACCATCCACAGAAACATTATGTTCCTTAACCATTAGACGAAGGTGTGTGTAATTTTAGATCGAATCCTTAACATAACAAAATCCTAGTATATTTAAGATACTGTTTTTGTTACAAAAGAAAGGAATAGAAAGAGTTTAGGGGGTTGTAGAAGCAAAATAAAACATAAGAACACAAGAGAATACGCTACCTTTAAATCGAGTAACTCTTTTTGATTTGAGCTCAAAGGATTCCTTGGAAAGACTTCTGCCCAAAGTGAGGCTTCTAGGAGTAATATAGGGATGTGTAGAGACAAAATGGGCAGGTTTTGGCTGAGCCAAAGGCTTGAGAGGTGTGGGTAAGGTGGTAGAGGTGGGGGCCTTTTATAAGAGGAGAGGAGGGGAACTCTTGGAAAGTTATAAAAGGTTACTTTATTATAAAATTCTTTTCAGATTTTAAAGGTCCCAAAATTATATATTTCTAGGATAAGGTGATAAGAGTTCGAAATCCACCCATACAATAGGTTTTTGAAAAGTGTAGGTCTTATATTTTACATTATCTTTTCATTTTATTTAAATCGTTGAATAATAAAGTAATCGCTGCATCATCATGGTGTCATAAATAATTTAATTTATTTAAGGTATAAAAATTATAAAACAAATATCATGATGTATTAAATATTTTTATATTTCTAATGAATATTTATAGTCAAAAATATGACTTGTATAACCCCATGTAAAAATTGTTTTAGTAAAACAACACATGTTTGTGACATTTTCATTTTAACATTAAATAAAAAGTTATTAATGTCATTTTCCTACTAAAGTGGCTCCATGAGGTCCCCAAGTTGACCCATGGATTGTCTTGGTCGGACATGACACATCCAATAAGGTTAGGACATGTTTCAAGGTCATTTCATGTTATTAAAACATTAGTTTTTACCTTAAATTACACTAATTACCTCTAATCGCGATTAAAAACTTAAAAGTTACTATTCACCAAAAAATTATTTTAATCCCATTGAACCACATTTTACTTCTTAATGAAAACCATGTATGTCAGATTTTTGAAATTCAAAACACATAGGTGGTAAAATTTCATTTAAACGAAAAATCAGTTTTTTAAGTACCACTTAGTGGTTTCACTATTCATTAAAAATTGAAGTTTTTCAGAAAAATACCAAAACTTCACCCTAAGATATATTTGATATTATGAATTCAAAAATTATGTCTATTTTACAAAATTCAAATCATATAAGTTACATTAATTAATTTAATAATTAATTCTCATTGTCAGAACAAATAGCGTGTTTTTATGAAATAATATATATCAAAAGATTGACACCGGTTTAAGTCCAATTTCAAAGTGAAATTATTTCCAACGACCACTATTGGATTAAATGGTAAAAATATATTCTAATTTCACTTTAAAATAAATTCAAAATATAATATAATCCTATAAATATATTAGATTAAAAAGAGATTTTTAATTAAAATACAACATTTTTCACTATTCATTAAAAAAATGAACTTTATCGGAAAAATACCAAAAATTTACACAAAGTAAATTTTGATGTCCCGATTCTAAAGAAGAATTTTATTTAGTCCAATAGAATGTATAAGAGTGACGAAAACTATATTTAAAGAGGGTTCGCCATCAAAAGACGATAGTTCGACGTTTTAGTGAATATTAGAGTATCTATGCCTAAAATTTAATTCTTTTCGTATTTTAAGCATTTATCCTTTATTGGATAAATGTAAAAACATTTAAAAAACATATATAATCATATTTTAGTTATTTCTATTCATTCCCACCAATACAACGGCTACGTGTTAACTACCATTTAAAATAATATTATTTTATTACTAGTGTGCAACGTAAGATTTCAAAGAAACTCTTTGTTGCGTATTGGGTAAGCTATCGAACATAGCAACCCCTTTAAAGTAAAATTAATATTTAATTAGTAAATATTAATAAATATGAAAATGTTTTATTCTTTATTTACCTTGGATGTTACACAATCTTCCTTTTGATATCTGTTAACAGGCCAACATTACCTGTCATATAAGATGAACAATTGTTATACAGAATCCAGGTACTGTTGCTTTTTTTAGATTTGAGGGCCACCTTCGCAAGGTTGTATTTCTCAATTTTATTCCTTTATTTCCATGAGACATTCGATCGAGTATAGAGCACTGATGGACTTTCCATTATCTGATACGTGTATATTGTTTCTTCATAGTCAAAGTCTTCTTCGAGAGGAGAAAACATGTTTGTAAGAGAAACACAATCTTGTTGGCGAGATTTCACTTGTCTCGAACTCCGGTATGAGGTTTCCATGTCCCTTACCTTTCTGAAATTAACAGCCTTATGACCAAAGTTAGAACAACGAAAACAATATCAATAGAAATTGTTTCTTCTATAAGATGGAGGATATGAAGTCAGTCTCCTTTGTTGACGTCCCAAAGCTTCCCCATTCAGGTAGCTACTTGCCTCTTCGCAATATGACATGGTATGGCCCAGATAGCCACAGAACTGACACTTCATGAGATGAAATGTCTTCTCACTTGAATTTCTCCTTATACCTTATTCCTTGGGAGAATAGTTGGACTGCCTGTCAGTTCTGAATGTTTGAGGATAATTTTCAGTTCTCCTTTTAGTTTGGATTGAGGGTTTCTTTTTCAGAAATTCAGGTAATGGTTCAACATGTCCAACTTTCATCTTGTATTTCTTTTGTCTCTCTTCACTTCCAGTAGTTGATGTCTCAGCTTCACATCTAATTACACTCTTTCCCATGCAAGTGGGTCTTTGATCACTCATGATTTTTCTGACCCCATCTGAACCACACATGGATCTTTCCAGTAATTCTACATCTGAGAATCTTCCAAACTGTATTTTCTTCCTTGATTCTTTTGAAATTGATTCAGTCTCAAGTTTACTTCTAAGAGTAACAACTTCCTCCTCAAGACCATCAACAGTCTTGGATTTTTCTTCTAGTATGTATGTGAGGTCATTGATGACCTCTCCCTGCTCTTCAATTCTTATCTTCAGGTCCACTACATCATCATTTATTTCAATTATTTTAGACTGTACTTTCACAAATTCTTCCAGTCGTTCAATTTCAGCTTCAAGATGATCAGCATATTCAGTTTATTCCTCTACAATTGATTTCCACTTATTGAAACTCTTATATTTTATCTTAAGATTTCTAATAATAACCTTAAGTTGAAACTCGGGATTGCCACTAGTTTTTAATTGATTGTCTCTACCATTATATTCTGATTTTTCAACAGTGGCCATCATGGAAGCATGGTTTCCAGTTTTGAACTCTGGTTATTCTTCTTCTTCATAGAATTCATTATCATCATCTTCCTCTTCACAGACAAAACTCTTCTACAGTACTTTCTTTCTAGATTTGAAGTCTCCTTTCTTGAAAAACCTTTTATGAGGATTATCAATGTTTTCATCATCGCTATCATCATCATCGATCTTTCTTAAGCATTGATAAGCAATGTGCCCGACTTTTCCACAACAAAAACAAGCTAGATGTAACTTCCCTTTGAATTTCCCTTTTCCCTTCTAGAACTTCTTTGAAATGAGAGAAAGAATTTATTTTTCCTCATCGTCTTCACCACTACTATCTTTTGAAATTTTCAGTTTCTCCATGGATTTGAATCCCATTTCCTTACTCGTGTAGTAGCATCTTCTGGTTTGACTCTCATTTCATATGCCACTAGTCTACTCAATAGATCATCCAAATAAAGTTTGGAAAGATCTCTTTACTCAAGGGATGACACCTTTTCATTGTACAGGGGTGGAAGTCTTCTTAATACTTTCTTTACAATGTCAACGTCTTTGATTTCTTTACCTAGACCCCTAATTTCTCCAACAACTTCAGTAATTCGATTGAAGAAGGAGTCTGAATTCTCATCAGGATGCATCTTCAGATCATCAAATCTATTATGTAGGACTTGTAGTTTCACCTCCTTCACTTTTCTTTCTCCTTCATAAATATTTTCAAGTTTATCCCACATGGACTTTGCTGAGGTGAAACTCATTACCTTTAGATAGATCTGATCTGAATGAGCTACGGTGAGAGCATTATGCTCTTTAGCATCAGCATCAAGAATTTTCCTATCGGCATCCGTCATAGCTAGCCTTGTCGGATCAGTAACATGTATACCTTGGACAATATAAAAAAGGACATCCATTCCAAGGTATATTAGATGAGATCTCATTCTATTCTTCCAGACCTGGAAATTACTTCCATCGAAGAGAGGGACTCCCCTGACATTGACTGCATTCTCCATGACGACAAAGGACAGATTCAACACCAGCAACCTCCCTTTGATACCACTTGTAGGACCCCAGGACACCCTGAGAGGGGAGGGGTGAATAAGGGTGACAACTTTTTCTTTTAATGTAATGGATCTTGTTCCCACATTGGTAGGAACTTGTTAAACCTGTATGATGAATATGATCAAAAATCAAACATTCACATGCAGAGAGATGACACAACACATTTTACTTGGTTCACCACTAAGGGCTACGTCCAAGGAGCATACGCCAACAAGTTGTCAGTTGTACCAAATTCCACTAAACTTCACAGGCTGTGAATTACAAAGGTTCGGGCACAATCACTCTGTCCCAGGCTCACTGCCTTTACAAAGCTTCATGGATAGCTCACTGCGTCCCCCGGGTCACTGCCATTGACTCCCCCTGGCTCACTGCCTTTGGTGAATTCCCAATAAATTTATAGACGTGAAGGTCTCTTCATCTTCACTAATGAATACATCCTCTGTTGTATGTAGATGCTCTGTTGAAGTCCAACTCTCACCCGTAGACTAATCTCACTTTTCAACGAAGGTATCGGGAAATCTTCCAGCTTTTGTGCAGCTCCAAAAAGATCGGCGTGCTTCAACTACACCTGGCGTGATTCTCCAAGCCGGTTCACAAGTTTCAAAGCTGGTGCGCAAGTCCACCTCAACCACTTGTGCGACTCTCACTTCTTCAACACCAAAATTGTGCAACTCACACCCTTTTACACCCAACCCAATTTTGGCACGCAACTATGAGCTGTCACGCTTCTTCAAATCCTGGCACGCAACTGTCACCAAACTACCTATGAGACACCTCCTTCACTAACTCCAAACTTGGGCGACTAAACCCCTTTCTCACCCAAACCACCTTGGATGTGCAGCAAACAACTGTCGTGCAACTTCAACTTGTGTGACCCACCACCACTTGAAAGACCACAACACCTACGCGTCAAGAGCTCTGATTTTCTCTAAGTCTGAAATTCATGCCGAATGAAGAGGGTTTGACCTCTATTTATAGCTATTTGGATACCTTGCGCGATGGTGCACAAGTCTTCCCGCGGCGCGCAAGTTTCAGCGCGCAAGTCTCTTCCGCACAAATAACATGTGTGAGCAAGCATAAAACTTGGGAGCCCTTCTCCCTTTTCCATATTTTCATGTTCTGATCTTGAAAAACAAAAGACGTGCAAGTTTCATCTCCTTTAAGTCAATGGCATGCAAGTTTCTTTTCCAAAACCCACTTTTATCCATTTATCGATTTTTAGGCCCAAAAATTTGGCAAACACTGGAAAATGGTTCCACCTTAAATATTGTTATCTGCTTGTTCTGTATGATCACTTTGCTGGTACACATTCTGAACTTCCACTGAGGATTGGCAAAAAACACAAAACATACTCCAATTCATGCATAGAACGACCATGGTTCCAACATATAGATTTGTTTATGTGGTATTTCTAGACCAAGGTGTTCATCGATTGACACTGGAAGTGGTGTGTTGGTGGCGGCGTACGTCGGGGCCTCAGGGCCAAAGAAGCTTGCCCAGTGATATTAGAATCTATGTCTACATACGATGATGTAATTAAAATTATTTAAATATTAGAATTCATGAGTATTAATGAATAAACTTTATTAGTGAATCATTATATATAATATTAAAAGTTCGATAAATAAAATTCATATTTTAACAGATAAATAGGTGGTTCTTTCTTTTTATGAATGGTTCGGTGCAATGAAAAGATGTGTGTTGGGTTCACCATTTTTTATGTAATGAGTGTAGATGAAATGGGAATCATAGAAAATAGTAAATCTATCATTTTTATCCCATGAAAGGGATGACACGATTAAATAATTTTTGTCAGTTTCATCAATTGTTTTATCAGGAAATGAGATGTGGATGGGATTTTCCTGATGGTTGGATTATAGGGGGGTTGGGGCCTTACTAAATCACTCACATTGGGTTGTCCATTTTTTTATTCTTCCCTAGAAACTCCCAATGGTTTCCAAATCCATAACTTAGTAAGGATATTCTTTCCAAAGGTAGGTGGACCTTTGGGGTTTCACGACTAGTGACCCTTAGGACCTCACATTGGTTGAGAGGATGGGAGTTTGGGCTCATCACACCATTTTGTGGGGAATTATTTCCTACTTAGGGATTATCTTATAGATTTAATTTATGTTTGTGAAATCCTTCACAAGATCTTATATGGGGTTGGTTACCCTTGTGTAAATGGATTTATTAAGAACATGTATCCATAGAAACAAGTGCATCCATATCATAATTCATACATCACTCTCTTATTTTTTATAATGATTTGGATTATATACATATTTGGGAGATTTGGAGTTTATTATCATACAGGAAGATGGTTGGTGTCTCAGATGTGGGATTGGACCTCTACGAGTTGTTCTACGTGTCTTGTGAAAACAAGAATCAAAACCCAAAAAGTTCGTTTGGCATAATTTAAGGTCATGTGTTTAGAACAGTATGTTCTATTTATCATCATGTGGTAAGGATGTAAATATCAAGATCATAACTTGGTGAGGTGTCCTATATATCTTGTTTTAGAAAATAATCATAGTCTATAGAGTTCTTATAACGGGCATATGCATTGTGAAAGACATGACAATAGAGACCCTAGATGTTACTTATACATATAATACTTCCCTTGATTAATTCATAGAGAGTATTTACCTTTGAGAATATATTATATGTAATCATATATACATCGAAATGGTGATTCCTAAATGGCTTAATTCTCATCATGTTATTGGTACAATCATTTCTAGCCTTTAAGACCACATGAGTTATACTCAGTGTGAGAAATAAGATATTGTAGAAGATTGAACTTATTTCATGAGAGGATATCCAGGAAGGACTTAACATTAAAGTTTATCTTTGATAGGTATGATGTCCCATATTATATTGAATATGTTATAGATCTTGGGCATTAAGAAAGAGTCCTACTTATCCCATTTTATAATAGGAATTAGAGTCATTGTAGTTCGATTATCCCTTAGCCCGTTAATAGGATTGAGGTATTGGGGGGCTTAGTCAGGAATGATACATAAAATTATTCCCATGTATGATCATACTTCTCATCAACTGGTAGATTATTAAGAGTGATCATTCCATGAGAATGATTGGATCCCAATGGTTAAAATGTAAAAGATATGAGGAGGACTACATTCAAGTGGATGCCCATTGAAGTTCATGGCATAGGAAGTTGTCCTACGTATCCCGAATATGGAGGGAATCAGAGTTCTCAATATTCATTTATCCCTTAAACCATTAATGATATTGGGTGGATGACCATGATCAGAGACATTATCATTATCCCAGAGTTTTTAGGAATGAAAAGGGAATATATGATGATGGATACCCTATTATTCGAGGGTTACAAACTGAGGCTTCCATATTATTGGGGGACATATTATATTATGTTGTTAATTGGTTCTTATACATTGAGGATACTTGTTGATTGGGGATTAAACACTAAGTCTTACCTAGATTCACTCAATCTATATCATCTGACAGATAAAGAGTGAAGTTGATGCCTATGAAAGGTCTGTTCGAGAGTGTGTCACTGATAGGTCACATGAGTGTGTTACCTAATCTCACCGAGTAAAATTTACTTATAAAATGGGGATAAAATAGAATATTTATATCTAGGTTCCACATGATATGAGTCCAATTGCGTATGTCTAATGAGGTTGATAAGTCTTAGGAGATTTCCTTTCATGTCTTGACTATTTACCAGACATGTCCTGATTGTGTACCTGATATGTTGGGGCATCGTCATGACAAGGAAGACATATACAAAGGTGTCTTCTTAATTAATTGATATGTATTTGGTGTACTCACATAACTAGGGAGGACATGTTTGGGGTCCTGTGCATGATCAAAGCATACATGACCATACTTTGTCACGTGATTTTCCTAACTTTCCACCAAACTATCATTTGACTATACAAACATGTCTTTGGGCAATCATATGATCATACTGAAAAGTCAATAACTTTTTTTCATGATCAAAGTGAATTTTCTAGGATATATTAACATTAATGAGGTGTAGAATTCCAAGGTTCTTCACATGATTGACAATACCTATCCTTATATTGTCTTGTGACAATAAAGACATGTCATGTGGCTATCACCTATTGAAATTGGTTTTTCATCAGACTTCCACATAACAATAGTGACATGTCGAACAACTATCATGAGGTCAAACCAACTTGTACAAGAATTTTCTTATGATCAAAAAGATATGTACAAGTATATCTAACAAAATACCAAGACCAATGAAGTGTTTTTACTTTACGTGAATTTAAAATATTCGGACGACAGGGTCTTATAGAGATGTTGAGGATCATTCGCATGACAAAAGGGGGGTGCTTGAAGGTTGATGCAACCTATTCAAAAGTGTTATTCCTAATGTTTTATGGTAAATTATTCATTCATGAGTGCATATATCAAGAGTGTAAACTATAGAGATTGTATAAAAAAAGGAGGTCATGTCCATTGGATCATACCCACACTAAGAGGGCATCAACGGATGACCCTTTGAGTTTATGTGAATAAAATGAACAAAGGTTCATCATGCGGACGACCTCTTAGTGCATGTTTAATCCAATGGACATGAAATCATTTTTTTCATACAAGCCCTATGGTTTATTATCTCGAAATGTGCACTCAAGAATGTATCATTTCCCATAAAACATTAGAAGTAACACCTTTGGACAGGTTGCCTCAACCCTCAGGCATCCACCATAAACATTAGGAATAACACCTCTGGACAGGTTGCCTCAATTTTAATTTTTATTATTGTTTGAAAACTATTTTTTTCAAAACCTGTCATTTTTAAATAAATGTATATTTTTTTAAGATTGTAAATTCACATATTTATAAAATTATTTAGATAAAATCGATATTATTTTTGGAATCCAGATGTCGAAATTATCCAATAGTGAATTTTTTATAATTTTCTGAGATAGTCGATTTTTTGGGTAAAAATTAAATACTGTATAAATAAATAATGTGTTTTATAACTTCATAATGACCCAATAGTTATGTAATAAAATATTATAAAAGTTTTATTCGTCAAAATACATGTCATTCCTTTAAAATAATGTAATTTTGGTGTTTTTTGTTTTATTTTATAAAGCCTTGGAGAATCCTCCAAGACATATAAAATATTTTAATATTTTAAAATTGTTTCTTTGAAAGTTTGACTCAACTCTACATAATAAAGGGAAATATTTTAATATATTAGGCCCTTAACATTATAATATAATGTATACCACTCCTATTTTCTAGATACCATGGGAAAAACCATTGGACGGTTTGTGTTTTTGAATATTTTAGTGTGTAGTGTCCAAAACCAAAATAATAAAGACTTCCCCCATATTTCTAATATAAACACACCCAAGAACCCATTTACATTCACTCAAGCTCTTTTATTATAGAAAAAACATTGAACCATACTCCCTAGAGTCCTCTAAAGGCACCCCCATGTTTTGAATAATCCTCCCACAAGCCTTTGGGATTACATATCCAAGTAAGGGATTCCTCTTCTTCTCTTAGAATTCAAGCACCTTCTTTGAGAGTAATACTTTTAATTTCAATTTATTGTATTGATAATAATTTTTAATCATTAACTTATTGTAAAATTTATGTTATTTCAATGAGGGATCATTATCCACCCCATATGGACCCTTACCTAACTCGTTACGATACTGAAATTCTGTAAGGGATTTCTCTCTTCTCATTTCAATTCAATCGTTTCTTTTATATTATGCATATTTCATGTTGGGGTATTATGTTTAATGATACCCTTACTATCCATTTCATGTATAAATGATGATATACCCATTTATATCTCATCAAACCATATTAAAATTTTCTATTTGACATTGTTATGCTGCCGAATTTCACCACGGTTTTCCATACGAAAATCATCATGTAGTGAATACCATACCCATTTCTCTATCTAGGGTATTCACCAATATGATCATGTACTTATTGATCATGGGATTAAATGTATGTATTCAAAATTACTTTTTCATGTAATAACTTATGATGTTGAATGATTCCATGTTATAGGATCTTTGTGGCACACTTATGCATGAAATGAAATGTTTATGAAGGGTGCGCTCTTATAGCACTCCAATGCATTAGGTAATGTTTAGTATCATGATAATCCATGTGAAATGAGGGTTTAATCATTATAATTCATGAGAAATGGGTTTTTAATCATGATAATTCATGTGCAATGATGGTTTACTCATGATAAACCATGTTTAATGAGCCTTGGCTCATACTAACATCATGTTGTATGTTGTTCCCACATTTCCATGTTATGAATATCATACTATATCATAACTTTATGTTAATGTTTCTTTTAAAATACATTTATATGACTAGTGAATAAAATTTATTATGTCTCTCATGTTATTCCATGTTTATTCCCTTACTGAGCTTTATATCTCACCCTTTTCTTGTGTATGTCCTCAGGTTATCCCATGCATTCATAAGTATGAAGGAATGTTGTGGTCATGTAAAAAAAGTTTTCAATAAAGATTTTTATTTTATGTTTTAATTCGTTATGTAATGTTCCTAATCCTAAAATACATTATAACTCTCAATCTTATGAGTTGTATTAAGTGCATGTTTATGTAATAAATCCTCTTTAAATTTGTCATAAAGACCAAGGTTATTATAATGGAACTTATGTCCTAGGTTGGAATCTCACGGTGGCTTGAATACAATATGGATTCGAAAATCAATCAAAGGACTAGAGGTAGCATCCATGGTGATCACAGAGTGATCATGAGACTAACATCACGTTTCCATGTTGAACTAAGAGTGCGATAAGTTGATAGTCAAGCATGAGGTTGGATATGGAGGTCTCATAATGTGTGGGATTGATTTGAACTTACACAGCATAGGATCAACTCAAATTAAAACTCATGATGCATAGGGAAGAAGTAGATGGATAAGATAAGTGGAAATCATGATCGGATGGTTGTGATTTCATATAATGAACAATACACATGAAAATTTTATCCCACGTCAAAATTTCACATCACCTTCCTTCCAGAATATAAGAAATGTCCTCACTGTTGTTTGATCGATCCGTCAACGAGATTCGACACCCATACCACATACACACACCTCCACTCGGGCTTTGTCTTTACGGGATTTATTCCCACATTATTCATGGATTCGACTTCATACACCACTATCCTTATACACAGGTCTTCTCACTTCTTACAGGCACTATGCCTCCTGATATCCACTCACTTTCCTAACTAGATCCCAATTGGGCTTGGTTGACCCTAGTCCCACATGGGACTATGGTTGAGCCTTGGCCTGGTTGATTTTTTGATTGGCCTAATTTTTTGTAAAAGGGTTGGAATAATTCCAAAAACTACTTAGAATAAAATTCTAAGCCGAGTTCAACTAGGGATCAATGTGTATCGCCTGAAACCAAATATGAAACCTTCATGAATTCCATTCCCATCTCATTTATGCAAATTATATCATTGTTTTTCATGGTCTTCATATTTATCGAATCTTCCACATAATAGTGAATGATGATGAATTATGGGTTCTAATGACGGTAAATGTAACAACCTAGGTACTTGTAAAATAATTTTTTTATCTAAAAATTAAATAGTAAAATTCATTATAAATGTGTAATGAAATATGTTGTATTTTAAGGAATCTATACTGATGGAATAATAACATGACCTTAGGAATAGTAACATGACAGTTAGGAATAATATTATGGCCAATAGAATAGTAATCTCACATATGAAAGTGTAAATAAAAATAATATATCTTAAAAGTTAAAATAATATATATTTATATCATGGAATAAGTAAATAAATGTTTTGAAAATGATAAATTAAGTGTTGTTATTTTTGTGAAACAAAAATGTTTATTTATAATTTTATAATTAATTTAATTATTTAAAAGAAAATTAATTTCAATAAAATATATTCATAGATTAAAAATTTATTGTATTTTGATTATAAAAAAATTTTATGAGACCTTAATTAGTTTTTCAAAGTGTTATAAAATCAGTTATAGTTTTAAAATTGATATTTTTCAAATAAATTATTATTTTAGTTTAAAATTAAATTTCTCATATTTAGAAAATTATTATTAAAAAATTTAGTTCATTTTTGAATTAAAATTTTATAAAAATATAGAGGGTGATTTGTATGTGATTTTTCTTAAATAGTTGAATTTTTTGTGGATAGTGAAATACGATAATTTTTTGTATTTAACAAATACATGAATTATTGATCCATAGGTGATTTATGGATTATGTAAGACCATAATATCTAAAAATATTTAATAATTTTAAAATATTAATTGAAAATTCTCAATATATTAATAGTCTTGAGAATAAATAACAAACTAATGAATAAAATAAAAAAACACTCATCTACTCCATTATAAATACCACCCTCACCTACTCTAATACCCACAACTTAATGCCATGTATCTTGTTAAATTTATACCCAATAACCATCCTAATAATACTCTCCATGTTCAAGACCTATTGTTATTACAAAAAACCCCAGAACAAGGGCCATAAATAGGTTCTCAATGATAATAATTCAGGAGGTAAAATCCTCTTTCATTTTCTATTTTTTTTCTTTTAATATAATTTATTTTCTTATTCTCTCTTAACCTCACCTTATAAAAGTGGCATGAAAACTCTAGTATCTTATAATTACTACAATTTTATCATGTTGATGGAAAAATTCATCTTCCAACTCCTTATCATCTCCATTTTAATCTAAAAATGAGAAATCATCTCTGATGTGTCAATTTACCGCCATCGTGGATGATACACTTTCATTTTCCTTTAATAACTTCAATTCTAGAGATAAAAACATAATTATGGTTATATAAGATTTTATTACACATATTATAAGTCATATAATGTTATGGAAGCAATATAAAAACATGATATTAAATAACATGATATAAGTTTGGGATAGTCGTAAAAACTACTAAAGTAAACTAAATCAATTTAATTAATGTTTTATCTAATGATTCATACTCATATCAAAAAATGACATTTGGAATAATTTTAAATTCAGGGAACATATTAATACCATTTATTGGCACTTCTAAATTTTTTCTTCCATTCGACAGAAAATTATATTACGAACCGATCATGGAAGCCATGAAAAAAACGCACCCAAAACGATGAAAATAACAAAAAAATTTAATAAAAGGATGGAATGATGTTATAATAAAATAATATAAGGAATTATAAATATGAATGTTGTTATTTAGTATATTAATAACTCTATTTAAACCATTATGTAGGATTTTTTAACATATTTTAAGTAAGACAAACCTGAGGTAGGGGACATTTCATAAAAAAACATATTTTAAATTTCTATTCTTACAAAATTCGAAAGGAATGTTTTTATCATTTAAGTATTCAATTTTTATGATTATTTTCTAGATCTTGGAAATTTCTTATGATTAATTTTCAGGCCTATATCTCCCTCCAATTCATTGGGTATTCATATGTTAGAGGTTGGCATAATGGATATTCCACTTGTAACTGAAATGGTTACACCATAAGGTAGCCATGAGAGTTACAATGTAATGTAGTCGTTATGGTTAAAAATAATATGGTATCCATGAGGGTTGAAAATGTTAAGTAAATAATTCCCCAAGTTACCTCTATGGTATTATTTATGTTTTCTATTTTTTATATAAATATCATGTTTTCAAAAAGTAAGATATGATACTTTATGGTTTAGAGGTATGTATTTGTAAAAATGTTTTGATATGTTTATAATTATCAATGAACTAATAGTTTATTTCCTTATTTTTATATCCCTTACGGAGATTTGTTTCACATCCCATGTTTTAAAAAAATCATTGGGTTTTAAGGATGAATAAAATAAAATAACCCAAACAAAATGTTGTGAATATGTTTCATGAAAAGAATTCTTGTTATATTAATAACATTTGTATTATAAAAAATGGATATTATTTTAGTATAATACACTTTTTATTCTTATGGGTTATCATGTACTAATTATGACCTAATTCTATAATAATATAAACCAAAAAGACAATTGGGAATATAATAAGAGTATTTTAGTTGAATTAACTAGATTTTGTAATGTTTAAGGTCGGGTCCTTATAGTTGGTATTAGAGCACAATTTAGATAAAATTAAGGGTTTGGATGATGTTAATATAGCACCATAAATGATTTTTAAACTATATATAATTTTAAAAGATATAGAATTTAAATATTACCATTTTGATTCCTCTGAGATATGTCTGTTCAGAATGATTTTCTGTAGAAGAAACAGGGAAGCTAAAGTATGAAGGCATCGAGGGGAATATATTTTTCCGAATCCATAACCCAGAATTGGGGGAATTTGAACCAAGTAGTTTGTTCCAATGATGGATTAGATTGTGGAAGTTATAAATGACAGTGACATCTATTAAATAAAACATCCAGATCTACCAAAAAGGATAATGACAATAGTGGAACATTTTGTGTGGTAACACCCACCTAATTTCAGTGGATCTTGTAATTTAGTCATAGATAAAGGGTGGATATAAGCCCATGAAAAGATATTTTATGTCATGTGGTGTTTATATAATGAAAATATAGTCTTTCTATTTATTTTTTAAAAGTTTAAGATGACCAATGGTGGTTAATGGTCAAGAATATAACAGATAGTGAGGAGATTGATTCCTTGGAATGACAAGTATTTAAAAATCTTTTTATTGAATTTTTTTTCATAAGGTGGTTCAAATTATGAAGGAAAATAAATACCTTGAATTGAAATAAATGGAGGAATATTCAGTGGATGCGTATGAATCTAACTTCACATGATTGGAAAGGTATTCTATAAATCATATTCAAGATCTTGATAGGAAAATCAATCATTTTTACTCTGGATTGAATAAAAGATACTAAATGGATTTATCTATGAATGTAAAAGTCATGAGAAACTTTTTCAAAGAACTAAAAGGGTAGAAATGGATTTTGTTGATGATCATGTGTACTTTGACAACAACAAGAAGAAGAGTGTGAAATGGAAGACAATGTGTAATAGTAAATAAATGAAATCCAAAGGTAAGAAAATTCAGTTTCTAGTTCTTCAGAAGTGTGGTAAAAATAATCATTTGGAATGCCTTAAAAAAAACCTGAAAGTATTTTTGATGTGTTAATTTTGGACATATGGTCTGAGATTGCAATGAAATACATCTTAGTGATGGTATGTTTAATTATGATAAGAAAAATATAAAGTTTTCTAAATGTGGTGAGATGAGGAATTATGTAAATAACTTCCCAAAGAATGATCTGAATGATTGGAATCAGTCACTCTATAAGAATAAAGGTGTAGTGAAATTCTTTGCAACAACGTCAGCAAATTTTGGGCCATCCAATGAAGTGGTATCAAGTACTTTGTTTTTTTACTCAAATTTTGCTAATTCTTTGTTTGATATGGGGTCTATATGTTCCTTTATTTCTGATAAAATTTCTAGTAAATTAAAATTTCACCTAAATAAATTAAACAACAGCTTATGGTTAGAACAAAAGGGTAATATTAAGGAAAATGACATTATAAGAATATTCATGTTGTTGTATATGGAATAAAATTACCTTAAAACCTTTTTTTTCCTTTAGTAGAGTTTTATATTATTCTGGGCATGGATTGGATATATATTGACCATGATATAATTTACTATAAATACAATGAATTTTCTTTTATAAATTTTTTCTGTTGGTATAAAATAACCAACCCATACAATTGATAATATAGTAGGATTCTAAGAAACTATTGAAAGATTTAAATGAAATTTATCTTACACATATTTTTGAAAATAAGGTAATTTTTCATATTAATGATGTTATAGTTGTAAATTTATACTTAGTTGTTTTTATGATAAGTTAACTGATGTAATACCCAATCAAGAAGTTGAATTTACTGCTAAATTAGTTTATAAAGATAATCCAATTTCTCTACCCCTTATATAATAGTTTAAATGTAACATCATTAATTGAAAATGAAGTTGTATCAGTTTCTTGATAAAGGTTTCATTTTAATTATATCTTGACTATAGCATCATATTTTTATTTTCAAAAATTAATATGTTCCCATGATGCTTTTAATTGATTATAGAGCTTTGAATAAAATTACTATTAAGAGTAAGTATATATTTCCTTATATCGATGAATTTTTTTTATTTGCTCAAGGGAGATCATTATTTTTCAAAGATTGACTTGAGATCTAGGTACCATCAGTTGAATGTAAATGAGGATTACATTGTGAAAAAAATATTCTATACTATATATGGGCATTATGAGTTTTTTGTTATGCCCTTTTTTTTGAAAAATTCTTCTAATTTATTCATGGATCTTATGAGAAGAATATTCCTTAAGTATTTGGATAAGTTTGTTGCTTTCATTGTTGATGATATTTTGATAATTTCAAAAAATTATGTGGATCATGATAAAAATTTAATTATTGACTTTAAAACTCTCAAAGAAGATAAGTTATATGGAGAATTTAGAAAATGTGATTTTTGGATGCAAATGATTTCTTTTCTTGGGAACATTTCAAAAAGGACGGCCTAACAATTGATCTTGCCAAAAATAAAAAGTGGTCCATGAATAAAAAAGACCTAAAAATGTTAATGAGATTAATAGTTTTCTTAGATTAGGAGGATATTAACGAAGGTTTGTTAAAAACTTTCCATGATTATCTAGACCGCAAACTATGTTAACAAAAAATGGGTTTCAATTTATTTGACTAGAATACTGTGATGTTTTTTTTCAGGAACTCAAAATAAGATTACTGACTTCTCCAATTTTGGACCTCCCTTCCAGGAATGGTGATTTTATCATCTAAATTATTGCTTCATTGAAGGGACTTGGTTGTGTTCTAATACATAATAATCAAGTAATTGCTTTTGATTTAAGAAAACTGAATTTTAATGAGTTAAATTATCCCACATATGATTTGGAGTAAGCATATGTGGTTTTCTCTTTAAAAATTTTATGGAATAATTTATATGGATACAAATGTGAAATAAATATTGAACATAAAAGTTTGATGTATAAATTTAATCATAATTAATTGAACATGAGACAAAAGAGATGGCTGGAACTGATAAAGGATTATAATTTCACAATCAATTACTATCATGGAAAAGAAAAAAAGTGGAAGAATATTTGAGTCAAAAACATCATGCTGCATTAATCATGTTACATTTGGAACATGTACCCTTAATTAATGATTTGATGAATTTTTTTTTGGAAGTTGTTGGTTTGAGAAATTCCTCTATTTTGTTTCAGGTGTTAGTATAATCATCTCTATCAGACAGAATTAAACAATCATAGAAGGAAGACCGTGAGTTATAGAAAAAGGTAGAATTAGTTAAAAAGGGTAAGTTTCCATAATTTAACATTGATAAATATTTTGTTTTGAGATTTGGGAAGAGATTATGTGTTCCTTGTGATTCCCAGCTAAAGAAACAATTGTTAAGTGAAGCTCACAATTCTCTATTTTTACTTCATATTGGAAGCACTAATATGTACAAATTCCTTTAAGGGTATTACTGGTGGGATGGAATGAAAAGTAATATTGATGATTTTACCATGAAATTTTTGACATTTCAACATGTTAAAGTAGGGAGAAAACTACCAAATTGGATGATTCATCCGTTTTTAGTGCTATGTTGGAAAGGGGAAAATATATCCATGGACATTGGGGTGGGATTAGTAAATAATTATATAGGTAACAATATGATTTGGGTTATTCTTCATTTCTTGACTAAATCTTCACATTTTATTCCTATTTGATACATAATTTTATTTCACCATATTTTTCAATTGTACCTCATAGAGAATTCCAGGTTACGTGGAGTTCCTCTCTCCATTGAATATAACCATGATCCTAGGTTCAATTGTAACTTTTGAATATGCCTTCAGAATTCATTAACAATTGAATTAAATTTCCGCACAACCTTCCATCCCCAATTTGATTGATAGACGACATGAACAATTCAAACCTCATAATAAATTCTATGTTCTTGTTCAATGGATTACTGGGGATGTTGGGATCATCACCTTTAATTAGTTGAGTTTTCTTATAATAACTCTTTTCATTAAAGTGTATAAATAGAACCTTTTAGTAATTATATGGAAAGTGGTGTTGTAATCTATCATTTTGGGATGAATTTGGGGAGAAGAATCTGATGGGACCATGATTAGTAGATGAGGTGTCCTATAAAGTTAATATAACCCAACAACACATAATGACAACTCAGATTAGGAATAATAGTTATGCAGATCACAGGAGGAGAAAATTTTATTTCAAATTAAGTTATAATGTTTTCCTTAAAATATCTCCTTGGAAAAGTGTTATGTTTTTTTTTGATAAAGTAAAGATAAGTCCACGGTTCATTAGAGCTTTTTAATTCCTGGAGAAAGTTAGACCGGTTACCTATCGAGTAGATTTTCCTCTAAGTTTATCTCATGTACACAATTTTTTTCATTTTCTCATGTTGAGAATGTATATTCCAGATTTATCTCATGTTTTGAACATAGAAGTTGTTTAGCTGGAAGAGAAACTTTCTTACGAAGGAAAAAAAGGTCATATTGTTGACCATAGAGAGAAATTATTTTGAAATAAGGTAATTCACGAAGTTAACATTTTGTTTAGAAACCACATAGTTGAAGAAGAAACATGGGAATCTTAAAATTCAATTAAATAAAAGTATCCTCACTTGTTTAATAAGTGAATAAAAATTGAGAGGAATCAATTTCTAGAAGAGGGGGAGAATGTAACAACAGAGTTAATTGTAAAATAATTTTTTTATTATGAAATTGAATATTAAAATTCATTATAAATGTAGAATGAAATAAGCGGCATTTAAAGGAATCTATATCGATAGAATATTAACTTTACCATACGAATAGTAACATGACGATCCAAAATAGTAATATGGCCAATAGAATAGTAACATCACCTAAGAAAGTATAAATAAAATACATGTTTCTTAAATGTGAAAATTTGATTTGTTTATATAATGGAATAAGTAAATAAACGTTTTGAAAATGATAAATTAAGTTTTGGTATTTTTGTGAAATATAAATGTTTATTTATAATTTTATAATTAATTTAATGATTTAAAAGAAAATTTGTTTTCATAAAATAAATTCATAAATTAATATTATATTTTCTAATTATTATAATATAATTTTATGAGACCCTAATTATTTTTTCAAAGTATTATAAAACTAGTTATAGTTTCAAAGTTGGTATTTTTTTAATAAACTTTGAATTTAATTAAAAATTAAATTTATCATATTTAGATTTTTTTTTTCAAAAAATGGAGTTCATTTTTGAATTCTACATGTCAAAAAATGGTCCGGGTGATTTTTTGGACTTTTCTAAAGTAGTTTAATTTTTGGTGAATAGTTAAATATAGTAATTTACATTATTTAACAAATAGATGAATTATTGAACCATAGATGATGTATGTATGATGTAAGCCCATAATATCAAACTATCCTTAATTATTTAAATATATTTATACATAATTCTCAAACTACTAAATTTCTTGAGCAAAAATAATAAACTATTCAATAAAATAATAAAAAAACACTAATCTCCTCCACTTTAAACACCACCCATCATCACCACTTCTCCTCACACCTCAAAGCCTTGTAGCTTATTTAATTTCTAACCAATACATTTCTCGAGACTCTTTCCCATTTCCAAGGCCTACTAGTCTAACCAATAGTCCAAAACCAAGGCCCTTATGGAGGTTCACAATGAGATGAATTCAAGATGTTAAATCCTCTTTCATTTTCCTTTATTTTCTATTTAATTTCTTTTCTTTTACTATTCTCTCTTTACCCAACCTTATCCAATTGGAATTAATACTATATTATCATATATAAAATTCACTTTTATCATTTTTTTTGGAAAACATCATCATAAAAATCCTTCTCATATCCCTGTTAATCTAAAAATGAGAACATCATATGTGATGTGTTGATTTACCACCGTCATGGGAAATAAACATTCATTTTCCTTTTTAACACCTTCATTATTGGTCATAAAACCATTACCATGGTTACATAATATTTTATTGTACATATTATAAGTTATATAGTTTTCTAGAAACAATATATAAACATGATATTAAATAAAATGATATAAGTTTGTTCCGGTTGTAAAAACCACAAAAATAAACTAAATAAATTTCATTATGGTTTTATCTAATGAGTCATCCTCATATCAGAAAAAAAAACTATATTTTGAATCACTAAAAATTATGGGATCATTTTGATAACATTAATATCCAATTCTTAAGTTTTTCTTCCATTCTACAAGAAAATACATTACGAACTGGTCATGGAAACCATGGAAAGAACACACTTAAAATGATAAAAATAATAAAATATTATTAATAAATAGGTGGGAATATGTTATAATAAAATAACATAAGGAATTATAAATATTAATATGTTTCTATAATATATTAATAACACTCTTTGAACCATTATACAGGAGGTTTGAAAACATTTTATGTAATAATAACTTGAGGTAAGGGACTTTTCATTAAAAATCCTCTTTTAATTTTCTATTCTTATAAAATTCAAAAGGAATATTTTATAATTATTTTATTCGTATTTTATGGTTGTTTTATAGATCTTTATCATTATTTATGATGAATGGTTAGACCTATATCACTCTCCAATTCACTGGGTAATTTTATGATGGATGTTGATTGTAATGGTCATTCCAGGTGTAACTGTGATGGTTAGAGCATAAAGTAGGCGTGAGGGATACATTGTAAGGTAGTCATGAGGGTTAAAAATAACATGTTTAATGAAAGGGTTAAAATATTATATAATTAATTCCTAAAGTTACCTATATAGTTTATTTATATTTTCTATGTTTTATGGAAATCTCAGGTTTTTACATGTAAGATATAATACTTTATGGGAGAGAGGTATGTATCTCTGAAAATGTTCTAATCTGTTTATAAGTCTTAATAGGATAATAGTTTTATTCCTTCTTTTTATGTCCCTTACTAATATTTCTATTCTCATCCCATGTTTAAAAAATATTTCATAGGGTTTTATGGTTTAATAAGAGAAAAGAAGCCAAGATAATTGTTGTGAAGATTTTTCATGAAAAGAATTCATGTTATATTAAAAACATTTGTATTATAAAAAATATTGATACTATTTAATTAGTATCAACTTTATATTCATTTGGGTTTTTATGTTTTAATTATGATATAATTCTCTAAAAATCTAAACTGAAAATATATTTGGGAATGTTATAAGACTATTCTTGTTTAATTAACTAGATTATGTAATGTTTTAGGCTAAGTTCTTTTAGTACTATCCTATCAATTGATTCTCAATTTTTCCATTCGGATGTAATAAATAAAACTATCCATATAATATTTATAGTATTAAATACCCTGTAAAGGATGTGGTCAATAAGGAGGATATTAATGTAACGACCCAAACATTTGTTAATGAAAATTTATCTTGATCTAGTTAAATGTCTTATTATGTAAAATGGTTATTAACATATAAAATTTCTTGGTTTTATGTTTTTGATATTAAAATACCATTAATAATTGTGACTATTTCTAGTATAGCAGTTGAATAGTGATCACATGATTAGTATAAATATAGGGATTTAATAAATCCAATTTTCTTAGAAAAAGGAAGCGATAGCCTCATCCAGATGAATTTCTCCATAAAAAGACCAATTTTTGGATCTCGAAAATGAGGTATCATCACTAGGATTCACTCTTTACCAACATCAATCCAAGCTTCAACATGTTAAGCTTGAACAGAACCGCTTACGGGAGAAGTGGATGTTGATAGAGATTACCACCCATGTGATGTTTTCTGAGCCACCCCAAGAGTCTGTCACCATCACACACCTTACCCTTTGGTATTATATGGGTGTTATAAGGGGTTATGTAACAAGACCCTTGCAATGTGATTATGTGCATTATTTTTTATAGAATAAAGAATATACATTCATTTTATTGTTGTTACTTTATAAATAGTTTTTAAAGCACAAATAGTAATTTTTAGTTAATATTCAATTATGAAATATATTTTTATGAATTAACATATTTTTGAATTAATGAACATTGTAATAACATATTATTACAAAATTACTTTTTATTAAATATAAATTAACATATAATTTTTATGAATACAATTGGTTTTTTTATTAAGGTTTGAAAGCAGTTTTTATCAAAACCCATGAAGTAGATTTTTATTTTAAAAATATAAATTCATATATTTTGAAAATTATTCAGATAAAATCAATATTATTTTAGTAATTAGGACGTCAAAATTATTCAATAGTTAATTTTTCATAATTTCCTAAGACAGTCAAATATTTGGGTACAAATTAAATTCTGTTTAATTATATAATGTGTTTTATGACATCATAAGGACCTCATAGTGTTGTAATAAAATACTATAAATGGTTTTTTTATCCAATATATGGTTTTCCATTAAAATAATGTGATTTTATATTTGTTTTATTAATTTTATGGTGCCTTAGTGGATCCTCCAAGACTTATAAAACATTTTAACTTTTAAAATGATTTCCTTGAGAGTGTGACTGACCTCCACACAAGCAAGCCTAATATTTTAATAATTTACTCCATTGGCCTTAAAAAATAATTTTTTACATTACTCTTAGGAAAAAACCATGGTAAAAACATTGGGTTGGTTTTTGGTTTTGATTAGTTTAATGTGTGGTGCCTGAATCCTAAATAATAAAGAATTCCCTCTATTTTCTTATATAAACCCACCCAATCTCCCAATTCCTCTTCCTTAAAAGCCTTTGGAGCTTTAACAAACCCTACCCTACTCTCTCTAGAATCCTCCAAAGGCGCCCCAATCTCCAAATAAGCCTCTCTCAAGCCTCTCCCAAGCCTTTGGGATCACACTTCCAAGTAATGGATTTCTTCCTTTCTCATTTTTTTCCAAATTTAATTATGTTGTTATACCCTTTTAATTTCAATTAAAAATGTTGGGGTATGATTTCACACCTCAACCATACTTCCATCCTTATGTTTTAATGATGATAGAGACCTTTCTCTCTTATTAATTCCTCCCATTGACACCTATTATCATGCTAAAATTCCGTAAGGAATTTCTCTCTTCTCATTTACATTCCAGCAATTATTTTGTGTTATGAATCTAAATTATATTACATATGTTGGGACATGTAACTATATGATCCTTTTAATATAAATTTAATATACATATTATGATACACCCCTTTCCCTCTCATTAACCATTTTTATGAATTCTTATGTCATGTTGTTATGCTACCGAAATTGCACTGCGATTTTCCCAGCCAAAGTCATTGTGTAGGGAATACATGTTCATTTCTCTATCAAGGGTATTCACCTTTATAAACATTTACTTATTGATTATAGAGTTTCATGTATGAATTCCACATTACTTTATTTTGGAATAAATGATGATGTTTAATGAATCCATGTTATATGATCTATGTGGCACATTTATGCCTGAAATAAAATGATTAAGAAGGGTGAACCCTAATAACGCTCTAATGAATTGGGTAAAGACTAGTATAATGATACATAAAGTGCAATGAGGGTTTGATAATGATAATTCAAGTTCAATGAGGGTTTAATCATTCTACTTTAAGTGTAATGAGGGTTTACTCATTCTCAATGTGTAATGAGCCTTGTCTCATGATAATATCATGTTAAATGTTGTTGTCACATTTCCATGTTATGATAATCATGATATATCATTCCTTTATGTTAATATTTATCTTATGCTCCATTGGTATTCATATTTCCTAAAATGTACTATATTATTCATTTTATTCCTTGTTTACTTCCTTACTGGGCTTTATATCTCACCATTTTCTTATGCATGTCCTCAGGTTATCCCATGAAATGCTAAGTATGAAGAAATGTTGTGGTCATGTAAAAGAAGTTTTCAATAAATTTGTTTTTTTATTTTCTAAGTTGTTATGTAATTTTTCTAATTTCCCAAGTCACTATACCTCTTGATCCTTGTATTTTTATTAAGTGAATGATTATGTAATAAATTATGTTTAATTGTGAAATAAAGAGAAGGGTTTTTATAGTTGGTATCGGATGATAGGTTTGGTTATTTTTGGGATTAGGATTAGAAAAACCTAGTAAAAGCCTTATGGATAAGACTAGGTATAATAAAAATATAACTAAATTTTTGTGATTAATGAGTAAGTGGTCTATCAAGGAAATACAACCTTGTCTAGATACAAGAAGGTAGAGGCTGCTCTGACATAGATGTATATAGGGATAAAACCCAAAAACATTTCTTTGAGCTAGACTCTAATAGGAATTGGTGCATGACAACGGGCCTTGTTGCACTCTTGTTTACGACACTCATGGGGGATATGATTTGGTAAATTCACAAGCTTTGTATGATCTATTATTAATGGAATAAAATAATTCCCACAATAATATATTATCGGAAGTATATCATGGATAACATAGATTAAATCCTATAAATTCATAAGTTAAGGAAATAAAAGTAATTTATAATTCATTAGTTTTTTCATTGGATTACCCTTTATTTGTTACCCATAACTTTCTATTTATTCTAGCCAATGGCTGGTAATAGGAGGACTTCGACTAAAAACTGATGCGAAGATTAATGTGACGAATGTTCTAATGAGATTCCCAATCTTATGGGAGTGGGAATCATAATCTTTTTCATTATGCTCTCTCAGTTAACTCAAGTTTTGAATAGAAAAATGGGTTAAGAGGAACGTTCAACCCCCCCCCCCCAAGAAAGAACAAGTCTCAATCAAGATATTCATGAGACAAAGGCCTATTACATTTAATGGATCATCTTATCCCTCAATTTACGAACAATGGATCAACTCTATTGAGAAAATATTCTCCATCATTCAATGTTCTGAACAAGAGAAGGTGCTTATGGATTCTTATCATATGGTGGGTGAATTTTATCATTGGTGTACATTGATAAAAAAATACGAAGCCTGAGGAGTAGATCGAGGCGTTGGAATGGAAGTATTTCTGGAAAACAATTCAACAAATATTTTCCTCAAACCCTCTGACTTAATATTGAAAGGGACATCCTTAACCTCAAGAAAAAAGATGATGAGTCCATCAAAGTGTACGCAGAAAACTTCACAAGGCTTTCATGATATTCCTCCAGCTTTGACGTTACCCCTGAATGAAAGGTTGACCACTTCTTTGTTAGGATAAAACCTAGACTACAAAGTCCCTAGAGACTTATGACTTAAAGAGATATAAGGAAATTTTCCAATGTTCCCTCAAGGGTGAAATGTAGATTGGAAAATCTCAGGGGTATGATGGGGATAAGAAGCGTAAGGTGGACTTTACTTATGGTGGTCCGATGGATAAATCCAACAGTGCTAAGAAAATTCAGCACCCTACTTTCCAAATGTGTGGAAAGAAGCACCCTATAAATTGCCTAAAGGGGAAGAGGAAGTGATTTATTTGTGGAAGAGAAGGGAACCTATCCATTAACTGCCAACAAGAAAAACCTGTGTCTATGGTAGAGCAGAGGAACACAACGTTTTACCCTCAATTCACTGTTAATTTCTTCAAATGCAAAGAACCAGGGCATTTTTCAAACCAGTACCCTAAGCCAAGTGTTTTTTGAGGCAACCAACAACCTCCAAGGAAACAAGGGCGAGCTTTTTTCCATCACTACCGCTGAAGTGAACCCTGACCACAAAGTGATGAAAGGTATTCTAGTTATTCATTCATGAATAGTGAATTTAGTTTTTGATTCTAGTTCTATGAATTCTTTTATGTCCTGAAAGTTTAGTAAAATAATCCAAACACCACCAAGAACCATGGAAGTAAAGATTTCGATGAGAACAAAAAATGGGGATGTCATTGAAACCCATGAATATAACTCCTCCCCTATCACAATTTGTGGATTGAACTTCCTAGATAACCTCATCATACTTCCTCTATTATAATTTGATGCAATTCTTGACATGGATTGGATTTCCCTATATAAAGCCAACATAAATTTCAATGAGACGTAAATCACTCTTTATATGTAGAATCGACCCTCGATTCTGTAAAAGTGAAAGGAGTAGGATGAATCTTCTTTATACCAATCATCTCAAGCATAGATACTACTACCCTAGAAGCATGCATATCATTCTTATATGATTGAGTTTAAGTAATTAACCATCCTTGAAGACATGCCTATTGTGAGGGAATTCGTTGAAGTGTTTCCTAAGGAATTGTCTGGTCTTCCTCCTATAAGAGATGTTGAATTTCAAATTGATCTTATACATGGGGAGTTGCCAATATCTAAAAATCCTTATATAAGGTCTGTTGTGGAGCATGAGGAGATGAAAAAACAACTATAGGAGAATCTAGATAAAGGGTTTATACACCCAAGTGCTTCACCATGGGGTGAAGCAGTCCACTTTTTCAAGAAGTATGATGGGACAATGCGCCTTTGCGTTGATTATCGTGAGCTCAACAAAATCATGATAAATAACAAGTATCCTCTACCACAAATTGGTGACTTTCTCGATCAGCTGTGTGGATCACAATACTTCTCCAAGGTGGATTTGCGGTATGGATTTCACCAAGTAAGGGTGAAGAAGGAGGATATTCCCAAGACTACTTTTCGTACAAGGTATGAGAACTATGAATTTCTAGTAATGCTTTTCAGACTCACTAATTCTATATCAATCTTCATGGAGTTTATGAAAAGAGTATTTATAGATTACCTTAACAAACTTGTGGTAGCCTTTATAAATGATATTCTATTATACTCCAAAACCAAGGAGGAGCATGAGGAGAATCTAAGAACTGTACTAGATACCTTCAAAAAGGAGAAGCTCTATGTAATTTACATCAAGTGTGAGTTCTGGTTGAAGGATGTATCATTCTTGGGTAATATAATCACAAGAAATGAGATACCTGTGGATACCTCCATGAAAGCTGCAATTGTGGGATGGCCTAGGCCCACATCGGTAATGGATATATGTATATTCCTGGGGTTAGCTGGATATTATTTCTGATTTGTGAGAAATTTCTCATGATTTACCAACCCTCTTATCAAGATAACTCGAAAGGGGGTAATGTTTTCTTGAAGTGATGAATGTGAATAAAGCTTCAAGAAGTTGAAAAAGAGGCTTATCACCATGCATGTGTTCACACTACCGACAAGTGGAGAACTTTTTGGGGTCTTTAGTGATGATTCAAAGAAGGGTTGGAGTTGTATGTTGATGAAAAATGACAAATTCATTTCATATACTTCAAGGAAATTAAAATTTCTTGAGAAAAACTATCCAACACATGATTTGGAGTTGGATATAGTAATCTTTTATTTAAATATTTGGCAACATTACCTCTTTGGGGAGAAGTGTAAAATATATATAGATCACCAAATCCTCAAGTATATATTCATACAGAAAGAGTTGAACAAGCACCAATGAATATGGTTATAGATGATTAAATATTATGACTGGTCAATCCATTACCCCCTGGGAAAGTGAACAAGGTAACAGATTCTCTACGTAGAAAGGACCCATCAATTATATTATTGATGAGAATTGAAAAAGATCTAATCTTCTTATATTTGATGAAGATGAACATGGGAATCATAAATAAGGGAACATCATAAATCCTTTCACAAATGATTGCTCAACCGTATCTTTTGGAAATGGTAATGGATTCTTAAAAGGATGATGTGGAAATTTAGAAGAAAGTGGAAACTATCAGAAAAGGGAAAATTTCAGAGTTCAATGTTAATTAAGAAGGAATTGTGAGATTTGGGTCAAGACTATGTGTTCCATAAAATCCAGAGTTGAAGAATGAAATTTTGGAAGATGTAAATAGTTTGAATTTCTTCATTCACACAAGAAACACAAATATGTATCGAGATCTCTGAGAGCATTATTAGTGGGATAACATTAAGAAGGAAATCACTAAGTATACATTGAAGTGCATGGTATGTCAGCAGGTGAAGGTTGAGAGGTAGAAGTCTAAGGGGATGATGCAACCATTACCCATAACAACATGGAAATGGGAGAACATAACCATGGACTTTGTCACCAGACTTCCAATGACATCCAAAGGAAACAATGATATCTGGGTTGTTGTGGATCATCTTACAAATAATGCACACTTCATTGCAATTTGGGAGGATTTCTCATTGGATCAACTAGCACATATATACATCAGAGATATTATAAGGATTCATGGAGTTCCACTATCGATTATATCTGATCGAGATCCAATATTCACCTCTAAGTTCTAGAAGAGTCTTCAACATGCTTTGAATAACAATATGAACTTCAGTATGACTTATCATCCTCAACCTTATGGCCAATCTGAGAGGACTATCCAAACACTAGGGGATATGTTGACAGCATGGTTAATGGACTTCAATGAAGGATGAGATCAACATCTTCATCTAGTTGAGTTCTCATACAATAACAGTTTCCACTCAAGCATTCAAATGGCTCCTTGTGAAGCCATTTATTGGAATAGGTGCAGAACATCGACAGATTGGGATGAAGTTGGGGATTTAAAACTAATAGGTCTATAAATGGTCGAAGAAATGATGGATAAGGGTAAGGCCATCCGACAGCACATTAAAGCTGCTAAGAGTTGACCAAAGATCTATGATGAGAATCATCGATGATACCTATATTTTGATGTTGGGGAAATGGTATTCCTCCACATATCACCATAGAAGAGAGTTGTGAGATTTTGGTGGAAGGGAAAGCTTAGTCCAAGGTACATCGACCCTTTTGAGATCCTTGATTACATTGGAGCAGTGGAATATCAACTAGCACTCCCACAAAACCTGTCTCAAGTACATGATGTATTCCATGTATTTCTTTTGAGGAAGTAAATACCTGACCCATCACAGGTACTCAATATAGAGGTGGTAATATTTGATAATGACCTCTCCTATGAAGATAAGCTAGTGAAGATATTAGACTGTAAGGAAAAACTTCTACGAAATAAGACAATTCCCCTCATTAAGGTGTTGTGGTAAAACCACATGTTTGAAGAGGCAACATGGGAATCAATAGAAATGATTAAGTAGAGTTACCCACATATATTTTAGTGTGGAAAAATAAACTTTTTAGGGAAAAATTTCATAAAGGGGGAAGATTGTAACAACCCAAACTTTTATTAATAAAAATTCCTCTTTATTTAATTAAATGTATTATTATGTATAATGGTTATATAACATATGCACTTCTTTGGTTTTATGTTATTCAATTTTAAAATATTGTTAAGAATTTTGACTATTTCTAGTATAGACATTGAATAGTGATCACAAGATTAGTATAAATATAGGGCTTTAACAAATCCAATTTACTCAGACAAAGGAAGCGATGGCCTCATCCAGTAGAATTTCCCCATATGAAGCCCATTTTTCGGAGCTCAGAAAGGAGGTAGCATCATTGGTCTTCACTCTTGACCAATCCCAAGATGATCTTTAACACATTAAGCTTAAATGGAACCGCTTATGGGATAAGTGGAATTTGATAGTGATTACCACCCGAGAAATGTTATCCGAGCCACCCCAAGAGTCTTTCACCATCACACACCTTACCCTTAGGCCTTATGATAGTGTTATAAGGGGATATGTAAAAATACCCTAGCACTATTATTATTTTTATTATTTTATTATAGAAAAAAATATACATTCATTTTATTGTTGTTAGTTTGTAAATAGTTTTTAAATCACAACTAGTATTTTATAGTTAACATTCAATTAAGAAATCTATTTTGATGAGTTAATGGATTTTTGAATTAAATAATATTTTAATAATATATTATTATTAAACTAATTTTTATTAAATATAAATGATAGTATAATTTTTAATAATAAAATTGTGATTTTTATTAAGGTTTGAGAGTCGTTTTTATCAAAAACCATGAATTTTTGATAAATGTCAGTTTTTATTTTAAAAGAAAAAATTCACAAATTTAGAAAATTATTTAGATAAAAGGAATATTATTTTTTGAATTATGATGTCAAAATTATCCAATGGTTATTTTTTCATAATTTTCTAAGACATATGATTTTTGGGTAAAAATTAAATACCGTTTAATTATATAATGTGTTTTATAAAATCATAATGACCCAATAGTGATGTAATAAAATTATATAAATGAAATTTTCAGCCAATATATGGTTTAACATTAAAATAATTTGATTTTATATTTGTTTTATTAATTTTATTCTGCCATAGTGGACCCTCTAAGACTTATAAAACATTTTAACTTTTAAAACGATTTCCTTGAGAGTGTGACTCACCTCCACATAAGCAAGCCAAATATTTTAAGAATTTAGGCCATTGGAATTATAAAATAACTTTTTCCAATCCCATTTGAAAAAAAACATGGGAATAAACCACGTTTTGGTTTGTGTTTTTGATTAGTTTAATGTATGGTGTCCAAAACCTAAATAATAAAGAACTCCCTCTCTTTTCCTATATAAACCCACCAAATCTCCCACTTCCTCTTCGGTCAAGGCCTTTGGAGCTTGACCAACCCCTTACCTTCCCTCTATATAATCCTCCCAATGCTCTCCAAGCTCTCAATAAGCCTCTCTCAAGCCTATCCCAATACTTTGGGATCACACTTCCATGTAAGGGATTTCTTCCTTTCTCATTTTTTTCAAAATTTCATTATATTGTTATACCCTTTTAATTTCAATTACAAATATTGGGGTATGATTTTGAACCTCACTTGTAATTCCATCCTTATGTTTGATTAATGAGAGACCCATTTCTCTCTCATTAATTCCTCCATTGTACACCCATTACCATGCCAAAGTTACGTAAGGAATTTCTCTCTTCTCATTTACAATCAAGAAATTATTTTGTGTTATGAATCTAAATTCCATTACATATGTTGGGACATGTATATATATAAACCCATTAAAGTCCATTTCATTTAAATATTATGATACACCCATTTATTAATCATCATCCATTTTTATGAATTCTTATGTCACGCTGTTATGCTGCTGAAATTGCACCACGATTTTCAAGCCAAAGTCATTGTGTAGTGAATACCATGCTCATTTCTCTATCAAGTCTATTCACCTTTATGAACATTTACTTATTGATTATATAGTTTAATGTATTAATTCAATATTCCTTTATCATGGAATAAATGATTATGTTTAATGAATCTTTGTTATATGATCCATGTGGCACACTTATGCATGAAATAAAATGATTAAGAAGGGTGTGCCCTGATAGAGATCCAATTCATTGGGTAAATATTAGTATCATGATATTTCAAGTGAAATTAGGTTTTACCCATGCTAATACAAGTGTAATGATGGTTTAATAATTCCAATTTAAGTGAAATGAGGTGTTTACTCATGATCTATGTGCAATGAGCTATGGATCATGCTAATATCATGTTAAATGATATTACCACATTTCCATATTATGATCATCATGATATATCATTCCTTAATGTTCATTTTTCTCTTATTATCAATTGATATGACTATTTCCTAACATTTATTGTATTCTTCATGTTATGACTTTTTTAATCCCTTAATGGGATTTATAGTCCACCCTTTTCTTATGCATGTCCTCAGGTTATCCCATGTAATGCTAAGTATGAAGGAATGTTTCGGTCATGTAAAATAAGTTTTCAATAAAGTTGTTGTGTTTTATGTTTTAAGATGTTATTTAATGTTACTAATTTACCAATATACTAGAACCCTTGATCCTCATAGTTTTCTTAAGTGAATGTTTATGTAATAAATTATATTTATGTGTGAAATAAAGAGTAGGGTTGTTATAATTAAAGTACCTAGTCATGGAATTATCTATCTACCATTAAATAGTAAATGGTAGAGTCTCTTATAACTATTATAATGACTCAATGATATAATGGACATTTATTGGGGTGGGTGGGGAATAAATGTTGTCACAATTTATTTCCATTGGGGTTTTTTTATTTTTATCACTACACCTTTTTGGTGAATAGATATAATTTTATTCTTCTTTTACTTGGTTTGAAAGAATGCAATGAAAAATAAAAAAAATTAAATAAAGTCTAACATGAATTTTTGAACTAGGTTTACCTATAAGATGTATGAATATGATCATATTGTATGGTTAATATTATCTCACTCACACACTCTTTTTTATTTTATTATCAAAATGAAGAGTAGGTGAACTAGTATCCTTGAACCTATTTTTTGAGCACCAATTGGGTTATATAAAGATCCAATTTTGTCTTCCAAAGTATCTAAAACATAATAAGTATTCTACTTAGGATACATGATTTATATTTCTCCTATTTAAAATTGATTAGTATAAATACTTGAGCCTCTACTAGACTAAATTTATCTTATCACCTTCCTCAAATAAGTAATAAACATAAATGATAACCTCCTTAAAAACAATTTTCAACTAGATGTCTCACTTCTTATTCATTCCTTATAGAATATAAATATAATAGGATATTCATCATATTTTTCTTCAATATGATTAATTTTTAGATGTAATAAAATAGGCTTCTATCAATCTTCTATTCCTTTTAAATACTTAATAATGATCTCTTTAAGCTCCCTTGGTTAAATTCTTTCTCGTGATGCACTAAATATTTAGAATAATAAGCGGAAAAATATATCTCTATTTCACAGTATCTTCTTCCTCCCCTGCCTTCCCATATTTATAAACTAAAAAATAATAATGAAGAATATTAATTAAATAATTTGAATATGGAAATCCAAATTTACACACACCTTTGATTTTGAAATATTTCCCCACTAGAATCACATAGGTTTTCCATACCATGATAAAAATTTATGAAAAACTCTCAACTAATATTAGGGAATTTCATCCCATGAACCTTAACTAAATTTCCATAAATACCTATAATTCCCTCTTTTAAACTAGTCAATAATATTCTAAATAAATCATCCATCACTGACCTTTAATAATTATTTTTCAAATATTTATAGTTAAAAATATTGAATCATATAATAGAGATATTAATAATTAATTACCATATAATTCAACTCATGGGTATTCTTGAATAAAAAATAATACACAATATCATTATATTTTATAATGAAAGAATACCTCAAAATCAATAGATTTAAAACTCACATTTTCCTAAAATAATAGATTTTAAAAATATATATATCTTACATATCATATTTACCATATTCTATATCATTTTTAACCATAGAATAAATATTATATGAGGTTATTTTCATCTTAGGTATAGTCTAGAATATCTTATATATCATTATTTTACCTTGTAATTTTAAAATTTTCACTAATAAATATCTTACATACCATTTGTGAGATATTAAATATAAACTAAAATATCTTACATTGCACATGGAAAATCATAAATTACACATGAAATATGTTACATATTACAATGAATTCTTTTCCTTTATCACATTTATATATGATCAATAGAATATAACTTATATAAACATAAATAAATTACAATTTATAGGGAAATGTTATGTAACAATTGAAATATGTTACTTATCACACTATAAAACTTGTAGTTCTTTTTTAATTCTTTATAAACTCAATAATATTATGTGCGGAATAATTTTTCAATTTTATAGAGTTCTATAGCTTAAATTATTTAGAATTAATCTCTAAACTTATCTAAATAGATAAAAACATCTAAAAAATATCAAACACTTTGAATTGATTTGGATAAATTCAAATCATATTTAATCATTATTAGAATAATTCCAAAGCTTTATCATCACCTTTTATTAACTCAATTTAATCCCTTAATATATTATAAGTACCCACTTAATATATTAAAAGCCTTAAAATATGAAAATACTTAGAATTGATCAACATAAAATTATTTAAAAACTTTTATTGTTCTCCAAAATCACTACCTCATAATATTTTTTATAGATATATGATTATCAATATTCTTCACACTCTATAGGAAAACACACCAATTGTTTATTTTGATCTAATTAAACAAAATTTTACTTGAAATTTCAAGTAGAAACATGATTAACTTACAAAAATATTTACCATGTGAATAATATCCATTAACATCACCAATGGTTTCGTTTTAATTACCCTATATTCCAATCATTTGTCGAACCACCTCAATTTCTTTAATAAGTTTATTTATCTAGAATAAAACTTGAGGGAACTTCTATCTCCATGATACATGATGTTATTTAATCTAATCAACTCAGTACTTTTAGATAACCTTTATTATATTCTCTAATCAACATTTTATTCCAATATTCTCTTGTTAACATATATTATCATGATTCTTATTTTAGAAAAATTCAAATTGACAATAAGTGTATTAAAAAAATCTATCCATTCATATTTTCTATCGATACCCATATAAAAATGCATGAAAATATATTTTTTTATTTTATTCTCTCCCACTTATTGAAAATAAATACAAAGGTAGATCCCAAATATCTATGTCATAAATTAATGAAATCCAAGTCTAGGTTATTCATCCTTAGTGTATAAAACAATAGTGACTAATTAACTTCTCAACACCTGAAATTTATAGAAATTTATTTCTTAATTGGTTCGCATATCTAATTGGATTGATCAATCCAACTTCTAAACCTTAACATCATACATTATATTTATAAAATAATATTTATATAATATTTAAACATACATCTTAAATGAAACTATCCATGAAATTTTACAAAATTATATATTTTCATAAAATAATATCTTCTGGTATTTTTCTAAATCTTATCCACATTAAGGGATACACTCTAATTATAATTCATCAAGGTCGATGTCTTCATAAAATAAGTTTAAAGATAAAAAATTATAGATCACTTCCATGATGGTAACTTATAATATTATGTCCAAATTTAAAAAACATATTCAACTCCTTAGTTCTTCCCCTAAAAATAATTACAACCTTCATTTCTTTGTATAGAAAGAACAAATGTAATATATATGGAAATAATGTGGGAATTCAAAACTCCTTAGTGATATAAATGAGGTTTAGAGTTGATTATAAACCATGATGCTCATTTATACTATAATATAATAGTTATAGAAATATTCATACTTGTTCCCTTAATTTTCAACTAATTATACTCTAGGAGAGACATAGATCCTTTGATTATTTTAAAAACCTCTTTATGTGTAATTTTTTTCTTTTGAATAATAATTAAAGAAAATGAACTTCTTGCCACAAGATTAAATTTTATAAAAATATTTTCTTGGGATAGTAATATAATATACAATATTTAGAACTATGTATAACATCATCATACTTTCAATACATATCCTCGATAAATTTTGGGTCAATATTTTTATATAACATCCTATGAAATTTAATTTTTCATTATTGTTGAATTTCTTACTTAAATATTCAACTTACATTCTCTTCGTTTTTTCTAAATTTATTTCTATTTGAAATTATGTTATTTAAATTATCATACTTTATCAAGTTACATGATCATATTTATTATATCTTACACATGTTTTCTCATGAATCATTAAGTTACAGTTTTTTAAAACAACTTATGAGATTTAATTACTTTTATGGATGTATTCAACCCAAAAAAAATTATTATTTCTCCCAAAGATTGATTTCATTATTAATCTAAATTTCATCCATTTAAACCAACACTCATGGATTTCTAGCCAAATTCCATAGTGTCTCTTATTTTTATATAGTGTAATCAACTTCTTTTTGTAGGTGTACCATTATTCATAACCTTATTTGAATAACTTAGTAATCAACCATTTTATGATTTAAACCCAAGGGTAACAAAATTTCATTCTTCGATATGGTTTTATTCATCTTTTGAGGTATTTTCTTCTTAATATCTTTCCGCACATGTTTGGTAGATTTGGACCAACATGATTCTTCACTATTACCACTCCTGTTGAAATTTCCATACATATTCTTCAAACATTCAAAAAATTTAAATATAGGTAGATTATTTATGTTTAAATTATATGTAAATTTATTTTTATTAATTCTTATCCCCCTTAAATTAGTTTTTCCATGACTTTCATGGATTTACATATTATTCCAATGATCAATACTTTTCTCACCTTTTTATCAAGTCTCATCTTGTGTCACTTTCAAATTTTCAAGTATAACATCAAATTAAATAAAATTCATATTGAGGATATTTTTCTTATCCTCAACTAAATTTAATCAGTCTTCAAAAGTTGTGTTAATATTGATAAATTGGTATTACTATATTATATTCTTCTATTACTGTAACGACCCGAATTTTTAAATAAATATTGTTTCCTAATTTTATGCGTTATTTTTATTACTCAAAAAAAATGTTTTATTTGATAAACATGATTATAAATAAAATGAGACCATTGGTTTTTGAGTGTTATATGACCATCGGTCAATATGACCACCGTGAACAAAATGTTTTGATTATTGTCTCTAAATTTAAGTAATCTTGGTTAATTATTATAGAAAGAAGATTTGATGGCCTCACCTAGTAGCCTTGGGCCGATCGAAGCCCATCTAACAGAGATTGGGAAGGAGGTAGCACCATTGGCCTTTGCTCTGGACCAAACCCAAGCCGAACTTCATCATGTGAAGCTAGAACGGAATCGCCTTCGCGAGAAGTTCAAACTGATAGAAATTACTACTCGGGCAATGTTGACCGAGCCGCCCCAAGATTCTATCACCCTAGCACACCTTACTCTTAGGTCCTATGCTGGTATTATAAGGGGCTATGTAACGAGACCGTAACTGCCTTTTGTAATCCTTGTTTTAAATAAAAATTGGGATTTCTGCTTATGATGAAGTTTATGAATTTTCAAATGACCGGATAAAAATAGTATGCATATTTTTGATGAATTTTCAAAAGAATATTTTGAAAGAAAATGTTTATGTAAACCTTAAATAACTTAAAATGTGTAATGATTTTCGAAAAATGGTCTTCTACAATTATGTTCAGTACAAAATTTGGAGTCTAATAAGATCAACTTGATTTTTGATGAATAGTAAATTATGAATAGTGATTTTATGATTAGGATTAGTAATATGACCAAATGGATTAGTAATATCACTTAAAGAAAGTTTTAAAATAATCTAGGCACCTTGATTAAGTATTGTGATTCAATAAAATAGTTAAATAACGGTTTCATTAATTATTATTCAAGTATTAGTTTTTTCGGATGAATAGTGTTTTTTAATTAAAAATTTAATTAAAAATAATTAGAAAATTATTTTTATAAAAATGACTTTATTTTTGAACTCAGAGCATCGATATTATGTTATGGTAATTTTTGGGGATTTTTCTGAAAAAATGAATTTTCGATGAATAGTGTATTTATTTAAAAATAAAATTAAAAATATTTAGAAAATTATTTTTATAAAATGGAGTTCATTTTTGAAATCATAGCATTGATATTTGGTTAAGGTGAAATTTTGGGATTATTCTGAGAAAGTTGAATTTTCGGTGAATAGTGAAAGTATAGTTTTTAAGTTACGGGTGTTTAATGACATCATTAAATGATGTATTAAGTATATATTCAATATGTTCGAATTATGAATAGTGATATAAGGTATGAGGTGTCCCAAGTGGCCAATACCATGGGCAAATACCATGGGCAAGCCAATGGTTTTGCCAAAACCACTAATGAGGTGTCCCTTGGCCATTAATGCTTTGTCCCCTCACTTTCCCTATAAATACCCACCCTTTCCTCCTTTAGTTTTCACTCCCAACTCTCCCCCAACGAAGTTCTGGTCTTCTTACCTTCCAAGGAGTCCTCCCAAGGTGCCCCCAAGCCCTCAAGGTCCAATCCTTTGAGTTTCAAGAGTCACGTTTTAAGGTAAGGGATCCGACCTCTCTCTTTCGTTTCAAGTAATCTCTTTTATGTCATTTCTTTTATACTCCATGTTCTTATGTTGGAGGATGTTATTTTATATTCATCATACTGCCTATTTCATGTTCATATGATGAGAGACCCCCCCTTTCTCTCATCAATTCGTTTTAAGAATGTTTAAGTGGCGCCGTTAGGCTGCCAAATTTTTAAGGGATTCTTTCACCTTCCTCGTTTTCAAGTTCTATTTTCATTCAAGTCTTTCATGTTCCTTTTTATTATGTTGGGGTATGATCTCTAAATTTATCATACTGATCTTTTATGATCATATGATGAGAGACCCCATTTGATCGCTTCAATTCAGTATTTTGAAGTTGTAAGTGGCGTCGTTAGGCTGCCGAATTTTTAAGTGGTTCTTCACCCTTCTCGTTTTGAAGTTCTACTTTCATGTCAATTATTTCAAGTTCCTTTTTGTTATATTGGGGTATGGTCTCTATATCTATCATACTGGACTCTTATGTTCATATGATGAGAGACCCCATTTGATCGCTTCAATTCAGTATTTTGAAGTTGTAAGTGGCGCCGTTAGGCTGCCGAATTTTTAGGTGGTTCTTCACCCTTCTCGTTTTGAAGTTCTACTTTCATATCAATTCTTTCAAGTTCATTTTTGTTATGTTGGGGAATTATCTCTATATCTATCATACTGAACTCTTATGTTCACATGATGAGAGACCCTATTTGATCTTTTCAAATCATTTTTGTTGATGTTTAAGTAACGCCGTTAGGCTGCCGAATTTTCATAAGAGAAATCTAAATTTTTTTTTTCCTTCCATGTTTTTTCATTTCAAATGGTATGTCCCTAAAATTTCATTACCATGTCCATATGTCCTTCTTATTCTTTCACCCTACTGTTTTATGGATCATTTATGAGAGGGTGACCCATGTCCCCTCTCATTTCAATGTTTTCTAAAACCCCGAAACTTAGCTGTTATGCTGCAGAATTTTCCCCTCAAAATGCCTCTCTCTTTTCTCAAAAATTATTTTATGTTATAAAGTGAATACTCAATGCTCTTATTTCTACAAGGGTATTCACATATATATCAAAATGTTCCATTTTAAATTCTGGTATTTACATACATGAGACCCACCTTCCTTTTCTGTGGGTTTTAAAGTGATATAAAGATCATGTCTTTAAAGCAGTTTTTAAAAAGTTATGATTATGAAATGAAACCCATTTCCTTTATGCTATATGGGTTATTTATGAAAATTTTTTTGATGATATATGTGTCTCACATGATAATAAAGGCAAATTTAAGGGTGCGCCCTGATAGCGCTCCAATGCATTGGGTAATGATGTAACCACTAGAGATTACAATTTTCACGATACCTTGGTGAATAACCTTGGTAATTTTAAAATGACACCTTGGGGATGGACCTTTGTGATATGTTCATGATTGTCTATGTTAAATGATGTAGCCACATCTTCAAGTTATGAAAAAGTTTTATTTTTATTATGATATGCCTCATGATTTCATTTTCATGCCTTAAAGTTCTTTTCATGACTTTATTGATGTATCTCAAGTTCATATGTAAAATGTTTCACTTGTTTCCCTTGCTGGGCCTTCTGCTCACCCTTCCTTTTTATGTATGTACCCAGGTTATGAGATGCAGTAATGAGCCTAGGGTGAACATGAGGAGAAGCCTTTCAAGTGTTTAAGAAGAATGTTTTTTTTGTTTTATGTTCCTTGTTTCCAAGACACTAAACCTTAAAGATCCTCAGTTCCGTGTAATGGAATGAAAAGTTATGTTATAAAAAGACGGGATGCTATAGTTGGTATCAAAGGATGGTTTAGTTATTTGTGGAAATTAGGATATAAAAACTTTAGGAAAAACCCTATAGAAGAGTTTAAATATAGGAAGTCTTCTTGGTATTTTGGTGAGTATTGAGTAAGGGGTTTACAAGCAAATACATCCCTGTCTGGATACGAGCAGGTAGAGGTGGCTCTGGCACAGATGTACATAGGGGTAAAACCCGAAAACACCGCTTTGAGCTAGACTCGAACGGGAACTGGTACACGACAACGGGCCTTGCTGCACTCTTGGTTACGACACTCCCGGGGGATATGCTTTGGTAAATTCATAAGCTTGGTATGAACCATTGTTAAAGGAATAAAGATAAAATAAAATAAAGGTTCACATAAGAATATATGATCATTCATAACCTAGATGGGAACCTAGGAGATCACAAGTTAGGGTATACCTTTCATATACAAGTTATCCTTATATGCTTTCAGTTCCTTTTCATGATTATTAGCTAATTACTTAAGCCCCTAATTATGCTTCTCTTCTTAGTTAATGGTGGGAAATGGAAGAACATGTTCTGAAAACCAATGTGATAGGAAATGCAACAATTTTCGTATTAATATGACAGGGATGATTAGGGGATTAAAATATGATTATTATTTTGTAAGACGTTCGTTATTTTGGGAACCATATTTGATCGAGGTAAATAGATTACTACGGTATTTTCATTGAGGAGTAAGGTTGACTTATATTTTGAAGAATCGATGAATAGAAGGTGAACTTATAGTAATTTAGGTTACTTATGGGAATGACTAACCTATCTTGGGTAAAATATGTTTAGGTTAGCTACTTTTGTTATAAGATGTTAGGAGTGGTTGATGTTGTCTGGAGATGAACAATGAAGTTGTTTTGGAAGACTATGTTATCAAATCCTTCTTGTATTTGGGTTTCAATCTTAGTTTGGTTTATTTTGAGGAATTTTAAGGACCGTTATTTATGGAGTGGTCTATGATGAACGTTGGGTAGTACCATGGAACTTTGAAGATTTAAAAGTAGGTTCTATTCCTATGGGATTCTTTCTTTTTGAAGAGTTGTTTTACCTTAACCTTTCTGTTTTTGGGATAATGTTTAAAGATAGAAGAAATAGATAGTTAATCTTTTGTAGATTATGTGATTCTATAGAAGATGATTCTTGTGCTTTTATGAGACCAAGTGTTTTTGAATTCTCATCATTTGGCGAAAAGATTAGTGTTGGTAGGGACTTGTTAAAGGATGAAACTCTACTTGAAGGTAGGTATATTTTCTTATGTTTTTGTTCTATGTAGTAAATAAAATCCTCAAAATTATGAAAAGAAATGTAAAACAAAAAATGTTGTTGGTTTACGTTTCCTACTAGGTAATCAAAGACCGTTTACACACATCATAAGTTTGGGATTTTCTCATGGTTAACTTTCTCATAATCATGTTCTCTATCACTCTCCCTCAGAACTTGACCCTTTGTTTTTCCCTCCATGTCCATGTTTTCCTACATGGAACCCTAGTGTGGGTTAACTCAGGTGACCTTTGTACTTCCCTTTCTTTCTTTTAAAGTAATAGTTTTACTGACTCCTTTTCCGATTTGGGACTTTCAATGAAATTTAAAAACCCAATTTTTAAAAAAAATTGCGAGGACGCAATTTCTTAAGGGGGGAAGATTGTAACGACCCGAATTTTTAAATAAATATTGTTTCCTAATTTTATGCGTTATTTTTATTACTCAAAAAAAATGTTTTATTTGATAAACATGATTATAAATAAAATGAGACCATTGGTTTTTGAGTGTTATATGACCATCGGTCAATATGACCACCGTGAACAAAATGTTTTGATTATTGTCTCTAAATTTAAGTAATCTTGGTTAATTATTATAGAAAGAAGATTTGATGGCCTCACCTAGTAGCCTTGGGCCGATCGAAGCCCATCTAACAGAGATTGGGAAGGAGGTAGCACCATTGGCCTTTGCTCTGGACCAAACCCAAGCCGAACTTCATCATGTGAAGCTAGAACGGAATCGCCTTCGCGAGAAGTTCAAACTGATAGAAATTACTACTCGGGCAATGTTGATCGAGCCGCCCCAAGATTATATCACCCTAGCACACCTTACTCTTAGGTCCTATGCTGGTATTATAAGGGGCTATGTAACGAGACCGTAACTGCCTTGTGTAATCCTTGTTTTAAATAAAAATTGGGATTTCTGCTTATGATGAAGTTTATGAATTTTCAAATGACCGGATAAAAATAGTATGCATATTTTTGATGAATTTTCAAAAGAATATTTTGAAAAAAAATGTTTATGTAAACCTTAAATAACTTAAAATGTGTAATGATTTTAGAAAAATGGTCTTCTACAATTATGTTCAGTACGAAATTTGGAGTCTAATAAGATCAACTTGATTTTTGATGAATAGTAAATTATGAATAGTGATTTTATGATTAGGATTAGTAATATGACCAAATGGATTAGTAATATCACTTAAAGAAAGTTTTAAAATAATCTAGGCACCTTGATTAAGTGTTGTGATTCAATAAAATAGTTAAATAACGGTTTCATTAATTATTATTCAAGTATTAGTTTTTTCGGATGAATAGTGTTTTTTAATTAAAAATTTAATTAAAAATAATTAGAAAATTATTTTTATAAAAATGACTTTATTTTTGAACTCAGAGCATCGATATTATGTTATGGTAATTTTTGGGGATTTTTCTGAAAAAATGAATTTTCGATGAATAGTGTATTTATTTAAAAATAAAATTAAAAATATTTAGAAAATTATTTTTATAAAATGGAGTTCATTTTTGAAATCATAGCATTGATATTTGGTTAAGGTGAAATTTTGGGATTATTCTGAGAAAGTTGAATTTTCGGTGAATAGTGAAAGTATAGTTTTTAAGTTACGGGTGTTTAATGACATCATTAAATGATGTATTAAGTATATATTCAATATGTTCGAATTATGAATAGTGATATAAGGTATGAGGTGTCCCAAGTGGCCAATACCATGGGCAAATACCATGGGCAAGCCAATGGTTTTGCCAAAACCACTAATGAGGTGTCCCTTGGCCATTAATGCTTTGTCCCCTCACTTTCCCTATAAATACCCACCCTTTCCTCCTTTAGTTTTCACTCCCAACTCTCCCCCAACGAAGTTCTGGTCTTCTTACCTTCCAAGGAGTCCTCCCAAGGTGCCCCCAAGCCCTCAAGGTCCAATCCTTTGAGTTTCAAGAGTCACGTTTTAAGGTAAGGGATCCGACCTCTCTCTTTCGTTTCAAGTAATCTCTTTTATGTCATTTCTTTTATACTCCATGTTCTTATGTTGGAGGATGTTATTTTATATTCATCCTACTGCCTATTTCATGTTCATATGATGAGAGACCCCCCCTTTCTCTCATCAATTCGTTTTAAGAATGTTTAAGTGGCGCCGTTAGGCTGCCAAATTTTTAAGGGATTCTTTCACCTTCCTCGTTTTCAAGTTCTATTTTCATTCAAGTCTTTCATGTTCCTTTTTATTATGTTGGGGTATGATCTCTAAATTTATCATACTGATCTTTTATGATCATATGATGAGAGACCCCATTTGATCGCTTCAATTCAGTATTTTGAAGTTGTAAGTGGCGTCGTTAGGCTGCCGAATTTTTAAGTGGTTCTTCACCCTTCTCGTTTTGAAGTTCTACTTTCATGTCAATTATTTCAAGTTCCTTTTTGTTATATTGGGGTATGATCTCTATATCTATCATACTGGACTCTTATGTTCATATGATGAGATACCCCATTTGATCGCTTCAATTCAGTATTTTGAAGTTGTAAGTGGCGCCGTTAGGCTGCCGAATTTTTAGGTGGTTCTTCACCCTTCTCGTTTTGAAGTTCTACTTTCATATCAATTCTTTCAAGTTCATTTTTGTTATGTTGGGGAATTATCTCTATATCTATCATACTGAACTCTTATGTTCACATGATGAGAGACCCTATTTGATCTTTTCAAAACATTTTTGTTGATGTTTAAGTAACGCCGTTAGGCTGCCGAATTTTCATAAGAGAAATCTAATTTTTTTTTTCCTTCCATGTTTTTTCATTTCGAATGGTATGTCCCTAAAATTTCATTACCATGTCCATATGTCCTTCTTATTCTTTCACCCTACTGTTTTATGGATCATTTATGAGAGGGTGACCCATGTCCCCTCTCATTTCAATGTTTTCTAAAACCCCGAAACTTAGCTGTTATGCTGCAGAATTTTCCCCTCAAAATGCCTCTCTCTTTTCTCAAAAATTATTTTATGTTATAAAGTGAATACTCAATGCTCTTATTTCTACAAGGGTATTCACATATATATCAAAATGTTCCATTTTAAATTCTGGTATTTACATACATGAGACCCACCTTCCTTTTCTGTGGGTTTTAAAGTGATATAAAGATCATGTCTTTAAAGCAGTTTTTAAAAAGTTATGATTATGAAATGAAACCCATTTCCTTTATGCTATATGGGTTATTTATGAAAAATTTTTTGATGATATATGTGGCTCACATGATAATAAAGGCAAATTTAAGGGTGCGCCCTGATAGCGCTCCAATGCATTGGGTAATGATGTAACCACTAGAGATTACAATTTTCACGATACCTTGGTGAATAACCTTGGTAATTTTAAAATGACACCTTGGGGATGGACCTTGGTGATATGTTCATGATTGTCTATGTTAAATGATGTAGCCACATCTTCAAGTTATGAAAAAGTTTTATTTTTATTATGATATGCCTCATGATTTCATTTTCATGCCTTAAAGTTCTTTTCATGACTTTATTGATGTATCTCAAGTTCATATGTAAAATGTTTCACTTGTTTCCCTTGCTGGGCCTTCTGCTCACCCTTCCTTTTTATGTATGTACCCAGGTTATGAGATGCAGTAATGAGCCTAGGGTGAACATGAGGAGAAGCCTTTCAAGTGTTTAAGAAGAATGTTTTTTTTTGTTTTATGTTCCTTGTTTCCAAGACACTAAACCTTAAAGATCCTCAGTTCCGTGTAATGGAATGAAAAGTTATGTTATAAAAAGACGGGATGCTATAATTACAATAATGCATCAAGATATTTTACCTTATTATAATTTAAACATTTTTAATAATTATTGAAATCAAAGAAATTATTTTATTTTTCATCCATTGCATGGAACTTATTCTAAAGACCTTTCAAGTAATTTTCTATATTTTGGGTTGAATTTATAAAATTATTTGTTTCTTTTGGGAAAAATATGTAATAAATTCATTCATATCACTTTTTGAGTTAACTTTTTTGGTGAGTTTTGTACAAAAAAATATATTTTGACCCATTACTTACTCTATTATACTAGCATCTTTTTCAGGTTAGTGATATTATTATTCATGTCTCTAAGAGATTAAAAAATAAAATTAATAAATTTATTAGAAAATATCATTATGGGATTCCAAAAATAAGCACATGAATTTCCATATGATTTATGATATGATTCCTTATAGATGTGATATTTCCCACTTATATATGATTTTTTAAAGATACATTCTTAATAAAAAAAATTATACACCTCTTATTATTGAAAATGTTTTGAATAACCCAAGGTAGACATGTTTTATATCTTTTCAATGTTATATTTTTCAACCAAATATTTTCTATCAATGCAAGATTTTATTTCTTCATGGTTAAATCATGTGGAAATAATTTTTTCTCCCTATTTATTCATGAGCATTGTATTATCTTAAAATTTTTATTCAATATAAAATTTAAAAATAGATTTAATATAATGATATCCACTTTGAATACCATAAATTAGTTGATATTAATAATTTTTTTATTTATTTTATGAGTTCTTTATCAATTTATTTTCATCATTATTCTTCATGTTCTTCAAATTTATGGAAGGAATTTACTCTATAGTTTCTTTGGAGTGGAAATCACTAAATTCTTAAAATATAAACTTTTTAAATCCATTGGTAAAGAAATAATAGTCCTTTAAAATGTGAAATATTTATATTATTGAGAATCCAATTAGTGGTAGCACCATTTCTATGATAATAATTGTTATGATCACTCTAAAATGTTACCAACACTGAGTGATGGTGCATAACTGTTGTAACATTTTATTTAAATTCTTTATTTTTTGTTTTTACCTATCTAAATTTTATATTAATGAATACTTTTTTCTTCTTATATCTCTTGGGTTTAATACATGTAATTATAAATAGGAATATAAATAAAAAGGAACAAAAAAAATTATTATCAATTTTTACCTCTAAGATGGATGACCACAAACCCAGTGTATTATGGATATTAAACAATTCAAAAACTATTTCTATTTTATTATCATGAAGAATAATAGGAAAGGTCACATCTTTGAACCTATTTTCTTATAACCAAAATGGTTATATATAAGCATAAACATTTTATTATTTAATATTTAGCACTAAAAAGGTCTTCTATTTGGAATAGAAGTTTTAAAATCCTCCTCATAAAAATATAATCGGTAGAAATCATCATGTATCTACTATATTGGATGAATCTATTCTCCTTCCAATGATAAGAAAAACTATTAAAGGGATTCCTCTTAAAAACAATCACAACTGGTTGTATCATTATTTTTGTATTCTTTACACTGTATATATATCCAAGGCCGGTCTACACATAATTCTTCAAATGGTTGATATATTCAGTTTCAATAACATTCATTTATCTCAATATTATATTCTTTTTCAATTCTCATGAATTGTCTCTCATTTCCACATTGTTTTTCCATTTTTCTATGAAACATTGAATTTTCAAAATAATAGTAGGAACAATATTTCTACATCAAAATAAGTTTCTCCTCCTCCCCTTCTTCAATTTATATACTCAAAAATAATCTTGAGGAATATTATTTCTACAATTTATATATGGAAATGTTGGTTTGGTTTAGCTTTGTTTCTAGAATATTTTTTACTAAAACCACATGGGTTTTCCATCCCATGATCCTCTATTGATAATAATATCCAATGTGATATCATGGTCCGTCCCCCCACGATCATAAAAATATTCTCCATAAATACCCTTGATTTTATCATTTAAATTGGATCCGAATATTCATGATAAATACTTAAACTTTGACCTCTAATAATGATTTCTCAAGTCATCATATTGGAATGACTGAAAATTACATTTTTATTGAAATTGTGAAATTATAAAAAAACAAAAAACAACTATTATGGTGGATAGAAATGGTGAAGACCAAGGGAATCACCCCTAACAATAAAATTTATGATAATTTGGTAAGGAACCTAAACTGAAATATATAATGATCATCTCATATGGAACTACTTTACTAGATAAATCATCTATTGTAATGTTTCATTCTCTCCATGTATTCCTAACCTTCATACCCTGATCCAACATCATACTTCCCTTCCTAATTAGATAGTCCATCTACCATTGTGGACTAGTCCCTCCTTCCAGTAACTCAACTAGCACTTTGAAGTATATTTCCACTTCTTTAAGAATAAGGTTTTATAATATTCACAATAAGATAATAATGATGCTCAAGGGAATTTATTTTTGAAAAACATAAGAAAAAGTTTCTGATAGTAGGGAGATGGTGACGCTCTCGGGTGAAAGAAGGGTTAACCCTAACAACGCAGATCAAGGGTTCCAAGATGAGAGATCCTTCGTAGACGTTGTCTCGGGTAGAATCCCTCGCACAGAATTGAAGACCTCCGGTACTCTTTCTCCAAAATCCTACAGACACAGAGGCCTATCGGCGATTACTTTCTCCAAAGAAGAGGTACTCAATCTTGCTTTGGATCTCCGGTTTGTTCTTGTCGGTCGATTTTCCAAGAACCACCCTTCTATGTTCTTCTTACGCAAAACACTTGAGAATATAGGTTTTACAAACTTTCATATTGGATTGTTGAACCCTCTGTATGTTGTGTTTCGGTTCTCCTCGAATAACGATTATTATCAATTTTTGATTCGTAGATCATGGTCTTTTAGGGGGGCTTATTTAAAGGTCTTTAAGTGGTCTCCAGGTTTTGAATTAGGTTCTGAGCCCCCTATTGTTCCAATTTGGATCGGTTTCCCAGGATTTCCTTTGCATCTGTTTAAGCAAAGCGCTCTATCTGCCATTGCAAGTCTATTTGGAACTCCGATTAGATTAGATTCTACCACCATGAACTTGTCTCGTCCCTCAGTTGCTAGGATCTGCACTGAGATTGATATATCACAAGAATTGCCTTCCATATTCTGGCTCCAGAATGGTGATAAAGGTTATACTCAAGAGGTGGTTTTTGAAAATGTTCCACCCTACTGTAACTGCTGCTACAAAGTGGGTCATTCTTTGGAGGAATGTGAGTCAAAAAATTTGAACCACCTCAACCTCGCTGCAAAACAGTTTGGGTAGAAAAATCTAATGCTAAAATTAACTTGGATCTTCCTAAATCATCCACTACTAAGGACTTTGTGATTCCCATTACCAATGATGTCTTCGGGACCTCCAATGTGCATCCTAAACCTTGTGATTATTTACTGAACCGGGGGGATCATGGAAATATTTCTCTAGATAAGGGTGAGAAGGAGTCTCCACCCACTGTGGAGAATGCTAATACACATCATAGCCCCTCACCCTCACTGGAGCTAATGACGAAAGTGCCAATACAAGATGACTTTCAGGAAAATGAGGAAAAGGAGAGGTGTGATGAATTTGAAAATAGTCTCTCTCAAAATATTGAGGAGGATAAAGCTACTTTCACTGAGGAAGAATACCTTAAGGACATGGCCAGGAAGGGTAAGAAACCAATAGTGGATGTAGATGGGTTTATTACCCCCAACCCTAAAAAAACTAAAAAGCGTAGGGATTTTTCTCATGTAGAGAGGACTATTGTCACTCGATCCTTGGATATTTCTAGAAAGATTGTATCTGACTTTATTAAAAATCAACCTGTAGAGAAGGAACAACAAGCTGAAAGGGTTGATGAACCAATTATGTCAGTTTGTGAAGATTCTGATTCTTCAGTGAGACTCAAATATGATATCCTATTCAATTCTTTTAGAAAAGTCGAGATTACTAAGAGCATTTACTTGGCGGAAAAGTAGGACATATTCAATGACAGAATCAGGAAAGAATTCTTGTTCTAGTCTTGCTCTGATGTCCTATATTGGTCTCTCTTGATCTCCTGCTGGTTTTTTCTGTTTTTTTTTTTGCTTCAAGCGCTTCTTGTTGGACCTTGTTTGCTGGACCTGGTTTACCTATTCAAGCTGGATTCTGCTGGGTTTTGCTCAGTTTTGTTTCCTACACATTTTTTACTAAGTTTGGAGTCTATTTCAAGGTTGTTTTCTAGGACATTCGTTGCTATTTTTCCCTGTCTGGCTTTGGGTTTTATGAGAAATCTTGCTCCTGGAGATACCTGCTTACTGGACTCTTGTTGTCTCATCCATTTGGTTTCCTCTATCTATTAATTGTTCGAAATTTACTCCTGTTTCTTGCTATTCTGCTATGCTTGAAGATTGGATCTGGTTTTCTTGGAATGCATGCACCTGGACTCTGTGATTCTGTTTAAAGTTTAAACATTATGTGGGCTACTTTGGGAACGATTGCTTATTATGACCTGTTTATGTTCTCTTTTTCAGCGCTGGTAGTTCTGTTATGTTTCTTAGTGGTTATTTGGGCTCTGCTAGCTCTGAGCGCTATTCTTTGGTTGTGGTTCTCCCTGTTATCGCATGGTTTTTCTTTATTGGCATCAAGTCTTGTTCTTGCTTTTTCATGGAAGTATTCTCCTAGATGGATCTGTAGAATAGGTTGTGCTCTTCATCAGTCCAGTACAGAGTTGATGATGTTTAATCGCCTGCTGTTCTTTAATTTCAACTGGTCTGGGTGCTAATTCATGTTTTGATCTAGTAAAATGCTACCTCTTGTATTCTGGATTGATTATGATGGGGTTTCCAATGCTGGCAACTGGGCTGGATCATATTCTTCTTTTCATTGGATCTGAGGGGTAGCTTGCATCTGGATGAATCTGGTTTATATGGAAGTGCTTTCTACTGCTCTTTCTTTTTATGGTGCTGCTCCCACAATCGTAGTGCTGGTCTCTTGCTACTACTATTTTCAGTCTGCTAGAGGATAGATTTCTCTGCTCATCCATGTTTCATTTGATTTGTTTGTGGCTTTATATTTTTGATGGTGTAGCTTCATTACACCTCGGATTTTCACTGTAAACCTTGTTCTTAATAAATTTCTTTGGGCATGGATTGGGAATCCAATCCATGTCACTTTATTAAAAAAAATAAGATAATAATGATAAATGTGTATTAACTTAGAACCATGAGAGTTATATGTTCCATATAAGGTGATAATTCCCAATAAAACTAATCCTCTACCACCAAAACCAACACTCCTCCTCTTATGATCCCTACTACACATGATCATTCAAAATTTAATTTCAACCCATTAATGGGAGGATTCCATCACACCCAACATCCATATTTATTATTTCATTTCCACCTTGTGTTTATAACCTCTCTCGGGATAATCTTTTTTAGAGTAGCTAATAGGTACCTACAATTCTAAATACCACCCAGTTCCACCACTAAATATCTCACCAAAACTGGGATGAATAAGTGAGAGTAAATTATAATCTCAATTTCTTTGTTTCTTTCCTCCCATATAACCTAACTAGGATCCAAGAAAAATAATTCCACACACATTCACCTACTAATTGTTTTGATAAACCCCCCCTAGAACTGGGACTACAAAAAACACCACAACAGAATCCCCACATTCGGTCACACCCATGTAGCTTCCAATAACATTACATATACATATCACCAAATCAATTCTAAAAAATAAATTCCATGTTGATTCATGGCATGGTGAGGTTCAACACCAACAATAAGAAGAAAAAAACACATTTCTTCTAAATATTATCCTCCATAGGTAGTGCTCAATGCCTTATCCTCTATATTATAATGTTAATATTCAATGGTATCCATTTTTACCAGAGTTTTGACAGCCATTCATTATTCCCACTCTTAACCTAAATTGTATCATGAAAATTTATTCCATTAAAACACTTATATGTCGAATTAGAGAAGACACGTATATTGATATTTTCACATATTGTGATATTATCAATGGTCTCCCTTAGTTAGTCATCGAGAATAATGTCAATAAAGCTCATGAATAAAAAATATACCTAGAATCTAATGGAAAATCTGGGAAACTATGAATGAATAAGAGTTCATTGATCTATTTGTCCTTCAAAAAACATGATCTCTATACACCCCACTACTCACGAAACCATATCCTCTTGAACCTAAACAATCTCAAACATACTACATTCAAGTCTTGATGGTTGTATCACACAATCATCACTCTCATACTAAATTTAACCATACCATTTCTTTATGAATACTTTCCATAGACTATTCCCTTTAATAATTTACCACACCAATTTAGTTTTCATGGCCTACATGGCTTTCGAGATATCATTTAGGTTGATACCTCCTTATTATATCGGCCTTTCCAAACTCTTATAAGATTACCATTGATAACATATGACATCATCTGAATCCCTAATAAACCTATTCATTATTATTTCCTAACCATTAATGGTCCCTTTCAGAACATGATAATTGATAAAAAAATTCATATCCATGGAGGATATCACACTTTTTACTAGCACAATACGTCCATTGAATGATAGAAACTTATTTTTCCAATTATAGGTACAACTTGTAATTTTATTTAGAATACCTTAAAACCTTCTATTCTTGTCTATACCATTTAAAATGGGATCACCCAAATAGAACAATGGAAGATTTCACTCTTGTTTAGAAAATATATTTTGAATGTCCCTACTGTGATAAGACGATCACTTGTTTGAGATATAAACCTTGATCTTCCCTTAATTGATCCTCGACCCACTTTTCTTTTTATATTACTCCACTATTTTATTCCATCCATTGATATACCTTTTCCCTACATTAATTAAGAAAATAATCTCATCAAAAAATATCAAATGAGAAATAATATTAACCCCAACCTATTCTTAAAAGGGATAATATACCCCTCACCCAAAACATCATTTCCTATTTCATGTGAGTGTATCCTAAGTCATGATAAAATATTATGGGATAGTAGTTCCTCCAAACTCAGTCCATGAACCATCTTGAAAAAAACAAAAGTTATTCCCCATAATATGAATGGACAACCATGGGGAATAAAAATACCTAAAAACAAGTCACAAACCCATTCTTTAAAACCAATATTCCTTATTAATTTTAAAATAAATCTCCACTAAAACCTATCATATGAATTTTCCATGTCCACATTAATAATAATGTTCGAATCCAGGGTCTTAATATTATGATCATCCACCATCTCATTAGTGATACCCACCTCACCTTGAATACTCCTCCCTTATATAAACCTATATTACTACTCTGACACAATTCATAGAATAATACAACAGGTTCTATTATTAACAAGACTAGAAATTAATTTGTAAAAAATTATATTATCATACTGGGAGAAACTGGTTAATGGAATCGAGATTTCTCAATTTTGTAATTGGAACCACTATGGAAGAATAAATTGCCCTCAAGAGCACCCCCTTTAATAAAATCCAACACTGCATCCCTAACCTATTCTCATATGATATCCTAAGAATCCACATAAATGGAACCTAGAATCCCATCTGGACAAGCGGAACTATCCACCTTCATACTAAACATAGCTTCCATAATCTTATTCTCATCAGGAAAAGATTCAATTTCTACATTTCCCTTATTGTGCACAATTATAGGAATTCACTGCAAAAACCTTTCCTCTCCTTCTTCTACCTCAAATCTCCAATCAATTGAGTCATTGGAGATTGCTATAAGACTCTTAAATTGATCCAAGTCAAAATTTCCTACCCCTCCACTATCTTTTATATAGGACCCTTCTTAAAGCTTTAAGTTGATAATTCATGATACCCTCCTTTCATTGATGCATTCCTAAAAATAGGTTTTGTTTCTATCACACTCCCTAAGGCACGCTTCTCCTAATTTCTTCATATAGACTCTTTCAACGTCCAACATTTACTCAGATAAATGACATTGCTTATCATTTCTTACAGAAAAACATCATCCTTGGAAGACTGATGAAGCCTCATCTCAAGCCTTTCAATATCCACTTGAATTCCCTCAAAGATGGTACCAATTATGTGTCTCCTCCTATTCCATTCATTATAGTCTTTTCTCAAATGCTTGAGCTATATTGATAATCTAACCTAGGGGTTCCCATCATCCAGCTAATTCTATAAAGCACTAAACAAATGCATGAAACCTTTCAATCTTGACCAAAAACTATAATAAATGAAACATTTTGGACCTCAATGATTACTATTTATATTAACAACCAAAGGAGAGTGGTCAGACATCGATCTAGGGTGGTGGATAACCAATGTCTATAGGAAGGAATCCAAACACTGAAAATTACCCTGATAATGGTCTATTCTTCTCTAAATATATCTTATTCATTTCTTTATATTCCACTTGGTGAATATAAGAATCATTAATCCCATATAAATCAATCTATTTTAAGTTATGAAGGATCTAAGTTTATGTATGGATATACTAGAATATTCCACACCACTTTCTTCTCCCAAATATCAGCAATCAAATTAATATCACCCCTAAAAATCTAGAAGGTTTCCCTAGGGGAAGATGTTCAGGGTCATCCATATCTCTTTCCTACCATTAGCATCATTACTTTCATACATGAAGGTACAAAATTAAATCTATACCCCTCACATTATCTTTTGTATTTATATGCAGAGGCGATGTGTCTATTCATTCCACATCAAAACATTGCTTATAGAAAACCTATATATATTGGTTGCATGATATTTCAATAATGAAGGAAGAAAAACCCATACATTTTGAAAGTCATGAATATGGTCAACACATTTCATAGTTTCAATAACAAAAATCACTTATAGTTGTAAATGATTCACGTCATTTTGGATGTAAGGGATTTTGGCCCTCACACCCAAACCCCTAATATTCCATACAATGATAGAAACAATTTACAAAGAGAGAGAAGATATTTTTATCTTAAAATAGTGACCATATTAACCCCCCAATTTGATGGAGAGGTCTTTTTTAGAATGAGAATTCATTATTAGACCGCTGTCTATTGTGGTCAAACATTCCTTCCAAACAACATCTTCCATGGACTCGGGGATTTACATGACCTCTTTAGAAGATCTTGACACCTCCAACACTATGAAGCGATTAGAAGGTCATGATGGTCCTTGTCATGGTTCCAAAAAATGACCCTTATATACCTTTACAGATAGAGGAGGCACCATTGGATCGAGATGAGACATGAAACAATATTCCACCACCACCTCTTTTCTCAAGACCCTTACACTTGATGCCAATGACCCACCCAGATACTCTTCATTCAAAGTTCCCTTCCTCACCCTCTTTTCCAAACATGAAAAAACAGGTTCCCACCCCATACAAACCGAAGTTAATTTTTCTCATATCTATATGATCTTAAAACTATCTTATGTATTCCCCATGATAAATGATGTTTGGGAAAGAAAAATATTATCAATTATTCAGAATATGTTACATATCACACTTTAAACCCCCCATACTTTTAAAATTCTTTGAAAACTTATGAATATTTTGTATGAAATACTTTACCATTTTTCAAGATATCTATAGGTAAAACATTTCTTGAATTAATATATATCCATCACAACACATTTTAAAATATATGAAAACATATTAAAAACCTGAAATTACATTGGAATGAAATCAAATAATTCTTAATCATTACAAATAATTCCAACATTTAACTAGAATATATTTCAACACATTTTAATCCCTCAGCATTATCCTTGAATATTCTATGTATAGAATTATCCTTCACCTATGAAACTTCTTTGAACTCAATCAAGGTACAAGTAAGATTTTATTCTTCTCAAAACTTAACTACTCCCTAGATTCTCCATTGATATATTATTATCATCCTTATTCACACTTTTTGGGAAAAAAATCAACAAAATACTTTAATATACTAAAATATATTTTTAAAATAAAATATCAAGAAAAAACATGATTAGATTCTAACTATGTTTACTAAATAATAATCTCAGTTAAAATCACAAATGGTAGCATCATAATAATTATCCAAGACAATCAATCATGGAATCACATCAGCTACTTTAAAAAGATTCTTTTTCATGAATCAATTATGTAGAAACTTCCAAATCTAAGCCACACAATTTTCTATAATATTTTGAACTCAGTACATGTATAATAATTTTCTTGGGTTCTCATACTAGCCCCTTATTACATTATTCTATTCTCAACACATATTGACATTATTCATATTTAAAAAATAAAAACCAATTGTAAGTGGTATCAATAATAAAAATTTTCAAATAATGACTTATATTATGATGATTAAAAATGACAATAACATTTTTACCCCTAGTTAGAGTGTTACTATATGAAGAGTATTCAAGGATAAAAAGTTGTTTTATGATGCAATAAGGAATTTATTTTTCATTTTATCTTTTATTAATTTGATGTTGGAGTATTTTTTGATACTTAAACATTATGTATTCCAATATTTATATTCATAATGTAGTAAAATTATATTTTCTGATAACTATAAAATGAAAGAAAACTTTCACAAATCCATAATATACCATTTCCTACCATAACATTTCCTTTGGAATACGTAATGAACCATTATTTTTAGAAGTTGTATGAATAAATTATTTTATTAAATGATTGATTAATTTCTTGAAATATTCATGTATATTATTTTAATATATATTATATCCTTTGTTTTTTTCTTCAAAAACAATAGAAATGTAACTTTCATAGTGTGAGGAAAAATGATTGGTACTATCAATTGTCAAAATACTAGTAAGTGAAGTCTCCATACTTGCCTCCAATTAGTTGGGGGATTATATTTGGGGATGTGGTATCCAAAAAAAATTATGGGAAGAAATTAATTTATATAAAACATGTCACCTACTATCATGTAATAATATGCACCATAATATAAAATAACATAATCCATGTAATATAAAAAATTTATATATGAAAAATACATTCGTAATATAATATGAGGTAAAAGAAAATTACACTATTAAAAAGTGTACATCTTGAATAGATTTATTGATGATCACATATTACAAAAAGTTTTCATCATAATAAAAACTCCATACAATAACCTAACTCACCCGTTATCTATATATAGCCTTCAAAATCATAAAATATCTTAATCGGCTGGTCTGGATGGACATGTGAGTGAACAACACACAAGTGCACATGGATAGGTATGAAATAATACTTAGCATGGTTATCTCAGTATATTATCTGACCCCTATTTTTCTAGTGTATATATGAATCATTAATAAAAAACTATAGACAAAAAACCCAACAAATCACTATCTTCTCTCATAATTATATTCATTAAAAAACATTATAAAGACACCAATATAGTACCTTTACCATTATCACCAAATAAAAAAATATATGTATAAACATATTTAGTCATCATGTTTTTAAAATATCATAATAATAATAAGGTAACCCATGAACTACATCCCAAGATAGGTTTCCAGATACCTAGGATCCCAGCCTGACTATACTGTTATTTGAACCCTTGGAAAATGATGAGGAGTAATAATACCCATGTTATTAGATCCATTATTCTAGAATAAAAACCCTTGTATATTAATAACTATCATAACTATATATCCATCCAAACAATCAACATACACCTCTCTTCGAATGTTGGGACTCATCCACTCTATATGTTGATGGTAGTCATGTAACAAATAACATATCAAATAATATAACTTCACCTCAAACCCCTTAATAAATTTAATTCCTTATGATTCACTATATATTAAATCTCATAATATATTGGATTAATTAATCCATACCCATAATATAAATTAACCGTAGATAAATATCTAGTTTTCCTCATCTCATAGACATTTGTGAGATGACAACTAATATCTAGTTTTCCTTTAAATCTGTCCTGTGGGTGAGAAACTATAGTAATATTATACATAATCATCCAAATTGATTCTAGAGTTGTGGGAGAGAAATATTTTCAATGATCAAGTGAATCATACTCTATCTCTATATTTTTTATCATCAATAATCTATAACCCATAACTATGGGTGAGTATGATTGGATACATGTATAAATCATCACCAATTTCTACCCAGACCAGTGGATGAATAGGTTATTGGAAATAAACATCTTACACTAACAATAGACATAGGGAGAGTGTAATAGAAACTATATTATTTCATAATCACAATTGATATTTTCTAATTATTGGAATTTATACACATCAGGAAGATAAGAAGATAAATAAATAAATCAATCACCTTAACAATCCATGATTTCATTGCATCATTCTATAGAAATATCCAAACAATTAAGCAATTAGATTACAATATATATTATATAAAAAATATTGAATTATTCATATCATCATAAAATCCACCCAATCATAAGGGTTCTATTGTACTAACATAATATTTTGATCATTCCCATTTTTAATAAGAACTACTGCTTAAAGGATTACACCACTTTAGTTTATAAGGTTCACGTTATCAATCTTTACTATGTTCCAGGGTATTTATTGTTATCTATTTAATACTAATAACTCTATCAGAATGGTATTTTATCTTTATGTGAGTATTCCTTTATCATTGATTGTCTAATCATTTAATTCCATTTAATAACTTATAATATTGACAATCTTTACCACCATTCCTATTAGTTATCCTATTAATCCACATTTATTGATTTCAATGTGTTTACTAGTTATATATATATATATATATATATTATAAAGTAAAATCAACTATATTTCATCACTAACAACATAATTAAATAATCAATGAGTTCTTATTTAATAACTAATTTTCATTTAAATAATTAATCACCTTTATGTTTTTATCAATATCATAAATTACATGATAATAACCATTGATTTTCAATCATAAAAAAATATTTTATACTTTGGATTCACTATTTATCCCCTTTTCATTCATATAAAGAGTTTATTGGATAAACTTTATTTTTTTCGAATGATATTTTCTAATAACTTTTAATGTTGAAAAGTGTTACTGGGAACTTCATTAATAACATTAATGATTTCTTTCCCTTAATTTATTTAATCATCATGAAGCAATATCTAAATCATTAATAATTAAATTATTCACATTCATCCTTGAATAATTAATTAACCACAATCATCCCAACATCTCATTTATTCTTGACAACATCAAATTAAATTATTAACTTCAAATATTCTAATTCAACTCATCATATAATATTACTAGTATTTTCCCGTGATTTCACAAAAAACACAATAGTTACTAAAACAAGATAATTGATTATAATTTAAAAAAAATAATATTAATGGTTTTTCTATAAAATTAAAACTTTTGTTTAAATTAATAAGGCTCTAAAAACTTAAAAATAATGAAATTATTGTGTAAAATTTTGTTTTAGGGAAAATGAAAATTCTTGGATGATCAAATCATAAAATATAATGTACTCCCTATAATTTCTAAAAAAATTCAAAAAAAATTCTAATTCATTTTTTAGAAATTGAAAATTGAAAATAATTTTATAAAAAAATAATAATCTAATCCATTTTGGGTTTAATTTTAAAAAAGATATTAGAAAATTCATTTGATTTTATATTTTAAGAAACATTTTTTATTTTTGGATAATTTTTAGTCAAGGAATTTTAATAAATTGATCGGTATTATAAATGTATACCGAAAAATCTTAATTGAAACATAGAAAAAAATTAACAAAACAGGACAACCAAAAATGTAAAAAACATAAATAAAATAAATAACATTATCACATTACAAAATTAAATCACCATGTTTTCAAATGTATAAATTTTTCATGATGAAAACTTTATTCCTAGATACTAACATCCAATCAACGACATCATCAATCTATCAAAATACATTTCAGGAAAACATAACACATCTACATTCATAATAAATGATTCCAAACATACTGTATTATAAAAACCAATCAATTTATTTCTAATTAAAAATAATAAGATAATTTATAAAAAAAATATCTATAGATCAAGATTGTTCAAAAAAACTCAATACATGTCCTTATCTTATTAAAAAAGGTAAAATAAAAAAATCCAAAAAATATAATGTTTATTCAAAAGAATCAATAAAAAAATTCAATGTATATATTAATCATAAATTAAAAGGAAATTGTAACAATACTATTCAATTATAAGGAATTTTTTTAGAAAAATAATAAATATAAAAACCTTCATGTGTATATAATTAAAATTTATAAATAGTACCAATAGATCATTGATGATAAAGGAAAAAATTATGAAATAGAATAAAAGGTAAAAATGATAGATAGATATATGACTATTTGTATGAGAAATATATTTTTTAAGACATGAATTTAGATAATAAAATGTTATAACAATTCCAATGATGTAATTAAAATGATGATATGTTTATTAATGAAGCATCAAATGAATATAGGTCATAATAACCAATGACTTGAAAAGGATTAAAATTTTAGTTATAATAATTGGTTAATATAGTCTTATGAAATTTAAAGAATCAAGGATTCCTTATATTTTATAATAAGTAAAATCAATGAATACCATTATACGGCACTACAAAGATGAATCCACCACCTTAAAATAGAAAATATTAATTAAAGGGACTTTTAATGAAAAAATTAAATGGTTTCTTAAAAATCTACTTATCGAGGAAAAATAAGTAAGCATTTTTAGCAATTTAGTAAGATAATCAAGAATGATCATTTCACGTTCTAGTTTAGTGGGATATTTGATCCAATTAAATCCAACCTGGTTAATTCAAATGTATATGATTTTTCTTAAAAATGATAAAATACTTATATTAAATGGGATGTATTCAAAACAATTTAAGATTTTCTTGAATTTTATCCCCAGAAGTATCTTCTCCTGATTAGCTATAGCATTCAAAATTTTCATATAGGTAAAAAAAGAGAAAAATTCAAAAAAGTGGATTGAATATATACTAGTACATTTTATATATGATGAGATAAATTAATCATGCATATCAATCAGTATTCATGTTAGGAAAATTGTTCAAAAAATATTATATAGCCTATATTTTTTTATTTAAAAAACATGTATGGTAGACCCAGATCGAAGTACCAAATGATTTTTACTGAAGAGTGTTTTATTTCTTATAATTATTTGATATACTCAATATATGTTGATTATATTTTGGAGTAACCAATGGAATAATCAAGAAATAATTAAAATAATGTATGGTTTGGTGTTTTTATTAATTCATATACTATAATGTAAATTAATGGTATATTTGTCTGAAGTACAAGATGTTGTTTATTAAATATTACTAAATAATATCATATAGATTTCTTGATAAGCTAGATGAATATGAGTATAAGTGATGTTTCTGCTACTTTAACAATAGAGATAATCTACTGGCTTGAAATAATCAATTATAAGTAAATATTTATGAGTTGATGAGTTTGAGAAGTAGTTGAGTTAAGGATATTTGGATAAAATCAAATAATTTTAAACAAATTTCATGAGTTAAATAAGGAATGAAAAATATTATTGGTTTTTTCTCAATCCAAGTATATTGCTTGGATATATCATTTAGCTCATAAATAAGTTCATAGATGAAGGTTTATGTGAGTTTCATGGATTATGGAGATTTATTAATATGTTATATTTATAATTAATATGATGATTATAATGACCCATACATTATATACATTGATATTATTTTAATGTTGAATAATTTTCATTACAAAATATAACTATGCTAGAAAGGACCGTATAGGTATAATGTCTTTAGAAATTGGGAAACACAAACAACTGGTTTGTAATACATCTTCATTATATCCCCCTTATTTCTCCATAACTATACAACTTTTTGAAATATCTTACTTAATACCCTTCTTCGTGACATGTGAAAAGAAACATATGAAAGGGACAGCTCAGATGCTCATTAAGGGTAAACATGGAATATATCAATCATATCTTAATAATAAGACATAAGAACATAACATTTGAAAATATTATCCTGCATATGAAATATTATGATACCATGCAACGGGATAAATCATGAATGTTCATAGAAATCAATGAACATAATCCCAACAAGTCAGAACATAAGACATGATGTTTTGTGGCATAAACATAAGCAAATAAAATCATTTCTTATTAATCAAGGATCATTTACACAATTATTATAAGGAAAATTCCATTACTTAACAGAGTTCACTCATCGTTCTAGCCCTATTTTTATAAACCGAGATTATTTCCCATTCCAGCCATGTCTATCTCATGAGATATAAATCTTTACCCAATGTATTGAATGGAGATATAGGTCCCACTAATATCATAAATAAATCATTCTTATGTGTACCATAATAACATAACTCATTTATCAAAACCCAAGGAATTAAATGGGTTTCATTAAAAATCATTCCACCATAATAAAATCCATGTAAAACAAATGGATTTAAAAAATAGAATATCATCATAAACAAAATAAAAACATAGGAAAAATATGGATATTAAAATTGAAACATAACCCAATTAAATAAATCCATATTATGTTGAAAATAATTTTTATATAACACTTAAAATTAATTCTTGAGGAAAATATCCTTTCTTCTTCAAAAACATTTTCTTTTATCAAAATTACGCACAATTTTAAAAGCAAAGAGTTTGTTTGAAAATAAACCTGAAATCATGTTGAGTAATATTAGTGAAAATAAGGTGTTATGAAGATGTAAAAATACATTCATTACATATAATTTAAAAAACATTATCCTCATTTTTTCTACAAATGTCAAAAAGTACCTCGTATTGAATAAGAACAAAATATTCCTTTTGTACCATTTAATAAAAATTCACCAATGGGTAAAATTTACTTTAAAATATTTTATCAAAAATATAAATAATATTAAATAATTAGGAAACATGGACATGGATGATATATATAACCCATAAAATACTTATATATAAATAATCTTAGATAATAATGAGATTGCAAAAGTATCCCTTACCTTAGGTTTGATTTCTTTTTTAAGTATTTGAACCACTTCTTCTTTAAAATTTTCTTCTAAAAATATTCTTCGGGGACTAGATTTGGGATTTTAAGAAAACCATAAACTCTATAATGTAACTAGGGAAGTTTATAATGGAAAAGGGTAGGGTATGGCTGAACATAAAGTCTTAAAGTGAAGTGAATGTGTGAGGGAGGAGGTGCCCTTTTATAATTGAGGTGAGGGTTACTTTTGGAATATCCATAAAAAATAATTTATAATAAAATAAAACCCTACCCAAAAACCTCAAAAATGACCCAAATTAGAATATTATATTAGATAAGGTTGTAATATCATCAACCAAAAAAATTTGACAAGTATTTCTTTCAATTTAAACCTTATCATTTTAATTAAAACTTAGTTATTCATTTTACTTTTTAACAGGGGTAAAAATACTTCAATATTAAAGGGGTTCAATATTTACTTATTTGATATAAATTAGGCCATAAATAAATAATTTATAAAAATTTTATGATATCATGATTATTTTATATTTTTAAAAATATATTATGATTTTTTAATAATTTAATGAAACATTATATTTATAAACAAACAATAGTGTCAATTTTGACACTATTTAATTAATTGATTTTTAAAAATATTACGATACCAATTTAACTTCAAACTAACTATTTTATTGAATTTTTAATAAGTTAATATAATTAATAAAATTAAATAAACATATTAATTATCCAAAATTATATTTATTTTAACATTTTTAATAACATTTTTTCGTTATATCTATTAATAAAAGAGTTACAACATCAATTTTGTGTAATAATTTAATATACTTATTTTTTGAATAAAAATTAAAAATAAAATACAATAATGAAGATATATCTACTAGATTTCAGAATAATATATTTAGTCTAATTTATCTTCTCAAAAATCCAACATGTAAAATTTTATATTTATTAAATTATGAATGTGACAACTTTAACATCACTTTAAAAAAAATAATATAAGTGTCACAATATTCTCTATAAGGATCCAAATGAACACCAACTAGACCCTTGGATGGTTATGTACAAGATATAGTCTACCAATATTATTTGGTCAATTTTTTGAGTCCTTTTATGGTTATTATAATTTTAATAAAATTGCATTATTGATTTCTCATCAATTAATTAATTTCTCATCAATTAATTAATTTTTACAACATCAAAGTATATTCCATTAAGGTAATTATTTATTTCCTAATACATAAAAAAATTACTATGAAAAAAAACATTTTATCTTTCTAATGAGAATTTATAATAAAATTTATATTCTTTAAAACCTTATAAATAAATGATATAGTTATTATCATTTGAGTAAGAAATATTTAAAATTTAATATAAATAAAATAAATTAAATGTCTTAATATCATCCAAGTGTCTTCCAAAGGAAAACATTTCTACCTAAGGATGATTTAGGATGAAACACACTCATCTAGTGATATTAAGACAGGTTTTAGGATAATTTTATTATAGAATTTTTACCAAAAATTATGAGATATATCCTTTTACCATATTAATAAAAATTAACAAAGTTACTATTCATAATGCCCAAAAATGAAATAAATATATTCAAAAAATTGGTACCTAATGATTATAAATATGGAATATATTTTTAATAATTTAAAACAAATAATATTCAGTAATTAATTTAAAATTATTCCCATTGTCAGAAAAAGAGAAGAAGTTTTTAAAAGTTAAGACATTGCAAAAGATTGAAATGTTTTTAAATCTGAATTAAATGTAAAATTAATGATAATGAAATAAATTATATTTAATGATACAAATATATTCTATTTATACTTTTAATCTATTCAATATTATAATTTAACCAAATAATGGTTTTTACTAAAAAGTTATTTTCAATTAAAATTTACTGTATTTTTACTATTCATCAAAATTTTAATGTTATCAAAAAAATATTAAAAATTAATCAAAAATAAATTTATATTTCTTAATTATAATTAAAAATTTTATGTTGTCATATAAAAGTATTAATGTGTTAAAATCATAATTCAAAAAAAGGTTCTCTATTAAAAGGAGGTGAAATTGCACTATAAATAATATAGGATTTTATATATCAAATAGGGTTTATTCATACCTTATGACAAAAATATCTAATGGAAGAATATAAAAAATATTTTATTTACTTTATAACATATATATTTCCTTAATTTCATTTAATAATATTAATCACTCAATTTATTAATACAAAAATACAAATATATAATTGATTTATAGTTTCCATAAGTAATTGGTAGTGAATGACTTCACCATACATTTTCATAAGTTAGTTATATTTATTACCGCAAGCCTAACAGCTAGTATAAAATGATCATTTTATACTAAGGTAATTTCATGGTTCATTTAAACTCACGATTGCGTGAAATGTTATCTATTAATGAATTAAAATTATTTAGAGAAAATATTTCATAAAAAAATTCAGGAGTTACATTATACCCCCCTTAAACTGAATTTCACCATCAAAATTCATCACTTGGATATAAATAGATAAGGATATGTATCCCTTATCAAATCATTAAGTTCCCACATAGCTTCCTCAAATTGTTAGTTCTACCACAAAACTTTAACCAAGCGACTGGTCTTGTTTCCCAGAAATTGTTCACTGCGATCGAGAATCTCTATCGATTATTCTTCATAAGAAATATCTTTCTCAGATGGTATGACTAATGAGTTTAATACATGTGAAGGATCAGGTGTGTACTTTCTTAGGAGAGATATATAGAGCACAGCATGAACATGGGAGAGATTTGGTGGAAGCGCAAATTGGTAAGCTACCATCCCAACATGATCCAAATTTTCAAAAGGACCGATATACCTAGGGATCAACTTGACCTTCTTTCCAAATTTCATTCCTCTATTACAGGGAGATATTCTTAGAAACACCTTATCACCAACTTTAAACTCTAGTTAGTTTCTTCAATTTTCAACATAACTTCTTTGTTGACTCTAAGATTCTCTTTTTTGTTATTGAATAGATCTGATCTTTTCTGCCATTTCATCCACAAGATCAAATCCTAACAAATTTGTTTACCCAACTTCATCCCAAAAAGTTAGAGTGATTCACTTATTTCCATAGAGGGATTTATAAGGATCCAGATGAAAAATGGCGTAAAAGATATTATTTTATGAAACTTCCACCAAATGTAGGTGTTGATCCCATCCACCTTTGAAATCCATAGAGAAAGCTCTGAACATGACTTATAGAGTTTGAATTGTCCTCTCAGACTGAATATCTATCTAAGAATGATATACAGTTGTAGGGTACTGAAAAATACACAAAGTAGAATAAGAATACCCTTTAATTCAAGGGAGGATTCTACCCAACTTCCCTCAAGGAAATTGGGAAAAAATGTGGAGAAGTTGGCACAAGACGAACCGGTCCGTGGACCGGTCCAACATTAACGGAACATGACTGGTTCCACGAAGCACCCCCCCCCTCCATGGACTGTTGTCATTTGCGGAATAGAGGAGGGGATCCTCCGTGGGCGTGAGGCAGGTCGGGCACTAAGCTGGTCCACCGTCATGAATCGCCCCAGCCGCGAGCTGCGTTAACCGGCCCGAACCACATCTGTTGTTGTTCGTGGAATGGAGGCGGAACCATGCGCAGCTGCAAAACACTCCCTGAGCTAGTTTGGTTCGCGGGGGAGGTGTGTTCAATGCCCCCCGTGAGTTGCGGATTGACCAAGTCATCTGTAAACTGGGTTTCCGGCCATGGGCCTCCACAAAAGGTGTCGTATGACCACAGATACATCTCTTTCCCCACTCTATACAAGGATATTGAGGGGGAGAGGAACGGAGATCGATCAGATTCGGGTGGAAGGATTTTGAAGGAAGGAGCTTAGGATTTTGCAAACAGTGAAGTTCCAGTTCGCGAACTAGAACAGGTATGAAACTAGAAACAAATTAATAAGGAACTGGAAAACACATAAAAACTTGGTGAATCACCAACTTGAAATAACAAGAAAAGAATACTGCGAACCATGGCCCCTCCATGGATGCACCCCCTGCGGACCACCCTTTTTCGATCTGATGCCCTGCGTAGCACCCTCATACGCGGATGAAGCTCTAACCAATGGACCTTCGACTGGCATTGCCCTTGGCCATTGCTACTCATGTGGATCTCTCCGCGGACCAAGTTGGTCCGCGGACCGAACCTGAAGCCACGTACCACCCTAGTACGTGGGATTTCTAGTCCGCAGACCACCCTGGTTCGTGGATGGCCTCTCTACCCATGTAGCACCCCCTTTGTGAAGGGAGCCACTCCCCATACACCCATGTGGCCTGCTAAATCGTTCAGTGTTATCACTCTCTGAGTCAGAAAAAATCCTTCCAATCTAGCCTGATCCTTCGCAACCCCCTTTCTGGACTATTCATCACCCTCGAGCCAAGGCCATTACCGAAGCCACCGGACCCGTATGATGTAATCTCCAGGTGCATCAGCATGCCGCCTTGAGTTCACATACCCATGGTAAGCGAGGTAAAAAGGGTTGCCCCGGCCCTTGAATGGATTCCCAAAGCATTCCTAGGTTCACATTCCCATAGTAATGCAGAGTCCGAGCCCAGGAGTCCCCTTTCTGCCACTCCACTTGTTACGACTGGGGCACTTCTCCCCTCCCCGAGGAGTGGCAGACTACCCATCAGAAAGAAGCCCCCATGCACCTCTGTACTTCCCCACGGCCATGGCCAAGGAAGGTCATAGTGGGGAAGGGTGCTGCTCCATTCTTCTATAGGTCCAAGTCTATTTCCCGCTGGACTTTATCACCATGGGCGTCCATCTCAGAGTAAGCCCCGACTTTTTGGGCCGCCCCCATGCGTAAGCCCCATCATACTTTCCACGGACACACCTTTCACGACGTGATCGTCTGGTCCCTACTGCCTCTTGTTTCTCACACCGAGAATGAATCACGTGGGCTTAGAGTAAGCATCGACCATGAAATCATCTCTTGGGCTGCCTCGAAGCGTAAGCCCCATCCCAATTCAAACTATGTGTACTTTGATTCCCCACAACAGGGATACATAGGAATCCTCTAAGAGGTTCAAGCCCGATCACCATCGGACCTCTGGGTCCACATTCCCGTCGGTTCTCCAACACTCCCAATTCTAACTAAGTGGACTTTGATTCCCCACCACAGGGATATGTAGGAAGCCTCCAAGAGGTTCAAACCCGACCACCATCGGACCTCCGGGTCCACATTCACATCGGTTCTCTAACACTCCCAATCCGAACTACATGGACTTTGATCCCTATCTCCTAGGAAGGGTATGTAGAATGCCTTCTTGAGGTTCAAGCCCAACACCTGGTCGATCCAACCATCTTCATGTCAGTCCACCGCACCAACCCTGGGCATCCTAGAGCGTAATCCCCATACCATTCCGAACTACGTGGACTTTGATCCCCTATCCTGGGGTACGTAGGAAGACTCTACAAGGTTCAAGCCCAAAAATTTGTCATTTTGACCCCCCTTTACATCAGTTTACCCACATCTTGGGTTGCCTCAGTAGGTAAGCCCCATCCTAAACCAAACTACGTGGATTCTGATTCCTCTCTCGAGGATACGTAGGAATCCTGTATCACGGGTTCGATCCAAACGCTCAAGTTGTTATCTATCCCCCTCGGATGACAATAAACTCTATATTTCCCAGTTACTCAGCTTTAAACCAGTGTCGTCTTGATGAGTCCAGACTCCTTGGGGTCATTAATCCAACGATGGATGGTAAAACTCGGGCATAAATGATTCTAAACCCCTGTGTCTAGCTGACCATTGCCAACCAGGAGTAATCCATGGATACTATGCTTGGGTATAAACCAAGGATTTGCGAACATATGAATACATATTAAATCTATAAGAGAGTCCTGTAATAGGAAACAATTCTCCCCAAAAGGGTGCGATGAGCCCGAATTCCCATCCTCTCGACCAATGTGAGTTCTTAAGCATCACTGGCCAAATCACCCAGCGAATGTCTGCCTTTGGAAAGCAGGTCCACATATTGCTGGATATGGAACTGTTGGGAATTTTGAGGCAAAAACGGTGCAACTGATATGAGTGATTAATCAGAGCCCGATATTCTTTAATCAACTGTCGGGTAGCGCACGTTTCTCCCCCACGATCCCGTCGTGAGCCGCGAAACAAAAATTGGTGAACCCGACGTGAATCTTTAACCAAGCATGACGGATTTAACCTAATCCCACTCTGTGCCCCCTTATACTCACAAGGAGGGCCAAGAAAGTTCATTAATTATGCATGGGATCATGAGATGTTTCTTTGACGGGTTTTCTGTTTGTATTTGTTAAAATATTTTACAGGTACCAATCGGAACTCCCTTCGATCCAATGGCCTCACGAAGGAACTCACAGGCGCGTGCTTCCAATAACTCAATGACCAGACATCCTCACCTATGGAGGACCCCATCACCTACCCAGCGTCTTCAATGCTAGGTCTTAGATGCGTTGATCCGAGAGTACCACTTGAACAGTACTCTCCCAATGGTGGAGGCGGCCATGCACGCCCTCCAATCCGCCAGGACTCGTCGATCACCTGCCCAGCAGCGGCCACAAAAGTATATCCAGACGGCCCTTGTTTCCATATCAAACTGTTTCAGGAGTCTATCCCTGGAGTAAGAAAATGTATACCTCCCTTATCTTAGGGAGGTGGATGAGGTCGACACTGAGGACTTCATCCCCACCAAACAGGGGTTCCACTCTAAGGCCCCCGCTGGAAGATGTCGTCGTGGTTACACCATGACTCAACATCCTCACATTAAGGAGGATGTCTCCCAGAGGATCCAAGCCCATGCTCCCCAAGCTCCAGTCCCTCAGACCTCCCAACGAGGGTGGAAAATGTACAACCAGGGACCGGTCATCACCCTTGTCATTGAGGAGGAGCTCCGCTACCCAGTCATAGAGACGTATCACGAACAGGCACATACACATGTTCGCTCTTCCAAAGCCCTCCATCCAAACATGGTGGCATCACAAGAGCAGGCGCACATCCCCGCCAAGATCCGTCAAGCCCATCGCTCACACCTGACAGCACCTACCCGGAAGGAACCTCTCCCTTCCCAGGGTCGTGAAGCCCACCAACCTGACATGGTGGCGACCCAGTGCCTACAGGACCAGCTCCTAGCAGATGACCTTGACACCTACCATCCCTATGTGGTGGCGATCAACAAAGCCCGCTATCCAGATGTGGTGGCAATTAATAGGAGGGCATGTATCCCTGCCAACAAAGTCCACCGACTCGATATGGTGGGAAACCAACATATGCAGGGCCAGCTCCCTGTGGATGCAAGTAAAGGTCGTCATCCCAATGTGGTAGAAAACGGAGAGATAAACCGGCATATCCCGGCACAGGAGCAAATTCATTCACCTGCCCCGATATAGGCGAACTGTCAGTACCCACTGACCACTGGAGGACCGGATCAGGATATTCCTAATCCGATACCGGAATGGGCCTTCATACTCATTCCAGCCAAATATGTCTCTCTACATATCCTGGCAATGATGGAGGAGCAAGTATCGATCTCAGATCATATCTTGTAGACATGCCAGAATGTAATTGCATCAGCGACAACAGTAAGGACTCGGGCCCGTGATCTCATCTCCCCAATTGAGGCGACTCATCTAAGAGACGAGGTAGCCTCCTTGGAGCAGATCTTCATCCCTGCTTCCACCCAGGATGGTCGTCAGCTATATTCTGTGATACAAGGGCAACTGGATCGAGCAGCTTCACTTGTTCCAACTGAGGGACACCCGTCCATCATGGTGGATGCTCCAAAGTAGGCATATATCCCTGCTAAAAGTCAAGATGTCCGTAGGAATATCCTGGAAACAACACGGGACCCAATTAGACAGGGACCAAAAGGTGAAGGCCATTGTCAAAAGCAGACGGTCCCCTCTGCCTGTAAGAAAACACCCCGAACGCGCCAAAGGTAGCTAGAAAATAAAGAGCGGGTTCATGACTCTGCCCTGCTGAAAGATGGGGTTTCCAATGCCACTAAACACATATCAAAGGATCAGAACCCTTCCCACCCATTACCATATTATGGGAGTGGCAGTAGCGGTTGCGAAGGTCCTCCCTGCAATGTCACTACCATCAGCTCTGAAGGTCCTCCCCATAGCACCCGTGGGGGCCTCCCCCACGGGCATATAACGATCGATCACAAGAGATTCTCTTTTGATGCGAGTCACGACAGCCCTCCGCATGACCATAAGATCGAGCAGCAATAAGGCCCTCCACTTGTTGTGGTCCACCCTGAAGGTCCTCCCTGGGGTATACACTGCAAGCACTCTCCATGCAGTGGGACCACAGATGATGATAGTAGTCCTCGCTATCATAGTTGCAACTGTGGAGGCCCTCCCTGCAGTGACATTTCATCACGACAATAAGTCCCTCCCCTTGTCGTAGCATGCCCTGAAGGTCCTCCTTAGGGGTTACTTTGCAACGAAACTCCACACAGTCGGGCATCAGATCACGGTGGTAGTCCTCGCCACCCTAATAACAGAGGTCCTCCCCATAGAGACGTCAAGAAATGAGAAGGACCTCCCCTCGTTGTGGTACATTCTGAAGGCCCTCCCTAGGGTGTACCCCACAGATATTCTCTCTACGGCAGCTATAATGGTAGTCCTCTCCATTGTAGCAATTGTGATGGTAGTCCTCACCACCACGGCCTCCATTGCAAAGGTCCTCCCTGCAGTGACCCCAAGCAACAAGAAGCCCCCCCCCCCCTTGTCGCAGTATGTCTTGAAGGTCCTCCCTAGGATGCACATTGAATGTTAAACCCTGATGGTCATCCTCACCATGATGGCAGTTGTTGCGAAGTCCCTCCCTGTAACAACGCTACGCATCCATAAGGTCCTCCCCTTGCTGTGACACGCCTTGGAGTTCCTCCCCAGGGTATGCACTACAAAAGTCCTCTATGCAGTGAGGCGTCAAGAGGTAATGGTAGTCCTCACAATTTTGGTCTCCATTGCGAAGGTCCTCCCCGCAATGTCATATCATATCGACAGGAAGGTCCTCCCCCTGCAGAATTGAGCACAGAAAATCCCTCGTATGCCGAGGGACTCAGAAGGACGGGATCAAGCATGTCAGATTCCCAGCTAGTCACCAACGACACCCTTCTTCAATCGGGAGGCGGTCCAGGGACACGTTCATCTTCTGAACCACCTCGGAATCACCCACATGATAATTCGATACTTACCGGTCCCACCGCCTCTGACCACACTATTAGTGAGCATCTCAGTTGGGCCGAACAGGTAGAGGAATCACTAGAGGAGGAGTCTGCCAACATGTTTCACCTGAGGAAGCGACTGGCCAGGGATGATATACCAGTCATGTTTTGGCCCACGGCCACCTCTCAATTCGACATACCCAAAAAGTTGTCGGAAGAATGCATGCACGACATCCACTCCAATATATGTACAACCCTCTGCCAGCTGAAATCATGCTTCCTGCCCTATGACGGGTATGTAGACCATGTCAAGACAATAGGAGACCTCCTGCGTCACATTGACCTAGAAGTTCTTCCTTCGATACGGCAACAGCGACCTGAGAGGCATAAAGGAACATTGAGATAGCCTGATTCTGTGCGCTGCACCAGTTGTGCCGCCTCATCAGTGATGCTCCTACGAGAGTCCATATCAGGGGATGGGGGAACATGGAGTTCTTAATTTCACTCTTCTCCCCGCCCAGAAGAACCCGTTCAGCATAATTTCTTGCAATGTCATCACGTCAAGACAGCAATCGAGTGGGGTCTCTTTTCAGGAGAGGTGACACACCCAACAGAGACAGGCCTTGAGTAAGTCCCAGAAGTGCCAGGCCCAACGGGAACAAGACATTCAAGAACTCCTGAATCAGGACACCTAGAGCATACAACAGGCCTCTCGCCTAAGAGAGGCCAATTAACGGTCTTGTCTACCTCCTCAGAAGGGGTTGATTCGCATGTGAACTCGGTATCAAACCCAGTTCACCCCTGAATAGGGGCCCGCAAGATCAGGCGGGTAGCGATAGCAGTAGCTACTGCCGCAATCCAGGGTCAACCCCAGCCTGTAGGGATGGGGGAATTTTTTACAACAAATTCCCCCGTAAGACCAACAAAAATGGGAAGATACTCAACGTCCAAGGAATGGAGCCAACCCTAGCCCTCAGGGCTGGGGGCATTATTAACACCTAAACAACAGCTTCCCCCATGAGAATCATTATTCTCCCATATGGGGAGGACAGTCGAAAGAGGAGGTTCCTACCCTATCCTGTCCTTTGAATCATCATCCCCTCCAAGAGGGAGGCGTACCGTAAGGTCGCATCAAAGAAATCTCCACGTCACCCTTCATCAAGGAGTCCAAAGGCGATCTTGGGACATGAAAGGGAAGACCAGTAAAAGACGCGGGAGATCCTCTTCCTATGTGCAATATGACATCTTCTCTACCCCGCGATATGAATCCATCAACACCATAGAGGTTAACCCCATGGGTAACACCAAAGATAGTGCAAATACAGATGGATCGGGAGACGATGGTTCCGATCAAGCTATGACTCACAACGAACCACCAGGTGTGCACACCCGAAACTAGAGGGCTGACCTAAATATGGTATCCCCTTCAGCTAACCCTCCTCCACTCACCCTGTGAGATTCCAACAAGGATAAGAACAAAGGACCGGTTACCCTTAACCCGCCTTCTTCTCTCGATAAAAACGAGCCACTCACGCTTGAAGAGAGGTTCGCTCGACGGGAAGAGGAAATGAAAGAATTGATGCGGCTTAATGTTGAGCTACTCCAGAGGAACCGTATTATTAAAAGCGCATCCCAAGAAGAGCCACACCTTAAAATCCTAGCAAATGTACCACAAAGACCAAGGTTTTCCCTGGAAAATGAAGCACAGTCAGGGCTCCCATCCAATGAGGTGCCTGGCCCGTCCAACTACCTGAATGTGGATTCGAATGAATACCAAGAATTCCCTCCACTCAGGAAGCAATCGGAGCAAGTACTTCTGAACCCTCTGAAGGTGTCACAAACAGCACATGCACCCCTAGTGCCGACCGAGATAGATCCTCAAGAAATACCTTGGGCTACACCTGCCCAGGACTGGGCCTAACATGACATAAACCAGGGTCTCACCAACACCATCAAGGCACTAATAGCTCGATTGGAAGCAATGGAGGGTCAACGCGCTCCGATACAGCCAGAGCGGAAGCCCTATCCGGATTGGGTGAGCAACACACCACCTCCACCCAATTTTGGGAGCCCTGTATTCCCTATTTTCAATAGATCAGGCGATCTGGAACAGCATTTGATGCACTACGCGTCTTATTGTGACCCCATGATGGGAACTCTGGAACAACAAGCAGTGAAACTCAGATGCTTCATACGGACCTTTCAAGGACCTGCCTTCGTCTGGTATACGAGTCTGCCAGCCCAGTCAATAAAAGTCTAGGAAGACCTTCGGAAGCAGTTCCCATTCCACTTCATCTCAATGTTTCCTAAAACAACGGTCAGCGACCTCATGAATTGAAAGCATAGGGAGAATGAGATGGTCGCATATTTCATCGCCAGATAGAAAGGTATGACCTACTCTCTGAACAGGCCAATGCCTCAAGATGAGATGCTCTCCATATGCATCAACAATATTTGAGATGAGCTGTGAACATCGTTCATACCAGTGGAGTGCACCACTGGCTTCCGCCATCTCTCAGCCATCGCCCCGAGAATTGAGGACTCCCTACAGCGGACCAATTTTAAGTCCTGAATAGCCTCACAGACTCCCACAAAGAGAGCATTTAGAGTTGAATCATCCTTCGTCACGCTCAAGCTAGCCCTTGTGCCTGCTCCACCGCTCAGGCCTCCACCAAATCGTCAAGGGCCCCCTGTATATCAACGGCCACATCCGCCTAAGCAGGACGATTAGAGAGGATCGAAGCGGAACCAGTTTGAGGAACGAAGACACAAAGTATACTCGTTCCGAGAGGAACAAGTCTGCAGCTACTTCATCGCCGCCATGAACTGCAACTTGCTCCACCTCCCGGAGCCAAGGAAACCCAAATAATTCAGCCACGATGACAGGCCATATTATTGTCCCTATCATCAAATGTTGGGGCACAATATCCGGGAATGCTTAGTCTTCAAATACCTCCTACAAAGGATGGTAGAATCCGGGAAGGTTGAGCTGGAACCACCCCCAGAACATGTGACATATATTTCCACCACCGACTCCGAAAAAGGAGAGGGTGGCAGGAAGTCACCAGAAAGAAGGGGAAGAAATTTGATGAATGGATGACTCGGAAGACTGTCAATCGAGCCTAGGGCATACTCCATGCTCAGCTACAACAGCTGGTGTTTCTGCCAATAGACCCTGATGTCGCACAACCAACAATATTGGCCTCACAACCCTCCATGATCTGGTCATCTAGGCGTAATCGAAAAGGGAGGAAACAAGCACAAGAGGATCAGTCAACAACAAGGCCAAAGTTAGTCACGACACTGGCTGACTTTATGCCCTCAAACTTAGCGCCACGGGCCCCGACCCACCAAACTGCACCATCAAGGACAACTGACCAGGTTAACCTATCAGAGGATAAAAAGACAATCATTAGTTCCATCAACGTCATCCATCTTATGGAATCGTTCCCTGACGAAGGGTATGGTTATGAACCTGAGTTCCCAACACGAGGAGCTAGGAGGAGGAATCGTAGAGGCAGGGGATTCCAGGGGAGGTGCAGTCGTGGCCAAAACCAACCCTATGTTTGGACCCCAGCCCAAACCGTGAACATCGCAGAAACCCATGGGAGAGCCCTTCAACGGACTCAGCAGGAGGTAGAATATCCCTCCACCACCACAAGCAGCCACTCTAGCCCTGTTATTATACGGTACCCATCAGAGGAGGAACAAGTGTCTAGCCGCCTAGCATGCACAAACAGACCGGCCATGCCGAGTCCCCGAAATGTGGGAACACCGGTGACATCCGACCCCGCGGACGATCCCTCCTCGTCACGTACTCCAGCTCCCAAAGTGCCTTCTAAGACTCTCCCGCCAACGGAGAAGCATAGGTTTTTGGAGAAGAAATATGACATCCATAAGTAGCTGGAGTCAGTACAAGCCAAAATTTCAATCCTAGATGCCCTGAGTTTGTCAGCAGACCTCAGGGAGGCGCTTATAGAAGTCTCTCTCATCCCCCAGGAGTTTCAAGCCGAGGTAGCTGCCGCCGATATTTACCGGGCAGAGACTGGCCCGGCTGAATGAAATGCAGTGATTCCCTTCACAGATCAGAATCAAGATGCCATCATGCAAGGAAACATCAAACCACTATATGTGTCCGGCACACTAAATGATGTTGAGATCCGGAAAGTCTTTATTGACAACGGCTCCGGAGTTAACCTACATCCCTTACGGACACTCCGTAAGTTGGGCTACAATGAGGATGATCTAATTCCCTTAGCCACAACTCTATTGGGTTACGATACGACTGAATAGAATCCAATGAGACAAATTAAGCTAAAGACCCATTTTGGAGACCTTGTGGCCTATTCGGAATTCCTAGTGGTCCGACAGAACACATCATTCAATGCCCTGCTGGGAAGGTCATGGCTCCATAAGCACATGGTCGTTCTTTCATCCTACCACCAATGTATTAAGTATTGCGTGAATGGACAAAGTGGGACATTGCACACTGACAAGGCCCCTTTTGAGCTCTCCGAGTCACATTACATTGACGCCGAGTTCTATGATTAGAAGAAGAAGAAGCCTTCGTTCGATGGTGTTGACTGGATCCCCGCTCCGAACGGTCTAGAGATGGTTCTCGATGACCCCCTCAGGCAGCTTGGCAGAGACTATGTATTTCCCATCAACCATGTTGAGAGAAGGGGTTCAAGCCCGGACACACACTCAGTTGTCCTTATGACTTCAGCCATAACGGTCGAGTGTGACAATGCGGGAATGTCCGCTAACCCTCAATTTGGGGACGAATACATGAGCGAGGACACCCAAAATGCCTCGCCTCTGGACTCCCAAGAACCCAAGTCAAGAGATCTCCCCTAATCGGATCAAGACGATGAGGATTTGGGGGAAGAAGAGGAGGACGATCTCAGGGATGCACCTCCCGCATTTGAGGAACGTATCTCCACCACTGTGGACGAGCTTAGGGAAATAAACCTGGGTATCGAGGAAGACCCGAGGCCCACCCTTATTAGTGCATCCATGTCTCCCAAGGATCATGAGGTATATACCTCTTTCTTAAGGCAACATTGATATTTGTTTGCTTAGAATTACACGGAAATGCCGGTACTCGTTCCCGAAGTGGTGATGCATCACCTAGGTCTGCCAGAAGACCATCGGGGCTATAAACAGGCCTCCAGAAGGACACACCCCTCACATGCTACCAAAATAGATGATGAAGTCGATAAGATCATTAAAGAAGGCTTTATTCGGGAGGTCCAGTACCCCATCCGGTTGGCCAACATTGTCCCTGTCAAGAAAAAGAATGGACAAATACGCATCTGTATTGATTTAATATATCTCAATCGATATTGTCTGAAAGATGATTTCTCGATCCCGATCACCGAGTTATTAATCGATGCAATGGCCGGGTATGAGGCTCTATCCTTCATGGACGGCTATTCTGGGTATAATCCAATTAGGATGGCCCGAGAAGATGAAGAAGCCACTGCCTTCAGGGCCCCTCAAGGAGTATTTTGTTACAGGGTCATGCCCTTTGGTCTCAAGAACACTGGCGCCACATATCAGTCTGCCATGGATTGGATCTTTAAAACGTTTCTAGGGAGATTTGTTGAATTCTACGTGCATGAATTGGTGGTCAAGTCCAGACAGCGCTCAGATCACCTGGAAGACCTTGAGACCGTCTTCAACAAACTCCGTCAGCATAGCCTGAATATGAACCCCTTGAAATGCACCTTTGGGGTTACCTCTGGGATTTTCCTTGGATTCACTGTACGCCATCATGGCATCAAAGTCGAACCTGAAAAGACAAAGGCTATCCTTGGATTACCACCTCCTCGCAATATCACTGAGTTGAGGGGATTCCAAGGACACCTAGACTATATCAGGCGGTTCATAGCCAGCCTAGCAGGCAAATGCTTTCCTTTTACAAGGTTAATGAAGAAGGGAGTCATGTACCAATGGACAGATGACTGCCAATAGGTGTGCTAAAGACTAAAGAAGTGCCTCTTAATCCCACTGGTTCTCATTCCCCTGATTTAAGGAAGACCTCTCATCCTATACGTGACGGCCCTAGAGCGGTCGCTGGAAGCCTTCCTCGCACAAAAAAATGACCCTGACAGTGAAAATAGTCTTTATTACCTCAGCCATACCATGATTGATGCTGAGACTCAATACTCAAACATCAATAAGAGTTATTTGGACTTGGTCTTCAGAGTTCAAAAGTTGTGACATTATCTACAGCATCATGAAGTCCATTTGGTCTCACGTAGTAACCCGCTCAAGTACATCCTCAGCCTCTCGATGCTGAACGGATGCCTATCCTGATGGGCAGTCATCCTGCAATAGTTTGACATCTAGTTTGTGTCTCAGAAATCCGTCAAGGTCCAGGCATTAGCAGATTTTCTGGCAGAGCACCCTTCGACGGGGACCACCGCACCGGATGTCGAGCTACCTAATGAATACATCTTCTCGGTTCAAGAGGAGTTCCCATCATGGGAAATGTACTTCGACGGTGCATCCTAAAACCCGACCTGGAGGAGGATGGAAGATCCCAAATTTAACAAGGTAGGTTTGGGGATAATAATCATGTCCCCAGAAAAGGCAGTCTTTCCATATTCCTTCCTCCTATCATAAGGATGTACGAATAATGAAGCTGAGTATCAAGCCCTCATTGCAGGCCTGGAGCTCGCACTCTAGGCATAGGTACAGCACCTTAAGGTAAAAGGTGACTTATAACTGGTCATCAATCAAGTCAATGGTGACTATGACATTAAAAAGGAGGAGTGGATTCCCCTATTTTACCATATCTGAGGGTTAATGGAAGAATTCTCCACAGAACCAACATTGACCTATATTCCCCAGTCTCAGAATGCTCAGGTCGATGCATTAGCTAATGCGGCCACAGCCCTAGCTGACCCAGACCAGGATGAAACAGTTATCAATATTCTCACCTTCTAATGGTCTTACCATTTGTTCAAACTAAGATGGAAGAAATCCACAAAGTCAGTCTTATCTCTGAAACATATGCTCCTGCCACTGGCTGGATGACCCTCGTTGCAAACTACCTTCAATGGTGAGAACTTCCATCAGACAGGGTTGAACGAGAGCAAATACGGAGAAGGTAAATCAACTTTGTCCTATATGGCAGCGTGGGTCAGCAAGAGGTCCTCTACAAACGAGGCCTCGACGGAGTCCTCCTCAGATGTATTGATGGAGAAGAAACCACCGCTGTAATGAATAAAGAACATGTCAGAGTATGTGGAGCACATCAGCCGGGTTCCAAGATTTCCCATTAGGTCAAAAGGCTTGGGTACTATTAGCCCATAGTGGCACGAGATTGTGATAACTTTACCATAAAATGCCACTCGTTCCAAATTCATGCCAACTTCATACACCAACCCCCGAAGTTGCTTCATTAGGCCAAGTACTCCTGGCCATTTTTCATCTAGGGGATGGACGTCGTGGGACCATATCCTCCCACCACGACCAAACATCTAAAGTATATCCTCACAGAAACTAGAAAAAAGGGGGGTAAGAAAAAAAGAGTATACAGGAATGGCTCTGATGGTCACAAAGGAGCCTGGATCGCTCTCTCCATTAGATCGGAAACCGTGCAGCAAAGGTTGTTGCGAGTCTACTCTAGTACGACCTTCTCCCTGACCTCTACCTTAGCCACCGAATGACTATTCTCCACTGTTGTTCAGAGATCGTTGATCCCTTTCCTGGTGTCTTCAAGGTTACTGGTCAGAGTTGACAACTTATCCCTCATCATCGTTACTCGAGCTTCACATTCATGATACTCGGTAGATAGGGTGGTCGCTTGATCCTGAGAGATCTCCTCCCATGATATCAGCTGATGGAGGTTCATCACGGCTTCTTCCAAGGATCGGGTCCCTCAATGAGAGGCAGCGAGGTGAGAAAGTTTGAGTTCACTAGTGGAAACTTCCTCATGAGCCATGACAACTTGGAAATCAAGAAAATGAAACTTCCGATAGTCAAATCCACCTAACCCCAAACCCAGGAAGAGTTGTCGAAGGGCTTCAGTTTTAGTTTCCATCTCAGCCATAGGAGTTTCGGCAACAATCTCACAAATCCGGGGCCAGGACCACCTCCATACTGCTCGGTGTCCACCATGACATGAGGATATTTGGTATCCTCGCTCGATAGCATGGGAACAAAGTCTGGAATTGCGACTAACGCAGACATGTGCACGCTAGAAGATGATTCCGAAGCTGGAAGGTATAGAGCTTCTAACCCCGGTTCAGGCTTGGGAATCAAGTTGCCAAGTTTGGTATCAGCCGAAAAAACTTCAGGAATTGTCTCACTAGGACCCGGATCCACAGGGTCCTCCTCATCCACATCCAAGAAGGTTGAGTCTGTTTGAACTTTGGCTGCAGAAGGGTGGGAGGAGGAAAATTCCCTGAGTCGCTTTGACCGACGAGCCATTAGTTGGTCCTCCCTCAGAGCTGATGAGGAAGGTACGATAGGCATAGTAGCCGCAACGACTCCTGATTTGGGAACCTATCAGACAGCCTTCCTCAGGATCCCATCAGGATAATGTTTTATCCACATTCTTGCATACTCCAATGATAGGATGGCGGCCGCTCCTATGCCAGGCAAGGGAATGCTTGTGTCAGATCCCTCCCGAATCAGCATCAAACACTATTGATGAAGAATGGCCAGGTGCATTCCTTGAGCCTGAGGAGGGGGAAGGGTAACTTTGAGTTTCATACACCCAAACTAGTGAGAAAAGCGATATGAGACATACAACTCGCATAAAGAAATCTCGTCAATCCGCGCGGACAAAAACTCGTCCCGCAGTGAAATCACGTAAGAGCGCTCCTCCAGGCTCCCCTAGTAGTTTTCAACCACGACGCCAGAAGGGGTGGGGGTAGGGAGTGAAAGAAAACTGGTAAAGGTCACTCGGAATCTTGACAACTTCATCAGAGATGAGGGACTTCAAGCAAACCCCAGCTATATCGAGTAGGGTAGGCCGAAAGGTAGGAAGCGGGATGATTGTGTTATGACAATACTCATAATAGTAGAAATGATTTTCTATCCATCCATATAAGAATTGAAATGTCCCACTCAGATGATAAGGTGACCAGCCCTACTATATGTGGCTCGGTAGTTCATAAATACGAGCCAAAGTGGGCATGGCCAGATTCACTGGGCGGCCCTCTGCCAACTCAACTTCCATCATCAAACCGCAAGCCCTGACGCCTGGGTTGGTATCCCTGGAAGGGAATAGCCACCTTCTAAAAAACATAGAAAATAGACCTACCTGTCTGAGCATAGGTGGCACATCAGGGCACACCTCATAACCCCATGAAAGGTAGTCGCCCGCCTCCAGAACCGCCCAGTAGGAACCTGGGATAGTTCATGACTGTTGGGAAGGATGAGTCCTGGGGTGCTTGATCTTCAGCATAGGACCAGTGGTATTCAGAAATAACCCTATCAAAGTGCTATAGGGAATGAGAGAGCGGGCATGCAAGGCCTTACCCAATGACCACTCCGCCATAACCAATAGATCCCTTGCCAACAAAGGCACCTGTTCAACGTCGACACATGCTTCAGGAGTGGGCATAAACTCATCATACATCTCACCCATGATCAGAATCCCTCCCAATTGGTAGATGTCCCAAAAACTAATGCCAAATTCACCATGGGAAAAGTGGAAGGTATTAGTTCTTGAACACCAGCGACTGAGTAGGTCAGGCATGATCAAAGATGGTGGGTAAACAGCAAATTGGGAAGCCCACACTATGGAGTACAGATTGACTGCTTCCAGTGACTCGGGAGATTCTCAGCAATGATGATGAACCCAGAAGGCCCAGGCCCAGTCATTTGAGAAAAGCCCACCAGAATGAAGATCCCACCTAGGAATCCACCCCACGTCAGGATCCACTCAAGAAAAGTTGATAATAGAGGGGTAACTCTTAAAGACAACTTCTTGAGAAAAGTCTTGAGTATACTGATCACTTTGGGTCCAAACCAAGCCTCTCAAAATGAAAGAGTCCTTTGAATCAGAATCAGAGATCATTTCCCCCGATGGGGCAAGGTTCGCCTGAATTCACTTTGATGACGCTTCCAAGAAAGGAGATGGAAGACCTGAGAAAGTAGGGGGGATAGGGACATCGTCTTGAAGACCAAATCCGTAAAGCAGAAGTTGATTTGATAGTGGATAATCCAGGAGCTCAAGAGAGAGTAAGTCCTTCAAGACACCATCGTCGGGAATGATGGATCAACTAGGGTCCTCTTTGATGCTCTCATCTCTAAGAATCATAGCTAGACATCTCATTTCACCAATGGATAGAGGCTTAGCAGCAAGCCTGGGTGCAGGGTGAGGGGGAACCATATTTTATCCCTGCATTATGAGACATCTCCTTTCACCAATGGATAAAGGCTCAGCAGCAAGCCTGGGTGCAGGGTGAGGGGGAACCATATTTTCTCCCTGCATTATGAAAACTAACAGATGGTTAGTCTGGAATAATAAAATCTGGACAAGAATACCAAATATCTGGAAAAGGACTCAATCAAGGAGCCTTCATGACGAGGTTCGCGAGAAGGCCTCAAAAGTTGGTTTGTGACGGCTGCATCCCACGAATCAACCCTATGCGGAAGAAGTCCATGGTACTCTGGCCCGCGGAGCGTTGGCCAGAAAACTGCAAACCAATTTGCTCCGCATAATGTTAATCCTAGATTTAAATAGTTAGGTTCGGAAGACTTAAGAAATTTTCAAAGTCTGAAATATTTTAGCCCACAAACAATCAATACCACGGAGAAAGTTCCTACGTAGCCCGTCATAACTTGCTTTTTAATTAATTAAAAGTGTTAGTTCGTAGCTGGGAAATTGGTCCATGAGTGAAGGTGGGTGCGAACGAGGAATGGTTCGCGGAAGTGGCAGTTGGTTCGCAGATGATGCGTTTCATGAAGGAATGAGCACGCAGAGACAAAAGAGCCAGAGAGCTCTGGTTTTGCGGAGAATCTTGTAAAATTCAAAGGGAGGGCCCCCGTATTTATAGGAGTGGTCCCCTACTGGGTCCACTTCCCTACCGCAAACCATCCAAGTTTTAGTACCACTCTACATCAGAATAGTCTCCTCTTCGTTCCAATCAGACCCCATTCCGATGGGGGCATTTGTAGGGTCCTGAAAAATCCGAAAAGTAGAATAAGAATACCCTTTAACTCAAGGGAGGATTCTACCCAACTTCCCTCGAGGAAATTGGGAAAAAATGTGGAGAAGTTGGCATAATATGAACCGGTCCGCAGACCGGTCCAACATTAATGGGACACGACCGATTCTGCGAAGCACCCCCCCTCCGCGGACCGCTGTCGTTTGCGGAACAGAGGCAGGGATCCTCCGCGGGCACGAGGCAGGCCGGGCACTAAGTCGGTCCACCGTCACGAATCGCCCCAACTGTGAGCCACGTCAACCGGCTCGGACCGAATTCGTTGTCGTTCACGGAATGGAGGTGGAATCATGCGCGGTCGTGAATCACTCCCCGATCTAGTTTGGTTCGTGGGGGAGGTGTGTTATATGCCCTCTGCAAGTTATGGATTGACCAAGTCATCCATAAACCGGGTTTCTGGCCATGGGCCTCCACAAAAGGTTCTGTATTCCTACAAATATATCTATTTCCCCACTCTATAAAAGGAGATCGAGGGGGGATAGGAACAGAGATCGATCAAATTCAGGTGGAAGGATTTCGAAGGAAGGAGCTTAGGAATTCACAAATAGCGAAGTTCTAGTTCGCGAACCAGAACAGTTATGAAACTGGAAACGAATTAATAAGGAACTGGAAAACACATAACAACTTGGTGAATCGTGAACTTGAAATAACAAGAAAATAACACCGCGAACCATGGCCCCTCCGCGGATGCACCCCCCACAGACCACCCTTTTCTGATCTGACACCCCACATAGCACCTTCCTACATGGACGAAGCTCCGACCAACGGACCTTCAACCGGCGTCGCCCTTGGCTGTCGTTGCTCATGTGGATCCATCCATGGACCAACCTGGTCTGCAAACCGAACCCGAAGCTTCGTACCACCCTAGCACATGGGATGCCTAGTCCGTAGACCACCCTGGTTCATGGACGGCCTCTCCAGCTGCGTAGCACCCCCCTATGTGATGGGTGCCACTCCTCATACACCCATGTGGCCCGCCAAATCGTTCAGTGTTCCCATTCCCCGAGTCAGATAAAATCCTTCCAATCCATCCTAATCCTTCGTAACCCCCTTGATGGCATATTCATCGACCTTGATTCAAGGTCGTTACCGAAGCCACCGGACCTGTATGATACAACCTCCATGTGCATCAGTGCACCGCCTTGAGTTCACATACCCACGGTATGCGAGGGAAAAGGGGTTGCCCCGGCCCTTGAGCGGATTCCCGAATCATTCCTAGGTTCATATTCCCACAGTAATGAGGAGTCTGAGCCCAGGAGTCCCTTTTCTGCCCCTCTACTTGTTAGGACCGGGGCACTTCACCCCTCCCCAGCGAGTGGAAGACTACCCATCAGAAGGAAGCCCCCATGCACCTCCGTACTTTCCCATAGCCATGGCTAAGGAAGGGCATGGTGGGGAAGGGTGATACTTTATTCTTCTTCAGGGCCAAGTCCCTTTCCCACTGAGCATTATCACCATGGGCGTCCATCTCGGAGTAAGCCCCGACTTTTTGAGCTACCCCCACGTATAAGCCCCATCACACTTCCCACAGACGCACCTTTCGCGACGTGATCGTTTGGTCCCTACAGCCTCTTGTTTCTCACACCAAGCATGACTCACGTGGGCGTAGAGTAAGCATCGACCATGACATCCTCTCTTGGGTTTCCTCGGAGCGTAAGCCCCATCCCAATTCGAATTACATGGACTTTGATTCCCCACCACAGGGATACGTAGGAATCCTCCAAGAGGTTCAATCCTGATCACCATCGGACCTCCGAGTCCACATTCACATCGGTTCTCCGACACTCCCAATTCAAACTACGTGGACTTTGATTCCCCAACATAGGGATACGTAGGAAGCCTCCAATAGGTTCAATCTCGATCACCATCGGACCTCTGGGTCCACATTCACATTGGTTCTCCGACACTCCCAATCAGAACTACGTGGAATTTGATCCATGTCTCCTGGGCAGGGTACGTAGGAAGACTTATTGAGGTTTAAGCCCAACACCTGGTCGATCCGACCATCTTCACATCAGTCCACCGCAATAACCCTGGGAAGCCTAGAGAATAAGCCCCATACCATTCCAAACTACGTGGACTTTATCTCGAGGTACGTAGGAAGCCTCCATGAGGTTCAATCCCGACAATAGGTCATTCCAACCCCCCTTTACGTCGGTTTACCCACATCTTGGGCCGCCTCAGCATATAAACCTCATCCTAAACCGAACTATGTGGATTCTGATTCCTCTCTCAAGGATGCGTAGGAAGCCCGTATCACGTGTTCGATCCAAACGCTCAAGTCGTTATCTGTCCCCCCTGGATGACAATAAACTCCAGAGTTCCCAGTTATGAGGATTTAAACAAGTTCCCTATCGATGATTCCATACTCCTTGGGGTCATTAATCCAACGAAGGATGGTAAACCTTGGGCATAAATGATTCTGAACCCCTACGTCCAGCTGACCATTGCCAACCAAGAGTAATCCGTGGATACTATTCATGGGTATAATCCAATGTTTCGCGAACATATTAATACGTCTTAAATATATAAGAGAGTCCTGGAATAGGAAACAATTCCCCCCAAAAGGGTGCGATGAGCCAGACTTCCCATCCACTCGACCAATGTGAGTTCTTAAGCATCGCTGGCCAAATCACCCAACGAACACCTGCCTTTGGAAAGCAGGTCCACGTATTTCTAGATATGGAATTGTTGGGTGTTTCGAGGAAAAAACGGTGCACCTGATATGAGTGATTAAGCAGAGCCCGATCTTTTCTAATCAACCGTTGGGTAGCGCATGTTTCACACCCATGATCCCGTTGTGCGCTGCGAAACAACAGTGCTAAAATTTAACTCCATATCTAGATCCTATAGAAGGCACAGCGATAACATCAAGGTAAACCTCTAATCCCAATCAAATATAATGGAATGTGGTACTCCATGAAATCTTACCACTTCTTTACATATATCCTGGAAATATGATCAAGAGTGAAATTTTCTCTAATAGCAATAAAGTGTACCATGTTAGAAAGGAGATCAACAATAACCCATATAGAATTATGGGCTTTATATGTTTTGGGAAGTTTTATGACAAATTCCATAGTTATGTTTTTCCATTTCCATTCTGATATGGGTAATGGTTGTAACATCCCCTTAGAATTTTGTCTCTAAACCTTAATGTGCTAGAAAACCAAGCATCAAGAGAAATATTCGGCAACATCCCTTTTCATACCATCCCACTAGAAATGATCTTTTAGGTCCCTGAATATCTTTGTGCTTCTAGGGTGAATATCAAATGAAGAATTATGAGCCTCATCCAAAATCTCTTTTAAATCTGGTATAAGAGGAATAAAAACCTAGTTCTATAACAATATTATTCCAACATAATCAATCTTGAATTCATGGAGATTTCTCACCTTATTTTGTAGCACTACATTTTCCTTCTATACCACCTAAATCTTAACTTATAGTGATGGTTGAACATTAATTTGATAAGGATAGGATTTATCCCCTTCCATGAAAATTTAAAGATCCATCTTTTTCAAATCTAAAATTATTGGATCTTTTGTGATCCTCGTCATGGATAGTCTAGCATAGTCCTTTCAACTCAAAGCATCTTTCACCTTGTTCACTTTCCCAGGGTGGTAATTTATTGAGAAGTCATATTCTTTAATGAACTCTAACCATATTCTTTGATGTATATTACAATCCTTTTGTGTAAAAATATTCTTTAAAAATTTATGATCAGTATAAATATAACAACTTTAACAATAAAGATAATGCCTTCATATCTTTAGTACAAATATTACCGTAGCTAAATCAAAATCATTAGTTGGGTAATTTTTCTCATGGGTTTTCAATTATTCTGAGGAATAAACCATTACTATTTCATTTTTTACAAGAACATGTATTAGACCATTTTTTGATGAGTAACTATAGATCACAAACCATTATCCATTATATAGTAGTGTGAGCACAGGTGCATTGGATAACCTTCTTTTTAGCCTTTTGAAATTCTCTTCACATTCCTTTGTCCACACAAACTTAACTATTTTTTGTGTCATATTGGTGAGTGGATTATATAATCATGAAAAATATTTCACAAAACTTCTATAATATCTAGCCAAAATAAGAAAACTTTGGATATTAGTTGACATTGTTAGTCTCAACCAACATTTGATAACATCTTTTTTTAGATCCACAGATATCCCCTCTTCTGAGATTATGTGACCCAAAAAGGAATATTTCTAAAGCCAAAAATCACACTTGGTAAATTTTTCATAATGATTTTCGTTTATCAGGGTATTCAGTATAATTCTCAAGTGATCTTCATGTTATTTGATCTTTGAATAGATAATAGTATCTCCTATAAGGACTAACAAAAACTAATCAATATAGTCTCTAAAGAATCTATTCAGTAGATCCTTGAAGATAGCTGGGGAATTAGTATGACCGAAAGGAATCAATATATATTCATAGTGTCCATAGCTTTTACAGAATTATATCTTTGGTATATCCTCTTTATTGACCCGTAAGTGATGATATCCTGAATGAAGATCAATATTATAAAAGTACTAAGCTCTGTGTATTTTTTCAAAAAACTCATAAATATGGGGAAGGGGACATTTTTTATGGATAGTGATCTTATTAAGTTATCAATTATCAATGTAGATCCTCATTGATCCATATTTCTTCTTAAAAACAGAATAGGTTCACCCCAAGTTGACACACTAGGGCGTATGAATTCCTTGTCAAGAGTCTCTTGGAGTTTCTTCTTCAATTCACACAACTAAATTGGGGCTATTCTATAAGGTGTTTTTGAAATAGGCATTGCACTCAGTATGAGTTATATTGAAAACCCAACCTCACGATTTGGTGGAAGACCTGGAAATTATTCCTAAAAGACATCATCAAACTCCTCTACAATGGTTGTATACTTAATTATGAGTTTCTCCCCAACCATTTGAGATAAATAACCTTTATTTATAGTTATCAAGACACATAAGATGGAATAAATGTTTTCTGGAAGTTCATACTCATCCTTGTATCGATAGATGATCATATATTGATCAATAATATGAAATGTGACTTCCCTTACTTTTAAATTCATATGAGATCCATACAGAGAAATCCAATACATGCCAAGAATCACATAAAATTCCACATTAGGAAGGATCAAAATATTTGAAGGATGTACTTTCCCACACACTTCAACTGGAGAATAATTATAAACATTTGATACAATATTTGTGCCATTATGAGTTTTCAAAGCTAACTCAACATCTAATTATTGAGGTAATACAATGATACCCTTAGAAAATTCTTCAGTAATAAATTAGTGAGTGGATCCAGAATAAAAAAAAATCTACTTTATAGTGGATGGTAAGGGTACCTTTCACCACTTCATTATCATACTCTACATCACAAATAGTTATCCCATGTGACTTGCCTTTGTCTTTTTCCTTAAGAGTTTTCTATATTCAATCATCATCAACAACCCTTGGATTACGACATTGATTTTCATAATTCCCTATTTCCTTGAACTTGTAAAATTTATGTGTATGAGGTGTATTCTATGTATCCTTTTTTCTATTTGCATCATTAGACATATTTTCCCCATAACTTCGTCATTAAACTTCCCAATAAACTTATTTTCCACACTTAATACATTTACTATTCCCATTAAGAAAATTTACTCAATATTTATATCCATACCTATAACATAAGGTAAAACTCATCTTCTTTTCAGTGTGGTATTTATATTTTCTCTTGAATTAAATTTTTATCTTCTTATCAAACCCATAGTACTAATGGGTTACTCCAATATCTATCCCAACATTGAGTGAACATCGAATGATTTCTTCATATCTATTGAAGTCCCTTATGGATAATTTCATTCAAAGACTTGTTTTTAATACACTAAAGAATCGATCAATTTTACTCTTGAGTTGGATAATAATTACAGAAATGTACCTTGAAAGTCTTGTAAAACTTTCTTCGTAGGTACAAATAGATTTTTCATCCTTTTGTTTAAGTTCAAGGAACTCCTTATCCATATTTGTTTGAAGAATACAAGGAAAGTACTTATTGAAAAATAAGTTCTTTAACTTATCCCATTCCATGGATTAAATTTCATCTATTTTCCTTATATTCTTAATAAGGTTCCCCCATTGATAAGATTCAACTTCCAAATGATATACTGATAAGATGAATTGTTCATGTTCTGAACATTGGAGAATTGAAGATATATTTTTCAGTGGTACTGATCCATTTTTGAGCCACTAATGGATCAGAATACCCACTAAAAGAAGGTGGGCGCTACCTCATAATAACTCAACATAATTTTGTTCCCTCCTTTTCTCGTTTTTAAGACTTGTATGATTAATATATTGAGAATGTTGTGTGAACATAGCTACATGATTTTTCATTCTATATCCCATAAAATTTAGTTTCCCATGAGTACAATCATTTCTTTTCTCACCACATTAAAAATTAAAATGGTTCCTTCGAGTTCTAGCCATTGACTAAAACAAAGAAGCATAGTGTGAGAAACACTAATCATAATGGAAAAAACACATAATCAAGAATAAAATTTTAATTTAAGAAACATTAGGTTTTATCCTAGGTTATTCATGAACATTTCTAAAACACTAGGATTGTAACCAATACTTTGACATATCTTTGGGGTTATTCATAATTCTTTACCATCCTAGTTTTCAAAGGTAAAATATACCTTTCCTCTGATATTAACTATAACAACCCAGACTTTACATACATTGATATTATTTAGAAGTTAAAAATATTAATTATAAAATATAATAATTCCATGATAGGACCCTATAGGTATAGTATATTTAGAAACTAGGAAACATAAAAAACTGGTTCATAATGTATCTTCATTTTCACCCACTTATTTCACCATAACTAAACCCCTTTTTTACATATCTTACTTAATACTATTCTTCCTGATTCGGGGAAAAGAAACATTTGAAAGGGTAATCTCAGATGCACAGTAAGGGTAAAAAAGGGAGATATCAATCTTATCATAATCATAAGATGGAAGAACATAAAATTTGAAAATCTTATTCTGCATATGAAAGAGGATGATATCATTCCCTGAGATAAATCATGAATGTTCATAAGAATCAATAAACATAATCCCAAAAGTCATAACATAAGACATGAAGTTTTGGGGAATACACATAAGGATATAAAATCATTTTATATTAGTTATGTCTCGTATCCAAGACCATCATGGTGGAAACATTCCATTAATGAACTAAGTTTAATCCTCCTTACAGCCCGGTACTACTGATCCGAGATCATTTCCTATTCCATCATTGTTTATCTCATGATATATAAATCTTTACCCAATGCATTGGAGGGAGATATAGGTTCCACCCATCTCATAATGAAATCATTATTATGTGTTCCACAATAACATAAATCCTTCATCATAAACCAAGAAATTAAATGGGTTTCTTTAAACATCATTCCACCATAACATAATCCATGTAAAATAAATGTATTTCATAAATAACATGCCATCATAAACACTATAAAATCATAGGAACAATATGGATATTATACTTGAAACATAACCCTATTAAATAAATCCATGTTAGATGGAAAATAATTTGGATGGAAAGTAATTTTGATATAACACTTGAAATTAATTCTTGAGGGAAGTATACTTTCTTTTTCAAAAATGTTTTCTTTTCTCAAAATTGCGTGAAATTTTAAAAGAAAATAATTTATTTGAAAATAAACTCAAAATAATTTAGTGTAAGATTCATGGAAATAAGGTGTTATGAAGAAGTAAAAATAAACTAATTAAATATATGTTAAAAAAATTATCCTCTTACTTTTTCTAGAAAATTAAAAAAGCACCTATTATCAAATAATGACAAAATATTCCTTTTATACTGTTTAGTAAAAATTCATCAATGGGTAAAACTGACTTTAAATAAAATTTTTGAAGAATAGAAATGATATTAAATATTTAGAAAACATGGAAGTGGATGATAAATATACCCTATTAAATAATTATATATAAAAAATCTTAGATAATAATTTGATTTTGAAATTATCCCTTACCTTAGGTTTGATTTCCGTTGTATGTATCTTAACCTCCTCTTCTTCGATGTGCTTCCTCTAAATATCCTCTTAGATCACTAGAGATATTATTTGAAGATAAATATAACCTCTAGAATTTAACTAGGGATGTTGATAAGGGAAAAGGGAAGGGTATGGATAAGCTTTAAGCCACAAAGTGAAGTGAAAAAGTGAGGGAGGAGGTTACCTTTTATAATTGAGGTGAGGGTCACTTTTGCAAACTCTAAAAATAATAAATTAAAATAATATAAAACCCTACCAAAAAAAAATTCAAATATGACCCAAATTAGAATATGAGATTAGATAAGGTTATAATATCATTAACAAATAATTTTTGATGAATATTTCTATCAATTCAAACCTTATCATTTTAACTAACACTTAGTTATTGATTTTACTTTTTAACTAGGGTAAAAAAAATTCAATATTATAAGGGTACAATATTTACTTATTTGATGAAAATTAGAACATAAATAAATATTTTGGAACATTTTATACCATATTTCATTTATTATATATTTTTAAAAATATTTTATGATTTTTAAATAATTTAATGAAACATTATTTTGCTAAATAAAAAATAGTTTCAATTTTGACACCATTAAATTAATTCAATTTTAAAAATATTAATATAAAAATTTAACTTAGAACCATATATTTTTTAAAATTCATAACAAGTAAACATAGTATATAAAATATATTATACATATTAATTATTTGAAATTATATTTATTTTACATTTTTAATACCATTTATTTGTTATCTCTATTAATAAAATAATTACTACATCAATTTTGTGTAATTATTTAATACACTAATTTTATGAATAAAATTAAAAATAAAATACTATGATGAAGATAAATCAACTATATTTCATAAGAATATATGTAGTAGAATTTATATTTAGGAAAATCCAATATTTAAAATGTTATACTTATTAAATTATGAATGTGACAACTTAAACATCACTTTAAATAAAATAATATAAGTTTGAAAATCTCTTCTATAAGGCTCAGAATGGTCACTAAGTCGACCCTTATATGGTTATGGTCAGGATATACTTTATCAATATTATTTGGTAATGTGTTCAAGTTCTCTAATGGTTATTATAAATTTAATTAAAAATTGTTTATTGATTTCTTATCAATTAATTAATCTTATCATCATGAACATATAAGCCAATAAGATAATTATTTATTTTCTAAAAATTAAAAATAAATTACCATGACAAATAAAAACATTTTAGATTTAAAATGAGTATTTATAATCAAATTTATCTTCTGCATAACCTTATATAAAAATTATATAGTTATTAAAATTTGAGTAAGAAATGTTTAATTTTTTCTTTAAATAGATGGAATTAAATGTCTTAATCTTATACAAGTGGCTTCTAAAGGACACCATTTCGACCCAAAGATTATTTAGGAAAAAAACTCATCTAATTATATTAGGAAAAGTGTTAAGGTAATTTTATAAAATAATAATTACCCTTATTTACAAGATCTACCATTTTACCATATTTATAAAAATTACCAAAGTTACTATTCATAATTCCCAAAAAAATAAAATAAATCTATTTACATAATTTTGGCCAATTGATTCCACATATGGAATCCATTTTTTAAAATTAAAAACTCATAATTTTCAATAATTAATTTAATATTATTCCGGTTTTCAGAAAGAGAGAACGAGTTTTTAAATGTGAAAAAATTACAAAAGATTGAAATGTTTTTACATTTTAATTTAATTTAAAATTAATACTAATAATATAAATTATATTGAATGACAAAAATATATTATATTTATATATTAAACCCATTAAATATTATAATTTAACCATATAAATCTTTTTAATGAAAAAATATGTTTCAATTAAAATTTAGTTTATTTTTACTATTCATAAAAATTTGAAAGTTATCATAAAAATATTAAAAATTAACCCAAAATAAATTTTTATATCTTGATTCCTAATTAAATTTTTATGGTTTCATAAAAAATTATAAATGTGAAAAATCATAATTTAAAAAGGGTTCTCTATTAAAAGGTGGTAAAATTTCCCTTTTAAAAGTATAGGTTTTTATACATCAAATAGAGTTTATTCATAAAATATAAAAAAAATCTATTAGATGAATATTGAAATATTTTATTAAGTATATAACACATATATTTCATTAATTTAATTTACTAATAGTAATTCACTCAATTAATTAATAAAGAAATAAAACTATATAATTGGTTTGTATTTTTCAAAAATAATTGGTAGTGAATAAATTCACCATACATTTTCATAAGTTATATTTATTCCCACTAACCAAACATATAGGTTAAAATGGTAATTTTATACTAAGATAATCTCTTAGTTCTTTTAAATTTGTGATTGTGTATGATGCATGCTGTTGAAAAATTAAAATTATTTAGAAAAACATTTCATAAAAACATCCAGTTGTTACAATGATCTTTCTATAAATAAATAATAATGAATTATGATGGAATTATAAATTCTGTTCGATATTGTTTTATTAATAATTAAGACTAACAAAATATCCAAATTTATGAATTTATATGATTTTTTAAATAAGATGAATTTTATTTGAGATGGTAAATGAACCACATTTATCAATGACTAAGTAATCTACTTTAAACAGGTGTATTTTTTTCATTTTGAAGATGAGAAATTATTAAGGTAGGGGAAGGTGAATTATAATTCTAAATAGAGTTTTTTATAATATATTTTCTTTTGAATTATTCTTTTATTACCAAATAATATTGGAAGATCCCATGAAGTTCTTTGAGTTTGTTTTGATATCATTTTAAGTGAATGGAAATGTTTTGGGAAGGTTGAATAAGTATAGGGGAAACTTGAGAATCTATATAAGAGTAAATTTTATAATGAACTGTATACATAAGAATAACATCATAATTTATAATTCCATGTAATATTTGATCAATTTTTATATACCTCTGTTATATTAATTCCCTATTTCTGAAGGTTGTGTCTAAGTAACGTAGAAGCTATTTAAGATTAAAAAAATGTTTCAATAAACTACATAGGTTTTCAGAGTTTTTCAAAAACATAAAAATCGGATACATATGAATAAAAATATTAAATTAATGCTACATAATAATAAATAATAAGTATTAAAATGAAACACGTGAGTAATATAGCGTTCATGTATGCGATTCTAACAACCACATAACTATAACAACATTTTATGTGAGGTTAAATTATTAATGAATTAAAACATTTGAGGTTTTATGTGATTCTATCATGACTTATGGGAAACTATTATAATTCAATATCCCTTTTAATCACACATTTCTCTCATGTTCATATTTTTTCACATGTATACGATCTGAACCATTTAAGATTCATTGATAAATTTTTCCATTATTTTACATTTGATATTAATCATTATTATGCTTCAATTACCTAGAAAATGAATAATAGAATTAGTTATGAGGTTTATACAAGTACAACATGTGATAAGGTAATTTATTGGTGACATTTATGAACTTATGTGTGATAAGAAATTGCAGTTGCTAATCTCTATTATTACTGATGCTTTAGGTTCTATAACTGTGTGTTTTTTTGAGATGTAATGAGTATTTAGATTAAATGATCTAAACTATATGCATGTTATACTTTGTTCATATCAATTAGTATCATAGTGAAGTTTGATTATTTTTAGGGATTATGATAAGATCTATAAGAGAACCCAAATCAAAGAAACATAGAAATAATCAAGAGTATCATATACTAAAATTAAGGCATCATTGAGTAATACATCATGAGTTTAACCTTTAACACAATTATTTACACGATTTATATTATGATATTATTGGTTATTAATCACATTAACCCCTATTTTTTATAAATTGGTGGAACAAGGAAGATATAATTTTACAATGGGTGTGTTGGATAATATGATAATTTTTGTAAAGATTAAAATAATGGGATATGGTATGGAGTTCAAACATTCCTGAAAATTATATCTTATGTTATGAGAAATAACCTAAACTATGTTGAGATTCTGAATAAAAAACAATTATAATCATGTTATCAAGCCCTTAATAGATTAATGACCACTTAAATTTAGTGGATATTATAACCCACCAATTGTTGAGAAATTAATCATCATAATAGAGAATATATATCCCATTATCCATATATGAAATCCTGAGAAAGATTTTTTTTATCATTTTATCATTTTGAAGGTGAATCTGATCAATAATAAGCCCAAATCAATAACATGAGGTATGTTGAATACATTGAATCCATGAAATGGGTGGAGTTTAAGGAGGAATGTTTCAAAAAAATATTTTCTTAAAACTCTTTTAATTAAAATAGAGATAGAATTCCTTGAGTTGTACAAAAAAGAGAATGTATCAATTGGTACCTTTGATGAAAACATCACATGAATTGAAAGTCACTCTTCTTGTTTTATCATTGATGTTGTAGAAAAAACTGCTCATTTGATTTATGTATTAAATAAATGTATCTAAAAATTATTATCAATAAGAGGAATCAGTAGCTATGAAGAAATTATTTGATATATCGTCAAAGTGAATATAGAAATTGGAGACTCATTATCCTCATGGGTTTAGAGATACAAAAAATAAAATATATTTTTATGGAAAATAAAATGATAAGTCTCATGGGGGAACAAAAAATTCACCCACCCACATGCTAAAAATATAGGATAAATCACTAAGGATATTTCCTAAAATGGATGGGGAAATTTTTAGGTGTGTAAGGGTTATCAATCAAGTGTATTAATTATAAAGTGATATGAACAATATAACTAATGAAATAGTTGGATATAATTTTTACCCTAATTCACCACTTAAAATTAAGTGAATCATATGAAGAATGTTTGAGAATTATGAAAATCAATTTCTTAACAGAAAGGCTATTAATGATAACAGAAATTAGAAACCTCTTAAACCAAGGGAAAATGGGAAGGATTAAGAAATCAAAATTAACAAAGTGGGTTATTAAAAAGGGTGAAAGGTAAACTTATAATCTAATCAAGAAATGAAAATTTATTATTATTTTTATAATTTTACCCACTCATTTATATCTATATTTTTTCTAGGAGCATCAAATAACCAACCCAACGATTACATATTTTATTATTTTTTTAAAATTAAGGTGGTATGATTATAACATCCAAAGTCTATAACCTTCATCTAATACAATTTTGTGGAAATATATACCCAATACATATTATTATGATCCTTTTAGTAACATTTGATGTGATTTTGGGATGGAACTGACTCTATATATAGAGGCCATACTAATTAATAGATTAAGTAAGTCACATTTCATAACCTAAATCAATCCATGATCATCTATCAGTGCAAGCTTGACTATGAACTCCCAATGGAAATTACATCCATAATACGAGTCTTAATACCTATTCTTGTAAGGTATTAATCTCAAATGTTGTTAGATAAACTTAGTATTGAGGATATATTGATTGTGAATGAATACATTAATGTTTTTCTAGAAGGGTTTCCTTGTAGTCCTCAAATCATGTGGCTGATATCTATTTTGTAATTATATATTGATTCCAATATATCTTATGGATACCATTAACTATTTTCAATAGTGATTCGTAATTAAAATTATAAGAACATAATTTTTCAAGGGGGTGGAGAGAATAAACCTAGGTTTTAGAAAACAAATTACTTCCTTGGACTATATGTTCATAATTCATAATCGTGTTTTTGTATTCCATAAAAATATTAAATTTGAGTTGGATGTAATTCATACATGATATGAATCAAACTAAAAATATTATATTCAATAAAATTGGATAATTACAAAAATAAATACATGAAACCAAATATTACATTCCTTGGTTGATTACATCTCATAAAAGTTCATAAATTAAACTAAGAGAATAAATAAAAAGTAATGATGTGTTAATAAATAAGAAATCCCTTGGATAATTTTCACCCTGGAGAATCACTATTAGAATATTAAATCCTATGTTGAAAAAAACATCATGAATGGAGAAATAATAATGTAAAATCCAAAGTAAAAACTATAAAAAATAGAAGCATTCTTTGTGAATATATAATGAGATTCATTTATACTCTGTGATAGGGGTAATATAGCCATTATATGATTATTATTAAAGGGTATGAAACTGTTAGGTACAGTATTGGTAAATATCTTAGTAGTTTATACTTATTGATATGGTAACAGGTAGGTTATTTTGGGTACAATACAAGGAAACACACACACACACACCTGATAGATGGATCAATAATAGCACCCACCACGGATAACCAATCCAACTAGTAATTTTATTACATAGAATTTCCCAAAGGGACATTAGGATTGAAATTCCAATACATTGTACAAATTCCATTCACTACATCAACATTGAACTGGTTTTACCCCTATGCATGTGTCATTTTTCTTGCGTCATTGTGCCTTCATCATCTTTCATAACTGACATCCTGTGTCACGATCTGCCTGCATCCCCACCTACATCACATCCTATATTACCACCCATAAATCCCCCATAGTGTATGTTAAGAATCAAAACCTGGTGTCTTGTTTATGGAGTCCAATAGTGAGTACTACCCAACCACAAATCATGCCACATTAATATGTAGTCAATATATGAATTGATTATTTGGATGATGAAAATGTAAATTTCATTATAAATAAATTATTATTTTTAAATATACTAATTAATTTGTTGAAATATTATGGATTACAATGAAACCATTTCTTATCAATTTTGTATTTTAATTAAATTAATTACTTCTAAAAAATGATATCAATAACATTTTTTGATAAAATTTAAGGAAATATTAGAAAAGTAAATTAATAACATCTAGAAAATATTTAATTAATTATAAGTAATGTTAATTTTATTATTACAGGTCTAAATTGTTTTTCTTAAAAACATTAATATATTTATCTAAATTTTAAATTTCCTATATTTGTACTATTAAATTAAATAAAATTTATTTCTTATATATATATAATTTAATAAAAAATTAATTCATTTATTATTAATTAGTCATGAATAATGATGCAATCATGTATTATTAAAATACATATTTTTCAAAGAACTATGTTTTATATGTTTTGTATTATTATGAAATATGGTAATTTTATTTTTTGGCATAAAATTAACTGATGAAGAAATTGAGTTATGATGTTAAAGGTAAAACTAGGTAAAAAGGTTTAACTAATGGGTGAAGAACTAAAATATAATAAAAATTTTTCTTAAAATCAATGGATATGGGAATTATGTACCTCCCCTAGCCAATGTTCCATTATTTTTTCACTTTTTATCACATTACTTTTTAAAATTACATTCCTTATTCATTAACGAATGAGTATTTGTGAAAATGCAACTCAAGATCGCATATAAAAGGATCCATCCATTACCTACCTCAAATAACATATTTATTTGATTTTTCTTAAATCTATACCCATATTATTTCCCTAATAATCATCTCCCGTTTTGGTTTTATTTTGGTCTCAATAGAATTAAATAATTCCTTCAAAACCAGAAGGCTTTGAAGAGAAGATACAATTTCTTCTTTGTAAGTATTGAATTAAAACCACTATTTTTCATTTGTATTCTTCCTATAACTATAAAATATCATGATTTATCACATTAAAAATTTTTAAAACATCATTATACTTATTTAATAATTATATTATAGAAAATTTACATCATAATTAGATTCATACATTAATTATAATATGTTTTAATTTTGGTCAATTTAACATCCTACATGGACTATGAAATAAATTATTATCATGGATGATTATAAAAAAACATTAATTGTATTATATTATTTTTGGGTAAATAGTGTTTATATATGTTCTATAATGGAAATATTAATATGTAAAACATAATTAATATACCACCTTATGTTCATAAAAAATTACTGAAACAAGCACGTTACAAATTTCATCTTAGATAACCGTAGTAAAAACTAACATGAAATGAAATTGGAACTTCATAAATAATTATGGAACATATATTAAAGTAACTTTAATATTTTATATATAGTAAACTTATTATAATTTAATAATGACCAAAACTATTGTACCAAAATATATAATGAATGGTTAAAACTACTAATAATAGATGATCAATATAAATGAAAAATAAGTAGTACCTATATAATAAATTGATATAAAATATTGATATAAAAGGTAATATACATAAATATTTTTCTAAAGTAGATTTTTAATGATACTTAGTTTATTGTATAGGAGGATAGAGCATGTATGTCCAAGTAGGAATCAAAGGTAAGGGTTTTTTTTTACTCAATTTATTTTCACTGAGTTATAATTATTTTTTATTGAAATTTATTCCTATAATTTGTTTACATTAATCTCAAGAAGGTTTCTGAGGAATGTATACCAGTGATACTATAACAGGGTAGGTGGATTGTTGTGTATACAAATAAAACATACAAATTTCCAACCCCGTGATTATAAGAATATCAATTAGACAACGATTTTTTCCAATATATTATATAATTTTAGAGTAAGAAAAAACTAAATAATTAATGTTATAATATTCATAAAAATACATAGTTTAAATATAAATAAAATTTTATGAAAAAGGATATGAAAAAAATTATTGCACCTCTACTAAGTGTGGTCTTTTCTTTCACCCAAATAAATAAGGAAGTCTATAGACACAACTTTAGATATCCATATTTAAGAACCTATCAGATAGTCCATCTTCCAAACTATGGAGGCCCTCGATCAACATGATTGGGAAAAAACTCTATCACACTATTATTTGGAGCCCATGATCAACTTCATCAATCAAACCTCTAACTCTCTACTCTAGGATCCCTCGATCAACAGGTTTGGAAAAATAAAAATTACGACTATCAAACACATAGTATTTGTAATACTATCCCCACATAATGTATGGTCTAAGACCAGATCTCTATAGAATATAATTTGTAGTGACCTAAAAATGAGATGTTTCAAAACTTCAACTGCATGCTCTATATTTCATGTAAGTGGGTTTCTTCTTCTCTATGAGGTTGTAGACATATTTATAGACATGAATATATAAAAATTGAAGTGGTTGAATTCTGAACTTCATGGAATCATTTACGATGAAACCAAAAACATTATCTTCCTATTTCAATTGGTTTATCATATGAATAGTTTATCCAATGGTTGATTGGTTTAAAACTATTACAAGTATTTTTATATTGTTCCATCTGATAGGATTAGTAAATCTTCATCTAGTAGAAAATATTTATGTTCGTCCATTAAAATTTGTATATATCCACATGGTAATAATTATATATCTATATTTGGTAAAAGTTTTATATATAAATCTATTATACATTGTATATCTTGGCCTAGTAAATTGAATTTCCTCTATATGGTAAAACGAATTCCCTCTATCTGATAAAACATAAATTTTAATAACTATAATACTTCTTACACAACCTTATACTTGGGAAGGAATAAATATTGGTGAAATATATATTATAATATTGAACTGTGATTTTCAAAATTAGTATTTTAAGGATTTATTTTAATTCGACAATCTCCTCCACTTTAAAAAACATAATACAAAAAACAAAGACAAATTTAAAAGAAAACATTAAAAATTACCCCCTGACTTACACATCTCTTGAGTGCTTTAATTTTATTCAATTTTTTATTTTCAAAAATAAATTTAATGAATTAATTTGGTTTAATGTGATCTTGAAATAAAAAATACACTCCATAAATTTTTTGAGATAATTATATGAATTTAGAAAAACCAAAAATTTAGAGAAGTATATAAGAGAATTGATGTAAATAGAGAAATTTTGATATCAAAATGATTAAAAATTTCAAATAAATTTGTATTTAATAGTCATTTTTTTGATGATATGATTCATATTTTTGAATAATGTTTCTCATATTCTAAATGTTCTTTTATTTAGACTCCAACATTTTAATCCTTTTTTCTTATAACTCTAAATTTTTCTCTTATTGAGTGAGATTAATGTATTGATGAATAGAAATAAAGAATATGATATATTAAATTTATATAATAAATATCATATAAAAATTAATATATATATATATATATATATATTATTTCAATAATTATTAACATTCATGTGATTAAGTGATTGAAAACAAATTACATCGGTTCGCAATGTGGTAGTCCACTTTACACATAAACATCTACTTTGTTTCCTATTTAGAAGAGAAGGAGATGTATAGATATTTTCTCATAAATATAATAAATTCTCAGTATATTTAATATACTAGTGTTATTAAATTATAATTTTTAAGATTTAATTAAAGGTCATAATAGAATAAGTAGAAAATAAAGATATCAATGAATATGAGGATTACATTCACCAAGATGAACCTATTTGTGATGTATTATTAGGGACCCAAGGATTGGGATGTTGGGCATAAAAAAAGATCTGTAATATTTATAAGGATTTTGGGGAGATATTTCTATAGGTTATGGTTGAGCTAAATGGATAAATAGAGGTAAATTAGTGTTGGGAGGAGGTTCCCTTTTATAAGTGGGATAAGGGCCCTATTGGAAACCACTTGATTTTTTTTAAATAAAATAAAATGATAAGTCCATTCCTAATAAAAATTGTTCCAATTGACATTATATTTGAATTTGGGATAGGATAAGGTAGTAATATTTCATACTAGTATATTTTTTTTATGTTTAATAGGAGAATTTTACATTATCTTTTGGTTTAACCCCTGGTAAACCCATTTTAACTTTAACTGAGGTAATTAATTTTTATGGTTATCACTATTCATTATGAAAAAAAATTAAGTTGAACTTATTAACTAATATTGAATATTATGACAATAAATATGGAATCTATTACATAATATTCAATTAATTGAAGTGGTATAATTTAACTTAATACTAAATCAACAAATGACATCAAAAAACAGGTTTTCAAGAAATGCATTTTGAAGCATAAGATGATCTTGTATTATCTATATGAATAGTAATCATCATTATATGAATTTAAATTAATCTATTTAGATATATAATATATAAATTTAATTTAAATCATTAATGGTTATATATTATTTTAATTAGTTAAAATGGTTAGACATTATTCCTTTTAATAAAAATGTTTTCTAAAAAATATTTATTTTTACCTAAAAATGTTGTTATCACTATTTCTATTAAATTCATAATGAATAAATTTTTATTTAAAAATATTATAATAAATTATTATAAAACAATTCTGAATACTTAAATACTAAATTTTTATTTTTTTATAAAATCTTATTTCTAAGGTAAAAGTTCAAAAATGCATTCTAGTCTTATTTGACCAAGTAAGTTAAAAATCGATATTTACCTTTGAAAATTAGAATTTTTGTGCCATGAAATATTATAATGTTTATTGTATTATATTTTTATTAAAATATAATTCTAAATTAATAAAATTTATGCTTGAGGGTTATAAATTTGGTATAAATAAATGACTCTCTAAGTTGATTAATAGAATTTTTACCTTGAATATCATCATCTTTTCCTTGTATATATTTTCATCTAAATGAATGACATGAATGATATGAAATATTTATTTATTTATTTTGAGGACATTATTGTAGTAACTAATCTTAATTTCATTCATTTTAGATCCTATACTCATAGGATAATTAATATAATCATCATAATATTTTGGTAGAGTATATTACATAATTCATGGGGGGTAAAGTTTCCCCTAATTCAACAAACATTGATTAATAAATTTATTGAATCTCATTTTCTTCATCATAGTTAATTTCTTATGATAGTTTCAATGTAGAAAATTAATCTTCACTATATTTTAATTCTACTTCAAATGATCAAGATAGTTATTCTCATATAAAATATTGATATGTCAAAGATATAGATGTATGCAGTGAGTAATATTTTAGATAAGGATCATTTAGTTCTATTTATTTCTTTGAAGTTTTAGAAACTCCTTTAAATTCGTTGATTTTTTCATTGAACAGAACCTTCTGGTTACTCTCTATAAATAAAATATGTTTGAGAAACCTCAATAACATCATTTATTTTTTGTTTTCAAATGGACTTAACAAAATAAATTACCATTTTAGAAACCTCATATGGATTTTATATTTCCTTATTGAAATATTAAGTTACTTTGGAAGTATTTTCTTTATCAAGTTCCCACATCATTTTCTCATCTTACTTTATAATTTCAATTAATTACTTTTTTAAATATTTATCATTAGTAGTGTATTGACCTAAAATAGGATCATTGTCCTTCATATCATTATTTTTCATAATTTCTGTAAATTCTTCATCAGGTATAGCCTTGAATTTATTATAGGTAATCTCATGGTATCTTTAAGAGGTTTTAAAGGCCTTACATTCTTCGGGAATATTATTCTTAAGAGAATCAGTTTCTTCCTCTGATATTATTTGAATTTTATATAAAATTCTTCAAAATGTAAAAAAAGGATAATATCATTTTATATATAGCTTCATCTCCAAAGTAAGATTACTTTTTAATGACTAGAGCATCTCGATTATTGGTGTTTTAAACATCTATAAACTTAAAAATACACGGCTAAAAAATGATGGAGAAATAAATTTTTTTTATCTTTACTATTCATGTTAGAATAGCTTCAATATAATTCTATTCAAATTTAATAGAGTTAAAATTTCACAAATTTCATATAAAATCAAGGGTATAGATATCCTAAATGTTGATATAATATCTTTATCTTTTCCAGGGAACTAATAAAGTTTAAATCCAAAGAAACAATTCTCCTATCTAGTGAGATATGATTCATATTATGTATTTTTTCATTAAAAACAAAGTGATATTATTTTACATGAGATCTCATAAAAGAGGATATTTCATTTAGAGGAAGATGAGTTACAAATGTAGCTTCATCTTCATTATGTAATCCAACCAACTCAGTGAACCTCTTAATATACATACTATATGAGTTTTTCTAAACAAATTGAACGAAACAATCTTAAGGAAATTTACCTAATTCAATATTGAATTGATATAAAACTATTTCATGATGTTACAGTAATGAAAATCATACTCATCATTGGTAATTTAAATATTTTACCATCATTGAAAAAGAATCATTGATTTATGAAGGGAGTCTTACCATTCAAACTAGTATATGTCAATAATCCTTTATTTCATAATTTATAAAATATAAAAATAATTACACAAAGCCGAGAATGTTCTTTAGATATATATAGAAGATAGAAAAACAAAATATAAGATCTATCACATGTAGGAAAAATAGTGTGGTGAGATCTCTTCACACAATCAGCTGGTGAAAAAAAGTTCCAATCCACTACTTCTATATATAATTAAAATGAAGTTACATTTATAATTCTAGATAATCCAATATCTGAGATTAAATTTTGGATACGATGAAGTAAAAACAATTTAGGAAAACAATTATTTTAATATTTTTATTATAGTAATACTATTTTTTATAGTTTTTGAGATTATTGGAAATAATTCATTCCATTAGAACATCCAATGTTTTAAAAATCCTTTTATAAAATTGACTATAATAATGTAATAACAATAAAGAGTTTAACTTTCAAAGAACTTATTAAATTACATACTTGAGAAAAATTTTCCAATGGTTTTGATACTTGGATTATAAAAAATGTAAAATAAAATAGAGTCTTTCATATGAAACCTCAAAAAAATATCATTATGATTAAATGGAACAATTTCATACCCTGTAAAATATCTGTTTGGAGCTCTTAGAAATAAAAATGGAAAACAAAAATAATTTTTAGAAAATAATATACTCACCCTTTCTCGATAATATTTTCATTGTAAGAAGATAGATATAACATGAAGTAGATTAATGACAAAATTATATTTATAATACCAAATTTCCATTTAATTTTTATAAATATACTTGAATGAAGAGGTTTTGTAAAATTATCATCAATTTAGTATTTCATTCTGATGAATTGATGAATAATATCTTCTTTTTTTTGTGATCCTATAGAGAATTATGCCTTATGTACATGTTATTTTCATATTAGTGATGTGATAAGTTATTTAAAAATTTAATGGAACTTCTGTAATCACAAAATAATCAAGTATTAGTAAAAATCATTCTAAAATTAATTAGTGTGTGTTTCATCCAAAACAATTTTTTTCAAAACATTTCAATTTCTACATATTCAGCATCATGAATAAAAAGTGATTTATGTTTTTGTATCCTACATGATAATGATATTAAATATTATACTATTATGTTACAATGCTCTTAATATACTTTTTTATCCATTTAACAACCACCAATGTCAATATTTAAAAAAAAATAAGTTAAAAATCACTTTTGTAAGAATAAACTATATCAATATCCAAAGTTCATTTAAAATAATGAAAAAAAATTTTAAAAAATTTTAGATGGAATTATTCCAGATTTTAATGAAATATTATACATAGGGACATACAAAACATTAAATATGTTCAAATAAAAATGAGAAAAATTAAACATAAAATCATCCCTCTAAAAGGTTTTTGATCAACTGGTTTCTTAGATTCATCAAGATTAAGAGTTTTTGTAGTTTTTATGGCATACTTATACTCTTAGAATTATCAAAACTAAACCCCTTAAGTAAATCATTACTATAATTTTTATGATATAATATGGTTCTTTATAGTTTTTGAGAAATTTCCAAACCATGGAAAAAGTTTAGTTCACCCATCATGCTCACTCCAAAGTCAGATTTTGTAAGTCCCCAAAAGGAATTAGAATGAAATTTTCAATTTAAAACAAGGATAATTTATTCAATATAAAATTTAACGATTATGATAAAATTCATTATAAAATGAGTTGAACCAGCTACTCCCATAAAAAAATTATTTAGTAAAAACCCTATAAGTCAAAAATACTAATATCATAGATATTTTTTATATCCATAAAGTGCCTTAGTATGTTTAAATACCTATTTTGAAAATTATTATTTGAAAACCCATGTTTTTTTAAAAAAACATCCTCCTAAACATATCAATTAACAAAACAACATTTTATATTCATTTAAAAAAGTGAAAAATGTAGATATGCTTTAATGGATAGAAGTATTTGAGTAGATTCAATTCTTATTGCTTGTGAAACTTTTTCTTCATTATCTATTACATATTTTTGACCATATCCCATAATAATAGACTTTATTTATTACTTAAACAGTCCATTTTTATCACTTTAATTTCTAAAAATCCATTTTACTACAATCTTTGGATGATCTTTAGGTTATTCTAACAAAGTACAAACTATAATCTATTCAAATTCATAGATTTGACCTTATATTAACCTTATCCAATATTCATCACCTAAATGCTCATCTTATGTTTAGGTTCAAACTGAGATATGAATACATAGTTTTCTATTTTATTTATTAAGTAACTGTGAGTTTTGACTAGTTGATCTACATCTCTAATGACATCATCAGTGGGATTATTCATTAATATTGACTAGTTTCTAGGATAAGTAAAATGTTCTTCTTAAATAATTTTTTAAACTTATTATGAAGGTACAACATCCAATAATATTTCTTCCATTGATATTATATTCAAAAAATTTAAAATATGGGATGAAAATAAGCATTAAAATATCATCTAATGGTATAACTTTTGGAAGATTTAAAATAAAAGGATTATTTTTTCAAACCTAACTTGTACAATTTTCCAAATAGTGTTTGTTAATTTTTTCAAAAACATGATATTATGTACCAGTTTCAGAATAAATAAGAAATATTTACTCACATGATTTCTAATCTATTTTATATAAGTAGTACTTTTATTTAGAAAAAATAAATTAAACAAAGAATATTTTAAGTGAAAAGGATATGTATTTATTCTAGACCATAAAATTTTATAGAATAAAATATAAGCTCTGGTAAATCCATAACAATTAAGTTTCATAAATTTTATATAATTTTTTATAATTACAGTTTTCTAAATTTTTATTCCATAACAAATATTATTCTTAAATTAAAATTAAATAAGGTATATCTCACTTTAAAAGGTCTTATAGTGCTTAGGTGTAAATATTCACATGCCCATCAGCAAAAATAATGAACATAACTTACAAACATTGAACATTACATTTATCATTCCTGAAGTTCACAAGGTAACATTCATCACAAAATTGAATTATACCGATGTGATTGTTATTAAATCCTATAATATATAAAAAATTATAAAATAATGTCTTACTATCAAATTAATCATCACATATTCCAATGATTTTTCCTTGAGAGTTGTTTCCAATGGTTACTTTACCCCTTTTATATTTTGAATTTTCTGGAAAAAAATCATTTCTAGTTATATGCCTTGAACATCAACTATCCATCTACCATAGGTTTCTAATTCCATTACATAACCTTTGTTCCCTAAATAAAAATACTTTGTTTTTTGAAACTAAAATTTCTTAGGTTTATAAGTATTAGTGAATAAATATTTTTAGAATCCACATTTATCCAACTTTTTTATATCATACAACTAATAATTCATTAAAAATAATGTATTTATGAAAATTGAAGTATTGAATGAAATTTAAAGAAAATTTATTTTTCAAATGTCCATATTGTGAGGTCAGAATAATACAAAGTTACAAAAGATGTGGGTGAATTGTGTGTTTTCAAAAATCTAGAAAAATAAAAAAATTAACCCCTCTTCATGCTTTATACAGATACATAGAGTTATCTTTTTTAAGTAAGTTGAGTAGTGGAAAAACATATAAGAAGAACATAATGGTTTTTATCATTGTTTGGGGAACAAAGATACTCTAGTCTACTCCACCAACACTCTCTCAGTAATGTTGGTGATTTTTACTAGACATGTCCTATTATCAGAAGACCAAAACAATTATTTACTTGAATTTGAAAATATTAAAATAAAGATTTTACAAAGACATCTAGATTTTTTTATAGGGAACCAAAAATATACGTAGTGTTGTTCTAGAAGCTAACACTCCACCATGACTATTTCTGATCAGTCAATACTCCAGCATGACTGATTCCAAGCAGGTGATACTCTAATAAATCAATAGTAATTTATTTTATAGAAAAATATATTTAACACAATGTTGTAGAAGAAAAAAATAAGAAATTTATATTCTCCTTTAAATATAATATTCTTTATAAAAAATATCTTCGAAGAGAGACTATTTGAAAATGATATGAAACAATATTGAAATAGAAAAATAATAACAATAACAATAGAGTATAAGTTTATGCAGTGAAAGAATGAACTATATATATATATATCCAAAGTTTATATATTTTGAATAATAGACATGTTAATTATTTTTTTCAATGTTAATTTATATATGAATGATATAACTCTTGAAATTTAACAATAAAAACTTGAATTCCTTTCAGTTGAATAGATCCAAGAATATTGGTTGATAAATCATAATCATTTGAATTTTAAATATTCAAATAAATACATAAAATACCTTAGAAATAAGAATGATTTAATCCATTGAATGCAAGCCTTGGAATTTTTCATAAAATAACTTTCAAAAGATATTTACTTCTAGTGATACCATTTTCTAAAATAGAGATAATGTATTGAATTTAAAAATCCATCACTAAACAAAACAAAAAAAGGGTTTCTCTTCATAGCAGTAAAATCCAAAGTTATAGTTGGAAACACATGGTTGATTAAAAAATTAGGTTTGATAACCAAAAATTTATTCTTCAAATGTAGGGTTACCAAACCACATTTTTTTCTTATAAGCATACAGTTTTGAATCTATATGTTTCACTTAAAAATAAAAGTTATAACAATGTTTATAGATTACATAAAAAAATCCAAAAAACATTATAAAAAATATTTTACTCCTAAATAACATAAATGTCTCAAGAAATATATTCATGAAAAAGACTGAAAGTAATTTCATTAGTAATAAAAACAAGGGTAAATGTGAGTATAAAAATAAATATGATTCATATATTATAATTGAATAAATATATACCCAAAATATCTCTCTTTTCGATGATCACTAAACCCATATATCACAACTTCTAGGAAATATTGGAAATGTAAGAAAAAGGAAATAAAGTATTTAAAGAGATATAACATAAATTAAATCTCTCATGTAACATTATATATACAATTATTTAAACATGGAATATAAAAATTTATTTTTTACAAAAAATATATGTATGATAAATATTTTAAAATATTTAAATTCCCATTATACACGTTTAATATATTACTCAGAATGTTCTGTTTGTACATTTTATCCCCTGTTTTAATATCAAAAAGAAAGTAATAGAAAATGGTGTATAAGATATTTAATGTGACACATAATTTTTAATGAATGTTATAATATTATAAGATAAAAATGATATATGTATAGGGAATAGAGATATACATAAATAAAAAAAGAATATAAACATATGTAACAAAAAATAATTTTATGAAAATATATTTTTGGCTATAATAAATATTTTTCTAAGAAATATTGAGAGGTATGATTGGATGAGGTTGAATGAGTTTATTCAGATGAGGTGTTATAGCTAAGATAATCTTGAACAGCCTGATGAATATCCATAATCTATTCCTTAATTCCTCTAAAATGAATAAAAAATCATCCCACTATTTCATCAAAATCATAGAGTGTTCAACCACTTTCTAACATTCAACAAAATTGATTTCCAAAAACTCATGAACATTCTATTCAAACTGAAGAAACATTTATTTCATCTCATTTAAATAATTGAGAAGATTTATAATTCTTATCTCATTAGATGTTAATATCTCAACAAGATCATTAAAATTATATAACAGAATGGGAAGTGGGTAACTATCAAATTGGAGATTATGAAGAGAATATATAAATGTTGACACAACTAATGAAATTGATTCAAATAGTATTATTAAATCTGGAGAAGTTAGATGAGTAGAATTATAAGTACTTGATTGAATAGAGCCATTTATTATTGATTCAAATAAACTTCGCAAATATTTATTTAAACCTCCAAAATCTTTCTGTGAATCTTAATTTTCTTTGATATTCCCAATTTTATCATCATTTCCTATTTGGAAGGAATAAAAGTATCTTTTAAAAATAGAATTTTATCTGACATTGTTTAGTTGGTCTTGTTATTTTTCCAATTCATCTTGTGTAATTGTTATACATTTCATATCTTCCAAATGTTTCTTAGAAACTTATAGGACACTCGTCAATTTTTAATTTTATTCATTCATCTAAAACTTATGAACATAATCATCGATTTAATCATTAAGAGAATAATAAGATTATTATCCTTGAATTCTTGATGGTTTTCCATGTTCAACTTTAGATAAGGATTAACCTTTATTCTTCTCACTAGAAGACTATGACATAGTTCCAAGAACATCTATTTTCTCACTAGATTAATATGAAGCCTTTTCCAAAGATTCTATAATATCATCGACTTTTATTTTCAATTATTTTAGTAGTTTCAACTACTGATGGTTTAACTTGCTCACCATTATGAGAATTCTCCTAAACATATTATTCGGGGGGAGATACTTGATCATATCTATTCTCAGCACTCTCTTCCACAGATGTAGTTGATACTCATAAAAACACATGATTTTCAAAATCATTAGTTGTAGTAACATCATCTTCTTGATCCTGAATATCGGGTTCTTCTCTTTTTCTAGGATATGTGAAAAGGGCCTTAATATTAAATTCTTATGAGGGGTTTTGAGAAGAATGATGAATACATATTACAACAGTAGGTTTAGTGAAATTAACCCTAATCCTTATTTTTGTTGTCTCGTCAAGATTCACCATAATTGATTATCTAAATTCTTTTACATTAATATGTACTGAACCATCTGATTTCAGATGTTCTTTCTCTCCCTCAGAATCAGAACCAGATACGTTTTGGTCATCAACCCTAACATTCATCAATATTACTTTTAAGGTGATCCAAAAGAATAATAATTTTCTTAAATATAAATCATTAATAATATTACTATAATGAAATTTAATGCCTAGATGGATATCCCAAATATTATTCTTTAGATAAAAAATCTTAGAAACAATACTTTTATATGGATAATAATATTTCTTTACTTCTTTATGATAGTAATGATGGATATAACATAGAATATATAAACTAAAATTAAACTTTATTTAACTTATCATAAAAAACATTATTTATATATATGGAAAGATACTTTTATCTTTTTCAAAAATTCTGGTCACTATTTTACAATAAATGAATTTGACCATCACATTCTGTTAAAATCCAAGATCCTTTAAAAGTAAATTTCTATACTGGGATGAGACAAAAATAAAATACATAATATCAATAAATTTATGGTTTTTATTTCCAATGGATCATAGATTGAAGTGAAAAACCCCTTCGTGGGGGCTCTAAAAAATCTTGGATATTTATATAGAGGAAATAGAAAACTCCATACAATTTACCTTTGAAATGAAAATGTCCTCTGTTTTGCTAAAACCAAAATTAGAGTTTCCATAAAACACTTTGGATTCTCTATTGAACACATACTTAGTATATTATCTATGAAAAATAAACTCCAACCATTGAAAGGCTAGATCTGGATTTAACAGAATATTTTCCTAAAATAACCATTTGAAGTCAAAAACTTTACCTTGGAGTACTTTTCTATCAATTCCTATAGTTTTTTATCACTTTGAGTTTCTTTGTACACCTTCATATGTTCTCATGGTATTTTCCAACACTAAAAATATTAAGGTTTGAGGTTTTTATTGTAGGGATTCAATGGGAAAATGAGAGATCTGGAAGTGGAATTGGTCCAAAAACAAGAGAAATATTGAGAGAGATAGTTTCTAAGGGGTTTTTGTTAACATTAGATTGGTTTCTCAAGAAAAATATTTAGAGTAATAATTATCTGTTTTAATGTTGAAAAGATTCAATTTCAAAAATAGTATTAAATCTATAATTTAATAAAAAAAATTGTAAAATAAATCATAGCTTAACATAAATTATAGAATGAATAATAAAAAATTAGACAAATGAATTAATAAAAATTTATTTAAAATTAAATATATCTAACTTCCCCTTAAAAAAATCAAAAGTAGTAGTGGGAAGTGGTTTCATTAAAATATCAGTAAGTTGATATTTAGTGCTTAAAAATTCTAAAGATATATCCATTTTAGAACATGATCTCTTAGAAAATGATGTCTTATATCAATATGATTATTTTTAGAGTGTCTTATAGAGTATTTTGAAATATTAATTGCAATTTTATTTTCACATAAAATAGGAATATTATTGAAAGTAATTCAAATGTCATGTAGTGTGTGTTTCATCCACATAACTTGTTCACAATAACTACCATTAGATTTATATTTTTATCAGCTATTGAGAGACAAAATAAATGTTTTTTCTTACATGACAATGAAACTAAGGACTTCCCGAAAATGTGATATGTTCTTGATGTACATTTTCTATCAAATATACAACCTCCAAAATTTTCATTTGAATATGATATAAAATTAAAATCATCATTTTTTGGATAAAGTAAGGATTGAAAAATAGTTCTTTTTTAATATCTAATTTTTTTAATAGCAGTAAGATGAGATTATTTTGTATTTGATTTAAATCTAGCATATAGAAAAATAGAAAATCATTATATCTATTCTTATTATGGTAAGATATTAAAATTTTCTAATAATACCTCTATATATGTTTCTATCAACTAGTTTTCCAACTTTATCCAAATAAAGTTTTATATTAGTACACATAGGAGTTTCAAAATTATTATTATTTTATTATCCAATTTTTTCAATAAATCAATAATATATATAATTTTCTATAAAACATTTAAATAAATTTTTTGATAGATTTGAAAACAAAGAAATACATTTAGTTCTTCCATCATACACTTTTCAAATTTCTTTTGTATAATAATTGAAAAATCATTATAAATCTTTTTATTTGTTGAGCCAAAAATAACATCATCAACACAAATCTATACTAATAACATATTAGAAAAAACTATTTTCATAAATAGAGTAGGATATGATAACCCTATAATAAATCCATTTTTAAATAGAAAATAATATAATCTTTTATACCAAGAACTTGATTCATGTTTAAGTTCATAAAGAACTTTAGTATTTTTGAAAACTAAATTTGGAAGATATGGATTTTAAAAACCCAGTGGTTGTTCTATATAAACTTATTCCATTAAACAACTATTTAGAAAAGATGATTTTACATCCATATGATATAATTTAAAATTTTTATATGCTTCATAATTTATAAGGGTTATTATTGATTCTAATCTAGAAATAATTTCAAAGTTTTCATCATAATCCATTAATTCTTATTGATCATATCCATTACATACTAATATAGATTTATCTCTAGTTATTATTCCTTGTTCATCTTTCTTATTCCCAAAAACCCATTTGGTTGCTATTACTGGATGATTAGATAGTCTATCAACTAATTCCCAAACATTTTTATACTAAATTGGTTAAGTTATTATTCCATATATATTATATAATTGCCAAATTATAATGCCTCCTCTAGTGTTTTAGGTTCTAATTGAGAATTAAAGGCAGATAATTCAGCTAGATTTACTTTATTTCTTATAGTCATCACTCTTGTATCTAAATCTCTAATTATAGTTTATGAAGAATAATTATTTAAGGTTCTAGGTTTTCTAGGGAAGAAACTTTCAGGGTCGCCAATTTCATGTTTTTATGAACCTGAGTGAATTTCATATATTTTATGTTCAAAGTCATTTTTATGTGATTCAAGTCTCATGTTTTCTAAGGAATCAAAAAATTTATCTGTTTTATTTTTTTTGTGATCAAAAGGGATACAATCATCAAAATTCACACAAATGGATTCTCTAACAATCCAAGATTTTTTATTATACACTCAATAAGATATATAGGTATAAAAATATCATATAAATATCCCTTCATCATATTTTGGATTAAATTTACCAATTAGTTCCTTAGTATTCAAGATATAGACCTTTTATCCAACCACTTTAATGTATATGGAATTACATTTTCTATTATTCAATAGTTCATAAGGTGTAATTTTTAAAAGGGGTATTATTAAAACTATATTCAAGGTATGAAAATTTATATTTATAGATTCATCCCAAAATTAGGTAGGAATACTATATTAATTTAACATAGTTTTTCCAATTTATTTAATAGTACTATTTATTCTTTCCACAATTCCATTTTGTTGAGTCATTATTGGTGCATAGAAGGTGTGTTTATTACCTAAGTATATGAGAAAATAATTAAACTATTTATTCTAAAATTATCCACCATAAAAAATTCTCAGTGAAGTTATTTTAAAATATTTTTCATTTTGAACAATTTTACAAATGCTTAAAAAAACAAAGAAAAATGACTTTTATAACATAGAAAATAAACCCATATAAATCTTAAAAATTCATTAAATACAAAAAAAACATATTATATTCCATCTAATACTGATACTATATATGGTTCAAACAGATCCATTAGATATGTTCTAGTGGTTTAAATGTAGAAACAATATTAGTAGATTTGATGGATGACTTATGTTCCTTGTCATTTTGGCATGCCTAAAAAAATCAATCCTTTTCAAATTTAAGAGTAGGAAAATTAGAAACTAAATGCTTATGATACAATTTATAAAAATTCAATAAATTACAGTATCCAAGTATCTTATTCCAAATCCTATATACATTTTTCTTATTAGTTAACAATTCACTTTTTGTTCACACCCTGAATTAAGGTCCATGGTATGAAAATTTTTAGTTTTGGGTGTTCTAATTTTAATAAGTTTATCTTTATAAATATAGTCATAATTATTAGAGAAATTAAAATAAAATTCATCAACATAGATCTGAGATATACTTATCACATTGTTCTTCATACATTGAACTTATAGTACTTTTTTTATCAAAATGTATATTGGATCACCAACTAATCAAACTCCAACTATTTTTTCATTATCATTATCACTTAAGGTAACCAGACCACTATTTAATTTTCTAATGTATAAAAATTAGAAGATTATATACTCATATGTCTTAAGAAACAACTATTCATATACCATAAAACATTTCATTCCTATGACCTTTATCCTATTTTTATAAAAAAATTGTTTTTGAACCAATATTTTCTTGTGTCTAGCTATGTCAGCAAGTAAATATCTACATACCTAGATTATCCTTATTTTCAAAATTTGCATTACATGCTTAAGATATATTTAAATAAATAAAAGCCTTTTTAATTCTAATAATATAGGTATTTATTTAACAAAAAACATTATAATAATGTCCCTTAATTCCTTAATAAGAATAGGTGACTACTTATTTATTTTTATTTTTTGAACAGTGTAAAAAATAATTTCAATATTTTTTTTCTTAATTTATTCATATTCAATATTTTTCATTTTTATAATTTTTTTCATGGATCTTGTTTTTATATTATTATTCTGTAGTTAATATTCTAGAATCCCTGAATGAATCCACTTTAACTTGAAACTATTTTCTTACAATTTCATAAACATCACCATTTGAGACAGATTTGTTAAATTTTTCATTCAATTATAGGTGTTGTTTTAACATATAATCATTTTCACTAAAAACAGTATTCTGAATATTTTTTAGTGATTTATTATTTTTTACTAAAGATTCATATCTTTATTCAAACTGGGAGCATTTAGCATCTAACATTCTATTAGGGAAGCATTCAGAATTAGAAGTAGGAGAATAGTATGATTCTACCTCTTCTTCTTCCTTAACCATAATGCACATATATGATTTTAGATTGGTTGACTATTTTTTGAGTTCGATTTAAATGAACTATTAGAGTCTTTAGATACACTCCAAGTAGTATTCATAGAATTTTTTCTTTTGTATCATAATCAGTTATAATATTATTTTTCCTTTCTTTCTTCTCAATCATTATTTTTTATTCCTTTAACTATAGATAATTGGGTCAGATATTAACCATTCTATTATATTTTTAGGATCATACTTATTTAGTTTCTCGATCATCTATCTTGATGGACTTATTGAAGCCTATATTATTCTTATAAATTTTATTAAATCTTCTAGATAGATGAGCCAGTTCCATTTCAGAATCTAAACAATGTTAATCATTTGAGAATATAGCATCTTTATTTGATCTATTTTAATGATTCTGAGAAGTAACATTATGGGTGGTATTTTCCCATTTTGTCACCTTATGTTATTCTACTTTATCTTTTAATTTTTCATAAATCATTAGGGTACCAATTTTTTATTTCATTGTTAAAATTTTCACTGGTGTGGATTTTTTTATAATAGGAAATATTCTATTCCACTTAAAGGGTAAAAATATAAGTACTTTTAATGCATGATCTTGTTATGAAATTGTATTTCCTAAGGCAACAACACCATTGAATATTTAAGTTAATATTCCATTCATATGGGTGATTCTTTAACCCTCATACATTTTGAAAGTATCAAATTTCAGCTTTGCATTAGTGTACCCTAATTCTTTGACATTGTTAGTTCCATAAAAGGAAACATCAGTAGTATTCCATATCTCATTGGTTGTAGAAAATTGAGATACTCAATTGAATTCATTTAGACCAAGTCTACAAATAATATATTTCATTGATCATGAATTAATATCATACATAGATTCATTAGTAGCATCCCATGTTTCAGGGTTTTCTAGGATTACATAAAGATCAAAAATCTTCATGTACGCTTTGAATCTAAGATTTTTCAAATAGATAATCATGAGAAATTTCTAGAATCTATAACTATCACCATTAATGTAAGGAGCTTAGATCATGGACATACCTTATTTTAGATATATCATTAATGTATGTCATTGTATATACCTTTTACATGATCTTTTTAGAGATTCTTTGTCTTGTTCAAAATATACTCCTCTGATACAAATTTTTTGTTCGGGATATACAACGATATACAAGTGGGGGTGGGTGAATTGTGTATTTTCAATTATCTAAAGAGATAAAAAAAATTTCCCTCTTCATGATTTATTAATATATGAATTTTATATTCATTATTTATTTTGAGAAGTGCAAAACCAGAGAAGAAGAACACAAATTTTTTTGTAGTGGTTCAGGGAATAAAGATTCCCTAGTCCACTCCACTAACACTATCTCAGCAAGCTTTTAAATTTTTACTAGACAAGTCCTCTTATCAAATGACCAAGAAAAATGAGTATAGTTAGTTTAATAATTTACAATAAGTCTTTTATAGGGCCATTTTTTCTTTTATAGGGAATAAAAACTACCCACAACTTAGTCTAAGAAGATGAAACTCCACCACAATAGATTTCAAATAGTTGATACTACACCCTAACTATGTTTGAGTAGAAGATACACTAATAAACTAATAGTAATTTATTTTATTAAAAAATAATTTAACACATTGTTTCAACATGAACTGAGAAAAATGGATATTATACTTAAAAGATAAAATTCTTTAATAAAGAACATCTTCGAAGAGATCCTAGTGGAAGATAATCATTAATAAATAAACAATAAAAAAATACTAATATTAAAAATAGATAAATAATTTAAAAAGTGAAATAATGAACCATGTATGTCACCAAATAGTAACTCTTTTGAATAATAGATATTTCCATTCCTTTTAGAAGTATTATTGTATATATGAATAATATAACTTTTTTTTATTTAATAAGAGAGACTTGAATTGATTCCAGTTCAGTAGATCCAATAATATCACCTAATAAATCATGATCAATTGGATTTCAAGAGTTCAATGAAATTCATAAGATTACATAAAAATAGAAATTATTTAATACTTTGAATATGATCCTTTGAATCAGTTATAAAATAGCATTCAAAAGATATTTACTTAATGTAATACTATTTTAGAAAATTGAATAATATCTTCAATTTAAAACATTATTGTTGTCTAATCCAAATGTAGGGTTTCTCTTCATATTTTAAAAATCCAAAAGTATGGTTAAGAATGTATGGTTTAGTAAAAAATAAGGTTTGATAAAGTATATATTTATTCTTCAAATATAGGGGTTCTTCAAAAAGTTGGAATTCTTATCTATAATTTTAAAACAATATAGGTTTCATGTACTATACATTTATTTAAAACATAGGGTTCCCAAACCATACATCATTATTCCAAATATAGGGTTCGAAAACTATATATTATTCTTAAAAATGTAGTGTATGAATAGTGTTTCCAAATTACTTACAACACCTCCAAAGCACTTTAAAAAAACTTTAACCCACAAATAAGATAAGTTTCTCAAGAAATATATTCCTAAAAAACATAAATTAATTTCATTAGTAAATAAACAATGGTACTTGTGAGAATCAACAATAAACAATATTCACAGGGTATCATTGAAAGAATACATTCCCAACACCATTCATTGACATTTTGTACAAATAGGTTCTTTTTTAGGAACAAAATAATTTTACTAAAAATAGGACTTTTCTAAGGTAAATACTATTCTGAAATATGTTATGCGTTATCTAAACTATCTGTAAAGATTATAAATTTTTATATTCCCTAAAGTAAAATTTGATAGAATATTATTATCTCTATGAATTTAAAATTATAGTTTTAAAACTAAATAGTTATCTTCATGAGTTGTGCTGGAATTAGATTTCTTATCTAACTCTGATGAAATATTAGAAATTTTGGAATTAAGTTTTGAAATTATATTATTATATTTATAAAGATACAAATTAACACAATAATATTCTTTAAATAATTTGGAAGTATTTTTCTCAAGTAAATTAATATATCTAGTCATTTCCATAAAATAAGGTAAACTATACTCATCTATTTATTTAATAATTATTTAATATTCTAAATAATTTTAACCAAATTCATCTTCAGAATTACTTGGGTAATTTTAAATTAATGTTAAATTTGTATGATATTTAATAGATACCTTATCAGTGTAACATTTATTTATATTTGGAATATCAACATAAAATACAACAACCCTCTTACTATCACTACTCCCATCAGAAGAATTTTCTTTTGGTGTTTCAATTCGAATTTAATTTAAAGGGTCTAAGGCCATAAAAATATTCTTCTATTTTATTTTATAATATTTATGTGAAATTGTTTCATTTATTTTCAAACATAGTTAATCATGAATAATATAATTTTTTTTCTTACATTTATACGAAATTAACTAAGAAACGTCTTTCTTCTCACCTCTATCTTTTTTATTTTTTTCTGTACTTGAAAAGAATTTTTTTCATGAAAACTATCATATTTATCTTTTTCATACGTTTAAAAATTCAACATTCAATTTACATTGAATAACTACAATATGACTCGTATTTAAATTTCAAGTTTTCTTTTGATGATTTTTAGACATTTTCATCCATCGTAGCCTTCTTGGCTAGAACTATTTTAGAAGATAGAGAAAAAAGAAAACCCATTGTTTTTCATTTTTTTCTGAATATATTTTTAATATACTCTCATGATGAATAATAGTTCCAATAATATCATCTAAGATTATATTTTTTTGTTTTTATAATCTATTGAAATTCTATTATAATATCACTATTTTGGATTAATGTCAACAATATTTTCAATATTTTTTATAGGATAACTTCTTCTCTATAACACACTATAAAATATATATGATGGTCATAAATATCTGAATTATTTGATTAATATATTAAATAGGTAAGAAATAAAAAATCTAATAAAATTCATGAAGTATTGTTCTTCTAGTAACTAAAACCATATAAGTTCAAAATTGAGTTAATTTAATATTTCTACAGATATTATTTGTTGTCTCAAAAGAATATATGTAACTATATATATTCTTTGTCATTAAAGACAATATATTATTCCAAAATCTATAATTCAGTGTATATTTAGTCTCTTATTATCTAGTAAAAGATATAACATCTTTTTCATGAATCATATAGATATCAATCATCCTATAAAAAATCATATACCCCAGTATTAATCATATAAGCCTTCATATGATCTCTCCAATACTCAAAGTAAAAAAAGTTATTGATTGGTTGTTTGATAGGATGTAGATTTAATAATTTGACAACAAAAAAACTTCCATCACAAAAAAAATATTTTCTATACCAAAACAGTTATTTGAATAAAAACAATATTTGCAGTGCACTACTTAGATACTCAAAGTTTATTATGAATTTATGGTATAAATACTATATGATGGATGTGAATTATAGTTTATAAAAATTATACATTAAATCTAAAAACCCCTTGATTATAAGAATTCCAACCATACAAATAGTCATTTTGAATAATTATATAATTTTAAAGTAAGAAACAAGTAAATACTATATGGTATAACCTTCATAATAAATAATGAATTGAAATATAAATAACTTTCTAAAATAAGGGATAAAATAACTTACAACACCTCTACTAATTAAGGTCGTAAATTTCTCCCAATGCTACCAAGAATAATATAGACCCTAATTTAGATATAATTTATTAAGAACCTGTTAAAAGGCATGTCTTATAAACCTTGTAATCCCTCGATCATCTTGATTATAAAAAAATATGTTTCCTAATTACCATGATCCCTCAATCAACATGATTGGATAAACCTATATCTCTCTATTCCTGATATCCCTCGATCAACATGATCAGATAAGCAAAAATTAAAATTGATAAACAAATAGAATTTTCAATAATATCCACACATAATGTATTATATAAGACAAGATCTCTAATGATTATAATTTAGAAATATCTAGGTAACGAGATATTATAAAACATCAACAAAACTCTTTAGATTTTATGTAATTCAGTTTCTTCTTCTCTAGGTGGTTGTAGTCCTATTTATAGACTATTGTGTAACAAAATTGAACTGGTTGAATTACACACTTCATAGGACCAATTATAAAAACATGAAACACATTTTATTTATCTTTTTATGGGTTCATCAAATCAATACTTTTTCTAATGGTCATGAAGTTTAGCACCATTATAATGGTTTATATAAAAAAATTTCCTTTTGGAATAGTAAATCATATTATGGTAGAAATTTTACATATCTATCTAGTAGAAGTTTTCTATCATCATCGAGTAGGTTTTGTATATCTCCATATGGTAGAATTTGTGTATCTCTATCTTATATACTTTGTGTGTCTTTGTTTGATAAAAATAATTTCCTCTGTATTACAAAAATAATTTCATCCATCCGATAAAACTAGAAACTTTATAATTATAAGACTTATTATATAAACTTATATATGGGAAAAAATAAATATTAAAAAAATATTATAAGCGTGATTTTAAATTTTCAAAAAGTTAGAAAATAATGATATATTTTGACCCAATAATGAATCCCCCTAAGATACCTCTCCCCGATAAGTACTGAAGGGATTGATATATGGACCCCAAAAGACTACATTTAGTAGGCCATAGTTTAGAGACTATCACCGATGTTATGTGTATCAAACACATGGGAGGCATTACCCTTAATATTGATTTAAGTAATAAAAATAATATGATAAACCACCAATAAAACCAATTGATATATAAATAAGAATTCCCAAAACATGTAATGATATACACAAACCGAAACAATAGAAAGAATACTTTATGTATTAAAAGTAAATACTCAATAATAACAAAAAAGCTCTAAAATCATCAAAACCACATCTCAAGCCAGTAACACTTATCCCAATCACTAATATGCTCTTGTAGACCTGAAATATAGTTTATGTTCATGTAGGGTGATAATAACATGTATACTTAGTGGGATCCTCCCCAAAACCTCTCTTAAAAAATGTGAAATAATCTTACCAAATACTAACAAATAGAAAATAAAATCAACTCATCACCTAAACATGTAATACTATTTTCTCATCCTCAAAATTTCTTACTCAATAGGTAACACATAGAATTAAAATATTATATATAGAAACATTTCATAAATGAAGGTACCCCACTTAAATATACCAATTAGTTTGTTGCTCTCATTTCACAATGGATCACATATTATTCCCATCTCTTCTATAATTAATCTTACATCTCATGAAATCATATTACATCAATTTTCATCTTATGTAGACCAACACCACATCATTATCAACATCAAATATATAACCATATATACATATGGAATCCACTAAATCCTTTTTTAATGCATTATACCCCAAGATATCATATCCCATGAAATTTAACTTGGGAATCTAAAGCCAGCACACCATAATATAAGTAAGTTCTATAACATTAATCCATTATACCCCACACAATAATGTATAGCAAACTAAGATTCATCACAACATGGATAGAAACACACCCTATAATGTAAGCTAAAATATCCTTGGACACATAGCCTCATATCCAAGTTATAAGGGAGAGTGGGGGAGAGGGAGAAGTCATCCATCTATTCCACATCCATCCTAGATATTGTAGAAAGCACCCCTCCCCCCAAAACAATATTTGAGTTTCAGTTTCCCAACTGATGTGGGTGGTGATGTGTATGAAATCAGAAACATAAATAATACCACACACAACCACATGAAGGAAAAATACCTAGCCTTAAACTTACCTATCACTATCATCACACAACATCCCTAACTGACACAACTACAGTATAGATCTCAAACACGTACACCAAAAACAATGTTCAAAATTAATCAATAAATCAACCATTAATTAATATTAGTCCATATTCATTTCCAAAAGTATTACTTTAAACATTTAATCATTTTCACCATAACTTTTCTTTTTTATATTCTGAAATTTTTCATCATCTTCTATATCACCAAGAACCATCCAAAATCATTTTATTAATATATTTATTATTTCATAATTATTTGAGTACTCTATGAATGATCCTAATCCACCATGTTAATGATTCACTTGTCATGCATAAAGTTAAATTGTATTAAATATTCAGAAACCAATTATATAATATCTAACCAACCGATGATTTAAAAGAATAAAGTAAGAATATATCGATGGAAAATCCCTACTCTTAACTCATACTAACAACCCTGATGTTATACCAAACACCATGTTTCAAATTATATTTCATACCTCTGTACCAATTTCAACCATCACAACAACCAAAAGATCTTATATTATATCTAATCAATGTTCCCAACCATTTTGGGATTATAATTTCAAAAAAATACAAGACTATAATATACTAGGATGTTTAAACAAGGTAACAAGGTATTTTCAGTTCAAAAATTTAATTGGAAACTAAGGATATAGAACTAATGAATTATAGCCATTAACAAATAAATATGAGATCACCTAAAAAAAATTATTTTTAGCAAAAAACTATTTTAATACAAATCATGAATTAAGCAGTTTATTACGCATATGTTTCCTACATCAAAAAACCTATAAGTAGTAGATAAAAATATCTATAATTCACTATATACATGTTTTAATAATTATTTCCATGTTGAACTAGTTTCAAGAAGAATTGAAATTAATCATCAATAATCTACCAATATTAAAATAATATTAATATCTCTAGATTTTTTATAGAGAACCACATATTTCATACAGATATATTACATCATATTAGATGAATATTCATTATATAACATAACAATCCATGCCATACTCATATAGGTTTAGTGCCTTTAGAAACATGGATGTATAAAAAACTTGTTCATGATATATCTACATTGTTTCCCACTTATTTATTCATAACCAGAACCCTTATTAGACATATAATACCAAAAACCATTCTTCATAAATAAAGGAAAGGAAACATAATAAAGTGATTTATTAGATTCTTAGTAATGGTAGACAAGGGACATATTAATGATTACATAAGAATAACATGATCATAAAGGTATGTGAACATGATGTTAACATTTAAAAACCATACCCTAACTATCAAAAATCATTATATTTAGTCATGGCATAAATCATAGTAGTTCATAAGATATATATCATAAATTAGTCATGAAACATAAAACATGAAGTAATAACATTATCATAAGTCATATATTTATATAATACACATAATCCTTAAGAATATCTTACTTAATAGTCGAGGATCACATTCAAGACTATCATAGTTGACCGGGTTCACTCCCCATTCCATCATAGTATTCAAGGTTCACTTTCATGACTATAATAGTGGATAGAGTCCCATATTGAAATGGGTTCACTCCCTATTCAATCATAGTATTCAAGGTTCACTTTCAATACTATCATAGTGGATAGAGTCCCATTTTGAAATGGGTTCACTACCATTCTAGTCCTATTTATCTCTTGAGATATTCATCTTTACTCAATGAATTGGAGGGATGTATAATTATTGGATAACCTTATCATAATAGTAATCCATTCATATGTGTTGCATGTGATCATAAAACATTCATCATATAATATAACCCATGGAAAATAAATTATTTTCATAAAAATTTTAACAATTCATCTTATAAAAACTTGTGGAAAAGGAACTAGTTTCACATAAATCTTCTAATCACACTCATAAACTCTCTATAGAAATAATAATAATCGTATTATTGGATCATATCCTATTAAATAATAAGTAACATCAAAATATTTTAACACAGGTGAGAAAATAATTTAAAATATCATTTGGAATATTTTGTGAGGAAAATACTCTTTTAACTTTTGAATCACTACTCTAAAATCTAAAAATTTCTGAAATATTAAATATAAAATTATATATTAAAATAATATTGGATGAATTTAAGGTGAAATTATAATAATTGATTATTCATGATGATGATAAATTCTGTTTATGGAATATATGTTAAAAGAAAACATTCCTTTTACACTTTTGAAAAAAAGCCGAAAATTGCATTGTTTCGAAAATGATAAGAAGAATTATATTAAAACAATTTTTAAAAATTAAATAATTAGAAAAATTAATTTCATAAATCATAATATAATAATAAAATATTCTTGAAAACATTTTTATAATATATGGATATGGAATACAAAGTATTTTCAATCGAAGAGAGAAATAAAGTCAGTTTTACTTAAAAGAATTATTTTTATATGTTTAGTTTTTAAAGAGAGTAAAATGAAGGTAAGAATGTAATATCATGATATAACTATAATAGAATAAAATTAATGAGTTTATTTAAATGTTTATGATGAAATTTAATAATTGGAATCCTAATCATAAACAATCACAGTAAATTGGGAGGTTGTAACATAAAACCCTTAACTTGAGTTCCACTTGATTTGAAACCACTCCAAATTACAATATAAAATTTCAAAGTAATTATTCTTCTATAATAGAGTCATATATAAGATTATAATATCATATATGTTCCACTTACAATATTTCAACACCCATTTTATAATAAAATTGTATAAAAAGTTTATTTTCTAAGTGTTACCTATTTCATTTTTCTTGAGAACTATAATTTTGTAGGTCTGATCCTTGTACATTGATAATGGTTTCATCATATTTATAATTTTAATAATGATATAAATATAATATATATTAATTATATATTTATAAATATTTATATTCATCTATAAATTTTAGATATAGAAAAATGAATTACATCATTCATGAAGAGGGTAGGTCGCTCGTACGCATGGACGATCTTTTCATTTTTGGAAGGATTTAAAAAATAATTGTAAATGGTAATTAAACTTTATAGAATAATTATTATATAATATATGTTATATATAATCATTAAGTATATCATTATTATAATCTAAGTAAAATCGAAATGAAAAACCAATCACATCACTTCGTGGAGGTGGTAGTCGACATGTACGCACAAGATATGTTATGGTTTTGTAACATATTGGAATGTAAGAAGTTAGATGTGATATTATAATTAAATAAGTATAATGATTTAATTAATATAATATATAAACTTTAATTCCATTATAATAACCACCAATGGAATATGTTCATGAAAAATGAAATGTATGACTACGTAGAGATAGTAAGTCGTACATACACATGAGCAGTACTTTCATAAACTATTTGATGGGAAAGAGTATTGATAATGGTGGTTTAATAATAATGATAACATTTAATTATATTTAGGATAATTAATTTATTATTTAATTATAAATACCATATATTTATATGAGGTAAAATAAGAAGTAAAAAAAGAAAGGGATCGGTTAAGGCGATCACTATTTCTTTGAAAAAAATCCTTTTGATCTCTTCTTAAGGACCCTGGTGATGGGATTTTAAGAAGATAAGTACCCCTAATTCATGGATATTAAAGTGAATAATATAATATTTTATGATTTTTTTGAGATATTAGACTACATGTGGTATAAATAAGAGAAAGGAGGGGTGTCCTTTTATAAACCATTGTATGGGAACTCTTGGAATGTCTTATAAGATTACAATATAATAAATTGATTCTCAATAAAACTAGTTCCAAATAGATAAATATTAGAATAAAATCTAGGATATGGATTAAAATCATCCAAAAATAAAATTTTAATTGTTTTAGTGGTATTTAAATCCTTATAATTTGTTTAATAACTAAGTCTACTAGTTTAATCATAACCGTAGTAACAATGTTTTCACTCTTAAAGTGTTTAATTTTTATATATAAGGTAAAAATTGGATAATAAAGAGAATATATTTGAAATTATAGACAATATTCTATGTACAATTTTCCCTTTTAATATTTTTATTTTTTAAAAATAATTTAAAAAAATATTATTTTCACAAACTATCCTTATTGCCATATTTACACTATTCATTTCCTTTGAATTTGAAGACAATAAGAAAATTAATTAATTAGAATAAAATACATTAAAAATATCTAATATATAATATTTAACTAATATGATTCCTAGAAAATAACAATTAAACACAATTTTATTACATTTATCATTTTTAAAATCATTTATTTTATTTTCTATTAATTGAATAAATATTGTGTCGATGTGGTGAAAGAATTTAGGTTAATTATTAAATAACTAAAAATTTAAAATAAATACTATGAAAAATAAAATTAATATATATTTTTAATAAATATTTATAACTTAACATAACATCATTTTAATCCAATGATAATATATTTGATATATTAAATTCAAGAATGTGGCATTTTCGACATTATCTTTACTTAAATTAATATAAATCACATAATCAAATAAATATTGAAAAATTTGGCCATATATTAGATAAATATATGTAAATGTGTGAAATAAACCAGTAATGTTTTTTAAAAGGAATGCTTTAGAGAAATTTTAAAACCTTATCTCAAAGTTTTTATCATGTTGTGCTTGTTTTACACTTACTAAGGTGACAAAAGTTTACTATGGTTATTATTCATATTGAACAAAATACAAAATGGACCTATATAACAATGTGAACATATTTATTACCTATATGGAATACATTTTTCAAATTCAATTTCTAGAAGTGGAATAAATTAATATAATATAGAAACACAGAATGCAATAGAAATTAGTTTTTTAGAAAAATGTCTTTTTAAGTATATAAATATTTTTTTACCAAATTGAACAATAAAATTTATTACAATGAACATAATTGGATTATTAACAATTTAATAGAAGTTATTTTACTTTTAATAAATTTTAAAACAATATTTATATTTTTTAATTATTGAAATAAATCTAAAATGTTCAATAAAATACATATTTTTTACTATTCATTGAAAAATAAATATATTTAGAATATTCATAAAAATTAACTCTGATATAATTTTTAAACTCTCATTTAAAAAATTATTTTAATTTTATAAATTAATTTTTTTAAAAGTGTATAAATAATATTTTCTCCCAAAAATTAATAAAAACCATGTTTGAAGGAAACATATTTTTGAAGCATAATATGACATTACTAAATAAAATAAATTCTTATTTCCTAAACATTAATTGAAAAAAATTTATTGAGTAGGAAATATATATATATATATATATATATATATATTTGATACGGTGGTTATTATAATTCATACTGTCCAATTCAATGGCTATGTTATAATAGTCATATTTAAAAAATAATATTTCATGGTTTGTTTATGATCAGTTCTTCGTATTGCATACTCCATAAAACATAATGTTATTATTATCAAATATTTGGGTGTTACAATAGGAACACATTTACTAAATCATGTCTTTTAAATTTAAACATATAGTCAATGATCAAGGGTTTTACATTTGAACATTCCTTTGTAGAAAATAAAAATCTTTAAAAGGGATAATAAAATATTCCCTAAAATAAGGACAAATGAAAACATGATGAACATTTGGAATAAAAAAAGGTAAATAAATAAGATAACATTAGTTTCAAGGGAATATATAGTAATATAGGATAAAAACAATTCATATGGACTAATAGAGCATAATAGAGAACATGGTTAAGATAAATCTCACAACCACACAAAAAATATACCTATAATGGGTGAAAAGAACATCAATTTATCAGAAATCTAGGTAATAATATAATATTTAATTTTAATATTATTTTCCTTAAGTTTAGGTATTATTTTAATAAAAACGGAATGAACAAAAGAGGAAATACTCACTTGATTTCATTCCATATCATATGAACAATTTCATCCTATGGTGTTGCTTTTATCAATTTTCACTTCATATCTTATTCCAAGAAATGAATATTCGAGATTATTTATTCATTCATGAAGAACTGAAATTAAATTTTAATATATCATAAGATCCATAAAATAATTATAATTAATTCCGTATATCTATATTTATCATCAAATCCCAAATGTTTAGTAAATATTTTCCAATATGGAAACATCTCCATATGATGAAATAATAAATTAATATTTAAAACCTCAATAGTAACAACCAATTTCCAACATAATACACTAGATAAATAGATAACCTTAAGACCCTTCTAATTTTTTTTACTAAATTCAAAATCCAAAAATTTAAAAATAAACTCTTTAAATTTCCAAAAAACAACATAATATTAATCCACCAAATAATAGAATAAAGCTCTAAATGTCACATACCAAATTTTTTAATACCTTGATCATATATAATTATTAAACATAGTAATAACTTGAATGACCATAAAACCATAATAAAAATATAAATCCTTCCAAAAATTTAATTCAATCGTCATTATTTAAATAAAATCATTTTTTATATAATATATTCCATAAATACAAAAATGATGTGAACCCTATCGAAGATATCATAGACCACTATGTCATCAAATCACTAACCAGTTTCATGTTCTTCAATTCTATCCCATTAACCTTATCAATAATATCATTAATTCAACTAACCATTATTATTTCATATTTGGGAACATATTAATGGTTATATTTTCCTCAATCATATATTTTTCCTTAAAATATCACCTTAACATTAAATAATTTTTATAGGTTTTCATTACCATTGAACATGTTATTGTAAATCCTCAAATCAAAACTATTATAGAACAATCCTTAAATGATTCATGATTTTTATAACCATAATACCACTGATAAAGATAATTCTATATTATAATTATCAAATTCTAATATATAAACACTTTAATCATTCAACAACCTTGTTAAACCATTATCCAGGTTTGACCATATTATTCTTTAATACTTCCTTTCATTCACCTATCATTCGTAGTCTGTTCAAATTAAAAAATAAATCATTTACTCATACAACCTTATTGTTCTTCTTTTCAATCATCCCCCATATAACATTTATTTTTATAATTCCCATATTTTCCTTATTTAAAACATCCGTCCATTGGAAGTACCTTAGGGAAACCATTATTCACAATAATCATGTTAACCAAACTTTTTATTTTTCCTATATAGTTACTTTCTCTATGTCCATATTTTCAAAACCCAAAATATCTTTCCATTACATTGAGCCATTTTTTCGGTTTCTTTTTCCAACATACTTGACATGCAGGAAACTAAACCTTCTTCCATAAACATTACTCATGAAACTCTATTTTTATCTTATTTAATGTTTCATTAAAGTTGCACAAGTTGAGATTGGTTAGTTATATAACAAGCCAACTAATTAGGAATAATAATAAGGTTTCACATTCAAACTCTTGTTTCACTTGGTTTCTTATAAGGACAATCATTACATTTTTCATCACATCCAATGTTAACAAAATTGCTCCTGGTTCTATCCATTGACTAAAACCAAAAACCATAGTGTGGGAAACAATAATCATAGTGGGTAACCACATAATCCTAAAAAATCATTTATCATATGTTTGAATCAATATAAATTCTTTTAAATCAATGACACCATAGTTTTTACCTTAATTATTCATTGTTATTAGCTATTCAAATCCTTAATAATGTACTATAAAGAAAATATGAGTTAACCCAAGAATATTATCCATGAGTGTAAAACTAGGTGTGAAGTAAGGGAACACTCACAGTGCACTAGAATGATGGTTGAGATATACTTAACCACCGCTTTTCTGTGATACTAACCCTAGATGCATCTGTTAGAAAACCATGTCCACATGCAGTATCTAGATAGATATGTTCTTCTAGGAAATCCACACTCCATTATTTAGTATAACATTGGACATTATCCTATACATAAGATTATCTTAAGGGCCATCACTAAAGGTTTATTATCCATGCTTCCAATGGTTCACCATACCTTGCAATGATACCATCTAGAGTAACTCATAACATTCATACATATATATTACATCATTTTAGACTAATATTCAATACCTTACATAATAATCCATGTAAGAATCATTCAGGTATGGTTCCTTTAGAAACTTTCATACATAATTTTTTTCATAATATATAAATATTTTGTCCCACTTAGTTCTATATAAATATCACCCTTCTTAAACATATCATATCATAACATTAATTTAATATAATCTTGATTTATAAAATAAGTCTTGAGATTTCATAAGACATGAATAAAAAAGTAATGAAATAAAATAATATATGAGAGCATAAAATTTTAATAAGACATAGATTTTTTTCATAAACATAAGAATATAAAATCACTTCCTTGGTATTCAAGGTTCAATTCAAATACAATCAAGTGGATTGGGTTCACTCACCCTTCCATAAAAGTAGTTAATCTTCACTCCCAAGACTATCATATTAGACAGAGCCATTTATTGAACTGGGTTCACTCACCATTCTAGTAACATTTGTCTCATGAGATATTCATCCCTAACCAATGCATTGGAGGGATATATAATTCCATACCCACACATCACATAATCACAATTCATTCATATGTGTTCCAAAATATATTTAAATATTCATCAATTATCATAACCCATGAAAAATAAATGGGTGTCATAATCATTTCAAATATTCATCATTGTATAACATGTGGAAAATGATTGATTTTCATCAGTATCTTTTAATCAAACCCATACACCATACAAAGAAAGAATAAGTATGTTATAATTGGTTCAAATACATAGTAAATCACAATTAACATCATATGATGTTATTATTGATGAAATATTATTTTAAATGGTCACATGGAATGTTTCTTAAGGAAAATACTGCATCCACTTTAAAATAATTTGTTAACATTCTAAATAATTCACAAATATTAAAGAAAAAAATCATTTTAAAATTAGTTTGGAAACAAATAATGTAATATTAAAAATATATATTGGTTACTAAGGAATAAAATTATGTTCATGCAGTTAATGAAAAAAGAAAACATTCCTTTCACAATTTTGTAAAGAAGTCAAAAAGTACATTGTTCTGAAAATTATTAGAAGGTTAATTATAAAAATTTGTGTAAAAATTAAATCATGGGTAAAAATTAATTTAAAAAATAATTTTATAATATTAATAAATTATTGAAAACATTTTAAAAAATGGATATGGAAGGAAAATAATTTTCAACTAATGATATAAATGATATCATTTTTACATAAAATAATTATTTTACCCTCTTGAATTATTAAAGGTTATAAAATGAAATGATAAATTTTAATATCTAGTGATAACTATAGGTTAGTAAAATTAATGAGTTTTTTGAAAGTTATATCATGAAATTTATCTATCATAAACTTAATCATAAACAATCTTGATAAATAGTGAGATTGTAACATTAAACCTTTACATTGAAATCACTTGATTTAAAAGAACTATAACCTCATTTATAATGAATTTTAATGTATTTTAATTCTATACCAGGTTCATTTAAATTCATATAATATTATATATACTCCAATTATAACATTTTATCACCCATTTAATAATAATTCCTTATTACAATTTTCTTTTCTGTGTGTTAACTATTTCCTTTTTCATGAGAATTTCAATTTAGTAGTTTTGGTCCTTGTACTTTGATCATGGTTAAATAATATCCATAAAAATTTTATAAAAATCATAATATATATATATATTTAGTGTCATCCATAAAACATAGAGATATAAAAATAGATTAAACTATTAATGGAGACGGTTGGTCGTACGTACACATAACCACAATTTTTACTTTTTGAATGATGAAATGGAAGAAATTTAAATTGTAATTAATATTTAAATAATATTTTTAGTATATATTACTTAAATATATCATTCTTACCATTCATGTAAAATGGAAATGGAAAATAAATTGCATCGCTTCGTGGAGGTTGTAGTCCATACATACGCACAGGAGATGTGATCAATTTTACAATGGAAATGAATGTAGGAAGGTTGATGTCATATTATAATTCAATAATTATTATTATGTAAAAAATATCATATATAAACAATAAACCCATCATAATAACCAATCATGAAATATGGTGATGAAAAATTAATTGAATCGCTACGTGGAGACAAAAAGTTGTACGTATGCATGAGTGATACTTTTACTTACATTTTGATGGTAAATAGTTTGGATAAAGGTGGATTCATTATCAAGAAAAAATTTTATTTTATTTAAGATTCTGAAATTATTATTTAATTGGAAATAAAATAAAATTACAAGTGTTAAAAGAATAAGTAAAAAAACAAGTGATTGGTTGTGCCCAAATTTACCCTACTCGTAAAAGCAGTCATTGATGTACAAGTATGGATCGAATCCACAGGGACCGAAGAAGAAACCTTGATACACTCAGATTTTTTGATGGATTGGCTATGAAGTGGCCAGATTTGGTGTAGATTTTAATTGGATAATTAATGATTTAAGTTAAATAAAAAACAAAAAAATTATGTAATATGAACAATTATTGATGGTGGGATGATCCTAGGTTTTCACTTTGGGTGGATTAGATGAATTTATTTTCTTAGATAATTTCATGTCATTAATTGAAGACGTATCTAAACAATGAGATAATTCTACCAAATAATTTCTCAATTTAATAACTACACAATTCCAAGGCTAATCACTAATTAAATTTGAGGACCAAATTATTGATTACTCAATGGAAATAGATCATACTAGAACTCAAAATGTTTCATTGTTAAAGTTAACAAAGATGAAGAATAATGTAACTCATCAAATGGAAATCATAAAATATAAAAAAGATTTAAATATTAAGTACATGAAATAACATTAAATTACTAACCTTGCTACTCCATTGGATCAACCCTTAAGATTTTATCCCTCCATTGATGATATTCTACCAATGTTTGTTGGATGTATACTTATATAGGCAAAATTGAAAAAGAAGAAAAATATTAAAAGAACAAACACCCCACCGTTGTGTGATTAAATTCACAAGTGCTGGTATGAATAAATTCACAACTTGATTCAATGGAATCAATTTAAGAATAAAGTTATAATAATAGGTTAAAATAATAATAACTTTTATTGATATACAAAACATGAAAGAAAAACTTACATTAGAGAAATTGACAATGCGGTTACAAAATGAAAGTAGGAAATTACAATTGAAAGAAATACAATAGATGAAAGAAAAACTTTGATCATAATTATCTTCATCATAATATCCTTATATATTCATATTATGAGACTTATATACACCCCACAATAATCAATGACATCCCCATTAATTTAGATATTCAAAAGGAGGGTGAGAAAATCATGGGAATTGGACGTTTCAAAGTTGACCAGGAAAATCGTCCAGATTCATCACCCTTGTTCATGTGTGAATTTTTAACTGATTTTAAAATAATAATAAGGGGAAATATAAGTAAAATATATCCATACATATTTAATATAACATATTTTAACATTTCAGGTCATTTGGTTCATCCGTTTGGATGTTATGCTTGAAATGGTGGGAAGACTTTATGGGCATTCACATCAGGCCCGCTATTTAAATGTCAAGTTCAGATCCATTTATCTCCATGAAAAGATTAGAATTATCTTCGTACATAGTTTAATTAAATTATCTCCATATTTTTATCTTTATAAATTAAAAATATAAGCTTCAATGGTCTTGGATAGTAGACTCCACTTTTGTTTGACCGGCCTTAGGCCCATTATGCTTTGTCCAGCAAAATCCTGCATTCATGCCCAAAAATCTCCATCTTCCCTTAAGATTAATCCATAGATAGTAAAAGTTAAAAATTTTCAAAAAAAATTGATCTATAATATTCCAAAATATCAAATTCAAAAAATGAATATAATGTTCTCCATAAAAAGATGATTGATTGGGCCCAGATTTTCATTTTAAACATGAATTACACTTGAGATGAGAAATGAAGATCAATTTCTATAATGCACTAAAAATGATGTTTATGGACTTTGGAACACATTAATATTATTATATTAACAATGAATATTATCCACTTTTAGTGGCTAATCACACCCCCAACTTGAGTTTTTCTAGTCCTGAAAAAAAAAGTATCTAAATAATATGACATTGAATTACCTTCTTCAAAAATATTTTAACTTATTTTTCTCTTAAAAATATTATTACAAACAATCATGAAACCTTTAAAAATAATTTCATACAAGATAGTTCCATAAGAATATCCCAAGACCAATCTCGTTCCTTTATTAAAATTCATCATCACATTTCATTGAATTTCAATTAAACATGATGATGTGTTGTGCATCACAAAAGACATAAGGCCCATTTTCTTGTTCAAGGGGGAAAATGGAAGCGCTGTGTGGTAATCACATTAACCCTTAAGATGAGTATCCGAATTTTTTTGATATTTTTTTCTTTTTTTTTATTATTTTTTTGTTTTTTTTACCACAATAGATATGAAAAGACTAACTTTAGGTAAGACAACTATGGAGTCACGATCCCCAAGTGTCGGATGCCATAAATATTATCAATTTAATTCTCTAAAATAGAGATATAAATCCTAACTATTGGCAATAAAACTATATAGTCATGATCCCCAAGTGCCGAATGCCATACATTTGGACAAAACATTTCTATATGTGTTCATTTTCTCATTTTTTATACTCAAATTAAAATAAAAGTGGCTCTAAACCATATGTTATGATGAAAGGGACCTAATAACTCAAATTTACATCCAAGATCCAATGTAAATGCATTGTGGCATTTTTATTAAAGGGTATAAAACATAAACTTTGAAAAATCATGTCGTACAACTGCACTTTCCAAAAACTATGCTCATGAACATAAACATGAATTCAAATCATAATAAAGGAATTCAAAATCATTTGAAAATCATTTTTAATATTTCAAAATATACATTAATGCATTAAAGGATAATAAATTTATTTTTTAATTGAATTTTTTTATCATAAAAAGACAATTTCTTTGAAATCCCAAATTTTCACTCCCCCTAATATAGAATGAAACTGTCCTCAGTTTTCATAAAGAATAAAATAGAGATATTAGAGTTGGGAATAAATAGGGGATATGTGATTTTAAATTAAACCATGGAATAAAACCACCTTGTGTTATGTTGATGACCCATTAATATACAATTGATTACATTGGTTTTATGTCACATGTAGACTCCTCAGGGATGTTTTTTGGATGGGTTTGAACTTTGGATGGCATGGGTTTTATTTTGAAACACTAAAATGAATCAAAACCTAAATCTTAAAAAAATATAAATTATATCAAATTGGAAACCCCAATGGGTTCTCTTGAAAAAAACACACAAAAGAAAAAAAAATAAAAAATGAAGAAGTTGAGTTGCCTCCCATAAAGCGCTTAATTTATAGTAATTAGTTTGACTTCAACCCCCAAAACTATCTGACACCAACTTTAAACATTTTTAGGACCCCATTATTTTCCACTTCAACTTGATTGAGATTGATTGTTTTTTTAGAATTTGTTTCATGTGAAATATCATGTTCAATAATGAGTGTGGAATTCAAAGGAATCTCGGTAATGGTTGATTGAGTTTCATCAGGAGTGTTTCCTAAGATTTCAAGGGTCATTACTACTTTGTGGAATTATTGATGAAAAGTGATGATAGTTGAATGGTATTGGTTATTATAAATTGTGGTGTTCTTGAGTGGGTATGTAAGGATCATAACCTTGAGTTCATCTTGATTGAATTTTTCTAAAGAAGAGTGGGTATTTGAATCAAAATTTGTTTTTTATCCAAAAACATTTGAAAGAATTGGTTTCATTTTAAAAGATGATTCATCCCAAAAATTATCTATTTGAATGTTAGGAGTGGGTAGAAATTGAATAATCTTTATCTCCCCCAATGGTTCAATGATCGGTGATTCCAACAAATCATTATTGGAGAAATATTCTAGACACCCAATCCATGAAGGTACGTTTTCCCCTTGTGAATCCCAAAAAATGATTTCCTCTTGATTTAAATATTCTTTTACATTTTCTTAACCTTATTCAGTTATCCCATAACCAAAGGTTAGTTATTTTTTAAATTCATGAGAGTTTTTGGGATAAAATAAAATTTCGTTAGTGATTAGGAAAGGACATCCTGAGCGGTAACGGGTTCCTCAAATGTCTTAATGCTTTATACTTATAATCTCAAATATGAAACTTATAAATTCATTTTATCAACATGTTCACACAATTGTTCAATTATTTTTTTAGAATTAAGCTGGATAAGAGTTTTTACATCATGATCTTCATTAATCTTGATCTCTTCAATCATCCTCAAGAGGGCTAAATTTGATCCTTTAAGCAATCATTATCCCATTGATTGTACATCTCATCGGGTGTGGTGTATTCAATCAATTTATGATCAATGAAATTTCTTATGTGATATGGTTAGAAATATTTATTTCCTATTTGATTATATAATTGGTTTATTAAGGGTTATTATGGACGATAACCCATTGGAGTTGATTGGAATTTATATTTGATATTTTATGGACCTAGAAAAACAAAATGGGGAAAGAGAAGAGAAATTGGGTTGAGGAAAGAAGAGGAGTGTCTAGGGAACTTACATGGGTTCCTGGAAACACTGCCAAAATTTGGTTGTTCCCAAATTTACCCTATAGGTATAAGAGGTTGTTGAAGTACATGTAGGGATCAAATCCACAAGGACCAAAGAAAAACCCTTAAGAAACTCAGATTTGTTGATGGATTGGATATTAAGTGAGCAAATTTGGGGTATATTTTAATTAGATAACTAATGATATAATTTAAATAACAAAAAAATGATATGATATAAAAAATTATTTATGGTGGGTTGATCCTTGGTTCTCGCTTGGGGTGTATTGGACAAATTTATTTTCTTATAAAATTTCATGTCATTAATTCAATATGTATTCAAACAACAAGATAATTCTCTAAAATCATTCAACAATTTTACCCCTACACAATTACAAGTCCAATAAACAATTCACTTTTATGATCACATTAATGAGAACTCAAAGTAAATAGATTGTACTAGCACTCAAAATGTGTCATTGTTAAAGTTGACGAAGATAAAGAAGAATGTAACTTATCAAATGGAAATCCTAAAATAATGAAAAGATTTAAATATTAAGTACATGATATAACATTAAATCCATGATGTTGATACTCCCTTGTATCATCACATAAGAGGTTATCCCTCCATTTTTTTGATTCTACAAATAGATGCAAGAATTAGACTTACAGGGGAAGAATTGAAGATGATGAATAATATTAAAAGAACGAACACTCCATCGTTGTGTGATTGAATTCACAAGTGCTGGTATGAATAAATTCACACCTTGATTAAATGGTATCAATGTGTGAAGAAAATGAAAATATTAAGTGAATAAGAATAATATATTTTATTAAGATACTAAATGTGAAATAAAAACTTACATTATAGAAATTGACGATGCAATTAAAAAACGAAAGCTAGAAATTACAATTAAAATAAATACAATGGATGAAAGAAAAACATTGATAATATTTTATCATCACCAAAATCTCCTTATATAGTCATATTACGATCCTTATACACCCCCCCAATAATCAATTACATCCCCATTAATTTAGAGAGTAAAAAGAAGGGTGAGAAAATCAAGGGAATTTGAGTTTTCGAAGTTGACCAGGAAAATCGCCCAAATTCCCCCCCCCCCTTGTTGACGTGTGAATTTGTAACTGATGGTGGCCAAATACAAAGGGTAGTATAAAGAAAATATATTCTTCCATGTTTACTCTAACATTTTTCAAATTTCAGGTCTTTGGTTTAGCCGTTTGGAAGTAATACTCGAAATGGTGGGAATAATTTATAGGCATTCAGATCGGACCCACCATTTAAATGTCAACTTCAGATCTCTTTATCTCCATGAAACATTATAATTAGCTACGGCCATAGTTAAATGAAATTAACCACATATTTTTATCTTTATACTGTAAAAATTTGAGCTTCATTAGGCTTGTGTTGTGGGCCCCACTTTTGTTTGATGGGCCTTAGGCCCATTATGCTTTGTCCAACAAATTTATGCATTCATGCCCAAAAATATCCATCATCCATTGAGATTCATCCATTGATCCTAGAAGATAAAATTTTTCAAACAAATTGATCAATCATATCCAAAAATATCAAATTCAAAATTTTAATATAATGGTATCCACAAATAGATGATTGAATGGGCCCAGATATTCATTTTAAACATGAATTGAACTTAAGATGATAAATGAAGTTCAATTTCTATAATGAACTAAAAATTATGTTTATGGACTTTTTAACACATGAATATTAATATATTAACAATGAATATTATCCACTTTACGTGGCTAATCAGTGATCAGTTAAAGAGAATATATTTTCTTTGAAATAACTCATTTATATATACTCTTTATTACCCTTGGAGTGGTAATGTAAGAGGCTAAAAACTCTAATTGATGTATATAAAATTTTGTAAGATAACTTGTTAGTTTTTGTTCTAGATAGAAGAATAAATGCGGTTTTAGTAAGATAAAGTAGGTTTTCCCTTTCGTAAGTCTGGGGAGGGGCACTCTTTGAATTTATAAAAAGACAAATATATAATAAAGTATATATGAAGAAAAATTATTAAAATTGGAATGATTTTTTATTATAAGTTACGATAAATATGAAATGTAATTGTAAATAAAAATTTAGATAGGTTTATGTGGTATTTTAAACCTTATATTTTGGTCTTGCCATTAAGTTAATATGTATTAACCATAACCAAAATAACAACTTGTTCACCCTTAGAGGGTTATAATTTTAATTATAAGGAGAAAATTAGATCATAAATAGACAATTTATGAAATTTTAGACCATATATAATACCAATTTTATTCTTTTAATTTTTTTTTATTTTAAATAAATTATGAAAATATTATTTTCATTAAATATCATTAGTGTATTTTTTGAGACTATGTTTTTAATTTAACTTTAAACATAATAAAAAAATATGAAATTCAAATATAGTCCTTTAAAACATCCATAATAACTCGTATTTATCTAAAAAACCTTAATGTGAAAAAATAATTCATCCATAATGTGTTGATTTTAATTTTTCTTAAAAACATTTATTTTATTTTTTCATTAAATGAATAAATATTCTATCAGCATTGTGTAAGATTTTTTGTAAATAACTCAATCAATAAACATTTTAAATAAAAAACTTTGATAAAAATTAATTTATATTCTAAATAAATATTTACAACTAAACATAAATTCTCTATAATATTACGGTAAAATATTGGAGATATTAAAGTCGATAATGTGACATTTTTTACTTTATCTTTACTTAAATTAATATAAAGGTAATAATCAATGATATTTGGAACCATGTTGCCATATATTTGATAATTGTATAGAAATGGATGAACTAAACCCTTTAAATATGATAAATTAAAGTGTCATATAAATTTTAAAGCCTTATTAAAAAAATTGATCATATTATACCCATTTTACCCTTATCGAGGTAACAAAAAATTATTATGTTTTCTATTGATATAAACCAAAAATAAAAGAAGCATATCTACAAAATTTAAACTGATTATTGAAAATATGTTATAGACTTTTTAGGATTCAATTTCTATAAGTTTCAAAAATTAATTCAAGACAAAAACACGGAACATGATGAAAAATATTTTTTAGAAAAAAAACCCTTTTAAGTATAAAACTATTTTTATACCAAATTCAAAAATAAAATTTGTTCAAATGAACATAATTATATTTTAAATAATATAAGAGAAAAAATTTTAATTTTAAACAATTTTTTTAAATAAATAACATTATAAATTCTTGAAATGAAAATATAGTTTTGAAAAAAAATCACTATTTGTTTACTATTCCTAGAAAAATAATTTTTTTTCAAAAAATCAAATTAATTTATTCTAGGATAATTTTTTATATTTTTAATTCAAAAAATAAATTTAATACAAAATTTGTTTTTCTAAATCTATCAAAATAACATTTTCTCACAAAAAGTAATAAAATTTATTTTTGAAGGAAATATATTATTGAAGCATAATATGGATTTTCTTAAAGATAAATGCTTTTTAAGAAGTGTTAATAAAAAAATTTATTGATTTGAACATTATATTTATATCATAATGTTTTTCTTACTTTTCATACCTACTAATTCAATGATTTTGTTATAATATTCATATTCAAATAATAATATTTTGTGGTTTTATATGCTCTGTGTTGCATACTGTATATGATATCGAACATAATACTATTCTTTTGAAATATTAGGATGTTAAATTATTTTTGAATTTCAAGAAATTATACCATGATAAAATTCAACCAAAATAAATAAGATAGAAAAATATATAATTAATACCAAGAGTAAACATCAATAATATTTGAAATAACTCATTCGATCACAAAATCCTATCCATTTGTCTAATCCCCACATCATGAAATATTATATATCTATAGAATATGAAAAATATATTAGTTCAATTATGTAATTTCTATTATTGTAAAATAATTACTATCATAAAATAATAAATAATAATAATTTTTCATGAAATATCTTTCAATTTTTATCATTTGAAATTAACAATAACAATATTAATAATATTCCATTTTACATGATTTATCAAAATTTGGAATAATATGTTCATTGCATGTTAATAATAATAGCCTACTATGTGTTATCATCATCTTATTTTTTTACTTATTTTCTAGATTTTTGAACAACTATTCTTTTTTTGATTTTGTATATTATTATATTTCTTAATGTTAATCGCATGGATTCATCCAAATAAATTAAATCATGATTAAATCAAACATTGCACAATTTGAAAGAGCATAATCTAACCCCCTATATCTTGAGAGCTTCATGATTTTACTACAAAAAGTAAACATAATAGATATATATATATATATGTTTTAGTATGAAAAACCATATTAAGGGATACTATTATATAATTTAAGGCATGAATATAATGAATTAAGGAGTTTTAGTCATCCGTGCTTGAGAGAAATCAAGAAACTAAAACTAGGGAAGAATCTGTCTAACTCAAGAAATTAAAGATATTTACTTAAATATATCTATAATGTGCATCCAAACATTCCATTTAATTCATCTTTAATTCATTTTTCATTTAAATCTATCCATAATACTCATTTAAACCTTTAAAAATCTAGCCAAGTTAAACATATATTCATCTAAATTATTACTATTTCTAAATCATCCCATTTTAATTAAACATTAATTTTGTTTCATTAATAAAAGGTTTCAGATTATTATATAAGAAATATAAGTTTTTTATTCCTAGAGACGATCTTCATACATTAGAGGAGAATTTCGTGATAGAGTAACATTGATGAAAAATACACGATAGGTCACCCACATGTGATAATAAAAAATATAATATAACCCTAACATGTTTCTTAGAAATCTCAGACTACATTACTCTAAGACTCTAGATCACCCATATATAATCCTTAGAAAAGTAATCTCACATTTACATAGCTCATGATAATTCAATCTTAACCTTACACAATATTAATAAAAACAAGATTACCTATATGTGAGGAAGGATATACCCTCACATGAGAAGAATTAGCTTACCTAAATACACAAAATGGTACATGCGGAAGTGTAAGAGAACTAACCTACATGTGAGAGTGGGAGTTTATATAAGGGTAAAAAAATTTAGGAATATAATAAAAAAAATTCAATTTCAAATAAATAAAATTATAAATCAATAATGAAAAAAGGGATGGTTTCCCTCTTGACCCCTCTATGCCTTGAGAAAACCGAAAGATAGGGTTTTAGAACTCTATGAACTTACATTTGAAACCTCTCAAATAATTATCATCCATGATAATTTAAAACAAAATATGAGAAGGGATTGAAAAGGGGTTCTAAAAAACTACCCAATGAGATACCTCTCAAGGATATTTCTAGAACAAGAGGAAAATAAACACAAAATGAGGAAAGAGCATATAAACATGCAACATCAACAACCATATCATTAAGAACAAAGGTTATTAAAAGTATCTGAATAAGGATTAAACAAAAATTCTCAATAGGGGTGATCAACCATCAAATCACTCAAGATATTAAGCAGTAATATATGACACCAGCTTACATGTTCTCTCCTACAAGCCACCATGATGCCCAATTACATGAACCAAATGAATAACATTCCCTTGAAACACCTACTCTTGACGTTCCTGAGCCTTGATATGCCATTCCTTGATGGTGGAACAGAAGGTTCCGGGCGCAGTGGAAGCACATGGGTGGATGTGCCCACTTGACTTTTTGTCATTAGAAATGATCAATCTGGGATCAATACGACGATAAACTCCACTCTCCACTGATCGAATCACAGAAATGGACAAAGAAAAGGAAAGTCCCAGAACCACAAAGTAGGATCGTTATAGGTTGATTATAGTTAATTTAATCAATTGAAAAGAATTAACTTTTGGTTGTTCTTTTTAGTTGATGTTCTTGATCACGTTTCGATGTGATTCGTCGTTGCGTCGTAGAATCCAAGTGTAGACTTCCTCTAGCGGTGATCCACACGTGTACCTCGTATCTCGAGACGTCACCAAAGGAGTCTCTGGGTGCTAGCGTAGAGAAACCTTTGCTTGCGATGTCCGCCTTAGATCGTATTGATCCGATGGAAGAGGATCTCTCTTAGTCTTGAGAGCGTTCTTGGAGGAAGAGGTTCTTTCGGCCTTGAAAGAATTCTCCAGAATTGTTGTGTTAGGAAAAGAGTTGGGGTTGTGAGGATATTTATAATCGGGTGTGTGGGGTTATATAGTTATGACAATAAATAAACACGTTACGTGTTTTATTTATTTCATTAACTCTTATTTAAAACCCCCATGTCGAATAATTAATTCCTTGACATGCGCCCATGCTGATTATAATAAATATCAGTTAATAAAACAATATTATATCCTAAAAATCCTGACTGGAAAAACTGCATGACGTGTATTAATAAATACATGGCGTGTACTTGTTTTTCATTGAAAACTACACGGTGTGTGCATTAAATGTACACGGTGTGTATATCTTGTTTTCATTTATTCATTTCCTTTCCAAAATAAAAACTACACGGCGTGTACATTTAATAATACACGGCATGTACTTGTTTTCTAAATAAAACTATGCGGCGTGCAATCATTGATACATGGCGTGTACTTGTTTTATTTTATTCTTCTCCTCCAACATTAAAATGATTTAGGCTTCCTTGAATAATTATTAAACCACGTAGGGGAATAATCTTTATTCTACTTGAGATACTTGAATACACTTAGTGTGTGACCCTCTAGGCCTCTTTCTCGTTGGCATTAGGCGGGATTGCCTAAATTCCAAGATTACTGTCTAGCAATGGGTCAAGGCACCCAAGAGAAAAAAGTTGACGCCGCATTGATGTATCACCTCATACGAACGCTTACTGTGTAATTTAATCCCTTTGTCTCAATATCTCATCAAGCAAGTTTCATGGTAGTTTCATAAACCTATATGCTTGATCCGTAGTTCTTTGACTACCTTAAATAAACTCGTCGTTTACACCATGGCCATGGAATTTAATGTGACAGTTCTATTTCAATCAAAGGGCCGAGATATCAACTTCCATAAATGAAAGGGAGAAATCCTTCCTCGACTTATCCATTAACAACATGTCACTCATGACGCACCCAATGTACCCTACTTCCCACCAACTATCTGTGTGATGGTTTTCGTTAGTAAATATAAGTGCGCGAGTCATGAAATGAGTTAATTATAATCTTCCAGTCTAAGGACCATTACACACGCTCGTAGATAGCAATATCTGATGACACCAAGACATGTGGAATTACTACTGGTGGGTCTGTTCTCATAATCTCCTATCTTGGAGATTACCAAGTGAGAACTCCATGAGAGAGAGTCTCGTCTTCTTATGAGTACTCTCACATGACGGTCTGTATACTATGTGTCCTATCATAGTATGTCATCCAACCACATAACTTTATTTAAGAATATTGATATAGCATTTCACGGTTCTCATCATAGTGGGGATCTGCCATGACCTTGTTAATGAAACAAATATTCCAGGACATTATTATATTATAGTCATGCAGAACAATGAAAAATATATAATAAGTTAATATTCATGTAATAAAAGTACAAAATAGTTGGTTCTCAGGACACCAACCCTTACAAACTCCCACTTGGACTAGAGCCAACTACCTATGACTTTTAGTCTGCTAGACCTCACATGATGATCATGTTTCTACTGAGTCAAGGCTTTAGTTAAGGGGTCTGCCACGTTCTCTTCCATGGAAATACTACTCACTGCAACTTCACCTCTCTGAGAAAAATCCCTCAAGAGATGATACTTCTGAAGTATGTGCTTTGTCTGCTGATGTTATCTTGGTTCTTTTGCAAGTGCCACCACTGCGGTATTATCACAATAGAGTGTGATAGGATCTTTACTGCTCGGTACAACATCCAGCTCTTGGACAAAGCTTCACATCCAAACTGCTTATTTATCTGCCTCAGAAGCTGCGATATACTCGGACTCCACTGTAGAATCTACCACCACACTTTGCTTTGAGCTCTTCCAGCTCACTGCACCTCCATTCAAACTGAAGATGTATCCAGTCTGCGACTTCATGTCATCTTGATCAGTCTGGAAACTAGAATCTACGTGTCCTCTGATGACTAGTTCCTCATCTCCTCCATAAACCAAGAACATATCCTTAGTACGCCTCAGATACTTAAGGATAGTCTTAATTGCTATCCGATGGCGGTCTCCTGGATCAGCTTGATATCTGCCTACCGCACTTAATGCATAAGCATCATCTAGCCTCGTACATAGCATAACATACATGACTGACCCAATGGCGGATGTGTAAGGGATCCTTACCATTTTCATTGTTTCCTCATGTGTCTGAGGACACATTTTCTTGGAAAGATGAATGCCATGTGACACTGGCAACAATCCCCTCTTTGAATGTTCCATACTGAATCTCTTTAGTATCTTGTCAATGTATGTACTTTGACTCAGGCCCAACATTCTCTTGGATCTATCATGATGGATCTTGATCCCAAGAATATATATTGCCTCGGCCAAGTCTTTCATGGAGAAGATTTTATGAAACCATGCCTTAACTGACTGTAAGAAAGGTATTTCGTTTCCAATTAGTAATATTTCATCAACATATACAATTAGGAAAACGACTGCACTTCCACTAAACCTTTTGTAGACACAAGGCTCACATTCATTTTTAACAAATCCAAATTTTGTTACAGCTTCATCAAAACGAATGTTCCATGACCTTGATGCTTGCTTTAATCCATAAATGGATTTCTGCAACTTTCATACCTTGTTGGCATCCTTTGGAGTCACAAACCCTTCAGGTTGTGTCATGTAGACATCTTCCTGGAGGTTCCTGTTAAGGAATGTTGTTTTGACATCCATTTTCCAAATTTCATAGTCATGGTAAGCGGAAATGGATAATAGGATTCTGATGGATTTCAGCATCGCAACCGGTGAAAAGGTTTCATCATAGTCAATTCTTTGACGCTGTCTAAAACCTTTTGCAACCATTCGTTCCTTGTAGGTGCTAACTTGCCCCTCCATGTCCATTTTCTTCTTAAATACTCATTTATTACCAATAGGTTTTACATCAACTGGAGGATCTACCAAAATCTAGACTTGGTTTTGGTACATGGAATCCATTTCAGAATTCATGGCTTCTTGCCACTTGGAAACGTCTGTGTCTTCAACTGCTTCCTTGTAGGTAAGAGGATCATCATTGTCAACCAATAATGAGTCACCATCCTCGGTGACAAGAAAACCATATCGTTCTAGTTCTCTCACCTCTCTCATACTCTTACGCAGTTCTTGTGTCTCTGGAACATATTGTTCTTCCATGGGGCTTTGTGGAATCTGTTCTTGTACCAACTCATGGGTATCTTGAGCCTCGACTTCATCGAAGTCTATCTCGCTCCCACTATCTCTTTTGTAGATGTTCTCCCTCTCAAGGAATATGGTTTGTCTTGCCACTGTAAACTTTTTGTCTGAGGGGTTGTATAGATAATATCCCCTTGTTTCCTTGGGATATCCTATAAAGATACACTTTATGCCTCGGGGTGCAAGTTTGTTACCTAAAAAGGCCTTAACAAATGATTCGTTACCCCACACATGTAAATTCGATAACATGGCTTTGCGTCCACTCCATAACTCGTATGGAATACCATTTATCGATTTAGTTGGTACTTGGTTTAGTATGTGTGATGCTGTTTGTAATGAATATCCCCAAAAGGATAATGGAAGACTCGCATGACTCATCATTGATCTCACCATGTCCAACAGGGTGTGGTTCCTCCTTTCGCTTACACCATTCCAATGTGGCGTGTAAGGAGGAGTGAGTTGAGATAGAATCCCAAAATCCCGTAAGAAATCAATGAATTCCTGATTAAGATATTCTCCTCCTCTATCTGAGCGAAGTTTATTAATCTTCTTACCAAGATGGTTCTCAACTTCATTCTTATATTCTTTGAACTGATCAAAAGAATCTGACTTATACCTCATTAAGTAAATATATCCATATCTACTAAAATCATCAGTAAAATTTATGAAGTACGAGAACCCACACCTTGCTTCAATTGGAAATGGTCTACACACATCTGTGTAAACTAATTCTAGAATATCTTTAACTCTTTCACCTTTCCTACTAAATGGGGCTTTGGTCATTTTGCCTTGTAGACACACATGACATACACCAAGTGGTTTTAGTTCGAAAGAATCTAAATACCCATCTTGATGTAATTTTGTCAAACGTTTCTCATTTACATGACCTAGCCGGTGATGCCAAAGTTGGGTGTGGTATGAGTCATGTGAATTAACTTTGTTATCGATTTCCATTACTTGGTTTGTGTAGTCTAACACATAAAGGTCGTTATATAAATGTGCCCTTCCAAAACAAATGTTATCTTTATAAAAATAGCAACATCCACTTCCAAACTTGAAGATGAATCTATCAGTATCTAATCTGGATACTGAAATAATGTTTTTGGTTACAGAGGGTACATAATAAAATCCTTTCAAAACCAAGACCATTCCAGTAGGCAATGTGAGGTGGTAGTCCCCGACAGCTACAAAAGCAAGTCTGGCTCCGTTGGCTACTCGTAGATCTACCTCCCCTCGATAAATCTTCCTGAATCTACTTGGTTCCTATATTTGGATACAGATGTGAGAACCACAAGCAGTATCTAATACCCAATTAGTAGAAACATATAGATTGCATTCGATAACAAATTCACCTGAAGCTTCCCCTTGCTTCCTTGGCTGGGTGCAGTTTTTCTTCCAGTGGCCCTTCTTTCCACATGCGAAACAAACAACATCCTGTTCCTTTTCCTCCCCTTTGATCTTCCTTTTCTTGGAAGGCCTTTAAGAAGCTTTGGGCTTAAATCTCTTCGCCTTCCCTTTCATTTTATTCCCCATAAGGATAGAAGGCTTTTCACGCTTCATGTCATTATCTACTTGGTGAATAAGGATAAGAAGATCAGATAGAGACTTCTCAATGTTGTTCATGTTGAAATTAACAACAAAGTTCGAGAAGCTCTGGGGGAGTGATGAAAGAATGAGATCGGTGCCCAATTATTCAGGGATTTTAAACCCTATAACCTCCAAGCGCTCAATGTAGCCAATGAGCTTGACTATGTGAGGCCCAGCTGGGGCACCCTCTCCAAGCTTGCTCTAAAATAGAGCCTTAGAGATCTCAAACCTTTCATGTCTTACTCTCTCCTGGTATAGACCACAGAGGTGCTCGAGCATGCTATAAGCATCCATGTCTTCATGAGACTTCATGAGCTCACTAGACATAGATGATAGCATCAAACATTGAACGTCGAGAGCGTCGTTCAAATGTTGATCATAGACCAGGAAATCTTCATCACTCGCCCCTGGGGCAGGAGAATCAGGAAGTGAGGACTCCACCACATAAAACTTTCGTTCATGGTGTAGGATAACCCGAAGGCGCCTAAACCATTCCTGAAAGTTACTATTGGTGATGATATTGTCTTTATCCAAAATTAATCGCAGATAAAATGTGGTTGACGAGTTTTTCATTTCAATTCTACAAATTAAAAGAGCATATTTATCAGTACCTTTTGATTACATTTTATGAAAAATAATAAATGAATTTATTAATTATCCCACTATTTTATCAAGTCTCAATAGCCCTCACCATTGAACCCGGAATGTCCAGTTGCTTTGAAATTCTAGTGGAAAGGATCCATATTCCCCTTCTCATAACCCCAACAAGGTTTGGTCAAGCTATTTGAAGGTATTTTAGGTAGGCGGGTCTTTGCCAACTGTGATCTTACAGTTCCTTGATCTGTTGAGTGGACTCCCCAATCCTGAAATCCTGACTTGGATTTCCTCAACTCTTGCCTCCAATATTACATCAAGTCTAGCAAGGGATAATTCTCTTGATGTAATATGGTTAAGTTAACCCGAAACCTTTCATAAGGGATTCCTTTATAAAAGTAAGTGTCCCAACAAGGGTTGGTCAAACACATAGTTTTATTGAGTCTTTCCCTTAATCAGGTAACAGAAGGCTTGGTATGACTTAATAGGATATTGAGGGATTTTAGTCTTTTATGCGTAGTTTCACATTATCACATGCTTGTTAATATTAAGTGATGCTTTCTTAAGTGATTAACCATGTTCTGATAATGTTTACGCATAGTCCGGTTTTATTTTATTCCATCTTTGCATGCTTGTTCATTTTATTAACTATGTGATCGCGACAACACATACATAATAAATAAACCATGCAATGAGACATAAATAAAATAAGATGGTATGATCATGAGATTCTATTTGGTTAGCTTATCTAGCGGTTTTGATAAGCTAAACCTGACCTATGGAAAACACCTTGAACCTGATGGTTCGTGTTTTGCAGCTCTCACCTGTCCACCTTTGTATCTTCTTACGTCGGTTTTGCCTCGGCTTCGGGATTTGAACCGTCTCCTCTGGCTTGGGGAGATCCTCCATTACATGGGTTTACATTAAAGAAACCATGGGCACATAGGCCCTACATTTTATTGGAAGAAGGCTCTCAGGCCAACAAATTTAAATTAAATAAATTTAAATGAAACCATATACATACAAAGGGTCTTTGGTCTAGCTCATGATCATCCATAACATGCAATGACATTTACTCATATTTAGAATTCAAATTTTTTTAATCGTTCTTTAATTTAAGATAAGTCACGCTCGAATTCAATTAATTATGATCTTATAATTAATCAATTCTTTATCTTGAATTCCTTTCTGAATTTCCTTCAGATTCTTCTCATCCATATTCCTTGTACGGGTCTTTGTACATTGGAGAGAACCTGGTGAAATTCCATTTCTGGAAAGTACACGGCATGTATTTCTTTTCACCCATTATCTAAAGTACACGCCGGGAGCTTTGGCGTGTTTTCTGTACTTTGGAAATTTTGGATTACACGGCGTGTAGATGAATCATACACGGTGTGTACTTCCTTGTTACGCGGTAACTGGCCTGGCGATCCCGTGTACACGATACGCGGCTTATCTTTGTACACGGTTTCACCTGGTCCGCAATGGACTACACAGCGTGTTGCTCCAACATACAAGCCGTGTATTCTGGTTCCACGCGTCGTTCAATTCTGGTCAACACGGCATGATTAATACTTAGGCATATTCAATTTACACGGTGTGGTTTGGCGGACCAGTGCTGGTTCATTGAACCTAAGTACATGGCATGTAGTTTTAAGTACGCGTCGTGTAATCCCGTGTTGTACAGACAGAAAGAGTGGCTCCTCCAGATGAGTTCCTCATTTTTATTTTAATCAAAATTAAAATTAAAAGGTCGTTTATGGGATATGAATCAAGAAACGAAGAAGGAAGAACAGATCTCATTTATTCAGATTTATAGAAAGATTTATTTTGAATTGAATCAAATATAAATGCATAAATTATCAACAAAAATTAAATAACTATAATCAACGTTTTAACCTCGCTCTGATACCATTTGAAGGTTCCGGGCACAGCGGAAGCACGTGGGTGGATGTGCCCACTTGGATTTTTGTCATTAGCAATGATCAATCCGGGATCAATATGACGATAAACGCCGGTCTCCACGGATTGAATCACAGAAATGGACAAAGAAAAGGAAAGTCTCGGAACCACAAAGTAGGATGGTTACAGGTTGATTATAGTTAATTTAATCAATTGAAAAGAAATACCTTTTGGGTGTTCTTTCTTCGTTGATGTTCTTGATCACGTTCCGATGTGATTCGTCGTTGCGTCGTAGAATCCAAGTGTAGACTTCCTCTAGCGGTGATCCACACCTGTACCTCGTATCTCGGGATGTCGCCAAAGGAGTCTCCGGGTGCTAGCGTGGAGAAACCTTTGCTTGCGTTGTCTGCCTTAGATCGTCTTGATCCAATAGAAGAGGATCTCTCTCAGTCTTGAGAGCGTTCTTGGAGGAAGAGGTTCTTTCGGCCTTGAAAGAACTCTCCAGAATTGTTGTGGTAGGAAAAGAGTTAGGGTTGTGAGGATATTTATAATTAGGTGTGTGGGGTTATAGAGTTATGACAATAAATAAACGCATTACTCATTTTATTTATTTCATTAACTCTTATTGAAAACCCCCATGTCGAATAATTAATTCCTTGACATGCACCCACGCTGATTATAATAAATATCATTTAATAAAACAATATTATATCCTCAAAATCCTGACTGGAAAAATTACACAGTGTGTATTAATAAATACACTGCGTGTACTTGTTTTTCATTGAAAACTACACGGCCTGTGAATTAAATGTACATGGCTTGTATATCTGGTTTTCATTTATTCATTTCCTTTCCAAAATGAAAACTACACGGCATGTACATTTAATAATACACGGTGTGTACTTTTTTTCTAAATAAAACTACACGGCGTGTAATCATTGATACACGACGTGTACTTGTTTTATTTTATTCTTCTCCTCCAACATTAAAACGATTTAGGCTTCCTTGAATAATTATTAAATCACGTACGGGAATAATCTTTATTCTACTTGAGATACTTGAATACACTTAGTGTGTGACCCTCTAGGCCTCTTTTTCATTGGCATTAGGTGGGCTTGCCTAAAGTCCAAGAATACTGTCTAGCAACGGGTCAAGGCACCCAAGATAAAGAAGTTGACGCCGCATTGACGTATCACCTCATATGAACACTTACTGTGTAATTTAATCCCTTTGTCTCAATATCTCATCAAGCATGTTTCATGGTAGTGTTATAAACCTATATGCTTGATCTGTCGTTCTTTGACTACCTGAAAAAAACGCGTCGTTTACACCATGGCCATGGAATTTAATGTGACAGTTCTATTTCAATCAAAGGGCCGAGATATCAACTTCCATAAATGGAAGGGCCAAACTGTTCCTCGACTTATCCATTAACAACATGTCACTCGTGACGCACCCAACATACCCTACTTCTTGCCAACTGTCTGCGTGACGGTTTTCGTCAGTAAATCTAAGTGCGCGTGTCATGACATGAGTTAATTACAATCTTCTAGTCTAAGGACCATTACACACGCTCGCAGATAACAATATCCAATGACACCAAGACATGTGGAATTACTACTGGCGGTTCTGTTATCATAATCTCTTATCTTGGAGATTACCAAGTGCGAACTCTATGAGAGAGAGTCTCGTCTTCTTACGAGTACTCGCACATGACGAGTTGTATACTATGTGTCCTATCATAGTATGTCATCCAATCGCAGAACTTTATTTAAGAATATTGTTATAGCATTTCAAGGTTCTCATCATAGCGGGGATCTGCCATGACCTTGTTAGTGCAACAAATATTCCAAGACATTATTATATTATAGTCATGCAGAACAATGAACAATATATAATAAGTTAATATTCATGTAATCAAAGTACAAAACAGTTGGTTCTCATGACACCAACCCTTACAGGAACCACATTCAACATGTAGCTTTCCCCGATCAATGATATGGTAATCTTCATCAAGATATCAGAAAAGTTATAATAAATGGAATTTGTCATGAATTTTTCTCACCTTTGGGGAAGGTCTAACTTGTATTCCCCAACTCCAAAACATGCTAACACCTCAAAGGGTCTAACATGATTGGGATAATGTTTACTCACATGAGATAACATTCAGTACCCATGATGAAGAGATTGTATCAAGAAAATATGAGCTCTAATTCCAAAATCCAATGTCTTTATCCAATGATCATCATTATAATTTTGACTATCTTGTACTGCCTTTGTTTTCTAATAGATCACCTATATATTCTTAGTTGGGATCTACCCCTGTTCCAGGATTAGAATTTCCATCTATTTGACCTCGGTCAAACATAATGAAGGATGAAAATGGTCAGCCATATAGTGCACTGATGGGATCCATATAAATAGTGGAGTGATAACATTTATTGTAAGAAAAATCCATCAAGAGAAGGTTCCTCACCCATGAACCTCTAAAATCCAAAATTCAAAAATGTAACATATCCTCTAAATTCCATATTGTTTACTATATATGACCATCTATATATTGATGCATAGAATTAATAAGGTATTACTAATATTCAAAAGCATTCTGGAGACCTCTCTAAACCCAATTGGTGAACTGCAGATCATAATAAAATATCATCACCTTCTAAACAACATGTAGCCTCACCTCCTCCTCCAGATAACACCTTGATAAAACTCCACTAAGCATGACTCTATAATCATTAATAAGTTAGTTGAGTTCATAAATCATTCAACAATCTCCCATAAAGAATCATAATCACCTTGAGATCTGTATAAATCGGTGAAAAAATCATATAATATGTCCCCCCACATCCACTGGGGAACATTGAGAAGATGAAAAAACCACTGATAACATGATACTAAACCTTTATGCTCTAGTAAACCACACAATGAGAGAAATATTATGTAATTGAACACTTCATTCTAGACCACCTAAACTAGCCTCTTAGGGAATCAAACAATTTTTCCGCACAGGTATATACCACTAAGGGAGAACAATGTAAATCAAAGAGCACCACAGCATGCATTGTTGATGGAATGAAAAGATTAACCAAAAGTAACACCTGATCTCATTCATCCTCTAACCATCCATCAAAAGAATCACTAAAAATAACTCAATCACACCAAACATTTTCATCATTGTCCCCTAATTGTGAATCTTTCACTTTCCCAAAAATTATGATTACACCATCATCTGATAAATAGATCTCCTTTTATCAAATGATCACCTAACAAGGTATATAATAACCTACTCTTCCATCAATCTAGAGGAGTCTCCAGACTCACTCACAACACCACCAAATTAATTCCTACACAAGGAATCATACACAAAAATTTCATTTAGTCAGTTTAATGGAAATTGCCCAATCATAATCCTGCATAAACTCCATCCACCATTTCTATCAAAAATTCAAGTCACATTGGGATAATACATACTTCATACTCTTATGATCGATGAAGATCGAGAATAATTCACCAATGAGACAATGATTCCAAAAAATTAAATATAAAACCACCACAATAAGTTCAAGGCTATTGGTGTTATAGTTAAATTAATTAGGTTGTAACTGTTGATACCCATAAGAGATAACCGCTTTCTACTGCATCAACAGACAAACTAATCCAAGATTACATGAGAATATATATCAAATGAAACACCTTCCTTATACAGATGAAGATATAGAGTAATAAATAGCCCATCCCACAATTATTTAAAAGAAACCTATCACCAGTCAGTATACATGGATACTTGATCTTTATTGGTCAATGTTTTCATAGGATCCACAAATATAAGTGATGTTGGAAATAAACCCCGTATAACAGCTTGTGAGACCAAGAAAACTTTGTACATTTGTAATATTCAATAGGGATACCAAGAAACCACCACCTCAAACTTATAGGGTCCACTATAGGAAAAATGACCTTTTGCGACGAGTTATTTGCGAAGGGAATAGATCATGTCGCAAATAGTCTGTCGAATAGATTATTTGCGACGAAGAATTTATCCCGTTACAAAAAATAAGTTATTTGCGATGGGATAAGGGGTCTCATAACAAAACGTTTTTCACGGTTTTCGCGCCAAAACCGCAGGAAGGGTATTTGTGACTGGGGGTGCCTCCCCTTTGCAAATACCCGGTGGCGGTAAAACTATTTGCGATGTGGATATGCCCCCATCCCAAATAGTATGTCGTCAGGTCACTATTCGTGAAGTGACACATCGCAAATACCCTTTTAACCGCCGATAGTAATTAATGTGATCGAAGGTATTTGCGACGGGAAGCCCATCCCAAATAGTACAGTCGTAACTAATCTAACTTATATATACCCCCATTTTTTTTCATTATTCATCTCAATTTCTAGTTTCTATCTCTCTATCTAAACTCTAATTTTAGAGTTAAAATTTATTTAAATTATATTTTTTACGAACAAGTTTTGAAGTCGTTTACACTTATAAAAGATCATTTTTAATGGTATTTCTGTTTTTTTTAATTTAATATTGATTTCATTTTTTATATGAATTTTAATTATTTTTAATTAGTTGTAATTAATTTTTATTTAGATTGTTTTTTCATTAATATTTATTTGTAATAATAAATGGTCTTTTCCATTTCACCCAACCATTTCGTGTGGATGAAAAGATCGGAAAGGAGGTTCGAAATACCGAAGAAAACCCTAGAGGAGGGATATGGCGGTGCCGGAGAAGCGATGTTAGGCCTCCCCACCGACTGTTCCGCCGATGAAATCTGGTCCGCCTACAAGTGCCTGGCCCTCAAGCGCCATCCGGACAAGCTTATTCAGTCCGATCCATCACCTGGTGACGCCACCGCTTCCTTCCAGGAGCTCGTCAACACGTATGAGGTTCTTTCCAACCCCCGGGAGCGCTCCTGGTATGACACTCAACGATCCCAGATCCTCTTCTCCAACCCCACCACCACCAGCCACTCGCCCTCCCTGATCCCCAATCTATTTTTATTCTTCTCGAATTCGGTGTACTCTAGTTTTTCAGACTCGGGAAAGGGCTTCTCCTTGAATGCCTTTTATGATTACTGGTTGAGGTTTGTGACGGTGATGCATTTTTGTAGGGTTGATCAGTACGATGTGATGGCGGGGGTGAATCGGAAGTTGAGGAGGGTCATAGAGGATGAAAACAAGAAGCTACGGAAGAAGGAGAGGAGGGAGTTCCACGAGAAAGTTCATGGGTTGGCTGAATTCGTGAGAAAGAGTGATAAACAGGTGATCGATATGATGGTGAAGAAGGAGGCTGAGTTGGAGAGGAGAAAGGCGGAGGAGAGGCAGAGGAAGAGATAGGCGGAGAAAAAGAAAGAAGAGCATGCCCGGGCTTACCAGGATCCCTAGTAGGCAAGGGTTGATGAGGGGGAATTGGAGAATGGGTGGCATGAGATGGAAGATGATGATGATGAAAGAATGAAGAAAGAGGGGAATGAGCTCTACTGTTTGGTTTGTGCGATGAAATTCAAGTCTGACAAGCAGTGGAAGAATCATGAGCAGTCAAAGAAACATAAGGAGAAGTTCTTGGAGTTTAGGGAATCATTTAAGGACGATTCCTTCAACGAAGAAGACGCAATAGTTGACGAAGGGATTGCTGATGAGTTGGAAAATGATTATTTAGCGCATAATGAAATTGGAGTTGACAAGTTAAATGAGAAATTCAGCAGTGATTTTAGGATAGAAGAAGAAGAAAGCAGCGAAGCGGAGGTTTCATCGAGAGCTGATGCTGCTCCTAGTAATGGTGAGATGAGGACAGTTGATTCATTTGGTTCAGATGATGAGAATAGTTTCCTTGAATCCATGGTCTCTGGTCGTAGGAGTAAACAAAATGCAACAGATAAGCCTTCATCTGAAAAGGCTCAAGATGAATTTAAGATCGATGATGGGGGCTTCATGGAGTATGATACTAGGAAAATCAGGAGAAGAAACAAGGAAGTTAAGAGAGAGATGAAAATAACTACTGTCAGTGATTCTTTGGAGAATGTTGATGCTGGTGGCCAGAGCTACCAGTAGTCGGAGAGGCGCCTAAATGGCTCTGATCACCCTGCTGAAAGAAATCCTTCAGTGAAGGAAGAGAGAGACACCAAACCAAATAACTGTTCAAAAGGAAGGAAACAGAAGGCTGCCACTATGAAATCCATCACTATGTGTGATGAATGCGGCGAGGACTTTGCGTCCAGGAATAAACTGCATTAGCATCTCAGCGAGTCCGGCCATGCCACCTTAAAATATAGGTAAGGTTCCAAGTTGATGGCTCCCATTAATTAAAGCTCAGCCCCTATTGATTATGTTTTTGCTACATATTTTATGGAAGATTTGAAGTGGGTTCTTTGACCCATGGGATGGGAGTTTTTTGTATGAGAAATGATCAAAATCAGGTTGTTTTGGGGGAAAAAATTGAAATTATTAGTACTAATTATTAGTAATTAGTAGTAATTAAGAATCGTTAATGATAATTAGTAATGAATATAAATAATTAGTGGTAATTAGTAATTAGTATCTGTAATTTGCAGTGGTTAATAGTAATTAACGCTAATTATTAATAATTAGCGGCAATTAGTAATAATTAGTGGTAATTAGTAATAATTAGCGGTAAATAGTAATAATTAGGAAAAAGTAGTAATAAATATTAATAATTAGTAATAAATTTTAATAATTAGTAATAAATACTAATAATTAGTAATAAAGATTTATAATTAGTAATAAACACTAATAATTAGTAATAAATACTAATAATTATTAATAAATACTAATAATTATTAATAAATACCAATAATTACTAATAATTATTAATAATTAGAAATAATTTGTAATAAATACTAATATTAGTAATAATTAGTAATAAATACTAATAATTAGTAATAAATACTAATAATTAGTAATAAATATTCATAATGAGTAATAAATACTAATAATTAGTAATAATTAGTCTTAATTAGTCATAAATAGTAAAAAAATAGTAAAAAATAGTAATAAAAAGTAAAAAATAGTAAAAAATAGTAATAAATATTAATAATTAGTAATAATTTGTAATAATTAGCAATAAATAGTAATAATTATTAATAATTAGTAATAAATAGTAATAAATAGTAATAATAGTAATAAATAGTAATAAATAGCAATAAATATCAATAAATAATAATAAATAGTAATAAATAGTAATAAATAGTAATAAGTAGTAAGAAATAATAATAAATAGTAATAATTAGTAATAATTAATAATAATTAGTTATAATTAGTAATAATTATTAATAAATAGTAATAAATAGTAATAAATAATAATAAATAGTAATAAATAGTAATAAATAGTAGTAATTAGTAATAATTAGTAATAATTAATGATTAGAAATAATTAGTAATAATTAATAATTAGTAATAATTAGTAATTAGTAATAATTAGTAATATATAGTAATAAATATTAATAAATAGTAATAAATAATAATAAATAGTAATAAATAACAATACTTAGAAATAATTAGAAATAATTAGAATTAATTAGAAATTATTAGAAATAAATAGCAATAATTAGCAACAATTAGCAACAATTAGCAACAATTAGCAACAATTAGCAACAATTAGCAACAATTAGCAATAAATAGCAATAAATATCAATAATTAGCAATAATTATAAATAAATAGAAATAAATAGAAATAAATAGCAATAAATAGAAATAAATAGAAATAATTATCCATAAATAGCAATAAATAGAAATAAATAGCAATAAATAGCAATAAATAGCAATAAATAGCAATAAATAGCAATAAATAGTAATAAATAACAATAATTAGCAGTAATTAGCAACAATTAGCACTAATTAGAACTAATTAATAATAATTAGTAATAATTAACAATAATTAGCAGTAATTAATAATACTTAGCGATAATTAGAAATAATTAGAAATAATTAGCAATAAATAGCAATAATGAGCAATAATTAGTAATTATTAGAAATAATTAGCAATAAATAGAAATAAATAGAAATAAATAGAAATAAATAGTAATAAATAGAAATAAATAGTAATAAATAACAATAAATAGCAATATTTAGGAATAATTAGTAGTAAATTATAATAATTTGTAATAAATTGTAAGAACTTGGCACAATTTCCAATGGATTGATGATAATCCTTTTTCTTGATGACTCTTTTCCTTTCAACTCTCATCGACTCAAAACATTATGAAAAATATGCTTCTACAAATGCATATCCAATCTCGTATGCCCGAGTTTGGATATGCATTCATAGAACTACATTTTTCATAATATTTTCAGGCGTTGGCAGTTGCACGAAGATGATTCATCGACGAAAAAGGAGCTCTCTTGTTCGACAACTCATTTACCTGTATCTTTCTCACACTGAAATCACAATGAAAAATCTGGTCAGAGGTACGCATATGCATTCTTGTATTCACAAGAATGGATATGCCTACCTCTAAGCATATTCTTCATTGTGATTTTAGTGTGATAAAGTTGCACGTAAATGAGTTGTCGAAAAAAATAGTAGCCTCCAATCCACTGGAAATTGTGTTGCTCATAATTAGTGGTAAATAGTAAGAAGTAGCAGTAAATATTTATCTTCTCTTTTTGGATAGTGTTTTTCTTATTTCAAATTATTCAAAAATAGTAATAATTTTATATTTTGTAGAATAATATGGAACAAGGAATTTGACAACCATCATTATTAGATGATCGTACTTAGATAAATAAACGCAGATATCCACATAGTTCTGGTTTAAATTCTGTATATATTGAGGGTGTTGAATATTTTTTATCATTTGCATCATCAAACCAGAATTTGTTTCAGAAGGCACAATTAACTGTCATTGTAAAAAATGTTATCTGAAAATGTTTGACACATTTGAAAACATTGGGAGACATCTCTTTCATTTTGGTTTTCAACCAGATTATGTTTTTTGGTATCAACATTGTGAACACAATTCTAGAGAAGGTAATAATTATTTGATTCCGGATTCATCATAGTTTCAAAATTTATTACTTTATGTTTCATGTCCATATGTTCAACAAACTGAAACTCAAGGATGACTTTGATTTAACTTTCGAGTTGGCACCATCCAGAATTTTTGAGTTGTTCAGGTATGTTGAGGATGCATTATATCATGATTTCAAGATAAGAAAATTATAAGCGGTTGCAAAATTTATGGTTTTTAAATCAGATAATGTAATGTAAATTAACTATCATGATCTGATATTTTATTTGGTTAAAACACTGTTACTTAAAGAAAATGTGTTTCTTGAAAATTAAAGTGAGTGCAAGAGGCTGGTTCGTAATCTGAGCTTTTGTTATTAGAAGATTCATGCATGTGGAAATGATTTCATTTTATATTTTGGTGAAAAAGAATCATTGGATAGTTGTCCCACATGTGGAAAATCGATGTATAATGAAACTCAACTGGGGAAGTTTGGATCGATTCCTATAAAATAATTTAGATATTTCCTGCTTACACCTAGGCTGCAGCATTTATTTATGTCTCAGAACACAACGACAATGATGTCATGGTACAAAACCAATATTTAAAGCGGTAAAAGCTTGAATCATTCATTTGATGGTGATTCATGGATACATTTTGACTAACTGCATCCATCTTTTTCTTTAGAAGCCCGGAACGTGCGATTGGGTCTTTATACTGGCGTTTTCTGCTCATTTGGTTCTTATGATAGTCAGTATTCATGTTGGACTGTCTTTATAACTCCGTACAATTTACCTACGTGGATGTTGATGTAGGATCCATATATCGTTTTGTCAATATTAATCTCAGGATATCCAAAAAAGAATATTGATGTTTATTTGAAACCATTTATTTATGAGTTAAATTCATTGTGGAGTAATGGTGTTAGTACTTATGATGTTGGTGCGAAACAAAATTTTCTACTAAAAGCTGCATTGATGTGAAAAATTAGTGACTTACCGACATATGAAATATTATCTGGAATGAGTACACATGGTCGGAAATCATGTCATTACTATATGAAAGACAACAAAGCATTTATGCTCGTCAATGGAAAAAAAACCTTGCTATTTTTAATGTCATCACAAATTTCTTCCAACCGATAATCCTTTTCAGAGGAACAAATTCCATTTCAGAAAAGGAACAATTGTAAGGGCTGAACATCCAAAAATGATCTCAGGTACAGAGTTAAAATCAGTTGTATTTTTGTTACCTCCCATCACAATTGGACCAACAATAAACCAACAGAAAATTCATGGATTTGGGAAAGAACACCATTGGATAAAACAAAGCATTTTTGGGATCTTTCATATTGGTTTGATTTGTTGTTCCGCCACATATTGGATGTCATGCATATTAAGAAGAATTGTTTTGATAATTTATTTTAAACAGGTTTGGATACACCATATAAGACTAAAGATAATGTAAAGGTATGATTAGATCTGTCCCAAATTTGCAAGCGACCAGAACATGAACATATTGAAAATGTCAGATCATTGAGGTTAATGAAGCCAAAAGCAGCTTATAAACTGTCCAAAGAGAGATTCTTATTATTTTGTCAGTAGATTGCATATTTAAGACTTCCAGAAGGCTATGCTTCCAATTTGTGCAGATGTTTTATGAATGGTCATATTACCATATTAAAAAGTGATGGTTGTCATGTTATAATGGAAATAATTATGCCGATTAGATTCATAGGTTTGTTGAATTCTATGATTTGAGATTCGATAACAGAAATATCATATTTTTTCCAAGACATTTGTGTGGAGACAACAGACAACAATGCACTAAGAAAATAGGAAGAAGATGTTGTAATTATATGTAAACTGGAAAAAAATTCTGCTGGCTTTCTTTGACTCAATGGAACATTTGATATTACATTTGCCACAAGAAGCAAAATGTGGAGGTCCGATACAGTTTTGATGGATGTATCCATTTGAGAGATGCATGCAGAAATTGAAAAAAGTACGTAACAAAGAATCAGTTGAATGCTCAATTACTAAAGCATATTTGCAAGAAGAAATTTCTTTTTTTTTTCTGCTCTCATTATTTTGAATCTGAATATCTCTCAAAATACAACCGCATGAGACGGAACGAGGGGAATGTTCATGTTGAAATGGAAAATCAATTATCTGTTTTTAATAAGCCAAATCTTGGCTTTGGTGGAGTTCATTAATGATGGCTTTCAGATGATGAACATCACAAAGCTCATTAATATGTTATGCTCAATTGTGAAGAAATGACTTCATTAGAGGTGATTGCCAACATTCGATCGTGGTCAGTATTATTTCTTTTTCAGTTTAAAAATTAACTGCATATAATATTTTCACTATTTTAATTTCAATTTGGAACTAAAGGAGTCATATGAGGCCATGACCTCTCAGATACAGGCTGAGAGTCAGGCCGAGACAGCTGATCAGACTAGTGCCAACCATTTCGATGATGCGACATGGATGTAGGAGACCCAGTATGGCTTCGAGAAGGGCCGAGTTGTTGGTATCGACTCTCATTTGACTCATGAGACTTATTATGATACTACTACGATGTCGGAGTCCAGTTAGTGAGGAGCTTGTGGAGAGGCATAATCTTATGGCTCACAGTATCAGGTGCAGCTGAAAGCTCTGAGTGAGCTTATATAGAGTTTGTGTAAGCATCATGAAGTGATGTGCCAGCAGCTACAATAGTAGTACAAGGAGGAGATGCATCGATGACAAAAGAAGTGTCACGAGAAGATGTAGTACATGCGTTGTCTGACTCGTTGTTTAGGGATGAAGTTTCCTCCGCCATCTCCACCATCTCCTCCACCTCCTCCAGAAGACTACCCCCAGTGACTTTTTTTAATGTTAAAATCATTTGAATTTCAAAGTTTGTTGTAATATTAACTATTTATAGTTTCTGTCTTTTATATTGGTGCAAATACTACATAATTTAATTTTTATATTTTATTATTATTTATTATTAGGATTATGTTTTTTAATGTTTGTTTATTTTAATAATAATAATAATAATTATTTATTATTATTTTTTTATATTTTTTGCGAATATTGAGAATTTTAATATTTTTTTATTTTTTTTATTATTTTAATAATACTATATATTTTTTCATAAATATTAAAAATAATAATAAAATTATTATATTATTAGTATTATTTTATTATTAATATTATAATAATATAATTTTTTATATTATTAATATTAATATCAATATTATATAATATAATATTATTTATATTAATAGTATTAATATTATTATTATTTTCTAATAATAATTCGTCATAATTTCATTGAATATTTTTTTATTAAGTATTTCTGACGGGTCCTTTTGCGATGGCATCCTGTTGAAAATAGTTTATATATTTTGTAAATAAGTATTTACGATGGGAAAACTGGACAGTCGAAAATACTTATTTGCGATGGGCCGTCACAACAGGTTTTTATATATATAATCTATATAATCAGAGAACTATTTGCGACAGGACGATTTCCCATCCCAAATAGTATTTTTTTCATGGTTCGTCGCAAAAAAAAAAAACTATTTCCGATGCCGTTTTCTACAGTGGGCTATTTACGACGGGACCCCGTCGCAAAAACTCATTTGCGACGAGATCCCGTCGCAAATATCCCATCACAAATACCTCAAATTCCAATAGTGTTCTATATCTAATCCATGTTATGGTACAAATTGCCCCATGAAATAGACCTCTTGACACCATAATCCGTACTTTGAAATCTTCATAGACATCTGGTGAAAACAAAGTAATCTCAACATAGCTTGTAGATACTCTTCAAGTTCCACCTCCGACCCAGAGAGAACAAGGATTTTTTCATTGGGACCACCACAAATCCATCCAAAAAATCATGGAAAAAATACATTCATCATCCCCATGAACATAGTTATAATTCATAACTCAAAACAATATCCCATCAAACTCATAAGACCTATAATGATATTAGAAATCAGTCTCATTGTTATCACCAAACATCACTCGCATAAGATGATATCTATTATGCAAATCAATCTTCAAAAACTAGCTTTATCCATTCAACTGATCTAATAAACCATTAATCTATGGGAGATTATTGTTGTTCTTCACCATCACCAGATTCAATTGATGGTAATGGACACACAACCACAAACTACCATGTGCGTTCTTTACCAAGAGAGTTACAACTACCCAAGGATACACACTAGGATGAATACATTATGTATATAAAATATTTTAAATATGAATCCAAATCTGCCAAAACGTATAAGGATCCATTTGATAGAATTCAATAATATTATAGAAACATATTCTTGTAGTTATATCCCAAAATCGATCTCTCATTAGGGGGGGGGGGGTAGTGTCACAACCACATTAAGGAAAACATCAGGGTATTCTTTTATTATATTGGGATACACCACTAGACGATCCTCCATTGGACTTAGCATCGACCTAAACACATGGAATATAGCGATTCAATATACTTCTAACCCATCTAAGGGCATATCTCACTAACAAAAAATACCTAGTTACTATCAATTTCATAGAATATGAAGCACCTCCTTAACAAATTAATGATTACCTACAATGAATAAAACTAATCCATGTTGAGGTTGATATTGTATATTAGTATCCATAAATATAAGAAGTGTACCTAAGAGCATGCTACCTCAACACCAACTTATAATCTCTACAAATATCAAACAAACTATATTAACATCTTACTAGGGTAGTCAATACCAAGGTAATTAGAAACCTCTCCACCTCAAATCTAAAATCATAGATGAGAGTGGGGGTAACAAATTATTTCATATATCTCAAATGAAATAAGTCATAAAACAAAGTAGAAAATAGGTAGATATTACCTTACATGATGTTTGGATCACTCGCCATTAGCAATGTTAAGGCATTCATTTGACTGTAGCCTTCCCCACGATCCCTATAAACCAAATAGATACCACCATCATGGCCTTTATTTACTCCCAATCCCATATGATGATATGTTTCATGATATTTTTATCCACTTACCCCATCCTATCTCAACTAATCATAATATTGAGCACCCTATATCAACTACTACCATGACTAATACTACTACAACAGTTGAGGCTAAAAGGATCCATCAGCTATACATTTACTGATGAAGAAGGTAAGACACTCACTTATTATGGCTAGGACCTTTCGAAGAAAAAAACATACATGACAGGATAGAAGGGGTCCAAGAAGTACTAGATCTGTTGAAAGGGTGTGAAGAAGGATGGAACCTGTAATCCGCTAACTAAAACATGTTCTTATAACTAGAAAAGTGAGAAAAAATAGACTTAAATATAGTCAATAAAAAATAATAGAGACTCCATTTTCATGTTTATTTGGTTATATTCAATATCCTCTCAATGAACTCCAACCTTTATAGTTGCAACGCCCTACCCCGAATCACCCAGTCCGGGATAGAGAACCACATGACCTCATACACGTATCCCCATACACAAGAGGTTTACAACTAGTAGTGAGGGTCCAAATGGCGTCGTGGGGAGACTATAACCTTAGAAACAAATTACATACACCAAAATCACAAAAAAGTGTAAACACAAATGCTAGAGAGTCATAATATAAACTATATGAAAATCAAAATGCTATGACAAATGGATGCCAAGTTATAAAATATAAACCAAAAGACATCCAATTTTGTAAGTGAACCAATGTTTGATAATGAAGAATATAAACATAATCACTATAAAAATAACCGAGATTCCATCCTAGAATTTACTCCATATTCCATGCTCAACATGTCCAGTTCTCAACGTAGGGCCTTTTCCCTTAGTTGGATCCTTAACCATGAAATGTACATGTGCATCGAGATTCCTATGTAGGGTGTGGGTATAAACCATGTAGGACACCACCATTGTATCCTTAACATAATGTAATCATGTATATAAAGGTGTATGTCTTGAATCATGGTAAATTAAAAAACAAGTAACCAATCATATGTTGGAAGATCGTGTGCTTATCAAGCCACCCTGAGCCCCAACCATACTTGGTTTAGATTTACGATGGAAGGAATGACTCATTTATTTTTGTATCATGATAAAATTAAAAAACATATATTAGATCAAGGCCCACAGTGGATTAAGACCTAGGTCAGACCACAAGGCCATCACACCCCCAAATAGCCTATGTCTTTATTCTAGGGCCAAAACCAATCAAGCCTCGAGTCAGGCCACAAGGCTATCACACCCTTGACTCATCCTTGGGTTAGTCCATAAGGACATAATGCCCTTACCTCTACTAAGTCATTCCCAAAGGATATCTTGTATCTTCATTGGGGAAATCCAAAATGTAATTATACCCCTACATGGTCTCCATGTTTGATCATCGTCCTTGACCCAACATCAAACTAGTAAAAACTCGTCGTATAAGGGATAAACAAGATTTGGTGATCCACCTATCACCTTGATGCTAGATAAAAACCACTATATGTCAATCATTAACACAAAATAGGGAAATTATATAGGCCACAATCAAAATACATAATGAATAGGTCTCATGGGATACAAATTCACACCATATGAAAAAGTATACATAGTACACAATACATAGGTCTCACGGAATACACACACCCCATATGTAAAATCATCACATGACATAATGCCTATGTGTCATAAAAAATAGACATTCCATATGAAAAATCATCATACTATAAAATGAATAGGTCTCATGGGTCACACACACACGATTTGAAAAACAATCGTAGATTGAATTGAATAAGATTCATGGGACACACATGTATACCATATGAAAAATCACAAGCATAACATATCAGACAATGGGTCTCATGGATATGCACACATAAATGACAAGAATTCTAATCAACTTCATACAAAGGCCTTATATGGTAAGGACTTCCTAACTCAAGAGAATAGATGCATAACACAAATAATTGACATAGTTATCTAGCCCTCACATCACAAATTCCTAGAACTATCCATAATTCAGCACATGTGTATTCTAGAATAAGTATTAAAGAAGGAAAATTTAATATGGGCTTCTAGGTAGATCAACTGACCCAATGAGATCCACTATTAATGGTATATTTCGATCAATTTGAAAAAGGACGGATTTTTTCCGGATGAAGTCACTTATCGAATGATAAATCATGAAATACTTATTATATCATAAATGATATCATATATCTACCTATTAAATCATGGATCTATGATTCCTTCCTATTGGACTCCTCATGCATTAATCATGTTTTAATGATCACAAATCCTATTACTGTTAATTAATCTCAATCTTAATTGCACATCTTGCTAATGTTCTTCGATCTCAATAATAACTACACACCATGTTTTAATGATAGAAAATCTTATTGATGTTAATTACTCTCTTTAGTATTTACAAGTCTTATGCATGATCACAAATCTCACTTATATTATCAAGCTTTTATATTTATGATTCAAGTTCTCTTACTCTCTAATGATTAAGCATAATCCATATTATGCATATTACTATTTAAGTATAAATACAGATATTTGTCTAAGTATGGACACACCATGACCCAGACACCGTGAAGGACACACCATGACCCAGACACCGTGAAAGACACACCGTGACCCAGACACCGTGAAGGACACACCGTGACCCAGACACCGTGACAGACACACCGTGACCTAGACATCGTGAGCTACACACCGTGACATGGAGACACCGTGAAGCACATACCGTGACCACATACCATGAAGCACATACCGTGAAGACTATACTGTGAAGAAGACACCGTTTACATAATCAATGTGACACCGTTTCTTAACTTTTTGTCAATATTATTTAAATAATGCTAACAGTCATATTTGATATTTTTAATGCAATTAATGTTATTTAATGATAATTGTTGGCATGTCAGGAAACTGTATCTCGTACCTGTGAAAAGGGAATCATTCCTACTGCCAGAACTCGTAGAATATAAGGAAGATTGAGATGCAGTACACGTGCGCAAGTGTAACGATACAACAAGAAGAACTTACATACGCCTGAGAGCACTGTGCTGAACAAGAAGAACAATCCCGAGCAAGAAAGAGATTGCAAGACTTTCAAAGAACTCTCATGAGTGCAATCCAATACCACTGAAGAACACACGATGAATCAAGAGATCATTTTCCCTCCTGTAGAACACAAGATGAACTACGACACTCTGTTTTTCAACAGAAAAACCAGAGAAGGACTCAGAAGCATTCTTGATGAATCCAATGAGTCCAGAACAACATTGATAATCACTAGAGCTTTCTAAACTCTTATATGTTATCTCTAAGTGATTTTTTCATTTACTTTCGAGCAGTGTGGTGTACTCTGTATATCTTACACACACACTGTCTCCTGCACTGAACTGGAGGATATCAAAATCCCTACTCCAAAACTCTTAACTCTTGTTTACCCACATCAACTGTGGGAGAGGTCCTTGTTTGGCCTGACCTTGTTTTGTTTCCCACGAAGAACTGTGGTAGAGGTCCCTGCGTGGCCTGGATAGTTTTGTAAACTGTTGTTAACCCCGATCCAGGGTGTGGATCAAATTTATATAAATTTGAGAGGACTAAGTCTCAGCTTGAGACTGAACCTCTTATTATATCTGCTGTGCATCTTTAGTTTAAGTTTAAAGTATACTACATATATCTTTTATATTCTGATGCTATTACTTTGAAATAAAAAACTATTTTAAAGCTACTTTGATGGTTAAATTAGAAAGTGTTTATACTTATTGTAAATCAGTAGGTTAGTTTCAATAGTTAGTTTAATCTTGTGGTTAAATTAACTGAGACATAATCAATCTTTGAGAAGCTAAGTGAACATCTACAATCTGTATAAATTCACTACAGTTTAACTTGTTTTATAAATTGGGGGATTTTAAATAGACAATATTTTAACAGAAATTTTAATTGGTACTCAATTCACCCCCCTTTTGAGTATCCACTCCGACCAACATTTGGTATCAGGGGAATTATTTTTGTTTAAGGATTTTTTGAAATACTCTGTTTTTCAACTGTGATTTTAGTTGCATCTTTAAAGATCGTAAATTTCTGTTAGTTCTAAATTTTATCTCTTTAAATTTACTCTCTAAAATCTATTTATGGATAATAGACTAGAGGGTGCTGCTACTAACAGGCCACTTTTCTTTAATGGTACAAACTATGTTCAGTGGAAGCTTAAAATGAAAATTCATTTGGAAAGTATGAGTTTTGATATTTGGACTGCTATAGAATCTCAATATAAAATTCCAGAAACTGAAAGAACAACTTGGGATGAACATACAAAGACTACTTATAATAATAATAATTGTAAAGCTATGAATGCTTTGTACTGTGCTCTAAGAGATGAGGAATTTAACAGAATATCTGCTTGCAAAACTGCTTTTGAAATTTGAGAAACTTTAGGGGTTTCTCACGAAGGAACAACTAATGTTGAAGAAATGAGATTAAATACTTATACTATTAAATATTATAATTTTAAAATGAAGACTAATGAACCTATTTCTGATATGTATCTCAGGTTCAATGAGATAGTCAATACAATGAATTCACTCGGAAAGGCTGTTCCAGCAAAGGAACAAATTATGAGGATATTGAGGTGTCTACCAGACCGATAGAGAGGTACATCTGTTTCAATCAGAGAGTCATGTGACATTGCTGCTCTACCTTTCAAAGAACTCATTGGTAAGCTTATGATGTATGAGGAAGAACTCAAGGTGAATAAAGAGGAAGATGATGAACCCACGAGAAAATCCATAGCTTTCAAGACTACTGCTTCAAAGAACAAGGACAAAGAAAAAGCTCAAATACAAACTGAAAGTTCAACAAGTGAAGATTCAGACTCAGACAATGATGCTGAAATGGCTTAGATAGCCAGAAGATTTAAGAAATTTTATAGGAAGAAGAAATTTTTCAGAAAAACAAATTACAAGGGTAAGTATGACAATAAGGGACATTGGAAGAAGGACTGGAAAAATCCAGATAAAAGTGACGAAGTTGTTTGCTACGAGTGCAAAAGAAAAGGACCCATTAAAGCAGACTGCCCAAAGCTAAAAGTCATGAAGAAATATGATTACAAGGACAGTAAGTACAAGAAAGCTATGAATGCTACCTGGAGTGCTTCTGAAGACAACACAAGTGAATCAGAAGCTACTGATTCTGAAAGAAATCGTGCCAACATGTGTTTCATGACAAACACATCTGAGGTAACCTTTGATACTCCTGTTTTAAATTCCTATTATTCTGGAGATGATGCAGACTCTGATTCTGATTCTGAAAACATGACTAAAGCTGAATTATCTGAATATTGTAATATGCTGGAAGAGACATGCAATGAGCTTAAGGATAAATACAAATCATTGAATAAACAACATGCTCTCACTACAACTGTTAAAACTGAACTTACTATTGAAAAAGAGAAAAATGCTCAACTGTTAAAAGAGAACACTGAACTAAAAATGTCTAATGAGTAACTTAGAAAAGACTTAGAGAAGTTCACAAATGGAAAGGATACACTAACTCAAATGCTAGGAAAGCAAGTGACACCTAAATACACTACTGGAATAGGCTACAAACCTGGACAGAGACAGATTACTAAGAATAGATTTATTCCTAAATATGGACAGAATACTACTAGTTCTAGTTCTGGACATTCATATGCTTCAACTAGTTATTCACATAGTTATAGATCAAATAGAGTTTATCTCTAAAAATTGTTTGACTCTATAAATTATATGAGACCCATAAGACAAATTTGGGTACCAAAATCATTGATTGCTAACCTGTCTGGACCCAAGAAGATCTGGGTACCAAAATCATATTCTATCTAAAACTGTTTTGTAGGAAACCTGCTTGAAAAGTTCCCACAAGAAGACATGGTATTTGGACAGTGGATGTTCAAGACATATGCCTGGGGATTAATCATGCTTCAAGAGTTTAATAAAGGTTGATGGAGGCTATGTCACCTTTGGTGATAATTCTAAAGGAAAGATCATCGGTCTAGGACAAATTGGTAACACTGATTCAGTTTTAATTTCCAAAGTTTTATTTGTTGATGGACTGAAATATAATCTGTTAAGTATTTCTCAATTGTGTGATGATGGTTTTAATGTCAAGTTTGAAAATGATTCCTGTAATTTTTTTTAACTTTAAAAATGTTTTAGTATTTTCTGCTTTAAGAAATGAAAATGTTTATGCTGTTTATTTAAATTCCTTAGCCAAGAAAAATGTTACCTATTTAAATGCCTTTCATAAAGAGTCCTGGTTATGACATAGAAGATTAGGACACTACAATATACACTCATTTAGCAAACTAACTAGGAAGAATTTAGTTAGAGACTTACCCAAACTTGAGTTTCCAAATGACAAAGTTTGTAATCCCCATCAAAAGGGAAAGCAACACAAAATCTCTTTTAAACCAAAGAAAGAAGTCTCAACTTCTCAACCTATCGAGTTGGCTCACATGGATCTGTTTGGACCATCTAGAGTTTCTAGCTTAAATGGGAAGCACTATGTCTATGTCTTATTAGATGACTTTTCTAGATATACTTGGGTATACTTCTTAGCTCAAAAAGGTGAAGCTTGTTCTCATTTTGTTAAATACTCCAAGTCTGTAGAAAATCTTAGTGGACTTAAGATTAAAACTCTAAGAAGTGATCATGACCGTGAGTTTGAAAATCAAGAATTTGAATCCTATTGCTCACACAATGGCTATAGTCATAACTTTTATGCTCCTAGGACACCTCAGCAGAATGGTGTATTAGAAAGAAGAAATAGAACCCTTTAAGAAATAGCTAAAACCATGCTTAATGAGTATGACCTGCCTATTTACTTTTGGGATGAAGCTGTGAACACAGCTTGTTATATCATTAATAGAGTCTTAGTTAGATCTGTTCTTAAGAAGACCCCTTATGAACTTTGGAACAATAGAAAACCTAAAGTCAATTACTTTAGAGTCTTTGGTTGCAAAGTATTTATTCTTAATACAAGGGATAATCTTGATAAGTTTTCTTCTAAGAGTGATGAAGGAATATTTTTAGGATATTCACTAGTGCAGAAAACGTTTTTTACGTCACCATTTTTTACGTCGGTTATATAAACCGACGTCATAATATGTAAAACGAGGTTTTTTACGTCGGTTATTTATTAACCGACGTAAATATTTGTATTCGGTACACCTTTAACGTTGGTTATTATTATAATCGACGTTATTAATCGCGCGGCTTCGTTTTTTACGTCGGTTATAACAATAACCGACGTAAAAAACGCGGTTTCCGAAGGCTTTTTTACGTCGGTTATTGAATAACCGACGTAACAAACGCGGTTTTTGAAGGCTTTTTTACGTCGGTTATAAAATAACCGACGTAAAAAAAGAATCCGCAGGTGTTTTTGACGTCGGTTATTCCATAACCGACGTAAAAAAACGCGGATTTTGAGCCCTTTATAACGTCGGTTATAAACTAACCGACGTAACAAATGAATCAGAGGAAGGTTTTTACGTCGGTTATTGAAATAACCGACGTTATAAATGTTTTTAAAACAATTATCACGTCGGTTATTGAATAACCGACGTGATAACTCATTTAAAAATTTACCCAGACCCGTGGATTGTCATTCGCGAGTTTACCTTCGACAGTCGCGACTCGTCTCTCTCGCGCGTAAACCCGAATCGGCTCGTCCATTTCGTTGGTTTAGATTCGTTTTGCGATCATCGTTTCTCATATTTAATATCCTCGGATCAATCATCTAAACTCGCAGCACTCAGGTAATCCTCCCACTCATTCGTTTTTTTCGGGGATAGTATATATATATGTGTTGTGATTTTTTTGTTGAAACTAGCTAAGATTCTTCGATTGCGAACCCTTTTAACTCGTTTTGGCACCATAATCTTATTTATCATCCCTAGATCTATTTGTTCGACTTGCAATATTGAGTAATTTTATGATTTCACTAATTTTTCATCGTTTTCTATAAATCCCCGAGAGGGTTGGGGCGTGTCCATTTGGATGGGTTGCCCTTTTACAGTTGTTACTACTTTATTCACACACAACCATGGCATAGGTGCATGAATTTGGGGTCGGGGGGTGTCCAGGGGGGTTTACAATGGGGTGGGTGGGTGTGGGGGGCTGTCCAAGGGTGTGGGTGGGTGTTGGGGGGTGTCCAGGGGGGTGTCCAAGGGGGTAGGGGGTGGGGGGTGGTGTTTAGGAGGGGTGGGGGGCTGTCCAGAGGGTTGGGGGGTGTCCAGGGGGGTGTCCAAGCAGGTCGGGGGTGGGGGGTTGTGTCCAGGAGGGGTGGGGGTGCTTTCTAGAGGGGTCGGGGGCTGTCCAGAGGGGTTGGGGGGTGTCCAGGGTGGTGTCCAAGGGGATGGGTGGGTGTGGGGGGCTGTCCAAGGGGGTGGCGGCCTGTCCAGAGGGGTCGGTGGAGTGTCCAGGGGGGTGTCCAAGGGGGTGGATGGGTGTGGGGGGCTGTCCAAGTGGGTGGCGGCCTCTCCAGAGGGTATTTGGGGTTGTCCGGGTGGGTGGGGGGGCTGCCCAGAGGGTTGGGGGATGTCCAGGGGGGTGTCCAAGGGGGTAGGGGGTGGGGGGTGGTGTCCAGGAGGGGCGGGGGGCTGTCCAGGGGGGTTTACAAGGGGGTGGGTGGGTGTGGGGGGCTGTCCAAGGGTGTGGGTGGGTGTTGGGGGGTGTCCAGGGGGGTGTCCAAGGGGGTAGGGGGTGGGTGGTGGTGTTTAGGAGGGGTGGGGGGCTGTCTAGAGGGTTGGGGGGTGTCCAGGGGGGTGTCCAAGCAGGTCGGGGGTGGGGGGTTGTGTCCAGGAGGGGTGGGGGTGCTTTCTAGAGGGGTCGGGGGCTGTCCAGAGGGGTCGGGGGGTGTCCAGGGTGGTGTCCAAGGGGATGGGTGGGTGTGGGGGGCTGTCCAAGGGGGTGGCGGCCTGTCCAGAGGGGTCGGTGGGGTGTCCAGGGGGGGTGTCCAAGGGGGTGGATGGGTGTGGGGGGCTGTCCAAGTGGGTGGCGGCCTCTCCAGAGGGTATTTGGGGTTGTCCGGGTGGGTGGGGGGGCTGTCCAGAGGGTTGGGGGATGTCCAGGGGGGTGTCCAAGGGGGTAGGGGGTGGGGGGTGGTGTCCAGGAGGGGTGGGGGGCTGTCCAGAGGGGTCGGGGGGTGTCGAGGGGGGTTTACACATCGATTTGTTTTATATTTCAAAATTGTTTACATTCAAATTATGATTTTTTTCATATAAAAATATATTTGTCTTATCTAAAAAATATATATATTTTTGCTATTTGTTATAGGTAATAATGAGTCGAAGTTGGATTACGGCACATCGAATGAGCAATGAATATGAGGAAGGTGTTGATGCCTTTTTGGAATTTGCTAAACGAAATGTTCCAAGTAGTGACATTTTTTTCTGTCCATGCCTGAAATGTCTGAATATGAAGAAGATGAAAAGTAGAGAGATAAAAGATCATCTGATTTGTCATGGTTTCAATCCGAGTTACAACCCTTGGATTTGGCATGGCGAAACTGGACAGAATGTCACTGATGATAATGAATCGCAAGATGGTAACTCCGATGGAATTGAAGAAATGATTCGCGCTATTGTAGCAGAACAAATTGAGATAGAACCGACAGTTGCACGTCTATATGGTGATGCCGAAAAACCATTATATCCTGGTTGTACAGATTTTACGGTTTTGTCGGCGGTGTTAAGATTGATTAACCTGAAGGCGAAACATGGATGGAGTGACAGAAGTTTTACAGAGGTGCTACAATTGATGAAAGACATTCTTCCAAAAGATAACGATCTTCCAGATTCACATTATAAGGCCAAAAAAATATTATGCCCGATGGGATTGGGATACAGGAAAATACATGCCTGTCCGAATGACTGCATTATATATAGGAAGGAATATGAATTTCTGAAAGAGTGTCCTAAATGTGGGACATCACGGTATAAGGTGAAAGAAAAATCACAAGCTGATGTAGAGATTACAAAGCTCCCTTCAAAGGTATTTTGGTATCTTCCTATAATTCCTCGTTTCAAACGTTTATTTGCTAATTCACATGATGCAAAAAGGTTAAGATGGCATGCTGATGAGCGGGTATGTGATGGAAAAATACGTCATCCAGCTGATTGTCCACAATGGAAGAAAATTGATGCCCAGTACCCTACATTTGGAAATGAAATTAGAAATCTGAGACTAGGCTTGTGCACAGATGGAATGAATCCATACCGAACCCTCAGTAGCACACATAGTTCATGGCCTGTTTTATTGGTAATTTACAACCTCTCTCCTGAAGTTTGTATGAAGCGCAAATATGTCATGTTGAGTATCATGATCTCTGGTCCAAAGCAACCCGGCAATGATATTGATGTATACTTGTCACCGCTGATTGATGATTTGAAACTGTTATGGGCTGATGGTATTAGGGTGTATGATTCTTATAAAATGGAATATTTTCAACTGCATGCAATGCTTCTATTCACTATAAATGACTTCCCAGCATATGGAAATTTGTCTGGATACAGTGTTAAAGGGAATAAAGCATGTCCAATTTGCGAACAACAGACGTCATATTGTCAATTGCATCATGGGAGGAAAACAGTGTACATGGGTCATCGAAAGTTTTTGCCTATGGATCACCCTTATAGAAGACTAAAAAAGGCATTCAATGGCTCACAAGAATTTGATACTGCTCCTCAATCTTTATCCCCAGAATTGTATTTTGAGAGGGTGAAAAACCTTGATGTGACATTGGGAAAGACACAGAAATCTGGTAATGATAGACATATTTGGAAGAAAAGGTCAATATTTTTTGAGCTACCATATTGGAGGTATCATGAAGTCAAACATAATATTGATGTCATGCACGTGGAGAAGAATATCTGTGATTCTTTGATCGGAACATTGCTAGATATTAAAGGAAAGACAAAAGATGGGTTGAATACAAGGTTAGACCTACTGTCAATGGGAATACGTTTGGAGTTAGCTCCCACTCCTAAAGGAAGACGAACATTTCTTCCCCCGGCTTGTCATACATTATCAAAGAGGGAGAAAAGTAGCTTCTGTCAGTGTCTTCATGATATCAAAGTGCCTCAAGGTTATTCTTCAAATGTAAAAATTTTTGTCTCATTGAAAGACTTGAAGTTGATAGGTATGAAATCACATGATTGTCATGTCATGATGCAACAAATTCTACCAGTTGCACTGCGTGGAATATTGCCCATCCGTGTCAGAAAGACTATAATGAGGTTGTGTTATTTTTTCAATTCAATTTGCAACAAGGCGATTGATGTGAATGCTTTGAACATTTTGGAAAAGGATGCAATTTTTATACTTTGTCATTTGGAAATGTATTTTCCTCCAACTTTTTTTGATATGATGGTGCATTTAATGATTCATCTGGTTCGAGAAATAAGACTTTGTGGACCTGTATATCTTCGTTGGATGTATCCTTTTGAAAGGTATATGAAAATATTAAAGGGATATGTTAAAAATCCATATCGACCTGAAGCCTCCATTATTGAAAAGTATATTTCTGAGGAGGTAGCAGAGTTTTGTACGAGCTACTTGGCTACGGCGCAACACATAGGTTTGCCTCCATCTCGCCATGAACGGGTTAATAATGAGGGAAAGGGGATTCGTGGCTTGAAAGTCAAATCACTGTCAGCTGAACATATGAAGAAGTTAGAATCATACATCTTGAATAACATAGCTGATGTTCAACCGTATATCACATTGCATATTAATGAGTTGAAACAATGTCATCCAAAGAAGAAAGAAATGTGGATTTTGAATGAGCACAACAAAACTTTTTTGCCATGGTTTAAAAAGACCTTGCTTGGTAGATCAGATGTATCAGAGACATTAAAATGGATAGTGGGTGGTCCATCTTTAAATGTGATAACATGGTCCGCTTATGACATTAATGGCTATACATTTCATACGAAAGCTCAGGACAACAGAAGTGCAGTTCAGAATAGTGGTGTATTGGTGTTTGCAGAAGCAATGCATTTTTCGAGTGCTAAGGACAGAAACCCAATTTCGGCATCAACTGCATATTATGGAGTGATTGAAGACATATGGGAGGCTGATTACTTTAAAATTAAAGTTCCCGTTTTTAACTGTAAATGGTTTATCGGTAACAAAAGTGTCAGACACGATGAATTTGGAATGACACTTGTTAATCTGAATAGATTGGAAGACACAGCTGATTCTTTTATAATGGCAACACATGCCAAACAAATTTTCTATGTAGTAGATCAGTCAGATATGCAGTGGGCTGTTGTTTTACAAGGGAAAAACCAATATGTTGGTGAGGATGAATTTGATGAAGATGCTGATTTATGTGAGATCCCTACTTCCATGGAAAGATTAACAGAACATAATGATGAGTATGTTGAAGACATGGTTTGTGCCATAAGGAACGATCACGACGAAGGAATTTGGGAAAACAATCCAACTGTACATTCCTAAAATTACAGGTAACACAAGTTTATTTCTTGTTTACATTTAGTTTTTTCATATAATGTTAGATACTGTAAATTTTTTACTTATTAAAACATGTATCAAACCAAAACGATAAAACAATAAAAACCGTAAAGAGGAGAAGTCCTGGGCGTACCGGCTGGCCGGTGGTGGATCACCTGTTGGCCGGTGGTCCAGAACAAAGCTCTGTCTGGTCCACCGGCCGGCCGGTGGTGAGCCAGCGGCCGGCCGGTGGCACCAGGCAGTGGGCAAGTCTACTGCCTGGGTCCTCCGGCTGGCCGGTGTGCTCACACCGGCTGACCGGTGGACTCAGTGATTCCACGTTTCAGCTTTCTTGGGCCAACACTTTGGCAACCTTTTGCCTGTGTTTACCATGTTTATCATTGTTTAACATGCTTACCATATTACCAATGTTTACTATTATGTAATTTAGTACACTTTTCTATTTGTGAACTAATGTTTGTTTTTTTGATTTGAAGGAAAATGACAGATCAATCAGTTGATCAGCCACATGATTCTGGAGATGAGCATATTGGTCATACATCTGGGGAGGAACATTCACATGCTCCTATTACGAAAAAGAGTTCAAAGGTTGGTAAGCGTGGGTGCACACGTTTACCAAAATTATCACTTGCCCGTACGAAGGAGGAGAGGATAGTCGTGGAGTTTGATGATGATGATCTTCCTAGAGGTCCAAATGCTAAAGATTTTAAGGGTTTTGTAGCAACTCAGGCTAAGAGCAAAGTAAGCATTCTCTATGATGATTGGAGAAGTGTGGATAAGGCGATAATTTCTCAGCTGTGGGAGACCATTTTGGTAAGATCTTTTGCTATTGTTTGACTGTTCTTTAAATGTTTCTAGTATATATAATATTTTTAACCTCTTTTTTATCAGATGACATTTGATATTCCTGACACTGGAGGAGTCAGGAAGAAATGCTTATCGTTGGCTGCTAGGAGATGGAGGGATTTCAAATCAACCCTCTCATCTGATTTCATTTATGGTCATAGGAGTCGTGAGAATCCATGTCGTATATATCCTTTTATAGATGAAGACACATGGAGACAATTTTTTGAAAGTAGAAGAAAAGAATCATTTTTGGTAAGGGCAATGTAAACTTTTATAAGCTTTCTTATATAAATGATCTTATTATTGTTTTGTTAATGATTACTTATTCTTAATTTACAGCAAACAAGGAAAGCTCATCAAGAGATCCAATCTAAAAATGTATACCCTCATAGTTTATCTCGGGGAGGGTATGCATTATTGGAAGAACAAATGATGGCAGAAAAATTTCAACAACTAAGAGCTGAGTCTTCAAGCTCTGGAGAGGTGGCCCCTCCATCCCCTCCATCTAGACATGAGAAATGGAAAAGAGCTCAGAAGGGCAAAAAAGGACAATATCTTTTGGAAGAATCGAGACTCGTAGTTGAGAGGATTGTAAGATATCTATTTTATTTATTTAAGTTTACTATTTTCGTCATATATTTCCAATCATTATAGAAATGTTCAATTAATTATTACAGGACTCTCTTGAGGAGCAGAGTTCACAGGGGACATTTACACCATCTGGGAGGGAAGATATTTTATCTGTGGCATTGGGAAAGCCCGAACATCCTGGCCGTGTAAGAGGATATCCGGCAGGTGTATCGGTAAGAAAAGTGTTGCCACGTTCCTCAACTTCTAACGTTGAGGGAGTTTATAAAAAAAAATAGAATCCTTGGAGGCTGAAGTCCATAATATTAATGCGACAATGGAGGACAAGATTAGAGCATCGGTGCAGTTAATGTTTGCAGACTTGCAAAGACAATTTCAGGGTGCAGCTCCCACTCCACCTCTCCCAGTAGCTCCCACTCCCCCACCTCAGCCTGCGGACCCCATTTTTGATCCTCCTCCTCCGCCGCAGCTACCTACTTATTGTGAGTTGTATGTTGATGATCCTCAACATCATATAGTTGCATATGGGATGGTATATTGTATAGGAGATACAGTTCATCATCAACAGTTAGAGGTAGAGAATCAGAGGGTCACTGTATAGGATATTATAGATAGATCAGCTCGGATACCATTACCTACAGATGAGGTGACGACAGTTGGACATAGTATCGGCCATTTTTTACTTTGGCCATCCAGACTTCTTCGACTCATTACCATAGAGGTATGGATGTTATATCTTTTATTTTATATTTTTATTAATGTTTTATCATTTGAAAACTAATATATTTTTCAATTTATTTTTACAGGAATACTTCAAAGGTAAAGAAATACTGTATAGACAACAACAAAGACAGATAGCTATGACATCAGATGCAGATACTAGCAGTCTTGACAAATTGTCAAGATATTCAAATTTGTTGGCGGATCATTATGACTTTACAATGGAAGCTCATGTCTGTGGACGTGAACTATGTGTGGGGATTATGAAAACTGATATCATGGAGTTTGTCACTGGAGATAAGTTGGGCATCAACGTGGTGCAAATTTTTATCATGTAAGTCTTAACACCTTTTCCTTGCGTTATATTTATTAAAAATGTATACTTATGTCTGCTTTGTATTAGGTATCTGTATAAAATTTGTGAGAGGAATGAGCTGACAGATGTATATGGATTCGTGGACCCACAATTGATTTCCCTTGAAGCATGTGCATTGGATGAGGAACAAAGAATGCTTTATATTGCTGATAGATTTGAAAAGAATGTAATCACACAGTGTTGGATGATGCCTTTTTGTGAGAGGTATGAAACACATCCCTCTCAAAGAGTTAATTATCTTTTAACATAAAAAACCACTAACGTTAAATTTCCTTTTATCAGGGATCATTGGATGTTAGGGGTTTTTTGCCCTAGGGAGAAAACACTTTATTGGATATGCTCTCTCCATGATGATGTGCGAGAAAGTTTTAAGAATATATTGGAAACGTAAGTTTCAATTTCACAATAGTTTTATATATTATAATGAATTTTAAATTTACCCCATTCGTATTATTTTCTAACAGGGCATGGGTCCACTTTCGAAAAAGCGCAAAGAAAAGGAATTTCAAGATCAAATATGTACATGCGAAGGTAAATATCCATTTATAATTTGTACATTTTGATTTATTACATAAAAATAATATATTGAATTTACACTCATTCAAACAGAAATGTCATGAGCAACAAGGCATCATCGAATGCGGATATTACATGTTAAGATTTATGTATGAAATAATAACAACTGGGACAGTTCTGAGTTTTGACCTGGTAAGATTTCCTCTATCTCATAATATTTCAATTTGATTTATTCATTATACACGTTGACTACTATCCTTTTCCTTTGTAGCTTTTTGATGACCCTCAACCCTTTACTGCTGAAGATATCAAACACTTACAAGTGGAGTGGTCAAATTATTTTACAGGTTTGATTGACTTTTAGTTGTTTGTAATGTAAAATGTAATTTTGAATATTGTCAATGTAATTGTGTATTTCGTAGTCGTTTAGGTTGGATTTAGTTTTTTTTGAAGTTGACAGTGTAAGTTTTGAATGTTATATAAGTGAATGTTTAATTTTTCTCTACTTCTTGTTTTGGTCTACTGTTGATGGTTTTTCTGGTCTGGATTTTGGTATGGGGGGAGAGGTTCCAAGGGGGTGGGTGGGTGTTTGGGGGGTGTCCAAGGGATATGGGAGGGGTGTCCAAGGTGTGTTTGGGGCTGTCCTAGGGGTCGGGGGGGGGGGGGTGTAAATGAGGGTGGGGGGGTGTCCAAGGGGTGGGGGGTGTCCAAGGGATATGGGAGGGGTGTCCAAGGTGTGTTTGGGGCTGTCCAAGGAGTCGGTTGGGTGTAAATGAGGGTGGGGGGGTGTCCAAGGGATATAGGAGGGGTGTTTGGGGCTGTCCAAGGGGATGGGGGGTTTCCAAGGGGTAGGGGGGTTTCCAAGGGGTCGGGGGGGTGTCCAGGGGGTGGGGGGCTGTCCAAGGGGTGGGGGGGTGTCCAAGGGATATGGGAGGGGTGTCCAAGGGGTGTTCGGGGGGTGTAAATGAGGGTGGGGGGGCTGTCGAAGTGGTGGGGGGGTGTCCAAGGGGTGGGGGGTGTCCAAGGGATATGGGAGGGGTGTCCAAGGGATATGGGAGGGGTGTCCAAGGTGTGTTTGGGGCTGTCCAAGGAGTCGGTTGGGTGTAAATGAGGGTGGGGGGTGTCCAAGTGGTGGGGGGTGTCCAAGGGATATAGGAGGGGTGTTTGGGGCTGTCCAAGGGGATGGGGGGGGGGGGGGTTTCCAAGGGGTAGGGGGGGTTTCCAAGGGGTCGGGGGGGTGTCCACGGGGTGGGGGGCTGTCCAAGGGGTGGGGGGGTGTCCAAGGGGTGGGGGGGTGTCCAAGGGATATGGGAGGGGTGTCCAAGGGGTGTTCGGGGGGTGTAAATGAGGGTGGGGGGGCTGTCGAAGGGGTGGGGGGTGTCCAAGGGGTGGGGGGGTGTCCAAGGGATATGGGAGTGGTGTCCAAGGTGTCTGGGAGTTCTGTCCAAGGGGCCGGTTGGGTGTAAATGAGGGTGGGGGGGCTGTCCAAGGGGTGGGGGGGGGGTGTCCAAGGGGTGGGGGGGTGTCCAAGGGATATGGGAGGGGTGTCCAAGGGGTCTGGGAGGGCTGTCAAGGTGTGGGGGGGGGGGGGTGTCCAATGGGTGTTTGAGGCTGTACTAGGGGTCTTGGGGGTGTAAATGAGGGTGGGGGGGCTGTCCAAGGGGTGGGGGGGTGTCCAAGGGGTGGAGGGTGTCCAAGGGATATGGGAGGGGTTTCCAATGGGTGTTTGAGGCTGTACTAGGGGTCGTGGGGGTGTAAATGAGGGTGGGGGGGCTGTCCAAGGGGTGGGGGGGTGTCCAAGGGTTGTGGTGGGGCTCCAATGTGGTGGGGGAGGTCTGGCCAGGTTGTTAGGTGGGTATAGATGAGGGTGGGGTTCAGTTGGGGCTTGGGGGAGGGCTGGCATTGTTATTTTTGTTTGGTTTCTGGTTGCTTTTTGGTGAGAGCAGTGCAATTATTTAAAAAAAAAAAAAATTCTTTCACGTCGGTTATTTTATAACCGACGTGGTAAATAAATCGCCAGGGGTTTATCACGTCGCGTTTTTCTAAAACCGACGTGATAAACCGTTCCCGGGGCTTTTATCACGTCGGTTCCTAATATAACCGACGTTCTAAAAGGCCTGGGAATCGATTTACCACGTCAGTTATTGGATAACCGACGTGCTAAAACGTTTCCCAGGCCTTTTTATCACGTCGGTTTCTTAAATAACCGACGTGATAATAGGCCAGGGGCAGGGTTTATCACGTCGGTTATGTCATAACCGACGTGATAAACGATATCCCAGGCGTTTTATCACGTCGGTTTAGGGAATAACCGACGTGATAAAGCCCCCCCGCGCATATTTATCACGTCGGTTATTATATGAACCGACGTGATAACCACCGTGATGTTAGGGATATTACGTCGGGTTTTAAATAACCGACGTAAAAAACGTTATTTATAACGTCGTCCGTATTAACGTCGCCTAAAAACCGACGTAAATAATAAAAAATAACCGACGTAAAAAATGTTTTCTGCACTAGTGATTCTTTAACCAGCAAAGCCTATAGAGTTTTCAATAAAAGAACCAAGTGTGTGGAAGAATCTGTTCACATCAAGTTTGATGAAACTGATCCACATGAGCTTAAAACCTCTCTTGAAAATCTTGAAGAATATTTGAGTGTTCTGGACCTTAATGACAAATCTAAAGAACCTACTATAAAGACAACCAGTTCTGGACTTATTCCAGAATCAGCTTCTAATGAACCCAAACCTAGAGAAGAACCTGAAATTTCTAGTCCTACCTTTACTAGATCAACTAGAATTCTAAAGAATCATCCTTTAGATTCTGTTGTAGGAAATCTGGATAGGGGGACACAGACTAGAGCTTCTCTTAGAAATTAGGTTGAACATTAAGCCTTCTTATCACAGCATGAACCTAAAAACATTGATGATGCTATTAATGATGAATTTTGGGTAATTGCTATGCAAGAAGAACTCAATCAGTTTGAAAGAAATAAAGTCTGGAATCTTGTTGAAAGACCTAAGAACACTTTCACCATAGGCACTAAATGAGTGTTTAGAAATAAAGTAGATGAATCTGGAAACATAGTTAGAAACAAATCTAGGCTAGTTGCACAAGGCTATAGTCAAGAGGAAGGAATTGACTATGAGGAGACTTTTTCTCCAGTAGCCATATTAGAAGTCATTAGGATTTTACTTGCTTATGCTGCACATCTAAATTTCAAACTATATCAAATGGATGTTAAGAGTGCATTCTTAAATGGATATATTGCTGAGGATGTTTTTGTTGAACAACCACCTGGATTTTCAAACCCTCATTTTCCAAATCACTTTTTCAAATTATCAAAAGCTTTATATGGTTTAAAGTAAGCTCCAAGAGCTTGGTATGATAGATTAATTACTTTTCTAATTTCTAAAGGTTTTACAAAAGGTATAACTGATCCTACTCTTTTTATAAAACGAATTTCTAAAGATGTTTTAGTTGTACAGATTTATGTAGATGATATTATTTTTGGATCTTCAAGAAATTTCCTATGTACTGATTTTTCTAAAATAATGCAAAATGAATTTGAAATAAGTTTAATGGGTGAACTAAAATTCTTTTTTGGATTTCAAATCTTTTAAAATGATGATGGAATTATTTTAACTCAAAGTAAATATACTAGATATATTTTAAAACGTTTTGGATTGGATAGCACAAAAAGTAGTGACACTCCCATGAGTACCACCTGTAAGTTGGATCTTGATAAAGATGGTAAATCTGTTGATCAAACCACTTATAGAGGAATGATTGGAAGTCTACTCTACCTGACTGCTAGTCGTCCTGATATTATGTTTAGTGTGTGTATGTGTGCTCGTTTTCAAGTAAACCCTAAAGAGTCACATTTAAATGCTATAAAGAGAATTTTCAAATACCTCAAGCATACTCCCAATTTAGGACTATTCTATCCCAAAGGAAAATCATTTGAACTAGTTAGTTATTCTGATGCTGATTTTGCTAGATGTAAGTTAGATAGAAAAAGAACCTCTGGAACATGTCACCTTTTAGGAAAGTCACTAGTATCATGGTGTAGTAAGAAACAAAATTCTGTTGCATTATCTACTGCAGAAGCTGAATACATAGCTGCTGGTAGTTGTTGTGCGCAAATTTTGTGGATGAAACACACATTACTAGACTATGGATATCAATTCAGACATGCACCAATAAATTGTGATAACAAAAGTGCTATTAATATTTCTAAGAATCCTATTTCTCATTATAGGACAAAACATATTGATGTAAGACATCACTTTTTGAGGGATCATTATCAAAAAGGTGATATCACTTTGGAATTCATTTGTACTAAATATCAACTTGCTGATATATTCACTAAACCATTAAATTCTGAAAGATTAGACTACATCATACATGATCTTGGTATGATTAATCATAAATAGATATATTACTGATCTTAATGTTTAATACTTTACTATATTTTACTTTACGGTTTCATGCTCACTGTTTTACAGTTACTGTTTCATGCATACGGTCTCACCGTTAAGACCTTGTGCTCACGGTCTGTCAACTCACTATCTCACCGTGACTGCACAGAATGGTCATTGTCTCATCGTGACGACCACCAACTGTCTCACCGTGATGACTGGTTTTTATCACACCGTAATGCCTACTCACGGTCTCACCATGAAGATTATTTATACTCTTATTTTAACCTGTATCGCGGTAATTTTTATTTCACCGCTATTTGATTTCCTGCGTTTTTTATGACATTTGACATTCACAAATGATAAAACTTAAGGGTTTCATTCGATTCCTTACCCGAACTCTCTTCTGAATCTTCTCACTCTTGAAAACCTTCTCCTCTCTCGCCTGAACCATCAGTGGATGCCTAGGATGAAGCGTCCGTCTTCACCCTCGTCTGAGAAGCGCCGCTCTAAGAAACAGAAGAGAATACCGAGGATAGATCCCGAAGGACCTCTAAACCCAAACTTGGTAAGCCGTACTGGTGTACCTGAAAAAGAAATTTTCCCTGAGTAGCTGCTATCTAGCAAGTCGTTAGTTTTGAAAGTTTTAAGAGAACAAGGATGACTTGAATGGTTCTCTGGAAAAAATAGACCGATTTACCCGAGGATGGTATCTCAATTCTATCAATATGTAAAGTTTTCCTTTGATTTTGGATAAAAATTTATGGTGACCAGCTGGATCAATGGTCAGAAGTGTTCTTTCTCTTCGAGGCTGTGGGCTGCATGCCTATGGATTCCTCATGAAGGAGTGAGTGATGACTACTAGAGAGACCCTCCTCCATCATCTGATATCTTCGATCTGGAAAATGCCTTGGAAATTCTAACTGGTAATGGAACCAAGCGAAGGGCTATTGCTGCAGAGTTAGATGGAGAAACTAGACTTCTATTCAAATTTGTTCAGAATTTGATCAGTCTGAGAAAAAGGGATTTTGCTGTAATGAAGTATCAGGATGTGTTCCTGATTCACCTGTTGAAGAATGACCATAAGATCAACCTATGCAAGTATGTTATTAACCATATCTGTGAACTGATTAAAGTCACTTCCAAATCCACCTCCTTGTTTTACTCAAGGATGATTTCAGCCATGCTAGTTGCCAAAGGGATGGTTGGACCGAATGAAGAAAAGTTAGAGGACTTTCATTTCTGCTTATCCAAGCCTATCATCAGAAGGATGAAGATTAGTTGGAACCCTTGGAAGAAGCAATGGGTTGAGGATAATGATCAATTGTATAAGAAGTTTAATCCTGTTGATTATCCAAGAAGACCTAATAATCTAGCTGATCCTAGTTTGGAACCAGATGAAGTGGATGAGTATTCAGAAGAAGAAGAAGAGGAAGTGACAGCTGAAGTATCACCTAGAGAAGAAGCTGGAATACCTTCAATGGAAACAACTCCTGTTGAAAAAGAAAGGACTGTTGTCCCTGCTTTTGTCCCTGTTGAAATAGCTCAAGGAGAGGAAGTTGCTGTTGGTTTGAGAGAAGAGGAAGCTCTTGCTTCTAGTGAGGATATCAATCTAGAAACTCATTCTACGGCTGCAAGAAAATTGATTTTTCCTGATTTAGAGCAGCAAACAACCATAGAGACAGATCCTATTGAAGAGGATCTCCCTGTTGAGAAAGAAGTCAATCTGGAAGCACAACCAGTGGAACAATCGGTTCCTAAGATAATTCCCTCTGCTGAAGAGAGGATGGAAATTGCCTTTCAGCTGGCAACGAAAGAGTTTGCTGAAGAGATTAGAGATGATCATGTGGATCTTGACCATGTTGCTGAGCCTATAGTCTCTGAGATGGAAGCACAATTTGAGGGGGAGGAACCTCAAAACCTTGAGATTATAGAAGCTGGACCTGCTGAACCTTCTCAACCTACTGTCTCATACTCTATGTACACTCGATATGTTTTCCCAAGCTTTTATGATGTGAATGAGTTAGAGCAAGTGACTACAACTGGAATGGATCTCTCTTCTGTGTTTCAACTGAAGTCTGTAGCTCATCCAGAACCAGAACCAGAACTAGAGCCCCATTCTCAATCTGAATCGGAATCTGAGTCTGAAGATGACTCTGAACCGCAACCAGAACCTGCTCCACTACCTTCACCTACACTCTTACCCGATAAACACTCCTTTGTGACTAAAGATGATCTGAATGTTTTTGGAGAGACTCTGTTAGCTGGAGTTGAGAAGATCTTATCCACTCAACCTCGTCCAGTAACTCAACTGAGTCAACAAGATGCATCAATTCTCTTGGAAAATATTGTTTTGCATATTCAACCGAGGATGATCCGAGAAATTCAAGAAGTCAGAGTAGAAAATAAGCTACTGAGTGATGATGTTGCAAAACTGAAAAGTATGGTAGCAAACTTGCAGAATGAGTTGTCTTTGAGATCAGAGCCTGCTCTTATTTCTGCCCCTGCACCTGTTGCTTCTTCTCCTTAGCCAACTGATTCCACCCTTTCTAGAGAGATTGTGTCTCAAGTGCATCCATATCTACTGTCTTTTGATGATAAGATTGGAAAAAGACACACAAAAATGCTGGAACACATGAGGGATCTTGTGGAAAATTTGAATAAGCTCACAGATGAATACACTAGATGCCTGCAAAAAGTTCTGAAACAGCTCAATGTTCTAACCAAAGCTGTAAAAGCTTCTCCTGCTTCTGAACAACCTTCTGTTCCTCTTGTGGATGATTCTCTGCTGAGATCCATAATCAAGGAAGAACTTCAGAATGCCTTCAGTGGCTTGGATCTGTCTTCTTTGTCAGAAGTGGTTAAGAACAGTGATCGAGCATTGGATTTGGTTATAATTCATTCTAAGATAGCCAATGATGCTCAACAGGAGATCACCAAGAAAATAGATTTTTATCTCACCCGGATTTTCTCCAAAAGTGATATGACAGATCACTTTAGATATCTTGTAGAAAACCTGAAAATCCCTCCGTTAACTCAAGCTTTTAAAGCTCAAGTTCAGAAGCTTACAGAGTTTACCAGATTGTTGGACAAATTCATGGAGAATAAGGATGATTTTGAAATGGATATGCAATATGGTGGATAAATCATTACTGATTTCATCAATCTTTTGAAGCCATATCTTCATATGCAGAGTACTGCTATTGTTGCTCCAGCTGCTGCACCCCTTAGACCTGGTCTACCTGCCTTAGCCTCAACTGCCATGTCAGTCAGCCAAGCTCTTTCTCATATCCATCCAGCCATTCTTGACCAACCGCAACCTAGATCTTCTACTGCTCCTACTTTGGCTCCATCCGTTTTTGAAGGTCTACCCTTACCCTTTTTTTCTACCACATCTATGCCTTCTTCTACATCAGCACCAGCTCCTTCTGCTGATAAAGGCAAGGAAAAGGTGGATCCCTGAAGAGTCCAGGGACTGTTTCTGTTTTCTTTTTTGATGGGATGTCATCTGTTTAATGTTTTTTATTTCTCCTGTATGTTTTATTCTGAACCTTTTCAATGACAAATGCAGTGTTTCTACTTTTTGATAATCTTAAAAGGGGGAGAAAAACGACAAGTATCAGTACTATAATGAGATATGTTATTATCGAATATATTATTCTCTAATTTTTGCTATTCTAATATGCTAGTTTCTTTAATGTTACATTTCATTTATATTTTGACTATATATGATTTGTGATCATAAAAAAGGGGAGATTGTTGGACTCCTCATGTATTAATCATGTTTTAATGATCAAAAATCCTATTACTGTTAATTAATCTCAATCTTAATTTCACATCTTGCTAATTCTCTTGAATCTCAACAATAACTACACATCATGTTTTAATGATAGCAAATCTTATTGATGTTAATTACTCTCTTTAGTATTTACAAGTCTTATGCATGATCACAAATATCACTTATATTATCAAGCTTTTATATTTATGATTCAAGTTCTCTTACTCTCTAATGATTAAGCCTAATCCATATTTTGCATATTATTGTTTAAGTATAAATACAGATATTTGTCTAACTATGGACACACTGTGACCCATACACCGTGAAGGACACACCGTGACCCAGACACCGTGAAGGACACACTGTGACCCAGACACCGTGAAGGACACACTGTGACCCAGACACCGTGAAGGACACACCGTGACCTAGACACCGTGACAGACACACCGTGACCCAAACACCGTGAGCTACACACCGTGACATGGAGACACCGTGAAGCACATACCGTGACCGCATACCGTGAAACACATACCGTGAACCACATACCGTGAAGACTATACTATGAAGAAGACACCGTTTACATAATCACTGCGACACCGTTTCTTAACTTTTTGTCAATATTATTTAAATAATGCTAATAGTCATATTTGATGTTTTTAATGCAATTAATGTTATTTAATGATAGTTGTTGGCATGTCAGGAAACAGTATCTCGTACCTATGAAAAGAGAATCATTCCTACTTCCAGAACTCGTGGAATATAAGGAAGATTGAGATGCAGTACACATGCACAAGTGTGACGATACAACAAGAAGAACTTACATACGCCCGAGAGCACTGTGCTGAACGAGAAGAACAATCCCGAGCAAGAAAGAGATTGCAAGACTTTCAAAGAAATCTCATGAGTGCAATCCAATACCACTGAAGAACACACGACGAATCAAGAGATCATTTTCACTCCTGTAGAACACAAGCTGAACTACGACACTCTGTTTTTCAACAAAAAATCCAGAGAATGACTCAGAAGCATTCTTGCTAAATCCAACGATTCCAGAACAACATTGATAATCACTAGAGATTTATAAACTCTTATCTGTTCTCTCTAAGTGATTTGTTCATTTACTTTCGAGCACTGTGGTGTACTCTGTATATCTTACACACACACACACTGTCTCTTGCATTGAACTGGAGGATATCAAAATCCTCACTCCAAAAATCTTAACTCTTGTTTACCCACGTCAACTGTGGAAGAGGTCCTTGTGTGTCCTGGTCTTTGTTTTGTTTCCCACGAAGAAATGTGGTAGAGGTCCCTGCGTGGCCTGGACAGTTTTGTAAACTGTTGTTAACCCCGATCCAGGGTGTGGATCAAATTTATATAAATTTGAGAGGACTAAGTCTTGGCTTTAGACTGAACCTCTTGTTATATCTGCTGTGCATATTTAGTTTAAGTTTAAAGTATACTACATATATCTTTTATATTCTGCTGCTATTACTTTGAAATATAAAACTATTTTAAAGCTACTTTGATAGTTAAATTAGCAAGTTTTTATACTTATTGTAAATTAGTAGGTTAGTTTCAATAGTTAGTTTAATCTTGTGGTTAAATTAACTGAGACCTAATAAATCTTTGAGAAGCTAAGTGAACATCTACAATCTGTATAAATTCACTACAGTTTAACTTGTTTTATAAATTGGGGGATTTTAAATAGACAATATTTTAACAAAAATTTTAATTGGAACTCAATTCACCCCCCTCTTGAGTATCCACTCCGACCAGCACTTCCAATAATAGGAGAGTAGATCTAGAATAAATGTGAAGAATATAAGAAGAAGAACATATTAACTTTAATGGCCACAAGAGAAAGCCTCTAGATCCACCGTAATTAGATTTTAAAGGGGGTTAAATCACTAATAATATCCAATAGAGTTCCTAGGTTCAATATCCTCAGGTATAGGAGGGATAATAAAGGGTTTCATGGGGGGTTGGTTTAAAATCCCAATTTTTAGATTAATTAACTTTACAGAAATGGTTTGTTCTCATGGATTACCAAATCATGTACAAACCTCATAAGGCTTATTTACTATTTAGGGTACCCCATGGTTTGGCCAAGCAGTTTGTAAAACCATGTACCAACCAATCATTTTCATTGTTTGGAGTTATATGGTTTTTTGGGGGAATCACATGGTTTTCCAAAACTATAATCAAATTGTGAACCCACTAAAATAAGCCAAAAAACATATGATACCTTCTATATGTTACCTGACATTTTATCTAAAATATAATAACTAAAAAACTCATAACTAACGGCCAAAATAAATTTGTAACATACTTGAAAATTCCGAGCTATTACAACCTCCCCCTCAAAGGACTTTTTGTTCTTGATAAATGTCTCTAGAGTTCTTGATCAAACATCACAGGCCATTGATCTTTTATATTAGATTATACCTCCCAAGTCTCCTCATGTATGTGACTGAGATTCCATAGAACTCAAAGAAGTGGTACTAGATTCCCATGTAACACTTTTTCATTTTGGTCCATGATCCATATCGGATGTTCTAAAAATGATGTATCTGGTTCCATCTAAACGTCCTCAATGTCGATTACATCTGTCGGATTAGGATCATACCTCAAAATCGGAGACATATAGATTATATAATCCATAAAAAAATAATATTGGGGAAGATCCAATTAGTATGGAATTTTTATTATATGATCAACAATATCAAATTATCCCATGAACAATGATAATGAATTTCACTATTTTCATAAATGTTGATTCCTAAATCGAGGTGAAACCCACAAAAAAACACGTTATCCCATAGAGAACTACAAGGGTTTTAACTATGGTATGAATACGATCTCATAAAACTATGTACATTCATTAAATGATTTTGAATCAACTGGATCCAATCAAAGGTCTAGGGTACTATAATCAGCTCAATAATAATAGCCTCACCTACCTCATGCGAACACAACAATGAACAACTTGTCTAATCATAAAGATCATTGAAATATTCGTTATGAATTGAAGACCTGTAAATACCATTTTAAAAAAAATCTGTTAAGGATATATGGTTATTATATGCCCCACAAAAAATCCAAGATGTATTCCCAAGTCAATTCTTACAAAATATGGCTCATCTTCTCTGAATTCCCATCAAATTATGGTCAATAAAAACAACTCATCTTTGACTGAGTTCCCATATTCTCCAACAATCCATTCCAAAACAATGACATGAAACAAGCATCGTAGTTAGATATAATTATGATATGAACTCTATGAAGGCACACTATGCCTCTAACATAGATTTTTCCCAACTCATCTACAGAAAGTGTCTCCCAGACTATAAAGAAAGGTTCCACATTTTCAAACGATCAACCACAACCCAGAAAACATCTTGACATCTCAAGGTCCTGACAAACCCTGTAACAATGTATATAATCTCCTCACCCCACTTCTATATAGGCACAAAAAAGGTTTAATAAAACCACCTAGTTGTTAATACCTATACTTTATTCATTGATAAGAAAGATAATGATAGACAAAACCTGCAGTGATCCTATCCATACTTGGCCATTATAAAAGATATTTGACGTCTTGATACATATTTGTCAATAATGGGTGAATTTACCAGTAATAAGTATGAGTTTATCTGATCATATTTTCTCTAATAGAAGTGGGAATCACAAATCTCTCAAGAATTTAGATCAAGTCATTCCATTTAAAGACCATCCTTGAACTAGGTCATTCCCTTCCAATCAATCCCAAATTACCAATCACTTAGAATTTAACTCATGGATGGATTTAACCCAGTCAAAAAATACAGACTAAAAACTAAGGGGGATAATTTCATCACCCCATGATCCATAAATGCACACAAAAACCATTCACCCAACAATCCTATAAACTTTCAAACCTTTTGTGATAGGGTCCACAATCTATGGGACTACCTCTTATCACAAGGTGACCACTACTCTTTTTCCTATAACCCAAATACTTGGGTGTCACATTTTATAAGGTTCTACCCACAAAATATTTTTCCAGAAAACTAGCATCCTCGACCCAATGTGCTAAATTTTCATCCTTGCATTTACAATGACTTAAAATCCCACAATTGATCTATCATATCCTCAACCATCATCCTTGTCTAAACACATGGACCACCACAACACACAACAACTCCATCCACAGAGTCGAACTGAACCACTACAGTAGTATCCAACTACTAACCCACACTTCCCAATGCCTCATAATATTTAACCACTTTCTATTCATAAATTATCCAACATGAATTATCATAATCTAAGCTTAAATCTATCACTAACTTCACCTTAAACATTTTTTAACCATGGAAAATTAGATACAAGGAGATCCCACTTTATTTCTAATGTATCTCCATAACTTCTACACTTCAATCAAGACTATCCAATTTACTATTGATCAATATAAAAAAATCACGGTTTTCCCACACATATTCATAAACCTAAAACCAATTCAATGAGATTAAGATGATATTCGGTTACATTTCATTGTAAAACCCACCAAGAAGTGTTCTAGAGACTAAATACATGTGCACTCCCATGGTAGTTTATGATGTAATAACCCATTAGGGAAACTACCAACCACACATAATATTCTTTATGAATATGGATAACAACATTTCATGACAATGTGAACAACTCACCTGAAGTCCATTCTCCAATGATCCTTTCGAAAACCCAATGATACCTAAACATTGAAAAGTTAAACTCCAAATGAATTTTATCACGCTTCTCAAAATACACCATCTTTTTTTATTCTTCAAAACCACCATGTCTCATCTAATATCATCTATTTCAAAGAACAAGCAACAATATCATATCAATCCAAGGTTTAGTTTTTTTTTCTAAGACAAAATCATAAGTAAAACCTTCTTAAAAACTGTCATGTTTAGTTTTCATGGACCGAATTCCTACATTAATTATTGAAAACTATTGGTAATAGAACATTAACTATTGGTTGGTACAAATTAACAAATCAATTTTTAACTGAACCTAAGGTATCACAACATTCAACGAGTTTTCACTCTAAAACACTGATCCACCACCAGATAATCCATATATTAAATACTATACTAATCGTAGATAACCACCTAATGGTCTAACAATCTAGGACACAAACGCCTAAACTCCTAGAAAAACCTCACCAACTTATTTAATACCCATTCTTAGGAGAAAAAAATACTCATAATCCTCCCAAGATATGTTATACTAGATTATTCCACTTACTAGTATAGAACATGAGCCTATTGAATGAAACTATCATCCTCACACCACTACTAGTAAGGATCTCACTCTTATATACACACGTTAATAGTCAAGGGTGACATCTCACATCAACCAATCTAACCTAAAAGTCATTACTCAAAAAATGAAACCCTAATAGATCAACTATTGATGGTGTTCACATATCAAACATTATTCACTCAAGAATCTACATCCTAAAACCACACTCTAATCACTTTAAATAGGGTCACCAAGTATCCACATGAGATATTACAAGCCAACCACCCCTTTCAAGTGTCCATTGTAGGGATAATCTTCTACCCAAACTAGTCAACCACATTCAATTCCATTGCCTAAAGAAATTTTTAATCAAACCACACATTCTAAACATCACCACCTAAGCCAACATAAAAAAATATCTATGGAAAAAATATACATCCATAACAACATGAAAGAATCATAAAATAGGGTGTATCATGCATATTATAAAAACAAAATTTAAATGTTCCAAATGAGCATAAAAAAAATTCCATTTTAGTACATTGAGACATTTATACCCTTGAAAATACCATTTCAACACACATTTTCAACAAAAAAAATTAAGGGAAACAATTTCAAACCTTTTAAATACATAAGCCCACTTTTTTAATTGATAACAAATTTAAAGACACACATTTATTTTCACCCAAGTTTGGGCCCAATGGAATTAAATACCCTTATTAAATACTTTTTGAAACTAAAAACCTTTAAAACCATTTTATACATTTTATCCTAAGTGATTTTTCTCCATTGAAATCACATAAAAGACTCAAACCACAAATGAAATGCTAAGGAAAAAAGCACACATAATGCTTACTCCCCACTCTAGTCTCATGTCTGCATTTTAAGTACCTTCATGTTAGTCATAGTCACACATACATATAATAAAATACAAAATTTTAGAGTTAAAATATTTAAATTTCATAAATTATAAATATGGAAGGGATACACGTAGATTATAATTTGTACACAATTATTTAAACTAATATTTATCACAAGAAATTATATACATAAACATAGAACCTAAATTCATACTCATGATTCAAGAATTCATGCAGATACCATAAAATGGAATAGGAAAATAGTACTAAAAATAAACAAAAAATTGTAACATAATTACTGAAAAAAGAAACCCAATCATCGGTAATTCAATTTTTTGTTACATGAGTGCTGGTTAGGAACTTACATAACTCCCCTTCCCAATTTTTACATAACCTATATAATTTCTACCTTTCCCCAAGCATAATCAATAAGAAAAGAAATGTAAAAACACATCTTATACCACATTGTTATTCCAGGACATGAATCAAATGGTCTAGGATGATGTGCCACAAGACCTAATGTGTGTCTCCACATACACAAGAGGGTTCAAATTAGTATTAAGGTTCAAAATAATTCATTGGAGATATTAGTACCTATGTAAAAAAATCCATACAATATAATCACAACAATTATAGATAAAAATCCAAGAATAAAAAACCCAGAATTAGAGGAATGTTCCCATGCTATGATAAATAGAATCCAGGATATAAAATATAACACAAAAGACACCCAAGGTGGTTACATGACAAATTTATTATAATAAAAAATCTAAATCATAGTAAATATAATATCAATTCTATCCTATCATCATATCCATCCTCCATGCAATACATGTTCAGATACTCAATGATGGACCATTTCCCTTAGCTCAATATATGACCATGAAATCAATACATGCATTGAGATTCCCATGAAAGGTGTGATTATAAACAAAATAGGACACCACAAAAGCATTTTTAATATAAATTGAACATATATTTAAATGTGTATGTCATGATGGAATGTAAATGCACATACAAGAATCCAATCATATAGATGGAGATCGTGTGCTATCCCAACCACCATGTACCTTGAATTTACATTCTTCATCACTATATCAGATGAAATGTATTACAATTCATTAAATATGAGATCATGATTCATGGCCAACACATGTCTTTGATTAGGGCTCATAGATAATCAGGCCCTGAGCTAGACCACAAGTCCATCAAACCCTTAACACAACCTATGTCCCAGATCATCTAACATAACCAATTAAGCCCTAGGTTAGGACACAAGGCTATCACACCCATCGCTGAGCCTTGGTTTAGTCTAAAATGACACCATTCTCTTACCTATACTAGGTTAGACCATAAGTCCACCACACACCTAGTTCATCATTGGGTTAGACCATATTGTCATCATACACCATCCTCTGTCTCAGTTCATGTTCTAAGGCCATAACACCACATCCTCTTTCCCAGTTCAGGCCATAAGGCTGTTATAGATTTACCATGTCTCTAGGTTCCATCATCGTCATCAACACTACGTCACACCCAAAGAAGCCCCCCCCCCCTTGAGGGGATAACCAAGACACGATCATTCTCTAGTCACCTTGAATCTAGATACAAATCTCCACTAACCAAGAATTCACACATGATAGGTAAAATTAAATTATTTACAATCATAACTTATAATTAACAGGTCTCGTGGGACACACATTCACACTATGCATAAAATATTCATAGAACACAATGTATAGGGCTCATAGAAAACACATTAAAACACACACCATATGTATAGGCCTCATGGAATACACATGAATACCATATGAGATATCATCATAGACCATAATTCATAGGTCTCATAGTTCACACACACTCACAATGTAAAAAAACAATCCTAGCAAACAATGAATAGGTTTCACCGGATAAAAAATTCATACAATTTACAAAATCATCATATCACACAATGCATAGGTCTCACAAGCCACACATGTAGACTATAAAAAAAACAAAAACAATATCATATATCATAATGGTTTTCATGGATACACACACACATTCCAATCATATAGATCAACTTTATTTGAAGGCCTTATATGGTAATTAATTCCTACTATAAGAGTATCGATTCCCAATTACAATAATTTATTCGTGGATCAATCCCAAAAACCAATGATTCCAAGAACCATACCCAATTAATCACATGATTTTTTTAGAATCAAGATTTTATAATAATAACCTTTCATGGGATTATAGGTAGATCAAGTCACTTAACAAGATCCACAACCAATGACCGATCCAGATCCATTTAGAAAAAGGATGCTAGTTGCCTAGGTCCATCCTCATATCCATTGATAAATCAAGAAATCCTTCTTATATGACAATATATTTTATATATCGAGCCATGATATCCAAGATATTTGATTCCTTCTAAGAATAGAAGAGTAAATCTAGATGAAATGTTAACGATAGAGTATAAATGAACTTTTGAATTGAATTCCCCATGGTTAAATCCTCTAGGTCAACTATAATTATAGTTCAGAGGGAGAGGAATATCTAAGTTTATCCATGATGTCCTTAGTATTGATATCTCTAGGTGTAGGAGGAATAGTTTAGTATTTAATGGATGTTTCAAGATAAAATCCTAATTTTTAGATTAAATAATTTTCCATACACATTTTGGCCATGTTGTTTTCTAAACCATGCACCAACCATGTGAAGATTATTTCCTCTTTAGAAAAATATCACCGTTTGGATACATAGTTTGGTAAACTATGTTCCAATAATTCTTTTTCCTCTGTTTTGAGTTACATGGTTCCCTATGTAGAACTATACGAATTTCCCCAACCATTCTCAAACCATAATCCCCCTCAAAATCTTTTTAAACCCTCTAAAACCATCTAGAAGTTACCCAAGACATTTCCAAAGAAGATTATTCATCAAAAACACACAAAAAAGGTTCAAATGAAATGGGTAATTTACCTATAAGGTCTAGTTCAATACACCAATACATTGTTATATCCATTAAACAAAAAATGAGGTTACTTTCCATTAGATATATCAGAATAATGCATCTTTGAAATGCTACTCATTAGAGTATTCATCTAGAATAAGTTCCAACTCACAATGTTGGAGGTTCTTGTACTGGATACTAAACTCCAACACACTATAACTCCCAAAAAATAGGGAAAAGATCTTGTACAGATAAGACACATTAGTGATAAATAAAATAAAATATCATAATGTAATTGACCTTTGAACTTATCTCATAAAACACCCAACTCCACAAAATACATGAGGAAAAAATCAACCACAACCAAGTTTACACACACGACATTAGAATAGACAAATAAATCCATTTAACCTCAATGTATGAATTAATGAGATGTTATATCCACCTATTCCATCCAATCTCTTATCTCATGATCTAAAATGGATCCCTTTCACTTTCAGAGACACTAGTTCTGAAACTTTAAAAGTTTCTTCTCCCAAGTGTGTTCGTCACTGACATCTACTCTACAAAAATCCACTAAAACATCATGTTGAATATCTCCAGAAATAATGCAATAGGGATTTCATCCTAGATTCATATATTAAAAAGAAAAAATTCCATTAAATTCTAAAAAAAATATAAAAGTACAGTCAAGGATAATTAATTAATTAAATTTTTCTTAATTTACATTGTTTACCTAATTCAAACAATTACATATAAATTCAAGATGTATAATACTTATCTTGATCAGTACCCCACAAGAAATGTAACATCACATATAATTATCAGTAAAACTGAAGGTCTTTATATTGAATCATATTTGGACTTAAAATCCCATGTCCCAACTAGTCTCCTTTGTTTACAACACACACTTTGTCTTACTAATATTTATTCACTACTAATCCATGTATCATCATCTATGACTAACTATAAAATTTATCCCATATCTAAACTATTATCTTTGATTCCAATCAATTGTTACCTACTTTGTCTAAAGCTACCCCTCTTGGGAAAAAAATGAAGAATGAGAGATAATGACCCCCCATTTCTTCCTCTAGTAGGCCATGGGTTGGAAAATAAAATTGAGGCTATATAAATTACACACATGGGATGAATTACTCTAAATATAGATTTATGAAATAATAGATAAGATGAGACACCCCCAAACAACATCATTCATATATCAAGAGAAAATATGAATACATTTAATGTCATTAATAAACATAAATAGTTGAAATAACATTGCATGTTGAAAAAATTAAATCCTTGATAATGACCATGATGCTCCAATGTGTCTGGAAAAACAACTAAGGTAACACCCATGTCAATCAACAACCAACACCTATGTAACTGAACAAAATTTATGTATATGTAGGGAGAGAATAACATATATATATACATAAGAGGATCCTCCCCAAAACCACTCATAAAAATGTGAAAGAACCATACTAAAGTCCAATGAATAAAAAAATTAATCCAAATCATCACATAAATAGATACTATTGATTTCCCATCCTTACTATTGATCACTCACCAAGGAAAGAATAATATTAAATCATTATATATAAAAAATATATATATAAATAAAGGTTCCCCACTTCCACTTCTGTACTAGTTGGTCACTCTCCTTCCGCAAATAGTTCATGTACTATGATCATCCATAATATAATTTGTCATCCATCATATAAAATTGCATCAAATCCTTTCTACATCTTATATATCCTGAAATATCATCATCATCGATATCTCATATGTTACCAATTTTATGTATAAAAGAAACTAAAACCCACATAAATTGATTATACATGAAGACATCACAAACCATACAAGTACACCCATGGGAAGCTGTAGCCATGACATTTGAATAAAAGTATATGATATAAAATCAATCTGTTACATCCTTTACATAAATTTATAGCAAACTAAGATCCATCACATATTGGATAAGAATACACCCTATACCATAATCTATTAAAGTATGGGATACACCTACCCATAGATACTTTCAGAGAGAGAGAGTGAGGAAGATAGAGAAGTCATACATCCTTTCCCTCTCCATGATAAATGTTAGAGAAAAAACACCCAAAACATTTGTGTGTCAATTCACTTAATGACATGGGTGGTGAAAAATATAAAATTAGAAAATGTATATAATATCATTCAAACACACACTAAGGTAAAATAAATATCCTTAGATTCATCTGTTACTATCATCACATATGACATCCAACTACCACTACTAAGATCTAGATATCAAACAAGAACACAAGAATAAAGGTTCAATATTAATTAATTAACCATCCATTAATTAATATTGTTCCAAATTCATTTCCAATATTAATAATTTATCCATCCAACCAAAGTTCCATTGGAACCATAAATTTTATTTTTGGTTTTCTCAAGTATGTCATCCTAATTTTATTCACCATGAATTATCACCATTCATTTTGTTACTACATTAATAATTTTATAATTATATGGGCACTATATAACTTATCCAAAACTACCACATAAAAGATGCACTTGTTGTTCATAGTGTCAAAATACGTCCAGTAGTTGGAAAACAATTATATAATATCTAGAAAATAGTACATTTACAAGAATCAAGAAAGAATACATCATTGATAATGGTATGCTCTTAACTCATCTATAATTCCCTAGTGTAACCTTCAACACCATTATGAATATTATAATCCATTTTCCCCTTCACTAAAATCAACAATCACATCATCGTTGGGTTCAAAACCCATTATCTATAAATGTTTTCTAACCATTATAGCTTCACAATTAATAAAACAAAGAAAATATTTGTTATCCTAGATCATGTGAACAAGGTAACAATGTATTTTTAATATAAAACTCCATGGGGGAAATTAAATCTATAAAACCAAGGCATTCTAGTCATTGAAAAACGAAGATAGATTTCTAAACCCCATTTTTTTAAAATGACTATCTTAATTCCCATATTTAATTAACCATTTTATTTAAAACATGTTTTTTACATTAAGAAACGTATTGGAAGTAACTAAAAATTTATATGAGTCAACATAAACACAATGTTAGGACCATGTTTATGATGAACTTGATTATTTTAAAGTGTTTTCTTTTATTTTTAGGAAATTATTTGAATGAAAGGAAATCACATCAATTTGTTTTCAATGAAAAATATTACTCATAATTTATTTTCAGAAAATATCAGACTCACCTTAGGTCTGGTATGGTAAAATATCTTAATTATTGTAATCAAATTTACACTGAGTCCCAAAATAAAGGATAAATCCTTTAGAGGAATATACTTGATTGAAATAAATAGTCATTTGATTCAATATGTATTCAATGTGGAAGAAGTGTTTGTATTGATGGAGAATCAAAGTCTTCATGAGTATGATAAAATAAATATGACAGTGATTTGTTGATTTTTATTTCACATAAATTATTTGTAAGATGTAAACATTATGATGCAATCTAGATGAAAGAACATGGGAGTGTAGATATGTTTGTGTTTGTATTCATATTGATCAGATCTAGATGAAAATAAAAAGGTACTGGTGATCATATTCCATCCAAATGAATTCTGGACAATCGTATTCAAGCTCAGAAAGGAAAGGATGTTGGTGAGGATGAGGAATAAAAAGTATATACTAAAGAATTCGTATCCAGGCTAATCATAACTAGAAGAATCGTACCCAAAATGATCTTATCTAGGATGATCATATCCAAGCCAATCATACTCATAAAGATGATAATCAGGACAATTGTATCCATCCTGATTGTTTTTGGGCCAATTGTTTTCTAAACAATCATACCTAGGTGAGAAGGAAATAAAGAATATGAAAATAATGGAATGTTATGATAATTTCTAATGTAAATATGATGATTCTGAAGTTGTTCTAAAATGGATTCAAATTCCCAAAGGATGTCATGATACAATCACATGTTTTGGAATAAAGAAAGTTGTTGAAACTAAAGGTGTTGACACTGGTCCATTGTATTAAACATTCCATCGTACTCAGGAAGAATTGTTTTTCAACCAAATCTAATGGAAAAGGAATTGAGAATAAGATGATGAATATCATAATTATAGGGACCGACCAATAATTTAGTCAACCATTTTTAGATGGTTGGATGAATTGCTGAAGGATGAGATATATGAACTCTGATTTGTATTCAAAATTCTTCATTATGTGGGTCAAGAGTTGGATTATTTTTTAACCTTTTCAAGTGAATTTTTAAGTGGTCCAATAGAATAATTGAAGAAGTATAATTGATTTGATAGAATAGATGAATGAGTTTTATGAATGTTATTTAATTTCAAACTAATGATTGTATTCAATTATTACAGTACATCATATTCAACTATCGGAATGGTATCCATTTCATCATATATTTATATTAAAATTATACATAGAATTTTTTTGAAGATATAATATTGATATGAAGAGGATATTATGTTTGAAAAATATTCAATAAGGATCGAGAAGTGTTGAAATAGTCATAAATGCACCCAAAAATTTAAGGGAAATTATGATTTGGGTGAATTTGTTCGAGCAGGAAAGGTTTTGTGATTTCCACCAAAACCTCTAATAGATCACCTATAAATTGATAAAAGTGCATTATACTTTTTTGATGACTGATGTACTATCCATCATAGAAGAGAGAGATGATCTGATATTTTAGAGAGAATAAGAATTTTTCAAACTGATCCTTTGTTGAGGAAGTTTCGATGAAAGAAGTGAATGGAGAAGAGACAAGATGACAACATTTTATTCATCTGATTATCATATTAGTGATTATCATATTTAGAAATTTACTGTATTGGTCTGATCATGGTATTGATCTAGATAATCTAATTGGGATTTCCATAGTAGAATTCCAGACTAAAGAAAAATGAGTTTTTAATTGTCTCTAATCATAATCAACTAGTGCTATATATTTTTGTATTGATTTGTTAGGGCATGGAAAGAATCGAACTGTGATAATCGTACCAATGAAAAACTTATTGGAGAGAATCTTACCAATAATATTGATATCAGGGAGAATTGTACTCGAAGGAATCATACTGAGAAAAACGTTCAAGGAAAATCGGACTGAGTTTTTCCTTAACAAAGTATAGGATGTTCTTAACATCTTGTGTGTAAGAAATTGATTTTTTTTCAATTGAATACATTTGTAGAATTGAAAAAGAAGCACAAGTAACATGAGTTGTTACACAAACATTATATTACCATATTTGTGCTATGAGGGTTCAAACGTAATTTGGGATTATCTCCAAAGTACTACAGAAGTGAAAGGGAATATCATACTCATTGTAATCCAAGGATTGTTTTCAAAAGGATTTTGTGGTATTGAATTATCTCAAAACCATACCAAGGACATATCTATTCGTATTGAATAGTGAACCTTGTAAATAATTGTGTTTCTATGGAGGTGTGTTTGATTGTTTTCCAGTAGGGAATAAAATATTTAATAGGAGGTGAAGGTTGACTCAATTTCCAAGAAACATAAAAGAAAAAGTATCCATGATTCACACTTCACCCTCTAGGGGATACAATTATCATGACTGGGCAATTTCAATGGGAATTAGAGCCAAACATTCTCTTCACTTATCCTTTGCAAATGGAGAATTCGAATTGTGTGAACAATAAAGGCATTCTAGTTTTCGATGGAAATAATTATATGTTGGCCCATAGGAGACTGTTGTTCATCCTCTCTAGTATTATTAGTTTTAATAATCACAAATAATATCAAATCACAAATCATTTCAATTCAAAAATCATCAAAATTCACAAATCATATCAATTCATATTAATCATGTCAATTCTAATTAATCATGTCTAAACATTTCAATCATCATTATTTACATTTAAATGTGTGAAATTATGTCTATCTATTATCTCACATAAATTTGGAACATTTTGTTTACACTTATATTGTAAGATAGTATGGACAAAAATATATTCCAAGTGTAAGAGACTGACACTGATAAAATAGATGAGATACCGATAATGCAGACGACTTACCCATATGCAAGTGAATCACCGACAAAAATGACCTACTGATGAAAATGATTCACCAACACAGACGACCTACATATGCAAATTACTTACCTACATAGACAACCTACCAATGCAAATGGATCACCTATGTATATGACTTACTGATGAAAATGACTCACTGACTTAGATGACCTACCTTTCGTACAAGTGACCTATCGATGCATGGTGCTACCGATGCAAGGACTCACCAAAAGTTAAAATGAGTTACCTATATAATGAGTCGCCGACATTTGAAAAAACTGAAAGAATGACATACTGATGGGTTGAGTAACCTACAGAAGGAGATACCGACCGAGGACTCACCCATAAAATGTTTAAAATTTCACCTATTTTAAAGTTATTTATAATGGTCATATTTTGAGTGTTTTAATGTGACTGATTAATTTAATGCATTTTTTCAGACATGGTAAATGAGAATATCAGAAATACAAGGTATTTTGTCTAACTCAAATATTCATATTTTTAGGCTGCAATAAAATATATTAAAAGGAAAGGCTATGAAAGAAGAAAAACAAACAAACTGGTCAAGGAAAAATAGGAAGACTTACGATGAGCATCATATCGAATAAGGAGAACACACAAGGAATACTTAGTTACTGGTTTCTCTGATGAAAGAGCTTCCAATCTTCAAATTTTCATCATCTCAGTATCATCCAACAAAACTAAAGGAGAAGAACTTATCGCCTTACTAAAATACATAACACAGTACTCAAAAACACTCTGTTTTCAGTGTCTGTTTCCAGAAGTGGGCTCAAGCTTCAACTATAATAAATTTGAGAGTCCAGAGCTGAACTAACTCACACTTAGAGCATCTATAATCCCTTATTAATATATTCTTCTCTATTCTGTACCATTTAACTAAACTGACAAAACCCTTACAACACCACCCTAGACAAAACCCTTACGGTCAGTGAATGCGATGAGCTCTCCCGGTGGCTTCAGTGGTTCCGCCGAAAAAGCTAGAGGTTTTCTCATTCTACAATCATGATTGGGTTGTCTATTTTCAATTCTATCTCTTCTATGGATGGCTTAGATCCGGAATGGGAGACGACGACTGTGGATTTCAGAAACAAATCTCAAAAAGATGAAGTTCCCTCAGTGGACAGACTGAAGGAGATTTTTTTCTTGAAGCACTTAAAGTATATGATCCTTGCAATGTTGATGTGATGTGATCCACCCTTTTTAAGAAAATTGAAGATGGAAAGTTCATTGTGGAAGCGGATCCCGGAGCCCTTCAAAAACCATCACATATCTGCAAGTCTTTGATCATGGGGTGCATCTCTTGTCTTAAAGGTGACAAGCCTTGGTCCAACTAGGAGCTCAAATCGTGGATTTCTCTCATCTGGGGATTCTATGACTGGAATCTGGTTACAATCGAGAAGGTATACTTCCATATGCTTCTCAAATCTCAATATGATCTTGATCGAGTTTGGAGGTTAGAAAATATACAGTTAAAACCTGGAGTTTTTCGAATCTCCGACTGGGACTATGCTTTCAACCCGAACACTTCTCAAAATACTATGGTATAGATTTGGGTGCGGCTACATGGTCTCATTTGGTACTTCTGGCATCCGAAAATTTTCAATGATATTGTATCTTTCATAGGTACACCACGTAAGATTGATCAACATAATATGAATACTGAAATTGGCCTCTACGCGAGGGTTATGGTTGAAGTGGACATCACTTCCAAACTTCTGAAGATCATTTCCTTCAAAGAGAATGATTTTAGAACTACGATCTGAGTGGAATGCAATCAATTTCCCCCATACTATGAGTTCTGCAAGATCGTTGGTCATTCCTTGTTGAAGCGTCAGGTCATGAAGAGTCATATTGTGCAACCATTTGAAGACGGGTGGACCAAGGGAAGGATAAAGAAGAAGAGAAAGTCCGTTCCTGATTCTAATCCAGAACCTCCCAAAAAACCTTCGAATTTCTAGGTTAAGCGTTCTAATTTTCTAGGGTGAGAGCTCGGGTGTCACATGGGCTGATCAGGTTGAGGAGGAATAGAACACTGATATTGATCTTGGCATTCTGGAAGATATTGAACAAATGGTGTTAGAAGTATTTGACCAGCCTCTGGATTTGTCCTCACATGATGCCTCTATGCTGTTGATGCTTGAAATGATTGATCACCCACTTCTTGTGAAGGATGACCATTCCCAAGAGCCTTCACAGACGGATGTTCCCAAACATGCTGTTCTTCTGGATGTAGATGGTTCAGTGGCTCTACATGAATCTCTGTTCGTGAACGATGTTTCTCTGGATGCTACCCAGACAGAAGAACATCATAACCAGTCTCCTCTTCTTAACAATCATGGGCGTCTACTTTGAATGCAAATTCAAATGATAAAACCAATATGGATTCACCCAATGATGCTTTTGGGATAGTAGGCATACATGACATTCCTGTGCTGCCTATTATTCCTCAGAACATGGGCTTAACAGATGACACAAATGATGATCATATCATCACTCATGGGACTTATAAATCACCTGATAGCATCAAAGATATTAATAACTCAGGTTCTGCTAACATTTTGTCTGCTTCTACTATGGGAAAACAGGACATGAAGACACCTCTGGCCTCCTCTTCAAAGCATAGAAGATCCAAGAGGAATAAGGGCTCGAGTGGTCATAAGAAGAAAAATGGGAGATCTTTCTCTAGAAATAGATATTAATTGTTGTTATTTTTTGTAATTGTCTAGGAATAGAAAACCCTGACACTCTTTCGGTTCTTAAAAGAATTAATTTGACTCATAAACCAAAAATCCTGGCGCTTCCTGAACCAAAAAATAATTTTTATGTTAAATTTATTCATATTTCTGCTTCTGGTTATAAATTTATTGGTGCTTGAAATAATGGATGTGCTATTGAATAACTTTGGATCTATTATCACACCTATTTTTAAGATGTTAATGTTTTCAATTTCTCTGACCAAATTTTCTCTTGTGATTTTAAACATGATAGCTTGCATTTTTTCTGCACCCTTGTTTATGTTAAGAATAGATATCAAGACCGTAGGCCTCTCTGGAATGATTTATCTATTTTGGCTAGCTCCATCTATGACCCATGGTTGGTGATTGGATACTTTAATTCTATTCTTTCTCCCAGTGAGAAGATAGGTCCAACTCATTCTCATATTTCTTCTAGAGAATCCAGAGCCTTGATAGAGGATTATAACTTAGCTGAAATCAATCTCACAAGTGACAAGTTCACTTGGTACTGAAGACATTATAATAGGGTCATTCCTAGAAAACTTGATAGGTCCCTTGTGAATATCATGGCTCTTGATTCGTGGGACACCATATCTAGAATCATCTTACCTAAACTAAACTCGGATCGTCATCCTATTCTTGTTAGATTTCACTCTAAGAGAGACAAACCCAATATCCCTTTAAAATTTAATAATTCCTAGTCTGAAGATTTGGATTGATCTCACATTATTCAAAGTTTTTGGGAGTCTATTTCTCATCACTTATATGCTTTTTCTAGTATTACTAATCTCAAGCATCTTAGGCACTGGCTCAAGGGTTGGCGGGGGGCAAAATCTAAAAAATTAACCAAGACATATCCACCCTTGAGAACAAGCTCAATAAAATTCAAAATAGCTCTACTAACTCTGACTTCTCCTCTTATCCCCAAAATGAAATAAAGGTCTCTATGAAACTCAATTCTCTTCTAGTGCTCAAAGACAACATTCTCAAACAAGTATTCAAAACTAAATGGCTCTCATATGGTGACAGAAACACAAAGTTCTACAATTCCCTTCAGAGGGTTAGGAAAGTCTGTCGACCTCTATCCTTCCTTAATGACAATGAAATGATCTATGAATTTGAGTTTTCTATAGCTATTTACGTGGAAAATTATTTTGACAATATTTTAATGGGCCAAATATTAATAAATATATTCTTCATGATATCATTCCGACCTTAGTCAATGAGGATGATAACCTATTTATTTTGATCACTCCTCTATAACATGAAATCAAAGCCAATATCTTTAGCCTCAACCCTGACAGTGCTCTAGGCCCCGATGGTTTCAATAATGGTTTTTTTCAACACCATTGGGAGTTCGTCCGTTCAGATGTTTTCAAGCTTGTTAAATATTTCTTTTCTATTGGCGTCCTCCCTTATGGTCTTAATTATTAATTCCTTACCTTAATTACCAAGGTAACCAATTCCTCTGAAATTCATTTATTCCGTCCTATTTCCCTCATCAACTCCCTTTATAAAATCATTACTAAGTTTTTTTCCAATAGACTTTCCTCTCTGTGTATCCAAATCATATCTTGGAATCAATTTGGGTTCATCAAAGGTAGGTCTATACAAGATTGAATTTTCCTTGCTTTGGAATGCACTAACTCTCTTAATAAAGTCTCCATAGGAGGAAATATTTCCATTAAACTCAACATTAGGAAAGCGTTTGATACCATAGATTGGAGAATTATATTCAAATTCCTTTAGAGTTTTGGTTTCAGTGATGTCTTCATTAGTAGGAGAAAATACCTTCTCAAACTGGCCTCTATCTCCATCCTCATCAATGTATCCCACAAGGGATACTTTAAATGCTCAAAGGGGGTTCGACAAGGTGATCCCTTCTCTACTATTATTTTTTCCATTGCATAGGATTATCTTAACAGGCTTATCACTAGCCTTGTTCTTCAAAAAAACTCAAACCTATACAGGATTCCAGAAATCTAAATGTGCCATCCCATCTTATTTATGCTGATGATATATTTTTTTTCCTTAATGTAAGTAAAAGAAATATCCTTAACCTCAAAAATTTCTTCTCTCACTATGAATAAGTCTCGTGTCAATCCATTAGTTGGAGAAAATCCTTTGTCTTCTTTGGAAAAAATTTCCCTCCCTCTATGAAAAGTCACACCATTGAAATCCTTAGCATCAAAGAAGGATCCACCCCCTTTAACTACTTGGCGGTTCCCATATTTTCAGGCAGGCCTAAATTCACGTATTTCAATTCTGTTGTTGATCAAGTTATTAATCAACTATCCTCCTGGAAGGGGAAATTCGTTTCCATGGCTGGCAGGATCTGCCTTGTGGAATCTACAATTGTTTCCAAAATGGTTTACTTGCTGATGATTTAAAAATGGCTTGCTAGTATTCTCAAGAAAATTAATGCCTACATTAAAAACATTGTTTGGACTGGTAGTATTATTGAATGGAATCTTTTTACCGTTCCATGGTCTACCTATTGTAAACCTCTTGAGAGAGGTGTTCTTGGCATTAAAAATCTAAAACTTTTTAATGATTCCCTTCAAGAAAGACTCACCTGGAGACTAATCAATAATAAATCTGACTCCATATTATTTCTTATAAATAGGTTCCTGGAGAAGCTTAAAAAAAGGAAATTTTCACTATTTAAATTCCTTGAATTGGCATTCCATTATAATCTCCTTTGTCAACATAATTAATAACTCTAGATGGATGGTTAGCTCGGAATCTACTATGAGCTTCTGGTTTGAAAAATTGACTAGATCCCCTCTCATTTTAATGTTGACTCATAATACCTATCTGGATAGCGTCAACTACATTATAAAAGAGGTTATGCATGCTCGTAACCTAGAGCTCCATGATCCTATCATGCACATTGTTGATGATTACTCTTTTTCAAATGATAAATAATTTCTTATTTGGAAAACTTCCCACAATGGTATTCTTGATTCCAGAAATTTTTAAAATCATTAATTCACTAACTATGTTTCTAATTTTTCTTGGTTGACATTTTTTATAAGCCTTGGATTAAACCCTCAAGAATTAATCTAATCTGGAATATTGTTCATAACCGTATTCCTATGGAGGTTTGTCTCTAGTCTTTTGGCATCCAACTCTACTCTAAATGTCACCTTTTTCATCAACATAGGGAGGAAATAAATCATTTATTTTTGTCTTGTGCTACGACCTCTGCTCTTTGTAATTTTTTTACTGACATGTTTGACTGCAGATGGTTATGCTCTGACTCTATTTTCTCTCAGCTAAAATGGTGTGTGGAGATTGAAACATCGCAACAAATCAAGAACCTATTCTTATCCATTGTTGCTGAGCTCCTCCACATTATCTAGTATGATATAAATTCCATTATTCACAAAAATTACTCATTCAACCTTAATGCAGGTTGCACGAGAATTCTTATTTCCATTAGGGATGCTTCCACGCTTTATAAAGTGCATTGCAATAACTCGGTTGGTGAATTTATGATCCTGTGACGACTTAAAATTGATGGAATCTTCCATCAACTGAAGCTCTCTTTTGAGTTTTTCTTGAAATCCCCACTTTCTGGATGGACTAAAATTAATTTTTATGGTGCTTCCAAAGGAAATCCGGGACCTACGGGTTATGGGGACATCTTAGGGATTATTTTGGTTAGTGTCATGGTTGTTTCTATGCCAGCTGTAGCATTTCCTCTTCCCTTGAAGTAGTGATGTTGGCTATGATTCAGGATATTATTTTTGTTATGAAAAATGGATGAAACAAAATCTGGATTGAAAGTGACTCCCCCACCATTGTTCAGGAAATTTGGAATGGTGTGGTTCACCTTGCTTGGACTCTTACAACACGCTGGATAAATTGCCTTAACTCGCTTCTAGAGCTCAGATACATTTCCACACATACCTATCGAGAAGCGAACATGGTGGTTGATGATCCTTATAAAAAGGGAATCAACCAGGATATTAGGTGGTGTGATGATTTTCTAGTTGATCTTCTCCCTTTCTATGAAAAATGTTGTAAAAAAATTCCCTCTTTCAGAAATTTTGTAATTCCTTTCTTCAATTTTAAATAAATCGTGTCTTGGTCTTTGACCAAGACATTGCTTTCAAAACAAAATTTAACTAAGCCTTTGATATGTTTGCGTGTCTGTAATAAAACACACACTACCTAATACGTTAAACTAGAGGATACTAGATATCCTCAAACACCTATCTTCTTACACTTATCTGATACACATAGAACTGTGGAAGAGTTCCTGTGTGACCAGGTAATTTTTTCCCCATATAGAATAGTGGAAGAGGTATTGGGACCTGGAAAGTATTATGTACTATTGTTAACCCCGATCCAGGGTTTGGATTAGATATATATATATATATATATATATATATTTCTTGGTGTGAGGTGATCACCATGTGTAGGGGATTAGGTCTCATCTTGAGACTGAACCAATTTTTTTATCCATTGTGTTTTAAATTTAGTCTTTCTTTATTTTAACTTATATTTAAAGAAACTAAATTTTAATTTGATAGTCATTCTTGGATATTAGTTATAACCGTTTTCCTTATTATAAAAGGTTCAAAAGTTGTATTAGTATCTAATATTATTATAACTAAGAATTAATCAATCTTTTGAGAAACTATTTGAACAGTCAGACTATTATAATTTTACCACCTTGGTTAACTCGGCTGTTTTATTTTAAATTATTGTAACTTTATATATTAACCGTTTTAATAGAAATTTTTATAGGAACTCAATCCACCCCCTCTTGAGTATCATACTTTGAAAAACATTTGGTATCAGTGGAATTTTTAAATCCCTAGTTTCAAATTTTTAATTTGTTTTTCAAATGTGAGTTTAGTTGTGTTTTAGAGAACTCTAAATTTCTATTAGTTCTAATTTTTTTAGTTATTTAAAAATCTACACATTATTCATTAGTATGGATAATATATTATAAGGTGATGCTACCAACGGAACTCTATTCTTTAATGGAACAAATTATTCACAATGGAAAATTAAAATGAAAATCCACTTATAAAGTATGGGTTTTGAGATTTGGTCTTCAATTATAGATGAATATAATATTCCTTCTACTGATAAGCACATAGGTGATGAAATAACCAAGACTAATTATAATAATAATTACAAAGACATGAATGTATTATACTATTCATTAAGAGATGAAGAGTTTAACAAAATTTATGCATGTAAAACAACCCATGAAATTTGGGAAACTTTATCTGTTTCACATGAAGAAACATATGGTGTTAAGGAAATGAGACATAACACATATAATATTAAATATTATAACATTAAAATGAATCATGATGATCCTATTTATAAAATTTATCTCAGGGTTAATGAATTAGGGAACACAATGATCTCTCTGGGAAGAGATGCTATAGATAAGGAGAAAATCATGAGAATAATCATATGTTTACTAGATAGATGGAGAGGAAACTATATCTAAATTATAGAATTTTGTGATATTAGAATGATTCCTGCCAACGAGATGATATGAAATTTGATGATGTATAAGTAAGAACTAAAAGTCAGTACGGAAGATGAAGATGAACCAAAGATAAAGTCAGTGGATTTCAAAGCCACTGCTTCCAAAACTAAAGAAAAGGAACATTAGAGATAACAAGCCCATGCAGAATGTTCTAATAGTGAGCTATCATCACTAGAAAATGACGAGGAAGTGTCTCAATTATCTAGATGATTTAAGAAAATTTATAGAAAGAATAAATTCGTTAGGAATCCCAACTACTAAGGTAGATATTATCACAAGGGAAACTGGAAGAAGTATTAGAAGATAAGTGAAAAATCTAATGAAATAGTCTTTTATAAATGTTAGAGTAAAGGAAACATGAAAGCATAATGTCATAATATAATATATAAGAAGAAATGAGAAAAAAGATAGAAAGTATAAAAAATCCATAATGAGAACATGGAGTGATTATGAGGATAGCTCAAGTAACTCAGAGACATCACATGATGAGAAGTATGACAAGGCCAATATGTGTTTTATTACAAGCACATATGAGGTAACCTTATATTCTACTGTACATAATTCTTACTATTCTGTAGGTTAACGTGATTCTAAAAAATTGACTAGTGAAGAACTATTTTAATACTATAACTTGTTGGAAGAGATATGTAATGAATTGAAACATAAATACAAATATTTATAGAAAAAAAATTCCTTTACCACTAATGTCAATCTAAAATTGTTGTAGATAGAGAGAAAAATGTTCAATTCCTCAAGGAGAACAATGAACATTAATTATCTAATGATAAATTAGAAAAGTCCCTAGAGAAATTTAACAATGGAAAAAATACTCTTAAACAGATTCTCTATAAAAACATTTCCCCTAGATACACTATTGGTATTGGATACCAACCTGGGAAAAGAAATCTCACCAAAAACAAGTTTGTGACTAAATATGGAAGATATCGTTTTCTACCTAAAAATGAAAATTCTGCTACTAGTTCCAGTTCTGGAAATTCCATTATCACCTCTAGTTTTTATGGACCAAATATAGTCTATTTTTCAAATATGTTATACAATTTTTATAGGAATCTTATGAAGCATGTGTGGGTTCCTAAGGAACTGATTACTAATGTTACTAGACCCCAATAAATCTGAGTACCAAAATAAATTTTTGTTTGATTATTTTTTAGTAAAGTTATTTGAAAATCTCATGTAAAAGCTTATAGTACATAGATAGTGGATGTTAAAGAGAATTTTTAGGAGATTACTCATTCTTAAAAAGTTTAATTAAGATTGATGGAGGGAATTTCACTTTTGGTGAAAATTCTAAAGGAAAAATAATTGGCTTAGTCCAGATTGGTAACTCTAACTCAGTTTTAATTTCTAAATTACTTTATATTGATGAATTGAAATATAATTTTCTTAGTATCTCTCAAATATTTGATGATGGATTTCATGTTAAATTCGAAAACTATCCTTTCAATGTTTTTAATTACAAAAATGAATTAATGTTTTTTTCTTTTATAAAAGAAAATGTTTATGCTGTTAACATAGATTCTTTAGTTTCTCAAAAAGTTTCATACTAAGGTGTATTTCACAAAGAGTAATTGATTTTTAATAGAAGACTAGGACACATTAATATACACCCCCTTATAAATATTACTAGAAAAGGATTAGTCAAGGACCTACACAAACTTGAGTTTCCAAATGATGAAGTCTGTAATCCTTGTCGAAAGGGTAAATAACATAAAATATCTTTCAAACCAAATAATGAAGTTTCATCTTCTCAACCACTTGAGTTGGTTAAAATGGATTTGTTTGGATCATATAGACTTTATAGTTTAAATGGGAAGCACTATGTTTACGTTCATGTAGATGACTATTCAAGGTATACTTGGAATTTCTTCTTGGCTCACAAAAGTGAAGCCTGCTCTTAGTTTACCAAGCATGATAGGATTATAGAAAATATTAGCAGACTTAGGATAAAATATCTAAGAAGTGACCATGGTCATGAGTTTGAAAACCATGAGTCTGAATCCTTTTTATCACAAAGTGGATATAGTCATAAATTCTATGCCCCTAGGACACCTCAACAAATTGGTGTTATAGAAAGAAGAAATAGAACCTTACAAGAAATTTCTAAAATGATACTTAATGAGTATGACCTACCTATATATTTCTGAGAATAAGCTATCAATATAGCTTTCTATATTATTAACAGAATCTTAATCAGACCTATTATTAATAGAACTCCATATGATCTGTGGAACAATAGAAAACCCAAGGTTAATTACTTTAATGTTTTTGGTTGCAAAGTATATATACTTAATACAAAGAAAAATCTTGAAAAGTTTTCATCCAAGAGTGATGAAGGAATTTTTCTAGGATATTCAACCTATAGTAAATCCTATAGAGTCTTTAATAAGAGAACAAAAGGTGTGGAAGAATCTGTACATGTCAAATTTGATGAAAGAGATCCACATGAACCTAAGACCTCTCTAGAATAATTTTGAGGATGATATGTCAAATCTAGACACAAATGATAAATCCTAGGACCATCCTATAAAGAAATCTGTTAAAACATCTAATTCTATAAATTCTGTAGATTCAAGTTATAATGAACCAGAACCTATCAGAGAACCTGAAATTACTAGACCTTCTCTCTCTAGAGTTATAACCCTTTAGAACCATCCTTTAGATGCTGTTTATGGAGATTTATATAAAGGAACACATACTAAATCTTCTCTAAGAAATTAGGTTGAACATCAATATTTTCTATCACATCTTGAACCTAAAAAAATCAATGATGTTATTAATGATGAATTTTGGCTGATGTCCATGCAAGAGGAGCTAAATCAGTTTGAAAGGAATAATGTTTGGAAACATGTGGATAGAACCGAAGGCATCTTGACCATAGGAACTAAATGGGTGTTCAGGAACAAAGTAGATAAAGCTGGTAGCATAGTCAAAAACAAAGCTAGATTGGTTGCACAAGGTTATAGTCAAGAATAAGGAATTAACTATGAAGAAACCTTTTCACTAGTAGCTAGACATTACGATATTAGAATATTTCTTTCATATGCAGCACATCTAAATTTCAAACTATATAAAATAGATGTCAATAGTGCAATCCTAAATGGATATATAGTTGATAATGTTTTTTGTTGAAACCCCCTAGTTTTACAAACCCTCATTTTCCAAATAATGTTTTTAAATTGAAAAAAATATTTTTGTGGTTTAAAGCATGCTCCAAGAGCTTGGTATGATAGGATCAACACTTATCTTATTTCCAAAGGTTTTACAAAAGGTATAGCTGATAATACTCTCTTTTTAAAAATAATTTCCACAGATGTTTTAGTCGTACCAATTTATTTAGATGATATTATATTTAGATCTTCAAAAAATTATTTATGTGTTGATTTTTTAAAGTTGATGCAAAGTGAATTTGAAATGAGTTTAATTGGTGAACTTGAATTCTTTCTTGGATTTCAAATATTTCAAAATAAAAAGGTATTGTTTTAAATCAATGTAAGTATAATAAGGATATTTTAAAAATATTTGTCTTTGAAAACACTAAAAGTTGTGAAAATACAATGAGTACCACTTGTAAGTTGGACCTTGATGAAGATGGTAAATCTATTGATCATACCAATTATAGAAGAATGATTGGAATATTTATATACTTAACTGCTAGTAGGAAATATATCATGTTTAGTGTTTTTAGGTGTGCACGTTTTCAAGAAAACCCCACAACGTATCATTTAAATAATGTTAAAAGGATTTTCAAATACCTCAAACATACAAACAACTTAGGACTATTCTATCCTAGAGGATAATCATTTGATTTAGTTAGACATTCAGATGATGATTTAGGTGGTTATAAGTTATATAAAAAAAGAACCTATGGAATATTTCAGTTTTTAAGAAAGTATCTCATTTCATGGTGTAGTAAGAAACAAAATTCTATTTCACTATCTACTGTTGAATCTGAATACATAGATGCTGGTAGTTGCTGTGCACAAATTATTTGGATGAAACACACATTACTGGATTATGGATATTAATTCAGACATGTCTATATAAATTGTGATAACACAAGTGCAATTAATATTTCTAAGAATCCTGTTTCACATTTTAGGACAAAACACATTGATGTAGGACATCAATTTTTGAGAGATTAGTATAAAAAAGGTGATATAACATTAGAGGTCATTGGAACAGAACACCAACTTGCTGATATATTCACTAAGCCATTGAACACTTAAAGAACGAACTACATCAGACATGCATTAGGAATGATAAATCTATAAGAACTTGTTTTTCTATTCATTAGATCAATTTAAGTGAAATTGTCATGCCGAAATCGATGCTATGCCATTCCAACGCAATTTTTATTTTGACACCGATGCTATGTCATGACAACATTGTAACATCCCAGGTAAATAAAGAATAAATCATTTTCATATTTATTAATATTTACGAATTAAATATTAATTTTACTTTAAAGGGGTTGCTATGTTCGATAGCGTACCTGATACGCAACAAAGAGTTTCTTTGAAATCTTACGTTGCACACTAGTAATAAAACAATATTATTTTAAATAGTAGTTAAAACGTAGCCGTTGTATTGGAGAGAATGAATATAAATAACTAAAATATTATTATATATGTTTTTTAAATGTTTTTACATTTATCCAATAAAAGATAAAGGCTTAAAATATGAAAATAATTCAATTTTAGGCATATATACTCTAACATTCACTAAAGGTCGACTTATCGCCTTTTGATGGTGAACCGTCTATAAATATAGTTTTGGTTACTCTTATACATTCTATTGGACCAAATAAAATTCTTCTTTAGAATCGGGACATCAAAATTTACTTTGTGTAAATTTTTGGTATTTTTCCGATAAAGTTCATTTTTTAATGAATAGTGAAAAATGTTGTATTTTAATTCAAAACCTATTTTTAATATAATTTATTTATATGATTATATTATCTTTTAAATTGGTTTTAAAGTTCAATTAGAATATATTTTTACCATTTAATCCAATAGTGGTCGTTGGAATTAATTTCACTTCGAAATTGGACTTAAACTAGTGTCAATCTTTTGATACTTATTGTTTCATAAAAACACACTATTTGCTCTGACAGCGGGAATTAATTATTAAATTAATTAATGTAACTTATATGTTTTGAATTTGGTAAAATATACGTCATTTTTGAATTCGGAATATCAAATATAGCTTAGGGTGATGTTTTGGTATTTTTCTAAAAAACTTCAATTTTTGATGAATAGTGAAACCACTAAGTGGTACTTAAAAAAACGGATTTTTCATTTAAATGAAATTTTACCACCTCTGTGTTTTGAGTTTCAAAAATCCAACATACATGGTTGTCATTAGGAAGTAAAATGTGGTTCAATTGGATTAAAATAATTTTTTGGTGAATAGTAACTTTTAAGTTTGTAATCGCGATTAGAGGTAATTAGTGTAATTTAAGGTAAAAATAATGTTTTAATAATATGAAATGACCTAGAAACATGTCCTACCCTTATTGGATGTGTCATGGCCGACCAAGACAATCCATGGGTCAACTTAGGAACCCCATGAAGCCACTTTGGTAGGAAAATGACATAAAAAACTTTTTATTTAAAGTTAAAATTAAAATGTCACAAACATGAGTTGTTTTACTAAAACAATTTTTAAATGGGGTTATACAAGTCATATTTTTTACTATAAATATTAATTATAAATATAAAAATATTTCCTACATCATGATATTTTTTTTATAATTTTTAGACATTAAATAAGTTAAATTATTTATGACACCATGATGATGCACCGATTACCTCATTATTTAACGATTTAAATAAAATGAAAAGATAATGTAAAATCTAAGACCTAAACAAGTCAAAAAACTATTGGATGGGTGGATTTTAAATTCTTATCACCTTATCCTCGAAATATATAATTTTGGGACCTTTTAAATTCTAAAAGCATTTTATAATAAAGTAACCTTTTATAACTTCCCAAGAGTGCCCCTCCTCTCCTCTTATAAAAGGACCCCACATCTACCACCTTACCCACACCTCTCAAGCCTTTGGCTCGGCCAACCCCTGACCATTTTGTCTCTCCACATCCCTATCTTAATCCTAGAAGCCTCACTTTGGGCAAAAGTCTTCCCAAAGAATCCTTTGATCTCAAATAAAAAAGAGTTACCCGTTTTAAAGATAGCGTTTTTTCTTGTGTTCTTATGATTTATTTTGCTTCTCCAACCCCCCTAAACTCTTTTTTTCTCATTTATTTTGTAACAACACCAGTATCATCAATATACTAGGATGTTGTTATAAGAATTATTTGAGCTACACGTACACACACCCACATCTAATGGTTAAAGAACTTACTGTTTCTATGGATGGTGAATTTCTGCCTCACGAAATGATGATTGTTCAACACTCATATAACACCTTCAAAGGTGGGAATTAAGATGTAACTATATTTATATATGATATATAATATGATAATGTTTTGCTTAAGCTTCTGTATTTTTCATTTATGGCATACCTTTATGGTTTCCATTATGGGTAAATGCTATATCTTCATTTTAGGAAGTGCGGACTACCGCCCCCTCAAAGTGATTTGAGTCGTTAATACCATATGTGGTATGTATAAATGATAGATTTAATGATATTATATATGATATTATACTGGAATTATAATATACCTTTATGTAATTAATATTTCTTTCCATTAAAGTATGAGATAGAAATGAAAGTAGCGTTCATGTGTACGTACGGCTTACCGTCTCCATGAACGGTGCATTTCATTTCTTATGCCCAAATGTAATGTACTATTATAAGTATATATATACAATGGATATATATGATTTATGGTACATATAAATGATTAATATAATTCTGGAATTAAAATATATATATCTCTCATTTAGTTTTAATTCCATTAATAGGACATAGAAATGAAAGTAGCATTCATGCGTACGTACGACTTACCGTCTCCATGAAAGGTGCATTTCATTTCTTACCTCTAAATGATTATGTAATATTATAAATGCATGTATATAATGGATATATATGATATATATGGAATCTAAATCATGAATATCATTCTTGAGATAATGGATATTTGACTACGTGAATAACTTGTAAATATAAGAAGTTCACTTTTGACTCAAGTACCAAATATCGACAAAACGACCGTTATTAACTTAAATGATTACATAATGTTCATAACATGGTAATAAGTGATATAAAAGGAATAATTAACTTGAAAAAGGTTCTTAATCAAGTATAAATTAACTCAAGTTTATTATTCAGGACATTAAAGAACGATCGAGTCAAGTCGGACCCGAGGTATGGGACTTCATCTCAATATCCTTTCATTGAGGCATATTTTGTTTTATACACAACCTTATTTTATACGGTGTATAAACCCCTTTGACTTTTACGTTTATCCAAAATGAATCTTTTTTAAACGAAGTGTTTTACTAAATGACAAAAGGGAATGTTTTTGTCGTACGTATGCAGCGACAACAACTTCTCCACAGCCGTGACCATTATTTGAGTTTCGACTTCCTCTACAAGCCATACATTTTTTAAAAATGAAAAATAAATACCATGTTTTACTTTTCTGTTATTTTGGTATTGAAAATGGTTTTCATAATGTTTTTATTATATCAATGTGTTGTATTGATATCTTGGGATTGAAATGTGGAAATGTTATGTTTCCTTTATACATGTTTTATGTGATACGATTATGTTATGGTTCTTGGGCATTGTTATGAAGATGAGTAGTTCTGTGATTAACTAAGGGCGGGTGAGCCCAATATAGCTCTCCAATGCATTGGGTAATGCGAAGGGGTTAAACATTATGGTTTTTCTGAAGAGATTTAGGGAATATACTGTGAGGGTATTCCAAACGTAACCAAGAGGGTTTTTCCCTACGTAAGAATGTTATGAATGACTCAAGTTACCTTTATGTCTTATGATTTCTATGTTTTATTCATGATTTAATGAGGTATGTTAAAGTGCTTATGTTTTATGAGTAAAGTATGATTTCATTGATTCTTACGTATACATGTACTCATGTTTCCTTTCCATATTTTTATATCCCTTACTGAGCTTTTTATGCTCATCCCAAGTTTTTGAAATGTTTTTCACAGGTCAAGGGAAAGGTACATGATGTGATGATAGTGTCAAGGAAGTGTCAAGAAAGAATCCATGTTTTATTTTAAATATGTTTCCATTGATTGGAAAAATGAGTAATATCTTTTATGTAACCACTTTATTTAAATGTGGAATGTATTGCTTGTTTTATGATCTAATTCTATAAAACTCTAAACCTGAAAAGATCCTCAACTTGTATTCTTGAAGTAACTCAAGATTAAGTAATGTTTAAGGCTAGGGCCTTATAGTTGGTATCAGAGGTCAGTTTAGATAACTTTAGGAGTTAGAATTATATTGAATGATTATCTGAAAATATTTTTTATGGTCAAATTGAAAATGACACAGCATTTAAAGATTACCATGTTGCTTCATCTAAGACATGTTTGTTCAGAATGGTTTTCCATAGAGGAAACAAGGAAGCAGTGCTAGGAAGGAATACAGAAGGAAATTACCTTCCGAATCAGCATCCTGAGATGGTTGTAATTGGAACTGAACAGTTTGTTGCAGCAATGGAGCAGTTGACTCAAGCGATAAATAGTGGTGGTATCCATGCACGAGATCAGCCAGATCAACCGCAGAGGAACATGTTAGTGGTGGAACATTTCATGAGGCAACATCCCCCATCATTCAGAGGATCATCTGAACCTGTGCCAGATGAAGGGTGGATTAAAGCACTGGAGAATATTTTCGATGTCATGGGGTGTTCAGACAATCAAAAGGTTAGTCTTGATATTTACCGTTTGGAGGGTGAAGCAGATCAGTGGTGGTCGATGGTTAAAAATATCAGGGATGATGATGAGATTGATTCTCTCGATTGGGATGAATTCAAATGTATGTTTCTTGAGAAGTATTTTCCTAAGGCTGTTCAACTTAGGATGGAAAAAAAATTCCTGGAATTGAGGCAAGAGGAGGACTCAGTGGCTACCTATGAAGAAAGGTTCACTCAATTGGTAAGGTATGCTCCAAATTTTATCCGAGACCTTGATAGTAAAATCAATCGTTTTTACTCAGGATTAAAGCCAAAATATCGAAGGGCATTAGCTTATCATGAGTTCAAAAGTTATGAAAAGCTTGTTCGATGTGCTGAGAAGGTGGAAATGGAGTTTTCCGATGATCAAGTGTTCTATAACAACCAACAGAAGAAGAGACTGAGGTGGCAGGAGAAAGGGAAGAATTATTAAAAAAAGTCCGATGGTAAGAGAACTAAGTTTCCAGTTTGTGATAAATGTGGTAAAAGGCATGCTAGGGAATGTCTTCTGAATTCTGGGAAGTTCTACTGATGTGGTAAGATGGGACATAAGGCTCGTGATTGCACTGAAAAAGATCAAGGTGATGGTAAGACCAAATTTGATTTACAGTTAGTGAAATGTTTTAAGTGCAATGAGATGGGTCACTATGAAAATGAGTGTCCAACAAAGAGATTGAGTGATGGGAAGCAGTTAGAATACAAGCGGAAAGGGGTGGTGAAATCCTTTGCAACTACTTCAGCAGATCTCGGGCCATCAAATGAAGTTGTATCAGGTAATTTGTTTATTTTTTCAGATTATGCCAGTGTGTTGTTTGATTCGGGGTCTACACATTCTTTCATCTTTGAAAACTTTTCTAGTAAAATGGGAATACCATCTCAAGAAATGACTCCTGAACTTGTGGTAAAAACACCTGGGGGAAATGTTGAGGCAAAAAAAATTTATAAGAATCTTCCTATCCTTCTCCGTGGAAAGAACCTACTTGCAAACCATATTGTTTTACCTCTAGTAGAGTTTGATGTTATCCTGGGTATGGATTGGCTCTCTATTTACCATGCTAAGATTGACTGTAGAGCTAAAGAAGTTTCTTTTCTGAAAGACTTTCAGTTTGTGTACAAGAATGAACCCTTACTATTGATAACATATCAAGAGGCCGAGAAACTTGTAAAAGATGGAAATGAATGTTACCTTGCACATATTGTTAAAAACAAAGGAACTGTTCAGATTAATGATGTGCCAGTGGTAAATGATTATCCTGATGTTTTTCCTGATGAGTTTCCTGGAATAATACCAAATCGGGAAGTTGAATTTATTGTTGACTTAGTTCCTGATGCTAAGACAATTTAAAAATCCCCTTATCGAATGGCTAAAACTGAACTTTTAGAGTTGAAGGAGCAGTTGCAAGATTTATTAGAGAAAGGTTTCATTCGACCTAGCACATTACCATGGGGTGCTCTTGTTTTATTTGTTAAAAAGAAAGATGGTTCAATGAGACTTTGCATTAATTATAGAGCCTTTAATAACATCACTGTTAAGAACAAATATCCTTTGCCTCATATCGATGATTTTTTTGATCAGCTCTAGGGAGATCAGTTTTTTTCAAAGATTGACCTGAGATCGGGGTACCATCAGTTGAAGGCAAAGGAAGCGGATATTCCGAAGACCGCGTTTCGTACAAGATATGGCCGTTATGAATTTTTAGTAATTCCTTTTGGGCTAACCGATGAACCTGCTGTATTCATGGACTTAATAAATAGAATTTTCCATGAGTTCTTGGATAAGTTTGTGGTTGTTTTCATTGATGATATTTTGGTGTTTTCTAAAAGTAAAGAGGAGCATGAAAGACATTTAAGGGTTATTTTGCAAACCTTAAAAGAAAATAAATTGTATGGGAAATTCAGAAAGTGTGAGTTTTGGTTGCAACAAATTTCTTTCCTTGGTCATATAGTTTCTAAAGATGGAATAACTATGGATCCTGTAAAAACAAGAGTTGTTGAAGAATGGCCAAGACCCACAAATGTAACCGAGATCCGTAGTTTTCTTGGTTTGGAAGGTTACTACCGAAGGTTTGTTGAAAATTTTTCACGGTTATCTAGTCCAATGACTAAGCTAACTCGGAAGGGTGTTAAGTTTATCTGGACAAAAGAATGTGATGATTGTTTTCAGGAGTTGAAAAGAAGATTGGTGAATGCTCCAGTTTTGGCACTTCCTTCCAGGAATGGTGAGTTTGTTATCTATAGTGATGCTTCATTGAAAGGACTTGGTTGCGTCCTAATGCATAATGATCAGGTAATTTCCTATGCTTCACGTCAGTTGAAAATTCATGAGGTAAATTACCCTATACATGATTTGGAATTAGCTGCTGTTGTTTTCGCTTTAAAAAATTGGAGGCATCATTTGTATGGAGTAAAGTGTGAAATATATACTGATCACAAAAGTTTGAAGTATATATTCACTCAGAAATAATTGAACATGAGATAGAGGAGATGGATGGAATTAATCAAGGATTATGATTGTACAATTCATTACCATCCGGGAAAAGAAAATAAAGTGGCTGATGCTTTGAGTCGAAAAAGTAATGCTTCATTAACAATGTTTCATTTGGAACGCGATCCTTTGGTTAAGGATTTGATGAAATTTGGAATAAAAGTTGTTGGTGCGGGATGTCCTTCTATTTTGTTTCAGGTATCAATGAAATATTCTCTATCAGATAGAATCAAGAAAGCATAGAAGCAAGATAGTGAGTTGCAGAAAAAGGTAGAGCTGATTCAGAAGGATAAGTTGCCTGAATTCAACATTGATAATGATTTTGTTTTGATATTTGGGAAGAGATTGTGTGTTCCATGTGATTCACATTTGAAGAGAGAGTTGTTATGTGAATCTCATAGTTCCCCGTTTTCAGTTCATCCTGGCAGTACTAAGATGTACAAAGATCTGCGGGAGTATTACTGGTGGGATGGAATGAAAAGAGATATTGCTGATTTTACTGTAAAGTGTTTGACTTGTCAGCAGGTTAAAGCAGAGCGACAATTACTGAAAAGGATGCTTCAGCCTTTACCAATGCCAGAGTGGAAATGGGAAAATGTATCCATGTACTTTGTTGTGGGATTACTGAGGACATCTCGAGGTAATAATGCAATCTGGGTTATTGTTGATCGATTAACTAAATCTGCTCATTTCCTTCCTATTCGAGATACTTTCTCTCTAGATCAACTTTCTCGATTGTACCTTAAAGAGGTAGTCAGGTTGCATGGAGTTCCCCTCTCCATTGAATCTAATCGTGATCCCAGGTTTACTTCTAACTTTTAGAAAGGCCTTCAAAAGTCATTGGGTACTGAATTAAATTTTAGTACAACTTTTCATCCGCAATCAGATGGGCAGTCAGAACAAACAATTCAGACATTGGAGGACATGTTACGTGCTTGTTCGATGGATTATCAGGGAAGTTGGGACCAACATCTTTCTTTGGTTAAATTTTCATATAATAACAGTTTTCATTCCAGTATACAGATGACACCGTTTTAGGCATTATATGGGAAGCGGTGTCGAATTCCATCTTTTTGGGATGAAGTGGGTGAAAGGAAGCTGATGGGACCAGAATTGGTAGAAGAGATGGTAGAAAAAGTTCAGTTGATTTAGAAACACATGAGAACAGCTCAGAGTAGACAGAAAAGTTATGCAGACAACAGGAGGAATGATCTATCTTTCGAGGTAGGTGATCATGTTTTTCTCAAAGTTTCACCGTGGAAAAGTGTGATGCGATTTGGTAAGAAAGGAAAGTTGAGTCCAAGGTTAATTGGACCATATGAAATTCTGGAGAGAGTTGGATCAGTTTCTTACCGAGTGGATTTACCTCCGAGTTTATCTCGGGTACACAATTTTTTTCATGTTTCAATGTTATGGAAGTACATGCCAGATCCATCTCATGTTTTGAGTCCAGAGGTGGTTCAGCTGGAAGAGAATCTATCTTATGAGGAACAGACGGTCTAGATTCTTGACCATAGGGAGAAAGTGTTGCGGAATAAGGTGATTAATCAAGTAAAGGTTTTGTGGAAAAACCACATGAATGAAGAGGAAACATAGGAATCTGAAAATGCTATAAGGGATAAATACCCCCACTTATTTTGATAAGTAAATAAAATTGCGAGGACGCAATTCCCAAAGGGGGGAAAGATGTAACATCCCAGGTAAATAAAGAATAAATCATTTTCATATTTATTAATATTTACGAATTAAATATTAATTTTACTTTAAAGGTGTTGCTATGTTCGATAGCGTACCCGATACGCAACAAAGAGTTTCTTTGAAATCTTACATTGCACACTAGTAATAAAACAATATTATTTTAAATAGTAGTTAACACGTAGCCATTGTATTGGCGGAAATGAATAGAAATAACTAAAATATGATTATATATGTTTTTTAAATGTTTTTACATTTATCCAATAAAAGATAAAGGCTTAAAATATGAAAAGAATTCAATTTTAGGCATATATACTCTAACATTCACTAAAGGTCGACTTATCGCCTTTTGATGGCGAACCGTCTATAAATATAGTTTTGGTCACTCTTATACATTATATTGGACCAAATAAAATTCTTATTTAGAATCGGGACATCAAAATTTACGTTGTGTAAATTTTTGGTATTTTTTCGATAAAGTTCATTTTTTAATGAATAGTGAAAAATGTTGTATTTTAATTCAAAACCTCTTTTTAATCTAATTTATTTATATGATTATATTATCTTTTGAATTTGTTTTAAAGTGAAATTAGAATGTATTTTTACCATTTAATCCAATAGTGGTCGTTGGAATTAATTTCACTTCGAAATTGGACTTAAACTAGTGTCAATCTTTTGATACTTATTGTTTCATAAAAACACGCTATTTGCTATGACAACGGGAATTAATTATTAAATTAATTAATGTAACTTATATGTTTTTAATTTTGTAAAATAGACATCATTTTTGAATCCGGAATATCAAATATATCTTAGGGTGATGTTTTTGTATTTTTCTGAAAAACTTCAATTTTTGATGAATAGTGAAGCCACTAAGTGGTACTTAAAAAAACTGATTTTTCGTTTAAATAAAATTTTACCACCTCTGTGTTTTGAATTTCAAAAATCCAACATACATGGTTTTCATTAGGAAGTAAAATGTGGTTCAATGGGATTAAAATAATTTTTTTTGGTGAATAATAACTTTTAAGTTTTTAATCGCGATTAGAGGTAATTAGTGTAATTTAAGGTAAAAATAATTTTTTAATAATATTAAATGAGCTAGAAACATGTACTACCCTTATTGGATGTGTTATTGACAACCAAGAAAATCCATGGTTCAACTTGGGGACCCCATGGAGCCACTTTGGTAGGAAAATGACATTAAAAACTTTTTATTTAAAGTTAAAATTAAAATGTCACAAACATGAGTTGTTTTACTAAAACAATTTTTAAATGGGGTTATACAAGTCATATTTTTGACTATAAATATTAATTAGAAAGATAAAACAATTTCCTAAATCATGATAGCTTTTTTATAATTTTTAGACATTAAATAAATTAAATTATTTATGACACCATGATGATGCAGCGATTACCTCATTATTTAACGATTTAAATAAAATGAAAAGATAATGTAAAATCTAAGACCTACACATGTCAAAAACCTATTGGATGGGTGGATTTTGAACTCTTATCACCTTATCCTTGAAATATATAATTTTGGTACCTTTTAAATCCGAAAAGCATTTTATAATAAAGTAACCTTTTATAACTTCCCAAGAGTGCCCCTCCTCTCCTCTTATAAAAGGCCCCCACCTCTACCACCTTACCCACATCTCTAAAGCCTTTGGCTCGGCCAACCACTACCTATTTTGTCTCTCCACATCCCTATATTACTCCTAGAAGCCTCACTTTGGGCAGAAGTCTTCCCAAGGAAGCCTTTGAGCTCAAATCAAAAAGATTTACCCGTTTTAAAGGTAGTGTTTTCTCTTGTGTTCTTATGTTTTATTTTGCTTCTCCAACCCCCTAAACTCTTTTTTTCATTTCTTTTGTAACGACACCAGTATCATAAATATACTATGATATTTTTATAATAATTATTCGAGCTATAATCACACACACCCACATCTAATGGTTAAAGAACATACTGTTTCAGTGGATGGCGAATTTCTGCCTCACGAAACGATGATTGTTCAACACTCATATAACACCTTAAAAGGTGGCCATTAAGATGTCACTATATTTATATATGATATATAATATGTTTATGTTTTTCTTAAGCTTCTGTATTTTTCATTTATGGCATACCTTTATGGTTTCCATTATGGGTAAACGTGATATCTTCATTTTAGGAAGTGCGGACTACCGCCCCCTCAAAGTGATTTGATTCGTTAATACCATATGTGGTACGTATAAAGGATAGATTTAATGATATTATATATGATATTATACTGGAATTATAATATACCTTTATATAATTATTATTTATTTCCATTAAAGTATGAGATATAATTTAAAGTAGCGTTCATGCATACGTACGACTTACCGTCTCCATGAACGGTGCATTTCATTTCTTATCCCCAAATGTAATGTACTATTATAAGTACATATATATAATGGATATATATGATGTATGTTACATCTAAATGATGAATATAATTCTGGAATTAAAATATACATATCTCTCATTTAGTTTTAATTCCATTAATATGACATAGAAATGAAAGTAGCGTTCATGCGTACGTACGGCTTACCGTCTCCATGAACGGTGCATTTCATTTCTTACCTCTAAATGATTATGTAATATTATAAATGAATATATATACTGGATATATATGATATATATGGCATCTAAATCATGAATATAATTCTTGAGATAATGGATATTTGACTACGTGATCAACTTGTAAATATAAGAAGTTCACTTTTGACTCAAGTACCAAATATCGACAAAATGACCGTTATTAACTTAAATGATTACATAATGTTCATAACATGGTAATAAGTGATATAAAAGGAATAATTAACTTTAAAAATGTTCTTAAGCAAGTATAAATTAACTCAAGTTTATTATTTAGGACATTAAAGAACGATCGAGTCAAGTCGGACCCGAGGTATGGGACTTCGTCTCAATCTCCTTTCATTGAGGCATATTTTGTTTTATACACAACCTTCTTTTATACGGTGTATAAACCCCTTTGAATTTTAAGTTTATCCAAAAGGAATATTTTTTATATGAATAATTTTACTAAACGACAAAAGGGAATGTTTTTGTCGTACGTATGCGGCGATAATGACTTCTCCGCCGCCGTGACCATTATTTGAGTTTCGGCTTCCTCTACAAGCCATACATTTTTTTTAAATGAAAAATAAATACCATTTTTTACTTTTCTTTTATTTTGGTATTGAAAATTGTTTTCATAATGTTTTTATTATATCAATGTGTTGTATTGATATATTTTGATTGAAATGTGGAAATGTTATGTTTCCTTTATACATGTTTTATGTGATACGATTATGTTATGGTTCTTGGGCATTGTTATGAAGATGGGTGGTTCCATGATAAACTAAGGGCAGGTGAGCCCGATATAGCTCTATAATGCATTGGGTAACGCGAAGGGGTTAAACTTTAAGGTTTCTCCGAAGAGATTTAGGGAATATACTGTGATGGGTATTCCAATCGTAACTAAGAGGGTTACTCCCTACGTAAGAATGTTATGAATGCCTCAAGTTACCTTTATGTCTTATGATTTCTATGTTTTATTCATGATTTGATGAGGTATGTTAAAGTGCTTATGTTTTATGAGTAAAGTATGATTTCATTGATTCTTACGTATACATGTACTCATGTTTCCTTTCCATATTTTTATATCCCTTACTGAGCTTTTTATGCTTATCCCAAGTTTTTGAAATTTTTTTCACAGGTCAAGGGAAAGGTACATGATGTGATGACAGTGTCAAGGAAGTGTCAAGAAAGAATCCATGTTTTATTTTAAATATGTTTCCATTGATGGGAAAAATGAGTACTATCTTTTTTGTAACCACTTTGTTTAAATGTGGAATGTAATGCATGTTTTATGATCTAATTCTCTAAAACTCTAAACCTGAAAAGATCCTCAACGTGTATTCTTGAAGTAACTCAAGATTAAGTAACGTTTAAGTCTGGGGCCTTATGGAAATAATTTTCATGCCGACACTGACACATTGTTATGCCGATAGCATTAGTGTTATGAAAAATCTATCACTTCAACACTGATGACTCACTATTTTATGCATTTTATGTTTGTATCAAAATGAAACTGTTTCATTAATTTTGTTGAACCTGGTTCAATATTTCAAGATTGTGTGATTTCTAGATCCCTAAATGATATAAATTTGAATCAATCCACTCTACTACTTTACGACTACACTATCTTGGATATTGATCTCTCTATAGATCCAAACTTTCACCTTCTATCCTTTAGACTAAACTGATTAGAATGGTGTGTGTGAATCGAGCTATGGATGATGTCGAGTCTCATGATTCTATGAAACATAATGGTGAATCGAGAAAATCTTCATCACCTATAAATAATTATTTTGAAAACCATGTTGTATGTCTAGAAAAATAAGTTCTTGTGGAATGGATATTAGACAAAAAGTCTCTACTACTCAAGGTACTACAAGATCAAGGATGACATGAGTTCTTATCAAATAATGAACGACCCTTTTTCCAAAATCTAGTTCATGAATTTTAAATGAATACGGGGTTTCTGGTGGAAGGAATTGATGTCACCTGGATCAAGTCCCTAGTAAAATGTAAGAGAATCTATTTCTCTTCAATACATTGGGACGAATGTCTTAAAGTTCCTCATGAAGGAGTATTTGATGATTATCAATGTACCTCTCCACCTGAGAGTGATATGTTTTTATTTGAGACAACATTATAGGAACTTACTAACAATGATGAGGAAAGAAGAACCATTTCTACAGAGTTAAGTAGAGAATTTAGAATCTTGATTATGTTTATCCAATATCAAATTTTTCCTAGGAAAGGGGACATTTCCTCTATAAAATAACAATATATCTACTTGGTTTATTTTCTATGAAAAAGGATTGAGGTAAATTAGTTTAGATACCTTGATGTGTACATGAATGAGATGATCAAACCCTCCTGAAAAACTAATTCATTTTTCTATCGAAGTATGATCTCAGATATGATAAAATAGAAATGTTGTGTAGATGAAGGAGATGAAGTTGTTTCTGAGTGTAGTGGGATCTACCTCACTAAAGAGATTTGTAAGAGGATGAAAATAAACTAGAACCCATGGAAGAGAGAATGGATTTGAGATGAAGATAAGACCTATGATAAGTTCAATCTAGTGGACTATCCAACTAGGCCTAAGAATATAGTTGATCATGGTCTAGGACCAAATGAGGAAGATGTTTACTCTTCACAAGAAGAAGAATAAAATGTCACTCCAGTTAGAGATTAGGGATCAGCTATTGATGATAGGAGTGATCCTGAAACCACTGAACTTTGCAAAGGTTTTTTCCATTGGACATCCTAGTACTCCAAATGCCTTACCTTCTAATGAGACCAATATTTAATATAATGAGGATAAGGAGATATAAGTCTTAGGATTTTTGGAATATGTAAGTAGATCTAGTGGCTCTAAAGAAGAAGAAGAAGAAAGTCAAGATGATGAAAGTGATAGTGGTAGTAAAGAGGATGAAGGTGAATAAGCTGTTGATAAAAATGAAGATGAAGAACATGTCTCTGGACATAATGATGATAAAATTAGTGGGAGTGATAATGACCATCATAAGGATGATCAAGGTGAAGACGTTGAAATGATTAGAGTTTTAGATCAGACTCGGTTAGAAGAACCTCATGAAGTTGTTGTTAAAGTAAGAGAAAATGCTAAAGTTTCTATTGATGTGGATGCTCAAGAAATTACTGTAGCTCACTTAGTTTATGAAATGACAAGACCTCATGTTGATGATGAGAAACCGATGGGGAAATCTCAAATTGAGGGGGAGCCACCAGAAAGAGAAGACCAAGCTAGTGAAGATAATCCACTTGGAAGAGTAAGGATTGATACTCTCACTCTTTTGGATGATGATGTAATGATTGAATGGGAATGTAATCCGGGGTATGTGGAACTAGGATTATATTATGAAGATTTTGAAGATGAATTTTTTTTACATATTGCAAGGGAATCAGGGTCTAAGACCCTTCCTAGTGACTCTGTCACTAAAGAATATTTTGAATGGTTTAAAGAAGAAGTATGCCTAGCTGTCATTATTTATGTTCATTCTTAGATGGTACATGAAATTCAGACAGCTAGAAGAGAAAACACTGAGATGAGTGATGGATTACACTCTCTCAGATCTTCAATAGTAGGAATGTGGAAGCCTATACTAGTGGTGTCTAGTTCTAGTTATAAATTAGGTATGATTGAGGCTGATGCAGTTACTATTGAAAAGAAAGTGATAGAGGATATTCAACCCAACCTTATTACAACTACTGAGACAATTATTTCAATCACTGCCCATAATAGGAAATTAATAACTGAAATTGATTCTTCCATAAATACTTTGACCTCAGAGTATAATGTTAGTGTGGAAACTATTTATAAGACATTGAAAACACATACCTTAACTCTTACTAATATTACTTCCACATCTGGTAAGACCTCTCAAACTCTGGATATTGAAGAAATCATAACTGTTGTAAAAGAGGAGATTAAAGATCAATTTCTTACCTCTGGTTTGAGAAACAAGAAAATATTAAGAAGAATAGTGATCGTGTGCATGATATGGTCAGATTCTATACCAAGGAAGCATCTTCCACTCAGGAATAGATTACAAAGGGGATTAATTCATATTTCTACAAGATTTACTCCAAGCACAAGTTGAAAATTCATTTTAAGTATTTGTTAGAAAATTTGACTATACCCATAGTTACAAAATCTTTCAAAGAACTAGTCATGAAATTGAGAGAATTTAATCCTCTTTTTTACAAATTCATAGAGAATAAGAATGACTTCCTGAAATCAATGAAGTATGGTTGTGAGGTTATTGAGGATATCATCATATTGTTAAATCCATATCTCCATGTACAAAGTGAAGCAATTGTAGTACCTACTACAAAACCTCTAGGACCTCCTGGATCCATGCTTACACCTCGAATGTCAGTTGATCAGGCTTTGACTCAAATTCACCCAGTGATACAAGAACAGGTTCAACCTCCTATATTGTCCCAACACAAACCCAGTATTGTACTAAATGTTCTTGAAGGAGTGATCCTACCTCCACTAAGAATTTCATCAGACCCTCTATCTTCTCAACCATCACCTCTTGGACCCTCTATTGATCCTTATAATAAAGGAAAGGAACCTATTAACCCTCAACCGTAGTCTGGATGATTCTTTGATGGGGCTGATTACTTTATTTTTTATATTTTTGTTTGGAGCCCTATAATAAATTGTATTTTCTTGATTAATGATTTTTTTGTTCTTTCCTATCCTCCATTTATATTTTCTCTATTAATTTTTTATACTTTTTATTTCTGTGATACCTGTCATGTTTTAGATAATACCAAAAGGGGGAGAACCAATTGGAATTATCCTTCTATACATTACCTTTGGTATCACTCTTATATATGTTTTTTAATTTTTCTTATCTCTCTTTGATACCACATATAATGATTATACTGATTATTGCCATGATTTATAATCATCAAAAAGGAGGATATTGTTGTCCCATATGAGACTGTTTTTCATACATTCTAGTATTAGTAGTTTTAATAATCATAAAACATGTCAATTCACAAATCACACTAATTCACAAATCAGGACAGTTCAAAAGTCATATAAATTCATATTAATCATATCAATTTGTATTAATCATGTCTAAAAATTTCAATCATCAATATTTATATTTCAATATGTGATATTATGTCTATATGTGATCTCACATAATTTGTGTAAATTCTATTTACATTTATATTGTAAGATAGTCTGGAAAAAAAACATATTCTAAGTATAACAGACTGACCCCAACAGAAGAGACTAGATACTGAAATTACAGACGACTTACCAATGCAAATTACTCACCGATGCAGATGAACTATCAATGAAAATGACTCACCGACGCAGAAAACCTATCGATGAAAATGAATGACCAATGCCGACGACCTACCGATGCAAATGACCCACTGACGCAGATGAATTACCGATGAAAATGACTCATTGATGCAGAAAAAATACCTTTAGTACAATTGACATACCTATGCATGGTTCTACCGACACAAGGACTCAATGACAGTTAAAACAAGTCACCTATGTAATGAGTCATTGACATATTGTAAGACCGAAAAATGACATACCAATGAGTTGAGTCACCGATAGAAGGAGATAATGACCAGGGACTTACCGATAGACTGTTTAAAATTTTTCTATTTTAAAATCATTTATAACGGTCATATTTTGAGTATTTTAATGTGACTGATTAAATTAATGCCATTTTGAAGACATCATAAATGAGGATGTTAGAAATACGAGGTACTGTGTCTACCTAAAATATATATTTTCAGGCTATAATAATATATATTAAAAAGAGATCACATGAAAGAAGACACACATACATACTTATGAAAAAACACAAGAATACATACTATGAGCATCATAATGAAGAAGGATAACACACAAGGAATCCTTAATTCCTAGTTTCTATTAACCAAAGAGATACCAATCATCAAATTTCCATCATCTCAGTATCATCCAAAAAAACTAAAGGAGAATAACTTCTCACCATACTGGAAGATAGAACACAGTGCTCCATGACACTCTGTTTTCAGTGTTTGTTTCCAGAAGAGGACTCAAGCTTCAACTATGATACATCAAAGAGTCTAGAGCTAAATCGAATCACACTCAAAGAATCTCTAATCCCTTCTTAATATATTTTTATCTACTACGTACCATTTAACTAAACCTTTGAGATATGTGTGTGTGTACTAAAAAAACACTGTCTCCTACGTTAAACTGGAGGATACTAGATATCCTCAAACACCAATCTATTTATAGTTTTTTGTCCCACATAGAACTATAGAAGAGGTCCTATGTGACCTGTTAATTTTTTTCCCACATAGAATAATGGAAGAGGTCTTGGGACCTAGATAGTCTTGTGTACTGTTGTTAACCCCAATCCAGGGTGTGGATCAAAGATTTATATATATATTTCTTGGTGGGAGGTGATCACCAAGTGGAGTGGATCATGTCTCGGCATGAGACAGATCTAATTGTTTTATCTGCTATGTTTTTAATTTAGTGTTTATCTATTTTAACTTATATTTTAGGAAACTAAATTTTACTTTGATAGTGATTCTTGGATAGTAATTATAATTTTTTTCCTTATTAGAGTAGTTTCAAAAGTTATATCAAAGTTATATTAATATATAATATTGTTATAAATAAGAATTAATTAATATTATGAGAAACTATTTAAATAGTCATACTATTATAATTTTACTACCTTGGTTAACTTGCATGTTTTATTTTAAATTGGGGGAACTTTATAAATTAACCTTTTTAATAGAATGTTTTATAGGAACTCAATTTACCCCCCTCATGAGTGTCCTACTCTGAACAAAATTATCATATTTGGAATGATAGAATTTTTCCATATCTTATGTCCATTGGATATGATGTTCTAAAAGCAGCAATAGATGGGTTTCCTCATATTTATTTTAAAGTCTCTCTTACATCTTTTGATAAGAAGAATCTTGAGAATGATGGAAGGGCCAAGAATTATATATTATCACCACTTTTTGAATGGGAATTATTAAGAGTGAAATGATTTTCTACAACCAAATGTATAAGGTATAAATTGAAAAAAATTTACAAAGGCAATACAAAAGTGAAGAAGTAAAATTTATAAATCTATAGATTGAAATATCATGATTTCATGATGGAAGTGATGTTGAATCCAAAAACCCAGTTGAGTATGGTATTTAAAAGACTTTTATTGAAATAGTGAATGATGAATAATTATGAAGTATAAATTTTAAAGGAAAAAAACACTCAACTTGAATATCATTTGAAAGAAAATTTGAAAAAATGTCTGAGAAAGATCATAAGACTGGAAAAGAAAAAAGAAAACATTAGAAGATGAATGTTCCTAAATAAGAAATCAATAATGTTTTACTAATGAGAATAAAGGCTAAGAGAAGAGATTGATGAAAATAATAAATATCATGAAGAGGAAAAGAGTCACAATGACCATCTGGAGGTGATGATGAATGAAATAGAATAAGAGTTGGAACTTTTCCAACAAAAAATTTCTAAATCTAAATTAATAAATAAAAGGTTCCAAAACATTATCACTGAAGTTGTAAAAAGTTCTCAAAATAATATATGAGAAAAGGATCAACAAAATTTACCTTCAATGGGTGAGAAAAATATGGATTTTTTTACTGAAATTAAGAATACTAGGAAAGTTATGTATGTGTACATGACTAAAAAAGTTGGTAATTTAGAATTCTCAAAGAATCCGAAGTCTGAATTGATTTTGAAACAATATGAATTTGAAAAAATATCAAATACTTCTGTTTCTGATAATTAAAAAAAGAAAAATAAAACTCTAATTAATAATAAAAAGGCCAATGGTTTAGAAAACAAAGAGAAGAAGGTGGATAAGAGATGTATTTGTAATTCCGTCTAGAATTGATGTTTTAGAGTAAAACAAACATTTTATGGATATTGATGATATTTTTGTGGATTTGGACACATAGAAAATTTGTGTTGGTTCAACCAACAACATTAATATTGTTCCATAGGTTATAAAAGGTAGTGTTTGAGGGGGGTCAATATCCTTAAAGGAAGAAGTTTGAGAATTTTATTTCAGAGAAACCTGAGAAGGTTTGATTAAAGGATTAAAATAGGTTCCAACCATTGGAAACTATTTCTAAAATATGTGATCAACCTAGAAACTTTGAAAAAATATGTCTTGTTTTATTACCGACACAACGACTGTTTGTTAACAATTCTCAAAAGATAGAGGTGAAGAAGGAAAAGAAATATGAAAAAGCTCTTATTATTGAAACTATATTGAAATCCATAAAAGGAGAACAAACATGGATTTTTTATAGTGTTTTTTCTTATCATATGATAGGAGAATTGAAATTGTGGAAGAGTACGAAAGATTTTAAATAAGGAATGATGAAAGTTGGTAATGAGGAATCCCTAAGAATCAAAAGTTATAGATTGACCATCATTAGAAAAATAAAAGTTGAAATCTAGTAAATCATTATATGTTGATGGGATGAAAAACAATTTTATATGTGTTTCATGATTTTTGATGAGGGTAAAATAGTTATCTTTAGAAAATATGAATATGTGGTGAAAAGTGAAGAAGATAAAAAGATTGTTATAAGAGGCCAACATACAGAAAGAAATCTGTTTCACATTGGTGAAATACAAAACTATTATTTCATGATTATGGTGAAAAGGAAAAAATTGCGGCATAAGAGTCTAAGAAACATGGGTCAAAGAAACATGAGAATTTTATTTAAAGGATATATTTCTCGACACATTCCAAACATTCCAATAAGAATAGATTGGTGTTTCCCTATTTTTCATAAATGAAAGATTTCAAATGTTGTGCATAATAATGTTGAGATTGGTTCAAGACAATACCTGTAGCTGATTCATTATGATAATTAAGGGCTGATGAGAAAAAAATAAACAAATATAGATATGTAATTTATTAATTTTATTGATTATTTTAATTTCATTACTTGCCTTATGTATATGAAACAGAAATCAAATACATTGAAAAGTTTCAATAGTTTTAGAAGGAATGTAGGAAGGGAATGTGAGTATTCAAAAAATAAGTTGAGAAAAAAATGGTGGTGAATAAAGAAGTAAAGAATTTGAAATTTATCTTGAGAATCATGTAATTAGGCATGAGTATTGTTACCCATACACTAACCAACAAAATGGGGTTTCTAAAAGAAAGAAAATATGTTCTGTGGAAATGTGAAGAACTATGTTACATGAAGATCGTCATTCTCATTACTTTTGGAGGAAATTAATCTGTACTATGGTTTATATTTAAAATCATTGTTTCTACAAGAATATATCATATAAAACTCTATATGAATTGTTTTATGACAAAAATTCAAGTTTGACACACTTAAGAGTTTTCAAGAGTCAATGTATTATAAAGAAAAAGGGCGGAATCTTTAGAAAGTTTGACAAAAATGGTTAATATATAATTTTTCATGACTATGCTCTAAAAGGAAGAGGATATAGATGTTTCAACAAAGAAACCTGAATAATTTTTGATTTAGTTTATTTTATGGTAATTGAAAAGGCAGAGTCAGATAAATTTATTCAATAAAATGAGAAAGTTGAGAAATATTGTTTTGAAAGCAATTATGATAAGGATATAGATAATTATAATCTATATAATGAATAAGAATAAGAATCTGCTATTTCTAGTGACGTGGAAGATACTAAAAAAATATCATCCTAGGATGAGGAAGTAAGTGTAATATGAGAACATTATTGGTGATCAATATTAGAAGTATAAAAATATAAGAACAACCAATTATGTTACACATACTTCTTTGTATTCAAAAGTGGAGCTGAATAATGTAGAAGAATATTTTGAGTATTCAGAATTGGTTTAAGCCATGAATGAAGATTTGGATCAAATTGATAAAAATGATAGATGTGAAATCATACCCAATCCAGAAAACAAAAACATCATTGATATAAAATGGGTTTTCCAGAACAAACTGAATGAAGAAGGTGATGTTATAAGAAACAAAGAAAGATTGGTTTGAAAAGGGTATTCATAAATTGAAGGTATTGATTTTGATAAAACCTTTTCTCTAGTTTAAATGTTAGAAATAATCATAATATCTCTTGCTATTTCTACACAATGAGGTTACAAGATATTTCAAATGGATTTCAACATCACATTATTATATTGTGTTCCTGATGAGGAAGTTTACATTGAACAACCTTATAAATACATTTTTGGGAAAGATGAAAGTTATGTGTGAAGATTGAATAAATCCTTGTATGGGATAAAACAAGCTTTGAGGGCCTAATATTCCAAATTCATTACATTCTTAAATAATACGAGTTTTAAGAAAGAAAGAGTGGATATAAATATCTACATCAAAGAAAGTCAATATTATTCCATCATTATAATTGATTATGTTGATGAATGTATCTTTGCTGGGAATGATGAAAGAGGTTTTGAATTGTTTTCTGAATAAATAAAAAAGGGTTTGGAAATTTCAATGCTGGGGGAAATTAAATACATTATTGGGTTACAAATACAATAAATTAATTAGAACATTTTCTTTCTAAAAAAGTATGCTAAAGAACTTCTTAATAGGTTATGCATGGAAAACTGAAAACTTGTTTCCATAGCGATATCAGTGGGAACAAAGAGGAGAAAATATAGAGAAGGAAAAGAAGTTGATCAAAAATAATTTCAATAGCTGATTGAAAGTTTTTAATATTTGAATGCATTATGAACCTAAATTTTTTATTTTTTTATTCTATGTGTAAGATCTCAGAGTGCTCCAAAATAATAACATTTACTTATTAGAAAAGAAATTCTAAGATTCATCAATAGAATAACTTATTTAAGAATAAGTTATGAATGCTCATATGGAATTGATTTTTTTTTGTGTATTTAGATGCTGCTTGAGAAAGAAATATTGATGATTGAATATCCACATCAAGTGAAGTATTCATTATGTGAAAGAATTGTATTAGTTGGAATTCAGAGGAATATATTTCAGTAACTCTCGATATGGCTGAAGTTGAGTTTTTTACTGCTACCCAAGCCACAACTCAACTTATGTGGATGGAAGATCAATTGGAATATCAACATGTTGAAGTGATGTTACCCTTGCTCTTGGGTTTTGATAATAAAAGTTCAATCAATCTCACCAGGAATCCAGTTCAACATTATCATTCAAAACATATTGATATCAAATTTCATTTCATTAAAGAGAATGTGGAGAAAAATGAATAGAAGCTGAAGTATGCTATGCCATCGGAACAAGTTGCCAAAATTTTCTCAAAACCATTCCTGAAGGAATCATTCTATAAATTGAGCTTTTAACATTTGTTTACAAACTATTTATCATCAAGGTTGAGGTATGTTTTTCAGTCCTCTCTTTCATCTTACCCTTGGATAGTGTTATCAAGAGGGAGAATGAATTATTTCATAAATCTATCAAATTAATGTATGTAAAAAAAGAGTTGTCAGTATGCTATGAATTCAGAATTGTATTATGATTTAACTCTTATAAATGTTTGTTGGAATGGTTGTAGGAAACATGTTTTATTGTTTTCTAGGAATTAAGAAGATCTAGGGAAGTGAAGCTGAGGAAGAAAGATAAAGTAGGTTTTCAGAATAACTACTTTTGGGCAGCATGGATTTTCTTTTAATAATTATTGTTTCCTATAATGAGTTAGATCACATATAATTATAATTGTTGAAAACTAATCCAATTATTGAGGATACAATGTTTAGTGACTCATGAAACTTGGTTGACAACAAAATCCAAAGGGGGAGATTGTTAGGACAAAACTGACGATGATGGTGATTTTTTTTCAAGTGTTGTATTTTGATTCCAGGATTTTTTTAAAGAAATATAGTCACATGGCTTTTTATTTGGTGAAAATATGACACATACATTATTTTTCAGAAACAATCACACTCACCTTGGGTTCGTTATGGGTAAAGATAATAATGATTGTAATCAGATTCACACTGAGTTTGAGAATAAAGGATCAATCATTTTAAGGAAGAATATTTTTGGAAGTAAATGGTAATTGGGTTCACTATGGATCTGATGTGGAAGAAGTGTTTGTATTGATGGATAATCAGAGTCTACATGACTACAATGAAATAAAAGTAATAATACTTTTCTGATTTATATTTCACATAAATCATAAGTAAGAGGTAAAACTTTTGATGCATGCTTGATGAAACAAATGGGGAGTGATAGATATGTTTCCATTTATATTCAGAATGATTAGACCTAGATGAAAATAAAAAGGTGTTGGTGATATTATTCAGGCCAAATAAATTCAGGACAATCATATTCAGGTATTTGAAGGAAATAATGTTGGCGAGGATGAGGAAGAAACAATTTGTACTGAAGAATTCGTATCCAGGCCAATCGTACCCAAAATAATCGTACATAGAATGATCGTATCTAGGATGATCATTATTAGGATGATTTTATCTAGGAAAATCGTAATCAGAAAGATCATAATCATGAAAATTATATTCAGCCTGATTATATTTGAGTTAATTTATTTCTAAGAAATCATACTCAGGTGAGAATAAAATAAATAAGCTATAAATAATGGAAAGTTACGATACATTGCAAAGTAAATCTGACAATAATGATAATTTTATCGAATGGATTCATTGTTATTATGTAAATCATGATACAAGAACATTTTTTGGAATGAAGAAAGTTGTTTAATCCAAAGCTATTGACACTAGTCCATTGTATTCAACATTCCATCATACTCAGGTAGAATTGTTTTTCAAAAAAATCCGATGGAAAAGGAATTGAGAAGAACCTGATGAATATCGTATTGATAGGGACCAATCAAAAATTTAGTCAACCATTTTAAGATGGTTGAATGACACTCTTAATGAATTGATAGATGAAATCTGATTTTTCTTCAAATGTCTTCATTAAGTGGGTCAAGAGTTGAATTAAATTCTTTCCTTTCCGAGTTAATTTTTTAAGTGGGCCAAGATAATAAGTGCGGAAGTATAATTTATTCGAGAGAAGAGACAAATGAGTTTGTTGAATGTTCTAGACATTCAAAAGAATTATTTTATTCAATTGATATAGATCATCATATTTAGTAATTAAAATTGTATCCATTTCTTTATACATTTACATTCAACTGATACAATTCTTTATTTTTATGAAATCTGATTGATATTAAGAAGAGATTAAGTATAAAGAAGATTTAAGAAGGATTAATAAGAATTTATATATTCATAAATGCACCTGAATGTTTAGGGTAAATTGATTTTTGTGTAAATTTTTTCAAGTGGTAATGGTTTTGGGATTCCCACCAAAACATCTTAGGGGTAATCTATAAAAGGTGAAAAGTACATCATACTTTTCTGATGACCAATTTACTTTTCGTCGTAGAAGATAGAGAAGCTCCATGTTTTTAAAGAGAAGAATATGTTTTTGTACTGAGCCTTTTTTGAAGAAGTTTCAGAAAAAGAAGTGAAATGATAAGAGACATGATCATAATGTTGTATTCAGACGATTATTATACTCAGTGATTATCGTATTCAGCTATTTACCATATTTGGATTCTCAATAGTATTCGGCTAATCATTGTATCAGGATGGATAATTGGTTCAGAATTTACATACTGGGATTTCCCAACTGAGGAAGATGGAGTTCTAAATTGTCTCTAATCGTACTTATTCAGTGCCATATCTTTTTCTATTGAGCTATTCTGACATATAAATAATTGTACAGGGATAAATTTACCAGTGAAAAACATATAGGAGAGAATCGTACTAAGATGAATCATCTTAGGGAGAATCATAATTGGAGGAATCAGACAAAATAAACATATAGGGAAAATCATACTATGTTTTTCCTTATCAATTTATAGGAATTTCTTACCATTACACAAACATTGCATTACCCTATTTGTTCTAAGAGGGTTCACACGTACTTTTGGATTGTGTTCAAACCATTACATGAGTGAAAGGTAATATCCTAATCATTGTAATCCAAGGATTTTTTTCTAATGGGTTTTGTGGTATTGGATTGTATCCAAACCATACTAAGGATGTAGCTATTCATATTGAATAATGAACCTTATAAATACTAATGTTCCTATAGATGTTTGTTGGAATTTTTTTCAATAGGGAATAAAATCTTTAAAAAGTGGTGAAGGTTGTATCAATTGTAAGGAAATATAAATGGAAAATTATCACTAATTCACCCCTCCCCCTATCGGTGATACAATTATCTCAACTGGGCACTTTCACACACTTCAAGAATTATTTCTATATTGTCCTGACCCGACACACTCTGAATAGTAACCAGACCTGTGAAATTATCAAGTTGTATCCTAGAATCAATTATAGATAAATAACTAATAATCATATGAAATACATAACCATTTTATCTTAAATATAAATAAAACACCAAATGGTAAAAATATTATGCGAAAAACATACATACTATTGAACAGTCTCAATCACATTATTGTATGATCAAATATATAGAATAAGAATAAGAAAATAAAGAAAAAAAAATAAATTTATATAATGATCATCTATATTCCTAGAGCCTCACCTCATCCAAAACTGCAAATCCCATTCAAAATTCTTAAGCTCGATCATGTAAAACCATATGCCTCAACTGAACCTAGAACTATATAAAGTGAGGGTTTCTCAATTACCCAAGTGGAATGGTAGTATATGAAGTGTGTGATTGTGTGTAAATACCTTACTATGGAACAACAAACTTGATCCCATACTATACCATCAATTTAGTGATTTGTTCATGTGAAATGCCCTAATAAAATAAAAAACTACTAAAATAAACAAATAAAACCACCATCAGTACCGGATTTAGCCTAATGCCAGAATGTATCTAAGATCATTATGTAGACTATGCCAAACTATGTACAAATTAACATAATATTTTTTCATACCTTATGCCCATTACCTTGATTGACCATATATGCTTCAACCAGTTCTAGGGTATCTATGAGCACATCATGATAACCGCATTTCCCAATACAATAGACTTGGGTTTCCCCAGTATTCATATCAATTATTATGAACCTCCCATGTTGGAGTAATATCATCTAGTAATAACACAATACTCCCTTATGAATGTTTTATTAGCTAATACATAATCCCATTAGTATCACATACCTCCCCTATGAGAGTTTTCTCAGTGATATATTAATAAAAACACCATACTGGTGTTTTCTTAGACATCAATAATATATAAATAAGCACCATACAATGGGAATTATCCTTAAATAATAGGAGACCACCCATATGGGTGCTATCCCAAAAATTAGATAGACCACCCCTAATGGTGTTTCCTCAAACATAAATAAAATACCTCCCAAGGTTATTTTCTAAGTCCCATCATAAAATAAATAAAGTACAGGGGTTGGATAAATGTTTACACTCTTAATCTCAATCAAAACCAAAGCACACCTCATTACTAGGGTCAAAATATCACTGGGGAACCCACATGGGTACTTCTAAACAAATCTATAAAACCCGAGCCCATGCCCGTTACTATGGGGTAACACATCCCTAACCAATTCATAATCATGTTATGATGTCATATGGAAATAATGGTATAAATAATAGGAAAACAACTATGAAGACAATATAAAGTCCATCCTAGAATCTAAAATTTCTCAAGTTCAGTCACTATCTCAACCCAGAGTCATGCTACAACAAATTAGGGCCAAATAGTACAAACCCACTACATTACTCCATAAGGAAGGTCCAAGGGAACCTACATTAGTGACTTTAACTATGGATTATTTCATTTGATATAGTTTCATCCCTATCAGGGGTCACAACATTCTATGGTATTCAACAGTCGATACCTTAACCATCGATGACTGAGGAATAGGACCAGTGCACAAGGCCCAATGTGGTATTCACACTTTGTTTTATTCAGGGAATATCAAATTAATTAGAAAATTAATAAATACCTAAAACATTTATATTAATCATTCCAATTCACTCAATAGTGTTTCTGAATAACCCATGCATCATAAATCAAATTCACAAAATCCATAGGGATGGTGCATAATGAAGACCGTTATTGGAAGAAGTCTTAGTTACCATGGGTATGGGATTTATGTTCTTATCTTGGACTGTTATGTTTTCTTTTTGTTTTCAACTAGTGCATCACATATGAGGTTTTATATTTATTATTTATGAATTACATGATTTTTGGATATTGGAACAATGTGGAAGGAGGCATAACATTCTTCATATCAAGAATGTCGGATTCATATGATATATAGCTCTGTTAGTGTGACTATTTTCACTAACAACTGAGGTTCATTTGTTTAAAGTGTTAGTAACTTCTCATATTATATTTTCCTGTATAAGTATTTATTGGAATTCAACTTAGATAGAAAACCTTATGTATATTAATTTTATTCTTATGGAAGGCCATGAAGATCTACGAAGATACACCGATGATGTATTTCTATGGGCATGGGAGGTGATATAATCCTATCATGCAATAGCCAAAACTTTTATATATTAAAATTACATTTTTAAATGAGAAACTGCCTTATTAATAAACGAATTAGTAGAAAACATGTGCACAAATTTTTCAATTTTGAATAATTTTAAGGACTCTGAAATTTAAAATACAATTATGCATGTTAACCATTGATAATATAGTTGTTTAATAGTAATCATATGACTACTATATACAAAGGTTTATGGTATATTCCAATTCAGACAGAAGAAATAATCAATGGCATCGACTAGTAGGACATACCCTATAAATCCCATTTATAGGTGCTTTTGAGGGAGATATAAACCTTGGGATTTTACCTTGACCAATCAAAAGATGATATTTGAGAAATAAATCATGATCAAAACCATTAACATGAGAATTTAAAACCCATCATGAATAGAGATGAAACTATGTACACTAAACCAACCCAAGAAAATATCACCATCTTGCACCTTACTCTTAAGGAATTCAATGGTTTTATAAAGGGTTATGTATCTTGAGCATAATAGTTAAAATTTATATATGATTATTTTGTTCTAATAAATTAGTGATTATATCTCTCATTTTAATTTTACTATAAAAATATTAAATAATAATTTAGATAAAATTGGGTTTCAATAAAATGAAACACATATTATATTTAATGGAAATATATATTTTCAATCAATATTCTATTTTTAATATAATATATAATTTTTTTAAATAAATGATATTTTAATATAAATTTTTATTAAATAATATTTATTAAATATAAATTATTATATTAATTTTCAATGATAAGAAAGTCTAAGGTAAAAAAACTATTATTACACCCCCATATTTTTCAATAAATGTTGATTTTTTATTTTAATGTGTAAATTATAATACTTTTAGAATATTCTTATTACAATAAATATAATTCTTGAAATCATAATTTTGAAATTATCCATGCATCCAAAATTAGTATATTTTATTTCAAAGAAATAGCAGAGGATAAAAAATAGCTGAAGGAGTTCTAATTTATAGAATCCCAAGGGTGTTAAAATTAACTACACAAATAAATTTAGTGGGATGGAATCCTATTATAGTAAAGATTGTGCATGGGTTACCCAGAGAGTAAAAATTAGCAAGGAAGTTGGATAACTTACTACCCTCCCTCCAAGGGTGAGAGAGATTCATGTGGCTATTGAAATGAGTCATGTATCTCCATACGAATAAAATGATAGACCAAATATTATCAATAGACTTTTTGATGGACTTGATCAGAATAAGTGATTCAGTTTCAACCATATTTAGAATGATACCATGAAAGAGAAATAAAAATAACATGTTTTGTGGTTATTTTTTAATTTTATAAAGACATGATTAATCCTCCAAAAATTATATTATATTTTATGTTTTTAAAATCATTTCTTTATAAAAATTACTCACATAAACATTACAAAGGATATTATTTTAATGCGATTGTTTCATAGAAAAAAATAATGAACAAAAATCTACATTAGAGGAAACCAAGAGATGTTTTGTGGTTTTGAATAACTATCATAGAGAGTAGAAAACATATGTTTGGAAATTAAAAAATAACATTGAAATATTTTACTATGAAAACCCACTCAACATCCCATTTATTTTTAATAAAAAACCATGGAACATGAAATTAATCTATTCTTCCCTCTCTATATCCCTCCCAAGGTTCCCCCAAGCTCTTAATAATCCCCCCAAAATATTTTTGAAGTATCCTTTCAAGGTAAGGTATCCTCTCTCGCTCCTCTTTATTCCATCAAATATTTTATGTAATGCATTCTGTTTTTCAATTTTTCTTGTTGGGATATATTCTAAAATATCACTATTACAAGGTTTATGTTGTCCAAATGATAATATAACCCTTTATCTCTCATTATTACCTCCCATGAATCATTATTTACCCCCTTTATACTTTTGAAATTATACTTAGATTTGTTTTTTCAATTCCAAAATTTTATATTTTGAATACCAATAACTATTTCCACTAAAGGTTATTAACCTCTATGTACCTATGTTTCATTGATTAGAGATATACATGTATATAACACACACTTCTTGATAATGGGTTTAAATGTGATAAAATTGTTCCTTATGGTGAATGATCTATGTGGAACACATGATCATGTACAAATTATGATTGGTGTGACTAGATAGTGCACCAATGAATTGAGTAAAATTTTAGTCCCATGAGATGTCATGGATGGGAATTAGGAGTAAAAATAATCATTTGTGAGAATCTTTCCACCATGTGATGTTTCCTTGATAGTTAGCCTTGAATTTTTTATGAAATGATTTATTATATTTCCACATTCCCATGTTTCTTTTATATTATCATTTTTTATCATGCCTCATTTTACAAGATTATGATTCTAAAAATTCATATGTAACATTTATATGCCTGTTGGATCACATGTACTACATTACCATGTTATTATTTTTTCCCTTATTAGGATTTATGGATCACCCATTTCTTTTATATATCCCTAGGTTATCCCATGTAGTTTTAGAAGAATAATTTAATTTTAATATCTTCTTAAGAAAGTTTTCAATAATATTGTTGTATCCATGTTTAAAGTTGATGTGATATGTACCTACTTTCCTAAATAAACTAGGAATCCAAATATTTCAGGTTTTACTATGTTTTATGTTATATAATAAATTTTTAATTAAGGTGTATTAAATATATGGGTTTCCATCAATTGAATCAAAGGAAAGGTAGTTATTTTTGGATTAGGATCATAAAACACGTGTGAAATCATTTGGGATAAGACTAAACATAATAAAATATCCATAATTGTTTTAATGTATAGACTAAGTGGTTTACAAGAAAAAAATCCATGTTTCAATAATATATGTGGATGTGGATTTAGTATAGTGGTACATAGGGGTAATAACCCTAAAAATGTTACATTAAGTTGAACTTAATCATCACTCGGTGTGTGAAAATAGGACTTAATACACACCTAGTTGACACTTCTGGAGTATGTGGATTGGTAAATTCATAATCTCTTTATGAACCATTATTAAGTGAACAAAAACTCCCATAATATTTTAGGTTAGGAAATATATTATGAATATCTTATATTGAAGTCAATAAATTCCTAGGTTAAGTTATATATGTCATTTATGAGTTATCCATTTAATTTTCATGGGTCACCAATTATGTTATTATAATTTTAAAAATACTCATCCATACTTTCCACTTATTCTTTCAAATGGCTTGGAATAAGAGGAATCAATTAAAAAACTATAGTGAATAAAAAATGTAATGAATTCCCAAATGAAATTACTAACCTAATTAGAGAAGGAATCAAGCACGTCATGAAAATACCTTCTCAGTAGACTCATGTCTTGAAATTAAACTTGAATATGGAGGAATTCTAGATGCCCAATAAAAACAACCAAGTGGCATTTGATTCCTTTATGAGACAAAGGCCTCAAAATTTTAGTGGATCTTTCAATCCCTTAATCATAGAGAAATGGATCATCTCTATTGGAAAGATCGTCTCCATACTTTAATGATTTTAGAAAGAGAAGGTCATAATATATATCTATTACAATGAGGGAGAATCTGATCAATGATGGTCTTTAAAAGAAAATACCAAGACTGAAAAAATAGTTGATGTTATGGAGTGGAATAAATTTCCAAGAATATATATCAATAAATATTTTCCTTACACTGTTTAACATAAAATGGATAGGGACATCCTCAGCCTCAATAAAAGGGATGATGAATCCGTGGGGGCATATATAGAAAACTTCATAAGACATGAATGATATGCATCCATATTTTTCATTACCCTTGAAAGTAATTTTGAACAATTCTTTGGTGGGGTCAAGCCAAGTATACAAAATGAATTGGAAATTCAGGACATTGATAGCTTTGAAGAAATTATTTGATATAACCCTAAATTTGTAATGGAGTTTAGTGAATCTCACGATTCTCATGGGGATAGGAAGTGTAAAATATTGTTTAATTTTTTTCAGTATGATGGAGAAATATAACAGTGGAATGAAATACCAAATCCAACTTATCAAATTTGGGGGATGAATAATCCTAGAAATTACCTAAAGTGAATGAGGTAATGGTTTATTTGTGGTAAGGAAGGAAGTTTTGAAAGGAATATCCTATTAGAGAAACCCCCCAATGTGAAGGAATGAAGGAATTATCTAATCAACCCCTATCAAGAAGTATAGTATTTTAATTTCAAGGAAAACATTCCTTATGAAAGTCAATTACCAAAGCCAAGGTTTTTCATAGACAATCAATGCCAATAACCTCCAATGTAAAAATGGAATGTTTATGCAATCACAAATGCTAAGGTGGATCCCAAAAATGAGGTAGTGACAAGTATTCTATTTATTCATTCAAGGATAATTAAGATTATTTTGTATCATTTAAGATTATCAGAACTATTCAAAAAACATCAAAAATCATAAATTTATTGGTTTCCATGAAAAATGAAAATTGGGAAATTATTTCATTCCAAGTATATAAATCCTCCCCTATTTGAATTTATGGGATTACTATACCAGTGAACCTTGTTATACTCCATTTAAAATAATTTGATGCAATTATGGATTTTTATTGGATTTACTTATATAAAGAAAACATAAATTTCTAAGAGAAGGAAATCAACCTCTATATTTAAAATCACCATCTGATTCTATAAAAGTTTATAGAGGAGGATGAATCTTATTTAGTACCAATACCTCAATCAGGTATATTATTTATTGGTGATAAATTTTATCCATATCAAATTAATGATTGAAAAGAGTGTATCATCTCTGATGACATGCCCATTGTGATAGAATTCACTAATTTTTTTCCTGAAAAAGTTCCTAGTTTTCATCATAGATAAGAAGTTGAATTTTAAATCAATATTATACCTAGAGGATAAAAAATATCCCAAGTCTTTATATAAAATGGTTTTTGTTGAGACTGAGGAGCTAAATAATAAACTCTTAGAGAATCTAGATAAAGGGTTCATACATCTATGTACTTCATCATGAGGTGAACTAGTCCTCTTCATCAAGAAGAATGATGGGTTAGTACACCTCTGCATTGATTATCATGAGCTCAACAAGATCATGACAAATAATAAGTTTCACCTAACAAAGATTGATTTATTTTTTAACTAGATTTGTGGAACCCAATATTTCTCTAAGGTGAATCTTCAGTAGATATACTCTCAAGTAAAGGTGAACAAGCAGGATATCTTGAATCCAACCTTTCATATAGGGTATGGGCACTATGAGTTCGTAGTGATTCCATTTGGATTCATAAATTCTCCAACAATCCTCAAGGAATTGATGAATAAAATCTTTAGAGATTACATTAATGTTTTAGTATTTATAGATGAAATTTTCATCTACTAAAAAATAAATGAAAAAATGGGGATAATTTGAATATTGTATTGAATACCTTCTAAATGAAAGATGTATGAGAATTATAATAAATGAAAATTAGGGTTGGATAAAGTAACATTCCAAAGGAATGTTCTCACAAATAAATTAATATCTATGGACCATTCAAAAAATTGTCTGTTAAAGGATGGACCATACTAACCTCTATGACAGATATCCACAGTTTCCTTGGAATATCTGGGTAATATCATCGATTTGTGGGAAACTTCTCACAATTTTCAATCCCATTAACCATGCTAACTCGAAAGGGGGTAATTTTTTTTGGAAATATAGAATGTGAGGAAAGTATTAAAGATGTTAAGAAAAGGATTATCACTGCCCTTGTGCTCACATTACCCACAATTGGGGATTTAAATTTATCTAAAATGATGTATCTTAAAATGGTTTGTGGTTTTTACTCATGTAAGATAAAAATTTAATAGCCTATGCCTCATTCCAAAAAAAATATATTCATGCATAGAACTACCCAACCCATGATATAGAATTGGATGTGGTGATCATCACATTAATGATTTGAAAAAATTATCTCTATGGGGAGAAGTGTGATATATATATTGATCATAAAATCCTCATATATTTAAATAAAAGGATCTTAATATGAAATAATAGAGGTGGTTCGATATGTTCAAAGATTATTATTTTTCAATCCATTACTTTCTTAGGAAGGGGAATAACTTGTCCTATTCTCTGAGTAGGAAGGACCCTGGAACCATATCCATGAGGAGTATTTGAAGGGATCTAATATTATTGGTCATGAGAAATATGAATATGGGAAGAATAAAATTATATTTATCCCAAATTTCAAAAAAAAAATATTCAACAATATATATTTGAGAGGAATAATGAGGCATAGAAAGATGATGAGGTAATATAGAAGAAGGTAGCGAATATTATGGAGTTCAAATTTTTCTAAAGGAGTAAAAAGTTTTGGAACCCATATATGTGTCCCATAAAAATTAGAACTAAAGAGGGAAATTTTAAATTATCCATATAGACCATCCTAATATATTCTTCCAAGAAGAAGTAATATGTATAGAGATATGAAGAAATATTTATGGCGGGATAATATGGAGAGAGAGACTGAAAAATTCAAATCGTGATGTTTGGTATGCCAAAAATTAATTGATTAATGACATAAGTCTATGGGTATGATATAACCATTTCCCAAATCAGTATAAAAATGAGAAAATATAACATTGGTTTTTATCGTAGTACTCACCAGGACATTTTTAGGTAATAAGTCCTTCTCGGTGGTAGTTGATTACCTTATAATATATGGAATTTCCATTTCTATCAAGGATTAATTTTCTATTGACCAAATATCTAGGATATACATAAGGTATGTGGTAATACTATATTGAGTCTTTCTCACAATTGTATCTGATCATGATATGAGGTTTACCTCAATGTTTTGGATAATACTTGATGAATAATTTAATAAATAACCGTGATTAAACACTTATTATCACCCTCAGAAGGATGATTAGTCTGAATAGACCATTTAAACTATTTAATATTGGATATGATCATGTTTAATGAATTTCCTTGGATTTTGTGATCAACAACTTCCCCTAGTGGAGTTATCATGTTTCAACATTTTCTATTAAAAAACTTCAAATGGAACCTTATGTGGATATATATGGGATGATGTGTCAGACTTCGACATGCTTGGATGCAGATTAAGAGAGGAAGAGGATGGGACCTGAACTTATCCAAGATAGGATAGAGAAGGTTCAAATGATTATGTGACATATGAATTCCATTCAAATTCTATAGAAATTAAATATAGATAATCATCAATGGGACCTAGATTTTAGGTTAGAGATAAAGTGTTACTCTATACATCTCTATAATGCATAGTAAAAGATACAACAACTACTTTGATATCATTGATCACATCAGAGTGGTGGCCTATTTTCTAACACTCCCACCTAACTTATCTTAAGAACACTACGTGATCCACGTATCCATCTCTAGGAAGTACATTACAAAACCCTCACAAGTAAAAAAATATATTATTTACCATTGGAGAGTGATATTTCATACAAGGATCAATTGTGAATATCTTAGATAATACACACAAATTTCCATATGACAAGACAAATCACATAGTCAATAAACTATACAAGTACCACTTGTTTGAGGAACCATCATGGAAACTGGAAGAGGTGATGAAATTGAAGTAATATTTTCTATTTTTGTGTATGAAATGAAGATTTTTAGGGTGAGATTTTTTAATGGGGGAATAATAAAATGACCTGAAATTTTAGAAATGAAATTATATTTTTAAATGAGTAAATGCCTTATTATGAAATGAAGTTATAGAAAACACATGCAATAATTTGGCTATTTTGAATAGTTATATGTTCTTTCAAATTCAATACACCATTTTTAATATTAAATTTTGAAAATATAAACCTTTAATAGTGATCTTATGACTAGTATATTTAAAGGTTTATTATAATGTACGATTGAGACATACAGAAGAAGCAATTTCCTCGACCAGTAGGATCATACCCAATATAACCCATTTATCAATGTTTTCAGCATAGATAAAATCAATGGTCTTTAACCTTAACCAATAAAAAACTAAGATTAAATAAATAAATAATGACTGAATCTTTTTATGGTATATGTTTAATCTCCTAGAGATCCTTACCCAAACCATGCATGCTAAACCACCCAAATAAAATCTCACAATCATGCACCTTACCCTTAGAGCATTCACTAGTGTATTAAAGGGTTATATATCTAGAAACTGATAGAATGAAATTATATAAGTTCATTTTTTTTAAAATATTTTAATGATTATATATATCAATTTATTATTACATTAAAATGATTAAATAATGGTTTTGAAAAAAATTGTTTTAAATGAGATGAAATAGAAATTGTATTTATGGGAAATATATAGTTTCAATTAAGACACTATTTTGATTAAAATAAAGAATTATTGAAATAAACTATATTTTAATATTATTTTAATAATATATTAATATTAAATAATATTTATTAAATATAAATAATAATAAAATTTTATGAAGTAAAAAAATAATTTTTATATGGGTCAGAAAACTATTATTATTAAAAACAATTTTTATTTGAGAAATGCACTATTTTTATTTAAAAGTATAAATTATCATATATAGAAAATATTATTTATTAAATAAATAATATTTTTTAAATCATCATGTAAAAATTATCCAATGTATAATATTTCATAATTTTTGGAGACAATTAAAATTTTTGGTATACATAAAATATAGTATAAATATTCGATGTGTATTATGTCATCATAATGACCCAAAAGTGATGTAATATATTCCATAAATGTTATACATTACCAAATATAGATTTAAAAATTAAAATAATTTTTTGATGTTATTTTATTGATTTCGTGAATCCTTAATGAATCCTCCAAAATCTATGTCATATTTTAATGTTTTAAAATCAGTTATTTATTCATATTTCATCCTTATATATCACTAAGGGTATTATATTAATTATATTGGTTATTAAAATTTTATAATAATGAAATAAACAATAATTTTTTAGAAAAAATGGGGAAAACCCATGGGAAGGTTTGTGGTTTTGAGTACTTTTTCAGATAGAGTCCAAAATCAATGTTTGGAAATTAATAAATAACTTGCTTCTCTTTTTCTATATAAACTCACCCAAATTCCAATTTAATTTCACTAAAAACTATTTTATCATTACTTTAATATACCCTTACCTTTATAGATACCTCTAAAGGATCCCCCAAGCACTGAAAAAGCTCATCACAATCTTTTAGAAGAACCATTTCAGGTTAATGGATTCTCTCCAACCCCATTTATTCAAGAACATCCTTTATGTTATGCCTTTTGTTTTTCATTTTATCATGTTGCGATATGTTCTAACACATATATATTACTGCCCTTATGACTTACAAGAAATGAGATATTCCTTCCCCCTTCATTAATCCCTCCCATGAATCATTATGTATCCCCATTATGCTACCGAAATTATCCATTTATTTTTTCCATGTCAAAATATTATATTGTGAATACCCATCACCATTTCCACTCAATTGTATTTATCTATACATGTATATCCTTCATTTTATGGGAATTACATTTATATAACATGCACTCTTTGATTTGGGTATTAAATTTGGTGAAATATGTCCTTATTTAGTATGATCTATGTGGCACAAATGAGCATGTACTTATTATGACGGGTGCACCAAGATATTTATCCAATGTATTGAGTAATGTTTTAGTCTCATGAGACATCATTTATGTGATTAGGGAGTAATAATAATCCATTTTTAGACTTTATCCACAATTTTATGTTTTCTTGGTAGTTATCGTTGACATATGATTATGACATGATTTGTATTGTTTCCACATTACCATGTTTCCTTTATGCTTTAATGTTATATCATGCCTCATTATTTCTGATTATGATTCTCACCCACTTATTTTACCTTTATATTCATCTTGTCTCATATGTACTACTTTAAATTATTCTATGCATTTTTTCCCTTATTGGTCATTATGGATCACTCCTTTCTTATTTACTTCCCTAAATTATCCCATATAGTTTTGGAAGAACCATGGAATTTTATGATCATATTATGGAATATTTAAATATTTTTTTTGTATCCATGTCTCATGTTTATGTTTTATATACTTAATTTCCTTAATATACCATTCTTTGTGTTCTTATGGATTATACTACTTGTGATTTTATATAAAAAATCATCTATTTAGGCTTATTAAAGATGTAGTTTTTCATATAGTTGGCTGACATGAGCATTTTATTCCATTATAATAAACCCCTTGTGGTTTATTAGTATTCATGTTAATTTACAAAAAAGTGAAATATCAACCTATATAGTGTTTTCTTATATAGATTTAAATTAAATTCCTCTCAATTGAGGATTTATCCATGATTTAATATGATATGAACCATCCAAGATGATGTATATGACTATGGAAGTAGTGACTGGAGAGTTTTTTATTAACAAGGTAGTAGTCCCATTAGTGGAATCTCAGTGAGAATCTATGTCTGGATACTGTTGTTTTTTTTCATGCAATGTTGCGAATTACTATATGAGATCAATTATTGGTTTCATGGGAATTTTACACCCTATGTTATGTTAAAAATGGGATAATGGATAATGTCTAATGATATTTGAACTTCTATAATACTTGAAATTGGAAATACATGAGAGATATTAGGGACCGAAAGTTATGACTTAGGATAGAGGTGTTCCAATGATTTTTGATGATAGTGGTTTAATTTTTTGGGGTATTTTCTCAATCTTGTGTTTTCCTTAATGATATGGAGAATATATAGGTGTTTTTTTCCAGATCAATGCATGGGAGGTGCTATTAGATTTATGATTAATGAATGGTTAGGCCTTGGTTTTATGTTGGATTGAGCACCATGGGTGCAAAAGTCTTTGTATTAAGATAATACGGGAAGGAATTGGCCATTTGAGTGACTAAAACTATTTCTATAGATTTGTTTGGTATGAAGTGGGATCATAATTAGATACTTTATAATTTGAATGTTGTTGAATGGTGGATATGTTTATGGTTGGATTGATCATCTGACATTCCATGGAGCATGTAAAATAATTTTAGTGCATCATCCTAGTTCAAGGATTTGTGGATTGTTGGGACATGAGTCATGTTTCTATGTTTAGATGATTCTAACATGTACATCCATCAGTTTTCGAATAAAATCATGGTAACACATGTGGTTTTCCCATGGGACTTGTTAAAGTTGAAATTATTGACAACCATGTGTGGGATAAGGATTGTTGGGAATCAATGAGATGATTATCGGAATTTGACCTGGGGGTTTTGGATGAGAATTTAAAATTCATTCCACAGTGGAAGATATATGGGAAATAAAACATGTGTAATTTGATTGTAGACCCAAAGGTGGAACTTGACATGTGTTGCAAGAGAGATGTGGTGTTAGGGGTTTTTAGTAGATGATCATGGTTTAGGATGAGAAACACCTATCATATTATGATAAATTTTTATAACATCGATATATAGATCATTTTGATAGTGTAAGCCTCTTTGTAAATGAACTTTTGGTACATAATGAATGGGGATATTCCATGAGCTTGTAATGGTAAGAAGTTTACTTTCCTCATTAAAACATAATTATTAATGAGCTTGGTAATGTTATTCATTAGGATTTGTGGTGGATGATGCATTGTATGTGATTTTTAGAAATTTTAATGAGAGATATGATGAAAATGACACTCCTATAGTGGGGAGTTTCCTATCAGTCATATGTGACACTGAAATGTGTTGGTGGGCCTATGGGTTTAAGACACTAATCAGTGGATGGTCATTAAAGTATTATAAGGCCAGTTTGTGGAGAATTTTATAAGATCTATATTCCTTGTGGAATTCCATATCAAAATTATGGGGTGTTGTTGGATCAAGGATGACCATTAGATTTATGATTAGGGTGAATCAATGATGATCAAATTATTCTTGGGTGGAAATGCATCGGTGCTCTAGTGGGAGCATGATGACATCTCAGGTTGGTTTGTTTTTTATCTAGGGAATTTCACCGGATGTATGGTATGAGCTTCAACGAGCGCATTCTAATGATTAGAGATTTCTTTGAGGATAAAGGCAACATGATCAGGGAAATGGATAGTGCATTAGTATCATGAAATGAGTATTTATTGGAAATTTTGAATAATAAGGATTGACATGTGGTTTTATATGTAGTTGGATATATAGAATTGAAAACTAAATGAGGTGTTTCATTTGGATATAGAGGGTATTTTTTGATTTTAATTAATCTATCCAAGGAAAAGATGGTGTATTTGAATGTATGGATTGGATGTTTAAGTTTTTTTTTGATTCATTTAGATTAGGGATGAGTATTTGGTACTATAATTGACAAATGTTATTATGTAAAACTGGTTTTACTATGTTACAAGGCTCAAGGGGTATTTTATTAGAATATGGGTGCAAGGATTTAATAGGAAATTCCAATATAAAAAGAACCATATCATCAAAAATGGATGTTGTTAGCTAAGTTACATGGTGGGGAGTACTACATGGAAAATGATTAATAGGATGAAGCTACCCAGTGTATTTTTGAATAATATAGAATAGATGGGTGTTATACTAATGAAGATTTTGAGTGATAGATAATATTTTGATTGTTGACCTCGTTAAACTATGAGTATCACTTGGGAGAGTATGTATAGAATTTAGGAATGGGAAACAACCAATTAATGGTTAATTGTATGATAAAAAAGGTATATAGACATAATGGCATGACAACCAAGTATTCTCATGGAAGAGAAGTGTTATGATGGGTAGTTTTTAATTAACGATGTTTGTATAACTATGAAAATTCATAAGGAAATTGGAATTTTAAATTACTGGGATGGATAGATTTTTATATTGGGTTTATAATGGAATTATGATAGTTTTGATGTATTAATATGATGTTTTTAGATTTTTTTGATCCCTGAGAGATGACTCTGGTACTCTGGTGAGTCTTGGAAGATTCATGTGATGTTTTATATGTTTTGGGATGTTTCTACATAGGTTTTATGGTTTTGTGTTCATATTTTAAGATTAACCATGTGATTCTTTTTTCATGATGAGGTTTTCAGTTCAAATTTCATAGTGCATGGTGCTCTAGAATAATTATAACATGGTTTTGAGGAAACAATACTGATCAGAAAGTAAACTAAGGATCTTGGTTTGGGTTGACGGATTGACTCACAGTTTACACACAGATGAAGAAAAACCATATGAAATGTTGTAGATAGAGACAATGTGAATTTTCATGGTTGGTCCATGGTTTGGTAAATCATGTAGACCAACCATGTGATAGGAATTCACTTGGACAGTTCCTATGGAACCGTTGGTGCTAAATCTAGAAAACCATGTGATCAAAACATGTTGATCATTAAATATAGTTTTTTTATTATTTTCCCCTTAGATATTTAAAGGTGTATCCACCCATTCCTCCTTTATCCTTTATGTTCATGCCTAACTAACTGAGTTCATCATCCCTTTTTACCCTCCATTATTGGGATGTTTTTGGGTTATAACCTTCAATATTTGAGGTGGGATTCATCATCATCCTCCTCCTGTGTTTCTTCTCCTTATCCCCCCTAATTTTTAAGTATCTAGTTAGGTTTAGGGTGGGTATTTTATCATATCATGGTGAAATAACCTAATTATGATAAATCTTTCACTCATTCTAGATAAATGAAATATGGTAACATTATTTTTCTACCTCTATAAATATATTCATAAAATGTATTTAACACAAAATATTTATTTAATTTTTTCCACAAAAAATTTAATTTAGTTGATTTTGGATTATGTTCAGGTGATTATGAATTAGGCCCACATTGGTACCAGGGGTCCACAATGGACCACTCATCTGGTTTTTTCAATGGTTCTATTGTATGAGGGTCACCAGTGAGTGAAATTATTATTATTCCTATTTTAGTTTAATTATTTTAATCAATTATAATTGTTAGAATTAAATAATTTTGGACCATTGGATTGAGAAAGATACCAAGTTGTTGGTGTATGTTATTTTGATATTTGGAAGACATTGGAAAGACATGGGATAGATTTTATCCCTTGGAATTAAATATGGAAAATATTCAAATTGAGGTGGTTTATCCTTACAGTATCCTCCTAGATTTTATGTATTTGGTTTTAATGTATGGGAAATGCGGTCAAAACACCGAGTGAATTGTACTATTTAATTGAAATGGTTTAATGATTATTTAATTTTTTAATTAAATTGACATTCCCCAAATAGAACAAAGTGAAGAGTTAGTATTAAGCCTTATGAAGCAGGCCTATGACTTAATCATCAATGGATATGACCTTTACTACTGACTTCCCTAAAAATTTGAGACCCCTTAAGATGGGAGAAATTATATAAAATGAAATGACCCTTAGTTAGAGGACTTTGTGTTGATGCCATGGACCTTCTATATTGAAGAAGGTGATTGTATGATACTAGTTAGATTTAGAGGTTCATAGAATGACCATTTGTTGGGTGAGTGATAGACCATGGGGGAAAATGGATTTTGGGATAGGCTTTATGCCATATCTTAAGTGGGTTACATATGAGGTATACCATAGTTGGCCTATGCGGCCATGCCTTGATAATGACATGGTGAGGGATGTGCCATCCCTAGCTAATGTAGATGGGACTAGGTGTTATAGATTGGAGAAGGAGGTCCCCAATGTCTTCCCTATTGATGCTTTTACCCCATTAAGGGGATATGATTTGGTTTTGATATCTATTAAATGATTAGGAATTTATTGGACACTTGTAATTTCATTATTTTATGATGAGTCTTAGAAAATGACCTTGGGGAGGTCTTTTATTTAGTTTTTGGGGAAAGAAAATCTGGATAAGTCTTTTTCATGTTTGGGATAACACCAAGAGGGGTGGTATCAAATCATGTATGAAAAATTACCTAGTTGTGGTTTTTATATATGTATTACTACTAGATAAAATAATACTTTTAAGGGTAGTCTGTGTTACTACTCCGAATGGCCCAAAGGCCTTCTTTTTTATTTTATTATAGATAATACCCCTTTTAAGGGTTGAAGGGGAACCCATACATGACCCATAGGCCCAAGGCACAAGGCCCAACATGACCCAAAATACATGACCCGAAGGCCCAGAGGCATACTATGCCCATTACATAACCCTTAGGCCCATCCCACTAGAACCGACCCTCCCCAGCATTTGCATCATTGATCGCCTTAGCTCCCCACCTTGCCTTTCTAATCAGCTAGCATTTCCCCGTACAAAGATTCATGGTGCCTCGTCCCAATGGTGGTTTCCATGCCCTATCATTCTGATAATCCGATTAGCTCTGCGTCTAGTGACTGCCACTATTACTCTAATCCTCTACTGGGGCCTTCTTTGTGTGAACTGGGCTATTCCATGTTCTTTGTATCCTGAAGGCTATGTATCCCGAAGACCTTTTTGATGACCCGAAGGTCTTGAGATGCTCATAGGCCCAAACCAGTGGCCCGAAAGCCCAAATCGGGTGTATAGTTCCAGCTGCTATAGTACCAAATAGTACCTTCTATAGTACCTGCTACTGTACCTACTACAGTACCCAGAAATTCTCCTCCACCCAGTTTTGAACCTGGGTCTCTTGGATGCCAAGAAGGAGCCCTTACCACTCGGGTATAGTCTCATTGGCATAGTCTGTGTTACTACATGGCTTATAAAACTCACGTAAGGGAGGTCCGTGATACAATAGTCTTATGTATTGGCTGAGAAAACCCTCTTTGGGGAGGTTAGGGTTACTAATATCTTAGAAAAATCCCATAAGGGAGGACTGTGATATTTTACTCGTATACTGGGGAAACTTATGTTTGTTATATTAGGAGGAATGGTCATCATGACGGGCTCATAGACACCCCAACACCGATCAGAGTAGGTTTGGTGGATCAAGGTTATCAAACTAAGGATTAGAAAAGGTATGGAACTTTGTACATGTGATAGAAGAGTTAACATGATGTACTCAGAGACATTCATTCATCGGGATAAAGTAGGTATTTATGGTAGTTTTGTTTATTGATATTTTACAGTTGTTTATTTATTCCATCCATATCACATGAACATATAACTTCATTACTAGTATAATAAAGGACAACATTGGGGGTGCGCTACCAATTTATTTACTCACACCCTACTAAGTCTTCCATTTCTCATGGGTATTTGAGAAGATCTCACATATTCCACATCTAGGTTTGGATGAGACCCGATTTTATTCATAATTGAGCTGGATCAGCTCAGATGAGATTTATAGTGTAGGATAAGGTGAGGTCAAGGAATATAATGGATCCTTGGGTGAGTTTTTTAGTCTCTATCTATTTTTTATTCTTATTATATATATGTGATCAAAATTGAGGGTGATCAGTCTTGTTTGAATCTATGTAGGTTTTCCATATTATATTATTATTGTTTGGTGTTTTATTTATTTGTGTGATTTGATGGTTATGGAATTCATATGATTTTTGGTTATTTATCTATTATTGATACTCTATTACAAGGTGTATGAAATCCTCTCCGTACCACCATAGACCCCCACTACTAGAAAGAACCATCTTATGTATAAGGAGGAGAGCCAAAGGTCACATCGTACTACCGGTCTAGTTAATTTTATGAATGATTCAAACTGAGATGTTAAAATTTATATATTCAAATAGTTTCAGGATGAATTATAATTAATCATCATTCCAATTCCCATATTCACTTAATATTTCCAACAATATATTGTTTATCTATTTTAAGAAACCAAACCATACTAAACAACAATTAAAAACACATCCAAGAAGATAACACTGTATCTAATATGTACAAAAAGGAAAAATAATGAATATTATAAAAAATCATACATTCATAGAATCCCAACACTTTTTTAATCCCTATATCCTGATATACTATTTATGAACAATTTTTGAATAATTATTTTAATTTTTTTATCTAAATTCCAAAATTATAAAATAAATTTCCCAAAAAATAAATATATAATACAACAACATAATATATCATTAGGTTTCAATAATTTGAAATTAATAAAATATCTTTAATCATATTACATTGTTTTCAATTTTCTATAATTTGGGGTAATAAATTTATTACATGCTAATAATGTTAAAACACTATATGTTATTATTTTTATCCTTCTTTCCTTTTTCAAGATTCTTAAACAAACATTCTTCTTATGAATTTCAAGATTATTTTCTTTCTCAAGGTTAATTACAAAGATTTATGTAAAGAGACTAAAGGATGATTAAAACACACATTATAAAATTTGAAAGAGTTAAATAAAACCCCCTACCTCGTGGGGGTGTTCATGATTTTTCTCCATTAAGAACAGAGAAAAGAGTGAGATATGTGTAAACTAAAAACGTACAGGAAGAGATTTTGGTTGATTGTAGAAGGATTGTTGATCTTCAATAAAGGAGTTCTCGTTATCTAGACATGACAAAAAGAATTAAACTTGAATGGGTTAAGAATAATTTTATTTTTATAGAATACATAGAGCTACTAAAATATCTCCAGAATACATGGCCAAACTTTCCATTCCAATTGTCTTTAATTCTATTTTCATTTATTACCCTCCACAAAACTAATTAAAACCTACTAAAATAATTGATAGTCAAAGATATATTTATCTCATTTATATAAGGATTTAAATTTTCAAATTTTAATTAAAAATTACTTTTATTACATTAAAAATTAGTAACAAAATATTTTTGAATAAATATGATATTTTTATGCATAAATAGGTCACCATATGCAAGAGGGGAAAACTTCTAGTAATACTAATGTGGGTTTTGAAATCTCATAAAACCTTCATTTGAGATTATAGTTATCCTACAAACAAGACTTATGAATTATAGTTTAACTTTATAGAATTCATAGAAATTCAAACTTACCCTTACACATGTTTAGGAAAAATTAAATTACCTATACACAGTAAAGGATTTAAACTCACATGAGAATAATATACATACCTACATGAAAGGTAAGATATCTTTACAATGATATGTAGGATAACCTACACATGAGAGTTGATGTCTACATAATGGTAGATAAGTTTAAAAATTTATATTAAAATAGCAATTGAATTTTTAATAAATAAGTTTTTTAATTAATATGAAAAAACGGACCATCCACCCTTTAGAAACTTGTATGACTATGTAAAAAAGTGAGGGATTTAGAAATAAGTGACCTTAAATTATAACATATTATATTTTAATATTTTACTTCTATTTATGTTTATATGGATTTTACATTCTCATAATTCCCGTTTCGATTGATTCTTTCACCAAGAAATATTATATTATAATGGGTTTTTATATAAAATTCCCTTCTTTGAGACATGTTTTTTTATTATAAACATATTTTAATTATATAGTGAATATTATTCATATTTTATATACCTTACTATAATTTACATTTTAATCATGGTATTTAAAGTTCAATTTCTTTTTGGCGGCACTACGACAAGTAATACATGTGTTTTTTAATTTTTTGATTTACTTTATTTTTTGGAAATATATTAATTTTTAGTTTTAGTTTTTATTGGTTTCCAATTTTTAATTTTGTATCTAGTAAATATTTAAAGTATGTTTTAAAAAAAACTTATAACATCGTTAAATATTATATCACACCATTATTGGTCAATTTAAAATGTAATTATTTTTTAAATATATATATATTATTTTGTTATTTATATTATTATTAGCTCTTATATTATTATGTTTTTTATTTAAATTTTTTTTTTCATAATCTCATTTTAAATGTAACCATTCATTTTTAATTTTTAGTTTTATATGATTTCATTGAATTATAACATTTTATCTCTTATGTATTTTTATTTAAATTATTAATTAATAATTTTTATTTACTAACATCTGTGATTGTAACAATATAATTCTTTTAATGTTTAGTATTTTTTTATTCACTAATAAATTTATTAAAAAAATTATATATATTATTTGGCTAATACAGATATAATTTTTTTGTTGAATGTTATCTTAAACATGTATATTCTTGAAAATGATAACAAATTATAAGAAAATAATGAAAATAATGATATTAAATCATTGATACATGGTGTGAATAACACTTACCAATATAATCAATCCATGTATAAAGTTGAAAAAAATGATGATATTCAGGTTAAAATAAAAAGGTATAAAATACCACATTTGATGTTTGGAGTTTTTTTATAAAATGGGTGCAATTGATGAAAAACATAGGGTTATGTGTAAAGGATTTGAAATAGTATTGGTGGGAGGTGGAATAAAATATGGAACATCAAATTTGTCTTGACATATTGAAAATTGTGATAGAATCCTAGTATTAAATGATTGGAATATTCCTTAAATGATCGTAGACCATTCAGGAAAGTTAGAAAATAAAAAATTCTATTGAAAGGTGTTTCAAGAAAATATGTAAATGGACATTATAATACATGACCTTCCATTTAATGTTTTTTAATATGAATGAGTTAGAGAAATATTCACTTTTTTTAATCAATTAGTGATTTTTTTCTTGAAGTACTACATGTTCAGATGTTATGGAAGTATATTATCAATATAAAAAAATTGAATGATATTTTTTCAAACATCGGTGGTAGGATATGTCTTACTTATGATTTATTGAAGGCTTGTACTAGTAAGGGGAATCATTGTTTGACTGCTCATTACGTTGATTCAAAGTGTTAGTTAAGAAGCAATAATCTTTCTTTTATTGACATGCGACCTACACATTCTGGTGATGAATTGAAAAAAATAAAAGAAATATTAGTTTATTAGGTCATGAAAAAGAATAGTTTCTCTCTTACCCTAAAAACTCTTTTTTCTAATGATACCATACAACAAAAGATAAATGATCAATTCAATTTGGAAATGATTTTTTCTTGAATGGGTGAATTCTTCCATGTTCGATATTGTTCCCATTTTTTAAATCATATTTATCAAGAAGGTTTGAATGTTATTTATTATTCAAGCCTAAAAAATATATAAATAATTTATTATGTTAACGGTTTTGGGAGAATAATGACATGATTTCAATATTGTGAAAAAGTGTTTCTATTGATAGTAGTGCGATTTTGTGTTTTGATGTGCCCTAAAGGTGAAATTATACATATAAAATGACATAAAGTGCATTTAATTACAAACATGTTTCCAATAAATTTGATGTTTTTGGTCCAAATTATTATAATTTTCTTTAATAAGATAAATGAAAAAGAGGTGAGTTGATTTAATTTTTTTTAAATCCATTTTAGGATATGAAAAACTTGATTTCGAGATCCAGATATTCTACTTCAGATTTATACTTTGGTAATGTTTGGAAAAGTAAGTGGTTTTTATTGCATAATTTCAACAATGATTATGGTGTCATTAGAACAATGTCATGAAATATGAATAAGAAATTTGATAAATATTTGATACATTATAATATTCTACTTGGAATGGAAATTGTGTTTGATCCACAAATCATGTTGAAAATGTTGGAATTTATCTATAAAATTCCTGATTCATTTCATTATCAAGAAAATATTTTTATTGTGAAATACAAGATATATAATATTTATGAATAATATACAAAGTATTTTACTTCTATTTCATTAATGGGAACTAATAAAATGGGTTCGTCTTATGCTTCTCTTTATTCTTCAACAAGGAAAAATGCTAATGTAATTGATGTACGTTAAATTTTTTATTATTTAAATCATTATTTATGCATTTAATTTCATCTTATATAACTTATATATATATATATATTATATTTTAATTGATAAAAAATAATGCTTTTTCCCAAATGATTCAAAATCCCAATTGTATATTTATTTAGAGATGCCATTGGTTGATATGTCAATTTATAGAAATATAAATGTAATTGATTAGTGGATGGTTGAAAGTAAAATATTTCCTATTTTATCACTCATGAAATGTAATTTTTAAATCATTCCCATTACCATGGTAGCCTCATAGTATGAATTTATCATTAGAGGGAGGGTGTGGAATAAATATATAAGTCATTTTCTACCAAAAATATTCAAGCATTAATTTGTCTTCGGAGTTGGATTCATGGTCTTTAAGCTATCAATTACATTATAATTATATTTTTTTTCATATTATATATAACAATTATATTAACATTGATTTTATTATAGGATTGGATGATGAAAAATCATAATTTTTTTGGAGGAAGATTCTAATTTGGAAACTATATATGTGGAGAGAGCATGTACTCCTCTGATTTCCAAAATGTATGTCTTCTTAAGAATTAGTAAGGATAATTTATCAAAATCAAATGCATTAATACTTTTATTTTATATTTTCTTAAAATATATTTTTAATAGTTTTTTGATATAGGATTTAGAGGAAACATTAAAGGAGACAAGGGTGCATGTAATATTAGAGAAGCATGTGAAAGAGATCAGCCTCATTCTATATTTTTTATTGAGTGTTGTACACTTTATATTTGTAAATTTGATTTTGAAAATTTGGACTGTTATGGTAATTATGGACAATTATATAATTGGGTGGAATTATGATAATCATTACAATTATTTTTTTTAACTTTTTTTTAAATTTTTTTAAGCTTACATTCTCATTCTCAGGTTGTGCATCCATAAATAGACTCATTTTTTATGAGGGATTTTATGAGCCTATTAAAATGTAAAAAATCATAGAAAAATAATTAATGAGATTGACACACGTTCTTGCCTACATCTGCTATGGGGTGGGGCATGCTTGACTAATCCACATTTTTTTACATAGGATTTTGTAGGTATGGACCACTTGGGCTCAAGCCTATGTGGGCTTTCCCCATCTGTTTATATTTGTTAAATGTAATGGGGACACTATGGTGGGAAATTCATGTTATTTTTAATTTTTATGTTTTTGATTCATGTTTTTTCATAATAATATATTAATTTTTTTAAGTTTTAATATTTTTCATATTTATATTCAGTATTTTATAAACTTTTAATTTATGTTTAAAAAAACATATAACATCATTAAATATTATATCACACCCTTATTAGTTAATTTAAAATTTAATTCCTTTTATAATATATCTATATTTTTTTTATTTATATAGTTATTAAATCTTAGTATTATTTTGTTATTTTTAAAATTATGATTTTTTTTTCATAATTTAATTTTAAATTTAACCTTGAATTTTTTTAATTTTTAGTTTTATAAGATTTCATTATATTATAACATTTTATCATTTATGTATTTTTACTTGAATTATAAATTTTAAATTTTTATTAATTTATATTTATGATTGAAAAAATATAATTCTTTCAAAGTTTAGTATATTTTTTATTCACTAAAAGTTGTATTTTAGAAATATTATATAAATTATTTTTCTAATATAAGAATGTATTTTGTTATTGTAGGTTATCATAAACATGTCTCAACATGACAATGATGTTGAATTAGAATAAATACATGGAATTAATGATAGTAACACAGTAATACGTGGTGTGGATAACGCCTTCAAATGTTGTCAATCCATGGACAAAGATGAAAATAAAATTGATGATGTTTAGGTTGAAACAAAAAGATCAAAAAATACTACATATGACCTTTGGAGTAATTTTTAGAAAATCAGTGTCATTGATGAAAACCCTAGGTTTAAGTGTAAAGTATGTGTATTAGTATTGGTGGGATGTAGAAGAAAATATAGAGCATAAAATTTTTCCTAACAAATTGAAAAATGCAATGGAATAAAAGTATTAAAAGATAGGATTGATCTTTCAATGATCTTGGACCATTAAAAAATGTTGAAAAATAAATATTTTTATTGAACTGTGTTTCAAGAAATTATGTAAATGGTAATTATAATAAATGAACTTCCATTTGAATTTGTTAAATATGATAGTGTTAGAGAAATCATAAATTATTTGAATCCAAAGGTGATGTTTTTTTAAAAGTACTAAAGGTTCAGATATGGGGGAAGTATATGATCAACATAATAAAAATTGAAAGATATTTTTTCAAACATTGGTTGTAGGATATGTATTACTTCTGATTTGTGGATGGTTTATACTAGAAAGGGGCATCATTGTTTTATTGCTCATTATATTTATTTGGTGTGGTAGTAAAAAAAATAATTATTTATTGTTTTGACATGCGACCTCAATATTCTAGTAATGAATTGGAAAATATATTAATATAAATATTAGTTGATTGGGGAATATAAAAGAAACTTTTCTCTGTTACCCTTTAAAATTCTCATTCCAATGATACCATGCAACAAAATTTAAATGATCAATTGAATTTGGGAAAGAGTTTTATTTTCATGGGTTAATTTTTTCATGTTCTATGTTTTGTACATGTTTTAAATATTATATTTCATGAAGTTTTTAATGTTATCGATTCCATATTAAAAAAAAATAGAGAATGAATTTATTATTTTAAAGGTTCCAAGGGATGAATGAAATGATTTTAGGATTTTGAAAAAAAGTGTTTCAGTTGGTAGTAGTGTGGTTTTGAGATTTGATGTGCACACCAGGTGAAATTATACAAGTGTAATTATAGAAATTTAATTGAAGTATAAATATGTTTTCAATAATTTGGATATTTATGATCCAAATTATAATAATTTTCCTTCATAATAATAATGATAAAGAGGTGATTTTATTTGAAAGTTTTTGAATCCATTTTATGATATGGAGAATTTTATTTTAGGATCTATATATCCTACTTAAAATTTTCACTTTGGTTATGTTTAGAAAATTGATAGGTTTTTATTTCATAATGTCAACAATGATGAAGATGTCATTAGAATAATGCCTCACAATGTGAAGAAGAATTTTGATAAATATTTGAGTCATTATATCTTTCTACATGTAGTGGATATTGTGTTTGATCCTTGAATCAAGTTGACAATATTGGAATTTAGCTATCAATGTCTTGATTCATGTCATTACCAAGAAAATATTTCTATGTTGAAATAAAATCCATATCATCTTTAGGAAGAGTATGCAAAGTATTTCCCATAAATTTCATTATTGTGAACTAATAAAATAGTATCATATTCTACTTCACTTAATTATTAATCAAGGAATAATGCTAATTTAATTGATGTAAGATTTATTTATTATTATTTAAATCATTATTTATGTATTTTATTTAATTTGATTTATCATTTTTTTGTTTATAAATATTTTTTTAGATTTGTATTGATGAAAACAATAATTTTTCTAGAAAAAATGATGAAAAATTACAATTGTATATTTATTTGGAGATTCCTGTGGTTAATGTGTCAATTTACAGAAATATAAATGTTATCAATTGGTGGAAGGATGAATTTAAAAGTTATCCTATATTATAACTCATGTCATGTTATTTGTTAATAATTTTCATTACCATGGTGGCCTCAAAGTATAAATTTAGAATTAGTGGGATGGTTTTGAATATATACAAGAGTTTTCTTCTACAAAAAAATATTCAAAAATTAATTTTTGATTAGATTCAAGGTCATGAACCTATAAATAAATATATCATTATCATCTTTTATATTATTATACATATAATAATTATATTAAAATTGATTTTATTTTAGGATTTTATGATGAAAAAGGAGAATTTTTCTTGGAAAAAGATTCTAATTTTGAAACTATATATGTGGAGAGCACATGTACTCCTTCGATTTATTAAATGCATCTATTCCTAATAATTATTAATGATACATTATTATTATTCATATATTTTCATAATATTTTTTTTATCAAAATCAAATTAATAAATACTTGTATTTTTTAATATATTTTTTATTTTTTATTTGTTTGAAATTTATTTTTAACTGTGTTTTGATATAGGATTTGTAGAAAACATTGAAAGAGATAAATGTGCATGTAATATTGGAAAAGCATTTGGAAGAGACCAGATTCATTATATATATGTTTTTGGGTGTTATAAAATTTATATTTGTTACTATGATTTTGAAAATTTGGACTTTTTATAAAAATTATGAAGAATTTTATATTTAGATAGAGTTTTGAAGAGCCATTACAATCATATTTCTTAAGGTATTTTATGATCCTATTAAAATGAAAAAATTAATAAAAACAATAATGAATGCAGGGTTCCCACTAGGTTTCCTACATCCATTATGGGATGAAGTTGGCTTGATAAGTACAAATTTTTAAGTGGGATTTTACGGGTTTGGACTACATGGGATCAAGCCTGCATGACCTTGGGATACCCTGCCACACCCTTCCCATTTCACATTGCTATTTTATCTTTCAAGTGATTTTAATACAAAATTTACCAAATCATTAAGGGTTCTTTCCTATATCTCTTTGAAATTCATATTGTCGGTGATAAATTTTATAATTGGGAAGTTTCATGTTATTTATCTATAAAAAATCATATATTTTCTTTTAGTATGGTTATTTATGGGTTTATATGCCTTATGACCTTTTGAACATCTTATGGATCATAATTTAATCCAAAAATTTATATAAGTAGAGCCAACTTTATCTTTTAATTTTTGTTGGGAAATTTGTTTCCTCTATGTTCATATTTGTTATATCTATTATTAAATTTAATAATATATAAATACATGATTTATTATGGTTATTTTATATTGTACATAGCTTTTTTTACAAAATATAATGAAATGAATCACTTTTAATCTTTTCTCATGGTCAAAATTATTTCTCATTTTGAATCTCACCTTCTATGTTTTAATACTTTTCCAAATTAATTTATATTCCTATAATTTTATATAATACTTTGTTTAAAATAATAATTAACAGAAAGTGGGGGCATAGTCAATTTATTAAAGAAGGAAAATAAACGTTAAGAGGAGGATGGATGATGACATATAAGAATTAATATTCAAATATCAAATTCACTCTGGTAGGAAGGGACATAACCAGTATACTGGTTAAAAACATAATACAATTGACCATGTGACTTAGTGAACATAGTTAGCTTCAAATGTGAATAGTCTTTCCGATGTCCTTATTTCCTTGGAAGTACGGGTCAAAATCCTTTAGAATCCACAACCACATTTGTTCTATTGGATAAAATCTTACTATATGTTTATTTTGTTAGTGATTAATCCTCAACATCTTTCCACATTCCTTGAATTCCTTGTGAATCCTTTAATATAATAATTTCCTCTTGGATCTTTTAATAGTCTGAACCATCACTCAGAATATGTTGATCCCCAATAGTATAACCAGAGCTTTCCTGCTCCTCCATATTCTCTCTTAAGGTCATGTTTCCCTCATCGTTCTTAGGAACAGAATCCAGTTCTAATCCCTCCCCAAATCTATCCAAGGTAGGTCTACAATCCTATATTTCATGCACCAATAATCCTTTTTCTTAATCCTTAACAACTTGAGTTTCCCCTTTAAAAACCTCATCAACCCATTTGAAACATTGGAACCCATCTTATCATCACCTCCCTTACTATGGTTTTCTTCACGCCAAAAGAATTCTCTTTGTTATGCGGTTTTTACTTCAGTATCTTCTTCCCACATGATGTTTCATAGTTCCCTTTCAATAAAAAAAAAAGGCACAAATAACATTTTACCTACACTTATCAATGTCATGGTCGATAACTTTGCAGTTAGGACAAAACTCATGTAAGCGATTATACTCCAATTTTAAAGTAATATCATCATCCAAGGAATAAAAAACTATATTATGAATCAAGAAAGTGCTTAAATTAACCTCCACAAGTACCCTCTCACAATGGACAAATTTCACAGCCTTAGTGGTTCTATCCATTTTAATTAGAATACCCACAATAGAAGAAATATCAAAAAGGATTTTAGTATGGATTAACATATGATTAAGACAAGAAATTATGTTCCAGACTTGAGCCCTAGGTTTTTTTATATAAAAAGTATTAAATCAGAAATCCCATTCTTGAAATAAAATCATACATGGATTTAGGAAAAATGACCCAATACCCTAATATATTCTCTTGAGATCCTATGATGAAAAAATTATTTGAAAAAATACATGTCCTATAGGTATGTATCTTTTGTCAAAAAAGCCCCATATAGAGGTTAGAGTCCAATCTAAATCACCAACATTCCAATTTTTTCCTCTTGTAAGAAGATTTTTTTTGGAAATGATTGAATTCTCGCATAACATAAATTTATCAAGTATGACATCCCTATTGGAAACAACATGAGGATTATCACCTATTATAATGATTCATTAAATAATGAAATCACACACAACTGTGAAATGCCATCGGCCAGAATCACCTTCAAGTCCTACAAGGCCCCTGCTAGTGTTCCCCACAATAGAAACTTTACCAAATGCAGATCTCCACACCATAGGCTAAACCAGCACATTCACTGGATAGGCATCGAATTCCTTCACAACCATAATCAAAGACCTCTAGTTTTTGATGAGTCTATATAAATAATTTTTTATTCCCATGTGTTGTATGTATATCATATTCCATAAGTTTTCATAGATTTTTGTTCTTTTCCTTATACAACGTTTGGGGTATTTTTAATAAATCTTTATTTATTATGAATAAAAAGAAGATTTTGATAGGAAACTTGGTTTACAATATGTATTAAAAAAATATTTTAAATGAGATTTCAAAATTTAAAGAATAAAGGACCATTTGGAATCTTTTATATATAATCATCAATGAAGGAGATTTACCATTATAGAAGCCCTAAATTATAGTATATATTTTCAGAATTGAGGAAGTGGTGTGATTTATAATATTGTTATATATATTTTAAATGTGATTTTAATTAGAGGGTGAAATAAGGTGGGATGAAGAGATTATATTTTTCTTATAGTTGATATATTATAAATTCTTCCTATATGATATCACCCAATTCATTGGAATCCTATGTGATTTAGTGGGATATTAAGATATGGATTATATACTTGTTACAATTTGGACTTGTATCCCCTAACACTAGACTAGCACTGACTGTTGGTTATATCCAAAGTGAGGATAGTTGAGGGTATGTTAGGAGGTTGTCAAATATGATTTTCATCATTTAGGCTATTAGATAGTCCACCAGATTACATCTATGATCATCTCACAAGATTTTCAGGAACTTCCCTGTATTAAATAGACTTTATTACTTTATATTCAGAGCATATATTCTTATTAATATTCCACTGCATTCTTACTTCTCTCGTGTGAATTGTTCTACCCATTTTATTTTTACATCACAATTCTACCTTTATTTCAACATTTTAATTTGTTCCCCTTAATTTATTATTATTCCATCTCCTGACTTGTTCTAATTCTTATGTTTCTACATTTTTTTGTTATCCTACTAGGTAGTTATACCCATACACTACATACACTACTCAGTGTATTTAGATCAACTGGATTTTTATTTTCATGTTTGGTATCAGATAAAATTCATAGTGTTTTGTTTTGATACTGGATAATGACCTTTAACTTACATGAATATTATTTTTTTATATTTTGTATTAATAGGTGTATTAGCTATGTCAAGCTTCAATTAATTTGATCTTTCCTCATATCCATTTTAGTTTTATATATTTATTTTTAGTTTTTCATGGATATCTCATTTGGTGATCCCTCATTTTTAATTTTAATATTATGAGACTATTTATTAGTTTTTATTGTAAGTACAATGTGTAGATGTTTGATGTTTTATATCCGATAGTATTATGACAAACTATTTATATTAATTAATGAGTATAAATCATTACCATCATGTATGTTTTAATGCTACTAAACTTATTTTTATCACATAGGGATCCCAAATAACCTTTGGTCCTTACTACAAGATGGCTCAGAATCCTGCTTTAGTGGTTCCCTAAACTGGTTCATGAAAAAAATGATGTCATAGTACCCTTTATTTTTTGGGTGATTCTGGTAAGTTGGAGTTACGATTTTTGAAACATTAGAGGTATGTTGGGGAAGATTCTAGCCATCTCTTATTCATTTTAATCCTCATGTTACCATGGCAAGTTGGGTTATATGTATTAAATTTTGAAATTTATCTATTCATTAATTGGGTTTTTTTTGTTTATACTCTTATTGTTTGATATTGAATTGAGGTAATATGGATTATCCAATGGTATTCCATATATTTTGGGTAAAAATGGTGAAATAATTAGAGGCACATAGTCATCTTGAATGGTTTGGAAAACATTGAAGATCTTGTGTACATAGGTTTATTTTCCTTCTAATAGTGGATACAAAATTGGGGTTTAGTCTACCACATCGTTCAATCATACTATGCACAAAAAATAATACCTTTGATTTTTTTGATTTTTTTAAATTTGATATTAATTTTTTTTTGTTTTTTTAAATGTTAAATGTTATTAATTATTGATGATATTTTTAGGGGATTTATATTATTTGTGTTCTTTTAATAAGGCTATTAAATGATATTAGAATTGAAAATGTGATGGTAATTCTAAAAAAAATGAAGAATAATTTCTTAGAGGATTTAAAATAGACCTTATTCTTAAATAGTATTAAATGTTATTATGGACCATTATGTGGGTTTTAAAATGGTTTTCAAGTGATTTTATATGTTTTTAAAAATTATAATTCAATTTTTTATGTTTTTCAAAATGAAGTTATAGGTTATAAAATTATTTAAAAAGAACATCATAACTTTTTTGATTCCATGTTTTTAAGCAGTGGTTGGTTTTTCAATAATTAGAAATTATTTTTAATTTACATTTATTTATAGATGGGTATGAATTGATTTGGATATTTTATTGAATAAATTTTGTGTTTCCTTTTGTTGTTTGGAGTATGCATCAAAGAAGGGTTATGATAAATCATAGGATATATGTTTCTCAAAGTTTGAGTATGGAAATATTCATTTATGACTCTTCCTAGAATCATTATAGAGTTATAGAGTTGTATTACTCTCATTTCTCTCTTATTTTTCATGGTAATCATTACCCTCAAGAGGATGTTGATTATATTTAGAAGGATGAGGAGATTAATATCCTTATGAATCCATGAAACATTGTGAGTGAGGGTTGTCTAGGGGTTTTTAGAAGAATGAATCCTAAAATATTGGAAGATCATCATTCCCTCTTAGTTTTAAAATTATATGATATGGGAGTTATTAAAGACCACATTCATTTAGTGGTATTTCGTAGAGGAATTAAATGTGAAGAGAGTGAAAGAACTTATGAGTCTCCAGTAGGGTCAAAAAATGATTAGGGAGTGGATTGAACAATTTAGTAAAATTTTTTCATTATATATTAAGGAATTTTTGGCAATTCATTTAATGTGCACATATTTTTGAAAGCTCTCCATTTATAGATTAGTTCGGAATAACTTTCACCCATATTAACTTAATTTAACTAAATACAAAATCTTTTATGGATGTGTCGGTTTCTGGAGGTAATCACCCAATTGATGAAATTATTATACATTTAAATTTTGGATATGGATTATAGAACAATGTGAAATATAAGACACATGATTCAAGGAATACTTATCTTTAAAACATAATTCATTTAAAAAAGAATTTATCTTTTGTATACTTTATTGTGGTCAATTTAGAAATTCTAATCCTCCATTCTTTAAATCCATGGAAAACTATTACCGAAGTGTTCAGTTGTCTTATCAATAGATTTGATTTTAGTTAAATCTATAACTTAAGAATAAAATATTTCCACTATTCCTTATCTCGACAAAATTCGTGAATATTTGGGTGATACTCCTCTTTTCTATAACTTATGTTCTCTTATTATTGTTCCTTGTTGATCAGATGCCAATATTTAGAGAAAGTACACACATTTTTCTCATTTAGAGAGAAAAAATTTGTTTTTGTGAAATTATGGGTGTTCCTTAAATTGTGTTATGTTTCTTGAGTCTTCTTGGTTTGTAATTCATATTTTTATTCATAATAGTATCTTTTGGGTTGGCATCACTTAGTTGATCCCCTATTCTTTTGAAATTCATAAATGTTTGGGAGACCCACTATGAGTCTCCCTTAGATGATCATTACTTTGAGTTTGTTGGGTGTGAGTAATTAATTGGATATATATATTCATGTAATGATTTTATGTGGTTTTGGTGTACTTTTGGGATCATTCTATGAGAGATATCTTATTTCTAGCTGAAGATTCTGTGAACTATGTCTTTCTCTAATTTTTTGATTTTTCTGGTGAAGAAATTGTTATGGTGGGATAAATTATGAAACCTCAACCCCATATTAATTATCACTCTACTAGTTTATTGGGTTTTCTCTTTATTTTGTGATTTATTCATTTTTGGGTGTTTTTAACTTAGAGGAGAGGATTTTTGGGGTGTGGGTGACTTCACCATATTGAGGTGACATGCACCATGGGAATGATTCTAATATACATGAACAAAATATGGATGTACCCTATAAAAAGATAATTTTAGATGAAATTACAGTTAATAGGTTTTCCTATTGGAAATGTGGAAGTCTAAAATGCTTGGTTTGTGGTGGTAGTGATGGATGTTTGAGAATCTAAGGATTAAAACACAATCGCCCACATCATGGTGGGTTTATAGTTGTTGTTTGGAGGGGGACATTGGGAGAACCATTCCATGATACATTGTGTTTTTTGAGGAGGGAGTATCTATCCAAAATGGAGAGCATGGAGGAGCCCTCAACATGATCGCCTGATGTAGCATGCATAAGGGTATTCCTAGGGTAGTTACTCTACAACGGGGTGCATGGGACCAAACTATGGTTGACTTTCTAGTTTATTTTTTTTGTAAAATTCCAAATTTTCTACTCTCCTAATTTAAACATTTTTGGGGGGTTTTCTTTTCAATTAATTTTTTTTGAATGACTCAATTTTATATATCCCAATCATTCATCTTATTTTCTTCAATATCTCTATGGATTTCATTAAGATTTGATCTTGATTATTCTAAGTAATCTAATCAAATCAAATTTGTCTCCCTTTATTCTACTTTTTATCTTATTTTATTTCCCAAATAAGGTCCAAATGACCTAAGGTTCATGTCTACATCAAATTTATTGTGTTTTTCATGATTTTGTGTTCATTTAACCCCTTTAAAGGAAATTGTTATGTTTTGGTAGTAAATTAACATCTACAATAGTATCAGTGATTAATTTTCTGATAGTGTTTCCAGGAATTATCCTTTTTTAGCACACTATTATTTTTTTTGTTGTATTTTTATAATTAATTCCTTTAAAATTATACATGTTTTTATGATTTCTATTTATTATTTAAATAAAAATAAAAAAGTAGTATCTCATTATTTATTTTAAAATTGGTTTCCATGGGTTATAATTATTTTTGTGTTCATATTCCAATATTATGTATGTCATCTATTCAATAAAATTATTATTGTTACTTTTCATAATTAATTTTTCTATATAATTGTTCTTTTATTTATCAATGTCTTCCTTTGAATAGATTTTTTTAGTATCATTATTTTTGGGTTTTGGATAAGTTTAATTGATTGATTTATCTTTTATTCCCATGTGGTGTATGTTTATGATCTTCAATATGTTTCCTCAATATGTATGTGTGTTTTCACTATATGGCGTAATAATTTTTTTGGATAAAAAGTGGTTTACAATGAATCAAAAGAAGATTTTTATAGGATACTCAGTTTTCAAAATAGATTTCAAAATGGATTTCAAATGAGATTTTAAAAGATGAATTATAATGTCCCATTTGGAAACTTTGATAAATTTATTTCTATAAATGTGATTCACCCTCATATTATTCCAAATTAATATTATGTTGTTGTATAATTGAAGAAGTTGTATGATTAATGATATTCGTATATGTATTTAATAGGGGCTTCTCAATAGTGGGTGTAAGTAGGTTGGATAAGGATATGCTATTATTATTTTGATTGATATATAATTAATTCCAACTCACCACTAATTTCATAATTTATGGGGATCTTTAGTGTCTTAGTGAGAGATTGAGATAAAATTTAAATATTTTTTCTAACGATATAGACTTATATGCCCTAACATAAAACCAGCATTGATTTTATGGTGTCACCTTGGTGAGCCTAATTAAGGTTAATATGGGAGGTTAAAATCTTAGAACTTTGTAAATTAGGTTGGTATATGGTTACAAATGATTAATTCTAACATTATCTCACTGTATGTTTAAGAACATCCCATGATATCATATTCATTTTTAATTTTTTAACATCACTTATTATTATTACTATTCTACTTCATTCTTATTGTTCTCTCATTACATGTTATGACTTTTTTGTTTTTACATCATGATTATAACTTAATTTCCCTATCTTCCTTTGTTTCCCATTATTTATTATTGTTTTTTCCTTTTATTGTTATACTTTATCATTTTCTGAATTTTATTCTTATTGTACATTAACGCAGTTATGTTTTTATTGGTTCTCTTTGAGTTAATTCTTTATAATTTTTAATGATTGTTTAAAAGTAGGATTTCAAAAGGTTCAAAAGTTTTCATTTAATTATTGGATTTGATTTTTTCAAAAAATATTAATTATTTATTTTGAAAACTAGTTCTAGAAACTCTCATGTTGTTCGATTATTCAAAGTAAAAAACCCATATTTCACTTGTATTTATAATTTTAATTTATAGTCTTCTTGGGTAAAGGAAATTCATGGACTCTATGGTGTTCTCATATAAAAATTTTATTCTAATTACACACTTATACCACATAGTTTCTATAGGACTAGAGGATTATTTAGGTTTGGGTTCAGTTTTAGATTTCTCATAGGGCGGGTTTTCTCAATTTTGGGTAGTGACCTTGAGGTTACCTGGAGATTATTGTTTGTTATTATATATCATTTTATTTTATATCATTATGTGTATTGGAAATTTATAACTTATGATAATTTGGTCTTTGACTCACCACCTTTTAATAATTGTATATTTATTCTAAATTTTTCATGAATATATATTCTAGTCATGCGTCATTTTGTTTTGGATATCTTATGAGACTATTATTTGGGGGTTTAAGTAATTTTATTCTATGGAAACTCCATGAAATAATATTATAAGAATTATATTTCTCAATTTTTATATACTTTTTGAAGATATCATCCCAATTGTGTATGTTTTGATTCCCTATCACTCTTTATTGGCCCATGGGGATTAGGATTTCCCTTTGGGAATTTCCACAGGCTGAATCGTGATCTCATTTTTGGGGTTTACCAAAATAGTTCAGGACACATATTCTTGTACAATATTTTTATGATATTTTATATTATTATATTATACTCCATGGATCATGATTGTTGTCTCATGTATCTACATGATTATTCCATGGTTTATGTGAGAACCTTTGAGGTTTTATTTCAATCAATCATGAATTATAGACAACTATTATGAATCCATGTTCTCTTTAATCAAATAATTCTCTCACTTTCATGTTTTATAACGTTATTATGACCCACTTCCTTTTTTACTTGTTGAAATATTTTCACTTATTAAGTGTTTGACCTCAGTCAATCCTATGTTTCCATTCCTCATGTAATGAAGACGAGTAATAAGTATGATGTATAAATAATGATATAATGGGAGGAGTTTATTTTTGGGATATTTTCATGAAATAACGTATGATTATAAATATTTATAGCTAATATAAAAAGAAATGAAACATTTTTGATTTGGGATTACATATTTATTTGTGATATATAATGAATGTTAATGTGAAATAATGGAAAATATATGCATTTATGCTTGGTTTATCTCAAATAACATAGTAGTTTGACATCTTTAACCATATATAAACTGAAAAAAATATATACTCTATGGAGGTGTTTAATTTTATAACATAATGATATACATACAGGATAAACCAATCTAAAAAAAGGAAACAAATTTTTTCTTAAAATATATATAAGAAACTTCTAAAAAATTTTACTTAATCAGTATCTATAGAATATTGATTTAAAGAGTTGAGATAAAATTAATCAAGTGTCACTTATCTAGGATAATCATTACCATACACACATAATATTATTACACCCCATTATAATGTATCAAGTAAAAATAAAAGAATAATAAACACTTTCTAGGAAATGTATAGGCCTCAAGTGTGAGAATATTTGCATATGTGTGTCATAAATTGTTTTTAGAAGTGTAATTCACACTGAATATTTTAAAAATAATTCATATTGCATATATTAAAATTTTATATTATTATAAAATGAAAATTTAATATATTCATACTGAATATCAAAAAACAATTAATATTACTTCACATTGACTTTTTATAGGAGGCATTAAAAAAATGATAGATCCCCTTAATCTGTATGTTTTCGACTTTAATAATGTAAGGGTGTGAACTTCATGGAGGTTGGATTGTCACACTTGTCGGTATAGGCCTCCAAAATTTTTCTTCCATTATATTCCAGTGTTTTCAACTAATATTACTTCAATGTGTAAAAGATATTGAGACAATTTGAGTGTTTATATAACACCTTCACACAAATTAAGAAAACCTTTTTTTGGAGGATCTTATATATATATATAATTAATATGTCATTATTTACATATTTAGAATTATATATATATATATAAAAGTATTAAAATTATGTATTTCATATATAAAAAAATAGAATACATATTATATATATTCATAAAAATTAAAATTCAAAAAAAATATTTGAAATTAATTACATAATTAATATACTCAGAATAAATTTAATTCATATAACATATTAAAAATAGAATGTATATAAATTTTATAAAAAAATTTAAATCACATGTATTCATATCATATATTAATATGAAATTCAGATTAGAAAAAAAAGAATATTTCATTTATTATTATTTTATATTAATATAGATAATATATTTCAAATATTATATATTCATATCTCATATTGAAAAAGTATTTTAGTTGATATTATAAATTGAATGGACATTACATATATTAATATTTAATAAAATGCATAATGAATATTAAAAATAGAAGACAAGTTATAGGTATTGATATTACAAGTTATACCACAGTAATAGGTGGAGTCATATTAACATTAAAATCTTAGAAGAAAGTGAAAGGAATAGATAATATATTTCATTAGAGTTAAATATACATTTACTAAAAAACTATTTTATCAGACTTTATATATATATAATGATAAAACATTTTCTAACAGACCTTCAACAATTATATCATTTTTTATAAATAGACATAGAATATGTTTTCATGTAGGGGAATTAATATGTTTTTTATTATATAAAATAATTATATTTTTAATATGTAATTAATTAAATTTTTTTTGAAAAATAAAAGCAATATAAGAAAAAAATTGAAAAGTAGATGAACCATGTAATTGTATAGTTGATAATGATAATCAATTTGAAAAATAAAAGTATATTAATGTGTATGTATTTTAAATCTAATTGTGAAATTCATATAGACATACAAATCAATGATATTAATAATCAATTAATTACCAAACATGTATTAGTGGTATATCTTTTATGTAACATTGATAATATTCTTTGTAATATTGATTCCCTAAAACATGATTTATTATTTGAATTAATGTGTGATATATTATTAATGATATTAATATTAGGTAGATGAATTTATCATAATTAAAATATTAATATTTTTTTGAAACATGAAATTGGAAAATAATATAATTAACTATTTAATCATTAAATCAAGTGAGTAAATGTATGATTTAAAAAAATTTAGTATGATAATATAAAATTTGGGTAACAAATACACAATAAAAAATTATAGAGGCATAAATAATCATAAATGTAAAATAAAAATATTGTAATTATTTAAAAAATTCCTAAATCAATATAAATATACATCTTTGGTTTTAAACAATTAAAACATATAGCTAGTTGCAAAAAATAATATAGACATAAACATAAAATAAAGAGAATATGGAAAATTATGTATAATAATTACATATATAGATCATAAATACTTAACATATTTATAGAATAACATATACTATATAAAATTTACATACCATAATTTAGGAATTTTCCAATGGAGTTCATCGATATAAAATAAATTGAAAGGATGAATTTATGTTCCAAGATTAATTAAAAATTTAGATAATCCAAAAAATAGAAATCAAGATCAGAATGATAAAAATAGATATGAAAAATGTAACAAAATAGTATATGATAATATATATATATATACATATAGATAATATATATATATATATTTATACCTGCATATGAATTTGAAAAAATTGTTGTGTAATAATACATCTATAAAATATTGGGGTGCTGTTTATAATATAGATAACATCAACCACATTGATCTTTAAATTTTTTTAATGAATAAATTATTTTTATGTTTTTAATAGAAAAAAATGAAAAATTGAAATAAAAATTACATTAATCTAAAAAATGGAGAGACTATGAAAAATAACTAAATAAACAATGACAATTACAAATAAAATTTCAAATATAACAAAATTATTCATACTTAAATCCAAATAAATGAATTTTCACTTTTTTTTTGAAAAAAATAGAGTAGTATAAACACTTTCTATCTCCTTTACCAATTAGAAGTGAAATACTTAGTCGAAAAAAGAACTTATATAGAATGGAAACTTGTCAAGTGAGGAAAATGTGTAGCCTTATCATATAGATTAATATAATTATACATATAAAGTATAAAATTAATTTTTAATTAGTATAAGAGTAAACTAAGCCTATTAAACACTAAGGTGTAAAGAAATTGTAAAGGAGACAACATGAATAAATTATAAAAACTATTTACATATGAATATCTTAAAATTTAGTAATAAAATATGAATAAAGAAGAATTATCCTAGGAAGTTAATTTCACAAATAAAAATAAAGGTTTTATTGAATAAATTAGTGTGAATAGAATATATAATATAACCTAATAATGTTTCAAAGCTTCATTGGATGAGTAAATGTATTCTTAATGCATTAGTCACAACTAAGTGTAAATTTTCTATCATAACAAAGCCATTGAGTATAACTAGTCAAAGCGAAAATAAGGGAACTATATGAGGATGATGAATTGATTAAAGGTGGGGGGTTAGATATGTGAATAAATTTATTAACGCTATGATCGATTTTATTGGAGGTTATTCAAGATCGATGATAACTAAACATAATTTATAAAATTTTTATGGATAAGATATATAGAATATTAACTAGTTAAACCCTAGGTTGAATACCATTGGAGATGAAGAAGAGATGTATTTCAATCTTTCAAAGAGAACCTGAGGGGATGTGTAAACTATATACTGTATGAAGGGAGAATGGGTTTTTGGTGGTGTTGATCAACTGATAATGTGGGAAACCAATTAAAAATCAATTATTGAATTTAAAAAAATGTACCACTGGTATTATAGTTGAGAAAAATAAAATGATCATGGGAATCTTGATAAAGACTGACACATAACTTCAGTATCATTGGTAGTCAATGAGAATATATTGCATGATTAGGGTTCTGGACATCAAATGGAATAAGGAATATGAAGTTTCAGGGAATTCATGGTTTGTTTATATATTCATGAAGTGTTGGAGAAAAATCTATTTTTTAATTCAAGGGAATGCATATTTTTCACATAGAATTGGAAATATGTGCTTTATTAGAATTATAAATCATAAATTAATAATAATATTTCATATAAAGGTCAAAATATATTTTGAAACCACATTATAAGTGATTTACTATATAAATTTAAACTCATTATCTTTATTATATTAATTCCCAATGACATGGAAAAATTCATTTATTTCACCACATAGTTATACCATGTCAAAATTATTATTATTTTAAAAATATTATTTTCCTAAATTAGTTAACATCAATAGAATAATTAACATTTTAAAAATTTATAAAATTATTTACATAATGTTTTATTAGGTTTATAATGTCAAGAGATGTTGAACAAAACTTTTATTACCCAAATATAATTCATCATCCAAACTTATGTCCTCTATATACTCAAACAAATATTGGGTACCATGTGGTACACCTATGCACACCTACCATAGCTCTATAATTACACACCCTACAACCACACTACCCATTTCCTATCAATTTTTTCATGGGTTAGATGAATACCATAATGTGAATTAGCTCTAGCCGAGCACGTCTTTGCATGGCCATAAGGATACAAAATATTCAAGCCCTTCAAATTCATTACATGATCCTGTGAGCTCTGCATTGTTCTATATGACCTACCCCAATAAATATTTTTGGCATGATCCATCATATATAATACTTCATTATATGGTCCTCTATGCTTTGTTTCTTCTTTATTTCCAGATACATCTTTCTATAATGGTTTTATAGGTAGAATATCCTCTGATGGATTCCAAATTTATACTATTGTATATACTTATTTTAAGGATCATAAATATGGACCACATTTCACAAATTCAAATATTTATTATTCCAAATAGAAGAGAGAATTTCAAACCATCTAAAATATTTCTCTTAATTTTCTTTGAAGTTTTAAATGTAATCAATGTGATATAAAATACACTAGATCTAATTCTTTTAGGGATTTATAGGTACATATTTTTCCTATCATTCCTCTAGGTGAAGAATTTATCTAATTTAAATTGAAATAGGTCCTAAAAATTATATATAATACCACTCAATTTTTTTTCACTGGATTTCAAAATTTCAAATGATATTTGATTCATATAAATAATTAAGACATGTATTAAACAATATTCCTAATAATTTTATCATTATGGGTTTTGAATTAAAGGTAGAAATTTTGAACACTAAAATATATGTCTACAATATCTCATAATCCATGAGTCAATTTTATGAGATTATTATAGACCTTTAAATATTTTAAATAAAAGATTACATATATGAGCCATTCTTTATAAATTAAATTTGAGTGCCTTCAAAACATAGAGATAATTTTTGTGTTTCATGTTTTCTCAACATTTAATAAACACTTATCAATGGATTTTGAACAATATAATTCCATTATGTTCATTTAGAAATAATTAATATCATATATCAATTTCATGATACAAATAAGAATTTATGAGATAGATCTAGAAGGGATATTTGAAGGCATTATATTTATGAAAGGGTAACAATAAAATCGAATAATTGTACCTTAGTATCATCGATTCCTTATTATCTGGTGATTCCTCTAATTCTAATGAAATACTAAAGGATAAGAGGACTATACAAATGTATGTGTCCATATAAAATCCTCTAAATTATTCATTTATAAAGTATTTTAAATTAAAATAATATTTTAATAAATATTGCATATTCTTTAAAAATTATCTCTATACAGACCACAAATTATAATGTCTACTAAAAATTATAAAATAAAATATCAATGGAAAATTTCTCTCTTAGACTCAATATTATATATTCATTACTCATGGATTAAACAAGGTTTTGATGTTCTATCTATTTATGTTTATTATAAATTCCTATGTTTTTATGATTGTAAATGTATTATTTAAAATTTTCACACACTTCTACAACACTTAAAAATACAAATAAAAATATGAAATCTAATTTTTTATTCTATATATATATAGTCTATGCTTGTTTTAGTAAACAAGAGTTATAAAAGGATTTATAAGATTATTAGTTCCTTCATTTGGTCTTTTTGTAACTTACTTAATACAAATCACCCCATCTTTATCATAATATTCACTATTATGTCTTCCATGACTTATATATTTCCCTTTATTTTCAGTATATATGAAAAAAATGCTTACTATTATTTTAAAATAAACCCATTATTTGAAAATAATCTTAAATAGAGACCATTTATTTTATTTTTTTACATGAAAATAGTTGTGTCTAGAATTAAAAACAAATGATGGGATGTCCCTAAACATTCATAAGATATAGAAAATGCATGTACTTAATGATTAAATGAGTAACTATAAAAAACTACTGATTCTAATATATTTGTAAAAATATTATCCACTCTTTGATTCATTTCAATACACACCACCTTAATAACCTCTTATTTGACCATTTCGTTGATAAAGTGGTACCAAACTTAAATATATTTAATGATTGATTGATATAAATAATTATTTATAAGATCATTCACACTTTGGTTGTCATAAAATATAACCTTATAAATATTCACATCAGTGAAAGGCTATTCAAAATATTTCAACATCTAAATTAGTTGGGACATGATTTTTTAATTCGAATATTCTCCACTTCAAACACACCAAGTAAAGTACTCTCTCTATTCTATATAAACATTGTTTTACTCTAATAATATTACCTTACATCATATTTTATTAAAATATTATCTATAATAATGTATCATATTCAATTTTGACAAATATTTCTTTCATGAATATTAATATTCTAATTATTCTATTTAATAACGTTGAATAAAAGTTTTCCCATATTCATGTTTTTTAAATTTGGTAATAATATTGTCTAGAATTTAAACTATCTTATAATCATAAATGAATTATTATTTTCAATAAGTCATTTACATATTTATCTTTATGGATAAATATATACTCACCTGTTTTATTCATTTAACACCTAAAAAAATAATCAATTTATCTAATCATAAATATTTTAAAATCAAATCAAAACAAGTTTTTTACTCCTCAACCAATTCCTTCTTTATTTCATGAAATATGATATTGTTGATATAGAAAATTTATAAGAATTATTATTACATTTATCTCTTCATGTAGAGATTTTGGTAAACACCACCTCTATTGAATTGAAGTCTCTTGAAATATGTGAGCAATTGAGCATACTAATCTCCTGGTACATTCTTGAGAAAATGAAACGATTCTTTAAGATTGTATACCTCTTGTTCATCAACACCAATTCTAAATCCCATAAATTTTTCCATATAAACCTAACTATCTAACACACTATTCAAGACATTAATCATGAAACCATATTTATAAATCTACAATCCCCTTCATAATTAAAAAATAATAATTGGATTGATTCAAGTGATGATATAATTGTAAAAGTATTTTTTTTAACAAAAATTTCATTAATTTGAGCATTGAATTTTTAAAATATATTCTTTTAATTTTGAATAAAATTTCAATAAATATTATATTTGTTTTTAATACATATGTCATTAAAATTACATTGTGTTAATTTGGTCTCTTCCATAAATAACATGTGTTTCTCATTTAAATTTTAATAAGATCACCATCCCTAGATTTAACTAATCATTTATTATTTAATTATTCTTCTAAATTTGTATAATCCAAAAGAGAATGAGAAAATTTATTCAAAACCTGTCTTATTCTATAGATTTATATCAGTCCAATTTTATAAAAAATAATATTATATTTCTCTATTTTATCCCATTATATTTACCTTTAAGATGGTTTATGTCTCACCTTAACTCCATAATCCTCTTAATATTAAATACTATAGTCTTCCATATGTGGTGTACAATGAGGTTCTCTAAAAAATGAACTATGTTCATATTTTCATTATAAATTATTATAGATTTGGTATTCTATTTTTATTTTTATCCTTGTGTTTAATCAGTATCACATTGTTTCTTTTATACAATTTTTTTATCCTTTTATTGAAAAATTTATAACAATTTCTATTATTTCAATAACTAAATAATATTACCACATTTTATTAATCGCTATATATTACCAATGTACTTTTTTTCTTAATATAAAACATACTTCTAAATTCTCTAATTTGTTTTAAAGTTGGTTTCCTCTCACACAACATCTCATATGATGTCACACTATTTTAAAGACTAACAAAAACCCTATTTTGAGTGTGATATGTGATTTTATCCACTCATTTCCAATATTTCATTAATGTACCACTCTCTATGAGTAATATATTAACCAAGGGATTTCTCCTTCCAACCATGTTTAATTTTTTAATTATCCACTATTTTTTTTGACTTTAATTGTGAAAAATTATATATCATCATTTGACTATAGAGTTATGATTATCCTTTCAGTTTGGTTTTTATCTCACCCAATATATCATTTGATATAATCCATCACTTACTTGATAAAATTCATAACCATAATTCATTCTTTCAAAATGAAATCATAAAAAATATAATTCCAATTTTATGAATTTAGTGTTATGGGAGAACATATATCAATGTAAATAAAATCAATCAAGTTTAAAACCTTTTATTTACCATACTTTAGGGATTTTAAACCATCTTACCACTTATAAATTTATTACAAGTCTTTTATTACATGTTATAAATTTGAATAATCTATTTAAAATTTTATATATTATCCAAATTTATTGGTGAATATGTCCATGTTGTCTATTGTATATGATATTTTCCTTTTCCACCCTGAGGAAACTTGAGGTACACTTTCAGTTCAAATGAGAGATATTTATTTAAACCCTCCTTTATTATATAAATTCATGAAAATACTTTAATTTTATCATGAATACATTTAAATTAAATGTAACTTCAACTATAGAGTCAAACTGTTGAATCATACTTTATATGTTAAGTCAATGACCATCTGTGAATAATAACATTGTATTTTTAAACACATCTTTAGAAATTCTGACCTTATCACTTCCCTTTATCTTTGAAGCATCATTACTACCAAATAAAACATAAATATCCATATTATTTCCTTTTCTTAAATTATCATTCACCTTCTATTAAATATATTGGACAACCATTATCCTATATCTTTGTGATATTTCTCTTTCAATTGTTTAGATCAACCCCTCGATAATCGATTTTTTCCTTCTTCTTATTTTCCATCTATGGGATTTATAGTCTAGTTAAAAAATGTTTCAATCTATATTATTTTATCACTATATTATAATTGACAAAATATTCTTTATCTTTAAGTAGAGAGAATTTATTCTCTATAAGAATTATGTTCATAGATCTCTTTCAATTTTTCTAAAAGATTCAATGTATTTAAAGTATACTCTTCTCCACATATTATTAGTTTTTATGACCAAATATAGAAAAATGAAAATAATACACATATAAATAGTTTCTCATCTATTGGGTAAGATGTGTTCTTGTATTTAGTTGAGTGAAATCAAGTTATTCTAATAATAGATAACTTTTAAATTCATTATAATAGGTTATTTTGTGAACCAAGTAACCAAAATTGAAGTATTTAATCAATGTGGATGACTTATTTATTCTTTTCTCAATAGAATCCAAATAAATTAAATAATATTTGAATTATATTAATCTTTGAGAGTTTCCTCTAACATTTTATTTTCCGTTCAATTCAATATTTTCTATTTTAAACATTGATGGATCACATTAAAATAAAAAATTAAATTGATACATATTATATTTTCTTTGAGAAATCAAAGATTTACATAGTTTTATTAATAATTATTTCAATATTTCTGTGACTAAATCATCTGTAAATATTTTAAACTATATATTTTCATTGTAATTTCTAGATTTCAATTTATCATTAATGTCTTTATTTATATTGATAAACTATTATTTAAGTAATTAAATGATCTTTAATTTTCATTTAATTAATTAATCAAGGTCATGATTACCTTATCTTTTTCTAAAACGTTATCTTGATCCAAAATAAATATTCTAGATTTACTTGAATAAAAATTTCTTCTTCAATAAATTTATTTACATTAGTGATTTTGGATTTGAGTTTATCAATATACTCAAATTATTACTTTAAAAAAATAAAACAATTTATATTTTACTTCCATTGAATAATAATACCCTCAATTAATCATTAATGTTTTACTTTGAGATCAATTATTCATCATAGTATAGTTTTTTTAACAATTCCAATCATTAAATATTCTGAATTAGATTTAAATTTACTTTCTCCTTCTTTGAGAAATGTTTTATCATTATTTTCATAATTTTTTTATTTTTGTTTCTCAGAAACTAACCTTTATAATGTTTTATAGAACTATATTATAAATTATTTCTTGGTGGGAACACCCTTTATTGATTTTGTGAGAAATCATTACCACATTTTTCTCTATATTTTCTTCTTAGAAATATTCGTTTTTATATAGCTAACATTACCACATTTAAAACATAATAAGGATAGTTTTTCTTCATTCCACTATTTGAATTTTCTTCCCACAAGTGAGATAAAATCATCAATTACATGTTACATAACATTATGATTATTGAAATCAATTTTTTACATTTCCTTAAAATTAACTATTCAGATGTGTGACTTTTTATAATTTCCAGTAAAAGTTTTCTCATATACTACCATTTATCATTGAAAATATTCAAGAGATAATTTAAAATTATTATATTATTTATATATAGCGACCATTTGATTATAAATAATTGGGATACCTATTAAAATACTCTTTATAATATCGACATCCTTAATATCATAAACATTTACTTATTTGGATATAAGAATTTGGATGATTTGTTTTGAAGAAACCATCAATGAATTTAGTTTGATATATAAGAATTATATTTATTATCTAAAACATGAATCTCTTCCTCATCCACCTTACTTTTATCTTTGTGTATATTAAAATCTTGTCATATATATCTTTTGAGGAAGTTCATATCCAAATAATTATATATATTTGATTTAAGAATCAACTACATTAGGTATTTTTTAATTTTCATAAACATTTTATAGCTTCTCATCACATTCATTTGTTGAAATATTTTTAGGGTCAATATTTTGAATTTTACAATTTTAAGTATGGAAACAATACAATCTTAAAGATCATAAACGAGATCTCATTTGAATATTTAATATTTTGAAATTTCACCAATCATATATCAGAACTCCCTTATTGTGGATAACAATATCCTTTTTAATAATTTTTTTAATCATACTTTTTAAATTAAACATTTCATGCTTGAAACCACTAGTTACAACCATTGTGGTCCCAATCCTCCAAGAGGGAGTGAATATAGGGGTTTTTCTCAAATAAAACAAAACTAAATATGTGTTATACAATCTAAAAACTTCATAACATCCAAATAGAGTAAGTAATGAATGATGATATGGAGATTTTAATTATTTCACCTGAAGGGGATACATCTAAGTATGATACAATGGAAATAAATTGATTAAGAAAATTTAAAAATATAATATAATGAAAATATAATTACAGTATCAACTCATTACCAAGTATAATGATCACCATATATTCTTACCACTCTTTCCACTACTTGAAGAAAATCTAAAGAAATATATAGAACAGAAAAAACTATAATGAATAATCAATGTAAATTAACGATGTAAACTGATATAGGTGTTTCATTTTAGCTCAATATCAATGTGTCACTTTAAATATTCAGTTTATCATTGGTGACTTGAGTCTATCAAAAAAATTTACATAACTCTCAAAATTATTATATAATTTATCTAATATTATCAGGAACACTATAATTTAGTTTTATATGCTTCAATCATCCAAATATATCTCCTCCATGATCTTTTTATTCATATAGACATGTGTAACCCAACAATAGGTCATGAAAAATTCCTAAAATGTTATTCACATATCTTATAAAATCACTATAAATTTATATATTTGAGAAGATATTTATATATGAAAATATTTTATGTATACAAAAAACCATGGTGTAACAACTATAAACATAACCCTTTTTCTCAATCAAAGCATAGAATTCAAAAGCTACAATATGAAATCTCTAACCTCCAAGAATTATTATCTTTTATTTCTTCTAGAATATCATATTTCCCTATAAAAAATATAAAAATATATATTCCTCATGATGTAGTTTTCATCAGTTTGAAATAATTTTTTTTGAAAGTAATGAACATATAAACTAAATGGTTTTCTTCAACATACACTATTTTAACCATTCCAAAAATTAAACATTTAAACCATAAATTTTTTACCTTCAAACATCATTTCTAATTGTAATTTTGAAAAATAAGAAACTAAACACATATATTACCATAATATATTTTTGTTCATTATTCCATTGAATCCAATAACATTATCAAAACATCCCTATTGAAATACTTAGAACAATGACATTAATTATTCTAACCATGATATAGTATAGTAAAATATGATTTGGTTTGTTTCCTCACATTAACAAATTAATTTTAATTTCTTTCATTAATACTTAATTACAACCATGGAATCATTGTTCCTATGACTAAAACATGGTCTATCTATATTCAAAAAATATTATTCAAAATTTATAAAATCATCACCAAAATAATTTGGTTTGTATGAAATATTTATTCCTATAGGAAATTAACAAAATCATGTCCTGAAAAATATATTTCAAGAGAGGAATAAATAAGTTGAAATAAAAATTTATAAAACAAAGTATATGTCACTATATATTCTTAATATTCTCTAATAATTATTTTTTTGAGATTTTTGGAAAAAAAAGACATGTGTTCCTACCTTCAAAGCTATCCAATTGTCACTGGAATCACCAAATGATTTAGTAGGTTCATTTATCATTCAAAGATATTTTATTACATCCTTTAAAATAGAAAAAATGAAAATATTAGATAAAGTTTCATTTCTGTAATAATTACCCATTTCTCTAAATGAATTCTATAAACTCTAATATATATAACTCATTGATTGAATTAACTATCTTATTGGGGGTAATGATGTTTCACAAATTAAGAAATTAATAAAAAATTAAAGTTCAAATAGTTCAAATCCTTATGAGAGATAACTAATTTAGTAATTGAATTTATCAATAAGTTAAATTGTCATGGTGATTTCCATAGGAGAGTCAGATTAATGATATTAAATATCAATAATTACATACACCAAAAAATTATATCTTGAACTATGAGAATTCACAAATTTGGGCACACTTTCAATCACAATTTCATAGATTATACTTTATTTTATATATTCAACATTATTAAACATGCTCTAAATCCTTGAATAGTTTAAATAAAACTTCATAATACATGATCTAGATGAATTCAACCTCACTTAGGCCATTAGATAGGCCAAGTGTTCAATGATGAGAGGAAGAGATATTTTGGAATATGTTGAGACATTTCTCAGTTTCTTGAGACCTATGGTTAGTTATATATGATATGGGATTGAATAATTATCCCATGTATTTATGGTATTTGTCTAGGGAATAAGCTATGTAGAAAATAAGGAGTGGTTATGTTTATATGTTTCTTGTTTTGAATACTTAAATCATATTAATACTCACATGTTGTAACATTTTTAATGTTTCATGAACATTGTTGATTAGTCTAAATTCATTGAAAATTGTTTTGGAATTGTTTTCGAATATTTTATAGGTTTTTGTATTTATGAAGAACCAATTATAAAATATACCTACATTCTTAAATGAATATGTTTTTTCATTAGAAATAAAAAATTTGAAAAGGAATAACTATTACTATAATATGTATTAATTATATTTAGATAAAATAAATATTTTAGAAAATAAAGTAGCTTAATTTGATATATAAGATCATTGTGTGGAAGCATAATATTTCATTTGCGAGTCAGAAAATTATCTGAGTGTGACTACATAGTGTAATATAAGAAATATTTAATGGTATAAATTATTTTTCTCATCATATATATATATTTTTTGACAGCTCACAAGAAATATAATAATTAAAGATGTCACAAAGGTATGTAATAAATTTATAAGATTTGTATTATTTTTATTTATACATATGATATTTATATTATTAATAGTAACTCTTAGATGAGATTTTTTTATATAATATAGAATTTACTTTCATATGGTTCTTATGATATTTAACTTGGATAAAATATGTGGTTTCCAAAATATACAAGGTATTTTTGAAGGATTGGTTTTTGAAAGTTAAAATAGTTATATGGAATGATAAATATAGCATAATAAATTATATGGATATAATAAAATGTGATGATTTCATGTGGTTTTCCTAAATCTGATGATGTCAGAGCTAATATTTATGGATAAAATGTGTTAAAAATATTGATTCAAGAAGTAGTAGAAATATGGTTTATGAAGTAATTTTTTTGTGCGGTTATCATGCAATATTGAAGAAATAGAAAATGAGCCTCAAATTATGATAAACATCAATGATATTTACAGTTTGTGTTATTTTTAGGAATAAAGATTCATTATTAAATTGGTAAATTTTTTCTCCACAATGGTTGTTTCAATTGAGGAAAATTGGCTAACTATCTTGTGATCTATATTTTATGTTAGAGTACACCTAGATAGATCCAACGACTGGAATAAATGAATAAGAAGAGGGAAGAAGTTGAGAAAATAATTTATGGCTATTAAAGAAAGTTATTTATTTCAATTATTTTTAATAATTTAAATTATAACCCGATGATGTTGATATGGATGATATATGAAAAGGGTATTTCAATAAATAAATATTGGAGTACTCTTGTGTTCTATAATGAACAAATATAGTTCAATGGGGAAGATAAGAATAATTAATCATATTATTATTAATAGAATAATATTATTGTGGATTTCAGTTTTCATAGAAAGGGGATACTTTCAATTATTTCAAGTATGTGAAGAAGAAGAGAATATTCATATATGTTAAAGTAGTAGTAGAAGAAGAAGACAAATAATACACATTCTTGGTTTATGTTTTGGATAAATAAAACTATGAAAAATATTAGGGATGTAATAAAGAAGTCACACCTATTCAAAAGAGTGAATAACTATAGGGATATTATTATTTTTTCAAGAGAAAATTATTATAGCATGATGAATGATCCCTACATTAGAAAATAAAATTCAATAGTGTAACAAGTTTGATCAAGATAGAAACCTATCTCCTTATTTTGTGAAATATTATTTCCTATATTCTTGCATTATGAGTAAAGGATGAACACTACTCATTTATATATATGATTTTAATTTTATTATGGATTACATGATTTTGGGTGAGTTAAAATCATGATAAAGATTAACTACTCATATTAAGTAGTAAACCTTAAACGTTGAGTGTCCATTGTCTATTTCTTTACGTAGTGTATGTGAGTTAAGCAGTGAGATGATCACTTTAACAAGTGATGGAGATTGATTTCATATGAAATTATAAATAAGAAAAAAACCATTTTTAAATTTTTTACCCAACTCATAGATATCATCAATATGCTTGGAGTCACAGTAATTTATATTTAAGCAACGAGTCCCCTTTTAATATCTTGATGTTTTAATTTTTAGATGAAGATGTTTTTTAAGTAATTTTTCATTTTAGTTGTTATATGTCTTTCTGAATCTACAATATATTATAGTTTATTTGTTAAATGTTATTCATGGAGTTAGTGTTGTGATTATAATTTTAATATATTCTATGGAGAATATTAATTCTATAAACAGTATGTATGTTCCCATATTTAATAGGACACATTAAAATATTTGGAAGGAAATGATGAAACCCTGTATGTTTTCATTTTTTATGGATGTTATATACATAAGATTTATATTTTAATACTTATTTCATAGTGGGAATATTTTAATTAGGATACTGTAAGAATTTGGAGATTGATGGGAATGATAGTAATTCGTTTTTTAGAATGTTATAAGAAAGTTTTTTAAGTTTTTTTTGGGTATTAAGACTATATAAATTATTTAAGATGAGATACAAAATTTATGTGACTGAAATTTCAACATAAAAATGGATAAATTTTATACATGGGAAAAATTTATGTAAATTTTCATATCATTGAAATATAATATATTAATGAATTATTTATAAGGATCAATGAGGAGGAGAGTCTCTTAGAAAATCAATTTTATTCAAAAACATATTCCATATATTTATAGATAGATTTATTGGTATAATTTTATATCTAAAGTATCGTGATCTTGGAAAAATAATTTTATATGACATTAACATCATCTTGGATACAAATAAAATGACAATTAATGCATAAAAAATTATAAGAGTTTATATAAGAAATTCAAATATATGAAAAAATAATGTTCCTGGATATAAATTAAGTAAGTGAATTTGGATTTGAAATTTTCAGATTCAGATGATGATGTTTGTAATGACCTGAAATTTTGAATGAATTTTTGTTTCTTATTTTTGTGTGTTATTTTAGTTTATACTCAATAAAACTATATTCTTTAATTGATGATGTGAGTATAATTAAAATGATACTGTTGGGTTTCGACTGTTATATGACTGTTGGTCAATATGACCATTGGAAACTAAATGTTGAGATTGTTGTCTCTAAGTACAAGTGATTTTGGTTAATTAATACATAAAGAAGATTTGATGGCCTCATCGAGTAGTCCCGGGCCAATCAAAGCCCATCTGAAAAAACTTGGGAAGGAGTTAACACCACTAGGATTTGCTCTGGACCAAACCCAAGCCGAAATTCATCATGTGAAGTTGGAGCGAAATCGCCTTCCGGAGAAGTTCAAGCTTATAGAAATCACTACTCGGGCAATGTTGGCTGAGCCACCCTCGAATTCTCTCACCTTAGCACACCTTACACTTAGGTCCTATGCTGAGGTTATAAGGGGATATGTAATGAGACCATAGCTACTATGTGTAATCCTTTGAGATAAATAAAATTGTGATATCTTCATATGGTGAAGTTTGTATTTTTTTTTCAGATATTAGAATAAATATAGGATGTATATTGATGAATTTTGGAAAAAGGGGATATTTTAAAATATTTCTGTAAACCTTAAATAATTAATGATGTGTAACGATTTTCAAAAAATGGTTTTCTAGAAATGTGTTCAGTAAGAAATTTAGAATCTAATAAGATCAACTTAATTTTTTTTAAACAGTAAATTATGAATAGTGATTTTATGCTTAGGATTAGTAATGTGACCAAATGGATTAGTAATCTCACTTAAATAAAGTATTAATATAATTTATGCACCTTGATTAAGTAATGTGATTCAATAAAATAGGTAAATAACTGTTTCAGAAATTATTAATCAAGTATTAGTTTTTTCAGGTGAAAAGTGTTTTTTAATTAAAAATTAAATTAAAAATATTTAGAAAATTAATTTTATAAAATGTAGTTCATTTTTGAATTCAGATCATCGATATTAGGTTAAGGTGATTTTTCGGGATTTTTCTGAAAAAAAGAATTTTCAGTGAATAGTGAAAATACAGTTTTTAGTTTCAGGTGTTTAATGAAATAATTAAGGATGTAATAATTATGTAATAATTCTGGTGGACTTATGAATAGTAAGATAAGGTATGTGGTTTCCCAAGTGGCCAATACCATGGGAAAGCCCATGGTTTTTCCAATACCACCGATGAGGTGTCCCTTGGACATTAATGACTTGTCCCCTCACTTCTCCTATAAATACCAAGACTGTACCTCATAATTTTCATTTCCAAATCTTCCTCAATGAAGTTCGGGTCTTCTTACCTCCAAAGGAGTCATCCCAAGGTGCCCTCAGTCCTCCCAATGTCCCAACCTTCAAGCTTTCAAAGTTACTCTTCAAGGTAAGGAATTCTTTCACCCTCTTCTTTTAAGCCATGACTTCATTTATATTATGTCTTCTAGTTTCCATCTATTTTTGTTGAGGGTATGTTCTTATATGTTCTTCTTATTTTACATTTCATTTCTAATTGTTGAGAGACACTTTCTTCTCTCATCAATTTGTTTTCTGAAATTTTAAGTGACGCTGTTAGGCTGCCAAGTTTCTCGTAAAAGAAATCACATCTTCTCTTTCTTTCATGATTCCTTTTCATGTGGTATGTCATTAAAATATCCATACCATAATATTATTCAGTACCCATACTATATTATGAATTATTTATGAGTGGGTGACCCTTTTCCCCTCTCTTTTAAATGTTTTCTAAAACCATGTTATATAGCCGTTATGCTGCAGAAATTTTGTCTCAAAATTTCTATCTCTTTCTCTCAAGAAATTCCCTTGTTTATTTATGTGAATACCCAGAACTATTTCTTTTCTATGGGTGTTCATTAATATATAAAGATGATATATTTTATTCTATAATTGACATACATATAACCCTCACTCCCTTTCCATGGGTTATAAATGATATACTGATCTTTTTTAAGAGCTTTTAAAACATCACGATTTTGAAATGAAACCCATTTCTTTTATTCTATATGGGTTATTTATGAAATGTTTGATTATGATATATGTGTCTCACATTTAAGTAAATACATATAAAGGGTTCTCCCTGATAGCGCTCCAATTCATTGGGTAAAGATTTAATCTCTAGAGATGAGAATTTTCACGATACCTTAGTGAATAACCTTGGTAATTTTTATGACACCTTGGGGATGGACCTTGGTGATATGTTCATGAATGTCTAAATGAAATGTTGTATACAAATATTCAAGTTATGTTTCATGTTCTTCTCATTATGATATGCCTATACTTCCATTTCTCATATCTTTATGTTGTTATTCAAGTTCTTATTGATATCACAAGTACACTGATTCCCTTGTTTACCCTTACTGGGCCTTCTGCTCACTCTTTCCGTTGATGTATGTCTCCGGGATATGAAAGGCAGTAATTTTACTTAGGATGATCTTATGACGAATCATTATAAGTGTATTAGAATAATTTTTTTATGTTGTATTCAAGTTTTATTGTTCTTTATTTACAAGACACTAGAATTTAAAGATCCTCGGTATGTAAAACGTAATGAAAAGTTATGTATTAAAAAGGCGGGATGCCACAATTGGTATCAAAGGATAGTTTAGTTATTTATAGAAATTAGTCTATGAAAAATTTAGTAATAACCCTATAGAAAAGTTTAAATATAGGAAAAAATTCCTGGTATTTTGGTGAGTATTGAGTAAGTGGTTTATCAAACAAATACATCCCTATCTGGATACGAGTAGGTAGAGGTGGCTCTGGCATAGATGTACATAGGGGTAAAACCTGAAAACACCACTTTGAGCTAGACTCAAATGGGAACTGGTGCATAATAATGGGCCTTGCTTCACTCTTGGTTACGACACTCTCAGGGGATATGTTTGGTTAATCACAAGCTTTTTGTGAATCATTTTGAAGGAATTATAGAGAAATATAATTGTTTAAGCATGAAGTTTTAAGACGTAGAATCCTTTATAGTTATAAGATTCGTAAATAAAACAAGTTTCTCACTAAGATTTCATTCTTTTAGAAAATGGCAGGAAATAGGAGGAACCGGGAAAATGGTGACCACAATGGACCATGCACTGACGACCCTCCGATAGAACCCGGAATGGAAACATTCATGCGAATAATGAACCAACTGACTCATGTTATGAGGAATAACTTGAATCAAGCTGAGAGGCCGATCTCACCATGAAGGGAACAACATTGTGTTGAGTCCTTTATGCGCAAACAATCACCAACATTCAGTGGATCGACTAACCCATTTATTACTGAGTAATGGATCAGCTCTATAGAGAATATCTTTTCTGTGCTACGTTGTTCAGAGAAAGAGAAGGTCACCCTGGCTGTCTATCACTTAGAGGGAGAAGCGGATCAGTGGTAGGAATTGATCAAAAACACAAGGCAAAGAGTGGAATTTGAAGCTATGGAGTGGGAAGAGTTCAGAAGGATATTTTTCAGTAAGTATTTCCCTCATTCCATGAGGACAATAATGGAGAAGGATTTTCTCAAGATAAAGCAGAAGGAGAATGAATCTATGGGAAGCTATGAGATGAACTTCATAAGGCTTTCAAGATATACCTCTAGCTTTTTCATGGATCCAAATGTTAAGGTTGATAGATTCTTTAGTGGATTGAGACCTCATCTGCGGAAGGATCTAGCCAATCGAGATTATGATAGCTATGAGGAGATCATGTAGAGTGCGATGAAAGTAGAGATAGAGTTTGGTGAGACACAGTGGTCTCATAAATCCAATGACAAGAAGATATCAATGGAACCCATATTAGGGAGGACTTTTGATTATGGAAGAGGAGGAAAGAAAGTGAAACTTCCCACATGTAATAAATGTGGGAAGAAGCATTTAGGGAACTGCCTGCTCGGGAGTGGGAAGTGCTACAAGTGTGGCAGAGATTTCCACATTGAGAGGAATTGTCATGGTGAGGTGAAACCTCTACTTCCAAACACAAACGAAAAGGGGAAGATGGTGCGGGCCTTACCTGATGTACAATGCTTCAAGTGTGGACAACGTGGGCACTTTTCCAATCACTGTCCAAATCCGAGGGCAGTGGAGGGGAACCACCATCAGCCTCAGCAAAGGCCAAGGGATCAAGGTTGTACTTTTGCTATTGCGACAGCTGAAGTTGAAGCTCCAAATTATGTGATAGAAGGTACTCTTGTTGTCCTCTCAAAGCTATCAAGTACTTTGATTGATTCTGGTTCTACACATTCCTTTATTTCCTCCAAGTTTTCAAGGAATTTAGAATCAACCCCCGAATTGATAAAAGTAGAGTTGTCAGTCAAGACTCCTGGTGGGACTATCCAAGCATTATCAGTGTTTAGAAACTCTAGTATTTACTTTACTGAGCACGATCTTATCTCAAATCTAGTAGTCATTCCCATGATAGAATTTGACATTATACTAGGGATGGATTGGCTCTAAAAGTATAATGCTAAGATCAATTGTAGAATCAAGGAAATATCAGTAGTCTTGAATGGAAAACCTAAAGTTATCTTCCAAGGAGAGATATCTCAACCTCATATTTGTCTGAAAGAACCCCCTATATCCTTCTTTATAGAGTTGATGGTGAATAAGAATAAGGAGATGAGAGTTTGATGATAGAAAATGTCCCCATCATCCAGGAATGCGTTGATATATTTCCAGAGGAGTTGCCTGGACCTCCCCTAGAAAGAGAGATAGAGTTCTCCATCGAATTTGTACCTGGATCTCATCCGATATCAAAGACCCTATATAGGATGGAAAATGTAGATCTGGAGGAATTAAAGAAACAAATCCAAGATCTTTTGGAGAAGGGGTTTATCCAACCAAGTGTGTCTCTTTGGGGAGCACCTATTCACTTTATGAAGAAGAAGGATGGATTGATGTAGCTATGCATTGATTATAGAGAACTGAATGAGATCACATTGAAGAACAAATACCCTCTTCCAAGAATTGATGACTTATTTGACCAACTTCATGGGGATCAATTCTTCTCTAAGATTGATCTTTGATCTGGTTATCATCAATTGATGGTGAAGAAAGAATATATTCCAAAAACTTCCTTCTAATCAAAATATGGGTATTATTAGTTTGTTGTTATTCCCTTCGGACTGACTAATGCACCTGCTATTTTTATGGATTTTATGGATAGAGTCATTAAGGACTACCTTGATAACTTTATGGTAGTTTTTATTGATGATATTCTAATATATTACAAAAGTTGCGAGGAGCATGAAGATCATCTAAGGGTTATTTTGCAAACTCTATGGAAGGAGAGGAATTTTGGAAAGTTCAGTAAATGTGATTTATGGTTTCAAAAAGTCACTTTCTTAGGGCACATTGTAACCAATGAAGGAATCATAGTTTACCCTACAAAGACAAAAGATGTAGAGGAGTGTCCTCAACCTACAAAAATTACTGAGATTAGTAGTTTTCTTGGATTAGCAGGATATTATAGGAGGTTTGAGAAAAACTTTTCACTACTTTATAATCCATTATTCAAGTTAACTCAAAAAGGGGTCAAGTTCTTCTAGACAAAGGAGTGTGAGGGAAGTTTCCAAGAGCTGAAGAAGAGATTGGTTACTGAACCTGTGTTAACTTTGCCATCAAGTGGAGAAGGATTCATTATTTTTAGTGATGCCTCTCTAAAAGGGCTTGGGTGAGTCCTCATGCAAAATGACAAGGTCATTGCTTATGCATCTCAACAGTTGAAGATTCATGAGAAGAATTATCCTATGCATGATCTAGAGTTGGCTGCAGTCGTTTTTTCTATGAAGATATGGAGGCACTATCTTTATGGGGAGAAATGTGATGTATACACAGACCATAAAAGTGTGAAGTATATTTTCACATAAAAGGAATTGAACATGATATAAAGGAGATGGTTAGAACATCTTAAAGACTATGATTGTTCAATTAATTATCACCCTGGAAGAGAAAACAAAGTTGTTGATGCATTAAGTAGGAATGACCCAGTTGTTCTTTCCATGATGAGGATTCAAAAATATTCTTTGATGAATGACCTAGTAAAGTTGGACATGGGAATTATAAGGAAAGGGACATCATCATACCTAACCTAAATGATTTCTCAACTGTTATTACTAGAGAAGATCAGGAAGGCTCAGAAAGAAGATCCTTTTGTACAAGAGAAGTTTGAGGCTGTAAAGGATGGAAAGTTTCCTGAGTTCAATATTGATCAAGAAGGTTTACTGAGATTTCGTACAAGACTATGTGTTCCATCTATTTCGGAAATAAAGAAGGAGCTGATAGATGAATCTCATAGATCTACTTTCCCTATACATCCTAGAAGAACAAAAATATATAGGGACCTTCATGATCATTATTGGTGGGATAATATGAAAAGGAAGATTGTGGAATACACTTCAAGGTGACTAGTATGTCAGCAAGTGAAGGCAGAGCGACAACTTTTTAATGGGGTATTGCAACCACTACCCATACCAGAATGGAAGTGGGACAATATCACTCTGGGCTTCATCACTGGTCTTCTGAGAACTCCCAAAGGAAATAATGTGATATGTGTTATTGTGGACCATCTCACTAATACTGCCCATTTTATCTCTATTAGGGAAGATTTCTCTCTTGATCAAATTTCCAGGATTTACGTGAAGGAAGTGGTAAGGCTGCATGGAGTTCCACATTCTATCGCATCTGATCCCGATCCAAGGTTCACATCAAAATTCTGGAGAATTATTCAACAAGATCTGATCACTGAATTGAATTTTAGTATGGCCTATCACCCCCAAACTGATGGCCAATCTGAAAGGAATATTAAAACACTCGAGGACATGATGAGAACGTGCACAATAGAATTTAAGGGTGGATGGGATCAACATATCTCTTTAGATGAGTTATCTTACAACAACAGCTTCCACTCTATCATTCGAATGGAACCCTATGAAGCTCTATATGGTAAGCGATGTATAACTCCTACTTGTTGGGATGAAGTTAGTGAGAGAAAGTTTCTTGGGCCTGATCTTGTGCAAGATATGACAGAAAAAGTACATGACATCCAACAACACATTAAGGCTGCTCAGAGTCGGCAAAAGAGCTATGCTGACAACCGTCGAAGGGACTTGGAGTTTGATGTTTGTGACAAGGTCTTTCTTCGAATTTCACCTTGGAAGAGGGTCATGAGGTTTGGGAAGAAAGGGAAGCTTCACTCTAGGTACATTGGACCCTATGAAATCCTTGATCGCGTGGGAGCAGTATCCTATCAACTTGCACTTCCTCCAAATATTGCACAAGTTCACGATGTCTTCCACGTATCCCTCTTGAGGAAGTACATACTTGACCCTTTACATGTACTAAACTCAGAGGTGGTACAACTGGAACATGAACTCTATTATGAGGAGTAGCCGGTGGAGATCTTGGATCGTAGAGACAAGGTTCTACGCAATAAGACTACCCACCTTGTTAAGGTGTTGTGGAGAAACCAAAAATATAAAGAAACCATGTGGGAACCAGAGGAGTATATGAGGTAGATGTACCCACACCTTTTCTTTTATGAGGATACGAGTTAAAATTTCAGGGACAAAATTTCTTAAGGGGGGAATAATGTAACGACCCAAAATCTTGAATGAATTTTTGTTTCCTATTTTTGTGTGTGTTGTTTTAGTTTATACTCAACAAAACTATATTCTTTAATTGATGATGTGGCACTACCACAAAACTGAGCAAATCCAGCACCACCCCTTTATCAGCGCTAACGAAAAAGCGCTGATAGGGGGGGGGGGCTTTATCGGCGCTAAACAAATGCTGATAAAGGGTACCTTTATCAGCGCTAAAAAAGCGCTGATAAACGTACCCCTTTATCAGCACTTTTTTTAGCACCGATAAAGGGACCCCATTTATCAGCGCTTTTTTTAGTAGCGCTGATAAAGGGGGGCCTTTATCAGTGCTTTTTTTAAAAGCACCGATAAAGGGTTAAACTTCAAAAAAAAATTAATTAAAAATATTATATTAATATATAAATATATCAATATAGTTATATTGATATAAATATAATATATAATTTTTAAATATATTTTAGATAAGTATAAATATACATTTCCGCTTATTATACTTAATATATATGATATTTAGTTGAAATGACTTATAAAAAAATTAAAAAAATATTTTTAATTAATAATTTTCTAATTATTATGGAGTAATAGTAATTTAATAACAATTTCAAGACAAAAAAAATAAAAAAAAAATAAAAAAAGGTTGAAAACGCAACTCACACATCAAACGACCATAAATTTTTATCTGGGTGTCTGTTTGAGCTCTACCACATATCAAATCGAAGCTTGCGGCGAGCTCTACGTCACTATGATTTGGGGGAACCCCGGTCAAGTGTTTTTCAAGGCCAAAAGATGCCCAAAAGGCCTCCAAAACTGAGTTTTTAGTCGGGCTACCCAGATTTTTTAACATTTTGTGGATTTTAAGCCTCGTTTAAGGGTGTATTATTGGCTTTTTTTGGTGGGGACTGAATTTATTCTAAGGTATTACATTTATATTGATATTATGTCTTTGAAATTTTATCATTTTCTCTAATGAATTGCTATTTATAATCAAATATATAACTATATGTACATATTTTTTATATATTCACACCTAAAAATTAAATTTTTAAATAAATAATTAAACATATTTACATATAAAATATATTAGCTTTATCTAAATAATAACTAATATCCATTTTATTTAGAATACCAATATATGAATATTTATATAACTACTATATATTAATATAACTATATATATATATTAATATAACTATAAATATATATATTAATATAACTATATATATATATATTAATATAACTATATATATTAATATAAATATATATTACCATACGAATAAATATAACTAAATATATATAAATAAATAGATATATCAGGAATAAGAGAGAAAATCAATATAGGGGAGTGACAAAGGCTTTAGGTGCACAGGGGGGAGGTCTCGAGATCAAATCCAGGTGGAGGCAGGGGCGCGTGCGTAAGGGTGATTTATAGGGCTAGCGCTGATAAAGGCTATAGGCGGTGCGGGTGGGCGCTGGAGGTGCGTGAAAGCGCTGATAAAGGGGGGGCTCAAGCACTGTAAAAAGCCCCACCCGAGATTGGCAGTATTTTTTTTTAAATTTTTATCAGCTCTAAAAAAAGCGCTGATAAAAGGGGTCTTTATCAGCACTTTTTGGTGCACTGATAAAGGGGACCCCCATTTATCTTCACCGCATTAATAGCATTTTTCCTAGTGCTATTAAATTCCATTTTTAGCGCTGATAAAATCCATATTTGTAGTAGTGTGAGTATAATTAAAATGAGACCGTTGAGTTTTGACTGTTATATGACCGTTGGTCAATATGACTGTTGGAAACTAAATGTTGAGATTATTGTCTCTAAATACAAGTGATCTTGGTTAATTAATACAGAACGAAGATTCGATGGCCTCATCCAGTAGTCTCGGGCCGATCGAAGCCCATCTGAAGAAACTTGGGAAGGTGGTAGTACCACTGGGCTTTGCTCTGGACCAATCCCAAGATGAACTTCATCATGTGAAGCTGTAGTGGAATCACCTTCGAGAGAAGTTCAAGCTTATAGAAATCACTACTGAAGCAATGTTGGCCGAGCCACCCTCAGATTCTCTCACCTTATCACACATTACACTTATGTCCTATGCTGGGATTATAAGGGGCTATGTAACGAGACCGTAGCTACTATGTAAAATCCTTTGAGATAAATAAAATTGTGATTTATTCCTATGGTGAAGTTTGTGTTTTTATCAGATATTCAAATAAATATAGGATGTATATTGATGAATTTTGGAAAAAGGGGATATTTTAAAATATTTATATAAACCTTAAATAATTAATTATGTGTAATGATTTTCAAAAAATGGTCTTCTGGAAATGTGTTCAGTATGAAATTTAGAATCTAATAAGGTCAACTTAATTTTTTGTGAATAGTAAATTATGAATAGTGATGTTACACTTATGATTAGTAATGTGACCAAATAAATTAGTAATCTCATTTAAATAAAGTATTAATATAATTTAGGAACCTTGATTAAGTAATGTGATTCAATAAAATAGGTAAATAACTATTTCAGAAATTATTAGTCAAGTATTAGTTTTTTTAGGTGAATAGTGTTTTTTAATTAAAAATTAAATTAAAAATATTTAGAAAATTATTTTTATAAAATGGATTTTATTTTTGAATTCAGAGCATCGATATTAGGTTAAGGTGATTTTTGAGGATTTTTCTGAAAAAAATAAATTTTCAGTGAATAGTGAAAATACAGTTTTTAGTTTCGGGTGTTTAATGACATCATTAAGGATGTAATAATTATGTAATCATTCTGTTCGAATTATGAATATTATTATAAGGTATGAGGTGTCCCAAGTGGCCAATACCATGGGAAAATAACATGGGAAAGCCCATGTTTTTGCCAATACCACCGATGAGGTTTCCCTTGGCCATTAATGACATGTCCCCTCACTTCTTTTATAAATACCAAGACTTTCCCTCATCCTTTTCATTTATAAATCTTCCTCAAAGAAGTTATGGTCTCCTTACCTCCAAAGGAGTCCTCCCAAGGTTCTCTTAAGCCTCCCAAGGTCCTGACATTCAAGATTTTGAAGTTACTCTTGAAGGAAAGGGATTCTTTCACCCTCTTCTTTTAAGCCATGACTTCCTTTATATTGTGTCTTCTAGTTTCCATCTATTTTTGTTGAGGGTATATTATTATATGTCCTCCTTACTTTCCACTTCATGTCTAATTATTGAGAGACCCTTTCTTATCTCATCAATTTGTTTTCTAAAATTTTAAGTGATGCCGTTAGGCTGTCGAGTTTCCCGTAAAAGAAAATGCATCTTCTCTTTTTTTCATGTTTCCTTTTAATGTGGTATGTCATTAAAATATCTATACCATGATATTATTCAGTACGCATACTATATTATTAATTATTTATGAGTGGATGACCCTTGTCCCCTCTCTTTCAATGTTTTCTAAAACCATGTTATATAGCCGTTATGCTGCAGAAATTTCATCTCAAAATTTCTATCTCTTTCTCTGAAGAAATTCCTTTGTTTATTTATGTGAATACCCAGAACTATTTAGTTTCTATGGTTGTTCATAAATATATAAATATGATATATTTGATTCTGTATTGACATACATATAACCCTCACTCCCTTTCCATGGGTTATAAATGATATACTGATCTTATTTTTTAGAGCTTTTAAAATGTCACGATTTTGAAATGAAACCCATTTCTTTTATTCTTTATGGGTTATTTATGAAATGTTTGATTATGATCTATGTGGATCACATGTAATTAAAGACATATTAAGGGTTCTCCCTGATAGCGCTCCATTTCATTGGGTAAATATTTAATCTCTAGAGATTGCAAGTTTCACGATACCTTGGTGAATAACCTTGATAATTTTTATGACACCTTGGGGGTGGACCTTGGAGATATGTTCATGAATGTATAAATGAAATGTTGTAGTAACATATTCAAGTTATGTTTAAAGTTTTTTTCATTATGATATGCCTATACTTCCATTTCTCATATCTTTATGTTGTTATTCAAGTTCTTATTTATATCACAAGTACATTGATTCCCTTGTTTACCCTTACTGGGCCTTATGATCACCCTTTCCTTTGATCTATGTCTCCAGGATTTGAAAGGCATTAATTGTACTTAGGATAATATTATGATGAATACTTACAAGTGGATTAGAAGAATTTTTTATGTTGTATTCAAGTTTTATTGTTCTTGATTTCCATGACACTAGACTTTAAAGATCCTCTGTATGTAAAATGTAATGAAAAGTTATGTATTAAAAATGTGGGATGCCACAATGTTGATGTGAAGTTTTAAATGATCATTTCAGTTTTCTTAAGAGGTATCAGATTAAGGAAATTGAAATTTTTTATAAAATTATATTTGAATTGTTTTATGTATTTTTTTATATTAAATCTCACTGAAAATGTTCTAATAGTGGATGTATATGAAAGTGGATATGATGAGGAGTCATCTCATAAATTCCTTAGGCATAATTTGAATAAAATTAAAATTTTCATAATGTTAGGAAATATTTCATAATTTAATAAAATAAGGTATCATTAAGAAAATAATGATGAAACATAAAGCAGTGATAGAAATATTACTTATTCATTTAGTGATAGTAGAGATAATACATTCATTGCTCTAGTGGATATCAAGGAGCCAAGAAGTGATTGTGACATAAGGAAAGAAGTGGTTTCATCAAGCAGTGATAAAGAAGTGAATAAATACTCAATTGAGTTACCATTTACTAAAGAATTAAATAAGATCCCATCCAAGGTTACTAAGTTAGATAAGGAGAATAAAATATTGAGGAATACATCTAATCTCACTGAATTAGATAATATTACATTCAAGAAGAAGAAAAATGTGTTTCTATTAAGATTTTTGAATCTAAAAGACTTACTCACTATGTATAAAAATAATTTTTAATTGGTGAAGGAGAAGTTTCTTTTATATGATAAAAATATTAAATTTATCAAGGAATATTAGGAGGAGAAAGAATATTAAATATGAAATCACAAGAATTATTGTTCTAATTTCTTGTAATGAGTGAGAGATAACTCAACAAAATAGAAGGTTATTTTGGTTATTAAGAGATTTGAAGATTTTTATAACAAAAAATCATTTCAAAAAAAATATACATAAATATGATTTAATTAATACATAAAATCATTGTCATGATGTAAATTGAGTGAATTAGATAAGACTACATAAATAAACATAATTTATAATATATTTTATTTTGTAATTTATAACTTTAAAGGAAAATAGTGAATTTATGGTATGGATAAAATTTAATATATATATATATATATATATTGAATAGGAACATTTTTAGAGTATCCTTAAGTTTTTTTTATAAAAATTAATTTAGTAATTCAATAAAGTTGATAAATTCCAATGAATTACTATTGCAGGATAGAGAAGCATGTTAGGAAGAAGATTAAACTTCATTAGTCATTTCTTGTTCCATAGAGGCTATAAAAATAGGATAGAATGTTTCTTGGTTTATTGGATTCTCATCTTAGCCATTTAATCGAAATGGTAGATTCACATGTATGGGGAGACATCCCCTTTAAAAAAATAAAAGTAGAATATTATTCAATAAAAAATATATGAAATTCAAGATATACTTTAAAAACATTAATAAAGGTTCTGGGAGATATGAGAAATATTTCTATATCACTGAATAATGTATTATTATCCTAAAGTCCCAAATTTTCAACAATAAGGGACTAAATAATATTATATTAGAGATTATAAAAAGAAATTATTAAAGAAGATAATGACTTAAAAGAAGAACAAAGAAGGTGTTGAGAACCCTTGAATGGATGTTGAATCTAGAAATGGTTAAAAAACATGTATAATCAAGAAAAATAATTATGGTTTTTTCTCATGACAAAGAGATTAGAGAATGGGTAAAGAATAAGGTTCTTCTATATCAGGAAAAAAATTTCAATTTTCTATAATTAATGATGTAAATATCATGAATATGAAATTTTTTTAGCATGTCATATTTCCAAAGTTAAGTACAAGATGTGAACTTTATTCGAAAATGGGAGTTGAATAAGAACGTGCATAATCAAATTTTTTGTTTTTCAATGCGACATTTGATTACCAAGTCATATAAGTATAATATAAATTCTCTGAATTTAATCTTAAAAGGATACGATATGAAAAATTCATCCACACCCTCACTTGTTCTTCCAATAATAATGTAAAAGGAGGATAACTACATTATAAATAAATTTTCTTCAATACTTTAGTTTTATTTAAAGTGATAGAGAAACCAAAAATATTGGGATAATCCAAAGATATGTGTTTTAGATAGTGGGGTATTGATGTGGCTCTATTTTTACATAGTTTTCCACATCTTAATACTTAATTTTTAATTATTTAATTAATTATTTAATCAATTTACGCTAAATATTTGTACTTTTGTATTTATATAATTAAATTTGTCAAATATTCATTTTTATAACAATTTATGTAATTATGGACCCTTAAATAATTTATTTATTCTTAATGTGTTTTTAATATAACTAATTTTAAATTTGTCTACTTAATCTTTATCTGATTATTATTAATAATTATTGAGTTTGCTAAATAATTTACTTTTAATTTTAAAAGTTTACTCATCCGGTAACTTAGTTACTGCTTGCCAGACTATCGGTAGCTAAGCTACCGATAACAGGGTTACATTTTCTCTACTAGTAGCCAGGTTACCGGTATTGTCTAACGGTGACCTTGCTTTTATCGGTGACCTTTGTCACCGTTACCCTTTTCTATTGGTAACTCTAATTTTTAACCCCAACCTCACTGATAAATTTTTCAGGGTTACAGTTTTAATTTTATTTAATTAAGTTAGTCTTTATTTTAATATTATATCTTTTAAATTAGTTACATTAGAATAGGTTTTCAATGTTATTTAATGTGTTAAATCTTTCTGCTAGTCATTTAAGTCAATAATTAGTGTTTTAAGTTAAATTAATTATTTCTATTTTATTTTTATTACTTCAATTAGTTAACTAATTAATTAATTAATAGATTTTAAACATTAATTTTATTATTTTATGTTTTCATATTGATTATTAATCCATTCGCTGCTACTTTGTAATTAACATATACTGTTGTTTGAATTTAAGTCTTTTATTATTTTAGCTCATAAATTATCAAGTTTATTAATTTAATTGTTATCAATTAATACTGTTTATTATAATTTTAATGTTTTAATGTTTAATAAAAATATTATGTCCTTTTTAATGGTGTTTTTATTTATTTTAATTATTTATTTTTAAAATTTTTATTTAATTTATTTAAGTCTTTTTTGTATCAGTGACCTCTGCTTTTATTCTATCGGTGACCCCGCGCCGCACAGCCTCATCGATGCCCTCTACCTCACTGGTAGTTCACCCTCACCGTTAGGCTAATTCCCCTAGCTCTCTCTTCTTTTTCCTCACTGATTTATTTTTCTCATCGATACACCGTTAGCCACTTATGCACCTCACTGCTACCTTTTTATTCTTTTCCTCACCGTTACTCTTTTTTATTCTCTTCCTCACCATTTTTTCTTACTCCTCACTGTTATACTTTACCTCACTGATACATTTTTCTTTCCTCACTATTTCTTCACACCCTACCAGTAGCTATTTGCTTCACACCTCACCGTTAGGTTTTCTATTCGCTCACTGTTAGAGAATTCATCCTCACTGATACCCAAGTTATTTTCACCTCACCATTGTGTTTTCCCACCGCTACCAGAGTTCCTTCTCAGGACACACTTCATCCTTCTACTGCTCCCATGCTTCTATCAAATATCTGCATCATCAACTTCTTCCCACAAAAACAAAATTGAGTATCACAGATTTACTCCATCTCACCATTCGATCCTCCACCACTTTGTTGCCACATTCAGACCTGAGCTGACCTATTGTGTGTTGCTCTAAGGAGGAGTCTGGTTTCAAGGCCTAAGAGGTATCGTGAGCAGAAGTTTTGAGTCCGCACTTCTATGGAAGAAACAGAATAGCGGAGCTATGAGTTTCCAGTACTGAGGAGCTAAAGTGGCCTCACCCAATGTCGCGTCACTGGATTCTGTTACTGTTGGTTCACGCCACTGATAAGAAGAAGAGTTTCCGCACTGACGTCTGAAGTAGGGAGGTCCGCCGGAGAAAGGGAGGTGGTTCGCCGGTGTTGGTGGAGGCTGCAGAGGAGCGCTGGAGAGGAAGGGTCCGCCAGAGCCGTTGGAGAGGAGCTGCTGTACTGCCGGCTTGGAAGGCCAAAATCCTCCCCCTTCCTGCTGTGTAGAGTGGAAATTGGGGGAGGAAGAAGAATTAAATTAGATAAAAAAATATAATAACAAAAAGTTAACAAATTAAAATAATTTAAGTAAAGTAAAAAAGGGAAATCAAAGCAAAAGAAAAATAAAAAAAAATTAAAGTAAAAGTAACTTTTAACAAGTCAAATGAATAGAATCAAATTTATAAAAGTAATAAACTTAAACAATTAGAATATTAATAACTAAATAAATTATGAATTAAATTAAAAAGCTTAATTAAAAATGAGTGTTAATAATAAGTTAATAATAATTAAATATTTTTTTATAGTATAAATTATGTTATTAATAATAATTATAAATAAAATATAAAATATACTTATTAATTTAAAAATATTTATAACTTAAGTAATAATTCTAATTACAATATTAAAATAAATAAATGAATGAATTAGTTGAGCAAACTAATTTCTTAAATAGTAATAATAAAATTATTAATACAAACTAAAATATTAACTTAATTACTTTTTATTCATATTGTCAATTTTTAAATGTTAAACTAAAAAAATTTAGTTTTTATTAACTTAATTAAATTAACAACTTATTAATTTATTTATTTATCACCTTAGAATTATTAAGTGGATAGTTGTATAAATAATATAATAATTATCAATTAAATTTAGTTAACTGTTAATGAGTAAAAATAACACTTAGCTTTAAAAAATAACCAATTCTCATTCTTTGTGTTCATTTTTATTTATTTCTCTTATCTAACTTTGCAGGTTTATTCAAGAGGTAAGAAAGCGTCCATGTGCATTCAACTAACTCAAAAGAGTTAGTTATGAGAGAAATTCCAGGGCGACGCGCTTGTCGCGAAAAAATGTACATTTTGTAGTGCGTGGGTGAAGAACTTTTGAAGTCGGTGGAAGATGTTGCAATGACATGTAGCAGATGACAGATGATACTTAAGCAGAGCAAGAAATATATTTTGGGGACTCTCATTTTTTCCATTCCACAAACACACATTGGAGAGAAGAGATTTTCAGGAGATGACTAAGCATACATGGAGGCTAAGGAGCCCAAAGGCAGAGCATTTCAAGGGGAGTTCACCTTCCCTCTGTCCATAATCTTGTACTATGTTTTCGGTTGTTTTTCATTACTTAAATCTAGATGATCAAAGGTTAAATTCTCTTATCTCGATAATTTGATTCTACTGGAAAATCTTATAGACTTCTTTATTTACTTACATTTTTCAGAATCATATTCAATCAGCGAGATTGAATAATGACTCTCTGATTAAGTTATTTCACATCTTAAATGTTTAAAAATTCCTTAATTCAAGAACTACTAGTGAGGTAATTTTTGAATACTTTTATTGAAGCATTAATGTCTTAAACTGTGGAAATTTACGGCGAGTTTATTTTCCATTGTTTTTATTTTATAGATGTTAAGAAGTTCGACTGATTTTTGATTGGCGAGCTCCTAAAGTCAGTTTTTCTGTGTGTTGAGTTTCCTAGTGAGGGAGACTTTTCACCTTTTTTCTTGAGGTGTGATTCAATAAGGTGTAGTGGAGAAGATATCTTTTAAATCAGGAGTTTGGAATTCTCGAGTATTAAATTTGATCTGCTCCTTCTTCATTGCTTCTTAATGTTTCTATTTTGTTCTCTTATGTTAGAATTACGATAGTTCTTAGTTCATTAGTATACTAGTAAGTGATTTAGTCTCCTATCATCATCTTTTATCTTATTTATTTCTTAAAGAAAAGTACAAAAAAAATTTATAGTAAAAACAACTAAAAAAATGCTCACTCACTTCACTACTGACAACAGTGGAGTTATTTTTTAATAAAACCTATAACTCTCATCTGCCTTCTCTGTGGTTCGTCCATGCACCACTGTACTAGTGTAGGTTAATAAATGTAATTTTGAGGGCCATGACGACCTCCAACCTCATCAAAAATTGGAACCGTTGCCGGGGAAGGCACAATCCCTTACTCAAAATTTTGTTTTTATAAAAAACACATAAAAAAATCATATAAAAATAAATAAATAAAAAATTCAAAAAAAACTGTGAACTAGAACCTACTGATTTAATTGTCCATTAAAATTCTACATCAACTCTGAAACTTTTTGTGTTTAATCTGAAAAGTCAAAAAATGGAATGTTTTAAAGGCTCAAACCACTGCACTGAACCTTACTGCGTTTGTTGTGGAGATTATGGACATACTGCCTAGCAGTGTGTCTATAACTAGCCACAACAGACTTCTTTCACTGAAGAAAATGAAAACATTGAGTCTATTCCTAACACCCTAGATGAAATTAAATTAATTGGTTCTAAAATAGATGCTAGGGTGGAACTAATTGACAATTGGTTTAATAAAACCCATGAAATTCAACTTATAGATTATCAAGAGCGAGAACAAAGAATGAAAAGATTAGAAAATATGTTTTTGGAATTACAACAATGGGTTAAGAAACAAGTAGAATTTGAAAATAATGAAAAAGAAAATGTTTATAAAAGATTTGAAAATCAAGTGGAAGAAGAGAGTGACTATGAAACTAGTCAAGAAAACATTCTCTTTGAAAAATATGACTCTGTTGAACTAAATCAGGAAATAACCAACTCTCTGCGCCAAGAACACAAAATTAAAAATACAATAAATAGTTTTAATGGTGTTGAGTTGGAAAATTCTGAAGATGAATTGAAACAGATTGAAATGGAATGTCCAGTTCTCTTTATAATTTCTACATTTAAGAAAAATCACTGTTTTAGAAGTTTTGAGAATGAAGTCACTCGGGTTGAAGTCAAACTTGAAACTAAAGACTTGAATGTAAGAAAATCTTCACCCAACTTTCATGAAATTTTGAACAATGAGCCTGAACTTGTTATTGGGAACACTTCGGAAGAGAATCTTAAATTAGAAATCACAGAATCTGAATTTTTTGAACCACAATTGAAAACTTCTCTTCCATGTTTTGAACCTGTAAACCCAATAATTTCTGAAATGTTGTTGGACAATGAGGATGAGGGAGTAATATTTGAAGAAAAACTAACTGATGAGTTTTTATTTCCCTATTCTCATAGTAATGACTTTTTTAAAACTTTGTGTAGTGAAATTGAAAACAGTGTTGATATACATGGGAAAGACTGTTTTAATTTGATCAATATTGAACATGAGTTTATTGAAGCTGAATTGAACATTTCTTCCCCTGAACTGAACTTTCTAGAACACACTACAAACATTGTTTTGGAATGTGAGTATTTTAAACTTGAACTGAAATTAGAGGTTAAACACACACTAGATAATGGTTGCAGAATTGATTTGATATAAGCATTAGATGTTCAGTGTGAGTTAACAGATGAGGATCTTTTGGAGGAGATTTATAATATAGTTAGACCTGAATCTATTGGTAATAAAATAAATTCTCTTCCCTACCTATCACTTATATCCTCAACTGTGAAGGGTTATGAGCCTTCTCATGATACAGATAGTAGTCAACAGGGAGAATTAGACTTGAGTTTAATTGTACATGATTCTTTTTAGCACTCTTTTAAATCTCTTCTTGAACCTACTATTCAGTATTCACCCACATGCACCCTTGAATGTGAATTTTTGAATGATGAAGGTGAGAGATATAGCCATGAGAATAATGCCACACCCTTTGAAGCACCTAATTCTATGTTGTCCCTTCATAAGTATTCAAATCTTGAAAAATCTGAACTAATTCTGGAAGTGGACAACACTATGCCCACAACTGTTAAAGGGTGTTACTTATGGGTTAATTCAGACTATGAGAGTTTAGTTTCAGTCATGTTAAGTCTTGATTCCCACAAATCTCATCTTTCTGTTAAAAATAAATTCGCCAAACACATGTGGTGGTTCCTATTAAGGAAACCACATCCACCTAGTGACTACGGTTAGTTGCTAGGTGAGTCCGACTGGGGACTATAAATCTAGCGCTGCATGGGAGGAAACCCATGGTTTTTATTTTGTTTTCAATAAAATAATTGTAATTAAATAAAGTGTAACTGAGGAATTTAAAATCAGTGCTTCATGGGAGTCAAACCATGCTCCTTTGTTTACTTATTTTTTGTACTAGTTTGTGCTGAATATGTGAAGCTTTGTTGTCTCCTGTATGCACTGTCTATACTGGTTATTTGCATATGGTTTTCATGCTATGTGTTTTTAGGTTGTTGCTACTGTGTATAAAAGGAGTGGAATTCCCATGATAATTTTTGGACAAGAACCTAGTCGGGGAAGTACTTAAACATTTTTCATTTATTTTTGCTCCTATTTTTGTTAATAAAATTCTGCTTATTAAAAAATTTTTTGCTTGTTTTAAAAACAATTCTGCTACATTTTTGCTGAAACTCTGCTGCATAAATTGCATATTAAAAAAAAAACTTTTTCTGCATGTCACTAACTTGAATTAAAAATCTGCATGTGCCTTTTGCTGAGAACTGAAATTAATTGTTTTAAATATTCTCACTGCTTGAAATTAAGTGGGGGGGAAAACATGCAGGTTGTTTGTAAGGATTTTTATTGTAGTTTCTTAGTCTGTAGGGTGTTAGCATGCATCTTTCTGGTCTATTGAATATATTATTGAACTCAATATATTAAGATGCTTACACCCAATTAATTGTGCACTCACACCTTGTATACTTCTTTTGAGCTATATTGAAAATCTATGTCACTATAATGTGTGTGTCTGGATATGAACCTACTGATTATTTATTTATTATGGAAAACAACATTTTTGAACTTCATTGAGACCCTTTATACATGTCATTAATCTACTAAATTTAAAATCTATTTTGAACCTTAATTGATTAATTGTTTTTCTCTATATTTAGAAGTTAACTTTGGGGACAAAGTTGGGTTTTAAGTGTGGTGGAGGGGGTCAATTCTTGACTATGCTAAACTGTGCTTTAATGAAATCCCATCAATTCCCACTGAAACTTCTTGCTTTTTGTTAAAAAATGGTTAAATGTTTTCAAAATTCTTGTAGAATTTTAAGGGTTTAATTTTTTCTCAAATGGGTCTTGCCTTAGGAAGAGTTCCTGGCTGGTAGTTAAAAGCTACTTAGAGTCTGAAATTGATGATAATGGATGATTGCTGAGTGATTTTACTTAGTGATTTCATGGAAATTTGGTTTAAGAACTAATTCTGGAAGTAATATGGGTTACATGTTTGTGGGGTTATGATCATAACCTTTGGAATTGGAAGTTTTATTCTAATTATAGGGGCCTCTTTCATCTTTAAATTATTAAAAGCAATTGCTTTAATGAGCCAATGTAAATGAGTTTTATATAAATCTTTTAAAACTGGAGTAATTTGGGCATCTGAGATCCCACAGTGAGTCTCTGAGACCCTAGATGCTGGGTGCGTTTTTGTTTACTTTAAGCCCTCTGTTCACCTTGAATAAGTGCATTGCACAGTGCTTAGAAGAATGATAAATGGATTGGGAAAAATAAATAAAGTGTCTAGGGTCAAAAATGAGCTCATTCAGGTGAGGGGAATGATGAATTCCAGATGAAGAAGGGATCAATTGGTTTATATGGGAGTCATTTAGGTTGTATCATTGAGGTGATTCACAAAAAAATTAATTATTTTTGGAACCTAGGTGATAAAGTCAAAGTACACAATTCCTTGGTTAAGATCTTAAATCCATTGATATTTTACCTCCTGTCATTCTTGGATTTAGAACTTCAGCCTGGATTGAAATGAGTCATTAAGTTGTATCACATATGAGGCATGAATTTTTTTACTTGATGATTCATAGCTTTCTAAACTACCCTTGAGTATTTGTTATAAGCAAGATTCATATGAGTAACTCATTTTCTTAAAGCCTACTGTTAATAATTGTCCTCTATTTTGAATGCTGGACATGTTACATTTTGAACAAATTCATTAATACCATACTTCTATTTTTCAAAGAAAATAAAACATGAGATTGTTTGAGGACAAACAATGTTTAAGTGTGGGAGAATTTGATGTGGCTCTATTTTTTCATAGTTTTGCCACATATTTTTACTTAATTTTTAATTATTTAATTAATTATTTAATCACTTTATGCTAAATATTTGTACTTTTGTACTTATATTATTAAATTTGGAAAATATTAATTTTTTATAACAATTTATGTAATTATGGACCCTTAAATAATTGATTTATTCTTTATGTGTTTTTAATATAACTAATTTTCAATTTGCCTACTTAATCTTTATCTGATTATTATTAATAATTATTGAGTTTTCTAAATAATTTACTTTTAATTTTAAAAGTTTACTCATCCTGTAAATTAGTTACTGCTTTCCAGACTACCGGTAGCTAAGCTACCGATAGCAGGGTTACATTTTCACTACCAGTAGCCAAGTTACCGGTATTGTCTAACGGTGACCTTACTTTTATCGGTGACCTTTGTCACTGTTACCCTTTCCTACCAGTAACTCTAATTTTTAACCCCAACCTCACTGATAAATTTTTATGGGTCATCATTGTAATTTTTTTAATTAAGTTAGTCTTTATTTTAATATTATATATTTTAAATTAGTTACATTAGAATAGGTTTGCAATGTTATTTAATGTGTTAAATATTTCTTCTAGTCATTTAAGTGAATAATTAGTGTTTTAAGTTAAATTAATTAGTTCGCTTTTATTTGTATTAGTTCAATTAGTTAACTAATTAATTAATTAATAGATTTTAAGCATTAATTTTATTATTTTATGTTTGCATATTGATTATTAATTCATTCGTTGCTACTTTGTAATTAACATATATAGTTGTTTTAATTTTAGTCTTTTATTATTTTAGATCATCAATTATCAAGTTTATTAATTTAATTGTTATCAATTAGTACTGTTTATTATAATTTTAATGTTTTAATGTTTAATAAAAATCTTCTGTCATTTTTAATGGTGTTTTACTTTATTTTAATTATTTATTTTTAGTCTTTTTATTTAATTTATTTAAGTCTTTTTGATGTATCGGTGACCTCTGCTTTTATTCAATCAGTGACCCCTGTGAGCTTTGATTTAATTTCCAATATCAGTGACCTCGCGCTGCACTCCCTCACCAATGCCCTCTACCTCACTGATAGTTCACCCTCACCGTTAGGCTAATTCCCCTACCTCTCTCTTCTTTTTCCTCACTGATTTATTTTTCTCACCGATACACCATTAGCCACTTATGCACCTCACTGTTACCATTTTATTCTTTTCCTCGCCGTTACTCTTTTTTATTCTCTTCCTTGACATTTTTTTCTTACTCCTCACTGTTATACTTTACCTCACCGATACATTTTTCTTTTCTCACCGTTGCTTTGCACCCTACCAGTAGTTGTTCTCTTCGCACCTCACCGTTAGGTTTTCTATTCCCTCACTGTTAGCTAATTCATCCTCACTGATACCCAAGTTATTTTCACCTCACCATTGCGTTTCCCCACCACTACCAGAGTTCCTTATCAGGCCACGCTTAATCCTTCCACTAATCCCCTACTTCTATCAAATATCTGCATCAACACCTTCTTCCCACAAAAACAAAATCGAGTATCACAGATTTACTCTATCTCACCGTTCTCTCCACCACCACTTTGTTGCCGCATTCAGACCTGATCCGAGATGCTATGTGTTGTACTAAGGAGGATTCTGGTTTCAAGGCCTAAGAGGAATCGTGAGTAGAAGTTTTGAGTCCTCACTTCTATGGAAGAAGCAGAATAGTCGAGCTATGAGTTTCCAGTACTGAGGACCTGAAGTGGCATCACCCCATGCCGCGTCATAGGATTCTGTTACTACTGGTTCGCGCCACTGATAAGGAGAAGAGAAGCCGTGCTGCTGTCTGAAGCAGGGAGGTCTGCCGGAGCAAGGGAGGTGGTTCGCCGGTGTTGGTGGAGGCCGCAGAGTAGCGCTGGAGAGGAAGGGTCCGCCAGAGCCGTTGGAGAGGAGCTGCTGCACCGCCTGCTTGGAAGGCCGAAATCCTCCCCCTTCCTACTGTGAAGAGTGGAAATTGGGGGAGGAAGAAGAATTAAATTAGATAAAAAAAATATAATAACAAAAATTTAACAAAATAAAATAATTTAAGTATAGTAAAATGGAAAAGTAAAGCAAAATAAAAAAAAATTAAAGTAAAAGTAACTTTTAATAAGTCAAATGAATAGAATTAAATTTATAAAAGTAATAAAATTAAAATATTATAATATTAATAACTAAATAAATTATGAATTAAATTACAAAGCTTAATTAAAAATGAGTGTTAATAATAAGTTAATAATAAATAAATATTTTGTTTATAGTATAAAAAATGTTATTAATAATAATTATAAATAAACTATAAAATATATTTATTAATTTAAAAATATTTAAAACTTGAGTAATAATTCTAATTACAATATAAAAATAAATTAATTAATGAATTAATTTAGCAAATTAATTTTTTTAAATAGTAATAATAAAATTATTAATACAGACTAAAATATTAACTTAATTACTTTTTTATTCATGTTGTCAATTTTTAATTGTTAAACTAAAAAAAATTAGTTTTTATTAACTTAATTAAATTAACAACTTATTAATTAATTCATTTATCACCTTATTATTATTAAGTGGATAGTTTTATAAATAATATAATAATTATTAGTTAACTTTAGTTAACTGTTAACGAGTAAAAATAACACTTAGCTTTAAAAAATAACCAATTATCATTATTTGTGTTCGTTTTTATTTATTTCTCTTATCTAACTTTGCAGGTTCATTAAAGAGTTAGGAAAGCATCCAGGTGCATTCAACTAACTCAACTAGAGTTATTTATGAGAGAAATTATAGTGCAACGCGCTTGTCGCGAAAAAACGCACATTTTATAGTGCGTGGGTGAAGAACTTTTGAAGTCGGTGGAAGATGTTGCAGTGACGCGTAGCAGATGAAAAATGATACTGAAGCAGAGCAAGTAACATATTTAGGGGACTCTCATTTTTCCATTCCACGAACACACATTGGAGATCAGATATTTCCGGGAGATGACTAAGCAGACATGGAGGATAAGGAGCCCTAAGGCAGAGCATTGCAAGGGGAATTCACCTTCCCTCTGTCCATAATCTTTTACTTCGTTTTGAGTTGTTTTTCATTGCTTAAATCAATATGATCAAAGGTTAAATTCTCTTAGCTCTAGAATTTGATTCTGCTGGTAAATATTTTAGACTTCTTCATTTACTTATATTTTTTAGAATCATATTCAATCGGCGAGATTGAATAATGACTCTCTGTTTATGTTGTTTCACACCTTAAATGTTTAAAAATTCATTAATTCAAGAACTAATGGCAATGTAATTTTTGAATACTTTTATTGAAGCGTTAATGTATTAAATTGTGGAAATTTACGACGAGTTTATTTTCCACTATTTTCATTTTATAGATGTTAAGCAGTTCGACTGATTTTGGAGTGGAAATCTCCTAAAGTCAGTTTTTCTATGTGTTGAGTTTCCTGGCGAGGGAGAATTTTCACCTTTTTTCTTGAGGTGTGATTCAATAAGGTGTAGTGGAGAATATATCTTTTTAAATCAGTAGTTTGGAATTCTCGAGTATTAAATTTTTTATGCTCCTTCTTATTTGATGCTTAATGTTTCTATTTTGTTCTCTTATGTTAGAATTATGGTAGTTCTTAGTTCATTAGTATACTAGTAAGTGATTTAGTCTCTTGCCATCATCTTTTATCTTACTTTTTTCTTAAAGAAAAGTACTAAAAAATTGTATAGTAAAAAAGACTAAAAAAATACACACTCACTTCACTACTGACAAGAGTTGAGTTATTTTTGAATAAAACCTAAAACTCTCATCTGCCTTCTATGTGGTTCGACCTTGCACCACTGTACTTGTGTCAGTTAATAAATGTAATTTTGAGGGCCGTGACGACCTTCGACCTCATCAGGTATATATATCTTATATATGGGGATCATATATTTAGATGGAGGTTTGAAAAGGAGTATGTTGTGAAGTAAGTATTTAGGTGTGTGTGTTTTTTGAACCATGAAGTATTTTAACATGTTTTCGAAACATGTTTTCAAGAATTTTTTTCTATTGGTTATAAGACAAAATTATTCTATTTAAGAATTGTAATTCTCAATTTTTAACAATAAATATTATGAAATGTAAAGGGTTTAAGTCAATGTTTATAGAAACCATATTTCTATTATCTAATACCATTTTTTCATACACATATCTTGATCTTGTAGGAATATAATTTATTAATCACTTTGAAAGTGACTTATATTCAACGGTTTTAAAAAAAATCATTAGAGTGAGTTTATTAAGACCAAGGAATATTTTTTAATATGTTGAGAATTTTGGGAGATTATTAATAACAAAAGATAGTTTTATATAATCAAGAATTGAATTAGAATAACATTTTGTTTGTGGTGTTTTTATTGAGAATAAGACTTAGATATAAGATGGAGTGGATTTATTTTTGTGTTTTATTTTATTTTCAATATAATAATAATGTGTAAACTCACATTTCATATGGATTTTAATATATACAAAAGGCTATCGATAGGTTTATAAGAGGTTGAGAATGTTTTTGAATTCTTTTGATGTATTCTAGAGGTTTTTCAGTTTTAAGATGAATCTAGTCTAAAAAATAAACAATTATTTCAATGCATAAGTTTTTTCTTTTTCCAAAAAAAAAACATGAGAAATAATTTCTCTTATTGTGATACATATGATTTATATTAAAAGGACGTGAATTTTTGAAAAATGAAATTATCTTACTCTAATACATAAGATCATTGTGAGGATGTGTATGATTTTTTTTATGAGTCAAAAAATTGGAAATGTTTGGAACCACATAGTAATACATAACATTTTTGACAGTATGATATATTTTTACAAGCATATATAATATATTTTCAAAGGAACATTGGATATTCTGAAGGAGGAGGTCTTAGAGATACATAAGATATTTTTAATATTTATATAAATTTTTATTCATGCATAATATATTTATCGAATTCACATGTTTTATAACATATATATAAAATTTTTATTTGATAAAAAATATTTTTTTCTTAGGTTTATATATTTTTATACTTTTTTTAAATATGAGGTTTTTGAATGTTACTTGGGACATTTAAAATATTTATTTCTAAAATTTAAAATGATTTTTGATATGATAATAATATAATACAAAGTGACATAAATAAATATAATGTGGAGATTTATATTGGTTTTGTTAAATAATATGATGTTGAATTTGGTATTTATAGATTAAAGTTCTGGGATAATAATCACGATTCATGTAGTGGGAGGAAAAAAGTTCTCATAATGAAACTTTTATTCCACCAAAATCATGCAGAGTTGATGAAATGTAGAAGGAGTGTCACACAATGATGATAATACATGATATTTACGGATTGGGTTTTTTTGAGGAAGAAAGTTAGTCAACAACATGAATAATGGTGTTATGCCTTGAAGGGAATTTCAGTTGAGGAATCCTAGTTCACTATATTGTGATTCATTCCATCTCTCTATGTTATATATCATATTCTACCTAGATAGATCAAATGGATAAATCATAAAAATAATAATAACAAGAAGAATAAGTTGTGAAAATAAGTTAGGTCACTATAAGAAAGTTATTCAATTGGGTTTGAAATTCAAATTAAAATTTGAATATGAAGATTCTACTATAGGAGATATATGAACATAGAATTTCATAGAAAGAAATATTTAATTATTGTTACATGTTGTGATGAAGAAATTTATATATTTAGATAAGAGTTGAATAATCAAGAATATTATTCTTTATAGAGAATAGGTGTTCTATACAGTTTAGTATGTATAGAGATATGACACTTGAAAGTCATGCATATAAGTTCAGAATAAGAAGAAAGTACCTACAAAAATATGAGTAGAAAATGAATAAAATAAAAATAAACATGATCGATTATTGTGCATGATCATCACAAGGGAATACCATTACTATAACCAAATTTGAAGGAGTCATGACTTGATTATATAAAATACAACATGAATACCTAAAGAACGCGTCATAACTATGTCCAATCATCAGTACATTTCAAGGAGAGCACCCAATAAATGACGATTATTAGTTATTCACTATAATGTGGTATTTGTTTAATTAAATCCAATTTCTATAAACATTACCATTTTTACAAGAAACCAAAATATGGTAATATCAGTAAATGATGTTATGATTTATGATAAGAAAGGCCTGATAATTTTTTCTAAAGACACCATTTCCTTTAAAATTCTATATGAAATATAATGTTATTTTGTAAACCACACTATCTTTTAAAAACATTTGATGAACTATGATATGTCTTTATAACATTATTCATTATTAAAAATGTTTTTTTATTTTCTTTTTTTATTTTATGAATTATTCACTTATATATGCCTTAATACAATTAAAGGATTTTCAGGACATCTTTATGTCCAAAAATAGTAGCGTGACATCCCAAACCTGGATAACACTTAACAGGCGCCCCAAGCCTGGTGGAACACATGGCCTCAAGCACATATCCTTGAATGATATATGGCGCAGACTAGTATCGAGGTCCTAGGGTGTGTATTTGGGATGACTATACCCTTATTATTACCAGAGTGTATCATGACATATAATTATAAATTTTAGTAAATATCTGAATTATTATTAGTAAACTGTGAAAACAGAAAATTGTAATGAATAAACATGAATAACAATACCTGAAATAACTGGAATAACATACCAAAACTGTGGATGATATGTCATGTATATAGAAGAAATGGAAACCATTAAGACAAGATACCATACATAAAATGTTCCACAAAAGTAAATATCAAACTGAAAGACTATCCCAAGCATCCTCAGATCTAGATCGGTTATCTCCTATCAATGTCCTTCCTAAACAGCAATAAATCAAGTTTTCAAAGCTGTATGATTCCCTTTATCAACCCATGCATTCATGTAATCTACCTTGGGTACCAAAAGACACCAGAAGAGGGTGTGCTATAAATATCTGTGGGCCACCACCAATAGTGTCTATAACATCCGACCTCTGTAATGGAAATGTAACAGTGTGAAATCATGTATATATAATGTAAATCAGCACAATGTAACTAAATACCCATGTACCTACTTCATCTCTCGGACATCATCTGAACATAATCAGTACATTAATTGATTATCCCCATTTCATAAATAAGTCATATATTAACAATGATGAAGGATCCAACTTACTATAAGGAAACTTGTAATGAAATTTAATAATGAAGTTCCAATATAATAACCAATGGAACATTTACCTCAAGGGTCATCAGCTTAGTAATAAATGTATCCCGCCTAAGGGTAAGAGTGTAATCCAAGGAGTATAATCCAAGCCATTCCACAATGAGATGCCTACCAAGTCCAAGGAGTTCATCCAGGGTAAAACAGGGCTAAGCAAAGACTGGTCCCAATGGGCATTAACCATGACACCTACTTGTTAATGCTGGATCCAAGGAGTGTATCCAAGGCATCATAAAATACTATGTGAGAGATCCTATAGTGGAATATTGTGCATCCAAAAATAGATAAGGATAGAGATCTAGGTGGGTCTCATCCTATAAAAGATGTATCATTGCATCGGAATGGGGTTCCCAAGTGCTCAAGGAATTCCACGGTAAGAATCCAAGGTGAGATCGAGTAAGGCCATTCCTATTTAATTATGAATTCATGTAATATTTCATTTGTTTCAAGCCTTACCTTTAAGTTGTGTGATAAGGTTAAGTAGTTTTCAACCTTTTAATCAAGTCATAATTAATTAATAAGTCTATTTGGATCAATCCTTTCCATTCATTAGCGTGACAAAGAAAAGTAGCATGAAACCTTTATTGATCCCATTTAAGGAAAATTAAATAATTAAGGTTCATTTTTCAACCTTCTATTAATTTGTTAAGGGGTGATATTGACATGAAACCTATTAATCATTCACATTTAATCTAGTCATTTCATGTACTTAGAATGATTTCCAATTTCCCTTTCATATTTAATTATAAATACAAAGAACATACCATAGGTGGGACAAGTGGCGAAAATATGTGGTACCTTTCATTATGAAATTCCCAATACAAATAAATCCATTTAATATAGATGAGTTTACCATTAGAAGGGTCAAGCCATGTCACACCTGAATGGTGGATCAAACCTATCAAATACTAAATACCAAATTATGGAATAACATCCTACATGGTATAGATGGAGTTGTGGGAATAAACAAGAAAAATTAATCATATATATGGAAATAGAATAACCATATGATTCTAATGATTCATGGCATATAAATTCATTGAACAACAACTGATGAAATTTGTGGGCCCCACATGAGAATTCCAAAACTCAACAAACTTGAGGGATGAGTTATAGACCACCCATCGTAGGGCTCTATGATCATAATACATCAATATCAGCCTATAATTAATCCTATAATAAATTATATTTGAGAAAAAGGGAAAAAAATCACACATTGATAAGTAAGTCAAAAGAAAGAGAGAAGAAGACCACTAAAAAGGACTCGAGTACTTACCATTACACATCAAACATGTTGAATGAAAGCTCGATCAGATCCGAGATTAATTAGATCTTAAAATCCATAGATTAGATATTCAAAGTGATCCAAAATGGAGGAAAAATAGTTCAATCCCACATAAACTTATATTTGAGGAAGGAGGAGTCTTAATTATATCATTAAGGGAAAATAGTAAAATTACCCTAAAGTTAGAATGTGCACGGTTTGGTTTCACAGTTTTCCAAGCCATGTTCCAACCATGCACATGTAACTAGGGATGAAAGGGAAATTTCATGGTTAGGCCGCATAGCCATACGCCAATCGTATTATATGGTTCTATCTAAAAATATATCATCAGCACGGTTAGGAAAATCATGTGCCAACTGTGCGATATGGCCAGTTCTCCAAAAAATATGGGTTCCAGGCTCTAAACAAGCCCCAGAAACCCTTGATACCTTCATTAACCCCTTATAAATTTATATTAAGCCAAAAATAATTAATTAGACCAAAATTTAAAATATCCACACCTAAGTGGGAGACCAGGTTCTTATAGTCGTCCCCACGTAAAATAACTCATCCCCAAGGTCACCTACCAAGGATGTAGAAACACTATCTAAGGAAAATTCTAACCAATGAGAAAATATTTCAGTTTTATGCTCCCAAGTTGCATCCTTCATAAGGACATAATTCCATATCACCCATAATAGAGGGAGATACTGTCATAAGATAACCTTTGTGCCCTAGTCGATGATGTTTATTGGATACTCATCAAAGGTAGCATCAAAATATAACTCCACTTCCTCGAGATCATAGGTATAAGACAGGTCAACATGATACTGGAAAATCTATGCAACATATAAGACATAGTTCATGACATGTAACCTCTTAGGTAGTAACATACTTATAGGCTACTGATTCACGTTCAAATTTACCCAAGAGAAGAAGGTAGGACGGTCCTTGTAGTTTAGCTTGGGTTGTCGAATCCTCAGAGACCTAAGAAGTAACCTATAGACACGTACATTATATGGACTGTTTTTGGTTATGAAGTGGCCAAATTGGGTTGATTTTATATGGGGTTAAAGTAACTCTAAGAGACTTAAGTGAATTAAATTTAAAAGAATGAGTTGATCCTAGGTTATCGCTCGGGGTGGATTGGACGTATTTCCTTTTCAATGTTTTCAATTTCTTATATTTGATATGGGTTTATTTAAGGAGATAAAACAACAACATCACTTACTGGTTTAATGCCTACACACTTTAATACTAATCACCTATACACTTGAAGGATCAACATTTTGAGCACTTCAAGGTAAAGGTTCGTATCAGCACTTGAAGCGTGTGGCCTTAAATTCAACAAGGACGATGGAGTTTAAAAATCATCAAATAAAAATTTCAATTAAAGAAGTGATTATAAATTAATGAGGTGATAAATAACATCCAATACAGCCCCTTTCTACTCCCTTGGATCAACCCATTAGTGGGTTATCCCTCCATTGATTCTATGGTTTCAATGGAAGCGGAAAATAGACTCATGAGGGAAGAAAAGGAGAAGTAAAAAAAAACAAAATAAAATAACAATCACTCCACCGTTGTGTGATAATCTCACAAGGTTTGGTATGAAAAAGTTCACACCTTGAACCAACGGTATCAATGTGATAAGGATAATAACAGAATAATAAGAGAAGAATAACTTTTATTAAGAAATAAGGATGAATTAAAACAACTTACATGTGGAAGAAAAATTTGAGACAACAAAACCACAGCATAAAATTACAATGAAATAAAGATCAAAGATTCTTAAATCCTACAAAAGCACTGCCTTAAATAGGGATTTTTGAGCCCTTGGGTCTATCCTCCAACAGTACAAGTCTCCTAAATTAATTGTGGTAGGCCATAGGTGGGTGGAAAGTAAGGGAGAGTTGATTTTTCCACCCTTGACCCGAGGCGGCAACCATCTTTCCTTTACCGAACCGAAGCGCTTGTAAGACCTTCTATATGAACGAATAAGAGTGTAAAATAGAAGAAGTAAATGGATCCACGGATGTCTTATAACATACTGTAAAATTTGGGCCCATTTGGAGTTTTGGATTCCGAGATATGATCATATTAGTGGGCTGTTTTTCTGGGCCATAGAATCTGGCCCAGAATTTTATCTCTAACTTGGTCCACTTAAATAACCATAATGGATGCAGAATTAGCACTGTATAATGAATAATTATTTGTTCCACTATATGTATTCTAGTATCCTATGAAATTTGGGATTCATTGGGACTCAATTGTGGGCCCCACATTCTCATCAGTGGGATGGTTTCCAATATGCCTTCTCCAGAATTGTTTCTTTTCATCGCCAAATATCTCCATCATTCTTTATGAATCATCCACTGATCCCTGAATGAAAAATGTTAAAATTATAGTGAAGATCCATTTCAAAAAAATTCAAATTAAAATATAGATAATTAAATTCCTTATAATCAGATGACTCATTAGGCCTAAATTGGTGTACATTAGGCATGAAGTGCACAAATGATGAGAATGAATGTTCAAAATCAAAATCCACTAACTCAGACCCATAAGATCAAAAATGAACATTTAATACCATTAAAATGTAATTAACATATGTTTTTTTATTGGATAATCATCTATCGACCTAACTCTTTCTAGGATATCAAACATACCTACGTAATGAGGTGATAACTTACCTTGCTCCGCAACCATTTATGCCCTAGCCTAGGCGATATTCGAAGGAAAAGACGATCCCCAGCCTCAAACTCTAGAGTTCATTGGTGAGGAAAATATAAGAACTTTTTCTAGACTTGGAATAAGTCATATTCTTTCTAATCAGCTAAACTAGCTAGAGATTCTCCTGAATGGGATGATGAACTAGTATGGCTTCCTCACTTGCCTCTATCCATCGCAGGTGTGAACAACACAACCACCATATAAGGCCTCTAAAGGATCCATCTGAATTGTCAGATAAAAGATGTTATTATAGGAGAGACCATTGTTACCAAAAACATTAAAAACATTCCATTTTTCATTTATAAAAATAATTTTTAGAAATTAAATCTCAATGGGGTTTATTATACATCGTGTAAAAGAAAGAGGTGTATATTATCAACACAGTCCCCAATGAAAGGACATTGAGACATAGTCCATTACCTCATGTCTGAATTGACTTGTATGACTCTTTTAATTAATGAATATTAATCTTAAGTTAATTTTTACTTTCTTCATAAAATTTTTCAATTTTATTATTTCTGTTATATCAGTTATTACCTTGCTATAACAATTAGTTAATTATTTGAGTTCATATCAGACATTTTGTTGATGTTCAGAACTTGACTCAAAAATGAACTTGTTATAATTACAAATTGTACATGTGGTAAAAATTACATTATATCCAGAATGATATTAACAATTTAGATATCATATATATCATATAAATCTAGTATATATGTATTTATAATAGTTCATATCATTTGGATATAAGAAATGAAATGCACCATTCATGGAGACGGTAAACTGTACATACACATGAATGCTACATTCATTTATTTTTCACATTAAAAGGAATGAAAACTAAATTATACATAGGTATATTAGAATTATAACATAATATCTATGTTATATTTGTTACAAAAAGTTCATTAATTCCATTCTTTATACGTTTCATGTATAGCATGAACGAGTCATATCACTTTGAGGATCAAAATAGTTACCAAAACATGAAAAATATCCAATTAAGGAGTTAATAATAAAATTTTAGACTTATGAAAAATATTTGGACAAATAGTATATTTTTTTGGAATTTTATAATATTTAATAAAATATTTTATATTTTAAAATATGAATTATGTCAATTTAGACACTATTCATATCCTGACTTTTTTAAAACCCCGAACAACTTGATGGATTAGAATAAACATTATTAATAAAAATATAACATGTAACTGTCATCCATAAATTTTTTGGATGACATTAAAATAACCAAATTACTTTCATTTTAACATTTATAATATCATTTATTTAAATCCTTTATTAATGAAGCAACCACTTCATCATCATTGTGTCATAATTAAATTTGTTTATTTAATGATTAAAATTTATAAATAAAATACCATGATGTGGGAAATAGTTTTAGATTTCTAACTAATATTTATAGTAAAAAATAACACTTATATAACCTCATATCATTTTTTTGTAAAAGATATATGTTGAGGTTATAGTTTCCTTAACATTAAATTAAAAGTAATTAAATGTCATTTTCACACACAAGTGGCTCCATGGGGTCCTAAAATTGACAGATGGATGCCCATAGTCAGATATATCTCATCCAATACGATTGGGACACATGTTAGTGTAATTTAATATTATTATAATATTAGTTTTTACCATTTTTTAGCAGATTTACCCATTAACCATGATAAATAAAATATTTACTGAAGTTACTATTCATAATGTCTAAAAATAAAAGTTACATATTTAGAAAATTTGGACCTCATAATTAAAAATATAGAATTCATTTTCCAAATTCAAAACAAAAAATTTTCAGAAATTAATTTAATATTAATTCCCATTGTCAAAACCAAAAAGTGTGTTTTTAAGATATAATAACTATCAAAATATTGACATGTGTTTATGTCTAATTAAAAAGTGAAATTACTTCCAATGACAAACATTGAATTAAATGATAAAAATATAATAAAAATACACTTTAAAACCAATTAAAATGTCAATCTAACTATATGAATAAATTAGATGAAAAAGCAGTTTTGACTTAAAATTTAGTATTTTTCACTATTCATTAAAAAATGAACTTTTTCAGAAAAATAATTTTTTTTATAAAAATTAAATTTGATGTTCCTCTTGTAAATACAAATTATATTTTGTCAAATGGAACATATAAAAGTGAAAAAATAGATTTAAAAGAGGTTCACCATCAAAAGGTGGTAAAACTACGTTTTAAAAATATTAGGGTATTTGTGCTTAAAATTAGATTCATTTTCATTTTAAGCCACTAAATTTTATTGTATAAATGTAAAAACATTTATCGAACATGTTTAATCATAATATATCTAGTTATTTTCATTCTCTCCATTAAAACAGCCAGGTGTTAACTACCATTTAAAATTAGAATATAATATTTTTTTGTTAGTACGACTCAGCCTTGTGTGAAACATAAGATTTAGGAGAAACCCATTAATGAATGTTGGGTACCCCAAAAAACATAGAACCCCCTTTAAATTAGAATTAATAATTAATTCACAAAAATTAAAAAATAGGAAATTGTCATATTCTTTATTTACATGGGATGTTACATCCTTCCCCCCTTTTGGAAATTACGTCCTCACAATTTTATTCTATTATCATATAAGTGGAGGTATTTATCCCTCATAGAATTTTTAGATTCCCATGTTTCCTCTTCAACAATATGTTTTTACACAAAACCTTAACCTAAAGAACTATCTTATTCCATAACACTTTCTCTCTTCGGTCAAGAATCTGGACTGCTTGTTTCTCATAAAAAAGATTCTCTTCCAACTAAACTACCTCTGGACCCAAATCATGAGAGGGATCTAGTATATACTTTCTCAAAATTGAAATATGAAAAACATTGTGTACCTGGGATAAACATGGAGGTAAATCCACTTTGTAAGAAACTGATCCAACTTTCTCCAGAATTTTATAGTGTCCAATGAATCGTGGGCTCAACTTTCCCTTTTTACCAAAATACATCACACTTTTCCATGGAGAAACTTGAAAATGACATGATCACCTACCTAGAAAGAAATATCATTCCTCCAGTTATTCGCATAACTTTTCTGACTGCTCTGAGATGTTCTCATCTTCTTCTGAATCAACTAAACTTTTTCTTTCATCTCTTCTACCAATTCTGGTCCCATCAACTTCCTTTCACCTACTTCATCCAAAAAATCTGGAGTTTGAGACCTCTTTCTATATAATTCCTCAAATGGAGCCATCTGTATACTAGAATGAAAACTGTTATTATAAGAAAACTCAACCAAATAACGATTTTTGTCCCAACATCCCTGTAAAATCCATTAGAAAATCACATAGCATATCTTCCAAAGTCTGAATTGTTCATTCTGACTATCCATCTGATTGAGGGTTAAAACATATAATAAAATTTAATTCAATAGACAAAGACTTCTGAATTCCTTTCCAAATGTTAGAAGTAAATTTAGAATCACGATCAGATACAATAGAGAGGGGAACTCTATGTAACCTAATTATCTCTTTACCATACAATAGAGAAAGTTGATGTAGAGATAGAGTATCTCGAATAGGAAGGAAATGAGAAGATTTAGTCAATCGATCAACAATAACTCAGATTTCATTTTTACCTCAGAATGTCTTTGGTAATCCCACAACGAAATCCAAGGATTAATTTTCCCATTTCCACTTTGGCACCGGTAAAGGCTGAAGCATCCCTTTCGTTAACTGACACTCTACTTTAACCTATTTAAAAGTCAAACACTTCACAGTAAATTCAACAATATATCTTTTCATTACATCCCACCAGTAATACTCCCGAAGATCTCTTTATATCTTAGTACTGCCGGGATGAACTGAAAATGGAGAACAATGAGCTTCACATAACAACTCTTTCTTCAACTGTGAATCACAATCCACACATAATATTATCCCAAATCTCAAAATATAATCATTATCAATGTTAAATTCAGGCGAATTACCCTTCTAATCCAACTTTACCTTTTTCTGAAACTCGCTACTTTCCTTCTGTTCTTTCTTAATTCTATCAGATAGAGATTATTTCACTAACACCTGAAACACAACAGAGAAATTTCCTCCACCAAAAAATTATATTCCAAATTTCATCAAATTATTAATCAAATCATCTTATTCCAAACATAACTTGGTTAATGTATCATTACCTTTTGAACTAAAATCATTGGACACTTTATTTGATTTTCCTGGATGTTAATGAATCGTGAAATCATAATCCTTGATTAATTCCAACCATATCCTCTGTCTCATGTTCAATACCTTATGAGTGAATATATAATTAAAAATTTCTTGATTAGTATATATTTCAATCTTTACTCCATATAAATGATTCCTTCATGTTTTTAAAGAAAAAACAACAACATATAATTCCAAATCATTTGTAGGGTAATTTAAATCATGAGGTCCCAACTGACGTGAAACATATGCAATTACTTGACCATTCTGTATTGATACAGAACCAATTCCTTTCAATGAAGTATCACTGTATATAAAAAACTCACCATTTTTTTGAAGATAATTATAATACTGAAGCATTCAACAATCTTCTTTTAAATTCATGAAAATAATGATCACAGTCTTTTGTCTAGATAAACTTAACACCTTTTCGAGTTAACTTAGTCAGAGGGCAAGATAACTTTGAAAAAATATTAAAAAACCATCTGTAATATCCTTCCAAACCAAGAAAACTACAAATCTTGGTAATATTTTTAGGTCTTGTCCATTCTTCAACAACTTTTGTTTTAGCAGGATCAACAATTATGCCATTTTTTGAAACAATGTGACCAAGGAATGAAATATGTTGTAACCAAAACTCATAGTTACTGAATTTTCCATTAAATTTATTTTCATTTATGGTTTTCAAGACAACCCTTAAATGATTTTCTGGTCCCTCTTTAATTTTGTAATATACCAAAATATCATCAATAAACACAACCAAAAAATTATCCAAGAAGTCACGAAAAATTCTATTCATAAGATCCATGAATAAAAAAGGTGTATTGGTTAAACCAAAAGTCTTAAACAAGAATTCATAATGGACTAATGTCATACTTAATGTGGTCTTTATAACTTATTCTTACTTCACTTTCAACTGATGGTACCCTGACCTCAATTCAATCTTTGAAAAATACTGATCTCTGAGGAGGTGATCAAACAAATCATCAATATGAGGCTAAGGATTCTTGTTATCAATTGTGATATTATTCGAGGATATAAAATCAATGAAAAGTCTCATTGAACCATCTTTCTTTTTAAAAAACTAGATAGGAGTACCCATGGTGATGTGCTAGGTCGAATGAAACCATTATCTAACAACTCCTAGAATTGTTTCTTTAACTCTAAAAGTTCAATTTGAGCCATTAAATAAGGGGGTTTTGAAATTGGATTATCATCAAGAACTATGTAAATTGTAAATTCAACTTCCCGATCAAGTATAATACTAGGAAACTCATCAGAAAAAATAAAGATACTCATTTACTACTGGGTCATCATTAATCTGAATAGTTTCTTTTTTTCAGCAATATGTGTAAGGTAACAATCATTTACATCCTTCACTAGTTTCTCAGCTTCCTAATATGTTATCAGAGATAAGTGTTCATTCTTGTACACAAACTGAAAGTCTTTCTGAAAATAATCCTCTTTTTCTCAACAATCAATCTTAGCATTGTAAACAAAAAACCAATCCATTCCCAAAATGAAATCAAACTCTACTAGAGGAAAAAAAACGTTTGCAGGTGAATTTATTCCACAAATAAGGATAAAAAGATTCTTATAATTTCTTTTTTCCTCAACACTCCCCCTGGTGTTTTTACAACATGTTTAGGATTCATATCTTGAGATGGAATTCCCAATTTATAAGAAAAATTCTCAGAAATGAAAGAATGTGTATATCATGAATCAAACAACACATTGGAATAATATGAAAAAGAAAACAAAGTACCTGATACCCCTCCATTTGATGGTCCCACATCAACTATAGTAGTTTCAAAAGATTTTCCCCACCCTTCTGCTTTTGATCTGTCTGGTTTCCACCCTGGGTAATCAAATTTGGACACACATTGGAATAATTTCCAAACTCATTACAACTAAAATATCTTATAGCTATCTCTTCATTGCCTGCTTGATCATCTTCCTTACAGTTATTAGCAATATGAATCGTCTCACCACAACGGAAAAACATCCCATACTTTGATAAACATTCTATAGGATTATTTAAACCACACTTCTCACATGATGGAAATTTAATTTTTTTACCTCCAGGCTTCTTTGATGAATTATTTCTCTATTCCGGCCAACTTGACCTCTTATTTTGCTTACTCTATTGGAACTCCTGATCATTAGGAAACTCCATTTATACCTTCATGGAACATCTGACAAGTTTCTCATAGCTTTTGAATTCATGAGAAGTAAATTCTATTCAATATCGCAACCTCAATCATGAGTAAAATCAATTTATCTTACTATCAAGATATCATATGAAATTTAGCACATACCTTTCTAGTCAAGTGAAATTTTCTTCGCAAGCACCCACCGATTCATCCTCCCACCTCAATTCGAAGAATTTTTTTCCATCCTAAGTCGAACCACCTTAGGGAAATATTTCTCAAGAAACATACATTTGAATTCATCCCAATCAAGAGTATCAATATCCTTAATACCCTTGATATTTTTAACCATTAACCACCACTGATCAGATTCAACTTCAAAATGATAAATAGAAATACTAACCTTATGATTTTCTAAACACCCCATGACATCGAAAATCTTTTCCAGTGCTTCAATCCACCATTCAGCTAGCTCAGGGTCAGATGATCCTCTGAATGATGGGGGATGTTGCCTCATGAAATGATCCACTATTGAAATTTTCCTTTGTGGTTTATCTTGTTGATCTCATGCATGTATACCACCACCATTTATATCCTGATTCAACTATTCCATCACTGCAACAAAATATTCAGTTCCAATTCCAACCATCTCGGGATGCTGATTTGGAAGGTTATTCTCCTCTTTATTCCTTCCCAGCACTGCTGGCCTATTTCCTCTAAGGAAAACCATTCTGAACAAACATACCTTTGGTGAAGAAACATGTTAATATTCAAATTCTATATCATTTCAATTTTACCATACTGTAAAAAATAATTGATATTATGTTAACAAAATTCTAAATCCTAAATTTATCTAAACCGACCTCTGATTCCAACTGTAAGGCACCAACATTAAACATTAAATAATCTTGAATTAAGTTAACAATTCACATTGAGTATATTTTCAAGTTTATATATTTAGATAATTAGGTCATAACTTATACATATAAACTTGAATATTACAAGTAGACACTTCTATTAATTATCCATTTTTTTCATAAAATAAAAACTATTAAAAAAAGTAACATTTTTAGTTCCATGTTTTAAACATCATGAATTTTCCTTGATCCCATCATTGACCATATTCCCCTTTAAGTCCTGTTAAGAACATTTCAAAAACATGGTATGATTAAAAAAATATTAGTAAGGGATACACAAAGAAAGAAAGATTTTAGTTTTCAAAACAACATGTAAACCATTAATAATTTATCATAATACAATACTTTTTTCCTTAAGGATGTAGAAAAAACACTTCACTGAATATAAGTTCATTTTTATCCTTATTTTGTAACAAAAAGATTACCATAAAACCCATAGAAAGAAACATATAGCATATAAAGGTTACTTGGGACATAAACATACTTAAATTGAATAACCATACGATCAACTTCCACACATATCACTAAATGGAATAGCCATACAGATGACTTCCATACCCAATGGATTGGAGGTTATAATGTGTCAACCAATCCTTGGTTTATCACAGAACCACTCATCATTTGGTTTATCACGTAACCACCTATCAAATGTCCAATTACCATTACATAATCATAACACATAAAATATTTCAAATATCAATATTTCATTAAAAAAATTTAGTTTCCCATAACAATATTTCATTTCAAGATATTGAAATACTCAATCCATTTTAAAAACCATTTTCAATGCCAAAACACCCCAAAAGGGAATAAGGTATTTCTTTTACCTTTAAAAACATTAAGGCTTATAGAGGAATTCAAATAACGATTACAGCGGCAGAGATGCCTTTGTCGCAGAAAACATTAAAAACATTCTTTTTGTTGTTTAGTAAAATGCGTCATAGAAAGTAAAAGTCAAAGGGGTTTATTATACACTATGTAAAAGAAGGACGTGTATATTATCAAAATAGGCCCCAATGAACGGATATTGAGATCAATTCCTTTACCCCATGTCTGACTTGACTCGTATGTTACTTTGTATTCATGAACAATAAACTTAAGTTAATTTCTACTTGATTCAGAACTTTTTCAAGTTTATTATTCCTTTTATATCACTTATTACCTTGATATAATAATTAGTTAATTATTTGAGTTCATATCAGACATTTTTTCGATGTTCGGAACTTGAGTAAAAAATGAACTTGATATAATTACGTATTGTCCATGTGGTCAAAATTATATTATCTCAAAAATAATATTCATGATTTAGATATCATATATATTATATATATCCTATATATATGTATTTAGAATAGTCCATAGCATTTGGATATAAGAAATTAAATGCACCATTCATGGAGAAGGTAAGCCGTATGTAAGCAAGAACACTACTTTCATTTGTTTTTCATATTTAATGGATTGAAAACTAAATTATACATAGGTATATTATAATTATATTATAATATCTATGTTATATATGTTACAAAATTTCATTAATTCCATACTTTATACGTTCCATTTATAGAATGAACGAGTCGTATCACTATGAGGATCAAAATAGTTACCAAAACATGACAAATATCCAATTAAAGAGTCAATAATTTTTTTTAGACTTATGAAAAATATTTGGACAAATCAAACACTTTTTGGAATTTTATAATATTTAATAAAATATTTTATATTTTAAAATATGAATTATGTCAAGTTAGACACTATTAAATCATAACTTTTTAGAAACCCATAACAACTTGATTAATTCGAGAAAAAAATATTAATACAAAGATAACATGTAACTATCATATAGAAAATTCTTGGATGACATCAAAATAACCAAATTAATTTTATTTTAACATTTATAATATCATTTATTTGAATCATTTATTAATGAAGCAATCACTTCATCATCATTGTGTCATAATTAAATTTATTTTTTTAAAGTATAAAAATTATAAATAAAATACAATGATGTAGGAAATATTATTATATTTATAATGAATATTTATAGTCAAAAAGATCACTTATATAACCCCATATAAAAAATGTTTTATTAAAAGTTATATGTTTAGGTTATATTTTCCTTAACTTTAAATTAAAATAAATTAAATGTCATTTTCACACACAAGTGGCTCCATGGGGTCCTAAAATCGATCCATGGATGCCCATAGTCGGATATATCTCATCCAATAAGATTTGGACCCATGTTAGGGTAATTTAATATTATTATAATATTGTTTTTTACACTTATTTACTAGATTTACCCTTTACCGATGTTAAATCAAATATTTACTGAAGTTACTATTCATATGTCTAAAAATAAAAGTTACGTATTTATACAATTTGGAAATATTAATTCCAAATATGGAATCTATTTTTCCAAAATCAAAACACAGATGATGTAGAAATGAATTTAAAATTAATTCTCGTTGTCAAAACCAAAAAACGTGTTTTTAAGAAATAATAACTATAAAAAGATTGACATGTGTTTATGTATAATTAAAAAGTGAAATTACTTCTAGTGAAAAAATTTGGATTAAATGATTAAAATATAATATAATTACAATTTAAAACCAAGTAAAAGAACAATTTAACTATATAAATAAATTATATGAAAAATAATTTTTGACTTAAAATGCATTATTTTTCACTGTTCATTTAAAAATTAACTTTATCAAAAAAATACAAAAAATATATGAAAGTTAAAATTTGATGTTCTTATTCCAACGAAAAAATTTATTTTTTCAAATGGGACATATAAAAGTGGAAAAAATATATTTAAAAGAGGATTTCCATCAAAAGGCGGTAAAACTATTTTTAAAAAAAATATAAGAGTATTTCTGCTTAAAATTGGATTCATTCTAATTTTAAGCCTATAAATTTTATTGGATAAATGTAAAAACATTTAACAAACATGTTTAATCATAATATGGTTAGTTCTATTCATTCCCACCAATACAACGACTAGACGTTAACTACAATTTAAAATAATAATATATTATTATTATTATTTTTCTCCATATGACTCATCCGTGTGTGCAACATAAGTTTTCAGAGAAACCCATTCCTGCATGTTGGGTACGCCATCGAACATAGCATCCCCTTTAAAGTAGAATTAATATTTAATCAAAGCTATTAATAAATATAAAAATTTCATATTATTTATTTACTTTGGATGTTACACGTGGAACACCTAGTGATGAAGCTTACTATCTAATGCTTCATCCTAGGCCACAAATACTGGTATCACATGTCTTGACACATATTCAATATTCCTAGATGAACTTACCACTATGAGGTGTGAAACACTTTAATAAACTGCTCTCTCATACATGTAGGGACCCAGACATGCCCATGGATATGTAGCATGTCATCTCCATCTACAGCCCAATCCGGAGGCGGGTTATCTCTTTATATACTCTCACAAAGTACCAAGCCTTCAGGTTATGAAAACTGTCTACTCTTCAACTTCTTAAGAAGAGGAGAGGTAACTACCAAATATGATATATAATACTTCTTGTGACTATCAGGAAACTCTGGGTGAAGCTCAGAGAAGAGGGATACCAACTTGAATTCATAATTAGCTCCATGTACTGTTTGTGCCTTAGTTTTCTAAATCAGTGCATCTACAACCACATTTCCCTTCCCACGCATATATAGAAGCACAAAATCAAAGGATTATAGATATTATACCCATCTCCATTTACAGAGGTTCAATTCATGTTGAGTAAAGATATATTTTTGGATCTTCTGGTCCATGTACACCACAAGAGCTTCCCTAAAAAAACAGTGTCTCTAGAAACATAAGGCATAGAAAACTTCTCTAACTCAAGGTAGTGCATTGGGTTGTTTCTTTAATAAGGATACACCTGTTTTACCTGATCTTGGAATTGATGTTATTATTCCATTTATAAACACATGAATTCATGTAATCTTCCCCGGGTACCAAACGACGCCCGAAGAGGGTGTGAGATAAATCTCAGTGGGCCACAACCAATGATGTCTATAACATATGGCCCATGAAATAGAAATGTAATAGTGTGAAAGCATGCATATATAAAGAAGTAAAATGTGACTAAATACCCACAAAGATACTTTATCCCTCGACTAGCATTTATACATAACTGGTCCATTAATTTATTATCACCAATTTATAATTTATTTATATGTTAACAATAGTTAAGGTTCCATATTATGATAAGGAACTTGGAATGAAATTTAATAACGATGTTCCAAGGTAATAAACAATGCAACATGGACCTCAAGGGTCACCAAATTAGTAATAACGGTACCTTTTCTAAGGGTAAAAGTGTAATCTAAGGAGTATATTCCAAGGCATTCCATAATGAGATGCCTACCAAGTCTAACCAGTTCATCCACAATAAAACAGGGATAAGCAAAGACTGGGCCTGATGGGATTTAACCATGTAACATACTTGTCAATGCTGGATCCAAGGAGTGTATCCAAGGAATCATGTAATACTATGTGATTGATCCTATGGTGTTATAATGGGAATCCTATAATATACACAGATCGATATCTAGGTGGGTCTCAACGTAATAAGGTCATATCCTTAAATCAGAATGGGGTTCTTGAGTGTTCAGGCATTCCCCAATAATAATCCAATGAGAGATTGAGTCAAGCCATTCCCATTTAATTATGAAGTCATGTAATATTTCATTTGGTTAAATCTTTCAATTTCATTAGTTTGATAAGGTCAAGAAGTATGAAAACATTTAATCAAATCATAATTAATCAATAAGTCTATTTGGTTAAAGACTTTCCTTTCGATAGTGTGATAAGGTAAAGTAGAATTCACCCTTAATTAATCGCATTTAATCCATATTAAATAATTAAGGTTCATTCCTCTACCTTCCATTAATGTGGTAATGGGTACTATAGACATGAAACCTATTAATCATTCTCATTTAATCCGGTCAAGTCATATACTTAGTATACTTTCTAATTTCCCTTTCACATTTAATTATCAATATGAAGAAATTACCTTAGGTGGGTCAGGTGGTGAGCATACATGGTATTTTCCATTATGAAATTCACAATATAAATCAATCCATTTAATATAGAATATCTTACCCATAGAAGGGTCAAATGAAGTCATACACGAACAGTGTCTCAAACATGTCAAATACTAAATACCCAATTATGGAAAAACATTCTACATGGGATGGATGGAGTTGTGGTCATAACCACAAAATATTAATCACATATATGGAAATATCATAACCATATAGTTCTAATTATTATAATAATGGAATATATATTCATTAAACAACACCCAATGGAATTGGTTGGCCTCACACGACAATTTCAAAATCAATGAACCTGAAGGATGAGTTATATACCACCCGCATTAGGGTTGTACAATACTTATCCTTTGATATCGCTCTCTAATTATTCTTAGAACAAAATATATCTGAGGAAAAGGGAAAATGATCAAACCTTGATAACTAGGTCGTGAGAAAGAGAGAATAAGAATGGCTAAAAATTACTCGAGTACTTGTCGTTGCACATCCAACATAACTAATGGAAGCTCGATCAGATCCCGAATGAATAATATCTTCCAATCCCTAGATTAGGACTTCAAAGATCTCCAAAATGGATGAAAAATTGGTCAATCCTGCATAAACTCAATTTAGGTGGAAGGATGAGGCATAATTATATCATTAAGGGAAAAATATTAAAATTACCCTTAAATTATCCTGTACACGGTTTAGCTACACAGTTTTCCAAACCATGCAGCACCCATGAGTAGGTACTTGGGAAATAAATAGATATTTCATCATAACGATCCAAGCATGATGTATATTAATATTACATCTTTTTAGATGAATATTTATTACATTTTATAAATGAACGCCTGGGGATTTTAATAGTTTAGAGCATTTGGAAAATTGGAATACATTCTTCTAACTTGTCAAAGATCTTCAAAATCTCCAATAAAGATCATCCCCTTCAATACTCCTATATAAATGATTTATTTATAACCCGGGAAATGGAAACATAAAAAGGGTGATCTTAGATTCTAAATAAGGCTAAGAAAACAACAGATGAGCATATGATTGTAAAAAAACATGAACATAACTTTTGAATATTGAAATATTGCGTCATGAACTAAATCTTAGCATTCCATAATGTATAAATCATAAATCAATATTAATCATGATAACATAGAATTGGAATAAAACATGAAATTTTGGAAAACACATAAGCATAGAAAATCATTTCCATATTAGGCATGACTCATAACCATGACAATCATAGAAAACAAAGTCCATTATTAAACTGAGTTCACTCCTCATTTAAGCCTGTTATTACTGAACCAGATATACATTCCATTCCAATCATATCTATATCTTGAGATATAAATCTGTACCCAATGAATTTGATGGAGATATAGGTCCCACCCAAATCATAATGAAATAATTCTTACATTTTCCATAAAAAACATAATCCATTCATTAAAGAATAACCAAAGGAACAAAAAATGGATTTCTTAAGCATCATTCCATCATAATCCATATGAGATAAACGGATTTCAAAAAAAATATTCTATTATAAACATCATGAAATCAAAGTAATAATATGTATATAAAAATAACCCTATGTCATCATATATGGAAAATAATTTTGATAAAATACTTGAAATTAATTCTTGAGGAAAATATCATTTCATCTGATGGAGGAAAAGGAGAAACCCGTTCTGGAGAAGCTCGAAGACCGCGTTCCCTACGAGTATCCAAGAAGTTTGAATCTATTCACATATTTCCCTAATCACATTGTCTAAAGGAAAGAATCATATGGTTTGAAATCGATTAAAGAGAATGAGGAAGTGAAGCTACTTTCATTCGCGGGTCTCTCTAGAGGATCTCTTATTTTCCCGAAAAATAGGGTTCCTCAAAGAATAATTCATAAAGGTGCTACCGCGCATGTAGAGTCCTAAAATGATGTTGTCTTGGAAAGAAGTACACTCTATAAGCATTCCATTATCTATCACCTCTCTTTGTCCAAAGGTATAAAACCATAGAAAGTTGCTGAATTAGTTGATCATCTGTCCAATATTTGGGGATTCTATTATATCAAATGTCTCTCTATTGGATGTGGGTTCTTTCATTTTCAATTTCCCTTTGTGGATCTAAAAGTCGAGCATGGAGTTATGGTTCAATCAACCTTCACCCAGGGGTTGTGAGATATCATGAATGGAATATAAAAATTAATATCAATGATTTTAAAGACTAATGTGCTCAAGTATGAATTAAAGTCAATGGTCTTAACTAGGTGCTATGGCACCCAGATATCCTGTTTGACATAGCCTCTGCAATAGGTACACCAATTAGAATGGACAAAACCACTGAATTGGTTAGTTATAGAAACTTTTCTAGGATTTTATTCGAAGTGGAATTAAGTTCTACTTTGATTTATAGAGTTGTTCCATCTACACCTCATGATGAAATTATCCTTAGAATTGATTATGAAAATACACTTCTATTCTGTGTTTCATGTAATGTTTTTGGACATTCAAAGGAAAATTGACGGAGAGAGCTTCATGGTACCAATTTCCAATTAACTGGTCATGACACCAATGATTATCGAAAGAAGTTTGGTATACTTCGTGGATCGGCATCTGAGAAACAGTCTGTTAACCACCCCTTGGTGTTTGAAGATTCTTCCACTGATTTAAAACAGACCAAGGACCAATTGAGTGAACCCTAAGTTGATATTACTGAGCATGCCTCTGATTTGAAGCAGCAAAATGCCATCAGTTGAAAATTGAAGAAACCTAATGATGCATGTTCTTCTCACAGCACAATAAGAACATGATCTTATGATTCAAGGAAAGTAAGTATCTTCCCTGAAATTTCATTCAAAGAGGCATTTTCTAGATATTTTAGGAAAGAGGATGATGATAAAAATTCATAGGTTTCCCACTAAGATTTGGAATCCTCTGCTTAGGAGGTTTTTGACTATAATATGTGGCAGGAGAAAAATCTAGTATACTCCAAGAGAAAAGGTAAATCAAAATTGGAGGCTACCACACCAAAATCTAGAAAGACTACTGATCCTTATCAGGAACACTACATGTATGTACCTAATTTTAGTAATTCAAAGGATTCCATTCAGCCTGGAAATCCCACCATAGTTGATAAAAACACAGCTTCAAATGAGTCTTTAGTTTCCTTACATTCTGGACATACGGTGAATCAGTTGGACGATACTATAGTGAGTAATGGGCAGCACACTCACTGTGATGATTCAAATCAGAAAGTGTAGGTCGTGGTTCCCCAAACTGTCACTGACAGAAAGAAAATCAAAGCTGTGAATTTTTCACCTCTTATATTGGAGGAGGGGAGTAATATTGGGCAAGAAAAGTGCCCAAATGTTCTCTCCAGTGTTGAATGATCTCAGCTGAAACTAAATCAAACCAAGGGAGGTACAAAAATTATAGGCGAGAATCATAATGATTCCAGGACTTCAAATCTGGAACCTGTTAGAAATACTACACAATCTAATACTTTGCAGACTAATGATTTATTTGTCGAACAGGTGAAGGATTCACCCATTGTACAGTTCAAAAAGACTGACACTCCCTTGGATGTTAATGCTAAGGGGTATGGTTCCCCTACTTCTGCAATCCCAATTACTACATTGGAGAGGGTATCAATTCCTAGCTCTGTGGAAAACCTTAAATCTCCCAAGACTATAAAGAAAAAACCTTCTATGGAAGTAAGTATTCATAACTCCATCGAGTTGATGGGTTCAAGTAGTAGCGTGGAGGAGGTTCAATGTAATGTCTGTGAAATTAAAGTTGATGAGATGATGGATAATATTTCTGCCGGCCTTCTAAATGATGGTGGTGGACCCTAGATTCAGGCCAAATCAGGGGGAAGAGGGTGATATCCTTGGGGTAGAGGTGGATGCTATTCACATCACACCATGAGCACAAGATCTAAGGGAATCTAATTTCTTGACTTTGTCTTGTATTCAGCCTTAACACTCCTCCCCTGTTCATTTATTTTTTGTTTTAATATAAAGTCAGTAGTGCCTCACCTTCAAAAAAATATCATTTCATCTTCAAAAAAGTTTTTTTTCTCAAATTGAAAAGAATTTTTAAAAATAAAGGAATTTAATTGAAAATAAACATGAAATATTGTAAAGTAATATTTATGGAAATAAGGAATTATTAAAGCGTAATAATCAATTCTTTCCCTGTAAGTTAAAACAACATTCTACTCGTATTTTTTCTAGAAAATTCAAAAAAGTTCCTAGTATCAAAGAACGAAAAATACTCCTTTCAAACCATTTATTAAAAATTAACCAATCGGTAAAATTGAATTCAAATTTTTATATAATAATATAAATAGTGTTTCATATTTAGGTAATATGTATGTGGATGATAAATATACCCCAGTAAATAATTACGTATAAAAAATCTCAGATAACATGAGATTGAAAAATTATCCCTTACCTTAGGTCTGATATCCTTAGTATTTATCCAAACCTCATGTATAGTGATTTAAATAATTTCATTGACTTATTCTAGAATCATCATCATTTTTACGATATCATATATTATTATATGTTCATTCATTTGTTAATAACATTTCATTCTCACTCGTTATTCGGATATTAACTACTTTATGTTCTTATGCAAGTTTTTTCAGATAAGTTCATGCTACAATTCTTAGTTTATAGTTATATATCATTTAAAGAATTAGATTATTATAATATATATCATATTTGTTCCTTCCATTTATGTATATAACCATGGTTTAATTAAGATCATGTAGAATGAATCACATCACATTGTGGAGATGGTGGGTTGTACGTACACACGAGCGATGATATCATTAACTTAATTGTTAAAAGGATTGAAATTGGATGGTATATTAATTATAAATAATAAATATCAAGTTAAATTAATTATTTACATCCATTATACTCATTATTATACTATTCCAAATTAATTATTGTTGAATAACATATTGCACCACGGTGTGGAGACAGTAAGCCGTACGTACGCACACATGGTGATATTGTTATTCATAGGATAGATAAAATGAGTTATAATGTTTTCTCATAATTTTAATAACATATAAATATGTATACTAAAGTATATTTATTTCTTTATTATGGAAATATCATAAGAAATGGAATTAGAAGATGTAAATAATTTTAAAAGAGGTGATAAAACATTTACCTCTTTTTCAGGTATCTCCTTTTGATCTGCACAAAAAATATACATAGAATTCATTTATTACCAAATTTTGGTCCTTAGGAAGAAGGTATAGATTTTGGAATCTTATTTGAACATAATTTGTAAGAGACAACGGGATTGAGAGGCTTGAGTAAGTGGGCAGATGTGCTGGCCTTTTATAAGAGGGAGGAGGGGAACTTTATGAAAGGCTTGGAATAATATTTTATTATAATATTATATTAAAATTATAATAGATCCAAAGTGATATATTTGGAGGATAATACATGGAAAGTTTATAAGCCTCTAAGACAATTGGTTTTAGATCAGTTTAGGTCACAATTGTTAACTTATCTTTTTTGCATTAACCCTTACTTAAATAAATTAACTCTTACAATGTCGTTTTATATATTTATAACATATGGTTAATATAGTTTCTATAAAATTACATGAGAACCTCAAGTAGATAATTACTGATATTTTTAACACTATCTTTTTTAGTTGGATGAATATTATATTTTTACGATTATTATATCATTTAATAAAATAGTATTTGTTTTAAAAAAACCATTATGTCAATTTTGACATTATCTAGTAATTGGTTTTTTTAAGTCATAAAAATGATTACTTAGAATAAAAAGAATTATAGCATCCCTAAAAGTTTAATTCTATCGAAAAAATTTATGAATGGCATCAAAAATCTCAAATTACATATATTTTAATATTTATAATATCATTTATTTCAATATTTTATTATTAAGGTAATAACAACATCATCATTCTATCATATATAAAGTTATTCATATAATATCTAAATCTTTAATATAAAACACCATTATGTATGAAATATTTTAATATTTATAATGACTATTTATAGTAAAATATATCAGTTATATAACACCACATTAAAATTGTTTTGTAAAAAGATACATGTTTATGTTATATTTCTCTTTACTTCAAATTAATTAGTATAACATGTCATTATCACACCCAAGTGTATCAAAAGCCAAATGTGCATACCAATTTTTTTATTGGTCTCCCATAACTCATAAAATATTATAAAAAAAATTTAGTGTTGTTTTATATAATTATAATATTATTTTTTCCCATATTTACCTCATTTAGACTTTAACTATGGTAAATAAAAATAATTACTAAAGTTACTATTCATAATGCCCAAAAATAAAAGGGTCCTATTTAAATAATTATAAACTTTTGAATAAAAATATGGAATCTATTTTCCCAAATTCAAAAAACCTAATTAACCTAAATTTATTTAAAATTAACTTCTATTGTCAAAACAGGAAAATATGTTTTTAAGATGTAAAAACTATCAAACAATTGACATGTTTTTATGTCCCATTTAAATGTAAAATTATTTTTAATGACCAAAATTTGATTAAATGAAAAAATAATAATCCAATTACACTTTGAAACAAATTAAAATGTTAAACTAGGTATATAAATAAATTAAATGAAATGTATGTTTTGAATTAAAATGTAGTATTTTTCACATTTTCATTAAAATATAAATTTTATCAGAAAAATACAGATAATTCATCCAAATTAAATTTTTAAGTCCCTATTCCAATTAAGATTTTAATTTTGTCAAATATTTTATATAAAATTGTTAAAAAATATATTTCAAATGGGTTGGTAATCAAAAGGCGGCACAACTACATTTTTTAAAAAATACTTCTTTTATCCGAGAAATTGAATTTGTTCTTATATCATGTCTAGAAAATACATAAAAAAAATGTTAATGATATATAAAATTAAAATTGTGTTTAATAATATTCATCATAGCTATTTTATGTCCCATTAAATAATAATATTTCAATAATATATCATTATTTAGTGAAACATGGTATTGCGTACAATGCAAGCTAGCGAGGAAGGTCACTCGTGCGTGTAATTCAAGAAAATTCAGTATTGCGTGTCATGAAAACATCCGTTAGTGTTTCATATGAAATAATGGAAACTTATCTATTTTATACATTGAATAAAATATGTACTCTGTGTTTCATGTATCATATTCCAACTCAGTGTTACGTGTAACATATGACAAGTCAGTTTAGTGTGAAAAGAATGTTTGACTTAGTGCATTGCACTATATGAATAAAAATTTATTTTATTCAAAACTATGGGCCATAAAAACTCAGGGTGTTACATTATACCCCCCTTAAAATGAATTTATCCCTCAAAATTCATCGGGGTTATAAAAATCTTACTAATTGAATGTTTCTTTCATGGAAACCCACATTGTAAAAATGAATACTAAAGCTTCATTTTAAGAAAGGGAAGTTCAAAACATATAGGTTTCCCAAAGTAACTCATCACTAGGTTTCGACAAATAAGAACATAGGTGGGAAGTGAAAACATTGATATGGAAGAAAAATCTAACCATCATGTTTCGATGGACAATGATAGAGAATTAGGTTTGGAGAATGTTAACAACCATAAAACAATAAATATGTGATGATTTAAGGGACCATATGATTCATCAGATAAGAAGGTACTAAGATAATTTTTTTGGTTTTGAAGATACTTTCCATAAATTTGAATAACATGATAATAATTACTTACTTTATTTTAGTAAAATCCCACCGCTGGTCATGCCTTGAACAATATCCACTTTATCTTTTAGTCCAAGAAATGAAGTTGAATATATCATTATTGATGTGTTAGCAGATCATGAAATCCATAAATAGAATGATAGGTCATTCCATATGTATCAAAAAAAAGTTTTACACATATTGTCAAATGTCTATAAGTCCACCTATAGTGAGATAATACATTAATCTAACAAACTTCAATCGGAGTATAAAATATAATATCCATATTTGGATAACCTTACAATCCTTCCAAAAACTAAAAATATACACCATTTGAAAGAGGTAAACTAAATACATTTAACATTTATCTCCCATATATCATAATATAGTTGATGGCTTTCACATTCCAAACATGTGAATACCTTAATCATGTATTCTATTGATTCACAGTAACAACTTGAACTATCAGATATCCTTATTGAAAACAAGCATGTCTTCTTATTCTTAAGTCCAAAAATCTATAATAATCAACTGAGATTTCATAACCCATATTTGAAAAAAAAATCCTTAACTAGTTACAAGGTAAATAATATCATTAAATTTACTTATTCTTATCCAACATACCATTATCCTAATATTATTATCACAACATCATGTTCATAATAAGGGTCATCCCTCCCCAAATCATGCATTTCCCAAAAACATGACCTTATTACCTCAATCACTTTTCATGATTACCAGTACCACATATCATATAATTTCAAATACATGTGGAAAACCCCAGTGGAACACTACATAGATATTTCATTATTCTATAATACCATAAAAGTGATTCAACAACATTATTCTGGAATCCTGTTATATAAACACTCAATCATTCCACCACTTCATTTTCATAATCAACATCACTAATAGTGATCACAGGTGAATTTCCTTTCTCTTTGGCCTTAATAGATTGTTGACGTCAATCATTATTTATAACCCTTGGATTATATCATTGGTTAGCATAATTCCCCATTTAATTGTACTTTTATCATTAGTGCGTGGGTGGTGCATTCTATGTAGCATTTTCTCTATTCACATCATTATCTACCTTTTTCTCATTATTTCAGAACTGAACTGCCCAATGAACTTATTTTCCACAATTAAAAAAATCTTATAGTCCCTTTAACATAGTCTCCACCATGCTTCTTTCCACACATTGAGCATAAGGAAACACTCATCTTCTTTTCACCATTGTTTTGAGATATTCCTTTAAACTCCAACTTTTGTTTATTGTTAAAACCATGAGATTAATAAGTAAAACCATATTCCATTTATACCTTGATATCACAATGCACAATATATTTATAGAAAATAAAGTCTCTTATAGTTAACACCCTTAGAAGGCTTGGTTTTAAGCCACTGAATAATCGATCAACTTTACTTTTAGGATGGATGATAAAGCTAGAAGCATACCTTGAAAGTCTTAAAATTTTCCTCATATATACCAACATATTCATAATCCTTTTACTCAAAATCAAGGCACTTATTTTCCATTTTAATTCAAATAATACGAGGAAAGTAATTATTGAAAAATAAGTTCTTGAACTCATCCCATACCATTGATTCAATTTCATCTTTTGCCTCATATTCTCAATCAGAGTCCACCATTGGTCCACTTCACCTTATAAACTATAAACTACTAAAGTGATTTTTTCATGTTCCAAATAGTGGAGGCTGGAAAATATCTTTTCAATGGTACTGATCCATTGTTTAGAAATAAGTGGATCATAAGATCCACTGAATTATGGTGGATGTTGCCTCCTTAAGGACTCAACATAATGTTGTTCCCTTATCTGATCATTTGGAACTCTAGAGTGATTCATAACTTGTCAAAGAACAACGATAAGATTTTTCATTCCATCTCCCATAACATATTTTGTTAAGGAGGAAAATCATTGCATTTACCACGACATTGATCATTAATACAGTTCCTTTGGGTTCCAGACATTATATAAAGCCCAAAAAAAGAATAGTGTGAGAGGAAAAATTCATACTAGGAAAACAACATAATAAAGGGGGTGTATTTTCAATCTCTATTATCTTAGGTTTGACCCTACGTTATTCATGATTGTTTCCATAATTATATAACTATAACATATAATTATACACATCCTTAGGAAATCTCGTACAAATATATCTAGGGATCTCACTAAATTTCTCGCATCCTTGTATTTAAAGGTGGACTAAACAACCCTATGATACCAACTATAATGACCCAATAATTACATATATGAATATTACATATTTTTAGATGAATATTAATTAAATTTTAAAAATTTCATTCTTGAGGACCGTAATAGTTTAGTGACTTTGGAAACTTGGAATAAATTATTCTAACTTGTGAAAGATCTACAACATCTCTCCTAAAGATCATCCCCTTTAGTAATCCTACTTAAATTATTTCTATATAACTTGGGGAAGGGAAACATAAGAAATTATTATCTTAGATGCTCAATAAGATTAAACAAACAATTGATGAACATATGAATGTAAAAAAACATGAACATAACTTTTGAATATAAAAATCACGAGACATGAAATAAATCTTAGCTGTTTATATGGAATAAATCATAAAGGAACATTAACCATGATAACAAAACATTGAAACGAAACTTTAACTTGTGTAAAACACATAAGAATAGAAATTCATTTCCATTTTATACAAGGCTCATAGACAATACCATCATAGTTGACAAAGTTCATTACTGAACTGATTTCACTCCTCATTCCAGCCCTGTATTACTAAACCAAATATACATTCCATTCTATCAATGTCTATATCATGAGATATAAATCTTTATCAAATGAATTTGAGGGAGTTATAGGTCCCACCAATCTCATAAATAAATCATTCTTATATGTTCTACAAAAAATATAATCCATTCATCATAGCATAACTCAAGGAATAAAAAATGGGTTTTTTAAACATCATTCCATCATAATCCATATAAAATAAATGGATTTCATAAAAATAATTCCACCATAAACATAATAAAATAAAATTAATGATATTGATATAAACATAACCCTATTTTATCTTATATAGAAAATAGTTTTGATAAAATACTTGAAATTAATTCTTCAGGAAAATATTCTTTCTTATTGGAAAACATTTTATTTTATCAAAATACCACAAAATTGTGAAATAAAATAATTTAATTGAAACTAATATTGAAATATTTTATAGTAATATTCATGGAAATAAGGTGTTAGGAAAGCGTAAGAATGCATTCATTCCTTATAAGTTTAAAACAACATTCTCCTCGTACTTTTGCTGGAAAAGTAGAAAAAGTACCTTGTATCGACTAATGAAAAAGTACTCCATTAATACCATTTAGTAAAAATTATAAAATGCGTAAAATTGAATTTAAAAAATTATAGAATAATATAAATAGTATTACATATTTATGTAACATGTATGTGAATGATAAATATACCATAATAAATAATTACTTATAAACAATCTCAGATAATAATGAGAATGAAAAATTATCAATTAACATAGGTCCAATATCATTTGTATGTATCCAAAACTCCTGTATAATGATTTAAATAATGTTTTTGAATTATTATAAAATCAATATCATTTTTACGATATCATATATGATTATAGTATAATCCATTTGTTAGTAACATTTCATTGTCACTCGTCATTAGAATATTATATACTTTATGTTCTTATGCATGTTTTCTTTGATAAGTTCATGTTCCCCTTATTTGGATATAGTTATATAATTTAATGAATTATATTATTATAATATATATCATATTTATTCATTCTATTCACGTATATAATAATGGTTTAATGAATATCATGTATAATGAATCACATCGCATTGTGGAGACGGTAGGTCGTACGTACACACGAGCGAAGATATCATTCACATAATGGTTAAAATATATGATGTTTGATGGTATATTATTTATAAATAAAAATTATCATTTTATATTCATTGTTTAAAACCATTATAATCGTCATTATACCCATCCAAATTAATTATTATTGAATAAAAAATTACACTATGGCGTGTAGACAGTAAGTCGAACCTACACACGCATGGTGATATTGTTATTCATAGGATGTATAAAAGGAGGTATAATGTTTTAAAATAATTATAACAACATATCAGTATGTAAAAGATAATTTATTTGTTACTTTAGTATGTAAACAACAGAATAATAGGAAGTAGAAAAATAAAATAATTTTGAAAGAAGTGATAATAGAATTAAATCTTTTTCGAGTATCTCATTTTGATTTGAAAAACAGGTCTCCATATGATGGCTTTATTACCAATGGTTGTTCTCTATGAGGAAGGGAGGGATGTTGGGAGAATATTTGAGAATAATTTTGACGATCTAAGGGGATTTAAATGTGAGTAAGTGGGTATATGTTGTGTCCTTTTATAAGAGGGAGCAGGGGAACTTTAGGAATTTATTGAAATAATATATTATAATAAATTTATATTAGAATTATAACAGATTAAAAGTGATATATTTTGAGTATAAGATTAGGATTGTTTCAAATCCTTTGAACCAATAGGTTTTAGACTTGTTATGTCATAAATTTAACCTCATCCTTTAGCTTTAACCCTTAGCTAAATAAATTAACTCTTACAATGTCTTCTTATATGTTTATACTATATGGTTAATGTAGTTACTATAAAATAAAAAGAGAACCTAAATTGGATTATTAATGAAATTTATAACACTATATATGTCATTTTGTTAGATATTATATTTTTAGGACTATTATTTCATTTTAAAAAATAGTATTTGTTTTAAAAACTCATTTATGTTGATTTTGAAACTTTTTAGTAATTTATTTTTGTTAAAGTCAGAACAACTTGATTGCTTCTATTAAAAAGAATTATCTCACCCCTAATATTTTAATTATATCTAAAATAATAGTTTATGGCATAGAAAATATTAAATTAAATTTATTTTAATATTTATGATATCATTTATTTCAATCATTCGTTAATATTGTAATCACTACATTATCATTGCGTCATATATAAATTCATATATTTAATTTCTAAAAATTATAAATAAAATACCATGATGTATGAAATATTTTTATCTTTATAATTAATATTTACAGTCAAAGAGATCAGTTATATAACCCTAAATTAAAATAGATTTAGTAAACAAATACATGTTTATGTTATATTTCTCTTTACTTTAAATTAATTATTATAATATGTCATTATCACACCCAAGTGGCTCCCAAAGGTAAAATTTTGCATCCAAATTTTTTTATTAGTCTAAAAAAACTCATCCAATATTATTAGGACATTTATTAGGGTAGTTTTATACTATTATAATATTATTTTTACCCATATAAACCTCATTTACCCTTTAACCGTGGTAAATAAAAATAATTACTATAGTTACTATTCATAATGTCCAAAAATAAAAGGGGACTATTTAAATAATTTAAAACTTATAATTACAAATATGGAATCCAATTTTCTAAATTTGAAACATATAATTAGCACAAATTAATCTAAAATTAATTCCCATTGTCAAAACCAGAAAACGTGTTTTTAAGAAATAAAAACTACGAAAATATTGACATGTGTTTACGTCCCATATAAACAAGAAATTACTTTTAATGACAAAAATTAGATTAAATGATGAAAAAATAATCCAATTTATCTTTAAAACAAATTAAAAATATAATATAACTATATAAATAAATTATATGAAAATGCAGTTTTGAATTAAAATGCAGTATTTTTCCCTATTCATTAAAATATGCATTTTATCAGAAAAATAAAAATATTAAGCCAAATTAAAATTTGATTTCCTTATTAAAAAGAATAATTTTATTTTTTCAGATATATTATTTTAAATTTTTAAAGAAGGATTTAAAATGGGTGTTCCATCAAAAGGCAGAAAAATGCATTTTTTGAAAAATACATATTTCATCAGAAAAAATGAATTTGTTCTTATATCATGTCTAGAAAATACCTAAGATGAATGTTAATGTTATATAAAATTAAAAATGTGTTTAATATTATTCATAATGACTAGTTTATATCCCATTAAATAATATCATTTTAATAATATATAATTGTTTACTGAAACTCGGTGTTACATACAACAGTAGCTATCGAGGAAGGTCACTCTTGTGTGTAACACAAGACAAGTTAATGTTTCATGTATTGAAATATTCCATTAGTGTTTCGTATAGTATAATCCAAACTTATATATTTTATACATTGATCAAATTCTATACTATGTGTTGCATGTATCATATGCCAACTCTGTGTCACGTGTAACATATGACAGGTAGGTTTAGTGAGAAATGAATGTTTGAATTAATGTGTGGAAAAATAGAAATGAAACATTTAATTTATTAAAAAATAGTCCATAATAACTTATAGTGTAACATGCATGGTTAGGCCGCACAACCATTCACCAATCGTGCAATATTATTTTTCCCAAAAATAGACTATCCACACTGTTTGGAAAATCGTGTGCCAACTATGCGCCAACCACGTGAATTGTCCAGTTTTCCCAAAAATATGGGTTCTGTGTTATGAAGAATTGACAGACACCCTTGGGACCTTCACTAACCCATTATGCATCCAAATTAGGCCCAAAATAAATAATTAGATAGAAATTTAAAGGATCAATTCCTGAGTGGAATACTGGGTTCTTTGAAGTAAAAAAAAATGAAAAACTCACACACTAGATAATATCAAGAGGAATTATCATGATGAATTAAAAAATTAAAAAAATAATAATACCATGCCATCAAAGATGAATGTTCGCTAAGAATGATTTAAATTTAGTTTTAATAATGAAAACCAATGGGTTTCTACATTAAATAGAATCCATAATTCACTAAAAGAACCAACTACTTTGTTAGTACCCCATCACATTGAAAGGTGTTATATAAACTCCTCTATAAAGGAAATGTATTAGAAGCGATGAATGATTGTTTTAAATTTGATAATAGTCACCCATGTCACCAAATGTGTTCCAAAACACTAATTTATATATTCATTCATTGAATGAAGGACCCTATTTGAGTCATAACAAATCATAAATTCTGAAATGGTAAACCATCGACTGTCCCCCACTCTATATAATTATAACAAATACCTCATCAATTAGGTTATTATTAAAATCCTTTAAAAAAAATAATAAATTTATACATCATTAAATTATGTGTCAATAAGTTAAATAGGAATTATAATATTCTTATAAGAGTTAGATGAATTATATATAATATCAATCATTATATAAACCATGGTAAGGTATTATAAAGCATGTGATTACACAAACCATAATGTGTTAAACCTCACTATATCAATAATATTATTTAGTTCTTATTTTCTACAAAAACTTTTTCCAATACATAAAAATAATCATATTTCATTAGTTAATATGAATTAATAATAATAACAATACAATTTCAATAAATTTCAACATTATCTATTCATGGCCGGAAAAGTTTTCTAACATCACCTGTTATTTATCTTCTCTAAAAATATATATTTTACTATAAAATATAAAATTCATTTATATATAATCCACCATGATTGTAGTCACATTTAAATAACACATTTCTATATTAAAGCTACATACCAAGATTTTTTGTTTTTTATTTTAGATCTTAATATGTTAGTTATTGACCTCTTTTTTGATGTTAGGTTTTATTATGATTGAATATAATAACTCCTTTTATTGTAATGGTTTTTATATAATCATTATTGGCATAATTTTTCCTAAATTGTTTCTTTAAACTTATATTGATAGTTTATACAGGTTTTGTACATTATGAAAATTTATGTAAAAATATCACCATCCTTTTTTATGTATTTCATAAGTTATATCTACAAAGAATAAAATCACTTTATTTTTTAGTGTGAGTAATTTTAAAGTAAATAAACTTATTAATTTATTAGTTGATATATTTCTCTTATTATAAACTATAAATAATACTACATGAACCTATTTGGAACTATTCAAATCAGCCCTCAAAATTTTCACTATATACAAAACAAAAATTAATATTGATTGTATTTTCATCAACTCATTTTCCTTATTCAAAATATCATAATCTCTCTCCCTTTTCATCAGAGAAATTTAATATACTCAACACTTTACAATTAATATTTCTTGAATATAATTAATTCTCTATGTAGAAATTCAAATTCAAATAATTTATAATCCACAATATCCTTATTCAGATATTTTTTTTTGTTTAATGCTTTAGATTCTAACCAAGAAATAATTTTAGAAAAAACGTAATATAGATACCATGTATCCTTCATTATAATCCTCATTCCTTGAGAATTTTATAATTTTATCAATTTATGAACTTTATTAATTTTATTCAAACATGATCCAATAATTTTTTTTCAATGGATTCATTGGATTTTGATTAAAAAACGTCAATTATTTTTTCATTCTATTCATATATTTTTTCTTAAAGGACTCCTTATTAGCTGAGAAAATATTTTATTTCTTTATTTTTCTAAATTAATAATATTTTTCCTGGTCACCTTTTTTAGTATAAACATTATCCCTTTCAAAAATATATTTCTTTTTTTATTTAAGAGATATTTTTAATGTATATTCAAAATAAAAACATATGAAAGTAAATTTTTCCATACATTTACCATTTTATTTTCTATTTTTCATTGGAATAAGAGATTTGAGTTTCTCGAGATTGTCATTATTTTTATCATATTCTTCAAAATTGGTGGACAAGTCATCCAATTTCTACTCTAGTTTAAGTTTATTCATAGATTCAAAATTAATATATTATTCATTTTTAATATTACTTTTGTTTATATAACACTTACTCATATCCTATGTAATATGTGTTATATTTAAATAATCAAGAGGAAGTTGATTAAAATATATTTCTTCTAATGAAAAGACATTAACATCAAACTTCTTAGGAAATACTCTAAGAATATTCTTTAAAAAATGGAATCCAATATCTTTTCTTAAAATCCTTTCACGTTACTCAAAATATCATTAAATCATAATAAAAAGTCATCATTTTATTCAAATTCAGACACCCTTACATATGTTAACCCCCTTTAATGATTTAAAGTTTTACTTTTATCAGTTTGGAATTTACTTCATTTATATTTTCAATATTCTACTTGATTTATTTTGATGTTTTAAATCCTATTAACATAGTGATTTTTTTATGAGAGAGATTCAATAATTATATCCCCATCTGTTCTATTAAAATCAATATTTCTATTATCAATGATAATATCATATATTCTTTTTCTAATAGTGTACACTTATTTAATGAAAAATTAATAACTTACATACCTGAATAAATAATTTAGAGTGACATATTACAATTTAATGTATAATAATTTTACTCAAAATTTAAAATTAGTCATATACCATTGATAGAATTAATCCAATCCATACTTCTTGAAGAAACATCAGTAATGAAATAAATAATACTTATTATAGAAATACAATCTCTTAGAAATTGATTTAACTAGTATATATTTATAGATTTACCTAAAACTAATCTTGATGATTCTCAAATTGTGGAAAACATATTTCTAACCTGTGAATTGATACCAAATTCGGTGTACATACCATAGTTGATGAATTATTATACGAGTGAAACAATGTACAGAAATTTTATAAACATATTTAATCCTTTTTGAAATTTAAAAAATTCTAAAATTAATCTTACTTTTGTTAGGATTAATTTTCACTCTCAATATTATTTCATAAACTCTCACATATGAAAAAAATGAACCAATATACAAATAACACATGATTTCTATAATGTTAATCTCCCAGTTTGAAAAAATATAGCCTTTTTATACATGGTATGTTTTGTAGAATATTTTAACGTCTTATATCATGATTCAAATTACAAGAGGGTGGAAGTGATTTTGTAACCCTTACAATGAAATAGTTTCCCACCAGTTTATACCTACATCATATCTATATTATGTGTAATATCCTACCTTCTTTAAGATATGGAGTACTACTATTCACCGAATAATAAATATTTTCCCTAAACTAATCTATCCAAAAAAAACTTGAGGCATGCTCCGCCTAATCACCATAGGTTGACAAGTAGTGGAGAGGGATAAAAATACACCATGGGTGAATTGTCTCCCTCAAAAATTACTATTTATAAATTAATCATTATTTGAAAAATAAAAATAAAAAAAATAAAAAATTCATACATATCATGTTAATATACTTTTCAATGAATGAATGTATATACAAATAAATCTATAAAACATCCATTAATAATAAAGATATTTGGTATAATACAATATCAATGGAACGATAAAACAAAATAATAAACAATGATTAAGTGGACAATATCATATCCATTCTCTAAATGGAAATGCATTCCTCTAATAACTAACCCAACAAGTCATATCATCACTATACATAGAAAATCATAATAATGAAGAACATATGGATATAAACTAAAGTTAATATACATGGGTGACAATGTAATCAATTACAATATCAAATAATAAATTAGTCACATTTAAATACCATGTTTGTATAAAACGTCATTAATTTTTTGGAAATAAAAAACCATTTATAAAACTACTTATCTTTAATACAATTAAACACCCATTAAATTGTATTTATTATATAAATAACTCAAATAACTATATGTTAAATAAATAAAATATAATTATTTAATAAATCACTTAGGTCTTAGATTTAAATATAATAAATACCTCAAAGGAATTATCCCACTATATTTTATGTTATCCTACACTTTCACACCAAGATTTATCAATGTATTCTTAATCAAGGGCTTCAAACCTTATAAGATTTTAATAAAAAATAGGAGTTTACATGAGTTAGAATGTAATGATAATGATCTTGACCTGGGTACCCAAATAGTAACCTAATTTAGTTTTTATTTATATCAAGTTAATTATATAATACCTAGTGGATGTAAAATAGTGAAAAAGTCTCCATATAAGGTTAGGGAAAAATTTAATCACTCTATATTTAGGAATTAGTCACAGAAAAATCCCATAATGTCTTTAAAATGACTCATCTTTATATCAGACTTTAAAAATTAAAAGAAAATCTTTTTTTCCATCTGGATAACCTCATGAATCAATAATACATAAGAGAACTGATTGTCCTATAAAAACATTCTATATTAATGAGACTAAAACTATTCATGACACTTTTCGAAATATAAAAAATAGACCGCAAAAGTTCAAATGTCAAACCAAATTCAAAGAGATGTAAAAAAATAAATAAGTGATATGACATGTGGTGCATCCAAAAAACATGTCATCTACCCCAACACCAAAATGATGACTTGACCCACTCCAATTGTTTTTGAAGAAAGTGACAAGGATTGGTTTCCCAATCCAAGTCGAATGAAATTTATTAAAATAAAATTTTACAAGGAAGACACGAGGTGTAATGAGCTTACACCAACTTAAACAAAAGAGGAAAAAAAACTTTAAAGAACCAAGTAGAAAATCTTCAAACAGGCTCAATACTGATAAGAAAAGAGACCTTGGAGAGTCTAGGTGCATGCATTCCAAGAAGACCATAGCCAATATTCGAGCATAGCTGGGCAGCAAGAAATATGAGCAAAGTTGACATCAAACATGATCTCAACTGGAAAAAATCTGCTATCATGTAGAAGAGTCAGGCCAAACTTTGGACAAATAATAGATAGAGGAATCCATAGAGATGAAACAGCAAGAATCCAGCAAGCAGGAATCCCCAGGTGCAAGCATTCCCATAAAATCCGAAGCCATACAGAGAGAAGTAGCAAAGAAGATCCCAACAAACAATCTTAAAAAAGACTCCAAATTCAGTCATAACCAAATTGTGCAGGCAAGCACAAACATCAGAGCCCAGATCTCAGGGTAGGTTCAATACAGGACATGACAACTTTAGTAGGTTCTGGTGAGATTAAAAATCCAGAAGAAACTTGGAGACAGGTGAGCATGAATCCATAAAATGGTTGGGCAAGTAGAACTAAGAAAAACCAAGCAGAAATAAGCAGCAAGATCGAATTCTGGATAAATAAAACCCACCAAAAGAACTTGACCCACTCCTATGACATCTGTGTCTATAAAAATTATAAAAATCTAATAAGTACTAGAAAACCTATTCATACAAGAAATATAGATAGTGAAACTATATGTGCACCTTGGTGTCTATATAATATGTGAGAAAAATTATCATTAAGGAACCATAAATGTTAACTCGATGGAGACACAATCTTTATTAAAATATTATTACATGATTTTTAAGAATTAATATCTAATAATTAAAACACAAGGATCGTAATGGAATAGTTTACTTGGAATATTAGTGTTTTAATATATAAAAAATGTCATAATTATTTTATTTTCCATAGTGATATCCTAAATCCATTCGAGCTGATAAATCTTCAGGGGTTAACTTGGGTAATACATAAATAATGGGATGAGTTAAAAATTTTAGCAAGAGAATAAACAAGATAAAGATGCACAACATTTGAGTAAAAGTTAAAACATGATATCATAAAAGAGACGACACATGAGTAATCACAAGGATGAATAATTTAAAGATCATGGTATCATAATATCATGGTATCATATGAAATGATTCAGCAACATAAAAAAGACAGAAAAATATGACATGGCTTACATCCAAGACAATATCACATAGTGTACAAATCCCCATAATAGATTAGGTTCACTCCGTAATCCCATACATGACGTATCACAAAACTAAAACATTACCCAATGCATTATAGGTATATATAAATTCAGGACCCGCATCACATTAATTTTATGTACATGCATATGCATTCCATAAAAGGGTATCAATCATAAGAAATAATCAAAGGAATTACCTATGGAAAAAATGTGGTGCATAATATTATCTCACAACATAACCAAATAGATTTATGAAAAAATTAATTTGAGATATGGTCATAAGGCATGTATCACCCTATAAAAGAAATGGAGAATAAGGAATGTATATATGTAAGAGACATATATAATTAATTTAGAATCATTCTATAAAATTAAAGGTCATATTCAATAATGAATATAAATTCCTTAAAAAATATTACAAACATTCTTGATTAAAATATGATTTCCACTTTGAAAATCATTATTCAAGTTATAAATTAAAAAAATATTTTATGAATAATTTAATTTGAAAATATATTTTGAAAATTACAAAGGAATCTTGAAGGAAAATAATAGTTATGAAAATGGAAAATACCATTCATTCTATACACAAAAAAAGGATGATTTCATTTATGTTTTCATTAAAAGTTAAAAAGTACCTTATTCACAAACAAATAAGAATATTCTCCATTAAAATATTTTTTATATGTCCAATTATAGGTTAAAATTAATTTAAAAGATCATAGTAAAATATTTTTGATTTTTTTGGAAACATAGATTTTTTGGTAAAATAATTTTCAACCACAAATAGAAATGAAGTGGATATTATTAAAAAAGCCTCGATAATTTTATGTAAGAAAGAGAGGGAAATTTTATTTTAACTTGAAAATTTCATGAATAAATGAATGAGAATAATATAAATGGTTTAATTATGAAATGATCAAATAACTTCCAACAAATGAAATTCAAGAAAAATAATCCTAATTAAAATGAGATTGAAAGAAAAACCCGTAAAAATTACATAACTTTTGAATACAAAAATCCCATAAATAATTTGTTCAATGATGACTTAAAATATAATTAATCTATAATTATTAATGATATATTTTTTAAATGTGTTGTGTATACACCATTTATAAAAAATTTGGATTATAAAAGAACACGTGTCTCAAATATGGTAGTTCAAGGTGAAACCCTTACAAAGATCATATCATTGAAGTGGTGATTAACGAATGAATTTATTATATGTATTAAATTTAAATACATATATAACAAGTTAAAATATATAAAAAAATCAAATGTCATTGCACACCTTATATGATCATAACATAATTAATGAAGTTGATGTTTAAACCAGTGAATGGAAATTGAGTTAAGAAAACCCCTTACCTTGAACATAACATTAGTTGATAATAATTTCACCTCATGTATAGTTGTTTTAATCAATTTATTAAATTATACCATAATCATATCATTTTATAAAATATAATATATTCTCCCTTTTATATCATCTTATCACCTGTTCATTAACATTCTTTCATTAACAGTATTGTTTCGGATATTAATTGCCTTGTCTTATCAAGAACATTTTATAATCAATGTTTTGGATCTCAATAATTGGATATTTTTCTATATTATAAAAATATTATTAATGGTGTAAATATTTTTTTGTCAGATAAATCCTTATAATCTTTTTTTAATTTTGAACATGGAGAATGAGTCACATCCCTTCGCAGAGATGGTATGTTGTATAAATGCACAATGAATGTTATCACATCCTTAATAGGGGAAAGGGTAAGGAATTATATTGCATATAAATTTTAAAAAATCAATATCATTTTATATATATCACATATATTCATTAAATTTTTTATTTATTACCTTCCATGTACAGAAGTTTTGAAAAATTAATCACATCGCATCATGAGGCAGTAGTCTGCCACACATACAAATGATATTATCATTTATTTAATGGATGGTAAGGTAAGAAATTATATGATATTTTTTTAATAACTATTAATATTTAATTAATATCATATATAAACATAAAATTAATCCTTATTACCTTCCATGTAAATAGTAAGTGAAAAAATGAAGTACATCACTTTGTGAGGATGTAGTCCGTCATACACACAAATAATATCATCATTTATTCAATCGATGGTAAGGTAAGAAATTATATGATATATTTATTTTCAATAAATATTATTATATAATTAGTATTATATATCAATATAAAATTAATCCTTATTACCTTCCATGTAAAGTGTAGGTGAATAATAAATCACTTCTCTTTGCAGAACGGTAGTCTGCCGTACACATGAGCGACGTTATCATATTTTACAGGGAATATAAAGTAGAAAAGGTATATATGATATTATAATTGAATACTTATAATTATGTCACAAATATAATATATAAATATTATATAATACATTATATAAATTCATGATAATCTATGATGGAGAAAGAATTACGTCGGTATGCGAGGGGGTAGTCCATTATACACATGATCAACAGTTTCGTTCTCCATTTGAGGGTAGATGGGATATTTATATGCAATTAACATAACATTAAAATATATAATAATATTTAATATAATGAGGTTATTATATAATTTTTCTAATAATATTTTAATTCATTTGAGGAAGAAATAAAATAAAACACTTAGTTATGGATTTTACCTCTTCTTCTAAAACTTTCTTTGGATTTTCAGAAAATTCCTCCTAGGTTAGATTTCTAAGAAACAAAAAGGCATATAGGATTAGTGTAGGAAAGTTTGAAATTAATTTTTTTAGGTATTTTTTGAAAAAATGGGGTTTGTATGTGAGAAGGGCAGAGGATATGGGGTATCCTTTATAAGAGAGGGAGATGATACACTTGGATTTTTTTAAAATAGTGAATTAAACCCTTGTTTTTATCATGAAAGAATGCTCAAAAAGGAAATGTTTTCATAAAACATAAGTTATAAGGTTTAAATATGACTATAAAATATTAATTTGGAATGTTTTGGGTTATTTTTAACCCTTATCATTTTAGCTTAACCCCCTGATAAACTTGTTTTTACCTTAACCACTTCAAATAATTTTTACCTATTTTCACAATTCATTATGTTAAAATATTATGTTGAACCTATTAGATAATATAAATTATTCTGATTAAAATATTCAATCCATATTTATACAATAATATCACATAAGTGTAGTCATATAATTTAAAATTAATCCTACATACGGGTCGAAAAACTAATTTTTGAAAATAAAAACATTCAAAACTATAAAAAATATATATCAAAATTCAGCATAAAATTGATTAAAATGACTTAATTTATATTATTAAATATATATTTTAAATAATTTTAATTTTGAAACAATATTAAAATAAAATGGGTCTTTTAAATAAATTTTAAAATTAACCTTTCTATTTAAATAAGTATTTTCACTATTCATCTGAAAATGAAATTTTCAAAAAAATACAAACAAATCAGCATAAGATAATATTTATATGATGATTTAAAAATGTGGTTATATTTTAAAAAAATCCCTAAAATCAGTAAAAATTAATTTTAATTTATGTTTACAATGCATGACTAATCTACCTTTTAGGAAAAGAATGTTTTCTAGAAAACATATCTTTTTATATCAAATGGTTCTTATTTTCTTTCTAATCAGTAGAAAGCCATTAAAATTATTTTATTAATCTATAAACCATATAATTTTTCATAATTTAGTTATTATTTTTTATACCTTCTAACTTAGTGTATATGTTATATTGAACATGTTTAAATAATAATTTTCTAATAGTATATTGTGTTTTATTTAAACTCAGTGTTGCATATATCACAAGCTATCAAAGAGATTGAATTAATATTAAAATAATTATATAATAAAGTATTTGGGTGTAACATTCTCTTATAATATTGGTGTTATGTGTTATATATTCTATCAAACATGATGTTACACTTTTAAAATCTTAGGGTGTTACATTTAAAACCCCTTTAATAAATCAAATTCATGAAATTTTATCTTGATCTCTTAAATAAATGGGTCAAACTTTTATATATGGAAAAACCAACCTGATATTTTTTTTAATAAAAGATGAACATAATAAAACATAATGATAAATATATAGGTCATCTAGAATTAAACACATATAGGGATCCAAGTTGAAAAATATTGGAAGGAACTGGAAACATTGACATAGAGAAAAATTATAAATAATGATAAATGGTGATAGAGAACATTGATCACAAAATGTAATTGATTAAGAGACAATCATCAACCAAAAAACAATAAATATATTTTGAATTAAAATACCAATGATCTGTATAATATGAAGGTGATGTCATAACATTTTTGTTTCAAGATAATTTTCCAAGAGTTGAAAGATTATTTTTCGATCAAGATAGAGAAAAGCAGACAATATAAATACATGATATATTTTTATTTTATAAACACAATTTCATCCTTTTGTTGTGATTTAATCAATATTCACTTCATTTATTACTCTAAGGAAATTATTATCCAATATGATTTTTTATTTTGTATAAAGCACTAAAATTAACTTTTAATAGATCATAATATCCATAAAATAGTGTCAAGATATTCCTCATTTCATTATTAAAACCAAAACAGTTAGCAGAAAGTAAGATAATACCGAAAATTAATTTTAATCTATTAATCTCTAAATCTCAATAATGAAATAAAATTTTCAATATAGATCTTTCCTTAAATATATGACCCTATATCCAAAATAACCTCAGTAACCCTTATATGAATGAAGGATTTTACCTCAAAGGTTATATCACACCATTTCAGCTTAAATCTAAAAAACATTATAGCATGCTTACCGTATAACCATTTCTGTTAAACCAAAAGGTTATAAATATTTCAACACCATAAATGTATTCTAAAATATCAAAAGTCACTTCAAAATGCAGTTACATAAAACATCAAAAGGAGTTTCTAAGACATTTAACTTATGATCATCCATAAACTCATAAACCCATGATGGTATCCGTAACTCTTATATTAATATATCACGAAGACATATATGCTTATTTAATCAACAAAATTTTTATATGTATCCTGATTATTATATCCAAAAAACAATTCTTAAAATACTTATAAAGCAAAATTATTGAATCCTAATACATAATAATCCAACCCTTTTACATTAATGAATATAATATTTGTCCTTCCTTGGTCTTGGGGAAAACCCTTAGTTTAGTGCATTAACTCAGATAATTCCTAGGATACCCATATATAAGACATTGAATTCCTTGACAATTCATGGCTATATTACCTTAATTTCTACATAGAAATCATCTTCTGATCCATTTTAGAAATTATTACAGCTTATTCTTCCCACCTTATTGACATTTAGGGATCAAAATATTATTTCCTATATGTTCGTTATAAATTCAACATTCCTAAAATTTTACCCTCCTCTTATTTGACTTCATAGGAATCTCACTAATGTTTACATTTTTAATCATATATCATGATAGCTAATTTTTAATAGTCAAAATATATTTCTCTCCAACAATCAACCAATATGGCTTCTTTTATTCAAATAAGTGTACACCAAATTCAGTGTTAACATGATTCCTATTTCTTTCAAATATTGACTAAAACAAAAAAACATAGTATGAGAAATAATAATAATAGTAGGAAATAACATAATCATGAAAAATCATTTATAGGATGTATAAATCATGACACCTTAATTTAAATATATTAAACCATTAGATTATCCAACATCATTCATGGTCATCATATATTCAATTCCTTCATGATGGTTCAAAATGTATTTTTGAATTTCCAAAGCATATCCCCTGTGAGTGTCAAACTAGGTGTGCAATGAGGCATATTATCATGTACAAGGTAACAATCGAGTCAAGACCAACGTTCCTTTTCTAAAGTTATTACCCTTGGTATATATATTCCATAATCACATCTTCTTGTAGTATCTAGATAGGGAAGAAATTTCTTAGAAACCAATAACTCTAAATTTCACTAAAATTCCCTGATATTTTATTATATACAGACTAATCCTTATACTTATCCTTAGACCTATCCCTAGGGTTATCACTAATGTTTTCTCACCCAAGTTATAATGTTTAACTGAACATATACTCTGATACCAACTATAGTGTCTGGATAATTTTCATATATTATTACACGATTATTAAACATAAATATCAAAAAAAAAAAAAATTCCACAATGATCATAAATGATGAGTGAGTATGGAAACCTAGGTTCTTAATAAAAAAACATGTCATCATTAATTAATATTCCATATTGATATCATAAAATATATTTGAGATACTAAATCTTCATGGGAAAACCTAGGAAATAAATAAATAATGTGATGAGCTAAAAATCCCAGCATAGGAATAAACATGATAAGGAAGTATACCATCTAATCCAAAGGTATAACATGATATAAACAAATATAAGGGACATGAGTAATCACATAAAAGAATAATGTAAAGAACATGGTATCATAAGGTCATGAAATCATAATAAATGTGGTAGAAACATAAAACATGACATAATCATAAGTTAATCCTAACTTTCAAGGAAACATCACATGGTGGACAATGTCTCATAATGGATTATGTTTACTCCCTAGTCACAAACACGATGTCTCATGACACTAAAAAATTATCCAATTCATTGGAGGGGTATATATATTTGGGCCCACCATAAACATTCATTTTATGTACATTAATATGAACGAAACATAAATATATCAATCATATGTCTTAAATATAAGAATTTTAAATGGAAAGCAATGTGTTGCGTAATATTATCCCAAAACCTAATAAAAAATATTCAATAAAAAGGAATTTTAGATGTGGTTATAACACATGCATCAACCTTTCAAAGAGTGGGAGAATGATGTGGGTATATACGCAAGGTAAATGCATACAGAATTTAGATTCATTCCATAAAAGTAAATTTTTTTTGATGAATATAAATTCCTTTAAAAATATTAAAAAAATTCTTGTGGAAAACAATATTTCTACTTTGAAAATTAATTTTGAAATGCTTGAATTCCAAAAAATATATTATGGAAATAGTTTTCCTTGAAAATATCCATGGAAACTTTAAAAGGAGTATTCAAGGAAAATAATTATCATGATGATGGAAAACATATTTCATGCCATACATGTTAAAACAAATGTTCCTTTCACATTTTTTGTTAAAATTGTAAATGTAAATTGTTCAAAAAATAATGTGAAGAGTTCATATTAAAAAAAATTATAAGTTGAATATTATGGGTAAAAATGAATTTAAAAATCATATTAAATTTTTTTGATTTTTTTTGAAAACATTGATTTCAAAGAAACAGTACATTGGACCAAAAAGATAAATAACGCCGATTTTATTATAAAATATCTCAATAATTGTAATTACAAAAGAGAGGGAAATATTAATATTATAATTTAAGTTCATAAAAACCCATAGGAGAATAAAATGGATGGGTTTTAATCTGGAAAGATCAAATAATTTTTAACAATGAAAATAAAAGCATAAAATATCCCGATTCAAATGAGATTGAATCACAAACCCTTAATGTTTCAGTAACATTTCAATCTTATATTCCAATGTAACGCCCCGAACCTAGTTACCCAAAGTTGGTGAATTATTTTAATACATTGGCATGATTACAAGGAATCAAGTCCCAAAGGACCGATCAGTTTAGCACTCTTGGAAAATAGAATACATACATTAACTTTAAATTATAGTTTCAAACATAAAACACAGTATAGATAGTTATTTGAGAATACCATTATTCCCTTTAGCATAACCCTATATATAAATCATAATACCCTTCCAGGAATACTCGGAAAATAAAACATAAGAAAGGGGTTAGCTCAGATGCTCAGTAACGATAAAAATATAGCGGAAGCTTTCATAAATAATCAAAAACACTTAAGGCAATGTATAAGACTAAATCAAAAGCCTCTTAAACTTGAAACATCAGAATAATATGGAAAATATAAAATAAAATAATTCCATTTAATTATTAACATGGATATTCTACTAATCGAATAATCACTTGTGATAACTAATTTCATAATGAGGGAATTCCTAACACCGGACATCATTACCACATAGTCAAGGCCTCGCACTAAGACTACAAAGAAATTTTTAGTCAAGGCCTTGTTCCAAGACACTAGTTTGTCTCATGAGACCTACCAATGCATAGAGGAGCTATAGTGGGCCCCACCCATCACTTACTAAGTCCACTGCGTTCCTCATATGAAAATATTTAAACATAACATAAACATTCGTATTAAAACTATCATAAGAAATGTGAACATATTAACCATAAACCATGAATGGTATAAAAATAACACATTCACAGTAAAACATATCATACCTCATTCAATACACTATTAAAGATTTTATTTATAATAAATCAACCTCAATCAAGAATAATATCCAAAAATAATGTTGACATAGTTGAAAATAATCATTAAAAACCTTTTAGAAAAATATTTTTTTTTTGTAAAATCATTTAAAAGCCACACAATTGAGAAAGGAAGAAATTTAAAGACATTTTTTGTATAAAATTTTCCCATACCACTTTGAAAATTTGGAAAGGAATAAACATTTTAAAAACATTCATTTCCATATAAATAAATCCTTAAAAATCATTTTGAAAACAAGGACATTAATGAGAATTATTTAGAAGAATAAATATTTAAAACATTTAAAATGATGTTTTAGTAAAATGTCCCTTAAAAATAATCCCTTTGAAAACACATTTCTGAAACATGTAAATGGATAATAAATATTTTCCATTAGATACTTACATAAAAACAACCTCGTATAATAAAGAGATTGTGAAATTAACCCTTACCTTGCACTTTCTTTTGGTCAAGGGTACGTTTAACATCCTGTATAAGGAAAATAGTATGTTATTAAATTATACCAGAACCATATTCATATTTATTATATAATACATGATTCATTTATGACTTTATACTACCCATTTAATAATGATTTCCATGTTAAATTAACATTTTGGGTAATAATCACTTTCTTTATCGTATGTGTTTTAACAAGTTATTCTTGATCGTATAATTTAGGTCATGATTTAAATGATTCCAGAATATAAACCTTGATTTATATATCATATATATTTAGAATATAAATATTTATAATATATGTATATATGAAATGGAAGGCACCGTTTATGGAGACGGTAGGCCGTACGTATGCAAAAACGCTGTTTCCGTTTTCATATCGTATTGAACGGAAGTAAATGAATAAGATATATGTAAGTACATAAATACATAAATACATAAATACATACATATATATCTCCAGTAGAATCATTATGTCATATATTACATACTTTTTAATAATATATATTTTTATAATCATCGTTGAATGGTGAACATGAAAATGAATGTCATCGCGTCGTGGAGACTGTAATCCATACGTACGCACGAGTGAAAATATTATTATTTTGATGTTAAAATAATATATAATTGGATGGTATATCATATATAAAGAATAATTATAATTTTATATTTATTATTTACATCAATTACACATCATTATTATACCCATCCAAATAATGATGTATTGAATAACGATTACACCACGACATGGAGACGGTAAGCCGTACGTACGCACGTATGGTGACATGTCATTCAAGGGATGGATAAAATAATGAATATAGTTATAAAATCTTTATAATAACATCACAGTATAGATAATTCATTTGATTTATTATTTTACAATGGAAACAACAAATAAAGAGGATGTGGAAGAAGAAAGGAACTTGAAAGAGGTGATGACATATTTACCTCTTCTTCAGGTTCTTCCTTTTGATTTGATAAAAAGGGATCCATATGTTGGATTTATGTCTAAAGGAACACCTATAGTATGAAGGCAGGACAATTTAGAGGGTATTTGGGCAGGTGTTGGCCGATCCAAAAGGCTTTGAAGGTGTTAATTTGAGAGAAGGGGGAGTGCCCTTTTATAAGAGAGGTGAGGGGCACCTTATGAAAAACTTAAAGTATTATTTTATAATAAATTAATATTCGGTTTATAATGGCTAAATATTGATTTATTTATAGGATAAGGTGGTTATGGGTCGAAATCCTTTCAACCAATAGATTTTAGACAAGTTTAGGTTAACATTTTAACCTTATCTGTTAGATTTAACTCTTATTTAAATAGTATAACTTTTACCATGTATTCTTGTCTTCTTACATTATATGGTTAATAAACTTACTATAAACTTAAAAGAGAACCAAAAGTGTTTAATTAATTACATATATAATATTATTTAATCCCTTTGTCCGAACCTTATATTTTTATGAATATTATATCAACCAATAATATAGTTTTTGTTTTAAAAACTATTTTATGTCAATTTTGAAACTCTTTGGTATTTTTTTTGTTGAAATCATAAAAAAATTATTACTTTGAAAAAAATACATTTAATCAATCCTAACATTTCATATTCACCTAGAAAATTCGTGGATGTCATAAAAAGTCTCAAATTACATTTATTTGGGTATTTATAATATCAACTATTTTAATATTTCATTAATAAGGTAATTACTTCATCATCATTGTGTCATAAATAAATTGAATTATTTATTGTCTAAAAATTATACATAAAATACCATTGTGTATGAAATCGTTTTACCTTTATAATGAATATTTATAGTCTAATTTATCTAATGTGTAACACAATATTAAAAATTGTTTAGTTATTAAACTTTGAATTTAACATTTTAACTCTTATTTGAATTAAATAATAATAAATGCATAATCTAATCCAAGTGGACCTAAAGGATGATATTTTATTCCTAAGGTTGTTTTTGGACGAATAAAACTTATCCAATAGAATTAGAACATGTGTTAGGGTAATAATAATATCGTTTTCACCTTTAGTTACCCTATTTACTTTTAATCGTGGTAAATAAAAGTTAAAAGATACTATTCATAAAAAATTATTTTGATCTTATTGAACCACATTTTACTCCTTGATATTAACTGTATCTCTTGGATTTTTTAAATTCAACTAACATAAGCGGTAAAATTAAGTTTTATGTAAATTTGCAAATGCTCCTATGAGGTGGGTAAAAGACGGTAAAATGTTCAATAAAATTTTTATACATATAAGATTATTATAAAATGACTATAATAAATTACATTGATCTTATATAGGTATTATTTATATATTTTTTTACCTAATATAAATTTAAATAAAAATACTAATTATTTGAATAAAAAGTTGGTTGTAACCGATAACGCAGTGTTTTCACTATTCATCAAAAATTGAATGTTTTCAGAAAAATACCAAAACCTCACCCTAGGATAATTTTAAACTTTGAATCCAAAAATGAATTCTATTTTACCAACTTCAAAACATATAATTTTCATTAATTAATTTAAAATTAATTCCCGTTGTCAAAACCAAAAAGCGTATTTTTAAGAAATAATAACTATCAAAAGATTGACACTTGCTTATGTCCAATTTCAAAGTGAAATTACTTACAATGACCATCATTGGATTAAATGGTAAAAATATAATCTAATTATACTTCCAAAATATTAAAATGTATAATTGAACACTATAAATTATTTTGATTAAAAAAGTTGTTTTCAGTTAAAATATAGTATTTTTTACTATTCACCCAAATATGAAAGTTATCAGAAAAACACCAAAAAATTATTGAAAATAAATTTTTATGTCCCGATTCTGAATAAAACGTTTATCTTTCCAAATTGAATATATAAAAGTTTATCTTGTAAAATTTAATTTGTTCTTACATTATGTCTAAGAAAGTCATAATATGGATTCTAAAATTATAAGGAACATATAAAGTTCAAAATTCAATTATTACTATTCATAACCGCTTTTGAACGGCTAGTTTGGTAAGTCATGGTGTTATTGAACTCAATCTTGTGTGTAGTGCAAGTTATTTAATTACTTTGAAGAAATAACGTACAATTAAATATTGGGGTGTTACATTCTTCCCTCCTTCAATAAATTGTGTCCTCACAATTTTAAATTGTTCTTCAAAAAATAAAAGGTTGAAAATATAAAATACCATTGTGGAAAAACCACATCAAAAATTGGGTTAATAAAATTTAGTCTTAATAAGAGGAAAAGGGAAATGAACGGGTCACCACCAAATTGTGATCTTGATTAGGAGAACATTGGTGGAAATTAAAGACACATAATTGGAGGAAAACATAAATATTTATAGGGAGTGATTGAGTTCATCAATCACAAAAAAGTGTAAAATTGAGGACCTCAAATTCATCAATCTATAATGATTTAAAATACCACCAGTTCAACAAAACATAAGGTATTAGGATAACACATTTTTGGTTTCAAGATACCTTCTCATTAGTTTAAGAATCAATTTATCCATAGAATAATAGGAAAAATATATATTCATATATATACTTGACAATTAGGGTTCATCTTTCAACTAAATTCTACCACAAACTCATATTTCACTCTAAAATATTTTAGAAAAAATATTCTATTTATCCTAATAGTATAGGGTTCCAAAAATAATGAATTTATAATTCACCTATCAGACCTTTTAAAAAAGAAACTTCATTATACAATCCAAGACATCACATAGGCCAGTGGTAGGTGATGCACCCTTGTCGCCCTTTAGTTGCAGGTTCATGTCTCGTGGCCTTGCCGAACGCGAAGGGTTGCCGCCCGACCTCCGAGTTGTTTTTTTTATGACAGTCCAAAAATAATCTCAAACTTAATCGATTCCAACCTTTACACTTATCCAAAGTACTTCTATCCAAACTCACAGTCGAAAATTTATATGGAAGGTAAACATAATTAAGATCCTTTTTTCTACGTAATAACATGTTAACACCTTCATCTTGTATTATTTTAAAGCATGGTAACCCTTGAATTACCATAAAACCTTATTGATTACATCAATGCTCCCTTATTCCTTATAGAATACTGGATATACTTCTTCCATTCAAAAATGTTGTAAAACTCCAACAATAATGTAATATACTAATCATTAATCAGTTTCAAGGTAGTCAAGAATATCCAATATTATTTATCCAAATAAAACATGTATTATTACAAAATCACTACCTCAGTATCAGAACCATATTATGGTTTATCTTTCTCTCAACCATATATTTTCCAAAAACTTAACCTGCTATTGAGTAACTTTTCTTGGTTCCAAACAATCTCAAGTCCTTAATGAAATCTTACTACAGTAAAATCCTTATATAATCCATAATTATTATAACCAGTGCATCGTTGATACAACACTCAAATGACATTATTTTTTAATAAAAACATAAGAACTCTAATCATTCATCCTGATCTGTGGAAGTATCCTAACTTGATTATTATCCAATAAAATCATTTGGGGAACACTCTGATGATTTGGACATTAGTTCACGTAGTGTCCCAACTCCTTACAGATGAAGCATTGTACATTTAAAACCATTTTTTTACCCTTGTAGTCACGTACATGGTGTCCTTTTTCTCCACACTTATAAAAAACTCCCATTCCCTTCAGTAAAGTTCCAGGGTGTTTCTTCCCACAATTATCACAAATGGGAAAATTATTATTTTCTATCTTCCCTTTATCCATCTTTCTATCTTCTATACTTTTCTTCTCTTGCTTCCCTTCAAATCCATAAGACTAAGAGAATTATTTCCTTATCTTATTAACACATGATACTATTTCTTTATATATTAAGAATACATGGGAGACTATTTCTCTTCTAAATGTTGGCTTAATACCATGAAAGATATGATCCTCTTTACTCTTTGGATCATATGTATTTCTTGAGTTCACATTCCTTCTACTCGATGCCATTTCTATACAATGGCATACACTAGGTTAGTTTAGGAATTGAAATGAATAATTCCAAACTTGTAAAATACTTAACGTAAATTGAACAGTTTATGGATATAATCCATAATCATAAAAATATTTTCTTTGAGTAAGTATATACTCATAAACCCTTCATAATGGTTTGTAAAGAAAATGAGAATTAACCTAATAATATCCACCGGGAGTGTTGTAACCAAGAGTGCAACAAGGACGGTTGTCATGCACCAGTTCCCGTTCGAGTCTAGCTCAAAGCGGTGTTTTCGGGTTTACCCCTAAGTACATATGTGCTAGAGCTGCCTCTACCTGCTCGTATCCAGAAAGGTATGTATTACTTGGAATACTCACAAATCTCTACAATACCAAAATTCTAGTAAGTTATTCTATACTAATCCTCAAAGTCTATCTTAGGGTAATGTTCTCTAATCAGAGTTTATCTAAATCTAGTTTCCAAGGTTATTGTTAAACTTACTCTAATACCAACTGTAATGCCCTGACCCCAGTTACCTAGAGTTGGTGCATTATTTTAATACATTGGCATGGTTACAAGGAATCATGTCCCGAAGGACCGATCAGTTTAGCAGTCTTGGAAAATAGATTACATACATTAACTTTGCATTACAATTTCAAACATAAAACACATCATAGATAGTTCATTAAGAACTCCATTATTCCCTTTAGAATAACCCTACATATAAATCATAATACACTTCTAGGAATCCTGGGAAAATAAAACATAAGAAAGGGGTGAGCTCAGATGCTCAATAAGGATAAAAATATAGCGGAAGCTTTCATAAATAATCATAAACATTTAAGGCAATGTATAAGACTAAAAAAAAGCCTTTTAAACTTGAAACACCAGCATAATATGGAAAATATAAAATCAAATAATGTCATTTACTTATTCACATGGATATTATACTATTCGAATAATCACATGTGATAACTAATTTCATAATGAGGGAATTCCTAACACCGGACATCATTACCACATAGTCAAGTCCTCATGCCAAGACTAAAAATAAAATTTTTGTCAAGGCCTTATGCCAAGACACTAGTTTGTCTCATGAGACCTACCGATGCATCAAGAAGCTATAGTGGGCTCCACCCATCACTTACTAAGTCCACATCATTCCTCATATGTAAATATTTAAATATAACATAAACATTCGTTTTAAAACTAGCATACGAAATGTCAATACATTATCCATAAACCACGAATGGTATAAAAATAACACATTCACAGTCATACATATCATACCTCATTCAATACAATATTGAAGATTTTATTTATAATAAATCAACCTCAATCAAGAATAATATCCAAAAAGAATGTTGACATAGTTGAAAATAATCATTAAAAACCTTTGAGAAAAATATACTTTTTTGTGAAATCATTTAAAAGTCACACAATTTAGAAAGGAAGACATATAAATAAATTTTTGAATCAAAGTGTCCCATACCACTTTGAAACTTTTGAAAGGAATTAACATTTTAAAAACATTAATGTCCATATAAATAAATCCTTAAAAACAATTTTGAAAACAAGGATATTAATGAGAATGATTTAGAAGAATAAATATTTAAATCATTTGAAATGATGTTTTAGTAAAAATTCCCTTAAAAATAATCCCTTTGAAAACAATTTTTTGAAACATGGACATGGATAATAAATATGTCCCATTAGATACTTACGTAAAAACAACCTCAGATAATAAAGAGATTGTGAAATTAACCCTTACCTTGAACTTTCCTTTGGTTGAGGGTACGTTTGACCTCTTGTATAATGACCATAGTATGTAATTAAATTATACCACAACCATATTCATATTTATTATATCATACATAATTCATTTATGACTTTATAATACCCATTTAATAATTATATCCATGTTAAGTTAACATTTTGGGTAATAATCGCTTTCTTTATCGTATGTGTTTTAACAAGTTATTCTTGATCGTATAATTTAGGTAATGATTTAAATGATTCCAGAATATAAAACTTGATTTATATATCATATATATTTAGAATATAAATATTTATAATATATGTATATATAAAATGGAATGCACCATTTATGGAGATGGTAGGCCGTACGTACGCATAAACGCTGTTTCCGTTTTCATATCGTATTGAACAGAATTAAGTGAATAAGATATATGTAAGTACATACATACATACATACATACATATATACATACATACATATATATATATATATATATCTTTGTGTGTGTGTGTATCTCTAGTAGCATCATTATGTCATATATTACATACTTATTAATAATATATATTTTTATAATCATCGTTGAATGGTGAACATGGAAATGAATATCATCGCGTCGTGGAGACGGTAATCCGTACGTACGCACGAGTGACAATATCATTATTTTGAATTAAAATAATATATAATTGTATAGTATATCATATATAAAGAATAATTATAATGTTATATTTATTATTTACATCAATTACACATCATTATTATACCCATCCAAAAAATAATGTATTGAATAACGATTACACCACGACGTGTAGGCGGTAAGCCGTACGTACGCACATATGGTGACATGTCATTCAAAGGATGGATAGAATAATGAATATGGTTGTAAAATTTTCATAATAACATCACAATATTGAGAATATATTGGATTTATTATTTTAGAATGGAAACAACAAAGAAAGAGGAAGTGGAAGAAGAAAGGAACTTGAAAGAGGTGATGAAATATTTACCTATTCTTCGGGTTCTTCCTTTTGATTTAATCAAAAGGGCTCTTTAGGTTGGATTTTTGTCTAAATTAAGGCATCTAGGATTAAGGGAGGACAATTGAGAGGGTATTTGGGTAGGTTTTGGCCGATCCAAAAGGATTTTAAGGTGTTAATTAGAGAGAAGGGGGAGTGCCCTTTTATAAGAGGGGTGAGGGGCACCTTAGGAAAAAATTTAAGTATTATTTTATAATAAATTAATATTCGGTTTATAATGGCTCTAAATTGATTTATTTATAGGATAAGGTGGGTATGGGTCTAAATCTTTTCAACCAATATATTTTAGACAAGTTTAGGTAACCATTTTAACCTTATCTTTTAGATTTAACTCTTATTTAAATAGTTTAACTTTTACCGTGTCTTCATGTCTTCTTACACTATATGGTTAATAAACATAATATAAACTTCCAAGAGAACCTAAAGTGGTTCATTAATGACATATATAATATTATTTAATCCCTTTGACCGAACCTTATATTTTTAGGAATATTATATCCACCAATAATATAGTTTTTGTTTTAAAAACTATTTTATATCAATTTTGACACTCTTTGGTATTTGTTTTTTGTTAAAGTCATAAAAACATGATTACTTCAAAAAACAAAAATACATTGAATCAATCATAACATGTCATATTCATTTATAAAATTCTTGTATTTCATAAAAAGTCTCAAATTAAATTTGTTTGGGTATTTATAATATCAATTATTTTAATATTTCATTAATAAGGTAATTACTGCATCATCATTGTGTCATAAATAAATTGAATTATTTAATGTCTAAAAATAAAAACTAAAATACCATTGTGTAGGAAATCGTTTTATAATTATAATGAACATTTTAAATTTAATTTATCTTATGTGTAACCCTATATTAAAAATGGTTTAGTTATTAAACTTTGAATTTAACATTTTTAACTCTTCTTTGAATTAAATAATAATAAATGTCATAATCTAATCCAAGTGGACCTAAAGGATAATATTTTATTCCTAAGGTTGTTTTTGGTTGAATAAAACTTATGCAATAGAAGTAGGACATGTGTTAGGGTAATAATAATATCATTTTTACCTTTAGTTACCATATTTACTTTTAACTATGGTAAATAAAAGTAAAAAGTTACTATTCATCAAAAATTACGTTGATCTTATTGAATCACATTTTACTCATTTATATTAACTGTGTCTTTTGGAGTTTTGAAATTCAACTCACAGAAGCGGTAAAATAATGTTTTATGTAAATTTACAAATGCTTCTAGGAGGTGGGTAAAAGACGGTAAAAAGTTCAATAAAATTTTTATACATCTAAAATTATTATAAAATGACTCCATGGAATTAAATTGAACTTATATAGGTATTATTTATATATTTTTACCTAATATAAATTTAAATAAAATAACTAATTATTTAAATAAAAAGTCGATTGTAACCGATAACGCAATGTTTTCACTATTCATCAAAAATTGAATGTTTTCAGAAAAATACCAAAAATTCTCCCTAGCCTAATTTTGATATTATGAATTCAAAAATGAATTCTATTTTACCAACTTAAAAATAGATAATTTGAATTAATTAATTTAAAATTAATTTTTGTTGTCAAAACGAAAAAGAGTATTTTTAAGAAATAATAAATATCCAAAGATTGAAACTTGTTTATGTTCAATTTCAAAGTCAAATTACTCACAATGACCAGAATTGAATTAAATGGTAAAAATATAATCTAATTATACTTGAAAAACATTAAAATTTATAATTGAACACTTTAAATTATTTTGATTAAAAAAGTTGTTTTCATTTAAAATATAGAATTTTTCATTATTCACCCAAATATGAAAGTTATCAGAAAAACACTAAAAATTTATTGAAAATAAAATTTTATGTCCCGATTCTAAAGAAAAAGTTTATCATGTCAAATTGAATATATAAAAGTTTATCTTGTCAAATTTAATTTGTTCTTACATTATGTCTAAGAAACTCACAATATGGATTTTAAAATTATAAGGATTATATAAAGTTCAAAATTCAGTTAATACTATTCATAACTGCTTTTGAATGACTAGTTTGGTAAGTCATGGTGTGATTGGACACGGTGTTGCATGTAGTGAAATTTATTGAATTACTTTTAATAAATAACGTACAATTAAATATTGGGGTGTTACATCCAATGACTTAAGTAGATCAATTAGAACTAAAAATATCTTTAGGTTAGAAGGATTCATCATATATTATGTATTGTTTGGAGTGAATAACTCAAGAGTGTGGTGAATTGCGTACACAATAAAATGTCTATTGATTTTTTAAAACTAAGTCCCCTGAATTAATAAAAACACCCAGTTAATTAAAATAGTATATTTATATAAGTTTGATATTTCAAATAATTTCTCATTGTGGGATTAGGGATAAGTTAAAAAAACAATGAAGTCACTTTAACTTTGGAAATCTAATTACATAATCAAACACTTTATATAAACAAATATTAAGATTAACAATCAAAATAATCGTATTTTATCTAGATTTTAAATTAAATATTGTTTTAACATTGAAATATAGAAAAACTAATAAAACACATATAGGAATAGTAACAAGGGGTTTAGTATCAATATGAGACATAATCCCATCCACATGGTAATAAATGGGTTTTAAGTAGTTTATTAACCATAAAATTTATCTAAATCCTCGATTAGGTTTTACAATCAACATAATAAAATATTTCCAAGAACAAGGCCTCTTCCATAGTTATACATGTGAATGAAAACAATATAGATGTCACACAAAACCACTTCCATAGTTTTAGTGGTTATAAAAATGAAAAATATTATAAAATGAGTCAAGAACACTCCTGTTTAACCACATGATTTAGTGTGTATAAATAAATAGAGTATAACAACACACAACTAAAAATTAAAAAAACACAATGATAAAATTTCTAGTGATGAGAGAATGTGATTCTGCTTGATCTGGATAGATTTTGATGTTTATAGACAAACAAATTTTTCTTTGTGAGTGGATTTGAATATGTTTCTCAAAATTTTCATAAAAACAGAGTATTGTAGAGTTGGAAAAAATCCTTCTTTTTTAGTCTATATATGTTCTGAAAACCTTACACACATGTGAATTAGGATTGTACTTTGATACAACTTACAAAGGTTATTATTTTACTGTATATTCCAGTCTTCCACACCCACAGACATATATATCATGCATGAGAGATATCTTTTGAATATACAACTCTTTAAGTCAATTTATCAGTTGATTAATAATAATAAAGATAATATGGATCCTCATACAAGTAACTAAATTAGGAAGGACTGACTGACTCTTTAGTTCATCCATATAGTGGTTTAGGAATAATGATTAATAAATACACGCAACCCTTTCTTCATTTAATTACTTAAAATATTTGTTGGAGAAATTAATTTCGAATGAGGGAAAAAACATAAATAGTGGAAAACTAGTGGTAGAGAATATATCAACTAATAGTAGATGTGTCCAATAGTAGATCACCATAACTGATGGTGGATCTGATCAATGATAGATCTAGAATGATGGTATATGTCTTGAACTAACGATATATTTACTTTAGAGGTTGTATAGTAAAATTGTAGACTATCTCTGATGGTAGATCAATTAGAGGTAGATTTCCAGTGGTAGATTATCTCTGATGATAGATCAATCAACGGTATATGTCCACTGGTGGATCTAAAGAGCTAATCGTAGATGTCATTAATGGAAGATCTATTTTAATGATGGTGGATCTACTCTGGTTTCAGATGAGTGAACAATATCATAATCTAGTGGTATATCTCCTCGATGGAATATTTACCTATTGGTTGATCTAATATACTAGTAGATGTTTATTTAACTAAAAGTTGATCATAAGCCAAATTTAGATTTTTGGAACTACTGGTAGATCTGTACATAGGAAAATATCTCCCAAAAATGATTTACTATCATAAAACATTATTCCTATTATAGATATAACAATCATGATTTTTGATCATTAAAATGAGTAGGTTCCAAAAATATACCACTTTTTTAGTGATAAAAAATCATTAAATTTTATAGACATGAATATGAAACCATATAAGAGAAAAAATATAGATGATAATAAATAATTCTATTAATAATATCATAATTATCATTAACGTGATAATTAAATATCAAAAAGTAATACAATGGAATAACATATATGTATAAATTCCTAAATTAAATCCAAAATTACTCCCCTATTTGGATTATCAAAAATATATTACAATAAATATATGTAAATAGATAAAGAGGACTAACATATATGTTTAAATAGATACTAAAGTAATTGAATTTAATATCAAACAGTTTTACAATGGAAAATATAATCCCAATCAAAGATTAATCGAATAACTCTCAACTCGATGGGTTATAGGTATGACATGAAATTTCCCTTTTCCTAAGATAGTAGGTACCTATGTTGAAGTTAATGGTGAAAAGTTAGAAGTAGGAAGAACCCTAACTCCTACTGGCCAGGCATGCTGAACAACCTCAGCTAGTTACATGTAAAAGGCCAAAACTAAGGATCCATGGGTGCTAAAAATGGTGCAGAATTGATAGAAGATAAGTGAATGGAAAAAGGTTCAAGTGTTTTAGTGAAATAGACATAAAAAATGAAATATTACATTTAAAAAATATATAATTTTCTTTCTACGTCTCTCCATTATTCTAATGAATCCCTTTTTCTCTTTCATAAATAATTTGAGAATAGGGTCCAAAACATTAAGATGGATCATTTAATCTTTGAAAACCCTAGTTTTACGAGGAAATCTAAAATTATTAGAAAAGATTTATAATGATACTTGATCTCATTATTTATATAAATTATAGAAAGGTAGTATTTTATGGCTGTAGTGATAGTCTCTCTATTACATATATCTTCATTTAAACCCTCCGTAAGAAATTTGTAAATGTGGTAACCATAGACTATGATTTATTGAATATCCTACTAATGGGATGAAGTGAGATCACAAAATATGGCATAAAGATACTCCCTAAACATAGTTATAATCATCACAACATCAATGGAAGAAGTAAGAGGTGAAGTAGTAGAAGTACTATCACCAGCATCATGCAAGGTGTCCATCATCTACGCATGTGATGTATGGCCTATAGTAAAATTATCTATCCTATCCTCGATGATGAACTTTATTACTTTTATCGCATTAGATAATATCCTATTATCAATTTCAAGTTCTTGAATCTTTAAAATCATTTTTCGAGGAATGATAAAGATAAATAACTCAAATACATTCCTTGTATCTACAACACTATTCTTTGTTACTCTTGGATATTGGAATCTAATCACTCCACTAAAATTAGAATGAATCCTCACTCTTAAAGATTCCAAATCATCCTTATTAAAATAGTCCGAATGTAATGGAGAAGGAGGTAGGGATAACGTATCCTTTATGGTATAACATCCTCAATATATTCAGATCCAAGTGCAGGAACAACTGAAGGAAAAGCCTCCAACTTCCATCTTCATCAATTTTCTCCAATATAAATCCATTAGGATATTTTCCATCAAAAAGGATGGAAAATAAACTATGATAATATTGACCTATGTAGTCATATTGATCATTATCATTACCCTCTGAATATGGGTTTGAGATTCCTAGAAGCTTTGAACAAGGATATGTCTCCCCCTTAGATGGGGAATCATCATCCCTGTGGCTGAACCAACTTTTTCATCTCTATAAAATGATTTTTTACTAATAGAGTATGAAGATTAATCTCTTTCAATGGATTCTCTAGGATCACCTATAGGAGCGCATCCTTGGCTAGAAGTTTGAGTATAAAAATATCTATCAACCTCAATATACCTTCCTAAAATGGAAAAAATAGGTTATAGATGTGATAGTTCTCCCACAACATCATCATCATTATCATCAAGAACATCATAAGACTGATTTCTATCATGATTTTCATTTTCAGATCCATCATATCCATATGAAACTTTGAATAATTCCCTTGAAAATTTAGAATAACTATCAACCTGTTCTTCAATATGGACTTCATTCTCCTTATCTTTACATTCACTTAACAAGATCCCTCGAATACTAAGTGAGATAGAAATATTGGTAGCTCCATAAGAAATTGTTTCTTCTGGAAATAGGGATGACCTTCTTTGTTTAAGGTTTAAACTTTCCAATCGGTTTATAACATGTTTATTCATAGAACCAGAAACATCTAATGATTCTATATCCATTTGGACCTACTTTCCAAAGGTAGGTGCTCATTAGTTGTAGACCGATGAGGCTTAAGAATTTGCATTGGTCGAGAGGATGGGAGGTCAGGCTCATCACACCTTTTTGAGGGGAATTATTACCTACTCCGGGACTCTCTTATAGATTTAAGTTATGTTCATGAATCCTTATTAATTCACCAAGTATGAAAATGAGTTTTCCTTTAGATTTGAAAATCAATGATTGACATGTATGTGATTTAGATAATCGTTTATATATATTTGAGGTTCTTAATTGATGGAGAATCATCCGTATGTATTGGATATTCTTAGTCAATGGTATCCTTAAATACATTATATAGAAATATCTTGGTCATTACGATGACTATACTGGTTTTAAATCCACTCAGTGGGGCACTTGAAGTTTATTGTCATTCAGAATGACATGGAATATTCCAGAGTTGGGATCGTACCCGCAGATGGGATAACTATGTATCCCTGTTAAAAATAAAGGAATCAGAACCCACATAGTTTTATAGGAAGGATATAGTTTAACGTCACATTGGATGGAAAATAATTAATGAAATATGGGCTTGAACCTTAGAAAGGCTTCCTACGTAATCTACTTTTAAGGCAGAGATCAAAGTATACATAGTTCGGGTGAAGAAGCATGAGGTTTATGCATGATTAATGGCCCAAAGAGAGATGTCGTAATTACTTTTACACTCCAAGACCACATGAGTCATACTCAGTGTGAGAAACAAGATGTATCAATAAAATATGATGATTGTGCCATGAAATATGAAGTCATAAGAAATGATGTGGGGCTTACTTATGTATGACGGCCCAAGTAAATGAAGATCAGGTGATAGTTCAAGAAAGAAGCCTAGGAGAAGGGTCCATAAAGGTATTTTTACTTTATGGAGATTTGGAATTTTAACTTAGGAATTACTCCTAAAAAGGAGGCCCAATTTTAAAGGAACTTATGATTTGGGGATTAATCCTGAGCAGGAGGCCCAATGTTAAAGGAACTTGGGACTTACTCATGAGAAGGAGGCCCAAATTAAAGGGAATTATAACTTGGGACTTCCTCCTAAGATGGAGGGCCAATAAAATTCCTCTCAGATAAGGAATCCAAAAAAGGAACCATGCCATAAGTGGATTTGAAGAGGGTTTTGAAGTCCATATCTTTAAGAGGAGAGGTGGATTTGAGGAAAGGAGGTGCCTAGGAAGGAGGAACGTAAGTACTGTTCTGACGTACAAGTACTGGTCTAGAGCAGAAGTACTGGTCTGGCGTGCAAGTACTAGTTGTGCAAGTATACTTGTGCCACATGAGTTCACTTAGGCGACGGAGAACCTGTTGGGTAATACTTGGGAGACTTTGAACTCAAGTCCTTAGTATCATCCCTAGAGACTTCCAAAAGGTTGGCACACAAGTTCCCTTGAGAGGGCAAGGCGGCGTGCAAGTGTCTTCATTTCCCTTAAGGGATGGACACTTAGGAACGCATGTGTTGAGGAGTTCTAACACTTAGGCCTTATTAATCCTCTTTAGAGCTTCCATTCTAGGTAAAGTATTACCTTAGAAGTGTTCGTAGGACTTCAAGAAGAGACTAGGGTGCCCAGAGCTTAATTCTGAGTTCTGGAAAATCCGTCCTCAAAATGGGGGGCCCACAAGGACTATTTATAGGCCTCCTGATGTTTGGGAGAAAAAAAAATAATGGGGTGTTCAAGTGACTTGCCCGACTCATATGTGGCGCGCAAGTGACTTGCGTGACCAGAAAGAAACTTGCGCGACCTCTTCTTAAAGGGTTCCTTGTTCATGCCTTTGTCAAATTTTTATGTTTCTTCAAAGGATAACTATCTTTATGATTAAGGTATTTCCCTTTTACATTCTTTAGAATCTATGAAGAAAAGGAGTGTCAACAAAATTCCCCCCCTCAGAGTGGGATCCGAAAAAGGAAAGAGGATTTGACTCTGAGGTAAAGAAGAAAACCAAGGATTTTGGGCGCGCAGGTTTTGAGCACGCATGTAGCAGTGTGCAGGTTCTGGAATGCATGTTTCTAGATCACCTATAAATATAGGCATCACTTCACGCAAATCATCCAGCTTTCAAAGCATTTGAGATCTCATCGCGCAAGTGTCTGCATCTCGTTGGTTGGTCACTTTTTTTTTTCTGTGTCGTGCTACTCTAGTAAGATTTTGACTTGCATGGCTGTACTTGCGCGACAATACTTGCGCGGCCACACTTACATGACCACACATGCGTGAATTAATGCCTTAGCCATTTTTTATTCTTCACAAGTATTTCATAAAAAACAGACTTACTTAAAAGTGAACTGTTTGATCCTTATGCATATTCAATTGCTCCCAGAAGAATTGGATCGGCTGATGAGTTGGCTATCAAGATAATTGACGATATGATGAACATTTTTGGCCATGAATATTATGATATCTATGACATCACTGTCCCATATTTGGCCAAGTACTTGAAGAAGTATCATGTTAATTTCCCACAAATCATTTAATTTCCTTTATATGTCCATGGTAATCTGCAAGGAGTCAACATTCCCGAGCCAAATAACTATCTTCCGCATTCTTGGTTTCAAACATAAACCAACTTTTCTTCAACAAATGTTTCAGTTGCAGGATCATTTGTCAATTCTAGGACAGTGGAGAAGGCATACATAATCCATCATAGCCCTTGTGCTCCAGATCTGAAGTCTCATAAACCCGAGATGCAGCTGCACTGCTATCCCTCAATTTCTGTTATGTTGTGCATTAAGACCAACAACAATGGTGTGAACTTGAAATTTTTTCCTCCATGCCATTTTCTTGCAGATATGAAAATGGAAAACCCATGGGCTGATAGGTTTTCCGCTGCTGGTTGGTGGAGAGAAGACTATCATGACATTAGATCTGAAAAGAGTACTCTCTCTAAATGACTCTTTACTTCCAATGCTCCATTCTCAAATCCATGTGTCCATCTTCCAAGTCTATTGGATAGAAACATAGTCACTATTTGATCAGCAGAAAATTTTCTCAAACCACACTCATGAACATTCTTTTACAATTGTTCCAAGGAGAGCTGGTATCACTGTATCTCTTATTGTATCCAATTGAATGAATGAATTCCATGTGGCTGCTGATGAGGCTTGGGATGCTGTGAAGAGAATGAAAAGTTATGTTGAAATCCTTTTGTAATTATTGAAAAAGAGAAGAGACTCCAATCTATGGATGTTCTTCTAATCTTGTGAATCAATGAAAAACACTTTCATTTTCCACCATTTGTGCCTGCATTCTCTTGCTACCTACTTTAATTAATTTTACCTAAGCCAATGGTCCTAGTAAGCATAGTTTGATTTTTTATGGGGTGATATAAACAAACCCACAATCTTTTCATCTTTTAATTGCTCAAAATTACCTAAATCATACAAAATGTACGTTTAGTGAGCTAGGACTCGACTTTTGTTCAGATTACCCTTTATAAGTTCCCAATTTAATGAGTACCTTCTCTTTTGTTGGTAGTTTAAAGTCATGGATGTCGGATATAAAAAGTCTAATGTTTAAAGGTCGAATAACTTTGACTAAATGGACTAAAAATTTACTAAATTCCTTAATAATTGTTTTGAAAACATATTACTACATTCAAGTATGGGGGAAAACATGTAAACTATGACCTAAGAAATTTTGAATCTGAGGGGTGATATGAAAAAAGGGCTAAAAGGAATTAGAGGAAGTATTTTCCTAAGAGTGAATTTACCACCATTTGAAAAACCTGTTAGGGGGTTGAATTATGTAGGGCCACTTAAGGGCATTGACTACATAGTCAAATAATAGCATCATTTGGATGAAAGGTACATCATGTAGACTACTTATGCAAGGATACCTAGGGGCATGTGCTGCATAGTGAGGCAAAAGAACTCTTAGAAATTTTACATTTCTATTTCTAAAATGCCAGTGGAAGTTTATGGAAATTCAAATTTTCCAAAGCATAGAGTCTGCTATATAGAGAGAGGTACTTGAATATAAAGAGGATATTCCCAATCAAGATTGTCAAAGAATTGGATGAATGTCACTCCTGCGAAGGTATGACCCAAATGCAGTGAAGGGAAATATAAACCATAGAATTGAATATTTTCAGATCATGAAAAAGAGTATGGGACAATATGTTAAGGATGGCTGCTTTTGCGGATCCCTACATATCGTTGTAAAGAATAATAAGGACAAAATAGGTTTTCCCCCCAAGAATGAAGTTAACACTATTTGACAAACCCGTTAGGGGGTTTGAATTATATAGGGCCACTTAAGGGTATTGGCTTCATAGTCAAATAATAGCATCTTTTGGCTGACAGGTCCGTTATGTAGACTTGCTTATGCAAGGCTGCCTAAGGGCACATGCTGCATAGTCAGACAAAAGAATTCCCAGGTATCAGACATTTTGTGACCAAAAGTCAAGAAAAGGGTTATGGAGATCTGGAAGTATTTAAGGTTAGGAGTATTACACATAAAAATGGGTATTGTCCAATGCATGAAGGATATACATAGACTAATTTTGACCATAATAATGTTGTGGCTGGGTCTTGAATTGAGATGCTGGACTTCACTACATATCTCATTAGAATGAGAATCAAGCCATATGTAGTTATTGAAATACAGTTTAACGTCATGTGGGATGAGAACGTAGGAGATATTAGTATAGGGTCATAGAGTTCGGACCATAATGAGGGAGACACCTTGTGTTTTTTTATATACCCAATGTGAATAAAGACCAGGGTTTTTATACCACATTCATGTGCTCATAAGGGGACTTCTCAGCCAAGGTACTGATAGTGAAGTTTGGGGTTAGGCCCAAAGACTTGGGGCTGGGTTTGAGGGATGCTAGAGTGTTCCTACGTATCCCATAAGGTTGGTAATGAAGCCATAAATGGTTCTTGAAATACCCTATGTACATATTTAGTTCATACATGTGAAGGGTGAAAGGGGAATTTAGTACAATGATGGTTGGATCCAAGATTAAAGGTTCGGGCATTGCCACATATGCACGTAGTCCTTGGAATATAACATGATTGGGGATCAATGTTAATATTGATTCCCTCTCAGGTGAGGGTGTCAAAGACTGTTGTAGTTCATTGTCGTACATGAAAAAAGTGCGAATAGTTTAAGGTCATATACATGGACCAATGCTGCATAGTTTAACGTCATGTAGCTAGGACGTATTGCTTGTAGTTTAATGTCGCAGTGAGTACAATGGAGGACTATATAGTTTAACATAATATAGCAAGGATGATGATGAACCAATGTGAATATATTGGTTTCGGGGTGGGGGGTGGGGTGTTCATAGATCAACATCATATGAGATGGAGGTGAACTGATGTGAAAATATTGGTTTTGGGCTTGAACCTCGAGAGGTTGCCTATGTACCCAACCTAAAAGGCAAAGATCAAAGTCCGCGTAGTTCGATTGATAATGAATTGGGGATCAAGTTGTACTTGAGGAGAACCTGAAGATGATGTTGGGACTTACACGTGGTTAGAGGCCTAGAGAGGGTGTTATGGTTGAAGCTTACTCTAAGCTCTCATGAGTCATGCTCGGTGTGAGAAAAAAGAGGTAACAACAACCCTAATGATGCACAGTTTAACGTCATGTGGGACAAAAGGGTGTTGTACAGTTTAGTGTCATGTAGATAGGAAGTATTGTAGTTTAACGTCTTGCAGGAAATGTGCACGGTTTAACATCTAGTAGGACAAAAGAGGGGCTATGCAGTTTAATCTCTTGCTGTGAGGACTATAAGGGACCATGCAGTTTAAAGTCTTGCAGTTAGGATTATAAGGGAACATGTAGTTTAAAGTCTTGTAGTGATGACTATAAGGGGCCATGCAATTTAAAGTCTTGTAGTGAGGACTATAAGGGACCATGTAGTTTAAAGTCTTGCAGTGAGGACTATAAGGGACCATACAGTTTAAAGTCTTGCAGTGAGGACTATAAGGGACCATGCAGTTTAAAGTCTTGCAGTGAGGAATATAAGGGACTATGTAGTTTAATGTCTTGCAGTGATGACTATAAGGTGTATTTTTATTACAAAAAATAATTCTTCAATAATCTTGCAATGGTTGGAGTTGTAATGAGTTCTCCATTCATTGAGATTAAAGAATAAGCTCCATTGGAGTAGAACTTATGTATTGAATAAGGTCCTTACCACTTTGGATCAATTTTGGGAGGTTTCTTTCCTAGTATCATTTGAGTTCTGAGGACCAATACCAATTATCCTTGAATGAATGAATGAAGATGAACTTTTTTATTGAAATCTCATACTATTCAATTCTGATAGACTTCCAAGTGGTACAGGGTGCACAATTTTTTTTCATCTAATCGTTCCAATTCATCAAATAATTTCTGAGATTGTTCATCTGTGGATGACTGATCACAAATGGCTACTATGAGTGAAGGTAATTGGACCTCAATGGGAAAGACTGCTTCTATTCCATATACCAATGAGTATGGAGTTGACCGAGTAGCAGTGCGGGTGGTGGTCCAATAAGCCCATAAAGCATGAAATTTTTTATCAGACCATGATTTCTTATCTTTATCCACCATATTTTGAAGTATGTTTGAAAGAGTCTTATTGAAAGCTTCTATTTGGACATTGGCCACTGCATGATACTGAGATGAATGGTTGTATTTGATGTTGTATTCTTGATACAACTTTCTCACCTTGGATGAACCGAAGTTGGTGCCATTGTCCATTAATATGGAATGAGGGACACCAAATATGGTAATGATGTTAGACTTGATGAAGCTAAAAATGATTTTATAACTAACTTCTTTGAGAGGTATTTCCTCTTCCCATTTGGAAAATAAGTCAGTTGTAGTAAGAATATACTTAAACTGCTTGGATGTATCCAGGGGATAAGGTCCGACTACATCCATTCCCTATGTGGCAAATGGACATGAGTGTTTATCTGTATGAAGAAACTCTGTGGGTTGATGAATGAAGTTGGCACATCCTTGGAAAGAATGACACTTCTTAGTGAAATCAACACAATCTTGCATCATTGAAGGCCAGAAGTATCCAAGCCTTCATATTTTACCAGAAAGCCTATGTCCAAACTAGTGGGCACCATAAAATCCTACATGAACTTCATTCATGACAGCCATTGTCTCTTCACCGTCAAAACATCTGAAGAGAATTCCATCAAAACCTCGCTTGTAGATAATTTTTTAGTGATCTGGGCTATCATAAAGAGTAAAATTGACCACACGTTTCTGGACTTGTTCTTTATCAGCTCTATCAGGTGGGAGTGTTCCATTTTGAAGGTATTTCTAGATAGGTTTCATCAATCCTATAGTATGACCATATGGTTCAGAAATGGGATTGATTTCATTTATTTCCTCTATTATGCTTTGAACAAAAGGTCAAACTACTTGATGGTGGGCAATAATTATGATTGTTTTGTCCCAATTTGGATCTACCAGGGCTGTGGCTATATTAGCCAGTGCATCATCTTGGACATTTTGTGATCTCGAGACATAAAAAAATGTCGGTTCTGAGAGAAATTCCTCCATTAACTCTCTAACATAATCACACAAAGGTATTAACTCTTATTTTCTAATGGCATAATCCCCATTTATTTGTTTGATTACCAAATCTGAATCACCTTTTACCTTCAAGTGATTTACCTATTCTTGAAGCGCCAATTCTAAGCATGTGATGAGAGCTTGATATTCTGCTTCATTATTTATACCTCCTTCCAACAATAAGAAGGAATAAGGTAGCATTTCCTTTTCTAGGGAAACAAGAACGATTCCTAACCCAAATTTTTTGAATTTAGGATCTTCCATTTTCTTCCTTATTGGACTTCTGGAGGCACCATCAAAGTACATTTTCCATGTTTGAGGATTATCTTGAATAGAGAAGACTTCATCATCAGGAAGTTCAATATTTAAAGATAAATCTTCAACAGATTGGTGTTCAGAAAGGAAATCAGCCAAATCTTGGCCTTTTATTACCTTTTGAGACACGTACTGGATATCAAACTGCTATAAAATATCTTCCCACCTTTCCATACATCCTATAAGCATTGGAAAATTAAGGATAAATTTGAGCGGATTCTTGCGAGTGTAACGACCCAATGTTTTTCAATGGACATTCCCTTCTTATATTTATGTCATAAAATAACATGAAAACACAACATAATGAACTACTAAGTGATAAGTGACCTTTAAATTTAATTTTTTCACTTCTATGTTTTGAATTTCGAAAATCCGACATACACTGTTCTGTTCAAGATGATTTTTGGAGTCTAATGAAACAAAAATAATTTTCTGTGAATAGTAACATGCCCTTATGAAAAGTATTATGAACCTTATTAATAGTAAATAATCCAATATAAGAGAAAACTTACTCATGAATAATTAAATAAAATTTAGACATCTTAGAAAGTGACAATTTGACCTTAGTAAACGTTTTGGTATTTTGTAAGTCATAAATAATTAATTATAAATAATTAATTAATTTAAAAGAAAATTTATAATCTTAAAATGTATTCATAAATTATTGAATCAATGTATTATAGTTTTTAGATAATTTTACAAGACCTTAGGTAATTTTTGAAAGCACTATAAAATCAGTTTTAATTGTTAAAAACTATTTTTTAAAGTAAATTATGATTTTAATTAAATATCAAATTAATAATATTTAGAAAATTATTTTTCAAAAATGGACTTCATTTTTTTATTCTACACATAGAAAAATGGTTGGGGTAAATTTTTGGGTTTTTTCTGACATATTTGAATTTTTGATGAATAGTGAAATACTGTAATTTACAAAAATAAGCTAAATAAGCTAATTATAGAGTCATGTGTGATGTTCTGCTGATGTAAGACCACCTGGTTCGGGATCACATTATAAAATTACTATTCTTGTTCACGGAATACTCACTATTCATTGTATTGTGAAGAAATAATAAACTAATGAATTTTATATTAAGGAAACCCCTCTCCCCTCCACTATAAAATCTACCCTTCACACCCTCATTTTCCACACACCTCTTAAGCTCCAATACTTATCTAAACTCTACCCAAACATCTTCTCTAGACCCTATCCCACGTCCAAGAGCTGAGGGTCTCATCAAAAGACCAATCCTAGCTTCCTTAAGGAGGATCTCAAGAGGAGGATTTAAGAGGACATTAAAGAGAGGGAATCATTCGAATACATGGTAAGGGGAAATTCTCGAACCCAACTTTCATCCTTCGAGTTCTCCCTATTTCACTCCATTTTTGATATGGTAACTCCTTAAAGATCATTTTTTAATAATTGTCTTACCTTTTCTGGGATATACATGTTTTCTAATGAATTTTATGTCAATCCAAATGTTTTCCAAAAGAACTCTTCTTTTAAGAACTCAACTTTTACCTCTCATTCATGATTGATGGTTCTTGTATCAAGTATGTTGTTCCCTCTTACTTTTGTAAACCCAATGCTTATGAATTTATTCTTATGAGATGAAACCCATTCCTTAACATGGGTTAGTTATGTTCATTATTAATATATGTTCTATGTGGCTTGCATGATAATGATAATATTATGAGGTGACGGGTGCACCCAGAATTATATAGCGCAATATGAATGTTTCAAAGAGACGGGTGCACCCAAAATTATATAGCGCTTCAATGCATTGGGTAAAGTGACAAATATAATGAGTAAATGTGAAATGATTTTTGAACAAGATTCTAGCTTGGTTCACAATTATGTGTGGTAGTTAACCACTAAGACATGATGTTTCATGTTTATGCATTGCCACATTTCAAGTCTTTTATTTATGATCCTCTCATGTTCATGATCTTGTTCCTATGTCAGGATTATGCTCACCCAATGCTATATTCTTCTTATCTATCCTCTAAATGGGCTTTTAGCTCAGCCCTTTTTATGTATATTCTCAGGTGGCTATATGTACTAAGGAGAGAAAAAGCGCCAATAAGAAGCTAGAGAAGAAGAAATTAAATAAATGTTTAAGCTTGATGTTGTAATTGTTTTTTATGGTCCTAGTTTTCCCAAGACACTAAACCTTTGGATCCTCTATGTGTAATACTATTATGTTGTTTATCTTTAAAATGATGTAATAGTAATGTAAAAAAGGCTGGGTCGCTATTGTTGGTATCAGAGAAAATGTAACAACTCGAGATTTTATGAGAATTATTCTTTTTAATTTCAATAATGTCTTGTGTTGTACGCTACACTAAAATTATCTAGTGCTATACAAAATACCGTATTAGCTTTTAATATACACAACACTATTCTTGGCTCGTGTTACACACAATTTCAAGTTCGTTTTATAGAAATTATTCTATGCAACATTAAGTATATATTTTTTTAATGTATAAATGAAATAAGTTTTGAATTATGTTACAAGAAACACCAAAGGGAGCTTGTACTACACGCATGATTGACTTGTCTTGCATTATACGCAATCACGACCTTTCTTGATAGCGTGTGTAGTACGCAATACCAGATTTCACTAAACAACGATATATTGTTATAATATTATTATAGACTAGCTGTTATGAATAGTATTAACTACATTTTTAATTTTATAAAATTATTATTCATCTTACACATTTTCTAGAAAATGGTATGAGAACAAAATAAATTTTTTAGGTAAAATAAGTATTTTTAAAAAAATGCAGTTTTGTCGCCTTTTGATGGCGCACCCACTTTAAATCTAGTTTTTGACAAGTTTATAAGTTCAATTTGATAAAATAGAATTCTTCTTTGGAATCATGATATAAAAATTTACTCTGGATAAATTTTTCATATTATTATGATAACTTTCATATTTTAATGAATAGTAAAAACACGATATATTTTAATTAAAAACAACTTTTTTCATCGCAATAATTTATATGGTTAAATTATAATATTGAATTGTTTTAAATTATAAATAGAATATATTTTTACCATTTAATATAATTTATTTCATTACCATTAATTTTACATTGAATTCATAATTAAAAATATTTCATTCTTTGGCAATGTTTTAACTTTTAAAACCTGTTTTCTTAACAACGGGATTAATTTTAAATTAATTACTGAAACTTTTGTGTTTAGAATTTTGAAAAATGGATTCAATATTTTAATTCAGTGGGTCCAAAATATGTTAATAGGTTACTTTTATTTTTTTGATATTATGAATAGTAACTGCGGTAATTTTTATTTACTGCAGTTAAAGGTAAATCGGGTAGTTAAGGGTAAAAAAAAGATTATAAAATTAACTTAACACCTGAAAAAATTCTATTGGATGAATAAAAGTGGACCCATATAACCTAAGGGTTGTAATATATTCATTTTATGAAATTTTTACCATGAAAATAATTTATTTATTATTAAAACCAAAGAAAGTGACGACATGTCACTCTCTTAAATCTTATAAGTATAATAATTTTAATTTAGTGATAAACTTAATGAAACTTAGAAAATTAATTTTATATAGAAATATAATAAAATAATATACATAATGTGAATTTATTTTTAATTTTTAGGGATTAACTAATTATCATTAAAGGTGACACAATAGTGATGTTGAAATTATTTTATTGATTGAAATATCAAATAAATGGGTTTAAAAATATTAAAATAAATATTATATGAACTATTTAATTTGATCCAATAATTTTATAGATAAATATGACATGTTATGAATCTATTAAATCTTTTAGTTCGAACATATCTTTCGTGTGGATTTTATTTAAATTCAAATAAATGAATAGTGTCAAAATTGACACTATTGTTATTTTATAAAACTAATATAATATAAAATTGTATAAAAATCACAAAATAATTTACAAATTATAAATTAAAATTTATATGGTCTAGAATGTCATAAATTATCCAATTATTAACTATTCACAACACATAAGTAATTATTTATAGCAATTTAAAAATTAGAATCTTATTACCACAAATACATTTAAATAGACTAAATAAGGATAAATTAAGTTGATAAGGTTTAAAATAAATTACCAACATGTCTAAATTTTATTTTTTGATGAGATTACAAACCTATATCATCTAATATTTGAATATGAGTCATTTTTGGAGATTATTAAGTGGGGTTTGATTTATTATAAATTAATATTTTTGAGGATTCCAATGGTGCCCCTCTCCTCCCTTATAAAAGGGAACCTCCTCCCTCTCCTCTTCACAACACTTTGAGACTTCAAGATCAGACAACCCCTGAATATTTCTATTATACACTTCTATATAAACATTCTGGAGATTCTGGTCTTCTCAAAAGACCAACTCTAGTCTTTAAGAGGAAGCTTAAGGAGGTGCGTCGAAGAAGAGATAATCTCTTCTAACGATTCTTTCAAGTTTCATTCTTCTTCAACTTCCTCTTATTTAGTTGTTTCATTGTAAAGTAATACAATAAGTATCACTAATATACTGATATGATATTATAAATATTAAACAACCCCATTCCACCTTCTATCCATCCTACGGAATACGAAATCACCACGCGTGCGTACGTACAGAACACCATCTCCACGCCGTGGTGTAATCAGTTTTTCCACCACCACCTTACTTGGATGGGTATAATGGGGTAAAGAATAACTATATATGGTTATTATAACATCATAATTATTATTAGATATTATACCATCCATTCGAATTCTATTCAATAATTATGGGAATGATATCATCGCTCGTGTGTATGTACGGATTATCGTCTCCACGACGCGATGCGATTCATTCTCCATGTTAACCATTCATGAATGACTATAATGTATATATAATTAATAATAATAAAATATATGACATAATAATTCTACTGGATTTATATATATATATATGTATATGTATTTCATCTACTTAATTCCATTCAATTCAATAAGGAAACGAAAACAGCGTTCATGCATACGTACGGCCTACCGTCTCAATGAATGGTGTATTTCATTCCATTTATCGATCTATCATATATATTTATATGATGAATATATATTATATATAAATCATGTTTTACATTCTGGAATTAATTAAATCAGGATATTAATAATAATATTAAGAACAACAAATCAAAACACGTGCGATAAATGAAACAATTTTACCCAAAACGCTGCTTTAACATGGAATTTACAAAAGAACGGGTAATATAAAGTCATAAGTGAACCATATATGATATCAAAACAATGAATATGATTATTTAATAAGTAAATTACATTATTTAAATCATTATACAGGAGGTTTAGATACATATGAAGCATATCAGACATAAGGTAAGGGATAATTATTTCAATCTCGTTCTTAACTGAGATTGTTTATTCGTAAGTATTAACTGGGGTTTTATTTATCATCCATGTCCATTTTTTCTAATTTTTTTCATGTATGTTTAAATTCCTTTTTACCAATTTTTTACTTTTATCACATGTTATGGAAGGAATCTTTCTTTTGTTTACCATACGAGGCACTTTTGGACTTTTCCGACAAAAGTACGAGAAGAATGTTTTTTAACTTATACGACATGAATGGATTTTTACAGTTTCATAACGCCTAATTTTCATGAATTTTCATCTAAAAGATTTCATGATTAATTTCAAAAAAATCCTTTTATTTTAAAATTACATGGAATTCTTTGAAAAGAAAATGATTTTGAAGAAGAAAGGATATTTTCCTCAAGAATTCATTTCAAGTGTTTAATCAAAACTATTTTCCATCTAAGATGGCATTATTCAGTATGTTTATGTTTCAAGTATAATGTATCTATTATTTACATGGTTTGATTTTTCTTATGATGAAATGATATCCATTTGTTTTATATGGATTATGTTATGATGGAATGATGTTTATGAAACACATTTTATTATTTGGGTTATAATGAATGATTTATGTTTATTTTGTGGCACAAGTAAGAATGATTTCATTATGAGATGGGTGGGACCTATATCTCCCTCCAATGAATTGGGTAATGATATATATATCATGAGATAGACATGACTAGAATGAAAAGTTGATCCAGTTCAGTGATACAAGACTGGAACGAGGAGTGAACTCGATTCAGTAAGGGACTTTGTCTACTAAGATGATCTTGGAAGCAATGCCTTGGATACTATGGAAATCATATCATGTGCTTAATGTTTTTCCACAATTACATGTTTTATTCCCATGATATTTTATCATTATTGATGTCCCATTATGATCAATTCCTTACGTACTGCCATGTTTTATGTCATTTCTCAATATTTTTAGGTTTAAACATTATGTTCAAGTTTTTAAGTTCAAATGTATATGGTTTGTTTTATTTTCTCCATGCCTACCCTTACTGAGCATTTGAGCTCACCCTTTATATGTTTTATTTTCCCCAAGACATAAAGAAAGGTTTTAGATAAGAAAACAAAAGGGAAAGATATTTATGGGATATGTTGAAGATCTTTCACCATGATTTGAAGATTATGTTCTGAGTTTCCAAAGACACTAAACTATTACGGTCCTTGTGTGTTGGTTTTTGTTAGGTGTTAAGTATTCCGCAAAAGTAATGTAATGTCCTTGTACGTCAAGTTTGGGGTCTTTACAGGAAATTTTTAGTTAATTTGGGAATTAGGATTAGTGAACCCTAGAGAAAACCTCTAGCATGAGACTAAGTACAAATATGCACACAAGAATATTTACAGATGAATCCCATATGTTATGTTTTTGGTATAAATTGTTTAAATGAATAAGTTATTCATGACTTGTTTACTTATGTTTTGTTCTAACCATTTCTATTTTATAAAATGGTGGGAACCAGGAGAAATTAGTCCAACAACTCGTGCAAGGGCCAATGCAACGATTGCCCGAATGACATCCCCTATGATTTGGGAGGTGGAGTTCAGAACTTCATGGCGATGCTTACCCAATTATCACAGGTTATGAACAATAACCACAATAATGGGGAACATCCTCCTTCACCAAATAGGGATCCACTAGCTATCAAATGTTTTATGCAGCAACGACCACCGATGTTTAGTGGATCTTCCAATCCACTAGTTGCAGAACAGTGGGTCAACTCCATGGAGAAGATATTTTCTGTTCTTCACTGTTCTGAGATGGAGAAGGTGACCCTAGATGTTTATCATCTATATGGAGAAGCCGATCAATGGTGGGATTTGCCTAAGAACACCAAGCCAAGAGAGGAAATTGAAGAGATGGAATGGGAAGACTTTAAGATATTGTTTCTTAATAAGTACATCCCCCGAACTCTTTGCACGAAGATGGAGAGAGAATCCATAGAGCTCAAGAAAAAAGAAGAAGAATCTGTCACAACCTATAAACAGAATTTCATAAGGCTTTCAAGGTATACTTCATGTTTTTTTATCAATAATGATAGCAAAATTGATATATTCTTTAGTGGATTAAAACCACACCTTCGAAAGGCTCTTGCAATTAGAGACTTTGGGAGTTATGAAGAAGTTTTTCGGTGTGATATAAAAGTGGAGATAGACTTTGGAGAATGGTCCCATGGCTGTGGTGATAAGAAAATAAAGATAGAGTTTCAAGCAATTGGATCTAATGACAATGGTGGGATGAAAAATCAATGACCCACATGCCCAAAATGTGGGAAGTTGCACCATGGGAACTGCCTCAAAGGGACGGGGAAATGCTTCAAGTGTGGGAAAGAAGGACACCATTCTCAAGAGTGTCGAAAAGACATGAAAAGGAAGGAGAATGTAGCCGATTAAAGGAGAGAACCACTCATGGTTCAATGCTACAACTGTAGGGAGCTAGGTCACTATGAAAACCAGTGCACTAAACCTTGAGTTCTCGAGGGTAATCAACGTCATCTACAACCAAAGCCAGAGGAACAAGGGAAGGCTTATGCCATCACTACTGTGGAGGTGGAGCATGATAATGAATTCGTACAAGGTACACTTCTTATTCACTCAATAATGGAAGAAGTCTTATTTTATTCAGGTTCTACACATTCTTTTATATCTTACAAGTTTTCTAGAACTATAGAATCGAAGCCCCGAAACCTTGAAGTAGAGATATCTGTAAAAACACTAAGTGGTGAAATCATTGCCACCCAAGTGTTTGACTCTTCTCCTGTTGGTGTATTTGGGATGATTCTTCCGATAAATCTTTTAATACTTCCCATGGTGGAATTTGAGGTTATAATGGGAATGGATTGGCTCTCGTTATATAGAGCACATATCAACTGTCTGGAAAAGGAAATATCTTTTCATATTCTGATCCATCCCATTCTCCTCTACAAATTCAAGGAATATCATGAATCTCCTTTGAAAAATCCTTCAATGGTGTGGGTGTTGATTCCCTATGAAGAAGCATACCTCACCCAAATGGATGAGTTGAAGGAAAGTGACAACCTTGAGGAAATTCACATCGTGAGGAAATATGATGATGTATTTCCCAAAGAGTTACCTGGAATTCCCCCAGATCGTGAGGTAGAGTTCTCAATTGAAATCAAACCTGGAGCTACTCCTATCTCGAAGTGTCCCTATAGGATGGCTCCTATCGAACTGGAGGAGTTAAAGAACCAGCTGCAAGAGCATCTAGAAAAAGGGTTCATACATCCTAGTGCATCACCTTGTGGTGCACCAGTGCTCTTTGTGAATAAGAATGATGGAACAACGCGACTGTGTATCGATTATCAGGAACTCAACAAGATCATCATAAAGAAAAAGTATCCTCTTATAAGGATTGATGAACTGTTCGATCAGTTAAGAGGTGCTCAATGCATCTCAAAGGTTGATCTTTGTTCTGGATATCATCAGGTAAAGGTGAATAAGGAAGATATTCAGAAGAATGCCTTCTGTACAAGGTATGGCCACTATGAGTTTTTGGTGATGCCCTTCAGACTTACTAATTCCCCTAAAATCTTCATGGATTTGATGAATATAGTCTTTAGACATTACCTCGACAAACATGTGGTAGTTTTTATCGATGATATTCTCATATACTCCAAGGGCAAGGAGGAACATGAAGAACATATAAGACTTGTGTTGGTGACATTGAGAAAGGAGAAGTTGTACACCATGTTAAGCAAGTGTGACTTTTGGATGAAGCAAGTCACATTCTTGGGACATGTGATCACAAGTGAGGGAATTTCTGTGGATCCTTCAAAGACTAAGGTGATTGAGGAATGGACTAGGCCCTCTAGTGTCATGGAAATCCGTAGTTTTCTTGGATTAGCTAGGTACTACCGACATTTTGTGAGAAACTTCTCACGATTTCCAATCCCACTGACTAAGTTAACAAGGAAAGGGGTAAAGTATGTCTGGATAGAAGAATGTGAGGGAAGCTTCAAGGAGCTAAAGAGAATGTTGATCACTACACTTGTACTCACACTACCTAAAAGTGGAGAAAGTTTTGTGATATATAGTGATGCTTCAAATAAAGGCTTGGATTGTGTACTCATGAAAAATTACAATGTGATAGCCCACTCCTCACGGCAGTTGAAGATCTATGAGAAGAACTACCCGACGCATGATCTAGAGATGGAAGCTGTGATTTTTCCTTGAAAATCTGGAGGAACTACCTTTATGGTGAGAAGTGTGACATATACACTGACCACAAGAGCCTAAAGTACATATTCAAAAAAAAGGAGCTCAACATGCGTCAAAGGAGATGGTTAGAGCTAATCAAGGATTACGATTACTCTATTCACTATCATCCTGGAAAGGCGAACAAGGTAGCTGATGCTCTAAGCAGAAAAGAACCCGCTACTCTATCCATGTTACGGATTGAGAAAGACCCTATCTTCTTAGATATGAAAAGGATGGATTTGGAAATCATAAGAGCAGGGGATACATCCTACCTTTCCTAAATGATTGCGCAACCATCTATCCAAGAGAAGATTAATGAAGAACGAAGGGATGATGTGGATATACAAAATAGGGTGAATGCAGTAAAGGAAGGAAATATGCAAGAGTTCCATATCGACAATAATGGTGGGATTCAGTTTGGAATGTGTCTTTGTGTTCCTTCATCACCTGGTATAAAGAAGGAGCTATTGGATAATTCACATAGCTCAACTTTCACTATCCAACTTGGGAGTACCAAGATGTACCGTGATCTCTGAGAATACTTCTAGTGGGATAACATGAAGAAGTAGATTGCGGAATATATATCAAGGTGCTTGGTATGTTAGTAAGTTAAAGCTGAGAGACAAAAGTACAAAGGTATGATGCAGCCATTGCCTATACCCATGTGGAAATGGGAAAATGTTAATATGGAATTTTTCACTGGTCTCTCAAAGACTCCAAAGGGAAATAATGCGATATGGGTTTTGGTTGACCGACTCACCAAGACTGCCATTTTATCGTTATTCGGGATGATCTCTCACTTGAACAACTTGCAAAGATATATGTGAAGGAAGTGGTGAGACTGCATGGTGTTCCACTCTCAATTGTCTCTGACAATGATCCAAGGTTCACATCTAAATTTTGGAGGAGCCTTAAACATGCTTTGAGTACTGAATTAAATTTCAGCACGGCCTATCAGCCCCAAACTGATGGCCTGTCTTAAAGGACTATTTATATGCTTGAAGATATGCTAAGAGCCTGATCTCTTGAATTCAAATGTGGTTGGGATCGTCATCTCCCATTGGTTGAGTTCTCATACAACAATAGCTTCCACTCGATTATTCAGATGGCTCCATATGAAGCTCTATATAGAAAGTGATGTAGAACATTAACCTGTTGGGATGAAGTTGGAGAAAGAAATCTACTTGGACCTAATCTTGTTCAATAGATGACAGAGAAGGTTCAAGTCATCCAGAAACACATTAAAGCTGCTCAAAGTCGGCAAAAGTGCTATGCTGACAACCGTTGAAGGGACTTGGAGTTTGACGTTGGAGATAATGTCTTCCTTCAAATATCTCCATGGAAGAGAGTCATGCGATTTGGGAAGAAAGGGAAGCTAAGCCCAAGGTACATTGGCCCCTTTGAGATCCTTGACCACATAGGAGTTATGGCCTATCGTCTTGAACTTCCACTGAATATGGCTCAAGTTCATGATGTGTTTCATGTATCACTACTAAGGAAGTACATTCCAGACCCCTCACATGTACTAAATTTAGAGGTGGTGCAGCTGGAAGATGATCTCTCCTATAATGAGCAGCCAGTAAAGATTCTGGATCAGAGAGATAAGGTTCTACGCAATAAGACAACCCATCTTTTCAAAGTGTTTTGGAGGAACCATAAGTTTGAGGAAGCAACTTTGGAACCAGAAGAGTCAATGAAGGAGAAACACCCTCACCTGTTTGTGTAAAGTGAAATTTCGGGGGCGAAATTTCTTAAGGGGGGAAGAATGTACGACCCAAAGTTTTTCAATGGAAATTACCTTCTTATATTTATTTCATAAAATAACATGGAAACACAACATAATTAACTGCTAAGTCTTAAGTGACCTTTAATCTTATGTTTTTCACTTCTATGTTTTGAATTTTGAAAATCCGACATACACGGTTGTGTTCAAGATGATTTTTGGAGTCTAATGAAACAAAAATAATTTTCGGTGAATAGTAACATACCCTTATGAATAGTATTATGACCCTTATTAATAGTAAATCATCCAACATAATAGCAACCTTACCCATGAATAATTAAATAAAATTTAGACATCTTAGAAAGTGACAATTTGACATTAGTAAACGTTTTGGTATTTGGTAAGTCATAAATAATTAATCATAATCAATTAATTAATTTAAAAGAATATTTATTTTCCTAAAATGTATTCATAAATTATTGAATCAATGTCTTATAGTTTTTAGATAATTTTATAAGACCCTATATAATTTTTGAATGCACTATAAAATCAGTTTTAATTTTTAAAAACTATTTTTTAAGTAAATTATGATTTTAATTAAATATTAAATTAATAATATCTAGAAAATTATTTTTGAAAAATGGACTTCATTTTTTGATTCTACACGTCAAAATATGGTTGGGGTAAATTTTTGGGATTTTTCTGAAATACTTGAATTTTTTATTATAGTGAAATACCGTAATTTAGAAAAATAAGCTAAATAAGCTAATTATAGAGTCATGTGTGATGTTCTTCTGATGTAATCACACTTGGTTCGGGATCACATGATAAAATTACTATTCTTGGTCATGGAATACTCATTATTCATTGTCTTGGGAAGAAATAATAAACTAATGAATTTTTTATTAAGGAAACCCCTCTCCCCTCCACTATAAAATTTACCCTTCACGCCCTCATTTCATCACAACTCTCAAGCTCCAAGACTTATCTAAAATCTTCCCAAACATCTTCCCTAGACTGTCTCCCACATCCAAGAGCTGCTGGTCTCATCAAAAGACCAAGACTAGCTTCCTTAAGGAGGATCTCAAGAGGAGGATTTAAGAGGACATTAAAGAGAGGGAAGCATTCAGATACAAGGTAAGGGGAAATTCTCGATCCGAACCTTCATCCTTTGGGTTCTCCCTATTTCACTCAATTTTTGATATGGTCATTCCTTAAAGATAATTTTTTCATCACTGTCTTTCCTTTTCTGTGATATACATGTTTTCTAATGAATTTTATATCAATCCAAATGTTTTCCAAAAGAACTCTTCTTTTAAGAACTCAACGTTTACCTCTCATTCATGATTGATGGTTCTTATATCAAGTATGTTGTTCCCTATTAATTTTGGGAACCCAAAGATTTTGAATGTATTCTTATGAGATGAAACCCATTCCTTACCATTGGTTAGTTATGTTCATTATTAATATATGTTCTATGTGTCTTGCATGGCAATGATAGTATTATGAGGTGACGGGTGTGCCCGGAATTATATATCACAATATGAATGTTTCAAAGAGACGAGGGTGCCCGGAATTATATAGTGATCCAATGCATTGGGTAAAGTGATGAATCTCATGAGTAAATGTGAATTGATGTTTGAACAAGATGATATCTTGGTTCACAAGTATGTGTGGTAGTTAACCACTATGACATGATGTTTCATTTTTATGCATTTCCACATTTCAAGTCTTTTATTTATGCTTCTCTCAAGTTCATGATCTTTTGCCTATGTCATGATTATGCTCACCCCATGCTATATTATTCTTATGTATCCTCTTACTGGGATTTTAGCTCACCCCTTTTTATGTATATCCTCAGGTGGCTACATGTACTAAGGAGAGGACAAGTTCCAATAAGAATCTAGAGAAGATGAAATTAAATAAATGTTTAAGCTTGATATTGTAATTGTTTTGTATGGTCCTAGTTTTTCCAAGACACTAAACTTTTGGATCCTCTATGTGTAATACTATTATGTTGTTTATCTTTAAAATGATGTAATAGTACTGTAAAAAAGACTGGGTCGCTATTGCGAGATACCAATTGGACCTCATGATGTTGCAGGTAGTGTCTCAATTTCTGAACTGCAAATATTAATGCTAGGCAACACTTTTCAATACTTGAATATCGAGTTTCTGCCTCTAGCATAGTTCAACCAAGATAGTAAAGACTGTTTTCATTCCCGGCATCATTCTTTTGGGCAAGGAAGGCACCCAATGATCGCTCTAAATCTGTCACATAGAGGATAAGTGGTCTTCCGTCAACAGGTGGAATTAATACTGGTGGAATCAAGAGATATTTCATGAGGATATAAAATTCCTCTTGTACATCTTAGGTCCATTAGTAGGTGACTCCCTTCTTCATTAATTTGGTGAAGGGTAAACACTTGCCTGCCAAATTGGCAATGAAACTTCGAATATAGGCCAGGTTTCCTTGACGTCCTCTTAATTCTTTCAAATTTTTAGGAGGTGACATACCAAGGATTGCTTTTTTCATCTTAGGAACAACTTAGATACCATGATGGCATTCAAAAAAGCCGAGAAATTTTCCCGAGGTAACCCTAAAAGCATATTTCAAGGGGTTCATCTTCAAATTGTGTTGTCAAAGTTTGTTGAATTTTATTTCCAGATCAACCAAGTGATTAGAACGTTTTCTGGATTTAACCACCAAATCATCCACATAACATTCAACAAATTTCCCTAAAAAATGTTTGAAGATATGGTGCATGACACGCTAATACGTTTCATCTACATTCTTCAGGCCAAAGGGCATTACCCATTAGCAAAGTACACATTGAGGGGATATTAAGGCTATAGATTCTTCATCTTCTAGATCCATTCAGATTTGATTATACCTAGAATATCCATCCATGAAGGAGAGTTCTTCATAGCCAGCTGTTGCATCAATTAAGAGTTCTGTGATCGGAACTGGAAAATAATCCTTGGTACAATGTCGATTAAGATCTCTAAAGTCAATGAAAACTCTAATTTTTCCATTCTTATTTTTCACTGGGACAATATTAGCCATCTATTTGGGATATTGAACTTCTCTAACGAAGTTATCTTTGATAAGATTATCAACTTCATCTTAAATTTTGGAGGCATAAGTTGGGTGTGTTCTTCTTGCTACTTGCTTGAATCCTCAATGTTCTTCTAGAAAACCCAAATGATGAGTGGAAACATCAGGATCAAGACCTTTCATTTTAGTATAATTCCATTAAAATACATCTCGATTTTACTTTAAAAAATAAGTATACATTTCTTTCTCTTCAAGAGTCATGGCCGCACTAATTAAAGTGGGGCGTAGATCTTCTTTTGTACCAAGATTTATTTCTCTATGTTCATTCATAGTGGTATAGATACCCTCTTCAAATTCTAGAGGAGCATCTCTGAGATCTTCCTCTTCTTCATCAATATGTGATACTTGTTCTACTTCTACTTTCATAGTATATGACGAAGCAGAACTTAGATGATCAGGGGAGAAGTTAAAATTTGAACATTTTGAAGAAGAGGCTGCCATTTCTGACCTTATTGATGATGAAGGGTCTTCCTGGGTTGATGGAGAGGTGATGATGGATTGAGAATCGACATCATTATTTTCCTCTAGTATTTCTATAACTTCTTCTGGCATGGTTGATGAAGTATATAATTGCTGGATTTTAGTGGATTAAATGAAGACATCTTCATGTAAGCTTTCATCATTTCTTAGACAATCAACAATTTCTCCCATGTTGTCTAGCTCGATTGCTGTAATTGAAATTATGGAAGTTTCCATAAGAGTGTTTGGATTTGGATCTATCCCATCAATTTGACTGATAGACAACACATAATCTGTACTCACATGTATGAATGGGTTTAATGGAATATTTTCCAAACCATATGGAGCATTAATTTTGGTGACCTTCTTTGCTGTTGATTTTTCCTTTCCCTCTATGTGATAAAATTCTACTTCAATATATTGAGATTCACATGTTTTTAATGGGGTTTTGTCACCATAAAATGTCCCTATTTGACCATTGAAACAATATTTGAGACATTGATAGTATGACGAAGGTACGACCACATGTTGATGTAGCCAAGGTCTTCTAAGAAAAATGTTGAAGGCTATGTCCTGATGAACAACCATGAAATCTGAATTAGACACAAGGTCTCCAAACTGAATTCTGAGTTTAATTTCACCCAGAGGTTCTTGTTTATTCTTATCATATCCTTGAAAAATCAAAGTTGAATGAGATAAATCAGATTCGGTGAGGCCCAATCGAAGAAGTGTACAAATAGGAATGATATTGACTCTTGCACCATTATCAATAAAATCAATTCAGATGTCTATATCATTGACTTTTCCAGATAGATACAAAGGTCTAATATATCCATGTACAACATCATCTTCATCTTCATTTGTAAAATATATCACTGCATGAAATTCTTCAAGATCATTCTCTAAATGGTAAATCTCAGCCGCAACAATTTCAGTTTTAAATTCTTGAGGACTTGAAAAAACCTCAATTAGCACCTCCCGAAGATCGTTTGATAGATTCAAGGCATCCAGAATTGATAACTTATCCAGTAATTGGGCTAAATGTTTCAAGACATCATACTTTTGGTCCAAAGGTCTGCGTTTGCCATCAAGAAAATGTGGTTTTTCAGGTGCCTTGGACGTTGATGCTTTGGCAGTAGATGCACCCCGTATCGAGGTAGGAGTTGGAAATACTCCTGGATTCGGTGAATTAGACCAACTAGGTCTATTTATTTTCTGAGAGGAAGAAGTTGGGACCTCTAACCGGTCTTCCAAAATAACTATATCAGGACCAAATATTTCATGTGTGGAAGAAAGTTCTTGTACCTATTGAGCTCGATGAAGGGATTTTCCATGAGTTTCTTCTGCATATACAGTTCTAGTAGGGGTAGGATTGAAATAGTGGCTTCTTGAATATCCACGTATTCCCCTGTATCCTAGACCTCTGTCTCTTACTCTAATTACTCTGTTAGATATAGGGTACATAGGCTCGTCATAATCGAAACTATCATTGGAATAAGGATCTATTAAATGAATCCTATTAATAGAACCAAAGATTAATTATTCACCTGATGAAGATTATTCCTGATTAGCCAGTTCAGGCTGTGCCATTTGGTGGGGCAGTGCCCTTGCTTTTGAAGCAGATGGCATAAAATCTGCCAGAGTAAAAGACAATTTAGGCTTTGACATGGACTCGTCTTCTTCTAACTGCTCTTCTTTCTTCAAATTACGCTACTTCTTTTAAGGCTTTCATTATGATGAAGGGGGTTTTTTCTGTGGAATTTATAGCAGAAGACACAATTGGTTGATTCAATTTTGTTCATAAAATGGCATGAGTTCAGTTGATTGTTTTTCTGACCATCCAATCATCATATTTCTAGGAATTTTTACATTTGACTCCATTCCACTCACCTTCTTCCTCTGGATCAGTAGTAGTAACACATGCTATTGGGGATGAAGAACCTTTCAGTTTTACCTGTCCAGAATCCACCATCCTTTGCAGGAGGTCTTTGAAGAAAAAACACTTCTGAATGGGATGCCCCAAAATCTGATGAAATGGGAAATAATTGGGTTGGTCCTCATCTCTTTCCTTGTTCAGTCTTTTGGGCCTGAGAAACTGAACCAGGTTGTTTTCCAGAGATAAGATGAAGTAACATAGAACTTGTTCATTTTGGAAAGAATAAACTTTGTTCTTCAATTATTCAAACTATTTCCACCTTTGATCTTTTTGATCATCTTGATGAGGTGGCCGTTTTTGTTGAAGTTTAGGAGGTGGATCCCTTCGATATGATGAAGGTATTGAAGTGGAAGCAGGTACAAGTTCTTGTTTGAGTGTAACTATAGTATTCTCTGCTTTCCCTATTCTCCTTCCTGAAACTGATGTAATTACATGAGTTTTATCTGTAGTATTCATAAGAGATTCTTCTATCTTCCGAGCGATTGATGTATGGTCTCGAAACCCTCCTATGTATTTTATAGGGATCAATGGTGTGCGTAATTCATCAGGCAAATTTTCCACACAGATTGGAAACAATTATTTTTGAGGGAGTTCTAAGCTTAAGGAATATGTTAATCCCTTCTAGCAAGAAATGAAATCTGAAACTCTTTCATTCTCCCTTTTCTTACAATTGGTAAGATAAAAAACTATCGTCTTTGGCAATTTTGAGCTAAATTGAATAATGAATCTTTGACGGAGATCTTCCCCTCCAATAATTTACTGGGATTGCAATCTTGTATACCAGACAAAATAAGGCCCTTGTAATGACTGGAAAAACACCTAAGCTTAACTGCTTCTTGTTGTTGAGGATTTCCCATCATAGGATCACAATGAGAAACAAAATGTGTTAAGTTATGTTCTGGATCTCCCGAACCATTAAAAATTGGGAATGTGGTACTTTCAAAATTTTATGGGGGAGAAATTTCATCCACCCATTCAGGGTAAGCTCTCTTTTCTGGTTGAATTTGTGCACACTTTCCTTCCATAGCTTCCAACCGAGCTGTTAATGACTCAATGGTAGTCATTAAGTTTTTAGAAACATCAGACTGATCTTGGACCTAAGTAGGTGGAATAACTGGAGTTTGGATGGGTATAGCGATCGGGATTGCCACTGATGGTAGTATTGCTGGTTTTTGTTGCGTATGACCCATAGGATTGGACCTTGGAGGGTTTACTTGTAAAGGGGGATATTATTGATCCATCCCAGTGGTTGTAACAAATTCCTTTGACTGACTAACTCCATTTTTCTTAGGAGGAAGACTACCATGAAGTAGTTCTTCATTTGACCTCAATTCTTTCATTTCTTCTTCTTATTGTGTGAACCTTTCCTCAAATGAGAGTGATTGGCCTTCTACAGAGGAAGGGTGTAATGTAACCAAAATTTTACCCTTCTCCTTAGTATGTGCCTTTCGGGAGTACGGAAGAGAATTACCCAAAGGATTATCTTTCCCCTGGGCGGCCCTCTGGATTCTGGTATGCACACCTTCTTTATTCGTTTTTGTATTCACAAACTCTTAAACAGGAACTTCCTCATCTAATCCCTCTGAGTGAGCCTCATGTTCTGGGGGATCAGTGACAACAACATTGATGACAATTATCGATGCATAACGCATTTCAATCCTTTTGTTGGAATTTCTGGGATACTGTCTTCTTCCATGTCCCTAATGAGACATTGCCTTTGGTTTGGTTGACCCCTCATGAACTTCTAAATGAACCATAATTTGGTGGGAATCTCATAATAATTCGGATCTTCATTCCTCTTGAGGATTCTTCCCTAATCGATAGAATACTAGCTTTTGCTGAGGAAGAGATTGAGAACTTGAAAAAGTCCCCAGTCTGGTGGACTGGGGTTGTTCTTGTTTTCCCTGCTCAACTCCTCTAATCCTATCTGTTGATCCTGAGGGTTGGGTCAAAAGAGTCCCCAGTATAGCAAGCTGAGGTGGTCTTGAGCTTCTACATCTGAAACTTTCTTAAAATCCCTCCTGATTTTGCGGACTTTAGTCCAAAAATTAGCTGGATTCATTAACCTACATCCACTCAAATCACCTGGCTCAGATGACCATTGGATTATTTCTGACACTTCTTTCACCAAGTGATGTGCATGATTTAAATGAGAAGCATGTTCAGTATTCTCATTTTCTTGATGCAAGAGTAATTCAACAACTTATTCTTTATATTCCTGACTCTGGGGAGATAGTTGAGACCTGTTCTTGGGCAAGCCTTTGAATACACACACAAAAATAGGTATATGTGGCCAGCCATGGGCAATAACATTGCATAAGACCACTTTTGGAGGTCTTTGTTGACTGGAGAGTATAGTGAAATGCCGTGCTCCATAAACACCCCATCCCTTGATATGAATACCAGATGGGGCATTGGTAATTAAATGGCACAAAATTTTTAACGCACCAAGGCATGAACGCTGAAGGGCTCTCTACTGCTTTTCAACCTTTGGATGTAAAGAAACAGAGAGAGATGCCATGTCAATTTGGCGTTGCAACCCTTATATTATGTTGACATGATTTTGATATTAATCATAAGATAATATTTTCTCTTTTAAGTGACGAAGAGTTTTCCATATGTTGAGACGAATATTGTGAATACAATATTCTATCAACATTTCTGGAATATCATACTGATAGTCATCCAAATGCCAAAACATGACTGGTATATCACCTATCTCTAGTTGTTTTCACATATTCAGACCTTCCTCTGTCATTCAATAATGATTCTTCTACCTGATTGGAACAAAGATGGTGCTTCTTTGTTGCTTCATCAGATTCAACATAATTGGTAGAGAATTCGTTTGTAAAATTAGAATATGAATGACCCAGGGGTGGTTCAGAGAATGACCTACACCCTAGGATATCTTTAGATTGAGAAATTATTTCACCTGATAGTGGTAAGACATCAGACATGACTGGCTTCACATTTTCAAGGGTGTCAAGATAAGAGGGCTTTCTCATTACAGCATTTTACATTGAAGAATTTTCTAGTAAATGTGCATTACTACTATGTAGAGGACTTTCACAGTAAAATTCATCATCATCATGAGGAGGACCACCATAGTGGGTTACAGTAAAAGATGAAACCTCTTGCTCCTTGGTCTTCTGGCCACGTAGAGGGTTATCATGGCTTTCATTTGAAGATAATAATTCTAAATTGGCCGAATTGTCATGAAGAAAGCCTTCATGAGGGAGTGTTTGACGAAGACCTTTGGAATTATTGTTTTTACTTCCAGATTCTGGAAATGAGAGAGTAGAATATTGATTTTTAAGAGACAATTGTCTAAGGGATTCAAGAACTCTATCATTGAGCAAGGCCTTATTGCAAATTGGATCTTGATTTCTCGACTGTGATGGATGGGTATTTTTCTTGGATGTCTTCTTACTCACTTTGAAAACCACTTGTTGATGAAAGTGGTTATTATGGTTAGGTGTATATTCCTGTATAGAAGAAATGGTTGGGTTAGGCTGATTATCTTCATTTAAATCGGGTGTATGTTCCCGACTTGATTATCCGTATGACATGGGGGAGTATTCCCCACAACCCTCCTGGACTGGAACAGAGGTGTGTATCTACTCCGGGGTGACATGTTGATGAGTCAATCAACTGATAGGGACATATTTTTATTTCTTTCCCTATGATGTTGCTAAAGTTGTTATAATATTCTCACAGGTATCCAGAATATGAGCAGAGATTTTCTTATGCTCTTTCACCATTGTCAGAATGTTCTTGGTGACTTTTGCTGCCAGAACGGGAATATACATCCATTCCATGTCTGGAGTAGGTGTATGTGCCTGGTCCTATCCTTTTTTTCCTATCAACGAATTCTGACAGTACTTATGCATATAGGCAGAGAGTTGAATCTGCTCCAAATTTGTCATCAGAGATTTCCGATTGACATCTCCGGGTGCTACCAAACGAGACTGTTGGTAGGCTTGATGAACATTGGAAGGTGTATGTGCCTGCTGTGTATCCTCCGTCAAGTATGGTTGAAGAGATTACTTTAATACTGGTATACAAGACTGCTAATAGAATTGGTGATTGTAAACAAGTGTATGTTCCTGCTTACCAGTTGCCACTATATTATATTGGTGAGCTTCTTTGGATGCAGTCAGACGAGCCTGCTGACTGGCTGATGAATTATAAACAGGTGCATGTGCCTACCTATAGTACTCCGCCAGAATTGTCTGGTGGGATTGGTGTGTTACTTCCAGACAAGTCTGCTGGGCAGTGAAATTAGGACGGGTGTGTGTATATGCCCGCTCATTTCTTGCCATCAAGTTAGGTTGATGGACTTCTTCAGAGGGGGAAAAGGTAATAACCTACTCCCTGTTGTACGAATTTTGCCTCTGGAAGTTTGTATTGCGTGCTCGGGTCTGAGGAACCTAAGTGACCTCTTCATTCACCTCCCTTTAATATGGGAGGGATTGGTTGTTGCGGTCTGGGGATAACAACCCGAAACGGTTAAAAATGATGGTTGGAACCACCTGCTTCTTGACCACTGGTCGTCATTTTCGAGACAACCAGGGTGAATTATTAACTTGGATGGCTTGTCGAGTGGCCTCTAGAGTCGGGATGGTATTGTGTTGACAGTATTCCCTCCCTAATGCATTTGAAATCCAGCGTTGCAGACACTGAGTAGGTGATGTCATCCTCAGAGCGGACGAGGATCCAGCACGAGTAGCAGCCGAGACATTCACATGTGTGAATTTTAAAGAATCCATTTTGTATTGCAAAGAGATCTTGAAAAATATTTTATTTTTGATATAATAAACATAATAAAGATAAGTTTTTCTATACTACATCTTTTGGATGAGCATATATGTTATTGATTGCTTTTTTGGCCCTCATATTGAATTTAATAGGGGCCTAACAAATAAGTCAAACATCATTTTAACTTGGTTAAGGATTGATGTCAGGTTCACCATTTTTTTTTCTTATGGAAATGGGAATGAACTTGTTTGTTTAAGGTTCAAACTTTCCAATCGGTTTCAAATGGGTTTATTCGTAGAACTGGAAACATCCAATGATTCTTTATCCATTTGGACATACTTCCCAAAGGTAGCTCCTCATTAGTTGTGGACTGATGAGGCTTAAGAATTTGAATTAATCGAGAGGATGGGAGGTCAGGATCATCACACCTTTTTGAGGGGAATTATTACCTACTCCGAGACTCTCTTATAGATATAAGTTATGTTCACGAATCCTTATTACTTCACCAAGTATGAAAATGAGTTTTCCTTTATATTTTTCAATCAATGATTGATATGTACAAGATTTAGAGAATCATTTATATGTATTTGAGGTTATTAATTGATGGATAATTGTAACGCCCCGACCCCAGCTACCCAGAGTCGGTGCATTACTTCGTAACATTGGCATGATCACAAAAGATCAAGTCTCGAAAGACCGATTAGTTTAGTAGCCTTGGAAACACTAGATACATTCGTAAACGTTACATTACATCATAAAGTGAAAAAATACAATAACAAAGTCTCCATAGTCCACACTCATATCCTCTTCTGACTATCCCTGCAGGTCATTCATAAAATACTTCTTCACATCCTGGAAAACATTAAAACATTGAAAGGGGTGAGCTCAGATGCTCAGTAAGGATAACAATAATGCGGAAGCTTTCATAAATAAACATTAACATTTAAGGCAATGTATAACTAAAACAAAAGCCTTTTTAAACTTGAACATCAACATAATATGGCAAAAGTAAAATGAGATAATGCCATTTACTTCTTCACATGGATATTATACTGGTCGAATAATCACATGAAATATCAATAACCACTTTCATAATGAGGGAATGTATAATGCCAGACATTCTGAAACATTTTGTCAAGGCCTCGGCCAAGACGTCTAAAATGATTAAGGCCTCGGCCAAAACCATAAATCAAATTGGGAAAGGGCCTCGGCCAATTCCACGTCTAGTTGTCTCATGAGACCTACCGATGCATCGAGGAGCTATAGCGGGCTCCACCCGTCACTTATTAAGTCCAATACATTCCTCATATGAATAGGTTTAAACATATCATAAACCATAACATAATCGTATCACATAAAACATGCATAAAGGAAACATAACATTTCCACATTTCAATCACAAGATATCAATACAACACATTGATATAATAAAAACGCTTTCAAAACCATTTTCAATACCAAAATAAAATAAAAGTATAACATGGTATTTATTTTTCATTAAAAAAGGTATGGCTTGAAGAGGAAGCCGAAACTCAAATAGTGGTCACGGCGGCGGAGAAGTCATTGTCGCCGCATACGTACGACCAAAACATTCCATTTTGTCGTTTAGTAAACGCTTCGTATAAAAAGATTCCTTTTGAATAAATGTAAAAGTCAAAGGGGTTTATACACCATATAAAATAAATTCGTGTATAAAACAAAGTATGCCTCAATGAAAAGAGATTAAGACGAAGTCCATAAAAAGATCATTTTTAAAATGAAATAGATCTGTTATGTGTATTCACTATAGGTACACATAAATAAAGTAAAAAAATACAGAATAAGACATAATAATATCATGACATAATTTGAAAGTAGGAGATTAACCCAAAGAATGGAAATTGGGTTAAGAAATTCCCTTACCTTGTGTCCGAATTGACTCAACCGTTTTTTAACCTCCTGAATAATAAACTAGAGTTAATATATACCTTATTAAGAACCATTTTCAACTTCATTATCCTTATTATATCACTTATTACAATGATATGAACATTATGTAATTATTTAAGTTAATAACGGTCGTTTTGTCGATCTTTGGTACTTGAGTCAACAATAAGCTTCTTATAATTACAAGTTGTTTATGTGGTGAAATATCCATTATATCCAGAATTATATTCATGATTTAGATGTAATATATATCTTATATATCCAGTATATACATTCATTTATAATATTACGTAACATTTAGAGGTAAGAAATGAAATGCACCGTTCATGGAGACGGTAAGCCGTACGTACGCATGAACGCTACTTTCATTTCAATTTCATATTTAATGGAACTAAATCATAATTATATAAATGTATAATATAATTCCAGTATAATATAGTGTATAATACCATTTACTCCATCCTTTATACATCCCACATATGGCATTAACGATTCAAATCACTTTGAGGGGGCGGTAGTCCGCACTTCCTAAAATGAAATTATCGCGTTTTACCCATAATGGAAATCATAAAGTATGACATAAATGAGAAATACAGAAGCATAAGTAAAACATAAACAAATTATAAATCATATATAAAAATAGTGACATCTTAATGGCCACCTTTGAAGGTGTTATATGAGTGTTGAACAATCATCGTTTCGTGAGGCAGAAATTCGCCATCCACAGAAACCGTATGTTCTTTAACCATTAGATGTAGGTGTGTGTAAGTGTAGCTCGAATAATTCTTATAACAACATCCTAGTATATTGAGGATACTGTTGTTGTTACAAAAGAAATGAATAAAAAGAGTTTAGGGGGTTGGAGAAGAAAAATAAAACAAAACAACATTAGAAAATACATTACCTCAAAATCGGGTAACTCTTTTTGATTTGAGCCAAAGGCTTCCTTAGGAAGAGTTATGCCCAAAGTGAGGATTCTAGGAGTAAGAGGGGGAAGTTGGGAGAGTATTTGGGCAGAGGTTGGCCGAGCCAAATGGCTTGAAAGTGTAAATGAGGTGGGAGAGGTGGGGGCCTTTTATAAGTGGAGAGGAGGGGCACTTTTGGAAAGATTGAAATGTTACATTATTTCACAATGCTTTTAGGATTCTAAAGGTCCCACACTTATATAATTCGAGGCTAAGGTGATAAGGGTTCGAACTCTCCTCATCCAATTGGATTTGGACAAGTGTAAGCCTTGGATTTTGCATTATCTTCCCATTTTATTTAAATCGTTAAATAATTAGGTCATCACTACATCATCATGATGTCATAAATAATTTAATTTATTTAATGTCTACAAATTATAAAAAAAATACTATGATGTAGGAAATCTTTTTATCTTTCTAATTAATATTTATAATCAAAATTTGGACTTGTGTAACCCCACTTAAAAACTGTTTTAGTAAAACATTTTATGTTTGTGTCATTTTTTACTTTAACATTAAATAAAAGTTATTTATGTCATTTTCTAACTAAAGTGGCTCCATGGGGTCCCCAAGTTGACCAATGGGTTGTCTTGGTCGGCCATGACTCATCCAATAGGAGTAGGACAAGTGTCATGCTCATCTCATATTATTATAACATTATTTGTACCTTAAACTACACTAATTACCTCTAATCGCGATTAAGAACTTAAAAGTTACTATTCACCAAAAAATTATTTTAATCTAATTGAACCACATTTTACTTCTTAATGACAACCATGTATGTCGGATTTTTGAAAATCAAATCACAGAAGTGGTAATATTTCATTTTAACGAAAAATCAGTTTTTAACAACCACTTAGTGGTTTCACTATTCATCAAAAATTGAAGTTTTTCAGAATAAAGCCAAAATTTCACCCTAAGCTATAATTGATATTACGAATTCAAAAATGATGTCTATTTTACAAAATTCCAAACATATTAGTTGCATTAATTAATTTTATAATTAATTCCCGCTGTCACAACAAATAGCGTGTTTTTAAGAAACAATTTATATCAAAAGATTGGCAATTGTTTATGTCCAATTTCAATGTTAAATTAATTCTAATGACCACCATTGGATAAAATGGTAAAAATATATTCTAATTATACTCTAAAACCCCTCAATAGTATAATTTATCACTATGAATTATTTTGATTAAAAAAGTTGTTTTAAGTATTTTTCACTATTCATAAAAATTTTGAAGTTCTTAGAAAATTACAAAAAATTCAACATAGGATAATTTCAATATTAGGAATACAAAAATGAAGTCCATTTTGAAATATAAAATTTATATAATTTTAAAAAGTGGTTATTACTATTCATAACGGCTACTTTGATTTGTCGCGATGTTTTAGAACTCGAAGTTGCGTATAATGCAAGCTATTGTATTATTGAATGAGAAGCGTATCGTGGAAGCTCGGGGTGTTACAATAATCATCTGTATGTATTGGGGATTCTTAGTCAATGGTATCCTTAAATATATTATATAGAAATATGTTGGTAATTATAATTACTATACTAGTTTTAAATCCACTCAGTGGGGCACTTGATATTTATTTTCATTCAGAATGAAAGGGAATATTCTAGAGTTGGGATCATACCCTTATATGGGCTACCTACATATCATTATTAAAAATAAAGGAATCAGAACCCACGTATTTTGATAGGAAGGATATAGTTTAACATCAAATGGGACAGAAAAGAATTAATGAAAGATGGGCTTGAACCCTAGAAAGGATTCCTACATACTCTACTTTTAATGCACAGATCATAGTCTATGTATTTTTGGTGAAGAAGTATGAGGCTTATGAATGATTAATGACCCAAAGAGAGATTTCGTAATTACTTTTACACTCTATTCCCATGTGTGTCATACTCAGTGTGAGAAACAAGAGGTATCAGTAAATCTGACGATTGTGCCATGAAAGATGCAGTCATAATAAATTATGAGGGGCTTACATATGTATGATGACCCAAGTAAATGAAGATTAGGACTTAGTTTAGGAAAGAAGCCCAAAAAAGGGTCCATAAAGGTATTTGTACTTTATGGAGATTTGGAATTTTAATGTAGGACTTACTCCTGAAAAGGAGGCCCAATGTTAAAGGAACTTTATGATTTGGGGCTTAATCATGGGGAGGAGGCCCAATGTTAATGGAACTTGGGACTTACTCCTGAGAAGGAGGCCCAATGAAATTCCTCTCAGATAAGGAATCCAATAAAGGAACCATGCCATAAATGGATTTGAAGAGGGTTTTGAAGGCTATATCTTGAAGAAGATAGGTGGATTTGAGGAAAGGAGGTGACTAGGAAGGAGGCACACAAGTACTGGTCTAGCACACAAGTACTGGTCTGGCGCGCAAGTACTGGTCGCACAAGTATACTTGCACGACATGAGTTCACTTGGGCGACAAAGAACCTGTAGGGTAATACTTGGGAGACTTTTAACTCAAGTCTTTAGTATCATCTCTAGAGACTTCCAAAAGGCTGACGCACAAGTTCTCTTGAGAGGGAAAGGCGGTGCACAAGTGTCTTCATTTCCCATAAGGGATAGACACTTAGGCATACCAGCGATGATGAGTTCTAACACTTAGGCCTTATTCTTCCTCTTTAGAGCTTCCATTCTAGTAAAAGGATTACCTTAGAAGTGTTGGAAAGACTTCAAGCAGAGACTAGGGCACCCCGAGCTTAATTCTGAGTTCTGGAAAATCCATCCTCGAACTGGGGGGCCCACAGGGGATATTTATAGGCCTTCTGAAGTTTGGGAGAAAAAACGAATGGGGCACGCAAGTGACTTGCGCGACCCATATGTGGCGAACAAGTGACTTGCGCGACCATAAGGAAACTTGCACGACCTATTCTTAAAGGGTTCCTTGTTCATGACTTTGTCAATTTTGATGTTTCTTCAAAGGATGAATCTCTTTGTGCTTAAGGTATTCCACTTTTCCATTCGTTAGACTCTATGACGGAACAGAGAATCAACAGAAATATAGGGGCTCTTGACCACATATGTGGCGTTACCTTCATCAAGTAAAAAAATTATTCTTCAACATCATCATCTTATTCTTGCACATCCTATTCAAAGTAATCCATAACTTTTTCTATCTCTAAGCCATGATCAAATATATATTTATTTCTGGTAGGGTTCTTCACAAGATTGAAATATACATATATTGTGTCATTTTCCACTACCCATTTCTTCTTCCATGGATTCCAATTTACATTTATCCTCATACATGAATATTATCTCAAACAAAATCAATTTCACTTCACTACTACTTCTTCATTCTCATCATCCAATCCTAGTGCTTAAATCATGGATAATATCATATAAGGGTTGATCAAAGAGTTTTATCTAGATGACTTCCTTTTTATCTCTATCATATATACCATTAGGTATCTATAAATATTTATTTTATCTTCTATTTTCATAAGGAATAAAATAAAAACATATTTGTACCTCATTTTGTAAAATTCAACTTTTTTGGAACATAGCATGTGTTGGATGAATATATATAGAAATATATATTAATCATCAAGATATTTAGTAGTTGGAATTTACATTATATCATTTCAATTTAACTCTAGAAAAGAATTATCATATACAAGGAATTATTTATTCTTGGGAATATATCATTGAATGTTATCAGATATACATCAGTGATCTAAATTGATGAACCTGGCCCACAACTTTGAAGAAAAGACTACTTATTTTCCTCCAATCATGATTATAATGATATCGATCATTTCATTGAAACTAAATCTTCATAATTGTAAAATTAGTGACCTAACTAAGTAATTAATGGTATACCATTCTTTGAAAACCATTACAATCATATTGTTCATGAATCTCCTTCAAGACTAGAGACTTGTTAAAAATTAACCATTGATGATCTATTTGTTTTTCGGAAATTACTACTCATGTCGTGAGATGGGGGTGTTTTGGTTCAACTACATAAAAAATCAATTATACTTGAGGGTTATTTAATGTTCATTATCCTTTAAGAGATGAAACTAAGGGGTGATTCACTGTCATCATGTATCTGAATCAAAGGCAGAAAGACATGAATTATGATGGTTGAAGGTCAAGAAGTAAAGGAATTTTAATGGTTCAAAAGGAGGTATAATAGATATTATTCCCAATATATTATTTATGGATCTATTTTATCATTTATTAAATTACAATAATAAAATAATATATATATATATATATAATTTAATAAAAAATTTGAAGAGAAAAAATAGAATCAGCATCAAATACAAAAGAGACTCGAATGATAGATATTAAATGGTTGATCTGCATCGGTATATCACCAATAGAAGATCACCCAATGGTGGATATACAATGGTGTATCACCCAATGGTGGATCACTCAATAATGGATATTTCGATGGTGGATCATCCAATGGTGGATCTTCCATCAGTGGATTTTCTAATGGAGGAAGTTTAAATATAAATAACTAACCACATTTTATCATTCCTAGTCCATGTTTTATATATATTAATATCTTATAATTTAAGGTCCTTTTTAATATATTAGCAAGCAGATGTTCGGTTCTAATGAATTAAAAAGTTATACAACTTTTTTTAATGATCTCTAAAAATGTTACGTCTTAAATAAATATGTTTTATCATAGAATAATATATGAGATTCTTTTAAATAATTATCACATTTTTGTGGTAATATTTTATTGGGAAATATCAAAATTTATATCCATAATACTATAAAGTGTGTTTCTTGAACATAATATGAGCATAGAACATTCTTGTAGCTATATATTCAGCATTAGTAGTAGACAGTGAAATACAATTTTTCTTCTTATAGCACCATGAAAATACTGACTTGAGAAAAATGTGACATGTTCCAAAGAGGATTTTATATCTAAATTACAAAAAAAATTTACACAAGAATAACTAATTAAATCAAATGATTTTTCTTTAGGATATAACATTCATAATTTTTTATCCACAAGCGGTATTTAAAAATTATTTTAATAGTAGCTAAATGCGATTGATAAGATTTTTTTGGAAATTTTGAACACATACATACGCTGAACATAATACCTGTCTAGTTAGTAGTTAAATACAACATGCTTCCAATCATACCTCTATAATTAGTTTGATCAACTGATTTTCTAGTTTCATCAAAATATAGATTACATGTTGTACTCATGGTAGTATCACTACTTTTTTGGCTATCCGAACCAAAAATTTCTCAAAGAAATTTTGCAGACTTACATTGATTTAAAATAATTTCATATTTATTATGAAATATTTGAAAACCGTGAAATAATTTTAACTCACCCATTGAAATTATTTCGAATTCACTTTTCATAATTTTTGAAAAATTAGTACATAAAGAGTTTTTAGAAGATTCAAAAATTATATTATCAACATAAATTTGAAAAACTACAGAATTATTGGAAATTTTTATTATAAATAGAGTAGGATAAGCTATGAATCTAGTAAAATTTTTATAAATTAGAAAAGATTTGAGCCTCTCATACCAATATCCATGATATTATTTTAAACAATATAAAACTTTTAATAATTTAAAAAATTTATTTGGAATATGAAAATTTTGAAATCCATGGGTTGTCAAAAAACACCCTCAACTATCTAACAATAAAATAACTCAACCATGAAATCCATTTGATATAGGTTGATATTAAGATTTCTTTCATTAGAAATCATTAACTAATGGATCATTGTTTAGCCACTGGTGAAAAGGTTTCTTTATAGTCCATAACCTCTTATTGACTGTATCCTTATGAATGGATTCTATATTTATATCTAACTATTGTTACCAGCCTATAGACATTGTTTCTAAACACCCAATTATTTCTAATGGTCAGAGTTTCTTTAGGTCTATTTACTAGTTCCCAAACTCAATTTTTTTTAAATTGATTTTGATATCCTTTCATTTATAGAACCCATAATTCATCATTAACAAAAGAATTGATGTTCTTAGGTTCATGATGTGACAAGAATTCTTGATGTTCAACCAAATTTATAAGGGAAGATCTATTTTTTGAACCTCATTATATGTATCCAACTGTTTCATCTAAGGGATGGTATCTAAGAGCCCTAACAATTCTAGTAATTGAAGGGATAAATATCTCATTATCCACTACTGGTTCAGGCTCAAGTGTTTCCTCAAAACTGGAATAATTTTATTTTTCTTTAATAGAAATGTTTTAAGTCTTGGCATTTATATTTAGATTTTACATATCATCATCAATAGTTTCTAAATAGATCTTAGGCTCGTGTGGAGCTATTTTATCAAATTATACATAAAAATATTTTTCCAAGATCTTTGTTATTTTGTAAAAAATCATGTATGACTTACTAGATGTAAAATATCCAGGGAAAATTCATTAATTATTCTTATAAATGTTTTCTAATGATGATCCCATCTATTAGGAATAAAGAGTCTCTTAAAAAACAATAAAGTAGTTAAAATTTGGTTTTCATTAATTACATAATTAATATGGGGTTATTTTTAAAAGGGTCCTAATTAAAACTCTATTAATTATATAAATAGATTTATTCAAAGATTCTTCCCATAAAATGGTTAGTTAATATTCATTTAGAATTGTCCCAGAAATCTCATATTGGATTCTATTTTCAATTATACTATACAGTTCTATTATGGGGTCTTAAGAGAAGGAACATTCTGATTATAGAAATGTTTTCAGTAGAATGATTTAAATTATTGATTTTAAAAATCATGGTAATGATAACTTTTTAAGGTACTAATAGTAAGACCACTATTATTTTCAACGAACATGGAATACATGGAAAAAAAGGAATAATATTAACTTTTGTGAGATTAAAAGAATACCCAAGTTTATCAATAAACACAATATACTAGATCATAAACATAGTTATTCCCATTTATACTAGAAACTCTTGAATTTTAAAATAAATCCATGTGAAACAAATCTATTAGTTAAAAATTATAAAAATATTTCTTTTATTTGAAATAGATTTTATGCGGTTACCCTTTTTGACCAGGGTTATATACTTTATCCTTTGGGAATTCTAGTTTAGGAATATCTATAACTAAAACATTCATAGATAGCTTTCTATGTGAATTAATTTGACAATTTTCTAGTCTCCTATTCCAAATACAAGATTCATTGTGAAAGGAAGTTTGACTAGAAATGTTTTGAGAAAAAAATAATGTAAGTTAACATCATATATATGATCTTTTCTTAAATCAGTAAACACTAATGTATTTTTAGAATAAAAAACTTTCAAAGTGTTATTTTCAAATTTAATATGTAAAAAATTATCACATTCCTATGATATGAACATATGAATTTACTTTAATCCATCTACAAATGATTATTTAGAAATTAAAATAGTGTTAGTGTTACCAATTTGACCAAGTCCAATATTTTTTCCATTGGGACTGTCAAAAAAGTGACATGGACCCCATACACATTGACTGGGTTCTTGAAAAATTATTAATCCCTAGTCTTATTTCAGGAAAAAAACTATTCAAACACCATAAGTGCTTACTATAGGTTTTTAATTATGTTTACTATAAAACAAATTTAAACCAAAAATTAGACTGGTACACAAATCTTCTTGGGTCCAGAAATGTTAGTAATTAAATATTTTGGAATCCAAATATTCTTATAAGGAATCATATAATAATATTTTATACTTTTATAAATAATTTGTATATATAATAAAAAAAATTGTGATATAATTAAGAGAACCTGAACTAGGAATAAAAATATATTTAATGATCATTCTTTATCTAGGATAATATCTTATTATAGTAGTTTATTTATGTGTAATTTTCTTTCCAAGCATATGAGTAAATTTATTTCTTCTATTTTTAAATCATTCCAAATATTTCATTAATTTATCTTCAAATAAATTTAACTCATTATTATTTTTAGGAACTCAGCATTTTAATCTTTTTCGATAGTAAAAACTATTTTAAAAGTATAATTAAGAGAAGTTTTCATCTTCAATGTTTTATATTTATCTATAGTTCATTGAATTTATCCTCCAACATATTAAATTATTCAAAAATATCTTCATTTTACATGTTTTATTTACTATTTACATCATTAAACTGATTAAAAATATGAATAGGATATACTAGAAATATACCCGATACCTTAGATATGCATATCATAAAGAACATATTGTATCTATCATGCTTATCCTCTGTACTTATGTCAGATTAAATTGAGTTATTCTCTAAATCACTCTATGTTTATTTCATAGTTTTTTATAGATCTTATCATTTTCCTCCTATTTATTCTTAAATTTTAGCTTAGTGAATTCTACTTTGACCTATCCTTTTCTCTTACATTCATAATAGATTGTCTCGTTTCTTGTTAAATCCTTTATACAATCATTTCTCTAATTACCTCTATTTTCTTACATTACTTCATAACTGGGTTCCCTAAATAACTTCTTCATATTATAAAATTTCATGAATATCCTGGAAAATGTGTGGAATTTATTTATCATTGTTAGTATGTGACTCTTAATCAGTTGAAATGACATCTTTGATATTCCTTTTTTTTGAGGTAGTAGTTTTAAAGGTCATGATCTTCATATTTGCTATATCTTTTTCTTCTCTATTTACTTTGATTTCCTTGTCATAAATCATGTGTTTTTCTATTAAATATATAACTTGAAAATTACATCACATGATTCTCATATTGAAACCAAATTCCCCATCTATTTTTTTTGGTAAACATATCAATAGGTGTATCACTTGATCTCGTTTAGAAATTGGTTTCCACAGTGAATGAATCATATTCCCTATCAAATTAAACCTGAGATAGATATCCAAAATAGATTCCTCAAGTATCATATTAAAAGATTAATATTTAATAGTATTACTATTCAATCACATTCCTTTGATATTTGATGCTCCATCATGAGAAATAGATAAAGTATGCCAAATTTCAAAGGGAATAACACATGTATAAATTCAATAAACTTTATATTCACCTAAGGAAAAATATATAGAATTAATATATTTATAATTTCTTTCATATACCATTTTATTAGAATCACTCCATGTATCTATATCAGTTGGTTGTTTTTCATATTTATCTTCTACTACAGTCTAAACAATAATACCCGTACTCTCTAAATGAATTTCCATTATAATATTCAATTGGGAATAGTTTGTTCTAATAAAATAAAGAAATCATATCTTTAGTATATCCATATTTTATACTATTATTCATAATTTATTAAATTTAGAAATAATATAAATTTAATATCCTTAAAAGAAAACTAAATCAAAAATTGAAAAGATATTTAAAAACTCCTCTAAAACTAAATTTTTGTCGAAGTGAGTATCTCAAGAGGGGAGGGGGGTGAATTGAGTACCCAATAATTTTTTTGTTAAAAACATTTTAAAACTAAGGAACCAAAATTAATAAAAACCCCTAGTTAATAAAAATAATATAATTAAATAAGTTTGATCGTATAAATAATTTCATAGATGGATTGTGGGTGAGCTAAAATAATTTTTGAAATGACATTAACTATTGAAATAAAATTTCTTAATAAAACACTATATATATACACAGATTATGATTAATTTTCAAAATTAAATATTTTTTTAATGATTTTAAATTAGTAACATTATTTACTTTGAAATATATAAAAACGAAACTTATAAAACAAATATTGGAAAAGAATCAAGGGGTTTAGTATCAATCTAATAATTACTCCCACATACTTGGGAATCACCTAAATCCAAGCACATAGTTAATACATAAACCTGATCCACCACCTAAATTGGATTTTACAATCAACAACATAAAGGTTGTCCAAGAACAAAGCCTCTTAGTTGGTAGTATGTGGTAAAAAACAATAGGCTGGTAACACCAAACTTCTTCCATAATTTCCATGGGTATAAAAATTAAACTTTTTATAGAATTTGTTAAGAACACTCCAGTTTAAGAACACGAGATAATGTGTATAGATAAAAATTATAAAAAACACACTTATCAAAAGTAAAAATTAATAGCAAGAGATAATGAGTAGAGATGAGAGAAAATGATGCTACTTGATTTGGATATCTTCTGATGTTCACAGATCCTTGAATTTGTATTTATGATGATATTTGAATAGGTTTATTAGAATATACATGAAAATAGAGTATTATGGAGTATAGGAAAATTCTTCTGTTGTTATTCTGACGATTTTGAAAATAACTTCCACATAGGTGAATTAGGAATTTTTTTGGTACAACATATAAAGGTTCATGTTCTTCTATGTATTTCACACTTCCACACCCGCACATGTATATATAGAACATGGGGGGGGGGGATCTTATGAATATTTTACTATCCAATTACATTTATATATTGAATTATAATAATAATAATATCCTAGATCTTCATACTGAGCTCTAAATCTATTAGGTATGACTTAGTCTATAAGGGATCCATGGATTTGTTTAAGAATAATGATTAATAAATGAGAATGAGTCTATATAAATTTAATTCATTTAACTATAAATTAGAGGAATTATATATGAATGAGTGATTGAGAAGAAATATTAGCATAATGAAGGTAGAGAATCCCTGAACTAACAGAAGATGTGTCCAATGGTATATCATATTAGCTAATAGTAGATCTGATCAATGGTATATCTGTATGGTGGTAAATATCATATGGGGGTATATCTTATCTCATAGTATATGTATTGAACTAATAGTAGATTAACTCTAGAAGAAACACGATCCCATGGTAGATTACCTATGATGGTTTATTATTCAGTGGTATATTTCTAGTTATATATTATATCCAATGGTAGATCATTCTGCAGTAGATGTCCAGTTTTATATCTGCTAAACTAATGGTAGATTTCTTCAATGATAGATCTATTGTAATGATGGTGGATCAACTTTTGTTGTAGATGAATGAATGGTATCATAATATGGTGGTAGATATCCATGATGGTAGATGTACCCAATAGTAGATCTTATTCACTAGTAAATATAGATTGAAGTAATAGTGGATCATCAGAGCCGATAATAGATTGTTTGAACTAATGATAGATCTATACATAGCCAAATTTTCACACAAAATGATGTTCAATCATAAAGAATAAATTTTATTATAAATATTAAAAATATGATTTATCATCATTAAAATAAGGAGGTTCCAATAGTGTGTAAATTTGAAATATATACACCATTTAGAAGTAATTGGGTGCATAAATGAACATGTATCTCAAAGAATGAAGTGTGAGACAAATCCCTTAAAAGATCATATAATTGATGTGAGAATTGATCAATGAATTTGTTACATGTATCAAATGTAATTTAATATAAATCAAGTATAAATAAAAAATAATATAATCAAATTCCATTACACAGATTATATGAGAATAACATAATCAATGAAGTATAAGTTTAACCAAATGAATGAAAACTGAGTTCCAGATGCTTCCCTTTAGTTTATAACTCTTTATCATCAAATATATTGTTTTTAAATTTGTATTAACTTATACTAGAATATTATTATTATTTATAATATCAAATAATATCCATTTAATGACATATTATCACATGTTTATTAATAATATTTCATTATAACTTTTGTTTCTTGTTTTAATTACCTTGTTTTCTCATGAATAATTTATCAAGAATGTTTCATATAAAAAAATATAATATAGTCATATCATTTACAGAATAATGTAAATTTTATACATGTCATTTATTCATTAGATACATCTTTATAATCATTATGGAATTTTTAACCTGGACAACGAATCACATCGCTTTGTGGAGATGGTAGGTCGTAGATATACACGAGTTATGTTATTATTTCATTAATGGGTGAAAAGGAAAGGTAGATTATTTTGTATTAATTTTATAAATAAATATATTTTAATATATATATAATATAAATTAAATTTATCCTTTATTACCTTCTATATAAATTCTTAGTAAAAAATGAGTCTCATCACTTAACGAGGTGGTTGTCCTTCATACACGTGAATGATGCTATCATTTATTCAATGGATGGTAAGAGGTAAGAAATTTTTGGATAATTTCTTTTATACAATAATTATTATTAAATTAATATATTATATAAAAAAAATTATTTCATATAAATTTCCATTTAAATCATTAGATAAAAATTAATCACATCACTTTGCGAGGCGGTAATCCATCATACACTTGAACGATATTATCATTTATTCAATTGATATTAAGGTAAAAAATTAGATGATATATTTATTTTTATGAATGATTAATATTTCATTAATATCATATATTATCATAAAATTTATCCTTATTTCCATCAATGTAAATATTATGTGAAAAATGAATCACATTTCTTTATTAGGTGGTAGTCTGTCGTACACACAAGCAACGTAATCATATTCGGTATAGAATGGAAAGTAAGAAGGTATATATTATATTATAATTATTAAAGTATAATTATATCATAAATAGTATTTATTAAAATTATATAAATAATTACATAAATCCATGGGAAGTGGTGATGGAAAACAAGTTAGGTTAGTTCACGATGGGGTAGTTATCCGTACACATGCATGATGGCTTTGTTTCCCCTTTGATGAAGGAGGGGATTGTTTTGGGTAATGAAATTCACATAAAAATAATATTTATTTTTAATACATAATGGTTTATATGTCATCATTATTGAATATTATTTTAAGGAGGTGTAGGAAGAAATAAAATATAACACTCAATTAGGTAAGATACATCTTTTCGGGAAATTTATTTTGGTTGGCACCAAAAGCCTTACCAGGTTGGATTTATAACCAATTTTTTTTCTTATATGAAGAGATATAATTAAGGAAGTTATTTTAAAATTTATTGACATAAAATATGTGTTTTTTAAGTGTGAATAGGAGAGGATATGAGGTGGCCTTTTATAAGTAGGGCAGATGCCACACTTGGAATTTTTGAAAATAATGAATTATAGTCATATTGTTTCAAGAAAAAAGGCTAAAAAATAGAGCATTTTATCCCTATTAGATACAAGGTCATAATATGAACATAATATTGGAATTATAAATGTTTTATGTAATTTTTAACCATTATTGTTTTTATTATAACCCCACAATAAACTTATTTTTCCATAACCATGGTAAACGTTTTATAGGTTTCACTATTAATTATTATTAAAAAATAATATTAAATTAATATAAAATATATATTATTTTTATTAAAAATATGTAATCCATTAATAAAAATTCTTTTCATATAATTTGAATAATTGAATTTAAAATTGAACCCACAGACATGTTGTAATAACAATTTTCCAAAATAAAAACCTTCAAAAGTTTACAACAAATTTGTTTCAAAAGTCAACTTGAAATAAATTCCAATAAAATAATTCTAATTAATAAATATATAATTTATTGAATTTTACATTTTAAACCACATTTCAATAAAACGAGGCTTGTTAATAATTTCAAAAAAATAATTTTTTAATAAAAAATAGTATTCTTTCACTATTCATTAAAAATGAAACATTCTATGAAAAAAACCAAAATATTAAATATATGATAATATTGATATGATTATTTAAAAAATTAATGTCCTATTAAAAATAAATTTTCAAAAAATGTTAGAAATTCATTTTAAATTATATGTACAATGCACGACTTTACCAAATTTTAGAAAATTTTATTTTTCAGAAAACATTTATTTTATTTCAAGTAGTTATTAATTAATTTACAATTAGTAAATAAATATTGGATTTATTTTATAAACATTTAAACAATATAGTTTTTTCATAATTTTATAGTCTTATTTATACCCGCTAACTTAGAAGCTTGGTTATAATGAATATGTTTAAATAATAATATTTTAATTGAGTATTGGGTTTCATTTAAACTCGATGTTGGGTGCATCACAAGAAATACAATATATTGAATTTATTTAAAAATAAATAAATTTTAAATCCTTTGGGTATTAAATTCTATTATAATCTTGGTGTTGTGTGTCATATACACTATCAATCCCGATGTTCCTCTTTTGAAATCTCTGGGTGTAACAGTCTCAATTAAAATAGTTAATAAATTGGTGTATACATGAATGTTTCTACACACACAAAAACACACCCACATATATATATGAATATAAAATATTGGATTAGAAATAAAAAATCAAACAGGGTTGAAAAAGGAAATAAGAAATTCATAGTTGGATAATAATTATTGAAATTATATCCATATGTTGGGAGGATTCATACTTTAATTTCTTACATTAGGACTAAGCTATAATTTTAGACAAGAACATATAATTGTGTCAGTATAAAATACCCATAACATAAAGGGAAAATAGGATCATTGATACTATGTTAGAGAAATATTATAAGACATTCCTTCTATATTAAAGAAAATGTATAATTAGTCACATAAATTTAACAGTTTACCCCATTGATATTAACTGCGAACCCTAACTATGCTTTCCTTGAGGTGTGCTGCATGGTTTTTGATATCGTGAAAAGGGAGATACCATACCATACAGGCTTAAAAAAATCCATCTCGCATGGTAACCACATGGTTTTTCAGACCACATAGGATCCCAAAGAGACTACGTGACCTAGCCCCCTCTTATATAGTGGGTGGTTCATGGTTAGTGCAAGGTTTGGCCAACTGTGCGACCAAACCATTCCCCCATTAAAAAAGTGGTATTTTACTACTTCTCCCCTTGGGATTGAGGAACCCTTACTCAATTTTACAATCTCCCAAAATTTACAAGGGTCAATATCCCTCAATTCTAATCCATTTGGAGTGTAATTTGGTGCGAATAAAATATTAGGGTGATTCTAACACTCCTCTTTGTTCCATTTTATGGAGTAGGGTTTCTAGAATCATTATTCTATTTTTGAAGGTCTAAACCAAACTTTTTCTATAGTTTCTAGGGTGGGGTTTTAAATGTGGTTTATTTTTTAATCAATGGCTATAGTTGAGCGTGTGGTTGTTTGTAGAATAATGGTATGTGGTCTACAAGTTATATCCTATAATATCATTGATTTGTTCTTATGTATGTGGATGTGAATTTTTATTTTAGTGCTGTCTGTTTACTTTTACATGGTTAAAATGATGAAGTAATTGGATAATAGATGAATTGGGCCCCTCTTGATCCCCATGCGATTAATTGTGTTTTATTAGACCTGGTTAAGGGCCACCCATGGGGTGGTATGATTTATTTTTCATGTAATTGAGTTTTTAAGTATATAATTGAGTTGTTCTGAGATAGTGCCTATGATAAATATTTTGATATGATAAATTGAGTTATGAAACTGAAGTAATGGTAAGTGTTCATAGTTGTTCACATGGAATACGGGGGGAGTGTTTGGAAATAGATAAATGTGCTAAATGGATTGAGGCATGTACTGGGGGAATGTTTGTGATAACATATTATGGAACATAAATGGTATATGTGTTAATGAGTTAAGAATTGTGAATAAATTATGTGATAATGGGTTATGGAATGTGAAGGATAAATGTGTTAATGGGTTATGTCTTGAAAATTATTTATGTATTGAATGAAATATGAATTTTAAATGGTATGTGTATTCAATGAGTATGATTTGTAAATTTTGTATATGTGTAAAATGATTAAATAATCTTGTGAACATGTCTTGGTGGTATGTAGGGTATTTGAATGGGGTTCTTCCCCTAAGGGTTGGGTTGGAATGAGGCTCTAAACCCCACCACTGTATGCATGAGTTTGGGAGTTATATTGAGGTTCTATGCCCCTAACAAGTGCATGAGATATGAGTTCCTAGACCGAGGCTCCAAGGTAAGTATATGATCACATATACTGAAGCTCCAAGGTGATTTATATGTTTTATTTTTTTAATTGTTTACCTAATGATGTAGGGAACTTGATTCTACTTGTATGCATAGATTATGGTCATCATATGTTGGAGTGTAATTGATGGAAATGGTTTACCCCTAAAACAAATGATAATGTGGTTAAAGTGAACCCTGTTAACTCATGGAATGTTGTTTATATTTTTTTTATCTTGTTATTATTTATGTATCTACACACACTATCTAATTTTAATAGATATTTGGTAGACACTATTTGTGGTGGGCTACTGAGTTGTACTCACACACTACTCAAGCTGCCATTGGGAACCTAAGTAAACTTCATGGTGGGAGGTCCAGACAAGGGAGTAGGACCTATGCTATATGGTTGATTTGGGTGTGGGATTTTCAAGGAGTGAAACAAGCATAGTTTAGGGACTCATATTAGGGGACACTTCAGCCTTTCCTTATTTTTGTTTTTACATACACATAGAACTATATTACATGACATGGAAATTTACTATTTGGTTGTGGTCTTGTAATATGTTTTGTAAGGTGTAGGTAATTCATGTTCATGGTTTACTTATTTACTTTATTTTTTATTTTATCTGTTGTTGAAAAATATGATAAAGAGGGTATACTATCCCTAGGTTCTCTATTAGACCCTCACTACAATTTGACTGCCTCTGGTATATGGGGTTGAGAATCTGAGGTCTTATGGTGAACTGGATCGAGGAATTAGATTGTTAGATAATGGGCTAGGGATGTCTCAATGTGGTATCTGGGGCGGTTTTCTTTTTTATTGGATTATTTTTTGGGGATATTAGTCATGAGACTAGTATGTTCTGGGAAATTAATATGAGCTCGTTCATGGGATTAGCTAAACCATTCATGATAGAAAACACATGTATCAAGTGGTTGATTGTTGTTCTTAATATGTGTTGTTACATTTGAATGATATTTCAAAATTGGGTGATGCATTTTTGTGTGATGTGACTCTTTTGTGATATTTTTCGTATGGCTGAAATACTACAAGGTTGTGAATTGATAAGTCATTTTAGTTACTAGGGGATATCAGTGGAATTAATCATTGTAGGAACCCATGGGGAAAACTTATGAGATGTGAGGTATTGAATTCATTTCTCATTCATTGAAATTATAATGAAATGGTTCCTAATAAAGATGGTGAAAATGGGTAAATGAGAGGAATGTGAATGAATTGTTAAATAATAGTTTCTAATGAAGAGTTTTAAATCAGTTAAAATTTGGTTGTAATAAGTTGTGAAGATGTAAGGATTCTTAAAAGAGAATGATTTGTGTTGTAAAAGTGTATGCGGTTAAAATTGGTCTTTAATGAATGATTTGTGACTATGTATGTTAGTTTATCTAGGATGACCATTGAACGTGGTAGGGATGGTTAGGGGTAGGGAAAGTTATGAAACTATATCCATTGGGATAGTGTATGCAAAATGGTATGTTTATGGAAAATTTAGAGCCGTGTTTACAAACTGTGTAAGTTTTATATTAAATGTAATGAGATGCATGTTTCAAATTGTAGATAAATTCTCACATTAAGACGTGTGATAGTTGGGGTACAATAGTATATTACTAAGAATAATCCTCTAGAATTTGAGAAAGAAACCATAGTGATCTAAGGTAATAGAGGGGAGGAGAAATTCCATGATAAATTTTCTTGTTTTGTGTAGACGATGGAATTGGGCTCATGGTGGGTCATTCCAAATGTGTTTGAGCTAACTGGATACGTTTTTCTACAACTCCCTCTGATTTTTTCTGGAGATAGTGGACCTAAGGTATATAAGTTCTGGATAGAGTCCATCCAGAAAATCCATGATCACAAGTATACTCTTCTTAATAAAAGAGTAATGTTACCGACTTACATGTTGTGAAGATATGAAAAGAATTAGTGGGATGTCTCGGTTCAGACGAAGAAAGAAGATGGTTTGTTTTGGAAGGATTTATAGCTATATTTTCTAGAAAATTTCTATATAGTTTCCTTGAGTTAGTGTAAGGATAATGAGTTTATAAGTTTGACTCAAGGGACTATGATAATGATTAATTATATTGGATGCTTCACAACATGTAGTTCTTTGATCCAAAATTTACGGGGGATGAGGTTGCTACAGTGATGAATTTCCAGGACAGACATAGATGTGAGATCAAGTTACAAGTGAATATCATTCACATTCATTGATATTATCCATGGATGCATTTCTTACACAAGTTATTGATTAAATGACATTTAATTTCAGTTTTTACCTTTTTATATTAGTTATTCATTAACGATTCATGATAGCATCCTATGTACGTAAATCTTATAGAGAATATGATATCACCCTTAATTTTTATCATTTCCTATCGATATAAATAAGAATATTATGAATAATATAAAATATGAATGAATATTTTTATTCTATTTATTCTATATTTCCAATGTAATATGGGAATCATGTATTTATATGGTTATTCAAGACTACTACACTGATCATCCCTATATGGTTAAATATCATGTATCTTTTCCAATGTGATAATGTACACACTAGAGCTGGGACACTGGAGATAAGGTTGTTGTAAATTTAATCAAGGAATTTTTCTTAGAAACCTTAGGAACTAGACTTTAATCAAACATAGTTAACATGAGAATTAAGATAACCACTCATAGTATATGATAGGATTTTAAATTAGAGGGTTTTTTATTTTATATCTGAGTATTCATGTTTATTATGTGATAAATGAGTGTGAATCCTTATTTAGTGATTAAACATAATGGAAGAAAGGTTATCAAAACTTTAGAAACTGTGGAGATTTCCCTACTAAGTAAGCCTATATAGCTAGTACAAGAACTAAGTAGGTCATATCAATATTAGAGAAGTTGACTCAGGTTATGATAAATTAATATACCTGTATGGAATAACCTATTATTCCACATTTTAATTCACCTATGTTAGATCATTTTATTAAACATAAACCTCCAACATTTAGCAGAACTATTAATCAACTGGTAATTGAGGAATGGATTAATTATCCCAAAAAAAATATTCAAAAAATTGGAATTTAATGAATTTTAAAAGTTTATTATGGAAGTTTATTGTTTGATAGGTGATTCTGATCATTTTTTTTCAATGATCAAAAACTCTAAAGAGGATGAAGAAACATAAAGCATGTAATAAAAGGATTTTAAAGTAATTTTCCGTTATGAAATACATTACTCATGAAAGATGATATGAAATGGAGTGTTAGTTCCTCACATTAATGTATAAGGAAGATAAAATTGTAAAAAATTATGTGGATAACTTTACAAGATTATATAGGCATGCTTCAAACTATATATTAAATCCAAAAATAAATATTTACCATTTCTTTGAGGGGTTTAAGGGATGTCTCTTAAGGGAACTATTTTCTCAATATTCTTCATTATATTATGATGTAGTACAAAGTTCCATTATTTTGGAGAAGGAATTTTATAAATCAAATATATTAATGGGAAATGAAGAGAAGAAGAGGCAGGATGATCACCAATAAAAAGATAATGTATATAAGAAGACTAATGGAATGATGAAATTTACTACATGTATAAATTGTGGAAAAAATACATGAAAATGATTGAATGGTGTGGGAATTTGTTACAAATGTATAGATAAGGTTAGTAGGGAAAATTACTATAAGAAAAAAGAATGAATCATCTATTATCTAGTTATTAAACTATAATGATATGAAACATTATTCAAACTAGTTCCTCAAACATCAATGTGACTTATCTACGAAGAATCCATAGGGAGATGGACATGATTATACTATTACTACAACCAAAATGGAATGATTAAATTTATTGTGTATTTGGATTTAGGAATTATTTTTATCGATGATTGATTTATATGAATCATTAAACTTATAATAATTATACTGCAATAGTTTTTCATTACAGTTTTTAAAGAATATGTTGAATGGTACTAATAATCGAGAAAATCGATATAGTGGTAAGGTGATATTTTTCGAGAATAAATGAATAAAGGAAAAAATAAACCTTTATATATTTATAATGTTCTATTGGGATAAAAAGATTATTCAGTATGATGAAGTAAATGAGTTAGTATTTTTGATCTTGAAAATGATTTATGATTTGATGAAGAAAGTAATTTATGATGGATTTTACAATATTTTGTTATTTAATTGATACAAGGGGTAAGGATATAGTTTATTTTTATAAGAAGATATGTTTTCATTAATGTTTCATGTTGATTCATGTTTTGGTATTTTTATGAGGAAATGTGATCAATGTATTCACATGCTTGTTGTGTCGCACTATGAGACACTTTATATTGTATGGGGATATATATTTGATCAAATATTTTATATTTTTAGGTTTTGAATTTGGTCAAAGATATTTCAAATGATTCATAAGGTTAACTATTTATGAAATGGATTGATTTTAACTTTGGGGATTTTGATAGAGGTTTTATAGATTAATTTATTATTGGAAAACATATGTTATCCATTTTGGTTTTAGAAAATATTTATAGATATAAAAAAGGGATGTAATTATTTTATTTATATTATTGTTTGTTAAATTTAAATTTTAGATCTTCGGGTATAAAAAGTAATATTGTACTAGGAGATGAATTGATAATTGATTGAAGAACAACCAAAGGATTAAACTGTAATTATAAAATATAAATATATCAATTATATTTTCTTGTGTTTTCTGTATTGATGTTAACAAAATTCCATAACTATATGAAATTTACCTTAAAAAAATTATCCTATTATGTTCATTTATGATGAATTGATGTTCTTTTATCCCATGAAAAATTTATGGGTTTATCATCATTAATATTATCCTGAATATTCTCATTATCACTCTCTATTAGTCTTTGGGTGATAGTTTGTTTGAATGGATTTTGTAAAACCAACTTCTTCTTTTTACTTTATGATAACTAATATTCATGGTTTTGAATATTAATAAATTCCTTATCACATCATGATAGTTCTTTTACGTTACATTATATGTGATAACATCCTAAGATTTGATGTTGCACTAAAACATCATAGCATATCCCTTCTATGATGTGAAACTGGAAATGGTGTGACAATTTTCATGAATATATTTTCTATAGCTAGATGTTATCATATGAGAGACACAAATAATACAGGATATTATGGGTGGATACTCATAGGGCTTTGAGGCACCTTCAAATGTTGTATTCCCTTTGAAATGTCATAGACAGTATAATGAGAATGAGACCCACTAGTAGGAAATCCACAATTATAAGTGTCATTGGGTGTTCCTATCTATATACGTATGTATTGGTACTTAGACATTAATATCATCAGTAATGAGTAGTATTACTCACACAATTTTTTTCATTGGTGAAAATGTTGATGACATATGTTCGCGATGAGGTAGGATATGTTGGGTGCATCACGAGTAATACTGCATTAATGAAAAATGCGAGCAACGATTTTTCCATTATGTTCTTTAACATAATTTGATGTCTTAAAACCTTTTATGGATCTGGTATAACCTAAATAAATCCCTGGAAATGGTGTCTTATATTCAAGTACAATTTCGGTGAAATCAAAGAAATAGAAATTTAGCACATGGGTTGATGGCAGTATCAAGAAACCCACCTGATTAGAGATATTGAGACAAAGGGATTATATTACACGATAATCATTTTTATAACGTGACATGTAACTATGACATTAACTTCTTATTCTATGGGTGCCTTGGCATGTTTCTTGAGTACAACCTTGGAATATAGGCTTCTCCACCTAATACCATTGAGAAAGAGTCCTAGAGGGTCACACACTATATTTATCTAGAATATCAGTTAAATAATATATATTTTTTATTATTTAAAAGTTGAATAAAAATTGTTCCCGGTTCTGGTTTAATAATTATTCATGGATTTCTGATCACATTTAATCTGATACTTGTTATTCAAGAGAATATATTTTGGGCATAATTTTTAATAATTTTTTTTGTGAATTTAATATTTATATATTTATTGATAATAGTGCAGTGATATTTATTTAATAAATAAATAGGAATTATTCAAGGTCCAATAAATATGGTTGAGGATGGCTGGACAAAGATCAAGGATTTGTTGAGAAATGATAATGTTGAATATTATTTTATTAATTAATATTTAATTATAATTCACAAGTTAAGTATGTGTCAATAAATAATATTAATAAAATTATTATTTTTTGACATGGGGTTTTTCTAGGATTAATAAAATAAATAATGGAACTTGTGTAATTATGTAATTTTAAACATAGAAATATAAATACCCAATTATGATTATTTTTTCATAATCCTAGCCAAGAAAATCATTATGAACAACAGAATGGGGAAATTTCCTCCAAACTAGAGAGTTCATCCCTCTCTAAGAACACTATCAAGAACGAAAGATATCCTCCTCCACCGGATCAGATAGAACACTTTGGAAGTTGTTCTAAAGGCAATTGAAAGTCGATATCTCAAATGCAAGGATATTCCACACTAGTAGCCAGGTTCCTTTAGTGATATTTTGAGATTGGTGAAGCATGTGTGGATCACAACTAGAGGAATCATACACTTGGATTCAACAATGCAATGGTGTCACACTATAGATCTATGGTCAGATGCGTCAAGGAAGAAAAATAACCTTGGAGGTAATTATTATTTAATTAAATTGTTTATAAAAAACATGTGTTGATATCTAATCTATTGGTTCAGTGTTAATAACCCTTGCTTATTCTTTTATTAAAATCTATTGATCATGGATTTCATCTTCACTTGATCTCGGATTAATCATTAATAATAGAAAAAATACAAGTTGGGCACCACACCTATTGCACTTCCGCTGAACCCGGATCCAGCAAGTGGTATCAGAGTGGGCACATAATTTTTTATAATTATTTTTATTCATTAGCATTCATAATTTAGTTTTTCAATTCATGTTAAATCATTATTTTAATCCGAATTGCGGTATTTGTTTCTTCCTCCATCATTTATTATTGATATAATAGAAATTATTAATTTTACGATTAAAATAAAATCAAGGAACTCATTCGGAGGTTCCAAAGTTCGTTTTCGTAAAACACCAGACTACACACTGGGTAATCAGAATTACACTCAATGTAGTCATGTTCAACGAATCATGGTTGATTCAGAGATCAATTTTAGATTATTCGTTAATTAGTGCATTAATTACACCAATAGTACATCACATTTTGACTGAGATTAACTGGAACATGGTTAGCCAGAAAACACATGATGTGCCCCCCTTGGATATGACTTGTAGCCCCTTCAGTTCCGGGTTGGGCTGTATATTCCATACACGCCCAACCCGATGGGTAACCATGTAACACAGAGTCAACATGTTGTGTGGCCCACTGGACACACTGTGTACTAAAATATTTATTAATTAAACCTCACACACATAGTACCTAGGTGTCTAATTTAGAGAGACGGTGAAGGGTGTACACACCATGTTAATCGGATTAACACACCATGTACTTTTACCATATTACAAAGATTTAAAATTGATTTATTTTACAATGTAATCCTTGAGACATGTACTTGTGTGTGGTTATAATGATAGGAAACTCCATGTGATTGGTTTTAAGATACATAAATATTTAAATCTTTAATTAATATCTTCATAATGTCAAGATATGAATATAATGTATTTGTTTTATTACATGTTCTTAACCTACTTGAATTTGAGCATAACACATGAAAAAATCATGTAATTTGTGTAATCATTCATGAAGTACATGTCATAAAAGTACATGATAAGTCTTGTATGCTATATTTTACAAGAGTAAAATAGTATACGACTATAATACATGTTGGGAAGAATTGTACAGGAATTAACCATGTTTCCTCCACGGTATATTTATTTACAAGGTAAATTCTAAATGAATATATTTAATTTGTTTAAAGTAATAATGGATGATAATATCAAGGAAATTCAGATAATGTTTAAGATAAAAGGATTGATTAATTATAGATAATAATTAATCAATTGAAGAATTATTTATCTTAAATAAGGAAAATTATGAATTGAATTTTAGTTTTATTAAATGTTTAATTAGTTGCATGATAGTGGATATTCATGACCTAGAAAATGAATTTTTAGATGATTATTTTCATTTTAATTTATTTTTAAATTGAATTATTGGTATGCATGCCTTCTCTCCTCATTAATATATAGGGTCTTCATTCATATGTTTTCATTTATATTAACCCCATATTACCCCTCACCGGTATGTTAGTAAAGTATATGTAATGGATGGAGCTCCCAAGATAATGGGGGTAGTTCAAGTTAGGAGTCGAGGTGAAACCAATCCATGAAAGATAAAAAGGTTGATAGGTGTAAATCCATAAACACGAACCTCAGAATGGTTCAAGGTGTTTCTCCCCTAGGTAAGTGGTTAGTAGTTTATCAACAACTAGGTAAACTAACCATTATAACAAGTTCATCATCATAACATTTATTTTATTTCTATCCGTTTCATGGTTATTCATTATGGATTTTTTGTCACGATCACATAACTAATGAATTAAAAAGCATGAAATATTGAACTAAAATAAACTTTCTTATGTGTAAATACTATCTAAAGACATGGTCAATCACATATGTAATCCCACTTAATATTAACAAGCATGTGACAAAGATAATAATTAGAAATTTATTCATAAAGTACAAAAATTCCTCAATAAAATATTAACTCGATATAGTCTTTCATTAATTTGGTTTGAATCAAACCATAGTTCAAAGTTCTTGATCAACAAAAGTTTGGGTGATTTAAATTATTGGAGAATTTTAACAACAGGTTTGGGGTTGACTTTACTTTGTTAGTATCAAGAGTGGACTGCCAATATAGGACGTGGTGTAACTGAGAGGTAATGATTGAGGAAATCAAATTATAGGATTTTAGGATTAGGGAGTCTTCTCAATATATTAATGAATTGTGAGTTAATGTAGTTGGGATTTGTAATGGCAACCTAAACCCTTTTATGTTTGTTGACTAAACAAATTTGGGGTAATGAGAAGGGAAATATGGATCCTTTCTGCTATAATGTCCAAGAAACAACAGATTACAAAGCCAATGGTGAGGGCTATTAGGTTTAGAAAAAATAGTGGGAGACTAATAAATATAATATTTATTTATTTGTATAAATTTATCAAATAATGTAATAATTCTTGGGTTATCTTATTTTTATAAAAAAACATAAAAATGACATAACAAATATTACTATTATCCACACATGAGAAGGAAAACCCACTCACCGGCATGGATTTCTAGGAAAGGAAGAGTTTTTTACACGTCATCCTTTGACATGAAAGGAAATTATATGTTCTAGAAGAACCATTACTAGTTTCTCTTGGAAATGAGGCATGTGATGAATACCTATATCTCTTTGAGAAACATCTAAATGATTCTACAGATGTTCAGTGCTTTATGCAATTTCCCATTTCCAACAAGCTATTGAAGCAACATGAGGATATGTATTCTTATATCATGATATCTCAACTTTAGGATCACTATCAAGTGAAGGTGAGACAATATAGGTTTGAGATCTCCAATTATTTTTTTACCACTATTCCTGGAGAGTTTTCACCATATGTTCCTCATGTAGTCAATATTATTGGCCACATTGAAAACCTGGATATCTTAGGGATGAAATTCTTGGATTAGTTGCATACATATCTCATACTTTAATTTCTAACCAATAGCTTATCTAGATTTGTTTTGAATTATAATATGAGAACTAATGAGAAGATACTATCATAACTTCTGACATTGATTCACCAAGTGGATAAGGACATGGGGTGTGAAAAACACACAATCATTATGGTGAATAAGAAAAGGATGAACAAGGAAAAGGGGACCAAGAACTATAAATTGTATAAATATCTTGATTACTATCCTTCCATGAAGGGGAAGATATAGAGGTCGGGTAACGAAAAGTAGGCAGTATGTTTTTCATGTGTCATTCCATGCCAATAGAATAATAACTACACTAAAAATCTAGGCGAAGCTAAAATTTCATTTGTTATTGAGTGAAATATTTCCATATCTACACATTGGGTATTAGATATATCTTGTGGTGCTCACATCTGTATCCAAATGCATGAGCCAAGTAAATTCCATAAAATTTATAGAGGAGAGATGGACCTGAGAGCTACCAATGGTGTGAGGCAGGCTTATAGTTTCATTAGTGAGTACCACCTTTCATTTCCAACAAGTATGATTTTGGTTTTACGTGATTGTTATTACATACCCACAATTACCAAAAAGTTAATTTCTATATAAAGTTTTCATACATATGGGTTTATTTTCATGTATAGAAGTAAATGTAATCTATTTTATAAGGACAACATAAATTATGATATGTCACATTTAAATAATTTTATTTATGTATTAAATCATGAAAACCAAGTATTGGACATCGATAATGAATCAGTTTCACATGACACATACAACACCCAGCTTTGGAATCGCCATCCTATTCATATAAATGAGAAGTGTTTGACAAAGATCTATCAAGATGTTTATTCATAATTGCCTAAGCTAAAACCAATTTATATATATCATACTTTTTTATGATGAAAAATGATCAAATTTCAATTTTTCTAATAGGGTTAAAGGGTCATAGAGCTTCTAGGATTAGTACAAACCGATGTGTGTGGACCATTTATTATAGCAGCTAGAGGTGGATATTATTAATTCAGAAATTTTATTGAATACTTGAGTAGATATTGATATATTTACCAAATGAGGTATAAGTCCAAGTCCATTGAAAAATTCAAGGAATTCAAGAATGAAGCAGAGAATAATCTTTGTAAGAAGATAAATAAGATTCAATTGGATTAAGGCGGAGAATATATTAACAAAGAGTTCATCGTCTTTCTACATGAGTGTGGGTATTTATCTCAAATCACTCCACATTATACACCACATTGGAAAGGTGTTAGTGAAATAAGGAACCATACCTTGTTAGACATGGTAAGGTCAATGATGAGTCATGGAGATCTTCCATTATCCTTTTTTGGATATGCATTAAAAAGTACGGAATACACATTAAATAGAGTACCAACTAAAGAAGAAAATGGAATTACCTTTGAATGATGGATTGGAAAGAAAACAATTTGTTGCAAACACGTGTAAGGGGTTGAGAGCATTTTCTTAAAACTTTCTCAGGACACAAAATAACACCCCAGGGAAAAAAGTGTATCTTTATAGGGTATCCCTAGGAAACAAAGAGATGCAACCTGTACAATCTCTTAGACAAGAAAGTGATTGTCTCCAGGTAATCTATCTTTCATGAAAGGGATAACAATATAAAAAATAAAGTTGGAGAAATAATGACTTTTATGAAGTTGATGCTCAAGATATAGAGGAGTTGGTACAGGAACAAGTTCCACTAGTCCCCATGGAAAAAGTAGTTATTGAAACACAAGTATAGAGTAAGAATTTAAGACAGGTAAGGGACTAGAGAGATATGGTTTTATAGCCATTGAGGATGATGAATCATTATTTTTGAACAATGATGAACCTCTATCCTACAAGGAGGCATTATAGAGCTCAGAAGTTGAAAAATGGTGAGAAGCTATGAATTCTGAGGTGGATTCCATGTTTTAGAACCATATTTAGGTTCTGGAAAATGTGTCAGTCGATGTTAATCTCATTGGGTGTAAATGGGTATTAAAAATAAAAATGGACATGGAAGACAAATTATGTACTTATAAACAAGGCTAGTGACTAAAGGGTTTAAAAAATGGAAATGAATTGACTATGATGAATACTTTTTACTAGTTTCCATGTTTAAATCCATCAGAACCATACATGTTGTAGAAGCCTACCATGAATATGAGATTTAGATAATGGATTCCAAAACAGCATTATTTAATGGTAACCTTTATAAATATGTCTATAAAACACAACCATAATGGGTTGTGACACTATGTTATAAAAAACAGATTTTCAAGTTGTAGAGATCCATTTATGGATTGAAGAAAACATCCAGGTCATAGAATATTCTATTTGATGAATCTATAAGAGAGATTTGTTTCATTAAAAATGATTGTGATATATATTTTTAAAAAGTTTTAATGGTAATGGGGTCATTATTCTAGTAGTGTATGTGTATGAAATATTAGTTTTTGGAAATGAAATAATAGTCTTACAGTTAGTTAAGGATTGGTTGAACAAGTTCTTCTCCATGAAGGACATAAGTGATTTATGCTACATTCTGGGGATGAAGATCATTCTTCATAGATTCAAGAGGATTATTAAACTAATATAATATATATATATATATTTATTGGATACTAAAGAGATTTATTATGAAACAATCCAAGAGGGAATTGGATCCAATGTCACATGGTTTACATCTTTCTATGCAAATGTTTCCCCATACACAACACCAGAAAGATGGAATGAGTATGATCCAATATTATATAGAAATAGGATCAATTATGTATTCCATGTTATATACTATAATTTACGTTACTTATGCATCGAGTATGGTAGTAATATTTAAATAAGATCTATAAGAATATCGTTGGTCTGCTTTTAAGACTATCTGTATGTAAATGAAAATAAATAAGGATATGTTCCGGGTGTGTAGAGGAGACGAGGATATTATCATCAGAGGGTTTGTTGATCCTGGTTTCTAGACAAATCGGAATGATTTGAAGTCACAATTATGATATGTTTTCTATCTCAACAGAGGAGCTGTGACCCGAAAGAGTTCAAAGTAGACATTTTTAGCTGATTTTACAATGGAGTCTGATTATATAGAATCTTCTATTATATCAAAGGAAGTCGTATGGATTTAGAACATTTTCCAGGAGATTTATGTGGCACTTAGAAGTAAAGAACCTATGAAATTGTATTCTAATAATACTAAAGTGGTGGATCTTGTAGAAGAGCCAAGGTCACATAAACAGACAAATCACATAATCTAGAAGTATCACATCTTGAGGGATTTTTTGAGATGTGGGATGTTACGGTGAGAAGGGTACCCAAAAAAAGAGAATATGGAGGACCATTATATGTTATAATGTCAAAATATGTCCACAACATTTATTTTGTACAAGTTCTTAGGTTATTTTAACCCTTATAATTTTAGTTTAACCCCCATAAATTAGTTTTTACCTTAACCATGGTAATTAAGTTTTACACCTTTTAGTATTTTTAATGTTTAAAAATTAATTAAAATATATTATATTATATAATTTACTTTTATTCCATATATAGAATTCATTTTTCTAAATTAAATTCATAAAAGTTAAATAATTGAATTTAATATTAAAGTCTCAGACGTGATGAAAAATTGGGTTTCTAAAGAGAAAATTGCAACATCCCGGATCCGGATAACACCCAAAGGTTCCCTGTACCTAGTTGACCACATGGTCTCAAGTGAATTTACCTAAATTCTAGAGGCTAAAAACTAGAAGTGAGGGACTATGTGTGATAGTGGGGAAATTGTTCCCTTTTTGGGAGAGTATAACATTGTCGAATATAATAATATAATAATAGCGGAAGAAGTAATACCAAACAACAGAAGACTGATAATATAAATAACAAAATTTTCTTAGCATAAAAATATGATTCTACATTTTTCATGTTATAGGAAAACGTCCAAAAAATGTTACACTACTGTAATACAAAATATAAGTACCAATAGTACAAAAAGGAACAAAAGTCACTCATAAGAATCACAATATTCGAATTGGTCCCATGCTCTCCTACTCCTATATTTCAATCAAGTACCAGTAAAAGGGTTCTTACCCTTAATAAACCTACTTCCACATGATCTTTTTGGGCCCAAAAAACAATAACCAAATAGGGTGTGAGACTAAATCCAAGTAGGCAACACCCCAAGGTCTGTTCCAATCTATCCATGAATATATATAACAGGGAATGTGCAATAATGGAATTAATAATCTTGGAATTAATCAAATGTAAATAGTCCTACATTAACTGGTTCACATTTATATTAATTTAATGTTCATTTACTATTCAATTACATTGAAATATTTAATTCATGAGATCTAGCCTTTTCCCGACTATCCTCATATAAAAGTAAGCACAACAGATGTCTCTAAAGACAACATAAACAAGTGTAAGTGAAGACTGCTTCCAAGATTGTGCTTTGGCTTGGTAGATGAATCATAATTGATACCATTACAATATTTAATTACAAGTAAATGTAAAATCATGACATATAAATAGTTTCCAATTGAGCCCATCTATGGTATCCCTCATTCGATTCAAGATTATCTCGGTATTTAATAAATTATCCATGAGCCTGACCACTACATTTGTGGCTCGCTCATGAATTATCTTGATAATAACCTCTTTTTGTATGTCCATGGTATTTTAAATAAGTCTATGTTTCACCCAATGTATAAGGTGAAATAGTAATATAATCCCGACCATCCCTTTTAATATGAGGTTGTGGTTCGCCCATTTCTATTTACAACTTTATCATTTCATATAAGAAGAAACACATTTAAATTAAACTATTACATGTCTTTAACTTCACTAAATCATGTGTCCTATTCATATCACATGAAACATATGTAAATTTACCATTTACATGGCTTAGAATTTCATAAACATCATTTTAAACATTCAAATAGTGGAATTTAAGGAATGCCTCATAGGCATCCTAGGCCAAACAACCACAAACGAGCATTCACTAGAAACACACCCATGGGGTGGACCTTAATCAAGGTAAAAAACCCTAAACATTCTTTAAAACCATTAATAAATTACCTAAAAATAATAGGCAATATAAAGAGGCAATATTCATTCAAGCAGACACCCTAATAATGGCTGTGGGGCACTCCATCACATATATTAAACTTGATAATTAGGGAAAGGCATGATACCACCTACATCATGCTAGTATGACTCTCCTCATCCAACATCGGCCTTTAATTTGACATAGAAAAATGTAGATATACAAAACAAGCATAAAAACTCAAGCCCCGATAAATATGTTAAGATAAGGAATGAAGAATAATGACTCGAGAGGAATCAAGAGCTCACTGACTGCACTGTCATGACACGATGAATTGATAGTGATTTAAAGAAGATTTTGTAGTCTATGGAAGACCCTAGGACACCTCTCACAAATCATTGGTTGGTTTAGAGTATGCGTTTTTAATAAGAAGTACTAAAAGAGGGGTGGTTTGAAAAGAGTTTTAAGAAAATGAATTCATTTAAAGAGTTTAATAGTTGATAAAAAAGAGATGTTTTAGAATTAGTAGGTAAGGAGATCATTTCAAGTTCATTGCACATATTGGCGAGTTTATCATTCTGAAAAATACACATGGTTCAATGGAATTCTTTGGTTGAGTGTTGTCAATATCTCAACTTCCCTCTTTCCACTTAAACAATGCTCAAAGAACCACCCCTTGACACAACAATCATGTTGTCAAGGTTTGGGTATCAATAATAGAGAAGAAAGGATACCGAAGTATACTGAAATATTATTTATGTGTGAGATAAATATGACCCTTGTCTTGTCCAATTGGAATAATCCAAGATTCCCACTTGAAATCTCAACCAAATCGGTGTTGAAATAAAAATAATTTCACTTAATTATAACAATAGAAATGAAATCATAGGATAATTATGGTAAGATAAGAAATAATTGAAATATTTAGCACACAGGTTACACAAAACTAGTATAAGAAAAAGTGTTGGAACTCCCTCCCAAGTGTGTGTAGCTCCCTCGAAATGATCGTTCACTATTTAGATCGACATAGAGAGGAAGAGGAAGCTCAGGTGGAACTCCATCTTCATTCTTGACCCCCCTACGAGGATAGGGGCCTCCAGAACTTCTAGGATGAAGAGAGGCCTCCTATGGAACTCCAAATTTCTAGCACTTCACTCCTTGGACGAACTTGAAAATGGGGTGCTTAAGGTTCCTTTTTATAGCCAAAATGGGAAGTGGTTTTCGGCACCACGATTTTGATAAACCCCATGGAGAATAGTTTTCGGCTACTAGAAAGCCGAATATCCCTTTTGAAAAAACTGGAAAGTTGTATCCCCACATCTTTTCTATCACCACTGAACGTTTGACACCATTTGGAAAACTAAATCTTGAGATATTGATAAAATATATAACACCACTTTTGACTTTGTGCATATTTGGTGGCTTGGACCGATTAGTTCTAATGGGCCTCATATATGAAAAAGACGGATTGGTTCCCTTGATTTGAAATGTAGCCTATTAAATTATGGACCATCCCACAAAATTTCATCCCATTTGGAAGCACGATCTAGTATAATTGTACGGAGTAATCCACTAGTGTGCTTGGATCCTTGTGCAATTTAGCCCATTTTTCTTGGACTTCATCATGGGTCCTCCAAATCATCTCCAACTTCAACGATATTATAAAAACAAATAAAATTTCCCTTCTCAACAATGATAAAAATAAAATAACTGAATAAAACATGAAGTTCATTTTGTTATTATATTTGGAATTTACAATAAAAATTTAGTTTAATACAATGGTGTAAGGGTGAAAATTACATAGTGATTCGTGGTACGATCACACCCCCACACCTAAACATTTGTACTCTTAGGAAAAGCAACTTATCCGAATAAAATCATGTATATATATATATATTCCCAACATCATGAAGATTTAAAAATTTATGAAATTTTAATTCATTAAAGTAATGTGATCAATGCACGAACCACACGAAGAAGTTATTCCTAGTGAAAATGCAAAAAAGTGTATCATAAATCATATTACAATGAAATTCAAATAGATTCATGACACCAACATCAGAAAGGAATTAAAATTCAACCATTAAACTAACTCTCCATGTGTGTGTGTGTGAAAACCATTCCATGCTATTTTTTCCACTTTATATCCAATAAATATAGGTTATTTTAACATTATTCAGCTTTAAATTATTTTTTTCACTGAACCTATCCTACATCCTTTGCAATCATATTTCAAGACCGAATCACTTATGAATTCCAAAATTTCAAACCATAATATCCCAACCTAGATATCCCCATATGATTCACATTTCATCACTCCCCTAATTTATATATTTTTAGTTTTTTAGGAGTTTCATTTGGAATAAATCTCACACTCATATCTCAAACCTTGTTTGATCTCCTCATGACAATAATTGAAATAGTTATAACAAGATCAAAGGTTGATGAGGACTGGGTTTTGACCTGCTGAATACCCAGCCAAATTTTTTTGAGGGTGTACAACAGTCATAAATTAGGTACACATGCATAGGTCAATCTGGTACAGTAATGAAAAAGATTGGATAAGGAAAAAACATATGGAAATATCATTTAAAGATGAAAAATATTAACCTAACATATATTTACCTTATATTACGTTTGAAATATTTACACTTTGTGGTTTAGTGAAAAAATGTGTGGAGATATTAGTGACATAGTTTTTCTAAAAACTACTCACACAAGGTTCATCAATCATCCCAAAGTTTTCACATAGATACAACCATTTATATCATTGAGAGAAAACCAATTTACTAAAAATCACTCCCTGATGTTAAATTCATACAAAAATTCTTTTTGCCTTCGTTATGGTATTTTTAATTTCCCACCTTATGGTCACCAAATCATGGAATATTGAAATTATTGATGGGGAAAAATGAAAATACCATAAAGAAGGTGAAAAAAAGAATAAAGGAGAAAGAAAATGGAAATCCTAATAAACCCAAAAAGATGGGGAAAATTGAAAATTCCACAAAGAAGTCAAAAAACAGAATAAAGAAAAAAATGTAAATTCTTATCTAACCCAGGAATGCACCCATCCCCCCACACATATAATGTGCAGTGTCCTCACTGTAATATTTGAGAATGTGATAAGTAAGGATAATACCTGGCATGTTTCATTGGTATATTGCTTCATGAACATGGAGTTCCTCCATTGGGAACTCCAGAAGGGCTTCGTGGAAGTGCTTTGGCTTCTTCCCATTGACAGTGAAGGTTTTATTGGTTTATTCATTTTGAACCTAAACAAAACCAAAGTGAGATACATTAAAAATAGTGTATGGGCCAAACCAGTAGGAACAAATATTACCTAAATATAACTTAATCCTTGCATTATAGAGGAGGAACTTCTGCCCAATGCAAAACTCACGATGAGGGATGAGACAGTCGTGGGCATCCTTTGTACACTCGTTATAAATCTTGGAGTTCTCATATTCATCTCTTCTCATTTCTTCTAACTCCCAAATTTTCATCTTATTTTGAGCACCTGCACCAGAATGATTAGAATTGCATTGTTTGATAGCTCGGTAGGCCCGATTCTCAATCTCAATAGTGAGGTGACATCTCTTTCCAAACACTAGCCAATATGTTGAAATTCCAATGGGAGTATTAAAAGCAGTACAATAATCCCATAATGAATCCTCAAGTCGAAGACTCCAATATTTTATATTGGGTGGAACCGTTTTTTCAAGAATCTGTTTTAACTCCCTATTTGACACCTCAGCTTGACCATTGGTATGTGGGTGATATGAAATAGACACTATATGACTGACCCCATACTGATGAAAAATAGATTGCATTGTTCAGTTGCGGAAATGAGAACCCTGGTCACTGATGTTAAACCTAGGTAAGCCTAACCTACACAAGATTTGGGTTCTTAAAAATTCTATAACTACCATAGAATCATCATTCCTTTTGGATCGTGCCTATACCCATCTTGAAATGTAATAAACTGCAAGAAGAATGTACAAGTTTCCAAAGGAATTAGGAAATGGCCCCATAAAGTCAATACCCCAAATATCAAAAATTTCATGAAAGAGCAATGGTTGTTGTGTCATTTCATTTATTTTAGAGACATTACCCATTCTTTGACAATGAGGATAAGATTTAAAAAAATCATGGCATCCCGAAAAAATTTTGGCCAAAAGAGACAAGAATCAAAGATTTTGCGAGCAGTCTGTTGGGGAGAAAAGTGCCCCCTACAAGAAAGAGTGTGGGAGAATGTAAGTATGGACTCAAACTCTCTATCAGGGAAACAATGACTAAGGACTTTATCACTACATGTGTGCCAAAGGTAGGGGTCATCCCAAATGTACCAATGATACTCATGATTTAGATGGTCCGCCTGGTTTTTGTTGAAATCAATAGGAATTCAAGATGCTACTAAATAATTTAAAATTTCAACATACCAAGGAAGAGAATCTTCCACATGGTACAATTTCTCATTGGGAAACATATAATTTATAGGAATACATGGGGATGAGTCAATGTCTGAGGATGGGTGGATCCTAATGATAAGGTCATAAACCACATTCTATGCTCCTTTTTATCACTAATATCTAAATTGAATTCCTAAAGGAGGATCATCCAGCGAATGAGACGTGGTTTGGCTTCTAGTTTCTTAAAGAGATACTAGAGGGCTGCATGGTCTGAGAAGACAATGACTTCAGACCCTAAAAGATATGACCTGATTTTTTTCAATGAAAAAAAATGTAATGGAATTATTTTTCAGTTTTAGTGTAGTTTTCTTGGGAAGGGTCTAATGTATGTGAGGCATAGGCTATGACATGTGGAGCTCGATCGACCCTTTGTGACAAGACTCCCCCATCTGCATAGTCAGATGCATCACACATAAGATTAAACGGTAAATCCCACTAAGGTGGTTGGATTACCGGGGTTTACATGATACTCCATTTTAACTTATTAAAAGCTTCATCATATTCATTATCAAAAACAAATTTCTTTTCTTTTTGGAGTAATTGGGAGAGGGTGAGTGAAATTTTACTAATGTCATGAATGAAACGATGGTAAAATCCAGCATGACATAGGAAATATTGCACATCCTGAAAATATTTGGGGAATGGTAAGGAAGAAATGACATCCAATTTTGATTTATCTACTTGGATAACATTCCCAGAAATTACATTCCCCAAAACTATACCATGTCTCACTATGAAATAGATTTTCTCATAATTTAATACAAGATTATTTTCAATACAGTGACATAGGACTAGACCAAGACTACTCAAACATTCATCAAAAGAGGATCCATAAATAGTGAAATCATCCACGAAAACTTCCATTCATTTCTCCAGTTAATCCAAAAAATAATAACCATGCATCGCTGGAAAGTAACCAGAGCATTGTGCAGACCAAATGGAATCCTCCTATATAGAAATGTTTCAAATGTTAAAGTGAAGGTTTTCTTTTCCTGATCCTGTGGGGTGATATGGAACTGAAAGTATCTAGAATTCCCATCAAGGAAACAGTAGTTGGACTTACCAACTAGCATCTCTAGCATTTAGTCAATGAATGGAAAAGGGAAATGGTCCTTCCTAGTGTGTTGGTTTAGTCGGTGGTAGTCTATGCAGAAACACCAACTATTCTCCACACAAGTTGGAACAAGTTTATTGTTTTCATTTTTGATTACTGTAAGGTTAATTTGTTTTAGGAACTACTTGAATGGGACTAACCCATTGGATTTCATAGATGGGGTAAATGATTCCAGCAGCCAATAATTTTGTTACCTCACTTATCACAACTTCTAGGAGGTTTGGGTTCAGTCGACGTTGTGGCTGCCTCACTGGTTTAGACTCATCATTTAATAAAAGATGATGTGTACAAGTTTATGGGTTGATACCAGGAATTTCAGCAATTTTCCATCCCAAATCATGTTTATACTCCCTCAAAATTTCAAGTAGTCGTAATTCATGCTCAGGAGGGAGTTAACTAACAATGATGATGAGAAACTTGTTTCCATTATCAAGATATGAATATTTTAAATCTTGAGGGAATTTTTTTAGTTCCAATTCAGGTGGATTTTGGATTGATGGGAGTGTGTGTGAAAGTGAGAGGTCACTGATATCATCTAAATTCTCAATGGTATCATCATCAATAGAGGAATAATCTTTTAAAATCTTGTAAGTATTATTGATGGTTAGTGGATCCTCAATGTTCCATAAATCATCAATTAATAAAAAGTTATGACATTTTTATAATCCAAAACAACAATCATTGCATGACTCATTTTCTAGAATTTCAATCAATGAAGAAAACTCATAAAGGGGATTGGGGGAAAGAAAAGTTGTTTTTTCAGGGGTAGGGAGTACATCAATTGAATTAACATATGGAGATGAATGTTCTTCTGAGGGGTGATTCATGGAATCAAGGATGTTTAAATGGACTATGTCCCCCCCCAAATTCCATATATAATTTACCTTTGTGTACATTAATAATTATTTTGGTGGTTGTCAAGAAGGGGCCCCCCAATATAATTGGGGCATGTCTATTAATCCTATCATCCTCCATTTTGAACTCATAAAAGTCAGTAAGAAAAATTAAATTTTGGACCCTCACAAGAACATCCTCTAACAAACCAGAGGGGTGTGCGGTACTCCAGTTAAACTGTTGAACAATAATTCTAGTGGTATTCAATTACCTGACCTACAATGTAGAGTAAATAGATTGACGTATCACATTTATAGAAGCACCTAAATCAAGCATAGAATTAGAAAAAGAATATTCCACTATGGTGCACAGAATTGAGAATGTTCTAGGATCATTGAACTTGGTGGGAATTGAAGGCTCTATAAATGATGAAACTGTCCTCCCCAAGCTCACTTTCTAATCACATTGAAGTCGCCTTCGGTGAGTACACATCTCCTTTATAAACTTGGTGTACCGTGGAATTTGATTCACAACATCAAAGAACGGGATGTTAAACTGCAGTTTCTTGAAAATGTCCAATATTTCCTTATCAAGTTCAGTTTTCTTTTGCTTTTTTGTTTGGGTGTCCCATTGAGGAAATGGAAGAGTAATGGTTGGGATAGGTGACTCATCAATATACACACTCTTTCCTTTGGAAGGTCTTCTCTCAAGACAAGGTTATTCATCATTTGGAACATTTTTAATGGTTGGGATGGAGGTTTCCTCAGGAGGGGATGACTCTAATGGAGGAATAATTTTACATTCTAGTTGTTTTCTACTCCTAAGGGTGATGGCACTAACATTTCCTTTATCCCCTAGGGTTAAATACTAGTTGATAGGGAATTTTACCTGACTCGTGACTTTGAATTTTACCCACTGAGTTAGCTAGATGGCCTAATTGGGTTTTGAGGTCTCGTATAGATCCCTGAGTGGTTTGTTGGAATTGGATATTATTGGCAACCATTTGATTCAATATATATTCTTGGATAAGATCGGGTTTTGGAGGGGTTTGTTGGAAAGGCCTTTGGGGTGGTTGAGGATTTTTGGGTGGTGGTGGTGGATGACTACTCTTCCACAATTGGTTCCATTATTGTTGAGGTTGGTTTGAATAACACCCTTACATATAGGATTGATTCCTCTTCCACCTAGGGTTGGATGGATGGTAAGGTTATTTCCTAAAGGGTTGGTTATAGGGGAGACCTAGAAATATTGCCTCACAATTCTCAGATTTTTCCCTCAATTGAGGACATTGGTCAGAGTAGTGGGTGTCAAAAGAAAATATACTACAATGGACGGGAGGAGGAGATTGGGATTTCCCTTTTGAAAGGGAAAATTTTAGAATAAGGGTACTTACCTCTTCAAACTTCATGTTCACCTTCCTCTCGAATTTAGTACTTTTCACCTCATGGACACCTTGAATGGGTACATTGGATATTCAACTGAATTATTGAGTGTTCTGTACCACGTTCTCAATTAAGGTCCTTGCAGCGATTGGGGTTTTAACAACTAGAGCACAACCTACAGTAGCATAAATCATATTTCAGTCAATAGGAATTAAACCTTTATAAAAATACTGAATTAAAAGATGGTCACTTATTTGGTGGTGTGGACAGCTTGAACATAACCTTTTAAGTAATTCCCAATATTCATGAAGTGTTTACCCTTGATATTGTCTTATACCACATATTTCCTTATTGTTGCAGTTCGAGAGGTTGGAAAATATTTTTCAAGAAAAAGGCGTTTCCTATCCGCCCAGCCTCTTATTGGGGAATTAACATAATATAACCAATATTTTGTTGTATCTTATAAAGAAAAGGGGAATGATCTAAGATTTACTTGTTATTCATCCACATTAGCAGGTTTTAATTTTGAACAAAAAGTTTTAAATTCATTTAAATGGTTGTGTGGATCCTCTCCAGCGAGTCCATGGAATCTTAGTAATAAATGAATTACACCAGATTTTAGTTCAAAATTGGGTTCCTCGACATGTAATTGAATATAGGTGGGATGGATATCAACATTAGGAGAGGTCAGTTATTTAAGTGTTTGATTGTTTTCAGCCATGTTATTCACATTAATTTCAGTTTTAATGTGGGTTCCAGAAGAAGAATATGAAGGATCAAGAATAGTGTTGTTGTCTTGTGTGTCCTCCTCCAAAGGGTTATCTAATGTGTCTCTATGTCGCTGACATAGGATCCTCTCCAGTTCGGGTTCTAAAGGAGGTAAATATCCATTATTAGAATTTTTCATGCACCAAACCTACACAAAAAATAAATTAGAACACAAAAGGATTGAAAATTTAATTAAATATTCACATAATTTACAAACATCTTATAAAAAACAAGCACCAAAAACTAAAGCTCTCCCCAGCAACGGTGCCAAAATTTGACCGCGCTGTCGTGACACATCAAATTGATAGTGATTTAAAGAATATTTTGTAGTCTAGGTAAGACCCTAGGTAGTCTCTCAAGGATAGTTTGTGGGTTTAGAGTGTTCTTTTTTAATAAGAAGTACTAAAAGAGGGGTGGTTTGAAAACAATATTAAGAAAATGACTTGATTTAAAGAGTTTAATAGTTGATAAATAAAAGTGGTGTTTTATAATTATGAGATAAGGAGATCATTTCAAGTTCACTACACATCTTTGTGAGTTCATCATTCTGAAAAATACACATGGTTTAATGGAATCCTTTGGTTGAGGGTTGTCAATATCTCAACTTCCCTCTTGCCTCTTAAACAATGCTAAAAAAACCACCCCTTTACACAACAATCATGTTTTCAAGGTTTGGGTATCAATCATAGATAATAAAGGTTTCAAAATAATAATTAAATCGTATCTAGGTGTGAGATAAATATGACTCTTGTCTTGTCCAATCGGAACAACCCAAGATTCCCACTTGAAATCTCAACCCAATCGGTGTTGAAATAAAAAGTGTTTCACTTAATTATAACAATAGAAATGAAATCAGAGGAGAATAATGTCAAGATAATAAATAATTGAAATATTTATCACACAAATTACAGAAAAATATTATAAGAACAAGTGCTGGAACTCCCTCCCAAGTGTGTGTAGCTCCCTCAAGATGACCGTCCACCGTTTAGCTCAACATCGGGAGGAAGAGGAAGCATGGGTGGAACTCCTTCTTCATTCTTGAGCCCCCTATGAGGATAGGGGAATCCAGAACTTTTATAATGAGGAGAGGGCTCCTATAGATCTCCAAATTGGAAAAACTTCACTCCTTGGTCGAACATGAAAATGGGGTGCCCAATGTACCTTTTTATAGCCAAAATGGGAAGTGGTTTTGGGCACCCATATTTTTATAAACCACTTGGAGAATGACTTTTGGCCATTAGACAATCTAATATCCCTTTTGACAAAACTGGAAAGTTGTATCCCCATGTCTGGACTATCACCACCGAATTTGTTGCACCATTTGGACAAATACATCTCGAGATATGAATAAAATAAATAACGCCACTTTTGACATTGTGCATATTTCGTGTCTTGGAAAGATAAGTTCGGTTGGGTCCCTTAGAAGCCGAATTGGGATTTTGTTTCTTGATATGAAACGTAGAATATAAAATTTTTTACTAGAAAAAAAAATTCAGTCAATTTGGATTCACGGTCTAGTAGCAGTGTGAGGATTAATCCACTGGTGTGCTTGGATCCTGGTGCAGTTTGGCCAATTTCTCTTGGACTTCATCATGGGTACTCCAAATCACCTCCACCTTCAATGATATTATAAAAACAAGTAACATTTCCCTTATTAAAAGTGATAAAAATAAAATAACTGAATAAATCAAGATGTGCATTTTGTTATTATATTTTTGAATTTACAATACTAATTCTGTTTAATACACTAGTGTAAGGGTGAAAATTACACAGTGAATCGTGGTACGATCACTCACCGAGGGGATTCCAATGCATCCAAAAATGTTTTAATTGGAGGTCAGACAACAAAACAGGAGGCCATCCTATCCTCGGTTCACCTGGGCATGCTGTTTTCCGAATGAAGGGGTGAGTTTCGATCCATCTAAGAAAAAACGACACTACCCGATTTAACACAATATAAGAAAAGTACATGGCATGTACTTGATACTACATGTCGTATAACGCCTGTTAATACATGGTTCTAAGAAAAAAACTACATGGAGTGTATCTGGATTATATAGCATGTAACCCCAATTACCCATCGTGCACCTGAGTTACATGGCATGTAGCAATATATTTCCCCCACATACTTAATCACAAACTAAAAAGGGATGATTCATACCAGAAAGGATGGACCGGGTTCTTACAAACTCCCCCCCAGAAATTCATCCCTGAATTTATCTTCCAAGGGTGGACAAGATTGATCTGAGAATAAATCCGGCCACTGAGCACACATGTCCGCCTCTCGCTCTAAGGTCTCATTCTATAAATATCTGTGCTACAATATCACAAATACTAGAGGAACTGAACAGCCTCAAAGAACCTTCATGGTCCTTTCAACTATATGTATAAGATTCCCCTCAAAGGATGCATCAACCTGAAGATCCACCACCTCCATATGAAAAACGTGAGATGAGTTTGAGAGATAGCGGTGAAACTGAGATATATCGAATATGTCAAGCATTAATCGAAACCACTGAGGTAAATGAAACCGATAGGCAGTTGACCATACTCTCTCAAGAATCTTGAATGGCCTGACATATCTCAGTGAAAGCTTACCCTGTCACCTGATCAACATGTGATCCAACCTTGGTGAAACATGAAATAAAACCCAATTCCTGGCATTGAACTCTAGTGTTAATCTATGATGATCGACGTAAAATTTCTAAGGAGACGTTGTAGTGGTAATTCACTTCTAAATCAACTGGACCTACTCAGAGGTCTCCTGTACGAGATGCTGTCACAGTAAAGACTCCTGACACGCCTCCAACAAGAAGAGGGGAGAATGACATGGATTACCATATAGATACTCATAAGGTCCCATATATATCGTCACCTAATAACTATTATTACAATTGAATTAAACCTAGGGAATGTGATTCTCCCAAGAGCCCCCAAAATCTAGGATGCATTCTCACAACATGTCCTCTAGGACATGTATCGTACGCTTCGACTGACCATCAGTCTAAGGGTTGTATAATGTGATCAGAAGCACCTGTATAACTTACCTCTAAAAACATTTCTTGAAATGAGATGTAAATTGGGATTAACTATCATAAATTATAGAGAGAAGGACACCGTGTAGTCGTACCACCTCTTAGATATACAACCTCCCAGATCATCCACAATGAAAGTTTCCTTGATCTGGAATAAATGAGTGAGCCTTGAAATAATTTCAACAAAAATCCACAAAAAATAATTACTTCTAGGAAACCTCAGTAAACAAGTCATTAAATCCATCGTGACACTATCCCACTTCCACTTCGGAATAGGTAACTATTGTAAAATCCCAGAGAGTTACTGATGTTTTGCCTTCACTTTTTGTTAGGAGGAACACATCATAAAACAATTGGCTACCTGTATCTTCATATATGGCCACCAATACTAATTTCATAAGTCATGGTACATCTTGGTGACCCCCAAACGTAATGAAAAAGCTGATGCATGAAACTACCGCATCATCTCCTCTCATATATCCAATAGAACCAAGACACATCCATGTACAGGAAGGATCTCATCATCGCCTACCATCCAACCAAGAGGAGGGTCCTCACCAGACATACTCACCCATAGAACACTACCTTTAGAATTTGATAGATTCCTTATCTTCACTCTATCAGTAGGGTAGTGGTAAAAACTAAGGATGAAAGAAACATCTATCCATGTTTGTTGTGCACCTCCATGGGCATCTTAGAGAATAATGCTATAAGCATCTGATGGCTACTAGCATGCAGTAATACCTTTATTTGAGTCCTCATGCTCAAAGAATAGGCCACTACATTACCTTTCCAGGCATGGAGGAAATAATGAAGTTTAATGACTAAAGGTATTCCACCGACCTTCACTGCTTCATATTCAGATTGTGCTGAGTGAAGATGTACATGAGGATTTTTTGTTCTGTGTAAACTACAAAACTCTCTCCAAAAATGTAATGTATAGAACAATGAAAATCATGAACTACCATAGCTAAATCAAGGCCACATGTCATGTAATTCCTCTAATGTGGCTTCAATTTCCGAGACCCATATGAAACAACCCATTCCCCCGACATAAGCATTGGTCCTAGCCCAATACTTGATGGGTCACAATACATATTGTAACTCTTTATCGGCTCTGAAAAAATCACTATCGACACTGAATTCAATCTCCATTTCAACTCCTAAAAGGATATATTATATTAATATTACCATACATACATTTCAATATTTTTAGTCAGACCCATCAACGACACTACTAAACAGGAGATATCCTGTATGAAATTCATGTAGTAACTAGCCAACCCTACGAAACTTCAAAACTCAAAGAAGTTTTTGGGATGATCCCATAAAACTACTACTCTCACTTCATCTGGATCCACTAATAATCCTATCTCTGATATGATATGACCTAGGATGTGAATCTAATCCATCAAGAAGTGACACTTTCCGAGATTAGCATATAACTGATTTTTTCTCAGTGTACTCAAAATGATATGATGTTTGGTAACATGGTCATGTTTATTGTTATAATACACCAAGATATCATCCACAGAAACCACAAAAAACAAGTCAAGGTAAGTATAGAACACTAAATTCATCATTTCCATGAAAACCGGTGGTGCGTTCGTGAGACCAAATGAAATAAAAAGTTACTCATACATACCATACATACTCTAAAAGGATGTGAAAGGTATGTCTAATGATCTAACATGAAACTAATGATAACATGATGTCAAATAGATCTTAGAGAAAACCTAAGATCCTCATAGATGATCAAAGAGATCATCTATTTTCGGGAGAGGATACCAGTTCTTAACAGTCAACTGGTTCAATTTTTGATAATTCACGCATAGCCTAAGGGTATTATTCACATTTTTTGTAAAACTTCCAGCGAACCCAAAGGATAAGTACTGAGTTGGATTAAACCCTTAGCTTATAAATACTCTAACTACCTCTTGAACTCTTGCAACTCCATCGTATCCATCCCATAAGGTGAAAGTTATACTAGTGTAGCACCTGCAACTAGCTTGATAGAGAACACTACCACTCTCATCAGAGGTAAGCCTAAAAAGTTTTCTGGGAGGAAGAACCTAAAATGATTAAATACTGTTGGAAAATTCATATTTCATGTTACTTGGTCTTTTTGATATAAACTTATAATTTGGGTTGTCATCTTTCCCAACCCATGATTCTCATGTCCAACTTGACTTTCATGGACATCCCATCCACATTTTTGTTAAAACAATCTGCCCTCTCATGATGTAAAACTCACCATGTGGCGATAGAAATTGAAATCATCTTGAAAGGAGACCAACCAGTTCATTATGAGAATGACATCAAAACCTATCATCTCAATGAAATAGAGATCCCATAGGAAGTGACACCTACGAAACTCAAAGGTAAATCCATTAACTAACAGAAACCTGCCGTTATAATCCCTAACAGAGTGTGTAGATTCATAACATCATCAAAATTAATAACAAATATCCCAAGGCTATTCAAAATGGGCACATATATGAAAATATGTGAATCCCCAGTATCAAAAAGTGAAGAATCTAAAATGAAGGAAATAAGAATAGTACCTATGACAATAGAGGGTGCAGGATCTTGCACCTACTGATTCTATTTTACTACATAAGTCAATCATTTACCACATCCCTATGACACTGCCAGTCTACCCTTATCGGATCCACCCTATTTCATCTAAGAAGATGGGGTTATGCTACTATGTCCATGACCACCACCTCGCCTCGAATGGTATAATGGATTCCAATTATTTAACTTATGGGAACCTACTGACCTAGGTTCAGAACAAGAAGTCGATGTAGATCCTCTCTTAGTAGATACCAGTGGAAACTCCCTATATAAGTGTTATAGATGGCCCATAATTACGCAAGAGTGGCACCCCACTGAGTCCATCGGAAAATTGGTATATTATTCCCAAGTCTTCCACACATTTAAAACCTCCCATGGATACCTGAAGATGTGTTCTAACTAATAGAATCGCTAAGGGAAGGATCAAAATGACACTCCCTTCTATTGGTTGACATACTACCAGATCTTGGTGCTGAACCGCCCTGGATCTCACCTCCATATTCCCTCAGATTATGCTCAGTAATCAATTCCTGATTCACTATAGTAGATACAATAGTCAACCAAATGATATTTACTTATGATTAGATGTCATGCGTGAGGACATACTCAAAACACATATCCTTTAATAGATCATCACCCATCAAAATATGTGTGAAGTTATAGAGATTGATAAAGTGATATAAGTAATCCGTAATTAATAAAGTTCCATAATCTAGATTCATAAACTCTCGGGCTCTGTCGGACCTCAGTGTTTTATGACATATGTAATCATAGAAGACTATCTGAAAATTTTCTAATGCAATATCCCGATTATGTTTCATTTTAGTTATAAAATCCCAACTTCTTTTGGAGGAATCACGTAGCATAATTGTAGCGATATTGACCCTCCTTTTAGGAGGCATCTCTAGATTCTCAAAGATCGATAACATGGCCTTTAGCCATGAATTTATAGCCTATGTTCTTCCATCCCCCAAAAAAGTTGGTGGATGATACTACTAGAAAAACCATGTCAGCAGTTCCATAGACATGGAAGGATGTGGTGCTCCTTGAATGGTTTTCATGATCCTCATAAAGCCTTCATGGAATGGTGCATCAGCACCTGCTTCTGGTATAACATATGGTCCCAAAAATGGCATGACTAAGGGATCCACTAGTAGACCATGGCCTACCACCTCTAGGATATGATCATTTCTTCTCTCCTGGCATACAACAGGAGGTCATTGTGGTGTCATGTAAATACAAGTCAAGAACATATCCACACATGAACTAAATAGGAGAAGTAGAACCCTCAATGCTACGAGAAGATGAGTACAAAATTTGTAGAACCCACACACATCGTGCACCCTCAAGATCATACCCGGCCGTTTACCTTCTCCATCCTAGGTGTGTAGCCACCCATGATATATATTGTGTAAGTCATATACATGGAGTTCTATGTAAAAAACAATAATTTATGTGCCCCCCACACATGGATTGACACAAAGTCAGTTACCACATAGCGTGTACTCATGAATGTTTTATTTTATAATAGTAGAACTGATGGCATGTGTTCATAGAACCACATACTGTGTTGTATGGGTTTCCGGATAGTAAACCTCTAAAACTTCCCTAGAACCCCCATTTTTGTAAATTAAACCGAAGGTATCCCAAATTCCATTTCGTGGGGGGATATAATCTTAGAAAATCAATGTTTCACATCAACATATATAGCACAATATAAAAAAATCCAATTTAATATAGCTACATGATCCACCAAAATCCAATCCATTGGGGCCCATACACCTCAGGGACCAAAGTTTGGCATCCATCCAATTTGAACCATATAACATACTAATACCCCTATCACTACAACAGTCATATCTATCACGGTAGATATCACAATAGCATACATATCTATCATGACAGCTTTCACAACATCATGAAATAAATAATGTTATCTAAAAGGCATTGATGGAATGCATGACACGTGATCTCTAACAAGTAACTATTTGAGGCATGAGAAAGAATACCATAATTTCCTTGTGATACAAAAAAATAGAACCAGAATGATATAAATAATAATAGATAAATACATGTGTGTCACCCAGTGGTGAAATCAAATAAACTGTAACAAATCAAAATAAAAAAATCACAATTCAATTTGTGGCAATTTGGATTTTCCCTGTACAGGAGGTAGATACTCCGAGGCACAATTTATTACAAAACTCTATTTCCTTATTATCCTTACCTAATGTATCCAAAAAGTAAGAAAAACTATAAAACCATCCTTTGATACCACTTTGTTACATCTCAAATCCAGATTCCACCCAAAGGTTCCCTGTACCCAGTTGGGAACATGGCCTCAAGCGCATTTCCCCAAATGCCCGAGGTTGTCGACTAGAAGCGACGACCTAGGTGTGATAGCTAGGAAACTATTCCCTCATTGAAAAAGTATAACACAATGCGATACAATAATATAACAATAACGAAAGTAGTAATACCATACAAAAAAATTTAATAGTCGAAGGATGATAATATAAATAACCATATGGAATAGCATACTAATATGATGCCACATGTTACATATTATAGGAAAAAACTAGAACATGTTACACTATATTAATACAAAATATACGTAAAAACACAACAAAAAGGAACAAAATGAACTCAAAAGCATCAAAAGTCTTGGCTTGGTCCTATGCTCACCTGCTCGTAATCAGAAAAAAGTACCTGTAGAAGGGTTCTTACCCTTATCAACACCTATGACAACATAATCTATTTGGGACCAAGAACATGAACCAAATACGGTGTGAGACTACATCCCTGTAGGAAACCACCCAAGGTCTATTCCAATATATCAGTATATATATATATATATATATATATATATATAATAGACAATGTGAAATAATGAAAGTAGTAAACTAGAAATTTCTCAAATGTACACAGTCCTGCAAGAACTTCTTTTCATTTATATTAATTTCTTATTCATTTACAATTAAATTACATTAAATTATATAAGTCTCAATATCTATCCTAAGTCTGATGATCCTTGTATAAATATAATCAAAGAAAATTTCTCAAAATATCTAAACATGTGTAAGTGAAGACTGAATCCATGCTTGTTCTTTGTCTTGGAAGACACATCATAAGTCATTTCATTTCAATATTTAATTATTATTAAATGTCTACTCATGAATTATAAATAGTTTCCAGTAGAGTGCATCCTTGGTATCCCTCACTGGATTCAAGATTATCTCGACATTTATTCGTGAGCCGGAAGACTACATATATGGCTCTCTCATGAATTTTCAAGATAATACCCTCTTTGAGTCGATAAATGTGATTTTAACCAAGTCCATGGTTCACCTAAGGTATAAAATAAAATAGTCATATGAGCCTGACCATTAATTTTAACATGAGGATATGGAGTTCCCATTTCTATTTACCCCTTTATCATTTTATATAATAAGAAACACATGTAAATTAAAATATTACATGAATTTATCATCACTAACTCACATGGGAAATTCATATCATGAGAAACACATGTAAATTAAACTATTAAATGGCTTAGTATTTAATCAAATTATTTTTATAAAACCCAAAAAGGTAATTTATGGCATGCCTCTTAGGCATCCTATGCCAAACAACCATAAACAGTCATTCACAGGAAACACACCAATGGAATGGCACTTAATCAAGGTAAACAAACCTAAACATTCTTTAAAAATAATAATCAATTACCAAAAAACAATAGGAAATAGTAATAGATAATATTCATTCAAGTCAACGCCCTAATAATGGGTGCAGAACACTTCAACACACATATTCAACTTGATAATTAGTGAAAGGCATGAGACCACCTACCTCGTGCTAGTATGAATCTCCTCGCCCAACGTTAACTTATAATTCAACCGAGAAAATATTAGATCTAAAAAATGAGCACAAAATATCAAGACTCGATAACTATGTCAAGAGAATAAATCTTGTAGAATGACTTGAGTTGTATTGAGAGATCACAGATGGGATTCCAACACATCCGGCATTGTTCAAATAGGTGGTCGGACGATGAAAAGAAAGGTCAACCTATCCTCGGATCACCTGACCGCACTGTTCATCGAAAAAAGGGGTGAGTTTCTATCCGTATAATCAAAACATCTTAACTAATAGATTTAACATAAAAAATTACACATCATGTACTTGAAACTACACATCGTGTGGTGCCTGTTTTTGTATGGTTCCTGGATAAACCACTACATGGTGTGTATCAGTATTATACGGATTGTAACCCTAATTACATGGTGTGAACCTAGGTTACATAACTTTTAACCCTCTTTTTCCTTCACTTACATAAGCACAACCTAAAAGGGGAAGATTTTTACCTCAATGTAAGAACCATGATCTTACTAAAATTCTAATAAGTATAGAAAATTTTAATATTAAAATTTAATTATAAATTCATTAAAATAACCTAAAATATTTAAAGAGTAATATAATTAATCCAATTTTACATTAAAAACAATTTATAATTTAATTTATCCTTTTAAATTAGTTAAACGAAATGGAAGTTTTCAATAAAAATCTATATTTTTTCAATATACATCAAATATGAAACTTTTCAAAAAAATCCTAAAATTTACACTATGATAAATTTTATATGTTTATTTAAAAATTTTAGTTCATTTTGTAAAATAAATTTTCTACAATTTTCCAAAACTAATTTAAATTATGTGTGAAAAGCATGACAAAACCGTTTTTAATAATGTTTCCCAAAAAAAATTTATTTTTTATTCAAATGATTCATATTTTATTTATAATTAATATATAAATATGATCTTTAAAATTAAGGAATTACCATTCAGACTATCCAATTTTATGGATATTTTATTATGGTGAACTATATTATGGTTCATTTAGACTCGGGGATGCGTGTTCTATAATCTATTGAAGATATCAAATTTCATTAGAAAGAAATAAATCATAAAGTCTTAGGGTGTTATATTATCATAAATTATTTGTGTTTTGTCTAATATATGCTACCAAAAAAAATTATTCTTTTAAAATTTTAGGGGGTAACATTATTTCCATAATCAATAAAATTGATCCTTGAAATTTAAACATGATCTTTGAAATTAAGGGTTTAGCATTTTTAAATACCATTTTATAAAAACCCACATCATAAAAGGGTTAATAAAAAATCCAATTGATAATAAAAAAATTTCAATTCTATGAACATATAGAATAACACATAACTTTGTTTATATGTATGGAAAAATATGTTCCATTTGAATATACGGATATGAAATAAAAGTGAAATTAATTATAAAGAGTGGTAGAGACCATTGATCATAATAAAGTAAATGATAAATAGAATGTTATTGTAGAAGAAGTCTTCCAGATCAAATATAAATTGGAATATGTTAATAGGGTGTATGAGAGAATAACTGTAGTTGATATCAATTTGGATAAAAGGGTGTGGATCAATAAAAAGGATGGAATTTCAGATCATGGATTCAATGAAAGGAAGATCAATTTGGAGGAATACATTCAGACATTGAAAAAATGACCTATCATTTAAAATATATTTTCAATGATGATATGGATACAAAGGTAACCACACTAAAATGGGGGCTATATAGGGTGAGTGATTCCAAAAATATTTAATTATTTTTCAATGATTTTGTGATTTCTTTCTATGTTTAATGTCTTTTTTTTCTGAACTTATGTAGATTCTCAATTATTTCACAAAATATCATTTTGAAACCAAAAAATTAATTTTTAGTTAGTCAATGGATATTTAACGACCTAAAAATTATAAATATACTATGATTTAAAAGACCATTTGATACATATGATATTAACGTAATAGGACAAGTTTTTTGTTTCCAGATCCATTTTCTTAATAGGGTTGGGGTACGAAGCCCCAATCTATTGATAAAAAAGGTTCAAGTAGATAGGCAGTAGATCCCTTTTCCTAATGTTTAGGAATTACTTTACCATCTTGAAAATGATCATAATAAATTATACATACTTGATATCTTTCTATTTCATAATCATAATTTGAACCTCTGATTTCACTTCAATAAATTTATACTTCATTTCATACTATAAGAAATAAATATCCAAAAAATATTTTTTATTCTTGAAGCACTAAAATTTACATTAAAAAGATCACCATGTTCATAAAAGAGTGGAAATTAGTTATGAATATCTCAAAATATTTTCCAAAAACAATATTTTTAGAATATCTTATCTAATATAATATATTAAATTCATAAACATTATGAGTAACACCGCCAGTTCATCATTAATATTTACCCATAAAATCATTGAAGTCAAAATAATGATATATTAACCAGGACATCATATAGTCCAATGGTAGGTTAAGTACCCATGTCTCCCTTTAGTTATGGGTTGAATTCCCATGGCCTTGTCAAATACGATGGTTTTTCACCCATTATTATGGTTTTTCATTTTCAAAAATAATATTTATATAATCCCTATAACACATTTAAATTATAATAACCTATAATTGCCTTAAAATAAAAGATAACATAAACCCTAATGTCTACTTATATCATTAAAATTATTCCAAAAAAGTAATATAATCCTCCTTTAAACAAGTTTTTTATTGAAACATAAAATAAAATAATGGGATGTATTCTAATAAGTTTCTCCCAAAATATCCTTAATATTGGTGGAGTCCTATCAAATAAAACCTAAAAGTGGTATTTAATACTTTTAAATTATGATCAATCTTGAAATAAAAAACCCATGATGGTATCCTTAAACTTTATGTTAATTAATATATATATTCTTCTAAAATATAACACCATACATAGATATTTACTAACTCTTATAACTAAAATACCATTGGTAAAAATACTTTTACAATTTAATTCTTGAATCCCAATATATAAATACTTTAACTTAATTTTTTCAACATAAGTCTTTCATTGGTCTAGGGGTTAGTCTTGAGAAGAGGTAATTGACTTAGATAATTCCTAGGTTCCCCAAATTTAAGACAAAAGACTATAAATGAACCCATAGGAATAAATTGAATTCTTTCAATTTTAATATTCATTTCTCAGGATAAATTCATTACATTATGCCCAAATTTTCTAGACATAAATCATTTTAAAAATATCTTGAGACACCTTACTAGGTATATGTTCCCAAAATTATGATATAAATAAAATTAATCTTTCTTTCCACTCTAGTATATACCACTCAAGCTCTTATAAAAATCCATCCATCTCTTTTTCGGTGATCATGATAGTTAGTGAAGTTATAGAATCATAATCAATTTTAGGATAATTGATTTGAAATAATCATGATATCTCTCACTCCTATCATCAATCCATTTTTTTTCTCATAGTAACAACATTTTTCTTTATGAAAAATGTTAACACGTTTACTTTTTCTTCAAACCATTAACTAAAATTAAAAATAATAGTGTTCAAAATAAATAATCATAGTTGTAAAAACAGATAATAATATATAGAATTTCTAAAGAAAGAATCATTATTTTCAATATAAGACACCATTGTTTTAATATAGTTTACTCAATATCATTATATATATTAAAATAATTCATAATGGTTGGTAAATAAAAAGTGAATTATCCAAATAATATCCCATGATACTGTCATAATAGGTTCCTAATGATGCTTATTTTTTGTACTATGTAATGCTCGAGTAAAACCCAACACACATTTCTCTAGGTTATTACCCTAGGTACTTATATTCCAGAACCAAATCCACTTGTAGTATATAGACATGGATGTATTACTAGGAAAAACTACATAATATCAACCATAAGAAAATTAGGATGTTCATCTATAAATATCATAAAATTATTTCATATGGTTATGTTCTATATTCTATGATTCCATAAATCTTGATCCAAATGATTATACTAAAATTCCTATAATAAAAAAATAAATTCCTCAACCGAACTAGCTCAGATATGGTGTCCACTTCATTATATATTCATAAGATGCAAGGATCTACATACCGAAAGATGAAATAGTTTATTAGTCTTGATAAACTATATAAAAACATGATTCCAATACTACATTTGAATAAAAAATTAAAAAACAATTGGCCAATAATACCATTATTACCTTTATCATATGAATTCATATTAGTCATAATGCATTTCCTATATTCTTGGGAAAAAAAATAATGGTGAGCTCAAATTCTCAGTAAGAGTTATGTAAATCATAAGCCATAATGAATAAATAATGAATAATCAATATGACATAATCAACCTGTCAAGGTAAATAACTGAGAAAACATTGAATTTAATCGATAAATAGAAATTAAAATCCATCCATAGATAATATTATTGAAAAAAAAATCATGGATAATATGATAAGGTATAATCAATATGGAATGGGAAATAACTAAAAACACATTCCATTTAGTCAATAAACTGAGATTGAAATGCATCTTGAAAAAATATCATTATGAAAATATAACTAATAATAATAACTGAACTCTTAATGAAGGAAATTATTAGTTAGTGGATTTCATGATTTTATGAATCCAGATACCTCTACTATTAATTATTTTTCACAATAAAGTTTAAAAATATTTGGTAGGTATACACTAGACACCTAATAAACTAACGCTAGGAAACTGATTAGACTCATGAGAATATAGATGTATCGAGGGGATATATATAACTGGTCCCCACCAGAATCTTTATTTCCAAATAATTCCTCATATAAATAAAAATTTATTTTATTTATGAATTAAAATTCCTTATCATCCAATATATGGACTTAGTAAAGGATATAGATTTATCAATATTTCTATAGATAATCAAATAACTTTGAAACTAAAAACCATTTATAAAAATAGTGTACAGTTTAGGAAATAATTAGAAAAATCATACAAGAATGTGGATATTAAATAAAAATGTAATTTCTAAAGAAAATTCTTTACAAGAATGTTATGGTTTCAACAGAAAGTAAGAAATCACAAATGAAATTGAGATTGCACAATAATTTTTACTTCTTTGGTAACCTTAAAATAGTAACCCCTTGTATAATAAAGTTGAAATGAAACATTAATCATCATGGATATCATAATTAATGTTAAATGCATAAAAGTTATAGTATATATACTACATAAAAGTTAATAGGTTCATATTAATCAATATTATTCAATGAAATGGAAATTGTGACGAAATACAGTATAACGATCATAAAATGGAAGTGATAATTAATGAATGAATAAATTATTTATAAAAATGTAAATAAATGTATATATGTGGAAATAAAACATAATATATTCAAAATTACTACTCACATTATATATGAATATCAAAGACAATAAGGTAGTAATGTAACCCAATGAAAAAACAGAGTTATGAAATTTTGTACCACTTAGTAATTTTCAAGTCAAATCCACTTGGATGAAATAATTAAAACTAAAACTTAAAATACCATTAATTATGATGTATTAGTGATATTTTATCTAAAATTAAAAATATATACGCTTAATAAATTAAATTAGGTGCATAACATTATAATATTCCTCAATGAAGGGAAATTGAGATGAAGTCCATTACGTCATGATTCCTTTTGGTTTTACATGATTTAAAAACCATTATAGTGGTTATATATATGTTATTAACTTATATAAGAACCATATTAAAATTTATAATATGATATATAATCCTTATATTTTATCTTACCACTTATTCTTTGATTACTATTCATTATTTTTGTTGTTTTTTGAGTGACAACTGCCTTGTTTTTTATTCATGTTTTATGGTAAAAGTTTCAAATATTTAGAATATTATATAGTTACATAATCTACATAATGATAATAATTTTATAAATATAATTTTTTCATTAGATAAATTCTTATAATAATTATTTATATTTTAACATAGAGAATAGATCGTATCGCTTCATGGACAAGGTAGGTTGTACGTACGCACGAGAGACATTATCATTCCATTAATGATGAAAGCTAAATAATTTAGTGGTATATTAATTTTAAAGAATAAAAATAATTCTTTATATATCAGATATATACATTATGTTTATCATTATTACATTCCATGTAAATCGTAAGTTAAAAAATAATCATATTGTTTCACGAGGTGGTGTCGTACACACGAGTGATATTATCAAATTTTAAATAGAATGGAACATTATAATTTATATGTGATATTAAAATTATAAAAAAATTTAAATTTCTTAAATATAATATATATATGTTAAATACAAAATTATATTCATCCTTGAATGTTTTTTATGGAATAAGAATTACATCGGTTCACGAGGTGGTAGTCCGTTGTACACATGATCGACGATTTATTTTCTAATTTGATGTAAGAGGATATAAATGTAGGTCATGTAATTAACATAATAAAATCTCATTAAATGGATGAGTCTATGATTATTATATAATAATAGTTTAATTATATTTAAATTATGTGTAATATTAAACAAAATAAAATGCTTGTTTAATAACATTACCTCTTATTCGAATAACATTGTATGTTTTTCACCAAACTGCCTACTAGGATGGATTTTTGGTAAAAAAAATGGATATAACATGTTATTATGGTATATATGATATTATTATGGAAGTTAAAGGCTTAACCAAATGGCATTGTAAGTGTGAATAAGGGAGAGGAGGGTGGCCTTTTATAAGTTGGGGATAGGATACACATGGAATTTTTGAAAAAAATCAATTTCACCCAATTTTTTGTAACAAACAAACCGTCCAAAATGGTTTATTATAAAAAATAAGAGGTTTAAGGTCTTTTTATTTCTAAAAATGGGAGTTTTAAATGTTTTTAGGCCATTTTAACTATTATATTTTTAGTTTATCCCCTCCAAAAATCAGTTTTTACCTCAACTGCAGTAATTAATTGTTACTACTTTAACTATTTATAATGGGAAAAAATTATTTGAAATTATTAGATAATAAAATTTTTTATGATCTCGAATATTCAATCCATTTTTCCAAAATCATTTTACATAAGTGGAATAATTCAATTTAAAATTAGACCAATATGTGTGATGAAAAAGTGGGTTTTCAAAGAGAAAATTCTCATAAGTATATATAGTTTAAATATAATCCTTTAATATGAAATTAATTATAATGACCTCAATTAGTTAAACAGTAATATTATAGAACTAATTTTACTTAATAAATAATTAAAAATATAATTTAACACTGTAAATAATTTAAATAGAAAGTCAATTTTTAATTAAAATGAGTATTTTTAACTATTAATCGAAAAGTGAATCTTTTTACAAAAATCAAAAACACATTTCCCTAAGTTGGTTTTTATATGATGATTTAAAAAATTAATTTAATTTTTAAAATAAATTTTCATAGATTATAAAAAATGGATTTTAAAATATGTGAACCATTTGTTTAGGAAAAATAGTTCTTTAAAAAATCCCTTATCCATTTAAATATTTATTATTTTATTTCTAATTATTAAGTAATTATAATTTTTATAATTTAGTTAGTACTATTAATACCCACTAATATAAGATATAGGTTATAATGGTATACCATATTATGGTTAATTTGGACTCCAGGTTTTGTGTTCTATAAGCTATTAATGAGATCAAATTTATTGAAAAATAATTATATCATAAAGTCTCAGGATGTCGTATTATTTTATAATATTCATGTTACATGTCATATATAATATCGAACCCAGATTTATTATTTTCAAATCATAGGCTGTTAAAGTTTCTTACTGTCACACTCTCTACTTTTCTTAGTTTTATCTATTTTAATCTTAGTGCGTGGGATTTTTTTTATTTTTCCCCTTGGAAGGTACATTATTAGAGGTATCATGTTTCATTTTAAATGATTTAAGTGGGAAATTTTTTATATTAACTACTTTAAAAAATAAAAAATTTAGGGGAGTTTTCTCTTTCTCACTTCATAAATATATACATTTTAAATTCAATACGTGCTTCCCTGAACTAATATTTTTTATTCTATTTTTAAAAATAGGATTATTTATGAAAATTAAGTGTTGGGGAATGATTCCACTTGTTTATTTTGTTAAAATTAATCCATATAACATATTATGGTGTTATTATTTCTGGATTTTGTTTATAGAAAATTATTTTTAACCAATTCAATAACTGTTTTTGGAACCCCTTATTTTATTTCATTTTTGGAAGTCAATGTTTAATGGGTTACATGATTGATCTTATTTGAAAATAATTTTTTTATTCTTAAGAGAAAAAGAATTTAAAAATTAATTTCATTTTTCATAAAGTGTTTAAAGTTGTGTAAAATACTATTTGAATTTAGTTATGACCCATTTGACATGTCATAGAACTACTGAATTTAAAATATATTTTAAAAAACATGGACAAAAGTTTTCTTTCACCTTAAGTTTCAACAATGGGGAATTTTTTTGATTTTAAGTGTGTGGGGGGGATCTTCTGAATTTATCATATTTGTATTTTAATGTACACCTGTAAAGAAATCAATTAAATATTAAAAGTATGGGAATTTTAAAAGATTTTACCATATTTTTTGTTGGGATAGTTTTTTATTATGTTTTAATATTGTGATGTTGATTTGAGGAGGTTATTATTTATAAATCTATATATTTAATTGGTCACATAATATTAATTTCACCTTTAAATTTTTTTTTATGTAAACTTGTGAAAAAAATTATAGAACTATCAGGGGCTTTGAACTTTTTGGTTTGAATTAAAAACATAAGATATGAATGAAAATTGATTATGAAATTTTAATCCTATTTGAGGATGATAAAATTATTTTAATATATTGTTCTTTATTTATCAACATTTTGATGAGATACTTATTCGACCAATAAATGTTCATTATACCACATCAAATAGAGTGTATAATTATTGTGATCCCATTAATTATGTGAGTCTTTTAAACTTGAGGTAAAAAATTGTTTGAACCTCTAGTTGGATGAAATTTGTTGTTTTTTTATTTATTTTAAAAATATTCAATTTGAATAATTTTTAAAAAATATGAAACTAATTTTTTACTAAACCATTTAATTTTGTTGGTGAAATCACATTTTCAACTTGACAGAGTCTTTGAGGTAAATCTTCTTAAGGAATGATTCCTTGTATAATTCAACTTTTTCACTCATATGATTTATTAGTTTCTAATAATTTTTTTAAATAATTTATTTAGAATAAGAAATTATTATGTGTGAGGGAATTTGATGTGGATTTATTTCAATACATGTTTTCCACATCATTTTTATTAACATAATGTATTTTTTATTAAAAATTATTATTTTGTGGATAAATATTTATTTTTTATTATTCTGAGTGACATGTTTTATTCCTTTAATATTATTATTAATGTGATGTATTTTTTTTCTTAAATGATTTAATTTAATTATTGAAATGATTAGTTAAATTATATTTCTTGATTAAATTAATTATCTATATTTATTACTGAAATTTATTTAATTCTAAATTAATTTTTAAATTTGTAAATTAAATTATTCTATTCATATTGTGGATTATATATTTAATTTATCAACTATATTAATGTTTAACTATATATTTTTATGTTTTTATTATTAAATATTTCAATCTTTATTACTTGGAAATTTATTATATATCATTTTAGTTTTATTAACTGAGTTAGTAAATTTAATATTTTTATTTTAATGTTTTTATCTATTAAATTTAATTTTAATTCTAATTTTAACCCTTCATTTTTATTATATTTCTTTTTAAATTACAATGTTAAAGTATTTTTAATTTATATTATTTATATCAACTTAATTAATCAATTTCTATATTTAGAAGAATCATCATAAGGGAAATTTCAAGAATTACAGCTCATGTTTATGATTCTAAAGTTCCATCATGTATTTAATTGGCATGTAATTTAATATAGTGAAATTTCTACATAGGATAATTATCCAATTATCCATGTATCTAAATTATTAACTTAAAAATAAAAAAGATAATTTGGCGGGAACATAACTATTTCAAAAAAACTCATGAAACCAAACCTTAAATAGAATTGAACCATTCAGACTGAACATATCATAATCTACCCAAAATTTGAACAACTACCTGATGAAACCAAGAATCCCAACCATTTTGAAGACAAACTCATATCCACTGATTGGTGAGTCATGAAATGTCGAGTTTGAGTGAACATGACTATTCCACCAATTTAACTAATGATACTGTTGATGATGATCCTAGGTAGAATAAGCTCGAGCGACATCGTGTTGAGATAGAACTGAGTCTGAAACATCATTGATGACTTCTTAAGCTTAGTTTTTAAAAGTTTTATTGCCTGATAACAATGATAAGGTGGAGATTTGGATCTTTGATCAAGAGATATAATGTCATGAAATTTATGAGTTCCAACATTGGCAGATGTTCAGATGAATCTTGATCAATATTAGACGACACATAACATATTCCCAGCTTAATTTATAAACAAAAGGCCACCCAATATTGAATAAAGAAAACCTTAATTTATGGTTTTAGTGCAAAAGTTGTTGAATAAAAAATATATGGATTTTAATATGATTCTATTTAAGATCGTGTGAGTAGAAGAAGTGGTTTTTTGAATTATATTTCAGGTGTATGTTAAAGACAGTGAGTCCACAAGAATCTATTTTTCTATATTTGTAATAATTGTCCTGGTCTCATGAATGTTTATCAAATAAATGATTCCACGAGTTTTTTGAGGTGATTTTGGTTTATCTTGATCTTATGATCATTATAGGTGGATACTTCTTGCAAGAGGTTGATACATTGAGCCACATATAGTTTTATAATGTCCAAATGGTTCTTAGTGCTTCTTTTATTTTGGTGAGATTTTTTCATGAAGTCTCCATGGTTTGATAATGATGACTAGATTAATTTAAGATATTATAGTGTTTTCTTTGTGAAATTATAGACACATGTATTCTTGAAATAAAAATAATTTTAAACAAATATGAGAAAGTGATGTTAAGGTGATTGCTAGTATAAATTAATGAAAAATGTGATTCTTTTAGAACCACATTGGTTGTTTTGATAAAGTTATATGATCTAGGAAAAAAATCCATAAAATATTATTTCATTACACAGTCACTAGTTTATGTGGCATATATATCAAGGATTGTTTGTTAGAATAAAATATGACTCCACTATTAGTCACTAATATGTTTTTATACAGACACAATTTTGGAATTTAGTGATAGATTATCCATAGTCTAGAACTTGTTATTTTCTTAATGAGCATAAGATAGACATAATATAAGAGAGAAATTTAAAGATAATGTGAGGGGAAGAATATTCAACTCTCTATTTCCATTATCATCTTCTCTATCTCCATTTCATTTTATTATTCTTGTTTCTTGACAAGAAAATATACATTTAAATTTATTATTGGAAAATTAAACTCCAATTTTTGTATTACTTTATCACATCCTTGATTAATAAATTTTTTACCTCTTTATATTTCATTTAAAACATAAGAATCATTCCATGAAATCAATTCAATCAAATATTCTTTAAACATTACAAGATCAGAGGAATCTCAAATATGGTAAGCTATAAGAATAATCCATCAACTAGATTAAACTATTGGAAAGAAATATTAATATATCCATTTTTTTATATTTTTTATGCAATTAAATTTTTATGAAATAATGAAATATTTTTGCATAACTATTTAAATTCCATTTTTATTTTATTATTTTTTCTTAATATGTTCATTATATTATCTCAATCTCTATCTTGTTTCACATTATCCTTTTTTGATTCTTTCTGTGTGTGTTATGATAAAAAAAGAATATAAAAATTCTCAAATAAATTTTTAATAATATATAATTAATTAATCCCTAATATATTCTTAATGTCTTTACCTTGGGTTCGACCCTAGTTTTCATTGTCCTTGTATGTAGTATGATAAATAAATTAAAATTTCATCAGTATTTCAATAAGGACTCTATGATTAAAAATCACTTAGAATTCCAATTCACTCAATGGATGAGAATTTATTGACATTCACTGAAACCCTAATAATATTATCAATTTATTTAAATAGGATTCAATGGATCTCATTTATTATATGTGAAATTTGATGATTCCAATTTCTAAAATTAGAAATATTATTAAAAATAGGCCATGAATGGAATTTATAGTTCACATAGAGGTACATCTAGCTGGGGAATTTTTGTTAATATCCCTTAAAAGTGGTAGGACAAATGAAGGATGTGCCGAATAAAAGAGGAAAATAAATGAGAAGAAATAATCACAAATAATTAAATAAGAGGAAAATATTTAATAAAGGACAAGAAATAAAAATAATAAGTTACAAATAATCCCCTTATCCTTACAAAACCTCCACTACAATTCCTAAAATGTATGAGGTAATAATATATTAATGAAATATGAAGTATAAATATGGAAATTTTAAAGAATATTCATATTATCTATCCTATTGTAGATGAATTAAATAATATTCCCAAATATAAAAATTTCAAAAATGAGTATGTTTAATTCAAGAATAATCTTAATGGAATGGACATATTACCACATAAAGGATATGTTTTAGAAATGGTCTCAAGGATTCTGCTAAAGAAGAAGGAAAACCTCATGAGGGTTTTAAATCATTATGAATATTTGATCACATAATTCTGTAAAATATTCTTGTTATTTATACATGACTATGAAAATAATTTTATACTCAACAATCAAGGGATTGATATCGGATAGAAAGAGGACCACAAATATTTCTCTTCAATTGATGAACACAATTCTGGGAAAACTATGATGTTATGTTAAGGATTTTTTTTGTTAAAGTGTATATATTATTTCTTTTCACTACCATTCTTATTATTGAGATTGATGAGGAGAAAAAATCCCTTTACCATAGAATGAAATTTTCTGAATTAATACGAGAATTTAGTAAGGTTGAATACAGTAAATTATCTTAAAATTAGTGGTGAGTATTCTAAGACTAATGCTCCTCTAGAATAGATAAATTACGCTAAATAAGGAGAGGATTTGAGAGTGAAAGAATATATAAATAGTATATGATGTCGATATTTATTAGAGGAATGAATTAATATCTATAAGTAAGAAAATAAAATGAAAAATTGAAGAAAATAAGTAGATAAAATCTTCTCGAGAGGATAAAATATTTATCTATGTATTTCAATAAAGAAGATTTAAAAGAGGTAATTTTTTTGGCCAACCCGCGAGTTAATATTTTAATATTGAAAAATGAATTTTGGGTTGATCATATGGATTTATATGAGGTTATACATAATTTAATAGTTATTCCAATTTCATGGAATGGAAGAAGACCCACCAATGCGAAGGAGAGTCAAATTTGACTATTCATATAATCAAATCAGGTAGCTTCATTCCATAATTACATTATATGACGAAAGGTGAGTTAATGTCTATAAACATGAATTTAATGGAAGGACTTATGATAGGTAGCACATATATTTATTGATGTATTCTTATTTATTCAATAAGATTCATTTTAGGATGTTAATTTAAAAATTTATTTAAAGTTGTATATTAAATATCCCATATATAGTTAATCTTTACTACAATGGATATTGTAATTTCTCTGGTTTATTTTGATTTTATATGTCCATAATGTTGATGAAGAAAGGATCAAGGTGATACGAATATTAGAGAAAAGTGATAAAGAGGAATATCTTCAATGGATTTTGGATTATTTCTTTAATTACTTTAAATTCATAAATTCAATACATTGTTTTCTTGAGTTTTATTATTAGAAATTATATTCCACACTTATATTTCACACATTTTAAGATCTATAATGAAACTATTTACTTATAAATATCATTATAACTTATTTGAAGTTTATTTTTTGATGGAATTTAAGGTGTTACATGATGTGTGGATAAGAAAACAAATCATGAATATATTTATTTTATGAATCATTATTTCAGAAGATTCATTTACTTCTTATATAAATGAAGTATCACGAGATGTCATCATGGTTTGATTTTATATAGTGTTTTTTTATTGAATTACTATAATTTTTAATTCAATGAGTGAATGTGTGATATTGTTCTTTTCATTCCCAAGAGAATTCTAAACCTATTTTCATGTTCTTTTTAACATCACGCTACTTGGGAGATATTTAATTCATACATACTATAAGGAATTTAATTGGTATATTTTCAATAACATGAAAGAACAAATTAAAATTAAAATTAATGACACATTTTTTATTTGAACCATTTATAAATTTGAAATAGACCTATACACTTTTTATTTCTTCCGGGCCAATAAAACCATGAATGAACTTGAATGGATAGACACAATAAAAGAATATGTGTCATTTATACATAATCCTTAGTATTTTTCCTTGCTTTATAATGGAATTTGTGTTATGGAAGATTTTATTCCATGATTTTAATTGGTTTAAATATTTCACTGGAAAATTTAAATATTTTTATAGTTATCCTTGGTTATGAGGGAAAGGGTCATAAATCAACTTTAATTTTGTTTTATCACCAACCCCTTCAATATGAAAAATTAAAAAATATAATAATATCTGATAATAAGTGGGGATTATTTTATTATTATTACTAGTATTATAGAAATTATTATTTTTCATTGAGACAAGGAATAAGAGTTGTTTTGTTCTATAATTTTGGATTTTTATTTTCAAGGTATGAAATTTTCATTGAGCATTATAGTATATGTCATGAATTATAATTTAGAGTTTAACCTATTTTTCAAGCATTATGTTTTTTCACACTAATTAACCCTACAAAATAATCCTCAAAATCATTTTAATTTTTTTAAATCCATTATTATAGCACCAATACATTATATATATATTTATTTCAAATAAATTTGTATAATTGGATAGATTTCTTTACGCATAACTTGTAGTTTAACTAAACAACATTATAATATGACCTTTATAATATACTTGTTATATTAGTAGGTATGAATAGAATTATCCACATTATAATATATATAGATATACGTTTATATATTTATAATTTGTTTTCTTAATTCATTGAGAAATTCATATGAAATAATCATTAAATGCAAATAAAATTATTTAATGATTAAAATAGATATTTATATATATATTTATCCCGGTGTTATACATTTTCTAAAAAATATTTATAACTTCTAAAAAATTATTTAAAATAAATTAATCAGTAATTTTTTAATAATTAATAATAAATTTTTTATCTAATGTTTAGAAATAAAGGTAAATCATTTTAAGGACACAATATATTTATCTTCGAAAACCTTGTTTTTATGTGCATAATTTGTTTTTATCATAAAAAATTAAATAAATCACCATTAATTAATGAAGAAAATGAAATATATAGGTTAAAAATTAATTAAAATAATGTAATATTAATAAAATACTTTTTTCAAGGAAATAAATGAAATCCGATTATGTTTTATTATTAAAAAAATTCATTTTCCTAAAAAATATTTTTATTGTGTTTTTTAGAATTATTTTCATGTTAATTTATACAAATTATAGAAATTACATTTGATAAAATGGATGAAAAATTTTTATTCATAGTTTCCAAATTTTTTAATTAGATCAATTTTATTTTTGAGAATAATGAATAGTAATAATAGTAACAATTTATTAGAACAATTTGGGTTAAAATGAGTTAACGAAGGGGGTTAAACTAATAGATATGGGTAAAAATAGAAATATAATTATGTATAAATCTTAATATATTAATATATTCAGAACTTATATTATATTTAATTACAATTCATGGCTATATGTTTCCATTTCCATAATAATGTGGATTTTTAACATTTAAATATGTTAAGTAATTCCATATGTGTCCTTCCCTTTACATATAAAAAAACATCTTAAACCCTATTATTCACACAATTTGATACCATTATATTGTCAAATGCCAATGAAAAAACATTCCTATTTTTATTCCCTTATTTATTTATCTTATGTTGTTACCCTAATACTATGTTTAGAAGGTATAATGTGTAAGCTAAAGGTGGATTGTAAAAGAGGTGGAAATCGTATAACCTGAATCTTTCGACGATTATTTCTTCTTAAACTTCATATAATTTTTTTTCCATCCTAACATAATTAACATAAAGTCACGAAAATACAAATATTTATTTTTCATTATGGGACAACCATCATCCATTTTTTCCATCAAATGGGAAATGAAAGTATCGCTTGTGCGTACATGTAGAGAACTGCCTTTACATAGCGATATCATTAATTTTCAATAAAAACATCACACTGAGGTATATAATGATGGATTTATTAAATTTATACTATATTTATTATATAAATATTATTTTGGGATAAAAAAATATTTTTTATTTTCCCCTTACATTACTTCTAAAATGAAAACTATGTTCCTACATAGGTATAAACTATTATATCCCTTAATGGTTTAATTCATTTATCTATCATTGGATTTTATGGATGGTTATAAATATGTATGTAATGAACATATATTATCTTTATTTTAGTAATAATATAATATTTATTATTGATCTACGATCAATATGAAATCATAATAACTAGAAATTCAAAACATAGACGAAAAATTATGTAGTTGACACCAGAAATGATGATGATTATGAAAGATTGTTAATGAACCAATGAAAATATATAATAAATATCCAAATTATGGATTTATGAGTATGAATATGATTTTTTATATAAGAAATTTAAATTTATATTTAGTATTCATGAGGTCAAAATAACTTATAAAGCAATTCAGACCCAATGTAGGTGTTTATGTTACAATCTAACATTTTACTAGGATTTTTTATGCTTAAATTTACTATGATGAAATTATATGATATATATATGTATATATAATATTATAAATGTTAGGTCCACTAGGATGAGTACCCTGAGAGAGGGAGGGGGGGTGAATCAGGGTATGACTAATTCAAAATTAAAGCTCGTTCTGATCTTGTTTCACTATTAAGCAAAAAACTCTTCTCTCAATTTCCTATTTCACAATATTAACTGAAGGTAAAGCATACACAGGACACAACAATTTTTACTTGGTTCACCCGCACTGGGCTACATCCAAGGAGAATACGCCGACAAGTTGTTGGTCGTACCAAATTCCATTAAACTTCACTAGCTGTGGATTACAAGGTTCGGGTACAGTCACTCTGTCCCAGGCTCACTGCCTTTACAAGATTTAGGGTCAGCTCACTGCTTTCCCAAGGGTCACTCCCTGTTTCTCTCTCTCTGGATAACTGCCAGTGGGGAGGAGAACCTTCTTCCTCTTCCTTTCCTCACTACGTTGGAAATGATCCACTCATAGTTTATAGACCTGTAGGTCTCTTCATTTGCATGAAGGAATTCATCTTTTCTTTATGTAGATGCTCTGTTGAAGTTCAACTTTCACCCGTAGATGAATCTCTCTTTGCACCGAAGGTATCGAGAAAACATCCAGCTTCCACACAGCTGGAAAATCACTACCGGAAATAAACCTTACTTGGCGCATAAGTCTAACTCGGTGCGCAAGTATCGACACGCAAGTCACAACGGGTGCGCAAGTCCACCTCAGACACTTGCATGACACAAGCTTCCCCAACTCCAAACTTGCGTGACTCTCTTCCTTGTACACCCAAACCAATGTTGGCATGCAACTTCCAACCAGCACGCAACTTCTCAAACTGGCGCGCAACTTCAACCACCGGCGCGCAACTTCGCCTGCGTGACCACAAACCACTTGCGCGACCACCACACCTGCGCGACGAGAGCTCTGAATCTTCAAAGTGTTGAACTCCGGTGAATAATGAAGAGGGGTGGTCCAATATTTATATTCATTTGTTCACCCCTGCGCGACGGCGCACAAGTCTCACTTCAGGGCACAAGTCTCGGCGCGCAGATCTCTTCTCCTTCAAGTCACTTGTGTGACCTAATTCCAAACTTTCACGAACCTATTTCCTTTGCCATATTTTGATCTTCTGATCTTGAAAAACCACAGGAATGCAATTTCTTGAGCTTCCAAGGCATCGGCGCACAGGTCTCTTTCACGGCGCGCAAGTCACTTGCAAAACACCACCAATACTTGTGCGACACTTGTCCCTTTGCCACATTTTGATGATCTGATCATGAAAAACATATAGCGCACAAGTTTCCAAGCCTTAAAGTACACGGTGCGCAAGTCCCTTTTTCCAAAAACCACTTTTCATCATTTGACAATTTTCAGGCCCAAAAATTTGGCAAACACTGGAAAACGGCGCCACCTTGTATCTGTTCTTTTGTACTACCTCTAGATCATCCATTCCTCTTGTCGACGTTCTCGAATCAAACATAGATCGTTGACCTCAACTCTTGAACTCGACATTCCATCATGAAATTCTCTATGTCAAAAAATCACCACTTATATGTCCACTTTGTCAACAAAAACAATCACCTGAAAAATGCTTCAATGATACCTTGAGGGATTTTTGCCCAACAATCTCCCCCTTTGGGTTTGTTGACAACTCTTCCATAAAAAGATAAGTCGTTGAATCTTCATCCACCATTCGCCTCATTTCGATTCTGATAGCAATCAAGGATTTACTCAACACATACTCTAAGACCACATGAGCAATGCTCGGCGTGAGAAACAAGAGTAAATGAAAATTTCATCGATGAATCACTTTAACTCTGACACCCTTTGTTGACACCAAATTGATACCAATTGTCAAATTGATACCAATTTTTGATACTTTACTGATACCAATTTTTTGAAATATTCATACCACATACCAACACCACTCTTCTCTTCTGCTTTTATCACTATCCTCAGCTGTCGTGATATCTATTCTTTGATCGATCACTTCTAGCATCGTCAGATTTAAAAATCCCCCCCTTTCTCATTTCTCCCCCTATTTGGCTGCTCCACTGGTTAGCTTCTCCCCGTATCTGTCATGATTTCTCAAATAGCCACACTGTCTCCCCTTGAATAATCACTATTTTCTCCCCCTTTGTCAACGAACCCAAAGGTTACTCCTTTGTAGTCTGTAACATAGTAGAGAACACATATCTACACATTAGGGAAAAACACATCACACCTCAGGGAGAGGGGGTGTCACATCCACACGCTTTTAAGTGCGGGGAATCGACTGAACTCCCAGAGCCAGTCGATGCCTTTCGAATTCTTCCTTGGGTAAGGCATTTGTCAGAATAGATGCAACCTGTAACTCTGTAGGCGCATACTCCAACTTCACAAGCCCTTGCTCCACATTCACCTTGATAAAATGATATTTGATCTCAATGTGCTTTTTTCCTTGAGTAATGAAGTGGATTTTTTCTATGATTGATAGCACTTGAGTTATCACACTAGATTCCGATCGGATACTTCAATTCAACTCCCATATCGTCAGGCTGCTGTTTCATCCATAATAATTGTGTGCATGCTTGAGTGGCCGCAATATACTCAGCTTCTGCGGTGTTTAATGAAATACAATCCTGCTTCTTGCTTAACCAAGCAATACATAGTCCACCAAGATAGAATGCACCTCCATATGTTGATTTCCTGTCATCCGGTGAACCGGCCCAGTTTTCACCTGTATATCCCAATAACTCTGTCTGAGATTTGTCATTATATATCAGGCCGAAGTCTACCGTGCCCTTGATATACCAAAATATTCTTTTCACTGCTAGCATGTGACTTTCCTTGGTATTACTCTGATATCTCGCTACTTGGCATGTGGCAAAAACAATATCAGGCCTTGTCGCAGTCAAGTACAACAAACTTCCAATAATTTTCCTGTATTATGTGATATTAACTACCTTGCCATCCTCATCTTTTGATAATTTCATCCGGGTAGCAACTAGAGTTTTCATCTCCTTAAAATTTTCCATGCCAAACCTTCTTAACACATCCTTGGAATATTTGGTTTGAGAAATGAATGTTTCATTCCTTTCTTGTGTTACCTGTAGACCAAGGAAAAACATTATCTCTCTAATCAATGACATTTCAAACCCATTTTTCATGAATTCGGAAAACTGTATGCACTGAGCTTCATATGATCCACCAAATATTATGTCATCGACATAGACCATCACCATCATCCTTTGATTACTATTGTTGTTAAAATAGAGATTGTAATCAACTCCACCATGCTGGAAACCAGGCTTCTTCAAGTACTGATCAAGCCTTGAGTACCATGCTCTTGGTGCTTGTTTCAGCCCATACAACGCATTCTTCAGCCTATAAACTTTGTTATCATCCTCATGAATGATAAAACCATCTGGCTGCTCAATGTACACCCCTTCTTCTAGAACCCCATTTAGAAATGCAGATTTGACATCCATCTATAACACTTTGAACTTTCTTTGCACTCCTATGGAAAAAAATAATCTGATTATCTCCAACCTTGCAACCGGTGCAAATGTCTCATCTACATCTATTCCCTCTATCCAGGAGTATCCCTTGCACACTATCCGTGCTTTGTTTCGAATCACAGTTCCATATTCATTCATCTTGTTGTGATAGGCCCATTTAGTCCCGATGACATTCTTGTCTGCTAGCCTCGAAACAATCTCCCATGTTTGGTTCTTATCGATTTGATCAAGCTCTTCATTCATAGCCTGAACCCAGTTTTAATCTACAGCTGCATCGGAAAAACATTTTGGCTACACCTGAGATAAAAACTATGTTTGCTGTAATGACTTCATTCTTCGAGTCTGAACTGGAGCTGTCTAATCACCAATGATATTCTGCCTATCAATTTCAGCTCGGCTCTTTGGCTTCCTTGTAGACACAGAATTGTCACTTTCTTGTTCATCATCAGTATCTTCTTCTGAGTCAGCCTCTTCCACTTCTACTCCCCCAGTGTTTCTTACCTCGTCATCACTTTCATCCAGGAACTGTTCACTAGGTCGTTGAGTATTCTATTCATTTTCAACTATAGTGATATCATTACTCTCAACAATTTTTCCCAGCCTTTTGTTGAAGCATTTATACGCTTTGATTTTCCATGAGTAGCCAAGGAATATCCCCTCATCTCCTCATGACTCAAACTTCCTATGATTTTATTTTTTGAGAATGAAACACTTACATCCAAAGATTCGAAAGTATTTTAACGTTGGATTCTTTCCGTACCATAGTTCATACAGAGTCTTCCCTTTCTTTGGACACAATAGAGACCTGTTCGAAACATAGACCGATGTCAAAACGGCTTCCTTCCAAAATTTCTCTGGTAGGTCTTTATCAATAAGCATCATTCTGGCCATGTTGTTGATGATCTGATTTCTCCTTTCAACCACTCCATTCTGTTGGGGAGTTCTCACTGATGAAACTTGATGCCTTATCCCATGTTTCTTGAGATAGTCTTCAACTTGACTGTTTGTGAATTCCGTACCATATTCAGTACGAAACTTCAGAATTTTCTTCCCAAGCATCCTTTCTGATTCCCTCCTATACCGCTTTATGCAACTGAACACTTCTGTCTTATGGGTAATGACAAAAATCCAGGCCATTCTGCTAAAATCATCAATGAAAAGAACATAGTACCTTTTCCCATTTATAGCTCGTGGTGAAATAGGTCCACATACATCAGCATGCACCAATTCGAGAACTCCAGTTGATTTTTGTTCCTTTGGCCTGTATGACTTTCTGATGATCTTCCCTTGTTGACAAGAATCACACGTATGAGTGCAATCACGTGATAGTTTGGGAAGGTCTCTAGCAGTATCACATTTTACCAGATCTTCCATGGATGGTTGGCATAGATGACCAAGTCGCTTATGCCACAGCTGGTTTTCTTCTTCTCTAGATAAAAAGCACAAATCTTTTTCCCCACCTACCAGGTAAAGATTTCCCTTTGTTCATTTTCCCTGTAGAATGACCGCTCCATCTTTTCCTTTAACAATACACATATTCTTGGTAACTCGGATAGAGTGCCCAGAGTCACATAGTTGACTGACACTGAGGAAGTTATGACTGAGACCATCTACTACCAAGACATCAGCACGTCTCATTTCTTTTCCCCCAAACTTGAATTTCCCTGAGCCACAAATCTTCAAGCCTTCATCATTTCCAAATTTGACAACTCATTCTTTGTCATATTTTATACCTGTAACAAGATCCTTATTACCCGTCATGTGATATGTGCAACCACTATCAAGGATCCACACACCAGAGCGATCTGATGATTTAAGGGCAATCTCTCCCACCACGACCTTCTCAATTTTCTTCTTCTTGGTCCATACTTTTTCTTTCACACTCGGCATGGATTGAGGCTTCTATTCTTTCCCAGAGTATGATGGACCAGATTCATCTTGCAAAGCCGCAAATCTATTCTCCATTTTTAACTCACTTGTCGGTTTATCGATCTTCTGCTTGCTAACGTCTTGATTCTGCTTTGGAATATTTCTATGAATGGTCGAAGTGCAGTACCTAGACATGTTCCCAAATCCTCCACACCCAAAACAGTTTCCTTCAAAATATGTTCTAGAAAACCGTTCTCTGTTTGACTGCCTCCTCTATTCTTGTTCCCTTCGGTATCTTTTCACTATGGAATACACATACTATGAATGTACCATCTTTCCACAACAATAAAACCTGATATAGAGTGCATTCCTTCATGTTTCTTCAACACTACAATTTTCACTTTGGGATCTCTGAATATTCTGATTCTGTTTTGTGCCCAAATCAACCTTCAATTTCAGGACGGGTGCTTATAGTCTGACATCAACTGCCACAGATTTTTGTTTCTTATGAAGCCCTGAATCAACCTTAGCATTTGAGCTTTCTTGCTGCTTCACTCCTGCTAAACTACGAGCCTCCTCTTTCATCTTCTGTGTCTTTTGAATGGCTTTATTTTCTGATATCACATTGGGGGTCAAGAGTTTTTTTCTTGATCCTTCATTTTTCATCGCAGACTAACCACTTCTTCTTCAAGCTCTTTGATACGTCTGACCTTCTCCTTTCCTGTGTTAGGCAAACAATCAATTTCAATATTTTGTTCCTCAATTCTAATCTTATTCTCAACAATATTTTCTATGCTCTCTGTTGTTGAGGATTTTAGTATTTCAATTTCTTCTAACAGCTCAGACTTTTATTCATCCTCTTGTTGCATATAGAGTTTGGCATCACAAACCACATTATTGTATTTATTCGTTTTGGCTCTCTAAACGTCTATCCCCTCAAGAGATGATTCTAATTCATCTTCCATATCAACTCTCCCATCAATTTCTTCTTCTTCTTCAGCGTGTGCTTCTTCCTTTTTCTGAGAACTACCAACAATCGCCACCAAATCATTTACCCCATGATCTCTTCAATTTTCAATCTCCTCAACCTCTTCATCCTCAGAATCATTTGAACTTTGAAATTCTTGTGAAAGAAGATTCTTCTTCTTGAAGAAATTTCGCTTGAATTGTTTCTTCCCTTTCACAAATGCTGACGTCTTCTTCTTGGGAATTTTAACTTCATCATCATCATTATCGTTATCTTGAAACTTCTTGGGGCATCTTGCCGCAAGATGACCAACCTTTCCACAACGAAATCATGCGAGTGGAAGTTTCCCTTTAAACTTTCATCTTCCTCTTTGCAAATTTGAAGAAAGGAATGACATCACCTCATCTGTCTCTTCTTCTTCTTGAGAATCTTAAATGGTGAGCTTCTTCATGGCCTTGAATGACACTTCTTTGGATTTCCCATTTTCCATAGCCTCATTGTCATCATTCCTCATCTCATATGCAACCAAGGTACTGTGCAAGTTGTCCAGTGTCAGCTCATTGGTATCTTTATCTTCTAGTATAGAAACTTTCGGATTGAACCGAGGTAAAAGCTTCCTCAAGATGCGCTTTTCGATCTTTATGTATTCAATGACTTCACCAAGACCTCGCATATCTTCCACAAAAATGTTTACCCTGTCAAAGAATTCATCAACAGACTCATTAGGGTTCATTTTCAGATCTTCCTATTTGTTCCACAACACCTGCAACTTTGCCTCTCTGACCTTTGTATCCCATTCATATATATTCAAAAGCTTTTCCCACATGTCATGTGACGTTTTTAATGACATAACCTTTGTGTAGATGGGATTGTAAAGGGCTCCCCCTAAGGCATTGAGTGATTTAGAATCAGCATCCAAATCTCAATGCTCAGCTTCTGATAATGCACCACTATGAATATCAGCTGTGATACCATGCATAGCTGCTGAAAACACATTCATTCCCAAGGATCGAAAATAGTGTTGCATTCGATTCTTCCATATCTTAAAATTACATCCGTCAAAGATCAGAATCCCTTTATGATTAGTGACCTCCATTGAGAGAAGACCTAATATCAAACTTTCCCTCTGATACCAATTGTTAGGTCCACTAGGCTGAGTACCCTGAGGGGGGGGGGGGGGTGAATCAGGGTATGAATAATTCAAAATTAATGCACGTTCTGATCTTGTTTCACTGTTAAGAAAAACACTATTCTCTCACTTTCCTGTTGAAAAATATAAATAGAAGGTAAATCATGCTCAGGACACGTCAATTTTTACTTGGTTCACCTGCACTGGGCTACGGTCAAGGAGCATACACTGACAAGTTGTCGGTCATACCAAATTCCAGTAAACTTAACTAGCTGTGGATTACAAGGTTCGGGTATAGTCACTCTGTCCCAGGCTCACTGCCTTTACAATATTTAGGGTCATCTGACTGCTTTCCCAAGGGTCACTCCCTGTTTCTCTCTCTCTGGCTCACTGCCGGTGGAGAGGATCACCTTCTTCCTCTTTCTTTGCTCACTTCATCGGAAAGGATCCACTCACAGTTTATAGACCTGTAGGTATCTTCATTTACTTAAAGGAATGCATATTTTCTTTATGTAGATGCTCTATTGAAGATCAACTTTCACCTGTAGATTAATCTCTCTTTGCACTGAAGGTATCGAGCAAAAATCCAGCTTCCACGCAGCCCGAAAATCACTGCTGGAAGTAAACCTTACTTGGCGCGCAAGTCTAACTTGGCGTGAAAGTATCGGCACGCAAGTCACAACGGGCATGCAAGTCCACCTTAGATACTTGCGTGACACAATCTTCCCCAACTCCAAACTTGTGCGACTGTCTTCCTTTTACACCTAAACCAATGTTGGTGCACAACTACCAACCGGCGCGCAACTTATCACACTGGCACGCAACTTCAACCACCGACGCACACCTTCACCTGCGCGACCACAAACCACTTGCGCGACCACCACACCTGTGTGACGAGATCTATGATTCTTCAAAGTGTTGAACTCCGGTGAAGAATGAAGAGGGGTGGTCCAGTATTTATAAGCATTTGGTCACCCCTGCACGACGGCGCAGAAGTCTCACTTCGTCGCGCAAGTCTCGGCATGCAGATCTCTTCTCCTGCAAGTAATTGCATGACCTAATTCCAAACTTGCGCAAACCTCTTTCCTTTTCTATATTTTTATCTTCTGATCTTGAAAAACCACAAGCGCGAAAGTTCTCAAGCTTCAAAGGCATCGACGCGCAAGTCTCTTTCACGGAGCGCAAGTCACTTGCACTACACCACCAATACTAGCACGACACTTGTCCCTTTGCCACATGTTGATGATCTAATCACAAAAAACATATGGCGCTCAATTTTCCAATCCTTCAAGTACACGGCGCGCAAGTCCCTTTTCCAAAAACCACTTTTCTTCATTTGATGATTTTCATGCCCAAAAATTTGGTAAACACTGGAAAATGGTGCCACCTTGTATCTATTCTTTTATACCGCCTCCAGATAATCCATTCCTCTTGTTGACGTTCTTGAATCAAACATGGATCGTTGACCTCAGCTCGTGAACTCGACATTCCATCATGAAATCCTCTTTGTCAACAAATCACCACTCAGATGTCCACTTTGTCAACAAACACAATCACCTCAAAAATGCTTTAATGATTCCTTGAGGGATTTTTTCCCAACAATAAATTTTCTTCCTATCTAGTTATTTCAATAGTTTAAAATTTTTTCCTTTTATTTCATCTCCATAAGTACACAATGGTAAGAAATAATTCTTTTTTGTAAGACCAACATTATTTATCTACTCGACAGAGAACCTTTTCCTTCAATGTCCCTGTATTATTTAAAAAAAATCCATAATGTTTTTACTATTATACGATGATTTATTAAAATGATTTTTACCCATGTTTTATTTCCTATTTTTAAAAAATCAATCTTGTTTTAATTTTATGAACATAGTACTATTTACCAAGGTTGCGAACCTAATATTTGTATTAGTTTATATTGAATATATGAATTTTAAAAATATGAGGACTAATATTAAATTTGAAAATTAATTTACAATTTTATATGGTTATTTCAAAAGAAAATATGATTCCAAATATTCTATTTTTTTTATTTTAAATAAGTGATTTCAAAATAATAGTTTATTTTCCACATGAAATTTTCCTCTGATCTATTAAAGACATTTTTATCTATACAAGCATCTAATGATGTTACATATTCTTAAATAGAGATATAAATAAATTATACCATTCTTATTATATGATTGTATGGTTAGTCATTATGATGATAACATATTAATAAAGGATTATTTCATTTATATGGGTTAATATTTGATAAAATGATAAATGTTTTCATGGTCCCATGGAATACATATGAATTGATTATGATTTTGTGATGGGTGAGGATACTATATGCATCTAATGGATTCAGAAATCTTTAATGATTTGTTATATCATAGTGTAAATGGGTGGTTAGACCAATCCAAAAAGAGGATACATGATTGGTAAGCCTAAGCTTGAAGCAGTTACATGGGTGCTTAATTGATACCTAACATGAGATGAATGTCTTGATGGTCAGTAATAACATAAATATATATATTTTTACTTTTTTATGTCATTCATTTTATGCCACTATCTATGAAATGTTCTTATGATCATGATATTATCTCATGATCATTGATTCTTATTTGATTCATATCATATGATCCTACACATCCATATTCCATGACTATGGTCGATGAAATTATGTGTATGATTTTCAAATTCTAAGATCATATTCTCATATATTATGCTCATTTTATTCTTATATATATTAATTCATTGATATCTCCAATGTTTACCCATACAAATAAGATGATATCACCATATCTTAAGTTTCATTTCCCTAGGTTATTAAAAAATATTTTATGTAGAGTATTTATAGGAATATAATATGAGAGAATAACTTTATAGGAGATGTTAATGATCATTCATGAAATTAGATGATTACGCATATAGTATTCCAATACTCTAAGAATTAATATTTACAGGGCATGAATTATTATGAAACTTATTTAATATTTAAATAATATTATTTAATATTTATGTACATAATGTTTGGATCACCTCAATTGGTGTCAATTAAGAGTTTAATTATTTTTAGATAATAAACCCACGGGAGAATTCTATGTATATAATAACATCATAAATATATAATAAGCTTGATATTGTATGGTTTTATAAAAAAATAAATCTTTATATGTATTCATAAAAGTGGACATGACTATGGAACAAATTCACATAGGGGTAATAACCCTGAAATGGGGATATTGGGTATTAGAATGATCTTAATTGGTGTAGGACGAGGGAGCTTAAGAGTGAACACTTATATATACAATCCCACGGTTAATGCTTGGATTAATTAAATTTTTATTTATGCACCATTATGAAGGGATTGAATTGATAATGCACATGGATAAATATGGTAAGAACTAAGTTGTAATAGTTTTCATTAATATTTAATGATTTAGACATACTATGAATGATTCTTCATTATTATATAATTTATCATTATGATTATTATTTATCACACTGAGTTTTTTGATTTCTTTTAATGTTTTGAACAAAGATGAATCATGTTAACACTGAATGTGATGGAAAATGAAATGATTTTCTTCCTAAAAAATTGAATGTTATAGGAGATGGTTTGAAAAGTTATAGTGTTGTGCCTACATAACATTCTCAAGCTATGAATCATCATGAGTTTCCAAATGAGAAAATATGGGAAAAAATACTATTGAGTCCTTAATTAGGGAAAATCCACCTTCATTTAGGGGGTCTAATGATACATTATTTTCTAATAAATGAATCATTACCATTAAAAATATATTTTCTATTTTACAATGCTCAATGAATGAAAAGTTGTTTTAGATATTTATCATTCAGAAGGTGAAGTAGATTAATAGTGAACACATACCTAGAACATGAGGAAACAAGATGAAGTTTACTATTTAAGTTGAGATGAGTTTATGAGGATAGTTTTTAACATGTAATTTCATTTAATTATTTATATAAGAATGGATAAGGAATTCCATGAGTTAAAGTAGATGGATAATCAATCCATTAGTACATATGATGAAAGTATTACAGGATTTTGAGGTATGATTTTGTTATTCTCATCCAATATAAAATTAATATTTATTGATTATTTAATGGATTAAACCAAAGTATGTAAGAGTAGTCATACAAAAGATAATATTTTAGCTATGAAGAGATCATTCTATATCTTCTCAAGGTAGAAATAGAGAATAAAGTCACACATAGATCTCATAGTTTTGATATAAAATAAAATATGGAACTAAAGTGATATTATAATAATATAAAACATAGAGGAAAGAATATGATCCTTATTTTATAAATTATGTGTGGAAAGAAACATGTTTGATATTGTATTTAGGGGTTTAGTTAGTGCTTTAAACATATAATGGAATGTCATTAAGAAATTAAATATCAATTTGATGGGAAGATGTTTTCTAAATATGTGAATAGAGAGAAATCTCTACACAATTAATCACACAAACTCATGTGTTTCAAATTCAAGTAGTATAGATATTATGTTAACCATTTCTCAAATTCATGTGTTAATAAATATGATTAACACTAAAAAATCTTAATCCTAAAGAAAAAGTTAAATCTCACATGATCACTATTTTCGAAATGGGTTACACAAACAAAGTGGTGAAAAATATACATAACAACTTATATAGAACTAATAATAAAATATTTGATTTTGGTTATACCCACTCATATATATATATATATGAATAAGTAACCAATGGAATCACATTACCATCTCAATGATTTGATGTTTAATTAGAATTTAAAGTTTTTTTGATGATCACCTTTCAAGTCAATAATTCTCTTCTAATTGATGTTTTTTAATGTTATACTTAAAAAAATTATTATTCTACCTCTAGTTGAACTTTATAAGATTTTGGGAATGAATTATATATCTTTATTTATATATCACATAAATAGTAATGTAAGGAAATTCCCATTTTATATTCTAAATGAACATGTGATCATTTATTAGGGAGAGGATGAATATGACCTTCCAATGGAAATTAAGTCAATTTTACGGGACTCTATTAATATTGATAAGGGGAATTTATCTGACATGATTGGTGAAAAACTAAACATCAATGATATTTCTATTGTATAATATATTTTTAATGTCTTTCTAAAGAGTTTATAATTCTTCCTCAAAATTTTGAAGTCGAATTTTAAAAATAACTCATACATGGTACTACACATTTTTCAAATAATCTATATAGAATTACACAGATTGAGTTATATGAATTGAAGATAAAAATTTATTAAAATATTTATAAGGGATTCATTCAACTAAATCAGTCACCATGGGGTGAATTTTTTTAATAAGAAAGCGATATTAATTCAACTATGCATTGAATTTCTAGAAATTATTACAATCATGATCATGAATTACTATCTTGTTCTCGACATTAATTATTTTTTTGATCAAATTAATGGATATCAATTCTTTTCCAAGATTTCACAACATTATGAAATATATCATTTGGGGGTCAAAAGTGAATATATGTATAACAAATCATCTTTGAATGAGGTATGGACACTATGAATTTATATTGATTTTATTTTCATGTTCCAATTCACCCACTATAATAATGGGTTTAATTAATAGATTCATTAAATATTACCTCAGTTAATTTTTAGTATTCTTTGCAAACAATATTTTTATATACTATATGTGTAATGGAGAGAATTATGATTACTTGAGAATTGTATTAAAGACCTTGGGGTAGGATAAACTATATGAAAAATTCAGGAACTCTAAATTATAGTTTTATAAAGTATTACACTTGGGGAATATGATCTATAGAGAGTATAAATCAATAGATAATTCTACGATGAAAGTCATTAATCATTATCCCAAACTATACAATGTGACTGATATCTATATATTTCATGTATTAAATAGATGTTATCTATTCATTGTGAAAAATTTATCATGGATATCTAATCCACTCACCAAGTTAACATGAAAGGGATTCAAGTTCATTTGGACCGATTAATGTGATGAAAAGTTGATGGAGTTAATGATAATGTTACTCAGTGAACCTATACTATCATTTCATTGAAATAGAGAATAGTTTATTCTTTTTAGTGATTAAAATAAAAATGTATTGTGATTTTTATATATGAATAATTACATACTAATATCGTATACATATAGTCTATTAAAGGTTCATGATTAAAATTACTTTACCCTAACATGGAGTTAGCAGTGGTATTCATTGTTATATATATATGAGCGTATATATTTATGGATAATGGATTGAAATATATAGTTATATTAAAAGATTAATTTATATATTAACCTAAAAAGTGTTTAATATACACAAGAATATTTCATTTGTTTGGATTAATGATTTTGAGAGATCAATACATTACCAACCTGAAAAATTGAACAAGGTGGATGAGGCCTTTGAGTCATAGGATCATGATAGATTATCTACGATGAGGATTAAAAACGATCCAATATTTATGGATATGTAGAGTATGTGAATTAAACTCTTGAAGGAGGGGGAGAATTATTATCTTTCTTAATTTAGTGCTCATGTATCTATCTGTGGGAAAATTTAGAATGAATTAAAGTACAACTTGGTGATGAAAAATGTAAGAAATGTTCCTAAGTTGAACCATGATTGTGATGGAATACAAAGGTTCGGAAATAAATAATGTTTCATAATTATATTAAAATTTATGTAGGATATATTAGATAAATCATGTAACTCATCATTAAATATTCATCAAGGAACTAAAAATATTCAAAGAGACATTATGTATAATTTATGACGGGATAACATAAATAATGAATCTAAATTTTTTTGTCTCAGTTATTGATATTACATGAAGTTAATGTCAAGTAGTGTAAGTCTGATGGGACATTACAAACATTACTCATACCTATATGTGATTGGGAACAATCACCCAAGATTTTGTTATAAGACTCCCCAAGACATATGAAGAGAATGATTTTAGTTTTGATGTTGTTGATTAACTTATGAATTTAGAGAATTTCATTTCCATTAGAGATCATTTCTATCCTGGTAATTCTTCCAAGATATATATTACTATTGTGATAATGTTACATGGAGTACCATATTCTATTATATACGATCAAGATTTGAGGTTTTCCTTGAAGTTCTCAAGATGTCTTCACGAAGATATAGATTTTATGTTCTATTTCATTGATTCCTAACATACTCATATAAATGGAAATTATAAGAGAACCATTCAAAACCAAAAGTATATTCTAAGATCACATTCTCTAGATTTCCAAGGTGGTTGAGATCAACACCTTCCTCTTAACGAATTCTCTTATAAAAATAGTGTTCACTTGAGAATTAATATGACCCATTATAAAGAACTATATAGAAAGAAGTGATAAAATATAACATAGTAGTATATAGTTGGAGAAAAAAATCACTTTGGACCAATGATTGGTTATAAAATGGTAGATAAGGTTAGATCTATTCAATAAAACATCATGGAATCTCATAGTCGACAAATGAGTTATATTTATAATATTCAGAGAGATATGGAATTAAATGTTGGTGAGATGATATTATTATTAATTTATAAACAGAATAATTTTATTATATTCCAAAATATTGGAAATATGATCCTTTGGTATATTTTCCCCTTCGATATTCTTGATCGAGTAGGGATGGTAGAATATCACCTAGCACTTCCACTGAACCTTTCCCAAGTTCATGATGTGTTCTATGTGTATCTTTTGTGAATGTACATCCCAGATAAATCACACGTAGTAAAATCATAGTCTATATGAATATAAAATTATTTTTATTATAAATAAAAAATAGTTAAAATATTGGATCATAGATATAATTTTCTATTGAATATGACTACTCACCTAGTAATTATTCATTAGAGGTCTGCAAATTTCAAAGAAACTACTTGGGAACCCAAGGCTGTGATGAAGAAAAATTATTCTCATTTTTCGATATTTTTTATGTAATATAGAATTAATAATTCATTTTAAGGGTGGTATAATGTATTATCACTATAATTTATATGTATTTATTTATAATAAATTTGAAGTATTTAATAGTTTGATTTACACACAACCCTGAGTCAAAATAAACCCCAATATATTATTAAATTTATAACATATAAATTGTACTAGTGGGTATAAATTGGACTAAAAACATTATGAAATTTATATAGAAATATTTACATTATTTTATTTATTATTACCTATGAAATCATAATTAATTTTTAATAAAATAATTTTTGATTGAAAGACCTTTTTATGAAGAAATGTTTGTTTATAGTTGTTATGAATTTATATATAAAAATACATTTCCCACTATTAAAATTTTATTTTAATTAAATTTATTGTTAAATATTCAATAATTTTTCACAAATTAGTTATTTATTTGTTGGGAATGTAGATAAAATCATTTGAAGGTAATTTTTTTCATAATTCAGTTTTTATGTGTAGAATATGTTTTTATTTTAATGAATTAAATAAGTCAACAATTATTAATTATTCTAATGAAATATTTATATTTTATACTAAATAAAATATTTTAACTATAATATAGTAGTTTTTATAAGGAATTTAATTAATTTAAATTCACTTTTACACATAAAATGTTTTTTTTAAAAAATAGTTTTTGATCTATTTTTCACACTTTTTTTAAGATATTTTATTCGACATATCGAAATTTAATTTAAAAAAATGGGATAAATATTTTTAATTTTATGGTAAAAATTTAATAATTATTCCAATTTCATTTTTGGTCATAATGAATTGAAAAAAAGTAAAAAATTATTACTATAATTATGGTTAAAACAGGTTAATGCAGGTGTAAAAATTAGAGATAATGTTCAAAATAAAAAGATTAAATTTTCTAAAAATTATTATTTTTAAGATATTTAAACCTTATATTTTCTTAAAATCAATTTCATTTACATTTATTTCTACTTTTAAAATAAATTGACTTTATTTTATATAAATATTGTATGTAATTCATTGTGTGTCCCACCCCTCTCTTATAAAATGACACCACTTATCCACCCATATTCAGAAAACCTAAGCCCTGAATATCTGAAAATATCTAACCAGAAACATTACTAGCTTCCTTATATTTATTTTCAAGATACTATTCTTACCCCAATACAATATTAAGAAGTCTTAATGTGTAATCCAAATGAGGTCTCTCAAATAAGAGGTAATCATCTTACCTATATCATTTAACAATTATTTAGTCCTCCACTACCTAAAAAATATTGTATCTATCCTAAAATAATTAATCTAATGTCCTAAATATAATGAAATTTAATTAGGATTATAGTAAAAAAAATTTACTCCTCTATTATATCAAATGTGAAATTAAAGTATCTTTTACATATATGTGTGGTTTACCGCCTCCAAATAGCGATATCATTCAATTTAAGTCATTGTATCACATGGATGGATATAATAACATATTTATTAATTATATATGATATTTATTATATAAATAGGATTCATTGATGATAAAATATTATTTATCTTTATTTCCTTCATATCATTTGAAAATGAAAACATCGTTCATGTGTACGTATAAACTACCATATCCGTGAACGATGTAATTCATTTTTTACCTGTGCGTTTTATAGATCATTAAAAATATGTGTATAATGAAAATATATGATATTTACAAAATTACTAAAATTTTAGATATTATTGAACCATGATCAAGATATAATAATAATAACTATCGAATAGATACATACATGAAAAATGAAACATTTAACACCCAAAATGACCAAAATAATGAAATATTTTTAATGAAAAGATGATAATATGTTATAATTAAACCCTTTATGGTATTTTATGATTGAATATGTTTCTATTAGAGAATTATACAATATTTAAATTTATTATACAAGAAGTTTAATCACTTATGATGAATGGAATCCCTAAGGTAAGGGTTTTATATTATAGTACATATTTTTACTATGATTGTTTATGATTAAATTTATGACGATGTAATTATATGTTCTATATCTCAAAAAATATTATTAATTTTATTATAATATAATTATTTATATATATTAAAAGTTTTTATTTCATTTTCCACTCTCTAAGTCCTCAAAAATCAAAAATAACGTTTCTAAGGAATACCAACTTTATTTCTCTCATCAGTCATGAATATTTTTCTTACATGTCCATAATTTACATAAAATTTCATTTAAGAATGTTTTTATTATCATCCAATTATTGAGTACATTAATATTTGATATTTTTTTAATTTCTATAAAAATAATTCAAATTAAACTTCTTGTTATTTCCAAATGATGTGATTTTTTACCTAAGGTGTGACCAAAATAGTTGTTTAATCCTATAACAAATGAAAACATTTCACCACCATGATGAATAATCCTTGATTTGAAGATACCTTTTTTAATTTCCATGGTTATATTCATATAAAGGGCTATTCATAATATTTTATAATTTTTTCAGTTATAAATATGTTTGTTAAAAATAATATGAATATTTTTCTAATGAAATGTTATAGTGATATTTTATAGTTACTTTTATCTATAAAAGCATCCATTTGTGTTACTTATGTTTCACTGGGAATATTAACTAATGATTCCATCCTTATTATTTTTGTGGATACTCGTTTATTGTTATTATGAAATCATAACTAAAACCTTCTTCTTTTCCATGGGTTAAGATATGATGAAATGATAAAGGTTTTTGTGATCTATTTCAATATATATGAGTGGATTATAATTATGTGATAGGTGGTTCTGTTATATCCTGCAAATGAATTGATTAATTGTTACTATTTTTTGAGATCAAAGGTTACATGAGTGGTTAGCTCAATCCTAAAAGAGGGTACACATATAGTTAGGCCAATCCAAAAGTAGGTACACTGGTTGTTAGCACAAGCCTAACACGCGGTGAATGCCTTGGTGGGTAACCATAACAACATATTTTTATTATTTTTATTATTCTACACTTTTTATGTCACTATCTATGAAGTGTTCTTATACTTAAGATATGATATCACAATAATTTATTTTTTATTATTTTTGTCATATGATATGCTAAATCCTTAATCCATCATTATTATGTATGAATCGATTTTCATGATTTTCAAATATTAACCTCACAATGTCATACCATTTTGCTCAGGTTATTATTACATATGATCATTAAATGATATATCTAATTTTTAAACCTAATAATCATTTACACTCACCATTTCTTATGTTTTCTTTACCTAGGTTGTGAAGAAAGGTTTCAATATGTGTATAACTAGAAATTTAATAATCTTAGGAGAAATTTGTGGTAGATGTTGATGGTTTTTCATGAAATAAGATGATTATGTATATAGTGTTCCAAATACAGTAAACTTAATATTTCTTGGGTGTGTATTATTATTAGATTTATTTAATATCCATATAAAATTATTTAATATTTATGTATACAATATTTGGGTTTTCATAATTTTCTAAAATGTTTATTTTTTCTTTACAGGGTAGAGATTTAGATTCTTTTCAAGATAATGGATATGATGATTGAACTCAAGGTTTTTGTAATTACTCTAGTTAAATGTTCCATGTGTGATAATATGGTTTTTTACAATAATCCATTTCATAATTATCCATGAATAAAAATAATAACTAGATTGATGTAAAAAAAGTTTATGTAAAGAATCATCAATTCAAGAGGAAGAGTAAAATAATTATTTAATTAGAATTTTGGATGAATGAGAATATAAAGAGATATTTTTTAGGTGATTATTGAATTGAATAATGATAATTGATGGGTTTTTTTCAACATTTAGTTTTCCCCTTAGATAAGATGTATTTCCACTATAGTGATGTTGAGAGTTTTGTTCGAGGATAAGTATGTGTTTTTGTGTGAGGGTATCTGACAGCTAAAATTCATAAAAAATAGTAATAATTTCATTTTTTATTAGAATTGTACTTCTTAATATTTTGTGATTTATAGTTTTAATGTCAAATATATATTTTAATTTTAATTTAAGGAATTTTTAAGAAACATTTAGAATAATTTATATTGGGACTCAACTGTGTAAGAAAAACTTCATGTATGGAATGAATATAAAGAAGTGGCACATTATTTCCAGGGGATGTATATGAATAAAAAATGTTTCATTAGAGTAAATAAATGAATCTGAAGTATGAATGAGGATAAATATTGTCACAATGATGGAGGATGGGTGTTAAGATATTTATGTATAACATATAAACATAACAGTTTGCATTATAGTAAAATTGGACTAGAGTATTAATAACATGGGATATTTTTGTAAGGGGTCACTATTTATTAATACCATTGAGAAGTTTTGTAGGATATAGAACTTTCTATACAATTAGAATTATCCCTGACCATAATAATGTGTATATTTATTTTTTCAAATAATAGTACATGACTAGTTTTTAAATTCATTTATTGTCTTTTTTCATTTTTCTGGAATGGTCATTGTGTGATCATGATGAATTGATTTTTAATGCCTTAACTAGTTGGTTTGATTCAGGTTTCACCTTTGTTTGAGTGAGAAAAAATAAATTGAAACACAGTTTTGGTTCAACTAGATTTAAACAACTTGTGTTGTTTAATTGTAAAAAGGGTAAATTGTAATAGGTTGAGAGTGAATTCAATGACCAAGCCTTTTATTAGAAATTATTCTATCAAAAACATGGATATTAATTAATTATTGAAACATCAAAACATCATGATATTAGATTTAATATTTTTTTAACAAAATTATTAATTAAATATTATTTTAAATGTAGTTATAGGTTTTTTCAATCATTCAAATTTTTTCATAGATTTGGAACTTGGGGATTGTCTTTCTATTTAATAATGTCTTTCTAGGTCTAACTGCGAAAGAGTAATTTCTCACTCCATTGAAATTAGTTTTTAGAAATAGTGTTATTATAAATTCCAAACATTATACCCCATTTTAATTAACGATTCCAAGAGGGGTGATCCAGAGTTTAATATTGGAGAACAATAACCATGTTCCATACTCCTTCTATGTACACCCCTATCATCCACCAATATAAATACTATATATCTGTAGTTCCCTAAAAGACTGTATATACAAATAAAAACCTCATTCCATTGGAACATCTATATATTTATACATGTCATAATCCTAACCCATTGCATCACATGTTATTCTACCTTTCATCGTTTATAAACACATTATCACAAAATTGATTCATTAAATATTTTATAACATAGGCATCTAGAATTACCATAAAATAATTATTACATTAAGGTGAAATAATTACTCAATAACTTCAATAAATAACCACCTCCCACAAAAATGGTTCCCCATAACACAACATCAGGAAAATACACCCCTTTAACTCATAAATCTATTTCCTATAGCTCTCCTAAGTATCAATACCTCAACTCATTATAACTACCCTTCAAATATGACTACATAAAATTCTAATGATCACAAAATACCCCAATCTAACAATAATACTAATTACTCCCTAATCATTTAGATAAATTTACTCGAATCCTTATCACAAAACTTCCAAAAATATTTTCACAGAAACCTATCTATCACTCCAATATATCTATAGAACCACCTAGTTCTTCCTCTTATACAACCAATAACCTTAAATTTTAAACTTTAAAACCTGAATGATTATTTAGTAGAAATAAAATACCAAACCACTAGGTACCACTTCTTCTTTTTTCCACTAATTATCATAGAAACATTTTACTACCCAACTCAAACCATAAAACATAACAACAACCAAGGATATAAAGACACAATAAATCATCAACAAAACTCTATCATATAAAATAAAATCAAAAAGGAATACACATGAAAACAATGACACATAAGAATTAAAGATAAAGGAAACACCTTTCTAAATGAAGTGAATTTATCTAACCTAACAAGACACCAACTCCTAAAATAATCCAAATTATTAAACAATTACTAATTAACCTATCCTACTAAAACTTAGGATGGTTATAGTTTTTGAATGTTGAATTATCAAAAATATATCCCATAAAAAACCACTATTGTGGCTACAAAAAAGAAAATTACACTAAGAAATTATAGTGATAACCCATAAATATCAAACACTAATGTTTTATAACAAGTCTATTCAATACATTATCATATATATTAACCCCATATTTCCCATTTCCATTCTAATTAATATATTTTAATAAATTTATAATTTTTGGGAAAAATACTAATAAATTTTTTATCAGATAGTCAATATAAAACATTTTGAAAAAATAAGTGGATATAAAAAACCATGTGAAACTTCTCCTGATCAATATTTAATAATTTTAGTCATATTTATTATGTTAAATTTTATTTTAAAGATATAAACATGGGATTATTAGGCTATAGTAATGTTGAAATAAAAGTAGGAAGGAAATGTTTTTCGTCTATACCTAGACCAAACTGCCCTCGCTAGGTTAGAGGGATGGTGGAAATATCCCCACCATCATGTTACAAGTAAATAAATAACTATCTATTGAAAATACCAATAAAAATTCTTAAAAATAATTGTTAAATCACATAATTTATTTTAACATAATAAAGATAAAATCATATATTCAAAAAGAAAACCATTAGTAAAGTTAATAATGGATAAATCAAGGAAAAATACCTATGATATTTAAGGAAACCATTTGAATAATCACAACATTCAGAAAGACATAAATGATATAATGGAAAACATACATGCAATCAATACATGAAAACCAATCACATAATTCTAGGGGATAGAAGAATATTCCAAAAACCCCATACCTCAATATTACATTGGAATCCATGAGAAATAGCTCTAAATACTATGCTTTACATTTATCTTACAACAATAACCTTAATTCCCACTCTAAAATAAGTAAATAAATACTACCTCAAAATAAATACAACCAATGAATCCTAGGGTTGATATAGGACTTTGAATTGTCTATCTAGGTGATACGAAGTTAGAAGGAAGTAACACAATTGAAATGAGGGTCAAAATTTATAATTGATTTTAGATAATCCCACCATCATACAGTGAAATATTCGCTATAGTGAAAAGGAGGCTGTAAAAGGGAGATATTAAAACCTGAACGTTCATAATGAATTGTCCCCTTGAGAATACATAAGGCTGTTCACTTTCCTCAAATGTGGATATTTCTCTACTATGAAATAAATAGAAGAAAATAATATATTACTTCAACCAAATGTTTTGAACCCTAATACAATCATGATTCACAATCTACTTAATGCATTCATTTCCACTAGAGTAACACAAGACCCGTTGATGCGACCATATTAACAAAGTATTTTTGACCATAATGTAAACTCACCAAGGTGTTAAAAAAAGAATTTTACCTCTCCCCATTTTAGTTATAAACTCCACATAACATCACCCATCAACATGACTACTAAAATGTGATGCACCACTCTCTAAGAACCTCAATAAAATATGGATTATCACTAAATTTTTTGGTAAAAAACATTAAAACATTAATATATAGGAAACATACAATGAGCACACCCATAGACCAACCCTAACATACACCATGAAATAATGGGCCACCAATATGATTATTTTCCACTTAAAAAGAATATAACTCACTTTTTTATCCCACACCACTTCCAAAAACCTTTCTACCTCCTAAAAAACCAAAAATATAAACACTGAAGGATTGAAAAAAAAATTCAAACTTATATAGGTAGTGTGAAAATGAAAATTAATGAATCCAAAAATTCCATGGAATTCAAACATAAACTTTAAACTCAATCCCAATTATAATCTATAACAGACAGTATTTTTTATAATTTGATAGAAGAAGTATTTTCTATAGGCCAATGCATGGTAATTCAAATTATTTATAACCATATATTGTTAAATTTTTTATCAAAATTTAAATGTTTATTATACATTTAAATATAAAAAACATAATTCTTCCCAAAATAATCCATATAATTCCTATATCAAAATTATTTTAAGCTAATATTTTGAAAAAATATATTTACACATATCCTTTAATCTATAGAAATAATTATTTATCAAATCAATATTCGTAGGTTTATATTTACTCATAAACATGTCTTCTTTCTCATTTAAAATTATCAAAAGTTATATTCGATGTAAAAAACTATTTTCATCCCATGAAATGTTTGGAATAAAAGATAAAAATATAATAAAAATATAACTATTCAATGGATTTTACTTACAAAAAAACTATAAATTTAAAAATATAGTAAACGTAAAATATAATGAAATTAACAAAGCATCCACTATCAATTGAATATCTCAATATTATTCTTTTAATATTAATCCTGACAATTTAATATTCATATAAAATAAAAATAAATAAGTGAATGTATAATTTCAATTATATTATGTTTAAAAATTTTATGGAGATTGAATCAATAATCCTATAATATTAATAAATTTAATACCTAAAACATTATTCCAAAATTTTCCTCCTGTAATAACTTTTTTAAGGTATTTTATCTTTTTATGACCTCAAAATGTCACGTAGTATAATAATTGGAATAACTTGTGGAATATTTATTATTGAATGGTTTAATTTTATTTCTATTCACAGGAATGGGTCTTCTTATATTATATTAAGTCATCTATACCATTTAATGAGATAGTACTTAATTCACTTATATATGACCAATCCACAAATTCTTAGTCACTCTTAAACACTATATCATTAATTATTGAACTAATTAAAATTGTTCATCCCCCTATGATTTCCTAATTGGAAATAAATTTTGAAGCATTATATATTCCCTCTTGGTCATCCCTATATTTTTTTTATCTTACTTTCTTTTTAACAATTAATTATTCCTCACATATATTTTATACTTTATTTCATCTATGAAGTGACATATTCAATTTATAAATTTACTTATCACTCCAAACCACTATTTCTCAACTTACTCTGAAAGATTAATCCCCATTTTGAACATCAATCATTCAATTCCCATTACAAAAACAATGTTTAAAAATATAATGTCTATTTTCACTTTATCCATATATATTTTATGAAAATATATTAGAATGTAATACTTATGTACTTTAACTAAAACAACCTTAATCAAATAATTTATATCTCAGTTCGATATCTTACAATTAAATTGAAACGTTGGTGGGTATTATTTCTTATAATCCTTGGATTTTCAATATTTATTTTGAAATGATTTTTATTATTAGTCTCAAATCGCATAATTTTTTTATAAATTCATAGGATCTAATAATAAAAATAATTGAAGAAATACCTAGATATTCTTTCATTATAGAATCCTATAATTCAAATCAAAACATTCACTTATAATATTTATTGTACCCATCCCATTATGTTTGTTCTTATTTGAAATTTACTTCGTCACGAAGTTTTACTTATAAGGGAATTCTTATATAAGTATATATAAAGGTAATTATAACATAAATTTTCTATTATTTTTTATAAAATTATCCCCTTTTCCTCAGTTCTATGTCAATTCACTCATTTTTGGAATTATAGTGATCATTTATATGTTGACTGTGATTATTCACTTATTTCCTTTTCAAATTCATTGAATATTTCCTTCAAATGTTCCTCTTATTTACCATCTATTTATTATTTTTTTCTTTATATAAACTTTTTCTTTTCACCATGGGGTTTTATTATATAAGGTTATATCATTCACATTAACACTCGGGTAAAAAGATGTGTCACTAAGATGAATTTCTCATGGTGTTTACTTGATATTAATTTATATTTAACCAACATGAAATTCTATATTACATAACAAGGGAAACAATTTTTTACAATTATCATTAAAATATTTTATAGAATATCCAGTATCGGTCATTAATAATGATAAGGTTTACTATAAATATTTTTTTTTATTTTAAATAGATTTTCATTATTAATACTCAAAACCCAAAACACACCCTTTTTGAATTCTTTTTTTTAACCCATACATCATTTTCAAGTGGTTTCCATCACTAAAAAATTATTTTACCTATTAAAATCATCATAAACAATTTTTAAAAGTTTTAAATTTCTATTATATATAGGAGAAATGACCATGGTGACATTTTTAATATGTTCATTATTTATATATATATATATAAATAAATAATTTGAACTAATATCCTTTTTCACTTCCTCCACAATTGATAAGTAGTGATTGATACAATAAAAAATATTTCCTATGATTATCCCTTTTAATTTATTTAACAACTAACTATTAGTGACATCGATTGACTTATTACTCTGAGAAAAACTATTATGAATATTTGATTGATCAACCATATATCAAGATCATGAAAGGGAAACTTTCTTAAACATTCCTAGAAGCTCTACCATATTTCATGAATTGATTGAATTTCATAAAACATAAATATTTGAAATATAGAAGTTAATATTCATAGTTTTTAGAGAGTGTAACAAATATTATTAATAAGACTATTTACACCTCATCCCATGTTCATATATAATGTAGAATCAGGCATTAAATCCAATATTTGACATTTGCTTCTAGTTAATATTTGAATAAATGAAAACTCATAATACATTCATAATTATAATTGAATTGGAAAATTAAAATATAATGAAAACACTATATGTTTGAATTGATATCACTATATGGTATCCTAACAATTTAATTGAAATGGAAATCATTTAATTGATTTCCATATTTATTCATAAATTCTATATTGTAATCACTGGAACAAGGATATATTGTTATATAAAAATACACGGTGGTTAACTATTTTAGGAGGTTGAGACTCAAAGAAATTGAAAAAACAATTTCCTTAGATTTTGATAAACCATTAATAGTATGATCATTGATCCAAAGGATTTTTACAACTAGATTAGCATATCAAAAATACCAAATATCAAGAAGTCAATATTCCCTCTACACTATGTACAAGATATATGAAATCAAGGAACCCTAATTAAATCAAAAGATTGAACTTTCACATTTATCTGATAGAATCGTGTTCATTACAATCATATAGAATAAAATAAATGAAAATGCATAAACAAATAAATAAACACATGATATTAACATGTGTTATATGTGTTATCATACATGCATTAGAGGTATCAATGTGGGTTTCTTTTCTTTCAATTAAAGTATAAAAAATATTCAAGTGACAAGTTCATTCAGTAAAATTCCTTATAGTCGATTGAAACTCTATAAAACGTTGATGTATATCATTTAATGAGTATATAATTTAAATGTTTCTAATATAATATTCTCTTAGGTCATCAACTAATTTTATAGAAAACTCATCTGATCATCCTAGTCACATTAGTTTCCTACATTCATGGGGATCCCTCCTCTATAATTCCATTGTTGTTTTTCTGTAAGCTCATTAACCTGAAACAACTTTATAGATGAACATATAGAGTCACCATTCAGGATATGTCTGTATAGATAACTCATTGAATATCCAATAACATCGAGACTCCATAAGAATATATGAACATATTATGGTCCTACTGTCACTGGTTAAAATACTTGTATTCATACATCAATACCTACCACCTACCACTAATGGAAATTATTGTACATTTAAATTTGATAGATTAACTTTTGATTCAATCAAACTACTCTTTGCATCCCAAAAGTCTACCACATATAGACTTTTTTTGGGAAATTCCCAAGGAGAATCTTTAGAAAATTTACTTCCCTCCTCTTTATAGTAACAATTTTCCTCCAACCATCTTCTAGTGATCCAAGCTCTATTCTGGCATGATGATAACTCTTAAATCATTGAAATAATGTTTTTATGAACATTTCTACTAGATTTTAGAAACTAGTTATCTTCTATAGAACTAAAAATTTCTCCTATGACACATTTTTGATGAAATACTTCTCTAGGTTGATGTGTTTTTTACTTTTATGGGAAAAAATATTTTTGTTCAAGTGAATCACACATTGGTTGTCACATAAAAGAATATATCCTTCTTTATGTATTCCCAATTACTTTAGTACTTGGTTATACCAAACTATCTCATTCCCTTCTTCCATTATACCTATATAATCACCTATTACTGTAATTAATGTAATGATCTTATAAATTTTTGATATCCCACTATGTCTTATTCTTCCATATGTAAACATTAATCTATTTGTTATCATCCATGTTTTTAAATCTATAATGTTGTATTAATTAAAAAAACCCTATAATATATCTTCTTATACAGAAAATAGATCCTCATCTATAATTCCTTTAAAATACAAAAGGATAAACCTAATAGTATCCTAAAGTTCCCATCTCAGTATTTAGATAAATATACTAATAAATACTACTAAAAATGATATATCTATCTAGAAAAAAATCATGGAACACATTAAACATATAATAGATGAACCATATGAAACCTTCATCATGTAGCATTCCCCTTCCATATTTCTGGTTCATATTCTTATAGTGGTTTAAAACAGTTGTCAATAGGATTAAATACTAGCTTATATCTAGTCATCCCAAATATTTCAGTGATCCTCTATATATAATTTTTATGTGATAATACAAAATTTGGTGGTTTCCTATATCTATTGATCCTCATTACCAATATCTTCTTGGATTTCAATAGATATTTCATCTTTAAATTTCCATAAAACGTATCCTTTAATTTATAAATCATCTTATGATCTAGTCCAACCATAAATATATCATTGAACTATAGTTGAAAAATAATCAGCCTCTCATAATACTGTTTCTTTTGTTAATTAAAATAATCAACACTACATATAATAAATCTTTCTTCCACACATTCCTTTATTCAATTTACATACAAAATTAATGATTTTGTATACCATAAAACATTCCAGTATTATTATGTTAATTTGTTTATCTGAATAACCATGAAATAAATATATCATGTAATCCATATAATATATGTATATATCGTCAGAATACACTATACATAACACTATATGGATGGTTGAATGAATAATTACAATTGAGAAAATTTCTGAGAAACCAACTCCATCCTTATGTTGAAAAAATATCACTACCATACATGCTTTATATCTTTTCATTCAATAATCATCTTCCATAATCTAGTAAATCCACATACTCTACACTTTTTTACCTTCCAAAATAAAAAACAACTATAAAATTACATTGAAAATTAATTAGTTCATCTCCACATTTATGGACGACTTCCACTATTTAGCGTATTTGAAAAAAGTTAATTCCTCATGTTTTTTATGTTCTTCAATGACTATATGTGGTCGAAAATTTATATCAAGACTAAATAAATAAAATAAATTTATAAATCATATTGATATCCTCATAGGAGTTATAATAACTACACTATTTGTCTCTATTTCATATACTATTCCATAGCCTTTTTTCACTTTGACATCCAAATCCCATACTTATGGTGTTATCACTTGAGATTATACTTATCTTGAACATTAAGGTATTTTTGATGATCTTAAACTAATATTTTTCTTAATTTAAATAACTAAATCATTGTAATATAGAATATATTCACTCTAAATAGACTGGACATTAATAGATTATTTTGATTCAACGTTTTCTTTCTCATGTTCCAGACATTCCACAAAACCTTTTCATTGAAGACAATAAATATTCTCATGATGATTTATGTTATTTAATCATCCTATAATTAGTATTTGAAATTTTTATCTCCATAACCAAAGGGAAAAAAAATTGGATTTATCATTAACTTTATATCTATGCTTATTATTTACATGTGAATATGGTAGACTACCAAAATATTTTAGATGATGAACATATAATAAATTTTCAAACAATACTTTCTTAAGATTTTCCTTCCCCATTGTTGATGTTGGAATTCTAGTGGTGATATATACTATTGTGTTCAGTTCCTCTTCCAAATTCACATTAAGCATTCTCGAGTGAAACCTCATACCCTAATATAACTCCATTATAGTCCTCTTTATTCCTTCAATAATTCAATTTTGGCGAGGGTTTTTGATCACTATATTCACAGTACTCATTAAGGACTTCTAAAATATTTTTCAACAATTGTTTCCAGTGTACATTGCAATGTTTTTTTGATATACTTAAATTTAGATCCACATTACCTTTCTTCCAAAAAACATTCCACATAAAGAAAAGAATAACATTTTAACTATGTCCTGTAATTTAATTATATTCTTTTCTAGTACCATCATCAATGAAAGTAATAATGTATAGGGAACCACCATAGGAAAATATATGTGATGGTACCCAACCATATGAGTGTACAAAAACCAACTTATAGTCCATTTACATTCAACTATCTTAATTAAATACACCATTATAAAAATTTATACTATTAAAAGTTAACACATTCCCATTAACATGTGATTAAACATCAATATACTCTTCACCTTTATAATTTCATTATTTTTTTCACTGAGGTAAATGGACATATATTGACAATATTATCAATATTAATACATCATTTATAGAGTAGCTTCAAATACAAATAAACTTGTATATATATACACATTCACATTATTTACTCCATGTGAAATTGTCACAGACCCTCGTGTAACCTTCCAAAATCCATTTATAAAACTAATATCACAACGTGATTCATCATGTCAACCAACATAAATAATATTAATCTATTTTATAGGGATTGGTAATACTTCTAATAGTTTCAATAATCCTATGTTATTCATCCAGATACAAAACTATCCTTTACAACAACTTATTGGGCTACATCACCCATTATATAAACATTCCAAAAATTACCTAATAGATATTTTACAGTGAATCTTTGATAAAAAATTAATTGAAAAGATTATTCATTGTAAATAACCAATGATTCTAATACAGTATTCACAATAAACAAATATTTATTACAAAATTCTTGTAATCTTTTGAAATTTTAACTATTAGAGGATAATTTATTTATGGTGTTCTCATTATGATTCTTTTTATCCTTCTATCACATTGGACTAGAACCGAATTACATAAATCAACTCGTTTTATGATACTTATAATCTATTAGTTATTTTTTTATTTCCAATGGAGTGACATTTACCTCTAGTCAGTATTATGGGAACTACTATATGGGTTTATAACTTCCCTCTGACTATGTTCTTTATCAATGTCTAAATTCATACCATCATCAAACAACAAGTTTTTTCTATAGAAATTACTAAAAATAGTAACCATAGTATACCTGATTTTTGGGAGTGAAGATAAAAGAATATATTCCCATGAATCATCAACCAATGTTACCTTATCTAATTGGCTATTCCTACAGTTCATGTTTAATTCATTCCCATGATCTTCCAATTGGGGTCCTTCAAACAAACATAATGTTTATAACCTTTTAAACATAATAAACTTGATAAGGGACATTATTTTTTCATACATATCAACTTATGGCTTCATCACATATATTTTTATTTATTCTCCTAAATTTGGAACATACAATTTTTCACCATAGACATTCTCATAAGTTCTAAAGACATTCTATCTACCTTTTCCAATTTTTTGTTCTTTATTGTTTCTGGTTTAACACCATCCATGGTAGTTACACATATTTTTGGATGAGATAATATTCTATTGGTATGTTTAAAAGAGAAATTTTGATCCATATAATTTTTTAATTTAGATCTTCCCATTATCTGATACAATACATGAGTTGCATTCTGTAACACCCTAAGATTTTGGGACATATTTAACTTCAAATAAATATAATTTTTTCAATATATTAGGATACATGAAAACTATAGTCTAAATAAACCATAATATAGTATATAATTTTAATATATTTATTAAATTGTGTTGGATCTGAATCTACGGATTACACACAAGAGGGGGGTGAATTGTGTCTTTTCAAAATTATTACAATCTCTTCAATTTAGACAAATTCTGTCCACTATGCTTTAGCCCGATTAAATATGCAACGGAAAAAGTAAAAGCATGAACACACGGATGTATAGTGGTTCGGGGAACAGAAGGCCCCTAGTCCACTCCACCAACGCTCAAATCCACGAGCTTGGCGATTTTCACTATCTGGTCCTCGTTTCCACAGACCTCTTCACAACTGAGTACAGGTAGTTGACACCTTTACAAGTTTCAGGCAAACACATCCTTCCTGGTTCAAACACAAACCCACACAGCTTAGAACGAGAAGATGATCACTCAAAAAAAGGGTTTCGATAAAGAAAACACTTCTCCAGTTGTTTTTCACAATTGCAACAGAATGCAATTGACAGTAGATAGATCGTCGTCTTCAGAAAATAAAGATCTGTAATCAAAACAGTTCTGAGTCGATCCAGTTGCAATAGATATTACAAGAAACTTCACAACTTCAGCAGCAGTAGATTCACAACAGATAGTCGATGTAGAACACGTGAATCTGCTATCAAGATCTTCCTTCGGTAATAAAGGTTTTACACTTCTTCTCGATCACCAGAAAAGAACGCCTTCACACAGTCTCTGTTTCTTGCTCGTTAAAAAATCAATCTATATATTTCATACACTTTCCTGTGTATATATATATCCGAAGTTTCCAAGATAGAACATATATATTCAAATCTGAGAAAATCTTCCGCATAAATAGATCCATGAAAATATCCTTTAGATTCGCGATATTAAAAAAATGAAATAACAGAGCCGTTGTAACTCCCCTAAAGAATCGGAATAAAAAGCCCCTTTTAAATCAATCATTAATCCGTTGAAAATCGTCTTTGATTCAGTCAAAGTCGTACTTAAGAATCGGCTCGAAATCCGCTTAATAATCCGCCTGTTTGACCAATGCAAAAGGAAATATCGTCTGTCAAAAATATCCCGACGCCAAACATAGGGTTGATGACGTAGCTCCAAACGTAGGGTTCACAAACGTAAGGTTCACAAACGTAAGGTTCAGAACGTAATGTTCAGAACGTAAGGTTCAGAACGTAAGCTCAAACGTAAGGTTGAACATACATACTTTCTCTTCAGCATTCAAACGTAGGGTTGATCATCCATACTTTGTCTTGCTTCAACTCTCCAAAGAACGTACGATTGATTATAAAAGTAAGGTTGATGATCCATACTTTTGAGAAACAAACTCAACACTGAAAACTAACGTACGGTTTCTCTTCCATACTTGTCCAACAACAAAAACGTAAGGTTCCTTCCAAACGTAATGTTCTTCTTCCATACTTTTCAACAACGTAAGGTTCATTAACCATACGTTTCAAAATAACGTAAGATTCCTTAACCATACGTTTCTTTTAACATAAAAAGTAAACTTTTCATCCATACGTTACGTTCATCAACGTAGGGTATGAACAGTGATTCCAGTACGCGCTAAAACTGATCTCGCGCTACAGTGATTCCAGAATGCGCTAAAATTGATCTCGCGCTACAGTGATTCCAGAACGTGCTAAAATTGATCTCGCGCTATAGTGATTCCAGAACGCGCTAAAATTGATCTCAGAATAAATGAAGTATGAAATCTCGTTGTATGAAATAAATAAATAAAATAAATTCCTGCAAAATACTCAACGAAATAATTAGTAAATAATTAAGGGTATTTGTGAGCTTCAAAATCATCATAAAGAGACAGAGTATTATTTAAAATAATCTCCCCCTTTAAAAAACATTATTTTGAATTGTTTGAAAACAATACATTGCTCAACAATCTCCCCCTTTTTGATGATCACAAAACCCATAAAATAATAGAACTAATTTAATTGCAATCTTTATTGAAAAATTTGTTTTATAAAATTTTAGAATTCTGAAAGGATTAAAACAATATTTAACTATAATAAAATTTCTCCCCCATAAAAATAAATTTTCAGCTAAAAATAGATAAAAGATAAATGTCGTATATATCCAAATTCTCCCATATATCCAAATTTCTTCATAGGAAACAAATGAATTTAAATGTTGTGTTTATCCAAATTCTCCCCCTTTGTGTGATATCAAAAAGAATGAAAAATTACGGATTTGAACACATTCAATATTGCACTGAACTATAAGTAAATGCTATAATTAACTGTGTATGAATAAGTGAATTTGTTATACTGGCTAACTCAATCATAAATCAATAGAAAACAAAACAAAAAAGAAGTAAGAAAAGAATTTTCATTCACAAGCTGTTATATATAAACGATTGTGATATACAGAGGAATCAAGGTTCATAGATAAGACAGGGAAAAAGGTGTCTATCTCCTTTGAATCGCGGTCTTTATCTCTGTAAACTGTTCTCTGAGCCTCTTCATCATCCCATCTCCTAACTTGATGATAAGATCTCTGTTCTCTTGAGTCATATGAATATCTTCAATCAAATTAACTCTGAAAAACTCATGCATTCTTTCTTCTTTTTCAACAAAAAGAGCTAGTTTTTCTGATAACTGATTCAAAAGAATCCTAATCGGTTGCTCTCCAGATGTCAACTGATCCACTAAAAATCTCTGATTATCTAGCAAAACTGACAAAGGGGCACTATTACACTGAAGATCATGTAATCTGTCACTCATATTGCTCATTGCTGCAGTAATTGCTTGAAATTTACGAATCAAATCAGGTGAAGAGCCTGATCCACTCACAACACTGTTTGCAACAGACTCAAATTTATTCTCCATGTAAATCTTCAACTCAGACAAATCATCTTTCTTTACCATCTCTGATTTTAACTGATCAACAGCATGCATCATATCAGTCTTAAACAAATCTACTTCCTGTCTTGAAACAGTACATTCTTTCAACTTCTGAAACTTTAACTGCTCTAAGTTCAGTGAATTTATGAGACTAACATTCTCAGATTCTAACTGAGAGATACGCTTGTACAACTCAACAACTTCTTATTTTCTCGAATCAGGGGCACCCTGTGCTCGATTCTCATGTCCAGAATTAGATTGATGAAGCAGGGCAAGTGGTAAGGAATCTGCATCTGACTGTTCTTTGTCCTTGTCCTGACAAGGTTGATCCACTGAACTATCTTTTGAAGCCTGAAACTCTTCCACTGAAAAATCTTCCTGAAGTACCTCTGTATTAGCTCCAGAAGTATGTTCATCACGAACAGTAGTCTCTCTGACTTCTACTGATTGGTCAAGAACAATATTTTCATGTAAATATTGAGGTCAGGCCACTTCTTCACCAGGCACTGCCTCCATAAGTTGTTCTTGTTGAATTACTTTTTCAACAGCCACAACAGTAGATTGAGGTTCTTTTTGAGTTTCTGTTTGAGCTGCTGGTTCCTCTATCGGTGCAGTCTGCTCCACAACAGCTTCTCTCACAAATGAATAAGAAAATAACGGTTTAGAGGATTTCAAGGCAGGAGAGATAATTTCTTCATCAATTGACATCTTCCTTCTAGATTGAAGTCCTTCTTGACTTCTCTCTTCCTCAACTTCCTCCATCTCAAAACGAATTCTCCTTGCCACTGTACTAACTCTTGATTCTGCTTGTCCCACCTTGGACTTAGCCGGTTGATCCTGAGCACTCTCCGAGTTTTCCTCAGCTCCAACAGGTAAGAGTTTTCCTTTAATTTTGCTCCAGAAGTATCCTACTTTCCTCAAAGTTCCAGCATTAAAAACATTACTGTGGTGACATTTCACCCCAGCATCTACCAATCTGATCATTCCTCTTTTAAACAAAAACAAAGAAATGAACCTTCCATAAGGGAAAAAGGTCATTCTTGCTTCACTCTGACAGCAGTAACTTAGATATCTTATCATAAACCGAGGAAAATTAAACTTAATATCACACATCAGAAGATACATTATGTACATGTCCGGGTATAAGATTTTCTCTATTTCAGCCATTCTTGGTGCTAAACCAGTCTGAACAAATTTTACCAAAATTTTCTGATCGGGCTCCAAATCCTTAATAAACATCTTCTTTATCACTCTGGTTCCAAACAGAAAAGACATAATGTCTTCAGACTTATGTACAGAATCTCCAATATTCCGTAAATCGAAATGAAAAACTCCTTCATGAGGGCAGTTAAGAATTTGACTTATCTCTACAGATGATATTGAAAAGCCCTTATCCTCTATTTGAGCCAATAAACTATCCTCTGTATCTCCAAGGCTAAACTGAACAGTTCTAAAGAAATGTCTCATTTCTGCCTCATATAGAAACTCAGAATTTTCACTATTAAAAGCTTGCTCAAGGCTTTGAAACGACAACGCTTGCTTCAACAGTAAATTAGTTTCAAACAGCCACTCTAAATCTATGACTTTACCTTGCAGTATTTTCCGACTAACTACCTTAGGTTTCTTTGCAGCACTGCTCTTGGCTTCATCTGGACGCTTAGTCTTTGCCATTCCAACAACGATTTCTGAAGGTTCGTAAGTTTAGGGTTTGAAGATTCAGAAAAGGGTTTTGGAGCAGATGTGCGGTTTTAGGTTTTCGAAAGGGTTTCCGAAAAAGGTGAAGCAGTTTAGAAGGTGAAACGGTTCTAACAGCCTTGATTCCCGTGTAATCACTAATCATTACTTTTATTTAAAACAAAATAAATTTACTTATAGCAGAAAACAGAAATTAAGCAGAATTCGAAAACAGAATAATATTTAAAAAAAAAACTATTTAAAATTAAATAAACCTAACTCCCCCTTAATAAATTCAAACCTTGCCGTGGGAAGTGGTTTAGTAAAAATATCTGCTAATTGATTTTCTGTATTTACAAATTCTAGAAATATATCCTTTTTAAACACATGATCTCTTAAAAAGTGATGTCTTATATCAATGTGATTAGTTCTAGAATGACTAATAGGATTTTTTGAAATATTAATTGCACTAGTATTATCACACAAAATAGGTGTATTATTGAAATTTAATCCAAAGTCCATAAGAGTGTTTTTCATCCACAACACCTGTGCATAGCAACTACCTGCAGACACATATTCTGCCTCGGCTGTTGACAGGGCAACTGAGTGTTGTTTCTTACTAGACCATGATACTAAAAACTTCCCTAAAAAGTGACATGTTCCTGAAGTACTCTTCCTATCTAATCTACAGCTTCCAAAGTCAGCATCTGAATATGAAATTAAATTAAAATCAGAGGTTTTTGGATAAAGCATGGATTGATAAATAGTACCTTTTAAATATCTAAAAATTCTTTTAACAGCAGTTAAATGGGATTCTTTGGGATTTGATTGAAATAGAGCACAAAGACATACTGAATACATTATATCTGGTCTACTAGCAGTAAGATATAACAAACTACCAATCATACCTCTATATAACTTGTTGTCCACTGATTTTCCAGTTTCATCCAAATCAAGTTTTATATTAGTACACATAGGAGTTGTAAATGGCTTGCTGTTTTCAAGTCCAAATTTCTTAAGTAAATCAGTAATGTATTTGCATTGATTTAAAACATTTCCAAAATCTTTTTGAAATATTTGAAGACCCAAAAAGAAATTTAATTCTCCCATCATACTCATTTCAAATTCTTTTTGCATTAATTCTGAAAATTCATGACAAAGAATTTTATTGGTTGATCCAAAAATTACATCATCAACATAAATTTGAACCAACAAAACATTATTTTTCATAGTTTTCTTAAAGAGTGTTGGATCTGCCAGTCCAACAGTAAAATCATTTTTCAAAAGAAAAGAACTTAGTCTTTCATACCAAGCTCTAGGTGCCTGTTTAAGGCCATAAAGAGCTTTAGTAAGTTTGAAAACAGAATCTGGTTTTTGAGAATTTTCAAAACCATGAGGTTTCTCAACATAAACTTCCTCCATTAAATAACCATTTAAAAAGGCAGATTTAACATCCATCTGAAATAATTTAAAATTCATATAAGATGCATAGGCTAAAAGGATTCTAATGGCTTCTAACCTGGCTACAGGTGCAAAGGTCTCATCATAATCTATTCCTTCTTCTTGATTATATCCTTTAGCTACTAATCTTGCTTTATTTCTAGTTATTATCCCTTGATCATCCTGTTTATTCCTAAAGACCCATTTAGTTCCTATTACTGGATAATCATGTGGTCTTTCAACTAATTCCCAAACCTTATTTCTCTTGAACTGGTTCAATTCATCCTGCATTGCTATTACCCAGCTCTCATCATCTAAGGCTTCTTCTATGGTCTTAGGTTTCTGTTGGGATAGGAAAGCAGAGAATTCAACTATGTTTCCAAGGTTTCTTCTAGTTTGAATACCAGTCTCTAAGTCACCTATCACAGATTCTAAAGGGTGATTCTTTAAGGTTCTAGACTGTCTAGGCATTACATTCAATGGTTCTTCAGTGTCATGTTCTTCTGAACTAGACTGAATTTCTTTTATATCATTTTCAAAATCATTCTTTAAATTCTCAAGTCTCATGTTTTCATTAGAATCAGGTTCATCTATTTGTTCTATCCTTTTCTCAAAAGGATCAGATTCATCAAATTTCACATGAACTGATTCTTCAACAATCCTTGACTTTTTATTATAGACTCTATAAGCTTTGGAGGTTGCAGAATATCCTAAGAAAATACCTTTATCAGATTTTGGATCAAATTTACCAAGATTATATTTGGTATTCAAGATGTAAACCTTGCATCCAAAAACTTTAAAGTAATTTACTTTAGGTTTTCTGTTATTCCATAGTTCATAGGGTGTCTTTTTCAAAATAGGTCTTATTAAAATTCTATTCATTATATAACAAGCTGTATTAACAGCTTCTGCCCAGAAATATATAGGTAGGCTATATTCATTTAACATAGTTCTAGCCATTTCTTGAATAGTTCTATTTCTTCTTTCTACAATCCCATTCTGTTGAGGTGTTCTTGGAGCAGAGAAGGTGTGTTTAATACCCATGTTTGAGAAAAAGGAATTAAATTCCTGGTTCTCAAATTCTCCACCATGATCACTTCTCAATGAGATTATATTAAAACCTTTTTCATTTTGAATAGATTTACAAAAACCTTCAAATAAACTAAAAGCTTCACTTTTAAATTTCAAAAAGAAAATCCAAGTAAATCTAGAATAATCATCAACTAATACATAAACATATAATTTACCAGCTAAACTTTCTACTTTTGAAGGTCCAAACAAATCCATATGGATAAGTTCTAGAGGTTTAGTTGTAGCAACTTTATTAACAGATTTGAATGATGATTTGTGTTGCTTGCCAAGCTGACATGCATCACAGAATCTGTCATTTTCAAATTTGAGACTAGGCAAATCAGAAACTAGATGTTTCTTAGATAATTTATGTAAAGCATATATATTGCAATGACCAAGTCTTCTATGCCAGATCCAGGATTCACTTATATTAGCAGTTAAGCAGTTTACTTGTTGTTTACACAAGGAATACAAATCCAAAGTATAAACGTTATCAGTTCTGGGTGCTCTAAACTTAAACAGTTTATCTTTAGAAACAGTACAACTATTGTTAGAAAAATCAACAGTGTATCCATCATCACAAAGTTGAGAGATACTTATCAGATTGTGTTTTAACCCTTGTACATAAAATACTTTGTTGATTGAGACTGTCTTTGGATCTCCAACTATTCCAATACCAATAATATTTCCTTTGGCATTGTCACCAAAGGTGACAAGTCCTCCTTCCTTTCGAGTAAGAGAAGAGAAATTAGCTGAAGTTCCACTCATGTGTCTTGAGCAGCCACTGTCCATATACCATATTTCTTTCTTTCTTTGGTGACCTGCTACCTGAAAAGACATTCAAACAAATTGCTTTGGTACCCATATTTTGTTGGGTCCAGGAGTGTTAGCAAGCAGTGATCTGGGTATCCAGATTTGCTTTGTTTTCTTAAAATTGATTGAATCATATAGATCATTGGAAATATAAGCTTTCTTAATTCCACATATTTGAGGTTGTCTTAGAAAACAGTTTTTAGCTATATGACCTTTTGTTCCACAGAAGTTACAAATAACCTGTTTAGTGCTAGGAACAAAATAATTTTTGTATAACTTAGGTTTTTCTCCTTTACTTCCAATTCCAAACCTTTCCTTTTTAATTACAATTTTCCCAAGTATCTCATTTAAGGCGTTTTCTCCTTTTGTAAAAACTAATGCAGCCTTTTTATAAGATTCTACTTCATCCTGTAGAGTTTTTATTTTTGATTCAAAATTAATTTTATTTGAGTCAGCAGAGTTGTATTTGTCAATTAATTCCTTATGTTGTTTTAGCAAAGTATTTCTCTCATCTGAAATAGCTTTATGCAAGTTCTTTATAGATTTATATTTTTTAAATAATGAGTCATACCTTTCTTCAAGCATATTACAGTAAGCTGCAAGTTTTTTATTTGAGAAGCTTGTTTCAGAGTTTGATTCATTATTTGAGTCAGAGGAGTAGTATGAGTGTACCTCATCAGTTTCAGCCATGAAACACATATTTGCTTTTAAATTGGCTTTCTCCTTCTCTGAGATTGATTCAGAAGAGTTACTTGAGTCTTCAGAAACACTCCAAGTAGCTTTCATAGCTTTCTTGTCTTTCTGCTCATAATCATCTATTTTGAAGAATTTCTTCTTCTTTGCATCTTTCAATTTTGGGCAATCCGGTCTGATATGTCCCATCTTTTTTCATTCATAACATCTCACTTCCTTGCTATCCTTCTTGAAGGATTTCTTGAAGTCTTTCTTCTTACTGTAGAACTTTCTGAATTTTCTGGCTAGCTGAGCCAGTTCTTCATCCGAATTTGAAGAATCAGAGCTTTCTGATTTAGCACTTACTTCTCTGTTCTTCATCTTTCTATCCTTTTGTTGAGAAGTCACTTTCAAAGCAGTATTTTCCCTTTTTATGTAGACTTTATGCTCATTTAACTCATCTTGCATTTCAGCCTCGTACATCATCAATGTACCAATCTGCTCTCTCATAGTTAGATCTTTAACAGAAGTTGATTGTCTGATTGCTGCAGAGATTCCATTCCATCGAGGAGGAAGTAATCTCAGTACCTTTAACGCTTGATCAGCCTACTTGATTGGTTCTCCTAGAGGTGTTATATTATTGACAATTTCTGTCAATCTTCCATTCATCTGAGTGATGCTCTCTCCTTCAATCATTCTGAAAGTATCGAATTTTAATTTAGCAGTTGCATATCTCATCTGTCTTACATTATCTGTTCCTTCATAAGCAACAACTATTGTTTGCCACATTTCATATGCAGTAGGGCATTGAGATACTCTGTTAAATTCATCCGGTCCTAGACCACAGATGATTGCATTCATAGCTTTTGAATTCATGTCATACTCAGCCTCTGTAGCAGCACTCCATGTATCGGGATTTTCAGGAATTTCATAGGGAGTCAGAATCTTTGAATAGACTTTGTAACCAAGATTTTTCTGATAAATAATCATACGTGATTTCCAGCAGCAATAATTATCTCCATTAAAGTAAGGTGCTCTGACCATTGACATTCCCTCTCTCGTATCAGCCATGATACACTATGTATAATCTTTAAATACTTCTAGCTTGATAAGACTTTAAAAATAAGAAGCTCCTCCTCTGATACCAATTTTTGGATCTGAATCTACGGATTACACACAAGAGGGGGGGGGGGTGAATTGTGTCTTTTCAAAATTATTACAATCTCTTCAATTTAGAAAAATTCTGTCCACTATGATTTAGCCCGATTAAATATGCAACGGAAAAAGTAAAAGCATGAACACACGGATGTATAGTGGTTCGGGGAACAGAAGGCCCCTAGTCCACTCCACCAACGCTCAAATCCCCGAGCTTGGCGATTTTCACTATCTGGTCCTCGTTTCCACAGACCTCTTCACAACTGAGTACAGGTAGTTGACACCTTTACAAGTTTCAGGCAAACACAGCCTTCCTGGTTCAAACACGAACCCACACAGCTTAGAACGAGAAGATGATCACTCAAAAAAAGGGTTTCGATAAAGAAAACACTTCTCCAGTTGTTTTTCACAATTGCAACAGAATGCAATTGACAGTAGATAGATCGTCGTCTTCAGAAAATAAAGATCTGTAATCAAAACAGTTCTGAGTCGATCCAGTTGCAATAGATATTACAAGAAACTTCACAACTTCAGCAGCAGTAGATTCACAACAGATAGTCGATGTAGAACACGTGAATCTGCTATCAAGATCTTCCTTCGGTAATAAAGGTTTTACACTTCTTCTCGATCACCAGAAAAGAACGCCTTCACACAGTCTCTGTTTCTTGCTCGTTAAAAAATCAATCTATATATTTCATACACTTTCCTGTGTATATATATATCCGAAGTTTCCAAGATAGAACATATATATTCAAATCTGAGAAAATCTTCCGCATAAATAGATCCATGAAAATCTCCTTTAGATTCGCGATATTAAAAAAATGAAATAACAGAGCCGTTGTAACTCCCCTAAAGAATCGGCATAAAAAGCTCCGTTTAAATCAATCATTAATCCGTTGAAAATCGTCTTTGATTCAGTCAAAGTCGTACTTAAGAATCGGCTCGAAATCCGCTTAATAATCCGCCTGTTTGACTAATGCAAAAGGAAATATCGTCTGTCAAAAATATCCCGACGCCAAACGTAGGGTTGATGACGTAGCTCCAAATGTAGGGTTCACAAACGTAAGGTTCACAAACGTAAGGTTCAGAATGTAAGGTTCAGAACGTAAGGTTCAGAACGTAAGCTCAAACGTAAGGTTGAACATACATACTTTCTCTTCAGCATTCAAACGTAGGGTTGATCATCCATACTTTGTCTTGCTTCAACTCTCCAAAGAACGTACGGTTGATTATAAAAGTAAGGTTGATGATCCATACTTTTGAGAAACAAACTCAACACTGAAAACTAACGTACAGTTTCTCTTCCATACTTGTCCAACAACAAAAACGTAAGGTTCCTTCCAAACGTAATGTTCTTCTTCCATACTTTTCAACAACGTAAGGTTCATTAACCATACGTTTCAAAATAACGTAAGGTTCCTTAACCATACGTTTCTTTTAACATAAAAAGTAAACTTTTCATCCATACGTTACATTCATCAACGTAGGGTATGAACAGTGATTCCAGTACGCGCTAAAACTGATCTCGCGCTACAGTGATTCTAGAATGCGCTAAAATTGATCTCGGAATAAATGAAGTATGAAATCTCGTTGTATGAAATAAATAAATAAAATAAATTCCTGCAAAATACTCAACGAAATAATTAGTAAATAATTAAGGGTATTTGTGAGCATCAAAATCATCATAAAGAGACAGAGTATTATTTAAAATAATCTCCCCCTTTAAAAAACATTATTTTGAATTGTTTGAAAACAATACATTGCTCAAAAAATTGGAGGTGTGAATGAGAATAGATAATTTTTTGAAATTATGTATAAAATTTCTAGATAAATCCAATAAATTAGTAATTAGTTGTTTTAGTAAATAATTCAAAAAAAAATTATTTCTCAAAAATGGGTTTTATTAATTTTCATTAGAACGTGAAATCATTTCATTTTTTTACTTATTGAAAATTTATTTGAAAAAATAAACATTATTTTTTAACCAGAATGTCAAAAATTTATGTTGTATGGATTTTTGGTAATTTTTTGAAAGGATTGATTTTATGGTGAATAGTGAAAAGTTCTGTTTTTTATTGAAAATTTTTATTTCATTTAAAGTATTTAGATTATTCCATTAAATATTAAAATGGTTTTAGAAATAAAATTTGTTTATTTATAGTACGAATAATCCAATTAATTTAATTATAATTATATTAGTGTTGGGACTTTGTATAATAAATTATAAGAAATAATTTGTTTCTAGAAAACTACTTTTCATCTTATTTTTTGGTTAATTTTCAAATTAATTTCTACCACTATGGGAAATTTAATGTTGAAAAATGGATTCTATATTTGAAATTAAGAGTTCCCAATTTGGTAAATATTATCCTTTTTGTTAATATGATTAGTAACCATAGTAATTTTTTTACCATGATAAATGTAAAATGAGTTAAATAAGGTTAAACTGAATTTGATAAGACATAAAATTCATTCAAACCCTAAGTTTTGTTTCATTATAGGTGTCTATATCGTATATAATAATCCAAAATTTGAAAATATGATTTTTTTTAATTAAATTTAATTTTTTCCTTTATAATATTTATGTAAATGGTAATGTCAAAAATACCGATTTCATGATTTCGATATCTATAATATTTTGGGGAAGGGATAAAAAATCATATATTAAGTTATAAATATTTAATTGAAATATTAATAATTCATTTTTAATGGAAATATATTTTTAATTTTAAGTTATTAATAACTTCCTTAAATTCATACGCAACATCGGGAAAATTCTTGTGAAAGTAATAAAAAATAAATTAAAAGATTATTCAAACACTAAAAGTATTGTTTTTAGTGAGGTATAGTGTCCCATTAAGTTTATAGAAAAATATAACATATTAGGGATGTTTTAATGGATTATATTTCAAATAATATTTTTCATGTTGGATACAAAGTGAAATTAAATGAATAGTTTAAAAATTATATTAATGACATTATATAATAATTAATATTTAATTAAATGATTTAAAAATCATAAAAAATTATATTAGAATAATTGAATATGGTATGGATGAAAATATAAATCATGTTCCATTTATATGTCACTTTACCTTTTATAGTGACTTTTTTGATCCTGAAATAATAATCAACCGTTTTATCATGGTAATTGTTTAAAAGGGTTAACTATTGTTAAAAATAAGAAATAATTTTAAAAGATTTTTCAAATACTTTCCAAATTTTATTATATGCGATAATTTATATCAATCCTCATATTATATTCCAATAATATTATTTTGGTACCATTTTGATATAAAAATTAATTTATATTCATTTAATACTTTAAGTGATTCCAATGGTTCCCCCACACTTATAAAATGACACTTTATATCCTTATTTATCCACATTGTTTGAGCATTACATATCAAAAAATAACATCCATAATATCATACAATATTCCATCAACCCATCCTAGTACTTCTAGTCTTTCCAAAATACTAACCTTTCAAGGATTATGGTGTAATCCAAAAGTGGATTCTCAATGAAGAGGTATAACACAAAACATGTAGTGTATATTTAATTTATTCTTATCCATTATCCAAATTTTTGGTATCCATTATAAAATAATTACTCAATTATCTGAAAATTTTGTATTTTTTAATTAATTATAGAATAATTATTATCCACCTTCATCCCATTCAAAGGAAAATTATAACATTGTTCGAGCTTATGTGTGGACTACCACCACCATAATGTGATGGTATTCGGTTTTTTATTCAAATTTACATGGATTGTAATAAGGATATGTTTAATGAATATATATGATATATGTTATATAATAATAAATCTGTAAAGGTGAATTGGTATATACTTATTATTCCTTCCATCTTTTGAAAAGTAAAAAAAAAAGAACGTTTATCCATATGTACCTCTTAGTGTCCCGATGAATGATGAAACATATTTTTATATCTATAAATTATCTATATGACTCTAAATATATGTCTATAATGAATATATATTATATTTATTTCATGATTAAATTTATTGATAATATGGAATCATTATCAAAGTGGAATTATCGAAACTATCGAACCAAAATTCTTATGAAAAATTAAATTGTTTACACCCAAAAACAATTATTTTAATAAAAATTATTTTTAAATGGGAGTTGGAATGTTATAAGGGGATCATATATTATGTATATAATTATATTATATAAGTTTACATTTTTCTAGAATGTATTTATACTGAATTTAAATATATTATACCTGAGGTTTGGGAATTTTCAAAGCAAGTTGAACATGTGGTATGGCTTTTATGTTGTTATATGATTTTTTAATGAGATTTTGTTATAGTCTTGTTTTAGATGATGAAATTTCATGATCTAAATGTAAATAAAACATGACTTTCTTCTCCACTATCTATTTTTGGAAATTACTTTTTTCATTTCATTTTTCTCCCTTTATGGACTCAAGAGACTATAATAGTATTTTTAAGGAAAGATGACTTTATTTTCCTCTTTGATAGACAATCCTTTTTATTTCAGTTCCACGTTTTCTAATAAATTTTAATATTTTCTTCACTAATATAAAATCATAATTTAAGCTTATTTTGTTAACTTTTTTTAAAAAAAAAATTGGCATTAAATTAATCTTCCTATTAGTTTCTGAATTAGTTACTTTTGACTTTTTTTTTTCTAAAAAATTGAGGGGAATATTTATATTATGAAATAAGAGATGGTTTTAATTTCCATCCCACATGACCACTCAATTAATTTAATATTACTTTACAATTTCATGTATATTATTTCAAATAATTTTTTTGTCTATTGAAATTATAAATCCTTTAGACTTTATAGAAATGATTTCAAAATGAAAAGGGTATTTATTCTCAAAATATCCAAAGTGATGTTTTAAAGGTATTTTATATATGATTACATCCTTTTATGTTAGTTATTATTTATTAGTGATATGATTTAATGATATAATACTTATTCATTCTCTAGATGGTTTATTATAACAATGAAGGGGTTTTTATGAAATCCGTTTATTTTCCACAGTTTAAGCCCTAAGTAAATTTTAAAATGTTTATAAAAATGTTTCTTTTACATGGGTTATGATATATGATGAAAGTTTTATGATCATATATATAAAATTTAAATGTATTTTTATTATGTGTTTAATTGGAACATAATTAATATCCATTAAATTCAATGGTGAAAGATAGAAATCTCATGAGATAATACTAATTAGAATGAGGAGTAAACCCAATTTAGTAAGGTATTTTTTCCACTGTGATAGCTATTGAAGGGAACCTTGACTAATTATATGATGGAATGAGTAGTGAACCCAATAAAATATAATAATCTTAGTAGTGATCCTTAAATTATGAAATAATATTATTTGAATATGTGTATACCACAGGCTTATGTCTTATGCTAATATCATTCTATCATGGATCATCTAACTTGATTACTTAATGATTCATGTATTATAACTAACGATGATTTCTTCAATGATTGAATATTATCGTTTATAATATTTTGGGAATGTAATTTTAAATAGATCATATTATTATACCATTATTCTCATTATATGTTTAAGTTATAATTAATATCTCCCAATTTTACCCTAAATGGGAATATAAGATCACCCTTTCTTATGTTTCCTTTCCGAGTTTATGAGTAATTTGTTTAATTAGGGTATGTTAATAAGTATAAAAACTAAGAATAAAATTGTGAGAGATGATGAAGAAATTACATAGATAAAATTTTTATCTATCTAGTCTCCAAAGACACTAAACCATTATGGTTTTAGTGTGGATTATAATGTTACGCAATGAATATTCATCTATAATGATGTAATATCAATGTATTAAAAGTATGGGTCCATGTAGATGGTATCAAATGGGGTTTTAGTCAATATTTATCGATTATTATTAGATATATTTAGTTAAAAACCTACTGATATTACAAATATTAATAAATAATCCTAAAAGTTTTGATAAGATAGAGATTATGTAGTTTCCAACTATGATAATGGTTACTCACACTATGATGTTTGGGTTTAGTAAATGTTTGAAACCAAAAGGAACCATGATAATTATGGATGTGATAAACAACCAATGTCTATCATTATGATTAACCAAATGTTATGAGAGTGGAATATTTTTTTTTCAATTATTACACAAAATTCTCAATATATGAATCTTACTAAACATCCAAAATGAGAAAAGGAGGGAACAACGTTCTATTGAGTCCTTAATGAGGAGACATCAAAATTATTCAAGTGGGTTTTCTAATCCATTATATGTATATAAATGGATTAGTTCCAATAAAATGATTTTTTACATTCTCTAATGTTCATTACATTAAAAATATATTTGGGATATTTATCATTTTGAAGGATAAGTAGATTAATAGTGTAATATTATCAAGAACACATATAAACATGAAGATAATTACTACATGGTATGGGATGAGATTAATATATTATTTATTATCAAAGAAATTTCTTATCATCTCTATATGAAAATGGAGATGAAATTACATGAGATAAATTAGAAGGGTGATGAATCTATTTTTATATATGAGGAGAATTTTACATGAACTGTGAGGTATGATTTTGGTATTATCATCCATCCTAAAAGTAAAATTGATCAATTATTCAGTGTCATAAAACAAAGTCTCCAAAGAGTTTTATACATTAGGATCTTTAGTAGCTATAAAGAAATCATTTTGTGTACTATCAATGGGGAAATGAATATTGGAATTACCCATCATTATTATTGTTTTGATACGAAAATAAAGATATAATTAAAAGGAACTTTTAGTAATAAAATACATGGTGAGAATAAGATGAAATGTTCTTTATGATCAAAATGTGGAAGGAAACATGGAGGAAATTATTTTAATGGGGATGGTAAATTATTTATTTTTAGAGAGGAAGGTTAGTGGGAAATCCAATATTGAAGTTATGGGAAGAAGAATTTACTTAATAATGGAGATAAATCACCGCTGAATAATCCACTCACATTTATGTGCCTCAAGTAAATGTAGCATGATAATTATATCAAAAAATTCTCAAATATAAATATTAATTATGATTATCAACATTAGAAACCACTTAACCACAATGATAAAGGGAAATCTCACATGATCACTATTTCTAATGTGGGTTATGAAAATGAATTGGTCAGTGGTACAATTACTAACCACTCTAGAACTACTAGTTTCTAATTTGATTTTGGATCTAACCTATCTTTTCTATTATAATAATTTTCTAAGAGTATCACATTATCAAATCAATTTTTAGATTCTTAAATTGTAGTGAAAAACTATAATGGTAGGATAATCACCACTCAATTCTATGATTCTACTCTGATTGATGTTTGTGGGAATGTGCCTCTTGAAAATCTCATTATTCTCTCTCTAGTGTACTTTTTTTTATTATAGGAATGTATGTAATTATTTTTATAAATCCAATATCACTATCTAAGGAAGGAAAGTAAAATTTTTTATTTTGAACAAATTTATGATCATATTTTAGTCTGATTATAAATATTGAAATCTAATAGAAATTACATCTATTATATGGATCATGATTCATACTCATAATGTGTGTTTATCTTAGATGGTTGAGTGGAATCCTAAAATAACTAATATACCTATTTTATAAGAGTTTTTTATGTCTTTCAATAATAATTTCTTAGTATTTATCATAATCATAATGTAAATATTTAAATATAACTCATACTTGGTGCTATAAATATTATAGAGACTACATATAGAATAGAAATGATTTAGTTTCTAAAACTATAGAAGTTACTCTTAGATAATTGTTTCCGATGCTTTAACTGAGGTGAGTGCATCCATCTGTAGAGGATACGTAGTTGTTGCCCTGCATGCCCGCTTTCCAAAGGCGGGCGGCATCCGCTCCCTATTCGAGGATGTTTGCTCCTTGATCGAAACGGTATGATGGGATGTCTATTCTTCCTTCCGAAGATCCCTCCTCGGAACTCATCACCTAGTCCGATTCTCCCTTATAGAATTGAGTCGTGGTTCGTGAATCTCATTCCTGGTGCCATATCTTCATGGACATTGGTATATTACACTACTTCTGTTAGGACACTCCATAGGGTCTTGTCATGGTAGCAACCTTCGATCGGAGTAGATGAAAACATTAGGCATTTCGGGGAATCTCTGGGTGCGTGGACATTGGGGAACCTATATTGTTCCTCATAAGAGGTCATATCAAGGGTGAGGAACCCGAGGCATCCCACATCGAATGTGGAGAATCACATTCCATAGGTATGCATCTGAGATTTTCCTCATCTTCCCATGTTTAACACATGGTATGCTGCGAGTTTAACATCTTACGTAGACAGTTACGTGAAAGGCGTATCTTCTGAGGTTTTCCTCAGGCATCTCATGTTTAACACAATATAGGTCATGGATTTAACGTCTTGCAGAGACAGAATGAGATTGATCAGAATGTCCCATAGAGACGGATCAGATTGGTACATCCCTAGGAGGGAACACCTAGATGGTTTACTGAGTGGATGGATCAGAACCCCCAATGAGGATGGATCCGAGGTGGTGTGCCCCATGGAGGGGATATTTCACACCATAATGGCTGATCTGGACACCACTGAGGGAGGATTAGAGAGAGTGCACCCTAGAATGGGGGACACCAAGGATTACCGTTGGCTGGAATTGAACCTCATGGAGGTTTCTTACGTACCCTATGTAGAGGACAGGGATCAAAACCTACATAGTTCTAAGGGATGTTGAATCGGGGTGTACATAGAGGACAACGACCCAAAGACATACTGGAGCTTACGCATGGTTAGCTACCCGAGTGCCGCAATGAGCGGCGCTGAGATGAATGGCATGATCTCACCGGAATGTGGCGGCCCGGGTAAGAATCAAGATGGGTGATGGATGAATGAATGAAGTGGAGGGGGAAATGAAATGAGACCATCGCAAGGGCGACTATGTAGTTGGACTTGAGCCTTGAAGAGACCTCCTATGTTTTATAAGTGTTGATCATTTTATTTCATTTAACTTTTATTCTTACTTTTATAATATTTAAGTAAAACATAAAGTAAAAAATGCCACTTTATTTTAGTATTTATATAATTTTATGTAAAGGATAAAAATAAATTATGATCAGTTATACTTTTTTGTTTTAAATTTCACTGAATTCCTTTTAATGTTAATTTATTTAAAATCTTTATACATGAAATAATTTCAACAAATTATTATGAAACGTAGGTATAGTGCTTATTCATGTAATAGGAAAATCAAGTAAATGATTTTTAAAAACATTATATAATTTTTCACTGATTTATAGTATCAAACATATTTTATAGATTAATATAATATATTTGATATTTGTTAAAGTCTTATATTATAATTATTTATTTGTAATGATTTTTTCACTGTCAACTTAAATGAATATTTTTAGAAATGAAATTTATGATATTTTATTTTAAATAAAATTTTCTTAAATTATTTAAAATAAAAAAATCCTATAATATTCCCAGTGAATGGGATATGGTTATGAATATAAAAATATTTAGTTTTTAAATCACTTTTATTTTTATAGTGACATTCTTGACCACTATATATAAAAAACATTTCTATCACTATAATTTTCAAAAGGTTTAATGAGAGTTAAAAATAATTGATAAAGATGAAAAAATAACCAAAATTGTCCAATTTTTATTAGATGAGATGATTTAGACTCATGCACATCTTATTATAAAATATATAAATTTGGATACATTTTAAATGAAAATTAATTTTTATAAATTTCATACATTAAGTAATTCCAAGGGTTCCCCTCCCCTCACTTATAAAAGGGAGCCTCATATCCATCATTTTTAATAATTTCTGATCATTCTATCTTAAAAAATTCATACACTAATATCATCCAAGAATCATTCCCCACATCTTTTAAATTTTTTTAACCAAATTACAATCACTTCAAGGCCTAAGGAGTATTTCAAAAGAGTTTTCCCAGTGAAGAGCTAGAAATAATAACATAGTGTTGTGAATTTTATATATTCTTATTACACATCTAAATATATGGTATAAATTATAAAATAATTAATTAAGTATCTTAAATATATTTAATTATTATGGTTATGGAATAACCATTTCTATTGTTCTTCCTATTCATTAGAAAAGGATAATGTTACTTATTCTTACATGTGGACTAATACCATAACGAAGTGATCTGAATCAATATTCACTGATTATTTACATGGATGGTAAAACAGATCAATTTAATGCATATTTATGATATATACTATATAATAATTATTTTATAAATCTACACTATTATTTACCTTTCTTTTCTTTCATTTTTTGTAAAGTGAAAACATCATTCATGTGTATGTACTAACAACCCTCTCCATGAATGGTGTAACATTTTATTCTATCTCAAAATTGTATGGATGCCTATATATATAAAATAAATATGTATGATATTTATATCACAATTAACATATTGGGGATAATGGAACCATGATCAATATAAATATACCGAAACTACCGAGTTGAAATTTTAAGGGAAAATCAAACAATGAATACATGAAGAAGATGATTTTTATAAGTAATTATTTATAAATCGGTGTCATAAAAAAATAAGATGATCATAGATGTAATGTACCTCCTAAAAACAGTTTATGAACTGTAAATAGACTTGTTTTACATAATTCCTCAAGTTCACCTTCACAAACTCCAAGGCATACCGACTAGCAGCGATGTCCCTGGAAGTAAAGACCCGGAATTTTCAAGGAATTATTTTTCTTAATTCTTTGGAATTTTACGAGTTTGTGGATTCTGACAGGACTTGATTCCGAATCTCGGTGTTCCCGGAATCATTTTCAGAAGTTTTGTTTGGGTACATTCAGTAAAAGTACGTGCAAGTATTTTTATCTTTTGAACCAGTGCTCGGAATTGAAATCCGAGGACACCGATAAACTCGCAGTGCCGGTATTAGCTTAAGGGGACCTTTACCGCAGTTAAGTTTTATGCGGGATGAAAGTTAATAATTGGGAATCTAGAATAAAATAAATAAAATTGGTAGTGTACAATTTTATTTATATCTATGGTAGTTATATCCTACAAAGGGGAGTTAAGGGTGGGACCCACAACCACCTAACTTCCCATGTCTGGATAATTGAGATGTGGGGACCACACGAGCCCCAACCTTTCATCTCCCATAACTCTCTTCAAACCCATAATTAACTCCTCATCCTTTATTGTGACAACCCTCCATTTATTTTGAAAACTCTTCCTCTCCCACTCTCTCCCTTTATTGTTTTCCAACATGGCTTAATTAATGAATTCAAACTCATTAATCAATTAATTAAGTGATTTGAATTTTGAATTTCAAGTGTTAAAAAAATAATAGCCACAACTAATATTTTATTTTGGCACACGTTGTGTTGGGAGGATATGTGAGAGAGTTCTTGTGTTAAAGAAGAAAAGAGTTCATTTTTCGTTGAAGAACACCATCCTTACACGAAGAACGATGCCTCTTCGAAGAAGAACACTGAATCCATGAAGTGCGACGACGTACCTTCCTTCCTCTTCTCTAGAACTCATGTGGAGACACCGCTTTCTCCTTGGATGCACTCTGACATCGTCTACGAATCTTCACCCCGTGTCGCCGTCTTCCGCGACGCCCGACGTGCGACGTCAATTATCTAGGTAGGGGGATTATATACAATTTTAGTTGATTAAAATTGTACTTCTTGCTCATTTATTTTTCTAAAATGAATTTGGGCATGTGTTATCGCCTAACATGGAGGGCATAGGCCGAATGAACATGGCCTGATGACCCTCCACTAGAACTCGATATTTTTGGAATCGGCAACCAGAGGCGGAACGCGGAAGAGGCCGGCGGCGCAAGGGCTGTTGTCGCACACACAAAGAAAAGCCACAGCCAAGCGGGCCACAGTAGAGGAAGAATGGTGCCATCGCGCCATGCCAGGGACGCGGAGCCACAGCCAGGGCAGACCGAGGTGGAGGAAGCCGGCGCTGTCGTGCCGACTATGCAGAAGGAACCATGACCCACTTTGCGGGTCACTTCGGCAGGAGAACCGGTCGGCCCATCGGTCGGTCGGGCGAAGGAGAGTCGCGGCGCCGGGAGTGAACTGTGCCAGATGAGCCGCGGGTCGCCCGTGCGGGCCGCTGGCCCCAAGAAGGCTTGCCGGCTTCGGACGACTGGTTAGGGAAGGCGACGCCTCTTGGAGCTTCTGGTTCGGGTAGCCGGGGGGCCGCCCCCCTCCTCAGACCGCTCGACCAACGAGCCGAGCCACAGCCAGCCGGGCCGCGCCAGGCCAGGCCGCGCCGTGCCGGGCCGGGCCGCGCCCCGCCAGGCTAGGCTTCACCCCCTTCGGGCTGGGTCGCACCCCTTCAGGTTAGGCCGCGCGCTTCGGGTGGGATCGCACATTTCACTGGGTCATTCCGATACCTACCGGGTAGGACCTTCCAAGACTGGGTTGACCCGACCCGCCAGCCCACTAGGCTTAACAGGCCGGACCCGTTTTCACTTAATGGTGAATAACTCGAGGACTACACGTTCGATCGACACGCCGTCTACAACACTAGGACACTCGCAATGAGGCGACCCTTTTTTGATACTCTAATTGAGTTTTGGATGACTTTTGATAATGGCCGGGTTAGAAATGAGCGCATTTCTATCCGGGACCCTGGAACGAAAAAGCCAATATCTCTCAGACCGGGCGTCCGATTGACACGCAGTCTGTCCCGTTGAGTTCTTTTTGACGAGACAAACCTTCATGGTACATCAACTCTGGACTTTGTGACAGTTGATGTATCCACCCCTTTACTCGAGGAGACGACCCTCCCTAAATCGAGCACGCTGTGTGCGGGTACCCAAGAGATGGATGCGACTACGACAACTACCGTGCTGGGATCCTCCGTGGTTTTGATGAAGACTGTACTTGGATCCTCCATGGGTTCGGTAGCGAGGAAGACTATACTTGGATACTCTGTGGGTTCGGCAATGATGACGACTGTACTTGGATCCTACGTGGGTTCTGCAGTGATGGTTACTATACTTGGATCCTCCGTGGGTTCGACAGCGATGACTTTTGTACTTGGATCCTATGTGGGTTCGGCAGAGGAGATGATTCAGAGGCTACATCTAATCATCTCCACCCCTCTTCGTAAGTTGTATACCTGTGTGAGATGAGTCTTGACTATTCAATCATTACCATTGGTGTGATTGACTTCTTTCTTATGTGGACTGGGATGTGAATGGGCTCGAGAGTTGGATCCAAACTGGAATTGATGACTTAGGTATATGTATGGGCATATATCTAAGTAGAGTCGGTTGATACATCGTGTTTGTATATTTCCTTTGTGGTTTATCCTTTTTGGATTCTGGGAGACCTTCAGGGGCCTCAGGGTCCCTACTGAGTATCGTATACTCACCCCTGTATGGGCTATGCCCGCACTACGTTGTGTTAGATGCAGACGACGGAAAGCACTGATCGAGGTGGAGGCTTGTGGAGCTGGACGGTACCTGGAGGTGGACCACTAGATGGGACGTACATGGAGCAGACAACTAGACCTGATAAGCTGAGGAGACTATCTGTACCCACCCTTCAGGTGGGATATCCAAAGGACGACTTGGTGGTTTCTTCTTTACTTTACTGTTGTTGTACTTTATTTTCAGTTGTACTGTACTTTCAGTTGGGTTTTTATACTGGCCCATTTACATTTTCATCACTTACTTTTGTACTCAGTTTAACTTAGTGCTTACTTCACTTGCATACTATGTTGTGTTTGTTTACTTTTATAAAGGCAATGCCTACCCTTTTATCGGGATTTACGCCTTTAGTGCTAGTCTCCAGCCCCTAGCCTATAGAAGGCGGGCTTGGGGTAGTCACGACACGGGCCCTGAGGACGGGTCGTGACAATGGATGTGTTTGTGGGGAGATTATTTCCCCATATGAAATTAATAAAAAAATGAAAATAGTAAAAAATCATCAATAATAGTAAATTATAAAAGTATGGATGTAATAAATCTAAAAAAATCTAGAATTAAATTAATAGTAGTAATGTCCTGAATGACCATGTCCAACATACAAAAATTGACTTCCCACTAGGTTGATCACATATAAATAATAATAAATAAAATTAATACATAGGATCCACTACTACATTGATCCAAACCACACAATTATTCTATAATTAACCATTAGAGTTTCTCCAAACCGATGAAGAGAATCCACCTGACCGAATCTTCTCAATCTTGAAGCCCCAGGCCTCTACCCTGCATATCCTTAATATGTTCTCAAACTAAATGCTAAGATAAGGTCTTCATACACATTATGTTTCATGAACACATGGGGAGGAATAAATGTATGTAGGACAACCCATTTCTGAACCAATAACCTTATGTCATAAGTTCATAGTCATTCAATATTCACAACCTAGTCATGACATAGTTGGATTAAAATAAATAAAATAAATACATTTTCGATCCTGGGGTCCATGATACTGATCAACCATTAATTCATCATCAAATGCGAGAGGAGACTTTCAACATGCTATGTAACCATAGGGGGATAAATGATATATCCTAGGGATCACCCATACTCACCCATAATAAATATAAAATAGTATTCTAGGTATCGACATAGAATCCTTCAAATAAGGTTTTGAGTGAGTTCCTATGTATCCTTGTGATACCAATCAAGTCATGTGTAACTAGTGGATACTAGATGACTTTACAATGTTCCCTAATTCAATTTGATTTCGTATTGTGAGATCCCTATCCATAAGAAATAAAAACATTTGAAACATAATACATTCTTAATGGGATGACCCTTAAAAATAAATAATTATCAATCTATTGGATCCAAGATAAAAACAAAAAATCCTTTGATCACTATATTAAAAGAAAATTCCTAGATAGCTCTAGGAAATGTTATATTGGTGCCTCAACCTGATCCTGAGAAGTATCCCAATCATCAATTGATGAGATCATCATCAATCCATGGGGATTTCATAAGAACCCAGTCCTCATGGTAAATGCGGCCACCCAAAAACCTATAGAATCACCTTGATACTAAGACGTTAGGAATATAAGGAAACACATTAACTAACATGTATTATACAATGTAACAAACAATATCCTTAGTGTTACATGTAAAGGGATAAATCCTAGTAATATTAGGAGTTCCAGAAACAATTTAATTAAATAAAAAATGGATGATAAGCCAGATTCTATATAGTACATCTAGGTATCCCCATGATACCATAACATCATAATTTTACAATATACTGAGTTCTAGGAATCATTTCTAGATGTCAAATTAACATAAAAAATAACTAATTAGAAGATTGGATAAACTGGTGTGGTTGGTTGAATGCCTAAACCCATCACTATAAACACCACACATTAGGATCACATGATTAGTATATGTTCAAAGGTTAAACCCAGTACACTCTCTACCCAAGTCCATAGGTCCATTGATTAGGGTTGTTCAACCACTGGGACACCAACTAGGGACCACTAGGCCAATACATAAGAGTGTAATCCCTTGTAGGATCCTCAAGGTTAACATGTAAGTAGAGTTTTCCCTCATGGGATCCTCTAGGTCATTATATATATATAGAGGCATCACACTTAAGATCCTTATAATATGTACATAAGAGGAATAATCCCCCATTGGTACCCTTGAAAATGGGTTCCAAGTGGAGTTATCCAATATGGGATCCACTAGGTGAGTTCATAAGTAGAGACACCCCTATTGAGATACATAGTCAAAAACTAGCCTCTCATGACCATTATATCTCTCAAGGGTAACAAACATTAATGTAGTGTCATCACTCAAAATGAAATGTTTTTATTAAAGTAAAATCCGCTTGAAAATCATTCAAGAGAGATAGATCATGAAACATATATGTTCAAGGTCTCAGTCTAGGTTGAACTAACCAATAAACCTATCCTCACCTTAAGTCACATCTCTGTCTTGCTAACTAAGGGTTGTCCCATGTTACACCTATTGAGGACCTTGTAAATCCCATTCCATTTCCACCAACAATTTCCATGGGCCTCAATTTGGCCTCAATCCAAATCTCACTTAGGAGACCAATTAATTCATTTATTGGTGGAAAAAACTCTCCATCATATATCAATAACCATGAAACTCTTCTTCCGAGTCCTCAAATCGTCCCCAAGGGCTCTTCCATCATGAAATATGTGAAAAAATACTCAAAATTGGATCATATTTGGTCTAATTATGAAATTCGGTAATAACATCACTAAAAATATCTATAATGGGTAATAAAGTAGTTTTACAAGATGTGCACTCCAAAATATTCTATATGGCCATGTACTTCTACATGACCTAGGTACACCTGGGGCATAACTATGTACAAATACATAGCCATGGTATAAATGTGGTCTTCTCATGTACTAATACATGGATATGGAAGAACTAGGGCCTAGTAGTTTACTACTACACATCCATGCCCCCATTATATAGGGTGTCATCCCAAGTACCTAACCACTTGTCCATGTCCGAAAATATAGCATATAATCTGAATACTTGATGTCTAGTCCTAGAGAATCCATCTACCCATGTGCTAAAATAGAAGGAAAAGTAAAAATACATGATGTGTACATAGAGTAAAAGGTTAGTAGATCTAGAAAATCGTCACCGATGAATTAGAAGAACATAGGGTGTGTTTTCATGAATCTATATGTTGTATGATATGGATTTTTTGAATGTTAAACCCCTAGAATCAGTCCAAAACCTATTTTTTCCATGATTAATCATAGATCATACCCTAGGGGGGCCTCATAAAATACAATATGGATTTATGTCTTTAAATTGGAAAATAATTTTTAGTAATAGAAAAAAATATAAAAACAAAAATCCTTTGGGGTAATTTGTTGAATCTTTACCCACATACACGCTTCACAGTTCTCGCACGATAATCCCAATACTCCCAAGCTCCATGGTAATAAACCAATGTCTGTACTTATATCCCTATCCTTATTCTTCTCACTTGGCCATGATGAAGTAAGATCACATGTGCACACATGGGAAGCCATGGGAGAATATGTGAAAAGGAATGGAAAAAGGAAAAGAAATAAAGAAACATAAAAGAAAAGAAAAGAAAAGAAACATGGGTCTTCACCCAACCTCAATGATCGATAAGATATTATGACTTTATTTGGTAAAAACACCTATTAACAAATCAAGAATAAACTTGTAATCTAAATTGGACACTTTTTTCAAATAATATCATTTTTAAAACACACCTGAATAAATTAATAAATATTTAATTAAATATGAAATAACTTTTATTCCAAGAAAATTAAAACCACTCTAAATTCCAAAAAACTCATATAAAAATATAAAAACCATATTTTTGGGTTAATATAGTTGTAAAAAAGTTATATGATATCATATGTAAGGTAAAATACAATCTTACCCCTTATGAGCTTCTGAATGAAAAAATTCATTTTTTTTTTCTAATGTCAGTATACAAAAATACATGAGTCTTTTCAATATATTATGTACATGATTGTGTTGTAAAATTATAATAAATTAAAATTAATTATATAATAGTTTAGAATAAATTTTAAATATGAAAAACATGTGGCATGGGTTTTATGTTACTATCTCACTGTTTATCTGGATTATTTATTATAATGTTTCTGATGATGAAATTTCATGATTAATCTCTCAAGAATAACATTAATTTTATTTTCACTAGAAATTTCTATAGATTACGTGTTTTACAATAATCTTTCTTTCTTGAAGTACTCAAGATACCACAATAATATTTTTAAAGGCATTTGACTTTATTTCTATTTTCGGTGAAAAATATTTTTCTTTCTATAACCATGTTTTCAAAAAGAATTGAAATAATTTTTTTGTTATCAAAAAATTATTTTTTAAATTCATTATAATCCATTATTAAATTAAGAAAAATTGGTTAATAGTAATATTTTTATTGTTTTCCTAATAATGTGTTTTTTATTTTTTATAAATGTGGAAGGAATATTTATTTTAATGCATATAACATGAACAAAATTTCCCACTATCGAGAACACATAATGATTAAATAATTATTTTATAAATTTTCATGATTATTTTTCCAAATAATTTTTTTTCCAGGATATTTTTTTAAAAATTATATTTTAGAGAATTGATTTATAAATAAAACATTTATTTTCATCATGAATTTTTCAAAGTGATAATATAATGGTATTTTATTCTAAGATGAAATATTTCTATGTTACTTATGATTTTAGTGATATATGATCTAATAGTACTATAATTATTAGTTTAATGAATGGTTTATGATTGTGATGATGAGTTTTTTAATAAACTTGTTTATTTTCCATTATTTATGCTATGCTGGATTCTATAATTTATTATGAAACCTATATCATTTCCACAGGTTATGATATATGATGAATGTTTTCTGATCTTGTGGAATATATATGAATGGATTATGATAATGTTATGGGTGCTCGTAGAATTATATATCCCTATAAATAATTCTCTGAATACGTATATCTCATGAGATAATAAGGATAAAAATGTAGAGTAAACCCATTTTAATAAGGTATATTGTCCAATATGATAGTATTGAGAGTGAATATTGACTAGGGATATGATGAAATGGGGAGTGAACCCAATAAAATATGGGATCATTGTATATAAGACTTTGAAAAGGAAATTATTTTCAATAATTATGTATTTTTTGAAAACATTTGTCTTATACCAATTTTATACTCTCATAGTTTATATTCCTTGATTCATTTTTTGGGTAATATCTTATAATCTTCCATTTTCTATTCCATGATTCAATATTATGATTTGTGATCTGATGTGTATGGTTTTTCAAATATACCATGTTTTCATACCATTATGATCATGTTATGTTTAATTAATAAACAATATATCCCATTTTTAACCTTAATGAACATTCGTTCTAACCCTTTCTTATGTTTTCTTTACCCACATTATAATGAATTTATTTAATCAGGGTCTATCAACAATGGAATAAATTGAAAATAAAATTATGAGAGATGTTGATGAACGTACCCCAATAATTTATTTATGTATCTAATATCTAAATTCAATAAAAATTTATAATTTGTAATGGATATAACTATTATGTAATAAATATTCATATATTAAGATGTAATATCAATATATGAAAATATGGGCTGTTATTATACCAACGGTCACAACAAGTTATTTGATACCAGTTTTTAAGATTAGGAGATTTTGATGCCTCAAAAAACAGATTACTTGAGATATCAATAGACTACTATTGGTAATATCATCGATCAACTGTAAGTTCACACACAGATCAATAAAGCTGGAAAACTAAACCACCAGAAGTCCACTTTCATTCAAATGAGTATACCAGAAGTAGGAATCTAAAGAACCCAACTCATCTTATAAACAAATACAATATTAACTAGGTACTAATAATACATTAATATAATGATTTTAAGACAATATATTACAAATAATAGCATAAAATAATGACCAAAAGGTATCGTTTCATATTGATTAGCTATGTAAATATACTAATCTACAAATTTTTCTCCATAATCAAACTCATCTAAATTCTATTATATACTTATGATTAAATAAAATTATATTAATTATATAGGTAAAGGAAAATAATAATAAAGGGATGACCAAAATTGACTATTAAGTGAAACATTATCAATATTTCATCAAGGATTCTAGTGTAATCTAAAAGAGAATTCTCAATGAAGATGTATAACTCTTAAATAGTAGTTTCAATTTTAGTTCTTCGTATATCTCATATAAATTTAGGGTATCCATTATAAAATAAATAATTAGTTATGTTAAATGTATATAATTTTTTATGATGTTTGAATGACCATTATACACATTCTTCCCATGCGATGGAAAAATAAAACATTTCTAATGCATACGTGTTGGCTACCACCTCCATAAAGTGATGAGATTTGTTTTTTGCTTCTGGTTTATGTGGATAGTAATACTGATAGATTTAATGATTATATAAGATATATATGATATTATAATGAATCTGTAATGGTGAATTATTATATACTTATCATTCCTTCAATATTTTGACAAGTGAAAACAATGTTCATGCACACGTATGACCCACCATCTCAATGAACGATGTAATTTATCATTTCAATATATAGTTTTTTAGGATGAATCTATCTATTTATATATAATTAATATATATGATATTTATATCATTATTAAAATACTTGATATTATCATACCATTACCAATGTAAAATTATCAAAAAAATACCAAACAAAAATGCTCATGAAGAACAAAATAGTTAACAGCTAGAAATAATTATTTTAATAATTAATTATTTATAAAAGGTTGTTAAAATAATATAATTATACCATTTATTATGTATATAATTATACTATAATATTTTACATGATTTTTGTATATATTTATAATAAATTTAAATATATTATATTGGATTTTTTAGTACATTCAAGGAATTTTGAACCTAGGGTAAAGGGTTAAAGTTATAATCTAATTGTTTAATGAGTTTATTTGGTTAAGTTCATGATGATGAAATTTATTGATCTAAAACTAAATAATCTCATGATTTTTATTCTCCTTTATTTATTTTAGTACAATACTTTTTATTGTTTAATTTCCCTCTCTTTTTGTAAACCTGATACTAGAACCATATTTTTAAGAAAATTTTACATTGTTTTGATCTTTGATTGAAAATAATTTTTATTTCATGTCCATGCATTTTAAAAATGTTTTTAGTAATGTTTGTAATATTCTAAAATCATATTTTAAAGACTTTCTTTAAAATAAATTTCTTTTTAAAAAATGTTTTAAAATGAATATTCCCAACATTTTTCGAATGAGTTACTTTTTATGTTTTTTCTGAAAATTTGAGAGGAATATTTATATTAATTAATAGGACATGACCATAATTTCCCGCCATCATGAACACTCATTTAATTGAATATTAGTTTACAATTTTCCATTTAATTTTCAACGAAATTTTTTTCCATTGAATTGAGAATTTTTTTAGATTTTATTGAAGTTATTTCGAAATGAAAAGTGTTTTTACTATCGAAATATCCAAAGTGATCTTTTAAATTCATTTTTATATAATATTACATCTATTGATTTTAGTTATCATATATTATGGATATGAACTAATGAGATTATCATTAGTATTTATCTTGATTGTTTATAATTATAATGAATAGAATTTTATAAAACCCATTTATTTTCCATAGTTTAAGTTATGATGAATTATTAAAACATTTATAAAACCCATTTAGTTTTTAGGGGTAATGATATTTGGAGAAGGTTTTTTTATCATGCGAAATAAATTTGAATGAATTATTATTATGTGATTAGTGGGACAAGATTTCTATATCCATGAAATGTATTGGGTAAATATAGATATCTCATATAATAATAAGGATTTGAATGGGGATTAAACCTAGTTCAGTAAGGGACAATGTCCTATATGATGGCCTTTGGAGTGAACCTTGACTAAGTATATGATGTAATGGAGAGTGAAACCAATATACTATAATAGTCATTGTTCTGATCCATGACTATGAAAATAAGTTTATATGAATATTTTTCTTCCATAAGAATATTTCTTATGCTAATTGTTTGCTATTATGGATCATGTTTCTTGATTCCTTTATGATTCATATCTTATAAACTACGAAAATCTATTACATGATTGAAGATTATGGTTTTTGATATTTTGGGAATGTATTTTTAAAAGGATCATATTATTCTACCATTATTCTCATGTTTTTTAAATAATCATTAATATCTTCTATGTTTAACCTTTCTAATCATCTAAGCTAACCCTTTCTTGTGATTTCATTCCCTAGGGTTTTAAGAAATTATTGATGTAGGGTATGATAATAAGGATACACAATATAAAAATATTTATGAGAGATGTTGAAGAATGTACACAAATAATATGTTTACGTATTTAGTATACAATGACACTAAACCTGTATAGTTTTGTGTGGATAATAATATTATGTATTAAATATTCATCTATTTTGATGTAATATATATGTAAGAAAATTAGGGGTTGATATAGTTAGTATAAAAATAGGTTTTAGTAAATATTTGGAGATTAGGATCAAATATATTTTTAAAAAAATCTTGGAATATCATTAATAATATGATATAATCCTAATTTTTTGATAATAGAGTGATCATGTGGTTTCGAACTATGATTAATTTTACTCAGACTGCGCAGTTTGGGTTTAACAAATGTTTGAAACCCAATGGAATAATGCTAATTCTATATATGATAGAAAACTAATCAATCTAATTATGAGTAAAGAAATTTAATGGTAAATGTAATATAAAATCATGTATCAAATATTAGAATACATTCCCAATATATAAATATCAATAATATTCCAAATGATCAATGGATGGAACAATATTCTATTGAATCCTTTATAAGGCAACATCCAAATTCTTCTAGTGGTGTTTCTAATCCATTAATTTTATAGAAATGAATTACCAGCATTAAAAATATTTTTTCCATTCTCTAATGTTTATAACCTGAAAAATATATTTTGGTTAATTATCATTTGGAAGGTGAAGTAGATAAAAATGAACTCTTATAAAGAACAGAAGGAAACATGAAGATAATGACTTCCTGGAATGGTATGAGATTAACAGATTATTTTTCATCAAGAAATTTCCTTATATTATTTATTTGAAAATAGAGAATGAATTACTTGAACTAAAGAAAAAGGGTATTTAATCAATTTTTACATATGTGGATACCTTCACATAACCTTTGAGGTATGATTCTAGTATTATCATACAAACTAAAAGTAAAATTGATCAATTTATCAGGTTTTTAAAACCATGTCTCTAAGGGGTTTTATGCATAAGGATTTTTAGTAGCTATGAAGAAATAATTCAGTGTACTATCAATGGGGAAATGAGGATTGGAATTACATATGAATATTAGCATTTTAATATGAAAAAATATATAATTTGAATGAAATTATAGTAATAAAAATCTTGTTGAGAAGAATATGAGATTTTATTTATGCTAAAAATATGGAAGGAAACATGGAGGAAATTATATTATCAGGACTAGTAAATTATTTAATTTCATAAAGGAAGGAAATTGGGAAATAAAATATTGAATTTATAGGAAAAATAATTTAGCTATGTATGAATGTAAAGTACCACTGAATGCACTACTCACACTTATGTGCTTCAAATGAAAGGAGAATGGTAAGTATGCCAAAAAAAGCTCAAATATAAAGATTAATGATCATGGTAAACATCAAAAACCACTTAATCTCAATGAAAAAGAGAAATATCACATGATAGAAATTTGTTATGTGGGTTGTACTAATGAATTGTTGAAAGGTACAGTAAACATCAACTCAATAAACACAAATACCAATTTTGATTCTAGATCTACCCTGTCTTTTCTATCTAAATAATTTTCTATGTGTATCATATTACAACCTCAACTATTATATTCTTAATTTGTAGTGGAAACATATAATTGTGGGATAATAGAAACTCAATTCTATAAATCCAATCCAATTTAAGTTTGTGGGAATGTGATCCTTGTAAATGTCATTATTTTCCCTCTAATAGAATTTTATTTTATTTTAGGGATGAGTGGGATTACTGTATATAAATCCAATACCAATGACTATGGAAATAAATTATTTTTTTTTGGAAAAACCTATGATTTTATTTCATTGTGATGATATATATTATCGTATAATAGAAATTGAATCCATTATATGGGTTATGGTTCTTATTAAAAAGTAGTGTTTATCTCAGATGGTTGTGGAGAATCTAAACATAAATGATATACCTATTTTATGATATTTTTTTGATTTAATTATAGAATAATTTAATATTATTAAACATTTTCATGATTTTTATATTTAAATCTAACTCATACCTAGATCTAGACCTATTTCAAAGTTTATTATAGAATTGAATCGATTGAGTTGAAGGAATTAGATATGTGATCCTATAATAATCAAAATAAGGGATTCATTTGGCCAAGTGAACCAAAATAGGGTGCACCTATTTTTTTAAGAAGAAATATTGATCAATGAGACTCTATATTAATTATCAAGAACTGAAAAAGATCACAATAAAAAATAAGTATCAGCTTCATCGTATTTATTATTTTCATGATCAATTATGAGGATCTAAATATTTTTCCATGATTGATCTTCAATATGGATATTAACCACTGAGGGTCATGAGATAATACATACCAAAGAAATCATTTCATAAGAGTTAAGAGCCTATGAATTTATATTTATTCCACTTGGTATTACAAATTCACCCACTATATTCTTGTATTTGATGAATAAAGTCCTTATAGAATACCTTGATCAGTTTTTGGTAGTCTTTATAGACGATATTATTATATACTCAAAGAGTAAAGAACAACATGAATATTGATTGAGTATTATACAAAATACCATATGAAAGGAAAATTTGTATAAAACATTTATCAATTGAGATTTTTGGTTATAGAAATTATTATTTTTAGGCCATATAGTCTCAAGAAAAAGTATTTTAGTGAATCTATGAAGTAAAAAAAAGTTATTGAATGTTAGCAAAGACTAACTAGTATGATTGAAAGATGTAGTTTTCTTGGTTTGGAAATAAAATATCCACTATTTGTGAAGAATATATCATGAATGTCTAATCTACATAACAGGTTAACATGTATGAGATATACGTTCCTTTGAAAAAATGAGTGTGGATAAAATTTCATGAAACTGTTGAGAAGGTTAGTCGGTGAACCTATGCTTACACTACACTAGAGAAGATAATAGTTTATGATATTTAGTGATGCATTAAGGATATTACTAGGATGAATTCTCATTCATATTGATTTCGTGATATCTTATGCCTCAGGAAAACTGAATGATCATGAGTAAAATTACCCAACTCAGTATATGGATTTTACCATTGTAATTTTTTCACTAAATATATAATCATTATCTTTACTAAAAAGGATTTAACTATATAAAATAATAAATGTTTAAAGTATATATTCTCTAAAAAAGAGTTGAATATACAATAGAGAATATGGTTGGAGTTGATTAATGATTTTGACTATACAATACATTACCATCATGGGAAATCAAACAAGGTGGATAATTATTTAATTCAAAAGATTCATGATAAATTATCAATGATCATGATAAAAATATATCCAATATTTATTGATTATAAATGGATGAATTTTTTAAACATGAAGGAAGGGGAGAAATATTATCTTGATCAAATGATTGTTCATATATCTATCCATGTGAAGATTATAGAGGCACAAAAAAACTATGTAGAGTTAAAAACTATATTAATAATTTTTCCAAAGTAAGAAATTGATTGCGAGGTAATTAATAAAGTTCATGAACTATTTATGTTTTTTACATGACATATTTAAAGTATAATCTATTGAATGAAGCTCATTGTTCATCATTATATATTCATCAATGAAGTAAAAAAGATGAATAAAGATATGAACGCGTATTTACGATGGGAAAAATTGAAGATCGATATTATAGATTAGGTATCTCGGTGATTAGTATTTTAGTAAGTTATGGATCATAGATAATTTTTTAAGGGTATATTAAAACAATTAAATACACCATAATTTAAATTAAAAAATATAACTATGGATTTTTATCATCAGAATCCTAAAACATTTTATAGATATTATTCCATTTTGGTTTCATTCACACTCCATAAAATGTAAATACACTTTATCGATATCAGATAATATTTATTCATTGATCATATCTTCATATATATACATTATTTATGTTTTAACACTTCATAGAGTACCAAATTATTCTCTATATGACTGAAATCTGATTTTTACACTGAATTTATAGAGAATTTTTTTGTAAGTTATATATTTATAGTTGTTTCTCAGTAATACTTGTCATACTAAAAAAAGGTTAGTTTGAGAGGACCATTAAAACCATAGAGTATATGTATATATTGTGTTCTGTGGATTTCAAGGGTGGAAGGGATAAACTAATTACTCTAATCAAGATTTCTTACAACAACATCTTTCACTCATGTATTCATAAGGTTCAATATGAATCCCTTTATGTAAATAAATACGGAACTCTAATTTTGGGGGATAAATTTGTATAATGATTTCTATTATGATATGTGTTAGATGAGGAAATGGAATAGAATGTTATATCCATTCAATAACACATCACCATGAACCTAAGTTGATAGAAAAGTTATGTTGAAAATCACTGGTGAATTTTGGAATTCTATGTTAGTGAGTGTTTCATCGGTTTTGGTTTACGAAACACCCAACGGCTCCGTATCCGATGAATCGTGGACTTGCTTTCCAAAGGCAGGCATTCGTCGGATAGTCTGACCAGCGACACTTGAGAACTCACATTGGTCGAGAGGATGGGAAGTCGGGATCATCGCACCCTTTTTGGGGGGAATTATTGCCTGTTCCGAGACTCTCTTATAGATTTAAGATGCATTCATAGGTTCAGGAATCTTTGGTTTATACCCAAACATATTATCCATGGATTTTTCCTGGTTGGAAATGGTCAGCTGAACGTAGGGACTCAGAATCATTTACTCCTGAGGTTTACTATCCCTCATTGGGTTAATGACCCCGATGAGCTTGAACTCACTGAAGCGGCACAAGAATCGATGCGGTGAGCTGATGTGAGGATAGTCGGATCGACCAGTTGTTGGGATTGAACCTCTTGGAGGCTTCCTACGTACCCTGCCTAGGAGATAGGGATTAAAGTCCATGTAGTTCAGATAAGTGTCGGAGGACCGACGTGAAGATAGACCGTGGGTCTGATGGGTAGTGGGCTTGAACCTCGTGGAGGCTTCATACACATCCTTGTGGTGGGGAATCAATGTCCTCGTAGTTTGCGTATATAGTTTAACGTCATGATGGACGAGGGCATACAGTTTAACGTCATGTTGGACGAGGGTGGAACTCGACGTGAAGAAACGACCGAGTAGTGGGCTTGAACCTCATGGAGGCTTCCTACGTACCATGCCTTGACATGGATCAAAGTCCCCATAGTTCGCTTATTGGAGCTTATACTCTGAGGAGGCCCAGAGTGATGGATTGGGGCTTACACTCTGAGGAGGCCCAGAGTGACGGATTGGGGCTTACACTCTGAGGAGGCCCAGAAGAGGATGTCATGGTCGATTCTTACTCTAAGCCCATGTGAGTCATGCTCAGTGTGAGAAACAAGAGGCAGTAAGGACCCGACGATCATGTTGCGAAAGGTGCGTCCGTGAGCAATGGAGTAGGGCTTACGCATGGAGCGGCCCATAAGGTCGGGGCTTACTCCTAGGAGGATGCCCATGGTGTGATGGATTGGGGCTTACACTCTGAGGATCCCCATGTGACAAAGCTCAGCGGGAGCGGGAAAGGGGGTGCACCTGTGCCCATCTCTTCTCTTGCAGTGCATGAGGAATTCCTTCTTATAACTATTTTACTATCCTTGAGGAGCCCTAAACAAGTGGAGAGGCAGAAAGGGTATTCCCGAGCTCAGACTCTACATTACCGTGGTAATGTGAACCCATGAATGATTTGGGATCCTGCTCAAGGGTCGGGGAAAACCCTTCACCTCTACTTACCATGGGTATGTGAACTCAAAATGGCACACTGATTCACCTGAGGGTTACAACATATGGATCTGGTGGCTCTGGTGGAGGCCTCGGCTCAGGGCTGATGAGTATGCCAATGAGGAAGTCATGGAGTATTGGGTCGGATTGGAAGGATTTTATCTGGCTCGGGGGATGGGAACTTTGAAGGCTTTGAGGGGCTGCACATATGAAGGAGTGGTGGAGTCCTTCACGTAGGAAGGTGCTACATGGCTGAAGGAGCCGTCCACGAACAAGGGTGGTCCGCGGACTGAGGGGCATCCCGCGAACCAGGGTGGTTCGTGGTCTGGTGAACATCCCGTGAACCAGGGTGGTTTGCAGCTTCGGGTTTGGTCTGCGTACCAGAGGGGTACGCGGAGGGGTCCACGTGAGCAGCGGCAGCCAAGGGAGGTGCCAGTCGGGGGTTTGTCGGTCGAGGCTTCGCCCACGTAGGAGGGTGCTACGCAGTGCGGTGGATCGGAAAAGAGGCATAAGCTCCTTACTCCGCGGGGAGTGCATCCGCGAAGGGGGCATGGTTCGCGGTTTCCTTTTGTTTATTATTTTAGGTTTGCGGTTCAACAAATTATTATGCATTTTCGGTTCCTTAATAGTTCGTTCATAGGTTTATACCTGCTCTGGTTCACGAACTGCAAATTCGCTGCTGTGAGATGTTTAGCCTTCCTTCGAAATCCTTTCTCCACCTTTGAATCGTTCGAATCCAAATCCCTTACAAATATCCTGTCCTCTTTCCCTTCCCCCTTGGTATCCTTTTATAGAATGGGGAAAGAGATGTATCTACGGCCACGCGACACCTTTTGTGGAGGCCCATGACTGAAAACCCGATTTATGGCTGACTTGGTCAATCCGTGATTCACGGTGGGTATTGAGCGCTTCTCCCCCCCTCGCCGACCGAACTCAGAGAGTGCTTTGCGGCCGTGGAGGGTTCCACCTCCATCCCACGAACGACAATAGATGTGGCTCGAACCGGTCGATGCGGTCCGCGGTAGGGGCGGTTCATGACGGCGAACCGGCTCGGAGGCCACCCTACCTCGCGACCACAGAGGATCTCCGCCTCCATTCCGCGAACGACAGTGGTTCATGGAGGGGGGTGCTTTGCGGAGGGGGCGCTTCATGCTTCCATGTGACTGGTCCGCGAACCGGATCTTCTTGTTTCTCTTATTTGAATTTTCTCCATTCTTCTCCCTAATTCTTTTGGGGGCCTTGGGTAGAATCTCTTTTGCAGATTTTTCAGGACCCTACAAATGCCCCCATCGGAATGGGGTCCGATCAGAATGAAGAGGAGGTCGTTCCAATGCAGAGTGGTCCTGAAACTGAGATAGTTTGCGGCAGATAGGTGGACCCATTAGGGGACCACACCTATAAATACGGGGGGGGCCTTCATTTGTCCATTACCATATTCTTCGCGAAACCAGAGCTCCCTCGCTTCCATGTGCTCGCTCCTTCGTGAAGTGCCTCGTCCACGAATCGACTGTGACTTCCGCGAACCAATTCTCCTTCGCAGTCTCCATCACCCATGAACCAATTTCCGAACCGTGAACCATTACTCTGAATTAATTTAAAAAGTAAGTAATGTCAGGCTGAGAAGGAATTTGCTTCGCAGTTTTCGATGATTCGCGGTTTCGATGCTCCGCGGTTTCGATGCTCTACGGTTTCGATGCTCCGTGGACTAAAAATCTCTTGAACTTTAAAAGTTTAAGTCTTCCAAACATAAATTCAGGATTTAAACTCCGTGAAGCAATTAGGTTCATGGTTTTCTGGCCAATGATCCACAGACCAGGGTTTCACGGACTCCTTTCGCGAAGGGCTGGTTCGCGGGATGCTATCATCGTGAATCATGCCTCATTGAAGGCTTGTTGACGCCTTTTTCATGCAGATGAGCTTGTGTTTTCGTCCGGATTTTATTATTCTAGACTAACCATTTCCTTGTCTTTATACTGCAGAGAGAAAATATGGTTCCCCCTCGTTCTGCACTGAGTCCTGCTATAGAACCACTCCCAGTTGGTGATCAACGCCTGGAGGACATGTCCAGCTCTGTTCAGGATGGAGTCCGCCACTCCCCACCGTCTTACTTTCTCGCTGGCCGGCTCTCCAAGTCACAACAGAAGTACCCCTTTTCTAACAGCCTTCTTGCATATGGATTCAGTTTGCTGTCTGATACCTCAATTCCGGTACCATCCCGTGACAAAAATCCCGAAGCATGAATATTTATTGCTACTATCCCTCAGTTTGTGATACCCTTCAATGGGCATCTAGCCCCGAGGGACACAGTTTTCGGGTCTATGTTAAACCAACTTCCAGTATCTCCTACAGGAGAGCCACATCAACAGGAAGGAATAATCCACTGCTACTGGAGCATTGCCCGTTATGCCATGGTAAGCGACCAACATGGATGGCCAGTGAATCGGGACCTCCGGCTTCGAGGAGCATTTAAGTCCTTGAATTGGGGGTGTCCCTTCTGGGTTCGCCAGAGCTATGCCGAGTTCGAGGCAGAATTTCAAGCTGTAGGCCAGTATGAAGCTACTTGGGTGTCCCAAACCTATACCTACCAACCTCAATCCCTCGCCAGGAAACTTATGGGCCGTTGGAGCCCAGACATCAACACATTTCATCTGGTCCATGGGGAGGTAGGCATTAGTCTTTGGAACATATTTCAAATTTCAGGGGTCCCCATTGTTGGGGTTATGTACGACGAATTCATGCCTCCCCCTTCTGTGTGGGACGACGAAGAGAGAACCCCTCCCTTAGGGATGAGGCTCATTGATCTAACCCAAAACATTCAAAGGATACATCTCCGAAAAAACCTGTCCCTGGTGGTGAGGAGCATCCAAAAGATACATCTCTAAGATAGCTTATCCTGTATTGCAACTGGATCAAGGGTTTTTCCATAGAGAACCAATATGTAGCTCTCCCACATAGGCCCATGACCTGCCCTACAATGGAGTCCCAAAAGCAGAAGGGAAGATATTGGCTGAACTTGAAGCAAGGCCAATTCAACAACTGTGGCTGCAAGCTTGTTCTATATGTTGATCAGTTGCTTCACCTGGCGGCATTTATGGCCATGTTTTTGAGCGGCTAGCTATTGCCTATGCGCGATTCTGGTGGCGTACGGGTCTCTAACATTGTTATGGCGGCACAATTGGCTACCAGTAACATTATTAACCTAGCCGTCCCAGTGCTAGCTAGGATCTACCGATTGCTTGGTAATATTACCGATGGGAGCCGACCAAACTGAGTGGCCGACCCTTTCCAGATTCTCTCGAGATGTCTAGGCATTCATATCAAGAACTGCTACACCTTCATCAACCCTCTTCAGATTCTAGGCACCACATTCCTTCCATACTTTCAAATGACCAGTGGGGTTATGCCTGAAGAGTGGGCAACCCAAGAGAAGGATAATCAACAGACAGCTCAGAACAAGCGTCTGTTATCGAGTCTAATCTCCTGTTATGATCATTTCAATTTCCATCCGCTCTCTTCCCCAGCTGGTGCAATCACGAACACCATAACAGAGGAATTTAACAAGAGGGGCTACCTCTTTTCCCTTCGAGTGGGTATCCTGGTGGCTCGTATTGGAGGAGAACTGATCTACGAGGGGTATGAACCTTGCCAATTTGGGCGCCAGTTTGGCTAAGTCCAGGTGCTGTGTCCCCCCACACATAATGGTTCCCACGAGAACCATCATTTAATGATGTCTAGGTAGCTGTGGCTGATGTTTACCCGGGAGGATACCGGTTGCGATGCCATGACTCCCATGCTTGTAGACTCCACACCATTCTTATCCAAGAATTATGCTGACTCTTGGGTACAATCTTACCCAAATGGCCAGATAGGGACGTTGGTGCCTACCATTTCAAGTCCCAAGCCATCAAATGGTAAGAGGAAGCAGAAGGGGGATGATGCTTCAACCAGGTCAGGCAAAGTCCTTTTCCACCCTACTGGTCCTGTGCTCCCGGGGAAGATCTTAACAGATAGAGGTGTATCCTCCCATGCCCTTGAGGCTACCCGAAGGGGGTTGTTATTCCTGCAGATGCTGCCTTTCCAATGGCCTGGGGCCAATGGAACTAATTTAAGGGTCGTTCAGCCTTTCGTAGCTAGTACCCCCATTCTCTGTGGAAGTACCTTCAGGAATCAGAAGTGGCTTTTGACGGGCTAGGATACATATCCACCCCTGTTAACATCCTTTATGTTGTTGACCCAGAGTGGGTCAATCGATATCTCCAGGACCTTGAGTCCTATATTTATGCGCATCAGGGTCACGCAGTATTAACCCACCGAGTCGAGGCCATGCTGCATCTGGTGACTGATGAAGATATGGAATTAAGTGACAATTCTTTAGGGGGATATGATCTTGATGATCTCCCCGTTATGGTTGAAGCCAGAGAATTTTCAACCTTACCTGTGAGGTCCTGTCTCCCTATAGTCCCAGAGAGTTCTAAGGCAGGGGCGAGATTCGGAACACAAACACGGCCACCAGCACCCCTTCTAGCCCTTGTCACCGCCCAACCCTCTCAGGTTGGTCCCTCCAGGTTAGCCATTCCCATTACGTCCGCATTCCCAGACGCATGGAGGATTTGGGAGGATCTGAGGGCCGGGGGCTCAGATGAAAATGTTTGTGCATCACTCCAAACGAGCACTCTCAAGATTCTAGGTATTGGGGTTATCTTTTCTCCGCCGCACCTTCAGTTGGAAGAGGACTTGGGTGACATAGTCGCGTCATTGAAGGATATGGACGTATACGTGCGCTCACTCCGAAATAAGCTCTACGGGACCGCACGGGTGTCCATGATGATTAGACATCCTGAATTGTCCAATCCTGAAGAAGAGGTTACTCTACCGCCCATCCTAGATTTATTCCCCCTCTATTATGGAGGTTCTAAGGTTTCTCCCCTTTATGCAGGGTACCGAAGAATCTCAGGGGGTGATCCCCTCTCAGGATTATACTCCCCATGGTACCGCAGCGGGTGAGCATGCACTCTCGCCCACAGGGGTTATCGAGGATGGGTCCCCTAGAATGACCGAGCTTATGGAGGAAACAACTGTGGATCTAGCTTGGGTATTCCCTCCTCTAGCTCCTCCCAGGATTATAGGCAAACTGTCCCCTAGCCAGCTTCAGAGGAAGCAACAGGCGTTCAATTTAACGGAACGACTCAGACAGGGGACGCCGGGTAATCATGACTTCCTGTTTTCTTAATTGCCAACATTCATATTCTGAATCTGCCAATCATTATCTATTTTGGCCTATGGTGCAGGGCCACTCAAGGATCCAGCTGCAACTTCTCAAGCGGTCATACCTTCCACATCCTCTCCATCTGCGGAATCTCCTGCAACCACGCCCAACCATGATGAAATGGAGGGACCTACTGAAAGGTCTAGTGATATGGATGCTTTACCCCCGCCTTCATTAGTAAGAGATGCATAAGAGGAGGAACTGATAGTATTTGAGACTCCTGCTGATCAAACAAACCTTTATATTGCGGAGGAAAATGGGGCACCTGTGATTGATGAGGGGCCTTCAGATCTGACGGGGCAATCCACTTCAGACCCAATGGATCCCGTGGTAATGGAGGAAGAGCCCTCCATTAGTCCAGTTGCTGGAAACCCAAAGCGGGCCATTTTCTTATTTACTGGGGGAGTGATTTCCCCGAGCTCGGTCTCCATAGGCGACCTCTTGGGGACAACTTTAGAAGCTGCCAGTTTCAGGCATGGCTTTAAATATTGGACCCCTCTGGGGGCTCCCCAGACACTCTTGTCTTTTGAGGATGTGTCATATTCTTCGAGTGGCTATCATGGCAGTGCAGAGCTTGGGGATGACGACGCCTTAGCGACCAGGAGTAAGTTTCCCGATCTCTGGACACTAATTCCTTTTCCTTCCCTTTTATAATTAGGGGTACTTATCTGTCTTATTTCTTCTCGGGCTTTAGGACCACGACCTTTGGCACTGGCAATGGTTTCATCAAATCCAACCGTGCCTACGACCACAACCGCAAGGGGAGAATTTGCTGTAGTGCCAGAGTTTGCGGGTGAGGCCGCACCGGGTCCCTCCTTGGTGACATTCATCCCCAAATATGTGTCCTCATCGGGGAGAGATTCTGAGCCTGAACAACAAATCCTTTCCAGTATTCGGCCTGCTCGCCAAAGGGCTTGGGAGAAAATTTGGAGACTGATTTCTCAGACGCCCCTAGCCGAGATGCCGACCAGATTACCGAAGCTGCACAATTTGTTCATGCTGCTAGGATTTGACGGTTTTGACTATCATGGCATTTATGACATAGTCAAGCAGGTAGTTGCTGACTGGGAGAGGTTGGGTGATTTCTAATCTTTCATTTCCACTACCCAATCTGAAGCCTACCTTTCCGCAACCCGGCAGCTTTACTTGACAAAGGCTCATGAACACACCGGGGTAGTTGCGAGGCTCCAGGGAGAAGTTATTGGGCAGCGTTCTCACCTGCAGGTGCTGAGGAATGAGATACAGTGGCTACAGCAGAAAGAGTCCAACATTTACACCATGATCAAAGAAGGGGAGCGACTAATGGAGGAGGAATTGAGGGCGAGCACAGCGGCAGCCCATGAGGCAGAAGAGTTGCGGGCTGGTGTGGAAGCTGAAACGACCTTACTGCAGAATCTCTCTCAGACAATCGAGGATTACCACCAGCGCTTGATACGTCTTTGTGAATCTGCCGAAAAACTCCTGTATTACCTTTCATGCTAGAGGAGCCTCCGAATTGTGGATGCCTATCCTACCAACATTGTTATAGAAAAAAGAAATATTTCTCCTTTGTGCTCTTGTCGCCTTATCCTATGATAAAAATTATCTGGAATGATTGTCGCATATGTTAATTCCTTGAACATAGATTAATCAGAGTCCAGGACCATTGATAAAATAAAAAAAAAGCTCTAACTTTTTCATGGACCATGGGATCCAGTGAGCATAGTTTGACTATTGCTGGGGTTTTGGTTGAAAATCCCCACAATATTTTTTTCTTTTATTGTTAATATCTTGATTTTTCCTGGCACCATCTGGTGTGAACCCAACAGGTATAACCCGAATTTTTCTTAAGTCTCCCTTTTCGGGTTTTCGGCCTAACAGGATTTGTGCCTCCTTTCTTGGGCAGTTTAAAGTCCTGCCGTCAAGACTATCATTACTGATGGTTTGGGTCGAACATCATTGACCAAATATGATGGGGAAAGGGCCCCGATGGGGTTCAAATGATTAAAAAGATGTCTCAATACTCTTCAGATGCACATGGGGAGAACATGTTTAGATTTGAACAACATGCAGGGCATGTCTCAAGGCACGAGAGCTGCGTTGGCGTACAAAGGTAGGAAGAGAGTTGCCTAAGGAAAAATTACCTTTGGTATATGGGCTAAGGGCGATCAATATGCTGAGCCGCTGAGGGCATGGTATGCATAGTCGTATAAAGGTATCCTTAAGTCAATGAATATCCATTTCTGATGTCCAGGGGACTTCATGGGAGTCCGGATCATGGAAACCACGATGGGTGGCTTGAAGATTATGAAAACCACCAGGGGTGGCTCAGAAGGGGAATGTGACATCTGAAGGGATTTTGGGAACATCCGTACGAATCAGAAGTGTGGTCAGGAGACCACTTCCCAATGCGCTTAGTTAGCTTAAGGGATGGTTGAGGATTGGTGCAGTTTAAAGTCATGTAGTTGGGACGTCATTTAAAATGGAATGACTTCTCATGGGTCCCAGTAGTCTTTTCAAAGAAGTTCCGCCGTATTCAGGTAGGATCATAAAAGAGGTTTGTAAACTGTAGCTCAGAGGGTTTCCGAATCCCGAGATAGACAAGGGGGATCAGAGGCCAAGAGGCGTACGGGGGGGGGGGGGGGGAAGCATTGCCTAAGGAAAACTTACCTTTGGTAGACGGGCCAAGGGAAATAAATATGCAGAGCCGCTGAGGGAATGGTATGCATATTCATACAAAGGTGTCCTTAGGTCAATGATTGTATTCCCCTGATAGCCAAGAAACTTCAGGGAAGTTGGGATTTGGGACCACCATGGGTGGCTTATGAGGGTTTGGCTTCTTTCTGATTAAAGAGTATGGCTTATGATGAAAGGGTGCCTGAATACAAGGGAAATACCTAACTAAACTTCCTGAGAATGGGTGAAGTAATTCCTTCTCACACTGGTGTGAGACGGTGGTTCGTGCAGTTCTGACCCGTGCACTGAAGGACAGAGAAAAGCCTATGTTCCTCACTGAACCCATGACGAGTTTGACCGTGTAGTTTTTATCATCATGTGGTTGGGACATATTCCGTGCAGTTTAGCATCATGTGGCAAGGATGATGATATCTTTAAAGGTTACTGTGCAGTTTAACATCATGCGGTGAGGACAGGGGGCATCTTTGGGAAGGCTTCTCTTCATCAAAATATAACTGGTCTTGAATACCTCAACATGCCTTAGATGTGGGAGGGGGGTTGATTGGTGTAAATCATGGTTCCAGGGATTCTTGGATCAGGGGAGATGATATGGGGGCTCTAAGGCCAGTATGCGTATGGAGCTAGGAAGAGTGTCGCTCGAGGAAATATTGCTTTTGGTAGACGGTCCAAGAGCTACCAATATGCAGAGCCGCTGAGGGCATGGTATGCATAGTCATGAAAAGGTGTCCACAAGACGATAAATTTCCACTTCCGATGGCCGTGAGTGATTATGAGGATCTGCGATTGTCTGGGACACGAAGTCTGTCATCTATTGAGGAGACATCTGGGCATGTTGGGGATATTTACCCCTAGTCGTGGTTAAAGCTTAGAGAGCTCCCTGCGCTGATTTATCTTTCTCACGAGGGTGTGCCTTTAATCCATGCATTTTAACGTCGTGCGGTAAGGACGATGTACTCCTAGTTTATCGGTCATAGTGCTCGGACCATTGGGTGACTATTGCTACCGTCACTCGAAGGATAGTTGGGTCAAGATGTTCTGATATACATGGAGCAAGGTGGGGGATGAAGTTTGTAAACTGCAACTTTGAGTTTTCCCGAATCAGGAGGTGTGGTGTGGGGGATCTAAGGCCTGTAAGAGTACGGAGCTAGGAAGAGTGCCACCCAAGGAAGTCTTGCCATTGATGGATGAGCCAGGGGCTATCATTATGTAGAGCCGCTGAGGGCATGGTATGGATAGTCGTACAAAGGTGTCCCCGGGTCAATAACTTTCCACTTCTGATGGCCATGAATGATCATGAAAATCTGAGATCACTCACAGTGCAGAGTTCGAAACGTGGGGATAATGGTGTCCGAGCATACAAGAAGCATCTTCACTACAATCGTCCGTTGAGTCAAAGTAACCTAGTCCTGGATTGATGCTTGCTGATGCGGGTCGCTATGTGAACCACTGAAAGATACATAGGCTAGCCAAATGGGGGTACCCTGGCAACATTTGGATGTGAAAAGGGGAATGAACTTGTAAACCACTTCGCCATAAACTTCGGGATCAGGAGGTATGATATGGGGGCCTGGAGGCCGGTAAGCATACGGAGCTAGGAAGAGTGTCGCCTATGGAAATCTTGCCTTTGGTAGACGAGCCAAGGGCTATCATTATGAAGAGCCGCTGAGGGAATGGTATGCATAGTCATGCAAATGTGTCCATGGGTCGATGAATTTCCACTTCCGATGGCCATGAATGATTTTGAAGATACATAATTATCTAGTTCGTGGAGTCTGATGTATGGAGAGGATGCGTCCAAATGTGCAAGGAGTATCTCCATCTTGTTTCGCCATGCATCTTGGGTGGGTCACGACGAAGTCCGTGCAGTTTAACGTCATACGGTGAGGACAAAGTATACACCCCGGATAGGTCTTGTCCGTACGCGGGTGGAAGAATTCATTTTTAAATTTTATTTGGGAGTGGGTGGGCCGGGATAGGGGTTCCCGGCATCACTACGTATCCTGTGAGGGAAGGAATCAAGACGTACGTAGTTCTATAAAATCCGTGCAGTTTATCGTCATGTGGTGAGGATGAGGTCCATGCAGTTTAACATCATGTGGTTAGGACGAAGAGTACACCACATGCCGGTCTGGTCCGTACACGGGGGAAAAGGGAATTTTTATCTTTTATTCAGGGGGATGGTCCAGGATAGAGAATCCTGGTGTCACTAAATATCCCACGAGGGCAGGAATCAAGCCGCACGTAGTTCTCCGAAAGAAGATACACCCCATGCAGGTCTGGTCCATACACGGGGAGAGAGGCGCATTGTTAAAATTTCTTGTCCGTTCAGTTTAACGTCGTGTGGTGAGGATGATTATATACATCCTATGCAGTTCTAGTCCGCACACAGGGGAAATGGGCATTTTTAATTTTCATTTGGGAGTGGCTGGGCCAGGATAGGGGATCCCGGTGTCGCTACGTATCCTGCGAGGGCAGGAATCAATCCATACGTAGTTCTCTGAAATCTGTGTAGCTTATCATCATGTGGTGAGGATGATGTCCATTATTAGATTCCGTGCAGTTTAACGTCATGTGGTGAGGAAGTTTGACCGTTATTAGATTCTGTCCAGTTTAATGTCATGTAGTGAGGATGTTTGACCGTGCAGTTTAACGTCGTGCGGTAAGGACGAACAATACACCTCATTTTTTTTCTGTCCGTGCTGTTTATCGTCGTGCAGTAAGGATGCACTACTGGAAATGGGGTCTATCCCCACGCACCTATTCCCACGGTTCTTTAAACCGTGGGGATAGTATGTTTTTTTGATGTTTATACCCACGGTTTTATTAAAACCGTGGGTATTAATTTTTTTTCGAGCCCTTGTATCGGGCTCCTCCTCATTCTCTCCTCAAATCCGCGACGCATCGCTCTACCCTACCTCCCCAAGCCGCGACGCCGCTCCCCGACCAATAACTCCCGACCCTCCCCTCTCCTCTCCGACTCCCCTCCCCGGCCTCCGACTCCCCTCCCCGGCCTCCAACCCCGGGCTCCGACTCCCGGCTCCGCCTCCCGACTCCCGACTCGCGGCTCCCGACTCGCGGCTCCCGACTCGCGGCTCCCGACTCGCGGCTCCCGACTCGCGGCTCCCGATTCGCGGCTCCCGGCTCCCGACTCCCGGCTCCCGACTCCCGGCTCGGCCTCCCGGCTCACGACCTGGACCTCCCGGCCTTCTCAGTAGTGATTTTTTTTATGCTGGAGTCCCAGATTTCCTGGTAATTTCTTAGTCTTGGTTGATTTCCCATAATTTCATCATATTACCTCTTGATAATCAATTAGTGTTGTAGTCAAAGGTAGCAGTTGATGCATTCATAGGTTAATGGAGTGGTTTGATTCTAAATTTTTTTAAGCAATTTCATTTTTTTATGACGGAATACTAAAAGATGAATGATATAAATATCCTGATTATCAAACCCAGTGAGAATATTTCCCCAAATTAATTTAGCATTGATAATCCTAAGATGCACTATTTTGGCCTTAAAATAGTATATATGAAGGTATGTACATACACATGTTGAGCAGTTCCGGGTGGTTGTTTATAAATCTATCAAGTTTCAGGTGTTGGCTTGGTTCCTCTTTGAGGAAGGGTACCCTTCCAATTCCTCAAATTTATTAATGCATTAATTAGTTTCTTACTACACGTTTTCTTTGTTTTTAGTTAATGCAGTGAATACATTAGATTAAATTCCTCTTAATCTTGAATTTAGTATGTTTCATGATTTAAGAGTTAAAGGTAATAAATGATTGTTTCATAAGAAATATCATGTTTATATATTAAAACCCCTCCAACGGAGGTGCGCTGTCTTCAAGTTAAAAAACAATTATTAGACTTTTAGGATTTATTGTCTTGTTGTACTGATATTTCTTTATGAATTGATGTTATGTTTGAATTATGTCATATATGACCCATAATGGAATTAAAAGAACTAAGTTTTCCTTTTTAAATGATTAAATAACCAAGGAACCGTTTAAGTTCTTTGACCGGTTTTTATATTGGAATTACCCATGTAGAATTGTTTCCCATAATTTTCATTTTAGTATGTTGACATGTTTGAGCCACCATTCGGTGAGCCTTAGATTTAAATTTCTAAGGGTATGATTTTCTATATTAAATGGCTTGAATTATCTTTTGAATTTCAGAATGGAAATTACCCTGTATGCACAACATTTAACCCGCCTAATGTAAGTGCTTCAATGTAATAATAAACTGTGAAATAGAAATTGTAAATTATACTAAGTACATGAATTAGCCGTATTAGATGTAATTGAAAAATATGTTGCGTATTCATAGAACCCCTTACCATGTTAATGGAAGGTACCAGAGTGAACCTTGATTATTGAAAATGCCTTAAATGGATTAAATGAGTGGTTTCAAGCTACATGGCCTTGTCACACTAATGAAAGGCTAGGGTTGAACAAAATTGACTTATTGATTAATTATTACTTGATTAAAGGGTTTCATGCTACTTGGCCTTGTCACACTAATCAAAGGAAAGGCTTGAACCAAATGGAATATTATATGAATTCAATATCAAAGTAGGTGTGGCCTGACTCAAGCTCACCTTGGATACTTGAGAGAAAGCCTTGAGCACTCAAGGACCCTATTCCGAATTCAAGGATACAACTTTCTTAGGTTGAGACCTACATAGAACCTGATCCTTGTCTAACTTTAGATGCCTGGTATGACACCATATAATCCCTCATGTATTACAACAAGATTCCTTAGATACACTCCTTGGTTCCAGAATTGACAAGTAGGTGCCATGGTTAAATCCTAGCCCAATCTTTTCTTAGACCCATTTTACCTTGGATGAACTTCTTAGACTAGATAGTCCTCTTATTGTGGAATTAGTTGGACTGTTATCCTTGGATTACAGTCTTACCCCATGTGAGGCTATAGTTATTACTAAGTTGTTGACACTTGAGGTCTATGTTTCCTTGGTTATAACCTTGGAACTTCATTATTAAATATCATTACATGTTTTCTTCTCACATCTTAGAACCTCAATATCTTTCTCATATAAATTATATTTAAACTGGATAAAATTGATTAAAGAAATGGTTACACATTCTGACACCAGTCAAAGGCTAAAGAAGGTATAACTGCTATGTGTCCCATAGGAACCTGTACGGGTGATGTTTATTTATCTCTCTATTATTATTCTATATACCAGTGAACTATATATTTTATACTGCACTATCTAGATTGGGCTGGACATCAGTGGTTCCATCCTATTATTATTTATATCTCACACCCTACTCAGGCCGCTATTACATTGGGATACTCGAGTATACTTTCATTTTCTCAGGACCTTGGACCTTGCTTTTCAATGTATGCTTGTAACTAGAGTTAGGAGAAAAGGACTGAGTTGGATCTCGGGATGCTCAAGGAGATCGCCCATGGGGTTTTGATGTGACTTTATTATTTTTTTATTTTATTGAAAATAATGATGTAATGTTTACTACTTTTAGATATGTATCATTACCATGTCATGCATTCATCTGTTGTTTAAACTACCATTGACCACTTTAATTCAGTTATAATAATATTTATCTTATGCTGCTTTGTCATTTATTTACTACCTCTTTCATTGTTGATTGTTATTTATTCAATTTTACCACTGTGTATATGTGATAAGAGGGTATAGTCCCCACTATCACCTCTCGAGACCCTCACTACAAGTCAAAAACCTCTAACGTATGGGGAGACTCACCAGCCCCCCTGCCCTACACAACCTCTCCCCCTCCCCCTTCCCTTGCACCAGCCCCTCCCTTAACCCCCTGCTGCAACATCCCCTCCCCCTGCACCAGCCCCTCCCCCTCCCCCCTCTTGCACCAGCCCCTCCCCCTACCATGCACCAGCCCATCCCCCCCACCAGCCCCTACCCCCCCCCCCCACTACACCAGCCAGCCCCTCCCCCTCCCCCCTTCCCTTACATCAGCCCCTCCCCCCCCACACTGCACCCCCACCAGCCCCTTACCCCATGCTTCCCCAGCCCCACCACCAGCCCCTCCCCCTCCCACTTTTCCTGCTGCACTGGCCCCTCCCCCTTTCCCTGCTGCACCAACCAACCCTCTCCCTCCCCCCTGCACTACTTTCCATGTGGAGTGTCTTTTTTAACTTTTTTCTTTAGTTTACATCTCAAGGAATACCTTTTTCTCTTTTTCCCTACTTATTCAATCATGAACTCCTCTTGTCATTAAATACTTGTCATTAAATATGTTTTGCTAGCTACTAATATGCTTTGATTGATTTAATAATAAAATTGATTGTAATGATTTTTTTAAATATGATTTACATTGTTGATTGAGTGATAATTTTTTTTCTTGTTATAGAATGGATAGAAGATGGATGTATCGTACCGATCGGATTTCAACCGAGTTTCAAAATAATTTGGAGAATTTTTTAGATTTTGCATTTAGCAATGCGTCAGATGGAGGTTGTATACAGTGTCCCTGCTATAATTGTGTTGGAAGACCATGGTTAAGACGAGAAGAAGTTAGTTACCATTTAACGAAATTTGGATTTCAAGCAAACTATAATGTTTGGTTTCACCAAGGAGAGACGAGTCAATCTTCGACTGTTCATAAACGAAATGAACGAAGTGACATGGAGAATTTGATATTTGATCGGTTTCCATATGTGCATCATTCCGAGAGAGATAGCATGCCGGTGCAAGAAGACAATGATATCAGTACACATGAGGAAAATTCTGAAAATGATGATGTTGACATAGTGAAAAATTTATTGGATGATGCCAGAACTCCAGTATATCAAGAATGTACTAGAATGACCAAGTTAGAATTTTTAATGCGGTTATATCATGGGAAAACTATGTATGGGATTTCTAATACTGCCATTGATTATATTCTTACATTTTTGAAGGACTTGCTTCCTGATGGTGCAGATATTCCCTCAAATCATTACATGGCATGGAAGTTAATTAAGCAGCTTGGATTTGCTACTAATAAAGTCCATGCTTGTCCGAAAGATTGCAGTTTATTTTTGGAGGAAACAGCTGACCGTAATGACTGTAAAGACTGTGGTACATCTCGATGGAAGACAAATGCAGATGGAACACCGTCTCGTGTGCCACAGAATGTCATGTGGCACTTTCCATTGATTCCCAGACTTCAAAATCTATTCATGTCTCCAGAAATATCAGCCAATATGCGATGGCACGATGTTGAGAGAATTAAAGGAAATGATGAGCTGGTCCATCCAGCAGATGGATTAGCATGGAGGAAATTTGACGCACAACATCCTGATTTTGCAGCTGAGGAGCGTAATGTCAAATTGGGCCTATCATGTGATGGTTTTAATCCGTTTGGTCAGATGCTTACTGCTCATAGCACTTGGCCGGTTTTTATTCATGTTTATAATCTTCCTCCGTGGATGTGTATGAAAAAACCTTTCACTTTCTTGAGTATACTGATATCTGGACCTTCGGATCCTGGTAATGACATAGATGTATACTTGCAGCCTTTAATAAAAGAGTTGAAACAACTTTGGGATTTAGGTGTGCAGACATTTGATGCTTCTTCAAAGAATACGTTTCAGATGCGTGCTGCCCTTCTATGGACCATAAATGATTTCCCTGCCTATGCAATGATGTCTGGGTGGAGCACGAAGGGAAAACTTTCATGTCCCGTTTGTATGAAGAATACACGATCGAGAAGGCTTAAATATCGTCGTAGTTTCAGTTTCATGGGGCATCGCCGATTCTTGCCAATGGATCATCAATACAGGAAGAATCGTCGGAGGTTTGATAATAATGTTGACACTGAAGAACCACCTCAACGTATGTCAGGAAGTGATGTGCTTGATGAATTGAAAGATTTCAGCTTTTCATTAGGAAAAGGTCATTTGACATCTCGAAAGAGGAAGAATGCTGATACTGAAGTCATTTACAATTGGAAAAAGAGAAGTATTTTTTTTGTGTTGCCATATTGGTCTACTAATTTGTTACGTCATTGTTTAGACGTAATGCATATTGAGAAAAATATATGTGAAATGTTGCTTGCAATTCTTTTGAATATTAAGGGGAAGACCAAAGATGACTTCCGATCTCGTCGGGATTTATTGGATTGGGGTATTCGACCAGAACTACATCCTGTTTGTATCGGTGAAAACAAATGGAAAGTTCCCTGTGCTTCTTATGTGATGACACAGGTAGAGAAAGATCAATTTCTGGCAGTATTGGAGAATATTAAGGTTCCAGACGGCTATTCCAGCAACATATCTAAACGAGTCAACAGAAGACATTTGAAATTGAAATCCCTAAAAACTCATGATTACCACATCCTTCTTCATGAATTGATTCCAATAGCAATTCGACATTTGCTATCCAATAATGTAAGGGTGGCAGTGATTCGGTTGTGTCATTTTTTTAGAGACCTTTGTGCTAAAAGGTTATCCAAATCATTGTTGATAAAAATGCAGCAAGAGGCACCATTAATTCTGTGTGAGTTGGAAAATATTTTTCCTCCATCCTTTTTCACTTGCATGCTGCATTTAACAGTTCATCTTCCAACTGAGACACTTCTTGGGGGACCAGTTGCTTTTCGGTGGATGTATCCCACTGAAAGAAATATGTGCACAATGAAATCATGTGTCCGAAATAAGAATTATCCTGAAGGTTCCATTGTGAGGAGTTATCTGGCCCAAGAATGTATGGATTTTTGTTCAATGTATTTGTCTGATGTGAGCACAAGACATAATCGACCAATGAGAAATGAAGATGAGCAGTATGAGGAAATTCAACCCTCGTTTCCATCTCTTCCCCAAACAGGTGTAATTGTCGGGTCATATACATTGGTTACATTGAGCTCTGAAGAGCGGAATATGGCACATCGTACAGTCTTGTTTAATTGTGGTTTGTTCGATGCCTATATCAAGTAAGTAATTTGAATATATATATGTTATCTCATATGATATCATATCACATATACCTTATACTTTTATTGTCATTTTATGTAGAGAACATAAACAAATTATAAGTAGAGTTCATCGGTCTTTGCCGTTGAGAAGGAGAGAGGCTATGCATAGCCAAGAGTTCCCAGCTTGGTTGAAATCAAAGGTATGACCATTACATTAAATACCTTAAAATATAGATATATATTTAATTATATTACTCATGTATTCCAGGTATTGAGTTTACCTGCTGACTTCATTTCTCAAGAATTAAGAGCGTTGGCTTTTGGTCCCAATTCTTTGGTTCGTGACTGCAAATCATTAATAATCAATGGATACAAATTTGTTACAACTGATAAAGCGGTGAAAATGAGAACACAGCATGATGGCGTTATGTTAATTGCTAGAACGGATTGTTATGCCAGTGCATCTGATAGTCGACCTCGATATGAAGATGTGTATTACTATGGACTGGTTGAGAAAATATTGTTATTGGATTACTACTCTCGAGGTCGAGTCACTATGATGCAATGTAAATGGTTTGATTCAATGACGCGCCATGGTACATTTATTGATGATTGCGGATTTAGAGTTATTGACATGAGTCGATTCCTGCATACCGATGAACCATACATTTTGGCATCAATGGCAAAACAAGTGTTTTATGTGAAAGATCATCTGAACCCTGATTACGGTGCCATTAATGAAGTAATCCCAAGACATATTTTTCATGATGCTGGGGATGAAATTGTCACCATTGACGCCCCCATCGGTGATAGCCAAAATATTGCATTTGATGACACAAATTGTCCCATTGTGAGGGATGATGTTGAACCTGAGGTAGTGGATGGTAATATATAAAAGCAACCATATATATTCAGAGTTCATTCAGTTTACCTTGACGTGAGTTTCTCAGGTTGGTACTAATTTAATTACTTTAATTTACTTTTAGTTTGAAATGATATGTCTGTTTTAGTAATGTTTGGTTTCATTTCATTTAATTCTATTTCTTTCAATTCAGAAAAGTGGTTTTAAAATTTGGTTTTAAAAATTGTATAACTTGGTTGTAAATTATCATTACTGAAAGATGTTATGACATTTTTTAAGTAGTATCTATGATTTGTAAAAATTGTTTCTAAAAAATATTTATTTCATTCTTATGCAGATTATGAAGAAAACTACAGAAGCTCGCAGGAAGAGATTATTTGATGCTGATCCTGTTAGACGTGAGCGCGAGTTGTCTTCAGTGAGTATATTAATTTAAATATTTATCTTCTGCATTAAAAATAATATCAAGTTCATATTTTTGATCCAATTATTTAGATCTGGACGCTATCAAGATGCAGAATATAGATGATTCAAAGGACCCAGGTACACCTACTCTTCATTCTATTAATTTAACTTTTGTTGGTGCTAAATCTGTAGATAATATGAACTATTATGAACAGCCTGTATCCCTGTTATCTAACCAAAATACCATTTCGTTGATGCTATATAACATGAACATTACAAACTCAATTAAGAATGCTTCAAGAAATGAACCAATAAAGAAGAACTCTGGCAGGGGGACAAGCAGGGGGCATGGTGGGGGGGGGGGGGGGGGGCTGGCAGGGGGCAGGGGGGGCTAGCAGGGGGACAAGCATGGGGCAGGGGGGGCTGGCAGGGGGACAAGCAGGGGGCTGGCAGGGGGCAGGGGGGGGGGGGGGGCTGGGTGGGGGGACAAGCAGGGGGGGGGGGCTGGTAGGGGGACAAGCAGGGGGGGCTGGCAGGGGACAAGCAGGTGGCAGGGGGGGCTGGTAGGGGGACAAGCAGGGGGGGCTGGCAGGGGGACAAGCAGGGGGAAGGGGGGGGGGGCTGGTAGGGGCAGGGGGGCTGGTAGGGGGACAAGCAGGGGGGAGGGGGGGGCTGGCAGGGGCAGGGGGGGGGGGCTGGTAGGGGGACAAGCAGGGGGAAGGGGGGGGGGGCTGGCAGGGGCAGGGGGGGGCTGGTAGGGGGACAAGCAGGGGGAAGGGGGGGGGGGGCTGGCAGGGGCAGGGGGAAGGGGGGGGGCTGGCAGGGGCAGGGGGGGGAGGGGGCTGGCAGGGGTAGGGGGGGCTGGTAGGGGGACAAGCAGGGGGAAGGGGGGAGGGGCTGGCAGGGGCAGGGGGGGGGGGAGGGGGGGGGGGCTGGCAGGGGACAAGCAGGTGGCAGGGGGGGCTGGCTGGGGGACAAGCAGGGGGGGCTGGCAGGGGGACAAGCAGGGGGAAGGGGGGGGGGGCTGGCAGGGGCAGGGGGGGCTGGTAGGGGGACAAGCAGGGGGAAGGGGGGGGGGGTGGCAGGGGGACAAGCAGGGGGGAGGGGGGGGGCTAGTAGGGGGAAGGGGGGGGGGGGGGGCTGGCAGGGGGGCAAGCAGGGGGCAGGGGGGGGGGGCTGGTAGGGGCAGGGGGGGGGGGCTGGCAGGGATACAAGCGGGGGGGGGGGGGGGCTGGCAGGGGGACAAGCAAGGGGCAGGGGGGGCTGGCAGGGGGACAAGCAGGTGGCAGGGGGGGGGGGGGGGGCTGGCAGGGGGACAAGCAGGTGGCAGGGGGACAAGCAGGGGGGGCTGGCAGGGGGACAAGCAGTGGGCAGGGGGGGGGGCTGGCACAAATTTTTGCTAGATGTTTTCATTTCCATGGCTTTTATTGATGTTTTAATGCATTTTAATTTATGTTGTGCAGCTTGCAAGTTTCTTTTATTATGAAATTCCTGTCTCCAAATCACTATTCTTGTTGAACATCTTTAATGCAATATCCATTATTCCCATTGTGCTGGTAGTATCTGTATTGCTTCATTTTTTCCCTGCGGTTTCAAGCTATAGCCATGTAATGTTTTCAATGCCTATAGTTAGACTTATTTTTAACTTGCACATTGTTCCATGTAGGATGATCAGAAATTTGTTAAGCGGAAAACAGAACTTGGCGGAACTTTCTCAATTGCAAGCTGCATACTTTTTGTTCTTATATTTTGTTTTCAGGTAGAATTACAGAGCCTGCTGCCAGGCCTGTGTTGATGCGGGGGACATTGCAAATACCCACGGTTCAAGTGAACCGTGGGTATATTCTGGAGCTGGAAATATGTGTACCCACGGTTATAAAACCGTGGGAATACATATATACCCACGGTTCAAGTGAACCGTGGGTATTTTCTGGAGCTGCAAATATGTGTACCCACGGTTATAAAACCGTGGGAATACATATATACCCACAGTTCAAGTGAACCGTGGGTATATTCTGGAGCTGCAAAAAAGTATACCCACGGTTATAAAACCGTGGGTATACATATATACCTACGGTTCAACGAACCGTGGGTAATATAACAATTTCTGGGTCTATACCCACGGTTTTTTAAAAACCGTGGGTATAGGGCTATTGCGACGGCATTCCAGCCCGCGGTTGGCGAAACCGTGGGTATACCCTATACCCACGGTTTGAAGGGCTATACCCACGGTTTCAAACCGTGGGTATAGGTGCAATTTCCAGTAGTGATGATTGACCGTGCAATTTAATGTTGTGCAGTAAGGATTATTGACAGTGTAGTTTAATGTCGTGCGGTAAGGATGATTAATTCTTGGTTTCTATGCGAAGTATTTCTTCAGGAATCTTACATTGGTAGGAGCTGTGGTGAATTGCCCGTTCATGGAGATCAAGGCATATGCTCCGTTGGAGTAGACCTTGGGTACAACATATGGTCCCTCCCATTTGGGCTCCAGCTTCAGAGGTTTCTTTCTGGATATCATTGGGGTCCAGATGACCAACATTAAATCTCTTTCCAAGAAAGACCGAAGATGAACCTTTTTGTTAAAGGCTCGTGTGATCTGGTTCTGGTATACTTCCATATGGTACAAGGCGTGAAACCGATTCTCATCTAGCTATTCCAATTCACATAGCTGCTTTTCTGATTTCTCATCTTTGGATAACTGATCACATATGACAATGCGGAGCGAGGGTAGTTAGAGTTCAATGGGAAGGACCGCCTCTGTGCCGTACACCAAGGAGTACGGGGTAGCCTGGGTAGCGGTGCAGATTGTGGTTCGATAAGCCCACAACGCATGGAGGAGTTTATCCAGCCATGACTTCTTGTCTTTGTCCATAATTTTCTGTAGAATATTAAACATAGTCTTTTTGAAAGCCACTATCTGTCCATTGGCCGCTGCATGGTAGCGGGATGAGTGGTTAGCCTTGATACCATATTCGCGGTATAGCCTCTCCACTTCGGCAGAGCAGAATTTGGTGCCGTTGTCCGTCAGTATGGTATGAGGGACACCAAATCTAGTGATGATGTTGGTATTTACAAAGCTTAAAATATTTCTCACCCTGAATTCCTTGAGGGGCAAGAATTCTGCCCATTTAGATAAGAAGTCGGTTGCTGTGAGGATATACTTCAGCTGTTTGGCCGTGGTGAGAGGATATGGTCCCACAATGTCCATTCCCCAGACAGAAAATTCCCAGGAGTACTTGGATTGATGAAGTAACTCTGGGGGTTGGTGTATGAAGTTAACATGAATCTGGCATGAGTGACACTTTGTGGTAAAACATTCACAGTCTCATACCACTGTAGGCTAGTAGTACCCAAGCCTTCGAACCTGGTGGGAAATCTTGGTCCCTGGTTGATGCGCTCCATATGCTCCTTCATGTACTTCATTCATTATGGAATCAACTTCTTCTCCATCAATGCATCTAAGGAGCACTCTGTCGAGGCATCGTTTCTAGAGGACCTCTTTTTGTCCCACGCTGCCATATAGGACAAAGTTGATTGCCCTTCGCCGTATTTTCTTACGTTCAGCCCTGTTTGATGGAAGTTCTCCCCGTTGAAGGTAGTTTGCAATGGGGTTCATCTAGCCAGTGGCAAGAGCATATGGCTCGGAGACTGGACTGACTTCATGGATTTATTCCATCTTGGTTTGGACAAACAACAATACCATTCGACGATGAGCAACACTGATGACCGTTTTATCCCGGTCTGTGTTATCTAAGGCTGTGGCCGCATTGGCTAATGCATCAGCCTAAGAATTCTGAGACCGGGGAATATGGGTCAATGTTGGTTCTATGGAGAACTCAACCATTAACCCTCAGGAATGCTCAAACAGGGGGATCAAATCCTCCTTTTTAATAGCATAGTCACCATTGACTTGCTTGACGACCAGCTCTGAGTCACCTTTTACCTTAAGGTGTTGTACTTGTGCCTGGAGTGCGAGCTCCAGGCCTGCAATAAGAGCTTGGTATTCCGCTTCATTGTCTGTACATCCCTCTAACAGGAGGAAGGAATATGGAAAGACTGCCTTTTCTGGGGATATGAGTATTATCCCCAAACCCACTTTGTTGAATCTAGGATCCTCCATCCTCTTCCCGATTGGGCTTCGGGACACGCCGTTGAAGTACATTTCCCATGCTGGGAGCTCCTCTTGAACTGAGAAGATGTCTTCATTAGGTAGCTCGGTGGCCAGTGCAGTTGTCCCTATCTAAGGGTGCTCTGACAAAAAGTCTGATAATGTCGGGCCTTTGATGGCTCTCTGAGGCACGAACCGGATGTCGAACTGTTGCAAGATGACCGCCCATCGGGGTAGGCGTCCGGTTAACATCGGACGACTGAGGATGTACTTGAGTGGGTTACTACACAAGATCAAATGAACACCATGATGCTGCAGATAATTTCGCAGCTTCTGAACTACGAAGACCAATGCCAAACAGTTCTTCTCGATATTTGAGTATCGAGTCTCAACATCAATCATGGTTCGACTAAGATAATATAGACTGTTTTCGCTACCGACGTCATTCTTTTGTGTGAGGAAGGCCCCCAGTGACCGTTCTAAGGCCTTCACCTATAGAATAATAGGTCTTACCTCAACCGGGGCAATGAGCACTGGTGGGATTAATAGGTACTTCTTCTATTTGTTGAACGCCCCTTGGCAATCATTCCTCCATTGGTACGTGACTCCCTTCTTCATTAACCTGGTGAAGGGAAAACATTTGCCCGCCAGGTTGGCAATGAACTTCCTAATATAGGCCAGGTGTCCCTGGAATCCCCTCAACTCAGTTAGGATGCGGGGAGGTGGTAATCTGAGGATATCCTTCGTCTTCTTAGGGTCGACTTCGATGCCCCGATGGCATACGATGAAGCCAAGAAATTTCCCTGAGGTAACCCCAACGGTGCATTTCAAGGGGTTCATTTTCTAGCTATGCTGTTAGAGTTTGTTGACGATGGTCTCAAGGTCCGACAGGTGATCCGATCACTGTCTGGATTTGACTACCAGGTCATCCATGTAACATTCAACGAATTTCCCGAGGAACGGCTTAAAGATCCGATGCATGGCACGCTGATATGTGGCGCCCACATTCTTGAGGTCAAAGGGCATGACCCTGTAGCAAAATACCCCTTGAGGGGCCCTGAAGATAGTGGATTCTTCGTCCTCTCGGCCCATACTGATTTGGTTATAGCCGGAATAGCCATCCCTGAAGGACAAAGCCTCATACCCGACCGTTGCATCGATTAACAACTCGGTGATTGGAACCGGGAAGTCATGTTTCGGACAATGCCGATTGAGATCTCTAAAATCGATGCAGACGTGGATTTTCCCATTCTTTTTCTTGACACAGACGATATTGGCCAACCAGATGGGGGTGTTGGACCTCCCTTATAAATCCTTCTTTAATGATCTTACCGAATTTGGCCTCTATCTTGGCAGCATGTGAGGGGTGCGTCCTTCTGGTGGCCTGTTTGTAGCCTAGGTGGTCTTCTGGAAGATCCAGGTGATGCGTCGCTACTTCAGGATTGAGTCTCAACATATCCATGTAATTCCAGGTGAAGACATCCCGGTTTTTCCTTAGGAAGGAGGTATATACCTCATGTTCCTCGGGATATATGGCCGCACAAATTAGAGTAGTCCTCCGGTCGTCCTCAGTACCCAGGTTTATTTCCCCGATCTCGTCCACGGTGGTGGAGATACCTTCCTCAAATGCAGGGGGTGCATCCCTGAGATCTTCCCCCTCTTCTTCTCTCAAATCCTCATCTTCTTGATCTGATGAAGAGAGATCTCCTGATGCGAGCTCTTGGGAGTCCGGAGGTGAGGTTTTGTGGGCGTCCTTACTCGAATTTTCATCCCTAGGTTGAGGGTCGGTAGACATTCCCGCATTGTCACACTCGTCCTTAGTGGCTGAAGTCATGAGGACATCCGAGTGTGTATCCGGTCACGAGCCCTTGCTATCAATATGGTTGATGGGCAGGACATAATCTCCACCAAGCTTCCTGAGGGGGTCATCAGGGACCTTTTCCAGGCCATTTGGAGCGGGGATCCAGTCGGCACCATCGACCAAAGGCTTCTTTTTCTTCTGCTCATAGAACCCGGCGTCAATGTAATGCAACTCGGAGAGCTCAAAAGTTGCCTTATTGCGCATGCAATGTCCCACTTTGTCCATTGATGCAGTACATGATACACTGGTGGTAGGATGAAGGAACGACCATGTGATTATGGAGCCACGACCTTCCTAGCTGGGCATTGAACGCTGTGCTCTTCCAGACCACCAGGAATTATGTGTAGGCTACCAGGTCACCAAAATGGGTCCTTATCTTAATTTGTCCCATTGGCTTCTAGTCATTCCAATCGTAACCCAACAGAGTTGTGGCCGAGGGAATTAGATCGTCCTCACTGTATTCCAACTTGCGGAGTGTTCGTAGGGGAAAGAGGTTAACTCCGAAGTCGTTGTCTATAAAGACTTTCTGAATCTCAATACCATTTAGCATGCCAGACACATATAGTGGTCTGATGTGTCCTTGCATTATGGAATCTTCATCCTGATCAGTGAAGGAAATCACCGTATTGCATTTAGCCGGGCCAGTCTCCGTCCGGTAAATCTCGACGGCAGCTACCTCAGCTTGAAACTCCTGAGGGATGATCAAAGCTTCTATAAGCACCTACCTGAGGTCTTCTGAAAGACTCAGGGCATCTAAGATGGACAACTTGGCTGGTACCGATGCCAGCTGCATAAGGATGTCATATTTTTGCTCCAGCAGCCGACGCTTCTCCGCTGGCGGGAGAGCTCAAGTAGGCGGCTTGGGGGCTAGAGCATTTGACAAGAAGGGGCCGGTCATGGGGTCAGATGTCGATGGTGTTTCTACGTTCTCGGGACTCGGCCTGGCCGTTCTGTTTGTGCGCGCTGGGCGGCTAGACACTTGCTCCTCCTCTAGTAGGTATCGCAGAACAATAGGGCCAAAGTGGCTGCTTGTGGAGGTGGAGGGGTATTGCTTCTCCTATTGAGTTCGCTAAAGGGATCTCCCATGGGTTTCCGTAATATTAACGGTTTGGGCCGGGGTCCAACCGTAGGGTTGGTTTTGGCCATGGATGCACCTCCCTTGGTATCCCCTACCTCTTCGATTCCTCCTCCCGGTTCCTTGTGCAGGGAACTCGGGTTTGTAATCATACCCTTCTTCAGGGACTGATTCCATAAGATGGATGATGTTAATAGAACCAAATATTGACTCATCATCGTCTATCAGGTCAACCTGGTCAGTCGTCCCTGACAGTTCCATTTGGTGGGTCGGTGCCCGTGGCACCAAATTCGAGGGCATATAATCTGCCAAGGTCGGGGCTAACTTTGGCCCTATTGTGGACTACTCCTCTGGCGATTGTTTCTTCCTTCTATTCCGCCCGGATGACCATCTTGTATAGGATTGCGAGCCTGATGCTGTCAGATGTGCGGTGTTAGGGGCGGTTGGTGGCAACATTGGATGCCATAGCTGAGCTCGGAGTATGCCCTGGGCTCGGTTAATAGTCTTCCGAGTCATCCAGTCATTGAATTTATTCCCCTGCTTGCTGGTGAATTTCTGCCAACCTTCCTCTTTTTCGGAGTCGGCGGTAGAGATGCATGCCACATGTGATGGGGGTGGTCCCAGTTCGACCTGTCCGGAGTCCACCATCCTCTGTTGGAGGTCTTTGAAGATGAAGCATTCTCAGATATTGTGCCCCAAAATTCTATGGTAGGGGAAGTAATCTATTCTGTCCTCGCAGACGACCTCTTCAGGTTTCCTCAGCTCTTGGAGTCGGAGCATGTTGCAATTCATGGCGGCAATGAAGTATCCGCGGACTTGATCGTCTTAGAACTGGTATACTTTTTGTCTTAGTTCCTCAAACTGGTTCTGCTTCGGTCCTCTTTGATCGTCCCATTTAGGCGGAGGCGGCCACTGATAAGCAGGGGGCCCTTGACGATTTGGTGGAGGCCTGAGCGGCGGAGTAGGCACGAGGGCCGGCTTGAATGTGACAATGGACACTTCAGCTCTAGGGGCACTTTTTTCAAGAGTCTGCGAGGCTATTCAGGACATTGAATTAGTCCGCTGCAGGGAGTCCTCAATTCTCGGGGCAATGTCCGAGAGATGGCGGAAGCCAGTGGTGCACTCCACTGGTATGAGCGGTGTTCATAGCTCATCTCTAAGATTATCGATTCATACAGATAAAATCTCATCTTGAGGCATTAGCCTGTTCATAGAATAAGTCAGACCTTTCCATTTAGCAATGATATCAGAGACCCTCTCGTTCTCCCTCTGCTTGCAGTTCATGAGGTCGCTGACTGTTGTTTTAGGCAACGTCAAGCTGAAGTGGAACAGGAACTGCTTCCGGAGGTCCTCCCCACTCTTTATTTACTGGGCTGGTAGACTCGTATACCAGGCGAAGGCGGATTCTTGCAAGTTCCGTACGAAGCATCTGAGTTTCACGGCTTCTTTTTGTTCCAGAGTTCCCATCATAGGGTCGCAATATGATGCGTAGTGCATCAAATGCTGTTTCGGATCACCTGACCCATTGAAAATGGGGAATACAGGGCTCCCAAAATTGGGTGGAGGTGGTGTGTTGGTCACCCAATCTGGTTAGGGTTTCCACTCTGGCTGTATCGGAGCGCGTCGACCTTCCATCGCTTCCAATCGAGCTATTAGTGCCTCGATGGTGTTGGTGAGACACTGGTTTACATCCAGTTGGGCCTGGTCCTGGGTAGGCGTGGCCCGAGGCATTGCCTAAGGATCTGGATTGGACGACACCAAGGGTGTATATTCCCTTCAGGGCACCCTCGGAGGGTTCAGGTGTACTTGCTCTGGTTTCCTCCTAAGTGGAGGGAAATCTTGGTATTCATCATCCACATCTAGGTAGTTGGACGGACCAGTCATCTCATTGGACAGGAGCCCTAACCATGCTTCGTTTGTCGGAGCAAGCCTTAGGCTTTGAGGTGCACTTGCTGGGAGTGCATGATGTGACTCCTCTGGGGACGCACATTCGATAAGGCGGTTCCTCTGGAGTAGCTCGGTGTTAAGCAACCTTAATTCTTTCATCTCCTCTTTCTGCCGAGCGATTCTCTCTTCGAACGTGAGTGGATCATTTTTGTCAAGAGAAGGAGGCAGGTTAAAGGTAACTAGTACCTTATTCTTATCCTTATTGTAAGCTCACTAAGTAGGAAGAGGAGGGTTGATTGTAAGGACGCCCATATTCAGGGCATCCCTCTGATTCCAGGTGTGCACACCTGGTGGTTTGTTGTGAGTCACAACCTGGCCGGAACCATCGTCTCCTAATCCATCCAGATTTTCATTTTCACCGGTTTCATCTGTGGGGTTAGCCTCTATGGAATTGATGAATGCATATCCCAGGGTGGAGGGGACGTCCTCTTCGAAATAGGAAGAGGATCTCCCACGTCTTCTACTGGCCTTCCCTTTCATGACCTAGGATTGCCCTCGGACTTCTTGACGATGGGTGACGCGGAGAGTTCTTTGATGCGACCTTATGGTGCACCTTCCTCTTGGAGGGGATGATGATCCAAATGGCCGGATAGGATGGGAAACTCCTCTTCTAATAGACCTCCCTAGATGAGAGAATACTGATTCTCATGGGGGAGGTTGTTGTTGAGGGGGTAATAATGCCCCCAGCCCTGAGGGCTGGGGTTGCCTCCATTCCCTGGACGTTGAGTATCCTCCCATTTTTATTGGTCTTAATGGGGAATTTGTTGTTAAAAATTCCCCCAGCCCTGCAGGCTGTGGTTGACCCTGGATTGCGGCAGTAGCTGCTGCTATCACGACCTGCCTGATCTCACGTACCCCCATTCGGGGGTGAACCAGATTTGGTGCCGAATTTATATGTGGATCAATACCTTCTGGGGAGGTAGGAAAAGATCATTGATTTGCCTCTATTAGGCGAGAGTCCTGTTGTATGCTCTCGGTGGCCTGATCCAGGAGTTCTCGAATGGTTCGTTTCCGCCGGGCCTAACGCTTCTGGGACTTACTCAGGGTCAGATTCTGTCGAGTGTATTGCCTTTCTTGAACAGGGTGTCCACTCGATTTCCGTCTTGACGTGATGAATTTGCAAGATTCCATGCTGAACAGGTTCTTCTAGGCGGGGAGCAGAGTGTAATGCAGAGCACCATGTTCCCCCCATCCCCTAATATGGACTCCCGTTGGAGCGTCACCGATGAGGCAGTGCAGCTAGTGCAGTGCGCGGAGGCAGCCTATCTCCATGTTTCCTTTACGTCTCTCGGGGCATTGTTGCCGCGCCAAAGGAAGGGACTCCAGGTCGATGTGACACAGAAGGTCTCATATCGTCTTGAAATGGTCTACATACCCTTTGTAGGGCAAGAAGGTTGATTTCGGCTAGCAGAGGTTTGTCCATATATTATGGTGAATGCCGTGCACGCATTATTCCGACAACTCTCTGGGTATGTCTAACTGAGAGGTGGTCGTGGGCCAAAAAATGACTGGTATATCATTTCTGGCCAGTTGTTTCCTCATATGTAACATGTCAGCATACTCCTCCGCTTGTGATTACTCTACCTGGTCAGCCCAACTGAGGCACTCACCGTTAGTGTGATCAGAGGCAGTGGGACCGCTAGGTGCTAAACCATTATGTTGGTGATTCCGAGGTGGTTCAGAAGATGAACGCGGCCCTAGACCGTCTCCTGATCGAAGAAGGGTGTCGTTAACGACAGGCTAGGAATCTGACATGCTCGATCCCATCATTCTGAGTGCCTCGACATACGAGGGCTTTTCGGTGCTTGATTCGGCAGGGGGAGGACCTTCCTGTAGATATGATATGTCATTGCGGGGAGGACCTTCACAATGGGGGCCGTAATGGAGAGGACTACCATTACTGCTTGATGCTTCACTGCATATAGGACTTTTGTAGTGCACACCCTAGGGAGGACCTTCAAGGCGTGTCACAACAAGGGTATGACCTTATTGTCGTGATGAGACGTCACTATGGGGAGGGCCTCCATAGTTGCGACTATGATAGCGAGGACTACTATCAAAATCTGTGGTCCCACTGCATAGAGAGTGTTTGTAGTGTATACCCTGGGGAGGACCTTCAGGGTGGACCGCATCAAGTGGAGGACCTTCTTGCTGCTCGATCTTATGGTCACCTGGAGGGTTTCGTTGACTCACATAAAAAGAGGATCTCTCATGACCGATCGTTATATGCCCACGGGGGAGGCCCCCATGGGTGCTCTAGGGAGGTCCTTCAGATCTGCTGGTAGCAACATTGTGGGGAGGACCTTCGCAACTGCTACTGCCACTCCCATAATATGGTAATGGGTGGGCAGGGTTCCGAGCCTTCGATGCGTTCTTAGCGGTGTTGGGAACCCCAACCTTCAGTAGAGCAGAGTCATGAACCCGCTCTTTATTTTCCGACTGCCTTCGGCGTGTTCAAGGTGCTTTCTTGTGGGTAGCCGAGATCGTCTGCTATTGATAACGGCCTTCACCTTTGGGTACCTGTCTAATTGGGTCCCGTGATGCCATCGGGATACGCTGATGAGCATCTTGACTTTTAGTAGGGATATATGCATGCTCTGGAGCATCCACCGCGATTGACGGGTGTCCTCCAGTTAGAACGAGTGAAGATGCTCGATCCAATTTCCCTTGCGTCGCGGAATACGGCCGGAGAACCTTATGGATAGAATCAGGGATACAGATCAACTCCGACGCGGCTATCTCGTCTCTTAGATGAATCACCTCAATTGGGGAGACAGGCTCATGGGCCCGATTCCTTGTTGTTTCTTCTGATGCAATTACATTCTAGAAATTCTAAAAGATATGATTTGGGATCGATACCTGCTCCTCCATCATTTCCAGGATATATAGAGAGACATCTTTGGCTGGAACGGGTATGAAGGCCCATTCCGGTATCAGAGTAGGAATATCCTGCTCTGGTCCTCCAGTGGTCAGTGGGTACTGACAATTCTCTTGTGTTGGGACAGGTGAATGAATCTGCCCCTATACCGGGATACTCCGGTTTATCTCTCTGTTTTCCGCCACATCGGGGTGGCGGACTTTACTTGCATCCATAGGGAACTAGCCCTACATATATTGGTTTTCCATTGTATCCAATTGGTGGCCTTTGTTGGCAGGGAGACGTGCCCGCCTATGAGTTGATGCCACATATGGGTGGTGGGATTTGTTGATTGCCACCATGCTGGGATAGAGAGCGTTAGAAGCATCTACTAGTAGCTAGTCCTGCAGGCGCTGGGTCGCCCCTGCGTCAAGCTGGTGGGCTTCACGACCCTGGGCAGGTAGAGGTGCATGCCGGATAAATGTCATCCTGCGTGAGAGATGGGATTGATGGAGCTCGGAGGGGGTGCACGCTAGCTCGTATGATACCACCATGTCTGGAAGGCAGACTTGGGAGGAGCAAACAGGTGTGGGTGCCTATTTGTGGTACGTCTCCGTGGTTAGGCAGTGAAGCTCGTCCTCAGGGACTAGGGTGATGACCAATCCCTGATTGTACGTCGGCCAACCTCGTCGGGTGGTCTGAGGGGCTGGAGCTCAGGGAGCATGGGCCTGAATCCTCGGGGAAACATCCTCCTCGGCGCGAGGATGTTGAATCGCAGCGCGAACACGATGATTCCTTCCGGCAGGGGCCTTGGAGCGGAACCCCCGTTCGGCAGGGATAAAGTCCTCATCATCAGCCTCATCCACCTCTCTAAGGTAAGGGAGGGACGCATTTTCCCGTTCCGGGGAGAGACTCCCGAAACAGTTCGAGATGACAACAAGGGTTGTTTGGATCTGCCTTTGCGGCCGCTGCTGGGCAGGCGACCGGTGAGTCCTAGCAGATTGGAGGGCGTGCATGGCCGCCTCCACCATTGGGAGTGTACCATTCAGGTGGTACTCTCTGATCAGCGCGTCCGAGACCCAGCGTTGAAGAGGCTGGGTGGGTGACGGGGTCCTCTGTAGGTGAGGATGCCCGGTCCTTGCATTGTTGGAAGCGCGTGCTTGTGAGTTCCTTTGCGATGCCATTGGATCAAAGGGAGTTCTGAAGGTACCTGTAAAACATTTTAACAAATACAAACAGCAAACCTATCAAATTAGTATCTCATCATCCCATGCGTAACTAATGAACTTGCTTGGCCCTACTTGAGAGTATAAGGGGGCATAGGGTGGGGTTAGGTTAAATCTGTCATGTTTGGTTAAAGATTCACACCGGGTTCACCATTTTTTGTTTCATTGGTTTTGGTTTACGAAACGCCCAACAGCTCCATGTCTGATGAATCGTGGACCTGCTTTCCAATGGAAGTCGTTCACCGGATGGTCTGACCAGCGACACATGAGAACTCACATTGGTCGAGAGGATGGGAAGTCGGGCTCATTGCACCCTTTTTGGGGGGAATTATTGCCTTTTCTGGGACTCTCTTATAGATTTAAGACGCATTCATATGTTCGTGAATCTTTGGTTTATACCCAAACATAGTATCCACATATTTTTCCTGGTTGGCAATGGTCAGCTGAATGCAGGGAATCAGAATCATTTACTCATGAGGTTTACCATCCCTCATTGGGTTAATGACCCCAGGGATTCTGGACTCACTGAAGCGGCACAAGAATCGACGTAGTGAGCCGATGTGAGGATAGTCGGATCGACCGGTCGTTGGTCTTGAACCTCTTGAAGGATTCCTACGTACCCTTCCTGGGAGACATGGATCAAAGTCTACGTAGTTCGGATAAGTGTTGGAGAACCGACGTGAATATGGACCGGGGGTCCGATGGGTAGTTGGCTTGAACCTTGTGGAGGCTTCCTACGTATCCCTGTGGTGGGGAATCAAAGTCCTTGTAGTTCACGTATACAGTTTAACGTCATGGTGGATGAGGTCATATAGTTTAATGTCATGCTGGACGAAGGTGGAAATTGACGTGAAGAAACAACCGAGTAGTGGGCTTGAACCTCGTGGAGGCTTCCTACGTACCATGCCTTGACATGGATCAAAGTCCCCGTAGATTGATTATTAGGGATTATACTCTTATGAGGCCAAGAGTGACGGATTGGGGCTTACACTCTGAGGAGGCCCAGAGTGACGGATTGGGGCTTACACTCTGAGGAGGCCCAGAAGAGGATGTCATGGTCGATGCTGACTCTAAGACCACGTGAGTCATGCTCGGTGTGAGAAATAAGAGGCAGCAAGGACCCGACGATCATTTCTTGAAAGGTGAATCTGTGAGAAATGGAGTGGGGCTTACGCATAGAGCGGCCCATAAGTTCAGGTCTTACTCCTAGGTGGATGCCCATGGTGTGATGGATAGGGGATTACACTCTGAGGAGGCCCATGCGACAAAGCTCAGCGGGAGTGGGAAAGGGGGTGCACCTGTGCCCGTCTCCTCTCTTGCAGTGAATGGGGGCTTCCTTCTGATGGATATTTTACCAACCTCGAGGAGCCCTGAACAAGTGGAGAGGCAGAAAGGGGATTCCTGAGCTCAGACTCCACATTACCATGGGAATGTGAACCTAGGAATGAATTGGGATCCTGCTCAAGGGTCGAGGAAACCCCTTCGCCTCTACTTTCCGTGGGTATGTGAACTCAAAATGGCACGCTGATGCGCCTGAGGGTTACACCACGTGGATCCAGTGGCTATGGTGCATGCCTCATCTTGGGGCTGATGAGTAGGACAATGAGGATGTCGCGGAGGATTGGGTCGGATTGGAAGGATTTTATCTAGCTTGGGGGATAGGAACTCAGAAGGCTGTGAGGGGACACATGTATGAAAGAGTGGTGGCTCCCTTCGCGTAGGAAGGTGATACGCGGCTAGAGGAGCCGTCCGCGAACTAGGGTGGTCCGCAGACTGAGGGGAATCCCACAAACTAGGGTGGTTCACGGTCTGGCTTTCATCCCGCGAACCAGGGTGGTTCACGGCTTCGGGTTTGGTCAGTGTACCAGAGGGGTACGCATGAGCAGCGGCGGCCAAGGGTGGCACCGGCTGGGGGTTCGTCGGTCGAGGCTTTGCCCGCATAGGAGGGTTCTACGCGGTGCGGAAGATCGGAAAAGAGGCATAAGCTCCGTGCTCCATGGGGAGTGCATCCGCGAAGGGGGCATGGTTCGTGGTTTCCTTTTGTTTGTTATTTTAGGTTCGTGGTTCACCAAATTATTATGCGTTTTCGATTCCTTAATAGTTTTTTCATAGGTTTATACCTTCTCCAGTTCACGAACTGTAACTTCGCTGCTGCGAGATCCTTAGCCTTCCTTCGAAATCCTTTCCCCGCCTTTGAATCTTCCGAATCCGAATCCCTTCCAAATCTCCAGTCCTCTTTCCCTTCCCCCTCGGCCTCCTTTTATAGAGTGGGTAAAGATATGTATCTGTGGCCACACGACACCTTTTTTGGATTCCCATGACTGAAAACCCGGTTTACGGCTGGCTTGGTCAATCCGTGATTCGTGGTGGGTATTGAGTGCTTCTCCCCCCCCTCGCGGACCGAACTCAGGGAGTGCTTCGCAGCCGCTGAGGGTTCTGCCTCAATCCCGCGAATGACAGTGGATGCGGCTCGAACCGGTTGATGCGGTCCGCAGTAGGGGCGGTTCATGACGGTGGACCGGCTCGGCGCCCACCCTACCTCACGACCGCGGAGGATATCCACCTCTATTCTGCGAACGACGATGGTTCGCGGAGGGGGGGGGGGGGTGCTTCGCGGAGGGGGTGCTTCTCGCTTCCATTAGACCGGTCCGTAGACCGGATCTTCTTTTGTCCCATCTTTTAATTTTCTCCATTCTTATCCCCAATTTATTTGGGGGCTTGGGTAGAAACTCCTTTGCGGATTTTTCAGGACCCTACAGTGAGAAAGTATTCATAAGAATTTATTTATAGATGGAAGTTATGAGATTCATTTTGAAGTGAAATGTGGTCCATATGTATACTTCAAATTTGAATATTCATTATCGATTTGGGATGATAACTTATCACTTGGCACTTCCACCGATCATCTCTCATGTTTCAGGTGTCTTCCTTGTATATATCATGAGGAATTATATACCTCATACTTCACATATAGTAAACATAGATGTTTTACTATTGGAGAATATTATTTCATATGATGAATAATCAGTATAAAACTTGGATCGTACATATAAAGTGCTAGGGAACAAGACTAACTAGTTTGTTAATTTTTATTGGAGGAATCAAAAATTTCAAGAGGCTAATTGGAAACCTATGTATGTAATGCATCATATAAATCCTTATTTTTTTGTAGGAGTAATTGAATTTTGAGGGAAAAAATATTTTAAGGGGTGTAGAATGTGTCACCCATAGATTATATGATATAGTTTTCATTGAATAAATTCAATTTATTCGATATCTTATGATATATGTAATCCCAAGTCTAAAAGAACTATAATATACTATACCATTAAATTATATCTTTAAATTGGTTGAGTGAGGAATTATAATATTTTGAAAATTATGTTTAAAAGTTTTAGATAAAGAAAATATATTTAAACTCATTTTTTATAATATATCTTGAAAATACATTATTTCTAAAAGATGATTTTCATTGAATTTTTGAGAGGAAATTATATAATTGAACTTTTTTATATTTTGAAAATATATCTAATAGAGTTAATTTCAATTTTAAACCATCATTTTAAAATTAACATATAATGAATTTTTTAAAATTTTCTAAAAGGATTGATTTATAGATGAATAGTGAAAATAGTAATTTTTATTAAAAACAGTCTTTTTCTATAGGATTTAAAAATATAAATTTTATTTTAAATTATTTTTTATAGTAAAATTAGTACATTTATATTATCAATAATCAAATTCACATCATTAGATTTAATTTTTTTCCTCATTTTTGTATAAAAACCATTCACGCATAAGAATTAAATATTGATGAAATGGATATTCATTGAGTTTTTCAGGGTTATTTTAAAATTGAATTTTAACAATTTTAAATACTGAATCTTGAAAAATAGATTATATATTTTAAATCATTAGTTCCAAAAATTTTAAATAGGACCGTTAAATTTTTGATCTATTTGTATAGTAACCCTAGTAAATGTGTGTCACCATGACAAATGTATGATGTGTTAATTTGGGTTACAAATAATGTCATAAGGCTTAAAATTCATTCAAACACTTTCTTCCATTTCATTTTATGGATCTATTTAATCCATAATCATCCAAACATCTAAAAAATGACCATTTGATTTAATTTAACTTTGATTATGACCTTTATATTATTTATGTAGAACACAAATAAATAAATGTCACTTTCTTTTAGTATATATCGTTTTTTTGTTTGGGATAAAAACATATTCTCACTTATAATTTTTTAATTTTAAATTATAAAGGATTTTTATATCATGGTAATTTATTTTTAATTTTTATAGATGAAATAATTACCTTAAATTTTTATTCAATGCAGGTATAATGCTCATGCATGTAATATAAAAATCAAGTAAATGATATTAAAAATAGTAAAAGTAATTTTTTTGAGTGAGTTATAGTATCAAAAAAATTATAGATTAATATAATATATTATGTATTTGTGAAGTTTTTATATTATATTTCACTTACTATTATGATTTTTTCCATGTAAAATTAAATCAATATTTTCAGAAATGAGATTAATAAAATTTTATATTAAATAAAATTTTATTAAATGATTTAAAATTATTTAAAAACCAATAATATTCTATGTGAATGGAATATGTTTATTAATATATTTTTTAATTTATAATTCTCTTTTCCTTTTATAATATAATTCTTAGCCCCTTATGTGTAAAAATATTTATTGTCACTATATTTGTCAAAAAGGTTAATGACAGTTAAAACTGTGAGATATTCATGAAAAAATGTCCAAAAAAATCAAAATTTAATTGGATGATTGTATTTAGAACCATGATCATCTTATTATAAAATATACAAACTCTGATCCATTTTTATGTAAAAATTAATTCATATTAATTTAATACATTAAGTAATTCCAAGGGAGCCCCTCCCCTCGCATATAAAAGGGAAACTCATATCATTAATTATTTGTAATGTATGAGACTTCAATATCAGAAAATACCTATAATAATATCATCCCAGAATCCATCACCACAACTTGTAACATTTTTTCTTTCTAGAATATAATAATTTCTAGGATTAAGGTTTTTACCAAAATAGGTTTCTCAATGAAGAGTTATACCTCTTAATAGAGTGTTTTGAATTTTATTTCTTATTATTCCTCATCTGAATTTTTGGTATCAGCTCTAAAATAATGATTTCAGTCTCTTAAACATATTTATTATTTATTATGATGATGGAATAATCGTTTCCAATTATATTTCCATCTGTTGGAAAAGGATAATGTTACTCGTTCATACGTATGGGCTGCCACACTAACGAAGTGATGTGGATCGTGTTTTCACATTTTATTTAAATTTATGGAAATAAGGATATATTTAATGAATATAATATATATATATGTATAATATAATAATTATTTTATAAATATTAATTATTATTTACCATTCTTCTGTTCCATCCTTTGAAAAGTGAAAACATCGTTCATGTGTATCTATGAAATACCTTCTCCATTAATGGTGTAATAATTTTTTCTATCTATACCTATTATAGATGAATATATATATAAAATAAATATATATTATATTTCTATCATTCTTAAAATTATTCGGATAATGGAACCATGATTCATATAAATACAGTAGTACTACCAAACTAAAATTATCCAAAAAAATTAAACAATTAACACCATAATACAATTATTTTTATATTTAATTATTTATATATTTGTGTAATAATGTTATAAGATGATCATATATGTCATTTGGATCCTCCAAACAATCTATTAAAAGTAACTAGATTGGTTTCACCAATGGCCTCAAGTGAACCTCCATATACAATAGGAGGCACTGACTAATAGTGAGGGACTAAGATGTGTTTATGGGGAGAATATTACTTCATATGAAAGTAAAAAAAATAGAAATAATGAAATACCATAAATAACAGTTACTGCTAATAGTATGTAATTAATAAATACAAAGAATTGTATAATTAAGTGAAATTTAGTAACGACAAAAAATACCATGTTGTACACACAAAAACTGATTTCCAATTAGTATAATCACATATACATCATAACAATGAAAAGAAATACAAATGGATCGACTAAAACATTGATCAAAATGATATACCAAGTCTCTAAATTCCCTTTCTAGTTGCTACAAAATGATCATAAGAATCCACATGAATGACTATTCTTGATCATGAATCCCCTATCATGTTCTCTATCCATCATGAATATGTTCTCAATCTAAAATCCAAGATAAGGTCTTCACACACATTGAGGCGCATGAAAAAAATATGAGAAATAAATCTCTATAGATGACCCTAATGTTTAACATATAACATACTATGATATGTTCATAGTCATGCAGTATTCTCAACCTATTTGAGACATAACTAGAATAAAATATATGAAATAAACCCATTTTCGATCTTGGGGTTTGTGGTCCTGATCAACTACACCAACTTCATCATGTTCCAGAAATGAATCTAAACAAGCTATTTCACCATTGGGGGATACATGAACTATCAATGGGATAACCCATACTCACCAATAATAAATATAAAATATGATTCTGTGTATTGACTTACCATCAATTAAATAATGTGTTGAGCTACATCTTGTGTTTCCTAGTCACACAACTCAACTCATATGTAACTAGTGAATACCATGCAACATTTAAATGATTCCTAATCCAATTTCATGCCATATTCATAGATCCTGATATATATGAAATCATGAAATTCAAAATAGGGTAAATTCCTAATGGATTGACCCTTTGATAATATATAAGGAATAATCTCCTTGATCCAATATAGTAACTCAACATCATTTAATCACTATATTAACAGACCATTCCTAGACAACTCTAATCAATTTAATAATGGTGCATCTACACAATCATGATGAGTATACAAGAAATTTGTCACGACCCATCCCCCGGGGCCTGCATCGTGACTACCCCAAGCCCTCCTTCCACAGGCTAGGGGCTGGCGACTAGCACTGAAGGCGTAATTCCATAAAACTGGGAAGACATTGCCTTTATAAAATGTAAACTCACACAACCAGAGTACTAGAAGAAGAAAACACTAAGTAAAAACTGTGTAACAAGTGTACTGAAAGTAAAGGGGCCAGAAATACGATCCCAACAGTAAAGTACAAGGAAAGAACAAACAAGTACAACTGAAAAGACAAACTACTGGAAGGTGGAAGCAGCTCCTGGATCATCCTCTGGGGTTCCTACCTGAAGGGTAGGTACAAATGACCTCCTCAGCACTCCACGACCATCCGTCTCCTTTGGGTACCGACTCGTCATGAGGTCCACCTCTGGGTACCGTCCAGTCCTCATACACTCTGTCTCGGTCGGCACTGTCTGTCATCTGCATCCAACAGAACGAGGTGCGGGAAAAACCCGTGTAGGGGTGATTATAATGATACTCAGTAGGGACCCCGAGACCCTCAAGGTCTCACAAAATCCAAAAAGGATAAACTACAGAGTAATATTTCAACAGATGACCATTACTTAGGTATATGCCCATATATATACCTAAGTTATCAAGTAACCCATCTTAATCATGAGGAAAAAAAAAGGTCATTAACTCAGCTCAAACCAAGATTTTTATTCACGATGTCGAAACCACGGTTGCTGGAGAACTCCTCCTCTGTTGAGTACAGTGGGCATGCCACTACAACCAAGCGCTTCCCACTAAACTTGGACTGCTGAAGTACTCCACCTGTCGGGTACTATGGGACTGCTACTACAACCAAGTGCTTCCCACAATTGGTCTGCCACTACAACCAAGCGCTCCCCCTCATAGCCTACAAAGGTACTCCTTCTATCAAGTACCGCGGGTCTACTGCTACAATCAAGCACTCCTCCATCGTGGGTTTGCTGCTACAACAAACCGATCCCCACCGGGCCATCCGAATCACTCTGAGTTGATCGATCAGCAGTCGTCAAGTCTCAGCCAGCTACTAGGTCTCTGTAATCTGCTCTCTCGTCTCTGGGAGGGTCCGCTCCACGAGCTAAAAGTTGATACTCCAAGTATCACGAAGTCTTAGGTGGAAGTATCTCAAAGGACCGACACATCATGGGGGTCCCAACGCAATAGACGGCGCGTCAATCAGATGCCCGGTCTGTGAGTTATTGGATTTTCCGTTCCAGGGGCCCGGTTGATTTTTAAGCTAAAAACAACCCGACTGTACTCCAACTTTGTCCAAAACTCAAGTGGAGTGTGCTGAAAGAACCATCTCATCAAAAGGAATCCAACGTAGTTGATGGCACATCAATCGAGTGTCCGGTCCTTAAGCTATAAGCATTTCTACTCCGAGGGCCCGGTTGGTGTCAGGTTTGAACAAAACCACCCATACCCAAACTTCGCCAAAACCTAGAGTGTGATATACCGAAACGACCGTCTCGATCCAAGGAATCTAATGAAACTTATGGGGCATCGATCGGTGTAACACCTAGGATTTTTATGAGAAATATTTTGTTTTTATGTTATATACATCATCATAGGAATCTTTCACTACACAGAACACTAGCTTGAATTTCTTTACATGAAATCGTGGCCTTCCTCGATAGCTTGCATTGTACGCAATACCGAGTTTCACTAAACAACAATATGCACTTAAAATATTATTAAAACTAGCCGTTATGAATAGTAATGCCCACTTTTTGAAATTTTATAAATTTTATCTTCAAAATGGACATCATTTTTGGATTTGGAATATCGAAATTATCCTAGGGTGAAATTTTGGAATTTTTCTGATAACTTTCAATTTTTGATGAATAGTGAAAACACTGGGTTACTATTTAAAAACTGACTTTTTATTTAAATAATTATTTATTTTATTTAAATTTATTTTAGGTCAAAATTGACACATAATACCTATATAAGTTCAATGTAATTCATTGGAGTCATTTTATAATAATTTTCGATATATAAAAATTTTATTGAACGTTTCACCATCTTTTACCCACCTCCTAGGAGAAATTTCTAATGTACATAAAACTTAATTTTACCGCTTCTGTGAGTGGAATTTTGAAAATCCGAGAGACACGGTTAATATCAAGGAGTAAAATGTTGTTTAATAAGATAAAAATATATTTTGGTGAATAGTAACTTTTAACTTTTATTACCATGGTTAAAAGTAAATAGGGCAATTAAGGGTAAAAATGATATTATTATTACCCTAAAACATGTCCTAATTCTATTGGATAAGTTTAATTCGACCAAAAACAACCTTAGGAATAAAATATTACCCTTTAGGTCCATTTGCATTAGATTAGGACACTTATTATTACTTTATTTAAAGAAGAGTTAAAATAGTTAAAATCAATGTTTAATAACTAAAACATTTTTAATATAGGGTTATACATAACATAAATTTGACTATAAATATTCATTATAAATATAAAAATATTTACTACATAATGGTAAATTATTTATTTATTTATGACACAATGATGATGCAATAATTACCTTATTAAAGAAATATTAACATAATTGATGTTATGAATACCCAAATAAATATAATTTTATACTTTTTATGAATTCCACTAATTTTATAGGTAAATATGACATGTTAGTATTGATTCAATTAACATTGTTGGAACTAATAATGTTGTTATTATTTTCACAAAAATCAATTACCAAATAGTGTCAAAATTGACATAAAATAGTTTTTAAAACAAATATTATATTATTAATTGTTATTTAATCCTAAAAATCGAAGGTTATTCCAAATTAATTAGATAAGGTTATATATATTAATAATTAACAACTTGGGGTTCGTTTGGCTTGTTATAGTTAGTTTATTAACCTTATAGTGTAAGCAAAAAAGAAGACATGGTAAAAGTTATATTATTTAACTTAGAGTTAAATCTGAATGATAAGGTTAAAATAGTAACCTAAACTTGTCTAAAATATATTTGTTGAGAGGATTTCTACCCATCCCCACCTTAGCTTCGAAATAAATCAATTTGGAGTTATTAAAAACCGAATATGACTTTATAATAAAATAATATTTTAAGTTTTTCCTAAGGTGCCCCTCTCCTCCCTTATAAAAGGGAACCTCCTCCCTCTCTTCATCACACCACTTTGAGCCTTCAAGCTTGGCCAAACCTGGACAAGTTCTCTTCTCCACTTCCCTAGTAATATTCTAGAGGTCCTGGTTATCTTCAAAAACCAATTTTAGTGCCCTAAGAGTTGGTTTCAAATAGGCGTGTCAAAGAAGAGGTAATATCTGTTACCGATTCTTTCAAATTTATTACTTTTTCTACATCCTCTTCTTTAGTTGTTTCATTATGAAGTAATAACATCAGTTTAACTCATATAATTATATGTTATTATAAATATTAAACAACCCTATTTCACCTTCTATCCATCCTATGGAAAATGAAATCACCGTGCGTGCGTACGTACGGAATACCGTCTCCACGCCGTGGTGTAATTAGTTTTCCACCACCACCTTACTTGGATGGGTATAATGGTGTAAAGAATAAATATATATGATTATTGTAAAGTGATATTGATTCTGAAATAGTATACATACACTCCAATACAATTACACGATCATGGTAACGATATCATCGCTCGTGCGTACGCACGACCTACCGTATCCACGATGTGATGCGACTCGTTCTACATGATCTTCAATGCATAATGATTATATAAATAAATTGAATGAATAAATATGATATATATTACACTAATAGAATTCTGTAAATGAGGTATCTATAACCTAAAATGAAGATTAAGAATTTATTGGACAAAACACGCATAAGAACAAAAAGCAATAAACACCCGAATAACAAGTAGCAATGAAATATTACCAATAAGAAGCTAAAAATATGACCATATATGATATCATAACAATGATTATGATTCTGTAATAATTCAATGAAATTATTTAAATCATTATACAGGAGGTTCGGACACATACGAAGCAAATCAGACTTAATGTAAGGGAAAATCACAAAATCTCATTTTTATCCGAGATTGTTTATACTTCAGAATTTACTAGGGAATATTTATCATCCACATACATGTTTCCTCAATATGTAATATTATTTCCATCCACCTAAAATAGTTTAAATCCAATTTTACCCATTAGTGAGTTTTTAGTAAAAGATATGAAATGAATCTTTTGTCATTTTTAGTACGAGGTACTTTTTGAATTTTCCAGCCAAAGTATGAGAAGAATGTTTTTTTAACTTATACAGCCTGAATGGACTTTTAGAACATTAATTACATGAAGCTTCCTTTACAAGTTTTCATGTTTATTTTTAATTAACTTATTTTAGTTTAAATTTTTATGACATGTTAAGAAAGGAAAAATGTTTTTGAAGTAGAAAAGATATTTTCCTCAAGAATGGAGTTCAAGCATTTTATCAAAATTATTTTCCATATAAGATAATATAGGGTTATTCTTATATCCCTATTTTTAAATTTATTGGATTATGTTATGATGGAATTATTTTTATGATGTCCTTTTATCTTATATGGATTGTGTTATGATGGCATGACATTTAAGAATCCCATTTTAATTACATGGGTTATGCTATGATGTATGATTTATGATCTTGTGGCACACATAAAAATGGTATCATTATGAGATGGATGGGACCTATATCTCCCTCGAATGAATTGGGTAAAGATTTATATCTCTTTAGATAGACATGGATGGAATGGCAGGTTAATCTGGTTCAGTGAAACAAGACTAAAACAAGGAGTGAAATCGGTTCAGAAATGGACTTTGTCCGCTAAGATAGTCTTGGAAATGATTCTCTATGATTATGTGTGTATGTAATATAGTTTCATGTTTTATGTTAGGATTCTTGGGATTGCATTTCACTACTATGATTTATCCCATGTTATGATATTATGATCTCTTTTGCAGGATAAGATTTTTGAAATGCTATGTTATTATGAATATGATATTTCCTTTGTTTACCCTGATTGAGAATCTGATCTCACCCTTTTGTATATTTTCTTTCCCCAGGTCAGGAAGAAGGTTATTAAGTAGGATATGCAAAAAGGGACTCTAGATATGATGATACAAACAGGAGACAATGTATATGCTTTATGAACCAGTTGTTTATGTTTTCCAGTTTCTAAAGACACTATACCTATACGGTCCTACCATGGGTTTGTTATATGTTGTAATAAATATACTTCAATTATGATGTAATAACAATTTATGTAAATTATGGGTTGTTATAGTTGGTTTCAGAGGCAAGTTATAATCAACCTTTGGAAACTAGGATGTGAAAGCCATAGTAAGAACACTAAAGATATATCTAAGCATAGAACAAAATCTTAGTGTTTTAGAAATGTCCATGAACAACGTATGACAAGACCATAACTGTGAAATTTTATTCATGATTATGTGGTTTTCCTATTATAATTAGTGTTTCTCACACTATTCTTCTTGGTTTTAGTCAATGGATGGAACCCGAAAGAACCGTGTTAATGCGGAATGCGACGGGCAATGAAATGATTGTCCCCCTGAGCAACCAAATGTTATGGGAGCTGGAATGAAAAATCTTGTATCCATGATGACACAAATTTCTCAAGCTATGAATCATGCAGGACTTCCAATCGAGCAAAGGAAGGAGCAACATATTGTTGAATACTTCACGAGGAAGCGTCCACCTTCATTCAGTGGGTCTACTGATCCATTAGTGTCTGAACAATGGATCAGTACCACTGAAAAGATATTTTCAGTTCTTCAATGTTCTGAACATGATAAAATCATATTAGCAGTATATCGTTTGGAAGGTGAAGCTGATAAATGGTGAAATCTTATCAAGAATACGAGGCCAAGAGATGAAATTTATTCCATGGAATGGGACATGTTCAAGAACTTATTTTTCAATAAGTACTTCCCTCATATTCTTTGAACAACTATGGAGAAGGAGTTTCTTGAACTAAATTAAAAGGATGATGAATCTGTTGGTACCTATGATGCAAATTTTACAAGACTTGAAAGGAACGCTTCTGGAATTATTATCCAACCTGAGAGTTAGATCGATCGATTCTTTAGTGGATTAAAACCAAGTCTTAGAAGGGCATTAGACCTAAGGGATTTCAATAGCTACGAGGAAATAGTTCGATGTGCTCTCAAGGTTGAGATGGATATTGGAGTAACCCATGAGTCATATGCATTTGATAATAAGAGGAAAATGGAATTCAAAGAGAAATCTAAAGACCACATTGAAATGAAGATGAGTATTCCCTTATTCTCAAAGTGTGGAAAGAAACATGGAGGGAGTTGTCTTAAAAGGACAAGTAAATGATTCAAATTGGGAAAAGAAGGTCATCAGGCATTTGAATGCCGTAATTATGGGAAAAAGATGTCTAGTGATGTGAACAAAGGAAAGTCTAAACAGAGTGCACCTCCTACACTTCAATGTTACAAGTTCAAGGAAATGGGGAATTATGCTAATAAATTCCATAATCCAAGGGTTGTTTATGAGGATCGACGACAACAAACTCTTAAGGATAAAGACAAAGGAATGTAACATACAATTTCTATCAGTGATGTGGAGTACGATAACGAAGTGGCGAAAGGTACACTTACCATCCACTTGAAAGTAGAATTTTTTTTATTTGATTCTAGATCCACCCACTCTTTTATTTCTAAAGAATTTTCTAAGGGTATCGATGTATTACCTCAACAATTAGATGTTGAGTTAGTTTTGACAACCCCTAATGGCACAACAGTCGCATCAACATTTTATAATTCTTCTTCGATTGAACTTTGTGGGAAAGTGATTCTTGAAAATCTTGTGATCCTTCCTATAGTAGAATTTAAAGTGATTCTTGGCATGGATTGGCTTTCTTTATATGTAGTTTATATAAATTTCCAAAGAAGGGAAGTCACATTTCATATTCCAGATCAATCTATGATCGTCTATCGATGCAAGGATGAACATAACCTTCCAGTGGAAATTTCTTCCATCTTATGGGTCTTGATTCCACTAAATGAAGGTTATTAATGTCAAATGGTTGGAGAGAAACTCACAATTAAGAATACACCCATTGTACGAGAGTTTTATGATGTCTTTCCAAAGGAATTTCCAGGTCTTCTACCAAATCATGAAGTTGATTTTTCAATAGAACTCATACCAGGTGCTTTGCCTATTTCAAAGACACCTTATAGAATGGCCCCAATTGAGTTTCATGAATTGAAAAAGAAACTCCAAGAGAATCTTGATAAAGATTCATACGCCCTAGTGCGTCACCTTGGGGAGCACCTATTCTGTTTGTTAAGAAGAAAGATGGATCAATGAGACTCTGCATTGATTATCGAGAACTTAATAAGATCACTATCAAGAACAAATATCCTCTCCCATGCTTTGATGACTTATTTGAACATCTACGTGGAGACCAATACTTTTCCAAGATTGATCTTCATTCAGGGTATCATCAATTAAGAGTCAAAAGGGAGGATATACCAAAGTCGTCTTTCCATACAAGGTATGGACACTATGAATTTATAGAGATGCCATTTGGTCTTACTAATGCCCCTGCTATCTTCATGGATCTAATGAATAGAGTCTTTAGAGACTATCTTGATTAGTTTGTGGTAGTCTTGTTAGACGATATTCTTGTATATTCAATGAGCAAGTAAGAACATGAATATCACTTGAGAATTGTATTAAAGACCCTAATAAAGGATAAGCTTTATGCCAAATTTACCAAGTGTGAATTTTGGCTTAAAAAAGTTTCATTTTTGGGTCACATAATCTCAAAAGAGGGGATATCAATGGATCCAGAAAAAATAGAGGTGATCGAAAGATGGTAAAGACCAACAACAGTAACTGAGATCCAAAGTTTTCTTGGTTTGGCTGGATATTATCGACGTTTTGTGAAAGATTTTTCACGATTATCTAATCCACTCATCAGGTTGACTCGAAAAGGAGTTAAGTTAGATTGGATGGAGGAATGTGAAGAGAATTTCAAGGAGTTAAAAAGAAGGTTATCCGGTGCACCTGTGCTCACACTTCCTTGTATTGGGGAAAGGTTTGTGATCTATAGTGATGCATCCAAGAAGATATTGGGGTGTGTTCTCATGAAAAATGATATGGTGATATCTTATTCCTCACGACAGTTGAAAATTCATGAGAAAAATTACCCAACTCATGATTTGGAGTTAGCTACTGTAATATTTGCATTAAAAATATGGAAGCATTATCTTTATGGTAAAAGGTGTGATATTTATACTGATCATAAAAGTTTAAAGTATATTTTCAGAGAAAAGGAGATGAATATGCGCCAAAGAAGATGGTTGGAGCTGATTAAGGATTACAACTTCTCAATTCATTATCACCCTGGGAAAGCAAACAAGGTGGCAGATACATTAAGTAGACAAGACCGTGCTAGCTTATCCATGATTAGGATAAAACAAGATCCAATATTTATGGATTTACAAAGGATAGATCTTGGAATTATAATGGAAGGGGAAAAATATTATGTTTCTCAAATGAATATTCAACCATCTATACATGTGAAGATTAAAGAGGCATAAAAAGTAGATGTAGAGTTACAGAAGAAGGTGAGAAATGTTCCTGAATTAAACCTTGATTATGATGAGATAATAAGGTTTAGGAATCGGGTTTGTGTTACTCACATACCAGAATTAAAGGAGCTGCTGGATGAGGCTCTTAATTCCTCATTCTCTATTCATCCTGGAAGCACGAAGATGTATAGGGACCTGAAAGAGTACTTCTGGTGGGAAGGCATGGAAGGAGATGTTTCTAAATACATCTCTCAATTCTTGGTTTGTCATCAAGTTAAAGCTTAGAGACAGAAGTCTAAGGGGATGTTACAACCACTACCCATACCTGAATGGAAATGGTAAAACATCACTATGGACTTTATCACCGGACTTCCTAAAAATTCCAAAGGCAATAATTCTATTTGGGTCATATTTGACCGTCTTACGAAGTCGGCACACTTCATTGCTATTAGAGAAGATTTATCTCTGGATCATCTTTCCAGGATATATGTAAAGGAAGTGGTAAGATTTCATAGAGTACCACTTTCCATTATATCTGATCGGGATCTGAGGTTTACCTCAATGTTTTGGCAAAGTCTTCAGCATACTCTGGATACATAGTTGAGTTTCGGCACTACTTATCATCCTCATACTGATGGTTAGTCTGAGAGAACAATTCAAACTCTAGAAGATATGTTAAGATCATGCTCTATGGATTTCAAAGGTGGTTGGGATCAACACCTAGCTTTGGTGGGATTTTCTTATAATAATAGTTTTCACTCCAGTATTCAGATGGCTCCTTATAAATCTCTCTATGGAAAGAAATGTAAGACTCTAACCTGCTGGGATGAAGTTGGAGAAAGAAAGCTTTTAGGACCTGATCTTGTTGATGAGATGGTAGAAAAGGTAATATTTATTCAACAACACATAAGAGTAGCTCAGATTCGACAAAAAAGTTATGCCGATAATCGAAGAAAAGACCTAGTGTTTGAAGTGGGTGATAAAGTGTTCTTACGAATATCTCCTTGGAAGAGAGTAATGGGATTTGGAAAGAAGGGAAAGCTGAGCCCTAGGTATATCGGTCCTTTCGAAATACTGGATCATGTTGGGAAGGTAGCTTACCGATTGACACTTCCACCGAATCTCTCTCAAGTTCATGATGTGTTCCATGTATCTCTCCTGAGAAAGTACAAACCCTATCCTTCACATGTACATAGCTTAGAAGTTATACCACTGGAGAAAGATCTTTCTTATGAAGAACAACCGATAGAGATTCTGGATCGTAGAGAAAAAGTCCTACGGAACAAGACCACTCACTTGGTGAAAGTTTTATGGAGGAACCACCAATCAGAAGAAGCTACATGGGAGCTTGAGGATATGATGAGGGAGAGGTATCCTCATCTATTTGTAACAAGGTGACAAATTTCGAGGGAGAAATTCATTTTAAGGGCGGTAGAATGTAACACCAGATATTTTTATGAGAAATATTTTGTTTTTATATTATATAAATCATCAAAGGAATATTTCACTACACACAACACTAGCTTGGCTTGCTTTACACACAATCATGGCCTTCCTCGATAGCTTGCGTTGTACGCAATACTTAGTTTCACTAAACAACGATATTCTATTAAAATATTATTAAAACTAGCCATTATGAGTAGTAATACCGAACTTTTTGAAATGTTATAAATTTTATCTTCAAAATGGACTTCATTTTTCGATTCGGAATATCGAAATTAGCCTAGGGTGAAATTTTGGCATTTTTCTGAAAACCTTCAATTTTTAATGAATAGTGAAAACACTGTGTTACAATTTAAAAACCGACTTTTTATTTAAATAATTATTTATTTTATTTAAATTTATTTTAGGTCAAAATTGATACATAATACCTATATAAGTTCAATGTAATTCATTGGAGTAATTTTATAATAATTTTAGATATATAAAAATTTTATTGAACTTTTCACCATCTTTTACCCACCTCCTAGGAGAATTTGCAAATGTACATAAAACCTAAATTTACTACTTCTATGAGTGGAATTTTAAAAATCCGAGAGACACAGTTAATATCAAGGAGTAAAATGTGGTTCAATAAGATAAAAATATTTTTTGTTGAATAATAACTTTTTACTTTTATTTACCACGATTAAAAGTAAATAGGTTAATTAAGGGTAAAAATGATATTATTATTACCCTAACACATGTCCTATTTCTATTGGATAAGTTTAATTCGACCAAAAACAACCTTAGGAATAAAATATTACCCTTTAGTTCCACTTGGATTAGATTAGGACACTTATTATTAGTTTATTTAAAGAAGAGTTAAAATAGTTAAAATCAATGTTTAATAACTAAAATTTTTTTAATATAGGGTTATACATAAGATAAATTCGACTATAAATATTAATAAGAAAGATAAAATTATTTTCTACATAATGGTAAATTATTTATTTATTTATGACACAATGATGATGTAGTAATTACCTTATTAATGAAATATTAACATAATTGATGTTATAAATACCCAAATAAATCTAATTTTTGATTTTTTATGAATTCCACTAATTTTCTATGTTAATATGACATGTTAGTATTGATTCAATTAACTTTTTTAGAACTAATCATATTGTTATTATTTTCACAAAAATAAATTACCAAATAGTGTCAAAATTGACAAAAAATAGTTTTTAAAACAAATATTATATAATTAATTTTTATTTAATCCTAAACATTTAAGGTTCGGCCAAATGACTTAGATAAGGTTATATATATTAATAATTAACAACTTGGGGTTTGTTTGGCTGGTTATAGTAAGTTTATTAACCTTATAGTGTAAGAAAACAAGAAGACACCTTAAAAGTTAAATTATTTAACTTAGAGTTAAATATAAATGATAAGGTTAAAATATTGACCTAAAATTTTCTAAAATCTATTAGATGAGAGTATTTCTACCCATAGCCACCTTATATTTGAAATAAATAAATTTGGATCTATTAAAAACCGAATATGACTTTATAATAAAATAATATTTTATGTTTTTCCTAAGGTGCCCCTCTCCTCCCTTATAAAAGGGAACCTCCTCCCTCTCCTCCTCACACCACTTTGAGAATTCAAGCTCGACCAAAACCTTCCAATTTATCTTCTCCACCTCCCTATTAATATTCTAGAGGTCCTGGTCAACTTCAAAGACCAATTTTAGTGCCCTAAGAGGAGGTTTCAAAGAGGCGTGTCGAAGAGGAGGTAATATCCGTTACCGATTCTTTCAAATTTATTTCTTCTTCTACTTCCTCTTCTTTAGTTGTTTAATTATGAAGTAATAACATCAGTATCAATAATATAATGATATTTTATTATAAATATGAAACAACCCTATTTCACCTTCTATTCATCCTACGGAAAATGAAATCATCGCGCGTGCGTACGCACGGAATACCGTCTCCACGCCGTGGTGTAAACAATTTTCTACCACCACCTTACTTGGATGGGTATAATGGTGTAAAGAATAAATATATATGATTATTGTAAAGAGATATTGATTCTAAAATAGTATACATACAATACAATACAATTCCACGATCATGGGAACGATATCATCTCTCGTGCGTACGTACGGCCTACCGTCTCCACGATGTGATGCAACTCGTTCTACATGATCTTCATTGAATAATGATTATATAAATGAATTTAATGAATAAATATGATATATATTACACTAATAACTTTCTAAAAATGAGTTATCTATAACCTAAAAGGAATAATAAGAATTTATTCAACAAAACAAGCATAAGAACAAAGAGCAATAAACACCCGAATAACAAGTAGGAATGAAATATTACTAATAAGAAGCTAAGAATATGACCATATATTATATCATAACAATGAGTATGATTTTGGAATAAGTAAATGACATTATTTAAATCATTATATAGTTGTTTCAGACATGAATGAAGCAAATCGGACCTAAGGTAAGGGAAAATCTCACAATCTAATTTTTATCCGAGATTGTTTATACTTCAGAATTTACTGGGGCATATTTATCATCCACATCCATATTTCCTCAATATGTAATATTATTTCCATCCACCTAAAGTAGTTTAAATCCAATTTTACCCATTTGTGAGTTTTTAGTAAAATATATGAAAGGAATCTTTTTTCGTTTTTAGTACGAGGTTCTTTTTGACTTTTCTGGCCAAAGTAAGAGAAGAAATTTTTTTTGACTTATACAGCCTGAATGGAATTTTAGAAAATTATTTCAATGAAGCTTACATTACAAGTTTTCAAGTTTATTTTTAATTAACTTCTTTTAGTTTAAAATTTTATGACATGTTATGAAAGGAAAATTGTTTTTGAAGTAGAAAGGATATTTTCCTCAAGAATGGAGTTCAAGCATTTTATCAAAATTATTTTCCATATAAGATAATATAGGGTTCTGCTTATATCCCTAGTTTTACATTGATTGTATTATGTTATGATGGAATTATTTTTATGATGTCCTTTTATCTTATATGGATTGTGTTAGGATGGCATGACGTTTAAGAATCCCATTTTTATTACATGGGTTATGCTATGATGTATGATTTATGATCTTGTGGAACACATAAAAATTGTGTCATTAATAGATGGGAGGGACCTATATCTACCTGAAATGCATTGGGTAAAGATCTATATCTCATGAGATAGACATGTCTGGAATGGAAGGTTAATCCGGTTCAGTGAAACAGGACTGAAACGAGGAGTGAACTCGGTTCAGAAATGGAATTTGTTAGCTAAAATAGTCTTGGAAATGAGTCTTAACTACTAAGAAATGATTCTCTATGATTATGTGTGTATTCCAAAAAGTTTCATGTTTTATGTTAGGATTCTTGGGATTACATTTCACTACTATGATTTATCCCATGTTATGATATTATGATCTCTTTTGCAGGATAAGATTTTTGAAATGATATGTTCTTATGAATATGATATTTCCTTTGTTTACCCTTTCTAAGAATTTGAGCCCACCCTTTAGTATGTTTTCTTTCCCCAGGTTAGGAAGAAGGATATTAAGTAGGATATGAAAAAAGGGACTCTAGATATGATGAAATAAATAGGAGACAATGTAGATGCTTTATGAACCAGTTGTTTATGTTTCCCAACTTCTAAAGACACTATACCTATATGGTCCTACCATGATTTTGTTATATGTTGTAATAAGTATGCTTCAATTATGAAGTAATAACAATGTATGTAAAGTATGGGTGGTTATAATCGGAGGTCCGTAGATCATGTTATGGGCAAAAAACCGAAAACGGTCCGAAGAGGGGGGTCTAGGTCCGGTCCGACCCGACCCACCCTGGGTCGGCCCAACCCGGTGGCTGTGGCCCGGCCGGCGTGAGGGATATATAGCCCATGCGACTGGTGGCTCGGACCGCACACAAGTGGCCCGAATCGGTGGCCTGCCGCGGCTCGGCAAGGCTGGCCGACCAGTGCCGGGGATGTGGCCCCCCGATTTTTTGAATCATCAGCGCTGAGCGGCGTAACCCCTCTTGTCCGGCTAGCCGAAGCCGGCCAGTCTTCCCAGCGCGAATGGCCCACATAGCGGGCCGCTGTCCTCCCGAACAACACCAGTAGGTGATGTGGAATCCTTCAACCCGGCCGGCTGGCGAGCCAGATGGTTCACCCACCAAAGGGGCCTGCAGAGTGTGGGTCTCGGTTCTCTGTATCACGGTGCCAAAGGGGCGCCGCGGTTCTGCAGCCCAACCGACTAAAGACGACCAATTCTTCCAGCCCGACCGGTCGTGTGACGAGATGGTTCTTCTTCAGCCGAGCGGCCCGGTTGGGGGCCTCGGTCTCCTCTGCCCGTGCGGCACCTGGTGTCGCGGTCCTCTAACGGGTCGGCGTGAGGCCACCATTTTCACCACCGCCTACGGTTGTTATCAACTCTGGTCACTACCACCTTTTCCATCACCGCCTCGAACTCGAACAAAAACAAGGATCGACAGAGGGTCGTCAGGCCGTCTTCGTTCGACCCCTCCCCCTCCGCATTAGGTGACGACAATAGGCCAAGGACAATTCAAGACAAGAGTATAATTTTATTAAACTAAAATTATACAAATTCCCTACCTCGTATTTGACTTTGCACGTTGACAAGACATAGAAGATGAGCATCGTGGAGGTCGGGTGTCGCGGAAGATGGACGTCGATTCCATTGACGTCAGGATGTGTTCGAGGAGGAAGCATAGCCGAGGTTGCTCAAGGGAGACTCCTCCTCTTGGGGCTTGGACAAAGATCGTAGACTGCTTCATCATTTTTTGGTGGTTCTTCATTGGAAGGATAGAGATCTTCTCTAATTCTTGAAAGGTTCCACCACCGAATATTTTCCAACCAAAATAATAAAAAGGCTCCCCCAATATAATAACACTGCTATGTAATTCAAAACAATTCAAAATGAATTGTTGACACACCAATTAATTAATTAATTAATAGAGCTTAATTAATTCAATTGATGGGGTTGGCACAATCAATGGAGGGAGTTGGAGAGTTCACATTAAAAGAGGGAAGTTGTCAAATTAATTAAGGGGTGTTAATGGAGAGTTTAAGGGAGTTGAGGGGAGGTGAAAGGGTTTGGGTTCTTGTGGGCCCCAACACACTAAATCCTATCATGGCAGGTTATGTGGGGTGTGGGCCCCACCCCTAACTTCTTACTGGAGGAAATAACCACCTCTTAAAACAAAATTGTGTATCACCACAATATTATTTAATTTAAGATAAATCCCCAAATTATAACTTTCAACCCGCATAGAACGAAACTGCGGTAAAGGTCCCCTAAAGAGACTAATGGCGCTGTGAGTCCATCGGTGTCCTCGTATTTCAATTCCGAGCACTGGTTCAAAAGATAGAAAAACCCGCACGTAATTTTACTGAACGTACCCAAAAAAACATCAGAAATTGATTCCGGGCACACCGGGCCTGGGAATCAAGTGCCGTCAGAAAGTACGGACTCGTATAATTCCAAAGAATTAAGAAAAAAATTTCTTTGAAATTTATGGGTCTTTAAATTACCCCCACCTCAGGGATTTACGTCCCCGTAAAGCTACAACACACAATAGGGAATCAAAAGGGGGGTACTAAGAATGCATCTGAGCCTCCTGATCCCATATGCTCTCCTGGAGGTTCCTGTGCTTCCAGCGAATGCACACTAGATGAATCAACCGTCTACGCAGGACCCACTAATGTCGAACCTGAATCTCCACTGGAACTTCCGTGAAAGACACCTATTCATTGTTGTCCAGCTCCTCGTGGTCGATGATGTGGGACAGTTCATGCACGCATCTCCTCAACTGAGATACGTGGAAGACGTCGTGCACCTGGTGCAACGGAGGTGGAAGGGCTAGGTGGTAAGCCACCTCACCTACTCTACTAAAGAAGTGGAGGAGTGACTATAAGAGAATGTAGATAGGTTGCACCATCTCTATCCACAAAGGATATATGTAAGGCAGCCAGCTGCTCTATCGCCTCTACTAAGAGGTGAATACCAGTCCTCCTGCTGAGTGCATCCGCAACAACGTTCCCCTTCCCAGGAGTATAGACTATGTCGAAGTCATAACCCCGGAGGAACTCAAGCCATCACTATTGTCTGAGGTTCAGATCCTTCTGAAATAAGACACACCTGAGACTATTGAGATTAGAGTAAACCATAAACCGTTCACTCAACAAACTATGGGTGAGACTAGCCAATTGTAAGAACTCGACTTCACCCTTCTTTGCCTATGTTCTACAAGAGCTACTAAGATTTCTACTTTTTCGAAAAGAGAAATCTAGCCTCATCCCCAGGATGAACCACATACATTGCCTAATACAGTCAATCCTGACATGAATGGTACTATTTCATGCCATAGAAGACGGTGTAAGGCATAAATGCTACTACCAAGAGATCCAACCATCACTCTCACCTCCAAGGGTTGAGTCACACTGTCAGCATCAGTGTGTGGTTACTGGGTCTCCTCCAGTAGAAATCTTGAAAGTGAGGGTCAAGTCAACAGTTTTAACTGGAACCTCTCAGTATTAACCACAGAAAAGGCATTAAATCAAACGTCCCAAGGACAAGTGTCTTTTATTACGACATCTAAAAGTAAAAATACACAAAGAAACCACAAACAATGACATCAACGAAGCTAGTAGCATCATGAACAAAGGCCTATATGCCTGGAACTAGTCCTGCTCCTGTATACCTACTTCCAGAGATCCATGGTCATATGCTTCAGCTGCCTGAAGCTATTCTATCCCCTATCCAACTGTTCCCTGTGGTCGGGGTGGACCTCCTGGTGGTGGTGGTGGCAACACATCGAAGCGTCATCCACCACCAACTGCTCGACCATCTCCTCTACCACGGTCACCTGCTCCTTGGGGTCCGTCATGAACGAACCTCTGCCTATGCGTAGGAGGTCATTCATCTATCTACTGATCATTTGTATGGTGGGTCGGATAGTCACGTTCCATGTGACCAAGCCCGCTACAGGAGTAACACTGCCCGCTCCTGGTAGGTCTGTCTCCACCCTACACACGATCCTGAGTCATGCGGTCGACCACCTGTGGGTCTGGTCCTCTTGGATCTATGCGTAATATGTCTATTGCCAGCTATAGAAGACTACTGCATGTCGACTGTGAGTGGGTCCCACTGCTGGAGACTGCTCAGCAAGGAAACTCTCCACTAAGAGGGCTCTCTCCAACACCCATATCTGCGTCGGGATGCTGTGAGAGATAACTGAAGCTCTATTCTATCACCAGAGTCCCTGCTCAAAGGTATGGGCCCTGAAGAACAGGTCCCGTACCATATCAGTGGAGTAGTGCGTGAGGTCGGTGAACCTCACTGAGTATTGCGCCACTATCATCCTACCCTGCTGTAGATGCAGTATCTCCTGTATCCACACCGCTCGAAGGGTGGATGGTACAAAATCCGCCCAGAACAGGCTCTCAAAGTTTGCCCATAGAAGTGTCACCTCTTCATGAATCTGGAGCATCAGGCTTCACCATCTGCCTGCTACTACTTGAAGGAGGCTGGAAGCAATGATCACCATAAAGTCTGTTGGCTTCCCTACTAGCTTGAAGACTCTCACCACAGCCTCCAGCCAATCCTCAGCCTCCTGTGGGTCCGTCTCTCCCCGGAACCTGGGTGGCCTCTGGCACTGAAACTCGTGTAGCGCGCTCAAGTGATGTGCGTCGCCTGCTGCTAGGGCTGGTGGCATCGGTGGCCCAACTGGTCATGGTACCGTTGTTCCCTCCACTGGTGCCTAAACTAGATGAGGTCCCTATACTGAGGCCTCATCATTCGGCGGACTGTCAGTACGTACAACTCTCGGGGCTCTAGCTGGTCGTTTGCAAGGAGGCATCCTGAAAGAAATAGATGTGACATAGTCAAAGAATATACCTGGTGAGTTGACTTAAGGAAAACATTTGAAAACACACATGCAATCAATGTTTTCGTGCAATGAGTCATAAATCATAAGTCAGGGTCCTGGTGTATGGATACGTCGGCCACCCGCACCAACACTGGACTCCCTGAACTGAAAACCACACTTAGTACCCTTAACACTATTTCTTCATAGAAGGAAAATATCAGAGTCCTAAGTTCTAAGGTAGAACCGATTTCTTCTAATATCAATTTGTTACAACCCGTCCCTCAGGGCCCACATCGTGAATACCCCAAGCCCACCTTCCATAGGCAAGGGGCTGGTGACTAGCACCAAATGTGTAATTCCCTAAAGCTGGGAAGGCATTGCCTTTATAAAAAGTAAACTCACACAACCAGAGTACAAGAGAAAGCAAAAAATAAGTAAAAACTGTGTAACAAGTGTACTGAAATTAAAAGGGCCAGAAATACAAGCCCAACAGTAAAGTAAAAGGAAAGAAAAAACAGGTACAAATGAAAAGAAAAATTGCTGGAAGGTGGAAGCAGCTCCTGGATCATCCTCCGGGGTTCCTACCTGAAGGGTAGGTACAGATGGACTCCTCAGCACTCCACGTCCATCTGTCTCCCCCGGGCACCGACTCTTCGGGAGGTCCACCTCCCGGAACTGCCCAGTCCTCGTACACTCTGCCTCGGTAAGTGCTGTCCATCGTCTACATCCAACACAACGAGGTGCAGACAAAGCCCGTGCAAGGGTGAGTATACCGATACTCATTAGGGAACCCGAGACCCTCAAGGTCTCACAAAATCCAACAAGGATAATCTAAAAAGTAAGATTTCAACGGATAACCATTACTTAGGTATATTCCCATACATATACATAAGTTATCAAGTAACCCATCTCGATCATGAGGATAACACAAAGGTCATTTACTCAGCTCAAACCAGGATTTTTATTCACGATGTCAAAACCACAGCTGCTGGAGAACTCCTCCTCTGTTGATTACAGTGGGCATGCCACTACAACTAAGAACTTCCCACTAACCTTGGACTGCTGAAGTACTCCACTTGTTGAGTACTGTGGGCTTGCTACTACAACCAAGCGCTTCCCACCATGGGTCTACCGCTACAACCAAGCGCTCCCCCTCATAGCCTAGAGATGTACTCCTTTTGTCAAGTACCACAGGTCTGCCAATACAGCCATGTGATCCTCCACTGTGGGTCTGCTGCTACAACCAATCACTCCCCACTGGGCCATCCGAATAACTATGAGTCGATCAATCAGCAGTCATCAAGTCTTAGCCAACTTCTAGGTCTCTGCAATCTGCTCACTCGTCTTTGGGAGGGTCCACTCCACGAGCTACAAGACGATACTCAAAGTGTCACGAAGTCTTAGGTAGAAGTATCTCAAAGGATCGCCACCTCATATGGGTCCCAACGCAACAGACGACACGTCAATCGGATGCCCGGTCTGTGAGTTATTAGCTTTTCCTTTCAAGGGGCCTGATTAGTTTTTAATCTAAAACCAACCCGACCATACTCCAAATACATCCAAACCACAAGTGGAGTATACCAAAAGAACCATCTCATCAAAAGGAATCGAACTTAGTTGATTTCAAGTCAATCGGACGTCCGGTACTTATGTTATAAGCGTTTCTGCTCTGAGGGCCCGGTTGGGTTCAGGTTCGAACCAACCCATCCATACCCAAACTTCGCCAAAACCTTGAGTGTGATATACCGAAATGTCCGTCTCGATCCAAAGAATCTAACTCAACTGAAGAGGCATCGATCGGAGGCCCGTAGATCATGTTATGGGCAAAAAACTGAAAATGGTCCGAAGAGGAGGGGTCTGGGTCCGGTCCGACCCGACCCAACCCACCCTGGGTCGACCCGAATCGGGTCCAGGTCTAGCTCGGTAGGGCGCGGTGTAGCCCGGCGGCTGTGGGTCAGCCCGTGCGAGGGTGGCCCAGCCCACACGGCTTATGGCCTGGCCCGCGCGCAAGCGGCCCAGCTTGGCGGCCGACCGCGACTCGATGGCCGACCGTGGCTCGACCAAGCTAGACGAGCAATGCATGGGGCGCGGCCCCTCAGTTTCCTAGACCGGCGGTGCCGAGCGGCGCTGCCCCTCCTATCCGGCTGGTCTTCCCGGTGCATGCGGCCTGCATAGCGGGCCACTGTCCTCCCACGCGGAACCTGCGGGTGCTGCGACCTCCTTCAAACCAGCTGGTTCGCCCACCGAAGCGGCCCACGGAGCGCGGTCCGCGGTTCTCCGCAGTGCAGCGCCAAAGGGGCGCCTCGATTCTCCAGCCCGGATGGCTAAAGCTGGCTGGTTCTTCCATCCCAGCCGGTCGTGTGACCGACTGGTTCTTCTTCGGCCGAGCATCACTGTTGCGGGCTGCGGTCTCCTCCGCCCATGCAGCACCCGGTGCTGTGGTCCTCTAATGGGTCGGCACACGGCCACCGTTGCCGCCACCGCCTTCAGTCGTCGTCAACTCCGGTCACCGCAACCTCTCCCATCACCGCCTCTAACGCGAACAAAAACAAGGATCAACGGAGGGTCGTCAGGCCATGTTCGTTTGGCCCGCTCCCTCCACTTTAGGTGATGACAATAGGCCAATGACAATTCAAGACAAGAGTATAATTTTATTAATCTAAAATTATACAAAATCCCTACCTCATATTTGACGTTGCACGTTGACGAGCCGCGGAAGATGAGCGTCGCAGAGGTCGAGCATCACAGAAGATGGATGTCGATTCGGCTGACGTCGGGGTGTGTTCGAGGAGGAAGCGTATCTGATGTTCCTCACGGGCGGCTCCACCTCTTGTGGCTTGGACGATGATCATAGATGGCTTTGTCATTCTCCAGTGGTTCTTTGTTGGAAGGATGGAGCTCTCCTCTAATTCTCCAAAGGTTACACCACCTAATATTTTCCAACCAAAATAATAAAAAGACTCCCCCCAATATAATAACCTTTCCATGATATTCAAAACAACTCAAAATGAATTGTTGACACACCAATTAATTAATTAAGAGAGCTTAATTAATTCAATTGATGGGGTTGGCACAATCAATGGAGGGAGGTGGAGAGTTCACATTAAAAGAGGGAAGTTGTCAAATTAATTAAGGGGTGTTAATGGGGAGTTTAAGGGATTTGAGGGGAGGTTAAAGGGTTTGAAATCGTGTGGGACCCACCACACTAAATCCTGTCATGAGAGGTTATGTGGGGTGTTGGCCCCACCCCTAACTTCCTTTTGGAGGAAATAACCACCTCTTAAAATAAAATTGTGTATCACCACAATTTTATTTAATTTAAGATAAATCCCCAAATTTTAACATTCAACCCGCATAAAACGCAACTGCGATAAAGGTCCCCTTAAGCGAATACCGGCACTGAGAGTCCATCGGTGTCCTCAGATTTCAATTTCGAGCACCAGTTCAAAAGATAGAAAAAGTCACACGTACATTTACTGAACGTACCCGAACAAAACTTCAGAAATTGATTCCGGGAACACCAGGCCTCAGAATCAGGTGTCGTCAGAAACTACAGACTCGTATAATTCCAAATTATTAAGAAAAAAAATTTCCTTAAATTTTCAAGGTCTTTACAGAATTTTTTAATGATATCACCATCAATCTTTAGGGATTTCATAGGCATCCAATCCTCAGGGGAAATGAGTCCATATGATAACCTATGGAATCACCTGGATCCTAGGAATATATGTGTCTTAGGAAACAAAATAAATAAGAGGGATAATTATACCATCTAAAAACCATCCTCTCAGTTACTTATATTGGGATAAATCACATTAATAATAGTAATTATAGTAATTTTAGAATAAAATAAAAAAGTCTCATAATCCAGATTCAAAGTAGTACCTAGATGTATCCCCATAAAAACATCACATCACATGCGACCCATAGACCGAGTTCTAGGAAGCTTGTCTAAAAATCATATCTATATATAATGTAACTTATTTAAAGCATGAATAAAATTGTGAGGTTGATTTAACACCTAAACCCACCACCACTACCACTTTCACTTAGGTTCACGTGTTTGGTATATGTTCAAAGGTGACACCCGCTAGCATCTCTACCCATGTCTACAATACACTTTCTCCAGATAGGTCAACCGCTGGGGCACCAACTAGGGGACCCTAGGAGAGTACACATTAGTGGCTACCCTTGTGGGATTCTCTAGGTTTATCTGTAAGTTGAGGTATCCCACATGGGATATTATAAGTCACCGTGAATGTAGAGTCATCAGACTTGGGATCCTCCAAATTGCCACATAAGAGGGGGAATACCTCTTGGGACCATTGTAAATGGTATCCAAGCAGAGGCATGAAACATGGGATCCTCTAGGTTAGATCATAGGTACAGGAATTCCTCTTGGGATCATTAGTCACAAACTAAGTTATCATTCCCAACCTACTTATTAGGGGTAATACACATTCTAGTAGATTCAACTATCAAAATAGCCTATTAGAATCAATGAAAAAGGAAATAAAACACCAGTATAGAGATATGGACCATCACCCATCACAGTTCATAGTCTGATTATACGTTGTAAAAAACACACAACATATCCTCCCCCTCATGTCACATCTCAGTCCCGCTAACTAGATACTGTCCCAATTTACACTTTTTGAGGACCTATGAAATACCATTACATGTAAAAAAACACTTACATGACCCTTAATTGGGTATCCTTGAATATCTCACTCAGGTGAAAATTTAATTCATTTAATTCTAGAAAGACCTCTTCCTCATATATCACTCTTCATGAAATTCCATTAAGGTATCATCAAATCACCCCAAGGGTTCTACAATTGTGATATACATTAAAAAACCCAAAATGGACTCCTCTTTGGTCCAATTATGATATTCAGGAATAATATAACTAAAAAACATGAATTTGGGAACAAATAGGTAGTACATGATGTGCACTCCAAAATATTCTAGATAGACATGTACTTCTACATGACCTAGGTACACCTGGGGTCTAGGTGTATACTACTACAAATCCAGGGTATACAAGGGGTATGCTCGTGTAATACTACATGGCTATGGAACACTTGGGGTGAATACTTGTACTAATACACATTCATTCCCCCTTTTAGGGGGTTTCATCCCAAGACATGAACACTTGGCCACATACAACTACATAGCCTATACTTTGAGTACACGATGTGAAGTCCCAAAAAATCAATCTACCCAGGTACTAAACTATGAGGAAAAGTACCAATATATGATGTATACACAAAGTACATGATGTATAGTTCCATAATATCATCATCCATGAACATAAATAAGATAAGGTGTATTTTCATGAAGCCACGTGATGTGTTATCTAGATTTTCAAATGGGAAACTCCTACAATCAGAATGAAAGCAATGTTTTTTTATGATTAAGAGTAGATCATACCCAAGGGTGACCTAAAAAAAATTAATAGGGATTTAACAATATAAATTTTTAAATATACAATGATTATAGTAAATACACACAAACAAAAAACTGTTGGGAGGAATCTGATAAACCTTGTCCCACATCCTCACTTATTAGCTTCCCCATAATGATTCAACTCATCCCTAGCTCTATGAAAGAAACTCCCTCTCCCTCCCTTCCTCCATATCCCCCTCTCTTCTCATCAATATAATGTATGAATCTATAAAGGGAACACATGTGAAGCTAGGGGATAATAAGATAAAAAGTAAAGGTAAAAGTAAAATAAATGAATAAAAGAAAATGAAAATGAAAATAGAAAGTCTATTTTCCCAACCTCAATGCTTGATAGGTGCTTATGAATTTCCAACATAAAACCCCATTTTCCCGACTAAAAAATTAATATGGTATCTTAATTTCACACTTTTTTAAATGATATAAGAGATGAAACCTACATGCATTAAATAATATTTATTTAAATATATATTAAATAATATTTATTTCATAAAATCTAGAATGACTAAAAATTCCACTAAAAAACTATCTAATGGTAAACACTATATTTTTGGAAGAATATAGTGGGTAGAAAAATTATCTAAGATCATCTATTAAGGTAAAACACATTATAACCCTTGTGATAATCAAAATGAAAGAAATTCAATTTTATATTCATTTCAGAGTAGTAAAATAAATGAGTCTTTAAAATATATTATGTACAAGATTCTGGTATAAAATAACAATAAATTAATATTTTTTATACAATAGGTTAGGTAACTTTTGAAGAACAATGAACATGCAGAAAGGGTATTATGTAATTATCTCGTTATTTATTATTAAGTTTTTGATGATGAGATTTCATTATCAATATCTCAAGAATAACATGAATTTTATTTTCTATGGTGATTTCCATAGATTACATTTTTCAATTGTTTTTTATTTCATTAAGTACTTAGGAGACCATAATAATATATTTAGGAAAATATGACTATATTTATATCTCTGGTCAAAAATTATTTTCCCCCAATGTCCATGTTTTCTAAAATGTATTAAAGAATGTTTTTTATATCCTATAATGATTTTTAAAGTCTTTTTTACCAATGACTAAATTTATAAAAAATTATTTAATATAAATATTCTTATGATTTTTCAAATGTGATATTATTATTATTATTTTTGGAAAATTTGGTAGGATTATTTATTTTAATGCATATGACATGAATAAAATTTTCCACTTTAATTACCACTCAATTCTTTAAATATTATTTTATAAGTTTCAATGAGAAAGTTTTATAAATAAAAAATTTTAAATGATACTTGAAAGAAATGATATAGATAATTGATTTAAAAATAAAAAGTGTTTTTCATCATGAAATATTCCATGTGATCTTTTAATGGTATTTTAATATAAGATGACATCCTTTGATGTTAATTATACTTTACGTGAGATATTTTCCAATGATATTATCTGTATTCTCTCTATGGGTGGTTTATGATTAGGTTAATTAATGATTTTTTAAACTCATATATTTTTTATTATTTAAGCTATGATGAATTGTTGAAATGATTATGAAACCTATAACATTTCAACATGTTATGACATATGATGAAATTTTAATGATCTTGTGCAACATATATAAATAGAATATGGTTATGTGATAAGTACTCTCAGAATTATATTTACCTTGAATGAATTGGGTCAATATGTATATCTCATGAGATAATAAGGATTGGAATGGGGATTAAAACCGGTTCAACAAGGGATTCTATTCACAATGGTAATCCTGAGAGTGAATATTGTCTAGGGATATGATATAATGGGCAGTGAAATCAATCAAATATGATACTATTGGATTTGAGCCTTCACTAAGGAAATTATTTTCTATATTTATGTATTTTCATCAAGCATTGGTCTTCTGAAAATTTTATGCAGTCATGGATCATGTTCCTTGATTCCAATATGATTCATATCTCATTAACATGCATTTTTTATTCTATTATTCAAGAGTATGATTTATGATATGATGTGTCTGGATTTTCAAATATATCATGTTTTCATACCATTATGATCATTCCAAGTATAATTAATCCTAGATATCTCCATTTTTAATCGTACTAAGCATCTGCACACACCCATTCAATGAATTACTTTACCAATTTTATAAATAATTTATATAAGTAGTGTATTTCAAGATTAGAAAAAAGAGAGAACTTTATGAGAGATGATAATGTATGTATCCCAAAATTATTTTTATGTATTTACTCTCAAAATAGAGTAATACTTTATAGTAATGGAATATATTATACTATTATGTAATTAATATTCATCTATTAAGATGTAATATCAATCTATGAAAAGTATGGGCTACTATAATACTTGTGGTCCTAACATGTTATTTCATACAATTTTTTCGAATTCAGAGTCTTCAAAACCTAAAAAAAAAATTTCTTGAGCTATTGATAAACACTTGGTAGAACTATTATCGATTCACTATAAGGTCATAGATAGATTAATGAAGATAAAAACTAAATCTTTATATGTCCACATTCAATCAACTGGGCGTACGGGTAGTAGGACGATAAATACCCAACACATCATATGAAGCAACCCAAGATTAATAAGTCAAAAATAATACATTAATATAATTATTTTGATAATATAACTCAAAAAATATCATAATACAAAAATATGAAAGGTATAATGACTTATATATTATATATTCATGTATATTAATCTACAATATTTTCTGCATAATAAAGATCCTCTAAACTCCCATATAAACATACAATTATTTATAATTATATTTATAACATAGGTAAATGAAATCATAAGAAATGGATGTTCTCAAATGATCATTAAGGAGAATCTTATCAATATTTTATCATGGGTTATAATATAATCTTATGATAAAACATAAGAAGCGGTGAAATTTTTTATTAGAAACTACATAGAAAAATATGATTTGTCTATAAATAATAATATAATTACATGTAATCACAAATAGAAAAAACATATACCATTGAAAAATTGTTAATAATCCTCAGATAATAAACATTATTTAAGGATCATAATCATAATCATATAGAAATATAGAATATCATATAACAATGAATTATGGTACAAACATAAGAATATGGTAAATATATCTTTATGAAAAATATTACCTTGATTTATATTGTTAAAAAAATCACATCCTTCATGTTGTGAAAAAACAAATTTCCCATGGTTTATGTTGTGAACTAAAAAATTACCATGGTTCCTATTTTGATAAAAAAATCCCCATGCTTCATATTGTGAACACAAAATATCCCACTCATTATACTATGAATAAAAATTCTATCACATAATGTTTTGAACAAAGAAAAATTCCCACACATCATTTTGTGGATAAAAAAATACACATGACTATTTTTTCGATGGATAAAATGTCCACACTTCATGTTGTGAAGAAAATAAATTCCCATGATTCATATTTTTCACAAAAAAAGCCAACACATCATGTTGTGAAAAAAAATTCTAAAACATACTATCCTTTTCTATTGAGATATAAGTCCATAACCAATGAATTTGAGAGAAATATAAGACCCCAACCATCATCAAACATAAATATTTATGACACTTAAAATCAATTATAAAATTATTTTGATAAACTTATGGAAAAATAATTGGATTCTTAATCCTTTAAAAAAGTCATAATTACATGAACTTAAGATATCATAGAATATAAAATAATTGTTTTCCTAAACAAATTATACCATAATAACATTTAAAGTGTGATCCAAACACATCGTCATAATATATAAAACCAAGGGGGTAAATATAAATAAAAAAATTGATTTCACAAAACAATCTAAAGTAATTAATTAAAATTTAATTTCAAAAAACATTTTTTGAGGGGAAAAATAATTATTTTAAAAACCATATTTTATAATACAATATCCCTAATAATATATAATTAATATAGGAAAAAAATAAAATGATTTGAAAAAATTTACTTTTTAGCTAAGATTTAATAAAGATGATATAAAAATACATAATGATTTCGAAAAGGGGAAGTGAAAATACATTAAAGGCAATTAATTAGTTATAGAATATTATGAATCATACCATGTTTTGAGATATGATTTCTTGTAGGTTGGTCTAGTGGATACAACACGAAGGCCTCTGAGTGGCGAATTCTTCACCCTCCTCGCGCAACTAGTGTTTACCTCCTCGCTTTCTTCTCCCCTCCTCCAGTCGGTCTGGCCTGGTCTCGGCGTCGGTTGTCTCGCCTCATATTGTCAATGATGAGTGGCAGATCTGAGTTGTCTAGCTTTGTTCTCGGATCGATGATGGATTCATGGTGTCTTTCGGCTTCGAGATATCTCCTCAAACATGGTACGAGAAGAGACGACCTCAACGTTCCTCTTCGGATTTCAGCTCGGCGTCAGTGTGCATCGTCTTCGGGTGGTCTGACTTCATGATCTCGGTTTGGTGATGTCGGATATGGTACTTTCAGTGAGGAATTCGGCTTTGTTTTGGATTCAGAATCTTTTCATGGTACTGATGTGCTAGTCGATGGAGGCTTCGGGGTGCTCATAGATGTCTTTGATGGGATTTCCGGCTCTGAGATCTCGGCTCGGATTCATCTCAATTCGTTTTTGGCTCCAGCATATTCAGTGTTCTCGGGGTCAGTTCCACTGGCTTGGAGGGGGGAGGTTTTTTCATTTGGTGTTGCTGTAATTTGTTTCCAGTTTTGATTTAGTTTTTGATTTTGCGAAGACGAGTCTCTATTTGTATGGATATGCTTTTGGTGATGCTGTGAATTTGCTGGAAATGGCATTGTATGGATGTGATTTTGGTGATGCTGTGATCTGCTGGTAATGGCTATGTCTACTGATAATCTTCTGATTGATTGTTGATGGAGGTGAAATTGGAATTTTGGGGAACCCACACAATCTACAAGGTTTTTCTTCAGATGAGGATAGAGTTGGTCGTCTTCACCGTGCATGACTTTTCAAATTTGGTTGATTGAGAGGGTATGGTGTAGCCATCGGTACCGGGCTCGTGCATTCTTGCATGAGACAGTTTGCTGAGAAGCCATGCTTTGGTGGAGTCGTGCCTTAATGTTGTCGATGCTGGGTTGAAGCATTTCTTTTTAGTTTTTTATGGGTTTCAACCCTCTGTTTTCTCAAATTTTGTTAATGTCTTGATGTTTTTGTTGTCTTGGTTCCCCCCCCTTTACCCAGAAAAGGGGGATTATCCAAAATCAATAAAAATGTTGGCCTTTGGGCCATTCAGGAGTTATAGCATATTATGGCCATATGGTGTCAAGAACATTAACTATTTTGTTAATATTTAATAATTTTTATATCATTATCCATTATTTCTTAAAAATATTGTCACTGATATATAATTTATGATTCTATAATATATAACATATATTTATTTAATAAATCTCTCATATCATTCTATAAGTGTTTTAGATATTTCTTGTGAAACTGGTATTAGTGCTAGTTTATTTAAATGATTTTAGAGAACACAATTGATTATTTGATAATTAGTTATACATATAATATAATATTTCCTAAAACACATAGGAATAATTAATTAATTATTATATTCTAATAAATATTATATTTCATGATCTTATAACCATATATAATAGATCTTTATAGCATTGTTCAAGAAGGTGGTTAAACTGATCAAATCTTGAACACTTTTCTAATTGCATGGTGAGTTTGTATAAAGAGGTTTTTATTTTTAATTAATTTAATTATAAAAAATAATTATATTATTAGTTTTTTTATTATGGTGAAACATATTTTATGTTTTTTATATAAATAATTAAAAACTAGAATAAAAAACTAAATAATGATTCATTGTGGAGGCAGTAGTCCATGAACATGCATGATTAATGTTCTATTTGTTTTTCTAAGAGGATGAAAATGAATAATTAAGAGTAGTACCATTAAAATAAAAACATATTAATATAAGATTTATACTAAATAAATCATATTATTATAGTGATATGATATTTTTATGGGGAATATTAAGGCACAAACTTATGTAAAATTTAGTATTTACATTGGGGACTTGTGTTTTCCTCAGAATATCTCTTGAAATTGAAGGAATTAGGATAAATATGAGTGAAATGGGGATTATTTTTTAAGGATATGGTTCTTGGCAGAGTAATATTACAATTTATCATGGAGAATTTGGATGCTGAAGTGTTTCTTTAAAAGTGTGGAATTGATATCCTTTTATAAGAAAAGAAAATGTAACTTTTGGAAATAGTAATCATTTTTACATAATTTCATGAAGCTATTAAAGGATAAATGGTGAAAAGGCTTAAAAAAGTGAATCATGGGACACGATAAAATAAAAACTAATATGAACAACTCATTTGTATTTCATTAAACTATTTTTGTTCATTTCCCTAATGTAAAACGCTATCAATCGGTTTTACATTCTCTCGTGGTAATTATTTTTTAACCTTAGTTATTAATTTCGATAACTAAAAATAAAATTTGTACATATTTCATAATATAAACCTTTTAATTATTAATTATAAAATAATAATTTTATTATATACAAGTTCTAAATTTTGTAAAAGTTAATTTTAAAATAATCACAATTAAAAATGTGAAATTTTTTTTTAGAAAAATGAAAATTTTCATCACTAATTTTTTATATCTTATAAAATTATCAGTATTACTTGTCTTAAGGACCTATATTTGTATATTATAAATTATGTAAATGGTACTAGGCTTTCATGAAAAGTGACATATGAATCTCTATTCTAAAATATTTTATTCAAATACAAAACCAAAAACAATTTTTAGTAAACAAACATTTTTATTCAGTTTTAAAAATTATGGACATAGTATTAATAATCTAATAAAATATATTAAAATTAATTATTTAATTCCATAAGTATATATATTATTACATTGAAATTTTTATTTATAATTATATGATTTTTATTCAAAGTTATAAAATCGCAAAAACAATGTTTTTGAGAAATAATTAATTTATTTGAAAAATAATCAATGATTCATACTAGGTAAATGTTCACGAGGGGAGTAAAAAATGATTTTTTTCAAATTTAAAATTAATTTTAAATTAGTGATTTTAAATATGGTAAGATATAATGAAAATGGATTCTATTATATATTTTTCAATATTAACACATCTTAGTTATTAATTCACTAAAGGTCATAACTATTAGAAGACTACCAACTTAGTGTTTTTTAAAGAGTTATCAATAATGTATTATCAATATTTTTTACGTTTTTACATAGTATAATAAGATAAATTTTATAGAATATAGGTTTTATTTTAAATGATTTAAATGTATCAGGTATCTAAATTCTACCCCCTTAAATAAATTTCATCCTCTCAATTTATTATGATTTACTAAAGGATGAAGGTATAAAATCCATGATAAACTCACCATATTTATTCTAATCATATATAAATCCCATTATCTTTTCTAATACTAAAAAAATATTATTCTAAAATATTATTCTTAAGAGATAATTTGTTTATACCTTTCCTAACTAAATTTTCATAACCCTATTTCCATCCAAATTATTTAACAAAAAAGGTTATGATAATGGCTACTAATGTAAGTGTAAATGATTATTATAAAATGAAATCATAAATATGTATTTTCTTCTGTAAAAATTCATTTGTTTCAGCCTATAATAATTCATTTTCAATTATTTCACACTTGATTCATCATGTAACTCTCATGAATTAAAATAGTATACTTTATGTTTTTCTCTCTCATACTTGTCATCCCATTCCCTTAAAGTAACTATAAAATCAAAACTTTATTGTGATTATAAATAGAATATGGTAAAAAAATCCAGGGTGTTCTAAACCATGTGTGTATTTAGAAATATTCTTCCAGCACTTGGATATGATCGATTTAACACCCAATCTACCAATCTGGGGGTTATTAACCCCATAAACCTCTGTTTCATATAATTTATCCAATTTTTGTATCCTTAAAATGAATTATTTCAAGGTAAAAGCATCTAATAAAGTCATTACCAATATTATAGAATATTATCCTACACAAATAGTCATCTAAAAGGTTTCAATAATGGTTCTACATCTATAATATAGCTTTTAAATAAATTAATCTTCAAAAAGAACTATTCTAATATTGAAAATAACTAAACCATTCCTTAATTAGAACTAAAATTAACTATAATAACATGAACAAAATACTAAATTAATGTCATGGTTTAAATAATACATCTCACAAATAATCTCAAACCCAATGGCCTAAAGGTGTAGTGCCTAAAATATTCTCTATATTGAGATATTAGTCTAAAATATTTTGTCTACTATAAAATTTTTCTTTATTCCCTTATATTCTTACCAATAACTAAAATTTCCCTCGTAACATTTCAAAAGGATAACTTAATAAATTGGTGATCTAAAAGTCTTATTAGGTGAAATAATTATCAACATGTCATCAAGGGTTATTAAAATCATATGAGAAAACTTGGGTAGTATGGAAATTTATTATTAAAAATAGAATTTAAAAAATATGAATTTTCCATCAATCATGATAAAATGACTTATAATATCAAATTAAAAAAATTATAAACCATGTAAAAAGTGTTTATAATCTTATGGAAATAAATATTAGTCACGGAGAAAAATAATAGGTATATATAAATATGGAATTTTGTAAATAATGAATTAACGTAGAAATATAAAAATCTGAAAATTATGTCATTCTAAACAAAAAAATTCAACTCTCCATGATTTTATAAATCATAACTCACACAATTTATATTATCAATATAAAAATTCCCACTCTTTATTTTTTGAATAAATAAAATTACAATGATTCATTTTACGACTGAACAAATTAACATGATTCTTGTTGTGAAAAAAATCCCATGCTTCTTGTTCTGAAAAAGGAATTTCTACACTTCATGTTGTGACCATCCAAAATTCTTACAAGTCATGTTGTGAAAAAAAATGTACATTATTCATGTAAGAAAACATAATTCCCATTCTTCATGATGTGACCAAAAAAATGATGACAATTAACAACCTTTTGCAATTAGATATTATTCCTTTACCATTTCATTAGAGGGAGTTATAAGACCCTTCCCATAAACAACCGTTCATATGTTTGTGACATAAATTAAATCATAAACATGTCTTGATGAATACAAGGAAAAATAATTTGTTTCTTAATCCTTTAAAAAACATAAAATAACAACAACATAATTAATTATAGGATATCAAAAATATCATTTTTTAAAATAAATAATATCCTAATAAAATACAAAGGGTGACAAAAACATCACATCACATCATGAATAAACTTGTATGATAAATATAAGTGAAAACATAAAAGCTTTCACAAAAACATTTAAACCATTAATGTCTAAATTAGTTTCAAAAAACATTTTTGGTGATGAGAAAGAGAAGGCTTTGGAAGAAATTGTTTATAAATAAAATATCATTAAAAATAAAAAAAGGATTAAAAAATGAGAAGGTAAAATAATTTGAAAACTTTTACATTTTATGGAACATTTAATAATTAATACTTAAAAAATACATAATGATTTTAAAAGGGTGATGTGATAATAATTTGAAATATTTTACTTTTAAAAGTATCTTTAATAATAGAGTCTAAAAAAATAAATAATTATTTGAAAAAGAAAAAAGAAACAATATTTTTAAAAAATGGTAATTAAAAATAAATTTAAAAATATATTTTTTAAATAGATTATTTTATAAAGTAATATGGAAAATATAAATAAGGTTTTGAAAATTGTAATTGAAAATACATTGAAATAAGTTACTTTTAAAAATACTCAATGATAATGGAATACTAAAAAAGATATATTGTTTAAAAAAATGCATGTGAAAATAGTTTGAAAACATCAAATTTAAAAACAAATTAATATGGGAACCATGAAAAGAGACATTGTTTTAAAAAAGGTGTGTGAATATACATTGAAAACTTTTACATTTAGAAGTAATCATTAATAATGAAAATTTAAAGAAATATTAATTTTTTTTAAAATAACATGTGAAAATAATATCAAAGAATTTATTTTTAAAAATAATAATTAATAAAGAAACCCTGAAAATTGTAAATAAGATTCCCATCATGTCCAGTTGGGGTGGTGCGGGTGGGTATGGTTCTCGGCCATGGTTATGGGGTCGTGTCCTATAACAATCAGTTTATTTACAGTTTTTTGTTATTGAAATATTTTTCACACATTGAGTTGTACCTGAAATATTTATTGAAGACATGAAATAAGGTTTCACAAGAAATTTAGAGTGAAAGAAACTTATATTGGAATAAATAATATCAAGAATAATCATTTAACTCAATAAAGGGATTTGAGTTAATAAAGAACCTCTATTCCCTTGATATCATTAAAATAAATATCCATTGACTGAGAAAATTTTATATATCTTCAAGCATCATGAAATATATGAAAAATATAAAACAATTTCATTAGGTAGTAACCACACTATACCAATGTTCTCGTAGTGCATAATAGTAAATATGCCTCAAGAAATTATATTCGATACATAAACCCCTAAACTTTTTTCCACACATAGTATACCACACTATAACCTCCTATAAAAAAATTAACATAAAAAATTTCATATTTCAAAAAATTAATCATAAATATTTACCTTTTATAATTTTAATTATATGTTTTATCATGAGTATATTAATTTTTTATATCATATTATGAACTTTAGTTGTTAATAACATTAACAATTATACACATGATTAATAATTTTATAATATTATCTATAGTTTTATACCAATTTAATTATTTATATATATTTTAATAAATTTGAATATATTAATTATATTTATTTATATATCTCTCATATCAATCTATAGATCTTTTAGTTATACTGTGTGAAAATAGAATAAATTTTATCCTATTTTGGGAATTTTAGAAGATGAAAATTATAATTTAATAATAAGTTATATAATTTATATATTATTTCCATAACCATATACCAATCGTGATTTAATTATTATATATTAATAATATTAGTTTTAATGTTTTAATAATGATCTATAATATAGTTTTATTGGATGGTTCTTATAGGTGGTTAATCTGATCAAATCATGAACACACTTTAACTTGATTGGTGAGTATGGTTAATGAGGTATATCTTTTGACATAATATAATTAAATACAATAATAATGATATCATTATTATTTTTTATTATGTTGAGAAATATTTATTTTTTTGATAAATAATTAATATGTATATGAAAAATGAAAACATGACTCCTCATAGAGATAGTAGTCCACATATAAACACGATTCATATTATTTTAGTTATATAAGTGGATGGAAATGAATAAATAAGTGTTGTAATGTTAATATAACAGAATATCAGTAAACTAATGAAATTAAGGAGATCATATTATTTTATGGATATGAAATTTCGATGTGTAATATTAGTAGGAAAAAATAATAATGAGATAATACCTATGTTGGAGACTTGATTTTCCAATGCAAGTTCCCTTGAAATTGAAAGTCCTAGTCTCACTATTATTGACCAGATGATTGTGTTTGTGAAAGATAGTTAATGGGATAATAAAATGGTATATATTCAAGGATTTATTATAAGGTAAAGTGTATCCTTGATTTTTTTAAGTTATATCCTTTTATAAGAGTAAAAATGGAATTTTTGGAAACCCCCATAATTTTTAAATAATAACATGACACTATGCATGGGGAAAGATCACAAAAAAATATCCATCCCCCTAAGTGAAACAATTTTTACCATTTTTTACAGGGGTATCTATTTTAAACAATAGTATTAAATTTTCATAACTATGTTTTATAATTACCTTATTATATAATTTGAACCCAATTATTTTAAATTTTAAAATAATTTAATTTCATAAAATTTCTAAATTTGTGAAATTTTAATTTTAAAATAATTACTCATAGTCAAGTAAAAAATCATTTTGAAAAAATATGTTTTCTATATTAAATTTTTTATATAGGATACATTTATAACTATTATCGATTCTAATGAAATAAATTGATTTATTATAAGTTGAATTAATTTCATGAGGATTCCATTGAAATCTATAATGAAATCTTACCTTGAAAGTACTTAATTTTAAAATACAACATATTTTTTTATTAAACTAACATATTTATTTAGTTCTAAAAATATTGGACATGGTATTTATATTCTCAAAAAATATATTAGAAATCAAAATTTTATTCCTTAAATATTAATTTTATTACTTAATGATTTTGAATCATTGTGGGATATTCTTACATAGATACAAAATTGTGAAAAAAATTACATTTGACTAAAAAAAAGTTTTCATAAAATATTCAAAATTTTATACTAATTAATTTTTCATGATAGAAGTTCAAAAATAAATTATTGTATCAAAATCATTTTTTTACATTTGTAAATTAGGTTTTTAAATAAGGTACAGTATAAATAAAATTTCATTTATTAATCCCTTTTTCAATATTAACGTATATAAATTATTTATCTGCTAATGGAAATAGTTATTAATGGTCTACCATATTAGTATCTATTATATATTTATTAATAATTTCTTCTTAAAATGTTGTGGTTTTTACATCATATATTATAGAATAAGTAATGGAAGATAGTATATAGTTTCAATGATTTCAAAATCTCTGGTTGTTACACACAAAAACATTCAACCTTTCACACAAATTTTTAGAATCTAACATGCATTCCATGTGATGTAAATAAATGATAATAAATATATAGTAGTATATGAATACAACATATTAAAATTATTAAAACTAATTTTCCTATGTTCATGGGTGGATCCACAATAAATTTCTTATAATTTATTGAATGTATAAAAATTTGAACAAAATGACATATTTAGTAAGTAAGAATCATTAAAGAGGATTTAATCTATGTAAAACATTGATGTATAGTACACTATTTTGATGTACTATACATGTGTGTGATCTAATTTTATAATTGATATCCATATCATTTTATGTAAAACTCAGAATTTTATATAGGTTAAACCGTATTCCAACACTCATAGATATTTTCCATATAGAATGAAACTATTGGTTACATGTATCCTTGGGGACCTTGACCAATTGCATCAATAGAAATATAGCGACATAACTAGTTGAAAATAAATCTATTCCCATGGTGATATAGTCATGGTCGACCATGATTGTGGCTATAACCAACCTATGTCTCCTACCATTCATGGCCATAGGTTGGTCCAAAATTTCCCACACTCATGGTTGAGGCATGACCATGGACGTAGGTGGTCTGAAAATTCCCTATCACCATAGTCATATTCGAACATGGCTGTAGGTCTACCCACACAAGAATTATAAATATTTTTTCTTATGTGAATATGCATGAAATAATCTATAGTAATGAATTACCATGATTATATATATACACCATAAATGGTTGATGGTTTACTGGTAAGGTAGTTTTATATAATGAAAGGTGGAAAATAGCTAAAATTCAACACAGAACATATTTTTACCGTATTACCATGGGTATGCTTAATAAAGAAATAATGTCTCTTCATTACTTAAGCCTATTTCCATGGAAATCACCTGTAAAAATAGGTTAAACACCTATTTCAATATCCTCCAGGTTTATTTCCATATTAATAGTCTCGATGGGCTTTTTAAATGTGCCTGTAGGTAGTAAAAATAGTCAGAAGGCCTATTTCCGAATGCCCATCCTAAGACAATAGGTAAATTTTACAATAGTTCTTTATTCAAGATAATTTTATCTATTAAGATCACTAAAAATACATGACTATATATATCCTATTAGATGATATGTACTTCTAATGATCATGATTCCATTGGTTTAACTGTCATTGTTTGTATATAGATCCTTACCACAAACTGGTGCCTGAAATTATTATAAACACAAATATCATTAAATAAATTCAATTTCTCTGAAACTAGTCTTCATATCCCAATAAAAATATACTCCATGAAGGTTTTCTTCCATGACAGTCCTATGTTCAAAACCAATTATATTTTCAGAATTAAATTATGTCGAATGATGTGGACTTCTTTCATTTACATCCTTATTGTATTTATAGAGTTAATATCATATATAAAAAAATTATATATTTATTTAATTATATTTCTATGAGATTAGTTTTCATTTATTAATGGTTTCATCATGAAAAACACAAAAAATTAATCTATATATAAAAATGAAATAACGATAATGAGGCTAAGAAAAAATTATCTTAATCTATCAAATCATATATTATACAAAGATCACTAGTCCCCATAAATAAAAAAATTGTTCTTCTATGAGGATTTGTTAACTCCACAATGGAATCATGTTTAAAAATTTATAATAATCTTCCTCATATGTAACTATAATGTTATAACATGTGTTCATTTGAGGTTGAATGCACTGTGTCCATAAAACCAAAATTTCAAATGTTGATTCACAATTTTGGATAAAATATTCATATTATTTAAATTTAATTGCAAATTTATATTCTAATAATTTATAAATTTTGTGAATTATAAAATTTGGGGCATGTGATAATTAGGATTCAAATATATTTATTATATAACATTGTCAACATCAAAATCAAATCTAAGTAAATCCATGTAGTGATAATTAATCTCTAAACACAAAAATATCCCTTTTTAATTAGTTTATGAAATTAATTAATAAATTTTGCGACTTAAAATTTATTTATAGTCATATAACATAAACTCATTCTATTCTAATTTTTTTCCAGAAATCCAATTCATATATCAAAAAATTACACATCCAATAAATAAGAGTCATGATTAATGATATAAGAAAAACATTATATATAATAAAAGATGAATGTGTGAACATAATGGAATCATAAATAAAAATCAAATAACATATCCATTCAAGTAAACTTCATTATAAATTCTAAGAAAATGATATAATCCTCTCCACACCATTATAAATATCTAATTATTAATTCATGTCAAACATGTATGGGTGAAAGAAATATCCTTAATCATATTTCAAACAACTATCTTCAATATTAGAGAACTTCGAACCAATTTCCATTTTAGTTGATGTGTGTTTTATCTAATTTGTAGCGATATCATTTTTTCTAAAAATTCTACCATCAGAATCCACAACATAGTGAATATATCTATGTCATGTTTTCCAAATATACTAAGATAGAATTATATGTCAAAAAATAACGACAAAGCCATTGAATATTTTTTCATGTGAAAAAATATATATCTAAAAGTATATATATTCACCACTATATAAATTAATATACAATGGAATATTTTTATTATGATCTCCAAAGTTAACATCGAGTAATACAATATTTTATAGTTTTTGTCTCATAATTTGTTCTCAATAGCTCCATTTTACAAGACTACACAACAATGATATAATCTTATATTGTTATTTTTTGTTAGTCATTTCCATCAACTCTATTTATCACGAATAACTCAATACGTCATAACTATTTTATGTATTTAAAATTTTCAATATTTTACTATAACCATGATGTAGTTCCTCCCTCACTATAGTGTGGTTTCCCAAATTCAATAAATATAAATAATTTAAAATTGATAAATTAATATAAATAAAACCAACAATCTAAATAACTAAAATTAGAATTGGAACTACATAATGATGTTATAATAATAAAATAAATAAATATATGATATATCACTAAAAATTATACTGCTTATAGTTTGAAACTCTAAAGCATTAGGCAAAAATGAAACCCTTAATTATATAATATTTAAATAATATCACATACACATGCAATATGAGATGAGAACAAAATAAAATTTTCCCAAAGAGGAAAAACTTTTATGGTGTTTTCATTCATATTAATAAATAATATACCATTGAAATATTATATATACAAAATAAAAATAAGTCGATGAGGTTATATCATTCATTTTTTCTAATATCAAAATTTGAAAAGTAGTTTTCTTGGGAATCTAGGAATCATATGGTTTTACTATGATAGGATAATACGTGTAACTACTGGGTTTTCAACGAAGATTCAATTAGAGAAATAAAAATATAAACATTTGATAAAAAATTTTAGAAATAAGAAAATTTTAATAAAAATTTTAATAAAAATTTTAATAATGAGTGGGAATATTTTACTCAAATGGAGAATATTCCTTAGATAAATTTAAAATTTGGGATAATAAGTTTTAAAATGGCGAAAATCAAAATTATACTCAATTTGTTTTATTAATGTCTTAAAAATATAATGTATAATCTTGAAGATAAGTCTATTTTGGATTTGATAAAACCTAATGGAAAATAGAACCAAAGTTAATACTGAAAACTAGTATAACAGGGACGAATATTGAGTTGGGTATATATGAAAAGTAAATGTTATCTACATAGATGATACTATCCAAAGAACTTAAAATTTGGTGTATATTATAATGGAAGAATTGTTTTTTTAGAAAAAAATCATATTACATTTAGAAGAGACTAGGGGAGATTATGGTGAATGATTACAACAAAAGTGGTTGAATTCGATTTTATCATAATGAAATTTTATATTCCACTGTTATTATTATCATGATTTAAATTCAAGCCATATTATTTAATTAAGGTATTAATTTTCAATAATAGAGAGAGAAATACTCCTAAATTATTATAGTGAAGTCAATGTGATGACCACTCCACTTAAATATTTTAAATATTTAATAATCAAGAGTAATATTAACAAGGATAATTTATTGGATGTTTATCTTAATGAATGTGATGGGGTGGTAACCTAGAACCTTGATAATGGGTTATCTTCCTTTTTAAAATGACAAAAAAATTATTGAATGACTTTATGAAAAATAATTATATAACATTAATTTTGAGCGATGATATAGTTCTAATAATGATAACTGGAGATGATAAAAATCAATGGTACGGGAAGGAAAATAATTGATGTGGTCTATGTTAAATGGTTTAGCTATAATATATTGAGATTTAGTAAATTACTGAACATAAAATTGAAATTAAATACACCAAAAGGAAATGAATAATCAGTAAAATATGTATGATAACATCCATGGGAAGTATTTATGTCCTGATATATAGAAGGATATTGAGGGTCTTATCATATGATGTATTATATGACAATGGGTTAAGGATTGGCATCAATCACTTGAAATATTCTCTTGCCATTACCTATTTCTATGTGGATGTGGGATATTTTGGTGATGGATTTTGTGACAGGTCTTCAATGTTCACCTCATTATAATTATAAATAGTTTGTTATATTTGATCAATTTACCAAAGTGGATCCTTTTTGTATAATCCCAATGACCTAGTCTATTAATAAATAGATCATGTTATATTTTAATTAGTATAAATTATATCTATATGTTGTGATAAGGAATATCATATCCAATTGGAATGCCCTATTTTTTCATGCTTTTAGCATGGATTACAAAATAAACTTAATATGTTGGTATATTTGACTACTATATAATGAAATTAGACTAATGGTCAGTGTGATTATATTAACCGAGTATCATAGGGAATGCATCATGTGAAAATAATATATATCATCTATTCATGGGAAAATTAATACACCTAATTAGAGTGAAACTATAATAATAGTTATTAAGAACTGAGTCATATGGAACCCTTTAAGGCCATATATAGAAATATATATGAATCACCTATGTTTTTTCTAGTATAAATCATAGATAAAAATCATATAGTCTGGGATATTGTTCCACATAACCTCATACGCATCTCCCCTTATAAAAGAGGATACTAAATAGTTGTTAGGGATTTAGAGGCCATGTTGGGGGACTATTCCCTTAATAACATGTTTCCAACAATTGTAAACACAAAAGAAAAAAATACTAAATAACTGAATCAATAATTACCATATAAGTATATGGAAAAAAATAAAGGAAACAATACCCATGTAGGTATGAGATGACATAAACAAGTAAAATACAGTGGATTCATCGTGTACTAACTATCTTTCCAGGAACACCGATCCTAGGAACTTCGATGCCATTCTAGATGATATTGTAAATTAATCCAGTTGCATAATTTTAAAAAGGCTACATAGTTAATATGATGAATCAAAAATTTCATTGATTGATATCCATAATAATATTACCACTAGGTTACATATACCATATATGACTCAATTATCTCATGATGGATAACCACATACAATCAAAAAAATTGGTACAAGTTATTTCAACACTAAACCATCTCATTGTGGATGGACACCAAATAATCAACCCAAAATAAAATATCATCACATCAGAAAAAATTATATTTCTCACTTGATAAATATTAAACCACATTGAAATAAAGTTACATAATACATTTCTCACAATATACACACACACCAAATATCATATCAAGTCTTATATATTTACATAAAAGTTTAAACATGGTAATGACCTCCCACCTCAAGTGTATCTAAAATAAAATATCTATTATTCACCATGTTTACAAATACAAACAAATGAAATTACTATAATTGAGCACAAATTCATCACATGATAATTGTTCTATGAAGATCCTTCAAGAAGGAATCATCAAGGTTTAAGATTTTATTAGACTTATCAAACAAAAAATACTTCAAAGAAATAATATTATATTGGATAGGTGGGGTGAGGAAATTATAGTGGATCTAGGTTCATACCCCCTCCATGTTGTAAGAAATACTAATAAGATCATTATCTATACACTAAATCCTTTCTTGGAATATCTTCTTTAGGGTTCTTTTTGACAGAATATGAGACAATCATGTAGAAGAATGACGAAACAATGAAATAAAATTTATTATAAGATCCAATAATCCAAGAGACGATTTAAACATGTTCCAAATAGAAATGAATCCATAAAAATTCACAAATTAGGATCCTGATTAAATATCCATAGTTATATGAGGAATAATTAGAATTTTAAGGGAGATTCTAAGTTAAAATTCTAATTTTTGACATTAATAAATCATTCAATCATACTTTGGCCTCACATTTTTCTAAATCGGGTTCCATCAATATAAGAGTCGTTGTATAAACTTAGGACATTTCACATGGATTAGTCACAATGTTTATTAAACCATGCCCCAATCATATGAACTCTACTATCTTCAACATCTCCATTTACATAAAAACCTATAAATTGGAATGGTTTCTCGAAATAGTGAAAAAACTAAGCACCCTAAAAAACACTTCTAAAATTACCCATAATTATCCCGAAACTCCCCAATTACAAAACCCAAAAAACCATATCTCAAACAATATAAATATATGATAAAAACATGTAAGGGAAAGAATAATGAACATTCTCAATATGAGTGTCATTAAAAGATCATCTAATAAAGGACTTTTTACCCTCATAAGGAATCACTAAGATTTCATATAGAATAACATAGGCCACTGAGCCTATACAAGGGATTCCCACTCCCATGACTCTCCCTAGATTAACCCATGTTTCCAAAAAACATGAACATAATGTTCCATCATCTCACACATTAAATTTTCACTCTAATAAAAAATAAAATCCTTATTTTCCTATTAAATTTATTTTCCTTAAAATCAGAATCCTCTCAATCAATCACATGTTCAGGATGTTGATCATACATGTGGATCTAAGAAAACTGAAAAAATTCATACATACCCAAATGTTAAGGAGGAATGTTAAAGTTATATTCCACCATTCCTGTATTTTTTATGATCTCAAGTAGTCACCCAATTGTGGTGTTAACTTACCCGCCTTCAGAAACTACAAGTTCCCCAACCGTGCTAACACCTTTAAGAATACTCAGTACCCATGAAAAACACCAATAGATGTTTCCTTTAGTTGAAATATGAAAAGAACCTACTCTGAGTGGTAAAAAAATATAATAAAAAAGATATTTTTTTATATTTCCATTTTAAATAACATATTATTTTATACCATACACCACACAAAACCTTGAGCACAAATGAACTAAAAAATTATATTATTAAAATATAAATATTATAACATAGCTATTGGGTTGGTGGATATGAATATGAATAGCCATATTATGAAGTATATGTAGAATGCTCTTATAATAAAATTTAATAATCAATCCTGAATTTAATATTACATGGTTATAAATAATGATAAAATATTTTAGAGGTGAAAGAATTACTTTCTCCAAAATCACTTTTTTAATGTGAACAAAGTATTTTTAATATAATAAATTAAAATAATAAGTATTTAAGAATGAATTTAATAAAATTAATAGAATATATATTTAATAAAATATTTTAGTATTCATCTAATGGATTTTACTAGTCATTTAATTAGAATAAATTATGTTTTATTCTTAAAAAATTGTACTTTTATAAAAATGGTTTTCATTTTGTTTTGCAAGTTTATATTAAAATAAATTTCCTATAAGTTTATAAATTTTAGTTTAAAAATCAATTTAATTTTTTATATCATCATTTCATAATATTCATAGGATGAATTTTCTAAATTTTTGATATAGTTGTTTTTATGTGAATACTGAAAATATCGATTTATTAAATATTGTAACTATTTTGAAATCCCAATGATGCTTACATGAATTTAAAATTCCAAATAATTATTTCTCAACAAAGTATGTTATTTATGATAAATATAAATTTTTTAAAAACATTATTATGAATTTGGAAACACATTCTTGAGTTTTTAAAACCTAAATTATATTTTATCACTACTAAAGGAATATTGTTGTTTCTTTGTATTTAATGGTATTATTGGAATGTGACATTTGGTTTTGGAAAGATTATTTTGAAAAACAATATTTACTATTTTTATTAGTAATTCAATGAAATCAAGTGAATAAACCTTACCCAAAGTTTTTTGGGACTAATAAATATAAAATCCATTTAAAAAAAATAATGTGTGCTTATTTGAATTAATTTCTATCACTTATAGAAATTGAATCAAGAAAATTTTATTTAGTATTTATAATTATGAGGTTTAAATTTTGTTAAAAGGTTCTCTTTATTTTCAAAATGAGAAATACATTTCCTTGTATGAAACTTATCATTGAGGTAATGTAAAAAAGATATAACAAGGGGTTAATATGTTATATAAGTATCAAAATTACTAAGAAAATTATTAAATGTCATTTTTTGATTATATTTTATCCTTAGAATAATTATATTTTATATGAAGGTATTTTTTTCCATTTTCTTGATTTTAATACATATTTTATTTTAATATTTCAAGTATTTACAGATTGACCACCCATATTACTTATAAAATGGAACCAACTTTCATCCATTAATCACACTTTATGAGCCAATTAGTATATCCAATATCTACCCAGATCCCTTCATATTATTATTAAACATTACCTAGGTATTTCAGTATTACCCTAATACCATTCTATAAAGGCATAAGTTGTAAGACAAAGGAGGTCCCCCAAGTAAGAGGTAATCATATTACCCAACTCTTTTGAAGTTTATAACTTCATATACCTTCAATAAATATACTGTATATATCCTAAAATAATTACATCATTATATAAAATATTATAAGATATTATTATGATTATGGGACTATAATTTCCCATATTATTTCTATCAAATGGGAAACCAAATCATCTGTCATGCGTACATACGATCTACCTTCTCCACATAGCAGTGAAATTCATTTTTCATTACAACATTACTTGGATGGTTATTAAGGTCAAATAAATGAATATATTTTATATTTATTTCATAATTATTATTTTATATATATAATATATTTTCATCCTTTTTACTCTTCCATCCATTAGAGAATGAAAATGTCACTTATTCATATGTGTGGAGTAGGACCTCCATGAAGTGGTCTGATTTTTTGATCATGTCATCATTTAATTAATGATTATAAATTTTTATTAAATAAATAATAATGATAATAAATTAATAATTAATATTATATTTATGGTTTAATCAATACCACGATGTATGTACTATAACTACAAACTGAAACTTGTAAGAAAAATGGAACATGTAACACCCGAGATGATGATATTTGTATTGAATTTTATATAATTTGATGATAAAATGTTATAAGTAAATAATATAATATATTATAACTATGAATATGATATTTTATAGTTTTATAATAAATGTAAATTGATTATTTATGTTGTTATTAGTTCATACGAATCAATATTTACTTGAGTTAATGTTAATTTAGCTACATTTCCACATTAGTGAGACATGTTTTAAATTATGAAGCTTTTTTATTATAAAAGGTTTATATAATTCTCATTTGAAACTTTATATCATGAATAAATCATTATTTATGTTATCACATGTTTTTTATTTTTTTTCTTTTTAAAATGGTTTGATTCAAAAGTTAATATATGAGTAAGTTATTTCTTTAACAATCTCATTCTATTTAGGGATTGTTTATGTTTTTATTTTATTTGGATAAATTATATGATCCTAAAATCTTAAAACCCATATATTATACTCACATAGGTTTCTTTTTCAGTTTATTATGTTTATTTTCAATTTATTATCTTTTTTGATAAAGAATTATTTTGTAAGTTTCATTAAAGGGACTTTAATTTAAAAATAATATTGTAAATTCTTCAGTACAACTAATTTCTTATAATTCAAGGTTATTTTAATTATTTTAAGAATTTTATTATATATGATTCAATGGTAAATAAAATTAATTTTATATTCCATTTTAATTTAATCATAAAGGATTAAAATAGAATCATTTCATCATTTTACATACGGTTTTTTGAAAATAGAACAGAATAAGTGTTTTTTAAAATATATAGATCGAACTCCCTTTCCATCCGTTATAGAGATTATTTGTGATAAAGCCTCCTTTACATGTTTCCATGTTTTTTTTCAAAGAAAATATTTTTCTAAATATTCTATGAATATAGATTTATAATTATTTCAAAATATAAGGGTATTATTTTGATAAAGGAATGAACATAATTTTTGGAGTGATTTACCAATCAATTATAACATAATGTTTCATGGAAGTTATATTTAATGTTTTGATTAAAATATTTTGTTTTCTGAAAGTATTGGTTTCACTATAAAACAATCATATTTTATGAATCATTATCATTATAACATTCTTTATAGATAATGGATTATACCTTATTTTGAGATAATTCACTTTCTTATGACCGTATTCTCTTTCAGTCACTACTATTCATCAATTATTATATTTCTCCTTGATGAACATATTCTAAATACTATGGATTAATAGAATATAATTTTTCCCAATTTAAAATTTTCTAATTTTTTTTACCAATTATATATATGGTGTGAGTCAAATAATTCTTATTTAAAATGTATATTACATTAACAAAGTAAAAATATAATATTCTTTATTTAATACTGATAAATATTGATTTATATGGTATTTTTAGAATGAACATTATTGATCATTCAATATATTCAGAATCTATAGGAAGTGAAAGTAATGATTAATGAATTATAGTTATCCCTTTGATTCATCTGTAAGTCTCATGAGACAATATAACATTGAATGATGTATATGACGATGCTATAGTATCATCTCATAATAGTTTCTTAATAGGGGTATTCTTTACCTCTTAATGAATTATTTTTTGACTGAGAGTAATTTATGGAATGATTTATGATTACTTGGTTTAGGGATTTGTGGAAACATTGTGATTATTCATATTTTAAATTTTTTTTAATGATAGTTTTGTTTTCATAATACATTAATTTATAAGTTTATATTAGCCATGAATGTTAACTGAACTAATGTTTTTGATTGAATGTACTATTTTATTATTATCCACTAGTGATTATAACTTATTTACTCATGATAGCATCTATTGTATGTATCGTTTACTAAGAACTTGAGCTCAACAATTATTTTATCCCTTTACTCGTGATATAAAGATTGATTTTATAACGTATTTTCAGGGATGTAATAATTTATCTTAGGTTATGTTTTTATATTTCCAATGAAATATGGGAATAAAATACACACTGTTTTTCCTAATATTTTTAAATTGACTGATCATTCAGGGGTAATCCATTATTTTTGAACCAATTTATAAAAATATGAACCAACTATGGGTTACTAGATTTTGGGTATTACACTAATTGATTTCAAATTAACTACACCAATCAAAATGTTTCATGAACTAGTCTCACCTCGATCTCATATGAATCAAACATCACAAGAAAACACAATGGTGAATAACATGGTTAAACATAAATTTTCCCAAGTTGATAAATCAGTATGGAAGCCTAAAATTTAATTTTATATTCAAAATATTAACAATATATATGGTCATCTAATGGTCTAGTTAAGTCAAATTAACAATCTCTAAGAATATCCTCTAAAATCTGGACCATCCTCTAAGATTATCTCTCTATACATGGGTGGTTTTTTGTGCTCACCATCAACTATGATCCCAGTTCATTCTATAGGAGTTTCAAAAAAAAAACAACATGAAATGTGCATTCTGATATGATAAAATACTCATAGGAACACCATGCAGTCACTGTATTTCCCTCAAATATAGATCACTTAACTCATTATTATGTTTTTTCTCAAATAAGAAATAATTGTGCATCTTACATCAACCATTCAACCACTACCCACACTATATATTTACTCCTAATATTCACATGTAGTCCCATGATAAACTCCATGAACACATTATCCTATTTATATATGGGAACTGGAAGAAGATACAACAATCCACTTGGTCACTGGGGTTCCACTTTTACCCATCGACAAGTGAGGCAATGGTCCATAAACCCTATAATGTCTTTATTTAAGATTGAACACCAAAAATCATGTCTCATGTCATGATACATCTTGTCCAATCCTTGATTTACTACCAAATATGATGTGTGATTGTATCTAATAAGTTCTTCCCACATAGAAATGGTAACCACAACTCAACCATGAATATGGAGTATTTCATTCCCATATAAGGACCATTATGGAACATTATCATATCCCATCAATCATTTCCACATCACATGGATGTTTTAATCAGAATCATGGAAAAACTTCAATCGATCCTCTAAAGAAAATGTGATGAATAAAGAAGAATATGCTACCTTATCATGATCCTCACAAAACCCATCCAACAATCTTCTAACATGATTATCCATTATCACCACTCTTTTTAATATCATGTCCTAAATTGCTTTATTTTAATCCGGAGAGAGTCTTCAAAAATAGTTCCCATTCTTGAGGAATATACCATCTCAATGTAGAATGTTTACAAGTAATATACCCAATATTTATTTCCTAGTTTTTTTCACACTAGGATAAAATGTATCTCAATCTTTTATGGTTTCTGTAGATGCAAAATCTCAAACCAAAGGGATGATGAATCCAAAAATTAAATAAATGAACCAAAATAGGAAACTAAAAGACATGACTAGGGTAGTTCTATTCATTGGTTTATAATGGAGGAGGCCCATGAAGACACTACATGATCTTCCTAGATTAGTACATCCCCAAAACAAACTCTTTAAGTATAAAAACTCATTGTTATATGAATATTGGGATTTTGAAGAGTATGAATGTGGTTGGATATCAAAAACTTCTTTTGTTCCTGAAAATAATCTTCTCCCATATTCACCAACTCAAATTTCACTCCATTATTGTTCAGAGTTTGTATAGATTCTTTCAAATGATAATGGTATTGAATAAACCATCTGTAATATCTGGAAAATCCAAGAATAATCCAAATATCAAAGACATTTTTAGGTCATTCCCATTCCATCACAACTTCAAACTACATCAAACCAAGTGATATTCTTAGTTTAATGATCATTTGTTAGAGAAGATTCACCTATTTAATCTTTAAATTATATTAATAGAACATGTCCTAAATTCAATTCACTCAAAGTGTTCTCAACAAAATCTCTATATGACTATCATGTAAATTTTTCCTGTGAGATTAAATCATGATATCATCAATAATGAAAATGATAAAGGATTATAGGTTTGGGTGAAAAATCTTCTTTATTATACCCACAAACAACTATGATGAATTTTTAAACCTGAACGACATGAAGGCATACACAGAGGATCTATACCTGGTACTAAAAATAAATTTTAACACATCATTAGACATCAAGAAAGGATGACAATAGTCAAATCACATGTCAATATTAGAGGAACATTGGGATCCTATCAATTGATCGAAATAATAATCTATTCTTAATAGTGGGTACCTATTTCCATGATGTCTGTATTCAGATTTCATTTATAAACACATATTTCAATACTACCACACACCTTATTAGTGAATTGGAATATAAGACACCAAATGAAGATTTCTTGGCCAAATAAACCCCTTATCCCCTATATACAAAAGTTTCACATCTAATTCCTTCAACTCGCCGGTGCCATGCTATATAAAGAATTTATATCAGCTCTGCACCTTGTATAAGATAAATCTCAAACTCAATCCCATTTCAAAAAGAATACCCATGAAATTATATGAGAAATAATATGGGGTCGGGTCCACCATAGAAGGAATAGTGGATGGAATTGATAGCTTGTCTACAATAGGAGCTATCCCTACCCCCTGCATGCTAAACATCCTAAAATTACAATGGTCCAGTCATATTCTACCTACTTCTAAATAAAAATTCCCTATCAAAACATACAAATTTTCTTTATTAGTGGAAATGGGTACTCACCTATAGTGAAAGTTTATAAAATCATGAAAACACATTAGCTATTCTATTATGAAGATAACAACAAATCTTGTCATTTTTTAAATAAAAAATCCCATTGATATATGTAGCCCAAAATCACAATAAGAAATTCTATAAATATATGAATATGATCCACTCCCTTTACAATAGTAATTTCTATGGATAAAAAACTAGGGGAGATCTTTTTTAGAGAACCAAAATTGATGTACATAGACATTACATTACATTTGCATAAACATAATACATGACATAATCAGACACCCAATGAACGTATAAGTTTCGTGTCTTTGGAAACTCAGAACATAATCATTTAATCCTGGTGAAAGATCTTCAACATCTCCCATAAAGATCTTCCCCCTTTTTTTCTTACCTAAAACCTTTCTTTAAATCATGGGTAAAATAAAACATATAAATGGTGAGCTCAAATTCTCAATAAGGGTAAACATGGAGAACATAAACAAACATATACATTTGAACTTCAAAATATGAAACTAATGCTTAAACATCAAAATATTGATTTGTGAAATAATTCTCAGCTGTACGTAAGGTATAGATCCTAAAATAACATGGGAATAAAAACATGTAATTGTGTAAAACCATTAAGCACATGATATGATTTTCATAGTAGCCAAGGAATTTCTGCCAAGACCATCATAAAGGAGAAAGTCCATTACTGAACCAGGTTTACATGTCGTTCCAGCCCTGTATTACTGAACTTGATTTACTTTCCATTCCAGCCATGTCTATATCATGAGATATAAATATTTACCCAATGCATTGGAGGGAGATATTGGTCCCACCCATCTCATAATGATATAATTCTTACTTGTGCCACAAAATAAACATAAATAATTCATCATAACCCAAATAATAAAATGGGTTTCATAAACAACATCCCATCATAACATAATCCATATAAAACAAATAAATATCATTTCATTATAAGAAGAATCAAAACATGTAAATAATAGAGACCTTATACTTGAAACATAATTATACTAAATAATTTCATCTTAGATGGAAAATAGTTTTGACAAAACAATTGAAATGAATTCTTGAGGAAAACATCCTTTCTTCTTCAAAATCATTTTCTTTTCACAAAAATGCCATGTAATTAAAAAAAGTATTTTGTTGAAAATAATCATGAAATCATGTAGAGGAATCTTCATGGAAATAATGCATTATGAAACGGTAAAAATCCGTTCATGTCGTATAAGTTAAAAAACAATCTTCTCGTACTTTTTCCAGAAATGTCAAAAAGTGTCTCGTATGGTAAAAAAAAGAAATATTCCTTCCATACCACAAAGTAAAAGTCAAAAAGGGGTAAACATGACTTTAAAAATATATGTAAGAATATTAAATACTTTATGAAAACATTTTTATAAAACATGGAAGTGGATGATAAATATATCCCAAGAAAATACTTACGTACAAACAATCTCAGATAAAAATAAGATTGCTCCCTTAACTTACGTCCAATTTCTTCTGTATGTGTCCGAGACTACTGTATAGTGGGTTTACACATATTATTATCTTGTTACATAATCATAATAATATTTATGATATCATATATGTTTCACTTATGACTTTATATTACCCGTTCATTTGTCAATTCCATGTTAAAGCAGTGTTTTGGGTAAAATCGTTTCATTTATCGTACGTGTTTAGAATTCTTTTTATTGATATTATTATTACTTATATCATGATTTAATTACATCCAAAATTTTAAACATTATTTATATACCATATATATTTAGTATATATATATATATACATAATAGATTGTTTAATGAAATTAAACACACCGTTCCTAGAGACGGTAGGCCGTACGTACGCATGAACGCTATTTTCATTTCCTTATTGAATTGAATGGAAGTAAGCATATGAAATATATATATATAAATAAATCTTGTAGAATTATTATGTTATGTATTTACTGATTATTTATTATATATATTTTATAATTATTCTTGAATGGTTAACATGGATAATGAATTTCATCGTGTCGTGGAGACGGTAATCCGTACTTACGCACGAGCGATGATATTGTTCCCACAATTATTTAATGGAATTGGTTTGGATGATATAATATATCAGAATTATTATCATGTTATAATTATCATATATAGTTATTCTTTAAACCATTATACCCAACCATGTAAGGTGGTGGTGGAAAAACATATTACACGACGGCATAGTGACGGTATTCCGTATGTACGCACGCGCATTGATTTTGTTTTTCATAGGATGGATAGAAGGTTAAATAAGGTTGATTAATATTTATAATAAAATATAAGTATATTAGTGATACTTATGTCGTTACTTTATTATGAAACAACAAAATAAGATAAAGTAGAAGAAGAAATGAATTTGAAAGAATCGGTAAAGGATATTACCTCTTCTTCGATGCGCCTCTTCTAATCCTCCTCTTAGGGCACTAAAGATGGTCTCTAAATAATACCAGGACCTCTAGTATGTTTCTATTGAAGTGTAGAAGATATATGGGTAGGTTTGTTCAGATCTGGAAGGCTCAAAGTGGTGTGAGGAGGATAGGGAGCAGGTTCCCTTTTATAAGAGAGGAGAGAGGCACTTTTGGAAACCTCAAAAATATTAATTTATAATAAACTCAAACCCCACTTAAAGACCACCAAAAATTACTCTAATACAAATATTAGATTATATATGGTTATAATATCATCAACCAATAAGATTTAGACACTTTTGTAATTTATTTTAAACCATATCAACTTGATTTATCATTATTTAATCTATTTAATTTTATTTATTGTAATAAAATTCTAAATTTTAAATTGATATAAATACTTACTTATGTGTTGTGAATTTTCCATAATTATATACATTATTGCATTTTAGATCATATAAATTTCAATTTTTAATTTTTAAATATTTCTGTGATTTTTAATCAATTTAATAATATGTTATTTTTATAAAATATCAAGAGTGTCAATTTTGACACTATTAAATTATTTGAATTTAAATAAAATCAAAGGAAAATATATATTCGATAAGAAATATTTCATAGATTACTAACATGTGATATTAATCTATAAAATTCATTTATCACATTAAATAGTTTATAAAATATTTATTTTACAGTTTTTAAAACTTGTTATTTGATATTTCTCTTATTAAAATAATTACTACAACATTTCTGTATAATTTGTTAATACACTTATATGTTTCATAAAAATTAAAAATAAAATCCTATGATAAATATAAATCAATTAAATTTCATAATAATACTTTTAATCTAATTTATCATCTTAAAAGAACAATATGTAAATTGTTATATTTATTAAGTTATGAAGGTCACAACATTGACATTATTAAAAATAAAAAAAATATAAATGTCATTATCTCTTTTATACGGCTCTAAATGGTCCCAAAGTTTACCATTGGATTATTATGGTATATATATACTCGACAAATATTTTTTGGTCAAGTGTTTGGGCCTTGTTAATGGTATTATTACTTTAATAAAAACTATATTATTGATTTTTCACTTAGTAAATAATTTCTGCACCATTAATATATAAGGTATTAAGGTAAATAAATATTTCCTAAAAATTAAAAATAAATAAATAAAACAAAGAAAAAAATTTCATATTTCAAATGAGTAATTATAATCTAATTTATATTATGTATAACCTTATATTAAAAATACTTTAATTATTAAAGTTTTAGTGAGACATATTTCACTCTCTTTTAAATAAAATAAATTAAAGGTCTTAATCACATCCAAGTGGGTTCCAATAGATTCTATTTCGACTCTAGTATGTTTTAGGATGAAATATAATCAACCAATAATATTAAGACAAGTTTTAGGGAAATTTTATTATATTATATTTACCCTTAATTACCCGATTTATCTTTAACTATGGTAAATAAAATTTACCGCAGTTACTATTTATAATGCCCAAAAACAAAAAGTAGCCTATTTACATAATTTTTACCCACTTATTCCAAATATGTAATCCATTTTTACAAATTCAATACATAGAAGTTTCAGTATTTAATTTAAAATTAATCCCGCTGTTGAGAAAACGGGTTTTAAACGTTAAAACATTGTAAAAGATTAAAATGATTTTACATATGAATTCAAGGAAAAATTAATGCTAATGACAACAATTTTATTAAATGATAAAAATATATTCCATTTATACTTTAAACCCATTCATTATTATAATTTAATCATATTAATTATCTTGATGAAAAAAAGTTGTCCTTAAGTTGAATTTAGCGTATTTTTACTATTCATCAAAATATGAAAGCTATCAGAAATATATCAAAACATCATACAATGTAAATTTTTATATCCTGATTCAAAAGAAGAATTTTATTTTGTACAATTTAACTTATAAACTTGTAAAAAATTAGATTTATAATGGGTGCTCCATCAAAAGGTGACAAAACTGCATTTTTTTGAAAAATACTTATTTTACCTGAAAATTTATTTTGTTCTCATAACATGTTATAGAATATTTGTAAGATGAATGATAATGTTATAAAATTCAAAATTTTATAACATTATTCATAACATCTAGTTAGTAATAATATTATAATAATATATCGTTGTTTAGTAAAACTCAGTATTGCGTACAATATACGCTATTGAGGAAGGTCGCTTTTGTGTGAAACACAAGCCAAGAATAGTGTTTGTGTATAGTACAAGCTAATACAGTGTTGTGTATAGTGCAATCTAATCTTGGTGTAGCTTACAACATAAGATATCAAAGAAAAAAATAATATATCTCATAAAATCTCAAGGTGTTAGATTCTACCCCCGTTAAAATGAATTTCTCCCTCGAAATTTGTCGGTGTTATAAATGGTTTAATACTTGAAATTTTCTTTTATAAAAAACCACATCATAAAAAGAAATACAAAAACTTCATTTTAAAAAAAGTAATGTTAGAAACATAATGGATACCCAAAGTAACTTATCACTGGGTTTCCACATTGGAGAATATAGGTGAAAAATATGGATGTGGAAGATAAATCTAACCATCATTCTTGGATGAAGAGTGGTAGAGAACATGGATCTAAAAAATCCAATAATCTCAAAGCCATAAATTTGTGATGATCTAAGGTACCATCTGATTCATCAGATATGAGGGCACTAGGAAAACATTTTTGGTTTTCAAGATCATTTTCCTAATGTTGAAGAATTTTTGAATTAAAAGAAATACTTACTTGATTTTGGTACAATATCATCATTGTTGTGCCTTGAACAATTTCCACTTCATCTCTTAAAGAAATAAATTTGAATTTTTCATTCGTTAAGTGTTAGCAGATCATGTGATAAATTTATAGTACATTCCATCTATGTCAAATATAAGGTTAGAAAAAGTTATATACATAAGTCCATTTATGGTGAGATTAATCGTATATAGTTCCAAAAATGGACTTATATATCATCTATCATATCGCTTAATAAAATAAAACTTGTTTCTACTAACCAGGGACTTCCTGTAGTCCAGTGGTAAGTGATAAAGGATTGTCACACTTCAGTTGTGGGTTCGATTCCCCTAACCTTGTCCGACGCGACGGGTTGTCGCCCGTCCTGTAGGTTGTCCTTTATCTAAAACTACACTATTATAACATCCAGAAATAATATTGAAAAAAGGTTCTATACTTAAACAGTATTATCTTATGCCCAACATAATCCATTTCAAATATTTAGGCTTATTCGAAATACTTCTATCCAAGATCATAGTATAAAGAAAACAATTACTAGAAATTTCATCAACCAAGAATGTGAATACCATCATTTATCCCCACATATATTATAAGATATAAATTTTTTCTCACATTCCAAACATGTGAATACCTTAATCATGTATTCTCTTGAAACATGAATTATCATATCACCTTGGTGAGAACATGAATGCTATCAAAAGTTAACTCTTTCTATATACCAAAATCCCAAAATTCCTATATACTCAAACCCTGATATCACTTTGTCCTTATATCAATCATGAGCTCATTAATACTATCAAAAATATTATTTTCTTCTTATCCCTTCATTATGCGCATATCATATGCTTTACAATAATATTTCAACCACTTTTCATGGTTACCGGTACCATATAAATATTAAAAATCACAATTAACAAATACATAGATATTCCAGTATACCATAAAAGTACCTCAACAACATTATTCTTGAATACCAATACATAAACACATCAATCCATCCTCTTCAATGATTGTCATGGAATAAGTCTTTCCTTGATTTAGAAGTATCCTCTTAGGTCAGGGAATTGAGTTGGGTAATGCCCATGTTCACCATAGATAAGACACTGAACTCCATAACAGTCTGTCAATCTATGACCCTTTTCACCACATTGATAACATCTTCCCCTCCATTTTATGTATTCATCAAGGTTCTTATTCCCTTCTTCATAAATATTAATCTTCCTATCTCTATGCTCCTTATCATGCGAACATTCATAAAAGTACATCTTCCTCTTACTTGATGACTTAAGAATACCACTAAAGTTCACCTTGTTAATCATATATCGTGATGACCGATTCAGCATAATTACAATATTTCTTTTCTAGGCATTACACAATTTCATTGCTCATAATCACCAATTTGTTCATCAGAATCAATGTTTATCCAATTCCTTATTGTTCCCTCCATTGACTAAATCACAAAAAGAATTGTGTGAGAGGAAAAAATAATTCTATAAAAACAACTTAATAAAGGGGGAGTACCTTAAATATCTAAAATATTACGTTTAATTATATGATTGTTACCGTATTTCTAGGACTATAACCCATACTTATACATAACCTTAGGGACATCCCTAGATATACCTTATAAATATCTCTAGGCATATCACTAATGTTTTCTCATCCTAGTTTCTAAAGTTTAACTAAACCTTTGCTCTGATACCAACTGTAGAGATCCAAACTTGACATACATAGAAATTACATTAATTTTACAGAAACATTATACATGACATAAATAGACGCCCAATGACCGTAGTAGATTAGTGTCTTTGGAAACTCGGAACATAATCTTCTAATCCTGGTGAAAGATCTTCAACATATCCCATAATGATATTTCCCCTTTTGTTTTATTGCCTAAAACCTTTCTTTAAATCCTAGGGAAAATAAAACATATAAAGGGTGATCTCAAATGCTCAATAAGGGTAAACATGGAGAACATAAAAAAACATATACATTTGAACTTCAAAAGACGAACATAAAGTTTAAACATCAAAATCTTGAGTCATGAAAAAAATCTTGGCAGTACGTAAGGCATAGATCATAAAATAACACGGGAATAAAAAACATGGAATTTTTGAAAACCATTAAGCACATGATATTATTTCCATAGTAGACAAGGTGTTTTTTCCAAGACCATCATAATGGACAAAGTCCATTACGGAACCCTGTTTACATGTCATTCGAGCCCTATATTACTAAACCATTTAACTTGTCATTCCAGACATGTCTATCTAATGAGATATAAATCATTACCCAATGAATTGGAGGGAGATATAGGTCCCACCCATCTCATAATTAAATCATTTTTACTTTTTCCACAAAATAAACATAAATCATTCATCATAACCCAAATAATAAAATGGGTTTCATAAACAAAATCCCATTATAACATAATCCATATAAAACAAATGGATATCATTTCATCATAAGAAGAATCAAACCATGTAAATAATAGAGTAATTATACATGAAACATATTTATACTAAATAATGTCATCTTAGATGGAAAATAGTTTTGATGAAACACTTGAAATGAATTATTGAAAAAAATATGCTTTCTTCTTCAAAATCATTTTCTTTTCACAAAATTCCATTCAATTTTAAAAGAAAAGAGGTTTTTTGAATATAATCATGAAATCGTGTAGAGGGAGATTCATGGAAATAACGTGTTATGAAACTGTAAAAATCTGTTCATGCCATATAAGTTAAAAAACAATCTTCTCGTACTTTTGCTGGAAAAGTCAAAAAGTGCCTCGTATGGTAAACAATATAAATATTTCTTCCAAACCACATAGTAAGAGTAAAAAAATCTGTAAACATGACTTTAAACATACATGTAAGAATAGTAAATACTTTATGAAAACATTTTTATAAAACATGGACGTGGATGATAAATATATCCCTAGAAAAAACTTACGTATAAACAATCTCAGATAAAAATGCGATTGCAAAATTATCCCTTACCTTATGTCCATTTTCTTTCGTATGTGTCAGAGACTTCTATATAGTGGGTTTAAACATATTATTGTCTTGCAAAATAATCATAATGATATTTATGATATCATATATGATTCACTTATGATTTTATATTACCTGTTCATTTGTCAATTCCATGTTAAAACAATGTTTTGGGTAAAATCGATTCATTTATCGTACGTGTTTGGACTTCTTGTTCTTGATATTATTATTAATTATACCATGATTTAATTACTTCCAGAATGTGAAACATGATTTATATATCATATATATTCAGTATATATATACACATAATAGATAGTAAATGAAATGAAACACACTGTTCATGGAAACGGTAGGCCGTACGTACGCATGAACGCTATTTTCATTTCTTTATTGAATTGAATAGAAGTATGAAGATGAAATATATATATATACATAAATCCAGTAGAAATATTAAAATATATATTTCATGATTATTTATTATATATACTTTATAATCATTCTTGAATGGTTAACATGGATAATGAATTTCATCGCGTTGTGGAGACGGTAATCCGTACGTACGCACGAGCGATGATATTGTTCCAATAATTATTTAAAGGAATTGGTGTGGATGATAGAATATCTCAGAATTAGTATCATGTTATAATTATCATATATAATTATTCTTTACATCATTATACCCATCCATGTAAGGTGGTGGTGGAAAAACATATTACACCACAACGTGGAGACGTTATTCCGTACGTACGCACACGCGGTGATTTTGTTTTTCATAGGATGGATAGAAGGAGAAATAAGTTTGTTTCATATTTATAATAACATATATGTATATGAGTGATATTGATTTTATTAATTTATTATGAAACAAAAAATGGAGATGAAGTAGAAGAAGAAAAGAAATTGAAAGAATCGGTAAAGGATATTACCTCTTCTTCGACGCGCCTCTTCTAAACCTCCACTTAGGGCTCTAAATTTGGTCTTTGAAAAAAAACCGAGACCTCTAGTTTGTTTCTAGTAAAGTGGAAAATAGAAATGGGAAGTTTTTTTCTGATATTGAAGGCTCAAAGTGGTTTGAGGAGGAGTGGGAGGAGGTGACCTTTTATAAGAGAGGAGAGGGGCACTTTTGGAAACCTCTAAAATATTAATTTATAATAAACTCAAAAACCACTTAAAAACCTCCAAAAATGACTCAAATCCGAATATTAGATGAGATAGGGTTTTAATATCATCAACCAATAAGATTTAGACATGTTGGTAATTTATTTTAAAACTTATCAACTTGATTTATCATTATTTAATCTATTTAATTTTATTTGTTGTAATAAAATTATAAATTATAAATTATTATAGATACTTACTTATGTGTTGTAAATTTTACATAATTAGATACATTATTACATTGTAGACCATATAATTTTTAATTTGTAAATTTTAAATATTTTTGTGATTTTTAAACAACTTAATAATATGTTATTTTTATAAAATATCAATAGTGTCAATTTTGACACTATTCAATTATTTGAATTTAAATAAAATCCAAGGAGAAGATATATTTGATCCAAAATATTTAATAGATTCCTAATATGTCATGTACATCTAGAAAATTTGTGGAGTATATTAAATAGTTCATATAATATTTATTTTATTATTTTTAAAACCATTTATATGATATTTCTCTTAATAAAATAATTACTACATCATTTTTGTATAATTATTTAATATACTTATCTGTTTCACAAAAATTAAAAATAAAATCCTATGATGAAGATAAATCTTTTCGGATGTGGACAAAAAAGCTGGGGGCTTCTCCTTCATGGATTGTAATGCGGGTAGCTCGAGAAGAATCATACGAAAGGGTCGGGTTGCACATGTATCGGCCAATCAAGCCGCCGTTGAGGAAAGGGTAAAATTGTGTAAATTTTATGTTATTTCTCGGGTTGTGATTCCAAAAGGGGTACTGACTTGGAAATTTCATGACCTCTCAAGCAGGTTGGCTGAGATTTAGGGCTTCAGTGACTGGAAGATGACAGCCATGGGTAGAGGATTTTATCATGTGGTCTTCCCCTCTGATGAATGCAAAAGGTGCACTTGGAGCTTGGGATCTGTTCCTCTACATCCTGGATTCCTTCAGGTTCTTGAGTGGGACCAAAACTTTGATCACATCTTGGTTAAAAAACACCTTTTCCCAGGTATGGATACGCATTCATAAGCTAAGCTGGCTCTATTGGCATCCACAAATTCTGTGGGATATTTCTTCCTCTGTTGGGAACCCTATTAGACTTGATAAACAAACAGAAAATCCTAGCTTTGGTCACTATGCTAGGATCTTACTGGAGGTAGAAATGTGAACTACCTTAGTGGAAGAGGTAGTCTTTACTACTAGGGATGATAGCATCAATCTTGGAATTGGTTATGAGAGAAAGACAGAATTCTGCCTTAATTGTCAAATCTTTAGGCATTTAATTTCAGAATGCAATAGGAATATGATATGTTTTTCTTGAAACTATAGAGGGAATGATTCTTGGAGTTGTTGAAGGAAGACAGATGATCAGGGTCATTTAAAACCTAACACAAACATTATCAATGAACATGATGTGATTGACAAGGTGGATGCTCAAAGACCCAATGCTGATGTTTCCCCTTCTGATGAGGACATGAATCATAGTCTAGAGAACCCACAACAGGAGGTAGCCACAGTACAGGTGGTGACTAACATACAGGAGGTGACCACATTGTATGATGTTGACACTGCTAATGCAATGAGTAAAAGTCAGTACACTCAGTATGAGGGTGATGTGCCTGCTGGTCAGGTGGTTATTGATCATGATTCTGTTGATAAAGGCGTATCAATAGGGAATGACTGTTATAATCCACATGTGGTTGAGAGATCTAGTGCTCAGATCACAACTGAATCAGTGTTTCATGACCCCTGTGGGAGGAAGTCTAATTGCATAGCTGACTTAGGACTCAGAAGAACATTTCTCACAAGTACCTTCATCTAAAGTTGTAAGAAGGAAGTTACCTGCACCTCTTAAAATGCCTATTGATTTAGGGAACTGGTTTAAATCTCTATCTATTGATGAAGATTGACATGGAGATGATTTTAATGATACATTGGATGAGAATAAGTTAGATCCTATGTAATTCTTAGCTCCAAGCTATGCTGGACCTTGCACTAGACATAGGTATTCTAATCAATGATGATAATCTTCTGGAACTTCCAGGGTCTTGGGAATTCTCCCATGGTCAGAACCCTGAAACATATTATAATGACCAATAAACACATGTTAGTAGGTATTACTGGTCCAATAATGAATTTTAAAATATGTATGGATTTTAATTGGAGTACTATGGGCTACTCACTTGTTTCAGCTAATCAGCATGTGAATGGGAATGAAACTTTATGGGTTCTAAAACACAATAATGTCATCATTGATTCCTTTAAAAATTATCAGCAGTCAGTAACATTATTTTGTTGCATTCAATGAAATAATTTTTGTGTGACCTTTGTGTATGCTTTCAATCAGTACATTAGAAGGAGGACATTATGGGAATCCCTTCTTAATATTTCTGACAACATGTCTACTAGATGGATTCTGATTGGATATTTCAATACCATTCTGAGGCCATAGGAAACAACTGGGAGAAACATTTTTAGAGATTCATCTAAATATTTCACTACCTGTATTGATCAATATAGGTTGCATGAAGTTCCAATTTCAGGTGTGGATTTTACTTGGAGCAGATACATTTTGAATGGGAGGAAGGCAAGTAAGTTAGACAGATTTCTAATTTAGATGGATGACATAAGTGACTTGATGGATGTTTCTGGGATGACTCTTCCCAGGATTCATTCAGATCATAATCCCATTATGATTGATCAATGTTTCAGTAGTCTGAAGTCTGCACCTTTACCCTTCAAGTTCAATAATGCTTGGTTGGTTGTTCCTGGATGTAGGGAAATAATCTCATAGTCTTGGAAAACATATCTCATAGGTTGCTCTTTGTTCATTCTGACCTCTAAGATGAAAATTGTTAAAGCTGGACTCAAAGGGTGTAGTAAAAAATCTTTCTCCAACATTGTTGATGATATTAAAGAAACTGAATCTCATCTCTTAAGCTGTCAGAAAAGGAACATGCAACAGGACACTCCATCTCAAGAAGATATGGAAGATGTTTCAAAGCTTGATAGTCTCTTGACTATTAATGAGAACCTAGATTGAAATCAAATCAATGTTAAGTGGCTCAAGGATGGGTATAGGAACTCAATATTCTTTCGTTGCATGCACAAGGAGAAAAAGGTTAAAAGAAATTTTAGGGCTTTAAAGATTGATGACAATATGCTGACATTTGAAAATGAAATTATTAATGGTGTCACATATTATTTTTAAAATTTATACTCTGACTCTGGTGAGAACAGCCTTGACAAGATTATTAGATGTTTTGAAACAAATGTTGATGATAATTAGAATAGAAAACTTATTGAGGCTCCTTCCCAAAAATAAATACATTATGCACTTTTCTCTTTAAATATGGACATTGTTTCTGGTCCTAATTTCTTCAAAAACAAATTTTTTATGTTATACTGGGTTGTTATTCATAATGAAGTGATCAGTGCTATTATTGAATTCTTTCATCATTCCTTTATGCCATTTGGGATGAATTCTAATTTTATTGCATTGATCCCTAAAATGGAAAATGCATTGGATATTAACGATTTCAGGCGTGTTTCCATTGGGAATTCTATTCCAAAGTTAATCAGCAAATCATGGCTATATGGTTAGGTGATGTTGCTAAAAGGATTGTCTCTGATAATAATTTTGGCTTTGTACCTGGAAGAAAGATTCAGAATTGTCTTTTTATAGCTTTAGAATGCATTAACATTATGAAAAACAAAGTACCACATGGTAACATGGCCTTGAAGATTGATATATCAAAGGCCTTTGACACGATAAGGTGGGAATTTATCTTTTCAATTCTTAAGATGCATGGATTCTCAGAGAAGTTCATTGGTCTAATCTATACCATTTTGAAAAGTTCTCGCTTGTCCATTCATATCAATGGCTCCCCGAGGGGTTTATTTCAATGCACTTGTGGGGTCAGACAAAGGGATCCTTTATCTAGGCTTCTGTTTTCTATGGCTGAGGATTACCTGAGTATCTGTCTTCATTACCTTATCAAAACTGGTATTTATCAAAGAATGAGGGCATGAAGGAATCTATTTGATCCTACAAATTTTATCTATGTTGATGATATACTTTTGTTTTGTAAGGCTGACAAGAAAACAATTTTGTGCATCAAGAGTATCTTCTCACACTATGAAGAGGTTGCAATCTAGGTGATTAGCTGGAACAAATCCTTTGTTGTCTTTGGGGAAAGCATTAGAATTTGGAAGCAAAATATGGTTTCTCGTAGGCTCGATGTAAGAAGAGGAACACTTCCCTTTAATTATCTTGGGGTTCCCTTATTTGAGGGAAGGGTTAAATGTTCCCATTTAGACGAAGTTTCTCTAAAAATTACTAATCAGTTAGAAAGTTGGAAAGGGAATACCATGTCTCAGGCTGGATGAGTTTTCCTTTTCAACTCTGTTATTACATCCATGTTTGTCTACTCATTTTCCGTGTATAGATGGCCATCACTGATTCTAAAGGAATTGACTGGAATGATTCGGAATATCATTTGGACTGGATCAATCCATCAGAAGAAACTTGTTATTATTTCATTGAAGGAATGTATAAAGATAGTAAATATTGGAGGAATGGGAATTAAGGATGCTAGAATCTTCAATAATTTGCTTCTTCGTAATTTAACTCAGATTCTTCTCTCTAATCCTGACTTTTCTCTTGAATTTCTAGTTGGCAGGTTTGTGGACAGACTTCAAAATAGTAGGTGAAAATTTCTGAAATCATCTGTGTGGCCTTCAATTAAGAGTGGTGATTCATCAATAATGTCTCAGTCAATTTGGTTGGTTTCTCCTGCTTCTCATCTAAACTGCTGGAACACACCATGGTTGTCCTCCCCAATAAAGGATCATGTTAATGTTCCCTCTTCTCTGGGAAATATTTACACTTCTGATCTACAGGAAAACTCAAATTCTCATGATATCATTCCTAATAACCTTTGCATAGAAATTGATAACTATGTTTATGTTGATATTGACATTTTGATCTGGAAACCTGATCTCAGTGGATCATTTTCCAGTCAAGATTACTATAATATGTAGTGTGGTCGTATTTCCGGAATCCCTTCTTGGCTGGAAGGTTTTAGTCGACCATACATCTCCACCAATGATGTTATGTTGATCTGGAAGATCTGGAAAAATAGAATTCCCATTCAATATGTGTTGCAGCACACTGCAATCAACCTAGCCACAGTATGTCATTTTTGTATCAATAGTGATGAATCTCTTCCACATCTGTTTCTTCATTGTAATTTTTTTGTGTGTTTATGGAACGTTGTGCAATCAATATTAAATTGTTGTCTTGATTTCTTTTCTCTTGAATCGGTGTTAAGTTCACCCTTGAAGATTGATTTCAGTGAAAAACTGAAATCCCTGTTTACTGCTGCCATTATATTAGTTTTTTCCTACAGCTGGAAAGCCCATAATTCTATCATATTTAACAACGTAAATCCCTCATTCCGGGATGGTGTTCTGTATATACACCGAAAAATTACAACTGCTTCCAAGAACCAAACTGGATCCATGAACAATGATATTTTAGACTTTGTTATTTTGAGATCCCTTGGTGTCAGTGGTAGGGAATGGAAGACTAGAATGAACAAATACATTAGGTGGATTCCACCAATTTCAGAGTGGCTGAAAGGGAATGTTAATGGGGAGGTCGCCGGTGTACCGAGTCCTGTTGGGTGTGGTGCAGTTTTCAGAACTCATTAGGGCTTTGTGAAAGGATGTTTTTTCCAATATATTGGTTATGCTCATTCTATTGAAGCTGAACTGTGGGCAATGATCAAGGCTATCAGGTATGCAGTGTGTTATGGTTGGAATAGAGTATGATTATAGTCGGATTCATCTCTTCATGTGCAAATTTTGAAAGATAGATCTTGAAATGTTCCTTGGAGGATGATGCCCGCTTGGATCTCCTATCTTAGGCTTGCTGACAGCTTATGTCTTGATGTCTCTCATGCATATCGAGAAGCTAACCAGGTTTCTGATGCTCTATCTAAAAGGGCCATTATGGAGGTCAGTTCCTGTTAGTATTTTCTCCTTCCTGTCTATTGTGAAAATTTCATTAGTAATGATAGGAATGGTGTTTTTTATACAAGTCTTTGTATGGCCTCATATTTTTGAGTTTTATTGTACTGTTTACTCTTTTCTATTATAATTATGTTGGGAGCAGGATTCTACCTATCTCCTGAACCTTTTGGCTATTTCACTTTCTTTTAAATAAAATAAATTAATGGTCTTAATCAAATCCTAGTGGGTTCTAATAGATTCTATTTCGACTCAAGTATGTTTTAGGACTAAATATAATCATCCAATTATATTATGACAAGTTTTAGGGTAATTTTATAATATTATATTTACCCTTAATTACCTAATTTACCTTTAGCTATGGTAAATAAAATTTACCGTAGCTACTACTCATAATGCCCAAAAATAAAAAGTAGACTATTAACATAATTTGTACCCCTTGATTCCAAATATGGAATTCATTTTTCCAAATTCAATACACATAAGATTCAGTATTTAATTTAAAATTAATCCCGCTTTTGAGAAAACGAGTTTAAAAAGTTAAAACAGTGCAAAAGATTGAAATGATTTTACCTATGAATTCAAGGTAAAATTAATGCTAATGACATACATTATATTAAATGGTAAAAATATATTCTATTTATACTTTAAACCCATTAATTATTATAATTTTACCATATAAATTATCTCAACGAAAAAAAAATTAGTAAAATTAAGCGTATTCTTACTATTCATCAAAATATGAAGGTTATCAGAAAAATATCAAAACTTCATCCAACGTAAATTTTTATATCTTGATTCAAAATAAGAAGATTATTTTGTAAAATTGATCTTATAAACTTTAAAAAAAAAGAGATTTATAATGGGTGTGCCATCAAAAGGCGACAAAACTGCATTGTTTGAAAAATACTTATTTTACCCGAAAAAATTATTCTATTCTCATAACATGTTCTACAATACATGTAAGATGAATGATAATGTTATAAAATTCAAAATGTGGTTAATAATATTCATAACGGCTAGTTATTAATAATATTATAACAACATATCTTTGTTTAGTAAAACTTGGTTTTTCGTACAATACACGCTATAGAGGAAGGTCGCTCTTGCATGCAACACAAGCCAAGAATAGTGTTTGCATATACTAAAAGCTAATACGGTGTTGCGTATAGCACAATATAATCTTGGTGTAGCGTACAACATAATATATAAAAGAAAAAAAGAATATATCTCATAAAATCTCGGGGTGTTACATCTTTACTATCATATTTATACTATAAATACATTGAGTAGATGTAAAAGAATTTGATACTCACATATTAGACAATGAAATATAAATCATAGACAAAATAAAAACTGTACCTCTCACTATTTAGGGTGCCAATTTTATATTTTTTGAACCTGATTCATCATATAAACTCTATGTGTACGAGACAGAAGACCTTGTAGATACTATTCATAGCTCATATAGGCCACCAAATAATATGTATTCTGCGACTATTGTTGAGATTCCCTCCCCCCTCTATGGAATAAATTTATTGTAACAACACGACTATTATTTTGAGGTCCCCTTGATCAATCCCTTGATTCATATTTCTACCTATATTATCTTCGTAAAAGTATTTGTTACATATTCAACAAAATTTTTTGGAGGTTCTCTATCTCACAACAAAAGTGGGACTATCTCAGTTGAGCAATTTAGAACTTATGGTGATCCCCCTCTACCTTCTTTGGAGTCACTGAGGGGGACCAATTCCCATGAATGGAGAAGAATAACAAAAATGATGAATTGGTTCCCTTTAACCACCATAGTTCTACTCACCATCTCTCATCTTCCACGAATTATAAGACACACACAGAAATCTAGTTGAAAATCCAATTGTAAGAGTCTTATAAAGAATGTTTGGATATGATGTCAGGTGAATGATCCAACATAGTTACTTACCCTAGTTCATAAACCAAGTTCAAATCTCAAAAAATTTAATTCCCCAATCCCATATAGTAGAGTTGAAATGATTTATAATTTTATTAAACTAGTAGTGTAATAATCTATCTATAGTTCTCCTTACCTAAGATCAATAATAAACGATAGTTAATCTACCCATTGTATTTTATGGAATAATTCCTTGAAGAAGTGGAACTTTAAGGACCTCCATGTCAAAAAATCATTACCATTTTCTTGAATAATCACACCCCACTAAATCATAGTGGGACCATGAATTATTTAGGAAGATATAATCACCATCAAATCATCCCAAGTATCAATAATATAAAATATCCATTTGATGATTTAAATATGTTAGTCTATATCATGGGGGACCTCTTGTACCTTGGAATGCTATTTGATTCTTCAACTAATGTTTTTGTGAAAAATTCACAGTCGTAGTTCTAACATGAGGCACTACTCCACCATTAATGAATACTAATTGAAAAAACCCAAGTTAAATCAGTTTTAAAACCTATTCTATTAGAATGACCATTGGAATGTTACTAGTCCCAACCTCTTGTAAATTAAAACGCACAACAAGAGAATCTCTCACATAAAGAACTTATTGACCTAATTCCCCATATGAAAAATGGTAAATTTTCATTCCTAAATCTCATAACATCAAGAGGAGTACTCTATATTTCCCAATTTAATAAATTTATAGTCATATTCTAACTCAAAATCACCCAAGGACTAAGCCCATCATAACACCTTTATGTTAGTAACAATTATATACATAATAATTTATAATAAGTTCAGGTTAAATCAATTACAATAAATAAGTGTATGATATGTGAACCTATGTGTGTATCCATGATGATTTATGTCACAGAAATGTACCAATATTCTAAGAGAAAATTCCATGAATAATAAAAAAACTCATGTGAATACCTCTAGGTAAAAGCCGATCAACAATAATAGTGAAAACCAATTCAACAATCCAACATTGATGAAACAAGTAGGTCCACTATACGAGTGATGGAAATGGACTAGAATAATCACCCTACCTAAATTTTGACTTTTCAACATATTCTCTACCATGCCCCAAAACATGAAAAAAACAAACCCTTCTTTGATACCACTTTGTAGCATCCCAACTCGAATAATTTTTTTTGGTTATTATGCCAGATGACATTATGAATGTCTCCATATACACAAGAGGATACTGACTAGTGGTCAGGTCCTAAGAGGCAACATAGGGATACTATTCCATCCATAAAATATCCAACAGTCACAAAAACAAGAAAATAAATAGTAAATTACTAAAGTAATAAGTCCCAATTCAATATTCAGAAATTAATAAGAAAAAATATTATTATTTTGTAATGATATGGACTATAAGATTAAAATATAGTAATATGTGTCCTTATATGCAGTGGATCAATGTTACAAATACAAGAAACATACCAAATTATAAAACGAGGCATGATAGAAAAAATCATAGATGCTATATTAGAATCACCTCAAACATTCCTACTCCTCCTACTTAACTATCCGACATAGGAACCTTTCCATTTTACGGATCAATGATTGTGAAATCTTCATGCACATCAATATGTCCTTTTAGAGTTTGAGTAAAATACCTATTATGACTCCACAAATTCATTATCAACAAAATTATAGACTATGCATATGATTTTTTATGAAATGATAGGAAAATAAAAATAAATAACGATAGAGTTGGTCATGTCATTATGTCTTAAGAAGCCTATCATGAAACACAGTTCAAACTGATTCAATGCCATATTGGAAGATATATCATATCAAGAAAATCACACAATTTGAATTAGGAGTAAAATTACATCTAATGACTCAACCATCTCATTGATGGATAACTAAAATTTTATTAGAACCAATTTACATATATCATGCACCAATCAACCTTGTCACCATGTATAACCAAATATATTCAAGGCAATTAGAAAATCTTATTCCATGACTAAACCATTTCCCCATGGATACCACCATATAATCAATACAAAATCACATATTGTTACACTATTAAAATTAATATTACTCACAGTCTATATACCCATATACATGCCAATTAATTCACACAGTTGATTTCTCAAAATCTATATACATTCCCACATTAAAATCAATCCACACATCTTTAAATAAAATCCTTAACATGGTAAGGTCATCATAAATCAAGTGTATCAGAACACCAAACACCAATATCCTCCACCCAAATCAATCCCAACTCCCTAAATCCCTAAAAAATAGTCTTAATTTAATCATATGAGTGTTCTGGATGGAAAATAATATAATAAAGAAACATTTCTGGTGAATATTGGATTAGCCAATACCAATTAGAAACCAATATAGTGAATAAATTTTGTATAGAACAAGGTAATAAGGGAAATTAGGGAATATACATGTTTCTTTCCTTCATCAATTCAATGAAAAAATAATTAGACAAATCTATATACCATTGCTTCATGTATGATAAATTCGATATAGGTTTTCATTCTAGTGGAGTTGGAAAAAATAAGGGGAAAAAGAAAAAAATAGACATGTCTTATATTTCTAGATATGATGATCGAAGATCCAACCAAAAAAAATTAATTAAAGAAATAAAACTGTAAGATCTCTTGATGGAGTCTCCTTGGACCAAAAAATTAGTCCCATGTGGAATAATGGTTGTTTTTGGGGAGGTTCTAGGTTAAAATTATAAATTATACATTAATTAATTCTAATATCAAGGCTTGGATACATGTTTTTATAAACCATGTTCTGAACATATTAGTGCCACTATCCAAAACCATGTATGATCCCATAGTATTTCAACATTGTTATGTAAATTGTAAGAAAATCTATACAAACACCACTATATCCAATATCTCCAATTTCATAGTTAATTGGAAATATATATAGCTTCTAAAAACCATATTACAACTATTTCCTTCTAAACTACATCTAAAAAAATAATTAAATATAAATAACCCAATCTCAAACCCAAAAATAAATAGATCAGAACCTACAATGATAAGCTAGAAAATAAGAAAAGATAAACGTAACACTCCTTATAAATATGAGGGTCATTATATATAGAGGTAGATGAGAATTATATTAATTGGTTGAGTCTTAAATATACAAAGTAAAATTATATTAATTTTATTTAGAAGTATATGGGGACCAATCAATAAGATCATTCTTCAAATATTGTGGTTAGAATCTAGGCTTAATTGAGAGTGTTAACTTCATTAAATATAGGAGGATTAAAAGGATAAGTATATTAGAACCATGATTCATCGGTCTATTTGGATTTATCATGCATCATTTGAATATTTTAGCATTTAGTGTTATTAAATAATATTTTTTACAATCTTTTTATATGTAACACTGATCATAGAAGAATTTTGATATACTATATAAATATTAATATTCAAATATGAATATTATGGCCAAGATATTGGTTTGGGTGGTACGAAGATGAATGAAAAAATTATGAAATATATATCTAATGTTTTTTTTATAAAAAAATGAATAATCAATCAAACTTTTATTATCAATTGGTTGTAAATGAAGATAAAATCATTCGAAGGTAAAAGAAATATTATTCATAAAAAAAATTTTATGGGTGAAATGTATTTTTATCTTAATAGAATACATCAATCAATATTTATAAATGATTATAATATAATAATTAGATTATATATCAAATAAAATGAATTAATGTTCATTTAATTATTGGTATTTGGCATTAAATAAGAATAAAGTTATTTTATTTTTCAAAAAATAATTTTCTTCAAAATGGTTCTTATTAATTTTTTTGAACCATTATTAAAATTAATTTCTCCCACTATTATAAATTTTATTCTAAAAAATATAACTCATATTTGAAGTCATCATTTCATAATAGAATTATGGTAATCTTTTTTTCATTTTTCTAAAATGATTGATTTTTTAGTGGATTGTAAAAATGAGGATTCTTGAAAAACATTTATCTATTTTCGTTAAATCATGTTATTAACGAGAAAAACTTTATTTTTAATTTGGTATTAAAGTAAAATAAGATAAATTTTATTTAATATAATCTCAATAATTATATATTAAGAAATATTATATTTTAAATTTTTATAAGATCATTTGTATGATAAAATTCTAATTTAATAAAAACTATTTTTCAATGTGATTTGTGAACATATATTAAAATGAAATTATAGAAAGTTTGAAAATTGAATCTTGAGAAATGAATATCATTTTTGGAACCAAGTCGTTAAAATTTAGTAATATGTTTACTTTCATTTTTGGACATTATGAATAGCTACAATGATAAAAATGTTTGACCACAGTGAATGGTAAACAAGGTTATATATGGTAAATACATTATGATAAGTTCAAAATTTTTTATCCTAAATATCATTGGCTGTGGAGTTTTGACCATTATCACTTTATATTTGAAATTTTATTTTTTATCCACTTGACCATGAGTACAATTTTAATAGTATTTAAATGTTTATAAATATTACATATGTCTATATCCATAAACATATAAAAGGTACCTCATATCCTATATTCCACACACCTTTTTAGCACTCCATTTCAGCCAATCCATACTCAATTATCTATCCAATATCCATAACACATCCTATAGGTACTATTATCACCAAAAGTATAACCCATAAGGATTAAGGTCACGAAATAGGAGGCCTCCAAAAAATGGCATATAACTCTCGATCGAGTGGTTTCATGTTTATTTATTCTTATACCTTCATAAAATATTATTTAACCATTATGATATAATAATATATGAATACTATATATACATAAATTTTTTATGATAATTTCACAACCCCTTTTCATCTTCTTTTTCATCCAATATATAATGAAATTTTCTCCCATGCGTGTGCATAGACTACCATCTCCACATAGTGATGTGTTTTGTTTTTCATCTCTTCCACATATGACAAAATAAAACGATATATAAAATGAATAAATTAGATTTCTATAAAATAATTATTCTTTTGGAAACATAATATATTAATTACCTTGTTACCCTTCAATATATTTGAAAATGATAATTTCTCTCATGCATATATGTGGTCTACCACCTCCATAAATCTATTTGATTTATTTTACGTTATAGTCCCAAAAGGATGGTTATAAGGATTAAAATTTTAAATAAATATGATATGAATAATAATAATAATATTCTATAAAATTTTAGTATTATCTACTTATTTCTCTTCCACATAGTAGAAAAGTGAAAGCATCACTCATGTGTATGTACAGACTACCAACTTTATGATAAGAAATATTTAATTTTTCATGTATATATTACATGGAATGATATAAAATAATATTTAATTTATAAAAATTGTTACTATATCAAGATTAATATTATGTCTATTATGCAATAATAATAACTTTGACCATAGTCAACCTACCAAATATATTATTGGGTTAAGAACCGAACGTTCTCAAAACATCCAATATAAAATCAACTGATTTACTAACTAAATAAAATTTTAAAATAAACTAAATAAATACATTAATGAAAATTTATTGATCATTTAAAAAAAATTAATCATTAAATAATAAATATAATTTTATTAATCATGATTTAGAGAATGTACGAAAAAGATGATACATAAGGTATAATATTTCTTATCTCAAATTCATTCCTTTGAGACTCATTCAATTTTATCCACATTATTTCCTTTATGTTGTGTATATACTACCATATAGATGTATTTTTTCATTTATTTACTAAAATTAATTTTTTCCCATATTATTTTCAGGTTATGTCCTTCAACGATCTTTTGATTTAAAATTGGAAAAGAAGAAATTTATTTTCCTTCGAAATATTGTTAAATATTTCATAATCAATTCCTACATGTCTACATTCATTTAAATGTTTCAAAAATGTTATTTTTAATCAATTAATGAAGGTTAAAGTTAATTTTAAAATAGATTTTAATTTTATTTAATCTTTATTTAAAAATAATATATTTAAAATTTTATATACAAGTCACTTTTAACTATTTTTAACAAAGTGAAAAAGAATATTTTTATCACATAAGACATGAATTGATTTTCCTAACATCATGTACTATATTTGTTTTTAATACTAATGTAAAATTATTTCTAGTATAAAAAAGTAAATTAAAATTTCTAATGTTTTGTGTATGTTTTCCATTTTCATTTTTTTTCAAAAGAATGTGATATTCATCATAATTTTTATACAAATGTGGATATTTTTGATGTGGGTTTAATTGAGTTTTCAAGGGTTATAGGATAAAAAATTGAAATGATATAAATTATTTATTCATGACATGGTACATGATCATTATATTAGATGAAATTTGTGACTAGAATAGCCCTTGATGATAGGTTAGAATGATATGGATCTCTAATGCATTGGGTAATGAATCGTCAGAGAAGGAAAAGAATGAGGGATATAATCAGGTAGGTTACTAATATGGAATTAACTAGGACTTAATTATGCTAATATGGATTAAACATGAGTGAACATGGGTTATGAATATGATACTCCATGTAAATACCTATAAATTCTATATAATTGTTTTTAATTATTTGGGATTATTACGATTCTACAAAAATTGATGGCACTTGATCCCAAGGTTTGATGTTCTTGGAACGAAATTTTGAACTTTTTAACGTACGTTCTGTAAAAGTGCAGGCAGAGATTTCTATCTTCTGAACTGATGATCAGAATTGAAATCTGAGGGTACCATTGAATCTGTAATGCCGAGATTCTCTTAAGCGAGTCTTAACTTCGACCATAGTAGGGAAGACTAAAAAGTTATTTTTACGGATTTTTAAATAATAATAAAATAACATGAAATTGATATTTTTTTCTACCAACTATTGAGTGGAGGGGGCAGGACCGCTAAGCTATCAATCCATTTAATGGATTGACTCTTCTATTTTGTAACAATACCATTGAGAGTTAAAAGGTTCATTCATTAATGAAACTCATTTATTTTTCGTTGCGTTAATCACCCTTCCTCACTATTTAAATGAGGCTTGGGCTTGGGTTTTTGACACTGAAGGGAGGAACATATAACGATGCGCTGCAATTTCTTCCACCAATGAAGAATGGAGGGTTCAATGAAAACATTGAAATAATCGATCCGGGGTCGACAAATGATGAACAATTCATCAATCATGGATTCTTCTTCCACAACTGCAACCTCTCATATGAATCCTAGGAAGGAGTTGTTTGTGTTTAAATTAATGATAATTTTATTCTTTTTCCATGTTCTTGAAAATAATGATGAAATGTGGAATTTTTCAAAGGGTTTTAGTATATCATTGATGATTTAATTATTACCTGCCTGATATGAGGCTAATGCAGAGGGCGCAAGCCAAAAGAACAAGGCATGGACCCTCCACAACTTCGGTTTTTTCCACGTTATTCATGGGAAAAGTTTTATGTTGGAAGAAACTTGAATACAGAGTCCACGTAGGGACAAAGTCATCCCGAGAGGCCCATAGGTGAGTTCAGAAGGGAAAACAGTCTACCGAAGCTCACCTGGTGGCCCACAGAAGTTCTTTTGGTGCGGAACCGACGCGGTGGTGTCAAAGACTGGTATCAGCGGCGACGGAGGTAGCCGGTCATGGTGGAAGTAGGGGTCATGCCACCAAGGGAAGTAGTGGCATCGAGCCGCAGTGTTTAGCAGGGGTGGTCAGACCTCAGCAGGCCACATTAGCAGAAGGCGGCACGATGTTGTGCGCCACATAAAAGAGTCGCGACATCGAGCTGCGTCAGAGGGGACTCACGCCCCGTTGGTCCTGTATATAGGAGGGCCACTCCACGTGGAACTATCTATTTATTAACCCAACTGGATTTTCTATTCGAGAATGGGGTCGTTCGCCTAAATGGCAGACCTCTCCAGCCACCATGACGTGTCACCCGGCATGCCGCGGTAATCCGAGGCGGGGCGGGCCGGTCCGCGGCCTAGCCCAGCCAGTTTGGGATGGGCCGGGTTGGACCCTGGTCGGACCCAAACCAGGTTGGGTCGACCCGAACAGGGTCGGGTGAGCCTGGGTCGGGGCAGTTTGGGTCGGTCCGACCGCTTTCTATTGGATCTGAACCCATTTCAGCTCAGATACACTTAAAAGGCCGTATCTCACAAAATAGACATCCGTTTGATGAACTGTCTTTGGAACTGGAATCCTTGGAATTATATTAAGCTTTTGAAATACTCCAATTGAGTTTTGGATAATCTTGGCATATATATGGGTTGGATCGAACCCGAATCCAACTGGGCCCTCAGCACCAAAATGCCTATAACTCACAGTCCGGGCATCTGATTGACCTTTTGTCTGTCGCCTTTGGACCCTTATGACATGGTGGTACTTCAAGTTAGTCATTTTTTTTGAAATCATTGAATTTTGATGAATGAAATATATCTTGAGGAGTAGATACTACGAAACTCAGGCACACCGGTTGCGGGGAATCATGTGGCTGGCTGTAAATTGAAGAGTGACCTTGTGTAGATCAACATCATAGGAATCCTGCGTGGATCAGCATTATAGAGACCCAATGTTGATCAAAATACTAGTGTCCCTATGTAGATTAACATCATGAAGACCATGTGTGGATCAACATTCTAGCGGCCATGTATGGATTAGAATCATAGCGACCCTATGTGGATCCACATTCCAGCGACCCAACATGGATCACCAGTGCATGACTCGGCGAGGAAAAGACTTAGAGAGGCTCATCATGGATTAGAAACATACAACTCTATTTGTATCAACAATGGAACAACTTCTTTGTGGTTTAGTTGTGGAAAATTCCTAACATAATAAAATTATGTACCTTAAGAAAATCATCTTTATTCCAGATCTCTGAGTTGTATACCTAGTTTGAGTTGAGTCTTTTTCATTGTGCATTGTGTTTGAGATCATGAATTGTGGTTTTCCTTTTTGGAATTATAAGAGGCCTTCATGGGTCCTGGGTTCTCTACTAGGTATTGTTATACTCACCCATGCATGGGCATCGCCCACTCCTTGTTTTGTCTTGTGCAGACGATGAGCAGTTTGGCTGAGAATTTAGGGAGGCAGGACCAAGCGGTATATGGAGGTTACTGCATGATATGGAGAGTTTCGGAGATGAGATGTACCTACCCTTCAGGTTGGATCCTTGGTGGAAAATCTCAGGAGCAGTTTTATGTTCTAGTTGTATCTTTATGTTGGTCTTGTACTCTAGCCCCTTTACATTCAGTACACACTTTTACTTATGAAGTTTTACTACGTAGTTTGCATCTTGTCATTTTATTGGTCTGTGTGTTTGTAGGTTCAAAGGAAATTCCTTCCCGTTTTTTTGAAATGCCTTTTCGATGATAGTCACCAACCCCTGGCCTATAGAAGGCGGGCTTGGGGTAGTCATGGAACAGGCCCCGAGGGATGGGTTATGACAATGTGTTATCATAGAATTCTGTTCTACTGATGAACTAGGACTCCGATATTTTAAATGGAGAAATAGTGTTATGTGTTTTGATTTTGGTTTTCAGTTCGAGAAATCTAGTGTTGGTGCGGAAACCGACGTATTTATACACAAGGATCCTGAATTTTGATTTCCGACTCGGTGCACGAAAACACTGATTTTTTTGTGTTTTGGAAATGTTTTACTTTTGATATCCTTTGAGCTAGATCACCTGGTATAACTTATTGACCATGGAATACTTGTTTCTTTTTATGATTCCTTCACATAGACAACCAGCCAGAATTACAAAGGGAGTTCAAGATGATGGCCCACAGGGAAATGAGGATTTGGTGTTGGGCCTTCTTACAGTGATAGAAACTTTGGGTGGTTCACCAGCAGTAGCACCACCTGTTGGTAACCGTTTCCACCAGCCCCACTAGAATAAGGTTCACGTAGACTAAGTGTGTTTCATGAGTTCCAACGGTATAGGCCTCCAAGGTTTCGATGCGATACAGATTCCTAGGCAACTGAGCACGGGATCGAGGACGTAGGACAAGTTTTTCACTTGGTTGAGACATCGATAGAGTAGATGGAGATCCTAGATACTAGCATCTTACAGGGAACATCAGGGAGATGGTGGATCATGAAACTCCAGTTACATGACGATGTGACCCTCACTTGGACAAACTTCGAGAGTCTCTTCATTGTGGAGTTCGTTCCAACAACACTATGCACTGTGCATATTTAGAAGCTCCTACACTTCCAGCAGGGCTGCCTGATAGTATCCCAGTACTCGATGAGATTTACTGACCTCTCATGCTACTCAACCAACATAGTAAGAGACCCTTTCTTCAGGGACCAGTCCTTTGAGTAGGGTCTCGAGTAGGATATTAGAGTGTCGATGATATCGCTAAATATCCCGACATAGGTTGGAGTGCTTGAGCGAGTTTTATTAGTGGAGAGATTCTTTGCCGAGCAGGCACCAATGGTGAGAGAAACCAAAGGAAGATAGGTAGCTGAGTCATCTACTGTTGGTAGTAGGTAGATTATGCAGAGGTCCAAGCCAACCATAACTTCCGGAGGATGACCCCATGACGTAGGGTCAGAGGTGCAGAGGTCACGAGGTAGAGAAGTACAGAAGAGGAGAAGAGTGTGCCTCACGTGCGGCGAGTAGGGCCACGTGGATCATGACTACCCGACCCACCATACCAACGATCCAAAGATAGTCGAGAGACCGCCGAGGTAGAGGCAAATATTTGGGTGATGAGGTTCACAGGGCGGTGGACGTGGAAGAGGATCATGCCATGCAACATGCGGTGCACAACGATTTTAGTTTCTATCACCATCACCTCTAGGTGGTCCACCATGACCTCAAGGAGGAAGATAACAGGGACCATCTCAACTTCAGGTAGCTAAGGCCTATAAACATGGTGCTCAAAATATTATTTGAGGTATGATCTATGTTAACTCCACCCTAGTTGTAGTGCTTATAGACACAGGTTCTAGTCAAGCTTTCAATACCATGGCCCTTGTTTGGAGCTCAGAGATTTTGGTAGATCCTTTGGCTTGATCCTTATGGTTAGATAATCCTACATGAGAAAATTTTACAAATACACATTGGTGCCGGTAGGGTGAGGTTTCTCTAGGAGGCGAGAGATTTGGATGATATCTCCTATTAGTAGAATCAAGGCCTTATTATGTCATATTGGGTATGTACTATTTATCCATAGTCATTGCTCAAATTGAATATTTCAGGTGCAAAGTGCGGTGTGTCCATGAGGATGGGAACATGTTTTCCTTTACTTTTGAGAAGGGAACCTTTGTATCACATGATGTAATTTCTCAGAGGAGGGTGTCGCTAATCACTCATCAGTTGGCTAGCCTAACCCTCAGAGTAGTCGAGGTGACGAGTCTGAGTTATCCGGTAGTGGTGGACTAGTATGCTAATGTTTTTCCTAATAATTTTCTAGGACTACCTCCTCATATATAGGTAGACTTATGCATTGACCAGTACCTTATGACATTACCGATATCTATACCAGCATATCGGATGGCTCTCATAAAGATTTGAGTGTTGCAAGTACAATTGGAGGACTTGCGGAGGAGGGGGTTCATAAGGACTAGTTTTTCTCCATGGGAATCACTGATTTTGTACGCTAAGAAGGCATATGGTAGTCTAAGGCTTTTCGTAGACTATCAGTGCCTAAACCTGGTGACCGTGAAGGATAAGTATCCTCTACCAAGGATCAATGAACTCTTCTACCAGAAGAATGGGGTAAAGTGGTTTTTGAAGATAGAACTTTGATCAGGCTATCATCGGCCTAGGGTACGGGACAAGGACGTACCAAATACATCCTTTAGATGTCGGTATGGACATTATGAGTTCTTGGTAATTCCCTTTGGCGTGACCAATGCTCCAGATGTGTTCAGGGGGCTAATGAACATAATCTTCTATCCTTACCTTGATCTATTCATGGTGGTCTTTATTGACAAAATCTTGATATACTCATTGTCAAAGGAGTAGCATGCCACACACCTACAAATATTTCTGGATACACTCTGAGAAAACTAGAATTATGGAAACCTCTCAAAGTTCCAGTTATCTATATGGGATGTCCACTTCCGAGGGAATGTTATCTCAGAGGATAGATATTCAGTAGATTCGGTGAAGATAGAGGCAATGCTTGTTTGGGATCCACCTAGGAGTGTGACTGAGGTTTGGAGTTTCCTGGGATTGGATGGGTACTACCGGAGATTCATACCTGGATTTTCCAGATTTGTGACACCCTTTTCATCTTTGAAAAAGAATGGAACACCCTTCGTGTGGATAGAGAGAAGTTAGTAGATTTTTCAGGAGTTGAGGCAGAGGCTGACAAGTGCCCCTATCTTGAGGCTACCAGAGGAGGGAATTTGGTTTTTCGTCTACTATGACGCATCGGGGAATAGACTAGGATGTGTCTTGATACAAGAGCGAGTGGTGATTTCCTATGCCTCATATCCATTATGACAAAATGATCAGAACTACTTTAACCATGACATGGATTTATCAACAGTGATATATGCGCTGAAGTTGTGGTGGCACTACTTGATGGGAGAATGTTTTACTGTCTACTCTAATCACAAGAGTCCTGAGTATATCATCTCACAGAAGAATATGAACCTGAGACAATGAGGATGGATATATTTCTTCTAGGACTACAACATTGAGATAGTCTACACTCCTGGTAAGGGTAATGTAGTAGCAGACACACTCAACAGGAGGTCTTGTCTTCATTTGTTGAGTGAGGTGATAGAGCAGCTAGCTGCATTGTAGTTATTCGTCATAGATAGTGATGGAGCATATTACCTCTATTCTATGATAGTTACTCCCCCACTCCTTCAGTGAGTTAGGGAGGCACAACTTGGGGATGTATACTACGAGGCCCGAAGTGCTCAGATATCCTCAAGACATGCTCCTGATGGATTTTCTGAAGGTGGGGAGCATGTCGTCTTCTTTAGAAGATTCACTATGGTACTAGTGATAATACAAAAGGAGGTGTTGAGGGAGATCCATATATCCCCTTTGGCAGTACATCCTGGAGTGGTGAATATGTACCAGGACCTCTAGTGTCAGTACTTGTGTCCGGGGATGAAGAATGTTGTGGCAGAGTTCGTATCGTGATGCCTCACTTGTCAGTAATTAAAGGCCGAGCATCCAGTACTAATAGGCTTAGCTCAGACACATGATTTAATTGAGTGGAAGTGGTATGGTATATCCATGGACTTCATGGAAAGATACCACATAAAAGTTTTAGCTTATCTAGGAGAGGATGTAGACTGCACAAAGCTGGAAGAAGTCGTATTCCCCCAATAGATAGGGACCCTTGGAGTTTGAGGAGGTAGACCTTGTCTTCCTATGGGTCTCACCTCGACATGGAATACAGTGGTTTGGCTGGGGTTGAAATCTATCTTTGATGTTCATCAGACATTTTGAGATCCTTAACAAAGTAGGCGAGGTGGCGTACCATCTAGTTCTTCCCCCACAGATTCACCGGGTGAATAATGTTTTCCACGTGTTGCAGCTGAGGAGGTGCATGCATGATCCATCACATGTTATCAACTGGGGAGAGCAAGACATAGATGATAGGGTGACCGTTGTGGAGTTCTCGATAGAGATAGATGATCTAAAGGAGGGTACCTTAAGTGGACGGTCAATTTCCCTGGTGCAAGCTTGTTGGCAGCATGATAATCTCTAAGAGAGCACATGGGAGTGGGAGGTTAAGATACGTAATCAGTACCCCCATTTATTTCCCTAGTTTTCTTTTGTATTTTGGGGATGAAATTTTTTAAGGTGGGGATAATGTAAAGGCTCAAAAATTCCATATATTGTTTTTAATTATTTGGGATTATTACGAGTTTGTGAAAATTGACGGTTCTTGATTCTGTGGCCCGGTGTGTGAGGAGTGTAATTTTGAACTTTTTTTATGGTACGTTAAGTAAACGTGTGGGTGACGATTTCTCTCTTTTGAACCAGTGCTCGGAATTGAAATATGAGAGCACCATTGAATCCGCAGTGACTGTATTCTCCTAAAGGAGGCTGAAATTCAACCACAGTAGATCGGGTGAAATTTTTTGTTTTATAGATATTTAAAAATTAATAAAATAACATTAAATTGTTATTTTATTTTTCTACCAACTATTGAGCAGTGGTGGGGGACCATTGAGTTTTCAAGACACTTAATGTATTGAATATTCTATTTTGTAACCACACCATTGAGAGTTAAGAGGTTAATTCATTAATGAACCTTTCACTCTGTTTAAATGAGGATCGAGATTGGGTTTTAAACGGAAGGGAGGAACCTCTGAAGCAATTCCATGGAGTCTTACGCCAACGAAGAATAAAGGATTATATTGAAACATTGGAGTAATCGATCCGAGATTGAAGAACACTGATGGCTTCATCTAGCATGGATTATTCTTCCACAACTGTGATGCATCCTCCGAATTCTAGGTAGGGATTATCTGTGTTTAAATTCATGAGAATTTGTTTCTTTTTTCATGTTATTGAAACCATGACGAATCACAGATGTGTTGATTGGGTTTTAGATTATCTTTGATGATTTAATTATTACCTTCTTGATATGATGCTAACGTGGGGGGCGTGGGTCAAAGAAAAAAGTCCTGGACCCTACGCTGCTTTGGTAGTTTTCGCCTTCTTTATGGGTGATGATTGAATTTGACAGAAACTTAAATCCAGAATCCACGTAGGGATGGAATCATCTAGGGAGTCCTGTAGGCACATTCGGAAGGGAAAACGGACCACTGGAGCTCACCTAGTGGCCAGCGGAAGTTTTGCAGGAAACCCGTGCTAGCGAGCGATGGCGGCGGGTTGTCGTAGTGGCAGTAGGCGGCACGTAGTCGCGTGCTACGGAGGGAAGCCACGACATCGAGCCATGACAGTTAGTAGGGGAGGATGACCCTTCGTCGACCGCATTTACAGATGGTGGTGCCTGTCGCATTCCGCGGAGAAGAGCCGTGGTAGAGGGGACCCTCCCCCTGTGGGTCTCGATGACAAGAGGGAGGCTCCACATGGTGCCACTGATTTATTAACCCAAATGACTTTTCTGTTCTGGAAGGGGAGCGGTCAACCAACTAGCGGACCACGCTGGACACCGGGCCAGGTTTCCCGGTGGGCCACGCCCTGCCGAGTCCTGTCGGGTCAAGCCTGCGGCCTAGCAGGTCAGACCTGGACCGGGTCAGTTTGGTATAGGTCGGGGCGGGTCTTGTTTGTCCGACCGGTTCGGATCGGACCTAGACCCTTTTCAGCTTAGATATGATTAAAAGGTCATATCTCACAAATCAGATGACCATTTGACGAACCATTTGCGGTGCTAGAATCCTTGGAATGAGAAGTTCCTTTTGAGATACATCAATTGAGCTTTAGAGAATGTTGGAGTATGGGTCGGTTGGATCGAACCTGAATCCAACAGAGCCCTAGATACTAAAATACGAATAAATCACAAACCGGGAGTCCGGTTGATGTGGCTTCTATCGCGTTGGGACCCTTATGACATGGCAGTGCATTGGGTTACTCCTTTATAGAACTTCGTAACAGTTGAAGCATGACTGATATGTGGAGGAAAAGATACTACAGAACCCAAGCACATCGGGTACGGAGAATCCTGTGGCTGGATATCAATTGAAGAGCGACCATGTGTGGATCAGCATCATAGTGACCCTATGTGGATCAACATTCTAGAGACCCTATGTGGATCAACATTCTAGAGATCCTGTGTGGATCAAAATCAAAGTAACCATGTGTGGATCAACATTTTAGTGACCCTGGGTGGATCATCATCATAGAGACCCTTTGTGGATCAGAATTTTAGCCTCCCTGTGTGGTTAAATAGTGTTTGACCCAACAAGGAATAGCCTTAGAGAGGCCCATTATTGATCGGTGACATACGACCCTATGCGGATCGACTATGGAAAAAGTTATTTGAGGATCAGTTTTGGAAACTTTCTAATGGAATAAAATGATGTAGCGTAAGACAAATCATCTTTATTCCTAATCTTTGAGTTGTACACCTAGTTTTAGTTGAGTCTTTTTCTTTGTGTTTTGTGTTTGAGATCATGTTTTATGGTTTTCCTTTGTTGGAATTCTAAGAGACCTTTGGGGGTCTCGATGTCCCTACTGGGTATTGTTATAATCACCCTTGCACAGTCTTCGCCCAAACCTTGTAGTGTCTTGTGAAGAAGATGAGTAGCAAGGCTGATACATTAGGGATCCAGGACCAAGCTATACACGGAGGTGACTGGTTGATGTGGAGAGCTGCAAAGACGAGCTTTACCTACCCTTTTGGTAGGATCCTTGGTGGATGATATTAGGAGCTATTTTTTTGTTGTAGTTTTATCTTTATGTTTTTCCTATATTTCCGGCCCCTTTACTTTCAGTACACACTTCTACTTCTGCAGTTTTACTATGTGGTTTGCATATTATCATGTTCTTGGTCTGTGTGATTTCAGGTTTAAAGGCAATGTCTTCCCTTTTTTGGGAAATTCTATTCTGGTGCTAGTCGCCAACCCCTAAACTAGAGAAGGTGCGCTTGAGGAAGTCATGGCACGGGCCCCGGTGGATGCTTTGCGACACTTCAAGACACCCAATATATTAATTCTAATGGTTTTTATGGAATTATTTTTATTTCATGTGCAAATGAATTTTTATGAACATTTCAAGGTGAATGAATTGTTTTTTAGGGAACGTTTTAATGAGTTATCTTATTCCTCATACATCCTTTATGATTTTTATATGTTTCTAATGGGTTTTTATGGTTTTATATGAGAAAATGTTTATTTACACATGTTGATATATTTTTTTATGTGTTCAATGATTTATTGTGGAAAATGTTAATATTTTCATGGGTTTTCATGTTTTATATGACTAAAAATATTCAAGTATTTTTAAATCCCATACTAAGATTTAATTTACTAATTTCACATTTAAAAAGTTTTTTATAGACTATGTTTATGGTTGAACTATTATGAATTATATCTATGAATAAGGAAATTATCCCTAAAAGAACAAAATGTTCCATGAATTAAATAGTAATGAGAACTTAAGAGTCCTCTTTTTATAGAAAAAATGGGAACTATATGTCAATATTCCAGATATAATGTAATTATTTTCCTAATTCTATGAAAAATAAACCTATAAAATCATGGAAATGTAATAAAGTTCAATGATTAGTATAAATCATGTAATTATGTGTTCATAAAGGTAATTACTATTATATTTCAAGAGTATTGGTATCATAATATGTTGATTAGTTCTACCTCGTAGATATAATGCTATACATGATATATTACATAAACCACATCTTTTGAGATTTAATCATAAACCTTATCACACCATATATGTGGAAAACATAAAGTTTTAGGATGACGTATCATTCATGAAATGGATATTTAATATAGTTATTTAGTGAAAGAAGATCCTTAATGGGATATTGGTTCCATTGATAAACATATCACTATTGGAAAATGGACCTATCTCCACAGTATCCCCCAAAACCGTGGGGATAGGTACCCCCTATGCCCACATTTTTGGAAAACCATGGGTATAGGTCAATTTTCAAGACCTATACCCACAGTTTTCCAAAACCGTGGGTATAAGGGGTGTCTATCCCCACGTTTTTCCAAAACCGTGGGCATATGTCTTGAAAATTGATCTATACCCACGGTTTTCAAAAACCGTGGGTATAGTGGTACCTATCCCCACAGTTTTGGTGAAAAACGTGGGGATAGGTATAGGATAAAAAACATATACCCACGGTTTTGAAAAACCATGGGTATAGGTTTCCCATCTGTGTGCGGGAATTTTTTTTCCCGTGGGAAGCAATTTGTTTTGGCGGGAGTTCTATACCCACAGTTCTTCCCTCTATACCCACAGTTTATATAACTATATTTAACTAAATGTAAATATATATACACATAATTGATGGTAGGGTAGTGGTTAGACGTGGTACTTTGCAGCAAAGAGTTCGTGGGATCGAAACCCACCTGCGACATTATTTTAGGATCTATACCCACGATTTTGAAACCGTGGGTAAAATCCATTGAAATCCTGGCAATTGGGAATGTTTTGTTGACATGGTGGCAGAACACCTATACCCACGGTTTTGGAAGACTATGCATATAGGATGGGGACCTATACCGACGCCGTTGCAGCCCACAGTTCCCAAAACCGTGGGTATAGCCTATACCCACGGTTTTGGGGGCTATACCCACGGTTTTGAACCGTGGGTATAGTCCATTTTTCCAGTAGTGTATAGTTTAGGCATGTAATTTTTCAACATATATATGGGAATAAGTGGTAGATATGAGAGTAAAATTTATATCTATATTCTAAAAATTATCATTGAAAATATCAAGGACAAGATTATATATGGTTTCTAGTTTGAAAAACCACACGTATGATAAGAGTAACATCCCCACTTTCCACTTCTATAACTCTATCCTTATTTAAGTGTGGTATCTCCTCTGATGAAGCATAGATGATATCTATATCTATCCCATGAGATCACTACAGAAATTTTATTATATTTTATTATTTCATACAATTGGAGTCAATTCATTGTATTATCCTTAATAATTGTATTCCTACGGATATGAGACAGATGTTCCTTAAACTTTACTAACAGTTTATTATATATTTAGAAGCATTGTATGATGTTGTGTTATATAAAAATTAGTGATTGTACTTAAAGGGAACCAAATTGGTTTAATTTTATTGATAAGATTTAAATATGTTCTATATATCTCAGGATTGATATTCTATGTTGGTGTATTAATAATTTGGTTTTCAATGGAAATGATTTTTTTTATGAATTTTTCATTTTTGGGTGAAAATAAAAAATTATTATTTATAAAAATACTATAAATTTTATGAAATCATCAGGATATAAGCCTGACATAAAACATTATAATTAAATTTTATCAACAAAATATATATTTTAGGTGTATAATAATGTTTTAAAAAATAATACGTTTAAGTTAGAAACATGTTCTTGATTTTTTGGAACCTATATTATATTTTATTCTAATAAATAATTATTTTGGTCATGTTCATTTATTTAAGCATTAAAAATATATCATTCCACTTTGGATTAGTTTTATTTAAAAATAAAACTCATTTTTTTAATAATAAACACATAAATATCAATTTAATAAACACTATTTATAATCTTTCCATGAAATAATTCTAAATTAATTTTTATGAAAAGAGCATATTTTTTAAAAAAAATATTTTTTTGCGCTATGTGTAGTTATATAAAAACTAATTGCTTAAACTTTCAAAAATTTAATTCATTATAATGGATTTTATATTTTGGTTTAGAATATACATATTAGGTAATAAGGTTTTGTTTTTTAGTCATAGAAATATGTGATGAAGGTAAAAATTATTCACTACGGTAAAGGTTAAAAGGGGTTAAAAGTGAAAAATCAATGGATAATGTCATAAAATATGACAATATTATATCATTAAATTGGTGTATGATGTTATTATTAACCTTTAATTATCATATAATCCTTAATTTTTAATTATGGATTAACTTCCAATCAGTATGAAATTTGATTAATATTAGGAAATGTTTATTCTCAAAAATGATACCCCTTTAACAAATTAAAAGAACCCTACCCTACCCAATCCAAGACACCAATAAAATTGGAATACCATACTACATTATTCAATGTTTAATTAATTATATATTGAATGATCTTTTCCTTTGGCCTTTCCTAATTTCCTACTTTTTCCTCAAAAGTGTTTTTGAATGAAATTAAAAAGTGATTTGGGTGATGTTCTTTCTTAAGTCAGATTAATGGCATACATGAAATATTCTTTAAATTTATATCAAAAATGATTAAGTAAAATTAATTATTAGTACCATATGATATTAAGGATATTTTTTTATTTATTGGTAATATTAATATTTTACTCAATATTAATATACCACCTTTCTTTCATAAAATTTACTAAAACAACCGCATTAGTAATATCATCTTGGAGAAATGTTCAAAATACTCTAATGGAATAAACCTGGAACATCATAAATCATTATGTAACTTATACTGTATTAAATTTAATACTTTGGTGATGATAAATTTTTTTACATAGAATGATGATTTAAATTGATATATTTAAATAAAATAGGGATTTTTTAAATTGGAAACAAACGATAATCAATAATAACTCTAAATATGTAATAAATATTTAATAAGTGAATATAAAAGATTAATATAAAAGGAAATATTAATTAAAAATATTCTTAAATGAAGAATTAACTAGATTTATTTTTTTATACATGATGTTATAGTGCATCTGACAAAGAAAGAATGCAAGGATAAATATTCTCATCTCAATCTCTATTCAATAAAATATGCTTCATTTTCACCACAAGATTTCCTTTTTTTTGAAGTGTATATAAAATACAGGAATTTTTGTCATAGTACTTTTAATTAAAATAAATTTATTTATAAATTCATATATGTATATCTCTTTATAATGAACTTTCTTGAAAGATTACCAAATTTTTAACGGATTCTCTCTCAATCTCACTTTGAGTGTGAGATTTTTTACATCTAAATTACTATTTTATGAAATTAAATGATCATTATACTTAAAAACCAATATATCATCAGATATCATTATTTTTTGGGTTAATATGTATTCTTATAATTTCTCTTACATTTGGATTTTAACTCAATCCAAAATATACACCTATATAGAATAGACCTTATCTCTTGGTTTTCAGGTAGGACTACTTCCTCCACCATGTTTATATTCATTTTATTTTTAAATAATATTATTAAATAAACTTTAATTATTTATTATTTTTATTTTATATTGAATTTATATTTATTTTAAAAAATATAGTGGAATATTCTTTACATTTTCTACATGTTTGAATTTTGAATTCCATTACAAAAGTGTTAGAAAAAGGATTTATATAACATTTTACACATTAATGAATTTTTCTAAAATTATATATATTATTTTATAATAAGATTACCTTATATATTTTTATGGTTTTGGAAATAAATTTAAATTTAAATTATCTTTTAAATATTATTTTAAAAATTAAATTTCCGCAAAAGGAAATGATATTTCTTACATTTATCATAAAGTTAATTTCTAACATTATTATAGAGGTTTTTTTCATCTATTTCCAAAAAATTTGATACCTTTTACAATTTACCTAAGTTATTTTCTTTTGATTCCATCCACCATGATTCTTAGGATATTATATGATGATCTTTTAATATATTTTTCATTAAACAAGTTTTTTTCCATGGGTTATCCAAGAAATAATGAAATTATTGATGCTTTAATGTTTATGTCGCACACATATGTCTGGTTTATTATTATTTAATATATTGGTCCATTATAAACTTATTATGTATTTTTTAATGTTTTATATCTCATTATAATGTTTTATGGGAAAAAAGTGGGATAACTAAATTAAAAATGGTTATGTGATATTTGTGGTTATCCCAAGTCCAAAATATTATGGGATACAAGTGGTTAATCTATGTCTAAAAGTTAAAAGGAATATAGATGGTTATCCCATTCCTAAAATGTTATTAGATATGAGTTGTTGGGACAAGTTTAGAAGTTTATAGGATATATATGATTATCCCATATCTAAAAGGTTAATGGATTTGGATGGTTTTCCACTCCCACTATGTTTTGTACTGGTGGTTAGCCTATTTTATTGTGAGATAATTGTTTTGGTGGTTATACATGACAAATTTTTTTATTTATTTTCTTCTTCTTATTCCATATTCTCATTTCATTCAATGTTACAAGTCATAATTTCTCATATTTATAGATTTATGCTTCCTTACACCATAAATCATGAATTATATTTTGTTCAAATAATTATATCCTAATTCATAATAAATGATCGTTGTTTTATTACCTATTATTTCCTTATGTTATGCTCATAAAACATGATTTTTCTCATAAAAATGTTCATGTTATTCATATTTTTTACTGTTTATTATTATCACTTATGTTTACACTTAATGAAATCTTGATCTCATGAATTCATATGTTTCCATTATTCATGTAAATTTAAAATACTGTTATATATGTGGTGTTTGGAATGAAATCATGTTAAGAAAATATTATTTTAGGAATTTTGAGGAAATAATGTGATTTAATAAATTTTTACCTAATCTCTAATGAAAATAAATATTTGGGATTTGGGATTGTTTTTTACTTAAGAGATAAAATGTATATGTTAGATAAATGATTTGAAAAATATTCATATTATGCTCATGTATTGAAACTTATTTTCAATGATAACTAGAAATGAATATGTCTTTTGCGTCAGATCTATGATTTCGAATTTGGGATTTCCTAGGTTAGTATACGAGGGGTTTAGTTATTTTTTAGAGATCAGGTTATGATAAATAAGAGGACAAAACATAAAAAACCTATTATAAAACAAATAATGGATAAATGATCCTAAAATGTCATAGTTTCTAATGAAGGTTTTATTGGATAAGTCACATATGATTTATCTTTCATATTACTATGTTTATCAGTTTTTAATATAACTATTTTTGTTTTAATATTTAGTTGTGTAAATGATCATATAAATGAATATATGAAATACATGTCTCTAGAAACTCCTATAAAAAACTAATGAGGAACGTTTTGTAACAAATGGTTGTAACAAATGAATATCAATACATATGCCTATTATATGAAAAAATATATGTTTCCAGGTATTACAGAAGACAATGAGGTTAATTTACCACTTTAAATTATATATGAAGTCATAGATATATTAAGAATATTGTAATATATATTAATCTCTGATGAATTAAAATTTATAAGACATAATTTATTTTAGGGGGTGTAATGCAATACCTCGATATTTTTTTATTAATTTTCATTTAAATGGATATTATGTTGAATAGATTGCATCACAATAAAAAAAACTAAAATAGAACAAAATTTATTTGTTTACAATATTGGATATAAATTAATTCATTATAAGAATAAAATTTTAAACACCATTAATAAAATTACAATAATAGTAAAACATAATATAAATAAAAAGATAATAATAAAAAATTCATTTATTATAAAAACATGTATTCTATTTCATTACATATTATTATCATTTATTTTAATGAATAATGTTTTGTTTAATAATAATAATAAATTGATGAAATTTTAATTTTAAAAGATAAATAATTAATGGGAAGCGATTCAAATCGTTTAATATTAAAAATGGATATTTTTTAAGGATCTTTATTAGAAGTTATTTTTATTTTTTTATTATATCAAATTAATCAAATTTAAAATATTATACTAATAAAAAGTTTCAATGTAATAAAAAATATAGTAACACTAATAAAACTATTAATTTATATGAAATAATATTAAGAAAAATTAATGTTTTCAAGTTCATTTTTCTTTAATAAAAATAGTTTCACATTATATTTTATTTTTTAATTTAAAATATATATTCCTTAATTTTAGAATTTGAATTTTATAAAATGAAATTTATTTTTTGATTCATCATTACAAATTTATATTTGGATGAATTATTTGTATTCGTTTTCCAAAATGTTAATTTTTTTTGTGAAGAGTAGAATTTATAGTTTTTATGAATATGAAAACATTTATATCATCATAATTTTATAATCATGAATTAATAATTTTATGAAACCTTTTAGTTAAATAATATTTCATATGGAGTAAAATAATTCATTTAAAAATAATATATTGAATTTAGAAACCAATTTTTGATATTTTGGAATGTATGGGATATTTTATTATAGAAAAAAATCTGTTTTTGGATATTTTATTTTATTTCCATATATAAAGGATTCCATTCGGTTTAGGAATTATCTTAAAGTAAATAAAAAAATTATTCCTAAAATAATAAATATATTCAAAATTAATAATTTTTATAAACATCATCCTAAATAAGTATAAAATAATTTTTATGCTTGAACACACCTATTCCAAATTTTTTTATTATAGTATGAAAACATAAATTTAAATTAGTTTTTATATCCTTTGGATGTATAATTAATTAGAATTGATTATAGTTTGGAATTAGAATATCCAAATTAATTTACATGGTGAATTTAATTTATATGACTAAAAATAAGTTAACATGGTGAAATTTAATCAAGAAATAGAGAGTGTTATGAATAGATTGAGTGGAGAAAGTGGAAAATGGTGTTCCATAATCCTTGGAGGAGAAACATCCAAATGTTATGCCAGATTTATTTTGATATAGATTTGAATATACATAATTTTAATTTCAATGAAAAATAATAGACTTCTTGTTTCTGAATTCACATTGAAGTGAATCTTTCATCTAGAATTCACAAGTGGCTGAAGATTTCAAATTTTTAGAGGTAGAATTCATATCCTCGATTTAAAAACTCACACTGATTAGTAAATTATAAAATAGCCACTCTAGAATCTATACTATCTACAACTCAATTTTGGTAGTTTATTTTATTTTATTTTTGGTTAGTGTTATTTATTCTTCCAATTTATTATAAGATACATATACCACTATTTTGGATTAAAGGTTATTGGGATTTATTTATTCTTAATATGAGAGATATAAAATGGGAAATTGATTTTCATCTTATCATTGAATAATATTTTGTTTCTATTTTGATTTAAGTACACAAAATTTCAATTCATCTCATTGATTAATTAACACTATTGGATACCAATATCTAGGGATACCAATCAAGACAATTTCACAAAATATGAATTAGTCTCAACCCTGAATTTATTTTATTTACTTAGAACATATGTGTTGATAAAATATTCCAAATTAATTTAGATTACTAACAGTAATAATTTATTTTCATAATTATTAACTTACTATCACATTCCTATTTATAATTTTCTCTGTAAATATTTAGGTTTTGATTCAGGTATTTTTTATGTTCAATATATTAGGTTAAAGTAATATTTCATTATTATGAATAAAAATTTGAGGAGTAATAAATTGGATTCCTTAATTGAAGATGGTTTAGAAATTATGCAGTCTTTCAGCACAAGTTGACCTCATGAGCGATGTAAGAATATTTTGAAGTCAGAAAAAAGTGTTTTAATAATATTCTTTAATCGGAGAATAATATCTTTCCGTAAAAATTGGGGAATACCTTTGGGATTTTTTAAACATCACACAAATTGGAATATTTCGACACTATTGAGAAAAATGCACATTATACTCTAGTAGTCCTAGTATGCATGGTTTCTTTAGTTTAAAATCCTTTTCCTATGTTGATTATGGAATATGATGTTATAGGAATAGATAACGTGGACCTCCAAGATCTACTAGAGGGCCGAATCTAGTACATAAGTAGCCACACATGCAATATTGTTATTCATGAGAAGAATTATTCTCTTTATTTTGAGGATATCTTAGTTTTCTTAGAAAATAATTTAGAAGATCTATTATGATCTCATTAGGGTGTATCTATTCATACTTTTCCTAATAAGGATTTAGGGATGGACATACCTCCTATTTTAATGATTATCCTACTATAAATCAAGCTTATTCATATAAGAATCTATTTTTTGGAAGCTCTTATTTGAGTGTGGACATATAAAAGTTTGGTCATGAAGATTCATTTCATATTTATCCCATGGAATATTTCAGAAATAGGTTTTATCATTCTTATATCATAATTTTATTAACTTGATTATATACTCTAATGGATTCGCAGGGTATCTATCCATGAAATTAGGGCCCAAAATAATTAATCAAGAACTTAATGATCAATTAGTACATGATTAATCACCATGGAACACTGTGAACATTGAATTCATATGATGGAATCTAATAAACACAAATATGACTATCGATCCCTAATCATTTCCTTAGTGTTAATGGATATTGAAATAAATATAAAATGTTAAATTTGTTTTTTAGGGTTCATTAGTGGAGAATGCTTTTTTATGATATTTCTAAAAGAATCTTAAATAATATTTTAGATAAAACTTTGTTTTGGATTTAGAGGTAAAGAATCCTTTTCAAAAATAGTATTAATATAAAATAAATCCACATGGTTTAAGATTTATTGGTTTGGTAAAATAATTGGGAATATTTTGAAGAAATTATTTATTTAATCCTAAATTTTAATCTCAAAGATCATTATTGGGAATTATGTTTTGGTCTGGTACTGACCATCATTCATTTGTCAGTATTATCAATGTATATTAAATATTTTTTATTCCATTATTTGGGTTATCTTGATCTTTCATGTTATGTTTCACTAGCTTTTTCTTTATTAACTATTCTATTTCTCTATCACATTTGAGGTTTTTATACAGTTCCAATTCCTATAAAAAATTTAAGTCCCAACAGAAAAATCCCAAATGGGGTAAAAGTGTTAAATAAAGGGATAAAGTAAAAAAATATCACAGAACATTATCTATAAATTTGTTTATGATTTTATTATTGGACTTAAATTTCATATATTCATTAATTATATATATATATTATCTATATTCCTTGAGTTTTAATTTTTATTTATTTTATAAAATTATTATTTAAAAAACTATACCCCTCTCTTTTATAAAAGGAACCAAAAACAAAACATTATTAGAAAAACCTATAATTAATGTCTCTACCAATAATCTATATTATTTATTTACCATACAATTGTATACCTTGTTTATTAGCTTCTGGTCTCTATAAAATTCCAAAATTCCTTCAAAACCAAGAAGGCTTCCACAAGAAGATACAATTTACTCTTGGGAAGTAATAATATTGTATCATAATTTTCCATTTATATTTTTCTTAAACCTCTTGTAAATTCTGATTTATCTCCTAAATAAATAAATAAAAACAATTATAGTTCCATAGTAATCATACTATGATAAAATAACTTTATAATCATAGTCATGAATTGATTATAACATGTTCTTTCTTGGGTTGGTTTAACAACCTATAAAAATGAGGCAAAAAATGTTTTACATGAATAGTTATGGAAAATTAATTACAAATAATATATGATATTAATTATTAAGACATATTTTGGTTCCATTTAAATTATATTAATACTAATTTTGAACTCATTATTAATAAATAACATTTTATTTGTTAAAAATTACTGAAACATGCACATTATTAATTTTATATTGGATATCCATACTCCAAAAACCAATGAAGTGAACATTAAAGTTCCCAAATCAATATTGTAATTTAATTATAGTACCTTGACTAATATAGAGTTTATAAACCTAAAATGTTTGAATGTTGTCCATAACTATTATATTAAAATAGATAAAGGGACAATTGAAATACTATCAACTAATGATCATGAATAACTAAAAATAAGTAATGAATATGTAATAAATGAATATAAAATATTAGTATAATATGTAAAAAACATGATTATTATTTCAAAATAAATTATAAATGAGGCTTAGTTTATTATATTTATTTTTAGATAATGTATGACTAAGTGGAAATTCAATCTATGGTTTTCACATATCAATTTCCCTTCATTGAGATATGATTCACATTCAGCATGTTTTTTATTTTTTGTAGTGTATATAAATTACATGAATGTTTTAAAAACTATTTTCTATAAAATTGAAAGATTTTACTAATTATTATAATGATATATTTTTCAATGGATTTTGATTCAATTTTTAGAAAAGTTAAAAGGGTTTATTTTTTCAATATCACTTTTAGTTATAGATTATTTTCGTATAAATTATTATTAAATATAATTATATATTATTTATATTAAAAAATCAAATATATCATATCCTATGGTTATTTTGTGTGTTTACATGTACATTTAACATTTTTATCAATTTCTTTCATAAATCAATAAGAAATATTCTTCTCAGTGGAATGGACCTTATCTCTTCTTTTCTCCCATGAATATTTTGTTCCTCCATGTATATATTCATTATATTATTTTGATAATGTTATTATATAAAAATAAATTAATAATTGATGAAATTTTCTAAATAATTTCAATTTTATTTCAAATGTTTCAAGACAATTCTTTTAATATTTTTTGTATGAATCAATTTTTTAATTAATTTACCAATATGTGAAAAAATAACATTTTTAACATTTTCTATATGAACAAAATTTAACATTGTTATTATATTTCTTCCTAATGAGGCATCCTTTCCTTGTTTTCTTATTTTTTGGATGTAATTCATATTCCCATTATTCTATGATTTAAACATTTGAAAAATAAAATTTACCAATACAAAGGGATATTTAATATTTTGTTCTTAAATGAAAATTATAATGTTCTTATAAAGTTGGTTTTCAACTATGTTAACATAAATTAATATTAATTATGATTTAATAGGAATATAATGTAATGATACCATGAGAATATTACTTATTAGAAATAATTATGATGATGTTTTAAAGAATTTTTCATGAAATCTAATTCAATTTCACTGGTTGAACAAATTATTTTTTAATTTTGAATGTTCTCTTGTTAATGGGGGGAACACATATGTTTAGTATATTATCATGTGACACATGGGTTTATTATAACCCTGTAATTTAGTGGAAAATGTATTCTATATCATGAGAAAATGATATTGGATATGGGTGGGTTAGCCTTTGTCCAAAATGTTATGAGATATGGGTGGTTATCCTATGTTAAAACAATTATGGGATATGGGTAGTTATCCTAAGACGATTAGGTTATGCGATATTGTTGTTTAGCCTAAGTAAAAAAGTTTACGTGATACAGGCGATCATCCCATGTTATAAATTCTATGGGGTCTGAGTGGTTAGCCCAAATAAAAAAGGTTGTGGTACAAAATTGGTTTTACCAAGTCCACTATATTATGGGAAAGTGATTACTGTAGTGCATTATGATATGAATATCTTGGGGGTCATCCTTGACCAATTTTATGATTTTTATGCTTTTATTCTTAAACAATTCTAATTTTAATGTTTATACTCATGTCATGATTGATCATATTTGTCGAATTGTGCTTGAACAACCACATGGATCATGTATTATGATATGATAAAATATTTATTTCCTAATCCATGATATATTATTGATGTTTTTTTGGGATTTATTTATTTATGTTATGTTTATATACCTATATTTTTTTTGATTCACACATGTTTTTCTTATGATCAATTATGATATCTAATTGTTAACACTTATGTTTACCATTATTGAGTATTCGGAAGAACACTTTATTATGTTTCCATTATCTAAGTATATTAAAAATAGTGTTATATAAGAAAATTCTAGAAGGATAATATGAAAATACCATTCATTATTGGAAATTAATTCATGTTTTATTGTATAAGAATAAAAATATTATAACCCAACATGTCAATAATTATAGTGTATTTTGGTAATTAGGAACATTAAATTACAACTTAAAAATAGGCGGCACATATGCATTATTTAAAACTTCCTCAACCTGATCACAATATTCCGTTGTTATTAAAACAACATAGGATAACCCAGGGACATACAAAAAAATGAGTATTTTATAAAACTATTTAAGATAATAATATAGATGTAATAAAATGAATAAGGTATTAAATGATAGAAAATTGGAATTTCAATGGTATATAAAATGGGTCAGAATCATAAAATTGAATAAAGAGGCGTGATATATCATGAATACATAAAGGCAACATGAAAAAGGGGAAACATATTTAAACATGACATCATAGTAATAATTCAAGGTTAAAAACCTATGAATAACAAGATAATTTTCATAATATGACCTCCCATGTACCATACATGTAATATCCTGAGACAAAATAGTACCCAATTCATTAGAGTTCTATCTAGGTGAACCCATCATAATCGTATCATGTACATGAATAAGTGCGCCACATAGATAATATGACATAAGAAAATATTAGATTAAATTTAATTCAATTATCTTGGAGTTTTGAATAAATACATGTAAGTCCCTAATAATATAAGTATAGGCATGTTTAGGTGAATACAATTGAGCAGAAATATCGATGGTATTCACAACAAAATGGGTTGGCTTGTAAAAGCCACAATGATATTTTTGCAGCATAAAAGCACTATATAATGTTTGATAAAATAGTTTAATGAGGGATAAAGAGGTATTCCATCATTTGGACATCAAATGGATAGTAATAGGGATATGTAAAAACATATACCAAAATTAGTAATTGGAAATTAATGGAATAAAATAAATAAGAATCTTGGATAAAGAGGAGAAGGAGAAGATATGTTACCATGAGAGGGTGATTCAAAAGGTATTAGAGGAGATTATTAAGATATTGGGGGAACCCTTTGAGGAATATAGAGAGTTTATGGAAGAGTAAGGATGTTCTCTATGCTTTTTACAAATTTGAAAGGGTCATGGGTGGGTTTATATAAGAAATGAAACAAGACCCGTTATTATTTATCAAACATAGGTTTTTGAATCTATATAAAATAATAAAAAAACCACAAAAATTCCCATATGTTTTTGACAAAGATGACTTTATTTCATTATTTCAATTGTCCAAGGTCCAAAATCATGTAAAATATTACCCTTGATTATTTGGAAGTGAGTCATGTTATTAATGAAATGATTTTAAAAATGATAACATATTATATTGGTTTTGGAGGATTCATAAAGGCTTTATAAAATTTTAAAAATAATATAATAAATAAATTATTTTTAATGAAGAAATTTTATGTTGTTGTGGATACCATTTATAGAATTTTTTACATCACATTTGGGTCATTATTAGGATATAATAAAACCACATATTTGTACAATATTTTATTTTTACCTGAAAAATCGGTTATCTCCAAAAATTATAAAAAAATAACTGTTGGATAATATCAACATTATGGTTCCAAAAATAATATTTATTTTATCGAAATAAGTTTCAAAATATTCGTATTTTATTTTTTAAAATAACAATAAATATTTATTGGGAAATAATAATTTTTTCAACAATAATAGTTTTCAAACCCTTAAAAAATTACATTTGACTTCATCGAAATTATATTATAATTTATATTTAATAAAATTTATTAAATAATAATATTATATTAAATTATCTTTCTTTTTAAAAATCCATTAATTAAAAAAATATAACGTCTTAATTGAAATTTTATATTACCCAAACATACAATTTTTGTTTTATCATATCGAAATTAAAATCAATTATAAATTAATAATAATAATAATTAAATATAACCCTTATCCTATTATAAAAATATTCACATTATTTGGGTATTAATACACAACCCATTATTACATTGATAAACACTCTCTCAGTAAGGTGCAAGATTGTGATATTTTCATGGGGTGTTTTGTAATACATGGTTTAGGCCTTGATCTGGTTGGACTAAAAAATATACCATAAATGGTATTTCTCATGCTTTAGTTTATGATCTCAACATAGGCTTTGTCAATGAAAAATCTAAATTATTATATCTCCCTCAGAATCTCTGATAAATGGGATTTATAGGGCACAATCTTACTAGTTGAGGCCATCAATGCCTTTGTTCCAATTTTATTTATTAAACCCTTATATTTATAAAAATAATTTTATCACTTTTTAATCATTGAAAATGATGACTAATTTTATTTAAAATATGATCAGATATAATAAAAACAAATAAATTCATGTGCTTTCTATAACCATAATATATAATTTATCTCAATCACTAAGGGAATTTTATTTTATAATTTCACGGCATTACAATATTCCCTAATTAAAAACTTTTCCCTCAAAATATTCATTTTATACACTAAAATAGATAATGGTAATTCTTTTCATCACCACCTCTAGTTACCATGTCCCTTATTCAATTTTGTGGCTTCTACATACCACTTTAACCATGTGAATTGTATTATTTCATTGATCTTCGACTCGACAATCTAATATATTTTCTGGATTCTCTTTATATGAATGATCATTCTCCAATGGAAAATACTCTATATGAACAACATGTGAGGGGTTTTGTATGTACTTCATTGAGAGTGATACATAGAAAAAACATGTACTTGAGATAGATTAAGTGGGAGTTCTAGAGGATTGGAAACCACTTCATTGTAATGAAGGATCTTAAAGGGAATGATGTATCTTAGACTAAGGTTTTCCTTATTCAAAAATCTCATGAATTTATTATGCGGAGATATGTAAAGGAATACCTTATCATTAACCTCAAACTCTAGGTGTCATCAATGATTGTTAGTATAGTTCCTATTTCTAATAGGATAATCCCTAATGTGTTACTGAATGGTCTTGAAGATTTTACATTGTTTCCATGACCATTTGGAGACCCCATTATTTATGTTCAGAAACATCATCGTTGAATGTAGGTGTTCTATACCTATTCTCATCAATATCCTCATAGGTGGACATTTGGATGTTTGATTGTAATCTATTATTTTACGGGAACGTTAGAAATGGAATATGTTTATCATATCCTCATTTTAATTCCATTGAGAATTCTGTAAACATGTACTCAAGTGTCTAGATAGTCCACTCATATTAGAAATTAGATTAAGGGTGATAATCCATGATAATGTTCAATTTAGTATTTAGAGAAAGTTGGAGACTCTTCTAGGACAGAGAGATAAATCATGGTTCTCAATCGGGTACAATCATTAATTATGTTCCACATAGCCTCCCAACTTCTATAATGTATATATTTTCATGTTGATCGAGTGAGATGTCCTCTCGAATTGCAACGAAGTGGGAAGTCTTTATATGTCATTCCACCACAACCTATATAACATTATTTATGCTTGATGTATTGGGATGACTAATGAAAAATTATATGGTTATTTTTTCCTATTTCCATGTAGGTATGTGTAATGGTTATATAAACCCCTAGTATTTTTTCATTCAACCTTTACATTATGATATACAAGATACCTTAATGTATATTCAATAATCGTTTTCTTCACATTGTCCCGAAAATAGTTCTCTACGATATCTTGATACATCCTTAGTCTCCATGGACGGATATATAAGTTTGAGCCATGGGGATAATCTAATAGCTCATTCCAAAACACTATATTTTATGGTAAACATAGTCATGATCAAAATCTTACAACTCCTTCATCATTAATTTTGAAATCCAAGGATTTCCTTTTTCTCATAGATTCCTACTTGTTTCAAATTTTCAGGCCATCTTTTTTAGTACCACTTTTCTTTTCTAGAAGTGATGATTGAGAAATAATTAATGAAATTGGAAATTATTTTCCTTCCATCATGGCCCCATTTCAATCCTTTTTATTTCTAAAAATATTGGATCCTTCTCATTTCACATCAATTTCAAACATTCTAGATCCTTTCTACTTAGAGTATCTACGACTTTATTTTCATTCCCAAGATCGTGGTAGATTGAGCTGTCATAGCCCTTAATCATCTTAAATAATATTTTCTAGATCATATTCATCTCTTTATGTGTAAATATATTCTTTTTCCTCTTATGTTCCATATATATTTATCACTTCACCCAAAATAGGTAATACCGCTTGATTTTTAATGAAATGATTACTACAGCCAACTCCAGATCATGTGTTGGGCAGTTATTTTTGATGAAATTTCAATTTCCTTGATTCATAGGCTATAAATTCGTCATTATTAATTAGTACACACCCCAATCCATTATTAAATTCATCATTCTATACCATGAAAAGTTATACAATTATGTGTAGTGTATGAATAACTATAGTGATAATCCTTATTTTCAACTCCATGAATCACTCTTCACATTCATCATTCAAAAAACCTTGACTCATTTCTAATTTATCTTTTTTAGAAGGTTTTAAAATCATGAGATTTTTCTCAAAAATCAATGATAGTACCCAAATACTATAAGGAAACTATAGATTTCCATCACATATGTTGGCCTCAACCATCCATTAATTTCTTCTATATTTTAAGTGTCTAAATATATCCTAGTACTTTTGATAATATTTCCAAATAATGAGACTTCCTTCAACCATAACTCACATTTTCTTTACATTTCATAAATCCTATCCTTTCATAATGTAATTAACATAGTTTTTAGAGGTTCCTCATCCTCCTCTTTTATTTTAGATTATATTATAATATCATCTATAAATTGTACCAAAACATTATTGAGGTATTATATAGAGATTATATTGATCATGTCCATGAAGATTTATTGTGAATTAGTAACTGTGAATGGAATTGATATGAACTCATGGTGTCCATACCATGTACAGAAAGTAGTCTTAGGGGTATCCTCCTTCCTCACCCTTACTTGATAATACCCTGACCAATGATCCACCCTAGAGAAGTATTAGGCTCCACATAGCTGATCAATGTAGTAAAAAATCCATGGGAGAGGATACTTCTTCTTTATCGTGATCTTTTTATGCTCATAATAATCAATGAAAAGGTGCATCAACCCATCATTATTCATGTTTAAGAGGAATGATGAACCACATTGTGAAGAATATGGGCATATAATCACTGTATCTTGATTCTCCTATAATTGTTTTCATCATATTCTCAAGTAGCACAAAATCAATTTTATATGGAGTCTAGGATAATGTGAAAATACCAGGTATATGCTACATCTAAAATTCAATAACTCGAATAGAAGGAAGACTATGAAATTAATCAGAAAGCACATTAGTGTATTCCATCAAAATGGGAACGTCTTAGAGGATGATAATTTACTTATAATCAATCATCAATTTAATATACTCTTTCATATAGAGAAATAATATCAATTATTTATATGTTGGTGCTAAATAGGATTAATCCTCCTTCTTTCACTTTTATAGAAATGGAGAAATATTCACGATACAGAGAGTGATTTCCCTATTAATGAAATTTATGAAGGATCTATATAATTAAATTCAATACATGCCTAGAATTACATAAAATTCCACTAAAGGGAGTATCTGAATGTTCACTGGGAAGATCATCCACTAATATTAAATTTTGGAGGTGTTATATACTTCGTATGAAATAATTTCCCCATTTTCAATTTTTACCACTAACTCTACTTACATGATTTTTAGTGACATTTTAATAGTTCTACAAAACCTTGTTTGATATAAAATAATCTATAGAACTATAATAAAAAATTACATTCAGTATTCTTGAATAAATCACTAGCTTATATGTCACCACTTCATTATCGGGATCTACTTCAGTTGTTGTGATAAATATTATTTATCATGCTACCTTGGAGGTTATTGGAATTTATTTTCTTTAATAACCCTTTTCTTGAGGTAGCGGTTCACATAGTGTCATTGCTCATTGTGGTTAAAACATTAGACAATAGGCTTAGGGTTAACTAGAAAATTCCACTCTTCCATTACATTGGTGGGTTTCTCTCATCACAAGTATCAAGTAAGGTTCCCTTACTTCCCTAACCTAATAAATTTTCTTGTCCCCCATAGGAAATTTATGCGGTTGTTTTTTCTACATAATTACCACGTAAGATGTTGAAATTTCTTACCACTAGTAGATTTATCCATTAAATTGACAAAATTAAAACCCACCTTCCACTTTTTATTGTCTTGATACCCTTGAGATTCACAGATCTCCATTTTGACTATATGAAAAATCAAACAGCTTCCTCATAGCTATAAAAGTCCCAAATTACTATGGCTGACTGAATGAATGGCCCGAAGGCCTAAAATTTTTATTTATTTCTGGATAAAACTCCTTTTAAGGGTAAAGGGGAAAACCTCACATGACTTCTGAGACATAGATACATTAAAAAAAGCGAATATTAAAGTGTCAAACTCATCCCAGAATAAGACTACTTAGAAATACCTCCCCCAGAATCAATGTCATCATGGCATGCCTCCACATTGCATGACTACTCAGTAAGCTGTCCCGTGTAAAAATACACGGGACTGGTACTGTTGGCTGTGCCATACCCTCCAAATCATCCAAATCTGAGTAGCCACGCACTGTGAAGGAAACCTACTCTAAAACCATGTTTGAAGCAATCGTTGTAGAATGTCTGGAACAAGAAAACACCATACAAAAAACAAACCAACTGAGACATTACTCCATTATGCAAACACCAAGGGCTCATTCAACAAACCAATATTATCTTATACTGAGATAGATACAGACAGTCATTATGAAATATAGTAGCAACATGAATAATTCCATCTAGCTGCCATTCTAGCTGAACTATGCTAAAATATGTAGATTCGTATTGTTGAATCACGTGGGACAACTTGATGAAATCGGGAAATCAGAATCAGAACCAAACCACCAACAGAATAATGAGTACCAAATCCTCACACCTCCTCAGCCAAGAAACCATTCCACGAATGCCAGAATCATATACTAGATCTGCAGATGCAGTCAAGACCAGCATCGGATCCACAAAAATAAATCACGAAAAAAACCAACACACGAGCAAAGACCAAAATAAAAAAATATAGGTCATGAATCAGACTGAAAGAAACCTTTACCAAAAGCCGTCCACCTGAAAGCCAAGCTCATCGGACCCCGTCACAAATCAGAACCCATAACCCGTCGCCGCCATCCCTGCACACAGAGATGACATCGGACCACCCAACACATACTAGGAGATGAGGCAGTAACTCTTAGAAGCAAAAGAATTATCTGAACCTATTTATCATCTCACTGCCATTGGAACCCCTATGCAGCGAAGGTGGAGTGAGGTGCGAAGCATGCCAGCAATGATGAGATGTCGAGACCGACGATGCCATCGCTGAAGGAGAAGCCACCACCACAAACTTGTTGAGAAAGCACTGAGGAGGGGAGCCAGATTGACTCGAGGCAGAAGAAGGCGACGATAAGGAACCCTAGCGGAGGCGCGCCCCTTACGGGCTCATCGAATTGCTAGAGATTTTTATAGTTTCTATTTTATCCCACCAATGAATTAATCAATTTTTTTGGGGGTAATGAATAACCGGAGGCATAACATCCATGTATTTTTATTTTTTCCTCATACTCCATAGTAGATTCATCATATTGAGTCCTAAGGGAAAGTAAATCCATTTTCATTTTAAATTAGATATTTTCAGGAAAATATTTATCATTTTTTTTGAAAAATTCCTTCCACCCCATTGAATCAATATTTTCCTTAGGCTTTGTATTATAGATTAATATCTTCCACTAATTTGATTCTACCTTATTAAAATAAATAAAAATAATAACCTTCTCATGATTTGAATATTTAAGGATGATGAATATATATTCAATGTATTTAATAGATTATTTTATGATTAAGGGATCATGTAGCACCTCAGTCTGAGTAAGCATGTAGTTGGTGTTTACTACCACTACATTGTCATGATTACAAGGAAATGTTTCCTGAAACCCAATTTTCTCACCAGTCTTGATAAAAAGCTACATATATGAGTCTTTTATTAATAATTAATAATATTTTTTTGATAATAACTTTATTCCCACTTAGTATATTCATGAATATATTTCTTATTACACTTCTTGGATTCCTAGGGAAATGAAACAAAATAAGTGTGAGATCAAATGATCAGTTAGGTTATGTATAGTTGAAATAATAATGAATTAATGAGAATAATAAATATTGAAATTTAAATAACTAACACACATTTCATGTAATATATAAATTGATAGTTAGTAAATTAACAATATAGAATGGTAAATAACTGAATTCCATGACGTTTAATAAATAAAATTAGAATGAAATGAATCCAAAAATATTTTTTTTGTGAAAATATTAGGGATAATAATAACTGTATCAAAATAAAGGCAATGATCAATTATTTGATGACATGTTTTCGATGTACATGGTACATTTACCATCAAGAACATTCAAAAGAAATTTTATAACATACATGGGAAAATACTACGAATGATATCCAATTGACTCATCCCATGAGACTACAGATGCATTGATGAGATATCTATAATTAGGACTTACCCATGTCATTCAAATACAAATCATTCCTCACATATCTAATAATATATTTAATTAATATAGAATTCACCTTATCAAATATCCACATTGAGTAAAAGATACAGATTTATCAAATATTAACTAGATATCAAATAAATTTAAATGAAAACTCCATATGTAAAAATGGAATACATTTTAGGTAATAATCATATCCCTGATGAATGATATGGATATTTAGTGGAAATTTACTATATAATGATCATTGTGAATTTAATATTTCATGGGGACTATAAAAATGGATCAAGGAAGTGAATAAAAATACCATCCTTGCACAAATCAATCAAAAACCATGTAGAGGAAGAATATGGATGGTATTAGTACAACATATCCCATGTAGAGTAAATATAATGTTCAGTTATCATTGATGAATAGAAATAATATTAAAAGGTCTTTTAAAAAATTTCTTAATTAAAATATCTTTTTTATTTTCAAAAAAAAATTGAAAATAATTTTTAATGAATATAACATTTAAAAAATTTTTACTTAAAAATTAACTTCTTAAAAAACAAAAGAAATCTCCAATGAATGATGATGGTTAATTACATATATGTTTTACAAGGTAAAAATTACATTGCTTTTATAAGGTAAAAAGGTATAAAAAGTGACTCATATAGAAAGTGACAAGAATATTACACTAAAAAAATTATAGAGAATAAAAGGGTAAAAATTTCTGTAATAAGTCATTTTAAAATATTTTAAAAAAACATTTTAGAGAACTTGGTTTTTAGGAATAAAATAGGTTATATGACTAAAGAGAGAAATAGTTTTTGTATTTTTGAAAAATATTTTCTAAAATATTTTTAGTACCATTGAGTGGGAAAATTATACTATTAAATGAAAAGATAATGAATAAAAAATGTTTAATAAAATTAATTGTTTTATTAAAAAATTATTATATAATTTCTTTAAATGTAATTTCAATAATAAACAAAATTGATTAGAATGAGACTCTGAAATAAGTCCTTTAAATAAACATAATGTCAATGAGGGATGTAATAAATGAATTGACTTAATTTATCAAATTTATATCCACATATAAGAAGTTTAAATACATAAATAGATAGTAAAATTCATTGTAAACATAATGATATAATATTAATGGCCATGGGAAAGTAATATAACCCAATAAAAACGAATTGAGTTATGAAATTTCCTTACATCTTGGTAAATTCATATTCAAATCCACCATAATGAAATAAATCAAATGGAAATTAAAAATAACAATACTAATGATGTATTAATTATTTTAAATTTCAAAGGGTCATTATATAAACCATATAAAATAAACTATGTGAATAATATTACAATGTACCTCAATGTAATGAAATTGAGATGAAATCTCTTACTAATTGGTAAATTTTGAATCACAGTCCCCAAGAATGAAATTAAATAGAATGAAACATTGAATACCATTAATATAAATTTATTCATGATATATAAACAATAGGGATAGTATATAGACCACACAAAAGAAATAAGTGGTGAATATGGTGTATACCTAACGAAATTAAAAGTGAGACTAGAATCCCTTACCTTGTGTTTTCATTTGGGTAAATATCATTTAACATTATATATAATGGTTATAAGAAAGTTATTAATTAATACAATAACCATATTAAAATTTAAAATATAATATCTTAGCTTCATCTGAAATCTTATTACCCGTTTGTTTACAATATTTCATTATTTTCACTATTTTGGTTGTTAATTACCATGTATTTCAAGTCTATTTTGACTTGTAATTTTAGTTATTATTATGTAAATCAAGATTTAATAATATCCCAGCTATAATAAAAGATTTAAATATCATATATATTAAGTATATATTTATTTAAAATAATACATAACATTTTGAGATAGGAAATGGAATGCACTGTTCATGGAGATGGTAGGTCGTACGTACGCATGAACGCTACATCCATTTCATTATCGTATTTAAAGAATGAAAATTAAAAGATATATCTGTATATTATAATATATTTTAATATTTATTTCATATATTTAAAATATTTTCTTAGAGCCATTCTTAATATATTACATGTAATGTGTTAATGAATCACACCACTTTGGGGAGGCGGTAGTCCGCTGTCCACAAATGATGTTATCGTATTCCCACAAAATTGAAGGCATGAAATTATGGGTATATAAAAAATTACATAAGAATAAATACATTAAAATTTTCATATATATAATATATGAACTATAAATCATTCATTACTCAAGCCATGAAAGTCGGTAAATGGAAGAATGAATGACATCGGTTAGCGAGGCGATCGTCCACTGTACACAAGAACGATGATTTTGTATCTCATTTGATGGATGTGCATGAAAGTATTTTTATAATCTCTAGAATAAAAATATCATTATATTTTATATACAAATGTTATTATATAATAATGATATAAGAAAATTTAAGAGGTGTTGAACTAAATGAAACAAAAGTGATTGTTGAAGAATGCTACCTCTTATTCGGGTAACTCCTTTTGGTTTATATAAAAAGGATTTCTTGGTTTGATTTATTTTAAAATTTATGATTCTATAATAGGTAGGGTTATGTTGTAATATTATTTGTGTAGTGTTTGGAAAATCTAAAAATATTAATATATATGAATAATTGGGAGGGGTGAGTGTCATTTTATAGTGGAGGAGTGGAATTCTTGTAACGTTTTTGAAAACCTTATTCCAACAAAATTTTCCATGTAAAGTGGATCAAACAATAAAAACATTATATAAAAAAGACTATATGGTCTAATTATTACCATAAAATGTCTTTTTTACATGTTTTTAGGTCATTTTGTCACTGAATTTTATACTAGAAATGCTCAGTCAGAGGCGAGCCTCTGACCATTTAATAATAAATGAAAAAGTATTAAGCAAATACAACAAGTCCAAAACAACTACATATCATAGAAATCATACTCATCACCAGCCCCTTTAGAGATCATTTCCTCTTAAATATCTATCTCCCACTCTGAGATTTCATAGTTTTTAAGAACCTTGGCATATTTCTTTCTAAGATTTAGCATCTCCAAGGCCAGAAATTTCTTCGAGGACTGCATAGCCCAACCTTCCTTCCCAAAAGAAGATCTAGTAGGCACTGGACTTGGAAGATAAGAATAATATTTCTTCAATCGTCATTGTGGTGGGTAATTAATAGTACCTTTATCCCCGTGCACCTTCATCCTTTCAGCCTGAACAATATCAGTGTAGGAAGGTCGTAACACGCCACAATCCTTTTCCTTTGCAGCATCCATTGGAGCAACAATAGTCTGCAAGATGCCCCCTTCTTTCCTTGCATCAATCTCCTCATCATGAAAATCCTCCTCATTATCAAGTTAAAAGAAACTATTTCCAGTAGAGATCATGACCTCCACTCCCCCATCATCATCATCCTGCCCTTATGGAACATAATCCTCCACAGTTTCCGAGGAACAACTATGTCCAAAATAGTATCAAACACAGGCTCTGACCGCAAGGAGTTTCAAGCCATATCCTGCAATTTTAACTCATGGCTAATATGCCTCACATCCTTAGCCACAACCTATCCAGAGGTCACCAAAATAGCTCCATCACAGTTCACCCCTCCAAAATGACTGGAGCCGTGTGCTCCTCTATCACTGCATAGCCAGTACCTCCCACCTGGATTCCCAACATCTCCTCAGAAGAGCATGCAAGAACCACAACAACACCATTCTCTATTGCCTCTTCTACAACACCTGCATCAATCACATTCATATCCCTCTGATCACCAGCTGTAGTGGCCCACTGATCTTTATAGAAAGGAACTATATGCAAGTGACATGCACCCCCTCCACAGTAGACCAGGACTCCATTTCAAGATCATAATTCAGCATGTTGAAAACTTGCATCACCGATGGATTCGAGGATGCATGCCTGCCTTCACACCACATGTAAGGCCCAGTACATCCAAAACCAAGCCCCAAATTTCGGTGAAAGAGGATCCTAGTTATCCTCCCAACCCATATGATTCATTAGTTATGATACACAGATCAGATTCAATAGGTGCACTCATTACTACATCCACACAAACATCTTTCACAACCTCCTGAGCGGGCCGCACAACATCACGAACAACACTTCCCTCACCACATTTCCCTTCCATCACCTACGATCTACCAATCATATCTCCATTGTGGAAAACAATATCCAGATGCCCAAAACATTTACATTTCACACATAATTTCATCCATGATTCAAATACAACCTCTTTCATCTAGCCAAACTCCTTCTAATAAGTAATACAAACACGACGCACAGAAGGCCTCACGACGTCAACCTCAACACATATTCACAGGAAAATTGGATGAGACATAGAACTAGTTCATTGATCAAAAAAAATATACCGGCCAATCATATTACCAATTACACAGAGAATCAAGGTATTTTGAAAGGAAAGTGAGAGATAAGGGAGACTTACCCTTGTCACAATCAATGAAAGATCACATTGCATATGAAATTCAATACTCCATCAGCAAAAATTAATGGAGGAACCACCACACATTCTCAGAGTCCTGGACCTAGCAACAATCATATCCTCCTCCGATCCAAAAATAACCATTAAATGTCTCGTATCATGCAGCCCGGCGACCGCACGCTCACGAAGCTCTGTTGATTTAGAAATGAACCAAGCAAAAGCTCCCACTGAGGGTTATTGAGGACAAAAGTGAGCCACCAATGTGAACTTTCATAGATCCGTAGCACTTCTTATCTCCAATGGAAGAAGAGATAGCTGGGGTTCCTCCCAGAAGAGACCCAGAACCTTCAGGGAGATTGAGATCTTTGGAAAAGGCCGAGACGAGCCATGGCATGACGAAGGATCCTCCATCCCAGGAAGCAACGAGCGTGAACATCCCCCCTCTGATAGGGTGGAGGGAGAAGATCCCGGTGGCATAGATCTAGGTCATCGGGTAGGGTAAGATCTCGGCATGGGTTTTTTTCTCATCCAATATAAAATTACACTGGGTTTTCATTCCCTTGTTAAGAAAATATTTCTCTTAATAATTGTAATTAACTTTTACTGCATTCACTAATATTTATGGTAAACATTTAGTTTAAATTATTAGAAATTATATATTATTATGATTAAAAATATGGAATAATTTTTAAAAAATTCAAATAACATATGTTTCATAAATTAATTTAAATGAAATCTCACAGTCGGAATTACAATGCGAGTTTTTAAAGAAAAAATCCTCCAATGTTTAAAATGTTTTATAACCAATTACAAAGTAAAATTGATTATAATAACCTATATTGGAATAATATATGTATAATTTGACTAAATATAAAATAAATAAAAATTAAAATATAATTTTACAATAAATGGAAATTATATGAAATAGTACATTTCAATTAAAATTCAGTATTTTTTACTATTCATCAAAAAATGAAACATATTAGAAAAAGATCCATAAATCACCCTAAGATAATTTTTACATTCCAAATTCAAAATTGATGATTCTTTTTTACATATAAAATTTATAAAATATGTCTATTTTTTTTTAAATAAGGTTATCTATCAAAAGGTGGTAAAATTAACTTCAGAAAAAAAAAATTGTTTTTATGATTTAATTTTTGTTTGTTCTTATTTTATGCCTATAAAATATATTAGGTAAATGTAAATAATATTTATTAAATACATATCATATATATTTAATTAATATCATTAAATAATAGTATTTACTTGAATTTATTATGTTAAAACAAATTTTTGTGCATAAAAACATTTCCTTTATATTCAATTGGTTTTTATATTAATTTCCAATTAATTTTCAACCAAAAAATTCATTTTATGTTAGTGGAAACCACATATTTTCATAAGGGAGTTAATCCTATTGATAACCACTATCTTAAAATATAGATTATATATTAATATATTAAATAATAACATTTTATTAATATATTATTGTTTGGTATAACACAGGCTTGCGTGTAACGCAAGCTATCAAAAAAACTCTTTATTGCGTATGATGTAAGAGAACATAGTATTTAATGAATCACAAGCTATATAATATATTATTTTAAAATATTTAATATACCATAATGTCTTGATAGGTTATATTTATTTCTAAATTTCGTGTTTTTTATTATACATGATATCAAATAAATGTTTTTTTAGAATTATTAGTGTGTTATATTCTCCCCACCATCAATAAATTCTACCCTCACAATTTAAAATCGATCTCCAAATGTAGGGTTTTATATTTGAAAATTTATTTTTTGAAATCACACATCATGATAGGAGTTAAAAATAAACCCTTTTAATAAGATAGAATGAGAAGTACAAAGTTCACATAGAATAACATATAATTAGGTCTCTATGTAGGAGAACATTATTATTAAGTGGAGATACATACATGGATTAAAATTGTAAGTACATATAGGGGTGAATGATTTCCTGTATAAAAAATAAGTTAATGATCATTGTTATAGTGAGGTCCTCAAATCCATAAATCTTTGATTATTTAAAACAATATCAGTTCCATGCAACTAATGGTATTGTGATAAAAGTTTATCTCAAGATCATTTTCATAATGTTGTGTAATTATTTACTACGTAAAATATAAGAAATATAATTAATTAATATATTTATATGAACATAATTTTATCCTTTTTTCTGCTTATATTAATTTCAATTTCATCTCTTTACTTTAAGAAATAAATATCCCAAATTGAATTTCTATGCACGAACCACTAAAATATTATTTTAAGGCATCATAAGATCAATAAAAAAAATATTCATGTTTTTATATAACTATTTTACATAAATAATATGGATAATACATTAATATCTAAACCTCAAATTTGATGCCACTATTTCATCATTAATATTTATTCATTGAATTTTTTATCTAAATACATAGATATATTTATCAGGACATTGTGTAGGATTGTTATAGGAGTGAAACCCTTATCATCCTTCGGTCATGGTTTCATGCCCCACCACATTTCCATATTTTATGGGTTTCCCACTAGGATTTTTTTTGCTTTTTCTAAAATCTTATTAAAATATGATAGAAATCCATGAAATTTAATAATTAACTATCCAATCAACTGATGATTTAAATAGAAAATCAATACATAAATACCCTTTCAATTTATTTCCACATAGGCATTTCCTTGGTTTACATTTTATCCATTAGAATAGGCAATTGAATTGGGTAATTCACATGTTTCATATATTCAATGAAACAAACTATAAATAGTTCCCCAAGATGAGATTTATTTACTTCCATCTTACACTTCATTTTTCCATGGAAATTATTTTATTTATCTCTTTATTTCCCACACATAATTGATTTTCCTATTCTATTAAGACACATTCCTGGGTATCTTCTTCCACATTTATTGCACGATGGAAATTAAGACCTTTTTTCTCCATGGTCTCCACCACTCAAGATCTTAAAAAACTCTATCCTTATCTTTTTTTGTGAGTCTGGTTGTTTTTCAAGGCATATCTTATTAATAATTATTTAAGAAAAAATATTGGTCATGAACTAGATATATTTCACTCCTATCAACATCGCATTTGGTATCTATATTTCACCACATTATCCTTTATTTTTAATGTTAAAGTCAAGCATTTATGATCAAACCATTGAGTAAAACTAGAAAGCATAATGTGTGTAAAAATAGACACAGTGAGAAAAACGTATAATCATTTATTGGATATCTAAATCATGGAACCTTATTTTCAATCTAAACACATTTCGCTATACCTAGGTTTTTTATTATCAGTATATATTAAAATCATTAATAATGGCTTCTAAAGAAAATGATAACTTTCCTTAGTATATCCCTCATAAGTGTCAAACGAGGTTCTATGTAAATATCGTTGTCATGTACCACTTTACACTTGATTATGACATGAAGCACATTTTCAGATTTGTTTCCCCTAGGAATATTTAATCTTTAACCACATCCAATTATAGAATCTAGAAAGGTATTAATTTTCAGGAAGACTCACATAATCTCTACGATACCAAATTTTTGGACATTCTTCTATACATATCCTCAAATTCTACCTCTGGGTTTGTTTCTATAATCTATCTTTTCTAAATCTAGTTTCCATTATTTATACTAAACATCATCTGATACCAACTGTAGCCTTGTGACCCCAGTAAGCCCAGATGTAGTTTCTTGTACTATTAAATTTTCATGATTATAAGGAAAAACATCCCAATGGACCAATAAATTTAGTATTCATGGTAAAAAAGATACTTATATGAATATTATAATATTAATGAATAAACTAATTAAAACATATTTTTTTGTTCCATGATAAATTTATTCCCACTTATCATATCCTTACATATCATTTTTAGTAATCTTATTGGATTCCTAGGGAAGGAAAAAAATATAAGGCTGACATAAAATACATAGTAAATGTAACATACCAAGTAAGTAATGAATAATAAATATTTTTATCTATGTTTATTTATGAATTAGATAGTGTGTTTGAGGCTTAAAATGAGAATAAATCCAACCCAAAGCATGGAAAACTCTAGTATTTTTAAAAGATTGTTTTACCGCCTTTTGATGGAGAACCATTTTTAAATCTATCTTTTGACAATTTTATAGGCTATATTTGTCAAAATAAAATTATTCTTTATGGTTGGTACATTGAAATTTACTTTGGATAAATTTTGGGTATTTTTCTGATAATGTTTATTTTTTTAGGAATAATGAAAAGTGTTGTATTTTAATTCAAAACCACTTTTTAATCGAATTTATTTATATAGTTAGATTATCTTATTAATTGATTTTAAAGTGTAAATAGAGTATATTTTTACCATGTAATCCAATGGTGGAAATTTGAATTAATTTCACTTTGAAATTAGACTTGAACTAGTGCCAATCTTTTGATACTTTTTGTTTCATAAAAACACACTATTTGCTCTGACAGCAGGAATTAATTATTAAATTAATTAATTTACCTAGTATGTTTTGAATTTTGTAAAATATACATCATTTTTGAATTCAGAATATCAAATATAGCTTAGGGTGATGTTTTGGTAATTTTCTGAAGAACTTAAATTTTTGATGAATAGTGAAACCACTAAGTGGTACTTCAAAAAACTGATTTTTCGTTTAAATGAAATTTTATCACCTCTGTGTTTTGAATTTAAAAAATCCGACATAAATGGTTTTCATTAAGAAGTAAAATGTGGTTCAATTGGATTAAAATAATTTTTTGGTGAATATTAACTTTTATGTTTTTAATCGCGATTAGAGGTAATTAGTGTAATTTATGGTAAGAATAATGTTTTAATAATATGAAATGAATTTGAAACATGTCCTACCCTTATTTTATGTGTCATTGCCGACCAAGAAAATCCATGGGTCAACTTGGGGACCCCATGGAGCCAATTTGGTAGGAAAATGACATTAATACCTTTTATTTAATGTAAAAGTAAAAATGATACAAACATGTATTTGTTTACTAAAACAATTTTTACATGGGGTTATAAAAGTCTGATTTTTGACTATAAATAGTCATTTGTAATCTAGAAAGATTTTCTACATCATAGTATTTTTTTTTATAATTTTTAAACATTAAATAAATTAAATTATTTATGACATCATGATGATGCAGCGATTACCTCATTATTTAACAATTTAAATAAAATGAAAAGATAATGTAATATATAAGACCTAAACTTGTCAAAAAACCTATTGGATGGGTATATTTCGAACCCTTATCACCTTATCCTCGAATTATATCAATGTGGGACCTTTTAAATCTGAAACTCAATTTAAAATAAAGTAACATTTCTTTACTTTCCAAGAGTGCCCCTCCTCTCCTCTTATAAAAGGCCCCCACCTCTACCTCCTTACCCACACCTCTCAAGCCTTTCGCTCGGCCAACCCCTGCCCATTATGTCTCTCCACATCCCTCTCTAACTCTTAGAATCCTCACTTTGGGCAGAAGACTTCCCAAGGAAGCCTTTGAGCTCAAATCCAAAAGGGTTACCCGTTTTTAAAGGTAGTGTCTTCTATTGTGTTCTTATGTTTTATTTTGCTTCTCCAACCCCCTAAACACTTTTTATTCATTTATTTTGTAACAAAACCAGTATCTTCCATATACTAGGATGTTTTTATAAGAATTATTCGAGCTACACTTACACACACCTACATCTAATGGTTAAAGAACATACTGTTTCCGTGGATGGAAAATTTCTGCCTCACGAAACGATGATTGTTCAATATTCATATAACACCTTCAAAGGTGGCCATTAAGATGTCAATATATTTATATATGATATATAATATTTTTATTTTTTCCTTAATCTTTTGTATTTTTTCATTTATGTCATACCTTTATGGTTTCCATTATGGGTAAACGCGATATCTTCATATTAGGAAGTGCGGACTACCGCTCCCTCAAAGTGATTTGATTCGTTAATACCATATGTGGTATGTATAAAGGATAGATTGAATGATATTATATATGATTCAATACTGTAATTATAATACTATTATTTATCATTATGTTTTAATTCCATTAAATATGAAACAGAAATGGAAGTAGCGTTCATGTGTACGTATGGATTACCGTCTCCATGAACGGTGCATTTCATTTCTTACCTCTAAACGTTATGTAATATTATAAATGCATGTATATAATGGATATATATTATATATATGATATCTAAATCATGAGTATAACTCTGGATATAATGGATACATGAACAAATCGTAATTATAAAGAGTTTATTTTTGACTCAAGTACCAATGATCGTTAAAACAACCGTAATTAACTTAAATAATTACATAGTGTTCCTGACATGGTAATTAGTGATATAAAAGGAATAATGAACTTGAAAAAGGTTCTTAAGAAAGTATAAATTAACTCAAGTTTGTTATTCAGGACGTTAAAGAACGATTGAGTCAAGTCGGACCCGAGGTAAGGGAACTTCTTAACCCAATTTCTGTTCTTTGGGTTAATCTCCTACTTTCAAATTATGTCATGATATTATTATGTCCTACCTTGTATTTTTACTTTCATTATGTGTACTTATAGTGAATACACATAATAGATCTATTTTATTTAAAAAATTATCTTTGTATGGGACTTCGTCTCAATCTCCTTTCATTGAGGAATATTTTTGTTTTATACACGAACTTCTTTTATACGGTGTATAAACCCATTTGACTTTTACGTTTATCCAAAAAGAATCTTTTTTATACGAAACATTTTACTAAGCGACAAAAGGGAATGTTTTTATCGTACGTATTCAGAGACAATGACTTCTCCGCCGACGTGACCATTATTTGAGTTTCGGCTTCCTCTACAAGCCATACATTTTTTTAAATGAAAAATAAATACCATGTTTTACTTTTCTTTTATTTTGGTATTGAAAATGGTTTTCATAATGTTTATATTATATCAATGTGTTGTATTGATATCTTGTGATTGAAATGTGGAAATGTTATGTTTCCCTTATGCATGTTTTATGTGATACGATTATGTTTATGGTTCTTGGGAATTATTATGATGACAGGTGGTTCTGTGATAAACTAAGGGCGGATGAGCCCGATATAGCTCTCCAATGCATTGGGTCACTAAGGGGTTAAACATTAAGGTTTCTCCGAAGAAATTTAGGGAATATACTGTGATGGGTATTCCAAACGTAACTAAGAGGGTTACTCCCTACGTAATAATGTTATGAATGCCTCAAGTGACCTTTATGTCTTACGATTTCTATGATTTATTCATGATTTGATGAGGTATGTTAAAGTGATTATGTTTTATGGGTAAAGTATGATTTCATTCTTATGTATATATGAACTCATATTTCCTTTCCATATTTTTATAACCCATACTAAGCTTTTTATGCTCATCCCAAGTTTTTTTTGAAATGATTTTCACAGGTCAAGGGAAAGGTACATGATATGATGATAGTGTCAAGGTAATGTAAAGAAAGAATCCATGTTTTATTTTAAATTTGTTTTCATTGATGGGAAAAATGAATACTATCTTTATGTAACAACTTTGTTTAAATGTGGAATGTATTGCATGTTTTATGATCTAATTCTCTAAAACTCTAAACCTGAAAAGATCCTCAATGTGTAATATTGAAATAACTGAAGATTAAGTAAGGTTTAAGGCTGGGGCCTTATAGTTGGTATCAGAGGCCAGTTTAGATAACTTTAGGAGTTAGAATTATATTAAATGATTATCCTAAAATATTTTTTTATGGTCAAATTGAAATGATATAGCATTTGAATATTACCATGTTGCTTTATCTAAGACATGGTTGTTCAGAATGGTTTTCCGCAGAGAAAATGGGGAAGTAGTTCTAGGAAGGCATACAAAAGGAAATAACCTTCCAAATCAGCATCCTGAGACGGTCGTAATTGGAACTGAACAGTTTGTTGCAGTGATGGAACAATTGACTCAAGTGACAAATGGTGGTGGTATCCATGCATGAGATCAGCCAGATCAACCGCAGAGGAACAAGTCAGTGGTGGAACATTTCATAAGGCGACATCCCCCATCATTCAGAGGATCATCTGACCCTGTGCTAGCTGAAGGGTGGATTAAAGCACTGGAGAAGATTTTCGATGTCATGGGGTGTTCATAAAATCAAAAGCTTAGTCTTGCTATTTACCATTTGGATGGTGAAGCATATCAGTGGTGGTCGATGGTTAAAAATATCAGGGACGCTGATGAGATTGACGCTCTTGACTGGGATGAATTCAAAGGTATGTTTCTTGAGAAGTATTTTCCTAAGGATGTTCGACTTAGGATAGAAAAACAATTCTTCGAATTGAGGCAAGAGGAAGACTCAGTGGCTTCCTATGAAGAAAGGTTCACTCGATTGTCAAGGTATGCTCCAAATTTTATCCGAGACCTTGATAGTAAAATCAATCGTTTTTACTCAGGATTAAAGCCAAAATATCGAAGGGCATTAGATTCTCATGAGTTTAAATGTTATGAAAATATTGTTCGGTGTGCTGAGAAGGTCGAAATGGAGTTTTCCAATGATCAATTGTTCTATAACAACAAGTAGAAGAAGAGACCGAGGTGGCATGATAAAGGAAAAAATTCTTCAAAAAAGTCTGATGGTAAGAAAACTAAGTTTCCAGTTTTTGATAAATGTGGTAAAAGGCATGCTGGGGAATGTCTTATGAATTCTGGAAAGTGCTACCGATGTGGTAAGATGGGACATAAGGCTCGTGTTTGCACCGAAAAAGATCAAGGTGATGGTAAGTCCAAATTTGATTTACAGTTAGTGAAATGTTTTAAGTGCAATGAGATGGGTCACTATGCAAAAGAGTGTCTGAAAAAGAGCTTGAGTGATGGGAAGAAGTTAGAATACAAGCAGAAAGGGGTGGTTAAATCCTTTGCAACTACTTCAGCAGATGACAGGCCATCAAATGAAGTTTTATCAGGTACTTTGTTTGTTTTTTCAGATTATACCAGGGTGTTGTTTGATTCGGGGTCTACACATTCTTTCATCTCTGAATACTTTTCTAGTAAAATTGGAATACCATATCAAGAAATGACTCCAGAAATTTTGGTAAAAACACCTAGGGGAAATGTTGAGGCAAAAAGAATTTATAAGAATCTTCCTATCCTTATCCGTGGAAAGAACCTACTTGCGAACCTTATTGTTTTACCTCTAGTAGAGTTTGATGTTATCCTGGGTATGGATTGACTCTTTATTTACCATGCTAAGATTGACTGTAGAGCTGAAGAAGTTTCTTTTCAGAAATACTTTCATTTTGTGTACAATAATGAACCCTTACTGTTGATAACGTAGCAAAAGTCCGAGAAACTTGTAAAAGATGGAAATGAATGTTACCCTACACATATTGTTGAAAACAAGGGGACTATTCAGATTAATTATGTTCCAGTGGTAAATGAGTATCCTGATGTTTTTCTTGATGAGTTTCCTAGAATATTACCAGATCGGGAAGTTGAGTTTAATGTAGACTTAGTTTCTGATGCAAAGCCAATTTCAAAACCCCCTTATCGAATGGCTCAAATTGAACTTTTAGAGTTGAAGGAGGAATTGCAAGATTTATTAGAGAAAGGTTTCATTCGACCTAGAACATCACCATGGGGTGATCCTGTTTTATTTGTTAAAAAGAAAGATGGTTCTATGAGACTTTGCATTGATTATAGAGCCTTGAATAACATCACTGTTAAGAACAAATATCATTTTCCTCATATCGATGATTTGTTTGATTAGCTCCAGGGAGCTCAATTTTTTTCAAAGATTGACCTGAGATCGGGGTACCATCAGTTGAAGGTAAAGGAAGCAGATATTCCGAAGACCGCGTTCCGTACAAGGTATGGCCATTATGAATTTGTAGTAATGCCTTTTGGGATAACCAATGCACCTGCTGTATTCATGGACTTAATGAATATAATTTTCCATGAGTTCTTGGATAAGTTTGTGGTTGTTTTCATTGATGATACTTTGGTGTTTTCTAAAAGTAAAGAGGAGAATGAAATACATTTAAGGGTTATTTTGAAAACCTTAAAAGAAGTGAAATTGTATGGAAAATTCAGCAAGTGTGAGATTTGGTTGCAACAAATTTCTTTCCTTGGTCACATTGTTTCTAAATATGGGATAACTGTTGATCCAGCAAAAACAAAGGTTGTGGAAGAATGGCCAAGACCCACAAATGTAACTGAGATTCGTAGCATCCTTGGATTGGCAAGCTATTACCGAAGGTTTGTTATAAAATTTTCACGGTTATCTAGTCCAATGACTAAGCTAACTCGTAAGGGTGTTAAGTTTATCTAGACAAAAGAATGTGATGATTGTTTTCAGGAACTGAAAAGAAGATCGGTGAATGCTCCAATTTTGGAACTACCTTCCAGGAATAGTGATTTTGTTATCTATAGTGATGCTTCATTGAAAGGACTTGGTTGCGTCTTAATTCAGAATGATCAGGTAATTGCTTATGCTTCACGACAGTTGAAAACTCATGAGGTAAATTACCCTACACATGATTTGGAATTAGCTGCTATTGTTTTTGCTTTAAAAATTTGGAGGCATCATTTGTATGGAGTAAATTGTGAAATATATACTGATCAAAAAAGTTTAAAGTATATATTCACTCAGAAAGAATTGAACATGAGACAGAGGATATGGCTAGAATTAATCAAGTATTATTATTGTATAATTCATTACCATCCGGGAAAAGAAAATAAAGTGGCCGATGCTTTGAGTCAAAAAAGTAATGCTTCATTAGCAATGTTCTGTTTTGAACGTGATCCTTTGGTTAAGGATTTGATGAACTTTGGCATAGAAGTTTTTGGTGCAGAATGTTCTTCTGTTTTGTTTCAGGTATCAGTGCAATCTTCTCTATCAGACAGAATCAAGCAAGCAAAAAAGCAAGACAGTGAGTTGCATAAAAAGGTAAAGCTGGTTCAGAAGGGTAAGTTTCCTGAATTCAACATTGATAATGATTGTGTTTTGAGATTTGGGAAGATATTGTGTGTGCCTTGTGATTCACAGTTGAAGAGATAGTTGTTATGTGAAGCTCATAGTTCTCCGTTTTCAGTTCATCCTGGCAGTACTAAGATGTACAAAGATCTTCGGGAGTATTACTGGTGGGATGAAATGAAAAGAGATATTGCTGATTTTACTGTGAAGTGTTTGACTTGTCAGCAGGTTAAAGCAGAGTGGCAGTTACCGAAAGGGATGCTTCATCCTTTACCAGTACTAGAGTGGAAATGGGAGAATATATCCAGGGACTTTATTGTGGGATTGCCGAAGACACCTCGAGGTAATAATGCAATCTGGGTTATTGTTGATCGCTTGACTAAATCTGCACATTTCCTTTCTATACGAGATACTTTTTCCCTAGATCAACATTCCTGTTTGTATCTTAAAGAGATATCCAGGTTACATGGCGTTCCTCTCTCCATTGTATCTGACCGTGATCCCAGGTTCACTTCTAAATTTTGGAAAGGCCTTCAGAAGTCGTTGTGTACTGAATTAAATTTTAGTACAGCTTTTCATCCTTAGTCAGATGGACAGTCAGATCGAACAATTCAGACTTTGGAGGATACGCTACATGCTTGTTCGATGGATTATCAGGGAAGTTGGGTTAACATCTTTCTTTGGTTGAATTTTCATATAATAATAGTTTTCATTCCAGTATACAGATGGCACCATTTGAGGCGTTATATGGGAAGCGGTGTCGAACTCTAGCTTTCTGGGATGAAGTGGGTGAAAGGAAGCTAATGGGGCCAGAATTGGTAGAAGAGTTGGCAGAAAAAGTTCAGTTGATATAGAAACACATGAGAACAGATCATAATAGGCAGAAGAGTTATGCAGACAGTAGGAGGAAGTATCTCTCTTTTGAGGTAGGTGATAATGTTTTTCTCAAAGTCTCACCATGGAAAAGTTTGATGCGATTTGGTAAGAAAGGAAAGCTGAGTACAAGGTTCATTGGATCATATGAAATTCTGGAGAGAGTTGGATCAGTTTCTTACCGAGTGGCTTTACCTCTGAGGTTATCTCAGGTACACAATTTTTTTCATGTTTCCATGTTAGGGAAGTACATTCCAGATCCATCTCATGTTTTGAGTCCAGAGGTAGTTCAGCTGGAAGAGAACCTATCTTATGAGGAATAACCGGTCCAGATTCTAGACCACAGGGATCAAGTGTTACGGAATAAGGTTATTCATCAAGTAAATGTTTTGTCGAAAAACCACATGATTGAAGAGGCAACATGGGAATCTGAAAATGCAATGAGGGATAAATAACCTCACTTATTCGATAAGTAAATAAATTACAGGGATGCAATTTTCTAAAGGGGGGAAGGATGTAACATCCCATGTAAGTAATGAATAATAGATATTTTTATCTATGTCTATTTATGAATTCGATAGTGTGTTTGAGGCTTAAAATGAGAATAAATCCAACCTAAAGCATGGAATACTCTAGTATTTTTAAAAGATTGTTTTACCGCCTTTTGTTGGAGAACCATTTTTAAATCTATCTTTTGATAATTTTATAAGCTATATTTTTCAAAATAAACTTATTCTTTATGGTTGTTACATTGAAATTTACTTTGGATATATTTTTGGTATTTTTCTGATAATGTTCATTTTTTTAGGAATAGTGAAAAGTGTTGTATTTTAATTCAAAACCACTTTTTAATCGAATTTATTTATATAGTTAGATTATCTTTTTTATTGGTTTTAAAGTGTAAATAGAGTATATTTTTACCATGTAATCCAATGGTGGACATTGGAATTAATTTCACTTTGAAATCAGACTTGAACAAGTGTCAATCTTTTGATACTTTTTGTTTCATAAAAACATGCTATTTGCTCTGACAGTGGGAATTAATTATTAAATTAATTAATGTAACTAATATGTTTTGAATTTTGTAAAATAGAAATCATTTTTCAATTCGGAATATCAAATATAGCTTAGGGTGAAGTTTTGGTATTTTTCTGAAGAACTTCAATTTTTGATGAACAGTGAAACCACTAAGTGGTACTTAAAAAAACTGATTTTTCGTTTAAATAAAATTTTACCACCTCTGTGTTTTGAATTTAAAAAATCTGACATACAAGGTTGTCATTAAGAAGTAAAATGTGGTTCAATGGGATTAAAATATTTTTTTGGCGAATAGTAACTTTTATGTTTTTAATCGCGATTAGAGGTAATTAGTGTAATTTAAGGTAAGAATAATTTTTTAATAATATGAAATGAACATGACACATGTCCTAACATTATTGGATGTGTCATGACCGACCAAGACAATCCATGGGTCAACTTGGGAACCCCATGGAACAACTTTGGTAGGAAGATGACATTAATACCTTTTATTTAAAGTAAAAGTAAAAATGATACAAACATGTATTGTTTTACTAAAACAATTTTTACATGGGATTATACAAGTCAGATTTTTGACTATAAATAGTCATTGGAAATATAAAAAGATTTCCTACATCATAGTATTTTTTTATAATTTTTATACATTATATAAATTAAATTATTTATGACATCATGATGATGCAGCGATTACCTCATTATTTAACGATTTAAATAAAATGAAAAGATAATGTAAAATCTAAGACCTATAATTGTCAAAAACCTATTGTATGGGTATATTTCGAACCCTTATCACCTTATCCTCTAATTATATCAATGCGGGACCTTTTAAATCCGAAACTCATTTTAAAATAAAGTAACATTTCTTTACTTTCCAAGAGTGCCCCTCCTCTCCTCTTATAAAAGGCCCCCACCTCTACCTCTTTACCCACACCTCTCAAGCCTTTGGCTCGGACAACCCCTGCCCATTTTGTCTCTCCACATCCCTATATAAATCTTATAATCCTTACTTTGGGTAGAAGTCTTCCCAAGGAAGCCTTTGAGCTCAAATCAAAAAGGGTTACCCATTTTTAAAGGTAGTGTCTTCTATTGTGTTCTTATGTTTTATTTTGCTTCTCCAACCCCCTAAACTCTTTTTATTAATTTATTTTGTAACAAAACCAGTACCTTCCATATACTAGGATGTTTTTATAAGAAGGATTCGAGCTACACTTACACACCCCTACATCTAATGGTTAATGAACATATTGTTTCCGTGGATGGCGAATTTCTGCCTCACGAAACGATGATTGTTCAATATTCATATAACACTTTCAAAGGTGGCCATTAAGATGTCACTATATTTATATATGATATATAATATGTTTATGTTTTCCTTAAGCTTCTGTATTTTTTCATTTATGTCATACCTTTATGGTTTCCATTATGGGTAAACCCGATATCTTAATTTCAGGAAGTGCGGACTACCGCCCCCTCAAAGTGATTTGATTCGTTAATACCATATGTGGTACGTATAAAGGATAGATTTAATGATATTATATATGATTCAATAATGTAATTATAATAATATTATGTATCATTATGTTTTAATTCCATTAAATATGAAATATAAATGGAAGTAGCGTTCATGCGTACGTACGGCTTACCGTCTCCATGAACGGTGCATTTCATTTCTTACCTCTAAAAATTATGTAATATTATAAATGCATGTATATAATGGATATATATGATATATATTATATCTAAATCATGAGTATAACTCTGGATATAGTGGATACATGAACAAGTTGTAATTATAAAGAGTTTATTTTTGACTCAAGTACCAATGATCGTTAAAACGACCATTATTAACTTAAATAATTACATAGTGTTCCTGACATGGTAATAAGTGATATAAAAGGAATAATTAACTTGAAAAAGGTTCTTAAGAGAGTATAAATTAACTCAAGTTTATTATTCAGGACGTTAAAGAACGATCGAGTCAAGTCGGACCCGAGGTAAGGGAATTTCTTAACCCAATTTCTATTCAATGGGTTAATCTCCTACTTTAAAATTATGTCATGATATTATTTTTTCCTACCTTGTATTTTTACTTTCTTTATGTGTACATATAGTGAATACACATAATAGATATATTTTATTTAAAAAATGATGTTTTTATGGGACTTCGTCTCAATCTCCTTTCATTGAGGTATATTTTTGTTTTATACACAACCTTCTTTTATACAGTGTATAAACCGCTTTGACTTTTACGTTTATCTAAAAGGAATATTTTTTATACGAAGTGTTTTACTAAACGACAAAAGGGAATGTTTTTATCATACGTATGTAGAGAAAACGACTTCTCCGCCGCCATGACCATTATTTGAGTTTCAGCTTCCTCTACAAGCCATACCTTTTTTTAAATGAAAAATAAATACCATGTTTTACTTTTCTTTTATTTTGGTATTGAAAATGGTTTTCATAATGTTTCTATTATATCAATGTGTTGTATTGATATCTTATGATTTAAATGTGGAAATTGTATGTTTCCCTTATGCATGTTTTATGTGATATGATTATGTTTATGGTTCTTGGGAATTATTATGAAGAAGGGTGGTTTCATGATAAACTAAGGGCGGGTGAGACCGATATAGCTCTCCAATGCATTAGGTAACGCGAAGGGGTTAAACATTAAGGATTCTCTGAAGAGATTTAGAGAATATATTGTGATGGGTATTCCAAACGTAACCAAGAGGGTTACTCCCTACATAAGAATGTTATGAATGCCTCAAGTTACCTTTATGTCTTATGATTTCTATGATTTATTCATGATTTGATAAGGTATGTTAAAGTGCTTATGTTTTATGGGTAAAGTATGATTTCATTCTTATGTATATATGAACTCATGTTTCCTTTCCATATTTTTATAACCCATACTGATCTTTTTTTGCTCATCCCAGGTTTTTTTTTTAAATTATTTTCACAGGTCAAGGGAAAGGTACATGATATGATGATAGTGTCAAGGTAGTGTCAAGAAAGAATCCATGTTTTATTTTAAATATGTTTCCGTTGATGGGAAAAATGAATACTATCTTTATGTAACAACTTTGATTAAATGTGGAATGTAATGCATGTTTTATGATCTAATTCTCTAAAACTCTAAACCTGAAAATATCCTCAATGTGTAATCTTGTAATAACTCAAGATTAAGTAAGGTTTAAGGCTGGGGCCTTATAGTAAAGGTATGTATAGTTGAAAAAATAATGAATTTATGCAATAATAAATATGGAAAGTTGAATAACAGAACACAAATGGAATGTGATCAATAATGTGAGTGGTATTACGTATACAATATGAAAAGGAAAATAACTGAACACACTTGATATTTAAAATTTCTCAAGAACTCATAATCAATGTATAAAGGTAAATAATATAAAACCATTCCATAAATTCAATAAAGTAAGAATAATATGAATCCATAGATTTTTTCATAATGAAAATCACTTGGATAATAATAAATTGGTCAAAATGAAGGAAATTCGCAATTATTGGACTCCATGCTTTCTAGGTACATGATAACTTTACCCTAAAGACATATCTTAATATGGTTTGTAAAAAACTGGGTGAAACACCACTAATTCTATCCAAATGACTCATCTAGTGAGATTAATGGTACATCGAGGGTAAATCTATAACTAGACCACACTCATGTCTTACTTTTTAAAAGTATTCCTCATATATCGAATAATTAATTTAATTCATGAGAAATGTTCCATATGAAACATCATCATTGAGTAAATGATGTATATTTTTCAATAATTCCCTAAATATCAAATAAAATTAAAATTAAACACCATATATAAAAATGGTATATGGTTTAGGCAGTAATTATATCCATGAGGAATGATTTGAGTTTTTTAGGAGAAATTTACTCCTTAATGATCATTGGAAATTGAATATTTCAAGGGGAATACAAAAATTAATCGAGGAAGTGAATTTCAATACTATCCATGGAAAATCAATAAAAACCATATATAGGATAAATGATTATGGTATCAATACAACATATCCAAAGTGGAGTAAAATGAAGTATTGTTTTTTTGATGACTTTAAATAACATAAAAATATCTTTTAAAAACTTTATTGAGGAAAATATACTTTCCATTTGAAAAACATTTTTAAAATAAATTTATTTTGAAATCACTTTTAGATATATTTTCATTAAAAATTAACCTTTTAATCATACAAATAAATCTGAAATGAATGATGGTGGGTAATTTAATACATGAAATACAATGTAAAATAGATATTAGTTTTATATGGTAAAAAGTTTTAAAATTGATTTTTTCTAAAAGGGATAAGAATATTCCTCTGAAAAAATTTGCAAAATACAAATAGGGTAAAAATTTATTTAATAAAATTTTTTAAAGGTTATTTTTTTTGAAAAACTCTATTGATAATGGGGTTTTAAAATAAAACAGACTCTCTGACTAAATTGAGAAATAAAGCCGAGTTTTCTCAAAAATATTTTGAGTTCCAAATAATTGTAAAATGGTATTATTACAAAGAAAATATCATGAATACCCATAAGAGAGTAAAATAAAAAGATAATGAAACAATTATTATAGAATTTTCATTAATTTAAATTCAAGAATAAACAATCTCGATAAGAATGATATTGTGAAATAAACCCCTAAATTGAACATAATGTTGAAGTGAGAATTAATAAATGAATTGATTATATGTACCAAATGAAAATAAAAATATATTAATTATAAATAAATAAATATATATTCAATTTTATCATTCACATAATAATATATTATTAATGAAAACATGGAATTAATATAACCCAATGAAAAGGAATTGAGTTATGAGATTTATCTACCACTAGGTAACATTATGTTCAATAGAACTAGATAAAATAATTAAATTTGAACCTAAAAATACTATAAATAATTAATTATTAATTATATTAAATTTAAAATGGTCATTATATACACCATATAGAAGACACTACATTCATAACATTATAATATACCTCAAATAAATAAAATTGAGAAGAAATTCCCTACCACTTGGTAACTTTTGAATCATAACCCCCATGACTTATATGAAATAAAATGGAACTTAAAATACCATGGAGTTAAATTTTTAATGATGAAAAAAAATAAAATGATATTATATACACCACGCAAAATAAATATGTTCTGAATATGGTGTATGGCTCGCAGATGTAAAAGTCATACAAGAATCTCTAACCTTGCATTTCCTTTTGGGTGAATTTCTGTTAACTTATTGTATAATGGTTTTAATTAATATCAAACATATAAATGAGAAATTATTTTATTTATAATATAATATATTAACTTCTAATTATATCTTATTAATTATTTGTTAAAAATAATTCAGTATTTTCACTATTTTGGGTGTTAGTTGCCTAGTTTTTTGTGTAAGTTTTGACTTGTTATTTTTGGTCTTCATACATCGATCATGGTTTCATACTATAAAATATTTAAACTATGATTTAAAAATAACATATTATATATATATATGTATTCATAATAACCCAAAATATCTGTAGATTGTAAATGAAATTCACTGTTTGTAGAGACAGTAGGTCATACGTACTCATGAATGATACTTCCATTTTTTATCGTACATAAAAAAATGAAATGTAAAAGAATATATATATGTATAGTTTAATTATAGTATAATATTAATTTTGAATATTACACAATTTTTATAAAAAATATACATTCCATGTATTGTGTGGATGAATCACATCACTTGGAGGAGGCAGTAGTCCCCGCGTCCAGGAACGATGTTATCATCTTCCCAGATAATGGAAGGAATGAAGTTATGGTTATATAAAGAGTACCAAACTAATAAATAAATTATAAGTATAATATATATCATATAGAAACTATAAATTTTACATTGATAAAAACTTTAAAAGTTTTAAATATAAGAACGAACTTCATCGGTTTGCGAGGTGGTCATCCGCCGTAGACACAAACGATGATTGTGTATCCCATTTTATAGATCTGTGTTAAAGTGTAGGTAAAAATATTAGAACAAAAGGATATAATTACATTTAATATACTTTGTTTGTTGTATAATAATTATTTAGGTATAATTTAAGGCGAGTAGATGTAAATGAAACAAAAGTGACTGTTAAAGAACATTAACTCTTATTTGGGTAACACCTTTTGGTTTATAAAAAAAGATTTGTATGGTTTCCATTACTCAAAAAATGAGGATTATAGGATGATTAGAGGGAAGAATGTATATTATTTCTATAGTTTTTGGAAGAGAAAAATAGTTTTAGAGGTGCTAATAAGTGGGAGTGGTGAGTGTCTTTTTATATTGGAGGATGTGTGTGATTCAAGTAAATTTTTGAAAGAGGGAGTTCAAAAAATATTCTTTCCATGTCATGTGGCTCCAATTATGAACCAAATTATATAAAAGGAAGTATATGGTATAAATATTTCCCAAAAATGTATTTTTATAGGATTCCAGGTCATTTTTTCTCTTATGTTTAATTTTTTTCCCTAGTTAGCTGATGTTTCTCTTTATCACTTTAATTAATTTTAACTTCATTGTCTACTATTTTTTTTAAAAAATAATTTGAAATTATTTAAAAATATAAACTAATATGATTCCAAATAAGGAATCAAATTTTCAAAATTTTGATAACCTAATTGATTGAAATTAATTTAAATTTAATCTCATATACAGGATGCCCAAGTGGGTTTGTAATATAAAAATGTTGAAATGTCTGAAAGGTTTTTAATTTGTTTTACAATGTAAAATTTATTATAATCACCTAATTTGGATAAATATATGAATAATTTTAATAAATAAACATGAAAACAAAATTAAAATATAATTTAACTATATAAAAATATTTGATGAAACCGAAGTTTTCAATTAAAATATAATATTTTTTGCTATTAATCAAAAAATGAAACTTGTCCAAAAAATACCAAAATATTACCATAAGATAAAATTTAAATTTTAATTATAAAAATTAATTTTATTCTGAAATATATAATTTAAAAAATTTCCAAAATGTAGTTTAAAATACGATTCTCTATCAAAATATTGCAAATTTTCCTTAAGAAAAATATTTATTTTTATGCATAAAATTGGGTTTGTTCATATTTTTTGTCTATAAAATCTATTGGATGAATGTAAAAAATATTATATTGAACATATAATTTATATATTTAATTAATACAATTCACTAATAGTAATTAAATAAATTTATTAGTATAAAACATGATTATGAGCATAAAAACATCTCTATTATACTCAATTAGTTTTTATATTTATTTTTAATTAATTGGCAACCAATGTATTCATTTTATATTTTTGTAAAAAGATATTTTCATAATTTATTTAATAATATTCACGTCCACTAATTTAATGTGTAGCTAATTTATTATTATATTAAATAATAATATTTTAATAATAGATTTTTGTTTTGTAAGACTCAATCTTGCCTCTAACACAAGATATCAAAGAAATTAGTTGTTACGTGTGACCTAAGAAAACTCAGTATATCTTGAAGTAAGGGCTATAGAATAATATTTTTTCAAAATATGAATATTACTTAATGTATAGAGAGATTATATTTATTTATATGTTTGGTGTTGTGTGTCATATATGTTATAAAATAAAAGTTACTCTTTTTGAATTTTCAGGGTGTTACAGATCAAATGATCCATTGAAAGCCGAAGTACATTGTCCCAGAAATGTATCAATTATAGCTTGTTATTTATTAAGTGGATTTCTGAGTTCCTCATTATTTAGTATTTTATTAAAAAAATTTGTCAACTAAGTGTGTATCATAATAAATTTCATAGTTCCTTCTCACATCTGGTTGAGAATCTCATTTGGCCAGTCATCACATTACCCTTTACATTGGTTTCTTATTTGGTTCCTCAAATTTCATACCATTGGATAGAATAAAATGATAATTAGTGATGATTCCATTTAAATTATTAAACTTATAAATGGTAATACATTAATATTATAGGCATAATATATAAATAATGTGAATTTTTTTAACTTATGAATGTCGAGGCTTCAATCTATGTTATCCATGAGCACTTTTCTAACACATAATCATATGATAAATTTTATTCCCTTAATAATTGATTATAATGAGTTTATAAATATACCAAAGCATATCCCATAGGAATATCAAACCGTTTGTTTATCAAGACCTGTTTTTGTGGACTAGTTATCAATCGTGTATAGCTCAATGCAGTGTTTTCAAGTGTTACCCATATGTACATTTGTGCAACATCAACATCCACATGTAGTATCCTAGAAGTGGTGTATTTTATTGGAAAATATTTATTTTATAATTTACCAAAATTTATGGATGTATTCCTAAGTTTAAAAGTTTATATATGTCTTTCAAAATATTTTCTAATCGACATCCTATAAATAAATAAACTTTCCTCTGATACAAACTATTTTAACCATTTTCTTTCTTTAAAATTAAGTTATGATTTATTACATAAGAAAACACATATTACAACCTTGAATACTAAAAAGTATAGTGTATTTGGAAAATTAGGTACATTACATTAAAACATAAAATAGGTGGTATATTTGTGTAATGGAAAACTTCATTAACATGCTTATAAGATTCCATTGTTCTTAAAAAATGATGGGATATCCTACAGAGAAACATAATAAATGGTTGTTATATAATGAATATTAATGGAATATACATGTAATAACACAATTAAAATATTATATATTAACTTATTTTCATTTAAATTGGACATAAATGAAGTGATAATCAAATATATGAATAAAGAGGGTTGATATTTCATTTTAACATAAATGCAACATGGGAAAGTGGAGACATCATTAAACATGACCAAATAATAATATGTCAAGGTTAACCACCAATAAATAATTACATAATGTGTTTAGGATAACCTCACATGAACCATATATGTAATCTCATGATTCAAAAACTTTACTTGATGAATTGTAGTGTTATCTATGAGTACCCATCAAAATAGTGTTATGTATGTGCATAAGTGGCCCACATATATCTTATAACATACTAACATATTTCATTAAATTTAATTTCAAGATAAATTGTAGTGGAATAAATTCATGGAAATAGCCAATAAAATAATTATAGTTGTATATATATGAATACTCTAGATTGTAACTAACAATGGTATTTTCAAAAAAAGATTGGACTTGAAAAATGGATGTAAAATTTTAACAGCATAACCACAATACATAAAGGTTCTTAAAATAGTTTAATGAGATTGAAAGGGTTCCATAATCATTATTACATAAAATAGAAAGTATAAGGGATGAGGAAACACATTTACCAACATTATGAATTGGAAATAATAATCATAAAATGATGAAAATGTTTGAATAAAGAGAAGGCGAGGATCCCTTACCTTGAGAGAGTGGTTGTAAAAGTAAGGGAGGATATTTTTTAGAGATTTTTGGAACCATGGTAGGAATTTTTAAATTGTATGGAAGAGAAAGGATGTTATAAAAAGGTTTTTAGTCCTGATTATGTGGATATTGGTCCGGTTTATATAGGGAAATATATGGGAGTTCATTATTATTACCCAAACATAGGTTTTTTACTCTATATAACAAAGTAATAAAATAATTTCCCCTTTTTATTTTCACACGGATTCATCCAAATAGTATTGATGTTAATTATTTTATAATCAAAATGAGAGAACTCATTAAAATAATACACCCTGTGGTGTAGAAGAGAGTCATCTTCTTATAAAAATGATTTTAAAACCTTAAAATAAAATATAAGTTTCAAAATGTTCATTAAGGAATTATAAAATTAATAAAATAACCTAAAAGAAAACTATTTTATAGTGGATATATGTTTTTGTTTGTGTATACCATTTATTGAAGGTATTACATTATGTTTCGTTTATTATGATGTCATAATACACATCCTATATTTATGTCGTATTTAATTTTTACCTGAAACTTCGACTATGTCAAAAAATTATAAAAAATTCAATGTTTAATACAATTGATTATATGATTCTAAATTGTTTTTATTTTTTTGAGTTTTTTAATATATGAATTTTCCCTTTTAAAATATGAATCAACATCTATTTAGAAATGCTGTTTTTTGGACAATAATAGTTTTCTAACCCTTATAAAAACTACATTTTACATCATACAAATTATATCATCATTTATATATAATAAAAATAATTTAATATTAATATTTTATAAAAATATATTTTATTTCAAAAGTCCATTAATTCATAAAAATGAATTTCTTAATTGAGATTTTATATTTCCCAAAATTATAATTTGTGTTTTATCATATCAAAATGACATTCATTTTTAATAAAAAAAATAAGAAGTAAATATAATCATTATTATACAATACACATATTCATATTATTATGGTCTTGATATATCCCTTTATTACACTAAAACTAATCTAGGGGTAAGGTGCATTATGTTGTTATTCTCTTGTAGAGGTTCGGTGTACATTTATTGTTTCGGGATCTTGGTGAACTTACAATTCTCCCATAAATTGTTTCACGTATGCTTTACTTGTTGGATGTCAGATTGATCTTGGTCAAGAGAAAATATTAGTGATTCTATCTCCCTCATAATCTTCAATAAATGGGATTCATATTGAACGATCCTACTGGTCGAGGCCATGACTTCTTTTTTTTCAATTAGATTTTTCAAAACCCAATATTTATACTAATCATAAGATTACAATTAAATGGATATTTATCAGTGTTAATGATCTTTAACAGTATTTTAATTATTATTGGAAATAACAAAACAATATAAATGAAATATTTTAATATAACCATAATTGGGAATTTTACTCAATGAAAAATAGAATTTTATTTATAAAAGTTCTGGTCATTACAGATAGCATGTGACTTCGTTACTCATTAGAGTTTTGGAAGAAATAAGTTGAATTATAAAATTCACTAAACAAATACTTAAATACACAATTTTTTTTTTATTTTTTATTGTTTATGATTTTTTATATGATTTTTTTTTGTGTTAGATGATTTAAAATACATGAATGTTGTGGTGAATTCATCATTCTTAGTATCAAATGTATTGTAAAAAAATGTAAACATATCCTAGAGTGTGGGTCTAGGGATGCTTCACATAATACATTGATGTGTATTTCTTATTTTAATATTAAATACTAGTGATGAATCATTCACATGGGTATTATTTATTGGTGATAAATAATTCACTTGGGGATTATGTATCAGTGTTATATTGTTACTTGGGGATGATGTATTGATGATGTATTATTATTCCATTTATTGTGTAGTTGTTCTGTCTCATTAAATAGTGGATTTCATATAATTAATGAATTGTTACCCGAGTAATTTTTATTAGTTATTTGTTATAAACATTTGGATTAGGTATCAATGATGAATCATCCAAGTTTGGATTTGTTTTAGTGATGTATCTTTCAATTAAGGGTTTTGGTATTGTGATGAGTTGTTCACCATATTTGTTGAAACCATGATACATCATTGAACCTAAAGGATTCTTAGCTCATTCAATTAAACTATTTGAATGAGTGATCTTAGATTATATATTATCATGTTGTATAGTAAGACCATGGGGATATCATCTTATTCAGACATAGGAAAAAGCAGGTATATCAATTTATTATCTTTTATGTTAAGAATTATATGAAATTATGTCCACAATTTTCTATTTAATTTATTAGAATTTTATATAATGAATTCAATTATATATTTTAGATTTCTAGGGGAATAATTAGTAGTGGAAAACTATGTTTCACTCATAACCTAGAAGGGTATCTTGAGGGGGGTTATATATGTCATCATCAAGGATTTAGTTAAGTAAACTAACCATACTATTGATTATTATGATGGGCGGTGAATAATATTGGGATTGAAACTATGCAGAGACTCTTGTGTAGTTTTTTTGATGTTTTATTCTTTGTTTTGTATCTTTTGTTTATTTTTTTATGATTGAAAAATGAATAATAATAAAATGGTTTTATAATTATATGAAATTTTAGTGTAGATCGTTTTTTATACCATAGTTGATTAATTACATATTATTATCCTACCCCAACTATTTGAATGGTTTGTAGTTCCTTGATATTGATGATTTTATTTAATTTCTCTATTATTTATTATTATCTAATTGAGGGAATAATATCACAAAATGTTTTTTATTGACCATTGCTTCCAATAAGTGGCCTTTAGCTTGTGGGAGGTTCACTACAAGTCGTGTGGTGCACTCTGGTTTGGATTCATTCAGGGAAAGTAGTTTCAGATCCCAACTTATCTAATAAGTAATGATTCCGTTAAATTTAGTTTTACCTCCTAAATTATCTAAATAAAAGTGCCTATGAGTGTCATGATGGTTTCAGAGGAGTTAAATATTTTTTAGAGCACAATTTTATGAATTTTTATAGGACATGGTGAGGTGAATGTATAGTGTATGGTTAGTGCTAACAATCCACTTAAACTAGATATTCCATAAGGGGTTCCATAAAGATAGTTTAATGTTTCAAGGGAGGGTACATGATCAGGTTGAACCTCAAATAAATTGAAAGTGTAGGGTTTACGGGTTTCCCATGGGGTTTTCTATATTCCAAAATATATGAGTGGGGTTATGTTTTATGGTAAATTATAATGCACATGATAAAAAAGATTTGTCAAAACATGTTCCTAGATGCGTGAGGGGGTGTGCCAATATGGCCATGGTGGTGTTTTGTTGAAACACTATATGGGAAACCATGTGGTAAAACCCTACACCCTTTTAAAAATAGTGAATTTACCATTTCTACCTTCCTAAAATCAAATTTTATCTACTTCTCTACTCATTTATCATAATCAATATACCATCATTCTTGAGATCTCCCATCCCATATGAAATTTGGATATGAGAAAACTCCTTTGTCTGATATCTGATTCCAGTGTGGTTAATCTCATTAGATCACCCTTGGTAAGCCCTTCAATCTTCATAATTACTATCTTCATTTTATTTATCTATTTGAATTATATATTCATAATTTTTGGGTGTTTATATTATTTCCCCACGATAAAACACATTATACTTTCTAGAAATTTCTCCGAAAATATATAAACCCTTACAAAAATTGTTCTCTGTTGATATAGACTTGCTATGATACACTTATATGTGGTTAGAGGTTAGAAACCTCAACCTGAACCACCCCATTGGTTGTTTTAATCGCATTTATTATGGAAACATGTTTCCCTTGTGACCAAAACACCACTATGGTGTATTTGGAATGGAAACGACCATTTAAAAGTTATAAATTAACCTAATGAACTGTATATGTAATAGATATACCCATGGTGTAATGGCCCGGACCTCTCTGGTACATATCTTTGTAAGAAATTTGATGTGGTCAAACACGACACGTGTTGTAATAATAATTTTTTATAATAATAATTGATAATGGTGGCGTGAAAATATTTGGTGTTAATTAGATAAAATGGTTTTAATTTAATCATTGTAAAATATAAGAAATAAAATCGAATATATTTAATAAAATGATGGGAGGCGCATGGAATAAGTTATAAAGGAATAAATTACAATTAAAGTTGGAATTGTGTTAATAACATTAAAAGGGTATTTATATATAATAATTTGTTATAATAATAATAACATGAAGATGCACGTGAATGGGGTTCCCAACCATGCGTGAATATAATGTTATGGGATATATGGAGTAATTATATGAAAATAATGGGCGTCAATAATAATAATAATTATTAATGTTAATGATGGGGACCCGTTGATGAAATTGAAAGAGGATTTATTACTATTGAATTAAATAATAATGATAAAGGTGACAGAAATATGTGTGTGATTGGTAAATTAAATTAAATGGGTTTAATTTTTGGTTAGTAAATTAAATTATTTGAATTTAATTAAATGGAATGGTTTTAACTTAATAACCATGGTAAACTAATTTAATGGGATTAAATTAGTACATTAATTATGGGTGTTATTATTATTAATTTTATTAAATAATAAAGTTGAAGTGAGAATGGAGTTTGGGGCGTTCCACATGGAGTAAAAGAAATGGGAGGCACCACTTTTGGTGGTGGGAGAGAATCGTGAAAGAAAAAAAAATAGATTGGAGAGAGAAACAAAAAATAATAATAAGAGAAATAAAATTAAAAGAAAAATAAATGAAAAAGGAGGAATTTATGCTTAATTATAGCACCCATAAAGACTCCAAAACATGATTGCTTTTGGAGTTATGAAAAATAAATAAATAATTGATTAATAATAATAATAAAATATTGTTATTATTAATTTTGTTGATAAAACACTTTTTTGTCCGTAACTTCTTCGTGCGACCTCGGTTTCACGAACTGTCAGTGGTAGTGCGACCCTGACTACGAGACGAAAATTATGAGTCCAATATTGGATGTCTTTTTCGGGTTTTCGGATTGGGTACCCGAAACGCTCATGGATTAATAGATTTAATATTGTTATTATTACGGGATCTTGTATCCAACGTATCTCCCTCATACGGTATCAGATTGACGATCCTTCAGCGACAGCATAACCCTAAAGTTATGACGGTAATTTTAAGACCATTAATGAGCTAATTTTATGACTCATGCCTCGGGTCAATGAAACACCACATATTGATAGAATTATCATTATTATTAAAACGCGTGGAAACTGTGTGACGTGTTGTGTGTTAACCAATCAAAACATGTAACGTAAGTACGGTCACATCGTGTATTCATTAATGCACGCTGAATATGGATTTATCTATTCGTTGCCTATATAAGAACGAGGTCATGTTTTATCTTCCATATCGATCGCTTCTTTGTCTCACGACGACGCTCTTGGACAATCGAGAAGTATTCCTCCTCTAACTTCTTTGTCCGAGCTTCGAATTACAATCCGTCAGCGGCCACATGATCGTAGCGACGAGACGATGCTTCTAAGCCCGGACTTGTCACCTTTCCTTTCGGCCTTCCTTCTCCAGCTTCCATCCTAGTAGGCGTTTTTCGGGTTTGGCGAAGGCGGAGGACACTGAAGGACGTCGTCGGAAGCGACGTGATCAGCACCTTTTGAGGTAGGGGTTTACCTTCATCTCTCTATTTGGTGCAACATGCAGTGTGGGATATTTCTCTTTTGTTCCATGGGATGCAGTTGAACTTTAAATAAAGATAATAACCGGATAAAGAAGGATTTGGGGTTTTGTGCTGTTTCTATTGCCTTCCAGTTTCTTTATCTTCTGATTGTGATTTTGGATTGAAAGGCCTTTGCCTACTGAAAATCAAGTCCGTTGGTGGCCTTTGCATGCACAATTGATATCTGAATTGTTTTTTGTTGGTTTTGTTAAAACATGGAAAATGGATAAGCACGTAATACTGGCTGATTAAATGAGAATGAAAACCTTGTGTGATCACCCCGGTTGAACAAAATTGGAATAATGAACATGTTGGTGGTTTGGTTGTTTTGTGGGAAATGTTTTTGTAAACGATGGGGTTGAAATGGGAAGTGGTTGGTTGTGGAAAATGCCTTTATTTATGAAAAGTGTTTTGATTATGAAAAGTGTTTTGGAAGTAAAAGGTGTTTTCAAATGCGGAAATGTTTTGTGTGTGGAAAGGGTTTTATGTGTGGAACTTTGAAATAAATGAATGATGGAATGTTGTATGGTTGTGATAATCTTTTGTAAATGAAATGGCATGTGGTTGCTTGCGTTTTACCTAACCTTGGTTGTGGATGGCAGGGATATGTTTGTGAAAGGTTTTGTCTGGATGATAGTTTCCCAGTAGTAATAATTTTGTTAAACCATTGCATGAAACATGAAAACCTAAATGGGTTTGGGGGATGATTGTTTGGTTGTTGATGCATGCTTCGTGGTAGCAGTGCCGAGGCACATGCTCAGTTTCTCTTTTTAAGAAGCCATAGGATGGGCTGTGTGTTTGGTATATGTATATATATAATTGTATCTTTGTGTTTTGTGGCACCACACCCATGTCAAGCACCTAGTGCCGAACACTCCCATTTTATGGGAGAGGGTGTTCCCCCTTAGTTACTAGCTCCTTCCTGCTCCTTCTTCCATAGGCTATGATGGCTTGAGGTGACCTTACACCCAAGACTCTTCGGGTAGGTCTCGGAGGCTGTGATGGCTTGAGGCGACCTTTAGCCCAAGACTCTTCGGGCAGGCTTACCGTTCCCAAGAACCTTCGGGATGAGGCCCAGGTGTCTGCGGGCGGGTTAGTGGTTGTGTCCCAGGTGTGTGCGGGCGAGATGCGTGGTTGTGAGTCCCAGGTGTGTGCGGGCGGGTTGCGTGGTTTGGCCCAGGTGTGTGCGGGCGGGAAGAGTGTGGTAGCGTCAGGACGTTTGCCGTTAGGAAGAGAAGCATCTAATTAAGTGGGAAATGGTGTGGGGTACCCAATACTTTTTTTCTATATATATATATACTAAACTTGTTTGTGTTACTTGGTGAGTGTGACCAGTGAGGCTGGGTGGATAGTTTTTCCTTGTTAGTTTCTGGTTCTTCTGTTTTCTCACGGGACCTTAGGGTGTCTCCCCACTTGTGCATGAGAGCTTTAGGTTTCCCTACTGAGTATACTTGTATGCTCACCCTATGTTTACTTTCAGGTTTCTAGGAGGACTACCAGGGCCGTGCGGGACCCTACTAGTCGGGCAGTTGGAGTTGTTGCAGTTGTTGTTCTCTTGTTTTCTTTGGCATTTTACTTCTGAGCTTCCTTGTACTTGTACCTTGTTATAAAAATTGTTTAAACATGCATGTGGGCTTGGTTTGGGTTTATTTATATACACTTTTTCTTTTCCCCTTTTGGTGGTTGAATTGTCCTATTTCCCGATCCAAAATAATAAAAAGGGTAATGCCTCCCATATTTGTGTAAACTCATACCCTTGGTGCTAATCGCCACCCCGGGGCCTACTGGAAGTGGGACTCGGGGGTCATTATCTCCCTTTCACCATTTCCAGCTCAGGAGGGGCATCTTTGATGGAAGGGGGTCGTGACAGAATGGTATCAGAGGTGATGGTTGAGAGATAGGATGGAGTTTGGAGTTAGGCACAGTGAAGATTTCATGGGATGGTAGGGAAAAAGTGTTCGTTAATCTTGGTGCGTGACATAGGCCAGGGAAAACCGGCTAGGACACGGGATTTTAGGGCCCCCCGTGATTCGATGCAAGGACTCTGAGCCTACCGAATGACCAAGTGAGACTATATTGATTGCAGGGTAGAGACCCTAGGGAAGGTACATGCATCATCATGTTTGTGTTTTACATGATTTGGGTGTTCTGGGAAAGAAATTGAAATAAAATGATAATTAAAACTTTGAGTTTTTCATTACTACTTGGGCTTAGGCGTTCCCTTTTTACCGAACAACTATGGAACCTGGACGTCAACAGAACGACAGAGGAGTGGGACACAGACAGTTTCATGCAATATAAGTGGCAACCCTAGCAAGGCCAGAGATCAAGAGAGATGTTTCCGGTTTTACTTAAATACTCTCATTTATGTTTTGTTTAAATTCATGATCATCACACTCCTTTGTTGAAACTCATTCTCGCCCATGCTTTGGGCCTGGAACTTTTTTTTTCATGAATTTATAATGCTAAGTTGTTTCCCTCTTTCCTTTAAATGTGTGTGAAGAGTCATAACATGTGGGGGGAGGAGGACTTAATCCCTAATCAAGACGCATTAATGTGGATGCGATTAAACCCATGCAGGAGAGTCAGTGCCGCCTAAAGCGGATAATATCTCGACATGGGAGAAGGAATTCCTCAAGCCATGTGTTCGGGAAATTTATTGATGTTTTGTATGGTGTTGGGGGGCAGTGTAAGTTGGAAAATCCTAATATATGGAAGTGGGAAGGCTCAGTCCTTAATCGAGAGGCATTAATGCGGATGCGATTAAACCCGTGCAGGCGAGTCAGTGCCTCCTAAAGCGGATAATATCTCGACATAGGAGAGGGAATTCCTAACTCACATAATTAGGGTTGTCGGTTGTTTCTTGTTATGAAAAGAGGCCTGAGAGGTATCTTGAGGGGTGGTTGTTCGGACCTTTCCCCCTTTTTATGGGTTGGTTTTAATTCTCGAGGACGAGAATGTTTTGAGAGGTATCTGGTGTAATGGCCCGGACCTCTCCGGTACATTTCTTTGTAAAAAATTTGATGTGGTCAAACACGACACGTGTTGTAATAATAATTTTTTATAATAATAATTGATAATGGTGGCGTGAAAATATTTGGTGTTAATTAGATAAAATGGTTTTAATTTAATAATTGTAAAATATAAGAAATAAAATCGAATATATTTAATAAAATGATGGGAGGCGCATGGAATAAGTTATAGAGGAATAAATTACAATTAAAGTTGGAATTGTGTTAATAACATTAAAAGGGTATTATTATATAATAATTTGTTATAATAATAATAACATGAAGAGGCACATGAATGGGGTTCCCAACCATGCATGAATATAATGTTATGGGATATATGGAGTAATTATATGAAAATAATGGGCGTCAATAATAATAATAATTATTAATGTTAATGATGGGGACCCGTTGATGAAATTGAAAGAGGATTTTTTACTATTGAATTAAATAATAATGATAAAGGTGACAGAAATATGTGTGTGATTGGTAAATTAAATTAAATGGGTTTAATTTTTGGTTAGTAAATTAAATTATTTGAATTTAATTAAATGGAATGGTTTTAACTTAATAACCATGGTAAAATAATTTAATGGGATTAAATTAGTACATTAATTATGGGTGTTATTATTATTAATTTTATTAAATAATAAAGTTGAAGTGGGAATGGAGTTTGGGGTGTTCCACATGGAGTAAAAGAAATGGGAGGCGCCACTTTTGGTGGTGGGAGAGAATCATGAAAGAAAAAAAATAGATTGGAGAGAGAAACAAAAAATAATAATAAGAGAAATAAAATTAAAAGACAAATAAATGAAAAAGGAGGAATTGGTGCTTAATTATAGCACCCATGAAGACTCCAAAACGTGATTGCTTTTGGAGTTATGAAAAATAAATGAATAATTGATTAATAATAATAATAAAATATTGTTATTATTAATTTTGTTGATAAAACACTTTTTTGTCCGTAACTTCTTCGTGCGACCTCGGTTTCACGAGCTGTCAGTGGCAGTGCGACCCTGACTACGAGACAAAAATTATGAGTCCAATATTGGATGTCTTTTTCGGGTTTTCGGATTGGGTACCCGAAACGCTCATGAATTAATAGATTTAATATTGTTATTATTACGGGATCTTGTATCCAACGTATCTCCCTCATACGGTATCGGATTGACGATCCTTCAGCGACAACATAACCCTGAAGTTATGACGGTCATTTTAAGACCATTAATGTGCTACTTTTATGACTCATGCCTCGGGTCAACGAAACACCACATATTGATAGAATTATCATTATTATTAAAACGCGTGGAAACCGCGTGACGTGTTGTGTGTTAACCAATCAAAACATGTAACATAAGTACGGTCACATCGTGTATTCATTAATGCATGCTGAATATGGATTTACCTATTCGTTGCCTATATAAGAACGAGGTCATGTTTTATCTTCCATATCGATCGCTTCTTTGTCGCACGACGACGCTCTTGGACAATCGAGAAGTATTCCTCCTCTAACTTCTTTGTCCGAGCTCCGAATTACAATCCGTCAGCGGCCACAGGATCATAGCGACGAGACGAAGCTTCTAAGCCCGGACTTTTCACATTTCCTTCTGGCATTCCTTCTCCAGCTTCCATCCTAGGAGGCGTTTGTCGGGTTTGGCGAAGGCGGAGGACACCGAAGGACGTCGTCGGAAGCGACGTGATCGGGACCTTTTGAGGTAGGGGTTTACCTTCGTCTCTCTATTTGGTGCAACATGCAGGGTGGGATATTTCTCTTTTGTTCCATGGGATGCAGTTGAACTTTAAATAAAGATAATAACCGGATAAAGAAGGGTTTGGGGTTTTGTGCTGTTTCTATTGCCTTCCAGTTTCTTTATCTTCTGATTGTGATTTTGGATTGAAAGGCCTTTGCCTACTGAAAATCAAGGCCGTTGGTGGCCTTTGCGTGCGCAATTGATATCTGAATTGTTTGTGGTTGGTTTTGTTAAAACATGTAAAATGGATAAGCACGTAAGACTGGCTAATTAAATGAGAATGAAAACCTTGTGTGATCACCCCGGTTGAACAAAATTGGAATAATGAACATGTTGGTGGTTTGGTTGTTTTGTGGGAAATGTTTTTGTAAACGATGGGGTTGAAATGGGAAGTGGTTGGTTGTGGAAAATGCCTTTATTTATGAAAAGTGTTTTGATTATGAAAAGTGTTTTGGAAGTAAAAGGTGTTTTCAAATGCGGAAATGTTTTTTGTGTGGAAAGGGTTTTATGTGTGGAACTTTGAAATAAATGAATGATGGAATGTTGTATGGTTGTGATAATCTTTTGTAAATGAAATGGAATGTGGTTGCTTGCGTTTTACCTAACCATGGTTGTGGATGGCAGGGATATGTTTGTGAAAGGTTTTGTCTGGATGATAGTTGCCCAGTAGTAATAATTTTGTTAAACCATTGCATGAAACATGAAAACCTAAATGGGGTTGGGGGATGATTGTTTGGCTGTTGATGCATGCTTCGTGGTAGCAGTGTCAAGGCACATGCTCAGTTTCTCTTTTTAAGAAGCCATAGGTTGGGCTGTGTTTTTGGTATATGTATATATATAATTGTATCTTTGTGTTTTGTGGCACGACACCCATGTCAAGCACCTAGTGCCGAACACTCCCATTTTATGGGAGAGGGTGTTCCCCCTTAGTTACTAGCTCCTTCCTGCTCCTTCTTCCATAGGCTATGATGGCTTGAGGTGACCTTACACCCAAGACTCTTTGGGTAGGTCTCGGAGGCTGTGATGTCTTGAGGCAACATTTAGCCCAAGACTCTTCGGGCAGGCTTACCGTTCCCAAGAAGCTTCGGGATAAGGCCCAGGTGTCTGTGGGCGGGTTAGTGGTTGTGGCCCAGGTGTGTGCGGGCGAGATGCGTGGTTGTGAGGCCTAGGTGTGTGCGGGCGGGATGCCTGGTTTGGCCCAGGTGTGTGCGGGCGGGAAGAGTGTGGTAGCGTCAGGATGTTTGCCGTTAGGAAGAGAAGCATCTAATTAAGTGGGAAATGGTGCGGGGTTCCCAATACTTTTGTTCTATATATATATATATATACTAAACTTGTTTGTGTTACTTGGTGAGTGTGACCAGTGAGGCTGGGTGGATAGTTTTTCCTTGTTAGTTTCTGGTTCTTCTGTTTTCTCACGGGACCTTAGGGTGTCTCCCCAGTTGTGCACGAGAGCTTTAGGTTTCCCTACTGAGTATACTTGTATGATCACCCTACGTTTACTTTCAGGTTTCCAGGAGGACTACCAGGGCCGTGCGGGACCCTACTAGTTGGGCAGTTGGAGTTGTTGCAGTTGTTGTTCTCTTGTTTTCTTTGGCATTGTACTTTTGAGCTTCCTTGTACTTTTACCTTGTTATAAAAATTGTTTAAACCTGCATGTGGGCTTGGTTTGGGTTTATTTATATACACTTGTTCTTTTCCCTTTTTGGTGGTTGACTTGTCCTATTTCCCGATCCAAAATAATAAAAAGGGTAATGCCTCCCATATTTGTGTAAACTCATACCCTTGGTGCTAGTCGCCACCCCGGGGCCTACTGGAGGCGGGACTCGGGGGTCATTATCTCCCTTTCACCATTGCCAGCTCAGGAGGGGCATCTTTGATGGAAGGGGGTCGTGACACATGGACCCCTTGATTAATCATAAATAAAGTATATAAAAGGGTTAATGGTAATATCTTATTAATTAGACCCTATTAAATGATCATTTGAATTAATCAAATGTCATATATTATACAACTTGGCACTTTCTTTATATTTTTCAGTCATATTTCTTTAAAGAAAAAATAAATTAATTTAATGAAAGACTAATATTCTTTAGACCAGAATATAATATGACCCAATATACTTACAGCATGATTACCTCCCATAATGTACATGGAGTTCTTTATAATTATTTCAAATTTTTATCAATGATTATCCTTATTATTATTTTGAATTGTAGTCATGATTTCCCTTATAGTTATTTGTAATTTATAGACATAAAGGTCTATATTATCCATTTGGGATTATTAGATATGACATTCCTCATTATTTTTTAGAATAAATTGTCATGATATTCCATATTATTTATTTGGAGTTAATGAAAATTACATTTCATATTGTTTACACCTACCTGTTGGAAATGATGTTTAATAATGTTATAAAATAATAACTATCGAGAGACATTAGAGATTAGTGAGAAGTAGGTAGTATCAAACGAGCACCCCATGATGAACCTCATCTAACATAGGTTTTTTCATTATTTACTTATTTTTTAATTATTACATGTGTACTAATTCATAATTCATTCATAGAATGGATAGTATAATATACGATTAGTGGTGACCTACTGAGTTTCACTCACACCCTATTCAGGCCACCATTTCATACCTAGATAGAATTATTGTTTTTTAGGGATATAGGGAAGCACTTAGTCAAAAAAGACAAATTTTTTATTCTAGTATGGAGTACAAGATCAGAGGACCGAGCTAGATCTCATAATGAAATTAGATATAGATCTTAGTCTTTTTTTATATTTCTATATCTTGTGATGTGTGTTCCTCCTATCATGTTCACGTCATATTCTCCATTTTTTGTATAAAATCATGTTTATCATTTATTAAATGTTACAGGATATGGTTCAACGTATATTCTATGCCTACTTATTTATCTATCTTGTTGATTTATGTTTTAGTTTTTTATTCATAATTATATGCTTCTAATACCTATCTTTTATATTACTCTCTGATGTTCCACTTTGATAAGGGGATATATTCTCCAAAAAATACCATTATAATCCCTTACTATTTTCTAGAGGCCTCTATTTTACAGGGAGGAATTCCTGTGGCCAAGAATTTTTAACCAAACCAATCACTTACCAATTGACTAGGCTTGGGATTTCACGTGTCGTATTAGATATTTGTTTTCTTTTCCTTACTATTTAGGGATAGTACAAAAGAGACTAGTACATGTTAGAATTTGGTAATGAGCCTGTTATGGGGAGTTGTTAACCCACATACATAGAAAAACCTAACTAATATGGATAATATTTTTGTTGGATTATGTTTATTATAGTTTTATAGATTTCACTGCTGGGTGAAACACATGATTTGTGGCATTTATTATCATTATCGTTATTTATTATCTTTTACCCTTCGGTTGTTATATAAAGGAAACAATGTCCCATGATTAATTATAAAAAAATGAACATTTATATGTCATATATATTCCATTATATGTTTATATTTTGGTATTCATTATGTGAATTATTTATTAGTTCCTTGGTTTATATATTGGTAAATTATTAACTTTTATTATTAGAAGGGATTAAATTATTGGTTATATAATGTTTCCTCATAAAAATAAATTTTTTACCACTATATTTATTTTTTATGGAACCTTACCTATCCATATATCAAATTTTTGAGCCATATATCTTGAGTTTTATGGTTTGAAATACTAGTTTTTTTTAATTTAATGGATTCCAATTGTAATTTATAATAATAGTACTTTTATAAGGTGGTAATGGTGATCCAAAATATCTAACCATTGTATATGGAACTATTAAATTATGATATTGCATATAAATGTATGGTTCAGTTACATGAAGTTCCAATTTTAACTAATAAAGCATAGGACTTTGTCATTTAGGAATTGTAACTCATCTAACTTGACTATGATGAATGTAAATATGAACATTATGATTCATAAAATTGAAAATAAATGGTTGTATAAAAAGGATATGAAAATTGGAACTTAATGGGTGGATTCCTATTCAACTTTCAATTGAAACTACATATACCATAACTCTTTATGTGAGAGTAAAACTTCAACAAAAACCATACCTTAGTAGTGGGTAATTGGGACTAAATCTGGGTTAGAAAGGTGTTTTATCTATCCTTTTAATTTTAACTATTATTTATTTCCTTATATAAACTCAATTTTAGTAGTGTGTTTTAAATTTTATATTAATGTATACAAGACAACCTCTGGTTGAATGCCCAGAAGGTGGCGATGACCATCCTCTAGAGGTGGTGGGCCCTATTCCACCATTATTACCTCCTTAAGTGCCACTTGTTTCACCATATATTATACAAAACATGTGCAGTACTTATTAGTTTCAAGATAATTTATAAATGTTTGGGAAATCTATAAATGATGTTCCGTGACCTACCCTATATATATCAGAGTTGGAAGGGGACTTTTAAGAGCGTTGTCCTCCGTTTTCAGGGGAAGGTAGTCCCCAAGATACTCATTCATATTTGGAGTTTATGCTATCTTTATTCAATCATCTTGAGACACCTCTTGAAAAGAGATTAAATCTCACAACAAAAATTATTTATAGATATCTCCTAAGGTGGTGGGATGTTTTCATGGAAGTAAATTTTAATTAGATTATGGTTTGAAGGGATTTCAGGACTACTTTATTTGATTAATTCTATATTGATACTTATAGATAGATTTAACTTAGGTAATTGAGGCACCAAAAATATGTAACTATTTATTATATGGACATGTAAACTCACATTTCAATGATCTAGTTCATTGAACCAATTATTTTGGACAAAGATCATTCCTAAGATAGTCGATTTGAGTATTGACTCAAGTATGATATCTGATTGCATGTGAACTTATTAATGTTGATTATAATGTATGGAATAGTGAACAATTCTCTCATAAATAAGTGAAATATATAGAATTATAAAGGTGTGGAACAAATTGATTCAACACCTTGTCTTGGATGTACATTGAATAGCGAAGGGAAGCACCACCATGAGGGTTCTTCATAGGGTGGTGTTGGTAGGAGTATCGACAATGGTAGCTAGGTCTTGTGACATTAGTGTGGGAATCTAGGTCACATGAATCATCAATGAGATATATACACCTTTAGTGTTAGTCCTATGGAAGGATGGGGTAACATCAGTACTATTTTAGAATATTACGATATGTACCTAATGAGAGAGGGGCTGCACTAGCTCCTTAAAAAGAAGAATCAGTAGCTCCTCGCTAGTATGTAAACTAGAGTACTACATACCATTCAAGCCAAGGATGTGGTCATGTACCATCAATATAAACATTAGATATACAAAAATAGTAGAGAGTACTTGACCAGGGTAGTCAGGTTTTATCCTAGGTTCATGGATCACCCATTATATATTCATTACAATATATACCTAATGAGTAGAGTGATGAGCCATCTAATTTATAATGTGTTATATTAGTATCCAAGACTCTATTATATTTATTATTTGGTATTGTGCCTTCCCATTATATTATATAAATAAAAATTATTGAATCTATTGTAATAAAGTTCATGTTTTTCTATGGAGTGATTACTCCTGATACTTTGTTGGGAATTCGATTGTAGGGGTACACCAATTTAAGGAATCCCCCTTGAGATAGGTGGATATAATTTCATATGTAACGTTTTCTTCCTTGAGATGGTGTGATCTGATATCATTCTTATGATGGATAATGTTACACTATATGATGTTAACATCGATTTCTATCTCTAGAGCTTTTCCTTCACATCCCTCTAGGCTGGTAACTATATTCAAAAAGTAGAATGGGATGTATAGGTGAGTTGAGCTAGACATGATCATCCTAGGCTCCCATAAATGACAAGCATATATTCCAATATTTTTTTTGAGTTACCTAAGAACAAATTAGACATATTTCCCTCCTCTTCCAAGATGAATTTTCTAGCATACAAAATGAGAGATTCGTATAATTCACCATTGAGATAGTACCATGAGATGCACCAATATCGATCCCACCTTACAGGTTGGATCTTACTGATGTTCATGAACTCTAAAGGTAGTTGATGTACCTAGAAACCAAAGGTTTTATACTTACCAACAATTCACCTTGTTTTTCTCATGTTCATTTCACAGAGAAGGTGGATAAGACACTGAAGAGTTTTTTTGGTTATAGGAAATTGAACTAGCTTACACCAGTATCCACTACCTCATATATATATAAAACATATTCTACAATCCCCAATTAGCTTTCATTTTCTCAAAATTTTATTTGAGTCTGGGCTAGGATCAAGTATAAATTATAACCTCACATATAACACATAAATCATTCCATATGTTATATGTGTTATATGAGTATTTTTTAATTCCATTAAGACTCACAAATATTCATGTAGTTTTTATGGTTCTGATGAATGTGGTTTTCTACCCATTCATATACTCGTTCTATTTTTCTTCCATAGATGATATCTTATTGTACTCTTATACTTGATTTGATCATTCCAAACATCTTGAAATAATATTTTGTATGTAGAGAGAGATTAGTTTTTATGTGAATCTCACAAAATTTCACTATGGGATTGAACAAGTTAACATCCTAGGTCAAATTATCATAGATACCATAGTATCTATGGATCCAAAAAAGGTGAGATTCAGGATTTTCTATGATATTCCCAATAAAATCATTGAAATTTAGAGTTTATTTATACAAACTAGATATTATAGGTTCTTTGTTTAGTAAATTTCACTCTTATAATAACCTATTATAGGATTGACTAACAATAATTTTAAAAAATAAATTATACCATGCTTGGAAGAAATCCTTTCATGATTTGAAAGTAAGTCTAACATTGCCACCAATATGGATAATTGTAGATCTATTAATAATCTAAATACATTATTGTGACGTATCACATATAATGATAGGAGATGTTCTTATTAAGGATGAGTGACTCATAGCATATGGGCCTCATCAGTTGAGTTCTCATGAGTGAAATTACCTAATGAAAAACCATAAGCTAACATCTGTGGTTCATTAATTGCATTATTGGAGGCATTATTTGTTGGGATAGAGGTTCAATAAACACATAAATCAAAAAATCCTTAAATATATTTTTACTAAGTGTCAGCTGAGTCTCAGAAAACAAATCTTGGTTGAATATATATAGTATTTTGACAATGAGGTTTCTTGTATGCCATGAAATGTAAGTGCAAGGGATAATGGTCTGAGATTGAAGACTTTGACGGAAGAGGTTCAAGAGGCTAGTAGTGAATGGTAGTTTATATCTTTGTTTTTTGAAATGTATTTATATGTTTAGGAATGTCATGGGAAACATGTACTCAGATCATTATCAGTGAAATCTTTACTACTGTATAGAGTGGGGATGAGAAAAATATTTGATCATGAGGGTTTAGTCCTATCGGAATTCGTTTCATGAGAGGAGCCACCACATAGTTGGGTTATTGATAGGGATGTGATTTTCATATTTCATGGGTTTTGATAGGTTTTGAATGACACATGAGATGATTTTATGAGATATTATCAAAAATATTCTAGGAATATATATCCCGGTATTACCAATATGCATAATTAATTACACCAATAGTATTGGTGGTCATGGATGATTAGGGAGTCATTGTTTTCAGTAGTTAGTGTTCAAACTATAAGAAATTGAATAGGAAACTCCTGTGATAAATTATAATTTTACACACATTGTCTATCCCAGAATGGAAAAGGGAAAATTTTAATATATACTTCATGATGGTATTTCTGAAGTCACCTAGAGGATGTGACACAATATGTTTTATCATGGACTAGTAACCAAAGGTCTCCCACATATTTCATATCTGAGAGAAATTCATGGTGTATCAACATGGGAAGATTTTTTTTATTGAGATCATATGACTTCATGTGATTTGATATACAATTACATCAAAAAGGTGTGGTTATTTTACATCATGGTTCTGGAAGGGGTTTCAGAGATATCTGTGATTATAGGTTCTTATGACTATATATCCCCACCCACAGATCGATAATTTGTCAAAGCGCATGATTTAGATGTTAGTGGACATTCAATAATCATGTTTCCTTGATCTTTTAGGTTCTAAGGATAAAAAAACATATTGTGAAATTTTTGTAATAATATCTTTCGAGCCAGTATATCGATGGATTCTTTCATGGATATAAATAGTATGTTGTTTTGTTCACCCCCATGCTAGTTGGAGGTAAGAGAGGTCGTGCTACTAGGAACTCATCTTGTATAGGAGAAATTTTAGTGGGAAAATTTATCTAGAAGCATATGGATATAGATAAATGTTGTAAGAAGTCCTTATTCTAATATACATCAATGAACTCTAGAGTTTGAGGTCAGAGTTGTTGTTTTTTTAATCTTTTGGATGAACTTGGGAATCCATGATATAGGCATCATGGTAATATATCACATTGGTTTATCAAACCATTAAATATTTTAGAGTGGCTTAGAAAAGTGGATTATTAGATATCCCTTCCTGAGATACATGTCTATAAAATAAATTTTTCACATTTCTCAATTACATCATTTCTATTCTGACCTGTCACATATTCTTCTGTCAAATGAGGTTGGTTTTGTACATTTATGCTTCATTTGAGATGTATCCAATTCATATCATTAATCAATGTTGAAAGGATCTAAATTGAATGGATTTTACATTATTTATGGTGATAAGGTAGAAATACCATGTACATGTTGTGACCTGGGAGTGAGAGGATAAAATATATTCTCAGTGGGTAGAATTATTTGCAGATGCTGGTCTACCAGCATTAGAAGGGAGTCTCTGGGACATGTTTCATTATGGAGGGTATGTTATAAGATACATTATTTTTAGAGTGGTTAAAAATATTTCTAATTTTTATAAAACTATTTTATTGTCAAAATAAAGGTCAATATGAGGGTATAATCATAATTAGATTGTTTTGGGATTGTTCGGTGCCTGCAGATATAAATTTATAAAGAATATGGTAAGAAACACAATTAGTGCATGATTAGAGCTACTCATTCCCCTAAACAGTGTGGTCTATAAGGGGTTTCACATTATGATTTTAGTCATGAAATGGATTCCAGAAAGTTCTTTTGAAACCTATAATTAATTTTAGTTATAATGTCCATGGTCTGCGCCAAATTTTTTTAACCATCCACCTAACTATCCAAGGGGGGTTTGAGTTATGGGAAGTAAGCCCACATGGGCTTTTCATAGTTTGTAGAATGGTGTCCCAAGCTCTGTGATGGGGTATGCCACATAGTAAGTGGTGCCACATGGTTTGTGTATGGTTTGGAACACTCTATGTTCAAATCATGTTCTCCCTTTAAAATGGGCGAATTAAACATTTTACCTTCCCTAAATTCAATTGTTTATCTTATCCCCTCATTTAAAAAATAAACGAAACCATGTACCTTGAGAGATATCCTCCATCAAGATAGTATTTTAGATAAACCCTCCTTTTAACTTCTTATTCATCTTCCGTTCTTCTCAATGGAACACCCTTAGTTTTTCTTTCATTCCCATTGATTTCATCCATCATTTTCTTATCCATTTTGAATATTATTACAAGTAATATGAAATGTATAATTATTATAGAGTCTTAAAATTTATTATATTTTTCAATTTTATCCTAGATTAGAGGCTAATACTAGATTAGGAGTCTACTACCAAGATAATGTAGGTAGTATCATAAATTTTCCAAAAAAAGGCAGTGCTTAAATTTTGAATCTATTATGTTGTACACAAAACATTCTTAGTCTTACTAAAAAAATTTATAAACCCTTAAATTAATTTTTTAAACTTGGTATGGACATTATATAATATGATTATACTTTGCTGGATATATAAAATCTCAACCCAAACTACCCCTTGGTTAGGTTTTATCATATTCCTCAATGACTCATGTTTCCCTTGAGATGAAAACAACACTATGGCGTGTTTATCATGAAATTAGCCAGTGAAATATTATAAATTTATCGCATAAATTGTATTCATAATGGACATAAACCTAGACCAAGTGATCAATAATATGTGGATAAAATAATAGAGTGAATGGTAAGATGATGTCAATTGATCCTTATTAAATGATGTTCTGAATTAATAAAATAGAATGGATTATATGTCTTGGACCTTTGTTCATTTTTATAATTCATATAGATTTAATGATGAAATTAATTGATACATGGATGGATTCATACTCTTTAGAACTAGTTTTAATATGGTGAATATGTGATCACACCTTTTATACCTCCTATAACGAACATGGAATTCCTTATTGTTATTTATAATTTATGGACATGACACTCCTTATTGTTATTTGGAATTAGGGATATTCCATCCGTTATGATTATTTGGAATTAATAGACACGACGTTCCATATTTTCTATTTGGAATTACTAGAAACAATGTTCCTTATTGTTTATTTAGAATCACAAGGCATGATATTCAATGTTTTCTACATAGAGTTAATGCAAAAGATAATGCATATTGTTTACACCTACTTTTTGGACATCAAATTAATTATTTCTATAAAATAATAAATGTTTGGGGACATTTAATTTTAGTCTAAAGAATATAGTACTATATGGATATCCCATTAGGATCCGGATCATACATGGTTTGTCTTTATATTATTTACTACTTTTTCTACTATTACCTGCACCCCACTTTATAATGTATTCGTAGAATGGATAGCACTAAAGCAACGTTGGTTGTGGCCAACTATGATTCAGAAAAACACTTTTGGGACAATGCATGGTACCCAAATGTACATCATGGTTGCAATTTGAGAGAAAGAGAAGTTTCCATTTATAGAAATTGGATTTTATATACTTGGATGGAGTATTGGAGCATAGGACTGAGATAATTCTCACAATGGTATTGGAGATAGATTTTGGTCTTTTATATTTATATATATATTTTTATGTATGTAAGATACCTTGTTCCCCCTTATATTATCCATTTTTTGTAAATCATAATATGCATCATTGTGTAAATATTACCTAATATGGATTGGTATACTATTTATGCATGTATATTTATTTATATGGTGGGTTTACCTTTCTTGTATTTATTTATTAATATATTGTTTTATATACCAATGTTTTATATTACTCACCGTTGTTTCATTATGATAAATGGGGTATAATCTCTAACACATACCATTACAGACCCTCGATTCTAGATGACATCCTCTATTATATGGTGAGGTGTGCTTAAGGCCTTGTGGCCAATCTGACCAATCACTTATTAATGAACCTGGCCCGAGACATCACATCTGTGAAGGGTGTGTTACAAATATAAAATAACCAATAAAAAATAATGTTCAATACTCATTAAATAAGATTATTTTCTGAAATCTATGTATTGGTTGGAAAAATAAACATTTTGAAAATAATTTATGATGATTTATTATTTTAGGTTAATCTCTAATATGAAAATTTAAAAATATCATAGTTATAGAGATCTTAATTAATGGAAAATTATCCATTATATATATATATATATATATTTTAAAGAAAAAAATTTCAAAGTAATATTTTTGAGAGAGTTCAAGAAGATTGTTATAGACCAATATAGCCATATTTTTATAGAGTACATATATATGATGACTTGTTAATTGAAAATAATAGTTTAATTACTCAATTTTATTTTATACAAAACAAAAAACGTTTTAGATTTTATGAAGATGTATCGAACAGTAGATCAGAAGGTGTGTCGAAAGAACATTAAAACATTGAGATATTATTTTTTGAATATTTTAAAATAAAATTTTAGAGTATTATTATTAAAAGAATGATATATTTCATAAATAACTATTTTGAGGAGAATAAAGAAAAATTAGGTTACCGAAAGATAAATTTGTATAATCAATAATATGACACACATAATGTTGATTATAATAAGGATTTTGAAAAAATCATAAATACAGAATAACGATTCTCATATAAATATATAGTAAAATATTATTTAGTATTGAAGAATGGAATAATCCTTGTATGATATAGTTCAAAAAAAATCATGGAATCTTTGGATACCCATGGAAGTAAATGTTACATAAAAGATAAAGGAAAGTATGTAATGAATGTTTAAGATTATATGTTATGGAAAAAAATATCACAAATATTAATTCCAAATCACCACTAACATATTTTTGAAAAAAAAGGAATTTAATGATAATCAAGAGTTGAGATATCATTGTAATTAAAGACAAACTTCAAAAAAATTAAGAAAATTAAAAATACTAATGATGATAATAAATATGGAAATGGGTGTGCATAAATTTATATTACTAAGGATTATAATTTAAAAGATTATTCTATGGAGAATTTGTTGTTAATGATCTTTTAGAATATTAAATAAGATAAAAATCATTACAAAGAGTAAAATTTAATGGGTATTATTTATTTAAAGAAGTAAATTATCTGGATAAAACAATAAGGGTGAAAATTATCCAAACTAAAAAAATTAATATATCTCATTTAACTGAGAAAAATATAATTTTCAAAAACGTTATAGAGTTGGGTAAATACAATTACTAAATAACATAATATAATTAATTAAAAATTTACACAATATCTTATTCCAAGATTAATAAGTAAAAATTTCATTGAAATCAAATGAATATTTATAAAAAATAATTAAATAACAAGAAAAAAATTATTTAAGATAAATAAAATATTTTTAAATGGATACTCTCATTTTGAGTGCATGGATATCAATGAGGCTCTTTCCCTAGTATAAATAATTGAATAAATAAATTTATTTATATCTAATATTGTTAAAAAGAAGTTCCAAATAATTAAAATTGATCTATATTCATCCTCCCTCAATTTTTTGACGGAAGAGTAAGGTTATATTGATAAAAATATTGTTTTCTACTCAATATAAAATAAATCATTATGTAAAAAAATAGATAAGGAAATTTGAGAAATGAAATATTTTCCAAGATAAATCTATTCATAACATAATCAATTCTAGAAGAATGAAATATTTGAAAATAGAAGCATATTCAAAATAATTTTGTTCAAAAAATCACTGTGGATGGACATATACTTTTATTCTATATCAATGAGTAATATTCTGAGTATCAAAGGGTTAAAATTTGAATTAATTTATTTATATAATGAACACATAATTAAGAATATATATAAATGTTATAATTCTGTTTGTTATTATCATATATGTTTACTACTGTCCCCATAAAACTTTTATTTCTCAATATAGAAATGAAAAATATGTATTGAAGTGGTTTCAAATGGATAAAAAATTGACCATTATTACACTAAATTAAATAATAATAAAGTTATCACAAGATGAATGAGTAAAATTGGTAACCATCATAAAGCATCAACATTTTTTAGATGAATTTTCCATTTAATGGATACATAATTGTAAAATTTGTTTTAAACAGTCCCATTGGAAATATAACAATGTAATCCTATATAATTTCATTGGTTTTTAGTCAAAATAACACTTTTTAAATTATTGGAAAGAAGGATCACAACATAATCTATAGTGGGAAAAGGGTTATAGATTATTGTAGTTATCCTATAATTGTTGGACTTGATCATTCAATAAATTATAATCCCTATATAATGGAGATTTAAAACATAGATAAGTGTGTATTTTGGGGATTAATATGAACTAATATTATCCCGAACCAGGCCAGGATTCCATCTGACTCGACACCTGACCCGATCTGATGTATGGCCCAAAGGGAATTACCGTACCCCATGGGATAGAATCTAGTTTCTGGAATCAAATAAAATATAAGTGGGGATTATTTGAGCCCAATAACAAGGAAAAAATAAATTAATATTCTCACAAAGATAACCAAAAATTATATCTCAAATAAATAAACAAACAGATTTAGTTACAAGATACAACTAGAGAAGGAGGAAAAATAAAACAAAGACCAAACTACTACTAATGTGATCTCCATGTGACCTCAATGTCACCACCATCCACCAAACAACCTGTTCCAAAAAAGAGCTCATAGACCAAGAACCTGAACAAGGAAGATAACCTTTAAAATTGTTCGGGTCCACTAACACGAAATGTAAAAATTAATGTGTGAGCTAAACACTCATTAGAAAACCACGAAATAATACATATTATTCCTTTATCAAAAAAATCATGAAAAATAGATCAAAATAAATTAATGAAAATATGTTTTTATAATTTCTATAAGAAACAATGTATTTATTTTTTAAAAAATTCTCACCACATCATTTTCTTCAAAAGAATTGTTTACCACTTTAGAACCAAAATCCAACAAAGGGATTCTAGGTTTTGTTGAAAGTAATCAATCAGTGTAGAAAAAAAACAATTGAAAAAAATACAACAGGAAAAGTTATTTAGTAACCATGGGAATTTACTAAAAATACCTAGAGTGATCCCTAGACATACTCGGCTTGGAGCCACCGGTCGGCATATAGTGAATATCTCTAGTCTATAACAAACTAGCCTCCCTCAACTGACCAATCCAATAGCACATCCCACATGGCCGCTCATCTAATCAATGGGGTACCAACCCATCTAATTAGTTGTGATTATAGACCATCAATAGAACTTCTAAAATATTCCCATGAAACCCATGGTAAAAAATATATTGTGTAAGTATGAGGCCCTTACATGAATGAATCACCCTATCCAATGTCACGACACTTGCCTACCCCAAACACGGAAACATCCTATAAGATTAACCATGTGGGGAAATCTCTATATAGGAGTACCCATCATAAAATGAATCATTGGAAAGTGCCAATATGGTTATCACAATAAAAAATCTTTCAAAAACATTTCACAAAAAATATAAAGATTCCAATTGACTTCACATCATATGTGTTTTAAAAAAAAATCCTAATGCATCACATGTTCCAAACTATCCATACACTTCTAAAACAAAAATACATATGAAAATCAACATACACATTATTTCCCAAGGTCAACAAAAAACACCACTTTAAAATATGCAATTCCAAATAGACCATCACCCTTTTCAATCCCCCGCGAAATATGTTTCAAGGCCAAATAGACAAAACCTAAAGGAACATATTTAAGTTACATTTTCAAATAAATTGAGGAAACAAATTCCCCATTTAGAAATCATGGAACAATATTAAGGGAAAATGGGTGGAAGGCGAGTTGAGAAATTTTAATGGAAAATTGTTTTATAGTACCACCTTTATTTGAATGAACTGTCATGTCTGCACCTTTTTCATCCATGGATGTTCCAACATCCAATGGATCCCCTAACTATCAATTGGAGAATCCTAAAGCAATATTAATTTCAAAAACCACCACTTTATTTTTAATCCAATCCCAAAAATCCCATATAATTGAAAAAATAATAAACAACCGTTTGAAAAATATTATAATCCTTCCAAAAGATTTTCACTAAAATATCCAATCCATAAAAAAGACATCCAAATAACATGTCCTTCAAAATTTATATATTAAAACTAATTTAACAAAATCTATTAGATTAAAAATACAAAAAAGGTATAATATCATTTTAAAAGAACAATTGACATTATAAAAAACACATTATATGCATAAATACATAGGCATATTTTGAGAATCACTTCAATTTTTTTTGGAAATTTATACCAAATAGAAAACACCGTGATAAACTGAAAAAAGATAACATAAGTGTGTGAATAGTGTTTATAAATTTATTGAAAGAAACCATGAATTAATAGAATGCATGGAAATGTAAAACCCTGGAGACACCTACATCAATATCGTGAGAATGAAATGAAACTCTATGAGGAAGAATAATATTCCATAATGGTCAAACTACACACCATAAACACAATATAAATTTGGATATACATTAATATTAACATCCAAGGTTCCACCACGAGAGGTCCTACCAAATAGAAACCAAGAATCAAAGAGAGGAGAATGAGAAAAGGGGGAAAAGGTGTGAAAACACTAAGAAAATAACCATAGGACTTAAAGGATCGATCAATGGGAGAAGATGAGCTATGAAGTGTGGGCTAGGGAATACCTTTGTGCGCCAAAAATTCCCTAAGAGGTGATGGTCCTATTTAGAGAAAAAATGGTGAGAGGATAAAATATGGATTTTAAAATTTTAATGATTTGGGCCCATCCCATGGTTTACTAAACCCTGCAATAAACCATGTGGTATCCACTACCCATGCAGGAACTGACTGCATGACCAACCCACATGATTTGGCCTACCATGCAGAAACTTTTTGTTAGCTTATACTTAGGAGAGGACCCACCACATGACCAAACCACACTGTTTGACTGACTATACTCAAACCAGGTGGTAAATTCTATCTAACACTGGGACCTACCAAACATGTACCTGGGTTGGGCCACACAATTTGCACTAACCATTCACTACCATGTCACACATTTAAATTTCACCCAAACTTCCAAAATTTGAATAATTTTAGCTAGGGTTTAAACCAAACCTCAACAAAAAAGATTCTTTATCAAGAAAATAATAAAATAAAGGAGTATCATAGGTCGTTGTGTTACAATTATCCCCACCGTAGACACTTTATTCCTTGAGAAGTCCACCAAGAGAACATATATCCAAATCTCAAATCCCTTCCTGATCAAAACTAAGAGAAATTTGGAACCTTAGTGTGACTACTCGCTCCACAAGTCATACACGACCAATCAAGAAGAAAACACAAAATAAGTGTGAGTGGAGAACATGAGGGGGTTATCCTCACCACAAGAACTCAACTATCATGAAAATATAAAATCCCTAACACCACTAACAAGAATTAAATAGGAAACCCACTATAGAGAATCCTCAAAAATTGGGACCCCAAGAACTAACTGATCCTTTCCAAAATAACCAAACAATACCCTTACATAAACCAGTAACTAGGGAACTTCATAAACGAACACATCTGACTTCAATAACATGAAAAAACAACACCACAATTAGATCTCAAAATTACCCCCACCTGATAGACCACAACACATGTAGAGATCCCACGAAAATAACTAGAACCAAACAACGAACCAAAAAAAAATCTACAATTAAACAATCCTTAAGGATAAGAACATCAGAAAATGAAAAACTGTAAACTAAATCCCAAACTAACAAACATAATGGTTAATAATATTCAAATAAGAATGATAAATTTAAAGACCCAAATTCGGATAAGCCGAATAGATTGGATCTCAATAAAAAAAGTTCATCGCACCCTGAAAATGGAATGATGAACTCAAAAAATACAGAAACATCTACTACAAGGAAACATTAAATGTCTCCATCCTAACATAGAAAACAAACTGGGCCAAGGTTTCACAACCCCTAGTAACTCCTAACTCTACATATGTTTCACTCTGAGGTGTGTAGTTAGTATCTAATTACTGAAGCATCTCCTTCCTAAAAGTAAAGTACTAGTATCCCATTATCAAAATGTTTTCTTTGAACAATGCTTCCATAAAACCACTTCATATGATACATACATCTGCAATGATGACATATTTTGGCAGTATTTCTACAAGATGACTTTGAGTGCCTAAACCGGCCACACTTGCGGTATACAACTAAATGACATGAAAACTAGAAATCAAACCCAATGGAGAAGACTCTTAAGAAATAGGTTCATTTGTCACATCCTTTACTCCATATGGGGAACCCTCATGAGAAAAAACAGACCTCAGATTTCCAACTACCTTTACTATGTAAACCAACTCAGCTAAGAATGATTCATCCACCAATTTCGTGAAATAAATATCCATATAAAGGAGAACTCTCCCTTTAATCTCTAGATGAAAACCCCCAATTAAAATATAATCCTTCAACAGATCCATCAACACCACCTTTGGGGGAAATAAAACTATCTCTTTGAAGTGGTTAACATAGGCCTTCACCGTTTGCTTCATATTTTGAAAACTCTTGAGCTCTTCATGTTCTTTGTCTTTACCTACTCAGGTATAAACCATAAAATATAGATATAATTAATCACTTACCACATCATCCCAACATACATAGATGGTGGAGAAAACATCTCCCATTCATCCAAAGCTGGACCTTCAAACAAACCCAGAACATCGTGAACTCTAATGGTTTAGGGAGTTCCAAATGATCTAAAGATGCACTCAACTTTATCAAGACACCCAACTGCCTCTAAATGAACATGATCAAATCAAAGGGTAGAAAACATTTTAGTAGAACTAGAAACTATGCCTGACTAATAAGAAAATTTGGGGACTTTTCTGGGAGACATATTCTAAACAATATAATGATCACTAATTCAAAATCATCATCAATCCAAGGCACAATAAAAAAGAACATTCTAATCCAAAAAAATGCTCACACACCAAACACATAAAAAAAACATTTTCAATAATCAAATTTCATTTTCAATATTCAAAACAATCTCATTACAAAACTACATTCCAAACACAAAATCCAATTTTCAAAAAATTCATACATTCTAAAAAAACCAGTTTCTAGAATCATTTTCCTCTTTCAAAAATTACATTTGAAAAATAATTCCAGTCCTTTGATCTCAAATACACACCCATGAAATCTTATGAACCATCGTACATGTGTTCATCCATTTTCCTCAACACATTCCAACATACACTTTCAACACATACCCACACACATGAAAACTTTCACGGGGAGTACCAAGAGCAATGCTTACCATTTCATCTTATAAACCTAAGAATTCCCTAGATTCCATTAAAAAACATTTTTCCTGGAATAATAATTTTGATAATTTCAAATCCTTTTGAAGGAAATCATTTTTAATTTTCATATACTGGTTTCATTTTAAAATCATACTCACATTATCTATAACCAAAATGAAGGCTTACTAACAAAAAACTACAGGAAGGAGGAATGAGTGTCTTTCTCTAACATAATGACATGGTTGTGAGCCACGAACCATATAATAATAAAAAATAATAGGACCATTAACCTTGAACTTAGACTTCAAATGGGTCACTACTCCAAGTGAAATCAAAGCATAACACAAGGTAACCTGAACTTTTAATCTTCAATACAAAATAAAGACATGAGACCCAAATCTCAAACTACCACTGGTAACGTGAGGATAAAAACAAGCTAGAGTTCATGAAACTCTTCCATTAATTACCTCCCATGTCCCAACATTCCAAGACTCCAATTACATGACACCCCAAATAATGAGAACTTGTTCATATAATATTTTCTCATGAACCATTCCAAGATTCCATCAATCCTGACACTCATCTTGGTCCGCGACATGGACCCATGGGCGTACCTGATCCCCAAAGGCTGGAAACTAATGTGAGACATCAAATATAATAAAAGAGGGAATTATTTTATACTAATACACATGATCAAATAAATTAAACTTATCACGTAGAAGACCAACAACTGAATCTGAAATTAATAAAAAAATTGGTTGACTTATAAGATATGATTTAAAAAATAAATAAAATAGCAAAAAAGGCCAAACCACCACCATGTGGCCTCAATGTCCCCACCATCGACCAACTAACCCTCTCAAACAATGACCACATGAACCAAGAACCTAATCAAGAAGGAGGACATATAAAATAGTTCAAGTCTACCAACACCAAATAGAACAAGTATGGTGTATGATAAATAACTCATTAGGAAACCACCAAAGATTCTGCATGTTTCCTTTCCCCAAAAAAATCCATAAACACTTTTTCGAAATGAATTTATCAAAATATTTTTTTCTCATTTTAATAAAAAACAACGCCTTCCTTTTTAAACAACACAAACAACATATTTATTTCCTAAATAAGATTTTACGACTTTGAAACCCGAAACCCAACAAATGGATATCATGTTATGGTGAAATTAAACTATCAATATAAATAGATAAAAAATTGTAGAAAAATAAAATAATCAATTGTAGTTATTAACTATGAGAATTTCCTAAACATCCTTAGAGATATTTTGTGACATACTCGGTTCAGAACCACCTGGAAACGTATGGTGAAATGACATGGTCTATAACCAATATTACTCCCTCAACTAATCAATCTTGTGGCACGTCCCACCTAGACTCTCAACTAATCCATGGGGTACCAACCTGTCCAATTGGGGTTGTTTGGAAACCATCACTAGACCCTATAATATATTCCAAGGAAACCAATGGTAAAAAGTATACTATGAATGTAGGAGTCCCTTCCATGTGTGACTCACCATACCTGATGTATCTTCACTTGAATTACCTAAACACGGATGCCACCTAAATGATAAACCATGGTGGGATATAACTCTTTAGAAATTCCTAGCCTACAATGAATCATTTACGCATTACAACCAGAATGTCATGTCACAATAGCATTCAAATCCATTTCAAAAAATATTCTAAAGATGCCAATTTACTTCACATCATGAATGTTTTAAAACAAAAATCCAAATGGATATTAATTTCCATAAAGGCCATTAACTTATAAAACCATAATACATTTACAAATCCACTTCCACATTTATTACCAAGGTCAACACAAAACACCAATATTAAATATAAAATTTCAAATATACCTTTACCCTTTTCAATCTCTCAACAAAAAAAATTCAATTACAAATAGGACAAATCCTAACTAATATATTTAGAGTCAAATTTTGAAATCACATTAATAAACTATTTCCTCATTTTGAATTCATGTAACCATTTAAATAAAAAATGGGAGGAAGGTGAGATGGTAAACTTTAATGGGAAAAGTATTTTAGAGTGCCACCACCATTTGAATGAACATCCATGTGTGTACCTTATGCACCAATGGATGAGTCGACATCTATGAAAATAGTGAACTAGCAATGGGATCACGCCAAATCCTTTTTAATTTCCAAAATCACCTCTTTCTTTTTAACCCAAATCCAATATTCCCATATAATTGAAGAAGAAGAAAAAAACCCTTTAAAATAATAAAAATCCTTCAGAAAAATTTTTACGAAAATTCTCAAGCCATAAAAGGCATCCTAATCACACATCCTTCCAAATTATATATTAGAACTAATTTACCAAAATATATCAATTTCAAATTATCACAAATTCCTTGATTTCATTTTAAAAGAACAATTTACAATATAGAAAACACATTAGATACATAAATACCTAGTAATATCTTTATAATCACTTTGAAAACTATTTTTTTTAAATTTAAAGAAATATGATAACACCATAATAAACTATAAAAATTTACCATAATTTTTCAAATCATGTTTATAAATTTATTAAAAGAACCCAATAATTACCAGAATACATCAAAAAGTAAAATGATAATGATTCCTACCTAAATGGAATGTTAGTGTGATGAAACTATAAATGGAGGAATAATATACCATGTATATCAAACTGCACACCCTAAACACTAAGAAAATTAGACTATGCCTCAATCCGCACATCTAGGGTTCAACCAAGTGAGGGTATACCAAAGAAAAACTGGGAAATAGATATAGGATAAGGACAAGAGGGGAAATTGGGTCCAAAAATCTATAAAAAATTCATTATGACTTCAAGGATGGATCCATGGGATTAGATGAGACAATGAGAAGGTTCTAGGGGGATCCCTTCGTGTGCTAAAAAGACCCAAGAGGAGGGGGTCCAATTTAGTAGGCGGTGAGGGTTGAATAGGGGTTTTAATGTGTAAAATATTTGGGCTAATATAATGGTTTACTAAACCATTTTATAACCATATGGTAGCCACTTTCGAAGAACAAACTGACCGGCTGACTAACTCACACAATTTCACCTACCATGCACAAATCGTTAGTTAGGTTCTGCATAGTAGATGGCCGACCACGCGAACCGACTAAACAGTTTGACCAACCATACTCAAACTATGTGGAAACTTCTTTCCAAAAGTAGGACCTACAAAATAGGTACCTGATTTGGGTTTCATGAGTTCCACTTATTGTGCGCTGCTGATGCATAGTTTCAAAATTCACCCCGACTTCTAAAATATGAAACTTTTAACATGGACTGAACCCGAACCTCGACGAAAAAGATCCATGATCAAGAAAAAAATAAAATAAAGGAGTATCCAAGTTCCATGAGTGACAAATATTATATATCAATCTATATAATATATAATAAACACATAACATCAAAAAATATCTTCTTTATTGATTTTGATGGGAAATTATCAGAGGATAGTGGTGAAGAGTTTTTCAAAACTATCATAATTTTTTGTTATAATCAAAAAACATTTAGACCTTAAAAAATTAATAAAATATTCCTTTATTAAAAAATTAGATATATGATTATAGAAGTTAATAAGTAGGAGTTTTTATATGGTCCCTTTCAAAAATTTATTTCAAATCAACTAGTGACTCATCAATAAAAACAAAATAATTACTAAAAAATCCATTTTTAATTATAATATATATTAAATAAATCCAATCTTGATAAATGTGAGTAATAAAAAAATTTATGGAGTAATTTATTTTCAAACAAACAATCCACTATACGGTAATATTACTTAAAATATTAATGGTAATACTTCTAAAAACAGGAATAATAGTTTTGGAATTGATCCCCATCCACAAGTTTGACTAGCACCTCTATATAGAAAACATGTATCGATGGATAAAACCAAATATTTCATCATCAAATAAAATTGAGACTCCATAACACCTTCATAAAAATCCAATAACACACCCACTATGATCTTTTAATACATCATCAAAACCAAAAAGACCTCAATTAACTATTAAAAAACCACCCGCATTTACCTTAACATATCATTGGAACAAAGGTAAAAATAATAATTCAAAAGTACCCATAAATGTATTTCAATTATATGATATTACCTGTTGATTCAAGAATGTGAAATTTGGAATGGAATTTAAACAAAAAAAGTTTGAAATAATCTATCTCCCTTAGTAGTAGAAATAATCCATGAAATAACGGCTTCAAGATTTAAAGATTCCAAATGATAAATATAAGAATTAATGGTTGTCCATTAAACATTTAGAAACATCAAAATACTATCATGAATTATTCAGAGTGACTATAGGGATAAATGAAACATAAAAACACCTTATGGTAACACATAGATATTGAAAACCTACATTTATGGAGCTTCAACTAGTTCATAAAAATGCTTCTATAGAGATTATTTCCTCACACAACATATGACACAATTGTTTTCTTCCCTATATTGATGACAATTTACACACATGGAACATAAATGTTTTTCAAAATATCAAAAATAAGATTTTGGGGGGACCCAATCATGAGCACTTCTCAAAAGTATTATAATCATATATCAATTTATCCAAGGATTATTTATTAATGATACCATTCTGGGTATATAGAAGAGAAAACATAAATAAAACTATAAAAGGTCACAGTATTGAATAATCAATTTATAGTAGGTTCCCATATAATAATATCTACATCTAGTGAAATAAATAATTTCCAATAATATGAACAAATTTAGCAGGATGTGACCTCTCTATCACAAAAAAATGTCTTTCATTGATATTTATAGATTTAAATAGGGGGAAAATTACATAATAAATTTATAAGAAGAATTACATAAGGCATGGGCTAACTATTTTTGGATAGTGATGGCTTAATTGAATTTAAAAAACCATGAGAACTAATTATTTAATTTATTTACTTTAAATGGGGAGAAAAAGAAACATTCACCTCAAACATAAGGACAGAAAAAAATCCCAAAAATAGATGATGACATTATAAATTTGTGATATTATTTCATTAATAATCCCAAAAATGATAAATGATTAAAAATGAGATCAAGTATGGGAGAGTTGAATGTTTAATCAAAAACATATTTTTGGGGAATTTATGTGTTTATAACTACTTATATAGATATACATGGAATTAATAATTATGTTTTAAAGCATATAATTGTAATAATTTATTTTATATTGTCTCTCACATTGATTTTATCTTTCCTGTGTATAGTGTGAATAAATATAATTTAACAGTCATTAATAAGAATTAATCATCATAGTTACAAGATTGATTTGAAATTATTGTAAATTAATAATATTTTAAATCAACCAAAAGGGGAAAATTAGTATTCCTATAATAGAGTTTTAAATTTTTCTTTTCATTAAATAATGATGAAATGAATATTCAAAATATTATTTTAGAATAATTTATTATTTGTTGATGGAGTTATTGTGGTTTAATGGTGAAAGATGAATGAAACCACACTATGTTAAAACCTTATTTGATCCTATGATTTTATTTATGTGATTTCACATAAAATTGAGGCGTTTTTTATATTAGAACAAAATATATGGGTGAAATTACAGAATAAAAATCCTTCATGAAATTATATTATAATAAGTTTCATTTGATATATCACTCGGTGTTGTGGATCTGAGTAAAAATATATAATATTTTGTTTTAGATATAATATAAACGCTAAATTATACTGTGAGATAAAGTAATAAAAATGCAGAAAATAAAAATTTAAACAATATTAATATAAAAAAATTTATAGAGGCATGAAGTGTTAGAAATATGTACCATACTCAACTAAATATTTTAGTATGATTCGTATATTAATGGTTAAGAGTAAAAATGCATACATATCTATTTACTATGATCTATATAAAGTTATTATGAAATGGTTATATATAATTTTTTATTTGGATATAAATGATAAGATAAACTCTAATTTCAAAAAAACATGTTCGGTGTAGTGATAAAATATGGAAAATGAATAACACATTCAATTTTTTCAAGAGTATGTTATTTGACTAAGAATTATTTTAGTGACATCATTGATTAAAGAAGGAAAACTTATAGTGAGGAATGAAATTTCATAGTTTCTATTAAAAATATTTAATTTTATATTTCAAATATTTTCTATTTATGAAAATCATTTCGATTTTATGGTTCTAATTTAATCACATTTTAAAAATGGATTTGAATGATATTTGATTTTAATTAAATGATATATATTTTTGTGATGATTTTGGATATTTATGTGGAAAATATAAATCATTATTAAATTAGATAATATAATGTATTTAAGAATATAATTTGAAATATAAAGGTGTAGTAGGAAAGATAAAGTGAGAATAATGGAAATCCTCTATGGGAGAGATATGAATGTAATTTGAAATTAAAAGTGGGAGTAAACAAATATTTACATCAAAACAATATGGAGTACATTATTACATCATTTTATTATATTTTTGATAATTAATGTTCATTATATATTTTTTTAATGGATAAAAATAAATCATATGAGAAACAAGTTATCCTTATAGGATTAAAATTCTATTAATAACTTCTTATAATCATGTATTAATCATAGTGATTTTGGTGAGATAAGAGTGATTTATTGTTACTACATTGAAATAGTCTCTATATTTAGGGTAAACTAAGTAAAATCAATGAATGATGGTTTATATATAAATATTTATCAATGAGGAAAAAATGGGGACACCATGCTCTAATTTACTATAAGAAAAATATTTAAATATAGGGGATAAAGTTAAATTTGTAAAACCCCAACTCACCCTTTTTATGTACATATCTTAAGTTAAAAAAATTGATTCCAACATAAAAAAAATATTTGAATTTTATATTTTGTGATTGTTTTCAATGTACAATGTTTTGGATTTATGGTCTACTTTTAGAAACAAAAATATTTTTTTATATGTGATTTATGTCTAAATATGGGTTAGGGAATAGAAAACTTTGAAAAATAAAATGAAAGTGTTGATGAAGTTGTTGAAAAAAATGTTTTTTGTTACATTTTTGTACCCAGGTAATTAATATGTTATTAGGTAAATCACTTCAATAAAAACATGTTTCATGTACTGCTAGAGTACTATGGTGTTCAATAAAACATAATCACGAAATATTACCCCTAATATAGATACGAAGTTGAAGTATCTAATCACTAAACAAAGAAAATAATAAATAAATTTGAGACATAAAATAGAATGGATTGAAAAAGTATAATTGAAGAATATTTGTGGGAATATAATATAAATTTACAAAATTCAATAGTTACATTACATAATCGATTAGATTATTGTGAACCTTATCACCTACTAATGGATCTATAAATATAATGAATTTTATATACCAAGGATTTTAATTTTTATTTGATTGTTATATAGAAGTGGATATTAATATAGTTGTTAGATTTTTAAGTGATTTGGTGTGATGATTATGAGAATTTTAAAATCTATATGGGTATGATTAATATAAGGATTAAGCATCACATATATCAGTGAGTGTTCCATTCTAGAGAAAACATTATTCTCATGAAATAATGGTTGTGTTTATTAATAGTAAAACTATATTCAAAGTGATTTTCATCCATTGTGGATATTATAGAGTTTCCATGTAGAACTATAGAATTTAAAGAAGGATAAAAAGATAATATAAAGGTTAATTATCAAATAATAAAGACATATCTTAATCCTTATATAGTGGGATGAATTCTCTGAAAAAATTCATCTATACATTATTTTTAATGTAGGATGTTCTGATTACTATAAACATGAATACCAAGGGGAAAAGGATAGGGGAGACACATTCCCCCAACTAATGGTCCACTAGCATGAAAATTTATAAAATTTGAATTGCTCGTAGGTCCCCTTTTAATGGGATATAATAACTGATCAATTATTAATGGGCCGTGAAGCCTCCTATGGCTCATATTCCCTTGAAATGTGGATCAAGGCCCATATTAGTGAATATTACATTGATTATAGAACCATTCCTTCTATTTTGTATTAAAGTTATAGTATATTCTACTTTAGCCGCATTTCAATAATATTTCTCCTAGTATATGGCTGATGTAGTCATATTGTTTTTTAAAGTAGCATATATAGTCCTTTTTAAATGGGGGGCCAGAGTTGTTTGAATCCCCTAACTTAAAGATATTAGACATGGGTTTAACAATTTAGGCACCACAACATCAAAATTATCTATATCTATTTATATTTATTTAATAATATATAAGAATAAATATAAACATTAAATATAGAAAATATTTGGAGGCAACCCATTTATGTTACTTAAACTATTTTTAAAAAATATTCATTGTTGATAATTATAGGATTTTATTTTTTATAGATTAATAACATTTATCTATAAAGGATCCTTTTAGATAACCATTGGACCCTACCCTATTAATTTGAAAAATTTAAAAAAATGATATATTAGTGAAACATTTAGGGAAAGAAATGATATTAATATGTAATGGCGATTTAATATTTAGATTATCAAAAAAATGTATCATACATATGAATCTCAAATTTTATTATTAACATTATCTTAATCAAACTATCCAAAGCGCAACCAACTCAATTTTAAACTTGATAATTTATCATCCTTGTTTTTGGTAGACTAAATACCGCTCCTTTAAAATTCCATTTAATTCTCACTAAACACATTTTAACCAAGTTAACTACATCATTACACATTTAAGGATTAATAAAGAAATTTAAATTGCAACATCAACATAATATTAACTTATTAAATCATTAAGAAACCAATTTTTATAAAATTTACGAACATATTTAAATGAAATCATAAAATTTAATAACAATTAAGAATTTATTGTGAACAACTATACACATAAACCCCTTCTCACAATAGTTTTTCCAAACCATTCCAACCAAAAAATAGGCCATGTGAAACAATAATTCTAGGGGGTGGTTACATTTTTTTATATTCTGATACATTTAAAAAATCTCCATACTTCACCTAACATGAAAACATTTATTTCATATAATTTCTCTATTTAAAAAGTTTTTTTCACTAAATAGATTGAAACCATGACATCCTAATCTTCCTTATGTTATATAGTGAAAATATAAAATCATGAAAACATGTCAATTCTAAAATTAGGCGATATAATTCAATAACATATTTTAAAATTTTCTATCCATACCATTCCTTAAAACCATTTAATAAACCATTTTTGAGTGTGAAGCCGTGGAAAAAAGTGTCAATCAAACTTCCCAACATCCAATATTTTTTTTGTTGATTTCATTATTCACTTATTAATAACACTATATACAAACCACACCCTTTATATAACATCTCAACATTTATTGTGACATTTTTTAAAAAAACCAACCAAATTTGGTGAATTATATTTCCTTTAACAATGTTTCCCTATGTTATTGTCATGATAAAAAAACAACCAAAAAAATATCCTTGAATTTTTTATATAGGAATAGTTACTTTAATATTGTATATTTATATAGTTTGGTAACCAAAGACCCGGATGACCCTGACCTTAAAAACATCATTTTGTTTATGGAAGTTCAATTAAAACCATTAAAAACACACTGTTAACATGAACATTTTTTATTTTGTTACATATAAATAATAAATTCTAAATCCCTAAATTAATCCACAAATCTAGACCTATACATTTCCATTTTTATATGTCTTTCTACAATTAATTAAACAATGATTTTTCAAATATAAAAATATTTTTTATAAAATATGACATTATCTCCATCTTTAATCATAATAAAAAATTCACACAACCCATAATTCTTATAATTCTCATTTACTACCCAAAAAATCCCAAAAAAAAACGGAACAAAGATGGATCTATAAAAAATTAATATTTTTCAAATTTTTTTAAAATTTTAGTTCAATTAACTGGCCCTAAAGATGTCACCTATTATAATATTCAAACTATTCTTTCATATCTAACCTTCAATAAAGATGTTATTATGCTCTAAAAATCAAGATATACCCTCAATATTCTCCATCTAATTCCTAAGATCCAATTTTTTTGTTTTTCATTTCAAAAAACCCTTTCCATTCCATTATAAACATAAAAATGGGATGTTTGATCAAAATAGTCTATAAAATCAGTCATAACTAAACCCCCTTACCTCTCTAAATCCAAAACACCCCATCCCTTTATGTTCGACTTCCCAAACTATTAACCCCCACAAAAATTAAATCAAGTTTAAAATCAAATCCGTTTTCCAGGAACTAAAATATGACCAATTCTTCCAATATTCACAAATAAAATTCAAATTTCTTTCAAAAATAATAGTAATATCACTAAAAAATTAAAATAACTCACTAAATAATCTATCAAAATATTAATACATCCCTATTTTTGGAATTATGATATGTTAGTGACTTATTTAAGTCTTCCAAAACAAAATCCTAATGGAAAACGGTACAAATATTTTAACTATTATGATAAATCAACTCTTATTCATATTAAATAATTTCTATACATTTCTTAACCATCAAATTATTCATTTCAATAAAATATACAGTGGGTAAAATGTGGATATACAAAAAAAATTCATTTTTTTCTTTTATTGGTATAGATGGGATCATTAAAGAAACCCATAAAAATAATTAAATCTTAATAAATTATATAGATTAAAATTTTTTTAGGGATATTTAATTGGAATTCATGTCTACAATTTCATATGAAACAATAATATATTTTAACATGGTCTATGGATATGATCTAGTTTACAAATAGAATTTTGCGTTCTATTGGTTTATATTCTTGCAATTTTATATAAGTAGAATACTATTAACCTATAGAAGTTTAACACCATAAAAATTAATTAATTATAACTACTTGAAAAAGGATATGACTTCTAACAATAACCACACTAAACATATGATTACCAATTTTGAGTGTCTATTTTTTTTTCATTTCTCACAGAGCAATCAAAACATATTCATTTGTGAATAATTAGAATTAAGTGGTTTTAAACAAAATATATTTTATTATTCTTTATTCTATCTAATATTCTTTTTTAAATTTTAGTGGGTTATTCATAAAATATATTAATAATACAAATCAAAAAAATAAAGGGTCCATTATGGGATTCATCTCATTACATTTGTTAAAATAATTTTAGATTGTTTGATAAGTACCTGACATTATGTGTTTGGGAAAATACTTCTCATTATATTTTTGTACACTTTTGAAAATGGTCATGTTACAAAAGTATGTGATAGATTTATTTTTATTAGATATTAATGAATAACATTGTGAAAAAGATAGGGAGTAAAAATTTCAAATTGTAAAAAGAGAACTTCATAGTCTTATGGTACTTTTACATCCACTAATCCTATTCATTCGTGATATTCAACATTCAAATACATATAATCCAAGGTTAATTTTCTTATAGAAACATAGGAATAGATAAATGAGAGAGAAAACATTATTTTAATTAGGCTTTATATTTAATTAAGGTTGAAACCCCAACCAACAACACTTATTTCGAGGATTACACACACATACAAACCAAAGAACTGTATTTTAATTCCCTAACATAGATAACTCAAAGGACACCCAATTAGAGATATTTTGGGACATTAAATATTCCTCATCATGTGGAAAATTATATCAACAATAATAAAAATAATATAATAGTTATCAGGAGACTTTTCCTTAAAATTTAATTCATAGGGTTATGTCAATGTCAACCAAATAAATGACATGACATATCCATTAAAAAAAGTCCAAAAAAACATGGATAAAAACTTGGGGAAATTGGGCCCCAAATATCAATAATAAAAATGAAAACAAATATATGATTTTTAATAACATAATATTGAAACAAAATAATATAACCTATTATAACATAAATCATTGGATAATTACAATAATGAAAATATTTCCAGTATATATTTTGGGATTGATGTAAGAAAAAACCCATCTAACCTCTAACACAACTCACATAATCATATTTCAAAGTCATTGGCCTCAATAACCCACAAGACTCATACCATATATCAAGATATATGTGATACTTATTCCTAAATGAAAATGTGAATTTCTACACACGTACATTGAATCTCATATTATATATGTGGGATATAGTGAGTCTAATTACACAATATAAATCCCCATTCCCTCAATATAATTAATGATAATGTGATAAATTGGATGTGAATAGAATATATATATATATATATATATATAGACTTTAAATCTTGGACATAAAATAATATCATCATGAAAAAGGCATAAAATTCACATGATACAATACCTGTTTGGTAATTATATAATATCCATCCCAACATGAAACTTACTTCCACTTGAATTAGAAAATATTTGAAGCAGGAGAAATTGTCTCATACCACAAAACCTATCAATGAGTCACTAGTACATTACGACTCAATCTATGATCTGACATGAAGAATTGAATTATATACCTTATCAAGCACTAAAATATACCATCTAACTCTAGGGAAGCCACACACCAAAATCCATACCTTGTCTATGACTGCACATTATAATAAAAGGTTGTTCAAACATAAATTCCACATCATATCCATAACAATAACTTATCACTTGTTTTTATTCACACATCATTATCATATAAATTCTAGGACCACTTCTTCTCACTTGTGGTTGGTTGAACATCCATATCTCTGACCATCCGTTCTCAAAAAATGGAGGCCACCCATCGATATATTCTCCAATTCCACAAAAATTCCTTCTATCTCAAGGTTAGACTCACATAAACATATCATAACATCCATTCTAACTCATGGGAGGTCACCCATAAACATATAAGATGATAATACCATGATCCACCATCCAAAAACTCAGTATATAGTCTTAACCATTCGTATCAAAAATCACATAACGAGAAACATGAATAATTCATAAAGGAATATGAAAAAGTTAATAGTATATCAATTTCCCATTATAATAATCAAATAATCACATGGTTATAAATTCTATTTATCTCTTACAAATATATCAATGTTTCTTATCAAGACTATATTATTGATTCTAATGCCTGCAAAAATGAAGGCTCATCACCTAGAACCATATTCCAAAACGCTAAGTCTTCCAAGACCCAACCATACAAAAAACCATTCCCATTGGTCAAACATTACCGAAGTGGAAAACCCTAAATAATGATAGGTATGAAATTTTATAATAATAGTATATGTCAAATAAAAACATAAAGAAGTATTATAATTATAAATTCCTAATGAATCCCTCGAAATATAAATTATTACAATTTATTAGAAGGGAACCAATGTTTGAAAAAAAAGTGCATATGATGAATCACCTATGGATAATAACTTGTATTACATTATTTTGTGCAATTATAAATGGTGTTATTAATCTAAATCCATATTACCCATCTCTACATTCATGTATGTTAACTAAAATCAATTCAGATATACCCCACCACTTTAATACCATTTGAGAACATTAATGGAAAAACTCATGTACCCACATGAATGACAGTCCATATAACCACATAAAACACTAAAAAATGTAAGTTATATCTATAAAATCATTAATCATCATAAAAGTATATTTTCATACTAACAATCATAACAAGGTTGAACTAAAAATATACATTCTTTATAAAACATTATAGTGGCTACCTGAGGTCAAATATAAAAAACTATTGGAAAACATGACCCTTATGAATTTCACATGAAAGCCATTTCAAAATCCTACATTTTTAAAATTTAGAGAAGGCCACACAAGACAAATTTACAAATTCTAGTCCCTTTTCCTAAAATCCATAAATAAGTTTTATCGAAAACCCAATTTTTTTTCTAAAAAATCCTTTTAAAATCATCACCTAAAATCATTTCATCCACCATTTTTTACATTTTAAAACATTTATTTAAGAAATAAATTTCTATAAACATCCATTTTTAAATAATTATTTATAAAAAAAAATTATTTTCATTAAGAAACCTACTCATTCCATTGATAAATCCATTAATTGGGACATTGGTAGTCCTTTTTCCAGGGAACCACCAATAAAGATTTAAAAAATATATTAAATACAAGTTGAATATTAAGTAAATGTAATGGAATCCAAATTAATTTATTGATATAACAAAAACATATAACTATTTAAACATTTATCATAATGATATCAAGCGAACATAAAATTGCTAAATGAAAAAATCAATCATGTCAACACCAACCACCTGATTTAGAGTTAACACAATTCAAATCCCTGGTAAACTTTAGCTAATTTGACTTTAGTCAAAAGAAATCCATTATTTTGGAAAAAATACAATTTCCAAATAATTGAAAATTAGAAAACACTTTTAAAAATAAGAAATATATAATCAATGTTAGTTATCCTTACTTAAGGATACCTCTTGTAATCGGGATTTCGAATATGTAATATGATTAAATGAAGATATCCCTTAGGTATTAAATATGTGAGAGTGTTGAGTGTACTTTATATATTATTATTTAATATATCCTAAACCCCATTTAATTTAATTTCACCAATTAATTTTCATTTTAGTAAAAAATATAGGCAAATCTTGTCACATTAAATTTTTGGTAAAGTCCATAACACTTACATGTAGGATAACTATTATCTGTCACCCCAAACGAACTTTATTTATCACTAATTAATATACAGAATAGATCGAAATTCACAATGTATAGGACATATCACCACTTGAGTAATATTACATATCATATGGTATACCAACATGCTACCAATTTATAAATCATATCCATGGGGTTAGTCTTAAATTCTATACATTACCATTTTTATTACTCTTACATGTCTATGTAACCCTTATGTTTCATATAGTTTACTACTTTATATGATAGGGACACCCCTGGTATGATTTCCAATTTCATTATCTATTGATACTTATGTATCTATGAATGAACTTGTATTTATCCAATAAATAAAAAATTTCTAACAATTATATACGGGGTTACATTTACATATCAACTACATTTACACTTTTGTATTAAAGACCTCCTAATAGTTACTAATTTTTCAAACATGGATGTGACCCTTGCTGATGTGGATACTCATATATAATAGAATTATCTATCATTATATAATTTACCATATTTTTAAAATATGAGGACTCTTATATATGTGTTTACCCATATGTAATATTAAACCCTTACACATCAAGTAGTTAATATTACTTATTTCCTCAAGAGTTCCCTTATATATCATATGGTAACATAGAGCAGCCCATATATATTATAGGGTTACCCATATGTTTGGGATGTATCCATTTTTTTAATAATTTAAAACTCCAAATATTTCCATCATAGCCTATGTTATACCAGAATCATACCTTGCTAAGAAACACCCAAATTCCAAAAATTATTTTAATATCTTGTAATGCCACTGGAATTTATTAATTTAATAATAATTCATGCGTAAAACACTCCTATACTTCTATTAAATATAGAACATAATCCTTAATCCTTGTATAACTCTAGATACTTGAATATAAATCCATAATAACAACCTAAAACCTAATCAATGTTTATGGTCACATTATCTATATACAATTTGTCCCAAATTACTATCCCCACATACTCACAAAATTACTGCAACCTAGATCGAACCCTAACCTGAGCACCCGATGCACCATTTGGGATTCTAAAAACTTCTCAAAACGTTTCCTATAGATGGGCCACCACTTTATATACCTATTTGAACCACAATTATAAAAAAACTTTAACATATGACAAAAAATTCAAATTTCACAAATGAACATGGATCATAAATTTATGATTCATTTTTGATGTTCTGAATAAAGGGTTATACTACAAGGAAGTGAATTAAATCAATGGTACTTCTTTAAATATTTATTTCATTTAAATAAAACTATGACAACATTTTAGAGTCTGATCCTCCCAATTATAAAATATTATCATTATCTAAATAGAATAGAAAATAAATCCACATAAGGAATATAGTATTTTTAAAATGTTCATCCCCAATATGGTTGAATGCATCAATTTTGTGTTTATGTTAGGTATAATTTATATATTTTCAACAAAAATACATCAGGGAATTAATGGTGAATTAGAAGACATAATCCTCTAACAATATTTGTTTCCCAACATGTTTTCTCTCAATAATGGATTGTACAGGGTCCCACAAGTTCATAATGCACCATCAGAATAAGACAAGAAATATCACATTGACACTGGTCAACTTATATATTGAAAAATGATATTCCTTTGAGACTATGTAATATTCTATTTTCATTAATTTTAAATAAATAATATTTTTTAAACTTAACAAAATGTAATCTCAATGTTTGAGACTTGTGAATATTTTGACTTCATTTGAAGAATACATGTGACAAATTCACGTAATTTCTTCATTAAACAACTTCCATTACTTATTCTAAATTATACTATATGAAAAAAATTAGTTTTTGGAAAAGTATTAATAAAAGTAAATTAATATAAGGCCTTCAAAAAAATGATTTTTCCTATGATCCATTCTATGAATAGTTGTTGCACAATTTTATTTCTCACAACTAATACTCTTATATAAGTCTTACTCGAATATAGAGGTATTAACCCCTCCCATAAATCACTATATATTAATCCCCCTAAAATTGTATAGTTAATTGAAACTTTATTGCTACTACAACTGTTCTTGAAATCCATAAGGCATTCAGGTTTCACTGTACCAATGCTCATAAAAATATGAGGGTTCATGTAACTGAACTTCTTCCACACAATTATTCTAAATAAATTAACCTACAAAGTGAAAATATTCCATGAACATAAACATATATGGTTATTATATTACATTAAACCTAACTCCATGGTACTCAACTACCATGTTACTCAACATTAACATGGAACATTAAGACATACATTGATTACATCTACAGTGTTGAACTTGTGAATGTCTATGACTTACTTATGAAAATATATTTCATTTGAACCCATCATGAATAATAAATTCTTCTTATAGCGCATAAAATTTCTGTATAACCTATCTTAATAATTTGAAAAATACATAACATAATCTCCATCTAACTTCTCATTTATAAATCATCACCCATGACATCAAAGAAAATTTTTCTTGACTTTGGATGTCTTATCCTTTGAACATCTCTGTCGTCCAATTACCACAAATTCCACATGTATTTCAGACTGACATAAGATCATCTTCCAATTCCTTAACTTCATATTTTTGAATCATCTTTAATAAACATTAAACCCCTTTCATCTTGATGTTGATTTCATTGAAAAAACAATATAACATTATCATATGTTTTTCAATCTATTTTCTGGAAATCCTCAAATGAACTTTGGAATCATCTATGTACCTGAATATTTAGTAATATGGAATCTAGAATTTTTAAAAAAATTATCTTCTAATTTCTATGTATCTAAAAATCTAGACCTTATTCTATTAATTTTAATGAATTAAATATAATTTTAACAAATGTATAAATTTAAAAAAACAAATATTTATTATTTAAACATTTAACATCAAGTAACAGTATTATTTTAATGTAATGTGACTATAAAAAAGAGGTTATTACTCATTTATTGATATGAAAAATGATCCTAACTAATATGGTTGAAAAGAATAAAACACATGTAGTAATATTATTCCATGGGATCTTTAATACCTCCCTTTATATTTTTTTCAAAACCAAAAAATATTTTCTCAATTAATTTATCAACCTCTAAAACCATAGTATTTCTCAAAGATAAATATCCTGAAAAAAATGTAGAAATAAACATGTTTTTAACAGAATTGAATCCATGTGTGACTATAAAATTATTTACATGTAGTTTTGGCATACTATCCTTACTTTTCTGACCCTATCCATGCAAACCAAAACATTTTATTAAACAAATAATGGAAAAGTTCTATAACTCTCCCCCATTTGAAAAAGTAATAGGAATTATAGTGGGGAATTTCATAACTTCCTTAAGTGAAAGGGGAAGGATGAACATGATGTTTTATCCTTAACTCTTCAATAAATTATCTTATCAAATATTTAGTGGGATTAAATTAAATATGATATTTATGGAAATTTAATCTAATATTTGAGATATATTTAAATATTAATCCTTGGTAAAATGATACATGATAATAGTATGTTTTGATCGAGAATGTTTCATTGGTTATTTGAGATATCAATTTTACTCCGACTCTTACATGTAATCATCAAAAGTATTTCAACTCCACCTTTACAAGTTTGAGAAGAACATTATTATACATCATTTGAGTAATATCATGTGTAAAAATAATATACATGTATTCATCTATACATAATTTGATATAAATCTATTTAATAGTATTCTAACTCATAGAAAATTATCCCTAAAAGAATTTTCCTCTCGATGTTTATTTTTAATTATTTTTATCTCTAACCCGATAGATATTATTTTATCATAATATATTCAATAATATAATTATATTTTACATCAAAACATAATTTTATATTACTTTAACAAAAATGATAATACTTTTAGGAGTTATCATTTGTGACTCATTGAGATCACATTGATATATAACATAAAAAGTTTACTTCATACACAATATATGAAATTGATGCTAAGATAAAACAAGATTTTGATTAATTTCATAACTTATTTGTAACCCAAAAATATTAATTATTTATATTTACTTAGTTTCACACCAACTTTAATGGGTTTATAATATTCAATGAAGATCTCATCATGTATTTATTTAATAATTCCTTGGCTTATTTTTTTGTGCAAGAATGTTGTATATTCATTTTTATCGAACTTTTTACTCCATAAAAAATATCTTTAATAATATATAGATAAAATTAAATATTCATATTATTTGTAAATTATTTTTTGTCACACTATTTTTCAAAAAAAAATTTATATCATCAAAATAAACAATATTAATCAGAGTACCAATATATATCTTTATTTCATATAATTTAAGGCTAACTTTTCCGTTATAAAAATTTAATTTTTTCCTGAAACTATCTAGTTTATGGTACCATAAAATATGATCCTCAATTAAAACATATATTTATTTATTCAACTTGAAAACTTTGGTTCCATAAAAAATAGGAGTGTATCCTTCGATATTTTAAATAAAAACTTCCCCTTCAGAATATGCATTTATAATTTATTCCATCACATTCATATGGTAAACATTTTAGTGTAAATTATTTGAAACTATTAGAAATTTTTTAATAAAATCTAGTCCTAAAAAACAAAAATTGTTTCTTTAAAATTTATACCTTCAAACATTGAATAAACATTATATAATAATATTTATTCATTACATGAGATCATATATTTTTTATTGGCCTTATTTCTAAACATCCACTTAGTACCAGTAACACCTTTTACATCAATTTTAGTAATTAAAAATTGGTTGTTAGTTTTATTAATATGATCTAGTTATTCATTCATAGATCATAGCCACTCATTTTTATCGATAAAATTTGTAGTGGATTGTGGTTCAACCCATGTGATAAACTTTATTTGACTATCAAGCCTTAGTATTTTTCTAGCTTATTCTAGGGCCTCATAACATTTAGTTATAACATTATGTAAATCATTATTCTTACATATATTTTGATTTAATTTCTAATATCCCACATATTCATCCTTATAAGTAGTTTTATTTCAGTAACAAAAACTATCTCTAGTTATTTTATAATTAATTCCTCATTATATCAATCTGAAATCTACAGTCAATCATCTTCAATTTTTTCAAATTCTATATCATTTTTTAAATCGAATTTTCATTGATTTTTTATAATCATCACATCATAATAATCCACCAACTTTTGTATAATTGTTTTCCAGTATATGTATCCTATGTAATCAAATTTATATCTCGGTTAGATACCTTAGTCATATTTTACCTCAAAATTTTTAGGATTTCAGTTTTTGATTTTCAAGAATCATAGACTAACAAACTCTTCTAATTATTTTATCTATGGATTCTTGTTATAAAAAATCTCATATAGACCCATGTTATAATATTGTATCAATGATAATTGGTTCTAAATATATCAAACTAATCACAATACCTCTATCTAGAATAATTTTGATTTTTTATGTTCAAAAAGAAGCATTCTTCCCATTTCAACTGAGATTTTGTTAATTGATTCAATAACACCATTTTTATTATGAGTATAGTAAATAATGTATTGGTTCGTAAATAAATGATTTTAAAGATAATTTTTTAAATAATTATAATTGAACTACTAACCATTATTCATTCTAAACATTTTTATATATACTATCTATTTGTTCAACATGACTTCTGAATATTCTAAATAGCTATACTACATCTAACTTTTTCATTATAAACATACCGTAAATTGTCTAGGAAAAATAATTAATAAATGTAATAATGTAAATATCATCTCCATTTGACCTATGAATCAAAGACCCACATAGATTATAATGAATGAGCTTATGTAGCCTAGTGGACTAAATCTCTACCCTTTTTGTGTCCCTTACAGAAGCTTCACTTTTTTTGTTTTTTTACAGACAGCCATTCTTTATTTTTTTAGTTGGTTATGATCCCTTAGAAATTCATTCTTTAATATTTTTATCAAAATTATATGGATAAAATTACATTTTATTCTATGCCAATGTTTTTTAATCTTTGTTTCTAAAATAAAAATAATTTTAAGGATCACTAATTTAGAATATACTACCACTAATTTTTTCCCATAGTTTATTATCCCATAGATGTGGAATATATATCATTACTTATTTATTTTATATTTACCCAAACTTATTTTGAAATGATGACCATGTATTAAATGAAAAACCATATTTTAATCTATGGTAATCCTATAAGATTAAATTGATGGATTAATAGTTTGGAATATATTACCATGAGTTTAATCTACCGTAGTGATAATTATTCCATTTTTGAACACTTAATAATGTATGAATTTTTCATTGAGATAAATTATTTATATTATCACAAAGCTAGATCACATTTAGTATATTATCTTTATTCCCTTTTATAAAAAAAACATCATTGTGATTTAGCTTCTAAAATTATATTTTTATAACAAAAACACATTTTACATTATAGAAACTATCAATACTAAAGTTTTCTTAATCTATAATATGTTCGTCAAGGTTCTTACATATTATTTAAAAACCTCTAAGGAGGGTGGAAAATTAACTACCATGAATCCATTGATTATATTTATTAATAGCCTTTAACAAAATGTCAAAATTTAGATATGAATATTTCATATTTATTATTTGAATTAATTACCTCTAATTTTAACCATTGGGGATTAATATAAGAAGGTTAATCATACACTCATTATAATAGTGACCATGTTGGTCACATCTTCCACATAATTCATCCTTATAATTAAATATATTTTTAGTAGATATTTTAAATGATATCTCCATCATATATTTTCCATTCCTTGATCAATTCCACATTTTATGATAATTTCTTTTTTTACTCTAAGTATTTCTCCTACTTAGATCATACATACTCCAAGAGAGTGATATGTTGAACCAGTATGAGTTGTCCTTGTACTAAAAAATTATACAACACCAATAGTATTAATTGAATTTTTTATTACATATTGATAATAAAAAAATATATAAAACCTTTCTAATTTACCTACCATATATTTTTCATCATTATATACTATGGATATAATTTTTTTTCAAGAATACAGAACATAATTTGTTTTATGTATGATTTTTCATTACTAATCTCAACAGAAATTTTCCAAGTGATTACATTAGAACCTACAATATATGAAATAAAATATTTCTTTCAGATTTAATAAGTGAATATTTAGCCCACTGTTTTTTGGAAAACATTCTATGTAATGTGAGGTAATTTGGTCTTTACATCCAATTCCTTAATAAAATCCTCTAAAATATTCTTCAGATATTTTTAATCTTTAAGATACTTTTATTGCATTTTATTTAGCACTTATTCTATCATATCTATTTTTTCATCATTATATTTCACAATTTTCTCTTTCTATACAACCTTCATCTTGAAATTGTTAATATCATAAGTGTAACCATTGTTTTTTGTTTGAAAAATAATTCTCTTCAATCATTACTATTTTAAATTTAATTCTTTAATAGTCATATCCAGTTCTTTAGTTTTTTAGTTTTATAAAGAAACTTTTAATTTTTTTATTTCATCATATATTTTATATAAGATTAATCACCTTATTATAGCCCATTTATTCATGTTAGTGTTTATAAGCATTATAGAAACCTACTATTCTAAATTAGTAGTTAAGTATGAGTAGTCTTCAAATTCTTTGTTTACTATACTTATTTTTATCTTTAATTGGATTATTTTATTGATATTAGTATATTTTTTATCCTCCATTGATAATTTTCCACATTTCTTTTCTGAGTTATTTCTTCTTTCTCATAATCATCATAATCATCACCTTTATTTATATAATAAATAATTCAAAATATTCAATCTGACCAAAGTTCAGGAATTTTAGAGGGAATATTCTATTGTACTTTCCTTCTCATTTTAGAATGTTCCATGAGATATGAGATATAATTTTCTAATGATATTAATCCTCTTATTGTTTGTTCCTTCAAATCCCATTACCATTCTGTTTTGGGTGTTTGAGGTGTTTCAGAGGATGTCTGATGAGGTATTGTATATTTTGCAACTCCAGCATGAGATTTATTTCATGAAATATCGATTCACTGCATTAGTTAGTGATTACTAGTAATTATAACCAATATGCTCATGAATTATGTGAAACATAATAGGTTTTCAAAATAAAAATTCATTATAAGAAAGGGTAATTCACAACATATTGTTAAATTAATCATATGTGACATAAATTTATTTGAAAACCGATACTTTAAGGGGTTAATAACATACACCTAGTTCATGGATTGTAATACATGAGGCTCGTCGAGTATATGCTGTGAATATATAATTAATAACAACAAAGAGGAATGTTCCAGGTAGTTTATAACCATTTTAAGGTGGATTTTAACTTCATTTAGTGATATACCTATCTCTCATTTATGCTAATCCCTAGTAAATTATTAGTGATTTTCATACCACTTTACTCCTACTTAAATCTATTGTTATTATTGGTTTCTCATTGGTGATAAGTGGTGTTTACCTTTATCTTCACTTTTGTAGTTCCTTATACTCTTCTCTCAGGTATCCTCTATGGTTCTGTTCCATTCAGGGTGTATTTTGGGTGATTTTTTTATAACCCTTTGGTGTTGTGTATGATGATCCATGAGTTCCTTTTGAAGTTAGTGTTCACTGGATATTAATTATTCACCCTATGGTTCATGGTGAGATCAATAATCTTCTTTGAGTTTTGGGATACTTTTTTCACCTATATATATACAATATGTATGATCTTCACACATTTTCTTTCCTTTAGGGGGGGGGGTAGTAAGGTTTAGTATAAGAAATATAATTAATCAGAATAATTGAAATTGTTAGGCATGGGGATATATCACATGATTTACTTATTTTATAGCTTTTAGTGATGATATTTGTTATTCTATTCACCAATACTAAAAATAAAATTTGTTGGAAGCCTTTTTTACATTATAGAAGATATATAATGAGACCCTTTTAGTGTTATTATGTGATCTCAAATTAAATTAAAGGATAAAGAACGTTCATCTAGATAATAAAATGGTTACCCATGGAACACTATTAGTTTGATAATACAAATGTTAAATAATGAGGTAATGTGATAATATCCCTTAAATAATTATGGAACCTGGAATGTGTTCCCATTGTATGAATTTTATTTATTGTGTTTCATTGTGTTTTGTGGGATTTTGTGTGGTGTTTGTAGCAAATTTTTGGGTCATGTAATTTTAGGGGCAATGATAAGATTTTTTATTTGGAATGGATGTGACGTGGGTAGTTTTGTGGGGGTGATGACATTCAGTGTAGTTCTTCTACATAGTAATGTTGCACGATAGGTTGTAGTGAGTAGAGGTTAGGGTGTGAAGATGTTTCAGTGTATAGAGGTTGCAGTACACTATAGAAATGATGTGTAGTGGTGTGGTGTGGTTGTTGGGTGTGGAAGTTGTGCTTTCAGATGTGGTTTGGATGCACGATATATGGTTGTTATAGAGGGATGAATTTTATTTATTGATAAGGTGAAACAATGATGATTGATGTGAGTTTTGCTAGTTGTGATGTGTTGTGGTTGTTTTAGTTATCATGGAATCAATGGAATAATAGATGACGCTGAATATAACAAATCAACATATGGTTTTTTAATTGAATATAATGAGATGGATATTGTTATGTGGTAGATAGATTTAATGAAAAAAATAAATGAATGGTTTCTATGAATTTTAAATTAATTTATTATGAAAAAATGAGGTTAATTGTGATACTAGAAGTTAGAATATTGTGTGTCTTCCATGGTGGGTTTTTACTGATTCATATAGTGGTTATAATGGTTTTTTCAATTGATGTGTAGTGTGGTGGTGATGATGTGGTGCATTCTGGTGAAATTTTTTTAAACTAATAGATTTGTTTCTGAGTTTTATTTATATATCATGTATATTATGTTTTTTATATACACATCCCACCCATGTTGGACAACCATACAAATTCCTAAAGGGTATGGTCTCTGATAATTTTCTCCAAAGTTTGGGATTGGCGTGATACATATAGTTGGTTACCCTTTCTTCGTAACCCTTCATTTATTAGGGATGGACCATGTGTATTAGGGTGAGGTGTTGTGGGTTTGAGAATGTGTTTTAAGGCAATATGATATGTGATGAGATAATCATGTGATGTGATATATGGTGGGAGTTATTCATGGATGGAGAGGGGAATGGGGTTGATGTAATTTTTGTTCATGATTCCCCACTACCATGGTTATAAGATTATATGAGAAGGGATAACCCAATTATATTGAGAAAAAAAATATGAAGTGACTATACATAATTATATCACTGAATTGTGTACAATATAATGGTGTGGGAGTTAGGGATGTGTCATAAACCACATAAAACATGTACCATGTTTCTTTAGGAGAGATGTGATGTGATGTGGTTGTGACATGAAATGTATGAAAGGGATATGATCATAATACATTCTGTGTTGGGGTGTGTGAGAGGATAATTATTGGGGAAGCAGTTGTATGGCTCATGTAATTGTTATGATCATGATTTTATTTTACTATATTGGATGCATGATTTTCTAGGCAAAATGTTGTGAGGATTTTATTTTTTGTTTACCTATTTAGGTGCTTGTGGTTGTTTTTGGATTTTTCATTGGGTAATTAGAAATATCTTTTCACATGTTCACTTGAGACATTGGTTAGTCCCAATAATTGATACATGTTATGACACCCTATATAACAACCCAAATCATTATTAAAATTTAATAGTATATTTATTACATTAAATTAAACTTAATACAACCCAAATATAAATAAGTATAGTTTTTTGGTGAATTCTGTACATTACAAAAAAACATAAAAAATGGATTCAAAACATTATTGGACACTTCATGATATTATTATAATATTCTAATTAACATAAAACTCCATGGGATAACCTAGGAAAAAAACTAAAGGGGTGTGACATAAAGCCTAATATGGGAATAAATATGGTATAACATAGATATGATGAATCATTCTAGGAAATAGGCATAAAAATGGGTCATAAAAAGAGTATCCATAATAAACATGAACAATGAGATATGGTATATCATGGTAATCATAAAGGCTACATTGGAAATGTGAAAACAACTGAAAAGACTATATCATAATCATAATTCCAAGAGAAAATCTATCAAGATCTGATGGTAGAAAAAGTCACATAAAAGAATCAGGTAAAATCCCATCCCAACATGAATTATAATCATACTAAACATTAAAAAATTCATCAAAACACTATCTAGCCACACCCATCATATTCATTCCATCCTCATGCCTAAGTGTTCACATCGATCATAAAACCTGGATTAATTCATCACCAAAACTTATTCCATGATTATGGAGTGTGGAATACATGTATGTAAGTCCCCAATTAAAATGTTTATATGCATAAATGTTAATGCCCTTGATTGTAGATAGGAATGGTATTAACTAAACCATTGTTTTAAAATGGAGGATCGTGGTTAAATTTTGACAGCATAATGACATCACTTAATGATTCATTAAAATGGTTTGATGGTAAATAAATGTGTATCTAATTGGATATAAATCAAATGGAATGTAATAGTGTCTTGTAAAAGAATATACCAACACTATAATTTTTTAAATAGAAGGAATAAGGTAATAAAGAAACTTGAATTGAGAAAATAATACTAACTATATTTCAGCATGGTAACAGGGGTGCATAGTGGATCATGGGAGTTTTAATGAGAGAAAAAGGGGATATAATAATTTATTAATAAAATTTAAATTAATGTGGATATTTAATAACATATCCCAATATAAGATAATGTAAATTAAATGAAAATATATAAAATGAGTGCTTGATAAATTAGGGGAGTGGAAGATCCCTTACTTGAATGTGTGACTCCAAAGGCTTATAAAGGGCTAATTAAGAGCATGGGGGATCCTTGGGAGAAATTTATAGAGTATAGTAAAAATTATGTAGATTCTAAAAGGATTTTGATCAAAGTGAAATAGGATATTTTTATGGATTATATAGGAAATTATGGTGATTTCATTATTTTTTAGGTTTTGGACACTACATCATAAAATACCCAAAACCAAAAACAATCCCAGGATTCTACCCATCGTTTCTACCAAAAATATATTGATTTAAATTATTTTATAAGTTAAAGGTACAAAATCATTAATATATTACAATTTTTGATATAGAGGTGAGTCACACTCTAAAATAAATGATTTTAAAAGCTTCAAATTTATCATATGTTTTTTAGGATTCCCAAAGGATTTATAAAATAAATAAAATTAAATTAAAATCACATTATTTTAATGAAAAACTATATATTTGGTATTTTATTCCATTTATATTACTTATCACATCACATTTGGTTAATTATTATTTCATAAAACAATAAATTATATTTCTATGAAATTTAATTTTAACTTAAAAATTATACAATCTTAAAAAATTATAAAAAAAGCATTATTGGTTAATTTTGATATTAAATTTCCAAAAAAATATTAATTTTATGTAAATATATTTCTAAATATTTGAATTTTAGTTTTTAAAATAATTATCATCATTTATTGAAAATTATAAGTTTTTTATAATTGTAGTTTTTGAACCTTAATAGAAAATTACATTTGACTTTATAAAAATAATATGATAATTAATATTTTAGAAAAATTATTTAATAATAAAATTTTACTAAAAAAATATTTATTTCAACAATCAATTAATTCATAAATTCATTAATTGTATTTAAATATTAACCAAAAATATTTTTTGTGCTTTATTTAATCAAAATTAAAATCATTTACAAAGTTACAATAATATGATGTAAATGAATTAATTATTATATAAAAATAATATACATACTTGTATTTATAGGGTCTTGATACATATACATTTAATAAAATAGAAAAAACCCTAATAGTATGCTACACGATGGAGGGACTTTCATTGGGTGGTTCAACTAACATGGTTTGGGTCATGATTTTGATAAGGTTAAACTTTTCTCATTAATGTTTCTCCTAGGATTAAGTTATTAGATCTCAACCTGGGATTGGTCAAGGGTAAATCCCAAAAATATTGTTTCCATTCTGAGCTCTGATAAATGGTCTTTATAAGGAACGATCCAAATAATTGAGTCCATCACTTCCTTTTTCTATAACAATTGGATGTGTTAAAACCCTATATTTATCCTATTCATGTGATCACTACTCGATAGCTATATTATCAATAGAAACGATAAATACATTTCATTTAAATCCAATTGGATATAATATTATAAAATAAAAACATATATTTTCTATAAACATATTACCTATTAATGAATTCAATTGAACCAAAATGATTTTTTTATAATAGTTTTTGTCATTAAAATATTTTCCCATTTAGAAATTTCACCTTAAAAGTTTTATTTTCCCATAGTAAAACTGATGATTGTAAATCTATTTCATCACCTTATCTCATTCCTGATATGTTATTTCAAGAATTTGGTTTCTCCACAACACTTTGACTAGGGGTATTTTTTGATTTCATAGAACATTTTCTCTATGATCAATGATCTTCACTGAATGATCCTAATAGGATAGTTAGTTCACCAATGGAAACATATATGGATTGAGTACTTGTTAGTGGTTTGGTATTAAATTTCTCAAGTGGGGTGAATGGAATATATCAAGCACTAGACATGGGTTCAGTGCGAGTGTTAGTCGATTAGCCACTGCTTAGATTCAATCAAGGATCTCAAAAGGGTCAATGTACTTGACATATGATTTAACTTCATCCAAAATCTCATAACTTTCATCCATAAAAGTAAGCATAAGAATTCCATATATCTAAAATCAAACCACAGGTCTCGTCGATGAATTTAAGCACAACTATTCTTTCGACTCTAAGAAGCTTTTATGTACAACTAAATGGTTTTAACCTTGTCAACCATTTCCTCAACAATTTATGGACCTAGTAGTTTTCATAATCCAACATCATCCAACAAGCAATTGTTCTACACCTCTTACCATAATGGTCTTCTTAGGGAACCATTTGGACATTTGGGTGGAGACTGTTGTTTTATGAGAAATCATCCTGAGGAAAATGTGGGTCCCGTCCTCATTTGAATTCTATTGAGCATGCTCTCAACAATTATTCAAGTGTTTGGATAGTTTACTCATATTCTCATTTAGTTTGAGGGTGATAATACATATTGAAGTTTAGCTCCATTTTTAGAGCATGCTAGAGACTTTTCCAAAACATAGAGGTGAATCTTTGTTATCAATCTGACAGAATTGATAGTGGTACTCCATGTAGCCTCACTAAATTCCTGATGTATATCCTTACAAGTGGATCCAATTAAAAATACTATTGAATTGAAATGAATTTTTTAGTCTTTGTAAGATGATCCACAACCACCTAGATATCATCATTTCCTATGGATCTGTTTAGAATTCAGCTGATAATGTCCCTAGGGATTCTTTACCATTTCTATGTTGGTATGGGTATTTGTTTCATCATCCCTTAAGACTTATTCCTTTCATCCTTCACTTACTGATATATCAGTCCCTTTGATGTATATTCAGTGATCTCCTTGTTCATGTTTCCCTATCAATAGTTATCTTAGTGATCTCAATACATCGTTGTGTTCTCTAGATGAATGGAGAATGCTAAACAATGTGCAATATCCAATAGTTCCTTATTTAACTTAGGAATTAACGGAACACTTAGTATTGACCCAAATATCATAATTCCTTATTTATTAACAATGAACACATAGGATTTCCATTTTCATATAGTTTCTAGTTTATTCTAAATTCCAATATCAGGTTTTTTTATATCCATTAACCTTTCAAGAAGATACAGTTAATAAATAATTTGTGAAAGTATTTATGATGTTCATTACTTTATGATTCCCAATCCTATCCTTTTTAATTCAATTAATTTTGGGTCCTTCTCAATTCCCATAAATGATCAAATTTCTAGGTCCTCTCTACTTAGATATTCCAATATTTCATTTTCTTTACCAAGATGTTATTTAATTGAGTAGTCACAGTCCTTGATCATCTCTGACTATATTATTTAGTGAATTTTCATCTCTTTCTATATGAATAAATATTTAAGTCTTTTTGATCCATATATATTTCACACTTCTCCCCAAAAAGATAGCATCTACAAATTTTTAATGTGATGATCACTGCATCCAAATACAGATCATGTGTTGGATAGTTATGCTCATAAAATTTATATTACCTTGAAGCATAGAGTATGAAATCCTCATTTTTCATAAACACACAACCCAATCCCTTCATTGAAGTATCACTGAATATTACGAAACATTATCCACTTTTTAGTAGTGTGATCACTAGGGTAGGGATAAGCCTCATTTTCATCTTATTGAAGCTTTCTTCACCATCATCATTCCAAGAAAAAATGACTCCCTTCTGAGTAAGATTGGTAAGAGGGTTTTAAAATCATGAGAATGTTATCACAAATTATTGATATTATCTAGGAAACCTAAGGTAACTACCGATATCTTTTATTTATGTTACCCTCAACCGTCCTTTAATTTTTTTTTCTTTACAAGATCCATAGATATCGCATCACTTGTGATGATATGACCCAAGAATGAATATTATTTCAACCAGAACTCACACTTGTTTTACATTGCATAATGATTCTCCTTTCGCATGATCTTTTAAACATCACATAGATAATCCTCCATATCCTCCATGGTGTTAGAGTATATTAAAATATTATCTATGAAGAATAAGAAAACATTTAAATGTAATCTCTGAAGACACTATTTAGAAAATCCATAATGATTTATGGGGAATTAGTGAGTTCAAAGGGAATCACTATTAACTCATAGTTCTCATAAATTGAATGAATATTCCTCTAGGGGAAATATTCCTTTTTCACCCTTACATGATAATATCCTAACCAAAGATCCACCATGGATAAGTACTGTGATCCATGTAGCTGATAAAACAATTCATCAATCTCTGGAAGAGGATACGTTTTCTTTATCTTGACCTTGGTGAGCCCATGATAATCAATGAAAATGAACATTGACCCATCTATCATCTTGATAAAGTAGACTTTTTCACCCCATGGTGGATCCCTTGTGTGTATAAAACCATTATCTAGATTCACATGTAGTTGTTTTATTATCTCCTCAAGTTTAATAACATCCATCCTATACATAGTCTTTGATATTTTAAATGGCCCAACTATAAGATTTGTTGAAAAAACAACCTCACTACCAGGAGGATAACCAAAAAATTCCTCAATAAACACACCACTGCATTACCTCATAGTAGGAATGTCATTGTGGATGATAATATCGATAGAACCAATAGTTTTAGATAGAAATAATTGATCATAGGGAAGTAATTTCCATTCTTGAGATGATAGTGTTAAATAATATTGATCCTCCTCCAAGAACTTGTACAGAATCAGGGGACAATTCTGCATACATAGAGTGATTTCTTTCTCATGGAAATTTACATTGGCTCTATACAATGAAATCCATTCCATGCCTATAATTGCATCAAATTACACTAAAGTAAATATGATATGGAAATTTGGAATGTTCATCCCATAAATTGTCATAGGGAATGTGTTATATACATGGGATGAAATTATTTCACCATTTTTTATTTTCACTGACATCAATACTTCTATTGTTTTTAGTGGTTTTTGAATAGTTATACAAAAATTTCATGATATGAAGGAATGCGTAGAACTAGAATAACAAAGTTTGTTTTCTATTCATTAATGAATAATTAGTGTACCTATCACAGATCCATTTTTAGGATTCAATTTAATGACAGTGATAGAAAAATCATACGCTTACTTCCTTGGAGGATGTTGGTTGCCTTCCGAAAAGCATTGGATTGGGGATTTGGTTTGTGAAGTGACCTTGTTCCATGTAGTTTTAGAAATGAAAAATGCATTGAGGGTTGACCGGATAATTCCTTTCCTCCATCACATTAGGAGATTTATCATATCAGTAATTGTTAGCTATTTATCATTCCTTCCCGCACCTAAAGCATTTTTTCTCCCCCATAATAAATTTCTTGGTTCTTATTTACACACCTTTCACATGTGGGATGCTATAATTTATTAGCAAAATAAGATTTCTCAATCAGACTTTCAGAATTAAAAATTTTCTTCCCCTTTTTATCTCAATAATACCCTAGGGATTTTATGATCTCTATTTCGACTTAGATGGAACATCATAAAATTTCTTCATAGATATCAATGTCATCGATCACCAGGAATATTCATAGACTAGGTTTTACCCACCAAAGAAGAGGTCAAACTTTCATTCATGGGTAATGAAAAAACATGAGGCGTATCATGTTTCTATTTTTCTATTTTCCTCATACACCCTTATAGATTAGTCATATTTATTATTTACTATGAGGAAATACCTTTCCATTTTAAGTCAAAGAGTGTGAATAAAATATTTAATGAAAACCATTTTGTAGAATTACCTCAACTCTATCACTTCATTATATTCCTTAGGATTCATATTATTGATCCATTTCCACCCCTAATCAACGTCCCCCTCAATAAGATAAATAGATAGAAGAACCATATCTTTCTTAGAAAAATGAATGATTATAATATATTATCAATAGAGTTGATACATTGTTCCCTGATTAAGGGATCAAATGGTCCATTGAATGTAGGATGCCTTTGTCTCATTATGATCTTTATTGAGGATTTTTTACTCTTATGGGGGGGTTTTGGAGATCCTCTTAATCATGGTTACTATTCAAAACCTGATTTGTTGAGAGAGTATCATGACAAAGATTATGATTCCTCCTCACATTGGATTGGGTATCTCATTAGGGTAGTCATCATAGTTCTCGTTTCATTGATTGTTTACCCAATTTCTCATATTTACTTCCATTGGATATAATAGAAGTCAAAATATGGATGATTATTTTAATTAATTAAAAACATAACTGGGATTATTATGACATTAAAGGGATAACATAAAAATTATATTTATCTCCTTAACTTATGAGTTTCTTGGATTCAATATATGTTATCCATGATCTATTTACAAACATATATTCTTATGGGAATTTTTTTTTCTATTAACAATTCATCATAATAATATTATGAACATACTAAATCATATCCCCTAAGAGTGTCAAACCAGGTGCACTGTAAGGCCCATTTTCATATACAAGGATACCTCAATTTAAGCTTATAATATCTTGTTGGAGTTGTTACTCCTAGGTATATCTATTCCTAAACTATGAGAACTTGTAATATCTAAAATGTATGTATTTTCGTGATAAACCACTTAATATATAATAACCTAAATTTAGGGATTTTTTCTTATACATAGTCTTATCCCAATGGATTTATCTAGAGTTTTGTAATCATAATCAAAAAAATAACCAAGTTTTTTATCTCATTTAAACTATAACAACCTTGGTATTTATTACACATTAATAATTGATTTGTTACATAAAAGTACACTTAATACAGCCCAATCTATTAAAAAATATAGTTTTTTTGGAATTAGGTACCTTACAGAACAACTTATAACAACGGGATGAAAAACATTATTGAACACTTCTTAACATGATCATTATATTTCAACAAACATAAAAATGCATGGGAAAACCTGCCGACAAACATAAGAAAGGGTTGATCCATAAATCCCAGTAAGGGAATAAAATAAGAATAACTAGAAAATATTATACATGTTAGAAAATAGGCATATCAAGGGGGGTATAAAAAGAGTATGAAACATAAACTTGAATAATGAGACATGATATAGAATGGTAATCATAAATGCAACATGGGAAATTAGGAAAAAACTTACAACACCGCATCATAAACAAAAGTGAAGGCTAAATCCATCAAGAATTAATTATAGAAAATGTCTAATAAATTAATCAGGTACACTCTTATCCCAACATGATGTTTCATAATTCTAAAATTACCCAATCCATTGGAGTAAAATCTGGGTGCACCCATCATATTCATTTCATTATCATTCTTAATTTTTCCACATCATTCATAAAAGATGGATTCATTCATCATCATAAATTATTACATGATTATGGAGTATGGAATAAAAATATGTATGTCCCTAATCAAGAATTATATGTGCATAAATGTGAACACAATTGGTTGGAAATATCTATGGTATTCCCTACACAATTTTTTTCCACAGAAGATCATGGTGAAATTTATGCAATATGATGATGTCACATAAAGATTCATAAATGTGGGTTGATGAGTGAGATATAGGCCACTCATAACATTTAAATCAGATGGGAAGTAACAGGGCCATTGAAAAACATATCCCCATATTAAAGAATTGTAAATAGAAGGCATAAGTTAATGGAGAAACTTGAATACAGAAAGAACCATAACTATATTTTCGCATGGTAATAGTTGTTCATAAAGGATCGTGGAAGACGTAATGAGTATTAAAGTGGATATCATCATCTATAAATAAAATTTATAGTAATGAGGATATAGATGAAACTATCCCAATATAAGAAAATAGAAATTAGAAGACATCACATAAAAAGGATGGTTTGACAAAAGATGGGAGTAGAATATCCCTTACTTGAATGTTTGACTCCAAAGTCTTGGTGATAGCTTTTTGAGTTTTTAATGTTCCTTAAAAAAATATAGAGGGTCAAGGGAAAATTATGGATGTTTTTCAAGGAGATTCGGTGAAGAGAAATGGGATCTTTGTGGGATTATATAGGAATGGAGGGGGTTCCTATATTATTTAGGTTTTTGAATCTATATAATAAAATATCTAAAACTTCAAATCATAATTTTTTTTGGACGTAGATTATGAAAATGGGGAGGTTTTAAATTATTATAAGGTAAAGGGACAAACATATTAAAATATTACCAATGGTGATGTGGAGGTGAGTTACACTCTTTAATAAATCATTTTAAAACCATAAATATATCGTATGTTTTAGAGGACCCACAAAGGCTTTATAAAATAAATAAAATAAAATAAAAAACATAATATTTTAATTTAAAAACATATATTTGGTCATGGGTCCTATTTATATTAATTTGTAAATCACATTTGGGTCATTATGATGTCATAATACACAAAGTATATATATATATATGATATTTAATTTTTACTCGAAAATTCATCTATCTTAAAAAATTATTAAAAATTCACTATTGGATAATTTAAATGTTCTAATTCCAAAAATAATATTAATTTTATATAAATAATTTTCTGAATATGTGAAATTTAATTTTTAAAATAATGACTGCCATTTATTGAAAATGAAAGGTTTTTGACAATAACAGTTTTTGAACCCTAATAAAAAATGACATTTGAATTAATAAAAATTATACGATCATTTATATATGATAAAAATTATTTAATAATATAATTTTACTAAAATATTATTTATTTCAAAATTCCATTAATTTAGAAATTCATTAATTGTGTTGAGTATTAACTAAAAATAAAATCTATGCTTTATTAAATCAGAATAAAAGTCTATTATAATGTAATAATAATAGGATTAAAATGTATTCATTAGTATATAAAAAAATAATTTACATACTCATATATCTATGGTTTTGATTCATATCCCTTTAATACAACAAAAAACACCCTAAGAGTAAGATGCATGATGGTGGGACATTCATGAAGTAGTTTGGTGAACATGGTTTGGGTTGTGATCTCGATGATCTTGAACTTCTCCCGTAAACAATTTTGTTCATGCTTAAGTTGTTGGAGATCATCTTGGTATAGGTCAAAGGAGATGCCTAAAAATGCTATATCACATAGAAGATTTTATAAATGGGCTTTATATGGAACAATCCTACTAGTTGAGGACACAACATCATTTTTCGGAGAAAATTGGATATGTTAAATCCATATATTTATACAAATAATGTTATCACTCTACAATGAAAATATTATTAATACTAATGATACATAAATTTCATGTTAATACAATTTGATATAATATAAAACATGAAAATAATATGTTTTATATAACCATATTACTTAATAATCCATTTAATTGAATCAAAAATGGAATTATATATATATATATATATATTAGTCATTACACCCTAAATATATAATCTTTTATTCAGGTATTTGTGAGGAATTTTGGGGCTGTTATAGACATTACTAGCTGGTATGGTGTGGTTTATGAGGTTCTTCCATGGAATTTCCTTTTTGTATATATCATGTACTCTTACATGTATAAGTTTTACCTTATCCAAACATTGTTGAAGGGTTTTTTGGTTTAATATATATTATCTGATGGAGTATTTTTATGATTTTTATTTTATTTCTAGATCATATTTTACATTATACTAGGAAATTCCACCCATGTTGTGAGTTTTTATCCCCTTAGTGATGCTCCCTAGCCCATGGCCTATAGTAGGTGTCACTCAGGGGTCATCATCTCACTCTATTTATGGTAGTATCTTTGGAGGGTGGGGTCATGATAGTGTGATATCAGAGGTTTTTTGAGACAATATGGATTTTGGAGTTAAATAATATGTGGTTTTATGGTTTGGTCTAGAATTTATGTCATTTTATATTTGTGCATGACATAGGCTAGTGAGACCGGCTAGGACAAGGGATTTTAACTCCCCTTATGATCCAATGCGTGTACTCTGATCTTATTAAACGATCAATTGAGGATGTGTTAGTAGGGTAAAAACCTAGGATAAATACATGTATAATGATTTGTTATTTTCTTATTAGAGGTTCATTATAGTTAGAAAATAAGATGAATTAAATTATCAAACCTATGATAGAATTCCATGTTACAGTGCATTGGTTGATCTCCATTATTTTTAGAAATGTGTGATGTTTTTCATTTTAAAATTTCATATATACCTGAGGTATAACATATTAATATTATTTATCATCTTAGTGATGAATGTACGTAGTAGGATGTAGTTTCACAGATGGATCTCCATGCCTTTCTAAGGAATATATTATGAAATTTTGAGGGGATCGTCTTAGATCTAGTGATAAAACACTGGCTAGAGGATCTCAAGATCTCTTTTGGTAGGATCTGATAATGAGATGAGTTACATGTTCTATTCGTAGTTAGTTAATTTTGGATATCTATGTACAATAGTGGTTTTTTTTCATGGTGACTAGAAGGATGAAGGTGTGTTGTGGCAAGAATTTTTAAGGTAGTTCTAGGGGGAGATCATGTCATCAATGGTGAGGACAACCAAGAGGCAGAATATGATATCCCTTCAACAGGGGAGTTTTAGTGTGTGGGAGATCGATATCAATTACTATGTACAACTAAATTTTTCTCATGATAATTTACAGGATGTGGATTCTATAGAGTGATGTTTCCAGGTGGCTTTGCGTATAGTGATCAAGTATGTGGTCACAAAATTTATAATCTCGACATATCGTGAACTAATGAAAAAGGTTAAGGTTATTGAGAATATTATTCCCTTGGGATTTGAGACTCAAAATTATTTTCATTAGGGATCCTATAGGCGTAAGGATTTAGGTAGTGAGTTGTGGGTTCTTAGGTAGTTATCTTTCTGATTAGTGGGGAACCGATTGTGTAAGATATTTTTCTTTTCTATTAGGGAAGGTGGATCCTGATCACAAACTAGAAGTTTATTATTTTGATGTTATGTTTATAGAGTAAATGGTAATCATTAGAATCAGTGGATTTATATTTAAGGAGGCTAGTGTCAGGCATCTATTTTGGACCCTTTTTGGCACTAACAGTTGTCAATTATATGGTCTTTTCCATAGAAGAGACCATAACATTTTTTTAGCAATCAATTGTAGGTGGAGTGGGAATCAATAAGACTAATTATAATATCCATATTTAAGGACATATGCTAAATTATAGTCATGGAGTTCAATGGAAGAGAGGTAAAGGTGTTGTGTATGGTCAGATTCATGTGTTAGAGGTATTATATCCAAAATAGCCAGTTTTTATTCAAGGAATTATAAGATTATAATCTACTCATATGTGTGGATTTTTTATTCATCATTCTTTAACTAATCTTTTAAATCCTATTTGGTCTAAACATTTGGACTAGGCATTTTGTGAATTACAGTTCCCCTTGTGTAATATATTATGGTTGGAGGTCATGATTCCTTATTTGATGAATGATGGGGATGTAAATTGGTTATTTGGTAGTGGAAGATAGTAGAGAATTTATTTTTTCTATTGATCCAACCATACAATTAATTCACAAAAAATGGATTAGTTTATTCATTACATGTAATCAGTAACAATTTCCATAGGATATTTTCATTTTCTTATGTGGAGGAATAGGAAGTGGAGTTCTTTGGAAAGCGTGGTTATTAGATGGAAGTAGGAAAATAGAGCCCCTTTTTTAAAATTGGTGGATCTATTGGTGGAAGCTCATTTTGGGTATGTTCCGTAGATGATGGTATGTTCTTAGATGTTTTCTTATAGGAGGTTATTACACTACCCCCTCAATGCGACATCAATTTCTGGGTAGAATCATAGTTGGGAACATCTCCAATTTTGATGCATCCATATCAGATGGTGCCTACAAAGCAATGAGAGTTGAGGTTTTAGGTGAATGGAATGATGTAGGTGGTTTCATCTAAACGAGTGTGTCTCCATTGGATTCCCCAATGCTATCCTATAATAAAGAGGATACTAGTCGGAGGATATCTATAGACTACTAGAGGTTAAATCTAGTAACATTCATGAACCCTTATCCACTTTCAAGTATAAATGAACTTTTTGACCAGTTGAGAGGATCATATTGGTTTCTGAAGATCGATATCCGTATAGGTATCACTAGTTGAGGGTGAAGGATGAGAATATACTGAATAATGACTTCATGTGCATTTATGGGAACTTCGAACCCATATAAATTTATTTCAGTGTTATTAAATACTAACTATGTTTATAATGTTTATAAACATCATGTTTTGTGATTTCCTGGATTGTTTCATTATCAAATTCAACAATGATATATTGATCTACTCAATCATTAATGATAATAATTTTGAGAATCTTTGAGATTTTTTTCAGGTCCTTTGAAACCACTTTTTATTTATAAATTTTTTCAAGTTTAAGTTATGGAAATGATATTTACAATATCATGGACATGTATCAGCTCAAAATGGCATGGTTTTCAATCCATCAACGGTAGAGGAAGTTATTTCTTAATAATCACTAAAAATGTGGTAGAGTTTCATAGTTTTCTTATTCTATCTAGTTATTATAAAAGGATTGTATCCAGTATCTATTGATTTTCATCAATATAGAAAACACTAAACAAAAATTATTGTCAATTTGTGTGGACTAAATAATGTCAGGATATTTTTGGTTCACATGAATGAGAAGTTAGTAAATTCTATAATGCTTTTGTTTCCTGAGTAGGGAGTGTTTACGGTTTTATATGGATCATACAATATAGACATGAGATGCATGTTCAGGAAGTAGAGGTCATTGTTCACATATATATCTATGAATTTTTTCCCATTAATCATAACTATTCCACCAATTATCTAGAGTTGGCAGTGGTTCTATTCGTGCTAATGTTGTGGAAACACTTTCTCATCAGTGATCACATTGTTTTTTTCATAGAAGAAAAGACCTTGAAATATATTTTCTCTTAATAGTATCTAAATCTACACATGTAGAGGTGGATAAAGTTCCTCTAGGATTGTAAATTTGAGATCTCTTAAACCTAGGGAAAGATAAATGTGGTTACTGATGAGTTATTTAGGATGTAATGAATAGATGAGGTTTGAGAGTCTACAGATGATTGGAAATGGATGTAAGAGCTTTAAAATATGCATCATTACATTAGAAAGTGTAGTGGACATGGTTTCATTTATCAGTCGATTGTGGATTCATCCATTTTGTGGAATATGGAGGAGTCCTTTTGGGGAGACTCATACGTAGAGGTGATGTGTGGTAATGTTGGAAATGGTGATGATCAATAGGGACAGTTGGAAATTAGTTAGAACTGGTTTCTTTTCTAGGAATTTTATTCTATAGAAGATGTGTGGGGGGTTATTTTTGAGTTTCAAAGCTATCTTTTTTTTTCTGCATACCTTTATCAATAATATGTATTTCTATGTGAAAATTTTTCTTTGGTGGAGAAGGATGAAATGGTCAATGGAAGAGTTTTTTAGATATGTGAATGGGTTTTTACCAGATTAATGAAAAACCCATGTTCTTGGAGGTCTCTTTTAGTCCTCGGATGTTTCGATATGAAAATGGCAGGAAATATAGAAGGATTTCACCACCAAGATACCTAGTGCTTAGAGAGCATGTGATGTATCTTGGGTGTTAGTGGACTGACTGATGATGTTATACCATTTCATGGAAATCGGTGACTCAATTACCATGTATGTTTTTGAGTGGTGGTAAGTGGATGATGCAGTTAAGTTTCATGGGGTAAAAATGACCATCAATGAGGATTGGGATCCTGATTTTTCCTCATGAGTTAGGATGTGACTACAGCATGATTTTGGCTCCTAGTTTCTCCTTTGCATATATTTTCACCCTTATATTGATGGGAATACGGACCAGACTACAAAGACAATATAATATATGTTATGAGCTTGTGTCTTGTACTTTTGTGGATCATGGGTAAGGAATGTTCCTTTGGTCATGTTTTGATACAAAAACAACTAACACTCATCCAACAACATGGTTATGTTTTAGGAATTGAACAAGTGGTCACATATTTCTCCATTATATTGGATGGGGATTAGTGAGTTTTCATTTTTTGGTTCTAATGTGGAGTAAGGAATGACTAAGAATATCCATTTGTTCATAGAGAAGATGAGGTTAGTGCATTACCATCCTAATTCCTATCATGATCATAGGAAGATATGATTAGGGTTCAAATATGAAGACCATGTAATTCTAGAGTTTCCCATCGATGGGGAGATAATGGTATAGAAGGGTTGTAATATTTATTCATAGTTTATTGGTCCCTTCAAGGTGTCTAGGTGAGTTGGCAAGGTGGAATTTTAGTTGGATAACCAACATGACTGGAGAGGATCCACAATGTCTTTTATGTGTGCTATCTTAATTGGTATTTTTATGATGACTCCAATATAATTTAATGGGGATATTTTGATATTTAAGATGATGTGGAATTCATGGAGTATCCAGTTGAGTTCTAGGATAATCAAGATAGGGTGTTTCAGAGACATTTCTTTCCCTTGGTTTTCATGTTTTAGAGGCATGGTGGCTCTGTTTAGTGTATATTTGAGTGAGAGACATATATTTTTACCTTTTACTATAATAAGTTTTGAGTATTTTCTCCCTCTATTGTTTTTTTCTTATGTTGTATTTTATGATCTTACTATTTAATGGGATTTTTTTCTTTCTTGATTCATGATATGTGAAAAATCTTCTTAAATATGAGGAAGTGATGAACTAATTTATAGTCAAGATGAGTTATACATTGAAATGAATAAAATTGTAATGGGGAGTAAGTTCAACCCAAATATTATAATATCTTGACATTGATGAATTGATTCACTGATGTATGTGATCATGTATGTTTTGGGAGTTGTATTTGATATTGTTTGGTTTGGGCTGTGTTGAGGATGAGATATTGATGGGCATGGATGTGTGGAAATTTTGTAGTTTATGGATACTAAAAGATGATGTGGTGTTATGCCCGATGATGGGTTTTGATGTGGTTGGTGATGAAGTGGTCTCATGGAGTGTTTTTTTATCTTTGGTTGTTTTTTTTGAATGGTTGTAGCATTGGAGGTGTCATGATATCCTTGAGAGGTATCCTGCAGGGTTTTTTTTTAGGAACCTATCTTTTTTTGGATTTGCATTTTATTCTTGAGGGTGAGAAATATTTGATATGTATGTATTATAATTTTATGTTCCTTCCCTATCAATTACATTGTTGTTTTGGGTGTTGATGGCGTTTCAGAGGGGGTATGAGGAGTACCATGGAGTATGGAGTTGTAACGGGAGATTCATATAATGAAAGGTGGATTCATGATAATAGTTGGAAATTCAAGGATTATGTAGCTAGTATGTTCATAGTTTCTTTTTAGTGGTGGATTAGACCGTGAAATGAATCCATGCTGTGAAATGATAATTCACCAAATTAAATTATATAAATATGAGGTGACATATATTTTGATGGAAATTGAACATCTCAATGATTCATGACCTAAACCAAGTATACGGAAAATAATACAATTACCCTTTGGAATTTATGTCTTGAATATATAATTCATGAATAGAAAGGGGAGAGTTCTAGTTGGTTTGTAAACCCTACTTGGTTTATTATCCCTTCCTTCATCCATCTCCCTCTCTTTCATTTTTGGAGATCCATATTCTATTTTGGGAGGTTTATAACCTTCCATCCACCCGCATTGATATATGTATTATAATGTTTACTCAATGAAGATTGGTGTTGAGTACCTTACCCTTTCCCCCCCTTTTCCATCCATTCTATTTTTGGGTATCTTTTGTGCTGTTTGGGGAGATTTTTTGAAACCCCTTTGGTGTAGTGTAAGTTGATATTTGATTTCCCTACGCAGTTTTGGTTTGCGGTTTATTTCTTCATCTATATTTTCGTGATTAATGATATTGGAAAGATAATTTTAGGTTGGGGATTATTATTCTCACCTATTTATATTATATTCACGAGATCTTCATTGATAGTTATCTGAAATAATCAATATATAGGTATGGGGAGAAATCTTTTTATTTAAATCATTGATATATTTTTTGGTTGATATTGTTTGTTTATGTTGACAATACTAAAAATAATGGTTTTTGGAATCACTATATTCATTATTGATGATATATGATGAGACCCTTTCCATGTTGTTCTTTTATTTCACCTTAAATTAGAGGCCAATGAGCGTAAACCTGGATAATAAACATTTTTCCCACGGAACACAGTTTTTGTGATAATACCCGTGATAAATAAAGAAGTAATGTAAAAAAATCCCTTCAATAATTATGGAATCCATAATGTGATTTTGTATTGTGTTTCCATTTTTGTTGTGGTCTATGGTGCAATGTTTGTAGGCACTGGATGGGTTTTGTGATGTGTTGGGATATGGTGTGATGTAGTTAATTTGTAAAAATGTGATGTGGAAAGTTGTGTAGTGGTTATGATGTATGGTGTTGTTGTGAAATTCAGTGGTGTTGTGTGATCATTTGTGGTATATAGAGTTGGTTGTGTGAAGGTATTTTGGTGTCTAGAGTTTCTTTTTATAGTGGAAATGATGTTTTTTTATGTGTTTGGTTGTTGTGTTATGATATGAGATTGGGATTTGAGATTTGTGGTTGTTGTTGTGAGATGTTTTTTTGGTTCCATAAGTTATGGTAATGATCGTTGATGCATGTTGGTCTAGTTGTCATAAATTGTGTTCGTGTTAGTTACCTGAGTAGCAATGGACAAAATGAAGACACTGAAAGGAATGAATAAACAGTTGGGTTTGAAAGTATATATAATGATATAGAAATTTTAATTCGTTAAATGGATTAAATTAAACGAATAAATTAATGGTCTATGGTAATGTGAATGTAATGGATAATGAATAAATTGGGTGAAACCTGAAAATGGAAGTGGGATATGTTGGGTTTCGTTTGAGGTGGATGTGTAGAGTTGCATATAGTGGTGATTATCGTTTTTATGATTGATATGTGATATGGTGGTTTTTATAGAGTGTGTTAGGTTGGGTGTTGTGTGATATCTAAATATTATGTACTTACATGGTATTTCTATAAACAGCCCACCCGAGTTCTACAACCATACCAACACTCAGAGGTTCTAGGTTCCTATTTTTTTCCCCAATATCTTGGATGACGGTGTTGTGGATGGATAGACACCCCCACCCCTAATATTCATGTAAATGTGATGGCCTAGATGAATTCAAGCGAGATGTGGTGTGATTAATAAGGTGTCTTTTGGTGGGATGGGATGTAATGAGGTAGTGATGTGATGTGATGTGTGGTGGGGTCATGAGTGGTAGGATTAGAGAATGAGATTGATTTCATTCATGTTCATTATAGCATAATTACCATGTTATATGATGATAAGAGACGAGATGGACCATGTGTCTTTAGAAACAACATGACATAATGGTTCCTGATCCTAGCACCAAATTCCATACCAAGAATGGTTAGGGTTAGTAGGGTTCAATCCTCGCCCAAATCAGATATAACCAAGGTTACTTCGGGGGAGATATTAAGTGATACATTTGTTATGTGACATGTATAAATGATATGGGAGCATATAGAATTTTATTTTGCTGTCTGAGAGAAAAAATTAGTAGGGAAGTAGTAGTGAGGCACAATGAATTGTTATGATCTCAATGCCATATTACTTTTTGAATGCAAGATTTTGTGAGTGTTCTGTGTTATTGGTGGGATAGGTAGTTGACTAGTCTAAGTTCATATTGGTTATGTTTTTATTCACTAGAGAATTAGCATGAACTATTCACATGTGAATTTATGACCTTTGTTATGTTCACACTAATTATTCATATTATGATCACCGCACATATATAAACTATTTTGTAGGTATCAAGGAGGAATTTGGGGAATGATAGGACATTACACACTGTATTGGAGCTGTGTTGAGTCTCTTCTATAGAATTTTATTTTTATATATATTATACACTCTTATACGTATCTCTTTTACATTTTTTGTATTTTTTGGATTGTTTTTGGTTTATTTTATTTTATCAGTTGGATTTTTTAATGTGTGTTTTTCATAAATCATGACATAGTTTTATAATACAGATTGTAATTCCTCATTTTCTGTATGAATTTTATACCCTCAGTGGTAGTCACTAACCTAGGACCTACTATAGGTGGGACCTAGGGGGTATAATCTCTCTTCCTTAATTGCGACATATTTAGAAGGGCAGTGTCCTGAAAAATCAATTATTTTTTCTTCATAAGAATCTATTTATTTCTCATCATATTGTTCCATGATTTTTATTTTTATCACGGGTTAAAAATCCATGTCCTATTATATATTATTCTTGAATATATGATCTATCCTCATATCATAATTAGCAGTAATGTTATGTAATTCATAAAGGGTTAAATATTGTCATCATTTTGTTGAAGATATTTTATGATCAAACCTATTTATAAAGTCAATAAACTATTTTATAGTAGGGGATTCTTTCAATTTTCCTCTTTATCCTCTAATATTATGAATCATATAATTTATTATAATATATTAAATAGAAATATTTCTTTGTTATCCTTATTCACAACTTCTAATTTACTTTTTTATATCTACAACATTGCTTCCTTTATTTTCATATTCCCTTCAACGATCTCTCATGTTCCTCAAAGTAAACCTTAGAATTTTGGATAACTGCAACCTTCATATGGAATTTATCTTTTTGGAACATATGGTTAACATTTTATTCCATGAAATCTATCTCTATGTTCATATAATTATAAAAATTCATTAGAGAATCTATTTCCATTAGTGTAAATCCAATATTATAAGCATCTATAACTTCCAAGATATGAGAACGATTATATTATCTCATTAAATTATCCCCTCCAATATAAGTTTTCTTATTGATTATTTTAATGCCTATGTTATTGAATTAATGTAGGTTCTCTATCTTTTACATATTTAGGATATTTGAAAGTGAAAATAGATAACTTTGATACCATTTGAAGTGTCAAATAATAGGTTGTACCACTTAGAGGGGGGTGAATCAACTATATTTTTTTAATAATAGATTCTATAAAAATAAAACATAGATGAATTTTATGATTATGATCCTCCCCAATATAAAATCTCATCCTTAAAGAAATTAAACCAATATTAAATCTGGATAGGCAATAATTTCTTTACAAGGATCTCCTCTAAAATGTGTGACTAAGTCGTTCGTATGGTTTTATCAGGTTCGATAAAAATATTTTCACTAAAATACATAGAATATTTTATATGGTATGGTAATGTAAAATTATTTACCCTTATGTTTTCCCAAAATAGTTTCCCTTGATAAGGAATTATACATTGGAATATATCTTTATTTACCCATATTTTATTCCCATATTTTTCTCTAGATAAGGGATTATAATTGTTCAACATTATTTACAAAACACATCATTATTTGATGTGAAGGATAACATTGAATCTATTATTATCATATAAAAAATGACCTTACTTTGATCCTATAAAATAATTTTATTATGCACCTAATCACGAATACAATTTTTGAATCTTAATATTAAGAATTGTTTTTGAAACGTAATTGTTTTTCACAACAATTACCAGGAAATTTTCACATACCTTACAAAATTTCATTAGGAAACTTATTTCCAAACCTCTTGTTAATTAATTATCTTGAAACCACTAGATAACAAAATTTTCTTCATGAAAACAGAGCTCCCCACAAGTCTTTTACCTAATAAAATTTCACATTAGATCCTTTATATAAACAATAGTAATAATAATTCTTTTTGTGCAAGTATACTATCACATAATTAAAATGTCAATTCAATGTTAATATAACCTTTAAAAAGTAGTTTCTTATTAATAATACTATAAATTAAAATTTCAATGGTTATTTTTATTCAACATTGAACCTTCGTGAAATTATTCGAACTGTTAGTTTTCAGTGTGCCTCTACCTTTTAAACATATCTGAGCTTGTGTAACAAAATTTCTGAAACAACTTTCTTCAATGACACTAATCTCCCTTAAATTAATATTTAATAGTAATAAAAATCTATGAATCATAAAATCTATGAAACCTAACCACAATGATACTCAACATTTATATGGATCATAAATTAAAGCACCCATAACATCCACGATGTTGAACTGGATCCCAACTATAGACTACTTATGAAAATATCCATTCTTTATTATGAGTTAGAAATTGAACTTCATTTTATAGAAATTAAAATATCAATGAATCACATATTTATAATTTATGAACTACTGAATTTATATTTCATATTAAATTTCATTTCCCAAAAATCCATTGAGACTTGAAATGAAACTTTTCATATATGGTAACCATCTTCACCATTTATCATGTTCATATTCTAAATTCCATTATATTTTCATATCTTTTATACTACATCAAGATATGTCTTCTATTACTCAAACATCATAAATTCAACTCATATTGAATCTTAATGAATTTATAATTAATGTCATGATAGACTAGTGAAGACTCCTATGAGATTGAGTGAATCAAGTGTGGTTTAAGTTTTACCAAATTCTAAATATTCTTTTAATGTATCACCACCTTTTATATTTTGATCATTTTTTATTAGTTATGACTCAATTATATCTTATTTATTTCAAATAATTCACATAACCCATATTCGTCTAAGTAGATAATAAATTTAAAATAACAATGTATTTTTAAAAGGTTCAACTCTAATGTGGGGATCCTACATCTTAATATGATCATTATTATCCATGTCATATATTTACCCAATAATATTATTATCAATACATGTGGAAGTGGGTTAGTGTTATCCTAACCCATTTTATCACTATATTAAAACTACAGGTGTTTATAATATTATGCCTATTAAATGGTAACTAAATTACTAAAGTTATTTTCTATACATTCTGGTTATTTATACTCACTCCCATAACTTATCTAAAAATATACTCATCCTTATTGAACTTGAATACCATATTTTGTCTTCGAATGGCTATAAACCCATAAAACTAACCACTTTCCTCAAACACAGAGAAACTCCTTCAAACTTGAAGTCTTAAACAACTAATTATGAAACACATACACTATTTCATGTTATATATCCAAGTATTTATATAAACAATGGTTGTTGGATTCAATAAAATGAAACATTCAAATACTTTGAAACTCGATCACTCAATATTTATACATCCCATGAATATATTAGCATAAAATTAAAATTTTTATATCATTTTTCATTGAATTTATCCAACTATTATAGAAGGTTGAAATCTTAATATTCTTATTATTAATAATCTATTTTTTTTGTAAATTATAGGGTCAAAAACTCCAATTTTCTTACTCAATGGTATGATTTTTTCTCATAACCTCATTCTTATTATTCTTTCCCATTTTCTTATTATCTAATTTATATATTCTTCAATAATAGATTACTCTCTTCATTAATTAGTTTCGTCTTATTTTTTTATAAAACCAATAGCTATTATTTTTCTCATATTGATCATTACTATACAGGTTACAATTGATCATTTCATGCAGGTAGGTTTATTATTGAAAAAAATTAGATTCTTGAAAATCATTAACTCCATGCATACACATAATCTTCTATTTTCATCACTTTATATGAGAGTTTTCACATGATTTCCTTTATTTCATCATACAGTGGGTATTCTTTTCCATTTTTCTATTTTCTATTAACTCTTGTTCTATACTAGATACATATTTATTTATTCTATGGTAGACATTAATTATTCATAATCAAAAAATGGTCATCCAAGAAACAAAAAATTTAAATTTTCTTCAAACTATATGAAATATATTCACAATAATAATATATTTGGGAAAACAAGTTCTGGGTTTTATATCACCTTAAATTTTAGGAAAACATATTATTTTAAAAATTTACCTTATCACATCCATATTATCCCTATCATCTTCTTCTACATTATTTATTTAAAAATAAATACTTTATAATAAATCTACTAAATATTGGATCCTCCATCATCTGATTTTTCATTTCCAAATATATGAAATCTGTAATTTTCTTTCATTTCTTGATTTTGTAAATTCCTAGACATACCTATGTGTTATAAAAATCAAAACCTCACTAAAATATATTAGATATAAATGATATATACTTTAAATAATATCTCAATCATTGACCCATATTCATCTATATTATTCTTGAAAACCCATGAAGTTTATTTTCACTTATCAAGCGAGTTATTGTCATAATGTTATTATCATAATTAATGTGATCTTACTCATAATAGGAATGAATTATCTCATAAGTAATAATAATGTTTTTTAACATGAAATAATGAGTTTGGAAACATTAAAACTAATTTCATCTTTAGAACCTTCAATTTAGAAAAATAGAGAATCCTAACTCTTAGGAAATAAAAAAACCTATATATGATTTCATATTCTCTTCCAAGTGAGTTCCTACTTAAATGGAATGTAAATGTATTCTAGTATCTATGTAAATGTTATAATCTCTATAAAATTCATGAATTATAAGTCTAAAATCCTTTTGTAGGATCATATTTGGTCATACCCACTCCTGATATTTCTAATTTATAGACTAAATTGACTTTTTTATGAATTTTTAAATTAATAAGAAATATTTTAAGATATATATTTTGGTATGAAGTAAGAAAATGTGACTTGAAGTCATACAATCAACCTATGAGGTCATAAGAAATCATTGATGTCATATGAGATTCTTTTTAAGGCTTATGAAATATTTAAATTCTTATATAATTATTTAGAAGGAATATGAAATGTATAAAGTGATATTAATTATAGAATCAAAGTTATATTTTTCATTAAAATTCCTGACACTATGGAAGTGTTTTATTTTCTCAGCTCCAACTTCAGAATTTGTAATTTTTTCCAATATTCTCAAAGCCTCTACCAGTTATCTCGAGCCTTCTAAAAAAATTTAGTCTTACAAAAACATCATCCAAATGTAGTCTTTATTTATCATTGAGTTAATGAATCTAGGAAAAGATTCCCCATATATATAATCTATATTTTCATTTTCCAATCACCTATATAAAATCTCCCTTCTAGTTTAATTAACCAAAATTATATACCATCTATTGTAGACAATGTTCAAACTCCCACACATGTCTTTTAAATGAGTTTTAGCTATTTAATCATCAGATGTTATATCATTTTCAATGAAATCTCCATGGTAGAAACTATATTTTCCACATTATGAATTTGGTAGATACTAAATCCATCATTTAAATAATCACTTTTCCATGATTACATTAAAAAGAGACAAATTCTAATAAATAGAAAATATAACTTTAACCTAAGAATAAATCAATATCCCAATTTATATTTATTATCTATTCAAAATTTACTCTAATAGTCAATTTAATTCTTTAACTTCTAATTAAAAATAAATTAAAAGGGGAAATTTATTCTCACATAAAATTTTACCAAGAGTGCTTGTAAGGGTTTCTAAGGGAATATTCATCTCCACCTCTTTATGTAGTATCACCTCTCTACTTATTTATTCCATTATCCATTTTCTTCCCCTTTGATAAGAGAGTCTCTCAATTCACATAAGATAATTTTGGAACCACATTTTTTTGATAATGTATAATCAACCCTAAAAATTTAATTCTATGAATATTTTCCCTTTATGTACAATTAAAACATTATTTTTTGGTTGAATTACCCAATTTTGATTAAATAATTGAGCGGGGGAGGGGTGAATTAGTGTTATTTGTTTTATAATTTCATATTTTAAAATTGTCCTCTATGAACAGTTAATATATTATTACTTAATTATTTAATATATTACCTCTCTCGTACGGGAAAAATGATTTAATAGAAAATCATATGATGATTTCTAAATGGCCTTACACTAAACTAGGTGACTACATATATTCATTGGTCAGGTCAAGTACAATCCATTAATTTTCACTAGTAACACAAAGTTATTATGAAAATATAAAATCATCTAAAATTAATTATATAAAAAATCCAATATTGTTTTATTTCTATTAAGAATGGTAAAGGGATATCTTTTTAAAATCAATTGTTGTATCTGAACATAAACTCTTTACTGGAATCCTACCAGTCGAGCTATCTCCTGAAAAGGTATTGTTCCTTATACTTCTATCCCACTAGTTTCTCAATAACCTTCCCATACTCATATGAACAATAATTCAAAATTAACTATCTTATGATGTAGTGATATTTGTTTATATTCTTTTTATGTATTAACACCAAAATCTTATTCAAGAATATACTCATCGTCCCTTCTCACATTTAGCTTGATATACATGTGTCTTCATCTCCTTATAATAATGTATTACTACCTTTTTCATAATCAATTAACCTATACCCCATATTATAATCAAATTATACATCTAGTTCATTTATATTAATGCTTCTGGAAACACAAAAACTCATCACATCAACTCAATTATTCATAAAATCATAGAATATGGAATAAACCTTCACCCCAACTCCCCTTATGCATTAATATTGAATTTATCATCCATATAATTATTAGATAATGTTTCCCACATTTTTAAAACTAATTAAAATATAATTTTATGTTTATTTATTCTTTAAATAACAAAGAAAGTGTGCATAACATGTTACATTATCACTATTCTATTTCACGTTACTGTTCAATCTCATTTTTCATTAATCATGAAAATTGTATTAAATGGAAAATATTTGTCTCTTTTTTTCTAAATGCTCACAACTTCATGAAGTATTGATTAGTTCACTATAATATTCTTATTATCACAAGGAAACCAATGAATGCACTCAAAACCCATATACTGCATGTTATATGTGAATACAGTTGTTTATGTGAAGTTAAAACAATACTATAATAGTATGCATTTCCTGTTCATCATCAAAGTGAATAGGTAGGAAAAATATTCTTCTTCACTCCAGATTCTTACATAACAACCCTCATGTATATCATGCATGTTTCTAATTATATATTTCATGCAAAATAGGTAGTTCATTAGAATACCGCTTGATATTTCCCAATGCACCTAGATAAATATGTTATTTCTTCTCTATATTCTCCCCTATTTGTCAATCAAAATTCTTTTCAAATTCCCTATATGTTAAAATGAATTTTCAAAATAAAAATGGTAGATTCATGGAGGAGGGTTATTTTATAATGAATACCCCCATATTATTATACTGACATACTTCAAATATGTTAACCATCTTCATTCCCTTACATGCACTGACTCAATTTTCTTTTTATGAAACAATATAGAAATCCCCAAAATGCATTCATAAAATGTAAATCATATTTGACTTAGAATTTTCCCATATATTTACACTACATGGTCAAAAGAAATCATAATCTAACCATGAAAACCCTCACATCATTATTTTGACAAATGACTATCTCAATGTTAATCCATCATAAAATCACCTTTTATATACAAATGTTTCAATGAATCCAATTTACCATTCTTAAGTTCCCTAAGATATAATATGACTATCGAAACTCCCACTATGATGTCATAAAGCACTAACAGGATGCATGTGACATGAAAAATGGTGATGAATCATAATAATTCCCATATAGAACCCTCGATAAGACTTGAGGTAGAAGGAAATATAGGATCATTATCGAATGACATAGATCAGTTGAATTAGATTGATATAATTATAAGAATAACATTTTAATGTAGATTAATAGTAACTATGTAGTAAAATACCACATTAGTGTAGCCTTTGATTCCATGCTTCTTAATAACCAAATCTGCTCTACTCACATATCACCTAATGCTCCATGGTCGCTTCCAGTAACACTAACACACACAAAATTTGTTTTCCTGCTTCCATAAAGTACCAATTTCTACACAAGGTTCTCATATTATCTATGTGTGTTCCATACCAACCCCATACACCTGAAAACATTGTCACCCATAACCCATTTCATCTCTTTAGCTGGTATAAATGGAAATACCTTACTGACATATTTTTTTTATTATGGTATATTTTTTATTTCCCTTTTATTAATCATTGAATTTAATCATATGGACTATTAATCTCTTAATCCTCTAATCTTATTCCAATTAATAATCATACAAAATCAACAAAAGATTCACCTAAACTATATTTTGGAAATAAAAAATTATTAATTTAAATAAAACAATAAAACATTTATTCTTTATTAGGAACATCTACAAAATCATGAATCATAACAATGAATTTTAATCCCATATCTTACTAAAAATAATACAATTTGTTATGAGCAATAATTTTCATACATAAATATAACATATTATTAGAAATATATTTAACACATAACATTACGATGCATTCTAGAATCATATAGGTCTAGGGTCATTGGAAACATGGGTACATAAGCAATATTTTCATAAGAGGTCTAAATTATCTCATAGTAATTTCTTTATATCTATCACCCTTATCAGACATATAATACATAAAAACATTCTTTAGAACCTAGTGAAATGAAACATAATATAGGGTGATCTTTATGACCATTATGAATAAATAATAAATATATAAATTATCAAATAATTATAACATGATCATAAGTGTATGATAACATAATAATTTTTTTTTAATACTATATAATTCATTTCAAGGATTGTAATGTTGAGTTATAGAATAAATAAAGTCATTTTATAATACATTAATCATAATAGAATCAAAGAACATGAGCCATGAAATAATAAAATTTACATAATAAATAAGTTTGTGGAATACCCAAAAAAATATAAAATAATTTCCTTAGTATTCAAGGATCACCTACACGAATATCATCGTGAATTTGGTTCACTCCCCAAACCATGATATACACAGTCAAGTTTCACATGCATGAAAACCATTATGGACAGAGTCCCTCACTAAACTGGGTTCACACCCCTTTCCAGTGTTTACTATCACATGAGATATCGATATTTATTCAATGCATTGGTATATAAAATCATGCACCCACCAATCACATAATCATATCCATTCATATATTTTCCACATGATCAAAAATCATTCATCATATATCATAACCCATGGAAAGAAAACATGATTTCTAAACATTTCAATATTTTAACCTATCATAACTATTAGAAAATGAAGGGGTTTCCTAAAAATATTGGCTTCCAAATAATAAAACATACAGATAAATATTAAGGATGGTATCATTGAATCACATACCTACTAAATAAAAACTAACATCAAAGGATGTCATCTTATATTAAAATTACTTCAAAATATCATTTATAATATTTTATGGTGAAAATACCCTTTTTATTTTGAAATTAATTCACTAAAATCTAAAAATTTCCAATATTTTATGGAATATATTAACTTTAAAAATAAAAATTGAAACATTTAAGGGAATCCTAAAATAAATGATAGGTAATAATAGAAGGAAAATACATTTATTCTATGTATGTTAAAATAATTATTCCTTTCAAATTTTTAATAAAAGAAAAAAGCACATTGATTGGAAAATGATAAGAAGATTCTATTAAAAATAATTTTAAAAAGTAAATTATTATTAATGTTAGGTTCACAAGGCTGAATACCCTATGAGGGGGGGTAAATCAGGGTATGACTAATTTAAAATTAAATTCCTTTCTGATATTGTTTCGTTTTTAAGAAAAAAACTCTTCTCTCTCTTTCCCATTGCACAATATAAACAGAAAGTAAAGCATGCACAGAACACAATAATTTTTACTTGGTTCACCCTCACTAGGCTACGTCCAAGGAGCATAAACTGGAAATGTGACGATGTACCAAATCTACTAGAAGCGTACTACTGTTTACAAGGTTCGGGATAGATCACTTCTTTTCCCAGGCTCACTGCCTTAACAAAGTTTAGGGTTAGCTCACTGATTTCCCAAGGGTTACTCCCTATTTCTCTCTCTCTCTAGCTCACTGCTAGTGGAGAGGATCACCGTCGTCCTCTCCCTTTGCTCACTACTCTGGAAAGGATCCACTCACAGTTTATAGACCTGCAGGTCTCTTCATTTGCATCAAGGAATGAATCTTCCTCTGTATGTAGATGCTCTATTGATGTCCAACTTTCACCCCTAGATGAATCTCTCTTTGCACTGAAGGTATCAGGCAATCTTCCAACTTTCACGCAGCCCTAAATTACCACTGTGAATCAACACTACTTGGCACACAAGTCTAACCCAGCGCGCAAGTATCGGCGCATAAGTCACAACTGCCGTGCAAATCTACCTCAACCACTTGCACGACACAATATTATGCAACGCCAAACTTGCGTGACTTAACCCATTTTAGGCCCAAACCAATATTGGCGTGAAACTACCAACTGGCACACAATATCAAACACTGGCGCAGAATTCCACCTGCCCAACCACACACCACTTGCGTGACCACCACACCTGCACGACGAGAGCTCAGATTTTTTAAGTGTTAAAATCGCTTGAAAAAGAGGAGGGGTGGTCCTGTATTTATAGGAATTCGGAAAACCTGTGTGACGGCGTGCAAGTCTCCCCTCGGCGCCCAAGTCTCGGTGTGCAAGTCTCTACTGCTCAAACCACTTGCGCGACCAAACCCAAAACTTGTGCGACCCTTATCCATTTGTCATATTTTGATGTTATGATCTTGAAAAACATAATGCACGCAAGTTTTATTTCCTTCTAAACATGGTGCGCAAGTCCCATTTCCAAAAACCAATTGTCTTCATTTGTCGATTTCTAGGCCCAAAAATTTTGCCAACACTGGAAAACGGCGCAACCTTGTATCTGATCTTTTTATACTGCCTCCAGATCATCCATTCCTTTGTCGATGTCCTTGAATCAAACATGAATCATTGACCACATCTATTGAACTCAACATTCCATCATGAAATCCCCTTTTTCAAAAAATTTGTACGTCATGGTTTTCTTTCTCAACAATCACAACACATATGTCCACTTTGTCAACAAACACAAGCACCTCAAAAATGCTTCAATGATACCTTGAGGGATTTTTTCCAAATAGTTAAAAATTTCTTTAATTAATCATTAGTGAATAATAAAACATTCTTGAAACATTTTTTATAAAACATAGCCATGAATGAAAAATTATGATCGACCGAAGAGATAAATAATGATGTTTTTCCTTAAATTCAATTATTTCATTATCTTTAGTAATTAAATAGAAGAAATTTATGGAAATTTTTTTAATCACTTTTAAAAAACAAAGTATAATAAAATTAATTAATTTTTTAGAGGTAGATCATGTAATTTCATCATCTAACTCTTAATAAAAATGAATCTTGATAAACAATGAGATTGTAACACAAACCCAATATAATGTTGGATGCTTTTGAATAATAAGAAACATTAGAGAAAAAACTAAATTGAAACATTAAATATCATGATCAAAAGGATATTTATTATATAAATATTCATAACATATATATATATATAAATCTCATAAACATACATAGGTTCATAACATAACATATGTCTCAAAAACATTAATTTGAGATGATAATTCCTTACCTTAAGATCAAATTGAATAGAAATAGACTTAAAATCCATTATAATAAATTTAAATTAATTATAATTATATACTAGATGAAATTAAATACTTATAGTATCAAATATGATGAAATTATAATATTCAATTACCTATTTATTAAAATGTTCTTATCAAAATCATCATTTTTGGGTGTCAACTATTTCATCTTTCAGAAGAATTTCAGTTCAGTAGTTCCCATAATTTTACATCGATGATGGATAGATTGTATCCATAACTATAACAATGATATAAATATAATTTATATAATTTATATATATACATTCATAAAATGTTGATATATAAAAATGAATTATATTGTTCATGGAGACGATAGGTTGTATGTATGCTTGAACACAACTATAACTTTTCAACAGATAAGATAAATGAAAGGTAAATGATAATTTATCATCCTATAACAACTATATTATCATATATATCATATATATTTATAAAATATATATTTATTACAGTATATTTAAGTGGAAATAAAAAATAAATCACCTCTCTTCTTGGAGGTGGAATTCCACACATACGCACGAGTGACGTTATCATTTTCCAATAGATTTTATGGTAATAAGATAGGTATGAAAATATAATTAAATATGAATAATTATTTCATAAATATAATTTATAAACTCTAAATCCATCATAATAACCAGATAAAACTTATGGTAATGAAAAATAAACTATGTCACTACATGGAGACGGTAAGTAATATGTACGCAGTAGTGATACTTTCACATCCCATTTGAACAAAAATAGGGTAAATAATTATTGTTTCATAATAATAATACTATTTTAGTATATTTAGGATTCATAATTAATTTTTTTACGAATAATATCATATACTTATAGTAAGTAGAAGAAGAATCATTTTGAAAGATGTTGGGTAAGATGATTCTCGGTTCTATGGTAGGCCTCATTTATATCACCTATTATGGACCATTATAATTGTATCTTAATAATACCATAAAATATAATTCATCTATAGGTAATTTTATAGGTGAATTAGGAAGGGTTTTGGTCAATATAAAGGCTCATAGTTGTAAAAATAAGTGAAATAGGGGTTTTCCTTAAATAAGTGTTGATAAGAGAATTCTTATAGTTTCTTAAAATATTAAAATATAATAAACTAATTCTCAAGAAAAATGAGTAAAAATGGTAATTTTTTTTAATTTAAGGTATGATATAGTTGAAATGAAATCATATAATTGAATTTGGATATGTTTAGGTGGTTTTTATACATTATTTTGTTTAACCCCTTGGTTAACAAATTTTAACCATAAATATGGTAACTTCTATTTCGTCTTAATGGGTCATAATTTTACTTAAAAGTTAAAAATTATCTCCTAAATGTTTAAAATATGATATTTAGACCATTTTTAATCTAAATAATCATATTTGAATAATTTCTATATTTTTTTAAAAAATTAAATAAATTAGCATAAAAAGTTGTTAATGTCATTTTAAGAACTATTCACATTATTTGACTTTGGAAAAATATGGGAGAAATTAATTTTGAATTTAAAATTTTCAAAATTATCCAATTATATATATATATATATCATTCATGGAATACAATAATTCATCTAAATTTTATAAAATTTAGTTTTTCAAAATTCATTTATTTAATTTTTCTATTAATTTAATTAATATTATATTGGCATTGAATAAGAATTTAGGGTAATTATTTATTCACTAAATGTTTGAAATAAATTAACACGTAACAAATATCAATTTATATTTTAATTATACATTTATTACAGTACATATCCTATTTTTATTCATATATAAAATGTATATAGATGTTAAACTGAAGTGGATGACATTTTACTTTCATTCTTTCCTTATATTAATATAAAGGTTGTAATCAATTAAACGAGTGACCAAGCCACCATATATTGTATAAATTGATGTAAATTAACAAAATCCACCAATGAAAGTGGATATAGTAATGTTTTGGGAGGACTTTTAGTCCTTATCTCATGGTTTAACTCTATTTTACATATTTTACCAATACTGAGATGACAAATATTTACCATGGTTACTATTCATGATAAAGAAATATAAAGAGAAGATACTTACGAAAATTGTACCTCCTTATTTAAAATATGAAACAATTTTTCAGGATTCAATTTCTAGAACTTCAAGAAATTAATTTAAGATAAAATCATATTACAAAATGAAAGAATGTTTAAAAAATTGATTTTTAAGTGTAAAACTATTTTTATAGAAAGTTCCACCATAAACCCAATTCCAATGAAATTAATTGTATTTTTAATAATACATGATAAAAAATTTTCATTTATATAATTTTAAATCAAAATGTTGGAAATAATACGGTTTTCAACAAAAATAAATATTTTTAATCTTTATCAAAATATCAAACTTTTTGAAAAATTATTAAAATAAACTCTAAGATAAAATTGAAATGTTAATTTTACAAATTAATTTGATTTTTTCAGGTACATTTTCTAAAGATCAAAATAAATAAATATAATATTTTAAAGAAATCAATTGAATTAATAATTGAAGGAAATATATTTGTGAATAATAATACGACTTTACTAAAAATTGTATTATATTAACTTAATAAGTAATAAAACATTTAAATTTATTAATACCTAAATATATGTTTCATAATATATTTATTTCTATACATACTCACCAATTAAAAAAAATGTTGTAAAAATAGAAAAATAATTACATTTCATAGTTTTTTAATCTTATTGTTGAGTATTGTATACACTATGAATCATAATGTTCACTTAAAAATCTTGGAGTTTAAAATTATACCCCTCCCACTTTAATAAATTTTCTCTTTTCTATTAGAAATTTTTATCAGTAATAAAGGGGGTTTTGTTTTAAATTTTTTTAATTGAAAACCCTCATCATAAAGAGTGTTAATGAAACCTTATCTTGAAAAGAGGGAAAAGAAAATATTAATTTCATTTGGAATAATATATTACAATGTTTCCAAATATGAGAAAATTAGTAGGAATTAAAAATATAAACATCGAGGAAAATTAAATGTGAAAATAATGATAGAGAGTAATAGAAATAATTAATCATAAGAAAGTTAATGATAATGAGATAGTTAACAACCATGGAACCATATATTAATGAGTTGTAAAAAAGATCAACGATTCCTCAGAAATAATCATAATATGATCCTTTTTTTGTTTAAATTTCATTTTCTTAGAGTTGAGGAATTCCATTACCTTTTAGACTATGAGAATAAGGAAATATAATTGTATAAAAAGTATAATTCCATCCTTTTCTAGATCAGTTAAAACAAAAACGGATAATCTATTAGTCCTCTAATCTTGAAAAATTAAAAAACAAAATTATTAGCATAAGGTAAAATAATATTAATTTTTGTAACCCTTAATTTGATGAAATAAGACAACTTATCCCAAAATTTCAATTAATAACACCATAGGATAAACATAGAGAATTTGAAAATTATATAACCCTACCTCAAAATTTTTCTCAATAACCTAATCATTAAAGAATGTTTTAACCTTGACGTCAATCTCATACCTTTTAGTATACATCCCTAAAATGTAATTTCATTCTTCCTATATAATATTTCATGTTAAACCACATGTTAAACCTAATAGTTACATATACCTCTTCTTAGAGAGTATTATCAAAAAATATTATTAACCATCATAAATGACTATATAATATTATAATGTATTGAATTTCAAAAAAATCATGAATCACATTAGATAGTAACCCAAATTAGATCATTATATTGACTGTAAATATCGCTAAAAACATCCCCTTATTAAGGATTAAAATTCCAACCATCAAGATTATCTATTTCAAAATATACAATTAACTTAACATAAAATAATATATGAAGCCAAAGGGTTATTTAAACATAAATATATTATTCTTATTAAAACAAATTTAATGTTTCCTGTCACCTAAAAATCCCATCACTTAATTCCTAAAATGTAGCATCAGTGCCTTTGAACCAATGATATTCTTTAAAAATTTAAACACATGATGGTATCCAAAACTCTTAATAGAAACTTATATGAAAAAATATATGAATAAAAAAATGACCAAATAATTATCCCCCAAATAAAATGATATTCTTTTTAATATATTATAGAAATAAAAAATTAAAATAAACTTCATCAAATATGAACTAAATAATTTTTTCATAAAATATCTAACCAAATTGATGGCGACCAATTCTATTAAATTTACATAATAATTAAAAATAATATTATTTTCAACTAAATATTACCACCACACAAAAAAATTTCTCTTCTTGGTTATTTATACCATTCAACATATGTTTTGAAACCCATAAATAAGAAAAACTATAGAAAAATACATTGATGATTCATTCTTATAATTACTATACTATCACTTATTTGACATAATTAATGAATACCTATATATGAATTATTAAATCATTGCACTTTAATGAGTGGAATAACATAAATCCTTCATTTTTCTAGGAGTTAACCCTTGTATTAATGAATTAACTCTGATAATATCAATTTCACCCACATATAAGACATTTAATTCATTAATAATTTTTTTATATATGACATTAAATTCCATATAAAAAAAATATTTACCTTACTTTGGTGAATTATGCTAGGTGATTCCTTCCAAAATACTTATATAATGAACGTTATTTATGTTTCCTTTATAATCCTTACCACATAGAATTTCATAATAGTATATATTACTCTTAATTTATACATTAATAACTCACAAATATTTACATTTATAATCATATAGCATGAGATTTTATTAGACAACATCACAAGGTTTCACATTCCAGCTCCTATTTAATTTAGTTTATTATAAGGAAAATCATTACAATATCTATCACATATAGGGATAACATAAGTACTCCAAGTTCCAAATGTTTTTTAAAACTAAAAACCACATTGGAGAAACTATAATCTTATAGGGAAACCACATAATTATGAAAAATATATTATAGGATATCTAAATCATGAATCATTTTCAATCTAATACACCTTATACTTATCCAAGGTAATTCCTGGTCATTGTCGTTCCAAATCCTTCATAATGTCTTATGAATAAAATGTGTATTAACCCACATGTATCCCCTAATAGTGTCAAATTTGGTGTGTACTGATTTAAAACTCACCATTCACTAGAATCAATGATGGGATATAATCGGAAAATTATTTTCATGGTTTTTACCACGAGATACAAATATTCTAGAACCACAACAACTTGTTTCATCAAGATAGGGATGTATTTATATGAAACCGACAAAATTTTCTCTACCATAACATAAGACATTCTCATATATATAGGATTATCCAAAGGTTCCTTTCAAAAATTTTATATTAGTAATTTCGAAAGGTAACTAATCAATACTTTGATATCAACTATAGAAACCCATTAATTTCATTAAATAAATATAACATATTATTAGATGAATATTAAATACATAACATTATGATCCATGCAAGAATCATATAGGTCTATTTCCATTGGAAAATCATATACATAAAAACCCTCTTCAATTAGGTCTAAATAATCTCCAAATATGTTTTTAATATATGACATCCTTCATAGACATATCATACATAAAACCTTTTTTCATAACCTATGGAATGTAAATAAAATAAAGGGTGATCTCTGATTCTTAGTAGTGATAAACAGAAGATATATCAATGATCACATAAACATAAAAAGATAATGAGTTTATGATAATATGATAACAACATTTCAAAACCATAACATGCATATCATGGAACATAATATTGAGTTATGGAATAAATAATGATAATTCATAAAACATGAATCCAAATGGAATCAATGAAAATGAGATATGAAATTATAAAATTTGAATAAGACATAAGTTTGTGGACAAAAAAAATAATAGAAAATGGTTTACTTATTAGTGAAGGCTCACTTTTAAGAATATCATTTTGTGTTGGGTTTTCTCCCCAAATCATCATCTCATCAGTCAAGGTTCACCCCCAATACTATCGTAGTTGATAGATTCCCTTACTAAATTGGGCTCACTCCCCATTTTAATGTTTAGCATCTAATGAGATATAGATTATTACCCAATGAACTTAAGTGATATATAATTCCAGGTTCAACCATCACCTAATCATAATCCATTCACATTTCATCTATAAGCTAAGAAATCATTAATCATATATCACAAAATCTTGAAAAGAAGCATGTCTAATAAACATTTTTATATTTTATCATATCATAAACTATGATAAAATGAGTGTCATAAACTTAATTTCATCATGATAATAAAACATATAGTGAAAGAATGTTGATGGTTCCATTAGATCATATCCACTATAAATCATAATTAACCTCAAAATATGTCATCTTAAATGAAAATTCATTTAAAATATCACTTTTAATAGTTATTGAGAAAGATACACTTTTCAAATTGAAATCACTTCTTTAAAATAAACAAATTATAAAATGTTATCGAAAGAAGATTATAAAAAAATATAATTTGATAATTTTAAAGGAATAATCAATGCATTTAGTAGTCATAGTGGAAAGAAATTATAATCTATACATATATGTTAAAACAAATATTTCATTCACATTTTTGGTATAAAGTAAAAATTACCTTGTACAGAACATTACACGAATGTTCCTATTCATTTTTTTTTGTAAAAAGTAAATCATGGAAAAAATGACTTTAAAAATTAATAATAGAATAATAAAATCGTCATGATTTTTTTTACAAAACATAGACCTGGAGGAAAAAGGACCATCCACTAAAGAGAGAAATAATATCATTCTTCCTTAAAACAATTCCTTTATATCTATTAATTAATTTAAAAGTATAAAATTAAATTAAGAAATGTAATATATAGAAATAACTAAAAGAGAAGAAATTTCATTTTTTATTTGAGAAATAGATGATAAAATTTCATCATTAGGAACTTAATAATAAATAATCTATATAAACAATTATATTATAACATAAATATCTTAACATTTTAGTATATTTAGAATCATATGCCCCATGAAATAATACCGTGAAATAAAATTCTATAGATCATGAATATACATATATTATTTATATAAAATGTTATAGGGACTGTACATACACCTCATAAATTAATATCAGTTCCTAACAGATCATATATCTCATAGAATTAATTATGATACTATAAACCCTTAACTTGAGTTTGACATACATTAAAAGTGAATTAACCACTTGTATACTAAATTTAAATTTAATATAATTATATAAATATTTCATTTACATACTTATAATATAATATATGATCAATTTATAATATTTAAACACTCATTTATTAATATTTAATTATTAAAATAATTGTTTTTTCAATTAACTATTTCATTTTTCATGGGAATTTGAGTTTTGAAGTTATTGTTATTGTATTTTGATCATGTTCCCATCATCTAAATAATTTTAAAAATGATATAAATATCATATATATTCATTATATGAATATATATTTTAATTCACCCATAAATGGTATATAAAGAAATATGAACTACAATGTTCATGGAGATTGTATTCTATATGTACTCATGAACATTGTTTGATAAAAGAAACGAGGGTTCCCTTTTATAAATGAGGGGATGTGAACTCTTGGAATTTCTTAAAATTTTACAATTTTTAAAATTAATTATCTATAAAGGTAATTTAAAATCGATATATATTCTAATATAAGTTATTATGTGGTTGAAATCCCATAAAATAATAAAAAATTGGATAGTTTTAACTTGTTTTTTACACATTGTCTTTTTGTTCAACCCCTTCATTAATCCAACCTTTACCTTAATTGTGGTGAAATATTATACCATATTAAAGTGTTATAATTTTATGTACATGTTAAAAAATATCTCATAAATGAAGAAGCACTAGTGTTTTTGAACATTTCTCATCTTACTCGTCCCCATGAAATATTTTTTGGATTTATAAATAATTTAATAATTTTTTTTTCAAAGACTACTATTAATGCCATTTTAATAACTATTCAAATATTTTGAATTGAAGGGAACATAAAATAAATTGAAATAATATATAAAACTTTCCCACTTCACTAAAATGTTATTATTATAAAAATAACAATTTAATGAAATAATTCACCCAAAATGTATCACATTTATTATTTTTAAAATAATTTATTATATTTTTTATTAGTGGAATAAATATTATTTTTTTCATTGCATGAGCACTTAAGGAAATGTTTTTATCACTAAAAATTATACATAATTTAAAAGTATAAAATAAATTAATTTATCTTATAATTATACATTTATAAATGAACATATCCTCTTTTTATCCTTATGTAAAAATATATAGATATTAAATTAATAAGGGTGAAATTTTATATTTATTCATTCACAATGTTAATATAAAGGTCGTAATAAATTAAAAATGAAACGGGTGGCTGTATATTCAAGAAATAGATGGAAATGGACAAAATACATGTATCCTATATGGTAAATGAAATATTTGGGTTGATTTTGAGATACTATCTCATAGATTTAACTATATTTTACCGATTTTACCCTCACTAAGGTGACAATGATTTACCATGGTTAGTATTCATATTGATAAAAAATAATGGGATCTTATTTAAAAAATATAGACCCTATAATTAAAAACACTAATTTTAAGTTTCAATATTAAATTTCTATATGTATCATAAATTAATTTAAGATAGAAAATAGAAAATGAAATAGAAAATAGTTTTAAAAAATCGATATATGTATAAAAATATTTTTATAAAACTTTAATCCATAAAATAGAATCCAATGATCTAAATTGCCTTATTCATGATATAATAAATCTAATTTTATATTTAATAAATTTTAATAATGAATGATAATTTTGAAATGCTTGATAGAAAAATATAATTTTAATAAATCATCAGTGTACATTTACTATCCATCAAAAAATCAACTAATTCAAAAACAAATATTAAAAAAATATTAGATAATTTTGAAATTTTGATTCAAAAAATTAATTTAATTTTATAAAATATATTTTATAAAGGTGATAAAAATTAAATATAACATTTTCTCAAAACAATTAATAAAAATCATGTTTGAAGGAAATGTTTTTTTGAAACCTAATATAACTTTACTTAGAATTGAATAATAGTTTCTAAGAATTAATAAAAATAATTTTATTGAGTAGGACACATATATATATATATGTTTGAAAATGTTTTTATTCCTATTCATTACCGCTAAGTCAATAGCTAAGTTATAACTTTCATAAATTAATAATACTGTGTGGTACTTTTAGGAATAATGTTAATTTTTTTATATTATATCAAATATAGTTTTATATTAGAAATCATTAGGTGTTACACAATTTTAGTCTTCAATAATCCTATTTAGTTATTGAATCTCTCAATTTTTATTTATTTTCAATACCAAATTCAATACTACATTGAATATAATATCCTCAACCATATTGATAATAAATGCTAAGATATATATAAGGGAAGAATTCTCATCTCTATCATCATAGTTTTCATGATTTGAAATAGTGTATTATTCTCATATAAAATTTTTGTTTGATTTTATAGATTGAAATATGGAACCACTCCATTTATATAAATGATTTCAAATAAACATACAATAATTCTACATGTGAAGAATGAACCTATGCTTTCAGTATTAGCATATATAAATCATGTGTATTTATTATAAGAGAAACTGCACAAATACACAACATTTTATTCATTCTAATAACCTTTTTGTTCTTGGTTTTGAAGAATTAGGTACACGAATTATAACTTACCAAAACTATACATAATAAAATGAAATAAACATAAAGTATTTACAAGCCCTTCCTCTTTAATAAAACACACATCACAAAGAAATTCTACTAAACATGTGAAAAATAAATATAAAACACAGGGTCATTAATTATTATTCCCAGAAAGGGGGTTTAAAAATAATGGTAAATACTATTAAAATATTTTCTTTGAACAAATAAATACATGTAAATAGGTTTTCAAAACATCGAAATATAATAATATTCATGCAAATTTGAAAAACATAAATTTTCAAAGTAATAAAATTTTAAAATAATTCCCTTCATTTCCACATTTGAAAATAAAATTATGAAGGATTAATTATGATAAACATCACACCATAAGAAAACAATAATTCCACTTATCCATATCTCATATTGGAAAATGTACCATTAATGTCATGGGTTCACTTCCCATACCATAACATAGCATTTGATACTCTAGTGCCAATTTTAAGAAAAAATTGTAATGGTCACAACTTTTTCAATCATATCCTAAAAACATTAACACATGATATATTAAGTAATTAGTTTCTATAAATAAAAAAATCCTGTTAAATTTATAATACGTCAAAAAAATTTCTTGAGAGTTTAGACTATCATGTTTAAGATAAATTGATGCATATAAACAACTATTATTATTTAAATTACATAGACATAAATGCTAAATAAATTTCATAAATACTTGAATATAAAGTCTTTGAATGATGGTGGTAAATTTTATTATGGGTATATATAATTTATGGAAGGAATTAATGGATGTGAATATACATTTTTTACATATGAAATTATAACTTTTAATTAAAATTTTCACATAAAATGTTATCATTTATCATTTGTTACTAATAGGTATGCATAAAATTATAACCACAAAATGATATCTCCACCTGTGATGATATTATGTATAATAGAAAATATTTAAAATGAAAATAAAAAAACAAGGGTTTGTTGTTGTTTTAAAGAAATTTTTATGAAGTAATTTATTTAAAACAGTAATTCTTCGCATGAAGTTTGATTAATACTAATAGTGTTTAAAACAAATATTTGAAATAAAATTATCTTCTAAAAATTGATTTTAAAACCATTACATGTTTTCACCATAAAATTTGAAGGTATAATTTTACCTTTAAAAATAAATATTTTTTTAAATTAAAATAAAACCCTTGTTTAAATTATAAATTTGAATGATTTATAAAATAAATCTATGCATCCCATAAAATAAAACATAGATAATTTTAAATCAATCACTCATAATAAAAATAGTTATATATATAAATATATATTTATTTATATGTACCATTTCATATCATACATAAAATGATAGAATGAATAAAAAAATCATTCCCATACATATAGATTCAAAAATAAATGAATAATTCCTATTAATTATTAAAAAAGTAAATATAAATAGATATATCAATATATGATTAAATATGTGTAAAATAAACATAAAATAATATATTGAAAACATGGTCAAGCCATTTCAAAACCATAAAAATAATAAGATAACTAAAAAACAATCCACTAACACTCTAAGTTCTAGAAAAAAATAAGGATATATATATTTATATGTGTGTGTGTGTGTATCTCTAAAAACAGTCATATGTTAATAAAAATATATCAAAATATTACATGTTTTTACATAATGAATACACTATATATATTTTTAATAATTTGTAAAATAGAAATATCCCTTACTAATAATAAATTAATACATAAAATTAAAATTATAAATAACCACTTATGTTATGAATTTTGAAAATATATTAAGAAAGAAGGATATATATATATATATATATCATTGTAAGTTGAACGTAATTTTATGGATTCAAAATCAGATTAAACCCTTACAAAATCAGAATTTTAAACCTAATTTGATAAAATAAAGACAATACCTTATTTATAAATTTAAAAATAATTAGAAATTGATAGAAAAGTATGAATGGAAATATATATATATATTTCAATCATAAATTGATAGAATAAAAAAAACCCCTTGCAGAATAATATTTTAACCCAATTTAGAAAAATAAAATCCCTTACTTGTTACTAGAAACTGATGTGGGGATGAAATATCCTTCCTTATTATTGAAATTGAACCAAGGGAGAGGTTTGATTGGGTCTTTTAATAATGGAGGAGGGGTGTTACCTAGGTCTCACATATTTATAAAAAAAACATATGTGCCTTAAGCTTCCCACAGAAGTTGAGTTTTTTCAAAACTAAACAAAGCCCCAAAAAAATACAACCACAGGTAAACTCAAATATTTTTTTATTGATTTTCAGGTTTAGGCAATACTCAATTATGTGCATATGATAATATGGGTTTTAGTTACCCCTATGAGATAGCCTCGACTTCCCCGATCCATATTTTTTATTGTCGATGAAAATGAACTAGCCGTGATTTGGGTTTATGGCGTCGATCAGAGATGTCATGTGGAGTTCAACATTGTCTAGTATTGGTTTAGCAATGTCATGGTCGCATGGTGATGCAACTCCGACGAGCTGAGGTCTGTGGTCAATGGTGACATTTGGGTGACTGTGGTTGTAGTTTGGTTCTTAGGGATTCGTCAAAGAAAGTGTTCAATGTGGTGTTAGGCTTCCTCGGGGGGCCTGGAAGTACATCATCTAGGGGTCACAATCGGCCTATGGGGATCTCGATATTGCTGTCACAAGGTCGAAGACAACCTCCTTCTTTGTAATTTTTTATTAATTTATCATATTATTTTATTATTATTATTTTCATTTCATTATTAACACAAATGAAATTTAAATTTTATAATAGATCAATTATCATAAAAAATATATATAGCATATTTTAATAAAAAAATGAATAATACTAGTATCATGATTTATTATTATATTTAAAATTGAAAATTAACTTTTCAAAATAGCCTTTTAATATTCATGTTTAAGATGTTTAAAATTATAAAAAAACAATAAAAATACTAATATCCTCTTAAATAGAAAATTTTGATGATTTAAAATTTCGAATTATATAGATTAAAATTTTAATAAAATTTTAATAGTAATAGTTCACTTTTAGATAAATATATATACATAAACTTTCATTAAAATAATTTCACATAAAACATTTGAAATTGTAATATTAAAACATATAATACATGAAAATAGTAGTTTATTTAATGCACTCAAATTCTTATAACCATAAATAAAAGTATTTATAAATAAATCCATGTATTTATTATGCAAAGTATATTCTAACTATAGATATCTCAATGTAATATTTTAGTATACCTACAAATGTAATATTTTTATTAAAATAATTATTATAAAATATTAATATCATACTATTATAACTATATCGTCGCAATATATATATTTTTTAAAGATAAAATTAAATATATTCTTTCAAATTTTAATTTAAAAAATAAATTTTAAATTTTTTTTCTTAAACTAATATAAAATAATAAAAAATTTACATAATAAAAAAATAACATCTTATTTCATATTTTTCGAAGAAAAATAAAATTATTTAAGAAAAAATTACTTTATCAAAAGACTATTTCTTGAAATATGATGTAATGTTTTAAATTTTGAACCAAAACCCTATTATGATTATACAAAATATCTATGTTTCATAAACATTTTTATAAAAAATATATATTTTAAATTATAAAAAACTAAATGCATAATTTAAATAAAACTACTATTATAATTTCATGGGGGTTACATTCTACCCCATTAAAATAATTTCTCCCTTGAAATTCATTTGTTAGATTCTAGAAAATTTTGAATTTTCATCTTCATAATTTGAAATACTAGAACTAATTAGCTTCTATAATCTACCTCCTATTTTTTGAACATAAATATATAATATCAAATGTTTTCTAGAAAATTTATCTGACACTAACTATGAATACCTGAACATGTTCTTTGGTGTTTAGCACATATAAATGTTGTTTATTTTTTATAAAATAAATTGAAATAATATTAAACATTTAATAAATTCAAGGAAATTTTCTTTTCTAGGTTATCTAGAATTATATCCATTCCTTACATCATAAAAAATGTAAAAAATAAAATGAAATAAAACAAAAAGTCTTAATATGAACTTGCTTCTTAAAGAAAGACTCATCATAAAGAAAATCTAATAAATTTTTGAATAATAAATTTAAAATGTTGGGTGAGAAAGTTTTTTTTCCCTGTAAGGGGTTATAAAATCATTACTAAATAATGTTAAAATATTTCATTTTAATAAATAAATACATATAAATATTTTAAAAAAAATTGAAATATAATAACATTCATTCAATTTTGAAAACCATATATTTCAAAGATAATAACATTTTAAAACAATTCAGTGGATTTATCAATTTGAAAATAATAATTTTTAGGGATGAATTATGTTACTCAGAAGACCATAAGAAACTCTAAGGATACTTATCCATATCTCATATGGGACAATATCCCCATAAGCTCATGAATTTCAATCTCCATACCATAATTGAACATTCGATACTCTAGTGAAAATTTTAAGAAAAATGTTTACTAGTCCATCCTTTCATAATCATAATAGAAAATCATTTCAAAGTGATACATACAAAAAATATTTCCTTTAAAAGAAAATAATCCTATATACTTCATAACTTTTCATAAGCAATTTTTTAATTATTTATAAATCATATTTTATAGAAATCCATGTTTACAAACAACTGTTCTTATTTATATGACATATATATATAATATTAATACATTAAATTATTAAATTAATATAAATTAATAGATTGTCAATGATAACCTAGGTTATGGCCATATCAAATTTTTTAATGAAATACATGTATGTGAAAAGAATTTTTTGTGCATGAAATAATAACTTTAATTAAAATTTTCACACAAAATGATAATTATAATACCCTGGAACTTACTTGTCCTTTACTTTGACAAATTCCACTGTTTGGGGTATAATGGACACCAGTAGTGATTCATGATGGTTTCACTATCGTTGGTAGGATATCATCTTGGTGTCACTTATCTGTGCCACCGATCGACACTGATCGGTGTCTCATCGATCCGTTTCACCGATCAGTGTTCCACCCAAATGGTGCCACTCTAGGCTGTTAGGTTTCCTTTCCATTTTCCCTCTTCTAACATCTCATTTATGTTTTAATACCAAATTTAAAGTGGTTTAAGACCATTTTTGGGACATTTAATGATATCTTAAATCCCCTTAGAGTGGGGAGACCCATGGATTACTAAAAAATGAGGCATTTTAATTAGTTTCACACCCTTTTCCACATTTCCAGTTATTCCCCAGTTATGCATTTTCCTCAGTTTAAATGTAACCTATCAACTCTCTGTCATGCGATGTCCTATCTCACTGTCTTCAATGGAATTTTTAAATATCTATTAATTCTAATGTGTGCAACAACCCATTAGCATGGTAAAACCATGATCCTCTTTTCAAGAATTTTGAGATTGTATATCCTGTAACTCTAGGATCAGGCCTTTTATCACACCGAGATCTTCTTCTTCGTTGTTCTCTTTATTTTCCATTGTTGTGTATGAAGTCCCTCTTCTGGAGATGAGTTGTTCCTGCGTTAGATCCCTCATGTTATTTTTTTGGGACATTCTTATCACGTGACCCCAGTTTTTGGCACTAGGAGAAAACATCATTCATTGATCAACTAGGTACGGGTTCTTCCTTCGTCTCTCTTTACTGAGAATCATGTGGGGTGGGTATGATGATTTTCCCTTCGGACATAAATGAAACCAATGTTAACAAAGATAATAAATGGAATTTTAACAAATGAAGTGGTGGGGAAGATGATTATCCTGTTTTAATTTACATTTATGTTAAGGTTTTTAATTGAATGAACTCATGTCCACTAAAAATCATGCTCGTTGGTGGACTTTCTTGTGCACTAATAAAGCACTCTTTTTCTAGACGATCTTGTGATTAAATGGATATAACATGTAAATTGATTAATCAAGTAAACATGGTGGATTTAATGGATCTCCGATGAATAATAAACTTTTTTGATCACCCTGGTTAAGAAAATGGAATTAAGGAACAACATTGTCTAAATCTGAATTTAACCATGTTTGGTGGGTGTAGTTATGTGATGTGTGTAATGGTTGGGTTTTCATGGCTTGTGTGGAATGGTTGTGGGGTGTTAATATGGGTTTAGACATGGTTTTGGGGTGATTGTGGAATATATGAACTTTTATGCATTAGAAATTTCCCTAGGTTGTGTTGTGGCCACATGACGGACTTGTACGATGTGACTTAAAGGTGTTATGGTGGTGTTGTGAAGTGGGAATGAAACTTGGTTTTCAGTAGATGTTTGGTTGGTTATTCCAGTTAGTTTCCCAGTAGTAATGTAATATTTAAATGGAATCAATTGAAGATGATAAAGTGAACAAGTACAAAGGGGATCTGTTTTCCAGAAATCGGTTGTACTCTAGTTGAGGATGTTCATGTAAGGGTATTAGCAAGAGTGGTTTTGTGTGGGCTAGTTGTTGATATCAGGAACCTTAGGTTGGGATGAGTGATTGATTACCTATTTGTAAAAAATTTAGTTCTTTTTCTTATTATACTCACCCCAGCTATGTTTTTCACTTCATAATGAACACCCTCATTTCATGTGGGATGGTGTTTTCCCCAAAATTCTTATAAGCTGCCAGTTATTAGCTCCTTTATGCTCCCTCTCCTAGAATTCTTGAGTTATTTGGGTAGGTTGTGATGACCTGAGGTTTATTTAATACAAACACTTTTCGAGCAGGATGTGTTGTGGTGGTTTGTCCCAAGTGTGTGTGGAAAGGTTTGTTTCCCAAGTGTGTGTGGAAAGGTTTGTTTCCCAAGTGTCTTCGGGATGAGGCCCAAGTGCTTTCAAGCGATAGGTATGGTTGTTGTTTCCTTGCTGTTTTCCAGATGAGGCCCAGGTGTTTGGAGGTAGAAATTGTGGTTGTGATAGCCTAGGTTTCTTTGGGTTGGAATTGTGGTTGTGATGGACTAGGTGTCTATGGGTGGAATGTGTGGTTGTGGTAGCAAATGTGTTTGCGGACGGGATAAACGTGTGGCTAAGGTGGCCCGTATGGTAGTTGTTGGGGGCAGTAGGGGGACTGTAGTGGGATTTGTGGGGGAGGTCTGATGCATAGTATGTTCTAAATAACAAGTTGTATTGTATTGTAGGGTACCCAAATATATATGTTCTATTATTATTAATTTAACTAACTTGAATTATTTGGGGAGATTTCCTTGGTGAGGTTGGTGATTAGTTTCTTTGATAAGTACCTAGGTTTCTTCTATCTTCACAGGGAAATTAGTATGTTCCCCCGCATGTGCATGAGTTACTTTTGTTTCCTTACTGAGTATACTTGTATACTCAACCTACGTATATAAAACAGTTTCAGGTTTCTAGGAGGAGAATGAGGAGTGTGTAGGCCCTTACTAGCTCAGGTGTCGGTATATTTGTCGTTGCATATTTTATTTTTCTTTTTTTACTCTCCTTTAGAGTTTTCTTGTACATTGTATTGTTTTCAGTTTTTAACATGCATGTGGGAATGGATTTTGGTTTTCCTTTTTTCCTTCATTGTCTAGAGATGTTTGGATTTTCCACCATATCTCTAAATATGTTTTTTAATGAAAAGGTTAATGAATTCCATACTATGTAAAATTACATGCACTTGGTGCTAGTCATAACGGTCTTATTGAAGGTTGCACTTAGTGGTCATTATCTTGTTTTTTTCATGAGTAAAGAAGGGCATGGTACTCTTTTGTCGCTTCCCTCATCTTTCTAAAGGTGGGTCATGACAAAGTTGTATCAAAGGTATATGTTAAGAGATTGGATGGAGTTTAGATTTAGGGATAGTGAAGATTTCATAGAAAGTTAGGGAAATAGTGTTAGGTAACCTTGGTGCATGATATAGGCTAGGGAAGGCTTACTAGGACATTAAATATTAGGGCCCCTAGTGATTTGATGCAAGGAATCTGAGCCTACTGAACAACCAAGTGAGGCTATATTTATTGTAGGGTATACAACCCTAGGAAAGGTACATGAATTATAATGGATTGTGTTCTTTTTTGAATTGAAGTGTATTTGGAAAAATTGAAATAAATAATAAATAAGACCTTCATTAAATTCCTTACTACTCGGGATTATTCATTCCTTATTTACCTTACAGTTATGGCACCCGGACGTCATCCACAAGTGGTATGAGAAGTCATGGCCTAGCGGGTTGATCTCAATGATCAGGAGAGGGCCGATCCAGAGGAGTAGTATGACCAATGGTAGAACACAATTCATGCCTTATAGCAATAGACTCTAGAAAAGTACGAGGGAAGTATCTCAAACTTGGAGATGGAGAGATGACCTGAAAAGCTGGTGATTGAATTTAGCTTGATCCGGGCTCAGATGGAGTACTGAGTTCCTCTGGAAATGATCCAAATGCGAGGGTTGGTGCATTAGTGGTGGATTCTTTACCTTGAGGAGAAGAAGGGGAATGATGTCCCACAGACTATCTTTGAGAATGAGTTTTAGGAAAAATTATTTTCTTCCATGATGAAGGTTTAGAAAAGGCAAGAGCTGCTCTCCCTTAATTAAGAGAGTGTGTCGGTAAGGGAGTTGGGGACCAAGTTCTAGGATCCCATTCATTTTTCTTTGGATCTTATTTTTAATGAGAAGTCATGGGAAAGAAATATTAGAGGAGGCACTCTGACCTTCTCTTTAGTATGTGGTTACTCACTTTACTCTACCAACATACATAGAAATTCAGAAGAAGGCTGATGTAGTTGAGAGGATGCACACGCTGGGAGGTGTGCCGCTAGAGGAGAGTGAGCTGAGTTTGTCAAAGGTGAAGGTTATTAGAAGTACATCTCCAGTGATAAGACCATCCAGGTTTCGACCAGTGGGGAGTAGACCTCAGAATTTCTAGTTCTGGTCTCCTGGTCCTCACCATTTCACTATGGGATCTAAACTGAGGAGATTTTCTTGTAGAGGTTTTGGGGACATCTAGAGCCAGTGCCCAGTTCGAGCTCAGTATGGTGGGGGATGGGTAGGTTCATCACCCACCTCAACAGCACTAGTTTCCATCAGACCTTTTCAACAGTAGTAGTAGTAGGCCCCTGCCCCTCCAAGAGTAGACATTATAGGAGGAGGATGACCTCAGGGTGCACCTATAGGACCTTGATCGGGTCATGATCAAGGATGCAGTTGATAGTCGAGGGGAAGAGTAGTTGGGCATGGCCAAGTGCAAACCATAGAGGTAGCAGTTCTAGTGGGGACAAAAGTTATTAGAGGTACGATCATTCTGTTTAGTAATCTTGTATATGACATATTTTATTCATCGGCTTCGCAATCCTTTGATTCACCTAGTCTAGACTAATCCAGGGGTCTAGAGGTAGAAATATTTTCCATGACCCTTTTGTTAAGTATGCCATTTGGAGGTTAGACCAGCCTTTTTGATGTTTCTCGAGGATTTAGACTAATGTTTTGGTCACATCAGTCTAGTGGGGATCTTCTTCTGCTACGAATGCAGCCATACGATGTTATCATAGGCATTGATTGGCTATTTTCTATGCACAAATTTATCTACTACATCCGGATAAGGGTCGTGTTCTCAGATATGGGTAGCCAACATGTACCTTTTTTGCAGAGTAGAGTTTCCAAGAGGGAAATCATCACACGGATCCCCTACTTTCTTCGTTAGTCGAGATGTCATTGTAATAAGTAGACTCAGAGATGGTGGATGTTCTATATATTTTCATTGAGTTCCTAAAAATATTCCCCAAAGAGGTTTTGAATCTACCCCATCAATGTGATGTTGAGTTTGGGAAATACTTACTACTCGGTGTACGTCCGATTTCGATGGATCCCTCTCGGATGGCACCTTCTGAGTTGCGGGAGTTGCAGATTCAGGTTGATGAACTGATGAAGAATGGTTTTATCAGACAATGTTTTTTTTCATTGGTTTCTCTAGTCCTATTCATGAAGAATTCAGATGGTGGTCTAAGGCCGTGAATACACTATTTGGGACTGAATCAGGTGATAGTCAAGAACTATTACCCCATCCCAATGATCGATGACATTTTTGACTAGTTGAAGGGACCATGTTGGTTCTCTAAAATTGTCTTGTAGTCTAGATATCACCAGTTGAGTGTGAATGAGGGTGAAATCCTGAAAACTGCTTTCAGGTGCATGTATGGGCACTTTGAGTTTATTGTCATGTCGTTCGGCACTATGAATGTACCAGTTGTGTTCATGGTACTAATGAAAATTATTTTCTGTGCATATCTAGATCGGTTCGTGGTAGTGTTTATCAATGATATCCTGATCTAATCAAGATCAGAGGAAGACCACACTGAGCACCTCATGAAATTTTTAGAGGTCCTCTGACACCACCAGCTCTAAGTGATGTTGTCCAACATCATGATATGGACATGAGTGGTGAAATTATTTTTACATATGGTTTTATAGCATGGAATAGTAGTGGACATGTTGATGGTTGAAGTGGTTGTTTCTTGGGTAGCACCTAAGAATGTGGTAGAGGATTGTAGTTTCATGGGTCTGACAGGTTACTACTAGAGATTTGTACCCGTCTTATCACAACTTGTGGCTCCATTGACTTCTTTGACCAAGAAATAGAAGGCTTTATAATGGAGTGAGTAGTTCCAGGATGCTTTCACTTCTCTGAAAGGGAAGCTGGTTAGTGCCCTAATGTTGAGGTTTCTAGAGGATGGGGTGACGTTCGAAGTGTTCCGTGATGTTTCTGGTCTCTGATTTGGGTGTGTGCTGATGAAGCAGCGGGGAGTGATCTCTTATTGGTTTACGTAGTTATGTCCTCATGAACGTAACTATGCAACCCACAACCTGGAGTTTTCCGTGATGGTGTTCGAATTGAAATTTTAGTGGCATAACCTCATCGGGGAATGCTTTTTTGTCTTTACAGAACATAAGAGCTTGAGGTATGTCTTCCAGCGAGACCAGACCTTGTTTTAGTGAAGGTGGATGGAGTTTCTTCCAGATTAAGACTTCAATAACTCCTACACATCAGGAAATGGAAATTTTGTGGCAGATTCCTTGAGCAGGAAGACGCAGAGGGAATCGATTTGGAAGTCTGCAGATACATGGAGAGTGATTGGGGATTTTTCTACCTCGCACCTGGATGCAAGGGTGGAAGGTGGTGGAGGATGTCTATTTCAGATGAAAGTGAAGTCTTCTCTAATTAGGTGGCTGGAGGAGTCTCAATGGGGGGAATCATAGACTAAAGAGATTTGTGATCGTGTTGACTAAGAATTTCTCTTGAAGGATGGTCAGATGATGGTTAGAATCAGATGATTTTCTGCAGAAAGTTGTTTGTTCCAGAGAGGGGGAACCTTTCCTCTTAGGCTCGTACTTTCATCCCCTTTACCAACCGGCCTACCTTCCTCCCTTTCAGTCGATTTTGATTAGCCCTATGGTTCATGATATCCACGAAGGTTCTCATCAGCTTGCGCTTTCGCTTAAGGAGTTCAATGCAGCTACGAATATCCACAAATCGATGTTGGTTGCTCGATTCAGAGGTCATCATCCATCGGTTGATGCTTTCGATAGATTTGTCTTTGATTTTTGGGGAATTAAAAACCGAGAAGTGGTGGGTCTGCTCGAATGGCGTCAATTGATGGTTCACTTTGTGTCGGAGGAAAATTTGGTCGTTGCCTGGTCCAGCACTCCTTGGGTGTTTGATGGCTACAGATTCTTCCTCCTGCATTTGTCGTTTGATTTTAAATTGAATCAGGATCTGCCTTCGGCTGTGGAATGGGTTAGTTTTCAATATTTTCCACTACCTTTCCAGAACCCTTCTATTGTTTGTATTATTGGGAATTTAGTTTGTCCTTTTCTTTGCTCTGATGATCGAACCACTACGGTTTGTCATCCTATCCTACCCCGCGCATATATTGAGGTTGATGTTTCAAAACCATTAACTGAGTGGCTGTGGATTTCATTTGGAGAAGAGATAAGGTGGAAGCAACAAGTGTTGTTCTATTCGTGGCCCGCGTTCTATCCGGGATGCTGTAGGCTTGGTCATGTGGCCTCTAGGTGTCGTTGCATAAACCGGGACAGGGCATCGGAGGAGCGGGTGGTTCCAGTGGTGGAATAATAGTCACGTGGTTTTGAGGTTTTGGGGGTACATGAGGGGGCTCGCAGGGAGGTTCTATGGGAGATGCCTTTGGTCACACTCCATAATTCGAATGCGATAGGGTCCAGTTCCTGGGAGGAGCATAAGGAGTGGCCTCTCTTGATTTCTTTGAGGAATGTGATGTCTAAGAAGCACAAGGAGGAAGACCTGAAGGTGGACGGTATTTTTTGTCCGGTTAAAGCAAGATCTTGGTGTTTATAGTGTTGGTGTGGAGAGTACCTTAGCAGTGGCTATGGTGAACCCTTAAGATTAATCTCTCTCAACTGAGGGAGGTGAGGGAAGATTATTAGGGAGTGAGGCTCAAGGTCTCAGTGGATCCCAACGGAGAGGCTGGGTGGACACTAACAAGAAACCACAATTCATGGGTCGGGGATATGAGCAATCCACAGGATCAGTATTGGTTCAGGGGAAATCTTTCCTGTCGGATGAAAAATCATTCAGTGGACAAGAGGAGTTGGCCGAAGTGAATGAATTGAAGCCCTTAGATCCAGACTCCCTCAGTGCTTCCCATCTGAAGGTTGGGTCTGGGGGGAAAGGAAAAGGCTTAGATAAAAAGGCAGATTAGAAGCATATACTATGTCAGCCAAGTCACTGCAATGAAGGCACATAGTTACAGCTGGGGAATTGTTCTGATGTATTGGAAGTTCATGAGCCTCCATTGTCTCAGGAGGATGAGTCTTCAGGTGATGACCACTATAGTCTTTCTTCAGTGTTTAGTAAGTACTGGTGTAAAGGGAAAGGTCCTCACAGCCCTCGACAGAAGAATGGGAAAAAAGGCATTAGAGATTCAGGAAAATGCATTGTGGTTCAGGAGAAGAAGTCTAAGGGGCGAAAGGATTATTCTCATATACCAAAACCAATAGAGACCAGGTCAGCCAAGAAGATAAGGAAAAAAGAAAGAACAACCATACAGGAAGGGGAAAGTGATGATCTAAGTAGCCTTATGAGAGACAAAGAAGAGGATGATGAGGAGTGTTTGAAACTTATCCTACACTCCAGGGAGGAAATGCTGGAGCAAGCTATATGTCCCAATCTTTCAGAAGAGGATCTCAATAGAATTTACAAATGAAGGATGTAAGTTTATTCCACATAGAAGAAAGAATATTGTTTGGATAAAGAAGATATAATACTAGCCCTAGGATTCAATCAACATAGAATAAACTCAGAGTAATTTGTTTAGACAATGGAAAGGATGATTAACGACCTTGAATAGCTTATTAGATAGGATCCTAACTGTCAGGTTGGTATGCTGCACTGGGAACTTTTCAGAGTAGCTGAGTCAAGTAATATTAGCCTTTTGTTTAACTATTTCGTAAGTTCTTTGAGCACATAGTGGTGAACTGCTAGTGTACTCTGGATTTTCCATTTTTCCTAAAATGTAATATTAAAAAAATTTAATTTAGTGGTACGTGATTCCATTTATTATCCCCAGTGGTAAGAAAAAGAATTTACATGATGTATTGAGGCCTGTGGGAATTGTTTTGGGGGCTCGGGGTATAGCGGGTAGTTGTAGAGTTTGTGGCATGGTGTGTAGTGTGTCAGTAGGTAAAGGTTTAACACCATGTTCCTAGAGGTTTTCTGAATCCATTAAATGTTCTCGAGTGTAAGTGGGACAATATCTTGATGAATTCCATCATAAGACTACCCTGGGATAATGGATTATGTGATTCCATATGGGTAGTGGTGGACTGATTGAAAAAATTGGATAACTTCTTAGTAGTTAGGGAGTCAAGCACTGTGGATTCCTTAACATAAATGTACGTAGGTGAATTATTGTGGTTTCATGGAGTACCAAGGTCTGTTGTCTCAGATCAAGATACACGGTTTACCTCATGAGTATGGAGTGGATTGCATCATGCATTTGACACCCATATATTCCTTAACATTGGTTTTCATCCTCAGATAGATGGGAAGATGGAATGGACCCTCCAGACGTTGGAGGATATGATACGAGCATGTGTTCTGGACTTTAGAGGATCATGGGTATGAAACTTTCCTCTGGTAGAGTGTTTCTAATACAATAAAAATCACTCTACCATTGGCATGGAACCATTTGAATCCTTTTAGAGAAGACCATGTCGTTCACCAGTGAGATGGATAGAGGATGGTGAGGTTGGTGTTATTGGACCGTAGGTAGTGAATAACACAATAGTGAAGGTTTAGCTTGTGCGTGAGAGGATGAAGGATTCTAAGGACCAGCAGAAGCCGTATTCTAATCATAGGATGAGAACCTTGGAGTTCAAGGTTGGAGATCATGTGTTCTTAAAAGTTTCCCCTTGATTTTGGAAGCGAAGGTTCAGTAAGGGTATCAATCTCTCTCATAGGTTCATCGAGCCTTTTGAAGTGTTAGGGTGAGTTGGTGAGGTTGCATATCAACTATCATTGCCACCCCAGATGAAGAGGATCCATAATTTCTTTGATTTCTCTCAACTTTGTTGGTATCTACATGATGACTCCCTTGTCATTGACTGGGGAGAGTTATATGTCGAGGGTGACATGACATTTGTGGAGCGACCAGAAAGAATCTAGGATCATAAGGGGAAAGTTCGTTGTGGACTTACCATGCCTTTGGTTCATGTGTTATAGAGGCATGATAGCCTCAAGGATTGTACTTGGGAGCAAGAATCACAGATGCATGCCCAGTACCCAGAAATGTTTTGAGTTGTAGTTCTGAGTTTTCATTTATGTTTTTACTTTTTTTTCTTTGATGTGTTGTAATGATTGACCTTGTTAACTAGGAGATGGGATGTTTTATTTTCTATTTAAATGTGTATGAAAAGTGCCAAAATGTGGGGAAGGGAAGACATAAATCCTAATCAATATGTATTAGTAAAGGTGTCATTAAACCTATGTAGGTTAGTTAGTACCTCCCAAAGAAGACAATATCTTGCCCTGGAGGAAATAACTCCCTAATCCATGTGTCGAGATAGTGTGGTCTTTGAGGTTTCTGTGGTTGGTTGGGGTGATTACTATCAGGAGGTGTTCTTGGTTGTCATGGTTTTATTCCTTCTTTCAACCAACTCAGGGTGGCTTATTACTAAGAGGTATATTATGATGTGCCTCTTTGGACCCCATTATTCTTTGGGATTACTCTTGATTATCAAGGATGAGAATAGTTTTTGACTTATCTGATGTAATGGAATGGACCTTCTTGGTCAATTACATTGTCAAATTCTGGTGTTTGGGGTGTCCTGGACACTATCATTGATCCAGGAGTGCGTCGATGTCGGTGGAAAGGTGTCGCTCTGGTGTCACCTATCTGTTCCACCAATTGGTATAACCAATCAATGTCTCAATGATCAGTGATGCACCCAAATGGTTCCCCTATGCGGTGTTATGTTTCCTTTCCAATTTCCCTCCCATAATGTCGCTTTTAAGTTTTAATACTTCTTTTAAAGTGGTATAAGACTGTTTTAAGGTTGATAAAAGATATATTAAATACCATAAGAGTGGGGAAACCCTTTACATACCAAATTTTTTGGCCATTTAATTAATTTCACACCATTTTCTGTGTTTCCTCTTAAGAACCTGTTATGTATTTTTTTTAATTTAAATGTAACCTATCAACTCTCCGCCATGAAATGTTATATATCACTTTATTAGAGGGAATTATTAAATCTCAATTAATTCCAATGTGTGAAACCACCTATACGTGTGGTCAAACCAGGATCCTCTTTTCAAGAACATCAATATTGAAAATCCCATAACTCTAGGATCTATCCTTTTATCACACTAAGATGTTCTTCTTGCTTGGTCTCTTTCTTTTCACTTTGTGCACTTGGAGTCCCTCCTCCGGAGAGGAGTCATGACTATGTGAGAGTTCTCCTGTTCTATTATTCATGGGGTTTCCAATCACACGACCATAGTTCTTGGTGCAAGGATAAAACCTCAATCCTTGATTATCTTGGTAGGGGTTATTCCTTTATATCTATTATTTTTCATCATGTGGGGTGGGTATGATAATATTCCAACGATACGTAGATGAAACCAACTTTAATGAAGATAATAAACAGAATTTTAAAGAATGGAGGTGTTGGGAGGATGATGATAGTATTGTATTTTACCTTTGCAATTATGTTGTGAATTGTATGAGATCATGTCCACTGAAAATAGTGGTCATTGGTGGTTCTTTCTTGTGCACTAATGAAGATATGTTTTTCTAGATGATCTTTTGATTAAATGACTGTAACATAGAAACTGATTAATAATGTAAACATGGTTGATTAAATAGATTCCCGATGAATAATAACCCTTGTGTGATCACCCAAGTTAACCATATGGAATTAAGGAATATCGTTGGATGAATTTGAATTTACCCATGTTTGGTGGCTGTAGTTGTGTGAGGTGTGTTAGGGTGGGTTTTTTGTGGATTGTGTCGAATGGTTTAGTAGTCGGACTGTAGTTTTAGCCATGGTTGTGTGATGATTATTGAATAGATGAACTTTTAGGTAGTAGAAACTTCCCTTGGTTGTGTTGTGGTCGTGGGACGGACATGTACGGTGTGACTGCAATGTGTTTTGGTGGCGTGGTGTAGTGGGGTTTCAAATTAGTATTCTTGATATGTTGGGTTGGTTATTACTATTAGATTCCCAATGGTAATGGAATATTTAAATGGAATCAATTGAACATGATAACCTAAATGGTTACAATTGGGAATTATTTTCCATAAATGGGTTGTGATCTGGTTGTGGATATTTGGTATTTGTGCATGTAGGGGTAGGGTCAACAGTGTTTGTGTGCATGCTGGTTGTTGGTTTTGAGACCCTTAGGATGGGATGAGTTCTTGATTACCTATCTGTATAAAATTTATTTCTTTTTTTCTTATATACACCCCACCTATTTTGAGGAATTCAGGCCGAACACCCCCATTTCATGGGGGATGGTGTTTTTTTAAAGTTCTTATGAGTGGCTGGTTATTATCTCTTTTATACCCCCTCTCCTAGATAGCCTAATTTATTTGGGAAGGCTGTGATGACCTAAGGATTATTATAGACCAAGACACATTGGGCAGGGTGTGTTGAGGTGGGTTGGAGCAGGTGTGTGCATGTAGGTTTGTTACCTAAGTGTCTTTGGGATGAGGCCCAGATGTTTTCGGGTGTGAGGTACGATTGTTGCTTCCTAGGTGGAATCGAGATGAGGCCTAGTTGTCTGCAGGAAGGAAGCGTGGTTGTGGTGGCCTATGTGTATACGGGTAGGAAGTGTGGTTGTGATGGACCAGGTATCTGCAGGTGGGATGTGTGGTTGTTGTGGGCCAGGTGTTTGTGGGAGGGATAAACCTCTGGTTGGGATTTTCAATATGGTTGTTATTAGGGGCAGTAGGGGAACTACAATGGGATTTCTAAGAGAGTTCTGATGTGTAGGATGTTCTAAATAACCAGTTGGAAAGTTGGGTGGGGGTACCAAAATATCGATATGCTATTACTATTACTTTACCCGAGTTGAATTGTTTGGGGAGTGTGCCTTGGTGAGGTTGGCTGGTTAGTATCCTTAACAGGTGCCTTGGTTTCTACTGTATTCAATGGGACATTAGTATGTTTCCCCACTTGTGCATGATTGACTTTGGTTTCCCAACTGAGTATAATTTTATAGTCACCATACATATATAAAACTATCTTGAGGTTTCTAGGAGGGATTTGAGGACCCTGCCTCACCTAACTAGCTTATGGCATTGGGACATTAGTTGCTACTTATTTTCTTTTTATTTTTGGACTCTCCTTCAAAGTTTTCTTGTACATTGTATTTTTTTTCACTTGTGAACATTCATGTTGGAATGGATTTTTCTTTTTTTCCTTCAGTGTTTGGAGTTGTTTGGATTTTCCACATTATCTCCGGATATTGTTTCTCAAAAAAGGGTAATTCCATCAATAATATGTGATATTTCATTCCCATGGTGCTACTCACCACCTCGGGGCCTACTGAATGTTTTACTCAGGGGGTCATTATCTTGTTTTTGTCTTGAGGAAGGAATGGTGTGGAACTCTACTGGCCCTTCCATCACCTTGATGAAGGTGTGTCGTTACACTGACATTTATCATTTGTAACTAATAGGCAAACATAAATTATATCCACAAAATTATATCTCCCACAATGTAAATTTTATTTATAATTAAGTAACAACAAAAAAAGTATTTTTTATTTTTTAAATGAAATACCTTATTAGATAATTTTTTTAAAACATTAAATCCTTTCAGAGTGTTTTATTATTCTTAGAATACTTTAAATCTAATAAAAGAAATAAAATTCTATTTTCTAAATAGATTTGAAAACCTTTACAAGTTTTTATCATAAATGATTAAGTTATAATTATACTTTTACAAAGATGTATTTGTTTAAATTAACATAAAACCCTTGTTTAAACCATGAATTTGAAATATTTATTAATGAAATACCTATAGACCATAAATTAAATCATAGAAAAATTTAAATCGGTCCCTTATAATATAAGTAGTTAGATATATATATACCATTGTAAATCATACATAAAATTATATATTAATGAAAAAAATAAAATCCATGCATATAGATTCGATGATGAATGATTAATCCATATTAGTTCTAAAAAAATAGAGATATATATATATATACCTATAAATATATAAATCATCATAAATTAAACATTAAATGATAGATTGAAAAAATGATCAAACTATTTTAAAACTATAAACATAATTTGATAAATAAAAATAAACAATCGTTTTTCATTATAAGTTATAAAAACAAATAACGATATATATACACACACACACATATGTATATATATATATGTATTTAAAATTTAATCATAAGATGATAAAATTAAATCAAAACCTTAAATGTTTTTAAGAGAATAAACACACTATATATATATTTATAAGTATTTTTAAAACAGAAATAACCCTTACCAACCATAAATTAAAACATAAAATGAAAAATAAAAATAATCCTTTATGTTATGAATTCTAAAAATAGGTATATAATTAAATATATATATCTTTTTAAATATAAAATAATTTGATGTATTTGAAATAAAATCAAACCCCAAAATCCAATAATTTTAAACATAATTTGATAAAATAAAAACAATACATAATTTTATAAATTCCAAAAACAATTAGAAATAGATAGATAAACATGAATAGATATGTAAACACACACATACACACATATAAATATCATTAATAAATTTATAGAATAAAATTAAATTCTTATAGGATAATGTTAAAACATAATTTTTAAAAGTAAAATCCCTTTCTTGTAACTAGAAACTAAAGTGGAGAGGAAATATCATGCGTTCTTGGTGAACTCGAAACAAAGGAGAATTTTTTATCGGGTCTTCAAAAGAAAGGATATGGGTTCTCCCTAATATCAAATATTTATACAAAAACATATGTTCCTTGAGATTATAAAAGATTCTGATTTTTTTAAACTAAACAAAGACCCATAAAAAATACAACCATATGTAAAAATTGTTATTATATTGATTTCCATGAAAATTCAGTACTCAATTTTTTGCAAATGAGGATATGAATTTGAATTAACCCTATGAGCCAACATTGACTTCCCTGACCCCTCAATGTTTCTACTCGATGACAATGACCATTCTGTTATTTGGGTCTATGACGTCAATTGGATATGGTTTTCTTGAGTTAGACACCAGCTGATACTAGTTCGACAACGTTGTAGTTTCTTGATGTTGCAGCTCTGACGAGGTCGAGGTCTATGTTCGATGAAATATTGGGGGTGAGTGTGGTCATGGTATGGTTATTAGAGAACCATCTAAGGCCACTTTCAAAGAGGTAATATACATCCTTTGAAGGTGTGGGATGATATCGTTCGGGGGTTGCATTTGGTCTGAGGGGAGCTTGATATCAGTGTTTGGAGGTTAAAGAAAACCTCTTTCTCCGTCATTTTTTCAATTTATCATTTTGTTTTACTATTATTGTGTTTCATTTATTTTCAAAAAATATTAAATATAACTTTTATAACAATTAATTTGTCATAAAAAACTGTATAAAAAACATTTTTAATAAAATAAATTAATAGTAAAATTATCAGGATTATTATTAAATTTTAAAATGATTTTTTTTTCAAAATAACATTTTACAATGAATATTTAAGATAATTAAAATAATAATAATAAAGATAATGCTAATAATAATATCCACCAAAACACTTAATTTAAAATATTTCAATTGGGAATAATGTTACCTTATAATTTTTATACAATTTAAATATTAATAGTGAAATATTAGACAATTATATTTATATTTATTTGCATAAAGCTTCATTAAAATAATTTCTCTTAAAAATTTTACATTTTAATATTAATACTTATAATACTTGAATATATTAATTTATTTAATTTACTCAAATTCTAATAACCATAAAATATATTTGTTCTAAATAAACACATGTGTTTATTATGTGAAGTATGTTTTAACCCCAGATATCACAATGTGATGTTTTAGTATATTTTCATATATATATATTTTAAAATATTTAATATAAAATATTAATATCATACTATTATTATTTATATCATCAAAAATAAATAAATTTCTTTAATGATAAAAATAAATAATTGAATTAAAATTATAATTTAAAAATGTAATTTTAAATTGGTTTTCCTAAAAATATAATATATATAGTAAAAACATTTAAATATGAAATAAAGAATATTATATTTCATATTTTTTTAATAAAAATACATCAATTTATGAATAAATTAATTTATAAAAATAATATTTCCTTAAATAAAAAGAATATTTAAACATATTAATCAAAATAATAACTTTATTATAAAGAAATTCTGATATTCATAAATTTTTTAATTAAAAAAATTTCCTTTCAATTATAAAAAAACAAAATACAAATTTAGAATAAAAGTACTATTTTAATTTCTTGGGGTGTTTCACTAAATGGGTGATCCCAGTGTAGAAAAAAGGGTGATCAATGTAAAAGAAAAATATAATTATAACTATCCAAATGTGATAAAATTAACTATTTTATAAGAAGAAAATGTATGAAATCATCATGATAATATCCTGTATGTCACTCATCAAATGGAATAATAACATTCAAATGTAATAATATATCTCCCCTTTTCAATCCCTGTTTCCATTATCATAAAAAAATTGATTCCTATTCAATTTTGTTACAATTTTCAATTTTCAAATGTGGATTAGAAAGTATAATTATTGAGATGAAGTGGTATTGTTATGTTTTTTGGAGGATTTTATTGGATAATTGGGGGATGTATATATGTTTCTTTTTGGTAGATTTTATTTTTAATGTTGAAATCATATTCAAAATCAAATTCATTATTAGGTAAATAGTTTTGGATACTAATTATGATTATTCTTAGGTATGTATAAATTAATTTTATATCATGATAAGAGTATATGATTCTAGAATATTAAAAGGGGAAGTAGAAGGGGTTCCACACTGTGAACAAGATTATGTACTGTAGAAGTAGTTTAAGGAAGAATTATTTTTTATGTAAACTGAATACCTTAGTGTGGAAATTAATTACAAAGAGGTTTACACTAAAAAATATTTTCCATTCCATAGAAGTGAATAATTATGATTGGGATGAAAAAATGGTCTACATGACCTCATGTCGCATAGTGAGTGACTATGCCGCAGGGGATTCTTGATTTGGGATCTCCACATATTAGTGAAACTGGTTGTGCTTTTTATAGATTATAAAGTTGTTTTCTATGTTATGATACAAATATCTCACCATAAATCATCTCAGTATTAGATTTTGGTTGATATAAAAGATACATGACTTCAATGATATAGTGAATATCATATATTCAATGCCTAAAAAGATATCTTCTAGGTTTTTATGGAGAATTTTGGACCTCCACACCACAAATATTATTTAATTCCATAGTTAGGACAAAACTTTTAAGAACCATAAAATGAGTAGTTCATATTGGTTATCATGATTTCAAATGATTACTATTCCATAGAAGAGGATAGATTATTATTTGATGAACATATAAAACCCAAGACCTCTGTGCCAAGGAGATCCACCACCCCACATAATGCTCTTCTAGTTAAAAAATTATTATTGTGAGATACTGTGGTATGCCTTGTAAGACTTCATATTGAGGTGGACTTTTATATTCTCAGAAAATATAATAATTTCGAGTAACCAAGAGGATTTTGATTCATATTTGAAATTTAGTGATTATTTTAATCTATTATAACTACCATTACAAATTTAATGTTCATTATTTTGAGGTAAGATGTCTCAGGGGTTTTTTTAGTGAATAATATTTAAAATTGAAGTTTAAATATTAATATGAATTAATTTTTTAATATTGGAATTTTGTGATGATTTGAAAAGACTAAAAAATTTTGTAGAAATATTTTTGGGTGGTAAAATTATAACAAGTTGTGGATATATGAAATATAGTAAATAATATATGATAATAATAAGTAAAAGAAAGGAAAAAAATAAGAAGAGAATATAAGTGGTTTTGTGCATGTGTTGTGAATAAAAAGTAAAGCATCAACTTCTTCCTGATCTTGTTTGAAGGAGAATTAATGGATGTGTTATACAGTGAAAGTAATGTGTATTTGGAAGATTTTAGAATCTTTGACAACATATCGACACTATATTTTACTAAATATTATACCTTATTTACAAAAAAAAATATCCATATAATGTGTGGAATGAAATTATTTTTCAGATACACCATAGAATTTTCCAGAGATATTAAAACATGATTTTCGAGGTTGTACCATGATTATTATTAGTATCATGATGATTCTAGTTGATAGAGTGATCCTGAATGAATCCATATCACACCAAGGACTAGCCTTATCCTGTTGAGGTGTGATCTTTGTGAGGGTGTGTGTCTAGGTGTACTGCAACAATCATCACTTCATCTTAAACGGTGGAAAAGGATATTTCGAATGAAATTTAAAACTAGTGTTGATCATTGAATAACTCCCCTCTTAGTGTTATTTCAATTATCCTAATATGGTTTTACAATTGATATAAGAGGGAGGTTACCTTCTTTATTGTTAACTATTTTATTTCATTTCCTTTATAAGTCTCTCCATATTGATTTTAATAATCCATTGATTGGCCTTATCTGAAATTGATATTTTAAATTCAGCAAATGATATAGGTATTACTGCATTTAATGGGAAAAGTGATCATATATAAAAATATAGGATCATGTCATACCTATTTTCTATCAGTTATAATGTTTTTTAAGTTACAAGTAAATAGTTTATTGTTCAGGATAAATATGTTTATATGGTATAAATTAATAAAGGGAATTTAAAATATTAAGGTTATAAAAATAAAACTATTCTATAATATCTCCGAGAATGTGAGTTTTCAAAAGTCCAAGGAATGAAACCTACAAAATATATTTGGTATAAATATCATAATATCTATGAAGTAATGGAAAACATGAAGCAAGAAAAATTTTCGTTTTAGAGACTAAAGTATAAATATAATTAGATTCATGATGATGAAACATTTAATAGTTTCTTCACATTGGTTTATGATGTTGTGAGAATAGTCAAAGTATATAGTTAGAAGATATATGGTATTGATATTATTGAAAATATTTTCTATATATTAGTAGGTATGATTGGTTTTAATGCTCTTTATTTGGAAGAAAATGATATAATTGATATTTCTATTGATGATTTTTTATATATTTTATTATATTATTAAATGAGGAAATATGGTGCCATTAAGAATATGGTGAATATTAAAAATGAAATATCTTTTAAATCCACAAATCACAAAACATGAAACACAAATGTATTTTTTGAATAAGAATGTTTATTTTCAGATTAAAATGAATATTTGGAGGATTTTTTTATTATGTTATTTCACATATTTCAAGAAAAATGTTAAGGGGGGAAATGTATAGGGGAATTTATCCCTTAAAACTTTTTATTTGTTAAAATATTGGGGTATATGGTATAAATTATCTAAAATCCAAGAACAATAAAGATAAAGAAGTGTAATATGTTATGTATAGATGATTTACAAATATATAACATAATAAAATAAAGGTTTAATATAATGATAAGGGTAAGGTTTTCTCTAATTTTCACTGAAGAAACATATTATCTAAACAATTTATAGAAAATGATAATGGAATTGGAGTTGTGTATTCATCAAGTGGTCAATATGTAGAAAAATAATATATAACTAAATTGAATGATGAAAAGACCTAAAGTGATGAAAATAGTGGTAAACATTAAGAATAATAGACTAATATAGAATTCATACTAAAGTATGAATTAATGGAATGAATCTTAAAGATTTTCGAAAAGGATAAATAGATCTATAAATTGAAAATTGATGATAAATAAATTAACTAAAATGAATATATCATTTCAAAATAAAATTCAAAGTTTCTTGAAAACGTTAAATGGATTAAAATGTTTCTTGATGATAAAAATACTCTAAATACCATATTTTTAGTTAAATAGAAGGATAATTAAAAGGAGTTTGATAATTTACCACAAAACATGGCCAGAATATAAGGGTGTTTGAAGAAGTGTAGATCCAATATTCGAAATTAAATTTTGTAAGTTGTAGAATGTTTGAAGATGTTTGAACCTTAAAAATTGAATAGAAATAATTCTATAAAGATGAAAAGTGTGATGAAAATATTGGTAAAATGTTAGTGAAGAAAAGTAATTCATAATGAATAAGGTTACATATAAATCAAGTGATGTTCCATAATCTAGCCATTTTTGGAGCACTAACATTAGTGAAAAATATGCTGTAACTAGAGTATTTGAAAAATATGAGAAGAATTTTGATTTGAAGGGAAATGAGTTGGGATTTCACCAATTTTTATTTCAGAAAAAGTATTTAAAATTTGGTACTTTAATAAGGGTGACATAATTATAGAAAAATATTCGAAATATGTTACTTTTAAAGAGAAATATTCTCTTTATGGTTATTATTGAAATTGTTGTTGATTCAAAAATACATCAAAGATGTGTTGGTTCAATTAGTAATAATATAATAAGAATAGAATGATTAATATTAAAAGTTTGAGAGGGATTTATTTGTCTAAAAAATGAAGTTTAAAAATTGGAGAAAAACACTTGAATGAAATAAGAGAAAATGTTTTACTAACATGAGGATATCTATGGTAGGTGTGATCAACATGGTCATCATTCTTATTATTTCTTTACTATTTTTCAATCCCGAAACAATATAATTTTCATTAATCAAAATACATAAAAGAATAAGAAAAAAATGTTAGGGAAAATACATAATTATGGAATTATCATTTAAGGAACACAGAGGGGGATGTCCACATATCATTAACAATGAATTATTATACCATGTGAAAGGAGATATAAAACTCTATAAGTATGTAAAAAATTTTAAAATTACATTATGGACCTTTTGTAATGATGGTTCTCTCAAAATTATATAATTTTTCAGAACATTTATTGGGAAATAAAAGTTTAAATTAATAAACACTATTTTTGTTGATGTATTGAAACACAATCTACAAAGTGTTTAATAACTCTCCGAGGAATTAAATTTTATTTTCTTCACCATGTATGGGTTCTTTGTTAATAATATGGAATATGGAAAACAATTACCAAAGTATAGTACACTAAATGAGTCTTATTTATCGTAGATGATGCTGGAATGTAATTCTATATATGTATGAGGGAAGAAAATTAATTTTTGAATAAAATATATGTCCCTTTGGGTTAAAATATACTAAATTTTATCACTTGATGAGGAAATTATTTCTTTATTACTTTTCTAATAAGATAAATAAATTTTTTTGTTCAACATTAAAAAAGGGGTATATTGTTAACTATATTATCCCAAGAAAAAATTAAGTTAAATATAATCATAATATCATTATCTAAATAATACATCACCCAAACAATGACAAAATACAAGAATCCAAAGTTTTAGTGTCATGGAGAAAAGCTAAATATTTTTTTTAAACTTACAATCCTTTACCAATAATAAAAATCTTATAGACACAATTATAGAATTTCTGCAAGCTAAAATTATCAACATATATTAATGAATAATAAACATACAAAATATGTGATATCAAGCACCCATTAAGTGAAAATGTATTGATATTTCATTAATCATTACTAAAAAAAATATGTGAAAACATGGTAAGGTGTAATTTATGATTAAGACACAAATGGATTAATTATAGTTTTTTATAAGTTAGTATATAAGGACATGTAATCTCAACATATTCCATGAAAAAAGTTTATAGAATCTTGAGATATTAATCATGATCCAGGCATAGTATATCACATAAGAGTGTGAATAAATTAGAATCACAAAAAAATTATGTTAAGGATTTCCACTGAGATATTCACCGCATAGTATAATTGTTATTAACACATATGTATATTTTTGGTATTTTGATGATCCTACCATGTAATATTCGGAATGACAAAAAACCTCTTATATACACCTTTTTCTTAGTATTAAACATTAAATTTACCCCATGGTCTTGGGATAAAACCTATAATATGCCATTTTACTTAGGATAAATCCATCTTTATACCCTTTTTATTGGGTAAACCTGTCCATGTACCCTTTTGAGATCATGAGACATGAATGTAAACAAATTAAATGGAGGGAAATATAGTACCCCATTTTTATTATCAATACAAATTCATGCAACTTAAAATCAGTAATAAGTATATCATAATAAACCCATGAAATTATAATAGTTTTCATAAACATTTCCAAAAATTACATAACAATATTAGTCGAATATTACAGAGTATTAAAAATATAATTTCCCAATAGTAATAAAATCAAAATTAAATGAATAGTGTGATCAAAACAAAAATTTAGGAGAGATAAAATTTGGATAAAAAATAATGTGAAAATACAAAAGTTTTTCCAAAACCATTTAGAAATTATTATAAAAGGTGAATTGAATGACCTATTATTGTTTTATTCTATATATCCACTTTTATTTTGTGGGTTTATGTTTGTCACACATAATTAGGCCATTGATTTGTCCTCAATCTAATGATATGTTCTTAGTAAGGGATTTTATCTCCCACTTTTATTCAAGAATACACCCTATCTAGTCTGCTTTTGTTTTTAATTTCTAATGATGGGGTATGTTTTTGAAACTCCCCAATACAGCCCTTATGATATATAAATAATGGTATAACCTTTTATCTATCATTAATCCCCCATAAGAATAGTCGTTACCATGCCGAAATGTTTATAAGGGATTTCTTAACTCAATTTTCATTCTCTAAGTGAAACATCTATTTAATTGGTTACATTGTTCCTAGATTATGTGTGAAGGACCTATGATTGTTTTATTTTGTATATACACTTTTATTTTGTGGGTTTATGTTTTTTAAACATAATTATTTCATTTATTTGTCCTCAATCTAATGTTACATTCTTGGTAAGGGATCGTCTCTCTCTCTTTTATTCAAGAATCAACCTTATCTTGTGTGATTTTTTTAAAATTTCTAGTGATGGGGTGTGTTTTTAATCCTCCCCCATACTTCCATTATGATATATAAATAATGGGATAAGCTTTTATCTCTCATTAAGCCCTCTCAAGAACACTCGTTACCATGCCGAAATGTTTTTAAGGGGTTTTTTCTCATCTCACTTTCAATTCTATGGGATCTCCATTGTTCACCTTTTATTTCTTATATGTGGTGTAGGAGTACTACCATTTTACATATGTTATCATAGATCTCATTATATGCATTGTATTCTATGACTCTTTAAGTGGTTATTAGCTTTTTTCATATGACTCAATTGAATACAACACAGTAATGTGCTTTGTCTCAATTTTCAATTCGTTGTTACTATCTTAGTAATTGTGCACCTACTCTTTCTTATGTGGTGTAACTACTGACCATTTGAGATCCCTTTTCAATTGAAATTATATTCAATTCAAATAACCATATTATCATATCATGGATATTGTTATTGGCTAAGCCATATACATTTTACATATGGTATTTATTTTAAATGTTGTTTTGATAGTGTGAATACTGATGAATCAGTATCCTCTCTTCTATACAGTAAATTTAAATACATATTACTCTTGTATTGAATCTATGGATAAATAATGATTTGGATGTAGAGGTGGGTGGGGCCCAATATAACGCCTTGATGCATCGGTAGGTCTCATGAGACAAAATAGTTTGGCGAAAGACCCTTCGAGTTTGTTTCCAAATATCAGACGAGTTTCTACCCACAGAACTAAACCGTTTCAACGGTATTATGGTTTCATGTGCCAGATACATGACATCCAATTAATAAGAATTATTTTTATTCATTATCAGTTAGTATTATTATACATGAGGTTTTCACTATAACAAAATATATGGATGCAATTTCATTCTCAGTTTATTAATGGAATTAGTTGTCCATTTATTCACTATGCCATTTTGATTATGTCATATTTATTATGATTCACTTATTATTGTACTCATGATTCTGCTATTTTTAACCCTTACTGATCATTTGAGATCACCCCTTTCATTTTTTACCTTCAACAGGTTATGAAGAGGAGATCAATTATTGAGTTCTTGTGGATGCAGTTTTTAGTTTTTTATGTATTGTATCTTGTAACCTTTTCAATGTAATTTGTGTCACATCTATGTATCTAGTTTCTTCAAGACTACTAAAATGATTGGTCCTTTGGGATTTTTCTTTCCTTCTAACCATGCCAATATCACAAGTCACACACTGGCTCCTGTCTAGAGGGGTCATGGTGTTACAAATCAGAAGTCCTTTTTTCTTATAGTCCTATTTTTGTGCCTTGGATATAGATATTTAAGTTCTTATCCATTCGTAAATCAGTTTTAATTTTAACTTTTTGTTGTTTGGAGACACCCTTTCTTGTGGAAATAAATGATTATATCTTGGTTCATGTTAACAAATTGGTTAGAGTTCCTTTTAGCAGTTACCCATTATGTTGGGAGTTTTTTTATGATGTGGGAAATTATAGGTTCTCATGGTGGTGTTGTCTGGCTTGCACCAAGAAGTTTGGGTATATTTGTGTTAGGGTATTTCCTACATTGAGCTGATCTGAAATCAGGTCATGGTTTTAGTTGAGTTATTTTTGTGGCAGCCCACCTTTTTATAACATAACTTTCATTACATTACACAAAACTGAGGATCTTTAAGGTTTAGTGTCTTGGAAACAAGGAACATAATATATGAAAACAACATAAAACATTATTCTTAAACACTTGAAAGGCTTCTACTTAAGTTTATCCTAGGTTCGTTACTGCATCTCATAACCTGGGGACATACATCAAAAGAAAGGGTGAGCAGAAGGCCCGGCAAGGGAAACAAGAGAAACATTTTACATGTGAACTTGAGATACTTCAATAAGGTCATGAAAAGAACTTTAAGGCATGAGAAAGAAATCATGAGGCATATCATAATAAAAATAACGTTTTTCATAACTTTAAGATGTGGCTACGACATTTTACAAATATAATCATTTCTGTTTCACCAAGGTCCATCCCAAAGGTGTCAATAAAAATTACCAAGGTTATTCACCAAGGTATGAGTCTAAATGGTCATCTCTATAGATTAAGTCTTTACCCAATACATTGAAGCGCTATCAGGGCGCACCCTTAAATTTGTCTTTATCATCATCTGATCCACATATATCATCATCAATTATTTCATAAACAACCCATATAGCATAAATGAAATGTGTTTCATTTCATAATCTTAACATTTTAAAAACTACTTTAAAGACATGATCTTTGTGTCACTTTAAAACACACAGAAAAGGAAGGTGGATCTCATGTATGTAAATAACAGAATTTAAAATAGAAAAACTTGGTATATATGTGAATACCTCTATAAGAGATAGAGATTTGAGTATTCAATTAATAAAATAAACTAACTTTAGAAAAAGAGAGATACATTTTGAGACGGAAATTCTGCAGCATAACAGCTATGTTACGAGGTTTTAAAAAACATTTAAAAGAGAGGGGACATGTGTCACCCACTCATAAATGATCCCTAAAAAATTAGGGGAATAGAATATAAAGGATTTAAGAACATGGTAATGAAATTTTAAGGACATACCATTTGAGATGAAAAACAAGGAAGGAAGAAAAAAATTAGATTTCTCTTATGAAAATTCGGTAGCCTAACGCCATCACTTAAACTTCAACAAAAATGAATTGACAAGGTCAAATAGGGTCTCTCATCACATGAACATAAAAGTTCAGTATGAAAGATATAGAGATCATACCCCAACATAATAAAAAGAAGCTTTAAATACTTGACATGAAAGTAGAACTTTGAAAAATGATAAGGGTGAAAGAATCCCTTAAAAATTCGGCAGCCTAACAACGCCACTTAAACATTCTTAAAACGAATTGATGAGAGAAAGAGGGGGTATATCATCATATGAAAATGAAAGGGGCAGTAATATTAATATATAATAACATCCTCCATCATAAGAACATGGAAAATAAAAGAAATGACATAAAAGAGATTACTTGAATAGAAAGAGAGAGGTCAGATCCCTTACTTTAAAACGTAACTCTTAAAACTCAATGGTTTGGACCTTGAGGGCTTGGGGGAACCTTGGGATGACTCCTTGGGAGGTAATGAGACCAGAGATTTATTGGGGGATAGTTGGGAGTGAAAACTAAAGGAGGAAAGGGTGGGTATTTATAGGGAAGGTGAGGTGATACTTTAATAATTTCAAGGGACACCTCACAAGTGGTTTTCTCAAAACCATGGGCTCTCCCATGGTAGTTTCCATGGAGTTAGGCCAAATGGGGTCCCCAATACAATAATGAATCACCTTTGGTCGGCCAACCCATAAAATATCTCATGACATCATCATGACACAATTATGATGTCATTAAACATACCGAAACCCTAAAACTGCATTTCTACTATTCACTGAAAATTCATCTTTCTCAGAAAAATCCCAAAATTTTACCTTATCCAAATATCGATGCTCTGATTACAAAAAAAGTCCATTTTATAAAAAAAATTCAAATTATTTTTAATTTAATTTTTAATTACAAAACACTATTCACCCAAAACACTAATACTTGACTAATAATTTAAGAAACCATTATTTACCCATTTTATTGAATCACATTACTTAATCAAGGTGTATAAATTATATTAAAACTTTTTTTAAGTGAGATTACTAATCCATTTGGTCACATTACTAATTCTAAGCATAAAATCACTATTCATAATTTACTATTCATCAAAAATTATGTTGATCTTATTGGACTCCAAATTCCTTACTGAACACTTTTGCAGAAGACCATTTTTTGAAAATCATTACACATCATTTATTATTTAAGGTTTACATAAATATTTTAAAATATCTTTTTTTTTCAAAATTCATCAATAAAATACATCCTAAAATTATCTAAACATTTGAAATTTCACAAACATCACTAAAAGAAGAAATCTCTATTTATTCATCCCAAAGGATTACACAAAGAATCTATGGTCTTGTCACATAGCCCCTTATAACACCAGCATATAACCTAAGTGTAAGGTGTGCTATGGTGATATAATCTGAGGGAGGCTCAGATAACATTGCCCTAGTAGTAATCTCTACTAACATGAACTTCTCCCGCAGGCGTTTCTATTCAAGCTAGACACGATGGAGTTCGGATTGGGCTTGGTCCAAAGCGAAGCCCAAAGATGCCACCTCCTTCCCAAGCTCTGATAAGTGGGCTTCATAAGGTTCGTGTCTACTGGATGAAGCCATCGACTCCTCTTTCTGCATTAACCATTAACATCTCTATTAAATCGTTAAGAGTAAGTTAATATGCTATTCAAAAAGTTTTGGTCGTTACATTCTTCTCCCCTTAAGAAATTTTGTCCCCAAAATTTTATACTTGAGGCCTAGTAAAAAAGGTGAGGGTACTTTTGCTTCATTGTTTCCTCAGGCTCCCAAATCGCTTCTTCATACTTATGATTCCTCCACAACACTTTCACAAGGTGGGTATTCTTGTTTCGCAGAACCTTGTCACTACGGTCTAAGATCTCCACTGGCTGCTCTTCATAAGAGAGGTCATGTTCCTGTTGTACCACCTCTGGGTTCAGTACATGCGAAGGGTCGGGTATGTACTTCCTCAAGAGAGATACATAGAAGACATTGTGAACTTGAGATAGGTTTGGTGGAAGTGCTAGACGATAGGCCACTGCTCCTATGCGATCTAGGATTTCATAGGGGCCAATGTACCTAGGGCTGAGCTTCCCTTTCTTCCCAAACCGCATGGCTCTCTTCCATGGAGAAATTCGATGGAAGACTTTGTCGCCAACACCAAACTCCAAGTCCCTTCGACGGTTTTCAGCATAGCTCTTCCGCTGACTATGAGCAGCCTTTATGTGTGGTAGGATGGCATGAACCTATTCTGTCATCTCTTGCAAAAGATCAGGCCCAAGAATCTTTCTCTCACCAGTTTCATCCCAACAAGTAGAAGTTCTACATCGCTTTCCATACAGAGCTTCATAGGGTGCCATCTGAATACTCGAATGGAATCTATTGTTATAAGAGAACTCAACTAATGGGAGGTGTTGATCCCATCCACCATTAAATTCCATTGAGCATAATATCAGCATGTCTTCGAGTGTCTGAATAGTCCTTTCAGATTGACCTTCTGTTTAAGGATGATAGGCTATACTAAAATTCAATTTAGTATTCAGAGTATGTTGAAGACTTCTCTAGAATTTTGATGTGAATCATGGATCACGATTAGGAACGATAGATAGTGGTACCCCATGCAGCCTTACCACTTCCTTTACGTATATATTGGAAAGTTGATCGAGAGAGAAATCTTCCTGGATAGGGATATAATGGGTGGTCTTGGTGAGACGGTCCATAATAACCCATACCGAATTATTTCCTTTGGATGTTTTCGGGAGACCAGTTACAAATTCCATAGTGATATTATCCCACTTCTATACTGGTATGGGTAGCGGTTGTAATACCCCTTTAGGAAGTTGTTGTTCTGCCTTTACTTATTGACACACCAGGCACCTTGTAGTGTAATCAGCAATATCCCTCTTCATGTTATACCACCAATAATGATCATGAAGGTCTCTATACATTTTTGTGCTTCCCGGATGAATAGAGAAAGTAGAGCTATGAGCTTCATCCATCAGTTATTTATTTATCTCCAGAATAGATGGAACACATAGTCTTGTACGAAATTTCAATACACCTTCTTGATCAATATTGAAATTAGGGAACTTTCAATCCTTTACAGCCTCTAACTTCTCCTGCAGAAAAAGATCTTCTTTTTGAGACTTCTTGATATTCTCTAGTAATGAAGGTTGAGAAATCATTTGGGATAAGGTTGATGATGTCCCTTCCCTTACAATTCCAATGTCCAGTTTTACTAGATCTTTAATCAAGGGATCTCCTAGGATCCTCATTGTTGCCAAAACAATAGGATCTTTCCTGCTTAACGCATCCGCGTCTTTGTTTGCTCTTCTAGGGTGATAATTAATTGAACAATAATATTCTTTAATAAGCTCCAACAATCTCCTTTGTCTCATGTTCAATTATTTCTAGGTGAAAATATACTTTAAACATTGGTGGTCAGTGTATATATCAAATTTATCCCCATAAATATAGTGCCTTCATATCTTTAGAGCAAAAACAACTGCCGCTAGCTCTAGATCATGCATAGGATAATTCTACTCATGAATCTTCAACTGTCGAGATGCATAAGTAATTACCTTGTAATTTTTCATAAGGACGCACCCAATCCCTTTCAGAGATGCATCGCTAAAAATAACGAATCCTTCTCCGATAGAGGGTAGTATTAATACAGGTACAGTAACCAATCTCTTCATCATCTGTTGGAAACTTTCCTCACGTTACTTTGTCCAGATGAACTTATCCCCTTTTCGAGTCAACTTGGTTAGCGGATTAGAAAGCCGTGAAAATTATTTCACAAACCTCCTATAATATCCCGCTAAACCAAGGAAACTACGAATCTAAGTTACTGTTGAGGGTTTAGGCCACTCCTCCAAAACCATTGTCTTTGTAGGGTCAACCGAGATTCCCTCATTAGTTATGATGTGCCCCAAGAAATCCACTTGTTATAACCAAAAATTACACTTGCTATAACCAAAAATCACACTTGTTGAACTTTCCAAAGAGCCTCTACTTCGGCAGAGTTTTCAAAAAAACCTCAGATGATCTTCATGCTCTTCATGACTTTTTGAATATATCAAAATATCATCAATAAAAACTACCAAAAAGTTATCAATGTAGTCCTTAAATACTCTATTCATCAAATCCATTAAAATAGCAGGAGCATTAGTCAAGCCTAAGGGCATAACAGTAAACTCATAATGCCCATATATTGAATGGAAGGCAGTTTATGGAATATCTTCCTTCTTCACCCTCAGTTGATGATAACCAGATCGAAGGAAAATCTTGGAGAATAATTGAGCCCCACAAAGTTGGTCAAATAAATCATCAATTCTTGGAAGAGGGTATCTATTCTTCACTGTGATCCCGTTTAGTTCTCTATAATCAATTCATAGCCGCATTGATCCATCCTTCTTCTTCACAAAGAGAACTGGTGCTCCCCAAGGAGACACACTATATTGGATAAAACCCTTCTCCAACAAGTCTTAGAGTTGTTTCTTTAACTCTTCTAGCTCCACATTTTCCATTCTATACGGGGTCTTTGATATCGGTTGAGATCCATGTACGAGTTCAATGAAGAACTGTACGTATCTTTCTGGGGGAGGTCCAGGTAACTCCTCAGGAAATACATCCATGTATTCCTGAACAATCGGAACATCTTCTATTTGTATACTCCCTTTTCCTTCTTCATCGTCATCGATTAACTCCATAAAGAAAGCTATAGGAGGTGCTTCTATATAGGGATCAGTTTGGGATATCTCTCCTTGGAAGATAATTGTAGGTCGTTCATTCAAGGGTACTGAGATTTCCTTACTTCTGCATTTGATCTTAGAATTATACATTGAGAGACAGTCCATTCCTAGTATAACGTCAAATTCCAACATTGGAATGACTACTAGATTTGCGATAAGATTGTGCTCACTGATGTAAACACTAGAGTCTCTAAACACTGTTGATGCATGGATAATCCCACTTGAGTCTTGACAGATAATTCTACCTCAAGCAGTTCAGGGATTGATTCTATATTCTTTGAAAACTTGGAGGAAATAAAGGAATGCGTAGAACCAGAATCAAACAAAGTACTTGCTAGTTTTGAGAGGACAACAAGTGTACCTACTACCACATCATTCAGAACTTCAACTTCAGTTGTTGTGATAGCAAAAGCACGACCTTGATCCCTTGGCCTTTTTTGAGGTTGATGGTGATTCCCCTCCACTACCCTCAGATTTGGACAGTGATTAGCAAAGTGACCAAGCGGTCTAAACTTGAATCATTTGACTTCGGGTAGGGCGGGAACCATCTTTCCTCTATCATTAGTGTTGGAAAGTTGAGGCTTCACCTCATAATGACAATTCCGAGCTATATGGACTTCTCTTACACACTTGTATCACTAGCCACTTCCGATCAAGCAGTGCCCCAGATGCTTCTTCCCAAATTTATTTCATGTGGTAAGTTGAATTTGCTTTCCACCTCTTCCCTGATCAAAAGTCTTCCCCAGACTGGGCTCCAACGATCTCTTCTTGTTATTTGATTTATGAGACCACTGTGTCTCACCAAACTCTATCTTGACTTTCATTGCACTCCGAACGATCTCATCATAGCTATCGTAGTCCTGGTTGGCTATATTCTTCCATAGATGAGGTCTCAGTCCACCGAAAAATCTGTCAACCTTCCCACTCAGATCCATGACAAAGCTAGAGGTATATCGTGAAAGTCGGGTAAAGTTCATCTCATAGCTTCTGATAGATTCGTTCTCCTTATGCTTTAGCTCGAGAATCTCTTTCTCCATTATCGTTCTCATGGAACGAGGGAAATAATTATTAAAGAATATTCCCCTGAATTCTTCCTAATCCATAGCTTCCATCTCTCCTCATGGCTTCATGTTTTTGATCAGTGACCACCACTGATCAGCTTCTCCCTCTAGGCGGTAAACAGCAAGGGTGCCATTTTCTTATTCTGAACAATGAATTACAAAAAATATCTTTTTAATGGATCTTATCCATTGTTCCAAAACCAATGGGTCAGTAGATCCACTGAATGTTGGTGGTCGTTGACGCATGAAGGACTCAACATAATGTTGTTCCCTTCGTGGTGAGATCAGCCTCTCAGCTTGATTCCAGTGGTTACTCATAACTTGAGTCAGTTGGATCATCATTCGCAAGAATGTTTCCATTCCGGCTTCCATCGGAGGTCCGTCAGCACAAGGTGCATTGCGGTCACCATCTGCACGGTTCCTCCTATTTCCTGAAATTTTCTAAAAGAATAAAACCTTAGTGAGAAACATATTTCATTTATGAATCTTTTAACTAAGACTTCATGCTTAGACAATTACATTTCTCTATAATTCCTTCATAATGATTCATAAAAAGCTTGTGATTAACCAAACATATCCCCCAGGAGTGTCATAACCAAGAGTGCAGCAAGGCCCGTTATCGTGCACTAGTTCCCGTTCGATTCTAGCGCAAAGCAGTGTTTTCGGCTTTTACCCCTATGTACATCTGTGCCAGAGCCGCCTCTACCTGGTCGTATCCAAACAGGGATGTCTTTTTTTGATAAACCACTTACTCAATACTTACCAAAATACCAGGAAGTTTTCCTGTATTTAAACTTTTCTATAGGGTCCTTCCTAATGTTATTATATCCTAATTTCCACAAATAACTAAACTATCCTTTGATACCAACTGTGGCATCTCGCCTTTTTATAACACAACTTTCATTACATTACACAAAACTGAGGATCATTAAGGTTTAGTGTCTTGGAAACAAGGAACATAATATATGAAAACAACATAAAACATTCTTCTTAACCACTTTAAAGGATTCTCCTTAAGTTCATAATAGGTTCATTACTGCATCTCATAACCTAGGGACATACATCAAAAGAAAGGGTGAGCAGAAGGTCTAGTAAGGGAAACAAGAGAAACATTTTACATGTGAACTTGAGATACTTCAATAAGGTCATGAAAAGAACATTAAGGCATGAGAAAGAAATCCGGAGGCATATCATAATAAAAATAAAGTTTTTCATAACATTAAGATGTGGCTATAACATTTTACAAAGACAATCATTTTTGTTTCACCAAGGTCCATCCCCAAGGTGTCAATAAAAATTACCAAGGTTATTCACCAAGGTATCAGTCTAAATGGTCATCTCTAGAGATTATGTCTTTACCCAATGCATTGGAGCGCTATCAGGGTGAACCCTTAAATTTTTATTTATCATCATGTGATCCACATATATCATCATCAATCATTTCATAAACAACCCATATACCATAAAATAAATGGGTTTCATTTCATAATCATAACTTTTTAAAAACTGCTTTAAAGACATGATCTTTATGTCACTTTAAAACCCATAGAAAAGGAAGGTGGGTCTCATGTATGTGAATTCTAGAATTTAAAATAGAAAAAATTGGTATAAATTTGAATACCCATATAGAATAAAGATCTTTGAGTATTCACTTAATAAAATAAAATAATTTTAGAAAAAGAGAGAGACATTTTTAGACGGAAATTCTACAGCATAACGGCTATGTTACGAGGTTTTAGAAAACATTGAAAAGAGAGGGGAAATGGGTCACCCACTCATAAATGATCCATAAAATAGTAGGGGAATAGAATATATAGGATTTAAGAACATGTTATTGAAATTTTAAGGACATCACATTTGAGATGAAAAACATGGAAGGAAGACAAAAATTAGATTTCACTTATGAAAATTTGGCAGCCTAACGGCGTCACTTAAACTTCAAAAAAAAATGAATTGACGAGATCAAGTAGGGTCTCTCATCATATGAATATAAAAGTTCAGTATGATAGATATAGAGATCATAACCCAACATAATAAAAAGGAATTTTAATGACTTGACATGAAAGTAGAACATTGAAAAATGAGAAGGGTGAAAGAATCCCTTAAAAATTCGGCAGCATAATAGCGCCACTTAAACATTCTTAAAACGAATTGATGAGAGAAAGAGGGGGTATCTCATAATATAAACATTAAAAGGGAAGTAATATTAATATATAATAACATCCTGCAACATAATAACATGGAGTATAAATGAAATGACATAAAAGAGATTACTTGAAAAGAAAGAGAGAGGTCGAATCCCTTACCTTAAAACGTAACTCTTAAAACTCAATGGTTTGGACCTTGAGGGCTTGGGGGAATCTTGGGATGAATCCTTGGGAGGTAATGAGACTAGATCTTCGTTGGGAGATAGTTTGGAGTGAAAAATAAAGGAGTAAAGGGTGGGTATTTATAGGGAAGGTGAGGTGATACTTTAATAATTTCAAGGGACACCTCACAAGTGGTTTTCTCAAAACCATGGGCTCTCCCATGGTATTTTCCATGGAGTTAGGCAACATGGGGCCCCCAATACAATAATTCATCACCTTTGGTCGGAAAGCCCATAAAATATCTCATGACATTATCATGAAACAGTTATGATGTCATTAAACATACCGAAACCCTAAAACCGCATTTTTACTATTCACTGAAAAATCATCTTTCTCAGAAAAATCCCAAAATTTCACCTTTACCAAATATCGATGATCTGATTACAAAAATAAAGTCCATTTTATAAAAATAATTTTTTTATTATTTTTAATTTATTCATTAATTAAAAAACACTATTCACCCGAAAAACTAATACTTGACTAATAATTTATAAAACCGTTATTTACCCATTTTATTGAATCACATTACTTAATAAAGGTGTCTAAATTATATTAAAACTTTCTTTATGTGATATTACTAATAAATTTGGTCACATTACTAATCCTAAGCGTAAAATCACTATGCATAATTTACTATTCATAAAAAATTAAGTCGATCTTATTAGACTCCAAATTCTTTACTGAACACTTTTGCAGAAGACCATTTTTTGAAAATCAATACACATCATTAATTATTTAAGTTTTACATAAATATTTTAAAATATACTTTTTTTCAAAATTCATCAATAAAATACATCCTAAAATTATCCGGAAATTTCAAATTTCACAAACATCACTAAATGAAGAAATCTCAATTTATTCATCCCAATGGATTACAAAAAGAAGATATGGTCTCGTCACATAGCCCCTTATAACACCAACATATGACCAAAGTGTAAGGTGTGCTATGGTGAGAGAATCTGAGGGAGGCTCAGATAACATTTCCGTATTAGTAATCTCTACTAACTTGAACTTCTCCCGCAGGCATTTCTATTCAAGCTTGACATGCTGGAGTTCGGCTTGGGCTTGGTCCAAAGTGAAGCCCAAAGATGAAACCACCTTCCCAAGCTCTGATAAGTGGGATTCATAAGGTTGGAGTCTACTGGATGAAGCCATCGACTCCTCTTTCCGTATTAACTATTAACATCTCTATTAAATCGTTAAGAGTAAGTTAATATACGATTCAAAAAGTTTGGGTCGTTACAATTGTGGTGGGTGGAACCATCATATTTTCCACATTCGTTTTCATTATGGTTTCTCTTAGAGTTTATTGGGTGTTATTTTTGGAGTGAATGGTCTCCCAAAGGTTCATGGTTTCATTCAACTTCTTTCATGTTTTCAAATGATTCATGTTACTTATGTTTCTCAGTGACTTTATGGGGGACGAAAGTGTTTGTGGTGGGGAGATTTGTCATATAATAATCATTTAATTTATTAGGTTTTATTCTTTCAGTGGACTTGGTTTTCTTGTATGGGGTTCAGGTTGATTTCTCAGTTTTAATTATTGAGTTTTGATGTTATTTTCAGCTGATAGTAAGTGGTGAACAATTCTCAGATAGTTAGGGAAAACCGTGTTCCATCTTCCAAGAAACCATGAAACATGTGTTGATATTTGATAGTGGAATTTATTTTAATGAACCAAGGTTTTATCAAAGGAGATTCCCTTTTTATCATTATGAAATATAATCACAATAAAGGACAACAAAATGAACTACCATGTACTATGTGACATTTAAATATAATATTGTCACTTATGTGATTTGAATTTTGAAAATTTTACACACACGGTTGTGACTAGTATTATGCTTGGATTTTGATGGAACAAACATGATTTTTGGTGAATAATAACCAACCCTTTTGAATAATAATCTAAACATAGGAGTATTAATATGAACCTTATGAATATTAAATCATTCAAAATAATAGTAACCTCACTCTTGAGTGTATAAATAAACTTTATTCATCGTATAAGTGATAATATGGCCATAGTAAAAGTATTAGTATTTTTAAAAGTAATAAGTAAATAATTAAAATCAATTAAATAATTTAAAAGAAATTGTATATTACCTAAAATGAGTTCATAAAATAACAATTTTATGTCTTATAGTTTTAAGATAATTTTATAATACCTTATATAATTTTTGAAAGTATTATAAAATAAGTTATAGGTTTAAAATTTGTAATTTTCAAGTAAATTATGATTTTCATAAAAAAATAAATCAATAATATTTATATTTCATTTTTGAAAAATGGATTTAATTTTTTTAATATACACGTCAAAAATGGGTAGGGTTAATTTTTGGGATTTTTCAGAAATACACGAATTTTTTATGAAGAGTGAAACATGTTAATTTAAAAAAACGATAAATACATTAATTTCCAAGTCATGGGTGATTTTCTATAGTTTTAAGAACCATTAATTCAAACTGAAATGAAAATATCACTATTTTTGTTCATGTAATCATATCTATTTTTGTCTTATGGATATATAATAAACTAATGATTAAAATATTAAGAAAACCCTCCTCCCCTTCACTATAAAACTACCCACACATCCCTATTCTCTTTACACCTCTAAAGACTTGTGACTTCCCTATATTGAACCCAAATATCTCCCAAATATCCTACTCCGTGTCCATCAGCCCTTGGTATCCTCAAAATACCAAATCCCCTCCCCTTAATAGGCTCTCAAGCAAGATTAAATCAAGAGGTAAATTCCTTTTTCTTTTCTTTCATTTTCTTTTCATGTTCCTTTGTTCTCTTTTCTGTCCTATCCTCTCCCCATCCAAATGGTATGAAAATATTAGTACCATACATGTAATGGAATTTTTTGATGCTAATCTTATGATTCATTATCATCTCTCATTTCCCCTTATTTTATATGAATGAAATGAAAACACCGTATGAGATTGTTAATTTATCACATTCAAGGATGACAAGTTGTCAATTTCAATTACCATCTTCAAATCTGGTCATGAAACCATTTTTATGGTTTAACCAGACTATTAAATTTTTCTTTTATCTTATTTTATGGTCTGGAATCATTTTTCACATGTGATGTAAAATAATAATACAAAAAAAGTTAATAATTATCAAAATCACCAAATTAATCCAATCATTTGTCATTAATGTTTTATATAATGATTCAACTTCACTAAATATAACCAAGTGATTTTTATAACAAAGTAATCTTATGGAAGTTTTCTATTCTCATATAAATTCAATTCATGGGATACAATTCTCATCATACATGTTTATCCAAACATGAATATAACTAATCTAATCATTAAACCCAAGGAAGAAAATGCCCCCAAATAATAAAATTGAACCTATAAACACATAAACATGGACATGGATGAACATAATAAAGTTATAATAAATAAATAAAAATTAGTGGAGGTTCATAAATTATAAATTAATGAACCTAATTTTATTATTCACGTCATTAAGATCAAGAAAAAAAGACCATCATACTTAAGGTAAGGGATCCTCTCTTTCACACATTTCTTCAAGAATATAATTTATGTTATGTCATTTTACGTGTAGTCCCTAATTATGGTTAATGATTTATAAACTCCCCCATAGTTCAACCATTGTTTATAAAATAAGATAAACCCAATTATCTCTCATTAATCCCTCCTAAGTACACCTCATTCCATGATGATATTCTGTAATGGATTCTACCCGAACCTCCTACATTCCTCTGGGTTGCTCTATCTTTATTTTAAAAAAAATGATGTTTTCTTTTCATTTTATGTAAAACTACTATATAATTTGAATATTATCTATACTCATTTTTTAGATCCATCCCTCAATCATTTTCAGGAATACATATATTTTTAAATGATTTCCTCCTCAATACTTCCCTATAAGCAAACACGTTTTAAGGGAAATTCCCGGATTCTTACACAATTTCAAGTACAATATACGATCTATTTTTAAGAAATATTTGTATTTATAAAACAAATATTTTCATCATGAAAACCATTTTGGTTCACTTCAATTTTTATATAAATCATTATGCCCTTTCGATTTTAAATGATCTTGGATATTTTTATTTGACTGTATAAAAATGTTTTAATTATAATGTCTCTTAAAAAATATTTTAGAAGTTATCACATAAATTTGGCTTCACATATTATGATGTATTCCTATTATACATTATTAATTTCCATTATTCATCTAATTCCATTTTTTCATGGACACTTGTATGAAAAGGCCATTAAATTATTCTTTATGGCTTGATTAGGATACCCATTTCTTTCCACGAGTACACTTATGTTTATGTATGATTCATCATGTGGAAAGAATAGTCATGAACATGTTAAGATGGGTGACCCCAGATAGTTCTCTATTGAATTGGGTATAGTTGAGTCTCATGTGACGTTATGTGCAACAGTCGTGGAGGTTAGCCTTGACTCGTGCTACCATGTGCAATTGTATTTGGGTTTAACCTTGACTTGTGCTCCTCTATGTGAAACAAATCTTGAATCCTGAAAAAGTCTTGTTTTATGTTACTGACACATTATTATGACTCCATTTTTATATTATCCATTGTTTATATGTTATTATTTAACATGTTATATGCCTTTTTATATCATTATTCCATGACTTTTAAACCATGTGCTAATGCTTTTTTACTATGATTTTCTCTTACTGGGATTTTTATAATCTTTTTGTTCATATTATACACATGTTATATTACAAAGATGTATGAGTAAAATGGAAGGTATGAGATCATTATGGATATTAAATACAAATTTGATTTTATATAGTTTAATTATGTACCAATTCTTACAAGAAACAAGTCTTTACAATCCTTGGAATGTAATTTGATGTTTAATTATGCTTAAAATCCTGTAATGATATATGTAAAAGGCTAGGGTTTTTATAGTTGGTATGAAAGGATGGTATAGTTATTTTTGGATATTATGAATAGATCACTTTAGTAAGAACCTTAAGGATGAGGCTAATTATAATAAAACTCCCTTAAATTTTGGTATGTATAGTGTAAGTGGTTTATCAAAAAGATGTGTAATTGTTTGGATTCAAACTGGTAGAGGTGGATCTATGAAAAATGTATCTAGGGGTAAATCCAGAAAACTCTACATTATGATGAACTCAAATAGGAACTTGTTCATAACAACGGGCCTTACTTCACTCTTGGTTTGACACTCCTAGGTGATATTCTTTGGTAAATTCATGAGTTTAGTACAAACCGTTATTAAGGGAATAAAAAATTCCCATAAGAATATAATTTAATAAATATATCAATGAAAACATATATTTAAACCTATCGAATTACAAGTTAGGATATACATCCCCTTTACAATTTTATCCTTTTATGTTCAAGTTTTTTTCCTCAATATCTATGTATTCAAGACCTCTAATTGTGTGTTATTTTTCTTAGATGATGTTAGGAAATATAAGAACACATTCCAACAATCAGTGTGATGGTGAATGTGAAGATTTCATTAATGATATGCCAAATATGATGGGTGTGGGTGTTCAAAACGTCATGAAAGTACTTACATAGCTGACTCATGTTATGAATAATAACTTGAATCATGTGAAATGCCCTCCTCCCGAAAGGAAATAGAAAGATGTCATAGAATCCATCATGTGGAAAATCTATCCCATTTTTAGTGGATATTCTGATCTCCTCCGCACATAACAGTGAATTAACTCCATTGAAAAGATATTTATGTTCTCTAGTGCTCCCAAGAAGATAAAGATGTGCTAGCGGTCTATCATTTTGATGGGGAAGCTGATCAATGATGGACAATGATCAAGAATATGAATCCCCAGGAGAAAATGGACTCCTTGGATTAGGAGGAATTCAAGAGAATGTTTTCAATAAATATTTTCCCTAAACCCTCCATCTCAAGATGGAAAAAGAGATCCTTAGACTCAAGAAGAAGGAAGATGAGCCAATCAGGGTGTTTGAAGAAATATTTAAAAGCCTTGAAGGTATGCCTATTGATTTTTCATGAGTACTAAAAGAAAGTTGGATCACTTCTTTTGTGGACTAAACATGAGTCTATGAAAAGCATTGGGGATTCGAGACTTCGACATGTATGAGTAGATTGTCTTTTGTTCCCTTATGTTTGAAATGTATATTTGAGACTCTTAGTGGTATCATGGGGCCAGAGACAAAAAGAGGAAAATAGAATCAAATGTCGATGATTATGCAAATAAATTCCATTATGGAAATAATACTGACCATCCCACATGTAAATATTGTGGGAAGAACCATCCTAGTAACTGTTCAAAAGGAATCGAGAATTGTTTCAAATGTGGTTTGATTGGACATCTGCCTAAAAACTGTTGAAGGGATATAAAGAATCCCGCTAATGTGGAAAAATAAAGGAAGGATAAAATAAACTCTCAACCAGTGGTGTAGTATTATAATTTCACAGAGTATGGGAATTATGGGAACAATTTCCCCAATTCAAGGGTTGTCGGTGGAAATGAACAATAACCCCCAAATAAATAAGGAAGGGCTTATGCTATCACTCTTGAAGAGGTGGATCTAGAAAACAATGTGGTAAAAAATTATTCTAGTTATTCATTAAAGAATATATAATGTAGTATTTGATTCTGGTTCTATGCATACTTTCATATCTTTAAAGTTTAGTATAACTATTCAAATTTCACCTCAAAATTTGAAGGATATGGTTTTTGTGATAACAACTAATGGAGAAATTATTGCGTCAATGGTTTATAAATCCTCCCCGGTAAATGTTTGTAGGATGAACCTCCTTGAAAATATTGTCATACTTACTTAAGTAGAGTTTGTTGTTATATTGGGCATCAGTTGGCTATGTTTATAAAAATCCAACATCAACTATTTGGAAAGGGAGATCACTCTTCACATCCTAAAGAATCCTCCAATTATATACAAGTTTAAGGAAGAAGATGATTGTCCTTAAAAATCATTTTCTCAAATATGGATATTAATTCCATATGAGAGAGCATGTCTAGAAAAATATTTGAGACAAAGGAGATAATCATGCTTGAATACAATCCCATTATGAGAGATTAAAATTCTATATTCCCTAACGAGTTTCTTGGGCTTCCTATGGATCAAGAGGTTGAGTTCTAAATTTAACATATTCTTGGATCCCTACCTTTATCAAAGAAAACTTATAGAATGGCCACTTTAGAGTTGAAAGAGATGAAGAAGTTGTTACACAAGAATCTGTATAAGGGTTTTATACACCCGAGTGCTTCACCATGGGGTGTCCCCATCCTCTTCATCAAGAAGAAGGACAGATCACTACGCCTCTGCATTGATTGTCATGAGATCAATAAAACCATGATAAAGAACAAGTATCCCCTATCACAAATAGATGAATTGTTCGATTAGATTCATTGGGATAATTATTTCTCTAAGGTGGATCTTCAATCAGGATATCACTAATTAAAGGTGATGATATAATATTTTCCCAAGACTTCCTTTCGAATGTGGTATGGACACTATTAGTTTTTAGTGATTCTATTAGGGCTCACTAATTCTCTATCAATTTTAATGGATTTAATGAATATAGTCTTTATAGATTTTCTCAAAAAAGTTGTGGTAGTCTTTATTGGTGATATTATGATATAATCCAAGTGAAAGGAGGAACATGTAGAACATTTGAATACTATGCTATAGAATTTAATAAGGGAGAAGATATATGCAATGTAAGATAAATGTGAGTTCTAGATGAAGGAAGTATCATTCTTTGGCCATGTTATCACCAAAAATGGATATCTTTAGACCCTTCCAAGACAAATGCAATTGAAGAGTGGCCAAGACCAATATCTGTAATGACGATCCATATCATTCTGGGTATAGGTGAATATTATCGACGATTTGTGAAGAACTTATCATGATTTTCAAACCCAATGACCAAGATGACATGGAAGGGATTGAATATTTTCTAGACTCTATTATATGAATATTTCTTTAAGGAGTTGAATGAGAGTCTTATAAATATGACAATACTCCCATTCCCAATAAGCGGGGAACTCTTTATTGTATATAGTTATGCTTAAAAAAGTGATTGCCTACTCTTCAAGGTAGATAAAAATCAATGAGGAAAACTATCCTACGCCTGATATAGAGTTGATGATTGTGATCTTTGGATTAAAAATCTAGCAGCATTATCTCTATGGGATGAAGTGTGAGACATATAATGATTATAAGATTCTCAAATATATATTCACACAGAAAGAGATTAATATTCTATAGCTTATATAGATATATCTCATAAAGGATTTTGAATTCTCAATCCACTAACACCCCGGTATGGAAAATGAGGTGGGAGATTCTCTAAGTAGAAAAGATTCTGCATCATTATCAATGATGAGAATTTAAAAGGATCCAATTTTCATAGATTTTCATATTATGGGCATGGGAATCATTAAGGGAGGAACATCATTGATCCTTTGTCAAATTATTTCACAACCATCTCTCATGGAGAAAAAAATGGATGCTCAAAGAAAATATGTGGAAATTTTGAAATGGGTGGAAGCCATTAGAAATGGGAAATCCTCTAAGTTTAGGATTGATGATGAAGGATTTGTAAGATTTGGTTCACAATTATTTGTACCATCTAATCTAGAGGTATAGAAATAGATTTTGAATGACGCACATAGATCAACCTTATCTATTAACCTAGGGAGCATAAATATGGGTCAAGATGTCTGAGACAACTTTTTGTGGGACAATATGAAGAAGGAGATTGATGCGTATAAATAAAAAAACCTGGTATATCAAAACTGAAGGATGTGAGATAGAAGTCTAATGGGATGATGCAACCACTACCGATACTAACATGGAAGTGGGAGAACATCACCATGGAATTCCATACTAGACTTCCAAGGATATCTAGAGTAAACAATATTATATGGGTCATTTTGGATCGGCTAACAAAGATAGCTCACTTTAACACGATTTGAGAGGAATTTTCATTAGATCAACATGTACAGATATATATCAAAGGGGTGGTAAATTTTCATGGAATACCACTATCTATTTTATCTGATCGAGATGTGATATTCACCTTAATGTTAGGTAAAATTATCCAACATGATATAAGCTCCAAACAGAACATTACTACGACCTATCATCCTCAAACTAATATCCAATCTAATAGAACTATTCATACATTAGAATATATGTTGAGAGAATGTTATATGGACTTAAAAAGAGGGTGGGACCAACATCTTCCACCGGTTGAATTCTCCTACAATAATAGTCACTACTTGAGCATTCGAATGGCACCATACGAAGCCCTTTATGGGAAAAGGTGTAGAACACCAATGTGTTGGAATGAAGTCAGTGAGCGTAAGATGATAGGATCTAAAATGGTCGAAGAAATATGGTAGAAGGTGAAAACCATTCAACATCATATCAATATATCCCAAAGTCAACAAAGGAGTTATGTACAAAATAATCGATGAGACCTTAAGTTTGAAGTTGGATACATGGTATTTCTATGCACATCTCCATGGAAGATGTTCATGAGGTTTGGGATGAATGAAAATTTAAGTATCAGGTACATTGGCCCCTTTGAGATTCATGATTGTGTCAGGGTGATGGCCTATCATCTGGAACATCCACATACCATTCTAAAGTACATGATGAATTCCATGTATCCCCCTTAAGGAAGAACATAACAGATCCTTCACATGTACTCTCTTTCAAGGAGATACAATTGTATAATGATATTTCTTAAGAGGAGTTGCTAGTGAAGATCTTGGATCATAGAGATATAGTTATAGGTAACAAGACTTGTCACCTGGTCAATGTACTATGGAAGAACCATAAGTATGAAGAGGAAACATGGGAACTTAGGGAGGTAATAAAGGGAAAGTACATGCACTCGTTTATGACATAGAATGTAAAACAAAATTTCGATGGTAAAATTTCATAAGGGCTGAATAATGTAACGACCCAATGTATTATCAATGGAAATTCCATTCTTATAATTATGTTATATAATCACATGAAATCAAAACATAATGAACAAATAAGTACTATGCAACCTTTAAAAATAATATTGTCACTTATATGATTTGAATTTTTAAAATTAGACATACATGATTTCTATTAGTAAGAAGTTTGTATTCTGATTGAATAAAATAATTTTTTTGTGAATATTTACCTACCATTTTGAATAGTAACCTACACTTAGGAATAGTAAATTATCAAAATTAATAGTAACCTCAACATTGACTGGATAAATAAATTTTATCAATATTATAAGTGAAAATATGACCATAGTAAAAGTATTTCTATTTTTTAAGTTATAAATAATTAATTAAAATTAAATAAATAATTTAAAATAAAATGTATTTTTCCTAAAAGGTGTTCATAAATTAAAAATTTTATGTCTTTTGGTTTTAAGATAAATTTATAGGACCTTATGTAATTTTTGAAGGCATTACAAATTGAGTTATAGTTTTAAACTCTGTATTTTTCAAGTAAATTATGATTTTAATTAAAAATTAAATTAATAATATTTAGAAAATTATCTGTGAAAATTGGATTTAATTTTTTTATTCAACCAATAAAAAAATTGTTAGGGTTAATTTCTCTTATTTTTCTAAAATACATGATTTTTTGCTGATTAGTGAAATACGATAATTTACAAAATAAGTTAAATACATTAATTACTGAGCCCTGGGTGATGTTTTGCTGATGTAAGAACCTTTTTTTTGAACCCAAATCCACTTATTATTATTTTTGGTCATAGAATCATCACTATTTCTTGTATTATGGTGAAATAAAAACTAATGATTAAAATATTAAGAAAAGTCTCCACCCCTCCGCTATAAAAACCACCCACACTTTTGTCTTCTCTTCACTCCTCTAAAGACTTTTGAATTCCCTAAATTCTTCCCAAATCTCTCCCCAAGATCCTTCCCCACTAGCAGAATATCTTTTTATCCTCAAAATTCCATATCCTATCCTTTAAAGAGGCTCTCAATAACGATTAAATCAATAGGTAAATTCCTCTTTTCTTTTCATTCATTTCTTTTCATGATCCTTTGTTCTCTTTTCCTTTATAACCTCTAATAATACAAATGGTATGAAAAATACAGTACTAGACTTGTTCAAGAATGTTTCTAGTCTTATTGGATAATTCATTTTAAACTCTCTTTCCACATCTTTTATACGAATGAAATGAAAACATCGTCTGAGATGTGTTAATTTATTACATTCAAGGAGGAAAGGTTATCGATTTCTATTACAATATTCAATTCTGGACATGAAAGGATTTTTATGGTTAAAACAGAATATTAAATATGTATTTTATATTATGTGATGTTTTTTAATCCTTTTTCACACATGATGTAAAATAATAACACAAAACAACTTAATTATGAGCAAAATCTCCAAATTAATCCAAGTGTTTATCATTAATGTTTTATATAATGATTCACATTCTCTCTAAATAACCAAATGTATTTTATAACCATTTAATATTTTATACATTCACTAATGTCATATAAATTCAATTCTAGACAACCATTCTCATCATACAAGTTTATCCAAACATGAATATTAGTGAACTGATCATTAAAAGAAAAGAAGCAAACACTCCCAAACAATGAAATTGAACCTCATAACTCATCAAAAAGGATATGGATGAACTTCATAGGGTTATAATATATTAATAAGATGTAGTGAATATTTTTTAATTAATATTTAATGAACATACTTTTATTATTAATGTCATTAAGATCAATCAAATAACACTATCAGACTTTATGTAAGTGATGCTCTCATTCACAGATTTATTCAAGAATATCTTCTATGTTATCTCATTTTACGTGTATTTACTAATGATGGGGTATGATTTGAAACCACCACAATACTTCCCTCATGATTTATAAAAGAATAAAAACCCCTTCCTCTCTCATTAATCCCTCCTTAGTACACCCGGTACCATGCCAATATTTCGTATGGGATTCTACACGAACCTCCTACATTCCTTCACATTTCTCTATTTTTCTTTTTATATAAATGAATTTGTGTTTTATTTTTATTTCAAACTTCTAAAAAATATTAATATTCTTAAAAATAAAGTTTCAATATCCATACCTCATTCACTTTTGGGGATATACATTTTTTTAAATTATTCCCTCATCAATACTTCTCGATAAGAAACCCCATTTTTTGAGAAATTCATGAATTCATACCTAATTTAAAGTACACTATACAATCTGTTTTTAAGAAACCATTATATTTATGATACCACTATTTATATCATTATAACCATCTTGTTTCACTTATATTTTTATATAATATATTATGGCCCTTTCTGTTTTAAATGATATTTTATATTTTCGTTAGACCGCACTAAAATGTTTTAATTTTAAAGATAATTAAAAACTCATTACCATTTTATCACATAAATTTGGAATCACAAATTATGATATAAGCCTATTATACCTTGTGAATTTTCATGCTTGATCTAATTGCTTTTTTTCATGGATAATTGTATGATACGCCAATTAAATTATGCTTTACGGATTGATTACGATACACATTTCATACCATGGGTAACCTTATGTTTATGTATGATTGATTATGTATGATTCTTTATGTGGAAATTGTATTCATGAAAATGTTAATATAGGTGTTCCCAGATATCACTCTATTTCATTTGTTAAATTTCAGTGTCATGGGACATTATGTGAAACGGTCTTGGTGGTTAGCCTTGACTCGCGCTACCTTGCACAATGGTCTTGGTGGTTAACCTTGACTTTGATCATCTATGTGCAACGAGCCTTGAATCATGATAAATTCATGTTTTATTTTGCTACCACATTATTATGTCTTTATGTTTATAATATACCATGTATTTATCTTATGATTTCAAATTTTCCAGGCCTTTTTATATAATTATTACATGCTTTCTAACCAATGTTCTAAAGCATTATTACTCTGCTTTTTCCCTTATTGGGATTTTATCTCATCAAATTTTTCAAGATATCCCTAGGTTATCCTATGAAGATGTATGAGTATAATGGAAGATATTATCTCATTATAGAGATTAAAAAAAGTTTCTTTGTATATTGTTTTATTATGTACATGGTCTCCCAAGACACTAGTGTTTACGATCCTTGGATTGTAATATGATGTTTAATTATGGTCAAAATCTTGTAATGATATATTTAAAAGGATAGGGTATCTATATATATCATCATTGATTTATTTTTTGTGAGACAATGCAGCCATCCCATGGGTTTTCCCCTTTCTCTAGTAACGTCTACAAGGTTTGAGCACATTTTCGAAAACTGTGTGGCCGAACCGTGTGAGTTTTCAAGGTCATTAAAAAATTGAAAGTACCTATTTTCCCCTCCGATGTTCTAACCCTATTTTGGGTTTTCCCATTACTCAGCATAGGAAAACCATGGTAATTCTTAACTACCCTCCATTAGACCTCATTTTCCCATGGATACATTTTAATGACTCTAAGGTGATTTATTCATTGTTTTTTGTCTATTTCCCACTCTTCTCTTACTTCCCTCTTGGTTTCTCAATTTTTCTAGGGTTGATTTATCTTTTTGATAAATCCTCAAGGATTTTTTTGATGTGTGGTTCAATTTATTTGATTTTAGGGTGTGGATTTTCTCTTGAGTTTCATTCTTCCTTCTTCTGAAAATTGGATTCATTCACAAATCATTGAGGTAGGAGTTTCCAACTATTTTATTTATCACATGTTCTATTTATTCACTAACATTCCTTTAATGATTTTAAAATATCAATATCATGTCTACCATGTGATGGTATCAGTTTATTTTTTGTTCTTATGATACAAAGTTCGTGAGAAATGGTTTTCAAAGGGTTTCATTAATTATAACTATAATTAACTGCATGTATGGTGTTTGCTGAAGAGCCTTTTGTTTTCTAAAAGTGAATGTGAGAACTCAGGGTGTTATTTTTCCCAGGTTTTATTTTTATATCTTTTCTGAGTGGATAAATTTGGCATGATGTGTGATTTGGATTCCTCGTCACGGCATGATAATTTGTGGTAAAATGTTTTGGAATGGTTTTTCTGTTTATTAAAATCATATTATTGATCTTCTCATTTTGTGAATTAATGTTTTGGTTTAATGGAAAGTGGTATTTATAGAAATTGTTTATGGATGATTTTGTGGACCCTTTAAGTGTGTCATTATATTTTTACACATCAATTGATACACGAGGTACCAACATGTATGGGCATTGAAATGGTAATGGAATTTATAATTGATTCTTTCCTTGAAGTGTGGTTTTTCAAAAGGTTTCTCCTATCATCCCACTTCCATTTTTCCTAAAATGGTTCACTGATTTCAAAATTCTATTGTGTTTATTCAAGTGATTTGGAAATTTGATTTCAAATTTAATCTTTGAAACTTGTAATGTTTTGCATTCTGAGAGATTTTTTTGTGAATAATTGGATGGAGGGACCATTTGTAATATTGAGATATGACTTCGTAACCAAGTTTTGATTGAAACTATAGAGCATATGGAACTTGAAATATGGTTTATTTCTTATGGTCCATTTGGAATCATATGTATATTTTACTTTTCCCATTTTTTTGAAATGGTTTTTGAATTGTAATGGGGTTTGGAAATGTGTTTCTAGTTTATCACTTTGGATGTTTAGAGTTTTTTCTTAAAAGTCACATGATGTAAAAATCTTGTTTGGTGTTTTATAATGTTTAGGAAAGAGATGTCAAAATATTGTGATGAAAAGTACATTTGTAATTTTTTTTGTCATGTTTATTTTTTTCAATATGGTTTTGGAAATATATTTAGATTGGAAATGATAAGGCCTAGTTGGGTCTTTGTTTTGTCATTTAAATGTTGGTTTTCATGTGAGGTGATGTGAAGTCCTGATTCAAACATTGTTTTATTTTTGAAATTGGTTTTTAAAATCATGTGATGTATTAGACTGATTGGAATCATAGCATGTTTTGGAGAATGGATTGAAAAAATGGGTAGCATGAAGACCCAGTTGGTATTTTAAATATAAAAAACCAGGTTTTGGATGTTTATGTTATGTGATGACTAGTTTAAACTTCTGAATGGATTATTATGATATGGAAACCACTATGGAGGAATCCCCAAAGATAGGGGTATCACATAGGTTGTTTCAGTGCTTTGGTTAGAGAAGCATGATGGTATTGGGTTTTCATTGAACCAATAATTTGAGGACCTTCCCATTCACCAAGTACAATTATCGTGGAATTATTTTCTATTTTCTCTAGGTTCGAGTGACGATTGATTTTTGACCCTGAGTAGGATTGGTTGGTACCCCTGGATTTGGTAAGATGATAGGTGGGATGTTCCACTTGTGAGGCTAGTTTAGAGCATCCAATTGGTTATAGTTATTGGAGCTAAGCAATACACCGGTAGGTGATCCTAAAATGAGTACATCCAGGGATTTCGCCTAGATATTTTTTTTAAAATTCCATAATTACTATCTGTATGTTTTATTTATTACTACTGTATGTTGATATTATATCTACTAGTTATTGTATATTTTTATTGTCCCCTTTACATTCTTCATAGACCCTTTTTGGTTACTTGGTATGGATTTGTATTAGGTATTTGGTTTGGAACTAGGTTGTGAAAAGTGGAACGTTTTAAAAAGTAAAGATTCATTTTTTATTATTAAAATATATAATTGTGGAAGGAAATGTTTTGTTGTCAAATTAATTTAATTATTTTATTCTAAATGTTTTTAAAACTCGTGTTTTTGGAATATTTTGGTAATGGAAATGAATGGACGTTCTGTTGATTACCTAAGGAGTAGTTTATGTTCATACCCTACTAGTTCCACTCTATGTTGGTAGACCTGATATTTTTGGTAGGATTAGGTTTTTTTGGATCAGGTTTTCTTGGATAAGGGTGGTAATATTCTTGGTGGTTTCCATGAGGTCACATGGAGATCATGGTGTGTGGTTTTTTTTTGTTTTGTATTCCGTTTTTTTGTTTAGCAGTTGTTGTATCTGAATCAGTTTTGTATATTAATTAATGTTTTGTTGTTAATTGTGATGTTTGATCTATTTTGAAGATTTTATCCATGTTTTATTTCGGCTAAATCATTCCTAATTTCTTTTTCTTTTTATTACTAACAATAGTTTGAAACTAGTGGGGAGTAGGAATGGCCTTCAGGCCTTGTTGCGGACTGACTCGATTGACCAATTTAGGGTTGGCCGAGGTTAGTGCATGACAAAACATGTATATATTTATATATATAATTGTGTATTTATATATATACTACATACAGATAAACATATATGGATATATATTTTGATATGTTGTATTATCCAGGTCTTTATATGTAACTCAGGTATCCATGCATAATCATAAGATTCTCATACTCAATAAGGGACATAATGGCTAAGGATATCAATGGAATAATAATAGACTTCATGACCATCAGTATAAAGAAAATAATGATAAAATAAATTGGTTACATATTTATTAAGGGGAATATACCCCAGAAGCTGAATAGGGTATAGGAGACATTAAGCCCATCAATTATAGTCAATGATTTGTGGATTCATGTTCAATATCTGTATCATTAGGTGGAATGAAAAGTCATATATGAAAAACCAAGTGATGTGAAACACCATCTACAACATCCTCATCCAAGGGGGTTTTAAATGTAATGTCCAAGAACCCTAACAAAGTATCCTTAGTCATAATCTAGTATAAAGTTATCTCACATTCCCAAAGATCCCTTATCTGAGGCATTCCATAGAGGAACCTGATATCAATCAATGAACAATGTAATTTCATTTCAATATAGAATTTAATATTTTTCCATCATCCATGAGTCCATCCATGATATATTATAATCCATCCCAAATAATTATTCCATTACATTATATGTGAATATGAATTACATGGGAAGAACCAATTCCATTACATAAATCAATTAACACTATTCAAAACTCACTTTTGATTACTTGTAATAGTAAAACTCAAAGATTATTTTATTATAAAATAGGTTATGCTTTCCATTCCATTTTTATCATATATGTTAATTTTACAAGCTCAATGACACATAATTTTCATGATTTCTACATGTTATCAATAACAACGAGGCTTATCCAACCCAAAAAACTCATTAATTCATTTAGGAATTTTATAAGGATTTTAAAGAACACACACCAAGCATAGTTGAGTCATATGATAAGATAATATAGGGAAAATCCAATCGAACACACCTTAAGAGGTTTGTTGGACTAGGGACTTCAACCAATAACCAGATAATGGGGTCTAAGGGCATTAAGATTGTTGTTTGAACAATTAAATTCAAATAATTTCATAATTTGGGAGCAATACTCATAAGGTATGTCATGCATAACAAGAAAAATATTACATGAACGATTCCACTTTTAGGTAAAGTATTATATAATACACACTTCATGCTTAGTAAACTGCACTTCTCCATTATCAGGCTTTTATTCAAGATAAAAGAAGAGAAGTTGAAGAAATAGAAAACTCCAAAAAAATTGGGTATATGAGGATTCATATAAATAAAAACCTATAAAAAGAAGATAAATGAATAAAGGAATTAATATGAATCATATAAAAATTTAGGTATCTCAACATGATCCAATATGATTGATTCTGAGCCTGAATGATGGTGATAACCCCAATGCTACATAAGGGAGAGGGAGATCTCTCCATTGCTGGAAGGAGGTGTTTATAACGACCCATGCTTAACATACATTGTTAATACTTAAAAATTGAAGCAAACTTATTACAACATATAACAAAACCACGAAAGGACCGTATAGATACAGTGTCTTTAGAAACTAGGAAACATAAACAACTGGTTCATAAAGCATCTACTTTGCCACCCATTTATTTCACCATATCTATAGTCTGTTTTGGCATATCTTACTTAATAACCTTCTTCCTGACCTGGGGAAAGAAAACATACAAAAGGGTGAGCTCAAATGCTCAGTAAGGGCAAATAAAGGAAATAAAAATCATATCATATCATTTTGAAAATCATAACCTGCAAAAGAGATCATAATATCTTAACATGGAATAAATCATAGAAGTGAAAATGAGATCCCCATAATCATAACATAAAACTTGAAACTTTGTGTCATGCACACATAATCATGGAAAATCATTTCTTGTTAGTCATGACTCATTCCCAAGACTATCTTAGCGGACAAAGTCCATTTCGGAACCGAGTTCACTCCTCGTTTCAGTCATGTATCACTGAACCGAAATAACCTTCCGTTCCAGCCATGTCTATCTCATGATATATAAATCATTACCCAATTCATTGGTGGGAGATATAGGTCCCACCCATCTTATAATGAATCCTTTCTTATGTGTGCCACATAATCATAAATCATACGTCATCGCATAACACATGTAACAATAATGGAATTCTTGAAACATCATGACATCATAAAACAAATCGTATAAGGTAAATGACTTCATAAAAATAATTTTCTCAAAACATAATCAAATCAATGTAATAATAGGGATAAAAATAGAACCCTTTATTGTCTTACATGGAAAATAAGTTTCATAAAACACTTGAACTCCATTCTTGAGGAAAATATCCTTTATACTCCAAAAATACTTTTCCGTTCTTAACATGTCATACAATTTTAAACTAAAAGAAGTTGATTAAAAATAAACTTGAAAACTTGTGAAGGAATCTTCTTGGAAATAATGTTTTAAAAATCCATTCTTGTCGTATAAGTTAAAAAAAACATTCTTCGTACTTTTGTCGGAAAAGTCAAAAAGTACCTCGTACGAAAAACGACAAAAGATTCCTTTCATATCTTTTACAAAAAACTTACCGAAGGGTAAAATTGGATATAAAATATTGTATAAGGATGGAAATAATATTACACATTGAGGGAACATGGATGTGGATGATAAAATACACCCTAGTAATTACCAAAGTAAAAACAATCTCGGATAAAAGTGAGATTGTGATATTTCCCTTACCTTAGGTCGGATTTGCTTTGTACTTGTCCGAAGCTCCTGTATAATGGTTTAAATAATGTTATAGACTTATTCCAGAATCATACATATTGATATCATATCATATATGGTCATATTCTTAGCTTCTTATTAGTAATATTTCATTGTTACTTGTTACTCGGGTCTTTATTGCCTTTTGTTCTTATGCGTGTTTTGCCGAATAAATTATTATTCTTCTTTTAAGGTTATAGATACCTTATATCCAGAATGGTATTAGTGTAACATATATCATATTTATTCATTCAATTCATTTATATAATTAGTATGTAATAATGATCATGTAGAACGACTCGCATCACATCGTGGAGACGGTATTCCGTACGTACGCACGATCGATGATATTATTCCCATGATCGTGGAATTGAATTTAAGTGTATTTATACTATTTAATTATAAATATCACTTTATAATAATCATATATAGTTACTCATTACACCAATATACCCATCCTTGTAAGGTGATGGTGGAAAATAGATGACACCACGGCGTGGAGACGGTATTCCGTACGTACACACGTGCGGTGATTTCATTTTTCCGTAGGATGGATAGAAGGTGAATTAGGGTTGTTTCATATTTATAATAACATATCAGTATGTAATTAATACTGATGTTATTGCTTTATCATGAAAAAACTAAAGAAGGAGAAGTTTGAAGAAGAAAGAAATTGAAAAGATCGGTAATGGATATTACCTCTTCTTCGAAACGCCTCTTTGAATCCTCCTCTTAGGGAACTAATATTAGTCTATGAAGAAGACCAGGACCTCTAGGATTATTCTAGGGAAGTGGAGAAGGGATTTTGGTAGGGGTTGGCCGAGAATGAGTGCTCAAATTAGTGTGAGGAGGAGGGGGAGGAGGTGCCCTTTTATAAGGGAGGAGAGGGGCACCTTCGGAATATCTCAAAATATTATTTTATATTAAAGTCAAAATCGGTTTATAATGGTTCCAAAGGGTCTTATTTCGAAGGTAAAGTGGGGATGGGTCGAACACCTATCAACCAATAGGATTTAGACAAGTTTAGGTTATTATTTTAACCTTATCAATTAGATTTAACTCTAAGTTAAATAATTTAACTTTTACCGTGACTTTTTGTTTTCTTACACTATATGGTTAATACACTTACTATAACATGCAAAACGAACCCCAAGTTGTTTATTATTAATATATATATCCTTATCTAAGTCATTTGGCCGAACCTTAGATTTTTAGGAATAAAATAACAATTAATAATATAATATTTGATTTAAAAACTATTTTGTGTCAATTTTGACACTATTTGATATATGATTTTTGTGAAAGTCATAACAGAATTATATGTTCGAACCAAGTTGATTAAATCAACACTAATATATCATAGTAACCTAGAAAATTAGTGGAATTCATAAAAGTCTCAAATTACATTTATTTGAGCATTTATAACATCAATTATGTTAACATTTTCATAAAAGGGTAATTACTGCATCATCGTTGTGTCATAAATAAATTAATTTATTTAAAGTCTAAAAATTATAAATAAAACATAATTATGTAGGAAATATTTTTATATTTTTAATGAATATTTATAGTCGAATTTATCTTATGTATAACCCCATATTAAAAATGTTTTAGTTATTAAACTTTGATTTTATCTATTTTAACTATTCATTAAATAAAATAATATTAAATGTCATAATCTAATCCAAGTTGACCTAAATGGTCATATTATATTCATAAGGTTATTTTTGGTCGAATTACACTTATCCAATAGAATTAGCACATGTGTTAGGGTAATAGTAATATCATATTTACCCTTAGTTACACTATTTACTACCCGCGGTAAAAAAAGTAAAAAGTTACTATTCACCAAAAAAATATTTTTATCTCGTTGAACCACATTTTACTTACTGATATCAACCGTGTTTGTAGAATTTTCGAAATTCCATTCACAGAAGCGGTAAAATTACGTTTTATGCAAAATTCATTTTTTAACCTACCACTTAGTGGTTTCACTATTCATCAAAAATTGAAAGTTTTCAGAAAAATACCAAAATTTCACCATAGGATAATTTCGGTATTCCGAATCCAAAAATGAGGTCCATTTTGAAAGATAAAATTTCAAAAAGTGGTTATTACTATTCATAACGGCTATTTTAAATAATATTTTAATAGCATATCGTCGTTTAGTGAAACTCGGTATTGCGTACAACACAAGCTATCGAGGAAGGTTGTGATTGCGTGTAATGTAAGCCAAGCTAGTGTGTAGTGAAAGATTCTATTGATGATATATATATATAACATAAAAGCAAAATATTACTCATAAAAATCTCAGGTGTTACATTCTACCCCCCTTAAAAAGAATTTCGCCCTCGAAATTCGTCACTTTGTAACAAACAGATGAGGATACTTTTCCCTCATCATATCCTCAAGCTCCCATGTAGCTTCTTCAAGTTGGTGGTTCCTCCATAAAACTTTCACCAATCGAGTGGTCTTGTTTTGTAGGACTTATTCGCTACGATCCAGAATCTCTATCGGTTGTTCTTCATAAGAAAGATCTTGCTCCAGCGGTACAAATTCTGAGCTGAGTACATGTGAAGGATCAGGTATGTACTTTCTCAGGAGAGATACATGGAATACATCGTGAACTTGAGAGAGATTCGGTGGAAGTGCCAATCGGTAAGCTACCTTCCAAACACGATCCAGTATTTTGAAAGGACCGATATATCTAGGGATCAACTTCCCCTTCTTTCCAAATCTCATGACTCTCTTCCAGGGAGATATCCATAAGAACACTTTATCGCCCACTTCAAACTCTAGGTATTTTCTTCGGTTGTCGGCATAAATTTTCTGTCGACTCTGAGATGCTCTTATGTGTTGTTGAATAGATCTGACCTTTTCTGTCATTTCATCAATGAGATCAGGTCATAATAGCTTTCTTTCCCCAACTTCATCCCAGCAAGTTGGAGTCTTGCATTTATTTCTATAGAGAGCTTCATAAGGAGCCATCTGAATACTGGAGTGAAAGCTATTATTATAAGAAAATTCCACCAAAGGTATGTTTTGATCCCAACCTCCTTTGAAATCCATAGAGCAAGCTCTCAACATATCTTCTAGGGTTTGAATTGTTCTCTCAGATTGACGGTCTGTCTGAGGATGATAAGCAGTGCTGAAACTCAACTCTGTATCCAGAGTATGCTGAAGAATTCGCCAGAACTTCAAGGTAAATCTCGGATCCCGATCAGATATAATAGAAAGTGGCACTCCATGCAATCTTACCACTTCCTTTACATATATCCTGGAAAGCTGATCTAGAGAGAAATCCTCTCTAATAGCAATGAAGTGTGCAGACTTTGTAAGACGATCAACTATGACCCAGATAGCATTATTGCCTTTGGATGTTTTAGGAAGTCCTGTGACAAAGTCCATAGTGATGTTTTCCCATTTCCATTCGGGTATGGGTAATGGTTGTAACATCCCCTTAGACTTCTGTCTCTCAGCTTTAACTTGTTGACAAACCAAGCATAGAGAGACATATTCAGCAACATCTCTTTTCATGCCATCCCACCATAAGTATTCTTTCAGGTCCCTATACATCTTCGTGCTTCCAGGATGAATAGAGAATGAAGAACTATGATCCTCATCCAGCAGCTCCTTCTTTAATTCAGGGATGGGAGGAACACAAACCCGATTCCTAAACTTTATTATCCCATCATAATCAAGGATGAATTCAAGAAAATTTCTCACCTTCTTTTGTAACTCGGCATCTTCTTTCTGTGCCTCTTTAATCTTCACATGTATAGATGGTTGAACATTCATTTGAGAAAGATAAGATTTTTCCCCTTCCATTATAATTCCAAGATCCATCCTTTGTAAATCCATAAATATTGGATCTTTTGTGATCCTCATCATGGATAAACTAGCATGGTCTTGTCGGCTTAATGCATCTGCCACCTTGTTTTCTTTCCCAGGGTGGTAATGGATTGAGCAGTCATAATCCTTAATCAGCTCCAACCATATTCTTTGACGCATATTCATCTCCTTTTGTGTGAAAATATACCTTAAACTTTTATGATCAGTATAAATATCACACCTTTCACCATAAAGGTAATGCCTCCAAATCTTTAATGCAAAGATTACTGCAGCTAACTCCAAATCATGAGTTGGGTAATTTTGCTCATGGATTTTCAACTGTCATGAGGAATAAGCTATCACCATATCATTTTTCATAAGAACACACCCCAATCCCTTATTGGATGCATCACTGTAGATCACAAACCTTTCTCCACTACAAGGCAGTGTGAGTACAGGTGCACTGGATAATCTTCTTTTCAACTCCTTGAAATTCTCTTCACATTCCTCTGTCCAAACAAACTTAACCCCTTTGTGAGTCAACTTGGTGAGTGGGTTAGATAATTGTGAAAAATCATTTACAAAACGTCGATAATATCCATCCAAACCAAGAAAACTTTAGATCTCAGTTACTGTTGTTGGTCTCAACCATCTTTCGATAACCTCTGTTTTTGCTGGATCCACAGATATCCCCTCTTTTGAGATTATGTGACCCAAAAATGCAACTTTTTGTAGCCAAAATCCACACTTGGTAAATTTGGCATAAATCTTCTCCTTTCTCAGGGTCTTTAATATAATTCTCAAGTGATCTTCATGCTCTTCCTTGCTCTTTGAATAGACAAGAATATCGTCTATAAAGACTACCACAAATTGATCAAGATAGTCTCTAAAGACTCTATTAATCAGATCCATGAAGATAGCAGGGGCATTAGTAAGACCAAATGGAATCACTATAAATTCATAGTGTCCATACCTTGTATGGAAAGCCGTCTTTGGTATATCCTCCCATTTGACCCTTAATTGATGATACCCTGAATGAAGATCAATCTTGGAAAAGTATTGAGCTCCGCGTACTTGGTCAAATAAGTCATCAATTCATGGGAGAGGATATTTGTTCTTGATAGTGATCTTGTTAAGTTCTCGATAATCAATACAGAGTCTTATTGATCCATCTTTCTTCTTAACAAATAGAACAGGTGCTCCCCAAGGTGACGCACTAGGGCGTATGAATCCCTTATCAAGATTCTCTTGGATTTGCTTCTTCAATTCCTGCAACTCAATTGGGGCCATTCTATAAGGTGTCTTTGAAATAGGCAAAGCACTCGGTACGAGTTCTATTGAAAACTCAACTTCACGATTTGGTGGAAGACCCGATAATTCCTCCGGAAAGACATCATCAAACTCCCGTACAATGGGCATATTCTTAATCGCGAGTTTCTCACCAACCATTTGAGATAAATAACCTTTATTTAGTGGAATCAATACCCATAAAATGGAAGAAATTTCCACTGGAAGGTTATGTTCATCCTTGCATTGATAGACGATCATAGATTGATCTGGAATATGAAATGTGACTTCCCTTCTTTGGCAATTTATATGAGCTCTGTATAAAGAAAGCCAATCCATGCCAATAATCACATCGAATTCCACTAAAGGAAGGATCACAAGATTTGCAGGAATCACTTTCCCACAAACGTCAATTGGAGAATAATTATAAACTTTTGATGCGATTGATGTGCCATTAGGTGTTGTCACAGCTAACTCAACATCTAATTGTTGAGGTAATACGGTGATACCCTCAGAAAATTCTTCAGAAATAAAAGAGTGGGTGGATCCAGAATCAAATAAAACATTTGCTACTTTATAGTGGATGGTAAGTGTACCTTTCACCACTTCGTTATCGTACTCCACATCGCTGATAGAAATTGCATGTGACTTTCCTTTGTCTTTAGCCTTAAGAGTTTGTTGACGTTGACCATCATCATCAACCCTTGGATTTTGGCATTGATTGGCATAATGCCCCATCTCGTTGCACTTGAAACATTGAAGTGTAGTAGGTTCATTCTGTGTATCCCTTCCTTTGTTTGCATCATTAGACATCTTCTTCCCATTATCGTGGCATTCAAATGCCCGATGACCTTCCTTTCCACATTTGAAACATTTAATTGTCCCTTTAAGACAACTCCCTCCATGTTTCTTTCCAAACTTTGAGCATAAGGGAAATATCATCTTCTTTTTAGTGTGCTCTTTAGATTTTCCTTTGAATTCCATTTTCCTCTTCTTATCAAACCCATATGACTAATGGGTTACTCCAATCTCTATCTCGACTTTGAGAGCACATCGAAAGATTTCCTCGTAGATATTGAAGTCCCTTATGGCTAACGCCCTTCGAAGACTTGGTTTTAAGCCACTAAAGAATCGATCGATCTTACTCTCAGGTTGGATAATAATACCAGAAGCGTACCTTGCAAGTCTTGTAAAATTTGCTTCATAGGTACCAACAGATTCATCATCCTTTTGCTTTACTTCAAGAAACTCTTTCTCTATCTTTGTTCGGAGAATACGAGGGAAGTACTTATTGAAAAATAAGTTCTTGAACTCGTCCCATTCCATGGACTCAATTTCATCCCTTTGCCTCGTATTCTTAATAAGATTCCACCATTGATCAGCATCTCCTTCCAAACGATACACTTCTAGGATGACTTTATCATGTTCAGAACATTGAAGAACTGAAAATATTTTTCAGTAGTACTAATCCATTGTTTATCAACTAATGGATCAGTAGACCCGCTGAAAGAAGGTGGACACTGCCTCATGAAGGATTCAACAGAATGTTTCTCCTTCCTTTGCTCGTTTGGAAGTCCTGCATGATTCATAGCTTGAGAAAGTTGTGTGAGCATGGCTACAAGATTTTTCATTCCAGCACCCATATCGTTTGGTTGCTCAGGGGGACAATCATTGCATTGCCCATCGCATTCTGCATTAACACGGTTCTTTTGGTTCCAGCCATTGACTAAAACCAAGAATAACAGTGTGAGCAACACTAAATATAATAGGAAAACCACATAATTCAAGAATAAAATTTTCACGCTTAAGGTCTTATCCTAGGTTATTCATGGCCATTTCTAAAACACTAAGATTGTGTTCTATGCTTAGACTTATCCTTAGGGTTCTTAATAAGGCTTTCACATCCTAGTTTCCAAAGGTTGACTATACCTTTCCTCTGATACCAACTATAGTGGTCTGGAATTACTTCCAGTGGACTATAGTTGATACCTATCAGGGCACTCCATGGGTAGCTACACCCCCTGGGCGGGACACACCACCATCCCCAGTGGCAGCCATTTCCTCATGAAGCCCTTGGGCGGAGAGACATGCTTCGTCCAACGCTCACATGTGAGAGTTCCCAAGGATCAGATACATTCCTACCTCATTTGCCTCTGATACCAACTATAACGACCCATGATTTACATAAATTGTTAATACTTCAAAATTTAAGCAAACTTTTTACAACATATTTCAAAACCACGAAAGGACCTTATAGATATAGTGTCTTTAAAAACTGGGAAACATAAACAACTGGTTCATAAAGCATCTACTTTGCCTCCCATTTATTTCATCATATCTATAGTCCGTTTTGGCATATCTTACTTAATAACCTTCTTCCTGACCTGGGGAAAGAAAACATACAAAAGGGTGATCTCAAATGCTCAGTAAGGGCAAATAAAGGAAATAAAAATCATAACATATCTTCTTGAAAATCATAACCTGCAAAAGAGATCATAATATATTAACATGGAATAAATCATAGAAGTGAAAATGAGATCCCCATAATCATAATATAAAACTTGAAACTTTGTGGCATGCACACATAATCATGGAAAATCATTTCTTGTTAGTCATGACTCATTTCCAAGACTATCTTAGCGGACAAAGTCCATTTCTAAACTGAGTTCACTCCTCGTTTCAGACCTGTATCACTAAACCGAAATAACCTTCCGTTCCAGCCATGTCTATCTCATGAGATATAAATCTTTACCCAAGGCATTGGATGGAGATATAGGTCCCACCCATCTTATAATGAATCCTTTCTTATGTGTGCCACATAATCATAAATCATACATCATCGCATACCACATGTAACAAAAATGGAATTCTTGAAACATCATGACATTATAAAACAAATCGTATAAGGTAAATGACTTCATAAAAATAATTTCCTCAAAACATAATCAAATCAATGTAATAATAGGGATAAAAACAGAACCCTTTATTGTCTTAGATGGAAAATAATTTTGATAAAACACTTGAACTCCATTCTTGAGGAAAATATCCTTTCTACTTCAAAAATACTTTTCCTTTCTTAACATGTCATACAATTTTAAACTAAAAGAAGTTGATTAAAAATAAACTTGAAAACTTGTAAAGTAATCTTCTTGGAAATAATGTTTTAAAAATCCATTCTTGTCGTATAAGTTAAAAAAACATTCTTCGTACTTTTTTCAGAAAAGTCAAAAAGTACCTCGTACGAAAAACGAAAAAATATTCCTTTAATATCTTTTACAAAAAACTTACCAAAGGGTAAAATTGGATATAAACTATTGTATAAGGATGTAAATAATATTACATATTGAGGTAACATGGATGTGGATGACAAAATACACCCCAGTAATTACCAAAGTAAAAACAATCTCGGATAAAAGTGAGATTGTGATATTTCCCTTACCTTAGGTCCGATTTGCTTTGTACGTGTCCGAAGCTCCTGTATAATGGTTTAAATAATGTTATTGACTTATTCCAGAATCATAAATATTGATATAATATCATATATGGTCATATTATTAGCTTCTTATTAGTAATATTTCATTGTTACTTGTTACTCGGGTCATTATTGCCTTTTGTTCTTATGCGTGTTTTGCCGAATAAATTCTTATTCTTCTTTTAAGGTTATAGATACCTTATATCCAGAATGGTATTAGTGTAACATATATCATATTTATTCATTCAATTCATTTATATAATTAGTATGTAATGATGATCATGTAGAACAAGTCGCATCACATCGTGGAGACGGTATTCCGTACGTACCCACGAGCGATGATATTGTTCCCATGATCGTGGAATTGTATTTAAGTGTATTTATACTATTTCTGTATCAATATCACTTTATAATAACCATATATAGTTACTCATTACACCATTATACCCATCCTTGTAAGATGATGGTGGAAAATAGATGACACCACGGCGTGGAGACGGTATTCCGTACGTACACACGCGCGGTGATTTCATTTTTCTGTAGGATGGATAGAAGGTGAATTAGGGTTGTTTCATATTTATAATAACATATCAGTATGTAATTAATACTGATGTTATTACTTTATCATGAAAAAACTAAAGAAGAAGAAGTTTGAAGAAGAAAGAAATTGAAAAGATCGGTAATGGATATTACCTCTTCTTTGAAACGCCTCATTGAATCCTCCACTTAGGGAACTAAGAATGGTCTTTGAAGAACACCAGGACCTCTAGGATTATTCTAGGGAAGTGGAGAAGGGATTTTGGCAGGGTTTGGCCGAGATTGAGTGCTCAAATTGGTGTGAGGAGGAGGGGGAGGAGGTGCCCTTTTATAAGGGAGGAGAGGGGCACCTTAAGAATATCTCAAAATATTATTTTATATTAAAGTCAAAATCGGTTTATAATGGTTCAAAAGGGTCTTATTTCGAAGGTAAAGTGGGTATGGGTAGAAATACTATCAACCAATAGGATTTAGACAAGTTTAGGTTATTATTTTAACCTTATCAATTATATTTAACTCTACGTTAAATAATTTAACTTTTACCGTGACTTTTTGTTTTCTTACACTATATGGTTAATACACTTACTATAACATGCCAAACGAACCCAAAGTTGTTTATTATTAATATATATATCATTATCTGAGTCATTTGGCCTAACCTTAGATTTTTAGGAATAAAATAACAATTAATAATATAATATTTGGTTTAAAAACTATTTTGTGTCAATTTTGACACTATTTGATATATGATTTTTGTGAAAGTCATAACAGAATTATATGTTCGAACCAAGTTGATTAAATCAACAATAATATATCATAGTATCCTAGAAAATTAGTGTAATTCATAAAAAGTCTAAAATTGCATTTATTTGATCATTTATAACATCAATTATGTTAACATTTTCTTAAAAGTGTAATTACTGCATCATCGTTGTGTCATAAATAAATTAATTTATTTAAAGTCTAAAAATTATAAATAAAATATCATTATGTATGAAATCCTTTTATCTTTCTAATGAATATTTATAGTCGAATTTATCTTATGTATAACCCCATATTAAAAATGTTTTAGTTATTAAACTTTGATTTTAACTATTTTAACTATTCATTAAATAAAATAATATTAAATGTCATAATCTAATCCAAGTGGACCTAAATGGTCATATTATATTCATAAGGTTGTTTTTGGTCTAATTACACTTATCTAATAGGATTAGGACATGTGTTAGGGTAATAGTAATATCATATTTACCCTTAGTTACCCTATTTACTATTAACCGCTGTAAAAAAAGTAAAAAGTTACTATTCACCAAAAAATTATTTTTATCTCATTGAACAACATTTTACTTACTAATATCAACCGTGTCTGTCGGATTTTCGAAATTCCATTCACAGAAGCGGTAAAATTAAGTTTTATGCAAAATTCAGTTTTTAACCTACCACTTAGTGGTTTCACTATTCATCAAAAATTGAAAGTTTTCAGAAAAATACCAAAATTTCACCCTAGGATAATTTCGGTATTCCGAATCCAAAAATGAGGTCCATTTTGAAAGATAAAATTTCAAAAAGTGGTTATTACTATTCATAACGGCTATTTTAAATAATATTTTAATAGCATATCGTCGTTTAGTGAAACTCGGTATTGCGTACAACGCAAGCTATCGAGGAAGGTTGCGATTGCGTGTAAACTAAGCCAAGCTAGTGTGTAGTGAATGATTCCTTTGATGATATATATAACATAAAAACAAAATATTACTCATAAAAATCTCGGGTGTTACAGTGTTGGGCATGGAAGATATAAGAAAAAGAGGGGGAAACTGTAAAGTTGGTGGATTTTAAAATCACTCATTTTAAATGGGGGAATGGTTTTTCCTCATGATTTTTCAAACTATTCACATAATTATGCACCACTACTGGTTATGTGGTACTAAACATGTGGACTATGTGCATTGTTTTACATATTGTGTGTATCCCATGCAGATCACCTCAACAACAAGTATACTCAATTTTATATGGTATCCCCTATGATGTAACATTATTAAACAAACCATTACCCTATAAAAGTTAGTCTTCATGTTTGTTTCCTCACAATTATCACATAACATGCGCCAACTATGTGCCCCTTCTAGTTTATCCCAACTCTGAATATTCCGAGCCTAACACTCTTGAAACTCATCTGATCACCTGATACACCTCTATATACATAAAACAGTTCAGTGAACATCATATTTAAGAATTATAACTATCATAAATTTGTTTTTTATCCCACGTTGGAGTTCATCCCTTCAACCAAATAAAAATTTCTAATTCACTTCAAATTTTCATCTGGTTCAAAGCATTGGATGTTACATTATTTTGGAGATGATAGAGATATACAAGATGGGAATTCTTAAAGAAATGAGATATTTTATAAGATTATAAATTTCTCAATAGATATATCATATTTTTATTTCTTAGTAAAAGTTTGAAATAGAAAACTGAGTAGATTTATGATGCATAATTCAAATCTGATTTATACTAAATTTTCTGTGGGAACAAATCGATCCCAATATGAGCAGTGTCGAGAATTTGATCAAAAGGAGTTCTGAATGAATATTTTAGGTATTTTATAATTCATATATTCAAGGATATAAATTTTTTATGTTTTTACTTTTTTTTAAATAATTAAATTACACAAAAATACACACATTTAAACATTGGGAATATGATTCTTCAATACATCATATGAACTATATATATTTGTGATAAAAAATGATTGCAATGTGAGGCCTGATCTATTTGGTTACATAAATTTTTAATGGGAAGTTTTTTATTACAATAATATTTCATCATCTAGTGGTGTTTTCTATCTTATATATTGATGTGTTTTTAGGAACTCTAAGAATCTTTTTTACTTAATTTAAGAGTAGTTGAAGAAAAACATATAGCTAAAACACATGCCAAAAATAACATAATATGGATGAAAATGTAGTTTGGTTATTTTATGGTTGAAGTGAATGTTTCACTCTACATGGTATGTGATATTAAATGTTCTAAAATATATCAATGATTCTATTTCATCATTCACGAAGCTATAACATTGATATCAGATATCAGTTTTTCAAGAAACATGTGTGGAGAAATGTGTTGAAAGTGTAATTATTCCTATAATGATCCAAATTTATAAGGTGTTCAATAATACCTTTCTGGAATAATTATTTCATAATCCAAAATTGATGTTTGGAATTCATCCTCATCCTAATCATGGATATGATATGGTTATTTTTTCCCCTCTATCTTATTGTCTTTGGATATTTTTTTATAGGTGGTGAAAAATGAGAATATAAATATTTCATTATATCTATCTATTTGATGTTGTAAATATATTGGGAGAATATTTATTGGATAAGTATCCACTAATATGTGTTCTTATTAAGGATGGTAACTTATTGTGAGGAAGTTATTAAAAGGGTCAAAATGTGATTTTAGCATTTTGTTTTCATGGATATAAACTATTCTAACATTTTGTTGAAGTTAAATTACTAGTTTTAATAGTAAATTTGATACGATATCGATGGTGATGATAAATTAATGTTTTGTATTAATTTATTTTTTCAATATTGTTCAAATTACAATTAATGTTTGAGATTTTTATGTTTGAAGGTTACATATCACCATTATGATATAGAGAACATTTTATTATTTACTCAATGTTTTTGTTTCCTAGCCCTTGTTTTTTCATATAGGATTAGGGTTAACAAATAAGGATACAATACTAATAATTAATATTTTTTACATTTATTTATTTAACTTGGATGAAAAAAAATATATATGTGTAGATTGTTAAGAACAAGAGGAGTTAAAATATTTTTTTCCGGGAGTTTGTTGGAGAAGTTGTTGGATTGGATAAAATTAAATATTATGGATTTTTTGTCAGTGCATAAATCATATTAAAACTCATATTTATTTAAAGGATAAATTTTTTTATACTAAATAAAATGATTCATAATATATTTCAATGATATTATTAATCGTGATAAGAGTTCATGATGCTAGTAGATTTAGGGGATCATTTGAAGGGGTTCCCCACAACAATATATACTTTGTTCTATATAAGTTAATTAAGGATGATGATTTTTTTGTAACATGAATAGATTTATGAGTAAATATAGGATAAAGGAGTATCATATAGATCATATTATCCATTACATGGAGATATATAATTAAGAAGTGGAATATAAAAATTGTATATAGGACCTTACACCATAAGGTGATTATCACATTGTAGTGGAGGTACGACTAGTGGTCTCTGTGATCAAGTTAAAATAGTTGAACTGAAATTATAATATAAATTAGGTGTAAAAATAATTAAATTGATCTCTATATTGAAATAATATTGGGGCTATATTTCAGTGGCCCTAAAAGTTTGGGACATGAATTCCATAATTCATGATAAGATGGATTTATGGTGTTTCTAGAGGATTTATGGCCTCCATGCCACAAATTTACATTCCAAACTATATTTAAGAAATAATGTGTAAAAACACACCACAATTATTGTATTAGATATTTTATAATAACATAATAGATCCACTCTGCATAGGATGCGTGGTCGGTATTTGGTGGCTCTGTAAAATTTGAGACCTCCATGCTCTAGATATCCATAATGCCACAAAATGTTCTAGAACCTAAAAAATAATTTTTGTAATCTAATATAATACACTATATAAGAATACTCCATTCCATGGAATTGATGTTTATATAGAAATTTCTAGATAGTTCCTATATCAACCTAGGATTAAAATACATGTATATTACATCATTTTAGACGAATATTCATCATATTAAAAAAATACACACCCCAGGACCGTAATAGTTTACAGTATTTTGAAACATGGAAGCATATTATTCTAACTCAATGAAAGATATTAAACTTCTATCTTAATGATATTACCTTTTATGAATACTACTTGAAACCATTCTTCATAACTTGGGGAAAAGTAACATAAGAAATGGGTGACCACAAATGCATAATAAAGGAAAACAAATGGGGATAAGTAAGCATAGCATGAGAATAATGGTATAAGAACGAGATATTAACATTATAATATCAAACCCTACATATCAAATATCATAATACATATTCATTGAATAAATATAGGTACTTCATAAGACATAATTCGTAAGGAAATCAATAGCATAATAAATGATATCATAACATAAACACAATAAATGTTATTTTGGGAGACACATGGACATATAAAATCATTTACATAGTAGTGAAGGATTAATTCCAAGGCCATATTAGTGAAACGAATTCACTCCCCAAACCATCTTAGCAGTCATGGTTTACTCCCAAGACTATCTTAGTAAACAAAGTTATTTACTGAACTAGGTTCACTCCACATTCCAACCATGTATTACTGAACTAGGTTCAACATCCAAATGACCAAAATTAACTTCTCATTCCATGACAGAATTAATAAAACACGTGCAACCCTCATTCTGTTCCTATATTACTGAACTGGGTTCACCTCTCATTCCAACCATGTATTACTTAATTGAGCTCACCTCCTGTTCGAGCCCTGTATTATTGATTGAGTTCACTTTTCATTCTAGCCCTATATTTCTCAAATGATTTCACTCCTTGTACTAGATCTATATATATCATGAGATATATAAATCATTGCCTAATTTATTTAAGTTATATATATGTCCCAAACATCACATAATCAAATCAAACATACATTTTCCACAAGATAAAAAATGATTCATCATATCATGACCCATAGAAAAGTGGAAGGTTTTGTAAAAAACATATCATAACCCATAAAATTAAATTAGTATCATAAAAATTTATTCATATCATAAACTATTTAAAAGATACATGTTTCATAATAATTTCATTATATAATAGCATGTGAAAGGAAGTAGGTTTACTAAGCGTTTTATCATGGGATAACACATGATAGTAAATTGAGTTTCATAAACAACATGAAATATTATTCATAAACAATTAAAATAAAAAACAAAAATGGGTTCTTTAGTACATAACCCTAGTAAAGAATAAACTATATAAAATGATATTATATTATATGGAGAAGGATTTTGAAAGACCACTTATAATATAACTTTTCTTGGAAGACAACATTTTAAAACTTATAACATTTTCAAGATCCATTCCCTTAAAAACATTAAAGACATATATAAAAATCATGAAATTTAATTTAAAACCATTCTTGAAGAAAATATAATTTCCTCTCTTTAAAAAACTTTTTAAAATCATGAACATTTATAAAACATTTCCCTTTAAAAATAACCTTGAAATATATAAATAAATATTTGAAAAACATTTTAAACAATTTTTAAAATATAAAACTATTTTGAAACTATTTTTCTTTGAACACTAATTAAAAAATAATAATTTCTAGAATATTATAAAGAATTTGTTTCTTACAAAAAACATTGTAAACATTCAAAGAAAGATTATATGTAGTGATGGGGGTAAATCCATACTTTCCTGACATTCCTTTTCACTATATATTGTTTATAAAACTTCCTTCACTAGAAAATAATAAGAAGATTAATTTTAAAAAAATTATTAAAAAGGAAAAATTGTGGACATAATTTTAATTTATAAACTATAGTAAATTTTTTTTTTATAAAACATGGTCTCTTGAATAAAACGAATATCTGACTAAAGAGAGATAAAAATAATTATTTTCCTAAAAAACAAATATTAATTATCATAAGTAAAAATGTGTAGGGAAATGTTAACAATACATTAAGATATCATGGATAAAAGAGGATAATAAAATTCATGATATTTATTAATATATAAATAATAATATTTCATCAATTGAAGAATAATCATAAACAATCTTGATAAATGATGAGATTGTATAAAAAAATCGTTACCACTTTGGTAAATTTGAATCATAATAATATATAAAGAATAAAATTAAATGAATATTAAAATATCATTAAAATAAATAGATTCAATAAATAATATTTAAAATCATATTATATACACCTCTTTGAAAAATATAGGTGCATTACAAAGCATGTGTCTTAGAGAAGAAAAATTAAGACAAAATTACATTACTGATTTGGCAACTTTTTTATCGTAAAACCCATTATAGAAATATAATTAAATATATGTGTAAATACACATAAATTTATGTATAATAATAATATAATAAATTCAAGGGAATTATATCTTCCACACAAAAGAAATTAGGGGTGAATAAGGCATAATCCTCACAGAAATAAAAGTGAGATGAAAAAACTCATACCAGATGTCTTCACATTATTTGTACATTTTAAAATATCATACATAATAAATATATGTTTATTGTGAATATTATAAATAAAAATATTCTAATATATCATAAAATATATGATATTATTATGTCTTTATAATACACTTCCATTAACAATTTCATGTTAATGTTATATTTCAGGTAATATCCACTTTGACTTTCGTATATGTTTTGAATTGTTATTCTTGACCCTCTTACATAGATAAATATTTAATTATTTCCATAATGTAAACATGATATAATTATAATATATATTTATTATATAAATATTTATAATAATATATATACTATACAAATATGAAGTTGAATAGACTGTTCCTGGAGATGGTAGGTCATAAATACACTTGAACGTTGTTTCCATTTTATTGTCATATTAAAAGAAATATATTAAGTGAAATATATGAATATATATTATAATTATAGTAGAATTATAATTTTTTATATGTCATATAATTTTAATTAACCCATCCTTAATTCATTACATGTAAATTTTGAATGAATCACATCACTTTAAGGAGGAAGTAGTTCATGCATCCATAAGTGAAGTTATCATAATTTCAAAAAATTGAAATCATGAATGTATTTTTTATTTAATAATTAAATAAGAATAAATTAATAATAAATAACATATATATTATATAAAAACATTATTTTCATCACAATTCATAGCCATGAGAGGTGGTAATGGAAAAAATGAATGTCATCATTTTGCGAGATAATAGTCTATCGTAAACACGGATAGTAAGTTCATTATCCATCTGATGAAAGTGTGTGTACATGTATTTGAAACATTTTAATGAAAAAAATATCATTATATTTAGGATTATTCGGTTATTATAAGACATGTAATAAGAATAATTTAGGTTTTGTAGAATAAAAATAGAACAAAATAGCTTGTGGAAGGATGTTACCTCTTCTTTGGGTAATTCCCTTTTTAGCAAGAAATGGATTCCATGACTAAATTTATAACCATATTTAGGCCTTTGTAATTAAGGGAGGATATTTTGTAAGGTTTTGTATTAGAAAAAAGGATATAGATGTGTGAATATGTGAAGGGGGTGAGTTCCCTTTTATAGTGGAGGACGAGTAGTATTCTCGTAAATATAAAAAGGTAAATCCTATTGAGAGGTCAAACTTACATCACATGCCTCCAATAATCATCCATTATGTATCCCAAAGGTAATTTTCCAAAATATTTCCACACATTTTATTTTGTATATGTTTCAATGGTTTTTGAGATGTTAAATTAATTCTTATCCACTAAGTAATCTTGGTTTTACCTCAAACGCTGTAATTAATTTTAATTACTTTCTTTAATATTTTTGGTAAAAAAATAATTTTACCTTTTCATAAATTATAATTTTTTTTTTAACAAATATCAATCCATTTTTCAAAATTCTAATCACCTAAGTGTCAGAAGATAATTTAAAATTAATTCCCCAAACATGTCGCGGAATATTTCTTTTAAAGTGAAAAAGACGAAAAATGTAAAATGTTTTCATATACAATTTCAATAGGAAATTTCTTCAACTAACCTATATTTAATTTATTTATTTTTAATTTTTTTAAATATAAATTAAAACCAAATCAATATATAATTTAACTATATAAATAAATTTGGGGAAAAAATAAGTTTTGAATTAAAATTCAATATTTTCCTCTATTATTTGAAAAATGAATCTTTCTAGGGAAATACAAAAAAAAAACATAGAGAAATTTTTATATTCCACTTTAAAAAATGAAGATTATTTTTTCAAATAAAAATTATAAATGTTTCAAAATTTATATTTGAAATTATTTCTCCATTAAAATGTGGTAAAATTACTTTTTTTAAAAACACCTCTTTTATTTATAAAATTTGATTTTTTATTTCCTTATGCCTAAAAAATATATTGGATGAGTAAAAAAAAATTTATTCAATATATAATATATTATTTTAATAAAAAAATAATTAAAATTAGTTTTTCTAAATTATTGACATAAAACTTTGTCTCTCCACATAGGAATAATTTTCTTAGAAAAGGAATTTCATTATTTTCAAAGAGTTCATACAATCATTTCTAACTAATTTATAATCAATGGAAAAATTTTATATACATGTGTAAATAATATTTTCAAATGTTCGTTAATATTATTCACAAATTCCATTCCAACAACTTGGTTGTGACAATAGTAATATTTTTATTACAATATTAATACTGTTTTTTCGATAAAACTTACTCTTGTATGTAATGCCAACTATTGAAGGGACTCATTATTATGTGTAACACAAGCCAACCATAGTGTTTTGTGTAACAGAATATACTCTATGTTTTATATATTGTTAAATCATGACTTTTTGTTGTGTAAAAATCAAGAATAACTTGGTTCTTTCATACAACACAAGGTATAGTCAGTGTTGCGTGAAACAAAAAATATTAAAAAGATTAAATAAATTTGAACAATAGTTTCAAGATGATACAGTTAGAGAATATATGATAATATAGCTCTATATTCAATTTTTTTTGGATATTTCTATCTATTTTAACAACAATTTCGACTTCAATGTTCATTATTAAGATGTTATATGATCCAAGGGATGTGGTTTTTGAAGGGGATTTGAATTTAAAATTAAAATTAAAATCTGAATTAGTTGTTGAAGAAGGCTCTATTATACATATTTGAAAATATTATTAGATTTTTAATAAATTTTTGAGAGTGGTAAATGAATAAGAAGGTATCTATATGTGAATTATGTTGAATATTTTATTATTATCCAAAGTTGAAAAAAATAAAGAATAAGAATATATTTTTTTTAGCATGTGATCCACGTACTATGTGATTAAGCAACATTTTCCTATAATAGTTTTATGGTACATTATTTCATATATCAATTTTTTCATGTACTATGGAAGTAGAAGATTTCAATATTCTCAGAAACATTTAAGAAGTTTATTCCGTTGAATATTTTTCTATTTTAAAAAAATAATTTATCATTGTAGACTACATGATGCTCTTCTATCTGGGTCTCACCAAACGCTAGTTAGTAGATGTGAAAAAACATTTTCAGGGTTAGAAATTTTTTATTTATAATAACATGATTATTCTATCAGTTTCTATTATTCAAGAGGAATCAATATAACCCAAATAACCAGCCTTTATACATTGAGAGTAGAACCTTTTAAATATGTTATGTTCATTTTGTTGGTGATTGTTTGGATGTGTTGAAGAAATAATCACTACATCTAAATATGAGGTTATGGTTAATTCAAAATAAATATAAAAATTTTATTGATCACTCATTGAACCCCAATGATATTCCATTGATCCTGAAGTGGATCTATAACAAAAAAATCCAAAATTATGAAAATATTCAATTTAAAAAAAATACATTAACAGCTGAAATCAATAGATACAAACCTTACTGATACTAATAATATTAATCACATTCTATTTGAGATATATATTTTGTATCTATTCTTCTGAGTATCCTTGAAGGTATGGAATATAAATTTATTCCTAATAATTTAATTTCATTAATAATAAACTCAAGGAATATCCTAATATCAATAAAAGTGTTTCAATGAGGCACCATGATACCAAATTTAGTATATTACTCCATGGATGATATTATTCTATCTGTAATTTTTTTAAAACAATTTATCACTTCCATGTATCCCCCATAAACACATGAATCATCATAAATTTCATGGATATAAAAAAATAAAATATATACATTGGAATAAGGTGGTTATTCAATAATTTTTATTTAGATAAACCAGACTAGGATTTCCTCAACCCAGAATCTCTCTTAAATTCATCTCTAGATAACATTATACAACATCCAATTTTTTATTTTTGGTTTTTATAATTTAAGGGTAGTATGGTTTTCTTCTAAAACTAAATAATATCAATAAAATAACATGAATCCTAAAATGAATTTTTTTTCATTTCTCTATTTTTTCTTCTTATGTATATAGACTAATCAAAAAAATTATTACATTATCAAAAATTTGGATGTATATTTTACAAAACATGTCATGATATTTTTTATTATGGGATTTTTGAAGCTTCATATAAATATCAATCACTTTTATTAAATAATTTTTAATACAATTATAATAAATATTTTCTTATGATTACTTAAACATTCTCTTCTAATAATATTTTTTTGTCAAAATTGGCATAAATATTTTCTATTCATTAACTTTTCTACACTTTTTCATCATTTTTTATCAATCCTAGAATTATTTTCTTGAGAACATTATAATAATTACCTTTTGTTAAAATATTTCATAGGTTTATTTTAGAAAATCAAATTAATTCTACGTTATAATCCTTGTTGATTTCATCGAAACAAGATTATTCTTTTAATGACTTGTTTTCATCCCATAGAGCTGCTTCTTTTCTATCTAGAACATCTCCCACATGATCTACTCTATTTAATATGATGTGATATATTATACTATGATTTTTTTTATTTGTGCCAAAAATTATTATAACATCAACAATAACCATTGATTCTCTTCGTTCCATAGCTATGACTATTCTATTGGTGATGAACTACTTACTATTTGGATGAGACCCTTCTATTAATTTTTCTCATTTTGGGGAACATTCATTTATTATCTAATTTTCGTTAAAATTATCATCATCAATACATATTCATTTAGTTTCTATATCAGAACTCGCAACACTATATGAAATACATTTAACATCATTGGAATAATAAAAAAATAACACGTGTCTTCTTCTTTGGAATGGACTTCATATCATCTTCAGATAATTTAGAATGAATATCTACTATTTTATGAAAATTGTATCTCAAATATTGAATACCATTTAGGAATTAATAAACCAGGAATATTTCTCTATCATTTAATATTATTTTATGACTTTTTTTTCATTATACTCCTAAATATATTATATTTTTGTATAATTTTTACCTTATAAGTTTTTATCTTAACAATAATTTCATTCTCCATTTGATTTAATTTATGTTCTCTTTCTAAATAAATTATATTCTTTTATTTAGTTGAGTTTTTTTATCTTGAGATTCCATAATTTCATGTCACATTATGTACTCATTATATCTTAATTTTTATTTCTCATTATAACATTATGAATCTATACATATTTTAACTTGTTATATGAACATTTTATGAGTTAGTACCTTAATCTTATGATTCACTTCATTTTTAAGAGTCTTTATCTACTTTCTAACTCATCATATTTTTCTTATACATCCTTTAAAAATTATTATTATTTCTAGTATAATAATTTTTATGTTTTATAGATCATATTTTAGTGTAGCCTTCTTTTTCATCATCACTCCCCGAATCAACATATTCATTCTTTGGCCAAGGAATTAAAAAAATTCTAATTTTACCATAATTAAATATCTTTAAAGAAATTAAATCATTATAATTTTTTATTTATATTAATTATCTTATCCTCCTAAAAATCTAAGAATGTCTCATCTTCCTTTTCATTCAACATCAGAGCTTTCATTAATTTGAAATTCATTTACTTATTGGATTTATTTTTTAACACATGTTATTTTCTCATATCATAATTTATGACCATGTTATTAAATTCGTCATGAGATTGGTCTCAAAATTATTTCAATTCAAAAATTATTGTATCAATTATATGAAATAAATTATTCATCATTTTTTACAGTAAATGAACCTACCAATGTATCACCAAAGCCAATGATATGAATTATTATCTCATTTAACCTAGTAATGTAGTCATATATATTTTCTTCATCATCCACCCAAATTTATTCACACATAGCTCTCCATGTTTTTAGTCTTTCAACATTAACAATCACACTCCCTAAATTTATGTTCTAATTATTACCCCATATATTATCGGTAGTTTTATCCCCATAACATTAATGAATCATTTATTAAACAAGGATGAAAAAACATTTCTTTCTATACCATATATAGCCATATATATCTTATCCACATATGTCATCAGAGAATATATTCTAGGTAGTATAAAACCAACTATTACAATATTAATAACATCATGGAATTGTGAAATATATTATAGAAGAACTCAGTTATTCCATACATAAAATTTACTTCCATAAAATAAAGTAACTCCTTTAATTTTGACAAAATCCAAACTATCCATAATTATTCTTTAGTAATTTATGTATCATTTCAGAGGGATCCTCACCTTCTGATACAACATGAAGTATATAGAAACTATTATATCACTAATAAGTGGATATATTTATTGGTTATGTAACTCTAAAATTTCTTATTTTTATAATATTATTTGTGATATATTAGATCTTGATCCCTCATTCATTAATACCTCACCACTACAATATGAAAAAAATCGATGCATATAAAATAATATTGGGATTATTACATAGTTCTCCCCAAAGGTGGTAGAATACATCCTTACTATGGTCAAGTCATGTCTAATCTACATTTTTTCAATGGTAATTAAAAGTTATTACATATAAAAAAATAATATTTAAATCTATGTAAATAAAAATCGTATAATGTATGTCAATAATGGTTATAGTGGGCGTATATCCCCGAAAAGACCAAGATATTTCTTAACATGTTCTTTATATTATTTACACACCTATTGAGATATTTAAAAAAATATATTTGTTTTTTTATATTGTAATCCTATAAGTTCATTAAATGTATTACTAACCACATGTGAATATGTCTTCAGCCTTCAATATCTTCTAATGAAGTGATATGTTGGGTTTTTTATTCTTCAATAATGAACACATTTATATTCTATAATATCAAAATATTCAGCCTTTATCACATAATTATTAATGTACACATATTCTAATCATTATTGATGTATAAGTAATTATAATTTCTCACAATTAACTCACCTCTACCCTCAACCTTTTCTCAGATTCTGTCTTCAATAATTTTGCAATGATTTTTACATCAACGGAATAACTCATTATATTAACTCACTTAATCATATAATCATTAAACCATTCATTCAAATTTTCTATATCCCACCACATGATGGCATATTTCATGTGTCATTCATGAAATTATCAAGAAATGTTTATTACATTAATTCTCATTATGAAAATTTTTATTTCATGTAATTTTATTCCTTTCATAATAATCTATGTGTGAAAAATTAACTACCTTCTCACTAATATATTATGTTTTATTATTAAAGATAAATATATTTTATTCATGAAATATCATATTTCAAGATCATTATAAATATTTTATTTTTATATACTAAAAACATCATGATACTAATATTAGTCTATTTTGCTTCTCATCTTCATTAAATACTACTATTAAACACACAAGAACTCCACACACTGCATGTTCATGGTGAATACTCTAGTTTATATAATGTTTAAATAATAAAACACACAGTATTCATTTCTTAATCTTCATGAAGGTTAATAGGTGTTTAGTTTTTTCCATCACACTAGATTCTTACATAAAAATCCTCATATATATAATGCATGGTTCTCAGTATCTATTTTACATATAATAGGCTATGAATGAGAAAAAATCTTGATATCTCTCTGAAAAAGTGGAAATAAAGGATCATTAATATCCATTTCTCTAAATTTTTGTCAATCAAACACTCATTATAAATATATATATAATTCACTTGATATTTGATACCAAAATGGAAGTATTTGGGGGTATTTATAGACAAATACCACCACATAATTCCACTAACATAATTTACTTTTGTGCACATCCATATTCCACCTATGCACACTGATTTAGTTGATATCATATGTGGGATTTAATAAAACACCTCAACTTATTCTAAAATCATATAACTTATTCTCCCCTATCTACGCACATTTAATTTCACATCACATCCTTAATCCATCACAATATGTGTATGATAAATTTCCCAACATCATGTGATAAAATGATAATCACACTATTACTTAATCATAAACTCGCCATTCACTTCAAGAGAATTCATTGAATTTATTTTATTATTATTAGTATCTCATTATCATATTTGATTATTGATACTCTCAATATGATCACTAAAAACACAAAAATAGAATCTGCGACATGGAAACTTGTGATACAGTATAAAAATAGCCTTAAAACCCCATGATAATACTTGAGGTAGAATAGGAACCAAGATCAGGATAAAAAAAGAGAATTATCAAAATCAGACAAATCCCATTAAAAGAGTATCTTTCTATGGTGGGGAAACATTAACCATAAAGTAGAAACCCACATTTTTCTATCCCTTTACTCCATGATAGTTGATAACAATAACCTATTTAGTCACAACTAGGTCATGGATATGAGATCAATAACCAAAAAAAATCTCACACACAAAAATTGTTGTCTTTATACCCTAAAACATGACTTACTATGTGGGGTTCTTATCTGGTATAATTTTGTGCACTGAGTTCCCTATTCATAAGACCACTCCCTTACCTAGACCCCATGTTATACACTTAGGTGTTATTATTTCCAAAAAACTTCTCAAAATATCTCTTTTCATAATTCTTGGAAATTATTCTATTCAGTTTTATAATCATGATATTTAATATTACGAATCCTAAATCTCTTTGAAAAATATTCAACAAATTGATGATAATTTAAAATCCTCAAAAGAATCAAATTTTGTATCCTTATGTTGAATGTTTTTTGATAGCCATAGGAAACACTAAAACATTTCTAATTCATTAATAAAATATATACTGTCAACACAAATAACATAGAATTTTGTTCAAATATCTTCTTAAGGAAAAAAACTCAATGTTAGTCTTCTATAATTTACATAGATTCTTAATATAAAAAAATTCCATATACCAACAAAAATGTGATAACTCACATAAAACTATATTCATTGGGGATGTCTAAGAATATTTCCATTTGTTTTCAAGGACCATACCTCACACAGAGATGGACATCGAAAATATTTTTGTGTAAACTATATCATCATCTTTTTGTTATATATTCCCTCCCCTTTGACAGAATTATTAAATATAAGTAAAAATAACTATGGGATAAGGAAAATACTACCTCAAAATTTAAATTTTATAAATATTGTGCAGAATTATATATTTTAAAGTAATTATAATTTTCTAATAGCTTAATGCTTTGTAAAGACTCCCCTTCAAGTCATGCTCTCCATTCTTCATGAACTTCAATTACAAACATTTGAGAATTAATATATTGATATGTGAATAATTTTTCCTTCTATTTACACCTTAATAAAATCCATAATTCATATATAACTTTTTTAACAATTAGATTCCTTTGTTTGAAGGTGTAATGTGCCTAGGCCTTTTCATGCTTACCTCCCATTTGATTACAAATATGTTCTGATTTTATAATAATGAGATTATTGTTGAAATATTTTTTTTTCATAAATGGAATGGCCTTATTAAATAATTAAAATTGACCAATTTTCATTATTATCATTTTCTTCTATCTTATTAGATTTTCCAACTGATCTTTCTATTTGAATAAACATTCAATAGGAACATATTGTGTCTTCTTCATTTATGAGGACACATTATTTAAAGAAACAAAATTTATTATAGGTTTTAAATCAACAATAAATTTTCTCTTAATTTTACAATGAAAATCATCATACATATTATATATTTATGTAAAAATAGTTTTTTACTTTCCTTAAGCCTCTTATCTATCTATGATATACCCTTTTTCAAATCCTCTAATGCTTTTCAGAGGGAGTGTTAACCAACGATATAATCTATAAATATCTCTCCAATATAGACTCATTATTATATTATAGATTTATAATTTTTTATTATGTTTCATGGAAAACATGAAATGATATATGATCTATCCTCTCTCACTAAAATAGAATAAGAATCCCTTAACGGAATGACACTCTTATGGGCACAATTTAGGAGCCTCATGGATGATGCTCTTTTAAAAATCATTTTCATTGATTTATCTCATAAAGGATGATTGAATTTATTTTTGTTATTAATTTTCTAATATTCCATTTTAATCATAATATATATCTTGCTGGATTGAGACATACAAATATTCATTATAACATGGATAATTATTTTTCAAAAATACTATAGAATATTTCATGGCGTCTAAATATTTTCATTGTGGATAGATTATTAATTTTCTCTATAATCATTTTCCTTCGAGTAGGTTGTCATCTTATGACTTCTATTATCCCCATTTAAAAAGGGATTATATTAATTGAACAAATATATATTGTTATATAAATAAATAATCTCATTCATGAATCCCCAGTAGCACCAACAGATTCTATCAAACCTCATTCCTTTCTCTTTTGGAAATGTCTTATTGGATTTCCACCCTAGTGATTTTTGGAAGGGAACCGCAAATATTGGGTCTCCACATGGGGTGGATATTGATACATTCAACCTTAAAATCATGGTTTATTGTTTTGAATTTTTCTTTTATATTTTTTTATATATTTCCTTTTTCTACACTTCTAGAAAAACATAATTAATACTAATAGGTTTTATGGGATTATAGGTTACCACTTTATATTCTCTTGTTATGTAATATAATTGAGATGATTTATAGTTATTAATGAGACTATTTATATTATTTATTTATGGAATACTCCTCTTTGAAAAATTAATGGAATCAATCTTTCATTCTCTTGTAACTTGTGATGATAACGCGTGAGTACTTTGTAGGTTTCCTAATTTCACATAGAATTATACACATTTCACATTGAGAGAATTTTTTTGTCTTAAATATATTTAATCATTTCATTATATTCTCAATCCGAATTCCTTATTTGATCCTCACATATTCCATTTTTCACTTGAATCATCTTATCATGTTCTTTCACTATTTTTTCTTAATTTCTAGTTGAGAAATCTTGACATCTAAAGAGACATTGTAGAGATTTTAAAATTCATGGAACACCACCTTATAAATATTTTAAAACACATATTTCTCACATTCACCCCAATTATATTCATGAAACATAAATAATAGTATTTCATTTCAAATTTATTAGTTTTTTCTTTGACATTGAATAGATTTTTTAGAGTGTTATAACAATGTATATTCTTTTACATTGATTTTACTATTGAATTGCCTTCTTCTTATAACTATGTTTCCCATGGAATGTTCATTCTAGTTAGGAATCACTATTTCTGAATGGTTTCCAACTAATTGGATTATGAATCCCGAAACCTCCAATTGTTTTTTATCCAACAAAACATGCTTTCCAAAGGTAGATACTTGTTAATTATTCTGAATTGTGATTCTTAATAACTCACAATGGTTGAGAGGATGGGAAGTAAGGATCATCACACCCTTTTGAGCGGAATTATTTCCTACTATGGTGCTATATTATAGATTTAATATGTGTTCCTAAATACTTATTAATTTACCAACTTTAATGTAGGTTTATTATGAAATGTTTAATCAATTATTAGCATGTCTGGAATTCCAAATCATCTGTATATATTCGAGGTTAGTCGTTAACGGAGACACTTATGTGTATTTGAGGTTCCCCATCAATAGTATCCTCTTATATACTACCTTGAAATTCATTATCTATTTTTATAATGATTATGGTTTTTATGAAACCTAATGGGTAACTCTAGATTTTATCATCATCTAGGGAGACAAAAGTTTTTTTTGATAATGGGATCAATAAAATAGATGGGATACCTATGTATCATCATGAAAGGAATATGAACCTTCTTATTTGGGGGTCTCTTAATGGGAAACATCGTTACTTTTATGGTGATTTGATAAGGACCTTACTATATATTTAAATTTCATGTGGTAAGTACATCTAGGTGTAAGGTGCCTAGTCAATGCTTAGTGTTTGAATTATTCTTAAGCATACCAAAGAACTTGGAGGAGATATGAGATTCCTTACTAAATTAGACCATACTGGGAATATGGCCTAGAGAGAACAGGGTTGATTTTGAGTGTTGGGTTTGATCCTCATGGAGGGTTCATACGTATCCCATTTGGATGGTAATCAAAGTCCACATTATTTGGTATGTCTCACATGGGAGTATGGCCCTTTGATAGAAATATTTTGGGGCTTAATCTTAAAGAGGATTACCTTGTAACATGGTCCATGAGATATTTCTTAACATTGGGAGTTTTAACAAGGGGTTTATTTAGGTTTCCCATGAAATAGGATGCTTAAATTAAGGGAATTAGGGTTGGACTCCTAAGAAGGATTTTTAGTGAGCTCGGGCCCTTTGTGAAGGCTTCCTATGTTTCCCAATTATAGTGGGAATCAGAGTTATTGTATTTAATTCCATTTTAGACTTACACATAGGAGGAGGAACATTGAGTGGGTATGATTTCTCATTTCATGGATGAGATGATGTTTAGCTTCGGCATTGCGAAGGATTCCTACATATCCCAGTTATGGTGGGAATCATATTTCTTGTATTTAATTCTTTTAGGTGGATTGTGCAGGCATTACAATCATAAAAAATCTCTAAGCCCACATGATTCATACTTGTTTTCATAAACAAGAGGATGTTAATGATTAAGAAAACCATACATAATTTCCTCCTTCCTGGATAAATAGGTTAGGCCTATGGTGAAATAGGTCTGGGTGACTGTAGAAGTGGATGGGGTGATCATGGAAGAGGTCATGGCTATGACACTTTCCTCTCTCTATTTTACATGGAACATGAATCCAATGTAAGAATGAAGTTAAGGTGAATGTTTTAGAGATGCGTGAGACTTCAAACTCATATGTGAAAATCTAGGGGCTTACACCAGGGTGGATACCCTAAAATGGGTCCATTAGTGGGAAGGGGAACATCTCTTTTGTCTAAAAGGAAAAAGGAGTGTGATCATTATCATCCCTATGATGGATCAGAGGTTCCAAATCATATATATAAGAAGGAGAGGAAAAATACCTATCCCTAGAATCCAATAATGGGAACTCTACAACATTATCTCTTGGGTATAGGGCTATGTGACCATAGATATCCAAATCAACAGATGTCCTGAAGATCCTTATCCTTTGGGAAGACAAGTGTGTGAAACCTCTGACCATAGATATCCAAATCCAAATAGGAGACACACTGATGTGCCTCTACCAATGGCCTGATATATTAAGAGGTCTTGGTGGGGATTTAAATATAATTTCATTTTGGAATGGGATCTAATAACAGAGAGGCCCTACCTTGAGTGGGTCTAAATAGAGCTGAATTAAAGGCTCGAGCATGCTGAAGGAGTGATTTGAACAGATAAGGGGTTCTCAAGTAAGTTGTGTGAAGGTATGTGGTGTTCAAGGAGGATTGTGAGAATTGGTTGAACCATAAGTGACAAATAACCTAGATTACTAGACATGGATGAGACTTTGATCAAACCTTTAAAAGTTCTCAAAGGCATTCTCAAAAGTGATGGGCACAAATTCCATCTTAAGGAACGGTGGTTACAAAAGTTTTATTAAGTGAGGGGTGTTGGTCAAATGAGTCACAAAAGTGATGTTAATTTTTAAAACATGGAGAAAATAAATCTCACTATCCAACTGTTATTCCCTTTATCCTTTTGTAATTAATCTACCTTAGAGGTGTTTGAGGGCTAGGGTGAAGAACAAGGTAAATAAGAGCAACAATTGGGCTCTAGGGAAATTCATCCATACAATTGAAGACCCCATGGGTGTATTTATAAGAAAATATGGTACCCTTAGTGATGGTGGCTTGGTACATAAGTTATTAGGTAAAATTCAAGTGAAGAGGCGGTGTACAAGGGAGAGGATTTCAAGTACATGATCTCTTCTGATGATTCGGGCTACCATGGGAGAACTAAAATTTGAGCCTTTTCAAATCATGAAATTCTACATATATTTTCTCTTCCATTCTTTAAGTAATATACCTTTTTTACATTATTCATCCATGTGATGGAACATAGTGTTAACAAAATCTCCCACCCCCTCTATATTTGACCTAAATGGAAGAGATGAAGATAGTGGAGTTAGATTCCCCTATTATGGTAAAGATTCATAGGATATTGTTTTATATACATGGAGACAAGTCTCTTTTCATAATCGCTGGACCATTCCAATTTTGAGGGGATGGATCACGTCTCAAATTAGAAACTATGCTATAAAAAGTGGGATCTAGGTCCTAGAGAGTCTAATATGAACATTTTTTCAATTGTTTTATAGTATTCTTCCCCATTCCTTGAAACCCCTTTAAATTAATACAAGTTTCAGTATAATCAATGAATTAAAATTCATTATTTATGGGAATACTACAATGGGAAGAGTGGTTGAAAATGGAGAAACCAAGTTATAGATGAGGGAGTAAATGCTAGCCTACATGGATGGTGTATTGGATGCTAGGATAGAAGGTGAAATCATATGTGAGGAATATGATCTTAATAAATTTTCACACCAATAAAACTGTTTGCAATGCATTATTTTATCTCTTCCCGTGCATTCTAGTCTAGAAAAACATCCGATGGTGGCTCGATAGATATGGTTGCTGAAAACTATAGAGAATAAAGGGGTAGTGTTTAATCTTCTTGGAGTTGATGTAGAGAGAATATTGACTATATAGATTGTTGAATCTTGGAATTAATAATACCCTGAAAGTGTTCTAAACAGTTGTTTCCCTTGTGTCATAGTAAATAGAGGGAGTATGATGGAATCCTTTCCTTTCGAAGGTGATTATTCACATTCAGAATCTGATTCTTTATAGTCATAGGGCAAGGATGATGAGGATCCTATGTCACCATGGCAACCTCATGAGAGGTATAACCCTCCCACAAAAATATATTAGGCTATACCAGTATCACCGAACAAAGTTTCACCAATGTGGTCTAGCCTTCATCATCCAGAAGAGAGTCAGGTTCCTTTTTCTCACCCACCATTGGTGACAATGGGAATCAGGAAGCCTGTCAACTCTAAGATTGTGGGATCATTTTCATTATAGTTTTTAATATAATCTAAGTATTTATTACTATAATAGGTTCATTCATGGTAGAATTTTTATTATGACACTAAAACCATGTGGGTTATTTTGTGTGAGGAGTTTCATATTCCAAGAATAGGAGATCTTCGATCCCCATCCGATATTCAATTTGTGAATATTTATGAGGAATTAAGAATTTATATATAGGAGATATATATGCTTATATAAGAAACTTAAAACTCAATCCCCATTAAAAAACTAGTGAAAGAAATGATAGATAGTGGTGTTTCTAAAGGGATTGATCCTTCATCTCTTGAGGAATGGTGTGATTTTGTCGATCTCAAAGATGTATGTTTCCTTCTTATAATATTATTTTCTTCTTTTCCATTTTATTTTAGTCAAATAATTTTTACTAAGGGAAATAAAATCTTAAATTTCATATGGTTATGGGAAATTCAACTAAAGTTACATCACCATAGTTTAACCCTGGTGGTACCACGATTGGGGTTGCTGAGTCACCCAATGAATCAATAGAGATATCTACAGGCCGACATGGCAAGGAGGATAAATGGAGAGAGGATTGTGGTATCCAATACCTATTTTTGGAAAAAATGATACTATTCCCCCATGAATCCAAAGAAAAAATGACACTGAAGAAATAAAGTTGTGACTAAATGATTTATCAACAATAGTAAGTATTATTGTTAATATTAAATTTAGATTCATTCATAGAAAGTGTCTAAAATTATTATAATTATAGGAGATTATTATATTTAATCCCTTCAAGAAGTTATGAATTAGCCTCTTAGAACCACCTAGGGCACTTTTGATCAGTTATAGATTCCTAACAATGAAGTGTCTCCTTTTACTGAATAGGAATCTAGGCCAGAGAAACCAATATCTTCTCTTGGAACTGATCATATCCCTATTTATGTGAGAGAAGAGGATTCTAGTATATCATAAGTTCTTCATGATAAGATATGTGTAACAACAACATACATCCATTTCTATAATATTTTATGTTTGTCACATGCACAGGAAAATCCTGCAACCACTTCTGTTGACCCGATGGCTGTCACTGAAGAAGGTGTTCAGGGTTTAAAGTCATACAAGGGTGGTTAAAAAACAACCACCCCATGTTCCCCCATGGGTGAGACTAACATGGATCATGGGATTTCATTAGATGTTATGATGAATCTTTTCATGTATTTTAATGAAGTATTAAAACATGTTAATATGCCAACTACTCTATAAGAATTTTAAGTTCAATATATATAACCAAATGTATGTGAGTATTTGTTTTACATATAATCAATATTAATATGCCTACTTTCCTAACCATAATTGGATGGAATGTGTTGCTCCATCAACATAATATTCTACAATTATTGTGTGTGGAAGATATGTTGATATTACTTTCAATCAAACTGTTGAGGAGGAGCGGGCTCAGGTGAACCATAAAATGGAAAATATTCTTTAGGTTCATCTATTGAATCATTAGTAGGTTCATTAAAGTATCCCCCATGAAGAGGCCTCAACCAAAACTACTGAGGATGATAATGTTTGGGAGAAGTCTTCTAAATATGATGACCTGTTGTTAGGTAAGGGATACCAACCATTGTTATTATAACCAGTCTTTATATTCATTTGAAGCTAAAAAAGGCCTTGATTTATTATAAGGATTATCATCTTATGTGTCTAGGTATGAAGGAGAGGATTCTGCATCATCTCAACCATCAATGGGAGACAATGAAGCCACTATTCATGAGGGAGTAATATAGGGAACATTATTAAGTGAATTTATCCTAGAGTACATCTCTCCCGATTAAAATGATTATGAAGTGGATATAGTGTTGTAGAATGCTCTTCAACTTTATGGTTATAAAGATTGGTGAGATATATGAAAGTTTATCTATGACACATCCTTAGAGGAACTTCCTTCGCAAATCCCATGGATCTCAACATTATTCAGCATGTTAGAATTTGTAGGTTTTGAGTACTATCCAATCCACAATGTAGTGAAAGAGACCATTCAGATGTGGTAGAAATAGAAAAAACATCAACAAGATATAATAAAATCCAAACTTCTTTCCAACATTGATGAATTTCGAGTAGTATTATATCAATAAGAATATCGTTATAATGCAAAGTTTTCAACATTTAGGTTGTAAGATAGAGAGAATATTTTTCTAGTTGTGTGCCTTTAATAAAATTTGGATACTACTGTAGAGGAATTTGAACAAATTCATTACTCTATAGAAGAAGCTAACAAAAGGGGTAAATCTATAATAGATACTAAATAAGCGCTTCATTGGGCCGAGGAGACTAATTCATGAATGATGATCTGACTTCAATAGGTGGCTGATAGGGAGCAGAAGGCTATTCATTAAATTAAAAGTTATATCAATGGCCTCATGTGATTTATAGTAAAGAGACTCCAATTTGAGGATGTTCCTCTAGGGAATTTTTGTTTACTCATAAAGGAAAATAATTGTTTTCTAATCATCTATGTCTTCTTTTTTAAAATTGAAATGCTGAAGTTGATTTCCATAACATGGAATTTTTATACTAGATAATTATAATTACAATGATAAGGATGAAATGCACCCTAACTTTTACCTTATCAAATGGTCCTTGTGAGTGTGGTTTGGCTTTTTCTTATCATATATGGACAAACCTACAACCCTTGTGTCTTTTAACTATTTAACTTCTTGATATTTTCTAGAACCTATAGTGTGTGGGTCCAACGAACTAAGACTATAACTTTTTCCAGAGTTCCCTTTTCAGGATTTCATTGTGGTGAGTACTATATCTCTTTTTGTTGGAAGTTTAAATTCGTCCATGTTAGACTAATAAGGCAAGTAGTTTTGGAAAAATATATTTTGCCATTAATTTTGGAATTAAAACCCAAAAAAGGATATAAGGATAGGAGTGTCACAATATTATTTACTTTAGATGCTTACAAGGGGAATCTACTGTCATTTTTTATGGTCACCAAATCTACAATTTGAAATATAAGAATAGATTAGGTCTCTTATAATAATAAATTTACCATTATATAAAAAACTCGTGATAAGGGGTGTATTATATAGGGCCAACTAAGGCATGTTTAATTTATCCAATTAGTGGAATCCTTAGGCTCACTGGACTATAATGTGGGTGACATTATGAGGGATAATTGGGATCACATACTATATAGTCAGGGAATGGAGTTCCAAGAAAATCGGACATTCTACTACTGATAAACAACGAGGTTTAATATTTGCATGTCTGAAGACCATAGTGGAGGGATTTACCATAGAACGGTATTTGAAAATAAAGGGGGAAATATGTTCCAATATAGGTCAGGAAAAAGGAACCAATCCTACATATATTTAGTGTATGAAGAAGTGTATATTTTTTAGAAATGAGCATTCTAATGTTTTCTATAGAGTGTAAAGTGATTTAATAAGGACATTATGCTATGTAGTTTAAATTCATGCATCACGTACATTAAGGAACTTTTCAAAATATTTTATATAGTTTATTGTCATCCAACATTGGTATTGGGGGGCTGTGTAGTTTCAAATTAATGTAACAAAGACATTAGTGGGATATAAAGTTTTAAATTCATGAAACAAGGACATTATGGGACTATGTAGTTTTAAATTCATTCGGTATGGACATTATGTGGATTTAATTTAAGGTTTTTAGATCTAACCAAAGATTTTATGGTTCTCCTGTTCTTGATAATTTCTCTAGAAATGTGCTACTACATTCAGGTATGTAAAGGAACAATTTTAAGCTTTGATTTGGGGATTTCTGAATATGAAGAATGACATGGGAAAAGGGATAATGGCATTTAGAGGGGGTCTCTTCCAAGAAAAAAGTGAACACTACTTGAAAAACTTGTTATGGGGGATGTATTATATGGGGAGAACTAGGGAATGTACTTAATAGCCAAAAAGTGGCATCAGTAGGCCGACAAGACTGTTATGTAAGAAATGATTATGGAACTCCAACTAGGGAATGTACTAAATAATTATAAAAATGAGATCTCATGAATTATGATATTCTATTTTCTAAAATCCGATGAATGTTTATAGAGATTGGAATCTTCCCAAGTATAGATTCTAGGTTATGAAAAAGGTTTCATGAATATAGAAGGGGTATTTCCAGTCATGATTTCCAGATAATTGGATAAATAGGTTCTATATGAAGGTCTAACCCAAACGTAGGAAGTATGGTTCTTGTAGTTTTAGGTCATACGACTAGAACCTTAATACTATGGAAAAAATGGATGATATGTCATTGAATGGCCCAAGGTCATCCTAATATTCATTGAACACATGGAGATGGAAAATGTAAACCACAATCTTAGAGACCATTATATTGGGAGGATGGATATGAGACAAATTCACAAAGGATGAGCACTTTAAATTGTAGGGCACCTACATACCTTTATTGAAGATCAAAGGGACAGAAGTGGATTCTTCCAAGAACGTAGTTACCGCTAATTTACAACCCTATTATGAGTGGTTGTATTATGAAGGTAAAATTAGGTCATGTGCTATATAGCCAAATAGTGGCATTTGTTGGATGATATACATGTTATGTAGGAGAATTTCATGCAAGGAGAACTAGGGAACGTACTTTATAGTCAAGAAAAAAGGGATATTGGGTATCAGAAATTGTGTGATGAGAAACAAAATAAATATTATAAATAGATTAAATTATTTCAAGACTATGAGTATAACGTGAAAAATGGGAATGGTCCAATACATAAAGGAAGTGTTTGGACTGATAATGTCTAGGATAGTAGGGTTTATTACATGGATCTGACTCATATGTATAAAAGGGTACATCTATTGTTTCCTTTATGGGTTCTCTAAGGAGGGGGAAAAATAAATGATCTTGTATAGATTTTGATCATATGATGGAGAGGGGGAATTTTCATTTCTCATGTGGTTGGGACTAGGATATGGACCTAGTTTTCTCAATGTATCTCAAATGGGAAGAGGATCAAACCATACATGGTACTCTAAATACCGTGCATTATAACATCATGTGGTGAGGAATTTATCCTTAAAGTTTAATGTCTTGTGGTGAGGATGATGACTTAACTGACGTAAAAATGAATCAAAATTGTGAATTTATGTAGTTTTATGTCATGTTTTAAGGACATTATAGGTTTTGATAAGAACTTTTAGAAGACATATTGACTAAAATATAATATAGGGTCCAAGCATCACTACATATCTTGTTGGAGAAATAATCAAGCTTCACGTAGTTAGAATAGATAGTAGTTCATTTGTAACGTGACAACTCATATTGTATTTCCTCATCTAGATCTGAAACATACACAAGATAGTAGGGCATTTTTCTTGCGGTGATGCGGCTCGGCCCAAGATTGAAAAATTATATGTCACTACATATCTCATAGGGGTGATAATAAAGCCACAAATAGTTCTTAAATGATGGTCCATGCAGCTTATCTTTGTGTGGTGATGACATATAGTGTGATTTTAAGGTCTTATAGCGAGGACCATTGATAACCCCAAAAGTAATTAAGACACCTTATTTGGGAACATAATATTTTTTACCCAATTCCTAAGACCACATGATTTTTGCTAGAACTGATAAACAAGTATGAGGATAGGATTGTTTTGAAATACAAAGGTAACAAAAGTGAAGGATTGCGGTATGACGATGAAGTGGTGGTTGAGCCAGGGTATAGGACCCGAGCATCATATTATATATTTCTAGAACAAGAATAAAACCACACATAGTTATTGAAATTGTTCCCCATATCAATCAGGTATTGACATGTGGAAGATGGTTTTTATAATTTGTAGTCTAGTGATTGGGCCTAAAGCAGGAAGTACATTCATCATATTATATATTATTGAAATAAGAATCACCTCACAAGACCTTGAAGCTACCCCTATGCAGATCCAACTCATGCATGGGGAAAATGAAGGGGGTTTTCTCTTCCAAAATCATAGTTGATCCAAGGTATGGGGATCTAGGTGTAACCCTATATGACATTGGGATGGGATTCAAGACACAAGTAGTACTTGAAATGTTCCTTGTGTATCTTTGATTGGTACACATAGGGAAGGTGGTTTTAATTTATATGTGGAGAGACCCAAGATAAAAGATAAGGGTGTCACTGTGTATCTTATCTGAATGAGAAACAATCCACATGTAGTCTGTAAAGATGATTCCCTACACCAACTAGGTTTTGATGTGAAGAAGGGTTTTTCTAGTCCCAATTGGGCCTGATATTCGAGATCTGAGTGTCTCTATATATCTCATTAGAATGAGAATAAATCCATACGTAGTTTATTACTTGTAGTTTATCATCATGTAGAAAGGAATGGGTGACCTAACATGAAAAAAATATTATGGTTGGACTATAGGATAGAACCCAGGTGTGACAAAATATCTTGCTATGGGAAGAATTAGGACACACATAGTTCTTGAAGGTGCTCCTTGTTCAGGTTTGATTCATACACACATCGGGTGAAGGGACATTTTCAACATTCAGACTGGATCCAAGATTTGAGATATGGGCATCACTACGTTTCTTTATGAGGAAATAATCAAGCCACATGTAGATTTTGAAGGTGGTTCCCCAAACCAATTTAATGTTTATGTGAGAAACAGGGGCATTAATACTTTCTGGAATAATGGTTGGTCCCAAAATGCCAGATGGTATGAGAATCACGAAATATTTTTTAGAAGGGTTCATGGTATAGAATTTACTCATATATAAGGAAATGGGAAATTCATTCTTTTATGGTTGTGGATGGGCCCAAAATAAGAGATATGGGAATCACTATGCATCTCAAAGGAATGATAATCAAGCCATGAGTAGTTCTTATAGAAGTACCTATGTAGATATGATTCAAACACAGGGAGAAATGTGGTTCATGTTCCCCTAGAAAGTGGAAATGATGTGAGTAATTCTTACACATGAAAGATACTCATCTTTTAAGGGACCAAAAAGAATATAAATTTATGGTATCTTGGGATATTTATTAATGCCAAATGATGGAATTGTTAACCATACAATTTAATGTTGTGAGTTGAGGAAAAATGGTTTCTTTCAATTTCAGGTCATGCAATTAGGACCTCATGTCGTACAGTTTGACAACATGAAATAAGGAAGAAGATGCTACATAGTTTAACATCATACAATACAAACGTATATGGTGTTATGCAGTTTAAGGTCACGGAAATAGAACATTGGTTGATATGCTGTTTAAAGTCATGAAACCAGGATGTAATCTTTATGATTACACAAAGTATTTCTCCTGTAAAACTTCATTTTTTGTAGTTATAGTGAGTTCTCTATCCATTGATATTAATAAATAATCTCCATTAGAGTCTACCTTATGTTTGGAGTAAGGTATTTCTGATTTTGGCACACGTTTTCGAAGCTTATTTCCTGGTATCATTGGTGTCCTATGTACCAATACTAAATCTCCTTGGATGAATGAATGGAGGTGACATTATTTGTTGAATGAACGTTCTATTCAGTTCTGATAAACTTCGAAGTGATGCAAAGTATGAAATCTCTTTTCATCAAATCACTGCAGCTCATCTACTCTCTTCTGAGACTCCTCGTCTGTAGATAATAGAAAAAAATAGAAACTTGGATTGAATAGAATTGAACATAAATGATAAATAATACTTCTATTATAGTTACTAATGAGTATGGAGTTGACTGTGTGGCAATAAAAGTAGTAGTCTTGTAAGCCCATAAGGAATTCAGGATTTTATCAGACCAAGAGTTTGTATCATTATCCACCATTTTTTAGAGTATGTTTGGAAAGATTATATTGAATTCCCTTATTTTTCCATTTTCCACTACATGATATGGGGGATGAATGGTTAGATTTGATATAGTATTCATGATATAACTTCCATACCTTAGTAGAATAGAAATTTGTTCTATTTTTCATCAATATGGTATGAGAGACAACAAATATGGAAATGATATTATCTTTGAAAAGGATAAAAATTATTTTTACTCTGACTTCTTTAAGAGGTATTTCCTTAGATCATTTAGAGAATAAATCAGTAGAGTTAACGATATACATGAAATTATTAGACAAAGATGGAGGATATGGTCCCACTACATCCATTCCCCATATAAAAAATGTCTAGGAGTATTTGGATCTATGTAGAAACTCTGGGTGATGATGGATGAATTTTTCATGACCTTTGTAGGGGTGACACCTCTTAGTGAAATATACACAATCCTGTATTATTGAATTCCAAAAGTATCCAACCATTTATATTTGACCAAAAATATTTTTCACATAATAGTGGGAACCACATGCTCCTACATGTACTTCTTTCAAGGAAGCCGTAGTTTTTCCCCTTTAACACATCTGAGGAGAATTCAATCGAAACCTCATCTATAGATGATCATCTAGTGATTTCGGAAATCATAAAGAGTGAAATTAACTACTAGTCACCAAACTTACTCTTTTCCATCTATATCAGGTTGAAGTACTCCAACTTGGATATATTACAGAATGGGTTTCATCGATCCTTTTTTATGACCAAATGGTTCGAGAATGGGACTAGTTTTATTGATTTCCTCTTTTCTCATTTGAATAAAATGTGAAACCACATGACTATGAGCAATATTAATGAAATTTTCATCCGTTTTTGGATCATCCAGGGTTGTAGGTTTATTTTCTAATACATCAACATGGGTATTTTGTGACCACAGAACATAAGACATTGTTGGTTTCGAGGTAAATTCCAACATCCATCCTTGCACATAATCACATAGTGGGATTAGTTCTTCTTTTATAATGGTTTAATTTCCATTGATCTGTTTGATTACCAATTCTGAATCACCATTCACCTATAGGTGATCCACTAGTACGTGGAGATCTAATTCCAAGCCTATAATGATGGTTATATATTCTACCACATTATTGGTACCACCATTTGATAATAGGAAAGAGTATGAAAACACTTATTTTTTTGGAGATAAGTACAATCACTAACCCAACTTTGTTAAGCCTAGGATATTCCATTATCTTCCACATAAGACGTATGGAAGAAAAATCAATTTACATTCCCCATGTTTGGGGACTATCCTAGATAAAGAATATTTATTCATCAAGATGTTCAGTATTCAATGATTTTTATTATATAGATGGTTATTTCATAATAAAATCATACAAATCATGGAATTTTACTAGTTTCTAAGGTAAAAACCATATCTCAAACTACTATAGAATAATTTCCCATTGTGCCAAACATCCTATCTATATAGGATGACTAAGGAAAATTTTGTGTGGGTTGTTGCGAGAGACCAAGTGGACCTCATGATGATAAAGGTAGTGTCTCATCATATGAACTAAAAATATTAAATCTTGGAAGATTTTTCAATACCTTAATATTGAGTCTCTACATCTATCATGGTTCCACTAAGATAATAAAGGTTATTTTCATTCTGAGCATCATTATTTTTCACAATGAAGGAACCCAGTGATCGCTCCATGTCATTCACATAAAGAATTAGTGGTTTTCCTTCAATAGGTGGCATCAATACTGGTGGAATAAATATGTACTTTTTGAGGGTATAAAATTATTGTTGGAATCATTGGTCCATTGAAATGTGACCATTTTCTTCATTAGTTTTATGAAGGTAAACACTGGACAATCATATTGGCTACGAAGTACTAGATAAATTCCAATTTTCATTAATGTCCTATAAAAACTTTTAGGTTTTGAGGAGGTGAAATGAAAATAATTGCCTCAGTCTTATTAGTATCAATTTTTATGCCAAAATGTTTTAGAAGAAAATCGAAAAAGTTTCTCGAGGTTACCCCAAAAGAAGATTTTAATGAGTTCATATTCCCATTATGTTGTTGAAGATTTATAAATATGATCTCCATGTCAGTCATATGATCTAAAAATTGTCTATATTTGAGCACTATATCATCAAAATATCATTCAATAAATTTCCCCAAGAAGGGTTTATAGATGTGGTTCATTAAACGTTGATATGTCGCACCATCATTCTTCAAACCAAATGGAATTACCTGATATAAAAATATGCCTAGAGGAGATCTAAAGGAGATATATTCCACATCTTCAAGGGAAATTATGATTTGGTTAAACCTAGAGTATTTATTTATGTAGGAGAAAGTTTTGTAACTAGCATTTTCATTAATCAAGAGTTCTGTGATTGGAACTGAGATGTCATCTTTGGGACAATACCGGTTAAGATATGTGAAAAAAATGAAAACACTGATTTTACCATTCATTATTTTCACTAGAAAAATTTGGCTGATCACTTTGGATATTTCCCCTCTAAGGTGAAATCAGGTTTTCTATGCTTGTCATATTTTTCATCAACATTGGATCCATGAGTCGGGTGCGTTCTTCTTGTTGCCTACTTGTATACATGAAGCTCTTATAGTGAACCCAAATGATAGTTGGACACCCAAGGGTAAAGTTATGGCATCTCTGTGTAATTATAAGAAAACAAATCCTGGTTTCCATTAAAAAAAGAAGTATACACATATCACTTTTCAGATGATATAGCTACACTAATCAGAGTGGGATGTAGGTATTCCTTTATACCAAGATTTATTTCTCCGAGTTCATCCATAATGGTGGAGATGCCTTCGTCAAATGCTAATGGGATGTCCCTAGGGTCTTCTTCTTATTCTTCTTCTCCATGAGTTTCTTCATTCACCACTTCATGATGGGTATGTGATGAAGCAGGACCTTCATATCTAGGGAAGGAGTTGGTATTTGGACTTCCTGAAGAGGATTCAACTATCTTCATCTCAACTGATGATAAAGGGTCTTTTTGAAGTTCTGAATGGGATATGATGAGTCGATAATCGACATACCTATCTTTTTCCATGATTGTGATAACTTCATCTATCATAGATAATCAAGAAGATACTTGATGATGTTTTGTGGATGGAATGAATACATCTCGGTTTAGACTTTCATCACTTCTTGGTGAATTAATAATTTCTTTGATAGTACTAGGCATAGTTACCAAAACTAAAATTATGGAAGCGACATGATAAGTTCTTGGATTTGGGTCAACCCTTTCTATTTGCTTAATGGGTAGCATGTAATTTGTCACGAGACTCTTGAATGGGTTAGATGGGTTATTTTCCAGACTATTCAGAGCATTGACTCTAGTAACATCATTCTCCATGTATAGTTTTCCCTTTGTGTGATAGAACTCTGTATTAGTATACTGAGATTCAAAAATATTTAAAGGGGCCATATCACCATGAAATGTACCAATTTGGCCATTGATACAATATTTGAGACATTTTTGGTACGATGAAGGAATGTCCACATACTGATATAGCCCATGTCTCCCCAAAATAATTTTAAAAGATGATTCATGTCAGATAGCTATGAACTCTGAATCAATGACGGCTTATCGGATATTTGTATCATTGATATTTCCATATAGATACAAGGGTTTGATGTGTTCATGTACGACACTATCCTCATCCTGGTCTGTGAAATATATGACTACATAGCATTTTTCGAGGTCATTATCTAAATGGTAAACCTCTATGGTAGAAACATTGGTTTCAAACTCTTGAGGTCTTCAAATTGACTCAATAAGTGATTCTTAGAGATATTTTGTCAGATACAGATCATCCATGATTGATTTTTTGTCCTATACATGGGCTAGTTGCTTCAACACATCATACTTTTGATCCAAAGTATTGTATTTTCTATTACGAATAATCCCTTTTACAAGTAAATTGGAATTTTATTATCATGATGTGGATGAACCATTATTCAGGGAAGAAGAATGAAATACATCTACTATTGGTGGATTAGGTTGGCTAGGAAAACCAACTCATCGAGAAGGTGGTGGTAATTCCTCTACTAGATATTCCAAGATGATATTGTGTTGGTAGACCCTATCATGTGTGGTATAATTCAATTTTTCTTGTTTAACCCACTAGAGGTCTCTGACATGGTTTTCTTCTGCATATACAGTTCTACCAGGGGTGTGGATAGAATAGTTGATTCTAGCATACCCACGTATTCCCTTGTATCCTCGACCATAATGAACTCTTCCCCCAGTTCCTCAATCGCGTATGGGGAACTCATGTTTATAATAAGAATCATCATTTTTATATGAATAATTTAAGTGGATAACATTAATTGAACTAAATATCAAATCCTCATATAAAAATGATTCTTCCTAACAGGTCGATTCATGTGGGGATGTTCGCTACGGTTGTGACCGTGCTTTTGAGACAGTTTGCATTAAATCCTCTAATTTCAATGAAAACTATGGTCTTAAAAAAACTCATATTCGTATGCATCATCCTTATACTTCAGTACATGTTTCTTCTTTGAATATTGGCCTTTATAGGACTAGGATTTTAATAACTATGTATTTTTTGTAGTAGAAGTTGTAGAAGACATTGTCTGTTGTTTCAAATGTGTTTGTATAATCTCATGAGTTCGGATGATTTTTTTCTGACCATATAATCATTGAATTTCAAAGAATTATTAATTTTGACATCCTTCCATTTTCCTTACTCATCTGGATTGGCAGCGATAAAACATTGTACTTGGGCTGGTTAATATTTCATGTTTACTTGTTTGGATTCAACCATATTTTGTAAGAGTTCCTGAAAAAAAACATATCTGGATGGGGTGCCCTGAAATTGTATAAGAGAGGACATATTTTGGTTCCTCATCTCCTTATTTTTCTGGATTCTTTGTCATTGGGAACTAAACTATGTTGATTCCCAAATATGATATGATGGAGACGGGGACCTGGTCATTTCAAAAATCGTAGACCTTATTTTTCAACTCCTAAAATTATATCCAACTATTATCTTTCTGATCATATTGATAAGGAAGTCATTATTGTTGATTCTCAGGAGATGGATTCCGATATTATTATAATAGATTTAAATTGTGAGTGGGTATAGGTGGCTTTATGAGTCTGATTGTATATGCCTCTGCTGTTCCTGTTCTTCCTAGAGTTGATGAGATTACTCAAGATTTGGCTCTAGTATCTATTATGGAGTTTTAAAACTATTTAGAAATGAAGGCCCAGTCCCGAAACCCTCCTATGTATTTCACATGTATTACTGGTGTGTACAACTCATTATGGAAATTTTCAACAGAAATGGGAAGCAACTCTTCTTGAGAGAGTGGTATTTCAAAGAATATTTCAATCCTTTTCTTCATTCAATGAAATATGAATCTCTTTAATTCTACATTTTCTTTCAGTTTGTGATATCTAAGACTATATTCTTATTTAGTGTTAAGATAAAATGGAAAAGGAATTTTTTTATGATGATCTTCCCATGTAGTAACTGATCGATCCTCCAAGATTGTATACTAGATGAAGGAAGGCCCATGCTATGATTGCACAAAACATATGAGCTTCACTTCCACTTATTTCTCAGTGGCCCCCATCATGGGATTAAAGTGAGAGAGAAAATGCATTAATTTATACTTCAGGTCTCCTTATTTATTGAATATTGGAAATTTGGGATTCCCAAAGTTTGGTATAGGAGGGGTCAGATCCTCTCATTCAGTATAAACCATCTTTTCTGGATGTATTGGTCTGCACCATCCTTCCCTAGAATCCACCAAATCCATATTTTTTTTAATTTCAAAAACACATTTTAAGGATAAATGGTCACCATACATTCCAAATAAAAAACCATACCGCAAGTGTGATGATTAGAGCCTAAAGAGGTGCAACGACTAGTAAACCACTAGTGGTTGTGCTGCTTGTTTCTGTCCTAGAAAACCAATAGGGGAATTCCTATAAGTATATTCTTAACCATTCTATGATTATACTGGAAATGGAGGGAATTCATTATTAGCATCATTAGTTAAAAAAACAACCTCTTTGTTGATGTTCTCCTAATAGAAGTTCAAGTAGATGATCTTCTTGTGGAGCATGTCTGGAAGGACTACTTCTTCTTAGTAACTCTGCATTGAGTCTCCTCAACTACTTCATCTCCTCCTCTTGTTGACATAATAATTTCTCAAGTGAAAGGAATTGATCCTCTCCAATGTAAAGGTGATACATGGTCCTACCATGACCTTTTCCCTTATTAGGTGTCTTTCAAAGATGTGGATGTTTATTATTTGAGGGGATACCTAAATTTTTGGTAAGCCTCTTTTTTTTGGTATTCACACCTTCTTCATTTTCTTTGGTGTTGACTATATTATGAGCTTAAACATCATCCTCTAAATTCCTTGAGCCATACTCATTTTCTTGATAATGTTTCCTAATGAAATTAATGACATTTAAAGACTCATAATGCATTACTGGAATTCTGTCAGTATGATTGTGATATTTCTTTTTTCTACACCCTCCATGATACCTTTTTATCAAATTTATTTTGTTCCCCAAGAATAATTTGGAGGAAATTAATCTGAAGGGAATCCTCAGATAGTTCAATTCTACGTTCATTTTGGAGCTTCTTCCATAATCAGGAAAAAACTGAATTCAACTGAGGAGGGGATTGTGAATATGAAAAAACACCTATCCCTACAGGCTGTAGTTGATTATGTACTTCATTATCAACCCTTCAATCTATATTTTATGTATTTGAGGATTGGATTGAAAAAGACCCCAACCCTTCAAGCATTGGTGTCTCCTAAACTTCTATGGATGATATCAGTGCAGTTGATCTTATGATTTTTTGAATTCTTCTCTGAATGTTAGTTGGGTGCAATTTATAACACTCGTATAAATTTCTTATTTCATAAGACCATTATGATATTGAAAACATTTATTTAATTTAATGGCTGACATCCTCTAAGTGGGAGGTCTACTCGATGTTCAGATAAATTTGATGCCAAATTATCTCAATAGCTTGTTCTCTTTGGGCCCAACATTGGTGGAAGTTGGTCGATGCCTATTCTTGTTGAGAAACTCTTCGATCATGAATAGAATCTTTATTTTGTATCCATCCCAAAGAAATAACATTGAATGAGACATTTTTTGTGGGATTTAATGGATTTTAAATGCTGTTAAATGCAACATTAAATGTGAACCCCGTGCTCTAGTATGAACAAAATGTTGGGATTCTACAATCAATTGTCACAACCTATTTAATGAATCGAGGCATGCATATTAAAGGGAGCCCCATTGGTTCTCAATTTTTGGATTTTGAAAAAACATGAGAGATGCCCAATCAATTTAGTGATTCAACCCTGCTACTACCTTGACATGACTTTATTATTTGTCATAAGGTAATACTTTGGATTTTAAATGATGTATATTCTTCCATATTTTTAGGTGGATATCATGAATACAATCATTCTCCAACATTTATTTAATGTTGTATTTAGGGATTTACAATGGCCAAAACAAGACTGGTACTTCATTTTTAGCCAGTTTCTTCCTCATGTTCCACATATCCCCCTCTTCTTTCGTCATAGGTTTATCAACATGGTATAACTATAGTATATGTTTCTCAATTTTTTCACAAAAAATGATTTTGATTAATATTTCCTATGTTTTACTAAAATGGAAGTGGCCCAAGGGTGTTTCAAAAAATAACCCTTGCATGGGGCTATCTTTCATTTGAGAATGTATTTCATCATTCAGTGAAAAGTCATTAGACATGATTGTTTTTTATATGAAAGTTCCTCAATATTAGAGGTATTTCTCTTAACTACATTGTTGTATGGTAAATTATATTGACAGTGTGGATCACTACTATGAAGATGAATTACATAGCGAATGACGCCATGGGGAGGAACACCATGGTGGATTAAAGCAAGACATAGATCCACTTACTCCTTAGTCTTATGGACACACAGAGGGTTTTGTGGATATCATCCAGATATAGGTTATCAAGATTGAATGAATTATCATCATGTAGGCCTCCATGAAGAAGTTTTTGATGAGAACATTCAGAGTTACTACTTCTTCTCCCATAATTTTGTAAAGGGAAGGTAGGATCTTGAGATGAAACAAATAATTGAATGAGGGCTTCAAGAACTCCATCATTAAGAGGAACCAGATCACAAATCGACTCTTTATTCTCCAAATATGCATTGTGAGACTTATTCTTATATTCATTCATACATTTAGTTTTGGACACTTGTTTGTAGAAGTGGTTCTTATGGGTAAGTGTATGTTCCTACCTTGGATTGGACATTATAATAGGCTGAATAGTTCCAATTGGAACAGGTGTATATGCCTGATCTGGTTGTCCATATGATATGTTGTATTGTTCCCCATAACGCTCATAGATAATAATAGAGGTGTGTATCTAATCATAGATGGAATACTGATTAGTCATCTCAGTTATGAGGACAAAATTATGTTGTCATCCCTCTTATACTACTGAAGTTACTATTACGATATTTTGGAAAGATTCCAGGATATGGGAAGGAATTTTTGTCTACCCTTTCACCATTTCCAAAATGTGTTTAGTGACTTCAGTGGATAGAATGTGAATATACATCCATTCTATATCTATAGTAGGTGTATGAACCCGCTCTTATCCTCCATTTCATAATCAGTGGATAATAATAGTACTCATCTGTGGGGGAAGATATTTGAGTCTTCCCAAGTTTATCGTCGAATATATATGAATGAATTCTTCGGGAGATTCCAAGTGAGACTATTATAGGCTTGAGAGATGTTGGTAGGTTTAGGTGTCTACTTGATATTTTCTACCATGCATGGTCGGTGGAATTCATTATGTGATTCCAAATGAGGCTTCTGGCAGGCTTGGTTGGTGAAGGTGGGTGTATGGTCCTGCTTGAAAATTGATGATGAATTTGGTTGGTGGGATTCCTTGAATGTATTCAGATGAATTAGCTGAATGAATGAAGGATACTAAGTAGGAATACACTCCTTCTCATAGAACTTCAATATATTTGGATGGTTGGATTGGTTGGGTACATCTAGATGAGTCTATTGAATAGAGGAATTAAGGTAGATGGGTATATGTGTCCAGTCACCGTTTTCCATCAAACTAGGATGGTGGACTTATCTGGAGGGGAAAAAGGTAGGAACCTACTCCCAATTTGACAAAAGTTGTCCTTGGTGGTTCGTCTTTCATGCTCGGGTCTGAGGGACCAAGGCCGAATAGCCTAAGATAACACCCTCATTATGTTGAGGGTTTACTATCGGGTGAAATTAGTGGTGGTGATTATCAGGAGGTGCCTTCAGGAAGGACCATTGTGTCTTCAGGATGAGGCCATGGGGGTCCTCTTGGATGAAATCCCTATAAGAGGGGAAGTATTTGTGATTGAATTCTTTGGATGAAATCCCTAAATGGTTGAAGATAGTGGTGGGCGCCAACTACTTGTTGACCAATGGTCATCGTTGACTAGACGACTAGGGAATATTCTTTATTTTCAGTGACTCTCTGGCAGAATCTGTGGTTGGAATGGTACCATATTGATGGTACTCTAAAACAAATTCATTATAGACCCAGTGTTGAAGATGCTGAGTTAGTGATGGATTCCTTTAAGGAGATGAGTATCCATATTTAGTAGCAGTCGGGGCATTCAGGGGTGAAAACATTAAGGAATCCATTTGGATTGAAGTTATTTCAAAGAATAAAGTTCTTTCATATATGAAAAATGAAAACAATGAACTCTCGAAAAGAATTATCTTTTTATATGAAAATTTGTGTGATTTATTTTCTTTTTATGGACCTCTTCTCTAAAATAATAGGGGCCTGAAAATGGGTAACATTTCCATCTTGGTTAAGGATTCATGTTGGGTTCACCATTTTTTGTTTCCCAAAGAATGTGTGTTGTGATTATAAATCCCTGTTTATGAGGGGTTTCCAATGAACATTTTTTTTCTACCTGAAACAGAAAATGGTTTTGTATCCAAAGGGAAATGCTTTCCAAAGGTAGGTACTCATTATGTATTTTGACCCATGATGCTTAAGAACACATATTGGTCGATAGGATGGGAGGTTGGGCTCATCACACCCTTTTGATGGGAATTATTTCCTACTCTAGGAATCTATTATAGATTTAAGATATTTTCATGAATTATTATTAGTTTACCATGAATAATATAGCTTTCCCTAGATATTTTCAATCAATTATTAGAATATGCGGAATTCAAAAACATCTTTATGTATTCAATTTTCATTATATATGGATACATGTTTATGTATTCTAGGTTATCCATTGATAGTATCCTCTTATTTAATAATTACATATTCTTTATCCATCGTTATGATTATGCTATTTTTTACTCAACTCAGTGGGGCACTCTAGAATTTTTCATCATCCTGGGAGACAAAAGTAGTTTTGATGTTGGGATCAAACCCATATATAGGATACCAATATATAATAAAAAAATTAATAAGAACCCTCATAGTTTGGTGACACTTAATGGGACACATCATACATTTTAAGTTCTTGTGATAAGTACCTAACCACACTATTTAATGTCATATGGTAAGGACATATAGGAGGATTCTACCTAGTCAAATCATAGTTTGAGAGTTATGCCTAATAATACAAAGGAATATCGAAGAGATATGATATTCTATGTTGAATTATACCCTTCTAGGAATATGTCCTAGAGTGAATAGTGTTTATATAGAGTGTTGGGTTAGAACCTCATGAAGGCTTCCTATGTATGCCATTTGGATGGGATTCAAGTCCCGTGAAGATTGGTGTAACTCACATGGAGGTATATCCCTCTGAGAGAAATAGGTCCGGTCTTACTGTTAAAGAGAATTCCCATATAAAAGGGTCCATGAGAGATGTCTTAAATAATGAAAATTTAGGAGGGTATTTTTACAGGTCTTAATCCCATTGAGGGTTATTTAATTAATGGAATTAGGGTTGGACTTCTGAGAAGGATTTCCAGTGAGCTCAGACCCTATTTGAAGTCTTCTTGCATATCCCAGTTATAGTGGGAATCAAATTTCAGGTAATTCATTAAATTTATGGAATACTCCCAAGAGGAGGCCAATTGAGGGGTTATGATTTCTCATTTCATGGATGACATGATTTAAAGATAGGTCCTTAAGAAGGCTTCTTATTTATCCAATTTATGGTGGGAATTAGAGTTCTCGTAGTTCATTCCACTAGGTATATTGTGTGGGAGTTGGAATCATCATAAATCTATAAGCCCTTGTGGGTCATACTCGGTGTGACAAAAAAGAGGATGTGAAATATTTAACAAACCACAGACAATTTTACTGCTTAATTGGTAATGAGATCAGGCCTATGTGAAAGAGGACAGGGCCACCATGGAAGAGTTCATGGCAATGAAACTTCCCTCTCTTCAATTTACATTGTACATGATTGCAATGTAAGGAAGAAATAATGGTGAAGGGTGTAGAGAGGATCCAGACTACAACCTCCTACATGAAAATCTATGGGAGTACACTAGTGTGGATATCCTAAAATGGGTCCCATAGTGAGGTGGGAGACTTATCCCTTATCCTAAAGGAAATGGATGTGTTATCCTTACCCTCCCTTCTAGGGATAAGAGGCTTTGGGTCTTAGATATGAGAAGGTGAGGATAGTTTACTATCTCCGAAATCCAAGACTGGAATCTCCACAACACTATCTCTGGGGTAACGGTCTGTGTGACCATATATGTCAAAATCTATAGAAATTATGAAGATATTTACCCTATGGAGAGACAACTGTGGGAAACCTCTAACCATATATATCCAAATCCAAATGGTAGGCACGCTAATGTGCCTTTCCCCATGGTATGATAAATCAAGCCGTATTTGTAGATGTTTAAACATAATCCATTTTAGGTAGGGGGGCCAATGAAATAGAGGCCACGCCATGAGTGTTTTTGGAGGAGGCTTCATGAAAGGCTCGAACATGCTAAAGGAGTGTGGTGATTTAATAATAGGATCTCTAGTAATAGGTTTACAAGTATATGGTGCACATGTGCACTTGGGTGAATGGGTTTCTCCTTAAGCGATGAAAAACCATGATTACTAGACTTGAGAGAGACTTGGATCAAGCCTTCAAGAGTTTTTATATGTATTCCCAGAAGTGTGGCACAAAAATACCTTCTTTAGGAAGGGCATTCATTAAAGTGTTCTTAAATAAGGGGTGGGGTGAATGAGTCACGCAACTGTTGTTATTTTCTCACACTTAGAGAATTTAAATCACATTATCCCCATTTATGTCCCTCTCTTTAGGTGTTATGAAACTACCTTGGACGTTTTAATGGATTTGGGAAAAGCACTAGGGCGATTAGAGAAGAAATCGGGTTTCATATAAATTCTTCCATAATATGAAGACCCCAAGGGTCTATTTAAACGAAAATATGGTTTTTTGAGTGATGGTGACATGGGGCACAAGTAATGAGGTAGCATTCTAGTTAGGTCTGTGCAAGTACGTGCACACTATTGGTGATCTAGGCTACCTTGGGAAAAAAATTTGAGCCTTTGTAAATATTTAAATTCACTATATATTTTCTCACAATTTTTCTAAGTCATTTCCCTTTGCCTCTTTTTATATCAATGTGATGGAACAGAATATCAACAAACTATGAAATCTAATCACATATACCATTTATATATGAAAATATATAAGTGAAGACATGAATATGGATTCTCATTATGTAGTCATTAACATCAAATTAGAAATCATTTACTGATTCATCAAAGTCATCTTCTTCATAGGTTAAACTCTCTCCACTGCATGAATAATAATTAATGCGTTCAACAAGAAAAATACCACTCTAATAGCCTTCATACTATAAATGTTCCTCTTTAACTCATAAAAATTTTATTTTATTTTTTGACTCTATTTTATTTCTATTTTTAAATGTCTTATAAGAGACCTATTTTTATATTTTAGTAGGAATATAATTTAATTCTGTCATATATGGTTTTTTGATATTTCCTTCAAAGATAAGTTTATACATTGATTTCATATATATCAAGTAAACAATTATAGGGGAAAATAATTTCATATCCAAACAATGATAATCCTTACGTACTGATTTCAATTGTTGAAATCAATAGATCCAAATAATTTGGAACCTATGATCTAACACAACTTGTATGCCCCGATGAACTGGTGCATATACACATGGGGTGAATGAAGTGTGTTACAATTTTTAACAAATTTAAAATATTATTTGAATACATAATCACCTTTTTTTATTTTCAACTTGTGAGTTAGTTTATACTCAACCTGATATTTTTGTTCATGCAACCCACATAGAACACATGAGAGAAGGTAAATAAGGAATCTAAGGAACACTGTATTTTTACATGGTTTGACTCCAATACGAGAGACTTAATCCTTTCTATTCTCCTTATTATATGATTCAAATATATCACACTCCAATATTTCTATAAATATAATAGAAAATGGTTTGTTATATCCTAAAACACTTTATTTCTATATTACAAGGGTGAGGGGTTTATAATATTACACATGTGAACTGATAAATATATTACAAAAGTGATTTACTACTACCAAAGATTCTTTAGTCTCAATCCCATGAGTTCTATGGAATATTATTCCTCCTTCATAGAGTACATCACCAAGCTCTATCAAGATAAGAATCCTCACCCCTGAAGAGGATATCCTTCCTTATACGTATAGAGTCTTCGACTTCTTCTATCAATTCAATAATTTCATTTGAAACATGGTCTCTATTTCACTGCATAACTTCTATATTATATATAGAAACTCATTTATTGATTGATGAAACAAAAACTTATCAACATTGAAAACCCAAGCACTCAATATTTCAAATTCCTAATAATGGATCGACTTTAGAATTAACTTATTTTATTCTTCTTCCTTGATCATATTTGATAAACAGGAATGATTTACCTTCTCTTCCACTTCCTCATCATCTTCTTATTTTATACAAAAATGACTTTCTTAGTGTAGCACAAGTTCAACAATTCCTATTTTCCTCCTAAAGAAAATGTTTTCTCCTAGAATTTGATTCTTCATATTATACAGTCAGTAACCCTCCTCTGCTCACTAATATCTTCCTCTATTAGAACTTAAATTCTTTTGTTTCTATAGTTCCACATTATTTTTTTTCATATATCATATCACTATTTATTTTTTATTATCTCTCTTAACTATACAGATGTAAACTCTCAATTTTTATCGGGTCAATTTTGTATTATAAAATATAGACATTTTTATCAATGGATAATTTTGTGACCAGATAAAATATTCAATTTTTCACACTACACATGCTAGTGTTCCCATGATTTCTACATTCTATCAACAGAAAGGGTATTACGAAAATTCCTTTTATTATTTTTCTATTTTCAAAAACTATTTTTCTTAGCCAAGAGTATATTCATTTTTGGTACAATAATATAGGAATCTTCTTTATTTGAAAATATGAAACTATAAAATGTATTTTTAAATCAACTTCAATAATTTATGAAATATATTATTGAAAATATAATCTTTGGTGCAACTGAATTCAGATTCAAAATAATTACATTTTTATAAAAATTTATACATAAAACATATACAATTTATCAATTCTAAATGAAAACTATAATATTCTCATCTATTATATAATCACAAATAAATATTTGATATTATATCTTTTGATGACCGTCTCTTACGTCTTAAAATATTAAATTTTTATTTTTATGAAATCTATAATATCTTCTGATTTTGGGACTGAGAAAATTATAAACCTTCCATCTCACTCATGAATATAATAAAATAACTATAACAGAATAGATCATAATGATTTATAAATTCATAAACATCTCATGAATTCACACAATATTTTATGCATTATTCTTAAAAACCCTTGATGTTACATTTTATTTATCCATAGGATTATCTTCTTGATCGTTTCTTATTCATCTCATGTGATCCTACTAAAAATGTACATGGATCATGTATTAAAAAAATATGTTTATGTTTTTAACATTATATAATGTATTTCTTATCATCAAAATTTATTTCCTCTTTAAAAATTTTAACTCCAGAAAAAAAAATCACTTTTAGGAACTCAAAATTATCCTAATTACAAAGTCATATGTGTGTCCCTATGCGCGCATGTTTCATATAAATTTAATGTAAAATGTTCTCTAGATTAACATATTAGGAACCAAAAATTTTCTATGGTAGAACTATAAATGTGATATAATGGATCATATAAAATAACACACACTCATTACATTTCCAATATTGGGGAAAGTAATATTTCATATGTCTTGTGAAGATATGAAAACATTTTAAATTCAAAATTATTTATAAGAATCCATTCAAAATGAATTGAATTAAAATAATATTCCTCGAATGTAATACAAATCATTGATGACTTGTAATATTCTTCTGAATACATAAGAAGTATTGAAATTTATAGAAATGAATCATATGTTATACTAAATGCTCAAAGTCGCACGATTCAAAGACTCAATATCAAATACTGCATTACAAATTCATACCCCCTATGACTTCTTGATTTCCTTAGATTTATTAAAAAATATCATTTTTTTCCTAACAGTACCAAATAATATTCCAATCATATTATTCCTTTTTAAAACACTTAATAATTTATCTAATCATAATCTATGTGTTTTTCACTGATCATCGAGCTAAGAAGTCCATGGATTGATTCTCTACATCTTAATGATCATTATTCCCATTTTTATCAATCTACCCTCTATCTAGCCTCTTCCAAATTAATAAAATAATCCTATAGATAAATTTTTAACATTAATTCATTTATATAACATGATATTCAAATATTTATTTTTTAGTTTCCATATCCCTTATCCATGCATTCACTATAGCCAAAAATCTATTCTCTACATAATTTATTAGGTGGACACTCCGTCCATCTCCAAAATAATCACCTTTAAATTATTACATAAACATGAACAACCAATGTAGTTTAAAAATACAATTATAAACCACAGAACATAACCAATAATTATCATATTGATTTTATTAGAAAACAAATGCAGTGCCATCATATTTAATTTCTGAACTATCATTATAATATTATCATCTTAGCATAAACATCATTGGTGTAACATATCATATAATTATCTCGACTAATGAGATTCTTAAAAACCTTTATATTCGGATTTATATTCATCTCATCCTTCATTCCTCATTCTATAAAATTATGAGAATAGTTTCTTATTTATACAAATGTATAACTTATGGTAAACCAACTATTAATTATTTAAAAATTCAATACCCATTAATATTATATGTTTAATAGTTTAAGATGATTAATATGTGTTGCTTCATCATTATGTGATTCTCAATAACATTATAACATTATGTTTTGAAAATAGAAGAAACACAATAAAAAATTCTAATGCATGGGTTATTTAACTATGAACTTCCTACTTTATGAATTTTCATGGACAAAAAGCACCCATGAATATTTTTCAACTTCCTAGCTATAAATGTAAATATGATACCGACTATAAAAATCAATTTCAAAATTAAAGGATTTTTTTTAAATTACTCACACATATAACACATATACACTAAACCATCCTCGAAAATCCAAATTTATATCATTTAAACAAATAAAATAGATCTCAAAATTCTCTCAATTTGGCTTCCACCTCACCACGACTATTTAAACATATCCATAACACTCGGTTCTTATATTGTAATCTTTTTCAAAAAAAAATTCCCAGTGTTCGGTTTTAATTCATTTTCACATTTCCAATAAGAAAATCTTAATTCACAAGGAATTTTAGGATTCATCTAATCACCCATGTTAATGTTTGAATATGAAACATGGGGTAATATCATGGTTAGATCCACAATAAAACAATTCCTCTATATTTCACCGCCAATGAATATTGATGCATCTCTGATTTGGCTCTCAATTAGACTAGAAAAATTCCACCCTTATCACGATGTCAATATGTATACACTATAGGGTACCACATAGGAACCCCAAATCTATTATTATACAAAAATCATGATAAATCAGGTCTATCTACTAATATACATGATTTCATCTTTACTATTCACAATCTATTTTACAAAATATAAGACCATTATAAAATGAGGGTGGTATATACAAGAGTTATTTAATTCCCCCACTATAGGATAATCCTTATTGATTACCCATAGATACAAAAACATATAATCAAATTATCCCATGTCTTGTCTATTACTAAAGAAAATAACTAGATAATGAGACCCCACTCAGTCCCCATAGCTAGAATGAATCCCTAATCACTATTGATTCCCAACATATTAGGCTTGTCACCATAAATATTCTTCAAAATACTCCTATAATGTTGGTAACACCATTCAATATCCAATAATGTGCTCCCCACCACATGACCTATATTACACTACTATTTGATCACTATACTAATAATTAAAAACAAAAAACAAAGAAAATGTATCTCCATACCCATTAAACCAATAACACTAATGTTCTGAAAATTAATTCATATTTTATATTATAATTCTCCTCATTGTTGAACTCCATTCAGAATGCGTGATAAATGGTAGTTGTTATCCCTACCAAAATAATTACTTATCAAAACAGAATTTAATCTGCCCCAACTAAAAAATTACTAAAAAATTTATCTAATGATTCAATCTTAATATCAATCATCGAACCCATGAGCCTAAATTTACAATTTTTTAAAAATATCATGGGAATAAATTCTGAATGAATTTTTTAACCAACCATATCACTCACGGTCAACTAGTAAAACCTGGTTTACACAAGATTCGGTAATTTTTTTAAAACATCTTCCAAACACTATCTCAAATCCACCAACACTATTTGGAGGATTTAAAACATGTATAACACACTATCCAAAAACATAATTCCAACATTCGGTCACTCCTAATACAAAAAAGTACAATGTATGTATCTCATTTTACATAGCTTCCCATTTTTTATTCAAAAAACAAAATTTCCCAAATTCTAAACTCACCCATGTTTTCAAAACACCATTTATCATTAAAGGGTACATAAAAATAAATTGGAATCTAAAAAATTATCATCCTGACTAGTTCCATCATTTCTAAAAATCAATTCAATAGTAATATTGTTTAAGAAATAGTTTCATCGTTATTTCCAAATGCTATATAATCCCAAACTATTTCAATTGAAGAATAATTATAAAACCATTTACACAAACCTCATGAAATCATATGAATTTTACTCAAATAAAAGTTATTCTAAAAACTAAATGTCTTATAAAATAATTTCCCTCTAGTATAAAAACAATCACAATCAATAATCAATCAGAAAATCCCTGAACATCCATTTAAATTTAATCACCCCTTTAATGTATTCAAGAAATTATAGTTTATATTAAAAGTTTATGAAATTATTAATATATATTGATGAGGGGATATTATAAAAAATACCCTATGTAGGAACATTTATCATGAATTAATAATTAAACTACCACAATCCACTTGTATGGTTATTATATCCTTATAGATCCCTCTGACTCATCCTAAGTATTATCTATCCCACAGTGTGATTCTTGGTCAAATAACTCAATCATACTAGTATTACCTCTCTCACATTAGAAATCCCCCGGTTATATGGTTTTCCACTGAAGCCATGATATATAACAATGTTATTGGTTTACCTCCTGAGTATTGAAAATCTATTTACACCTCTAACTAAAAATATCCTATGTAATCATATGATTTGGTTTCACTTTGTAATGACCTCAATATGATCACTAGAATAACATCTAATAAAGGACATGTCAATATATCAAGTTATACTCCTTATATGATAGATGATACTAAGAATTGGATAGGGAGTTAAATATTATTAGGGAGACTATTTCTTCAAATTTTAATCTTAGGGTCATTCCTAAGTCAACAATAATTTAGGCATGACCCATCCATATAACATACATCTAAAAAACATGTATAAAATATAGGGTTCCAAGAGGACCTTCATATCAAAAAATTGAAAAAAATATACTATATTATTTATCAAAAAATAATTGAGTAGCTACAAAAGATACACATGTATAATATGAATTATCTAATAAATAAAAGAGTTCAACACTGACTAGTGCATATATAGGTAAATAATTAGGAAGAAAACTACAGTTCAATTTGATCAAACTCACATAGTCATTTTATGAAATCCATGGACTACATAACCTAATAGACCCAAACAACTTTTCCAACTACAAGTAATATCTTTTTCTAAAATAAAACATGGAAATATTCCAACAAAGATTAAAACAATTACCATGTATGCTGGTAGAAGGTGACGCAATGACCATGTATGAATCTCCACTACCTCAACACACTTGATGGTATTATTATTAAATGGAAGTGAATGAAATATAAAAATTAGTTTAATTTTTATCTCATTTAAAATACTGAAAAAAAATTGAAAATGTAAATAAAATCCAATGAATTATGTGATTGTGTGTTAACTAAGAACCCACAACACCTGATCCCACTTAATTCAACTAGTTATCGATAAAAGAGAAATTATGCTATACCATATTTACTTTAAATAATTTATTAATACATATTTAATAAAGGTATTATCTCACTTCAGGTAAAACATTATATCATATATCAAGAATTTGATTATCTGTTTATCCTTGGGGAGTTTGCATGTAATATTCTTTCCATGTCTCTGACAATGAATTCTAATTCCATGGTTTTCAAAAATCAATTCCATAACAAAGCCCTGACCACACCTTCTAATTCATGGATTGTACCATATTATCATTACATAAATTCCATAACCACACCTTCATAATCATATTTTTATGTATAAAAACATCAATGGTCATCCCTTCTTCCTCGGGGAAGGATGCAAACAAATTTCCATACCTAGTCCCTAAACAATGTTCTCACTCAATGAATTTCAAAAAAATATATTTGAGACCATCCCTTATCACACAAGGGAGGTCATGCATCAACATATTAGACTATAATATCATGACCGACTATTTTATCACTCAGTATGTTCTCATAACTATTAGTATAAATACACCACATTAAATGTAGAAAGAATAATTCATAGAGTATAAAAAGAGAGCCCTAGGTTACCCACATATTTTAATTATATAAGAATCAAAAGTGCATACCTTTTGTTTATTCACTAAAAACCTTTCAATGTTACATACCCTGATGTAATTCATGTACCCATCACATCAAAAAATGAGGGTTCTTTATCTAAAACGATATTCCTGAACCCTTGGTATCCCAAGCATTAAACATGCCTAAAAATATCACCTTTTTATTATTTTACCCAATATGATAGCCTTACATGAATTAATGGAAATAGGTAATATTTAATAAATAAAACCATATTACCCCTAATTACCTTATAATGTTTTAATTACATAAATTCAAACATACCTTGTAGCTTCGCTATCAATATAGAGCATCATCAGGCTAGCTCATGCACCCGTATGCACTATAGTTCGCACAACCACATATAATACTAATACATGGTAAGGGAATCCCATATAATCACGCATCATCATGAAATAAGGAAACAAATACTTTAAAATATAATAAGGAAACAAAATAAGAATATAATATTGGTAAAATAGGTCATTAACCACATTTGGTCAAATAAATCAAACTGAACCAAAAGAAAACCCTTCTAGATTTCCCTAAAAACAAATCATAAATAATCTTTGTTAACTATTTAAAAATAGAATCACATTCAACCATTCCTTATGATATTACCTAGGTAAAAAATTATACTGATTTTTTTTTATAAAACCACATAATTTTTTGGAAATACCATTTCCAAAAGAAATTGCCTAAAATCATTACATCCACCTTGAAATGTAATTTTTAGATTATATAATTTATAATTTTATTTCCTGAAGATCAAATTTTAAAATCCATATTTAAGAAAGGATATGATATTTTTCTTTAGACAATAGATGACTCGACGAAATTATCTTTAAAGAGGTCCACAAAAACACATTAGACCAAAGTACCACCATTGAATAGTTTAAAAATATATAGGGTTATTATGAACTACTAGTTGGATGTGATCCCATCCTAAATTATGTATAAAATCACAAAAAACATAAAATCCTGATAAATATAATCATAATAATAATTAAAAAATATAAAATATGTAAATAAACAAGAGACTAATTAATTTAAATTCCACATAACTCATTCAGAGTTAACAAAACTAAAATCACTATGAAAATCACACCGATTCAAATTAGAATAAATGTGGTAATCTAGAAGAACACAAATTTATTCCACAATCAATACAAAATAAGAAACAATATACCAAAATTTGAAATATATACTCAAGGTTAGTTAGTGTTAAAATATATTCTCACTAAAATACATGACATAATGATCAAACCATATCATTTGAAAATATCCCTTGCGAATGAAGAATGTGGGAGAGAAGAATTTTCCAGTATATTATCTATAATTTTGTTTAAAATAGCATAAAACCCATTTATATTCATATAATTAATAAAGTGTAACTTTTTAAAAAATACAGACAATTATCATCACATTATATTTATGGTAATGTACTAGACCCTTTCATTTGGGCGTCCCTTATGTGTCACCCCATAGGACCTTTACATATCCTTACCAAAAATAAATCATCGATCAAAATCCATAATGCCTATAACTCGTATGAATATCCCATTGAGGACCATTAAAAATCACATGTTATAATGAATCATTACTAATTATTGAACTATATTCAAGATATTACTCTTATGTTCCAAACATTTCTAGTTTCTGACTCTTACATATCATATTAATCCTTTCAAATCATTTTGGTGACCCCTACATATCATTATAAACCCCCACTAAAAATCTATGAATCCCTAGATTTTAGTCATAGCTTATGATATATCCTAGTCATACCCTCTCACTAATCACCCACACATCTAAAATTAATAAAATATCTCTAAATTCCTCCAAAACATTTATTTTAAAAAACCAGTCTTTCAAAACATATAGTTATCTTCAATGTAAAGAAAATCATATAAAAGCCTAGACCAACACATAACACTTCATTCATTTCCTACACTGATTCCTTAAATACATTGTATTGATTTGAGGACACTTGATTGGTATAAGATCTGACCAAAATTACCATTCAAAAAGATACTTGGTACTACAAAAATCATACTCCAACAATAACTTGAACACCTAGATACCACTTGGTCCTCTATACACATCCTTAAACATTACTCAATGATTTTATAAATCTCAAAATATGATTATGACAGCCAATTCTCAAAATATTCCCTACTGTATGAGTAAAAAATCATGTTTCCCTGGAATGTAATGACTTGTAAATTTTTTGGGTCTTAATAATATAAAAGGATTTGATATGTTCATACCATGTGGGGTGATTTATTATAACAGGTATTTATCACTTAGAGAAACATATATATATATATATATATATAATGTTTTAAGAATTATCACAGTATTCAAAAGGATATTTTTCAATATGAAATGGTTCTGATCATAGCCTGTGATAAGGGTTATCACATCATATGATATTATATATTTAATATCACCACCTCTATATCTATATGTTAGATATCGTGGTTTTCCAATTTAAAAATTATTGGATGGTTCTTAATGGGATGATAACATATAATAATGAATGTTTAATTGTTAAACACTCATGGTTGAATCAATAAAATGAAACCACATATGTAAGAAAAATTGTAACTTTTGTAACATCAAAAATGAAACAAAATTTTTTTCAACCCATGGAGTGTCAAAAGGGTAATTATATAAAATGGGTCAAACCAAAATAAATCTGATTCACTATTTTTATCATTCTCACAAATGATAAATTTCCCAAACTCTATATCTCCTTTAACCAATGAATTAAAAATCATGGAGATTTGAGAGATCCTTATAAATTATTTAGATATTAAAATATCCAATGGATATATGTAGAACCGAGTTTAATTTTCCCTCATTTTAAAGTTACTCATCAATAATATTTTAAAAAAATTGATAAATGGTAAAAGTATTTTATATTTTTCATTTCATAAAATAATTTATTCAAAAGGTCTCAAGGAAGATCTCATGGAGAAGGTTGTTTTGTTTTAATTCCTTATCATGTAATAGTTATATTCATAAAAACAATACAATGAATTCAAATACAATTATTATTTTTTAGAATAAATATTTAAATTTTTCAGGAAATTATATAAATTTTAAATAATAGATATATCATGAAGAGTTATATAAACAAATTAAAGTCTTCGATATATACATGTCCAAGATAGTATAATTTGGGTTATTGATTGTGATATCATAGATACTTATATGATATGTGTCATTCTATGATAGTTTAAGTAGAATTATTTTGAAAACAGAACAACAAGACATTTTAGCAATATACGATATCAAATTATGTATTTTAGCGTAAATTTTTGTGGTTTTTTATGACATAGGAAACAATAAGGTGAAATAATTGTTTGTGATATGAAACAAAAAAAATTATATTAAGATATTATTTTTTATTATAAATTTGTTTTAAGTAATAGTGATGTGATAACAAGAGTTTACGATAATGAAATAAGAGACATAAGATATATCACATTGTAATATAGAATTCACTGAAGAAATAGATATGTGTTATTAATTAATGGTTACTATTTGATATAGATTTCTCTATATCATAACCAATGATATAAGGCATCTGAATATCTATGATATGGTAGTTTTAACATTTTCCATTTTATCTTCACTTATAAATAAATTATATTTTATACATTGGGTATAAATTATGTTAAAAACTTTTTTTAACAAAATTAAATCATTAAAAACTCATAAAATTAAATTTTGAATCATAAATTATTCCTGACTAACCATTAAGAATTTATAATATATTTAATAGAAAATCTCATTATATTTAGAGTTAACACTATTATTCAAATTTTAATAATTATAATGTTTTTTATTCCGATATAGAATATATATAAAAATTCTTATGTATGTTATAACGGTGTTTATACATTATAAAATAATGAAAATATATATTTTTTTATAATTTATATGTCAAAAAAATTATAAATTTAAAACATGAATGTTTAATATCAATGCCTTGTTTTGAAATTTTTTTAGCCTCAACCAAAAATTCATTTGATGATGAAAGCATGATTTGAATAAGTATAAAATTAATGATATTTAAAAAATGTATTTTTTTTAAATTATTAATATAAAACTTTTATATGGGATTAATGTTTGAATTCAATAGGGTCTTATAAATGATATATTATATATATAAAGGAATTTATATGCATATAATCTTAATATTAAATATGAAGTGGTCATATTTTAGATATAAATGTGATTTGTTTATATCTATATATAATGACCCCATCCATTTGCAATGTACTATGAAATATTTATATTCATATATTGTAAAATTTTCATTATATATTTTGATTATATTTATGAACATTTCAGTTATTTATGTAATGATATATTCATGAAAATATATTGTTTTTATTATATTTTTGTGTCAACTTTTTTTTAAATTGTTTAAATGATTTAAATAAAATTTCATTACATTTCATGATTAGGTAAAACATAATATTTTATTTTTTTAACCAAATTTTGATGTTTATTTATTATAATTAAAAATTAACATACTGTTGAAATTATTCTTATATTTTTTTATTCAGGAGAAAAAATGAACTTAAAATTTATTTTTACAGTTGATCTCTGGATAGTTAAATGTTTGGTATGACATCCATTATATATAGGATTTTGGTTCTATATAGAATGATGGGGATAGCTACTCATCAATTTGGACATGATATTATGTAGGTTTTAATTTTTTTCTAAATTCATCCCTTTGTAAAAAAAATTCATAAACAAAATTCATGAGAAACAAATAATTTTATTTATTATATTAGAAATGAATTTTATTGTGGAAAAATAATATAAATAATTTGTTATAAAATTTTTTATGCATTAATATAACTAGATCATGTTATTTTGGTAGATTATCATAACATATAAAAGTTAAATCAAATAAAATGTTGTATAAATATTGATGGAAGACAGGATATGGGATATACATATCATATTAGTTGAAATAAATAGTTAGATAATATAATACCCATTAAAATGACATGGTGTTAAATTCCATCAGAAGAGAATAATCATGAAGACCATAATCATTCAGTACTAGTGATCCAAACATGTTTCGGTATTGAATGATTGTAATTTCTAAGAAGTAGAAAAATTTGGTGACCTTAATTGTATTAGTTTCCAATAACTAATGAAAAATTTAAGATGTAATTTTTCAGGTAACCGATAAGGTTTTGTTACAAGAGAAATGGATTTATTGAAATTAATTAGAATAATATGATGATTATTTTCTCTACTTTGATATCCAAAATTTATATATGATGAAATATACAAGATGTTAAACAAGAATAGATATAAAATTAGAGGAAGGATAATCATAAAAAAACTAGATTAAAATATGGGTATTGGATCACTGATAAAAATGTTTTAAAATCGTCATTGTATATGTAAAAATATATTCAATGAAATTCATTCTAGAATACTGGCTAATGAAGATAATCAATAGAGATAAACATTTCCTATAGATAAAAATATAAAATAATACTACTATGAAATTACAATCTAAATCAGTTATGGAAATGAATAATATAAATGGTATAAATTTTATATAATCTCATTGAAATCATAGATTACATATAAACTAAGAGGATGAGTGTTAAAAATAGATAAATTAAAGAGGAAAATGATTCTTAATATATACATAAAAAGTTTTATATAGTATATCTACACTAGTTAATTTGTCCATATATCCAATATATGAATGAGAACCAGAAAATAAGGATAAACCTAGAATGATAGACAAATATAAATGGTTTGGTCATGAACATGATATAGATGATAGGTACGAGGTGCTTAACATTTTGTTTCAATATAATATTACTAATTTTATGTATCTTTCCACTCACATAATTAATTAGAATAGGTCTATTAATAATTTGGAGTGATCATAGTCACTATAGGAAATTATTCACCATTTACCAATCATAGGGTGATGGTTTTTCACAATTCATGTGTTATTTATTAAATTATTTTAAATAAACATATTATTCCATTATAAAATTTTTTTGATCTCTTTATCAAAATACAATAGTCATAATAATAGTGGGAAATCCTATCTCTATGACTACTAATGAGAAATTAATCAATTCAACGAGGTAGGAAAATAGAATTAAAATTATGTTTGACATTTCCAATAAGGGAAAAATATCATTTTCATATTAGGAAAGGATATAGGTTGTTTTTATAAAATAAAAAATACTTATTTTCTTATTTAATTTATTTATTTATTATTATGAGTTTTTAAATTCTATGCATTTATTGTTTTTGGAAATCTTGTGAATAATTTTTCTAATTTAAATGAATCTTAGAACACATATCAAATTCCATAAGTGGAAATATATTTTTTCCAAATTAAATACATTTTGTTATATATATTTGATGAATGACTTTAATTTAAAATATTCTTTAAAATTAAATATTAGGAATAATAATTTCCATATTATTAAATTTATTATTTTAATAGTGGGGTTAATGGTTGGTGTAAAATATATTTTCATAAAAAATATTTCAAATGATCTTCTTATTTTTATATTCTAATAAAAAACATTAAAAAAATATGCATTTAGCCCAATTATTTCATGTAATACCTATTTTATTTATATAAATATATTTTATACATGGTTGAACATGTTTAATATAATATTTTATATCTGAAAAATATATTTATTTACTACAGGTATATGCATTTAGAATAGTTTTTTAATATTTATTAAATATTTTTTGTATTTAAATTAAATTTATTTTCAAACATGGAATTATCTATTATAGTTTAATTTAAATATAAAATTATAAAATTTATATTTTGAAAGTAATTTATTAAAAATTAATTAAAATAAAAAAAGAATTATTTTCATTGCTTGGATTTCTATATTTGTTTCTATTTTGAGGTTGATTACTTGTAGTCAAATTATTTCATATCATTTATTATGTGATTTTTATAATATTATTTTTACATTGAAATAATTTTTTGTAACATTTAAAAGTAACTAATGTAATTATTATTAAGGGGTTGTAAGAATTTAGTATAATCATGAATAAGGGTTTTAAATGTCTAAAAAGGAAAAAAAATAAAACTTAAGTGGTAGTTTAAAATGATTGAACTAAAAAGAAAAAATTATAACTGAAATAAATAATCCACACTATAATAAAAATTTATTTTCATTAATTAAATAGATTTAATATAGTTATGGTAAATATTTTTTTATTTTAAAATTAAAAATTCCCATAACCTTTAAACTGTGAAGAGATGTGAATTTTTAAATTGATCCACATTTCAAGAGGTTCATTATTAAGTTAAAAAATGTAACCTAAAATTTATTAATAATGATTAATTAATATAGAATGATTTTAGTTAATCCAACTATATAAATAAGTATTCATCATTTATGTTTATAAATTTGTATTGATTGTTTTTTATGCATCGTGATAACTCTTAATAGTGACGATACACAAGACAATATCATTTTTTATTATGCTCCATAATCTATAATACAATGCCCTACATTAACTCTATTAGCTATACTTGAGGGATTATCAAGTGTATGTTATTAATAAATCAATAAGAATTTCATTTGGAATTCTTTTATACATGAGATATATATTAATATACATGAGATGCAAATTTAATTTTTTTTGGATATATATATGATCCATGGATTAATATAAATTGATAAATTAATTATATTCATGGGGTGCATACACTAAAATAATTAGATCCAATAAAAAACCCTCAAAACATATCACATGTAAGAAACATTTTGGATCCTAAAATTGTACATCACTTAGGGTCTATATTGAGTAGTTTTATGAGGGAATTATATCTCTCACAAAGGATTGTAGGTCTCACATAACAATGTTCTTTATTAGTGTTATGACAAGGATTCATATAGGTAAATTCATATAAATAATTTACAATAATGTGATTAGAAAACCAACTAACAAAGAGAATCATTGATTTACATTCAGTATGATATTGATATAAAAATAAAAATGATTTGGGAAAAACACCAAATAAAAAAAATCATGATGATTTCAGAACATGATTCACTATACATAATGGTGGTTTGGATAGTGTAGTGCATTCAACGAAAGTAATTATTAATTATTATTAAATAAATGAAATTGATATTTTTTTCTTAATTTATATGTCAAAAAAATGATACAATGAATAGAAAAACATACCACTCTAAATGTTATATCATCTAAAAGGAAAACCTGAATAGAGATGAATCATCAATTGATATAAAAAATAAAGGATAATACCTGAGAATGAAAACAAATATTTATGTTCTATAGTATGAAATAACTATAAACTTATTCTAAAACTACATGGGGGAGAGTAAAACTTATAATAAGAATAATAATGTTGCTAATGATACTTCATATATCTTACTAATAACCATAAATTCAATGATTCAAAAACAATATGAATCTATGACTATGTTATATATGATTTTGAAATATTAGAATTTTAACACAAATAATGATATTCTTGTGCACTCTAAAATTTCCAAGGCACCATTTCAATGAACAATGGTAATGGTATATCCATTCCATCTCATATACGTAACATGATTGGTTATGTTGAAATTTTGGAGATACTATGATTTTCACTACAAAAGGAATTTATTGTGGAATTGATCCTACAATATTTTCCAATATCATTTAATAGGTTCATTATTAAATATAATTGGAATGGTATTATAAAAATCATTTCTAAGTAATACTAATGTGATCTTTATAAATTTACAACCTAAATCTAACCATTTGATAGAGAGACAGAATAGAAAGATAAAATTTATAAAGAAGAAATGTTGGGATAATCCTACAAATTATTATGGACTAGTAAAACCCTAAATAATAATATCTAAGAAGAAACATTATTTTTTATAGAATGAATTTTAATTTTAAGTAAAATTTCAAAAAAACTAAATCTTATTATGATGATTGATGTAAGTGAGTTTTTAAATGGGGTATTTTTATTATATAATCCAAATTTTCAAGAATTACATCTTGTATATTAGATACTAATTATGCTTCTCACATTTAGATGTATATGAATCCATTTCAAAACAATTTCATGAATGTAGAATTGGTTAAATGTATAGGGAATTCGAAGGAGGCTCCAATATCACACATGGAAGAATATAACTCCTCTGAGTAACTTAGTTATCAATTTATAGAGTTTCTAGTATATACCCATTATAAATAAAAAAATATTTTCTTGATAATATTGGGTTTTAATATTTTATAATGGTAAAAATTATTCTATTTATTTAAATTGAATCTATTTTTGTTATATAAATATTGTTAATGATCTATATGTTTTAGTTCATAAAAATAAATTCATTAACCTGTATGTAAAATGGGCCAAAAAAATTCTTTTAACCCATCACAAATTTAGAATTTTTTCCTGGGTATCATTAATGACAATCACATTTCATAACACCATGCATGTGATATATTAGAGTCATTTGATTGGGAATCAAATTTTATATTTGAATATTATTTAAATAAATGTGATAACTACTCATTTTCTAAGAAAATGATAGAGAAAATGGTTTTATTAGACTTGATGCATTCTGATGTATATAAGATATTAAATATTTTATCATTAGGTGGTTATCAAAACATCATTATCTTCAAAAATGATTATTTTTATTATGTGTTTTTTTCCTAATAAGAATTTTGAATGAATTCTATGAGATATTTCAGGTATTAAAAATGAAATATATAATCAATATGGTAATAATATTAAATCCCCTTATCTCAATTAACATTGTGAATAAATAAACTAATAATTTACTGAAATGATGAATTTTTTTGGTATTATATCAGAACTAACACCTCTAATAAAATAATGGGATTGTGTTTTTTAAAAGATAAATCAAACCTTATTGGAGGTGGTATAATCAATGATGATACATGCTGGCTTGTATCCATATTGTTGGGGTAAGGATCTCGAAACAGTACTCTTTACACAAAATTGAGTTCTATATATGATATAATAAGTTTCAGTATGTGAAATATTGTAAGGGTTTGGAACCAAAATTTAATGAACCAGAATATTACAAAGGGAATTTTCATTATTATAAAAATGTATCATATAATAATGTAGTATTATATAAAATACGTGCACAACATGTTAAAAAACATTTAATCATATGAATTTTGAAATTAAATTTGTAGCATAAAAATATTCAATAGAAATAAAAATATTATAATGAGATAAAAATTGAAAATTAGGTAACCATAATATTAAAAGATAGATCTTCTCGATCCACCATAATAACTTCATTCATGAAAACTATATAAATGCTGCAGAATATAAGTAACGTATTATTCATCGTGAAAATGAAAATACATATTACCATGAGAAAAATAGAAGTGAATAATGAGTTAAATAAATATGATGTATTTATAAAATGTGGAGAACCCATATGACCATTGGAAATACGACCATTAGAATAGTAATCTAACTTTTGAAAAAGTAATCTGACCATTATGAATAGTAATCTAACCACCAGAATAGTATCCTCACATATAAGAGTGTAAAATAATATTTTATTATCATATAAAATGAAATATAACATATTTATATCATGAAAAAATGTTGTAAACATGAAAAAATAGGTCTTTGTTATTTATAAAACATATATGTTATATTTTTATTTTGATAAAAAATATATTACTATTTAATGTAAAATTTATTTAAAAAATCATATTACAAATTAAAATTCTGTTTCATTATAATTATAATATAATTTAATTAGATGATAAGTAATTTTTTAAATGATTAGAAAATTGATCATAATAATAAAATTGATTTTGATGAAATAGGAAATTATTTTAATTATAAATTAAATTTCAACTATTTGGATTTTTTTAAAAAAATTGATTTCATTTTTGGAATCTTCATGTTTAAAAATTTTTATGGTGAGTTTTTTTTCTAAATTTTTTGAATTTTTTGTTAATATTGAAATATGGAAAAACATGATATTTAAAATTCTAAGCTAAATACATGAATTTATAAGTCATGGAACATTTAAGGAACCATTACTTAAAATAAAATGCACATTTAACTATATATAGTCACAAGATTCATCACTATTGGTAGTATATAGCCAATATATTAGTGATTATAAAACTAAAAAATCACCCCTATCATCCCCTAACAAATACCACACTCACCACTAATTTTTTCACAACATCTAAGAATTAGAGCACAAAAAAACATGGTTCAATTATCTTCCCAACCCTGAAACATTAAATAATCAAAATTTACATAAGCTGTATTTGAAGAGATGATATTAAATTTGTAATATTCTCAATCTATCACTTTTAAATTCGTTTCTTCTTCTTCATCCAAGTCAAATCTCACATCCAAAATGAAATAATTACACATGTATTATAAAGATATAGTAATTATATTTTTAATGTAATACATATCTTTCATCCTCTAATACTCCCCGAGATTCTAAAAATAAAAACAATGTTCATATAATGGTGGTTTCACCGACTCCATTAAAAACATACTTCATTTTTCATCACCACCGTCAAGGGTGGTTATAAAAGTATTATTGTTTTTAATTTTTATAAAAATAAGTGCCTTATAACTTATTTTATAATTATGGAATATATTAATAACCTTTTAAATAAATTAATATTCATCTTCATGATTATCCGTAAAACAACCTAAATAAACTAACAATATAACAAAAATATTTATACTAAATTAATCATCCATATACTAGAAAGCATATAGATATTTTAGACCATTTAAATTTCCAAATGTACATGAATATTATTTAATTTCCTTTCTATATTTGTTATTCTATTTTATAACTACATCAATAATTATCCACATTTGACCGATCATGAAACCATGAAATGAACACCAAAAAATTTAAATGTTATATCTCATTTAAATGAATGTAAATTAGAATAAAATAATTATATTAAATATAATAAATATGAAAAAATTTCTGAATTAATAATTATTGTGTCCAATATAATTATTATAAGTATTAACTATAACTAAATAATGAATCTTGACCTATGGTAAGGGATCGCTCTGAGCCACACTATTTTCATTGGTTTATGAACTTTCTCTCTGAAACTCCCTTTAACCCTCTATATATGTTATGAAATGCATCTAAATTATATATATATATATATATCCTTGTGTGTGTATCATATATATATATAAGGAATAGTTTTCCTTTCCTTGAAACATTATTTTGAATGTTCATTTCTATACCCAATTCTCTACCCTTTCTTATGATGTTTTTTAGAAATGAACACCAAATTTCAGACATATGACTATTTGATCAAATACGAACATAAAAAATATTTAATTAATTTTTCTATTTTCATTATTTATGAGATATACTTTATTTAATATATGATTAAATATTATAAACTTGTTGTTTTCCACGGGTAATTGTTTGTTTATTCCTTATGATTGATTTCAATTCTTTAGCACACACAATATTTTAATTTTAATTCCCCATGAGATTATATGTTTTATATTAGATAGTAAACATAATCCATGTTGGGACTCCATATACCATGTGATGTTGTCTAGGAAGTTATCCTTTACTTATTATTATTTCATGTTTCATTTCATTTCAATATTCTTATGATTCCATGATCTTATGATTTTATGTTATTTATTTTACAGTCAAAAATAATTATTCATGATTCTTGTCTTTATGATATCATTTTACCCATTTATACACATATTTTATGTTTAGTTGTCACACTTCTTCACATTTTGGTCTTTTTCGCACACCTCATTTGTTATTTGTTCCCCATGTTACCATTTTTAGTTTAAGGAGCTCAAATGTCTATAATAGTTAATTATAGAGATAAAAATATATATATATTTTTGTTTTTGATTCACTTTGATGTATTATAAACCTAGTCCTCTAAATAAAATAGGAATATCGATCATTGGGATGTGTTTATTGGATATTTATGTTATAAAAATACTATAAAATATGTAAAAGGATTATATTTTGATACAAATTTTCTTTTATACGGATATTTGGTTATGTTGAATATTTTAAGTATATTTACTCCTCTATGTTTGGAGGCAAATGAAATATATGTATCTTCCATGGTTATCTTAATTACAAGATGGGATGTTATTTTTATAATCCATTCGATCGGAAATTACATTTGGAGAAAAATGTTTTTTTATAAGAATCGCCCATTTCCCAACTATACCCCCCCCCCCGCGCAGCCTCTCACGTAGTGTCCCGACTATTACCATGTTTTCCCATTCCCCTCCAGCCGGTCACCTATCCTTGTCTCCTGTTATTGTTCCCCGATCTACCCCCAATCCTCTCTAGTGCGGTCTCCCCCCGGCTCCAACCTCTCTAGTGTATGCGCCCCGGTCTCCTGTGTTGTCCCCATGGCTCTAGCCTCTCCAGTGCGGTACAGCCGATCTTCTGTGCGTGCGCACCGGTCTAGCGGGTCTCATGTGCATACGCCCCGGTTCAGCGGGTCTCCTGTCTAGTGCAAGTCCCCCGCGCGGCCGCCCCCCGGTTTAGCCATCTCGGTCCGCCAAATTCCTGAGGGTTCTAAAATTCAGACCCCGTTGAAATTCGAACAAAGTTTCTCTTCACTATACCTCTTCTGACTAAACCACTATAGTAGTGCACTTTTTGTTTATATATTACATATATTATTTTATTTATATATATTGATAAGTTAATTAAAATATGAATTATTTGCATAATATATGTAAATACATATAATAAGTTTATTAAAATATGAATATATATATTAATAAACATATATATATTAACAAAATAACATATAATTTATATATTATTGTATTTATATATATTAATAAGTTTATTAAAATAAACTTTATTAAAACAATATATTTAAATACATATAATAATTTTATTAAAATATGCATATATATTAATAAACATATATATATATTAACAAATTTGCACATATAATTTATATATTATTGTATATATATATATTAATAGTTTGTTAAGATAAACATTATTTGCATAACATATTTAAATAAATAACATGTATATATATTTATATAAATATAAATATATATGTATATATATATTTTATGCACACCTCTATAAATTATATATTGACATATATTTAAATAAAATTATGTATGTATGTATTTATAAATACATTTATATCAAACACACACAAACGCAAATGTGTATTTATATATTTATTTGTAATTGTTTATATTTATTTGAATACACGTATATTATATATATATATTACCCAAATATATTATGCATATATATATATATATATTATTTATACCTACAAAATTAATATATATATATATATATATTACATATTTATATGAATATAATATGCTATACAATTTTATAAATACATTTATATATGTATTCAATATATACAATATATATTATGAATTTTTTTAAGAAAATAGTAGGGGTTCACAACCCCTCTAATCTCTTAAAATATAGGGGCTTTGAAAACCCCATCTAATGTAAGACATTAGTGGGGGTTCAAGAGAGGGTTTTGAACCCCCCACTAATGTCTTACATTAGAAGGGGTTGTGAACCCCCACTATTTTCTTAAAAAAATATGTATAACACACACACACACACATATATAACACCACTAAAATCCAATTGGATATATATTATTCTATTTATATATATTGATAAGATAATTCAAATATAAATTATTTTCATAATATATTTAAATATATATAATAAGTTTATTAAAATATGCATATATATTAATAAACACATATATTAACAAATTTACACATATAATTTTTATATTATTGTATTTATATATATATTAATAAGTCTATTAAAATAATAATTATTAATACAATATATTTAAATACATATAATAACTATATTAAAATAAGCATATATATTAATAAACATATATATTAACAAATTTCCACATATAATTTATATATTATTGTGTATATATATATATATATTAATAAGTATATTAAGATAAACATAATTTTCAAAATATATTTAAATAAATAACATGTATCTATATTTAAATATATATGTATATATATATATATTATCTGCAAACCTCTATAAATTATATATTGACATATATTTAAATAAAATTTTGTATGTATGTATTTATAAATACATTTATATCAAACACACACAAAACACAAATGTGTATTTATATATTTAGTTGTAATTGTTTATATTTCTTTGAATACATGTATATTATATATATATATATATTAGCCAAATATATTATGCAAATATATAAATATATATTATATTTATACATACACAATTAAAATATATATATATATATATTATTTATATGAATATAATTCATAATACATTTTATAAATACATTCATATATGTATTCATTATATACAATATATATTATAATATTTTCTAAGAAAATAGTAGGGGTTCACAACCCCTCTAATCTCTTAAATTAGAGGGGATTTGAAAACCACCTATAATGTAAGACATTAGTGGGGGTTCAAGAGGGGGTTTTGAACCCCCACTAATGTCTTACATTAGAGGGGGTTGTGAACCCCCACTATTTTCTTAAAATAACAAATTCTGTATAACACACACACACATATATATATATATACATAACACCTCTAAAATCCAATTGAATATATATATATATATATATGTATGTATGTATGTATATTGCGCCTCTATCTGAATATATAGTGCCTATAAGTAAATGTATTTTTCCACTAATTATTAAAGTAGAAACAGTTTTAACATAATCGTCTCTAAAATCCAACCAAATATTAAAAAAAGGCTAATTTTTTTGAGGGGGTTGTGAAACCCCTTTAAATTCGATGATTAGAGGTGGTTGTGCTGAACCCCCTCTAATGTTGCAGAAAATGAATTTAGAGGGGGTTGTGCATAACCCCATCTAAATAACCCCCTCTAATGTACTGTTTTTTTGTAGTGATAAGGTTAAAAGGGTTCTTTAATAAGAAGACTATGACTGATGGTAGTGAAATATTAAATGATAAGTTATAAAAGGTTTCAGGAAAATTGTTGAAAATTATTTTTGAGGTCCTTTTGACTAGAAAAATTCAAAACAGTATCTAGATCATATTATCCATTGAAACAATATATTATTAAGAAATAAATTATTTGGATGTCAATATAAGATAATTGTTTAGTAATTTACTCAAGGATGTGTATATAATATAACATGAGCATTTTGTTAACCCATTGAATATTATAAAGATATGTAAGCTACCAATATGAATTTATGGACTTCTATAGGCATATTAATGGTATAATATTCTTTTTGATAAAGACATAAAGGAGATTGAATTCATTAATAATGAAGATAAACATTGTTTATATAAATTGATTAGATGGAAACTAAATTTCTTTACAGTGTTATAGATTGATGAAATATTAAAATTTTGAAATTGAATTCCTAATCTACAATCATTAAATCCATTAAATTGGGAGTTTTGTTAATTGAATTACTTAATGGAGGAATCATATTCTTTGCATATAGTGACGTGTTGGGATGGAATAAAAAAACTTGTAAGATAAAATGCATGTAACATATATCAGTAAAATAATGTATTCATTAAAAATGATTGATTGTAAGAAATAATATATACTTATTCTAAATGGAACAAATATTTAGAAGGATCAATATATTTTTTTCAATAAATAAGGGAAATGAATGGATGAATTCCTTTAAGAATCAGTAATAGGGTATACCATGTATTCCATGTTATGTGTTCACTCATATATGTATAATTTATTAAGAATGACATAATGATACAAATAGGATATCAATAAATAATGTTGGATCACTGTAAAAAATATCCTAGAGTATATTCAAAGAAATAAGTATTCCATTGTGATATATGTAGGTGAAAAAGAAAAATTTTATACTAGGATAAAATGATGCATGATTCCAATAAAATAGTGATACTTTTAAAGAATAGTCAATTTATTTTTTCTAAATGGATTGATTAATTACAAAAGATATAAGAAAGAAACAATATATAAATAGAAAACTAAGGATAAGTGTATTTATAAATAAAAATTTGTAAAAAGGTAGTAAATATTATTAATTTTATCACTTAACAAGATATTATTGTAATAATATCAGATCCAAATATACTATTTGTGATATGGACATGGACCTTTTGTAGGTTAAATTAACATAATCTCACCAAAATTCTAATTGAATCCTATAGGGGTATCATATCTTTTGTGATATTATAGATCATAATGATAAAAAAAATATTTATGATTACTACAATGGATAATATAACAGGTTCTCAGGTGATACCATTATTTTTAATGAATCATAGGGAAATCAATGATATCTAGAATTTAGTTATATAATATGTTGTCTCTAGTGAAAGTGAGAGATAGTGTAAATTTTTTCCTAGAGACTAATCATGGGATGATTATTCGTGGAAATAATTATATCATGTATTTATTTATTAATAAATACTAGAAATATTATATTGTCTTTATTCTATATTCTATTTCATTAAACACCATAATCAATATAATAATCATAGAGATAGATTATATATTTTTTCCCAAGATAACAACATTCACGGATGTAAGTATTGTGATGAGAATTTATTATACATAGTTATTATATACATATAAATATACAATTATTTTACACTATTTATATGTGATACTTATAGAATTTGATGTTACATGACCAGAGAAACACCACTTGATTTATCTGATTTATCTCATTTGCGTATCCTTTAGAGATATTATTCATATATTTTTTAACTGATGGGTTCAAGGTATGATTTACATAGGAGCGTTCATATAGAGGATTATATCTTACACCACTTTATAATTTTAACTAAATAGAAAATCAATGGGTGAATTTCTGATCATGGTTTCAAAATCACTTAAGATTATATTTTGAATTTTCCACAAGTGGTACAGTTTTGACATCAAAATCATCAGTTGATTTACATTGATACTGTTAATGATCATTCCTAATACATCATATTTATTAATATTTTTTTGTTAATTTGTTGAGTTGAGTGATATATTAATGTTTATTTGTGTGAGGGAGACATAGTAAATGTACCATTGTCATACTTGATTTCATGGATAATTAAAATTTTTTATAACATACGGATGAGTGATGAGATCAAAATGAATTATTTTATATTTATATTATAATTTTGAACTAAATTTCTAATTTATACTAATAATGTGAATATTAAAAATGAGAAAAATAAATATATTTTCCAAATATATAATTTTCTAATCTAATTATTTTGGGTATTTATATGAAATATTTTAATTTAAAAATATCATCAAAAAATAATATGTATTTAAATAAATATGAAATTTTTATTTATAAAAATATTTTTATTTATATATATGGTATAAATATATTCTATTTCAATTTTATTTATTAATATATATAAATTAATTCTATAATGAACATCTTGTATTAATTTATATATATTGGATTTGTAAAAATATTCACAAACTATGTCAAATAATTTCTATGGTTGATATTTATTTTATAAAGTCAATGGTGAATTAATTGATTATATTTTATCAATGAAATATACTATTTTAATAGTCTTAAATATTTATCTTTTATGTAATAATTGACATGGAAAATCCTTTGGCCGAAGCATCCTATAAAGGATGTCCATGTGGGTATTTATAAATCATCATTTTGAAAGGAAAACACATTATTTACAATCCTAACCATCACTAGGAAACCATTAACCACCATTATTATTATGTTTTTCTTCATTTAGAGATACTATAATGAATAATTAATAACAATGGTAATTTTGTATTTAGGAAAATAATCATTTTCTCATTATAAATGCGTAGAGATAGTTTTTATTGAGATAAACCCCTTATATTATATTTTTAAGATCATATTTATAATAATAGATTTTTTAATTTTTGAATGATATTAAGTTTTCTAATTCTTTTCAATATTTATATTTCATAAAAATGAATCCAAAATATTAGGTTTAATTATAATCATAAACACTGAAAATGGATTTATCCATAAATTTTAACAAATGAATTTTTCTGAACTAATTTTAAATATTGCGTACTAACAGTGCCCTTGATGAATTTAATAAAACATGAAAAAATCTTCAGAATATATTGATGGTATTTGATTAATATGTAATAGGTAAAATATCATATTCTCTAATGATGGTATAAATAAATAAGGGAAATATTTTTATTTAGAAGTAGAATAATATTAATTATCGACATTCCACACTGGCCTTTTATGGTATCATTTAAGTCAGATAATGTTACCATTAATTAAATAAAAAACATTGAAAATATAAATTGTTCAAATTACTAAAGGATTTCCAAAGGACTTATAGAGAGTCTACATTTTGTATTTACATAATAAAATTATTTTCTATTTTTCTAAAAGTGGATATGATATTAAATATACATTATGAAATTTCTCTGGATCTTTAAATTAGTTTATAAATTAGAATATGTCGATAAAGGTTATGAATCTATATTTTTTTGAGAATTTAACCATGGTTTGTTCATTTAGAAGACTAGTTATTTAAAAAACCATTTATACATAAATTCCAATATTCAATTTGATTTTCTCTTGTTTCTTAATTGAATAATATTTTATTCCAAACAATTGTTTTTTAATAAATTAGATCATTGGTTTAAATCACTTGGTATAAATTCATTTAATGCTAATTATAACATAATATTAAATTTGTTATATAATTGAATGTACTAGAAATCTACGAGAGATTGAAAGGATATTATTTATTAACAAAAAAAATATTTTATATTTTAATCATTTTATATTTATATATTGACATTTAAATTAAATATGGGGTAATATTTTCATATTATATTTCATTTTAATAAAAATAGGTATTCTATAATTAAATGGAATCATACGCACAAAAAATATTTTCATTTTGTAATTATATATTTTGAGAAGGTATATATTCCCAGACACTACAGGGACTTAATATTGATCTTGGGGAAGCTTTAATTAATACAAAATAAATATTATTTTAACTTTTTTCAATTATATGACACTATCTTAACTCAATTTGTAAATTAATAAGAATATTACTTAATTTATTTTCAATACATCAGGATATATATTGGTAAAATTAATATATAAATATATGTTTTTTACAGTTTCATATTTTATATGCTCTTAATTTTTTTAAAATTGTTAGGAATGTTAAAAGTGATATATAATTTAATAAAAACATGTTAGAATACATAATAATATTGTATATTATAAAGTAAATTTATTTTCATATTAAATTTCTATTATTGAACTAAAATATTGATAATTTTAGCTCAAAATTATCTATATATTTTTTGTTAAAAATGTTTTCTCACATGATATTTTAATGGTATATTTTATTTTGTTAACATATATATAGTGATGTAGTGATTGCTTCATTTTTATGTTCTATACTTTTATTAAAACAATAAAAAATTATAAAATCTAAGGATTTTGATATGTCTAAAAATTATGATATTGTGGGATTGAAAATTATATATATTGTTTTGTTATTTTATACATAAAATTTATTTATTAATATATAAATATATAAAGTTATTTAAAGAAAGATAAACTTTTCATTCAGTATGTATACTAAATAAATCATGATGGTTGAATGATTATTTACCCCATAAAGATAAATATATATTTTATCCATATTATTTATTAACCTGAAAATGTAGGGGTTATTAAAATATGTTGAGAAAAGTGTGAGTAGTAGAATATGTGATGATACAGAGTTCACTTGTTAGAAAATAGACTGATTATATTTTATGATTGAATTAACTGATTATACCATATGGATTGTTATATGTTTTTTTATTTTTTATGATTGTGGTGGATATTTTACAATTATTCCCAAAACATGATTTAAAAATTATCCCGGTATATAAACATTCATATTTTAATACATTTATTATCTAGATTCGAGGCTAAGAAAAATACATTTGGTTGGGTATGTTGCTAATCATAGGGAGGGTTTTTTTAAGAATGATGGAATTTTTATTCATGTATAATAAGCATGAAATCTTGTTCCTCTGTGATATTAGCCACATAAATGAATGTCTAAACATAGGTAATTGATGTGTGATATAATCTTTTACTAAATATGACTATAATGTGATATATGTTCCATGATTAATGTGATATATTTATCATTCTTTACATGTGTAATTGAAAATTAGTGAGTTGGATTACATGGGTTTGATATGTTTCATGTATTATGGTTATAATCAATGTCATAGATTAAGTGATTATATGATTATGCATGATATATGAGACAAATTTATGGATTATAGTGAAAGGATACATGTTTTTGTTAAATATCATTCTAGATTCATTTATATCTTCAGTAACACTAATGATTTTCTATAGGAAACTCTTTTCTGATTGTCATGAATTAGGAAACCATAGTCATTATTAAAGATTCAAAGACCAAAAAGGACATGAAAAAAGATATTTAAATGGTTATTTTTCAATAATTGTTTTCAACAATACTAAGATAATTATTAGATAGATTATTGAAAAAAATACTGAGGTTATTTAGAAGGCTCTGGGTAATGTTTCAAAACATGTTACATATGAAGTGTAATGGTGTAAAATGTGTATAAAGTCTATAATTACTTGTAACAAAGGAATGTATCATAACCTATGGTATGAGAGTATAAATAAATGGGATGTATAATTATATTGGTGTAATTCAGAAATAAATTTCCATAAATAGAATGTCACGAGGTTTATTAAAGTGTGAAAACGTGTTATCTTGTACAATGATATTAAATATCCATTTTATTTCCACATCATTTGCACATAATATATTGTGTTTATTATTTTTAAACATAATGGAATTATATTTAATGATATGATAATATAACACCATGTATGTATAAAATATAAACATTAATGGATATTTTAATTAGAGTGAAATAATATATGTTAGAAAATTTACAATGAGGGTATTTTTTTTGAAAACATTAAAATTTACTCAAAACATGGAGCATATATAAGGATCATGTATATGTAAGGTCGAAATGATAAAAAATTTGGTCACACTTTGTTCATTTTAATATTCTATAAGATAAAGTTATAATTCTATCATTATCGTTAAATAAAAGCACATGCTATGATAGCCCAATGCATAAAGTTGGTTCACCATGGGGGGAGGGGAAATAGTAAAAAAATATTATTGTTTATATTTTATATTTTTCATTTGAAATTAACCTACAAATCTAATTAGAGTGAACGATATCACTGTTTAACAGTTACACACCAATAGATGTAAACAAAGGAAACATGATGGTCATGGTTTATTACTCAAATGAATAAAAACTCCCTAGTGTGATCTGAAATCAACAAATACCATATATTCTACTAGATTCACCCCAGTGGATATGAAAATAAAGCTATATCCTTAACTTATAATAAAATAATTTTAACAATGTTTTACCTTAAAAATTCTTTAAAAAAAATTCACAGTATTGTACTTCACTAAGGTATAAATTATCTTTCATCATATGATTTGATTATTTCCCAAATATTTTATAGTATTCTAGGACATTATCACATTAAAAAATATGAATGAAATTTTACTCTTATCTCCACTCACATCACATGTTTGGTGATCATACCCACAAACCATGTGTGTACTCCCTAATTCTTCTTTTTCTTCTACTTTCACAATCATAGGCATTCTACTTATTCATTTATAAGTATGTAAAAAAACCTATGTAAACTAATATTAACTATATCCTATTGCACTATATATATTAAATAATCATAAAATATCCCTATTCACATAAATCATATATATAGATATAGTTTTATTAAATATGAAATGTGGATTAAAATTTAAATTCGAACTACCAACTTCTATTAAATTATTTTAGAATTATATTCAACTTCCTCAGTATTTTGATGTGTTCAAATGGACTATGGACTAAATCAAAATGTTATATTATATATTTTGGGATAATAATATAGTTCATCTAACCACTTATACATTCTTTCTCCCTGTGAATTATTCTAATCATATACATGGTGAAATAATTCTCTTTTCTTTTTTAGGATGAAAATATCATTGTCTGATATAATTTATCGATTCTAGATAAATATATCCACTTCTAAATAGTTACAATATTAATTATCACAACCTATCAACATAGTGTGACTATATCTTGTATATCATACCTCCTTCTATACTTCAGCACATCCTTCTCAACATGATGTGTCTTTCTCTCAAATCATTGAGACAGTTTATCCCTTTATTTATTTGTGTCTTATATTATGGATGGATTATAATTTCACTAAAAAACCCTTATTCCCTAATGCCCTTTATCATTATTTATCATTATGATATTAAATCTATAAAATAATAAGATCCAAATCATTATTTTTAGTTTTTGAAAATTTAAACTATATTATCCTTATGTCTAAATACTATATGTTATATGAAATTTATAAATTTTACAATTAGATAGAAAAAATGTATATATCAAATTATTGAAATACTTAAATTCTATGGACTTTTCTAATTTTAAACCATATAATCCATATTTTAGTAATACATACATATTGTCATAAGAAACCTTTAGATATAAATATATATTATAGAGTGATCCTTATATATCACAAAGTTTTACCCTTATATATCACCCAGAGTGACCGTTTTAAACTAAACTCTTTTCCATTTTTTACTATCTATATAGAGTATCCAATACATACCAAAGATATAAATATAACATATCAGAGTATGGTTTTTTTACTTTGTCTTTTTTCATCTAATATAAAAAGAAAACCATCCCATATCAGATTAAATAAAAGTATTATGTTTTGGATACATTTCTATTTTTTCAACTGAAATAATATTACATATATTACATATACTTTATCCTCTAGACTTAATTAACATCCAATGAAAATATTTCATAGCTATGAATTACTCGCATATTTCATCCCTATGTAACACATTTATGTATTGTTTCAAAACTGTAACTCAATGTTCTATTAATTAGTCATAATAAAATTTAATCTTCTAGAAAATCATATTATCATCTAATATATGACTAAGATAACTTTAATATTCTTCCACAAACCACATTATAGTTATGGATTTTTTTTTACTTTCTTCATATTCTTAATCTAAAATCTTCTTTTCTTCTAGAATATATTTTTATATTATTATATAACAACTTATGGGCCTTATTTATCTTTAATAATTAAGAATCAAAATAGAAGTATTAGAAATAACTTTTCCTCATAATTAAATCATTTAAAATCATAACACCTTACACATATCTTCAATCATTCTAAAATAATTAATTGAAATGCACTAGAAAATTAAAAAGAATGTAACACTTGATGTTGAACATAATTTATGAAATGACAAAAAAATTTACCCCAAGAAGCATGCACACTTATTCACTTCTCCCATTCTATACTTCCCTTTAACTAAAAATTATAAAAAAAAATATATTCTTCTTCAACCATTAATATTCAAAAGATCCCTATAGATCTTATAAATATCCCCATGGGTTTGACAACACTAGATATCAATAACTCCCAAAAAAAAATTTTCTCTTAACCCCCATGTATTGTTTTAAAAACTATTAATCATAAATAAATATTTATACTCACTACACCTAAAAATTAATAATAAGTCAATAATTCAAGGAATATGTAAGAATAATTGTTGTACAAAACGTAAATATTAATTAATAATGTTCTATTATCCATTAAATTGACATAAATTATCTTCTTCACAACTCTTGATTAAAAATGACACATCATTTATCCAAAAACATTCTTTCACTTATAAAAATATTTATTATAAACATATGAATAATATGTTCCTATATAAATGATCAACAAATATTTTACCATATTACATAATGAGAATAACTAAAAGTAATACCTATCTTACCAATTTTAAATACTCCATTTAAATATACAATCCCCCAAAAAAGAATAATCTCCATTTGGTTAAAACAATATGATTGGATTCCACCATTATGTTTTATTTCCCCTTTGGATAATAAATTAATGTAAAAAATAAATGTATTTATATTGTATTTCCCTATGTTTATGGACAATATTCAAATAAAAATTCTAAAATTGGATGGTTAATCTAATCCTTTGATGAGTGAAGGATTTTATTTCTTCTTTAACTAACCTTTCCTCTTATTCAACTTCATATTTTATTGAAATCCAATATTCTTAGTTAAATACTTCATAAATTCCCATTTTAGATTTAGAGAACTTTTCATCTTCATCACATCACCAATATAACAAGACAATGATGTCATAGTTGGGGCCCTAAAAATAACATTATTAGTACTTGATTGCATTTTTTAAATATTAATGTTTTTTCTTATCGAATCATGTTTTTTCCTTTCCATGACTCTTGTATGTGATAATTTCCTGGAAATATGTGTTTCATAGAAAGGTCATCGAAGTTCCATACTATGATGAGAACAAAAATATTCTAGGATATAATATTTGAATATAGTTTTATGGTTTGATGACACTTTATGATGGGATAACGAAAACACTAAATATCATGGGTTGGAGGCTCATTGGACAATGAGAAACATTCCAATGGTGTTCTTCATTGGTACTATCTGTGATGGGAGATTATGAGAAAAACCCATTAATAGGAAATTAATGTTTCCTAGTGTCATTGGGTGATAATATATGTGGATGTGTTTATTGGTCCTTAGAATTTAATATTATAATTGATGGATATTAATAATTTTTCACTTTGAGGTATTAAAAAATACCATGATGTCATATCCTCATGGTATGGTATGATATATTTTTTTCTTCAAGAGTGGTATTGAATAAATAGATAGTACAAGAAAGGATTTTTCTTGTTTTTCCCATAATGTATGCTAATATCCCAATACCATAGACATGAATGGAACTTCAAAGAAAAATCCATGGCCATGATGTTCATTGAGCGATTTTTTTTCTTGAATGACAATAAAATATCGATAAAGCATATTGGTTTATGGGACTATCTTTCAAACAAATTGATTAAAGATAATTTGATAAAAAATATTAGATTACATGTTAGGAATTCATATAAAGTTAAATTGCATTGTGATGTTAACATCTTCTTATACAGGTTCCTTAGCATGTTATTAGATGATTTACATAGACCTGGTGGTTATGACTAATGCTAATGATAAAAAGGAAAAGAGGGTCACACACTAAGTGTATCATTAATATTTGTTAAATTTAATTAATGGATATGAAAATATATATTAAATAAATTTTATTAAGGTTTGGTTTATCACCATAATTTAATATGATGTTATTCAGTAGAAAACGTTAGTTAAATAAAAGTAATAATGAACATTTATTTTCTAGTTTACCACATATAAAATTTATCTTATTTATCATATAATAATTAAGTGAAATTTATTTACTAAATAGTCAATACTCAAAGGTCGGTAAATGTTGATGAGGGAAAGAGGACTGAGCTTAATGGTATAATTGGAAGAGATATAAATGATATTAGTTTATATATTTTTAAATATATTTAACATGATAATATATTAATATTAATAATAATAATATTATTATTTTTAATGAGGTCAAATAAGAATATTAATGTTAGTAAGTGCCTTAGGTTATATTTTACAACCACAAACCTTGAAAAATAATTATCAAATTATAACACATTCCAAAAACAAAATTAGTATTCTTAATGGATAGATTGAGACTCTCTCAATCACCAAATAGAGATCAAGAGATCAAGAGTTATTTTTCTCTCCTCTCTCAATAATATGAGACAAAATCACGTGTTGATCCTCCTCAAGATTAATTTTACTTCAATCAACCACAAACAACTTAATCGGTCCAGATCAGATATGCTGAAACCTGAACATTCCATGGAAAGTTTCAATGTTTTTGGTTTATGTGTGTATCACTACTAGAGAGACTTTAAACATAGATCCTATAACACAATGATGGTATAGTGAAATATTTTAAAATATATCATCATTCATAGTGGAATTACATGTTTAGGTAATTCTATATCTATTTATAAATTAATTATAAATAATAAATTACAACCTTCCTCTTGTGGTTGTAAAATTTTAATCAATCCATGGTATCTATATTATTTATTGGAAAAATAATTTTAATCTTGTGTGTAGGTGATGAAATTTAAATTAAGACTAAATGAAACATTATCCTTAACATCCATAGATATTTTTATATAGCTTAAACCTACTTGCGGTATTGAAGAATTCACATATTGAATATATAATTATTTATTGTTCATTGATTAATTTCATATGTTTTGATTTCCTTTTACATATATCAAATCTTAATAATATATAATCATCATCCCCATATCTTCATTTATTCATTATCACTAACATAACTATAAATCAGTTAATATTTAATAATTAATAAGCATTTGAAGAACACCATTGGGATATGCCACAAGATTTACCCTATAGTTGACATTTTTTGTTCATTATTATATGTTTTTCAATATTAATGATATTTCTATGAAATCATGTTTATTACATTTCATTAATCTTGTATTTGATAATTTACTAAGAAAATATGCTTCACTGAATGGTTATAGAAGTATGCCACTATGATGGGAACCAGTAGGTTCCATGACTATATTCATGAATATATTTCTATTGTTGGATTATTTTTTCCGCTGGGACATCAAAAAAATAGACTATCAGGGGTAACTGGTTCATAAGATATTGAGACACCTTTTAATGGTGTTATATCTTGGTAATATTCAGGATATTAGATTATGAGAATAGAATCATTGATAGGAAATCCACAATTTCATGTTTCATTGGATGTTCATTTATGAAGTCATTTGTATTTATCCTTATAATTTAATATTATCATTTATGGATTTCTTGAATTGTTAACTTTTACCTATTAATGAAAACTATTATGACATATTCTCACAGCAAGGTAGGATATATTGGGTGCACCATGTGGGATTATTCATTAATGGATAATTTCAGAATGAGTTTATCACTTCTATATCATAATGGAAATTAACACCTTAGTCCCTTTGTTGGGAATGGAGTTCTTGGAAAAAATAAATGGAACTATTCTTTGGTGGGTGAGTTAATTTTTTGTAAATTCAATGAATGAGCCATCAAGAATATAGGTTGATGGAACCGAAATATAAATTATTTGATTAGAGATATTGGGGTAAAATGGACTATATCACATGGTATGCATTCATAAAAGATTAAATGTCATTGTGATATTAAATTATTTCTATATAGATATTTTGGAATGTTTTAGATTCTAAACATTAAATTTATGTGTTATTCCAAATTCCACTGAGAAGGTGTCCTAGAGGATCACGCACTACGTGTATCAAAAATCTTAGTCAAATTTAAGTATTTAATTTAACATATATAAAAATATAATATTTATTTTGGCTCAGTTGGTTTCCATAATTTAACCACAACTTATTATAAATAATAAGGGAGGTAAGTAATAAAAAAATTATTTTAATGTTTCCTAAATATAATATTTATTGAAATTTTCAAAGAATAGTGTAGAGAGATTTATTTATTAATTTTTCATTATTCAAATATCGATAAATGTAGATTAGGGAAAGTGGACTAGGATTCATGGTATGATTGGAGGTGATAGAAATGATATTATTTATATATTCATAAATGTATTTCATAGGTCAAAATATTAATAATAATAATATTATTATTATTATAGGAAATTGGGTAAATTAATAATATTAACAATGGCAAGGGGATAATGTGTAATTTTCCAACCCCAAGCCTCTAATAATAAATATATAATTATAACACATTCCAAAAACAAAATTGGTGTGAAAAATGGTAAGAGTGAGACTATTTCAAGATCTGGAGATATATCCTGATATCTTAAGTGGTTTTATATCTCCTCTCTAAAGCCAAAGAGGGAATATCAAGTGTTATTTCTCCTCAAGAATAATTCTTCTAGGATCAACCAAGAAAAAATCAAGCAATCATGATCAATCGTGCTAGAACCTAAAAATTATAAGACAACCCTTAGAGATTTTGGTGCATGTTTGGATCAATAATTGGAGGATTTTTTACTTTTATTCAATATCAAAACATTAGTATGATGAAATATAGTAAAACAGATCATTAACAAAATCCAAATTAAATGTTTAGGAAATTTTATATCAATTCAAAAAATTAATATTATATTAAATTCAAGATATTCCTATTATTTTTAAATAATTTTAATATAGTCATTTAATTAATGATTCCTATTGGATATCAAATTAAAATAATACCAATATTTAATTATAAGTAAATTAACACTGCAAACCAAATCATTCATATCAACCAAGGTATTTTGATTCCACCTAGAACCTATAAATGACTCATTCATCTTGTTTTCTTTTCTCTTCTTTATTTTCAAAAAATTGACAACATTTTACTAAAATATAATCACCTTATTGATCATTATTTTTATTATCTATTATACTTTATATCACTCCACAAGTATTATTTTTTGTAGAAATATTTGTTTAACCTCTTTGGAGTCAAAAACCTATAATGGAATCTCAATAGAATATTTTTTATAATAAATAAACATTATAGATGGATCTAAATGTGAAAAAATTTTATTTTAGTATTCTAACCCTTTAAAATAAACACTATAAATAATATTCATTATTCCATGGTACAAATAATTCATATTAATTTGACCAAGAAGGTATGAAATTCTATGAAACAATTGAATTTAATTTTTATTCTCAATTCAAAATAATTTCTATATTCATCAACATAAAAATACTTATCTGTTTTTCACAGACACAAATAAAAAACACTTTCACCATTAAACTTATTTATAGAACATTTTTTATACAAAATTAACACTTTTTTAACTTTATTATATATTTAATGATATATTAGTAAATTGTGTTTCAACCCATTAATAAATAATGTTCTATATGATTAAAACTTTTCCTGAATAATGATTTTAGACCAAAATCCTCTTGTTTTTAGTGACCCACCCATTCTAATAGTCACCCATCATTCCTTTCACTCCTAAAAATCCTCTAAGAGTATCAAATATTCTATCATGTGATAAGATCATCCACTATCCAAGATCCATGTATATCCCTTTTATGATGTCTTACCTTCTAATTTAAAAATAAATTCCTTCTATTTTCCTTTTCTCCAATTTTCAAATATATATTTTAAAAAATAATTAAAACATAGTTGGGTTGTTTGAATGGTGGGATAATCATTATAAATTTTTCTTGTATGGTCACATCATCCACAAACCTCATCTAATGGTTGAAACTTGTTCTCCAAATTTAGTTCCAAGGCCATATATTTTCATCAGAAACATTTTAAAGATCCATAAATTCATTTTCCAATGTAAAATAAAAACACACTTATTTCAATAAAAATTTTAATATCTATAAATAAACCCTTTTAAAATCATTTTAACATCAACACCCAACAAAAAAATATATCATTAGAAATACTTTTCAGTCTTCAAAAAATGGCTCAAAATCTAACACAAACCACAAAACCCTTCCAAAAATTCACATAGGCATTTCAAAAAACATTAAACATAATAAAATTACTTTTAAAATATAAAATCATTGAATTCAAAATAATACCCTATTATTCGACGCCTAAACATCATCTAAATGTTAATAAAACATCATATAGATATATAATATATTTATACATTCAATAAAATGTTATTTATAAATATCAAGAAAACTTTTAATTCTAAAATGTAACAATTTCATAGAAATAACTACTTCGTAGAAATGAAAAACAAGACAAAATGTGTCTGATTCATTGGAGAAAATAAGAAAAAGTATAAAGATGGTGTTAATAAACCCTAGACACCAAATTCCCCAAAATTATCTCTACCATGAAAACTATATCTATCAACGAGGCCACTAGGGGTCATGAGAGAAACCAAAATATATAGAAAAGAGGGTATAAATGATTAAATAGTGGAAATAGGGTAGAATTACCTTATATCAGTTGAAAATATCAAATAATGAGTGAAAATATAAACTTGAAGGAGGATGTAACTTCCCATTGGGTTCCACATGGTTATATAAAATGTATTAGAGAAGAGAGAGTTTAAAATATTTATAATTTGAATAGGGTAAAATAATAAATCCCTAAAATCTAATCACATGGGAATGATGTGTGTTTTTAATTCATGGTATTCTAAAACATGCGTCAATGCTGTGGGTCTCTCCTAAGGGAAAACCCTAACATACGGGTTCCAAAAAATCCCATCAGAGTTTGAAAAACTGTGTGGAGACTGTGAAAAATCCTATTGTCTCTATGATAGTATTCCACGAAGTGTTATAGGTTAGATTGTCTTATGGTTGTTAAAACATAGTGAAACAACCCAAATATATAAAAAAACTCTAACATTACATCCCAAAAATCATCAAAACTAAAACAAATACATGATAATTAAAAATAATAAAAATTAGACACACACAAATGTAGAATATGGTTTTCACATCAGTTTTTTAATTTCGAAGTTGGTTTTTAAACACAACTTATAAAGGCGTTGTTTTAAATAAGGTCTTCAGCATTTTAAAAAAAAAATAGATACTAAATAAATATGTTTAAAAATTTAGAACTTTTTTTCTTCATCACTCTATACTATAAAAAACTCTGAAAAATAGATTTTTCATCATATTTAATGAAACCCGTTGCTAAAGATCATAATTTATTTAAAAATATTAGCATCAAATTTCCTAAAATATGAAACTGAAAATTTTGTAGGGAAATTTTTTAGCATTTTTTTATAGATAAAATGGACGCTGAATATTATTTTTTAGTTTTCATCATCTATTTTTAAAAAGATTATGTCGGAAAATAATTTTTTTAAAATATTGTAAATATGACACCCCCAAAAAATATCAGAATTCATTTAATAGGAAACACAATATACAACAATCAGATGTTATATATCATTTAATAAAAATTATAAAAAACATAATTTAGCTGCATAATAAAAACATATTATCTAGTTAATTATATTTTAAAATATAGTTTAAATACCTATACCTAATAATTTATATCATAATCATTCACAATTATTGTTGAAGCATTATTTTGATATCACTAGTTCAAAACACCTATTATAACTATGGAATTATTACTTGAACATGGTATATTATGAAAATGTAAAATTAAAATTAAAAATTAAAATATTCATACCTGATAATTTAAATCATAATCATACTTAATAAATAGTTTAGAAACATAGATCAATGGTTATTGTAAAGACCCGTAAAATTCAAGGAAAATTTTTTCTTAATTTTCTTTAGAATTTTACAAGAGCGCGGTTTCAGACGGCACCTGATTCCGAGGTCCGGAGTGCCCGGAATTAATTTCCGAAGTTTGGCTCGGGTACGTTCAGTGAACGAACGAGCGGGAATTCCTAACTTTTGATCCGGTGCTCGGATTTGAAATCCGAGGGCACCGATGAACTCGCAGCGCCGATATTCGCTTAAAGAGACCTTTTCGGGAGTTGCGTTTGTTGCGGGTTGAAAGTTACGTTTTGGGGTTTTTAGTTTGAGTTAAATAAAATTGTGAAGAACAATTTTATTACAACAAGTTAAAACCTATCAAAGGAGGTTGGAAGTGGGACCCACACCCACTTAACCTCCCTTGGGAGGATTAAGTGTGGTGGGGCCCACACGAACCCCTAATCCTTTCAAATTCTCTCAACATACTTAACCCCTAATTAATTGGCTTATGTTACTCTTAATTAATTAAGGGAGTTAAGTCTTTTTGAATTTCAAACATTGAAATTCTTTTGTGTTATGTGTTAATAAAATAAGAGGTAGTCTTATTTTATTTTGAGTTCTTTGTTTGTCTTTTTGAGAGCTCCCTCTTCATCTTCAAGCTCTGACGAAGAACGAAGAACACTCAAACTCCGACGAAGAACGACGCCTCTCTTCTTCGTCCTCGGTGTCAACAAGAGGAAACGCCGCTTCCTCTTCGGACCTTCTTCTTCGGCATACGAAGATTCGACAACGACTCTTCCTCCGCGACACCGATATTCCACGACTCCGTCAACGTGTGACTATCGAGGTAGAGGTTCTTGAGTTCGTTGTTCTCTTTATAATTTGACTTTCCTCAAGACTTGACGAGGAACACTCTTTTTCCGACGAAGAACGCCGCACCTCCTTTCTTCGTTCACCGTGACAACGAAGGGGACGCCATCTCTTCTTCGGACAACCTTCGTCGGCGTGCAAGTTTCGCCAACGACATATCTCTTCGGGCATATCTCTTCGACAAGGGATTTGACGAACGACGACCGCGACGCCCGACTTCCGCGACGCCGTCTTCCGCGGAACGTAGACGAATCTTCGAATCTTAAACCCGAGGTAGGGGATGTTGATTTAATATTTAATTATCTCACTCTTGCTCGTGGTTCGTATGACTAACGTGAGGATGTTGTTTATTTAAAGTGGCGTTATTAATTTAACGTGAGGGGGCCGGACCGTACGAACACGGCCGAACCCCCTCCAACGTTCTTGTTTGTTTTTGCGGAAGAAAGCAAGTGGCGTGGTGCCGTCGCACCACGCGGTTGATCGTGCATATATTTTACGTGGCGTCGTCGCGCCACGACGAGGAAAAATCTTCAAGAACGCGACGCCGTCGCGCCGCGTTGAAAGAAATCATGGCACGGCGAAAGGGGCACGGTGCCGTCGCACCGCGCCGGACGACGAACACCGCGGCCGGTTCCGGGCCGCGGCAGAACGAGGAGACCGCGGCCGGTTCCGGGCCGCGGCGGAAGAGCAGACCGGCGGCCGGGCCGCCGGCGTCGGAAGCCGAAGAGGGGACCGGATTTTTCCGGTCCCGTTGGAGAAAACCGGCCGGCCAGCTGGCCGGCCGGATGCCAATAAACCGGGGGAATTAATCCCCCGGCCACTTCATGAAACCCCCTCTTAAAGAGGGGGCGGTTATCTTGTGGGGGGCAAAGCCCCCCCGTTTCTTCCAATCAAAGCCCCCCACTTGAGGGGGGGCGGTTCTTGAGGGAAGGGGGCATCCAGCCCCCTTGGTTCGGCGCCAGCAGGCCCCCCCACGTGAGGGGGGGGGGCGGCGGTTTTAAAGGAACCGGCGCGGCATAAAGGCCGCGCCACTTGAAGAACCGCGGGGCTTAGCCCCCGCGTGCACAGCCCGTGCGGCGCCAGATGCCGCCGCCGCGGCCCGCCGCCGCCGCGGCCCGCCGCCGCCCCGGGGGGGGGGGGGGGGGGGGGTCGGGCCGGGTCGGCCCGGACCCGGACACCCCCCCCCCCGTTTCGAACCAGATTTGGTTTTTGGCCCATAACTTGAGCCTCGGACCTTCGAATGACTAACCGTCTGGGGCAACGCGATCCTTGGATCGAGACGGTCGTTTCGTTATATCGCACTCAAGGTTTTGGATTACTTTGAGTTCGGCCGGGTTGGTTAGTTCACGGAACCAACCGGGCCTTCGGAGCAGAAACGCTCATATCTTGAGCTACGGACGTCCGATTGACGTGCCGCCAGCCGCGTTTTGTTCCTCTTAGAGAGACGGATCTTTTGGCATACTCCGCCCGAGGTTTGGACGCAGGTGGAGTACGGTCGGGTTGGTTTTGCCTTAAAAACCAACCGGGCCCCGGAGACGAAAAAGCCAATAACTCACAGACCGGGCGTCCGATTGACGCGCCGTCTGTTTCGTTGACTTCCTCTTGATGAGACGGAACTTTTGACATACTCCGCCCGAGTTTTGGATATAGTCGGAGTATGGCCGGGTTGGATTGTACCCGAAATCCAACCGGGCCCCTGGAACGGGAAAGCTGATATCTTTCAGACAGGACGTCCGTTTGACGAACCGTCAGCGGCGTTGGTGGTTACGTTTAGTAACGGTCCCAATGAGTATACCCTATGGGAGTTTGGGGTACAGTTGAGATACGGCCGGGATTGGTTTCGCTCTCGAAACCAACCGGGCCCCTGGGACGAAAAGGCTAATAACTCACAGACCGGGCGTCCGATCGACGCGCCGTCTGTTGCGTTGAGACCCCTGTGACGAGACGGACTTTTGAGATACTTCTTCATGGGACTTTGTGATACTTGGAGTATCGGCCAGTAGCTCGTGGAGCGGACCCTCCCGGAGACGAGCGTGCAGAGTACGGAGACCGTGTAGCCGGCTGAGACCTGACGACTGCTTGACCGACTCGACTTGGAGTGAGTCGACTAGCCCAGTGGACGGAGCGCCGGTATTTGGCTGCAGACCCACGGCGGACGGAGCGCCAGGTAGATGGCAGCAAACCTGCGGTACTCGACAGGAGGAGTACCTCAGTAGGCTAATTGGGCGAGCGCCCGGTATTTGGCGACAGACCCTCAGCGGACGGAGCGCCAGGTAGTTGGCCGCAAACCCGCAGTACTCGACAGGAGGAGTACCTCAGCAGTCTTAGGTTAGTGAGCAGTACCTCGGAGTCGTGACAGGACCACTGTACACTCTAGAGACGGAGCTCTTCAGCAGTTACGGTTTCGATAATGAAAATCCTGGTTTGAGCTGAGACTTTTGACCTTTGTGTTTCCTCATGATTGAGATTGGTTACTTGATAACTTAGGTATATGTATGGGCATATACCAGGGTAGTGGTTATCCGTTGATCTCATGATCCTTGTGCTTCCTCATGACTGAGATGGGTTACTTGATAACTTAGGTATATGTATGGGCATATACCTAAGTAGAGTTTATCTGTTGTGATCTTCTTGTGGTTATCCTTGTTGGTTTTAGTGAGACCTTGAGGGTCTCGGGGTCCCTACTGAGTATCGTTATACTCACCCCTGCACGGGCTATGCCCGCACCTCGTTGTGTTGGTTGCAGACGACGGACACTGCTGACAGAAGCCGAAGGTTCGAGGACTGGACGGTACCTGGAGGTGGACTTTTCGACGAGGCAGTAACCAGAGGTGGACCACTGGGCGGGACATACTCGGAGCAGATGGCGGGACCCGAGGAGCAGAGGAGCTATCTGTTCCCACCCTTCAGGTGGGATTTCCAGTGGACATCTCAGCGTAGCAGCTTTACTTTTCAGTCACTGTTTTCCCTTTCGAGTTGTACTTTAGAGTTGGGCTTGTATTTCCGGCCCCTTTTTACTTTTCAGCTCTTCTTTTGTACTTAGTGTTTTACTTCCGCTTGTACTATGTGGTGCTTGTTTTCTTTATAAATGCAATGCCTTCCCAGTTATCGGGATTTTACGCCTTTGGTGCTAGTCGCCAGCCCCTGGCCTATGGAAGGCGGGCTTGGGGTAGTCACGGCACGGGCCCCGAGGACGGGTCGTGACAAATTTGTATCAGAGGAGTTCGGTTCTACCGCAGAACTTATAACTCTGATGTTTCTTTCTGTGAAGCAATAGTGTTTAGAGTACCGAGTGTGGTTTTCAGTTCAGGGAGTCCAGTGTTGGTGCGGGCGGCCGACGTATCCATACACCAGGACCCTGACAACTGATTTCCGACTTTGTGCACGAAAACACTGATTGCGTCTGTGTTTTCAAAGGTTTTTCCTCTTAAAACAGCTCAAACCAGGTCAGCTCACCAGGTATAATCGTTTGATCGTGTTACGTTGTTTCTTTCAGGATGGGCCCACGACGGCAGCCAGCTAGGGTTCCGAGAATCGAACGTGACAACAGCCCACCGAGCGACGAGGCCTCGGTGCAGGGCCCTTTTCCAGTAGTGGCACCGGCGGTAGCTCTACCCGCCGAGCCCCGGATGCTTCCAGCAGCAGCCGCTGACGATGCACGTCGCCTCAGCGCACTGCATGAGTTTCAGCGCCAGCGACCGCCCAGGTTTCGCGGGGAGACGGATCCCCAGGCTGCAGAGGACTGGCTGGAGGCAATGGTTCGAGTGTTTAGGCTAGTGAGGACACCAGCAGACCTCATGGTGACCCTCGCTGCGAGCCTACTACACGCAGCAGCAGGTAGGTGGTGGAGCCACTTGTTTCAGTTTTGCGATGAGATGGACATCGCATGGGAAGACTTCGAGACCTTCTTCAGGGTGGAGTTTGTGCCAGTATCTCTACACCCCGAGCGTGTACAGGAGATTCTGCCTTTGCCGCGTGTTTTTCGATCAGAAGCCGAGTCATCTGTGGGCAGTAGACAGATGATGCAGAGGTCCAGGAGGACCAGACCAGCAGTTGGGCGATCTCGGGTTTTAGGACCAGTGGTGCAGGGCACCCGGAGTGGGAACAGAGCTAGCCGTGCAAGGAGCAGGTTATGTTACTCCTGCCGCGGAAAGGGTCACCTGGCACGTGACTGTCCGACTCCTCGATCCGCAGGCTTGGAGGGAGCCACCGAGGTTGAGGCAGCGACAAATGCTTGAGCAACAGTAAAGCAGGTGGACAGGAGCGGAACTAGTGGATACGTCTTTTGTACTTCTAGTTCCATGTTGATGTTGCTTTTGTGTAGCGTCTTGTATTATGAGCTGCAATAATAAAAGATGCATCCTTTGTGATGTTTTCTTTCCTGTCCTCTTTTGTGATGTTACTAAGAGGTTCCAGTTGACTGTTGACTTGACCCTCACTTGTGAGACATCTACTGGAGGAGACCCAGTTACCACACACTGATGCCGACAGTGTGACTCAACCCTTGGAGGCGAGAGTAACGGTTGGATATCTTAGTAGTAGCGTCGAGGCCTTACGACGTCATCCTTGGTATGGATTAATATCATCCATGTTAGGATTGACCGTTTTAGGCAAAGAATGTGGTTCATCCAGGGGATGAGACCAGGTTTCTCTTATCGGCAAAGAAGAAATCTCGCAGCTCTTGTGGGACTAGAGATGGTCCGGACAACGTCAGAGGAGGTCCATGTCATCCAGGAGCGGATGAGGACAGCACAGAGCCGGCAGAAGTCATACGCTGACAGGAGGCGGAGGCCACTAGAGTTCGAGGATGGTGACCACGTCTTCTTGCGGGTCTCACCTCGACGTGGTATTCGGAGATTTGGCCGAGGCGACAAGTTATCTCCGCGCTTCATCGGATCCTTCCAGGTTCTCAGCAGGATTGGCGAGGTGGCTTATCGCCTGGCTCTACTACCTCAGTTGCACCGGGTGCACGACGTCTTCCACGTATCCCAGCTGAGGAGATACGTGCACGACCCGACGCACATATTTGACCATGGGGAGCTTGACGTTGACAATGGGGTGACTTTTACGGAGGTCCCGGTGGAGATAGAGGACCGACAGGAGCGGGTCCTACTTGGGCGATCGATTCCACTTGTGCGCAATAGATGGCGGCACGGGAATCTCCAGGAGAGCACATGGGATCGGGAGGCTCAGATGCGTGCTCAGTACCCTCTTTTGTTTCCCTAGTTTTTGTTGTATCTTTACGGGGACGTAAAGCCCTGAGGTGGGAGTAATGTAAAGACCCGTAAAATTCAAGGGAAATTTTTTCTTAATTTTCTTTAGAATTTTACAAGAGCGCGGTTTCAGACGGCACCTGATTCCGAGGTCCGGAGTGCCCGGAATTAATTTCCGAAGTTTGGCTCGGGTACGTTCAGTGAACGAACGAGCGGGAATTCCTAACTTTTGATCCGATGCTCGGATTTGAAATCCGAGGGCACCGATGAACTCGCAGCGCCGATATTCGCTTAAAGAGACCTTTTTGGGAGTTGCGTTTGTTGCGGGTTGAAAGTTACGTTTTGGGGTTTTTAGTTTGAGTTAAATAAAATTGTGAAGAACAATTTTATTACAACAAGTTAAAACCTATCAAAGGAGGTTGGAAGTGGGACCCACACCCACTTAACCTCCCTTGGGAGGATTAAGTGTGGTGGGGCCCACACGAACCCCTAATCCTTTCAAATTCTCTCAACATACTTAACCCCTAATTAATTGGCTTATGTTACTCTTAATTAATTAAGGGAGTTAATTCTTTTTGAATTTCAAACATTGAAATTCTTTTGTGTTATGTGTTAATAAAATAAGAGGTAGTCTTATTTTATTTTGAGTTATTTGTTTGTCTTTTTGAGAGCTCCCTCTTCATCTTCAAGCTCTGACGAAGAACGAAGAACACTCAAACTCCGATGAAGAACGACGCCTCTCTTCTTCGTCCTCGGTGTCAACAAGAGGAAACGCCGCTTCCTCTTCGGACCTTCTTCGTCGGCATACGAAGATTCGACAACGACTCTTTCTCCGCGACACCGATATTCCACGACTCCGTCAACGTGTGACTATCGAGGTAGAGGTTCTTGAGTTCGTTGTTCTCTTTATAATTTGACTTTCCTCAAGACTTGACGAGGAACGCTCTTTTTCCGACGAAGAACGCCGCACCTCCTTTCTTCGTTCACCGTGACAACGAAGGGGACGCCATCTCTTCTTCGGACAACCTTCGTCGGCGTGCAAGTTTCGCCAACGACGTATCTCTTCGGGCATATCTCTTCGACAAGGGATTTGACGAACGACGACCGCGACGCCCGACTTCCGCGACGCCGTCTTCCGCGGAACGTAGACGAATCTTCGAATCTTAAACCCGAGGTAGGGGATGTTGATTTAATATTTAATTATCTCACTCTTGCTCGTGGTTCGTATGACTAACGTGAGGATGTTGTTTATTTAAAGTTGCGTTATTAATTTAACGTGAGGGGGCCGGACCGTACGAACACGGCCGAACCCCCTCCAACGTTCTTGTTTGTTTTTGCGGAAGAAAGCAAGTAGCGTGGTGCCGTCGCACCACGCGGTTGATCGTGCATATATTTTACGTGGCGCCGTCGCGCCACGACGAGGAAAAATCTTCAAGAACGCGACGCCGTCGCGCCGCGTTGAAAGAAATCATGGCACGGCGAAAGGGGCGCGGTGCCGTCGCACCGCGCCGGACGACGAACACCGCGGCCGGTTCCGGGCCGCGGCAGAACGAGGAGACCGCGGCCGGTTCCGGGCCGCGGCGGAAGAGCAGACCGGCGGCCGGGCCGCCGGCGTCGGAAGCCGAAGAGGGGACCGGATTTTTCCGGTCCCGTTGGAGAAAACCGGCCGGCCAGCTGGCCGGCCGGATGCCAATAAACCCGGGGAATTAATCCCCCGGCCACTTCATGAAACCCCCTCTTAAAGAGGGGGCGGTTATCTTGTGGGGGGGCAAAGCCCCCCCGTTTCTGCCAATCAAAGCCCCCCACTTGAGGGGGGCGGTTCTTGAGGGAAGGGGGCATCCAGCCCCCTTGGTTCGGCGCCAGCAGGCCCCCCCACGTGAGGGGGGGGGGGCGGTTTTAAAGGAACCGGCGCGGCACAAAGGCCGCGCCACTTGAAGAACCGCGGGGCTTAGACCCCGCGTGCACAGCCCGTGCGGCGCCAGATGCCGCCGCCGCGGCCCGCCGCCGCCGCCGCCGCACCGCCGCGCCGCCGCGCCGCCGCCCCGGGGGGGGGGGGGGGGTCGGGCCGGGTCGGCCAGGACCCGGACCCCCCCGTTTCGAACCAGATTTGGTTTTTGGCCCATAACATGAGCCTCGGACCTCCGAATGACGAACCGTCTGCGGCAACGCGATCCTTGGATCGAGACGGTAATTTCGGTATATCGCACTCAAGGTTTCGGATTAATTTGAGTTCGGCCGGGTTGGTTCGTTCACGGAACCAACCGGGCCTTCGGAGCAGAAACACTCATATCTTGAGCTACGGACGTCCGATTGACGTGTCGTCAGCCGCGTTGTGTTCCTCTTAGAGAGACGGATCTTTTGGCATACTCCGCCCGAGGTTTGGACGCAGGTGGAGTACGGTCGGGTTGGTTTTGCCTTAAAAACCAACCGGGCCCCGGAGACGAAAAAGCCAATAACTCACAGACCGGGCGTCCGATTGACGCGCCGTCTGTTTCGTTGACTTCCTCTTGATGAGACGGAACTTTTGACATACTCCGCCCGAGTTTTGGATACAGTCGGAGTATGGCCGGGTTGGATTGTACCCGAAATCCAACCGGGCCCCTGGAACGGGAAAGCTGATATCTTTCAGAAAGGACGTCCGTTTGACGAACCGTCAGCGGCGTTGGTGGTTACGTTTAGTAACGGTCCCAATGAGTATACCCTATGGGAGTTCGGGGTACAGTTGAGATACGGCCGGGATTGGTTTCGCTCTCGAAACCAACCGGGCCCCTGGGACGAAAAGGCTAATAACTCACAGACCGGGCGTCCGATCGACGCGTCGTCTGTTGCGTTGAGACCCCTTTGACGAGACGGACTTTTGAGATACTTCTTCATGGGACTTTGTGATACTTGGAGTATCGGCCAGTAGCTCATGGAGCGGACCCTCCCGGAGACGAGCGTGCAGAGTACGGAGACCGTGTAGCCGGCTGAGACCTGACGACTGCTTGACCGACTCGACTTGGAGTGAGTCGACTAGCCCAGTGGACGGAGCGCCGGTATTTGGCTGCAGACCCACGGCGGACGGAGCGCCAGGTAGATGGCAGCAAACCCGCGGTACTCGACAGGAGGAGTACCTCAGTAGGCTAATTGGGCGAGCGCCCGGTATTTGGCGACAGACCCTCAGCGGACGGAGCGCCAGGTAGTTGGCCGCAAACCCGCAGTACTCGACAGGAGGAGTACCTCAGCAGTCTTAGGTTAGTGAGCAGTACCTCGGAGTCGTGACAGGACCACTGTACACTCTAGAGACGGAGCTCTTCAGCAGTTACGGTTTCGATAATGAAAATCCTGGTTTGAGCTGAGACTTTTGACCTTTGTGTTTCCTCATGATTGAGATGGGTTACTTGATAACTTAGGTATATGTATGGGCATATACCTGGGTAGTGGTTATCCATTGATCTCATGATCCTTGTGCTTCCTCATGACTGAGATGGGTTACTTGATAACTTAGGTATATGTATGGGCATATACCTAAGTAGAGTTTATCTGTTGTGATCTTCTTGTGGTTATCCTTGTTGGTTTTAGTGAGACCTTGAGGGTCTCGGGGTCCCTACTGAGTATCGTTATACTCACCCCTGCACGGGCTATGCCCGCACCTCGTTGTGTTGGTTGCAGACGACGGACAGTGCTGACAGAAGCCGAAGGTTCGAGGACTGGACGGTACCTGGAGGTGGACTTTTCGACGAGGCGGTAACCAGAGGTGGACCACTGGGCGGGACATACTCGGAGCGGATGGCGGGACCCGAGGAGCAGAGGAGCTATCTGTACCCACCCTTCAGGTGGGATTTCCAGTGGACATCTCAGCGTAGCAGCTTTACTTTTCAGTCGCTGTTTTCCCTTTCGAGTTGTACTTTACAGTTGGGCTTGTATTTCCGGCCCCTTTTTACTTTTCAACTCTTCTTTTGTACTTAGTGTTTTACTTCCGCTTGTACTCTGTGGTGCTTGTTTTCTTTATAAAGGCAATGCCTTCCCAGTTATCGGGATTTTACGCCTTTGGTGCTAGTCGCCAGCCCCTGGCCTATGGAAGGCGGGCTTGGGGTAGTCACGACACGGGCCCCGAGGACGGGTCGTGACAGTTATTAATTTCATTATTCATATATGACTCTATGTCATTGAGAATCTACAAAAACATTTAATGTTAGACTATTAAAGAATAGAATACTATGACACAAAATATAAAATAATTAATATAAGTAACCTTATCAAATTCAGTCATTACCTCTATTGTGATTATCTCATAAAATAATATTAAATCATAATAATTGCTTTCCATATTTACTTTTCGATGATGACACTGCAGTTATAAATCAATAACTTGATAATAAAATCCAATATATATATATATCTCAAAAATTATAATATCTTCTAATATAAAAAATATTTACCTTTAATTGCACGTGTTGGATATAATTTGGATTCTATATCGACAAGTGATTTGTATTAAGCTTTTTCCATGACCTGCATTTTAATATGTATTAACTAACAAAACATTTATAAACAATAATAAGTAAATATAATTAAATTATAAAAAAATAACAAAACATACTTATCTATAAGTTGCTAAATGTTTTATGAACATCACTATAATGACCCAGAAAACATGGCTAATTTTATTTATAAAAATATTTCACTTATTTATTTACAAAACCTGAGATCGAAAAAATATATATTTTTCTAGATTTTGGATACATTTGGATAATCCTTATGGAACAACTTATAAAGGAAAAGTCTAAAAAAACTAATTGCTATAATGGAAAAATACATTATCAAGACCTCAGCCACTATCTCACTTCTATGCACCTTTAATCCTTGTGAAAACAGATTTTGGCAACATAAGGTGAGTGAAAATATCTCATTAAGGGGATTTCAATACAACAAGAAAACTTGATAATGTCTATCAAATAAAAGGTAAAGTATATTATAAATTTCATTAATTCAAACATAGGAAGACATGTATACTTTCAAAAAATCATCATTTTAGTGAAAAGGATTTCAATTTAGATATAATACATTTGGAAAATCCTCTTTTATCTTTCTTAGTGTAAGAGTAATTACACTTGAAAACTTATAAGCATTCATAATTAATTCTAAATGAAAAATTGAATCATGAAATGGATTCTCAGTTCACTCCCGAGACATTAAACATGACATGATCAATGATTCAAGACTTGTTGCACATGGAGGAGCATGAGTCATGTATCATTTCACATGGATTATCATGACTAAACCCTCATTTCACAAGAATTAGCATGAGTGAACCCCAATGGAAAATGAATTATCAAGAGTAAACCCTTAATACAGATTATTTATTGTGGTATATATTTTAAAACTTGAGTTTGGAAAAACACTTCACATATAGAACATTCTTGATCATACATGTCATGATAAAAATGGTTACTTGTTAAATTTTCATGATTATACTTTCATCCTAATGTATGTAATTGTTTTACATAAATTATATTCATTTACTTACATAGATAAAATGCGAATTCATAATTAAAATAACTATTTATACATGTACAATTGTATATCTACATCAAAAGTAATGTATATATAAACACATGGCTTAAATAAATCCATTTCATGTGATATGGTACATACGTATAAATACAAATTCATGTATATGTATGCATGTATATGTGTGTACACATATTTATAAATCTACCTTTTTTGAAAGCCAAACATTAATTTGAGGGTTCAATGACCTCTCTTGCACTCCTGATATATACCCATTAACATATATACAAAAACAAGTATATACAAACACATTTAAAACATAGTTATCAAAACATTACTTCTTAAAAACTATTAGTTTCCCTTTTATTTATAGGAGTCTGACTAATGTTATTTAATTATTCAAAATTAATTTTAAGGGAAAAATGTCTCATGAATCCAAAAAATTTTAATATTTAATACTTAACAATAAACATTAAGGCGTAACATAAAAGGATCGTGATTCCACCTCAAAAACTATCAAAACACTATTATAAATACAATGATGATAGATTTTAATAAGTTTGAATATAAATATTTCAAACTTATATATGGTTTGAAAATTCATGTATTTATTTAAAAAATTACACTTTCTGAAATATTAAAAATTAATTAAATATCCGTGAAGAAATAATTAGCAGTAGACTAGAAATGCATAAATTGCTTGAATTATTTAAGTGGATTCTTTTTTCACAAAATTAACACTTCGTTTCACATAAATAGATTTTAAATAAATAATCTCTATTGGAACAGATTGAAATATATGAATTCATTAAAATAAAATTCATAGTTTTCTTACTATCATAAAATGACTATTTAAAGAATCAGGTAACAATTTCTGCAAAAGAGACTAAGACCAACTGGAATAAAATACATGTATTTCATATAATACCTTAACATATTTCACCAAATAAAATCTATTACCATGAAAGATTCGCAACCTATAAATGAATTTCAAATCATGGAGAATTATATACTGCTGATAAAACAAAAACACAACAACATATTTATGAAGATATAATTCCCTTTACTTTTCAGGTGTTTTCAATACTTCTTAAAAGAGGGAAACGAATCTTGTAATATGGTGGGTATATTTCAACCGATAAATATAAAACAATTTGAACTTAAAAAAACATGTATATAAACTAATAGAATCCCCTTACTATTATAACCATAAAATTTATTTGAACAATATGTAAGAAAGAAACATTTACATAAGATACTTGAAACCAGAAACCAAATGAACATATTCTAGAAAAAAACAAAATTTGCTTACTTTATGAATTGAAGCAACAAGTACCCCTCTGTCTCAGATCACAAAGAATAATAGGATGACACACACCTATACTCTAGAGTATCCAGGGTGTAGTGGGGATATTCCTGATGGTTTTCCCTCAATGCAGAAGGGTTTTTATACCCGGACATCCAAAACCAGAGTTTACAATACATCATAATGTGATAACACCGATTAACATACCAACAAGAAATCATAATTTTCCTTAAAATATAACCCTAATTCGATTCAAACATGATATGTGGGAACCCAACCCAAATTAAAAATTAGAATCAAATCTCAAATTCATTATCAGTTTCTATAAATCCGACTCACCACCGTAATGAGGGGTTCGAAGAAGGATGTTTCAACAAGTAACATGATGCATGGAGAGGACATGAGTTTTCAGATCATGTTTGAAGCTGACCAACCACTAGTGGGGTGTGTTTGGTTATTCTGCACGCGTCTATCCATGGGTAACTATAATCCTAAACAAACCCATCTCACCCTATACAATTCCTGATAGCCGATAGTGGTGCACCAACTCTAATAATTTCTAGCCATTATCGCAGGTTTCCCTACCTAGCTGGAGAAGACGGCATAGGGGAAGGGTAGGGAAATCCCGTTGACGCCAAACCCTACCCCAAACTGAATTTCTCAATTTCCCATTTCCATTATTATTATCCATTTATTTTTTAAAATATTTTATCAATTCATTGTCATTAATTATGTAAATTATTGTAGTTATAACACATATATAAATATATTAATCAAACTAATAATTACCCACTTTAAATAAAAACACATTATTATTAATTATTATTTCAAAATAATTTATACTTCCTCTGATAAATATTGTTAAAAATTATAAAAAAATTGGTTATTAAAAATATATGCTAGGTATTTAACTTTATCACTATAATAATTTTTAAATTAATAAAACCTTTTTTTGAAAAAAAATAAAAACTATTAAAATCAACAAAAATTATAAACTAAGTTGTATATTTCTATTTCTTAAAAAATTGAAAAACATTTAGTATAAAAAGTTAATATGATTTTAATTGAAATAATAAATTTTAATGTGTTAAAATTTCATTTTATTTGAATGAAATTCTATTGCATTTGTATTAAACAATATAACTAATAACATTATTTAATATGATCAAAATAAATATTTATATTTATACTAAATACTTATTCAAATTATATTTTGGTGTGGATGTACTTAAATAGACTCCTCTTAATGTTAATTAATCACTAAATAGTATATATATACATATATATGTCTGAAACAACTATTTTTTGTTTCATTTACTATAATATTATTTCAAAAAATACACTTCAAGGGCTACATGCAACAATAATTTTATGTATCAATACATAACCTGATTCACCAAATTTTTAGATTCATTTTCTGTCAGGACAAGGCCCATTTTTAAATTATTCTATGCTTTTACCCTTATTCTCTTCGTTGGATTTCAACATACGGAAAATCAAAAAAGTACGGGCTATGATATCATTATTATCATGTTTGTTATGATTTTTACTTATTTGTTGTTAATGATTGTTATATGTGTAATATTAACATCTTCTTAGTCTGAGTGGTTGTTTCTTGTATCATTATTAATGTATTGATTTAATAAAAAAGGATTTATTCTTTATTAAGATATATTTTATGTGTTTTACGAAGAGCCAAAATTTGTATACAAGTTATTGGGGAGTTACATTAGGCCCCCCTAAAACAATTCCTCACAATTTGATTACATACAAAAAGAACTATAAAATTTAAAAATGTATTTAGTGTTTATTACGTTTTGTTATTTAGCATTACCCATCACTCATTATCATATCCATCATAGAGAGCGAGGGTCCACTTATTTCACTAATACCTAAATGAACTTTCAAATTCCTCCACTTCTATAGTCCCGACACTCTCTATGCCACTTGGACAGTAATGATGAATAATATGATGCACTTTTTTAATGTAATTGTTTCTAACATATAGTTTCAAAACATCGCCATGTACTAGGTTTTGGTAAAATAGTCTGATAGATTTAGCTTTAAAGTTTTCAAAATATAGTTCTTCTAATATATTACTTATGTTTTCAAAATGACTGAACAACAAGAGTATATATATAGGCTAATCGGATGCCTCTCTCTCTGGAATCTATTCTAAAATGAAATAGTAAATCATACTCTCTGGACATGGTGAAATATTTGAAAATACCCTGATGGTACCTCCCTTCTCGAGAAAGGTGAGAGATTGTGGAGTTTAATATTTGATCATAGGGGATCCATGGTCCCTGGTTATTATACAGTATGGAAGAGGTGTTTCATATGTCATATTGAGTCTTGCAGAAATTTGGAAATTGGAAGAGGTTTCGATGTTGTGTGAGCTTGACATCGCATTGATTATTGCAAGTAAGTCCGCAGAAAGGGACACAAGTGTCAGGTAAGGTTATTCCCATTCCATCATGAAACTATCTTTTATCCGGATGATGAAACATATGAAATTTTATGTTACCCTCTAGACACAAAACTAGACGTCTCAAAGTCTAACAATTTATTACTTCTTAATGAAAAGGACATAGGAAAATCTATGAAAGGTATTTAAAGGTTGAAAGGGTTTATCTATATCCTGACTTATACATTTATCTATACCTTGGATTTGATACCAAATGTAATGACCTAGAAAACATGTATAATTTTTTTATAAAAACATTTCATTAATTTATTTACACAACCCAGGATTAAAATGGTATAGATTTTTTGAGAGTCGGGATATATTTGTAGAATCCACATGACACAACTTATAAAGGAAAATTATAAAAAACTAATCATTACAAAGGAAAAACACCATATAAAGAACTCATCCACTATCTAACTATTACATGCCTTTAATCCTTGTGAAAAGAGATTTTGAAAACATTGGGTGAGCAAAAAAAATCTCAGTAAGGGGTTTTAATGAAAAAAATGAGACCAAATAGATTTTATTAAATAAAATGAAAAACATATTATAATGTTTATTAATGAAAACTTAAGACAAATGTATACTTTCTAGAAATAAACATTTTATGGAAAAAGGATTTCAATTTATATATACAACATTTAGAGAAATCTCTTTGGTATTTCATAGAGAAAGAGTAATCTCACATGAAAAATGTATAATAATTCATAATTAATTCTCAATTGTAATGTTAATCATGACATGGATTCTCGGTTCACTACTAAGGAATAAAACATGACATAACTGTTAGTTAAGACTCATTATACATGGAGGATCACGAGTCATGGATCATTACTCAGGAATTAGCATGAGTAAATCCTCATTGCACATGAATTATCATGGGTAAACCCTTATCCAACATGAATTTTCATTAGTAAACCCTCATTGAACCTAAATTCTCATGAGTATACCCCCATTGCACACGAATTAGAATGAGTAAACCTTAATTGAACACTAATTAGCATGAGTAAACCTTCATTGCACATGACGTGTTGTGGTATATCTTTTAAACCATGAGTTTTGAAGACCACTTCACATATAGAACATTCCTGATCATACGTGTCATGAAAAAAATGGTTACTTGTTACATTTCCAATATTATACTTTCATCTGTATGTATATAACAGTTTTACATAAATTATATACATTTATTTAGATAGATAAATTGCGATTGCATACTTAAAATAATGATTTATACATGTACATTTATATATTTACGTCAAATGTAATGTATATATATAAACATTCCCTAAATTAATCCGTTTCATTATAAATGATATGTTTGTATAAATATGAATGTGTGTACATGTATATATGTATATATGTTTAAACATATTTATATATCTACTTGTTTTGAAGACCAAACATTAATTCGGGGTTTCGATGGCCTTACTTGCACTCATGATATATACATGAAAACATATATAAATAAACACACATATATATATACACACATTTAAAACATCGTCATCAAAATATTACTTATGAAAATATAGTAATGTCGCTTGTATTTATTAGAGTCCGACTGATGTTCATTAATTATTCATAAATATTTTTAACGGAAAAAAGTCTCATAAACCGAAAACAATTTTAACATTTAATAATTAACATGAAACATTAATATAGAACATAAAAGGATCACGTTTCCACCTCAAAAACAATCAAAACACTATAATAAATACACTGATTATAGACATAATTATTTTTGAAGATAAATATTTCAAAATTTAATATGGTTTAAAAATTTCAAGTATAGCTATAAAATAATTCTTCTTATTGAAATATGAAAAAATATTTAAACATCCATGAAGTAACCATTAGGAATTGACTAAAAACACATAAATTGCTTGAATTGTTTGAGTGGATTATTTTTTACAAAATGAACACTTTTTTCATATAAATAAATATTAATAAATAATTTCCATTGGAAAATATTGAAACAGATGAATTAATTAAAATAAAATTCATATTTTTCTTACTATCATAAAAACTGATTTAAAGAACCAGGTAATAATTTATGCAAAATAGACTTAGTTGAATTGTAATAAAACACATGTATTGCACATAATACCTTAACATGTTCCACCAAATAATATATCTCACCATGAATGCATCGCAACTGAGAAATGAATTGAAAATAAAGGAGTGTTATATACTACTAATAAATCGAAAACATAAAAACATTTCTATGAAGATAAAATTCCATTCACTTTTCAAGTTATTTATATACTACTGTAAAAATGGAAACGAATCTCAAAATAGGGTCGGTAAATTTCAACCAATAAACTTAAAACAATTTGAATGTAAGAGATCAATTTTATAAACTAATAGAATCCCCTTACTATTATAAACATAAAATTTATTTGATCAATATATAAGAAAAACAACATTTTTCATAAGATACTCAAAACAAGAAACCATTTGAATATATTCTATAAAAATGTTGAATTCCCTTACATTAAGAATTGAAATACTGAGTACCCCTCATTCATATATTACAAAGAAGATGATGATGACAAACACCTCCAATCTAGTCTGGCAAGGCTTTAGCGAGGAGATTCCAAAGGGTTTTCCCTCTATGCATATTGTTTCTTATACCCAGACATTTAAAAACAGAGTTTACAATACAACATAATGTAAACACACAGATTAACATACCAACAAGAAATCAAAATTTAACATAAAATATAGCCCTAATTCCATCCAAATGGGATACATGGGAGCCCAACAAAATTAAAAATTAGAATCAAAACTCTACAAAATTTTCATTTTGTAAAAATCTGACTCATTGTCACAATGAGGGATTCGGTGAAGGATTTTTCCACAAGAAACACAATGCATAGAGCTACCCCTAGATATTGGTGAACGTTTTAGGCCAGCCAACTACTGGAAGGGTGTGTCTAGTTCTTCTGCACTTGAACATCAATGAGTAACCATATTTTGAAACGAAACCCATCACACCCTATACGATTCCCAACAGCCATTAGTTGTGTACCTACTCAATGAATTTCTATAAACCATCGCAGGTTTCCCAACCTGGCTAGAGAAGATGATGAAAGGGTAGGGGAGGGGAATCTTGTTGACAGAAAACCCTACACTAAACCCAAATTTTTCCCTTTCTCATTTACATTATTTTTGTCCAATTATTTTTTTTACTATTTTATAAATTCATTCTAATTAATTATGTAACTTTTATAATTATAACACTTATATAAATATATTAATAAAACTAATAATTTTCCACTTTAAATAAAAATACATTATTATTACTTATTATTTCAAAATAATTTATATATCCTCCGATAACTTCTGTTAAAAATTATAAAATCCTGTGTCATTAAAAATATATGTTATATATTTACCTTGATCATTATAAAAATTTTATAATTAATAAAACCCATTCTTTGAAAAAAAAATACTACTAAATTAAAAAATATAAACTTGTGTGTATATTTCAATTTCATGAAAAATAGGAAAAAAATATAGTATTAAAAGACAATATGATTTTCATTAAAATAATAATTTTTAATGTTTTAAAATAACTTATTACTTAAATCAAACTCTATTTAATTTTTATTAAAAAATATAACTTCAAACATTATTTAATATGATCAATAGAAATATTTATATTTAAACTAAATACTTCTTCAAATTATTTTTTTTGTGTGACTGTACTTAAATAAACTCCTTTTAATGTTAATTAATCTATAAACAGTATATATATATAAGTGTGTAATAGTTAGTTTAAATTTTACTAACTATCATTTTATTTAAAAAAAATACTACAACGACTATATAAAACAGCCATTTAATGTATAAATACACAACCAGACTCATCAAATTTCTAGATTCTTTGTCTATCAAGATGAGGAATATTTTTTACATTCCCTTATTCTCTTACCCTTATTCTCTTCGTTGGATTTCTACTTAGGGAAGATACCAAAAGTGAGGGCTATGATATAATCATTATCATGTTTGTTATGAGTTTTTCTTATTTGTTGTTAATGATTGTTATTGGTTTAATATTAAAATCTTCTTATTTTGAGGGGACATTTCTTGTAACATTTTTAATGTACTGATTTAATAAAAAAGTATTTTTTTAATATTTATTTAATGCATTTTACTAAGAGTCAAAATATAAATAAGTGTTTCTAGGGCATTACAATCACCTAATAAAGATCAAACCCAATATAATGTGCATTCACATGGGTAGAATATGTCTAACATCCAATTTCCTCTACAATATTTTTTTAGAAAATATGACTTTATAATGAATATTAGTTCATAATTATATTATAATTCTTACCCATCAAGGAATGGAAAAACCCAACACCCAATATATGTCTTTGATAATCAATCACATATATATATGTAACTCTATCAGCTGCTTTCAAATATTTCACAACTTTTGAAATGAATTGTGGATCTATAAAACCATCAACACCCGGGGTCTCATTTTGAATAATAAACATGTCTATATAACTAATTAAATAAGTATTGTAGTAAGTAACATAAAACAATATTTAATTAATGAAATAAAAACTGAAACATAAATTTACATACATGGAAAAAATGGAAACATAGGTATGGTGATCTTGTCAAAACTAATCAGATCCATGATATAATTTTAAGATATTCCCAATAGATTTTTTTCTAACATATATCTTACATAGTCTGAAACTCATATAAATTGTCCAAAGAAGAAGAATCTTGAGTTAATAATTGTATCATGTAAAAAATATCCTATGAATCTAATGTTGTTTGTTCCGGAATCTTTTCTTTCCTTCGTTCAAATTTTTTTTATTTTAGATACTCTTATATAAATTAAATGTCATAAAATTGAATAAGTAATTTTCATTAAAATGTATTTAATATTTAAAAACAATGAAAACATGGTATGAATGATAATGAAGAATATTTTCATCCAAATAAAACATTAACCCATATAATCCCAAACTCTAGTAACCCCCTCAGTAGGAAATGATAGTAATTCATTAGGATCAATAATACCATGTACCAATACTCTGACCTGACCCATCTGCAAAGGCTGATGATGTATAGAATCCCCAAAAATATATACAACTCTTTTTGATACAATATGTACATGATAATCTCTAGCACAGAACTCACAATATAAGTTTCAGTCTGAATGAGGTGGAGTAGAATCTGAGTAGGTAGGCTTGGAAGGATGGTCTAGCTAGGAAAGTTGTATACGCTGTGCAAATAGATGAGAAGGAAAGGAAGGCTATACATACTATTACAATCACATGAATTTTTCTATCATAGTCTGCACAACTGAGAGAATTTGAGCCCCCATGGACTATTTCATACCTTTTATATAATATTTTTTTTATTTGAATTTTTGTCTTCTTGATTTATTACTTTCATGACAAAAAAATTTCAAAATAATAACACTCGCCTCATATCCACTTATGTGGTCAGGGTGTTCTTTCCTTCTTAATGTTGTAGCTTGGATTTCCATCATATCCCCAGGGATAAAATCAGATTGTGTATATTTATCCTAAAGGTCATCCTAAAATGATAAATGAAAATTTAATAGAACTATTTTAAATTTATAGAATACAAATATTCAAGAGAAATAAAAATTATTTACATAAAATTATTTGAGCTACTTTCTTAGATTTATCTGTAAGATATTTTACATTTTTCCTTATTGATGCTATTTTAAATTGTTCATGGTGTGTGGGGGAGATGGAGGACCTGAGTGTACCTCATTTTAACCAATATAGGAATGATATCTTAATGATTTTAACATTTCTTCAATCATTTTTTTCTCTAATAAATGAAACCCTCCATGCTATACTATATGAGGGTATTCATTCTACAACTGGATATCTTGATGATATATCCTAGTGCCTTGTTATATAGACATCAAATAATAAGTAAGTAGGTAAATATATAATAACTTTTACAATATCAAATAATTATCATTCTAGAAAAGATTTATCTTATCAGCTAAAAAAATTTGTTGGTATATCTTCATCTAAAAAGTCATACTTAAGGCATGGTTTTCCATTTTATTTATTTCAAAAAACATAATTTTTTATTAATTATTTTTTAAAATCTCTCCATAGAAATTCCACTACTGAAATAAATATTTTCATTATTGATTTCATTTCATCAAAATTGAAATCCATTCGTAAATTAATTAATTAAATATTATACATTTAAAATATATAATATTCAAAAAAATGATACAAAATAAATCGAATGAGATATTTTATAGTTATTTCATACCAAAGTTGATCAATCACCATCTTATCAATAGAATTACAATCATGATACAAAATGGAAATCCCATAATAGCACTCCATGGAGATATAGCTGATAAACTACATTGTATTTGGTATAGTTTCATTATCATTATCACCCAAATGTAATATATAATCGCCCATCTCCACGAGAAAGTGACAATTTTTGCAAACATGTAAGTCCATGTTTACCAAATTGAGAAAACAATTTTGGAAGAATAAAAGGACTAGACACCACCATTGATAACTTATAAGTAGTCATGTAATTATATTTTGTAATTTAAATTTTTTCTTTCATTAAATAATTATATTACTAAATATTTAATAATATGAAAACATTCATATACCTCGGTACATGTTATTTTATTTTTGCATCTGTATCCATCATAGAAATAATAAAATTTATTTAAATTTCATGTACCTTCATATTATTAGACAATTGAATAATTAGAATTTAGGAAAAAAAATAGGTACATAAAAAAGTGTCGAACATGTGTTTGTTTTAAAAAATAACATTTTTTGGTTCTTAACCAAAAAATATGCAAGTTAAACTATTTAATATAATCAGTTCTTATAGAATGATAGAATTATTTATATATTTATTATAAAAGGTACAAAAATTTGTTTACATACGCGTAAGTTTAAACAAAATATTATAATTTATGTCAAGTATTTCAATAAAAAATTTATTAACCATAACCATGGAATATAAAATTTAACACCAAAATAATGTAAATAATAATATATATATATATATAATTAAACATCAAATAGTCATTAAAAATAATTTTTTAGACTTTTAAATTTAAATAACAAAATATAATGCAAATATTTACAAGATTAATTAGGAGAGTGATTTAGTGTTCTCTTGTATCCCTTCACCATGATCATTTCTTACTACATGAACTATGAATATTTTATAATCTTTGTTATCCAGAAAATGTGTAATAAACATATAATCCTCGTGTAAATCAAAAAAATCATCATCATCCTCATTCTCATCAACTAAATAAGTTCATTTCCCTTGAAATACAATGAAAAATTGATCATTCAATGTATGAATGACAGAAATTATTTTCTTTTCATGTGTTTCCTAGATAAATAGATCCTCATTGCAACAAAATCTTTTCAAATAAACTAGTGTAAATCCATATTAATCATGTTTCATAAGACTATTTCTATCAACCAAATGACAGCAAAACAAGGTGAATCAAAATTTAGTATAATAAATTTCCCAAATGTCTTCAAGAACTCCAAAATATGTCGATGATGCAGAAATTGGGTTTTTATCGTTTTCACGAGAAAAGTCAAGTGGTTCAGCGATAACCATTACACCACTATTTAGAATGGTACCCTTCTCATGCAATTTTTTTAAAATTATTTACCCATTAATATCAAAAATATACCATGTTATCACATTAAGAGATGGCCCCCAACAAACCATTTCAATGTTTTTATGTAGATATATATGTGGTGACTTTCTTGTTAAACCATGAAACAAATGTCTTTTCATGAATAATCATTGGCCACTTTTCATTTCTTTTTGGATATCATACCTTTAATTCATCAATATGAGATGAACTATATGATTGAAACTCACCTGTATTGTTCAAAATGCATAAATATACATAAATTGCATCATCACATAGAATGAGGTTTACTTTTAATCCGCGAATACCTCTACCTTCACTATCAATTGTAATATGTTGAGATATAGGGAGAGTAATATTCTCCACTTCATACAAATTATAAGTACAGAACACAATCACCTCTTATAATACATATTTTTCAATAATATAGGCATTTTATAGGTAGGTTTGTTTAGAACATTCCTTCCAATTCATCATATATCATTCAAAAGGATTCACCAATTGTCAATAAATAGTCACATATATTCTTATAACATTCACCAAATAATCCACCCAATGACCCTTTATATCAAAAAACATTGGTGGGAAAAAAATTTCTTATTTAAAAATTATAAGAACATATTCATTCTCCAACACATCTAACAAAATTGGATTAACAACTTTTCAAAAATGTAATTAAAATAATTACATAACCTAATGATAATCTTTACGAAAACTATCGTCAATATACCACAAAGTGAGACTAGTAGAAGTTGTTGCATCAATACATGATACACATGATATTTCATACATAGTAATTTAAAATCCTTTAATAACACCATGTTCATTAAATTTGAAGAATATTCACTACGTACTTTAATAAAATGAATATGATAAAAAATCCATCTTCTCAATAATTCTTAATGGGTGGAAAGTCAGAGGTAAATACATTTTTCTTTATTTCATAGTGCGAGATAACAACAACTTATTCTAATTGATACCAAGTCCCATCTTACAATAAATACTCAATTTTTATTTTATTTTATATCTAAAAATATCCAAGAAAATTATAATATATATTTTTCTCAAGATTCATCACATAAATGTTATGTTTTATCTAAAATATCTCCAATATGGTAGTTCAAAAATGATATATTTTTTCTTCATGATATTTTTTTGAGGACCCGAACTACTTTTATCTCCAAATTTAGAATCAATATTTTTCACTTAGTCTTAATATTATTTAACTAAATTTTTTGTTAATTGATATTAGGAATTATCATCTTCACAAATTGGACATGATTTGTGTCCATTAACATTGTAGCCAGATATACCTCCATGTGCAGACTAGTTATTTATATTGAAAAATATCATAGCAGACAAAAGAAAATAGTCTTTATTGTATTCATAGAAAACATTTACATATTTCTCCTATAGAATATTAAAATCATAAATCAATGGTGAAAGACACACAGAAATATCATTTATCAACTATTTTAGACCACAAATCATCAAAGTAGTCATAAAATATTTTTTCCTCATACTTATATATGGGGAAAAGTTTTAAACTACCAAAAAAACAGCCCATGAACTACGGTGGCTACATAGACTCCAATATAGATTCTGCCAATTGGTACACAATCCAATTATAAGATTTCTACAATCACTTCCAAAATCATTTAATATTTTCTAAATTATCTTCCACTATGGTGAATCAGCAGGGTGAAATATGTAACAATTAGAGATGTGCTCTTCTGAATTTTATCTTAACCATTTTTCATCAATTGAAGTTTAAAAAATATTCCTCCAATGATGAATTATTAGAAGGAACCAAATTTATTTCGGAATATCCTTGATTCTGATACCCGATAAGGAATCAGATTTGAATTATTTTACTTATATTAAGGAATTATGGGATGTAATTATTATAATGTAATAAATTGTTTTAGCACGAGTTTAGATGCCAGTACCTGAGAATTCCTCTCAGTTGGATTTTTCGTCCGTCTTATACCTATATGTCCTACATGTATGGAATTTGGATAAATATTCATATTCCTTCATATAAAACACACAATCATTAGGGAAAGAATTTATCTTTTTATATCTCAATCCCATTGGGCATAATATTTTCTTTTACTTATAATGGGAATATGAAATATTATTGCCTTCTCAAAGTAACTCTTCTAAAATCTCAGTAAAGTTAGACAATATTTTTTCACTCCACCCATTTATTGATTTCAAGTTCACTAATCTCAGAATTATTGATAATATTGTATAATTAGTGCAACTAGGGAATAATGGTTTCTCATAATCTACCTACAACCATTCAATTGTTTTTTTAAATAGGTTTGGTACCTAAATTGTTAATTAATTCTTCAATATGGTCCTCTATCTAATTATTAATAGTTTCATCAATATTAGATGTTTAATTTTTAGTTCTTCCACCATGGGATATCTAACATGTATAATTAAGGCTAAAATTATAGAAATTGATATGATCCTTAATTTCTGTAGAATTTAAATTTTTTATATTCAAACACATCACACATGGATAAAAAAATAAAATCTATGTTTTGAAGATTCCAATTTTCAAATTATATAAAATTATCAACTCCTTTTTCTTATTTAACATTGGTCCATCACAATTTGTTTTTTCTGATTATGATCCTGTCACGCCCGGACTTTTTTGAGGTATGCGTTTAATTTTAAATTTTTATTTCATGAGTTTATGTTGTCAGTTTGATTTTATTGCTTTGATAAGTGTGGGCTGAGTCGTTGGGGAATAATTGCGGAGGTGCTGATAAGCGCGCGTTTACTTCACGTCGCTCGACACGTAGTGCCGATGCTCGGACGATGAATACTGGATGGAACTTTCATGGTTTTGGTTATTATTATGACATGGTTATTTTATTATTGTCAATGTTATATTATTATTTTCATTGTTATTATTATGATAGTATTATTGATGATATATTATTAAGTCATTATCATTACTATTATAATATTAGTATCATTATTTTATTATGATCAATATAATAATATTATTATTAACTTTATAATTGTTTTGATAACATTATTATTATTGATAATATATATATATTGTATTATCAATATTGCTAATACTATATTATCATTATTATTATTATTATTTATTTATTTTATATATAACTTTTATAATGTAATTGTTATTATTGTCTTTAAAATTTTTATTGACTATTATAGTTATTGTTATTTACTTTTAATTTTATTATAAATTTTGTAATTTGTTATTATTAATTTTGTTTATTTTATTTATTACTTTATTCTTTTTTTTCCTTTCTCTCTCCAGTAACAAATTCTGTTACACCGTTTTAGCTTTTTTTTTCTTTTTTCTTCTTCTCTCCCTCCCGCTGGTTTCCTTCTTTCTCTCCTCGCTTCCGCCTCCCACGTCCGCCTCCCTCTTTTGCCAGAATCCCCTCCAGCGCCCCTCTGCCTTCACACTCACCATTCCGACTTCTCCCTTGCACACCCCTACCGCGCCACTATTTCCCCGGACACACGCCGTCGCCCCAATCCGCCGGACCAGCTGCGCCTTCATCCGGCGACCTCCCTCCAGCGCTGCGCCTCCTTTCCTCCCTGCCAGCCGGCTAGCCCGCTCTCCCATTCCACCCGAAGCTGCTCCTCCGCCTTGCGCCGACCCCGCGCCGCCGTCCCGGTTTCCCCGACACCGTCCTGTTGCACCCTCGCCGGAGCCACCTGCACACTGCGCAAGGCCCAGTCGGCGCAAACCCCCCCTGCTACTCCTATCTTCTCTTCTTTCTTCTCCTTTTCTTCTTCCTTCTTCTCTTCTTCTTCTTCTTTCTTTCCTCCTCCTCTCCTTCCTCTTTTCTTCTTCTCCCCCTGCCTTCTTTCCTCCTCCGCCAGCCAGCGCAGTCCGCCCTTGCCGCTGCTCTCCTCCTCCTCTACTTCTTTTCTTTTCTTTCTCTTCTTCTTCCTTCTCTTCTCCTTCTTTCTCTTCTTCTTCTTTCTCTTCTTCTTCCTCTCCTCTTCCTCTCCTCTCCTCCTTCTTTCCTTTCTTTCCTTCCTCTTCTTCCCGTTCCGGCACCCCTGTTCGGCGCCTCCTCCTCCCGCGCACAGGTCTGTTCTCCTTTTATTTTATTTATTTTATTTTATTATTTTAACTCATCTAATAATACTTTTGTTCTCTTTATTATTATTATTAATATGTTAGCTATTATTATTAATATTATTACTATTATTATTATTATTTCTATTGTTATTTCTATTGCTCTTATATTATTATATTATTATTATTGTTATTAATGTTATTATTATTATTTATAATGATTATTATTAATATGCTATTACTATATTAATGTTATTGTTATTATGTATAATTATTATTATTATTACTATTATTATTACTATCGTTATTATAGTATTATTCTATTATATTATTACTAAGTTTATTAACGATTTTTCTGTTTTAGGGCCCCTTGACGGCTTCCTACAGTGACCGCTGTTCATCGGGAATTCGGTGCCGCGTCGTTTCACGCACCCGTTTGAGGTAGGTGGTTCCGTGCTATACCATCATTAGATGATTTAAATTGCTCCTTAATTAAATTGCAATGTTTTCTAATGATAATTTGTGTGATGTGAAATTTATTTTAGGCATGCTTCGATTTTCAGATTTGATGAATTTGAATTGTTCTTAAGTAAATTCTAATGTATTTCATGTGCGTCTAGTTTTTGAAATCTTTATATGTATTTTGGTTAATTGGTTAAGGTGTGAAAATTGTGTTTTCAAGAACGCTTGAGGTGCAAGGGTGATTAAATTGAGTTTTCCTTTTAAAGAAGATAAACAATTTTGACGTGTTAATTTTTATTATGAACCTTGAGTATGTTTTATGGGTGCGAATGATGTTTTAGAAGGGTTGGGATGTGCAATTGGTTTTCAAATGGTTTTGGCATCTAAAATTTGTGTGTTTAAAAGTGATGTTAATATATGAAAACAGGTTCGTCGTTGTAGTGCAAACCTTTGCTTTCTAATTTTAAGTGTTTTATAAATTGTTAATTGCACTTATTAAATTATATGTGGAGCGCGGGAGTTGTGTTTGAAAGAATTTTGTGTGTGTTAAGTTTTTAAAGGTATTATTATTTGTGAAATTGGACATGTCTCATTTGAAAACTCTTATTGGGCTATTTTGAAATGTTCTTCTAATTGTTTAAATAGTTTATCAAGCCACGCAAGTGATCTGGACTATGTGATAAAATGGTTTTGGTGTGCGTGTGTGTTTTTTTTTATGGTGTTTGGGTATGCATATGGTGACGTGTGTGTGTAATGTTTTGTTTGGTTTGAGATATGTGGAAGCGATATACATTATGTGAATGTGAAACTTATTTGAGCACAAGGGAAACCCTGGGTATCTAGGTGGGCAGACTAGAACTAGTGTGCTAGTGAACCGGATGGGTATCGTCCCTGTTTCACTTAGCTGGATTGACGATTGCAACACTAACTAAACATATGGTATCTGATGGTCGTGGCCTTCTAAGCCACGTGTTCTGAGGGTCGTGGCCTTCTAAGCCACGTTTGCTGAGGGTCGTGGCCTTCTAAGCCACGTTTCACCGAGACACGAGGTTTCTAGGGTCCCACTCGAGCTAGATGAACCTTAGGGGATTTACCCGTAGTGCTCTACCATCTTTGGCGTGGTGCCTTCCGTCGGCATATGGAAGACCACTTGAGTATGTGTGTGTGTGTGTGAGTTTGGGTGTGTGTGTTTGTGTGAGGATGTGTGTGTGTTCCCATATTGAACATTTCTCTTCCCCTTTAAAAATCGTGTTCATTAAATGAGTTCTTTTTAATGTTTTTCTTTTAGCGTTTAGCTTGTAAATGTTTTCTTTAAAAGAATTTTTAAATTAAAATTTTGAATAAGCACTTTAAATTGTCTTTTGATGTTGTGGCATGGAACCATTTCTCGGTGGCATCCTACTGGGCTTTTAGCTCACACCCTGCATACACCCTTGGGTGTATGTAGGTTCTGTTTCTTCTGTATTCCAGGTTGCGACTTCGTGCTCAGTGATGGTGGTTCAGGTTGCAGCTGGTCTTCTCATGCAGAATGGTGTTGATGTGGTCTCACTTCTGCCGGGAGGTTGGGTATGAGTTTTAGTTTCCGCTGTCATCTTTTCTTTTTAGTTGTTTCTTCAAGTTGTAGACTTTAAACTTGTTCATAGTTTAAAGGCACGTTTTGTTGTCTATTTATAATTTCAGTTTATCTATCTGGTTAGTTGGTTTTTTTTCTGTCTTGTATTTCGGGTAAAACCGTTCCCACCTGTTAAACTTGATACCCGGGCACTTGTGCCAGCCCGTGGGGATTGGGAACGCCCTTCGGGCCTTGCCGCGGACCGGGTCGGCGCCGGGTCGGATGGCGACCCGACCTGGTTCGTGACAAAATGGTATCAGAGGGCAAGGTTTGCTCTCTTGGGTCGTTTGCTTTTGAGATGGAGTCAGAGTCGACCAATTTTAAGGTTGTTGGAACTCAACGTTCTAGCTACGAGCAATGTGCCTGGCCAGCACACCTCGTGGCGGGACTCGAGTTACCAAAGTAAGTTGGGTTTTGTCCGAGTCATTGTTCCGTGTGGTTAATCTTGCTTAAGGGAAATGAAAAGAGAGTGGGGCCAGTGGTCTTAGTGAGCTCGCAGGGTCTGGCAAACCTTGTGGAGCCGGGGACACTGTCCTAAAATACTCTCCGTGGCCAGTGGCGTGATTGGCGTATGGCCGCCAACCATATGCTTCAATCACCCGCTGACACTAGTTTTCTCTTGCGTCGTTTCTCGTCTCATTGTTTTGGATTTGTGGAAAGTTGGTTTTTAAGTTAAAATGTTTTGGTCGTAGAAAATGTTTTCAAATGAATCACATTAAAAATGAAATGATGTGGAAGGTTTGAAAAATTTGGGTTGGATGTTTTGGTTCTGGAAAAATGGAAAGGTTTGGTTTTGGTACTTGGTGTTCTCGTGGGCGACCACATGCATAAGTGTATATGGAAAGAGAAAGGGTTAATGGCACGAGCGGATGAGTGCCTGGATGAATTTGAGGTGGGTGCCAGTGCGGCACGGGAACATACATGTGCGAAGCTCACGGGACGCCATTGGTGTTTGTGCAATCTACTGGCTTTGCTTATTTTTTAAAATGTCTTGTTAAAGAAAATGTTTGGTGTTTTAGTAAACGGTTTGTGTGGCGTGTCCTTGTGTTTTTGAGATGTTGGATGTGTGGCGTTTTGAACTGAGTATTATTTCTGAATGGTTTATGTCCCGAGTTTGAGTTCTTATTTGTAAGTTGGTATGTAAGCGTGTGGTTAGTAAACTCCTTTGAAGAGTACATCGGGGAGCACTTGCAGTGGTTTCCCCTGCACGGTTGGTGTTTTCTTGTGGTATGTCTTGACCGTTGGACCAGTTTGGTTGGGTCCATCGTTTTCTTTCTTGACTAGTGTACGCCCCCCTATAAAGCGCTGACATGTGATTGAAGTACAACTACGGGGAATTCCCCGTTGCCCGACACTCCAATTGATTGAAGGACTCTCTTTTTGAATTCTATAATTGAACCCACCTCTCCTTTTTACAACAAGTGGATCCTCCCGCAGCGGGATGACAGATGCGAGGGGAGTTGAGCAGAGTTTTGGTTTCTTTATGTTGTCTGAGTCGTCGGATATGAAATTTGACGTCGTTACGCTTGAAGGTTTCCCCTAGAAACGGCGAAAGAAATTCCAGTGGGGAAGGGTGAAGGCGTTTGAGAGGTGTCAGTGCTTATCGATGTTTTGAATGGTTGGTAGTGTTTACATTAGCCGCAAGGGTCATGTTCGGTGACGTCTTGCAGCGTGAGACCTCTTTGATAATCAACAGTGGTTTGGAAGCAACCCTAAGTCGTCGGTGTAGCCTATCATTCTAAATGACCACTGATCTTTGGTTTGTCTTGTTTAAGAAAGAGGTTTACGTTAGACCACTAGTGTGGCAGACCCAGTCACATGGGGATGCTACGGTCAATCGTAGGAATCATGTTTTGTTTAAGACTCAGTTTGAAATCCCTCTCTGTATAATGTTCCCCTCAACAACAATGGTCATGTTCAGGTGATGATTCATGGTGTCATGTTCTCATCCAGGGTGACAAAGGGTGATACGCATACACCATTGCAGCTCTTGTGTTGGTTAATGTTTTGGGTATGATCAATTAGATGTCATGGTATGTTGTGTCTGATGGTGTTGCCTCGGTTGCAGTATGATTGCGTGTGACACCGAAAGGAGAAGCTCCGTTCAAGAGTCTTCAATACCTGACTGCGAGGCAGAAGATGCTTCAAACATCAGGGCTCCAGCCATAGGTCTCGGAGTGAAGCTGGCGCGTAGTCAGGAACCCCAAGATTGTATGAGACCCTAGTGTTATCTCTGTCGTCGGTAATAAAGGTGAAGGCAATTTAAAGTTGTTTTCTATGGTTCCAATCCGAACGACCCGATTGGGTGCGTGAGGCTCCATGTGGCTATAAGGTGGCGCGGTCGTCTCATTATCTTAAGGTCTTGAGGGTTGCGTTCCATCAAAGGTAATCGTTTTTAGTTGTCCCTATGGGATGTGTTGGGTAAGTTGGTATCAAATTGGAGTGGAACTCATCTAGGGATGTGAAGATGTTGGTTCGTCTTGGGTTGTGGGTTTGACGCCCGGTAGTTGGGCCCGACCCTCCCCGCCCCTTGTGGTGGGGTGCCTAGCCCCCGTCGAGAAATTTCTAAAGTTTTGTATCTGCTGTCAGTTCTAATGGTGGGGAGACCCACATTGAGTCTCACACGAATGTCTCTAGGATGAATCAGTGCTGGACTTTTCTTTAATGGCGGGTAGTCCGCTCGAACCTTCCCTGTCTGTTGTCCACTCTCTTTTCGAGCATCAGTGACTTCTTAATGGTGGGGAGCCCCTCGAGCTTCCCCATGTTGATCTATAGCTTCTGTTTTCAAAGATGGTTTGTCGATAAGTGATAGGATTGTTCCGAGGACGTGGTTTGACCTCTTTTGTTCAAATTAGCCAAGTGGTGTGGTTTCGGTTTCAGAATGCTTGAGATGTTTTGGCGTGTGAAGTTGGCTCTTGTGGATTCAATAGTTTGTTTTCTAAAACAATCGGCTGGAGGCGTTCTAGCTTTTGGGGTGGGCGACACATATCGGAAAGTATTTTATGCATTTCTTGATGTTGTCTTTAAGTCACTTTCTCTGAGCACGATGTTTCTCTCTCTCTTTTGTTGATGTTTGTGGGGGTCCTATTTGATCCTTAGTGGGGTGCCGTTTCCTGCTTTGGGTCTCAGCCTTAGTTGCGGCTTTCCGAGGGCGGAAAGTTTTCATGGTGGGGAGAATTGTCACGCCCGGACTTTTTTGAGGTATGAGTTTAATTTTAAATTTTTATTTCATGAGTTTATGTTGTCAGTTTGATTTTATTGCTTTGATAAGTGTGGGCTGAGTCGTTGGGGAATAATTGCGGAGGTGCTGATAAGCGCGCGTTTACTTCACGTCGCTCGACACGTAGTGCCGATGCTCGGACGATGAATACTGGATGGAACTTTCATGGTTTTGGTTATTATTATGACATGGTTATTTTATTATTGTCAATGTTATATTATTATTTTCATTGTTATTATTATGATAGTATTATTGATGATATATTATTAAGTCATTATCATTACTATTATAATATTAGTATCATTATTTTATTATGATCAATATAATAATATTATTATTAACTTTATAATTGTTTTGATAACATTATTATTATTGATAATATATATATATATTGTATTATCAATATTGCTAATACTATATTATCATTATTATTATTATTATTTATTTATTTTATATATAACTTTTATAATGTAATTGTTAATATTGTCTTTAAAATTTTTATTGACTATTATAGTTATTGTTATTTACTTTTAATTTTATTATAAATTTTGTAATTTGTTATTATTAATTTTGTTTATTTTATTTATTACTTTATTCTTTTTTTTCCTTTCTCTCTCCAGTAACAAATTCTGTTACACCGTTTTAGCTTTTTTTTTTCTTTTTTCTTCTTCTCTCCCTCCCGCTGGTTTCCTTCTTTCTCTCCTCGCTTCCGCCTCCCACGTCCGCCTCCCTCTTTTGCCAGAATCCCCTCCAGCGCCCCTCTGCCTTCACACTCACCATTCCGACTTCTCCCTTGCACACCCCTACCGCGCCACTATTTCCCCGGACACACGCCGTCGCCCCAATCCGCCGGACCAGCTGCGCCTTCATCCGGCGACCTCCCTCCAGCGCTGCGCCTCCTTTCCTCCCTGCCAGCCGGCTAGCCCGCTCTCCCATTCCACCCGAAGCTGCTCCTCCGCCTTGCGCCGACCCCGCGCCGCCGTCCCGGTTTCCCCGACACCGTCCTGTTGCACCCTCGCCGGAGCCACCTGCACACTGCGCAAGGCCCAGCCGGCGCAAACCCCCCCTGCTACTCCTATCTTCTCTTCTTTCTTCTCCTTTTCTTCTTCCTTCTTCTCTTCTTCTTCTTCTTTCTTTCCTCCTCCTCTCCTTCCTCTTTTCTTCTTCTCCCCCTGCCTTCTTTCCTCCTCCGCCAGCCAGCGCAGTCCGCCCTTGCCGCTGCTCTCCTCCTCCTCTACTTCTTTTCTTTTCTTTCTCTTCTTCTTCCTTCTCTTCTCCTTCTTTCTCTTCTTCTTCTTTCTCTTCTTCTTCCTCTCCTCTTCCTCTCCTCTCCTCCTTCTTTCCTTTCTTTCCTTCCTCTTCTTCCCGTTCCGGCACCCCTGTTCGGCGCCTCCTCCTCCCGCGCACAGGTCTGTTCTCCTTTTATTTTATTTATTTTATTTTATTATTTTAACTCATCTAATAATACTTTTGTTCTCTTTATTATTATTATTAATATGTTAGCTATTATTATTAATATTATTACTATTATTATTATTATTTCTATTGTTATTTCTATTGCTCTTATATTATTATATTATTATTATTGTTATTAATGTTATTATTATTATTTATAATGATTATTATTAATATGCTATTACTATATTAATGTTATTGTTATTATGTATAATTATTATTATTATTACTATTATTATTACTATCGTTATTATAGTATTATTCTATTATATTATTACTAAGTTTATTAACGATTTTTCTGTTTTAGGGCCCCTTGACGGCTTCCTACAGTGACCGCTGTTCATCGGGAATTCGGTGCCGCGTCGTTTCACGCACCCGTTTGAGGTAGGTGGTTCCGTGCTATACCATCATTAGATGATTTAAATTGCTCCTTAATTAAATTGCAATGTTTTCTAATGATAATTTGTGTGATGTGAAATTTATTTTAGGCATGCTTCGATTTTCAGATTTGATGAATTTGAATTGTTCTTAAGTAAATTCTAATGTATTTCATGTGCGTCTAGTTTTTGAAATCTTTATATGTATTTTGGTTAATTGGTTAAGGTGTGAAAATTGTGTTTTCAAGAACGCTTGAGGTGCAAGGGTGATTAAATTGAGTTTTCCTTTTAAAGAAGATAAACAATTTTGACGTGTTAATTTTTATTATGAACCTTGAGTATGTTTTATGGGTGCGAATGATGTTTTAGAAGGGTTGGGATGTGCAATTGGTTTTCAAATGGTTTTGGCATCTAAAATTTGTGTGTTTAAAAGTGATGTTAATATATGAAAACAGGTTCGTCGTTGTAGTGCAAACCTTTGCTTTCTAATTTTAAGTGTTTTATAAATTGTTAATTGCACTTATTAAATTATATGTGGAGCGCGGGAGTTGTGTTTGAAAGAATTTTGTGTGTGTTAAGTTTTTAAAGGTATTATTATTTGTGAAATTGGACATGTCTCATTTGAAAACTCTTATTGGGCTATTTTGAAATGTTCTTCTAATTGTTTAAATAGTTTATCAAGCCACGCAAGTGATCTGGACTATGTGATAAAATGGTTTTGGTGTGCGTGTGTGTTTTTTTTATGGTGTTTGGGTATGCATATGGTGACGTGTGTGTGTAATGTTTTGTTTGGTTTGAGATATGTGGAAGCGATATACATTATGTGAATGTGAAACTTATTTGAGCACAAGGGAAACCCTGGGTATCTAGGTGGGCAGACTAGAACTAGTGTGCTAGTGAACCGGATGGGTATCGTCCCTGTTTCACTTAGCTGGATTGACGATTGCAACACTAACTAAACATATGGTATCTGATGGTCGTGGCCTTCTAAGCCACGTGTTCTGAGGTTCGTGGCCTTCTAAGCCACGTTTGCTAAGGGTCGTGGCCTTCTAAGCCACGTTTCACCGAGACACGAGGTTTCTAGGGTCCCACTCGAGCTAGATGAACCTTAGGGGATTTACCCGTAGTGCTCTACCATCTTTGGCGTGGTGCCTTCCGTCGGCATATGGAAGACCACTTGAGTATGTGTGTGTGTGTGTGAGTTTGGGTGTGTGTGTTTGTGTGAGGATGTGTGTGTGTTCCCATATTGAACATTTCTCTTCCCCTTTAAAAATCGTGTTCATTAAATGAGTTCTTTTTAATGTTTTTCTTTTAGCGTTTAGCTTGTAAATGTTTTCTTTAAAAGAATTTTTAAATTAAAATTTTGAATAAGCACTTTAAATTGTCTTTTGATGTTGTGGAATGGAACCATTTCTCGGTGGCATCCTACTGGGCTTTTAGCTCACACCCTGCATACACCCTTGGGTGTATGTAGGTTCTGTTTCTTCTGTATTCCAGGTTGCGACTTCGTGCTCAGTGATGGTGGTTCAGGTTGCAGCTGGTCTTCTCATGCAGAATGGTGTTGATGTGGTCTCACTTCTGCCGGGAGGTTGGGTATGAGTTTTAGTTTCCGCTGTCATCTTTTCTTTTTAGTTGTTTCTTCAAGTTGTAGACTTTAAACTTGTTCATAGTTTAAAGGCACGTTTTGTTGTCTATTTATAATTTCAGTTTATCTATCTGGTTAGTTGGTTTTTTTTCTGTCTTGTATTTCGGGTAAAACTGTTCCCACCTGTTAAACTTGATACCCGGGCACTTGTGCCAGCCCGTGGGGATTGGGAACGCCCTTCGGGCCTTGCCGCGGACCGGGTCGGCGCCGGGTCGGATGGCGACCCGACCTGGTTCGTGACAGATCCATTCAATACATGATATCCCAATATAAATGGTTTATATATTAAAACATATAAACATTAAAGTATATATATAAAAAGATAAATTTTAAACATAATAACATAAGATAAAAATGATTGGTGATTAGGTGGGAAATATCAATGATTATTAAGAAAAAAAATTAATTACTCTAGATATTCATTTTATTTAAATAAATAAATAAAAACTATATTTTAAGATCCTAGTAAAGGAATAGGGATACTTCTAGCATGTTATTATGTTTTTTAAATGTTTATCATACAACACTGAATCTATTCTACCAAGATCACTTAAGATAGAAATGAATATTACCCTTTAGTTAAATTTGAATAAATAAATTTAAATATAAATTCAAATATTCATTATAAACAACAAATATAAATTTCATTAGTAAAAAAATAGGTCAAATGGATCATTTACTATAATGAGAAGAAAAAAACCCATGAATGTTTAAAGACCCAACCTTCAGATTACATGGGTTAGAATAAATGTATACATATTTGATAAAAATAATATCTTAAATTACCAAATTCAGGATGAAGATTAAAAATGAGGGTGGTTATCATTATCATAAAATATAAATGTTTGGATGAAATGAATGAACTAATGATATCTATTAAAATAAAAACTATTATTGATATTAGGAGATATATGAATCTATATTTTCTTTATGTGTGTTATTTTGATCCAAATGTATATAATTTGTTTAGAATTAGAAATTAAAATTATCATAGCTATTAATTTCAATTGATACATATATAATTAACAATAAAATTCCTACAAACAAATTTATAATTATAAAAAATTAAAAAAAACATTAAGAATCAAATTATCCAAACATTAACAATCAAATTAGACAAATTTGTAATTAACAATAAAATTAAAAAAACAATATCAAAATATAACAATAAAATTAAACAAACATTAATAATCAAATTATAAAAATTATAATTTAAAAAATAATTAAAAAAATTATAATTAAAAAAAATTATATTTAAAATAATTATAATCAATAGTAAGATTATAAATATTTTCAGTTAACAATGAAAAAAAATATTTATAGTAAATAATAAAATTAATAAAATTGAAAATATTAAAAAAAATTATAATTAAACAAATTTATAATTAAAACATAAATTAAACAAATTTATAATTAGAAAACCATAAAAATAAAATTAAACAATTTTTAACAATTAAATTAAACAAACTTAAACAATAAAAACGAACCATATTTTAAAAAAAATCTAAAATTTATAATAAAATCGATAAAAAAATGTAACAATGACTCAAAATTATAACAAAATGTTGAATAATTAATCATGAAAATGAAAAAAAAACTTAAAAAATTTAGAGTTCAGCAGTGGACAATTTATCAGAAATTTCTCCCTTAAATTCAAAGGTGGGATAAACACTTCAATATCTAATAAAAACTTTGTACAAAAAAATTAAATAATAAAAAACAAAATAATAAAACAACAATTTATTTGTAGCTAGAATAGGGTTTCTAAAGAACAAATACCTTTGTGGATGGTGAAACAATGATAGATGATGAATGAATAAGGACCAATTATTAAGAAATATTGATTAAATTCGAAGAAACATAACTAAAATATTAATCTAGGTTCCTTGAGTAGGAATTGGTGGCATCATTTTCTTTGTGGAAAAGAGTTTTAAATATCATAAATCCATGTTTTGGGGTTTGTGAGTTTTTTTAAAAGGTATTTTATGAGAGTTTATGTAGAAAAAAATTCCACAATTTTTTTTAAAAAAATTGTATCTTTTTTTAAAAAACAAGTTCAAAAGTTTTTTTACTAAATTTTTGCATCAATTTTAGTAAAAACTAGTTCCAAAAGTTAACCATTTATGATATGGAATCGATATTTTCCAAAATAGTTGGCAAAAACAAGAAAACAATGATTTTTGTGTTGTTTTTGGATAAAATTGATGTCAAAAACTCTACGTTGACCATTGTCCCTCTATTTTTAATAAACTGATGTTATATTTATGACTTTGAAGCCACAATTTCTACTAGTGAATATAATGACATGTGGTGAAATAATTCTCCCCACCGTACCACTTTCTTCTATATAATGTCTATGGCCACAAAATAGAAGGTGACTGATATTGAATAATCCAATGAGCACTACACATAGGAGGACAACTCTTCCTGATCAAACCTTTAAACCAAATGACCAAGATCTTAAAACTGTTTAAACAATGATCAATAAATATTTCCAAAAATAACCAAGAAAAAATAAATCAAACAACTCAAACTATTAGTATAAAGAATCAAGGGAGATCTATGATATTATCCCCACCATTTATAATTCCTATAACGTGGTGGAACAAATAGAAACTACTAAGAGATGCATTCTCAAAATAGTTGAATAAACATGAGAGAAAAAACTCTCAAACAACAATCACTTCCAAACAAAAAAGATGGAAGAAAACCCAAAATCATCCTAAAAAATAACATGATATTGATTCTTGGGTTATAATACACTCGATAACCTCAGTTCACAAATAGGATCACCCTCTATAGGTGAATCTATAATAGCCTAAGAAAAAATGGCCATTCCATAATCTAGACTTGAGAAACACCCATCCCAGTTATCCAATAATCCACTAATTTTTATTCCTCAAATACATTAATGAGAACCTTAAAAATCAAGACAACATAGAGTCTCAACCAAAAAATCTCAAGAGAGATATTTTACTAATAATGAGGCACAAAAAATGACTCTTAAAAACATCCACAAAAGAACAAGTCATATCACAAACTCCAATTTTTTGAAGATCTATATGTTTTCACAAGAACTTATTTTAAAACCAAAAAACATTCAAAATATCATTTTTAAATCAACAGCATTTTGGAAAACTCTAAATAAATACATTAAAATATATCACTTTCCTAATTCTAAAAATTACCCAGATATCATGATGAAAACAATAACTTTATAAATCATTTCTTGAAAACTAATGTAATTTTTTCTCTTTTAAAAAAACCAATGAATACCAATATTTAAATTATTTATTTTAAAAAATTACCCCATTTATCATTAAATATATTTAAACCCATGACTCTTAAAATAAGTACAAAAACTATCAAATAGGTTTAAAATAAACCACATCCAATTAGAATAAACATCCACCTAAATGTGTCTAAAATGAGTGAGAATCAATTTAAGATAAATTAATAATCAATGAAAGTAAAAAAACATAACTGATAAAGAAGAATTGTTGTGCACAATTTGGCTGCATGGATTGGGAAACATTCCACCATGCATGATTCATAATCATTAATGGGGATTGACCCAAACCGTAAGGTTTCCCAGGCATTGTGATAAAACCATGCTACTCATGTTCTCCACTAGTTTAACCCATGAACAAAATAAATTTTCTGAAATAACTATCATACTCAAGGGGGGTAATAATAAAATTATTTCAAATAAAAAATAATAATAAACGACTAAAAACAAATATTAATTCACAATTCAATACCCAACTTCCTCTGGAATCTTGATGTCCAGGATTTGAAAGAGTTATCTAAAATCTCCCTACCCTTAGCTATCAAAACCCAACAACCCTAATCAATATTATAACATGAAATTCCAAAAAAAATATGTATACTCAAAAAAATAGGCTATCTCCCAAGAAAAAACCCTCTCATGCTATTTAGAAATGAACCATCCCCCATGGACCTAAAACGTCACCTTTCCTAGTCACCCATATTTCTCTAAAGTCTTTCACAATCCCTTTAGGATAAAAAATAGTGTCTAGGAATCATATGAAACCATTTTTGAATTATTTGATCCTGTAATATGGGTAAAATGATTTTTATCATTTTTTGGTCTAATTTGGATCATCCTTATATAAGACATCCATATAGTATCAAGAATATAAGAAACAGAAATAAACGGTCATGCCAAATAGGTTATAACCAACAAAACATATCCAAACCTTTTTCATAAATATAAAACATCTTCTTGAAAAAATATGATACAATATGGAATTACCAGATACACCAAAGATAACCAAAATAAGCCACAAAGAATGTCCTTCTTGGCCAATACAAAAATAACCACAAATAAAGTAAGTACAACAAGCTCAAGATCATCCTGAAACCACCACCATGGAACCTCAAATTTCTCCCCTAATTCCAACTCATCCATATATTCCTTAATAAAAACTCATGTCCTACTAAAAACCATTTAACATGTAATATTTATGTGTTAGCTAACAACCTCGTATATCTTTAAACACCATGTGAATTCAATTCATTTCATAATTAAATTAAAATATTCTAGTTTGAAAATACAATAAGAAAGTAGGAGTTTTCATATATAATCACATGAAAAAAACCAAACCAATATCTCATTATAAATCATTCAACTTTGTTTTCTGTATGTCAATACACACACTTTTAAGACATATCCCCAGGTTAAGAAACTTCAAATCCAAAAACCCAATTCGAAAAACCAATTTAAAAAAAATAAGTGTCTTTAAATTCCATGTATGGGTTTTAATCATATTTCAAAACCATTTAAATTAAAAATCTACAAACAATATGGGTAATACACCCACACAAAGTTGGAAACATGGGTCCAAAAATAGGTAATTCATATAAACAATATACAGTTTCGAATACAATATACGAAAGGTGAAGATACAATAACAAAATATTTCCATCCCCTAAATAATCCACTAATTTTTTAATGATTGATTCATGGGTTATACTATGAAAATATGACATGTCATGAAACTTATTTTATTAATTGTTTCCTTAGACCAACTACAAAAATATATACACACATTGGATAAAATATGATTCAGAAGGAAGAGGAACATGTTTAATTCCAAATTGAAACAATTACATAGAAGCACATACTTGTATCAAATAAAAATCAAGCGAAAATGTGTTCCCATCATCGATGAACACCCAGAAAAGAAAAGAGATTGTTTTTGTAAACCCTAGACACCAAAATGATAATAATTAGGTATTATTAGAAACCAGAATCATCTAGTGAAACGTCTAGGGTTCACTAGGGGGAACCATAACTAAGATAAATGATAGGAGAAGGGAAAATAGAATAAAGATAAAATATTTATTTGGGGATCACATAAATAGCACCACAAATAATCCCAAAATCGAAGGGGGGAGGATGGAACCTCCCCCTCATCTTGTAAGGGTTGACCAATGTGTTTAGGAGATAATATGGGTGAAATAATTCTGATTTCAAAGAGTTTTTAATGGGAAAACCCTTAAAATTTAAACCACCTAGGCATGCTACACAGTGTGGGTACAAAGTTTTCCATACCATTTCCCAGCCTTGTGGATAACCCCAAGGCAAACCCACTAATTTAGAACTATCTAGAATTATCTACACGACTACAATAATTGTGCAGTGAACTTCATAAACCATATTATCTCCACGATAGCATTCCATGCAAGGTTTTTATAATTCTTCCACTAAATATGTAATAAATCATTGAAATAAACTAAAAATATCAAACACTCCAAAACTCCCTCTAAAAATCCCTAGAACACAAAACAACCAATGATAACAAAAAATAATTCAATTTAGATTATACAGTAACATGTGGTTATCACGATTCTCTCCACCATGCCACATTATACTCAATAAAAATTCATTATCAAAGTTTATAAGGTATCTGATTACAAAAAATACAATTAGGAAGAAACCCTATTGGACTATTCATCTCGATCCATCCTCGAAACCAAATGACTAATATCCTTAAAATGGTTCAACCAATATTACAAAAATATTTCCAAATGTTTACATGCACAACTGGAACATGAACCTCACACCATAATTCTAAGGAATAAAGGGAGTGCTAACATATTCTAACCTCCATATTGTATTCATCTAAAATTGTGTAATAAATAGAAACTACTGATGGATGTGTAATAAATATAGTTGAACATCTAAAAGGGAAACCCGCTCTCAAACTATAAGAACTTCCAAACCAAGGTAAATAATAACAGAAAAAAGAAGCCCCAATGAAATGGAATGAGCTCTAAATTTAGGATATAAAACATTGCATAATATAGGATCACAAACTAGATCACCCTAACATAGTGAATATATAACAAACCATTATAATCACCACATAGTGAATTATCTAAATTGCTGAAATTTGAAACCCTAATTATGAAATCATGCTCCAAAATTTCATACTTATTGTTTTTCAAAAGGTATAAAATTTTATTGATAAAAAAGGGGGGAGGGGTTACACAAGTCTGATGTAAGGAATTTTGTTGACATCCAGAGAATTATAAGGGATTAATTCAGAAGCGAGATCATCCATCCAATGTAATTCGTGTCTACCTCCAAGATTGGAAAGCCCATCAATGATCATGTTGGCTTCGCGGAAGGCTTGAGTGGAGATGAAGTTAATCCCAACAAGTGAATTCAAACGGTTCGTCCATCGGGCAGTTAGAGGCCAAGAAAGGTGAACTGTACCATTCTAGATGGCCTGAATGATTGTAGTAGAGTCGATCTCAATCCAGATATTGTTCCATTTGTGTAGTCTAGAAAAGGTGATGGCATAGATGACAACCATCATCTCAGATTCTAAAGCAGTAGAGGAACCGCAAGATCCATAAAATCATCCAAGGATCTGGTCCAGGTGATTTTTGAAGATGGCACCATAGCCTACTGGTCCCGGGTTTCCTTTTGAGGCACCATCCACATTGATTTTAATCCATCCCGGAGGGGGGGGGGGAGCCGAAAAACATCAAGAGTAGAGTGGGGTCTAGGGTAAATCCCCTCTAACCCCAACACATCTAAGGATCCCAAGGTCACATACCAAATTGTTGAAGTGATATTTTTGGATAGAAGATGCTTCACGGATAGCCATGATGATTCTCGTTTTCCCTAGACTAATTTTAAAAGAATTACTGAAGAAAATTAATTCATTTCTACCATACCAGATAATGTGGAGAAGTTCTGTAGCCGCTGCAACCAAAAGGTTTTTGATTTGCTGAGACATTGACAACTCCATGAAATTATGAATCTGTATGTTGATGTTATAAAAAAAGCCATCTTCACTCAAAAATGTCAAGAATATAATGCCAGAGAGTGGAAGCTGTGTCACAGGAGAGGATTAGATGATTAATATCCTCTCTGTATTGATTTCACATACAAAATTTAGAACAAAGAGTAATCCCAAAAGTTTGTAAGTAGTTATCTTTGGGTATTATTTGATGAGAAATCCACCAGACTAAAGTAAATATTGGGGGTTTTATCCAGGCTTTGTTGAATTTATCTATCCACGGGTGAATATCTTCATCATTGTTGAAAAGGAACTTATAATATATTTTGTAGTTAAGGATCCCATTGTACGCCGATTCCCAAATAAGTAAATCATTAGTATTAACGAAATGATAATTATCAACATGTTGGGTAATATTCTCAGGGAGATTGAGATTATGCATATGACTGATCGAGTCAATTGAATCCTGAATATGGAGAGGGGGTTGGTTGTTATCTGACAAGGAGATCAGGGGAACACCAGTCCAATAATAAAACCAAAATTTTAAGCTGGATTTCTTAGAGGCTATCCATCTAGATTTAGACATAATAGACATGAAAGTACTTTTGATGGAGGGCCAAATGGAGGACTTAAGAGGATATAGATGATTTTATCTAAGATTTTCAAGGAAGCGGGCTCTAAGGAAATTCATGGAGGGTGAGGTGTTGTGAATAATGTTCTACTTAAGTCTACCTTGAAAAGCCTCATTGAATTTAGAGATATTTTTGATTCCAATCCCCCTTTATCAACAGGTTTGCAGCAAGTGGTCCAGGGGGTAGTCACCAGTTTCTTCTCCATAGTGCTACTAGTCCAAACAAAATTTTTAATAGCAGTATTAATGCGTTTTAAAAGGATTTTTGGCCATTTATATATCGTCATCGAATAAACTAGTTTAGAAACAATTGTAGATTTCACCAAGAAAATTCTATGATCCATCGAATGGGACTTACACTTCCAGGAGGAAAGGTGCATAAGCGTATTATCCGTAATGATAGAGAAGTAATCCACTTTAGGTCTTCCCAAAAATATCGCACACCTAGGTAGTTAAAGGGGGGAGATCCTTCTTTGATGCCCAAAATGTTAGATATGGAATGTTTTCATCCCGGAGGAAAGTCTTTACTAAAAATGATGGATGATTTGTTCCAGTTGATATGTTGACCGGATATTTCATGGTAGTGGAGCAGAATATCTTTAAGTTTGAGAATGTTCCTTTTGTCTCCCTGTGTGACTAGAATAATGTCATCAGCATAATGAAGATGCAAAAGAAATTGTAAATTTCTAGAGGCATAGATAGGTTTTATGGCTCCTTTATCAATCTCCTAGGAGATCAACCTACTCAGGTAGTCTTCCACAATGAAGAATAAAATAGCAGAGAGAGGTTCACCCTGCCTCACAACTTTAGTGCAGTTAAAATAGTCTCTAGGAGAGCCATTAATGATGATGTAGATGTAAGAAGAGTTTAATAAATATTTTATTCTATTAATTAAAATTTCATTGAGACGAATTGAGAAAGAACTTTATACAAAAATCTCAAATCAATGGTATCAAAGGCCTTCGGAATATCAGGCTTGATAGCAACACTTCCACCTCTGCTCTTCTTATTTAAAACATTAGTGGATTCAGAGGCCAGATAGATGAAATCTTGAATAGATCTGCCTTTTATGAAACCAAATTGTTTCCAAGAAACAATTTTACATCAAATTTAGTTCATTCTATTGGAAATAAATTTTGTGATGATTTTGAATAAAGAATTGATCAGGGAAATGGGTCTGATGTTCTGAATCACATCACTGTTCTCCATTTTGGGAATAAGAACCAGGAATTGGGAGTTTAGGCCATGTGGAAGAATACCTTTAGAGAAGAAGACTTTAACCAGATGATAAAAATATTCTTAAAGAATATCCCAATGGCTTTGATAGAAGCCATTATTAAAACCATCCGGGCTAGGAGCATTGTCAGGTTTAAAGCTGAAGATATTGTCTCTGATTTCATGATCAAAGGGGATGTTGTTAAGAAGAGTGTTATCTTCCTCAGAAACAAGAACAGGAATGATTTCAGGTTTGAGGTCTTTATAAATATTATCACCATTGAAAATATTTTCAAAATAAGAGACTAAGTGATTGGAAATTCCTTCATCAGTGTCAAGAATTTGGTCCCATTTTCTGAAAACGGCTAGGGGTCTATTGGATTTCCTAACTCTATGAAGGGAATTATAGAATTTAATATTCATATCCCCATCATTAAGCCACTTGGAATTGAAGATTTTTTATAATATTATCCTTGAGGATGAGTAAAGAAATTAGCTTAGAGGAAATGGTGATTTCCTATTGAGAGTCCTGAGAAATGATTAAAGAAGAGTTGATATTCTAAAGTTGGTTAAGTTATTTTTCAAGAAGGATGATGTTATTGTCCATTTCATTAACCTTTCCTTTGCACCAACTTTTAAGAGTTTTCTTTAACATTTTTAACATCATCGGGCAAGCAAACAGGTCAAACTGACCATGCATTTTCTTTCATGTGTCCTTCATGATGTTTATACGTTCGGAGTCAGAAGACCACGCAATGTTATATCCAGAAGGATCCATCAATTTACTTTTTTGTAGTAGAAGTAAGGAAGGATGGGATGATGGTCGGAGATTATTCTCGCAAGGATAATGATAGAGATATTGTCCCAACTATCAAGGGCATGGGAATTAGTAAAGGCCCTATCTAATTTGTTGGAAACGTTTCTATTATAGTGCTTCCTATACCATGTAAGTTTAGCACCCAAGAGGTTAACCTCTGTGAGGTTGTTCATTTCAATACATGATTTGAATTTTCTAATGGAAATAGGGGTAGGAGGAGGACCAATTTTCTCACGTGAGGCAATTATGGCATTGAAGTCACCAATAAGAAACCAAGGGTGGAAAATAAAAGCCTTAAGATTGGATAGGTCATTCTAGAGTACTCTTTTGTCTTGATACATGTTATAAGCATAATCAAAAGTAGAGAAGATGTGTGTGTTCTCAAAGATGTAGTCACATGAAATGGATTGACTCGAAACAACTATATATGTTAACATTTTTCAATGAGGAATGATAAAATATCCATAAGGATTCAGAAGAGGTTCCATTGTTACAAGCCCCCAGGAAATAATAGCTAGGAGGGGCTTGGTATGAGCATGAGGAAAAATTAATTTTAGGTTCATAAATAGCAATAAGGTTTATTGTTTGAGTATTGGTGAATCTTTTAAGGATGTTGAAGGTGTCAAGGTTAGAAATTCCTTGAAAATTCCAAAACTGAATATTCACTTTGATCGTTTCTTGGTGGGGTTGTCCCCCTTTTTTAGAAATTTAAGTCTTAGATCTGTTGGAAATTCCTAATGATTGATCTCTCATAGTGTTCTCATGATTAACCTACAATGTTAGTTGCATGGGAAAAGTAGCATCCACTGTATCTCTGCCCTTATTTTTAGAAACAGATTGTATAGGAGGAATAGGGGGTGCTTTTTCCTCTCAGGTGCCTTGAGGGCAGCTGATTGGAGTTCCTGGTCTTGTATAGAACAAACATTGGGGTTAGTAGGCACTGAAGCTCTAGAAGACATGTGAATCGGCTGTGTGGAATTCTCAACATTGATATCAGAATGAAGAGGAGGGGTAGAGGTGGACTTATTGTTGTCAGAATCCCTATAGGTAGTAGATGAAGAATCATGTACCTATACCGAGATAGAATTACCAGGCCCTGGGAGTTTAGGAGGATTGGAAACAGGTTGTGCAGTGCGTGACACAGCAGAGACCTACTTCTTGAAGACTATAAGGCCCCAGCATTAAACCTTACTTAATCTTGAGTTATTACAAGATTACACATTGAGGATCTTTTCAGGTTTAGAGTTGTAGAGAATTAGATCATGAAACTTGCATTACATTACACATTTAAACAAAGTGGTTACATAAAATACAGTATTCATTCTTCCCATCAACGGAAACATATTTAAAATATAACATGGATTCTATCTTGACACATCCTTGAAACTATCATCACATCATGTACCCTTCCCTTGACCTGTGAAAAACATTTCAAAAAAACTTGGGATGAGTATAAAAAGCTCAGTAAGGGATATAAAAATATGGAAAGCAAACATGAGTACATGTATACATAAGAATGAAATCATACTTTACCCATAAAACATAAGCACTTTAACATACCTCATAAAATCATAGAAATCATATGACATAAAGGTAACATGAGGCATTCATAACATTCTTACTTAGGGAGTAACCCTCTTGGTTACGTTTAGAATAACCATCACAGTATATTCCCTAAATCTCTTCGGAGAAACCTTAAAGTTTCACTCCTTCGCATAACCCAATGCATTGGAGATCTATATCGGGCTCACTCGCCCTTAGTCTATCACGGAACCACCCGTCTTCATAATAATGCCCAGGAACCTCAACATAATTGTATCACATAAAACATGCATAAAGGAAACATAACATTTCCACCTTTCAATCACAAGATATCAATAAAACACATTGATATAAAAACATTATGAAAACCATTTTCAATACCCAAACAAAATAAAAGTAAAACATGGTATTTATTTTTCTTTTAAATAAATGGTATGGCTTGTAGAGGAAGCCGAAACTCAAATAACGGTCACGGCGGTGGAGAAGTCGTTGTCGCTGCATACGTACGACAAAAACATTCCCTTTTGTCATTTAGTAAACGCTTTGTATAAAAATATGCCTTTTGAATAAACGTAAAAGTCAAAGGGGTTTATACACCGTATAAAAGAAGGTTGTATATAAAACAAAATATGCCTCAATGAAAGGAGATTGAGACGAAGTCCCATACAAGGATCATTTTTTAAATAAAATAGATCTATTATGTGTATTCACTATAATTACACATAAAGAAAGTACAAATACAAGATAGGACATAATAATATCATGAAGTAATTTGAAAGTAGGAGATTAACCCAAAGAATGGAAATTGGGTTAAGAAGTTCCCTTGCAATAATTAGACAGCCTAACGGCGTCACTTCAAAATTCAGAAAAAGAGTTGATGAGAGATAAAAAGGGTATCTCATCACTTGGACATAAAATTCACATCAATAAGGATATAGAATAACATATCCCAAAATAATATTATGTGAATTAAAAGACATAACAAAATAAGTCTTTTGAAAAGAGGAGGGTGAAAGGTTCCCTTACCGACATGGGTATCTTTCGAAACATACACCTCGTGAAAGAAGGACAATACAACATTGATGTAAATACTCATAAAAGAAATTATATTACACAATGAGTAAAATAATTGGCAGTACATACACCACTCAAAGGCAATTGTGGAAAATGTAGCATAAATCTCATGGGTATAAAAGTGAGATGGAAAATCCCTTACGAAAACTCGGCAGCCTAACGACGCCACTTAAAACATACAAAAATGGATTGATGAGATCAAATAGGGTATCTCATCACATTAAAATAGAATTTAAATCAATAGGAATATAAAAGAACATCCCCATTCATAACAAAGAGGAGCTTAAAAGAAGTGACATAAAGGGGAGTACTTAAAGAGAAAGAGAGAGGTTAGATCTCTTACGAAAATTCGGCAGCCAAACGGCGCCACTCAAAACTTCCAAAATGGATTGATGAGAGAGAATAGGGTCTCTCATCATATGAACATAAAAATTACAGTAAGTGTAATATAAAAGAACATCCCAATAACAAGAAAGATGAGCTTATAAGGAATGGAATAAAAGAGTGTACTTAAAAAGAAAGAGAGGAGTAGGATCCCTTACCTCGTATCCGACTTGACCCGACCGTTTTTCAATCTCCTGAATAATAAACTTGAGTTAATCTCTACTTGATTAAGAACCTTTTTCAAGTTCATTATTCCTTTTATACCATGTTATGAACATAATGTAATCATTTAAGTTAATAATGTTCATTTTGTCGGTATTTGGTTCTTAAGTCAAAAATATACTTCTTACACTTACATGTTGTTAATTTGGTGAAAGGTTCGTTATATCCAGAATTATATTAATGATTTGGATAACATATATATCATATATATTCATCATATACATGTATTTATAATATTACATCACATTTAGAGGTAAGAAATGAAATGCACCGTTCATGGAGACGGTAAGCCGTACGTACGCATGAATGCTACTTCCATTTCTATTTCGTATTTTCTGGAATGGAATCATAATTATATTAGAGTATATTATAATTCCAGTATAATAAAATATATAATATCATTAACATTATCCTTTACACATCCCACATATGGTATTAACGAATCAAATCACTTTCAGGGGGCGGTAGTCCGCACTTCCTAAAATGAAGATATCATGTTTACCCATAATGGAAACAATAATGGTATGCCATAAATGAAAAAATACACAAGCTTAAGGAAACAATAAACATATTATATATCATATATAAAAATAGTGACATCTTAATGGCCACCTTTGAAGGTGTTAAATGAGTATTGAACAATCATCGTATCGGGAGGCAGAATTTCGCCATCCACGGAAACCATATGTTATTTAACCATTTGATGTAGTTTTGTGAGAGTTTAGCTCTAATAAATCTTATAAAAACATCCTAGTATATTGAAGATACTGTTGTTGTTACAAAATAAGTAAATAAAAAGAGTTTAGGGGGTTGGAGAAGCAAAATAAAACAAATGAACATGAGAGAATGAATTACCTTTAAAAGTGTAACTCCTTTTGATTTGAGCCTAAAGGCTTCCTTTGAAATGATTCTGCCCAAAGGGAATCCTCTAGGATGAGGAGAGGGATGTGGAGAGAGTAAATGGGTAGGGGATGGCCGATCCAAAGGCTTGAGGAGTGTGTGAAATGAGGTAGAGGTGGGGCACTTTTATAAGAGGAGAGGAGGGGCACTTTTGGAAATCATGAAACTATTATTTTATTTTCAAAAGTGTTTCGAATTTATAAGGTCCCAAATTGATATATTTCAAATATAGGATGATAAGGCTTCTAAATATTCCCATAAAATAGTTTTTGGACAAGTGTATGTCTTATATTTTATATTATCGTTTCATTTTATTTAAACTGTTCATTAATGAGGTCATCGTTGCATCATCATGATGTCATAATTAAATTAATTTATTTAATGTATAAAAATTATAAAAAAATTATCCTGATGTAGGAAAGCGTTTTATCTTTCCAAAGAGTATTTATATACAAAATTATGATTAGTATAACCCCTTCTAAAAATTGTTTTAGTAAAACAATTTATGTTAGTGTCATTTTCACCTTTATTTTAAAAAAAGGCATTAAAGTCGTTATCTCACCCAAGAGTCTCCATAGGGTCCCCTAAATCTACCCATGGGTTGTCTTGGTCGGCCATGACTCATCCAATAGGGGTAGGACAAGTTTCATGGTGTTTTCACATTTTTATAATATCATTTTTACCTTAAATTACACTAATTACCTCTAATCGCGATTAAAAACTTAATAAGTTACTATTCACCAAAAAAATTATTTTAATCTCATTGAACCACATTTTACTTCTTAATGACAACCATGTATGTCAGATTTTTGAAATTCAAAACACAAAGGTGGCAAAAATTTATTTAAACGGAAAAGCAGTTTTTATAAGTACCACTTAGTGGTTTCACAATTCATCAAAAATTGAAGTTTTTCAGAAAATTACCAAAAATTCACCCTAAGCTATATTTGATATTCCGAATTCAAATATGAATTCTATTTTACAAAATGAAAAACATATAAGTCACATTAATTAATTTAATAATTAATTCCTGTTGTCAGAGCAAATAGCGTGTTTTTATAAAACAATAAGTATCAAAAGATTGGCACCAGTTTAAGTCTAATTTGAAAGTGAAATTGATTCCAATGACCACCATTGGATTAAATGGTAAAAATATATTCAGAATACACATTAAGACCAATTCAAAAGATAATCTAATCATATAAATAAATTATATTAAAAAGAGGTTTTAAATTTAAAATACAACATTTTACACTACTCATTAAAAAAATGAACTTTATCGGAAAGATACCAAAAAATTACACAAAGTAAATTTTGATGTCCCAATTCTTAAGAAGAGTTTTATTTGGTCCAATAGAATTTATAAGAGTGAAAAAAATATATATTTAATGACGGTTCGCCATCAAAAGGCGATAAGTGAACCTTTAGTGAAAACTAGGGCATACACGCCTAAAATTGAATTCTTTCCGTATTTTAAGCCTTTATCTTTTATTGGATAAATGTAAAAACATTTAAAAACATATATAATCATATTTTAGTTATTTCTATCCATTCCCGCCAATACAACGACTACATGTTAACTACCATTAAAATAATATTATTTTATTATTAGAGTGCAATGTAAGATTCCTAAGAAACTCGTTGTTGCGTGTTGGGTACGCCATTGAGCATAGCGTCGCCTTTAAAGTCATATTAATATTTTATTCACAAATATGGATAAATATGAAAATTTCATATTCTTTATTTACCTGGGGTGTTACATCCTTCCCCCCTTTTGGGAATCGCGTCCTCTCAATTTTAAAATTGGGCTTGGAAACATCCTTGAAAGTCCCACATCAGAACAAGAGTCGGTAAAACAATCACTTTAAAATAACAGAAGATAAGTATAGAGGTCACCCAAGTTAACCCATACTATGATTCCATATAGGAAAACATGGACATGGAGGAGAAAACATAGGGTCATGTTCTGATGGAGAGTGATAGAAAACATGTTTAGAAGAAAGTTAACAATAAGAAAATCACAAACTTGTGATGGGTTAAACGGTGTTGGGTTCCCCAGTATGAAAAGTTAATAGACAACATATTTTTTTAAGTTACTTTTTATTGAGGAATTTATTCATAAGGAAACATAATCACTTATCATGTTGACTTTTAACTTTTACTAGATTCCTTAATCAAACTCATATTTTTTGCCAAAAGACGAGTATTTAGAGAGACTTGTTCGCATTAAGAGTATTATAATCAACTTCTAGAGAATCACCTAATCCACCAAAGTGAACTATATACTTCCCATGTCATTAGGATTTAACCAAAACCAAAACCAAAAAGGTTAGTACAAGGTCAGATAATCCAGAAAAGGATAACCCTTTAAAAAGAAAATCTATTCTTAATCTCTAAAATTTGTCCAACAAAACCCAAAGTTCAATGAGGACCATTCGATAAATTTTTTTTCCATAAAATCCTTCAAAGTAAACCAAACTAATATTGAAACCCAAATATTTTAAGGTTTTAGTCACATAGTCTTCCAAGTTAAATCGTAACATTTATCTCCAAACACCATCAGTTTCTTCTAAAGTCTCGTATTGAAAAGTAATTAACCTAATCACATATCCTCTATGATAGGTTAATCATTTTCAATAAATAACCCAAAATCAACTTACTCTTAATTCATAAAATCATATAACTAAAAAGAATCAGTCAAACTAACCAGGGACTTCACGTAGTCTAGTGGTAGGCGATAAATACCAGTCGCACTTTGGTAGTGGGTTCGATTCCCGTAGCTTTGTCCTACGTGACGGGTTGTCACACGGTCTGCGTGTTGTCCTTTTTCCAAAACTATATAATTCTTAAAACATCCCCCAAAACGAGATAAAATCTTCAAAAATGACCATAACATATTTTAACCTCAAGTTTATCTCATTCCTTTCATTTTCCATCATATCATAGAGTAACCCATAATTACCTAAAAAGTAAGGATCGTATAAACCCTAATGGTTACCTTAATAATTATTACCTGAATTTCCACATCGAGTTGGCCATCTCGTACATGATGCATTAGAGAACTCACCAAGGTTGAAGTGGTTGATCATGAATCCTTGATAGTTGGTTTAGAACAACCATGAGATTCCTCATTGAATCCCCCATCTCATCCAGTCTCTTAATCAGAGAACCACCATAGTTTCCTTCAAACCCATTGTCACTTTGGTTCCTGCTAGATCCAGCCATTTACTAAAACCAAAAAGGTCAGTGTGAGTATATCAACATAACCATCATGTACTAATGAGGAAGATAAACACTAAGATATACTTACTCATTCACTTTATCTAAAACTATGACTTTTTCTGAAATCCTAACCATTATGGTAATGTCACTTATGCTTAAAGAATACCCTAACCTCTAAATTTATCAAAACCGACCTTTGATACCAACTATAAGGCCTCAGCCTTAAACCTTACTTAATCTTGAGTTATTACAAGATTACACATTGAGGATCTTTTCAGGTTTAGAGTTTTAGAGAATTAGATCATGAAACTTGCATTACATTCCACATTTAAACAAATTGGTTACATAAAAGACAGTATTCATTCTTCCCATCAACGGAAACATATTTAAAATATAACATGGATTCTTTCTTGACACATCCTTGACACTATCATCACATCATGTACCCTTCCCTTGACCTGTGAAAAACATTTCAAAAAAACTTGGGATTAGCATAAAAAGATCAGTAAGGGATATAAAAATATGGAAAGGAAACATGACTACATGTATACATAAGAATGAAATCATAATTTACCCATAAAACATAAGAACTTTAACATACCTCATAAAATCATAGAAATCATATGACATAAAGGTAACTTGAGGCATTCATAACATTCTTACGTAGGGAGTAACCCTCTTGGTTACGTTTGGATGACCCATCACAGTATATTCCCTAAATCTCTTCGGAGAAACCTTAACGTTTCACTCCTTCACGTTACCCAATGCATTGGAGAGCTATATCGGGCTCACCTGCCCGTAGTCTATCATGGAACCAACTGTCTTCATAATAATGCCCAAGAACCTCAACATAATCGTATCACATAAAACATGCATAAAGGAAACATAACATTTCCACCTTTCAATCACAAGATATCAATACAACAAATTGATAAAAAAACATTATGAAAACCATTTTCAATACCAAAACAAAAGAAAAGTAAAACATGGTATTTATTTTTCTTTTAAATAAAAGGTATGGCTTGTAGAGGAAGCCGAAACTCAAATAATAGTCATGGCGGCGGAGAAGTCATTCTCGCCGCATATGTACGACAAAAACATTCCCTTTTGTCATTTAGTAAACGCTTCGTATAAAAAGATTCCTTTTGAATAAACGTAAAAGTCAAAGGGGTTTATACACCGTATAAAAGAAGGTTGTGTATAAAACAAAATATGCCTCAATGAAAGGAGATTGAGACGAAGTCCCATACAAGGATCATTTTTTAAATAAAATAGATCTATTATGTGTATTCACTATAATTACACATAAAGAAAGTACAAATACAAGATAGGACATAATAATATCATGACGTAATTTGAAAGCAGTAGATTAACCCAAAGAATGGAAATTGGGTTAAGAAGTTCCCTTGCAATAATTAGACAGCCTAACGACGTCACTTCAAAATTCAGAAAAAGAGTTGATGAGAGATAAAAAGGGTATCTCAAAACTTGGACATAAAATTCACATCAATAAGGATATATAAGAACATATCCCAAAATAATATTATGTGAATTAAAATACATAACAAAATAAGTCTTTTAAAAAGAGGAGGGTGAAAGGTTCCCTTACTGACATGGGTATCTTTCGAAACATACACCTCGTGAAAGATGGACAATACAAAATTGATGTAAATACTCATAAAATAAATTATATTACACAATGAGTATAATAATGGGAATTATATACACCACTCAAAGGAAATTGTGGCAAATGTAGCACAAATCTCACAGGTATAAAAGTGAGATGAAAAATCCCTTACGAAAACTCGGCAGCCTAACGACGCCACTTAAAACTTCCAAAAATGGATTGATGAGATCAAATAGGGTATCTCATCACATTACAACAGAATGTACATCAAGAGTAATATAAGAGAACATCCCCCATCCTAACAATGAGGAGCTTAAAAGAAGTGACATAAATGGGAGTACTTAAAGAGAATGAGAGAGGTTAGATCTCTTACGAAAATTTGGTAGCCTAACAGCGCCACTCAAAACTTCCAAAATGGATTGATGAGAGATAATAGGGTCTCTCATCATATGGACATAAAAATTACAGTAATATTAATATAAAATAACATCTCAATAACAATAAAGATGATCTTAGAAGGAATTGCATAAAAGAGTGTACTTAAAAAAGAAAGAGAGGAGTAGGATCCCTTACCTCGTATCCGACTTGACCCGACCGTTCTTTAATCTCCTGAATAATACACTTGAGTTAATATATACTTGCTTAAGAACCTTTTTAAAGTTCATTATTCCTTTTATACCATGTTATGAACATAATGTAATCATTTCAGTTAATAATGTTCATTTTGTCGGTATTTGGTTCTTAAGTCAAAAATAGACTTCTTACACTTACATGTTGTTAATTTGGTCAAAGGTTCATTATATTCATAATGATATTAATGGTTTGTATAACATATATATCATATATATTCATCATATACATGTATTTATAATATTACATCACATTTAGACGTAAGAAATGAAATGCACCGTTCATGGAGACGGTAAGCCATACGTACGCATGAACGCTACTTCCATTTCTATTTCGTATTTTCTGGAATGGAATCATAATTATATAAGAGTATATTATAATTCCAGTATAATAAAATATATAATATCATTAACTTTATCCTTTACACATCCCACATATGGTATTAACGAAACAAATCACTTTCAGGGGGCGGTAGTCCGCACTTCCTAAAATGAAGATATTGTGTTTACCCATAATGGAAACAATAATGGTATGCCATAAATGAAAAAATAAAGAATCTTAAGGAAATAATAAACATATTATATATCATATATAAAAATATTGACATCATAATGGCCACCTTTGAAGGTGTTAAATGAGTATTGAACAATCATCGTTTCGGGAGGCAGAATTTCGCCATCCACGGAAACCGTATGTTCTTTAACCATTTGATGTAGTTGTGTGAGATTGTAGCTCTAAATAATCTTATAACAAAATCCTAGTATATTTAAGATACTGTTTTTGTTACAAAAGAAGTAAATAAAAAGAGTTTAGGGGGTTGGAGAAGCAAAATAAAACAAATGTACATGAGAGAATGAATTACCTTTAAAAGTGTAACTTTTTTTGATTTGAGCCTAAAGGCTTCCTTTCAAAGGATTCTGCCCAAATGGAATCCTATAGGATGAGGAGAGGGATGTGGAGAGAGTAAATGAGCAGGGTATTTCCGAGCCAAATGCTTGAGGAGTGTGTGAAATGAGGTAGAGGTGGGGCACTTTTATAAGAGGAGAGGAGGGGCACTTTTGGAAATCATGAAACTATTATTTTATTTTCAAACGTTTTTCGAATTTCTAAGGTCCCACATTGATATATTTCGAAGATAAGATGATAAGGCTTCTAAATATTCCCATCCAATAGTTTTTGGACAAGTTTAGGTCTTAGATTTTATATTATCGTTTCATTTTATTTAAACTGTTCATTAATGAATTCATCGTTGCATCATCATGATGTCATAATTAAATTAATTTATTTAATGTCTAAAAATTATAAAAAAAATATCCTGATGTAGGAAATCTTTTTATATTTCCAATGAGTATTTATATACAAAATTATGATTAGTATAACCCCTTCTAAATTTTTTTTTAGTAAAACAATTTATGTTAGTGTCATTTTCACCTTTATTTTTAAAAAAGGGCATTAAAGTCATTATCTCAACCAAGAGGCTCCCTAGGTTCCCCTAAATCTACCCATGGGTTTTCTTGGTCGTCCATGACTCATCCAATAGGGGTAGGACAAGTTTCATGGTGTTTTCACATTTTTATAATATCATTTTTACCTTAAATTACACTAATTACCTCTAATCGCGATTAAAAACTTAATATGTTACTAATCACCAAAAAAAATTATTTTAATCTCATTGAACCACATTTTACTTCTTAATGACAACCATGTATGTCGGATTTTTGAAACTCAAAACACAAAGGTGGAAAATTTTCATTTAAACGGAAAATCAGTTTTTATAAGTACCACTTAGTGGTTTCACTATTCATCAAAAATTGAAGTTTTTCAGAAAATTACCAAAAAATCACCCTAAGCTATATTTGATATTCCGAATTCAAATATGAAGTCTATTTTACAAAATTAAAAACATATAAGTCACATTAATTAATTTAATAATTAATTCCCGTTGTCAGAGCAAATAGCGTGTTTTTATAAAACAATAAGTATCAAAAGATTGGCACCAGTTTAAGTCTAATTTGAAAGTGAAATTGATTCCAATGACCACCATTGGATTAAATGGTAAAAATATATTCATAATACACATTAAGACCAATTTAAAAGATAACATAATCATATAAATAAATTATATTAAAAAGAGGTTTTGAATTTAAAATACAACATTTTACACTATTCATTAAAAAATGAACTTTATCGGAAAGATACCAAAAATTTACACAAAGTAAATTTTGATGTCCCAATTCTTAAGAAGAGTTTTATTTGGTCCAATAGAATTTATAAGAGTGAAAAAAATATATATTTAATGACGGTTCGCCATCAAAAGGCGATAAGTGAACCTTTAGTGAAAACTAGGGCATACACGCCTAAAATTGAATTCTTTCCGTATTTTAAGCCTTTATCTTTTATTGGATAAATGTAAAAACATTTAAAAACATATATAATCATATTTTAGTTATTTCTATCCATTCCCGCCAATACAACGGCTACATGTTAACTACCATTTAAAATAATATTATTTTATTATTAGAGTGCAATGTAAGATTCCCAAGAAACTCGTTGTTGCGTGTTGGGTACGCCATTGAGCATAGAGTCCCCTTTAAAGTCATATTAATATTTTATTCACAAATATGGATTAATATGAAAATGTCATTTTCTTTATTTACCTGGGGTGTTACATCCTTCCCCCCTTTTTGGAATTGCGTCCTCGTAATTTTAAAATTGCGCTTGGAAACATCCTTGAAAGTCCCACATCGGAACAAGAGTCGGTAAAACAATCATTTTAAAATAACGGAAGATAATTACATAGGTCACTCGAGTTAACCCATACTAGGATTCCATGTAGGAAAACATGGACATAGAGGAGAAAACATAGGGTCATGTTCTGATGGAGAGTGATAGAAAACATGTTTAGGAGAAAGTTAACAATAAGAAAATCACAAACTTGTGATGGGTTAAATGATGTTGGGTTCCCCAGTAGGAAAATTTAATAGACAAATTTTTTGATTTAAGTTACTTTTTATTGAGGAATTTATTCATAAGGAAACATAATCACTTATCATGTTGACTTTCAACTTTTACTAGATTCCTTAATCAAACTCATATTTTTCTCCAAAAGACGAGTATTTGGGGAGACTTGTTCGCATTAAGAGTATTATAATCAACTTCTAGAAAATCACCTAATCCACCAAAGAGAACAATATACTTCCCATGTCATTAGGCTTTAACCAAAACCAAAACCAAAAAGGTTAGTATAAGGTCAGATAATCCAGAAAAGGATAACCCTTTAAAAAGAAAATCTATTCTTAATCTCCAAAATTTGTCCAACAAAACCCAAAGTTCAATGAGGACAATTCGATAAACAATTTGTCCATAAAATCTTTCAAAGTAAACCAAACTAATATTGAAACCCAAATATTTGAAGGTTTTAGTCACATAGTCTTCCAAGTTAAATCGTAACATTTATCTCCAAACAACATCAGTTGCTTCTAAAGTCTCCTATTGAAAAGTAATTAACCTAATCACATATCCTCTATGATAGGTTAATCATTTTCAATAAATAACCCAAAATAAACTTAATCTTAATTCATAAAATCATATAACTAAAAAGAATCAGTCAAACTAACCAGGGACTTCACGTAGTCCAGTGGTAGGTGATAAATACCATTCACACTTTGGTTGTGGGTTTGATTCCCGCAGCTTTGTCCGACGCGACGGGTTGTCACACGGTCTGCGTGTTGTCCTTTTTCCAAAACTATATAATTCTTAAAACATCCCCCAAAACGAGATAAAATCTTCAAAAATGATCATAACATATTTTAGCCTCAAGTTTATCTCATTCCTTTCATTTTCCATCATATCATAGAGTAACCCATAATTACCTAAAAATTAAGGATCGTATAAACCCTAATGGTTACCTTAATAATTATTACCTGAATTTCCACATAGAGTTGGCCATCTCGTACATGATGCATTGGAGAACTCACCATGGTTGAAGTGGTTGATCATGAATCCTTGATAGTTGGTTTAGAACAACCATGAGATTCCTCATTGAATCCCCCATCTCATCCAGTCTCTTAATCAGAGAACCACCATAGTTTCCTTCAAACCCATTGTCACTTTGGTGCCTACTAGATCCAGCCATTTACTAAAACCAAAAAGGTCAGTGTGAGTATATCAACATAACCATCATGTACTAATGAGGAAGATAAACACAAAGATATACTTACTCATTCACTTTATCTAAAACAAGGACTCTTTCTGAAATCCTAACCATTATGGTAATTTCACTTATGCTTCAAGAATACCCTAACCTCTAAAGTTATCTAAACCGACCTTTGATACCAACTATAAGGCCCCAGCCTTAAACCTTACTTAATCTTTAGTTATTACAATATTACACATTGAGGATCTTCTCAGGTTTAGAGTTTTAGAGAATTAGATCATAAAACATGCATTACATTCCACATTTAAACAAAGTGGTTACATAAAAGACAGTATTCATTCTTCCCATCAACAGAAACATATTTAAAATATAACATAGATTCTTTCTTGACACATCCTTGACACTATCATCACATCATGTACCCTTCCCTTGACCTGTGAAAAACATTTCAAAAAAACTTGGGATGAGCATAAAAATCTCAGTAAGGGATATAAAAATATGGAAAGGAAACATGAGTACATGTATACATAAGACTGAAAGCATACATTACCCATAAAACATAAGCACTTTAACATACCTCATAAAATCATATAAATCATATGACATAAAGGTAACTTGAGGCATTCATAACATTCTTACGTAGGGAGTAACCCACTTGGTTACGTTTGGAATACCCATCACATTATATTCCATAAATCTCTTCGGAGAAACCTTAACGTTTCACTCCTTCACGTTACCCAATTCATTGGAGAGCTATATCGGGCTCACCCGCCCTTAGTCTATCACGGAACCTCCCGTCTTCATAATAATTCCCAAGAACCTCAACATAATCGTATCACATAAAACATGCATAAAGAAAACATAACATTTCCATCTTTCAATCACAAGATATCAATACAACACATTGATATAAAAACATTATGAAAACCATTTTCAATACCAAAACAAAAGAAAAGTAAAACATGGTATTTATTTTTCTTTTAAATAAAAGGTATGGCTTGTAGAGGAAGCTGAAACTCAAAAAACGGTCACGGCGGTGGAGAAGTCGTTGTCGCCGCATACGTACGACAAAAACATTCCCTTTTGTCATTTAGTAAACACTTCGTATAAAAATATTCCTTTTGAATAAACTTAAAGTGTCAGAGGGGTTTATACACCGTATAAAAGAAGGTTGTGTATAAAACAATATATGCCTCAATGAAAGGATATTGAGACGAAGTCCCATACAAGGATCATTTTTTAAATAAAATAGATCTATTATGTGTATTCACTATAATTACACATAAAGAAAGTACAAATACAAGATAGTACATAATAATATCACGACGTAATTTGAAATTAGGAGATTAACCCAAAGAATGGAAATTGGGTTAAGAAGTTCCCTTGCAATAATTAGACAGCCTGACGGCGTCACTTCAAAATTCAGAAAAAGAGTTGATGAGAGATAAAAAGGGTATCTCATCACTAGGACATAAAATTCACATCAATAAGGATATAGAAGAACATATCCCAAAATAATATTATGTGAATTAAAAGACATAACAAAATACGCCTTTTAAAAATAGGAGGGTGAAAGGTTCCCTTACCGACATGGGTATCTTTGAAAACATACACCTCGTGAAAGATGGACAATACAACATTTATGTAAATACTCATAAAATAAAGTATATTACACAATGAGTAAAATAATGGGTAGTACATACACCACCAAAGTAAATTATGGCAAATGTAGCATAAATCTCACGGGTATAAAAGTGAGATGAAAAATCCCTTACGAAAACTCGGCAGCCTAACGACGCCACTTAAAACATCCAAAAATTGATTGATGAGATCAAATAGGGTATCTCATAACATTACAATAGAATTTACATCAAGAGGAATATAAAATAACATCCCCTATCATAACAAAGAGGAGCTTAAAAGAAGTGACATAAATGGGAGTACTTAAAGAGAAAGAGAGAGGTTAGATCTCTTACGAAAATTCGGCAGCCTAACGGCGCCACTCAAAACATCCAAAATGGATTGATGAGAGAGAATAGGGTATCTCATCATATGAACATAAAAATTACAGTAAGAGTAATATAAAAGAACATCCCAATAACAACAAAGATGAGCTTAGAAGGAATGACAATAAAGAGTGTACTTAAAAAGAAAGAGAGGAGTATGATCCCTTACCTCGTATCCGACATGACCCGACCGTTCTTAAATCTCCTGAATAATAAACTTTAGTTAATCTCTAATTGCTTAAGAACCTTTTTCAAGTTCATTATTACTTTTATACCATGTTATGAACATAATGTAATCATTTAAGTTAATAATGTTCATTTTGTCGGTATTTGGTTCTTAAGTCAAAAATAGACTTCTTACACTTACATGTTGTTAATTTGGTCGAAGGTTCGTTATATCCAGAATGATATTAATGATTTGGATAACATAGATATCATATATATTGATCATATACATGTATTGATAATATTACATCACATTTAGAGGTAAGAAATGAAATGCACCATTCATGGAGACGGTAAGCCGTACGTACGCATGAACGCTACTTCCATTTCTATTTCGTATTTTCTGGAATGGAATCATAATTATATAAGAGTATATAATAATTCCAGTATAATAACATATATAATATCATTAACTTTATCCTTTACACATCCCACATATGGTATTAACGAATCAAATCACTTTCAGGGGGCGGTAGTCCACACATCCTAAAATGAAGATATCGTGTTTACCCATAATGGAAACAATAATGGTATGCCATAAATGAAAAAATAAATAATCTTAAGGAAAGAATGAACATATTATATATCATATATAAAAATAGTGACATCATAATGGCAACCTTTGAAGGTGTTAAATGAGTATTGAACAATCATCGTTTCGGGAGGCAGAATTTCGCCATCCACGGAAACCGTATGTTCTTTAACCATTTGATGTAGTTGTGTGATATTTTAGCTCTAATAAATCTTATAACAACATCCTAGTATATTGAAGATACTGGTGTTGTTAGAAAATAAGTAAAGAAAAAGATTTTAGGGGGTTGGAGAAGCAAAATAAAACAAATGAACATGAGAGAATGAATTACCTTTAAAAGTGTAACTCCTTTTGATTTAAGCCTAAAGGCTTCCTTTAAAAGGATTATGCCCAAAGGGAATACTCTAGGATGAGGAGAGGGAGTTGGAGATAGTAAATGGGTAGGGGATGGCCAAGCCAAAGGCTTGAGGAGTGTGTGAAATGAGGTAGAGGTGGGGCACTTTTATAAGAGGAGAGGAGGGGCACTTTTGGAAATCATGAAACTATTATTTTATTTTCAAAAGTGTTTCGAATTTATAAGGTCCCACATTGATATATTTCGAATATAAGATGATAAGGCTTCGAAATATTCCCATCCAATAGTTTTTGGACAAGTTTAGGTCTTAGATTTTATATTATCGTTTCATTTTATTTAAATTGTTCATTAATGAGGTCATCGTTGCATCATTATGATGTCAGAATTAAATTATTTATTTAATGTCTAAAAATTATAAAACAAATATCCTGATGTAGTAAATATTTTTATCTTTACAAAGAGTATTTATAGACAAAATTATTATTAGTATAACCCCTTCTAAAAATTGTTTTAGTAAAACAATTTATGTTAATGTCATTTTCACCTTTATTTTAAGAAAAAGGCATTAAAGTCATTATCTCACCCAAGAGGCTTCATAGGGTCCCCTAAATCGACCCATGGGTTTTCGTGGTCGGCCATGACTCATCCAATAGGGGTAGGACAAGTTTCATGGTGTTTTCACATTTTTATAATATCAGTTTTACCTTAAATTACACTAATTACCTCTAATCGCGATTAAAAACTTAATAAGTTACTATTCACCAAAAAAATTATTTTAATCTCATTGAACCACATTTTACTTCTTAATTACAACCATGTATGTCTGATTTTTGATATTCAAAAAACAAAGTTGGAAAAATTTCATTTAAACAGAAAATCAGTTTTTATAAGTACCACTTAGTGGTTTCACTATTCATCAAAAATTGAAGTTTTTCAGAAAATTACCAAAACTTCACCCTAAGCTATATTTGATATTTTGAATTAAAAAATGAAGTCTATTTTACAAAATTCAAAACATATAAGTCACATTAATTAATTTAATAATTAATTCCCGTTGTCAGAGCAAATAACGTGTTTTTATAAAATAATAAGTATCAAAAGATTGACACCAGTTTAAGTCTAATTTCAAAGTGAATTTGATTCCAATGACCACCATTGGATTAAATGGTAAAAATATATTCATATTACACATTAATACCAATTCAAAAGATAATCTAATCATATAAATAAATTAGATTAAAAAGAGGTTTTGAATTTAAAATACAACATTTTACACTATTCATTAAAAAAATGAACTTTATCGGAAAGATACCAAAAATTTACACAATGTAAATTTTGATGTCCCAATTCTTACGAAAAGTTTTATTTGGTCCAATAGAATGTATAAGAGTGAAAAAAACTATATTTAATGACGGTTCACCATCAAAAGGCGATAAGTGAACCTTTAGTGAAAACTAGGGCATATACGCCTAAAATTGAATTATTTCCATATTTTAAGCCTTTATCTTTTATTGGATAAATGTAAAAACATTTAAAAACATATATAATCATATTTTAGTTATTTCTATCCATTCCAGCCAATACAACGGCTACATGTTAACTACCATTTAAAATAATATTATTTTATTATTAGAGTGCAATGTAAGATTCCCAAGAAACTCGTTGTTGCGTGTTGGGTACGCCATTGAGCATAGCGTCCCCTTTAAAGTCATATTAATATTTTATTCAAAAATATGGATAAATATGAAAATGTCATCTTCTTTATTTACCTGGGGTGTTACAAAGACAACCGATTGTGGTCCCTGGTCCTGTACAGAATTGGGGGAAAAAGATTTTGTAGCTCCAGTAAACATGTGATTCAGTTGTGTGGAGTCTACATCAGAATGAGAATGAATATGGGGAGTATAAGAGGACTAGTAGCAAGCAGAATCCCTGAAGACAGTAGGATGATATGCCTAGGCCTGTATTGAGATAATGATGGGGGTAGCAGGACCTGGGATTTTATAAGGTTTGGAGTCAGGTTGTGCAGTGTGTGACACTTCAGAAACCTTCTTCTTTTCCTTACAGATAGTTGAGTAATGGAGAGAAACCATGTACCTGGGCTCGGTAGTCTTATTCTTCTTAGCACTGTCCAATGAGGAGTTAGTTTCAGAGGTATTATAAGGGTTTTGAGGGTTCATGAGTAGATTTTCATATGAAGAATTGTGTGTGATAGAGTTTTCAATGTCCTCTGGGTTAGAGGTACAAGGGTTTTCTATATGGGAGTATCTGCTCAGAGCATATTTGAAAGCATTATTAGAGGTAGGATAATTAAGGGATTTTGTGTGCAAGGTAGGACTATCAATGGGGGGAAAATAGGGTCCAAGTCATCCATGGGGTTGGAATGTATGTTAAGAACATCCTTCTTAATATCCTTCTTAATGTTTTGAGTCAACAATTCAAAATCTTGGTCTTCAACTAAATCCGCCCAGGCTTTTCCTTTATCAGAATCAAGAATGCCAAATGACTTGGCTTTAACAACCAATTTTTCTTCCCTCTTCTTGGATGTTTCTGGATTGTCAGTAGGACCCTCTTTCTCTCTTAAAAATAAATTTTCACAAACCAAAACAATGTAGAGATATATTTATATAATAATGGGGAAAAATCTGGTAACCAATTACAAAATAACAATGAATATCACAAAAATTATCATTTTTATAGGATCAACATTTATAAATGAAATACTTTTTTAAATATAAGAAAATTTCAAAAAAACCTTTTGAAATAAACCATAATTTGGAACACACTAACAATAAATATAAAGAAGATCACATTTCCCATTTTTCAAATCTTCTTCAAATAAAACGATTTAAATAGAAACTTTATAAAAAATCATAGAAACTGAGGTAATTTTTATCTTTCTCATAATCCCATAAAAATGAAATTAAGGTGTTCAAAAAAATTATTTGTTTCAAAAAAAAATGATTTAAATCCCAGAATAATTATGAAAACATAAAAACTGTAAAACATGGTTCACAAAAACCACATCCAAATATCATCAAAACTCAGCTCAATTCATCTCTAACAAGTGAGAATCAATTTTGGAGGAATATAGAATTGAGAAGAGTAAAATAAATAGAATTATAGAAGAAATAGGGTTGTAAATGGTATGGATTAATGGGATGGGAAACTATTCTACAACCATGCCACATGATTTATGAAGGTTACATACCTAAACCACATGGGTACAACATTGTCGTCCTGGAAATGAGACCAAAAACTCCTACACAGTTTCTCTAACATTTTCTTCATACAACTAAATCAAGATCCCCAAAATCACTTACATACACTAAATAGGAAAAAAAATAAATTCACATAAGAATACATCATATATAACTAAAAAATATATTAATTCATAATTCAACACCCAACTTCCTCTGGTTTCTTAAGGCTCAGGATAAGAAAAATATTTCTAGAAACACCATACCCATTCCTATCAAGCCCTAAAAACCATTATCTATATTGAAACATGTCATCCCCAAATAAAAATAGAGATACGAAAAAATATAGGATCTCACTATTGAACAGAAGCATAACATTTCATTTTCTTAATGAACAGGCCTTGTCTGACCTGATGCGTCATCTTACCTGATTTACTACCAAGCCCAAAGGGTAGTCTCAATCCCCATGGTTTTTAAAATAGTTCCCACATATCACATAGAACATTATTTAGAACTAATTCCCGCTAAAATTAGAGTAAAATTATAGAAAATCATCTTAAATGGTCTTACATAGATCGTCCTTACATTGTACATTCATGTAGCATCAAACAAATAAGAAACCAAAATAAATGAACATGTCAAATGGGTTAATACTAATAACACTTATCCAAATTATTTTCATAAATAGAAAACAGAATCCATAAAAAATGGAATACACAGATACAATAAATATATCTTAAACTAGTTACAAATAAAGACTATCATGGCCAATACAAAAACAAAAACAAAAACAATCTCAACAAACAAGTCCTAAGATGAAAACCACCACCACGCAACCTTCAATATCTCACAACACCCTTTGTCTCCCAATAACATCCTCAAGGACAAAACTTGAGTCTAGATGAGAAACATGGTGCTTGTAATATATAGGGGAGATCTAAACATCATATTTTGTCTCCACCTATAGAGACTACATAATTGTTTACATAGGGAAATTATTAAATTATATTTTTGAAAATTAAACAGGAAAGTTGGTTTTTCAAATATAAATATGTGAATATCCATAATAAAAACAAATAAAATTATAAAAAAATTAAATTTTACTTTTATGAAATAACAACACACACATTAAAAAAGTTTCAATGGTATGGGCCACATAAAACCCAAATACAAATTTGGAAAACATCTTTAGAAATTAAATAAGAGTCTTTAAATTTAAAATGGGGATTCTAAGATTATTTTAAAGACACTCTAAATAAAATAAACCCAAACATCACAGGTCAATCACACACACAATTTAAACACCACATAACCAAATATAGGCAATGAATATATACAATATATGGGTGCCATTAAAATAAAATAAATGGGAAAATACAATCATGAAAAATATAGATGTCCCTTAATCAATCCACCAATCAAGGAACAAATAAATCCTGAGATTTATCCAAGGAAGATAATGTAAGATGCATTAAATTTTATTAATTTTCACAATAGACTATTCAATGGAATATATTGAGTCAAAACCACCACATATTCAATAATCCCACACTAACCTCATTGAAATAAAACCACCTCCAAGACCCGATTCCCAAAGTTATTGAATGGACACCAGTGGCGTATGAAGAAACCAATGTATTATAATAATATACTCCCACATAAAACCCAAGCTCTTTGACTGTTATAAATGTGATGTGAGTGAAAATGTATTCAATGGTCAATACACCAGGTATATAAAATTAACCTCCTCATCTACATCACCTTTATATTGAAAGTAAACTTATTATAATTAATATATATATGAAATAAACAAACCAAATTCCATAAAAAATCAAGAAAAAATATCACATAGTGATAAACAACCCACAAAATGGGAAACTAATACCAAGGGGGAATGAATAGGTCCTCACAATCTTTTAACAATTCATTTTATAATGTGTAAAATTTATCCATTATCATAAAGCATGGATTATAGTTCCAATACCATTTATTTTCACAAAGCACTACTTAAATATCACTAAAAATCCATTAAAACCATATAAACAATTTAAATTTCAAAATATATTATTTAAAACATAGGTTCCCCTATTGGAAATTGAAAACATGGCAAATGGTTTTCCATTTCTATCAAAAAAATGAAATATCCATAAAGGAATTTTCACAAGGACCATAACAACCCAATCCTTTCAATATATAATTAGAAATAATTAATTATACACATTTTAAATCATATTATGGTCAAATCCTCATTTTAAAACAGATATCTATTCAAAACATATTTTTCATTATTTGAAAACTAAAACTATATGAAAATATAAAACACACCATCAGAACTATTTAAAAACTCCTCATATATATTTCATAAAATCCCATCACATTAAAACCTTCCATTTGAAACATAAATACATAGAATTTAAAATAATAAAAAATTACTTGAAGCGTAAAAATTATAGAAATTATTTAGAAACATAAAATGTATAAAATATATAATCTTATAATAAATAAAAATTTATTTATATATTTTAATAAGACTATTATTTCAAAAATTAAATAACTGCATGGAAAATCTTTCTTGAAATAAATAGAAACTGAGCTTAAATTTGCCTCCCTCATTAGTGACCACCCAAAAAAGTAATTATGTGTAATCTATAATCCCTACAAACCAAAATACCCAATTTGGGGTCTACCCCAAACATTAAATAATCCAATATAACAAAAAGGGATATATTGGTGGATTTATCTTATACTGAATTGAGAACCATCCTGGATTTTCCAAAAAATGAAAGGGAATGTGGGTGGAACTACCCTTTGGGATCTCGAGGATTGGATGATTCATATGAGATAATAGAATGGAAATAACCTTTATAATTTAAATATGGTAAAATGAGAACACCATAAAATTTAAACACCTGGGAAAACCACATGAATTTGATGCATGATTTTTGAAACAATTTACCAAATGTGTAGGCCACTCCCAAGGTAAATCCTCAAATGAAAATGATCTTAAAAAAGATTTATTTGGTTTATTAAATCAAATAGAGAACATATAAGACCCAACTATCTTCAATATATAATTCCAAGAATGGATGTTTCACATTTTCTGGTAACATTGTCGGAAAATAGTACAAAACCCAAAATCCCAAATACATAAAATTCCAAGCACAAAAATAATCAAAATTGAAAAAGAAACATGATAATATAAAATAATATAAATTATACACTATGATGACAAGTATCTTTAATAAACATTTACAATTCATATTTTATCTATTCTGCATTAGTATAACCAAAAAATAGATAGTAATTTGAATTATAAATGTTTTCCTAATAAAATCAACAATAAATAGTGTTCAAATTATATATTTAAATATTATAAATATTATATACCTTCAAATAATGTTTTTAAAAAAATGTCAAATTTAAGAATCTCTTAAACTAAATTTAATTATGAAATAATATAAAATTATTATTTTTTTGAAAGTGGATAGTAAATAACAGTACACAGAAGAAAGATATAATATTACATAAGTTTCAAACTTGTGTTTTAGATAAGAAATCACTAATCTAAAAAGATATTATAAATATTCTATTTAGTTATCTTTAATGCCCAAAAAAGGGTATTATGTTTAAATATGGTAATAGTGAGTAAATTTTGTACTTAAATTCTTTAAAATTGGATTTTATTATTATTAAAAATGACTCTATTCATTTTTAGAGAGGGGTTTTTATGTCATGGTTAAACTAAACAATTCATCTAATTTTTTGATGTTGTGTAAAACATGAAAAGAATAAGGAAAAATTGGAATAATTTATATTAATTTATTAAAAATGTAATGTTTTTAGGTTATACTAATATATTTGAACTTGAGATATTTATTTAGATCACCTATTAAAACAATTATAGGGAAAAAAGACACATATACTAGGCATAAAAGTCAAACATAGGGTGAATATATTATCTTTATTCTTGGAAGGATGTATTAAGGGAAAGTACCAAAAATGGTGGAAGTGACTTGTCTAGAGATATATTGAAAAGAAAAAAGAAAATGATAAAAAATAAGAGTTAAAATCCAAGTGATTAAACTTTATTAGAGTGGAAAATAAATTAAATGGGTGGTTAGAATTCAACCTAAATTCATTATATCTATCTATGTCCATGAAACTGTCACAATATACCACCACTAGTTACCTATAGAATCTTGAGTTAATATGTTCTTCTTTCTTATATAATAGTAATTTAGATCCCCATGATGTTAAATAACTCACCTCTGTATGAGTGATAAGTTTCTAATTAAATGGTGTAAGAACAACACTATTTCTCAACATGGGTTCTTATCTTTATTTTTAATCCCACATTTTTGTGGTTTTCAATAAAATGTTTTTTGTGTCACTCCCAACACTAACCTCTCATAAATTAATTTTTTCCCTAATGTGTCTACTGTATGTGAATCTATTTTATTTATCCCTCATTATATATAAATCTTCTTAATATTCCTTATACAAATAATAAAGTTTGTTTTTGATCTTAATCTATTTTTACATCACTAACATTCACATGATATCTAGATAAAATAAATTTAAATAGGTATTATTAGATAATAAAAATTAATACATAAATTCACTCATAGTGGATCAGAAGATGAAACTAAATTTAAAGTAGACTCATATTTATTCATTAAGTATAACCCAAGATACAAAATGTCAAATATAGAAAGAAATTATAAGGGAGAAAAACATGGTGTTGCGTTATGAATAGGACTATATCCCTTAACTAATGATGTGCTTCTCCATTTTGGGTCACTTATAGAAATATTATATAGTATGACCAATCCTCCTCTATCTGATATACTTATCCTAGGGGTGCACATATAAAACAAAAACTACAGATCTTTTCTTCTAATTCTTCCATTTCCTCAAGTAGTTATCATCATCATCCATTCCTCCATGGAATCATAGATCGGTAACACATAGAATTATAATATGAATTAAATGATACCAAATATAAATTAGTCCCATTTTTCTATTTATTTTATTTTCTAGATACGTGATCTAATTTTACACCATCTCCATAGGATTATATGACGTGTTTCTATATTGTTCGGACCATTAGAAAATTCGGCCAGACTCTTTGATATGATATTGTTTTACGTCCCACAACGTGTCCTTGCAAGACACATGTAAATTTATCTTCATTAATTTTTATAGGTATTCATTCAATTAATGGATTACATTATTCTTTTACAATAGTATTATCTTTATTATACTACTCATCGATGGATGTGTGTTCAAATTTTGATGAATCTAGAATTGAATGATGAATTACTTATAAAAAAGGTTATGTGGATCATATAACGTAATATCATGTCTAGATACAATAATGAATTAGGTGGTTGATAGAATATTGATCATTATTGTATATAAATATTGGTTTGATATAGTAAGAATTGTTGGCTCATAAGGATATATACATTCTTAGTTCAATTGGAGAACCAATGAGATTGGGGTGAATCAATAGTATAAATTTTAATAATTATTTTGAATAAAATCATTGGGACCTTTTAAGTTATTGATACACTTAATAGAAAATTTGTCCCACAAATTAATAATATTTAGTGAATAAAATGAATAGTATAATTTTTTCATGGTATGGACTCAATGTGAGATCATACTACTTTCTTGGATTATGTTAAAATAGAATATCATAGATATCACTCAATATTAATGTTATTAAAATAGAGGGACATACTTCTTCCTTGACCCTTTCAAAACATTTCTATGACAATACACTAAAATGGTGGTTGGAATTCTTCAATTTTGTATACTTATGTGAATCCTTGAATCATTCATATTGATACTTTGAAAATTCATGAGCGTATGCATGCCCACAATGATCTTCATTCATCTCATAAGTAGGATCCTATATGATCATTAATTATGTCCTCCTTCAATTACATGGTTAGAAATTAGAAATTCAACATAAAAATCTCCACCATGTCTTCATTATTTGATACATAAAATATTAATTTTTGTAAGGTATTAAAATATCTTATTAATTCAAAATAAATATTTTCTACTCACTTCCAAATTTTTTATTCCCATATTAAATAAAAATATTGTTTTTAAAATGGAATATGTAAACTTCCCTTATTTATCAACTGCCTATTATTCACTCAGTCGAGAATATTTTATGAAAATACATCATTGATCACTAAAACATAATATCAAATATTAAAATTTGAAATCACAATGTAATTTGAACTATGATTATTTTAAATATTATAAAAAAGTAATTCTATATATTTTTTTCATGGATCACATATTTGATAAAAAAAATTATGATATTTAATAAATTTCACACAATAAAAAATTAATTAAACATATATCTAATCTAATATTTTCAAGTATTTCATGAAAATTATGTAGTTTATTAAGTTCCCCATTATGTTTTAATATACCTTAAATTTATTAGATTTATTCCATCCATTAGAATATTTTAGGAATTGCTCACTTCATAAGGTGCTATTCACATGAAAATAATTAGGAATTGCCTTTGAAAGCCTTAAACTAACCATAAAATACTCACATTTAAAATTATAAAGGTTAAAAATAACAATATAATGGTCTAAGAATAACCTTATATAATAAACTGATGTTTATTAAATGGAATTCCCTTTTTAAATGAATAAATTCATAATTTAGAAAGTATGTTATAGGAAACAGATTCTCATCATTGGTTATTTTGGGAAATTGTATGTTATATTAAGTTTTATTGAAATTACTATTAAGCATCATAACCACTAATATTATATTACTTATACAATGGGCATTAATATTTTCATATATTAAGGGTTATGAAAAATTCCAAATGATAGAGATGGAAGAATCGATAGCCTTGACCAGAAGGATCATACCCTATGAATCCCATTTATAAGAGCTTACAAAAGATATATAATTGCTGGTATTTTCCATTCACCAAGCCCAAGATGATAGTAAATAACTAAAGAGTGATAGAAATTATTTATGCAATAATTTCAAGTATACCGAGATCATGGACAAAACAATGTTCTCAAAACCACCCCATGAAAGTATCACCATCCCACAACATACTACTGGGTAATATGTTGGTGTAATAAGGTTTTATGTATCTATACTCTAATAGTGTGAATTTTTATATTTTTATTTTTCATATAATAATGAATATATTTGTGATTTTTATTATCACAATACAAGTAATTAAATACTAAGTTTGATAAATAATATATTTTGATTTGATGAAAAACAAATTATATTTTTGGGGTATATATGGTTCCAATAAAGACACATTATTGGTGAATTCATTAATTTTTTAAATAATTGTTATTTTAGTAAAATATTCATATTAAATAATAATTATTAAAATATATATGATAATATAATTATATGAAGTCAAATGTAATTTTTTATAAGGGTAAAAAACTATTTTTTCATAGAAACCGATATTTTTTTATAAATTGTAATTTTTTATTTATAATTATAAATGTACATATTAATAGAATTACTTTTGTAGAATTATTATTTTCTTTAATCAACACATCAATATTTTCTATATTTTTTTAGATAATTTTATGGGGTGTTCAATTTTTGGGTAAAAATTTAAAATGGTATAAATATAAAGTATGTATTATGAAGTCATAAAATACGAAAATCTATGTAATAAATACTATAAAACACTAAAAATTAGTTTTTTCCAAATCCAGGTTTTAAAAGTGCTAACTAAAATCACTGATAATGTCCCCGCTTGTCGGCACTAGTAAAAAATATGATAAATGGAGCATTTATCATCACTAGAAAAATATAATTGATAAATTTGGCCATTTATTAGTGCTAGAAAAAAGAACTGATAAAGTATGCCCTTTATTAGTACTAATAAAAAAGCACTTATAGAGGACCCCATTTATTAGAGCTTTTTTACTAGCACTCATAGAGGGTCCCCTTTATCATTGTTTTTCTATCACTAATAATGGGTATATTTCATAGAATAATTATAATTCCTTAGAAATAATATATAAATATATTCATATAGATATAAATATATAAATATATTCACATTGATATAAATATAATATATTTTTTAAAATATGATTTAGAAAATAAATACACATTCCCAGTTAAAATATTAGATATTTTCATAAACTGGATTATAAAATAAATAAGAAAATTATTAATTAATAAATATGTAATTATTATAAAGTAATATTCAGTTAATAAAACGTCAATGACAAAAAAATTAAATGAATTAATTAATGGGGTAAGGTAAGTAGATAACATGAATCCAACATCAACCGACCATAAATTTTGATATTGGTGTCTGTTTGGGCTCTACCATATATTAAATTGAAGTATGTGAAGAGATCTACACCTTAATATATTGGGGAAACCCCTAGTTATATTTCATGAGGCAAAAGGCCCATAATTCCTCCAAAACTAAGTTTTTAGTCTGGTTATCCCATTTTTTTATTATTTGATGGAATTTTTGCCTCATTTTAGGGGGTTTTATTATCATTTTCTGTGGGGACTAAATTTATTCCTACGGTGTATATTCATATAGATATTATGGTTTTACAATTTTATTATTTTTTCACAATGCATTTTTATTTATCGTTAAATATAATCATATTTTTTAATATTTACATATAACAAATCATTTTTATTAACACATATTTAAACATAGTTTCATAAAATGGTATTCTTATATTTTGAAAATAAATATTAATTATTAATTTATCTAATGTAATATATATAATTCCATTTTATTTACTTTATTAAAATTCATTAATATGTATATATATGCCTATACAAGTAATGTTTATATATAAACATGTGTGTGTTAATAAATAAATATATATATATATATTTTTTTGAATATTATAATGTATGTAAAAAATAAATATTATACAAATATTTGTATGTGTTTTTAGAAATTATAAATTTGTATTTTAATAATATACCACTATTTTTTTTGTTGCAAAAATACATGAATATATATATATATATATTGTTCACATATACATACTTGTGTGTATTAAAAAATGAATATATATTTTTATTATATTCTGGTATATGTAAATGATTATTAATATATAATATATTTATGTAAATATAAGTAAATATAAATCACACACACACAAACACATATTTTATAGAGGTTTTTAAAAATAATTGTATAGAGACTTGAATAAAAAATATATATGTAAATATATGTATATATATATAGAGAAATATAATAAAATAGTTAATAAAACAACATGGTTTAGTGGTAATGGAATTTGAGTTACAAAGGGTAGGTGTAAGGATCAAATCCAAGCACACACGTTAGGATAAAATTATATAAAGCACTAATAAGGGGGGAAGCACCAGGGCGAGTAAGATAAAAGAACTGATATAGGTGGTGGGAAGAATTGATAATTAGTGTTATGGGGACATGTAAGAACATAAATTACAAGCACATAAAAACAAGTGTTGATAATGGGGGACTTTAACATCAATTTTTTAGTGCTGATAAAGGGACTATTTAATAGCACTAGAAAAACACTGATAAAGGGACCCCTTAACATCCCTTCTTGTGAACGATATTATAGGAAACTCGTTAAAATCACCCTCATTATTGGTTCTTCTATAGAACTAATGAAGCCCTTATATTATGTCAGTTAAAGGCCAAATTTTTACTAATGAAAGAGTATCCATGACCAAAATTATATTTCCCATTTAAAATATTTTTTTATGTTATTCGATAAATTTTATAAACACTTAATGAATCATCCAATACCTATATTGTATAATATGGTTTTAAATTTAATTATTTATAAACATTACTCACTTCCACATATGCAAGTGCATTATTTTAATGAGTTTATTTCATAACTTTAAAGAAATATTAAAAGAAACACCTCTTTAGTTGAAACTATGTGGAGATCATATAAATGTTTGTAGATTTTATTGTTTTATCATATATAGTACAAAACCTAGGTTTAGAAATTAATAGTGAATTCCCCACTCTTTCTATAAATCCAACCCATCCTCCCTTTCAACTTCACTCAAAACACATTGATCAGGATGTTACACTTCCTTTCCCTCTCTATATCCCTCAAGGTGATACAAATATCTTAATAATATCTACCTAATATTTTAGAATCACCCTATCAAGGTATGGGAAATTTTATTTCACCACTTTACTCAAAAACTTATTTATATTATGCCTTATGATTTTCAATTGATTAGGTTTGGATATTCTTTTACAAATTACTCTTACTTTACTTTAGTTTCATCAGTTATGATATATGCCTTTCATTCTCATTAAACCCTTACTTGAATCATTGCGTACCCATATTATGATGATAATTTATCTTGTGGTATTCCATGACAAACTGTTGTGTAGTGAATACTGATCCCCTTTTCCACTAATGGTTATTCACCTATAAGTACATATCATTATTTTATTGGGTATTTATATTTATTTAACCAAAAAAATTTAATAATGGGATTAAAATTGATTAAAATACATTCTTATATTGTATGATATATGTGGAACATGTATGCATGTATAGGATATGGATGTGATGGGTGGACATAGAAATATATAGACCAACAATATTTCGGGTAGTATTTTTATCTCATTAGATACCATTTATATTTCATGGAAGGATATCCTAATGACACTATGTTCTGATGTCTCTATATTTATCCTTGTTTTATGCTTATGATGTCATGTTTTATGTTTTTTCCACATTCCCATGATGACACTATTTTATTATCTTATATCACAATTAGATGATCATGTTTATGTTTCTCACCCCTTTTATTTAAACATGATATACCTACTAAATACCATGAATTACTTTCATCATGTTTTTATTTCATTATTTCCTTACTGAGATTTATATCTCACCCCTTTCTTATGTATATCCCCATGTTATCTCATTAAAATTTTAGAATATCAATGAAATTTTAATGGGATGTCGTGGATTTTTTAAATAATATATATTTGACCAATTTTCATGTTATCGTTTTCTATAGCTAATTTACCACAGACACTAGGCATCTTGATCTTCTGGGATTGTATTGTGTGTATATTTATTTAATAAAGTACTAATTAATTAGTGTTAAAATACTTGTTTTCATATTTTTTTATAAGAGTATTCTCTATTTAATTCTAGGGACCAGTATTGGAAAACCCCTGTGAAATTATTAACGATAAAACAAAAAAAAGGAAAACAGCCCAAAATTATTGTAATGTATAGATTAATTTGTGTCTAATAAAAAAATCTCTATCAGGATTTTTCTAGTGCTTGTGGATCTAGGATATTTTTATTTAGGGGTAATAAACCAATAAAGGATGTATTGGAATTGAATCAATTTTCACCTAGTGCATGATAACATGAACTTCCTACACACATAGTTTGACACTCATAGGGCATGTTATTTGGTAAATTAATATGCTCCACATGAACCATTATTAAGGGAACAATAATTCCCATAAAATTTTATGTTAGGAAATAGGTTATGGATAACTCAGATTGAAATTAAAAAAATCATAGGTTGATGAATATTTTTCATTTATGAGTTATCTCTTAGTGTTCTTGTTTTCCATTTTAGGTGTTTAATATTTTAAAATTTATCATACCAAATTTTCCCATTATTTATGTTAATGTAATGAAATAGTAGAAACCAAGGCACTAACCAATGTGAGTGGGAATGTAGTAATATACCAAATGAAATTCCCAACCTGATGGGATAACGAGTCGAGAACTTCATCATAATAATTTCTCAATTAACTCATGTTTTTAATAGAATAATGAATCAGGAAAAACACCCTAACCCCTTAAGAAAAAGAATTTTTAAATTGAGACCTTTATGTAACAAATGGATCTAACATTCAGTGGATATTTTGATCACTTAATCAAAGAAAAATTGATCAAATCCATTGAAATAATAATCTCTTCCCATAAATACTCTAAAAAGTAGGTCAATATAGTTTTTCACCATAAAGAGTGATAAAAAAATCAACGATTAATGTTGATCAAAATTATTAACCCTGGGGAGGATATCAAAGTGATGGAGAGGAAATAATTATGGAATTTCATTTTAAATAAATACTTTCCACACAAACTATTATTTAAAATGAAGAGGGATTTCTGTGGACCCATGAAAAAAGAATATAAATCTATCAGGGTGTATGAATAAAACATCCAAATACTGTCATGATATTCATCCAACATTTTCACTCACCATGAATAAAATTGTGTCTAATTCTTTGGTAGGATAAATCCGAGTCTAAAAAAATACATGTATATTAAATACATTGTATACTAAAAATAAATTTTTCGATTTTCCCCAAATGTTCAAAGTAGATCTTAGAATTAGAAGGGTATCATGGGTCTAGAGACAGGAAGTGGAAGATTAACATTAATTCTGGATGTATGATGGATAAATCTCAGGAGGGAAAGAAATTAAAACATCCCACTTATAAAAAGTGTGGGATGAAGAATCCAAAAAATTTCATGAAGGGGATAACCATAATATTTAGGTGTGGGAAAGAAGGGAAACCACATAAAAATTACCAATGGGATAATCCCACAAATTTTATAGAAGACATGAATGATTCAAACAAACCTCAACATATTTTCCAATTTTTCAAATAAAATTAATAATAACACTATTAAAATTAAGTCACCAGAACAACGGTTTATGAAAACTGATGCTGACACCTCTATGTATTATAGAGTATGGTAGATCTTATTCCATCACAACTAATAAGGTATATATTTACTATGATGTGGTGATAGGTACAACAGTTATTCATTTAAACATATAGAATTAAAATTTGACATTGGTTCTATAAATTGATTTATATCATGTATGTTTTTAGAACTATTAAAGCACCACCTCATAACATTGATGTTGAGTTATCAATGGATTTGTGAAATTGTTCAAATGTTGAATCCCAAGAATATAAATCCCCCCAAAAATTAATTGGTGTACTGAATTTCCCAAAAAAACATTTTCATAGTTCCTTTAACACAATTTCATGTTATTAATGGAATGTATTGGCTATTATAGTATAAATTAAACATAAAATAAAAATATATTGAATTCACCCTTTGTATTAAAATTCACCACTGAATTATATAAAATTATAAAGAGGATCATGAATCTACTTCGATATCATCATCTAAATCATATTTATTTTTACCTTATAATAAATCATATCTTGATCAAATTATTGATACTATAGAAAATATCATACTTAAATTCATTCACATTGAAATATAATTATCTTATTTGATTCCTCGAGAATTTCATGGTCCTCCTCCTAGCCAAAAGGCTAAGTTCTCAATCAAACATATCCATGGATATTTTACAATAGCCATGAACCCATATATAAAACAACTATTTAAATTCATGTGATAAAGAAGAAATTGATGGAGACTATAGATAAAGTGTTTATACTCATAAATTATTCACTACATGGTATAATAGTCCTCTTTTTTAAGAAAAAGGATGGGTCAATTCACCTAAACATTGATTATTGTCATCTCAGTAAGATCATGATAGTGAAAATTTGGAATCTACCACAGATTGGTGACTTATTCTATTAGCTACATGGAACCTAATACATCTTCAATGTGGATCATCAGTAGGGATATTATCATGTAATGGTTAAAAATGAGGATATCCCATGGAATAATTTTCATACAAGTTATGGGAACAACGAGTTCATAGTTTTATCATTTAGACTCACTAATTATCTAGTTATATCTATTGACATTATGAATAGAGTATTTAGGTATTACCTTGAAAATATTTTAGTAGTCTTTACAGAAAATATTATTATGAACTCCAAAAGTATGAAGAAACATGGGGAAATTTTTAATACATTACTAAAACAAATTTGATTAAATTTTATATGTAAATTACATTAAAAGTAATTTTGGATGAATAAAATAACATTCTCATGGTTTTTTATCATGGTTAATGGGATATTTATGGATTATTTTAGAAATTAGTTGTTAAAGGATGGTCTTATACCATTATCTATGACGGAAATAAATAGTCTCCTTGGATTATATGGGTAACTTTTTTAGAAAATTCTCATGGTATTCATAAAAACTAAACAAGATAACTGGGAAGGGAGTCAAATTTTTCTAGACTAATGAATGAAAATATACCTTTAAAGAGTTAAAAAGGTGGACCATGACTTCACCTATAATGAAATTACCCTCAAGTAGGGATGGATTTTTTATTCATAAAGATGCTTCCAAAAAGTTTTTGGGTTTTTTACTCATGAAACATGATATATTTATATCATATGCCTCTCACTAATTAATGTTCTATGATAAGATAATCACAACACATGATATAGAATTAGTTGTAGTGATATTGATGTAGAATATTTTGAAACATTATCTCTATGGGTAGAAGTGTGAAATATATACGGATTTTAAAATATGCATGTATATATTCACACAAAATTTCATCAATATTCACCAATGGAGGTGGTTATAGAGTATCAAGGATTAAAAATGTTTAATATATTATCATACTTGTATCCTGAACAATGTGGGGGTTTCTCTGAGTAGAAAGGATCTCACAAACCTTTACGTCATGAGGATTTCAAGGGATCTAATATTCTTGGTCATGAAATAGGTCAATCTAGGAATAATAAAAGGTACTTCATATTTACTTTCTAAAATAAAACATCAACCAGCAATTCATGAGAGGATCAAGGAGGCCATGAAATACAATGATGTTCTACAGAAAAATATTTGGAATATTCCATGGTTTAACTTTTTTAAAGATGGATTTATAAGGTTTGGAACTTGGATATGTGTAACATTAAAACTAGATCTAAAAAAGAACTTTTGGATAAATCCCATAGCTCATCCTTCCCCATTCATCTAGGAAGAAAAAAATTATATAGGGACATGAGTAAAAACCTCTAGTGGGATAACATGAATAGGGAGAATTTATAGTTAATATATCAATTTTTAGTATACCAAAACATCAAGGTTACATTATAAAAGTATAAGGGTATGATAAAACCATTTACCCTACTATAATGGATATAGGAAAAAAAAATTAACCATGGAATTACTCATAGGACTCTCAATACATCTAAAGGAAGGAATTACATATGGTTGGTAGTCGATCACCTTACTCGGTCATCAAATTTTATTTCCATTATGGAAGATTTATCTCATGAACAAATCACCATGATATACATAAGGTAAGCAGAAATATTTCAAGGATTTATACATTCTATTTTATATGATTGAAAAAAAGATGTTTACCTTGAGGTCATAAAGAAGAATTCACAAGATTTTGGATACATAGTTGTGTTATAGTACAATTGTTTCACCCTATAATGGGCCATAAGTCTGATAGATCCATTCCAAATCAAGGTGATATACTGAAATCATGTTAAATTGATTTCTATAGATGTTAGTATCAATATATTTCCCAATCATAGTCCAAGTATAATATCCACTATCATTTTTTCAATTTGTAACTTATGAGGATTTTTATGGGAAGTGGTATCACACTCCAGAAATCTGGGATGATGTTAGAGAGAACAAGCTTTTCAGATCTGATCTTATCCAAGATATGTCATAGATGGTCAAAACCATTAAATGTCTTATGAAATCCTTCCAATATTTATAAAAAATTTAATAAATCAATCATAAATTATATATAGAGCTTTAGGTCAGAGATAATGTGTCCTTCATATACCTCAATGTTTGAAAGTTAAGAGATTTTCGAAAAATGGAATTCTCTATGAAAAATAAACCATTCCCTTTTAAATCATTCATCGCATCAAAGTTGTATCCTATATACTAGAAATATAACCAAATGTATCACATATACATGATGTTTTCTATGTATACCTATTGAAGAATTACATACCAGACTCATCACATATATTAAATCGTGAGGTGGTTCTATTGGATAATGATTAATCATATTAAGAGAATCCATTGATTTTCTTAAATCCTATAAAAAAATTATTATCAAAAAAGAAAAATCACATGTTCAATGTATTGTGGTGGAATGAAAAGTTTGAATTAGAAACATGGGAACAGAAAGAGGCAATGAAACAAAAGTACCTTCACCTATTTTGGTTTATGAAATAAAAAATTATGTGTTAAATTTCTGAAGGGGGTAAGAATGTAAATACCTAAGTTTTTTTAAATTTAATTAACTTTTTTAAAAAAAGTGCTCCTTATTAAGTAATAATGTTATAGAAAACACATGCACTATATTTTTTATATTGGAACATTATAAGTTATATCATTTCATTATTAAAATTATGTGAAGCATCATAACTATTGATAATAAATCCATTAAACAATAACCCTTAATATTAGTGTATATTAAGGGTTATGATAAAGTCCAATTGAAACAGATGAAAGAAATTATGGAACCGAATAATAAGATCATACCCTATGAATCCCATTTATCATATCTTCATATGGAGTTGGAATAAATTAATATTTCCCTTATTAAAACCCACCAAATGAGCTTCAAAAACATGAGAATGGGATAAATACTTGATGCATAGGTATTACTTTCCCTATAGTGGTAATAAAAGAGGTTAATGGATACTTGGGGATTAGTCACCTTTCTCATAAAAATTTCATGACCTTAAAAACATCACATGAATGGGTCATGTACTTCGTAAGATCTATTCATGATCATGGAAATCCCATCCAACTAGCAATGTTGAAATCACCATGGATTCTCGACATGTACTGATGATCATGTGAATGATGGAAGATGAGCTCTGCCAATCATGCGACATTTCAATCAATAGATTTCTGATAGTTACCCAACCCTATTATAAAATAATAATATAAAAAAGTTATAATCCTCATGCGAAGGGGAGTTATATTTATTTTCTTGTGGAATTATTATATGGTTCATGTGGTCAGTTATAGGTCAAATGAAAATGCCTATAGATATGTCATATTTTCTATAGATAGCTATTAGATATGTTACCTACATCATGTGAAGGGTACCAGACATGTCTATTTGATCATTAAATGACATGATGGAAAACCGATCTATGAATGTTGTTTGATTTATAAAATAAAAAATAAATAAGGTGGTGGCATTAAATGAAATAGTTTTATCTTGTTTTTTTAATTTAAGGGTTTATGAACCTCACATGAATTGTTTTTTAATCACATAGAGGCCAATTTTCATTTTATATGAATCTAATTAAGGTCCCCAAACAACTCATCCTTGACCACCTGAAGGTCCTCTGGCATGCTAGTCAGATCTCATGAAGGGCCCCGAACATGATGGCCTAATTTTTTAAAGTCCATTTCAATAGTAATATTGATGATTAAAAATACATTTGAAAAGCCAGGAGTTCAATAAATATTGAAATTATGGAGTTATCTCATGACCTCCATTTATCATGTGACACAAATATGCCATCATAGATGACCCATAGCTAGCTCACGTGAAATGAATAATGTGATGATCCATACACAAAATGAAGCTTTAATGTGTGATTTAATAATGGTTTGAAGTTGAATAGCTCCAATGAGTTTACTAATATAAATCCCCCTAACATAGAAAAAACACACAAATTGGAACATAGTGGAATGAGAACAATTCCAGAGTACGGAAAGACACATTATCAAAAGTATTCCACTATTTAAGCCCCTGGAATGACTTAATGGATTTCAAGGTATTCCTATACAACTTTTATGACCACTATATTGATCACAAAAAGGACTTTCACCATAATGCTAAAATCACATGAAGGTGATTCTGCTTGGTGACGTGGTTACATGAGGCCTCAATAGGTTTGTTCCTGACAAAAGTTATAGAATTTATGAAATAAAGTATGAAAATAAAAGAATATTTATATAAAGATAGAGAATTTTTTTATTTGAGTGGGTTATGTGCTTCTCCTGATCTATTCATCGATCAAGCGATGACCTTTAGAACACTCAAGAAAATATTGTGTTGTCCTCTAGACATTTATGGAAGATACTGTCAATTACATTAGTCATGTTAACTGTTACATGGAATGTAACATCCCAGGTAAATAAAGAATAATACATTTTCATATTTATTAATATTTTCGAATTAAATATTAATTTTACTTTAAAGGGGTTTCTATGTTCGATAGCGTACCCGATACGCAACAAAGAGTTTCTTTGAAATCGTACGTTGCACACTAGTAATAAAATAATATAATTTTAAATGTTAGTTAACACGTAGCCATTGTACTGGAGGGAATGGATAGAAATAACTAAAATATTATTATATATGTTTGTTAAATGTTTTTACATTTATCTAATAAAGTATAAAGGCTTAAAATACGAAAAGAATTCAATTTTAGGCTTATATACTCTAATTTTCACGAAAGGTCCACTTATCAACATTTGATGGAGAACCGTCATTAAATATAGTTTTGGTCACTCTTATACATTCTATTGGACCAAATAAAACTCTTGTTTAGAATCGGGACATAAAATATTACTTTGTGTAATGTTTTTATATTTTTTCAACAAAGTTCATTTTTTAATGAATAGTGTAAAATGTTGTATTTTAATTCAAAACCTCTTTTTAATCTAATTTATTAAGATTATTAGATTAACTTTTGAATTGGTTTTAAATTAAAATTATAACATATTTTTACCTTTTAATCCAATGGTGGTCATTGGAATCAATATAACTTTGAAATTGGACTTAAACTGGTGTCAATCTTTTGATACTTATTGTTTCATAAAAACACGCTATTTGTTTTGATAGCGGGAATTAATTATTAAATTAATTAATGCAACTTATATGTTTTGAATTTTGGAAAATGGACTTCATTTTTAAATTCGGAATATCAAATATAGCTTAGGGTGATGTTTTTGTTTTTTTCTGAAAAACATCAATTTTTGATGAATAGTGAAACCGCAAAGTGGTGGTTACAAAATTTGATTTTTCGTTTAAATGGGACTTTACCACTTCTGTGTTTTGAATCTCAAAAATACAATTTAAATGATTTTCATTATTAAGTAAAATGTGGTTCAATGGGATTAAAATAAATTTTGGTGAATAGTAACTTTTATGTTTTATTAATCACGATTAAAGGTAATTAGTGTAATTTAAGGTCAAAATGATATTATAATAAAATGAAAATATCTTGACACTTGTCCTAACCCTATTGGATGATTTATGACCGACCAAGAAAACCCATGGGTCGATTTTTGGTACCCCATAGAGCCACTTGGGTATGATAATGACATTTATGCCTTTTATTTAAAGTTAATGTAAAAATGACACAAACATGAGATGTTTTACTAAACCAATTTTTACATGGGGTTATACAAGTTATATATCATACTATAAATATTCATTAGAAATCTAAAAATATTTCCTACATCATGATAGTTTTTTTATAATTTTTAGACATTAAATAAATTAAATTATTTAAGACACCATGATGATGCAGCGATTAACTCATTATTTAACGATTTAAATAAAATGTAAAGATAATGTAAAATCTAAGACCTACACATGTCCAAAACTTATTGGATGGGTATATTTCGAACCCTTATCACCTTATCCTCGAAACACATCAATGTGGGACCATTAATAACAGAAACTCATTCTAAAATAAAATAACATTTCCTTACTTTCCAAAAGTGCCCCTCCTCTCCTCTTATAAAAGGCCCCCACCTCTACCTCATTACCCACACTTCCAAAGCCTTTGGCTCGACCAACCCCTGATCATTTTGTCTCTCCACATCCCTCTATTACTCCTTGAAGCCTCAATTTCGGCAGAAGTCTTCCCAAGGAAGCCTTTGAGCTCAAACCAAAGAGAGTTACCCGATTATAAGGTAATGTCTTCACTTGAGTCCTTTTGTTTTATTTTGCTTCTCCAACCCCCTAGACTCTTTTTATTAATTTATTTTGTAACAACTCCAGTATCTTCAATATACTAGGATGTTTTAATAAGAAGATTTCGAGCTACACATATACAAACCTACGTCTAATGGTTAAAGAACATACTGTTTCTGTGGATGGCGAATTTCGGCCTCACGAAACGATGATTGTTCGATATTATTCTACCACCTTCAAAGGTCGCCATTAAGATGACACTATATTTATATATGATATATAATATGTTTATGTTTTACTTAAGCTTATGTATTTTTCATTTTGGGCATACTTTTATGGTTTCCATTATGGGTAATGTGATATCTTCATTTAAGGAAGTGCAGACTACCGCCCCCTCAAAGTGTTTTGATTCGTTAATTCCATATGTGGGATGTATAAAGGATTTATTTAAAGTTATTATACATGATGTTATACTGGAATTATAATATACCTCTATATCATTATTATTTCCTTCCATTAAAGTATGACAAAGAAATGAAAGTAGCATTCATGCGTACGTACGGCTTACCGTCTCCATGAACGGTGCATTTCATTTCTTATCCCCAAATGGAATGTACTATTATAAGTACATATATATAATGGATATATTTGATTTATGTTACATATAAATTATTAATATAATTCTGGAATTAAAATATACATACCTCTCATTTATTTTTAATTCCATTAATATGACATAGAAATGAAAGTAGCGTTCATGCGTACGTACGGCTTACCGTCTCCATGAATGGTGCATTTCATTTCTTACCTCTAAATGATTATGTGATATTATAAATACATGTATATGATAGATATATATGATATATATGATATCCCAATCAGGAATGTCATTCTGGATATAAAGAACATTTGACCACACGAACAACATGTAATCGTAAGAAGTCCACTTTGGACTTAAGAACCAAATATCGACAAAACAAACATTATTAACTTAAATGATTACATAATGTTTATAACATGGAAATAAGTGATATAAAAGGAATAATGAACTTGAAAAAGGTTCTTAAGAAAATAGAAATTAACTCAAGTTTATTATTCAGGACGTTAAGGAACGATTGAGTCAAGTCGGACCTGAGGTAAGGGACTTCGTCTCAATATCCTTTCATTGAGGAATATTTCATTTTATGCACAACTTTCTTTTGTACGGTGTATAAAACCCTTTGACTTTTACTTTTATACAAAAGGAATCTTTTTCTATGAAGCATTTTACAAAATGACAGAAATGAATTTTTCTTTTAATGTACGCGGTGACAATGACCTTTTTCTGCCGCCGCGGGTATTATTTGGTCTTTGGCTTCCTCAACAAGCTGTAATGTTTTTAAAATAAAATTAATACCATATACTCTTTTATGTATTTTGGTATTGAAAATGGTTTTGATAAAGGATTCTATTATGTCAATATATTTAAATGATATATTGTGATTGAAATGTGGAAATGTTATCAATCCTTTATATTGGTTTTATGTTTTATGATTTTATATTGGTACTTGGACATTTTACGGGTGGTTATGTGATAAACCATATGACGGGTGGTGTCGTGAATACCAGGACGGGTGGTTACATTATAACCTCCAATGCATTGGGTATGGAAGTCGGCCGTATGGCTATTCCATTAAGTATGTATGGAATTTGGCCGAATGGCTATTCCATTAAGTGATATGTGTGGAAGTTGACCGTATAGTAATTCCACTTAAGTATGTTTATGTCCCAAGTTACCTTTATATGTTATGTGTTCTTTATATGGGTTTTATGGTAATATTTTGGTTACAAAAGGGTATGTAATGATCTTTTATTCATTGAAGAGTTTTTACTACTTCATAAAGGTGAAAAGTATTACTTTGATAAAGTTTACATGGTTTACATTTTGTTTTGATAAAATAACAGTTTTCATTCTTTGTGTATCCCTTACTGAGCTCTTCATGCTCACCCCAAGTTTTTTTGAAATGTTTTTCACATGGCCTAATGTGGAATAGGGTCAAGGATGGGATCAAGGGAAAGTCATGCTATATAAAACTTGGAACTAGACATGTTTCTTTTTTAGAGTTTTTTTAATTCTATGGAAACTTGGTAGAAGTGTCTACTTTGTAAATCTTTTGAGATGTAATAGTTATGTCCTAATTCTCTAAAACTCTAAACCTGAAAAGATCCTCAATGTGAATTATTCATTTAATTCAATATTAAGTAAGGTTTAAGGTCGGGGCCTTATAGTTGGTATCAGAGGTCGGTTTAGACAAATTTAAAAGTTAGAAAATTGTTAAATTATAAGTTAATTTATGGTATGAATGGAATGATATAGCATTTAAAGATTACCATGTTGCTTCGCCTAAGATATTTCTGTGTTCAGAATAGTTTTCAGTAGAGGAAACAAAGCAGCTATTTTGGGACGACATCAGGAGGAAGACAACCTTCCAAATCAGCAACCTGAGATGGTCAGAATCGGAACTGAACAGTTTGTTGCAGTGATGGCACAGTTGAATCAGGCTATAAATGGTGGTGGTATCCATGCATGAGATCAGCCAGATCAACCGCAGAGGAACATGTCAGTGGTGGAACATTTCATGAGGCAACATCCCCCATCATTCAGAGGATAATCTGACCCCGTACAAGCTGAAGGGTGGATTAAAGCATTTGGAGAAGATTTTTGAGGTCATGGGGTGTTCAGAACATCAAAATGTTAGTCTTCCTGTTTACCGTTTTGAAGGTGAAGTTGATCAGTGGTGGTCGATGGTAAAAAATATCAGGGATAGTGATGAGATTGAGGATCTTCACTGGGACGAATTCAAAGGTATGTTTCTTGAGAATATTTTCCTAAGGCTGTTCGACTTAGAATGGAAAATAAATTCTTAGAATTGAGGCAAGAGGAAGACTCAGTGGCTGCCTATGAAGAAAATTTCACTCGATTGGCAAGGTATGCTCCAAACATCATACAAGATTTTGATAGTAAAATAAACCATTTTTACTCAGGGTTAAAGCCAAAGTATCGAAGGGCTTTAGCTTCTCGTGAATTCAAAAGTTATGAAAAACTTGTTCGATGTGCGGAGAAGGTGGAAATGGAGTTTGCCGATGATCAGGTGTTCTATGACAAACAGCGGAATTAGAGGTCTAGTTGGAAGGAAAAGGGGAAGAATTCATCAAAGAAGCAAGGAGATAAGAAAAAAAAATATCCATCCTGTGAGAAGTGTGGTAAAATTCATCTTGGAGAATTTTTATCCAAGTCTGGTAAGTGCTTTCGGTGTGGTAAGTCTGGTCATATTGCTCGTAACTGTAAGGAAGTTGATCAAGCAGGAAATGAAAATCCAGCGGTAAGATGTTTTAAGTGTAATGAAATGGGTCATTATGCAAATGAGTGTCTAATGAAGAACTCAACTGGGGGAAAGCAGCCAGACTACAAACAGAAAGGGGTGGTGAAATCCTTTGCAACAACCTCAACAGATGTTGGGCCATCGAATGAAGTGGTATCAGGTACACTGTTTGTTTGTTCAGATTATGCCAATGTGTTGTTTGATTCAGGGTCTACACACTCTTTCATTTATGAGAAGTTTTCTTTTAAATTGGAAATTCCATCTCAAGATATGAATCCTGAACTTAGGGTAAAAACTCTCGGAGGGGACGTTGAGACAAAAAGGAATTATAAGAACCTTCCTATCCTTGTGTGTGGAAATAATCTACCAGCAAACTTTATTGTTTTTCCTCTAGTAGAGTTTGATGTTATTTTGGGCATGGATTGGCTTTCTGTTTATCATGCTAAGATTGACTGCAGAGCTAAAATGGTTTCTTTTCAGAATGATTTTCAGTTTGTGTACAAGAATGAACCGTTGATTTTGATTACATATCAGGAAGTTGAGAAACTAGTAAAATATGGGAATGAATGTTACCTTGCACATATTTTTGAAAATAAGAGAACTATTCAGATTAATGATGTGCCAGTGGTAAATGAGTATCTTGATGTTTTTCCTGATGAGTTGCCTGGTATTATTCATGATCGGGAAGATGAATTTACTGTTGACTTAGTTCCTGATTCTAAGACAATTTCAAAACCCCCTTATCGAATGGCTCAAGTTGAAATTTTAGAGTTAAAGAAGCAATTGTAGAAGTTATTAGATAAAGGTTTCATTCGACCTAGCACATCACCATGGGGTGCTCCTGTCTTGTTTGTTAAAAAGAAAGATGGCTCAATGAGACTTTGCATTGATTATAGAGCCTTGAAAAATATTACTGTTAAGAAAAGTATCATTTGCCTCATATCGATGATTTGTTTGATCAGCTCCAAGGAGCTCAGTATTTTTCGAAGATTGACTTGAGGTCGGGGTACCATCAGTTGAAAGTAAAAGAAGCAGACGTTCCGAAGACTACGTTATGTACTAGATATGGACATTATGAATTTTTAGTTATGCCTTTTGGGTTAACCAATGCACCTACTGTATTCATAGACCTTATGAATAGAATTTTCCATGAGTTCATGGATAATTTTGTGGTTGTTTTCATTGATGATATTTTGGTGTTTTCTAAAAGTAAAGAAGAGCATGAAAGTCATTTAAGGGTTATCTTGCAAACCTTAAAAGAAAAGAAACTATATGGAAAATTCAGCAAATGTGAGTTTTGGTTACAACAAATTTCTTTCCTGGGTCACATTGTTTCAAAAGATGGTATAACTGTTGATCTTACTAAAACAAAAGTTGTTGAAGAATGGCCAAGACCCACAAATGTAACTGAGATCCATAGTTTTTATGGTTTGGCAGGTTACTACTGAAGGTTTGTTGAAACGTTTTCACAGTTATCTAGTCCAATGACTAATCTAACTCGTAAGGGTGTTAAGTTAATCTAGATAAAAGAATGTGATGATTGTTTTTAGGAGTTGAAAAGAATATTTGTGAATGCTCCAGTTTTTGAACTTCCTTCCAGGAATGGTGAGTTTGTTATATATAGTGATGCTTCGTTGTAGGGACTTGGTTGTGTCCTTATGCAGAATGATCAAGTAATTGCTTATGCTTCACGTCATTTGAAAACTCAAGAGGTAATTTACCCAACACATGATTTGGAATTAGCTCCTCTTGTTTTTCTTTAAAAATTTGGAGGCATCATTTGTATGGAGTAAGGTGTGAAATATAAACTGATCACAAAATTTTAAATTATATATTCTCTCAGAAATAATTAAACATGAGACAGAGGAGATGGCTGGAATTAATCAAGGATTATGATTGTACAATTTACTACCATCCAGGAAAAGCAAATAAAGTGGTCGATGCTTTGAGTCGAAAAAGTAATGCTTCATTAACCATGCTACATTTGGAATGAGATCCTTTGGTTTTTGATTTGATTAACTTTGGCATAGAAGTTGTTGGTACAGGAATTTCTTCTGTTTTGTTTCAGGTATCAGTGAGATCATCCCTATTAGATAGAATTAAGCAAGCACAGAGGAAAGACAGTGAGTTGCAGAAAAAGGTAGATCTGGTTCAGAAGGGTATGTTGCCTGAATTTAACATTGATCGTGATTGTGTTTTGAGATTTGGGAAGAAGATTATGTGTGCCTTCTGATTCATTGTTGAAGAATGAGTTGTTATGTGAGGCTCATAGTTCCCCATTTTCCGTTCATCCTGTCAGTACTAAGATTTACAGAGATCTGCGGGAGTGTTACTGGTGGGATAAAATGAAAAGAGATATTGCTGATTTTACTGTGAAGTGTTTGACTTGTCAGCAGGTTAAAGCAGGGCGGAAGTTACTGAAAGGGATGCTTCAGCCTTTACCAGTGCCAGAGTGGAAATGGGAGAATATATCCATGGACTTTGTTGTGGGATTACCGAGGACATCTCGAGGTAATAATGCAATCTGGGTTATTGTTGATCGGTTGACTAAATCTGCTCATTTCCTTGATATACGAGACACTTTTTCCCTATATCAACTTTCCCGTTTGTATCTTAAAGATATAGTCAGGTTACATGGAGTTCCTCTCTCCATTGTATCTGACCGTGATCCCGGGTTTACTTCTAACTTTTGGAAAGGCCTTCAGAAGTCATTGGGTACTGAATTAAATTTTAGTACAGCTTTTCATCCTCAATCAGATGGGCAGTCAGAACGAACAATTCAGACCTTGGAGGAGATGCTACGAGCTTGTTCGATGGATTATCAGGGAAGTTGGAACCAACATCTTTATTTGGATGAATTTTCATATAATAACAGTTTTCATTCCAGTATACAGATGGCACCATTTGAGGCATTATATGGGAAACAGTGTCGAACTCCATCATTTTGGGATGAAGTGGGTAAAAGGAAGCTGATGGGAACAGAATTGGTAGAAGAGATGGCAGAAAAAGTTTAGTTGATTCAGAAACACATGAGAACAGCTCAGAGCAGGCAGAAGAGTTATGCGGATAACAGAAGGAAGGATCTATCTTTTTAGGTAGGTGATCATGTTTTCCTCAAGGTTTCTACATGGAAAAGTGTGATGATATTTGGTAAGAAAGGAAAGCTGAGTCCAAGGTTCATTGGACCATATGAAATTCTGGAGAGAGTTGGATCAGTTGCATACAGAGTGTCATGACCTCCAAGTTTATCTCAGGTACACAATGTTTTTCATGTTTCGATGCGGATAAAGTATATGCCAGATTCATCTCATGTTTTGAGTCCAAAGGTAGTTCAGCTGGAAAAGAACCCATCTTCTGAGGAACAACCGGTCCAGATTCTTGACCACATGGAGCAGGTGCTACGGAATAATGTGATTCATCAGGTAAAGGTTTTGTGGAAAAACCATATGATTGAAGAGGCAACATGGTAATAGGAAAATGCTATGAGGGATAAATACCCCCACTTATTTTGATAAGTGAATAAAATTGCGAGGACGCAATTCCCAAAAGGGGGGGAAGGATGTAACATCCCAGGTAAATAAAGAATAATAAATTTTCATATTTATTAATATTTTCGAATTAAATATTAATTTTACTTTAAAGGGGTTTCTATGTTCGATAGTGTACCCGATACACAACAAATAGTTTCTTTGAAATCGTACGTTGCACACTAGTAATAAAATAATATTATTTTAAATGTTAGTTAACACGTAGACGTTGTACTGGAGGGAATGGATAGAAATAACTAAAATATGATTATATATGTTTGTTAAATGTTTTTACATTTATCTAATAAAGGATAAAGGTTTAAAATATGAAAAGACTTCAATTTTAGGCTTATATACTATATTTTTCATGAAAGGTCCACTTATCAACATTTGATGGAGAACCGTCATTAAATATAGTTTTGGTCACTCTTATACATTTTATTGGACCAAATAAAACTCTTCTTTATAATCGGGACATCAAATATTACATTGTGTAATTTTTTGGTATTTTTCTGATAAAGTTCATTTTTTAATGAATAGTGTAAAATGTTGTATTTTAATTCAAAACCTATTTTTAATATAATTTATTAAGATAATTATATTACCTTTTCAATTGGTTTTAAAGTGAAATTATAATATATTTTTACCTTTTAATCCAATGGTGGTCATTGGAATCAATTTCACTTTGAAATTGGACTTAAACTGGTGTCAATCTTTTGATACTTACTGTTTCATAAAAACACGCTATTTGTTTTGACAGCGGGAATTAATTATTAAATTAATTAATGAAAATAATATGTTTTGAATTTTGTAAAATGGACTTCATTTTTGAAATCGGAATATTAAATATAGATTAGGGTGATTTTTTGGTTTTTTTCTGAAAAACTTCAATTTTTGATGAATAGTGAAACCGCAAAGTGGTGGTTACAAAATTTGATTTTTCATTTTAATGGGACTTTACCACTTCTGTGTTTTGAATCTCAAAAATCCAATTTAAATTATTTTCATTATTAAGTAAAATGTGGTTCAATTGGATTAAAATAAATTTTGGTGAATAGTAACTTTTATGTTTTATTAATCACGATTAAAGGTAATTAGTGTAATTTAAGGTAAAAATTATATTATAATAAAATGAAAATATCTTGACACTTGTCCTAACCCTATTGGATGAGGTATGGCCGACCAAGAAAACCCATGGGTCTATTTTTGGTACCCCATAGAGCCACTTTGGTATGATAATGACATTTATGCCTTTTATTTAAAGTTAAAGTAAAAATGACACAAACATGAGATGTTTTACTAAACCAATTTTTACATGGGGTTATTCAAGTCATATCTCTTACTATAACTATTCATTATAAAGATACAATAATTTCCTACATCATGATATTTTTTTTATAATTTTTAGACATTAAATAAATTAAATTATTTATGACACCATGATGATGCAGCGATTACCTCATTATTTAACGATTTAAATAAAATGGAAAGATAATGTAAAATATAAGACCTAAACATTTCCAAAACCTATTGGATGGGTAGATTTAGAACCCTTATCACCTTATCCTCGAAAAACATCAATGTGGGACCATTAATAACCGAAACTCATTCTAAAATAAAATAACATTTCCTTACTTTCCAAGAGTGCCCCTCCTCTCCTCTTATAAAAGGCCCCCACCTCTACCTCATTACCCACACTTACAAAGCCTTTGGCTCAACCAAACCCTTCTCATTTCGTCTCTCCACATCCCTATATTACTCCTTGAAGCCTCACTTTGGGCAGAATTCTTCCCAAGGAAGCCTTTGAGCTCAAACCAAAGGGAGTTACCCGATTATAAGGTAATGTCTTCACTTGAGTCCTTTTGTTTTATTTTGCTTCTCCAACCCCCTAGACTCTTTTTATTAATTTATTTTGTAACAACTCCAGTATATTAAATATACTAGGATGTCGTTATAATATGCTTTTGAGCTACACTTACACACACCTACTCATTTTTGGCAGACCTTTATGGTTTCCATTATGGGTAAATGCGATATCTTCATTTAAGGAAGTGCGGACTACCGCCCCCTCAATGTGATTTGATTCGTTAATGCCATATGTGGGATGTATAAAGGAGGTATTTAAAGTTATTATATATGAAGTTATACTGGAATTATAATATACCTCTATATAATTAATATTTCTTTCCATTAAAGTATGACAAATAAATGAATGTAGCGTTCATGCGTACATACAACTTACCGTCTCCATGAACGGTGCATTTCATTTCTTATCCCCAAATGTAATGTACTATTATAAGTACATATATATAACAGATATATATGATGTATGTTACATCTAAATGATTAATATAATTCTGGAATTAAAATATACATACCTCTCATTTATTTTTAATTCCATTAATATGACATAAAAATGAAAGTAGCGTTCATGCGTACGTACGGCTTACCGTCTCCATGAACGGTGCATTTCATTTCTTACCTCTAAATGATTATGTGATATTATAAATACATGTATATGCTAGATATATATGATATATATGATATCCAAATCAGGAATATCATTCTGGATATAAGGAACCTTTGACCACACGAACAACATGTAATCGTAAGAAGTCCACTTTCGACTTAAGAACCAAATATCGACAAAACAAACATTATTAACTTAAATGATTACATAATGTTTATAACATGGAAATAAGTGATATAAAAGGAATAATGAACTTGAAAAAGGTTCTTAAGAAAATAGAAATTAACTCAAGTTTATTATTCAGGATGTTAAAGAATGATCGAGTCAAGTCGGACCCGAGGTAAGGGACTTCGTCTCAATCTCCTTTCATTGAGGCATATTTTGTTTTATACACAACTTTCTTTTGTACGGTGTATAAAACCCTTTGACTTTTACTTTTATACAAAAGGAATCTTTTTCTATGAAGAGTTTTACCAGACGACAGAATGGAATGTTTCTTTTAACGTACGCGGTGACAATGACCTTTTACACCGCCGCGAGTATTATTTGGTCTTTGGCTTCCTCAACAAGCCGTAATGTTTTTAAAATAAAATAAATACCATATACTCTTTTATGTATTTTGGTATTGAAAATGGTTTTGATAAAAGATTCTATTATGTCAATATATTTATATGATATATTGTTATTGAAATGTGGAAATGTTATCATTCCTTTATATTGGTTTTATTTTTTATGATTTTATATTGGTACTTGGACATTTTACGGGTGGTTACATGATAAACCATATAATGGGTGGTGTCGTGAATACCAGGATGGTTGGTTACGTTATAACCTCCAATGAATTGGGTATGGAAGTTGGCCGTATGGCTATTCCATTAAGTATGTATGGATGTTGGCAGAATGGATATTCCATTAAGTGATATGTGTGGAAGTCGACCGTATGGTTATTCCACTTAAGTATGTTTATGTCCCAAGTTACCTTTATATGTTATGTGTTCTTTATATCGGTTTTAGGGTAATCTTTTGGTTACAAAAGGGTAATTAATGATCTTTTATTCAGTGAAGAGTTTTTACTACTTCATATAGGTGAAAAGTATTACTTTGATAAAGTATACATGGTTTTTTTTGATAAACTAACAGTTTTCATTCTTTGTGTATCCCTTACTGAGTTCTTCATGCTCACCCCAAGTTTTTTTGAAATGTTTTTCACAGGACCTAATGTGGAATAGGGTCAAGGATGGGATCAAGGGAAAGTCATGCTATATAAAACTTGGAACTAGACATGTTTCTTTTTTAGAGTTTTTTTTTATTTTATGGAAACTTGGTAGAAGTGTCTACTTTGTAAATATTTTGAGATGTAATAGTTATGTCCTAATTCTCTAAAACTCTAAACCTGAAAAGCTCCTAAATGTGAATTATTCATTGAATTCAATATTAAGTAAGGTTTAAGGCCAGGGCCTTATATGGAAAGTCCTTAGGTCATGTCATATGGTTTAGAATAATTCCTCTAATCATGTTAACCCAATCATGGGATGGCCTCTTGACATGTAATCCAAGTTATATGATTCCCTCTAAAAATGTCAGTAAGATCACATGAGGTCCTCCAGATATGTAAAAACAATCATGAAAAGTACAACATACAAGTCAGATAGTTCATGTGTACCCTACAAACACGTCATTTGGTTCACTTGAAGTCCTCTGGACACATCAACCAGATAATTTGATAGCCTAGATACATGTCATCCAAGTCACACGACACACATTGAACATGTCTGCAGGATCATAAAAAGTCCTCTAAACATGTCATCTGGTCCATGAAAATTATTCCATAGCATTAAAATTAATCAAAAAATAACCCCCACACATGTCTACATTGACCATGTTAGGATAACTGGACATTTCAAGAAGAAACCTCTATACATGTCAAGTATATATCAATGGAAATTTCAGGAAGACACCCTAGACATGCATGGCTGACACCCTGAGACATGTGAGCCTTGTCCAGTTGAAATACTATGGCTTGTTCCCTTGAACCATTTGAACCACAAACTATGACTCATTGGATGTGAATTCCACCTTTAATCTAAAAAGTTTTTATAATGGACTAGGTATATGCACTAATTATTAGATCTTCAAACCACTCCTGTAACCCAGCCTCTATTTATCATTGGCTATGGGTCAAATATCTTCTAATTAGAATACACATTGTCGTAATCCATTCCATATCCCAAAACATCAAGCTCATGCGACCAAAACTATCCCATGAGTCTATCATCCTTCCCATTCCATTAGAGGATATGAAATCGGATCATACATCAGCATACACTTTCTTGCAAGTCCTTGATATTTCATTTATTCCTGTTCATAAGAACCAACCCCTATGGCACCATAATTCATCCTTATCCCTTAGTGGATTGAGAATATAGTCGAACTACAAGAAAACTGATTCATAATATAGGTACGGTAGATCGGATTCTATCTTAAGGTTCAAGATCTATATGATACTCATCATTAGGGACTCCCCAATACATAATTATTATATCCATATTCATGGAGTCTAAATAATTATTATCCCTTATTTCTCACACCAAGAATGACTCACATGGGCTTAGGGAATTTCAATGACCATTACATTACCAACCTCAAATTCCCCTAATTAGAAAAACTCTATATGTTTTCCTAATTCAATGACACAATTAAAATGCCTCTATATCTAGACATTCACCATGGTTTATGTCCCAAAGGGATCCCCCTATCAGTTAACTCTTGGTAAATTACCATCATATGTACTAATTATTTATTTATAACCATCAGTGGGTTGAGGGAGGAACAAACTATGAAGACTCTAATTCGAGTTATAGGAAGGATACACATGATGCCTTCTTAAGGATTGAGCTCCATACTCTATACCTAGGTTCCCTCAGATACATCCTTTACATATGATTTGAAACTATTTGGCGTGAGCCTAAATGAAAATAATTGTTTTCATTCCATTTTTTATAGGATATGTTAGAATACTCTTGGAGGTTTAATCTCATTCACAAAATACCAATCGCCTTCTGGGATGACATTAAACATGAGAGTTCATGTTAATATTGCTTTAAAACATAAGTAGCTACCAATTTCTATGAAATAATGAGACATATTTAAAGAACCTAAGATACATACATATGATATCATTAATAGAACCACCTTTATGTATAGAAATTGTAACAACCCAAACTTTTATAAACAAAATTTAAATCTTATTATAGTAATTTCATATAGTATAAATCTCATAAAATCAATTAGAACCCATATTAAATTATTTTTAAATGAAAAATTAATGAAATAATAAGTATTTATAGATGGTAATAAAGCTATAAAGATGAAATAGTAAATTGACATTAAGAATAGTAATATGACCCTTATGAATAGTAATCCTACCAAATGAATAGTTAACTCATCCATTAAATAATAAATAAAATTTTGGTACATTATAATTCAAAATATGAAATAATTATATCATTGAATAAGTAAGTAAATATTTTAAAAATTATTAATTAAGTGTCGTCATTTTTGTTAGTCATAAATATTTAATTACAATTTTATGATTATTTTGGTAATTTAAAATAAATTTTTCCATAAAATGTATTCGTAAATTAATATTCTGAATTCTTATAACTTTAAGACTCTTTTATGAGACCTTATGTAATTTTGAGTGTTATAAAATCAGTTATAATTTTAAAATATGTATTTTTCAAGAAAATGATGATTTTAATTAAAAATTAAATCACTAAAATTTAGAAATTTATTTTCATAAAATGGATTTCATTTTTTAATTACACATTTCAATGTATTGTTCAGGTAAATTTTTGGTATTTTTCTAAAATACATGAATTTTTTTATGAATAGTAAAATTTGATAATGTACAATAACAGCTAAATTCATGAATTATTGAGTCAGAGATGGAATAAGGATAATGTGAGAGCTATATATCAAAATATACTTAGTTATTTTAATATATTTAGAGATAATTCTCAAAATATTCATATAAATGAGCTAAAATAATAAAATAATAATTATAATTATGAGAAAGCACCCCTCTCCACCACTATAAATACCACCCCTCAACACCTATTTCCCTCAATCCTATCAAGCAATGTTCATTTCACAAGTTATTACCAATACTCTTCCCAATAACCTTATCATGTCCAAGAACTATAGGTCTCATCAAAAACCAAAACCTTCTCCGAAAGGAGGTTCTCAAGGAGGAGAAATTCAATAGGTAAATTCCTCCTTCTTTTCTTTTAATTTCATGTCATGTATTTTTAATTTTTTTGTCTCCTAACATTACTTCATAAAAATGGAATGATAAATCCAATAACATATATATAATAAAATTCTATCATGTTAATGTAATATCCATCCTTAAACTCCACACTCTCTTTTATTCAAAAAATGAAATCGACACTCGTGATGTGTCAATTTACCGACATCGTGGGTGATGCACATTAATTATACATTAAATATTTCAAGGATATTAATTAAAAAATGGTTGAAATATGTTTTAAAATGTATTTTACAATTCTATTTATGTTCTCGAACTAAAATATATACATAATACTAATTGATAAAACGATACATGTTCGGTGTGATAATAAAACTGCCAAAATTAACCAAAAATTATCATCGTTAACTTTTATCTAATGATTCATATTCATACCATATAACCAAATTATTTATAAGATAATTTAAAATTATTTAATATCATTAATAACATATAATAAAAGTTAAATATATTTATTTTCATTTTATACGAACTTCCATTCATGTATACAAGTGAACTGATCATGAAAACTAAGAAAACAAACACTCCTGAATGATTAAATTAAACTCTATAACTCATCGAAAAATCCCATAAATGAAAATAATAAAAACATAATGAATAAAATAAATTTATAAAAGGTTCATTATTTGTTAAGTAATTAATAAAATATGATTATACAAGATATTTAAGGGAATAAAACATCCGGACATAATGTAATGGTAATTCTCGAACTCAACTCTCTTTCTTTGGGGTCTGCCTATTTTACTAAATTTTCTATATGGATATTACATAAATTTAATTTATTCATAATTATATTAACTTTTTATAGATAAACATATTTTTTACTTGTGTTTATGATAAACATAATTTTTCCAAAAATAACCCTTCTTTTAAGAAAACACACCTTTTACTTCTCAAGATTATTTCTCTTATACTCAAGGTTGATGATTCTTATGTCAAGTATGTTACTACATGTTTAATTTGGGAACCCAATGTTTATGAATTAATAGTTTACTAAATTATACATATTCATTTAAATTGGTTATTTTATTTCCAATATTGATATATGTTCTATGTTTCAAGCATGATAATGTAAAAGTTATAATGTGATGGGTGCACACGAAACTATATTTCTCTGCAATTCAATATGTATTATGATTTATATCAATAGAAAATTGAAATGTTAATAAACATGAAACTAGATTTGTTTACAACTATGTGTGGTAGTGGACCACTATGCCGTGTCGTTTCATTTTTATGAATTGTTGCATTCCATGATTTTATCTAATTCTTCCTCTAATGATTATGATTATGATGATATGATCATGCTCACACCATGTTATATTGTTTCATGTTATTATCTATCATCTTACTCGGATTTTATCTTGCCCCTTTATTAAATATATATTCATGGGTAACTACTTTTACTAAGGATATTTCAAGGGCCAATAATAATTTTGAGAAGAAGTAATTAAATAAATGTTTATGTTTTATTTTTTAAATGTTATGTATGGTCTAAATTATCCCAAGACACTAAAAGTTGGGATCTTGGTCATGTTATTATTTTATGTTTAAAATTATGTAATATTGATGTATGAAAAGTCAAGGTCACTAATGTTGGTATCAGATCTATGTTATTTAATTTGGGAATTATGATTAGAGAACATGAGTGAAAACATTATTTATGAGACTAAGTACATGTAGGAACCCAATAATCATTATCTTAGAATATGATAAAAATAGGGATCACACAGGATATTCCTTTAGTCAAAATTTCATAAATTAACAAATTATTTATTCATGGCTTATTGGCTTATATTTTGTTTTAACCATTTCTATTTTTGAAAATTGTGGGAACCAGAAGAAACTGGGCAACAACCTGTGCCGGGGACAATACCATGATTTCCTAAAAGACGTCCCCAATGCATTGGGAGGTGGAGTTTAAAAAAAATCTTACCCAGCTCACTCATGTTATTAATATTAACCTGAATAATTTGGAACTTCCATATTCAAATAAGAGGGAGAAACTGGTTGTTGAGTTTTTTATGTAGAAATGACCACTAAATTTTAGTGAATATTCTAACCCACGAGTTGCAAAATAGTGGTTCAAATCAATATATAATATCTTTTATGTTCTTCACTGTTTTGAGATGGAGATAGTGAATTTTTTCATTTACCATTTTTATGGAGAGTCCTATCAATGGTGGGATTTCATTAAGAACACCAAACTAGAGGATGAAATTGAATAGATGGAGTGTGAATACATTAATATAATGTTTCTTAAAAATTATTTCCTTTGAACTCTTCATACAAATATTGATAGAGAATTCATTATCCTGAAGAAAAAGGAAGGTGAATCTATCCCAGCCAATGATGAAAATTTCAAAAGGAATTGAAGGTATAATTTCAATATTTTTATCAAAAATGATATAAAAATTAATGTATTCTTTACTGGTTTAAAACCACACCTTCTAAAGTCTCTTTTTATTTGATACTTTTGGAGTTGTGAAGAGGTTTTTTAATGTGCTACAAAGTGGAGATTTAGTTTGGTAAATGGGCCTAATTTTTATGTTGATATGAAACACAATATGAAGTTTCAAGATGAATGATCTATGAGAAATTTGAGAAAAAAACTCAACCACCCACATGTCAAAAAAATTAGGATGAAGCGTCCTGGGAATTGCTTCAATGGGACCAGTAAATGCTTTAAATGTGGGAGAGAAGTCCAACAAGATCATGAATGTTAAAAATATATGAAGAATAAAGAAAATGTGGTGGGGGAAATGAGATCACCACCCATAGTCCAATGATACAGCTATAGAGAGAGAGGGAATTGTACATTCCAGGGTACTAAACCTCAAGTCCTAGAGGGTAATCAGTGTCAAAAAAACAAAATCCAAAGGAACAAGGGAAATCTTATTCCATTAGTACTACTACAGTATAGAAATAAAATGATGTCCTAAATGGTACACTTCCTATTCACTCAAGAATGTAGAATCTCTTATTTTATTCTAGTTCTACGAATTCCTTGAATCTTGCATGTTTTCTAGAATTATTGAATTGAAGCCCTGAAACCTTGAATTAGAGATATCTGTAAAAACACCTAGTGGGGAAATCACTGAAGCCAAAGTGCTAGACTCTTCTCATGTTGTCATATATGGGAAGAATCTTCCATTGAATATCATATTACTTCCCTTGGTGGAATATGATGCTATATATGGAATGGATTTCCTCCCTTTATATATATAACATATAATCTATCAATAAAAAGATATAAATTTTCATATTCCAAACCAGCCCATGCTCCTCTATATATTCCAAGAAGATCATGAACCTCCTTTTGAAAATTGATCAACGTTGTGGGTGTTGATTCCCTATGAAAAATCATACCTCCCTAAAATAGTTGATTCAAAAGAAGTTATGAAAATAAGAGAATTACTCTTCGTGAGGGAATACAGAGTTGTATTTCATGAATAGTTACTAGGACTTCCCTCTAGATTATGAGGTAGATCTGAAAATATAACTAATACAAGAATATATTCTTATATCAATTTGTCCCTATATGATGGATTCTATCGAACTGGAGTAGTTAATGAAGTGCCTATAAGATAATTTTGGAAAAGGGTTTATATTCCCTAGTGGATCACCTTGGTTTGTGATAGTGATATTTTTTAAGAAGAATGATAGATCAATGAGGTTGTGTATTGATTATCATGAACACAACAAGATCACCACAAATAACAAGTATCCTCTTCCGGGGCTTGATGACTTCTTTGATTAGTGATTAGTAGGTTATTAAATCTCAAATGTGGATATCTATTATGGATATCATAACCTAAAGGTAAATGAGGAATAAATTCAAAATAATTCCTTCCATACAATGTATGGGAACTTTTAGTTTCTAGTGATTGTCTTTGTTCTTACTAATTCGCCTATAATCTTTATGGATTTTATGAATATAGTATTTATACATTACCATGAAAAAAAATTCTAGTATTTATCGATGATATTGTAATATACTCCACAATAAATGAGGATCAAGAAGAATATATAAGGATTTTTTTGTGACATTAATAAAGGAGATTTTGTACACCAAGTTCAGAAAGTGTGACTTTTTTATATAAGAGGTCACATTCTTGGGACATGTGATCACAAGTGATGGAATTTATGTACACCCTTCACACAAAAAAAGCAAATTGAGTAACGACCTAGACCCTCTAATACCACAGAAATATATAGTTTTCTTCAATTATATGGGTACTGCTAGTTATTTTTGAGAAATTTCTCACAATCTTCTAGCTTGATAACTATGTTAACAAGGAAGGGGTAAATTATGTCTGAATAAATTAAAATTGAGGACAGCTTCAAGGAGAAAAATAAAAGGTTGATCACTACACCTATACTCGCATGACCAAAAAACTGGAGGATTTTTTGTGATATTCAGTGATGATTCAAAGAAAGGATTAGATTGTGTACTATAGAAAAATGATAATGTGATAGAATATGCCTTACGAAAGTTGTAGAACCATGTGTAGAACTACCCAATGCATGATTTGGAGTTAGTAGGTGGGATTTTTTCCTTGAAAATCTTGTAGAAATACCTCTATCATGAAAATTGCTACATATATACCAATAATAAGATCCTAAAGTAAATATTCACACAAAAGGATATCAATAAGCGAGAAAGTAGATGGTTAGATCTAACAATGAATTTTTTTTTCTATTGACTATTATCTTGGTAAGGTGAATATGGTAGCTTATCCTATTAGATGAAAATAATCTTCTACTCTCTTCAAGATGTGTATTAAGAAGGATCTTATCCTCTTGGAAATGAAAATTATGGATTTTAAAATCATAATGACATGGAATACCGCCAAACTTACCCAAATTATTTCCCAACCATCTATATAAGAGAAGATTAAGGATGCACAAAGGGATGATCCAGAGTTACAAAATAAGGTGCATGTATTAAAGGAAGGTAAGCTTCAAGAGTTCCATATAGATGATGATGGTGCGATTCATTTTGGAATGAGGCTTTGTTTGCCTTCATTGTTAGTAATAAAAAGGGATCTATTTGATAATTCACATAATGCAGATTTCTATATTCATTTTGGTAGAACCAAGATGTATTGTCATCTCTGAGAAAACTTTTGGTTGTACAACATAGATAAGGATACTGCTTAGGATATCTCAAGGTGATTGATATGTCAGCATGTTAAATCCATGTGACATATGTCCAAAGGGGTGATGCAACCGTTTCCTATAGCCATGTGGAAAAGGGTTAATGTCGCTATGTACTTTTCATCAATCTCATGAATAAATTAAAAGGAAATAATGTGATACGGGTTGTGGTGGACTGGAACACCAATACTTCTCATTTTGTCTCTATTCAAGAAGATATGTCACATAAAAAACTTATAAAGATATATGTGAATGATGTGGTGAGACTACATGGGGTTCAAATCTCAATTTTCTATGATAATGATCCCAGGTTCACATATATATTCTAGAGGATTATTCATCATGATTTAAGTATTGAATTAAATTTCCTCACGTCTTATCAGCCCAAAACTAATGGAAATATGAACGGATTATTCAGATTCTCAAGGATATACTTAGATCCTACTCACTTGAATTCAAAGTTTGGTGAGATAAGAATCTCCAATTGGTGGAGTTCTCATACAACAATAGCTTCGACTCGAGTATTTAGATTTCCCAATATAAATCTCTTTATGGAAAGTGATATAGAACTCTAACCATTTGGGATGAATTTTGAGAAATAAAGCTACATGGACCCGATCTTGTGAAACATATGGTAGAGAAGGTTCAAACAATATAGTAACATATCAAATATTCTTAGAGTCGAAAGAATAGTTATGATGAAAAATGTAGAATGGACATGGAATTCGAAAATGGGAATATAGTATTCCTCGGAATATCACTATGGAAAAGAGTCAAGCGGTTTAGAAAGAAAAGTAAGCATATCACGAGGTATATTTTCCCCTTTGAGATCATCAATCGCAAAGGAGGAGTGGCCTATCGGCTTGTACATCCACCATTTATGGCTCAAATTAATGATTTCTTCCATATATCACTCATGGGGAAGTACGTACCAGATATCTCAAATGTATTAAAGTCATAGGTAGTATAGTTAGAAGATGATCTCTCTTATGGGGATCATCCTATCAAGACTCTGGACCAAAGAGATAACATTCTATTCAACAAGACAACCCACATTGTGAAAGTGTTGTGGAAGAAACATAAGTAAGAATAAGCAACTTGGGAACCAGAGGCTGAGATGAAGGAGAAGTACTCTAACCTGTTTATGTAAAACAAAATTTCAAAGTCAAAATTTGAAAAGGGGGGAAGAATGTAACTACCCAAACTTTTATCAAAGAAATTTATTACTTCTTATAGTAATTTCATATAGTATAAATATCATAAAAAAACTTATAGAAAAAAATAAAAGATTTATAAATGAATAATTGATGAAATAAAAAGTATTTATATAATCTAAGAAACCTATAACGGGAAATAGTAACATGACCTTAGGAATAGTAATATTAACCTTATGAATAGTAAACCAACAAATGATAGTAACATCACCCATTAAAGTATAAATAAAATTTTGGAATCTTATAAGTGGAAATATGATATTGTTATATCATAATATAAGTATTTAAATGTTATAAAAATTATTAATTAGGCGTTGGAATTTTTGTAAGTCATAAATATTTAATTACCATTTTATGGTTAAATTATTAAATCAAATAATATAGGTTTTTCATAAAATGTATTCATAAATAAATATTTTTATTTATTATGATTTTATGATATTTTTATGAGATATTAAGTAAATTTTCAAAGTAATATAAAATGAGTTGTAATTTTAGAACTTGTATTTTCAAAGTAAATGGTGATTTTAATTAAAAATGAAATTGCCCATATTTGGAATTTTATTTTAATTAAATAAAGATAATTTTTGAATTTTACACATCAATAAATTTTTAGGGTTAATTTTGGCTATTTTTCTAAAATACATGAATTTTTTATGAATATTAAAATACGATCATTTACTAAAAAAGATGAATACATGAATTATGGAGTCATAGATGACGTAAGGCTTAATTAATCACAAAATATAGAACTATCCTTCATTATTTTAATATATTTTTAGATATTTATCAAATAATTCATAGTCATGAGACAAAATAATAAACTAATTAATATAATAATGAGAAAACACCCCTCTCATTCACTATAAATGCCACATCTTTTCCTTACAAATCTCAAGCATTGAGCCTTACCAAAATTATTATTAATACTCTTCCATATCGCCTTAACCACATCCCAGAGCTCATGGTATCATAAAAGTTCCAAACCTATTTCCCTAATGAGGTCCTGAAGGAAGATAAATTTAAGAGGTAAATTCCTATTTCTTTTATTTTAATTTCCTTTCAAGTGAATTTATTTTTATCCTATCCTCACCTCAACTCATAAAAATGGAATTATAAATAAATTAAACTAAACATACTTTAATTATATCATTTTAATTTAATATCCATCATTAAACTCTTAACTCTCTCTCTTTTATTCCAAAAATAAAAGTGTCTCCCAAGATGTGTCAATTTACCGACATCCTGGGCAATGCTGTTTCATTTTACTTTAAATCCTTATAAGGTGTCAATAAAACCATTATAATTTTTGAAACATATTATAAAATATATGTTAAAATCCTATTTATGTTCTATAACTAACATATAAACATAATACTAAATGATAAAATAAAAAATATTTGTTGTGATTGAAATACTGCCAAAATAAACCTAAAAGGATCATCATTAGCTTTTATCTAATGATTCATACTCATACAATATAACCAAATTATTTAGAAGAAACTTTAAACTTACTCAAGATAATTAATAAAATATAATAAAAAATCTGGATATTTATTCTCATTTTACATGAACTTTCATTCATGTATATAAGTGAACTGATCTTGGAAACTAGGAAAACAAACACTCCCGAATGACTAAATTAAACTCTATAACTCATATAAAATAGCATAAACGAATTCAATAAACCAATAATTAAAAAAAATTATGTATAAAAGGTTATTTAATTGTTAACTAATTAATTAAATGAGATTATATGTGATATTAAAGTGAATAAAGCATTCAGACATAAGGTAAAGGGAATTCTCGAACCCAACTCTCTTTCTTTGGTTTTTCACTCCTTTACTCCATTTTCAGTATTTATATTCCATAAATATAATTTATTCAACAATATATTTGATTTTATAGGATATAAATGGTTTCTACTTGAGTTTATGAAAACCAAAATGTTTTCTAAAAATAACTATTCTTTCAGAAATAACAAACCTTTTACTTCATGGTATTTTTTCTTGTTTACTCAAGGTTGATGATTATCATGTATGTTACTCCCTATTTAATTTGGGAACCCAAAATTTATGAATGTATTCTTTATTAAATGAATCTAATTCCATTCTATGGGTAATTTTTTATCAGTTATTGAAATTTATTCTATATGGAATTCATGATAATGTAAATGTTATGATGTGACGGTTGCACACGAAATTATATAGTGAACTATAAATGTTATGATGTAACGGGTGTGCCTAGAATTTTAGAGAACTCCAATGCATTGGGTAATATGATTAATCTAAAGGGAAAACTGAAATATGTATGAAAATTATAGTATCATTGTTCAAAATTATGTGTGGTAGTTGACCACTGTGACATGACGTTTCATTTTTATGCATTTCCACATCCCATGCCTTTATATAATGCTTACTCTCATACTTATGATGACGATGTAATGATTTTTATCACCCCTTGTTACATTATTTAATGTTATTAGCTATCCTCTTAATGGAATTTTATCTCACCCCTTTCGTTGATGTATATCCTCAGGAGACTACTTATACTAAGGATAATTCAAGGTCTAATAAGAAGATAAATAATAAGGAATTAGATAAATGTATGTGTTTTATTTTGTAAATGTTAAATACAGTATTAAAATTTTAAGACATGAAACCTTCAAATAATGGTCTAGTAATTATTTTATGTTTAAATTAATGTAATAGTAATGTATGAAACATAAGGGTATCTATAGAAATATTCAACACCAGATCCTTTTTTAGTGTAACAAATCTTGTATCAGGATTTGGAAGAGATTAACAAACATATCATAAATCTATAATAAAGTCATGAAGTAGGAAAAAATTCCCTAAAAAATTGTATGATGAGCCTAACCTCCCATCATTTTAATCAAATTGAGTTCTTATGTTTCAATAGGTTTGGAACTCTTAGAGACCACCTATCTTTGGAATATTGGCACTTGATTTATTCTGTAGGTGGGAGTTGTTGGGGGTTTCTATGAGAGATGAAGATGATAAACCTACTGTAAATGATTTTGAAAGTATAATAAATCTCTCGCCTCCCAATGAATGTTCATCCACCAATTTTATTTTGAAGCAATGATGTTGAAATAGAAGTGAATCTGGAAATAATTTCCTAATATGAAATCCTTTGACTATGTCATACTTTTCATAAGTTAACCAAGATATATTTCATAGTTCCCATAAATCTATTATTCATCTCTAACTATAACATAAATATCCCTTGACCAAACCCAAGCCTATATTTTAAAACTAATCCGAGAGTAAAACCATTTATCTAAAATGTTATTTCTTATCAAGATCATGACCCAAACCTTGTTTTCTTAACCACCCAAAGAAGATGACATCATGTCATACCTTATCCTTATGGGATTCACTTCTGAAATAATGAGAAATATATCTAGTCACTAACAATTTAAATTTCAATATTTATATTTTTAGTAAAATGAAGATTATATTTATCCTTTATATTATTACATCATAAATTATTAATTAAAGTGTTTGAGAGAAATTATATTTTGATATGAGTAAACCAAAACAATATTGTTGAGAAATATATAATTTCAATGAAGAATTTTTTTTAAAAAAATTTCTGAATATTAGAAAAAAATTATTTCAATAAAATATTATTATTAAATAATATTAATTTAAATATAAACTATAATATTATTTTATGAAGTCAAATGAAATTTTTATATAGGCTAGATATGGTTATCATAAAAAATCACATATTTTTTTAAAAAAAGGGATTTTAAATTTTAAGGTGTAAATTTTAAAATTTATAGAACTAAATTTATAAGATAAATAGTATTTTTAAAATAATTGTGTCAAAATAATCCAATGGTTAATTTTCTTAATTTCTTATAATAGACAAATTTCTTGGTAAACATTAAATATTATATAAATATATGTTTTTATTATGACATAATAAAATCCCTAATGTGATTTAATAAAAAATCAAAAGACTACCCATGAAAAAAAATTATTTTTATGATTTAAAACAATGTTCTTTTTAGTAATTTAATAATTATAAAGTCTCTTAATAAATAATCTAATACTTATATTTTATTTTAAGGTTTTAAAATTATTTTTTTATAAACATTACACCCCTGAACATCACCAAGGTTATTATTTTAAATATTTTTGTTATTATAATTGTAAAATATTAAAATACACTCCTATTTGGTAGAACCCATGTTCAAAACCATGGAGAGGTTTTTTGATTTGTTTATTTTATCATATAGTTCCCAAAACCTATGTTTAGAAATTAATTAGGAATTCCCCTATCTTTTTCTTTAAATCCCACCCAAGCCTCCATTTATATTCACTAAAAATCGTTCATCAAAACATAATTTATCCTTTCAATATGTAAATAACTCTCAATACTATTACAATCTATTATGAACCTCCTCCCATGATTTTAGAATCACCCTCCCAATGAAATGGATCCTCTCCTTCACTTTATTCAAGAACCTTGTCTATATTATGCTTATTGATTTTAAAAAATAAGTTTGGAATAAGTTTTTACACAAACCCATTATTATCCTTATCATTTATATGTTATTAGATACCCCTTTCACTCTCATTAAACTCTTCCATGTATTTTTACGTACCCCCATTATAATATAAAAAAATTTCATTCAACTTTTCATATGAAACATTTTTTAGTGAATACACATCCCCATTTCCGCTCAAGGGTATGAAAATAGATGTAAATATACATCACTGATTGGGGAATTCTATGTTGGTTACCCACACTCAATAATAATTGGAGTAAAGGTTATGAAATGTATCATTTTATTATATGATCTATGTCGAACACTTATGCATGGATAACATATGAATGCCATTGGTTGGAAAAGAATTATGTATCCATAAAACACATTGGATTATTTTTTTATCTAATGAAATAACATTTATGGTCTATGATATTTTATCCTAAGAAAACTATGTTATAATTTCTCATCATTTAGCCTTGACTTATGATTAAGATGTCAAGTTATCTATTTTTTCCATATTCACATGTTTCATTTAAGTTATCTTATATTATCATTCTTATATGATCATGTTTATGATTATAAGTCCTTTTTAATCAGGCTAATATACCTATTGACTAACATGTATTACTTTCATCATGTTATTCTTTGATTATTACATTAAGGGGATTTATAGATCAAGAATTTATTCTATACATCCTCAGGTTATCCAATGAAATTTTAGAAGAGAAATGAAATTTTATTGAAAAATTTTATATTTTCTAAATGATTTCATTATACACATGTTATATGTTATTGTTCTAGTAACATAATATTACAATGATAATAGGCCTCATTTTCTTCTGGTATTGTACTATGTTTTCATTTATGTAGTAAATCACTAATTAAAGTGTATTAATGTATGGTTTTTCATACATTACGAACATCAGATCTCTCTTTATAATGTATTAACAATCACCTTATGAATATAAGATATCACTATATATAGTATATAACTTATCCTTTTTCACCTTATAATGATCATGATTCACCATACATGTTCTAAAACATATCCTTTTATAGTTCTAATATAGTTTCTAGGATACAATAATAAAGCATAGAGCCTTCTCAAATCTATCACTAAAAATTCTAAATACCTCAAAAGTGATTCATATATTTTACAATATTCTTCAGAGATTATATATCATTATTGAAGAAAACCATCAATTATTCTATTTTTTACATTAGCCTCCCCCTTGGTTTTTATTACTAACCCCACTCAAATCTTAAAAAACTCAATGCCAGTCAAGAAACTTCTAATCACATCATATCTCACATGAGATGTATCTTGAAACAATAAAATAGGATAATTTAGGGTTTTTTAGAGTATTTCATCCCTCGATAATATGAAATGTTTGGAAACATACATTTAATGGCCCCCTAATCATTTCTTACACATATTATATGTCTTCCCATTTTATAAAAAAATATACATGATACAAAATGTAAAGAAATAAATTCCTTACACTATAATAGACCTGTAACTATTCTCCCCCACTGAAAACATTATCCAGAATTATATAGGGTCGTTCCCAATGATTGTCATGAAATAGAGAAGGGTTTAAAATTAATTTCTAGTCTTAATGTTACAAAATTTTCTATTAACAGTGCCTTGGAAACAATTTAAGCTAATTGACCTCATGTATGAAAAAAATTCCATCTTGATTTCAATATAGGATTCTCTCTCTTGGATTAAGTGAAACCAGATGAAATTTTTATATATCTTCAGTGTTGAAAAATATTTTTGTAATGGTCAATATGTCATTATTTATAATAGAAAATATTGAGTTATTTCTCATCTATGACCATTAAGGATTCATGTTTCTCCTCTATAAAAATCATCATGTTGTTAGTAAACATAGAAGATAAATATTTAAATTATGTGGTTCTTAATGTTCTAGATTTCCAATTTTATCTATTTGACTAACACAACGTTTTACTCTAAGAAATATTAAACGAAAATTAAATTGTTTATTATCACAATCATCTACCCAATATAAATTAGTATACCGAAATAATCATATGATTTCAACTTCTATTAATTAGTTCATTTCTCAATAATCATTTAGTATATTTCTGATCAATTATATTAACCATTAGATTGGTTTATTTATCGATACATTGATATCTTACACATAAGATAACAGCATAGAAAATATATGATCCGGATGTTGTGAGATAGAGAAAGATACCAATAAGTCTTATAAAATACATAAAATTTAAATGCTCACATTTATTTTTTTTGTATAAAACCATTACGTATTGGTATAGATATAGATTTATGGACTTCTATGTTGAAATTGTTCACAATATTTATTTTCATAATTTTCTTGGGAAAGAAAAAAAAATCATCCTTTTACAATACTTATAATCTGATTAAATATCCATGATATAATTATATGGTAATATCAATATGATTCTTTATTTTACTACACAAATCAATAATATCACTCTCTTAATCACCTATAAAAATTATGTCATCAACATATACAATATCAATGAGATTAAAATATTTAATTTATTTTTTTATGTATATTGTTATCTAATTTTTCTTTTTGGAATTTAATATCTTTAAATAAATTATGAATAATTGAATAATAGGCCATTATGTTTTGTTTTAATCCATATAAATTATATTTAGTTCAAAAACCTCAATACCATTTTTATTTAGAATAAATAATTATTTTTCTCAATATACACTTCATTATACAACTCACTTTTCAAGAAATAAGATTTAATATCTATTTGATAAATTTTATTGTGCTTATAAGATACAAATTACTATAATATTAATATACTATGAAATCTTTCAACATGAGAAAAATAATTTTCAAAATTATCTCCTTGCATATTTGAGTAACCTTTTCATACATTTATATCCTTGTTCCTTTTCATTTTTTCCTTTATCATTTAATTTATTTTGGAACTCCCATTGGGTCCCAATGACATTTTTTTCATTTGGTTTAGTGACAATGTCCCATGTTTAATTATTTTCGATTTGTTATTGTTTCTCATTCATTTATCCAACCCATTATTCATACCTGTTATATTCATCTACTGAATATGGATCAATTTTTTAGATGATGGATATTTGATTATCTATCTCAGCTTCCTCCTAGAATATACTATAACACTTTGATTTCAAATGATTCTTTATACTTACACAGGTTTCCTAATATTATGGTAATTATATTTTTTATTTTAGTAGTCTCTCCATAACATTTCTTGTCAAATCAAACATCTTCCACAAGTGTCTCAATTTAAAAAAACCTATATTTTTCTAATAATTTTACTCACTATATTAAATATAATCCATAACATATTATTTATTTGAAATACTATTTTTGGTTTTGTTTACAACATTTTTACCCTCACAAAAGTTATAAAACATTGAATATAGTATGATAGAATCAATATTAATTTACATTGTATAAATATCTGACTAATAAACCTTCCTAAACCTTTTAAATAAACTTGCACATTGATTTAATTTTAATCATCATAAGTTGTGGACATCAAAACTCCCCAAAGTAGTCAGCATTATTCTCATAATTACACCATATCTTATAGGATGATATGTTATAGTTTTTTTCTTAGTTGGAACCTATTTTGAATATGAACACTTATGGAATCAACTTCCCTCTTATAGAACATTGTTGTTTTGTATTCTATAAACATGGTTCTTCCAATCCCAACCAAACCTTATTATTTTCTATTTTTACAATTTATTTTTTTAGGTGTATATATAAAATTATACTGATGTTTAACATAGTTATTTTCAAGATAATATTCAAATTATATTCTTGTAAACTCCTTTCCATTATTATATAAAAACATCATGATATATATCATTAATTCTTCAACTAATATTCTACGGAAAATAACTAAAATTTCTACAAAATATGATTTATGATTTATAAATATTATATTAATCATTATATTAAATTCAATAGTGTGTTTGAGTAAATTAAAATTTTATTATGCAGGAATGTTTCACATTATTCTATATAGATTAGAATAAATCATCTTGAGACTTCATAGACTAGATTTACACCCTTATTTTGAAACACTTCACTATTATTCATTTATGGATTTCTTTATATATTTATTCCCATTTACTCTAGATATGAAGAATATATCTCTCAGTATTTCAATTTGAAATATTATTCAAACTTATAAGACAAAGGCAGCCCAGTTTTCTATGTCGTAGTTTGTTTTCATCCATTTAAATCAAATAGCAAGAAATTAATGAGTCACCAATGTGTAAAAGGTTAATAGTTGTTCTTACACCATTCGGGAATACATATATATATCATTTACTCTATTCATGTGGTAGGTGATATTTTTAAAGATAACTTAATTTAAATTATCAAATAGTTATATCATACTCAATATGTCATCTCTAATTCCATTAATATAGAAGACTTATTTTGACTTCCCATTGGGATTTTATCTTATTTGTTACAATTTATATAATTTATAAGGATCATTTATTTAAAATGATCAAAAAACATCCATTAAATTCAAAAAAAATCAGACCTTTATATCCCAAATCATATGTGATGAATAGAACTTATCACGAGTCTAGGGATTTCTCCATTTTTTATCATTAATATCCAGTTAACCTATGTGTAATTTCACAAAATTATTCATATTAGAAATCATATTTTCTTCATCATTATTTTTTTATGTATAGGATTCATAGTCACAAATTTTTTAAAATCATTTATAATCAAGTTGAAACTTCAAAATATCTCATTCAGATAAAACCTTTTTTGGAAAGGTATCATAATTGAACATACATTAACTATTTTTTGAATTTTTTTTCTTCTTGTGTTCTTTGGATATAAACCCCTTAATTATGAAATTATATTGGTTAATGGTAGTGAAAAAAATTTAGTAATAATATAATGTTTTTTCCATATACTCTACAATACCAATAGTATACTTTAAACCCATTTTCTCATTAGGAATACAAAACTTGTCTATAATTCTAACCATTGTAAAGTGACAGTGTTCTAACCTATATTTTATTTGGGTTTGAATATTAGTACATTAATTGGTTCATATAAACCTTAATTGATGAAATAATGTTTATTTTAGAGTTTTTCTCAATATATTTTCCACCATATTGGTATTTAGAAACTAAAATATTAACTAACACATCTTTAACAATTTTGAGAACCATAATTGATATTTTTTTCCTGATCTTGTGTACCACACTTATCTACATTTTTTATTATTATTACTTAATATATACAACCATTTTTAGTCATATTTAATATTTCAAAGTATCTTTTTATCCTAATGTTCACTTAACCTATCGATACCAAGTAATTCTACTAAAAAAATAATTTTATTTTCAAATTGTCCCATAATACATTCCCTCACAACCACTCAGGTATTAAAGAGGATAATATAATCTATAGGAACATTATCTTTATTATGATACTGATCAATATTTTCATTTACCTATTCAATTTATTATTAATAGTTATTTCTCTATTATGTTGTGTGAAAATTTTATATAACACTCCAATCTTGGTTCTAAACATATATTCCATGTAGATTTCTTAACTTCATAAAAGATTTAATATTCAACTCTTTGTTTTTAATATATTCCTTGATGCTGGTAGATTTTAAAACATATTCCTCCATACAATCACTAATTTTAGTAGAGTATTTATTTTCTTTCATAATAATCATATGTATTTCCTTTAATCGATGAATATTTATTTTATAATCACTTTTCTTCATTTATTATTTTGAACTCCATCTATTATAATTTCATTAGAGCCCTTTTTTTCATCCTCATCCTCATATTTAAAATTATCATTCTTTCTAAATAGTCTTATAAAGAACCCAATTATCGCATAATTTAATTAAATGTATGGGAGTATAACCTTATATATAATTTTACCTCTTTTTAGATTTTTAGAATTATTTTCTATATCTCTTATATGGTTCTCATCACATTAATAATGTTGATCTAAATCAAAATTCTATTCAATTATTCATCTTTGATCTTCAATATTCTCATTGTTTTTAAAACCACCGCATCTATTTATTTAATTTTAAAAATTGGAAAAAAATTTATCTATTAATAATGAATTTTATTATGAAATTCATCAAGGGAAAGTTATTCCTTTTTATAGTTGATAAAATTTTATTAAATCTATTTGGGAATTCCTACAAATTTCTTTTGATAATTGTAGAGTCTTTATTATTTTCAAAAATTCCATATATATGGCTTACAATGTCTTTTAACTTTGTCAAAAAGCTACCAATATTTTACTACTCATCATTTTTAAAAGTTTCAAATTTACAACACTGGATTTTTAATTTGGGTTAATTTATATTGAAATTCCCTTTATACCTATTTTATTTAATGTGTAACATATCTTTATTTTTCTTGAGTTTCATTACATTAGTTTAGAATTTATCTGACACTGAAGATAAATTTTCATTTAAATCATATTACTCCAAATGAATTTTTTTTTGTGGGGATCATGGAATAAATTTCTCTAATTAAAATTTTAATATTAACTTAGAAAAACAATTAATGGTTTTTTGGGAACCTAAAAAATTTATAGTCATGAAAACACCATTATAATAAATAAAAAATTTCTCCAATTCTAAATGAATCAATAACTATTTACCAATCCATATATTAAATTAAAAAAATTCTAGTTTAAGAATAATTCTTGAACATGATTAGATGCATCCTAAATCTAAGATACCCACTCCAACATATAATATGATTGAATTACATAAAACATAGGTTGGGATAAAACACTATAGAACTGAAATAAATAATATTGTTGAGCCCTACCATTCTAGTATGAATAAATCAATAAAAGAAAAAAATGGGTGCTTTGAAATATCATAACATATTGAAGATAAATTTTAAAAAATTATAATAAGAAAACTCAAACTACTGGATAATATATAAAAAATCATTCATGTAATTAACAGACTAATCATGAGGTTTACAAAACCAACATATAGTAAAAACATGAATGTCCACCTCCATTCCTTGATAATGGTGGAATCTATTAACATCACATTTAAAAACTATGATACTATAAATAATGACATATTTTTTAGATCCATGATCTCTATAAATATTATACTTAATAAAATATAGATTATATTTTGGCTCAAAACTGTTGAGATACTCAAAATAGGAATACTTCTTGTTTTTGATCCGGGTATAATCCCTAAAATTAATCTTCCATTTATTAATTCCATGAATATTAATTTTATATTGACTATAGATCCATTAATCATAGATATTATTGAAATTAACATGTATCCTTTATATACACATATTTTAAATTTATTCCCCTAATCCATTGGTTGTTAAATAACTTCCAATTATCTCCTCTTTGGAATGATGAATAAAAAACACATGTTTTGGGTCAAGTTATTCATTCACCTATATACCCTTTCTCCCTCCACTATCATTCTATATTTTATCATCAAATTTTTTAGGTAATGTTTCATTATCATGTCATTCAAAAAACATTCCCTTTAACCCCTGTAATGTTTTCATAGATTTTGACACTTTAGATTTTGAAAAATAAAAATAATGGTTTTTTCTTCTAATATTGTTTCCTACATTCAACATGTTTCCCCTCCTATGAATCATTAACTACTTATCCTTCATTAACTATTATTAAGTATACAATATTAGATAGTAGTTTTTATTACATGAATTATAATTTTAATAGGTTTAGAAATCCATATTTTTGAAGAAAACAGATCTTTGTCAAGAACTAGATTTTTCACCCATGTTTCCTTTTATTTTTCTCATATTAATCTTTTTACATCCTCCGATATCATTGAAATCTATATTGACCAAATAATAATTCTTTAGGAAGTCAATTTATTTATACATATCATTTATTTATGGATAGAAAATACCCTTTAATTTATCTGAATAGAAAGCCCATACATGCTGAGTTTTTGGAAAAACATATGGAGATACATCAAATATGACCCTTGATTATGAAATATGCTTCCAAAATTTTGATATAATGTAATGAATTATCTAGTTCTTCCCTCAATTAAATTTCATTACATAAATAATAGGAACTAACATGATGATAACATAATAAAAAATTCACATGATTTTTCATTTAAAACTAGGATCTCAGAGAGAAACTAATTTTCCCTAATACATATTAAATTGTCGATGTAAACTAGAGAAACATTCAGGGAGGTTAATCAGTGGTGTGATTTTTATAAAATAGTTCGAATTAAATAACTCTAAATAATTTATAGTCATGAACCACTTATTAAGCACTCCCTCATTTGGAATGCAATTGTAATGACATAAATACAAATCAAATAAGTCTTCTACATGTTTTTGACACAATGCGAGGGTATAATCCTTTCTACGTTTGGTTCTAGGTCAAAGAACTAGATTATTATAGAATATTAAAATGATTATAATATAGTATCCATTTTTATCCTTTAAATTTTCTAGGTTTTCTATTCTCATACACCATATGTGTATCATGATTCCTTGATTCTTTCATAATGTAAATAATAATGGGGTGTTGATTATACAAGAGAAAACATTCTGAAGACATTTTATACTTCTCATGTTGGTGAATGAGATCCCCAATACATCAAAGTATGTCACTAAATCATGTAATAACATCTTTTTCTAGTTGGTATATAAATACTAGACTGATAATATAGTGGCATCATGCCCGTTGACCTTCATTCTCTATTCTATAGAGTAATTTCCCTATAAATGAGATAATTAATTAATAGGATGCACATATCCCTTCTTAGTAATAATTCATTAAAATTTTAAAAACTTTATCTCATTTACTTGACCTATTTAGAAATAAATCATATAGTATAGGTTGATCTCTTTATGTTTTCATTTCTTTGATATAGAACCCTTTAGTGTGCAGGGAATCTATATCAATTATTAATTATTAAAAACCCCTTTTTATTATGTTTCTCCTTTTATATTACAAAAATATATATGAATATTATGTTTATAATTTAATGTGGAAACTCTACTATATTCTCACCTCTTTATTATTCCTTTGATAAATACTTCCTAAGAAATAAAACCATTTATCACCGACAAAAAAATTAAAATAATATAATTTGAAATCAAAATGAATTTTTGAATATGGATATATCCATTAATGGCTATTTAAATATCAAAAACTAATGTCACAGATCACATATTTTACCAATATTTGTGATATTTCCCATCTTCTTTATAAAAATCATATACTAAATATACTTTTTATTTCACCATTACTGTATTTTAGAAAAATCTTTGTATTGAATGAAGTTTCCTATGGAATAAAATTACACCTTACAATATAGGTATTGTTTATAAATTTTCCATATTTTATTTACTAAAGACTATATATTGTGTGATTCACATTATGGTCTTCAGGTACCACCATAAAAAGTCTCAAATGTACATTATGCTACCCAAATATTACCTTTTAAAGGTTAAAAATTCATTTTTGGATAATAATTGTACAACAATATATACCTCAAAATTAAAATGATTTAGATTCAATATTCACCATTAAAATTTTAATTTTTACCTTTTTAGCCCATTAATTATCCATTTTTACCTTAAAAGGTTTATCATTCACCTTGTGTAGTCTATTTATTAGATATTCCTAGTTCAAAAATATTTGCTAGAATACACCAATAATGCACATATCCTTATAAAATCCATCCATTTCAATTTGAAACATCTCAAAAACACTTATTCTCTTCTCAATTATTAGTCCAATGTTTTACCTAATGGTTGAAAACAAATATAAAACATTCAATAATCTTATTATCTAACATAGATATGCTGGGATCTAAGAATAATTAAGGGGTATTACATAAAACTACATTGGAACTTCCAGGGATACATTTCAATAAATGTATAACAATTCCAATTGAAAATATATTTAATGATATGGGTGTTTAATATACTTAGTAATGTGCATCATGTCTCTAATTTATATTGGAAATTTGATATAGATTAAGGTTATTAAATGAGGATATGTTGATGTCGAAATATAGTGTGTGGTACCTCAATAGGGAAGAATTTCATGGTATACATGATGCTACATTGATCCCCAAATATATTCTTATTTTCTAATTGTAAATAGGGTTATTCTTATAATTCAATTTCATTTTTTTTACGAGGATCCATTGGAATATCAATTCCATCTCGATATTTTCCAAGAAAAATTATTTCAAGTCTTTCATCATGTTTACTATTGGCACCAATAATCATGTTCCTTATATATTATAGTCAAATACTTAAAGTAGTTCTCACTCTGAAAATATAATTCATGTTTTTTTAGGAAGGTATCTCTTTAACAAAAGAAACAAATTGTATATCTATATTTCAAATGACTTATTAAACACTATGGTACAAATATTCATTAATCAAATTTCAAATCCCAATGATGTGGTGGTGATAACCCCCTTCCATGAGTATGCTATGAATTTCATAAATTTATGATCATAGTGGGTAAAATAAATAAGAGAGTTTTTAGGATATTTTGGGAAAATCATGGACTAAAAATAAAAGAAATAAGTTGATTCATTATAATAATCATTATATATAACCTTATATTTTTTTATTGGAATGGTTGTGGAGATAAAATAATCATACAGATAAAAATTTATAGATATTTTAAGGTAGGACTTTATCATTATGAAATAAAAGTTTACACTATAGGTCACACACCTATATCCCTTTTAATAGATCCTCTTTCCCCAAAATGTTTATCCAACACATTCTCTAAATTCATTTTCTATGCATCGAAACTCCACTAGGACTATGCATAGAGGTCTACATTCCATGATATGTATATCTTCCCAACTCTAAATGGGAAAAACAAAATCTCTACTCAACTGGATTGTCTCTCCCAGTCTACCATGTTATATAAACAGAACACCCTCACCTCCATTTATTGGTACACAAATGGAATATATAAAGATGAAGAAAAATATGATCACAATTCCCCCAATTCATTCCAAACCTCCCTTACTAGATTTACAGGCACCTCCTTCATCTCAAGGATCATATATTAGAGAGTTAATTCATCTTGTTATCTCTGTAGGTCCACTCACATGAGGTAGAATTATCCTAGGTCCCTATTCTAGGTAGAATAATCACCCTACAACCAGACTCTTCCATGGGGAAAACCTAATATCCAAAACTCATTTTCATTTTACAATTATCCCTGGGAACCCTATTAGGGAAGGTCTTCACACATGTCCTGTAATTGGGTGAAGCATCACCCATTACCTAACCTCAACTCAATAGAAACACCCATAACCCCAAGTATTGTTCATGTTAATCCTTCTCCATGGGCCCTCGTTAGGTTTGAACTTCACCTAGGTCCTCCCACTAGGTTGGATCTTCACCGAGATCCCTTAATAATGGAAAAAATTATCATATAGCTCAAAACATATGTATACTCTTACCAAATTACTATTATAGGGATAACTCATTCACCTATGTCTCAAACAAGGTCATATTTATTTGGGTTAACACATTAAACTAGGATTCACACCTTATCACCCCCACTAGGGTGAACACATTCATCCAAATCTCACCCTTGGGAACCCCTTTGTGGGGAAACTCTATTTGGATAGTTATAACATCTGGGCTCTATATCACATAGTCCATATAATTGATAATCCATAACTTCTAAGTATTAAATGAGTTGTGATATATCTATTGATCTACAATATTCATTTTGTTTATATTTTCTTATTATTTTCCACATATATTACTCTTATTAGGTATATGTCCTAACCCATTTTATGTATCCCAATTCACTGACCATGTTAGGAACCTAAGGGAATCCAACTGCTAAGGCTAAATTAATCATTTTTTCACCCTTTTCCTAAAATAAATACCCCTAATTAATTATAATAAACTATAAGTAATTATTATATAATATGTCATTAAATTATGAAACGTGTACTATGTGGTCTATGAATATTGTTAACAGGGACACATAGGTTTCCTTTCTGAGGTTCAATTCATTCATCCTCCAACAAAACGTTTATTTTTGTTTTTTTAATGATATGATGAAACATTATTACCTTAAGTAAAAATAAACCTCTTGGTTCCCTCAATGTGTATTGATTTGAGAAAAAAAATTTAGTTTCCCTTGATATAGGACTCCCAATTACTTTAAACCCCATCCTAGGTAAGATTCCCTTTATGTGACATGTATAAAAGATCCCTTTGACAAGAAGGAGATAACCCAATCCTACCTCAGCTGATGACCTTGTAATGATTTTCATTAACATATCCTGGGTGACAATCCTAGATCACCCTTGGTGATGATTATAATATATCATTATGTTGATGAGAATAAGGTGAATAATCATTATCTATTGTTGAGTCTAGGATTTATATTGTTATTAAATAGGGATTCCACAATTGATGAGTTATTAACAATATATCATTACTCATATGATGATCATGTGATGGACTCATGTCCTTACATTATGAAGATATAATGGGCATCCTACTAGGTATAATCCCCGACCATATATTTTATTGATTAGTTGTCAATATAGAGGATTAAAATTAATGGAATGCTCATTTGTAAGTCAAATGATAACCATTTTTAATCCGCTTTCACCCTATATATTCTTATGTATGACATTAAATTACTTGAGGAAAACATTGGTTGCATGAATATAAAACAAAACACATTTTTACTTGTCAAATGATAATAACATATATGGTGGGAACCATTAAGATTTACCAAAATATGTTGTTTCTAAATCCCACTAGAGGTATACATTGGAATCCATCTTTTTTTATTAGATATCAATATCATGAAATCAACACATCCATATATGGTGATAAATTCTATAGTTCATAATTTTGGATATAAATCCTAGAATTGATAAATAATATGAAAATTATTGATGGCCATTAATATATATATATATATATGATAATATCAAAACATTGTATCGAAAATAACATTAGAATATTTGTAAAAAAACCCATAATTATATTTGTGAGGGATTTAAAGACATATCATAATTCCATTATAAATTTATATTGAATCAAATAATTCCCCTAAAAAGTTAGATGAGATCGACCCCCATCATCCCAATCAATACTTATTATGGATAATAACTACTATAAAACCTTAGTGAAAATATTTATTTGGAAATAATTATTGAAAAAACATTCATGTAGAACTCTCGGGAAGATTGAATCCATCAATGGTTCTACTAGAAACAGTTACTTTGGTTCCCTCTTATAGTCTTTACCTTACAAATATATAATTAAATACATTATTAAAAATAAAAAAATAATTGAAAAATTAAGTAAATAAATGAATTAATCTATATATAATACATATATTACAATTTTAAAGTCTTTATTTTTTTTTGATATTTAAAATTTTATAGTCAGTGATGAGGTTTCAAATAAGTGTCAAAAATTTCATAAATTAACCAAATAAAGTTCTTATTTCAAAAATTCAAACCATAAAATGCAAAAAATAGGCAATATAATGTATGCATAGTTTTTTAGAATGATATAAAACTAATTTTTTCTAATTAAATATTTTAAAAATGGTAATTTTTTTGATTGAATACACCTCCTCACATAAATCATTTTTGTCCTCAAGAAATAATCACGGCATTATCACAGAGTATTTCACATGTTTATAAGACTAAATAACATAATTTCATAGATTCATCAATGTATATAATATGAGTTTATATTTACAAATATATTTAAATGATATTATTTTGATCCACCACCTCTCAAGTATATCCAAAAAAATCTTATATATATTAGTTCACTAAAAAAGATAAAATATTTATATTGAACTAATAAGTTGTCTTCCAATTATTTATCTAAAAAGTGGAACTCACTCATAATCCATTATCTCCTATGGTGGGACATACAAGACACATTATTTTTATTTATATTTTTCATTAATTTTTTGGGGTATGAACTTATTGATATGGATATTGATTATCTAAAACTAAGCTAGCCCCAAAATAGGAACCCCTGAGAATATATGTGATAGTCAAGGAATGAATGAAATTTTTGAAACCAAACTCTCAAATTTATTATGGATACTTAATTCTGGAATTTATAAAAAAGATTAAATTACACAAATTACTCTTAAATATTTGAAACATCATAAAAAAATTTAACGATTTAAAAAAATCTAATTAATACTCATATATATTTAACCTTTTTAATAATGTTATGAAATTTTTTTATTTAAAAAACTCATAATATTACCCATGTCGGGTGTTATCAATCAAATAAATATAATTAGAGTAAATTTAATCCTCTTACAATAATACATTAAATTTTTGGGATCATACGCATCCTATGGGATATAACTCTTAGTTGAATTGTATAAATAGTTTATATGATCTACCCATTTTAATAATCATCCACACAAATAGTATATTAAATTTATATAATAAATTTAGATAATTTTAGGATTATAGTTTTTAGAGAATAAAATTATGAACATGAAATGCATGATAAAATAATAGAATGTTAGTTACTCCCCTCTTGAGATGCAACTCCCACCCTTGGTAGTTGATTGGAATACTTCAGGTATAGCTTCTGGGAAACTTATATGTTTTTTAAAATACATATAGGAGCTTAAAATAGTGTAATTTTTTATTTAAAAGAATAATAATAACTATGAATATAAAATATAAAATAAAATATATAAATCTCAATAAATATGTTTGGTAACCTCCCAGTTAGTACTTGGATTTAAGTCCATGTAGCATTGATTTCTTATGGAATCATACTCAGTTTATTGGGAGGGGGGATGTGGATTTCTATAACGGAATCATAATCATTAGTTTTATATATAGCTACTATAAATTATGGTTCCCCATATGGTTCATAGGATCTATAGAATCCCCCTTCTTCCAAATTTTGCGGATATCCTTTTTAGTTACAGATATATAGGAATAATTAGCATCATATCTGCATCTTTCCATATAAAAGTGATTTGGATCTATTCTAGAGAGGGTTTTTAAATGTTTGGGTTTTAATTATTAGGATTTTATTTCCCTTCATACCCACTATATACTTCAAATATTTACTCCTCCTCTTAATTTAATTATTCTCCTAGAAAACCCTCACCCTATTATTGTGTGTTCCCTATAGGTTAGTCCATTTTATCCTATTATTTATCTATCAAACATTTTAAGATATGATATACTTTCCAATGTAAATTAGATAACATTTATTTTCATTAATCTATAATGGTGATCAACTATTCAATCTTTTCTTGAATGATGGGGAATATTCCAATAATTGGGATTTTCCCCTTGATAGTTCCCCCTTGATTTCTATTATTTAGTAAAAAAATAATTTTTTCTGTTAGATAATGATTATTTCATTTGTTCACAATGGGTGGTAGTTTTGTTGTTATTTTTTTCGTATGAAATTGATGTCTAGAAGGACTAAAAAATTTACAAGGAATCTCTTTTTGATTACACTTCTCATGTTTATTCATGTTTGTTACTATAAAAATGAGTTTGTTAATAATGAATAGAGTGGACTTAGATGAAACATGATATTATAAAACATAACTATGAATTATGGTTGTTAAAATGATATGTATTTTATTTTGTTATATAATATTCATTAAATTCAATTAGTATATGAATTTTGAAATCATTTATACTCCAAGAAAGGCAAAAATCGTAGTAAACACATTAAATTAAAAATATCAGTATGATGTAACTTATGAATCTAATGATGTGGGGAATTTTATGGATCAATGTAATGATTTTGATTTATAAATTATTTAATTTTAAGTTTATGGTTTTCATATTAATTTATGGTGAATTATATCTCGCTTCAGTAGGTGGAAAAATCATAGTTAGCATACCCTGAGAAAGATGAATCAAGAAAATGTATTGATAATGGAGATACTCCAAATGGACAGATAGAAAATATGGGAAAATAGATATTATTCCAAGCATTAATATATATTACCAATAAATTTTATTAATTATCTTTTTTTGAGTTTCTTAACTCATATTTGTTCATACACAATGGTGTAGTGAAAATGATTTATTCCATGAGGAATATTTTTTTTCATGAATAAAGAATTCAATAAAAGTGTTTGTGATTACATATAACTCATGCACATGTTTTAATTCCATAAATCTTGTTATAGTTGCTATATTTTTTTTATGTTATTAAGGTAATTATTTAACAATAAATGAAAAAAACTAATTATTTATCAATTAAAAATAAATTACACTTGATAGACTAATTATAATTTATGTGATTTAAGTACTATAACATTATCAACTTCCCAATACAATCATTTCAGACTATGATTCTTTTTCTATATCATGGATTATTATATATCTATAATAGGATTATGCTACCCAAATGTTCCTTAATATAAAATTCTACACAATAAATTCTTGTTTGACTATATTGAAAATTCACACATTATAGGATATATTTATCGTGTAAATTCTTGGTAATGGTGCATTATTTTCTGAGAATGTATCACTTCATATGTTTTTCTATAATAATAATTATCACCCATCTAAATGAATTATACCATTTGATGAGTTATACGGATAACCATACTCAGTGTCCTTGTATTAAGTTGTTTTTGGGGAACTAGAGATTATTGGAATGAAATTCCAATATGATGTGATAAAAAAGTGCAGATGATTCAATAGGAATGTAAAAACAACACAAAAGTAATAATATGTTTACCAATTTAGTAGATAATTACAATTATAATTTATTTATAAAGTGTTATTCAATGATTCAATAGGTAATGAACAAAAAATAGAAGGAAGAATAAGTTTACTAATATAGGATATAATTATAATTTCAACTTATTTATGAAGATTTATTGAAGGATTCACTTTATAACTGTGATCATATATTTGATCAAGTAACAAAACATTATCCATGATCTGTAGGACCCATAAAAGTGTTGGTGCATATTCATGAGGTAGAATATTGAATAAAAATTATACATTGATTAAATTGTATTCATTATATATTACATTTTTATAAGTTTTATTAGTATATTTATCATTAATATTAAGTGATTATATGGGGTAATTAGTTATTAAGTAAGATATGATATTCTTCTAATTCCTTTTAGATATTCAAAATTCTTTCAAAAAGGGATTTAATTGAAAAGTTATTTTTCCCTTGTGTTCTACGGAATCATGATGGTTTGTAGTGGTTAACATGGGAATGGGAGACATATATGAATCCTCAATATCATTAGTTAATTTGACTTTCAAATATGATTTTATTATATTGTATTTTTTAATTTTTATTTCAATATCTCATGAATTTATATTTTTTAATTTTCTTTTGAGGATATTTAATTAAATTTTTTACAAATGAAAATTCAGTAAGAGGTATATATTAATCTTATTTTAATTTTTTTAGTTATTTATAAAATTCATATAATGTTTATATATTCATATAAAAACATATTTGAAGGGGTATATTATATAGACATCTTATAATTCTTCTTCTATAATTGTGACATTGTTATATTGATTAAAATGATTCCATGAATTTTTTATGGAAAATACCCTATTTTTTGTTATATCTATACTAGAATTGGATGTTTGGATATTTTTCTATAGGTATATATTTGTGGTAAAAGGATTTTTCATCATATATTCATTTTATACAAAACTTATTCTAAGGAAGTGAATAATTAAAAATTAGTATAATGGATGGGATACCATTTATAGTAACCATGCATGGTTAATTATGAGTAATTGGGGTGGAAGATTTTAGGTATATAGGTAGTGTATTAAATGAGAAAATCCTATTTTCGAGATAGTTATGCATGTTTGGGGAGTACTATCTATGATTGTCATTATAAAATAATGATTTCACTTAAAAGTTTAATAATTTGACATTTAAACCAACATAATCCCCAAATTAAATCTCATACTAACTCTTCAATGCTTTGTATATACCATAGTATGATTTTAGTGGATCTTTTAACATTTGTTTCACCTATTAATTTATTTAATTTTATAATTTTCTAGATTTAACTAGAGAATAAAGATAAAAAATAATCCCAAAATCTATTTCATTATGATTGATTGAGGAGCTCTTGAATCTATCCATGTTTTCGTAATTGAGTGTGAAAAATATCTAAATGGATGAATCAATAGGTTTTTTGGGATGAATATGTATTTGGGGTCATAGAGTATTATATCTATGATAATTTTCCACATGGGACTCATGATCATGGAGTAAAGGGGGGTTTTAATCTTTCTTCTCTTATAATAATTTTTTTTTATAATTTTATTATTTTGTTGGTGGGAATATTTTCTAATGATAAATAATTAAAAATATTAAAAATATTTGATAAAATATATTTTTTATACATTGATTTCAATCAAAATATATTTTTATATGATGATTAAAAATTAATTAATTATTGATAAAAATTAATTGAAAATAATGAGTTTAATATTTGTGATTTCTAGATGGTTATTTAATAAATAAAATGATTCCATTTTTCTGATTTGTTGTGTAAATTAATTAAAAACTAATTTTTATTGAATATAAACTAGATAATAATTTTTTTTAATAAACTATTTTGAAAAAATGATCATATATGGTTTTACCTATTAGTATTTTTTTACAGGCCTGATGTAGTGATATATGAAATATATTTCACTTGTATTATTCCAAAGTTGATATCTACCATTAAATTAATGATAAATAATATATTTAAATACATTAAATGAATAATTAAGCATTTATAGTTTATAATAAATAGTATTGATGTGAATTTTTATTAAACAAGTTATTCCTCGATATAGGGTTTCCACGAACAATTGAATGTTAGGAAATCATTAATATAGTAATATAATTATTGAACATAATTTGTAGTGATTGATTTTAGTAACTTCGAGGTGTGGTTATATAAGAAATTATTTTTACCTATAATTATATGTTATGAACTATGGTATTATGGGATGATTAATAATGTAGGTATTATAGATGTGATATTAATATATGATATTGATGATTTGTTGAGATAACTATGTGATATATATGATTGATACATTCCATGATATTGAGAAATTATGTCATAATCTTTCATTATCTATAGAAAACATAGGAACCATTTTTGATATATTATAATACCATAATAAAAATGTTACGGTTTGATCTATTTATCAATTTCATGAAGTTATTATTATATAGTGATGGATAACTATCACCCTTTTGTTCACATTTCCGTAATATATTTTTGTTATTTTGTATGGTTTTTATAATATGAATAAAGTGATTTAGGTGGTTTGATATAGATATTGTGATATAGATGATTTGATGTGGATATTGTGACATATATGATCTGATGTATATGATAAAGGAATGGATGGTGGGGATAGTGAATGATATTTTTGTTTTCTAAAATTTTCATGAGGGTTCACATTAGGTTTTTGATTCTCCTCTCTAGAGGGGTTTGCATCCTTAGAATGGTCATGACACCACATGGGTAGTCACATCTTATTCCCACATCCCAAAGGGTAGTGAACCCAACAACAATGGTTGATGATGGTGTCCCCTTGATGTCAATGATAAGATGGGATGCATACTCCTCATTCTATAGATTCCTCCATGGGTTTCATTTCCATGTCTGGGTCTCCCTCGTAGATTGTATACATATCCATGAAATTCATTCATGGTTCCATATTGACGTAGAATCTAGTTGAATTTTTATCTTGATTTTTTGAAAGGGATGCTACCTACGGTCTAAGTTGAGGATTATTTTGGGAATACCTAAGAATGTATGATTATTGGGTGTGTTGGGAATCAATAATGTTCTTCCTCTTTCAGAGTTGAGGGAATGTCTTGTATGAGGAATCTTGGGCATAAAACCCAATAATTCTATGTTAGTTATCGTGTAACTTATTCCATGGGCATAAGGCATTCATGGGTCATTCTACATAGAATCCATTACATTAAAAATAAGAACACAAAGGTTTATTATATGTTATGTGAGGTATCTGACACTCATGATGCTAGGAGACTTATACATGTAACCTAAGGATTCCATGTATTTTCACATAGGGAATGGAATTATCATTATATTTGTATATGTTTTGATGCATCATTATGGGTCATAGGTTTAAAGTTTCATGGGAATGTGATCATAGGTTTGTGGTCTTTTAGGGATTATATAATAGTTTTAAGGTCATATTGGGACATTATCATATGTTTAAATTATTATCATGATATTTTTTAGGTTTATGGATTTGTGGGGGTGTTATCACTGGTTTTATATCATATGAAGATTTTTCACATGTCTATAGTCCAGTAAAAACTATCCCGCATATTTTAATCATGTATGGGTTGTCACATGGTAAAATTATTATGTGTAAATTTACCATTTACTTTAATCATGTGTTTGGATAAATGTAGGGTAGTGCCTCTTGGAGATGTCGATTTCTAGTAGGAACCTCATGTTTGAGTGTTAGGATGTTAAATTTGTTCCCAAGTGAAATGAGAACACATCTTGGTTTTCTCCTCTGTAGGATAAGAATGGAATATTTTTATTAGTGTTGGGATATCATTATTGAAGCTTAGGATAGAATCCTACATTTTTTATGAGCATATGGGGATCAAAACCCATTTAGTTTACCTATGTTGTTTATAGTTCTATGGTGGGAATGATCCATGCGGTTTAATGTTGTATGGTAATGCTTCTCGTGTCATAAAAGGAAACAAAATATTGGATGTCATGTGGCTTATGTGTAGAGGAATCCTAGAAAATGTGATATCATATCATGATTATAACATGAGTAATCATTTGTTTGTTAGATTGGAAAATTTTATAGGTTAACATCATGTGCTGAGTATGTTTTCATTTGGTTTATCAACACATGACTTGGAAATTGGCACTATTCATATTTTAGTCATGTATATCAAACGTTGTTTGGTATTATATATTGATATTCTTATGTGACTCCAAGGATAAAAGATGGTATGATTAGGGTTTACATGTGGAAGCTACTTTGGTGTTGTTGAGCGGTCTTGATGTTGTTCTTGGGGAATACTAGTCGAAGTTGCATGAGTACTTCTAAGGATGATATATGGTGTTATTGTAGATTATCTATGGATTATCCCTAGGTTTTGATGGGGATCAATGAAGATATGATTGGGTATGACATGTGGAAGTTTATCGAGTGATTTTGAGGAGTAGTGATGATATGTGGATTATGCATGGACGTTTCCCAAGTGCAGATGGGGAGCAATGATGATGTGGGTATTATTCTTGGAATATACCTAGAGGATGGGGGTATCATATAAAGTTTTTCACATGATGCATCTAGTCCTCATCAAATGAGTCATCATGTTCTTATTACACAAGGCATCTCGTGTTAATTGCATAGGGTAAGGACATGGTACAATGTCATGTGCATAGATGATGTGTGTGGGGATTACACATTGATATGACCTTTCTTTATTCTTCATGTTAGGTCATGAGGGAATCTTGACCATCTAATTGGTCAAGTAATATTATATGAGAATACCCTTGAGGAGGAGGTCCATGGAGAGGTATTGGGATTATTAGGAAAATATACAAGGCTAGCATGCTAGGGTTTCCCATTACATACTCCCCATCTTTGGTCATAATAAAAAATTATCGAACTAATTGGTTGAGGAATATGATTGGATATTACAGCTGAAGAGGATTCCCATAGAGAGTGATTGGGGGTTGTATCATGATAATTATATGAATCATCTTATTCGTGAAAAATATGGAATACCATGATTGTCCTAGAAAAAACCTATGATCATCACATCTGGTATACTATAATTTAATATCATGTATATAGGACTACTCATCCAAAGATTACAATCAATATCTATTTTGGGACTTACACATATTTGGGCATTTCATTTTCAACATGGTATAGATGATAGGTGATGAGGGTTTAGGAATTATCTTGATGAGTATTTCAACTCAATGTATTTGAAGAAACCAAGTGGATAATCTCAACCTATGGAACATATAAGGTAAACGAGGAGTATATTTACTCTATCTATTTCAAGGAGAAAAGAGTAGTATCCCTAATCAAAGAATTATATGGTATGGATGTTGGGGTCTTACATGTATCAATCTATATTTTACATAACCCGTCCAAAACAACATCACATTAAGACTCTCCGTTTTTATTAGAGGTGTTGCTACTATGATTTGTGTCACCTAACATTGCGTTATTACATGAAAAATGAACTATGTCATGGAAATTTTGGTATTACATGAAATAGATATTGTTTGAAGCATTACCTACAAGCACGATATTAGGGAAAACATTTCATGATAAATTGTAGTTACCAAAAAAATTTGCAAGAATGTTTGGAATTTTTATGAAATCGGGTTACCCGTGGAAAGTGTTAGATAAAATCATCTGATACCGAATCCCATGTATTAAAGGACTCCACAAGGTAATTTCATAAACATTTAGGATTTGGGGTTTCATAAAGCATGAAACCACGTGTTAAAAAAGATGGAGATTCAACACACAAATCCCAATAGTCCATCCTAAATTTGAGGGTTGATTCCACATTTATAGGAATTTTAGATGTGTTGTGAGACTTATCAGGCCCTAAAAAACATTGATCTAGCATTTGAAATTCCATGGAGTTGCATGAAATTGTCTATTTTTTGGATTTTGTCTCAAATATTTGTGTATATTATATGTTTGAAATCTCATTTCATAGAAAACTTAGTTTTATGACCATAAAGGAGGATAAATTCATATTTGCAATGTTGCACAAAATTAAATACTTTTCTCCATTGTCACCATGACCGGTCATTTTCAGAATTATTATTCAGAATGACTATAACTTTTGAATCATAAGTTCATTTGGGATCCACAACTAGTAAAACAGAAGCATTTAGAATAATCAAAAAAACCTATATTGGGTTTTTATTTATTTTTTCTTTTCTTGGATGCATTTTTTTAATTCCAACAATTTATTTTTTGATTATATTTATTTTATAAATTCTGATTTTTTTAGTTTTATTTTGAATAAAATAATGGGTGGAGTATATATCATTCACTTAGTGGTTATTATTTATATTCACTTGATACATGTTTTTTTGGAGGTAAATAAAACTTGGCAGACAAGTATTCTCATCTAACTATTATATTATGTTATTCAAAAATATATGACTGAATCAAATTTAGTTTTTTCATCATTTTTGTGTGCCTATGGATATTTATCTATGAGTTTTATGGAGATTTTTGTTTTTATGGATAGCTTATTATGAATATTATAATAGTTTTGTGGTTTATTTTTTAAAAGTACATGAATTTCTATGTAACATTTAATACATGAATTCATTATTTTTATTAGAGTTTACCTATATAAATACATATGTTTTTATTAATATTTTTTATACTTATTTATTTTCTTTTACAATGAAATTTGAAATTACACCCATAGGAGTTAATTTATACCCTTTAGGTTACTACTAAAATCAAGGTCTATTACAGGTTGGTGCTGGTTCTGGGGAACAATGGAAGTGGTCGAGCCCATTCCAACCATAGAAATTAGTTAACTTATGTAGATTTATCCTATGAAATCTACTAATAGTGATCCCATAATACATGATAAGGATCATAAAATATAATTAATAATAAATTTATATTAATATTAATTACCTCGCATTGATATTCATTTTTCTTTAAATATTTGGTTGACCACTTCTTGGAATACCATCATTATAGTGAGAGTATTGAAGAGTACAATCCCTCTATCAGTGATCAACATGTTCTTCACAAACCACTGAAAATTTCCATATAAATTATCAGGTTCTAGTATGATATATTATAATACATAGGCCATACATCTTTTATCACTACAAAAATCACATAAAGGTTGATGGATACATATTATTCTATTTATACTTTAGAGGTTGAAATGGGAGGATCACTCGTTGTTAGTGATAGTATTTTAGAGGGATATATATATATATATATATATATATATTTTGATGGTATTACCTATAGAATTCATTATGTACAATAATGTATAAATTTAAATTACTTAATGAAAATAACATAATTGAGGACTTATAGATCTATATTTGGTAGGTGATTCCACAAAGGCCCCTAACCTATAATCTAGTAACTAGAAAACCATATATGAAAATAAAACTATACTTATATTTTATGTGACATCTGATATGATCACAAGTAAATAAATATTATAAAATGTTATTTAATTTATCATTTACTATCAAACCCTTAACTCGGTTCAAATTTTCTCTGTGATGTTTATCGATCCATGATTAATGAATGATTATTTAAATAAATAAATTTCACTAAAGTATTCTATAAAAAGTAAATAAATATTATATTTTTTGGAATTAGTGAATAAATATTTACTACATATCCTTTTATGAAATGTTTTCTCGAATAATTGGTGAAAGAATACATCTTATCACTCTTGAACATTGTTCTATATGAAAATGAATTTGATAATCTCATAAGGATTCTCATCACATTGAATGATTATAGTAATCTCCCACTACGATGCCAATATTGAAGTGATATTAAAGTACTAATTAATATATATGTTCTATGGATGTTTGATATGATCTAATGGGATAAAAATGATACAGGATATCTGGGGTGGGTGGATCATATGACATTGAGGCTTTTTCTCAAGATGGTAATCTTTGATAATATCTTATATAGGGGGTTATAATAACTAGACACACTAGTATTAATTTAAAATTTTTATATTTAATTTCAAATTACTATCTATGGGGATGTTTACTATCCCATATATGTTATGATTATTATAAATCAATATCATGAGTCACACACATTAACTTATTAATTAAAACCATGATATCTTATGGTTGTGAAAAATGAAGATACATGGGTTTCCTAATGAGCGATATATATTAATGAATAATAAAATTGTGGATTTGACCATATATTTTTTTAACAAATGTTAGCATCCCATGACATTTGATAGAAATGAAACTTCTATATTTAGTCTATGTCAATGGTGTTTTATCATTAAGCTCATTTTTTGGAATATAAAATATAGATACATCAACCACACAGTTTGATGACACTAGTATGAAACCTAATTGATGATAAATATCAAGACAATGGGATTATATTAATCCTTTTTAATTTGTATTATCTTCATCCATAATTGAAGTATTTTTATTATTTATTTATCGGTATCGTGGCATGTTAGTAGATGTTAACCCTGGAAAATAAGATTGTATTCCTAATTACACTAATAATGGAGTGTATAGGATGACATATTATGTGTATTTGGAAACGTAGTTATGTTCTATATGAACATATCAGGATTAATAAATAGTATTCCCTTACGGGGTTTAATAATTATTCATGTGTTGTTCATTTTTTTAATTAATACTCATCACCATGAATATTCTAGTAATCAAATATATATAGTAGTATGTTCTAGGGAACCAACATCAATAGAATCCCCCTTTCATAGAATCCAATTAATAATAGATCAACTAGTTATCCTTACAAGATAAAATTTTCTTCTCTTCAGATATGTCTATATCCACTAATCCCAACACATTATGTGTGGTTAATTTTAATATAATGAACATATTTATCTATGAAAATCACCAAAGTGATGATATAATAGTGTATAATATTTCTCAATATCATCAATGAAATCTAACATAATACCTTAGTTAAAAAAATAATCATATTATTAGAGAATATTACTATCTAGTAATAAATAAAAAATCTTGAAATAATGATGTCACTCTCTTCATTACCTTTATAAGAAGCTACACATACACATATGAATATTTATATTGAAATAAGTTTTAGTTATAAGATTTACCCTTTCACATTTCCTTATCCAAAATATGATATTAGATAAAAATGATCTAAATAATAGTATTTTTATTTCTCTTGAATTACTAGTGTTTGCATTTCTTGAATTACTATGAACTCTTCTAGTTTTTTTCATTAGAACTATTGGATAATTATGACTTCTATCATATGCATCTCCATCAATCTGGTATAATTTTTTCATTCAATGTTTTATTCATAAGAAATATAGATCATAAGTACATATCATGTCATATTAGATATATTTACAAACTACTCATAAGAATATATAGTTGTACTTAAAAATAATACCATGTGACACTAGAAAAAAATAGTTTTACTATTTCATGTTGTATTTTTAAATAAAATTTTAGCTATATAAAGATTTTTTTATTATGAAATCATTAATCTATAGTAGTATATTTTTTTTCTATAAATGGGGTTTCTAAATAAACTATACTATAGAAATTAACCTTGAGTAATAGTTAACCATATGTCTAATAATATGTTTTCTCTAGGTTGTTAAACATATCTTTCACGGAAAACTATATCACTCACACTAGTATATTATGGAAAACATGCACCAATTCATTTTGAATGAATATTTTATGAACCAAATGAAAAAAAATCTATAAATATATGTGTGAATTTGTATATATTATTAGAATCAATTGTTTCTCATAACCCTATTAGTTATGTTATATAAACATGCTCCATAGGGTTTATTTAAGGAAAATTACCCTGATATACAAGACCCAAATAAAATGATCATTGAATGTTGTTATAATAATTAGAATGATATTGTACATTTAGTATGGTGATTGGTGTAGTGTTTTTTATGAATATAACTTTGAAATTATTTAAACATTTCTGTAAAATATTAAACCTTATTGGTATCAACTTATACCAACTATATATATGTTATTTTGAATACTAACTATTATTATAAAATTTAGAAAACTTCTCAAACATATATCCCCTATGTTTTGGTAGATAGAATTCATTTTTGAATCCATGCATAACTTCAAGTAATTAAATATTTCACGTTAATTTTACCTATACAATTTATTATTCCTATCAAATAATTTATAATCCACCAAAATTAATATTAAGCAATCACTATTAATATATCCTTCCTATAAAGTTTATTTTTGGTGAACAATTCTTTTCAATAAAACATATGGATATGATTGTTCTTACGTTAACTTTTATATCCAGATCTAATATTCCACTGAATACCTTCTTACTCTCACAATATAAAAAGAGGTAGAATTTACTAATATAAATGTAGTTGGTATGATTTAAAACATTATACATTAGTGATATTAATATCCAAAGTACTTATTAGATAGTTACGCGATATTTACTTAATATTTTTTTTCAATATAGTTGATGATAAGGTTATATTAATAAACTATCTATATCATAACACATTAGTCTATAACATTATAGATGTAAGGCTTAACAAAACATATGTGATATCTATTAATAAATATATTTTTCTTATTGTTAGTTTTTATATATTTGTTATAAAAAATATTTACGAGGAATCATGAAAGAATTTAAATACATATATGACTCCTTATTAATCTATGATTTGAAATTATCATCTCTATGATTTGAATAAGGTAATTTTAGTTTTTAAAATACATCACTCTATATTTAATGTTATATGAATAAATGGAAATTTTATTTTATAACATAATATCTTCGAGGATATTGTATATTTTTCTAATTTATTTCAGTAAATCAATAAATATAGTCATTAAAATTATTAAAGGAATCTAAGGAATCATTTTAAATTACCTCAATCTCCACCTTGGAAATGTTAAAAATATGTTTTTAAACTAACTCCAAAATAATTATAACATAAACCTATTTTTAAATGTTTATTTTTTTTAAAACAATATGTATTAATTTCATCATAACATAATAATTTATTAGCTCTATGTATACCTACTACTCTTATGGGTATATTCTTGACAACAACCATTGGTTTTACATTTGAAATATTTTCTCCACTAATGAGTATGTGTCTAATATTTCATATTTCATTATTCATTTCTAGGATGGATATATATGATTCAAGAATAAATGAGTTGTTAGTTAATATCAAACAACTAATTTATTAAAAATAATAAAAGACAACTCATTATATATAATTGGAAATTGAGACAAATATGTTAGTAAATACTAATTCAAAATATTATTCTAACTTGAATCAATATTCTTTGAAACTACATTTTGAATTATTCTTTATAATATTAGAATGGCCCTTCTTCAATATTTTTAGAACACACAATTCATCTAGTAATATTTCTATGAGTTATTGGTTCTTGTATTTTAATACACATATTTAATATTAATATTAATAACAAACAAGTATAATTTAATTAAAACATGTAATTATGGAGTTACATTAATTTGGAGCTTCCAATAGATTATTTGTTTATTATTTTTATTCTGTATCTTAATGAGCATCTTTATCAAATGAAAACAAACTTCATATTACACATTATCCTTATAATAATTTTACTTTTCAATGTAAATTATAATGAAACCAAAGTCATAGGGAATATTCCTAGGTTTTTTTTCATTTTATTTCATTTTGTTAACCACTAGAGATAAGGAAAAATAGTTTTTACATTCATTATCATATTACTTTAGAATAAATGAAAAAAAATTGAATGATAGCTTTTTCTTCCTATATATAGATAATAATTGTGGAAATGATGATAATATGATATTAATTAATAGTTTCTTATCCAAATGGTAGACTAACTCTATTAATTGATCAATTAACTCCTTCCTTTTTAAGGCATGATCAATGTCCAAATTCCCTTCTTCCAGTTTATACTAGTATAGTGTAGTGACCCTCTCATTTTTCTAAAGCCTATCTTTATCCATCTTAAGGGATGTGAGATTTTTTTCATGGGAATAGAATCCTTGTATTTTTTGCATCATTAGGTCTAGCGAATGATATGATAACATGATTAAACAAGTATAAGATACATCATATATAAAACTCCTATAGGAATCCTCTTCACTCTCACTTTATAATTATGGTGGATGATTAGTTATATGGGATTCTAACACATAATCAGAACATTTTAATAATGAATGAAGTATATGAAAAACTATAACACCATTGGAAGTTGGTTCCTAATATAATATTATATTTTTTGGGGAATGATGGTAGTGTACTAGTGTTTTTTATTTCAAATTTTTTACATTAATTAAAATAATATTTTAGATTTATAATTATTAAAAAAAGATAAGATGTAATAAATTTTGTTCATTTGTCTCAATATATTTAATCCCAAGACATAATCTCTCACCATTGGTTAGACAATATTCTATCATATGGATATTATAGGAAAAATATCCATATTCTGCTTTTTCATATCCTTGACAGGGGGATAAAAATATATTTGAAGGTATTTATGTTGGAATAACACATAAAATAAATTAACCTAAATCTCCATGATCCATTGAGTAGAATCCCCATCCATGAAATCTTGGACTTGGATTTTCCCAAGACTTACCTACTAGTTTCACTAAATCTCCCTGATGAAATCAACCCATAATGAAACTAGGTTAATCTATCCTAAAATTCATGTTAGAAATTACATGATAAATGAATTAACCCTAGTATAGGTTGTTAAATAATATTGATGTATTATTTTATTTTAATCCCAAAAAATGTAGGCTTTTTTACATAATTTTCTTAAGTGATTTTATAATTTTTCAAAAAAAATAAATTTTATATTTATTAGATTAATATTGATATTTAAATGGTTATACATAGTGATTAACCATGTTTATATAAAATTTAAACATGTTTAAATTTAATTTTATTGCATATTGAATGGATTTTAATTCATTTATTATGTTATTTTTCTAAAGCACCCCTAAATAATTTTACTAAAAATTCATCAAAATAAATATAGTAAAATTTCATGATCATGAACATTGATAATTTTTGGTTTAAAAAAAAATTGAAAATATACCAATTTAAATTAGTGAAATATCACCTGGAACTACACCTAGTTTCTGGTAAATTATTATACATGTGTGTCTATGTATCTTTGGGGTTGGTTTCACCTTGGATCAAATCTTTTACCCCCTCTTGTAACTTGTGACATCTATCCTTTACATATGCATTTGGTCAAAAATTAGTGAGGGGAAGCAATGAAATGGATAAATAATTATACATAACATAAATTAGGGATATGATGGTACTACATAGTGTAGAGTAGAGGATTTCATTAAACCCATCCTTTTAATTTAATAACAATTAATTAAAATAAACCAATCATATACACATCGTGATTAAAGATCATGAAAATCCACACAAGTAAGAAATATGTAAATATAATATATCTAGAATTTATTTCAATTAATTGTTAATTATTAACATAAAGCCACTAGAATTGATTCAATTAAATGTTTGATTAATTAATTATTTTATCTTAATATAGATCTAAATTGTCTTGGAGATTCCCATAATTTATGACAATGTATCTAGTAAATATATTCATAAATATTTTTTAAGATAATTACATGAAATTAATTGATAATTTATTAATTTTTAAGACCTTATGGCATATTAAGAACATCAATTGATATCTAAATAATCTGGTTTTAATAATTTAATTAATTTTTCATCTAATTTAAGTTTATTAATTATTAGGTGACTGCATGAAATGAACTAATAATTTATACACCTTTTTTTTATTAATTGTAATGTTTTCAAAATAAATGATTTGAGACTCAATGTATATCTTTAGTAGGATACACAATATGTACTAATGGGATACACACCATACACATCATTTTATATATGATTTAAAAATACACCTATGGACTCGATGTGTGCTTCTGATGTTGAAAATTATGAGTTGGTCAATGTGTATACCAATTATATGGTTCTTAACATCAACAGTTCATAGTTTCTTTGAAATAGATAATTTATAAATTCCAAACACACGTTTTACCAGGAATATTCTTTAAAATATTCTATGAAAACACATAGACTACATCAAATGTACACTAGATACACATCATATAATTTTATAGACATCATTCCAGTATATCCAAATAAATATGAAGTATTTTCAATAATCATTTAATACACCATATATTATTTTTGACTCAGCGTTTCATGTATCCTAGATTATGTCTAGGTGTGTTGGTCCATCATAAACATCATGCACACTTTTGTTATAAGAAATTTAATAGTTTCTACTAGACATAATATTTGGATCCTTTTAGTACCTTCCCCTACCATTATTCGCAAATTTCTACCCTATTGAGGAGATATAAGACTCAAACGATCCATGTTTAATATATGAAACATGTAAAATAAATTTAATATTAAAGAATCAATAAACTATGAATTAGAAACTTGCAACAAATTTATATAATAGATCAACAAATAATAAATAATTTAAAATTATTATATGAATTGGTTGATACCGCTTAAATGTTTTGAGGTGTATCGGAATTGGTGACGCGCATTCTTAATAATAGAAATTCATAAAATTATTTAGATTTTACATCAAAACATGACGAAATAGAAAACCCTGAATCCATTATACTATCTCATTAAACATAATTTATATTTAATATATGTAAATAATAATTAACGTTCATTGGTATTACTTATTAGTTTAATATTTGGTTGAACACTTTTATGAATTACATCATTATAGAGATATGATTCAAGGGATGAATTCTTCTAATGGTGATCTATATAAGATTCTTTGACCATTAAACATCACTATAGAAATTTATAGGTGATAGTAGGAAAATACATAACATTGTTACCATTATCCATTAATCACCTCATGAATCTCTTCAAGGAAAATGAGTATTTTTATTCCCTTTAGTTCCAACTGGTTGGTAAAAGAGGATCACTATTTGGTAAAAAGATAATTCTAGAGGAAGAGATATTTATGGCCAAATAACATTATCTCTAATATCCATTAAAGAAAATATGGTATATATTTTAATTACCATTAATGTATATTATTGTTTGATATATATATATATCTATATTAGTGTTGGTAATTTCACATAATCCTTTTACTAGTAATATAATAATAAGAAAATACCTTATTTAAATAATTCTCTATTTATTTTTATTTACTAGACATTTTCTAAAATCATTGATAAATAAATATCATAAAATGATATTAAATATATATTTTCTGATTATACACTTAACTCATTTACGGTTTCCTCCTCATTTTTTATCAACCCATGAATAATGATTATGAATTTAAATAAATAAATATCACACTATTATTTATCGATAAATAAATAAAAATTATACTTACTGAAATAGTAAATAAATATTAAACTCACAAATATTCTCTTGAATAACTGGTGACTGTGAGTATGTGATGAACTAAACGTGAATAATTATTAAACCATATATGGGTATAATGTTTATTGAAAATGTTAAATTCATATAGAATTTAACTAAGGATCAAAACACACATAGTGTGTAACCCTCTAGTCCCATTTATCATTTCCCTTATGTAGAACCACCTATTATCCAATGTTTTCATCTAGAAACATTCCATGACCCGCATAAAGAATGGAGTTCAATGAAACAATAAACAAAAATCCTCATATATATGTACATATTTTACCAAAATCCTTTTTTTATTTATATATCTAATAAATAAGGTTGCATACGGATTCCATTACCTTATGTGATCCATGTATCTTTCCTTTTCATTCTATAAAGGAACTTGATAATCAAAGTATGTGACCCAAGAAGTAATCTTGTATTATCATTTCCATAAAACACCCTGAGATATCATGTACCATTAAAAATAGAAGGGGACAATCTATTCTCACATTATTAATTAATATATATCAATTATGATGCACCCAATATAACCTACCTCCCTGTGATCATATGTCATCATTTGTTTCATCAATACATAAATGAATGTGACTCATGATATGAATTGACAATATTCATAATTTATAAGCACAATTTCATAAGTATGAATATATGAATTTCCAATGTCACTTATAAATTTTTATTTCCAAATATTGGGTCTTGTTCTCATAACCTCCAATTTAGAAAATTACCAAGGATAACCATTATGATAAGATTCCTGAATGTTTTATGATCTATCCGGCTTAATATATTTTATATTTTATGTCCCATTAAATTCTTTCATTCAAACATAATATATATATTTAATAATACTATCATTGAACTTAATGTTTGTTATCAAAGAAGTGGAATGTTGTGAGCTTTAAATGAGGCATGTATCCTAAGGATGTTATCACATACACTATTAAATATAAGAATTGTAAATATGTGGAAATATATTTCATATTATTTGATATAATGAATATTATATAAATCAAATGAATGAAGTAGTTTTTTCAAGGGCACTAACTGCAAAAATTGGTTTTTAAAGTCACACTCAATTTCCTTTCCAACCCAAGTGGGGTCATGAGAGAATTGGTTTGTGACATCAATCATTATTTTTTCTGGTGCAGAGGGTTTAGACTCCCTATTTTATAAAATATAATCTATAATAATGGTTGGTTTAATATAAGTATTATCAAAATTTTGGAATGATATATAAAATATTCACGTGGCATATTTGTACGAATGACACTCAAAAATGAATAAACTATCTAAATTTTTACTAGGAATAAAATATCATGGCTTCTAAAGTTGATTTTAATTTCACTATAAAACTATTTATGATCTCAAGTTCCCTTCCCCTAGGTTTTAAAAAAATTTCTTGGGGATTCCCTTAGGCTCAATCATTTCAAACCCCTTAGACAATATTTTGAATTTTTTTCCTCTTTATAATAATGTATTTGTGTGTGTTAGTGAATATCCCAATGCATTTTATCCTCTTATAAAAGTTTAATAAATATTAATTTGAAATATTTTTAGTATTAACTAAAAATAGTGACCATGACCTTGTAATAATTATAAATATATTCAAACTTAAAATATAGAGGTTGAATTTTTGTATCAATTATGTTTAAATTTTAAATCATGGGATATAATGAAAATAATTGATATCAATAATAATATTTATCTATCAATGTCCATTTTATCATATCAATATTTCTCTTTAAATATATGTGAATATTAATTGATGATAATTAGTTCCATATAATATAAAAGATATTATATTAATTGATATGGTTAGAATTTTTGAAATTTGATGAAATAATCATGTAACATGTCATTTCATAACATATATATTAATTATAAATGTTTATAAATATTATTAGATGATAAAAATAGAAATGGTTATGGATTTAAAGAGTACATCAATTAGATTTATCAAAATTGTATAATTTTCTTTAAAATGATCCTTGTGGAATTGATCAGGCTATGTTGAAAATATTTCCACTAAAGTCCATATATAATATTCAATTATGTATATTACTTATAGTATTTTTTATCATTAAAAATTTTGTGTTTAAAATGATCAGGTCATTCTAATTCATGATATCATAATCAATTTTGATCAATTAAAAATTACTAGAATTATTGATGATTTTAGGCCAAAAAAAATATTTTTATTCTAATGACTTGTATAATAATATATGGTTAATTATCTAAACCTATATATTATATAACCCCAAAATATATAAAGTGGAAAAAAAATATTAATTCATCGCATTTATTGATGCTTATAAGGGATGAATTTCAATAATGAGGAATAACTAATCCCTGATACAAACAATTGAAAATACTCTAGATTACATAACTTTTGTGGTAAAATATTGTAAGATAAATTTACACACATTCCTAAGTAATATTATTTTTCTATTAAACATAAATTTGTCATTATTAGGTTCTCAATCTCTTTATAATTCATGTATTTAACGAAATTTCATTTATTTTAATAAGTAAAAGTATTTAAAAGTTAAAATATTTTAAATACAAATGTGATTTTACTATCATGATTGGTGTCTTTATGTTTCCATGATTTTGTGATTTATTACAAAAAATGATATATAAACAGTTTATTTATATGAATTATCATATTACAATTCATTTTGTTTTAAAAGTCTATAATTTTATGTTATAATATTATTTATTTTTATTTCAAATGGTTATGGGGATAACAATTTCATGGAAGGGTATAATACAAGTGTAGTGACCATGAGTATTTTAATATTTTCATTAGTTTACTTTATTAGATTACAAAAATCCATCTTCCCTTAGCATAACCATATAGTTAAATGATAGTTAGTTTGACACATGACTATGGAATTTTCATAACATGTTTGGTAGTTTCCTTTATTTATTATTTCAGTCATATATAGATGATTGTGTTATTTTTTGGAAGTAATGGGTATTATATTTCTTTGTTTCCATAAATAATATATTATAGAATGATATTTTAATGAATATTTTATAAAATTCTCTTTTATTTTAGATAATATTATGATTTTATATACTATAGTATATATACACTAGGTTTTATAATTACTATTATAGATGATCATAATTTTCTCACTACCTAATATTTTGTATCTTCTTCTATTTATAATTAGATTGATAATATGGTTATGTCCTAAATATTTATTTTTATATTTTAACTAGAAAGCATCCATATAATAGTCGTAATAATAACTCAATAGTGTATAATGTTTAATAAAGTATAAGATTTCAATAATTGTATCATAATAATTTATAAGACAATATGCTTTATTATGGAAAATAATAAATAATTGAGGTTGATTAAATATCTCATCAATATTTTTATCCACAATTCATTTGAATAATTATTTTTTCATTTTATATACTACTATAATTGGAAAGGTAATCCATTATCTTAATTTTTTATTACCATATACCCTATTATCAAGGAATTTCCATACAGGGGTGGGATTATTTTCTACTATGAAACTATAAATATGTCAGGAAATCATACTATGATCAATGAGAATTAATCAATCATAAAAATATTTTATTTTTATTATATTAATTATCTACTATATAAATTTAAAATGTATCCAATACTCATGATGTGTTTCAACTTGATATTTCAAGATCGACGAAAATGTTTTTCCTATTAGTATAGTTATATAGGGTAGAAAATGATTCTCAAAAAATTGTATATCTATATCCACCAAACCTACAGTCTGTTTATTAATACATATAGATCATGAATATATGGTTAGTAAAAACACATTTATAAAACTCATGACCTCATGAATAATCCCAATTTATATTTATTAAAACCATGATTTGTTTTAATAAAATCATAGTATATTATATGGTTTAATGAAATTTCTCCCAGATCATGTATTATTAGTTTGAGAAATAAAACTACATTCAAACATCATTTTTTAATAAGAAACTCTCATTTTAAGGTTAATTAGTTACATAGATGATGTAATTAAGGGGTTCTAACACTTTTCGATGGGTGAGATCTTCCATGATATATCTTATAAATATTTTGGTCTTGATAATGAATTGTTATTAAGAGGATTTTATTATTATTATTCAACTTCTCCTAATTTGTATTCTATTTTTTTAGGATAGTATAGTTTTCAATTATTTTCATGAATATACGAGCTTAAGAACCATTTTCATCAGTGTTATTAGTAGAGTCTCTATTATAAATAGATTTTTTTTAATGTGTTTTTCCCTTTTATAATTTTTTCATTTGATAAATTATTATATATCAAAATACATTTTATATAATTATAAAATCATATTATAGAATATTAAAAAGAATTAAAGTGATAAAATTCAAGACCAATAAATGTGATTATTTTCAAACTTATTGGGTTTTCACCTATAATGATTATGATAGTTTATTATTGCTTTAATGAATTAAATGCTCATTCATATAGTCGCAAAATACTTAATTTAGGTAGTCTCAATGCATTTTAATTCCTATGGAAAAACAAATAGTAATTCATGCATATACAATTCGGGAAAAATCATCTACACTTATTGTAATTAATGTAGAGACATTACTTTTATATAATTAATATTCATGGATTTTCAATCTATTATTTTTGAATATGGTCATTTAAAAGATTTATTAAGAATTTAATACAATAATTCATATATTAAAATAACTTTTTATGTAATTAAATTATAAATTAATATTAGTTCTCTATGAAATCAGGAACCATATCTCTACTATAAAAATTATAGAGATGTGGTTATTTATTTAATTGGGTTCATAATAAAATGTTTGATAGGAAATTTTTCAAAGAATTATTTTTCCATTAAAGATAATTAATTTTTTGTTTCATGTTAGTAGAACCAAAGATGGTAAATTTTATGTTTAAAATAAAAAAAATTAGTTGATTATATCAATTTTTTGTAATATTTTTAGTCTTTAAATTTTATTAGTACAAAAATTAGTGTATGAACCATCATTAAAATTATTTAATGTTTATTGAATCAATGGATTAACATCTCTTTGATACAAAGATTGAGGAAATATTTCATTGTATCTTTCATGCCCTAATTAGTACTCTTTTAATAACAAAAACCATACAAAACATAGAGTATCACCCATCCCTACTCTTCGAAATGAAGGATAATTAACACCCAACAGGGTAAAAATCTAACAACCATTTATAATATATCTTGTGCAAGATAAGAATACCTAATTTATGATAAATATTTTATAAAGTTATCTATAGAGACCTTGTAATTTTAAATTTTATAGATTTTAAAATATTATGGATTTTCATCTATAAAGGCTAAAATATTAATTTTATAATAAAATTTCGAGTGGATCACAAAAATTCGAACATAATGTTTACAATTATGTTTTAAATGTTTAATATTTTGAGGTTTTTGGATTTTATGTAAATATCAATGGATAATGGAAATGTCATCATTTATTTATTTACCTCATAAATTTATATTTTATTTATAAAAAATAAACAATATTGATATTTTGTGATAATAGAAGTGGTAATGACATTATGTTATTATACGAAGAGGATAAAGATATTTTATATTACTGATATATATAATAATGGAATTTAACAGGGTTATTTCATTAGTAAGGTTGAATATAGGTCAATTATAGAAATTATGAGTGGTTATGACTTGGAATTTATTTGAGAACAAAATGGATAACTTTATATTCTAATTAAATTCCACCTCAAGGGAAAATTCCCCCATATCCTCTTTATGTTATCAATTCTATCAAGGGAGAGACATTACGTGTCAGTGTTTTCTAGTCAATCAAACAGAGGTAGGGGAGAGTAAAAGATAATTAATTATATTTCAATGTATGATTGTGACTATTGGAGGATTATATATTTTAATTCCTCATAGAATTAAGATAAGTGACTCAAAATTCTAAAATTATTAATATTAATAATGAATCTTCCAAATTTTTATTTTTACATGATCAATATATAATTATTAATAATTTATAATGTTGTAATGATGAAAAATTGAAATTAAAATTTCTAATTAATTTTGGATATGGATAAGTAATTAATGGAAAATAAAGTGCCTCGTACGTTAAAACCCCCATAAATATATGACTTATAATAAGGGGTACACATTCATTCATTTTAAGGATATTTTTAGTTTTTAGTTTTAGAGAGATAAAAAGAAATAATACATATTAAACTCTAACAATATAAAGTGGACACGTACACTCAATGTTGTTTTTATTACACAAAAACATGATTCCTAAGTTTTAACTCGTGTTTCATTCAAAATACATTCAATTATTTTAACATGGATCTCCATAACATAAATATATCCCTTTCTAGAGTTCATAGGCATCCTTATTCCATTTACAAAAAATTTGAAAATTAGTGTGGAGAAAAATAATGTTCATTAAGAAATATAAAAATAAAGGATACCCTTTAATAAATTTAAATTTTAAGAAAAACTATAATGATGTTTTAGTTTTCTAACAATAAAATTTGAGTATAATATAATCACTTACACTTGAAATAAAAATTTTCCCAATATTTTTAATAAAAATTTCATAATAAAGCATAAAGGTAAAATAATAATTTAGGATGTTTTCCTAAAAAATATGAAATTTTTTCCTTGAAAATAAAACTTTTACCCTAAGGAGTTTATAAACAATCTGTTAAATCAATGTTCACTTTAATATCTTATATAGTCAAAATATATCCATAAAAACGTTAAATAAATAGAACTTAAAATATATCTAGGATAAAAATAATAAACAAAAACATGGACAATAATAACTAATCTCACAATACTGGAGTGGATAATTTCATAATTATATGATCAATTCCCTATACCAAGGCATCATAAACATATTATCGACATCTGGTTTTAAGACATCATAAGTAATTAGGTAAGAATTTACTAAAAACATATACTTGTTTGTTTCAAGATATATACCAATGAATATATGGGATATCTATAATTTCTCCCATATAAGTATCTTACTATGTATAATTCATTCATTATGTGAAGGAATAATAATTAAAAACCAAATCAACAAAATCATTCATTTAAAAATACCATCATATGAAATGTCAATATTTTTCCAAGTCAATAAATTTGTCAATATTATCATAATACATCTAGATGAGTAAGATATATAGTATAATTTTATTATATACCATTTAAAACATTATAATCATAAATTTATGTTAATGTCATTGAAAATTCCTTTGAAATTACATTGTAATATTACTTTTAAAACATGATAGAAATATAATTTTATTTTGATAAAAAATTAATTAAAATTTTATAGAATATTAATAGAATGATTTTTTTAAAATAATCATGGATAATTATAAAATAATATTCAAAATAATGTAATATCATAATTGTTGGAAAATATATTCAATTTGTATACATTAATGTAGTGTATTCATTTCATAAATTGATTAAAAGTAAAAAGTGAGTCATATAGAAAATATTTCAAAATATTCATTTTAATCATTTATAAAGAAGGTGAAAATTCATTGAAAATATCCTTTATCTATATTTTAGTGTTAATTAATTACATTTATAAAAACTTTGATGATTATGGATATTTATGTGGAATATTTTGGAAATAATACCATAAAATACGGTTTTAGTGGAAAATACCTTACCAACGGTCCTCATTCATTGTGTATATTATCTAACTACAAACTAAAAAAATTGAATTTTCGTTCTAATTTCTTAAAAAAATCCCATATTTAATACATTATCATTATTTACTTTATTACATTTATTACCACAAATAATTTAGGTAATAAATCATATACCATTTTATTGGATGTTTTAGGGACATTTGGTTCATAATCCCAAAACAACTTTGATATGTTGAAAATGGTCAAATGGGTTATTCTTCGATAATGTCCAAAATATTAATAACTTCATATTTAGAAATTTTATAAATTAAATTCATTCTTATAATCATCCATGAATTTTATACATAAAAATGAATAAAATCCCTTCATGGTGGTGGTAGTCCACACCTACGCATAAGCCAGATTATTATTATTTTTCAAGTGGAAGGGAAAGATGGTAACAAATATTTTATAATTAATGAACCATAATTATTTCCTTAATATACTATATTCATTAAATCCATCATAATTATCAAAAAATTTGGTGATTTTAAAAATTAAATTCATCACCTTTTTGAGGTAGTTGTCCCCATATACACATGAGTGATGTTTTCAATTACCATTGGACATAAAATGAAATTAATAAGTGTTATTAAATCATAATAATAAAATTTTAGAATATGGATTATATTTATGTCATTAAATCATTATGTATATGATATAATTGATGGAGTAAGAAGAAGAAATATATTGAAAGAACCTGTTAAAGAGTTATACCTATTCTTTAGAAATCATCCCTTATCATACACCATTATCCTTCCTAGGTCAGTATTAGCTGAATAAAATAATCTATTGGAAGTGTATTAGTAATATAAAAGTTATTTTGGTAGATATTGGCTGAAATAAATGTCTTCTTATGTGTGAAAAATAGGGGAGATGATGTTACCTTTTACGAGTGAGGTGGGTGAAAATCATGTAAATATATGAAATATTAATATATAATACATTTAGGACTCAATATAAATATCTCTAAAGTTCCATATATCCAAATATAATGTGTTCATGGTTGATATAAATTAGAAAAATAAAATTTATTCAAGATTATTTGTCATTTTAAACCTTTTCTTTTGGTTTAACTCCCTCATCAAGATAATTTAACATTAACTGGTGTAAATCATCTTCACATCATTGAGGTCCATGAATGTAATTTAAAAAAATTAAAATTAGCTCATACCTAAACCAAACATTATAAAATAAAAAACATTACCAAACATGTTATTGATGATATCACTTTTATGATTATAAAATTATTTAAAACTAATCTTTGAACATTAAAAGACAATTGAAGTCATCTTTAGGAATATTCACAAACTTTTAATTTAAATAAATCATAGAAATAGTGAAATTCTATTATAGACAAATTAAATAATACATTATAATTTTATAATGAATTTATGGAACATAATTATCCATCTAAAACATATTATTTTTAATGTTTTTATAATAATTTACATTCTTTTTCTATTTCTTTTAAAATCAATATGTCAGTGTTTCGTAGGAGTTCAATATAATTAAACCATATTTTAAAATTTAAAATAAATTAATAACATATATATAGTTTATTATTAATCAATTTTATCTTCTGGATTCATTCATATATCATTTTATGTCCTGGAAAGATAAAAAGTTAAAGATGGTGACATGTTTTTAAAAACTCCTTACATAAAAAATATATATGATACAATCATAAGATAGTATCATAAAATTGACATATATTCAATATTATAGTTATTATGGATGAAATAATAATATATAATGAGATTAATAAAAATTGTATAGAGATTTTTCACTATGATACTATAATTTCAATCATGATTAACACATTTTACCCAATATCATAGTGATAAAATTTTATCATGGTTACTATTCAATATGAAAAAATGTAGTGGGTATTATTAACTAATTTTGATTTACTAACTCATTATTTTTAATAAATGTTTTTGATTAAATTTCCATATTTTTTTTTAAAATTAATTTTAATATAATTTCATAAAGTAATGAAAAATATTTTTTTGGAAAAATAATCTTTTTAATAATTAAAATGATTCTTTACCAAAATGAAGTATATTATTGACTCTCGTTTCCATGGATATATTTTTTAAAATAAAATATAACTTATATGTATTAAAAAATAAAGACCCAAATGAAACATTGAAATTAATTTGATTAAATTTAATGAAATGATTGTTTTGAGAAATCATTATATTCGCTATTCATTATTACGTGAGATCGCATATTATCCCTTCCTTTAGTACTCCAGTGAAGGCATATCCAACAATTCCATCCACTACTATCCCACCCCCATTTATATAGGGATACCTTCTTCTCCTTCAAGTGCTCACCACTCTTCATTTATCTCTTCCTCCAACCTAGATTTTCTCCCATGTTTTCTATAGATCAAGGTGTTCCTTAATGTGTTCGAACTCTTCTATAACTTTCCACATTTTTTGATTTAGATGGAGTTTACGGAGATCTTGTCCCTTATTAATATAATATTGGTGGATTGTTACACTCACTGCCATCCTTTGGTGGATTCTTTTGATATATTTTCTTACAACACTTGTGGTTTTCATAATATAGTGGTCATTGGTCATCTTGATAAGTGTCATATTATTATTCGGTTTTCCTAGGAGGTGTATTTGATAACGGAATAGTCCAAAGCTCCTTGATTCTTACAGGGATCTCATTTATTTCTCTTTAGATGGTCATACAAACTAAATATGAAATCACATGCTTAGTTGATGTAAATATTTATTAGTATTGTTTAACTCTCCATCCCTTTTCCAAATTGTTCTATCCTTAGTATGGTAGGGAATATGGTTGGTGATTTTTTTACATAGAAAATTGAACTACATCAGTTATACATATGGTTTCCCCATATTTTTTCATCAAGTTTGATGTTTTCAAACCACCGATATAATGTGTTTGGATCTCTATCAATGAATAATTTCAATGCAAGTGGATGGTTTTCTTTATATTATGGATCAAATATTTTTCATTTTCAAATATTTTAGTTCAAGTTTATTCATCGTGTCACTAAGAGTGTATGTGTAATCCTGTAGTGGACACCCCTTTAGAGAATACAAGTCCAGAATTTAGTAATCCTCATGATTTTACTTTGTCTTCTAAAAAAACTCTTATTTTGGATCCTCTCTTAGTATATCCAATGGATAAGAATATGGACAAAGGATTTAAGGATATCTTTTCTAGGTTCATTCAGGATATAGATTCTCCCATATTTTCATCCTCTAGATCATATGGTTCTCTAATTATTCCCTCTTTTTTTGATATAGTCATGGTCTGAGGGGAGGTGCAAGGACGGGATAACAAGAATCACTCTACTAAAAGCGGTGAAGGATTTCAAGATGGTACAATGATGATTTAATAAATATATTCAAAACACTGCTAATATGACTGTTGTAGTCACTTAGAGTCATCTGTTCCTGAACAGATCAGATCACCAAATCCACTCATAATCTGAAACCACTTATCTACTCTGAATGAAGTTGGAAAAGAAAATTTTGATCCTTTAGGGTGGAAAACTATTATCCCAAGATGGAAACAGAAATAGGATTTATTAATGTATTCATAACATGAGGATCTAAGTGATAAATAAGAGGCCTCCCAATCAAATTAAAACAATGAGAATGACTACCTAGTCATGACTGGCTCGAGGAAAGGGAAACAAGGAAATAATAGTTGTGGTAATTTCCCGGTCCACATGGGTGGAAAAAACCAAGTACCTATAATGATTATTAAAATACCCAAAAACAATAGTAGATAGATCATTACGTAGGGAAAAATTAATGGGGCATAAGTTAAATAAGGGTGATCTTAATTGATTCAAGGTTTGATGTCAGCTTACTACACGATGAGAAGGAAGACTCCTATTAGTGATGGCATAGCACCATAGGGTGAAATGATGGTGGAGGTGTGTATAGTGTTCGATGAAATATCAAACATGGGGGAATGAAAAATATGAGTGGATAGAAATAAATTCTTAGATAGTTGTTCTAAATTCCAAGGATTAAATGTTAAATAATTTCTCAATATCAATGCTCCATAAGAGGTGTTCAAAAATATTCATGAGAGAATGATTTAGGCTTGTATTAATGAGGGTTTAAGGAAGTCTATTGACAAGAAAGACAAAATTTTGGGTATATCTATCAATGGAGGGAAGATCGCATTTAAGTAATATATTTAGAATTTGAATGGAATGACATAATAGATCGAAACTAATCAATAAACTGATCTGGATATCCACGAAACTGAGGGTCATTTGGTTTTATTTAGATTAATTGAGACTAACGTCCTTAGTTTTTTATTTTATGACATTATGATCTCTCTTTGTGGTTATATTTTTGTATGGTCTTTTTGTTTATCCCTATTACTTGAAAGTATTTTGGAAATAAAAATTTACTTATCAGTTAGTATTTTAACTATTCATCGAAAAAACATCCTTTTTAGAAAAATCTAAAACAATAATTTTATGTTTTTTTTAATATTGATTTAAAATATTATTTCCATTTTATCTAATAAATTTATATATTTTTTAGAAAAAAATAAAAAAAATATTAGCATAAAAAGTAATGAAAATTATTCTTGGCATATAAAATAAATTTGTACTCATTATGTATCTTGTAACCACCATTAGATGTATGTTTATTTTTGTTATATGATCTATACATTTCATTAAAATAATAAATATATAGTGAGTCACATAATTTATATTGATTAAAATACTTCAAATAAATAAAAAAAATTCTAAAAAACATATCCATTGATCTTATTTAATATTGTGTTCTTTTTTCTGAGGCATTAATCGGTAAATATTAATTAGTAATACTTTTATAAATATATATGATGATATAGTTATTACGATTTATATCATCCAAACCAATGGCTACGATATATTAATCACATTTAAATAATAATATTTCATTAGAATATCATAGTTCATTTAATATCGATGTTCTTTGTGGTATACACTATCAAACAAAGTATTATTTAAAGGATAGTTAATATATTTAAATATTGGTTTGTTAAATTATCACCCTAATGTAAAAGTTTCATCCCCATTTTGGGAATTTGATTCTATAAAAATGAATTTATAATGAAGTATAAATAAAATTATATATATATTTATATATTTATATTATCATGAGCTTTAATTTCTAGGTAAATCCTAAGAAATTATTAGTGAATGTACCATAATAATTGTAATGGTATGGACCTCTTCGGTCTATTACTTTGTGAAAATGTGGTGTTGGAGGTGTTCCGGGAGGTCAAGGTGACTTATCCCCAACACTTTGCCAATTTTCTGAGTTATGTGAACAGTGTTTCCAGATCAGTGAGGTTCTAATAGCAACCTTTATTTCTTTTCCCAAATTTTGAGTTCATGAATAGTGTTTCCAGATCAGTGAAGTTCTAAAAACATCCTTTATTCCCTTTTCCAAATTTCGAGTTCATGAATAGTGTTTCAAGATCAGTGAGGTTTTAATAGCAACCTTTATTTCCTTTTCCAAATATCGAGTTCAAGAATATTCTTTCCAAATCAGTGAGGTACTAACAGCAACCTTTATTTCCTTTTCCAAATTTCGAGTTCATGAGTATTGTTTCTAGATCACTGAGGGTCTAACAGAAACCTTTATTTCCTTTTCCAAATTTCGAGTTCATAAATAGTGTTTCTAGATCAGTGAGGTTCTAACTGTAACCTCTATTTCCTTTGCCAAATTTCGAGTTTTTGAATAGTGTTTCCAGAATGGTGACCATCTAACTATCACCCTTTCTTTCCATTTCCAAATTTTGAGTTTGTAAACAGTGTTTCTAGCTTCCTACAGTTTCTCCCCTTTTACATTTCCTTTGATGTAAAATGAATTTAAAGCCTTGTTTTAAGGACTCTAAGGCCAATTCGAAGGTCATAACTCCTAAATTAATTATTCCTATGGCTCGGGGTGTTTTTACTTGGTCAAACCACATGGGTTAATGTGATCCACTTTTAATGGGGAATTAAGTGTATCTTAAACTGTCACCCTATTAAATCTTCAAAAGGGGGAAGGATATCATCCTCCCATGTTTTTCCTCTTTGTTCTTGGCTATGAGATGCTAGAACCTTTCAATCCTCACTATAGGAGTTGCAAAATCAAACTTTACTCTTAGGATTTGTTCTGCTCTGTATTGATGCAACCAAGCTATATCGATCAATCATCGATATAAGGTATGTTTTATCGTCTTTCTTTTGGGGTTCATCTTCTCATGTTTCTACTTTCCATATTATATCATGAAATCTCCATGATTAAAATGGGGTTTTCTTGGGGTTTGGTTGGTGTTTTCATACCTTGGCTTCCTTGGGTGGATGTAGTTGTCGCGAGAGGAAGATTTTGACCCATTGTGTGGATAAAGAACATGAGGAACTGTTTGATGTAGGGGATTCGTTTCTTCTCTTTTCTTGCACGTGCAACTGTATCGTTAGCATGTTTTATCCCAGTGGATCACAATGGAATTGACATAATAAATATTTGAACTGGATAAATAAATTGATATGGATCGTATGATGTTGCCTCTTGTTTTTCTAGATAGTGTGATATCTATTCTTGCTTTGTTTATATGTTCGTTATTGATTGAAATCGGTGAAGAACGTAAACTGGGATTAATTGATAATTGTTGGATAAAGATAAAGAGGCATGAAAATGAATCTGGTTGTTGTTTTAGTTTGATGTTAATCAAATTAGTGCAGTAAAAATGTTTGTTTATTTGTGATAGCTTACTGATTAGGTTTCCCAAATTTGGAACCTACAATTAATAAATCTGTTAATTCAAGATGGATTAAATAAATTATTCTTTGATAATTCCTTAATGTGTTCTGAGTTACCCTCTTGATTCTTAAAGTTCCAAGAGCACAATTAATGTGGTGTTTGTTTTCCTACTTCTTGTGTTGTGATGTGATCCTAGCTGGCTATTCTGATATGTGGAGGCATATAGACCCTTGTGGTTGTGGCATAAAATGATGCCTAGAGTGGTGAGATGCATCGGTTAATGCATGTGGGTGTCGGGAAGGACACTGGGGATGATGGAGTGGGATGAATGTGATTGTTTTATGCTTGCTGGTTCTTTGGTGGTTTATCTTCTTTACATTTCCCCACTTCTCAGGGTAGCTAGTCTTGTTTACCCTTCTTCCAAAAGAGTCAAAGACGCGCGGGGTATGTCACGTTCTTTCCGTGTTTAGATTTTCAAGGAAGTATCGGTATATGCTCTTGATATAGGAGGAAAAGACTCGACGGTTAGTACATCTACTCACCATGTTGAGCCCCCTTGTGTTAGTAGGATATGATGTTTTTCTAGAATGCTTGGGAATATGGGAATGTAATTCTATAATGAATATTTTAATAAATGGTGTTAACCCATGGGGATGGAGATGCTGGAACATAATTATGAGGTTTTATTTTTTTAAGGAACAATTGACTTTGGGTGTGATGCTAATGAAATTTAATGTGGATTTGTATGTAGTTAATTATTGTTTAAATAATTAATTAACATATAGTGGAACTAATAAAAAGAGAATGAAGTAATCTAATAAATCTCTTTCAATGGTTGTGTTCTTATAGGATACCTAGTATTAAAAGTAGCATCCCGGAGTCTGAGAGACGTTACCTGAATTTGTGTCTGAGACTAGGCAATTCCCATAGTGTGGTTGTGAGATATAGTATATCCTGTACTTTTTGTGTTTCTATACACTACTCCACCCAGTCAGTAAGGGAAACCGACCCCCTGAGGATTCTTATCCCTAGGGGGTGTTTTCCCCAACATTCTGGTTGGAAGAAGAATGGCTGACTACCCCCCTTTGACCTCGCTCTCTTCTCTTGGTATATATTTGTGCTAGTAGTCACATCAGTTAGTTTTCCCCATGTATGTGTGTAGAGGGATGTAATGGCTTGTGGTTATTCAAACACATATATTCTGGATATAGTATCCTATGGACTACTATAGGTTTAATGTGTATAGCCTATGATGGCTTGAGAATCCTTACTCGGTGTATGGGTTGTAATGGCTTGAGGTATAATACATGACGTATGATACACGTTATGAGAGTTGTGGTGGCTCCCGGAAACTACCTGGTTACTTTTGGTTGTGAGGATGGTGTGGTGCTTCGCCTAGGTGTCTTTGGGAAAGCCTTTGTGTTTCACGAGGTGCATATTGTGGTGTTTCGCCTAGGTGTCTGTGGGAAAGCCTTTTTGGAGAGAGATGCTCACGATGTGCGACATTAGGGAAAAGCGATAAAATAGTGGGGAAGTAATAGTGGGGTACCTTTGATATTCATTACTATATGATATATTCTTGTATGCGTTACTTGGTGAGAGTATCCATGTTGAGGATTGGAAATTAGTATACATGTTTAGGTGACGAGTTAGTTTCACTTGTTGTTCAATGTGCTTTAGAAAGAATTCTTTACTTTCAACAAGAGGCTTCGGGGAGGATCCTACTGAGTATAACATTATACTCACCCTATGTATATATAAACTTTTTTTCAGGTCACTTGGAGCAGGTTGGAGATCAAGTTGGTTTCTACTAGCTGGGGGTTGCAGGAGCAGTTCAGGCTTGTGGTTGTTGTTGTTTTTACTTTCTTTTGGGTACTTGTAGTTTTTTCCCTTTCAGTTGTAATACCTTTACATGGAATTTCATATGTGTACTTGGTTTTTTATTTCTATTGTAGTCTGAGTTGGATTTGATTCGAGTCTATCTTATCTCTCTCTTCGGCATGTGTTCTCTTAGATGGTAATGCCTCCCATTTTGTGTGTTACTATATGGTCGGTGCTAGTCGCCAACCTAGGGCCTACTGGAGGTGGGACCCGGGGGGTCATTATCCCCCTTCTCACATTTCCAACCCCGGAGGGGTACAATTTATGGGGAGGGGGTCATGAAAGAGTGGTATCAGATCGAGGTTGAGGGATAGGATGGAGTTTGGAGTTAGGCACCAGTGAGGTTGCATGGGTTGGTAGGGAAACATTGTCATTCATGCATAGCAAGTGAGGTAAACACTGGAGACCAGCTGAGACATAGGCATTTAGGGACCCTTATGATATGATGTATGGACCTTTAAGTTTACAATGTCTACTAAACAAGGTGATACTAGTTGCATGGTAGAGACCTTGGAAAGGATCATGCATCATTTTTGTTTGTACCTATGTTTGGATGGGTAGAGCTTGGGATAGGTTAAGCTTAAAATGAATAAAATAAAATAATTAATTAATTAATGTTGAATCTTCCATATTCTAGGTTTAGGAGTTCTAAGTGTTTTCTATTTTGTAGGTATGGCTCTAGGTCGACATCCTCATCAAGCTCGCATAGAATATGTCCAGTGGGCTGTGCTAGAAGATCGCCATCGGGTAGAGGATGACGACGAAGACACTTGGAGGAAGACACTCCGAGAATTTCAGCACCAGAGTCTATGGAAGTATGAGGGCTCTGTTTCAGATGCAGTCATGGAAGACTAGTTAGAGGAGGTAGAGATCGGTTTTAGTTTGATTTGTGCTTGTAAGGATAACTGGGTGTCCTTGGTGGTGACGATGTTGCGTGGAGTAGCGATGAAGTGGTGGTTTTTGTTCCTTGGGCATCGTGAGGAGTCAGCGATCTCATGGGAGGAGTTTCGAGATAGTTTTAGAGTTGAATTTCTTTCTTCGACTGCGAAGGCATCCAGTCACAGGAGCTTCTTACCCTTCAACAAGGGGTCTCTAGTGTTCAAGAGTTTGGAATTTGTTTTAGGAACCTTTTACGAAATTCGTCAGACCTACTACTAGATGAGGAGGTCCGGGTGAGGCACTTTGAGGAGTCTTTGCGTCCAGAGATCCAGTTCTAGGTCACCAAATTTATGAAAAAAACATATCTTTAGGTATTGGAGAGGGAAGAGGTTGTTGAGAGGAATTTTCCCCAGACTAGATCATCACGAGAGGGGAATCAGCATGATTCCTCATGAAGCAGATCTAGGGTCTGGGGTTTCCGGTTTTCTGGACAGAAGAGTTTCCTTTCTTGAGGGGGTAGGTCTCAGCCCTTCACATCTCGTTTCTCTAGAGGCAGCAACTCCCAGGCCAATGCCAATGGATCATGCACTTGTTTTTTCTTGAGGTGGTTGTGGTCATCTATCGCGGGAGTGCCCGACCTTTTAGAGTGGTCACCGTGCACCAGGCGCTACACTCCAGGTTCCTCCGTTGAGGCAGTTCCAGCCGAGGAAGCAGTAGCCAGTTGCACCAGCTTTAGTTCAGCAGAGGGTAGATGGGGCAGGCAGAGGAAATCCCCATGACACTCTTCGTCCTTAGAGAGTAGAATGAGGCCATGGTGGTGGTCATCTTTAGCGTCAGAGAGGTTGTGGAGGAGGTCTTGGCCAGCTTCATGCTCTAGCGTTTCCAGCTCCAGGCGATCCAGGCATCGTTCGAGGTACCCTTTGCTTGTTTTCTACCTTGGTGTATGCCTTGTTTGATTCAGGATCCACAAACTCCTTCATATCTCATACCCTTTCCCATGCTTTGGGACATGAGGTAGAGAGGCTTCCAGTGCCCTTGGCGTTGACTACGCCAGTCGGAGGTGGAGCTGACTTGTTTAAAGTATATAGAGATTGTGAGCTAGTGTTAGGGAAACACCGTCTTGGGGAGATTTCCTATGTTTACGAATACAACCATATGATTTTATCCACAGCATGGATTGGATGTATTCGGTGCAGGCTAACATGGATTACTTCAAGATGAATGTCGTCTTCATTAGTGTAGATGGAGAGCAAGTGGTGTTTGTTAGTGATCGAGATCCTTGGATGGTTCATAGGCGCATTCCATCCTTATCATCCATGATGGATAAGATGACGTTGGGTTCTTCATAGGTTTGGCAGTTGGCGCTTCCTAGGGTCGTAGAGGAGTACCCTGATGTCTTTACAGAAGAGGTTATATCATTACCCCCTAGACGAGAGATCGAGTTTAGGATCGAGCTACAGCCAGGAGCATCGCCTATCTCTATGACTCGATATAGGATGGCCCCTTCTAAGTTACAAGATCTATGTATACAGCTTGATGGTCTGTTATAGTGCGGTTTTGTTCGACCAAGTGTGTCACCATGGGGTGCATCAGTTTTGTTCATGAAGAAGGCCGACGGAATTTTGTGGTTTTGTGTCGATTATCATCACTTAAACAAAGTGACAATAAATAATCATTATCCTCTTCCACGAATTGATGATTTATTCAATCAACTGAAAGGTCCAATTTGGTTCTCAAAGATCGACTTGCGGTCAAGATATCATCAAATGCATGTGAAGGATGAGGATATTCCGAAGACTTATTTCCATTGTCATCATGGGAATTATGAGTTCGTTGTAATGCCATTTGTAGTGATTAATTCCCCTACTGTATTCATGGGATTGATGAATGCAATGTTCTGTGAGTTCCTGGACAAGTTCATGGAAGTTTTCATCAATGACATCCTTGTGTAGTCCACTTCTAAAGAGGAGCTTTCAGAGCATCTACGTGTCATTTTGGGAGTTCATCGTCGACATAAGTTGTTCGAGAAGTTGTCAAAGTGTTATTTTATTACTCGAAAAATCTTTTTCTTGGGGAATGTTGTGTCCCAATAGTGACTAGTTGTGGATCCATCGAAGATAGAAGCAGTTGTGTCTTGGGCATCCCCCAAGACAGTTTTAGAGGTGAGAAGTTTCCTTGGTCTCGCAGGCTACTACAGGAGGTTCATAGCCAATTTTTCCCAATTTACAACTCCTCAGATAGCTTTGAATAGGAAGAATCTGGAATTCATATTGACTGATCAGTGTTATGAAGCATTCAAGTATATAAATAAAAAGTTAGTAAGTTCTCTAGTCCTTTTTCTTCCAGCTGAAAGAGTTTAGTTTGATGTTTTATGTGATGCCTCACATATGGGGTTAGGTTGTGTTCTCATGCAGAAGAGGTCAGTTGTTTCTTATGGGTCTTGGTAGTTGTATCCCCATTAACACAACTATTCCACCCCACGATCTTGAGTTGGCAGCCGTGGTGTTTTCTCTAAAGTCGTGGAGACATTACCTCAATAGTGAGAGCTTTGTAGTTTTCACTGATCATAAGAGTTTGAGGATTTTTTTCAACCAGTGTGACTTGAACTTATGAAGGTATCGGTGGATGGAGTTCTTACAGGAATATGACTTTGCAATATCATACACACTTGGAAAATGGAATTTTGTAGCTGATGCACTGAGACAAAAGTCACGTAGTGATGCTGTGCATGAATCTGGTGATTCTTGGAGAGTAATGGAAGAACTGTCAGCATTACATCTTGATATGGAATAACTTGGTGGTAGAGGTTTTCTTTTATAGATGACGGTATATTCATCCCTGGTGAATAAGGTGGAAGAGTCCCAATTGGGGGATCTTGAGGTGGAGGTCTGGAGAGACCGAGTTGTTTGTGGTGGGGCCCCTGATGGTTGGATTGAAGATGAACAACACTGAGTGTTGAATCATGGAAGGATTTTTGTTCCTTTGATGATGTGTGAGATGGTTCTCAGAGAGTTCCATAGTTTGCCCTTAGTAGTACATCATGGCATGACAACAATGTATCGATCCTTGAGGAGTCAGTTTTGGTGGCCTGGGCTGAAGTGTGCAGTTGCAGAGTTTGTGTCTCGATGTTTAGTCTGCCAGAAGGTGAAGGTCTAACACAGTGTTCCTGGTGGTCTTCTCCAACCATTAGAGATTCCTCATTGGAAGTGGGAGGACATCTCAATTGACTTTGTTCCTAGTTTACCTCAAGATCCGGGAGGACATGATTCTATTTGGGTGGTAGTAGATCTTTTATCATAATCGTCCCACTTCATAGTGATCAAGGGCTCGAGCTCTGTGGATGTTTTATCGAGGTAGTATCTGGAGGAGGTGGTGAGACTTCATGGAGTCCCAAGGAAGATCAATTCTGATCAAGATACTCGTTTTACCTCTAGGGTGAAGAGAGGTCTCCAACATGCTTTCAATTCTCAACTATGCCTTAAAAATGCTTTTCATCCTCAAATGGATGGTCAGATAGAGGGAACCATCTAGACTCTTGAAGACATGTTACTCTCTTGTGTTATTCATTTTGGAGGCTCATGGATGAGGCACTTACCCTTTGTGGAGTTATCTTACAATAATAGTTTTTACTCCACCATCGTTATGGCACCGTTTGAATCCTTGTATGAGAGGCCTTTCGGTTCTTCGTTGTGCTGGACTGGGGTCGGAGATTCAGCAATTCTCGGACCGGAACTAGTGTAGAATACAATAGATATGGTTTAGGTGATTCATGAGAGGATGTAAACAGTGCAAGATCGTCAAAAATCATATAGTGATCAGAGAATAAGGCCCTTAGAGTTTAATGATGGGGATCATATGTTTCTGAAGGTGACTCACCGTCGTGGGAAATGAAGGTTTGGTCGTGGAAGTAATCTTTCTCCCTGGTTTGTTGGGCCTTTCGAGGTGTTAGCTCATGTTGGAGCTGTGGCGTATCAAGTAGCACTTCCCCCATAGATGAGTTGGATACATGATGTTTTCCATGTATCACAGCTCCGTCGTTATCTTCATGATGACTCTCACATCATAAATTGGGGATAGATCGATGTTGAAGATGATGAAACCTTCGAGGAGTGACCTATGGAGATCCAAGACCACAAGGAGAAGGTGTTGTGTGGGCATTCTATCCCCTTAGTTCGTGTCTTGTGGCGAAAAAGTGGCATGGAGGAGAGTACCTAGGAACGTGAGTCACATATACTTGCTCAGTACCCAGAGTTGTTTGATAGTTAACTCTTTTCATGTAATGATGTTCCCTTTGTGGTTAGACCTTTCTTGTTTTATTTATTATTTTCTTTTTTGCTTTTGTGGCTTGCTCTATTTTTAGTGGTATCACGATGGGTGGTTGTTCCGACCCTGTTTCTTTTTTTTCTCTTTAGGTGGGTTTTGAATTCTCAAGGACGACAATGTTTTGAGAGGTATCTGATGTTATGGCACGGACCTCTCTGATCCATTACTTTGTGAAAATGTGGTGTTGGAGGTGTTTCTGGAGGTCAAGGTGACTTATCCCCAACACTTTACCAATTTTTTTAGTTCTATGAACAGTGTTTCCAGATCAGTGAGGTTCTAACACCAACCGGTATTTCCTTTTCCAAATTTCGAGTTCATGAATAGTGTTTCTAGATCAGTGAGGTTCTAACAGCATCCTTTATTTCCCTTGCCTAATTTCGAGTTCATGAATAGTGTTTCCAGATCAGTGAAGTTCTAACAGCAACCATTATTTCCTTTGCCAAATTTTGAGTTCATGAATAGTGTTTCTAGATCAGTGAGGTTCTATCAGCAACCTTTGTTTCCTTTGCCAAATTTCGAGTTCATGAATTGTGTTTCCAGATCAGTGAGGTTATAACAAAAACCTCTATTTACTTTGCCAAATTTCGAGTTTTTGATTAGTGTTTTCAGAAAGGTGACCTTCTAACTGTCACCCTTTCTTTCCTTTTCCAAATTTCGAGTATGTGAACAGTGTTTCCAGCTTGCTACAGTTTTTCCCCTTTGATGTTTCCTTTGACATAAAATGCATTTAAACCCTTGTTTTAAGGACTCTAAGGAAAATTCAAAGGCCATAACTCCTAAATTAATTATTCATATGGTTCGGGATGTTTTTACTTGGTCAAACTAAGTGGGTTAATGTGATCCTCTTTTAATGGGGAATTAAGTGTATCTTAAACCGCCGCCCCATTAAATCTTCAAAAAGGGGAAAGATATCATCCTCCCTTTTTATTCCTCTTTTTTCTCAGCTATGAGATTCTAGAACCTTCCAATCCTTCTCGTAGGAGTTGCACAATCAATCTTTACTCATAGGATTGGTTCTTTTCTGTTTTGATGCAACTAATCTCTATTGATCAATCTTCGATATAAGGTATGTTTTATTGTCGTTCTTTTGGGTTCATCTTCTCCTGTTTCTCCTTTCCATATTATAGCATGTAATATCTATGATTCTAATGGGTTTTTATTGGAGTTTGGTTGGTGTTGTCGTACTGTGGCATCCTTGGGTGGATGTAGTTGTCGCGAGAGGAGGATCATGACTCGTTGTGTGGATAAAGAACATGAGGAACTGTTTGAGGTAGGGGATTCATTGCTTCTCTTTTCTTTTACGAGAAACTGTATCGTTAGCATGTTTTATCCTAGTGAATCACAATGGAATTGACATAATAAATAATTGAACTGGATAAAAAAAAATTGATATCGATCGTATGTTAGTGCCTCTTGTTTTTCTAGATAGTGTGATATCTATGCTTGCTTTGTTTAGCTGTTCGTTCTTGATGGAAATTAGAAAAGAATGTAAACTAGGATTAATTAATAATCGTTGGATAAAGATAAAGAGGCATGAAAACGAATCTGGTTTTTGTTGTAGTTTGATGTTAATAAAATTATTGAAGTAATCATGTTTTTTTATTTGTGATAGCTTATTGATTACGTTTCCCGAATGTGGAACCTATGATTACTAAATATGTTAATTCAAGATGGATTAAAAAACTAATTGTTTGATAATTCCTTAAAGGGTTCTGAGTTACCCTCTTGATTGTTAAAGGTCCAAGATCCCAATTATGTTGTGTTTGTTTTCCTGCTACTTGTGATGTGATGTGATCCTGGATGGCTATTGTGATATATGGAGGCATGGAGGCCCTTGTGGTTGTGGTAGAAGATGACGCCTAGAGTGGCGAGATGCCTCAGTTTATGCGTGTGGGTGTCGGGAAGGACACCAGGGATGATGGGGTGGGATGAATGTGATTGTTTGATGCTTGCTGGTTCTTTGGCTATTTATCTGTTTCACTTTTCCCCACCTCTCAAGGAAGATGGTATTTCTTACCCTTCTTTCGATAGAGGCAAAGAAGTATGGGGTATGCCATGTGATTTTCATGTTTAGCTTCTCAAGGAAGGATGGGCATATGCTCCTGATATATGTGGTAAAGACTTGATGGGTAGTACATTTACTCACCGTGTTGATCCCCCTTGTGTTTGTAGCATAGGATGTTTTTCTAAAATTCATGGGAATATGGGAAAGTAATTTTGTAATGAATATTTAAATAAATGGTGTTAACCCGTGGGGATGGAGATGCTGGAACATAATGATGAGGTTGTAATTTTTTTGAAGGAATAGTTTACTTTGGGTGTGATGCTAATGAAATTTAATGTGGATTCGTTCGTGGTTAATTAATGTTTAAAGAATTAATTAACGTACAGTGGAACTGATAAAAAGGGAATGAAGTAATCTAATAAAGCTCTTTAAATGTGAGTGTTCTTATAGGATACCTAGTCTATGAAGTAACAGCCTAGATTTTGAGAGACGTTAGCTGCAGTTGTGTCTAAGACTAGGTAATGCCCATAGTGTGGTTGTGAAATCTAGTATATCCTGTACTTTTTTTTGTTTCTATACGCTACTCCACCCAGTCAGTAAGGGAAACTGACATCCCGGGGATTCTGATCCCTAGGGGGTGTTTTCCCCAACATTCTGGTGGGAGGAAGAATTGTTGACTACCCCCTTTGACCCCACTCTCTTCTCTTGGTAGATATTTGTGCTAGTAGGAACAACGGTTTGTTTTCTATATGTATTTGTGTAGAGGAATGTAATGGATTGTGGTTATTCACACAAATATATTCTGGATATAGTGTCTTATGGAATACTATAGGTGTAACGTGTATAGGTTGTGATGGCTTGAGGATCCTTACTCAGTGTATGGGATGTGATTGCTTGAGGTATAATACCCGATGTATGATACACATTATTCGAGCTGTGGTGGCTCCCAGAAACTACCTGGTTACTTTTGGTTGTGAGGATTGCATGGTGCTTCGCACAAGTGTCTGTGGGTAAGCCTTTGTGTTGCACGAGGTGCATATTGTGGTGCTTCACCCAGGTGTCTGTGGGAAAGCCTTTTTGAAGAGAGATACTCAGGACGTGCGATGTTGGGGAAAAGTGAAAAACCATTGGGGAAGTAGTAGTGAGGTACCCTTGATATTATTTATTATATGATATATTCTTGTATGCGTTACTTGGTGAGAGTAGCCATGGTGAGTTTGGGAACTTAGTATACCTGTTTAGGTGATGAGTTAGTTACACTTTTTGTTCATTTTTCTTTAGCACGATTTTTTTACTTTGTACAAGAGACATCGGGGAGGATCCTGCTGAGTATACCATTATACTCACCCTATGTATATATAAACTTTTTTTCAGGTCACTTGGAGCATGTTGTAGATCAAGATGGTTTCTACTAGCTTGGGGTTGCAGGAGCTGTTCGGGCTTGTGGTTGCTGCTTTTTTTTCTTTCTTTTAGGTACTTTCAGTTTTTTTCCATTTCAGTTGTAGTACTTTTTCCTGGAATTTCATATGGGTACTTGGGTTTTCATTTATATTGTAGTCTGAGTTGGAGTTGATTGGTGTGTATCTTATCTCACTCTTTCGCATGTGTTCTCTTATAGGGTAATGCCTTCCATTTTGTGTGTTACTATACCCTCGATGCTAGTCGCCTAACCGGGGCCTACTGGAGGTGGGATTCAGGGGTCATTATACCACTTCTCAAATTGTCAGCCCAGGAGGGCTACACTTTGTGGGGAGGGGGTCGTGACAATAATATTCATAAAAAACTGATTTTCTTAAAATCATACTATGATATATTAGTGTTACTTTTGGAATAATAATCATTAGATTGAGATACATTTTTATCATCTAGATAGAGTTTTTAAGAAATTATATGAACTTGATTTATTTCCACTACAAATGTGGGATTTTATCCTTTATTTTTTACTTTGAAAAAATTCTATTTCTATATAATATCATACTCTAAGAAATGAATTATCAAGATGAATTTTCTTCTCCCTATATAAGGATGAAACATTAGTTCTCGTGTCGATATCCATTAGTAAAAACCAAAAATTGTTTGCAGTAGTAAATATAGTAACTAATAAGAACAACCCTTAATATGATTAAATACTACATTTTTCTAAAAAATATCTACAATAACACACATAGATCAACATAAATCATTACATAATAAACCAACCTTGAAACTATTAAGAGTATTGCTGGCAAATTTAAAATCCCAAAAAACAAAAAACAATTATCACATATTCTTTCAATAAAAATTTAATATTTATCTAAATACAGTATCAATCACTAAAAATGTCACATATAAAAAATGTATATTCCCTAATCATATGCTCTCTGTATTATTTTAATATTTTCAATAAATAACATGAATCATCATAAATCCCTAATAAATAATTTATAATTTTAAAATATAAATCATCATTTATTCATCAAATAAAATCCCATATTAAATATATTTCCATTTACCATAATCAAATAACATTCCCAATATAGTGAAATTGTTAAAAAAAATTACCTCAATCCATTTGAAACCAATTCATTATTCAATCACTTGTAAATATATAAGATAAAAAATTTGTTCCCAAAAATATTATAACCCTCTTATCAAAATTATCCATAAGTATATCGACATTAAAAATCACAATAACCCTAATTGTTATCAATATCTGCCAAATAATTTCCAAAAAAATATAAAATAATTCTCCATCAAATAACCTATTATTTAAAATCAATGTTTAATATAAGGGTTATATATAACTCATATTGTAAAAGTGGGTTCCCTATACCCAACCTAAATAGTACATTTTAATTTCCAAATCATGTATACAATGAGTTATGGATGATGTATTCTTAATATAATTGTGTTGATATTTATTTTTCCACTATTTAGTGGGTAATTTCCAATGATTATTTATCATGTCCAATGGTTATAGATGTTCTTGGTAAATATTTAGAACCCAAAGATACTAGGAAATTAACCTTAAACATATGATTTATGGTAAAGATAAATCATATTGTCTAGACACATATGATGCTTGAGTATCAGGTGATGGGGTCATATAAGCATTGGGACTTCTTCTCATGAAGTTTTCACTTGGTGATCTTGAGTAGGTGTGATCATGAAGACTGAGCTACCAATAAGAATACCAAATTTTTTCTATTTCATTGGTTGTTCCTATCTATAAATATGTGTAATGATCTCATGATTATTATTAGGGTAAGATAATTTATCATATACTATGATTCAAGATAAAAACTATTTTATTAATGTCATAGTGAGATACATTTCATTGGGTGCATCATTGGTTATATGATATTGATTGAATAATAAATAACAAACTTGTATCTTCTAAAAGGAAGTGATATCTTTGGTATAGTTGATCAGGATGGTAGTAACTTCACTAAGTCTCAGGCCATGGTAGAATAAGGAATGTATATACGGTTAGGTAAATGAAAAATAAAACAATAATGAAAAATGACACAAAGTGACATTCTTCTTTTTAAGATATCGTAAATCAAATAGATTATATTACGTGGTGTGTGTTTATAGAAATTTTTTTAGTTGCTTTGATTTTTCCTTATCTCATTAGGGGACTTGATGTGTTTATAAACTCCCCACATGACCTTTAAATAACATTAACTACTATTTAGATAATGACCTAGAGGGTCACACGCTTAGTATATTCAGAATTAATCCTTATTCTAGTGAATATCAGTATAAAACATTGTAGGTCCCAACACATTGTGAGTGATCTTTGAGAATATACGATCTCAATGAAATAATGATATTCATTATTACTCATTTATATAATAACTATTGTTGAATATATTTATTTAATTTTTATAGAATTATTAATGTTTACACATTGAAAAAATATTTAATGAATAAATCGTAATTTCATATTCAATTATTATTTAATATTTTTCAGAATGATGAGTCAAGTTAATGAGTCTATTTGATGTAGGTGAATTAAAATATAAATGATATTTATAAATCAATAATGATTTCATAAGATGTTGTTTATAGTAGTTAATAAATATCTTGTGGTCAGGATTGATTTTCAGTTGTATAGAACATCACTATAAATTGTGATGTAGGATCTTATGAGCATGACTATTCACTAAACAATTTTGAGACACTCTCTCTCTCTGTTATCCAGCTACCTAGTGAGAGAAGAAGATAATCTTATATCCCGACCAAATTCATCTTCATATATCAAAGGATCTACATTATAGTGATCTTTATGATGTCAAATCCTTTGTTGAATCTCTAATCTATCAACCAAATTTTTATGATCAATATTCTTATTTACTTGTGAAGTAAATGTGGATGATATAGAGGAATCTGTCTTCAGTTCATTCTATCAACGGTATCTATTTATTAGTGTATATAGATCTTGGATTGAGATATAATTATGTATTTATTCAATTTAAATATTTATTTCTATCATTTTTAATTCAATATTCTCAAATTTTGTATCGAGTTACGTTTCATTGAAGAGGACATAGTAATGTTGTTTTTGATGTAAAATTATAATTCCCTAAAACATATGCATCAATTAAATTCCCTAGTACCTTCAATAAGCATCACAGGTATGTCATTAAAATTTTAATCCAAAAAAAATAAGTTTTATTCCAATTTATGAATAGGTAGTCATCACGGCCCCATCTCCATACACGATGATCCAATATGATGTTAGATGACTGAGATATGGCCATATGAAAATAGAAAGATAAATTAAAACCAATTTTTGTGGGTTTGAAATGAATAATTCATATATATGTCATATGGTTATATATAAATAATTTTCATTCTAGCAGAGTTGGCTATTCGAATAAAATCCTAGTTGTCAGAATAGTTTTTACAGATGACCATTTATTCCTTTGGTAAATTGAAAAGAAAAAAATAATAGGTATATTGTTAAAGGGATTATAATCCTATGATGGAATACAAAACAAACTAATTTAAAGGGGTAGGTTAATGTAGGTAGATGGTCACTAGATGACAATAAAATAAAATAAAAAAATTATAAATAATTAGGGGGTGGAATATCCAACTATTTTTTAAAATCAATAATGCGGACTTTTGGAAAGAATGTGGGGGAAGATATTAACCTAAAAAATGAAAAAGAAGTAACAAAAATGTAGAGTATTCCACCCATAGTGATGTTCCACCACTCCCTCTTAGGCCATCCACCCAAAGTGTCATGTCATCTCCCACATTTTCCATCCCATCATCCCCCTTATACAACCTAAGATCTCGTGTTCTATGGCCTCACATTCCCATCATTCATCTGTGGGTATGGGAACCCTGCCATCTATGCTCAGTAACCCCACAGAGGGAACCCACCATGCCCCTTTCATACCATCATCCTAACTCCTCGAAACCACATCGTACCACCCCCGTAATACCGACATCATTCCATCAATCCGATGTTCACCACTTATTAGTGTCATTTCCCTCCAGTCTGTCATCCCATGAACTCTCACTTTCAGTTGTCCAAACAGACCACCTCCTTCCATAATTGTCCCTACCATTGGTTCCCATGTGTAGATCCTAGGTACTCAGATCCACATTCAAACCCTTTTTCCACTCAATACTATTCTTATCCCCTTCTCTACTAGATGTCATGGATCATGGTCAATCCTTAGGTAAACCCAATTTCAATTTGATATAGACTGAGCTAGGAATGGCATGTTTTTTCCTACCTAACACATTAGGACCATGTCAATAATGTGTTCACAAACCCTTTAAGGGGTCTTCTTGGAAAATTGGGGCTTAAGTAAAATTTTAAAAGATTACAAATAAGTAATAATTTTTTTAAATAAATTTAAATTTTATAAGGGACTGAATGACAAAATATTATTTGATTTAAAATGATTTGAATTATTTAAATGTTTTTTAAAAGATCTCAAATTAAATTTTTCAAAAATTTCATTTTTTCACATTTAATTTTAATATGATTTTATTTTTCACATCAACTAATCATGAGAAGTGTATGACTAGAGTATGTATGAGTATAACTAATTAAATAATTATTTCTTATGGTTGATATTTGTATTAATTAATTAACTAAAATATAGTGTGTGCATCATATGTGTTTGATAGTGTATATATAAGGACTTGTGCTCCTAGATGAATGCTATTTATTTCTATTATGAAATCCTCACACTCCCTTGCCTACATGTGATTATTTATGTATTTCAATATTGCATGATGTTACCCCTACCAAGATGAGGTGATATTTCTTATGAGACATGGATACTTTGGGCCTAGATGAGAGATAATATATGATTTAGAGATTACTTAGGTATTATACTCATAGAATCATTGTTGATCCATTAAGAAAAAATGGATTAACCAATACTAGATTTTCAGGATCAATCATGTTGTTTATTTATGTTATGCATCATTTATTATTTTTGTGTATATGAATTTTTTTTAAAATGAATGAAATAATAAATAGATAATGCATAGATTAAGACAAATTATGATATAAATAAGTTTTATCTATTTATCATATAGTAATTTTTTGATTTTGAAAACATTCTTATTGAATATAATATAGAAAATATTTCATTCATTGACCAATATTAAAAAAATCTCCTAGACATTTTAATTAGTAACTCCTTATGTCATTCAAAATTTAACAAAATTGTCTGTATGGGTTTCTATTAAACCATTGTTGAGGGTGCCTCTGACTAATGGGGAATTTTATTAAGAGTTATGGGTTGACTGAACAGAATATATATATAAAGAAGTATCAATATCTATATTTTTGTCACATTAGAGGCAAAGAACATTGTAAATAAATTTTTTGATTTCTAGAAGCTCGTACATCACTCAATAGTTCACGGAGTCATGAGTTAATGTATATTTCTAATAAAAATCCCACCTTGAAACTCTTTGAGTTGTGGAATAGCTACACAATAGACTATGGAGGGAGGATTGAAAGGTCATTATCACAATAACGCTTAAGAAACTTGGTATTTTGAATCTATTTGAGAGGGATACTGGGGTTTGAAAAAATAATGGGAGATGTCTAATAATTTATTAAATTTATAATGTCTAATTAATAATAAAGATAAATGTATTAATATTCTTGACTTTAATTTTTTTTGAAAATATAAAGTGATAACACATATACAATGTTATTACTATTAGAAAAACAACATGTCATAATAGGAATAAATTCCATGTGTTGTATAAGAGATTATTAGAAAAACTAAAAAATAAATGGGAATTCATTGTTCTTGAGCCCCCATTACCTGTTAAGCCACCTCATTAAGTGAGGGTGATAAAAAATATAATATGAGACTTAGTAATCTTGATTTTTATGTTTAAATCATAATTTTACCATCAATTTTGAATGTGTTTTCGGTGAATCGTGATGAAATTTATGATATCCCATGTTGTCTCATCTCTAAGAAGTCTATGTAGAGAAAGAGAAGCAAGATATGAATTGGTGATGTTGACACAAATATGTGTAGATTGAAAGCCATTTCACGGTCATTCGATTCATCCCATTCTAATATAATTATCACCCATTTACTCAATTTTTTTTTATGATCATAAAAAAAGGTATGGAAAAAACTTCATTATCTTTTGGATAGGGTTCACCAAGTAGAGAAGAAATTAAATAAATATTAATATTTTGTTCTTATTGTGAACAAGTTTAAATATAAGGTGAATATGAAAATGGAAAGTGTGACACCAAATGAAGATTCAAAATTTCCATTAATGTAATGAGGAAGATCATTATAAAAGTATATATTTAATTAATGTGTCAGGAGATAAATCAATGGAAAAATAAATGAAATAAACTAAATTAGAAGCATGATAAGGCTTCCACTTAGTATATATCTATATTTTTTTCTAATGAAATTAAAAAAAATTATTATTAAATACAATATTATTATCACATATGTGTATCCAAAAACAATAACCAAGAAAGTATAAAATTTTTACACGAATTTTGATTTTTTGTCCAAGTGGATGAGAAAGGGTGATTCTAAATTCAGTTGTAAGAAGTACACAACATCTAATTTCTATTTTTTTGAATCTTGCTAATTCTTTATTATGTATTAACAAAATATTTATTTCACATTTATATTCAACACAAGGATACATTATTCCATTTTTTGGAATAAATGTTTCCTGGGGTTTTAATACTCAACCAATAGTTCAGTGATTCTTGAATCATTAATAATACCAAATGAATATAAATTTATAACTCTAATACAAATTTGTGGAATGATAATTCTTTATCAAGTGAAAACAAACGTATTTTAAAAGGTTATAACCAATATTTTTTTATGGAATTTGTAGTTAAATAACATTGGTATTATCGACACATTAACTTATTAGTTTCTAGATAAAGAATCCTTTATAAATAATAGTAATCCTCAAAGATTTCATAATTTGTTCAATTACAGACAATAAACTATTCCTTGTATAATTTTGATGGAAAATCATATACTTCATAATATTACTTTAAGAGTTTTAATTAATGTAAAATTTAAGTACGAAATATGGATTATTATAAGATATATGTTTTTTTGGGCCCATGTGCTGAAGAATATCTTGACCAAGTATTCATTGATCATGAAATGTGGACTGGATTTATTTCTAAACTCGCATTTCCTTATTCACATACAATTCTTGATGTTATTTTATAGGATTAGTTTTGATTCTTACATATTAACACAGGTCATTAAAATTTTTCCTCAAAGAACATTTCCCTATACACATTAAAGATGTAATGTTATTAAAATGAGTATAAATGTTAAGATTCCTATGAACTGTACATACTTATACTATTTTTTTTAGAAATACCTTGTAAATATAGGCATTATCCAACAACCATATTACATTAATTAAGATATATGGATAAAATAAGAGTTAGAGTGTCATATAAATCAATATTTTCATAATTTCATGTGCTTAGATGAAATATTTGACAAGGATATAAAGAAATTTTCTTCAAGATAAATAGAATGTTAATATAATTTAAATATCTTAAAGTTTTATATAGATTTCACAGAAATTCTTGAGATAGAAAAATTGTAATCATGTAATTGGCTATATTTCTATAAAATAGTGAACTTCTCTATTTTAGATAGTGGGAGAATTATTGAATTTGATTTATTCAATGTTGGAGATGTATAAATAGTTGGAACATGAATAAGTTCCAAAAGATCTTATAGAAAAGAGTATATATAGATACACCTACTACTTAGGATGGATAAACCATAGTAGAAGCATTATATTCACTATATATGGTGATATATTATTTATTATCAATGACGCATACTATAAATAAGAAATAAATGGATAAAATCTAATGTTGAATAGTTCGATTAAAATTCAATAATGGATTCCATTTATCAAAGTACAACTACTTTTTATTTTCAATATTTTAAATATTAATATTATGATGGTATTCAACATAAAAAATACAATATTGTTCATGATTGGACCAATGTGGATTGATCAATAACTGAATGCTTTTAGAAGCAACGTCGATACGTACTGTGAGACTAATACCTTTTCATTGAATTTCAATCATTGAATCAATGTAAATTTAAATTAATATATCTACTATTTATAATCATTTAAATTTGGAATTGGTTGTTAACACCACATATCATTGAAAGTGTTTATATGGTATAACCCAAAAGATTTTGTGACACCTTAAAATGATAATAAGGGATGAAAGTTGATTAAATCCAATTTTGGATAAAAGTAAGAAAAAATATAGTTTACTAGTCAATTAGAATGAATTTTTTAAGTGTTTTTATAATTGGTCTGTAGGATCCCCAATATTTTCCAAATAAAATATTTTTTATGACTTATGGAAAATAAGAATTGGACGTATAGTTAATTAACACCCAAATGAAAGTAACACTTTATTGATTGACTTAATATAGAAAACTATGTTTTTGGGAACAATATCTACTATTAAAAATTTAATGGGTAACGTTGACCAAGTAAAAAAGTACATATATAGACAAGGTAATGTAAAATAGAAGTTAGATCAATATTACAGATAATTTTTTACATTGTCACACTAAAAAAATATCTCTAAGAAGACATGTTTGAGAAAAAGGAAAAGATCAATGTCATGAGATAAATTATATAATCATCATCAACGGATCTATATCTTATTCCATGATATGTTCTACATATATATTTCCTACATATACTTTGTGGTAGGAAAATATCAGTAAAATCTAGGATAATGATATTTGAATCAAACAGAACTATCCAATTTTACATGAGAGAATACAAAAAGATATATTGTTGGTACATGGGGAGAAAGGTAAAATCGTTTTAGGGGAATAAACTAGTCTTTCTTTGCGTATATATGATATTATATATTAGTCAAAGCTAATGTAATGAGAAATAACAACTCATTCAATCCAATGATATCCACATCTATAAATACCATGTATATTACAGCTTCTAATGTGGCTCAAGAACCTTTATAAAATACTCTATGATTTTTTCCAGTTTATAGAATCTCACCATGTATGTAATTTTTCATCATAATATAAACTATATTTATCATGGGATACTAATACTATACAAGATGTAATTTATTGATAGTGGAAAAGGGAATATTCTCAAGGATATCATCTATGGATTAGTCTTACTCAAGGAGGAGAAGTTGTAGATATAATATTATCCATATAGTGGATATGTGGAAATCCCAAAGACTGAATCCATATCTTTGTATAAACATTATCCTATCATGTGTTTCCTAATAGATATACTTATCAAGTGATCTCTAGTTCAAGTGGTAGGTTTTTAAAAGTGGGTTTCCAACAACCAACTTCAACAACACTTTTTTAAAACCAAATCCTGTATAAAATGAGTTGTACATTATATATTGTTACCAAAAAATTATAATATTTTTATATACACCATTTACATGGTAATGTCAATTGATTATTTTTCATTTCAAAAGGGTATTCAAGTACACATTCTATAATGAGAACCTCAAGATACAATGAAATTAAAATTAAATAGATGTTCTATGTTCAAGATACATCATTCAAACTGGATATAGATGATGTATGATTACTAGGTGTTGGGAATCAAATTAATTGAGACTTATTCTCATAAATATTACACTTGGTGATATCAATTAGTTAAGATCTTGGGGACTGACCCAAAAAAAAGGAACACCGTATATTTCTTGTGTCATTGGTTATTCCTATCTATGAAAACATGTAATGATCTCCTGAATTGAGATTATTATCAACGTATACTATTTGATGACATAATTTTAGTCAAGATAAAAAATATGGAATCAATTTCATGATGATGTAACTTCTGTTGGGTTCACTATTAGTTGTATGTCATTGATTGAGTAATTAAGAAATAATTTTTCACTTACAAAAGTAATTTTTATCTAGATCCTAGTTGATTGGAATGTTAGTACCTTTGATAAATCATCGAAAATGGGAGAGGAAGGTATCTCTGTCCCATTTTATCATTGAACAATAAATATATAATGGTTGATAACACAATGTGTTCATCTAATATATGAGATATCATGAGATAACGATATAATAATAAATGGCATGTATTCTTAGGAAAGGTTTTCATTTATTATTTTTTTATCTCTTTATGGACCTTGATGGGTATCTAGACCCCGCTCCAATATTTTCAGTAATATTAAATGCTTCATAGATAAGGGTCTGTTGGGTCACACACTTAGAATATTCAATATTCAGCACTATTCGAGTGAATAAGAGTATATGACATTTTTGTCCCCACCACTATGTTTGAGTGATGTATTAGAACATATGATTGACAAGTAATAAATAAATTCATTATTAATTGAGTATATAATAATTGGAGTTGAATTTAGTAATTTAATTTATTTATATGTATTAAATCAAATAAATGTTAAAAAAATTGACAAATGAATATTATTTTATAATTCATAGTTCATATAATATTAGGCAAAATGAGGATTCGAGTTAAAGAATTTATTTTTATCATGTAATATATATATATATATATATTATTAAAAATAAGTGATAAAAATATAAATGATATTTATGACTTAGTGAAGCAATCATAAAATGTTATTTATTCTATGTAATAAATATCCAGGGGTCCTGACCAATTTTATAATATTTAGAACATCACTATTATAGGAGGATGAGGGTCTCAAGAAATAACTAATCACTACATAATTTTGAGATCCTCCCTCTCCTCTCAACCATCCTAGAGAGAGAGTCAGAAGGTCTGATCTCCTGATCCATGTTATTCTTTATATATCAATGGATTTTTACTCTAATGATTGTCTGGCTATTGAACCATTTGTCAAATTTCCCAACTAGCACAAAAAATTATAATATATAAGGTCCCAAGGACATTGTGAAACATGTTTGAATGATCTATAGGGATCCAACTTCGGTTCAATTGAATAATAATAACTGGTGATTAGAATATGTCGAGTGAGTCCTTGGATTTAATGAATTAATTTTTGATGTAAAATATATGATTAAAATTCCTCACTTTAAATCATCAAAAACATTACTAAGTTGCAAATTGCTAAAGAAAACATAGTCACATAAATTGATGATGAAATTTTTTAATTCCCCAAACCATATGCTTCTATTTAGTAACTCGATATCATCACCTCAAACCTATATTGAATCTCTATAAATGTCTCCCAAATTACTCCCATTACATAAATTCTAAAAATAGTATTAATATAAATACCACAACTTTTCATACATTAACATTACATTACTTTTTTGGAATACTTCAAACATTGTAAAAATAGATTTCTAAAGACTATATTAGTCTAGTTACTTTGGAATCATTCAGACATAAACACTGATATATAAGCGAGCTATATTATCTCTTAATAGGTTATTCATGGCTAGATATCTTCTTAGAAACAAAAAACTTAACACATATCTTAATAACCCAGTGAAGGAAATATAAAAAGGAGTTCGATTAGATGCTCAGTAAGGGTAAAAAAAGAAACATCTAAGCACATAAATGAAAATAGGTGAACAATAATGTGATAAAAATATTAGAAGATCATACCCTGTATATGAAAGATCATAAAAAATAATCATGGAATAAACCATGATAGTTCAAAAAACATGAATCAGAAAGAAATAAATAACATAAGTAATTAAATAAAAACATACGAATAAAATATTAGAATTGTTTCATAAATTTAAACACATAAATTAATATTTCAAGGATAACTACCAAGACCTTCACAACAGGTTAGGATTCGGCTAAGACCTGTGTACCTTCTTGTTTTTTGGTATGGGATACAAGTCATGTACCCTCTTACATTCTATCTCAGGATACAACCTATGTACCTTCTTGTTTTTTGGCTTGGTAAGAAACCTATATACCCTCTTACTTTCAAGATTGGGATACAACCAACGTTTGTTCTTGATTTTTTGGCTTTGTATTCAACCCATGTACTCTTTCAGCTCATATAAAAATTATCATTAACCAATTCATTGTTTAGAGATATAGTTCCCACCAATATCATAATGAAATCATACATACATGTGCCACAAGATAAAAAAACATTCATCATAGAATAACCTATGAAAACATATCATATCATAAACTATGAAATGAAATGAGTATCATAAACATTTAATAATATCATAACCTATGGAAACTATATAGGTTTTATAATCATATCATCCTATAATAACACATTAAAAGAAGTGGTTTTCATAATCATTTATCCATATATAACCCATTGAAGTGAAATGGGTTTTATAAGCATGTAACATGTGGAAGAAGAATTTGTTTCATAAACATATAACCAGTCCAATAGAAATGGGTTTCCATAAATTTCATTCCAATAACACAAAAACCATTCAAAGAAAGAATATGAAGAGTCTTTGGATCATTTCCTGTAATGTCATGAGTAACAGCAACGAATGTCGCCTTCGATGAAAAATAATTTTGGGATATATTTTCAATAAAATTACTTGAGGAAAATATCATTTCATCATTAAAAATTATTATTAGAAAATAAAACCTTTTGAACCACATTTTATTTTAAAATGATTTGAAAACATTGAAATAAATCTTTAAAGCATTATTGAAACCATTCATTTGAAAACAAGTTGAAAACTTATAAAGAAATAATAGAAATGTTTTGAAACCCATTTCCTTTGAAAAATTATAAAATAAACATGAAAAAATAGAAAATATTATCTTTTAAATAAATTTAAAAAATGAAAATAAATATTGATAATGTTTTTTGAAAATATAGAGAGAAATAACACATATTTCTAACCGAAGAGAGGGTAATGTTGGGAATTCTTAAAAGCAAATTCATAACTATATTATATTTCAAATATTGTAAAAAATGTTTACAATACATGAATATATCTTGAATAACTAGAGGATAAGAAAATTCACAAGTGGTTTTGACAGATGGATCATAATATTTCATCAAAGTAATCATAATCATAAACAATCTCGAAAAGCGATGAGATTTTCTCAATAAACTCTTCCCACTTGGTAACATTGAACCATACTCCCCATTTTAGAAAATAAAATTACAAAAATCCTAAAATAACATGTAATGAATAATATTATGATATAAAATTACAAAAATAGTATATACACCTCGTGGAAAAATAGTGGTTCATAACATGGCATGTGTCTCAAAGAAGGAAAATTGAGACAAAACAATCATACCAATTTTGTAACTTTTGAAACATAAACCCCATAAAATAAAAATAATATAATGGATATTTAAATACCCATAATTTTAATAATAAAAAACATATAATACATCCAATGTAAATAGATACACCAAACAAATGAAACGAACGTTGATTAAGGCATTTATATGATAGAAATAAAAGGGGGAGCTGAAATCTGGTTGCCTTGTGTCTTGACTCTCAACATACTCATTGAAAAATAATGTATAATAAGTATATGTTATATATAAATCAATAATATAATAACATTCTTATATCTAATACATTATATTGTTTGATTATGCTTTATATTACCTGTTTGTTAACAATTCTATGTTAATGTTTCACTTCAGGTAATATCCACTTTGTTCATCTCATGGGTACTAATTTTCTATATATTTGGTTATTATACTTATATGATTATTTCCATAATGTAATACATGATATAAATACCAATTATATTTATTTTATTATAATAATTCATAGAATATATTAGTGTAATATGGAATACACTGTTTATGAAGATGATTGGTCGTATGTATGCATGAATGTCATTTAATTTTTTTTATCGTTGTTTCCAACGCATTCGCTGGGGCGCGCATGTCCATCCGCTTGAGTGAGACAGGTGCAAAAAAAATTTACCCTGCATTCCCACTTTCCAAAGGTGGGCGGCATTTGCTCCTTATTTAGGGACGTCTGCTCCTTGATCGAAACAGGATGATGGGATGTCATCTCTTTCTTCTGTGGATTCATCCTCGAAATTTGTTACCTAGTCCGGTTATCCCTCGTAGATTTAATATGTTGTTCGTGAAACTCCTCCCGGCAACATATCTTCATAGACACTAGTGAATTATGCTGCTTCTGTCAAGACATTCCAAGGGGTCCGATCAGGGAAGCAACCTTCGGTTAGGGAAGTAGTCACGCTGGTGCATCACTGGCGTGTTTGGGTGCTAGGGATTGGTGTGTATTCTCTTTTGTCCCTTATTATAGGGCTTCTTAAGGGAGTGGAATCCTGAGGAATCCCACATCAAACGCGGGGAATCATATTCCATAGGCATATATCTAAGGTTTTCATAAGCTTCATGTGTTTAACATGGGTATGTCGCAAGTTTAACGTCTAGTAGAGATGGATCAGAGTGATCAGAACACTAGTTAGAGGGAATCAGGTAGAATAACCCCTTGGAGGGAACACCGATATTGGGGCCATCGTGTGGATGGCTTCCCGAATGCTGCGGATGGGAATGAAGTGGCATGATCTCACCGAGATGTGGCGACCCAGGCAAGAGTCGGGATGGGTGATGGTTTTGGGCTTGAGTCTCAAAGAGACTTTCTACATACCATGCCTTAGCAAGGATCAAAGTTCCAATAGTTCGGGATGGTATGGGGCTTACACTCTGAGGCGGACCAAGGTGTCGGTGAACCGATGTGGTCGGAATGACCAGGTGGTGGGCTTGAACCTCGTGAGGCTTCCTACATACCATGCCTTGACATGGATCAAAGTCCTCATAGTTTACAATGGATTGGTGAACCGATGTGAATGGGGTCGGAATGACCAGGTGGTGGGATTGAACCTCGTGAGGCTTCCTACGTACCATGCCTTGACATGGATCAAAGTCCTCATTGTTCGGGATGGGGAAGTCGGTGTACCGACGTGAAGATGTACCGGGGGTCTAATGGGTGTTGGGATTGAACCTCGTGAGGATTCCTACATACCATTCCTTAACATGGATCAAAGTCCTCATAGTTTGGAATGGTATTGGGATTGAACCTCATGAGGCTTCCAACATACCATTCCTCAACATGGATCAAAGTCCATGTAGTTCGGGATGGTATGGGGCTAACACTCTATGGTGGGCCAAGGTGTTGGTGAACCGAAGTGGTCGGAATGATCGAGTGGTGGGATTTAACCTCGTGAGGCTTCCTACGTACCATGACATGACATGTATCAATGTCCTCATAGTTGAGGATGGTATTGGGCTTAAACCTCTTCCGGCTTCCTACGTACCATGCCTTGACATGGATCAAAGTCCCCGGAGTTCAGGATGGGTTGTGTCGGAGAACCGACGTGAAGATGGACCGAGGGTCCAATGGGTGTTGGGCTTGAGCCTCGTGAGGCTTCCTACATACCATTCCTTGACATGGATCAAAATCCTCGTAGTTCGGGATGGGGAAGTCGATGTACCGACGTGAAGATGGACCAGGGGTCCAATGGGTGGTGAGATTAAACCTCGTGATACTTCCTACGTACCATGCCTTGACCTGGATCATAGTCCTCATAGATCGAGATGGTATGGGGATTACACTCTGAGGCATCCCAAGGTGTTGGTGAACCGATGTGGTTGTAATGACCGGTTGGTGGAATTGAACCTCATGAGGCTTCCTACATACCATGCCTTGACATGGATCAAATTCATTGTAGTTCGGGATGGTATGGGGCTTACACTCTAAGGCAGCGCAATGTGTTGGTGAATCGACATGGTCGGAATGACCAGGTGGTGGGATTGAACCACATGAGGCTTCCTACAAACCATGCCTTGACATGGATCAAAGTCCCCATAGTTCACAATGCATTGGTGGACCGACGTCAATGGGGTCGGAACGACTGGGTGGTGGGCTTGAACCTGAGGGAGGATTCTTACATACCATGTCTTGGCATGGATCAAAGTCCTCATAGTTCGTAAGTAGATGTCAGAGAATCGACATGAATAAAGACCTTGGTTAAGGTCGATGGTGGGCTTGAACCTCACAGAGGCTTCCAACGTACCATGCCTTATCAAGGATCAAAGACCACGTAGTTCAGGATGGGTTGTGTCGGTGAACTGATGTGAAGATGGAACGAGGGTCCAATGTGTAACAACCGGAGATTTTATGAAAATTATTCTATTTAATTTTATTGATGCCTTGTGTTGTACTCTACACCAAAATTATCTTGTGCTATACGCAACACCCTATTAGCTTGCAGTATACGCAACACTATTCTTGACTCATGTTACACACAATTTCAAGTTCATTTTGTTGAAATTATTCTATGCAACAATAACTGTAGAGTTTTTTTAATGTATAAATGAAATAAGTTTTTAATTATGTTATAATAAACACCAAAGAGAGCTTTTACTACACGCATCTCTGACTTGGCTTGCATTACACGCAGTCGCGACCTTTCTCGATAGCGTGTGTAGTACGCAATACCATATTTCACTAAACAAAGATATATTGTTATAATATTATTATAGACTACCCATTATGAATAGTATTAACTACATTTTAAATTTTATAACATTATTATTCATCTTACACATTTTCTAGAACATGGTATGAGAACAAAATAAATTTTTTAGGTAAAATATGTATTTTTCAAAAAATATAGTTTCGCCGCCTTTTGATGGTGCACCCACATTAAATCTTGTTTTTGACATGTTAATAAGTTTAATTTTACAAAATAAAATTCTTATTTGGAATCAGGATACAAAAATTTACTCTGGATAAATTTTTCATATTATTCTGATAACTTTCATATTTTAATGAATAGTAAAAACACGCTATATTTTAATTAAAAACAAATTTTTCATCACAATAATTTATATCGTTAAATTATAATATTTAATGGTTTTAAAGTATAAATAGAATATATTTTTACCATTTAATATTATTTATGTCATTACCATTAATTTTACATTGAATTCATAAGTAAAAACGTTTCAATATTTGGCAATGTTTTAACTTTTAAAACCCATTTTCTTAATAATGAGATTAATTTTAAATTAATTACTGCAACTTCTGTATTTAGAATTTTGAAAAATGGATTCCATATTTGAAATAACTGGGTCCAAATTATGTTAATAGGTTACTTTTATTTCTTTGATATTATGAATAGTAACTACGGTAATTTTTATTTACTGTAGTTAAAGGTAAATCATGTAGTTAAGGGTAAAAATAAGATTATAAAATTACCTTAACACCTGTCAAAATTCTATTAGATGACTAAAAGTCGACGCATATCACCTAATAATCAAAACAGATTCATTTTATGGACTTCTGACTATGAACATAATTTAATTATTATTAAAACCAAAGAAAGTGACAACATGTCACTCTCTTAAATCTTATAAGTATAATAATTTTAATTTAGTGATAAACTTTAGGAAACATTGAACATGAATAGTATACAAGAATTTTAATAAAATAATCTAAATCATGTGAATTTATTTAGAATTTTTAGGGATTATATAATTATCATTAAAGGTGACCCAATAGTGATGTTGAAATTATTTTATTGATTGAAATATCAAATAAATGGTTTTAAAAATATTAAAATCAATATTATATAACAATTAAATATTCTCCACTAATTTTATAGATAAATATGAAATATTATAAATCTATTAAATCTTTTATTTAAAACATATCTCTTGTGTGGATTTTATTTAAACTCAAATAATGAATAGTGTCAAAATTGACACTATTCTTATTTTATAAAAATAACATAATATAAAATTGTTTAAAAATCACAAAAATATTTAAAAATCATAAATTAATATTTATATGGTCGAAAATTTCATAAATTATCCAATTATGAACAATTCAAAACAAATAATTAATTATATATAACAATTTAAAAATTAGAACTTCATTACCACAAATAAAATTAAATAGATTAAATAAGGATAAATCAAGTTGATAAGGTTTAAAATAAATTATGTCTAAATTTTATTGGGTAATGAGATTACAACCCTACCTCATCTAATCTTATAATATGAGTCATTTTTGGATAGTTTTAAGTGGGGTTTGATTTATTATAAATTAATACTATTGAGGATTCCAAAGGTGCCCCTCTCCTCCCTTATAAAAGGGCACCTCCTCCCTATCCTCTTTACAACACATTGAGCCTTCAAGCTCGTCCAAAACCTACCCATTTCTCTTCTCCACTTCCCTAAAAACATTCTAGAGATTCTGGTCTTCTATAAAGACCAACTCTAGTCCCTTAAGAGGAAGCTTAAAGAGGTGCGTCGAAGAAGAGGTAATCTCTTCTACCGATTCTTTCAAGTTTCATTCTTCTTCAAATTCCTCTTTATTAGTTGTTTCATTGTAATGTAAAGAAATTAGTGTCACTAATATACTTATATGATATTATAAATATGAAACAACCCCATTTCACCTTCTATCTATCCTACAAAAAATGAAATCACAGCGCGTGCGTACGTATAGAATACCGTCTCCACGCCGTGGTGTAATCAGTTTTTCCACCACCACCTTAATTGGATGGGTATAATGGTGTAAATAATAACTATATATGGTTATTGTAACATCATACTGATTCTGAGATATTATACCATCCACTCCAATTCTATTCAACTATTATGGGAATGATATCATCGCTCGTGCGTACGTACGGATTACCGTCTCCACAACGCGATGAGATTCATTCCCCATGTTAACCATTCATGAATGATTACAAAGTATATATAATTAATAGTAATGAAATATATGACATAATAATTCTATTGGATTTTTTTATATATATATTTATGTCATCTACTTAATTCCATTCAATTCAATAAGGAAACAAAAACAACGTTCATGCATACGTACGGCCTACCGTCTCCATGAACGGTGTATTTCATTAAATTTATCGATCTATCATATATATTTATATGATGAATATATATAATATATAAATCATGATTTAAATTCTGGAATTAATTAAATGATAATATGAATAATAATATCAAGAACAACATATCAAAATATGTGCGATAAATGAAACGATTTTACCCAAAACGCTGTTTTAACAAGGAATTTACAAAAGAACAGGTAATATAAAGTCATAAGTGAACCATATATGATATCATAACAATTAATATGATCATTTAATAAGTTAATGATATTATTTAAATCATTATTCATGAGGTTCTGATATATAAAAATCATATCAGACATAAGATATGAGAAAATTATTTCAATCTCATTCTTAATCGAGATTGATTATTCGTAAGTATTTACTGGGGTTTTATTTATCATCCATGTCCATGTTTTCTAAAAAAAATTCATGTATTTTTAAATTATTTTTTACATATTTTTGACTTTTACCACATGTTATGGAATGGATCTTTCTTTTGTTTACCATACGAGGAACTTTTTGACTTTTCTGAAAAAAGTATGAGAAGAATGTATTTTTTAACTTATACAACATGAATGGATTTTTATAGTTTAATAATGCCTAATTTTCATGATGTTTCCTCTACAATATTTCATGATTAATTTCAAAAAAATCTTTTTCTTTTAAAATTACATGGAATTTTGTGAAAAGAAAATGATTTTGAAGAAGAAATGATATTTTTCTCAAGAATTCATTTCAACTGTTATATCAAAACTATTTTCCATCTAAGATGACATTATTCAGTATGTTTATGTTTCAAGTATAAATTATCTATTATTTACATGGATTGATTTTTCTTATGATAAAATGATATCCATTTGTTTTATATGGATTATGTTATGATTGAATGATGTTTATAAAACCCATTTTATTATTTGGGTTATGATGAATGATTTATGATTATTTTATGGCACAAGTAAGAATGATTTAATTATGAGATGAGTTGGACCTATATCTCCCTCCAATTCATTGGTAAAAGATTTATATCTCGTGATATAGACATGTCTAGAATGGAAAATTAATTCGGTTTAGTGATACAGGACTGGAACGAGGAGTGAGCTCGATTCAGTAAGGTTCTTTGTCCACTAAGATGGTCTTGGCGGCAATGCCTTGGCTACTATGGAAATCATATCATGTGCTTAATGTTTTTACACAATTACATGTTTTATTCCCATTCTATTTTATCATGATCAATGTCCCATTATGACTTATACCTTATGTACTGCCATTTTTTATGTCATTGCTCAATATTTTGATGTTTAAACATTATGTTCATGTTTTTAAGTTCAAATGTATATGGTTTGTTTTATTTTCTCCATGCTCCCTTACTAAGAATTTGAGATCATCCTTTATATGTTTTATTTTCCCCATGACATAAATAAAGGTTTTAGGTAAGAAAACAAAAGGGGAAGATCTTTATGGGAGATGTTTAAGATCTTTCACGATGATTAGAAGATTATGTTCTGAGTTTCAAAAGACACTAAACTATTATGGTCCTTGAGTGTTGGTCTTTTTCATGTGTTAAGTATTCCGAAAAAGTAATGTAATGTCCATTTACTTCAAGTTTGGGGTCTTTACACAATGGTTGTTGGGCTTGAACCTTGTGAGGCTTCCTACATACCATGCCTTAACATGGATAAATGTCCTTGTAGTTTGGGATGGGGAAGTCGGCGTACCGACGTGAACATGGACTGGGGGTCCAATGGGTGTTGGGATTGAACCTTGTGAGGCTTCCTACATACCATGACATGACATGGATCAAAGTCCGCGTAGTTCAGGATGGGGAAGGCGGCGTACCGACGTGAAGATGGACCGAGTGTCCAATGGGTGTTGGGCTTGAACCTCGTGAGGCTTCCTATGTACCATGCCTTGACATGGATCAAATTCCCCATAGTTCGGTATGGAAGAAGTCAGTGAACCGATGTGAATATAGACAAGGGGTCTAGGTGAATGGTGGGATTGAACCTCATAGAGGCTTCCTACGTACCATGCCTTGACATGAATCAAAGTCCCCGTAGTCCAGGATGAGGAAGTCGGTGAACCGATGTGAAGATGGATTGTGGCTCCAATGAGTGTTGGGATTGAACCTCATGAGGCATTCTACATACCATGCCTTGACATGGATCAAAGTCCTCATAGTTCACAAATAGAGTATACAGTTTAACGTCATGTGGGATGGGGGAGAACCGACGTGAAGGAGGTCAGAACGACCGGGTGGTGGGCTTGAACCATGTAGAGGCTTCCTACATACCATTCCTTGACATGGATCAAAATCAATGTAGTTCACAAATGGAGGATACAGTTTAACGTCTTATGGGACTAGGGAGAACCGACGTGAAGGAGGTCGGAATGACCAGGTGTTGGGCTTGAACCTCGTGGAGACTTCTTGTGTACCATGCCTTGACATGGATCAATGTCCCCGTAGTTCACAATGGATTGGGGTTAGGGTTGGTTCCCACTCTAAGCCCACGTGAGTCATGCTCAGTGTGAGAAACAAGAGGCAGTAGATACCTGACAATCATGTCATGAAAGGTGCGTATGTGGGGAGTGGAGTGGGGCATATGCATGGAGCGGCCCAGGGAGAGAGAGACTTGGACTTACTCTAGGATGGAGGCCCAATGTTGAAAAATCCCATCGAGAGAGGGAAAGGGTTACGAAAACCCCTATGTCCATCTCCCCTCTTGGTCCTTGGCACCGTGGAAGTACAGAGGTGCATGGGTGCTACCTTCTGTAAGAAAGGCTAGGGGATTACACCAAGGAGGCTTCCCTTTCTAGCGTACAAATGTCGTTCCCATAAAGAGGATATCATCCCTTGTGAGGGGTGATTACATCCTCATAGAGACCAGTGGGAGTGGAGAATGTCTGTGGTGGGGACCCACACATAGGATGCATGGGGGAGAGGTCACAGTTTAACATCATGTGCTGAGGATGCTGGTGCTTCGCAGTTTAACGTCCTACAACTCGGATGAGGTTGGTTTTCTCCACACCCATAGGACATACATAACTGTTTTCCTCTGCCCCTTGGGGGAGGGAAGGTATCGGCAAGGCCATCATCGGGGGGTGTTATGGAGCAATTCATTGAGGGGTCCACGTTAGCGTGGCTATATGAAGAAGAAATTGTCATTAGCATTCCTATGGGAAGAATCATTAGGTGGAGAAACGCAATGGGTTGTATTGTCTAGGGGACTTTGAATTCACATCATGAAAACATGGACGGTCACATGGGAATAGGATTTGCAAAGCATGGGGGTCCATAGGTAGGGGCCTTGTGGATCTCTGTTACTCCAATTGGCGGAGGGTACTTGCGAAGGGGTGTGCTTCACAAAGTGGGGTGCCTTAGCATTAGCATGGGAAAGAGATGTAAATGGGAGGTGCTTTGCGAATTGTAAGGACATTCACGAAGCACTTCCTCATGGAGGAAAGGCACCTCATGAAGCAGGGGGTTGTGAAGCAATGTGCTTTGCAAACTACAGTGACCCTAGCTTAGCATGTGGATCATGTGTAGATGAAGGGTGTTTTGTGAAGCATAAATGCTCTGCGATGACCCGGGTCCCCTTTGGGATCCCCTTCCTTCACAAAATCCCTTAGGCTTCATGAAAGTCATCCCTCTCGGAAGAGGGGATCAAAACGAGACAATAGGGAGGAACTTTGCAAAGCAGAAGTACCTCGCATAGCTCATGGTTCACCGAGCAGAAGATTGCTTCGTGATTCGAGAGCTGGGAAGCCTAAAGGTCGGATTGTCCGTCCCGAGAGCTCAAGGGGAGCCCAGTATTTGTAGGCAAGAGGCGATGTGGAGTAGATCTCATACGGTGTGAAGAGGGGCTTTGCTTCGCGGTGGGTCACGAACATCAAACGGGATCGTAGAGCATCCTGCCGCCTTGGCTTCACGGTGGCGTCACGAACGTCAAATTCGTTCGCGGAGCATCCCAAATCCTTTGCATCACAGCGGCATCGCGAATGTAAAATTCGTTCATAGATCCTCCCGCCTCCTTTGCTTCATAGCGGTCGCGGTGCTGGGGGGAACTCCATCAAGTGGCTTCGTGAGGTAGGTCGTGGGGTCATTTTGGTACCTTCTCTTTGTCCCGAATTTTGGTACCAACAAATTCCCCCCCCCCCATACTTGAAGCTGCGGAGAAAACAAGTGTCGAAGTCTAAGGTAAATCACCAAAAATCCCCTGTCATCCACGGTACTAGCTTGAGAAGAGGTACCATGAGGCGGACATGAGACGCGCGGGCTGGGTGCGCCCCAAAGCTCCGTGTGGAATGGACGCACCGCAAAGATCCAACGGTCATCGCCTATAAATAGTTGTCCTTCCATATCATTTTTCCTTTCCTTTATCTGCGTTCTTTTCCTCTTGAGCTCTTGATTTGCGAAGATCTACGTACTCTGTGAGTGATCTCTTCGAATTGGGTTTTCGCGGTGCACAGTGAGTCCTCAACTCCGCGCTTGTGCACTGCGATCCGGCTTTGAACAACAAGGCAGTGCCCCCGTGAACAGCCTTCGCGAAATAGCTTTGTGAACAATATTCATGAACCAACCAAAGAATCATCCCAATTTTAAAATGAATGGCCTAGAAAGATTATTCCCAGGGGGTCCTCGTGGATTCCACCTGAAGGGATGAAATGGAAAACAGTATGGGGCTAAGAGAGTTAGTCCGAAGCCATTCTGACAAAATAGTTCTTGGGTGGAGCTGCTTTCAGAGATTCAAAAGAACTACCCACTATGTAAGAGGTTTCCCTTGTATGGATTCAGGATGAGGGACGATATCTTCATCCCAGAACTGAGTAGGGACGAGCCAGCTTACTGGTTCCGGAGCATGCCATGTCAGCATCGATTGTTCAGGGCGCCCGATGGTCATGCCCGGGAGGACTTCAAGCATGTCATCTATGACTGCCTCTAAAAACATCTAAAAATGTTTATGGGAAGGCATTGAAGCTGGAGACATCCCCTCCTCTGCACCGAACCATCCCTAAGGCGGCGATGGGGAACCTGAAGAAGGTGTGGTCTGAGGAATGGAATCTGCGCTAAGGCGGAAATTTCACGGATGACTGGGCTTGGGCCTACTGGGTAGGTGCCTCATGCGAGGAGTTCAGGATGGAGCTGAGAAGAGTGGGCCTGTATGAGATAGCTTGGGCATCCCAATTCCATATCTACCAGCCAAATCAGTTAATCTCGGATCTGTTGATCTGGTTGTCACCGGGGACCAATACCTTCCATCAGCTTCACGAGGATGTCATCATCAGCCTATGGGAAGTGCATCAGATCTCGGGGGTCCTGATACTGGGGGTGATGTACGACGAATTCCTCCCCTCTATGTGTGCATGGGAGGATCCGCAGTAGATACTGCATCTGGCGATGGCATTAATGGGGCTCGTTCCCAGGGAAGATAAGGAGATGGTGAGGGATGTCCACTTCAAGAACTGGTTCAAGAAGTTCTTGAACTTCCTGGAAGACAGGCAGTTCCCGGCGAGGCCTCAAACATGCCCGAAGGGTGCCCATAGTAAGGAAAACTCATACTGGCGGCTGATGGAGAATAGCCAGTGGAAGTCCTGGGGGTTCAGTGTCAACACCGATCAACGGCCAATAGTCAGGCTGGTGGCATTTATCACAGCTCTCATCTGTGGCAAGATACTGCTGGTGAGGGTTACAAACATGGGAATGCGGCCAAGATCTTTCATCATGTTGTCCACTATGGAGATAGGAGAGCGGGTCAATCTGGGGATCCCGATGCTCGCCAAGTTATAAAAAATGTTGTGGGATATCAGCGAGGGGAAAAGTCCACAGAGGGTATGCGGGCCATTACACATTCTGTACGGGTGGATGGTGGTGCACATCAGGGCGATCTATCAATATCTGAACCCCATCACACCTCTAGGGTCGAACTTCCATCCTTCAATCTTGAATGCCACTGGGAGATTTCCAACCAAGCTGGCCGCTCCATCGGTTCTAAACCGGGTGTGGAGGGTGGAGGAATTCAATTTCCACTTGTTCCCATTGCCGACGGGGGCCTTCAATAAAGACAGTCAGGGGACAGAAGAGCATCGAGCCTACCTCCTAGCCTTTCGGGGTGGAGTTTTGGTTGCCAGGGTGGACCGCGAGCGTCTATACAAGCCATATACCCCACACTGGTTGGAAGGAAATTCCAGTGCCTGCAGCAGCTGACCTCGCAGGTCTATTTGGGGGTGCTTCATGAGGATCACCCATGTGTAATGAGGCAGATGTGGCTCATGTTCACATGGGTAGATGGGAAGATGTTGAATGTGCTTCCTCCGCCGACCACCGTCCTTGGGTTGGTGAAAGACTATGGCCAGAGCTGGGAGGAGGCCTACCCAGGGAAGATGCTGAAGTGCCCAACTGTCTTGGTCGGTGATGGTGAGCTTCCTCAATCTCAGGGCTGAGGCCGAAAGGCGGAGAGGGCGTCCCAGGGTGGCGGGGTTTCTGTTGCAGCGATTCCCACACCAGTTGAAGCTGGAGCAGCGGTAGCAGGTCCGGCAACGGCAGCGGAGCCGGTGGTCCTGAGAGAACAGAGTTATGTAGAGGGGAAGCCACCGAGGGGGTTCCAAAGGATTTCCACTCAGGCTCCAGGGAAACGGATGTGCCACATTGATATACCAAAGAATTATTTCTTCACGGAGGCCTGAGACATCTGGGAATTCAACCTGCAATCCCTTATCCCTTTTGAGTTATGGGAGTACCTTAACCTCCTCAAGATGGACTTTCCGTGAATTGGCCCTATTATGGCTGGTTTTGCGGTATCCCAGGCAGAGGCGAAGCAATACATTGTTGAGTTGGAAGACTTCATCCACTCCATAGGAACCCTACACCCGATGAAAGACTGGGTTAGGGTGCTGCTGGATCGCACGGTCCCTCCGAAACTGTCGGCTGCTGATCTAAGGGTGCACTTTCCCCTTCCAGATGAATTAGACGAGTCCTTCAGGCAAGATGAGGCTGGTGGAGAGAGTTCACTGGAGGAGGGTGAAGTCGGCGTTCGGTCCTCAGATCTTGAGGATTTTTTGGAAGCCCTTGAGGTAAAATCCCATGTTCCATCTTCAATATTTTCCCTTAGGTTACTCCAGATTACTTACCAGTGTCTGCAATGTGTAGGAGAATCTTGTGCATAGACCCCTCTCTTGCCCCTCAGTGGGTGCTGACGCAGGACCTTCTAGATCCACATCCATGGCTGCATCAACCTCCGTGCCTGGTAGGGCTAGGACTGTCGAGGCGGCTCCCCTAGATTCTCTAGACCCTCCAACCATATATGGGGGGCTGCGTCTCGGGGTTCCGACAACATCATCCTAAGAGAGAGACCATGGATTTGACATCTGTAAGTCCTCTCCACTGCATTCGCAACTTCCATCCCCTGACTACATTAACTGACATTCACATCCCCTTCTTGGCGTGTAAAGTCATTCAATTGGCATGGGCTGCTGCGGTGAAGTTGGTCAGGGATTTAGGTAGTTCCATTCCTACGGGCATGCCAATGTTCGTGGAGGTGGACATCTAACTGGACCGAACTGCCGTGCTCCCGATCACTGGTGGGGACATCAGCGGGACTATTCCTGAGGTCATTGAGGCGGAATCTGATGATGAGGACTAACCAAACGATTCAGGTCCCGCCATTCCTGATCCAACACCAAATATGGACCCGACCGAGGAGTTCTTGAGGGAATTACGGGCATACGAGCCTACCAACCGAGCTGACTAGGATGATATGGCTTCCAACGAGGAGGAAAGAAAAATATCCCACCACCGATCATGGAATCTAATCACGCACTTCATCAATGACACCCCCTAAGCACAATGGTTGGATGAGATGGACAAGCTTTGCTCAAGGTTGCGGGAACTGTGCGCCAGAGGAGTGGATGCCCAGCATCCTCACATGCTCATCCAAGATCTCATGGAGGAAAAGATTTGGTGGTATGACCGTGGCCTTGGCATGGGCCGACAGCAGAGGAAATTGATAAAAATCAAGAGGCTCTAGAAGGCTGAAGACGAAGCGCAGCAGTTGCGGAATCAGGAAGATGAGCACTTGACCTCCCTCAATGCGCAATCTGAGCAAATATCGCGGTTGGAGGCCCAGCTGGCATAATCCGAAGAGAGCCTGAGGCGAGATTCTGTGGAGATGACCGCTATTCGGGCCGACGTGGAGCAGGCCCAGATTACAGCCAGCGAATTGTGCACTCTCACCATCGAGGAGATTCTTGAGAACATCATACATCCGTGCTAGGCACGAACTCTTGCTTATAGGAGGCTTCTCTATGATTAGAGGTCTGGCGGGGCCTATCGGCTGGATCGGTGGCTAGCTAGTGCTGGGAATATCCTGTTGTTCACTATTCAAAGCCTAAAGAGTACCTACCAGATGAGGACCAGACTACTGATGTTGACACGTAGCAAGGAGAAGCTGGTCCCGGTACGGCCGAAGTGGCTCCGCCTGATCCCGTAGCACAAACAGTGGTGGAGGTGGGCCTGACGACACCGGATGAAAAGGCCGCACATGTTGAGATCTGCATTGGGCATGCTTTTTGGTCTTAGTGGCATGCACGACCTAGCTAGAGGAGCCGACCAATGCGCCTTGATGACCCACATATCCACGGCTTCGCTAATGTTGGCGCCGACTAGGGACGTTGGGGAGGTTCTCCTGGTGTTCCCCCTTGTCGGGGGTCATATAAGGATTTACCAACTCGACGGTGTTAACCAAAGCATACCCTTGACTGTCACTTGATGAATCATCCACCACTGGGTGGATTCTGGGAGGGATTCCTATCTCAGGGGGGAAATAAGTCATCGATGGTGCGGGACGACGACGACATTGGCGGGGCACACTTCTTTTTCTTACTCCGCAAAGGATTGCACTTCTGAGAAAGGGATGTCTTAGATGACGATAAAAAAGTGGTTGCTGAAGATTCTAAAGGGTCTGATTGATTTGGGCATACATGGATAATTCCATGGGTGTGGGAGACCATCTTGTAAGCCATCCAGTCGTTATACTTCTGGGACCCGTGATCAGGAACCACCTGTCACTTGCCATGGCCGTCGCTACTACTATCTGATCTCACAAAGACACCTGCCACTTGTGCTAGGGCTGAGCCCAACCTGACTATATTGTTATCGACCAGGTCTTGAAGCCAGTCCTTAAACACATAGCACTGCATGAGGGTGTGCCCCAGAATCCTATGATTGGGGTAGTAGTTGGGGAGATCGGTGAGACTCGCCTCTCCCGGCCTTCTGCACTCAGGAAAGCGTATGATCCCATTCTTTATGGCACTACGAAAGTAACCTGGGACCTGATTCTCGCTGAACGAGTAAGAATGGTGTCTTCTTTCTGGAAAGGGATCCCTTGGAGCCTGGCCTTGATGAGGAGCTGGAGGTGCCTTTCGAGGAGGTGGACCCTGATTGTCCTGCTTGGGCGGTGGTGGGACATTATGTGGGAGCACCTGCCGATTCTGGGGACGCTGCGGAGCCAGAGGCTGTGACTGAGGTGGAGGGCTCTACGAGGCATCAAGACTGGTGCTATCGGTTGTAATTCTAGTTGCATGGGGGCTTCTATTTGGGCTACCACAGTGGGCTAACCTCTTCCATCTCTCCTTGCTGAGATTATAGGGGGCAATAGACATGCATTGCTGGCCTGTTGTAGGGCTTCCTCAAGGCGTTGGGCCTTGTCTGAAAAGCCTCAGAACCCTGCGGAACAGTTCTGAGTGATCATAGAAGGAACCAATTCCGTTTTGACATTACCTACACACATTGTCAGTAATTTCTCCTGAGTTAGTGGCATGTCGAGGGAGTTTGTGAGCACCTTCCACTAAGAGATAAAGTCTGCGACTCACTCATCAGGCCTTTGTTTTCACTTTAATAGGTCTGTGATGTTTGTCTTCTTGGTGGTAGAGCTGAATTGGTAGAGGAACTACCTATGAAGGTCCTCCCAGCTGGTCACCAATCCGACGGGAAGCTGGTTGTACCATACGAATGTCGGTCCTTCCAACATCTGAACAAAATAGTGGAGCTTGGTGGCCTCCTACTACGTCGGAGTCCCTAACATAGGCCCACACCTTGAATAGAAGTGGTCCAGATGTTGTGCTGGGTCTCTTGTCCCATTAAAGGGGGAGAAGGTGGGGTTTACGAATCCCGGGGGTGCTGGCATATCATCCACCCAGGCCGTGTATGGATTTCCATCTGGTGGGATTGTTACCTTCAATGTTTCTAATGCCTCAAGGCGGGAAATGAGCACAGCCATTGGACCGTCCGGGCGGGGTTCCCGTTCTTGATGGGTATCCTTAACCACGAGTGTGTTTTCAGGCTCTTTGATATGGTAGATGGGTTCAACGACTCATGGAGCGGCTGGTGGAGCAGCATGCGGGGCAGCTAGGGGAACCCGGACTGGATTCCTCATATTTTCGCGCCACTCAGGAGGGTTTGGTGACATGTTCTGTGCTCTCTAGCTGTGAGCTCCGGCTTCAACCCGGTCTATAGGAGCGGTGTGATCAGGGTTTCCCAGAGGCATCTCACCGATAGGTAGTTGTTCCTGCCCCTGTTTCTCCAGCCTAGGATCACCATAGTTGGGTCGTCGCTCTACAGCGGGTTCAGCCAGGAGTTTGTCGACCATTCTTTTTTGCTCAGCGAGTTGCTGATGCAATGTGGTCTTCTCGGGGTCTTCCTCTATCTTCTGCACTGAGGCAGATGGGTCTGAGTGCTTAACTGTTCCGAAATTCTCTTTTCCCTTACCAGGATTTTGGCTGAGTACCAATTCCTTAGTGGGTGCAGGGAGACCTAGGAGCTTCTTCTGCTAATGAGTAATCCTCCCCGATGGGTCCAAAAGTGGTGGCACACCCTCAGGGGGTAAGTCTCCGTCAAGAAATTCCAGATCATCCTTCTTGTCCATGACGTCGGCCATGTGGACCATTAACCTTCCCGGGGTCTTGTCCTCAATATCGCACAGCGAGTCAGGCTACCGTCAAATAGGGATGAAGAGGAGGGCATCATACTACCGCCATCCACGGACTAGCACATGTGGGTAGCCTCCCTGATGATTCTATAGAGTACCTTAATACTCTGAACGCATTGTTGTTGGAGGGCCTCAGGGCGGCCTGGTGACTCGGGGCGCTGGCCCATAGGGAGTGTGGCCATATCGACTAGATGAAACTGCTCGATGATGTCTTCAAAATGCTATTGGCTACTTGGATATACCATGCGCTGATGACGAAGACTGAAATGTGTCACCCATAGGGTGTAGTAGAAACACGCAACTTCCTCTGGAGTGAGGGACTCAGCTATACAGAAATTTTGTGTTGTTGCGGGCCAGAACATCTCGAGGAAGTGATCCGCTGCAAGGATTCTCTATAAGATCCTTGGCTCAAATTGAGGGTCTGGCCCTTGATTTCCCCACTTTCCAACTGGGGTTGGCTGAGGAACTTGTAGTGGTACTAAGGCAGACCGCTGGGAAAGAATGTTGGTCGTTGGAGAATATGGTGAACGAGCTGACTAGCCACTGAACCTCGGGCTGTCCTCTGAGGAATGTAGAGACCTAGATTCTATGTTGCGATAGGAGGAGCTGGTGGCCACCGTTCCTGACTCAAAGGATGAGGATGCTGGTGGTGGGTTTCACTACTGCTCACCCACCATTGGTCCCCATAATCACTCTCTGTCATCTATTGTGGAGGTAAAAAGTGCTTCCTTCGATGATAGTGGTGACTACACGACGGTAACCTCTGGGGTCACCAGATTTTTATCCTCCTGGATAAACCGGAAGAGGGAGGTGGAATATTGTGTACCTCGAATTATGGGAGCACCAGGATGATGTGCCTCTTCCCTGCCACATCCCTTGACTTTGGTGCGCGAGGGGAGGGTTCCCGAGATGAGTTGTACTAAGCTTCAGAGTCTGAGAAATTGACAAGTTTGATTTTTGTCCTATCCATCCCAGGATTCTTCTTGTGGCAGTGACGACCTGCCCTTCTGCCCCTGGGTGGCTCCTCGAGATAGGTTTTATTCATGTCATGGGGTCCTTCTGCCGCACTGGTGCTGGGGCGGAAAGAGATTTCACTCGAAAAATACAAGGTGCGAGGAGCACCAGGACAAATGTCGAAGGGGACATGTAGAGGACCTCCATGAACCACACCTAAGCTGGCAAAACCTCCATTGGGAGTAGAAGGTGCATGGGGAGAGCATCCATGCTTGCTGCGGTTGGAGTGAGGCTGGCCTTCACACCTCTGGTTGCCAGGGTGAGGAGGACCTTTTCCAGTTGCGGAGAGGAAATAGGGAGGATGCCCACGTCGGAGAGAGACCAGATGGGTAACGTCTTCGTGTCGACTGTCGGGGGCAGGAGGAAGGACTCCATACCCAGTGTGATGGGAACGGGAGAGGCTTCTGTACCGAACGTCGCCGCCATGGGGTGGAACTTCATTCAGATTGGGGGTAACACAGGGAAGACCTCCCTATCGAGCCTCGGAATGGGGAATACCCTCATTATTTGTAGCAGTGGTATGGGTAGGACCTCCGTACGTGGTGGAATCGCTACGAGTTGGTCGTGACGACCACTGCTCATGCCTGCGACTAGGAGAGTCGACCCGGCCTACCCGAGGGGAGGTTGGGGCCTCGATCCCGAAAGGGAATATGAGCGCCCCTATTCCGTGTGTCCAGGAACTTGATGATGTGCGTCGGCGGTGGATCGGGCCACAGTAGTTATTGGTGTTGGTGCCCCGTGGCAGGCATCCTCAGCTTGTGCCCGATGATGGAGTCGGGTTAGGCGAGCTGGTGCGGGTGGTGCAGGTTCATAGCTTACCTGCTCCTCTGGCAAGACCGGGCGATGGTGCTGACACAGCCATGTGGGGGCCCTTGCTGGGAGCCCCTGGGATGAGACTTTGACTAGGCTGGGCTGGACATCACCCACCTCGTCAGCATAAGGTAGGGAGTTGTCAAAGCGCTCTAGGTACAGGCTCCCGAAGTAGTTTAATGTTTGGGTGGGGAGCATCGGCTCCCTACGCGGTCCTCAGGGTGGCATTTATGGTGGGGCATGGATTCCTCCAGGTCCAAGAGGGCCATACACTGGGTTGGGATTATTCCATCCTCCTCATAACGACGCACGAGTTCGTTAGTCACCCTTCGTTGGATGACTTCTAATGGGGAGATGGTGAATGGGTGCCCCATGCTTGTGGACACAGAAGCCGTTGCGGAAGTGGTGAAGCCACGCCGAGTGGCTACACTAGCATTTCCCCTTCCCTTGCATGGGTGGACAGGCGGTGATTGTGTTCCTGTGGCAGCGACCTGATTCCTGGGAAGAAGACAGGTGAAATCATCAGTGCTGAAAGGAAAGAAAAAAAAGGGTCAACGACCAATGCCCCAGCGTCATTCTATCTTTCGTGACCGGTAAGAGGGATCCATGCTGACAACGTCACAGAACGGGATGTCCAATATTCTACTTCCCCAACTTCTGGTGAGTTTCACACCAGGCCCGCTATTTTCTTGGCTAGACCTGGTGTCGGTTGTTTGGATCCAGTGACACGTCAATCTATTGATTCCCCCAAGCGCTTCTAATCTCCATATTGAGGATAAGATGATTCACGTTGAGTACACCATTTCTGTTTCCTATGCTTTCGCCTGGGCGTGCTCGTCCGTCCGCTTGAGTGTGACAGGCACGACTTTTTTGTTACCCCATATTCTTGCTTTCCAAAGGCGGGCAGCATTCGCTCCTTATTCAGGGACATCTGCTCCTTGATCGAAACAGGATGATGGGATGTCGACTCTTCCTTCCATGGATTCCTCCTCGAAATTTTTTACCTAGTTCGGGTCACCCTCATATATTTAATAAGTTGTTCATGAAACTCTTCTCGGTGTTGTATCTTCATGGACACCAGTTAATTATGCTACATCTGTCAGGACATTCCAAGGGGTCTGGTCCTGGCACCAACCTTCGTTTAGGGGAGTAGTCACGCAGGGGCATCACTGGCATGTCTGGGCACTGGGGATTGGTGTGTCTTGTCTTTTGTCCCTTATTTTAGGGCTTCTCAAGGGCGAAGAAGCCCGAGGCATCCCACATCGAATGCGAGGAATCATATTCCATAGGCATATATCTGAGTTTTTCCCCAGCTTCCTGTGTTTAACACGGAGTATGCCGCAAGTTTAACGTCCAGCAGAGACAGATTAGACTTATCAGAACACTAGTTTTAGTGGATCAGGCAGAGGAACCCCCTGGAGGTAACACTGATATTGGGGCCATCGTGTGGATGGCTTCCCGAATGCTATAGAGGGTAATGAGGTGGAATGATCTCACCGGGATGTGGCGACCCGGGCAAGAGTCAGGATGGGTGACAGTTTTGGGCTTGAGTCTCGAAGATACTTCCTACGTACCATGCCTTATCAGGGAACAAAGTCCCCATAGATAGGGATGGTATGGGGCTTACACTCTGAGGCGCCCCAAGGTGTTGGTGAACCGACGTGGTCGAGACGACCGGGTGGTGGGCTTGAACCACGTGAGGCTTCCTACGTCCCATGCTTTGACATGGATCAAAGTTCCCGTAGTTCACAATAGATTGGTGGACCGATGTGAATGGGGTCGGAATGACTGGGTGGTGGGCTTGATCCTCGTAAGGCTTCCTACATACCATGCCTTGACATGGATCAAATTCCACGTAGTTTGGGATGGGGAAGTCGGCGTACCAACGTGAAGATGGACCGGGGATCCAATGGGTGTTGGGCTTGAACCTTGTGAGGCTTCCTACGTACCATTCCTTGACATGGATAAAATTCCTCGTAGTTCGGGATGGTATTGGGCTTGATCCTCGTGAGGTTTCCTACGTACCATGCCTTGACATGAATCAAAGTCCCAGTTGTTCGGGATGGTATGGGGCTTATACTCTGAGTCGGCCCAAGGTGTTGGTGAACCGATGTGGTCAGAATGACTGGATGGTGGGCTTGAACCTCGTGAGGCTTCCTACATACCATTCCCTGACATGGATCAAAGTCATCATAGTTCGAGATGGTACTGGGCTTGAACCTTCTGAGGATTCATATGTACCAGGCCTTGACATGGATCAAAGTCCCCATTGTTCGGAATGGGTTGTGCCGGTGAACCAACATGAAGATGGATCGGGGATCCAATGGGTGTTGGGATTGAACCTCATTAGGCTTCCTACGTACCATGACTTTACATGGATCAAAGTCATCATAGTTTGGGATGGGGAAGTCGGAATACCGACATGAAGATGGACCGGGGGTCCAATGGGTGTTGGGCTGGAACCTCGTGAGGCTTCCTATGTACCAGGACTTGACATGGATCAAAGTATCCATAGTTCGGGATGGTATGGGGCTCACAATCTAAGTCGGACCAAGGTGTTGGTTAACCGACATGTTCGAAACGACTGATTGGTGGGCTTGAACCTTATGAGGCTTTCTATGTTGCATGCCTTGACATGGATCAAATTCCCCATAGTTCGGGATGGTCTGGGGCTTACACTCTGAGGCGGCCCAAGGTGTTGGAGAACCGACATGATCGGAATGACCAGGTGGTGGGCTTGAACCTCGTGAGGCTTCCTACGTACCATTCCTTGACATGGATCAACATCTCCATAGTTTACAATGGATTGGTGGACCGACGTGAATGGGGTCTGAATGACCGAGTGGTGGGCTTGAACCCCAGGGAGACTTCCTACGTACTATTCCTTGAAATGGATCAAAGTACCCATAGTTCCCAAATGGTTGATTGAGAATCGACGTGAATAAGTACCTTGGTATTGGTGGATGGTGGGATTGAACCTCAGGGAGGCTTCCTACGTACCATGCCTTAGCATGGATCAAAGACCACGTAGTTCAGGATGGGTTGTGTCGGCAAACTGATTTGAAGATGGACCGGGGGTCCAATGGGTGTTGGGCTTGAACCTCGTGAGGCTTCCTACGTAACATGCCTTGACTTGGATCAAAGTCATCATAGTTTGGGATAAGGAATTCGGCATACCGATGTGAATATGGACTGGGGGTCCAATGGGTGTTGGGCATGAACCTCGTGAGGCTTCCTACGTACTATGCCTTGACATGGATCAAAATCCTCATAGTTTGGGATGGGGAAGTCGGCGTACCAACGTGAAGATAGATCGGGGGTCCAATTGGTGTTGGGATTGAACCTTGTGAGGCTTCCTACGTACCATGCCTTGACATGGATCAAATTCCCCATAGTTCGGGATGGCAGAAGACGGCAAACCGACATGAATATGGACCAGGGGTCCAGGTGAATGGTGGGATTGAACTTCTTGGAGGCTTTCTACGTACCATTCCTTGACATGGATCAAATTAATTATAGTTCGGGGTGGGTAAGTCGGTGTACCGACGTGAATATGGAACAGGGGTTCAATGGGTTTTAGGATTGAACCTCGTGAGGATTCCTACTTACCATGCCTTGACATGGATCAAAATCCTCATAGTTCACAAATGGAAGAAACAGCTTAACATCATGAGGGACGGGGGCGAACCGACGTGATAGAAGTCGAAACGACTGGGTGGTGGGCTTGAACCTCATGGAGGCTTCCTACATTCCATTCCTTGACATGGATCAAAGTCCCCGTAGTTCAAAAATAGAGGATACAGTTTTCATGCGGGACAGGGGTGAATCGACTTGAAGTAGGTCAGAACGACTGGGTGGTTGTCTTGAACCTCGTGGAGGCTTCTTACGTACCACGTATTGACATGGATCAAAGTCCCCTTAGTTCACAATGGATTGGGGTCAGGTTCAGTTCCTACTCTGAGCCCACGTGAGTCATGCTCGTTGTGAGAAACAAGAGGCAGCAGAGACCTGATGATCATGTCGCAAAAGGTGCGTCCATGGGGAGTATAGTGGGGCTTATGCATGGAGCGGCCTAGTGAGAGAGAGACTGGGAATTACTCTAGGATGGAGGACCGATGGTGACAAAGCCCATTGGGAGAGGGAAAGGGTAACGAAACCCCCTATGTCCATCTCCCCTCTTGGTCCTTGGCACCAGGGAAGTACGGAGGTGCATGAGTGATACCTCCTGCAAGAAAGGCTAGGGGCTTACACCAAGGAGGCTTCCCTTTCTAGCAAACAAACACCATTCCCATAAAGAGGATATCATCCCCTTTTAGGGGTGATACCATCCCCGTAGAGACCAGTGGGAGTAGAGAATTTCCGTGGGGGGACCCACGTGCAGGATGCATGGGGGAGAGGTCACAGTTTAACGTCATGTGCTGAGGATGCTAGTGCATGGCGGTTTAACGTCCTGCAGCTCGGATGATGTGGGTTTTCTCCACACCCCTAGGACTTACATAACCAGTACCCTCTACCCTTTGGGGGAGGGAAGGTATGGGAAGTCCATCATCAGGGGGTGTTATGGAGAAATCCATTGAGGGGTCCACCTTAGCATGGCTATGTGAAGAAGCAATAGCCATTAGTGTGCCTATGAGAAGAAGCATTAGGCGGAGTAATGCAATGGGTAGTATTGTCCAGGGGACTTTGAAGTCACATCGTGAAAACCTGGAGGGTCATACGGGAAAAGGATTTGCAAATAATAGGGGTCCATATGCAGGGGCCTTATGGAGCTCTATTGCTCCGAGTGGAAGAGGGTACTTGTGAAGGGTCGTACTTTGCAAAGTGGGGTGAATTAGCCTTAGAATGGGGTAGATATGTAAATGGTAGGTGGTTCGTGAAGTGTAAGTACATTCACAGAGCACTGCCTCACGGAGGAAAGGTGCCTCGCGAAGTAGGGGGTCATGAAGCAATGTGCTTCGCAAAGTATAGTGACCCTGCCTTAGCATGTGGATCATGTTACATGAAGGGTGTTTCACGAAGCATAAATGCTCCATGACAACTCAGGTCCCCTTGGGGATCCCCTTACTTCAAAAAATCCCTTAGTCTTCACGAAAGGCATCCCTATCAGAAGAGGGGATCAAATGGAGACAATATAGAAGCACTTCGCGAAGCAGAAGTACCTCACACAGCTCATGGTTCACCGAGCGGAAGACTGATCCGTGATTCAGGACATGGGAAGCCGAAAGGTTGTAATGTCCAGCCCGAGAGCACAGAGGGAGCTTGGTATTTATAGGTAAGAGGTGTTGCGGAGCAGAGCTCACGCGGCACGAAGAGGGGCTTGGCTTAGCAGCGGGTCACGAACATCAAACTGGATTGCAGAGCATCCCTCCTCCTTGGCTTTGCAGTGGCGTCACGAACATCAAATTCATTCACGAAGCATCCCTCCTCCTTAACTTCGCGGCGGCGTCTCGAACATCAAATTAATTCACAGATCATCCCACATCCTTCGCTTCGTGTCGGTGTTGTGATCTCCAAATTCATTCGCGGAGCCTCCCGACTCCTTTGCATTGTGACAGTCGCGATGCTAGGGGGACTCCGCGAAGTGGCTTCGCGAGGCAGGCTGTGGGGCCATTTTGGGGACTTCTCTTTGTCCTGAATTTTGGCACCAAAAATCATATTGAAAGAAAGGAAGAAAATAAAATATATGTATATATGTAAAAAATATCATTAAATTATAATTATTCAGAAATATATATCATATAATTTCACTAAACACATCCTTCATACATTCCATGTAGTGTGTGCAAGAATCACATCACATTGATGGGGTGGTAGTCCACACTTCCTCAAATGAAATTATCATATTTAAAAAGAAGGAATATAATGACCCTAGCCATTTACATATGACATTACATGATTTTAATGGTAATTATACATAAGATTACAAGCCAAGGATCATTACTTATAGTGTCTTAGAAGACTAGGTACAAAAAACATAAAACATGGGGCTAAAAAACACTTCTTTATTTAATCTCCATAAAAATATCATAACTTACTTTGAGCCATTACATTTTTATTTTGTACCCTTGGGAACACATGAACTAAGGGATGAGCTAAAAAGTCTAGTAAGGTAATGTACATAGGAATAAATATTAATCCCATGAGTTAAGAGGCATGAACTAATGATATCAAAAGCCAGGAATATATGGAATCATAACATATAAACATGGAACCACATGAATATGGAATAATATAAATGTGGAAGAATCATAAAAAATTACATAATATGAGTCAAATATGACTTCCAATCTCATTTCTCGTAGTAGTATGGGTCAAGGCTAACAGTCAATCCTTTTTCCCATAGTAGTACAGTTCAAGACTAATCGCCAATACCATTTCACATAGCATCTCACGAGACTTAACATTACCCAATTCATTGGGGTGCTATCTGGTCACACCCATCTCATCATTTTCATTAATCTTATTTCCACTTAAATATTTATACATAATAAACTATACATAAACATAAGGGAACCTATGGAAAGAAATGGGTAACAAAATCATTTCATAAAGCATAATAAATGGGTGTATCATAAAAGTGTCCATCAGAGAAAGGAATTGGAACTTTGATGGAAGTTTAGAAGGTAAAATATTAATATATCTTTTTAAGTGATTTCAAACATAAATTACAACTGGTAAGAAAATTATTTAAGAAACATTAGAATTAAATCATTTTAGTGCGGTTTTAAGGAAAACACTATAGATCCTTTAAAATATAAAACCTGGTAAATATTTTATATGAAAACAAAAGTGAACCAGGAAGGTTTTAATAATAAAAATAATTATTTTATAAATACTATTTTGGATTAAAATATAAGAAATAATTCATTTAAAATCTAGTAAGAATTTGGGAATTTCCCTTAAAATAGGTTTTCTTATCGAAAAGTTCTAAGGAGGGAATCTTTTAAAAAACATGTATACCCCCAAAAGAGAGTTATGAAAGGGTCCTTATAAATAATATTTTTAAAAATCTATAGAATTTATATGATTAACATAAATATAGAAGATAAATTCATTTTGATATAAAGAACGATAAGGCAACCTGAAAGAATAAAGGAGGTTTGGGTAGAATTTGTGGATTATCGTCATAGTGTCGGGTGTACCTAAGAGGGATTAATGATAGATAAAATGGGTTTATTATCACATATAAATCATGAGTTAATTATTTGGGAGGTTCTAAATCATACACCATCATTACGGATTACATATAAAATGGCCTAGCATAGACGACATCAGGATTAAGAGTGAAATTGAGATGATCCCTTACCTTAAGTCTGGTGGTGTTATCCATTAGTTATTAAAGACCTAAATAAACAAATTAGTTTTATTAATTAATAATTAAATAACCTATTATATAATTAATTGATTTATTATACCCCTTTCTAGTTCATTCGTGGCCTTTTTGATTGGTTATAAGGTTCAATTTCATTGTTCGGGTCTATTTTCTTACTTGGTTTTAATGACTAGTTCACTTATATTTACGTTTTGATAAACATGTAAGATGAAAGTGTTTGTCCATAATTGAAGTTATATTCTATTAGTGAACATATATAAGATTTAATGTTTATAAAAATTCATTTTGTTATTGGGAGTGAAGATAAATTATTATATAAAACCATAGTGACAACCGTTTTGTTAATCGGTGGGTTTTGATTACAAAGAACATGTTTTGATTTATAACATAATACCAATTGTAAAAAAGGATTAAAGAACCATAAATAGATATATTAAATATATAATAATATGGTTCATACAGAATAAAAATTGTTTAATGGCCATAATTAACGATGATAATAGAAATTGATAAACTGCAGTACTTGAATATGCTAAACTAACACATCTCAAATGGTGTTTTCATTTCAATCAAATAAAATGTTGGGAAAGGAGAGATGATAATGAAATGTCCCATTAGTAAAAAAAATTCTAGTACATGTATGGTACTGGATTTTTCATACCATTTGGATGAGTAGTGGTTATGAAAGAAAATAGAACAAAGGAACTCAAAAATGAAAGAATTGAAAAGAGGAATTTTACCTCTTGAATGAACCTTCCTTGAGAGCTTCTTAATGGAAGAGGATTTGGTATTTTGAAGAGACTAGTGGTTAATGGACGTGGGGAGGGAGATTAGGGAGAGGGTTTGGTAATATATTGGAATGTAACAAGGTTTGAGATGATTAAAGGGAAGAGGGATTGAGGGGGGTTATAGTGGAGGAGAGGAGGGTTTTCATAATATTTTAATCATTTGATTATTAATTTCCCTCATGACAAGAAATAGTGATGATTCCATGACCAAAAATAGTAAACGGGTCATGTGAATTCGAACCATTGGTGGTGACATCATTCATGATGCTATGAATAGACTATTTAGCTTATAAAGTGTATATATATATGATAAATTACAGTATTTTACTATTCATAAAAAATTCAAGTATTTCAGAAAAATTTCCAAGCATCACCCTAACCATTTATCGACATATAGAATCAAAAAACGATATCTGTTTTTCGAGAACAATTTTCTAAATATTATTAATTTAATATTTAATTAAAATCATAATTTATTTTTAAAAACCATTTCGAAAACATTTATTTACTTATTCCAAAATATAGTTACATCATACTTTCACTTAAATCGTATTGATATACTATCATATTTAAGGTTACTATTCATTAGGGTATGTCACTATTCATAAAGATAACATTAATATTCATAAGTGTACATTACTATTCACTAAAAAATTATGTTGGTCATATTAGACTCCAAATAACTCATTGATCGTAACTGTGTGTGTCAAATTTTGGAAATTCAAATCACATAAATGAAAAACATATTATTAAAGGCCACATAGCACTAATTGTTTCATTATGTTAGCATTTTATGTGATTATATGACATAATTATTAGAAGGATATTTCCATTGAAAACATTGGGTCATTACATTCTTCCCCCCTATTGAGATTTCATCCTCAAAATTTTGTTTTATATTCTAATCCATAATTAGGTGCGTGTACATTTGCTTCATTGACTCCCCCAATTCCCATGTTTCCTCTTTGTACATATGGTTATGCTATAGTACCTTTACTAGGTGAGTAGTCTTGTTTTGTAGAAATTTATCTCTACGATCCAAGATCAACAGTGGATGATCCTCATAGGAAAGACCATCCTCTAACTGTACCACCTTTAAAGAGAGTACTTGTTAAGGTTCATGTATGTACTTCCTTAAGTGGGATGCATGAAAGACATCATGTACTTTGGCCATGGTATGTGGACTTTATACTCCATAGGCCACATCCCCGACACAATCAAGAATCTCAAAGGGGCATATATACTTGGGACATAACTTCCATTTCTTTCCAAACCTCTTGACCTTTATCCATGGAGATATGAGTAGAAATACCATGTCTACAACTTTGAACTCATGGTGTCGTTGACGATTATTTCCATAACTCTTCTGTCATCCTTGGGTTAACTTGATATGCTATTGAATGGTTTTCACCTTCTCCACCATTTCTTCGACCATTTTAGGTCCTAGCAACTTATGCTAGATAACTTCATCCCAACACAGTGGTGTTCCTCACATTTTCCCATAAATAGATTTATATGGTTCCATTTGAATGCTCGAGTGGAAAATGTTTTTGTTGGAGAATTCAACCAGTGGAAGATGTTGGTCACATCCTCCTTTGATGTCAATAAAAAATGATCTCAACATATCTTCTAGTTTCTAAATATTTTGATCATATTGTCCATCAGTTTGAGGATGATAGGCCGTAATGATGTTCAATTCAGTGCTTAGATCATGTTGGAGACTTTTCCAGAACATCGAGGTGAATCTCAGATAACTATAGGATACAATAGATAGTGGTAATCCATGTAGACTTACCACTTCTTTGAGGTAAATATGTTCAAGTTTATCCAATGATATTTCCTCTTGAATTGAGATAAAGTGATCTATCTTCATAAAAAAATCCACAACGAACCATATAGAATTGTTCCTTTTGGATGTCCTTGGATGTCTAGTGAAAAATGCCATGGTAATATTCTCCCACTTCCATGTTGGTATGGGTAGTGGTTGCATCATCCCCTTATACCGTTTCCTCTCATCCTTCACTTTCTGACACACCATGCACCTTGATGTATATTCAACAGTACCCCTTTTCTTATTGTCCCACAAAAAGTTTTCTTAGAGATCCTGGTACATCTTTGTGCTGCCTGGGTGGATAGAGAGGGTTGAGCGGTGGGCTTCATTAAAAATCTCTTTATTTATCCCCAAATTTGATTTTACACATAATCGTGAGCCAAATATTACAACTCCTTCCTCATCAATCATGAAATCAGAGGATTTTACATTTCTGATAACTTCTACTCTTTTTATAATTTCCACATCTTTTCTTTGAGTATCCTTTATTTTCTCTATGAGAGAATGTTGAGAAATAATTTGAGAAAGGATTGATGGTACTCCTACCTTAGTGATTCTCGTGTCCATCCTCAGCAAATATAATAAGATATGATACTTTTATATTATCATCATTGATAAAGATGAGGGATCCATTCTACTTAGAGAATCTGCCACCTTGTATTTTTTACTAGGGTGGTAGTAGATTGAGAAGTCATAATCCTTTATGATCTCTATCCATCTTTGCTATAGGATATTAATCTCTTTGTGGGTGAATATATATTTGAGACTCTTGTGGTCCATATATATCACATGTTATCCCCATATAGATAATACTACTATATTTTCAACGCAAAGATCGTATCTAAAAACTCCAGATCATGTGTGGGATTGTATTGATCATGGATTGTATGATTCCTTGATATGTAGTTTGTCACTTTACCATTTTTTAATATAAAACAGACTAATTCATTAGTTGAATCATCAGTTTACACCACAAAGAGTTACCCACGTTTTGGGAGTGTGAGTATTAGCACAGTGATAAGCCTCATTTTCAACTCCTTGAAATAGTCTTCACATTCCTGAGTCTAGACAAACCTTACTCCCTTACATTTATTCATGTTCATTGGGTTTTAAAATCATGAAAATTATTAACAAATAGTCGATAATACCCAACTAGACCCAAAAAACATCGGATCTCTGTTACGGATATCGCCCTAGTCCACTCTTTAATTTCCTTTGTCTTGGAATGGTCCCCAAATATCTCATTACTGGTGATAAAATTCCCCAATAACGATACTCCCTCTATCCATAACATGCATTTATTTTATTTTCATATATATTATCCCTTCGTAATGTCTTTAACATAGTATTCAAATTCTCTTCATGTTTTTCCTTTCTTTTAGAGTATATCAGAATATCATCAATAAATACTACCACAAATTTTTTAATGTAATATCTAAATACTATATTAATTAAATCAATGAAAATTTATAGAGTATTAGTTAGTCTTAAGGTTATATCTATGAACTCATAATGTCCATACCTTGTTCGAAAGGCAGTCTTGGGAATATCTTCATTCCACACCCTTAATTGGTGATATCCAAACTGAAGGTCCAACTTAGATAAATAACAAGCCCCAAGAAGCTAATCGAACAAGTCATCTCTATATGGAAGGGGATAATTGTTATTTTTCGTGATATTATTGATCTTGTGATAAAACATTTAGAGGAAAATTGATTCATCATTCTTCTTGATAAAGAGAACCAGCTCGCCCCATGGTGAAACACTATGGCATATAAAACCCTTCTCAATATTCTTCTCTTATTGCTTCTTTATCTCATTCGGATCTATGGTGGCCATTCTATAAGGTGTCATTAATATAGTTAGAGATACAATAATAAGTTCAATTGAGAACTCAACCTCTTGGTTAGGAGGAAGACCAGGAAAATCTTCAGGGAATACATTAGTGTAATCTCTTATGATGGTCATCTATTCAAGCATGATTATCTCCTTTGTCACAATCATTTGCTCTAGATATGCTTGATCATAAGGCAACAATATCGATACTTGAGACAATGATTCCAAGGGGATTTATCTTCCTCCTTACACTTATAAATAATCAGAGGATGCTTTGTGATGTGAATATTGACCTCCATTTCCCGAAAGGTGATGTTGTATTATTATAAAGACATCTAATCCATGCCCAAGACAGAATTGAACTCCACTAAAGGAAGTATGATGATATTTTCTGGGATATTTAGTCCACAAATAGTAACCAGGGATGAGTTATAAACCATGGATGCAATGATTTCCTTGTTTTTTGTTCTCATAGATAACTTTTCCACCAAATGTTGAGGTTGTGTTTGAATATTTATGCTAAAGTTACAAGATATTAAATAATGAGAAGAACAAGAATTAAACAGTACGCTCACAATTCATGAATGAATAACTAGAATATCTATCACCACATCATTTTCCAGCTCCAACTTAGTAGTAGTGATAGAATAATCCCTTCATTGTTTCCTTGGAGGTTGTTATTTATTTCCTCTAACAAACCCTGGCTTTGAGAAATTGTTTGCATAATGTTCATGCTTCTAGTAGTTGTAACACTACAATATAGGCTGAGTGTTGATCTGAACCTTCCTTTATTATTCCACATTAGTGGTATTCTTCATATCACATTGGTGGTTTTTAGATATTTTACCATACTTTCCAAATTTGATTTAATTCTTGGTTCCCATCAGAAAATTCATAGGATTCTTCTTCCCACAACATTTTCAAGGGGAAAATTCAGGATTCTTCCAATCATGGGTTTTTTTGTTGAACCACCCATGTTTTTATCCATTTTTCACTTTTTTACACTGGACTCATGAGACCACTAATATTATCCAATATCTATTTCAACCTTGAGGGCACAACAGGCAATCACCTCATAAGTTTTTAAGTCTCGAATCTCCAAAACTTTTTGTAGACTCAACATTAATTCGCTAATTAAGCGATCCAAATTTCTTTTGGTGTCCATTAAAAATATAGAGGTGTACCGTGAAAGCCTTGTAAAGTTTTGTTTATACACCCTGATAGACTCATCTTCTTTCTACATGAGTCTGAGGAACTCTATTTCCATATTCAGACAGAGGGTTCAAGGAAAATATTTGTTGAAAAACATCATATTGAATTCATCCCATTACATGGAATCAATTTCCTATTAGGACATTGTATTCTTGATCAGTTTTCAACCACTGATCAGCTTCCCCATAAAAATTATAGACTTCCAGTATGACTTTCTCTTCTTTAGGGAACTGGATTACAGATAATATATTTTCAATGGATTTAATCTACTGTTTTGTGGGGAGGGGATCAGAAGATCCACTAAACATGGGAGGCCTTTTACACATGAATGATTAAATAGAAACTTGATATTTTGTTTTAGGAGGAGGGAATTACACATTATTCAAGTAATTATTTATAACTTGAGCTAGCTGAGCAAGTACTGTTATGATGTTTCGAGCACCCATTCCCTTCATATCATGCATATCATTAAGGAAATATTCATATTTCCTATCAAATTGGTTTTTGGAATGTGTTATTCTATTTCCCTCCATTAACTAAGACAAGAACATATAATTATAAGGATTTAATATTTATCTATTGATTATAAAAAGGAAACATTGAATATAAAAGGATAAACTTGAAAATGATAAGTATATCCTAACTTGTGATTTCTCATGTTTAAATCAATGTTATCCTTGATCTATTTTTTAACTTATATTCTTATGGTATTTTTTTTATTCCCTTAATAATTCTTTGTACTAACATCATGAATTTACCAAAGCATATCCCCTAGTAGTTTCGATACCAAGAGTGCAGTAGGGATCATTTTCGTGTACTAGGATACCCCAGGTCAAACCTGAATATCCTTATCGGAGTTTTCACTCCTAGGTATATTTGTGCGAGATCCACCTCTACCTATTTGTATCTAGAAACCACTTACTCTATACTTACCAAAATTTAAGGATGTTTTCTTATACTTCATCTCATCCTTAAGGTTCTTACTAAAGTTCTCTATTCCTAATCTCTAAAAAAAACTAGACCATCCTCTGATTCCAACTATAGGGACCATAAATTTTTACATATAACATTACATGATTTTATGCATAATTATACATCAGAGTACAATCCAAGGATCATTAATTATAGTGTCTTGGATGACTAGTTACACAAAACATATAACATGGGGCTAAAAAATATCTTTATTTATTCTCTATAAAAAGTTCCTAACTTCCTTTGAGCCCTTAAATCTGCATAGGGTGCCCTTCAGAACACATAACCAAAGGGATTAGCTAAAACTCTTAGTAAGGGAATGAACATAAGAATAAAGATTAAGAAGAACCATAAAACATGTATTTAGTAGAATTCAAGGATAACCGCCAATCCCATTTCCCATACTAGTAAGGGTCAATGATAACCTCCATTCTCGTTTCCCAAAGTAGTATGGGTCAAGACAAATAGCCAATCCCATTTCACATAGAATCTCATGAGACATAACTTTACCCAATGCATTGGAGCACTATCTGGGTGCACCCATCTCAACATTTTCATGAATATTCTTTCCTCATAATAATCAAACATAATCAACCATTCATAACCATAAGGGAACCCATAGAAAGAAATGGGTAACACAATTATCTCATAAAACATAATAAATGGGTGTACCATAAAAGTGTCAATGAGATAAAGGAATTGGAACCAAAATGGTCTTTAATAAGGTAAAATAGTCATATGTCATGGTAAGTGATATAAAAAAAAGTGATAGCATGTAAGAAAAATATTTATTAATCTTTATAATTAAAACATTTTAGTGTGGTTTCAAGGAAAACACTATAGATCCTTTAAAATAGAAAAAGTGGGAAATATTTTATATAAAACCTGAAGTTAACCAAATAGGTTTTCATAATAAAAATTATGATTATAAAAAAAAATGGTGGTATAAAACATAAGATATAGTGCACTTGAAATCAAGAAATAATTCAAGAAGTTCCCTTAAAACAGATTTGCTTATCCGAAAGTACTAAAGATGGAATCTTTTAAAAAAAATGTATATTCCCAAAAAAGAGTGATGAAAGGGTCTTGTTAAAAGAATTTTTTTACAACTAAACATCTTTTATAAGTTTCACATAAACAGATAAGATAAATCCATTATTATATAAATAAATACAATGAAATTTGAAATAACAAAGTAGGTTTGGGTAGAATTCGTTACAGATTATTGGCATGGTGTCGGGTGTACCTAAGAGGGCTTGAAGAGAGAAAAAGGGGGTTTCTAATCAATTATAAATCATGCGGGAAGTATGGGGGAGGTTAGAAATCATACCCCATAATTTTGGATTACACATAAAATAGCATATCATAGAGGATATCATGATTAAGAGTGAAATCGAGAGGATCCCATACCTTAAGTCCGGTGGTGTTATCCACCTGTTAATAATGACCTGAATAAAAAAATTATGTTTACTAATTAATAATTCCATAACCTATTATATAAGTAATTGATTTATTATTACCCTTTTTAGTTCATTCTATACAATTTTTATTTTTTATAAGGTTCAATTTCATTGTTCGAGTTAATTTTCTTACTTGGTTTTAATGATTGGTTCGCTTATATTATTGTTCGGATAAACATGAAATATGAAAGTGGTTGTCCAAAATTGAAGTTATATTATATTAGTGAAAATAAAGGAGATTTAATTGTTATCAAAATTCATTTTTTTATTTTGAGTTAGATTAATTATTATATAAAACCTTAGTGACAAATATTTTTGTTAATTGGTGGGTTTTGACTACAAAGAACATGTTTTTCTTTATAACATAATACCATTTGTAAAAAATGATTACAAAACCATAAATAGTATATATTAAATATATAATAATCTGGTTAATCCATAACACAAATGGTTTCATGAACATAAATAATAATGAAAATAGAAATTGATAAACTGTTGTCCTTGAATGTGCTAAATTAATACATCTCAAATGGTGTCTTCATTTCTCTCAAATAAAAGGTGGGAAAATGAGAGATGATAATGAAATATACCATTAGAATAAAAAATTTCCAGTACATATATGGTACTGAATTTTTCATACCATTGGGATGAGTAGAGGTTTGGAAAGGAAAGAGAACAAATGAACTAAAAATGAAAGAAAAGAAAAGAGGAATTTTACCTCTTGAATCAACCTTCCTTTAGAGCTTCTTAAGGGGAGAGGCTATGGTATTTTCAAGGGACTATGGGATTTTGGACGCGGGGAGGGTCCTTGGGGAGTGATTTGGGTAGAATATTTCCAAGTCATAAGGATTGAGAGGAGTAAAGAGGCGAGGGGTTGAAGGGTGTTTTATAGTGGAGGAGAGGAGGGTTTTCATAATTATTTAATTGTGGGTTTTTTAATTTTCCCCAAGACCACAAATATTGATTATTACATGACCAAAAATAGTAAATGGTAAATTTTAATTCAATACAAGGGTGGTGACATCATCCATGATGCAAGGAATAGTCTATTTAGATTATAAGGTATATATATACGGTAAATTACTGTATTTTACAGTAATTTACCGTATATATACGGTAAATTACTGTATTATTTAATTGTGGGTTTTTTAATTTTCCCCAAGACCACAAATATTGATTATTACATGACCAAAAATAGTAAATGGTAAATTTAAATTCAATACAAGGGTGGTGACATCATCCATGATGCAAGGAATAGTCTATTTAGATTATAAGGTATATATATACGGTAAATTGCTGTATTTTACTATTCATCCAAAATTCAAGTATTTCAGAAAAATATCAAAAATTTATCCTAACCATTTTTAAACTTATAGAATAAAAAACTAAAATCCTTTTTCACAAAATAATTTTCTAAATATGATTAATTTAATATTTAATTAAAATCATAATTTATTCTAAAAAATCAGTTTTAAAACATATATTTACTTATTCCAATATTTGGGTACATCATACTTTCACTTAAATATTATTTGTATACTATCATAGGTAAGGTAACTATTCATTAGTATATGTCACTATTAATAAGGTAACATTACTATTCATAAGGGTATAGTACTATTCACCAAAAAATTTAGTTAGTCATATTAGACTCTAAATAACTTACTGATCGCAACCGTATATGTTTGATTTTCAAAATTCAAATCACATAAGTGACAAACTTATGTATAAAGGTAACATTTCACTTTGTAGTTCATTATGTTGTGATTTCATGTGAATATATGACATAATTATAAGAAGGGTATTTCCATTGAAAACAATCAGTCACTACAAAGAATGCATAAAGTTATGTTCTAAATTAAAATTATAGAATCATAAAGACATTATAAATATCATATATATATATATAATATATAAATATATTTTCCATCATAATCTCCACCATGAGAGGCAGTAAAGGAATATGAATAATCATCTTTTATTGAGGTGGTAGTTCACCGTACAATTAAAATGTTTTTTCGTTTCCTATTAGATGGTAGTGTGTGTAAGTGTATGTCAAACCCTTATCATAAAAAACATACAATATATTTAGGATTATTTTTTGTTATATAACCATGGAATTAAAAAAAATTGGGACTGTACAATTGAAATAATATAAAAGATCTTGAGTAAGAATGTTACTTCTAATATAGGTAACTCCTTTTTGATTATAACAAAGGGCTTCCTAGACTAATTTCTTCCCAAGGGGAGGATTATAGGATGAGTTCATGGATTTTTCTGATCTATTTATGAAGATATTTTTTCATCCAAATTGGCATGACAGGTGTGAAGAGGTGGGATGAAATGAAGCCTTTTTAGTGGAGGAGGATTGGTAATCTTGTAATATTTTGACAAGGGATTTCCATTCACATTTTTCACAAATAAAGTGCATAAAATAATGGACATAATTATATCCAAGAAGTAAATGGTAGTAATATGTCCATAAAATGGAAATTTCAAATTTTTCTAGGTCATTTTGGGGTCTTAAATTTAAGGTTTAGTACTTTGTTAACCAAATTTTTCTCTTAATCATTGTAATTAATTTTAATCACTTTCACTAATATTTGTTTTCATAAACTCAGTTGAAATTATTTGAAATTATTTATTTTTATTATTAAAAATATGAAATCCATTTTCAAATTTCTAGTTATATAATTGGAATAATTTATTTTAAAATTAATCCTGCAAACGAGACGACAATGTGGGTATTCAATGTAAAAACATCCAAAGGTTTGGTAAGTTTTTATAGAAATTTTAAAAGTGAAATTGATTCCAATGACATATATTTGATTAAATTATAAATATATTATATATTTAATATTTTAAAACAATTTTAAATAAAATCTAACCTTATAAATAAATTAGATCAAAAATAAGTTTTGAATTGAAATTTTGTATTTTTAACTATTCATTAAAAAATGAAACCTTACAGAAAAGTACCAAAAAATAATCATAACATAATTTTAACATTTTAAATTAAAATATGAAGTTTATTTTTACATATCAAATCTACAAAAGTATAAAAAAATTGGATTTAAAATGGGTCCTCCGTTAAAAGGCTGCAAAAATGACTTAATAAAAATATAGGTTTTTTAGTATAAAATTTGGTTTCTTATTATCTTATGTATATAAAATATATTAGTTGAATATAAAAAATATTTAAAATATAAAATTTATATAACATTAATATCACTCACTAATTATAAATAATTTAATTTATTAGGGTAAAACAGCTTTGTGAACATAAATACAAAAATATTATCCCATCTATTCAATCGGTTTTCATATTCATTTTTAATTGATTAGTAACCAATGAATTCATCTTTTATTTGAGTAAACAATATGTTTTAATAAATTATTTAATACTATACATAACCTCTAATTTAATGGTAAGTTTATATTTAATTATATTAATTAATAGTATATTAATAATATATTATTGTTCGGTTAAACTCAGTCTTTCCGATTATGCAAGACATCAATGAAAGTCGTTATTATTTGTAACGCAATCTAACATCAATGTTACATGTATAAAAAGATAAAATTTATGTTTTGTGCAGTGCACGATTAACTTGGTGTTGTGTATAAATCATTCCAAACATAATTATTTAATATAAAATAAACTATTTTTAGTGTTTCGTGAAATGAAAAATATCAAAAAGGATAAATTAATTCAAGAACAAAATAATTTACAAAATCTTGGGGTATCACATTCCACCCCCTTAAAATGAGTTTTCCCCTTGAAATTCATCTTGTTTATCAACGGTTTAATACATTGAAGTTTCTTTTATAGAAACCCAGATCGTAAAAAATAATAATAAAACATCCATTAAAAAAGGAAAGTTCAAACTATAACTGTTACCCAAATTAACATATAACTAGGTGTCCACATAGGATAACATTGTTAGGGATTAATGATTGTATATGGAGGAAAAGTGTAAATTTTTATAGGGAGTGATTGAGGTATTCAATCACAAACAAGTGAATGATCAATGAAAAGTTGAGGTCCCCAAAGTAATAAATATGTGATGATTTAAAAGGCCGCCATTTCAAAAAAAAGGTATTAGGGAAACACGTTTTTTATCATTATCCTAACATTGAGTAATTATTTTATTGACCAATATTATAAGTTAATATACTTAATCGATATATTTCTATAAATAAAATTTTATTCATTATTTGTGATTTTATCTAAATCTAATTCAACCATTAAAACATCAAATGGATGAACACAAACTAACTTTCATGCCTAAAATACTAAAATTCACTTTTACCAGATCTTAAGGACCATTAAAGAATGAAAACCATAACAATTTGTATCTAAATATTCCTCAAAATAAATATTATTAATACATTATTCTATAAACATAAATAAAAAATCTATTGGTTCATCATTAATATTTATTCATCAAAAATAATTGTACATTCACCAGGACATCGCATACTCCGGTGGCAGACAGAAACCCTTATCTTCCTTTGGTAATCAGTTAAAGACCCTCGGCCTTTCTATACATGATTGGTTGTCACCCTACATACATGATTTATTTTTCTAAAACCACACTAATATAATTTACAAAAATAAATTTTATGTACATATTTCAAATAAGGTCCATTCCTAATCAACCATTTTACCATGGTTTTAAATACAATATCAATACATAAATAATTTCACCATTGTTTAACTTAAAATTATCATGAATTTTTTACCTTATAACCCATATTAATTATTAAAGAACAATGATTTAGAAATAATGTCCTGAAATCATCATAATTTTGATCCCACATATATCATGAAGTACTACTTGGTTGTCACATCCCAAAAATTTGAATGCCCTCATCATATATTCCATTCAAACATGATAATAATATTAATTACCATAAATCCTTTTATAAAACATATATTCTTCCTTATTCCAATGATTATTGGACACATTCATTAAATCCAAGAAGTTTCAAAATTCATACATGATGACATAGAATACTTTTTCAATATTCAGATACAGGGTAATCTATAATATCCAATTTACTTATTCATATCCAAAATATGTTTATCCAAACCCCTTTTTCTCAACATCATGCATTAATTAAGGGTTACCTTACCTTAATAAAAATATCAAATTTCTATGAAATCACTTTTCTATGTCTTCATAACAATTAAACATGTCCCATTAAATCCTCAATTAAAAATTATATTAAAAATAATTATATATTTGATTATCCATATAACATAATCATTGAATTCCAAAACATAAATATTGCATCCATCCAAATCTATTCATAACCCATTACATAGGCTTCATCACCTTATTCCATAATACCTCTTTCCTAAAATAAGAAATATGAATCATATATTATGTTTCCTCAACCTCAATATAATCATGCTTCTTTATGTTTAAAGTAAAAAATACTGTAAGAACATCACATAACTTTCACATGTCCTTTACGGTATCTTTATCTTCAGAAGAATATCCAACACTTTTGCCACCTTTTTTGTTCTTTTTATGATATTTCACATGGTAAGAAACACTAATCATAGAAGAAAACCACATAATCATGAAAAATAACGTATAGGATGTCTAAATCATTACACCTACATTTAATTAATCACAAAAATAGGTTTATAATTGGTTATTAATAGACGACATCTATTTAAATCCTTCATTATAGTTCATGAAGAGTTTGGAAATTTCCAATGTGTATCCCATAGGAGTGTCAAACCAGGAGTGTATCAAGTCATGTTGTTGTGTACCAGATTTCCCTGAGTGAGGCCCATGACAACTTGTAAGTGTTTTTACTCCATGGTATATCTATACCAGAGGCGCATCTACTTGTTGTATCCAAATATGGGTATATTTATAGGAAACCACTCACACAATACTTTAACAAAATTCAAATAAATGTTCCTATACTTTTCCTTATCCTTAGACGTATGCATAGACATGTCCTAAGAGTTATCACTATAGTTTTCTCATCCTAGTTTCCAAAGGTTAACTAAACCTTTTCTATGATACCAACTATAATGACCCTCACTTTTCATAAATTAACATTACATCATTTTTTCAAAATACTTAAAACATTATAAAATGAGATGTCCAAAAACCATATTAGTTTTGTGCATTTGGAAACATGGAATTTAAACACTTATATATAAGAGTGATACATTATATCCCACAATGTTCATCATGAATATCACCATTCTTAGAAAAATAATAAATAATACATATCTTTATAACCTGTGGAAGGAAACATAAGTAGGACTGATCTCATATTCCCAGTAAATTTAAAAAAAGGAGATATTTTATCATAAAAATGTGCATAAGGTCATGATAATGTGATCAAAACAATATAAGATCATACCAAGCCAATAAAATATCGTAAACATTAGTCATATCATAATGTTTGGTTGTTCATAAGACATTAATCCTAATGAAATAAAGAATATAATCCATGAAATTATAACATAGGAATGAAACATGTAATTTGTGGAACAAATATAAACATATCAAATTATATTTCGAGGATACCTACCAAGACCTTCACAACTTCTTATTATTGGGATAAAACCCATGTAACTAATTTTTTATGCGCTTGTAATATAATATATATACCATTTTACATTTAGTATTGGGCTACAATTGATGTGCCATCTAGTTTTTTGGCATGGGAATCAACCTGTGTACCCTCTTACATTAAGGCTTAGGCTAAAACCCATGTACCTTATTTCTAGTGGATTGGGTTAAAACCTATATACCCTTTTAACTCATATAAAACTTATCTTTACCCAATAAATTGGAGGAATATATAGGTCTCACACATCTCATAATGAATTTATATATACATGTGATACATGATAACAAAACATTAATCATATCATGACCCAAGAATATAGATCATATCATAACCCATGAGATGGAATAGGTATCATAAAATTTTAATCATAAAATAACCTATGAAAAATATATAGGTTTCATTATCATATCCCCTATAATAACATGTTAAAGGCATCATGTTTCATAAGCATTTCTCATGTCATAAACCATTGAAGTGAAATTGTTTTTTAAGAATATAACCCATAGAATATGAACTAGTTTCATAAACATATAACATGTGAAATATAAATTGGTTTTAATAAATTTCAATCCATCAATATATAAAAAATTCAGTGGAAGAATATAAATGGAACCCTTGGATAATTTCCCTAGAAGACATAAGTAACAGCAATAAATGATGTCTTAGATAGAAAATAATGTTGAGAAACATTTTAAAAACATTACATGAATAATTTTTTTTATTTTGAAAATTAGTTTTAAAAAATAAAACCATTCTAAAACCATTAACATTGAAAATACTAGTGAAACATATAAATAAATCTTGAAACAATTTTGAAAACTATTTCCTTTAAAACCATTTAATTGAAAACATGCTAAAAATTTATAAAGAATGTTTGAAAAAAAAATTAAAAACAATTTACCATGGAATCTTATAAAAGAAACATGAATTTTTTTTGAAAACTTTTTCATTTAAAAAAATATAAAATTTTGAAATAAATATTTAAAATGATTTATTAAAACTTGGTTTCAAAGAACCCATATTTATGACAAAGAGATGGTAATGTTGGGATTTTATAAAAAGCACTTTCTTAACAATATTATATTCCAAATAGTGTATAAAATGGTACCAATAAAATAATAAATAATTAATAACTAGAGGAGAAGAAAATTAATGAGCCTTCTTTGTAGATGAATCAAAACATTTCATCAAAGGTTTCATAATCATAAATAATCTTGGAAAGGGGTGAGATTGTTTCAGTAAACTCTTACCAGTTGGTAACATTGAACCACACTAACAATTTAAGAAAATGAAATTATGTGAATATTAAAATAACATTAAAATATGAACATTAATTTTATAACATACCAAAGTTAGTATATACATCTCATGGAAACAAATAGGTGCATAACATGCCATGTGTCTCAAAGAAGGTAGATAGAGAAAAGACTATCTTACCGATTTGGTAACTTTTGAAAAATAAACCCAATGAAATAAAAATACTATAATTTATATTTAAATTCCAATAATTCTAATTATAATAATTATATAACATATATAAGTTAATTATACACATCACACAAATTAAACAAGCGATGATTAAAGCTTGTATCTCATGGAAATAAAAAGGTGAGATGAAATACTCGTACCTTTTGTATTGACTATAATCAGAATCATAGAAACATCATATATAATAAATATAATTTTATTATAAATATATCAAATATCTATATTAAGATATATAATACCTTATATGGTATGATTATGAATTTATATTAGGCGCTTGTTAACAGCTCTGTGTTAAAATTTCGCTTTTGGTAATATCTGTTTTGTTCTTCACATGTGTCTTAGTTTGTTTTATATTTGGTTCTTATAAATATATATTGATTTCAAGAATTTAAAAAATAATATAAATACCAATTATATTCATTATTTTAAAATAATTCAATGAATATAAGATTATGAAATGAAATATACCATTCATGGAGATGATAGGTCGTACGTACGCATGAACTACGTTTCCATTTTATTATCATGTTTAAAGAAATAAAAACAATATATGTATATATGTATGTAATATTATATAATTAGCAATAATGTGTCATATATATCATATATTTTCACTAAAAACATCCTTAATACATTCCATGTAGTGTGGGAATGAATCACATCGTATTGAGGGGGAGGTAGTCCATAATTACTCAAATGAAAATATCATCTTTACACAAGATCGAATGCATAAAAGTATATTCTAAATCAAAATTATATTTTTATAAAAAAATTAAAAATATCATATTTATTCATATATAAGTATATTTTCTATCATAATTTCCACTAGGATAGGCGGTAAAGGAAAAAGGAAAAATCATTGTTTCGTGAGTCGGTAGTTCAATGTACACGTAAACAGTGTGTTAATTTCCCATTAGATGGAAGTGTATTTAAGTGTAATTAAAACCATTATCATAAATAACTACTAGTATAATGAGGATAATATTTTTATACAATAATGGAAAAATAAGAGATGATGGGGTTAAGAATTGAAATAAAAAAACATGAGGAATAATGTTACCACTTATTCAGGTAACTCATTTTGGGTTGTACCAAAGGGATTCTATGGATTAATTTATTCCCAAGTTTAGTCATCTAGGATGTGTGGTGGGATTTTTAAGAGGTATTTTAAAATATACTGGTTGAGCTAATGTTTCATTATTTTACTGATGAAGTGAAAGTAGAGAGGGCCTTTTATAGTTGAGGAGGGGTGGTACTCTTGATATATTTTGAAAAAGGAATTCTGGACACATTTTCACATTTCATGTGGATCCAATAATGGACCCAATTATAGACACAGTATTATAGGGTATAAATATGTCCATCCAATGGATCCTAGACAAGATTATATGTCGTTTTATATCTTAAATATATGGTTTAGTACCTTGTTAACCAAAGTTTCCTCTTAATCATTGTAATTAATTTTAATCACATTCACTAATATATCTGGAATGAAACTAATTTGTCTTTATTAGAAATTATAAAATATTATTAATAATAATATGGAATCCATTTTTCCAAATTACAATCATATAAGTGGATGAAATTAATTCATATTTAATCCCACAGACAGGGCGACGATAGAGGTCTCAATTTAAAACCCCCCAAATGTTTGCTATGTTTATTTATGAAATTTCAAAGTGAAATTGATTAAAATTAATTAAATTGGATTCATTGATAAAAATAGGATCTAACTAAAATTTTAAAATAATTCAAAATATATGTTATCATTGTAAATAAATTAGATGAAAAATAAGTATTGAATTAAAATTCAGTATATTTAACTATTGATTAAAAAATTAAACCTTATAGAAAAATACCAAAAATTATAATAACATAATTTTAATTTTTTTCATTAAAATATGAAGTTTATTTTGACCTGTTAAGCCTATAAATGTTCCAAAAATTGGATTTAAAATTGTCTCTCCATTAAAAGATGGAAATCCCTTAATAAAAATATATGGTTTTAAGTAGAAAATTAGGTTTCTTCTCATCTTATTTTTATAAAATATAATTGCTAAAAATCAATAATATTTGTGTAGAGACCCAAAACACTACGTACATGGACATTACATTATGTTTTCATAATACGTAATACATGACACAAAAAAATTCCCAAAGACCATATTAGTTTATTATCTTTGGAAACATGGAACATAAACTTATAATCATGTTGAAAGATCTTCAACATCTCCCATAAAGATCTTACCCTTTTGTTTTCATTCCTAAAACCTTTCTTTAAAATCTTGTGGAAAATAAAACATATAAAGTTTGAGATCAAATGCTTAGTAAGGGTAAGCATAGAGAACATAAAATAATCTACAAACAGTTGAATATAAAAACATGAACATAAAACATCTTAATCATGAGTAATGACATAAATCTTGGCAGTAAATAAGGCATTAGTCATAAAAGAACATTAGTCATGATAAAATAGCATGGGAATAAAACATGTAATTGTGTAAAATCATTATGCACATGATATGATTTCCATAGTATCCAAGGAATTTCTTCCAATACCATCATAGTGGACAATGTCCATTACTTAACCGGGTTTACTTGTTGTTCCAGCCCTGTATTACTGAACCAAATTTACTTGCTGTTCTAGCCATGTCTATCTCATGAGATATAAATCTTTTCCCAATTCATTGGAGGGAGATATAGGTCCCACTAATCTCATAATAAAATCATTCTTTCGTATCCCACAAAATAAACATAAATAATTAATCATAACCCAACGAATAAAATGGGTTTCATAAACTTCATCCCATAATAACATAATCCATATAAAAAAGTGGACATCATTTCATAATAAACAAAATCAAACCATGCAAAAAATAGTGACTTTATACTTGAAACATGACCATATTAAAGAATGTCATCTTATATGGAACATAGTCTTGATAAAACACTTGAAATTAATTCTTGAGGAAAATATCCTTTCTTATTTTCAATCATTATCTTTTCTAAAAATGTCATGCAATTTTAAAAGAAAATAATTTTGTTGAAAATAATCATGAAATATTTTAGATTATCCTTCATTGAAATAAGGGGTTATGAAAACATAAAAATTTGTTCATGACATAAAAGTTAAAAACAATTCCCCTCGTACTTTTTCCAGAAAAGTCAAAAAGTACCACGTATGGTAAACGGAAGAAATATTCCTTCCATAACAAAAAGTAAAAGTCAAAGAGAGGTAAATATGACTTTAAAAATACATGGAAGAATATTAAATACTTTATTAAAGACATTTTTATGGACATGGATGAAAAATATAACCCCAGTAAAAACTTACATATAAGCAATCTCAGATAAAAATGAGAATGAAAAAGTATCCCTTACCTTATGTCCAATTTCTTCTGTATGTGTCCGAGACTCCTGTATCGTGGGTTGGAAAATATTATTAACTTGTAACATAACCATAATAATATTTATGATATCATATATTATTCACTTATGACTTTATATTACCCGTTCATTTGTCAATTCCATGTTAAAGCCGCATTTTGGGTAAACTCATTTCATTTATCATCCGTGTTTTGACTTGTAATTATTCATGTGAATACTTAGATCGTGATTAATTACTTCCATAATGTAAAACATGATTTATACATAATATATATTCAGAATATAATAGATCGATAAATAGAAAGAAATACACCGTTCATGGAGATGGTTGGCCGTATGTACGCATTATTGTTGTTTTCGTTTCCTTATTAAATTGAATGGAAGTAAGTAAATAACATATACATAAATAAGGTATCATTAACATGTAATATATTTCATGATTATATATTATATATACTTTATAATCATTCTTGAATTGTTAACTTGGAGAATGAATCTCATCGCGGCGTGGAGACGGTAATCCGTACGTACGCACGAGTGATGATATCGTTCCCATAATTATTAAATGGTATTGTAGAGGATGATAGAATATCTCATAATTAGTATCATGTTATAATAATCATATATAGTTATTATTTACACCATTATACCCATCCAATTAAGGTGGTGGTGGAAAAATAGATTACACCACGGCGTGGAGGCAGTATTCCGTACGTACGCACACGCGGTAATTTCATTTTTCGTAGGATGGATAGAAGGTGAAATAGGGTTGTTTCATATTTATAATAAAATATAATTATATAAGTAATACTTATGTTATTACTTTATAATGAAACAACTAAAGAATAGTAATTATAAGAAGAAATTCATTTTAAAGAATCGGTAAAGGATATTACCTCTTCTTCGACGCGCCTCTTCTAAACCCCCTCTTAGGGAACTACAGTTGGTCTTTGAAGAAAACCAGGACCTCTAGTATGTTTCTAGGGAAGTGGATAGGAGAAATGGTTAGGGTTTGGCCAAACTTGAAGGCTAGAAAGGGTGTGAGGAGGAGAGGGAGGAGGTACCCTTTTATAAGGGAGGAGAAGGGCACCTTTGGAAACCTCCAAAATATTAATTTATAATAAACTCAAAACCCACATAAAAACCACAAACAATTACTCAAATAAGAATATTAGATGATATAGGGTTTCAATCTCATAAACCTATAAAATTTAGACATGTTGGGAAATTATTTTAAACCTTATCAACTTGATTTCTCCTTATTTAATCTATTTAATTTTATCTGTGGTAATAATATTATAAACTTTAAATTGTTATAAATAATTACTTATGTGATGTGAATTTCCATAATTGTATAATTGATGAAATTTTAGACCATATAAATTTCAATTTATAATTTTTAAATATTTTTTTGTTTTTTAAAAAAATTTATAATATGTTATTTTTATAAAATATCAATAGTGTCAATTTTGACACCATTCATTTATTTGAATTTAAATAAAATACACAGATAATATATGTTCTAACTAAAAGCTTTAATAGATTAATAATATGTCATATTTATCTATAAAATTCGTGGATCACATTAAATAGTTCATATAATATTTATTTTAATATTTTTAAAACCATTTATTTGACATTTTAATCAATAAAATAATTTCAACATCACCATTGTATCATAATTAATGGTAATTATTTAATCCCTAAAAATTCTAAATAAATTAACATGATGTATATAATTTTATTATATTTATTTATAATATTCATGTTATATGTTTTATGATGTTTATCACTAAATTAAAATTATTATACTTATAAGATATAAGAGAGTGACATGTTGTCACTTTCTTTGATTTTAATAATAATTACATCATTTTCATGATCAAAAGTCCATGAAATGAATATATTCCGACCATTAAGGGATTTGGGTAAATTTTAATTCATCCAATAGAATTTTTTCAGGTGTTAGGGTAATTTTATAATCTTTGGTTAACCCCTAATTACCTTATTTACCTTTAACTGTAGTAAATAAAAATTATCGTAGTTACTATTCATAATATAAAACAAAGTAACCTATTAACATAATTTTGACCCACTGAATCCAAATATGGAATCCATTTTTCAAAATTCTAAACACAGAATTTGTAGTAATTAATTTAAAATTATTCCCGTTGTTATGAAAATGGGTTTTAAAAGTTAAAAAGTTTCCAAAAAATTGAATTGTTTTTACCTATGAATTCAGTGTAAAATTAGTGATAATGACATAAATTATATTAAATGGTAAAAATATATTATTTTTATACTTTAAAACCTTTAAATATTATAATTTAACTATATAAATTATCTTGATGAAAAAAGTCTTTTTTAATTAAAATTTAGCGTATTTTTACTATTCATCAAAATAAGAAACTTATCAGAAAAATACCAAAAATTTATCCATTGTAAATTTTTATATCATTATTCAAAATAATAAGTTTATTTTATAAAATTGAACATATAAACGTGTCAAAAACTATATTTATAAAGTGTGAGAAATCAAAAGGTGGTAAAACTGCTTTTTTTTAAAATACTTCTTTTATCTGAAAATTTGATTTTGTTTTCATAAATCATTATAGAAAATGTGTAAGATGAATTATAATGTTATAAAATTCAAAATTCAGTTATTAATATTCATAACTGGTAGTTCATACTATTATAATAATATATCATTGTTTAGTGAAACTCGGTATTGCGTACAACGCAAGCCATCGAGGACGGTCGCTCTTGCATGTAATGAAAGCTAAGTCGGGATTACGAGTAGTGAAAGATTCCTTTGGTTTTGAATATTACATAATCAAAACATAGTTCATTTATAAATAGATCAAAATCTATACTTGGTGTTGTGTAAAATGAATTTTATTCGAAAGAACTTTAAATTCTGTGTAACACAAGCCAAGAATAGTGTTTCGTATACTACAAACTAATACGGTGTTGCGTATAGCACAAGATAATCTTGGTGTAGCATACAACAGAAGACATAAAATAAATTAAAAATAATATTTCTCATAAAATCTTGGGGTGTTACATTCTACCCCCCTTAAAAGGAATTTCTCCCTCGAAATTCGTCAGGGTTATAAATGTTAAACTACATGATAGTTTCTTTTATAGAAACCTACATCATAAAAAGGAATAATAAAACTAAATTTTAAAAACTAAAGTATGAAACAAAATGGATACCCAAAGTAACTCAACCTTGGGTTTCCACATAGGAGAACATAGGTGAAAATATGGATATGGAAGAAAAATATGACCATCATGTTCTAACGAAGAGTGGTAGAGGACATGGTTATGAAAAATCCAACAATCACAAAGCCATAAATTTGTGATGAACTTAGGTACCTTTTGATTCATCAGGTATGAGGGAACTAGGACAAATTTTTTGGTTTTCAAGATCATTTCCCTATTGATGAATAATTTTTTAATTAATGTAAACACATACTTTATTTTGGTACAATCTCACTCTTGTTCGTGCCTTGAACAATTTCCACTTCATCTATTAAAGATATGACGTTTAATTTGTCTTTCGTGAAGTGTTAGAAGATCATGTGATGAAATGATAGGTCATTCCATCTATCTCAAACATAAGTTTAGAAAAAGTTATATACATAAGTCCATCTTATGGTGAGATTAATCGTATATAGTTCCAAAAATGCACTTATACTTTATCTATTATATCTCTTAATAAAATAAAACTTGTTTCTACTAACCATGGAATTCTTATAGGCCAGTGGTAGGCAATAAAGTCATGTCGCACTTCGGTTGTGGGTTCGATTCCCGCATCCTTGTCCGACACGACGGGTTGTCGCCCATCCCGCAGGTTGTCCTTTTTCTAAAACTACACCATTATAACATTCCAGAAATAATAAAAAAAGTTCTACCCTTAATAAATACTATTTTGTGTCAAAAATAATCCATTCCAATCTTATCTAAAATACTTCTGTCCAATCTCATAGTATAAAGAAAAGTATTACTAGAAATTTCATCTACCAAGCATGTGGATACAATCATTTATCTCATATATATCATAATATATATTTTTTTGGTCACATTCGAAATATGTGAATACCTTAATAATGTATTCTATTGAAAGATGAATTACCATTGAACCTTATTGAAAACATGAATGCTGTAAAAAGTTAACTCTTTCCACATACCAAAATCACAAAATTTCTATATACTCAAACCATGATATCACTTTGTCCTTATATGAGTCATGAGCTCATTAATACTATCAAACATATTATTTTCTCCTTATCCCTTAATTATTCTCATATCATCTTCTTTCCAAAAATATTTCAATCACCTTTCATGTTTACCGGTACCATATAATTATTGAAAACTATAATTAACCAATACATAGATATTATAATATTCCATAATACTATAAATGAAATTCCATGATACTATTTTGAAATCCCATTATATAAACACCTAATTATTCCACAACATCATTGTCATACTCAACATCACAAATAGTGATCACATGTGACTTCCCTTTGTCCTTTTCCTTAATATTTTGTTCACATCAATCAGCATTAACCCTTAGATTAGGACATTGATTAGTATAATGCCCCATTTCCTTGCACTTGAAACATTGAAGTGTTAATGGAGAGTTCTCTGTAGTCTTTTCTCTATTCACATCGTTAGAAACCTTTATCCCATTACTTCGGCACTCAGCTGCTTGATGACCTTCTTTTCCACACTTAAAACAATTTCTAGTCGCTTTAAGACAATCTAAACCATGGTTATTTTCGACACTTTGAGCATACAAAACATTCATCTTATTTTCACCATTGTTTTGAGGTTTTTCCCTGAAATCCATATTTATTTTATTGTCAAAACCATGAGATGGATATATATAACACCAACTTCCAGTTCTACCTTGATAGCACAACGCACAATTTCTTCATAGCTACTGAAGTCTCTTACAGCTAATTACCTTTGAAGAATTGGTTTTAATCCACTGAAGAATCGATCAAATTTACATTCAGGTTGGATGATAAATCCAAATGCATACCTTGCAAGCCTTGTAAAATTCTCTTCGTACATACCAACAGATTCATCATCCTTTTACTTATTCTCAAGGAACTCTTTTTCCATCTTTGTTCGAAGAATACGAGGGAAGCACTTATTGAAAAAAAATTCTTGAACTCATCCCATTCCATGGATTCATTTTTATCTTGGGGCCTCGTATTCTTAATTAGACTCCACCACCGGTCTGCTTCACCTTCTAAACGGTAAATAGCTGGAATAAATTTTTCATGTTCCGAACAGTGACGTATGGAAAATAACTTTTGAATGGTACAGATCCATTGTTCAGCAACAATTGGATCAGAAGACCAACTGAAATATGGTGGATGTTGCCTCATGAAGGACTCAATAGAATATTGTTCCCTTCTTTGCTCATTTGGAAGTCCAGAATGATTCATAGTTTGTGTCAGTATAGAAATAAGATTTTACACTTCATCTCTTGTAACATTGGTTTGTTTATGATAAAAATCATCACATTGTCTATTTCATTGATCAACACGGTTCCTTCGGGTTTTAGCCATCATCTAAAACCCAAAAATAATAGTGTGAAGGGGAATGATCATGCTAGAAAAACAACATAATAAAGGGATATTTCCTTCAATATATAACATATTAGGTTTAATTCTAATATTGTTACCATAATTCTAGGACTATAACCTATACTTATACTTAACCTTAGGGACATCCCTAGGCATACGTTAGAAATATCACTAGGGATCTCACTAAAGTATTCACGTCCTAGTTACCAAAGGTTAATTGAACCATCACTCTGATACCAAATGTAGAGACACAAAGCTCTATATACGTATACATTGCATTAATTTTGTGGAATACTTAATACATTACAAAAACAAATTCCAAAAGACCATATTAGTTTAGTGTTTTTGTAAACATGGAACAAAAACTTCTAATCATGTTGAAAGATCTTCAACATCTCCCATAAAGATCTTCCCCTTTTGTTTTCTTACCTAAAACCTTTCATTAAAATCCTGGGGAAAATAAAACATAAAAAGGGTGAGCTCAAATGCTCAGTAAGGGTAAGCATTGAGAACATAAAACAATCCATAAACATTTGAACATAAAAACATGAACATAAAACATCTTAATCATGAGTAATGACATAAATCTTGGCAGTAAATAAGGAATAGATCATAAAAAACAATAATCATGATAATATAGCATGGGAATAAAATATGGAATTGTGGAAACCATTAAGCACATGATATTATTTCCATAGTAGCCAAGGCATTTCTTCCAAGACCATCATAGTGGATAATGTCTATTACTAAACCAGGTTTACTTGTCGTTCCATCCCTGTATTACTGAACCATATTTACTTGTCATTCTAGCCATGTCTATCTCATGAGATATAAATCTTTACCCAATGCATTGGAGGGAGATATAGGTCCCACCCATATCATAATTAAATCATTCATTCATGTGCCACAACATAAACATAAATCATTCATCATAACCCAACGAATAAAATGGGTTACATAAAATTCATCCCATCATAACATAATCCATATAAAACAATGGACATTATTTCATCATAAACAAAATCAAACCATTTAAATAAGAGGTAAATTATACCTGAAACATGACCATATTAAAGAATGTCATCTTAGATGGAAAATAGTCTTGATAAAACACTTGAAATGAACTCTTGAGGAAAATATCCTTTCTTATTCTCAATCATTTTTTTTTCTCAAAATGTAGTGAAAATTTAAAAGAAATGATTTTTGTTGAAAATAATCATGAAATATTTTAGAGTATGCTTCATAAAAATAATGAGTTATGAAAACATAAAAATCTGTTCATGTCTTATAAGTTAAAAAAATTATTTTCCTCGTACTTTTGCCAGAAAAGTCAAAAAGTACCTCATATGGTAAACAAAAGAAAGATTCCTTCCATAACACTATGTAATAGTCAAAGATGGGTAAACATGACTTTAAACATATATGGAATAATATTAAACACTTTATGAAAAACATTTGTATGGACTTGGATGAAAAATATAACCTTAGTAAATACTTATATATAAGCAATCTTGGATAAAAATGAGATTGCAAAATTATCCATTACCTTATGTCCAATTTGTTCTGTATGTGTCTGATACTCCTTTATAGTGGGTTGAAACATATTATTAACTTGTAATAGAACCATAATAATATTTATGATGTCATATATGATTCACTTATGACTTTATATTACCCGTTCATTTGTTAATTCCATGTTAAAGCCGCGTTTTGGGTAAAATCGTTTCATTTATCATCCGCATTTTGACTTATAATTATTCATTTGAATAATTAGATCATGATTACTTACTTCCAAAATGTAAAACATGATTTATATATAATATATATTCATAGTATTACAGATCGATAAATGGAATGAAATACATCGTTCATGGAGACGGTAGGTCGTAAGTACGCATGAACGCTGTTTTCATTTCCTTATTAAATTGATTAGAAAGTAAGTAAATAACATATACATAAATCTAGTGTCATTAATATGTCATATATTTCATGATAATTTATAATATATACTTTATAATAATTCTTGAATGGTTGACTTCGAGAATGAATCTCATCGCGGTGTGGAGACGGTAATCCGTACGTACGCACGAGCGATGATATCATTCCCATAATTATAAAATGGTATTACAGAGGATGATAGAATATCCAAGAATTGGTATCATGTTATAATAATAATATATAGTAATTCTTTACACCATTATACCCATCCATGTAAGGTGGTGGTGGAAAATCAGATTATGCCACGGCGTGGAGACGATATTTCGTACGTACGCACGCGAGGTGATTTCATTTTTCATCAGATGGATAGAAGGTGAAATAGAGTTGTTTCATATTTATAATAACATATCAGTATATATGTAATACTGATGTTATTAATTTATAATGAAACAACTAAATAATAGTAAGTAGAAGAATAAATTACTTTGAATGAATCGGTAAAGGATATTACCTCTTCTACGACGCACCTCTTCTAAACCTCCTATTAGGGAACTAAAATTAGTCTTTGAAGAAGATCATGACCCCTAGTATGTTTCTAGGGATGTAGAGAAGATAAATGTGCTGTGGTTGGATGCTTGAAGGCTCAAATTGGTGTGAGGAGGAGAGGGAGCAGGTGCCCTTTTATAGGGGAGGAGAGCGGCACCAATTGAAACCTCCAAAATATTAATTTATAATAAACTCAAAACCCACTTAAAAACACCAAACATTACTCAAATATGAATATTAGATGAGATAGGGTTGTAATTTAATCAATAAATAAAATTTATACATGTTGGTAAATTATTTTAAACCCTATCAACTTGATTTATCATTATTTATTCTATTTAATTTTATCTATGGTAATAATATTCTAAATTTTAAATTTTTATAAATAATTACTTATGTGTTTTTAATTTACATAATAGTATAATTTATGACATTATAAACCATATAAATTTAAATTTATAATTCTTAAATATTTTTGTTATTTTTAAACAATTTTATAATATGTTATTTTTATAAAATAACAATAGTGTCAATTGTGACACTATTCATTTATTTGAATTTAAATAAAATCCACACCAAAGTTATTTTAGAAATAAAAGCTTTAATAGATTTATAACATGTTATATGTATCTAGAAAATTCGTGGATCACATTAAATAGTTCATATAATATTTATTTTAATATTTTGAAAACCATTTATTTGATATTTCAATCAATAAAATAATTTCAACATCACTATTGTGTTATAAGTAATGATAATTATTTAATCCCTAAAAATTCTAAATAAATTAACATGATGTAGATAATTTTATTATAGTTCTTTATACTATTAATGTTCGAAGTTTTATGAAGTTTACCACTAAATTAAAATTATTACACTTATAAAATATAAGAGAGTGGCATGTTGTCACGTTCTTTGGTTTTAATAATAATTACATCATTTTCATGGTCAAAAGTCCATGAAATGAATCCATTGTGACCCTTATGTGATATGGGTCAACTTTAATAATCAAATATAATTTTGGAAGGTGTTGGGGTAATTTTATAATCTTAGGTTTACCCTTAATTACCCGGTTTAACTTTAACTTCAGTAAATAAAAATTACCGTAGTTAATATTCATAATATCAAAAAGAATAAAAGTAAACTATTAACATAATTTGGACCCACTGAATAAAAATATGGAATCCATTTTTCAAAATTAAAAACACATAATTTTCTGTAATTAATTTAAAATTATTCTCATTGTTAAGAAAACGGGTTTTAAAAGTTAAAACATTGGAAAAGATTGAAATGTTTTTACCTATGAATTCAGTGTAAAATTAGTGTTAGTGACTTATATTATATTAAATGGTAAAAATATATTCTATCTATACTTTAAGACCTTTCAATATTATAATTTAACCATATAAATTATCTTGATGAAAAAAGTTGTTTTTAATTAAAATTTAGCGTATTTTTACTATTCATCAAAATAAGAAACTTATCAGAAAAATACCAAAACTTTATCCAATTTAAATTTTTGTATCATGATTAAAAATAAAAAGTTTATTTTATAAAATTAAACATATAAACTTGTCAAAAATTATATTTTTAAAGGGTGCACCATTAAAAGGTGGTAAAACTGCATTTTTTGAAAAATACTTCTTTTATCTAAAAAATTGATTTTTTTTCATACCTCATTATAGAAAATGTGTAAGATGAATTATAATGTTTTTGAAATTAAAAATTAATTTAATACTATTCATAAAATCTATTTCATACATTTATAATAATATATCATTGTTTAGTGAAACTCGGTATTGTGTACAACCCAAGCTATCGAGCAAGGTCGCTCTTGTGTGTAACACAAGCTAAGTCAGTATTGTGTGTAGTGAAAGCTTCCTTTGGTGTTAAATATTACATAATAAAAACATAGTTCATTTATACAAAGATCAAAATCTATACCTGGTGTTGTGTAAAACGAATTTTATTCGAAAGACCTTGAAATTGTGTGCAACACAAGCCAAGAATAGTGTTGTGTATACTACAAACTAATACAGTGTTGCGTATAGTGCAATCTAATCTTGGTGTAGCGTACAACACAAGACATAAAAGAAATTAAAAATAATATTTCTCATAAAATCTTGGAGTGTTACAATTTTATTTATTATATAACATATATATTACATTAATATCACTCAATAATTTTAATTAATTTAATCTAAAAAGGAAAAACATTTATTTGACCATAAAAATAATAAGATTTTCCATTATATTCAATTAGTTTTCATATTCATTTCTGATTTATTGGTAACCTATAAATTCGTATTATATTTTTGAAAAGCATATATTTTTTAAATTAGTTAATACTATTAATAACTATTAATTTCACATCTAGTTTATATTTTATTATATTAAATAATAACATTTTAATAATATGTTATTGTTTTGTAAAACATGGCATTTCATGTTATGAAATCCGTCGAGGAAAGTCATTATTGTGTGTAACGCACGATAAACATGGTGTTCCATGTATAGAAATTGAAATTTTTTGTCTCATGTAGTGAATTTTTAAATTTTTTTCATATAACTCATGCCAAACATAGTGCTTTAATATAAAATAAACTATTTTTAGTGTTTTTTGAAATGAAAAATATCATAACGGACAAATTAATTAGAAACAAATTCACAAAATTTCAAGGTATTACAATTAATTCATTTAGACTTATGATAATTCTTAAATATTATCATTAATTATATAAAATATCACTACATCATATAACTTAAAACCCTATATGTTGGTGCTTCATCCATTTAGCATTCTTCATAAACTTTTATCATTATTTTTTCATCTCGATCCTTAATAATTCATTCCTATATTTAAAAAATGAATCATTTCCCAAGATTCATCAATCTCAATCCAATCATGTTTCCTACTTTATACATAAGGAAAAAATAAAAAATACTTATAATTTTTATATGAAATACACTATTTCTTCATCTTTATCATATGATCCTATTATACCCTTATTTGACCAATCTAAATGATATCTTTCATGGGATTTATTAATAGGACATTGATTTCCATAATATCAATTATCCCAAACATTGAAACATCTATCTTTTTCATTGAGACATTTCTTTATGTTCTTCTTCCCATATTTTTGAGATTTATAAAGTTGAATATATCTATTATTATGATCATTATGAGGTGAGCTTTCAGGAAACACTATTTTCTGAAATTCAGTGCACTAGTAAACTCACCTAGGTATAGTATATAAATTATATCTTTTGATGTCGGGTTTGGTTTAACCACAAGAACATTCACTAGAGTTCGAATCCTTTTTATAGATCCTTTTAAAAACCTCCACATATTCCATTACATCCCTTGTTAATATGGTTCGGACTGGTTCCATCCATTTTATAAAACAAAAATAGTTCATATCAGTATATCCAAAAACAATAATAAACCCCATTATGAAAAGGGTAAATACTGATATATCTTCAACCATGTAATCTTGAATTACATTTCCATAATTTTCCATAAATTATTAAACAAAAATGTTATATAAGAATTATAACTTATGCTCAAATAACATCATATTCTCTAAACCAATGTATTTCCTTCCTCTTATTCCAAATGTAGTGCCTCTTTACTTAAACAACCCATAATTTACTGATTTTTTACAAATGTTACACTTTTTCATATTTTTATGTAATTTTTTTTAGAGTATTATAGAATTTGGATACACTATTACCCATAAAAATATTTTAATAAATAGTTGAAACATGCAGTCAATATTCATTTTCTTCGAAAAATAGGATTCATAAATTTAAATTCATGTTTAGATCAAAATTTATTCACATATTTTATGATAGATCCTAATAATGGAATGATATACCTTGTTATAGTTCTTACCCTTCCATAAAAACAATGAAAAATATTGAAAATGTGGATGAGAAAATAAAATCTTAGTAACAGATACAAATATAATGAAACCCAATTAATCCATTTAAAATCATGAAAACCATTAAAGATGTTTCCCTTTTATCATAATAATAATTCTTTGTAAAATAATTACTTTAATACTAATGAAATCAACTTTTTCTAAAAAAACATTCATAAAACAGTTCATAAGAATGCATAAATGAGAAATCAAAATTCAAGAAGGTTTCTAGAAAAAAAATATTTTTCTTGCAAACAAAAAAAAATTTAACCACCAAGTTTTATAATTAATATTTTAAATCAATTTTCATTTACTTATCTTATATATTAATATGATTTACATATAAAAATAAATAGTTGGACAACAGTAAAAGATACATTTTTAATGACACTTAATGCATGATGAGAAATGTTATATGGGCATGATCTGTTATTGAAAGAAATTTTACTATAGTTTCTTAGAAGGATTGAATAAAACTAATTGAGCAGGGAGTCAATAGAATCAAAGACCTTATAATATTCAATTATTGACTTATTAACAAGTTCACTTGTAACATCGTCACCTTAAATAACTCTTATATGTATTTATTATCATGTAGGTTCATGATGAAGCTCCTTAATGGGTATCCTCACTACCTTCCCTCATATGTCTAGCCCTTTATCAAACACCCTTTAAATGTTATAATGTAGAATTATAAATGGTTAATTAGAATGTATTACATATTCAATTATTATAACTCCCCTTGGTTGTAAAAAAACCCTTAGCATTGGAAATATATATTACATAATGGATGATATAACTATTGGAGATATTTTGGATCCCAAAGATGATATTACTAATATTATCACCCCTTAGGATATCCTAAAAATAAAAATTTACCCCTTCATGGAACATAACACTCTTATTTTAAATCGAAATAGGAATGGTCACTACAATAGGATGGATCACTATAGACTCTATTTTGATGGATATACTCAAGTTCCCACATGGAGTTTTAGATTCAGGGAACCTTTTATTCCTCCTTCAGGGTTCCTTCTCCTAAGGAAATTAAGGAGGAATCAATGACCTAGTCATGATTGACTAAGTAATGTTGGAAAACAAATTGTCATGGATTTCCATTTCTATTTTAGGGCATATGAAAATTTAAAACATGATTTCTTGCACTGATCCTTTTCACAGCATGAGTGGATATAGATTGGATGTGTTTTTATTGATGAATTATACAATTACAAGAGAATTTATGCGTTCTTACTCCACATCAATAAGAGTGGATGAAGTGATCATATCCAGAACCACTTTTTGTTTGCCACTATGGCTATTTTTTATTCCATATAAATGGCCATAATTGCATCCACGGTTGATTGCAGTCAACCCTCTTCACATTTAGGTGTTTTATAGGTACAATGGGAGGCAAATTCTTCTACATCACTGAAGGTGGGTACTGTGGAAAACTACATGGATGATCATAGCTCCCAACAAATTTTGGGTTTTTAGGGAGTCCTAGAAATACCCTCAAGGATAAGATAATCTGTTGGATCCCTCATGACCATACTTGTGTCAAAATAAATGTTGAGAAAGTACCTATTGGCATGCCATGATTAGAAGACTATGGTGGTTTCTTTCAGACAAATCTCAAGTTTTTCGAAGGTTGCTTCCATCACTTTATTGGAAATGGTATTCCTTCATAATATGAGCTATGGGCTATTATATGTTTTTGTTAAACATGTTTCCTCTCATAAATGGACTTTTTTGAGGATCATTTCTAATTCTGAGCTCGTTCTTAGCTCCCTCAAGTTGAGAACTACGAATGTACTATAGAGGATCCTACCTCAATTGATTGGGTGTGTTAATCATGTGATAATTCTCAAACATATTGTGACACAATTGTATTGGGAGGCCAACTATGTGTTCGATGAACATTCAGAAAGAAAATTTTCGAGATGAGTGTATTGTGGTTCTTCGGGATACCTGACCAATATCTATAGTTTGTGGAGTATGAAATGAGGAGTGTAGTGCACTCTTACTTTTGTAAAAACTCATTTTAATGCATTCTTTGCGCTTATATTTTTATATAATATTTTATGGAGGAAGCACATATGGACCTTGGATTTTCAAAATTATTTGGTAGATTAAGAAATTAAATGAAAGAACTCGGTAAATAGTTATACCTCTTATTTGGAAATCCACATTTTCATTACACATTAATCCTTATTGGGATGGTATAAGTTTAATACAATAAGACCTATGAGGTGTAGAATATTTTTATGAAGGTATTTTGGTATATATGGTATAAACTAAATGGATCATGAGGTGTGAGGAATAGAGGAGAGGTGGTGCCCTTTTATAATTCAGGTCAATGTTAATCTAGTAAATACATCAAATATTAACATATAATATGTGTGTAACTCATTTAAAACACATAGAAATTTCCATATATTAGAATATAATGAGTAAAATGTCAAAATGTATTCATAAAATAAAATTTAGACATGTTTAAATATCATTTTAAACATTATATTTTGTTTTATCCCCATTATTAAACCTATATAACCTTAACCACTTTACCATATTATTTAATAATTTGGGTAAATTAAAATAAAATAAAATATTACAAATAGAATATACATGAATAATTCATGATAGGATTGAAAATTTCTTATAAATTTGTCTTATGATAGTAATTTTGTTTATTTTATAATGATTCAAAAATAATTTTCAAATGTTAAATACCATTTTTTATTATTTTCATTACTATTCATAAATTGGAATTTAAATATGTCAAGAAAACAATGATATTAGAATATATAAACTTTTTACATTACTTATACATTATAATTATCAAATAAAGTCAAGGAACAACATAATTCATCCAAAAAACATTACTTAATTTACTATCTTTTTGTAACACTTTCACAAGAGTTGTGTCAACATTTCATAAGCATTCAAAGTAATTCTAATATCACTATATACTAAAAATAAAATAAAATAATAAATATAGTTTATCTTCCATTAATTTACTCTTAAATATTTTTCATATATCTTTTTTACCATGAAAACATATTAAGTGAGAGTGAGTGACATTTTTTAATTACTCTCTCAAAATAATATTATGGTCATAATCCAAATAAAGTGTCATAAAATTTCCATATATTCAATGTTATAATGATTATGGATGAAATAAATATATAAAATGAGATTAAGTATTTATTTAGGGATATTTTGAAACCTAACCCCATAATTTTAACATCTATTAACCTATTTAACCCTATACTGTAGTGATAATGAATTTCTATTATTACTATTCATTGTGACTAATAATGAAATTGGACTTTTATGTTCTATGAATATGATAATTAAAAATTTCATATCCATTTTTTATGATTTAATTTCCAAAATTAGTAGATATTAATTTAAATAAAATCATGTGAAGCGTATGGGAAAATATTTTTTTTGATAATGATTTTAAGAATAAAAATGATTTTATACCAAAATTAAATTATGATATTTATTCTCCAGTAATTAATAGAACTATTTTTATTAAAATAAAATTTAGATTACTTTTAAACAAATAATGAAACAAATGGATCATAGAAAATAATTTAATTAAATGTAATGAAAAGGTGGTTTTTTGGAAAATCCATATTTTCACTATTCATCCAAAAACCATCATTTTCAGAAAAATCCCAGAAATGTTTACCAATAATATTATGAATTAATGATTTCACAAATAATTTCCATTTAATCAAATAAAATTTCTAAAATTAAATTAAATTAATTATAATATCTATGCACAAATATTAATAGTATCCATTTTAAAGAAAATATATGTTTGAAGGATAAAATAAATTCATACTCAATCCTTATCTAGTAAAAAATATTAGATGAATGTCAATTTATTTTATATGATCTCTAAATTTATTTTAAATAATTCCCATATAGTGATTAATTAAATTCATTTTGATAATAATACTTCGTTCCAATAAATTATTTTTTTGAAAAATACATCCAGATATTATATAAATCCCATACCATATTTTCTAGTCATTAATTTGTATATTTGTACTAATAAAACATTTCTACATATATTTCATAATACAATTACTATTATTCATACCCTACAAACCAAAAACTTGTATATAATGGTTATATTTAAATAATAATATTTCTTTATTACATATCAGTTCATTTAAGCTCAGCGTTTTGTTTAACACCCCAATGTTTTATGGTATGTCTCTTTTTAAATTTATCTTCTTTGATGGTGTACATTACAAAGAACATTGAGCTCAAAAAATGATTAAATATAATTATGATAATAGTTATCACCTAGACCATTTAATTATAAGAATGAAAGAGATTATATAAGTTATAAAAATATATTTTACACATGTTTATAAATTAGATTACTTGGTTTCAAATTAATTATAAATTGTAACAAAAAACATTCATACAAAAAAGTTGTGTTTTATTAGAAAAACTATTTTTTTGACCATAATGGAATTTTATATTAATAAATTAAATTAATCACTATTAGTTAACAATACTAACAAAATTTATATGTTACATATTCTATCAAATGTCTTTAAATTCAGCTAATATGTTTGATGTGATTAATATAATAATAAATACAATTTTATGCATAAAATAAATTTTTTTCTAATGACAATTTTACCACCTTTAAATGTCGCACATTTTTTGAAACTATGTTTTGACAGTACTATAAATTCAATTGAAAAAAATAAACTTTATTTTGAAAATTATAATATGAAATTTATATTCGGGTAAAATTTTGGTATTTTTCAGAAAATATTTATTGTCCAGTGAATAGTAAAAAATTATTATTTTTATAAAACTATCATTTTCATTATATTAATATTCTATTTATGATTTGAATAGTAACTTCATTTATGAAAGTATAAATATAAATTGGGTAACTTATAAATGAAAATATGGAATATTTATATCATTGATTATGTAAATAAATGTTCCAAAATTCTATATTAAGCATTGGTATTTTTGAAACATAAATGTTCATTTACAATTTTATAGTTAAGATAATTATTTAAAAAAATAGTTTCATAAAATAAATTAATAAATTAATATTTTTTTGTATTATTGTTATAATATAATTTTAGGAGACTTTAATTAATTTTTCAAAGTGTCATAAAAAACAGTTCTTATAATAAAATCAATATTTTTTGAGTAAATTATGATTTTATGTAAAATTAAAATTGTCACATCTAGAAAATTATTTTCTTAAAATGGAGTTCAATGTTTAATTATAAACATAAAAAATGGTTTGGGTGTTTTTTTTTGTATTTTTATAAAATTCTTCATTTTTTTGTGAGTAGTGAACTACCGTAATTTACAGTATTTAAAAAATAAATTAATTATTGAGTCATAGATAATGTATGGCTAATTTTATCCCATTATATTGAACTATATTTAATTATTTTATGATATTTGGTGATAATGCTAAAAATATTCATAGTATTGATCCATATTAACAAGAAAATGAATAAAAAATTCAAAAAAATACCCCTCCCCCATTTCCATGAGCCTTCGGTCCCAAAAAAAGGCAAAAAAACCCCTTAAGGAGGTTCCCAATGATAAGAATTCAAGGGTTAAAAATACAATTTCTTTTCCTTTATTTTCTTTTCAATTTCATTATGTTTCTTGTCCATCCCATAACTACCTTTCCCAAACTTACATGATAACTCCATTATCATTTATATTCTTAAATTTTATTCTTTCAATCAAAACTCCACCCAGGTGTATTCTCTTTTTCCTTTTATTTTAAAGATGAAAAAATCATTCGTGAGGTGTTGATTTACCACCTTCATGGACGACGTGTTTTCTTTATTCAATTCCACCTTCAAAGATAGTAATAAGACCATTTTTATGGTTAAAATGGAATATAATATATGTTTTACATACTATCTACTGCTATTGAACAAGTATATGTTAAAAATATTAATTAATAAAACAAAACTAGTTTGTGATGATTAGAAAACTACCAAAATAATCTAAATGATTTTCAGTAACATATTATCTAATGATTCATCCTCTCCAAAAATAACTATATGGCATTATAACCATGTAATGTTATTTTAGATCATTTATAACACATTATTTTAATTCTGTAAAACTATTTTCCTTCTACATGATCTCCCATATGCATATACAAGTAATTATATGATGAAAACAAAGGAAAAGAACACCCCCGAACTAAAATATTGAATCTTATAACTCATCGAAATGAACATAAATGAATTTAATAAAATTATAATAAATCAAAAAAATGTGGAATAGTTTCTAACATAAATTTTTAATGAATTTAATTTATTATCCAGGATATTAAGTGCAAGTGAAGAATAATTTCAGACATAAGCCAAGGTTTTCTCATCTCACTATTATTTCTGTGAGATGTGCCTTATTTGCAATGATTTATTATTTTTGATGAATGTATAATTCCCAATGATTTATAACATCATGAATCAATTTATCTTATTCATATTCAATTTATTAGTTCATGATCATTAATTTTATTTGGTGTATGATTCAACTATTTTCAAAGATGTAAGGGATTCTACCTAGACCTCCATATGTCATTCGGTTTATGCTTTCTATCTCTTTATTCAAATGTGATTACTGTTTAATTATATATAGTTACTATAAATTATTTTTATATATTCCATACCCATGTATCCATTTCATTCCATCATTCTTTGATGTGAAATACCTGAATTTATAAGGATACATTCTTAATTCCTTCCAGTTATCAAACATAGTTTAATAGATTTTTCCAATTTCATACCCATTTTCAAGTAAAATTCATAATATATTTTAATACATGAATATTTTTCCACTCAATTTGTCATGAAAAACTATCTTTTTGAATTTATGGTTTTATAAAAAATTATTCCTTTAACTTTTTAATACTATTTAGTATTTTTCTTTAAATGAAACTAAAGAGGATCATTCCTAAAGTTTCTTAAATACTATTTTTACATATTTTCACTTTATTTGTAAATAATTTATGACTAAAATTTAATTCCATTTCCCCTAATTATTCTATAATAGGATCGAAATGATAAAATATTACTTTATGAAAAATAAAAATGATTTTCCAAAAGAAATATTCCTTGAAAAGTAAAAAAGTGTATTTCTCTCAAGAACTCCTTGATGGTTTTAATAGAGTGTTTTCATCTACGATTATGATTAAAATATTTCAATGTGGTATTGGATAATTTGATAGAAATTTATATTTTTAAATCTATTATTTGACATATGAGGAATGCATTAGACATGTTAAGTGATGGGATGGGCCTCTATATACCCTCGATGTATTGGCATGTCTCGTGATACAAAACACATATGGGTTTGGTTGAGGCCTTAACCTTTTATTTTTAGATATCTTAGATAAGACCATGATCGTATGATTCAAATTTCCACCATTATGTATTCTCTAATGATGATATTAGTAATTTATAAATCATGCGATTAATCTTCTAGATTAATATGTGTGGTTAAGTTTCATGTGATTATTTATGTGGAAATAATTATTTAGATTTTATTCCAACCGTATTATGCTCAAGATTTTGTTTTATTGGCATTCATTTTAGTTATCCACCATTCCTTATTTTTTATGTTTACAATATCTTTCACTGTATTGTTTACCCATACTGATCATGTGATATCACCCTTTTCTTATGTTTTATTTTCACCAGTATTTGAAGATGTGTATTATAAATGACTTGTAGTGATAATCTTGTAGATTATGGATGTTTATAACAGAGTTTTTATGTTTTTTTATTTCAAGTTGTAATGTAAAACATATGTATGTATTTCATCTTCAAAATATATTAAACTATTCAGTCCTTTTTTATTCAATATATTTTTCATAGTACCAATGTAATAAAGTAAGAAATGGGCTTCGGGCTACTGGGGTCAGGGGATTTATAGTTGGTATTAGAGAAATTTTATTATAATATTTGGAAAATAGATTTAGAAAACAAACATTATGGAATATAACACTAAGATATATTTTGAGGATAATAATTAAAGAACATAATAAAATTTGGTTAAGGTAGGTTTTATGTGGGTATTATTAGAAATAAATCCATGTATGGATACTAAAGGTGTACATGGTTTGAGAATAGATGTATATATGGGTAAAAACTCTAATAAGGTGCATCATGTATGACTCAAAGTAACTTGGTACCCAAAAATGTGTCTTACTATGCACCTGGTTTCACACTCCAGGGGGATATTCTTAGGATAATTCACATTTTATTGAAAAACTATTATGAATTATTTAAATTTAAATATATCCTCAATGAAAACCTGACTATGATTATGACATTAGGTGTGCATAAATTTTCAATTTATGTTATTTGTTTTGATAGTTCAAAATTACGTATTGTTATTCACAAACTAATATATTGTATTCTATTTTTTTGAAATGGACCCTTATTAATGGAATCAAAACCTCACCAATGAACATGATATAAATTGTATGGAGGATCACACCTTTTGTGGTATTATTCTATTTTTTTAAAGTGAAAATTTCTCCCAAAAATTCTCATCATATGAGGACATGGTGTCATATAATAACGAGACATGGAAATAATTATCTAAGTATTATGGATTTATAGGGATGCATGAGAACAAGATTAATGCTCAAAAAAATTGGAAAAGGAATGAAAAGAATGATGTATTTTACCACATGTGATAATTGTGGAAAGAAGCACCCTAGTACTCGCTTGAATCGAATTGGAGCTTGATACATGTTTAGACATAAAGGCCACCATTATTGTGATCTCAAGGGTAATAAAACAGTTTCGAATGATCAATGCTTCAACTAAAAGGATATGGGACACTATGAAAATCAATATCTTGAGCATCAAATGAATGTTTTCAAAAAGTGGATAATAGATCGTGGTCAAGCCTATGATAATACCACTGATGTAGGTGAATGATTAATATACATATGTTTGGATTAAATAATTAGGTTATTTGAGTATTTTATCAATAAACCCTAGTTATAAAAATCATGAGATATATAAGGATTATACTATAGTAAATTTTCTTTAAGTATTTGGAATCATATCATAAATAGAACCAGTAACCAATATAAGTGATTATGTGGTAAGATTATATTTTGGGAAACAATTGATTTGGGAAAGATAACCCTAAATATGTTCCTTATGTAGATATTATAATAAATAGATTTATATGGGATAGTATTGGTGACCATAAAGGTGGTTAGTGATCTGATAGTTTATGTTATGATGTAATTATTAGAAATTTTGATTTAAGGAACATATTCATTATTATTTAATGGTGATCTAGGTATTCAAAAATTTGGTATGAGATAATAATAGATTCATTATGTTGCTTTGGTGAAATTATGATGTTAGGTAACCTTTCTTCTAAATATTTGGTCTTTGAATTTAGGAATAAATATTTTTGTAGGGTGTTAATGTTAAATACTTATGGAATAGAGTAAGGATATCATTAATTATGATTAAAGTATGATATATCAATATGGTTAACATGTAATAACATTTTTTGTTCCAGTAAACATTTGAAGGCTAAAGGAATGACTTATTGGTTGTTTGATTAAAATTCATCAGGCATAAAAAATCATCTTGAATATCCATCTTTTGGTTTATAAAATGAGGTAGAGATAGATCAATTCACTACCAAAGGATTCGATTATGAAATGAAAAGGAATCAAATATTTATTTTCTAAAATTATTCTTTGTATAGTAAAATAAACCCTCTACTCTAGGAAACTTTTCGAAATAGAAACATCATTCGATCACTTTTAATTATAATAAATTAATGGTCTTTTAAAGATTCCCAAAATTATGGGTTTTTATGGTAGATTTTATAATTACCATGTTATTTTCACTCTCTATAATGATATAATAGATGGATTTCTCTTACATGGACATATATTAACAAATTATCTCCTATTTCGGGATCCTAGTTTTGTGGTGACCATCACACTTCTATTTACCTCTTTTAAGAAAATGTTTTACAAAACCATTTCACAATGTCATATTTCCAAAAATAAATTTTCAATTTTGAAACATTAATTTTTTGTTGTGAAATTTTAAATTACGAAGAAAAAATTTGTTGAATGAGGGTAGAATTTAACACCCCATGATTTTATCGTATGCCTCTTTTCAAGTTTGTCTTCTTCGATAGTGTATATTACAAATAACACTGAGCTTAAAAAATGATTAAATATCAATTTTGTAATTGTTATCACCTATATTTTAAAATGGAGGGAATTGAAGAGATTATGTAAAAAATAATAATATAGTTTACACTTGTTAACAAAAAAAAATTACAAATTAATTATAAATAAAAAATTGGTTGAACATAAAAGATATGTTTCTATAAAAAAACTATTTTTATAACCATAATGGATATTTATATTAATAAATTAAATTAATAAAAATAGTGAAATATATTAAAAAATTAATATGCTACATGTTCAATCAAATAACTTCAAATATGACTAATAGTTTTGAAAATATTGATATAAGAATAAATCAAATTTTGTGCATAAAAGAATTTCTTTTATAGATAGCTTTAAAAACTTTTAATTGTGCAATTTTTTGAAATTATGTTTTTACAAATTTAAAAATTATATTGAAAAAAATAAAATTTATTATTAAAATCTTAATGTTAAATTCATCATAGGATGAAAATTTTAAATTTTTTGAGAAAAAATATTTTTCCAGTGAATAGTGAAAAATCCTGTTTTTTATCAAACATTAATTTTCATTATATTAATGTTATATTTATGATTTGAAAGTTAAAAGCGCCCATTAAATTATAAATAAAACATTGGTAACTTGTAAATAAAAATATTGAAATTTATATCATGGATTAGGAAAATAAATATTTTAAAAATGATAAATTAAGTGTTTTTATTTTTGTGAAGTCGTAATGTTTATTTATAATTTTAAAGATAAAATAATTGTTTAAAATAAAAACAATTTAAATTAAATATATTCATAAATTAATATTTTTTACACATTCTATTAAAATAAAATTTCATGAGACCTTAATAAATTTTTCAAAGTGTCCTAAATAGATTTATAATATTAAAATCATTATTTTTCGAGTAAATGTTCATTTGAATTAAAAATTAAAATTCTCATATTTAAAATAAATATTTTTATAATATTGATTTCATTTTTTTGTTATTTATTTCAAAAAATGGTTAGGGTGATTTTTTGGTATATTTCTAAAAAACATGAATCTTTTGTGAATAGTAAAATATGGTAATTTACGGTATTTATCAAATATATGAATTATTGAGTCATTTATGATGTATGGATGATGTAAACCCATAAAATCAACATAAATTTAATTATTTTTATATATTTTGTGATAATTCTCAATCTATTCATAGTCTTGAGCAAAAATAATAAACAAATGAATAAAATATTAAAAAACACCCCTCCACCACTATAAATACCACCGCTCATCACCTCACAACTTCCATACTTTTCACATTGTCCAATTTCATTAATATACTATTTAAATTCCCCTCTCCCACTTCCAGGATCATTTTTTCTCAAAAAGGAAAAAACCAATCCCTTTATGTAGATTTTCAAGGCGAAGTATTCAAGAAGAAAAGTTCCTCTTACTTTTCCTTTGTTTTCTTTTCGTTTCTCAATTACACCATCAAAGCTCGTCATAAAACAATTTTTACTATTTAAAAAGATTATAATATATTTATAAAATATTATCTATTGTTCTAGAACCAGTATCTATTCATATTATTAATTAATGAAACAAAACTAGTTTATGATGATCGAAAACCACCAAAATAATCTAAACGATTATCACTAACTTCTTATCTAATGATTAATCCTCACCCAAAATAACCAAATGAATTATAAAAAAATTTAATATTATTTAATATCATTAATAACATATGATTTCAATTATTAAAAACTATTATCATTTTACATGATATTCCGTATGTGTATAAAAGTAAACCAATCATGAAAACTAAGGAAAAAACACCCCCGAACTACGAGATTGAATCTTACAACTCATCAAAATGTAAATAAATAAACATAATAAAACTAAAATAAATAAAATAAATGTTATATAGGTTCTTAATTAAATTATTAATGAATAAAATTTCATTATCTAGGACATTAAGTGCAAGTGCAGAACAGTTTCTGACAAAAGGTAACAGTTTTCTCATCTCACTCTTATTTATGTGAGATATTCCTTATTGAAAACTATTTCTTATGTGTGATGTATGTATAATTTCCATTGTTTTTAAAGGTTCTGGGTGCAATGTATGCGCTTGGTTGGATGTTCCCACTTGGCTTCTTATCATTAGTAATGATAAATACGGGATCAATACGATGATAAATGCCGGACTCCACGGATCGAATCATAGAAATATAAAAAGAAGAAGAATAGTCCTGGAACCACAAATGAGGATCGTCATAAGTTGATTATAATTAATTTTATTAATTAATAAGAAATACCTTTTGGGCGTTCTTTCTTCATTGATATTTCTGATCACGTTTCGATGTGATTTTCCATTGCATCGCAGAAGAAAAGTAGAGACTTCCTCTAGAGGTGATCCACACGTGTACCACGTATCTCAAGACATCGCCAAAAGATTATTCAGGTGATAGCATGGAGAAACCATTTATTACATTGTCCTCCTTAGATCATCTTGATCTGATGGAGGGGTGTCTCTCTCAGTCTTAAGAGTGTTCTTGAAGGAAGGAGTTCTTTCGGTCTTGAGAGAATTATCCAGAATTGTTGTGCACAACAATTGGGGAAAAGTGTTGGGATTGTGAGGATATTTATAATAACGTTTGAGGTTATAGAGTTATGACAACAAATAAATGTGTTACATGTTTTAGTTATTTCATTAACTTTTTTTGAAAACCCCATGTCAAATAAATAATTCCTTAACATGCACCCACACTGATTATAATAAATATAATTTAATAAAACAATATTATATCCTCAAAATCCCAAATGGAAAAACTACAAGGCGTGTAATCATTAATACATGGCATATACTTGTTTTTCATAAAAAACTATACTGTGTGTAATCATTAATACATGTCATGTACTTGTTTTTTATTTCCTTTCCAAAATGAAAACTACAGGGTGTGTAGTCATTAATACATGGCATGTACTTGTTTTCATTTTATTCTTCCTCCAACATTAAAATGATTTAGGCTTACTTGAATAATTATTAAACCATGTATGAGAATAATCTTTATTCTACTTGAGATACTTGAATACACTTAGTGTGTGGCCCTCTATGCCTGTTTCTCATTAGAATTAGGAGGGATTTCCTAAAGTCCAAGATTACTATCTAGAAATGGGTCAAGGCACCAAAGAGAAAGAAGTTTACGCCACATTGACATGTCCCCTCATATGAATTATTACCATGTAATTTAATCCCATTATCTCAATATCTCATTAAGCTGGTTTCATGGTAGTTTCATAAACCTATATGCTTGATCTGTCATTCTTTGACTTATAGAAATAAAATCATCATTACACCATGTCCATGGAATTTAGGCGACAGTTTTATTTCAATCAAAGGGCTCGAGATATCTACTTCTATAAATATAGAAGGGAAAAATCCTTCCTCGACTTATCTGTTAACAACGTGTCATTCGTGATGCACCCAACATGCCCAACTTCCTGCCAACTGTCTTCGTGATGGTTTTCGTTAGCAAATATAAGTGTTCAAGTCATCACATGAGTTAATGATAATCTTCCAGTCTAAAGACCATTACACACGCTCGTAGATAGTAATGTATGATGACACCAAGACATGTGGAATTACTACTGGTGGGTCTATTCTCATAATCTCCCATATTGGAGATTATCAAGTGAGAACTCTATGAGAGAGAGTCTCACCTTTTTATGAGTACTCGCACATGACGGTCTGTATACTATGTGTCATATCATAGTATGTCATCAAACTGTAGATCTTTATTTAAGAATATTGTTATAGCATTTCAAGGTTCTCATCATAGCGTGGATCTTCCATGACCTTATTAATGCAACAAATATTTCAGGACATCATTATATTATAGTCATGCAGAACAATGAACAATATATAATAAGTGTACATTCACGTAATCAAAGTACAAAAAGTTGGTTCTCAGGACACCAACTCTAACAAACTCCCACTTGGAATAGAGCCAACTGCCTACGACTTGTAGTCCGCTAAACCTGACATGATGATCATGTTTCTACTGAGTCAAGGCTTTAGTCAAGGGGTCTGCCACATTGTCTTCCATGAAAATACTACTCACTAAAACTTCACCTCTCCAAGAAAAATCCCTCAAGAGATGATAATTCATAAGTATGTGCTTTGTCCGCTAATGTGACCTTCGCTCCTTTTCAAGTTCCACCACTGTAGTATTATCACAATATAGTGTGATGGGATCTTTACTATTGGGTACTACATCCAACTCTACAATGAAAATTCATATCCATACTGCTTCATTATCTTCCTCAAAAGCTGCGATATACTCGGACTTCACTATAAAATCTACCACCACACTTTTCTTTGAGCTCTTCCAGCTCACTGCACCTCCATTCAAACAAAAATATGTATCCAGTCTGTGACTTCATGTTATCTTGATCAATCTAGAAACTAGTATCTACATTTCCTCTGATTACTAGTTCCTCATCTCCTCAAGAAACCAGGAACATAACCTTAGTATGCCTCACATACTTAAGTATAGTCTTGACTTCCATCCAATGGTAGTCTCCTGGATCATCTTGATATCTGCCAGCCGCACTTATTGCGTAAGCAATATGTAGCCTCGTACATAGCATATCATACATGACTGACCCAATTGTGGATTCATAAGGGATCCCCTCCATTTTCTTTATTTCCTCATGTTTCGGAGGACACATTTTCTTGGAAAGAAGAATGCCATGTGACACTGGAAACAATCCCCTCTTGGACTATTCCATAATGAATCTCTTCAGTATCCTATCATTGTATGTACTTTGACTCGGGACCAGTATTCTCTTGGATCTATCATGATGGATCTTGATCCCAATAATATATGCTTCCTTTCCCAGGTCTTTCATAGAGAATAATTTATCCAACCATGCCTTAACTGACTGTAAGACAAGTACTTCGTTTCCAATTAGTAATATGTCATCAACATACACTATTACGAAAATTATTTCACTTCCACTAAGCCTTTTGTAGACATAAGGTTCACATTCGTTCTTAACAAATCCAAATTCCATTACGTCTTCATCAAAACAAATGTTCCATGACCTTGATGATTTATTTAATCCATAAATGGATTTATGCAACTTGCATACCTTGTTGGCATCATTTGGAGTCACAAACCCTTCAGGTTGTGTCATGTAGAAATCTTCCTGGAGGTTCTCATTAAGTAATGATGTTTTGACATCCATTTTACAAATTTCAAAATCATGGTAAGAGGCAATGGACAATAGGATTCTGATTGATTTCAGCATCGCAACCAGTGAAAAGGTTTCATCATAGTCAATTCATTGATACTGTCTAAAACCTTTTACAACTAGTCGTGCTTTATAGGTGTTGACTTGTCCCTCCATGTCCAGTTTCTTCTTGAATACCAATTTATTACCAAGAGGCTTTACATCAACTGGAGGATCTACCAAAATCTAGACATGGTTTTAGTACATGGAATCCATTTCAGAATTCATGGATTCTTGCCACTTGGCAACGTCTGTGCCTTCAACTTCTTCCTTGTAGGTTAGAGGATCATCAGTGTCAACTAATAATGAGTCACCATCCTCACTGACAAGAAAATCATATCGTTCTAGTTCTCTCACTTCTCTCGTGCTCCTACACAGTTCTTGTGTCTCTGTAACAGATTGTTCTTCCACGGGGCTTTGTGGAATCTATTCTTGTACCATCTCTTATGTATCTTGAGCCTCGACATCATCAAATTATATCTTTCTCTCACTATCTCTTTTAGAGATGTGCTCCCTATCAATGAATATGGAGTGTCTTTCCACTCTAATCTTTTTATCTGAGGGGTTTTATAAGTAATATCCCCTTGTTTCCTTGGGATATCCTATAAAGATACACTTTGTGCCTCGGAGTGCATGTTTTCTAACTAAAGAGGCCTTAACAAATTCTTCGTTACCCCACACATGTAAATTCGATAACATGGATTTGCATCCACTCCAAAACTGGTATGGAATATCATTTATCGATTTAGTTGGTACTTGGTTTAGTATGTTTTCTGCTGTTTGTAATGCATATCCCCAAAAGGATAATGGAAGACTCACATGACTCATCACTGATCTCACCATGTCCAACATGGTGCGGTTACTCCTTTCAATTACACCATTCCACTGAGGTGTGTAAGGATGATTAATTTGAGATATAATCCCAAACTCCCATAAGAAATCAATGAATTCCAGATTAAGATATTCCCCTCCTCTATCTGACCAAAGATTCTTAATCTTCTTACCAAGATGATTCTCAACATCATTCTTGTATTCTTTGAACCGATCAAATGAATCTGACTTATTCCTCATTAAGTAAATATATCCATATCTACTAAAATCATCAATAAAAGTTATGAAGTACAAGAACCCACCCCTTGCTTCAACTGTAAATGGTCCACACACATCTGTGTGAACTAATTCTAGAAGCTCTTTATCCCTTTCACCTTTCCCACTAAATGGGGCTTTGGTCATTTTTCCTTGTAGACACGCATCACATACACCAAGTGGTTTTAGTTTAAAAGAATCAAAATACCCATCTTGATGTAATATTGTCAAACGTTTCACATGGACATGACCTAGCCAATGATGCAAAAGTTGGGTGTGGTATGATTCATGTGAATTAACTTTATCATCGATTTCCATTACTTGTTTTGTGTATTCTAACACATAGAGGCTATTATATAAATGTGCCCTACCAAAACAAATTTTATCTTTATAAAATTGGAAGCATTCATTTAAAAACGTGAAGATGAATCCATAAGTATCTAATTTGGATACTAAAATAATGTTCTTGGTTATAGAGGGTACATAATAACATCCATTTAATACTGAGGCCATCCTAGTAGGCAATGTGAGGTGGTAGTCTCCGACTGCTACAACAGCAAGTCTGGCTCTGTTGGCTGCTCGTAGAACCACCTCACCTCGGTCAATCTTTCTGAATCTACTTGGTTCCTACATTTGGATATATATGTGATCACCACAAGTAGTATCTAATACCCAATTAGTAGAAACAGATAGATTTCATTTGATAACAAACGCACATGAAGCTTCCCCTTGCTTCCTTGGCTAGGTGAGTTTTTCTTCTAGTGTCCCTTCTTGCCACAAGCGAAACAAATAGCCTCCACTTCTTTTGCCTCCCCTTTAATATTTCTTTTCTTGGAAGGACTTGAAGAAGCTTTGGGATTAATGCTCTATGCCTTCCCTTTCCTTTTATTCACCATAAGGATAGAAGGATTTTCATGCTTCATATCATTGTCCACTAGGAAAATGAGGATAAAAATATCATATAGAGACTTCTCAATGCTTTTCATGTTGAAATTTACAACAATGTTAGAGAAGATCTTCAGGAGTGATGCAAGAATGAGATCGGTACCCAGTTCTTTGGGGAGTTTAAACCCTAGAGCCTCCAAGCGCTCAATGTAGCCAATGAGCTTGACTACATGATGCCCAACTAGGGCACCCTCTCCAAGATTGTTCTAAAATAGAGCCTTGGAGATCTCAAACATATCATGTCTTGATCTCTCCTAGTATAGACCACGGAGGTTCTAGAGCATGTTATAGGCATCCATGTCTTCATGAGACTTCATGAGCTCACTAGACATTGATGACAGCATCAAACATTGAACGTCGAGTGCATAGCACAAATGTTGATCATAGACGAGGAAATATACATCACTTGCCCCTTGGGAAGGTAGTTCAGGAAGTGAGGACTCTAACACGTAAAACATTCGTTCGTGGCGTAGGATAACCCGAAGGTGCCAAAACCATTCTTGAAAGTTACTGTTGGTGAGGATATTGTCTTTATCAAGAATTGATCACAAAGAAAATGTGGTTTACAAGTTTGGAATATTGATTCTACAAATTAAAATAGAAAATTTATCAGTACTTTCTTGATTACATTTTATGAGAAATAATAAATTTTATAAAGTCTCCCACTATTTTATCAAGTCCCAATGGACCTCACCATTGAACTAGGAATGTCTGGTTTCTTTGACATTCTAGTGGAAAGGATCCATATTTCCCTTCACATAACCCCAACAAGGGTTGGTCAAGCTATTAGAAGGTATTTAGGTAGGCAGGTCTTTTCCAACTGTGAGCTTACCGTTACGTGATTTGTTGAGTGGAATACCCAATCCTAAAATCCTGACTTGGATTTCAACAACACTTGCCTCCATTTTACAACAAGTCTAGAAAGGGATAATCCTCTTGATGTAAAATGTTTAATTCAACCCGAATATTTCATAAGAGGTACCTTTATAAAAGTAAGTGTCCCAACAAGGGTTTGTTAAACATATAGTTTTATTGAGTTTTGTCCTTAATCAAGTAATGGAAGGATTGGTCTGACATAATATGGTATTTGAGGTATTTTTTTCTTTATTCCTTGTTTTTCATTATCACATGCTTGTTAATATTAAGTTATGTTTTCTTTGGTGATTAACCATGTTCTGATAATGTTTACGCATAGTCCGGTTTTTATTTTATTCAATCTTTTCATCCTTGTTTATTTCATTAATTATGTGATCGCGACAACACATACATAATAAATAAACCATGAAATCAGGAAGAAATAAAATAAGATGGCATGATCATGAGCTTCTATTAGTTAGCATATCTACCAGTTTTGATAAGCTATCCCTGACCAAATGAAAAACACCTTGAACCTGATGGTTCATGTTTTGAAGCTCCCACCTGTCCACCTTTGTATCTTCTTGGGTTAGTTTCTCCTCAACTTCAGGTTATGAAACCTCTCCTATGACTGGGTAGATCCTCCATTACATGGGATTTAAATTAAAGAAACCATATGCACGTAGGCCCTACATATTATTGGAATAAGGCTCGTAGGCCAACGAATCTAAATTAAATAAATTTAAATGAAACCATACAAACACAAAGGGTCTTTGGTCTAGCTCATGATCATCCATATCATGAAACGACATTTACGCATATTTAGAATTAATATTCCTTTATTAATTTTCTCATTTAAGATAAGTCGTGCTTGAATTCAATTAATTATGATCTTATAATTAATCAATTATTTATCTTAAATTCCTCTCTGAATTTCCTTGAGATTCTTCTCATCCATATTCCTTGTACGGGTGTTTGTACATTTGGAGGAAACCTGGTGAAATTCCATTTCTGTAAAGTACACGTCGTGTAGCATATATTACACAATATGTATCTTTCACCCTTTATCCAACGTACACATCGAGGGATTTGGCGTGTTTTCTGTACTTTGGAAATTTTTGGGTTACATGTCATGTAGATTAATCTGGCATGGTGTGTAATTATTTATTACGCGATTACCGGCCTAGAAATCCCATGTATGTGGTACATGTCTTCTCCTTGTACGTGGTTTCACCTAGGTCGGATCGGACTACACGGTGTGTTGATTCAACATACACGTCGTGTAGTCCGGTTTCTACGTGCCGTTCAATTATGGTCAACACGGTGTAATAAATACTAAGGAATGCTCAATTCACATGGAATGGTTTGGTGGACCAGTACCGGTTTGTTGAACCTAAGTACACGACGTGTAGTTTTCACTACATGTCATGTATTCTGGTGTTGTACAGATAGAAAGAGCGGCTCCTTCGGATGAGTTCCTCATTTTTATTTTGATCAAAATTTAAATTAAATGGCCATTTTTGTGATTTGAATTGAGGAATGCATGAGGAAGAATAGATCTCGTTCATTCAGATTTATAGAATGATTTATCTTGGATTGAATCAAATATAAATGTGTAAATTATCAACGAAAATTAAAAAATTATAATCATTGTTGTAACCTCCCTTTAACACCATTTGAAGGTTCCGAGCGCATCGAAAGCTCGTGGGTGGATGTTCCCACTTGGAATTTTTCTATTAGTAGTGATCAATCAGGGATCAATATGATGATAAACACCAGACTCCACGGATCAAATCACAGAAATAGACAAAGAAGAAATATAGTCCTGGAACCACAAATGAGGATTTTCACAGATTGATTATAATTAATTTAATTAATTGAAATGAAGTACCTTTTGTGTGTTCTTTCATCGTTGATATTTCTAATCACATTCTGATGTGATTCATTATTGCGTCGCAGAATCCAGGTATAGACTTCCTCTAGCAGTGATCCACATGTGTACCAGGCATATCTGGATGTCGCAAAAGGATTCTACGGGTGATAGTGTGGAGAAGCCTTTGCTTTTGTTTTCCACCTTATATCGTCTTGATCCGATGGAAGTGGATCTCTCTCAGTCTTGAGGGCATTATTGGAGGAAGGATTTCATTCAGTCTTGAGAGAATTCTCCAGAATTGTTGTGCACAACGATTGGGGAAAAATGTTGGTATTGTGAGGATATTTATAATTGGGTTTTAGGTAATAGAGTTATGACAATAAATAAATGCGTAACGCGTTTTATTTATTTCATTAACTCTTATTTAAAACCCCATGTTGAATAATTAATTCCTTGACATGCACCCACACTGATTATAATAATTATCATTTAATAAAAATATATTATATCATCAAAATCCAGACTGGAAAAACTAGACAGCGTGTAATCATTAATACATGGTGTGTACATGTTTTTCATAAAAAACTACATGGTGGGTAATCATTAATACACGACATGTGCCTGTTTTTAATTTCCTTTCCAAAATGATAACTACAAGGCGTGTAATCATTAATACACATAGTGTACTTGTTTTCAAAATAAAAACTACATGACGTGTAATCATTAATACACGGTGTGTACTTGTTTTCATTTTATTCTTCCTAAAAAAATTAAAACAATTTAGGCTTACTTGAATAATTATTAAACCTTGTACGGGAATAATATTTATTCAACTTGAGATACTTGAATACACTTTGTGTGTGACCCTCTAGCCCTTTTTCTCATTGGCATTAGGCGAGCTTGCCTAAAGTCCAAGATTACTATCTAGCAATGGGTCAAGGCACTCAACATAAATAAGTTGACGACACATTGGAGTGTAACCTCATATGAATGCTTACCATGTAATTTAATCCCTTTTTCTCAATATCTCATCAAGAAGGTTTCATGGTAGTGTCATAAACCTATATGCTTGATCTGTCATTCTTTAACTTCCAGAAATAAACTTGTCATTACACCATGGCCATGGAATTTGGGCGACAGTTCTATTTCAATAAAAGGGCCTGAGATATCAACTTCCATAAATATGGAAGGGACAAATACATCCTTGACTTATCTATTAATAACATGTCATTCGTGACACACCAACGAACCCTACTTCCCGCCAACTGTCTTCGTGACGGTTTTCATCAGCAAATCGAAGTGTGTGAGTCATGACATGAGTTAATGATAATCTTCTAGAATAAGGACCATTACACATGCTCATAGATAGTAATGTATGATGACACCAATATATGAAGAATTACTACTGGTGGGTCTGTTCTCATAATCTCCCATCTTGGAGATTACCATGTGCAAACTCCATGAGAGAGAGTCTCGTCTCCTTACGAGTACTCGCACATGACGGTCTGTATACTATGTGTCTTATCATAGTATATCATTCAACCGTATAACTTTATTTAAGAATATTGTTATATAATTTCAAGGTTCTCATCATAGAGGGGGTCTTCCATGACCTTATTAATGCAACAAATATTCCCAGACATCATTATATTATAGTCATGCAGAACAATGAACAATATATAATAAGTGCACATTCACATAATCAAGGTACAAACAATTGGTTCTCAGGACACCAACTCTAATAGTTGTATCATATAATGATTCAATTTATCTTCATAGTATTCGATTTCTTATTTCATGATCATTTTTTATAGGTCATATGGTTCGATTGTTTGCAACATGGTAAGGGATTCCACCCAAACCTCCATTTTTTCCTTCGGGTTATGCTTTCTATCTCTTTATCCCAATGTAATTGTTCTTTAAATTTATATAATTTTTATAAATTATGTTTATATCATCCAAAACCATATATCCAGATCAATTCAATCTTCTTTTAATGGAAATATATGATTTTATATGGTTCCCTTAAAAATTCCTTCTGATAAGCAAGCAAAATTTAAGGGAACTTTCCCATTTCATACTCATTTTAAAGTAAACATAATAATATGTTTTAAGAAAACAATATTTTTCTAAAATAAATTATTTTATCATGAAAGGATATCTATATTCATTTTTTTTATACAAAAATTATACCTTTGTCTGTTTTAAATATTCTTTATTATTTTCCCTTAAACTACACTGAAGTAGCTCATTTATAAAGATTCATAAAAAATAATTTTACATATTTTCACACCAGTTGGATATCATTTATTCATCAAATTTAATTTCATTTCAACTCCATTTTCTTTTATGGGATCTACATATTAAAATTTTAATTTATGATAAATAAAAATTTATATCCAAAAGAACACCACCTTGATAATTAATACATGTATTTCTTTCAAGAATTAATCGATGATTTTATTAGATTATTTTCATCTATGATTATGATTAAAATAATTCAAAGTGGAATGGAAAATGATGATTTTAGTTTATCTATATAAATATATTATTATATATATAAGGAATGCATTGGACTTATTAAGTGATGGGCAGGACCAACTATAGCCCCTCAATGCATCGGTAGGTCTCATGATATAAAATAGACATGGGTTTGGATAATTCCTTATACATTTATTTTCAGATGACTTGGATGACGCAATAAAGGTATGTTTAAATGTCTGGGATTATGCATTCTCTCTTCGTGATATTATGAATTGATAAATCATGTGATTATTCAACTTATTGAATATCCATGGTTAAGTTTCATGTGATTATTTATATGGAATTATTTATTTATATTTTATTTCGTCCATATTATGTACATGATTGTATTTTATTGTCATGTATTTTAGTTATTCACCTTTCCTTATTTTTTCTGATTATTATTGCTTTAGTTGTATTGTTTACCCTTACTGAGCATCTGAGGTCACCCCTTTCTTATGTTTTATTTTCACCATTATGGGTATCTTTATATTATGAATGAATTACAGGGATAATCTAAGAGTTTATCGATGTTTCAATTATAGAATTTTATTGTTTTTATTTCTATTTATAATATATAACTTATTTATATATCTGGTTTTCTAAATCAACTAAACTATTTGGTCCTTTTGGATGTGATCTCCTGGTCATAGTACCAACATAATAAATTAAGGCACCAACTCTAAGATATTGGGGTCAACTTCATAACATGGTGTGTGTTACATAGTATCATGAATAATATTAATTAAGGGAGAATTACAAATTGATATATGGGGTTGTGACATAAATTTCATTCATGATGAGTGATTAAAATGAGATAAATTATAAAATGTTATACTATTGATTAATTTTTTTGATTAGTGATTAAATTTACATATGATATATTTTTGTTTTATATTGAAAATGTATGATATTGATGGATTATGAGTAATTGTGAAAAACATAATAAGTATACATATGGAACATTGAACCTCAAGTAATGAAATATAATAGAAAATAATTGAAGGGACAAGAGATATTAATTTTTTAATTTTTTAATAGTCTAGGGAAATTCTTTATGATGTCTATTCCAAACACTAAAAATGTTATCAAAGGTGATATAAATTATTAGAGAAAAAGTAACTGTGAGTTACATGGGGTTCGAGCCACATAGCCATAGGGTTGTTCCATATTTTGGAGTTCAGTGAATTGTTTTAAGTGACTTATACATGTTGTGTTATTTTTACAATGACAATGACACCTTAGCATAGGTTTATACCATATCTGACATAGGCCTTAAACCCCAATTTTCATGGGTTTTTTTAATTTTAAAATGAGATGATTATATTAGTGGCTCCCAAATCTATTATAAACCCATAGATAAACCTCTTTAGTATGAATTTATGGAGGTAAAAATAGGGGAATATGTGGTTGATAATGTCATTTTTTGGAAAGTGGTATATGTATTTTTTTCAACAAGTGATTAGGCAGTAGAACTTCTATATTCCTATGTCATGATAAATATTAGTAGGATCATTTGAATATACTCTATATTATCTTAATTAAGGTATAACTAGGTAGAATAACGACATATGTACATGGTGTGATTATATTTCCTATAAAATATATTTTTGAGATATCCTATATTGGTGAATAAATAGATGGCTGGGGAATGAATCCATTTTTAGTATTTGATAGTGATGTATGTATTTGGACTAGTTATGAAGAAGTGGTTTTTGATACATTATGGTGATGATAGATTATAGGATGATAGATAAGATGGTGTGTATGATATTTCTATACATATTGTATATGTGATGTGTAGTGGTGATGATATAATTTTATGAAGGCAGAGGATTAAACGGTGTATTCTAGATAAAAAATGCTATTATATGTGGGTGGAAAACATCTCAACAATTGAAATATATTGTGTGGAGTTTAACAACATGTTAATAGCCATAAATTGAAGGAGACTAATTATGTGTGGCTAGTGGACTAAACAATTATACATTTAGTTACCTATAAATGGATGAATTTTTAGTGATAGATACATTATACAGACTTCCATATATGTAGATAGAAATATTCTAGTGTTAATATTAAAATGAGGTCCTTGTGGGTATATAACTAAAATAATATATAACAAAGAGGACCATATAGATGAAAAATTGTAGCTTTGAAATGTGAACTGATGTTAGTAATTATTATAACAGAGGTTGTCTTATGGAATGTGATAGAAAATTTTATATGATTTAGGATGTGGTATGATTCTACTTAATGTAAGTGAATTATACATATGATTATCTATTAAGATATAGACATTAAATAATTATATTATTTTCTTTATTCCATATACCAATGCATTAATATTCTTCATTAAAAACCAGACATGGGTGGTCTAGAAAATAGCCTATTGAGTGTATTCATATTAATAAATTTATAGTATATGGTCTATTTTTTTATTATGCGGATAGATTTCTTGATATTTTACGGTGTCCCTATATCATGAAACATGATACTTATCAGCGGAGGAAAATTGGATTGTGCCTTTCTAAAGGTTTAGAGGTGATTTTAGACATTGTGTTTATCTAATCATTTTTTTGTATAAAATTTTTTGAAATAATTTTAATTATTTATGATTTATAGTTGGTAAATATATTTATTTTATTCATTATGATGTATATTTTTCAATTATACTAGGTAATTATTTCTATATATGTGAGACGACATACCCTTTGGTCTAGTGTCTAACTCATGGACTCTTAAATATGATATTTTACCATTAAAATCAAACTCATTAATAGATATAGTGGATTTCCAAGGTGGGTGAATTATGATATAATGATATTAGTGTGAGACGTTTTAGGATTATGTTTTGAGTAGGCACTAGTGAGTATTTCATTGGATGCTCATCAATAAAATTACTTGAAACTATTTTATTATATAAATAAGTGAAAACAAATTGACACCAAAGAGATCATATGATCTATGTGAAGACTCTATAACCTACATATAAATATTTACCAAAGAGTATGTTGAATTTAGGGTATCCTAATTGGAATGAATTTATAAACCATTTATTTTTCAAGTCATTGTGATTGTTCATGTCTTGTTCTTTAGGTTATGATCAATGTGGGGGTGAATGTTGTTGTAGTTTGGATATAAATTCCTCATTTATATATATTCTTGGAATATGGTTGTTTTATCCATTTTTAGTTATCTTAGTTTTCTTATTCCTTATATATATTTTGAAAGAGTATGTGTTTTAATCACCTTATATTGTGAACTGAATAGTTGACTTAGAGCTTGCATAGGATTACAAAAAGAAGAATTAATTATTTCTATAACCAATGGTTTTTAGAGAACAAGTAATCTATCAGTAATAATGAGACTAAGAATTTTTTAGAGGAGGTTGATATGGATTTTAGCTGACCAATTTTACATATATGAATCATGATCTTGTGATGGTGATTTTATTGAATAATACAATGCATCAATGGTCGATGATAGGATTGGGAGATCATGATGAATCTATAATAATATTAAATACATTTATAGAGTTTTTCTAGAATTAGTTATTATAGGAGGATTTCCTGAACCAACTTGGATAAACCACCTAAATGGTACCTGAATCATCTTAATAAATCCTGAAGGTTGTTATTTAACCCCATAGGTATATGGCTAGCACCTTGGAATTACATATAATCAAATGGGAATGATTTCTCAATAAGATTATCCCATAAATAAAATAAAATGGATAATAAGTTATAAACATCAAGTATTGAAGAAACTATATAAGATAGAAACCCCATAAAGAGTCTGATATAGTAACCAAAATGGAACTTTATTCAAACATTTCACATAATCCAAAAAATAAAAGATCCATGAATATTTTGTACAACCATTGGATCACATAATCTAATAGTCACCAAAAACTAATAATGTCTATCTAATCATGAACATCATCCACCTCTATGTAGTGCCTTTCCATTCCCAAGGTCATGAATAAAAACGTATTCAAATTCCCAAATGAAAATTAGGGTGTCAGCAACAATTCTTAGTCACTATTCACTTACCTTTGGGAACCGTGAATGCCATTTTGGATTTTCCAAGATGATTCATGTACCATTTAGGTGGGTTATCTATGTTGGTTCATGAAAAATTTGAATCAAAGGTGATCAGTTCCTTTAATGATTTTGGTATGCAGTTTCATATATCTTGGTAGATATGAGATAGGAATTTTGGGATGAGAGCGGTAAGTTATAGGTGATTTATTATCTAGACATAATTACAGTGAGACTTAAGTTACCTTGTGATATTTGTAAAAATTATCTTTGAGTAGTATTTTGATCTGATTAAAATATTTTTCAAAATATTTGATCTGATATTTCTATTTTATTGTTTATTTATTCATAATAGTGTTCATAATATTGAATCTATTAACTGGTTTTATCTTATTATCTATTCATGATGGGTAGTACCATTCCCCATAAAATATGTTTGAAAAAATAATTAGAGGGAGATACTGATGAGAAATTGAAATCCAACCCTCCAATTAACCAGAATCAAATATTGGTTTTTGTTCATGTGGTCCATGATTTGGGCCAAGTAGATGAACTTGTTCCTATTTAGGCTATAGAGGATGTACCTCAGAGGAATGATATCAAATATCATGGTTGGGACATTATTTTTCTAAATCCAATATCTTTCTAGGGTATCCAAGATCCTCAGAAGGTAAAGGACTGGTTGGAAAATTTCAAGAAAGTCATTGAGTTCTTGGTGATTTTTTACTCTATTAAGGTGAAATGTTTCATCTTTAAACATAAATAACCTAGAATAATTTAGTTGGATTATTTATTACTTAAAGTAAAAAACGTGGGATTTGAGTTGAATGGATTCAAGGATATTTTTATAGATTTTTTATATTAAGAATTAATGTTTTTCTTTGTCAATGGTGTTCTTTAATGTTCAAAAAGAATAATGGAAAGTGACTCTGTATGCCAACAGCATTTTCAAACATGTTGATTTTTCACTTAAGATGGGATTGAAACAGTATTTTGAAGAATAATAGATTAAGATGGGTCTTGGATTAGATATATGATCATAGGTTTTCTTGATGATTATCACCACATATGTTAATGTTCAATAAAATATTTTGTGGAATAACATGACTAGGATGGTAAGTAAGGGTTAACAAGAGTTACTTATACTCCCATTGGTAGTTTTAGTGGTCCCTTTGAGAGAAATATGAAGTGTTTTTGGTATCATAGTGGAGAATATGGTTAAATATATTGATATAATAATTAGTATAAACAATATATAATATCCAAAAAAACATATTAACCTACTTAGAATATAGAAAGCTTGGGAACATGAAGTGTACATGTACAGAAGCACCTCATATATCTAGATTATGAAAAGTTTCTCACCACTTGTAAAGGTTCTTCTATGTTTTTACCTCTCCATGTAATGGTACAAAATCATAAGATACACGAGGATATATTGAGCCATTATATTCTTCAACAAAATTTTGGTTCGTGATAAAAACCATTTGTAATCACGCTTCTTCATGAAGTGGATGTGTAACACCCCAAGATTTCATAGTAAGTTATTTTCTTTAAATTCAATAGATTTCACCTCACACAACACCAAGTTCGACTGCACGACAACTTACCAAACTAGTCGTTAAAAAATAGTTATTAATTTTATTAAATAAATTTTGAATTATATATATTCCTTATAATTTTAACATCTATATTATGTGTTTCTTAGACATAATATAAGAACAAATTCATTTTTTCAGATAAAGGAAGTATTTTTCAAAAAATGCAAATTTACCACCTTTTAATTGTAAACCCTTATTAAATCCAATATTTGACACTTTTATATATTCAATTTGACAAAATAAACTTCTTATCTAGAATCAGGATATAAAAATTTAGTTTTGATAAATTTTTGGTGTTTTTCTGATAACATTCATTTTTGGGTGAATAGTGAAAAATACAAAATTTTAATTGAAAACAAATTTTTTAATAAAAATAATTTATAGAGTTCAATTATAAATTTGAATGGTTTTTAAGAATAATTAGATTATATTTTTACCATTTGATCAAATGTTTCTCATTGGAATTAATTTCACATTTAAATTATACAAAAACAACTTTCAATCTTTTTATAGTTATTGTTTCTTAAAAACACGCTATTTGGTTTGACAACGGGAATTAATTTTAAATTAATTAATGAAACATCTATGTTTTTAATTTGGTAAAATAGACATTATTTTTTCAATTTGGAATTTTAAATAAAGCTTAGCTGATGTTTTGGTATTTTTCTGAAAAACATCAATTTTTGATGAATAGTAAAACCACTTAGTGGTAGTTAAAAACTAACTTTTTCATTTAAATAGAATTTTACCGCTTATGTGAATTGAATTTAGAAAATCCAAAATACATGGTTGTTATTAGTAAGTAAAATAAGGTTCAATATGATTAAAATAATTTTTGGTGAATAGTAACTTTTGACTCGTATTTACCGAGGATAAAGATAAATAGGGTAATTCAAGGTAAAACGAATATTATAGTAATACAAAATTACTTTAAAACTTGTCCTAACCTTATTGGATGAGTCATGGATGACAATGGGAATCATTGGTTCGATATTTTGACCCCATTGAGCCACTTAAGAATGATAATGACACTTTATTTTAATTAACATAATGTAAAGAAAAAAATGACATTAACAAATATATTTTTGTATATCAATTTTTACAAGGGGTTATATAAGTATTTTTTTCTAATATCTATATTATTTGGAAATATTAAATTATTTCCTACATTATGATAATTTTTTTATAATTTTTAGACATCAGATAAGTTAAATTATTTATGACACAATAATGATGAAGTATTTACCTCATTAGTAAATGATTTAAATAAATAATATTATTAATATTAAAAAAATATCCAAAACCTATAAAATTCTTATTTGATGATTTTATTTCTAACATGTGTCATCTTATATTCAACATTAAATTGTTTTGGACCTTTTGAAACCGAAGATATGTTTATAATAAAATAACATTTTCAAACATTCCTAAAGAGCCCCTCCTCTCCATTATAAAAGGACACCATTTCTAACTCATTCCTCACACCTATAAAGCACCTTGCCTCATCCAAACCTGTCTTAAATAAGCTCTCATGATCTTTCTCTTCTACCTATAAGCCTTAAATTAGGGAATTTCAATTTTATTTTGTTTTTCATCCCACTTTGTATTCCTATGAGATTCATGCTATATTAGAAACTATTTCCTTTTGTGTAGTGTATATACTATCAATTATTGTATTCATTGTGTAATATAATTTAATTTATGGGTATTTACATCATCATTGTATGATCCTTGTTTAATGGGGTGTATTTTTCGTAAGTTACCAAATCGGTAAGGGAATTTCAAATTTCAATTTCTACTCATTCTGATTTATGCATACTTCATTGATTATTTTACTCCAAGATTATGTTTGTAATCACTATTTTTTATGTTTTAATTTCCAATCCCCTTTATTTGGATATACTTTTGATACACATAATAACTCCATTGATAAATTCTCAAGTCATCGATATGAACTTGATAAGAGTAATTTTAACTCAATCACCATTCATTGAGTTAAACATCCAATTCATTGGCGTTGTTTTTACAAGAATATGTGTGAATGTCCTATGATTTATTTACACTGTATATCCAATAATTTTGAGTGTATTTATATTTATCACACATAATTATTTCATTGATTTATCCTTAACCTAACGATATAGTATTTATAAGGGATTTCATCTCAACTTACATTGCATTGATACTTCTTTGTTGTTATGTTCCAATTCACTTTTATTTGGTGTATATACTATACTTTGACATAGTATATCATGAATCCCTTTATTATCATGATATTATTAAGTTTTTATTACCTCAATTATTTTTATTCAAGTGTCTCTCATTTTTTTAGGAACTCTAACTAAAATATTAATTTGAATGTTTTAAAAATTTATTCTTCTAAATCTTTCTCATTAATGTCCATGTTTTAAAAATGGTTTTAAGGTTTCATTTATATAGACATTAATGTTTTGAAATTAAAATTCCTTTTAAAACTTTAAAAGTGGTATGGGACAATTTTATTGAAAAATCTATTTTAAATTAATTCTTGAAAAATAGTTTGACTTTAAAATCTTTTGAAGAAAAGGGGGGATATTTATCTCAAATAGTTGTGATGATTATTTTCATCTATGTAAATATACTTCATTATTCTTTATTGAGGTTAATTTATTATAATACAATCTTCTATGTTTTATTTAATTATTTATGATTGATTGTGTATGTTCTATTTTTATACTATTCATGGTTTATGGTTAAAGTATTGACATTTCGTATTCCAGTTTTAATACGAATTTTTATGTTATTTTTCAAACTTTTCATATGAGGAATGAATAGGAATTGGTAAGTGATGGGTGTAGCCCACTATAGCTTCTCGATGCATCAGTAGGTCTCATGAGAAAATCTAGTGTATTTGCACAATGCCTTGACAAAATCTTATTTTTAGTCTTGGAAAGAGGCATTGACTATGTGGTTATGATGTCCGTCATTATGCATTCCATCATTATGAGATTAGATATTGATATTTCATGTAGTTATTAGACTATTAGAATACCCATGACTATGGTTTATTATGTAATTATTTAGTCATCTCATATTCCTTCCATAAAGTGTTCATGTTTTTTATTTTTAAAGGCATGTGTTTTCAATTATTCACCATGCCTAATTTTTATGTTATCTTCCTCTGTATTGCTTACTCTTACTGAGCATTTGATCTCACCACTTTCTCATGGTTCATTTTCCCAGGATATGAAGAAGTTAATTATGACTGACTTGAAGGAATAATCTTGGAATATTGGATGTTTCTAATGTAATAAATTAGTGTTGTTTTTCGTTTTAAGTTGCAATGTTGAACTTATGTATGTATCTTTTTTCCAAGACTACTAAACCGATCGGTCTTTCGGGACGTGATTCCTTGAAATCATGCCAATATATTAAAATAATGCACCGGCTCTTTGGTAACTGGGGTCGAGGCATTACCGTTGGTATCATAGTAAGTTTAGTACAAACCTTAGAAACTAGATTTACATAAACTCTGATTAGAGAACATTGCCCTAAGATAGACTTTGAGAATTAGTACAGAAGAAATTCATAGAATCTTGGTAACATAGAAATTTTGTGTATTTTTTAAGCAATACATCCTTATCAGGATAAGAGTAGGTAGAGGCGGTTGTGGCACAAATTTACCTAGGATTGAAAACTCCAACGAGGAGTTTCGGTCTTGACTTGGGGTATCCTGGTACATGCCAACGGGCCTTGCTACACTCTTGGTTACGACACTCTCGAGCTATATGCTTAGGATAATTCACATTTTTTTATAAACGGAATTGAATAATTTTAATATAATATGAGAATAAATGACCTTGGTAAATCCTAAGGTGTTTCTGAATTAAAATATGGTTTCATGATATTTTCTAAATGATTTTATGAGTCACACTATGCTTTCTAGTTTTAGTCAAACTAGCCATTCAATTACAGTTTATTACTTTTTGGATGAAAATACAAGGTATGAGATAAGTTTTATGGTTAGAATAGGTTTGGGTTATTTTTGAGGAATCTATATCATTTTTTGGAATATTATAAAATTATATAGTTTTTGAAATAAGAAAACACTTAGACCATGTGACAATATGTCGCATTGGACAAAGCTACGAAATTCAAACCCACAACCAAAGTGTGACTGGGATTTATCGACTACCCTTGGACTATATGAATTCTTTGGTTAGTATGACTAATTACTTTTAGTTAAATGATTTTATGGATCAAGAATATGTTGATTTTGGGAACTTATGATTTATCCTTAGTATAGGAAAATTATTTGGTGATTAAGTGATAAACATTATTTTGGAAGATGTTCTCTATTTTGGTAACACTATATGCCTAAGGAAAATAGAATACCATTGGATTTCATTTGAGGACTAATGGTGGGTTTTTACCTATTTTTTATTGTGGATTAATAGATATTTGGGTTGTTTATAAAAATGATTAACCAATCATAGAGAACGTGTGATTAGGTTAATTAATTTTAAGTATGTGACTTTAAGAGTAGTCGATGTTATTTGGAGATACAATTTAACGTGGAAGACTACGTAAGAAAATTCTTCTAAGTTTTGGGTTTCAATATTATATTCGATTATATTGAAAACTTTTATGGAAAACTGTTTATTGAATGGTATTTATTGCACTTTGGGTATTGTTGGTTTAATTTTTGAAATTAATATTAATATTTCTTTCTCTAAAGGATTAACCTTTTTTGGGATCATCTGATCTTGTACTAACCATATTGGTTTTGGTTAATCTATAAATACATGTTTAATATATATAGTTTATCCTTTTTATATTATGTGATTCTCCAGAAGTTGATTCTAGCGCTTCTGGTGTGACTGTGTCATCTTGAATACTCATCATTTGAAAAAAAAAGATGAGTTAGTGTTAGAAATTTATTAAATGATGAAAATCTACTTAAAAAGTAAGTATATATCTTTTTTTTCTTAGTCAATATCATTAATAAATTCCTCAAAATTATGAAATGGAACTTAAAAAAACATTATTTGTTTACTTTTCTTACTAGGAAACTAATAACCATTTAACCCATCACACGTTTGTGGTTTTCTTGTTGTTAACTTTCTTTTGATCTTGTTTTCTATCAATCTCCACTAGAAATTTGACACTTAGTTTATCTTCTATATCCATGTTTTCCTACATGGAATCCTAGTATGGGTTATCTCGGGTGACCTTTGTACTTATCTTTCTTTCTTTTAAAGAGATAGTTTTATTGACTCTTTTTCTAATGTGGTACTTTCAAAGAAGTTCCCAAGCCCAATTTTAAAATTGTGAGGACTCAGTTTCCAAAATGGGGGAAAAATGTAAAACCCCAAGATTTTATAGTAAGTTATTTTCTTTAAATTCAATAGCTTTCACCTCACACAACACCGAGTTCGATCACACGACAACTTACCATACTAGCCGTTCAAAATCAGTTCTTAATAGTATTAACTAAATTTTAAATTATGTATATTCCATATAATTTTAACATCCATATTATGTTTTTCATATACATAATATAAGAACAAATTCATTTTTTCATATAAAGGATGTATTTTTTAAAAAATCAATTTTTACCACATTCTAATTGTAAACCCTTTTTAAATCCAATATTTGACACTTTTATATATTCAATTTGACAAAATAATATTCTTTACTAGAATCGGGACATAAAAATTGAGTTTCGAGAAATTTTTGGTATTTTTCGGATAACTTTTATTTTTGGGTGAATAGTGAAAAATAGTAAATTTTAATTGAAAAAAACTTTTTTAATCAAAATAATTTATAGTGTTCAGTTATACATTTGAATTGTTTGGAATTATAATTAGATTATATTTCAACCATTTAATCTAATTTTGGTCATTGGAATAAATTCACTTTGAAATTATACATAAACAACTGTCAATATTTTGATAGGTATTGTTTATTATAAACATGATACTTGTTTTGACAACGGGAATTAATTTAAAATAAATTAATGAAACTTCTATGTATTGAATTTATGAAAATATACATCATTTTTTAATTTGTAATATCAAATATATATTACGCTGAACTTTTGGTATTTTTCTGAAAAAACATCAATTTCTGATGAATAGTAAAACCACTTAGTAGTAGTTAAAAAACTAACTTTTTCACATAAATGAAATTTTACCGCTTATGTGAATTGAATTTCAAAAATTCAATATACATGGTTTTTATTATTAAGTAAAATGTGGTTCAATAAAATGAAAACAATTTTTGGTGAATCGTAACATTTGACTTTTATTTACTGCGGTTAAAGGTAAATAGGTTAATTCAAGGTAAAAAGAATATTATAATAATACAAAATTACCTTAAAACTTGTTCTAACCTTATTTTATGAGTCATGGAAAACCATGGGAACCCTTGGGTAGATTTTGTGACCCCATGTAGCCACATAAAAAAAGTAATGACACTTTATTTTAATTAACTTAAAATAAAGAAAAAATGACATTAACAAATATATTTCAGTATATCAATTTTTACATGGGGTTATATAAGTAATATTTTCTACTATAAATATTAGTTGGAAATATAAAACGATTTCCTACATTATGGTAATTGTTTTATAATTTTTGGACATCATATAAATTAAATTATTTATGACACAATAATGATGAAGTATTTACCTTATTAATAGATGATTTAAATAAATAATATTATTAATATTAACAAATATCCAAAACATGTCCAATTCCTATTTTATGATTTTATTTAGAAAATGATTTATCCTATATTATACTTTAATGAGTTTTGGACATTTTCAAACAGAATATAAGTTTATAATAAAATAACATTTTCTGACTTTCCTAAAGATCCCCTCCTCTCCCTTATAAAGGACACCACTTATATCCCATTCACCACACCTCTAAAGCCCCTTGGCTCATCCAAACCCTGACCAAATAATATCTCTAGATCCCTCTCTTCCACTTAGAATCATTACCATAGGAAGAAGTCACTTCAAGATTTCCTTTTGGTTCAAACCAAAGGGAGTTACCAAAATTAAAGGAAATTGTTTCTCTTAACATATTTTCTTTTATTTTACTTCTCAAACCCCTCAAATATTTTTATTACATTATTTAATAAAAAACCAGTATTATAAATATACTAGTATATTTTTATAAGAATTAGTCTAACTACACTTACACACACCTCCATCTAATGGGTAAAGAACATACTGTTTCTGTGGATGGTAAATTAACGCCTCAGGAAATGATGATTTTCAATCATCTCCTACCGCCTCTCATGGTAGAAATTAAGATGATAGTATATTTATATATGATATAAATAATTTTTTTTCTCTCTATGTTTCTGTAATTTTCATTTACAAACACACCGTTATGCTTTCCAATATGTGTGAACACAATAATTTAATTTGAGGAAGTGCGGACTACCGCCCCCACAAAATGATATGTATCGTTAATTCCTTATGTGGGACATATAAAGGATGGATTTAATAATATTATAAATTATATTATACTGTAATTATAATATAATAGTTTATCATTATGTTTTAATTCCATTAAAATACAAAATAGAGATGAAAATAGCGTTCATGCGTACGTACGGCTTACCGTCTCCATGAACGGTACATTTCATTTCTTATCTCCAAATTTTATGTACTGTTATAAATACATATATATACTGGATATATATATATATATAATATAAATAATTTATATAATTCTTGAGATAATGGACTTTTTTCCACATTGAAAAATTGTAATTATAACAAGTTCATTTTTGACTCAAGTTCCGAACATCGATAAAATATCAAATATGAACTCAAATAATTAACTAATTGTTATGAAAAGGTAATAAGTGATATAAAATGAATAATAAACTTGAAAAATTTTATTAATCAAGTATAAATTAACTTATGTTTATTATTCAAGAAGAACAAGGAACATACAAGACAATTTGGACTTGAGGTAAGGGGTTTCTTATCTCACTTTTAATTCCGTGATATTTCCATTATTCACTACTTATTTATTGCATGTGGTGTATTGTGTACTTACATTTGATATATATTATCATTATTCTCTTTATATTCATGTTACTATATGATTCATTTTGTGGTTATTAACATTTGGTCATTTGACTCGATTGATTACAATGAAGTAAGGGTTTTTTATCTCACTTTTTATTTCTGTGAGATTCATGCTATATTGGCCACTATTACATTTTTTGTGGAATATGTACTATCAATGATTGTATTCAATGTGTAATATAATTTAATTTATGGGTATTTAAATCATCATTGTATGATCCATCCTTAATAGGGTGTATGTTTCGTAAGTTACCAAATCGGTAAGGGAATTTCAAATTTCAATTTCCACTCATTCGGATTTACAAATACTTCATTGATTATTTTACTCCAAGATTATGTGTGGAATCACTATTTATTATTTATGTAGTAATTTCCAATCCCCTTTATTTGGATATAATTTTGATACACATAATCACTCCATTGATAAATTCTCAAATCATCGATATGAACTTGATAAAAGTAATTTTAACTCAATCTCCATTCATTGATTTAAACATCCAATTCATTGGCGCTGTTTTTACAAGAATATGTGTGAATTTCCTCTGATTTATTTACACATAATATCCAATAATATTGAGTTTATTTATATTTATCATATATAATTATATCATTGATTTATCCTTAACCTAAGGATACAGTCTTTATAAGGGATTTCATCTCAACTTACATTCCATTAAGTCTTATTTGTTGTTATTCGCCAATTCACTTTTATTTGGTGTGTATAAAGTACTTTTACATAGTATATCATGAATCCCTTAATTTTCATGTTATTATAAATCTTTTATTACCTCAATTATTTTTATTCAAGTGTCTCTCATTTGGTTATGAACTCTAACTAAAATATCATTTTGAATGTTTTAAAATTTTATTCTTCTAAATATTTCTCATTAATGTCCATGTTTCAACAATGGTTTTAAGGTTTTATTTATATGGAAATTAATGTTTTAAATTTAAAATTTCTTTTATAAGTTTCAAAGTGTTATGGGAAACATTGATTCAAAAATCTATTTTAAACGACTTCTTGATAAATATTGTGACTTTTAAATGTTCTCAAGAAAAAAGGGGGATATTTCTCTCAAATAGTTTTGATGATTATTTTTATCTATGTCAATATCCATAATTATTCTTGATTGAGGTTAATTTATTATTATACAATATTCGATATTGTATTTAATAAGTTACGCTTGACTGTGGATTTACTATTTTTATACCATTCATGGTTTATGGTTAAAGTATTGACATTTCGTATTCTAGTTTTAATACAAATTTTTATGTTATGTTTCAACCTTTCCAAATAAAGAATGCATTGGAATTAGTGATAGGTCGAGCTCAATATATCTCATCGGTTCATCGGTAGGTCTCTTGAGACAAACTTGTTTCTTGACACAAGGCCTTGACAAAATCCTATTTTTATTCTTAGCACGAGGCCTTGACTTTGTGGTTATGATGTCCAGCATTATGCATTCCAATATTATGAGATTATATTTTGATATTTCATGTGGTTATTTGACTAGTATAATACACATGACTATGTTTTATTATGGAAATATTTATTTAGGTCATATTCCTACCATAAATTGTTCATGTTTATTATTTGTAAAGGCGTGTGTTTTCAATTATTCACCATACCTAATGTTTATGTTATCTTCCTATGAATTGATTACTATTATTGAGCGATTGAGCTCACCCCTTTCTCATGTTTCATTTTCCTAGGATATGAAGAAGTTATTTATGAGTGACTTGAAGGAATAATCATGGAAGCTTGGATGTCTCTAATGGAATAATTTTGGGTTGTTTTTCTTTAAAAGTTTTAATTTTGAACTTATGTATGTATATTTTTTTCAAGTCTACTAAATTGATTGGTACTTCGGGATTTGATTCCTTGCAATCATTCCAATGTTTTAAAATAATGCACTGGATCCTAGGTAACTAAGATCGGGGTGTTATAGGATGAGTCTCTAGTTAAAGATGATGTGTATACTATGATGTTGAGAGGTACAATTACCATTTCTTCATGATTCATGACTTCTTTATTTGATACTGGTTTTCCTCATTCCTTTTTATCAACATTTTTGGTTGAAATTTTGAATCATACTATTGAACTCAAACCTTTTGTAATTTATATTAATAAACCTCTCGGGTTGAATAAATAGAAATGTTTCAGATGAAGCAATTGATCTTTTTCTATATAATAATACGAGTTTCTTTTGTATTTTTTTGGGATATAAAATTTAAAGATTTCATTCATATGATAGATTTGTTGAATTATCACAAATATCATACAAATTGTTATGTTTGACATGTATCCCTTACATCCCCTAATAGAGAGTGCCATGTATTTTAGGGAGAATATGATTAAGTTCAAGTGGATCTAGACCGCATCTTTCGGATCTAGGAAATAAGATATCAATGTTTAGTTTTGAACTAGATTAGGAATCATCTGTTATTGATCTTCTTGTAGTATTTGTTGACTTTACCAACATCTCCCCTTCTGATTTTTCTAGATTCTACTAGTGAGGGAGATAGATTTTTCTATCAACATTGTACCAAGTGACCAACATATTTTTAGCCCCTCTAAAAATATGAAAATATATGTATAAATTATTTAAATAATTTTTTGTATTAATTTATGTCCAATGGATTTATATGAAATATATTGTCTCCTTAGGAAGTTCCAAATCTCTTCCTCAAGTTGTCCAACAGAATAATACACATATGTGTTCAATATAAAAATATCAATCCCATTATGATCAAGAATAAGTGTCTATTTCCGGATATTTATGATTTTATAACTACTTGGAAGAGGATAAGTGGTTCTCAAAAATTCAACTTTGTACTATTTATAACCAATTTAGGAATATGGAGTCTAATGTCCCAAATTCATCTTCTAAGAGTAGGTATGGACAATATGTGTACCTTGTTATGATTTTTGGTCTAGCCAATTCCCCTACTGTTTTTATAAAAATAATGAATAGGATTTTCCATCAGTACCTCAATTCATTAATTGTAGTATTTTTTATGATATCTTGGAGTAATCTAAAACAAGTGAGGAACATGTGTGTGATTTGAGAGAATTTTTTGACATATTGATAAATAAAAAATTTTAAAAAGAATTCTAAAATAAATTATTTTGGATTGATGAGGTAATGTTCATAAGACACGTGGTTTTCAAAAATGGGACTTTTTGTTGACCCTAAAAAGGTGAAAGTTTTTATGACATGGGAGGAACCATGGAATTTCATTGAGATTTAGGGATTCTTGGGCTTGCGGGGCATTACTGATGGTTTGTGAAATATTTATCTATTATGGACTCTTTATTGTGCACTCTCACTTATAAATGATTAAATTTAATATGGGATCCTAAATTTAAGGTTTCTTTAAAAGATATTAATCATCATTTTAATTCAATTTTGGTGTCTAATCTTCCATAATCTAGGCAGGGCTATGTGGTCTTATGTGATGTATTATGTTTGGGATTTATTTTATCATGTAGGGTGATCACATGGTTGATTGTGCTTCTTTTAGTCTTCAACCTATTAGGAAGAAAAATTCCACAAATGATCTAAAACACATTGTAGTTATTCTCACTCTAATGAGTTATTGATATTATAATTTTATTTAATTTGTACAATCTACTCTAATAATAAAATATTGAGTTATGTCTTCTCTTAAAAATATTTAAATCATCAAAAGAGGTGATGGTGGGATTATCAAAAAAATTTCTATGGAATTTATTACACCCCTAGTATGGTTAATTTCAATTTAGATGTCCTATGAAGGAAACATCCATCTAAAACTGTAAATAAATCCTAGGAGAAATGAAATCAGGTAGCTCTATTATTTTATGTATGTGTCATCCCCAGAGGATGATATTTATGTTTTTATGATATTTTAGTTTAAATCCTCTATTATTGAGATTATTATCCAGTAAAAATATCTTGATGATGAGTTTGAAGGAATTATTTATACTTTATATATATGAGAGACCATCAACGATTGATCTCTATATTCTAAGGGTAAATTTTGTTTAGGAACCAGTTTTTTGTTCTATTACTTATTTCAAAGGATTTAATATGGTGTTTTAATTGTTATCATTGTTTATTACACCTAAGAATGATTAAAATATATTATGATATATTGAAATGATTTTTGTCTCTAAGTATGCGACATGACATTATTGATTTTGTTTCTCATTGTTATACCTTTCTGCAGATTAAGGTCGAGCATAAAAAACCTTCATGTTTTCTTCAACCACTTCCTCTGTTTACTTGGATGTGTGATGAGTGATTGATTGAAATTATGGTCTGGATTCCATGTCCACATTGATGAAAGAATATTATTTCAGTGTTGATTGAATGATTGACCAAATCAGTTCACATTATTATGATTTTTATATGAACACTGTATAGGAATTAGGAAATCTATATATACAAGATATCGATAGATTTACTTGAGTTATATCTTCCATATATTCTAATAGGTATCCCCATTTACCTTTCATTTTTTTAAAATTCCTTTAGGAAGTATGGATATCTTAGGTAATGTTGTACATGGTATAACATCCTAAGAAAGGTGGTCAGATAGAATTATATAGACATAATATGGACAAAATTCTTAGAGTTTGTGTCCCTGATGTTGGTGGATCATAATATTTACATTTTTTTATGGATGGGTTTTATTATAAAAATAGTTACAATTCAACCATATATATAGTACCCTTTGATTCCTTTCATGGAAGAATGTGTAAATATCCACATTGTTGGTCATAGATGGGTGAGGATTCCCTTGTAAGATCATGATAATTCTAAGGGAGAACAACAAATAATCATATGTTTCATAATAGAATGGTAATAATGTAGAGATAGTATAAGTATTATGATGATTTTCATGGGAGACCTTTGAATTTATCATTCAACGACTTAGTGTTTTTGAGAGACTCAGATCGGTTGGGCAATGAAAAACCTATAAGATAGGTGATTTTGGTACCTATATACATGGGGCCATTTGAAATTTTATAGAAGATTAGAAAAAGGTAATAGAAATTTCCTTTTCCAACATTGATTGTATTAATCTATTGCATGATTTATGTATCCAGTTTCAAGGAGTGCCTTTAATACCCATCTCAATTCTTGAGTTGGTGGGACCTTAATGTTGAACCATATATGACTCTGAATGAGCATCCAGTTTAGATTACAAATTCTTGAATAAAGTTAATTTTTTAGAATACCATAACCTTGTTATGTATTGATTAGAAACCTTAATTTGAATCTCTAGATTCATGGGAGTGTTATACTTTGATAAGAAAGTAGTGGCCTCACCTCTCCTTGGACTAATTTAAGAATATAATATCTAGGTGGTAGAAATCATTTTTAGTGGAGAGATTATAACATCATGTTACTTAGTTTCATGTATATAACATACTTTATTCTTATCGTGTTTTGGTTTCAAATTGATCTCTACTATTTTCCATAATTTCTTAGTTATAACAATTTATACCAAATTGTTTTCCCCTTTTTAACGATTTTAAAGTGTTGTGGGAGTGTTTTTTTATTCTACTTTTAGTGTTCATGAGGTGGACGAGGTGTTAAAAATGAATGTGGACTTAATCTTGTTTCTAAAATTGATATAGGAGGTATACTAACTCACTTGTTAGGGACACCAACTTGACAAAGTAGGCATAAAAGTGATGATTTTCTATAGTAACTTCATTATCCAATTGGTGGATTGGACAGTGTTTCATGAATTCTTCCTGGCCTACCAGACAAATAATGGGACTTTTAGTGGTCCTTGCACTCATCCAGTCACCATTGGCTAGCCAGTGGAGGTCACCAGGTAGTTGGTGATGCTGAAGAGTCTGAAAAGTTGTAGAGTAGTATCATCTTTTCATTTATTTTAATCACCATTTTAAAATTTAGTCTTCTCCCTCAAATTTCAGTCATCCTAAACCAATTTAGATGATATTTATAGGGTATTTTGTTCTTCCAACATTGATTCTTTATTAATCCAATTTCCATTTTATTTATTTGGTATCTCTATGATTGTTTATCTTAGATCTATGAATTAATTCCTACCTAACTCATGTTACTTATTCATTGAGTTATGATATACCTTTACTTGTTGTTGGATTTGTATTTTTATTTGGAAATCAGGATTCCATAATAACTTATTGATCTTTCTATCCCAAAACGTTTATTTAGAATATCCTAGGTTGGGGGATCATTGATCTTGATATTGAGTTATGTGGTCGCATAATGAAATTAACATTAATTAAAAACATTTATTCCTTTTGAATATAAAATTAATTTCAAGTTGACATAGAATGATTGATTTGTGATTATTGATAATTATTTTTAAATGGCATATTGGGAGTGTGTTGAATCATCTAGGTATGGATTTTGAAACAAATTCTTTCTTTCTGGAAAATTACTTTGAAGTGAATAATGATTTGATGATAGAATTTATGAAATTATGGAATGAATTTATTTATGAAATTCAAATTAAATGATTTTTTTTGAATTTCATTAGTTTCTATGAAATCTAATTTGATGTTGGTTCTTAATTTGGGTTGCATATTTTTCAAACTTTCACGTGGGGATGATTAAATGATTGATTGTTTGAAATGATTTCATAATGGTTGAAATAAAATATGGCCCCTTATATTATTATTTTCGATGAAGTACATGGGAGTTTGGGTAGTTAGGTTAGAAGAACACATATAATGAATTTGTTATCTCTTCCTAGAAATTATTTGATATTACAATGATACAAAAACTAATTGAGGGTCGAGAGACTATTCATTGGGATTTTCTCATATTCCTTAGTCTTGGACCCCAGAAATGTGTTAACACTAGGAACCGTACTTTACTAAGATGTGTGATAATTTCTATAAAAACCTATCTTTTGGTACTTTATCCATAGTATAATGATTGATAATGGATAATTGAATTTAATTAAACATGTCATTGCTATGGAATGGTTTACTCATTTCAATTTTTTATATAAATTCTCATTCATTCATGTTTTGATGAAAATGAACTATTATTTTAGCTTTACTCTATCAATTAAATGTTTTGAAAAGAAACTTTTGAAATTAACTATGAAAATATGTCCATTCCTTGTTTTATTTTTATTTTATCATGCTTGGTTTACATTATATGAATTTTATATGGAATATATGTTGGGTTACTACTGTGTTTTATTAATCACAACCTACTTTCGCCTTTGGTAATTTGTTGATATTTTTATTCTAGGTCCACAGAAAATAATGGAACCCTATGGTGGTTGAGGATATACAAGTTTAATAAGATTTTGGTAGTTTTATATTATTTATAGAGCATGAAATATTTTTTTTGTAAAGAGATTGAGGATGTTTTCATCAATGGTTCAAGTGATATCTTTTATTGAAATTCTGTTTTTGGGACTTGTATTTGTATACTTGTGTTTATCCATTTTTTGGGTGTTTGTAATGTCAAATGTCTATTGATTCTTATTCGTTATTGTTTCCTTGTGAGTTATTATTGTGTTGAAATATTTCCCCCTTGAATGTATGTGATACCCATGAACTAGCTTTCATCCTGTTGGGATCAGGAACGCCCTTCAGGCCATGTCAAGATGATCCATGTACCATTTGAGTGGGTTATCTGGTTAAGTTCATTATAATGACTCCTATATTCAATCAATCGTTGGAGATATTAGTTATATAGTAGGGAAGTTCTTCAATAAAAAATATTATTAAAAATTTTATAGAGTTGATGAATTATTCTAATAATTTTATAACTAATTTGATGTTAATAGAATATAATTTTTGTATATATTTTTAGCCTAAGATCCAAAGAATGTTTTGATTATTTTAAAATATATATATATATATATATATATTGTAGTACCCCAAAATATTTTATGTGAATATTATATTTGATATCATATACAACACAAAACACCGAGCTTAAACAAACAATGAAATATTATTATCTTATGAATTTTAAAACATAGATGTTTAATTGGTAGGTATGAATACAAATAATAACATTATAAAACTCTCTCATAGTTCCTTGAAACGTTTGTTCTAGTATTAAGAATCACTGCTTCTAGGTGGTTTCCATAGGATTTACTCATAGAACCGAAAACATCCAATAGTTCTTTATCAAAAGGGGACCATCTTTCCAAAGGAAGGTGTTCGTTAAGATTTAACTTCACGATTCTTAAGAATGTGCATTGGTCGAGAGGATGTGAGCTCGGACTCATAACATTCATTTTGGGGCGAATTATTGTCTACTATGGGACTCTCTTTGTAATTTTAAGATATTTTCATGAATCCTTGTTAATTCACCATGTATATCATAAATATCCCTTAGAATTTACAATAACTTATTAACATGTGTAATATTTTAGATTCATCAGTAAGCATTCAAGGTTCTTCATTAATGGAAATTCTCATATGTATATGAGGTTTTCAATCAATTGTGTCCTCTAATATAATGATTATAGATTATTTTATTCATTGGAATGATGATACTTGTTTTTAAGCCACTCAGTGGGGAACTATGGAACTTATTGTCATCTAGGAAGAAGAAGGTTTGTTTTGATCTTGGGATCATGCCCATAAGATATGATACCTATATATACTTGTGAAAGGAATAATAACCCTTGTAGTTCAGTGCCATGGAATGTAACACATCATACCTTTTAAGGTCATGTGATAAGGACCTCTAAGAGGAAGGTGATTAGTCAAAACTTAGTGTGGGACTTATGCTGAAGTAGCCCATGGAACTTGGAAAGGATATGGGTTTCTAAGCAGGATCAGACCCTGTTGGGAATATGGAACAAGGAGAACATGTTTGATTCAAGGTGTTGGGTTTGAACCTCAAGGAGGATTCCTTCATATCCCATATGGATGGGAATCAAAGCCCATGTAGTTTGATAAATCCCATATGAGAGTATGGTCTTATGAGTTAGATGAGTTTTGGCTTACATCCTGAAAAGGATTCCTTGATGATTCTGTGTTTAATTTGGGCCTTGATGAAATATTCAACAATGACACTACACACATTTCCTCCTCTGTTGATGGAAGAGGTCATGTAGACCGTGGAAGAGGGCAAGGCGATGATACTTCCCTATGTTCTCTTCACATTGTACAGGGTTCCAATACAAGGAAGAAGAGGTAAAGGTTATGGGATTACACTAGGATGGCTACCCATGGTGAAAAATCCCAATGGGAGAGGGAAAGGTCAATGAAAGTCCTTATTCCCATCTCCCGTTTAGTCTTTGGCACCGAAGAAGAGACGAGGATCAATGATACTACCTCCTGCAACAAATATAGGGGCTTATACCAATATGGTTTCACTAAAATTGATCCTGGTAGGGGAGGGAGACTTCTCTTATGAATTCATGGAAATGAAATGGTGAGTCGTGCATTCCCTACTAGATACCTGAGGTTCTAGGTCATCTATTCAAGAATGGAGAGTCCAGAACCCAAACCCTCATCCAACCTGGGAACTTCCCAAAACTGTTCCTGGGAGAAAGGCCCATGTGAGTGAAGATATACAGACCCACATACATTCCATGAATCACAACCCCATTGTGAAAAAAATTTGGGAAACCTCTGACTGCGAAAATACAAACCCAATTTGGAGACACGATGATGTGCCTTTCCCAAAGGTTTGATAAGTGAGGAGGTTTTGGTGGGGGCTTCAACTTAGTCCCTTACATAAAAGGAAACCAAGGAAAGAGATACCTTTCCATGAATGGATTTTAAAAAGGGTACTTGAGTTGGTCGTGTAGGTCCCTCGCATATGTATGCCACATAGGTACCCCGCGTTGATGTATTGTGTAGGTATACCGTGTAGGTATGGCACACTGGTATGCCGCACAGGTATGAATTATGATGGAAGAATGTTTTTTACATAGGATAACCAAACCTATGTAAAATTTGTAAAAATATTTTCAAAACATGCTTATCCCATTTAATTATCTCTTCTCTCCTGGTTTAGAGAGCTACATGAGACAATCTGAGGGATCTAAGAGAAAGATCTACGCAATGGGAGCTTTAGAGAGTCTTTCAACTTTTTTTAGTCCTCAAATGGGGAGCCCAAGGGATCTATTTATAGGCACAGAAAGGTCCTAGCCAAATAGGTGTTGATCGTGTAAGTCATTTGTGTCGCTCCGCCGCGTAGGTACTCCTCATAGGGGCACAAATATTCTTCCGGCACAAATTTCAACCACATAAATATGTCACGTAGCTCTGCTGCGTAGATCCAGTGCGTAGTTCTGTCGCATAGGACTATGAATCTAGTCTGTCACACATTTCTATTGTGAAGCTCTTTTTGTGTATTTTGATTTTCCTTTGAACTCTTCGAATCATATTTTGGGATTTAAAACATCTTGGGTTCTATTCACAGACTTTTAATTATTTTCATATGTGGTGTCAACAAAATCCCCCCCTCAGGATTGGATCTGAAACATAGAAAGAGGGTCGACTCCTGAGGTTATTGTTTGGGGAAAAGACTATGGATTGATTGCTGAACAGTGTAGGTTTTCCACGCATGTATTTCACGGAGGTATGGCGCGGAGATGTTGCGTGAAGTCCTAGAGCGTAGGTCTTAGTTTTCCTATAAATATGTCTCATCCTTTGCAATTTATTCACTTGTTCTTCTTCGTATTTTAAGGCTCTCATTGCATAGATCATTCGTTCAACCCAATCACATTGTGCTCTCGTGTAATTCCTTTGAAATTTCTTCAAGGTAAAATTATTTAAGCGATGGAGCTACACTAAAGGAATTTATTGAAGGAGTTATGCTAGAATCAATGTCAAGGGACTTAAGTGATGGACCTCATCGAAGGACCTACGCGAACAGTGTCCTTTGTCAAATTTTTTATTTATCTATTTTACAAATTCCAACCTTATAGTGGGAGTTTGGTTATTATTTTTCAAGAAATAATGACTCATTTCATGACCCATACTAAAGAATATAAGGCCCATCAAAATGAAATGATGAAGATCATCATACTAGAATATTATAAAATTATTGAGTGTACTCTTCCTGGTATATGGAAGGGTTTAATCCTATACCAACTTGACTGTCCACAAAGTCCTTATTTACCCTTATACAGGCATGGTCTTTTGTAATATTCCCATGTTCCATCTGTTAAGATGTACTTTCAAAAGAATTGGTTTCTTAAATACTCCAACTATAAATGCATGAATATTAGTGAAATGGGGTTCCAGTACAAGAAGGAATGGTCCTTATTAGTTGCATCCTTCATCATATTGGTTGAAATCGCGATATGAATGTTCATGTTGTAGAGACGAGACCACATTTTTATGATTCCACTTTTCGGTCTTCTCAAACAGATCAGTATAATGGTTGGAAAGAAGATTGGGATTTTCATTCTGGATGAGGTTTCATGCCTAAATCGATGTGGGCATTCTGGGTATGTTGGACTTGTACATAATTTAAGGAAGAGTTATTAGATATTCATATCAATGAATCTTTATGGATGGGGAAAACATATGTTTATAAAAATGATTTCATTCCTGAATTACTAAGGTGATGGAGTCTATAAATGAATTCCTTTCATTTGACGCATGGTGAAGTTGGTATTATTCTCTGGGATATCTACCAAATAGATGGAATTCGCATTATTGGGGAAATTTATGAAGAATTCATTCCACCTGCTACAAAATTGGGTGATGTTACTAGGACAGCACCATTGGCCCATGAATTATTTAAGATAGAGAAGAATTTACCCAAAGAAAACAAAGATATCCATGCCAGAGTGTGGATGGAAGCCTTTTTAGAACCAACAATAGAGAAAGGTCCAAACTGTCTACATCATACTATTTTTCTTTCTGCAGATAACTGGGGCAGTTCAGGCACTGATTGTCCTATGCTGGAAAGAGGTGATTATAAGCACTAGGGATATAAAGTAAAACCCGATGTAGATTCCAATGTGTGCTTAACTGCCTTCCTTTCTATGTGTATAAGCGTTTACTTACTTCCAACCCGTGAATCTAGAGGTGGTGTAAGATCAGGGACCTTCGTCATTGCAGCTAAATTGGTAGAAGAGAAGTATATTGGGCTAGAAACCCTTGTATTAGCAAGAATGTATTATCTCTTGTTTCATATATTTAACGGGAAGTCTCCATTTATAATTGGAGGGCCATTCCAAGTGTTTTGGGGATGCATTGAAGCACATTTGTCTTCATACTCATTGTTGAATTCAGTTAGAGTTCCCAATGGTCGATTCACCCCATTTTTACAGAATTTTTCTGGTATTCAGTCTCTAAACATGATACATGACATGGTGCTGAAGGCATTGAATGTCTCAGGTGAATTCACCTTTATTTATTTTTGTATCCCACCAGTTGGAACATTTATTGATGATGGTAAGGAAAAGAATTATGAGATAAGATCTTATATGACGACATTCATGAATGGAATATTATCAACTATGATTAATGGTGAAATTATCTGTGAGGCTTACGTCCCCTATAGGTTTTCTCTTCAGTTCAGATGTGTTCAGAAATCAAACACTTTTCCACCCACGTATGTCAGACATGAGAAACACCCAATGGTAGTGCAACAATTGTTGATTCTATCGACTTTAGAGGTATCCAAATTGTCGATTACATTACCTCCACCAGAAGCATCGATCGTATTGGAAGCTGGGTAAGCCAAATCTTGGGCTTCTTCATATCCTCAAGGGGCTTTAACAAATGGAATATATTGAGTGGCAGCTACAACGACTGTTTCACATGGAAATCGTGGTATGAAGTCCAAATCCAGTGATGATACATAAGTTTCAATGGTTTCATAACCCTCACAACGTCTTCGCATGAGGTATACCAGGAAGGACATGGTTACATAATTAATACCTCCAACACCATGGTGATCATGTCATTGCCATCAAACAGAGGTTACTATCCCATCTATTTAAATTTCTGAAGAAGAAAGGATGCCTGAAGAATCTCACCAATCATAATTTGTTGAGTCTCCTCCACCATCAACCAAAAATTGATTTAATTATGTGTAACCTTAAGTTATTCATAATTGGGAGGGTTTGACCCATGATCTTAGGGATGAATGGGTATTCATCCAACAAGGCATTTGAATACCGGATATTGGTGACATCAAGGAACCTTCTGATTGCAATCCGGATTGTAAACTGGAAGAAGTATAAAAGTATATTACGGGGCTAGAGGCTTTTATATATTAAATTGATAAACAAAACCTGGCCTCTAAACGAGTATCTCATATGATGGACTTAGGAGTACATAAAGGGGTAATTATCGACTCAGAGGAGGAGTGGGATATTTATGTTAATACTAATAATGTATTTTTGTTTTTTCTTTTTTCTCAACTCTTCTTTGCGATTTATCGTCATTAATACTGATGAAAATGTATTTATGCAGCTCAAATTTAGAGAAGGAAGCTTTGGACGAATTCTAAAATCACCTATGTATTGTCCTATAGGCTCTATTATTGACACAACGAATTATCCTACCAGGTCACCAGAAAATTCTCCAGGAGTAAGAATCAATACTTGGGTAATGGCGATAGATAATCCTAAACCATTACCTCAAGTTTCCCCTGATAATAGGAGTGTCTCAATATCTCCCCATTATTTTGAAAAAAAACAAGAGAGTGATGAGATTGATCTGAAGTGTTCGCCAAAGGAGTAAGTATTTATACTGTCCTTAGGGTATATAATTTGATCAATACACTCTAGTAACCACGTTTTATCCTTTTACAGGATATATGTTTCTCTCCTCTCTCAAGGGATTAAGAGATAATTCTTTGGGACAAGAAAAAGAAACCCTAGGGGAAACCCAGGTTCAAGTTGACGAATCTACAATTTTAGTAGATAAATTGTCAAAATATTCAGTTATACCAACTCCTGGATCTACAAAAAGAGAAGAAAGCCATGGTAAGATTAAATACATTCCTCAGTTGCTTTCGTCAGAGGATCCTTTAATTATCCATATTGATATTCCTATTTCTCCAGAAGAAAGGAGTAAGGACTGAAGACAATCTAAGATAAATACATATGTTGACCCAAACCTTGAAAGACATGATGCTGCAATAACAATTTAAGATCCAACAAAAACAAATTTCAATAGAGCCAATTTGGGCATCAACCAATGCTTGTTGGATACATTAAATGGTGATGATGCTATAACATTCCAGGCTGTATACATTGAAATAATGTACACCCTTAATCCAAATATTGATATTCCAAGTTCCATCAAAGAGTTTGGGGATTTTCACAAGGAATTTCTTGGAATTAAGTCCTTTTTCATGCATTTTCTATACATAATTGTCCTTTAACATGATTCATTACATCAAGGTTAACCTTATGCATCTTTATCTATATAAAATGTCACAAAAGCTCATCAGGAATGGGGTATTCCACTTTATCCTTCTATTGGATCTAGAGAAGAACCTATATAGTATCCTTCATGAAGAGATATTCCAGATCCTTCAAATGTGTTGATTGAGAAAACTTAAGTAAATGCCCCTTCTCAAGAAACATCTGCTCAATATACTGAAGCTGAGAATATAGGGGATGAATCCAATCAAGTAGCAGACTTATTATTGGGTAAATATAATCCGCTGTCTGAATCATATCTATTTCTTCCATTTAAAACTGACAAAGACCATGATTTATCATTTAGGATTATCAGCTCCTAGATCAAAAGGTGAAGATTCTTCTGTCCCAAGATAAGTAGAACAAGGCATCTATTTAAGTTACCTATTTCCATAGTACATTTTACATCATGGTAGTGACTCAGATTCAGACTTAGATTTGAAATATGCTCTTATAATGGCATGTAAGAAGACTTGGCAGTATATCTGGATCATAATTGCTAAGAAGCCTCTTGATGAATTATTGTCCCATTTTTCCAAACTCCCAGCATTATTTTGCATATTGGGATTTGGTGGATTTAATTATCAGCCAGTCTATGATGCCATGACAGAGACTATTCGCTGATAGGAGCAAGAGCATAAACTGTGATAAGATTTTGAAGAGGCTTAACAACTCATCAGTATTGAGGACATTCAAGCTGTAGTATTTGAGGTGGAGGTAAACCATAATAAGAAATCAATCTAAATTAGCCACAAAATTAATGAAACCACGAAGGAGTTGTTATATATTCAACAAAAACTGGATGTTGTTCCTAACAATCTTGAGTAGTTGAATCAAACATTAGGAGAAAACCAATTAGAGGGGATAACTACCATTTCAAATACTAAGGAAGCACTTCATCAGGCAGAGGAGGTTAGAGTTGCTCAACTATCTCAACTTCAACAAGCATCTGATGGGTCTTATACAGTGGTCCAACAAATGAAAAATCATGTGGAGATTTTATTCTAAAACATGATAGAGAGGCTTCATTTGGTGGATGGCCCTCTGATTTCATATGAATGAAATAAATTTTGACTTCAATCATATATTTCTTCATTTCTATTTTTCAGGATTGCAATTTTAAAGGTAAATAATGATAAGGACTCCTTTATATTAAACAATCGTTATTATACTGAAAAAAATGAAGTGGTCAATATTTTCTTATTAAGATGATAGACCTATTGAGCATAATTTGATTATTTCTAGGGTTATATGGATAACCACACAAATTTTGTATCTTTTGGATTCTTTTTTATTTCTCAATATTACCTAAATCATAAAAAAATGTATGTTTAGTGAGTTGGGACTTTACTTTTGTTTAGAATTCCTTCACTAGTTCTCAATCTTATGAGCCCCAAGTCTTTTGTTATTGGTAGTTTAGATTTATAAAAGTTGGACTATAAAGGGATAATATGTAGGGTCGAATAGATTTGACCTTAAATTTTGAAATTATATCTTAAACAATACTCTATGGTCAAGAATTGCCTTAATATTCTTTAAATATTTCCAAGTGGAATCTTGAGTCATGATTTTTATGGTCACCAAATCTAAAACATGTATCAAAATAAGGGGAGTCCTTTCCAATAACTAAATTATCATTATTTTAACAAAACGTGTTTTGGGGTTTGTATTATGTAGGGCCAACTAAGGTATATGTTGTATAGTCAAATAGTGGCATCTCTTGACTAACAATCCATTTATGCAGGAAACTTATGCAAGGCTGCCTAAGGGCACATGTTGAACAGCCAGGAAAAAGAGTACTATGAAGTATAACATTTTTTTGTTGATGGATAGGAGAAAATAAGATTTGGGTGACTCAATACCACAATAGGTGGTTTTTATAAGGAAAGTAATTTTAAGAATAAAAAAGATATATTTTATACCAACATAATTTATGAATAGTAAAACCATTTCTATAAAAAAAATTGTGTATGAGTAATGGTTAAAATTTATCAGAAGGGGGAATTTATGATATCATATTGTGCCATTTTAAGTCATGCAGTGGGGACATTGGTACTACACAGATTTACGTCTTTCAGTGAGGACATTGTGATGTGAAGTTTAAAGTCTTGCAGTGAGGACATTGTACTGTGCAGTTTAAAGTCTTGTAGTGAGGACGTTGTACTATATATTTTTAAGTATTTCAGTGAGGATGGTGTACTATTCTGTTTAAAGTCTTGTAGTGAGGACGTTGGGTGGCTTTAATTTAAGGTATTTATCTTTGACCAAAGGTATAAGAAAACTCTCTTAATTTCTTGATAATTGTTTGGGAAACAAACTATCATATTCAGGTATGGAAGGGAAACTTGTAAAATGTGATTTGGGAATATCTGGAACCGAAGAATGATATGGAAAAAAGGGCTAAAATCATTTGAGGAAGACTTTTTCAAGAACGAAGTTACCATTACTTGACAAACCTATTATAAAGGTTGTATTATGTAGGGACAACTGAGGCATATGCCACATATCCAATTAGTGTCATCTTTTGACTAACATTCCTATTATGTAGGTAACTTACGCAAGGCTGCCTAAGGTCATGTGCTGTATAGTCAGGAAAAATAGATCTCAGAATTTTGACGTTATATTGCTAAAAGTCGAAGAAATTTTAAGGAGATTAAGATTTTTTTAAGCTTAGAGTATGGTTTATGGAGAAAGGTACCTGAATATTGAAAGGGTATTTCAAACAAATATGTCCAAAGAATCAGAGGAAAATGACTTTTATGAAGGTCTGACCCAAACTTAAGAGATATGGTGTATGTAGTTTCAGTTCATATAACTAGGACCAGAAATGGAAAAAATATATAATATGTGGCCAAGTAATTTCAAGGTTATTTCATATTGCTTGAAAATTGGTGAGGGAAATGTGTAAGACATGGTCTTGAAGACTTTCAAATTCTGAGAAAAAAAATGGACAAGTATACTTGAATGGCTATTTTTAAAATTCAAATTCTTGAATATTGTCATCAAAGATTAATGGGGACAATGATACTCTAACCGATAATGAAGTTACTATTATTTGACAAACCTGTTATGGGAGCAGTATTATGTAGGGACAACTAGGGAATATGCTACATATCCAAATAGTGGCATCTTTTGACTGACAGGCCTGTTATGTATGCAACTTATGAAAGGCCGCCAAAGGGAACATGCTACATAGTCAGGAAAAAGAGATCTCAAATAGTAGAAACCCTGTTACCAGAAACCTTATGAAATATTATGAGGATCTGGAAATATTTAAGATTAATAGTGTGAAATATGAAAGGGGATTTTTATCAATACATATGAGAAATATTTGAACTGATATTGTCCATGAGTTTGATTTCTTTTACATAGATCTGACTCATATGTTAAATGGAGACTTTCTTTGTTTCCTCTGAATTAATGTGGTGATATGCAGTTTTATGTCATGTAGCGAGGACATTCTACTATGCAGTTTTAAGTCATGCAGTGAGGACATTATACTATGCAGTTTTATGTCATGCAGTGGGTACATTGATAACCCCATAAGAAATAAAAAACACCTTATTTATATACAGACGTTTTTTACCTAATTCCTACTCCCATGTGAGGTATGATCGGTGTGAGAAACAAGGAACAGTAAGTGTTTATTTTATAATGAAATGGTTATGAAAATGAAGAATAGGGTTATTATATTTCCATGCAGTTTAACGTCATAGAATAATAGAGATAATGAACTGATGTTAAAGAAGATAAATATTGTAACTGGGTTAAGGGATAAAACCCAAGTGTCACTATATATCTTGGTGGGGAAATAATCAAGTCATACAATGTTATTAAAATATTTCCTATACAAATTTGATTCTTATACAATAAATAATGGTTTTATTTATCATAGTTGGTCCCAATATTGGAGATCTTGGCATCTCTATGTATCTCAAAATAGATAATAATCAAGTCATACATAGTGATGTAAACAATGATTCATCACGCTAATCGATATTGACATGAAGAATGGGGGATTTTGACACATTCTGAGAGAACGGTAAATCTTAAGACACAAAATGGTATAAGGACCAAATCATATATCTGAAGGAAACACTATTTATATATCTGATTCATATACAGGAGCACAAAAGAAAATAATAAGATTTTGTGGTTTTGGCTGGGCCCAAAATTAGAGATTTAGGCATCTCTATGTATCTCATTGAAAATGAGAATCAAGCCATACGTAGTTCATGAAACATGGTATTTATGAAGATCTGACTCATACATAGGAAATAGAGGGACTCTTATACAACTAGAGAGTAGTGATGATTTCAATGATATTTGTTTATGGAAGCTTCTAACGTCAAATAGAGAGAACGTTAGTTGTACAAATTATGTCATGTAGTTTAACGTCATGCGACGAGAATGAAGATGCTATTCATTTTAACGTCATGTAGCATGGAAACTTATAGTTATTATACAGTTTAATGTCTTGAAACTAGGACATGGGGGTTGTGCAGTTTTATGTCTTGCGGCAAGGACATTGTAATGTTCAGTTTAAATTCATGCAGCGAGGATGAAAATGTGTAATTACACAATGTATTTCTTCAAGAATCTCACATTTTTTGGAGTTTTAATAAGCTCTACGTCCATTGAGATTAAGGCATAAGCTCTATTTGATTAGACCTTATGTATAGAATAAGGTCCTTCCCACTTTGGCTCATTTTTTGGAGGTTTCCTCCTTGGTATCATTGGAGTCCTAAGAACCAATACCAATTCTCCTTGAAGAAATGAATGGAGTCGAACTTTCTTTTTAAAAGTCCACACTATTCTATTCTTCTAGACTTCTAAATGATGAAAAGTATGCAATATTTTATCCTATAATCATTCCAACTCATTGAACCATTTATGAGATATATCATCTGTAGATAACTGATCACAGATGGAACTCTAAGTGAATGAAATTTCATTTCAATTGGTAAAACTACTTCGGTTACATATACTAATGAATAAGGAGTTCTTGGGTAGTAGTATGGGTAGTTTTCTGATAATCCCCTGAAGCATTAAAAAGTTTATTAGTTCATAATTTCTTATCTTTATCCACCATATTCTGGAGTATATTTGATAGGGTTTTGTTGAAGGCCTCTATCTGTCCATTGGTCATCACATGATAGCGAGATGAAAGGTTAGACTTGATATTATGTTCCTGATATAACTTTTTTACTTTAGTAGAGAAAATATTTGTGCCATTGTCCATTAAAATATTATGGGGGACACCAAATCTATTGATGATATTAGTTTTCAAAAAAATAACAATGCTTTTGGCACCGACTTCCTTGAGAGGTATTTCCTCAGTCCATTTAGAGAAGAAGTCACTAAGAGTGATAATATACTTGAACTGCTTAGTCAGGGCTGGAGGATAAGGACCTACTACATTAATTCCCCTTGTGTCAAATGGTCAAGATTATTTAGCTGTATGTAGAAACTTTGGGGGTTGATGAATGAAGTTGAAATGTACTTGGAAGGGATGACATTTTTTAGTGAAATCTATAAAATCTTGCATCATTGAAGGCCAAAAGTATCCAATCCTTCGGAACTGATCAGAGAGTATGTTCCCGAATTTGTGGGCACCACAAGCTCCTTAATTTACTTTTTTCATGATAGTTGTGGTCTCTTCTCCATTAATACATTTGAAAATAATTCCATCAAAGCCTCGCTTGTTGAGGATCTTCTGGTGGTCTGGACTATCATAAAGAGTGAAATTGGCTGCTCGTCGTCGGATCTGTTCTTTCTCAGCCTTATCTAGTGAAAGTACCCCATTTTGAATATATTTCATGATAGATGTTCTATATCTCATGGTACGAACTTATGGTTTAGAAATAGGAAACTTTTCATTAAGTTATTCCATTATGGTTTGAACAAAAGGTGAGAACATACGACGATGAGATATGATAATGACTATATAATCTTGATTTAGATCTTCCAAGGTTGTAGCTACATTATCCAGTGCATTAGCCTGAAAATTTGGTGATCGCGGGACATAAGACAATGTCATCTCTGTGGGAAATTCAGCCCGTAATCCTCTGACGTAATTACACAAAGGAATTCAATCTTCTTTTCTGATAGAATATTCCCCATTGATTTGTTTCATTACTAATTCTGAATCACCTTTTATATTTAAATGATCCATTTGTACCTGAAGGACCAATTCCAAACCTAAGATGAGAGCTTGATATTCTTCTTCATTTTTGGTACCACCTTCTGATAATAGGAAGGAATAAGAAAATATTGATTTTTCTAGGGAAATAAAGACAATTACTAACCCAAATTTGTAGAATTTAGGGTTTTCCATTCTATTTCTTATTGGAATTCTAGAAACACCATCAAAATACATTTCCCATATTTGGGAATTATCTTGAATAAAGAAGACCTCTTCATCAGGAAGTTCAGTATTATACGATGTATCTTCTGCATATGGATGCTCAGCAAGGAAGTCAACCAGAGATTGTCCTTTTTTTCTTTTTGAGGCACAAATTGGATATCAAACTATTTCAAAATAATTGCCCACTGTGCTAGATAACCTGTAAGAATAGGATGACTGAGGATAAATTTGATTGGGTTGTTGAGAGATACCAATTAGACCTCATGGGGTTGCAGGTAGTGCCTCAATTTCTGTACTGCAAAGATTAATGCCAGGAAGCACTTTTCAATACTTCAATATCTCGTTTTTGTATCATGTATGGTTCGACTGAGATAGTAAAGGTTTTTTTCATTCCCAGCATCATCCTTTTGGGTGAGGAAGGCACCTAGTGATTTCTTTAAAGTTGTCACGTAGAGAATAAGTGGTATTTTTTTAACAGGTGTCATTAATACTGGTGGGCTCAAGATATATTTCTTGAGTGTATCAAATGATTCTTGGTAGTCTTTGGTCCATTGGTAGGTGACTACCTTCTTCATTAATCTGGTGAAGGGAATACATTTTCCTTCCAAATTGGAGATAAAGCGCCGAATATAGGCCAATTTTCCTTGAAGTCCTCTTAATTATTTCAAATTTCTAGGAGGTTACATACCTAGGATTGATTTTTTTTTCTCATGATCTACTTCGATAACACGATGGCATACAAAGAAGCTAAGAAACATTCCTAAGGTTACCCTGAAATCACATTTCAAGGGGTTCATCTTCAAACTGTGTTGCCGAAGATTATTGAATATGGTTTCCAAATAAGCTAGGTGATTGGAAATTTTTGTAGATTTGACTACCAAATATCCCACATAACATTCAATAAATATTCCTATGAAGGGTTTGAAGATATTGTGCATGGCACGTTTGTATGTTGCACCTGCATTCTTTAATCCAAAGGGCATTACCTGATAGCAAGACACATCTTGATGGGATATAAAGGATATATATTCTGCATCGCATGGGGCCATTCAGATTTTATTATTCACATAGTATCCATCCATGAAGTAAAGAGCTTCATAGCCAAACGTTTCATCAGTTAGAAGCTTTATAATCGGAACTAGAAAATCATCCTTAGGACAATGATGGTTAAGATCTATAAAATCAATGCAGACTATAATTTTTCCATTCTTCTTTTTAATTGGGACAATATCGTCCAAAAATTTAGGATAGTAAACTTCCCTAACAAAGTTATCCTTTATAATCTTATCATCTTTAACCTCAATTTTAGAGGCATGAGTTAGGTGTGATTTTCTTGCTGTTTTCATAAATCGATGATGTTCTTCTGGAAAACCCAAATGATGGGTGGCTACATTAGGATTAATACCTGGCGTTTATGTATAATTACAAGAAAATATATCTTTATGTTTCCTTAGTAATGAAGTATAAACTTATTTATATTTAGAGGTCATGGACGCACTAATTAGAGTGGGGCGTGGATCTTCTTTTGTACCCAGATTTATTTCTCTGAGCTCATCCATGGTGGTAGAGACACCCTCTTAAAATTCTAGAGGAGCATACTCAAGATCTTCCTCTTCTTCTTCATTATGTATTACCTCATCTATTCCCACTTTCGTAGTATATGACAAGGAAAAACTCCCAGAATTATGGGTGGAATTAGTACTTGAACATCCCGAAAAAGAGGCGACCATATATAATCCTACGGATGAAGAAGGGTCTTCCTATGGTAATAAAGAGGGATTAATGGATTGAGAATCAATATCTTTATATTCCTCTATAATTACCATGATCTACTCTGTTTGATGAAGTAGAGGCTTTTTTTAATTAAATGGATGAAATGAAAACATCTCCATTTAGAATTCCATCATTTCTTGGTAAATCAACTGTTTCTTCCATGTTGTCAGACTCTATTGCTGTAATTGACATTATAGAATTTTCTAGATGAATTATTGAATTTGGGTTTACCTTTTCAATTTTATATATGGGTAGCATATAATCTATACTCAAATGAATAAATGTATTTTCTGGGATCTTTTCTAGCATATTTGGAGCATTAACTATGTTTATTTACTTTTTTATTGGCTTCGTTCCTTTTGTGTGATAAAACTCTACCTCAATGTATTGAGATTCACATGTTTTGAACAGAGCCTTGTGGCCATACAATGTCCCGATTTGACCATTGAAACAATACTTAAGAAATTGGTGGTATTAAGAAGGTATGGTTGCATGTTGATGCATCCAAGGCCTTCCAAGCAGAATATTGAAGGTTGTGTCCTAACTAACAACCATGAAATCTGAATTAGACATAAGGTCTCCAAACAAAGTTCTGAGTGTAGTTTCACCCAGAGGTTCTTCTTCATTCTTTTCATATCCTTGCAACATTAATGTCGAATGAGATAAGTTATATTTGGTTAGGCCCAATCGATGAAGTGTACGAACATGAATGAGGTTGACCCCAGAGCCATTATAAATGAAGGATCATCGGATGTCTATGTCATTATCCTTAACATAAATGTACAAAGGTCTGATATGTCCATGCACAACATCATCTTCATCTTCATGTGTAAAAGATATGACTACATGACATTCTGCAAGATCGTTCTCTATACGGTAAACCTCAACAGTAGTGACTTCAGTTTCAAACTCTTGAGTACTTGACAAAGCCTCACTGAGTGATTCTTGAAGATGTTTTGATAGATTCAAAGAATCCAGAATTGATAACATGGCTGGTACATGGGCCAATTGTTTCAATACATCATACTTTTGGTCCAAAGGTCTGCATCTCCCACCAATGGGGATGTGGTTTTTCAAGTTCTTTAGAAGTTGATTCTTCTGATGTAGACGTACTCTATGTCGTAGTAGAATATTGAAAAACTCATGGATTTGAAAAATTAGACTGAATATGTCAATTAATTTGTTGAGAAGAAGACTTTGTGGCTTCTAATAGGTCTTCAAAAATAATTTTCTCAGAACCAACCCTATCTTTTATGGAAGAAACTTCTTGTTCCTGTTGATCCCACTGAAGGGCTCTTCCATGAGTTTCTTCCGCATATATTGTTTGAGTAGAGGTAGAGTAAAAATTATGGTTTCTGGAATTCCCACATATTCCCACATATCCTAGACCTTGGCATGTTCCTCTTATTACCCAATTGGGTTCAAGGAATTATGGCTCATTATAATCAGAATCAATATTGGCGTAAGGATATATTAAATGGATAACATTAACAGAACCAAAGATAAATTCTTCATCTGAAAAAGATTCTTCTTAACAGGTCAATCTTGGTTGTGCCATTTAGAAGGGCAGTGTCCGTGCTTTTGAAATAGATGGCATAAAATCTTCCAGGGTCAAGGAAAACTTTTCCCTTGACACAAGCTCATCTTCTTTCTGACTTCTCTTTGTCTTTATGATCAATTCTCTTCTTTGAGGAATGGCCTCTTGATGAAGATGGTTTTGTTGTGGTAGGAGTGGTGGAAGACACAATTGGTTGTTTTCAACTGTGTTCATAAAATGGAATGAGTCCGGTTGATTATTTTTCCGATCATCCAGTCATCATATTTCTGCACATTTTTACTTTTGTATTATTTCCATTCACCCTATTCCTCTAGATCGGTAGCAGTAACACATGCAACTTCAGCTGATGAAATTTTAAATTTTACATTCCCAAAGTCTTTTATATGTTTCTATAGGTATTTGAAAATTAAACACTCTTGAATGGGGTATCCCAACATCTGGTGAAAGAGACAATAATTCGGAAGATCTTCATCTTCGTATTTATTTGGATTTTTTGGCCTTGAAATTGAACCAAATTGTTTTCTAAGGAATAGATGAAGTAACCAGAAACTTATTAATTCCTGAAAGAATAAACATTGTTGTTTAATCCCTCGAAATGTTTCTGACTTTAATCTCTTTGTTCAACTTGACGAGATGATCATTGCTGATGATTCTTAGGAGGCGGAGCCCTTCGGTGTGATGAGGGTCTTGAAGTAGAAGCAGGTACAGGTTCCTATTTGAGTGTGACTATAGCAGATGCTGCTTTTCCTATCCTCCTCCTGGGAGCTGATGGAATTACATGAGTTTTAGCCTTAGTTTCTATAATAGAGTCTTCTATTTGTTGAGAAATCGAATTAAGGTCTCAAAACCCTCCTTTGTATTTCACAGGGATCAATGGTGTGGGTAATTCATCACGCAACTTTTCCACACAAATTGGTAGAAACTCTTCTTGATGGAGTGTTAGACTTAAGGAATATGTAAATCATTTCCATCATGTAATGAAATATGAAACTATTTCATTCTCCCTTTGTTTACAATTGGTAAGATCAAAAATTTTCTTCATTGGTAGTGTTGATCTAAATTGAAGAAGGAGTTTCTGACGTAGATTTTACCATCCAGTAATTGGTCAAGATTGTAAACTTTTATACCAGACAAAAGTTGTTCCTTGTAATGACTGCACAAAACACCTAAGCATAACTGCTTCATGTTGTTGAGAAGTTCCCATCATGGGATCACAATAAGAAACAAAATGTGTTAAGTGTTGTTCTGGATCTCCCGAACCATCCACTATTGGGAATGTGGTATCCACAGAATTTGGTGTGGGAGAAATTACATCCACTGATTTAGGGTAAGCTCTATTTTCTGGATGAACTAGTGCACACCATTCCTCTATAGCTTCCAATCAAGTCATTAATGCCTCAATTGTTTTTATAAACATTCGGGGAACATCCAGATGAGTAGGACTCTGTGCAGGTATAGCAACTTGATCTTGATTTGGTGCAAAAACTGGCAAAAACATTGATGGATATGCTGATATCTGCCATGGAAAACCCATGGGAACAAGCCCATCAAGATGTATATAGTCCTTCCATGATTGTGTACCCAGTGGAGGGAGTTGATTATCTGTATCTGTAGTTACTAAAAATACTCTTTATTGAGGAGCTCCTAAGGGATCTAAAAGTTGAGGACTTGTCTGGGAAGTACGTCTAGCAGAAATGTTGTTTTGGAGTAACTCTGTATTGAGTACTTTCAACTTCTTTTATTTCCTATTCTTTCTGTGCAAATCTATCTTCAAGTGAGAGAGATTGACCTTATATAGTGGAAAAGTGAGATGCAATCTGAGTTTTTCCTTTTCCCTTGTTAAATGCCTTTCGGAGAGGGGGGAGTCGGTTATTTGAAGGCATACCTAGATTCTGCTTAAGCCTCTGATTTTGGGTGCACACACCTTCTGCATTTTACTCAGTGTTTATCGTATTATGGATAATAACATCATATTCTGATTCCCCAGAACTAGACTTATTTTCTGGAGGATCTTCTGCAATGGTGTTAATGACATTTACTGATTCATAATGCATCAATGGTATTCTATCATTATTTCTACTAGATCGTATTCCTTTGTGTATTTCATGAGACTTTATTCTCCTATATGAAGAATTCCTTGAAAATGTTTGGTGGATAGTAACCTGAAGGGAGTCCTTATATGGTTCAATTGTATGCTTTCATTATGGCATCTTCCCTAATCAAGAGAAAACAGACTTTCTTTGAGGAGGGGATTGTAGATGTGAAAAATCCCCCATCCCTTTAGGTTGGGGTTGTTCCTGTTATTCTTATTCATATCATTTAACGTTGATTAATGAATTTGAAGGTTGAATTAAATGATCCCCCAGCCTTGAAAGATGGGGTGATTCTTGAACTATTATGGCTGAAATTCGTGCAACTTCTCTTCTGATTTTGCGGATTTTTGATTGAAAATTAACCGAGTTCATCATCTGATAATCATTTAACTCACATATTTCGTAAGATCACATGTTATTTCAGACATTTTAATTCTATGACTCCGACATCCTCTAAACGGGATGCCTTCTCAAGATTCTCATATGCTTGATGTAAAAGTAACTCTCAACAACTTCTTTTCATTGGGCCTGATTCTAATGAGAACTGGTTGAGGCATGATCTTGAGTGTACATTTTATTACATACAAAACCTATTTATTGTGGATGACTGTGGTCAATAACATTACATGAGAACACTTTAGGTGGACTCTTCTGATTTTAGAGTGTAGTGAAATGAAATGCTTTATATGCACCCCATCCTCTGATACGAATACTATATGGGAAATACGAAATTTACTAGCGTAGTCTCTTTAGAGCATTAATACATGCAAGCTTTAGGGTTCTTTGTTTTTTTCAACCATTGGATGTTGGGAAACTAAGAGAGATGCCAAGTCAATTTTTCACTGCAACCCTTCTATTACCTTTACATGATTTTGATATTCATCATTTGGTAATACTTCAGTTTTCAAATGACAAATATTTTTTCATAAGTTGAGACAAATGTCATAAATGCAATCTTTTATCATCAATTCTGGAATGTTTATTGAGAATTTTCCCAAGTCCAGAACATGACTAGTATTTCTCCTTTAGCTAATTGTTTCCTCATGTTTAACATATCTTTATCATCTTTCACTAGAGGTTTCTTCACCTGGTCTGACCAAAGTGGATGCTCTGTATTAGAAGACAAATGACCCAAAAGAGGTTCGTATAATGAATATTCCCTTAAGATGTTTTCTGGTTGAGAAATTGTTTCACCTATAATTGACAAGGCATCATACATGACTGGCCTTGTGTTTTAAAGTGTCTCGAGATATAAGGGATTTCTCATTGATACATTGTCAATTATGGAATTGTCTTGAAAATGTAAAATACTACTATGGAGAGGACTTTCGTAGTGAATTCCATCTTGGGGAGGATCACTATTATGGATTATAATAAGGGATAAATCTTCTTGCTCCATGGTCTTCTGGCCACACTGAGGGTTGTCGTGGCACTCATACAGAGATAAGCACTCTAGATTGACCAAATTTTCATCAAGCAAGCCTTCATGATGAATTTTCTGACAAAGAAATCTATAATTACAACTACCACACTCAAATTATTGTAATAAAGGGTAGAATCATGAGCTGCAACAGATAAATTTCTGAGGGCTTCAAGAACTCCATCATTTAGAGGAGGCAAATTGTAGCTTGAATCTTGATTTTCCAATAGTTCTTGGCAAGGCTTCTTCTTGGATGTTCTCTTATAATTAGTTGGGGCCACATTCTGGGAAAATTCATTATCATGGGAAGGTATATGTACTAACCATGTATTGGTTACTGGAATACACTTATTACCTCCAATTGGAAAAGGTATATGTTCCCGATATTATTTTCTATATGATATGGGGTAGTATACCCCATGAACCTCCTAGACTGGAACAGAGGTGTGTATCTACTTCGAGATGGCATGCTGATGTGTCATCCCATGTGTGGGGACAGATTAATGTATATGTTCCCATGATATTTCTGAAGTAGTTATTAAAATATCCTCACATGCTTCCAGAATATGGGTAGGGATATGTGTTTGCCCTTTCACCATTGATAAGATGTGTTTGGTGGATTCAGCATTCGGAATAGGAATATATGTCCATTCCATATCTGGAGTAGTTTTATGTGCCTTATCATGTACTCCATTTCCTATAAATGAGTATTGATAGTACTCATGCATGGGGGAAGAGAGTTGGGTCTACCCCAAATTTGTCGTCAGAGCTTTCCGAATGACTTATCAGGGTGCTACTAAACAATATGGTTGGGATTCTTGATGAACATTTCCAGGTTTATGTGTCTATTGGTTGTTTCCAATCATGTGTGCCTGATAGACTTCCTTCAATATTGGTAAATGATACCATTAACAGAATTAGTGATTGTAAACAGGTGTATGTTCTTGTTTTCCAGTTTCCACCACATTAGATTGGTGAGATTCTTTAAATGCAGTCAAATGAGCCTGTTGACTGGATGATAACTTGTAAGCAGGTGTATGTGCCTGTTCACAGTACTCTGCTGGGTTTATCTGGTGGGATTGGTGAATTACTATCATATGAGCCTGCTGTGCAGCAAAATTAAGACGGACGGGTGTATGTTCCTACTCGTTGTTTGCCATCAAATTAAATTGATGGGATTTTATGGAAAAGGAAGAGGTGAGAACCTACTCCCTGTTAACCGTACATTGTCCCTGGTGGTTTTTCTTGCATTACCAAGTCTAAGAAACTTGGGCCAAACATCCAAAGGCAACACCCCCATCATGTTGGGAGTACACTACTGCATGATTCTGGTGACGATTGTTGGTGGGAGTCCTTGGGAAGGACTCCTATGTTCTTTAATTGAGTATTTTAGTGACCTCTTGATCTACCTACCTATAGTATGAAAGGTATTGATTGTTTCTTTCCATGGATAATGATCCAAATGGTTAGATACAGTGGTTAGGACCTTTTTCTTCTTGATCATTGGTCATCATTTGCTAGGTGATCGAGCATTGTTGTTGACCTGGAGGGCCTGTCGAGCTGTCTCCAAAGTCAGGATTGTACCATGCTGGCGATATTCCTTTACCAACACATAATAGACCCAACTTTGAAGATGCTAGGTTGGTGAAAACGTTCTTCCCATGGATGGAGATCTAGCTTGAGCAGCGGTCAGGAAGTTCACATATGTCATCTTGGAGAAATCCATATTTGGTATGAAGGGAATTTTGAGAAGAAAAAACCTTGAAAAACAAAAACAAACTACATTAAAACTAAATTTTTTAGAATGATAAATGTGCAATTGATTCCTTTGTCTATCCTTCCATTATCAATTGATAGGGTCCTAACAAGTGGGTAACATTATTAACTTAGTTAAGGATTCAAGTCAGGTTCACCATTCTTGTTTCATATTTCCTTGAAATGTGTGTTCTAGTTTTACAAATCGATGTTTCCAGGTGGTTTCCATTAGATTTATTCATGGAACCGGAAACTTACAATAGTTATTTATCCAAAGGGGACCTGCTTTCCAAAGGCTGGTGTGTGTTAAGTTTTAACATTACGATACTTAATAACATACACTGGTCGAGAGGATATGAGGTTAGACTCATCACACCCTTTTGGGGGGAATTATTGTCTACTCTGGGACTCTCTTTGTAATTTTATGATATTTTCATGAATCCTCATTAATTCACCAAGTATGTCATAAGTATCCCTTGGAATTCACAATCACTTATTAATAAGTGTAAAATGTAGAATCATCATTATGCACTCAAGTTTCTTCATTAATTGAAATTCTCGTATGTATTCAAAGTTTTCCATCAATGGTATCCTCTAATATAATGATTATAGATTCTTTTAATCATCGTTTGGATGATACTAGTTTTTAAGCCACTCATTGGGTCACTCTAGAACTTATTGTCATCTAGGGAGACAGAGGTTTGTTTTGATCTTGGGATCGTGCCCATAAGATGGGATACCTACATATCCTTGTGAAAGGAATCAAAACCCTCGTAGTTTTGTGCCACTAAATTTGTCACGACCCGTCCTCGGGGCCCGTGCCGTGACTACCCCAAGCCCGCCTTCCATAGGCCAGGGGCTGGCGACTAGCACCAAAGGCGTAAAATCCCGATAACTGGGAAGGCATTGCCTTTATAAAGAAAACAAGCACCACAGAGTACAAGCGGAAGTAAAACACTAAGTACAAAAAGAAGAGCTGAAAAGTAAAAAGGGGCCGGAAATACAAGCCCAACTGTAAAGTACAACTCGAAAGGGAAAACAGCGACTGAAAAGTAAAGCTGCTACGCTGAGATGTCCACTGGAAATCCCACCTGAAGGGTGGGTACAGATAGCTCCTCTGCTCCTCGGGTCCCGCCATCCGCTCCGAGTATGTCCCGCCTAGTGGTCCACCTCCGGGTACCGCCTCGTCGTATAGTCCACCTCCAGGTACCGTCCAGTCCTCGAACCTTCGGCTTCTGTCAGCACTGTCCGTCGTCTGCAACCAACACAACGAGGTGTGGGCATAGCCCGTGCAGGGGTGAGTATAACGATACTCAGTAGGGACCCCAAGACCCTCAAGGTCTCACTAAAACCAACAAGGATAAACACAAGAAGATCTCAACAGATAAACTCTACTTAGGTATATGCCCATACATATACCTAAGTTATCAAGTAACCCATCTCAATCATGAGGAAACACAAGGATTGTGAAAACGACGGATAACCACTACCCGGGTATATGCCCATACATATACCAAAGTTAGCAAGTGACCCATCTCAATCATGAGGTAAACACAAGGTCAAAAGTCTCAGCTCAAACCAGGATTTTCATTATCGAAATCGTAACTGCTGAAGAGCTCCGTCTCTAGAGTGTACAGTGGTCCTGTCACGACTCCGAGGCCGCCGCTCACTAACCTAAGACTGCTGAAGTACTCCTCCTGTCGAGTACTGCGGGTCTGCTGCCAACTACCAGGCGCTCCGTCCGCTGAGGGTCTGCTGCCAAATACCGGGCGCTACCCAGATAGCCTACTGAGGTACTCCTCCTGTCGAGTACCGCGGGTCTGCTGCCAACTACCAGGCGCTCCGTCCGCCGTGGGTCTGCCGCCAAATACCGGGCGCTCCGTCCACTGGGCTAGTCGACTCACTCCAAGTCGAGTCGGTCAAGCAGTCGTCAGGTCTCAGCCGGCTACACGGTCTCCGTACTCTGCACGCTCGTCTCCGGGAGGGTCCGCTCCACGAGCTATTGGTCGATACTCCAAGTATCACAAAGTCCCGCAAAGAAGTATCTCAAAAGTCCGTCTCGTCACAGGGGTCTCAACGCAACAGACGGCGCCTCTATCGGACGCCCGGTCTGTGAGTTATTAGCCTTTTCGTCCCAGGGGCCCGGTTGGTTTCGAGTGCGAACCAATCCCGGCCGTATCTCAACTGTACCCCGAACTCCCATAGGGTATACTCAAAGGGACCGTTACTCAACGTAACCACCAACGTCGCTGACGGTTCGTCAAACGGACGTCCTGTCTGAAAGATATCAGCTTTCCCGTTCCAGGGGCCCGGTTGGATTTCGGGTGCGATCCAACCCGGCCACTACTAACTGTATCCAAAACTGGGGCGAAGGATACCAAAAGTTCCGTATCGTAAACAGGAACTCAACGCAACAGACGGTGCGTCGATCGGACGCCCGGTCTGAGAGTAATTGGCATTTTCGTCTCCGGGGCCCGGTTGGTTTTTAAGGCAAAACCAACCCGGCCGTACTCCACCTGCGTCCAAACCTCGGGCGGAGTATGCCAAAAGATCTGTCTCACTAAGAGGAACACAACGCGACTGACGGTGCGTCAATCGGACGTTCGTAGCTCAAGATATGAGTGTTTCCGCTCCGAAGGCCCGGTTGGTTTCGTGAACGAACCAACCCGGCCGAACTCAAAGTAATCTGAAACCTTGAGTGCGATATACCGAAACGACCGTCTCGATCCAAGGATCGCTTTGCCGTAGACGGTTCGTCATTCGGAGGTCCGAGGCTCAAGTTATGAGCCAAAAACCAATTCTGGTTCGAAACGGGGGGGTCCGGGTCCGGGCCGACCCGGCCCGACCCCCCCCCCCCCCCGGGGGCGGCGCGGCGGCCGGCGGCGGCGGGCGGCGGCGGCGTGGCGGCGGCGGCGCGGCGGCGCGGCGGCGGGCCGCGGCGGCTGCCGCTGGCGCCGCACGAGGATGGCACGCGGGGGGCTTAAGCCCCCGCTTCTTCAATGTGGCGCGGCCTTTGTGTCGCGCCCAAAAAAAAAAATTAAAACGCCCCCCACACGTGGGGGGCTTGCTGGAAACGAACCGGGGGGCTGCTGCCCCCCCCCCTCCTTTAAAGAACCCCCCCCCCCCCCCTCATTAAGAGGGGGGTTTTGATGAACCGGCCGGGGGATTTATTCCCCCGGTTTTATGACATCCGGCCGGCCAGCTGGCCGGCCGATTTTTACCAACGGGACCGGAAATTCCGGTCCCGCCTTCGACTTCCGACGTCGGCGGCCCGGCCGCCGGTCTTCTCTTCCGCCGCGGTCTCCTCGTCCCGCCGCGGCCCGGAACCGGCCGCGGCGTTCGTCGTCCGGCGCGGTGCGACGGCACCGCACCCCTTTGCCGTGCTTTGATAATCATTCAACGCGGCGCGACGGTGTCGCGTTCTTGAAGATTCTTCCTTGACGTGGCGCGACGGCGCCGCGTAAAATATTTGCACGATCATCCGCGTGGTGCGACGGCACCACGCCACTTGCTTTCTTCCGCAAAATTAAACAACATGAACGATGGAGGGGGTTCGGCCGTGTTCATGCGGTCCGACCCCCTCACGTTATGCAATAACGCATCTTAAAATTAATCAACATCCCCACGTTAGTTATACGATCCATGAGCAAGAATGAAATAATTAAATATTAAAACAACAACCCCTACCTCGGTATAAGGTTCGAAGATTGTGAACGTTCCGCGGAAGACAACGTCGCGGAGGTCGGGCGTCGCGGTCGTCGTTCGTCAAATTCGACGACGAAGAGGCGCGTCCGAAGAGGCACGTCGTTGGCGAATCCTTGTACGCCGACGAAGGTTGTCCGAGGAAGGTGCGGTGTTCTCTCTCGTTGACACCGAAGACGAAGAAGAGCGGAGCGGCGTTCTTCGTCGGAACTTGAGCGTTCTACGTCAAGTCTTGAGGAAAGTCAAATAAAAAGGAAACAACAAACTCAAGAACCCCTACCTCGATAGTCGCACATTGACGGAGTCGTGGAATATCGGTGTCGATTCCTTTGACGTCGGAGGAAGAGTCGTTGTCGATGGCGTTCGTCGCGGAAAAGATGATGCGGAAGAAGAACGTCACGTCGCGGATATGGCGTCGCGGAAAGACCGTGTTCTTCGGCGAAGAAGTTCTTCGTTGAAGAACGGCGTTCTTCGTGTTCTTCGTCAAGGTTGAAGAAGAAAGAGAAAAGCTTCCAAAGCTCTCAAGAAATCCTCCCAAGGTGGTAAAAGAAACTCCTAGAATAATATAAGCTTTAACTTATATTATTACATAACTTAACCACAAGAATTTGAAAGGTTTGAAATTCAAAAAGGGTTTAACTCCCTTAATTAATTAAGTAACTTAAGCCATTAAAAGAGGCGTTAAAGGAGTTGGGAGGATTTGAAAGGTTTAGGGGTTCGTGTGGGCCCCACCACACTTAATCCTCCCAAGGGAGGTTAAGTGGGTGTGGGTCCCACTTCCAACCACCTTTGGTAGGTTTTTAACAAGTTATAATAAAATTTGTTCTAAACAAATTTTATTTAACTCAAACTAAAAAAACTCCTGAAATTAACTTTCAACCCGCAACAAACGCAACTCCCGAAAAGGTCTCTTTAAGCGAATATCGGCGCTGCGAGTTCATCGGTGCCCTCGGATTTCAATTCCGAGCACCGTATCAAAAGTTAGAAAAACCCGCTCGTTCGTTCACTGAACGTACCCGAGCCAAACTTCGGAAATTAATTCCGGGCACTCCGGGCCTCGGAATCAGGTGCCGTCTGAAACCGCGCTCTTGTAAAATTCTAAAGAAAATTAAGAAAAAATTTCCCTTGAATTTTACAGGTCTTTACATTACTCCCACCTCAGGACTTTACGTCCCCGTAAAGATACATCAAAAACTAGGGAAACAAAGAGGGTACTGAGCACGCATCTGAGCCTCCCGCTCCCATGTGCTCTCCTGGAGATTCCTGTGCCGCCATCTGATGCGCACATGAGGAATCGTTCGCCCACGCCGGACCCGCTCCTGTCGATCCTCTATCTCCACCAGGACCTCCGTAAAAGTCGCCCCATCGTCAACGTCAAGCTCCCCATGATCAAAGATGTGCGTCGGGTCGTGCACGTATCTCCTCAGCTGAGACACGTGGAAGACGTCGTGCACCCGGTGTAACTGAGGTGGTAGAGCCAGGAGATAAGCCACCTCACCAACCCTGCTAAGGACCTGGAAGGGTCCGATGAAGCGCGGAGATAACTTGTCGCCTCGGCCAAATCTCCGAATACCACGTCGAGGTGAGACCCGTAAGAAGACGTGGTCACCATCCTCGAACTCTAGTGGCCTCCGCCTCCTGTCAGCGTATGACTTCTGCCGGCTCTGTGTTGTCCTCATCCGCTCCTGGATGACATGGACCTCTTCTGACGTGGCCCGGACCATCTCTGGTCCCACAAGAGCTGCAAGATTTCTTCTTTGCCGATAAGAGAAACCTGGTCTCATCCCCTTGATGAACCACATTCTTTGCCTAAAACAGTCAATCCTAACATGGATAATACTAATCCATACCAAGGATGACGTCGTAAGGCCTCGACGCTACTACTAAGAGATCCAACCGTTACTCTCGCCTCCAAGGGTTGAGTCACACTGTCGGCATCAGTGTGTGGTAACTGGTCTCCTCCAGTAGATGTCTCACAAGTGAGGGTCAAGTCAACAGTCAACTGAAACCTCTTAGTAACATCACAAAAGAGGACAGGAATGAAAACATCACAAAGGATGCGTCTTTTATTATTGCAGCTCATAATACAAGACGCTACACAAAAGTAACATCAACATGGAACTAGAAGTACAAAAGACGTATCCACTAGTTCCTCCCCTGTCCACCTGCTCCCAATGCTCCATGATCGTAAGCTTCAGCTGCCTGAAGCTGTGCTCTCGCATGTTCACCTATTCCCTGTGGTCGGGGTGGACCTCCTGGTGGTGGTGGTGGCAGAGCCTCAAAGCGTCGTCCACCACCTGCTGCTCGGCCAGCTCCTCTGCCTCGTCCGCCTCCTCCCTGCGGACCGCCACGGTCGAACCTCTGCCTCTGCCTAGGTGGTTCCTCAACCGTCTTCTGCTCCTCCGCATGGCGGTTCGGGCAGTCACGAGCCATGTGGCCTTGCCCGCCGCATGCAAAGCACTGTCTTCCACTCAAAAGACTGACTCCGCGCTGTGTGCCCTGCACTGCTGAGCCAGTGCCCTGAGGTCGTCTGCCTGAAGGTCTGGTCTGTCTGGACCCCTGAGTCATATGTCGGCTACCTGCTACCGAAGACTCCGCTACGTGCCGCCCTTCGGTGGGTCGCTGCGCTGGTGAAGACTCAGCAAGGAAGCTCTCAATCAGAAGGGCCCGCTCCAGTACTCCTGTCTGAGTCGGTAAGCTGAGGGAGATCAGCGATGCCCTGATCTCATGTCTCAGACCCTACTCGAAGGTCCGGGCCCGGAAGAATGGGTCCCGTACCATGTCGGTCGAGTAGCGCGAGAGATCGGTAAATCTCGCCGAGTACTGAGCGACCGTCATGCTGCCCTGCCGCAGCTGCAGAAGCTCCTGGATACGCACCGCACGAAGGGTGGCTGGGACGAACTCCGAGCGGAAGAGGCTCTCAAAGTCCGTCCAAAGTAGAGATGCCTCATCGTGCACCTGGAGCATCAAGCTCCACCATCGTCCTGCTGCTGCGTGTAGTAGGCTCGCAGCGAGGATCACCATGAGGTCTGCTGGTGTCCTCACTAGCCTAAACACTCGTACCACTGCCTCCAGCCAGTCCTCTGCAGCCTGGGGATCCGTCTCCCCGCGAAACCTGGGCGGTCGCTGGCGCTGAAGCTCATGCAGTGCGCTGAGGCGACGTGCATCGTCAGCGGCTGCTGCTGGAAGCATCGGGGGCTCGGCGGGTAGAGCTACCGCCGGTGCCACTGCTGACAAAGGTCCCTCCACCGAGGCCTCGTCGCTCGGTGGGCTGTCGTCACGTTCGATTCTCGGAACCCTAACTGGCTGCCGTCGTGGGGCCATCCTGAAAGAAACAACGTAACACGATCAAACGATTATACCTGGTGAGCTGACCTGGTTTGAGCTGTTTTAAGGGGAAAACCCTTTGAAAACACACACGCAATCAGTGTTTTCGTGCACAAAGCCGGAAATCAGTTGTCAGGGTCCTGGTGTATGGATACGTCGGCCGCCCGCACCAACACTGGACTCCCTGAACTGAAAACCACACTCAGTACCCTTAACACTATTGCTTCACAGAAAGAAAGATCAGAGTCTGCGGTAGAACCGACCACCTCTGATACCAATTTGTCATGACCCGTCCTCGGGGCCCGTGCCGTGACTACCCCAAGCCCGCCTTCCATAGGCCAGGGGCTAGCGACTAGCACCAAAGGCGTAAAATCCCGATAACTGGGAAGGCATTGCCTTTATAAAGAAAACAAGCACCACAGAGTACAAGCGGAAGTAAAAAACTAAGTACAAAAAGAAGAGATGAAAAGTAAAAAGGGGCCGGAAATACAAGCCCAACTGTAAAGTACAACTCGAAAGGGAAAACAGCGACTGAAAAGTAAAGCTGCTACGCTGAGATGTCCACTGGAAATCCCACCTGAAGGGTGGGTACATATAGCTCCTCTGCTCCTCGGGTCCCGCCATCTGCTCCGAGTATGTCCCGCCCAGTGGTCCACCTCCGGGTACCACCTCGTCGTATAGTCCACCTCCAGGTACCGTCCAGTCCTCGAACCTTCGGCTTCTGTCAGCACTGTCCGTCGTCTGCAACCAACACAACGAGGTGCAGGCATAGCCTGTGCAGGGGTGAGTATAACGATACTCAGTAGGGACCCCGAGACCCTCAAGGTCTCACTAAAACCAACAAGGATAAACACAAGAAGATCTCAACAGATAAACTCTACTTAGGTATATGCCCATACATATACCTAAGTTATCAAGTAACCCATCTCAATCATGAGGAAACACAAGGATTGTGAAAACGACGGATAACCACTACCCGGGTATATGCCCATACATATACCAAAGTTAGCAAGTGACCCATCTCAATCATGAGGTAAACACAAGGTCAAAAGTCTCAGCTCAAACCAGGATTTTCATTATCGAAACCGTAACTGCTGAAGAGCTCCGTCTCTAGAGTGTACAGTGGTCCTGTCACGACTCCGAGGCCGCCGCTCACTAACCTAAGACTGCTGAAGTACTCCTCCTGTCGAGTACTGCGGGTCTGCTGCCAACTACCAGGCGCTCCGTCCGCTGAGGGTCTGCTGCCAAATACCGGGCGCTACCCAGATAGCCTACTGAGGTACTCCTCCTATCGAGTACCGCGGGTCTGCTGCCAACTACCAGGCGCTCCGTCCGCCGTGGGTCTTCCGCCAAATACCGGGCGCTCCGTCCACTGGGCTAGTCGACTCACTCCAAGTCGAGTCGGTCAAGCAGTCGTCAGGTCTCAGCCGGCTACACGGTCTCCGTACTCTGCACGCTCGTCTCCGGGAGGGTCCGCTCCACGAGCTATTGGTCGATACTCCAAGTATCACAAAGTCCCGCAAAGAAGTATCTATTGGACACATCATACCTTTTAAGGTCATGTGATAAGGACCTCTAAGCGGAAGGTGCTTAGTCAAAAATTAGTGTGGGACTTATGCTGAAGTTCCCTAAAGAACTTGGAAAGGATATTTTTTTCCAAGTAGGATCAGACCATGTTGGGAATATGGCCCATAGATAATAGGTTTGATTTGAATTGTTGGGGTTGAACCTCAAGGAGGCTTCCTACATATCCCATATGGATGGGAATCAAATCCCATGTAGTTTGATAAATCAAATAGGAGATTATGGTTCTTTGAGAGAGATGAGTTAGGGCTTACTTCTTGAAAATGATTCCTTGATGATTTGGGGTTTAATTTGGGTATTATTCCAAAGTATAATGCCCAGATTAATGGGATTAGGATTGTATTCTTGATGAGGATACCCAAAGATCTTGTGCCTTGATAAGGCTACCTATGTATCCTGGTCATAGTTGGAATTAGAGTTCTCATAGTTCCTTCCAATGAGTGTTTATGCATATGTTGTAACCATCATGTATCTCTAAGCTCATGTGAGTCATGCTTGGTGTGAGAAACAAGAGGATGCGAAACATTCAACAATGAAACTTAGCACTTTTTCTCCTCCACTGATGGAAGAGGGCGCGTCGACTGTGGAATAGGGTGAGATGACGAGCCTTACCTCTGTTCTCTTCTCATTGGACAAGTGCCCTATAGAAGGAAGAAGGGGTAAGGGTTATGGGATTACACAAGGATGGATTCCCATGGTGACAAAGCCCAATGGGAGAGGGAAAGGGAAGTAAAAGTCCTTTTTCCCATCTCCCCTTTGGTCTTTCGCATCAAAGAAGATAGGAGGAGCAACGATGCTACCTTCTCCAAGAGAAGATTAGGGTGAATTCCAAGATGGTTTCCCTGAAATTGATCCTAGTAGGGGAGTTAGACCTATCCTATTTTCGAGTGGAAAAGGAAAGGTTAACCCTACCTTCCCTACTAGAGACCGGAGGTTTTGTGTCATCTCTTCGAGAAGGGAGAGGCCATAACCCAAACCCTCATCCAACCCAAGAACTTCCCAAAAATTTTCTTGGGAGAAAGTCCCATGTGACTGCAGATATAAAAACCCACATACATTCAATGAATTCTAACCCCATTGTGAAACAAATGTGGGAAACCTCTGACTGTAGAAATACAAACCCAAATAGGAGACACGCTAATGTGCATTTCCCAAAGGTTTGATAAGTGAGGAGGTTTTGGTGGAGTCTTCAAATTAGTCCCTTACAGATAAGGGAACCAAGGAAGGAGATACCCTGCCATGAATGGATTTTAAAAAGGGTACTTGAGTTGGTCGTGTAGGTCCCTCACGTAAGTATGCCACGTAGGTACCCTGCGCTGATGTACCGCATAGGTATACCACACTTGTATGGGGTTCTGGTATACCACATAGGTATGATTGATGACTAAAGAATGTTTTTTACATAGTAAAACCAAACCTCTATAAAATTTGTAAAAATACTTTCAAAACATGCTTATCCCGTTTAATTATCTCTTCTCTCGTGGTTTATAGATCTACCTGAGACAATTTGAGGGATCTAAGCGAAAGAGATATGCAATGGGAGATTCAGAGAGTCTTTCAAAGTTTTTCAGTCCTCAAATGGGGATCCCAAGTGCTCTATTTAAAGGAATATATAGGGCCTAGCCAAAGAGGTGTTTCTCGCACTGGTCCTTCACGCAGCTCCTTCGTGCAGGTACTCCGGGTAGAGGCACATAAATTCTTATGGCGTGGAGTTCAGCCACATTAATCTATCGTGTAGCTCTTCCGCATAGGTCCGGCATGTAGCATTGTTATGTTTCTCTGCTGCGTAGTTTTGTGAAGCTAGTATGTCACGTAGTTCTATTGCGAATCTCTTTTGGAGTATTTTGAATTTCCTTTGAAATCTTTGAATCTAATTTTGGGATTTGAAATATCCAGGGTTCTATTCATAGTCTTTTTGTTATTTTATTAAGTGGTTTCAACATAAACTTATATATATATATATATATGTCCTAATTAATAAAAAAATTTAGATTAAGGATTAGGAGAAAAGAATTCAATTTTTAGCAAAGTCATATAATGAATCAAAAATATGTTTCCTTCAAATATAATTTCTACTTCTTTTTATGAAATAAAATATTATATTTATTTTTATATATTTTTGAAAAATGTATTTGGTAAAACATAATTCATTTTTTTAAATAATTCTTCTAATAATTTTATTAGAATTTATTTTTTAGGATTTTCTGAAATGATTTATTTTTCAATGAATAGTAAAAAAACCTGATTTCTAATAAAACCTGTATTTTTCTTTCTCGTATTTAAAAATCATAAATTTTTATAAATATGGTGTAAAAGTAAAATTAATTATATTATATTATTAATATTACAATTATGTTCATTGTAAGCATCTTTATTGTTGAATTTTCTATAAAAACATTTTATACCTAAAAGAAATTTTTTCTAAACAATTGTTTCACATTTCCTTTTTCATTTTTATATTAGATTAATTTATAAAAATTCAATAAGTTCAATATTAAAAAAAATTGATTCCATATTTGGAATCGGGAGGTCCAAATTTGGTAAATAGGGACCATTTACTTTTGGTCCACATGAATAGTAACCATAGAAAAGTTTTATTACCACGGTAAGGTAAAAATTAGTGAGTTAAGGTTAAAACCATGATAGAAAATCTCAAAAGAAACCCAACACATTCCTTTATTTAATGGTATGGGATGAATTTGACCATATTTTCCCCAAATTATAATATATGGAATGTTTTTACCATTTTCTATTGATAATGACATTTAGATTATTCTATGTAAAGAAAATTCAAAAATCCCCCTCTATTGACATTGATATAAGTAAAATTTATACATACGGATTAAAAGAGGATAATTTTAGTTATTAATATTTATAAAAAAATAAATTAATATTTTTATGAGGGCAATTTACTTTTAATTTCTATTGACAAAATAATTACCTGGTATTCTTACACAACACTGACACAGTATTTATTAAATTAATAGAAAAATTAAAAAAATTAAAAGAATATAAAATGTACTATAATTTTGATTAATTATTAGGGTTAAAAAAATAGATAAATATGGAATGTTGTGGATTTTTTAAATGGTTATATTTTAATTCCATATTTATCTTAGTGTCTTCAATGTCAAATTAAATGAATAGTGTCAAAAATGACATTAATGATATTTTATGTTAACTTATATTAGATTAAATTATTTAAAAATCATATAAATATTTAAAGATGACAAGTAAGATGATAAATGGTCTAAAATATCATCTCGTGGCCATTTATGATCCAATTTTTATCTTACAGGTAAAATTATATCTTTCCACGAGTGAAAAAGTCATTACCATAGGAAATACTAAAATTTATTAACCAAGAGGTTAAACGATAGGATAATGTTTAGAAAACCACTTAACCCAACACATTTTTTATTTTCTTATGGGATTTATAACACTTCCAACCTTATCTTTGATTCTCTTTCCATTTGGAATCATTTTCTAGAAACTTACTTTATTATATTTTAGACTTTTAAGAAATTTCAAGAGTGAACCTCACCTCACGTATAAAAGGACATCCCAACATTATCATATTTAAACCAATTTTATCCATGTAGATCATAAAATCTCTATCAAATTACATTCCAAACTTCCCAATGGCCAAATAAAATGTTCTATTACTCTTAGAAGACCATTCCAATGTTCCTTAATAATGGATCTAAAGGACGCCTGCTGAAGAAGAGGTAATCGTCTTACTAGTCCTATTTAAATTTGCTTCATCACATAATTAATATAAATATATTATATTAATTAAAAAATGATAACTTATATACACTCAATATACTTAGATGTTATTATTTTTCATGCCCCTACCCGAGTCGGGGCACGATCCACAACTACCCCAAACCCGCCTTCATAGCCCAGGGGGTGGAGACAAGCACCAAATGCAAAACTAAATTGGGAGGTATTTTCCTATGTACATGTACAGAAACACACACCCATATTTATGAAAACGTATATAGGGTAATAATAAAATATGAATCACTTATATAATGTAAACCAATCATGTATTATCCTCTAGACAGTAAAAAATTACAATAGTGTAAACTGAAAATTAAACTGTAAAATAGATATCCAACCATAAATATGTCCCAAACTGATAGAAAATTGGAGATGTAAATAGCCAAAAGATATCCCAATGTCTAAATCCCAATCTACTACCACCATACATGGTCCAAGCACCCAATATCCCTAAGTTACTCTTTAGTCAGGTTCGAATTGTCCGTCATCTATATAAGAGATGGTACAAGTGGGAAAATCCCATGTAGTGGTCAATATAAACATACCCATTATAATGCCCTAAAATCGGAAGGCGGGTAATTAAATGATACAATAGAAGGTAAAGATAGTAGATAGAACAAGGTATAGGGAATGAGTATAGATCATCTCAAAAATAGAGTGAAAGTAACCTCATCCAAACATATGGTGATTGACCTAGTGAATAGATGAAAAAATCATCAAGTCTTCACCACCTATTTCTGAGAGTAGACTCATCCAAACATGAGAATTTAAATATGAAAACCACATGTCAAACCATGCATGTATTCACCTGTTCTAAAAAGATAGTTTCCAAACTCAATGTGTGAATATAGAAGAAGGATATATATATATATATTCTTAGTACAAGAAGCCTAAATAATCGACTAAAGGGATATCCATCTCACAAATCAGCCCAAGAAGAAGAGTAGACAAAAATTACAAAATTCCATCAATGATGATCAACATCCCACGCGCCTTCTTAGAAGTAACCATACATGTCTAATCACACCTAGTCATTGTGTTGCAAAGTTAAGGGTAAATAAAATCAAAGTCAAGGACCTATTCCCTAGTAAAATACGAGGGTTACACTTTGAAGGCATCAAGGAACCACTGCCTAGCTAAACATGATGGTACAACTCAGAAGATTTCGAGGACCCACAGCCCAACCTAGCTAGAGGGTACCACTCCGAAGAGGATGCTGGCCTATAGCATAGCCCAACTAGATGGTACCAATCGGAAGATGTTGATGACCCATTTCCCGGCCCTATTGGAGGGTACCACTCAAATGGCATCGAGGACCCACCACCCATCCTAGATAGAGGGTTCCACTTAGAAGACACCAAGGACCCACTACCCAACCCAACTAGAGGGTACCAGTCAGAATATGTCAAGGACCCACTACCCTAAAAAGACATAGGGTACAACTCAAATGACGTCGTGGACCCACTACCTAGCCTAGTTGTATGGTACCACATAGGATGAGTCTTTGGTGATCCTGTAAGATCACTTCTGTCATCTACCATTGCCTAAATAGTTTTTTTTCTCTAAAAATTTAACAGCATATCTCTAAGGCCAAAATTGAGGGTACCATTGCATCCTGTATAGGGAAACAATCAGTATAGGCTACTCATGAGCTAAAATCCGAGTTCAATCAAAGGAGATATTGAAGTTTAAAGTTTCCTTAAAAAGAGGTACGTGAAGGTTCGGGGACCCACATGGTGTGTGGTCCCACTCAACATTCTATATGTATGCTCTCTAGAACATGGTTTTCTAGCTATTTCATACTACATGTTTTGTAGGTGTACTAAAACAACATTTCTCATCCAAAATCCTGATTAATTTATGAGGGTCATCGTCTGTATGAAGGGTAAAAATTCCCAAATAGGTTCATCATTATGACATCGTATGAGGAATATATGTTGTATAATAGATTCCACTATAATGATAATTTTATTATTATTGGTTCTTTCAATTACCTGAGGCATGAGTCCAAAAAAGGAAACCAAAACCGGTCTTAAAATGAACATCTCAATTTCAGGGTCACACTTCCACTAACGATTCTTCAATCTGAAGTCAAATGAATAAGTTACAACCATATTTATATTTGACACCAAAAATAATAATAATAATATTTTATATTATTATTTTATTATGTGATATAAATTGGGTGAGAGATTCACATGGATACTCCCAAGATCCTCACCCCTCATCCGCCCAAAAATTTCTTTTTATCTTTATTAAACAAATAGTAGTATTACCACTTTATAATAACATTATTATTATTAAAAATTTCAAATTTTCATGGATACTACTCCACATCCTCCATGAACAAAATGCATCACCCCCTTCATAGGACCCTCCTTCTAATTCAAAATTTATTCATTTCAATTTTCGTTAATTCCTCATATCATTAATATTCTAAATAATATTAATAATAAAACTCCCATTAAATTAAACCCATATAAATTTATTATCCAACCAAAATTTTTATTCCACACTTATTATTATTATTTACTATAATAATAATAACAAATAATACTTTAACTTTTATCATGTCATCGCCATTATTATTATTATTATTATTTTTATTTATTAACACCCATCGTGTTGACCATGTCAAACCACATCATTAGAGATTCAAGACCAACAATCATCATGTTCATACTGAGTAGCCTACCCCATGAGACTCTGCGCACAACCTCTACTCAGAACCAATCTCATCACACTGCACGTCATTTCTGTTAGCCAACCAGAAAATTGGGGGTTACTAATCTAATAATGAACCAACTTCTATCATAAAACTCACACATACAGTACCAAACTGATTCATTCAACAAAAATAATCTAGCACATTTATCAATCCATCCCAAAATCAGTGATTCATGTTTCATTCATGATACCTCCACAAATCTGGGGGTTTGACCATTCTTTAACCCACCTCAAAAAATTTGAATCGAGACCCTATGGATGAAAGCTGAAGAATGTGAAGAACGAGGGTGGAACACCAATAACAAAGATGATAAACATCATTGTCCAAAATTTCATGGCACATGTTTTCATAGTGGGGAAACTGGGGTGATAAGCATGGAATTGGTAATAAATAAAATGAATGGATAATTTATTTCAATACATGATCTCATGAGAAGGTTCATGAAAACATAGATCAAGGAAAAAACATGATCATGATAAATATTTTAATAAAAAGGGGAGGAAACCACAATTAATGGGTACTACCATGATTATGGAATGATCATTGAGGAACAATGAATCAACTGGTTATAAAGGCAATCTACTATTTCTGCCTATTGTCGATTCACCTCTATCTGATCACAGGTCATTGTATGGTCTCAATCCACCAATGAAGGATGCTCTCCTCCACATATAGATCTAGAAAGGGTTATGCATCAAAAAAATTACAAATCAACATAATATTATTTTTAAAGTTGTCTTAATTAGGTCATTCAATAAAAAATTTATTTATTTCAATTAAATGTACTTGTTAATGGTTGCCTCATCCGAACGTCCCATGAAGACCAATTTTAAGTCACACCTTGGGTAAAAACCGCATTCCAAACTCAATGGTGGTCTTTTATTTATTATATGAGTCTCATTATGTGAGTTATTTGGTTTATAGTTATTAAATAATTTATCCAATGCACCCACAAATATCTGCCTCATCCAAACGTCTTGTACTAACCAATTTTATATCATAATTAGGGTAAAATTCATGTTACTAAGTCAACTGTGGTCTCATATTTCTGATCTGATTATATGTTTATGAGATATTACAATTTTTCTATAAAACCATTAGGGAATAATAAAATTTTATTTTATATTTCTATAAAATTATTTTTTGGATCACAGGGACATGGAATCGTTTTTCTTCTCAGTGTATGGCTCTAAAAATATTCCAATGAATATTCCAAAGTCTTACAATAAAAACCTAGAGTCTCTATATTATTCCCTGATTCAAATATTTGCATCCCTAAAAATAACAACTAATAAAAAAGGTAGGGATAATGATCCCAAATTTGTCTTTTCCATACATATTCCCTACACTGGGATGTACAACCAAAAGAGAAGTGTGAAACTCCCTCATCACCTCTTCTCCTAACATGACCAGAATCACTGTTAATGCCTAAAAAATGATTATCTGATTACCTTATTCAGAAAATCCATCAATTAAATATCCAAAGGGTATCTGGTTATGAAATATCTAAAATTTTATGTCTCCCAAAAGGTAGTGCCTCCATATCCTCATGGAGAAGACTACTACTGCCATCTCTAGTTATTGAGTCATGTAGTTTTGTTCATGGGGTCTCAACTACCTCAACCTGTATGTGATAACTTCCTTCCTTTGCATCATCGTTTACATCAAGCATGAAAGGGTACCAATGAACAAGGAGGGTGACTAGACTCATCTAAACCTAAGAATCAATACACAAAAATCATGTGGCATACCCCATGCATCTTCAACTCTCTTGGCAGGAGAATAACCCCATATGAGAAACTCCACCACACCCACTAGTGACATCCCAAAAAAAGGGGTCAATTAGAAAAACTCCAATGACAATACCAAGAACTAATATGACACTCTATCACACTAAATCTCCCTAAATATACAAGTTTAATGAAATTTTTCTCCACACCTTGACATTTTCTACTTTGGGAGTAACTGACTCACCCACATGGTTTTGATCACGTCACAAAAACATATCTTGGTGGGGAAGGCATCCCTCTTCCTTACGAGTCCAAATCTAAGTAAAACTATGTAAGTTCCACCTTGAGTGTATTGTATACAAACGGAATCCAAGTTCATTATGGTAGTAACAGAAAAATAAGGGTTTCAAAAACCCTCAATTGGATCATACCGGGCCCTCTGTTTACAAACACCAACACTTCACCCGGCCCCAAAACACACAATTTAGAAAGAATCATCCACCACACCTCAATATTATTTACTTTAGGTAGCACTGAATCACTATCATGGCTTTTCCTGTATCTCAAAAATGCATCCTAGGGGGGTCTCTTTCTCGTTCATTCGATGCTATGTCAAACAACATCGAAACAGTGTAACACTGACACCTAATATCACCCCATTTTAATCCTCAAGAAAAATTAGGGAATAAAAAAATTACCTCCAATATTGTCTTAAAATTACTAGTAAAGAAATTATAAGATATAGGGATCATACCTCTTATCATCTCGTGTATTATGATATCATATACATTCAAATCATGGAACTCTCTGTAACCCCGACCACCAGCTTCATGATCCTAACATGGGCCTCCAAGTGGTGGGGGAAGTATCTCATAGCAACTTCCATCACCCATTGATCCTCCTTCTCCTCATCCAACTATTCCTCCATAGTGACCACCATATCGACACTGGGGATATCATTGATCATAATGATTCCTATGGCATGGTGTTCCACCAGTTATCTTCCTATGTTGAACTGCATGTCAGTTAGGATAGTCTCGCACCATGTGACCTCACCCATAAAAAGTAAAGCACCTCCCCACTATGATATTCCTCAGAACACATGTCTGAGTTTGATCACAGAAAGGTCTCCTGTGACAAGATCCTAGCACTTGTCTTTATCTCGATTTTGTAGATGAATCAATTCTATGACACCCATTTCTAGCTCTGGTTGTCTGGAATCTATTTGATAGAAATATCTCATTCACTAGGTCCCTCTGAAGAACCCCCATCATAGGTGGGAATTCATAATAGCACAATTCTATCTCCGATCAATCTGTAGAGTGCCTTCTTAATCTTATATTCTCGAAATTATCCATCCTAGGCAATATAAAGGGACTAATTCATAAGGTTTCTGAAATTCATTGCATAATCATCCATTGGAATCCTTCCATTCTGCGGATCCTAAAGATCGTATATTCTTACTGAGTGTAAGATGGAGGGGTAGTACTGGTCAAGGAATATCTGGTGGAATTTAGGCTATGAGAGTTTCCACTCATCATGCATCTTTGTAACCAACCTCTACCAATTCTCAGTTGCTCCATGGAAGATCCTAGATTCCAGTGAAACTATATGATCTGTCGAGGTCTGAACACGCTTGAACATATGGATCACTAAGTCTATCCAATACTCTACTACCTAAAGATATAACTCTCCATAGAACCTTTGTAGTCTCTGATGTTGCAACTAGTGGAGAACTCTAATCCTACGCACTCATCAGCTAGCTCTACTGAAATGATCTACTGCTTGACAGGGGGAGGTGCTATTACTTTCCAATTTGTTAGAAGTGGGGAACATGATGGACCCTGAAATGAGTCCTCATAGATTTTTATCCAATAGTACCATAGTCATATGAGAATATATATATATATATATATATAAATGGGGAGCTACATCAAGAAGGATAGCGATGGACTCAATCCTATATGATGCATGTTACATTAATCCCTCCAACAAATGTCTCAATATGCTAAGTCGACAAGTAGGTATTCAAGGTCCCGGTGAATGGATACATCAGATAAGACACCATCACTAGATTCTCTAGCTTGATAAATTCAATCAAGTCACTTTGAAACTATTTCCATAAACCCAACCAAATCCTCTTAAGGTGATACATCCGACCAGAATCCCAAAGAAACAACTTTCTCTAATACTAATCCATCAGGACACGACATAAACTGGGGATCAGTATGAAACTACCCCAAGCCTACCTCCATAGGCCTAGTGTGGTGACAAGCATCAAAGTTATAACTAACAAGATGAGACCTTTTCTTAAGTACTTGTAAACACACACACATCTATCTTGATGAAAAAGTACAGAGGGAAAGAATAAAAGATTAAAAATAGAAATAATGTAAACCAAGCAGGCCTGAACCTCTTAATAATATAAAATTGTGATAGTGTAAATAGAAAATTAAAGATAAAAAATACACAACCAACTAGAAATTTTTCCCATTGATTATCCCCTAAGTGGCTAAAATTTATTGTTTATAATATAATATTCATGTGATTTATTAATCATAGACACCAATATTAGTGTATTTTACACTTTGAACATTATTTCACATTATGATTGTAATTCCTTTTTAAAATGCACTATTACATGGTACATTATTGAACATCTCATAAAACACAAAATGTAACTAATTTTATTTTAATATTTTATTTTAATCTCTCAAATGATATAAGGAACAATTAATTATTTGGAGCACTTGGAGATTCAAATTGAATGACCACCAAATTGGGGCTTGAACCAACAAGGTTTTGGGCGAAGTGAACTGTACAGAAGCCCAATAAAAGTAATGTAGAGGAAATTATTTAGGCCCAATGATTCTGAAAATTTAATTGAAGGTAGAGAATATTATGAGGAACATTTCATTAAAAAGTGGTCCAAGATAATTCGGATTTTTTAATGGTGTTACAGGTGGCCCAAGTTGATGATAAACTTCTGGGTCAGATTATGAGGCCTAGAAAAATAGACCACCATTTAAATCATATCTCATGAACTACGCACGGTTTCGGGCTGAAAGTTTACAGGATATTAGAAGACATCCGGGGATACATTTTATCCTTCTATGTCCCACTCTAATCCGTCCATCTAGATGGTCATTTTAGAGAGTCTTTGTGATGGATTCAAGCTGGATGCCACTTCGGGGGAAGAGTGGAAAAGTCTCATCTCCATTAATTTTCCACCCACCTTTTGCCATAAAAATTAATTAAAGTGAATTGAGAAGATGTGGGATAGACCAAAGGCTTCTTGAAAGTCTATTTAAGGCAGAAGTGGTGGAGGATTTGGGAGATCTTGGAGCTTTGTTTTCATTGTAATGTTATTATGCCAATTTTTCTTTGTAACATTCTTCCTTCTCATGTAAGTTGTTTGAATCACATTAGTTTTTAATAAAAGTTCTTATTATTCTATTATTTTGTTCTTATTAATATCACCTTGATATTGTGGCCTTATGGTGTGAACTTATTCACACCAAACCTTGTGATATTGTTCACACAATGGTGGACTGATTGTTATTTTGTTGTTCTTTACTTCATCAATTCCACCCTTATGATTCTACTTCTCGCTTCCGTTGAGAACATATCATCAATGTAGGGATAGATATTTTATGGGTTGATACAAGTGAGTAGAAATGGGCTGGATTGGATGTTATTAATCTCTCTCTAGATGTTATTAATTTCTTTTATTTTAGTTTCTTTCATTCTATGATTTTCTCTCTTCATCTTCCTTATTTAATTTATTTTCCCTAATTTTATGTGATAATTAGATCCATTACCTTGGATTGTTCATGAAAATGATCCTAAAAGTGTATAAGTGATTATCATGTGTTTTTAAAGGTTTTTAATCAATAAGTGATGTGGTTTTTTTGAATTCATTGTATGTGTCCTTCTCATGTTAATGAAATTGAAATCATTAAAAAAGGAATTCATCCAATCCACCCCGAGCAATAACCTAGGATAAACTCATTTTCTCATAATTTGAATTCACATAGATATCTTAGTGATATTTTAAAACCATCTAAAATCAACCCAATTTTTCCACTTCATAGCCAAAAATCCATCTCTTTATATTGTGTGTCTAAAGGTTCTTCTTACGTATCTGAGGATTCGACAACCCATGCTACACTGCAAGCGATCGCTTAACCCTTAGAACTTGGGTAAATTTGGGTGACACAAAATTTTGGTGCCGTTTCTGGCGACCCAAGTAAGTATCTTAGACACTAGAATCCTTTTCTCACCCCACATTCTCTATTCTCACCCACATCTCTCTTATCTTTACCACTTTCTGTTTGTGTGTGTCCTAAGAATCTAGAATCGAACTTTATTTCTTCTCCAATGGAGTATCTTCCAAATTATCATGTCAAAAACTCATTCTAGAATCAAATGTAAAATAAATATTAGGAATCCCATAAATTAGGAAAAAAAATTGATCATCCCTTGATAAATTACCACACAACTGGTGACATGTCCAATTATTGGGATGATGAATATTCAAAGGATAAATTTCCATCCCTCTCAAGGATGTTTGAAGAGATCAATCTTGGCGAAGTCCATGATGTTAAAACTCATACAAATTCTATTCCTAAAACAATTATTGAACAATTTTGTAATAAAATTGAGATAATGAGTTCTGAGGTATCATCTTTGAGATTAGAAATAAAATACATTAATACTTGTGAGGAACTCATCCATACACCAACTGTACCTTAAAAAATATTATGTGGAGTGTCTAGTTTACCAAAAACCACTCATGAATTTATTGAAGAACCAACCTTGGGATTTGGGGTAGTGTAATTGAATCAATAAATTTTTTAATGGTCTTTAAATAAAGAAGAAACTGATTTCATGTATTCACAAGAGGGAAATTTGACATCGTGGATTGAGTCTCCTAAGTATAACTCTTTTGACAATTTTTCAAAAACACCAATCACTAAAAAATTGAGAGAAATAAAAAAAATGAGTCCATACCCATTCATAACATTGTTCTTTCCAATTTTGTAGTTGAATCTTCTGTTCAAAATGAAATAATTTTGTTGTGAAATGTGGAAAATGAAATTGAGTTGGATTAAAATTCTCAATTTGTGTCTGAATGTCCTATCCAAAACGAGCTCAAAATCATTGTCCTTCCTTCCCCGCTCAAGTATCACTTCATATGGTATAATCATGACATTTCAATTAGAATTAATTCTTCTCTTGAAACAAAAAATGTTGGAATGATCATTGATATCTTTGGCAAGACTGTAGTGGAAACTGAATCAACCATTTCTGATATTCCTTGAATTTTTCCACTAATTGTAGAACATAGGTTTGTACATGACAGAAATTTTAAACAAAGAATCAAACTAAATAAAGTGTATGAGTATAAATATGGACTCATTAAAATGTTGAAAGATGGTATTGGGTAAGTTAGGGGGTTCATGTTGAGTTAGCGACATTAAACGAAAGCATTGCACGGGAGGCAACCCATGGTTTTCATGTTTCCATTCATTTAATTAGTACCTCAAACTATTGATCTATTCTTCTTTTATGAATAAGGATAGGTATGAAAGGGGATCACCATATTCATCTATGTCACATGGTGTGTTCCCTGAGTAATACCTTACCCAGAAATTTAAATGAAGACAATGTATCATCAGATTGTTTTATTTATTTGTGTTTGTATGTTAGAAAAAATACAAAAACAATTACAATTCCTTAGAATGTTGACCTGATATTATTTTATGAGTAAGGATGGGTATGAAAGGGGATTTCCATATTCACCTGTGTCACATGGTGTGATCCCTATGTAATACCTTACCCAAAAATTTAAGAGAATACAATGTATCATCAGTTTATTTTATTTTTATATTTTTGTAGGTTAAAAGAAAAGTAAAAAAAAAATTAGATTGTTGACCTTTTCTTCTTTTATGAGTAAGGATGGGTATAAAAGGGGATCACCATATTCATTTGTGTCACGTGGTGTGATCCCTGAGTAATACCTTACCCACAAATTTAAGAGAAGACAATGTATAATTAGTTTATTTTATTTTATTTTTATGTTTTTTTAGGTTAAAAAATAAAAAAATTATATAATAAAAATATTAAAAGACTTGTCGTAGGTCATGGGTAAAATAATGTTACAACCGTCCAAGCTGCTAGGAATCGAACCAGAACTGAAGGGAGACTGTGGAATGCATTTTCAACATCAACCACTGGGTGGCTTCATTCCATAATTTTTATCTTCAATGTCTTCGTTGAACTTCTATCCAACCCATTCTATGTTTTCATTTGTCTAAACATTGGGGATAATGTTATTCTATGTTGGGGGGAGATGAAATAAAAGAATTTATTTTTTTCCTCATAAATTGTGTGGAATGAAAATTTTCATTATCCTTGAACATGATAACACACATTGAAAACTCTGAAATTGGATATCAAGTTATTTTTCATTCCTTGATTCTGATTTTATTGCAAGTTTAAGTTCATGTGCATAGATTTTGGAAAGTTCGGTTGTCCAATATGATTTTTCACCATTTATATTTTCATCCATTTATTTTAAAAAAATACAACGCACATCCTCTATATTATGGGGTATTAGTTTGAGTTCTTGGGGTCCATAATAAATTTCATAGTGTTGGTAATAATTTTAATTTTAGCATTGGTATTCAAAAAGAAAATTGCTCATAGAGAAATTGATTGACCTAATGTGTGGATTTCGACACTTGGGGATCAGGACACCAAAGTTTTCTAGCCCGGAGTTGGGAATATTATCTCTATTTATTGTAATTTGAATTTGTTTCTAATTGAGTTAACTCAAGATGATTCCTGAGTATGTGATATTAACTTGGTGCCTTAAGGTCTTTGAGCTTGGGAGTCATCGACAAAGTCTTGCTACATGGGTTGACTCGATTGAGTTTAATTTCAATTACCATGGAAAAAGTGAAAAAAAAAACATAAAAATATTGAAAAAAATGAATACTCATCTTAATATTTAATTTTGATTCTTCATAGTGCTTCTATATTTTCTCCCCCGAATTAAAATGAACCCCATCTCTACTGTGACACACAACACTTCATCGTGCTTAATTGAAATTGAATGAAATATGGAAATGAATTTGAACAAAATAATGGGATTTGGCTTGGGATATGCCTACGAACTTATCTTGTTCTAAATTATTTTTATGTGTTTAATAATTTTTTGGTATGAGATCTTTGGGTGAGAAATGTTTATTAAATTGTTTTTGGACAAGGGAATTCAAATTTCATATTATTGAGATATATTTTTCTCGGAACTAGAAAAATTCAAGTTGTGGGTGTGATTATCCCCTAAAAAGGCTAATATTTATTATTTATAATATAATATTCATGTTCTTTATTAATCATAGACACCATTATTTGTACATTTTACACTTTTAACATTATTCCACATTATTATTGTAATTCCTTTTTAAAATTCATTATTACATGGTACATTCTTGAACATCTCATAAAAAAAATTCTTAATTTTATTTTCATATTTTATTTTCGGGTCTCCCATGATATAAGGAAAAAATCATTCTTTTGGAGCATAAGGAGATTCAAATTGGAAGACCACAAAAGTGGTTCTTAAACCAACAAGGTTCTGGGTGAAGTGAACTGGACAATAGCCCAATAAAAGTATTGTAGAGGACAGAATTTAGTCCCAATGATTTTGAAAATTTATATAAAAATAGAGTATATTATGGGGAACATTTCATTAAATAGTGGACCAAGCTAATTAGGATGTCTTAATAGTTTTTCAAGAGGCCCAAGTTGGTAATGAAATTATGGGCCTGATTCCAAGGCCCAGAAAAATAGCCCACCATTTAAATCATATCTCATGAACCACGCACTTTTTTGGGCTGAAATTTTACAGGCTATTAGAAGCCATATGGGGAGACATTTTATACTTATATGGATCACTCTAATCCATCCATATAGAAGGTCATTTCAGTGCATATTTTTGGTGGATGCAAGCTTGATGCCACTTCGGGGGAAGAGTGCAAAAGTCTCATCTCCATTAATTGTACACCCACCTTTCCCCATCAAAATTAATTAAAGTGAATTTGGAAGATGGAAACTATTGGAAATTTGGGCTATAGCCATGGACCTATAGCCACGGTTTTATAAGTCCGTGGCTATAGATTGGTTATACCCATGGTTTAATTTCCATCTGTGGCTACACATTGCATTTTGTTTTTTTTCGATTCCTATCGGGCCTCCTTCCCCGATTTGAAACCCTCCTCCCAATGACCACTCCTCCTCCCGATGACCCCTCCTCCTCTCGACAACCGCTCCTACTCCCGACGACTGCTCCTCCTCCCAACGACTGCTCCTCCTCTCGAAGACCGCTCCTCCTCCCAATAACTGGTCCTCCAGCTTTGGCTCCTCCATCCCTCATCGCGGTTCCTTCATCCACGGTACGGATTCTCCAATCGCGGCTCAGATTCTCCATTCGGGGTTGCTCCACCCATTGTGCGGTACTCCCCTCCTCCATACCATTATTTGGGTGTTCCTCATCCATTCGGTTCAACATCAGCTGAAGGGTTCCTCCCCTCCTCCACACCCTTTCAGTGCGTTTTCTATTTTGTGGCTCCTGTTTTGTGGGTTCTTTGAATATTGTTTGAAGTATTTATTATGTTTAGGAATTTTTCAGTTTGAAGGACGAGTTCAAGGTGGGGTTTGTGTTTATTTTTTGTTTTTTGGCTCTTGTGTGTTGACTGGTATTCTGTCGACTGTTATTCACTGGTATTTCATGGTTTATATTTCATTCTAATTCTCATAATTAATCTAGTATTATGGTATTCATTGTTTAATCTATTTATTATTCAGTCATCAATTTACTATTGTAGAATTATTATGTTTCTGTTTACTATTATGTAATTATTAATCTGTTTCTAAGTGTTTTGTGTAATAGACTTTGTATTTCTGAAATTTACGGAATTTATAAGTTGGATATTTTAGTCATAAATTCCAAAAGTTAGGATTTTCACTATGTAAAGAACCTTAATTATCCAATTTTTACCTTTTTATATCAACCATATTCATAGAATACCCTTGTATATGATTATGATCATGCTATAAAGGGTATGTTTATATTTTTCCTTTTTATTATATATTGTTAAGCATGTTTTCTATCCATTTATGTACATGTAAATTACATGGGATATGATTTTGAGTTATAAATGAGTATACCCCTTTAATTATTCAATGGGATGGGATGAGGCCTCCACTTTGTATAATCCTTCCCCATTCCATGGGATGGGCTTAGGACCTGACTCCAGAAGTGCACCTGCACCTGGGTGGGATGGCCTATAATATTTCCCTACACCTAACCTATACAAGATGTCATACAATATTTCTATATCTCTAGATTGACATCGATAACTATCCCCATTAAAGAATATAAACTTAGGTATGTTCTAATATGCATTTTCCTAGTATAGAGAGTTACTTGATATAACTTGTATTTTTCTTTCAATTACCTATTTACAATTATTTTAATATTATTTTGGTTATTTTCCTAAAAATATTTTTTATTTAAACATGCTAATTAGTATACATGTTCACACTTACACTTGGTTATTCACTTGTGATTTGAGGTATGTCATTGGTTCCCTATTGAATATATAAATTCTTATACCCTACATTAACACCTTACTGGGCATGAAACTGTATGCCTTATACTTCAAGTGCCTTTTTAAAAATGGATGTTTTGGGAATTGACTAGTCTTGGGTTGATTGAAAGCTATACCCTCTTAAAGATTGGATATTTGGAGGAGCATTCTTTGAAGTACCAACACAAATACAAAAATAAGATTTCATATTGGAATTTAGATTATAGTTATTATATAATCGACATAAAAAAAATTAATGATAGTTATTTAGATAATCAAAGTTAAATGCATTTTACCACGGTTATATAGGTCTGTGGCTATATCTAATTTATAGCCACGGTTTAATTAAGAAACTGTGCCAAAAATCAGTCATGCCCTTTTCCCCCCAAAATCCGTCAGGCTCCTCCTTGACCCTCCTGACCTTGTCATTTCTCTCCCCCGCGATCTCCTCCTCGCCGGGGGGAGGGTGGAGGGGTGCAGCTGTGGACAGGGGGCAGGGGGCAGGGGGAGGGTGGAGGGGTGCAGCTGTGGACAGGTTAATTAAATAATTAATCAATCTATAATAGAGGGAAGTGATTATTTAGAATCCCATGATTCAGGTGAGAATAATTTATAGCCAAACACATACATCATTTACACTATATTATAAATTGAACTGATGCTTTCCAAGGGGACACACTTGGAAGAACAAAACCAAACTTCAATAGACCATCAATTTATACCTGAATTTATATCAAATTAAAATGAATCATCTAATATGAAGTCATAGGGTTCATTAATTCGACTAATAGTATCTTTATAAAAAAATTCACATTAATTAGGTGACACAAAAAATACAATAGAAAGACATCATGATTCTACTACATCAACTGAATCATCTAAAATAGTGGATCCTGGAGCATAAAACTGACCCCATACTCCATAATAAAAAATATTTGAAAATGTTAACTATTGATGAATATATAATATACAAGAAAAGATAAAAATTTCTTTAGTAGGATCCAATGGGAAAAACCCACTAGATTAAATAGATAGGAATGGATGAGACATACTCCAGAATGATTGACTCCAATTTTTTCCAAACAGCTGGGAACTAATGATAGTAGATCTTTAATGTAAAAAATCATGATGAGTACAAACTCATGATAATCTGGTCATAAGTTATGACCTCCCATGACCTATTTTGTTTCTATATGATCGACATACAGTAGAAACATAAATAGTGTGACATGTTCCTCGATCTAAAAAAATACACCCTGTAAATTACCCTCCAGATCCTCCTCATCAAGAATATAGATTTGAGTAATTTTGATGTTGGGTCATGAAATATATCTAAAACAATTGAAGTGTAAGAAACTTATAGAAACTACCTTCCATCACGGTTGAAGAAATAAAATTTTCACCGAACTATCCCAATATTTCTATAATGAAACAATCTAATCCACACAATATCTAAAGAACAAGAACAACCATTGACAGTCTTTTGCAAACTAAATTTTCACCACAAATGAATCCTAGTTCCCCTTTTTATGAGAAGTGAAATTGAATGATATGTTAACATCATCTGAAAATTCATTTTTCAATGCATATAAAATCAAGAAACCATACATTGGTACTCTGCTGTTATTTTTTTTAACATTGTCTTCTAATTCTAACCATCATTTGAATAACTCTATGCTGGTATTATGACTCAAAAAACATATCATCTACACCATGATGCTAATTTTGATATCATACTGGGTATATAAAAAATAAATATTAAAGGAATATAGACTCATAAACCTATAATTTAGAATATTCATGGTTTATTATTATTATTATTATAATATTACAGTTACACCTAATCTCATGGCCTACCCATTTTAAAACGTGTATGAATTGAAAAATGATTATGTATCCTCTCTCATATTTATACTCTGAAACTATTATCACTTCACATAGTTGTCCAATTATACATGAATGTGTTTTCATTGGATCATTGGGGCCCCTAAATACATGTGTTAAAGCTGAAATCCCTTAGTTACGTTTGGTACATGGCTCATCTAACAATATTCCCATAAATTATTGTCCTCAAGAGCACCTACCTCTAATCTATATCTCTTCGCCCTATCTAATATTTTTATATCAACTTATCATGACCATCCCCCCATTGGTAAAACTCCAACACACCGTGGTCTGCCACGGTCATGCCGCGGTCACGCCGCGGTCACGCCATTGTCACATCACGGTAATGTCATGATTTGGCCCTACTCCGACCACATCAATCCCACACCATCCCCCTTCCACCTTCATTTCAGTCCGCTTCCACCGGCATTCTAGCCCGCAACAGCCCCCCTACCTCCTTCAAATCAGCCCGCATCATCCCCCCAACACTTGAAACCAGCCCCCTTCCACCAACATTCCAGCCTCCTCCCGCTCCCTTTGCTCCTGGCCAGAAGATGCTGCCCCGCGGATGTCGCTGGACTGGGCCAACACGCTGCGGTCACGCCGCTATCACGTCGCGGTCACGCCGCATTCACGCTGCGGTAATTTCATGATTTGGCCATGCTCCACCCACATCTGGCCCACACTAGCCCCCTTCCACCTACATTTGTATTCTCCTTTGACAAATCTTCCATTATGTTATTTCTTGCCTCTATTTTCACATACAAGCAAGGATTTTTGGCATGAATCTAAGTTTTTCTCCTTCTTCCATGATAGAAGATCTGATCCTTTTATATTTAGCACTTGTCTTAGACTGCTGAGGTTTATTAACCGAGGATTTATGATCTGCCTTCTTTAAAAACTTCTTGGGAATAGTGTTTCCAACTTCATTTTTTTAAAATTTTCCGAATGAAGTTTTCTTCCATTTTTCATCATCAGTGGTCTTCATTATCCATTTTTTTTAACACATTCTTATATGATCATGCTCCATTCTAGTGACCACACTCAATTAAAATACAATAGCGATCTTAAATCCGGTGTTACTCATGCATATTTATCTATTACCCATGGTTTAAAAACAAATTATATACAAATATGGGTGTGATTAAATAATGAGAATCCATCCATGGGGGTGAAGGGGGAAGGCATCAAAGAAAACTGAGAAAAATCACTAAAAAACTCAACCACACAAGAAATTCCCAAGGATTTTAGAAGAATGAATACAATTTAGAGTAGGGTAGGATGAAAGTTAGAGTGTGGGACTATTGCAGTATACCGGTACTCATAACATTGATAGCACTTCACCACCCATCCATACAATAATTGATTTGGACCACTCAAGTGATGTGGGGATCTTCATTCCTGTATTTGACCCAACAGTTCATAGATACGAGCAAGGGTGGGAACATCCAAGTTGATGGGATATCTCTTTTCTAAGGTGACCACCATCATTAAAGTATAGATTCAGACATTAGTTATTATTCTCATCTTCTTAACATTGTAATTATTATCCAATTGTTTAATATTATTTCTTGGTATATGATATGGTTTATATTTTCAAAATTTCTCTAATTTTCAATAAATCTTTGTAGATTTAATACAAAACATCACAACTTGTTATGAATTAACCCAAACACTTTTGGGAATTTATTATTATTATCACTTAGATTTCATATAAACTCTTTTTACTAGAATCAATACTCATTCTTGGAACTTATGTATGACTATTTGTGAATTTTTATAATTTAAAACATTTATGAATTCCCTATACCATAATTTTAATATATTTTTTATGATTTTTTTATTAACTTGTTATTGATGATTACTTAATATCTTATGAAACAATACATATAATGTTAAGTCATTTTCTAGATTATTTATTTAAAGTATGTGTATCTATTTCAGAATGCATAAATATTGGATGTACACCATTGATCGGATCACTGATGAATTTCAGAAGGAGTTACAATATTTTTTGGACTTTTCATTCACTAATGATTCAAATGGCGGATTGATTCGATGCCCGTGTTTTGATTGTGTTGGAAGAACTTGGTTATCTTGTGAGGAAGTGAGTTACCATATCACTAAATGTGGTTTCCAAAAAAATTATCATGTGTGGTATCACAATGGAGAAAAATCTCAAGTGTTTAATGACATCGATTCAGCGGAAAAGATTGGTATGAAAAATCTGATTTCTGATCAGTTTCCTTTTGTTTCTGAAGCTATCTCCTCATGTAGACCAGTGCAAGAGGAAATGAATACTAGAACACAGTTCTCATCTATTAATCAGGATGATGACATTGAGATTGTTAGAAAGATGATGGAAGATGAAAATACCCCAGTATATCAAGCATGTGAAAAAATGAGCAAACTTGAGTTTTTAATGCGATTATATCATGGGAAAACAATGCATGGATTTAGTAATACTACAGTTGACTATCTCCTTACATTTATTAAGGATTTTCTTCCTGATGATGCATGTATTCCAGAAAATGATTACATGGCATCAATGTTGGTTGACAAATTTGGATTTTCATCTAGTAAGATTCATTCTTGTCTCGAAGACTGTTGTTTGTTCTGGAAGGAGAATGCAGACTTCAGTCAGTGCAAACTGTGTGTCGCATCAAGGTGGAAAACTAATAAAGACGGATCTCAATCTTGCATACCACAGAAAGTGATTTGGCACTTCCCTTTAATTCCCAGGCTTCAAAAAACTTTATTTCAGAACAAATGGAAAATAATATGAGATGGCATGCATATGAAAGAAATAAGGATAACGATGAAATAGTACATCCTGCAGATGGGATGGCTTAGAAGAAATTTGATAGGTTACATCCTGATTTTGCAGCCGACCCACGAAATGTTAGATTGGGATTATCATGTGATGGTTTCAACCCATTTCACCAAATGCATACTGCACACAGTAATTGGCCTGTTTTCATTAACATTTAAAACATTCCTTCATGGATGTGTATGAAGAAGCTGTTCACTATCCTGAGTATATTGATATCTGGACCCAGTGATCCTAGAAATGATATTGATATATACTTGAATCCATTAATAGAGGAGTTAAAAGAGCTTTGGATTGTTGGTGCACAAGTGTATGATGCATTCAGAATGGAGTACTTTATGTTTCGTGCATCTTTATTATGGACGATAAATGATTTCCCTACCTATGGAATGATGTCTGGTTGGAGTACTAAAGGGAAATTATCCTGCCTTATTTGTACGAAAAATACATGTTTCCGAAGATTAATGTTTTGCTGAACTTTCAGCTTCATAGGGCATCGACGTTTTCTACAGATGGATCATATATACAGAAAAATTCGGAGACAGTTCGATAATTCCATCGAGAAAGATGATACACCTCAACGAATGTCAGGGACTGATATTGTTAAAGAACTTGATGATTTGAATTATGTTCTTGGCAATATTCAATCAAATATCAGAAAGCGGAAGCATGCTAATTAGAATTCCAATAGTAATTGGAGAATGAAAAGCATATTCTTTGAGTTGTCGTATTGGTCATCGAATTTATTACGTCATTGTTTGGATGTAATGCATATCGAGAAAAAAATTTGTTAGATGTTACTTGCTACTATTTTAAATGTCAAAGGCAAAACAAAAGACGATTTGCAGTGTCGTCGTGATTTGATGGATTAGGATATAAGAGCAAGACTTCATCCTGAGTTAATTGGTCAAAATAAGTGGAAAGTCCATGTTGCCTGTTATTCGATGACAAATGCGGAGAAAAAGAAATTTCTTCAGGTCTTGGAAAGTTTGAAGGTTACGGATGGTTATTCATGTAATATTTCGAAAAGGGTGAATACACAAGATGTGAAACTCAAATCTCTTAAAACCCATGATTACCATGTCTTGTTACATGAGTTGATTCCCATTTCCATTCGCCATTTAAATTTACATAATGTTAGAGTTGTGGTGATTAAGTTATGTCAATTTTATCGAGATCTTTATGCCAAAAGATTGAGCAGAAGTTTTGTTCAGAAATTACAGAGAGATGCACCGATTATTCCTTGCGACTTGGAGAAAATTTTCCCACCATCGTTTTTCACATGTATGTTACATTTGTCTGTGCATCTTCCCACCAAAGTTCTCTTTGGTGGACCTGTTTTGAGTCGGTGGATGTATCCTACCGAAATAATGATGTTTACATTGAAATCTTATGTGAGAAATAAATATCATCCTGAAGGCTCTATTGTGAAATGCTATTTAGCACAAGAATGCATGGATTTCTATTCATCGTACTTGGCTAACGTCACTACGAGGTCTAATCGACTAATGAGAACTGAAGATGAGCAATATGATCCCATTGAGCCGGCATTTTCTTCACTACATCAAACAGGGTGGATATTTGGATCGTACTCGTTGTGTACTTTAAGCAGGGAAGAGTGGGAAATGGCACATCACACAGTATTATTCAACTATGGTGTGCTTGATGATTATATCAAGTAAGTAAACTAATAAATATGTATTTTTTCATTGTGTGATTTCTGTATATCTTCTGAAATTTTAATGCTTTCATATCTGTAGAGAACATTTAGAAATTATAAAAAGGAGACATTGCTCTCTATCTATTAAGAGGAAGGAACTGTTGCACAGCAAAGAATTTGCTACCTGGTGAAAGTCAAAGGTAATATATTTCTTTTTCTTCTTCTCATAACATAATCACATGTCTCTGTTTAATATTCTATGTTGATATCTTTTAGGTTTTAACTCTACCAATGATTGAAGTATCAAATGAAATAAAAGCATTGTCCTTTGGTCCAAACGATGTGGTACATGATCGTAAGTCAATGGTTGTCAATGGATTTAAATTTGTTATAAATAGTTGTGCAAAAAAATGGCAACACAGCATGACGGTGTCACAATAAGTGCCACAATAGATTGTTATGCGAGTGCATCGGATAGGCAGCCTCGATCGGAAAATATATCATATTACGGTGTTGTTGAAATAATAATTTTATTAGATTACTATGCACATGGTCATGTCGCAATGATGAAATGAAAGTGGTTTGATTCAATGACACGACACAGAATGCATATTGATAACTGTGGATTTAGAGTGATTGATATGAACCGTCAGCTTCGTACTAATGAACCTTATATTCTTGCGTCACAAGCTAAACAGGTGTTTTATGTAAGTGACCCATTACAACCACAATTTGGTGTTATTATTGATGTTATTCCTAGACATATTTTTGAAAAAGGCATGGATGACAATGATGTTGTGGATGAACCTTTCGGTATTTATTCGAATGTTGCATTTGATGATACAGATGATGCAATTGTTAGAACAGATTGTGAACTAGAAATTGTCACAGACCCCACATAGCGTTGACACATTTGTATGTATTTACCTGATAGTATCGCAATATTGTATGTGCTTTTTTAAACTTCCATACATGATATCCAAATAACTAGTATATTTTATACCATTATCGAATATAAAACTATTAATAGCCTCACCAATTTATGTTTAAACACTTATCTAGTAAATATTGAACATAGAAAAGACTTGATATTTTATAAATATAAATATCACACATGAAAATGTATCTCATTGTTTTATGACACAATTGTATTATTTAACATTTTGAATTATTTTTATTTATTTGAGAATATTAATTTAAATTTACAGGTCAAAATGTCTGATTATGATGATACTAGAAGGAGTAGAATAATACCGAGAAATGAACAACGTAGGTCTCCTCCTAGAAACAATGTAAGTACAAATTATGCTTGAATATTATGGTCTTTCATATTATTTATCTTGTTATCATTCGTTTTATTTTATCATCTATGTTATTTTAGGCTGCATCGTCGAGGAGACGCTTGGATTATGCCACTGAGGATGATATTTTGGTGGGGGGTACTGATTCTACAGGTCAGCCTACTACTACGCCGCTTGAGACACCAGGAGGCCATCCTCCCATTATGCCACCTCTATATTATCCATACCCACCTTTTCTGTATCCCTTTTTGCCCGCATCCACATCAGATGGTAGTTCTCAGACTCCCAACCCTCATTTTCCATTCCCACCATCCACTGTACAGGGTACTGTGCCCCCATATATCCCACCGCCATATCCATATCCATATCCACCCTCATCTGTACAGGGTTATCCATCGGGTTTTCTGCCTCCATCAGTACACTTTGCATATACTATACATAGTACTGCTGTAGATATCTCACATACCATGGAGTCGGCCCCCCTCCAGACGTAGCACTTCAGGGGTCAGCAGATCCCCCATCTACTGGTATTTGTTTAAACATTACTGTTACTGATTAATGATAAATTCATATATATTATTTTCTTTTATTTTTGGTTTCATGATTAGCTTTAGCCTCTACCAGACGACGAGGCCGCACACAAATGCGCGAGGTTTGGAATCAGAACATGCAAATCATAGTTGATTACAATGAGGACAATGCTATAATTAATAAAAATGGCACAAAATGTAAAAGTTTTATGGGAACACTTGCTAGACACAGCAATATCACTCCGGTTCAACCGATAAGTTGGAAGGGAGTTGGACAACAAATAAAGGACCAAGCCTGGGAAGAGATTTGGGTAATTAATGTTATTCACCTTTTACATATATATACATTTATAATGTTTTATTAAAAAATATTATGTCCATTGCAGCTTCGATATAATTTTCCTAATGGACAAAATTCAAAGGCTACAAGGATAATGGATTTAGGTGAAATGTGGCGAGCCTACATGTATGATTTATATCTTGGTTAGAAAAAGAGAGTTGGTACAGAGCTTGAATAAGTACCGGTGATTCAAGATTTCCCAATATCATAATATAAAGAGATGATCAGCTATTAGAAGAGTCCAACGTTTAAGGTGTTTGTTAAATTTATATATATATTTTCATTTATTTATTTGAAAACGATTTTAAATTACTTGTTTTATTTATGTTAATGAATTTATATAATTATTTTTTTATAGGAGAAATCAAACAGAAATAAAACAAACTAGAGTGCAATGAAACACATTTATACTCGCGGACAGACTTCATTACCAGATCATGAGCAGACTTAGGTAATTTGACATTTAAAATTTTTACCTTTGTTTAGTGTAATTTTTTTAACTTCCAATTTTGATTTATTTCTTTGTTTTTATCTAGAAAAAGGCATCGAATATCGAGGGTCGCGTTCCTCGCTCAACTTTGTTTTGTACAAGCCGGAAAAAGAAAGATGGTATTGTGCCAAATCCCGACACCAAGAAGGCGATTGTAAGTATATTTCAATTTCTATGATTTTTACTGAATTTAATTCCTTATATTATTTTTATCATTTTAATTTATGTTATATATCAATCAACAGAATGCTTTAGAGGCATTGGAAGAAAAAGAACCTGACAATTTGGGCCTAAACGATCATCTACATCAGGTATTAGGAGATGAGTATCAGGGTAGAGTGCGTCGTCGACATGGGATGAAGATTGTACCATCTCGAAACTGGTCTACTAACGTTTCTTCGAGTACCGGTTCTGGTTTTGTCATAGTGGATCAAATGAATGCTTCAATCAAAGAAGTAAGTCAAAAATCAGAACAGGCGATAACTGCAAATATGATGAAATTTATGTATGCCCTTTCATCTACACTTCCACAAGAATCAGCTGCAACGGTTGATGCCTTTTTGATGTTGATGCTTTCTGCTATTGTAGATTCTTCTGTCGGAGCTGGATCCGGGCCTAGTGCTTGACCCAGTGCTGGTGCTGATTCAGATGCAGATTTCGATGATGATGTTGGTGGTGTGAGAGGTGGTGATGGTGTTTCTGTAGGAGGCGTGGATGAGGGTTATCATGATTCTGATGATACTGATATTGAGACTCACTTTTTATGTAAATTGTATTTTGGGATTGGTAATGTATGATGAGTTCCATGCATCTGATTACACTTCTTTTTTGATCAATATCATTAATATTTATCATATCTTATTGGGAATGAGAATGACTACTAACCTGTAGATATACCTTAAGCTAACTATGCCCAGTATTAGATATAACCCTACCGTCATGACTTATCAATCGGTAAGTTTCTTTAACTACCTCAGTTAAATCCATGTATTCAAATTCATTAGCTGAAAGTGCAACAATAGATTACATATTTCAATTCTATACATGAAACCTCCAAATTCAGTAAACATGTTAACCTGAGCAATCAAGGGACAGGGAGCAAGCAAGGGCGAGGATGAAGATTCAGATAAGTGGGGGCAGGGGGCAGGGAGAGGGTCCAGGGGGTATGTAGTTGGGGGGAAGGGGGCAGGGGCTGTGCAGTTGGGGGACAGGGGGGTGTGCTGGGGCAGGGGGAGGGGTGTGTGCAGGTGGGGGAGGGGAGGCAGGTGGGGGGCAGGGGGCAGGGAGAGGGGGCAGGGGGGTGTGCAGGTGGGGGGGGGGAGGTGGGGGAAGGTGGGGGCAGGGGGAGGGGGTGTGCAGGTGGGAGGGAAGGGGAGGGGGTAGGGGGTGTGCAGGTGGGGGTAGGGGGCAGGGAGGTGTGCATGTGGGGGGCAGGGGGGTGTGCTGGGGCAGGGGGAGGGGTGTGTGCAGGTGGGGGGAGGCAGGTGGGGGGCAGGGGGTAGGGAGAGGGGGCAGGGGGTGTGCAGGTGGGGGGAATGGGGTGTGCTGGGGCAGGGGGAGGGGTGTGTGCAGGTGGGGGGCAGGTGAGGGGGGCAGTGGGAGGGGTGTGCAGGTGGGAGGGCAGGGGAGGGGGTAGGGGTGTGTGCAGGTGGGGGGCAGGGGACATGGGGAGGGGTGTGTGCAGGGGGGGCTTGTGTATTGTCTTGATTTTCATTATTCAGTATTGGGATTTACATATCAATCTAAATATTCTTTGTTCATTTTTGATTATGAAGTTATGTATCATTTATCATGTACAGTTGACACATTGATCACATATCAATCTGAATTTTTTATATCTCACTCTTTTTCCTATTATTTAATTACAGTTGGTTACTTATGATGCGGTCGATTCTACCCACCACCATTTAAGGTAGTGATTTCAACATCAGATTCAGTTAAGGATTCTTCCATTTTTATTCTTTGGCTCAATTTTAATTTGTGTTTTTTTTTATTTTTGGGTTCCCTATCCTTTTGCAGTGCGTTTTGGATCTTTTTGAGGACTGTGTAGCACCACATGACTGGGATATCCTCTAAACCTGTGGGCATGATGCCTTCTAAAAGTTCATCACAAGGCTCAGCTCCTTGGTTCAATTTGGGCCAGGTTAGGTTTGCTAAATTATTTTTTATTAGGTTCATTTTTTTTGGTTTATGTCAATTTTAACAGGTTCTTTTTGTTCGATTTGGGGCTATTCAGTTCAATTAAATTAATTTTAGATCCAATCAGGTATGTTTCATTAGTTTCATTTTTTTCATGCTCAATTATGCTTTATTGAAGTCAGTTTTGATTGGTTTGAGTCAGTTTGGTTACAGTGTTTTTAGTTTGGTTCAGTTTTATCTTTTTCAAAACCGTTTGGTTTGGTTCCACGTTACTCAAATTGGCTTGATGATGTTTGATTTAGTTCTAGTCATATTAGTATGTTTTTTATTAGTGTAGTTAATTTGACTGGAATTTTTTGTATAATACCATATATTAACATGTTTTTGGTTTTCGCAATTTAATTGCCCTGCCTCCTCTCACTCCCTTCGCTCATGACCAGAAGATGTTGCACTACGGATGTCGCTGTACCGGGCCAACACATTGCGGTCACACCACGGTCATGCCGCGGTCACGCCGCGGTCACGCCATGGTAATGTCATGATTTGGCCCTACTCCAGCCACATCCAGCCCACACCACCCCCCTTCCACCTTCATTTCAGCCCGCTGCCACCAACATTCCAGCCCGCAACAGCCCCCCCCCCCCCCCCCCCCCCCCGCCACCTTCGAATCAGATCGCCCCATCCCTGCAACACCTGCAACCAGCCCCCTTCCACCAGCATTCCATCCTCCTCTTGATCCCTTCACTCCTAGCCAGAAGATGCTTCCCCGCGGATGTCGGTGGACCAGGGCCAACACGTCGCGGTCATGTCGCGGTCACCCCGCGGTCACGCAGCGGTCACGCCGCGGTAATGCCGTGATTTGGCCCTGCTCCAGCCACATCCATCCCACACCAGCCCCCTTCCACCTTCAATTTTAAATTGTTTTATGGTTTTTAGATTTTTTAGGGTTTTTAGAAGTTTTAATTTTTTTTGTTTTTTTGCAAGGCAAAAATAGTACTATAAATATCAATGAAAATATGAATTGCAACAGATCAATCAATGGTGAAACGATAGTTGACCCAAGAACCCAAATTCATAGCTCCACCATATCAAGGCATGGTAACCAAGAAAAATTCCCATTAAACACCAAGAAACCAAGAAAATAAGCGAACATGAGACCCTAAGATGTCCAACCAAACAGAAACCGGATGGTGAGGTTCGCTTCCAAACTGGAAAAGCAACATCCACGAATATAGCAAAAAAACAGTTACAAAACCATGACATCAAGAAGAAATAACCAAGAAGTCATAGAATGTAAGAACAAGTAATAGAAACTAGGGAATAAGGGAACATCTAATAGCCGCCCCAATCCCTTCCATACTCCAAGAGAGGCAACTAGCATCACCATTAATCGCATCCAGTAGGAGATGGGAACACACAAAACTAACAGGAGACAGGGTGGATCCCCCTCCCATCCAGTGGGATTCGAGCACTGTAGAGACATCACCTATGAAATCATAGAAAGTAGCGATAGAAAAACCCATGAACCCAACAAGAAAGACCTACAAGTGAAAATCAGATTCCAAAAGGAACAAGCCAACCAAACTGCAATCCAAACTCAGAACCTATATCAACTAAACTGATAAACACACACTCTAACACACCACCAACCACTGACACTACCCAATCCACTCACTCAAACACACACAGACTCACACACTCACTCATGAAACACCACCCTCGAAATCTCTACTCGAATCCCAATAAAGTAGCAACAAGAAAAGAAACGGGAATCCCCCCAATCAACGACCAGCCCCTAACCACCTATAAGAAACCACGCCCACACACCAGTCCATATGAGCCTTCACCGCACCAAACAAAAAAATAACTGACAAAAAGTTTCAACATGTGACCAAAAAGAACAACTCTAGCACACCCATGACACCTGACCACCGAACCCAGCAAATACCATCCCCATGCAAAGCAACCTGCAAACTAGCTGATGCCCACCCAATAGACTTCTAACTAAACTACTCTCAAACCGTCCTAATCTACACCTCAAACCAGCCAACTCAACTCCTCCATCCATCAACACCCAAGCACCACTGGAAACCTTATCCCACACCATCCCTAGCACGACCACCAATCAATGACCAAGGAATCCCCAAGAACCTATAGAAAACCTAGGAGAGTAGGCACGCTATTCCCTTCACCCCACCAATCCACGAGCACACTAGAAGAAATCCACAACCCAAATTCTCCTAGAAACCTACTCTAAAAAAGACAACATGCAACCTCACTAACCAAGAGACAAACACCATCCACATGCCCCATCAAGAAACCACCTGCACCGAGAAACCCATCCAAACCATCAACTCAGAAACCATCAAAAAAATATCTTGACAAGAAACATTGAAATATACTATATCCTACCCAATGAACAACCATGAAAAAAGACAAAGCCTCACAAAAAGTTTCCTAAATCAAATACCATTCAAGGGAATCACACTCCAACCGAGCCTGCAACCAGCACAAGGGTATCCATAAGACCTGCAAGAAGAAAACAACAACCAAGGAGGAAGCATTCATCTGCAATAGCCCCTGCCAAACTAGAAGAACAAACCTCTATGGGTCGGCCACGCTAAGATGCACCAGACACAACCTATAATGAGAACCCAACCAAAGACATTCGAGACCAACACCAGAAAAACAAAACACAAAAACCCACAAAAAACCATCAAATTCACTTCAAGCTGCTCCAAAACTAGCATGCTCCATGCCTCGATGAGAAATCAGTGGAAGGAAAGACAACCAATAACAACTGAAGCCAGCAACCAGCCCAAGCATCACAACAGCTACACCGCCAACACATCCCCTCTACCCTGCAGAAGACCCATTGCAAGTAGCACCAGTAGCTCCGTCCAGAGACCCCAACACCACAAAATCAAGTCTACCTATAACTAGATGAAGGCCTGATAAGAAGAGTGTCCCACAACATATGAAACCACACCTGCAAGTACCACAATGCCACATGCAACCAACTCCAACCATATGAAACAATATCCAACGACCTCACGAGTCCAGAAACCAAAGACATAAAAATGGAAGACACAGCATCAGACTTCACCAGATCCAATACACTCCATGTACACACATCCAAACCCTACACTAACTAGAGTATCCCAACCCCATCCAACATCACCTCAACAAAACCCTCAAGTCCAAAAACCAGAACCCTCACCAAAATCCCAACAACAAACATCTACTTCCCTCTCAACCTAACAGGGGGGGAGGGGTGCTATCCAGGGGAGGCTTTGCAGGGGGAGGGGGCTGTAGGGGGGGTGGGTTGTGCAGGGGAGAGGGTGGGGGCTATTTTTTTGGGGGGAGGGGGGCTTTCCAGGAAGGGGGGCTGTCCAGGAAGGGCTTTATAAGGGGTAGGGGGCTGTGCAGGGGGGTTGTCTACTGCAAGGGGAGTGGTGGGGGGCTGTCCAGGGGGGCTTTACAGGGGGTGGGGGCTGTAGGGGGGAGGGGGCTGCAAAGGGAGTGGGGACCGATAAGGATATAATGTTTCATTAAAGGATGGGGACCCACCATACATTATGTAATGTGATGATGGATTGATTATCTAACTCTATAATAAGGGATCATATTCCCTCAACCTTGCACCTATTATTTTTTCCTAAGAATACATCTACATCTCTCTTTTTGACCAGCTCTAAAAATGACTCTCTCTGTTGGAAAATATGAAAAGAACAATTACAGTCTAGGAACCACTCTTGATTGATTGTATAAATGGAAAAATTCCAGATTTAAACAAATGTCATAGCCTGAATCAACCAGAAAATACAGGTTAGTGGGCTGTTTGGATTCCAACTCACGCATGAGTTTCCTACGCTAGGGCTTAATGTGCCCAGGTTTACCATAGTGAAAACATATTACTTTTCTATCTATAGAGCTTGTCCTAGATTTGGGTTATTTATTAATCTTATTTTTGTCCCTACTGATTTTTTTTTTCTTACCTTTAGTTTAAGGTCTCTCCCTTGTGAAAAACAATTATCCTCACCTTTTATTTTTGTTCTAGAATGAAATTCCTTAGACAGATGGGCTGATTTGATATCTTCTAATGTTAAATAGACTCAACCAGACATCATGGTCGTAACAAGTGTTCTATATCTATTTTCAAGAGTGATTAATTTGATCATATCTGGATCCTCATCATCTACATAAACATTAATATTGTCTAAATCTAACATGAATTTATTAACCTCATCTAAATGGTTTTTTATAGATGTACTAGGGGGTGTACAGGGGCAGGGGGAGGGGTGTGCATGTGGGAGTAGGGGGTAGGGAGAGGGGGGAGGGGGGAGGGGTGTGCAGGTGGGGGCAGGGGGCAGAGAGAGGGGCAGGGGAGGAGCGTCCAGGTGGGGGCATGGGGCAGGGAGAGGGGGCAGGGGGGTGTGTTGGGTAGGGAGAGGGTGCAGGGGGGTGTGCTGGGGCAGGGGGAGGGGTGTGCAGGTGGGGGTAGGGGGTAGGGAGAGGGGGCAGGGGGGTGTGCTGGGTAGGGGGAGGGGTGTGCAGGTGGGGGGAAGGGGGCAGGGAGTGGGGGCAGGGGAATGGGTGTGCAGGTGGGGGGCAGGGGGTGTGCTGGGGCAGGGGAGGGGTGTGCAGGTGGGGGTTAGGGGGGCAGGGAGAGGGGGCAGGGGGCTGTGCTGGGGCAGGGGGAGGGGTGTGCAGGTGGGGGGTAGGGGGCAGGGGGTGTGCTGGGGCAGGGAGAAGGGTGTGCAGGTGGGGGGCAGGGGGCAGGGAGAGGGGGAAGTGGGTGTGCAGGTGGGGGCAGGGGGTGTGCAGGTGTAGGGGGAGGGGTGTGTGTAGGTGGGGGGGGGGGGTAGGGGGAGGGGGGTGTGCAGGCGGGAGGGCAGGGGAGGGGCATGGAGGTGTGTAGGAGAAACTGGTGGGGGTTGCTGGGGCAGTCCTCCTAATAGCCAACACGGTTCACCATGCTGGATTTTTTTTATGCAGTGGAAAGCCCTATAGCCACAGAGACCGTGGTTTTTACTGCATTTATCGGGCTGGGCCTATATCCACTATTGAAACCGTGGCTACAGGTCTTTATCCATAGTTGAAACTGTGGCTATAGGCCTATAGCCACTCCAATACTAGCCACAGTTCATGAAACTGTGGCTATAACCTATAGCCAAGGTTTTGGGGCCTATATCCACGGTTTTGAACCATGGCTATAGCCCAAATTTCCAGTAGTGTGGAAGGTCGACCAAAGGCTTCCTAAATGTCTATTTAAGGTATTAGTGGTGGATGATTTGGGAGATATTGGATCTTTTTTTTCATTGTAATGTTATTATGCCAATTTTTATTTTAATGTTCTTCCTTCTCACGTAATTTGTTTGAATCTCCTTAGTTTTAATAAATGTTCTTCTTATTCTCTTATTTTTTTTCTTATTCATATCACCAAGATACCATTGTCTAAAGGTGTGAACTTATTCACACCAAACCTTTTGATATTTTTCACACAACGGTGGAGTGATTGTTATTTTGTTGTTTTTTACTTCTTCAATTCTGCCCTTATGAGTCTACTTCCCGCTTCCGTTGAGAACATATTACCAATGGAGGGATAGATATTTTATGGTTTGATCCAATGGAGTAGCAATGGGTTGGATTGGATGTTATTCCTCACTCTCTAAATGTTATTAATTTTTTTTCTTTGAGTTTCTTTCATTCAATGATTTTCTCTCTTCCCCTTCTATATTGAATTTATTTTCCCCTCTTTTATGTGTTAATTAGATCCCTTTCCTTGGAGTGCTCATGAAAATGATACTAAAAGTGTATAAGTTATTATCATATGTTTTTATGGTGTTTAATAAGTAAGTGATGTGGTTTTTTTGAATTCATTATATGATTCCATCTCAGGTTAATGAAATTGAAATCGTAAAAAAAAGGAATTCATCCAATCCACCCTGAGAAATAGCCTAGGATCAACTCATTTTCTCATAATTTTAATTCACATAGATATCTTTGTGATCATTTAAAACCATCTAAAATCAACCCAAGTTTCCACTTCATATCCAAAATTCATCTCTTTATATTATGTGTCTAACGGTTATTCTTAGGTCTCTGAGGATTCAACAACTCAATCTACATTGCAAGTGACCGCTTAACCCTTATAACTTGGGTAAATTTGGGTGACAACACCCATTCAGAAGGAAAACTAGAAAATTAAATAGTTAAAACAGAGAGAAGCTCATGAATCCCAAGATAGGACCACCATATGTCGTTCAAGTACCTAGTATCCCTAAGCTTCTCTGTAGTTATGGTCAACCTATACGTCATCTGAATAATACATGATACATTCAAGAAATTCCTATACAAGGGTTAGTATAAACATACCACGTAAGATGCCTCGAAAGATGAAGTGTGAGAACTAAGAGATACAATAGAAGAGAAAGATAGAAGATAGCACAAGGTATAGTGAAAGAGTAAGGATCATCTAAAAAAGAGAGTGAAGGTAACCTCATAAAAACACAAGGGTCTCGACACGGTGACTATATGAACTACTCATCAATCATTCACCCCCAATAGTACATGACTCTACTCATCCAACCACAATAATCTAATCACTGAATGCATATGTGTCATGAACCAACCTGGGTTGACCCTTAACCGGCCACTCCATCCAGTCCACAACATGTCTCGAGGGGTGTTCCTAATCCCCTCGATGATAGAAAGTAATGCCGGGCATCAATGTATACATGAGGGAATTATTTAACTCCAATAGATAAAACCAGGACCAAATAAATATATATAACAAATATAGCATGAAGCAAAATGACAACAGAATCTTAATGAATATAAATAAAAAGATTCAGTTACAAGGTAAAAGTAACATACTGAAAACTAAAAATAAAAAAACCAAACCGCACTCTCACAACCTCCATGGGACCATTTTCTCACCTCCAACCACTAAACTAAATCTCCTCTAACACTGAGCTTCTAGACCAAGGACCTGAACCAATAGTCGAACCTTCCACTAAAAATATAGGATAGGCATCAACATTAGATTACTCACTAGGGATTCCAAAAATTAACCATAGAATCCAAGTATTTCGTTTCCCATAACAATACATTTAACACCATTTTGAAATAAAGTTACAAAAATAGGGTTATAAATTTTTATTTATCAAACACTATCATTCCATTTTTTTTAAATCCCACACACACCACACCATTATTTTCAAAAAAAATATATTACCATTTAAAAACCAAAACCCAAGTAAAAACCCACTCCATCAAAAACATGGATGATATGTAAATAAGAAATAGTTAATGCTGAAATCTAAAAGAAACAAAATTAAAAAAGTCGATATATACAGTAACCATGGGTGGTCCTAAACATCCCTATTAGACCCCTTGATGTACTTGGTTCGGATCCACATATCGGCATATAGTGAAGCCCCTGAGTCAATAACCAACCATCTACTCTAAATAGCCTCACCAGTGGAATAGTGCACCTGGTCTAACGACAAATCAATGGGGTACGAACCTGTCTTATCAGGTTTGGTCAGCAACAGTCACTCGATCCACTCAAAGATAACCAAGAACCCATAGTGTAACAATACTATGTTAGTGGGAGTCCCTCGCAGTCGTGAATCACCTTACCTATCATCATCGTAGTTTCCTACCCCAAACACGAACACTCTATAATATATCCCATAAAGGAATATCCCCTATAGATATTCCCCGTAAATGTATACATGCATACATACTTGTATCACATCTTCATATCAGATCATCACAAGTTCCAATTGGGCCACTAAATCCTATAACATTCCAATCAATTTATAAAAAATCACTATATTTCCATCTGAGCACACACATTTACCAAACACAAACGTTTCTAAATGTTAAAAAAACTACACCCATGAGTTGGAACATCCAAATGGACCTTTAACCTTTACACCTCCAAAATATATTTTCCAAGAACATTTTTAAATTCCACTTTTATGAAAGAAAAATCAACTAGTAAAACATACCAAATGACCCCTTAATTAGGTAAATTAATCACACACCCAAATATATCACATTTTCCAAGTGGGCCTTTATCCATTCCAAACTCACACCAAATAATTTTCATAAAATTACTTCAAAACTCTTAAGTGATTATAACTTTGTAAAACAAACCAAAAAATTTATCAATAATTTTACAAAAAAAACCAAATAATTTATAAAAAAATTATATAAACAACCCAATTAGTATATAAAAAATCCAACCGGTTTATAAATAATTTAATAAAAAGAACAAACAAATTATAAAAAATATACAAACCAAACAGTTTATTTACAACTTTATAAACAAATCAAACAATTTATGAATCAATTTTATAAACATATTATACAAACTAGAAAACACAATAAAAAACAATTAAAGAGTATTAAAAAGATGTGTGTCATGTTTCAAACATTATCAAAAGAACATTTGACATCCAATGAAACCATTTTTCCATATGTACATATATGTATAACTAGGAAAATACTACAAAACTATTTTTATAAAAATAAATTGACTTGAAAATATTATAGCAGATTAACTAAGTGTGTTACAAAGGTGTGATTCAAGACCAATATTTAATTAAAAACAATAAATAATTAAATGGACTTAATTAGAAAGTAAAATGAATATTTTTCTACCTTAAACAATGGGTGGACGTAACGACGTTTTAGTAGAAGGAATAGTAATGCCCCATAGACCAAACACACTCCCTAGACAATGATAAAAATGTGCAAAACACAATCTGAGGTGTTGGGGTTTAGGTAAATTGAAGGGAAACACCAAGATAAAGGAGTATAAATGAACCAAAGGGGGACAGGGATGCCAGTGAGTGTAATCAGGGGTGGTAAGGAAAGTAAGGCCAAAGTAGGGTGAATTCGCCAGACCAGGGGCTTGCGTCTTTGAGCTGGAGGGTGACGGCCGGACAAGTGTGCGTAGGGGGGATTCGAAACACTAGAAAAGGGTGGTATGTTGGGTTGTGCACCACTGGTGTAAGGGGTTGTGGTGGTCAGGATGTGGTATAAGGATGATGCTAGACGACACAAGTAACAGAGGTAAGGGGAGGTTTGGTTGGTGCAAGTCGGAGTGAGAAGGCTTGTGGTGAGGCCACCGTGCAAGATGAAGCAGGGGGTGCGCAACACGCAGGAAGGAGGGGGTACGAGTTTAGGGTTCCCTGAATTCCACCTTTTTCATTTTATAATAATAATAATAACAATAATAATAATAACAATAATAATAATAATAATAATAACACAATAATAATAATAATAACACTAATAAAATAATAAAAAATTCTAATAATAATAATAATAATAATCATCACAATAAAAATATTATTATTATTATTATTAAAAATCATAATATTATTAATACTATTATTACTAACCATTTTATTAAATTATTTATATTTAATGAATCTCATTTTATTTTATTCCACTTACCATTAAATTTATTTATTTATTTATTATGAATATCAGGAAGTCACGCAGTTCGCCTATATTAAAACATGCAGTTGAGCAAACTATGACTGAACCATGCCACCCGGCACTGAATGCTTATAGGTTCAATATGTCTTCTAATAGGTTAAAGATTCATTCTTGTCACATGGTTTTATAAACAACCCAAAATTCACAAACCATAACCCCGACTCACTCAAGAATCCGTGCAGGCATCAAGCAATTACCCCCAACCATGTGGGCTGACCGTGCAACAGTGAAAAAGAATCTGAAACTCAAAATAATAATTAAAGTAATTTAAATAATAAATAAATCAGGTTGGGGTGTGACAATTCTACCCAACATGGACACTTTATGCTCCCATAAATTCACTAAACCGGAAGTTAGTCGGGAATTGAGTTCATGCTTGAACATCACCTGAAGAAACAAGGAATCTCAGAGTGACTATTTATTCCCAAAGTCAAACTTGACCAAACTAGACAAAACCACAACCCAAAAAATGGGATAACCCAAGGAGGTTATCCCCGCCACATTAATTCCACTAACACAAAAACTATATATTTTGATAACACCACCTTCGGGAGGGGCTAATGCTGGAATTCCCAGCAAATCCAAACCAACTTCTATAGCGCGAGCGAAATAACACCATTATCAAAACAAAAAACATTCCACACCAGCCAAAATCCCCCTCAAATTCCAAGGGTATATCTTGAAAATAAACTCAAACCAAATGATGAACCGGTACATTATAAATAAATTCCATAAAACATAAATATCACCAAACGAGCATAACTTAAACACTCAAGGAGAACGAAAAATTTAAAAGATACACTTTTACAAAGGTAAAACTGGTTAGATTATAATAGAACAAGTCCATAACACTCATAAAATGAAATAATGAACTTATAATAATGGTAAAATATTAACATAAAAGAAACAAGAACAAAAATTCTTTAAATGTTCCAATCCAAACATGGAACACAAAACCCAAACTGAGGCTTCACACCCCTTGTAACTCCTGACTATGTGCACGTTTCACCCCAAGACCAATGGATGGGGATATGAGGGATGAATCATATTATACCTCATCGTAAGACACTATCATCCCCCAGTCAAGATTATTACACAAACAACATTCATTACATAACCTTTCTTAGAGACCTGAACTACAACAACAATGAAAAAACTTTAGTGGGATGTGATAAAATGTCTTGGAAGGCCTAAACCAGCCACACTGGTGGAACATAAGAGGAAATTTTGAAAAACATGAAGTCAAAACTGACGAATGATATTTCTTCAGGAATGGGTTCCTATGGAACATCCCATTTTCCAGAAGGATAACCTTCACAAAAGCCTACCACCACTAACTACACTCCAAACCCCAACGACAAATAATCATTCAACATTCAATGATCCAAGACATGACCCACAATTAAAATAGAAATGACACTAAATTTTACAAAATCAAGAGTTCCCAACAACCCAAAGACATAATCTCATTCCACAACCACACAACTGTACCAACAAACATCAATTACCATGATAAACAAGAAAAACTTAAATAGAACTGGAACTGGACATGAATAGCTGGCTATATCAACGAACTTCCTAGGCGACATTTTCTAGAAAACATGTAAACCACAAAGCCAAAACCAATATCAAGTTTTATAATCATCAATAAAGGTATCTTCATCCATAAATAACCAAACAAATATAAACATATCCAAAACATTCCTTTCAGAATCAACCATTTCATTTAAATTTTAAAACCCATTTTAGCTATTAAAAACCATTTGAAATAAATCCTTTTCCATTTCTATCCACATTCATTTTAAAATAATAATCTCACTAACCATAACCACAATAAAGCACAACACACACTGAACCACTAGAATGAGGAACTAGTAGTCATGTATAAGTCGGTGACATGGTAGTGAGACATGCCCCAAGCAATATTCAACGACTAGGAGGTACTTAATCCATTCACTCTGACTCAACATGGGTCACTACTTCATATGAGATCGCAAATTGACACTATTTTGTCTTCGTTTTCATCCCCCATACCTAAAACATACCAAGAAAAAAGAAGGACTCAAATCTTGGACCACCCCTGGTAACTTAGGTCTTGTCACGAGTGGTGGTGATTAGGAACCAACCTATAACCAACCTCTTTATCCCCAAAAATCCTAATCTCCATATACTAGACACCCCCCCCAATAACAAGGTCCTCCTATGATACCATTTTTCATGAACCAATCTTAGTCGATCCTGAACCGGTCACCGGAGTCGGTCCGCAACATGTCTCGAGGGGCCTTCCTGATCCCCATGGGATGGAAACTAGTGTCAGGCAACAAGTTATACATGAGGGAATTATTTAATACCAAGAGATAAAATCAGTACTAGATAAATATATAGAACAAATATAGTATGTAGAAAAATTAAAATTGATTCTTAAATGAATACAAATAAATAGATTCAGTTTTAAGGTACAACTAATAGACTGAAAACTAAAAACAAGAAAACCAAACCATGCTATTATAACCTTCATGTGACCTATTAGTCACCTCCAACCACTAAATTGAATCTTCTCCATCACTGAGTAGCTGGACCAGGATCCTAAAACAATCTTGGAACCTACCATTAAATATATAGGATAGGCGTAAGGATTATATTTCTTAGTAGGGATGCCAAAAAATGAACAACAAAATCCATGTATTTCCCTTCCTAGAACAATAAATTTAACCCCAGTTTCAAATAAAATTAAAAAAACAGGGTTCTCACTTTCTATTTAAGAAACATTATGTTTCCATATTTTTCCTAAAAATCCAGCACATTCCATGCCCTTATTTTCCAAACAATATTACCATTTCAAAACCAGAACCCTAGTCAAAACCTAAGAAGTCAAAAACAAGGCTGAGATGTAAATAAATAAATAGTCTAAGATAAAAACTAAAAGCATTAAAAGTAAAGAAGTTGATATAGACAATAACCATTGGTGATCCCAAACATCGCTAGCATACCCCTAGACGTACTCAGTTCGTAACCGCCTATCGGTATACGGTGAAGCCCCTAAGTCAATATCAAACTGGCTTCTCTAAACAGCATCAACAGTGGCATAGCCCACCTGGTCTAACAAAAAATATATGGGGTATTGACCCATATAATCAGGGTTGGTCAGAAACCATCACTCGATCCTCTAAAATACACCCAAGAACCTATGGTGTAACATTACAATGAAATAGGGAGGCCCTCGCATGCGTGACTCACCTTACCTACCATCACCGAACTTGCCTACCCCAAACACAAACACTCTATATGATAACCCATAAATGAATATCCCCCTATTTAGGTTCTCTATAAATGTATACATACATACATACATACTTGTATCACATCTTCACATCATATCATCTAAGGTTTGAACAAGGCCTTTATATAGTATAACATTGAAACCATTTTATAAAAAATCACTAGGTTTCCAACTGGACACAGAGATATACAAAACACAAACCTTTCTAGAGGTTAAATAAACATCACCAATGAGTTGTAAGTTCCAAAAATTCTTTTAAACTTTACACCTCCCAAATACATTTCCCAAGAAAATTTTCAAATTCCTCTTTTCTGAAAAACAAGAAACTAGTAAAACATACTTAATGTCCCCATAATTAGGTATAACCAATAACACGCCCAAATATATCACATTTACCAAGAGTTCCTTTATCCTTTGAAAACTCACACCAAATAATTTTCATAAAATTCCTTCAAAACTCTAAATTGGTGAAAAAAATGTAAAACAATCAAAACAATTTATCAACAATTATAAAAACAAACCAAAAATTTCTAAACAATTAGATAAAAAATCAAATAGTTTATAAAAAAAATTATAAACAAGACAACCAATTTATAAATAATTTTATAAATAGATCAATCAATTTAGAAACAATTTTATAAACAAACCAAACACTTTATGAACTATTTTATAAAAAATATCAAATAATTTATAGAACAATTTTATAAAAAAATCAAAAAAATTATACAAACTAGTAAACACTAAAAAACTATTGAAGAGTATTACAAAGGTGTGTTTAATGTTTAAAAAATTATCAAAACTACATTTGACATCCAATGGAACCATTTTTCCATAGTTACATATAAGAATAATTAGGAAGACACTTCAAAACTATTTTTAGAAAAATTAACTGACTTGAAAATACTATAGAGATTAAATATGTGTGTTATAAAGGTGTGATTCAAGAAAAAAATTTAACTAAAATTAATCAAGGATTAAATGGACATAATTGTAAACGAAAACATGGATTCAATATCCTTAAAAAAAGTGCAGATGCAATGACGCTTCAGTAAAAGGAAGAATAATGCCCTGCGGACCAAACACACACACTATACAATGATAAAAATTTGAAAAACACAATATAAGGCGTTAGGGTTTAGGTAATTTGAAGGTAAACACCAAGAGAAATGATAAGAAACAAACAGAAGGGGGGAAGTGCTGTCGACGAGGGGAATCATGGCTGGGAAGGAGAGGTTGTCCAACGTGGGGTGGATTCGCCAGACTGGGGGCTTGCACTGGCAAGCTGGAGGGCGTCGTCTAGATAAGTGTACATAAGGGGGTTCAATCTATCGGAACAAGGGGTTCCATAGGGTTTTGTGCTGTTGGTGTAAGGGGGTGCGGCGTTCGGTATGTGGCGCAAGGAGGACGCTGGTTGGAAAAAGGCACAACGGTGAGGGGAGGGTTGGCCGGTGTGAGGCGTCAGGAGTAGGATGGTGGGGAGTCCACCGTGCGGCATGAAGCTTGGGGTGTGCAGCGCGTAGGAATGAGGGGGTATGGGATTATGGTTTTCTTCATTCCCCCTTTTTCGATTTTATAATAATAAAAACAATAATCATAATAATAATCATAATCATAATCAAAATAATAATAATAATAACAACACCAACAATAATAATAACAACACATTCATAATAATAATAATAATAAAAAAAAAAAACTAATAATATAATAATAAAAATTATAGCATTAATAATCATCACAATAATAATAATAATATTATTATTATTATTAAAAATCATAATATTATTACTATTATTATTACTAACCATTTTCTAAATTTATTTTTTTAATTTATCTTATATTATTTTATTTCACTTACCATTTAAATAATTTCTTTATTTATTCTGAATATTGGGTTGTCGCATGGTTTACCTTTAGTAAAAAAACACTGTTGAGAGAATTCCTCTCGAACCGTGCCACCTGTCACTGCCTTATTATAGGGTCAAGTTATACTATTGTCACGTGATTTTATAAACTGCATGAAAGTCATGCACCATAACCCTAACTCACTCAAGATTTCACATAGGAATCACACATTTACCCCAAAACATTCGGGTAGACCATGATACAGTTAAAAATCATCTAAAAATAAATATAATAATTAATGTAATTAAAATAATAAATCAATCAGATTAGGGTGTAATAATATGGAATTCCCTTCACATATTCTCTTATCCTAGAAGGAGGGTGTACAAATCCAATGTGTGGATATAAAACAAGGATATATATGTGTGTGTGTGTGTGTGTTTTTTTGTGTGTGGTAATTTAAAAAATACCAAGAAAGAAAGTAATGGTGTCTCCATATCACAGCTCATCCTACGAAAAAGAGTATACAACAATTCCAAAATTCCATCAATGATGCTCACCATCTCACACGGCTACCTAGAAAACCGTACAAGTCTAACTACACCTCGTCACTATACTACATAGTCGAGTGGGAATAAAATCAAATCTAAGGACCCATTACATTGTACAAGATGATTCATCCACTCTAAAGTCATTGATGACCTGCTAGTGAGCTCAAATAGAGGGTACAACTCTGAAGACGCCAAGGACCCTATGCCCAGCCCTGTATGTGGTTACCACTTAGAAGGCGTCAAGGACCCAATGCCCCGCTTAGCTATAGGATACTACTTAGAAGACATGGAATACCCACTGCCTAGCCCAGCTAGAGGGTACCACTCAGATGACGTCGAGGAACCACTGTACATCCCAGATGGAGGTTACCATTCATAAGACCTCTAAGACCACTTCTTAGCCCATTTACAGGGTACCACTCGGAAGACATCGAGGACCCACTACCAATCACATCTTTAGTTACAACATGAATTAAATTGAAGACCCACTACCAATCTTAGTTGTAGGGTAACACTCGGGAAAAGTCGCTCGTGATCCTTCCTGATCACTGCTATCATCGGGTGTGGCCTCAATATGTGTTGTTCTTAGAAAATTTCACATCATATTTATAAATCCACCACTGAGGGATCCTTATTTTTTTAAGTGGGAAAATAATCATAATAGGCTACTCACGGGAAAAAATATGAGTTCAATAAAAGGAGATATATAGGTTTGAAGTTTCCTAAAAAAGTGGTACATGACATGTTAGGGACCCACACCATGTGTGGTCCCACTCCTCTATCTGGTTTTGCCCCCCTAGAACATATCTTTCTAGCTATTTCTTACTAGAGGTGTGTATGGGTACTACATAACATGTCTTTTCTAAAATCATAATGTACTCTTGAGGCTTTTCTATGGTCTGAAGGGTAAAAACGTCACAAAAGGTTTTTTATTCTAACACCATATGAGGAAGATATATCAGATACTAGATTCCAAAATATTGATAATTTTATTGTTATTGGGGGCTTTGTTGACCTAGTTACTGATTGAAAAAATGGTATCCAACGTTAGTCTTAAAATGAACATCTTAATTTAAGGGACTCGTTGCTGCTTAAGGTTCATCAATTGGATGTTGTGCAAAGAAGTTACGATCGGATTTATATTTTACACCAAATAATAATAATAACAATTTTTATTATTATTTTATTATAAAACATAAATTGTGGCATAGATTCACATGGATACCCAAAGCTCCTTTCTCCTCAAGCTCCAAACATTTGCTTTTTCTATTTATTAAAAAAATAATATTATTATCACTTTATAATACTAATATTAGTAATATTTTCAAATTAGGAAGGATCCTCATCAATGTGCTCAACACAAAACATGAAATGCCCCTTATTAGGTGCCTCCTTCATCAATAAAATTTATTTATTTCTACATTTATTAATTCCTCATATCATTATTTTAATAAAAATATTAATATTATAACTCCCATTTAATTAATCCCATTTAATTTTATTATCCAAACACACCTTTTATGCGACTATTATTATTATTATTTAATATAATAATAATAATAAATCTTTCTTTAATTTGTAATGAACTCTTAATCATTTATATTATTAATAATTATTATTATCAATGCCCACCATGTTGACCACATCTGATCATTGTATCAGATATCAGATCATGGACACCATCATGTTATCTCTAAGTATCATTCTCCACGAGACTCTATTCATGGTCTCTACTCGGAACTAATCACGTCACACAATAGATCATTATCATGTGCCAATTGGGAAAATAGGGATCACTGATCTGATCATGAACCTCCTCCTATCAGAAAACTCACTCCCATTGTACCAAACTAATTCATTAACAAAATAGAATCCCTCTCATTTGTCAATCCATCCCCAAACCATATATTCAAGTGTTTTTCATGCTACCACCTTTAATTCCGGACTTCAACCATGCTCGAACTCACCCCAGCAAATTCGAATAATGACCCTGTGGTCTAATGATAAAGAACACAAAGAATAGTGGGGGGAAAGTGACAATAAAAATGGTTGTAAACATCATTGGAAAACATCCTTTTCCAAAAAAACATAGTGGGGAAACCATTGTGAGAAGCATATCATAGATAAGAAATAAGTTGAAGGTATAATTTATTTACATACATGGAATCATACGAAGGATATTTTAAACACAGATCAAGGAAACAAATTTGGTCATGCTCAATATTTTTATAAAAGGGGTGGAAACCATAATTTAGGATCCCTGCCTCTATTTTGGATCAATTTTTGGTGAATAACGCATCCACTATCGATGAAGGTAATATTATACATTCGTTTTCTGTCAATTCACCTAGATCTGATCATCGGTCATTATCCAGTCTCAATCCACAAATTAAAGATTCTTTTCTCCTCCTCCTCAATCTTTAAAGGGTTATGTGGCCAAAACATGGAAAATAATCAAAAAATGGGTTTTATAAGGGGTTTAATTAGGTTGTTTAATAAAAAAATATTTATTTATTCAATTAAATAAACTCGCCAATAGATTCGTCATTTGAAAGTCCTACGCTGATCAATTTTATGTCCCACCTTGGGTATACACCACATTCAAAACTCAATAGTGGTCTCATATTTCCTATATGAGTCTCCATATATGAGTTATTTGGGTTATGGTTATTAAATAAAGTAATTAAATAATTTAGTTTATCAAATGCACCCACCAACGGTTTCCCCATCTGAACATCATGTGCCGACCAACCTTAAGTAACACTTATAGTAAAATTCACATTTTATATTCATACATGGTATCGTATTTCTAATTTTAGAATATTTTTATGAGATATTCTGCATTTTTAGTAAAACCATATGTATAATAAAAATATATTTAATAATTCTAGAAATTTAATTCTGGGATCACCGGGCCTCGGAATCACACATCATCTCTGCGCCTGGCTCCAAAAATATTCCTAGAAATATTCCAAAGTCTTACATGAAAATACCAGAGTCACTATATTATTATTATGAACCCACATTCATTCACCCAGGTTTCATCAAATTGGAAGTGAAATTATCACTCATGAATATGTACAACATACCAACACCATGTAGATATACAATTCATTTTCCATCACCATTTTTAATGTATGGTTATTATAATAGGATGAATATATATATATAATATTTATTACATATTTATTCTTTTATATTTTTGATATCATATGTACCTTCTTACCTTCCAATCTGTTGGATGACCGTAATGTTACTTGTGTGTCTGTATGGACTAACACCTCCACAAAGTGATGTAATTATTTTTTCTTTTCTTGTTAACATGGAACATTATATTGATATATTTAATGAATATAAATGATATATATGATATTATAATTAATCTGGAATGGTGAATTATTATTTACCTTTATTTCCTTCGATCCTTCAAAAAGTGAAAATAACGTTCATGCATACGTATGACCGACCATCTCCGTGAAACATTTAATTAATTTATATATTTCCACATATTTTTTATGAATATAAATATATATAATAAATATAAATTATATTTACATAATATTTAAAATTATAGAGATGATCGAAACATGATCAAATTACAAGGCCCAAAAATACTAAGTAGAGATTCTTATAAAAAATAAAATAGTTAACACACAGAAATGATAATTTTAAAAAGTAATTTTTAATAAATGGGTTTTAAAATATTATAAGTGGATCATATATGTAACAAATTCACCCAATTTACCCTCAAACCAATCAGCTGACCTAATTCTCCCCATACCCTAAGGGCATTTTCGATCTCCACGGCCTAAAGAAAAACACATGAGCATCAAAAAAAACCAGAGGGAACGATTTCTCCCAACATGTAGAAACACATGTAATATATACACATGGAAAAGAAATAGACAACATATATTTAATAAATATATGCCATAACTATAATAAAACAATATAAAAAAAGAAACAGAAAATATTTCAATAACTCTGATGGACATGTCCAACTGCAAAGGACCAGAACCAAATATCTTCTCCATGTGATAGCATGGAAAACTCCCACCATCTCACCACCAGCTACCCAACCCATCTAAAACAAAACCACTACACCTCACTGTAGCACCTTGACTTTCCCTACAATGGAAGACATACCATGGTATACGAACCACCGAATATGTTAATAGGGTGTGAGCTAGTAGGCTCAATAGGATCACACCTTAGTGTTCCATTATGAGTCTCTGTACAAAAATTATTGTATGATCATTTTTAAAAAAACATGGCATGATAATCATTAAATCCATTTTATAAAAAAATGAAAAAAAAATTCTCTTTCACCATATTTCTAAAACAATAATCAGGTATATCAATTTCAAAGCACATTTTACATATCGTTTTTTTTTCACAATAATAAACATAAATATCCAGGATAAAACAACAAATATATGGAAAAAATAAGCATAAGTATCAACACTAAGGATTATTATAGGTCATACTAGCAGACTACTCATACCACAATCAATCTTGTCCACAATCCAATTCAAATAACATTGGATAAGGAAAAATAGGAATACCCCATGAGTAAAAACCCCTTACAAAGTCAATATTAGTCCCCTAGAACAATATTCCTAGGAAATAGAGGAAATCCCCATGAGAAAACCTCCCATTAATTACAAATTAATGAATGATGGCCTCATACTGAACCTTCCACCTATGTATAAAAGGTAACCCATGTGCTCATTTTCCCAATTAATTCCCATGATTCATAAACCATTTCAAAACCATTTATCAATCCTTTTAAATGCTTTGAAAATGTTTTTTTTCTTCTCCACTTATCAAAAACCAGGGAAACCCATTTTTCTTCAAAAATTATTTTCAACCAAAACCAAGAAATCATTCTATTTCATTATATAAATATATTTAAATAGAAAAAATAGGTTAATCAATAGAGTATAGAGATGGAACCACCTACCTCTAATCCTAGGTTGCACACACCCGCAACGGGATCCACAAATGATGAAACCCAAAAATTCCAACAGAGACTCTAGAATCCAATAAACATATCTTAGGATTGATCCAATCCATAAAGAGGGTTAGCTGAGAAGAGGAAATACCAAATACCTCAAGAAAAAATATATGTCTCACCACAACCAACAAAGGAACAACCTCTGGAATGAGATTGCACAATAGATCTTTGAATAAGACAAGAAGAATCATTAATTTATATAAATGGATCTGATAACTAGACCCAAGGGTGCTATTATGATAAATATAAATAAATAATCATAATGGTCGCTTACTTGGAGAGATACACCACAACTACAATGGGGATATAACACTGAATGGATCAATATAGAATGATTGGAGTCTCCAAAAATATCCTAGGAATTACCTTGGTTTGAAGGCAATGATGTCTGGAGAAATAACTGATATAAAAGTAGTCGCATAACTATTTTAAAATTTATACATGGGGTGTTACATGATGTGTAACCCAATTACCTGATGTGTAACTGTCAAAGACTAAGATATGATGAGAAACCCGTAGCCTTAGATTAAAATCCAACCTTTTACTAACTCACGATATGTAAGAGATCTCAACATTGTGTAGTCTTTAACAACATGAATCCTCTCATGACATACATCAAACAACTCTTACATGTTGTGTAACCTAGTTACATGGTGTGAAATCGTCATATAGACTGGATAAAAATCCGACTAAAGATGATATTCCAACAAGTATATGACTTCACCATTATAAGTATCCTCCCAATTCCTTCTTGGACCTATACAAATAATGAGAAAAGTAAAACCATGATGATGTTAAAGATGTACTTGATAGATGTGTAATAGGATGTTACAAACTCCCCACCATAAAGACAATCCTTCCCCAAGAAGTTATGTAGAATACATGGTCCCTAGAAAAAGATGATGCCACTGCTTCCTCATCAAAGAATCATGTTACAATGTATCATGAGAATACAATCCATGTTTCCATAGTAATCTAACAAACAGAATCAAATTCCAATGAAATACATTCACTTGAGAGTCAGTGATCTCAAATGGTTTCTCCAAAATAGAAACAACTTCCTCAAACTCAATTTCTTCCCAACTTTGAACATGAATGGGATCTAGATGGTACATCATTAGATAAGACATGCGGAAAACATCATGAATACCTATCAATTGAATCATAAATTCTAACCAATAAGCAAACTTCTTGATCAAATCAGTGGCCTTAAATGGTCCTATATCTCAGATCTAATTGTCCTTATTTTCTAAGCCGACGGTGACCCATCCAAGGAAAAACCTTCAAGAAAACCGAATCACCAATAGAAACCTCTCTAGGATGATGCCACTGATATTTTTATAATTTATATCAACTATGGGTTATAACCATATGTCTATGTATGTGATAAATCTTTGTTGATGTATCCTAGACCAAACTAGGTCCAACTAAAGATACTTCACCCACCTCCTCCCAACAAAGAGGTCATCTGCACGGGTGACCATAAATTGCCTCTAAGGGATCCATTATTATTGACGAATTTTAACTATTGTTGTAAATAAACTCTACCAATCCCAGATGGCTATCCCATGATCCACAGAAATCTAATACAAGGGCACAAAACATATCCTCTGAGATCTGATTACTCACTCTATCTGACCATCTGTCTGTGGATGGTAATCAATGCTCAAATTGACCTAAGTTCCCATTTACCCTTGGAGACTCTTATAGAAACTTGAGGTAATCCAATTATAACTATCTGAAACGTTTTCATATGGACATCCATGTAACCTCACAATTTCTTTCACATAAAATTTTTCCAAAACTTCAACCTTAGTAGTGTCCTTGATCAGAATGAAATGAGGAGACTTCATCAACAAATCAAAAACTACGCAAATATAATTCTTCCCTCGGGGAGATAGTGGTAATCTAGTAACAAAATCCATGGATAAATCATCAAATTTCAAGACCTACCCTCAAATATGTGGAATAAAACTAGAGGGTTTTATTTACACTTTCTTTATTTGTTGGCAGGTGTAATAGTGGGACACATATTCTACAATGTCATGCTTCATACCCAGCCACAAGAATCATTGTATCATGTCATAATACAAATTCGTAATTCCTGTATGAAAGGCCCATGATGAGTTATGACAATTAATCAAAACTTAACTCCTCAACAATGTTGATAAAATAAAATGCTTCCCAAAGTGGATCATACCATCTGAATAAAGAGACTAACCATAAATGGTCTCCCCACCATAAAATCTATTTGGAATTTTTCAGAACTCATCACACTACTACTGACATATAAAAATAGACTCTAGGGGATATGGTGATAACTAAACATTGGTCAGAACCATACTTGAAGAATCTTCTTGAGCATCCATGGGGAACTAGTTAGAAATACCCATAAGGTTCCACTCCACCTTCAATTCCATAACATATTGTGATGTTACATTCTTACTAAGAGTGTCTACAACGACATTTCCATTCCCCTAGGTTTACCTAATATCAAAGTGAAATATCTAATGGTATTTTTCCCATGTTATCCATCTGAGATTCAAGTATTTCAGAGAAAAGATATAACTCAAAATTTTATGATCATAGAACATTGTGATCCTCTCCTAAAAAGGAGGGTACATTCAATAGTAAATTCATGCATAATTTTGAAAAGATATAAATATTTAGTGGGGTAATTATTCTCATGTGGAAAAAGATGAAAAGATCTGTAAGCTACCACATAGAAATCCTGCATAAGCACACATCCTAAAACAAAACCCAATGTGTCACAAACACCATGTTCCCTTTACGAGGATCAGTTATATTTAGAATATGATCTGATATTAGAATTAATTTCAGTTCATCAAAGTAAGACTTCCACTTCACATCCCATGTTAATTTCACCACTTTCCTAGTAATATAAGTCAATGGTGACGCCATATTATATAAATCCTTAAAAATGTCGTTAGTATCTAGAAATACCATGGAAAATTCATATCTTAATGAAATTTTATGTTTTATTCCATGAAAAAAATACCCATCACCTTCTCATGATCAAATGATATTTCATTCTCAGAAATATTATACCCTAATAACTTTACTTATTCAATCCAGAAACAACATTTTAAAATCACTCCATACAAATAGAAACTTCTTAGAATTTCCAAGACAAAACTCAAATGGTGCTCGTGCTCACACTTAGATTTTGAATAAACTGGAATATCATCCAAAAACACTACAAAAAATGTTTCAAGATATTGATGGAATATCTGATTCAAAAAATCCATAAAAACTATAGGATTGTTAGTCATACCAAAAGGAATTACAAGATAATCATAATTTCCATATCTCTCTTGAAATTTGTCTTCGGTATATCAGACTGCAAAACATTGAGTTGATGATAACCCGACCAAAGAACCATATTTCAAAACCAATTTTACCCCCTTTATTAATCAAAAAAATCACCCACATGAGGAAAATTCTTTTTTTTATTAACGGTTTCCTGATTCTACTTTTGATATACCACACACAGCCAAAGTTAATAATCTTACATCTTGGAAATGAGAACATGGGATTCCCAAGGTGAAACATTAGGATGAATAAAACCTTTTCTCAGCATGTCATCTAACTAAATTGTAAGTTATTTTATCTCTACCGGTTCCATTTGATAAGAGGGTATCGATATAAACTGCATACATAACACCAGGGAAATTGTAAACTCTACCCCTCTCTCTAGAGTAATTCCAGATAAGTAGTCTGGGAAAACTTTATAAAAGTCCTGAAAAACAATTCGAATATCACCAACATAAACAATTTCACTGGGATCAATCATAATAGCATTCAATAAACTCTGAAGCTCTTTGTGGGAAGGTCATGTATAGCCAAACGTTGGGTACCACTCCCCCTAAAACACATGATATCTCCCATCAGTATTAAGAAACAAAACATGATGATGAAAACAATATACATATGCTTGATGATAAATAATCCAATCCATACCGATAATGACTTTAAATATATATAGATCAAGGATGAGAAAATCCCAGACCAAGTCTATATTAGCTACCATTAATAAACAATAAAGAAACCAAAACCCCTTCTCTTTCCACTTGGCAAGAGGTGTTTATAATTCCATTACAAAGGGAATACATTCCATTTCATGTTCAAGAATTCTCAAAAATGTGTAGATATAAATAAGTGAGAGGAACCAGTATCAAATAAATCAATTCCTATAGAATATGAAACAACTATAGTAGCTCTAACTATTATCAGGCCGACATCGACCTCTATTAGAGAATCATATACTACATGATAGTGCTTCCCTTCTGAGGTATGTGGATGGATCCCTATTGTCCATGAATCTTCTAACTGCACCGTAGTAGCCTTTGGAGCAGATGAACCCTGACCATAATGAGGTGTAGTCATATATGGACAGAAGCACTATAAGTGACCAACTCATCAACAGTTGTTGCATGTATTATTAGGAATATGACAAGAAAATCTTGTGTGTCCAACCTTACCACACTAATAGAAATTTATAGGCACACTCCTAGTTGTAGCAGACGGTGTGGAGGAGGCTTCCTACTGAGACCCACATCCACTACATATTTGATGATCCTTTTACTTCATTTTCTTCACATGAACGCCACTAAAACTACCACTAGATGGAAGAGAAGTGGTGGGAAAACTAACCTTTCCTTCTATATTTATATCTTCCATCATAGCATTATCTACTATTTCCTCCTAGGTAGAATGTTTCAACAACAATACATGTGATTTGATATCTGATCACAAAAATTGAAATTACTTATGAGCCTTCAGCTGTTCATTCTTCACCATGTATAGAGAAAAATAGGCAACCTCAGCAAATTGGTTGGTGTATGATAACACTAAATTCACTTTCTACTATAAATATATTAAATTCATATACTTATCCAACATTTGGTACTCTAGGAAAAATTTCTGGAACAATAAGATTTTAAAATCCTTAGAATCCAAGTCCACGTGTCTATATAACTGGAAAATAGAATCCCACAAGCTCTTACTGAAAACCTCAAGAATAAATGATATAAACTTTACCTTGATATTATCAGGTGTCTCCATAAAGATTAAGATTTGATTGATCTCTCTCTCATCCAGTCCCCGATTGTACCTCAATAACTTCCTTTTGAACCTGTGGTACATCCTGATCAACAATATGAACTGCCCAAATGATAGTCTCAATGATATTTAGATCTATTGGGAGATTACATTGAGGAGAATCAGATTCACCCTCTTGAGGAACTTGTGGAAGATGCCTAATAGAAATACTATGGTGCACTAAATTATAAGAATAGTCATACAATAGAACAAATCTCATTTTAAATTAGAAAAACCATAAGTATAAACTGTTATTTAAAAAAACCTAACACTAGAGACCCATATCCCAACTCCCCATGGATACATGAGTTTCTTCATGACCAGAACTGGCTAGGAACTTATTGAAACAGACCTATGATGTCCCAACAATCCATTCTCTATTCTAACAGATGTCCCAAGACAAGGACTCTTGAGTAAAAAACTACTCTAATACCAAATATTAATTAATCGAAATGAGTTACGTTTAAATTTGGCACCTGACCTAATCTTCCACATACCTTAAGGGTGTTATTGATCCCCATCGGACGGCAATAAGCACCTAGGCATCGAAAAATAAACCATAGTGAATGATTTCACCCAACCTATAAAAACGCATAGAATTTATACACAACAAAAATAAAGAGACAATGGAGTTATAATAAATATATAACATTACTGTAAGATAATAGTATAAACCAAAAAAACAGAAAAAATAACCCCAACTCCAATGGACAAGTCCAATTATAAAGGACCAGAACAAAAAAAAAATACTCCATATAATGTCTTGGAAAACTCCCACAATCTCACCACTAGCAACCCAACCTAGATGACATGAAACCAAGCCACCTCTCCATGGAGCCTTTCCTTTGTATGCAATGGAAGACATACAATGCTCTACATACCACCAATGAGGTGCACATGGTGTTATTTAATAGTCTTAATATGATCCCAACTAGGTGTTCCCTAAAAAGTCTTTCTACTAAAATTCATTTATGCTCATTTTAAATAAAACATGGCATGATGAGTAATGAAGGAGTTTGAGAGAAAACATGGTAAAAAATTCCCTTTTATCATATTTTTAAAACCAAAAAAGGTATATCGATTTCAACGAAAATTTTCCATATCATTTTTCCACAACCGTAAACATTTATATTGAAGGTAAAACGAAAAATCCAAGAAAAAAAATAGAAGCACAAGTACCATCACCAAGCATCACTATATGGAATACTAGATGACTACTCATACCACAATCAACAAAGTGAACAATTATTATCCTAGAACATAGGCTATGGAAGAAGACGATTTCACCCTGAGTAAACCCTCTAACAAAGTCAATATCATTCCCCTATAATAAAGACCTTAGGAAACAAATGAAATACCCTTGAACAAATCTCCCAATTATAAAAAAAGACTGGATGATAGCCTAAAGATAAAATTTCCACCCAAGTACCCAGAGTAACCCATGTAAAAAATTTCAAAATTCATTCCAATTCTTTGAAAACCATTTCAAAACCATTTCTCAATCCATTTAAATTCGTTGAAAAATAACATTTTTTCATTTCCATTTTTCAAAAACTAGGAAAAATCATTTTGATTTAAAAAATAATTTCAACACACACAATTAAATCATGTCAACTCCTTGGATAAATTATTTTATGAATAAAAAACATTAAGATTTACCAATATAGGCTAGAGATGGAATCACCTACCATGAACCTTGGGCCGTACATGCCCTAACAGGATCCACTAATGACGAAATCCAACAACACCAATGGTGACTCAATAATCCAATCCAAAAATATTAATATTTATATTATTGAGAAACAGGGTTTGTGAATAAGAATAAATACCACATACCTAAAGATAAAACATCAACCACACTATGACTTACAAATGAATGGCATCCTAAATGATATCACACAACAGATCTTGTAAGAAGAAAATAAGAAACACCGATTTAGATCAACTGATCCAATTATGAAACCGAAGGTTGATACATTGATCAATAACAATGAAGAAAAAGAAATTATACATACCCATATAGATGCGCCACATTTGAAACATAGATCGAACACCGAATGGATCGATCTAGAAGAAGTGGAATCTCTCAAAATTATATGGGATTTTCCCATGGTTGAGGGAAATGATGTCTGGAGAAATAATCGAATGAAAAATAGTTTCACACCTATTTAAAAAACTTAATGGGGTGTAATATGACATGTAACCCGGTTACACAATGTGTAACTCCAAAATCCTTAAATACACTAGAAAACCCACCACCTCGGATTAAAATCTGATCTTTTATTAACTCATGATGTGTAAGATCTCTTCACGAAATGTAAACTATCACAGCATCAAGCCTTTCATGAATTTCATATAGTAAATCTTACACATCATGAAACCTAGTTACACGGATTGAAATCCTCCTTCAGCCTACAGGAAAATAAAAATAAATATTAGAGCTCAACAAATCTGTGACTTCACCATTTTAGGTATCCTCCCAATTCCCTCTCAGCCCTATACAAACAACGAGTAAAGGGAAACCATAATGTGGTTAAAGACATACCTGAGAGATCAGTAATAAGATGTTATAATATATGATATTATAAGTATGTAAATGAATATATTATATATTTATAATAAATTTCATTTTATTCTATTCGAGGATAAATTTCTTTCAAAGAAAGTCAAACTCAGGGTAAGGGACTTTCATCTCAACTTTTATTTTTTATAACATATGTTATGTTATGTACCTATCTTATTTTATGAGGTGTATATATAGCCCCATTGAAATATTATATCATGAATATACTACTATTTATTATATTTATAGTTTCACTTTATGTTATTATTTCATGATTCTTATGACTCAAAAGTTACCAATGTGTTAATGGATTTATGAAATAATCTCCATTGTTTATCAGGATTGTTTATAATTAAGATTAAAATGTAGAAATTTAATTATATAAATCTTAGAATAATAACTAATTTTATTCTCCTCTATTTATTTCGAGAGATTATAATTTTTCTATTAATTTTTTTCTTTTCATTTACTCAAGAGACAGAATGACTATTTTGTAATGAAAACTGATTTTATTTCTCCCTTCAGTTGATAATCTATTTTCATGCATGTATATATTTTAAAAAAGGTTTTCAAAAATGTTTTACTATTTTCCTATGAATGATTAAATTAATATTTAATATCTATTTAATTTTTAAATTTTCTAAATTAATCTGACTGTCATTTTATGAATGGAGCACTTTTGAATTTTTTATCAAAAATGTAATAGGAACATTCATTTAAAATAACATGGAATGAATAAAATTACTCAATGTGAAAACCACTCAATACATTTAAGAATAACAAACAATTATCAAGGGTTATTTTTTTTTAAAAAAAATTCCATAATATTTTGGAAATTATTCTATTTTAAATAAGTGATTTTAAAGTCAAAAGGGTATTTTCCTTAAGAAATGTTCCAAGTTATATTTTAATTAAATTTTCATTTATTATGACAACCTTTGATTTTACTTATGATTTAATGGGTAGATGATAAAATTATACCATATTTATTATTTCTTTGTATTCCTTATGATTATGATGATAGGATTGTTTTGAAAGCCATTATTTTTCATGGGTTACTTGTGATGAAATATTGAAATATTTATGAAACTGATTTCATTTCCATGGTTTATGATATATGTTGAATTATTTATGATCATGTGGCACACATATGAATGGATTATGACTATGGGATGGGGGGAAATTATATATCCCTCTAATGCATCGGGTAAATATGGATATATCATAAGATACTAAGCACTGTAATGGTGAGTGAACCCAGTTCATTAAGGGATTATGTCCACTGTGAAAATATTATAAGTAAAAATTGAATAATGATATGATGGTTTATATAGTTAATTCAATCCACTATGATAGTCTTGTTATTGTTCATTGAATAAAATGTAAATTATGTTCTATACTTATGTGTATGCCACAAACTTATGAACTATACCAATGTTATGATTTCATGGCCAATATTATTTGATTCTTTTATAGTTCATGTATTATAAATTGTCAAGCTTTATTTCATAGGTCATGATCATGATCCTTGGTAGGGAATGTATGGTATTGTAATTTTATGATCATGTTCTCAAACCCTTATGCTCATATTATGTTTATTTGATCATCGATATCTCCATTGTGTATAATTATTGAGAATTAAAGATCACCCCTTCTTATATTTTCTTACAATGGGTTATTAAGAAAGGTTTTAAGAATTATATGTCTAATAATGGTGATAGATATGAAGATATTACAAGGATGAAATATTTACCTCCTATATACAAGTTTTTTATGTATCCATGTATCTAATGACACTAGACCTATATGATTTCTATAGGTATTTTAATGTTATATATTTAATGTTAATATAATAATATTTTGTATTTTTATATGAAAATTATCGGTTGTTATAGATGTTATTCTAGAAGGTATTTGTTAATCTTTAGAGATTATGATTAGAAATATTTGTTGAAAAGCATGGGGATAAGTTTATGTGTAGGAAAGAATCCTAATGTATTTGTATTGAAGAGATTATGATTTTTTTCAAAGAAATATATTCATTTATAGATACTAAAAGTGGATGTGGTTTAGTAATAGATTCATCTTTGGGTAATAACCTAAAAATATTGGTAGAGTATATCTTAGTACTTGTTTTGGTGAATGTTGAGCATGCCCTTACTACACCCCTAGTTTGACACTCCTAGGGGTTATTTTTGTGTAATTCCGCAATTTCATTATGAACCATTATAAAGGATTTGAATATATGATGATTATGGATGAAAAATCTTAAACCTATGGTTTAATAGTTTGTAAATAATGTGTCTTGATTTATCCATTATATAAATGTTTTCTAATGACTATTTAGTTTCCCAATATGATTATTGTTTCTTACTCTATGGTATTTAGTTTTATTCAATGTCTATAACCAAGAGTAATTACATTAATACTAAATGTGATAGATAATGGTATTATAGTCTATATGATAAACTGTATAAAATTGGAGATAGAAAATGAAACATTTTGAATATTCGATGTCTTTTATCTTGTTATATGATTAACAATATCAACATGGGTGAGTTCCTAGAAACACATAATAAGAAATAATGTCATTTCATGAAGAATGTGGAGGGAGGAAGACTCGGTTTATTATATTTAATGTATTTTGGAAGATTCACATAGATAAATGACTCAAAGTAATAGGTTGATATTTTTTGGTGTGTTAAAAAAGGTCATATATAAAATAATTTTAGAGGAGAAATGAAATATTTGGGTAATGAAATGGATGAGAATAATGGTGTATCTATGGTATCATCAATGGTTGGATGTTATAAATGTAGAAAATATAGACATTATACAAATCAATTTCTAAGAGTTAAATCTAAAAAAGTGTATTATTAAGGTTATAAGAGTAAAGTTTTTATTGTTGGTGATGAAGATAATACAAATGAAATATTAAAGGGCAGATGTATTATGAAATAATATGATGAAGTTTAGTTGATAATTTAAAAAAGATGTGTAATTAATAAGGTGTTTATGTAATTTAAATTGAGAATTATAACCGAAATGTGAGGGAATAACCCTTATTATTAAGAATAGAAAAAAGAAAAGACAACAGGAAAGATAATGGGGTCATACAAGCACACATTCCCTCGTACCAAGAGATAGCCAAAGAGAAAAACTCAATAGTCAAAGTCACATTGATAGGAAGGGTCATAGTCCCCATCCCAGTCAGACTCATACTCCAGAGGGCCATGAGACCTGGTAACCATGGTTGGCTTCAAATATGGGTAATTTTTTCTCAGTCTCACTTTTGTAGTAGGAACAGGTTCAACATCGACAACAACATTTTATCCTTTGGACAATACCTGACGGTAATTTGGTTTTTTTTGGGAGTCATCCTCTACCTCATCCCATATTCCCTTGATGACCTGTGTTTCCTTTAATTTAACAATTTCCATTTGGGTCCCTGAGATCCTCTCACCTTGCTCCCCAAGAATAGGGTCCATGCTTTCCTACACCTTTTCAATAATCACTCCTGGCGTCATGTCACCTTCACCCCTAGAAGCGCACTCCTTTGTTTGATACACTAGGTATAGTTTGGAATCATTTCTATTTTCATCGAGTTTTTATAGTTATTCAGTTTATGATCATATTTCTATAGAATATTTCACATATTATTTATATGCCATTTAGAGATAATTTATGTTGTTTGGTTGATAAATTTTTGTGTTATATTTTTGGTCAGACATATTTTGTAAGGGTTTCAAGGTTAACTACATATGGAATTGTTTATGTTGAACTTTGTGTATTACTGTTTGAGTTTAATTTTTCATTTATCATCTTAGATAAACCATAAATTTGGTTTTCTTAATGTTTATTGATATCCGGAATATCTTTTTATCTTTTTATGGATTACATGATCCATTATAAGTTTATTTGAGTTCTTTAGAAATGAAATTTTCATCTTGAATACATAGTTTCAGGATAAAATATGATATTTTGGTTGAAATTATTTAATGGATTATATTTTAATTACAACTATTTCTTGGTGTATTTATTGTAAAATAAAATGAATTTTCAATAATGATATTAATGATATATTATTTTAAATTATAATTTATTAAATTATTCAAAAATATGAAAAAAAAAATATTTAAATTCAACAATAATGATGATAAACTGTATAAAATATTATCTCATATCCATTTATGAGTCAATTTTTACCATATAAGTAAAATTAAAACCCTTTAAGAGTGAAATATTTGATAACATGATTTTGGTGAAAATTGGTTAGCTAAGGGGTTAAACCAAAATATAAGGTTTAAAACACCACGTAAACCTACATAATATTTATTGGTTTATGGAATTTAGACCACATATTACATCATTTTAGAATCTCTAGAAATTTGGAATCGACGACGACGAAAATTAATTTTTTTATTATAAAAGGTCAGGACGACCGCAAGATACAGATCATGGGGGTCGAAAATGATGAAGTCCAAGGGCATCCCCCCGGATAACATCCTTGCATTCCTGTGGGAGGGATCCAACAGCGGAGTAGATCACCAACGGTTCCTCCTCTATTCCTACACGAGCACGCACATCCGCAGCAAAATTAGCTTCTCTCCATATATGATAAACCCGACAACCATCATTGATTTCCTTCGAGCATCTTCTAACAAGATAGATCAAATCCCATGGAGGGTTGTATTTCCCCTGCAGAGATCGAACCAAAATCTCAGAATCAGATTCAATCGACCCAACCTGGAGACCGAACCTTTTTCAAAGATAAATTCCAGTGAGAAAGGCCCTCATCTCCGCACATAAAGAATTACCCGGACCATAGAACGCACTGAAAGCCAAGAACACCGATCCATTTGAATCCCTGAGCAGACCGCCCCCTCGCATGCATCCATTCTTGAAAGAACCGTCCACATTCAGCTTGTTACCACTCTCAGGAGGGTTCCATTTAACCCACTGACCTGGACAACTAATATTTGACATTGGTCTATTAAGGAACCTGTTCAGCGCCTGGGAATTTTGTCCCCCCTTCACACAAACAGCCAGTTCGGAGATGAGAACCTTCACCTTCACCTCTTTTTTCAGTATAATTACTTTATTTTATTTTAATATTTTATGAAATTTAATGAGTGCCCCTCCCCTCACTTATAACAGGGAACCCATGTTTCCTCATATTTACACTCATTGATCCATCTATCTTCACAAAACATGGTACTAGTCACTTATAAACTTCACTATATATACATGAATTATGCTGGTATTCTGAAAAAACAACTCAAAGGGTCTTTATGAAGGGATCTAAAGGAGGTCTACCAAAGAAGAGGTAATCATCTTACCTGATCCCTTTCAATTTTTTTCTTACACTACTTACAATAAATCTATGATATTATTCATAAAATAATAAATTATGTTCCTAAAATATTCTTAAATTATATTATTTTAATTAAACCACCTTTATTAACCCTATTTCCACCAAATGGGATATGATAGTATCTCTTGTGCGTACGTATGGCTTACTGTCTCCGTATAGTGAAACAATTCATTTTCCCTCACCATATTTTATGGATGGTTATTATTATGATTTTAATGATTACATGCAAAATTTATGAAATAATTATTCTTATAAAATTATAATATCACATATACCTTCTCACCTTCCAATCCGTTGGAAAATGATATTGTCGCTCATGCGTATGTGTGGATTACCACCTACTAGAAATGATGTGACTCATTTTTTGTTTCCAATTTTAATGGTCAGTAATAAGGATTGATTTAGTGAATATATATTTTATTATAATTATTATTTAATGGTGAATAAATTTTTACCTTTCTTTTATTTCATCTGTCTACAACATAATACCATGTTCATGCATACGTACAACACACTGTCTCCATGAATGGTTTAATTCATTTTCTTCCATTTTAACCTTGTATGGATGAATATATATATATATATATATATATTTAATATATAATATATTTGTAAAATTGTTAAAAATTTTATAATTATAAAACCACGATAAAATTATAATGACAGGAACTACCGAGCCTAAATTCTCATGAAAAAAGTAATAATTAAAACCCATAAATGATGATTTTAATAAATAGTTATTATGAAATGTGAGTTAGAATATTATAATTAGATCATATATAATATTATAAGTATTTACATTAATCTTATATAGAATTATAATAAATTTAAATTTATTATATATGAAGTTAACACGCTTTCAAATCAAGTTGAACTCGATGTAAGGGTTTATCGTCTCAAATTCTCTTCTTTGGTACATATGTTACATTATATACCTATATTCTATTATGAGTTGTATATATAGCCCCATTGACATGTTATATTCTTAATATTAAAATGTTAATGAAATTTTAACTTTCATTTAAATTTATTTTTTAATGGGGAATATGATTCAAAATTTACCAATGTTCTAAGTGAATTATGATACTATTTTATTACTTATTAGGATTGTTTTCAGTTAAGTTTAGAATGATGAAATTTCATGATATAACTCTAAAAAACTAATGAATTTTCCTCTACTCTAGTTATTTCTAGAGATTATATGTTTTCATTTCATTTTACTCATTTTAATTACTCAAGACACCGAAAAATATTTTTTATGGAAAACCAAATTTATTTCTCCCTTTGGTCGGTAATAATTTTTCCAACATGTCCATTAATTATAAAAAATATATTTTCAAGAAAGTTTTATCATATAATATTACTGTTTAAAGTAATTTTTAACCATGATTTAATTAAGAAATTAAAATGAATCAACTTTTCATTTTCTAAATGAGGCCCTTCTAACTTTTAATTGAAAATATGAATGAAATATTTTTTTAACATACAAAAATTGAACAGAATTTTCCTCCATAATGACCGCTCAATACTTTGAAGCATCCTTTAGAAGTTTCCAAGGTTCATTTTAAATAATTATTTTCATAAATATTTTGGATATTTTTAGATTTTAAACAATATATATCAATTTGAAAGGTTATTTTCAAACAAGATATAATCCAAGTGATATTATAAAGTAATTTATATTTAAGATTACATCCTTTTTTGTTACTTATTATTTACTTGGTATATGGTCCAAAAATATTATCCCTATTGTTTCTCTGTATGGTCTATCATTATGATGATAATATTTTTATAAATCCCATTAATTTTTTATGGGGTTTTCTATGATGAAATGACAAAGTGTTAATGATTCTTATTTGCATTTCCTAGTTTCGATATATGATTAATGATTTATGATCTTGTACTTCACATATGGATGGATAGAGTTTTTTAGAGGTGGTCTAGGAACTATATAATGGTCCAATTCATTGGTTAAATATGGATATCTAAATATATAATGAGAACTAGACTAGGGAGTGAGCTTAGTTCAGTAATGAACACTTTTTACAATGATACTCATTGGAGTAAACCTTGACTAAGGATATGATGGTTTGAGGAATGAACAAAATTCACTATGATTGTGTAGGCAGTGATCCATAACTACTAAAATAATTATTTTCAATTATTATATGTATATTATAATCTTATGTCTTGTGATAATGTTTTTTATTCATATCTCATGTTATATGATTCCTTTATGATTCATGTCATATGAAATATCAATGTTTATGCCATAACTCATGATTATGATCCTTGAAATGTATTCCTTTGTTATCAATTGTAATTATTATGTACTCATACTCTTATGATCACGTTATTTTTATGTGATCACTTATATCTCCCTTGTTTATCCTTATTGAGAATGAAATATCACTCTTTCTAATGTTTCCTCACAATAAGTTACCAGGAAAAGTTATAATTATGTTTTTTTATAAAAAGGATGCTAGATAAGAAAAACATAGTGGAAGATGATGTGGACCATAAACTAGTTGTTTATTTATCCATTTTTTCAAAGATAGTACACCTATAAAATTTTAGCATGGATTTTAATGTAATGTATTGAATATACATCCAATAAGATGTAATATTTAAATATGAAAACTTTAGGTTGCTATATATAATGTAAACAAACATAAATTTCATAGAATTTATTAATGAAGATAGAATAATTTTTTAGGATTCCCCAATAGGATGTTACCTAGAATAAAGTAAAAGGTGGAATCTCAGTGTTTTTAAATAATTATAGATCCAAATGATTCTATATGATTTGTCCAGTTGGGAGATCTAATTTCATTAGTAGTGATATTACACATCATTTTGAAGTGAACCAGGGTTTTTAATGTTTCAGTCATAGAGGTATAGGCTATCTCCATGTTATGTTCTCTTCTATTTAGGGTTGTTAGAAGTGGATTAAGGAGAATATGATATTTAAAAGATAACCTCATTAGTTTTATAATCCTATGAATTAGTAGATTCTATTAATGTTTTATAGTTGATAATAATTTCAACCACAATGACTTTTTGGTGTTGGAAGAGGATATCATCTAGGATTATAGTAGATAGACTAAAAGTTTTGAGCTAAAGATAGGTAATAGGGATGAAGGGGGATTGGATTTAGTAGTATTATACAATAAGATATGGGATTTTATAAAGTGGATGGACTATAGGTTGTTTGAGTTTCTGTTTACATTTATTTCACTATAACTTCTGATTTGATTGAGATTGGTACCTCACCTTAATTTATTAAACCTTTCTAACTATATTGGCTTGAAATTACATTATAGAATATTCAGAGAGAGTTGGAGTAAAATACTCATATGGGATGTTTTAACATGTTGTGTGAGGTGTATATTTTTTAGCTATACGTTGGAAGAGATCGATACTCTTGGACCTATTTTTGTTATAGATTCAACCATTTACTGTTATCATTGAGAAGAATTCCTTATACTCTATGCATTATTATGTTGATTATTATAAATGTATGATGAATTTCACTTTTTTGAGAGGTATATCTCATGGAGTTTATTAGATAAAGATATTTATGTTTTTGTAAAAGATATATTTATCCAAATATTATTATATCTAAGATGTTTATATTGATTATTTTACTTATAATATAGAGTAAAAAGTCATTATTAGAGTCTTTAGGGATTATACTAACACGTTTCTTAAGGATGTTAGTATCTTATTATTTAAGAGAATATTGATATTTGAATTAAGATATATCGAGAAGTTTCTAATATTACTATATTTTATTATTATAATGTTCCAGTGGACAACTTAGAGTAGAGTAATCATCTTGAAGATATGTTTCAATGAGAATTTACTTATCATAGTATGTCTATAGGGGGTTTATAAATGTTTTTTATAAATAAAGTATATATGGTATTCATATTTTTTTTATACATTTCTTGTCATTGGGTAAGATCCCAAATCTTCTTGTGACCTTATGTTATTCTTATTTAAGTATGTTTTATCATTTTTTTGATTAAAATTTGGACGGGTTTTTATTAGGGGTCATTTCAAGTGTTTTTTGATAATTTTAATGCTTTAGGGTTTTCAATAGTTGGTACACATTTTAACCAAAATGTGCATCCACCCCCCAAAACATGCACCCTTTTATAGTGGGGTTTTCATGGTTAGTTCAGAAAAATTTCAAACCATTCATCAACCCAGTGAAAACCATGCACCCTAGGAGAATATGGAATCTTTGTTACGATGTATGGTTTTTCTAACCATGTATCCCATCTAGGAAATAGTGCATGCAGACTATTAAACCCCCAAAATTTAAATTAAAATTTCACAAACCCCTGAATTATATCCCTAATCATCCTACTCATTATAATATGGGATCTTTGGATTTTTGTGGCTCCATATAGGATTCCTTGGATCCTAAAACTCCTTCCATTGTTAATCAATGATCTAGTTGAATAAATAGACCACTCTCTAGTATGAGATCTCTTACTTGATTAAGTTCATCTATCAACCATCGTTCTCTAAATTTAGGGAGGGTTGAATTATTATATTTTTTATATTATAGATCTAGGTTCTGACATATCTTGTTTCGTTGGATATTGATGCTAGTTTTTTATCCTATACCTTCTCCTCCATTGTGATTTTGGTCGTTCTACATCAAATTGAGGACTAAGGATATGTGATAATTTTTCAATGAACCTATGATTGGGGGTATATACACTAATTTCCATATTATTGATAATGATATTATATTTTTAGTTGTATCAATGTGATTCAATATTGTTTAACTACTTATAAATTAGAAATGTGAACTAAATCCCATTAATTTATAATACCCTTCGTAGATCCCATTTTATCCATTAGAGATTTTGAGATCGAAAGTTATGGAAACCCATGGGGTGTCACAATTTCCTTTAAATGTTAATTATGTTATAAAATTGGAATTAGTAAATTTTTAAATTAAACCAATTGTGAATGTGTAGTCATGATAACTTGTTGTAATTTTTTTGGATTAACCTCTAAGGGTTAATGAGTTATGAGATGATACATGGTAATCAAGTTAAATGGTTAAATATTGAAATCATGTTAAATGTTTTTATTGGAAAATGAAATGGTGAACTATGTTTAGAATGGTTGATAAAAAGGGTTACTAATATTGATCCTTGATATGCATATGTGAATAATGATATGTGGGTTTTTGACCAATGGTTCTCATCTGTAGTTGCCTAAAATAATTCTCTATGATCTAATGCATGCATGTGAATTGGTTCTAGACTGATTCTCTATGTAATCAAGATTTTTTTCTATACTAGTTCTCTAAGTACCCATGATAAAAATGATGTATTGAGCCTCCCAACATCTGTGATAGTGATGAATGCTACAAGGTATAGAAATCAAATTTTAAAAAATTTGAATAATGAAATCCCTTGAATGATTAAAGTGTAAAATCTTTCTAGTGTTTGGTTTAGACTCTGTTATGGGATGATGCAAGTATGATTGTCTTGCGTTTCACTATGAATACAAGGGACAATGTGGTTGACTACAAAATAATAAATGTGAAACTTTTTTTCCTTTTTCCTTTTTCTTTTATACTCGTTATAATTTTATACACTATTATAGACTAGATATTTCTTTAGACATTGTTGGTGGCGCCGTACTGAGATATTCTCAAACACTACTCATGTTTTCGATTGCTATCTGAGAAGAATAAAAGTTTATAAGATAGGATAAGGGAAAGATCCCTAAATTAGATGGATGAGTTGGGATTCCGGATGTAGAATGTATGAGGGAACCAGACGTGATATCAGTAACAATATAGAGGTTGTCAGTGTGCCTTTATTTTGGGTTTCATTTAAAAACATCACACATACATGACATGCCATATTTACTACTTTGGTTTTTATCATTTTCTCTGTTTTGGGATTATCATTTGATGTCAACTCATAATTCTTTATTATTTATTATTATATTCGATATTGATATATTTATTTTCACTATTACACTAGTTGAAAAAAGATGGTATATTCTCCCAACATATCATATTATACCCTTTCAAATAGTCCAAAACCTCTGGTATATGGAGAGATGTTCTTGAGGTAATGTAATAGACTGGATTAGAGAAATGACTTTTGGAATCTGGTTCAGGGCATTAAAAAGTTATATCAGAGGATTATTCCTTTCAGTAATTTTGTTATTTTGGAAATTTTGATAGGAGAATAAGGTCATGAGCTCGTGTGTGGGAGTAGCTAACCCATGTGTGGGGTAAAAACCAAGTTCTCATGGTGGTATTTTTTTATTATTGTTTTTTGTTATAGTTTAATGTTATTTTACCTTGGTCGATGCACTTGTTGTGAAATGTTACTATTTTATGATGTGTTACTTGTGAACTTATATGCTATTAAAGTTGACTATGTATACATAATTATTGTCACTCGAGGATATATGTGACCTAAATTATTTTTGGTATGCATATAAAATTAGGTTATGAGTGAGTTTTTGTATTAGAACATACTCTACATTACATGGGGGATTTAAAAAAATGATACCTAATAATGATTTTTTAATTTTTTAAAGATGTTACAATGTGGTAACTTGTAAAATGGAAAACTTATAATTAAGAAAATTTGTTTATCATATGATATCCATGACCATGATTATGGATGGTTTGAGGGTATTTATAGTACCCAAGTCTTGTCAATTCATAAGTGTGTGTGGGATAATGTTTTATGTGTTTATGTAAGTATGTCTTGTAAATTAGTGTTAATGATGTGTTATGTGTCCTAATGTGTGTTGTTGGAATTGTAGAGACATGACTCTATGATGATTTTTTTGGTAGGATGAAATAAGGACATTGCATTACATGTGCCTACAACAGTGGGAAAAAAGACCCCACTAGTTCCATGTGAAGGGGTGTAATGTCAGTTCTATAAGAACTTCACTCACTTTTTAGAGTTCCTAGAAAGTTTCCCAGTGTGGGAAATACGGAATATATCTTTTTTGATCTGACATAGGAGTTATATCTTGTTCACCCTATGATATTCCCTAGATAATGTGAACCTGGGGAAATTGAGTTATAGATTGAGTCTATCTAGAAAATCCTATATCATTTAGATACTCTTCTATTGAAAAGATTCCAATTAGTAGGTTATATGTTATGATGAGTAGTGATGCACTGGTGGAGTATTTTTTCTCGGGACGAGTGGTTGGAAGACATGATATGGAATGAACTCTTGGAGAAGTTACTAGAAAACTTTCAACTAGATACATTAAGATATTAGAGTGAGGAATTTTTTATGTGGTTAACCTGGGGAATCATGCCAGCGATGGACTATATTGGTGGCTTCACTATATTGAAGAACTTTTTCCCTACGCAGGTAGGAAATGAGGAATCTATTTAGTGGTGTTTTCCAGACGAAATTGAATTTTAGATTATGTCCCAAGATAATATGATCTAATTAATATGTTTTCTGAGGTAAAAAATCTTGAGCCCTTTTTTGAAGTAAAATTAAAGAAGGATTCTAGTGGAGGTTATATGGTTTTAGCTGACAATAAAGTGGTAGGTATTATGATTTTAGGAAGTGTAAGTATAATAATGTTCGCCAAAGTGGTGGAGGATAGTGTATCCAAGGGAAATTATCAGTTAATTATGGAATTAGTCAAGTGTTTTTTCATCAGTTTGGTATGTCAGGTCACATCCGTAGCTAGTGTCCAAGACCACCAATGGTGTACTGAGAATATGGTAGGATGGGACACCTACAAATGTTCTGCAGGAACCCACAACATATTAGTAGTGATGGAGGATGTAGGCTAACCCATATCACTTTCAGGTGGTTTTAAACCCCATACAAATAGGGCAGTGATAGTTTAACTCATTGCACCAGTTGGGGTGGAATGCATGGTACTTTAATACCCAAGTGCCTATATTAAGAGAGCAATGTAGAAAAGGGGAATCAGACTAGAGATCAGGGTAGAGGGACAGGATAATTCCATCAAATTCATCCATACCCTATTGATAGCAAGTGTGGGCCATTAATATTCAGAGCTACAATTCTTGTATATTATATTCTTTCTAGAACTTGATTTGATATAAAAGCCTCACATTATTATTTGTCTTCTTAACTTGTGAATGGTTTGATTCTGATGGTTTAGTTTTATGTGGTTTTATGATGATTTTCATACTATTGGATGTATAATAGAATGATATTTGTCTATATAGGAAATTTTCCCTAATTTTTGGTGAGTATAATTTCTTTTCGGATATGTATGCACTTGAAATATATGTTTTTGACATGATTTTTGTTATGTAATGGCTAGTATCATATCAAAACCAAATCAATTTTTACAGTATGATAGTAACATTCACATCTCTTGAGGTTGAATGATAAGTTCAATGTGGAGAATGTGGTATCTAGATTATCTATGTGTGGTCATTTCATATGAACCTGAGGGATCTCTCCACCTAGGATTTGAGTATTTTTTTTTGGATTAATGTGTTGTGAAACATATTTTCATTCCATCTATAGTGGATTTTTTTTAGGTTGTGTTTAGAAATGACATCTTAGGGATTCCACATAATAGAGATGTTTAGATTATGATTTTTATACTTATTACTACTAAATGAGTATCATTTTATCCTTATAAAATTGAAATATCAAAGATTTAAGATCTTAATAATGAGATGGGAGAAATGATGGATAAGGGATTTATCCATCTGAGTACATCACAAAGGTGTTCTACAAAAGTGTTTATTGATAATTTTGATTTAGAGTTATGATTTTTCAATGATTATACAAAATTAAATATTGTTTTAGATAAGATAAAATATCTTTTTCCATGTATTGATTAACCTTTTGACCAGATGAGGGGTGATAGTGTGTTTCCTAGGATTGATTTTAGGTCAGGTTGTCATTAGATGAGAATGAGATCTTCTGATATACCATGGACTTCTTTCCTGAGTAGATTTACCATATATGAGTTTATTGTAATTTTTTTCAGATTAAAAAACTCTCATGTTGTGTTTATGGCATTAATGAACTGAATCTTCAACCCGTACTTGGATCAGATTGTCTTTTTTTCTATGGACGACATCTTGGTGTACTCTGAGTCTCATGATGATATTGAAAAACTTCATGACATTATATTTAGTACACTGATAGATCATCATCTATATACCAGGATATCTAAGTTTAGTTACTATATTTATATAGTTAATTTCTTTGGTCACATAATATTAGAGTAAGGTTTGTCTATAGACCCATAGAAAGTTGTGGAAGTTGTTTCTTGGGAGAAGTCCATGAATTTTTTTATATCTAAATATTTTTTATTTTCAATGTCTATTATAGATGGTTCATCAATGAAATTTAAAATTTTGAAGTACCACATTCATATGTGAAAAAAATATCAAGTTAGAATGTTCTGGAGCATGTCATAATTCCTCATATGAGTAAAATGATAATTTAACCATTGCATATATTTTTACCCTACTCGATCGAGGTGAGGAGTATAGATTCTTTTGGGATGATTCTAGGATTGTACATAAGTAATTGTGGATGCAGAGTGATCAATTCATGGATTATGGATCACAAAAGATGAGGACACACAAATATAATTATCCTACACATGGTATCATGTTAGTATCAGTGGTCTATGACTTATTATGCTAGAAACATTACCTTATGGGTTAAATATTTGTGGTATATACAAACCATAAAAGCCTAAAGTGTATCTTCTCTAAATGGGATTTAAATCTATGGAAGCAAATATGGGTTGAGTATATTAAATAATTCGATTTTGAGCAGTCATGTTCACCAAGGAAAGTGAACATTGTTGATGACACATTAAGATGAAAGGTAAATACTAATCCATTATAAGAGACTAGTTCACAGTGAAAAATGATGATTTATGGTTATGATGCACATTGATGTTTAAGAGTAGTGGGAACTGATGAACCTTATGTCCTTGTTTGTTGATCCTATATTCATGACTCGGATCAAGGAAATGAATTATAATGATCTAGAGTGTATAGGGTTGAGAGAAAATTTGGAAAATAGGGATCCACCTCTTGAGTTTATTGTGGGTGACCATGTATTACTTTAAGTATCACTGAGACTGGTTGATCATTGGATTTAGAAGCAGAGTAAGTTGGAACCAAGCTTTTTTAGACCATTTGATATTATGAAGTGTATCTAAATGATGGAATACCAATTATCTCTTACACATATGTATCATGCTAATAATAATTTTTTCCATGTAACACATCTTTGGCGGTATCACCTCAAACCGCCTCATGTGATCGATGTTGATGATGTCAATAATGATGTTGATGCATCCTTTTAGGAGCACATGATTCATGTTGTGGATCAAAGTGAGAATGTTATTTAGGTAAATACCATTCTATCAGTTTGAGGGATATGGAATTATAGTCATGTAAACGGAAAACAAATATGATATGGAAGCAGATATGAAGGCCCAGTGACCCAACGTTTTCACTATATTAGCCTATCAGTACTTGGGAGTACATCTTGATGATAGTATATTATAATATGGGGATAATGTAAGATCCCATTTTTTGGGACCTCATGTCTCTCTTTTTTAGGTATCTTTTATAATTTTTTTAGCATACTATGGTTGGGTTTTCCTTAGGGGTTGTTTCAGGGGTTTTTGGATAATTTTGGTAGTTTCTAAGGATTTGCACGATTAGAGCATGGTTTGACCAAACCGTGTGTCCACCACCCAAAACCGTGCACTATTGGAAAGAGTGGTTTTCAAGGTTGGTACATGGTTTTTAAAATTGTGTGGCATTCATAGGAAAACAATGCACCCCCTGATAATAGAGGGATATATTTTTTATTAATGTTCATCCCATCTTAGAAATCATGCACATAGACTTTTAAACCTCTGAAAATTTAATTTAAAATCATTAAACCACCATTTTATATCCTTTATACCCCCCCCCCACTTATCTTACTACAATTTTATTTCATTTTGTAGGCTCTTGAGATGATTCCATTTCTCCTAAAACTCCTTCCATTGTCAATAGAAAATCCGTTGGAAGAAATAAACCTGACATCATTATGTGATCTATTCCTTGATTAGGTTTTTTCTCTCTCCCATGCATCTCTCCCTTTGTAGAGGACTGAATTATTCCATTATTTATGGTATATATCTAGGTTGTATTGGAGTATTTTTTATTAGATATTGATCTTGGATTTTATTCCTAGAACTTTAATAAAATTTTGATTTTATCTATTCTAAATTATATTGATGTCTAAGGTTAGGAAATCATTTATAAATGAACCTAATATAGGTGGTGTATATGGTGATTCCAGTAGTATTAATGATGATATTGGATTTTTAGTCTTCTCATTTCATTTCTGTGTTGTTTAATTTATTCTAAATTATAAAATTAAACTGAATCCCATGAATTTGAGACACCCTTCTTGAATCCCATTAGATCTATTGGATATAATGAGGCTAGGCAGGATGGTAACCCATGGGGTGTACCAATTTACTTGAAATGATATTTATGGAATGAAAAAAATGTAATTAATGTTTTATTAAATTAAACAAACTATGAAATTTTTGACATGTTAACTTGTTATTAAGACTTTTTGGCTTAGTCTCGAATGGTTAATGAGTTATTAGATGATTCATGGTAACTGGGTCAAATATTTAAGTTTAAAAATGATGTTAATGGTTTTGATTGGTAAATGAAATGTTGAATTTTCTTATAATGGTTAATAAAAAGGTTTATTAATTTTTAAACTTTATTTGTATATTTGAACAACAAGATGTGTCTATGGGACTGATTCTCCTCGTCCATGGGTGGCCAGACTATGCTCTAGGACCTCGATACATGCCTATGAATTGGTGTTGAACTAATTATCCTAGTAAATAATATTTTAGTTATTGAATGAGGATCTATGTACCCATGATAATTATGTTGGACTAACACTCAAAAACTTTATGATAGTGGTACATGTATTGACACTCCAAGGTACCAACATTAAATTTCCAATAATTTTAATAATTAAATCCGAAGAAACTGTAAAGTTTACAATAACTCTGGTGTATGGTTTGGACTCTATCATGTGTTGAAGAAGTTATGATTAGATTGGGTGTCTCCTTGAACCCAAGGACCATTGTGGTTAAATAAATAATAATAAATGTGAAAAATGTTTCCTTTTATCATGTCGTCACTTTTTCTTTATACAACTACATACACTATTATCAATTTTATATTTCCTTAAAAACCATTTGTTTTATCCTACTGAGTTGTAATCACACCCTACCCAAGTCGTTGAACAGTACGTGTGTTGACTTCATGATTTCAGGAAAACATAAGGGAAAGAGTCATATGTCAGATGGGTGAGTTAGAATTTGGGATAGAGAATGGATGAGGGGATAAGACATGGTTTCGGTACCTACTTGGGAGTTACTAGTTTTTCTTTATTTTGGGTTTTATTTTGAAATTTTACACTTATATGAAATGAAATATTTACTTCTTTGGTTTTTGGAAATTTTCTCTATTTAATGATTATTATTTGATGTTTGGTCATCATTGGTTATTTTTCATTTTTATCTTGGCTACTAGTATATTGATTTCAACTATTTCCCTACTTTTCAAATAGGGTATAGTCTCACCACATATTATAGTATACCCTTTATTCTAGTCTTCTTCCTCTATCATATTAGTATACAATATTTAGATCATGTAATTAACCAACATGGGGACCCGAGATGTGGAATTCAGGTTGCTACATGTTGGAAAAAAGTGATGTGGGAGAATTATTACCCTATTAATTTGATATATGTGATTTTTTAGTATTTGATGGGAGTGATTTTGATTTAAATTATTTATTTAGAATTTATTAATTATTAAGTAAAAGTTAAAGATAAATATATTCCTCGATATACCTTTCAATTTTTGAATATGAATTTTAAATTTTTCATGATGTTATTTTCAGTTATCAATGATCCAACTATGATTATAATGAAAATAAACATTATATTTAAATCATATCTTGATGAATTTTTAGTTTTATGTAATTATAATATTCTGAATACCCAATGATGGAGAAATATCAGTTTTTTAACCAATGTATGGTATGGGTGTTTATAAGGAGTTTCATTATATAGAAAGATGTTTAACTGGTAGTTATATATATATGATGTGCATTTTAGGGGTCATTTTTTCATATAATGGAGTATTAGTGGTCCTAGTGAGGATAATACTGGATTATTTATTTTGATCTATTAAAGAATTATTCTAGGGTAAGAGTTCCATATGATTTTATAAAAAATTTAAATGATTTTTACCAATGTTTTGTTATGTTTTAAAACATATTTCATCTTTAGCTATTAAAGGGAATGTTTCTTCTTATATTAAATAGTTTCAAATTTCTTATAAAAATTAAAGGATAATTTAACAAATATTTTAGTTATTCAATTACATAGGGTTGGTATTTCTTTTGAGAAAATAATGACGCATCTATATGGGATTTTGGTTATTTTGGTATGAAAGTGTGATAATTCAATTCTTAACAGTCCCAGTATTTAGATCCTCAAGAATATAGTTATTCAATCAATTATTTTTTAGCGTGTAGATAATTAATTTTCCATTATAATTTGGATTATTTCTTTTCTTGGAGAAATATTATATGTATATATAGATTAAAAGATATTGAGATGTATCTTTCATTATAAGGATTTAATTTTGTGGTATAGAAAGGTCATAATTTTTTTTTATGATTATGATTTTTTTATATTTACTCTTGCAAATTGTAATGTGGTGGGTGGTTCTTTGAGTTAGAAGACTTACAGTGAGCATTCTCAGTGGTAATGTGTCGAATGGGATGTTTTTGAGTTTTTGACAGCTCTTCACCATTTCTATGATAATATCAATGGTTTAAAATGTATTTATCTGATTATGTTGACATGTTCATCAGTATAGTAGGTCGGGAAGTCTTATTTGGATGTTTTTAGGGAGATATGTATATAAATCATATTTTCAATTTAGATTCTTTTGATTTTTTTAATGAGGATGAGTAATGTCAAGTGTTTTTAAATGGTATTCTAGTTTCTCAAAGTATAAAAGAAATGGTTTTCTTGGTGTTCCATAATAAATAATTAGTAATTAATATAAGTATTAAAAATATATATCATTGTTTTTAATGATTTTTTTGGTTTTTGGGGATGAGGAAGTTGTAACTATGTTTATGCCTCAATGTCTTGTATGCAAACAAGATAAAGAGAAACCTCATTTTTCATTTTGGTTATTGTATAGAATGAAATTTTCCTAATATAAATAGTGTGATATTTTTAGTAATTTCAATATGGATCTTCCTATTTTAATAAAATTATTTGAATCAATTTGTGGTATCATGGATCATTTGATAAAGTCATGTATTTTTATACTAATTATGTAATTGAGCTCAATGGATAGTTTGTGAAATATTTATGTGATTGAATTTTTTAAGATTCTTTATTTTCTAAGGATGATAGTGTCTCATCACGATTCTCAATTTTCATTATGAATTTTAATGGGGGTTTTTAATGACTTCAGTTTTATTTTGTGCCTTAGAACAGAATTTGAGAATGATATTTAGGTCCAAACTAAATAGGTGATACATACACACAGACATATATTTGTACTTTGTATATTATAAATTATACATATTTTCAATATCATTTATAATTTGTTTAATTTTGTTTTAATATCCCTTATCATTCCTCTATTATAATGACATCATATGAGGATTTTTATAGGTGACTATTTCATTCCCCATTGTATTGGGTTTCTATTTGTGAGGTTTCATTAATTGAGATATTGATGGTGAAATATATGATGGAATATATGAAAGTTATTAAAATTAACATGGGGACTTATTAGAGTATGAATAAATTATATGTAGATCATTAAAGGATACAATATGTGTTTCATGTTGCATGTCATGTGTTTTTGTGTGTCTCTTATCAAAGAGAGTAACGATAGTTTAGAAATGGTTTTATGGGTTTTCCTTGATTTATTATCCCTTTTGTGTTGTTGAAATGAGTTAGAGAGTTAGCCTATGAATTGGGAAAACATATTCCATTATAAAGGGTTCATGGTGTATACTATGTGCCTCAACATGAAAAAGTATTATCATGGTCCTTCACTGTTGATTGATTTGAGTGAAAGGAAATTGAATAAAATTTGAATTTTAATGATTATATGGTAGAAATTATAGATAAAAGATGGAGAGTGAGATGTATAAACATTTTTTTTCTCGTAGTGCCAGTTATAGAGGAATTTTTGTATAGATGAATGAAATCGGTAGAGGGAATATTATATTCATATACAATATCATGAATTATTTTCTTTTCTCATGTCATAAGTGATGTTGAGTTTTATTTTAATGCTCTTTATAGAATGAAATTACTTTTGTAGGGTTTTTACAATTTTATAAGGATGGATGAGGCTTTTGAGAATTGAATGTTTAACAGTGGTTGTGTGATATATATGCCCTAAAATTAGAAATTTTGGTGTTTGTTAATTTCTTTTGGGTTTTTTTGTGAAGAAAATAATAAAATTTTACTAGTTATGGAGTATAAGAAGGATAAATTTGTTGAATTATAGAAACAATGTGATCACTTAGGTGGTAAATTCATAATTTCAAGAAGTGTAAAGAATTCTAATACATGTTATGATATTATGAAAAGTTAATTAATTATTAATTTATTTTATCATTTTATATTTGGGTTGAATTTTTTAGAAAAAAAATTATATAGATATTGTGAGATATTTATGGTTGAAATAAAATCAATATATTAGAGGAAGGTTATCTAAATATTTTATTTTAGTTACATATCTAGTAATTGAATTAACGTTTTTAATTATAATGATATATTTAAATGTAATCCTCAAAAATATTATCATTGTGAATTAATGGGTGAATTGGAGGGAAAAAATTCCATTCTAATTAATTTCAACCACTAGGGAATTTTCTAGTATATTTTATTTATTTTATCATCTATTTCATTAGATAAACATAAGGTTTTGTTTTTCATGGAAGATCATTTAGAGAGATAAAAAATGAAATTATTATAGATGAGTGATCCCTAGAAATCATATATGTTTAGATATTTTTATTCCTTATATAATAATTATAGGTAACTCGATATACCTATATTTAAAATAAAACCTTATGTATACCTTGTTTTTTTTATGGTTAGATAATTAATAAAAATATGATATGTTGTTTTGATATATACTTTTTTATTTAAGAGTAGTGTATATGAAAAATAAATTTGTCACAAAATTATTTTGGATGACTAATGGAAAGAAATAAATTATAAAATAGTATATTATTGATTGTAATTAAGAAATAATATAAATGTATTATAAATATTGAAGAGAACTTGTATTTTATGTTAATAGTTTTTTTATCAAAATTTAAGAATAATAATGGTTGATAATAAAGCATAATGATATTGAATATGAATTTTATGTAATGGTGTTGAATATTATGTATAATTAGTGTATAAATTGTTTGATATTATTTTTATGTTTAAAATTGTGGCTGATGATGGATGATGAGTAGTTATGGATTTTTTTAATTTTCCTATATTAAATTTTGATCCCATAATTATTAAATATTATCTAACATAGATAAAATTTTAAAGGGGTTTATTATATAATTTTATTGGGGGTTTTACAATTTTCACACAAGGGATGTGACACACACTAAAAAATTATGTTGAAGTGTTAGTGACTTTTGGGGTTGATGTGTAAATGTGTTATACATGGGTAATTATATATAGGTATTGGTTCAATCCATATTATTTTTAGGTTTTGTTTTTTACAATTAGTAACATGGGGTGGTTTTATTTTTAAAAGGATCATTTCATTGTAGCATGAGGTTAAAAATATCTAGCACAGATCATGAAACCTGATACTTGTGGAAGGTGTTGATATAAAAATTATGATTATTTATGTTGCTTTATAATTTAACACACGATGGTGTCAATAACGATGAATAAGTATATGATGATAGTGTTTATGTTGTGGATTTTATAGTTAGACATAGTGGGTATGCTAAGTTAAGGGTTGGTGGTGCTAGTTGAGTAGGTTAGATTCTCTAATGGTGGAAAATCAGCAATATTGTATGAGTACATGAGGGTTTCCAACTTCTCAGACATTTTTTGATATAGTGGGGAGAGTCCTTAAGAGTGTAAATCTAGATAATCCTTAAGAGTCCATATGGGTGGTAGCTGCCAAATCTAAAAATTTATATAGAAAAATACTACTATCATAAAAACTATTTTGTGATCGATATATGATATCGGGCTCACTATGGGTGGAAAACTGCATGAGGTCCATGTGCTGGGAAACATATTGGTTCATTGATGTGTATTGGTTTCGGTTATTATTAAAGTGTTTTTTTAATGAAGTGTAATGAAAAATGAGGTATCGTATAGAATTTTTGAATATTATCTATTATGTAATTGAATTGTAAGTATAGTTTATTATTGGGAGATGAATGTAGATTGGTTGATTTCTTTATATTTTTTAACTAATGAATACATTATAATAATTCATTCTCATGTACACAAGGTATTTCCATGGAGGAACATATGGATTATAATTATATTTGTATTATTTCTTGGTAGATATATATATATATAGTATTTTTTAGAATGTATAGATATTTTGTGTGTGGTGTTATTTGACCATATCCTGATACCCGGGTGAAATGTCCATTTAACTGGATTTTATGTTACCTTACTTCCTATATAAAGTTGATTTTTGAGTTTTTTGGTCGATTCTCTCATATGGCTTGGATTTATATGATATAACATGCATTTATATCCAATATTCATATATTGTGGATATGTGATATATATATATATATTACTGATGGTTTTGGGTTTTTTTCATTTATAATGGGTACTTACTTTTATATATGTTTGATAATATAAATAAGTTTCTAGTTTTCAACACTTATAATATTGGTGGTGTGCTTCAGGTAATATGATCAAACTTGTTTTTGGATCTGGTGGATTCACATTGAGGTAATTTCATGATACAACCACCAAATGTGTGCACTCTCATGGAGTATGAGCTAACATTGATTCATGTAGTAGAATAAATAATTACTCATCAACTAGTTCTAATAATAAAATAAAATATGACCATGATCTTATAAATATTATTCAAAACATGATTCAATTACGTGGATTACTAAGTATATACCATTTTTCTCATGTATACTTTTTTTGGTCGATATGTGACACCTTCCATTACAATAAAAGGTTCTATGATGTGGTGTGATATTAGACATTCCCTTTGTCATTGAAGTACATGGATAATGGTTGGAATAATGAAATTATATAATGATATATTATTACATGGGTGGATCTTGCATAATCTAACCTAAAAATGTATTTTCTAGCACCCTAACTAATATATTTATTTAATAATATCCAAAATATTCATTTGTTTCATATTGAAACACATTATAATTCATTTAAATACTTATAGGAGTTATTATGAAAGAATATTTCATGGAGTTATTATTACATGGGTGGATTCGATTTAAGCCTATATAAATATAATTTTCTATCACCCTAAATAGTGAATTTATGGATGGATATTCATAATTGTCATAATTTTGATATTTAATCCCTTTATGAATATTTGAAATATATCAATGATTTATTCTGATAATGAGCACACCATAAATTATTGATATAGAAAAAAAATCAATCCTTTTATGGTGTGTTGGTTCTCATGAAAAATTTAATCACTAATATAGCTCTGAGAGGAATTATATTTTGGAATACATCTAATGAGATGTCCAATATATTAAAGTATATGTCCACAAGAAATTTTTAGGGTAATTAATACCATTGATAAAAGAAAAAAAATTCATAAAGTTAATTCAACTACTACGTTGGTAGATTATTTGGTGTAAATATCAAAAATGATATATAAGCTAAAACTCAATCAAATAAAACCAATTAATTATATTCAATTCCAATTATAAAATAATTTTTTAGAAAACTTAGAAAAGGTAATTTTTTAATTTATATAGATCTAACCATATACGAGTGAGTAGATGTATGTTACTTAAAATCAATCATTGAACATTTTTTCAACATTTTAGCAACTGTTGGGGGAAGTGAATTTGAATTGTATATGGGATATGAAATTAATAAAGGCTTAACATCAAATTCCATAAATAATACCAATTTATAATAAATATTAATATCAAAACCCACATATGCATCCATATTAAGGGATCTGATTTTAGCAGGGGAAATATCTACAAAATGGATACCAAAACCCTATTCACACTCAAACCACAAATTAAAAAAATATATACAAATTAGTAAAAATATAACATTTGAAATATAAGTTTATTATCAGTAATAAAATTATATTTAAATTTAAATAACCCCATATTTAGAGATTGGAATAATATATTAGGAAAATTTCCATTGAACTATAAAGAAGAAAACTAAGAATAATTCTAGTTGATATAAAGAAGATTCCTCGGAAGTATTATAATGTGTTAACCATGAGAAGTGTGATGGCACTTCAACCATTAATGAAATATACATAAAAAGATAAGGAAAAAATAAGAAATATATTAAATGGATTTTGAGAAAGAGTATGAGCTAGATAAATATAATGATAAAGATATATTTCTATTTAAAGATAACGATTTTTTCCACGAGTAGGAAAATAAGATATCAAAATATTATGTTCCTATTAAACCCTTTTGGATCAATTAATGAAATTTATAATATACCACTAAATTTATATGTTTTGGGATATTTTCAAAAACTTTCACATCAATATATCCTTTATGGATTTCTTTTATCAAATTTTATTAGATTAGAAATTAATAAAGGATTTGATATCTAATAAATGGATACTTGAAGGCTTCATAACCATTTCTCTTACTAAATAATCCAAAGAAGTTGTGTAACAAAATATTTTACAAATGTTACATGATCAATGGTGTTTTTCTATCCCATGTATTATTAGATTTTGTGATCTCAAAGAAGATATTTTTTTCTTAAGTGGTAGTGTTATATTTTTTCTTTTCAATTTATGTACAAAGCTATTGTTTTAAGAGATAAAGCCTACTCAAGAAAAGCATAATTATTTTTTAGATCAATCATGTATGGAAATGGATTTTAGAGAATGTGTTAGATAATGTTGTTAAATTTATCTTATTAAATTGGGAATAATGAATAAAACTAGACATTATAATGAGATGACCATTCTATGTACCTAAAAATGATCTAATATTTTTCATCAAGGTGATTATGTCATTGTAATTGTTCAATAAAATGTTACATGCAATACACAAAAATCTATCATTTAATATTCTCTCATAGAGATAGAATATTCCTTCTAAAATAATATATTGGAGAATTATATGATATTTGTTTATACTAACATGGAGTATAAAATTATCTAATTAGGGTAGTTTTTAAATAACTAATAGTACCAAAAAAAGGTAAAGAAGTTTGGAATGTGTTTGGGAATAGAATTAATTATTCAGAATGAGTTGTAATTATGGTGAGTGTGTATTGATAAAGAATATAACAATTTGTTACAAGGATTATAAAATCATTATAATTAGTGTTTAATCCTCTATATTTCACATTTATGTTTGTATACTCTAGGGAGAAAGATAATTTTTCTGTAATAGTAAATTCTAATCTTCTCCCTTAGAAAAAAAACATAATTTTTGTATGTATTGAAGAGAAGGAAAAAGACTAATATATTAAATATCACTAACACCAGTTGTATAAATTATATTATCTATACACATAATTAATTTGGAGAAAATATTTGAAAATCATTAATATGACCAATGATAATTCTATCCACTTTTTTTATTTTCGTGGTTATAAAATATGTAATTACATTACCTAATTTTATAATTTTTTTCTAAAATTTGATTTCACATTAGTGGTCCTATTATAATTAGTTCTATAAAATGGTTGTATTATAGTTAATTAAAAATAAAAGAATGAATTTTCCTAATTACAAATAGTTATAGTATGGTGATTTTGTGTTGATTATGGAAAAGTGAATTATTCTTATAGGAAATATCACATTCCACTTTTTTTATGTATTTAATTTTCAATTGATTGGTGGAATATGATTTTAATTAATTAGGATATGGTTATTATAAATATTATCATATTTTTATTACCCTAGAGAAACAATAAAATAAGAATTTATCAAATCCCTTTAGAATGATTTCATAAAAATACAATACAACAGTTTTGTATAATGTAGAGTCTATTTTATGAATATTTATGTTGGAGATATTTCATGAGTTGGTAGAAAATATATTGGATATATTTATTTATGATTTATTCATTTATAACATAAAACATTTTTCATTAATTTGAATATGGATATAGTTTTGGAATGATATTTAAAATATAATTTCATTCTCATGTAAGATAATTTTCATTAAATGGTATATAGTGGTAATTGTATGCTAAAAAATTGTTTATGGTATTAATATATGATAAAAAATGAAAAATAATTTTATCACTACATGTCCAATTCAAAATTATTTATAAGTGATAAAATATTTCTCAGCCATATGGGATTCCAACAAATGTTTATTTGAATATTTTTAAGGTTATTACGTCCATTTAACTAACATATCTCAAAAGATGTTATTTTGAGTTTTATGAATCTTGATTAAATGAATTTGAAGTATAAAAACTAATAATATATTTTGTTTAAACCATGGTCCCACTATGTCAGAATAATACATTGAAGCTCGTGTGTGATAAACACGAACTTGTGGTTAGAGTAGTGATTCATTTGTGAGTGAAACATATTTTATAGAATAAATATTATATTATTAAAATAATAAATAAATATCATGTTATTTATACCATTTTAATAAAGTATATTCTGACCATGGTATTCATATTTGATAACATTATGACATATTTTGTTCAATCTTGGTTAAAGGTTAAAATAAATTACATTAAACATTTTTATTTGTTAAAAATAATGATAGAGGTCCTGAATTTATTCATAGGGTGATTTCATTATAGAAATTTCATTTATTGATGTGGGATAATAAGGAGTGTTTGGATATTATTTCATATAGTTTTTTAAACGGTACTATCTTCACTAGAGAATAGCTAACACAAATAAATTCATAAATATTTTCTTAATGATCAATGTTTTCTGGTGAGTCAAATAATTTGTTCATGATTTGATAAGTTTATATATTATTATCCATCATAATTATCTACCTATACCTCTGTATCCAATAATGAAAGAGATTTATATAAGTGTAAGTAATGTTTTTAATTGAAGTTTAAATTTTATTTTTATCTTGTGGAAATGTAATCCCCTAGTATTATATATAAAATTATGATGTTAAAGGTATTTTTGAATCATATCATGCATTACAATCTAAGAAAAACTATTGTTAAAATCTCAATATTATAAATTTGTTTTAATTTGGGTTATTTTATCCCAATATGCATAATGATTCTGAGGTATTTGTTTTATCAAGTGATATATATATAAATTCTAATTTTACCATATTAATATTTCTGAAGACCTACCTTCCAAAGTTGGGACACTACTATTGAGGATATTGTTTTCTATTCCCAGAATGTTTTACAAATTTAAGACATGTTCATGAAATACATTCCAATAAAAATACCAGCTATCCCTATCATGATTGTTATCAATTGAAGCAATGTATGTGTGAAACATTGTATATATGATAGGTTCTATATCACTTACCTCGTTAGTTTGTTATACTATATCCTACATTCATAAAACTAGGTATTTTATAATTTATCACCATCGATGAGGAATATGGTATTTTAAGTCCATGATTGGGACTATGAAATATAATTCCAACATATCCTGATGAAGGGAATCAGAACAACAATTTCCATGTCTAGTTTTATTATTTAGAGGGGGATATGGTGAATTATGGATCCTTTTGGGTATTTTTGACAATAAAAAATACTATTTGATTAGTTATGATCATTATTCTCTCTTCTCATGTCCTTAATTATTACCTAGATATTTAAATAAGTAAAGTTATTAAAAAACATTTTCAAATGTTTCATACCCTTCATGTAAATAGTAATTCTTATTTTAATTTCCTACACACCCTGATCACATATTTGGGAACTATATAAGAAATAAATAATCACCCAAAATTCTTTAGTGCATTAAATACCTAGAACAATATTGCACCATTATCTAATTTGTACTATAATTCCTTATATCATCACACCACAAATCTATTTTTTGAATCCAAAAGATGTCATCCCTCATAACTAGTATGGGATCATTCCTATGCTAACTACCTTGTACAGTCTCTGAATTGATCATATATATTATCCTTTGTGTAGTACATTGAGTAATCCATACTCCTCATTATAGTAATATTTTTTTCATACTCTCCTTTCCAATATGATATAACCAATTTTTCAAAATCACCTTATATGGGAAAGGTGTATTGTAGGTCTTCTTATTATTCTACTCATAGAACCTGGAAGATAAAGGATGCCATCAAGTGCATTACCATCGATACATTGAAATTATTTTCTCTTTTTGTTTGATATCAAGTTCACTCATTGAATATAATTTATTCTTCTTCTACCATACATATATGTTTACATAATTATTATGGATATTGATTCTAAATTTTGAAAAAGGAAACCACCCAAAATCTCAACAACACAATATTATTGAATTTAAAATAGTAAATGACATTATTTTTAAATCTCATCAAATTTCATTAAAAAATATTAAAGAAATATCCATTTAAATATCTATTTATACTTTTCATATTTCTATCTTAAAAGGTTATATAAGATATTTTTTTTCTTATCTTAAAAATTTATGCCTGTATATAATCTTTTTTCATGATATGACACTTATATTCACAATTTGAACTACAAAATAATCCTTGCATTGATTTATAAAATGTATATCTTGTAAATAATTATTCTATATATTTTTATTTAATAATAACCCTCTTGAATAATTTTTTTGTCAAATTAAAAGAAGGACAATGTTAAAGAGTCTTCTGATTAAAATCCCTTCCTTAGAATTCTAAATTATTGATTCTCTAGTTTATGTATTTTACAAAAACTAATCACATTATAAGACATCAAATCAGCCTTAAAATATTAAAAAAGAAACATATTGTAAGTATGAATGATCCATACAATATGATGAGTCATAATTATGAACTGGTAACTGAATCCATGCGTTTTTTTATTTTTAGAAATCAGTAATTTCATAAGGATAAATGATCCTTATGAAGCCTAAAATCAACATTATAACTTTTAGTTGATCCTTTCTGAAATAATGATCATTATATAATTCATATGTATAATTAAGAAGACATAATATGACTGGTATGAAGCCATGAGTCATTCATAATGAGTGTAGAATCACGTTTACGGTATTTATAATCATACTTTCATAGTATAAAAGTATCTTTATAGGAGAATTCAAACCATACTTATATTAAAATAAGGGTTCATTAATTTTACATTTTACTTAATATTAATTCTTAGCACCATACATAAAAATTCATGGGGACTTAATTTTTTTCCATGTCTCAGTATTGAATTTATAGACTTCATCAAATAATAATTGAAATACTTTAATTGGTCTTGAGGAAATATTAATGATTTTAAATCATCTCAAAAAATCTCCAAGGAATCATAAAATTCCCCAAAACATCATCCAAATTATTTTTCATTCATAGATAGATTTTTCACCATCCTAGATAGATTATTATTTTTAAATAATAGTTTATCAAAATCCGCACAAACTATCTTCTAAAAAACTCATTTAAAACTATTATAGACAATGTCTATTCATCCGATTTCATCTATAATTAGAATAAAACCCTCAAAATCATAACATGTGTTGCTTCTGCCATGAATATTTAGAAATCAGATCTGTAAGAAGTAGTCTTATATTTCCCTAAAATTTTCTTAATGATAGAATGTCACTCATCTATTTACATATTTCCCAACACATATTATCAACTTCTCATTACAAAAACAACCATATATATAGAAAATAATTCAATTCACTTACTCTCTTGAATCACCCTATTTAAAAATTTTACATATAATTAGACATGTTATTCATTATATTTATGTTATTTTACCCTTTATTTCTACTTGGTTTTTATATTAAATGAAAAGGTAATAATTTATTTTAATGTATTCTCATAAAATATCATTATATATTCTTTAATTTTTAAAAATAGATACATATTCATTTTAATTTAGATTTTCAACTTTGTCCAATTTTGGAGAGAAGTATGGAACTATATACTTTCTTATAAATAATATTTTAGTAAATCATGTATTTTTATAAATTCAAACCCAGTGTTCAGAAAAGTTGTGATTTAACTAAATCAACAATATTATCCATTAATCTATCTATAATGTGGTATCAATTTCATATTTCCTTTTTAAATGATGTAAAATAATATTTTTCATTCATTTTAATACCTATAGTCATCTCCGAAACACATAACAATGTTACAAGTCAAAGAAAGTTTTCCTCTCTCATTTTTCAACTAAAAAAGCACTACCCCTTTATATATTGTTTTGAATTAAATGAAAAAAATGGGAAAGTGGTTTCCTTACTTCTTGTTTAGAATTTTTAGGTGTTCTATATTCATTATTTTTAAATGATAACATTCATTCATCTCCTTCCATTGACACCCACTCAAGGTTTTTACTCTCTTTTTCATCATTATTGATTTTAATAATACATTTTACATGATGGAAACCTCTTTCTTAGTGTTAAAAAGTTGATAAAACACTCAAACTCCTATTTAATTTATTTCCTTTATTTCCCTACACATTTGTTTGAGATAAATATTTTAAAAATACATATATGGGTTCCTTTCTCTTTAGTGAGAGAATTTTTTTAGATTTACCACTTTACCATGATTCTCTATTCTATCTAGAATTAACTCTTAAATTTATTTTTAGTATAAATTATCGAATTTTTTATCAACATTACATAATGGAGGAAAATTATTATGCCTCTTATAAATTACATGAATATTTTGGATAAATTCCTACTTTAATACACAAAAATAAATTTATCTTAAGATGCATGCTATACTTCAGTTTCTTAACATGAGATGGAATTATTTTTATGCCACTTTCTGAATGATGTCTAACTATCTCACACTACCCACAAAATATCATTTTAGTTCCATGTTTATAAAAATTTTATATCTCCACTTTCACTTTTTCATGTTATTTTAAATTATCTTACATTCCTTTAGAATGAAACCTTATTGTGATTTGATCACAATCAGATTTTAAAAATATCAATTTTTACAAGGATTGTTATGTTTTCTCTCTTTTATTTGAGTTTTCTCAACATCAATATCATGTAGTGTATTTTTTAAAAGATATTTCATTAATTATTCAATATACTAAATTTTCAGGTCATACCTCTACTTATATTGGTTGGAAATACTTTATGTTTTATATAAAATTACATCTCCTAATATTATTTCTTTAGGTGGATATCCTTGTAGGTTTCGAGCACAGCGGAAGCGCATTGGTGGGTGTACCCAACTTTATTTTTTTCATTAACAACTATCAATCCGAGATCCATCACGATAATAAAATGCTGGATCTTCGGAATAGAACTAAGAATGAAAGAAAGGAAGGGAGTCCTGAAACCATAGAGAGGATAATTATATGTTGGTTATAATTAATTTAATTAAAAGATAAGAATTACCTTGATGGAATTCTCTCTCCGTTCATGTTTCCAGTCATGATCTGATGTGATCCATCATTGCGTTATAGAATCCAAGTGTATGATTTCTCTAACAGTGATCTACACGTGCTCCATGTATATCTGGACGTCTCCAGAGGGATCCCTAGGTGCTAGAATGGAAGATCCATCACTTGCGATGTCCGTCTTCGATCACCTTGATCCAATGGAGGTGGATCTCTCTCTCGTAGCTTGATAGTGTTCTCGGTGGAAAAAGAATTCTCTCTTAGCTTTATAGCTTTTCCAAATCCATTGTGCACACACCAAAAATGGCTAGTCTAATGAGAAATATATAATTGGGATTTTAATTACATAGAATAATAAAATGAATTAATTACCCGAAATCATTTATTCATTTCATTTAATTCTTAGTAATACCCCATGCCTAATAATAACAGTTGACTCGTATTATTACTTGAAATGCGCCAAACGAATTACACCTCATATTATTTAATTAAATAAATAATATTTTTTCTCAAAAATCCCCAGAAAAACTACACAGTGTGTGTATTAATATACATGGTGTGTACTTTTGTTTTTCCATTTTCTTTATTTCCTCCATCAAATTTATTAGACCTTGATTGATGGAAATTTATTTCTTAAATAAATGTCACTGCATTACTCGATAATAAATATATTATTTCACCCACAATATATTCTCTTGAATAACTAGGGTTGAAGTAAATGTGATCAAGAATCCTTGAAAAATTATTAAAACACAATCGGGAATAATGTTTATTTAACTTGTTAAATTAATATTTAACTGAGATACTTAGACACAATTAGTGAGTGGCCCTCTAGGCCTCTTTCTCAGTGTCATTAGGCGGGGCCTAACTAAAGTACAAGGTTAACGTCTAGAAACACTCCATGGAACCCATATAGAAATAAGTTAACACAAAAATGACATTTCACCTCCTACAAACACTTACCATGTAGTGTATTCCCTTTTTCTTGATATCTCGAATCAAGCAGGTTGCATGCTATTTCCATCAACCCATGTGCTCGATTATTCTTTCTTTGACATCCCAAAATTTAACTCTCCCATTCCTTACTATGACCATGGATTTAATTAGGCAATATCAATTCAATCCAAGGGCCTGAGATATCTAATTCCATTATGGAATTGAAGGGACAAATCCTTTCTCGCATTATCTATTAATACAGTATTACTCGTGACGCATCCAATATATCCTACCTTGCTGTGAACAATGTTTCATCATAGTTTTTTTCAATAAATATAAGTGTGTGAGTTTTAATACTCATTAATAATAATATTAAAGTCTAAGGACCAATACACACATCCACAGGTAGGAATATACAATGACACTATGAAATGTGGATTTCCCACTGACGGGTCTCGTTCTCATAATATCCTCCTAGATATTACCAAGGTTGCACACCATGAGAAGGTGCCTCAAGATTTTATGATTCCTCACCCATAATTTCATGTATTATTTGTGTCCCTAAAATAACATCATCCATCCATAGAACATATATTCAAGAATAGTGTTATGGAATTTCTAGGTTCTCATCATAGCAAGGATCCTCTATGACCTTTTAATGAAACAGTTATCCTTAAAACATCATCACATACATTATCATGCAGATGAAAAATCAAGTTTTGATAAGGTATTTATTAATTAATATAAGTATAGAGTAGTTGGTTCTAGGACACCAACTCTAATAGACTCTAACTTGGAATATAACCAACTTCTAATACCCTTTAAATCAATAGCTCTCACATGAAATTCATGCTTCTTATGTGATAGGCCTTTAGTCATTGGGTCCACCAAATTCTCTTTCTTGGACACTCTTCTCATAGTAACATTACCCCTTTGATAGAAATACATCAAGAGGTGATAATTCTAGATTATATGATTTTTCTTTTGATGTGACCTTGGTTCTTTTTCAAGAGCCACCACTACTGTATTATCACAATACAATGTGATAGAATCTTTATTGCTATACACCACATGAAGCTACTGGACAAAGATCTGAATCCAGGAATCTTCTTTAGATGAATTAGAAGCCGCTATATATTTGGACTCCACTGTATAATTGGCAAAAATTAGCTACTTTGAACTTTTCCAGCTCACAGATACTCCTTTGAGATAGAAAACATATCCAGATTGTGACTTTAGATCGTTCTGATCTGTTTGAAAACCAGCATCAGCATACCCTCTAATGACAAGATCCTCATCTCCTCCATACACCAAGAATATATCCTTATTCATTCTCAGATACTTAAGGATAATATTAATAGTAGTATAATGTTGTTCTGCTGGATCTTCTTGATATCTTCCTACGATGCTCAGTGCATAGCTGGCATCAAGCCCGTTACATAACATGGAATACTTGATGGATCTTATAGACAAAGTGTATGGGATCTTAGTCATTCTATCTTTCCCTTGATGTTTCTAAGGAAATATTTTCATAGAAAGATGTAGGCCATGTGACACTGGAACCAATCCCCTCTTAGATTGTTCCATACTAAATCTCTCTAGTATCTAGTCAGTGTATGTAACCAGACATAGTCCAAACAGCCTCATGGATCTATCACGAATGATCTTGATCTCTAGAATATATACTGCTTCAAGCAATTCCTTCATAGAGAAACAGTTGTTCAACTAGTCCTTAACAGACTTTAAGACCGATACATATTTTCTAGTAAGCAAAATGTCATTAATATATACTACTAGGATAACAATCGCATTCCCATTAAACTATTTATAAAAACATGGCTCACATTAGTTCTTAATGAAACTAAATTATTTTATGGCTTCATCAAATCGAATGTTCCATGACATGGATGATTTCTTTAATCCATAAATGGATTTATGAAAATTTCAAACTCTTTTTTCATCACCTAGTGTCACAAAACCTTCTGGTTGTGTCATATAGACATCTTACTAAAGAATCCCATTAAAGAATGATGTTTTGACATCCATTTTCCAAATCTCGTAGTCATGGTAAGATACTATAGAAATTATGATTCTTATGGATTTAAAAATGGAAAATAGTGAGAAGGTTTCATCATAGTCAATTCCTTGACGTTGTCTAAATACTTTAGCCACTAGCTATGCTTTATAGGTGCTAACTTAACCTTCCATATCTAGTTTTCTCTTGAATACCCATTATCATTAAATATTCATTACATCAACTGGATCATCGACTAGAAACCAGACTTGGTTTTGATACATGGAATTCATCTCAGAATTCATAGCTTCTAACCATCTTGCAGCTTTTGATATTTCTACTGCATCCTTGTAGGAGAGTGATTCATCATTGTCCAAAAATAAGGATTCACTGTCCCCGGTGACTAGGAAACCAAATCTCTCTGGTTCCCTATCCTCTCTTGATCTTCTACACAGTACTGGTGTTTCTGGAACCTATTCCACAAGGACATGTGGAACTTGTTCCTGTACCAACTCATGTGTATCTTGAGCATCATCTTCATCGAAGTCAATCTTTCTCCCACTATCCTTGTTGAGGATGTTCTCCCTCTCAATAAATATGGCTTTTCTGTCGACAGTCACTTTTTTTCTGAAGGTTTATATTGGTAATATACATTCGTTTCCTTGGGATATCTTATAAAGAAACACCTCATGCCCCGAGGTGCTAGTTTTTTTCCTGATAAGGCTTTAACAAACTCTTTGCATCCCCATACACGTGTGTGTGAAAAAATGGGTTTATTTCCATTCTATAACTCAGAGGGAATTCCATTTTCTGCCTTATTTGGTACTCAGTTTAATGTGTATGATTTAGTTTGTAATGCATATCCCCAAAAAGATAATGGAAGATTTGCATGACTCATCATCAACCACACCATTAAAAACAATGTGTGGTTCCTCCTTTCGCTAATACCATTCCACTATGTTGTATAAGGAGGAATGAGATGAGATTAAATCCCAGACTCCCGTAAGAAGATTGATGAACTCTTGGATCATATATTCTCCACCTAGATCTGATCAATGTTTCTTTATATTCTACCCAAGCTGAATCTCTACTTCATTTTTGGAATTACATAAATTTATCTAAGGACTCTGACTTAAACCTCATTAAGTAGACATATCCATATCTACTCAAATATCAGTAAAAGTAATGAAGTAAGAATATCCACCCCTATCTTATACTAAAAATGGTCTACACACATCCATGTGCACCAATCCTAGAAGCTCTTTATCCCTTTCACCCTATCCACCAAAAGGTGTCTTTGTCATTTTACCTTGTAAATAAGCGTGAAATCTATCAAGTGGCTTTAGCTCAATAGAGTCTAAGTATCCATCTTGGTAGAGCTTTTTCATGAGCTTCTAGTTTACATGACCAAGATAGTGATGCCACAACTGGGTGATGTATGAGTCATGTGAGTTTGTTTTTTTATCGATTTCCAACACTTGGTTTTCGTAATTTAATACATAAAACCCATTATTTAAATGCACCATACCATAACATGTGTTGTTCTTATCAAGGAAGTAACCCTTATTTCCAAATTTGAAAATAAATCCATCCATATCCAAACATGATACATCAATTAGGTTTTTGTTAACACTAGGAATATAATAACAATTGTGTAGAACCAAAATCATCTCAGTTGGCAATGAGAGTTTGTAATCTCAAATGGCTAACATAGCCAGACTCGCGCCATTGGCATCTCGATAATCCACCTCTCCTCTAGAAATATTTCTAAATCTACTTGGTTCATGCATTTGAATATAGATGTGAGCCCCACAAGATGTATATAATACCCAATGTGTAGAAATGGAAAGATTACACTTGATAATGAACACACCTTTAGTGTACCCATGCTTTTGGGTGAAATTCCTCTTCCATTGGTATGGTCTTCCACATGAAAAACATACCTCCTCTAGTTTCTTTCCATGCCTCTAGATATTCCCCTTCTTTGAGGGATGGTGATCAGGGGCTTCAGACCATTTATAATACCTTGGCCTATTTTCCTTGTACTTAATTTTCTTATTCAACATAAGGACTGCAGGTTTGTCACACCCCATGTCCTTATCCACCTGTAGAATTAAGGTCATAAGTTTTGATAGAATCTTCTCATTGTTTCTCATGTTATAATTGACAATGAAGCTAGAGAATGTCTTAGGAATTGATGATAAGATGATATCTTTATGCAAATCATCCGGTAACATAATCCCGAAAATGTCCAAGTGTTCAATGTAGCCAATAAGATTGACTACATGAGGTACAGTTGGTTCAGACTCTCCAAGATTAGTTTTAAACAAAGCGTTGGAGATCTCATATCTCTCCTGCCTCTCCTTCTCTTGGTAGAGATCCTTAAGGTGATACATCATTCTATACACATCCATGTTTTCATCTTGATTCTTGAGATAATTACACATGGAAGAAAGCATGAAACATTGGATATATGTGGCATCATCCATATGTTCCACATAGAGATATAGTTCCTAATTACTGGCCTCTTTTTTAGACGCAACTAAAACAGGCTCTTCCAGCACATACAATTTCATCTCATGGTGAAGGATAATGCGTAAACACCTCTGTCACTCTTGGAAATTTGTGTCGGTGATAAATTTTTCCTTATCGTGTATGGTTCAAAATGATATTTTTGATGTCATTTTTCTTTCCATTTCTAAAAAAATAAGATGATCAAAGATTTAGTACTTTAACATGATAAAACTGGGACAAATAAATAAATTAATATTTATTAGTCTCCCACTATTTTATCAAAATATAATATCCCTCACCATTGACATCAGAATATTCTGTTGCCTGAATATTCTTATGGTAAGGATCCATATTACCCTTCATATTACCCCAACTAGGGTTGTTCAACCAACTTGAAGGGTTTTAGGTAGCCATTCCAAATTCCAAATGAAATAACTCCCAACTCCTTGATCCGGTGAGTGGACTCCCCAATCCTTAAACCCTTTTATTTTGGATTTCCTCAACATTTTCCTCTTGTTCACAATATTTCCTACTATGAAAGTCAACCCTCCATGCGAACCAAGTCAAGTCAACCCAAAACATTGAATTAGAATTCACCAAAAATTGAAAGCACCCCAACTTTGGTTGTTCAAGCACTTTGAACTATGGTTCGATTCTAACAATGATTTTGGAAGGCTATACCAACTTAATATTTATTTGAGGGAGTTTATCCTTATATATAAATTTCCAATTTATTATCTTTGATTACATTCTTATTAATATTTAGTGGATATAATTAAGTGATTAACCTTTCCTAAGATAATATTTAGACATAATTCAGACATATTTTAGTTCCATCTTGCATGCTTTTTTAATTCATTAATTGTGGGATCATGACAATACACCCATAAAAAATAAACCATGAAACTGACATAAATAAATGGTATGATCATGATATTCTTCTATTGTCTAGTATATCTAGCAATTGATAAACTAACCCAAGACCTAGGGGAGAATCACCTTGAAACTTTTGGGTTTGTGTTTATAGATTTCCACTTGTCCACCTTTGTATCTCATTGGATTGGTTTCACCTTGACTCCTAACTTGAGATGCCTCCACTAGCTTGGGATATCCATCCATTACATATGGTTTTATCTCACACGTAGCTGAGGGGTAAATGGGGTTTTACATAAAAGAAACCTTGGGCACGCAGGCCCTACATATTAATGAGTAGAAGCCTCGCAGGACAACAAATTTAATTTAAATAAATTAATTAAAAGAAATCATTCACATTAAAAGGTCTTGGTCTAGATCATGATCATCCATACATGAAACGATATTTATGAATAAATAAAACTAGCATTCAATTATTTAATCGTTCTTGTTTAAGATAAATCATGCTTGAATCAATTAATTATCTTTAATTAATCTATCCTTTTATCTTAAACCCTTTCTTGAATTTCATTGATATTATCATCCATCATAATTTCAAAAAAAAATAAATTAATTTAAAATTATCTTTGTACGTAACTTGTACCATTGAGGTAACCTAGTGAATTCTTGATCATAACTACACAATGAGTAGAAATAAATATTACGCAGATGTTAAATTAAACGCATATATATAAATCACCTATCACGTGTTGTGACTCATCTTTATGCCTAAACTATGGTACACATATCAAAGGTTTGTATAATATAATAATAAATTTTAATAAATATGCGTAATTTGGATGAGTACATGGTGTGTATTTCAGAATACATGGTGTGTACTTTTGTTCACCATCCATCAGAAGTACATGCTTGGAGACATGGTGTGTAGATATACTTTTGAAATCTTCAGAGTACATGACATGTTCAATGGGACACACACTGTGTAGTATCCGCATTACACGATTTCCATCCAGGAATGCTATGTACGAGGTACACGGTCCAACCCTAACTCGAAGGGACTAAACTTCGGGTTCAATGTACCACACGACATGTAATATGGAAACCATGTGCCACCTGTTCCTTGTCAACAAATAGTGTCATTTAAGACTTAGAAATACTCCAACACACGGCCAGATTTGGAGGACAAGTCTAATGCATTGAACCTAGAATAAACTGAGTGTACTGTCGAATACACAAAGTGTATTCTAGTGTTGTATGCCTAGGAACCTTTGGAACCTCTGGATGATATCTTCTATTTTATTTTAATCAAAATTCAAAGAAAAATTTGTTTCTGTATGGTGAATGAGAAACGAGAGAGGAGGAACAGATCTCAAGATTCATATTTAATGAACGATTAACTTGAATTGAATAAACTAAATTTTTAAATGTGTAGATTAACAAAAATAAACAAAATAACTATAATCAAAGATATGATCTCTCTAATATCACTTATAGGTTTCGGGCGCAGTGGAAGTGTGTTGGTGGGTGTACCCAACATTAATTTTTCTGTTAACAACGATCAATTCGAGTTCCGTCATGATAATAAAATGTTGGATCTTTGATATAGAATGTAGAATGAAAGAAAGGAAGGGAGTCCTAAAACCATAGAGGGGATCATCATATATTGGTGATAATTAAATTAATAAAAATACTAGAATTTCCTTGATCGAATTCTCTCTCTATTGATGTTTCTAGTCACAATCTGATGTGATCAATCATTATGTCATAGAATCCAAGTGTAGGATTCCTCTAGCAGTGATCCACAGGTGCTCCACCTATCTCTAGACATCGCCGAAGGGATATCTGGGTGATAAAATGGAATAAACTTAACTTTCGATGTCCGCCATAGATCACCTTGATCCAGTGGAGGTGGATCTCTCTCTCATATATTGAGAGAGTTATTGGTGGAAAATGAATTCTCTCTTGGCTTGAGAGATTTTTAAAATCCATTGTTCACACTCCCAAAATTTCTAGGCTAATGAGAAATATATAATTGGGATTTTAATTACATAGAATAATAAAATGGATTAATTACCCAAAAGAATTTATTCATTTCATTTAATTCATAGTAATACCCCGTGTCTAATAATAACAGTTGACTATTATTATTACTTGACCTACGCCCAGTGAATTACACCTGATATTATTTAATTAAATTAATAGTATTGTTTCTTAGAAATCCCCATAAAAACTACATGGTGTGTATATTAATATACATGGCATGCACTTTTGTTTTTACATTTTCTTTATTTCCTCCACAACATTTTTTAGACCTTGAATAATGGATATTTATTTCTCAAATAAATTTCACTACATTACTCTATAATAAATATATTATTTCACCCACAATATATTCTCTTGAATAACTAGTGTCTAAATAAATTCGATCAAGTAACCTTGAATAATTATTAAACCACAATCAGGAATAATCTTTATTTAACTTGTTAAATTAATATTTAACTGATATACTTGGACACACATAGTTTGTGACCCTCTAGGCCTCTTTATTAGTGGTATTAGGTGGAGCCTACCTAAATTCTGTGATTAACATCTAGAAACACTCCAAGGAAACCATATAGAAATAATTTAACTCTGTAATGAGGTGTCACATTCTACTAACTCTTACCATGTAATGCAATCCCTTTGTCTCAATATCTCGAATCATACGGGTTGCATCCTAGTGTTATCAACCCATGTACTTGATTTTTTTTCTTTAACTTCCTAGAATTGAACTCCCCAATTCCTTACCTTGGACATGGATTTATTTAGGCTATATGAATTCCATAAAAGGGCCTAAGATATCTAATTCTGTTATGGAACAGAAGGGAATAATCCTTTCTCGCATTATCTATTAATTTAGTATTACTCATGATGCACCCAATATATCCTACCTCACTGCGAAAAATGTGTCCTTACAGTTTTTTTCAATATATATAAGTGAATGATTTGTAATACCAACTAATAGTAGTTTTAAAGTATAAGGACCAATACACACATCCGTAGATAGGAACATCCAAAGAAACTATGAAATGTGGATTTCCTACTGGTGGGTCTCGTTCTCATAACATCGTCCTAGATATTACCAAGGTGGAACACCATGAGAAGGTACCTCAAAGTTTTATGAGTCCTCGCCCCTAATGTCATATATTATTTGAATCCCTCAAATAACACCATCCAACCATAGAACATATATTCAAGAATAGTGTTATGGTATTTCTAGGTTCTCATCATATTAAGGATCTGATATGACCCTTTAATGAAACAGATATACTTAGGGCATTATCACATGCACTGTCATGCAGAAGAACAATAAAGATGTGATAAGGTATTTATTAATGAATAAAGTACAAAGTAGTTGGTTCTAGACCACCAAATCCAACATTTTCCTATCCAAATTACATCTCCCAATATTATTTCTTTTCTATATAGTGATTATTCTAATTTTACCTTGATTAAGGCCATGATTCATTCTAGTTCCATATAGGTGAAATGTTATATTATTAATAATTGGTTTTTCCCATAAGTTCCAAAAAACTATCAAAAACAATAAAAACTAGATCTTCCATAGAATATATTAGTCTGTTTTTGAAATCCATCTTGATTTCAAGATGAAATCATGCCTCTATATTTATTTTTTTCTTGGATCCATTCTCTTATCCACCCATTCTCATCTCACATCAATATAGGATTGGATTTTTTTAGTTCACATTATTCTATATTTGGTGTAAAATCTAATTTTTCTTTATATAATAGAATTATAATCATTAGAATATTTTTAGATATATTTTAACTTCTTCTTAAAATTGGAAATCGCAGTAGATTTTTATGATTTATCATAAAATGTTACAAATATTTCATAGCTTTCTCTTATTAATATTACAGTTTTTTGATCATTAAGAAACCTAGAATATTCCTCACATAATGTTTCTTGTTTTTCACTAAGATTTATTTTAATATCATTGATTATTTTATCTTGTTGTGAAATATTTACCTTATAGATGTTAATTTACTCAATGAATTCATTATCCTTGATGATTTTATCAGATGATTATATTGAAACAATATATATTTTCATCAATAGTTTTTTAAAATTTATTGATTAAGTTGGAGAACTAAGTTTATGTAGAGAAGTAGATTGAATATTTACTTAAGAAAGTTAGCCTACATGTAAGTGCATTGAATTGAAAAAGGGATGATTGAGTTACCAGGGAAGCTAAGGAAACTTTCCTTATGGTTGATAAGAAACTTTCCAAATGAAGTCTCAAAAGAGGATAATAAATTTTCATGAACCCTAATATGAAAATTATCTTAGGATGGTTATGAAAACTTTTTATTAAAAATTATGAGAGTTTCCTAATATAGTTAGATGATATTGTTACAGTATTTAACTTCCCAACATCATGATGATTTTCATGACCCAAGAATTAGTCTAAAGAGTGGGATAAATGTTAAAGAAATGATTGTGATGGATCGAGATCATAAAATATAGATTATAAGATTATTATCATGGGATATATGTTATCAGATGAAGATGATGAAGATGTAGGATGTTGTAGTTTCACAATAATTATCTAAGAGAGCATAAATGATGTTCCAAATAGAGATTTATAAAAAATATTCATTACAAAGTGAATATTTTGTAAGTGGATATAAAAATAATGAAAAGTGGGTTTCTAGAGAAATGTTTAGTTATAGGTTGTATGAATTTTTTCATATTATTATAAAGATATAACCTATGTTAAATGGAGAATGAAGGGTTAGAAGTACGAAAGGATGAATTTTTTGGGATATATAAAGGTAACGCTTCTTCAATATTACATATGTAAAGATATTATATACATTTAATAATTGTTCTATAAGATTACTAAAACTAATTAAAGGTTATATTTGATTTATAATTACTATATAAAGTCATGGAGGATAGCTTATCAAAGATATAAAATGGAATAAATGTGGAAAGATAAATGTATGAGAAGTCTATGAAGTTGATAGAGAAACAAATTGTATGATGTTTTCAAGAAGAAAAATGTATTATTACAACCTATATAAACATTGATGTTATGATTTAAAGTAGTTAATTGTTATTTGGAGGTTACTAGATCAATTCCATCAGAAAAAGATCAATCGAACTATATTTTGTATGATAAAGATGTTTTCCCTGTAATAGAATTCATGTTCATAAAGATAATTACAAATATCATCAAATAAATAGGTGTAATGATCAAATACAGTTCCATCATGAAATTAGATAAATATTTTTAATTTTATATGTAGGAGAAATATTAAGAATTTACTAGTAGAATAATTTGTATGAATACTAATATGAATCTCGAGTTTTATCTATTGTTGAATCAGAAAATTCCTAACAATTAGTTTTGTAGAAATTGGATCAGTATAAGATTAATTAAATGGATGAACTTCAGACAGAGAAATGTGATTTCATCAGACAAATTATAATGTAAAGATTTACTAGACTATATTTTTTATATAAAATTAAGGTATCTGGTTTTGAGATGAGGCAAGTTTTCCAAACATGGAGTTGTGGTCTCGTCGAACATATGATATAATCTGAACATATGTGAGTCCATAGAGTTAAGAAATTCACCAAATTTAATTAACCAATCATTTATGAATACCCAATTCATAGGAGGTATATGAAAAGAATTGGTTGAACAAGTAAAAAATCCATTATAATTATTTCGTTGGTTGATGAAGATCACATAGAATAAAGTTAGTAAAATAAGATCCAGATATAATGATCTTTTAAATTCAGATAGAAAAGACTCTCAAATGGTGTTCGAAAATAATTTACATAATCATTATAAAAACCTTTTACAATGATGATGATGGTATTATCTCTCAAATTTTGATATCTTGTTGAGATAATAAATTTTGAATAATTTTTATAAAGATGAGGTTAATAATGTTCAAAGAAGGTTTCAGATGCTAGATTTTTTAATGAATCATAAATAATATTATATATGGGTCGAGAAGGGTCCAGTGAACCTAAGATTACTAGAAATATTTATGTTAGATTTTTTGTTGACCAAGAAAACATGTTTTATTTCCTAAACATTTTCTTTTATATCAAACCTAAAAAAGGAGGTATGAGTATAGTATATAGAGGAAGATATTTACATCGTCAACATATGTGTGAAGAGGTGAATTAATGATGATTTCAAAGTAGTAATTGTTTCCAAACAAGATATAATCCTGTTAATGACAAAGTGTATGGATTAGTTTTGATCAAAGAAAATAGAAAATGGTTTTCGATTAGATTCATCAAATAGAGTACCAAAAATCGGTTAAGGGTGTTGTTTATTTGAAATATCACCGATCAGAGATGCATAATGTCATGGTGAGACTGATGTAGGAAACCTAGATGATGATTGAGGAATAAAGTATTTAGGCATATAATATTAATTGGTATTAGAGGGTAGGTTCCCTCTATGATCTCTAGTTGAGGAACCTACCATACACTAGATGATAATCAAAATGTATTTTTTAAAGAGGGAATCTACCCTCTAATTAAAGTATTAGATGGTAGGTTTCCTTTTTATTAAATAATTAGAGGGTAGGCTCCCTCTACGATCTCTAGTTTAGGAACAAAGTATTCTATGAGGAAACTTTATTTACAAATTCTATTAAATAATATATCTATACACTAGATGATACTGATAACGAATTTATTAAGGTTAATAGTGATCAACTAGATATAACTAAAAACAAATTATAGGAACATCATAATTCATTTTAAGAGATTATTATGGTGTATGAAGAAACATTACAAAAAAATTGATGTTTTATTTGAAGATAATATGATGAGTCTTGAAAATTACAAGAACACTTTAAATATAATGTTTCTTGAGAATGTTTTCATGTTGGAAAATATGGAATGTACTTAACTTGAATCTTCACATACTTATGAGATAAAACCCTCTATAAAATTTTTTGGTGAAATTATAATGTCAGGTAGGACTCAGTCCAATGGAAAGTTGAATTTGAAATCATCAGAAGTATCATTTTTTGATAATATAAATAAACATTTATGTTAAAACTCTGAGAAATCAGTTATCACTATGCCCTGTAATATTAGTACAAGTTATAGCTCCATATAGAATAGGGAGAATAAATTTCAAAAACCCACCTTTTCTAAGAATTTGGATGTTATAAATGGAATGACAAGGTGTTCCACTAGATAATTCCCATAAAATTATTATCTTAAAGAAACTTTTTTTGAAAAAAAAATTAACCATCAAAAATAAAATAGAATGGATGAAACTAGGGATTATTGGTTACTGTTGGTGTTGTGGAGTGTTTGAGCACCTGGATATTAATTATTTGAACAATATTCTAGTGTGTGAAGAACATATAAGGGTAAAATTTATAGTGAGAAAATTTTAAATAAAAGGGGACTCTAATATGTATATAAAATCTTTTTAAAATATATAGGATCTAGTGACATCTAACATATTTGGATATCATGAATATTTTCTAAATGTTTTCAAAAAAATTGGTCATAGTGAAAAAATATTTTGGTTCCTACCAATCACAATAGATGTACAAGTAAGGGAAATATTCATCAAAATTTGAATGTAAAGGAATGGAATATAGACTATAGGTTTACCATATGGTGTAAGAAAAAACACATAAATAAAATCTTACACCAAGGAAGAAACTTTCAAAATATTTCATTCCAATGAAATGATGTTACATCAAAGGAATAAATGACCACATCATGGATAGTTGAAATCCTTCCATGAATTTTCAAGAAAAAATAAGTTATATTAATCCAAAAATTCAATAAATATAATAAATTCATAAGAGGATTATAATTATTGAATAAATCTCAGAGGAAGAATTAAAAGTGCATGAGAAGTTACCTATGAAGAGTAACTTATCAAAATATAAAAATCTATATGGAAGATACATTTTCAATGTAAACAATCATATTTTTTTAAAATAATATTAGGATAGTGGAATTATTTAACCAATAATAGAATTTATTCAGTAAGAAAAAGTAGTTATAAAAGGAATGTTGATCACAAGAAGAGAGTAGAATATATTCTGAAGGTTTTCATAGATGTCGAGCCATAATAGTTGGAGAAATAAGGGGGAATAGAAGAGGAAGGAAACAGGAAAAATATATATTCCTTGTTAGATGAAGTTAAAAATACTCCACCACAAAATATTAAAAGAAAACAATTAGAATAATATACTCATGCCACTTAAGAAGATTACTTCTTGGAAAGAAACAGGTGAATGTGTGATGAAATTTAAAGAAAAGAGAGCTTTGGGGTTAAGAAATAATTCTCATTCCCATTTCACTTTCTAAGGATTCTAATAATGATCTAACTTATCCTCTAATGTATTTCAACAATATTTAAATTTTGTAGGGGATTAAAGGTGATGATGTTTAGGGGGATCCCAAAAGCAGAAAAGATGAAGAGGGTATTTCTAGAAACATTATAATGAGTTTTAGAAAGACATCCCAGTCAAGAATGGTTTACCAACACTAGAAAATAAAAATAAGGATGATAAAGATTAATGAATGGTTTTATCGTCATCAAGGTATGTCACCTATACTTTCATAATGCAAAATTAGAGTATAAATGTAAAATGGGAAAAAATGTATTGGTGATGAAAAAGTATAAACCATCATAAAAATTGTAGGAAAACCTAATCATTATTGTTCTTCAATTATTTTGAAATGTGTTTTAGGGTATAAAATGGAAAAATATTTAAATGAAAATATAATTATTTTTTTCTAAAAATATATATTTGGAAAAGTTGGAATCCCTTGAAACAAAATCATGGATAATTTTAATGTCTGAGTTAATCACTCTTGTTTTCTACATAGAGTATGTCCCACATAGACCATTATTTTTTTCTATTTTAAGATTATTTATTTAATAATTTTGAATTTTTTTCCTTCTCTAATGAATTTTAAATTAAATACTTTGATCTGTGGAAGAAAATAATTGATGAGGAAAAGGTGAAAATAGTGTTCTTTCCTCACACCAAAAATGTGAATATGGGAGATTAAAATTTTCATATCATTAATAGGGTGAGGAAAAATATTCCCTCACTTAATGATTATGGTAAATAATATGACGATGAATTAATTTCGAAATAGGGGGAGAAATTTCTCATTAACATTATAGAAAATGCAATATTGAAGAAAAAAATTGAAATTCGGATATTAAAGTTATTATTAGATGATAATGTTGATATATTATAAATGTTGTTAATGGATTGTTGTAAAGTTTCCTAGGAAGTTGGAGAAGAAATTTCAAGTAGAGAAGTAGATTGTAGATCAACATAATAATGTTTTCCCAAAGGAAAAACATTACAAGAAAAATGGGGAGATTGAGTTTCTAGAGAAATTATTGAAACATTCATTATAGTAGATAATAAATATTCCATATGGAGTGAATAAGGAGGTTAATAAAATTTTATTATTAATGTTAGGAAAAAATCCTTAGGATTGTTATGAAGTAATTATTATAGATGATTAAGAATTTTTCATTATATAATCAAATGATTCTATGTCATTAATAATGTTTCAAACATCTTGATGATATTTAAGATCCAATCATTAGTCTAAGGACTGAGATCGAGATTACTGAAATTGTTGTAACTAATCAAGATCATTCAGAATATATCACTGAATATAAGTAACTATACATATATGATCAGAAAATTTTTTAGTGGATGTTCGATGTTGTATTTTCATAATGACTATCATACTGAATGTGAATGATGTTCCAAAAAAAGGTTTATAACAGGATTAAATTATAAAGAGTAAAGTTTTTATATTGTTTTAAAAGGAATGAGAAGTGTGTTTCTATAGAAGGTTTGATTTTTAGGTTATATTATGTTCATTATATTATTAAATGGATAGAATATATATTAAAATAAGAAAAAATGGTAATAATTTCATAAATATAGAATTTTGAATACTATAAAAAGGTAACACTATATTTTTATTACACAAGAGGTATATAAAGGTAGTAAGATATCCTTTAAGAAACATAAAGGTCATCTTGGATTTATAGGATCTACATAAAAGTGTAAAGTATATCTCATCATAGATATAAATAGATTAAATCTAAGTAGAGAACTTTATAGGAAGTAATTGATGTTGTTGAACAAATATTTTTCATGAATTTTTCAATAAGATAATGGTTTTGTTAAAATCTTCATTAACATTAATTTTGATAATTTAAGGAGTGTGTTATTTTTTTGAGGCTACTAAATCGAGTACATATAAAAAATATTTATTGGACAATATTTTCTTTGAATAATATGTTTTCCCTCTAACAAAATCCATGTTCATTTAGATGTTTACAAATATCATTGAACGAATGGGTGAAATGATCAAAAAAAGTTCCATGATGACATTGAATAGAGATTTATGATATAATTATCTAGAAAAATGTGAATGATCTCTCGGAGGAATAAGTTATATGTAGACTATGATAGATCTTAGGTTCTAGCAGTTGGAAAATTAAAAAGTTCATACTACCCATTACAGGAGAATAAAAATTTGCTAAAGATCCTTCAGATGGATGAACATCAAAAAAAGATATGAAATTTCATAAAAAAGATGATGCGTTGAGGATAAGAAAAAATTAGTTTTTGAGAACTAATTCCATTATTAATTCTTGATATGAGGGTATATGAGAAAATGAATAGTTCTTGACTCATCAAACTGATCATTTTAGAAAAATATAATAAATTTCATTTTAATAGGGAATTCAATAAAGTTAATCGATAAAACATTTATGAATAATATAGGAATATGAGGCATATTAAGATAAAAAATAAAAGCGATACTAAATATATCTGACCAATTTATTTAGATGATAAATATTGGGAAGATTGATTAGATATAGATAAGATCCATACTAAATGATATTATAAATTCATCATAAAAACACACATTGTATGGATTTTTGAGGGGCTTTATAAAAAAATTTAAATATCTTTAACAATGATTATGTTGAGCTAATCTATCAAAGTATATTATAAGGATGATACAAAGATGTTTCAATTTTTTCTTTAACAATCAGGTTAAGTATGTTCAATGAAGGTTGTGTATATTAATGTTTTTAGAAAGATTCAAGAATATTATATATTTTTTTATTAGTGACTAATGAAGTTGAGATTCATGGGAAACTTGAAATTGGATGTTTAGTTAAGTGGGAAAAAAAATCCACTCCTTCACTTTTTATTTATAGCATATATATAAGAATGTGTAGAATATGTAGTATATTGATGAAGTTAATACAATTTTTAATATATTTTTGATGAGGTGAAGTTATAAATATTTCATTCTAGTGAGAGTTTCTAACCAAGATAGAATATGGGTGAAGAAACAATGTTGGGCTGAGATCTAACCAGATAAATTGGATAGATTTTTTCAAATAGGTTCATCAAAAAGAGTACATGACAAAGGTTATTATTGTTGTTAATAATACATAGAAGCAGTCAACAGTGAGAAGTACCAAGGATCATTGAGCATAGGAATATTAGATAGTGGTTGAGGCATAATGTGTTGAGACACAAATTATAGAGGTGCATTGGAAAGAGGTTTACCATATGGAAGGTGAGGCACATTGAATGGTTTCATACTAGATGAAGGCATGGGTGCACATGATGGAGTCACACAAGATGGAGTTATTAGATGGAAATTCTATGATGGTGTATCATGAGATGCTTATATGTTTAATCTTTTACTGTCATAGAAGATATGTATAGTATGTAACTAATAAGATTTAATATAATAATTCTTATTGACATATATATAGAGTATAATAGGATTTGGATGATTTATATTTTTCTATCGAGAGATATGAATCTCTTTTTGGGTGATATATTAATAGTGGGATGTAGTATAAATACCCATAACATTTAATTGATGAAAATATTATTTGTGAACAAATTTATGGACTAATGAGAGTTGTTATGGAAATGATGTAAGTAATCAAACTAATGTCGATACTTATAAAAATAACTATGTGTAGTTTTCCTTATATTGTCTTTATAGAAAAATTTTAAAATAGTGGGGAGGAGTTTTTAAATATACATATATCATAACTGATTATTAATGTTTTATCAACTTAAATTTAGAAAGTGTTTATGTTGAATATAATTGGTAAAACATTTTCACCACTAATTCACCCCCCTCTCATAGTGACTACATGATTCACTAAGTGGTCTAACTTATTTTTAATATAATTTCGATTCTCATTTTACAACACCCTGACTCTTTTCTGGATCTTATTTATTTTCTAAAGTAATTCTTTGAGTTCACGTCTACGAATATACTCAATGTAGGTATCTTATTACTCCCCATCAATATATAATGTTTCATCATTAATTTTAACATTATAGATAATGATTTAGTGATTGTAAAAAGGGACTTAATGTTTTTTATCAATCAATATATGATGGTATTAATCTTTATTCATGCTTACAATATTTCTTTAATTATTCTCAAAGAATTATTCTACATTATAGTTTCACTAATACTAGTTTTTCTGAATCCTCTCCCAAAGATGTATTAATTTTTTTAGGGTTCGTAAAATTTTTATTCTAAATAATTTTAATTAATATTATTATTTTTAAAAAATATAGAAATTTTTCTCATGATTCCACACTTGTAACGCATTGGTGGAAGATTTCCTTTTTTTACTTGTGTTTAATCTTTTTGAAATAAAATAACATAATAACAATTATTCATTTACACTCCTTTTATTACTTCTTATCATTATATTTATTTGATTATTTATTTTTGTTTTTATAGCATTGATTATTGTTATGACCAAGAATAAAATTTCTTCCATTTAGTTATTTTTAACACTGGGGATTTCCTAATCTCATAATTATAGAATCTATTATACAAGTCATTAAGAGACCAATATATAATTTCAATTATGGGATATATCCTTGGATAAAATATATTTGGGAAATTATTCCAAGTCATCTATATCATAATTTAAATTAACATTATACGACTTAAAAAAACATTTTACCTTATAAAGTACTCTTCAAGAGTCTCATGATCATCAATCTAGATTTATTAAAACTTAACTCTCCAAATAATTTTTTAATCATCACATTAAATTCATATGTGTTCTCAAGTTTCTTTGAAATCATATTCACACTTTTGAGTCCCATAATATTTATAAACATGTTATCTAACATGTATGATATGATATCATTATTATCCATTATATATACTTCATTATTCCACTTGACAATTAATGTTATTGGAGTATCTCTTACAAGGTTTGAAAAAAACATAGTTATAACATCACTCACCTTAAGACCATGTGTTAGTAGATATATAAGTAGTATGTTCTTCTACCCATGATAATTATTTCCATTTAAAATAGGTACAACTATGTTTCTAGAAAATTGAGACTATACATGTTGTACATTCAGTCAAGACAGGGTCATTCAAAGGATACCTTATCAAATTTGATATCGTAAGTAGTTTACAAGTCTGATGAGATCATTGAGAGTGTGAGGGTTGAATTGTAGATACATCCTTTGATTTCATATCCTTTTAAATCAACCAATATTTGAGATTAAGATCTACTTATACTCATCTTGTGTATCTTATCCTTACATGAATAATCCAAGAAATAAAGTGACATGACACAATAATGTTTACAATGTTTAGGTCCATTATAGAAATCTATATTAGTGATGGGATTGGTTAGTCTCCCTAATCAATTATTTTTTCAATATATATCGATGTTTTCACAATTTTCATAAATCACTAAAGACCCTTTAGTGCACACACCCCTAGAACAACATCACACTATTATGTAAATAATCCATATATTCCTTCTAATATCATATAAGTGATCTTTATGTTGTATCATTGTTTTTTCATCCCTTATTTTTTTCTAGTCGCTCAATAGAGTTGACTATATTTTACAATCCTTTAATGGAATCCATTAATTAATCTTTTTGGTGGAAATAAACTACTCCAACCTTTTTGGTGTAGTATCATGTCTACCGTTCTATTATTCTCAATCTATTTTAATAGATTGTTTAATATCACCTTCTATTATAAATTTGTATCACAATCATTTTTTAGATTCTTCTTTTATGTACAAGAGCCTCAAAGATGTTATTGGGTATTTCAATTGTGATACCTGGATGACATTCTCTATTTTAGTTTGGTATCCAATTATCTATTTCTATATCATTAATTTTTTCTTGTCCTTATTTTCTAATATATTCTAAAAAATTGTCAGCAATATGGTTTCCATGTTTCAAATAAGGAAACCTACTCAAATCATGTTAATGTAATAATCATTCATTTAAAATGGTATACAATATTCTTGTTCAAATATCATAAATATTTTTCTCAAGATCCCTCTGAAATATCTCTATTAAAATATCCCTTTAGTAATAATATATTTTTATCAATAAAGGTTCCAAAAAATCTATATATTATAATTAATTTATAACTTCTTCTATATGTACGTTGTTTTTCATCAATCAATGGGAAATATATTTAGAGTGTGGACTTCCCTTTCATCATTACATAGATTCGTAACATTATTTATGATGTGATGGTTTCCTCTAAATATAATTGTTGGAATAAAAATACCTTGAAAAATTCTATTGTTAACTACTAGAAAGAATAACATCAAATAATAATATGATTTAATTCATATCTTCAAAATTATATATTATGGATTGTTTAGTGTAAAATGATTCTACATAGTATTAATTTTTATTTGAACATAAAACATCCTTATGAAATCCTAAAAATTAATCATTTCATAAGGTTTAGTGACTCTTACAATCTATAACATGAATCCTTACATTTTTTATTTTTTTGGAAAAAATTAATTTTATATGGATAAATTATTTTTAGAAAAGAACATATAATCCTTTTAGTTTTTAATTAGAAATTATGGAAAAACTGATCCTTATGATTTTTAGATGTATGATTACAATGTTGGTCTATGATCCTTATAAAATCCTGAGCGTAAAATCATCCATAAAATATTTATAAAATTAATTTTCAAGCACTCATACATACTTAAAGGAGTAGTAAATGCATCATTATGATTAGAGGGAAGGTTCATGCCATTTATAGTTTACATTAAATTCCTTCTTTGAAATATAATTATAAATTCTATATGACATACTGATTTTTCCAAGCCTTAGTATATAATTTCCAATCATTAACAATTAATAATAAATAAACTTAAAGTTTTCCCAAATCAATATAAAAATCTTCAATCAATATTAAAACATCTCAATGAAGTATAAATTTTTTTAATATAGCATCCAAATGATATTTCTCCAATGTTTGGATTATTCATCATGTGATATGGATCATTATTTATTAATAATATTTCTTCAATATCCCCACCCAAAAAAATTTGTAAAATCATTCCAAACTATTATATACAATTTCCCTTCTTTAACACATTTCTTTAACCTTGAAAAAACAAAAAAAAATTAAATGTGTTACTACTATGTTGAATATACCTAAATGAGATCTCCAAAAATAAGCCTTATATTACACATCCATTTAAAATGGAGGTATCTCAATCATCCCTTTACATATTTTCCAAAACATATTGATATGTTCTCATTATGATAGAAACTTCACTTATTGACAACAAATACCATCTTTACATGCATTATTTAGAAAATGATATAGATTTGGGACATTAAATAAGTCACAACATACCTTTTGAAGTTATATGATAAGGACCACTATTTTTATATATATGGTCATGAAAATATAAAAAAAATGATGTTACATTAGTTTTCATGCATCTATGACTATTATTTTCATTATGTTTATTACTGAATAGCTATTATATATTTCATGTGGTTTAATTTTATACAAAATTCACAGTTATTTTGGGGTTCTTATAGGTGGTTTTTTGTGGGACTTACAAATGATAAGCCCATTTTATTATCATTTCATATTGTTAGTCAAATATTATGCTGAGGTATACACTATATTGGGGTCCCATTTGGATTCATACACTATTTATTGGTAACAAACCGTGATAGAATGATGACTAAACACATGGGTGGTGAAAATAAATGTAATTATTTTGGATTATTGGTAGATTAGTAGCCTCTTATTTATCTAGCTCAATGATTGAAAACAAAATAGATGATTGGATTCTCAAGATATGTGAATAATAGAACATATTATCCAACTTGATCATCTAGAGTTATGAGAAGTTTTACTAATTCCCTAATGGAAAATATCCTCAATATAACCAAATACATGATTGACTGTATTTTAATGAACCTAGTTGTTCATACGGATAAAAAAGAGGATTCTAATTATCCTTAAACTAAATAATCTGCTTGGATTATATATTTCTATGTAATATTCATGTCATTTATATCTTTTTCAATGGAAAATAGGATTTAATGATATTTTTAGAAATTTTTCCCCGGGGAATGGAAGTAGTATGATCTTTGGGAATGTTTGAGAAATAAAATTGAATTTTGACTAAGTAGGTGATAGTACTATAACGAATGTCCAAGTATTCTAATGAAGGATGGTCAAAACCTATAGTTAATAGGGTTGAGTTCCATTGTCAAAATTCATAGAAATGATATTTCATAAATACAGTTTCCCTCTATTAAATATTATATGGATTGATCCCATTGAAAAAAATTGGAACATGGACTTTAAGGCATTTAATTTTTTTATATTATTTTTTTTATGAGAGGATATGATATTTAATAAGGTTTAGATAGGATTTAAACTATCCACCATTAAATATTTATATAGTTGGTTAAATAACATTTTCTTTAGTTCCATAACCAATTAATATTTTATAAGGATGTTTTTATGAAGTACATGCTATAATTATGTTATTTGAAACCTAATGTATCTTATATAGAGGGTTTCCTGATGATCATATAAGGATATAACATGGCCATAATGATCTTACACACAGGTTATTTTCTTCTCTCATAGTTTCACTTACTATATACCCATGATATTCCATCAGCAAATATTATCTCTCTATAGTTTCTTAAAAATGATACAGTTTATTTAAAATTGTGGCTATGAAATATCCATGACTCTCAAAATAGTTATTGATAGGTATATTTATTTTTAAAAACCTAAAAATTATGGAAAATATAATCAGGTTTATAGATAATATAAAATAGTTTTGGGGATATAATAATTTCTCATTTGGATTATAAAAATATCTCAACTATTGAACTAAGAGTTGAGAGCTACTGCACGAAGTCTCAACCTCAATGGGGTGGGGGGATTTACACCAAAACTTCCATTGTGGCATAAGATAATTATAATTCAAACCATATGTGATATCTCTATGAAATGAAAAATTCATATGGAATCGCCATGTTGTGATTGAAGACAATAACCAAGAAACCTCTGATTAATATACCAGTAAAGGGTACCCCTCCAAATATTAACATAATTGAAATCACTATATAATTATATCATAAAAGCATGATTTTTATATAGAATCGCGTGTTTACTTATACTAATTATCATATTTTCACCAAGGTTTCCAACTATTTTATACACAAATTAATTATTATTATATCATGGGAAAGTAAATTCACTTATTAGAATTTGATCCATTTGGATTAAAAAGTATTAAATTTTTATGAAAAAAACAATTACTTCTTATAGGTTTATAGGGTCTCATAGAAGATTAATTATAAATGACATTGATTCACATATAAATTTAGTCTCAGTGGGCTCCTAACATCTCGTGAATGATGTTGGAAAATGATATGTCTACATAAAAAATTACTTCACATGCCGCAGTTTCACAGTATAGAAATTATTTGCCTATAAAAATATTTAAATCACTTTATCCATTAATTAACCTCATAAGATTCACAAAAAAACTTAATCCTTTTTAAATTTGTTAAAAATTTAACTATATTTTGAATAGTCATGTCAGGCTAATGAAGTCCTTGTATAACATATTATGACATATCGTGTTTTTTATCAGTAACTGATTCCACTATTCTAGTATATAGGTTTTAGTTTTCATTGGTATATTGTCATGGATATTTCAGGTTTAATATAATAATATAGGATAAAATTTAAGGAGATCTCCATAAGTTGATATATATGTCTGAATAATTGATTATTTTTCCTTAGAGGAAGATAACTAAATATTCTAAAATAATTAGTGGAAATATGTTTTAATGGTATATTTTTCATATTCCTAGAGCTATTTTGGAATAAATATATTAAATAATATATTCCTTGAATCTCACATGAAGAAGTGTTTTTTGAAAAGGGAATTATATTCAGTTTGAATAACTAGATCAGTTATGTATATCATTATGATAATCAATGAATTTTTCATCAGTCATGATATTTTAGGTTCTCTATGTGATGTAGATCTCTCAAAAACACTATCCTAACTGATATTGTGGTGGCTTGAAAATTTTAATGGAGTTGGATATGGAATATACCTATGATGTTTTCTTTATAAAAAACTAACTTATTTTATCTGTATACATTTTTTAGTGATGTATTTCAGGTACTCTTGAGGACATATAATTTTAATTAAAATAGAGATTAACACATTTATCACATGGATGATGAGGGTTGAGGCTTGATGTGAATAAAGGGTCTTAAATTGACCGTATATCATCATTATGAGTATGGAAGACAATATTGGATGCTAGAGCTGAATGACATGAAAATTGTATCTAAGAAATGGTACAAATAAATTAAGTATTTCTAAGCCGATGTGAATCATATATTTAAAAGGTTCTTTTATTTCTAGATAAAGTAGTACTAGAAATATAATTTTACCTTTTTAAATAATCATCACATTATAATAGTGACAGTTTAATCATGATGAAGTTGAGTATAAGGATATTCACATCTACAGTTCAATGGTTTTACCATGATGCCAATTTTATAAGATGTTTTGGATCTAAATGCGCTATAGAGACTAAGAAATTATAATTTAATGTATAACTATTTATGGAGATAAAATTATTACCAAAAAATTAACATTACACTCTATAAATGTAATGGGCATGCTGTAGTTACAAGCCTAAAAAAATAGTGGTCCCATGGTTTATGAGAAAAATAGGAATCATAACCAAATTAAAGTTCTCATATCAAAATATATATTTTTTACATTTATCCTGATATGATATATATAGGGATGATTACACATTCCATGTGGTCATGTCACAATTTTGGAGTATATTTTATTAATAAAGTGATAGGTTTCAACTATGTTTCATGGAATTGAATTTGACCCAATCGTATTCCTTGAATGATTATGTCATGACATAAGTATATGTTGTGCTATGATTTAATGTTTCATATCAAAATCTTGTTAATTATAGGACATCCTGGAATTATATAACCAATATTTTAGGGATGATATAAGGAAAGTAATTCTTACACATTGGATATGTACTAGATTAATTTTACTAAGTAATTAATAATGATCATAAATTGTGAAGTATGAGGCTTTGTAATATTTATGAAATTAGTAGGTTCTTCAAGGAATAAAGATAGAAAAGAAATATCTATATAAAATTTTAATACATTCTATTATGATAACTATAATTCTATTGAAAAAAATATTCATTTATAAGATTTTATTATAGGTCCACCCATCTGACTTTGGATAAAAGGAATAACATTTGTGAAAACCCATTCCACATTTTCAAGAAACACAAGGAAGATTGAGGAATGGTCAAACACATTGAAGTGATATTGTTTATGATCTATATCACTTGGAATTATATTCAATATTCTAATAGTATTTTAGGTCTATCTCTTTAATCCAGTAGTAGATTCATTCATAATTCGTAACAGGTAAGTTATGTGGCTAATGGGATTATAAAAACTATATATCAAGGAAATAACCACTTTATGAAAATAATTATGTGAACATTGAAACCACTAAGTAATTTTATGTTTTATTTCTCATTATTTTATGTCATCATTATTAGGTGGACTATCTTGTGTTCCATTACCTAACAAGATATGATAACAAAGTAGTGTGGAATGAATTAAAATAGAGAAACATTTTATCTTAGTATATGACCATTGATTCACCCCATATAGTGGTCAAACATATATATTTTGAGTCTTATTAGTGGAATAATATAACATATCTCTTATGTGGTTCATAACACACATACCTATTTTATATCCTACAAATTTATATCAAAGTTAGAAATACCTCCATAATTACAACAATATAGAGTTCTTTAAAGAAATAATTTCTATAGGGGTTGTAATTTGATTTTTAATTACTGGATATATATTTTTGTTCAAGCATTCTCTAATCACTACCAATAATTTATCACTTCCACCTCACATCCTAAATTTAATGACTTGATCATTTTTAAATAAAATTACCTTTTTAAATGATCAAATTCTAATTATGAAATGATTTTATAGAAAACACATGCACTACTTAGGAGATTTTGAATAGGTATATGGTTTTTTAAATTTAATATACTATTAAAAATCATAAACATTGATAATACATCTATTTAATAGTGATATTATGAATTTTATAGGTAAAGAAATGTGATGAAGTCAAATTTACACAAACAGAAGAAGCAGTGGCCTCAACTAGTTGGATCATACCCAATAAATCCCATTAATTAGAGATTTAAAGGGAAATAGAATCACTATAATATACCGTTGAAAACTCCCAATCCAAGATTCATTAACTAATGAAAGAAACCGTTTATTGGAGAAGTTGAAGCTTATCAAGATCATGTCTCAAACCATGTACATTATACCACCCTGAGAAAATATCACCATCATGCACCCTACCCTAAGGTCATTATTTGATGTAATAAATTTTTATGTATCTAGAACCAAATAATATGAATTTTATATATTTAATGTTATAATAAAATAATGATTATATTTATCCTTTTATTATTACATTAAAATAATTAAATAATTTTAGGATAAAATTGTGATGAAACACAGTTTGTATTTATGGGAAATAAATAGTTTTAATAAGGGAACTCCTTTTAATAATTTTGTGAACATTTTAAACAAATTAGATTCTAATGAAATATTATTATTAAATAATATTAATTAAATATAAATGGAAATATAATTTTATGAATCCAAAAAATTATAATGGTCAAAAAACTGTTATTGTAAAAAACATAGTATTTATCTATAAATGTGGGTTTTATATTTCAAAATAAAAGGCTCATAAAAATAGATTTATTTTAATAAAATAAATAGTATTTTTAAAATCAAAACATAGAAACTATCCAATGGATAATTTAAAAAAAATTGAAGATAGTCAAAGATTTCAGTAAAAATTAAATTCAGTATAGATATACTCGGTGTATTATGACAACATAATTATCCCAAAGTGATTTAATAAATTAAATAAAAGGAATACATGATCACATATATATTTCCCATTTTAAATAATGTGTTTTGAAGTAATTTTATTAATTTTATAAATCCTTAATGAATCCTCTAAAATCATTATATAATATTTTAAGTCTTTAAAAAAATATTCTCTATTAACAATACCTTAGTGGAATCAATAAACATTTCTCATAACATCTACCACCATTTTTATTCTTTAAATTCAATTTGGATTCTCAAGTTAAAGTATTATCCCTTGTTATTTATTTTTTATTATTAGTTTTGGGAACCAATGAAAAATATTCTTTCTTTTCATGATGTTTTCCAATGGGATCATGCTAGTATATAAAGATAGAATGATCACATACCATTATAATTTTTTAAAAAACTTATTTTGGTCCTTATCAATTTATTGTGTTCCTATCTTTTATAATCTTTTAGAGTAATGCATAAAGACTTCTAGACACTCCTTTAATTAATCCCATAATCCTTTAATGAAAACTTAATGATTCGTTATTTTATATTTATAAAAAACAATTCATCATAACTTTTTTGTGGTGAATTTACTCATGAAATCTATATCACTTTCTACCCAATCCTCTATCAACATTATAATTGAGGTATTAGGGTAAAATTTCTTATTTTCATACTTATTATTAATATTTTTTTTGAAGAATATATAAAATGATTTATTTTTGAACTCAACATATTTTTATATATATTCACCTTTATTTGCCTTTCATCAACCAACACATGCATACACATATCATCCACATATCTATTAAATAAATTATTTTGAAAACTGGTGGTAAACCCTTTGAAATTGAACATTAGTATGAAAACGCATATTTTATTTTAGATTGATTCAATAATTATTATACAATTGTATAAATAAATAATATAAGAATATCATGAATCCAAGTTTCATTATGAAAAGTGGTACATATCACATCAACTTGAAACATGGGTGTAACAACATTATTTAAAGATTAATTAGAATAATCCCAAAATTCCATCATTATTTGAAAACTCCATTAGATAACATGGGGATTTAATTAAGAAAGGGGTGATCTATAAATCACAATTAGTGAATATAAAATCATAGAATAAGTTGATATAGTACATGTAAGAAAAGAGGCATATATAGTTAATATAAGAGGGGTGAGAATCATAATCTAGAATAATGATACATAACATAAAATTATAACATAAAGATAACATAGTAATTTGGAAATAATATAAATAATTTCAAAAACATAAATGAGTCTTAACTTCTAAGATATCATCACATGATGGACATAGTCCCATAATGTATTAGGTTTACTACCTAATCCCGCACTTGATTTTTCAAGAATCTAAATCATTACCCAATACATTAGAGTGATATATAATAATGTGCATCATAATATATATAGTCTTATGTGTGCTATAAGGATCAATCAACAGAACGAAATATTTCATCTCAATTAATACCATGATCTGAAAGTTTTGGTTAAATACATGAAACACACTAATAAATTATGGATATATAAAATTAGGCGGATACCATCAAGTAAAAATGTTGATGGGTATTCACAATACAAATGTTTGGAATGGAAAAATCATAAGATAATTATAGTATCATAATGCTTGTACGTAATGGTTCATGTAACACCCTGAGATTTTATGAAAAATATTCTTTTGAATTTCATTGATGTCTTGTGTTGTACGCTAAACCAAAAGGAGCTTACACTACATGAATCCCGAACTTGGCTTGCTTTACACTCAATTGCGACCTTCCATGATAGCGTGTGTTGTACACAATATCGAGTTTCACTAAACAACGATATGTTATTAAAATATTATATAAACTAGCCGTTATGAATAGTAATACCCACTTTTTGAAATTTTATAAATATTATCTTTCAAAATGGACTTCATTTTTGTATTCTAAATATCGAAATTAGCCTAGGGTAAATTTTTGGTATTTTTCTGAAAACTTTCAATTTTTGATGAATAGTGAAAACACTAAGTTACTATTTAAAAACCAACTTTTTATTTAAATAATTATTTGTTTAATTTAAATTTATTTTAGTTCAAAATTGATACATAATACTTATATAAGTTCAATTTAATTAATTGGAGTCATTTTATAATAATTTTAGATATATAAAAATTGAATTGAACTTTTCACCGTCTTTTACCCACCTCCTAGAAGAATTTGGAAATTCACATAAAACTTAATTTTACCGCTTCTGAGAGTGGAATTTCGAAAATCTAAGATACATGGATAATATCAAGGACTAAAATGTGGTTCAATGAGATGAAAATAATTTTTGCTGAATAGTAACTTTTTACTTTTATTTACCAGAGTTAAAAGTAAATAGGGTAATTAAGGGTAAAATGATATTATTATTAACCTAACACAGGTCCTAATTCTATTGGATAAGTGTAATTAGACTAAAAACAACCTTAGGAATAAAATATGATCATTTAGGTCCACTTGGATTAGATTATAACATTTATTATTAATTTATTTAAAGAAGGGTTAAAATAGTTAAAATCAAAGTTTAATAACTAAATCATTTTTAATATAGGGTTATACATAAGATTAATTAATCTATAAATATTCATTAGGAAGATAAAAATATTTCCTAAATAATTTAATTTTATATATAATTCTTTGACATAAAATAATTTATGTTATTTATGACACAATGGTGATGCAGTAATTACCTAAATAATGAAATACTAAAATAATTGTTGTTATAAATACCCAAATAAATGTAATTTGAGACTTATTAAGAATTAAACTAATTTTATAGGTTAATATGACATGTTAGTATTGAATTAATTAACTTTTTTCTAACTAATAATTCTTTTATTATTTTCACAAAAATCCATTACCAAATAGTGTCATAATTGACATAAAATAGTTTTTAAAACAAATATTATATTATTAATTGTTATTATATTCCTAAAAATCTAAGAATCGGCCAAGATACTTATATCATAATAGGTGTATCATTAGTGGACCACTTGTGGGTCTCTTGGATGTAAATGGTAATTTTATTAACTATATAATATAAAAATAAAAAGTGACATGGTAAATGTCAATCTAATTAACTAAGAGTTAAAACTAAAATATAAGGTTAATATAATGACTCAAACCTGTCTAAAATCTATTGGTTTAGATACTTTAGACCCATATCCACCTTATTTTTGAAATAAATCAATTTTAATCTATTAAAAATCGAATATGACTTTATTATAAAATAATATTTTAAGTTTTTCCAATGGTGCCCCTCTCCTCCCTTATAAAAAGGGCACCCCTTCCCTCTTCTCTTCACACCCTTTTGAGCATTGAATCTCGGAAAACCCCACCAATTTCTCTTCTACACTTCCCTAGAAACATTTTTGAGGTTATGGACTTCTCAAAATACCAACTCTACTTCCTTAAGAGGAATCTTAAAGGAGGTGTGTCGAAAAAGAGGTAATCTCTTCTTCTGATTCTCTCAAGTTTATTTCTTCTTCTGCTTCTTCTTCTTTAGTTGTCTCATTATAATGTAATAACATCATTATTAATTATATACTGATATGTTATTATAAATATGAAACAACCTTATTTCACCATCTATCCATCCTACGGAAAACAAAATCACCGCGCGTGCGTACGTACGGAATACCATCTCCACGTCGTGGTGTAATCTGTTTTCGACCACCACCTTACTTGGATGGGTATAATGGTGTAAATAAATAACTATATATGATTATTGAAAAGTGATATTTATTATTAAATATTATACATACACTTAAATATAATTCCACGGTCATGGGAATGATATCATCACTCGTGTGTACGTACGGACTACCGTCTCCACGACGCAATGAGATTCATTCTCCATGTTAACCATTCGTGAATGATTATAAAGTATATATAATGAATAATAATGAAATATATAACATAATAATGATACTGTATTTATGTATATATATGTATGTCATCTACTTGATTCCATTCTATTCAATAAGGAAACTAAAACAGCGTTCATGCGTACGTACGGCCTACCGTATCCATGAACAGTGTATTTCATTCCTTTTATCGATCTATCATATATATATGTATATGGTGAATATATATTATATATAAATCATGTTTTACATTCTGGAATTATTTAAATCAGTATATAAGTAATAATATCAAGAACAAAAAGTCGAAACATGTATGATTAATGAAATAATTTTACCCAAAATGCTGCTTTAACATGGAATTTACAAAAGAATTGGTAATATAAAGTCATAAGTGAACCATATATGATATCATAACAATGAATATTATTCTTTAATAATTAAATGACATTATTTAAATCATTATAAAGAAGGTTCGGATACATATGAATCATATCGGACGTAAGGTAAGGGATAACTTTTCCAATCTCATTTTATTTGAGATTGTTTATTCGTAAGTATTTACTAGGGATATATTTATCATCCATGTACCTATTTTATAAAAATTGTTTCATGTCTGTTTAAAGTCCCTTTTACCCTTTTTTTACTTTTACTACATGGTATGTAAGGAATCTTTCTTTTTTTTACCATATGTGGTGCTTTTTTACTTTTCCGACAAAAGTATGAGGATAATGTTTTTTTAACTTATACGGCATGAACGGATTTTTACGGTTTCATAACGTCGTATTTTCATGAAGCTTCCACTACAATATTTCATGATGAATTTCAATAAAATCCTTTTATTTTAAAATTTCATTTAATTTTGTGAAAAGAAAACTATTTTGAAGAAGAAAGGATATTTTCCTCAAGAATTCATTTCATGTGTTTTATCAAAACTATTTTCAATCTAAGATGAAATTATTTAGTATGTTTATGTTTCAAGTATAATGTCTCTATTATTTAAATGGTTTGATTCTTCTTATGATGAAATGATTTCCATTTTTTTATATGGATTGTGTTATTATGGGATGATGTTTATGAAACCCATTTTATTCTTTGGGTTATGATGAGTGATTTATGATTGTTTTGTGGCACACATAAGAATGATTTCATTATGAGATGGGTGGGACCTATATCTACCTCTAATGCATTGGGTAAATATTTATATCTCATGAGATAGACATGGATGGAATGGTAAGTTAATCCAGTTCAGTAATACAGGACTGGAACGAGGAGTGAACTCGATTCAGAAAGGGACCTTGTCCACTAAGATGGTCTTTGAAGCAATGCCTTGGCTACTATGGAAATAATATCACGTGCTTAATGGTTTCCACAATCACATGTTTTATTCCCATGCTATTTTATCATGATTAATGTATCTTTATGATATATTCCTTATGTACTGCCATGTTTTATGTCATTGCCCAAGATTTTTATGTTTAAACATTATGTTCATGTTTTTAAGTTCAAATGTATATGATTTGTTTTATTTTATCCATGCTTACCCTTACTGAGCATTTGAGCTCACCCTTTATATGTTTTCTTTTCCCCAGGATTTAAAGAAAGGTTTTAGGTAAGAAAACCAAAAGGGGAAGATCTTTATGGGAGATGTTGAAGATCTTTCAACATGATTAGAAGTTTATATTCCACGTTTCCAAAGACACTAAACTATTACGTTCCTTGTGTGTCTGTTTTTGTTATGTATTAACTATTCCGCAAAAGTAATGTAATTTCCATGTACGTTAAGATTTGGGTCTCTACAGTTCATGGGATGGATTAATGAGATATAAATGGGTACCTCATCACTAGAACATAATATTTGAATTAAGATGGATTTTTTAGAACATATCCCTATATGAAAGAATGAAAAACAAAATTTATAACCTAAATGTGGTGATTGATGAAAGTGGAGTAGGAGATAATCCCCTACCTTGAGAGGGTGATTCTAAAAGGTTGGGGGAGATTTTTGAGAGCTTTGAGTCACCTTGGGAGGGACCTAGAGAGGTAATATAGGATTATTATTATCCTTGAAGTGTTTTTAGTGAATATAAATTGGAGGTTGGGCGGTTTTAAATAGAAAAATAATGGAGAATTGTTTATTAATTTCCAAAAAAAAAGGTTTTTGACTCTATATGATAATGTAATAAAAACCACAAAGAATATATTGGTTTTTCCAATAATTTATTACAACATAGAGTGGAGTAAATTATTATAAATATTAATGAAATTATCCAATTAAAATAATATATGTGGTGATATGGAAGTGAGTCATGTTAATAGAGAATATTTTTTAAGACTAAAAATATTATATTGATTTTAGAGGATTAATTAAGGATTTATAAAATTAATACACTTGAAACAAATCTCTATTTATTATTCAACATTGATTGATCATATTGAACAATAAAAAAATTTCTATTCCACTTTTACTTATCGTATTATACTATTCATTATAATCTACCATGATCATTGATACATCCTCATTATTTTTCTCATCCACAGTTACAAAAAAGCCATTATAAATGAATTCATTTAAGATATTTAAATCATCATTTATTTCTAGTTTGTTTAGTTAAAATGTGAGAGAATATTAAGAAGTGTAACCTAATTTCTTACACCATACACAAGTATCCACTAGAAAACCAAAATTGGTAAGAATATTTTATTTATAATTTTAATGTTTTAATTTATTATTATTAATGAATTTACATAAATTAATTTTTTAACAATGGTTTATTACAAGGATCTTGAGTGTTTGAGAAGATTAATTTATTGTTGTGAGACTCATAATTTTCACATGATGATACATGAAGTAAGTATTAAAGTAATAATAAATTTTCATTATTTTATCATTCAATAAATATCTTTTCAAATATTGTCTTTGGCCACATGAGTTTAAAATAAGAGCGAAAAAAGGAGACAAAAGATCAAGGTTGAATCAAATGGATGAAGAAAAATTATATATGATGGGATTATATTAATGAATTTAAAACTCACTACCCACATGAAACAATAATTTGGTGTTGTCCTTTCTATATACTTCCAAGGCGCCATCATATGTAAACATTTTCCCTCTCCAATTTATGTTATTCCTATTTCCTGATCCTATGATTAGAATAGGTTTTCATAGATTAATATTCTTTTTGTAATTAATTTTTTATATTTTAAATATAACCCTATACCTTTATCTTTCCACACTCCTCTTCTTTCAAACATTATACCAACTCTACCAATTCCAAAACTCTTTAGTGGTGGAGTATTAACCAATGTTTTTTTCCTTAGGGAGGCTCTCAAAGTTTTCCCAAATACTAAATTTCTATTTCATAATATTGTTATTATATTTTAGGTAGGGTAGTGTGTAGGTTGAGAGTTTGTGTGGATATCATCAGATATATTAAAAAATTCTTTAAGACATATTTTATACTTTTATATATTTTTAATTTCTCCCTTATCATAGTTGAAACTCCATATGATGGAGATAATTGATCTAGGAGATGAAAGTACATCTGATCAAGTCGGGGCTAGAGTTGTTGAAGATTATCAATTGAGATTTATTAATAATTATCCATTAAAGAGTAGGGTAGGTTTCATATAATTATAGGATATTATAAAGTTCAGGAAATTTTATAACCAATCTTGAGGATGGATTCTATGTATAATGGGATGGATTATCGAACAAAATTTGAACAAGTAAAATAGGTAATTAATGAGTTGTGTTGCTAAACCTAGGATTGAAAATATTTCCCAATAACTCTATTGGGGGTTTCTATTCATTGTTTCTCAATCCATATATTCATTAAATAAATAACCCTTCATTTTTTTCATTTATTAAAATTATTAAAAAATATAAAAATATTAATAAATTAATCAAAATATCGAGTGATTAAAAATAGGTTCCCTTAGATTTGACCGTGGATATAAATTATACTACCCTAATAGTATTATAAATATTATTTTATAAAATGACATGAAATGTGTGACTTTATTTGGATTCATTTATGGGGAACCATGTGGAATAGTTTTTAGTCTTTCATATTTTGTATATATGTTACTTTCTTCATAAAAAAATAAATAATAAAAATTATTATTAACTCAACATTTACCCATGAAGAAGTTTTTTAATTTATTGAAGATATGTGAGGAGAGGAGTGGCCTAAAAATTAATGATGGATGATTTGGAAATATAATAAATGATATTAAGGAATACCTTGACTACCCAATTATATAATCATATACTCAAGGACTAAATGAGTACTCCTTCTATATTCTAGAGTTCTATAAACATGTATATGAGGAACTCAATGAGTTTCTCATACTCCAACACTAATTTTAGGAATAAATTGATGAGATTTAAGTTTCATTATATAATCATTTTCATATATATAATGATGATATATTCCTTATCTCTCTATAATAATAATATATACATCTAACTAATCAATTAAATTGGTTAGACCTAATCTTAGACACCCATTTATTTGATTTTATATAATTAAATAAGATAGTTCACTAAACTTCTTTGAATTTTTTAGAATCAATTCCTTTCATTTCAATAAAAAGTTCGAAATATATAAAATTATTTTCTAGAATGGTTGATGGGGAATATATAGATTTAAAAGAAACTTATTTTTATTATAATAATAAAATTATTCACTAAATTGCATTTTGATAAAACATTTGATGTTTCACCAATGGATTACACCCTGTAATTTGTAGAAAAATCCAAAAAATTAGTGGAATTTATAGAGGACCCTTACCAAAATATACACTTACAACCCAAATAATATTTCAATGTGAAGTGGGATGAACAAAAAAAAATCTATCCTATAGAGCCTCTCTATTCATTGAATTCGGATTATAACTATAATAAAACTTATGTGCTTCATTTTTTTCAATAAAACACCATCCAATTGTAGATTTTGGATGACCAAAAGACTTCCAACGTGTTGGAATTCTAAACACAACAATATTTTAGGGGGAACCCAAGATTATCTTTACTTTTTTTCATTTTATTTTTTCATTAATTTTGGAATTAATTTTAATTTCAATTTTTTTCTTTTGTAGGTTTTATAGGGTGTTATTTAAGCACTGAATCAAGCCACCAGATATATAATTAAAAAATTATTTCTCTAAATTTTTAAATTTACACTATAAATTCTCAACTATTATAATTTGTGGATTGATAGTAACATTTATATTTAATGAAGTATTAACATATTTTAACAGTTTGTTGGAGTATCCTTCTATTTAATTTTAATTTTTTTAACATGATATTAAAATAATATCCAATATAATTTTTCACTAAAGAGATTATTTTGAGAGTTTTAAATTTATTTTTAATTAAAATTAATTTTAAATGACTCTTAAAATAGGATTTGTTTCATTAACATTGACATGTTAACATTTTTTTGAGTGTTAATAAATTTTCAAATACGTATCAATGATACTCTAACCCAAAATAATTATTTGATACTAGAATATATTTTATACCCTTTTAACATATTCTTCGTAGTACCCTTATTTTCTTAAGAGAAAATTATAAATTGTGTGAGAAATATAGTATTTTATTATTTCACATTCAAGGATTTAGAGTTTATGAAATGTTTTTAATATGATTGAAGAACATATTTTTGTAGAAATATTTTTTCTCTTAATAACTATGTTTTATATTAATATTAGTTTATCCTTAATAAATCAATTAATTTACTTATAGGTTTAATTCATATAATAAGATGATTTATCAAATCCTACCCTTATAGTACATATAAACTCCTGATTATTTTCAGTTTGAGTATTGGGGAACATCCTTTCATATGTATATTCTTTAGGAATCATTTTAATTTCTATAAAAAGTGAGATGTTATTTTCATAAATCTTGGAATTTGATAGGGATTATTCATAAAGATTCATAATCATCTAGTGTGTCTCATTATTCTCAACCTATGATCTAAAAAAGTTTCAAAAATAAAAAATAAAAAATAATTAAGAGAGAGGAGATATTAAATTATTATGCATAAATTGTAGGATTTATGACCCTAACTAGTGAAAGGGTATGGATTTTAAATTATTTAGTACTTTTAAGGATTCAATGAAGACCACTAAATGAGTTATCCTTGTATGTGTTAAATCTATTTAATTAATGATGAATTGGAGCTCAAGGTCCATAATTATATATTTCAGGGGATATTGTTTCTACAAAAGGGGTGATTTTATAAAGGGAACATTGCTAATTATTTTTTAGATTAGAGGAACAAAACATGTTGATCCTATTAGATCCCAATAATTAGTTGAATCTATGAGTAGTAGAATTTTTTGAGAAGTTAAGATATAAGGAAGGGTGATAATATCCTAGAGATCAATTAGATAAGATAGCATAAGCATATATTTACATAAATAATGCGTTAAAAGATATAATTTGAATAATTTAATCATTGAGTAGGATATAAATATCTATATATTGTTATCTCAGAAGCAGAAATTTAGTGTTGATAAAAAATCTTTAAGTTAAAGAGATTGAATCAGTTTTTTTGGATTAAATTTTTAAAACTAAAAAAATCAGAATAAAATTTATTAGTAAAATGGTAATTCTTTCCCTCACTTATATTGGTTAAAGGGAGATTACTTACCTAATAATTATTGAAATTTGTGATGGATTCCAATGAATATATCAATCTTTAGTGATTCTAAACATAGCAAGGATTAGGTACCCAACATGGGATAGAGCCATTTAAAAATTCGTATGGTTTGTATTCTATAATATTAATATTTCATTTGAATCAAGGTGACCATTAAGATTGATATGATCAATATTTTAATAAATAATATTGGTTAACTGCATACTCAATAATGATATAGAAATTAATCAAAAATTCAACCCCCTTATCAGAGGTGTATCATTATAAGGAAATTAAATTGGTATTAGAGCATCAATGTTCCCTAAAACACTTATTATTGAGGATGTAAAATAATAACTCAGTAAATGGGATATGTATTCCAACCATTTATGGAAAAACTAGAAAATACTAAAGAATATATTTATACCATTTATTATTTCACTTTTCCAATTATTTATTGTGGAAAGTAATTTAGGATTTCCCCCAAGGGAGAAAGATTCTCCTAACACTTTTACTAACAAAAAAATAATTCTATTCATGGAAAATCTTATAATGAAGTTTTTTTATCCTAGGAAAAAAAGTTTTTATGAAAGTGATGGGTCTCTAAACTACTGAGGTGAATGTAATAAATGTGAATATATTTTTAAAAAAATTGAATTTAAGGGAAGTAAAGAATCCTATCTATAGAAATAAATATAAATATTCGATGTTTGATAAAGAAGAGACTATTAATGTGTACACCAACATATTATAAAATCAAAATCATCAGTGGTTTCAAATATACTATGATGGATTCAATAATAAACTTATGAGGACCTTTTCTAGACTGGTTTGATCCAAAAATATATACAATGGAAAATAAAAATTATCTATCCCATATGAGATACATAATATTCTTAATTATTATAATATGATAAATGATATGATATTTTAGAATAAAATCATGGATGAAATAGAATTTGAATCTAGGAATAATCTCAATACATCATATGAATATGATAAACGCTTTATTGAATTATAATATCATTTAAAGGATTAATAATAATATATAATAGTTGGGGATTTTATCAAAAAAATAGAAAATTTATAATAGTAATTATAAGAAAAACTCCCATTAAAGTTTTCAAATTAGAGATATATCATATATTCCTTTCCAACCATCTTATAAATATATCGAGTTATTATATAGATGATGAACCGGTAAGTAAACCATAATAAAAAAATTTGGAAAACCTAAAGTGAAGTTAAATCCTTCAATGAATGAAATTTATTTTTTTAATAAATATCTAAAACATTATAGGAAAGGAATAAGTAGTCTAATTTACAAAAAAAAGAGTTCATTGGAAGAATTATTCTCTATAAAGGATCAAAAACCTCGCGTATTGGTCTAGAAAATCTGAAGAAATATCAAATTATGATGAAGAAAAAAGATAGAGAGAAATACATAGAATATTTGTTGAGGTCATAACATATCATTTCTAGAGGAAAATATGAAACAAAAAGAGAATCCATGCTGTGGAAAAGGAAGTGGGAAAAGATGTCTTTATTACGAGAGAATAAGGAAATATTGGGGAAAATCACTCAATTTAATGGTTTTAGAGGAATAAAATATGTTAAAAGATAATAATGATAAACTTTATTTAAAATTACATGATTTTTGGAAATAACAAATTAGGGTTTCTTGAGATTGAAACATTTTGGAATAATATTGAAGAATAATTTCTCAATGGAATCAAAGTTAAGACCAAATCATTATGTACATACTCTGAAGTGAGCATCAAAGAAAATATATAAATTTAATTTCATACTTAAAAGGATTATAAGGATGTTTCTACAATCAATATACGGACAAAAATAAAATGAAGACCTATATATTGTAATAAATATTTTGATAAAACTTCTTAATCTGATAAATGAGAACGGGGAAATGAAAATAGAAATAAATATCTTAATATGGAATAAAGTTGCGTAATATTGATATCTAGATGAATAACTTCCCAAAACTAAATAAAATTAGGTTTTGACCATCCATTCTATTTTAGGGATCTTATTTTTAATAAAACCTACACTATAATGGATAAATAAGGTTAAGTAGATATTTTTAGTGTTTTTTAATCTTCGCTCACAAGAAATATGACTATTGTTATAACATTATTCTTCTCTAGAACATGCATGGGTGTAGTGAGAGTGTATATTGAAAATGAAACTATTATAGAATATAATAAAAAAAATCTATAAAATCAAATAACACAGCAGGAAATATAAAATGAAAGAAAATGAATTCATAAAATAATATATATCACTTCCTAGATGATATTTTGGTAATATGTGTTCAATAGGGTCCTTGTACTAAGAAATTCATGAAAACACTTTTGGCACAATTTAGTGATGATGGAAAAGAAAAATAACTTGAGAAATAAAATATTAAATTAAAATGTCTTATTGTTATGGTTTATATAAAGGTATTCCAAAAAAAATGAACAATATATTAATGATTGCTTATATTGCTCACATTTTATAGGTGATTTGAGAATTTTTCAACATTTTAAAAAACATGATATTATGGTAGTTACTTTGGGAAATGATATTTTGTTAAAAATAAAGGAACTAGCACAAAAAAAGTTAATTAGAAGATTAATTATGAGAATGCTCTATTTCTTGGTGTAATAAACAAAAACCACTGAGTGTTACCCACCATTGGGAAGATATAAATGAAGTTATATTTTTGTAAATAATATTTCAACCATAAACTTTCTAAATATTATAATATTTTTTTTAGTGGAACTTTAAAAAATAGTCCAAATAAGTGGTCTTAGTAACACATCATATTTAAGCACCAAAGATGAAATCATGTTCTATCATAGAATTCAAGGTCATCATTGGTACATAAATTTCAAAAAACAATAAAAGGAATAAGATATGAGGGGTTTAATTTAATTAAATAAAAGAATGGATATTGTTTGAGAAATGTGTGAAAAAGGGAGAATAATCAATAAAAGTCAAAAATGGAAGAAATTTAATCCACTAAACCTATTGAAGTTATTCAATTAGATTTATGTATAAAAATTAAAAATCAATCCAAAATTGGTGATCTATAATTCGTAAATTTTATTGATGATTTTACCATGATGACTTTACCATGATGACTAGGGAAATTTTTATAATAAGAATAAGGATTCTAAACAGACAGATTTTTAGTGATATGGGAGACCATCTATCACTAAAACCCTCAAAAGATTAGGGATTCCTCACCTGAATCCCTAGATCTCATCATTCATGGTAGCTTTCCTCAAGCCTGGTAGGTTTGAATTCCATCACTTCATGAATCCTTGAAAAAAGTAATTTCCCCATGTTCATGATCCTGTCGTGGAAAACCATAAGGAAGATTCCCCTAAAGAAATTATTTTCACCCATTCTTTCCTCGATAGAACCCAACAGATCTCATTTCGTGATTCTCTAAAGAGTAATAACCCAATCCAAGAAATCACGATGAAGCCTCCCATGTTCAAGAGGCTTGATGACGATCGGTTCATAGTAGAAAAGGATCTGGATTCTCTTCAACACCGCCCAAAAATGTGAAAATTGTCTATCATGGGCCATATCTCCAACCTCAAAGGTGACAGTCCTTGTCCTTTATCTGAATTACATAGGTGTATTTCTCACTGTTGGAATTCTGAAAACTAGAAATTGATTCCAATAGGAAAATTCTATTTTCACATTCTACTAAAATCACAAGATGAATTAGAGAAATTTTGGAAGACTAGAAACATTAATTTTAAACTATTTTTACATAGAATTTTGACTGGGACTCTTCTTTCAACCCACATACATATAGGAATAAAATGGCACAATTCTAGGTCAAACTTCATTGCCTTAATTGGTTCTTTTGCAACCCAAAAATTATGAATGATATTGTTTCTTGCATAATATCTCCTATAAAAATTAACCATAGAACCTTAAATACTGACCTAGGACTCTTTTCTAGAGTTATGGTGGAAATTAAATTAGATTCAAAGTTTCCCAATACAATTAATTTCAATGCTAATGACTAAAAAACTAAAATTAGAATTTAATATGATAGTGAACATCCCTTTTGTGACCTTTGTAAGATCATTGGTCATACAAAATCTAATTGTAGGGTGATTATAAGACTTTTAATTCAACCAACTGAAAATGATTGGAAGGAAATAAAGATAAATTGAAAACGATAAATCTCCCATTATGGTTATACCTGAAACTCCCAAAAAGAATGTTGAAATCTAGGTCAAAATTTTCACATAGTTTGATATAAATAGGGGATACCTCGGTTATAAACTGGGAAGATGTTTCTGAAGAATAAGACAACACTATTAAATACCAAGGCCTCTTAGAAGAAATAGAAAATCTAGTTTTAGATACTGTAAGGCTATCCAATGAGAAGGAAGAACCCAATTCTTATCAATCTGGTTAGATCTCAAGACCTATCCTCATCCAAGATGATAATCATACCCTGGGTAAGAGGGAAAATCCACCTGAACAAGTGAAATGCAATTCATGTAACACATGCATTACAACCCTTCAAAATAGTGATTTCCCTGAGACAATTTTATTCCAAACTGTGGTTGAAAACACCCTTGATTTGGGTACTGGATAGATCCAGAACCCCCACCTTTTAAATGTAACTAATGCTTTAGAGATAAATAGTTAATCCAATAATAAAATATATGACTTATACTCTCTTCCCCATGCTTAAGGTACATCTTTTATTTTCTCTAAAACTCAGTATTCTACTGGACACACTATAAAATCTGGAAAAAAAATACTAACTAGAAGGTTATTCAAGAAAAAACACAGTCTATTACTACTAAGGATACTGAAACTATTTCCAAGGAATTGGAAATTGTTAAACCATTGAAGTGATTGACCCCCTCGGTACAGGTTTTCATAAAAATCCAAAAACCCAATGCCTCCACTAAGCCGATATCCATAGATAAATATCGGTGTAGAATAAAAATGATCTAGGAACAACCATTTACACTTCTGTAAAACAATACCATCACTATGGAGAGTTCTAACTCCAAACCTAGGTTTCAATTAAGATCCTTTTCTGGAATTGTCAGGGTATTGCCAACTCTAACAAATTCATTGTGTTAAATAGAATGATTGACAGTCAACATCCTTTATTATTTTCTATTTTAGAGCCAAAAATTACTTATTCCTCTAAATACTCTTATTTATTTCAACATAATTATGTATTTAATAGTGCAATAAATAATAACCACAATGATTAATCTTTATAGATTTTTTTCACAATTATTTAAACAATAATATATTTTTCAATATCTCTGACCAAAGTTTTACTTGAAACTTTAATATAGATGAAACACATGTTTTCTAATCATTTTTTTATGCTAAGAATAGATACCATGATAGGATAATGCTTTGGAATGATCTATCATATCGTGCCACTAAAATTAATTCCCTCTGGTTTATTATCGGTTACTTTAATTCCATTCTCAATACAAGTGAGAAAATTAGACCTTCTCATGCTTCTACTTCCACGAGAGAATTTAAATCTTCAGTCGATGATAGCAATCTTGTTGAAATTAAACTCACTAGTGAAAATACACTTGGTATTGAAGACACTACAAAAAATTAATTTCCTATAAATAGGATAGAACCTTCACAAATGTCCCTACTTTAGATAAATGGTACACTATATCTAGCACCACTCTTCATAGACTGAACTCTGATCATCACCCCATCCTGGTCAATGTCCCCACCAAAGACATGAAACCCCGCTTTCATTTCATATTTAACAATGTGTGATTCTCTGATGATGAATGATCTCATATAATCCAAAACTATTGGTCCTCAATGTCTTATAAAAATGATTCCTTTTTCTTTAATCTCAAATTAAGACATCTCAAACAGAATCTAAAAAATGGTGCAACTCAAAAGCCAAACAAATAAATAATGACATCATGATTCTTGAGAAAGTACTCAATGATCTTCAAAACAAAAACACTAGATATTACCTCAACACTAATCCTACTCAAGAACTAAACATTGTGGTCAAACAAAAATCCTTTCTCACGTTCAAATAAAATATGACAAAACAACTGTTTAAAGTGAAATGTTTGGCAGATAGTGACATAAATACTAAATTCAATAACACTATTCAAAGAATCAAGAATGCCTACAGACCATAAACCTTTTTAATGGATGGGGACATGATCCTTGATAATGAATATGACATTTCTCATCATATAATATCATTCTATGAATCCATCTTCAATTGTCATGATATAAAAAAATACCACCTAACAGAGTTCATTCCTCTTGTGATCACTGATGAGGACAACTCCTTCATTCTAAACACTCCACTGGATCATGAAATTATGAACACAATATTTAGTTTAAATCCTGATAGTGCTCCAGTTCTGGATGGCTTCAACAATGGTTTCTTCTAACATTATTGGGATTTGATTCAGATAAATATTTGTAAACTTGTAAAATACTTATTCTCCAATGGTGTTCTTCCTCAGGCTCTTAGTGCCCAGTTTCTCACTTTGATCCCGAAAGTGGATAATGATTTTGAGATTCAATGGTTTAGACCCATTTATATTATCAACACTCTTTATAAAATCCTCACCAAAATCATTTCCAATAGAATTTCCACTCTTATGGAAAAATTGTCTCTTGGAACCAATTTTGTTTTTTAAAGGGAAGATCCATTCCAGACTGTATTTTCCTTGCCTTTTAGTGTGTCAATAATTTAAATAAAACTAACAGAGGAGGAAACATTTCTATTAAACTTGACATCATAAAAGATTTCAACACCATGGACTAGAGATTTATCTTCAAAGTCTTTCAAGGTTTTGGTTTTAATGCCTCTTTTATAACTTCCATCAAAACTCTCTTCAACTCGGAGTCTATCTACATTTTAATCAATGGATCTCCCAATGGCTATTATAAATGAACCAAAGGTGTTAGGCAAGGTGACTCCCTATCTTCCATCCTCTTCTCAATAGAAGAATACAACCTCAGTCATCTGATTAAACATCTGGTAGACCATAATAAAATAAATACCATACATGTATATAGGAGTGTGAATTCTCCTACTCATCTTTTTTATGTTGACGACATCTACATTTTCCTTTAAGGTGATAAAATAAATATTCTTATTCACAAAAATGCACTCTCACACTCTAAATAAGATTCTGGTCAAACCATTAGTTGGAACAAATCTTGCATCTTCTTTGGGAAGAACTTTCCTCCTAGTAGAAAATGTAACATTATCAGTGACATAGGTCTGAAATAAGGTATGATTCCTTTCACTTATAATGGTGTTCCCATTTTTTGGGGCAGACCCAAATCTTGTCACTTTGTGATCACTGTTGACCATGTTCTAAATTACCTATCTTATTTGAAAGGTAAATATCTTTCTAGGGTAGGTAGGAATTTCGTTTTCAAATCCACTATTGTCTCTAAGATGGTCTAATCCATGATGGTCTAAAAATGGCATGTTAGTCTCATTAAAAAAATGAACACCTCCATAAAGAATTTTATCTGGACTGGTAGTATTCTGAAAATAAAACTTGTAATTTTTCCTTGGTCATCTTGTTGCAAACCCATTGAAAATGGTGGTATTGGTATAAAAAATATCAAATACTTTAATGAAGCCCTTCAAGAAAGACTCAATTGGAACCTTTTTCACAATACTTCTGAAGCTATTAACTTTCTCAAAAATAGGTTTCTTTGAAAACATAAAATTATCAATTTGAATTTCATTAATTGTTTAATCTGGTATTCCATCAAACACTCCTTTACCAATATTCTGAATAATTCCATATGGATGGTCTCCAGAGACTCATCCATGAAATTTTCGTTGGATAACTGGACTGGAACACCTTTAATTTCTATGATATCTCCCAATCAAACTCTGGATAATCCCAATAGCTCTATTAGAGAAATTGTAAACTCTCAACATGATCACTTCCCTAATAATATTTTGAAATCATTGAAAACTACTCTTTCGCTTACACTAATGATTTCATAACTTTTGAACCTTCACTCAATGGTATGCTTAACTAAAAAAATTCAACAGTCATTATTTATGTAACTCTAAGAGCGATTACAACTGGATAAAACATTTCAAAAAACCTTGGATAAAACCTTCAAGATTCAATCTCATCTGGAGACTTTATCACAATAGAGTTCCCACTGAAATTTTCCTCTAATCTTTTGGCATCTAGCTCTGCTCTAAGTGAAAAATCATTAATCAATACAGAGAATATGCTAACCACCTCTTCCTCTCGTGTGATACAACATGTACTCTTTGGAACTATAATCATGATATTTTGGACTAAATATGGTTGATTCTTGATTCCGTTATATCTCAAATTAAAAATTGTGTAGAAATGGAAGGCTCTCAAAAAATCAAGAACCTCTTTCTTTTTGCGGTTACTGAGCTCCACCATGTGATCTCGTATGATCAGAATGCTATTATTCATAACAATTACTCACCCAATAAAAATGAAGGTCGGGTGAAGATCATCATTACCATACATGAAGTTTTCTTGATTCAAAAGGGATATTTCCAAAATACCATGCCTGATTTTGTAATCTTGAAGCATCTAAGGATTAACGAAAATTTGAGTCAACTTCATCATATTCTAGAGGTGTTTTGGAGATCCCCCTACCTGGATTGATCAAAATCAATACTGATGGAACCTCCAAGGGAAATTCAGGACCTTCAGGGTGTGGTGTTGTCTTCATGAATCATCTCGGTCAGATACTAGGATGCTTCATGGGTAAATGTGGAATTTTCATCTCCCTTGAAGCTAAGATGCTGATTTTGATACATATTATTGCCTTTTCCAAGATCTTTGGTTGGAATAACCAATGGATAGAAAGTGACTCAACAACCATCGTTAATGATATTTGGAATGGCATATCACATCTTGCTTAGCCAATTACTACCTATTAGGTGGAATGCACCCATTAGATTATATATCTTAACTCTATCATCACAGATGTTTATCTAGAAGCAAACATGGTTGTAGATGGTCTGGCCAACATGGGAGTAAATCAAGACATTACCAGGTTCGAAGACCTCCCAGCTGCTCTTATTTCCTTTCATGAAAAAATTTATAATATGATCTCATATTTTAGAGTCTTGTAATATTTATTTTAATAATAATTGTACTTTGGTATTTTTTGGCTAAGGAATCTCCTTTTAAAATAACTAGGGAAATTTTTTATTAAAATAAAATTGTAAACCATATAGATATTTAAGAAATTCACAATGGAATTTAATAATGAAATGGTAGTATACTTTTATAAGGTAAAAAATAGAAACATTCAAACTGGTACCTATTTTAAATTATATTTTAAATACAATTGAATAATACATTAGTATAATGCTCAATAAACTCCTTAAAATGTTATAGTATAAAGGAAGAATTGAAGTTTTGTTAAGATTGGAAAAGCTATGCTAAGTAAGTATAAATTCTCAAACTTATTCGTGTGGGAAGCTACATGTAAATAATTTCATGTTTTAAAAATGATTAATGAGGCCTCATTAAATCATTACTTCTTATGAAATATGGTTTAAATGAATTCTATTATGAAATAATTATAGGTTTTTCATATATATTTTCGTTGATGAATATAAATTTTTTTGGTATGATCGATATGAAAAATGGATAATAAATTTTCTTGGGATATTCAGCCAATGGAAGATGATACTGGTTCTAGAATAAATTTCATTATAAGTTGGTGGATTCATGTGATGTGATATATATTTATAATAGAATTAATTTTTTTATTGAACTTGAGAATGGGTTTTTTGGATTAATCTAAAATACTACTAAAATTTATAATAAAATTATTGAAATGGATAGAAGTGAAGAAATGGGTTTGAAACATATAAAATCTAACTATATCATTTATAACAAAAGTACCACTGAAAAAAATTAATTTTCCTGAAGGTAAAATAGAGTCTAAAATCAGATAATATTATCAAAAAAATTGAAATTTTGATTAAAATAATAAGGAAGTTGAGGACTCAAGATTGGATAATACTTATCTCCCTCATTATATCTTATTAGATTGTGGAATCTGTTTAGTATTGATAATGGATGGATGTAATTAATGAGGAGTTAAGACTGATTAAGAAAAAATGGAACCCTATAGATTATTCCATGGATAAATGTAAAACTATTATAGTAAATAATGGGTCATTGTAAATAAGATGAATTAAAATAGAGAGATTTCAATGAATAAATTCTAGCTTGTTTTTAATGGTTATTAATATGTGGAATGTTTTTATTTTAAATAAATATTAACACATATTTCTAGACATAAAACTATCATAATGTTTTAATTATATGTTTTTCATTAAAAGTACAATGTTTATGAGATATATGTAAATTCATTATTCATAAGTAGATAAGTTTTATAATAAGTAGATATCAAACAAGATAATTATTCTTGATAAAGATAGAATTTTGGTTTATAAATTAAAGAAGTATTTATATAACCTGAATCCGGATCCTAGAGCATGTTACTCTAAACATAATATTTTATTGAAATTATTAAATTACTCTAAAGGAAATGTTTATAACAACTTATATGTGAATGGGAAAATTTTGATAACCTTTTTTCATTATATAATTTTATGATATAAATTTTTTGGTCATATTGAACATTAATATGAGGAATGTTCATAGAAAATAAAGATTTACATTAAATATTATATTATTTGGATGAAAAAATGTATTTATTATATTATAGGTGTTAGAAATTTTTAGTTTTGTCTTTAGTTTAGAAGAAAACTATGCAAATGATCTTATGAATTTTTTTTCATAAAATCCTCAAAGGAACATTCAATAACTATTTCAATTGTTATCAATTATAGTAAGGATGAATCTTTGAACTATATTTAACAAAGAGATATTTAAAAGATAATAGGATGTTTATAATATCTTACTACATCTCAATCATATATTTTATATATAGTAACTTTGTGTGTGATATATTAAAGTGATCTAAAGGAATCTAAAATCATGACTGGAAATTGTATTCTTATGAATTCTAAACAAACATAAATAATATGGAATGTTTTAATGAACAATTAATAAGTCAAACTTACTTGGATTCAAGTTTTCTGATCAGGTTAGTGATTTGGTTGACTAATAATCAACACCTAGAGAAACATTTAATTTAATTGATTGTTTTTTTGTTGGAACAGTAAAAAAAGTGTTTACTAACATTAAGATTAAAAAAATTAGATATGCTACTTAAGGTGTTTCTTGTACTCAGACGATATGGATGAATGTTCCACTAGAATATTTAAATGTGGATATTTAGAATCCATTTATAATGTATCATGATAATCAAAGTGTGATTTAAATTTATAATAACCAAGTAAAACAGTCCTAATCTAATAATGAAAATTAATTATCATCCTTTCCCTCTAATTTATTGGTTGTTATAGGGAGATCAACTAGTATTGGTTTAAATTATTTTGTTAGTGGGAATTGGTAAAAATAAATTCATTACTTTATATATTTTGTTTTATAAGATAAAGGTAGAATATAATGGGGAGAAGAATGAGGTGAATGAATTGTGGGTGAGTATATCATAACCACCTACCTAGAAGTTAATTGTTCAAAAAGGGATGTAATTATATCAAAAACACTACTTTATCCAACTATGTGTTATTGGGTTATTTCTATTTGAGATAGGTTGTGGGTTAATGGAAAGATGAGATGTTATAGTATTTATGGGTTGTTGATAAAATATCCAAAGGTTAATATTGAATAAACCATGGATTTGTAAGGGTGTTCTTTTTATTTTCATCATTATAAAAAAAGATTCATTTCTCAACATTAGATGAAATAGTTTTTTATAGTTCAGGTAAAGATGAATCTACTTATTCTATCTATCTAAATCTAATGGATATATTTAATTTTAAAAAATATATTTGTTTTGTAAATACAATATGTTAAAATGAAGAGGGTCTTTTTTGAATGCTATTTTAGTTGTCTTAAGAAAATAGGTAAAGTAATTTATATGTAAAAACAAAAGGAATGAAGAAAATTGAATCAAAATTTATAAATTAGGGAGGAAGTTGTATATATACTGGAGGATTCTACACTTTTTTAGTCAGGTGATACATGTGTTGTTATTTAAAATTCACTGGTGTCGCATTGGTTGAAGATAAATATTTATTTAAATAGATTTGTTCTGATACTGAGATGATCGAAATAAAGGATGATTTCAAATCCCAAGAAGAGGGAGGTAAAGATAATTTGTGATATCACTTGAATGTATAGAAATGGAAAACTAAAGGATGAGATTTATAAAAAATATCCCCAAGGGATAAAAATACAATCCTTATCTAGGTCAATAAAATCTTTGTGAGGTGATTCTGATGTATAACTGCATGCTGAATGGTCAAACATGGTGTCTGAAATAATGTATTTAGAACACCAAATGGAGTAAATTTATACTAGAGTTTTAATGAAGGGGAAAGTGCAGAAGGATTTTGAATAATGTTTAAAATATTAATAACTTGAGGTTTATGAGTATTGTCTATGGAGTTTATTCCACTAGAACATTCTTGGAATGGACTTTATGATTATTCCAATTTAGATGTTAAAATTTATAAATTAAATAAGGAATTTCATGATTATATATGGAATTTATAGTGTTCTTTGGAGCTTATCTATACTTAGATTCATAATATATTTTATGAATACTATTTATTGATTTATCCATTGAGGAATTAAAGTATTTAAATAAGTAATTGAATGAAATTATATTATTAGGGATATAAGACCATTATTATTGAATCTATTGAAAATGTTTAGTATAAAAGTGATAATTCAATTGTTGATTTGGTGAGGATGATTTTTTATATTAGAGAAAAGTTAATTTCTAAACTACAATTTCATTAAAATATTATGTGTCAAAGTGGAGTGGAATTTACAAATAATCTAAGAAAAATTAAATGGTGAAAAGTATGGAGAAGTACTAGCTAATAAACTATAATTATATCATCTGATAACATAAGTTTTAGATTATAACATTATAATACATTCAATTATGAGTAGATGTTTAATCTCTATTGTCTTATAGCTCTTTGTTAGATGAATAGGTTTGATAAATAATTTTATATTTAATGTGACTTTACATATTTTATTGGTTAAATTTATATAAAATGTAGATAACTAGAATGAAATTTCTTGGGTCAATCATGATTACATCCCCTATTATTAATTGGTAAAGGGTGTTTACCTCCAATACCACTATAAAAAGATATAGTATATTCTTATAAAAATATATGTCTCTAGTGATTCTAAAAATAGAAAGGATTAGGTACATATATTTGTACCAAACCATGAAAAAATATATGTTCATTTTTTCATTAATGTTTACATTTTATAAGATATATGGAGAGGTTTTAAAATGATAGGATCGATAGTTTAATAAATCATTGAGTTTAACATAATATTAACGAAAATTATACAATGTCACTACTGATTCAACTTATAAACTTTTCAATGTTGTATCATTATTGATGATATCAATTAGTATCTGAGAACCTAGGTTCCCTCTGATGTTTTTATCTTATTGAGGATGGAAAATTTTAGCTTAGTCAACAATAGAGGTATTCCCTCCTTTTGTGGAAAAAATGATCATGGAAAAAATAATAAGATGATACCCTTTATTATTTCAATTATAAATTAGTGTATCAATGCATCTAATTTAGGGTTTCCACCAAGGGAGAATAATTCACCAATAAATGTTTTTAAAAAATGGAATCTTGAAGATGATATAAATTCACATATTTAAATTCCCATATCATTGTAAGAGAAAGTGTTTATAAATTGTATGGAAATTTAAACAATCATAAGAACATGGAATAAACATGAAATGGTTTCGAATGGTAAATATAATGTAAAGGAAGTAAATAATTAGATCCAAATAAATAAATATTATGATTTAAAAAGGGTTTAAAAATAATATTTTTACTAGTAATTCAATAAACTAAATGAAATTTCTAACAATATCTGGGGGTTTAGAGACACATTGACATATTCCATCATTATTAAAAACATAATGAGAAACTTTAAAGATTGATTTGATCCTGAAATTTTCTCATTGTATGATAGAAATGATATATCTCTTGATCGATGACATGATATTTTAATTAAAAAATTAATTGAAAAAATCTCAATACTTTTATAATAAAATCAAAAATAAACTTTTATTTGAAATAATGAAAAAGCTCAAAAACTAGGAAGATGGTGATGAATTAATTTTTGAGTAAGATAATCACTCTGAGGATAATAGAGAATATATAAGTATTATTTTTTTATCTTTATAAATCATTAAAAAGTTAAAGACACCTAAAATGGAAAACTACCACTAAAGTGTTTTAAGTTGGGCAATATCAATCATTTTTATTTCTGTATTCCAACAAATATAGCGAGTGAATATAAAGATGATGGATGAATATTTAATCCTCAAGAAAAAATGTTTTTAAAAACATCCAAATTAGTTAAATGATCTAATGAAACTTTGAGAAGAGTTATCAGATGAAACTAGAAGATTATGCTAAGTAATGTAGAAGTATAATATTTTGATAAATAAGTTTATCAAAAGATGAATTTCTAGAAATTATTATGAAATTCAAGGATTATGTTATGAAATATTAGTAAAATGGAATAGTGATTTGGAAGAAGTTTATAAGACATACATTGAGTTTGTGATGATAATATAAAATGAATATTTTATCAATGAAAATAGGAAACACTAGAGACAAGTCAGAATACTAATAAAGAATCATAGAAAGGAAAGATTTCTTATAATGGAAGAGGATTTATATAGGAAATTAAATCACTCAAGTTAAATGGTTATGGTGTATAAAATTATTTCAAAATAGAATAATGGAAAATTTTATTTGAAGGAATAATAGATGGATGATAGGTAATTAAGGGGTATGGAGGGTGAAATGATTTTGAAAAAAATATAAAATAAGAATTTATAAAAATAAATATAAGTTAAATATGAATTTTCTTTAACATACCCAGATTTCATCATGGAGGAAAATTTAAAAATTAAATTTTATGATTTTAACATTTCTAAAAATTTATCACCTATCAATACGTGTATAAAAAATATATAGTTACTTTTATACTCTATGAAATATTGTGATAAACCTCCTACCATGATAATAAAATCTATAGGAAATTGGTGGAGAAAAAACACTCTTATTTTTTATTAAAAAAAGTGTTAGATAAGGATCTGGGAAAGAATAAATTACAACTACTGATGAAAAATGAAATTTATAAATTCCAATGGGTTTTATAAATCACATTTTGAAAAAAAAATCCACACGATAAAAAATAAAAAATCCTAAAATGATATTATTGGTGTTTTGGAACCATTTAGTATAATTAATATATATATTGGAATAACATATCATTGGTCTATGATTCGAATGTATCTTGGGAGAGTACTATTAGAAAACCAAACAACTCTGGTTATATTAAAAAAAACTCAATAGTTGGAACATAACTTTGGGAAGGAGAAAATAGAAGATAAAAAATTTTCAAGATAGAATATATTTGAATATATGGAAGATATTTGTGTATGATATTACCAACCAAGTCACTATTTTATGGATATAATAACAATACTTTTAGAAATTTCCCTAATTGAATAATGAAAAAAATATGTTTTGAAATTGTATATGGTAGAGAAATATTTTTTTTCATGGTTTCCCTAAATTCATGATGGAAAAATAAACAATATATTATTGATGATGTTTATTCCTCACATAAGATATGTGATTTGAAAATCTTGAGAAATATTAAAAAACCTGATGGTGGAGTAGTTACATTTGGGTATAAAGGTTTCATAAATATTAAAATAACTAGAAAAAATAAAATAGAGAATCATAGACTGACATGAAATAATTTTATACATATTGATGGATATAAAATGAATTTTATTAGTTTTAGACATATTTGTGGGTTTGGTAATGATGTTTTTTTAGGAAATAATCTTATATCATCAATCACTCAAAAGAAATAATTACTATTACAAAGGAATAAAGATCATAGTGTAACTTTTTTATAATCGGTGATCCAAGTAACCTAGGTTATTTAAGGGAAGAAGTTAAAAATAAGTTTTGGTATAGAGGTCCTGGTCATATTATCTATGGAAATTTGTGAAAAATCTCAAAGGAAAAAATATTGATTGATTTTCCATAACTAAAAAAATTAATGATATATAGTTTTCAAAATGTGTTTAAACAGAAGAATGATAAATAAAAGTAAAAAAAGTGAGTACATTTTGTCCTACCAACAACTTTAACTTTTTCACTTTTTTCTTATGACTCAAGTATTATTCAAGAAAAATAAATTGAAAACTATTGATATATTCAATATATTTATAAGGGATATTGATAAAGTAATTCGAGTTCATATTTAAAAGGGAATAGACAATAATATAAAAGATTTCATTGGTAACTCTTTCAAATCCTTTTTGTTAAATCTGGTATAAATACATCAAAATAGTTCTCCCTATGGTCCTTAATAAAATAATTTTTTTAAATGGAAGAACAAAAGTTTAGTTTAGTTCAGAAGAGGTATGTTATCTGAGTGTAAAATCTTAAAATTATTTGAGAGAGAAACTATATGTACAACATTACATGATCAAAATAGATGCTTGATGGGGGGATTGAAAAATAATTCCTTATGAAATATGTAATATGAAGTAACCCATAGTGAAATAATATAATGTTTTTAGTATTTCATGATTGTTAAAGATGAAAATATTACATTGTGGAAGTTTGATTAAAATGACGACGAAGGAATTTTCAGGAGATATTAAACAAATGTAAGAGCCTACTATTAGTGGAATAAATGTATATATAATTTATTTTATTTATGATATATGAATTTTATTGATAGATTAATGATATTGTTAGTTAAATAAGACCTTGGTTTAGAGGGATTAACATCGTATAGAATGTAAATTTCAAGAAAATCAGGTGATAGGGGGGAAATAATGATCTATCTATAGATCATATAAAATTTGAACATTATGGTGATAATTAATGTTTTTTTAGAAGATGAATATTAAATTTTTTAAGTGTTACATAAGAAATTAGATATAAAAATTACTATTTGATGTTTTTAATCTCCAATATAAACTTTGAGGAAGTTGAGATCTCGAGATCAGATAAAACTTATTTCCTAGATTGACCCTCATATTGTTTTAGAATCTACTGAGAAAAAATAATGGTAGAATTCAATGAATGGGGATTTATACTCAATTATAAAAAATGAATCCAATGATTTTTCTTATAAAAAATAATGTATAAATTTTATAGGAAAAAATTATATATTCTAGAATAATCTAAATAAAAAGATAGAGTATTCAATTAATAAATATGATCATGTCTACAAAGGTTATTCATAAGTGGATACTGTTTATTTTAGATAAAAGTTGGTCCCAATTTTGTAACAGCAAACCATGATAATGTTTCTAGACATTTACTCTCATCAAAAGTAAAAAATTTATTTGATGTTTATAAAGTCATCATTTATGAATTGTGATTCATAAGAAGAAGTTTATTTTTAGAAACTTATTGGTTTTTCATAATGAATATTGAAACAATGTTTTAAAATTGAAGAAATTATTAAATGTGTTGAAGAATTATCCTTGAGTGTGATGATCTAGACATAATAATTAATTGAAATCGGTAATCTTCTATAAATGAATGGTTGAATTTAACATATATTTTAACATTAAAAACTTTTTAAAATCCATTTTATTTGTATAAATTAATGATATATTTTTCATTTATAGGGAACTAACATGTGAATAATTTTTAGGGAAAATGAATATGTACTATGAAATTTCTATAATTTAAGAGATGAACTTATTTCTTTGGATATATATGTGGTACAAAAATAAATTTACATATTCATTTTACAGTAAAAGTATTCCAATGAACCTTACAAAATCATGAAATAATCAAAGGAAGTCACCACACCTATTATCATTTGTATTAATTTGAGTAAAGATGGATCCTTAAAATTTTAAACTATAAAGACTTTTGAAAGATTATTAGGGTATTATAATATATTAATTCATATCTTCCAAATATTGTATATAAATTCACTCTATGTGATTAATATTAGAGAGATCCAAATGAAACAAACATGATGGATGGAAATTGAGTTTTGAGGTATGACAAAGTAAAAACAAATTAGGGGATTCCATTTTAAAAAAATTAAATATACTTGGATTCAAATATGATGATGGGGTGAGTGATCTGATGACTAAAAATCAATATTTAGAGAAATAATCGTTTTGGATGAAATATGTGTTAGTTGGAACTGTAAAAAATGAATCTTAATGACATTAGAAATAGTGAAATATGAATATGATTCCCACTTATTCTTGTACATGAATGTTTTTTTAAGGTTCAATTTAATGATTTAATGTTATATAATGAGAATCTATTTAAAATAATTTTTTCCAATCAAAGTGTGACTGATATTTCTAAGAATCTGGTATAACACTCTTGATATAAATATATTGACATCAATTTTAATTTTAGAAAGTAGAAAGTTTCTTCCTTAGAATTAAATATTGTGTATAATCCAAAGAAAGATCAAATAATGATATATTTACCAATTCTAAGTCATGGGAATGGTCTTAATAAAAATGGATAAAGAATCATGTTCATCCATCCTATTTAATTTAATGATTGATATCGGTAGAGTTTCCCACCTTGAATTAGATTATATTATCAAATATAGATAAGTTATGTAATAATTTTATGTAAATTATATTTCTTATTTCTGAAACTGATGTTATTTACAATGTGGAAAGGAAAATAAGGTGAATTAATTTAGGGGATTACATCATAATCACTTGAAAAATAATAATCAGTCACTAACGGAATAAAATATTCGAAAAAACCAAATTTCACCAACCTATGGGGTTTCAATGTATTTATCTTTGAGATAAGATATTTTATGATGAAAACATGATAATATTGATGAATTTTGAGTTGTTGAAAACAAATATAAAGTGGTATATTGAAGAAACCATATATTTTGGAAGGTTTTGAACTTTTTATTAATATTGTATAAAAGTGTTTTTATAAACAATGGATAATAGTGTGTTTTTTTATTTTAAGTAAATATAATGATACCTATTATAAAGGAATACATCCAATGTAATAATTAAATTATCCCAAATTTGTGTGCTTAGTAAATCAAATCTATCTCGTATAAAATTGTCTGCATGAGAAGAAATTGATGTTATTGGAAGACACTAAGTGAAGGAAATAATAATTAAAATAACTCATTGAACCAAGAATATTGAAGAATATTTCATCAATTCATGAGGAAGTGGAGATTTACTGAAGGATTATGTTGTATTTTAATTAATAAATGCACATGATTCTATTTAAAAGTCATTATAATAACTTTTCTATAAGGCCAACAATGATTCATGCTATATGGAATGGATATTTAGTTGAACAGAAGAAATTTTGTTGTCCAATATAGGGAAGAAGTTTGTAATTATAATCTATGATATTGTCGAATGATGGAGAAATGAAGGAAAGGGGGATGAGTTGGATAGTTAATATATTCAATGAATGAATAGAAAATATCATTCTCATTCCAATTTTAGAAAATATTAATGTAAGATGATTAAAAGATCATACCGTAGGATATAAAATTAATCAAAGTGATTGATCCAATGTCTAAGGATAATAATAAGTACATGAGTCACAATAGATTTTGTTTAATGGCTAAAATGCTATAATATTTTGATTAATTGAAAAGAAAAAGGTAGAAATGGTGGAAGAAAAATAATTTTTATGGAATTTTTACATCAAAAGACCCATGGAAGGGACTTAAAATTTTATATAAATACAAAACCAATGTGATGATACATTATTGGATGTTAAAATTTATAAATTCACCATGAAATGTTGATGATTCAGGAACAATTTTATCAGAATATTTAGGGTTTGTTGATATCAAGTTCTTTAGACGATTTTATGGGGATTTTTCTTTATTTATCCATAGATTTAATGATTGGTTAGAAAGAGGAATTGAAATTAGTGGATGACTTAGAAGTTAATGAATTTTTTTTGAATATATTCAAAATTTTGAAACTCTGAAAGGGATTAGTAAATCCAATACTTAGTGATGATGATTTTTGGGATTAAAGGAAAGTATATATATGACCTCTGAGTCCCGTAGAATTAGTGTTTTCAAATAGGATTGTAGTTTATAATAAATCTAAGACTAAAGAGAAGGTGATAAAATTATAGAGATCTACTGGTTGGGAAAAATAGGTATATATCTTAATGTAACTAAATTTATAAATGATAAAAATTTTATGAAAGTAATATATTAATAGAAGATTAATCCCTGTATTCTAGTAGCTTAAAAATGATCTATAGTATTGCTAATGAAACTAAGAGTTAAAGAGGCCATAATTGGATTTTTGTTGAATTTTATTAAACTACAGAAAACTATTATAAAATTCACTAGGTCAAGTATGAATCTATCCCTTGCTTTTATTGAGTAAAGGGTGACTACTTCCTTATCCAATATTTTAATATGTGATATATTCAAATGAAACTCACTATCCTGTGTGATTCCTAACATAACGAGGTGTAGATACCCAAATTGTGATTAAACCTTGTAAAATTTTGTTTTATTGGAGTTCTTTATTATTTAAATTTAATATTATTTTGATAGAGTTTTAATATTGAGAGGATCATGATTCTAACAAATAATATATAGACATCATAATCAAGAATATTCTAAAAATTCATGACTAATTCAACACACATTTCTAAGTCATGTATCATTCCCTTGTATTTAAAGTGGGATAAGTATTTTTATAACATATTATTATCACTTATATGATGTGGTTTGGGGAATGATGTTAATGGATGGGATTTATTTGAATTTGTAAAATCATGAAAAGTATTAAAGGACAAATTTAATTCTAGAGGTAAATATTGGATTAATTGGATCAAAGTAAATTTGTAAATTAAATATGTGTTATTGAGATAAAGTGCACTATATAAGGAATTTTTTATTTTCATAGTGATGGAGAAGTAATAGGAGAATATTTTTTCTATAATAATGAATTATTAAACAAAAATAGTGTTGGATTCAATATGATGTAGAAGTGGCAAAGTAGATTCACACTAAAAGTTTAAAACAATTCATCATGATTGAGATTCTGAAGTAATTCCTGAATCAAAATTCCATAAGATTACAAATTTATAGAAATTTTTTGTATCATTTTCTAGGGATATAAAATGATTCATGTCACAAACCAAGTTGTGAAATAATAAATGAATCATTCTTCACATAGCTACCTGGATATGAAAAAATGATGTTTTATTGGATAAGGAGACAAATAGGAATTATACATGAATTCTTGTTCTTATGATGCTATATTGATTATATATATTTATGTAGATATGATATGTTAAATTAAAACACATCAATATATTGGTTATTGGTGAAACTATGGATCACATTATGTAGATCTATATAGAGAATTATTCTCATATTGTTATAAATGGAGTTTATCTGATTCAAGTATTGGGAAGGATTATTTCAATCCACAATAGAATACATTACACTATGATTATACAAGTTGCATAAAAATCATGTTAATTCAAGAAAAAAACAATTTTCCTAAATTTTAGTGGTGAATTAAACAATTAAATTATGACACATCACCCATATACTAAATGAATTTGACATAAGAATTAATGAAGATAACACATGTAAGAAAATGAGGTAATCTTATATTGATTGATCAATCAAGATTGATGATGAACATATAGAAATTTAAAATACATCAATAATAATACCATCGATGTTTGTTTGATAATAATAATGATATTGAAATATTAGTCATCTAGTTGAAGTCATGATTGGGATACCCATCTCAGTGTGTTGTGAGTAAAGAAATTTGTTGTACATATATTCCATAATATGGAAACATCTGAGAAATACAATGAAAGGATCATGAATGCTGAAGAGATTCTTGTTGAAAATCCATTTTCCCATAAAATTCCCTCATATATTATTTTAGGATTTTAAGGATATTTTGTTTCACCATTAATTGATTTATTCATTATTGATATCAAATAAGTGAAGTAGATGGGGGTGATAAATATATTTCAATAAGGATTTAACAACATGGAAAAATATATTTTTTAAACATATAACCATTGTTTCATGTATGTCTTATATCACTTCTCTCATTAAAATTAATATCATATAGATCATTACATAATCCATACATAAACTGTTAATGTGGGAAAAGTTATGTGGTAAAGGGAATAATGGTTAAATGATCATACCAGGCATTAACAACCAAATAAACACTATCTCGGTAGTCATGCATATCTCTTCCAGGATATATAGTCTCCAATCACATAGTACATATGTGATGTGTCATCCATGTAAAAATCATCTCTTAATTTTATCTTGTATCCTTTTTTCATTTGTACCTTTTTTTCTCGATAAACCAATTTTTAGAATATATATATATATGTTTTTTTAGGATATGTTAATCTATATTTTACTACATGATAGATAAAAATAGAAATTTATGTTGACTGAATCTAGTTCCAACTTATAAACCCATATAAAAATATTCCACTTAGAGTTAATGGTTAAATGTGTTAGAAGATACCCAACATTAAAGAGGATTTCACATAATGGTTTTATGATACTAAGTGATAAGTTCGTCCTTCCATCCGAGATAAATCATAGTAATATGATTCATTGGATCAACTGACATTATAACATTTCTCAGGGTAATGTTCCATCATTTGAGTGTTTCATTAAGGATGTTAATGTTATAGTAGGTTACATTATCTAATATAAATACATAAAATTTGGTCAGGATACCCATATTTTAGATTCACAAGTCCAAACATATACATCCTTCCACTATAAGGTATCACAGATCCTAAATAATTATTGAAATCAGGCTAAAAGTTATTCCCTGGAGTTAAATTCTAGATTGTATGGGTATCCTTACTATTACAAGTAATGATTTTTAGAGATTCTGAAGATATTGAATACTAGCATGAAATTGGAGGGGGTCTGGGTGACATAATCATTAACTCATAGAAACAAGAAATCATACCTGACCTAACTAGTAGATTAGTCCTTGACACCAAAACATTCCATAAGATGTGTAAAGAGGATAGTTTTAGCCTTTTGGATATTGAAATTATTAAATGGGACCTAATATGAGGTGACATATATAGTGAGTTCCTTAATCCAACCTCCGCGTGGGATGGTGTAGAGAATACTCCTCCACTAAAGATGTTTTGGTCAGAGATAAGAAGATATAAAGTGGGGAAAAACTCAACACACACAAGAATATATAATTCTATTCCTAGGATGAGTGTTTAATTAGATAAAATAGATAAGAACCAAATACTAGGAATCAAAAGGTATTCCCAACACATAAGATTCATGGAGTCCCAATTGCTTATTGGCCAATTTTGGAAGTGGAATGTATAACAAGTGGGGTTAGAAACATATTCCAAAGTTTAATCCATTATCCAAACTTATAGAATTCATCACATTATTCAGTAAATGATATCATTTTCTATTGAATTAATTGAAAAAATAGGGTGAGTAACAAAACATTAATAATGTAGGTGCTTCTAGAGAGTGATGGATAATCAACTAGGATATACTAATATTAGAAAAGTTGTATTGTGTTCTACAGAACATTAACTATGGGAAGGACTTGTTATTAGGTTTCAACCCATTGCTTTTTTTTCAAATATGATATCTCATTTAAGGGGATATGTGTTTATTTACATTATATAAATTATAGTCAATTTGTTTAGGCATTATATTCATAAAGTTTTCTGAGGTTAGTCAGTGTCTCTAGGAAAATATGACATATCTACCATACATAATTTCTATTAAAAATTATATTTATATCATGTATTTACCCAATAGTAATAGTCATCAAAAAAAATTATATCATGCATGAAGATAGAACTTTTATCATTTAATTAAATTATCTTATAAGATATTCCATGATTTATAGATACAAAATGTATGAAGTCTGTGGACTATGTATGTTTAGTTGTCAATTTCGATGTGTATAAAGGATAAACTTAATTTTTCCTTGAAGTTTCAAGAATATGATATATCATATTATTATGGGAAAATTTTAGTTGATGTTGATATAATACAATATCAATATATGGCCCACATTATAAATTAATTTTTATTTCATTAATATTTTTTCAATTATAATAAAACATTGATCAAGTCATACCTTAATGGTATGCTGAAGGGAATGGTGTTCAAGGTCAAGGGACCACCATTATTTTAAGGTAGATAGTATCATGAGATCCTAATGACAACAATATTTTATATTAGGACCATAATAGGAAACCCACTAATCCATGAATAAATTAAGAATAAATTAACTAATTTTGGCGAGTTTTCCATCATGGACACATTAGGACTCCATCAAAATATAAGTAATTATAATTTTATTCATGTATATGAAATGTTGGATTTTTAAAGAATATTTTTAACCATAAATTAGATATGGTTTTCACTACATATAGTTCTAATCCTTTTAGAAATTCTCACTAAAATAACATATACATTTAATATACCCATTGAGAAATTTCCAAATGATAATAAGAATAACATAAATTAATTTGTATTTATGGTTCATGTTTTTTATGGTCAATAATTCTATACATATAATGTGATTAGGATAACTATAATCAAATTTATAAATGGTTTTTTATGGATAATATGATGAGTTCCTTAAGGGAACAACCATAATCACTGATGTATAGATTGAATATATTTCATATATAGAAGAGGAAATTGTCGATTCCAATTCAATCCTAGTATATTCTTGTGATTTTTTTCACCATTATTCATTATATACATTCATAGGATATTGGGAGAAATACCCTACCTATCAGGTTCATAAAGTATTTATTTTTGGGTGGATAATGATGTGGTTAGACTCAATTTTAGGAAACATAGTCAAATAGAACCCATCACCTACCTATTTAACACAATTGTGGTCTACGACCTATAACCCTCATGAGTAATTCTTGTAATTACTATTGATGAATAATATCATAGAATATCTTAAATAAGAGTTTAAGAGAATGTATTGTTAAAATGCATTGAAAACCATTACTTGGATAATTCTTAAAATAAAATTATAGACTAAAATGTTAATTTCCTTATCTCATAAACCTTTTATATATATTCATCCATTAGATATTAGGAAAAATTATTTAATGGTGAGACCATTATTTACCCAAGAGTGAGAAACTTCCACTCTTAAATAGGATCCCTTCATCACAACCCTAACTAAGAATGTTTCAGAAACTTTAGGAATGAGCCTTAACCTAAATGTTTTGGTTGATATAACAATTCAACATGGAAAATAATACGATCTTACGATGGATGTTAGAGACCTATATTAAATCAAAAAATCGGTTGTAACTGGATTTAGCAAATGTTTATAATAGAGTATATTACTTTAAAATTTAAAATTTTGACATGTTTTTCTATTATTAATCATGTTAATCAATTCATGTTTCACTTCTTGGAGTATGATTTTTTGGATATTAAATAGGGTGAGTCAGAGAAACGGTTGATCCTTATGTCTAGGACATCACTAAGGGGAATATGATTTCGTAGGTAGATATGACTCATATTATCCCTAATAAAAATCATTAAGAGCACAATTAATTATCATTAACCCCCATGGGTCCCATGTTATAGGTGGATGGAATTGGATATCAATTTTGGGATAGTCATTATTTTAAAATTATCATTTTATTTTTAATTCAATTAAGTCAAGGACATAATATAGTGTATGGACCATTTAAATTCTTTTTCAAGACCCATCCACCATCCTTACTATCCTTGGGAAATATAAATGCACCTATCTTCTTTAAAATATTCCCAACATGAAAAGAAACTCTAGGGTATGATGACATATACATGGAAGTGGTTTTAGTAAACTTATTAATCTATTATAATTTATATTGAAACATTTTAGATCTAAGTACTTAGGTTCCCCTGAGTGATCATGGGGTTCAAATAAATCGATTATATAAATTACTATGGAACTTTAGGACTAATTGGTTTTACTATAACACCCTCCATGGAATGAAAAATATTTCATAATAAAAAAGGAGTAACTAGAGGTAAGATATAATATTCTTTTTAAAGTTGGATATGAGACTAATGCTTCCACACTCTTAGAATCTACATTGCAGGCTAAAGAATGACTGATAGAACTCAACACCATGCTCAATTTCCTTATAAAAAATAAAATCATTATTTTCACTTAGTTAAGGTAAAAGTAGACCATTTAAATGGATGATGGAGTTAATGCATAAGTTTTAGTTGACACATTATATAATAAAGATGAAGGTCTAAATATAGATAACAAACAACTACCCCATAGAATAATGTTGAAGTAGTTTGTCTATATATTATATACAAGAATATTTAAACCATCAATCGGAAGATAAATATCTTGGGAAATAATTTTTGGTTGTTTAATATAACTTTCCTTATAAACCCTATATTAGAGACTCTAAAATTTGGATTATCCTCCCTTGATATTAATTAATGGTAAAATTTATTTTCAAAAAAATATTGATTCATAGAGTCACTACCATTTCAAATACAAGATCAGAACAATTTAAAAAATCTCATAGAGAAATAAAAATGTAGTTTGTATTAAAATATATTAAATTAATGTCAATTTCAATAAATAATATCTTCAAAAAAATTATTCATTTAATTAAAATGGTGGAATAAATCCATAATATTTTATGTTATGTTCTCTTGGATGGGTATTGTATGGTTGATAAGAAGCATAATTTTTGGCACCGTACTCTACGGAAGAACACTTTCATAAAGGATAAAATTGGTTTGATTGCCTCCAGAAAATGTTCTCTAAAATGGATATAGGGATTCCATACACAAAACCCATGTTTAATAATCATATTACATTGTTATTCTATTAGGATAAGGGAAAATGAGTGATGTAGTGACAAAGAAATCACAAAGTGGTTTTTATGAGTGATTCAATTATTAGGGAGGTTTTATATACCTAGAAATTATGTCATTGTGAATTTAAAATACACAACATGAAACAATAACTATGAGATAATAATATTATCTCTCATTTTTCTAGATATAATTGTGTGATTTTTTATAGTTCCAAATTCCAGCCTCTAATTCTTTTGTATATGTATTTTTAATACTGTAACTTTTTCAGAAGCCTTTATGGGGATTATTTTGAAAGAAGAATCATGGATTTTTCCAAAGTTTCCTTTTATGGTGTTTTTTCTAATAAAATGTGTTCTATTTTATAATTAATTCTCCAAATAATTCCTAATCCATAAGAGAGAAAGATTAGTGAGTATCAACTAAAGTTTTTGTAGGATTTCATTTGAATTTTATCATCCTAATGAGTACTATGTTAACATTTATTGATAGTTTAATGTATTTTATGTTATAATAATAAGGGGTGGTGTTTAAGTTCATATATATTTCACCAATAATGCCTTCTGTTTGAGGCCACCATCTTTTACCAAAATAGGTGAAACAAACTTTGAAATTATAAGGAAAATGATAAACCAACATAAATGGAGATCCCAATGGGGTTTATAAAGGATTAAATGGGAAGGGAACATATTTTAAGGTATAGTTATTGAAAAATTTTATGGTGTTTCATATCTTATGATGGATGAATAATTAACATAACATTAAATGAAGTTATGCTGATATACACAACCATGTAGAACGTTTTCACATAGTTAAGGCCCTAATTCTTATACCAATGTTTCATTCAGATTATGATCTTGAAACATAGACCATATTTTTTAAGATATATTCCATATTTCAAATGAACATATATGGTGTGTCAATATTTTAGGAGATTCTAGTATGGATGGAAAAATGTGAGATTAATGTCAAAATTCAAGTGGGGTTTATGGATTTGAAATACTCGAACACCATTAAATAAAGGATTCTAGATGATATTAGTTATAGACTATTTTACATGGATCAAGAAATGGTAAAATGTCACCAAATATATCAAAAAAATTCTAACCATTTTAGAATAATGTTTCTATTATATTGAAATCAAATAATAATACTGAGGATTAACGTGACCTCATTCAAATGAAAAATTACACCAAAAGGATTTCAAATGTATTTGAAATTATTAAATCATATACATAAAATAAATACACACCTCTATAAGGTTATTGGTATGTTGTATACATGGTATACATGACATCACTCATCAAAGGAATCTTTTTAGATCAACTATACTTATTAGAGCTATCTATAAAATGTTTTCGATAATTCAAATATTCAATGTACCAATTATCGTTGTAGAGAGAGGATTTAAAAAAAGTAATTGGAACACTCAAATTTGAAACTGACTAAAAGTGGAATATTATAAAGTATTATAGTGGAATTAAAGAGGATGTTAATTTTCATTTGGTATTGGACATATGTTATCTGCGTTATTATATATCATATAAAAATAGGAATTTCACCACATTAATTTCATTAATGTGGTCTCTATATATATCTATCTTGCACAAAAAGATAAAAAGAGATGGTCTTACATTGTATATGGTAGGTTGTGGAATACTTGACATGAGTTGATGATTTCTGAAATGCTAGAAAAATGATAGGTAGATTCTGTTACGAGGTTTCAGATAGGAAATAAAGTTTTCATGAAATATCTGGTAAAAAAATATAAATCTATCTATGTATACTTCTTGGTTGTGAATTCTCAGGGTCGATCTTGTGCATGAATTGGTGGGGAATAAAATAGTTCCATACCTATATAAGGGTATTTTAGGAAAACCCAATGTGAATTAGTGAGGGATCAAATGATAGGATGGTGTGATGAATTATAATTAATAGGATTTTTTGTTTTTCCTATGATGGTATGTCCAAGAATCAGTATATATTTTATAATAAACACACTCAATCCACATGTTTTTCATGGATTTAAATGTTCATATATATATCTATCTCCAGTGGAAGAGATAAAATAGAATGTAATTAATGGGTTCCCCAGAGAGAGGATAGATTATAGTGACCCATACTTTTTCATACAAAAATATTACATCTATTTAGATGTATATACAATAAATAACACAATTATACACACCTAAGAACCATAAAGGTTTATTTAATTTGAAATATCGTATTTTATATAGGATCTTCATTATATCCCATGATGTTATTTATATTAATACCCTTCAGGATATATCATATTTAGAACCATTCATTAAAACTTTGGGAAGGAAAACATAATAATGGGTAATCTTAAATGATCAGTCCAGGTTACCATAAGATATATCAATAAATGTTCCTATGTAAGAATAACGGTATGACATCATGATTATAACCAAATAAATTCATACTCAATCAATTAAATATCTTTAATCATTAGTCAGGGAATAAACCTTTATCATAAAAAAATCATAATAGTGTGGAATCATAAATAATCAATCATAATCAATGATATCATATCATAGAAATATAAATGTGGTAAAACTAAAATATTATAACATTTTAAACACATATAAATAGTAAACTGCTCACTCATTAATATAAGAAGATGAAATCAGGTCCTCAAATAAAATTATAGACAAGAAACCGGGTATATAGATTAACATAAGGTTACGAAACCATGTCCACACATCAACTTAAGGACATAAAACTTTCTCCTCAAATAAAATCATGAACATGAAATCATGTTCACACATTACATAATCATCTCATGAGTTATCAGTCATTACCCAATGAATTATAGGTAAATATAATTATGGGCCCTCCCATTACATTAACATAAATAATAAATTTGTCAAAACATCATAAAACATTATTCAATTCATCATATCATAACTAGTAGTAAGTAAATGGGTTTCAGTCTATAATTTAATCATAGAGTAACTTATTCCAAAGAAATGGTTTTCATAAATACTTTATAATAACATAGATAACCCTTAAAAATATACAGGATTTGAATAATCATCCTTGAATTAAAATCATTACAATCAATCCAGATAAATAAAATGTATGGTATCATAAGATCATATCCCTAGTGAAGTATAATAATCCTAAAATTATGTGGACATAGAATAAAAATACATTTAAAATATATATGAAAATTTCTTTTAAAAAATATAAAATATCCTTTTATAAAATTTTAACTCAAAAATACTATAATATAGGTAAAACTATTTTCTTCAAAGATAAACAAGGATTATTATAAAATAATTCTCAAAGAAAATAATTTTCTTGAAGTTTAAAAAAAAAATCAGGTCATATACATTAAAAGAAAACATTCCTTTCACACTCTTCTAAAAAGTCAAGAATAACCTCTTTGAAATACATTATAAAACATAATTTTTAAAAATAAAAATTAAATAAAAATTAAATAAAAAACTAATTATTTAAAATATTTCATTCCTAGGTATGAAAATTCACAAAAAATATCAATGAATATTTACATTGAGAAAAAGTATATCGGTCAAATATGAAATAAGGTTTCATTTTCACAAAAAGGATTTTCTTGATAATTTTATATATCTAAGAGAAGAAAATGAAAATGATATAAAAATTTATATGAATAAAAACATTATAATAAAATATAAAGGGGTTTAATGTATAATATCTATATAATTTCCCTCAATGTAAATTTAGCATAGATAATCTCGAAAGAAATGAGATTGTAACATTAACATTTTACTATTTGATAATGTCTAAATCAAAAACCTCATGAAAGAGAGAACCTTATAAGGATTATTAAATCCATAAAATATTTATGAGTAGAATAACAAAGGAAAATTATGTGAAATATATATTCAACATAAAATAAAAAAGTGGTGAATACGAAATATGTTGCAAGGAAACAAAAATAATATGGGAAACCATTACTTCAAGTCTCATATCATTTCCTACACATTAAAATATTCATTATAATAAATATATATTATAAATACATTAAAACACTATTCATAAATAGAATATTATTTTTTATTCCATTATAATTTTAAATTAAACTTTTATTAGCAATTTTTTCATTCAAATTAATAATCAGATGAGAACTTTTCCATTTTCCATGCATGTTATAGTTTGATGGTTCAAGTACATACTCCATAGTCATGGCTTTATAATATATTTAATATGAACCACAATATCATTATTTTATTAATTATATACACTTTTAAAACTACTCAAAAAAATTTGATGAAACATAACAACATTACTTTTTGGGGATGGTGGTCCATACGTATACATGAGTGATGTTTCCACTTTTCAGTGGTTGGAATTAATGAAAGGAAAATAATAATTCACCTTTATAGAATTATTAATATATAATAAATTTCATATATATTCTAAAATTATATTATTATTACCATCCATTTAAAATATAAATTATAAATTAATAACATTACTTTGATAAATATGGCATTTTACACATATTCATGAGTGACATTATCATTTTCCAATGGATGGAAAGGTACAAAAAGGTAGATAAAATATTATAATTCAAAAATAATAATTATCTCATATATATCATATAAAAATTTAAATATAATTTAATAACCCATAATGAAATATAGAGATGTGAAATGAATTATATCACCATTTGGAGGTAGTAGTCCGCACGTAAACACAAGTTATACATTCATTTCACATTTGATTAAAAAGAGGTGGAAACTAATTGATACAATGTCTTAATAACAATGAAATATATTTAAGATAATTATTTAATTATTTTATAATAGATACCATTTATTTAGATAATGAGGAAGGATAAGTAAATTTGAAAGTACTTTGTTAATAGTTATACCTCTTTGTTGAGAAATCTCCTTTAGATTAAACATTAATCCTTGAAAGGATGGTATTCTAATCAGACAAGTACCTATGGGACATAGGGAGAGATATTATGAAGGGGTTATTTATTTTTATGGCTAATATATCATTTTTATTATATTTAATTATGAGAGAAGAGGGGGTTTCATTTTATAAGTGGGGGAGAGGATACACTTGAAATATCATAAAATATTAAAAATATAATATTGTATTATTCATTGGAAATTATTCCCAAAGAACAAAGATCTAGAGTTTGGGTAATATCCAATCAAAATATTCCCATATAATAATAATTAAATCATTTTAATTTGAAATCATACCCTTTTATCTTTCATTAACCCCCAGAAAATCCATTTTTAATCATAACCACGGTAAACTATATTTACTGATTTTTTTACTATTCATTATGAAAAAATTAATATGGCCTCCTTAATAAATTTTTACAATATAATTCCAAATATTTATAACATTTTATTAGTTTAAATTCCTATAAAAGGAATAAATTACATTTAAAATAAACCCACAAAAGGCATCGAAAATGATTTTCTAGAAAAATCATTTTTAAGTATAGAAATATTTTTATATTGACATTAAGGATAATTTTGATTAAAATGACATAAAGTAAATTATTTTTAATCAAAAGGAAATAATTAGATTTTAAATTCAATTCAAAACAAAATGGTAATTTATAAATAATTGATTGAAATGATTGTATTCCATAAAATTGGGATTTTTTTTACTATTAACTAATAAATTAATTATTTTATAAAAAAATAATTATAGAATAATTTTGATATACTTATTTCAAGAATTATACCCTTTTATAAGTTAATATTTAATAATATTTTTTAAATAAATTATCATATCTACGCACAAAATTTAATAAAAACCATTTTTTTAGAAATCATATTTTTGAAGGATGAAATGAATTTATAAGAAAATTGATTACTAATGTATTATAGATTAATTAATAATATTTATAATATTAAAAATTTATAAAAAATGTGGTTAATATTAATTACACCAAAAATTTAATTCCTATATAAAAATGGTATACTATATCACAGATCAATTAGCCTTGAGGTTACATTCAAAATAAGGTATTAAATACTTTTAGATTATTTTAAACTAATATATATATATATATATAATCTCATTTTGTTACATTATAACCCCCTTAAAATTAATTTTACCCATGAAATTATATAACTCTGATATAAACATTGATAATATCTCTATTTTATCACATCCTTAGGTTCCCATGTATATTCTTCAAATTTATGATATATCAGTAGAAGATTAACATTGTGAATAATATTATTCCATAGAACATTATCTCTATAATACAATAATTCTACTTGTTTTTTCATAGAAAATATCATTCTCCTATTGTAAAACCTCTGAGTTTTGTACATGTGATGAATCATGTATGTACTTCCACAATAAAGATATAAGTAACCCAAGTGAACTTAAGAGATGTTAAGTGTACACACTAAATGATAAGATACAATCCATACTTGACCAAGAATATCTATGTGATGGATATATATAAGGATTACCATTTAATTATTTTTGAATATCATAACCTTATTCCATGGAGAAATTCATCTTAATAACTTTTTGCAGACATTTAATTCTAGATCTCAGTGGTGGTTGTTAGCATAAATCTTTTTTGACTCCAAACTACCTCTATGTTCTTTTGAATAGATCTAAACACCTCTAATATTTCCTAAAAAAGAATAGTTCCTAATATCTTTCATTCTATAAATTCATCTTAACATGCAAGAATTATTCACTTCTTTCTATTGAAGGATTTATAAGGAGTCATATGAATGCTCAAGTGAAAGCCATTAATATAAGAAAAACTTTAATTAAGGAATATGTTTATCCCAAAAACATTTAAATTCTAGATAACATGATGTCAACATATCCTCCACTATATGAATAATCCTCTAAAACTAAACTTTTATCTAAGTATAATATGTATTACTGAAACAAAACTATTTATATAGAGCTATCTAAAATATTCACCATAACATTGAGGTAAACCTTATATATCGATCAAATATAGTAGAATATGGTAGTCTATAGAACCTGGCCACTTAAATAATATATATACTCTAAAATTGATAAAGAGAAAATCCCCTTTTATATCAATTAAGTATTCTGATTTTATAACACAATTATCTAGAACCCAAGATTCCTTTTTTTACACTAAACATTTTGGTTAGTCTGACGACAAAATAAAAGGTGATGTTTTCATGTTTCCATTGTGGTATAGGTAATGGTTGTAACATCCCCATAAACATAAATCTCTCAGCATAAAAGTGATGAAATACCATGAAGTGAGATATATACATAGAAACATCCCTTTACATGTTATCCCACAAGAAATACTCTTTCTGATATCTATACATATTTATACTTACCGAATAAATAGATTATGATGAACTATGAGCATAATCCAATAGTTCCTTCAATTCTGGTATTGATGGGACACATACACGGTTCTTGTACATTATAATTTTATAATAAAAAATTTTGATCATATAAACATTTCCCACCACATTTTATAGATCCTTATATTTATTCTTCACCTTTCTAATGTTAACATGGATAGATTATTGAACACTCATTTGAACAATATAAGTTTTCTCCCCTTCCTTTAATATTTCAGGTTCCACCTTTCAAAATTAAATAAAATTGAACCTTTTTAATCCTTATCATTGATATGATAGAATTATATTTATTACTCAAAGTATCAACTACCTTGTTTTCTTTACCATGGTGGTAATATAATAATAAATAATTGTATTTAATAAACTCCAACCATCTTATCTAGTGAATATTTATCACTTTATCAATGAATATATACTTTAAATATTTTTTATTAGTATATATGTTACAGCTTTATTCATAGGAATAATTCCTTTATAAATTTATTTCAATGATTAACACTACTAAATCCATGTCATGATTCATATAATTCATGATCCTTAAATTAGAATAATGCATAAGCTATCAAAATATCATTGTTATGATGAAATGTCCCAGTATATTCTTTAATAAATCATTATAGATCACAAAACCTACTTTGATGTTGGTTAGTGTGAGCATAGGTTCACTGAACAACCTTCTCTTTAGTTCCTTAAAATATTTTTATTTATAGTCATCTATCCAGAGGAAATTGGGCCCCCTATGAGTTATCGGGGTGAGTGTATTAGATAATTATGAGAAAATATTTAGAAAGAACTAATAATTTCATTCCAAATAAAAAACTATAGATCTCAACCAATATGGTTTTTCTGTTATAATATTCAGTAAATCCCACCATTAATGTATCCTCTGATATACCCTTCTTTGTAATTATATGACAAATAAATGATATTTTTTGTTTCCAAAATTCACATTTTGTAAATTTTTAATAAAAATTATTCTTCTTTACAGTCTTCTATAAAATTATCATGTGATATTCCTTTTCAAAATTTCACATGGAATATATATGAATATCATATATAAATACTACAATAAAATGATCAAGGTAATATATAACCATTATTTTCATTAAATCTATGAAGGTAGTGGGGGAATTAGTGAGACTAAATGGTATCAATATAAATTCATATAGTACATACATCATATAGAAGGACATCTTCAGTATATCCTCATTTTTATCCTTCAATTGATGAATTTTAAAATAAAGTTAAATCATTGAAAAGTATTGAGATATCTATATTTGAGAAAATATTTCATTAATATGGTGTAAATGATACTTGTTCATTATAGTGATCTTATTAAGTAATCAATAATAAATGTAAATTCTCATTGAGACAAATTTTTTCTTAACAAAAAGAATAAGTATAGCCCATGGTGACACACTGGGGAATATAAATCCTTTATCAAGATTCTCCTAGAGTTTATTCTTAAATTCCTCCAACTCAATCAATCCTATTATATATAGAGTATATAAAATAGGTGTATCCCCAGGTGTGAGTTCAATTGAAAACAAAAATTCATGATTTTGTTGAATACATGGAATATATTTTGAAAATTCATCATCATAATCATTAACAATATACATATAATCAATTTTGAATTTTTCCCCTAACCAATTGTGATAAATAACCCTCATGAATAGGTTGTAAGACCCCTATAACAGAAGAAATGTATATTATATATTCATCCTTGTGCTAAAATATGTTTATAATATTATTAGTTATATCAAATGTAATTTCTTTTTTCTATAAATATATAATGTATCTATGTAGATAAAGATAATGAATGATCGAAATCACATCTTGTTCCACTAAAGGAATAATAATAATAATATTTTCATATAGAACATTCTTACAAAATTAAACTTGAAATTCCTAACACTTGAGTGAAGGAAAAGTGTGCCTTATCCATCATGATCCACTTAAACAACTAACATACCCTAGAACCTTAATTGGTCTAGTAGTTATCCATGTGGATTAGAATATTTAATTAGATAATGACCATATTCCCCACACCGAACTCATTGATCTAGAAATGGTACATTATGGTGTATATTATTTTTCTCCATATAACTATTCATTTTTCCTCCACAATAACATGTAGTATTCCACTATTTTTCATAGATAAAACATCTTACTATTCCTTTGATTCTTTTTATTTTGTTCTTATGCTCACATTATAAACATATAGGAAGCTAAATCTTCTTTCCTCCATGGTCTTCATCAAATTAGATCACATGAAACTTCATTTACCTCTTATTAGGTGTGTTGGAAAAATATCCCATGTTAAGGTTATTAACTCTATATCATGATATACTATTAGTAATAATCATAATGTTTCATATTCCAACTATCATTTCATTTTTACCATTGATAAAATCATTGAATTATAAGTCAAATTTATCATTAACATGGTTCCCTCGGGTTTTGGTCATTGAGTAATACCAAAAATCATTATGTGAGTAACATTAATTACAGTGAAAACCCATATAATCCTGAAAAAATAATTTTTGTGATATCTAAATCATAAAACCATATTTTCAATCTATAACACATTAGGTATAACCAAGGTTGTTCTTGGTCAAAATATAATCAAATCCTTCAAAATGTTTTTTATTGAAAATGTAAACTAACCCACACATATACCCTAGGAATGTCTCACCATATTTGAAATATTATCCTCATTAATCATACACTAGTGGTGGTTGAGTTAATACCCAATCCTTACAATTCATAGTTATTACCACTAGGTTTATTGGTGGAACAATAATATCCACTAACTAGTTTCAGATAGTGATTCCTTTTGTTAGGGAACCTCACTAATTTCTTTACCATAACTTACAATTTTATCCTATTCTTAGGCTTATCCTAAGGGTTATCACTAATGTTTTCTCATTATATTGTCCAAAAATAACTAAACCTTTCTCTTATACCATCTTTAGAAACCCATAGTTTTCATAAATAAATATTAAATATTATTATATGGATATATAATAAATAACATAATTATACACTACCCATGAACTATAAAGGTATCATGCTTTTAGTGACTAGATACATTAAGAACCTTATTTTATAATTTATCTTAATAACCTCCCATAATGATCATTATATTAATACCTATAAAGAAAAATCCCACTTACAACATTAAATAAAAACCTAAGGAAATCATAGGAATGGGTGAGCTCATATATACAATAATTGTATGCCCAATACATATCAATCAATGATTATATTTGACCATAATGATATGAGAACATGATCATAAGATAATATATTTGTACACAATTAGTTAAATATCTTTAATCATGAGTCATAGAATAAGTCTTTGTCATAAAAAAGAAAAAATTCTTAACATTATGGAATAACAAATAAAAAATATGGATATATGGGAAAATATCTTAAACATAGGAATATGGAACAAACAAAATATTATAACATTTTGAACATGTATAAATAGTAACATGTTCACCAATTAAGTTGAGGAAATGAAATAAGTTCTTTATATAAGCATATGGAAATGAAACCAGGATCACGTATTAACTTATGGATAGGAAACTAGTACCACGCACAAAATTATGGAAATGTGACTAGGTGCATTATTTATATTGTTGATAGGAAATCAGTTTCACTGAGAACATAATTATCTCATGAGTTTTCCATTATACTAAATTCATTGGAAGGATATATATAATATCATGCCCACAAATCACATAACCTTAAAAATAAATGTTCCCCAAATCATAAAACATTCATAATATCATCATTTCATAACACCTAGAAATTAAATGGGTTTCATTACATCATTTCATCATAACATAATAATAAATGTGTTTCATAATGATTTCATTATGACGTAGTTAACCCACAGAAAAGAAATGGGTTTAATATAATCATACTTGAATCATCATCAGGATAAGCCATCTAGAAAGATAATGTGGTTGTTATCAAAAGATCATATCCCTAGTGAAGAAAAATAATGGTTAAATGATGTAGATTTATAATTAAACAAACCATCCAAAGATCATCTGCACCCTTATTTGAAAACATAGTAAAATACACATTTATTTTGATAACATTAAAAATAAATATTCCCAAAATATTATAAAAATAAATTTAATTGAAAATTACCAATGGAACTATAAAATTATGATTTAAATAAAATAATGTTCATGAATGTGGGAAAATCAATTCATGATTTACAGCTTAATAGAAAATATTCCTTCCATACTTTTGTAAAAATATAATAACATGTTTAGGAAAACAAATTATAAATATTAATTTTAAATAATTTTAAATTGAAACAAATTTAGTGAAAATTAATTTTTACAAATATTAATTTATAGGTACGAACATTCATAAAACAATTATGAATAGTATGGACATGGAAGAAAATCTTCATCGAACAAAGATGAAATAAGGATTGATTTTTATTAAAAACATTCTCTCAATAATTTTAAGTATTAAAGGGAGTAAAATGGTACTAATACATAAAAAAATATTAATAACTATAGGAAAATAAAATATATGGTTTATAAAGGATAAGATCCAAATAATTTCCTTTAATACAAATATATCATAGACAATCCCAAAAATAAATGAGATTATAACATCAACCCATTATCACTATGGTAATATCTGAAACAATATAATCATGAAAGTAAAAACCTTAGATATATTTTTACATACTAAATATTTTAATGAGAATAATTATAATGTATATTTATGGGTAGTATATAAACCAAACCAAATAAATAATTTTTGAATATGGAATATGTCACACAAAAATAAATGTGATATGAGAAACCCTTACTTTAATTATTATCTCACATCGTACGTGTTCAAATATCTTGTATAATAAATACAGATTTATTATAGATATATTCCATAATTATATTCATATATAAAATCTTATGTATCTATTCTTTATCATTACCAATTATCATTTTAATAAATTTTTCTTCATTAAAATTTACAATTGGGTGAAAGCTGGTACATTTTCCAAGCATGTTTTAATTCGATTGTTTTGGTACTTATACCTTAATAATGGTTGCATATTCTGCATAATCCTAATAACTAAATAATAAATTTACTCATTATATATAATTTTATAACCATTTATATAAATTCTTTTACTAAAATTAATTACATCACTTCATAAAGACGGTACTTCGTATGTAAGCATGAGTGTTGTTTCTATTTTTCAATAATTAGAATGAAACAAAGTTAAATAATATTTCATATTTACATAATAATTATAATAACATAAATATAATATATATTCATGAAATTAATCCTTATTACAATCCATTTAAAATGGAAATGAAAAACAAATCACATCGGTTCATAGAGATGGTAGTCCACACATACACATGGGAAACATTATCGTTCTCCAGAGGTTGGAAAGGTAAAAAGGATGAAAATATATTATTTTTAAATAATAATAATTATTTCAAAAATATTATATATAAAAAACAAAATCAATTATAATAACCATCCATTAATTATGTCCATTTAAAATGAATCATATCGCTACATGGCAGCGGTAGTCCGCACTTAAGCATGAGTGATACTTTCATTTCTCATTTGATGGAATGGAGGTGTAAAATTGTTGATCAATAACTATAATAAAAAATAATTTTCTTTATTATAATTAATAAATTATTTTATAATATAAAACATAGTATTAGATAAGGTGTAAGAAGAAATAAAATTTAATGAACTTTTTTAAGAGTTAAGCCTCTATGTTGAGAAACCACCATTTTTACAACTTAGGCCATGAAAACATTTTACTATGATCAATACAATACATATATAAAATATTTAGGGGTGTTGAAAAGTTATTAGGGTAAGTATCCACTAATCTAGAAGGATAATTAAGTTCAAGTAAGTGATAATAGGGGGTGTCCTTTTATATATGGGGGAGAGGACAAACTTGAAATTTCGTAAGACTAAAACATAATAATGTATTATTCATGCCAAATGAAACCAAATGAATAAGGATTTTTAGGTAAGATAATATAATTTGAAATATGGTCATAAAAATTTATTTATATAATTTTAATTTGAAATAATACCATTATCTATTTTTTAACCCCCATCATAAACTCATTTTAATCTTAACCATGGAACAAAATTAACATTTTTTTAATATAAATTATCACAAAAAATGTATATCGTACTCATTAAAAATTTTAGAACTAATGATTCCAAATTGAAATCCATTTTATCAAATTAAATTTCTATAAGTTTTAGAAATCAATTTTAATATAAAACCATATAACATATTAGAAAACTATCTTCTAGAAAAATAAATTTTTATGTATACAAATAATTTTATTTGATAATTGTGAAAATACGGATTATAATGACATAAATTTTATTTTTTTAAGAGGAAAAAATAAAATTTTAATATGAATTCTAAACATAATGGGACAATATAAATACTTTAATTGAAAATATATATTTCTATAAAATCGGTAATGTTTACCATTCATTGTAAAATTAATATTTTTAGAAGAATCCCAAAATTTCACCTTAAACTAATTTTTATATGATAAAAATGAAATTTATATTTTTTTCATAACATATAATTTCACAATGTAGTGTAAATTTATTATAATATCTATGCATAAATAAAAAATTAGGAAAACATATATTTGAATAATAAAACAAGTTTAGTGAAAACAGAGTACTTATTTATTATAAATTAAAATATAAATTTTCCTAATATAATATATTTATATTTATTTGTCACAATTGTTATATTCTTTTTTATACCTCTAATTTAATGTCTATGTTGTAATTTTATATTATATAATGGTTCATTTAGATTCGAGGTTGTGCGTAAAACAAGTTATCGAATACTTTATTCTTATTTAAAAGGAAAAATTATATCCATAATCTAAAGGTGTTATATAAATTATGTGATTTAGTGTGAACTTTTAAAGGTTTCGATGCTAGGGTGAATTCCAGACACATATAAGTGAAGGATTATGTATCATATCTGCAAAATTTGTTTAGTTGTCACTATTTATCCTATATAAATTAGAATCAAGACACACATTACATTTTAAAGAGGAAAATATTAATACTACTATATGGTTCTTGATAAAATAACATCAAATGTGAGAATTATATATAATATAATCACTTATATGGATCAGGTTATAATTTTAGTAGATTATTTTTAATGGAACACATCCCTCGATGCATTTTAATAGTCATACTAGATAGACCTTATACCTTAGTTTATTAAAGTCATGTGTTGAGGACTTTGGTGTTGTATAGTTTAAAGCCATGCATTAAATACTTTGGTACCATATGATTTAGGGTCATGTAATGAAGAACTTTTTTACCCCATATAGAGTTACTCAAAGTATTTCTTATGTATTTTTTATGTATGGTTATATTAGTAGAGGCTATGATGCACTCTACATCTATTTTAATGAGGTATTATACTATATTTGAGTAGACCTTGTGTATGACGTAAGTGCCCACCCATTTATGTTCCAATGTTTAATGGTTATTCTTTTGTATAAATGGAAATAACATAGAGAATACCAATTCCACATAGATTAATTATCATTGTAATACCTTCTTGAAAAACACAAATACAAACTAATTTTTATAGATTCCAAGGTTATATAATTTTGAAAACTTATTCTAATCAAGGGGTTCCAACTCATCAAGATGAACATTAGTTACATAATGATATATCAATGGATCACAAATATAAATTAAAATAAATTTATAATTACAATTCAAGGGGTAATACTATATTCATATCATACACCAGTGAATATGTGGTACCTTTCATAGAAGTATGTGGGGTCATATTATAAATCTAAAAAGCGTGATGGAGCTTGTTAGGCTAGGAAATTAGCTATTAGCTTACTATTTTTTGAATAATTTTTTACAATGTCATAATGAATACACATATATATATATATATATCCATTTTCAACCATAACATAGTAAGATTATTGATTGGATTCGATATGGTTCTTCAAATAATTTTTCTTCAAGTCAAATCCAAATAGGTTAGTCCCATTTTACATTAGGTTTTCATGATAATATCCAAATCATATAAAGATATATGACATCAACAAGTTGATCAAAAACATTTTTATGAATTATTTTTTTATACAAACATATCCCATTACAAAATGAAATTGGTAGTAGTAGGAATAAACTATAATAGAATAACATTGTTTATATGGTATGAACAAATTACATTTATCCCTTAAATAGAAAATGGATAGGATTATTTGGTGATGTGAAATAACACTATAGTTTGAAAATTAATTAACATTTATTTGAAATTTTTGAAACATTTTGGAGAACTCCATAGAATCACGAATCACTAACCATAATAAAAATCCACAAATTATAGTTTTTTTTTGAAAACCATGATTCATGATGGGTGAGCAGTACTAGCACCAAAATAGATTTCTTGTATGAAAATTAAAATCTCTCATCCCTCAAATAATATAATGAAAACCACAAAAAAATCACATTTATGTAAAACTTTATGGTAATTTGGATTTTGTAATAGAATTAATTTATATCCCTTCAATAGATTTAATCTTTTCTAGATCAATCTTTTAGAATAACTCCATTATAAATATATTTAACTTTGGGAGATATTATAATTGTTTTTACATCATATGAAAAAGAGAAGGGATAACTATTAACTATATTAATATCAATTTTATTGATTTCCTCCATATATGTATGAATAAATAAAGATACCACTCTTTGGTGTGTGATTTATGTAAACTAATTTTCCAAATTTTGATTTGATATAGTGGTGACCAGATTGGTTAATGCATCTTTTAATGCATTTTTTGAGCATAAAATGTGAAATAATTTCATATATAAAGCAAATTAGGATATAAATCATTAAATTTAATCATTTATTTTGTTAAATACTATTTCATGATGGCATAGTCTTCATTACCTATCATATATTTATGTTGGGAATATATATTGATGTTTAATATACTAAGTATAATCCTTAAGGTTGTCCCTAAAAATAAAATGAGATCTTGGTATTCTACCTCATTATTGGTAGACACCATTTAGTGTATTAAATATTAGGTAAAAAGTTATTATTTTAGATATATAAATATAATCTCTAAACCAACAATATTGAGTTTCATGTCCTCCATTTATTTCCTAGTTGGTGTTTGGGAAGCATTAATGAAATACATTTCCTATGTCTATGAAGATTCATTGGTAGATAAAAATACATAATCAAGGAGTCACATGTATAATAAATATTATTTGGGTTAAGGGTATGCTACTAAAAAATATATTAATTTTTTCATTCATTTCCTTTTGGGATAAAAAATAGATGTTATATTTTTTATGGATGTCAACCATTCATTATAATCATCTTTTTGACATAGGATGTCTAAGATTTTTGTTCAATGAACCCACATGAGAAATCAATTGAATATAATGTTTTTTTTAATAATAGTGAATATAAAATACAAAAAACATTTGTGTGAAATAATTACTCTTTGTGTTGGTGTATTGGATTTTAACTTCAAGCATCATTATTATAAGTTAACATAAGATATTTTTATTACATGTGTTATTACTCTGGGAAAGGATGTAACGAAGGGATCAATTAATGTTTTCCAGATCATGTATAAGGGGATGAACCTAAAAATGTTTTATTTCAATAAGATAGAGTATAATATACTTCTTGTGATAATCAAAATCTCTCTAAATGTCTTCATCTAATGGATAATTTTATCATTTTTATCAATTTTATATACTGAAATTATTTTATATTGTGTATGGAATTAAAATTACTTATGTTATATAGGAACACATAACATCCTCTCAAATATAGAATATTTTAAGGATGGTGTATAACTAGTGTTTACCTCCTTTTCTCATGATAAGTATCAATATCATAGTGATAGACAGTGAAACTGTGAAAGTTTTAGGAATTTGATCTGAATGTATATTTTAGTGGTTCTATCATTTGGCTCTGATTCCACAGTATGAAAAAAACTTATTTAGTGTTTTATATTTTCTCATTTCATAAGTTATAATTTACTATGTGATCATATACATAACATTTCAATTTCCATAATAATATATTTAAAGATATCATATATGGAAAACTAGTAACTAGACCCAATATTCATTAAACCAAATGGTATTACTCGGTATAAGTTTAAGGAAATATATTGAGTTTATTATTTCATCGTGTTTTAATAATAATTGATGGAGGTGGAATTATAAATCAAATAAAACAATAAGTTAGGGAGATTACCTCTTCTTTATACAACTTATTTTGGTTTTCTCCAAAAGGATTCTTATAATAGATTTATGACCAAACTAATACTTCTAGGATAAGAGTAAGGAAGTAAGGAATTTATTTAATACCCTGTAATTCCATGAATATTTTTTAAAAAAATTAAATGGGATTATTTTGAGACCGGGCTCTTAGACGGCATGTAATTCTGAGGCCCGGAGTGGCTGGAACGTATGTTTGAACTATTTTTTAGGTTCGTTAAATAATATTGTGGGTGGATTTTTTTTAATTTTTAAATCAATTCCCATATCAAAAATCAGAGGGAACCATTGAACTCAGTGCATTGGGATTCACCTAGAAAGGGCCTAATGTTGGATGGCACGGGCCAACAGTGGAAAATAGTTTTTTGATGTAAATAAAATAATTAAGTAACAATTATTTTATGTTCAAATTCTTGTTACTCTTAAACGATAACTCAGATTTGAAATCTGGGAGTATCGTTGAGCTCATAAGGTTTTTTTTTCATTAGGAAGAGCTTAACCTCGACCATCTCGGGTTTAGGGTGAAAGATATTTTTTCAGACATTTTATGAAAAATAAAATAAAATTAAAAGTTTATTTTATTAAAAAAGTTGTTTCTTTCCAACGCAGCGATGAGCCAACTGTTTCATTCCATAAATGAAATAGCATAACCACTATTTAACTAAAGTGTAATAGAAATTTCAATTCATAAATTAAATAGCATAATAATTCGATGACTAACCGTAACAAAAACATTGTGACGTGTTTCTATTTTAATGAGATAACGGGATTGGAGAAACATATCTAGATCTAGAGTTCCTCTATAGAATGACAAAGGAATCCTCTCCAATGTTGAACGCCAGTGAATTTGAAAAAGGCGAAGACACCCTTGAAGAATGAATATGGGATCAAAGATCGATGAATTCCAACGACTTCAAATGGATTTTGAATCACCGTGGACGGATCGCCACCAACAACATGCCTTCTGTCTGATCAAAGATTCTTCATATAGGGGTTTATCTTTTTTAAGAATTTTGAATGCCCCATTCTTCATTCTAAAACAATGAACTTGGATTAACCCACAAACATGTTGATCTGTGGGTCGCTTGTTCTTTTGGGAGGGTGTTTTATCTCAAGTTTTTCATTGTGTTATTTGGTGATCGAATCTTAATCTACACTTTCCATGTTTCAAAAATTATAATGTGGAGGAATAGGTACAACACAAACAATTCCCCAATTTCTTTGTCTTTCATCATTCTTGTAATCTTCATGAATGCACCTATGAATCAGAGGCAAGGAGACTTTGAGTTTGTAGTAGGGAAGATAGCGACCTGAGAAGTCTAGAGGTGTAGATAGTTTGAGAAATGAACCATCGGAGCGGACCCGGTGGTCCGCAAAAGAAACTGTCAGTGCACCAGCACCAGTGGCGGTGCCGGTGACCGGTGGTGGCACGCCACGATGGTGCGCCGAAGTGTAGGATATGGCTATATGTGGCCATGGAGGTTTAAAAGATTCCTCTGACAAACAGTCTGACAACTGGAGGAGGCGAACGCAGCCACCTGGCCACGTCGGAGGGGCGACCAGTGGCTGCGGGCCACGGCGTGCACTGGAACGCAGTCCAGCAGGGACTGCGTGCGGGATGGGGGTGGTCAACATCAGTCGGCCATGTGGAGGCATATTTTGGACGCCTTCTAGAATCCTTTCAGGAGAAGAACTGGCCCGCATTGTGGGATGGGCCACCCTGCTGGCCAGACCTGTGGGCCAGCGGGTCAGGTCAGACCGGGGTTGGAACTGGCTGAGGTCGGCGGACCCTGGTCGGGTCAGGGGAGCCCGGACCGGGTCGGGTACTGATAGTATTTCCTTCCATACATTAGATTATACATGTGTGAGCTAACATTACCTTGTGTATAGATTCCTTTGTTTCCTTTCCCTTATGATTCGTAATCCCTACTGAGTATTGGGTTACTCACCTTTGCACAGGCTCTGCCCACACATTTCGTGTCTGGTACAGATGATAGGTGATTCAACAGAGACTATGGTGGCCCGGTACCTGGTGGTAACTAGTGAGAAATGACAGGCATGACATACTTCTACAGCTTCCAGAAGCCACTCCTTGCCTACCCTTCTGTTGGGGCTCTCATATGGATGAATTTTTAGAGATCTTTTGTACTTTCCTGTTTTTAGTTTGTCTTTTATTGGGTTTTTATTCTTGACCATCTGACTTACATCTTGTACATTTACTCAGTGGTTGTTTAGTGGCATTCATGTTATCCTATCCATCATTTTTGGAACTAGTTTTGTGTGTGTGTGTGTGTGTGTGTGTGTGTGTGTGTAGGTACTCAGGAAAATTCCTCCCATTGGTGGTATAATACCTTCAGTGCTAGTCCCTAGCCCCTGGCCCCTGGCCTTTAAGAGGCGGTCTTGGGGTAGTCACGGAACGAGCCCTAGGGGTAGGGTCATGAAAAATTAGTATCATAGGGGGTAGGTTATACCAGAATAACTAAGAGTCTATAAAATTTTGATGGGTTCAATGGTGTTAAGTGTTTCAGGTTTAGCTTTCAGGCCAGGGAGTCCAGTGTTGGTGCGGCGACTAACGTATCCAAACACTAGGACCCTAAATTTTTCTTTCCAACTCGGTAGATGAAAATAATAGTTGCAAGAATCATTGTATGTTTTCTCGTGATCTCTCTGAGTCATAGTCAGCTCACCAGGTATAATCTATTAATCTTGATTTATCTTGATGCCCTTCAGAATTCCTCCATGTATATAGACAGCAATTATTCCAGTTTGTGACCACGAGGATGGTCCACAGAGTGATGAGGATTTGGTATAAGGACTATTTCTTGAGATGGTACCTCTGGGTGGTGTCCCAATGATACAACCACCCATTGGTCAGTAGTTACTACTGGCTCTGCCGGTAGAGGACACACGTAGGCTCAGTGCCTTACATGTGTTTTAGCAATAGAGACCCCTTAGGTTCTGAGGTGAGACCAACTCACAGGCGACTAAGGACTGGATTAATGTGGAGACTGAGGTTTCTATCTAGTCAGGGCACCATTGATCATATGGAGTTCCTAGCAGCGATCCTTCTACATGGTTCATCAGGGTGATATCGGGGTTTTGATTACCCAATCTTACAATGAGGTGACATTTACGTGGTCAGATCTTGAGAACCTTTCTGATAGAAGTGTTCCTTGACCTAAAATCCAATGACTATGTGTACTCAATAGCTTCTATAGCTTCGGTAGGATGACATGTCAGTAGATGAGTATTTATCGATGTGTATCGACCTTTCTAGGTACCTGATGAAAACAATATGACCAGTGCTTCAAGGCTGGACCTCCAAGAGAGATGTGTTTAGGGACATCTGAGCCACCACTATTCCTCTGTGCATTCCTTGTTACGCTAGGGTGATAGAGATAACCTTTGTGGTTGAAAATACTTTGGCTAAGAAGATAAATCCAGTGGATGTTAATAGTTGTAAAGTGGGAAGCCGACATTAGTCTCAATGACATGGATGTGTGGGATGTTCTAATAAGAGGTCCCAAGATAGGGGATTTACAACTCAATGATCATAGGGTGAGTCCAGTCGTCCTAGAAAGAAGTAATTCATTTCAAGAGACGGTAGGGGACATATCACTAGTGATTTTCCATCCCATCATGCTGAAATTGAAATTATGGATGGGCCACTGGGGCAGAGACAGTGATAGTAACAAATTAATCTATACGGTGGAATATGTTAAAGAATAGATGGGAGAGAATCAGAAGGTGGTATACATTTTGGTATGTTACAACCATCACCCCAATGTGGTCCACACTCGGCTCAATGAGCTGGAGGATAGAGAAAGGGGATAGTTGCATGCATCTATCCTAACCCACATGGTAGTGGTTGTTTTGTGGTTTTAGTTCCCATAAATAGTGGCAGAGTACAGGGACATCTTTCTAAAAGATGTTTCCAGGATTACCTCCTCGTATGGAGATGGTATTATGCATCATTCTGCACCCCGATATGGCACTGATATCAGCATCAATATAATGGATGTCTTTTACAGAGCTTCATGAGCTGGGGGTTTCGGTGGGATACTTATAGAGTAAGGGCTTAGTAAGACCCATTGTTCGAATTCATGTGTGGATTACGGGAAACTTTAACCAAAAGGTTGTGGAGAACGAGTACCCACTACCAAAGGGACGATGAACACAATCGACCAGTTGAAAGGGGAAGCCTTTTTCATGAACTGAAAGATTCTCATAGGATTTTTAGTTGTTAAGATAGAGTTTGAATAGTTACCTAATATTTAGTTGGTAGTGGTAGTCTTCGCACTGAATATGTAGTGACACTACCTTATGGGAGAATGATTTATCATCTAATCTGACCACAAGAGTCCCAAGTATATATTTTCTCAAAATGATCTGAACCTGAGATAGAAGTATTGGCTATAGTTCCTCAATTAATATTAATTTGATATATTCTATACTCGTAGAAAGGGGAATGTGGTGGCAGACACACTCAACAGGAGATCCGGGTTGTAGTGGTTGAGTGATGCGTCAGAGCAGTTGGTCACGATGTAGATATCCTTCATGGATGATGATGTAATATCCTACCTTCAGTTAATGGTTTTTACTCCCCAACTCTTACAGTTAGTTAGGGAGGCCCAGCTCAGAGATGTCAACTACAAGGCATGATGTTCTCAGTTTCCTACTCGACAAGATCTTAATGGATTTTCTATAGGTGGGGAGAATATCAGCCTTTTCAAAGATCGCACAGTAGTACTAGTGGAATTGAGAGAGGAGTTTTTGAGGGACTTACATACCTCCCCTTTGGTAGTACATCCTTGACTATCAAATATGTACCAAGATCTTCGACATATGTACTGTTGGACAGTTATTAAAAAAGTGGTGGCAGAGTTTGTTTCACAGTGTCTCACTTGTTAGAAAGTGAAGACTGAGCATCAGGTTCCAGAAATCTTAGACCAACCAATTGAGGTACCATAGTTAAAGTGGTATGGTACCATGATGGACTTCATGATGGTTTTACCATGCACATATAGGATCCACGATACTATCTGGAAGATCATTGACTGACTCACCAAGTCGGATAACATCCTACCCACCTGGGAGCAAGGATTGGTAGAGGGATTGGGATGCCTCTACATCTAGGAGATAATGCAGCTTTATGGGGTTTCTTTGATGATCGTCTCAGACCGCGATGATCGCTTCACATCCTATCTATGGAATGGATTACAGGATATGTTTGGGACTCATCTACACTTGATCATGGATTTCCAAACCCATACTAATGGTCAGATGAAGAGTACTATTCATGTGTTGGAGGACATGCTTCATGCTTGTATATTGGATTTTAGTTGTAGTTGGAAGGACCACCTACCACAGGTGGAGTTTGCGTACAACAATAGCTATCACTCCACCATTGTAATGTCACCATTCGAGACACTTTATGGGTGGCCTTACAGATCACCTCTATGCTAGAAAGACCCAGGGGGTCAGTACTCATGGGTCTAGAGTTGGTATGGGCTACCACTTAGAAGGTGCAGATCATCCAAAAGTGGATGAGGACTGCATAGAGCAGGAAAAAATATTATTCTGAAGGATATAGACGCCCTTGAAGTTTGAGGAGGGAGACCATGTGTTCCTTCGGTTCTCACCCTGATGGGGATTACGAAGATTTAGCTAGGATGACAAGTTATCTCTGAGCTTTATCGGCCCTTTCTAGGTTCTAAACAGAGTTAGTGAGGTGGAATACTGCCTAGATCTCCCCCCAAAGATTCAATGGGTGCATGATGTTTCCCACATGTCATAGATGAGGAGGTAGGTGCATGATCCATTGCACATCATCAACTAGGATGAGCTGGACATTGATGATGGGGCGATGTTTGCGGAGTTCCCAGTTGAGATATAGGATCGACATGAGTGGGTCCTTCATGGGTGGTTGATTCTATGGTGTGTGTTCAATACTACTATAGGAATCTCTAAGAAATCACATTGTAGCGGGGTGATCATATTCATTCTCAGTACCCCTTTCTGATTGATTAGCCCTTATTTTGGCATATGAGGATGTAAATCCCTAAAATGGGGGATTAATGTAATACCCAAAAATTCCATGAATTTTTTTAAAAAAAAATAAATTGGATTATTTCGAGACTAATATCTTATATAGCACATAATTCCAAGTCATAGAGTGGCTGGAATGTATTTTTCAACTATTTTTGAGATTCATTAAATAATCGTGTGATTGGGCTTTTCTAATTTTTAAACCAATTCCCATATCAAAAATCTAAGGGCATTATTGAACTTAGAGCATCGGTATTTCCCTAGAAAGGGCTTAAAATTGGTCGACATAGGACAACAATGGAAAGTAGTTTTTGGCCATAAATAAAATTATTAAGTAACAATTATTTTATTTTCAAATCATTGTAACTCCTAAACAGTAACATGGATTGAAATACGAGAGTACTGTTGAGCTCGTAAGGACATGTTTCCCTTAGGCAGAGCTTAACTTTGACCAATGCGGTTCGAGGGTAAAAGATAGTTTTTGAATGTTTTAATAAAAATAAAATAAACATAAAAATTTTATTTTATTCAAAATATTGTTTCGTTGCAACGCAGCGACGAGTTAACTATTTCATTCCATAAATTAAACAGCGTAACAACTCTCTAACTGAAGCGTAACAGAAACTCTATTTCATAAATGAAATAGCGTAACTACATGCTGACTAAGTGTAACAGATGCGCTATGACACAATTATCTTTTAATGAGATATCAGGGTTGGATAAACAGATCTAGATATGATATAAATCTGGTGAATGATGAAGGAATACTCTCTAAAGATTAATGTAGGTGAATTGGAAGGCAGAAAAGACACCCTTGAAGAATGGATTTGGGACCAGAGATCGATGAATGCCAATAGCTTGGAATTGATTGTGAGTCCCCAAAAATAGATTACCACCAGTAACAAGCCTTCCCTCTGATGAAAGATTCTCCATGTAGGGGTTTATCTTTTTTTATAATTTTGAATGCCCCATTATTCTTTCTAAAACAACAAACTCGGATCAACCCATGAATAGGTTGATCTGCTGGTCTCTTGTTCTGGTGGGAGGGTGTTTTATCTCGGGGTTTGAATTAGATTATTTGTTGATATAACTTTAATCTTCTCTTCCCATGTTTCAAAAACTCTGACACAGAGGAATTAGGCCAACACGAATAAGGCCTCGATTCCTCTGTCTTTGGGAGTTCTTGTGATATTCGTGACCGCACAGCCAAATCAGAGGCAAGGTGACTTCGAGGCTATAGTAGGGAATACGGAGACTCGAGAAGTCTGGGGCGTAGAAGGTTTGAGAAATGGGCCATCAGAGTGGACCTGGTGGTCCTCAGAAGATATTGTCGGTGCTAGTAGGAATTTCAATGACCGCCAGGGGCCATGGATGGGTGGAGGCACGCCACGACTGCACGCCGAGGTGGAGGCCCCGGCGATGCATTAGGGGTAACCAGAACATTGGTCGATGGTTGGCGGAGGCAGACAAGGCCACCGGGACATGTTAGAGGAGCAGCCTGTGGATGCGGGCTATGGGCAGTGGCGTGCGCTGGCATACGGTCCAGTGGGGACCATGTATAGGGTGGGGTCCAGCTTCATCTGGCCATGTGGGGGCACAAGCCAGATGCCTCCTGGCATCCGGGTAGGAGAAGAGCCCACCCACAGAGTGGGACGGGCAGGAGGTGGGTCATCCCACCTAGCGGGCCGGACCTGCAGCCCAATGTGTCGGGTTGGATCCGGACCCATGTCTGGTTGGTGGCCCCAGTTCGAGTCATTGGATCCAAGTCTTGGCTGGATCAGACCAGACCCAAACCCAACCAGCCACTTTTCGGGAAAATGGTCATAAATTTCAAATCGTACCTTCGAGTAACGATTCATTTATAGAATTGGAGCACTCGTGATGTGGCGGTTCTTTTGGAATTCTCTAAGGAGGCTTTCATGGATGTTGAAATTTAACGAATGGATTGACGAGTGGATTCTCCTGGAATCAAGCGCACTACATACGGGAATCCTTCGGCTGGATGAGACCCAAAGACTGCTAACCAATGGTTCTAAATGACCCTGCATGCCTAGATGATAAGCGACCCTATGTGGACTAGCTACAAGCGGCTCTTCGTGAACTACCTACATGCAGCTCTTTTTGAACTAGATAAAAGTTTCCCTATGTGGACCAGCTATGATGGCCTAAGTGGGGAGCCACTCTCTATGACCCAGCAAAGACTGATAGTCTTGCATTCCATACTTTAGATTATACCTGTGTGAGCTGACAGTACCTTGTGTATACTTTCATTTGTGTTCATTCCTTTTTGTTTCGGTATCCCTACTAAGTATTGTCTCACTCACCCCTGCACGGGATCCACTTGCACGTGTCGTGTCTGGTTCATACGACAGGTTCTTTGACAGAGACCTTGGTGGCTCGGGACTAGGTGGTTTCCAGTGAGATATGACAAGTAGAACGTACTTATATAGATTCTAGTATCCACTCCTTTCATACCATTCAGGTGGGGTTCACCTGCGGATGACTTTTTAGATATCTTTTATACTTTCCACTTTTCAGTTTTTCTTTTGATGGGTTTCTATTCTATCCCATTTGACTTAAAGTTTGTACCTTTACTCAGTGGTTGTTTAGTGGAATTTATGTTTTCTTTTCTAGATTTTTGGGACTTGGGTGGGTTTGTGTGTCCATATAGGTACTAAGGAAAATTCCTCTCACTCGTGGGATAATGCCTTCAATGCTAGTTCCCATCCCCTGGCCTTTGGGAGGTGGGATTGGGGTAGTCACGACACAGGCCCCAGGGGATGGGTCGTGAAATTTTATTTTGTTAGGTTTTTTCAAAACCAATGGGTTTTTAAAGTGTCAATATGATGGGGGGGTATCGGCCTTTTATAAGTGAGGTGCGTGGCACACTTGTAATTTTTAAAAATAAAAAGCTCTACCCACATTTATCACATGCCAAAAGGCTAAAAATGGTCCATTATAAAAATTAGAACATATACAGTTGAAATATTTCCCACAAATGGATTTTAGATAAATTCTTGGTCATTTTTAACCCGTATCATTTCAGTTTTACCCCTAGTAAAACCATTTTTACCTTAAATGTGATAAATAATTTTTTCTATTTTTACTATTCATTATGGTCAAACATTAATTGCAACGTATTAGATAATATAAATTATTCTAAATAAAAATATGAAATCCATTTTTCCAAATTACATTAATATAAGTGTAAATTTTTAATTAAAAATTAATCTCACAATCATGATGAGATAGCGGTTTTCCAAAGAGAAAGTGTTCAAATGCTTAAAAAGAAATATATCAAAATTTAATATTAAATTGATTACAATGGAATAAATTAGATTAATAGATATATAATTAAACTAATTTTATTTTTAAAAATATATTAAAACAATTTATATGTTTTTTAAAATCTTTACAATAAATGGAAATTATTAAAAAACCATTATTTCTTACTATTCATCGAAATATTTACCTTCTCAAAAATTTATCAAAAATTTACCCTAAGATAATTTTGATATTATTATTTCAAAATTGATTTTTATTTTATTAGATTAATTTTCTAAAAGTGTCAAATATTAATTTTAAAATAATTTTTAAAAATGCATTGAGAATAATTTTTAGAATAATATAATTTTTATGTATAAAATTAGATTTATTATTATCTCTTATTTAAAAAATTCATAAGATTAATTTTAAAATTTTGAATAAATATATAATATATAAAAATCATGAAAATCATTCACTAAAATTTATTTTTCAGTTTATTTAGTTAAAATACATTTATGTGCATAAAAATAGTTTTTTTCTGAAAAATAATTCATTTATTTTAAAAAAGTTTTTATTATAATTTCTAATTAATTGGTCACCAAAGATTTAATTTTATATACATGTGTTAACCATATATTATCATAATTTAATTAATATTATTCATACCCTCCATTCTAATGGCTAAGTGATAACTATCATATTAAATAATAATATTTTAATAGTATTTCACCTTTCCTTTAAACTCGGTGTTGCATGTAACGCACGCTAAACTAAATTTTTTGTGAAAAAAATATCAAAAAGTCTAAATTTAATCAAAAAATATATATTTTACCAAAATCTTGAGGTGTTACATTCTACCCCCTTAAAATTAATTTTACCCCTTAAATTAATCTCTTTATTACCAACAACTGAGGATGCTTATGCCTCATTATATCTTGTGGTTCCCATGTAACTTCCTCATGCTGGTGGTTTTTTCATAACACATTGACCCACTGAGAGTCTATGTTTGGTAGAACATTATCTATATGATCCAAAATCTCACTTGATTGGTCCTCATAAGAAATGTAATGCTCCAACGGTATTACCTCTGATTTTAGTGCAAGTTATGGATAAGGTATATACATACTCAGGAGATATAAATGAAATACATCATGAACCTGAGAGAGTTTTAGTAGAAACACCCAAAAAAAGATAATGTCTCGATACACCCAAGTTATTTTAGAGGGACCAATCTAACTAGGTAGTATTTTTTACTTCATTATTACATGGATAAATTCATATGGCACATTCTCACCAACTTCAAATTATAGATATCATGATGATTATCATCATATTCTTTCTATCATCATTGTTTTTTTCTTATGTGTTTCTGAATGGATCTAACCATATCTACCATGTAATCAGTTAACTCAGATCCCAATAGTATTCTTTTTAAAACATCATTCCATTATATTGTAATTATACTATTATTTCTATATATATCTTCATAATTAGCCATATGAATTCTCAGGTGAAAGCTATTATTGTGTGAAAATTCAACTAGAGGAAGGTATTGATCCCATCAATCTTTGAAATATATAGAAAAATATATTATAATATCCTATATGGTTTGAAATTTTCTCTAAAAATAACCATATTTGTTTGTACGATACATATTTTTGAAACATATCTCTATATCAAGGGCCTGCGGAAGAATTTTCCAAAATATGGAGGTAAACCATGGATCTTGATCAGATATAATAGAATGTTATACTTCATGAAATCCTTAACACTTCCTTAATTTATATCCAACAAATATTATCCAAATATAAATCATATATTATAGAGATAAATTTTGTTGACCTCATAAGGAGATCTATTATAACCCATGTAGAATTATTCACTTTAGATATTTTTGGGAGTCCAATGACCAAACCCCTAGTGATGTATTTCCATTTCTATAATAGTATCAATAAGGGTAGTGTAATCCTTTTATAACTTATTATATTATCCTTGAATTACTAACATGCTAATAATTTATATACTTACTAAAAAATATCTTTATTTACGGTTTCCCCCATAAATAATCTTTCATGTAGTCCATTGGTAAGCATTATACCCTTATCACCCTTCATTTGTGTGTTTAAGCCCCACAACATTTCTATATGCAAAAAGTTGTCACCCATCTTGAAGTTTATCCTTTTTCCAAAACTATATTAATAAAAACATTTCAAAATTTCTATAACCCATAATAACCTTAATATCAAAGATAATATAAACCATCATATGTCTATAAAAATTCCTTTCTCCTCAGAACCAAAGGGTTGTATTCCCATAAATGTGTCTCAAAAAATCATTAATCTTAATAAAATCATATCACATAAAACAATAGAATGGGTGTCTAAGACTATAAACTTATGTTCAATATTAAACTTATAAAACCATTATGTAATCCATAAATATTATGTTAATATTAAATAGAGGTTTATATGCTTCAAAAAATAACAAAATCCATATATGTTTCATGTTTCTTATAACGAAAATACCATTGGTCAAAAACTTATACAACATAATTCTGTAATAAAAATATATAAATACTTCAACCATTTTACTTTAATGATTTGTAAAAACATAGGTCATTCATTGGTCTAGGGGTTAATTCTTAGTTTAGGGTATTATATCATATAATCATAAAGTTCCTCACACATAATACATATAATTACTTGGTAAATCATTACTCCATGACCTTAATTTCCATATAGAAAACTTTTTCCCCTCTATTTGCGATATTATTCTAGGTTCTTCTTCCCACCTTCTTGATATATAGGAAGATAACTATTATTTCCTCTATATTTATTACCACATGAAATTTAATAAAAGTATGTATTCCTCTTATTTTATGTGTTAGTGATCTCACTTAAGTTTGTGTTGTTAATCATATATCATGATAGATGATTAGGAGTAATCTCACTATCTTTATCTCCATTCATCATCCAATTTGGTTTTTGAAATCACTGAATTGTATATAAAATTATGTGTTAACATGATTACTCCAGATTTCATCCATTGACTAAAACCACAAATCATAGCTTGAGAAAAAATAATCATAGTGGGAAACAACATAATAATGAATAATCACTTATAGTTTGTCTAAATAATGAAACCTTTTAAATCTATGCCATCTTAGGCTTAACCTAAGTAATTCATGGTTTTTATTCAAGTTATTCGTGATGGTTCATAAATATTTTGTTGATTTCCAAATCATATCCCCCCAGAGTGTCAAACAAATTGTGTAATAAGGCATGTTTTGATTCCCCAGGTGTCGATCAAGTCAATCTCAATGAACCATTTTTAGAGTTATTACCCATGGGTACCTTTGTACCAGATACACGTACACTTTTAGTATCCATACATGGGTGTAATTACACGGAAACCACTCACTCTATCTTTACTAAAAATTTTAGGACACTTTCCTATACTTTAACTCACCCTAAAACTTATCCTTATACATATCCCTATGAATATAATTAGAAATATCCCTAGGTATCTCAATAAAATTTTATCAATTGAGTTGAAAAGGTTTAACTAAACCTATACTTTGATACCAAATATAAAGACCTAAACTTTTTATACATATATATTATATCTTTTAGATGAATATTCATTACATTAAACAAACACACACATGATGATCTCAATGGTTTAGTGCCTTTAAAGACCAGACACAAAATATTTTTGTTTCTTGAAGGATATTAAAAATATCTGATAAAGATCTTCCCACAATGTACTCTTCTTAGGAATACCCTACTTAAAAACATTATTCATAACTTGGGGAAAGGAAACATATGAAAGGGTGAGCTCATATGCTCAGTAAAGGTAAACAATAGAGATATATAATCATAACATGATCATAATGCTGTGATAATATGAGCATAACATTAAAAAATTATACCCTATATATAAAAGATCATAATCATTACTCATGTAATAAAGGTTATCAGTTCATAATACATGAATGATAAAGAAATTAAAGAATATAAACCATGAGAATATAAAATTGGAATAAGATATAGATTTTGGGAATACAAATAAGCATAGAAAATAATTTCCTTAGTAGTTTAAGGAACATTTGCAAGACTATTAGGGTGGGTTGGGTTCACTACCCAAACCATCGTAGTAGTCAAGGTTCCCTCCCAAAACAATCATAGTGGAAAGATAAACTTACTAAACTGGGTTCACTCCAAATTCATATCCTATTTATCTCATGGTATATCCATCTTTACCAAATGCATTAGAGGGATATATAGTTCCCACTCATCATATAATAAAAATCATACATATATTTGCCACAATATCATAAAACATTAATCATATCATAACCCATGAAAAGAATTGGGTTTCACAAACATTTCATCATACAATAAATTATGGATAATAATAAGGTTTCATAATCATTTCATCATTACATCATAGAATAACCCATGGAAAATTAATTGGGTTTCATAAGCATTTTATCATGGTATAACTCATGGAATAAAAATAGGATTCCTAAACATTATTTCATTATAAGAAAAATCCATTCAGAGAATGTATAAAAATTGTATCCTTATATCATATCCCTATTAATGTAGAAGTAACATCAAAGGATGTCATCTTATATGGAAAATTATTTTTTAAGAAAAATAACTTGGAATGATTCTTGAGGAAAATACACTTTCTTTTAAAATAACCTTTTTAAAATTAAAAATTCATAAAATATTGGGGAAATATTTTTCTTTCAAAATAACCTTGAAAAAACTTATAAATTAATATTCATATAAAATAATGGTCATGATTTCAGGAAATTAATCGTCATGTTGTACAATTTAATACAATTATTCCTTTCACATTTTCATTAGTAGCCACATGGGACTTGTTTGGAAAACAACATGAATATCCAATAAAAACATTTTTTAAAAATTCAAACATGGTTAAAATATTCTTTAATAAATATTTTTTAGAATTTTAAAAACTTTTTTGAAAACTTTTTATAAAAACATGGGTTTCGGAAAAAATGGTTTTTGACCGAAGAGAGAAATAAAGATGATTTTTTTAAAAAAAACATTATGATTAAATATTAAGTGAATAAAAATATAAAAATGAAGGGAAATCATTTATTCTCCATAAATAACCATAGGATAATAAAATAAATTATTTTATTAATAGATATATCATAATATTTCATTATTGTAAATATAATCATGATTAATCTTGATAAACGATGAGATTAAAACATAAAACCCTTGCCACTTTGGTAACGTTGGATCATAATCCCCATGAAAGAATAAAATTAAATTAAACTTATAATTTCATGATAATAAATAAATTAATGATATTACATGGATATTTATCTATATATTCACGTCATAAAATAATATAGGTGCATAATATAACATATGTCTAAAATAAAGAAAATTGGGATTAAAATCCCTTACCGCATTGGTAACTTTTGAACCATAAACCCCGTGAAATAAAGATCATAAAATGGATATGTAAATACAAATAATTTTATAGATAATCATCATAAAATAAATTAATGGTTAGTATATACACCACATAAAATAAATACATGTTGAATATGGCATGTGTCTTATATAATTAAAAAAAAAGTGAGATAAAAATCCATTACAATAAGTCTCAACTTCCTTCGTAAATTTTAAAACCAACTGTATAATAAATATAATTTTATTATATATATATTAAATAACTGTACTTATATATTTCGTACCGTATATGATTTACGTTTGATCTTTTATTTCCTGTTTATTAACAATTTCATGTTAAAGTCATGTGTTTGGTAATAACAGCTTTGTTTTTTACGTAAGGTTTAACTAGTTATTTTTTAATCCTAATTTGACCATGGTTCCATCATACCCATAATTTTAACCAAGATATAAATATCATATATATTCTTTATATATGTACTTAGATCAATCCATAAAAGTTAGAGATATAAAATTAAATACATGGTTTATGGAGATAGTAGGTCATACTTATGCATGAATGTTGTTTCCATTTTCTCGATGGGTGAAATGAAAGAAAGGTAAATAATATATTATATTTCCATAATCATTTTTATTTAATATATATACACAATTAAATTTTATTTAAAGTGTATGTGAATAAAAAATCACATCACTTCATGATGCGCTAGTCTGCCATACATACGAATGACGTTATCATATACCAACAAATAGAAAATAAGAAGTAATATGTGATATAATGATAAAATAAGAATAATAAAATCATAAATAACATATTTAATAAATAAATACATCATTATATGCACCTATTATGTGTGGTGATATAAAAATAATAACATCGCTTCACAAGGCAGTAGTCCTCCGTACAAATGATTTCGTAACCTATTTGATGAAAGTGGATATGGTTGTAGGACATGAATGTAGCATAAAAACAAATTAGTATATGTAAAATATCTAGTTTATTATACCAACATAGTTTAATAATAATTTAAATAGGTAGAGAAATAAATAAAATAAAATGTCTGGTTATGGATGTTACCTCTTCATTGGAAAACATCTTTAGGTTTGAACCAAAATGATTCTTAGGATATATTTCTGTCTAAAATTGGGATTTTAGAATGAGATAAAAGAACTAAGGAAGTTATTTTGGTACGTATTGACTGAACCAATGGGTTTTAAAATTGTGAAGAGGAGAGGATATATGGTGATCTTTTATAAGTGAGCTGAGTGTCACACTTTTAATTTTTGAAAAGAAATAGGTGTACCCACATTTTTCACATGAAAAAAGGATAAAAACGGGAATTATAGAACATAAAATGTATAAGGTAGAAATATGTCCAGTTAATGTTTGTTCTAAATGTTTTGGGTCATTTTAAACCATTAACTTTTTATATTAACCCCCAGTAAAAAAAATTACCTTAATCGTGGTAAATAATTTTTACTATTTTTAATATTCATTATTGTAAAAAATTAAGCTGAACTTATTAGATAATATAAATTATTCTGATTCCAAATAAGGAGTATATTTTTCCATATTCCATTCATATAATTGAAAATGTTTAATTTAAAATTAATTCTATAAATGTGATGAGAAAATAGGTTTCCAAAGAGAAATTGTTCAAATATTTTAAAAGTGTTGATATCAAAATACAATATTAAATTGATTCCAATGACCTAAATTGGATATATATATATATATATATATATGTATATATAATTGATCTAATTCCACTTTTAAAACAATATCAAAACAGGTTTTAAATTTTTTTAAAATCTATAAAAGAAATAAAAATTGTTAATAAAAACAAGTTTTTTTACTATTCATCAAAAACATTACCCTCACAGAAAATTCTAAAAAATTCAACCTCATATGATTTTGAATTTATTATTTAAAAAAATAATTTAATTTTAAAAACTAATTTTATAAAAGTGTCAAAAATTATTTTTAATATGAGTAAAAATTTAACAAAACTATTTTTTTGAATAATACAGTTTTTTAAGCATAAAATTAGATTTATTCTTTTCTCTTATCTAGAAAATACATAAGTTAAATGATAAAATATTTATTGAATATAAAATATATTAATTTAATTAAAATCATTCACGAAGAATAATTTTTTAAAATTTATTAAGGTAAAATGTGTTTGTGTGCATAAAATATTTTTTCATAGAAATATTTCTTTTATCTTAAAATAGTTTTTATTTCAATTTATAGTAAATTTTTCACCAAATAATTCATTTAATATACATATATATACAATATATTTTCATAATTTAATTAATATTATTCATACCCACCATTTTAATGGTTAAGTGATAAATATAGTATTAAATAATAATATTTTAAAAGTATTTAACAATTCATTTAAACTCAGTGTTTCATATAATGCAAGCTAAACTCGGTGTTGTGTGTGACACAAAATATTGAAAAGATTAAATTTATTTGAAATCTTTATTTCACCAAAATCATGGGGTGTTACATTCTAAAATTCATCACCTTATACCCAACGTGAGAGCTAATTGTTTATTAATATATCATGTATACGAAGAATTATGCATGATTTTTACTTAACATATTAGTGTTACTACATATAAGTACACTATTTACATAGTAATTTACTTAGATTATTTATCATCAAAAAAGGTTGTTGTAGTTCCCAACTATAATGAGAACCTTGAGATATTATGAGGGTAATCTTAAAAATATTTCTTAAGTTCTAGATACATCATAGAGATGGGACATATATGATATCAGTATATTAGGAATTAAGGGATAATAAGCATTGAGACTTTTTCTCATGAAGTTCAAACTTAGTGACCTCAACTTGATGAGATCAATATGACTAACCTTCCAATAGTTACACTATATTTTTTTGGTTTCATAGGTTATTTTGATATTCAAACATGTGTATTGGTATCTCTATATAAGATAATTGTAAATGTGTATCATTTAGTTATGTAATTCGATGCAATAAAAAACTATGACATTTTTGTGGTGGAAATGTATCTTGTGTTGTGATTTTTATTGGTGGTATGACATTGATTAAATGATCTAGATAGTATTTATTACTTATGAAAAGAATAATATATCTTTGGACAATTAACTAATTTGGTAGTGCCTTGAATAAATCCATGTATATGATAAATGAAGGAAATTTTATCCAATAAGATTCAATAAAGATAAATAAAGCATCAAATTATAATGACACAAAGTATGCATCCATCTTTATATGATATCACGAGACAACGAGATTATATTAAACAGTATGTGTTCATAAGTGGTTGTCATAGCTATTACTTTTCCTTGTCTCCTTAGGGTTCATGATGTGTTGATAAATAATACACTTTGTCTATTAGTATGATTCATTGTTATCACGATAAGGGTCTAGATTGTTACACATAGAGTGTATACAAAAGATGCAGCAACTCAAATGAATTTTAGTTTAGGATAAAGTAGGAACTAAGTGTGTAGGCCAATGAATGTTTGAGTGTGAGTGATCACAAGTATGAAAATTTTATATTATTCAAGTTTATAATAATTAGAATTTAATTTATTTATTATTATATTCACAATTCATTTAATTATAAAACCAAATATGGTAAAATGTTATTTTTCAATCAATGTTGCATTTTAAAGGATCGTTAAATAATTATGGGAGTTAATGACCTGAGTTAATGGTTCATATTTTATCACATGACACATTAAATAGTTACAAGTGAGTGATAAAATTTTCAAGACATTTATGGAAAGTTTAATTAAGTCATAAGTGTAGAGAAGTGTATAAAACTAAGGTTATAACTTTCCAAGGACCAAAGTGAAGTTTTGGGGAAATTTTAACCTAAGTATTTAAATGATTTTTAGACTGATGAATAATTTAATATCAAATTTTAATGAATATGTCTATATCTCCATATCTCTATCATGTTTTAGATAGGGAAACATGATGAAAAACAAGACTGGATTGATCCCATATCCCCGGAATCATTTTCTATTCTTCCCATGATTGAAGGTATGTTATAAGTTTCTTCAATTATCCAGGATAACACCCTAGATATCAAATAAATATGCATCAAAAACTTTCTGGAACATGTTTGGAGGACCTATAGGGATCATACCTTTTATACTTTGAGCTATTTTGATTCGAAGATGAGTGGAGTACATTGAGATTGTATCATCCACACATATATTGTTTTAATTTTGTTCTTCATTCTTGAATTAATTTCACAAGATCCTTTAAATTAACTGGGTATTTCCACACTGATTCAAGTGTATCATGATAAATTTAGTGTCAAACATTTTTAAATTTATCTATTTTCATTATTTTAGGGCATAATCAATTCCTTTAATTCTACCAGCCTAAGGTTTTCTGGTATGTCACTTTTAAATTTAACGTCTTCGATAGATTGTGTTGAATTTAACACCAAGCTTAAAAAACCCTGATATACTATTAAATATTAACATACTTGTTTTAATAGTGATGTGACCATTAGAAATTGTAATCTATCTATTAGAATAGTAACCTCGCCTATGAGATTATAAATAAATTTTATTTATATCATAAATGAAAATATGACATATTTTTATCATAGAAAAAGTAAATAAATATTTGAAAAATGATAAATTATGTAACGGTATTTTTGTGAAACTTGAAGGTTTATTTAAATTTTCATAATTAATATAATGATTTAAAAGATAATATATTTTCATAAAATATATTCATAAATTAATATTTTGTTTCATTATATTTATAAGATAATTTTCTAAGACCATAATTAATTTTTTAAATCCTCAAAAAATTGGTTATAATATTAAAATTAGTATTTTTGTAATAAATGATGATAGTATTAAAAAATTAAATTTCTCATATTTAGAAAATTATTTTCATAAAATGGATTCCATTTTTTATATCTACAAACTGAAAAATTTTAAGGGTTATTTTTTGGGATTTTTCTAAAATAGTTGAATTTTTTATGAATAGTGAAATACGGTAATTTACATTATTTAAAATTATAATCCAAATACATTAATATTTGAGTCATAGATCATGTATAGTTGTTATAATCACTATTATTTCAAACTCACATGTACTATTTGTTGGATTTGGTGCCCTAGAATCAACTTCTTTTGTACTTTATGATAAATATATATTCATTGGATGGATATTAATATACTTCTTATCACATCATGATTATTCTTCCACATGAAATTATATTTGATAATGTCCTAAGAGTATTTTTCACACTAAAAGGTCATAGAGGATCCTTGTTATGATGAGAACTTGAATGTTCCATGACATTATTGTTGAACAGATGTTCTATATCCGGATGATATCATTTAAAGGGACACAAATGACACAGGATAACAGGGGTGTAGACTCATAGGACTTTGAGGCACATTCTCATGGTGTATTCCCTTGGTAATGTCGAGGAGGATATTATAAGAAAGAGACTCTCCAGTAGGAAATCCACATTTATAAGTTTCATTGGATGTTTCTATCTTTGGATGTGTGTATTGGTCCTTAGATATTAAGATTATTATTAATGGGTATCATGACTTGCACACTTAGATGTATTAGAGAAAACAGTGATGACATATGTTCATAGCGATGTAGGATATGTTGGGTGTGTCACGAGTAATACTACATTAATGAATAATGTGAGAAAGGATCTAACCCTTCTGTTCCATAATGGAAGTCGATGTCTCAGGCCCTTTGATGGAAATTATATTACCTAAATAAATCCATGGAGATGGGGTTCTATAGGTAGGTTCAATTTTCAAGAAGTCAAAGAATAAGAAATCGTGCACATGAGTGTATGGAACATTTATGCAACCTGCTTTATTTTTGATATCGAGACAAAGGGGTTATATTACATTCTAAGAGTTCGTATGTGGTGACATGTCATTAGAGCATTAACTTCTTTCTCTAAGGGTGCCTTGGCGTGTTGCTAGATGATAACCTTTTAATTTAGATAGGTTAATCTAATTCCACTAATAAATAGGCCTAGAGGGTAACACACAATGTGTATCTGGAATCTAAGTTAAATAATTTATTATTTAACATGTTGAATAGATTTTATTCGCAGTTGTGGTTTGATAATTAATCATGTAGCGTGATCACATTTATTTTGTGGCTAGTTATTCGAGAGAATATATTGTGGACAGAATATTTTATAAATATTTATTTTCTATTTTAGTAAATATAATATTTATTTATTTATCAATGAATAATCTAGTTAGATTTATTTAATAAATAAATAGTCATTATTCAAGGCTCGGTAAATATTGATGAGGATTGGCGGACCAAGTTTTAGGTCTGGTGAGAAACAATATTAAATATTATTTGATTAATGTAATATTTAAATATAACTTTCATGTTAAGCATATGTCATGGAAATAATGGTATTGTTATAATTATTTGACACTAGGGTTCCACATGGAATAATAAAATAAGTAACAACACTTGTGCTAATTATTTATTATTACCTACTAAATTAAATTCACATTTATGTTATTATTCTATAATTATCCATGGGGGAAACCTATAGATCTATACAATTGGTTGTTCACAACAATTTAGAGAATTTTTCTTGAGCATAGAGAGTTCCTACTTCTCCAAAAACATTCTCAAGAATTAAATCAGTCCTCCTCCACCGGATCCCGAAGAATGATTTGGAATGGGTTCTCAAAGTGATGGAAGGGGGATGATGCAAGAGCAAGGATATTACATTCTAGCACCCAGAGACTCTTTTGGTGACATCTAGATATTTTTGTAGCATAAGTTGATCACCATTAGGGGAGATATACCTTTGATCTCTACAATGAAATGAAGGAGCAGTATAGATCTGTGGTCAAACACATCAATGAAGAAAGAACAACCTCAGAGGTAATTCATTAATATAATTAAATTAATTATAAACAATATATGCTGATCCTCTCTCTCTTGGTTTCAGGTTTTATTACTTTATCTTAATCCTTGATTTAATTCCATGTATATTGGCGTTCATCATCGAATTGATCTCATATTGTTCATTGAATGTGGCAAAAATTAAAAAATTTGCACCATCCCTCCCACACTACCATGACACCCAGAACCTACAAGTGGTATCAGAGCAGGAATATTTTCATTTATAATTATTTAAATAATTCATTGATATTTTACCCTTTAATAATTTAGTTTGTCAGTTTATGTTTAATTTTTCATGTAATCTTAATTTCGATATATGTTCCTCCTTTATCATTTCTCACAAATATAATAAAAACAAATAATTTTATGATTATAATTAAATTGAAGATCTCATCAAGAGGAGATGATGATTCTATCCAGGTAACATGATAGTACTCGTTGTGTATTCAGAGTTACACATCATGTAATATTTCATGCATGATGTGTAATCTGGATCACACATTGTGTAGCTATGTTCAATGTATCAGGAGTAGTTCAGAAATTAATCAACATGTGTGCATTAATGACATGTGGTGTAGTTAATTCTTATACTGCATGTTGACTAGGATAGACTGGAACACGGTCAGTCGGACTACATGTCGTGTGGCCCACTAGGCATGTTGTGTAGTCCCTTCTAGGAAAGGGTTGGGCCGTTTATCCAATACACAACTTATCTGACTGGTGACCATGTAATGTGGATTCGACACGGTGTGTGGCCCACTGGACAAGTTGTGTACTCCATGATTTCTGAAATACACCTCACACGTCCAGCCCCAAGGGGTGTACTTCGGATACACGGTGAAGCGGTTACATGCCGTGTAGTTTGATCTCACGTCGTGTACTGTTTCCAGATTACTAATATTTAAAAAAAATATTATTTTATTATGTAACCCTAGAGAAATGTACCTTCAAGTGGGCATAAAGCTGAGACACAACATGTGATAGGTTTCTTCTATATATATAATCTTTGTAATGTTCAAAGATCTTCACATCATGTATGAGTTGTATTATAATTATAATTCTATGTTATTTCTACATGTCACAAAGAATAAAATTTATACAAGTATAATACATGTTGAGTAGTTTTGGATGAGTATTCACAGAGTTACCTCCAATTAACAAGTTATGTACATAGTTAATTTTAAATTAATTTTTTAATTGGTTGAAAATTATAATGGATGAGAATCTCAAGGAAATTCATAAAAAGGGTTAAGATAAACATATTGACTAATTAATGATAATAATTAATCAATTTAAGCATGATTTATCTTACATAATAACAATTAAATAATTTAACTATAGTTTTATTAAATGTGTATATTTGTTGCATGCATGTGGATGATCATTAGATAGACCATACTTGTGTATGTGATTGGTTTCCCTTTTAATTTATTATTAAATTAAATTGTTGGTCTGCATGCCTTATCTCCTCATTAATACATAGGGACTTCTTTCCCATGTTTTCTTTTAATTAAACTCATTTTACCCCTCACTGGGTGTGAGTAAAAGCATATTCAATGGATTTATCTCCCAAGCTATTGGTGGAGATTCAAGTTATGAGCCTAGGAAAAACCAATCCAAGGATATATAAAGGTCAACAAGTGGAAATCTATAAACATGAACCTAATTGGTTTAAGGTGTTTCTCCCCTAGGTCAGTGATTAGTTTATCAACCACTAGATAAACTAACCATTATAAAAAGCTCATGATCATACCCTTTATTTTAATTCTATTAGTTGTATGGTTATTCATTTTGGATGCTTTTTCACAATCATATAATTAATTAATTAACAAGCATGCAAGATATAACTAAAATAAACTAGCTTATGTGTAAATATTATCTAATACATGGTTAATAAATTAATATTATCCCAATTAATATTAACAAGTTTTTGAAAATATGATAAATATAAATTTATGCATAAAGTATAAAATCCATAAATAAAACATTAAGTCATTATAGAATTCCTTTACTTTGGTTAGAATCGAACCATAGTTCAAAGTTCATAACAAGACAAAGTTTGGGTACTTTCAATTATTGGGGAATTCTAATTTGAGGTTTTTGGTTTACTTGACTTAGTTTACATCAACAGTTGACTGCCAAAGTAGGACTTGCTATAAATGAGAGGAAAAGGTTGATTAAATCCAAAATTAAGGTTTTAGGATTGGGGAGCCCACTAAAGAATTAAGGAGCTATGGGTTAATGTAGTTTTCATTTGGAATTCCTACCTAAAACCTTTCAAATTTATTGAGTAGCCAAAGTTTGGGTAATGAAAATGTAAAAATGGATCCTTTCCATAAGAACGTTCGAGTAACAGGATATTTTGAAGCCTATGTTGAGGGACATTGGGTTTCGAAAAAATTGTGGAAGACTAATAAATGTTTATTTATTTATTTTTCTAATTTAATATATATAACATACTAAAATTATGCTCATATTATTTATATAAACAACATTAAAAATGACATCAAACATATCATTGTGGTCCATACTCAATAAGTAAAACCTTCTCATCGACACCAATTTCCAAGAGTGGAAAAGGTGCCTTCAGTTCATCATTCACCATGAAAGGAAACTATATGTGCTAGAATAACCTTTACCAGTTATACCTGGAAATTAGGTGAATTATGAGGAGTTCTCTTTGTAAGAGAAACATTTTAATGATGCTATGGATGTTCAGTACCTCGTAATATTATCCATGATCAATGAGCTCTTGAAAAAACATGAGTAAATTGAATATTATAGCATTATGTCTCAACTTATGGATATCTATCAAGAGAAGGAGAGACAAGAGAGGTATCATATCTCCAATTATTTGTTCACCACTATTCTTGGAGAGTCTTTGCAAGCTGGGCCTCATGTAGTCAATATTATCAACTACATTGAGCATCTGAATATATTATGGATTAAATTTCAAAATGGGTTGTGTACAGATCTCGTATTATCATCACTGCCAAATGCATTCTCTAGTTTTATTGTGAATTATTATATGAGAAATAATGAAAAGATCCTATTAGAACTTTTTTCCCTAATTATTCAAGTGGATAAGGACATGGGGAATGAAAAACCCACAGTCTTTATGGTGAATAAAAAGAGGAAGGACAAGGTAAAGAGGCCTAATATTTATAAATAGTATAAATCCTCTGATCACCGTCCAACCAAGAAGAAGAAGATCCAGAGACAGGGAAATGAAAAGGAGTCAGTGTGTTTTTCATGTGTCAAGTCATTACACTAGAAGATTAATTGCACCCAAAGGAAAGGGGAAGCCAAAGGTTCATTCATTATCAAGTGAAATATTTCCATTTATACACATTGTTTATTAGATATAGCTTGTGGTTCTCACATGTATATTCAAATTCAGGAACCAAGTATATTTCATAAAATTTCTTGAGAAAGGTGGATCTGTGGGATTCCAATGGTTCGAGGAAGGATTCTCTTTCCATTTGTAAATACCTCCTTTCATTGTCGACCGGGATGATTTTGGTTTTACATGACTATTATTATGTACCAAGTGTTACCAAGAACTTAATTTCTATATCAAGTTTATATTCAGATGAGTTTATTTTTTAATTTTAATATAAAAGATATTTATTTTATAAAGACAACATATGTTATGGTATGGAACATTTAAATAATGATCTTTATGTGTTAAATTATAAAAACCAAGTGTTAGCAATCGATAAAGAATCAAGTTCACATGACTCATATAACACCCAGTTGAGGCATCACTACCTTAGCCATGTAATTGAGAAGAACCTGACAAATATCTGTTAAGGTGGTCATTTATACTCTTACAAGATAAAACCACATGATAGTTTTCATGCTTTTTTACAAAGTAAAATGACCAAACCACCATTTGGTGGATAGGGTGAAAGGGCCACGGATCTTCTAGGATTGGTACACACTGATGTGTGTGGACCATTTCTAGTAGAATCTAGAGGTGGATATTTTTACTTCATAACTTTTGTTGATGACTTGAGTAGATATGGATATATTTACTTGATGATATATAAGTCTGATTCCTTTGAGAATTTCAAGGAATTCATGAATGATATAGATAATCATGTTGGTAAGAAGATAAAGAATCTTCAATTGGATCAATGATGAGAATATGTTAATTATGAGTTCATCAAACTTCGACTAGAGTTTGGGAATCAATCTCAACTCGGTCCACCTTCTACACCGTAGTGAAATGATTCTAGTGAAAGGAGAAACCATACCTTTTTGGATATGGTAAGGTTGATGTTGAGTCATGTAGATCTTCCATTTTTCTTTTAGAGATATACATTTCAAACTACGGCATACACATTAAACTAAGTACCAACTAAAGTGGAAATTGGAATTCCCTTCTAAATATGAAGTGGAAAGAAACCCATTTTATCATATACATATGTATGGGGATGCAAGTCATTTATTAAGGCTTTATCATGCATCAAACTAGCACCTTGGGTCATGAGGTATATCTTTATAGGGCATCCCAAGGAAACAAAGGAATACTACCTATACAATCCCTCCGACAAGAAAGTGACTATTTAGACAATTCATATTTTTTGATAGGGATCACATCCTTAAAAAGGATAGTGGGAGAAAGATAGAATTTGATGAAGTTGATGCTCAAGATACACAAGAGTTGGTATAGGAACCAGTACCATAGGTCCCCATGGAAGAATTGGTTCCTGAAACACAAGTATAACATAGGAGTGTAAGATAGGTAAGGGAACCAGAGAGATATGGTTTTTTTGACACTAAGGATGGTGACTCATTATTTTTAGAAAATGATGAACGTATCTCTTATAAGAAGGAATTAGAGATCTCAGAAGCTGCAAGATGGTTAGAAGCTATGAATTCTGAGATGGATTCCATGTATCATAACCATGTTTGGGTTCTAGTCGATGCGCCAATTAATGTAAATCATGTTTGATGTAAAAGGTTTTTCAATAGGAAACTATACATGGAAGGTAATTTAATTACCTATAAAGCAAGGCTAGTGGCTAAAGAGTTTAAACAGTGTTAAGGAATTGACTATGATGAAACCTTTACACTAGTTTCCGTGTTTAAATCCATTGGAATCATATTTTCTGTAGTAGCTTAGCATGACTAAGATATTTGGTAAATGGATGTCAATAAACTGAATTCCATAATGGGAACCTTCAGGCATATGTCTATATGACACAACCAGAAGTGTTTGAGACACTAGGTAAAGCCAAATGGGTTTTCAAGTTTCATAGGTTCATTTATGGATTGACGCAAGCATCCAGGTCATGGAATATTCGATTTGATGAAGCTGTAAGGGAATTTGGATTCATTAAGAATTAATGTGAGCCATGTATTTAAAAAGGTTTAATGGTAATGTGGTTTTAATTCTAGTAGTATATGTTGATGATATATTACTTATTGGAAACAGTATACTAGTCTTATAATATATTAAAGACAGGTTGAACAAGTTCTTATCCATGAAGAACATAGGCGAAGCATCCTATATTCTAGGGATCAAGATCATTAGTGATATATCCAAAGGTTTATTGGAATAAGTCAAAATTCATATATTGACCAGATACAAAAGATATTTAGTATGGAACAATCCAAGAGGGGATTGGATCTAGTGTCACATGGTTTACATCTTTCTAATAAAATTTATCCCCATACACAATATGAGAAATATAGGATGAGTAAGGTCCCATACACTTTAGTGATGTGATCAATCATGTATGCCATGTTATGTACTATACTTAATGTTGCCTATGCACTGAGAATGGAAGGAAGATATCAAGTAGATATAGGAGAACAGCCTTAGACAACTTTTAAGACTATCCTTAAGTATCTAAGAATACCTAAGGACATGTTACTAGTGCATGGAGGAGATGAAAATCTTTCTATCAGTGGGTATTCATATGCTAGTTTTCAGACATATCAAAATAATTTGAAGTTGCAATCAGGATATGTTTTATGTCTCAATGGAGGAGCTTTGAGATGAAAGAGTTGAAAGCAGCCATTTGTTGTTGATTATATAGAAGAGTCTGAGTATATAGTGTCTTATGATGTAGACAAAGAATCCATATGGATTCAGAACATTGTATAGGATCTTGATGAGGTACCTAGAAGTAAATACCATATCACATTGTATTGTGATAATACCGAAATAGTGGATCTTGCAAAAGAGCCAAGGTCACATCAATGGAAAAAAGGAACATACTCTATAAGTATCATCTCTTGAGGTATTTATATTAATGGGGTGAATTTTCAAAGAGAATAGTATCCACGGAACCAAACGTGGAAGACCCCTTGACTGAATCCCTATCTTAGAAGAAGTATTAAGATCATGTGAGATCTAGTGGACTAGCAGTAGGCTCTAGTGCAAGTGGGAGTCTGTTGGATTTGGTGCCCTAGAGACAAATTCTTTTGAATTTTATGATAAAAATTATTCATTTATATATATTTATAAACTCTTTATCACATCATGTTTTTCTTCTATATTACATTTTATGTGATAATTTCCTAAGAGTAGTTGTTTTACTAAAAGTTCCTAGAAGATCCATACTATGATAAGAACCAAGAAGTTCCATGACTGTCATGACCCATCCCTTGGGGTCTGTGTCGTGACTACCCCAAGCCTTCCTTCCGTAGGACATGGGTTGAAGACTAACACCGAAATGGAATATCCCAAAAAGGAAAGGAATTACCTTTAAACTTGTACACACACAGACTAGGTACACAAAAAAAACCAAAAAAGTTGAACCGCTGAGAGTAAAAGTGTGAACTAAATGTAAAAAGGGTTAGTATAAAAACCCAACCGAAAATAAAGTATAGAAAAGTGGAAAAACAATCTACTGATATTTTCCACCAAGGATCCTACCTGAAGGGTACGTATAGCTTGTCACTACAGCTCACCCAGTCAATCGGTCGCCTTTGTGTACCGTCTCATCCTGGATCTCTAAGGTCTCTGTCAATTTCTCTTTCATTTTCACAAGACACAGCAAGGTGCGGGTGAAGCCCGTGTAGGGGTGAATATAACAATACTCAGTAGTGACCTAGATACCCCTGATGATTGTAACGGCCCAAACTTTTTAAATAGTATATTAACTTTCTCTTAACGATTTAATAGAGATGTTAATGGTTAATGCAGAAAGAGGAGTCGATGGCTTCATCCATTAGAATCAAAGCTTATGAATCCCACTTACCAGAGCTTGGGAAGGAGGTGGCATCTTTGGGCTTCGCTTTGGACCAAGACCAAGCCGAACTCCAACGTCTCAAGCTTGAACGGAAACACATGCGGGAGAAGTTCATGTTAGTAGAGATTACTACTAGGGCAATGTTATCTGAGCCTCCCTCAGATTCTCTCACCATAGCACACCATACACTTAGGTCATATGCTGGTGTTATAAGGGGTTATGTGATGAGACCGTAGCTTCATTGTGTAATCCTTTGGGATGAATAAATTGATATTTCTTCGTTTAGTGATGTTTGTGAAATTTCAAATGTCTGTATAATTTTAGGATGTATTTTATTGATGAATTTTGGAAAAAAGGATATTTTAAAATATTTATGTAAACCTTAAATAATTAATGATGTGTAATGATTTTCAAAAAATGGTCTTCTGCAAATGTGTTCAGTAAGGAATTTGGAGTATAATAAGGTCAACTTAATTTTTGATGAATAGTAAATTATGAATAGGGATTTCACTCTTAGGATTAGTAATGTGACCAAATGGATTCGTGATCTCACTTAAAGAAAGTTTTAATATAATTTAGACACCTTGATTAAGTAATGTGATTCAATAAAATGGTTAAACAACAGTTTCATAAATTGTTATTCAAGTATTAGTTTTTTCGAGTGAATAGTGTTTTTTAATTAAAAATTAAATTAAAAATATTTAGAAAATTATTTTTATAAAATGGATTTCATTTTTGAACTCAGAGCATCGATATTATGTCAAGGTAAATTTTGGAGTTTTTTATGAAACAAATGAATTTTCGGTGAATAGTGTATTTATTTAAAAAAATAAATTAAAAATATTTATAAAATTATATTTATAAAATTGAGTTCATTTTTGAAATCAGAGCATTGATATTTGGTTAAGGTGAAATTTTGGGATTTTTCTGAGAAAGTTGAATTTTCAGTGAATAGTAAAGATACAGTTTTAGGGTTTCGGTATGTTTAATGACATCATAACCATGTCATGATGATTTCATGAGATATGTAATGGGTTGGAAGACCAAAGGTAATGAATTATTGTATTGGGGGACCCATGTGGTTTAACTTCATGTGAAATATCTTGGGAGAGAACATGGTTTTGAGAAACCCACTTATGAGGTGTCCCTTGGCCATTAATGCCTTGACCCCTCACTTTCGCTATAAATACCAAGCCCTCCTCTCATCCATTCGACTCAAAAACCATCCTCAACGAATTTCCGGTCTCCTTACCTCCCAAGGAGTCCTCCCAAGGTTCCCCCAAGCCCTCAACTTCCAAACCTTTGAGTTCTAAGAGTTACGTTTTAAGGTAAGGGATCTGACCTCTCTCTTCTTTTCAAGTAATCTCTTTTATGTCATTTCTTTTATACTCCATATTCTTATATTGGAGGATGTTCTTATATATTCATATTACTTCCCATTTCATTTTCATATTATGAGATACCCCATCTTTCTCTCATCAATTCGTTTTAAGAATGTTTAAGTGGCGCCGTTAGGCTGCCGAATTTTTAAGGGGATTCTTTCACCCTTCTCATTCTTTTCAAAGTTCTACTTTCATGGCAAGTCTTTCAAGTTCTTTTTTAATTATTTTGGGGTTTTATCTCTATATATATCATACTGAACTCTTATTTTCATATTATTAGGGACCCTATTTGATCTTTTCAATTCATTTTTGTTGAAGTTTAAGTGACGTTGTTAGGCTGCCGAATTTTCATAAGAGAAATCTAATTTTTGTCTTCCTTACATGTTTTTCATTTCAATTGGTATGTCCTTGAAATTTCATTACCATGTTAATATATCATTATTATTATGTCCCTCTACTATTTTATGGGTCATTTATGATTTTTTGACCCTTTATCCTCTCTTTTCAATGTTTTCTAAAATCCCGAAACATAGCCGTTATGCTGCAAAATTTTCATCTCAAAATGCCTCTCTATTTTCTCAAAATTATTTTATGTTATAAAGTTAAAACTGAAATATCTTATTTCTACAGGGGTATTCACATATATACCAAAATGTTCTATTTTAAATTCTTGGATTTACATACATGAAACCCTCTCTCCCCTTCCGTGGGTTTAAAGTGACGTAAAGATCATGTCTTTGAAGCAGTTTTTAAAACGTTATGATTTTGAAATGAAACCCATTTATTTTATACTATATGGGTTATTTATGAAATGTTTGATGATGATATATGTGTATCACATGATAATAAAGGCAAATTTAAGGGCGCGCCCTGATAGTGCTCTAATGCATTGGGTAATGATGTAACCACTAGAGATTACAATTTTCACGATATCTTAGTGAATAACCTTGGAAATTTTCAAATGACACCTTAGGGATGGACCTTGGTGATATGTTCATGATTGTCTATGTTAAATGATGTTGTCACATCTTAAAGTTATGAAAAATGTTATTTTTATTATGATATTCCACATGATTTCTTTCTCATTCCTTAAAGTTCTTTTTCATGACATAGTTGATGTATCTCAAGTTCACATGTTAAATGTTTCCCTTGTTTCCTTTACCGGGCCTTCTGCTCACCCTTTCTTTTGATGTATGTCCCCAGGTTATGAGATGCAATAATGAACCTAGGATGAACTTAAGGAGAAGCCTTTCAAGTGTTTAAGAAGAATGTTTTATGTTGTTTTCATGTGTTATGTTCCTGGTTTCCAAGACACTAAACCTTAAAGATCCTCAGTTTTGTGTAATGTAGTGAAATTTTATGTTATAAAAAGGCGGGATGCTATAGTTGGTATTAGAGGATGGTTTAGTAATTTTTGGAAATTATGATATAAAAACTTTAGTAAGAACCCTATAGAAAAGCTTAAATATAGGAAAACTTCCTGGTATTTTGGTAAGTATTGAGTAAGTGGTTTATCAAACAAATACATCCCTGACTAGATACGAGCAGGTAGAGGCGGATCTAGCACAGATGTACATAGGGGTAAAACCTGAAAACACCGCTTTGAGATAGACTCGAATGGGAACTGGTGCACGATAACGGGCCTTGATGCACTCTTGGTTACGACACTCCTGGGGGATATGTTTGGTTAATCACAAGCTTTTTATGAATCATTATGAAGGAATTATAGAGAAGTGTAATTGTCTAAGCATGAAGTCTTAGTTAAAAGATTCATAAATGAAACAATTTTCTCACTAAGGTTTTATTCTTTTAGAAAATTGTGGGAAATAGGAGGAACCATGCAGATGGTGACCGAAATGCACCATGTGCTGATAGCCCTCCGATGGAAGCCGGAATGGAAACATTCATGCGAATGATGAACCAACTGACTCAAGTTATGAGTAATAACTTGAATCGAGCTGAGAGGCCGATCTCACCACGAAGGGAACAACATTTTGTTGATTCCTTTATGCATCAACGACCACCAACATTCAGTAGATCTACTGGCCCATTGGTTATGGAACAATGGATAAGCTCGATTGAAAAGATATTTTTTGTACTTCATTGTTCGGAAGAAGAAAAAGTCACCTTTGTTGTTTACCACCTTGAGGGAGAAGCTGATCAGTGGTGGTCACTGATCAAAAACACAAATCCATGAGGAGAGATGGAAGCTATGGAGTGATAAGAGTTTTGGGGAATATTATTTATTAAGTATTTCCCTCGTTCCATGAGAATGAGAATGGAGAAAGAGTTTCTCGAGCTGAAGCATAAGGAGAACGAATCTATCAGAATCTATGAGATAAACTTCACCCAACTTTCACGATATACCTCTAGCTTTGTCATGGATCCAAGTGGGAAGGTTGATAGATTTTTTGGTGGACTGAGACCTCATCTGCGGAAGAATCTAGCCAACCGGGACTACGATAGCTATAAAGAGATCATGCGGAGTGCAATGAAAGTCGAGCTAGAGTTTGGTGAGACACAGTGGACTCATAAATCAAATGACAAGAAGAGATTGTTGGAGCACGGTATAGGGAATAATTTTGATCAGGAAAGAGGTGGAAAGCATATGCAACATGCCAGATGCAATAAATGTGAGAAGAAGCATTCGGGGAACTTCTTGATCGGAAGTGGTAAGTGATACAGGTGTGGAAAAGAAGGCCATATTTCTCGGAATTGTCGTAGTGATGTGAAGCCTCAACTTCCAAAAACTAACGATAGAGGAAAGATGGTTATGGCCCAACCCGAAGTCAAATGCTTCAAGTGTGGACAGCTTGGGCACTTTTCTAATCACTGTACAAATCTGAGGGTGGTGGAGGGGAATCACCAACAACCTCATCAAAGGCCAAGGGAGCAAGGTCGTGCTTTTTCTATCACAAAAACCGAGGTTGAAGCTCTGAATGATGTGGTAGCAGGTACTATTGTTGTCCTCTCAAAACTAGCAAGTACTTTATTTGATTCTGGTTCTACACATTCCTTTATTTCCTCCAAGTTTGCAAAGAATATAGAATCAATCCCTGAACTGCTTGAGGTAGAGCTCTCAGTCAAGACTCCAAGTGGGATTATCCATTCATCAACAGTGTTTAGAGACTCTAGTGTTTACTTTAGTGAGAAAAATATTATCATAAACCTAGTAGTCATTCCCATGTTGGATATCGATGTTATACTAGGGATGGACTGGGTCTCAAAGTATAATGGTAAGATCAAATGCAGAAGTAAGGAAATCTCAGTAGTCTTGAATAAACGACCTAGAGTTATCTTCCAAGGAGAGATATCCGGAACTGATCCCTATCCAGAAGCACCTCCTATATATTTCTTTATGGAGTTAATCGGTGATGATGAAGAAGGAAAAGGAAGCATACAAATAGAAGATGTTCTGATTGTTTAGGAATACGTGGATGTATTTCATGAGGAGTTACATGGACCTCCCCTAGAAAGAGAGGTAGAGTTCTCCATTGAACTCGTACCTGGGTATCAACCGATTTAAAAGACTCCATATAGAATGGAAAATGTGGAGCTAGAAGAGTTAAAGATACAACTCCAAGACTTGTTGGAGAAGGGGTTTATCCGACTGAGTGTGTCTCCTTGGGGAGCACCAGTTCTCTTTGTGAAGAAGAAGGATGGATCAATGCGGTTATGCATTGATTATAGAGAACTGAATGGGATCACAGTGAAGAATAGATACCCTATTCCAAGAATTGATGATTTATTTGACCAACTTCGTGGGGCTCAATTATTCTCCAAGATTGACATTCGATCTGGTTATCATCAACTGAGGGTGAAGAAGAAATATATTCCAAAGAGTGTCTTCCGATCAAGATATGGGCATTATGAGTTTACTGTTATGCCCTTTGGCTTGAATAATGCTCCTGTTATTATCATGGATTTGATTAATAGAGTCTTTAAGGACTACCTTGATAACTTTGTGGTAGTTTTTATTAATGATATTTTGATATATTCAAAAAGTCGTGAGGAGCATGAAGATTATCTGAGGGTTATTTTGAAAACTCTGCGGAAGGAGAGGCTCTTTGGAAAGTTCAGCAAGTTTGAGTTTTGGTTACAACAAGTGGCTTTCTTGGGGCACATCGTAACCAATGAAGGAATCTCAGTTGACCCTACAAAGACAATGGTTGTGGAGGAGTGGCCTCAACCCACAACAGTAACTGAGATTCATAGTTTCCTTGGTTTAGTAGGATATTATAGGAGGTTTGTGAAAAACGTTTCATGGATTTCTAATCCGCTAACCAAGTTGACTCAAAAAGGGGTTAAGTTCATCTGGAAAAAGGAATGCGAGGAAAGTTTCCAAGATCTGAAGAAGAGATTGGTTACTACACCTGTGTTAACACTACCCTCTATCAGAGAAGGGTTCGTTATTTTTAGAAATGTATCTCTGAAAGGGATTGGGTGCGTCCTCATGCAAAATGACAATGTAATTTCTTATGCATCTCGACAGTTGAAGATTCATGAGAAGAATTATCCTGCGCATGATCTAGAGCTAGAGGCAGTTGTTTTTTCTCTAAAGATATGGAGGAACTATCTTTATGGGTAGAAATGTGATATATACACTGACTACCAAAGTTTAAAGTATATTTTCACACAGAAAGAATTGAACATGAGGCAAAGGAGATGGTTGGAGCTTATTAAAGACTATGATTATTCAATTCATTATCACCCTGGAAGAGAAAACAAAGTCGCGGATGCATTAAGCAGGAAAGACCCTGTTGTTCTGGAAACAATGATGATCCTAGGAGATCCCTTGATTAAAGATCTAGTAAAACTGGACATGGGAATTGTAAGGGAAGGGACATCATCAACCTTATCCCAAATGATTTCTCAACCTTCATTACTATAGAAGATCAAGAAGGCTCAAAAAGAAGATCCTTTGCTGTAGGAGAAGTTTGAGGCTGTAAAGGATGGGAAGTTCCCTGATTTTAATATTGATCAAGAAGGTGTATTGAAATTTCATACAAGATTATGTGTTCCATCTATTCCAGATATAAAGAAAGAATTGATGGATGAATCTCATAGCTCTACATTCTCTATACATCTGGGAAGCACTAAAATGTATAGAGACCTTCGTGATCATTGTTGGTGGGATAACATGAAGAGGGAGATTGCTGATTACACTACAAGGTGCTTGGTGTGTCAGAAAGTAAAGGAAGAACGAAAACTTCCTAAGGGGGTATTACAACCGCTACCCATACCAGTATGGAAGTGGGATAATATCACTATGGACTTTGTAACTGGTCTCCTGAAAACATCCAAAGGAAAGAATGCAATATGGGTTATTGTGGACCGTCTCAATAAGACCGCCCATTTTATCTCTATTTGGGAAGATTTCTCTATGGATCAACTTGCCAAGATATACGTAAAGGAAGTGGTAAGGCTTCATGGGGTACCACTATCCATCGTTTCTGATCGTGATCCAAGATTCACATCAAAATTCTGGAGAAGTCTTCAACATGCTCTGAATACTGAATTGGATTTTAGTATGGCCTATCATCCTCAAACTTATGGTCAATATAAAAGGACTATTCAAACACTCTAAGGCATGCTGAGATTATGATCAATGGAATTTAAAGGTGGATGGGATCAACACCTCCCATTAGTTGAGTTCTCCTATAACAATAGCTTCCATTCGAGTATTCAGATGGCACCCTATGAAGCTCTATATGGAAAGCGATGTAGAACTCCTACTTGTTGGGATGAAACTGGTGAGAGAAAGCTTCTTGGGCCTGATCTTGTGCAAGAGATGACAGAACAGGTTCATGCCATCCAACAACACATAAAGGCCGCTCAGAGTCGGCAGAAGAGCTATGCTGACAATCGTCGAAGGGACTTGGAGTTTGGTGTTGGCGAAAAAGTCTTCCTTCGAATTTCTCTATGGAAGAGAGTCATGCGGTTTGGGAAGAAAGGGAAGCTCAGCCCAAGGTACATTGGCCCCTATGAAATCCTTGATCGCATAGGAGCAGTGGCCTATCGTCTAGCACTTCCACTGAACCTATCTCAAGTTCACAATGTCTTCCATGTATCTCTCTTGAGGAAGTACATACCTGACCCTTCGCATGTACTGAACCCAAAGGTGGTATAACTGGAACATGACCTCTCTTATGAGGAGCAGCCAGTGGAGATCTTAGACCGTAGATACAAGGTTCTACGAAACAAGACCACCCACCTTGTGAAAGTGTTGTGGAGGAATCATAAATATGAAGAAGCGACTTGGGAGCCGGAGGAAACAATGAAGCAAAAGTACCCTCACCTTTTTTACTAGGCCTCAAGTATAAAATTTCGGGGATGAAATATCTTAAGGGGGGAAGAATGTAACGACCCAAACTTTTTAAGTAGTATATTAACATACTCTTAACTATTTAATAGAGAGTTTAATGGTTAATGCAGAAAGAGGAGTCGATGGCTTCATCCAGTAGACTCGAACCTTATGGAGCCCACTTACCAGAGCTTGGGAAGGAGGTGGCATCTTTGGGATTCACTTTGGACCAAGCCCAAGCTGAACTCTAGCGTGTCAAGCTTGAACGGAAACTCTTGCGAGAGAAGTTCAAGTTAGTAGAGATTACTACTAGGGCAATGTTATCTGAGCCTCCCTCATATTCTCTCACCATAGCACACCTTACACTTAGGTCATATGCTGGTGTTATAATGGGATATGTGATGAGACCGTAGCTTCTTTGTGTAATCCTTTGGGATGAATAAATTGAGATTTCTTCCTTTAGTGATGTTTGTGAAATTTCAAATGTCCGAATAATTTTAGGATGTATTTTATTGATGATTTTTTGAAAAAAAATATTTTAAAATATTTATGTAAACCTTAAATAATTAATTATGTGTAATGATTTTCAAAAAATGGTCTTCTGCAAATGTGTTCAGTAAGGAATTTGGAGTCTAATAAGATCAACTTAATTTTTGATGAAAAGTAAATTATGAATAGTGATTTCAGGCTTAGGATTAGTAATGTGACCAAATGGATTAGTAATCTCACTTAAAGAAAGATTTAATATAATTTAGACATCATGATTAAGTAATGTGATTCAATAAAATGGTTAAATAACAGTTTCATAAATTATTATTCAAGTATTAGTTTTTTCGGGTGAATAGTTTTTTTTAATTAAAAATTAAATTAAAAATATTTAGAAAATTATTTTCATAAAATAGATTTCATTTTTGAACTCAAAGCATCGATATTATGTTAAGGTAAATTTTGGGGTTTTTTCTGAAAAAAATGAATTTTCGGTGAATAGTGTATTTATTGAAAAAAATAAATTAAAATTATTTAGAAAATTATTTTTATAAAATGGAGTTCATTTTTGAAATCATAGAATTGATATTTGGTTAAGGTGAAATTTTGGGATTTTTCTGAGAATGTTGAATTTTCAGTGAATAGTAAAGATACAGTTTTAGGGTTTCGGTATGTTTAATGACATCATAACTGTGTCATGATAATTTCATGAGATATTTAATGGGTTGGCCGACCAAAGGTGATGAATTATTGTATTGGGGGCCCCATGTGGCCTAACTTAATGGGAAATATCTTGGGAGAGAACATGGTTTTGAGAAACCCACTTATGAGGTGTCCCTTGGCCATTAATGCCTTGTCCCCTCACTTTCCCTATAAATACAAAGCCCTACTCTCATCCATTCGACTCAAAAACCATCCTCAAAGAAGTTCTGGTCTCCTTAACTCCGAAGGAGTCCTCCCAAGGTGCCCAAAAGCCCTCAAGGTCCAAACCATTGAGTTTTAAGAGTTACGTTTTAAGGTAAGGGATCCGACCTCTCTCTTCTTTTCTAGTAATCTCTTTTATGTCATTTCTTTTATACTCCATTTTCATATGTTGGAGGATGTTCTTCTATCTTCATATTACTTCCCTTTTCATTTTCATATGATTAGAGACCCCATCTTTCTCTCATCAATTCGTTTTAAGAATGTTTAAGTGGCGTCGTTAGGCTGCCGAATTTTTAAGGGGATTCTTTCACCCTTCTCATTCTTTTCAAAGTTCAACTTTCATGTCAAGTCTTTCAAGTTACTTTTTAATTATGTTGGGGTATGATCTCTATATCTATCGTACTGAAATATTATGTTCATATGATGATGGACCCTATTTTATCTTTTCAATTCATTTTTGTTGATGTTTAAGTGACGTTGTTAGGCTGCCAAATTTTCATAAGAGAAATCTAATTTTTGTCTTCCTTCCATGTTTTTCATTTCAAATGGTATGTCCTTGAAATTTCATTAACATGTTCATATATCCTTCTTATTATGTCCCTATACTATTTTATGGGTCATTTATGATTGTTTGACCCATGTCCCCTCTCTTTTCAATGTTTTCTAAAATCCCAAAACATAGCTGTTATTCTGCAGAATTTTCATCTCAAAATGCCTCTCTCTTTTCTCAAAATTATTTTATGTTATAAAGTGAATACTCAAAGCTCTTATTTCTACAGGGGTATTCACATATATACCAAAATGTTCTACTTTAAATTCTGGGATTTACATACATGAAACCCGCTCTCCCCTTCCGTGGGTTTAAAGTGATGTAAAGATCATGTCTTTAAAGCAGTTTTTAAAACGTTATGATTAAGAAATGAAACCCATTTATTTTATGCTATATGGGTTATTTGTGAAATGTTTGATGATTATATATGTGGCTCACATGATAATAAAGGCTAATTAAAGGGTGCTCCCTGATAGCGCTCCAATGCATTGGGTAATGATGTAACCACTAGAGATTACAATTTTCACGATATCTTGGTGAATAACCTGGGTAATTTTCAAATGACACCTTGGGGATGGACCTTGGTGATATGTTCATGATTGTCTATGTTAAATGTTGTAGCCACGTCTTAAAGTTATGAAAAATGTTATTTTTATTATGATATGCCACTTGATTTCTTTCTCATGCCTTAAAGTTCTTTTTCATGACATAGTTGATGTATCTCAAGTTCACATGTTAAATGTTTCCCTTGTTTCCCTTACTGGGCCTTCTGCTCACCCTTTCTTTTGATGTATGTCCCCAGGTTATGAGATGCAGTAATGAACCTAGGATAAACTTAAGGATAAGCCTTTCAAGTGTTTAAGAAGAATTTTTTATGTAGTTTTCATGTGTTATGTTCCTGGTTTCCAAGACACTAAACCTTAAAGATCCTCAGTTTTGTGTAATGTAATGAAAGTTTATGTTATAAAAAGGAAGGATTCTATAATGATCTCTAGAAATTACACAAATAAAAACCACAAAGAATGATCTAAAACACAATACACAAAGTAAAAGATATCTCCCACCATGTATATAACTTAATGAACAGGAATAATGATGATTACTCATAAAGCTAAATCATCTTATTCCGTTGAGAAGTTTCACTGCTGAACTAGGAAGAAGTTGTTCTATTGATAATCTGCAAAGGGTTGTATGTTACTGATCCACACAGGGTCGTAATTTTTTGATCCACACAATTTCAAAAGTCATCAATCCGCATAGGGTCTTAAGTCGTCGATCCATACAGGGTCGAAAGTCCTCGATCCACACAGGGTCATAAGTCGTTGATCCACACAGGGTTGTAAGTCATCGATCCAAACAACGTTGTAAGTCACAGATCCATGATGAGACTCTCTAAGGTAAGTCCTCATTGGTTTTTCCTGTTTTTGATCCACATAGGGTCGCTCTGATGACGATCCACCAAGGGTCTCTCTTCAGAAAATAGTCCGCCACATGATCCCCAAACTTGGTGCGATTGAGTTTCGTAGATTATTCTCCTTAATCCATAGGTCATACATAAACTACCATGAATTCCCCTGAACATGTAACCCGAAAACTGACTTGTAATAAGGGTTACAATGCAACAGACGGCGCGTCAATCGGACGCACGGTCTGTAAGTTAAAGGCATTTTAGTACTGAGGGCCTAGTTAGATTTGACTTTGATCCAACCCAGACATACTGCAACATTATCCAAACCCCAATTGGAGACTCTCAAAATGACCACCCCATACAAAGGATTCCAGCGCCACAGAAAGTTCATCAAACGAACATCTGGTTTAGATGTTATGGCCCTTAAAGTGAAACTGGGTCAAATTGGGGTCCGGGTTCGGTCTGACCCAGTCGGACCGACCCGACCCAACCCCGTCTAGGCCGACCACGTCTAGACCTCCCCTACCTAGTTTGGGCTGACCTGACCGGACCCGGTCCGGGCTGACTCGACCCGACCCTGGCCGGTCTGGCCCGTTGGCTGGGTGTGGCCCGCCAGCTAGGCAGGGTCTGTCCACCCCCCCCCCTAACGGATAGAGTGTTTCGGGTCTTAAACTGGTGATGTCGGGCTGGTGTCTCCCCCAACTAACAGGTCCGGCGGACTGGCCTCAGGTGGGACCCACGGATACAGGTCCTCCGCCACCGAGGTCAGAGCTGCGGTGCGCTACCCACCTTTAACACGGTCAGTGATGGTCGCCCGCCTCCCTATCCATCGTGGCGCCTGCAGGCGCCGCCACTTCCTCACAGCCGGTGAGAGTTGGCCTCTATCACCGGTCACCAACGATGGTGTTGTCGCATCAGCAATACTTCTGCGAGCCACCTGTGAAGCTCTAGTGGTCTAATTTCCTTCTTGTTTACACCTACAGGACTCCCAGGATGTCACCATCATGGTGTGGCCCTTGGTTTCACCTTGCCTCCATGTTGAACAGTCACCCACAATGAACACAACAAAACCAAGATTGGCAGAGGGTGTGGGCCTTGTTTGGATTAGCCTGCACCCTCCGCATTGGAATTTTAGCATGGGAATAATTCAAACATCATCAAGATAAATTTTAAACCCAAATTTCAACCATGAATCAACCACCCACAAGAAGGAAAAGAATGAACTGTGGATCAACCCCTTAGTCAGTTGATCTGTGTTCCTAATATTTTAATAGGAACAAAAAAATATGATTCAGAAAAATCATAGAATAAAATCAAAATTCCTACCTTGAACTCATTGGATAACCCTAGGGATGAGGGAGAATAATCTATATTTAAATGTGTTTGTCGGCACGCATTGATCTCGGATTGAATCCTCAATGGTGTTATTTGTTCATCATTCTTCGTTGGATAGGGTTTCCATAGGCGTTTTGTCAAGAGTTCTCCCTTAGTTGTCCAATCCCTTTTTTCAATGATTTTATTAACATTTTAGAGTTAAAGAGTTTAATTCTCTGCTCAATAATGTGGTTTATTAATGAATTAATTAATGAACCCATTAATTACCTGACGGTTTGGTTACACAAAAAAGTGTAACAGGTTATTAAATGACTTCATTTAATGACCTCTTAACTTTGTGGTCCTACCACCATCTCTCAAAAGTTTTAGTGAAATAATAAAACAACTTTTAGTTATTTTATTACCTTTTTCTTGAAAGTCTGAAAAAAAATAACTTTCCCATCTGACTTTTTTTGAACCAAGGTAAGCTTCACCTAAGAGAATCCTAGCATTGCAAGTTCAACAGTGCCCTCAAATTTTAATTCCAAACACTTCTTCAAAAGTTAGAAAACCCACTCGCACGTTCACTTAAATTAACTTAAAAGAAAGTTAAAAATTTCATTCTGGGCACATCGGGACTCAGAATTATGTGTCGTCAATTTTTGAAGCCTCAGAATAGTTCCATATAATTAAAAAAATTATGGAAATTGTGTGTCTTTACATTCTCCCCACCTTAGGTCTTTTCATCCATGAAATCCACAATAAAGGATAAGAAATCAAATAGGGGTATTGAGCACGAATCTGAGCCTCCCAATCCCATGTACTCTCCTAGAGGTTCATGTGATGCCTCCGAACGCACACTAGAGGAATCGACCATCCATGAAGGATCATGTCCTTTCAATCCTCTATCTCCACTAGGAACTCCTCAAACATTTCCCCATTGTCGATGTCCATCTTACCCCAGTCGATGGTGTGAGATGGATCATGCATGTATCTCCTCAACTAAAATATGTGGAAAATGTCATGCACTATGTTCATCTGTGGGGGGAGAGTTAGGTAGTACACCACCTCGCCAACTCTACTGAAAATATGGAAAGGTCTAATAAACCTCGGAGATAGCTTGTCGCCCCGACCAAATCTCCCCAAACCTCATTGAGGTGAGACCTGTATGAAGAGATGGTATCCATCCTCAAAATAAAAGGGTCTCCATCTTCTGTCAGCATATGAATTTGGCCTGCTCTATGCAATCTTCATCCACTCATGGATGATCTTCACCTTCTCAGTGGTATCCCATACAAACTCTGGACCCATAAGTGCTAACTTCCCTAGGTCTGTCCAGTATAGAGGTGATCTACATGTTCACTCGTACAAGGCCTCGAACGGTGTCATGCCGATGGTGGAGTGACAACTGTTGTTGTATGAAAACTCCATCAAGGGAAATTGATCCTCCCAACTATGGCCAAAATCAAGGATGCAAGCACAGAACATATCCTCAAGCGTTTGTATGGTCTGCTCTATCTGACCATCTGTTTGAGGTTGAAAGGTAGTGCTCAAATGTAGTTGAGTCCCAAATGCCTCCTGAAATCCCTTCCACTACCGGGATGTAAAACGAGCATCACAATCTGAGATGATCATCAATGGAAACCAATTAATCCATACTATCTCTTGTACATAGACGCATCCCAAACCCTCTACTGATCCCTGCTCTAAGATGGGTAAGAAGTGGGCTGATTTGGTGATTCGGTCAACAATCACCCAGATACAATAATGTCCCTTGGATATACGTGGTATCCATATCCCGATGTCCATGGAGATGCCATCCCACTTACATTACGGCACCTCAAGTGGTTGGGCAAATCATTCTAGAACTTGATGTTTAGCCTTCACTTGCTGACAAGGGAGGAATCGTTAAACGAAATTTTCCACTTATTTCTTCATCCCTAGACACCAAAACTGATGCTAGAGGTCCTGGTACATCTTCTCCACACCATAATGTACCGCAAAAGGGGATGTGTGGAACTCCCTAAACACCTCCTCTCGTAGTTTCACTGGTACCATGGTGCATCCCTTGAAAAGGATGATGTGCTCTCCACCTTCATTAAATCCTTCAGTAGCCTTTTCTGAGGATATCTAAGCACATCGGGTCTCGCAGTCAACATCCCCAAGCTATGCCTCCCTAACTCCCTGAAGGAGTGGGGGAGTGACTGTCACATACTAGAGGTAAGCTGGTACATCACTATCTACAAAGGATAACTGCAACATGGATAGATATTTTATCGCCTAACTCAGCAACTGTAAACCAGAATTCTTGCTGAGAATGTTCGCCACCACATCCCCCTTCCTGGGAGTGTAGACTATCTCAAAGTCATATTCCCGGAGAAAATATAGCCATCGTTATTGTCTCAGGTTTAGGTGCTTCTGTGAGAAGATATACCTGAGAATCTTGTGATGAAAGTAGATAGTAAATTTTTTACCAATCAAGTACTTCTGCCAAATCTTTAAGGAAAATACCTCTACTGCTAACTTCAGGTCATGGGTAGCGTAGTTATGCTCATGATTTCTCAACTATTGTGAGTCATAGGCTATCACTTCTTGATCCTGCCTCAGGACACATCCTAGTTCAGTCCCTAATGCGTTTTAGTATACTACATACCCAACTCCCTCTTCGGGTATCCTCATGATGGGGGCACTCGTCATTCTCCGCCTAAGCCCTTGGAAACTCTGCTAGCATCTGTTTTTCTACAAGAAAGGTTTTACCATCTTTTTCAATGCTGAAAAGGGTGATGCTACTCTGGAAAAGACAGGTACAAATATCTAGTAGTACTCAGCCAACCCTTGGAAACTCTTCACCTCAATCACACTCTTGGGTGGCTCCCAAGAAACAACTTCCTATATCTTTACCAGATCCAATACAACTCCATCCTCTGATATAATGTGTCCCATAAAGTGGACCTCCCATATCCAGAACTAGAACTTCGAGATCTTACCAAAAATATGGTTCTCTCAGAGTGTATCCAGAACTATCTGTAGATGAGTGGCATGATCCTCCTCCAACACTAAGTACCCCAGGATGTTGTCAATGAATACCACCATGAATCGATCGACGTAAGGATGTAAGATCATGTTCATGAGTCCCATTAACACTGTTGTGGAATTGGTCACGCCAAAATGAATCACCAAGAATTCATAGTGTCCATATAGGCATCTGAAGGTCATATTCGCTACATCCTCATCTCATACCCTGAGCTGATGATAGCCTGATCTGAGGTCTATCTTTGAAAACCACTGAGATCTCTTTATTTGATAGAAGATATCATAAATCCTTGGGGGTGGATTCTTATTCTTCACAGTCACCAGGTTCAGGTGCTGATAATACACACAAAGCCTCAAAATCCTGTCTTCTTTCTTGGAGATCAAAATTGGGGCTTCCCATTGAAAAACTATGGGCCTTATGAACCCCTTCCCCTACAAGTCCTCCATATGTACCCTCAAATAACAAATCTCTGCTAGAGACATATGATATGCTTGTGTAGATATCAGTGTCTTCCCAGGGTATAGTTCAATGTACAACTCTTTCTCTCTATGAGGAGGTAGTCCCAGAACATCCTCAAGAAAGACATCAATGTACTGGTCCACCACTATAGGATAGCTCGGACTCCTCTCATCAACTACTCTTAGGCTAAGGCTAGGAAACTGATGAGTGATCATTTACACCCTCCTCCGAGAAAGTCCATCCTAAGCTGCAAAGGATCCCTTCTTACTCGTGAAGGAAAACCTTATCCCATCCCCGTGGACACACCTCACTTTGCACCTAAAATAGTCGATCTGAACATGGACCATGGATAACCAGTCCATACCCTAGATGACATTGTAAGGCCTCGACGCTACTACTAGGAGATATCAGCTGAAGCCCTCACCTCCTAGAGTAATCTCACGCTATCTTTACCAGTGAGTAATCATCGAATCCTCTCCTGTAAGAGTCTGTAATTTTAAGGATCAAGCCAACGACTCCACCGGATCCTCCGAGCTCCAAACTAGAGTTATTTAAATAAAATAGTGACAGGTACTTATGTCTATAAGAACTACATCTAGGGTGGAGTATAAATATAACGTACCTCAAATAATCTATGGATCATTGTGTTTATAGGACCTAGCTACCTAAAGTTGATCTTGTCCCTTTCCACCTACTCTCTAAGGTTGGGGTGGACCACCCGAAGGTGGTGGTGGTAGAACCTCAAATCACCTCCCACCGCCTGTTACATAGCCAGCTCCTCTTCCACATATGCTACCCTATGGACCACCACCCTTGAATCTCTGCCTCTGCCTCGGTGGTCCCTCGACCGTCTGTTGATCATCAGTGTGGCGAGTAGGGCAGTCGTGAGCCATGTGACCCTGACCGCCGCATGAGTAGTATAGTCTTCTCCTCTGCTAAACTCCTATGTCCCATGAGTTCCTCACCTCCAATCCTTTATCCTAGGGTCATCCACCAGATGTTCTATCCTTCTAGGTCCTCTATGTCCTATGCCTACTACCTACTGCAGATGACTCAATTATGTGTCGTCTGGTGGTGGCTCTCGCAGTCGGTGCCTGGTCAGCTAGGAAGATATTCACTAGAAGTTCTCTCTATAGCACTCTATCCTATGTCGGTATGTTGAGTGATATCATAGAAACTCTGATCTCTCATATGAGACCCTAATCAATGGTTCGGGGTAGGACTAAAGGGTCGTGTACCATGTTGGTGGAGTAGTGAGAGAGGTCATTGAATCTCACCGAGCACTGGGCCACTGTCAGGCTACCCTACTGTAAGTGTAGTATCTCTTGAATATGCACAGAGCATAGAGTCTCTATTAAAAACTCCCCCTGAAGTGGATCTCAAATTCTGACCAAGAAAGAGTGGTCTCCCCATGTGTCTAGAGAATCAGGCTCCACCATCTCCGTGCTGTGACCTCAAATAGACTAGCAGCTAGGTTCATCATCTAGTATGATGGTGTCTTAACCAAGAAGAAAACTCATACCATTGCCTCATGCCAGTCATCAGCTGCCTGTGAGTCTGTATCTCCTAGAAACCTTAAAGGCCTCTGTCTTTGGAACTCATGAAACACGCTCAGTAGGCATGCACAGTCCACTAGTGGGGCTGGTGGAAACTATTCCCCTATGGGTGGTGGTGCTACTGGTAGACCACGTGAAGGTGCTATATCTGTAAGAGGGCCATGAACTGATGCCTCATCACTTGGTGGGCCGTCATCATGATCTCTCTTGGGAATCCTGGCTAGCTATCTACACAACAACATCCTGTAAATAAATAGATATTCCATGGTCAATAATTTATACTTGGTGAGCTGACTCAAAAGAGATCAAAAGAAAAACATTTTCAAAACACATTCAAACAGTGTTTTCATGTACTAAGTCAGAAATCAGAATCCAGGGTCCTGGTGTATGGATATGTCGTTTTTCGCACCAACACCGGACTCCCATACATGTATTCCAAACTTAGGACACTTAAAATTATTTATCAATTGAAAACACAATACTCTTAGTTCCTCTGGTATAACCGACTCCTTTGATACCATTTTGTCATGACCCATCCCCTCGGGCCCGTGTCATGACTACCCCAAGCCCGCATTTCATAGGCCAGGGGTTGGAGACTAGCACCGAAAAGGCATGTCCATTAAACCTTTACACAAATAGACTAGTACACAACAAAAAAAAACCACAAATTAGAACTTATGACACATAAGTGTGAGCTGAAAGTAAAAAAAGGGCCAGTATACAAGCCCACCTGGACAGAATGTACAAAAAAAGGAAAAAATGAGCTCCAAAGATCATCCACCAAGGATCCTACCTAAAGGGTAGGTACAACTTTTCACTATGACTCACCACGTCAATCAGTCGACTTCATGTACCATCTCATCTTGGCTCTCCAATGTCTCAGTCAAGTTTTTCATCATATGCACAAGACACAATTAGGTGCAGGTGAAGCCCATGTAGTTTTGAGTATAAAAATACCCAGTAGGGACCCCGATACCTTCTAAGGTCTATCAAAATTCCACAAGGAAAAACCAAAAATAATGATCTCAACCACAAGAAAAAAAGTAAAAGACATCTCATACTAGGTATATAACTTAAATAATAGGAATAATGATGACTAGTAATGAAGCTAAATCATCTTATTCCATTGAGAAGTTCCACTACTGAACCATGAAGAGGTCGATCTATTGTTGATCCACATAGGTTCGTAATTCAACGATCTACACAAGGTCATAAGTCATCAATCCACATAGGGTCATATGTTGTCAATCCATACTAGGTTGTAAGTCATCGATCCACGCAGGTTCATAAGTCATCGATTCATATAAGGTCATAAGTCTTTAATCCACACATGTTCATAAGTTTCTGATCTACTATGGGCCACTCTAATCTTGTTCCTCATCGGGTCGTGGTACTGTTGATCTGCACAAGGTCACTCTGATGTCGATCCACAAAGGGTCTCTCTACACTTGATAGTAAGCCACATGATTCCAACACTTAGTGCGCTTGAGTTCTGTAGATTCTCTTTCTCAATCCATAGTTCATACAACAACTTCCATGAATTCACATGAAGATTTAACCAAAATAACTTCCTTTTCATAAGGGTTATAATGCAACAGACGATGCGTTAATCAGACGCCTGGCCTGTAAGTTATAGGCATTTTAGTACTCAGGGCCCAGTTGGAATTGAGTTTGATCCAACCCAGACATAGTCCAACTTTCTACAAAACCAAAGTGGATTATCTCAAAAGGAACTCCTCATCCTAAGGGTTCCAGCACCATAGAAGGTACATCAAATGGATTTCCAGTTTATAATTTATAACTCTTTAAGAGAAACTAGGTCAAATTGGGTCCGGGTATAACCCAATCCAGTCTGATGGCTGGGAGTGTCCCAGCAGTTGGGTGGGGTGAATCCCCCCCCCCCACCCCAAATGGATAGAGTCTGTTTGGGTCTTCAACCGATGGCGCCAGGCTGGCGCCGCCCACCCAGCTGATCAGTCCGGTGGATTGGTCTAGGGCGGGACCCCTGGACGCGGGTCCGGCACCGCCACGGTCGGAGCCGTAGTGCCTCCTTTGTAGTGTTAAATCCACCATCAATGTGGTTGGAAATGGATGGACGCCTCTCTATCTACAGTGAAACCTGCGGGCACTGCCACTTCCTCATAGCCGGCGAGAGCCAGCCACCGTACCTGTTGTTCCATGTCAGTGGTACTTTTGCGGGCCACTGGTGAAGCTCCGGTGGGCCGATTTCCTTCTCGTCTGAACCTACAGGCCTCCCAAGACACTACCTTCACTTTTTGTCCCTCGATTTTTCCTTTCCATTGTGTTTCTCAGCCTCCCATTAGTAATGCAACAAAACCAATATTAGAGGAGGGTTCGTACCTTGTTCGAATTGGCCTGCGCCCTTTGCATTAGCGTTTTATCATGGGAAGAATTAAAACATAATCAAGATAAAGTTTAAATAAAAAAATTTAAACCAAACATCAACCACCTGAAACAAGGAAAAGAATGAACCTCTGATCAACCCGTTAGTCAGTTGATCCACATTCCTCATATTTTGACAGGAACAGAAGAAGATGATTTATAAATCTCTTAGAATAAAATCAAAATACCTACCGTGAACTCATTTGAAAACTATGTGGATGAGGGAGAAGAATCTACATTCAAAGGTGTTCGTTGGCATTCGTTCATCTCGAATCGAATCCTCAATGACATCATTCGTTCCTCATTCTTTGTTGGAGAGGGTTTCTACCAGCGCTTTGTCAAGAGTTCTCTCACAGTTGTCCAATCCCTTTTTCCAATGGTTTGATAAACATTTTAGCGTTAAATAGTTTAACTCTCCACTCATTAATTTGGTTCATTAATGAATTAATTAATAAACTCATTAATTACTCGACATTGCGGTTACACAACCAACTGTAAGATGTTATTAAATGACTTCATTTAATGACCTGTCAACTCTGCGATCTTGCCACCATCGCTCAATAATTTTAAAGAAAGAATAAAATAACTTTTAGTAATTTTTTTACCTTTTTCCCGAAAGTTAGAAAAAAAATTAACTTTCTCGTCCGACTTTTTCCAAACAAAGTTAAGCTTCCCCTAAGAGAATCCTGGTGCTGCGAGTTTAATGGTGCCCTCGATTTCAATTTCGAGCATCAGTTCAAAATTTAGAAAACTCGTCTACATGTTCACTTAAGTGAACTTAAAAGAAAGTTCAAAATTATGTTTCGAGCACATCGGCCCTCAAAATTATGTGCCATCAATTTTCACAGCCTCGAAATAGTTCCACATAATTAAAAAAATTATACGGAAATTCTAACTCTTTATAATGACACTATTCTTGAACATATGTTCTATAGCTGAATGTTATCATTTGAAGGTACAAAATGATATAGATTATCAGGGGTGGAGACTCATAGGACTTTGAGGCACCTTCTCATGGTGTACACCCTTTGTAATATCCATAAGGATATTATGAGAACAAGACCTGCTAGTATAAAATCCACATTTATAAGTGTCATTAGATGTTACTATCTAAAAACATGTGCATTGGTACTTAGACATTATGATTATTATTAATTAGTATTATGACTCACACAATTAGATTTATTATTGTAAATTGTGACAATATATGTTTGCGGAGAGGTAGGATATGTTGGGTGCATCACGAGTAATACTACATTAATGAATAGTGAGAGAAAAGATTTGTCCCTTATATTCCATAATGGAAATGATATATCCTAAATAATTCCATTGACATGTTGTTCTATAGGCAAGTTTAATTTCCATGAAGTCAAAGAATGAGAAATCGATCACATTAGTTAATGGCACTTGCATGCAACTCGCTTTATTGAAGATATTGAGACAACATGATAATATTTCATGGTAAGCATTTATAAGAGTTCACATGTGGTTGCAGCATTGACTTCATTATTTATGGGTTCCTTGGCATGTTGTTAAATTCTAAACTTAGACTTTAGGTAGGTTCTCCTAATGCCACTGAGAAAGAGACGTAGAGGGTCACACACTAATTGTATCCATAATCTCAGTTAAAAAATTTATTATTTAACAAGTTAAATAAATATTATAACTGGTTGTGGTTTAATAATAATTAATGTATGTCGGATCACATTTATTTCCTCACTAGTTATTTGAGAGAATATATTGTTGAATGAATATTAAATACATATTTATTTTCTATTTTAGTAAATACAATATTTATTTATTTATTTGTGAATAATGAAATTATATTTATTTAATAAATAAATAGTCATTATTCAAGGCCTGGTAAATATTGAGGAGGATTGGAGGACCAAGTTTTAGGTTTAGTAAGAAAAAATATTAAATATTATTTGGTTAAAATAATATTTAAATATAACTTGAAATTTAATCATGTGTCATGGAAATAATAGTATTGTTATTATTATTTGACATGGGGGTTTCACATTGAATAATAAAGTAAGTAACAACACTTTTGATAATTATTTATTATTAACTTGTGAATTAAGTTCCCGGTTATGTTATTATTTTCTAATTAGCCAAGTGGAAACCTACAGAGCTAGATAATTGGTTATACACAACAATTTGGAGAATTTATCATGAGCCTAGAGAGTTCCTTCTTCTCCAAGAATTTTCTCAAGAACGAGAGTGGTCCTCTTCCATTGGATCAAGGAGAACACTTTGGAAGCTATTCTCAAGGTGATCGGAGGAGGATGACACAAGTGCAAGGATCTTCCATGCTAGAACTAGTAGACTCCTTCAGTGATATCCAGAGATTCATGGAGCATGTGTGGATCACTACTAGAGAATATCTACCTTTGAACTCTACAACGCAATAAAGGCGCACTGCAGATCTATGTTTGAATGCATCAATGAAGAAAGAATCACCTTAAAGGTAATTATTTAATTTATTTAAATTAATTATACACAAAATATATTGATCCTCTCTCTCTTTGTTCTGATTTTTATTCCTTTTTCTTAATCCTTGATTCAATTCTGTGGATATTATCATTCATTGTTGTATTGATCCCAGATTCTTCATTGAATATCGAAAAAATTAAAAGATGGGCACCATACCTCCCACACTTTCACTGCAATCAGAATCTACACTATTTACTATACATAGTCACAATAATCAACACTATTGATAGTCTTTATCCAAAATAATATATTAATGAACAAAATATTCCAAAAAACTCCTCTCCTACACTATAAATACCACCCCTTCTCCTCCCACCTTATAAGCCTTGAAGCTTGTCTAAATTATACCCAATTTACTTCCCAATACTCTTAACCTCATCAAAGACCTTATGGTCTTACTAAAAGACCAAATATAGGTTTCTTAAGGAGGTTTCCGAGGAGATGATATCCAGGAGGAAATATCCTCCTTCTTCTCTTTTAATTTATTTTCTTTTCTTATCCTCTCATCACACACCCTATCCAAAGTGGCATGTTAACTTCAGTATCATAAATATAATGGAATTTTATTATGATAATGGAATATCCATCATCAAAACTCTTCTTTTCTCCTTTTATTTTAAAAATTAAAACATCATCCATGATGTACTGATTCACCACCTTCTTGGATGACTAGTTTTAATTTTCCATTAACACCTTCAAGGATAGTCATAAATACATTATTATGGTTGAATACTATTTCAATCTATATATTATAAGTGATATCATGTTCAATAAAAAAAGTATAAACATACAATTAAATAAAATGAACCATCTTCATGATGATTTTAAAAACCGCCAAAATAAATTAATACATTTTCATCAACCTTTTATCTAATGAATCATCATTATACCATATAACCAAATGATATATGCTGAAATTTAATATTATTTATGTTCATTACTATTAATTAATTTCACTTCTAGATAATTTATTCCCATTTCACAATAAATATTATATTTATACTCAAGTGAACCAACCATAAAACCATGAAACAAACACTCCTAGAACAGTAAAATTAAACATTATAACCCATAAAAATAAAAATAAATGAATTTAATAAAATTATAACGAATAAAATATATGTTTAAGAGGTTATAAAATAAGTAATTAATGGATATAATTTGATTATCCATGACATTAAGTACAGGTGAATAATTCTTCCAGACATAAGGTAGGGGTTTTTCTCATCTAAATTTTATTTCTATGAGATATTCCTTATTCAAAAATTATTCCTTGTGTGTGGTGTATGTATACTAACCTTTGATTTATTTTATAATTAATATATTTATCTTTATGGTATTAAATTTTTCATGTAGTGATCATTAATTTTATGGTGTATACGTTTTGACTATTTGCAAAGTGGTAGGGGAATTCTTAACCCAATTTACATTCTTTGGGTTGAACTTCTATTTCATTGATTATGTCATGCTATGATTAGTTATAAAATGAATTTTAATTAATATATGATGTATTTACACTTTTTTATGTGTATTTTTAGTTGATACACATAATCTATTCATCTGGTTAATGCTCACACATTCTTTTAAAAATTCTCTTTTAAATGTTTTTTTTCAAAATTTAAAAGGAATTTCTTTTAAATTATATGGAATGAGAATATTTTTCCTATATAATAATTCTTTAATGTTTTTAGGAATCCTTTAAAAGTTTACAAGGTTATTTTCAAATAAAATTTTTTATTTTATAATTTCATGTCTTTTTAAATAAATGATTCCAAAGTAAAAAAAATGGGTATTTATCTCAAGAAACTTTCAATGATTTTGTTATAGAATTATCATCTATGTCAACACCCTATATTGGATATTATGATTAATTGAGGTTGATATCTTATGATTCCATCTTATATATTTTATTTAATGTTTTATGATCATTTTGATTGGGTATTTACTATCTAGATACCATTCTCTATATTACTCTAGATAGTTTATGATTATGTTTATTGATTATAGAAATTATTTACATTTCATATACTAGTTTCAATATGAATTTAAATGTTAATTATGGTTTACTACATTCTTATGAGGACTAAATTGGACTTAGTAAGTGTTAGGTGTGGCATGATACATCCCCTTGATGTATTGGTAGGTATCATGAGATAAAATAGACCAGGTTTTGGCCAAGGCCTTACCCATTTATATAGACTTCTTAGTTGATGAATTAATTATATGTTTATGATGTATCGCATTATACATTCCCACATTATGAGATACATTATTGATAATCCATGTGATTATTTGACTTGTAGAATATCCATGGTTAAGTTGTGTTCTCATGTGATTATTTAGATAGAATTATTTAATCCTATTTTATTTCAATCATATTATTCTCAAGATTATGTTTTAATATCATGTGTTTTAGTTATTCACCTTGCCTTGTTGTTTAGGTTTATTTATGATAGCTTCTATTATATGCTTACCCTTAATAAGTATCCGAGCTCACCCATTTCTTATGTTTTATTTCTTCCCAGGATACCAATATGTATATTATGATTGAAATGTAGGGATAATCTAGAAAAATAAGTGTGTTTCCAATGGATTTATTATATTGTATTTAATTTCAAGTTTTTGTTTAATACTTATGTTTGTATCTATTTTTCCTATGATACTAAAAATTCAGTCATTTAGGATATTATTTCTTGTACTTATTACTAATGTAATAAATTAAGACACTACCTCTAGGATACTGGGGTCAGGGTCTTTACAGTTGGAATCAAAGCATGTTTGGTAGAAACTTTGGAGACTAGACTTAGGAAAACATAGATTAAGGAATTATAACCCTATAACTAACTTTGAGAATATTACTAATTTAACCAAGCTTATGATTTGGAGATTATTTATACTTTAGTTGTTTCACTAGTTTTAAAATTTTATAATCTAATATATTGTATTTAATTATTTAGAAATGGAAACTAGTGGAAGGAATGGAACCTATATCATCACACATATTCCATGTTGGGATTTCCCTCCTATGAAAGATAATGATTTTGATGCTAGAGATATAACTAGAGATAAAAAATATAACTATATTGGGAAAACTACCTTAGGTTGGAGCAAACCAATCCAAAACTCAACGTAACAATGTTAGACTACTTCAGGTGACAACAACCTCCATCATTTAATAGTACTACAGACCCATTTTTAGTCGAGAAATGGATATGTTCCGTAGAAAATATATTTTTCTCTTTGGGAAGTAATGAAAGGGAGAAGGTTATAATGGTAGTTTATCATCTCTATGAATATTGGATCAATGGTAATCATTAATTCAAAAAAAATGAGGAGGAAGAAATTTAAAGTAGAAAATGGAAGGATTTTAAGGATATTTTATTGGAAAAATATTTCCCTCATGAACATTGAGAAGATATGGTGAGACAATTATTGATTCTAAGATAGAAAGAAGATGAAAATGTTACTAAGTATGAACCCAAATTTACATGGTTAGAAAATTATGTGGAGGACTTCATACATAATCCAAAGATAAATATTTACTAGTTATTTGATGGTATTAAGCCAATTCTATGAAGGGTACTAGTCTCACAAACATTCTCACCATGAAATGATATATTATCATGTTCCATAAAGATGGAGAAATAATTTTACAATCCATATGGATTAAAAGGGAAGTAATATAAGAAGAGGGATGATGAGTATTCTAGAAAAGGAAATAAGGAAAAATTTAATATGAGAATAATAGTATTTTTAACTTACAATAAATTTGAAAAGAAACAACATGGAACACACCTATTGGGAATGGGATTTTGTTATAAGTGTGGAGAAAAATGCCACCCATTCCATTATTACAAGGGATAAAAAGAATTAGGCAATGTGAAATGCTTTAGCTGTAAAGATATGGGACACTATGCACATTAATTCCCCATACATAAAGGGGAATTTCCCCAGAAAAGGACGAGGGAACAAGGCCATGCATATAGGGTCACAACAGCTGAGGTTGAAGTTTCTAATGATATGGTGGTATGTACTTTAATCATAACCCCAAATTTATCTAAAGATTTATTTGATTATCAATTTTCACATTCTTTTGTATCTTTCCAGTTTTCTATAATAATTACATTTTTACAATTCACCTTAACACAGGAGTTTTCAATCAAAAATTTTATAGGAAACCTTATTACAAAAAATATGTGTTGGGAAGTTCTTATTATGAAAAATAGAAATTCTCTAATTGATGGTTTTATTATCATACTTATGGTTTATTTCGATATAATCCTTGTTATGGACTTTATTTAAAAGTATAATTAAAAATTTATTTTAAAGAGATAGAAATTATGATTCATTATGAAGATATAGATTTTATAATCTTTAGAGGGGAGACTTAATCATATGATTCAAATATGGATCACCCTCTACTATCTCTTCTAAATGAGATTCTTGGAGAAGAAGAGAATATAAAACCAACTGATGAAAAAGGTGATCTTTAAATTGAGTATGTTCGTATTGTGTAGGAATACATTTATGTATTTCTAGATGAATTGTCTAGACATCCTCCAGAGTGAAATTTTGTGTTTTCTATTGATTTTATCCCTAATGAAAGACCTATATCAAAGACTTCATATATAATTACGATAGTGGAGTTAATATAGATAAAGAAACAATTGGATTAATTGAGTGATAAGGGATTTATACACCCTAGTGTTTTACCTTGGGGAGCTCATGTTCTTTTAGTTAAGAACAAATATTGATATATGAGGCTATACATTTACTACTAGGAGATCAATACTATTATGCTAAAAAATGAGTATCATCTTCCTCATATTAATGACTTATTTGAACAACTTCATGGATCTCAATATTTCTCAAAGATTGATATTCATTCTGGATATCATCAGTTATTTATAAAGAAGGAAGATATTTTAAAGACCACATTTTGAACAAGGTATGAACATTATAAGTTTACAGTAATCTCATTTTGAATAACTAATGAACCCTCTATTTTTATTGATCTAATGAAAAAAGTATTCAAGGAATATCTTTATTTTTTTGTTGTTATGTATGATATCTTATTGTACTCCAAAAGCTATGAGGACTTTGAGAACCACATTCAGATTGTTATGGAGACTCATAGAAGAAACAATTTATATGGGATGCTTATACTTTTGGATTCTTACTGAAAAGAGTTTCTCTTCTGGGATATATTTTCTCCAAGTATGGAATCTCAATTTATCCTAAAAATATAAAGGTAGTCAAGTAATATCCTAAACCAGCAAACATAAATGAGGTATATAGTTTCATTGGTTTATCAGGTTACTATCAGAGTTTCATTCAGAATTTTTCCGGATTATCAAACCTATTAACCAAGATTACTCGTAAAGGGGTTATGTTTATTTGGAAAAAGTAATGTAAATAATAATTTGAATAATTTAAAGGGAGATTAGTGAATGATCTGATCTTGAATCTACCATCAGGAAATGGTGGTTTTGTGATTTATAGTGATGCATTAAAGAAAGTACTTAGTTTTATCCTTATGAAGAATGATACAATTATTACCTATGCATCAATCCAGTTAAAACCCATGAATAGAACTATTCAACTCATGATCTTGAGTAAGCAGCTGTAATATTTTCTTTGAATATATGGATACACTATCTTTATGGTGAAATATGTGAGATATATATAGATCAGAAGAGTTTGAAATATATATTCTCACATAAAGAACTCAACATGAGGAAACAATGATGGCTTAAGCTACTCAAGGATTATGATTATTCAACACACTACAACCTAGTGATCGAAAATAAGGTAGCATATTCATTAATTAGGAATGATCAGGGAGTTATAGAAAATGAGGATTGATAGGGAACCTGTGTAGATGAATCTAGTAAATATTGATATGGTAATTATCAAGGAAGGTGAAACATCACTACTTTTTCAAATGGTTCCAACCCTTCTTTATTGAAAGGATAAAAAGTTATCAGTCTGATGATGAGAATTTTCAAAAGAAAATTAAATATGTGAATTATGGGGAATTGGTAAACTTCGTATATGAAGATGTATTTTTAAAATGGAAGAGGCTTTTTGTTCCCTCAATAATTGATTTAAAAAGTTAATTATTAGATGATTCTTGTAGATTGAATTTCTCTATACACCCTGGTATAACTAAGATGTATAGAAATTTGAAGGAACGATTTTTGTGGGATATTATGAAGTGTAAAGTTGTTGATTTTGTATTAAGATGTTTAGTTTTTCAATAGGTGAAGGTTGAAAGACAACATCCTAGAGGATTCATGTTACCTCTATGTATTACTACATGTAAATGGGATGATATAACTATGGATGTTTTTCACTATATTACCAAAGGCTCTAATAAAGAAGGATGAAATATGTGTAATTATTGATAAACATACCAAATATGCAAATTTTTTCACTATAAGGGACGATTTTCCATTGGATCTCCTTGAACGACTCTATATTAATGAAATTATAAGACTTCACATAGCACCTATTTCTATTTTTTCTGATATTGATCCATGATTTACTTCTAAATTATATAAAATACTTCATAAGTCTTTTGATACTGAGCTTAATTTTTTTGTTGCTTATTACCCTCAAAGCGATGGCCATTCTGAAATAACTATTCAAACATTATAAGATATGCTGAGATCATTTTCACTTGACTTTCAAGGTATGTGGGTTCAATATTTACATTTGGTATAATTTTCTGATAATAATAGTTTTCATTAAAGTATTAAAATGGAACCGTATGTAGAGTTATATTGAAAGAGATTCCATTCAAAAACTTGTTAGGATGAGTTGGTGAAAAGTAGTTTGTAGGACTAAAACTTATTGAATAGATAATGACAGATGGAAAGACTATTCAGGCTCATACCAAAGAAGATCAGAGTATAAATATTAGTTATGTCAGTGACTGAAGGAATGATTTGGAGTTTTAAGTGGGAGATCATGTCTTCTTGAATGAATCTCTATGGAAGGGTGTTATAAGATTTGGAAATAAAGGGAAGGTAAGACCTAGGTATATTGGTCCTTTTGAAATTATATAAATAATTGGAGCTATAGCTTATCGATCATTAATGCCACCAAGTCTCTCCAAATTTCATGATGTATTCCACATATCTTTGTTAAGGAAGTATATACATGACCCAATGTATGGTCTCACTTTCAAATAAATATAATATAAACCTGATTTATCTTCTGACAATATCCTATCCAGATTTTGGACACTAGAGAACAAGTGTTGAGTAATCGGATAACTCAAATAGTAAAGGTACTTTAAAAAAATCATAAAATTAAAGAGGTGATGTTGGAACCAAATTAAATTAAGATGAATAACTACCCAAATATTTTTATGAGGTGACATTATAGAAATTATAGGGATGAAATTTTTGGAGGGGAGAATGTAACACCCCAATACTATGGTATATCTCTTTTAAATTTAACATATTTGACATCTTACATTGAATGCAACATTGAGCTTAAAAGAAACATGATATACAATTAAATATTAACAAAACCATTGGAATAGTGATGTGACCATTATAAATAGTAATCCGACCATTAGAATAATAACCTTACATATGAGAGTATATATAAAATTTAGTTATCTCATAAATTAAAATATGATATATTAATATCATGTAATAAGTAAATAATTGATTTAAAAATGATAAATTAAGTGTTAGTATTTTTGTGAAACTTAAATGTTTATTTACAATTTTCTAATTAATATAATGATTTAAAATCAAATTTATTTTAACAAAATATATTCATAAATTAATATTTTTTCATTATAATTATAATAAAATTTTAGGAGACCATAATTAATTTTTCAAAGTGTCGTAAAATCGGTTATAATATGAAAAATCGGTATTTTTTTAATAAATGATAGTTTTATTTAAAAATTAAATTTATCATATTTAGAAAATTATTTTCATAAAATTGAGTTTTTTTGAAATGTAATCATAAAAAATTGTTAGTGTTAATTTTTTGTATTTTTCTAAAATAGTTTAATATTTTATGAATAATGAATTGTGGTAATTTACGATATTTAAAATTATAAGAAAAATACATGAATTTTGAGTCATGGATGAAGTATGGATGATTTAAGAACCATTATTTCAAACTAGCATGCACTAGTTATTATAAATTGTCATGAAAATCAACACTATTGATAGCCTTGATCCAAAATAATAAATTAATGAATAAAATAACCAAAAAATGCCCCTCTCCTCCACTAAATATCAACCCTTACCACCCTTTATCCTCACAAATTATAATAAATGAAAATTGTCTAAATTCAACCCAATTCCCTTACTTATTCTCTTCCTCATGTCTAAGACCTATAGGTATTACCAAAAGACCAAATACAAGTGTCTTAAAGTGGTTCCCAAGGAGACGATGTCCAAGAGATAAAATCATCCTTCTCTTTTAATTTATTTTCTTTTCTTATCTGATCATCACTTCCCCAATCTAAAGTAGAATAGTAAATCTAGTATCATACACATACTATAATTTTATTGTGCTAATGGAATATCCATAATTAAATCTATTCTCTTCTCCTTTTATTTTAAAAATGAAAACATCATCTGTGATGTATCGGTTCACCGTCTTCATGGAAGAAAAGTTTTCATTTTCCATTAACACCATCAAGGTTGTTCATAAAACCATTATTATGGTCAAATCATATTGTAATATAAATATTATAAGTGATATCATGTTCAGTAACCAATATATTTTTGGATTTTAATGACTATGGAGATGGATAAATACAAGATGGGTGAATTTTAAGGTTAAAAAACTTTCGTTTTTAACATTAAAGGAATCTTTGTTTTACAAGATTAAAAAAATCGTATTCACAAAACCACTTATGTATTTAAAAAGTGATCAGACTTGGCCCTTGAGTATTATAAAAAAAGTATCATTATCAAGTAGATTCTAATATGTATTCTATAGGTAGAAATAAGAAAAATATTCTACTATAACAATGTATATAATCGTATTTAGTAAAAAGTTGTAATGTATTAAAAGTTTAATCATAATCATAGTAAAAAATGATTTAATCCGAGTAAACACAAAAATAATCATAATCAAAATGGTTATTATAAATTAGAGTGTTACAAAAGTAATGATTCTATCTTAAAGCATATAGAATCATATTCTGGGTAAAGAAAATGTTTCTTAATTAAAGCTATTATAATAAAGAGAATACAAATAGAAAGATGAATAAAAAGTATTCACTTTCTATTACAATTGCATCAGAAATAAAATACTTGTAAAAACAAGTGATAAAAATGAATAGGGTTATTTTATCCCAAATGGATGGATATCTAGTAACCTTGGATAAAGTTCCCTTGTTTTATACTTATAATAAAGTTTATCATTCCTCAGTAAGGAAATCCCTCGATATGATGATTTTTTTGTCTTGCTATCCCTACAAGTCCTCGATATGATGATCAACTTTTCTTTGTCTACCTATCCCCAATATCCCTCTATATAAAGATCGGTATGTCTCATTATTCCTAGGAGCCCTCAATCGTAATCACACAATCAGAACACACAAACATTTTATAACAAATTATTAAGGATAAAACCTAACAAGGTTTCTTTAAGATGGAATCTATCTAAAACAATACAAAATACTAAGATTAAGATGTTTTCTTATTGTACAATTTATAAAAATCTATATTGAAATCAAATCATCTAGAGTAATACATCTTGTGAACTCATCAAATGAATTGGTATTTATAGGAAAGCCTTTCAACGGTCATCTTGATCTCCAAATATCATATTTTATCTAAGTTTTTTACAAGGACTTGGACACTTAAAAATTCAACAGTCATGTTATAATTGAATGTATAACATTGTTTTTTTCACACTTATAGTGTAAAAGGTATTCCATTATAATAGAATATGGTTTTTCATATTCATAATTTAAACTTAGATAAATCCAGTGGATTTATTTACAGAGTGTCATTTCAATTTTCATTATGAGTATGATTCTGATTCTATTGAATTCAATTTCATGTCCAATTAAAAAAAATTAGTGTGAATATAAGACATAAAGTATTTAAATATTATTTGATAAAGGTGAATTTTATCATTATCATATCAATTCTCATTTTGATAATTTTACTAAATAAGTAAATTCATATTCATGAATACTTTAAAACTAATTCTATGTATGGAAAAACATATATGTTTTCTATAAAATCATTCTTAAAATAAGTTCATTATAAAATAGTTAGTAATTAATTATTTAATAAAGAGCTTTTGATTTCCAAAACAAAAGGAATGGAAAAGTCAAAAAGAAAATTTTGACTTGACAATATCCTCCTTTTTGGAAAGAAAAAACCACAAGACGTAAATCATAAATAACATTGAAAACATTAGTCCATTATTATTTTAAATAACTTTTTATTAAAAATAATTATCTCCCTCTATGTTTATAAATAATTTGAATATAATGATTAATATGAATAACTCCCCCATAGGATAATAACCTCTCCTAAGGATCGTATTCTCTTCTTTTAAAAGTATTTATCCCCCTTACTAAAAACATCTCCCCCTTTATATAAAATTATCCACATTTTTTATTTTTAATAAAAAATAAGGAAAAGTACTGAAATACCTAAAAAGGGTTATATAAACAACTATACGAAACATAATAATAAAGTCTCAATTATCTAAAATGAATGAAAGGCAATTCAACCAATTAATAATTAAAAGACATTGAAATGGATTGTAAATAGATGTAGAAGTATTTCCATGGAAATCCAATTACAACAATATTTCAACAAGAGTTTTAAGAAATTAATCATTCTTCATAATCAAAGATCTGAAAATTTTATAAAACTTATTAAATTATTTCATATATTCTTAAATATTGGAAATAAAGACTTCCTGATTTTTTTTATTCTTTTCAAGAACCTGTATACTTTCCTCCTAAATCTTCATATTTTCTTCTTGTAGATGAATATTTTCTTCCAAATTCTTATTATGGTCTTCTTGATCTTTAAACCTTTTTGAGAAAACATCACTTTGATTATTCAACTTAATAATTTCATCTTTATAGAAATTGAATATTGAATTATTATTATATAGATACATTAATTTATCTTGTAAATCTATGATATCTTGAGTCTATTGTTCTAATGCAATTTTGAACAGGTGAAGGTATTTTACCCTGGTGTCTATGTCTTTTTTAAGGATACTGAAAACAACATATATTTCATTCAAATAATTCTTAAACATTTAAAATTTATCATCATGAATCTTGATATCATTGTCTACATTATGATCCCATTTCACCATCTTGTTACAACTATTCTAGCGAGATTTGGTAATTTCTTTAAAGATCTTGAAATTTTCTTCTAAATGTGTCAACCTATCTATTAAATATTTTATTGAACCCAATGATTTGTATTAATTTTCAACAACCAAATAAAACTTTCCTACTAACCTGGGAAAGTAGAGAATTTGTTTCTCTAATATTCTTAATGTATGCAAGATATAATCAAGAGCCTGAGCTATAATCATATCTGAAGATTCTAATTCTAATTGATTTCTTTTCTAACTAGTTCCAATATCTTCTTGAATTGATTTCCTTTTTTATTTATTTTTCAAAAATTTATAAATTCCATCATAAATTTCAATTTCATAAACAATAACTATTTTACTCCCTTCATCCATTCGGTTTTGATCTTGTTCATACCTCTTGGATGAAGATACAACTTCTTGAAATGATGGAGACTTTTCTTTTTCTTCACCAATAGACTTCTCTTTATGATTTCCCAAAGAGAACAATTATTTTGATGAATCCTGAGAATTTCTCAAAGAAAAATTATTGGAATGATTCTATTCCTTATCAATAATTTTATTTTAATTCTCTTATTATTCTTATTCTTCTTCTATTCTTCTTATTAATAGTATTCTATTTCTTGGTACATATTTTCTTTTTCAACTAATTCTGTATCTCCTTATTCTAAAAACTTGTGAAGATGTGGCTTCGATCTCAAATCATTTTTCCCAAAAGGTACTGATTATTTATCAACCACAACTAATTCTCCCTTATCTATAATATTAGGAACATCAGCACTGAAAACATCTAATTCTTTAAATTCTAAATTTGTATCAAGTGGTAATGTAAGTTTTATAGAGGCTTCCTCAACACTTTTTATTAATCTATCACACAACTTTTCTTTTGATAGATTATTATTTTGTTTCTTTTCCTTTTCATATTTTTCTAATTCATCGACCCATTGAATTCTTAAATATGAGGATTCAATAGTTTTGAGGCTAAATTGAGGATATCCTTCTTTTATTTCTTCCTGTTTCCTTCTCTATTCCTTTGAAAGTTCATCTGAACCTTTATTTTTATTGTTTTCTTTCTTTTCTGGAATAGAATCATGTTTTATATTCTTTTTAACTTTATCATATTTATTTTTCTTTGAAAAAGGTTCTTCTTATAATGTATAAATTTGAGTGTTCTTAATAAAAAACTTTTATTCTAAATCAAAGACGAATTTTATCCTTTTGACTGTATCATCACTTATGAAAACAATATTCTCTCTAATAGGCTCAGAATTGATCGTAATGTCAAAATTATTCATACTTTATGTGATCAAATTTCTAATCAAAGCTAGAAACATTATGATTTGAGACTTTATTGGGTTGGATTGTATGTTCTTAACTGTCAATAAAACAAAACCTTCCAAATTTATTTTCCTCATATTCACCAAGTAATCCAGAATAAAAATATCAGATACTTTCAAAGTATATCTATCACCTTTGCTCAAAATTAGAAACCATTTCATCCAAAGGGATAACACTCTGTGATCCGGAATTAGATGTGTGACCTTCTTAGGTTCATCATTTGAAACATTATTAAATAAATATTTTTCATCACATTCTAGAAAAAACGTACCTTTGGAACCCGGTAATTTATGATATAGGAAAAATACATCTCCAATATCTAAAATATATATAAAACCTATAGATTCCATATGTGTAATCTTTAATTATTCTCATAGATTCAGAAAGAAAATATTAATTTTCCATCTTCCTTAAAAAAATTTACAAAATCATAAAAATATTTAACAAAATCCAGATATAACAAATCATAATTAGGATCTAACTGTTCCACACATAAAGATTTAAAACATTGAAAATATATCACCCTTATCAAATATGAATCATACTTATTATCAAAATATATTTATACTAACCTTTAATGATAAACAAACCAACTATTGTAATCATTTATAGGATCCATCATATTTGGATATTATACTATTGATTCAAACTAGGAGACTAAAACATGGCATCACTTTGAGGCATAATTTTGAAATAACTAATGTGGGGTGTAAGGGGGTCCCTTTGTATCATCATTTGAGGCGACAGTTGATCTTCCAAAAAGAATATAAAGGCTGATATTTGATCAATCTTATCTAACAGTTGGTAAAAATATCCTAAGAAATATTTTTAAATAATTTAAACTCTTATGGTTTCAAAAAAATATCATATTGGTTGAATATGCTGAATTTGAATTTTTTTATCATATTGAGTTAATACTATTAAAAAAATATTATAATAACAACAATTAATTATGAAAATAATCATAATAGAATAGTGTCAAAACATGAAAGAAATAAGAATACCTTTTAGAGTGTAATCATCAATATGATAATTTTTTATTATTTATTTTATAACATAATTTATTATGATAGTTGAAATAAAAAATTAATTAAAATAGTTGAATGTGAAATTTTTAGAATAAAAAAAACTGATTACTAAAAATTTGAAAGGGAAACCTGAATCCAAAAACCAGATTACAAAAATATATTATTACAAAAATATGATTAGAAAAATTTTCAAATATGATTCAAATTAAACTCGAGTCTGAAAAATTTAATTAATTATAGATTCTGAAAAGTTTATTATAATTTAATTTTTGGAGAACTTAAAAAAATTAGGAAGAACTAAAATATTGAAAGACTAAAACTTTTTTAAAACAACAATCATAAGTACTCCCCCGGTGAAAAATAGTAACATAATATAATTATATGGTTTAAACAAGAACTAAATATGAATGATTACTATAAAGTGATCATTCCTATATTCTATTTAATGTATTAAAATTTATTGGAAGGTAATAGTTTTATAAAAATATCAGCAAGTTTTTCTTGCATTTTTATGAATTATAAAATGATATCTCCTATTTGTATGTGATCCCTAAGAAAGTGATGCCTAAAATATATGTATTTTCCATAGGAGTGATGTGTAGGGTTTTTACTTAAGGATATTGTACTTGTGTTATCACATAGTATTTGAGTTTTAGTAAAACCTATTCCATAATCAGTGAGTTTGTGTTTCATCTACCACACAAGATTATAATAACTTCTAACTATAATATATTCAACTTCAGCAGTGGAAAGTGATATCGGGTGATGTTTCTTACAAGACCAAGAAACTAATGATTCTCCTAACAAATGATATGTTTCGAATGTAATTTTTCTATCCATTATACAACCACCAAAATCATTATCCGAAAAAAAAAAATTAGTTCTAAAATATTTTCCAGAAGAATAGAAAAGTCTTAAATCCATAGTTCCCTTCAAGTAACAAAAAAAATCATTTTAAAGCTTTTAAATGAGATTCCTTTGTGACCCCCCTGAATGGCCTGAAGGACTTTATTTTTTTATTGATTTTGATAACCCCCCTTTCAAGAGATGAGGGGGAACCCTTACAAGGCTCGTAGGCTCAGAGATTACTTGGCCATTAGTATTATGAGATTACATAACCCGAAGGTCTTAGAGAATTCAACCAGACTATCTACAAGGAACTGCCCCTCCCCAGCATCTGCATCGTGATAGTAGCTCCCCACCTTCACATGGCCATCTGGTTAGGCTTCCCGTGCAAGTACAGGCTGGTTCCAATGGCATATCCATACCCTCTCATTCTGTCAAATCCATTTGGCTCTACTTTGGTGAGTGAACCTGCTCTGAATCCTCTTTTGGGGCTGCTCCTTTTTTGAAGTGTCTGTCTGGGGAAACTACATGTTGCATGAAGGCCATGAGGTATCCTTAAGGCCTTAAAGGTGGACTGAAATCCCTACTGACCTGAAGGCCCGGGTGGCCTGAAAGCCTTAAGAACTCCAAGCCCAAACCGGTGGCCCAAGGTGAATAGTTCCAATCGCTACAATACCAAATAGTACCTACTACAGTAATTGCTACAGTGCCTTCTATAGTAACTGAACAGTATATAGTGCATGCTACAGTGCTGCTACAATATTCGGAAATATGCATCTACCTGGTTTTGAACCAGGGTCTCATGGATTCACTTAAGGATACCTCAATAACTGGAATGAGTCTCATGGGAAAATGAGATTCCTTTGTATTTTCTTGATATTTTTTACATAAGAATACAAAAAACATTATTTCTGGGTGACAATAAGTTAAGTATATTAAAATTCTTATCATACCTCTGAAAACTGTTTGAACAATCGGTTGTCCATATTCATCAATATCAACTGTATTTGAGTTACCGATTAGAGTACTAATACATTTATTATTGTCATGTCTATACTTCTTAAGAAGATATTTGATATTATTATGTTGATATTGTTTCCGACGCTTTCCCCGGGGCACGCGCATCCGTCTGTGGAGGACCCGCAACTGTAGCCTCGCATTCCCGCTTTCCAAAGGCGGGAGGCATCCACTCCCTATTCGGGGATTTTTTTCTCCTTGATCGAAATGGGGTGATGGGATATCGGTTCTTCCTTCTGTGGATTCCTCCTCAGAACCCGTCACCTAGTCCGGGTCTCCATTATAGATTTGAGTCATGGTTCATGAATCTCGTTCCCGGTGCCATATCTTCATGTACGCCGGTTACTTACACTACTTCTGTTAGTGCATTCCATGGGGTCTTGACATGGTAGAAACCTTCGTTCGGAGTATATGATAACATCAGGAATGTCGGGGCATCTCCTGGTGCGTGGACATTGGGGAACCTACATTCTTCCTCATAAGAGGGAATCTCAAGGGTGCAGAACCTGAGGCATCCCATGTCGAATATGGGGGATCACATGCCATGGGCATGTATCTAAAGTTTTCCTCAGATTCACATGTTTAACATAGGGTATGTCGCGAGTTTAACATCTTGCAGAGATGGTTACGCCAAAGGAATGTCTTCTGAGATTTTACTCAAGCATCTCATGTTTAGTACGAGGTTGGTCGCGGGTTTAATGTCTTGCAGAGATGGTATGAGAGTGATCAGAATGTCCCATAAAGATGGATCATATTGGTAAATCCCTATGAGGGAATACCTGGAAGGTTTACCTGGTGGATGGATCAGAACGCCCAATGAGGAAGGATCCAAGGTGGTGTTCCCCATAGAGGGGAGATGTCACACCGTAATGGATGATCAGAACACCACTGGGGGAGGATCAGGGAGAGTGCACCCATAATGGGGAACACCAAGGTTTACCATTGGCTGGGATTTAACCTCGGAGAGGTTTCCTATGTACCCTGTGTAGAGGACAGGGATCAAAACCCATGTAGTTTGAAGGGGTGATGAATCGGGGTGTACATAGAGGAAAACAACCCGGAGACATGACGGGGCTTATGCGTGGTTAGCTACCCATGGTGGTATGGGAATTACACTCTGAGGCGGCCCATCGTAGTATGGGGCTTACACTATGAGGCGGCCCATGGTGGTATAGGGCTTACACTCTGAGGCGGCCCATGGTGGTATGGGGATTACACTCTGAGGCGTCCCATGGTGGTATGGGGATTACACTTTGAGGTGGCCCATGGTGGTATGGGGCTTACACTATGAGGCGGCCCAAGGTGGTATGAGGCTTACACTTTGAGGCGGTCCACGGTGGTATGGGGCTTACACTCTGAGGTGGCCCAAGTACTACTAGGAGAAGCAAGGAGGGTGGATGACATGATCCCACCGGGATGTGGCGGCCTAGGTAAGAATCAGGATGGATGATGGAGAGTTGAATGGAGTGGAGGGGGAATGAGATGGGACCATCGTGAAGATAATATTAGTGTCGGTCTTTATCCTTGAAGAGACTTCCTTTGTATCATCGTGGCAGGGAATCAAAGTTTGCATAGTTCAATGGGACGATGGGACACCTGAGGATGCGTCCCGTGAGAATGGACGTATGGATGGGACCTAAAGGAAGCGGAACCTCCGGGTTAAGGCATGACCTTCTCGAGACAAATGGGCTCGAGGGAAAGATCTGTATGAGACATGAGTGACGTCTTGAGCCTCAGGGAGGCTTTATACGTATTCTTGTGGTGGGGAATGAAAGTCTGCGTAGTTCGGTGGTGGATACATTTTAACGTCATGTGGGATGGGGGCGAACCGACGCGAAGGTGGTCAGAACGATCTGTGGTGGGATTGAACCTCCTAGAGGCTTCCTATGTACCATGCCTTGAGATGGATCAAAGTCCTCGTAGTTCGGGTAGATTGGGGCTTATTCTCTGAGACGGCCCAAGGTGGTGGAGTGGGGCTTACGCTCTGAGATGGCCTAGTGGTGGTCAACCGACGTGAAGAAGTCGGGACAGGTGGGTGAGCCGACATGGTCGGGACAACCGAGTGGTGGACTTGAACCTCGTGGAGGCTTCCTATGTACCATGGCTTGACATGGATCAAAGTCCACATAGTTCGGGAATACAGTTTAACGTCATGCAGGACTGTGGGTGTTGTCATGGTCGATGATTTCTCTAATCCCACATGAGTCATGCTCGGTGTGAGAAACAAGAGATAGCGGGGACCTAATGATCATGTCACGGAAGGTGCATCCGTGAGAGTGGAATGGGGCTTTCGAATGGTTAGCGGTCTGGGTGCCGCTATGGAGCGGAAATGTTGAATGGGGATTACGTAAGGATGCAGCCCGTGATGTCTTCCTCATGTCTATCCATGAGGGCATCTCAACCCACTAGTGAATTGAGGCTTTCACCTAATCGAAAGTGCACAAGAGGGATAATGACAAGGGCATTAGAATCAATCCGAACAAAGGGAGATGAGAAGTGTGAATCACATACACGACATTCAGAATGAAACGAGGGTGACGTGGATATAGAGGATGACTTTTGACCGTGTTCGAAACACAGAATCCAAATCACGTTAGCCTGAAATGGGAACAAAAAAACGAGGGTTGATTATTGACCATGTTTGAAACACAGGACCTGACTCGAAGTGTTGTCCAAAGTCTTCCAGGGTGTTGGCCCAGGACAGCAGGCGGACCATGGGTCGAGCATCCATACTGTTAGGGGGTTCCTTCAAACATGATCAGTTTTCCGGAATGTTGGCCTAGGACAGCAGGAAGACCATGGGTCTAGAATCCATACTGTTAGGGGTCCCTTTGAACGTGATTAGTTTTCCGGAATGTTGGCCCAGGACAGAAGGCAAACCATGGGTCGAGCATCCATACTGTTAAGGGGTCCCTTTGAACATGATTAGTTTTCCGGAACATTGGCCCATGAGAGCAAGCAAACCATGGGTCGAGCATCCATACTATTAGGGGTTCCCTTTGAACGTGAAAGAGGATGAAGGTCTGAATGAAGGACACATAAAGCATGAATTGGAGTGATGGAATGTTTTAATGGATTCCAATGCTATTGAAATTATGCCACTATAATCCTATAATTAGGCGTCTTATTCTTGGAGCATAAGGAATCTCTTGTTTGGAGCAAGAGGCATCCTATGTTTGGAACATATAGTGTACTACAGTTTATAGTCATGTAGAGAGGACTGTTGTCATCTCATTCATGGAGCATAAGGCATCTCTTTTTTGGAGAAAGAGTCATCCTATGTTTGGCACATAGGGTGCACTAAATTTATAGTCATGTAGATAGAACTATTGGCATCTCATGCTTGGAGCATAAGGCATCTCTTGTTTTGAGCAAGAAGCATCCTATGTTTGGAGCATAGGGAGCACTACAATTTATATTCATGTAGATAGGACTATTGGCATCTCATGCTTGGAGCATAAGGCATCTCTTATTTGGAGGAAGAGGCATCCTATGTAAGGAACATAGGGTGGACTACTGTTTAGAGTCATGTAGAGAGGACTGTTGGCATCTCATTCTTGGAGCATAAGGCATCTCTTATTTGGAGTAAGAGGCATCCTATATTTGGAACATTGGGAGAACTACAGTTTAAATCCATATAGATAGGACTGTTGTCATCTCATGGTTGGAGTATGAGGCATCTCTTGTTTGGAGCAAGAGGCATCCTATGTTTGGAATATAGGGTGTACTACAGTTTATAGTCATGTAGATAGGACTATTGGAATCACATGCTTGGCGCACAAGGCATATCTCGTATAGGGAAAGAGGCATCCTATTTTGATCATATAAGGATTACTACAGTTTAAAGTCATGTAGATAGAACTATTAGCATCTCATGCTTGGAGCATAAGGCATCTCTTATATTGGGTAAGAGGCATCCTATGTTTGGAACATAGTGCGTACTACGGTTTAGTGTCATGTAGAGAGGATTGTTGGCATCTTATTCTTGGAGCATAAGGCATCTCTCGTATAGGGCGAGAGGCATCCTATATTGTTCATATAGGGTTCTCTACAGTTTAAAGTAATATAGATAGGACTATAAGCGTCTCATGATTGGAGCATGAGGCATCTCTCATATAGGGCGAGAGGCATCCTATGTTTGGTACATAGGGTGAACTACAGTTTATATTCATGTAGAGAGGACTATTAGCATAAGACGCCTAGAAATGGTTGGTGTTGGGTCTTATTCAAGGGTGGCCCTTTCTGGTTCAACCTAGCATAGGAGCCAAGTGATAGGGTTTGGAAGAGTAGCCTGGGGAATGGTTTGACTCAATGTACTAGGGGAATTAATGATGAGGATCTCAACTCACGACAAGTGAATGGATCCAAGAGGAATATGTAGACTCGAGGTCTTTCGTGGTGTGCGGAGGAGTCTCTCAAATCATGGTATTCCATAGGTGGAAGGTGGGAGCGCATAAGGGTGAAATGGAAAATCCCGACATCCTGACCAGAAAAGTTTGCGGTGCGACCCTCCATTTTTCATGGGGGTCTGTGACGGTTGCGAAGGGACTGGCCCAGAGGGCTGGGACTGTAGCCCGGCACTGATCCCGAGCAGGGTGCGATGGCACAGCCCCCGCGGTATGGACTGGTGGGCACGAAGGTAGGAGCATCTTCGCGAAGTATCTTCGCGGAGCACAGACTCAATAAGCATGGCCTCACAGAGCAAAGGTCTCTCACGGAGAAAAGGTCTCACATAGCATGGAATTGCGGAGCATGGTCTCGTGGAGCATTGGATCCCAGAGCATCAATGCGAAGGAAGCTGCTCACAGAGCAGGGACTCGCGGAGCAGCAGCAAGAAGGAAGCTGCTCGCGGAGCATGGCCTCGCGGAGCCGCTTCGTGAAGGAACGTGGGGCTTCGTAAACTGGGAGATTGGCCACCCAAGGGGAGGAGTAGTCATGGCCCCTCGGAAAAGGGGGGTGAGATGGGTATTTATAGGCAAGAGGCACCACTAAGCAGAGTTTACGCAGCACAAAGTGGGGCATGGTTTCTTCTCAGCAGGTCGCAAAGGTCAACGATGATCGCGGAGCGGCCCGCCTCCTCGCTTCGCGGCGGGCTCACGAACGTCAAATGCGTTCGCCGAGTATCCTTCCACCTTAGCTTTGCAGTGGCATCGCAAATGTCAAATGCAATCGTGGAGGGGTCCGCCTCCTTGCTCCGTAGCAGGTCTTCACGAATGGGCTTCGTGAACTAGTTTTTCATCCCAACTTCAAATGTCCATAACTCCTAATCTGTAACTTTGTTCATGCCCTACGACCTACCAAATGAAATCTTGCAAAAATGGATACAGTCTTTGATCATGTGTGGAAGCATTTGGAAAATTTTGGAGACACTTTTTCCAGTTCCAACAAAATCCACCCCTAAGAACGGGGTCCAATGAGGTCGAGGAGGGCGAGGTGGACCATGTTCTGAGGAAACGAGTGACTAAAACGCATGAATTGGGGTCCATTGTATCTCGATCTTATTGAGGATACAGTCGACTAAATATCTAAGCCCACGTGAGCCATGATCGATGTGGGAAACAAGAGATAATATGAGCTTCTGTATGATAGTGTTAAACAACGGAAGGTGTGAGGGGGTTAGCATAGGAAATCGATCACCATTTGGGAGAATCCTAAAACATAGAGGTGTCACAGCTAGAGAACATGGCTCTCTAGATAGCCGACCTGCTTCTCCCATCGTGCTTTTGTGCATGAGTGGGGTAACGACAGGGGCGTTAGAATAAATCCAAATAGATGCGATTGGAAGGTGTGAATCACGATACCCAAAATCTGGCACACTGTGGGGGTGGCATGGCAATGAAGGATAACTTTTGACCATGTTCGAAACACAGTATCCTTATTGTGTTAGCCTGAAATGGGGATGACAAAATGAGGGCCGACTGTTGACCATGTTCGAAACACGGGGCCTGACTCAAAATGATACCCATTAGTCTTCCAGAACGTTGGCCCAGGACAGTAGGCGAGCCATAGGCTGAGCATCCATACTATTAGGGGGTTCCTTTAGACGTGAAAAAGTATGATGGTCCGAATAAAGGGCACTCAAAGCATGAAGGGTGGAGTGATGGGTTGTTCGAATAGAGTCCAAAACTCCTGAAATTAAGCCACCATGGTGGAAGCACATTGGATTGCGCATTGGTTTGATCATGGACCATTCCTTCTTTTAGACAGGGCCTCTCTGGCAATGGATCCGTCGCTTCCCAATGTTATCATGGGGCATTCCAAACTTGTTCAAGGAAAAGTTGCAGTTACATGGTTCTCCACGAGGGGTCCGGACAAGGGGCCGGAAGTGGGGAGGAACATGATTTATGATTCTTGGGGCTGGACCCTCGGCGAAATACTAGGGTGTGTCTACGTATCCCATGAGGGTGGGAATCAAGCTGTACGTAGTTCTAGAAGAGTAGTTTAATGTCTTGAGGGACGATGAGAAGCCTGGTTGCACCGGTACACATCCTTCCAAAACTACTAAGACCACGTGAGTCGTGCTCGATGTGGGAAACAAGAAGTAGTGGTGGGACTTTCCCGACACATGAAGGAACATCATTAGGGTGAAGGGATGCTCGTTGAACACTGGCCCAATGATGCCCTCACGTCTATGCAGCACACCTAGATGTGTGAAGGGATAAAGCTGAATATGTCGGAATTCCACTTGAACATGAGGAAGTGGAAATGTGTGAATCATAAAGCTTGAAATCTGGATCACAATGATGGTAGTGTGATAATGGAAGATAACTTTTGACCATGGAGGAAATGCAGCATCCACATCATGTTATCCTAGAATGGGGACAGACTAATGAGGGTCGACCATTGATGATGTTCGAAACACGGGACCTGTCGCAAATGTTGTCCAAGATCCTTAGGGACGTTGGCCCGAAATGGTAGGAGATCCCTTAGGCATGGTATCCATGCCATCTAGGAGTTATTTTGGATGTGGAAGATTATGAGGATCCAAATGGTGATCTCACGAAGCTTGGACATGGAACGAGGGGAACGTCCCCATGAAAGTTCCACACTTCGGGATCTTTGTCAGACACATCTAAATACGACAATGACACGTCTTAGATAGAGGGAGGTGAGTCCCTTCCCATAGGGAGATATTAGTTTAAGTTTGTAGAACTCGGACCATGGATGGTAGGAAACACGGGAGACATGTGGTGTTCATAAAAAATCCTGACGTGAATGGGAACCGGGGTTTCCGACCACCACGTGTTCCTTGGAGTGGTTTTAGGTAGAGGGACCGAAAATGAGAGTTGAGCTGAGCATGAGGCAAAGTGAACAGGCGTTCCTACATACCCCATGAAGTTGGGGATCAAGATGCACGTAGTTATTGAGGGGGGCACGGTAGGGTACCGGTGCCATGAAAAAAGGGGCGTGCGGGCGTGGACCTCACACTGAAAGAAGCATTATTTGATAAATCTTGGTTTTCCTTTAAGGTAAGTGGTTTTTCTTTTGTGAGGAGACAAGCTTAGGGTAGAAGGTTCGGGCGTCACCACAAGAATCAAGCCGTAGCAGGCGTTAACAAATGGTATGGTGTGTGACCACTATCAAACATGGTGTCCCCTTGATTGAGGACATCACAGTGCAGTGTCATTTTTTGTCGTGCGGCCAGGACGATATGTCATAATTTAGGGTCATGTGATAGGACCAGGAATGCATTCTATCGTCATGTAGTGCAGACATAGCAGATACAATGCTAGGTGGGAATGCGTATGGTGAAATAAAACATACCCGACATGAATGGGGAAATGATTCCATATCACACCATATGCAATTCTGAGAGGGGAACCTCGGGCCAAGTGGCATGCATAGAGGTGAGAGAGAAAGGGGCCGGAGGAACTAGCTCCCAGTTGAGATGGACCTGAAAACGAGATGTCTGGGTGGTCCTACATATCCCATGAGGATGGGAATCAAGCCACATGTAGTTCTAGAGGGTTCCTTTTAATGTCATGTGGGATAACATACAGTTTAATGTCATGCAGGATAGGAAACGGGAAGGCTAATTCTTAGAACGGGGTGCGCATGGTGCGGCTATTGTAAACCTGACGTGAATGAGAACGTAATCTCGTACCACGCCACGTGGTCCCGTAGTCAAAGTCCAGAAGGTGGGATAGAGAAGACAAATTAGCAGAACTCAAGCTAGACCCAAAGACAAGAGGCTTGGGCGTTCATACATATCCCATGAGGATGAGAATCAAGTCGTACAAAGTTCTGAGGAGATCTTAGTTTATGTTCTTACAGCTCGTACCATGGATGGGTGGAAACCTTCCAAGTTAGCACAGACCTCAACCCGATCCATAATCCCATGTGATTCAAACTCGGTGTGGGAAATAAGGGAGGAAGATATCTATTACAATACCTAGGATGCACTCCAGAGGGAAATCGGTGTGAAGCCCCGAATGACACCCCTATCGCGGCTTTGGTCCTCCTAACGTGAAGATGCACACTGAGGAATAATACCAAGAGTTTCTAAGTTCTACTTGGACATGATGAGGTGGAGAAGGATGTGAATCATGTAACCGACATTTTTTTCTTAATGGGGTTGGTGTGGAGATGGAGGATAACTGTTAACCGTGGTGGAAACGTAGTATCCACATCGCGTTAGACTGAGGTGGGGACAACAAATGAGCATTGACCGCTGACCATATTCACAATGTGGGATTTGTATCAATTTGTTGTCTGTAACCCTCAGGGGTGTTGGCTCGCAACAGTTTGAGATCCCTTGGGCGTGGTATCCATGCCATTTTTAGGGGTCCCTCTGGGTGTGAAAGGTGATGAAATCCCTGATGAAGAAGAACACAAATCCTGAAAAGCGGGTGAAAACATGTCCGAGCAGAGTCTAACATTCAAGGTACTAAACCAGAGTACCCTTAGGCACATTTTTGGATCACCGAATAGGGTCGGTGAGGGTGTTCAACTTGAGCATGACCGATTTGAAGGGATGAGTAGAGAGTAAGAAGATAGAGAATTCTGAGGAGGTGGAAAATGGCATGGTTATTACAAACCTGATGTTAGTGAGGAAATTGTCCCATACCACACCATATATTCCTCTCCCTGGGAAAATCTAGGCCAAGAGACCAAGGTGAAATGGATATTTCTAGGAGATGGGGCTGGACCCGAATTCTAGACATTTGGGCTTTCATATGTATCCCATGAGGATAGGAATCAAGCCATACATAGTTCTTGACGAGCACGCAGATAGGGGTAGGATACCCTGACTGGGGGGTGTACGTAGTGGCGACTAACCTAATGTGAATGAGGACATAATCTCATAACACATCGTACAACCCATGAGAACTTGGGCCAGGGGCCCGAAAATGGGCCAAGGGGCCTAAGGCTAGGCCTTGGTCAGAAAATCCTAATTAGTTTTTAGTTTAATGTCTTGCAATGAGGAAGAGGGATGAAGGGTCGAGAAGGACAAGGGGCCTGAGGCTGGGCCTTGGTTAGGAAGACCTGACTAGTTTTCATTTTAATATCTTGTAGTGAGGACGAGGGTCGAAGGCCTGAGAAGGCCAAGGGGCCTGAGGCCGGGCCTTGGTTAGGAAGGCCTGACTGGTTTTCAATTTAACGTCTTGTAGTGAGGACAAGGGCTGAAGGCCCGAGAAAGACAAGGGGCTTGAGGCTGGGCCTCGGTCAGGAAGGCCTAACTAGTTTGCATTTTAACGCCCTGTAGTGAGGACGAGGGCCGAAGGCCCAAGAAGGCCAAGGGGCCTGAGGCTGGGCCTCGGTCAGGAAGGCCTAACTAGTTTGTAGTTTAACATCTTGAAGTGAGTACGAGGACCGAAGGCCCGAGAAGTCCAAGGGTTCTGAGGCTGGGCCTCAGTCAGGAAGGCCTGACCAACTTTTAGTTTAACGTCTTACAGTGAGGACGAGGGTTGAAGGTCCGAGAAGGCCAAGGGGCCTGAGGTTGGGCCTCGGTCAGGAAGGCCTGACTAGTTTGCAGTTTAACATCTTGTAGTGAGGACAAGGGCCGAAGGCCCGAGAAGTCCAAGGGGGCTGAGGTTGGGCCTCGGTCGGGAAGGTCTGACCAACTTTTAGTTTAACATCTTACAGTGAGGATGAGGGCCAAAGGACCGAGAAGGCCAAGGGGCATGAGGCTGGGCCTCGGTCAGGAAGGCCTGACTATTTTGCAGTTTAATGTCTTGTAGTGAGGACGACTACCGGGGGCCCGATAAGGCCAAGGGGCCTGAGACTAGGCCTCGTTCAGGGAATCCTGACTAGTTTTCAGTTTAACATCTTGCAATGAGGATGAGGGTCGGGGCCTGAGAAGTCCAAGGGGCCTGAGGCTAGGCCTCGGTCAAGAAGGCCTGACCAGTTTACAGTTTAATGTCTTGTAGTGAGGACGAGGGTCGGGGGGCCAAGAAGGCCTAGGGGCCTGAGGATGGGCCTCGGTCAGGAAGGCCTGGCCAGCTTACAGTTTAGCGTCTTGTAGTGAGGACAAGGGTCAGGGTCCCGAGAAGGACAAGGGGCCTGAGGCTAGGCCTCGGTTAGGAAGGCCTGACCAGCTTGCAGTTTAGTGTCTTGCAGTGAAGATGAGGGTCGGGGGCATGAGAAGGCCAAGGGGCCTGAGGCTGGGCCACGGTCAGGAAGGTCCGACTAGTTTGTAGTTTATTGTCATGCTGGAAAAGTGTTGAGAGGTTTTACATCCTTCAGTTTAGACGGATCACATAGTTTAATGTCATGTGATATGGATGGTTGTGATCTTAGTTTAAGTTCATAAGCTCGGACCGTTTTGCAGTTTATTTTCGTGTGGGACGATAATGTGCATTTTAACGTCATGACAGACGAAGATGAATAGTTTTACGTCATGCAGGACGATGGTGCAATTTAATGTCATTCAGGACTATAATGAGCAGTTTAATGTCATGACAGACGAAGATGAATAGTTTAAAGTCATGCAGGAAAAATATGAAAAGTTTAACGTCAAACAGGATGATGATGCAGTTTAATGTCATGCAGGATGATAATGTGCAGTTTAACGTAATAACGGACAAATATGAATAGTTTAACGTCATGCGGGATGATAATGTGCAGTTTAATGTCATGATGGACGAAGATGAATAGTTTTACATCATACATGATGATAATGAATTTTAATGTCGTGCAAGACGATAATGTGCAGTTTAACATCATGATGGAGGAAGATGAACAGTTTAACGTCATACAGGATGATAATGTGCAGTTTAACGTCATGAGGGATGAAGATAAACAGTTTTATGTCATGCAGGACGATGGTGCAGTTTAATGTTGTACAGGACAATAATGAATAGATTAAGGTCATAACAGACGACATATAGTTTAACGTAATGCGTGATGATAATGATCAATTTAACTTCATGACGGATGAAGATGAACAATTTAACATCATCCAAGGAGAAGATGAATAGTTTTATATCATGCAGGACGAAAATGTAGTTTAATGTCGTGCAGGACAATAATGTTCATTTTAACATCATGACAGACGAAGATGAAAAGTTTAATGACATGCAGGATGATAATGTGCAGTTTAACGTAATGATGGAAAAAGATGAACTGTTTTACGTTATGCAGGATGATAATGTATTTTAATGTCATGCATGACGATAATTTGCAGTTTAACGTCATGACAGACGAAGATGAACAATTTAACGTCATGCGGGACGATAATATGCATTTTTACATCATGATGGATGAAGATGAACAGCTTTACTTCATGTAGGATGATGGTACAGTTTAATGTCGTGCAGGACGATAATGAGCAGTTTAACGTCATGATGGATGAATATGAATAGTTTAACGTCATGCAGGATGAAGATGAACAGTTTAACGTCATGCAGGACGATGATGCAGTTTAAATTCGTGCAGGATGATAATGTGAAGTTTAATGTCATGACAGACAGAGATGAATAGTTTAACGTCATGCAGGACGATAATGTGCAGTTTAACGTCATGACGGATGAAGATGAATAGTTTTACGTCATGACGGACGAAGATGAATAGTTTAACGTCATTCAAGACGAAGATGAACAGTTTAACGTCTTGCAGGACGATAATGTTGTTTAATTTCATTTAGGATGATAATGATCAGTTTAACATCATGACGGATGAAGATGAACAGTTTGACGTCATGCAGGATGAAGATGAATAGTTTTACGTCATACAGGACGATAATGTAGTTTAATGTTGTGCAGGACAATAATGTGCAGTTTAATGTCCTGCAGGACGATAATGATCAGTTTAACGTCATAACGGACGCAGATGAACAGTTTAACATCATTCATGATGAAGATGAACAGTTTTACGTCATGCTGGATGATAATGCAGTTTAATGTCGTTTAGGACGATAATGTGCAGTTTAACATCATGACGGACGAAGATGAATAGTTTAACATCATACAGGATGATAATGTGTAGTTTAACATCATAACTGACGAAGATGAACAGTTTTACGTCATGGAGGACGATAATGCAGTTTAATGTCATGCAGGACGATAATGTGCAGTTTAACGTTATGACGGACGAAGATGAATAGTTTAACGTCATGCAGGATGATAATGTGCAGTTTAACGTCATGAAGGATGAAGAAGAACAGTTTTACATCATGCAGGATGATGGTGCAGTTTAATGTCGTGCAGGACGATAATGAGCAGTTTAACGTCATGACGGATGACATACAGTTTAACGTCATGTGGGACGATGATTGTTATGTAGTTTAACATCGTACAACTAGGACATTAAACCACACGGATTGTGTCAGTAGAGGTATGGTCATCTCTACCCCACTCTGATGGGTTGGGATGAGGGGGGAATCTATATTATGGGATTTACCTAAAATTCCCTGATCATAATGAACCTTCCACGAGTTGGTGTCAAGGTCACAGGGAGGACCTATACGGTTGATGCAACGTGGTAGTTGGGATGACCCAGAGTGTCGCAAGGGTAGTAGAGATGACTACATTCCCTCGGTCTAGAGGGGCGAAGAATCCAGGAAACTTGGTACGACAGGGTGATGGATCCCGGAAGGCATGCAAGCCTGGGGCGTCGCTACGACGGGGAGATGGAGCCCAGAAGGCATAGAAGCCTGGACGTCAATACGATGGGGGCGATAGAGCCCAGAAGGTATAGAATCCAGGACGTCGGTACGATGGGGGCGATGAAGCCTAGAAGGCGTAGAAGCATGGAACTTTTGTACGACGGGGCGGTGGAGCCCAGAAGGCATAGAAGCCTAGAACATCGGTACGACGGGGCGATGGAGCCCGGAAGGCGTGGAAGCCTGGACGTTGGTATGATGGGGGTGATGGATCCGGAAGGTGTAGAAGCCTGGATCATTATCCCATAAGGCAGGGCAACATCGTAGATGCATGGGGAGGACCTCCATGATGGTTGATGTCAAGGACGGGGAGGACCTTCATGCCGAATGAATATTGCAGTGCAGGGTGGAACTTCACAATGTCTAAAAATGGCAACGGGGAAGACTCATGTGTCGGTGAACACTGTAGTGCGGGAGGACCTATGTAATGTATGACAATGGAAATGGGGAGGATTCTCGTTCCGGTGAAGATTGTAGTGCGGGGAGGACCTCTGCAATGTTTGACAATAGCAACGGGGAGGATTCTCGTGCCGGTGAAGATTGCAGTGCGGGGAGGACCTCCGCAATGTCAGACAATGGAAACGGGGAGGATTCCCATGCTAGAGAAGATTACAGTGTAGGGAGGACCTCTGCAATGTCTAACAATGGTAATCGGAGGATTCCCGTGCCGGTGAAGATTGCAGTGTGGGGAGGACCTCCGCAATGTATGACAATGGCAACGGGGAGGATTCTCGTGCTGGTGAAGATTGCAGTGCGGGGAGGACCTCCGCAATGTCTGAAAATGTCAATGGGGAGGATTTCCATGTGGATGAAAATTGCAGTGTGGGGAGGACCTCTTCAATGTCTAACAATGGAAATGGGGAGGATTCTCCTACCGGTGAAGATTGCAGTGCGGGGAGGACCTCCGCAATGTCTGACAATGTAAACGGAGAGGATTCCCATGCCGGTGAAAATTATAGTGCTGGGGAGTACCTATTCAATGTCTGACAATGGTGTTGGAGATTTTCCATTGGATTGGGGGTATTTTCACCCTGTGTGTCCCTTGGGGTAACGAGTCGACAAGGAGCCAATGAAATTAGGGGCAGATGCCACCTGCACGGCCTCTTGAGGCGGTAGAGTCGACGAGGAGCTGATGGAGTCGGGTGGTAGATGCCACCTTCGCTGCCTCTTGAGGCGGAGGTATCAGCGAGGATTTGAAATTTTTGGGTGGTGTATTCCACCTGCACGGCCTCTTGAGGTGACGGGATGGTTGATGAGCCGCAGGATTCGGGTGGCAGACTCCACCTGCGCGGCCTCTTGAGGTGGCAGGATCGGCGAGGAGCTGATGGAGTCGGGTGGCGGAATCCACCTGTGCGGCCTCTTGAGGCGACGATATCGGCGAAGAGATGATGGAGTCGGGTGGCGGACACCACCTGCGCGGCCTCTTGAGGCGATGGGATCGGCGACGAGCCAATGGAGTCGGGTGGCAGAAGCCACCTGCGAGGCCTCTTGAGGCAATGGGATTGGTGACGAGCTGATGGAGTCGGGTGGCGGAAGCCACCTGTGTGGCCTCTTGAGGTGGCAGGATTGGCGAGGATCTGATGGAGTCGGGTGGCGGATGCCACCTGCATGACCTCTTGAGGTGATAGGATCGGCGATGAGCCGATGGAGTTGGGTGGCCGAAGCCACCTACGCGGCCTCTTTAGGCGGTGGGATCGGTGACGAGCCAAAGGAGTCGGGTGGCAGACACCACCTGTGCGGCCTCTTGAGGTGACGAGATCAACAACGAGACGATGGAGCCAGGTGGCAGAAGCCACCTGCGCGGCCTCTTGAGGTGGCAGGATCGGGGACAAGCCGAAGGAGTCGGGTGGCGGACGCCACTAGCACGGCCTCTTTAGGCGGCTGAGTCCACGAGGAGCCGATGATTCGGGTGGAGGATGCCACCTGCGCAGTCTCTTGAGGCAGCGGGGTTAGTAAGGAGCCGAAGGAGTGGGGTGGCGGATGCCACCCGCGCGGACTCTTGAGGCGGCGGGCTCGGTGAGGAGCTGAAGAAGTGGGGTGGCGGAAGCCACCTGCGCGGCCTCTTGAGGCGGCGGGGTCAGCGTGGAGCTGATGGAGTCGGGTGGCAGATGCCACCTACGCAGCCTCTTGAGGAGGTGGGATCGTCAACGAGCCGATGGAGTCTGGTGGCGGATGCCACCGGCGCGACATCTTGAGGTGGCGGAGTCGGTGAGGAGCTGATGATTCGGGTGGAGAATGCCACCTGTGCGGCCTCTTGAGGTGGTGGAGTCAGAGAGGAGCCGATGAGTCAGGTGGCGGATTGCACCTGCGCGGCCTCTTGAGGCGGTAGAGTCGGCGAGGAGCCCAAGGAGTGGGGTAGAAAATTCCACCCATGTGGCCTCTTGAGGCAGTAAGCTCGGCAAGGAGCCGAAGGAGTGGGGTGGCGAAAGCCACCTGCGCGGCCTCTTAAGGCGGTGGGGTCGGCGAGGAGCCGATAAAGTCGGGTGGTGGATGCCACCTATGCGGCCTCTTGAGGAGGCGGGATCAGCGAAGGGTCGATGGATTCGGGTGGAAGATGCCACCTGCATGGCCTCTTGAGACGGCGGGATCAGCGAGAAGCCAATGAAGTCGGGTGGTGAAAGCCACCTGTGCGGCCTCTTGAGGTGGTGAAATCGGTGAAGAACCGATGGATTCGGGTGGCGGATGCCACCTGCGTGGCCTCTTGAGGTGGTGGGATAGGTGAGGAGCTGATGGAGTTGGGTGGTGGAATCCACCTGAATGGCCTCTTGAGGTGGCGGGATCGGCAATGAGCAGAAGGATTCGGGTGACGGATGTCATTGGCGCGGCCTCTTGAGGCGGTGGAGTCGGCAAGGAGCTGATGAGTTAGGTGGCGGATGCCACCTGTGCGGCCTCTTGAGTTGTCGGAATCAGCGGGGAGCTGATGAGTCGGGTGGCAGATTCCACCAGTGCGGCCTCTTGAGGCGGTGGCATCGGCGAGGAGCTGATGGACCGTAGTCTTTAAACACCGGATGTTACTCATCCTCTCACATATAAAGGAGAGGGGATTCACATGGGTGATGCCTCAATTTTCCCCGACACATTTGGTCTACTCTCTATTGAAGGAGAATAGATTCACGTCGGTTTCACCATTTCTGTTTCCGATGCTTCTCCAGGGTGTGTGCATCCGTCTATGGAGGACGCGTAGTTGTAGCCCCGCATTCCCTCTTTCCAAAGGCGGGGGGCATCCGCTCCCTATTCGGGGAAGTTTTCTCCTTGATCGAAACGGGATGATGAGATGTAGGTTCTTCCTTCCATGGATTCCTCCTCAGAACTCATCACCTAGTCCGGGTCTCCATTATAGATTTGAGTCATGGTTCATGAATCTCATTCCTGATGCCATATCTTCATGGACGCCGGTTAATTACACTACTTCTGTCAGGACATTCCATGGTTTCTTGACATGGTAGCAACCTTCGGTCGGAGTAGATGACAACATCAGGAATGTCGGGGCATCTCTTAGTGCATGGACATTGGGGAACCTGTATTCTTCCTCATAAGAGGGCATCTCAAGGGTGAAGAACCCGAGGTATCCCAAGTCGAATGTGGGGGATCACATGCCATGGGCATGTATCTGAGGTTTTCCTCAGCTTCACATGTTTAACACAGGGTATGCCGCGAGTTTAATGTATTGTGGAGACGGTTACGCCAGAGGCGTGTCTTTCGAGATTTTCCTCAGGCATCTCATGTTTAGCATGAGGTTGGTCTCAGGTTTAATGTCTTTCGGAGACTATATGATAGTGATCAGAACGTCCCATAGAGACGAATCATATTGGTACATCCCTAGTAGAGAATACCTGGAAGGTTTACCAAGTGGATGGATCAGAACGCCCAATGAGGACAGATCCAAGGTGGTGCGCCCCATGGAGGGGAGATGTCACACCGTAATGGATGATCTGGACACCACTAGGGGAGGATCAGGGAGAGTGCACCCGAAATGGGGAACACCAAGGTTTACCATTGGCTGGGATTGAACATCAAAGAGGTTTCTTACGTACCCTGTGTAGAGGACAGGTATCAAAATCCACATAGTTCGAAGGGGTGATGAATCGGGGTGTACACAGAGGACAACAACCCAGAGACATGATGGGGCTTACGCGTGGTTAGCTGCCCGTGGTGGTATGGGGCTTACACTCTGAGGCGGCCCATGGTAGTATGGGGATTACACTCTGAGGCGGCCCATGGTGGTATGGGGCTTACACTCTGAGGCGGCCCAAGGTGGTATGGGTCTTATACTCTGAGGTGGCCCATGGTGGTATGGGGATTACACTCTAAGGCGGCCCAATTACTGCTAGGAGAAGCGAGGAGGGTGGATGACATGATCCCATCGGGATGTGGCGGCACGGGTAAAAATCAGGATGGATGATGGAGAGTTGGATGGAGTGGAGGGGGAATGAGATGGGATCATCTTGAAGATGACAGTAGTGTTGGTCTTGAGCCTCAAAGAGACTTCTTACGTATCCCCATGGCAAGGAATCAAAGTCCATGTAGTTTGGTGGGATGATGGGACACCTGAGGAGGTGGCCCGTGAGAATGGATGCCTGGATAGGACCCAGAGAAAGTGGAACCTCCGAGTTGATGCATGACCTTCCCGAGACACATGGGCTCGAGGGAAAGATCAGGATGAGACATGAGTGACATCTTGAGCCTCATGGAGGCTTCCCACGTATTTCTGTGGCAGGGAATCAAAGTCTGCATAGTTCGTTGGTGGATACATTTTTACATCATGTGTGATGGGGGCGAACTGACGCAAAGGTGGTCAGAATGATCTGTGGTGGGCTTGAACCTCATGGAGGCTTCCTACGTACCATGCCTTGACATGGATAAAAGTCCTCATAGTTCGGGTAGATTGGGGCTTATGCATTGAGACGGCCCAATGTGGTGGATTGGGGCTTATGCTCTGAGACGTCCCAATGGTGGTCAACCGACGTGAAGGAGTCGGGATAGGTGGGTGAGCCGACATGGTCGGGACAACTGAGTGGTGGGCTTGAACCTCATGGAGGCTTCCTACGTACCATGTCTTGACCTGGATCAAAGTCCACGTATTTTGGTAATACAGATTAACGTCATGCGGGACGGCCGTGTTTTCATGGTCAATGCTTTCTCTAAGACCACATGAGTCATGCTCGGTGTGAGAAACAAGAGATATCAGGGACCTGACGATCACGTCGTGGAAGGTGCGTCCGTGAGAGTGGAATGGGGCTTATGCATGGTTAGCATCCCAGGTGCCACTATGGAGCAGCAATGGTGATTGGGGATTATGCAAGGATGCAGCCCGTGATGTCTTCCTCTTGTCTGGACATGAGGGCATCCCATCCCACTAGTGAATTGAGGCCTTCACCTAAGCGCAAGTGAACACGAGGGATAATGACAAGGGCATTAGAATCCGTCCGAACAAAGGGAGATGAGAAGTGTGATTCACATGTATGGCATTCGGAATGCAACGAGGGTGGCATGGTGATAGAGGATGACTATTGACTGTGTTCAAAACACAGAATCCATATCACATTAGCCTGAAATGGGAACAAACAAACGAGGGTCGATTGTTGAAAGTGTTCGAAACACAAGACCTGAATCGAAGTGTTTTCCAAAGTCTTTTGGGGCGTTGTCCCAGGACAGCAGCCGGACCATGGGTTGAGCATCCATACTGTTAGGGGGTCCCTTAAAACGTGATCAGATTTCTAGAACGTTGTCCCAAGACAGCAAGCATCCATGGTTCGAGCATCCATATTGTTAGGGGGTCCCTTTGAACATGATCAGTTTTCCAAAAGGTTGGCCCAGTACAGTAGGCGGACCATGGGTCAAGCATCCATACTGTTAGGGGGTCCCTTTGAACATGATCATTTTTTCGGAACGTTGGCCCAGGACAGCAGGCAGACCATGGGTCGAGCATCCATACTGTTTGGGGGTCCCTTTGAACAAGAAAGAGAATGAAGGTCCTAATGAAGGACACATAAAGCATGAAGTGGAGTGATGGAATGTTTGAATGGATTCCAACACTCTTGAAATTATGCCACTATAATCCTGTAATTAGGCGTCTTATGCTTGGAGCATAAGGCATCTCTTGTTTGTAGCAAAAGGCATCTTATGTTTGGAACATATGGTGTACTACAGTTTATAGTCACGTAGAGAGGACTGTTGGCATCTCATTCATGGAGCATAAGGCATCTCTTTTTTGGAGCAAGACGCATCCTATGTTTGTCACATAGGGTGCACTATAGTTTATAGTCATGTAGATAGGACTATTGCCACCTCATGCTTGGAGCATAAGGCATCTCTTGTTTGGAGCAAGAGGCATCCTAGGTTTGGAGCATAGGGAGCACTACAGTTTATAGTCATGTAGATAGGACTATTGGCATCTCATGCTTGGATCATAAGGCATCTCTTATTTGGAGGAACATGCATCCTATGTTTGGAATATAGGGTGGACTACGGTTTGGAGTCATGTAAAGAGGACTGTTGGCATCTCATGCTTGGAGCATAAGGCATCTCTTATTTGGAGGAACAGGCATCCCATGTTTGGTACAAAGGGAGAACTACAGTTTAAATTCAAGTAGATAGGACTATTGGCATCTCATGGTTGGAGCATGAGGCATCTCTTGTTTGGAGAAAGAGGCATCCTATGTTTGGAAGATAGGGTGTACTACAGTTTATAGTCATGTAGATAGGACTATTGGAATCTCATGCTTGGCGCACAAGGCATCTCTCGTATAGGGAAAGAGGCATCCTATTTTGATCATATAAGGATTACTACAGTTTAAAGTCATGTAGATAAGACTATTAGCATCTCATGCTTGGAGCATAAGGCATCTCTTATATTGTGTAAGAGTCGTCCTATGTTTGGAACATAGGGCGTACTACAGTTTAGAGTCATGTAGAGAGGACTGTTGGCATCTCATGCTTGGAGCATAAGGCATCTCTCGTATAGGGCGAGAGGCATCCTATATTGGTCATACAGGGTTCTCTACAGTTTAAAGTCATATAGATAGGACTATTAGCATCTCATGCTTGGAGCATGAGGCATCTCTCGTATAGGGAGAGAGGCATCCTATGTTTGGTACATAGGTTGAACTACATTTTATAGTCATGTAGAGAGAACTATTAGCATAAGGCGCCAAGAAATGGTTGGTGTTGGGTCTTACGCAAGGGCGGCCCTTTCTGGTTCAACCTAGCATAAGAGACAAGTGATAGGGTTTGGAAGAGTATCCTGAGGAATGGTTTGACTCAAGGTACTCGGGGAATTGATGATGAGAATCTCAACTCACAACATGTGAATGGAGACAAGAGGAATATGTTGACTCGAGGTGTTTCATGGTGTGCGAAGGAGTCTCTCAAATCATGGTATTCCATAGGTGGAAGGTGGGAGCGCATAAGGGCGCAATGGAAAATCCCGACGTCCCGATTGGAAAAGTTCACGGTGCGACCCTCCATTTTTCATGGGGGTCTGTGACGGTAGCGAAGGGACCGGCCCAGAGGGCCGGGACAATAACCCGGCACTGATCCCGAGCAGGGTGCAGGGGTGTATCCCCTGCGGTATGGACCGGAGGGTGTGAAGGTAGGAGCATCTTCACGAAGTCTCTTCGCGGATCATGGACTCGTGAAGCATAGCCTCGCGGAGCAAAGGTCTCTCGCGGAGCAAAGGTCTCTCGCGGAGCAAAGTTCTTGTGGAGCATGGACTCGTGGAGCATGGTCTCTTGGAGTAACGGCTCTCGAAGCAGCAATGCGAAGGAAGCCGCTCACGGAGCAGGGACTCACGGAGCAGCAACACGAAGGAAGCTTCTCGCGGAGCCGCTTCGCGAAGGAAATCGGGGCTCCACGAACCGGGAGATCGACCACCCAAGGGGTGGAGTGGACATGACCTCCCAGAGAAGGGGGGTGAGCTGGGTATTTATAGGCAAGATCCACCGCAAAGCAGAGTTTACGCTGTGTGAAGTGGGGCATGGTAGATTCGCGGCGGGTCGCGAACGTCAACGGTGATCGCGGAGCGGCCCACCTCTTCGCTTCACAGTGGGCTCGTGAATTTCCAATGCGTTCACAGAGCGTCCCTCCACCTTAGATTCACGGAGGCAGTGTGAATGTCAAATTTGGTCATGGAGGGGTCCACCTCTTTAGTTCGTAGTGGGGCTTCGCGAATGGGCTTTGCGAACCAGTTTTTCAGCCCAACTTCAAATGTCCATAACTTCTAATCCGTAACTCCGTTCGGGACCTATGACCTACCAAATCAAATATTGAGAAAAGGGATACGATTTTTGATCATGTATGAAAGAATTTGGAAAATTTTGGGGACACATTTTTCGGTTCCAATAGATATATATATAAGTACTTTATGGTTTTTGAGAGATTTTAAAAACAATAAAAAATGTTAACTCACCCATCATACTCATTTCAAACTCAAAATTTCGTAAGATTTGAAAAGGAATAAGTTAATTATTATTGAGTTGATATAAATATAATTTTATAATCATATATTGGAAATATAATAATGTTTTTTACTTTATTTATAAAAATAGTTGGATCAGTTGTTCCCTTAATATAATTGTTTTGTAACCAAAATCTTGTTAATCTATCATACCAAGCGCTAGGGGATTGTCTAAGTCTATATAATTATTTGGTAAGTTTATAAAACTTTTCAGGATGTTTTCTATCTCCAAAAATAGGGGGATGTTCAACATAATCTTCCTACTATACATATCCATTAAGAAAATCACACTTTAAATCCATTTTTAAAAATTTTGGAATTAAAGAATGATACAAATCCTAGTTGAATATAAATAGATTCAAGTATATCTACTGGTTAATAGGTTTCTTCAAAGTATATTCCCTCTTGTTAATTATAACCTTTAGTGATAAGTCTTTCTTTATTTATAATGATTATTCCATTTTTATCACACTTGTTTATGAAACCCTATTTTAGTCCAATTATAGAAGCTTCTTTGGGTCTTTCAACTAAGGTTCAGAATTTATTCCCTTTGAATTAATTTAGTTCATCTTGTATTTAATTAATCTAATCCTCTTCACCTAAATACTCATTAGTATTTTTAGGTTCAAATTGATAAATAAAATCAAGATGTTCTAAATCATTGATTAAAGAACTTCTAGTCCTGACTAGTTAATTCACATCACCAATGATATTATCACTAGGATGATTCCTAAGAAGCAATCGACTTGGGTTTTGTAATGTCTTTTCATCAATATAAGGTAAAAAATATTCTTGATTAAATACTTCAGAAACAAATTTTTGAGTATTTTCCTTATTAGGAGAATCTTCTATCAAAAATTGAGAATTAGTTTTGGAAAACACATCTGAGGATGTTGGTTGGGTTTGTTTAAAAACAAAAGGATCAATTTAATCAAATTTAAAATGTATTGTTTCTTAAAGAGTACAATAATTTTTATTAAAAACTATATGTGCCTTAGAAGTAGTGGAATAACCTAAAAATATACCTTCGTCGGGTTTGGGTTCAAATTTTTGCAAGTTATATTTCGAATTCAGTATGAATACTTTGCATCCAAATACTATAAAGTAAGAAATTTTTCATTTTCAACCTATCCATAATTCTTAATATATTTTATTAATGAAAGGTCAAATTAAATGTCTATTTATAGTATAACAAGAAATACTAACCTCTTCAGTCCAAAAAATTTTAACAATTGAGTATTCACCCAACATGGTTCTTTTTATTTCTTAAATAATATGATTTATTCTTTCAACAACACCATTTTTCTGAGGATTTCTAGGATATGATAAGTTATGTGTAATGAATTTCTTACTATAAAAAGTTTCAATATCAAAATTTACAAATTCTCTATTATAATCAATATGAATATTTATCAAGGGAAGGTTTTTCTCATTTCAAACTTTGGATATAAGATTTTTTGAAATAAAAAATGCTTCATATTTCTGTTCTAAAAAATAAACCCATGTGTATCTAGTGTAATAATAAACTAGAGAAAGTACATAGTACTTTCCCTTAATACTTCTATTTTGTGTAGGAACAAATAAATCCATGTGCACTAACTTTAAATCATTAGAAATTGAGACTTCACTAATACATTTAAAGCTTAATTTATGTTTCTTATTGTATTGACAAGGGTCATAGACTTTTGAAAAATAAAACCTAAGCTCAGATAGATTCTTAACAAGGTTTTTCTTAGTCAATTTACATAATTTTCTAAGGTTACAGTTTCCTATAATTTTATTCCTTATCCAATATTGATCTTTCATTGCACTAAGGAAAGGTAAGTCTTAGATCCTATGGTCTTCTAAGTTAAGAGTGTATATATTATCATGTTGATTGGAATAAATAATATTTTCATCCTCAGAATTATGTACTACACATCTTTCATTCCTAAAATTCTTAAGTTAACCTTCATCGCATAATTTAATTATGATTATAAGGTTGTGAATAATACCTTTAACTAATAAAACATTTCAAATTAATGCATTTCCAAGAACTAGTACCATGTGGGTATAGTTTTTTATAAATTTTCTCAAAACCTTCCTCACCAGTAGTAAATTTTTATAAATGTTTATTTGGGGAAGAAATTTCATACATTGGTTTTACAACTAAATTCTTATCCACATCTATTTTTTTAATTGTGTTTCTCAAAACTAGTTTTCAAACTATTATTTTTAGAAATTACTTTTTCTAAATCATTAGAAATAGTATATTTTTCAGAATTGGATTTATAAATATATTTTTATAGATTTAATATTTCATTTTTTAAAAAATATCAATTCTTGAATTATATTTTAAATTTTTTACATTAGCCTTATCAATTGTTTTACAAATTTTAAAATTATTATTTCATAGAAGTTTTACAAAGAGAGAAACTTATTTATAAGAAGGTAAAGTCTTATAATCACTAGATAAAGAGGATTATTCAATAGAATATGTAGAATTATTTTCACCAAGATAATTATAATTTGAATACATATTTGTTAATTATTTATTTGTGTGTACCTTTTCCATAAAACATTCATTTGAATAGTTATTCTAGAAAAAATACCAATATTCCTATTATCTGGACTATCATTATCTAAGGAATTTACTGAAGAATCACCTAAAATAGAATTCCATGTATCGGTATGTTTAAAAACTTTTGGAGTTTTTGACATATAAAACATCTTTTGATTTTTATGAGAATGTATGTCCTTTCGGCCTTTTCTTTTCAACTTGGTACAATCTGGTCGAATGTGTCCAGATCTTTTTCACTCCTAACAAGTAACTTCATAATATTTCTTTTCATTCATGCCCTTGTTAATTTTATTATAATCGTATTGAAAATATTTCTTACCAACTATCTGGTTCATTATTCAAGAAAGATTACCTAATTCATTTTCAGAGTATTTAGAATCACTTGAATCATATTAAACAATAACTTTATTTTTCATTGATGACTTAACAACTTTATTAGAAGTGTGAACTCTTAATGAGTTTGAAGTGGTAGTAAAAGAAACTCCACCATTCTCTTTCTTTATATTATTTACATCTCTTTTCAATCTTCCTTGATATTGTAAAATAGTTCCAAAAATATCACCAAGAGTGAGTTTCATAATCTTCCTCAATTCATCAATAATTGTTCTCTTGGGTCCCCATCCATTGGGAATAATATAAATTATATTTTCTATATGGATTTCATCGTCTAATCCTTTCTCTCTCATGGATTATATGCTATAAACTATTTTCATAAAACATTTTTCCACCTTTGTAACAAGTTCACCATAAGGAAATTCAAAATATTGATAGTCATCTCTAAGCATTGCTCTTTTGGTTTCAAAAAACTTTAAAGTTTCAAAATGCTTAATATCTAGGTTCTTCCAAATACTATTATTTTCTTTATAAGAAGAAACATGACCATAAATTATCATGTTCATAGAAAATAATAAAGTGTTTTTAACTCTATAATTCAATTTATTCTCTTTATTTTCCTGATTTTTTTAAGAAGTCACTTCCTTATCAGGTGTAGGCTAGATACCCTAAGAGCGGGTATGAATCGGGGTATGAAAAATTTAAAAAACTTCCCATGTATCTTGTTTTTTTGTTAGACAAAACTCTCTTCACTCTCTTATTTATGTTACAGGGTATGAATGAATCTTAAAGAATGCACAGGAAACAACAATTTTACTTGGTTCACCCACACTAGGATACGTCCAAGAGGCATACACCAGCGATGTGCCAATGTACCAAATCCACTATAAGTGCACTGTTGTTTACTAGTTCAAAGTGGAATCATTATCCCTCCTGTTTTACAACCATTCACAATTTGAGAACTCACTACTCTCACAATTTAAGTGAGCTCACCGCTTATTCAGAAGATCCAATCACAGTTTATAGACCTGTAGGTCTCTTCATTATCACTAATGAATACATCCTCAGTTTTAGATAGATTCTCTATTGAAGTGAAACTTTAATCCGCTGAGGAATACCCCTTTGTCACTAATCACTAGGAAACAACCTTTGGAAATACCTTCACGAATATCCCTACTTCACGAAGCTCCCAATTTCACAAAGCTCAAACAAGACTTTGCAAAGTCCCTACCTCTTCACAAATCGCACACCTTCATATAGCTCACTGCTTCACAAATCACAATGGTTTTTAGAGCTCAAGCCATATCAAAGCTCAAGACTTCACAGATATTAGGTCGTCGTAGAGCTCCAGTCATCTCAATTTTACTTCCTTAGTGAATCTCACTGAGCCAACACGGAACACATCTCTTTCACGGAACTAGATTAGCCATTGTGAAGCTCTTATCTTTTGTGAAGCACACTACCTCTACAAACCTCCTTTTTTATTCGGAAGCTAAAAAAGTTTCTTGGAAAACTCTCTACTTATCTTAAGGGGTTCAAGGCCTATTTATAGGTGATTCCACCGACTCGTGAACCTTCCACACGAAGTCAGTTCCATGTCATCTCAAATCGCAAATCCCTGAAGATTCTGTCGAAATTATCTCTAAATTGAAAAGCACCACATAAATTTTCAGATCATGGAGCTCGTCATAATCATAGTGGGTTACTTTAATTCCTTTGTTCCACCACTACAAGGATTCTCTGCAATTCCCTTCATCTTTGTCATTTGCAAAGCTCGTCATAATCACAGAGCTCATCATCAACATTCTTCCAATCTCTACAAAATCCACTTCAAGAAGACCATCTTCCCAAAACTCATGAATTTTACATATTATGATGATATATTCAAGTAAATGAACTTTTCATGATGCCCACCAAATCCCAAATTTGGGACCCCAAAAATTTGACAAACAATGGAAAACTACACCACCTTGTATTTTTTCTTTTTGTACCGCCTCCAGATCTTCCATTCCATTGTCACAGTTCTTTGTAAATAAGGATTATCAAAAAAATATCTAGAACTCGAAAATTCACCACGGAAACCAGCAATGTCAACAAACACAACCAACCCAAAAAAAAGATTCAATGTTACCTTGAGGTATTTTTTCCAAAAATCTCCCCCTTTGGTTTTGTCGACAACTCTTCTCATAACGATTTTCTACACTTTGATACTTCTTTGAAGCTCCTTTCATAATCTAACACCATTCTCCTCTTTCGATTTAGATAGTGACAAATGATTCACTCACCACATACTCTAATCGCACATGATCAATGCTCTATGTGAGAAACAATAGTAGTATGAAAATTTCATCAATGAATCACTTCATTTCTAACACCAATTGTTGATACCATACTGATACCAATAAACTGCTTCCATCATAAACCTCAGATATCGTGATATCTAATCTTTGATTGATCACTTCAAGTATCATATGATTTGGAATCATACTCCCCCTATCTCATTTCTCTCCCCCTATATTGCTGCTCCACCTATCTACTTCTCCCCGTGTCTTTGACTAAGACATTGTCTCCCTTATTTAGCCATAGTTTCTCCCCCTTTGGGAGTCACTATTTCTCCCCCTTTGTCAATAAACCCAAAGGTCAATCCTTTGTGGTCTGAAACATTGGAAAGAACATTGATTATAACATTAGAGAAAAACAAACCATACCTCAGGGAGAGGCGGTTCCCACATCCACACTTCTTTAGATGTGGGGAGTCGACTGAACTCTCAGAGCCCATCAATGCCTCTAAAAAGCTTCCTTGGGTAATGTCTTTGTCAGAATGTCTGCAACCTATAGGTCTTTAAGAATATACTCCAACTTTAATATTCCATGCTCAACCTTCTCCTTGATAAAAATATACTTTATATCATTGTTCTTTTTTCTATAATGATGGATGGGGTTTCTGCTGAGATTTATAGCACTTGAGTTATCGCACTTAATTTTGATCAGATACTTCACTTCAACTCCCATATCATCAATCTGATGCTTTATCCACAATAATTGTGTCCATGATTGAGTGGTATAAATATACTCATCTTCTAATATTCTCAATGAAATGAAATATTGCTTCTTACTGAGCCAAGAAATACACAAGACACCAAGTTAGAAAGAACCTCCTGACATTGACTTCATGTCATCCAATGAACCGTCCCAATCTGCATCTGTATATTCCAACAGCTCCGGCTAAGATTTTTCAATATACATCAAACCAAAATCCACAGTTCCATTGATATACCAAATTATCTTTTTTAATGAAAGCATGTGGATTTCTTTGGGATTTCTTTGATATCATTATTCTTGGCATGTGACAAAAACAATATTAGGTCTTGTTGCTATTAGGTACAGCAAAATTCAATAATCTTCCTATATTCTGCGATATTAACTATCTTTCCATCATTATATTTTAATAATTTCATCTGGGTAGAAACTGAAGCCTTCAACTCCTTGGAATTTTCCATTGCAAATCTTCTCAGAACCTCCTTCGCATATTTTGATTGAGATATGAAAGTGTTATTCCTTCCTTGTGACAGCTATAAATCAAGGAAAAACATTATTTCTCCAATCATTGACATTTCAAACTCACTTTTAATGAACTTATAAAACTGTCTAAACTAAGCTTCATCTGATCCACCAAATATTATGTCATCGACATAAAATAGCACTATCATCCTTTGATTACAGTCATTGTTGAAATAGAGACTGTAATCATCTTTATCGTGATGGAAACTAAGCTTCTCCAATTAATGATCATGCCTTGAGTATCATGCTCTTGGTGCTTGTTTTAGCCCATATAATGCCTTATTTATCTGAAAAAACCTTTTTCTCATCCTAATGAATGAGAAAACCATCTGGCTTCTCAATATACACTTCTTTTTCAAGAACCCCATTCAAGAATTCAGATTTGACATCCATATAGAAAACATTGAACATTTATTTCACTACAATGGCTAGGAATAATCTGATTGTCTCCAGCCTTAAAATTGGTGAAAATGTCTCAACAAAATCTATCCCTTCTATCCGAGAGTATCCTTTTCACACAAGTTATTCTTTTTTTGAATCACCATGCAATTTTCATTCATATTGTTGCGATATAACCATTTAGCCCCAATGAAATTCCTATCTACTGGCCTCAAAAAAATATCTCATGTCTGGTTCTTCTCAATCTAATCTAGATCTTCATTCATAGACTAAAACCATTTTTCATCTTCAGCTACATCAGGAAAGCATTTAGGCTCTATCAATTTCAGTTAGACTCCTTGGCTTCTATAAAGATATGAATTTTACTTCCTCATTCTCATCATCAATATATTCTTCTGAATCATCATCGGCCACTTCTGCACCTCCTGTGTTACTTTCTTCTTCATCACTTTCATCAAGAAATGGTTCACTGTGCTATTTAGTATTCTCTTAATTTCCCACAAGAGTGACATCATTTCTCTCAACAAATTTTCCCATCCTCTTTATAAATCATTTATATGCTTTTATTTTTCCTAAGTTTCTAAGAAATATCACTTCATCTCCACATGACTCAAATTTTCTATGTTTCTCCTTGTTGAGGATAAATCACTTACTTCCAAAGATTAAAAAGTATTTCACTTTTAGATTATTTCCATACCACGTCTCATACGAAGTCTTTCCTTACTTCAGACACAACATAGCTCTATTAGAAATGTAGACCGATGTCAACACTACTTTCTTCTAGAACTTCTCTGGTAGGTCTTTTTCTATAAGCATCATTCTGGCCATGTTTCTGATGATATGATTTCTCCTTTCAATTACTATATTTTTTGGGGATTTATCATTGAGGAAAATTGATTCCTTATCCTATTTTTCACAAGATATTCTTCCACCTGATTGTTTGTGAATTTTGTACCATTATCAGTACGAAACATCAGAATTTTCTATCCAAGCATCCTTTCTCACTCCCTCCGGTACTGTTTTAAGAATATGAACACATAAGACTTATGTTAAATAACAAATACTCATTCCATTATGCTATATTGATCTAAGAAAAGAATGTAGTACCTCTTTTAGTCAGTTTATATTGGTTTGATAGGCCCACAAACATCTGCATGCACCAATTCAAGTACTCTTTTTGACTTCTTTTACTTTTCCTTATATATCTTTCTGATGATATTCCATTATTTGCATGCATCACATGTATGAGTATGATCACGTGATAGATTAGGGAGGTATCTAGCTATATCACACTTCACCAGATATTATAGGGATGGTTGACATTGATTACCAAGTTGTTTATGCCATAGATTGTTCTCTTCCCCTCTAGACAAAAATCACATATCTTCTTCTCCAATTACTATGTAGATATTTTGATTTGTTCTTTTTTCCCATAGAACCACTTCACCATCTCTTCCTTTGATGATAAATGTCTTCTTAGTAAACCATATAGAATTCCCTGAGTTTCATAGTTGGATAACACTAAGTAAATTTTGACTGAGACCTTCTAATACTAGGACATCAGCATGTCTCATCTCTTTACCACTAAACTTGGCCTTTCCTGAGCAAATAATCTTTAGGCCTTCATCGTTTCCAAACATGAAAACTCCTTATCTTTCATAATCTATGCCTGCAAAAACATCCTTATTTCCTGTCTTTTGAGATGTGAAACCGCTGTCACGGATCCATACACTAAAATTGTCTGATTCTTTAATGGAAATTTATGTCAGCACTACCTTCTCATCCTTTTTATTTTCGATCCATGTATTTGACCTCACACTTGGTGTATTTTAAAATTATTGATCTTCTACGGAGTGAGATGATCCATCTTCATTCTATAGAGCTAGAAATTGATTTTTCATATTCAAATCACTTGTTGGTTTGTTGATTTACAGCTCGCGACTACTTTGATTCTGTATTGGAACATTCCTCTACATTGTTGATGTACAATGTCTAGCCATGTGCCCAAATTCTTTTCACTAAAAACAATGTCCTTCAAAGGATGATCTATAATATCGATCTCTGTTTGGCTGCCACTATTGTTATTGTGCCCTTAGGTATATCTTGGCTATTTAACACACATAATGTGAATGTACTATCTTTCCACAATAATAACACCTAATATATACTGCATTCCTTTGTGTCACTTCTGAACTTCTAGTTTCCCCTTGGGATCTCTGAATATTCTGACTCTTCTTTGTGCCCAAATCAACCTTCAATCTCAGAATGGGTGCTTGCGGTCTGACTTCAATTTTCATAGATTTTTTTCGATCAATACCCCCATAGAACTTATCATATGAAGATAATTTATGCTTCCTTTCTGCAGAACCAATATGCTCTACTTTTAGAATCTTAGTTTTCTGAGTGATCTGCTTTCCTAATGTCCCATTAGGATTTAATATTTTTTCTTGATCCTTAACCTTTTTCGGAAAACTGACAACTTCTCCTTCAAGTTATTTGATATGCTTTCTTTGATCTTTCCTTGTGTTATTCAAGCCATCAATCTCCCTTTTCTATTATTCAACCTTGAGTTTATATTCATAAACCTTTTCTAAGATCTCTAGCCTAGAAGACTTAATATTTTCAATTTCTTTAACCAACTCAGACTTCACTTTTTCCTATTGTTGCATGTAGAGTTTGGAATCATGTACCACCTTATTGGATTTCTTTATTTTTGATCCCAAAAAATCTATATCTTCAAGACTTTCTTATAATTAAAATTCTATGTCAACTCTTACTTTAATTTATTCTTCTTTTTCATCAGCATCATTTTCTTCATTTTTCTAAGAACTACCGATAACTTCTACACTAGAATTATCTCCCTGATCTGTGTAGTTCTTTATCTCTTCAACCTCTTCAACCTCATACTCATCTGAACTGCCACATTCCTATGAAAGAATATTATTTTTATTAAATAAATTTTTCTTGAATTGTTCTTGCCTTTCACATAGGCTGAAGCCTTATTCTTGGAAATTTTTATTCCATCCTCCTCTTCTTGAAACTTCTTGGGTTACCTTGTTGCAAGGTGACTATCTTTTCTACATTTAATCAAGAAAGTGGATGTTTCCCTTTGAATATTCCTTTTACTCTTTGAAGATTCAATGAAGGGAAGGACATTACCTTATCCATCTCTTCTTCTTCCTAATAATCTTCAATGGTGAGCTTCTTCATGGCCTTGAATGCCACCGATTTAGATTTCCCCTTTTCCACAGCATCGTTATCATCATTTCACATTTCATACGCAACAAGGGTGTTTTGAAGGTTATCCAATGTCAACTCTTTAGGGCCTTTATCTTCCAAAAATAGAACTTCCGAATTGAATCGAGGTGGAAGTTTCCTCAAGATGTGCCTCACAAACTTTATTTCTTCAATAACATCTCTAATAGCTCGCATGTCTTCCGTTATAACATTTACCCTGTCAAAGAATGAATCAACAGACTCATTCTGGTTCATTATAGGATCTTCATAATTGTTCCACAACACTTTCAAATTTTCCTCTCTAACCTTTGAATATCCTCCATATATTTTCAATTGATTTTCCCACATGGCATGTGATGTTTTGCATGACATCACCTTTTTATACATATCATTGGATAGGGTTCCCCCTAAAGAATTGAGTCTCTTAGCGTCAGCATCTAATTCTCTTCTCTCGAGTTCTGATAATGAACCACTATTAATATTGGTAGTTAAACTGTGAATTTATATTGTAGAAAAATTCATTCCCAAAGATCATAAGTAGTGTTGCCCTTGATTCTTCTATAGCTGAAAAAATTTCACATCGAAGATTAGAATCCCTTTATGATTAGTGTCCTCCATTTGATAGAGAAACATTGATATCAACCTGCCTATGATGCCAATTGTTATGTCCATTAGGCTAAATACGCTTAGAGGATGGGTGAATTAGGGTATGAAAAATTAAATCAACTGCCCCTTGATCTTGTTTTGTTGTTAGAAAAAACAATATTATCTATATCCTTCCCATTGTAGAGTATGAATGAATCTTAAATCATGAAAAGCACACAACATTTTTACTTGGTTCACCTGCACTGGGCTACATCCAAGGAGTATACACTAACGATGTGTCGATGTACCAAATCCACTATAAGCACACTGTTGTTTACAAGTTATAAGTGTACTCACTATCCCTCCTAGTTTACAACCATTCACAATTTGAGAAATCACTAATCTCACAACTAAAGTTAGCTCACTACTTCTTCAGAATATCCCCTCACAGTTTATTGACATGTAGGTCTCTTCACTATCACTAATGAATACATCCTCAGTTATAGATATATTCTCTATTTAGGTGTAAATTTCATCCATTTATGAATACCCTTTTGCCACTAAACACTAGGTAACTACCTTTGGAAATACCTTCTCAAAGCTCCCTACTTCGCGAAGCTCCCAACTTCACAAAGCTTAAACATTCCTTTGCGAAGTCCCTGCCTCTTCTCAAAGAAAACACTTTTGAAAAGCTCACTGCTTCAATGAGTACACTGCTTCATAGAGCTCAAGACTTCACAGAGCTTAGGTCATCTCAGATCTCAAGTCGTTGGAAAGAGACTTCCTTCAAAAATCTCACTGATCCAACATGGAACACACCTCTTTTTCGGAGCTATATTAGTCGTCGCAAATCTCCTATCTTTCATGAAGCACACTTCCTCCGTGAACCATCATTGCAATTCAATAGATACAAATTTTTTCTTTAAAACTCTCTACTTCTCATGATGGGTTCGAGGCCAATTTATAGGTGATTCCACCGAATCGAGAACCTTCGGCATGAAGTCAGCTCCATTTTAGCTAAAATCGCAAAGCTCCAAATATTCTGCTAAAATTCTTTGTAAATAACAAAGCACCATGGAAATTTTTGTATTGTAGAACTCATCATAATCGCGGAGCGTTCAGTCAATTCCTTTGTGCCGCCACTGCAAAGATTCACTACAATGCCCTTCATCTCTACCATTTATGAAGCTCGTCGTAATCACAGAGCTCACAGTCAACATTCTTCAAATCTATGTGAAATCCACTTCAAGAAGCCCATCTTCAAAAAACTCATGCCTTCTCCATATTTTGATGATATATTCAAGGAAATCCACTTTTCGTGATGCTCACCAAAACCCAAATTTTGGACCCCAAAAATTTGGCAAACACTGGAAAATTGTGTCACCGTGTATCTATTCTTTTTGTACTACCTCCATATCTTCCATTCCCTTTTCATGTTTCTTTGTTAACTTTTGTTATCAACAACATCTCTGGAACTCGATAGTTCACCATATAAACCTTCATTTTCAACAAAAACAACCAACCCAAAAAACAATTGCAATGTTTCCTTAAGGGATTTTTACCCAACTCAAGAATCTTTTAATCTCCAACTAACATGACGAAATTTTCAACTCCAGTATTTATAATGAATGTATTCATTCTATATATCCAATAATAATAATTATCTCCATCAAAAATAGGTGGTCTATTTGGATTGAGGTTATCTATTGAACCAAAACTGAGTCTTAACATCAATAAAAACAAATAAAAAAATTATATTCCACAATACACATTAGTGTAGTGGGTATTTATAAACAAAAAGTCTATAAAAAGATTTAACTAAATTGAAATAGTAAAGAGAAGCTAAATTTGAGTAGTGGAAACCTCCTATGATACCAAATGTAAGTATCAGTATTATAGGGACTTGGATCTCATACCAATTATTGGATCTTAATGTATATGAAGATGACTAAATAAAAGATGGGGTCAATTTTAAGTTTAACAAACATTTGTTTTTAATGTTAAAAGATACTTTTTTTAACAATATTAAATAAATCATATTCACAAAACCTATTAAGTATTTAAACAGTGATCGAAATTATCCCTTGAGTTTGATAAACAAAGTATCTTAACCAATTAGATTTCAATATGAATTCCACATGTTGTAATAAGAAAAATATTCTATTATAAAAATTTATATAATCACATTCAGTAAATAGTGGTAACTTATTTAGATTTTAATTGTATTCATAGTAGACAACGATTTAATTAGAGTTAATACAAAAATAATTTTAAACACAATGGTTACTATAAACCAGAGCATTAAAAAAGTAATGATTATAACTTAAATCATATAGAATCATATTCAAGGTAAAGTGATTGTATTATAATTAAATCTATTATGATAAAAAAGTATAAATAGTAATATGAATAAAAGTATTCAATTTCTATTATAATTAAAGTAGAAATCAAATACTTGTAAAAACAGGTAATACAAATGAATAGGGTACTTTTATCCTAAAGAGAAGGGTATCCAGAAACCTTGGATAAAGGTTGCTTGTTTTATACATACAAGAATGTCTATCTTTCCTCAGCAAGGAAAGACCTCGATGATGATTGGTTTGTCTCACTATCCCCATGAGCCCTCGATACGATGATAGGCTTTGATCTATCTGTCTATACCTGGAAACCCTTGATATGAATATTGGTCTATCTCACTATCCCTGTGAGCCCTTGATTATAATCACACAATCATAATGAACAAAGTAATTATAAAAAAAATCTTAAGGCGACAACCTGACAAGGTTTCCTTAAAAAGGAATCTCTCTAAAGTAATACCAAAGACTCAGAAGAAGCTTTTCACGCTTTGTACACTTTATAAAAATCAATAGTGAGATAAAATTTTCATCATTTATTTATCCTGCAAACTCGTTAAATGACTTGTTATTTATAGGAAAGCCTTCCAATGGTAATCTTGATCTCCAAATTACATATTTTTTCCGATTCTTTTCACAAGGACTTGGACACCTAGAACTTAAATAGTCATATTAAAATAGAATGTACGACATCATTTTTTTTACATATTTACAGTGTAAAAGGTATTCCATTGAAATATAATATGGTTTTATATATTCATAATTAAAACATAGATAAATCCGATGGATTTATTTATAAAATTTCATTACAATTTTCTTTATCAGTATGATTTTGATGATATCGGCTTCGATGTCAAGTCAGATTAAAAACTTTTGTAGATATGAATGCAATACAGAATGTCTATAAATATGATTTGGTAAAGGTGGATCTGATCACTATCGGATCTATTATCATTACTATAATTGTAATGAATAAATTAAATTCATATCCATGAATACTTTAAAACTAATTCTAAGTATGGTAAAACAAAAAAAATCAATAAAAACATTCCTAAAATACATCATACATAAAGGAGTTAGTAATTATGTATTTAAGAAATATTTTGTGATTTTAAAAACAAAAGGAATGGAAAAGTCAAAAATTTTAATTTTAATTAAGATATATAAATATAATATTAAATAAAATGACACAATTTCATGATGGTCGTAAAACCCATCAAAATAAATTAATACATTTTCATCAAAATTTTATCTATTGAATCATCCCCATACCATATAAACAAATGAAATATGTTACTATTTAAATGTTTTTTAATTTCATTAATACTAAATAATTTCACTTCTAGATATTTTATTCCCATTTTTCAATAACTCCCATATTTATACTCAAGGGAATCGGCCACAAAACCCTGAAACAAATGCTCTCAAAACAATGAAATTTAAACAGTATTACCCATCTAAATTTCGACTAATGAAATTACTAAAATTATAATAAATCAAATATATGTTTAAGAGTTTATGAATTAAGTAATTAATGAATCTAATTTTATTATCCAGGACATTAAATATAAGTTTTGAACACCTTCATACATAAGGTAAGGGTGTTTCTCATCTCACTTTTATTTCTATAGGATATGCCTTATTCACCACATATTCATTGTCTATGGTGTATGTATATTGACCTTATATATATATATATAATATCACTAATATCATTATCTTCATAGTATTAAATGTTTCATTTGGTGATCATTAATTTTATGGGGCATACGGTTCGACTATTTTCAAAGTGATAATAGAATTTTTAACCTAATTTTCATTATTAGGGTTAAACTTTTACTCCATTGATTATATAATGATATGATTATTTGTTAAATGAATTTTTATTATTTTATGTTTTATTTAAACTTGTTTTACGTGGATTTATAGCTGATACACATAATTGATTCATTTGGTTAATAATCACACTTTCTTTTAAAAATACTCTTTTTAATGATTCCTTTTTTCAAAATTTAAAAGGAATATTTTTCTAAATTATACAGTATGAGAGTATTTTTCCACTTTAATAATGAATTAATGATTTCAAGGATCCTTTATAAGTTTACATGTTTATTTTCAAAGAAATTTTTTTCTTTTATAATTGCACAACTTTTAAAATAAATAATTCTAAAGTAAAAAAAGGGTATTTCTCTTAAGAAACATTCATTAATTTTGTTAGATTATTTTCATCTATAACAACAACCTATATTTAATCTTATGATTAATTATGTTTGATATCTTATCATAACATATATCATATTTCATAGAATGTTTTATGATCAATTTTACTGGGGATGTATGATCTTGATACAATTCTCCATATTACTCTGGATAGTTTATGATTATGTATAATGATTGGGGAAATTATTTATATTTCTTATTCTAGTTTCAATATGACTGTTTATGTTGATTATGTTTCTCCCCTTTTATATGAGGAATGCATGGGTCATGGTAAGTGTCATATGGAGCCCATTATAGCCCCTTGAGGAATTGGTAGGTCTCATGAGACAAACTAGCACAGGTTTTGGTCGAGGCCTAAACCATTTATGTAGACTTCTTGATTGAGGACTTGATTATATGTTTATGATGTACCACATTATCAATTACTTTATTATGAGATACATTATTTATAATCCATATGCTTATTCAAATAGGAGAATATCCATGGTTAAATTCGATTCTCATGTGATTATTTATATAGAATTATTTAATCATCTTTTATTCCTTCCATAATATGCTCAAGATTATGTTTTAATGTCATATGTTTTAGTTATTCACCTTTCCCCATTTTTTATGTTTATTTATGATAGATTCCTTTGTCTGATTACCCTTAATCATCATCTAATATCACCCCTTTGTTATGTTTTATTTTCCACTAGGTTTCCAAGATGTATATTATTATTAACATGCAGGGATAATATAGAAGAAGATGGGTATTTCCAATGGAGTTAATGTGTTGTATTTCATTTGAAGTTGTAATGTAATACTTATGTCTATATATAGTTTTCTAATGATAATAAACTATTCATCCCTTTGGGATGCAATCACTTGTAATTAGTACCAATGTAATAAAGTAAGGCACTAACTATATGCTACTAGGGTCGGGGTATTTACATAAATGGTATCAAGGTGATCGTACAAGATTCAATTCAATATTTCAATTGAATTTGTTAGAATTAATATAGAGGGATTTAATATAGTCCCAAAACTACTGATGGGATATTGAAATGATTTCAAAAAACAAAGGAAAGGATGTTCAAGTATATATTTTCATTTTTGGTTTTCATTTTATTTTATTTAATTAAAATAAAAAAAATTTAAAAAAATCATTTAGAAAGTGCGTTGTGAATGGATGGAAAGAATGGTTGGCGAGGGGTGTCCTATATTTTTATAGAGAGGGGACGATCAGGGGAGTTTTGATCAAACAACATTAATAATTAAAAAATGAAAAATTATAAAAAAACATCAAGTGTGGTCATGCCACCCCACATGGAAAAACCTCCCCTTTTGATAGAGGGGAGTCTCCTGCCAATAAAAACCAATATTTTTACGGGGCAGGGAGTATAATATATATAAAAATATTTTATTTTTTTATAATAAGGTGGGATGTCTCCCGCTATGTAGGTGGCAGTTGGACTTCCTGTTGATTCCCCACCCAAAACTCTGGGGCCCACATTATATAATGACTCGAGTAAGGTCGATTCAAACCAAATCCAACCCACTGCGCCAAAAAACATTCTTGAAGCCCAAATTATTATCCAATCACCCGTTTTGGGTTCGTACTGACAAAAGAAATTCTAAAAAAATTAAAACATAAAACAAAAATATATGGGATTTAGGAAAAATGTTAGGTTCCATGGGACGTATAGATTATTATTTAAAAATAATTTCAAGCATTAAAAACTCCCGCAAGTGGGATTTTAACATATTTAATTTTTATTATGCAATATTATTGCATGTTCACTAATCATGAGCTTTGACCAACCCATAAAATCTTGGTTTTTATTTATTTAATTTTAATTATTAAAAAGTTGATTATTTTATAAAATTATTTATTAAATATAGTTTTTAGATGATCTTCACATCATCCCTCCATATTTAAATGTATAAGGGCTTTCATGTCCATATTTTGAGTGATATAAATGTAATTCACACTTCTTCAATTCCTCCCACCTATGTGTGAGTATATATTTTAAAGAACACAGGTGTATGCGATGATGTGGTTTAAGTTAAAATCCAACATTGAACCAAGAAATAAATATGAAAAAGAGTTTCATAGGTGTTGTAACTCAAGATGGTTCATAGATCAAGGAGTTCTCTTGGGGTTTTGGTTGATCCATCATCTGATTGAGGGATCAACTAGTTCAAAAATATCTCATGAACAGATCCTTATTTATATATTTATTTATTTCATGGTTAATTGTCTTATTATGTGATTTTGTGGATGTTATATGATCACATAGGATAGTTAGAAAGTATTAAAGTATAAAAATTAATAAATGTGTGATGAATGTTTTCTAATTATATATGGGTAAGTTGTGGGAGAAATCACATAGTAATAAGTATGATAAATAGAATCGAATTTCATTCTTAAATAAAAGTAAAACTTTAAAAACCCTCAAAGTAAATATTAAGTCATAAATTACCTTCCACTACTCGATTTAAAATTAAACCATAGTCTGTGGTACTCATCAACCATAGTTGAGGGTGAATCCTCCAATTTGAGAGTTATAATAAGAGTGGTGGGTCAACTTAACTAAAATATACATAAAAGAAGTATTCATACCCATCTTTGTGAAATTTTAGTGGTAATCATTGAGTGAAACTAGGTCAAGGGATCATAGGATATTGGACTCCAGTCAACAAATCAAAGGATTCGCGAGTTAATTCACCCGGATAGCCAAAATCCTACCTTATACTTTTAGAGTAGTGGGGATTCCATATCTAGAGATATGAAGAGAGGTTATATGATCCTTTCCATTATAATACTCAAGTGATTGGGAATTATGAATCTAATAGATTATGGATACTACAATATTTTTAAATAGTGGGAGACATTTAAGATTAATAAATCTATAAAATATAAATAATGATAAAATAGCCAATATATTAAGTTTCATTTTGTATAAAAATGGATAGTAATAGCAAAAATACATTAAGATAAATGCTGGATAAAGAAAATCCCCCTACTTACACTATTTTTCGATAATGGTACTATATCTTTCACATAGTACTATGATATGAAAGGAAATTGTATGTGTTAGTATCCACACTACTTAATGAGACACCTAAGTAAGCATGTGAGGGAGAAATTAAGCTTACATGAGACTCATAGATCCTGAATTTGATGTTTAGATCATAACATTATCATTAATGACTGATGAGTTATAAAAGAAACATGATGAAATGGATGGTTATAGCATGTTTTTATCTCTGAGAAGATTTTGAAGAGAAAGTGAAGTAAGAAATGAATTTTATTATCATTACATTGAAAATTTGTAAATTAAAAGATAGAATCTACACTCATCATCATGTTCTCAAACTTTTTGAGTATATCAAACAATTGGAAAAATTATAATTAAATAATAATAAGTATATTTAAATACATCTCATTTTCTCATATTTATCACCCTGTTACTCTTGTTTTATAGAGAAGTATAAAATGAAAAGTATAGATAACATGGTTCAATGTCTTTTTGGTAGTTTCTATATAGAGAAAAGAAATTAATTAGAGTTAAATATTTTGTTCTTACGGTGAATAAAAATAATGGAAAGGGGGAAATTCAATGGTAAGTGTGATACTAAAGAAACCTTCAAAGAGACCTTCTATGAAACCAAAAGTAAGGATGGAGAGAATCAAACAGGTGGATTTTTGTTTTTCATGTGGAAAGAAAGGTCGATGTAAGTGAAATTGAAATGAATTGAAGAATCAACTAGACGATTCTAATTCTATTAAATTTATAAATTCCTGTGATATTTTTATTTTATTTATTGTTTATTAGATACAATATGTGACTTATATAATTGTATCCAAATATAGGAACCAAGGAAGTTTAGGAACATCATAATTATGAAGTGGATCTTTAATTTACTTATGGATCTTTAATCCAACATCAAGTATAGAATATCACATCCCCAGATGATTTGTGGATAGATTATTGTATTTGAGAAATATTATTATGTAATGTGTGTTACCAAAAACATTATCTCATTTTCTAGTTTAGACACAATGAGATTTTATTTCATGTTTGAAATATAATTGTTAAGATATTCCATAATTAATTAATATTTTAATTATACCTGAATCACAGATGTCTTATACTAGTAGTTGATAATGAATATGAAATATAATACTCAAATAATACCCAATTATGGAAAGATAATTCTTGGAAAATTAAATATAAAGGAAAATGTAAAATAAATACTAATAAGGGAGTTTATACTCCTTTGTAGATAACACTATTAGGTATTTGACATGATTTCCAATAAGGTTTAAAGTGAATGTGAAACCTTTTGTCGTTAAAGGTGATAAATCCACAATGTTTATAGAACCAGTCCAAAAAGATATGTTTGAACTATTTCAATTAGAATAAAGAGGTAAATTAATGCATTGTGTGAGATTTCTTTAAGATTTATAAGAAATGTAAAGGTTAAATATGTAATATGCTTGGTTAGAAAATAAGAGATGCTTTAGTCTAGTAAAATGAAGAATATTTTAACCTATAATTCATCAATCATTAAAATATATATTGGATTAATTCATAAACTCATATTTTCTTATACACATCATATCTATGAAATTAGTAAAAGTATGATCAATGATGAGTCTTATAAGTTTTTCAAGTCTTTCGTCATCCTTTTGAGACACGCTTCACAAAATAGCATCATTAACCATTAACCATATGCCAACTATGATGATAAATGGATATCTTATAAGTTATAATATGAAATAAATCCATTATTTCATATAAAAAATTAAATAAAAAGTGTTTGTTAATTCTAAGTCAATAAATAATCTTGCATCAAGAAAAAACACAAAGTGAATATCATTTGTATATCCTAATGTTTTTTAAAGATATTATATAAATTTATAAAAGAGAAAAGTTATAGTTGGGTAAAATAATATTTTTATAAGAGGATGAACATATCTATTTGAGATATTGGTAAAAATGTATACATAAATAAATTCAAGGCTCAAACTGCACAAATAGTTTTTATAGAAACAAGTTCCACAATAGCTTATAGAAAAGGAATGTTACAAAGACATATATGTCATAGGAAATATAAATCCAAAATGATATGATTTTATAATCCCTAAGTTAGGTGATATATTAGTCATTATTAATAATAAATATTTATCCTATAAGGAAGTAGTAAATGACAATAAACTAAAATAATAAGTGAATATAAATTTAGAAAATGGATTCCATGTACCAAAATCAAGTGTGTGTTTTGGTAATTTCCCATTTTCATGTAAATACCATGACTTCAAGGATTATTCAAGTGAGAAATTGACATAGATGGGAAATTCATTATATATAAAGTAATATTTTTTACTAAAGTCTTTTGATTAGTTATAGTGTTCACTGTATTGAAACCTTTTCACTAATAGAGATACTAAAATCCATTTAAATTAAATTTGTTATAGTTTTTCAATGATTGTAACAACATGAAGTTTTCATCCTTAATTAAATACTATCTATGATGGCTTTTTCTATATAAAACACCCAAACCAAATGAATATATACTAATATAAGGTAGACCTAAAATTAGAAGGTATAATAATTAAAAACAGAATTATGAAATATATATAAATAAATAATTTCACATTAAATATCAACACAATTAGTACATATAAGAAACTAATAAAAGGTTTACTCATGATTAAAAATTATTTTATAAATTGGATATATTTCAAGTTTGAAATATTTATTATTAGCTCTAATTTTAAAAGAATTAGTTAGAATATGAAAAAATGATTTTTTACAAAAAAAATCATGATATTTATTATTTCATTTTGAGGTTAATTTTAAAAACATTATGATGATAATTTGAACGAATTAACATAATTTTTGGATTTATCATAGTCATATTAGATAAATACTAATTGTTTATATTTTTTGAAAGTAATTAATTTTCAAGTGAATAGTTAAAATGTTTATTTTATTAATATCATCACTTTTATAAAATTATATTATCATATGAATTCATTGAAAGTTTATGAGACCTTTTAATATAAATTATAAATTATAAATTATGAAAAATCATTTTAAAATCTTATGTTAAATGTATAAACATATGCTTAACATTTTGAAATTTTATATAGCGATTTAATGAAAATTATTTTTTGACTGTTCTGTTTAATTAATTATAACATGATGAAATAAGATTTTTTATTTATTTTATTGTTAAATAAAAAATATTTATTATTATTATTTAAAATTAATTGTAATAAATATCAATTATAATTCTATATTAATCATAAATATTTTTTCTAAAAAATAAACTTTTTCAAAAAATGGGTTTTTGCGTGTTACATATGCTATCATTAAGATTAATTTATCTATTAATAGAAATTTAATTTCAAAAAACGATTATTATATTTCATATAATAATTCTAATTATATTTAATACGTCAAATTTCATTTTTTTTGTATAAAATTTGGATTTTTAGGATTAATGATAGTTTCCACGATAATGGTGAAACAATTATTTTTAAATTATTTTTTTATTAATATAAAAGAATTTATATCAAACCAATTAAATTTAAATACTTTATATACTGAATCTAAAATTATTTATAAAAACATAAATAAATATATCAACACTCATTTTATTGGAAATCAATACTAAATATGATTAAGAATACATAATGGTCAAAAAACATTTCTACTAAAACATTTTTTATCAACATTTTTTTTAATTGAAAAGTTAATTATATAATATTTGTTAATTTAATTGGATTAAATATATGTTAAATTTGGTTCCATATAACCCAAATTTGTTTAAATGGGTTATTTTATATGTTTAATAAAATATAAAATGACAAAGTTAAAAACAAGTTACCTAGTTTAAAATTAAAAAAGGTAAAATGTAAAAATTGAATTGTAAAGAAATATATAATATGTATAAAACAAGTGTAAAAACATATAATTTTGAATTTATAAAAACAAATACTCTCCACACTAAATATTTTCTAAACTTTGGATCCATTCACCTAGTAATAGTGTCATGGCATTATTTAAAACTGATGAATATTTCCAAAAGTGCTCATTTTCTCCACTTATAAAAGAATATTACTAAAAACCTTAAAAGCTACATATATACATTTAATTCCTCCTTAAATATATGAAATTTTTCTCTAAATATAACCATATCCCAAAAACATAATCCCATGTTCATTCATATTTACCCTAATCCCTTCAATTTTAAAGCCACTTCCAATTGAAAAATTAAGTCCCCAACATAAGTATTATCTTATCTTAAGATTTTATTCTTAATATTAATCTTCCAAATATCTTATAAAAATAATAATATGATGACTTAATTAAACATATTATACTTATATTTTATTATATTACATGTAAAACCTTTATTTATTTATTTTTCTTCCACTTAGAAAAACAAAATAACATTGGTACTATGTTGTACGGTCTACCGCCCCCAAGAAGTGATGTCACTTGTTTTTTCATTATAACTTTTCATGGATCATATTAATGGTGTTAATGATGAATAAATATGATATATTTATATAATTATTTTACTTAAATTTCAATTTCATATCCACATGCATCCCATCTCATGCGTTGAGAAATGATAACGATAATCATGTGTACGTATGCATTTTTATATTCGCGATGAAACGTTTTTCATTTTACATATATATTTTCATAAATTATATAAACATCTAAAAATATGGTTAAAAATCATAAAACATAAATATTATATCATTATTATTATTTTATAATGACATTATGTCAAAACAAACACCTCATTAACCATACTTGTCGGTCGAGTAAAAGTGTGTTCAAGTTTGGATGGATTTAACCACATACATGAACAATGCCATAAAATACAATTATGGATGACTATGGAAAGATAAAAACTAATATAATTATAATATATTAATAAAATAATTATTATTATATGGTTATTTAAATGTTATATTAATTATTTAACTTATTATTAAGGTAACTTTTTCATTCTCTAAAATTACCAAAATAAGTCATTATCAATTTGGTTTTCACATAACATAACCAAAATACATGTGGAATGTAGTAATAAAAATTTAAATAAATATATTTTATATATCAAAATATATTAAATTATATATCAATAATTAACTTGGTATCAAATTATGGGTAACGATATAAAAATTATTAAACATATGAAAAACAGTTAAACTTATTAACACTCGATATTGAAAAGAGAATACATTGATATAATACATAAATAAATTGTTATTAATTAAGAGTATAAATTGGAATATATATGAATATTTTATAAAATGGATAATTAATATGTTTATCTTTATGTTACAGGAGGTTAAATAACTTCCATATAAATCAAGGGTAAAGGTAGGGGACTTGGTAACTCAAAATCCTTTATTTGAGTTATAACATTTATTATTTGAACTTTGTTTTTTCAAGACTTTACCTTTTAAATAATGTTATATTTTTACTTATGGGTTGTTTTGTCAGGTTTTTGAGGCATGGACTGGGTTCTTCTCATTGGGATACCATTTCCAATTTTCCTAAAAAATCTCAATAGTCTCCCTATCTATAGCTGGGTACAGACCTGCTTTCCAAAGGTCTATGGTCATCTTGGTTTTTAGACCTAGTGACTCTTTGGGACTCACATTTCTCGATAGGATGGGATTTCAAAATCATCACACCCTTTTAGGGGGGATTATTTCCTACTTCGGGACTCTCTTATAGATTTAGTATATTTTCGTGTATCTCTTCCTAATCCCAATACAGGGTTTGTTAACCTGACCAAAAGATTCATCAGTCAATTGTCTCTTTAAAAAGGAAATGGAGTATCAATTATGAACTGATGGGGTGAGGTATTATTAGTGAATCCATCTGTATGTATCGGAGGTTCTTCACTCATCCCCTTAATGGTGAGTAACCACTTTTTTTGTTGAAGTCGTATGACCAAGTGATTGAGAATGTGCTGCCACACGAGTAGGAGATTAATATTCTTAGGGGATTAAGATATTATGATTCATACTATGTATCCTAGTTATTTCAGTAATAAAAACCCACATATTTTTTTAATGTCGTGCAGTTTAGCGTAATGCGGAGAGGACTTATGTGAGGGTACTAAGACGCCATATCTTTTAGATCAGGTCTCAAGGAGATATCCTATGTATCCTAGTTATGGTAGGAAGCAGATTCATCATAGCTAAAACATTCCCTTGGGACTATCCACAATGTATATACCCTTATATGATGGGTGTTCATACTATACCACTCATTAGGGCTTACATTCTGGGATTTCCCTAGTGAGTGGATATTCATGATGTCTAGTGAGATGTTCATTGCATCCCCCTAATCCTAAGTGAGCTATGATTGATGTGAGAAACAAGGGGGAACAAATTATTAGTCTCATGGTGTATATATATTGGACTTGTATTCTGGGAAAATCCTTGGGATGTTTTTTATAGAACTCAGGCCTTGTAAAAGTGTCCAAAGTATATCGGTTATGGTGGGAATCAAAGTTATCGTAGTTCATTTATCCCTTAACATGTTGGTAGGGTAAGGTGTATGATCACACATGGAGACATTATGACTGTCCTCGAGGTTTTGGGAATGCTATGGGTTCATACCAAGATGGATTCCCTATTGATTGAATACATACCACATAATTTTGGTAGTTAGTTCTTATTAAATGAGGTTACCCTTATAACCCTAGGGTGTATAGTTAAGATTCCATGATTAGTGAAACTCCCTAATCCCATTTAATCTATACTCATTGTGAGAAACAAGGGTTATTAGATAATAAATTTCATTTACTTGGATAAGGGATTCGATACTAGGATCACCCTGGATGACCAATATGGATCTCAAACCTTGAAGAGGTGGCCTATGTATCCTGAATATGGTAGGAATCAGAGTCTTTATAGTACCCTTTATATTGGGGATTACACACTGAGGTTTACCTTATATTTAGGGATTACACATCAAGGATATATAGGGCTATAAAATATTGGGATTCCCTTGTGTCATATCCTACTTTTATAGAGGGTTTTTCATGACCAAGTTGACATGTTTGGGGACACCACATGAAATGGTCATCTTTTCTTAGAAGTCATTGCAATACCTGTCTTGACACATATGGGGGGTGTCGTAAGAGTCAGTGAAACATGGTCCTAATGATTTCATGTGTCTTGGATAACATCCCTAGATGTTATCGTGATAACCGATCATCATGTCTGGAGGGCGTCGTAGGTCTTAGATAGATTACCTAGAGAGCATCGTATGAGATTGGTTGTCATGCCCAGATGCAATGGGGAGACTTTACTAATATGATTGAATGTCGTTGTATGAGTCAGGCGATGTAACTGAAGGATGTCGTAGGGCTTAGTTGATAGACCTAGAAGGTTTCATGAGACTAAGGTGGTGTGCCTAGTGGGACCGTGTGACTTTCTTTGACACATCCAGAGGACTTCATGTGTCCCAAATAGTATGTTGAAGGAATTTCATGAGATCTAAGCAATGAGTCATATTACTGTTGTGTGTCCGTATATGACTCATGCGATGCGCATGCGGGTCATCGAACATGTATTTCATTTTATTCTTCCACTTTTGATCTTGGTTTTATCCCTTTTATTTTAAACACCTTAGTCTTGTTCGGTATCAGTTTATTTTAAGTCTCTCATGATCTATCATAGATGTGGTTTGTTCTTATCACACCCTTCTAGTATCCCTTCATGTGATCTATGAATGATCATGCAAAGTACCTTATGTATGGTGCATGATTGCTTCAGCTGGTTGTCAATATATTACCTGATGGGAGGTTTGTCGGATGTGTTATCAGTTGCTCTGAGAAATCCACTCTAGCACCAACATGAGACTCTAATATTTCTTCTGTGCATAGTACTAGTGATCTCCAACATCAAAAATCCAAACCACATCCTTGAGGTTGGGGTGAGAAATTTATAGGCCTCACCACCTCGTTTGTTTGGAACATTGTGTCATGTATCTGGCATGAATTCAATATGGAGTCAACAAAGGGGGCTAGTAGCACGCATCTTCATGAGACTTTGTCATGGGTCTATTCGAGTGTGTCGCCTAATTTTCAGTGATCTCAAGTCTATTCCATCAATGATTTCTTTATCAGATTATCACGGATTAATAAAGACTAGTTTGATCATGCGGGCATAGCAAAGGACTTTTCATATTTTCTTATTGTCATTCCCAAAAACAATCATGATATCCAAGGTAACGTTCTAAAGGAATTCATGAGATACTTGATGACTTTTCTGGGACTTTCCATGAGACAAGGATACTTGTCTGGGGGCCTCACGGGACAGCAATGCAAACTTTCTGGGCATGTCACATGTCTTTCAGTGACTGTGATTACCTTCCACCTCTTAAATATTTTATTTCATTTTTTTAATGTGAAATATTTTTGGATCCATGATAGATTTCATAAGTAATGTCAAGTAAAATTGCTCTATTTGTTTTATACGTCGTGTGACCAATATGGGCTATATGGGGGTGCGCCAGTATATGATGGAAAAATCCATCTATTTTCCATTAGAGCACCAAAGGGGAAATGTGGAGTCTCCTAGATATACCCAAGGACCTCCATATAGTGTAGATGAAAATCCAATGGGCTTTCGTGAGATGGGGCAGATGTGTCATGGAAGTCTTGGGGCACCTTTCGGGTCGCTGGGGATATGTCGTGTGTCTTTCAGCAACTGTGAGCACCTCTAGCCTCCTCCTCATTATCCGCTATATTTTATTTTTCAAAGGATCAAGAGTCTTTCAAGTTGGTTTGTATATCATCAAGGAATTTTATTCCTTCCATTGATTCTTTGGATCATGAGCTCTTATGACCATTGGGGGTCTCCACCATTGAATACTTTTCTTTCTTATTTTTTAAGGATTCTGGATGTTTTGTCATGCGCTTGTCAATGAAAAACCATGTAGCCTGGGGAGCTCATTTAGTCTCCACCACATAGCCATTGGTCTTTTGGAGGGCCTTTGTAAGAGTAGGAAGGTTTTTTGAAGGGGGGATTGAGGGGTATTCTATTGTTCATGTTCTATGAATAGAGTCTTTCTGTGACCATGAAATGGTCGTGTGATTTTGTGTTATTTAGAGGCTCATGCGCTCCGCAAGTCTCAGATCATTTGTTTTTGTGGGGGACGTAATACCCATATTTAGGTATTTATTCCTTTTTGATTTTGTCGATTCTAATTTGGAGGGTTTCAACAAGATCCCCCCACCCCTCAAGAGAGATGTCTATAGGGACAATGACTTGGTTCTAAGGAAAACTATTTCCCACCTGAGTTATTGGTGGTGCCACAAACCAGTTCCTTAGGTGACATTTGTTCAATCGGGTGATGTTTAGAATTCTGTGAAATTTCCTATATATAGGGGGTGGATAGTAAATCATTCCACCATCCACCCCTTCACTAGAGCGCTTCCACCGTTCCCTCTTTCTAAAGACTATTTTTTGAACCCTGATCGTGATCCCCACTCATGAGTTTACGCTGCGAGTCTATTTTGTAAGATCTCTTTCACAATACTACTCCTTGTTCAAACACTTTCTTGATATTTCTAGTGCAACCGGCCATCTTTTTTAGGAATCACTTTTTCTATTGCACAAAAAAAATTATGGATCCTCAGAGGGACTCTGAAATATGAAGATTCCAACCTTATTTTCATACTATGAATTCATGAATTTTTCTGATATTTATTCAATATTATTCAGTTTCTGTTTCCTCAAGATGTGTTTGATATATTGTTTCTCTATCAATTTTTAAATTTCTATCGATACCGATCTCTTGATTTAAAATGAGCATACATGAATTCCTGGAATTGAATGTTGGAATTATAATAGATTTAATCTAAGATATGTATGTGAATGCCTATCATTATGATATTATTTATTGATAATTTGTTTCATCTATCTTGAAATTACCTGTTGTTAAGAGGGATCACCCAGATAGGAGATATTCCCTGAAGGGGGAGTGATTTTCTTTTATTCTGAATTTGATAGGCTTGGTTACTTCATCTCGATCATGTCAAGACCATATATATATCCTTACAAAATCCTACAGATTGAATTGTTTTCATGCTTTAGTTTACGTAATTTTATCTTAGACCTAATATTACTTTAGTTTATATTCTTTTAGCTTGGACCTCATATCACTTTAGTTTAAGGTCTTTTAGCTCAAACCTGATATTGATTTAGTTTAATGTATTTTAACTCAGACCTCATATTTCTTTATTTTAATTTTTTTATCTCAGACCTAATATCTCTTTAGTTTAAGGTATTTTATCTCAGAGTTGATATTTCTTTAGTTTATGGTCGTTTAGCTTGAACCTGATATGTGATCATGAGATATGGTACAAACATGAAGGAATGACCTAAAACACATTGAGTTTATGGGTTTTTTCCATGGTGCTTGTGAGGATCACAAGGATTTAAAGTACCTTTTTTCAGAGTGACACATTTTCTTGATTCTCCTAGGTTCATATGCATGAGCCATAGGCAAGCATGCATGGTCAAGAAAAGGGTCCTTGAAGTAAGGTATCATTCCTAGGGGATATGGAAGATTCATGGATGTGATATCAGTTAAGGGAGAAATATTAGGGAAGATGGATCTACCAGGATATATGAAGTATGGGTGATTTAAGTCATAACCTGAAATTCTAAGTCCATGAATATGGGATGGGGAAGACATGTAGGGAATATCCCATGAGATTCTGAGATTTCAGGTTCTGTTGTGGTGTTTCTAAGGTTGAAAAGTATTGAAGATCCTTTCTAGAAAGGAGATGATGCCTTTAGTTGATGGGTAAAGGCCCTTATTCATCAGTAGTATAACAAGAAAAATATGATCTCCACTTCTCTCTAAGGATTATGAAAGGTTGGTGAAGACTCAAACATCCTGATGATGAAGTTGGATGGGGAAAGAAGGCTTTCCAAGAAGGGTCTTTGAATCCTAGGTAAATTTATCTCTTAAATCATGAATCTTGATCTCTATGCCCTGTGTTTTCAAATTACAAGGTGAGGGATATAAAAGTCTAGGTAATAGAGTGCCACAGTCCATCCTTGATAAAGGGTATGAAACACATTGAAATAGCATTGAGGATATCAAATTTTCATTGATAGTTTGGTGTTGGGATTGTGAATCATGACCCAGAGTGCTCGAGTTAGGAGAATGATTGGGACAGTCATACAAGGATTGGTTCATACATTATGTGGTTTTGAGTGCTTCCAAAATTATGTAAAGTATCATGAGGATTGGAATGTCCTTTTTTAGAGTGATGCATTTGGTTGACAGCCAAAGGTGTATATGTAGGATTGTTGAGTGTGTATGCATAGTCAAGAAAATGGAACTTGCATTTGGATATCCTTTCCAAGTCCCATGTAAGTTTATGATGATTTGAGACACCCCAACTCATGATGTTTGGTATGTGGAAAGCATAAAATCCAAATAGGGTTCGATTACCATACAATTTTTGCAACTGCCTAACGAACAAATTATCATGGAGAGGAGGTATGAAAAACCATTACTCTAACTTTTTCTTAGGCCAAGGGGTCTAGTGAGAATATCTTGGATTTTACTAGGGATACTAGGTAGTCCTAATGAGATTTTATTCCTTATCTATTCATGACCTAATTTTTTCCAAAACTTTTAGAATGAGGATTTTAGCAGGTAGAGACTCGATTTTTTCCCAGGTCAACCTTCGTAGGTTTTTTACCTAATGAATTTTTTGTATCATTCATTATTAGATTAAGGTATTTTGATTTGGACCATTATGGGATAGTGTTTAAGGTCATATATCTTTGACCAAAGTACATTTAGTGTAGGTTCATGAATCACATGGACCTGTTATGGGAGATGTTACACAAAAGCCTAATTACGATGCCCAGGGTCAAGATCACCCCAAAATCCTTTTGAACGGGATAATTAAATGTTATAAATCATGGATCAAGGTACTTGGGTGATGATAAATTATATGGTATAGTCATACTGGGAGAAGTTCATACATTAACATGTGTTGATTTATGTCGTAGTGACATCGGGTCGCATAAGGATCAGAATGTCCTTTTTTCAGAGTGACACATTTAGTTGACGGCCCTATGCGCATATACAGGAGCCATAGGCATACATTCATATTCATTAAAATGTTCCTTGAAGTCGGATATTCTTTCCAAGTTCTAGGGAATATTGTGTAAATCTGATACAACCTAGGCATGAAGTCTAGCATATGGATTGAGGTGCTTTAAAAGATGGTGGAAGCACCCCATACTCTGGTTGACTAGGGGAATTCTCTTATGGTCCTTTGATAAGGGATGAAAGATGGTTGATGTTATTCCCTATTTAAATTCACATAGTGGGTACATACTTATTTCTATGAAGTTTAACTTCATGTTGTAATTACATACTTCCATGGATTTTAATTTCATGTGGTAAGGATGTTGGAACTGATGTGAAAGTGTGGAAGTGTCATGGTTGGGCCTAAAGATAGAGACTTGGGTGTCATCACATATATCATGGAGATTATAATCAATACATACATAGTTCTTGATGAATTTTCCTCCATAGGTATGTCCCATACACCAGGAGGATAACATTTTTATATTTATTTGTTTTGATGGAGCTTGGAGTTTAGAAATTCGGGTGTCAGTACATATCCTACAAGGGTAGGAATCAAGTCACATGTACTTATTGAATGAGAAATACTCCATGAATTCCTGACCTATACATAGAGGTGGGAATTATTTTTGTTGACCATTGTAGTTGGGCCTTAGGATTAGATATCAATGTTTCAATATGTATCCTATGATGACAGGAATTAATCTATATTTAGTTCTTGATGTTCCATACAGTCTAACATCATGTGGTAAGGAAAAGGGTTAAATAAATTGAATAAATGGAACCTTCATAGTTGGTCCTGAGAATGGATATCCAGGCGTTGCTACATATCTTATAAAATGTGATAATTAAGCCATACGTAGTTTTGGAAATTCCATAAAATTTAATGTCATGCATTGAGGATGAGGAAGGACTGGCATGAAGTGAGGGGAATATTATGGTTCGGCCCAAAGGATGAAGTCTGGGTGTCTCTATGTATCACATAATAATGATAATCAAACCACACTTAGTTCTAATGATCCATTCATTTTAAATTCATGTTGAGAGGACATCGACCATGCAGCTTAATGTCACATGGTAAGGACTCATGCTATGTCTTTTAAGTTCCTTCATTTAGGATCATCATGGACCTGTTGTGAACTTTTATTACTTACTTGTGATGGTAAGTCCCTGCCACAATTCCTAAGCTCATGATTTCTATGATCGGTGTGAGAAGCAAGGAATGGAATGGGTTTCCCTACAATTCATAGACAGTTGGGGGAATAACAAGAAAAGTTTGCATCATGTAGTCACTAGACCAAGATATAGGATCATCATTTCCCTATGTATCCCATCAAAAATGGGAATCAATCCATGAAAATTTCTAGAAGAACCATGCAGTTTAACATCATGTGGTATGGATGTAGGCGAATCAACGTGAATGGGGATGGATATCATGGATGTATGCATTTTTACTCCATGTGGTAAGGACATTGGTTTTCCCATCATTATGGGGGAATTTCTGGGTTTGTATAGTTTTACATCATGTAATAAAGACATTGGATCACCTATCATGAAAGGAAATTAATCCTATTGATGGGACCAAGAGTATAGGTTTGGGAATCACTACATATCTTATGATGGCAGGAATCAATCCATGAATAGTTCTTAGAAAACTGAGTAGTTTGACATCTTACGAAAAGGAATCACTCCATGCAGTTTAACGTCATGTGGTTAGGATAGATGGTGGGACTTACTCTGATGTGGATTCCCAGGCTGAAAACTTATTCAAAGTATTTCTTGAGAAGCATCACATTGGGGGGAGGTGTTCCCATCCATTGTGTCCAATGAGTAATCCCCGTTGTGGTAGGCATTATTTATGATTTAAGGTCTCTCCCATTTGGGTTCTATATTTAGGGGATTCTATCCTAGTATAATTAGGGTTTTGAGGACCAACACCAGTTCCCCATGGAGGAATGAACATAGGAGAACTTTTTTATGAAAGGTTTGTGCAACCCGATTCTAGTGGACCTCAAGGTTCTTCAGTGTGCACAACCTTTCTCTTCAAGTTGTTCCAATTCATCCAGTAGCTTTTGTGATTTCTCATCCTCTAAGATTTTTCCTCAAATAACTACTCAGAGTGAGGGAATTTGGAGCTCCATGGGTAACAATGCCTCTATACCATACACCAGATGGTATGGTGTTGCTTGTGATGTAATACGTGTGGTAGTATAGTAGTCCCATAAATCATGGATGAGTTTTTTTAGCCAATACTTATTATCCTTGTTCACCGTATTCTAGAGTATATTTTATAGGGTCTTATTTAAGGCCTCTATCATTCCATTTCTTTCTATATGATAGAGAGATGAGTGGTTGGACTCGATATTGTACTCCAGGTATAGCTTCTTCAACTCCATGGAACAGAAGTTGGTGTCATTGTGGGTCAATATTTTGTGAGGGAATCCAAACCTAGTGATAATATGGGACTTCACAAGGTTGATGATATTGTTCATCCCAACATCCTTGAGGGTTATGGCCTCAAACCATTTGAAAAATATGTCATTAGAAGTAAGGATTTACTTGAACTACTTAGATGTGGATGGGGGATATATCCCCACAACATCCATCCCCAAACAATGAATGAATAGGAATATTTAGATCTATGTAGCAATTATTGAGGTTGATGGATGAAGTTTTTCAATTATTTGGAATGAATGACATTTCTTGGTGAATTCCACGCAGTCATGTTTCATGTTTTTACATTAATATCATAATCCCATGATATGGTGGGAGATCTTTGTCACAGATTTATGGACATAACAAGACCTCGTGTGGACTTCTTTCATGACGGTATGAATCTCTCCTTTTAATTTGCATCTGAGAAGGATCTCATCAAAGCCACACTTATAGAGGGTTTTCTTCTCATTTAGGTCATCCTTCAGGGTAAAGTTCATTGAACGATTCCGAATCTATTCTCTCCTGTATCTATCTGTTGGGAGAGTCCCATTTTGTAGAGATCCAACTATAGGATCCATCAATTCAGGGGTGACTATTGGTGCATCATGCTCTGGGGTGGTTTTGACATAATTAATCTCTTCCATATCAAAGATGATTATTCTTGAGACCATTATCCAATGTGTAATTTTGAAGATATATTCTTCATAATCATGGTTGTCCAAGATAGTGGATGCATTATCTAATGCGTCGGTGTGAGCATTATTTGATTGTGGAACATGATTAAATGTGGGATCAAAAGGTAATTATTCCATTAGTCCCTTGATGTAGTCTGTGGGAGGTTCCAATTATCCCTTCTTGAGGGAATATTATCCATTGACCTTCTTTATCATGAACTATGAATACCTTTTGATGTTTAGGTAGTATATTTACAGATATACAGCCAATTCCAAGCTAATGATGATGGATTGGTATTATTCCCCATTATTTGTGCAACCTTCGAATAGTGAGAAAGAGTAGGTAAAACTACTTTGTTAAGAGAGGCAAATATAATCCATATTCCTACCTGGTTGAGCTTTGGGTTTTCCATCCTTGTCCTAATAGGACTTCATGAGGATCCATCAAAATACATCTCCCATGTCCAGGGAGTGTCATGGTCATATAAGACCTCTTCATCTAGAATCTCGGTGTCCTCTAGTATATTCGTCAGGGCGGGGTGTACTATATGGAAATCATCCAAGTCATGTCCTTTCACTAAATTATATGACACAAACTAAATGTCATATTACTTAAGAATGACAACCAATCAAGCCAAGTGCCCAGTCAGCATCGGATGAACAAGGATTTACATGAGTGGATCTATATGAGAGACCAATTGGACTTCATGGTGCTGCAATTAATGCCTCATATTTTTTTACTATGAAGATTAGTGTAAAGAAGTTATTCTTGACATTAGAGTATCGGGTCTTAGTACCTATCATAGTCCAATTAAGTTAATAGATACTATTCTCACTCCCCACATAACTCTTTTGTGTGATTAGGGTTCCTAGTGAGAATTTTATGGTGTCCACATAAAATATGAGTGGCCTCACTTCCACCAGAGGCATCAGAACTAGTGGGTGAAGTAGGTACTACTTATGAATTTCAAAGACTCTTCAAAAATCATCATCCTATAGATAGGTGGTTCCCTTCTTCATTATACTGGTGAAGGTGAGATCTTTTACAACTCAGTTGGTGATGAACTTCCAACTATAATCAAGGTGACCTTGGATTCCCCACAATTCTATGATATTTCTGGGGGTGACACTACTAAGATAGTAATATTCTTATTCGATTCAACCTCAATATTGCAGTTGCGTACCACAAAACCAAGGAATTTCCCTAAAGTTACCCTGAAATTTCATTTCAATGGATTCATCTTCAGAATGTGTTGTCATAGATTGTTGAAAATTGTTTGAAGTTATATGAAGTGATCACATCAATGTCGAGATTTAACCAAAAGTTTGTCGACATAAAATTCATTTATCTTTTCAATGAATGGATTAATGATATGGTGCATGGTGCGTTGATATGTGGCACCATAATTATTCAAACCAAAGGGAATGACCTGATAAAAAAAGATCCCCTAAAGCACTCTGAAGGCAGTGGCTTCTTCATCTTCAGGGGCCATATTTATCTAATTGTACCCTAAGTACCCATCCATGAAAGAAAGGGATTGGAAACCATTAGTTTCATCAATCAAGATCTCTATGACCGGTAATAGGAAATCATCCTTCAGGAAATACTAATTAAAGTCCCTAAAATCAAGGCAGACCCTAATCTTTCCATTCTTATTCTTAATGAGGATGATATTGGAAATCCATATTGGTTATTTCACTACTGGTAAAAATTTAGATTCGGTAAAATTATCGACCTCTGCCTCTATATTGGTGGCATGAGAGGGGTTCTCCCTCCTAGCTACCTACATGAATCATCTGTTCTCATCTGGTAGCCTGAGATGGTTTATAGCCACATCTGGATTCAATCTGGGAATTTCTGTGTAGTTCCATGAAAACACATATCATTGTTGCTACATAAATTTGATGTACATCTCTTTCTTTTTTAGGGGTATGGAAACACTAATCTGTGTATGTTGTGGGTATTCCTTTGTTTTGAGGTTTATCTATCTAAGTTCATCAATGGTAGTGGATACACCTTCCACAAATACTTGAGGGGAATTCTCATGTTCAACATCGTATTCTTACATCTCTAAGTCTATGGAGGAATTCTCAAATAGGGGTAGAAATATGGAGGCTTTACTATCATCATAACAGTGAAAAAGTCCATGAGAAGAGATTTTATCATCCCATGTTAACTGAGCCGTTACAGGGGGATGTCAGAGATGATAATGTTTTATGATTTTACTTACGCGAGGAGGGGCATGGACATCTGGGATTAAATTTATGACCTCGACTAGGTTTATGGGGAGAACATAGTCATCATCAAGCATACTATAGGGGTCTACAGGGGAGGTCCCCAATCCATTGAGAGTGATAATCTCTATATCACCATCCACCATTGGTTATTTGCTTCTCTTTTTATATAAGTTTGATTCATCGTATGTATCCTATCAAGTCTCAAAGGGAGAACTATCACCATGTAGTATGCCAAATTTTCCATTAATGGGATACTTTATACCCTAGTGGAATATTTAAGGCATTTCAAGGTGGGTATAGATCTAGGGACTTTCGAGTGGGACATTATACGTGGCGTCTTCATGGATTACCATAAAATCAGTGTCTGATGTAAGATCCCTGAATTGGGATTTGAGAATTATTTTATTGAGAGTCCTTTTCTCATGCTTATCATACCCTTGGATGGTTAGCTTAGTGAGAGAAAAATATGCTTCACCATATCCCAAACTTTGTATGGTTTGGACTTGGAAAATATTAATCCCATAACCATTATCAATCAAAGCTCTTTGGATATTGAAATTATTGAGTCTACCCGAGACATATATGGGTTTGATGTTCTCTTGAAGGGATTATTCCTTATCTTGATCAGTGAATGTGATAGGGATGTGAAATTTTGATGTCATGGCCTCCACCTGATAGACCTCATCTATAGAAACTTTTGTATCGAACTCTTGTGGGATCTGGGGGGGCTTCAATGAGTTCCTCTTTGAGATGTTTTGAAATATGGATTACATCGAGAATAGAGAGCTTGGTTGGGTCATCTTCTAGCTATTTCAAGACATAATATTTGTATTTCATAGGTTAGTGGTTCCTAATATGGGGTTTCTCCTGGAAATGCAGATGAGGAGATGAAGAATTTGGGATGGATGAACCAGGTTCTTCTATAGAGGTTGAGAGATTATCTATTTTTAGTGGCGCAGGTCGTGTAGTCCTTCCCTATTTCCTTGGTTGATTGTATTGGACCCTTTCTAACCATTCATGTAAGACAATCAAGCATGGGTTACTACTGGAGGTCTTTGAGGAACCTAATTATCTCCTTTAAGCCTACTGAAGCACTTTCCCATGAGTCTCAGCTGCATATATGTCTTATATGGGGATATGACTAGAATATTGGGTCTGGCCATGTCTGCATTGTCCCATATATCCTCAAATCTGGTGCATGGAGCCTCCCATTCCCCAGTTGTATATGGGAAATTCATGATCTGGGGAAAACTCATCATTAGAGAAGGGTTTTGACAAGTTTATCATGTTGAAAAAACCAATTATGAGGTCTTCTTATAATGAGGATTCTATTTAGTGGTCCGGTTCTTGTACCTAGGATGATTCATAGAAGAAGTCTGTGAGAGTTAATACTCACTTTGGATGAGAATGTGACTCTTCCTCTTCTATTTCTTTTGGCTTCTGTTGGTCACGCCCACCTTTGTGAGAAACATTCAGTGTCTCCTTCTTGGGTTGTAGATCTATTGAAGGTTTGTGAAACTGTTATTTTAGAGTGGAATGGGATCAATCAATTATCTTTCAGGTCATTCAGTTGTTATCTTTTCAGGAACGTCTGGCAGAGACTTTTTCCAATCACTCAATTCTTATGGTTGGATCATGGTTATGAAAGCCACCTGCTCTGGGGAGTTATCTAACACCACTTGTCCTGAATCGTTCATGCCTTTAATGAAATATTTTAGGATGAAGCATTTATGGATATTATGACACATAATTATATGGAAAGGGTAGTAATTGGGACTGTCGATGAGGTCAACCTCATTAGGCTTCCTGGGTTATGAGAGTGTGAGCAGGTTACAATCCATGGTTGCTAAAAAAATAACTAGGGACTTGTTCATTTCGGATTGCATGTACTCTTTTCATTTGTTACTCAAATCCCATATGAACCTAATTTCTCTATGCTTCTGGACAAGGAAAATTTTGTGGTTGTCACCTCTTGACAGGAGGTTTTGGGTAGTTCAGGGCCTAACTATGTATTTGAACAATCACTTATATTGAATTGAGAGTTATAGCTATAGCTTCTACTCTAGTTTTTCTTTTCCCCTGTTATGTGGGCATGAGTCGAGTATTTGATCACGTTCACTAGATGGATTCTTCTGTACATTGGTCAATCTTAGTAAATTTGCAGAATCCACCTATATATTTAATTGAAATTAGGGGAGTCTGCAACTCAACCATAATATTTTTAGCATAGAGTTCCAATAGTTTCTCTTGCGATAGTGTTATTCTGAGCGAGTAGTTCAAACACTTCCGCCTTGCTATGAAGTCATAAACCCTCTCATTCTCATATATTTAGAGTTTTTCAGGTTGACGACCATCTTCTTTCTTAGTTTAGAACTAAATTGACAAAGTAATTTATGATGAAGGTCTTCCCATAATGACACAGATCCTGCTATTAGACTGCTATACTAAAAAATGGTTGGGCCTATCAGATTCTATATAAAACACCTCATCCTTTTTGCCACCTATTGATCTTGAGGGACCATCATCGACCCACATCGAAATATTAAGTGTGTGAGATTTTTTTCGTGGTCACCCACACCGTAAAATGTAGAGAAGGTAGGATTTCAATAATTGGGTGGAGGAAAAGTATCATCCACCCAATTGGGATATGGCTTCCTCTAAGACTTCATATGTCCGTGGTGCCCTTCCATAGCTTCCATTCGTGTAGTCAGGGACTCGATGACATTGAGGAGCTCTAGTGGAGCCATTTCCTAATCCATCTCCCATCTATAGGGATCCAGTGGGTGTTGAAGAGGTTACCCCTCTTTTATCTACTTTCAATTTTTGATTCCTACAAAGATTTAAAGGTTATCCAAGAGAGGGATATGTTGTTTCCACAATAGAGGGAAGTCATGGTCATTTTCAAATTCCTCATGTATGTGGACTGGCTGTATAGACCCAGATCCAACTTGATTCGCATATACCACTCTTGCTGGTGGATCATCCATGGGAGAGATAAAATTCGACTCTGTCTGAAGACGATACCCAGCGGGGATACTACCTCTGAGTAACTTCTCATTGAGTTTTTAGAGAGTTTATATTTATCTCCCATATTATGACAACCATTCCTCTAGGGAAGGAACCATGTTTCTTTTGGTAGGTGATCAGGATGTGTTTTTACCCTTCCCTATGGTGATATTCTATCATAGAGGTGGAAGATCGATATTCTAAGGTGCCATGTTTTGGATCTATTTTTGGTTCTTGGTGCATGAAGTATCATTTTTTGCATCCATGTAACTGCCCTCATGAGGATATTTTCTATGTCGCGACCTTCTACACTTGCATCATGATCAATATATGTCATGTTGAAAGTGACAATGTTTATACAGGCATATTGAGAAATGGTGGTTATGCCATTACTCTCGATGTAAAAGGATGATTCTGCACTATCTTCTTTAGGGTCGTTATTAGAACCCTTAGACATGTTGGCCCATTTTGTTTTGCGGCCCCAACAGGGTCTAATTGTCTTCTCCATACGTTTCTCTCATTTTTTCCTATGAATAGTGACCCTGATGGATTTTATGGTCATAGTTTTCGAACACACCCCAACCAGCATGGGTTTGTCTTATGGAGGGAGGAGCTGGTGGAATTTCGACCGCTGATTGATTCCTCCCAACTTGGGGAATAATGATATAATGATGCACTTTGTGGTGAGGATAAAAAAACTTCCCCTAGCCCTATGGGATGGGGGTCATTTAGGGATTAAATTTGCATGGATTGGTCCAGTTTTTGAGGATCCAATGACTCCAATCAGGGACTTATTGATTCCTAGGATAGACATAGAGATATAAATGCAAACAACCCATTGGGGAGAGGTGATCAGGAATCACTGATGATATCTCCAGGGTCCTCTTAGTTTATGATGAACCAAACGAGGGTGATTGAGATATAAATGACCCCAATCCAATGGGTTGGGGTTCACCTGTGACTGCCGATGGTACATCCTGAATCCTCTTGTGAATTGATGATCCGATGGGTGGAGGCAGTGGTAGATATTGGCCTATCTGAGGGGGGGAATCTATCTCCTGGATGGCTTCCATGGTAGTGGCTACTACGTCCCGCATGGTTTGGTGTCATTTTTCTCATGTGGGAGATGGGTGTGATGGTTTCCCATGGTGAGAACCATTCCTTAAGGGATGTTTTCTGGGTCATCGCAACCTTGATCTCTATGTTTGGAATGTACACCAATTTTTTTGAGAGGATTGATTTGAAATCTTTTTGGCTATCCACTCTCCCCATTCATGGTTTCTGGGCACTTTTTAAGTATGGGAATTCTGTTATAGTGACCAACTGGACCGAGATTTACCTGTTCCCATGACCTCGTCAAAGGATATAACACTATAGGATGTCGTATTAGAGGGGTTCTATTATTCTAAGTTTGCAGAAAAGTGTAACAATCCATACTATCTCCATCCTCGAATACATATTCATGATGTGGCTTCGAAGATCAACTGCTGAAGAGTTGTGATGCAATAGTGGAAAGCATGTTGCAGATTTACATTTTGTTTTTCTGGTTTTGGATCCCGAGCCATGAAGATGCAGCCGGATCTAGATGAACAGAGAGTATATTGATTGTCTAAAGGTTTCACTCATATCTCGGATAAGGGAGATGTCGAGCATTCAATCACTGATTAGTATCCCACATATTTTGGTGTAGGTAAGGAATGAAATCCTTTTCTAGCTTATTTGGGATCTTATAGATAGAAATAGAAAGGGGCATAACATGATGGGGAGATTTTTTTGTCTAAATCCCTCCATATGTCAATGTCATCCTCCTCCTCGTTAGAATTATATGCCTTCATCTGGTCAGTCCATAGAAGATGACTCTGATGGCCACCTTCTGATGGGATTGAGGTGCTTCTGGAAGTCTATGGGGAAAGATATATAGTTGACCCTGATGATTCAAGCACCTCTCTATATGAAGGAGCTAGATTCTTGAACATATCTCTTTATAGAGACATCTAGACAAAGGGAGGATTGCCTTTCCCATGGGAGATATCATCGTGGCGAGGTTGACCATGATAGATGTTAGGAAGAAAGTCCCTATAATAAATCTCCACACTACCATGAGGAGGACTATCATGGTAATGAATGTCTTCTACTTCCACTTAGATAAAATATTTTACAAACCCTTGTGGTGTTGATAATGTGTCTCAAACAACATCAAGGACACTTTCATTGATAATATTATGAGTGTGGTCATTTTTCTACATCGTGGTCAGAATATATTGACCTGAATTTTTTAATTTTGTAGGGATATGAGTCTGATGTCTGACAATTTTCAAAACTTGTATATAATTTTTTGGAGTTTTAGGAGTATGAGCCTGATGCTAAGAAGTTGTCGGAATATATTGATGAGCTATCTCATTATTGATAGGAATGTGAGCATGTCCTGAAATGTGTGTCATTAAATCTTTGTAATCCTCGGTCAAGATGATAATATGATCCTGATTTGGAGACTTTGTAATATGTCTATGGTCTTCCTTGGTAGGAATATGAACCTTCTTCGAGGCGTGTGCCACTCTCACTTGGTGATCCTCGGTTGGATCAAGAATATGAGCCTAGTCTAAATACATTTTTCCCATATTCATATGTCGACAGACCTCCGGAATGGGAGAAAGAGTATGATCCTACCCTTGTGTATCCATGGAATGATGTCAACGAAATTTTTCATTGGAAAAATTAGGAATATGCACACTGATTTTTTGATCTGCCGGAATATTATAGGAATATTCACTAACAGGAATATGAACATGTCCTAAGGCTTATTCTATTCCCAATTGGTTAGCCCTGCCAATAATGGGGATATGTTCCCAATCCTAGGCCTTTGGAGTATTCCACTGGAATTCTTCGATAGTAATATGATCCTTTACCAAGGCATGTTCCCCTTTCACACGGTGAGCACCAGATGGAATGCGGATATGAGCTCGATCATAGGCCTTTGGAATATTTCACTGGACTTCTCTGACAGGCATGTGCCCCTGTCCTGTGGCATGTTCTGATCTCACATGGTGAGTCCTGATTGGATCAGGAATATGATCCTGGTATGATGCCTCTCCCTTCATCAAAATATGCCAATAATCCTACCAGGCATGAGCAATAATGTGTTCTTGCTCTGGTATAACCACTTACGCACGATGATCAGAGTTTTGACTTGTCCTATCTATAGGGATGTGTGTATCAACCTATCCCTTTATCTGCAATAGTTTTGGAATATTCTTTTTAAGTTCTTCAACTATTGAGAAAATATATTAGCATTTTAGGAAAGTGTGTGTAGGAATATGATCATGCACATTTTTTGTCTCCGTGATAAAATGGATGTTGTATTCAATTAAAGTAGGGATATGTGCTAACTTTTGACCTTCTGATGCCACCAAAATATGATGACGGGATTCATGCATGGGGTAGGAGTATGAGCCTCACCTATACCTTTTGTGGGAATATGAGAATATACTTGTTCCGAATGAGTAGGAATATGAGCCTGTTTGCTGGTCCCTTCCTGATTACACTGGCAGACATCATCAGTATGAGTGGGAATATGATCCCCCTCTTGGGTATCCAACACCTTCCTTCTATTATGTGTCTTAATTGTATCCCATTCATAGGAATAAAAGGTGGTTGTGTGTCTAATGATACCCTCATCAGGAAACATATGGGTACCAGCAGGATGGAATTGGTGATAGTGATCGAAAGGTACCCTCATCGGTGGAACCTAAACTGAAAGGAAGTCGTATTTGACCTCCTGGTACACCTTTATTATATATGGAAGATGAATGATTTCATTCTCTATAGATAAACTCCCAAAACTTTTGGTCATGGCGATGAGATCCACTATCCTAATAGCATCCTTTCTCAGGCGATGCATAATCATTGGTCATTGTGCCTAGAAAACTCCATGAGCATCTTCCATGGTCGGGATTATACCATGTAGGTGTTACTCCCATACCATCATATTTTCCACCTATCATTAGAGGTTTCGAGCAGGTGATATTATCTTGTGACTTATAGAGTTTGCAGCCACAGATGATTTTACGAAGCAAACGATGGATGATGAAGACATTGTCTCAAATTTGGATGTTGTCAATATCTTCAGTCATGAAGACAACAAGGAACAAGGTTACCAATTAGTGAAATATCATAGGCATAATTAGCTCTATCATACATGCATGGTTAACACAACTGTCATGATATTCCCCAATTTGGCCATTCTGCTCATTTGGACTTTTCAAAATAGGGATGGACTTATGTCATGAGAACCCTAGTTAAAGAGGATCATTTATAAGATCATGCCAATATTATTGATTTTTTTTATAGGGTTTTGAAAACAAAGTTTTCTAACATGTTATAACCTAATCGTTCTTTTCTTATAGATATGTCTGTCAACATTACCATTTCTTCTACATATAAGGAAAAATGAAATGGTCTGACAGATAATAACAAGTCATTTTTTATTGGAGAGATTCACATCGGGTTAACCATTTTTGTTACTTTGGGTTTTTGAGGTGTGGAATGGGTTTCTCTCAATGGGTTACCATTTCCACTTTTCCATGAAACTCCCAATGGTTCCCCCATATGTAGTTGGGTACAGACCTTCTTTCCAAAGGTCGATGGTCATCTGGATTTTCAGGCCTAGCGACTCTTGGGGACACTCATTGGTTGAGAGGATGGGAGGTCAGACTCATCATACCATTTTGGGGGGAATTATTTCATACTCCAGGACTCTCTTTTAAATTTAATATGTGTTTGTATATCTCTTCCTAATCCTGATATGGGACCATTTACCCTGAAAAAATGATTCACTGGTTATTTATCTCGTTAAAAAATAAATGGAGTCTCATTGAGGAACTAAGGGGGTGTGATATCATTGATGAATCCATATTTATGTATCCAAGGTTCTTCATCCATCCCCTTAATGGTGAGTAATCTCTTTATATGGTGAATCTGTATGACCAAATGCTTCAGAATATGCTTCCATGTGAGGAGGCGATTAATATTTGTGTGAGGGAGTTGAGCCATTATGAGGAATCATATGTATCCTGGTTATTTCATGAATCAAAAACCACATAATTCGTTAATCTTATGTTGTTTAGCATCATGTGGAGAGGAAATATGTGCGGGTACTGAGACAATACATGTTTGAGCTCGGGTCTTGAGGAGACGTCCTATGTATCCTAGTTATGGAAGGAATTAGATTCATCATAGTTTGATCAGGACCTTAGGACTGGCTCTAAGGTATATACCCTTATATGAGGGGTGTTCATACTATATAACTCATCGGGGATAACATACTAGGATTTCCATAGTGATTGGATATTCATGATATCCAATGACATGTTCATTTCATCCCCCTAAGCCCATGTGAGCTATGCTCAATGTGAGAAATGGGGGGAACATATGATTAGTCTCATTGAATATGTATATCGGACTCAAATGTTGGGACAGTCCTTAGGATGTTTGGTATAGATATCAAGACTTGGAAAGGCGTCTTACATATCTCGCTTATGGCGGGAATCAAAGTTCTCATATTTCATTTATCCCTTAACTTGCTGGTATTCTAAGATGAATGATCACACTTGGATAAGTTATGGAAATCCTTGAGGTTTTAGGAATGTTAGGGGTTCATACCAAGATGGATTCCCTATTTATTGGGGACCTAACATGTGATTTCAGTAGTTGGGACTTATGCAGTGAGGTTTCCCTTGTAACCCTAGGGTTTATAGTGTAGATATCATGATCAATGAAACTCCCTAATCCCATATGAGCTACGCTCATAGTGAGAAAAAAGTGTTATCATGTGATCAATTTCATTTCTTTGGATAAGGTCTTGGATACTAGTATCACCCTAGATGACCAATATGGAGCTCGAACCTTGAAGAGGTGGCCTACGTGTCCTGATTATAGTAGGAATCAGAGTCATTGTAGTTCCCATTATATTGGGGGTTACACACTGAGGAGGTCCTTATATTTGGGTCTTACACACCAAGGATGGATTGGGCTATAAAATACTAAGATTCCCATATGGCATGGAATGCTTGTATATATGGTGTCGCATGACCCATTTGAGTTGTCTGAGGGACATCTCATGACATGTTCAGCTTGTCTTGGAAGTAATTGTATGACCTTTCTGGGCACATATGGGGGTTCCGCAAGAGTCAGTGCAACATGGTTTGAAGGATGACATGTGTCTTAGATAAAATCCTTAGATTTCATCATGATACATGACCATCATGTTTGGAGGGAGTCGTGGGTCTTAGATTACTTGCCTAGAGGGTGTCATGCGATCTAGGTTATCATGCCAAGATGTAATGGAAAGACCTGACTGATATGAGCAAATTTCGTTGTATAAGCTAAGAAATGTATTTGAAGGATGTCATAGGGATCAGGTGATAGACCCATGAGGTTTCATGATACCAAGGTGGTGCATCCAAGGGGACCGTGTGACTTTCTTTGACAAATCCAAAGGACATCACATGTCCTAAACAATATGCTGAAAGAATTTCTTGAGATCTAAGTGATGAGTCCTGGTACAGTCGCATGTCCTTGTATGAATCATGCGAAGTGAATGAGGGGTAGACAACATGTATTTCATTTAATTATTCCAATTTTGATCTTGGTTTTATCCATTTTATTTTTAATTATTTAGTCATGTTGAGTATCAGTTTATTTTATGTCTCATGTGATCTATCAGATATACGGGATGTTCTTCACACACCCTACTAATATCCCTTCACATGATCAATGAATGATAACATGAATTACCTTCTGTATGGCGTATGATCACTCCTTTCAGTCACTGATATATTACATGATGGAAGGTTGGTCGGGCATGTGATCGTTTTCTCAGAGAAATGCTATCTAATACTGGCATGAGACTCCAATATTTCTTCTGTGTGTAGTCGTGGTGAGCTCCGAGATCAAAAATTCAAACCCCCTCATTGGGGTTGGGTTGGGGAATTTATAGTCCTCACCACCCAATTTTTTCAGTTCTTTTTGTGGTGTATCTAGTATGAATCCATGTTGGATTCTACGAAGGGGGTTGTTTCCATGCGCCTTCGTGAGTCTTTATTGTGGGTCATTCCAAGTGTGTTGCTTAATTTTCAGCAATCAAAAGTCTCTTCCATCAACACCTGCTTTATCATATTATCAACGATTAATAAATACTTTTTTGATCATGCGGGCATTCCAAATGACTTATCATATTTTCCTCTAGACATGACCATGATCTTTCATGAAATCCAAGGTGACTGTTCAAAGGCGTTTGTGAGATTCTTGATGACTTTCTTGGGACTTTCATTGAGACAAGGATGGCTTGTCTAGGGGCCTCACGGGACTGTAGTGAAAACTTCTTGGGCACTCCACATATCTTTCGATGACCAGTAGTACCCTATTCCTCTTAAATATTTTATTTAATTTGTTTAATGTGATAGAGGTTGGGACTCATGCGATATTTCATAAGCAATATCAAGGATAATTACTTTATTTTTTGGTGATGCATCGTATGACCAATATGGGCCATATGGGGGTGGATAAGCATATCATGGAAAAATAAATCTCTTAGACAACTAAAAGGGAAATTAAGAGTTTCCTAGACATACACAAGGACCTCCGTATGATTTGGATGACAAGATAGAGGTCTTTCACAAGACGGGGAGAATTTTTCGGATAAGTATCGTAGAAACTTACGGGTTTCTGGGGGCGTGTCTTGTGTCTTTCAGCAATTGAGAGCACCACTCTCCCCCTCCCCATTATACCCTTTGTTTGATTTTACAAATGTTTTTTAGTCTTGTGAGTTGGTTTGTATATCAACAAGGAATTTTATTCATTCTGATGATGATATGGCATATGATCCCTTACAACCATTGGGGGTATCCACCCTTTAATACATTTCTTTCTTATTTTAGAAGGATTTTGGATGGTTTTTCAGGATCTTATCAATCACAAACCATGCTACATGGGGATCTCATTTGGTTGCCACCATGTGGCCATTGGTTGTCTGGAGGTCCTTCATAAGAGTATGAAAGCTTGATGAATGGGGCTCTGTGGGGTCTGTCAGAGGTCATGTGCTATTTTTGGATTCTTCACATGACTTTGAAATGGTCACATGATTGTGAGCCCTTTAGAGTCCCATACACTCTGTAAGTCTCAGCTCCTTTGTTTTGGTGGGGAATTTAATACCCATTTTTATGAATTTACTCCTTTGTGATTTTTCTAATACTTATTTGATGGACGTCAATATGGGGAAAATAGTTTTTGAACAAATTATATTTCCATAAAAATATTCCTTTACATTTTTCTTGAAAACAAGTTATACCTTTTAAAAGCGGCTTGTAACCATGAATTTCAAAATGGTAAATAAAAAATGTTTTCAAAAGTTATTTTATTTATGATTTTTTAAAATTATGTTCTAATTATCTATCTCTAGTGGTGTTATTTTTCATGTTTCACCCTATATAATTCTTTAATGTGATTAGATTAGATTATCAAGTTTTTAGTATCAAATGATTTATTTAATGAAATTGTTTTATAACTTTTGGATATTTTATGAAGCCCATTTTATTTCCATGGGTTCCTTATGAAAATTTAATGATTTCCATTTTGGATATTCTATGAAATCCATTTTATTTCCATGGGTTCTTTATGTGATGATTTTGAAATGTCATCAAACCCATTTTCTTTTTATGGTTTATTTCATGATGTGATAATTGTTTTATGTGGAATATAAATATATGGATTATGAGTTGGGTGGGACCTATATCTCTATCGAATAAATTGATTAAAGTTTTATATCTCATGGGATAGAAATTTTATGTGAACCAATTATAAAGTAGTTAGGTTTATAAAGGGTGAGTTTTATAGAGTTTAGATATACTCATAGTTTTATGATTGAATGGGTTGGTGGGTAGGTAAGTTTGCAAAGATAATAAATCTTATGTTTATGATTATGATAATATATTTCTTATGAATCATGGATCATGTTATATAATTCATGTTTTACTTTCTCATTCTATCGTTAAAGTGTTATCATTTGACATGTTATGTCAATATTTCAAGATTATGGTTAACACTTATTGATTTATATTTCTTTTAAATTAGATATTTTTCATTATTCATGCATTTTCACATATTTATAATCTAACCATTACATAATTTTTTATGTTTTCTCTTAATGATAATTTGAGATCTCACCTTCTTATGTTTTACCTTCCATGATATTTGAAAAGGATTATGTCCCATATAATGCCTAAGAGTGTATTTAGATTATGAAAAAATGTTCACAGCTTGTGAAGTAAGTGTTTTTATGTTTTCTAGTCTCTATAAAATTAAACATTTAGGCCCTTGGGTTATATGACTCCATATGGATGTAATAATTAAACCATGTTATCAATGTATTATATATATACATTGGGTCACTTTAATTAGTATCAAATGAGGGTTTAGTTATTTTGGTGATTAGGATGAGAAAACTTTAGTAAATCCTCTAAATACAAGTTTAAGATTACATGCTAATATTTTGGTAAAGTATGGTTTATGTGATTTTCCTACCAATACATCCCTGTATGGATTATAAAAGTGGATGTAGTTCTGGAATAGATGTATTTATGGGTAATAACCATGAAAATATTTGGTTCATTATATCTCATCCAGCATCCTAGTGCATGGGGAATGGGTTGTTACTATGTGGCTAGTTTGTCACTCTTAGTGGATATTCATAGGTTAATTCAAATTTTATTTATGAACCATTTTGAAAGATTCGGTTATCATGTTAAATAGAATGGTTAAATAAAAATAGTAGGGAAATAGGCATCGATAACCTAGATTAAAACATAAGGAGTTGTTAAGGAATAATATACTCATTATTTTTGAGTTATTTCTTATAGGATAATAGTTTTCTACTTTATACATTTACTAATATAATTATCCTCACCATGAAATTTCCTATATAAAAGATATGGTGGGAATAATAAGGAAATTAAATAATTATGGTTATAATTTACAATGTGGTGGTTATCTAAATGAGACAAGAACTGGATTTCAAAATATCATGGAAATGCCCACTCAAATCACTCATTTTATTAAAAAAAACAATAATAATGTTGAGATACAAAATGTACTGAGAAGGTAGAGTATTTCTTTTGAATATTTTATGCATCAACATCTACCATAATTTAATGGTCCTTCAACCCATTGATTATTGGTCAATGGATTAACGTGATGGAAAATATATTTTATGTCCTTCAATTCTTGGAGCATGAGAAAGTTATTTTAGCTATCTATAATTTGGGAGGTGAGGTAGACAATTGGTTGAATATTGATAGGAATATAATAACATGGGAGGAATTTTATTCTATGAAATTGGAGGATTTTAAGGAAATACTATTCACTAAATATTTCCATCAAACTCTTTACACTAAAATGGAATAAGAATTACTTGAATTGAAACATAAGGGAGATGAGTCTAATGGATCTTACAAGGAAAAGTTCATGAGACTCATAAGGTGCACATTAGATTATATCTCTAGACCTGAAAATAATATTGATCGATTATTTGGTGGATTAAAACTTATACTTCATAAAACAATAGTTGAAAGAGAATTTGGAAGCTATGAGGAAGTTATTCTATGTGCACTTAATGTCGAAATGGAATATAGACACCCACATGATTCTGTAGAAATGAAAATAAAGACAGAGTATCATAGAATCCCTAGTGAATTGTGTCATGGGAATAATAAATTCTAATTACTCACATGTAAAAAATGTGAGAGAAAACACCTAGGTAATTTTATTAAAGGTTCCATGAAGTGTTATATGTGTGGTAATGTAGGACACATGGCTCATGATTACCTAAGAAATGGAAAACATATGAATAAAACCATTGGGGTGAAAAAATCCTTGGATGATGCCCCACCTTCTCATAAATGATTCAAATTCTAGGAGTATTGGAGTTATAAAAATCAATTACCTAACTATGGGATAAATTATGGGATTAGGCAGAAGATACCTCCTAAACCAAGGGAACAAGGGTTAGAATATACTATTACTACTATAAAGGTAGATCGTAATAATTAAGTGGTGAAAGGTACACTCGTTCTCCACTTTAGAACCCTGAATGTTATATTTGATTCTAATTCTTCACATTATTTTTTATTTTAAAAAGAATATGGATTCATCACGTGAAACTTTTTATATCAATCTATCTACGAAAACACCTACTATAATTATAAATGAAACTATGGTTTATAAATCTTATCAAATAAATACTTTTGGGGAGATACTTCTTCAAAATTTGGCTCTTATCCCAATATTGAATTTGACATAATTATAGGTATAGACTGGATTTCCGTATATAAAGCTCATATAAATTTCTAAGAAAAGGAAATCGATTTTCATATCCCTAATCATCTGGTTGTCATGTATCAATGCAAATATGATCATGTACTTTATTCAAAATAAAACCCTATAATATAGGCATTGATACTATGAAACAAGTTATTTTTAGCTTATTTTATTAGGGAGGAAGTCAACACTGATAACATGCCTATTATGAGGAAATCAAACGATGTATTTATTGATGAATTCCTCATACTTCCCCTAGAATGTAAAGTTTAATTCTCAATTAATCTTATCTCTAGATATTTTCATACCTTAAAGGCATCCTATATAATGGCTTCTCTTGAGTTAGAGGAGTTGATGAAGACATTACAAGATAATATTGATAAGGGTTTTATATGCCCTAGTGTTTCACCATGGGGTGAATCGGACATCTTTATAAAAAAAGAAGTATGAATCAATGTATCTTTAAATCTATCATCATGATCTATAAAAAATTAATATCAAAACCAATTATCCTATTACCCCTATTGATGAAATGTTCGATCAACTCAACGGAGTTTAACTCTTCTCAAATATTGTCCTATGGTCTGGATTTCATCAATTGAGGATAAAACATGAGGATATTCCAAAGTTGGTATTCTTGAAAAGGTAAGGACACTATGAGTTTATAGTGATGCCAATAAGACTTACACATTCAACCATTATCCTCAGGGATCTTATAAATTTAGTCTTTAGAGATTACCAACATCAATTTGTGGTAGTATTTATAGATGATGTTCTTATATATTTCAAAATAAAGGAAGAGGATGAAGATCACCTAAGGACAGTGTTGAACCCTCTGGGAATCTAGTTGCTTTATTATATTTTGATAATCCCAATTATGATTATTTGTATTTTGTTAATACCTAGTTGATAAATGGTTAAGTACTTATTTGGGAATCAAGCTATTTATTTGCTTTAAGTATTGTTCTATTGTTCTATGTTTAAATATTAGTATTTCGGTTACTGGATGTTTGTACACTCTGACTTAACCTATTCTACCAATAGAATGCTTAAACAAAACAGAGCTACCGATACAGTTAAGTCTACTACTATCTGAGAGATACCGATACAGACTATTCACCGTTACATTAAATTACACCGTTACAGATAATAGCTATCGTTACAGAACAGATCTACCGATACACACAAGTCCACCGATATGTTGAAGCTACTGTTATCAAAGGAAGTCTACCGATACAAGATAGACCTACAGCTACCGATACAAGACAGACTTACCATTATAGATCTACCGATACAAGACTGACCTACAGCTATCGATACAAGACAGACTTACCGTTATAGATCTATCGATACAAGACAGAGCTACCGCTACCGATATAAAAAGGTTACCATTACATCAAAGCCTACTGATACTCGAAGGTCACTGATATGAAAGTCTACTGATACGTGGAAGGTTACCGATATACTAATACTACCGATATAAAAAGGTTAACGATAGAAAGCATACCATTACTCAATTCTACCGTTACACTAGAAGCTACCGTTACTCAGGCCTATCGTGACATCTACCTACCGATATCCAAAGCTACCGTTCCAGAAACAGAACCCGACACTACTTTAATTTCTTTATCATTATTTAATCTAACCAACGGTCATATTAGGTATATTTTAATACACTGAAATTTATTTAATGTGTGTTGTTGGTTGTCAGGGAACCATACCTCGTACCTGCAAAAATTAAATCATCTCTTTCCGGAGCTCTTGCTTTAAATAAAGGAAGGATGTGATATTGCAAAGTGTGAAATGAATAGATGAATATATAGAGACATACATACCACGAGGTGTGCTGGAAGAACAACCGATTGTGAATGCAAAGAGACGAAAAAACATACATGAAGAACTCATTCATTACTGCATACCAGTGAAGAGCTGAGAATGAGAACATCACACAAGAACTTCATCGACTACTATCTCCTCTGTCTCTACACCTGGAAGCCAAGGAAGCATATGAAACTCTGTTTTCCAAAAAAAAAAACTAGAATAGGACTCAGAACCAATTCTTATCAATCCAAAGGAGTCCAGAGCTACACTGCAATTACTAGAGCCATTTCTAAACTCTAAATCTTTGCCTCTGTGATTTACGTTTTACATATTGACCAGTGTGTGTTATCTTATGTATTTAACACACACACTGTCTCCTGTAATTTAACTGGAGGATCTGTAAATCCTCACTCAAACTCTTACATCTTTTATTTCCCACAGGGATATTGGTAGAGGTCGTGTGTGACCTGGACAGCTGGAGCTGCTGTTTTTGTTCCCACGGATAACAGTGGTAGAGGTCTTGGACCTGGACAGTTGCATACTGTTATAATCCCCGATCCAGGGTGTGGATCACTTTTATATAATGTTTTGATAGGACTAAGTCTCAGCTTGAGACTGAACCTCTTGGTTAAACCTGTTGTGCTTATCTATTTTCAAAGTTATTTTTATTCCCCTGCAAACTAATTTAAAACCAAAACTGTTTTGAAGTCACTTTGATAATTAAACTCGCAAGTGTTTATATTAGTGGTAAATCAGTAAGTTAGTTTCAAAAGTTAATCAATTATTCTGATTTGATTAACTGGGAAATAATCAATCCTTTGAGAACCTAACAGAACCTTTATTTTGATATAAATTCACTACAGTTTAATTCTGTGTTTTATTTGGGGGGTTTTAAGACAAAGTTTTTTTTAAACAGAAATTTTAATTGGAACTCAATTCACCCCCTTCTTGAGTGTCCACTCCAACCAACATTTGGTATCAGAGGATTGTTTAAAATATTTTGTACTCTGTTTTTGAACTGTGAGTTTAGTTGTATTTTAAAGTTCTTAAAATTTCTGTTATTTCTAAATTTTTATCTCTTTAAAATCATTGCATTAAGTAAGTTATCATGGATAACAAACTTGAAGGTGTTTCTACCAATAGACCACCATTTTTTAATGGCACAAACTATGCTCAGTAGAAAATCAAGATGAAAATTCATTTAGAGAGCATGGGTTTTGATATTTGGACTGCTATAGAATCAGAATATAAAATTCCTACTACTGTTAGATCTACTTGGAATGAAGCTACTAAGACAGCCTACAATAATAATTGCAAAACTATGAATTCCTTGTACTGTGCTTTAGGAGATGAGGAATTTAATAGAATATCTTCTTGTAAAACTGCTTATGAAATTTGGGATACCTTAGCTGTTTCTCATGAAGGAACAACTAATGTTAAGGAAATGAGATTGAACACTTATACTATTAAGTATGATAATTTTAAGATGAAGCCTGATGAACCCATTTCTGACATGTATCTCAGGTTCAACGAAATTTTCAACACAATGATCTCTCTGGGAAAGGATGTTCCATCAAAGGAACAAATTATGAGAATTCTGAGATGTCTACCTGAAAGATGGAGAGGAACTTCTGTCTCAATTAGAGAGTCGTGTGATATTGGTGAACTGCCAGTCAAGGAATTAATTGGCAAGCTAATGATGTATGAAGAAGAACTCAAAGTGAACAAAGAAGATGATGATGAACCAAGAAGGAAGTCTGTTGCGTTCAAGACTTCAACTTCAAAGAATAAAGATTAGGAGAAGCTTCAAGCTATAAATGAGAGTTCAAGCTGTGAAGACAGTGAAAGTGCTTCTGATAGTGATGCTGAGATGGATCACATTTCCATAAGGTTTAAGAAGTTTTATAGGAAGAAAAAGTTTTTCATAAAATCAAACTACAAAGGAAAGTATGAAAACAAGGGACATTGGAAAAAGGATTGGAAGAAACCTGACAAATCCGATGAAGTTGTCTGCTATGAGTGCAAAAGGAAAGGACACATAAAAGCAGACTGTCCAAAGTTGAAGTACAAGAAGAAATATGAATACAAGGACAATAAGTACAAGAAATCCATGAAGGATAGTTGGAGTGCTTCTGAGGATAGATCCAGTGAATATGAAATTTCTGAAACTGAACTCAGAAATAAGGCAAATATGTGTTTCATGACAAACATATCTGAGGTAACATCTGAAACTCCTGATTTAAATTCATATTATTCTGGAGATGATTCTGACTCAGAAAACATGTCAAAATATGAAATATTTGAATATTGTGATATGTTAGAAGAAACTTATAAATAGCTGAAAGACAAATACAAAGTTTTAAAGAAACAATATGCTTTAACTGTTAAACATAAATCTGATATTGATATTGAAATATAAAAGAATGCTCAGTTGCTTAAACAAAACACTGAACTGAAATTATCTAATGATCAACTTAAGAAAGGCATAGAAAAGTTTACAAATGGTAAAGATACTCTTACTCAGATGCTAGGTAAACAAAAGCACCTAGATACACTACTGGTATAGGATACCAACCAGGACATAGAAAATTTACCAAAACTAAATTCATTCCTAAATATGGACAGAATACTGCTAGTTCTAGTTCTGGACATTTATATGTCTCAACTAGTTATATTCATACTTACAGATCTAATAAGTTTTACCTTTCAAAATATGTTGATTCTATAAATTTTATGAGACCCATAAGACAAATTTGGATACCTAAAGTTTTGTTGGCTAACCTGTCTGGACCCAAGAAAATCTGGGTACCAAAATCATTTCTTATCTAAATCTATTTTGTAGGGAACCTGCTTAAAGATCTCCTGTAGAAAGACCTGGTACTTGGACAGTGGATGTTCATGACATATGTCAGGAGACTTCTCATTCTTTAAAAGCTTAGTCAGAGTTGATGGAGGTTTTGTCACCTTTGGTGGTAACTCAAAAGGAAAAATCATCGGCTTAGGCCAGATTGGTAACACTAACTCAATATTGATTTCCAAAGTTTTATTTGTTGATGGACTGAAATATAATTTGTTAAGTATTTCTCAGTTATCTGATGATGGTTTTTATGTTAAATTTGAAAATGCGTCTTCCAATGTTTTTAATTCTAAAAATGTTTTAGTGTTTTCTGCTTTAAGAAATTAAAATGTTTATGCTGTTGATTTAAATTCATTAGCTAAACAAAATATTACATGTTTAAATGCTTTTCATAAAGAGTCTTGGCTTTGGCACAGAAGATTAGGACACTGCAATGTACACTCACTTAGAAAACTTTCTAGGAAGAACTTAGTTAGAGACCTACCCAAACAAAAATTTCCAGCAGACAAAGTTTGTAATCCCTATCAAAAGGGAAAGAAACATAAAGTTTATTTTAAATCAAAGAAAGAAGTTTCAACTTCTCAACCTCTCGAGTTGGTTCACATGGATTTATTTGGACCTTCCAGAGTTTCTAGTTTAAATGGGAAGCACTATGTCTATGTCTTAGTATATGACTTTTCAAGATATACTTGGGTATATTTTCTAGCTCACAAAAGTGAATCATGTTCTTACTTTATTAAATATTCCAAGTCTGTAGAAAATCTTAGTGGACTTAAGATCAAAACTTTGAGAAGTGATCATGGTCGTGAGTTTGAAAATCATGAGTTTGAATCCTACTGCTCACACAGTGGCTATAGTCACAATTTTTCTGCCCCTAGGACACCCCAGCAAAATGGTGTAGTAGAAAGGAGAAATAGAACCCTTCAGGAAATTTCTAGGACTATGCTAAATGAGTATGACCTACCTGTTTATTTTTGGGCTGAAGCTGTAAATACAGCTTGTTATGTTATCAATAGAGTCTTGATCAGACCTGTTCTTAAGAGGACCCCTTATGAGTTGTGGAACCATAGGAAACCTAAGGTTAACTACTTCAATGTTTTTGGTTGCAAAGTCTTTATTCTTAATACTAAAGACAATCTTGACAAGTTTTCACCAAAGAGTGATGAAAGAATTTTCCTAGGTTACTCTATAACTAGTAAAGCCTATAGAGTTTTCAATAAGAGAACCAAATGTGTGGAGGAATCTGTCCACATCAAATTTGATGAAACTGATCCACATGAACCTAAGACCTCTCTTGAAAATCTTGAAGATGATCTATCTGTTTTGAACCTTAATGATAAAGACAATGGACCAATAGTTAAAACATCCAGTTCTGGAAATTTCCCAGAACCTGCTTCTGTTGAACCCCAACCTGTAGATGAACCTGAAATCTCTAGTCCTACCTTTTCTAGACCAACTAGGACTCTAAAGAACCATCCTTTAGATGTTGTTGTAGTAAATCTTGATAGAGGGACACAGACTAGAGCTTCTCTAAGAAATCAGGTTGAACATCAAGCTTTTCTTTCACAGTTAGAACCTAAAAATATCAGTGATGCTATCAATGATGAATTTTGGGTAATTTCTATGCAAGAAGAACTAAATCAATTTGAAAGAAACAAAGTCTGGAAATTAGTAGAAAGACCTAATGACACTTTAACCATAGGCACAAAATGGGTGTTTAGAAACAAAGTTGATGAATCTAGAAACATCATTAGAAACAAATCTAGGCTAGTTGCACAAGGTTACAATCAAGAAGAAGGAATTGACTATGAGGAAACCTTTGCTCCTGTAGCTATATTAGAGGCTATTAGGATCTTACTTGCTTTTGCATCATATCTGAATTTCAAGTTATATCAAATGGTTGTGAAAAGTGCTTTTCTAAATGGTTTTATTGTTGAAGATGTTTTTGTAGAACAACCACCTGGTTTTTCAAATCCTCATTTTCAAAATCATGTTTTTAAACTTTCTAAAGCTTTTTATGGTTTAAAACAAGCTCCAAGAGCTTGGTATGAAAGACTTTCAAACTTTCTTATTTCAAAAGGATTTTCAAAAGGAATTTCTGATCCCACTCTTTTTATAAAAAGGATTTCAAAAGATGTTCTAATAGTACAAATCTATGTTGATGATATTATTTTTGGATCTTCGAAAAATTCTTTATGTACTGATTTTTCAAAGGTTATGCAAAATGAGTTTGAAATGAGCTTAATGGGAGAGCTTAAGTATTTTCTTGGTTTTCAAATTTTTCAAACTAAAGATGGAATTATTCTGAATCAAAGTAAATATACTAAGGATTTATTAAAACGTTTTGGTTTGGATAGTATTAAGGGAAGTGATACACCTATGAGTACCACCTGTAAATTGGATATTGATGAAACTGGTAAACCAGTTGATCTAACTAGAGATATGATTGGGTGTTTACTTTATCGTACTACTAGTCGACCTGATATTATGTTTAGTGTGTGTATGTGTGCTAGATTTCAAGAAAACCCTAAATAATCGCACTTAATCGCTGTTAAAAAGATTTTCAAATATCTTAAAAATACTGCTAATTTGGGATTGTTTTACCCAAAAGGAAAATCATTTGATTTAATAAGTTATTCAGATGCTGAATTTGATGGATGCAAGTTAGATAGAAAAATCACTTCTGGAACATGTCATTTACTTGGAAAGTCCCTAGTATCATGGTGTAGTAAGAAACAGAACTCAGTTGCGTTGTCTACTGCTGAAGCAGAGTATATAGCTGCTGGTAATTACTGCGCACAGATTCTGTGGATGAAACACACTTTATTGGACTATGGATTTGTTTATAAACATGTATCAATTAACTGTGACAACACTAGTGCGATCAACATCTCTAAGAACCTTGTGTCTCACTCTAGAACAAAACACATTGATTTTAGACAACACTTTTTAAGATATCATTATTAAAAAGGTGATATAACACTTGAATTTATAGGCACTGAACTTCAATTAGCCGATATTTTCACTAAGCCTTTATGTTCAGTAAGATGAAGTTTCATTAGACATGAGTTAGGAATTATAACTTACCCTTGAAACCGTTAAAAATCCTCACTGTTAGAAACCTCACCATTAGAAAACTCACCGTTAGAAATCCTCACCGTTAGAGAATTCTCACCGTTAGAGAATCCTCGCCGTTAGAAGACCTCACCGTTAGGAGACTTTACCGGTACATCTCGCGCTATTTTAAACTTCTTTAAAGTCGAGACATCGAATTTTTTTTTATGATTTATTTTATTTGTGGATCCTAAATGATATTAAACCGAGTCTAGACTTCACTCAATCTCACCGCGAACTCATCTATTCGAATCCCTCCAACCTAACCCTCTCAAGCCGCAAAACCCTAAACCTCGAATCTGTAATGGCCCACGTCAAGAGACCCCAGGTTACAGATGGGAGTGATGAGCTGAAAGCAAAAAGACAGAAAGTAATGAATGCTAGTACCAGTGGAAGTGGAAGTGTAAGTATAGATCGAAGGAATCCATTAAACCAGCATCTCTCAAGGCAAGAGATTGTCGTTGAGAAAGAAGTGTGTGAAGAATGGCTCATGGAGAGCAAGTCCTTGGTTCTTAAGGTTTTTGAAGAACAAGGTTGGACTGAGTGCTTCGCGAACAACAACGGACCTTACTATCCTGAGCTGGTGAAACAGTTCTATGAATTCGTTCGTTTTGAGAATACTGAAGAAGAAAGAAAAATGTTTTCTTATGTGAATGGACAGGAAGTTTCTTTTATTTCAGTGGAATGGGCTGGGAACTTAAGAGTTCCACATGAAGTAGATTATGTGTTCTACTCAAAGTCTGTACCTTCGACCAGTGATGTGTTTCAATATGAAGATGCTTTGCTGGAGCTTACAGGAAATGGGACCCCTAGAAAGGTGATTACTGCAGAGATGGCAGGAGAAGATAAGATGTTGTTTAAATTTATTCAGCATGTTGTTAGTCCTAGAAGAGGATATTTTGCTACTTTGAGATTCCAAGACATATATCTGTTATATTTGCAGAAGAACAGTGTGAGAATCAATCTTTGTAGATTGATTATGGTTCAAGTGGAAGATATGACTAGACCGAAGTCCAAATCAAATGCACTGTTTTTCTCAAAGCTAATTTCTATGATGCTAAAAGTGAAAGAGGTAGATGGACCTCAGGATGAGATGGTAGTGGTTAAGGACAACTTCTGTATTACAAGAACTGTCTGTAAATACATGAAAGTCAGTTGGAATCCTTGGAAGAAATCATGGGTGAATGATGATGGAAAAATCTATGACAAGTATACTCATGTGGATCATCCTTCTAGAGCAAAGGATGTGAGGGATCCTGGTCTTGGACCAGATGAGCCAGAACCGGTCTACAGTGATGATGAAGCTGAGGAGGAACAGACATCAGTAGAGGAAGGAGGAGACCCAGAATTACCCCCTAGTCCTATGAATCAAGTTATTTCTTATGGAGCAGCTAGACCTCCAAAAGAACTACTAAAGAGAGAAATTGTCTTGAAGGATAGTGATATAGAGACTACAGAAGAAGGAGAAGAATCATGCCAGTATGTTGTCAAGGACACCTCTGAGGAGGATGAGGCAACCGAATCTGATCATGATGTTAATGGAGAAAAGGAGGCTGATGGTGAAGCAGATGATGAGGAAAATGTTGAAAAAGAGCTCATTTTGAGTCCTCTAATAGTCAGTACAGTCAGGACAGTGCCTGATCAGGAAGAAGTAGCAGCAGCACCTATTGATGAGAGAGTCATTAATGTCTCAGAATAAATGGCTATTGAATCTGCTGCAGTTGTAGAGGAAATTGCAGAATTACCTCAGGAAGATCAGTTAGAAGAGATACCTTAGGAGAATATTCCAAGTGAGGCGGAGAATCTTGGCTCAGTATCCGTGCTATATGACATTGAAGGTTGGACATCAGATCCAGGATATATGATTCTTGGAATTTCTTATGGAGATTCGGATGAGGAAGACCAACCTCAAAAGGAATCAGTTACCTTACCCACTATGGCTGAAAATGTGGCAACCAAGGAGAACCTTGAGTCCTTAAAAGCTGAATTGAAAGAAGCAATAATGGAATCAGTGGCAGATATGAAGAAAAGTATGGTTGAAGATATGAAAATCATGGAGAAATCCCTTGAGTTATCCATTGGATGTGGTGTGTCCAGTCCTGTGAAAGAAATGATGGATGAACTTAAAGTGTGTCACACTAAGATTGAGAGTTGGACAGGAGTTGCAGTTGCTTTGAGACAATCGATTGCTTCTCTGACTACCATGCATAGCTATCAAACTCAAGTAAACTCTGACATTTGATATATCAAAGAAGTGGTCAAACAATTTGTGGAAGTTTTTGAGGCCTTTAAAAATTCAGTTAAAGAACATCTGAACAGTCAGGATACCCTTGTTCAGAAGGTAGTTAGTAGTCTGACTCAATCTTTCAAGGAGACAGTGGCCTTCTCAATGAAACCTCTTCCCTCATTCAGCTCAAGTATGAACCTTGACTAGATCCGCACTATTATTCAGGAAGAATTGGCTAAGGCCAGTCCCAGTGGTGCATCAAATACTCAGATTCTTTCTACCACTAGGGAAGTCAGTAGTTTTGTTCTTGATCACCCACAGGCAGCTACTGCTTCTCAAGAGGCAATCAAGAATAAGTTGGATGCTTATTTCAAGAAGGTTTATACCAAGCAACAAATGACCAACCATTTTAAGCTCTTACTGGAAAATATGAAGTTACCTCTAGTGACCCAAGCCTTCAGAGAACAGGTTAGTAATCTTAGGGAGCTTACTCCTGCCTTGGACAAATTCATTGAAAATAGAGATGATTTTGTGTCTGCAATGGAGAGAGGAGGAAGCATTATAATGGATTTCAGGAACCTGTTGCTACCCTTCCTGCATGTGGATGCCAGACCAGTGAGTGTACCTCCTTCACTTCCTGCTTCTGCCTCTGGAAGTACTCCTCAATTGACTCCAGTTCAAGCCATCAGGAGCTCGACACCGATGATCACTCAGAGGAGCACAGATTTTAGATCCGGTACAGTTTCTGTAGCTGAACCACCAGTTGTCCCTTCAGCTATTCTGAAACCCTCTGCTGACCCTGCACCTGAAACCTCTGCTGATCCTAAGGGAAAGACACCTGTTCTAGAGGAGGATTGAGTGTTTCTAGATCTTTTTGATAGGATTCACTTGTATTTTTTGTTCTGATTTTATCAGTGTACCTTTTTTATATTAATGAAATTCTTCTTCATTCTCTACTTTACTGAGTTTCTATTACTTTTTCATTTATTCTATGCTAATCTTTATCTTTTCTCTGCTACCCTTATTTTTGTTAATCACAAAGGGGGATAAAATGCAAACATGAGAAAATGAGAGAAAATAAGAAATGAGACCTAAGAGTTAACAAAGGGGGAGAAACACACAAAGGGGGAATGAGAAACTGAGACTTGAGAAAATAAGACTTAAGAGAGAATCTTGTAGTACAATTGAAAGGGGGAGGAATATGGATGTTTTGTTCTGAAAAAAACAAAACAACCTTTTCCTCTAATGCTAATTTCTTTTCCACTTTTTCCTCTGATACTATTTCAATTTTCTTGGCATAAGTTGTGATTATCAAAATGGGGGAGATTTTTGAACCCTCTGGGAATCTAGTTGCTTTATTATATTTTGATAATCCCAATTATGATTATTTTTATTTTGTTAATCCCTAGTTGATAAATGGTTAAATACTTATTTGGGAATCTAGCTATTTATTTACTTTAAGTATTGTTCTATTGTTCTATGTTTAAATATTAGTCTTTTGGTTACTGGATGTTTGTACACTCTGACTTAACCTATTATGCCAATAGAATGCTTAAACAGAACAGAGCTACTGATACAGTTAAGTCTACTGCTATGTGAGAGCTACCAATACAGACTAGTCACCATTACATTAAAGTCCATCGTTACAGATAATAACTACCGTTACAGAACAGAGCTACCGATACACACAAGTCCATCGATATGTTGAAGCTACTATTATCAAAGGAAGTCTACCGATACAAGACAGACCTACAGCTAACGATACAAGACAGACTTACCGTTATAGATCTACCGATACAAGACAGACCTATAGCTACCGATACAAGACAGACTTACCGTTATAGATCTAATGATACAAGACAGAGCTATCGCTACCGATATAAAAAGGTTACCGTTACATCAAAGCCTACTGATACTCGAAGGTCACTGATATGCAAGTCTACCGATATGCGGAAGGTTACCGATATACTAAGCCTACTGATATAAAAAGGTTACTGATAGAAAGGATATCGTTACTCAATTCTACCATTACACTAGAATCTACTGTTACTCAGGCCTATTGTGACATCTACCTACTGATATCCAAAGCTACCATTCCATAAACAGAACCCGACACTGCTTTAATTTATTTATCATTATTTAATCTAACCAATGGTCATATCAGGTATATTTTAATACACTGACATTTATTTAATGTGTGTTGTTGGTTGTCAGGGAACCGTACCTCGTACCTACAAAAAGTAAATCATCTTTTTCCAGAGCTCATGCTTTAAATAAAGGAAGGATGTGCTACTGCAAAGTGTGAAATGAATAGAAGAATATATAGAGACATACATACTACGAGGTGTGATGGAAGAACAACCGAGTGTGAATGAAAAGAGACGACAGAACTTACATGAAGAACTCATTCATTACTGCATACCAGTGAAGAGCTGAGAATGAAAACATAACACAAGAACTTGATCGACTACTATCTCCTTTGTCTCTACACCTGGAAGTCAAGGAAGCAGACGACACTCTGTTTTCCAAACAAAAACCAGAAGAGGACTCAAAACCAATTCTGATCAATCCAAAGGAGTCCAGATCTGCACTGCAATCACTAGAGCCATTTCTAAACTCTAAATCTTTGCCTCTATGATTTACGTTTTACATATTGAGCAGTGTGTGTTATCTTCTATATTTAACACACAGACTGTCTCCTGTACTTTAACTGGAGGATCTGTAAATCCTCACTCAAACTCTTATATCTTTTATTTCCCATTGGGATAGTGGTAGAGGTCATGTGTGACCTGGACAGCTGGAGCTGCTGTTTTTGTTCCCACAGATAACAGTGGTAGAGGTCTTGGACCTGGACAGTTGCATACTGTTGTAATCCCCGATCCAGGGTGTGGATCACTTTTATATAAAGTTTTGAGAGGACTAAGTCTCAGCTTGAGACTGAACCTCTTGGTTAAACCTGTTGTGCTTATCTATTTTCAAAGTAATTTTTTATTCCGCTACAAACTACTTTAAAACCAAAACTATTTTAAAGTCACTTTGATAATTAAACTCGCAAGTGTTTATATTAGTGGTAAATCAGTAAGTTAGTTTCAAAAGTTAATCAATTCTTCTGATTTGATTAACTGGGAAATAATCAATCCTTTGAGAACCTAACAGAACCTTTATTTTGATATAAATTCACTACAGTTTAATTCTGTGTTTTATTTGGGGGATTTTAAGACAATTTTTTTTTAACAGAAATTTTAATTGGAACTCAATTCACCTCACTCTTGAGTGTCCACTTCGACCAACAGACAGTGTTAGAGACCCTAAGAAAGGAGAGACTGTATTTAAAACTTTGAAAATGTTAATTTTGGCTACAAAAAGTATCATTATTGGGATATTTTATCACAATTGAGGTTATATCTATAGATCGATCAAAGAATGGGGTTATTCAACAATGGGCCATACTAACAACTATGAATGAAATCCATATTTTTTTGTTAGATGGAAATTATCGATGATTTTTTAAAAAATTCACATATCTATAAAATCCATTAACCAATTTAACATATAGAGGATTCAAGTTCCTCTAGACAAAAGAATATGAGGAAATATTCATGGAGTTTAAGGAAAATTTGGTTTCTACACTTGTTCTTATAGTACCCTATAATGGTAAAGGGTTTTTAATTTATAGTGATGAAATATAAAAATGATTGGGATGAATCCTCATTTAAAATGAAAAGATAATTACTTATTTCCCACTCTAATTAAATACTCGTGATAAAATTTACCCAACATGTGATTTGGAATTAGTTGTGGTGATATTTCCATTAAAAATTCGGTGGTATTACCCTTATGGTGAAAAGTGTGATATATAAATTGATCACAATATAATGAAATATATATTCTCATAGAAGTAGTTAAACATGAGAAAAAGGATATAGTTAAATCTAATCAAATATTATGACTACCCAATACATTACAACCCTAAAAAGTTAAATAAGGTGGTTGATTCTCTGATTAGAAAATATCATGATACATTATCCATGATGAGGGTTGAAAAAGACCTAATAATCATGGATCTGTAATAGATTAATATTTAAGTCATAAGGGAATAGAATAAATCTTATATTTCCCAAGTTTCTTCTCAATCCTCTATTTATGTAAGGATCAAATAGTCCTAAAATGATTATTTAGATCTGAAAAAGAAGGTAGAGAATATTATAGAGTTAAACTATGATAAAGAAGGTGTTCTAAGGTTTTGGAGCACAGATATGTGTCCCATATGTACCAAAACTGAAGAAGGATCTTTTGGATGATGAACATATCTCATCCTTCTCTATCTATCATAGAATCATAAATATGTATAGAGATCTGAAGAAAAACTTATATTGGGATATCATAAAGTGGTAAATCATGGAGTATATATCTCTATTATTGGTATGTCATAAAGTTAAGGTAGAGAGATATAATCCTAAAGGTATGATAAAACCATTACTCATACCTATACAGAAATGGAAAAACAACACCATGGATTTCATCATAGGAATCTCCAAGACATCTAAAGGTCATAATTCTATATAGGGTGTAGTTGGTCGCCTTACAAAGTCAACACATTTTATTTTCATAAAATATGATTTCTAATTAGATCATCTTGCCAAGGAATACTTTGAATAGGATGTTAAGATTCATGGATTACCCCTCAATATTTTATTTGATCAAGATATGAGTTTCACATTGAGATTATGGAAAAAAATTTGTTTGTTTCAAGAACTCAGTTGAATTTTAGCACCGCTTACCACCCTTAGATAGATGCTCAGTCTAAGAGAACCATTCAATCTATAGAATATATGATAAGATCTTGTTCAATGGATTTATAAGGATATTGAGATCAAAATTTTCACCAAATAGAGTTCTCATATAATAAAAGTTTCTATTTTAACATAATAACAACATCATATGAATCTCTATATGGGAGTAGGAACATAACTCCAAAATATTATGATGGATTTTGGTAAATAAAGCTGATAGGGAATGATCTTGTACCAGAAATGATGGAGAAGCTCCAAACCATTCACTAGAATATGAAAAAGGTGAAAATTTTACAAAATAACTATGCGAACAATCATCGAAGACATCTAGAATTTGAAGTTGGTGATAAGGTATTTATCTAAATATCTCCATGGAAATAGGTTATGATATTTGGGAATAAAGGGAATGTGATCCCTGGATACATCATTCCCTTCGATATTTTGGATCATTTTGGGGTTGTAGCCTCTCGCTTAGTGATTCCTCTACACCTCTCCCAAGTACCGAATGTGTTCTATGTATCACTTTTCAGAAAGTACATACTATACCCTTCACATGTACTAGGCTTGAAAGTTTTCAAGCTAGAACATGACATCTCCAATAAAAAACAACTCATGGAGATATTATATTGAAGAGATAAGGTGTTACAGAAAAATATCACTCATTTGGTGAATGTTATATATATAAATCATAAGTTTTAGGAGGCTATGTAGGAACTTGGGTATGACATGAAAGAAAAAGTATCCTCACTTTTTTTCTTTCATGTAATGAAATTTTGAGGATAAAAATATATTAAGGGGGTAGAATGTAATGGCCCAAGTTTTTCCTCAATTAAATACAATGTTTGATGTTCGTCTCTACACACAACACTAAAACCAAATGAATATACATATATAAGTAATTTTTCCAATTATAAGTTATAAACAGTAGTAATAGAATTATGAAATATATATATATTAATATATTCACTTTAAATATTTACTCAATTAATAAAACTAAGATACTAATAAAATATTTTTTTATTATTAAAATTTATTTTATAAAATGAATATTTTTCAAGTTTTATATATTTATGATTAGCACTAATTTTAAAATAATACCTAACATATGAAAAAAAAATTTTCTTCTAAAAATATTTTTCCCATTATATTTTATGATTTAATTTTACTATTTAGTTTATAAAATTTATTATGAGAATTTTTTTTAAAAAAAATAATTTTTGGATTTACCATATTCATATTGGATTAATATGTATTTTTTATTTAATTTTTTTTTAAATAATTAATTTTCAGGTGAATAGTTAAAATATTGATTTTATTATTTTCACTTTAATGAAATTATTTTATTATATGGATTCATTGAAATATTTTGAAAACTTCTCATATAAAATTATATATTATAAAATATGATAAATCATTTTAAAATATTATATTAGATTTATAAACTTTTTCTTAACATTTTAAAAGTTTGTATAGCGATTTAATGAAAATTGTTTTTAGACTATCTTGTTTAATTAATTATAACATGATGAAAATAAGTTTATTATTTTTTTAACTATTAAATAAATAATTTTTTAATAATTATTATTATTTTAAATTCATTAGAATCAATGGTATTGATAACTTTATCCTAATCAGAAATCATTTTTCTAAAAAATAATCTTCTTCAAAAAATGGGTTTTTCCGTGTTATATATACTAACGTTAAGATTAATTTCCATATACATAGAAATTTAATTTTATAAATTGGTTCTTATATTTTATATAATAATTTTCATGGTATTTAATATAGAAAATTTCATTTTTTGATAAAAAATTTAGAATGTTAGGATTAATGCTAATTACTGCGATAATTGTGAAATAATTATTTTAATGTTATTGATATAATAATATCAGAGAATTAATATCGAATAAATTAAATTGAAATATTATAAATAATTAAAATAATATGAAGTATAAACATGTAAATAAATATATTGACTCTCATTTAATTGGTAATATGTCACAAACCAACCCAAATACTCTGGTATGTTGTTACTTGAGCTATCACTAACATAACCTGAATTTCATTCCAAATCCCCTCAAGTTGGTGACTAACACCTTGGCATCAATAAAAATTAATAGAGAATTATTTCACCCTAAAAATCATTAAATATACAAAAATGGAATATTTTAATATTAAAACAATGATTAGTCGGTATCCCAAACACTCCTCAAGGAGAAAAGTAACAAAAATAGACAGATAAAGATCAAATGGTGCATTATCCAAAAGGAAACACAATATATATCAAGATGAAAAATAAGAGTCTTCATGTAATGAAAAAATCATAGATCAAATATTCACCATCTCCAACCAAGGTCCCATGAATCAAGCACACCCATCACCTCTAATTGGCACTTACCCTTTTCTTGGACATGGAATATGATAATCTACAAACGCCCGACAAAAAAGGTAGGGTGTGAGAAAAAAGAGTGTAGTGGGATTTAACCAAATGTTCCATTAGAAATTCTATAAAAAATAAACCATTTATGATTCAATTTTAAATAAATAAAAGGTACGGTTATTCATTTACACATTTTCAGTCAAAAAAATGATTTCAATATGGCAGATAGAAATTATATCAAATTTGGATTAAATTAACATTTTAATAAAATATAAGGGAATCATTAAAACAATTATATAATAAATTGAATGTAACAATCAAATAATACAACCACCAAAGTCATAATCCCTAAGATTTGGTATTTCCTGGATTTAGGATCCTCACACTAATCAGTCAATCAATCATGGATCAAGGTGCGTACACACATCCATAAGGTTTAGGCCATTGGGATAAAATCAATCAACACCTCATGATAAACGTATTTTAGTTATATTTTTCATCTTAAATATATTTATAGGTATCCAAAGTCCTATCATTTTTGTCTTAACCACACACTAACTACTCAATCTCATAGTTTCTTTCAATCAAATAATCAATCAAGGGAAATTATTTCAATTTCAAATCATCATTTACAATTAAATTCCCAATTTCAAGTTTCAATATTCCATTTCAATTTCAAAACCAGATCATATTTTTTATCAAGTTTATTCCTTAAAAAATCATCTTTCATTTACAACCATTTTCTCAAGAATAGTCATCAAATCATTTCATCAAATCAATTTCATTTCAAGACATCTTTTCTCAAACATACACCCAATAAATTTAAAAGCCTTTAAAAAAGGGTTTTATTTTCATAAATCAATGACTTTTAAAATAAATTATCAAATATTCTCAAATCAAGTAATCAAATATATGTTTAATTTAAAATCAACTAATTAATCAAGTTTTTAAATATAGGAAGAGCCTTATGGAACCACCTTTCGGTAATCACATGATCAATCAGTCACCAGAAATGGGAACTATTGGTGGAGGATCAAAGGTGAGTAAGATAAAAGAGAAATCCCTAGAATTAAAATCCACAAAATCAATTTTTAGATAATAAAACATTATTAGTATTCATAACTCTCAAATAAATAGAGAAGATATGATGGTTTTATAATAAAAGTTATTTCACTTACTGGTGAGGGATTAATCACATCCTTTGCCACTTTAATCCAAGAGGAAATGGGTTAGAGAAGACAAAATCCATTCTATAGAGCCTAAAAAATCTAAAGGGTTGAATTAGGTTTTAGTGTAATGTGTTTAGAATTAATAATGGTGGGTTTAGTATTTTGATTATATTTTTGGGGAATAAAAACTCATTCATGCATTTTCCTAGGTTAGGTCCTACAGTTAGATTTAACCATGCACTTAATCGTTTACCCTTGATAGGATCTTGGAGATGGATACAAGTTTTTTCCATATGGTTATAAAACTATGTCCAACCATGTAATTTCCCATTGTCCTATGCTGCACGGTTTGAAGGGGAGGTCGTATGGTTAGAACTAACTGTGCACCCCCTTCTATAACCTCAAGTCATGGAACATAATTTCCTGGTCCAACTCACATGGTTTCCCCTAACCATGTTCCAACCATGAATATCCCCAAAGAACTCTAAAAAACTACATAAAACTGTATAAATAACTTGATATAATATCCAAACTAAATATGTTCAAAACCAAGTAATGGAAGTACCTACAAATTGGTAACATGATATTACAACCTCCTCATCATAAATATGTTTTTCCCATATATCCTATTGAGAAAACCCCATATCAAAGAGTTGAGGTCACTAATCTCTCATAAATGACTCATTCTCCCAATTATCATGTAAATTAAAACCATTATACCAAATCACTCAAACCCAATGTATGGAATTTCCATGAAGAACCTTCATCTCAAAATCAATGGCCTGAATTAGCTGCCCAGTTTTGGATAAATTAGGTTCTACATCAAGGTCCACCCATATCAACACTTGAGATGGGTTAGAGAGAGACTTTATAAGCTTTTAAACATGAATCACATTATGAATCGACATAAATTAACGTGGAGAATCCAAATCATAATCCAACTTTATAATATACTCAACAAACTAAAATGGTCCCACATATCTCGATATAATATTTCCCTACTTTCCAAGCCAATAGTGACCAAACTGAGGTGAAACTATCAAAAAAACTTGGTCACCAACTAAAAACTCCAATTGGTGTGCAAGTACAACTAATTTTTACCTATCGACCATTCAAGGTTCTGATTCTCTACTAATATGTATAGCGGTACTAGGGTAAAATCCTCAGTGATGGTACTTTTTTTATAGTTGATTGATTTTTTTATTTGTATTTTTAATGGGGGGTTTGTTTATAGATCTAAAATGAAATGATTGATTGATGTAGATTGATTTACCAATTTGAAAAAAATTGGGGTGATTTTATTATTGGGTATTTAATCTTATGATATCCTTGATCTTTTCTTTATATTACATTAATTTAACACCCACTTCACAAGATAAATTTGATCAGAATTCCCAAGTGTTGAGGATTTAGTCCAAGACTGAACATAACTTAGGGTTATAACCACAATAAAAAAATTTTTACAGTAGTGTAATTATAGTTCCAATAATCCATGAAATCCACATGTTAAACAAAACATGTCATTTATCCATGACATTTTAATTTCAACATACACAATGTTCACCTAAAGAATATTCATCGAGAAAAATATCTCAATCACTTAATATACCCAAATTATGACTCACCCCAATGGTATATTTACTCATCCATTGAGATTCTTAGTAATATGGTAATATTGTTTTATGATTATTAACTATAAATAAAATTAAAATTATAGAATAATAAAAGAGTTTTGTATCAAACACACACATGAATGGTGATGAGAATTAAACACATACTTTTGATTGAATGAGAAAAAAAAGAAGGGAAGGGGTATAAACTTGTTTTAAAATATTTTAAGACCATTAATATTTAAGAATGTATGGTGTATGATTAAAAGATAATATTAAGAATAAATTTTCATTAAAATTGAAATGAAATTGAAAACAACTTATACGATTAAAAATGAAAAGAACACAAAAGGACATGAAAACAAAGAGAGAAGTAAGGGTCTACCAAGTGAAAACATGAGTTTGGAAGGTCCTCCCATGCCTTTTTAAAGTCTTTGGTCGTGAAAATGTATCCTCATATATTCTAAAATGAAACCCCTTTGAAGGAGAATAGGGTAATGTATTTACAGCCCAAGGAGGCGGACTGTTTTCATTCCAAAATTGACCCTCCACTTTAATAGATTATTTGACCATTTATACAGAATAATCTTGAGACATTGTCTTCTTAAAAGTCGTAGATATTTATGTTTTCTTTATACTATGAAAATTAGGCAGTCATGGGACTTTTTTATCCAAAGTTATGGCTATAGTACTAAACAATTTTCTTTTATCCATTTTTGTGTTGGATATTTCAGTGGTCTACATGTGAATGAATTTTAGGCTAGTACGATGCCTTAAAATTCGAAAGATTTCTTCTAAAAAGATGGAATTCTATAACTTGAATTTCTCACTGAAAAATATCAGATTTAATTGATGTCCAGAGAAACAGAAAAGTCTATAATTGTGTGATGATTTTAAATTAGATATAGAATGGTGTTTTGGACTTAAAATCATTTGTTTGGTCCCTTTTTGTTGGAGTTGGAACTTCAAATTTTTATCCATGATTATTTTTATTAATCTCGAAAATATTATGGATTTTCATAAAATTTGGATTTCTGGATTGATCTTAGAAATTCAATCGTCATGGATGGTCCACTTTCTTCACAAATTCTTTGGGCCTTCTTGTGTGGACCATATGACCCTTCAAATAGTTGAATTGGACAAATATTCCTTCTAAGGATATGTTTTAAATTGAATAAGGAACCATAAAAAACAATAATAACACAATTTTGATTAGTATAATGATATTTATGATTAAAAAATTAAACTAAATCGAATTTGGATTAATTTTAAATAATGCCCAAAAATATATTTAATATTAAAACATAAATATTTCACACCAATTATGCACTTTTCATAGAAAATAATTAAAGGGATTAAATGAAAAGTTATGAATAAATTAATAACATCAACTCCCCCACACTTAGTCTTGTACATGTCTTCATGTATAGTAACTATAAAAATATAACTAAATCATTTTCACTCACTAAAAAATATAAAAAAATCAACAATCAGGTGAGTCTAGAATAGTTCACTCATATATAATTAATTCCACCAAAAAATTTATAGAAACAATGTTTCAAAAACAATTCATTTTTTATGGTCAAAATTTAAAATAGGAAATGTAGACACTCAGAACTTTCTCCTCTTAAGATGATAAAAATTTATTTATGGAGGTTCACTAATTCCCCAACCAAAATTGAAAATCTTGGAGTTTGAAAGAGCTCTCAGCTTCTATTCCCTATCCTAATGTTTACAAAAATCAAGAGGTATTTTTTACGGGGTTTTCAGTAGCTATGGGAGGGTAGAAAAATAGTGTCCAAAAGAGTGGAAAAGAGGGGTAAAACTCCAACATGGGTAAAAAAATGCATAATTGTTTTTGAAATGAAACATAGAAGGAAAGGGAAACACATATTTACAAGGACATGATTGTGTGAATAAAGACACAAAATAATAAAAAAAATAATGGTATGAGAAGATTAAATATTTACAAAACACAAAACTTCTCCCAATAACATAAGTGTTCTTTTTTCATTTTTTTTTTCTTTTTCTCTTTTTTTATTTTTTTTCATTTTTTTGAAATTCGAACTTAAAATAGATCTCACACTCATCTCCCAACTCATGTTTGATCTCCTCACGAAAGTAATTGTAATAGTTATAACAAGATAAAATGTTGAGTAATAGTTATTTTTTAAATTACCAAGTCATAATCCTTTTTTATTATTTTTCATTTTTTAAAACACTTTTCAATAACATGTACAAAATTATATAAATGAAAATCTATTCCCCAAACTCACTGGATGAAAACCTCTTCCCACAATTAAATAGATGCTTTCTCGCAATCATATGATAACATATGGAAAATCAATAAATGGATACCCAAAAGAAAATCCATTCCCACTCACTTAAATTTCAATAAATTATGAAATATAATTCCATATAGATGTTGGGTGGGAAAAGGTATTGGGATTGCAATGTGGATATCAAAGAAACGTTTTTCATAGGATAAAATGGTATTTCAAAAGTGGGATTAATTTAATGTTAATGGGAGGATATTTGGAGATTGTGATGATCAAGTGGTTCAGAAAGTGCCTCTATCATATTAACGTACACTAAAGTAGGAAGTTCAACTCGAAGGTTGATCGTGTTGTCGAGCGCGTCAAATTAGTTGTTTAATTTTGACTAGAAGTATTGCAGCAACCCTAGGTCGCCTCTCGATGGATCCTTAGATCATTAATTTAAAAAGATAGTTTTTATTATGAATGTAGAAGGTGAATTAGGTTTTGGAAAACTTGGGGGTTTGATGATTAAAGATGAAAATAGAAAATGAAAGCGATAAAACAATGTAGAGATTAACAGAATTAATTGAGTGTGATCAACTCGGGGTACTCTCGTGATGTTCATCCTTCATCACTTAATTATATAGGGTTATGATCTTCTAATAACAGGTTTGTAACACCTATAACCATAATTTTATTGATTTTATACTAGTATACCTCCTAGGGTTTAGTCAAAAACACATAATGATTCACCGGACACCGCCGATGATTGGGTGATTTGTGTTCGACATCATAACTGAAACTCACCAAGGCAACACACGAAGAACTCGATGTGTTGTCCAGGTTTGTATGTTATTTCATTGTGATACCATGAAATAAATGTGCATGATCTTGAAAGTTCTTATGTGAGTTCAATTGACCAATATGAACCACACAAACACCGCAATTGAAAGGGGGAAAAGGAAGTGGTGAACGGTGTGTGAAACATCACATGAATGGGTACCCCCAAACATGATCATATGAGTTGAGCATGACATACCAGTACATAAATAAATAAAATAAGAAAATAAGATTATGAAAAACAACACAACAACCTTGAATTAAAAATATCATTCAACTATTACAAACATATAGCTTGGGATTTACATCACCTTCATCCCCGGGTGATCACAAGAGGTTTAGAAATCCATGGGAGGGGAGGAAGAAGAAGATGTTGAAGTAGAACTTCTCATATCCTCCAGAACTTCTTGGGATGATGAAAATACCTCCTTGGTACTCCAAAATGGCAGCACCTTGCCTCTGGTTCGAACTTGCAAATGAGGTACCCAAGGTGCCATTTTATAGGAAAAATGGAAGGTGGTTTAGGCACACAGATTTCTTCAATCCACTTGTACTACACGTTTCGACCAGTAGAAACCCGAATATCTCTTTTGACAAAACTGTAAAGTTGTATTCCCACGTCTTATATATCACCACCAAAAGTTTGGCACCATTTGGACAAATATATCTCGATATATTGATAAAATACATAACAGAACTTTTGACTTTGTGCATATTCGGTGTCTTGTACAGATCAGTTCGTATGGGTCCTATAGAAGCCGAATAAGGATTGGATTCCTTGATATGAAATGTATATTATTAAATTTTGGACTGGACCACAAAATATCAGACCATTTGGATGCACGGATTTCGCGTACTCTTTAAAATAGTGGAAAATGTCCATGGGATGCCATGCAGTTTGGCCCATTTCTCTTCCGCTTCATAAGGGCCCTCAAAATCATCTCCTCCTATATTGAAATAATAAAAACAAGTAACATTTCCCATTCTAATATTGATTAACACTAATTAATTTATTCAAACATAAATTTAAATTTATTATTATATTTGGAATGGTCATTACAAAACTAGTTTAAAACAGCAGTGTAAGGGTGGAATAAAACAGTGAATCATGGTACGATCACACCCCCACACCTAAACATTTGCACTCCGGGGAAAAGTCACAAACCACACCAAAGAGTTATTCCTAGTGAAAATAGAAAAATATTTCTCATAAATAATATCATAGTGAAATTTAAAAATATTCATGATACCAAATTGAGCAAGGAATTCAGAAGTCAACAATGACACTAACTCTCCATGTGTGTGTGTGAAAACAGTTCCATGCTATTCTTTCCACTTGTTATCCAATAAATATAGGTTATTTTAACATTTTTCAGATTAAATTATTTTTCCACCGAACCTACCCTAAATCCTTTGCTAATCATATTTCAAGACCCCCTCACTTAAGCATTCCCAGAAGTCAAACCATAAGCTCCGGACCTAGATATCCCCATATGTAGCACATTTCATCACTCCCCTCATTTATTTATTTTTTTAGAAGTTGAATATGGAACAAATTTCACACTCATCTCTAAACCCTTGTTTAATCTCCTCCTGACACTAATTGAAATAGTTATAACAAGATCAAAGGTTGAGGAGGAGTTTTTTTTTACCTGCCCAAGACACAACATTTTTTTGAGGGCGTACACCAGTCGGACATTAGGTACACACGCATAGGTCAATATAGTACAGTAATGAAACAGATCGGATAAAGAACAAATGTATGGAAATATCATTTAAAGCTGAAAAATATTAACCCAACATATATTTACCTTATATTAAGTAAGAAATATTCACACGTTGTGGTTTGGTGCAAAAATTTTTGAAGATATTAGTGACACATTTTTTCCAAAAACTACTCACACAAGTGGAATCAATCATCTCAAAGGTTTCACATAGATACAACCATTCATATCATTGATATAAAACCAATTCACTAAAAATCACTCCCTGATATTCTTTTTTTCCCTCCTTATAGTATTTTTACTTTCCCCCTGTATGGTCACCAATCTTGGACCATTGAAATTTTTTATGGGGAAAAATGAAAATACCATAAAGAAGGCAAAAAAGAAGAAGGAATAAAGAAAATGGAAATCCTAATGAACCCAGGAATGTAGACACCCCCCCCCCCCCACACACACACACACACCTAGAATGTGCAGTGTCCTCACTAAAATAATTGAGAATGTGAGAAGGAAGGTTAAAACCTGGTGGGTTTTATTGGTACGATGCATCGAGAAGGTGGATTTCCTCCACCAGATTATTTGGAAAATACTCATAGAAGTTTTTAAGTCGATTCCCATTGACGGTAAGACTTATTCCACTCTGATCATGCAAAATCTGTATTACACCAAAAGGGTAAACATTAGTAACAATATAAGGACCGAGCCATCGGAAACGAAGCTTACCTGAGTGGATCTTAAGCCTAGAATTGTACATGAGGACCCTCTCACTAATATGGAACTTCTGCTGGTGAATCATGCTATCATGAATAGCCTTTGTCTTATCTTTATAGATCTGGGAGTTCTCATATGCATCACGTCGAATTTCTTCCAACTCTTGATTCTGCAGCTTTCTTTGCTCACTTGTATCTGAAAGGTTCATATTACATTGTTTAACAGCTCAATATGAACGGTGTTCTACCTCCACTGGGAGGCGACAAGCCTTTCCAAACACAATTATATATGGTGACATTCTGATTGGGGTTTTAAAAGCAGTATGGTACACCCAAAGTGCATCATCCAAGCGCAAACTCCAATCTTTCCTATTGGGTTGTACCGTTTTTTCCAAGATTCGTTTAACTTCCCGATTTGATATTTATGCTTGTCCATTAGTTTGGGGGTGATATGAAGTGGAGACATTATGATAAACCCCATACTTACGAAGTAAATTTTTCATGTTGTGATTGCAAAAATGTGAACCCTGATCACTAATGATGAATCTTGGTAAACCAAACCTACTAAAAATTTGGGACCTCACAAAATCAACAACCACTCGAGAGTCATCGGTCCTGGTGGCCTTTGACTCCACCCATTTAGATACATAGTCAATATCAAATAATATGTACACAAAGATAAATGAATTTGGAAAAGGCCCAATGAATCCAATTCCCCATGCATCGAAGATCTCACAAAATAACATAGGCTGTTGGGGAATTTCATTCCTCTTGGAGATATTCCCTGGGAATTGACAACGACTAAATGACTTGAAAAATATATGGGCATCCCTATAAAAAGTTGGCCAATAAAGTCCTGATTCAAGGACCTTTCGAGCTGTACGTTGAGATCTGAAGTGTCCCCCATAGGCCAAAGTGTGGCAGAAGGTCAAAACAGAGGTGAACTCATGGTCAGGGACACACCGACGAACTACTTGGTCACTACAAATTCTCCACAAGTATGGGTCATCCCAAATGTACCACTGATAATCATGCTTAATTATATGGGATTGTGAAGTTATGAAATCAGTGGGGACCCTATATGTTGCTAGAAAATTCACAATGTCTGCATACCAAGGGGTAAGGTCCACAACATCACAAAAGTTCTCATGAGGAAAGAATTCTCGAATGGGGAGGGATGAGTCAGCCTGGTGGTCCAGTGGTGGAGAAATCCTACTAATGTGGTTTGGTACAACATTTTCTACTCCCCTCTTATCTCTAATCTCAAGGTCAAACACTTGGAGGAGGAGCATCCACCGTATGAGGCAGGGTTTAGCTTCAGGTTTCTTTAAGAGGAATCGAAGGGCAGCATGGTCAGAAAACACAATCACTTTTGACCCAAGAAGATATGAATGAAATTTTTCCAAGGCAAACACAATAGAAAACAGTTCTTTTTAAGTGGTTGTTTAGTTTACCTAGGAAAGGTCAAGGGTATGCGAGGCATATGCAATGGCATGAGGAGCCTTCCCAACCCTTTTTGATAAAACTGCCCCAACTGTAAAGTTAGAGGCATCACACATAAGCTCGAAGGGCAGATCCCACCTTGATGGTTGGATGATGGGAGGTTATGTGATACTATTTTTTAGTTAATTGAATGCATACTCACAATTTTTATCAAACACAAACTTAGAATCTTTTTTCAATAACCGGGACAATGGAAGTGAAATCTTACTAAAGTCTTTAATGAATCGTTGGTAAAAACCAGCATGACCCAAGAAAGGTCGCACCTCAAAAACAGATTTTGGATATGGAAGGGTTGAAATTAATTCAATTTTAGATTTATCAACTTGAATCCCCTTATTTGAAATGACATGCCCAAGAACTATCCCCTGCTCAACCATAAAATGACATTTCCCATAATTTAAAACAAGATCTTTTTCAATGCAGCGGCGGAGGACAGAACCTAGGTGCTCTAAAAAATCATCAAAAGAAGAGACATATACCGTGAAATCATCTGTAAAGAATTTCATAAAACTCTCAAGGTACTCAAAAAAATACTTAACATACATCGCTGAAAAGTACCAGGAGCATTACATAGACCGAATGGAATCCTTCTGTATGAAAATGTGCTGAATAGAAAAGTAAATGTTGTCTTTTATTGATCCTCAGGGGATATATGAATTTAGAAATAACCCAAATAGACATAAAGGAAACAATAATGGGACTTACCAGCCAATCATTATAACATTTGGTCAATGAAAGGTAAAGGAAAGTGGTCCTTCTGCGTGGCTTGATTCATTCGACGGTAGTCAATACAGACTCGCCAACTGTTTTGCACATGTGTTGGAACCAATTCATTCCTTTCATTTGACAAAACTGTTATTCCTGTTTTTTTAGCCATAATTTTCACTGGGCTAACCCATTTACAATCAGATATAGGATAAATGATCCCCACAGTAAGTAATTTACTGACTTCCAATTTTACCACTTCAAGGAGAGTGGGATTCAACTGGTGTTGAGATTGTCTTACGGGTTTAGAATTATCATCCAAAAGTATATGGTGCATAAAAATAGATGGGATAATCCTAGGAATATCAGCCAATGTCCATCTTATTTCCTTTTTACACTCTCTCAAAAGTTTGAGCAATTTTGATCCCTCAAGATATTTATATTTTAAATTAGAAGTAAGTTGTTTAAGTTCCAACACCAGTGGTTTTTGGATTGTGGGAGGGGATTTAGGGGGAGTGAGGTCCATTAAACTGTCTATTTGCTCATGTTTATTCTCTAAAGATAGAGAATCTATAGAAATGAGATTTGCAGAATCATCGACGGTCATGGGTACCTCAGAATGAACACACTCATCAATTAAAGCACAAAATTTACACTTTTCTAAACCCACAAAACATTCAAAAGAAGAATTAAAACACAAATCATCCAAGGGTGAAGAAAACAAAAATGAATCAATGTTTGGGATGAGGAGAGAATTTTGTGTGTGTGCATCGTTTGAGAGCACTTCCATCTAATAGACATGAAGAGTGGAGTTCTCTTCAACGGGGTGTTTTATAGCCTCAAGGATGTTAAAACTTACCTTTTCTCCTATGAATTCCATGGACATCATACCATTGTGAACGTTGATGATCGTATTTGCTATTTTGAGGAATGGCCTCCCAAGTATGAGAGGAGTGTGTCCTTGGGTTCGGGTATCTTCCATCTCAAGAATGTAGAAATCAGCAGGGAAGATGATATTCTTCACTCTGACAAGTACATCTTCAATCACTCCTTTTGGATGCGTTGTACTCTGATTGGAATGTTGCATGACAATTCCTATTGGTTGAAGCTCTCCAACCTATAGAGAAGTATACACGGAGTGAGGCATTACATTAATGGAAGCACCTAAATCTAGCATAGCATCAGAAAAGAAAGTCTCCCCTATGGTACATGATATTTTGAATGTGCCTGGATCCTTGCATTTGGTTGGTATTACTGGTTGAATCAAGGCTGATACATTCCTACCCAAGTTGACTTTCTCATTCCCCTTCAGCCTTCGTCTATGGGTACAAAGTTCTTTATGAAATTTGGCATAACGGGGAATTTTCTTGACTGCATCCAATAAAGGAATACTAACTTGAAATTTTTAAAATGTATCCATTATCTCATTATCAATATCATTATCATAATTTTTCTTAGATTTAGAGAGTCTTTGTGGGAAAGGAAGAGGAATGGATTGTTCATTTGAATCATCAACGATAATTTTATTTCCCTTTTTATTTTGTTTTTCATTAAATGAATTTTTTTAGGGTTGGGAAGGAGTGTTTTCAAGAGGGGGACATACCTATTTCATAGAATCAATAGAAGTAGAAGCTTCTTTACCACTACGAAGTGTAATTGCACATACATTACCTTTGTCCTTCGGATTGGAAATGGGTTGGGATGGTAGTTTTCCAGACCCTTGCATCGTAAGCTCACCGATGGTGTTCGCCAATTGTCCCACTTGAGTTTGTAGGTCTTGAATTGCCAATTGTGTGGTCTATTGGAACTGGAGGTTTTGGGTTTCCATTTGCTTCACCATATCCTCGAGGATTGGTTCAGATTTGGGAGGAGGAGGATGATTGTTTTGAGATGTTGATAGATAGGAAGGTTTCATACCTTGGCCTTATTGATACCAATTCTGCTTGGGGTAGCTTGAGTTTCCTCCTTGTCGGTACTGGGGTTGTGCTTGCCACCCGAGGTTTGGATTTGGCCTGAATTGTTCTTGATTGAAGGGAGTTGCTTGTTGGAATGGACGCCCTGGGAACACAACTGCACAAGAATCGGATGAATCTTGAAGTTGTGGGCACTGGTCAGAAAAATGAGCATTATCAGAACAAATACCACAATGTAATGGAATAGAAGTAGAGTGTGAGTTACCTTGTGCATGAGATAATTTCCTTATAAGGGTATGCATATCATCAAGTTTAGTATCTACCTTTTGTTCTAGGGCTGAATGACTTGCCTCATGAACTCCTTGGGTTGGTTCAATTGCTCGTGTACCAAATTGTTGTGCATTTTGAGCCATGTTGGCTATTAAGTCACGAGCAGTGGAAGGAGTTTTATCAACTAGGTAACCACCAGCTGCAGCATCAATCATTCCACGATCCATGGGTATAAGTCCCTCATAGAATTATTGGATTAATAGTTGTTCACTAATCTAGTTGTGGGGGAAGCTTGAGCAAAGTCTTTTGAATCTCTCCCAATATTCATAAAGGGTCTCTCCTTGTGATTGCCTAATTCCACATATTTCTTTCCTAATTGAAGCAGTTTGGGAGGCAAGGAAGAACATCTCTAGAAAAAGTATTTTTAGGTCATTCCAGCCCCCAATTGTGGTAGGAAAATAGTATATCTAATCTCTGGCTACACCATCAAGGGAGAAAGGGAAGTCCCTAAACTTAATTAGGTCCTCAAACACATTTTGGGGTTTCATGGTGGAGCAGACTATATGAAACTCTTTGAGATGTTTGTGTGGGTCCTCACCGGGAAGATCATGGAATTTAGGAAGATGGTGGATGAGACCTGATCTCAACACAAAGTTGGCTACTTCCTCAGGATATTGGATTTACGCAGGTTGGTACTCCACATCAGGGGTGGTCAGTTCTTTTAAAGTTTGATTATTTGAATCCATGTTTTCCTGGGTTTTATTGGGTTCAATTTTGGATTGGTTTAGAACCACTTGAGATTCCAAAATGGGTTCTTCAATGTTACTTGATTGACCTTCTCTAGATGCCTTGATTTGTGTGTGAAGTGACTTTTCAATTTCAGGGTCAAATTCAAGTAGTGTTTCTTTACCAGATCGGGTCATGCAAATAATTTGTGAAGTTTTTTTTTTGAATATGGATAAAATCACTTAAGAAGGGTGAAAAGAGAATATAATTTTATAATACAGAATTATATAGAGGGAGATGGAGAATAAGAGAGAGAGAGAGATATAGAGAGAGAAAGAACACACCAAAAACAACAAAAAATAAAGACAAAACCCAAAATAAAAAAAATAAAATGGGGGTGGGGTATTTAAAAGAGTAAAAATTAAAAAGTAAAATAAATAAATAAAATTAAATAAATAAAAAAATTATATTGGCTCCCTGGAAATGGCGCCAAAATTTGATCGCGTTGTCGAGCGCGTCAAATTAGTTGTTTAATTTTGACTAGAATTTTTGCAGTATAGCAGCAACCCTAGGTCGCCTCTCGACGGAGCCTTAGATCATTAATTTAAAAAGATGGTTTTGATTATGAATGTAGAAGGTGGATTAGGTTTTGTAAAACTTGGGGGTTTGATGATTAAAGATTAAAATAGAAAATGAAAGCGGTAAAACAATGTAGAGATTAACAGAATTAATTAAGCATGATCAACCCGGGGTACTCTCGTGATGTTCATCCTTAATCACTTCATGGTATAGGGTTATGAACTTTCAATACCTGGTTTGTAACACCTAGAACCAGAATTTTACTGAGTTTATACTAGGATACCTCCTAGGTTTCAGTCGAAAACACACAATGATTCACCGGACATCGCCGATGATTGGGTGATTTGTGTTCGACATCATAACTGAAACTCACCATGGAAACACACCAAGAACTCAATATGTTGTCCAGGTTTGTGTGTTATTTCATTATGATACCATGAAATAAATATGCATGATCTTGACAGTACTTATGTGAGTTCAATTGACCAATATGAACCACACAAACACCGCAATTGAAAGGGGGAAAAGGAAGTGGTGAACGGTGTGTGAAACATCACATGAATGGGTACCCCCAAACATGATCATATGAGTTGAGAATGAAATACCAGTACATAACTCAATAAAATAATAAAATAGGATGATGAAAAACAACACAACAACCTTGAATTAAAAAGATCATTCAAATATTACAAACATGTAGCTTGGGATTTACATCACTTTCCTCCCCGGGTGATCACAAGGGGTTTAGAAATCCATGGGAGGGGAGGAAGAACAAGATGTTGAAGTAGAACTTCCCATAGCCTCCAGAACTTATTGGGATGATGAAAATACCTCCTTGGGACTCCAAAATGGCATAAGCTTTCCTCTGGTTCGAACTTGCAAATGAGGTGCCCAAGGTTCCATTTTATAGGAAAAATGGAAGGTGGTTTAGGCACACAGATTTCTTCAATCCACTTGTACTACACGTTTCGACTAGTAGACACCCGAATATCCCTTTTGACAAAACTGGAAAGTTGTATCCCCACGTCTTATCTATCACCAAAGAAAGTTTGGCAGAATTTGGACAAATATATCTCGACATATTGATAAAATACAGAATGACACTTTTGAATTTTTGCATATTCGGTGTCTTGGACAGATCAGTTCGTATGTGCCCAATAGAAGAAGAATCAGGATTTGGTTCCTTGATATGAAATTTATATTATTAAATTTTGGACCTCCCCACAAAATATCAGTCCATTTGGATGCACGTATGGCGCGTACCCTTCAAAACAGTGGACAGATATCCATGGGATGCCATGCAATTTGGCCCATTTTTCTTCCACTTCATCAAGGGCCCTCAAAATCATCTCCTCCTATATTGAAATAATAAAAACAAGTAACATTTCAAATTATAATATTGATTAATACTAATTAATTGATTCAAACATAAAGTTCAATTTATTATTATATTTGGAATTTTCATTAAAAAACTAGTTTAAAACAGTGGTGTAAGGGTGGAATAAAATAGTGAATCATGGTACGATCAAAGGTCCATAAACTCAAGACTCATAATCAGGGGTGAAAAACACAAATTTTGAAAATATGTTCATAGGTGACCTTAGAATGAATTTTAATTTTTTTCCTCATGGTTGGGGAAGAGTAATTTTCCAAATCAAAAATTCATATTTCAAAATTTGTTGGTTTTGATATAAGATTCTTTATCCAAATTTATGATGAAAATACAAAATTTTTATATGAAAACATGTCTTTAGACTTCCCAAAAGGTTGGAAATTTTTTCAAAAGTGTATGGTGAGTAATTATGACTCTTTTTTTATATTTTTTAGTTTTTTTAGTTTTTTTAGTATTTTATAAATACACACCCATATGAAATAGAAAGAGTAAATAAAAGGTTTCATGAGGAAATTGGTAAAAAAAAAATATGAGAATGATCGGGGAAGGAGGGAGATATAGAGAGATTGAAATATATGTGTGTGTATATAAGTTAAAGGGAAAGAGGTTCCCCTAGTTTGGATTTGGGGGTCGTTGTCTCCATCCAGTAGTGGGTCGACTATAGTGTTTGGGATTTAATAGAAGTCAATCTGGTTCCAAATATGTGTTTCCTATCATGGTGATGTTTTAAATTATATCTATTAACTATGAATGTTCTTTTTGAAGTGGGTTCTTGGACTTGCACTGCACCAAATGGGTAAACATTATTAATAATAAAAGGACCTTCCCAATGAGAATTAAGCTTACCTAGGTGAAACCAAATTCAAGAATGGAAGAAAATTACCTTTTCACCATTATGAAATACATTTCACATGATGTGTTTACCATGAAGTGCCTTATATTTTTCTTTGTAGAGATTGTAATTCTCATAAGAAAATAGTCTAATCTCCTCAAGTTCATTTAACTTCAACAATATCTCTTCATCGGACTTTTCACAATCAAAATTACAATTTTTTACAACCAAAATGACATATGTTGGATTTAAACTAGTAAATGCCATGATTTACCAAAAACTAGTCTAAATGGAGACATTCCAATGGGGGTTTTAAAGGAATTTTGATAATCCCAAAGTGTTTCATCAAGTCTTTCAGGCCATTATATACTAGTGGTCTTTACAATTCTATGAATCAATCTTTTCACTTCTCTATTATAAATTTTAGTCATTCTATTTGTTTGAGGGTGATAAGAAATTGATTTTTTATGTACAACCCCATTCTTTTTCAAAATATATTCCATGTTTCAATTACAGAAATGAGTTCCTAAGTCACTTATCAAGGCATGAAGTGTTCCAAATCGAAGGAAAATTTGGGTTTTTGGGAACTCACTAATAGTTGTTCATCATCCTTCATAGTGTGTTTATCTTAAATCCACCTAGAAACATAATCAACAGTTAGAAGAATATATGAGAATCCATTGGAAGGTTAAAATGGTCCCATGAAATTGATTCCCCAAACATCGAATAACTAATAAAAAATAAAGGATTTGGGGGAATTTCATTTCTTTTGGAAATTGTGCTAAAAATTTTGAAAGTGGGAAATGATTTGCAGAACTCATGTGAGACCTTAAAGAGTTAAGGCCATAATAACCTAGAGTTTGGGATATTTTGGGAGGTTCTTTGTGTTCAAAAGTGGCCACCTATGGGAAGTGAGTGGAAAAATTATAAGATAGAGGAATGTTCATCTTCATCAACATGTCTCCTAATTACCACTTTAGCCCCATTTTTCCAAAGTTTATTATCTTCCCAAAAATATAATTTTTAATTACTTTTCAGATTCAATTTTTTAAAAAAATCAGGAAAGAAAATTGACAACTAAGTATTTTACAATTTTATCATACCATGATATCTCTGGAGTGATAGATGAGAGGTGTTCAGTTGGAAATTTAGGATCAATTATTTCAGAATGAGAAGAATTAGAAATTATAATTAGGTGATTAGCCACGTGGTTTTCTTTTCCATGTCTTTCTTTAATCATAATTTCAAACTCTTGTAGCATTAAGATCCATCTTATTATCCTCGGTTTGGAATCATGTTTCTTAATTAGGAACTTAAAATATGAATGATATATAAAAATGATGATTTTTTTCACCTAAGAGATAGGTCTAGAATTTATCCAAGGAAAAAACCATAGAAAAAAGTTCATTTTCATTAAAAGTGTAGTTAAATTTAGTTACATCAAAAATTTTGAGGCATAATAGATGACATGAGGAATATTTTCTCTTCTTTGACCAAAAATGGCCCCAATTTCCCTATCAGAAACATTACAGATCAATTAAAAAGTTAATTACCAATCTGGTGGTTGGATTATTGAGGCAGATTTAATAAAAGATTTTAGTTCAATAAAGTATCTCTTATAAGATTCATAGAAATGGAATACGACATCATTTTGGAGTAGCTAAGTGATTGGGAGGGAAATCCTACTAAATTTATGGATGAATTGCTGATAGAAACCGGCATACCCAAGGAATGAACAGATTTGTTGAACTATTGTGAGTTCATGAAGAGATTAGATCACCTCAATTTTATCAAGATCAACTTGAATACCGTATTGTGAAAATATTTTCCCTGGAATAATCCCATTAGTAACCATGAAGTTACATTTTTCATAATTCAACACCTGGTTACATTCGACACACTTTTAAAGGACTAAAGAGAGTGAATTCAAGTAGGATACAAATGAATCACCATAAATGGTAAATTCATCCATGAATACCTCCGTAAAATGCTCAATGAATCCTGAAAAGATACTCATCATATATATCTAAAATGTTTTTGGAGCATTGTAAAGGCCAAAAGGCATTCTCCTATATGCATATATTCCTAATGTGAAAGTGAAAGTAGTCTTTTCTTGGTCCTGAGGTGCTATTTGGATTTTAAAGTAGTTGATTTATCCATCAAGAAAGAAATAATGTGATTATCCAGATAATCATTCTAGAATTTGATCAAGTAAAGGAATAAGTTAGTCATATATTTGTGTTTCAACATTCAATTTATGTTCATCGATGTGCACACACTATTTGTTTTTTCAATCGAGTTGTGACCACCTATCCATGTTCATTTATGACAACAGTTGTCCAACCCTTCTTCGGTACCACTTTAATTTCACTAACCCATTCAATGTCATAAATTAGGTAGATAATACTAACTTGAAGAAGCTTGGTGATCTCTTCCCTAACAACCTTAGGTATGAGTGGGTTTAGTCTTCTTTGTGGTTGTCTGATTGGTTTGGGTGATTATTCAAGTTGGATTTAATGTATAAAAAGGGTTGTGTTGATTCTTGGAATGTCATATAGGGTCCAACCTAAGGCCTTTTTGTTTTATTTGAACTCAAAAAGAATTTTGGACCCCTTGGTTTTAGTAAGTTTGGAAGATACAATGAGAGGATAAGAGAGATCGTTAAAAAGAAACGCATATTTCAGGTGTGTGGGAAGAGGTTTTAGATCAGTATCATCTTTAATTTGTGCTCCAAAAAATCAGTAATAGGGGAAGGATTTTTAGTTGGTTCTGGTTAATTTTCCTCAATAGTATCCAAGGTGGGATAGTATAAATAAATGTTGATATGGGATTAAATATAGTTTTCAAGATCCTCTAGATTGATGGAGTCTATGAATGAAAGGTCAACAAAAAATCCCCCATTTATGGCTTGGTTAATCATGGTGGAAATTTCACAAGCTCCCCTCCCATTATAACATGATGAAAATAATGGAATGGGGTTCAATTAACTCTTTTAAGTGTCCTCGGAAGATTGTATTGAGAAGGTAGAGTGATCCTTAGATGGGTATTGCATGGATTGAAAAATTTTGAACTTGACTAGTTGGTCACCGAATTCCATAGAGAGGATGTCCGCATGGACGTCAATATTAGTTCTAGCTATTAGTAGGAATGGTCATACTAGAACTAGCGAAGGTTGATAAGAGTTCATCTCACCTTCCATTTCAAGGATATAAAAATCAACTAGGATGATAAAATCATTAACTAAGACAAGAAAATCCTTAATTATTCCCTCGGGACTGGCTATGTGTCGATTGGCTAACTGGATGACAACACATGTTGGGTGTGAGGGACCTAGACCAAGGTTGGAGAAGATGGATTTGGGAATGAAATTTATCTAGGATCCTAGGTATATCAGTGCATCTTCAATGTTGGAAATTCCTATTTTTCATGGAACAGTAAATTTCCCTGGGTCTTTTCACTTCATGGGTATAGACTATTGGGTTGAAACAATCTCAGTGTTCCTAATTTGTATCTTATGGATGAAAAACTCCTTAAGAAACTTTTCATACTTAGGGATTTGTTTAATGGAATCTAATAGAGGAATATTTACTTCAACATGTCTAAATTTTAGAGCATTTTAGGATCGGTTTAAAATTAATTCCTTATCTTAGAGATGGCTTGAGGAAAAGGAATCAGGTTCCTTTGAGGGGTGGAAGAAGGTGAGAGAGTTAATTCAGGTTCTTTTTCTAGATTTTTTTCTTTTCATTTCCAATATCAATATTAAAGGATTAATTTTAGGATCCATCATGAGGTATGGAAATTTGTTTTCCTGATCGAAGTGAAATTGCACTTAAATTACCCTTGGGGTTGGAAAATGGTTGAGCTAGGATTTGGGAAGAATTGGATGGTTACTGCTGACTATGGTGGGATGAAAGTTGAACAATTTGGGTTTAAATATTTTTAAGGATATAACAAGTGATTTTGGAAATATCTACCATATTTCTTTCCCACGGTTGCTTGGAGGAGGAGGTATGTCCCGTATTGGGATTAGCTTGGTTTTGGTTCTTGTGAAAGTTCTTATATTGGGTTGGGAATTGGGAAGGTTCATTAGTATAGTGGAATCCAGGAGGAGAAATATGAGTATTGATCCTTTGAGGTTGACAAACAAAAGGATAAGGTTGTTGGAAGTTACCACCACCTTGACCATGTTGGAATTGGTTTGGATTTTGAGGTGAGAACTCAGGGGATGATCAATGGGATTATCATACATCAATCTTGGGTTAAAGGTAGAAGAGAAGGGCTCGGTGTGGGGTTGGTTGAAGTTTTTAATGAACTGGATATAATATTTAGGGTTGGTGTTCCTCTGAGAATATGATGTATTGAACTCTATTGGAACAAATGAATTGGATGGATCATCTTAAAGTTTTGGACATGTGTCAGTTGGATGAGCTGGTGGGATACAGATTCCACAATTCTTGATAGGTATAAGGAATAAATATTGTAAAGAAGATGAGGTTGGGGATTTGGCGGCCACTGCTAGTTGTCTCACAAGAACTATAAGTTCACTAATCCACTTGATCATCATCTTTTATCTCTATGGATTGATTCTCTTGGACTTGTTTGACTTGAGCATGTGCTCATGTATGGAATTTCATCATGTGTGTAGCCATGATTCTTATGAGATCTTGTGTAGATATATGAGTTTTATTAATAAGAGAACCACCACTTGTGTCATAAATGATTGTTCTATCCAAATACAATAACCTATCATATAGGTATTGGATCAAGATTTGCTCAGGGATTTAATGGTGTGGGAAAGTTTCCACAATATTTTTGAACCTGTCACAATACTCATGGATTGATTCATTTGAGAATTCATGGATACCACTAATTTTCTTTCAAATAGAAGCAGTATGAGAAGTAGGAAATAACTTCTTTAATAAGAGTCACTTAATGTAACTCCATATGGTTATGTAAATAGGATGGAGGTTGTAGAGACATGACTTAGAAGAGTCAGCTAAGGAGAAAGGGAATTCTCAGAGTTTGATTTGTTCTTTAGAAACCCCTTGAGGCTTCATGGTAGAGCACACCACGTGGAACTCTTTGAGATGAATATGTGGATCCTCACCAACTAGCCCATGGAAATGAGGTAGAATATGAATCAAACCTTATTTGAGTTCAAAATCATCCTCAATATTTGTATATTGAATACCAAGGGGTTAGTAATTCATATCAGTGGCAGCGGGTTCTTTAAGAGTTTTTTCCCTAATATTTGCCATATGTAGTTCAATTGGTTGGAAAATGACTGGAACTTGAGTGATTTGATTATACCTAATGTTCCTACTAATTTAGAAAACTTATTACTCTATTTCAAGGTCAAATAGATCCAAGGGATTTTTTGGGATTCTATGGGGAATTCAGATAAGTTTTGAAGGATAAGGAAGGCGGGTTTTTCTTTGTGTTTTTTTCATAATTTTTTTGGTTTATTTTTATTTAGTTTTACAAAAAATAAAACACTACCAACTAAATAACCCACCATACCCTATAAAAATTACATTTTAAGTGTGGTCGATTGTCACCTATCAACCGATCATGGGTACGGTGCTCTGTTAATGTGTATTGTAGCACTCGGGTCGAATCCTCGATGATAGTACTTTTTTATAGTTGATTGTGTTTGTGATTTTTATTTTTTAATGGTTGTTTTGTTTTCAAATATAAACTAAAATTACTGATTAATTTATATTGATTTAAAAAAATTTAAAAAATTGGGGGAAGTTTATTATTCGGTATTTAATCTTATGATATCCTTGATCTTTGATTTATATTGCATTAAATTAACACCCACTTCACAAGATGACTTTGATTAGGATTCTCAAGTGTCGAGGCTTTAGTCCAAGCATTGGATTAACTTAGGGTTATAATATTAATAAAAAAATGTTTATGGTAGTTTATTTATAGTTCCAATAATCCATGGAATCCACTTTTTTAACAAAACATGTCATTAATCCATGACATTTTAAGTTTGACATACACAATGTTAATCTAAAGAATATTCATCAATAAAAAGCTCTCAATCACTTAATATCCCCAAATTATGACTCACCCCAATGGTATATTTACTAATACATTTATATGGTTAGTAATTTAGTATTATTTTTGTATGATGATTAATTATAAATATATTTAAAATAATGTGATATGAAAAGAGTTGTTCATTGAACACACACATAAACGGTGATGAGAATTAAACACATACTTTTGATTGAATGAGAAAGATAAAGAAGGGAGGTGGTTTAAACTTGATTTAAAAAAATTTAATACCATTGATATTTAATAATATATTGTGGATTATTAAAAGATAATATGTAGAAGAAACTTTCATTAAAATTGAAATGAAATTGAAAACAGCTTACGCAATTACAAATGAAAGGAATACAAAATAACATGAAAAAAAAAGAGAGGATGAAGGGTCTCTCAAGTGAAAACTTGAGTTTGGAAGGTCCTCCCAATCCTTTGGAAAGTCAATGGTCGTGCTAATGTATCCTCCCCTATTCTAAAATTCCAACCCTTTGCCAGGATAAGAGGGGAATGTATTTATATCCCAAGGAGGTGGACTCTTTGCGTTCTAAAACTAACCCTCCATTTGGATCGATGATTTGACCATTCATAAAGCAGAATATTGAGATATATTATTCTTAAAAGTTGTATATATGCATGTTTTATGTCTACTATGAAAATTTTGAATCCATTGGACTTTTTTATCCAATGTTATGGCTATTGTACTAAACAATTTTCTTCTATCCGTTTTTGTGTCAAATATTTCCCTGGTCTAAATGTGAATGCATTTTAGGCTTGGAATATGCCTTAAATTTCGAATTATTTCTTATACAAAGTTATTAAACTATATATTTTATTTAAAATGATAAATATCATCTCGAATTGATGTCTATAAAAGGAGAAAAGTCAGTAATTGTGTGATGATTTTAAATTTAGGATAGAATGGTGATTATCACTTAAAATCATATGTTGGGACCCTTTCTGTTGGATTTGGGACTTAAAATTTTTATACATGATTATTTTGGGTAATAAATAACATATTATGAAGTTTCATAAAAATTTTAATTCTAGATTGATCTCAAAAATTAAATCATCGTGGATGTTCCAGTTTCATCATAGATTCTTTGGGCCTTTTTTATGAACCATATGACCATTCAAATGGAATAATTGGAAAAATATTAATTCAAATGATATGTTTTAAATTGAATTAAGAATCATACAAAACAATAATCACACAATTTTTATTAGTAGGATAAGAGTTATGATTAAAACATTAAACTGAATCAAATATGGATTAATTCAAATAGTACTCAAAAAAATTATTTAATATTAAAACATGAATATTTCAAACCAACTATGAACTTTTCATAAAAAATCAGTAAAGGGAGTAAATAAATATTTATGAATAAATTAACAACATAAACACCACCACACTTAGTCTTGTGCATTCCCTCAAGTACAACAAATATAAAAACATAACTAAATCATTTTCACTCGCCAACAAATATAAAAAAATCGCCAATCTGGGGAGTCTAGAATAGTCCACTCGTCCATAATGAATTCCATCAAAAATTGTTACAGAAAAAATATTTCAAAAACAATTAATTTTTCATGTTCAAAATTAGAAATGTAAAATTTAGACACTCATAACTTACTCCACTCAATATGATAAAAGTTTATTAATGGAGGTTCACTCATTCACCAACTAAAATTGAAAATATTAGAGTTTGAAAGAGATCTAGGCTTCCATTTCCTATCCTAATGTGTTAAAGAATATAGAGGTATTTTCTTGGATTTTCAGTGGCTATGGGATGGTAGGAAAATAGTTTCCAAAATAGTGGAAAAGAGGGGTAAAACTCCAACATGGGTAAAACAATGAACTTTTTTTTAAATGAAACAGGGAAGGAAATGAAAAAACATATTTACAAGGGTGTGATTGTGTGAATCAAGACACAAAAGAGGAAGAAAATTTGAAGGGGATGAAAAGATGAAATATTTACAAAACACAAAACTTCTACCAATTATATAAGTGTTCTTTTTTTCTTTTCTTTTTTGATGGTAAAACTTGAAACAGATCTCACACTCATCCCACAACCCATGTTTTATCTCCTCATGAATCTAATTGTAATAGTTATAATAATATCAAAGGTTTAATAAGAGTGATTTTTGACCTTCCCAAGACATAACCCTTTTTTATTTTTTATTTTTATTTTTTTGAACACTTTTTAATAACATGTACAAAATTACATAAATGAAAATACATTCCCTAAACTCACTGAATGACAACCTCTCCCCCGCACTTAAATAGAAACTTTCCCTCAAACATATGATAACACATTTAAAATAAATAAATGGATACCCAAAATGAAATCCATTCCCCCACACTTAAATTTCAATAAATTATTCTATGTAATTCCATGTAGATGTCTGGTGGGACAAGGTATTGGGATTATAATGTGGCTATAAAATAAAAGGTTTTAATAGGGGGCTTTCAAAAGGATGATTAAGTTAAGGTTAATGGGAGGATATTTAGAGATTGTGATTCTCATATAGTTCATAAAATGCCTCTATCATTTTAATTTATACTAAAGTATAAACTTCAAATCGAAGTTCCAAAAACTCAAGAATCATAATAGGGGCTGAAAAACACAAATTTTGAAGATATGTTCATAGGTGACCTTAGAATGAAATTTAATGTTGTGCCTCACTATTGGGGAAGAATCATTTTCCTAATCAAAAATTGAGCATTCAAATTTTTTTTGTTTTAACATAATATTATTTATCCAAATTTATGAATAAAATAAACAATTTTGATATGAAAATATGTCTTTGGACTCTCCAAAAAGGTTGTATATGATTTAAAAAGTGGATGGTGAGTAATTATAACCCTTTTTTTATTTTTTTATTTTTTTTTTATTTTTTTATAAAGACACACCAATATGAAATAGAAATAGAAAATAGAAAATTTATGAGGAAATTGGTCAAAACAATTATGAGAATGAGTGAGGAATAATATAGAGCGATAGATAAAGAGATAGAGAGATAATTTAAAGGGAAAGAGATTCCCTCTAGTTTGGATTCTGTGGGTCTCTGTCTCCATATAGTGGTGGGTCTACCATGGTAATTGGGGATTCTATGGAAATCGATGTCGTTCTTGAGAATTGTGTCCTCTCATGTTTATTATTTAAATTATGGACATTAATCATGAATATTCTTTTGTAAGTGGGGTCTTGGACTTTCACTGCACTAAATGGGTAAACATTAGTACTAATAAAAGTACTTTCCTAGTGAGAATTAAGCTTACCAAGGTGAATCCAAAATTGAGAATTGAAGAGAATTACCTTTTGAACATCATGAAATAACTTTCACATTATGTTTTTTCATTTAATTACTTATCCTATTCTTTGTATAGATTGGAATTATCATAAGAATCTAGTCGAAGCTCCTCCAGTTCATTTATCTGCAAAAATCTCTCATCGCCAGATTTTTCACAATCAAAATTATAATTTTTCACATCCCAAAATGACCTATGTTAGACTTAAATGGGTAGATTACATGATTTAATAAAAACTATTCTAAATGGAGACATCTCAATGGGGGTTTTATAAGAAGTTTGATAACCCCAAAGCACTTCACCAAGTCTTTCAGGCCAGAATTTTCTGGTTGGATTTAAAATTCTCTAAAGAACTCTTTTCAATTCTATATTATAAATTTAATCCATTCCATTTTTTTGTGATAAGGAGTAGAAGTTTTATGTACAACTCTATTCCTTTTCAAAATAGATTTCATGGTCTGATTATAGAAATGTGTTCCTAAGTCACTTATTAAGGCTCACAGTGTTCCAAATCAATTGAAATTGTGGGTTTTTAGGAACTTGCTAATAGTATATGCATCATCCTTACTGGTGGATCTATCCTTAACCAACCTAGAAACATAGTAAAAACCCATATAAATATATTATAATCCATTGGAAGGTGGAAATGGTCCCATGAAATTGATTCCCCAAACATCAATGGATTACAGAGAGTGAATGAAAGTAGGATTCAAATGACTCACCGTAAATGGTAAAGTCATCCACAAATATCTCCATGAAATTCTCAATGAATTATAAAACTATACTCATAATACATATCTGGAATGTTGTAGGATCATTGCAAATTCTAGAAGGCATTCTCTTATATGCATGTGTTCCTAAGTGGAAAGTGAAAGTAGTATTTTCTTGGTCCTGAGGTGCTATTAGGATTTGGAAGTATCCAATGTATCCATCAATAAAGAAATAATGTGACTATATAGATAATCATTCTAACATTTTATAAAGTAAAGTAAGAGGGTGGTGATATTTTCATGTTTCAACATTCAATTTTTGGTAGTCGATTCACACGCGCCATTTGTTTTTCACTCAAGTTGTGCCCACCTATCCATGTTAAATTGTGACAATATTTATCCAACCCTTATTCAATGATAATTAAATTGGACTAACCCATTCACTATCTGAAATTTCATAGATAATACCATCTTGAAGAAACTTGGTAATATCTTCCCTAACAACCATGAGTATGAGTGGGTTTAGTCATCTTTGTGGTTGTCTGATTGGTTTGGATGATTCTTCAAGATGGATGTGATGCATAAAAAGGGAAGGTTTGATTATTGGTATTTCATATAGGGTCTAATCTAAGTCCTTTTTTTCTTCTAACACCGTAACAAGTTTGGACTCCTCGGTTTCAGAGAGTGTGTCATAGAAAATTAAATGATAAGAGTGATCATGAAAATGGAATGCATATTTCAGGTGTACAAAAAGAGGTTTTAGATCAGTCTCATCTTTCATTTGTGGGACTGAAAACTCAAAAATTGGGGAAGATATTTTAGTTGGTTATGGTTCATTTTTCTCAATAACTTCTAAGGTGTAATAGTATAGATCAGAGTTGATATGGTATTCAAGAGAGTTTTCAAGATCCTCTAGATTGATGGAGTCTATGAATGAAAGGTCAACATCAAATTCCCCATTTATAACTTGGTTAATCAAGGTGAAAATTCCACAAGATCTACTCTCATTATAACATGATGAACATGATTGAATGGTGTTTAATTGAGTCTCATAAGTTTCCTCATATGCATGGATTTAGAAGGTAGAGTGATCCTCAGATGAGTATCGCATGGCTTGAAAAATGTTTAACTTGACCAGTTGGTCACTGGATTCCATGGATAGGATGTCCGCTTGGACATCAATCTTAGTTCTAGATGTCATGAGGAATGGTATTCCTAGAATTATGGGAGATCGAGAAGAGTTAATCTAACCTTCCATGTCAAGGAAATATAAATCAGCTGGTAAGATAAGATCATTAACTCAGATAAGGACATCTATAATTATTCCCTCAGGACTGGTTGTGCTTTGATTAGATAACTAGATGGAAACACCCATTTGGTGCAATTTACCTAGACTAATGTTGGAGAAGATGGATTTTTTCATGACATTTATCAAGGATATTAGGTCTATGAGTGTATCATTGAACTTGTAACTCCCTATTTTTCATAGAATAGTAAATGTCCTTCGGTCTTTGCACTTAATGGTTATGGACTTCTAGTTTGAAACAATCTCAAGGTTCCTATGTTATCTCTTATGGGTGCACAACTCATTAGGAAACTTTTCATACTTATGGATTTGTTTTATGTCATCTAAGAGGGGAATATTTAGTTTAACACATCTAAACATGTGGAGCATTTCAAAATTGGGTTCAAAGGACTTCCTTATCTTAGAGATGTAATGAGGAAAAGGAAGTTGGTTCCATGTAGGGATGGAAGGAGGTGATGGATTTGATTAAGTTTATTTTTCTATGTTTTTGTTCTTTTTATTTCCAAGCTCAACATTATAAGGTTCATTTGAGGATCCATCATGGGGTATGGAAAATTGTTTTCCCGATCAAAGTGAAATTGCACATACATTACCCTTGGGGTTGGGAAATGGTTGAGCTGGGAGTTGGAAAGAATTGGACGGTTGCTGCTGGATAAGGTGGGACACAAGTTGACCAATTTGGGTTTCAATATTTTTAAGGCTATAATGGGTTAAGAAGTAAAGATCATCCACAATGCTTTTCCATGGTTTCTTGGAAGATGAGGCATGTCCCGTATCAGGATTACCTTGATTTTGGTTCTTGGGAAAGTGATTATATTGGGTTAGGAATTGGGAACGCTCATTAAGATAGTGGAATCTAGGAGGAGCAAGAGTAGGATTAATACTTTGAGGTTGAGGAAAAAAAGGATAAGGTTTTTGAAATTTACCAACACATTGACCATATTGGAATTGGTTTTTACTTTGAGGAGGGAACTAAGGGGGATGATAAATGGGATTAACATACCTTAGTCCCAGGTTAAAGGTAGAAGAGAAGGGCTCCGAGTAGGTTTGGTTGAAGTTTCTAATGAAATGACCTGATTGTTGAGGGTTGGTGTTCCTCTAAGAATATATTTCATTGATATCCATTGGACCGTATGAACTATATGGATCCTCTTAAAGTTTTGGATATGTGTCATTTCAATGAGATGGTGATATACAAATTCCACAATTCTTGATAGGTCCACCGAACAGAGATTGTGGAGAAGATGAGGATGGGGATTTGGCAGCCACCACTAGTTATCTCACAAGAACTATAAGTTCTCTCATCCACTTGGTATTCTTGTTGGGATCTACGGATTGATTATTTTGGACTTGTTTGACTTGATCATGTGCTCGAGTATAGAATTGTTTCATGTTTTCAATCATGTTTCTTATGAGATCTCATGCAGTTGTAGGAGTTTTATTAACAAGAGAACCTCCACTTGAGGCATGAATGAGTGTTTATCCATTGCCAATAACCCCTCATAGACGTATTGTATTGTGATTTGGTTAGGTATTATATGGTGTGGGAAATTTTCCATAATATTTTTAAACCTCTCCCAATACTCATGGAGTGATTCATTAGGGAATGAACGGATACCACTAATTTTATTTTAGATAGAAGTAGTATGAGAAGCAAGAAAGAATTTATCTAAGAAGATTCAATTCATGTCATTTTTTATGGTTATGGAACCAAGAGGGAGGTAGTAGATACATAACTTAGTAGAGTCAGTTAAGGAGAAAGGGAATTATTAGAGTATGATTTGTTCTTCAGAAACCCCTTGAGGGTTCATGGTAGAGCACACCACTTGGAACTATTTGAGATGAAGATGTGGATTATCACTGGATAGCCCATTGAAATGAGGTAAAAGATGAATAAAACATGATTTGAGTTTGAAATAAGCCTCAATATTTTGATATTTAATATTAATGGGTTGGTAATTCATATCAGGGGCAGCGAGTTCTTTAAGGTTTTTTCGCTAGGATTGGCCATATCTCGTTCAATTGGTTGGACAATGGCTAGCTCTTGATTGATTTGATTATCCATAATGTTACTCCTAAGTTGGTAAAGAGTTCTCTCTATTTCAGGTTCCAAAAAAATCAATGGATTGTTTGGGAGGCTGCGTGGCATTCATATAAGTTTTGAAGGATAATGAAGGAAGGTTTTTCATTGTGTTTTTTTCATAATGTTTTTTGGTTTATTTTTTTATTATTTTGTTGTTTTGTTTTAAAAAAATAAAAAACTACCAACTACTTAATGCCCCATCCCCAGAAATAGTTCCATTTGAAGTGTAGCTGATTTTCACCTATTTATTGTTCAATGGTATGGTGCTCTACTAATGTGTATAACGGAACTCGTTCCGAATCCTCAGTGATGGTACTTTTTTTAAAGTCAATTGTTTTTTGTGATTTGTCTTTTTAATGGGGGTTTTGTTTGAAGAGATAAAATTAAATGATTGATTTATATATATTGATTTAAAAATTTGATAAATATTGGTGTTAGTTCATTATGGGGTATTTAATATTATGATATCCTTGAGATTTTATTTATATTTCATTAAATTAACACCCACTTCACAAGACAACTTTGATCATAATTCCCAACTGTTGAGGCTTTAGTCCAAGCCTTAACTTAATTTAGTGGTCAAATATTAATCCAAAATTTTTTATGGTACTGTATTTAGGGTTCCAATAATCCATTTAATCCACATGTTAAACAAAACATGTCAGTAATCCATGACATTTAATGTTCAATATATATAATGTTAACCTAAAGAATATTCATCAAAGAAAATATCTAAATCACATAATATCCCTAAATTATGAATCAAACCAATGGTATATTTACTCATCAATTGATATGGTGATTAATCTGGTAATATGTTTTTATGGTGAATAATTATAAATAGAATGAAAAGAATAGGATAAGAAAAGTTTTGTGCGCCGAACACACACACGAATGGTGATGAGAATTAAATAGAGACTTTTGATTGAATGAGAAAGTTTAAGAAGGGAAGGGGTTTAAACATGATTTAAACTATTTTAATACCACTAATATTTAAGAATAGGGGTGGATGATTAAAATAGAATGTGAATAAGAAGATTTCTTTAAAATTGAATCAAAATTGAAAACAACTTATGCGATTACAAATGAAAGGAACGTAAAAGAACATGAAAAAAAAGAGAGTTGGAAGGGTATATCATGTGAAAACATGAGTTTGGAAGGTCCTCCCAGTATTTTGGAAATTATTTGGTTGTTCCAATGTATCCTAATATATTCTAAAATTCCAACCCTTTTCACAGAGAATAGGGGAATGTATTTATATCCCAAAAAGGTGGACTGTTTTCATTCCAAAAATAACCATCCACTTGGATCAATGATTTTACCATTCAGACAGTGGAAAATTGAGATATCTTCTTCCTAAAATTTGTATATATTTATGTTTTATGTCTACTTTGAAATATTTGGTGGCCATTTACTTTTTTAGGCAAAGTTATGGCTATTTTACTAAAAAAATTATTCTGTCCATTTTTGTGTCGAATATTTTTTGGGTCTACATGGGAATGTATTTTATGCTAGGAAGATGCCTTAAAATTAGAAAATTTTCTTCTAAAAAGTAGTAATTCTTTGTTTTTTTTCACATTAAAAAACAAAATCTCAAATTGATGTCTATATAAGGACTAAAGTCAATAATGTTTTTCTTCTTTTAGATTACAGACATAATAGTGGGATGGACATAAAATCATATGTTGTGCCCATTTTTCTTGGATTTGGACCTTAAAATTTTTTTCCATGATTATTTTGGGTAATCAATAACATATTATAAATTTTCATCAAATTGTTTCTTATATATTAATCCCATAAATTCAATCATCATGGATGGTCCAGTTTTGTTCCTAGATTCTTTAGGCCTTCTTGTGTGGACCATATAACCCTTCAAATGGCCGAATTGGATAAATATTACTTCTAATGATATGTTTTCAATTTAATAAGGAGACCTAAAAAGAAAAATCACATCATTTTGTTTGCTATGATGAGAGTTATTTTTAAAACATTAAATAGAATTGAATTCATATTAATTAAAATAATGCTAAAATTTTATATTTAATATTAAAACATGAATATTTTGCACCAATTATGTGACATGATGAAAAAGGAGATGAGATTATAAAGAGATGAAGTCCATATCTCTCTAAAAACCTTGAGCAATTAGAGATTCATCACTTTTTTCCTTCTACCTATACGAGCATGGAGGATTTCCTTATGCTTGGAAGATTTCATTCCCACCATTTCGTGACTCCTCGGACGAAGTAGGTGCCCCATGTTCATGTTCTTGTCACAGAAAATCATAAAAAAATATGCCCTTGAGGATATATATTACAGTCATTCCTTCCCTGATATATCCTAGGGGATCTTGTTCCTAGATGCTCTGAAGATTACATAGCTAAATAAAGAAATCACGACGAAGCCTCCCCTTGTAAAGAGGCTTGTTGACGGTGGGTTCTTGGTGGAAGAGAACCTAGATACTCTTCAACAACGCACAAAAATGTGAAAATTTTCTGTCATGGGCCACATCTCCTACCTCAAAGGTAATTTTCCTTGTCCTTTATATGAATTACATACTCATATTGCACACTGATAGAATTCTTAAAACTAGAAACTAATCCTAATAGGAAAAGTATATTTTCACATTCTTTTGAAAATGCAAGAGTATCTAGATAGAGTTTGGAAGATAGGAAACCTTAATATAAAACCGGGTTTGCTTATACTTTCTGATTGGGAATCTACTTTCTATACGCATACTTATAAGAACACAATGGCACCAGTCTAGATCAAATTGCAAGGACTTAATTGGTTCTTTTGGAACCGAAAAATTCTGAATGATATTGTTTCCTGCATAGGATCTCCCCTCAAAATTGATCATTGAACCTTAAATGCCAACTTAGGACTCTTTGATAGAGTTATGGTGGAAATAAACCTTGATTAAAATCTACCCAATACTATTAATTTCAATGTTAATGACTAGAAAACCAAAATTAGAATTGAATATAAGAGGAAACCTCTGTTTTGTGACCATTTCAAGATTATTGGTCATATAATCTACAACTGTAGGGTGATTAGAAAATAAGTAATTCAACAAACTAAAAAATATTGGAATGAAATAAGGATAAATAGGAAGGATAAATCCCCCTTGATGGATATACATGAACCCCCCAAAAATAAATCTGAAACTTGGGTGAAGAAATCAAACAGTTTGGCACACATAGGGGAGAACTTTGGTACTAAATGGGAAGATATTACTGAAGAGGATGACAAATCCATTAAAGATCAGAGCCTATTAGAAGAAATTGAAATTATGTTCTTAGACACCATTATGTTATCCATGAAGGAAGAACCTAATACATGTCCAGATGATAATATTTCAATTTCTATTCTTATACAAAATGTTGAACATACCCTGGGTAGGAAGGAAAAACTTTTTAAGTGCATTTCATGAAATGCATGCACTGCATCCCCTCACATTTTCGATTTCCCTGGGGCCAATTCTGCTAAAAATATGGATTTTCACACACAAACTTTGGGTACTAGACAGTACCAGGACCCCTCCCTCTTAGATGAAAATGATACTTTAGGAGATAAGAATTAAATCAATAGCAAAAAATGGCTTATACTTTCTTCCCCGTGTTAACAGTACTTCTGTTAATGGTTCTAAAACACTGGATTTAACTAGACATGCTATAAAATCTTGGAATTCACTGTCTAACCCGAATATTGTGCAGGACATCACACAATCTATTAATACTAAGCTGACTACAACTATTTCCAAGGAATTGGAAACTGTCAACCCATTGAGTACACACTTGGTATAGGATCCTAAAATGAAAGATCTTAAAGGATTCACTAAGAAGCTTCAACCAATGGAGGATTCTGTGGTGGAGAAACCCAACCCAACCATTAATGTTTCATTAACTCAACCTGCTATGAAATCTATTTTCGATAATAACAACACTGATTCCATAGATAACAATGATACTACTCTATAAATGAATAATGAAACCAAAACTAAAGGGAAAGAACTAGCTTATTCCCCCACTACACTCATCAAAACTCTTAGCAGTCTTGTTGACCCTGAACCTAAGGTTGTTCAAACCATCACACAAACAAAAACTAAATTTGTTAATCATGGTATTATACCCTTAGTATAGGACTCTAATATTATGTAGGAAAACAATGACACCTTAGTGCAGATGCAGTGCCAACCTTCATATCTGGAAACTATCAAACAGCAGACCGCAGCTCCTTCAAAGGCTCCAGGTACTCCTATTTCTCTACTTATAGTTAGTGATGACTGCTCTATGAAGTCTAGAAACTTTATTTCTAAGCAATCTATCAATCCTTTGTTGTTGTGTTATAAGAATTATACAGACTCAACTATGAATGATCCAATAAATTAACCTACAATGAAGAACCCTATCACATCTAGCAATGAACAATAACAAACCATTAACACTCAAGAGTTTAGAAGGTCTACTAGAAACAAAAATTCTAGAAAAAATAAAAGGGGAGTTAAAATTCCAAATTTAGGATTAAATGAAAATACTCTTTTAGAATTTTCGGGTTATCGCCAACGCTGACATGTTCATTGTTTTAAAAATAATATTTAATACACATCGTCCTATTTTATTTTCTATTGATGAACCTAAAAATACTTTTTCCTCTAAATACTCATATTTATGTCAAAATAATTATGTGTTTACTGGTGCTATCAATAATAATCTCAATTCTGATTCATTATGGATTTTTTTCACACTCTTCTTTATAGAATATTAGTGTTTTCAATATCTTTGACAAGATTCTTACTTTCACTTTTAATATTGAAGGCATGTATTATTTATGCTTCTTTGTTTATGGTAAAAATAGATATCAAGTAAGAATAAATCTTTGGGATGATCTCTCATATATAGGCACTAACATTAATTCCCTATGGATTCTTATTGGTGATTTTAATGACATTCTTAACTCAAGTAAGAAAATTGGACCATCTCATGCTTCTATATCCACAAGAGAATTTAAATCCTTGATCGAAGACAAAAATATAATTAAAATTAACCTCACTGGTGCGAAATACACTTAGTATATGAGACATTATAACAAAATGGTTCTCCAAATTGGATAAACCCTTCACGAATGTCCCCACTTTTGATAATCAGGACACTATCTTCAACAACACTCTTCACAGTCTTAACTTTGATCATCACCCTGTCCTGGTCAATGTCTCCTCCAAAGGCATGAAACCCAGGCTACCTTTTAGCTTTAACAATGTGTGGTTCTCTAATAATGAGTGCTCCCATATCATCCAAAACTTTTGGTCCTCAATGTCTCATAACAATGATGCATTTACCTATAACCTCAAATTAAAACATCTCAAAAAGACTCTAAAATATTGGTGCAGCTCTAAATCCAAACAAGTTAGCAATGACATCATGATCCTTAAAAAAGAACTCAATGATATTAAAAACAATAACACCACCTCTGACCTCAACATTGATCATACTCAAGAACTAATCATTGCAGTAAAACTAAACCCCTTACTCACATTTAAATAAAATATGATAAAACAAGAGTTTAAAGTTAAATGGTTAACTGAAGGTGACAGAAATACCAAATTCTATAACTCACTTCAAAGAATTAGGAAGGCCTTCAGGCCGTTAACCTTTCTAAAGGATGGAGACAACCTTATTGAAAATTAAGAGGACATCACACATCATATTGTCTCCTAATATGAATCCATCTTCAATGGTCCTAATATTAACAAAGAAATCCTTCCTGAGGTCATTCCTTTAGCGATCACTGATGAGGACAACACCTTCCTCCTCAACACTCTGATGGAGAATGAAATCAAAGACATTATCTTTAGTCTGAATCTTGATAGTTCTCTGGGTCCTGATAAATTTAATAATGGTTTATTTCAACATTATTGGGATGTGATTCATATCGGTGTTTGTAACCTGGTAAAATCCTTTTTTCTAATGGGGTGATTCCTCATGCTCTCAATGCACAGTTTCTCAACTTAATCCCCAAAGTGGATAATTCCTCTAAGATTCACCTATTTAGAACCATTTCTCTTATCAATACTCTTTATAAAATCATCACAAAAATCATTTCTAATATACTTTCAACTAGCATGGAAAAAATTGTTCATGGGAACCAATTTGGTTTTATAAAGGGTAGATACATTCAATATTATATCGTTATTACCTCTGAGTGTGTAAATAACTTGAAAAAAATATAGGCAACATAGCTATTAAACTTGACATCATAAAATCCAATGACACTATGGATTATAACATTACCTTTAAGGTCCTGCAAGGTTTTGGTTTTAGTGCCTCTTTCATCACTATAATCAGAACTATATTTAACTAGGTGTCTATCACTATTTTGATCAATGGATCTCCCAATGGATACTTTATTTGAACAAAAGGTGTTAGACAAGGTGATCCCCTTTCTTCCATCCTCTTCTCGATAGTGGAGGACTATCTTATTCATCTGATCAACGGTCTGGTGGTCCAGAATAAGCTTAAACCCATCCATATCTCTAAGAATGTGAATTATCTTACTCATATTTTTTTCTGATGACATCATTATTTTCCTTCAATGTGATAAAAGGAACATTCTTAATCTCAAAAATTCACTCTCACACTATGAAGAGGTTTCTAGACAAACCATTAGTTGGAAAAAATCCTGCATTTTCTTTAAGAAGAACTTTCCTCCCAACAAAAAATGTAACATCATTAGTGACCTCAGTCTAAAAGAAGGTACGCTCCCTTTCATTTATCTTGGTGTTCCTATCTTTTGGTTCAGGCCCAAGTCCTATCACTTTGCGACTATTGTTGACAAAATTATAAACCATATTTCTTATTGGAAAGGTAAAGCTCTTTCCATGGAAGGTTGGACTTTCCTTGTTAAATATACTATTGTTTCCAATATGGTTTACTCCATGATGGCCTACAAATGTCCTATTGTTATTATTAAAAATTTGAACATCGCTATAAATAATTTCATCTAGAATTGTAGTACTCTGGAAATAAAAATTGTGACTATTCCCTGGTCAACCTGCTGAAATCACATTGAGAATGGTGGAATTGGTATAAAAAACTTAAAATTATTTAATGAAGCACTTAGGTCTAGGATCAGTTGTAACCTTCTTCATAATACCTCATATGTTATTACCTTTCTCAAAAATAGATTCCTTGAAAAACTTAAGGTTAGAAATTCAAACTACATTAGTTCTTCCATTGGGTCTGTCATCAAACACTCCTCTAATATTATGAATAATTCTAGATGTCTCCATAAAATCTTCTATGAAATTCTGGTTGGATAACAGGACCAGAACACCTTTAATTTCTATGATATCTTCTGATCAACCTTCTGAAAATATCAATAGCACTGTCATAGATATTTTAAACTCTTAACATGACCACATCCCTGATACTATTCTAAATTTCATTGAAAACTACTCCTTCACTTACACTGATGATTTCTTAATTTGGGAACCATCTCACAATGGTATTATTAACTCAAAAATTTTCTACAATAATTATTTATGTAACTATGAGAATAATTAAATCTAGATAAAACATTTTAAAAACCCTTGGATTAAACCATTTAGATTTACTCTCATCTGGAATCTCACTCACAACAGAGTCCCCACTGATATTTGCCTCCAATATTTTGGAATCCATCTTTTCTCTAAGTGTAAAATCTGTAATCAACACAGAGAAGATGCTAACCACCTCTTACTTTATTTTTCTACTGCTTCTTCTCTTTGGAACTGTATTTTTGACATTTTTAATTGAATATGGTTGATTCTTGACTCTGTTAAAACTCAACTAAAGAAATGTGCAGAAATGGAAGGCTCTCAACAAATCAGGAACTTTTTCCTTACTATAGTTTCTGACCTCCACCATGTGATCTCGTATGATCAGAATGCTATTATTAATAACAATTACTCAATCAATCTAAATGAATTTCGAATGTGGATCCTTATTTCTATACATGACGCTTCTTTGTTTCAAAAGGTACATTGCCACAACACCATTCACGACTTTGGAATCTTGAAGAGACTACAGATTAAGGGAAATTTATGTCAACCTCATCGCACTCTGGAGGTTTTCTGGATATCCCCTCTCCCTAGATGGATAGAAATTAATATTTATGGTGCCTCAAATGGATACTCGGGCCCTACAAGGTGTGTTTCTCTCTTTAGTAATCACCTCCGTCAGATTCTTGGATGTTTCATGGGTAATTGTGTCATTGACACCACCCTTGAAGCTGAGATGCTAAGTTTGATACATGCCATTGCTTTTGCCAAGCTCTTTGGTTGGAACAACCTCTGGATTAAAATTGACTCGACGACCATCGTTCAAGCGATTTGGAATGGCGTAACTCATCTTGAATAGCCTATTACTACACGATATATGGAATGAAATCGTTCACTTATCGATATTAACTATATCATCACAAATGTTAATCGAGAAGCAAACACGGTTGCAGATGGCCAGGCCAACATGGGATTAGATCAAGACATTTCCTTGTTTGCAGACCTCCCCACTAATCTTATTTCCTTTCATGAAAAATATTTTAATATGATCTCGTATTTTTTACTCTTGTAAGATTTATTTTAATAATATTTGTTATTTGGTCATTCTAGGACAAGGAATCACCTTAAAAACACCAATTATGCACTTTTCATAGAAAATAAGTAATGGGAGTAAATAAAAATTTATTAATAAATTAATAACATCAGGTTTCAATAATGATTAGAATAGGTTTTATTCCACCTTTGATTCATCATTATTCTTTGAGGAATCAAATGAATCTTTGTATTCATCTCTTGGACCAAATTAGGCCAAACCAAGTAAGTTGCACCAATATCCGACCAATAAAATTGAGATTGACATGGTCAGACAAATAAGACCTCAAAGGGTTCCATTTTTATGGATGACTGGTGAATGTTTCCATAGGAAAACTCCAGTAGTCCTAAGTGGTTATCCCAAGATCCAATAAAGTTAATAACATAAGTACAAAACATGTTTTAATGAATCTGTAAAACGTTTTCAATATGTCCATCCATTTTAGGATGCCATGCTCTATATAACCTAAGATACAATTTTATCCTATAGGAATTTCCAAAAATTAGAAGTGGAATAGGGATCCCTATTATAAACTATATAATATTTCACTCCACAAGATTATATTATCTCCTGCGCATACAGACTTCAAAAGTCATTAACCTTGGTTATATCACAAATGGGAATAAATTGAGCCGATTTGATTAGCCAATTGATAACTACCCATGTCGCATTCTTCCTTCATGTGGTATGTGGAAACCTAACCATAAAATCCATTGAAATATCATCCCACTTCCTAGTTGGAATAGGAAGGGTCTGAAGTAAACTTGAAGGTTTCTAGTGCTTATCCTTGACCTGTTGATGGGTATAATAACAAGGGACAAAATCCAAAATATATCATCTCATACCTGGACACTAGAATCATAACTAATTATAATTGAACATCTTTATGGTTTTAGGGTTAACCACCCACTAGGAATTATGGTAGTCCTACATCACATCTTTATTCATAAGGAAATGAATGATGTACCAGTTCTAAAAGAATAGGACACCCACAAAAGATAAATACCACTTACTGATGGTCTCCCCATTATAAAGATAGTCCTGAATGCTATGAAACCCATCACCAAGATACTACTCTTGAATATTCATCTCTATAAGAAAGGAGGTCAGCTGAATTATTTCCATAACAAAAGTTTCATCCTCCTAAAATCTAAAATTAATACATTAAAAGAGAGCCATCAAATTGCACTCTTTAAATTATTCTTTCATATCATAGGTTATAGGTTTCCTACTCAAGGAACCAACGATGAAATTCCCCTTGCAAGGGGAGTAATAAATTTCAAAGTTAAAGGATTTAAGGTACTCCAAAAAATTCTTATGTCAACAATTAAAATATTTTCTAAGAAGATATAACTCAATAATTTGTGATCGGAATAAATGGTAAAACTTTATATAAAAAAGTTAATTTCACTAACTCTTAATATTGTTCATCAGAGAAACATGTTTGAGATTATGAGTATGATATTTCTTCTCATGTGGACTAAGTTGGTCAAAACCATAGGCCACCATGTGATCACCCTTCATATGAATGCAACCCAAATCTAAACCTGATGTGTCACAAAAGACCACATAGTATTTCCCAACCTCTGGAAGAGTCAACACTAGCACAAAAGTCAATTATAACTTCAAATCAGCAAAATAATTTTTTCATCATGAATCCAACAATAAATTTACTCCTTTCCGAGTGAGAAAGGTCATTGGTGAATCCAAATTTGAGAAGTCTGTAATGAATCTATGGTAATACCCCTCTAATACCAATAATCTCATAATATTGAAAGCATTGCATGGTTTATCCCATTTCATAAATTTCTTCACCTTATCAGGATTGACTAAAATTACATGTTTCTATACCATGTTTCCTAATAAATTCACTTCTTAATTCCATAAATTAAATTTTGAAATCTTGGCATAAATTCAGTGATCTCACAAAATTTACATAACTTTCCTCAGATGATGCACATGATCATCCTATTATTTTAGTAAACTAATATTTCATCCAAAAATACCACCAATAATAAATTAATATGATCATGGAATATCTTGTTCATTAGTTCCATAGAAACTTTCAAAACACTAGTTATACAAAAATGCATAACAAGGTACTCATAATGGTAATACCTAATCTGAAAGGAAATATTTGGGATATCAGACTCTTTGATTATTAGCTGGTGATAACCCAAATGAATATAAATATTTAAGAACCACTTTAACTATTTCAACTGATCAGAAAAGTTATCAATATGATGTAGCAAATGAATTTTCTTTACTATGAATCTATTCATTTATTGGATAAAGGATTCAATTACTAGAGTGTGTCACCTTAGTAAGTGCCTATTATTTTTTATATGGGTTTTTATGGTAATAATGGATAGATATGCATTGGGTTCCTGCTACAAAATCAATAGAAAACTCTACCTCACTTATCAGTGGAAAGATAGAAAAGTTAGATGGAAACATATTGGGAAACTCAATAACTACTAGATGAATATATCCACTTAATGATCCCTACTCTAGGCCAAAAGAAAAAATATATAATACTCTACCTAAATCTAAAAAAGGAGATCTGACTCTACTCGATTTTGGGTCTCGTTCTCCCTGAAAAACATAACACACCCCATCGTAGGAAGTAGAGGATACTCTCTGGAGATAAAATTCAATACGATATTTATGGGAAGTTTTCCATTCCATCCTGAAAATGATATTTAAAGAATTCATATCAAGAACCATAAAATAACAAGTGATCTCAATCTCTAATAAAGATATGGCATAAGAGAGATATCAGAGACCCTACATTCTCTTCATTCTAAGGGGCCTAGAAAAATCAATAATATAAGACATAATCTATATAGGATGTTTTAACATATTCACAATATGAGTTGATATGAATGAATGAGATACATCAGTATCAAATAGATCAATCACTATATTTGAAGCTATAGTGATGGTACTTATCACTATCACTGGATCTGCATCGGCTTCCTCTACAGACTCTTACACTGTGTGAAGAATATTCATTTTATATGCCTATGGAAAGAACCGCATGCTTCCTGAATCATCTAATTACCTAAAATATGCTGTTGTGGGCGCCCTCAAATGATTAGTGGTTTTTGGGTACTTAGGTGCAACATAGTGGCTGACCAAGGTCGTCTCTCAAAGGAGGAAGTAAATTAAAACAACTTCTTAAAGGTATTGTGAAAGTAAAATAGAAAAGAATTAAAACACTACTTGAAAGTATGGGGGTGGTTATTTATCTTTTATAAAACTTGAAGAAGTTTTCTGGAAGAAGATTGCATTTTTTTGGTTTTTAATTTTGAAATGAAGTTTGATTAAAAAGACACAACAAGAAGATGTTTTTTTTTAATATTTTAAAAGGCATAATCGATATAACTCTACCTCTTAATTTAATTATTAATAATTATAATCTAAATAAATATCCACTTAATTATGATCCCCTAATTTGTTAACCCTTGAACCCTATGAGAGTTAACTTAACCACAAAGATGAAATTACTTAAACCCTAGGCTACCTTCGGAACACGCAATCGCAGCACCCTGTTTTCATTGTTGTTATAAGGTTAGCTTATGGTCAGTGGTCAATTAGAGCACATATCCATTATAGAAATGAGGATGAATTGTTTTTAGGGATTATATTTAAACTCTACAAATTTATCCCGTGTGGTCTTGTATTACCCATTAAGATTGTGCTCTCACAATTTACACAAAATATCGACCTCACATGTTTTTGTGTTAATTTTTCAATTGCTTGATTAGTTTATTATAATTTAGAAACACAATTCATGGATAATATTAAGTTAATTAAAGTATATCAATGATTTAAAATAATTAAATGAAGAGGGTAGAAGATAGATCTATCACTAAAAAAACTACTCTTCCATAGGTGGTGTGGTCATCGTGGAGACGTTTTGCATAAGAAAAGGATTGAAATGGTAGAACCCAATCTCGTCTCCACTCTTGATTCCAAAAAAATTATAAATATTAAGATAATAATAATATGTAATAACATAGAAGAATAATTGTAGAAAAATTCAAGATACAAACATGAAAGAAAATAAATACAAAGAGGAGGTGGGAGAGGAGAGCCTTTTTGGAAGAGAGGTTTTCACAAAGACTTAATTCCTCCAAGAGTTGTGAGGGGCTCCCAAGAGACACCCTTTCGGACACACCTTCCCAACACCTCTACCAGACCTTCCAAATAGTTAAAACTCACTTTAAATAGATTTTGTGAGGGCTAGGGTTACATAACTTTTAATTGTGAAATGAAAACTCGTCCAAATATTTTATTCCAAGTTTCACTGCATATTTAGACTCTGAAAAGCATGAATTGGCTGACCTTATAGAATTATGATTTGTTAAAAATCATTTTCCAGATATTTCCCCAAAATTTGGGCTCAATCCAAGCCTATATGAAGAAGATACAGCTCAAATGGTGAAGTGATGTCCAATCTGGATTGTTCAGGACAACTTTATCTTCATGTCCCATTTAATCCACTCATATGCATGATCCAGCTCCCAAGTCCTGAATATAATTTGTATCCCATTAAGTCAGGAACACATTCACAAAATTTTAAGTCAAAATAACTTACGGAAAAATATTTATTCCTCAAATACTACAGTGAATTTTAAAAGAGTAAAACTGGAATTTTCATCAAATTTGCAAATGAATGATCTAATCCCAAATATTACCTAATTGAACATATCTATCATAATGTGAGGAAATTATATCATTTATTATCAATAAAATATTCAAAAAAATATTGTTTTATCAACTCCCCCACACTTAACCTTTTTCACTCCTGGGAAAAACCTCAAATCAAGTAAACATCAATATCAAATCAAAACAAATTTTAAAACACATATCTTTGAGATCCATCAATTACACACCAAGAATAAAAAGATATAATGCCTCATAAAAAACCTTATTTCAAGTTCTCCATTTATATCATTCAATATATTTTCACTTCATGTATCCTCCCATACACAAAACACTAACCTCGCTTGAATTTTCTCTTTCTCATCCAAACTCATACAAGGGTCACCATAGGCTTGATAAATTCCTACATCACCACCCGATGTGAGTCAAGGACATATGTTTATCATGATAACTTTTCAGGGTTTTTCTGTGGCTTTTTTTTTGTAGGATTTAGAAGTGAAAAACTCTAAGGCTGAATGAGGAGGTCTTGACTCTTTTTGAAGCAAAATTGCATTTATCTAATTTTCACATAAATATGGTCTCCTCCTCAATCAACATAGTATCAATTCAGCTTCATCATCATTAAAAGTCATGGAAACTTTACACCATTCATCATTTCAGCATCAAAATTTTCAATCTTCTCAAACATGATTTTCTTGAAAGCTCCAGATAGGCACATCTTTCTTCCTCTATTAGAAGCTCCGGAAAAGGCACAACTTCACTTATCATGAAAGCTCCAGAAAAGGCACATCTTTTAAAATAATGATTTTCTTCAGCAGCAAACACATCTCTTAAAAATTTAATTTTCCACCCAAACTATCACAGGATGTCGTATCACAACACAAGAAAGCTTCCCCCACACTTAAGTTCAACTAGATTATGAAATTTCAATTCAAGAGTTGGTTGGATAGGGAAAATTGGCTTGTAATGTGGCTAACCTAACAGGTTGTTCATGGATTCTAAGGGATACAAGGATTAAATGTTAATGTTAGGCCATTATAAAAAAAGTATTCTTTGAAATAGGTCTTTAATACCAAACAAATGTTTCAAAAATTTAAACATAAGTACCTCAAACCCTCAAGTTTTGACAGGAATAAATCAAATTCTGTTTAAATCAAGCATGGTTTGGTTCTCTCAAGAAGTGAGGTGAATGTAATGAATATGAAAATAATGGTTCAGAAGCGTCATAATAAAGTGACTTCAAATATAAAGACAGCGAGATGTGGCATGGGATTCAAAATTTAGTGTACTTTTCATGAAATTACTAAATATTTGAACTTGAAACAAAGTCATTTCAGCATTCATTTAAGATTAGTTTCAAGGGATAAATTGTTTCACTTATTGATATGGATTTCAAAATGGTGATGAGAATCATTTCAGCTCCAATGTTTTAAAAACACATATAAAATTGAAAAATAAACACACAAAATTTGAAAAACATGCAAATTTTTTTAATCAGAAAAACAATTTAAATTACTAAACTAAAAGGTTCCCTCCCCCACACTTAAAATATTTCATTGTCCTAAATGTGAACCCATGAGATGATATATGCACATGAAATGTATAATTTTAAATAGGAAAAAGAATAAGAAAGTTAAAGGGTTAGGAACAGCCTGATGTGCTCAAGTGATTATGGGTTCATGCAGTGTGATAAAATCCACTGCATTAGTAGGAAGTCCCTCAATGTATCTCTTCAAACATTGACCATTGACTATAAAGCTCCTTCTTGTGTCCTATTGTGTAATCTCCACTTCACCATAAGGAAAAATATTATTCACAACATAAGGACCTAACCATATGGAACGCAACTTACCTGGCATCAGCTTGAGCCGTGAACTGTATAGAAGGACTTTTTATCTAACATGAAACTCCTTTTGTTGGATCATTATAACATGAGCTACTTTTGATTTTTCCTTGTAGAGACTTGAGTTCTCATATGAAGACAATCTAATCTCCTCAAGCTCTTGAATTTGTATCTTCCTTTGGATTCCAGCTTGGTCCAAACCCATGTTGAATTTCTTTATAGCCCAATAAGCCCAATGCTCAACCTACACAGGGAGATGAAAACCTTTCCCAAAAACAATTCGAAATGGGTACATACCAATGGGTGTCTTGTATGCTATTTTATAAGCCCACAATGCATCATCCAAGCACTTTATCCAATCTTTCCTATTTGGATGCACTGTTTTCTCCAAAATTTATTTCAATTACCTATTTGAAACCTCAGCCTGGACATTTGTTTGGGGGTGGTATGGTGTTGATGTTTTGTGTGTCACCCCATACTTCCGAATAAGGGAAGAAAAATTCTAATTGCAGAAGTGTGTCCCTTGGTCACTGATGATGGTCTTCGGTACTCCAAACCTGCAAAAAATATGTGCTTTGACAAAGTCTACAACAACATGAGAATCATCAGTCTTGGTGGCCTTAGCCTCTACCCATTTACTCACATAATCAACAGCAACTAAAATATATAAAAATCCAAATGAAATAGGAAAAGGACCCATGAAATCGATACCCCATACATCAAAAATCTCACATAATAGTATTGGTTGTTGGGACATATCATGTCTCCTAGAAATGTTCCCAGTGTGTTGGCAATGAGATCATGATTTACAAAACACATGGGCGTCATGGAATAAGTTAGTACAATATAATCCAGAGTCCAAAACATTCCTAGCTGTCCATTGGGGTCCAAAGTGTCCATCATAAGAAAGTGTATGACAGAAATGTAAAACTGACTCCAACTCATGATCAGGAACACACCTCCTAATAATTTGATCACTACCCATGTTCCAGAGGTATGGATCATCCCAAACATAATACCGAGACTCACTTTTTAATTTTTGGACTTGATGTTTCTTTAAATTTGTAGGGATTTCAGAGGTAACAAGGTAGTTAACTAGATCTGCATACTAAGGATGTGTACCTGAGATGGAATAAATATTCTCATCGAGGAAAGTGTCTTGAAGTGGTACCTGGTCCAAGGTGTAATTCTCTAGTGTGTGAGTAATCCTACTCATATGGTCCGCCACTAGGTTTTCTGACCCCTTCTTGTCCTTTATATCAATGTCAAATTCCAAAATAAAGAGCATCCATCGGATAAGTTTGGTTTTTTCATCTAGCTTCTTCAATAGGTACCTCAGAGCTGCATGGTCAGAAAAAACAACTACTTTAGAGCCCAATAAATATGAACAGAATTTATCTAAAGTTAATATAATAGAAAGAAACTCCTTTTCCATGGTTTTGTAGTTTTATTGGGATAAATCCAGTGTCCTCGATGCATGGGTGATCACATGTGAACGTCCCTCCACCCTCTGAGATTAGACAGATCCAACCGCGAAGTTGGAGGCATCACACATAAGCTCAAAATGAATCTCCCACCGTGGGGGTTGTATGATGGGTGGAGACACTTCTTTATCTCATTGAGGGAAGTCCTACAAGAATAATAAAACAAAAAATTAGAATCTTTTTGAAGTAATTGTGACATAGGAACAGTCATATTTCTAAAATCTTTGATGAAGCGCCAATAAAATCCTGCATGACCTAGGAAAGATCTAACATCACGTACACATGAAGGATAGGGTAAGGATGAAATAATTTCTATCTTAGATCTATCAACCTATATCCCATGTTTTGACACTACATGCCCTAAGACAATTTCATGCTCTAACATGAAATGACACTTTTCAAAGTTTAGGACCAGATTCTTCTCAATATAATGATTCAACGCCTTTTCCAAACTACTTAGACATTCATCAAATTAAGACCCATAAACTGTAAAATCATCCATGAATACCTCCATGTAGGACTCAATAAAATCAGAAAAAATACTCACTATGCATCACTGAAAGGTACCTGGGGCGTTGCAAAGTCCAAATGGCATCCTTCGGTAGGTAGACATACCGAAATGACATGTGAATATTGTCTTATTCTGATCCTCCGGAGAAATAGGAACCTGAAAATATCCAGAAAATCCATCCATGAAACAATAATGTGTTTTCCCTGCAAGTCTTTCAAGCATCTGATCAATAAATGGGAGGGGGAAATGGTCCTTGCGATTAGATTGATTTAGTTTCCTATAATAAATACACACACGCCAACTATTTTGCACCCTCATTGGAACTAACTCATATTTCTCGTTTTTAACAACAGTAACACCACTTTTCTTAGGCACAACCTTAATAGGACTTACCCACTGAGAATATGAAATGGGATAGATTATACCCACCTCGAGTAATTTTTCAACCACTTTTTTAACAACCTACAAAAGTGTTAGATTGAGTCTCCTTTATGGCTACCTAACCGGTTTATCCCCATCCTCCAAAAGAATACTATGCATGCAAATAGAGGGGCTAATACCTGATATGTCAGCCAAGGTCCACCCGATTTCCCTGATGTTCTCCCTCAAAAGATTAAAAAAAATTCTTCATGTTCAAAAAGGATATTGTTAGCAATGATAACAGGTAATTTCTCACCACTTAACAAGTATGAGTATTTGATATTTAGTGTCAATGGCTTGAGTTCCAGTGTAGGGGGGTGGTGTATGGATGGAGACATAGAAGGAAATGAAATATGTGCACAAAGATCATCAGTATCAGAATATAAATCATCAAAATAAGAGAATAAAGCATCAAATCCATCAGCATACTCAACAGTCATGTCATAATCAGAGTTCACATGCTCAAAATCAGAATATGATTCCATTTCAAAATCAAATATAAGAGTATTTTTCATTAGAAATAGGTGTGGAAGTACTCTTAGACATCAAACTAGAACCAATACTCCTAATCTCCCTAAACATAGGACAATAAAAATCCATGTGTTTTTTACTTGGTGGTTCAAAATGGGAGATAACAAATGCAGAATGGTCCTCTGAGGGGTACTTCATGGAATCCATAACATTAAATATCACAACTTCATCCCCAAATTCCATGGAAAGTGTACAATAATTGACATTTATGATATTTTTTGTATTTTTGAGGAAGGGTATACCTAAGATAATGGGGGCGTGAGAACTTACCTGATCATCTTCCATGTTAAGCACATAGAAATATGCTGGAAAGATCATGTCTCTTACCCGGACAAGTACATCCTCAAGGACTCCCGCTGGATATGCCGTAGATTTATTTTCTAACTGCGCAACTACTCTCATCAGTTTTAGCTCACCAACCTGAAAATAAGAGAATAAAGAGTGAGGAATCACATTTATGGAAGCTCCCAAATCACAAAGTGCATTAGAAAAGTGAAACTCCCCTATGGTACATGGTATGGTGAATGTCCCAAGATCCTTGGAATTTGTTTGCATCGCTAGATTTGGTGTAATGAGTGATGAAACATTCCTTCCAAGATTGATCCTCTCATTTCCCTTGAGGCTTCTTCAATTGGTAAAAAGTTCTTTTAAGAATTTCACATACATTGGAATTTTCTTAATGGCTTCAAGTAGAGTAATGTTGATCTCCACACGCTTGAATGTGTCCAAAACCTCCTTTTGCATTGCTTTTTCAAACATCTTCTTGTTTTGAACAATCCTATTTGGAAAAGTAAGGGGTTTAGGAGGGACATCATTAACATTTTTCTTACCTTAATCTTTCTCCTTGGGTTTCTCATTAGTTGATGTGGAATTGGGATTTTTTGGAGTTGAGGTGAATCCTGGTGGAATGGTAGGTGGAGAAGCATCAGTTGTTTTCTTCCCAATTCTCAATGTGAGGGAACTGACATTCCCATTTGGATTTGGAGTGGATTGGGAAGGTAGATTTGTAGAATTCTTACTTACAAGTTCATAGAGGGCGGTGGCAATTTGGCTCATTTGAGTCTTCAACTCCCTCAGCTCCAAACCTTGACTCTTCAACTCATTCTATTGTTTAAGAACAATTTGTTTCAAAATATCATTAGTATGAGAATCTACCTTTGGTGGGGGATTCCTTTGTTTTTGGATAGTTGATGTTTGGGCTTCAAATCTTATTTGGGGTTTTTGGAATCCCTGCTGGTAAGGTGGAGGTTGCTGGAAGTTTTGTTGAAAGGGTGTCCTTGTTGTTGTCCAGAGCCATACCTCATGTCTGGTTGATCCTTCCACCCTTGGTTGTATGTTGGTTCAAAGGAATCAAGCTTCTTTTGGGGATATGGTTTTCGCTACTGATAAGGTCTCCCTGGGAATACTGATGCACAATCCTCTATCTCTTGTAGTTGTGGGCAACAGTCAGTTGGGTGGCTTGTCTCGGTCAAAATGTCACAAGGCCTTGAAGGAGGGGGTTGGGATGTCTTTTGAGCCAATGCAATTTGCCTCACCATAGTTTTCAATTATTCTAACTTGGTATTAATCAAATGACTTTCAAGAGAAGATGTACTTACCTGATGTACTCCCCTGACATGTGGTGTACCTTGATCGCCAAATTGTTGGGAGTTTTGGGCCATTTTGTCAATCAACGCATGTTCAGCTACTGGTGTCTTGTCCACCAATGATCCTCCAGCTGCAACATCCACCATGATCCTCTCCATAGGTGTGATTCCTTTGTAGAAGTATTGGATGAGGAGTTGTTCACTGATTTGGTGATGTGCGTAGCTTTCACGCAACTTCTTGAATCGCTCCCAATACACATACACTGACGTACCTTGTGCTTTCTTGATCCCAGAGATCTCTTTACGAATGGAAGTGGTCGTTGATGCTAGAAAAAATCTCTGCAAGAAAATAGGTTTCAAATCATTCCAACAATCTACATATTTGGGTTGTAAATAATACATTCAGTCTTTCGCAGCTCCATCAAGTGAGAATGGGAATGCTATTAGTTTGATTTGATCTTCAGAAACATTTCTTGGTTTTAAGGTTGAGAAAACCACATTAAATTCTTTAAATTTTTTATTGGGGTCTTCACTAGAGAGGCCATTAAATTTTGGAAGTAGGTGAATTAATCCAGATTTTAGTTCGAAGTCCGATTCGAGATTTGGATATGCAATGCAATTTGGTTGATAATTAATATTGGGTGTAGCCAATTCTTGAATGGTTCTATTAAGTTCATTTCCATTATTTTCATCCATTTGTTCTAGTTTTATGGTAGAATTTTAATTACTTCCAATTTCAATGTTCTGATATTGGAGTAATTCTCCAACTGGTTGAATGTTGAAACTTCCCATAGACTGAGAATGTCTGATTCATGCCCTAAGGCTATGTTCAATCTTAGGGTCAAGATTTAAGAGATATTCAGGATTAGTTCGTGTCATAAATCAAATAAAAATGAAAAGAAAGAAATTTGACCATAGTAAAATAAAAATGAGAAGTTTGAGTTGATGCTCTAAAAAGAAATAGAAGAAAATAAAAGAAGAAGAAAATAAAAATTCAGATTGGGTAAAGAATGAAGAAAGAAGAGTGGAAGAGAATAAAATGTAAAATAAAATAAATACCTCTAATTGGATGAAATAATTACTTGCCTCCCCAGAAAAATCTCCAATTTGAAAGGCTTTGTCATGGGAGCCCTCAAATGATTAGTGGTTTTTGGGTACTTAGGTACAACCGAGTGGCTGAACAAGATCGTCTCTCAAAGGTGGAAGTAAATTAAAACAACTTCTTAAAGTTATTGTGGAAGTAAAATAGAATAGAATTAAAACACTACATTAAAGGATTGGGTTGGTTGTTTATCGTTTATAAAACATGGAGAAGTTTGCTGGAAGAAGTTTTCATTTTTTTTTATTTTGAAATGAAGTTTGATTAAAAAGACACAACAAGAAGATGTTTTTTTAGAAAATATTTTAAAAGGCATAATAAAACTAACTATACCTCTTCATTTAATTATTAATAATTATCATCTAAATCAATACCCACTTAATTATGATCCCCTAATTTGTTAACCCTCGAACCCTACGAGAGTTAACTTAACCACAAAGATGAAATTACTTAAACCCTAGGCTAGCTACGGAATACGCAATCGCAGCACCCTGTTTTGATTGTTGTTCTAAGGTTAGCTTATGATCAGTGGTTAATTAGAGCACATATCCATTCTGGAAATGAGTATGAATTGTTTTTAGGGATTATATTTGAACTCTACAAATTTATCCTGTGTGGTCTTGTATTACCGATTAAGATCGTGCTCTCACAATTTACACAAAATCTCGACCTCATATGTTTTTGTGTTAATTGTTCAATTTATTGCTTAGTTTATTATAATTTAAAAACACAATTCATGAATCATATTAAGTTAATTATATTATCTCAATGATTCAAAATAATTAAATGAAGAGGGTAGAAGATTGATCGATCACTAAAAAAACTACTCTTCCATGGGTGGTGTGGTCCTCGTGGAGATGTTTTGTATAAGCAAAGGATTGAAAGGTTAGAACCCAATCTCATATCCACTCTTGATTCAAACCCAATTAGGAATATTAATATAAGAAGAAAAGTTAAGAACACAAAATATTAATTGAATAAAAATTAAAGATACAAACATGAAAGAAAAGAAACACAAAGAGGAGGTGGGAGACGAGAGCCTTTTTGGAAGAGAGGTTTGCACAAAGCCTTACTTCTTTCAAGAGTTGTGAGGGGATCCCAAGAGACATCATTTTTTCCAAACCTTCCCAAATCATAGACCAGACCTCCCAAATAATTAAAACTCCCTTTAAATAGAGTTTGTGAGGGCTAGGGTTACATAATTTTTTAAGTGTGAAATGAAAAATCGGACAAATATTTTATTCCACGTTTCACCGCATATTTGGCCTCCAAAACGCATTAATTTTCCAACCTTATAGAAGTATGATTTCTTAAAAATCATGTCTTAGAGATTTAACTAAAATTTGGGCTCAATCCAAGCTCGGATGAGGAAGATATGGTCCAAATGGTGAAGTGATGTCTAATTTGGACAGTTCAGTACAACTTTGTCTTCATGGATCATTTAATCCACTCATATGCACGATACAGCCCCCAAGTACTGAATAGAATTTGTATCCCATTAAATCAGGAACCCATTTGCAAAATTTTAATTCAAAATAACTTACTGAAACATATTTATGCCCGAAATACTACAGTGAATTTTAAAAGGGTAAAATTGGAATTTTCATCAAATTTGCAAATGAATGATCTAATCCCAAATATTCCATAATTGAACATATCTAGAATAATGTGAGAAAATTATATCATTTATTATCGATAAAATATTCAAAAAAATAGTGTTTTATAATTACACAAAAATTATTTTAGTTTCTTGTGATCTTGTTCCACTGTATGGGGTAGAAAATACATGACATAACTTCTGTAGGTGGCTTAAGCAATCTCATGAACCATTGATCTTCGGTGCCTTGGTAAAAACTCACCTTGAATCATTGATCATACCACATTAAAAGTAAGTAAATGGGACTATTTTAGGAACCACAAAATTTTTTTATGGTTCCTTATATTTTGATCCCAAAAAAACTCATCACACTTCTTCTTTCCTTTAGAGTAATTAACAAAACTACTACTAGGAGTAGGAGGAACTCCCGTCAACCCTAACATACCAGCCAGGTCAAGATGAGCCATCAAGGATTTATCCAGTGTGTTACCATAAGAAGTGATATTAAACATGAAAACTTAATATTAACTATCATATCTAAGACCCAAATAGAATATTAGGCTTTTAACTTCCCATTCATCACCGCCTCAGGAGAAAACTGAACTTGTTCAAAAAAAGTGGTTTCATACTGAGTCACAGTCCTATTGCCTTGTTAGATGATGGGTAACTCCATAAACTTCACCAAAACCGTCTAATATAGATATAAATACTATGTTAAAGGATATATGAATTATTTATATTCCAATCCTTCATGTTTCTTTACTGTAACCATTGGATCCCACCACCACCTTCTAGGTCCTCCAAGATTCAAGGTAGCATGTTTCACCTTTTTAACATCTGGAATTTCCAAGAACTAAAAAATTATCTCAATATTCTTTAACTTATAATATGAATATTTAGTATCATTCATTCCTTTTAAATATGTTGTTTTCTACCTAAGAAATTCATAATCATGATCCTTAGTTTCATCCCTTTTGAGGTGCCATTGTTGGAGCTTGGACAAGAACGGGTCTGACTACATGTCCCAAATATTAGACAACACACACTACTATCTTAACAATATTTTGATCAAATAGAGGATCCAATTGTTTTGGTTCATCTGTAACTCCCTCCTGAGGTCTCTTCATACATCTCCTTGGGGGAGTGGTATTACAAAACTTCAACAGGAAATAATAACACGTCAGCAAGGATACTCAGATCATCAACTCAACCAAAAGATATATGGAATATCAACTCCATCATATAGAATTAATTTTTTCTTGTATTTGACAATACTCAAGTCACGTCTAGAAAAATAACATAATCACATCAATTCATTCCTCAAATATACTATACCCAAACACCCATGGGGACTCAAGGTTCACTATGATGAGAGATATCTAGGAACTAATTTGTAAATTGTCCCTCAAGTACAAAAAATCATACCTCCTATATACCACTACATCCCAGACTATATGCCAATATAAAGGAAAGATGTTGAACCTCTTTTGATACCATTTTTTCAACAACCAACCTTAATACCCTGGTATATCAGTACCCAAGTCAGCATTGATATGACCTAAAAGGTTCTCTCAATCTCCATGGGTAGGAAACTAGTTCCTGGGAATCAAGAAAGAGTTAGAGGGAATAATATTTCCACAAGAATAAATAAGAAACATCCAAAAATAGAATAATGTAAGATTAAAACAATGAAAAGTTGGTATATGAAACACTCCTTAAGGATAAAAGTACCAAAATTTGATATATACAGATCAAATGGTATATCATCCAAAATTAAACACAACATCTATCAAGACAAAAACTTAGAGTCTATATTAAATGAATGGATCACAACTCCACTAGCTACCATCACTAACTAAGGTCCACTACTACAAAAATGGGCAAGGGAAGCGCTACACTTTTATCAGCGCTAAAAAAAGTGCTGATAAAGGGGGCCTTTATCAGTGCTAAAAAATCGCTGATAAAGGGGTGCTTTTATCAGTGCTAAAAAAGTGCTGATAAAGGCCCCCTTTATCAGTGCTTTTTATTATTGCCGATAAAGGCCCCCCTTTATCAGCGCTTTTTTTAGCCCTGATAAAAGGGACCCCTTTATCAGCACTTTTTTTAGTAGCGCTGATAAAGGGGGGATTTATCAGCACTTTTTCCTACTGGTGATAAATTTTATGTTTCAAAAAAATTAATAAAAAATAAATTATTGTTATATAAGTATATTTATATTGATATATATATATATATATATAATATATTTTTTTAAATATGTTTTAGATATGTATTAATAGACTGTTAAATTTAATATATAATAAATTTAGTGAAAATGGATTTAAAATATTTAAAAAAATATGATTAATTAATAATTTTCTAATTATTATTGATTAAATATCATTTAATAACAATTTTAAGACACAAAAAATCAAAACAATTAATAAAAGATCTAAAATAAGTTAAAAATGTAACTCAAACTTCAAAAGGTCGTAACTTTTGATCTAGATGTCTGTTTGAGCTCTACAGCATATAAAATCAAAGCCTGCGACGAGCTCTACGTGCTAATGACTGAAGAAAATCTTCTGTCGCATTTTTCAAGGCCAAAAAAGGCCCATAAGTCCTCTAAAACTAAGTTTTTTTTCGGGATACCTCGATTTGTTAACATTCAAACATGTATAACTTCTGATCCGGATGTCTGTTTGCCCTATACCACATATCATATCGAATATTGTTTCATTTTCATCGATTTGACTAGTTGTGGAGTTGAAATGGGGTTCCAGATTATAAGTTATGAACGTTTTAATATTCTATGGCTATTCAAACACACATATATATGTATTTATTCGTAAATATATATGTGTGTGTGTCTGTGTCTGTGTGTGTGTGTGTGTTGTATATATGTATGTATTGATTTATTTAATTATAAACACACATAAAAATATATTTCATAAATGTATTTAAAACTAATCTTATAAGTATATATTAATATAAAAATAAATATACGGATGAAAAATTATAACTAAAAATATATATATAAATAAATAAATATAAATATATATTAATATACGAATTAATATACCTATATACTAATATATGAATAAATATATTTATATTAATATGAATCTATATCAATATACGAATAAATATAACTATATATATATATATAAACAGATATATCATTAAATAGAGAAAAAAATGAAATAGCTTAGTGGTAAAGGTGCAGCCGCGAAATAGGGAGGTTGCGGGTTCGAGTTCGAGTGGAAGCAAAGGGGGTGCACGCGCGTGAGGATGCACGGGAAGGGAAGCGCGTGGGAGACCTCCTAGCATTGATAAAGGGGGTGGGGGTAAAGCACTGATAAAGTCTCTCCCGACATTATTTAATTCTTTTTTATTTTTATTTATTTATTTTTTTGACTTTTATCAGTGCTTTTTTAAAAGCGCTGATAAAGGTCCCTTTTATCAGCACTAAAAAAACTGCTGATAAAGGGGTCTTTTATCAGTGCTTTTTTTAGCGCTGATAAAAGCTGAATTTATCAGCGCTTTTTGGAGAGTTGATAAAAGGGACCCCCCCCCCCATATTAGAGATGAGCTTTACAATGCTTTTTTAGCACTGTTAAAGCCCGTTTTGAGTGCTGATATAGGTCGTTTTTTGTAGTAGTGGTCCCATTAGTCAAACACACCTATCACCTACAAATGTCCCTTTCCCTTTTCCAGGACCTGGAAAAAGATAATCTGTAAACACCTGAAGGTAAATTTTGGATGTGAGAAAAAATATCCTAGGAGTATTTCACCAAATGTTCTATAACAAATTCCATAATAAATAAAACATTTAGCTTAAATTTTAAATAAATAAAATTCATATTGAATCATTTTCACATTTTCTGTCAAAACATGCTTTCAACACAACATATGGAAAGTATATCAAAATGGGATTAAATGAAAATTTTAATAAAACAAAAAATCATGAGTAAAATAGTTTTATAATCATTTACATGTAATAATCAAATTAAAAAAACATCATGGCCATAATCCCTGATATTTTTTAGTTCCTAACTCTAGGATCCTCTCACAACTCGATTAATAAATAATGGTTCAAGGTTTGTACACACATATCTATAGATAAATCCATCAAAATAAAATAAATCAATACCTCCTCAGATAAAATCATGGTAAACTTGGTTTAGTTTGAGTTTTCATCATCAATCCATTTCTAGGGAGCTAGAGTCCCAGCATGTTTATCTTAATAACCTATTAAATACTCTCACTCACATGGGATTTAAATTAATCAATCAATCAAGGGAAATAATTTCAAATTCAAACCATAAATCATAGATCAAATACCCAATTTCATGTTTTAATATTCTATTTCAATTTCAAAATCAAATCATAGGTTTTCATCAAGTTCATGCCTTCCAAAATCATATTTTATTTAAATCCATTTTCTCAAGAATAATCATCAAATCATTCCATTAAATTAGATTCATTTCAAACCATATTTTCTCAAACATCAACCTAATAAATTTCAAATCCTTTGAAAAGGTGTTTTATTTTCATAAATATGTTCTTTTTTAAATCAAGTTCCAAGTCTCATTAAATCAAGTAAATAAATAGAAATTGCATTTCAAATAAACCAAGTAATAAAAATTTCAAATGTAGGAAAATCCTTACAGAACTACATTCCTTTAATTGTATGATCAATAAATCAGAAAAATGTAAAAGGGGTTGGAGAAGCCAAAATCCTCTCTAGAGAGCCTCTAAAATATAAATTATCTTATTAAGGTTGAGTGGAAGGTGTTTATAATTAATAATGGGGGGTTCATGATTTTAATTAGAACTTTAGGGAAAATAAAAACTCATCCACATGGTTTTTTGGGTTAGGATGCATGGTTTAAGATAACCATGTGCCTAAATGTGCACCCTTACTGGGATCCCCTAGATATCTTCATGGTTTGGTCACATGGTTAGACAAATTGTGTTCTAACCATGCTTCCCCTCCTGAACTACTCACAAAGGGTGATTGGTTTGCCCACATGGTTAGAAAACCATACACCAATCGTATAATTACGCATTTTTTCCAATACAAATGGTTTTATGGGGAGGACATATAATTTTCACTAACCATTCACCCCCTTCCAGAACCTCAAGTCAGGGCACACGGTTTCTTATCCCAACTCACATGGTTTTCCCTAACTGTGTGCCAATCATAAATAACCCCCAAAAGCTCCAAAAATCTCTAAAAAACTATATAAATTACTTGTGACAGTACCAAAATAAAATATGTTCAAAACATAGGAATATAAATACCTGAAATTTTTTAACATGTTGTTATATAATAAATATTGAAGATGATTAAGAATCAATAATGTTCATAATACCTTTTTATACTAAAATAGTTTTTTCAAACATTATTTATTTTAATTTAATTGATAATTTTATAATTTTTTATAATTTTAATTAGATTAAATATATGTTAAATTAGTTTTCATTACACCCAAATTTGGTTATATGGTTTATTTTATATGTTTAATAAAATATAAAATCACATAGTTAAAAATAAGTTACCTAGTTTAAAAGTAAAAAAAGTAAGAAGTAAAAAATTAATTGTAAAAACTCTATAACATGTTTAAAACATGTGTGGAAACACATTTTTATTCATTTATGAACCCAAAGACAACCCAAACTCAATAATTTCTAATATTTGGATCCATTGAACTAGTAATAGTGTTATGAATTATTGAAAATGAGAAGTGTTTCCAGAAATTCCACTTTTATCCTCTTATAAAAGGATACCACTAAACCCCTTCAAAGATACACCTATATTTAGAATTAAACCTAAAAAATATGACATTTTAATCTAACTATAAACCTATACCAAAAAAATAATCCTATATTCAATCATAGTTAGCCTAATTCCTTTAATTTCAATGAAAATTCCAAGGGAAAAATCAAGTCTTCAATGTATGTGTTATCTCCTCTTAAGATTTTATTCTTAATATTACTCTTCCTAATATCTTATCAACATAATAATATTATGACTTTATTATCAATATTATATTTATATGTTGTTATATTATTGGTACAAACCTTATTTATTCATTTACATCCACTTATAAAAACAAAATAACATCATTAGTGTGTAGCGCGAACTACCGCCTCCCTAGAGTGACGTCGTTTTTTTTTTAATTATAGATTTTAATGGATGGAATTAATGGTGTAATTTATGAATAAATATTATATTTTTCAAATAATTATAATCCTAAAATTTCACTTTAATATCCACCATCACGCCCTCTCATGCGTTGAGAAAGGGAAACACTAATCGTGTGTACATATATATTACCACCTCCACAATGAAACATTTTTTTCATCTATATTTCCATGCATTATATAAAAATATTAAAATATGTTTAGTGGTAATAAAAAAAATAAAAAATAGTATCATTTTAATAATTATATTATTTTAAAATAAACACCTTCTTAACCATACTCACCAATCAAGTTAAAGTGTGTTCAAGTTTGGGTAGTTTAACCACATATGTGAAGAATGCTATAAAATCAAATTATGGATTACTATGGGAACATGAAAAATAATATTATTATTATAATATATTAAGAAATTAATGATCATTATATGATTCTAAAAATATTAAATTAATTATTTAGATTATTATTAAAGGAACTTTTTTGTTTTCTAAAATTGCCAATATAATCTTTTATCAATTTGGTTTTCACATAACAAAACCAAGAAAAATATGGAATGGAATAAGAAAATTTTAAATAAATATATGTAATATATTTTATAATATTAAATAATATATCAATAATTAACTTATAAAAAAAATTTAACACTATCAAAATTATTAAACATGCGCAAAAACAGTTAAAGTTATTAACACTCAATGTTAAAAAGAGATTAAAAAAATATAATACATCAAGCAAAATATTATTAATGAAGAGTATAAATGAGAATATATGTGAATAAGGTTCTAAAATATTTAATTAACTTGTTTATATTTATGATATAGTTGGTCAAATAACTTATATGGAATTCAAGGGTAAAGTTAAGGGACTTGGTAACTCAAACTTCTTTCTTTGAGTTATGAATTTTTTTATTTGAACTTCATTTTTTCAAGAATTCCCATTTTAAATTATGTTCTCTTTTTAATTTTTTATAAAATATTTTTTAAACCAATTACATTTATATAAAAGTTTTTTTTTCATTTTCTTGAAAACAAATGATACTTTTGATTAGAGACTCATAACAATGACTTTTATAACAACAAATAAATAAAGTTTTCAAAATTTATTTTCTTAATGATTTGTTTTCATGATATTCAAATGATATATATATATAGTGAAGTTTTGTTTAATTTTTTACCCTGTATTATTCTTTTATGTGATTATTTTGTCTTATAAAGTCTTTCGTATCAAATAATTTAGTTCATGATGTTATTTTATAATTTTTGGATGTTTTATGAAACCCATTTTATTTCCATAGGTTCCTTAATAAAGTTTAATGATTTAATTTTTGATATTATATGAAACCCATTATATTTCCATGGGTTATTTATGTTATGATTTTGAAATTTTATAAAATACATTTTCTTTTTATGGGTTTTTTATGATGTGATGATTTTTTTTAAGTGGTTAATAAATGTATGGAATATGATAAGGGAGGAACCTATATATACCTCTAATGAATGTGGTAAAGTATTATTTCTCATGAGATAGAATTTTTATGTGAACAAGATAGAAATTATTTAGGTTCACAAAGGGTTAGTCTAATGGTGTTTATCTCTGCTCATAATTTTATTAGTGAATAGGTTGGCTGGTATCCAGGTTCAAAAATATAAGAAATCCAATGTTTATGATTGTGCTTCTTTATTTACTATGGTTCATGGATCATGTTATTTTATTCATGTTTTACTTTATCATTTCATGGTAAAAATATTATAATTTAATATGTTATGTATATATTTCATGTTTATGGTTAACACTTATTGATTTATGTTTATTTTAAATCATATATTTTTCATTATTCATGTTTTCTCACATATTTATGTTCTGATCATTATATCATTTTTTTTATTCCTTACTGAGTGTTTGAGATTTCCCCTTCTTATTTTTTCCCTTCCCAAATACTTGAATTAAATTATGTCCCATGTAATGCCTAAGAGTGGATTTATATTATGAAGAAATTATCATAGTATGTGAAATAAGTGTTTTTATGTTTCAAGTCTCCAAGAAACAAAAACTTTAGGTCCTGGGTTATACAAATATTTATGGATATAATAATTAAACCATGTTATAAATGTATTATTTATGTATTCTTATCTTGGGTTACTTTAATGATAATTATTTTAACTAAATGATGATCCATTTATGAATCAAGGCCGTAATTAAATCATGGAATTATTATTTTTTCCATGTTTCTATAAGAGGTTAGTGGGTGTTCTATAGTTTTATGACTAAAATAAGTTATAACATATGGAAAATGTTTATTAGGCTTATTTTTATTTAATACTATATTAAAAGAAACTAAAAAATATTCAATCAAAGTAGTAACTATAGTTCTAGAGAATAATATCTACTAATGTTGATCAATAGGATTCTTAGACCAATTAAAAGTACATATACTGATAAGGTATTGAAGAATAAAAGTTGGAACAATTCAAGAGGGAATTAATTCCTATGTATCATAGAATAAATCAATCTAAGATGACATATATAAAACATAATAAGAGATTAAAATGGTAAATAGAACTTGATATGATTCAGTGATGTTTTATATCATATATGTAAATATATTTAATAGATTTGATATTTCCAATTTATAAATTATGCTAGTAAAATATCAATTAATTCTTGGAGAACGTAATTAGTAATAGTCCAAATTATCTATTAGTACTTGAGAAAGTACAGGGAATATCTACCTGGTACTTAGAGAGAAAGGAACAATAGTTATCAAGGGTATATAAAACTATTATTCATATATATCAATTTATTTGATATCATAGTTAGGATAAGGTAATGATAAATATAATCTCATTAAAGCTAGTGTTATCCATATCTATAAATACTGAGTGTGTTTTGGCTTCTGATATAGCTAAACAAGTATTTAAACTACATAATGATTTGTTACAATTCTTGGAATCATACATAAAAAGGTAAAGTATTGTCATAATATAAATTATGATAATATTATGATAATGATACTATATAAGATTTAAAGGTAATTATGGATGAAAAAATGGATATACTTAGGGATATCATCTATTTGGGGAGTTTTACTTAAGGAGGTGAAGTCAATCATATATAAGTATTCATGTAAGGAAACATAGAATTATAAATGAATAATTTCATAACTTGATAGAAGTATAGTCTTATCATGTGAGATCTAATAGATTAATGGTTAGAAAGTTATCTCTAGTGAAAGTGTGAGTTTTGTAAAAGTTAGTTCCCTAGACCCAACTTGAGCACTAATTTTTTCTTACAATATCATGTATATAGAGATTTGTAAATGATGTTATCTTACCAGAATAGTGTTATTAATTATGCATAAAATATTTATATGGTAATTTTCATATATTATTTATCATATCAAAAGGTTATAGTAGTTCCCAACTATAATGAGAAACTTGAGATATTATGAAAGTAATCATAAACATATGTCATGAGGTCTAGATAATTTATACTAAAAAGTCATAGATGATGTTTATATATTAGGTTTTGGGGGATAATAATCGTTGAAAATTCTTCACATGATGTTTACGCTTGGTGATATCAAGTAGAAGAGATCATGAGGACCAACCTACCAATAGAAACACTGCATGTTTTAGGTATCATTGGTTGTGTATATCAAAGAACATGGGTATCAGTCTCTTAACTTGAGATAATTATCAATGTTTTTCATTTGATCATTTAATTTGATGTAATATAAAAACTATTAAATATATATTATCATGAGGTATCTTGGGTAGGGTTCGCCATTAGTGTTATAGTATTGATTGAATGATCAAGATAGGATTTTACAATTCCAAAATGAAGAAGATATATTTGTTTACTTAACTAGGATGGTAGTGCCTATACAAAATCCATGAACATAGTGTATAAAGGAAATTCTATCCAATAATATATAATAAATATAATGAATCATTAAGGTATTATGACACAAATTATGTATCTTTCTTTAAGAGATATTATGATACAAATAAATTAGATTTTATAGTGAATATTCATATAAGGTTGTAATAGATAAGGATTTTGGACATTTCCTTAGGGGAAATTATGTGAATCTACATACTTCTCTTGGTCTATGAGTATGATTATTTTCTATTGAGATAAGGTTCTAAAGGGTCACATGCAAATTTTATCCATAAGTTGCACCAATTTGAATAAATTGATGTTTAGGATGAAGTGGGGCCCATTTTTATGGGTCGGTGAAGGTATGAGTGTGAACAATAAAAAGTAAAATAATTCAATTATATTATTAATTTTTAGAATAATGGTTATTAAATTTATTTCTTAGGGTATTAACAGGTTATTTAATTATAAATTTTAATATGAGAAAATATTATTTTTCTATTGGACATTTCATGTTCAAGGTTCCTTAAATAATTATGGAAGCTAATGGTATGATTTAATGGTTGTTATTTTATCATGTGACACATTAAAGTGTTAAAAGTGAGTGATAAAATGTTCATGGATTTTATTTAAAGTTTGATTAATTTATAATTGTGGATAATGGTCTAAAACTAAGGTTATAACTTTGCAATGAACAAAGTGCAATTTTGGAAAGTGTAACCTAAGTATTTAATGAAATTTAGAATCATGAATAGTTAAATATCTCATTTTCACTAATTTTAGAGTCATTCAGTCACTCTATCAATTTTATAGAGAAAATAGAAAGAATAACAAGATCCAATCTATCTTATATCCATGGATCGATTCTACATTATTTCCATGGTCTAATGTAAATCATAAGTGTATTTGATTATATATGATATAATCCAAATATTAAATAAAAATTCACCATTATATTTTTGGAACATGTTTCTATGATCTAGAGGGATCCACTCTTTGATCCTTCAATCTATGTTGATCTGAATATGAGCATAGCACACTAGGATTTCACTATCCACCTAATTACTATTTTAATTTTTTCCTTCATGCTTAAATTAATTGCAAAAGATCCTTATAATTAATTGTGTATTAAAATTTATAATCATATGTATTATGATAAATTTAGTGTCAAAAACATTTTAAGTTTACCAATTTTGATGTTTTTTCAATGTAGCATCCTGCCCCGGATGCCATGAAACAGTTCCCTAAGATGATGGGCCACAAGACATCAATCGTGCCTCCTTGAACAGAAGAGGATTTTGAATAGTAGTGATGTCCTATGGTGTTTTTTTGGAAAGATTATTCCCTCATAGGTCAAAGTGTAGTTCTGAAAGATGTAAAGAATAAGAAATAGTATAAGAAGACACTAAAATAATGGACCAGTAACCCACTGTAGTGGAAGTAGTAATAAAAAATAAATAAAATAAATAAATAATTGGAATAAATAAAATAGATTTAATGATAATGATTCTCAAGTATCTATAAAAAATGAGTGTTTAAGGTATAGAGGATATAGGCAAATACTACACGCAATAAAAAATACCAAAAAGACCAAAAACTTCTACAACTACCATCTTGAGCATAGTCTCAACCCTATGTTCTCATACTCCATCCTAGAAATATAAATCAATCATCAGAAGATAGATTCTTTCATTTATCAATACCTACAATTATGAACTCTTATTGGTTCCCAAAGGTGACCAAATAAGGGTGTGAGATATAATCTTAGTAGGCCACTACCAATGGTGTCTAGATCAATATATTTCATTAAATATATAAATGATAATTGTTCCATAAATGATAATTGCATGGAAATAAGTAAATCAATAAATACTTCATTTTGGATTCTTAAATGGACACCCATCTAATACCACCATATTCGGCCTAAGCCATATGTCTGAACCAATAGATCCTACATATCAATAATAAGTTGTGTACAAGGGTCATCATAAATAAGGCATCAGGTGTGGACCAACCCCAAGATTTTACATAGGCTTGGTGGATGCATCCCTAGAACAAAAATTAGTCATACTCATCATTTAAATAAAAGTAATCACATAAAATTCAAATAATAAAACCATAAAATCCAGTATTTTATCCTGATCCCATCTAAGGCAATACATAAAGGAATCCAAAGGGTCACTATAGGATCCTATGATATAACCAATACCACAAATTCCATCTAAGGTGACTCGTAATGACATCTGTCATATCACTCTTGGAATGGTAACCTTTGATACTATCCTGGGTATCTCACATAGGGGGTTGGGTATCACTAAAGGAATGGCATATCCATCTTTCTAATGGGTCTCTCCATAGTTTATCCACTAGGGAACCAGTATCACTCAAGAGTAAAAGTAATCTTCCTAGAGATATCATGCAAGGAAATAAAAGTTTTTCTCTAAACACAAAAAGTAGAAACATCATGAAGCATGGAGAGTCCATCCATGACATCCTTAATTTGGGACTCGTGTTTGTTCCTGGCCCATGAGAAACCAAGGCATGGAATTTACAATCACACATCATCATCAAGTAATTTCAACATCACATTCCAAAAAACTATCGAAGCAATTTATTCAAGACCAACAATCAAATCATAATGCATTAATCACATGAAAATATGATGTAATCAAATCATAAGGCACAAAGAACATGGTATAAGATATAATCATAAATAATAAGGCATTGTATTTGTGTCGTTCAACCAATTTATCTCAATTCATTTCATTCAAGGAGTTTAATCATGGTATGAAGCATACGGTTCATGGCATACATCATAATCAATAAAGAATACAAATCATATGGCATCGAGCTTAAGGTCTATACTCATGTCCTACAATTCATCTCAATTCAATTTATAAATTTATGGAATTTATCATAGGTGAAACACACACACACATGGTGGTTAATAACTCATGGTAAGTGTAACTAGGAAATTTAAGGTTGGCACACTGAAGGGGTGTCTCCTGATAATTCAAAAACCCCAAAGATAGGTTTCATCGTAAGATAAGGTAAAAATTGACATAAGAACCCAATTAAGTTAATTTATTAAAAATATTTTAGGATTCACTAGAATTGTACAGTTTACATCATAATACTGAACCCATTAAAAAGAAACGAAATAATCAGGGAAGACCTATACCACCTACCTTGGTGTAGTAACACTTCTCTCGTCCTTTATTGATGATTAAATAGAGATATAATGAGAGTTATCAAAGAAATATTCAAATTCCCTAAAAATGGGGAAAATTAGGTTGTACCTAAAAAACATAGTATATAATGAGAGTAACTAGGAATAGGAGGGAGAGGATTTTAGATCTTATTAATAGCTTTCTAATGGATTCTACAACAAGTGATTTGGATGATGAATGAAAAGATATCAAAAAACCCTATAAAGATAATATAAGGATCTTCATGTTTGAGGAGGAGGGGATACCCATTGTAAATGAGAGGTAGAAGATAGGGGTCAGGTAAAACATGTCATTAAGGGAAAAATGAAAATTTTTCCCACCCATATAGGGGCGCGCTATTTGGCCGCATGGTTGGCCAAACCATGCGCCAACTGTGTGAATGGACTCTATGTAAGAGGCTTGAAACACTACATGGTCATACACCTGGGGTTGTATGGTTGTAGAAAAACCATGTGGTCCCCAACACCCCACTATCTCAAGCTACAGGGTTTAGGGAAACTATGTGATTTGGGCTAGTCTTCCTCTTCATATTTTGGGGTTTCGAACTCAAAATGAACCCCCAAAATCCCTAAATACCTCCACAACATCCTTTGGAAACATTATTAGGTCCAAAAATGTGAATTTAAACTGAAAACTAATGGTCCATACCTTTGAGAAAAGTTGGGATGTAACAAACTCCCCTTCATAAAGCAACCCATCCCCAAGTTTCCCTTCCAAGGGTGGTAAAATTTTGTATGAGAAATTTTCTAGCCATTTCTTGTGTACATAGAACTCCCACTCCTAGGTATCATCATGCATGTTCCTGTGCTACTGTAGCACCCAGACTAGGGGAATTGACCTGCCTTGGAGAACCTTCATGCTCTGATCAATGATGTGTATTAGATTATCCTTGATAGATATATCTTTCTCCATATCTATATCCTTTGGGTAAAATGAATGAGACGGGACATCATGATACCATCGAAGCTATGATACATGGAATATGTCATGCATTTCATGGTACCTTTGAGTTAACTACACCTGATTTTCTATTATCCCTACTCTCTCTACTATCTCAGAAGTCATGACATATTGAGGCGATAGCTTTACCTACCTTAGGATTCATATATTACTCAATCTAGGTGATATGTGTAGAAATAATTGATGTCCCACCTCAAACTCCAAAGGTCTAAAATAACCATTGGTATAATACTTCTTCCTAGAATGAGTTTCATCCATAAACTCTTTAATTAGATGAAATTTCTTAGAAGTCTCATGAATGAGACGAGGACCAAGTAGAGTTGTCACACCTGCCTCTATCCATCACAGAGGTAAATGACACGGACTACCATAAAGGGAATCATATGGAACCATATAAACTTTTTCCTAAAAATTGATGTTATAGGAAAACTAAACAATAGGAATATGATTTTTCCATGATCCTCTAAAATCAAGGATGTAGGCCCAAATCATATACTCTAACACCTGAATCATCCAATTAGACTGCCCATCGGTCTGAGGTTGATATGAAATACTCAAGAGCACCTATGATCCCATTTCCTTTTACAGCCCTTTCTAGAACTATGAGGTAAACTATGTGTCTCAGTTCGAAATGAAAAAATAGCGTACACTGTGAAGGTGATCAATGTTCCATATATAAATCCTCCCATGATCATCAATAGAGAAGGTCTCCCTTATTAGTAGGAAGTGTGAAACCTTGGTCAACCTATCAACGATCACACATACTGTATCGCTTCCTTGAGGGGATATTAGTAATCCTATCATGAAATCTAATGTGATTTCATTCCATTTCAACTCAAAAATGGATATAGGTTATAGGAGCCCAGTAGGTCGCAGGTTCTCTACCATCACCTGCTGATAGGTGGAACACATTGTGATGAAACCTACAATCTTTATCTTGATGCCTGGAAACTAATACTGACGACGCATGTATCTATATATCTTGGTAAGCCCATAATGAACTACCCAAATAGAGGGATGATATTCCCACATAAACTCTTTCCGTATATTAGAAGGAAAGAAAACACACCAATGGTATAGTAGATTTTTATCCTCATCAACTACCCAACTAGGAGGTGGGTTCTCAGCCATGATGCTCTCCCTCAAGATGAGGCCCTCAGAATGTGAGACCTTCCTCATCTAGACTCACTCTAGAAGGGAGGATATCACTACTAAAGATGCTAAAATAGGTTCCCATATTTTTCAAGAACCTCCATGTCCATCTTAGAGAAAACTCCATTAGTTTTCACTCAGCGCTGGTCTCTTGACAACTTGTTCCTAAGTCTTCCAACTTAGGGCATCAAACAAAGCATTACCCCTTTCGAGTGTATAAGAAATCTCAAAGTCAAATAACTACAGGTATTCTACCCACTAGATCTACATAATATTTAATTATCATTGTGTGGATATGTATTTGATAATTTGTTCATCTGTTTAAACAATGAACCGCTCACCCAATAGATAGTGCCTCCAATAGTATAGATCATGAACCATGACTGATAGCTAGAGATCATGTGTAAGGTAATTCCTCTCATGTGGCCTCATCTAGAGGGAACCATATTCCATGAATTGATCACCCTATATCATATATTAACCTTTTCTGATCCCTAAAGAATCATAGTAAATAGTATATCCCCTGCCCAGCTCTGGAAGAATTAGGATCGGTAACAAATTCAGTCTTTCCTTTATCTCCTTAAAGGTTGTCTCCCAATATTCATACTAGAGGACCTTCAAAGCCTTATTATTTAGGCCCATGAGAGGTTCTTCTAAGTGGGATAAGTTTTGGATGAACCATATGTAATATCCATCCATCCCGAAGAAGCTAAATATATCAAACACATTCTTGTGATGCTCTGAGGAAACCATGACACTTACTATCTCTAGGTCAACAGATACACCATCCTCTGAAATGATATGACTAAAAAATTAACTTTACTAATCCAAAAGTGGAATTTTATGAGATTCTCATATAGTCTGTGCTCTCTCAGTATATTCATCATAATATCAAGATGCTTTTCATGGTCTTTCTTGGTGCAATAATACACTAAGATGTCGTCTATGAATACCACCACAAATGAATCATGATACTGGCAGAGAACGTGATTCATTATAGCCATAAATATTTGTGTCATGTTCTTCAAGATGAAAGACATAACCAAATACTCATATAGGCTTTACCTGCTTTGGTACAATGTATGTGGTATGTTAAATAGCCTCCCACAAACCCTATGGTAGCCTAAACTAAAATCGATCCTAGAGAAAATGGTTGCTCCTCATATCGAGTTGAACATGTCATCTATATGAGGAAGTGGATATTGGTTATTCATTGTAATCTAGTTCAGTCAGTGGTAATCGATGCAAAATATGAGGTTACCTTCCTCCTTCTTGGTAAAAAGGATAGGTGAACCTCATTGTGATGTACTTTGTTGGATAAAAACTTTTCCCTCTAAATCTTCAAACTTCTTCTTGAGCTCCTAGAGCTCTATAGGTACCATATTATAGGGAGTAATGGACATTGGTTCCACTCCTGGAACTACCTCAATGGTGAACTCAACCTATCTATTAAGACATAATCTTGAGAAATATTCATAGAATACATCCCTGAAACGATCCACCACATGAGTGAATTACAAAAGTTGAATTCCCTTCCATCTCATAAAGAGAATCACCATCTGGGTTATCACCTTACCCATCCCAGTACGCTCTGGTCCATCTAGACCATCCTAGATATCTCATTCACCCTTATGAAAATACATGCCGCTCTCAGGTGATGTAAAATAGACGTGGTGATGATAGCAATCCATGTGGGCTTGATAAGGCATAATCCATCCCATTCTGAGAATAAAATTGAATTCGGTCAAATCATGGATAAAGAAATTCCATAAGAAGTGATACCCACCTATCTCAAGGTGAACTACTTTCATTGGCATATACCCTCTACTCAAACTCCTAAAGGTGTTCCAATAGTCATAACTTCACTATATTACTCTATTACTAGGCCTAGACTCCCCATAGTTTTAGTAAATAGAAATTAATGGGATGAAACTGTATCAAAAAGGGAAAAAACTAAAGTAGAAGATACTAGAATAGTATCTATAACCATATATGGACCTGGAATATTCTCCTCAGGCATCATATGCACTACATAAATATGTCATGAACAGTGACCCTGAGATGATACATTATTAGACTGGGCATGTCCACTCTACTGATGTTGAAGCTCTGAGACCTAACTGCCTCATCCATGACTACTTCCTCTTCTAGATCGATCGGTAGAAGAAAAACTCTCTTCTTGACATGGATTCATGGATCATATACTTGATATTGGTGTCAATACGGATCCTCTCTTACTATACAAGGTAGTAAAATATCGACAGAATCACTTAAGGTGACTCATATTGTTGGAAGCTCTATACTTGATAGGGTTCCTCATGAACTAAGGCTTCTTATGGCCTAGCCCACCACACTAGTGACACACCATATAAATGTCAGTGTGTGTCACCTGGATATAACTTTCTCCAAATTCATCCTCAAAACAGTGCTTCCTACTTCCATATGAACTATCACCCTTCCTCAGAACCTCACTACCCTAACTCACATTGGCATCTTTTCCTCAGATTATATTATATAAATAGGTAGTAGTTCACTATCTCTATAATAGTATCTAACTGGAATATGTTAATCTATGAATGGATATTATACACAAACCCATCCTCAAAACTCCTCACATTCATCAACTTTTTATTGTTCATAGTGGGAGATAAACACTGGATCTTAGTGAATAGAGAAGAAAACTCTATCTTGGTCATAGTTCCCTAGTGAAGATACATGAACTCCCTATCATAGTTCTCTCTCAAAGTCTATATAATGAAGGGATCATAAAATATTTTCTATAAGTTTTCCCAAACCATACCTCGATGACGCCCAACCTAATATATTATATCCCACCAATGTTTTGAAGAATCATATAACATGTACCTAGCGATCTTGACCCTCCACTATAGAGGATACTCAAGATGGTAGAAGATTTCCACCATGGATTGTAACCATGAATCAGTATCTTGAGGTATTCTATACTCTGAGAATGTGGGAGGATGCTACTGTTGAAAGTCCCGAATCAACTCTTCCATAATCAGGGCAGGTAAGGGAGCACCCTGAATGGATTGAATCACCCAGAAGAAACTATCATCAAACTAATAATCTACATTCAATGGAAGACCTGGAGTAGGTACCTCAGATGGAACTATAGTAGTTACTATGGGTGGATCAAGTCCTACCACCTATGAAGTATGTTCGTCACCACTTTCTTGTCATACAATATGAGGATTTTGTGGTGGCATAGCTTTACAATTTTACAATCACACTCCTTGGATAAGATTTATAACAGATAGGGAAAGCGGTAAAGGAAAAAAACATGTACAGGGACTTTTTATTACATGAAATAACCCTTAGAATGCTTCTGTAGATGGGTCTATGTGGTAAGAAAAGTCATAGAATGATCACAAGAGACATGGCCCACTGCCCACTATGAAGGCGAGGTCTGGGTCAAGGTCTCATATAGCATAGGTGAGGTACCATTATATAGAAGGTTAAAGGCAAGGTACAGAGGAAAACACCCTTTAAATTGGTTTTAACATCATGCATAATGGTAACTTTTTATTTCTAAGATTTTATTTATTTATGTTCATTTTTTTATTTAGATGTAAACATCACATCCCAGTTAATTATGTCACCAAATTCCAAATTCATAGGGACCCATCCTCCTTATAAATTGATTTTGTAATATCAATTTACTATGGAATGTCTTTCTTGTCCTGTATAAGGAAATAACATGTCATTCATGGTGACTTTTTTATTTAGTTTCCTCCTCAATTTTGAGAGGTAATTTCCAACTAAATTTCCCTTATCATTAATAAGTCAAAACAACCAACACATAATAATTGTTTAATTAAGTTTTCATCATAAATATATGTGGTAAAACACCATTTAGATTGATTTGGGAACTTTAATTTAACTAATTAGGTCATTATGCAAGAAACAATGGCACACTACAAGGCATAACAAAAAAATAACATACAGAAATCACATGAAAAATCGGAAATGCATGTTGATAAATATATATAGAATGGAATAATTCATGAAATTTATATCTTATGGTTCCTCGAATTATTCGTGATTTATACACCCTCATCTCATTGAGACAAAGAAGAAGATATCACATGAATATAATAACAACGCAAAACAAGTGTGTCACCCAAAAGTAAAATCCGTGAAGCATTAAAAGGGAAACCAGCAACACCATTTACCTATCCTAGGTAATTTGGGTTTCCCCAATTCATGGGTTAGATACTCCCATGCATAGGCTCATTAAAAAATTCTAATATCTAAGTCTCCTATCTAAACCCAAATAGTAAGACAAAAAGGGGAAATCCTTTGATACCACTTTGTAGTGTCCCTCCCTAGATTCCACATAGTGGTGTACCAATATGGTTGGTTACATGACCTCAAGCACACCTCCCTGAATGCTAGAGGATTCCAAATAATAGTGAGATCCTAGAGAGTGTCTATGTGAATAATATGCCCTCATAGGCTAGAGTGTGGCACATAAATATGTAAAGAGTAAGAAAAAGAAAAAGAATACACTAAATGATAGGACCAATAACCCACCATAGAGTAAGGAATAATAATAAATCCAAAAAATCAATAAATAACTAGCATAAGAAAAAATAAAATATATATAATGATAAAGATTCTCAAGTAGATATTAAAAATGAGTGTGTAGAGGACAGGGTATACAGTCATTTACTACATGCTATTAAAAAATACCAAAAAGTCCAAAAACTACTACAACTAGCATCTCAAGGATAGGCTTGGTCTTTTCCCCCATACTTTATCATAGAACTATAAATCATACATCAAACGTTGGCTACTTACCTTTATCAATACATTCAGTCATGAATTTTTCTTGGGTAACAAAGGTATCCCAAGTAGGGTGTGAGATATAATCCAAGTATACCACCATAAACAATGTCTAGATCAATATATTTCAAGAAATATATAAATGATCAGCGTTCCATAAATGATAAATATTGGGTAATAAATAAATAAATAAATACTTTGGTTTGGGTTTCTAAGTGGACACCTAACCAATACCACTAGCTTCGGAAAATCCGTATGTGTCTACTAAGTGATCCTGCATATTAGTAATAAGGTGTTTACATGGGTCATCACAAAAAAGGAATAAAGTTTGGGCTGACCTCAAGCTTTTTATTAGTCTTGGTGGGCATGTTCCTAAAAAAATTTGGCATTCTCATCATTTAAATAAAATACACCACAAAAAAATTAAAACAAGAAAACCATCAAATCTTTTATTGAATCCTGATCCCATCCAAGGTGATCCATAAAGTAACCCCAAGTTTCTCTGTATGATCCTCTGATATAACCAATACCATAGATTATATCCATGGAGACCCATAATGACATCCCTCATATCACTCTTTGCATGGTAACCTCTAATCCCAGCCCAAATATCTCACATAGGGGAACGAGTATCACCTGAGTTGTGGAATAACCATCTTCCCAACAGGTCCATCCATGGTTTCTCCACTTGGGAAATAGTGTCACTCAAGAGTAAAAGTAATCTGCCTAGAGATCCCATAAAAGGTAATCCAAGTGTTTCTCCCGACGTGTCAAGTAGAACCATCATGAATCATGGTGAGTCCATACATGGAATCCTTAAGTCGGGAAATATGTTTGATCTTTTCCCATAAGTATCCAAGTCAAATCATTTATAATAACACAACATCATCAATTCATTTCAACATCACATGCAAACAAGATATCCAAGTAATTTATTCAAGCCCAACAATCAAGGCATAATGCATTAATCACAATACACTAAGATGTAAGAAAGGTATAAAGCACAAGGTACATGTTATAATACATAAGAATAAATTATAAGTCATTTTATTTGTGTTTTTCAACCAATTTAACTCAATTAATTTCATTCAAGGATTTTAACCTTGTCGTGAATCATAAGGTGCGTGGAATAAATCATAATCAATGAAGAATACAAAGCATGGGGAACCAAGATTAATGTCCCTACTCATGGATTTCAATTCATCTCAATTCTATTTATAAATTTAATACATTTATCATAGTTGAAACACACAAACACATGGTGTTTAACAACTCATGGAAAGGGAAACTAGGCCGTTTAAGGTGGGAACATTCAATGGGTGTCTCCCAATAAGGAGAACACCCTAAATATGGGTTTCCTTGTAAGATAAGGTCATAATTGACATGAGAAACTAATTATAATAATTTATTAAACATATTTTAGGTGTTTTTAGAAGGGTCTAGTGCACGCCACAATAGCACACCCATTAAAAAGCAACGAAACAATTAAGAAATTCCTAGATCACCTACCTTGGTGTAGTAGTGCTAGAATCATAGTTATAGAATAAATCATCAAATTTATTGAAAATGGGGCAAATGATTTCACACATAAAAGAACATTAGAGAATAATAGAAACCAAAAATAGAATGGGTAGGATCGTAGAGTTTACCAAGCACTTTCCAATGGATTCAATGATGAGAGATTTGGATGATGAATAGAGGAGATATCAAAAACCATATGAAGATTGTATAATGTGAGTCATCTATGAGGATGAGGGAATACCCACTGAAAATGAGAGGGAGAAGAGAGGGGTAAGGTAGAACATTTCATTAAGGAAAAATGTGAATTTTTCCTTCCCAAACTGGGGCGCACGGTTGGCCAAACTGTGCACCAACCGTGTTAATAGCCTCTATCCAAGAGGAGTGAAACACTGCTTAATCATGAACCTCAGGGCACAAATTTAAAGAAAAACCATGCGTCACCCCACACCCTACTATCTCAATCTGCACAAATTTTTTAAATCATGTGGGGTGGGCATCACGGTTTCTCCTAACTGTGTGGCTCATTCTACCTCTTCAAATTTCAAGGCTCTAGGATTCGAATGGGGCCCATACACCCCCAAGACCTCCACGGATTCCTTAGTAAACATTATTAGGGACAAATAAAGGAATTTAAGATGAAAAATAATGGTCCTTACCTTTGAGAAGATTTAGTACATTACACACTACATGCAATGTCCCTTCAAAATCCTACTATAAAACCCTTCTTATGATTTCTTTCTAGGGTTAACAGTACTTGTTTTTGAAATGAAACTAGATCGAGAGAGTGGAGAGGGAAAAATCTTGGAAGATATGGAATTTAATTAAATGAATGAGAAAGGTTCCATGAAGACATTTATGATTGGATCATGTGGAAATAATGAACAAAACCATGGTTCCAATGACAGATTGAAGTGACTGTCAGTATACCAGGAGGTAGAGATTTTTTACTTTGAATTTTCCTCATTCTTCATGTTTATTGTTTATCATAATTTTATTCATATATTAATACACCTTGATATTGTTTTGATTTTTCTTTTAGATTTCATCTCTCGAGCTATAGGTATTTATTCACACAATGATTACCTACCACATCCTCCACCCCTTCTTCATCACTGTGTTATCCTTCTTCAAAGACTTATTATTGTTTTCATGTATATTTGATGTGTGATTTGAATGATTTATTTGTTTAATATTATTCACACCAGTCATAATTTATTATATTCCACGTCTTCCCTTACATGGTGAATTATCACCAACAAACTTATCTTTAACTGGGGTTTGACTTCAAGATGATCGGGATGGTGGAACAGCATATGCCTGATAGTGATGGGATTGTTCTAGGAATAAAAGTGGTGTAAGGATGACTTCAGGAATCACGTCATAAATTTTGGAATAGTGAAACAATATGATGACATGTAATAAAGAAGGTTGTGATGGATCAAACACTAGAAGGGACCCCTGGTGGTCCTTGGAAATGATGGGTGGTTCCATAATGCAACTGGAAAATATTTAGGGTGGTGAAGACATGAAAATTAGAAGAATTTATAAATTTGGGTGAAGAACATGAATACATGGTGTTTAATTAAAAGTACCATATGTTGTGTACCTTTATGGATGAATCCTTGGGTTTTTGGAAGATTATAAATATCACACAGCATGTGGTGTGGGTTCACACACTGTGTAGATTAAGTCATTCAGGTGAGTACATGCCCTATCTCATGGAACCTAGTTATAGTACACATCATATATGGCCTACACAACATGACTCATGAAGTATTACATGCCCACAATGACATTTTTGGACCACACAACGAATATCTATGGAGACACTTTATATAGTCAGGGACTACACAGCTTAGTTGGCTAGCGATACTCACTAAGTGCTCACATGGTTATCACACATCATGTACCACCTTGAACATTCCTTTTACCCCAAAATGTAATGGACTCATATATTATGGATACATATCAAATACCCTATTGTTTCCATGAACAATTTACATCATTAAATACATCTTGTTAGTTGACTTTTCATTCCATGTGAAGAGTATACTAGACGACCCCTAAGGGGTTATACATCATGTACCCCCAAGGTACATGTCATATACTTTTCCAGACTTAATAACTCTTTATCCTTGCTCAGAAATAAAATTTTGATGCCTCATTAGTCCATCCTAAGTATTTTTTTCATATAAAACATGATAGTAAACTTATATTCAGTATTAGAGGTGTGACTCGAGGTGATATGAGAAGTTTAGTCACAATATATCTATAGGGATAATTTCAGTGATCGAGTGTGGTGATTAGAATGTTCATGGGGTTAGGTAATCCCTCTTATGTTTTGTACTACTCGACATGGAATAGTTCCCCATATTACTAATATATTTTGGTACTCCCACATCTATTATGTTTTAAACGAGGTTCAGGTCAAGAACCCCCTCATTTTTATTGCACTACTTGATGAGACGTAGGTCTTCCACTATAGTTTTTATGAGGTTACAAGGGTTTACTCATGCTTGGGTGGTATGATGGTAGGGTTTAGTGATCCCTTGTATGACATATATCCTTGGATGTGGTGTGTATTCCTCTATAGTTTCTAGAATTTTGAGACATTATTGGTGGATAGTATGGTGTAGTACTTCCCCAACCAATGTGAATACTTCAAAAATGAGTGGGTCCCACTAACTAGATTATTGTGGTGGTGTAAATTAAGGGTTGAGTGGATTAGATTATTTTAAGACTATCACTCCTCAAGATCCTTGTGTTTTCCATTAAGATATGATGTATAACTGGCCTATTGAATTTAGGATTTTTGGGATTTTTGGTTCTCCAAGAATCCCTAGTTTCTTATGAGATACTAGCTTATAGGATTAGTTCTGGAGTTACTAAGGTTTCTTTGTATCCTTTATACTTATAATTATATATATTATATAGATCTTTCATTTTTTTCCTTTTGTTTACACCCCCATACTATGAGTTTTTAGTTGGTTGGTTGTTTTATCATTCCTTTATAGTTTCAAGGAATCATTTATGGTATGATTATACTCTCCCCTTATTGGGATTTGTTCCCACACATGTTTTTTAATTATAGATGAATCGCATTTTGGAGATGGTCTTGGTGAACATGGAGATGGTGTGGCTTATTTAGGGATAATTCTTGGTGATATTTGATAGATCATGGTAGATCATGGTCGTTCATGATGGTGGCAGGGACCATTGTGGCTGGAGATCAATCTAGGAGTATATACAGTGAGTTGAATCTTTCCATTGTCTCATGTCTATTATATTTAGAGGCTTATTGGATGTAAAATTTCTTTTTTATTTTCCTATGTGTAATTTTTATTTCATTTCATGTCTCGTTATTGTATTATATATAGTTCGATTGTTTATATATATATATATATATATATATTATTAGTGTTTCTGGTTATTTTTGTGCATTAGAGATATGTGTCTATTGCAAGTTGATATAGGCCAAGGCCTCCAATATTTTTTGATATTCCTTATTAGTTTTACTCAACATCCCCTGTCTAATTGGGGGTGGTCTTGGGATGGAACACTTATCTTACTGCTAGCCCAAGCAGGGCCCCGGTGTGCCAGTTTATGTCAAAGTGGTATCAGAGTTAGGTTTAAGTCCTAGGGATAAAGTTTTGAGTTAGTATTCATGTGAGGAATAGTTTGGGAATTTAGATCAGTGGTGTCATGTGCGTCATGAGCTTGGTTATTAGACTAGAGAGACTATTTTAGGTTTAGTGTCCAAAATATAATTTCTTTAGGACTCTGATAACCTGTTAGTCGAACTAGATCTCTTGGACATTGATTATAGGGTATAGGAAAGTGGGTTCTTGTGTCATATAATAGTTGGTTATGATGTATCAGGTCCTTGATGTGTCAAATAATCTAGAAATTCTCAAATCCTTATGGAATCATCCTATAAAATAAAGGGTGATACCTGCTAATATCCAGTTTGTGTGCACATTTAGGTTCATTATGAGATCATTGATTTTATTAGGCATCTCATTGTTGGTCAGTGATCAATGAGGCATTGTTTTTTAGAAATAATTGAGAGATATACATTCCTCAGGATCTGATTCAGTTTATCTACTTTTGTTCTTAATTCAATTCATCTTTTAGATAATGTGGTAGTTTCTAAAGAGTTGTACAAGACTACATATGTGCTAGATATGTTGTGTGTATATGATGACTAAGGAAAGACCGATCCTTGGAAAACGAATGTTTTTTTTGAGTTTGAAGATCATTTTTTCACTAGGTTAAGACCTTCACTAAATAGGTTATGATTCTTGAATTAAGAACACTACTCAACATAGTAGGCTATTATTATATGATTTTTTTATCAAGCTCAAGATAGGACTGCTCTACCATGGTTAGAGTTTGATCCCTTATTCAGGCTGTAGTTTTATCTGAGGATGTTGGACCATCCAGAGGGAAGAACAACTGTGTTTGAGTACACATCAAGGAAAAAGGACATCATGATGTTTCCACTATACATGATTCATAGTTAAATTATTTTCCTTATTAGTTTGCGTATATACTTTAAAGAAATTTTTTTTGAGTTTTTTTAGTGTTTTCTTACAGAACCACCTATGCCAGAGTCCCCCAAAAAAGATTTAGTAGTTTAGAATTATTCATGGGGATTCACCCAGTATGAGGAGGTAGGTTATCATTTCACCTAAATATAGACAAAGAACTTATATGGATGGATGTTTATGTTAGGGATAGTTTTGATATTAGAAACCTCCCTTTTGAAGGCTTCACTACCTACCAAGAATTTATTTTGTGGATGATTTAATGGAGTGATATTATTCAATGATTAATGATGTATTAATCCACTCCCAAAATAACTACATTAGGTTATTTTCTATAATGCATAGTGTGTTGGTAGTCTAAGATATGGGGGGATGAGAACAATGGATGGATATGGTCAGGAATCAATGGGTGAAATTTATAGTAAAATTCATTTACCCTCTTTTTGTAATCTCATACTATATGTTTCAAGAATGATTTAATATTATATATCCTATTTTAAGGGTTTAGAGTTTCTATTGGAACCCATAGTGAGACCCTTGTCAGCTATAGAGCTTCCACTGATGGTGACCATATTTCAATCACCCCTTCTAGTGAAGTGAGTTTTTCCTTAGTAGAGAAAGAGGTCTTTCAATATATTCCTTCATAGAAGATAATATATATAGTGGTAATTACCTTGATATATATTGTTTAACAATTCTTGTATTATGTGATGATATACAGTAGGGTAAGTAAAGTAGGGATCACCCCTAACCGTTGGTGGGATACCCTTAGGTGAAGTGAGTGGATCCCACCCTAAAGAAGTTGTGTTCAGATACCCATCAAATGGAAAAGAATAATGTGTGTGATCTATTCATAGATGATAATTCACTTCCCATAAATGTAGAGGAATGAACAAATGATTCTGATGAGTGACCCATAGTTTCTTCTCAGCAGGAGGCTAATATATGCATTGTCGTACACTCCATAGATAAAATTAAAGCATTGTTGAGTGGGATTATGAGCTTCCTTATGGTTTTTATAGAGAACCAGAACCAAACATTTCCTTGTGTTGTTCCGTAGAGGATCCCATTATGTGTTCGGTGAGTTTCCCTAGTCTTTCCATGTGCTTATTAGTTGTGTGATGAACTCTTATAGTGTTGGATCAAGATTCATATAGTAGAATTGGACTTCATGAAGTTGAAGTCATGGTTGTTAATGGGATTAGAGTGGCATAATGGTGGCATGGTGGTTTATGCCTCTTGTAAAGGAATTTTTGTTCAGATGAAGGAGAAGGTGCATAAACATCTAGCTTAAAATTATTTGTCTCTTGTATAGAGAGGGAGGTGTTTCTCATATTCAATTGAAGGTTGTGTCCCCACACTCTTACCATGTGTGATAGAGGCCCACTATGATGGTATCAACTTATTAGTATAGTGTGAGTATAAATTATTAGATGATGGACTTAAAGGATTTTCTTGAAGATGTAGAGAACGTCAACCATTTCCCCAGGTGGATAGGTATTTTCTATTAGTGTTCATGTTTGATATAGTGATGAATATACTAATTGAAGACTACTCTAGTGGGATGCATTCTTCGGTGTGGTATGTATGGTGGATCTTTTTTGGTTTAACCATCAAAATGGAAACTCTTTATATGTGATTTAGGATGATTTCTCTTTGGGGGTTTTAGTTTTCATTGTCTCTTATTTTAGAGGGTGTTATCCTAAGTTTTAGAGCCAATAGAGAAGGGTCATCTGAATGGTCAAGACTATCCACTTTGGATTATGGAAGATTAGCCATCCAATGATAAATGGTGTGATATTGATTAGCTTGATGAGGTTGGTTTTATTCCTAATATTCTCATTGGTAGCTTTTATGAAAGAGATATGAAAACACAACCAGATTAACTTTGATAGTGGGTGAGAACTTGTTGGTGGTTGGGATACAGATAAATGATTTCCATGAATTTTTATGATAGGTTGGTAAGGAAGGTCCATTTTTCTATTATTACATGATTTAGTGACATTGATGGTAGTACCATTCCAGTATAAGATGATATAGAATCTGATGTGGGTCTATATGAGCATGTATATTTACAAATATTTAGGTGTTAGTGTGGAATTTTTATGGAGTGCTCAATTTAGGAATGCATTATAGATGGGTTGTGCGTATAAAGATACTATCAGGAGCACTCGAAAAAGTTGAGACTTGAAGTGATCAAACCAATAATAACCTTTTCAACAAACTATTTTGAGATAGATGTCATTGGTCCATGGATTCACTTCACACCATGCAGTAAGGCAACATTCAGGTGTGGAATGATTTTTTGGGAGATAAGGATTGAAAAAATCACATAGAGCCGATAGATTTTATATTATGATGTTGCTTATAGGTTAGATAGATATGATAATTTTAGTGATAAAATAGTTTTTTACGGTCTTGGGAATTTTTTTACTAAGTTTTTTTAGAAATCGGACCTCTATAGACTAAGGAAGTGTATATGATGGTGGTTTGATTTCTATATGTCTTTATTTTGAGAACTTCTTTGTTTATTAGCTCCATTTGTTTATTTTTTGGGGACAAAAAATTATAAAGGTGGTAAGGATGTAGATACCTATATTTTCACTAGTCAAGGCTTAGCTTGATTTTGAGTTTCAAAATCCCAAGACCTCCCCTAGAGTAAAATGGTAAATTTAGCCAAGTTGATGACCATAGAAATTATTTTTAAAGGTCCCATCATTCTTAGGATGCAGTGTTTACCCCTAGGATAAGTTTTGATGAATTTTTTATCATGTATTTTTTTAGTGTATATTTAATATTTATTATTTAAATAAATTTCATACCATGATAATGGATGGTGAGATCACCAAAATAGAGAATATAATAGAAATTTTGACTCCACCTTAGAGTTTTATATGGTGGATTTACTCTAGTGTGTCATGATCCCCATTCAAATTACATTCCCTTGAGTCATCTATTGCATGTGAATATGTAAAATAATTAATTATTTTTATTTTATTTTATATTTTAACCCTATAATATTACTATAAAACATTGATTATGAATTTTTTCTAGGGTAATCCATACTTTTTTCAACATGACCTTAGATTGTGAGAGAGGAGAGGGAATGAAACTTAGAAGAGTTGGAATAAAATCAAGGGAATGGGAAAGAATATGTAACAATGTTGATGATCAAATCATTCGCTGATGACATATATAAAAATGGATTCATTAATAGATTTTAGTGAATTTCACTGTTCCATAAATTATGGATTAGTTACTTTGAATTTTTCTCTCATTATTATCATCAATGAAGTGACCAATGGAATTATTAATGAAGATTTTATTTATTGTTGTTATTCATGAAGATAAAAAGATATAGTTAAGGATATTTTTTAGGTGTTTTAATTTTTTTACATACATTGAGTTTGTTAGGACAGTCCTTTGAAATTTTTTAGGAAATTCTATATTTATTTTTAGATTATGGAATTATAGATATCATTAACTAAGTAAAAAATTTTAAGATTCATCCAGTTAAACTAATTATGAAAATATGGAAAAGTAATGACTTCTTAAGATTCATGTGGTACATTGGAAGAGTATTTAGTACTTAATATTATTATTCCTCCACTTATTAAAAGTTATCTTATACTTCATAAGTGTGAATTTACACTTTGTAAGAGTAAATATTGAGTTTATAAGAGTATATTCATATTTCTTAAGAGTACTCTTATACATTATAAGGGTAACCAGTTTTCAAAATTAACAATGTGTTAGTTGTTAAGTGTATTCACAAGAAATTGGAAGGTTATTTTTTACTTATGGAGAGTTTTTTACAATTTTTTAAGATTAATTGTTGAGTTTTTAAGAGTAATTTATAATCTTATACAGAAAATTGGCGAAGGCATTTGAGACTTTATAAGATTATTTTTCTAAAATCATAAGGTTCATGTACTTTGTGAAATATTTGGAATAAATCGATTGAAGATAAGATCAAAAAATGATATAATGTTTTTCTTCATGGAAAAAATATCACAATTATTTTGATAAATTGTGATTCAAGATGATAAATATTATAATATATACATCGCAAGGGAAAGTGATGCATCATGATGAAAAATCTCAAGCCAACATGTATGTAATTAAAATTTCCATAGATTTCATGAAATATTTAAAGAAATAAAAATATCTAGATTCATGGAAATTTAAAATATAATATTGATTGATATTATATGAGAAAATCATGTAGAATTTATGGGGATATAAAATTCAAATATTTGAAATTATTCTACACGGTTATTACCTCTATTCTTCATGGATACTTGTTGTGGCCAAAAATCAAAGGAATTTTCCATAATTTTTTTGGAAATATTATTCATAAAATATTGAAAATATAAAATCGATAAAATTAAGAGAAAGGTATAACTGATAATTGATAATATGATTATCCACTACATTGAAGAAAAATTATATCAAAACTAGAGGAAGTTTTTCATCCATTTTTATAAAATAAACTAGGATAAATAGGTGGTCTTTCTCATTTTTGTTTGAACTATTTTGTACTTGCAGTGAGAATTTGGTGTTTAAATGGGACATTAGAAAGTATAGCGTGACTATATACTGTTGGGGATTGTATAAATGTATTAGTATGATTTCTATTATAATCAATTTCATTTATAGTGGATAATTTTTGATTAGGTTATTTAACCAATCACAACAAGGAGTAGACTCTAACATTGAGTCTAAAACATTTAACAATTATGTGTACCTATGATTATTATTTATTAATGAATTTGAGTGATGTTGAGTAATTAAATAAGATAATAATGGATTCTAATAGGTCAAAATTGATGAATTATAAGGAAGAGAAATCATAAAAAGGGGGACCATCTATTCACCTCCCACCCCTCTCAGTAGTGCCAAAAATTCCTAGCCTCTTTAATTGGCATCATAGAAAAACAAAGTTTCCTATTTAAGATCTATAACGATACTAAATATGAAAAATCTAAATTTAGTTAATAGTAGGAGTGTTTGTGAATTCAATGGAATGAAATATCATAGTTAGAATTATATAATGTTCCCTTATCTTCTATCTCTGGGCCTAAAAGTTAGATATGCTACAACTGAGGGATTTCCACTAATTATTAAGGATGATCCTATGTGTTTTTTAGATAAGTTAAATATTTAATTTCAAGGATAAGCTCAAAATTCCATTTTTATGTCACTTTCAAAGAAATTATACACAAAATTCATGGGATTCTAAACTATGAAGAAAATTTAGGACAAGTTAGGGAGCAGTTATAATGGAAATTTAAAATTCAAGGAGGCCAAATTAAAATTTGGGTAATTATATTTGAGGATATTAATATTTATTATGAATAAAATATTAATGGCTACTTTACAAGGGTTAATGAAATTGTCAAAAATATCTAGAGTTATGGAGAAAAACTAGACGATTCCAAAATTTTAAAAAAGATGATGATAAATTTTCTATTTTGATTTGACACTAAGATTTAATCCTTAAAGGATATAGAGGATCTATCTTTGGATGAATTATATAATATTCTCATTAATTATTAAATGACAAAAATCACATCCTTCAAGAAGAAAATCAAAGGTGAGATGCGTTTTTAGGCCATGAGAAAGTTCAAATCGGAGATAATGAATTTGTGGAATCAAGTCATTATGATGATGAATATTAAAATAGAATTATTTCTATTCTATTAAATAATTTTAATATAGTAAAGGGAAAACATAAAGTCTAACTCCCACAAAGATGTTATAAGTATAATGGAATTATACACTTTATAATAAATTGTAAAAAGAAGAAGTTTGAAGAATCTAAATTAGATGAACATGGTGAGAAATCTCAGAAAAGATAAAATAAAATATGGTGGAAACAAGAGAAGTGGTTTGATAATAAAAAAAGGAATAAATTGACTCCACATTAAATATCCAATAAAAAGATGATCTATCAGTAAGTTCGCTAATTTTAGGGCTCATTTTGAAAGATTATTTAAAACTTCAAGTAGTGATGACGATGAAAGTAAATCAAAAAAAATTATTTATTATTAGAGAATGAATTGGAATCCTGTCTTGTATGAAACACAAATCTCATGAAGGATAATTGGATGATGGTGAAAGAAAAAAAGATGTATGAAGGAAAGGAGGAGTATGACAAGAGATAATTAGCATACATTAAGATCAAAAAAATAAAATTGAAAGTGTTTGTGCAAGAAAATATGGTGAAATACCTTGAAGAAAAAACTTTATATAATAGATAAATAATTAGTTAATACACATGCAAAAAATTTTAAATCTGATAATTATTTAAATAAAATAAGAAAATACATCAACAAGTTTGTTTAGGTAAAATTTGAATCATATCGAGTTATAGAAAACAAGGGTCAAAATAGGCTGGTTAATTATGTTCCTAATAAAACTCAAAATAAACTTGCTAACTCTAATAGTGTAGGTTATAAATCAAAAACTGGACCATTTTAGACCAAGAAAACAAGTTATAATCCCTCATCTATAACAAAGGAAGATAAAAATATCTAAAAAAGAACACTTCCCCTGATCAAAGACAACGTCAGTTTATAGAAATACAAAAACATCAATTTAATAGATAGAATTATTATCGGTATATAAGATCAAGGTTCAAAGGACACTAATATTGTTGTGTATTGTATGGGAACAAATCATACTCATTCTAGTTCAATATGTCAATACCATGGAATAAGTATGAATCAAGGGGGAAATATTTTGAGAACATGAGAAAAAAAATAGAAAAGGTAGAAAGATATGATCAAGAATTTATCTAATCTACCAATAAAAAAATTATATTAATGTTTATAAGAATTTTTGGTATATGTATTCAGTATGGTCATAGGAATTTTGGGTATATTAAAAGTCATGATTTTTTGAAGTTGTATTGAAATCCTAAAAAAGAAATAACTTATGGATTATTTATAGTGGTTGTTCCTCCCACATGACACATGAAAAAAAATAATTGAGATACATTGACAATAATGAAGGAGGGGTAGGGAATTTTTTCCATGATTGATCCCTTAAAACAAAAGGAGTTGTCTTAGAAAAAATTGATATCGAAAAATTAAATTCCAATGATATATTATTTATTAAAGGGATGAACCATAATTTTTTTATTGTTAGTCAACTTTGTGATGATGAACATCAAGTTGTATTAAATAAGGATTCATGTATCATTAAAATCCTAAAGGATGTATGGATCATCACCTAAGGAATAAGGATAAATGTAAATTTCTTTCAAATTAGTGATCCTACCAATTATTTTAAATTGATTACCAAAGATCAAAAAAAATATTGAATATAAGTCTTGTTAATATTATTCAAATAATTATTAACAAAATTATGAAGCGCTATATTGAAATATATCTTTCAAATTTGTAGAGTGATAGAGATTATATTTTTAAAACAAGATAAAGGGAGAAAATGCCACAAAGTTCTCATAAGGGATTTTAAATTCTATCTATCATAGCACTTGATCTTATTCACACAAAATTATATGGTCCCATGAGACAAAGTTCTACTGTAGGAGATATATGTTTCACTATATTAATTAATGATTATACTCAGTTGACTAATGTCATGTTTATCAAGTAAAAGTTATAAGAAGTTTAAATGTTCAAAATATTTAAAAATAATGTTAAGAAAGAATAAGAAATTTACATCAAGAAGATGAGATTAGTTAATGGTAAGGTGTGTATACTTTATTATTTAGAAGTTTTTTTTTTAAACATGAAATCAAGGATAAATATAGTACATCATATAATCCCTAGAAAATGGTGTATTGGAGAGGTTGAATAGAAGCATGGTTAAGATGGGTCGAACTATGTAAGTTAAATGCAACATCTCAAAATATATCTACATATATTTTTTATGTTTTATTATACAATTAAAAATAGTTATTTTTATGGACTGAAACACAAATTACACCTTATTATATATGGTATCATAAGAATCCAAATGTTAAATATTTTAGAGTTTTTAGTATCCCTTTTTTAACGAAGATAAAGAGTAGTGATCTGGGAAAATTAAAAGAAAATTAGACCAAATATTTATGGGATACTTATCTTATATCAGTGGCTACAGATATTGGAAAAAAAGGTTACACAAGTTGTTTAACTATCTTGATGTATAAATTATTAAAAATTGTGGAAAACCAGATGTTATAGTTGAAGAAATTTTAAAAATAAAATGAATAAAATAATATGAAAATTTCATAATAATGAAAGGAATAAGAAGTTGAAAAGGCACCCAGCATAGTTGATGTTTATTGTGATCATATAATTGAGGAAGTGGAATACGTATCGGTAACTATGAGACAAAAATTTCAAAAATTGAAAAAAACATATTGTATCTAAAAATATAATTGACAATAAAAAGACTCATGTTCAAATAATAACAATCATGATGATTGAAAATTAGACTGCACTCATTTCAAAAATTGAACCTAAAATAGTATATGAAGTTTTTAATCATGAGGATCTAATATAAGATATGAATTAAAAGATTGATCAAAATGAAAATAACTTCACTTGGGAGATTTTTACAAGGCTTGAAACTAAAAATGTGATTGGAACCAAGTTTATTTTTAGAAATAAACTAAATGAGAAAGATAAGGTGTCATGTAATAAAACTAGGATGGTATGCATAGGTTATTCTAAAATGTAAGGTTTTGACTTTGAATAAACATCTTTATGAGTAGAAAGGTTGGAAACAATTAGGATTTTCTTGGCAGTGGTAGTACACAAACATTATTAGGTTTATCAAATAGATATGAAATGTTACTTTCTAAAAGGTGACATTGAAGAATAAGTTTTCATGAACAACCTAAGGGAATCATATTAGATGGTGATAGAAGCATGGTATGTGGGTTAAATAAATATTTTTATGGATTTAAATAGTCTCCTAAAGCCTAGTATTATAAATTATACAGTTTTATAAAGAAAATGGAGTTCACAATAGGGAATTTTGACAGTAATCTTAATGTGAGATAAACTTCCATAGTGTTAGAGTTAGTTCCCTAGAACCAACTAATTTATACTTTTTATTACCAGTATATTAATGGTTTTTAATATTAATAAATATATTATCACATGTTGATATTTATTCTACATAAAATTTAATGTGATAATATCCTTAGAGTATTAGTTGTATTGAAATTTCATAGAAATTCCCCACTATGATGAGAACCTTGAAGTGCTATGATAATATTCTTAAATACATGTTTTGTGGTTGGGTGAAATCATCTAAATATATATGAATAATATAGGTTATCATGGGTAGTAGGATCATAAGACATTAATACTTCTTCTCATAAATTTCACCCTTGTAAATCTCTAATAAAGGATGTTATAAGAACAGACCCATCCATATGAATTCCAAATGTTATATGTTTTATTAGATATTCTTATCTATAAATGTGTGTATTGATCATTATAATTGATATTATTATTAATTTATATCATGATCACATATTTGATTTATTGATGAAAACTATGAAAACATATGCTTGTGGTGACGTGGGATGTGTTGGGTATGTCACACGTGATATGAAATTAATGAATAATTCAAGAAAGGATTTATCACTTCCAAGTTAATAAAGTTATATATATTAGTACCTTTTAATGGAATGGAATTTTATAATTAAGTACATGGACATAGAGGTTTTATCAACATGTCCATTTCAATAAATTCAAAGAAAATATATATCAATCATATTGGTTGATGACACGTGTGATGCAACCTATTTGATGAGATATAGAGACAGAGGGATTGTAATACATAGTGAGAATTCAAAGGAGGTTATTATCAATATGACATTAACTTATTTCTCTACGGTATCCTATACATGTTTCTAAATGTTAATATAGGACTTAAGTCAAGTTAGCCTAATTCCATTGAGAAAGGGGTCTATATAGACACACATTGATTTTATCCAAAACCTTAGTTGAATTATATTAGAATACATATTATTCTCTGGTTTTATGGAATAATATTTATTCAAGTTATATTTATTGTAAATATTTAGTCAATTTTTATTCTAGATAATATATATATGAGTTGAATATTAAATAAATATTTTTTTTTAATTTTAGTCGATATAATATTTATTTATTTATTGAACGAATAGTGCAACGAAATTTATTTATTGAAATAAATAATCATTATTCAAGGCTCAATAAATTTTGAGTAATATTGAAGTACTAAGATGAGGGTCCTATAGGAATTATATATTTAATATCATTTAAATCAATAATTTATTTATTTAATAAATGATATTAATATTATTTGTGGGTATTATTCATGTCAAGGAAATATTATTATTATTATTATTATTATTATTATTATTACTACTACTACTACTATTATTATTATTATTATTATTGTTACTATTATTATTATTATCATCCGATGTGGGGTTCATTGAGGATAAAGTGATTGGCTAAGGGCCTATGTATAGTTACCAAATCTCTAACCTAGCTATATAAACCTGATTATATCATTTATAGAAAGAGATAAGTATTGTGGACAAAATTATTTAAATAGAATCCTCTCAATCCCTAGAGAGAAAAATCACAACGAAGAGAAAATTCTAAGGAGAATTAATTCATATATATATAAATTAATTATAAATTATATGTGAAATATCATGTCTTATGGGTTTCAAGGCTGTTATTCGTCAGTTTTTATGGGAAAATATAAATAAACTAATGAAATCCCATCATTTCACATGGTATCAGCCACTTTAATTATACCTTGGAACAATTAATTGATATCATATTTTTCATATATCAATTTATAATTGTTTATTAATCATTAATTAAATTATGCATTTTTTGCAAGTTTTTTTATTTCTAGTTTTTGTTCTTAAATTTGAACGTCTATATTATTTGTTTGTTCACCATTATATGAACAATAATTGGATAAGATATAATAAAGAATAATTAGAGAAACCATCAGGAGGATTTATATATTCAATCTAGATAACATGGATACATAGAATTTAACTAAAAATTACACATCATGTACTTATATTCACTGCACCAAGATGTGCCTTCACGAATCACAACCCGTCATTTGGAGAATAGTTTCACTGTAATTACATGCCACGTGTTGACCAGGGCTAGATGGAACATGGATTGATGGGTTACATGGCATGTAGCGAGAATAAATATCATGTAACACACATAGTTTTATTCCCCAGAAAATGTGGAAGCTCTGTGGTCTACATACATAATATGTATTAGTTACATGTTATGTGTTGACCATCAGTCAAGAAATATAGGTCGGATGAGAATAAATGGAATGTAGCTGGCATAAATTTCATGTACTCAAAAATTTTTACATAGATTACGCACCATGTCTCTGGGTATGTATTGAATATATACATAGAATATATTACATGGTATATATTAGGTTTTACATGTCATGTAACTCAAACTCATTCATCTGGTGTAACACCCCTATACTTAAAAAGAAGAAAATTATGTTCGATAGCATAAATGAAATGTAAGACTAAACTTAGATAAGAATGTGACTATCTGATACTTTACCATATATTTATTTTTAAAGAAATTTAATCTCTTAAATAGATTGTGGTATATGTAACCTCAAGATTTTTATGTTTGATAGTGTATTCAACACGCAACACCAAGCTTAAATGACCCACAATATATATAACCATTATAACCCAGCCATTAAATTAGTGGGTATGAATAGTATTAAATACTTTATGAAATATATATATATATATATATCCTAATAAAATAAATTACTAATAAATATTTAGTAAAGAATCAATCAAGTTTTAGTAAACTAATTTTATTCTTCAAAAATATGTTTTCTTCAAAAATGATTTTTATTGTTTTTCATGAAAAAATATTATAATGAATTTTTGAAAATTTTTGAAATTTTATTTGAGAAAATTAAATTAATTTTTTAAATTGGAATATCAAAATTCACTTTAGGTGAAATTTTTGTATTTTTCAGAAAATATTGATTTTTCAGTGAATAGTGAAAAATACGGATTTTTTAAAAATGTCATTTATTTTCAATAAACTAAGTAATTTAAATGTAACATTTTGTTTTTAATATTATTTAATATAACATAAGTATTATTTATTTATATTTAAACCAATTAATTACATTTGAATCATAATTATATTTTATTTTAGTATAGGTATGTTTTTTGGGTTTAAAAACTAGATTTTTCTAAAAACTATTTTAAAGTACATAATGTTTCTCCCTTTTAATTAATAAAAATAACCCATAATGAGAAGTGATTTAAATTAAATGTATATATTATATATCAATAAATATTAATTGATATTCATAAAATTATTATTATTCAACACAGATTTAACATAAAATCATCTTCTGCTTGAAAAAATATACTTCTCAGGAACCCGATTTTTCATCACGTCTATAGGTTTTGTTTTAAATTTATTTTTTTAAAATTTTGGAATATTTTTTGTAAAATATAAACTTTATTTTTTAAATCATAATTTCATAATTATATTACGGTGAATTTTTTATAAATTTTTGAAAAGATTAATTTTTTGATGAATAGTGAAAATTACTAAATTTTAATTGAATATTACCTTTTATTTTAAATTATTTATAAAGTTAATTTATATTTTTAATTATTTTTGAATTAGAATTAGTTAAATTATATATCTATTAATATAATTTATTTAATTCAAATAAATTTCATATTGAAATTAGATATAAAAACTTTATAAACATTTGAACATTTTCTCTTTGAAAACTCGTTTTCTAATCGTGTCTCTGGGATGAATTTTAAATTTAAATTTTTTAATTTTATTAATTGAAATTGGAAAATATGATTCCATATTTTTAATAATAATAATTTATATTATATAATAAATTCAACTTAACTTTTTACCAAAATGAATAGTGAAAACATTAAAAATTAATTACCATGGATAAGGTAAAAATGTATTTACTATGGGTTAAACTAAAATAAAAATGGTTAAAATGACTTAAACACTTGTATAAAATATATTTTATTTCCATATTATGACCTTATACATTTTAGGATTGATAATGTTAAATTATTGGATCCTTTTTGTAATAAAAATCATGGTTATAATTCATTTTCTTCAAAAATTACAAGTGTGTCACTCACCACACTTATAAAAGGTCACCCACTCTCAGGAATGTTTTAATGATATTTTTATGAAATTTATATTCATCAATGAAAAAAACTCTTTATTTTACTTATACTATATTGGGGACATGTTACAATAATACCATACTTATTCTTTCACTGGATGGTTTATGATTATTTTGACCAAGGAATGTATTGGAATTCACTTTCTTGATTTATTTTGTTGTCATTAAATTTCCATTGAAACATTCTTTTTATTGTGATCATTTGACATGAAATTTACCTTAAATATCCATATACTTTATCATGGATATTATTATTTCTTAAACCATATATCATTTTTACATATGATGTTTTACTTTGAAAGTTATTTTATTGATTGGGGAATTAATAATAATATGTATTATTTAATCAATGTAGATATTTGTTGATAATTAATATTGTTCATGAATTAAATTGATTATTCAATATATGAGAAATTAATCAGACATGCAGTGATGGTTCGGACCCAGAATTATATAGCCCCTCGATGAATAGATGGTCTCATGAGGTCAATCAGTTAGCTAGCCAAATTAAATGGGGTTTTAGTTTATACATACCCATTGATTAAATTGTCATGGTATAGGATGTTGATGGTATAGATATCATGATGTCTGAGATCATGACAACAAATATTAATAATTTCCTTCATATAAAATTAAGTTATTATTATCCATGAGATTACTTCATTGGTATTATACATGGATTAGATTCAAGATTATTTGATTATTTATATTTCATTATTTTATCATCATTTATTCCTTCCATATTATTCTTTATGATTAGGTTATTTATTAAATGACATGTGTTTTCAGTTATTTACATTTCCATATTATTTATGCCTTATTGATTCATTGTAGAATCCATTGTATGTAACCCTTAATAATCATCATATATCACCCTTTATTTGTTTTCCTCTCCTCGGTATATGAATAAGGAATCTTTAAATGAGTTAAAGGATATAGAATATTTACTTTCAGTGTGTTTTAATTTATGTTTTAAAATTTAATGTGATATCCAAGTGTGTATCTAGTTTACCAAGACTACTAAACTATTTTTTCCTTTGGGATGTGATCTATTTTATCTTATACCAATGTAATAAAGTAACCATCATCTCTAGGCTAATAGATTTGGAGTCTTTATAATTCTTCTAATACATTTTATGAGACACTCATTTCCATGCTTACTGAGATTAACTACTTGGTGTAGTTATTATGTTGATCACATTTCTACCATGAATTGAATTATATTTGAATTTTAAATCTCTATGAATAATATAGTATCTTTATGAATCATTTTTTAATATGTTACTTTTTCTAAAAGTTTAAATGTTTAGGTATGGGGGTGTGATCACATAGTGATTCACTATTCATTTTCACCCTTATACCATTATGTTAAACTATTTTTGTATTGTAAATTCCAAATATAATAATAAATTGTACTTATTATTTGATTCAATTATTTAATATTTAATACTATTAAAAAGGTAAATTTCACTGGTTTTTATGATCACATTATAGTTGGAGATCTCAATACTAAGTTGAAGCGAAATGGTCCAAAACTAGGTGAGATCCCAAGAACACATATAGACTATAATCCACATTATGCCTAATATAAACATACAATTGGAATGGAAATTGGTGGTTTGATGGAAAAATATATGAGATTCAATTATCTGGAAGAGTAGGGAACCCAATACATCTATTTAAAGGCCCAAAATGTGCTATCATTGGAGGTAATCTTCATTGTTCGCAATCTCAAAGCCACTTCTGTAATTTTTCCATATCTCAAGTTGTAGGAATCCAATTATTACCAAATTTTTATAATTGATAGTAAATATGTGGGTAAAAACTCTATAGTTTTTTTAAAATATATATATAATATTATATCCTTTCCTAAATCTTGGTTCCTATTGGTATTTCAAAAACAAGGTGCTCAAACCTCCTTCCAATTTTCATATAAATTGGAATCTTCGACGCCTAATTTATAAGTTTGTAAAAAGGGTTATGTTATACCATTTTGGAGATTTATTGGGATCCTTTCATCATAAAACAAGTTTTATATCTCCTTATCATCGTAGGGAGATAAAAAATGAAGATGAAGTTCCACTCGAGTCTCATCCTCCTCTCAATGGTGAGCTAAACAGTGGGAGATAATTGTAAGGGAGTTATGCATAGATCAAGGAAGTCTAGGCACACATATTAGCTACTAATTTCGTGTGCCTTGGGTTTTAAAACTTTTAATCTGGTTTATATTACATTATTTTATATTTGAGTTCATTTTTTTAAGTATTATAATGAAATTATCTTTATTCCTAACTGATCGGTGTGTCATTTTGAGCATATGACTTGTGTTGTTTTAATTTTACAACACAAGAATCATTTTATTTTCACATTAATTTTATATTTTAGTTTTATGTTAAAGATGTTATACTATGAATTATGTATGACCATTGGCTATATTATTTTTATCTCAGGTTTTTTTCTACTTTATTTGATATCAAGGTTCGGAGGGGAACTGGGATTCCGGTTAACCTCAACCAAAGACTTACTCCAAACATAAATGAATTTATAATATTTGTGAACTTGAAATGATTTTTAGTTAACTTTTAATTATTACCATATTTTGTTTCTATCAAACCCCATTTTTTTACTATTGAAATCTTTAAATTGATTCATTTTATTTTGAAACATCATCCCCACTGTTATCAGTTTTCTTTTTGAAAAACATATTAAGAATTCACACTTTAAACTTACATTACTCCTTTGGAGATTACCCTTCTTCTACCATAGACTACATTTAATTATCCAAAACCCAATTAATTTCACATGTCATTACAATTTTTTTGGCTAGTCCTCAAAGTCTTTTAGAAAATATAAGGTGTAGATTTATTGAATATATTTTCATTGGTAGTTAATAACATAAACATTCGAATGGTGTTGAGTATGGTTTCATAAAAAAGGACTTAATCTAGAGAAGTTTAACATTCATGCCTTCATAGGTAATTCGATAAGAAAATTTTTATGGAATGGTCGATTGGTTTTAAAGTTTAATAAAACATAGGATAAGTGTGCCGACTCAAGCATAGCCTTTACAGTTTAAAGAAAACATTGAGGAATTGGAATAGGAATTTAAAAAAAATGATAGAGTATTAAAATTCCATCTAAATAAATTTTAATCATTTTTATTAAAGAAAATATTTTGTTGATGGAATTTGGATCATTCTACTTCACTACATCGGTGATATGTTGATTGTGGGTTTGGTAAATGGAATGATTAACGAGCTGAAATTTGAGTTGTCCAAAAGCTCCAAGATAAAGTGCCTTGGTCTGGTGAAGTGTATTTTAAGGATAAGTATTTCAAGAAAACTAATCTATGGTAATTTTTACCTGACTCAGGTAGATTAAATCTAAAAGATAATGGACTGCTTTGGGATGAGTGATGTAAATCCCATGTCCACACCCATGAAAAAATATGCCAATCTTAGCAAGGAGAAGTCTACATGAATGAAATCTAAGTTCGAGTACATGTGAAAATTCAATATGCATCAGCTATTAGAAGTTTTATGTATTCCACGATATGTACTCATTCAAACACTATAAAAGTATTGGGAGTAGTTATCTAGTTTATGTATAACCCTAGAAGATATAAATAATAGGTTTTCAAATGGATTTTATGATACTTAAAGAGTTCCAAAATCAAGGAACTTTTATTTGTAATAGATGATCCATTCAATGATTTGGTAGACCTTGACTTTGGTGAAGATTCAGATTCATGGAAGAACACTTTTGGTTAAGTGTTTACCTTTGGTGGAAGGGTGGTGAGTTGGATGTTGAAGCTTCAACCAGTATCCATACTCTTGATAATAGAAGAAGAGTAAATTTCATTGATGGAAGTAGGGATGGAGTTGGTTTTATTGAAAGGGTAAATAGAGGATCTCAAAAATAGACTGGAAGATGGAACATTATTTTTTGACTCACAAGCATGATTCAATTGTCAAGAAATAAGATATTTCATTCTCAAAATAAGAACATTTATCAGAAGTTACACTTCATACGGAATTTAGAATAATACAGAATGTTAGACCTAAAAAAGATAAAGGGAGTCTGAAATCTAGTGAACATGTTTAATAAGGTGTTGTTGTTGTGTCCTGGGCCTGTGAGCCCCCGCCAGGATTGTTGGCGCCTGTGCCCCGGTAACCAATCCCACATCGGTTGTGGAGGGAGATTGGTGGGTGCTTGAAATTCCCGTGCCTACCTTCCCCTCAGCAACGCGTTTTAAAGCCGTGAGGCCTGGGATAACAACTGGGCCAGAGCGGACAATATTGCTGGGCCGAGGGATCCGATCCATCAATTGGTATCAGAGGGTGGTTGGTCTCGGGACCGCCAGAGCGGACAATATTGCTGGGCCGAGGGATCCGATCCATCAATTGGTATCAAAGGGTGGTTGGTCTCGGGACCGGTGTGGGCTTGGGGGGGGGATGTTGTGTCCTGGGCCTGTGAGCCCCCGCCAGGATTGTTGGCGCCTGTGCCCCGGTAACCAATCCCACATCGGTTGTGGAGGGAGATTGGTGGGTGCTTGAAATTCCCGTGCCTACCTTCCCCTCAGCAACGCGTTTTAAAGCCGTGAGGCCTGGGATAACAACTGGGCCAGAGCGGACAATATTGCTGGGCCGAGGGATCCGATCCATCAGTTGTTTAACCTCAGTAGGACTTGGATGACTAAAATTTATTTTTAGGTAATCATGTAGTTTCTTAATATAAATTCAAGTAAATAAAGAGAATTTATGGATATGACAAAGGACATTGTTCCCAAGAATGAGAAAATTAATATCAAGTGGCATATTATTGGGATATGTGAGTTTAATTTTCTATTTAAGTAAACTAAGACCACCAAATGGAGTAATTTTAGTAGAATAATTTTCAATCATAAAAAGGAATAGAGGAATGGTGGCAGTGAAAGTTATTATATCGAAAATTAATTGGTGAATGATGATCAGGAAGGTGTACTATAATCCAATCAACCATATGGTAATTCATCAGAAGATGCACTACCAAAAAACTGGGTTTCTGCAGCGCCACCCTTTAATAGTGCTAAAAAAACGCTGTTAAAGGGGGTGCCTTTATCAGTGCTAAAAAAGCGCTGATAAAGGTACCCCCTTTAACATCTATTTTTTTAGTGTTGTTAAAGGGGCCCCTTTATTAGAGCTTTTTTTACTAGCGCTGATAAAGGGGGGGCTTTATCAGCACTTTTTCCTAGCACTGATAAAGTTTATATTTAAAAAAAATCATGAAAAATAATATATTGATATATAATTATATTTATATTAATATAAATATAATATATATTTTTTAAATATGTTTTAGATAAGTATAAATAGACTATTACATTTAATATATAAAAAATTTGCTGAAAATAGATTTAAAATATTTTAAAAAATATTATTAATTAATAATTTTCTAATTATCATATACTAATAATAATTTAATAAAAATTTGAAGACACAAAAAATCAAAAAAATTAATAAAAGATCTAAAATAAGTTGAAAAGGTAACTCAAACTTTAAACAGCCATAACAATTGATCCAAGTGTCCGTTTGAGGTCTACAACATATCAAATTGAAGCCTGTGATGATCTTTACGCACTTATAAACCAAGGGAACCTTCTGTCACATTTTTTGAGGCCAAAAATGCTCATAAGTCCTCTAAAATCGAGTTTTTAGTTGGGATACCCAAATTTTTTAACATTCAGTGGAATTTCAGCCTCGTTTAAGGGGGGCTTTTTGCCCTTTTTCAGTGGGGAATGAATTTATTTAAATGGATTAAATTAATAGTCATATTATTCCTTTGAAATTTTATCATTTTTCATAATGTACTGTTATTTATAATCAAATATATAACAATATATACATATTTTTTATATATTCACGTATAAAAAATTAATTTTATATATAAATAATTAAACATATTTACATATAAAATATATTTCCCAATATATAAGCCTTATCTAAATAAGAAACTAATATCCATTTTATTTAAAATAAAAATATATGAATATTTATATACCTATATAATGTGTATGTGTATAGATATATTTGTGTGTGTCTATATTGACAGTCTGATGTATATTATCTTTATATTCTAAACATATGTATATACATATTAATATATAATATTTTTAAATATATATATGTATAATTATAGATAAAAATATACATATAATATGTTTGTGTGTGTGTGTTGTATATATGTATTTAATTATTTATAAACACACATAAAAAGAATATTTTATAAATGCATTCAAAACTGATCTTATAAATATATATTAATATACGAATAAATATATTAATATATAAATATAACTATATATATATATTAATATACAGATATATATATATATTAATATATGGATATATATATATATTAATATAACTCAATATATATATTAATATAACTATATATATATATATATATTAATGTAAATATATACATGTTAATATATATATATATATATATATATATTAATATACGAGAAAATATAACTAAATATTTATTTATATATAAATATATATATATTAATAAATGAATATCAAAGCAATATAGTGGAGTGGTAAAGTCTTAGGCATGGAGGCAACAGGTCCTAAGTTCGAATCCAGGGGAGGCAGGTCGCGCGCGTAGGTGGGGAATAATGCCTAGCACTTTTAAAAGGGATGGGGGCGTTGTTAAAGGCTAGTGGGTTGGCTGGGGAGTGTGGGTTGTGGCTGGGTTGTGGGGCACTGTTGAAGGGGGGCTTCAAGCGCTATTGAAGACCCTCCCTCGATATGCAGAAAATATTTTTTTTTTGTTTTTTAACTTTTATCAGCACTAAAAAAAAGCGTTGATAAAGGCCCCATCTATCAACGATTTTGAAAAATGCTCATAAAAATGACCCCACCCCCCCCCCCCATCTTATCCTTGATTAACAGCACTTTTCTAGCACTGTTAATGCCCTTTTCTAGTGCAAATAAAGGCCATATTTGTAGTAGTGATGCTCCAAGAGGTATATCTTGCACTAACTTTGGGAAGTGATAATAGTACACTAGATGATCCAGTTTAGGTGGTGGGAGATTTTGACCAAAAAAAGGATCTTATATAAATATATTTTTAGGTTAATAGAAATCATATAGATAGGGATTTGGTATAGAATGAAATCACTAACTGATAACTTTTATATTGGTAGGGTGTGATAAATTTATGATTAAGAATCACTTCACATTATAATATTCTCTTTTCCTTGAATAAATTGAATTATTATTTCCCTATGGATTAGGATGAATTCCAAACCACATAATCTCTTTTTTTATTCTTGTGATTCATTTACTTTCCAATCATTGTAATTGATAGTTTTTATCTGTGTTTTTTCTATAGATTTTACATTGGATCGTAGTGACATGGTTGTGATTTTCTTCCATGTTTTAGGTGTTCTAACTAAATGGTGAATGTAGACCCAAATATTTTCACACCAACCTTGTGATAACCTCACTACCTCAGTTATTCTCTAGTTTTATTGTTAATTATAATATGGAAAATATTGATAAGTCACTCCTAGAACTCCTCACTTTGATTCACAAAATATATATGTACATGAGTCATAAAAAACCTAGATTCATTATAGTAAAGAAAAGGAAGAGAAATGAAAAGGGGGAAAAGACGCACTACAAGTATAATGATTTTGAGTTTTTTCCATTCAAATTCATCTAGAGGCAGACAAGGGAACAAAATGCAGAATATTTTTCATGTGAAAATAGGGGCCATTGGAAGAAGAATCAGACCACTATAAGGAAGAAAGGTAAGTCTTAGGTGCATTTTTTATCGAGTGTAACATTTCTATATATATAATTTGGGTATTATATAAATCATTTGGTGATCACATTTGTATCCAAATTCAGGAACCAAGTATATTAAGGAAAGTTTCCAGATATTAGGTGGATCTTTGAGATGCCAATAGAGAAAGACTGGCCACCTTGGCTATAAGAGATTACCACCTTACATTGACAACATGAATGATTCCAGTATTGATGAATTGTTATTAGGTTCCTAGTGTTACTAAAAACATTATATCTATGTTTATTTTAGACATGGATATATTTTTATTAAAGTTTGGGAATAAAATTTTCTACTTTTACAAAGATAGAATTTGTTATGGTATGGTGAATCTTAATAACAGACATTGTGTACTTGAGTATGATAACCAAGTATTAGTAATAGATAATGAATCCAATTCACATAAATCATATAACACCTAGTTTTTTAATCATCAACTTAATCATGTAAACAAGAATCTCTTGGTAAATATATATCAATATGTTAATTTATATTATTTCGAAGTAAAACATTTGAAAATTTTCATGCTTGTTTTCAAGGTAAAATATCCAGACTACCTTTAGGTAGAAAGAGTGAAAGGACTATAGAGATTATTAAATTGGCACACAAAGATGTGTGCGGACCTTTTATATTTAAAAATATAGTTTAATACCCATATTTTATTACTTTTATTGATTACCTTAGTAAATATAGATATTTTTACTTAATGAGGTATAGGTCACTATCATTTAATAAATTTAAGGAATTCAAGAATGAAGTAGAGAATCGTCTTGGTAAAAAGGATAAATAAACTTTGATCAGATCGAGGTGGAGAATATTTTAACCATGAGTTCATTAAATATTTACTAGAGTTTAGGATTTGATCTCAACTCACTCTTCTATATACATCATAATGGAATAGTGTTAGTGAAAGGAGGAATCACAGCTTATTGGACATGGTGAAGTTGATGATGAGTCATGAAGATCTTTCATTATCCTTTTGAGGATGCGCATTATAGACTGTGTCATACATATTAAACCAAGTTTCAACTAAATTAGTAAATATAATTAAATATGAGTTAATGTATGAGAAGAAATCTTTGATTATGAATTTACATGAATGGAGATGTGAGGTTTTTATTAAAGACACTTATGGAAACAAACTAGCACCCCAAGGAATAAAGTGTATCTTTATAGGATTTCCTAAGGAAACAAGGGAATGTTATCTATACCACCCCTCAGATAAAAATTTAATAGTGATAAGATATTTCATGTTATTTAATAGTGATCACATCTTCAAAATAGATAGTGGGAGAAATATTGACTTGGATAAAGTTAATTCTCAAGATAAACAGGAGTTGGCACATGAAAAAGTTCCAAAATGCCCCTATATAAGTGGTTGTTACAGAGATACAAGTAACGCATAGAATCACTAGAGAGGATAGAGAACCAGAGAGATATGGTTTTATAGTCTCCAAGGATGGTAACTCATTATTAGTTGAAAATGATGAACCTATGTCCTACAAGGAAGAGGTAAGTAGATTAGAAGTTGCAAGATAGAAAGAATCCATGAATTTAGAGTTGAATTCCATGTATCAAAGCTAAGTTTGAATTCTGGTAGATCCTCAAGTAGTTGTAAATACCATTGGTTGAAAATGGGTATTCAAGAATAAAGTGGACATTGAAGGTAAAGTTAGTTCTTATAAGGTATGAATAGGGGATAAAGGGTTTAAGAAACATCAAGTCGTAGACTATAATGAAACATATTAACCAGTTACATGATGAAATCCATCATAATTTTACTTTCAATGGTGTATTATTGTGACTATGAGATTTGGTAGATGGATTTCAAGAAAACTTTACTTAATAGGAACCCTATGAAAGATGTCTATATGACACAACAAGAAATATTTATGACTCCATATGATGCCCAAAAGGTATGCAAGTTATAGAGATCCATTTATAGATGAACTTAATCACCTTGATCATGGAACATTAATTTTGATAAATCTATAAGGGAATTTGGTTTCATAAGGAACAAATGTAATCCTTGTATCTATAAACACTTTAGCAAGAGTGAATCCATTTTCCTATTATTATATATTGATGACATTTTTATAATTGGTAATAAGATATTAGTCTTATAGTCCATTAATAAGTGGTTGAATGAATTTTTTCCCATGAAGGACTTAAGTGAAGCGGCCTACATTCTAGGGGTCAAGATTATTCTTGATAGATCTATGAGGCTTCTAGACTAAGTGTCCCGGGACACAATAAGACAGGGAGAGGAAGAGTAAAATACCTTACACTTTTATGATATGTATGGAACAATCTAAGAGTGTATTGGAACTAGTGACACATGGTATATATATTTCTAAGAAAAAAGTGTCCCAGGACACAATAAGAGAGGGATAGGATGATTAAAATACCTTAAACTTATTTTATAGGTTCCATAATGTATTCCATACTATGTCCCAGGATCTATTTTTCTACACCTTGAGTGTTGTAAGTAGATATCAGGAAAATCCAGGAGATCACTACTAGATGACTATCCTAAATTATCATAGGTGTACTAAGGATATGTTCTTGGTTTATGGAGGATATAAGGATCTAGTAATTAGGGGATATATAGATTATAGTTTTGAGATATATTAGGATGATCTAAAATCATAGTCAGGATAGGTCTTCACCCTCAATGGAGGAGCTATGAGCTAGAATAGATCAAAGTAATAAGTGTTCATTGATTATATAGTTGAGTCTAAGTATATTGTGTCTTATAAAGAAGTTAAAGTAGTAGTGTGTATACACAACTTCATCCAATATATTGATGTGGTTCCTAGAATTAAAGACCATATCTTATTGTGTTATGATGATACTACAATGGTGTCTCTAAATAAGGAGTCAAGGTCACATCAATGGATGAAGCATATACTCTAGAAATATCACCTATTGAGAGATTTTTCTCAAAGGTATGAGGTTGCAGTAAGTATAGTTTTGATGAAAGAGAATGTAGTATTCTAGTTGAAAAAAGATTTATCTTAGAATAATCATGAATATCATGTGAGATATTGAAAACCGAAAGTTATTAGTAGTTGGATCTAGTTCAAGTGGGATTTTGATAGATTTGGTTCCCTATAACTAACAAATTTTTACTTTTGATTACATATATATTCATGGTTTTGAATATTAATAAATATCTTATTACACGATGATTTTTCTTCTATGTAACATTCAATTTGATAATTTCCTTATAGTATTTTTCACATTCAATAGTCATATTAGTTCTTCACTGTGATGAGAACATTAAAGTGTTTTGATGATATTCATAAATACATGTTCTATATTTGTATGGAATAATCTTATTGGACATAGATGATATAGGTTATTAGGGGTAGGAGTCTCATAATACATTGAGACTTATTATCATTAAGTTTTCCCTTTGTAATCTATGAGATAGAAAGTTATGAGAACAAACCCACCCATATAATTACACATGTTATATTTGTCATTAGATATTCCTATCTTCATATGTGTGTATTGGTATTATTAATACATATCATGAATCATGTACTTATATGTATTTATGAAAACCGTGACAATATATGATTGGTATGGGGTAAGATATTTTGGGTGCATCACAAGTGATATGATATTAATAAACAAGTCAAGAAAGGATTTATCCCTTTTAAGCTAATGGAAGTATATATCTCAAGCCATTTGATTGGGATGGAACTGTCTGATTAATTAAAGGGCCATGGCGGTGTTATTGACACGTTCATTTTAGTAAATTCAAAGAAAATATATATCAATAATATAGGTTAATGACACATGTTATGAAACTTTGATGATGAGATATTGACACAAAGGGATTATATTACACAGTGAGTGTTCATAGGAGGTTATTTTTATTGCAAAATTTATTTTATTTCTCAATAGGATCCAAGATACATTTCTAGATTCTAATTTAGGAATTTAGGTGAGTTATCCTAATGTTACTCAGAAATAGTCCTAGAGTTCCACATACTAAGTGTATCAAAAACATTATTTAAATTTTATTAGAATTTAATATTATAATAAATCTTATTTTTCACTTCTGTAGAATAATATTTATCCAGGTTATGTTGATTTAAAATATTCATTCATCGGTTATTCAGGAGAATGTTTATATATATATATAATGTTAAATAAATATTTATTCATAGGTTTAGGTAATATAATATTTATTTATTTATTGAATGAATAATGCAGTGATATTTATTTATTTAAATAAATAATCATTATTCAAGGTTTGATAATTTCTGAGGAAGATTTATAGACCAAGTTAAGGGTCTCATGGTAATGATATCATTTGAATAAATATTAATTTATTTCTTTAATAAATGATATTAATATGATCCATAGGTATTGCGCACGTCAAGTAAATAATAATAATATTATTATTATTATTTGATATGAGGTTCACTGAGTATTAAGATATTGGATAAGGGATTATGTGAACTTAAAAATTCTCTAACCTATATATATAAAAGTTTGAGGTAATTCTATATTTATTCTGAGGGTACAGAACTGTGGGGAATATTGACTAAGTACATATTCATAAGATTATCCAATGTCGATGATGTTGAAAATATGTAAAAGGCATGAATTTTTAAGAGTCGTGAAGTAATTTAGAAGAGTATTTTTGTACTTCAAAAGAGTAGAATCAATATTCATAGGATTATTCCACCACTTAATAAGATTACTCTTATACTTTAGAATAGTAAATATAAAATTTATAAAAGTAACTTGTGAGTTCATAAAATTCATAAGAGTACACTTATACTTTAGAAGAGTAACTATGTTTCTAAATTAACAAAGGGTGATTTTGTAAGAGTATTATCAAGATTTCGAAAGGGTTTTTAAGACTTTTTAATAGTGATTTACAAGTTCATAAGAGTAAGTGTCGAGTTCATAATAGTCATTTTGACTCTTTTAGGGATAATTGGAAAAGGAATTGGGAATTCATATGATTGTTTCACTAACTTTTTAAGGTTTACATACATTGAAAAATATCTATAAATAATGGATTAAATAAAAGATCAAACAATTATAAGGTGTTGTTCTTAATTGATTATAGTCCACATTTATTCTAATAAATTTTGATTCAAGTAAAGAAATATTATAAGATATATGGAATAAGGTAAATTTCCACATCGTGATCCAAAAATCAAGTTATCATGGATAGAATTTGAATTCGATTTCATTTCATAGAATCTTTGAAGACAGAAAAATTCTGAGATTGATGAAGATTTAAAATATAATATTGACCAAGATTATATGAGAAGATTGTATGGATTTCATGGGAATTTAAAATTATAATATTTTAAATTATTCTTCATGATTATTTCTACTACTCTTCAAGGATATTTTATGTATTTGGAAATCATTGGAGTTTTTTATAAATTGTTATGGAAATATTATTCATAGAATATTATGAATATAAAAAGGATAAAATGAAGAGAAAAAAGTAACACTGATATTCAAGAATTTGATACTATGTTTCATTGAATAACATTGGTATAAAATATGAAGAAAATGTGAGAGAGAAATACCAAATTCAAGGAATTTTATAAAAGTAAAGGGATCTTACAGAACATGAGTGTTTAGTTATTGAGGGAGAAAACTGGAACATTGAAGATCTGAGGAAGGTGAGAAAGATGAACTAATATGATTGTGATCATCAAACATCAAAGTTATTGAGGAAGTGATCACATGAAAATCTATTCATCCTAAAGTCTCATGGAGGAAGATCTTCATCAACCATTTCAAAAGAAACAAATATAAAAGAAATGATCTTTCACATTTTGGTTTGAATTATTTTTTACTGGAAGTGATAAGCTGGTTTTCTAGTGAGGATTTGTAAATTCTAATGTGAATCTATGTTATTGGAGATTGTATGAAGGAATCAAGAAGATTATTATTGTAACCAATAGTGCATATAGTTTAGAATCTGTGATTAAGGGGTTTAACTAATCATGATAAGGAGTATGATCAAAAATTGAGGTTGAATATTGTAAAAATTTTGTTCCCCTATTTAGTTTTTTTATAGAATTCTGGTGAGGATGATTAATTATATAAGAGTGTATATAATCTTAATGGGTCAACAATGGTTGATTTATAATGAATATAAATCATAAAATGGTCTCCATTGATTCAAACCCTCCCCCTTGTTGGTGAAATATCTTCATGGGATCTTCAGTTTATCATCATTTTACTCATGGATTACCGACCCCTAATATTACTGTAATTTTTTTGGAGAGTTCATTTCTCTAACTCCTGGAATTTATTTACAAAATTATTACCCATGAAGCCCCCCTACCCATCATTTTTTCTACTTTAAAATTTTCTTCTTATTTTCACATGTCTATAGTGTACATTGTGAACAAGTTTTTGGGTGATCTATATTCACATTGCTCACCATTTCTTTGATTGACCTTTTTCCCTAGTGTAGTTAATGATCACCATGGGGATTTTATTTGGTTGTTGCTTTGACTTTGAGATAATTGGGATGGAAGAGCATAAAGGAAACTCAGGATTTAGAAAAATCATGAAATATGGTATATTAAAAATTTTGGGTATGGATTTGTGTTGAAGCATAAAATTTTTTATACCCCAACCTAGATTCATCCACAGATGTGAAATTTAATTAGGCACAAATAATTAAGAATATAAAATTAAAATTAAAATTTTACCTCGACTGATTTCAATTGGTTTTACATTTTTCTCATCGTTAATAATTTTTACTTGAAGGAACCAAACTTGAAACTCTCTAGATCATCTACACAGGTTTTGGAATCTTTATCGATCATAAACCTATAAAATCTAGGTTCTAGATTGCAGAATTAGTGGATATTTGGTGTCGTTAGGATCGTAAGAGATCAAGATAATGATCCATAAACTTGGATCGATCAATCTTTGATCTCCCATTCACTTTCTATCTCTAGGAAATAAGAGAGAGGGAGAGGAGGGATAATTTGTGAAAACACTTTCTCTCACATTTTGGGCCTTTAAAATGCTTATATACATAGGTTAAACTTATTAAAAATTACACTTAATCCCTTTAATAAGTTAACACTTCATTTAACTCCCAAAAAACATTTATAACCTCATTAATAAGTCTCAAATGTTATAAATAAATTATCATGATCTTGAAACACAAAATAGTATTATGTGATAAATATAATTCATTAAATTGACTCATTTCTCCCACATAAATATGTAATGAACCTCAAATGTTAAATATTTAATATTCATTCGGAAAATATTTTTCTTGGTATTCACTAAATAAATCATGATCATAATAAGTAAATAAATTCAATAGTTATTATTCTAAATTTGAATAATATTGAATTTAATTATTTCCTTTACAATTGTATCAACTTGTACATTACCTGACCACCTCCACAAGCCCCACTATATCTTAAACACTAATTCACTATAATTATTCAAGATTTTGAATATTCTTTGTGTGTGACCCTCTAGACTCTTATCTCGATGGAAGTAAATATTATTCATAGACCAGGAGCTAAGTCTAGAATCCCATCATGTCCCTTAAGGAGTTTAGGTATAGTCATATAAATTAAAACTTCCTATGAACACACATCATGTAATATTATATATTTTTCACATTATATCTCATAAATCAAGACACACACTTCATGTCATCATCCTTTCTTACTTTATTATTCATTGAACTTACTGGATGGTCTTACCTTTAATCACCATGGACATGGAATTAATAAAGTTAATGCTATCTTGTTCAATTGGGCTTAAGAAATCTCATACTTTTGTAAGTGAGAAAAACTATCTTGATCATTTAATCAATGTCATACCACTAATGACACACCCAATCAAATCTACCTCACCAAAAAATAAATGTTATGGTATTAATCTTGAATCAAAGTACGTGATAAAATATTACATGTTGATAATGATCTCAAATATTGATACCAATACATGTGCTTGTGGATATGAAATATCAATGAAAACATGTGGTGTTCCTATTGGTAGGTTAGTTCTTGTGATCTCCTCTACTCGATATCACTAAGTGTGAACTTCATTAGAAGAAGTCTCAATTCTTATGAGCCCCTAGCACCAGATAGTCATACATCATCTATGTCCAGTCAGTATAATTTTTATATACCATAGTAAATATATTTAATATTAAGGTTATAGTGTCTCTAGGTACTCGTTAAGGCTGGGAACTGCTATAACCTATTGATATGACAAATAATCAAAGAAAATTACCATGTAAATAGTGGGAACAGTAGTATTCTCACTATTATGGTAAGTATACATCATGAATAACTCATTATATACATGATATGGTAATCAAAAAGTACTATTTACATTGGGTCTAGAGCACACACTTTTACAACACTCCCACTTACACTAGATCCAATTTGTTAATGATCAACTTGTTAGGTATCACATGATAAGATAATGCTTCTGTTGAGTTATGGATTTATTCATTGGTCCTACCACATTTCCTTACATGGATACTCTATTATCTACAACTCCACCTCCTTGAGTAATACTCCTCATGAAATGATGTCCCTAAGTATATTCATTTTTTCCTCTATCTAAACAAGACATACTGTCTAGTACCATTGTAATAATATTATCATAATTATGATAATACTTACTCACTTCATGTGATTCCAATAACTGGAACAAATTTTTGTGAATTTTACAATGCTACTTTTACTACATTGTTGATGCTCAAAATTGTGCATTACACACTTTTTCGTGGATAAACACCTGGTGTACAGGAGATGGGTAAAGGGAATCACACGAGGCCTTCTTCAACCTCAAGGTTCCTAAGTTTCTACTGACCTATAAATCTTAGGATTGATACCATACACCAGGATATCCTTTAGTGAACACATATTTCACCTTGGTTTGATGGCGTGCACCAACGAATCAACAAGTGGATGAGATTCCTCACACACATGATTCTAATAAAATGGTCTTTGGACTAGATAAGAGTGTTATGCATGTGGTCTATGATAGCCAACATGATAAGCTTGCTCACAAACATGTGTGTGTGTAACAGGAGAAGTAGATGAGCGCCATTCCCACATGGCCATGTGCGCAGCTAGATATAGGAAGAAAATATACAATTGCAGCCTAAAACAGAGCATTCCTTAATAGTAGTACGCATGGTCACCACTATGAGAATACCGATTTTCACGATATCCTCTACATGAAGAAACTCTGTGAAGCCCATAAGCAGAGGAGCATGTTTATTAGATGCGCCACCTTTCTCGTGTGTGCAAAGGCAGGACGATACTCGCCTATAAATATTCGTATAGTCATTCATTGCCTAATTTCCTAATTATTTAAATATATATATAAATTTATTTATATTTATGACTATAATTAAAATATATATGTTATAAATATATATAAAATAAATATATATAAATATTTATAGTTATTAAATAATTATAAAACTATAATAGATATATACAAATATAATTCTATATAAATATAGATATATTTAAATAATTATAAGATTATAATAAATATATTAATTATATATAATTATAAATTTATAATAATAAATAAAGATATATTTATAGTTTTATCAATGCTGATAAAAATTGAAATTTATCAGTGCTTTTTAGTTTAGCATTGATAAAACATACATTTATTAGTGCTTTTTCGCTAGCACTGATAAAGGGTTTACCCTATTTTATAAATCAACCATAACAGTCTCCTCCTCCTGTCGCACGACTCATGATCTCGCGAAATCCAAACAATGTCGTCGTTGCCTACCCCTTCTCCTCCTCGGCCTCCAAATCCTCCTCCTCCTCTGCTGCCACCATGAAGCCCTTCTCCTCCTCAACCTCCTCCCCCTCCTCCTCTACCACTGACTCTTCCTCCTCCTCCTATCTACCACTGCTCCTCCCATCTCCTCATCCTCTATCTCCTCCTCCTCCTCCCCATCTACCGACTCCTCCTCCTCCTCAGACGTTGAATCCTCCTCCTCTACTTTCACTGTGAATCCCTCCTCCGCCACCAACCACCCTCCTCTTCCTTCTCTATTGCTGAATCCTTCCACCATGAAGCCCTCCTATGCATACCCCACCTCTACTACTAAAACCCACCTCCCTGTGAATCCCTCCTCCTCTACAAACCCAACTCTTCTATGAACCCATCTCCTCAGGTGATACCACTATGAATATTCTTGTAATGATCTAAGTACATTTTTGTTTGAATAAGTATATGGTTAGCTATTGAATGATTGTGGACTAATTGATGTTTAGTGGCATAGGAATTTGTTTTTTTGTTAGGTGATTTTGAGAATGAATCCCATGTTTTGATGGAGATCATGTCATAGAATATAACCGATCAATGTTTAGTTATGTTTTTTCAGTTTAATTTCACATGATTTTCATCATCTATTTACATATGAATATGGTTTACTGTTTCTGAATGTATTCATATAGTGATGTGGGTGTTTCTTTTAAATGAAATGGAACATGATATAAAATATTTAATCATACCTTACATTCAATAATACATAAAGAAATATTTTTAGGGAGACTCATATACATGTTTGAAAAAGGAACAAAATACCATATTATAAATAAATAAATAAAATTTTCCATATATTGTTCATGTCTCTGAAATCTATCAAGATACCCATTCCATATCCCCAATACAACCTATGCATAGTAATATATAAAATCTTTTTTTGACTAGAGATCCATTGGACTTCAATTGAATGGTGTGAAAAGAATAATCTATAGCAAACCACCATGGTTACCCTTTTATTTGACACTATATATCATGATTATACATGTATGAGAGAATAAACCAAATAGTAATAGCTAGAATGCAAATCATTGTGAGGGGATATTATGTGTTGATGATGGTGTTGTAACTCCCAACCCTAAATAATTTGGATGAGGCAATTTATCAAACCTATTATACCAACATAAGATATAAGGGACAAGATTTTCATAGTCATAATCTCATAGAGAAACACATATGAGAAAGGAAAAACAATTCTGGTACCACATATATTGGAAAAATAAATAAAATTTATAACATGGGAATTTATATATGTACATGTAATGAATCTAGAAAAAGGCATAACATAGTTAGAAAAATTTATATATGAAATAATTCTAAGAGTGGTATAACGTATCCAATATTAGATGAACTAGAATAATATAAATAAAAATGGATAACATAGGCACTATTTTGTTCCTACAAAACATATTTAACAAATATAATATCATGTCCCTTTCCAATATAGTATGAAACATAGCTAGGAAAGTCGTTATATAGTATCTCCCTTGTATATCAGCACCCTAACTATAGTCTTAAAACCTATAATATTTAAACCATTATTGAAGAGAAATAAATACTATGTTACCTAGAACAATTCATATAACTCAAGTACCATGATCTCCTATCAAAGTATGTATGTTTTTGGTGCACCTTGAAGGGACAAACCCAGCCCATGCTGGAAACAAATCCAGGGTGTAGATACCAACTCGAAGACCAACCCAATCATTGGTCAATAATTTAATTTTTAGTATAGAGTCCTAACTATGGGCACCGATCTTTGGAATATTTCTTCCTTATTCTAGGTTTATAAGGTCATAACTGAGGATATGACAATCTATATGGTTCACCTCCCTGGTGAAGCATCCTATAACCAAGATCTTTGCTTAGGATAGTTCATGGTGATGATTAATCTAGCTTACCAGCTAATTCCCTAGTTATGGTTTTTCTATCGACACATCACCCAAAAACCCAAATCCATATATGGGAAGCCTATATGATAAAAGGTAATATTGAAGACCCACCCTAATGAGATTTTAGATTAGTAAATAACTCATTTAGACACTATGGATTCAGTTGGGAATTTCTAATTATTACTAGAGGGTCAACCAGGATTCTTTCTGATTGGAAGTGCTAAGAAGACCTTAACCTAGAATGTGGTATAGTTCCTTTGATTATAGATTTTAATGAGATATCCTTTTAATATATTAATGGGAGATTGATAAAAAACAAATATTAACCAACAATGAGCTCGATAATCAGTATGACTTATATTGTGATGTATTAGGAGTCAGGATTTGAACAGTTCCAGTCCATGATGGTCATGTGGTTGGAGAGATGTGACTTTATGTTCAAGTGAAACTTATTTATTTATCTATCACTTATTCACTCCTCAATAGTATTACGGGATTAAAATATAGGATTCATGTTATTTACTCATGAGAGACATGATAAACCTTTTATAGCTTTATATTTTATAAAATGTTGGTTATTTTTTATTCATGTGTCCTTTATAAAGTGTCTCTCTTGGGATTTATGTCTTTGTGAAAATGCCTAAGTGGATATTTTAAAATGAATCAAGTGTTTTGAAATTTTTATAAAAAATTATATGTGTTCCACATAACCTTTTTTGGTTTTCAATAGATTTAAAATGGTTTAAAAAGGAATTAGGGTTTTGAGAAAGTGTTTTTGGAACTGATTGGTTTATTTAAAAAAGGATGTGTTATTTTAAATAGGAATTTTTGTAAATGAATGGTTTTTTTAATGGGATTTCAACTATGATTTTATAAATAGTTTTCAAATGAGACTTAAATTATATAACTTTTTTTACCCTTGGTTAATTTTTATATCAATGTTTTTTGTATTTATTTTGTTAAATATTAATATCACTGAATCAAATAGGATGGATATGAATAAAGAATGGATGGATTCCAATCGTTTAATAAAAGAGTATGAAGATGGAGTGAAAGAGTTCATCAAGTTTTTAAAAGATCATGCATATGAACCTTCTCAAATCCTTTCTCCATGTTTATGTTATTGTTATTCAAGATAAGTCATCCCAGAAGAGTTGGAAGAACACTTGATATGTCATGGAATAGATCGAAGTTAAAAATGTTCGAATAATCATGGGGAAAAGGAAAATGTAGCTAGTGGTTGGGATAAAAATTCATTTTATGGATCATATGATATGATTACATGTGTGGAAAATGAATAAGATCATATCGATGATGTGATTATAGATGTGAATGATGATGATGATTGTATTGAAAAATTTACAAGGAAATTTGAAGATGAACTTCGTGATTACCCAAAATTGTTTGAGCAGTTTTAGAGTTTTCCAAAAATTCAATTGTATGGTGGTTTCACTAAATATACAGCATTGTCAGCCTTATTGAATCAATATAATTTGAAAGTAGGAAATGTATGGAGTGACACTAGTTTTATAGAATTACTTTCTCTCTTTAATGAAATTCTCCCATAAGATAATGAGCTCCTGAGCCGAACATATGATGCCAAATGAATTCTATGCTTGATGGGTATGATCTCTAAAAGAATAAATGCTTGACCAAATGATTTTATATTGTTTCAAAAGGACCAAAAATCACTTAGAGAATGCCAAAAGTGTGGTGTTTATCGATGCAAGAAATATGAATCTGTTCCTACGAAAGTGTTATGGTTCTTTCCATTCATTCCAAGGTTTAGGAACCTATATAGAAGTGAGGAGACTGTAGGGAAATTTACATGGCATGCAGATAGAAGAAATAAATATGGGAAACTATGTCACTCGGAAGACTCTCCTCAGTGAAAGAGAATTGATCATGAGTATCCTAACTTTAGAAATGATCTGAGTAACCTTCGTCACGCGTTATCTATATATGGAATGACTCATTTTGGTTTTCAAAGCAGCACTCACAGTACATGGCAGTTATGTTCGTAAATTTTAACTTTCCACCGTGGTTATGCATGAAACGAAAACAAATCAGGTTATTTATGGTTATATCAAGGCCAAAAAACCATGTAATGATATTTATGTTTATTTGGATCCATTTATCAAGGATTTGAAATTATTGTGGGATTCAGGTGTTACATTGTATGATGCTTATAGAAATGAAGATTTCACATTGAGATCCATGTATTACAGGATGATAAATAAATTTTCTACTTACAAAATTTTTTCAGGATATATTATTAAAGGAACTCATGGGTTTCCTATCTGCGAACAAGGTACATAGTCAATTAGGTTGAAACATTCATCAAAAATCATGTTTTTAGGATATTATAGATTTCTACACCGAAGACATAAGTACCGAACTTGGATGACATCATTCAATAGAAGTTTAGAATAATGTATAACACCATATCTACTAACTAGTGATCAACTATTTGAAAAATTAAAAGATATATAGACTGATTTTAGTAAACCATTTTCGAAAAACCTTACAAAAATCAGTTGGAAAAATATATCATTTTTTTTGAATTACTATACTAGAATTATCTTTATGTCAGACATTTTCTTGATGTAATTCATGTTGAAAAAATGTATATGATAGTGTCACCTTCACGTTGCAAAATGAACCCAAAAAAACAAAGGAAAGAATTAATGTGAGGTTGGACATGGTTGACATGGGAATATGAGAAGAGTTAGTACTAGTAAAGGGTGAAAAATGAACTTTTCTTCCTTCATCTCCTTACACTCTTTCTAGGCAGGAGATATATCAGTTTTAAAACTTCTTGAATGAGATAAATGTTCTATAGGGATATTCATCGAATATCAAGAACATCGTGTCAATGACCAATTTAATGTTAAAGGGTCTAAAATCACATGACTTCCATGTTTTGATGTAATATCTAATGCTTATAGCTTTACATTGAATTTTTCCTAAGAATTTCCATCATAAATTAACTAAGTTTTGTTTCTTCTTAAAATATTTATGCAGCAAAGTTATAGACCTGGAGAAACTACCAACTATGGAAAGATAAATTTTCATCATATTATGTGAATAGGAAATGTTCTTCCCACCAACATTCTTTGATATGATGGTTCATTTGATGGTTCACTTGGTGAGAGTGATTTGACTATGTGGTCCTTTACAATATATATGGATGTACCCTATTGAATGGTATATGAATATTTTGAAAGGGTATGTCAAAAATTGAATTCAACCAAAGGGTTGTATTACATAGTGATATATTGTTGAGGAAGTCCTTGAATTATGTATCGAATACCTATCCAGTGTGAAAAGAATTGGTCTACTGAAATCTCGTCACACTAGGTGGCTTGCGGGTGAAGGAGTTTATGGAATAAATATTGTCATAGTCAATATTACAGATTAGGAGCAGTCCCACATTTACATTTTTCATAATAGTATGGAGGTTTCCCCATATTTTTAAACACACAAAAAAAATCTTAGGAATTTGAATCCATAAAGGGCTGAAAGATGGATATCAAATACACATAATCAACAGTTTATAGGATGGTTTTGGGACCATATTTTAAAGGCTTCAGATGAAAATATAGATTCAATTTCATAACGTCTTCAATGTCTAGCAGGAGGACCAAGTGTGTATGTATTATCTTATAATGGTTATGTAATTAATGGTTATACATTATATAAAAATGATCTTGAGGAAGAAATTACCATGAAAAATAGTGGATTTACACTTGTGGATGAAGCAATGCATGTTTCTGGTACTAAGGACATAAATCCAATTTATGAGAATATGTCATAATTTGGTATCATCAAAAAAATATGATAGTTGGATTATAAAACATTCCGAGTGCCGATTTTTCAATTCAAGTGAGTTGATAACAGGAGTGTTGTTAAAATAGATGAATTGGGATTCATGAATGTTGATTTCAGTAAAGAAGGGTATAAAGATGAACCATTTATAATGGAATCACAGGTAGTACAAGTATTTTATGTTACATATCCTCCAAAACAAAAGTGGTCAATTGTTCTGTTATCAACCAAAACCACTGAAGGGTCAGATGAAAATTCAACTGAGGATAACCCTTTCATTGGGATGTCGCAATCATTTTGCAATGGTCCTAATGTAGATTGTGTTTTGTATGTCAGATGAGACCACAATGAAGGGATTTGGATCATCGATAAAGGGTTCAAATACCTTTAACCTTTAAAAAAGAAAAAGAGAATTCAATAATTAGGTTACATTTTTTTGTAGTATACATCTTGAAACCTCATGTTATTATCTGTTTTCTGCTGCATTTATATACTCTAAATTAAATTTTAAACCACTTCTATAGATAATGACTTCCGTGCGTGCTGGTTCTCCTAATACTGAGGGAAAATAGGTCTCTCAACCTACTATTTCTCCCAATGTAGAGTAATGACCTTCTGCACATGTTGGTGCTCCCATTCTCGAGGGAAAATAGGTCTCTCAACCTACTACTACTCACAGTGTAGAGGAATGACCTTCTGCACATGTTGGTGCTCCCATTCCAAAGGAACAATAGTTTTCTCAATGTACTACTTCTCCCAGTGTATAGGTACAATGACTATCTACACATGTAGATGTTACCGCTCTAGAGGAACATATTGATGATGATGATTCTGGGGAAATGGTAGCCGACGCAGGACTTGTGTCGCAGAAAAAATAGGATCACCATAGTTTGAGGGTGTTAGAAAAAATAATTAAGGTGAAATTCAAAGGCATCAAATTCAAGGTGGGATGGAATGTGCAAGGTCAACCTGTTAATCCCAACAAGTCCATGTTCAGTAGTTATATTAGAATATTCCCTCGGCAACATGTGTTGATTGATGTAGATTCGTGGCACTATGTTGTGCCCAAGCTGAAGATACTAATGTGGGAAGATATTACGGTAACATTATGATATCATTTCTTTATTTTACAAAAAAAATAAAATAATGAAACATTGACTTACTCTTAATCATCCATTTTAGGGTTTATTTATAGTAGATGAATCCCATAAAAAGTATGTATTAATGCTTCCTGGAAGGATTCGCAGAGGATTTTGCACAATCCTAACAAGATATAATCTTAATGATACTGAAGGGAAAATAAATCTTCACCCACCAGTTATCTATTCATACCTTATAACCCAAGAAGTGTGGGATGTGTTTACTGGATGGAGTGCGAATGCATTTTTCCAGGTACATTGTGGCCAATAATATGTTGTTTGATGATACGTGTATTCATCACTTTGATTGACAATTTTTTATTTATCAAAGAGTAACTGAGTGCTGGAAATAAGGAACGGGTAGAAAAACCAGACCACCCCTACCATAAAGCAAGGATGGGGTATGCTTCACTTGAAAAAAATGGTACATATTTCAAATCGACCATAATACTTTTATGTGACATGAAACAACACCATAATTATGTTCCTCTATTTATATGCAGATTGATGAATCCAAATCCAAAGAAACTTCTATCCCACTCCATGTTCTATGGAAGGAGACACATGTAAATAAATATGGGATACTAATATATGAAAACACAAAATAATGTGGGAAACATGTGTAAGTATTACATAATAAAAAAATTTAATTTAAATCACTATTACATAACAATGATCACTTATTTTCCTATATTTTCTATTCAACATAGTCACATGAATCAGAAAAACCTATTCCAGATGAACACAAACTATCAGTGGCCTTGAAGTAGCTAGAATAGTATGGCCACATCAGAGGTGCGGGTTTTGGGGTGACACCCCGAACATATTTTGATAAAAAAACAATAGGATGATCAAACTGAATTAATAAAACATATGAAAGAAAGAATATCTTCCATTGAATGAAAATTACAATGGCATAAAGAGATGATGGAAACTTTAATGGGTGAGAGGAAAAGAGAAGAAGCAACTCAAGAATATAAAATCGTGTAGAGATCCCTCCCCATCCCCCACCAGCTATGGGGCTAGCCATTCCCCTCAAAGAGATTTCTTAGCAGAGGTAATGAATGTTCTAATAAATGTTTCTGTGAAATATGAATTAGACATACAATGATACCTTTAATGTACTAATATTATATAGGGTTATAATGATTGTAATTTATATCTAGAAACACCCACTCGTCGCCTTGTGGCGAGGGCTACGGTGTTCAATATCCAAAAGGACATGCTACAAAATAGACCACTTCCAAGAGGTAATGTGAGAGTTTCAATCAGCGTATCCCATGAGTCGAGCATAGAACTATCTATTCCAATTCATGAGGATGAGATTAATACAGTTGAAAAATATGTTGGAATATTCATCACATGGCCATCACATCTTGTAAAAAATCATATTGATAAGGAGGTATTCATTTCAAATTTACTTTTGAAGAAAAACCTTTAACAATTAATGAAAAAATGTTTGAACCAATGACTGTTATTACAGATGGACAAAGAGAAGGGGATGAAACAAAAAACCACCTCAAAACAATATAAATTATCGACCAACCGATCAAAAAGATCTACCCAAATCACTATTAACCCACTTGTTCTATATCCACATTTATTATCATTGAAGACTCTTGTGGATACAAAGTTAAAAAATAGTCACAACCACATAGTTGAATTTGAATAAAATATGTATGGAGAGAAAGATCATGACTTTATTAGTGTTGAGAGTGAAACTGAAATCCTCAACTATGAATGGCTAGGAGGCTAAGTTGCAAATGTATACATGAGGTATGTTTCCATGATTTTATTTTAAAAAATATAAGATAATATGTTAATTATGGATAAATACATTTCATATTTTTGGTAGGCGTATATATGAAAAACAATTGAAGGTATTTTCCCATGAGAAAAAGTTTAGACTCATTAGTCCTCACATCACCTCTACATAACAAGATAAAATAGAACCCACAAAAAAGGATGAAATAGTGGCAGGTCTGATTAAATCCTTTGAAAGAAAATTTTCAGATAACAGACTATACTTAATACCAACGATGCAGGGGTAAGACTCTGCAATTTAATCACATCAAATTTATTTTCATTTCTTTCATTACTTATTCATTTTTGTGTTTTTAGGCAGTATTGGATGCTCATTGCATTAAATTTGGATACTCTAAAGATTTATTTCGTGGATTCAATGCATGGATATCCAACAAACCATCCACACATGATGGAATTTTTCAATTTGTAATACACTACATCCAATGTTTTAGAACTAAACATCAAGTTATATAATTTATATAATCTTTTAATAAGGATTCGGTTATGATAGGGTGGTGCATCAATATCGTCTGAAAAAAGGAATGAGACCAGGGGATAAGGACAAGGATGGAGACAAGTACAACAACTGGATAAGTATCAGGGTATATATAATAATATTTCACTATCCAATCACATATCAAAACAAATTACTTATTCTCCTCAATGTTTTTGTAGTGTCTGAAACAAACTAATAGAAAAGATTACGGTTATTATGTTTGTAAATTTATGAGAGAGATCATATTCTATGAACAAACTAGTATCTCCAAAGAGGTATTCTAGGAGATAATTACTATTTAATTTAAAATATTTACTAATCCTTTGTGTATTTGTATTTTTCTAGTACTACTATGACTGTAAAAAGTCTCATATTCACAAGACGATATATATGTGCTTAGAAACGAATGGGCAGCATACCTTATGAAATAATGTACACAAATAGCATGAAGATGTGACTTATATACAAGTAGTGGATTATTTCATATTTATGTTTAATTTACTTATTTTTAGTATTACTCACATAAGAAATTTTTTCTTATACAGTTGGATTCCTTTATTCTAGTAGTTTTTTCAATGATGTTTATGCTCATGAGAGATTGAACTTTGAGACTACAACTGAGATAATGACAATAAGAAAATGGGTCAAGAATGTATAAAGGTGAATTCATACTACTTATTTAATTAATTAATTTTTTCATAATTAAATCTATTATTTGTAGTTTAATTTTCTTATCATTTTTATCTAATACTTATTTTTTTACAAATCCTTTGGGAAGTCATATTTTTTTCAACTATCTATAACAAGCCAGAAAAGAGAGAACGTGTTGAATGAAAAGTATGAATTCTCAGTAGTTTAATGCAAAGTATGACTTCCCAGAATATCTATCATGAATATTTTCCAGATCAATGTACTAATTAGTTGAATCTCAATAAACTGCACCTCAACCTGATACACAGTGTGATCAGTATGACTCAAAGTGTGTGTTTTTTTTTATAATATTCTTTGATTATTTTAAGATTAATGTATTCTTAACTACCATTCTTTAATCCATGACTCATGATTATGATCTATGATATGCAGGGTATGGATTTCTAATGTTAATATAACCTTCTTACATCTTTATGATCATTTTATCCTTATATGATCATTGATATCTCCCTTGTTTACACTTATTGAGAATCTATGATTACCCTTTATTATGTTTCATATCCTTAGGTTATTAAGAATTGCTTTATAAATGATATGTATAAGAAGGTTTCTAGTAAATAATAACTTAATGAGATAATTTTATGAACTAGTTCTTTATGTTATTTTCAAAGCACTAGACCTGAACTATTCTGGCATGGATCATTATGTTATATAAGGAATATTAATATACTAAGATGTGATATCTATGTATGAAATTTTTGGGTCAATATAGATGGTATAAGAACAACTGACCTACTCAAAATTGAGCAAAAATAACAAGTGATCGGTATCACTCAAAGTGTCTTTTTATTTAAAATTGATATTACTTTTAGTAAAAAGAACAAGTGACATACTCAAAATAGGGAAAACATATTAATATTATTTTGATATTTTAGTACAATGATCCATGAGTCATTTTTGATGTGTACGAATCAACTACACATCAATCTGATGCATGGTCTGGCTGATATGACTTTAAGTGTGTATTTTCATATTAAACTGACATTAAATTGAGAAAAAAGAACAAGTGACATACTAAAAACTGAGAAAATGCATTCAGCATGTTTTGATACTTCATGAAAATGATCCATGATTCATTTTTGATGTGTAATAATCAACCACACCTAAATATGATGCATGGTGTGACCGATATGACTAAAAGTGTCTATTATCAATTTAAAATTAACATTTTAGTTCGAAATGTTTCACTCACTGAAAACCAAGAAAACATGAACTAATTGTCTTGATAATTTATTAAAGAGATTAATAAGTCATTTTTGACATGTATGAAGTAGTATCATGTCAAACCGATGTAAGATGCGACCGACATGACTCATAATGTGTGTTTCGAGTTTGAAATGACATTTTAGTAAAAAAACAAAACGGACATACTAAAAATTGAGAAAATATATTCATATTATTTTGGTACTATAAAAAAACAATATATAAGTCATTTTTCATGTGTAAGAATCATCCTCACCTCAATATGATGCACGATGTGACTGGTATAACTCAAAGTGTCTCTTTTTATTTAAAATTGACATCAATTTAAGTAAAAACAACAAATGACATACTGATAACTGATCAAACGCATTTGGATTGTTTTGATATTTTAGGAAAATTATCTATGAGTAATTTTTGATGTGTAGGAGTCAACCACACCTCAATAAAATGCACAATGTGACCAGTATGACTCCAAGTGTGTCTTTTTATTTTAAATTGACATTAATTTATGTAAAAAGAAAAAGTGACATACTAAAAACCAGTAGAATGCATTATTATTCTTTTTCTACTTTATAAAAACGATCCATGAGTGATGTTTTATGTGTAAGACTTTTCTACATATCAATATGTTGTACGGTGTGTACGGTGTAACTCAAAGTGTCTCTTTTTATTTAAAATTGACATAAATTTAAGTAAAAACAACAAGTGACGTACAAAAAACCAAGAAAATTCATTCGGACTATTTTTATACTTTAGTGAAATGATCTATGAGTCATTTGTGATGTGTAGGAGTCAACCTCACCTCAATTTTATGCACGGTATGACCGGTATGACTAAAAGTGTATCTTTTTATTTAAAATTAACATTAATTTAAGTAAAAAACAAAAAGTAACATACTCAAAACCAAGAAAATTCATTGAGATTGTTTTAAAATTTTATTAAAACAATATATTATTCATTTATGATGTATAGAGATCAGTATCACCTCAATACGATTCATGGTGTGTCCGGTATAACTCAAAGTGTCTCTTTTTATTTAAAACTCACATTAATTTAAGTAAAAACAAGGGACCTACTGAAAACTAAGAAAACACATTCAGATTGTTTTAATACTATATTAAAATGAAACTCACCTTAATTTGACGCATGGTGTGACTGGTATGACTAAAAGTGTCTGTTATTTGTTTAAAATTGACATTTTAGTTCAAAACGTGTCACTCACTAAAAACCAAGAAAACGCACTCCGATTATATTGATAATTTAGGAAAGTGATTCATAAGTCATTTGTGACATGTATAAAGAAGTCACATGTTAAATTTATGAATGGTGCAACTGATATGACTCATAATGCGCATTTCTAGTTTGAAATTAAATTTTAGTAAAAAATCACAACTAACATACTAAAAACCAATAAAACATATTTGGATTGTTCTGATACTCTATTAAAATGATCTATAATTCATTTTTAATGTGTAGGAATAATCCAAATATCAATATGATTCACATTGTGGATGGTATAACTCCAAATGTGTCATTATTTAAAATTGACATTAATTTTAGTAAAAGAACAAGTGACATACTTAAAACTGAGCAAACGCGTTTGGATTTTTCTGATATTTTAATAAAATGATTCATAACTCATTTTTAATGTATAGTAATCAATCCCACCTCAATAAGATGCATGTTGTGACTGGTATAACTCCAAATGTGTCATTTTTATTAAATATTGACATTTTATTAATGCATTCTTTCATATTAATGTTTAATTTATTTCTTTATAGTATTACTAACATAATATTTGTTTTCTTATATACGTGGAATCTTTTTCTTGGGTTGAGATGATTTTTTCAGCAATTGATACCATGGGCGGAGATTTTTTAGATGGGATCATGGGCATTAAAAGATGATATATTAATGTTTTAGATTTTTTTTGGAAAATTGTATATGTAACTATATAAAACATTTTGTTTGAAATGTAAATAGCAGTACTTATTTTTGTATATAGCATGGGTGGAAAGTTTTTTATTCTGGATTTTAATTAAATGTATATATAAGTTTTTATTCTGGTGTACTGTTCAAACTACATTTCTTTTGGGTGTGTTGTGTTTTATTTTTAGGTTTTCCTAGGTGTGTTGTTATATTAATATCACATTGCAGGTGGTTAGGCCTTTATCGGTTCTTTTTTTAGCATGGATAAAGGATCCCTTTATCACAACTTTTTTAATGTTGATAAAGGGGACCCGCCCCCCTTTTATCATATCCTCGATTAATAGTGCTTTTAGCACTTTTAAAGGATATTTTGCATGCTATGAAAGGCCATATGTGTAGTAGTTCGCGTACCCTGAGCAACCCGCGAGACGTCGCGAGTCCTCAGTGAAATGTCTGCCTCGCCTCGCGAAATCCACATGGCTTGTTAGCCTCTCCAGATAGAAGTCCTCATTCATATCTAGGAAAATCTATGCTACTCTAAGGATAAACATATAGATTTTTACATGAAATGCTCGTGCACCCCCATGCAACCCATATTGGTCATGAGATGCATCTCCAAAAAATATAAGAAATACCCTCTACATAACACATGAAATCTCACATGATTCCTGACCTTTGTTACATCAAATAAAGGGGATTAAAAGGGAGGAGGTTATAGGTAATTTTGGTCACTAAAAGGCATTGATGCGCCCCACGCACCCGCAACATTATCCCTTGAGACCCCAAGACAACTCACCCAAGGTCTTGAAAGTGTCTTCCAATAGGCACTCCGATCTACGAAGGACCCTTGGACATGACAACATGACAACATGGAAGTACTTAGACACATCTACATGATCAAAAAAGTCTTTGATAATTGGAAATAATCTGATAAAGTACATGTTGACGAAGAAGACTCGTGATCGCTAAAAATCAAGCAATGTGCTTGAAGTATTCCACAGCAGAGACTCGTTAAACCACGTGGCGCTAGGCCACTTTGTCGACTCCAGACTGTACTTGCACCAGATATTCCTCACAAACTAGAGAGTATCTGGTGTGGTGATTCTTATAAATTCCAAATCCCAACACGAATAAAGGGTTGTATTTTCAATCGATCGGATGCACAAGATCTATAGGATTTGGCTCTTGACTTCTGTGGAATTCTCGGGGCAACTGATCACGCGACTAGCCAGCTTTCTGTCTGGTAACATACTAGTAGGTAACCAGAGTAGTCATACACTATACATAAAGTGCTTCATGTGATCACTCATAGATCACATGAAGTAATTTCATTAGGACACGCAAAGAGCATAACTAATGTCCTATACATCGCACGAGACTCAAAGAAACTAACATTGAATGAAACCAAGGCATTTGCAATATAGGTGTTAGAACTAAGATTAGAGGTAGAAATATTAAGTGAAAGACATTCTCTCTGCCCCTCATGATCTTTGCGCATGTCTTCCAAAGACATGATATGGCACTAGGGAATATTGACCAAATTTCATGACACCCCTTAGGCATGCCACCCAGGACACGCAAAGTCCTCCAGACATGTCAGGTCACATCATACAGTGCCCCCACAAGTTCCACCTTGATCGTGTGAACCCTATAGGTCTATCACCCAGGGCTTGCGACATCCTCTATACATATTGACGGACCCATATAATGGCGCCCGCTCATGTCAGCCGAGTCTCACGAAATCACTTGGACATGACAGTCAATCCCTCATGGCACTCACTGGGAAAGTCAGCTAACATGCATGATACCCTCTATACATGTTGGCCAAGTCTCACAATGTCTCCCAAAGGTGTCATACAATACACGCAAAACCTCTTAAACTATTACACATTGGCTCTTATTACATCATTCATATGTGTCAAGCCAGGTCATGCGATAACCCCCAGGATGTGCCAACTAGGTCTTGTGACATCTTCCAGACAAGAAGGATAGATCACTAGGGCATCCCAGAACTGGACAATATTGTTTTTCCTTGGTGTGTAAGCCCCAATCAATAGTGAAACCTCAGTTTGTAAGCCCCGACATAAAGGGTACTACAAAGACTCTAATTCCTATCATATTCAGGATACATAGAAAACCTACCCCTGAGGTTCAAGCTCTATATTGATCATATATGGAGGGACCATCATATGATACCCTTATCCAAATCAATGAAATTTATTACCTACTATACCTTGTTTCTCACAAACATTAATGGATCATGTGGTCTTAGGGATTTCAAATGATAATATCATCTACCTTATAATCCTTTACAATGGTATAGGGAAACCTCAGTGTGTAAGCCCCAATGTAAAATGAACTTGGAGAACTCTGATTCCTTCCATAACCAGCACCCCAAGATTTCATAGTATGTTATCTCTTTAAATTAATTCAGTAGCTTGCGCTACACAGAACACCGAGTTCAAGTGCATAATGACCTATCAAACTAGCCCTTTTAAAAGTGGTTATAAAGTGTATTAACCAAATTTTAAATTTTATATATATCATATATAATTTTAACATTCATATTTTGTGTTTCTTAGACATAATATAAGGACAATTTTAATTTTTCAGAAAAAATAAAGCATTTTTCAAAAAAATGCAATTTTACCGCCTATTAATGGTGAACCCTTTTTAAATGAAATATTTGACAATATTATATTAAATTTGACAAAATTAACTTCTTATTTCGAATATGGACATAAAAATTTAGTTTGGATAAATTTTTGGTGTTTTTCTGATAACTTTCATATTTTGATGAATAGTGAAATATGCTAAATTTTAATTGAAAACAACTTTTTTAATAAAAATAATTTATAGTGTTAAATTATACATTTGAATGGTTTTGAAGTATAATTATATTATATTTTTATCATTTAATACAATTTAGTTAATTATAAGTAATTTCACATTTATATTGGACATAAAAAATGTCAATCTCTTGATAGTTTTTACTTTTAAAAAAACTCGATTTTTGGTTTTGACAATGGGAATTAATTTTAAATTAATAAATGAAAATTATATTTTTTGAATTTGGTAAAATAGACTTCATTTTTGAATTAGTAATATCAAATTTATCTTATGGTGAATTTTTTGTATTTTTCTGAAAACTTTCAATTTTGATGAATAGTGAAAAACATTGCGTTATTATTTAAAACCAACTTTTTATTTAAATAATTATTTATTTTATTTAAATTTATTTTAAGTCAAAATAGATACATAATACCTATATAATTTCAATATAATTCATTGGATCCATTTTATAATAAGATTAGATGTATAAAATTTTATTGAACTTTTTACCGTCTTTTACCCACCTTCTAGGAACATTTGCAAATTTGCATAAAACGTAATTTTACCGCTTCTATGAATTGAATTTCAAAAATTCGAGAGACACGGTTAATATAAGTACATAAAAAAATTTTCAATAAGATGAAAATATTTTTCGGTGAATAGTAACTTTTGACTTTTATTTACCACGGTTAAAAGTAAATAGGGTAATTAAAGGTAAAAATGATGTTATAATTACCCTAAAACATGTCCTAATTTTATTGGATAACTTTTTTTCGACCAAAATAAACCTTAGTAATAAAATATGAACCTCTTTGATCCACTTGGATTAGATTAGGACATTTATTATTATTTTATTTAAAGAAGAGTTAAAAGTGTAAAATTTAAAGTTTAATAACTAAAAAAATTAATATAAGGTTATACATAATATAAATTTGACTATAAATATTAATTAGAAAGATAATATGATTTCATAAATCGTGATATTTTATTTATAATTTTTATACATTAAATAATTAAATTTATTTATGACACAATGATGATGGAGTAATTACTTTATTAATCAAAGATTAAAATAATTGATGTTATAAATATCAAAATAAATGTAAATTGAGACTTTTGATGCATTGAAAGAATTTCATAGGTTATTATGACATTTTAGGGTTTACTCAATGAATTTTTTTTGAAGTAATAATGTTGTTATGACTTTTCCAAAAACCAAATACTAAATAGTGTCAAAATTGACATAAATGAGTTTTAAAAAAAATACTATTTTATTAAATGATAAAATACTCCTAAAAATCTAAGGCTTTTCCAAAGGACTTATATAAGATTATATATGTCAATAATGAACCACTTGGGGTTCTCTTGGCTTTTTATAGTAATTTTATTAACCATTTATTATAATAATACAAGAGGACATGGTAAAAGTTAAACTATTTAACTAAGAGTTAAATCTAAAAGATAGGGTTAATATGGTGACCTAAAATTTTCTAAAACCTATTTATTGAGAATATTTCGACCCATAACAACCTTATATTTGAAATAAATCAATTTGGGTCCATTATAAACTTAAAATTATTTTATAATAAAATAATATTTCAAACTTTTCCTAAAGTGACTCTCACCTCTCTTATAAAAGGGTACTTCCCCTTCTCTCAAAATCACACCTCCAAAGCCATTTGGTTCGGCCAAACCCTTCCCAAATCTCCTCCAAAATTCCCTCACTTCAACCTATATGCCTTACCTTGTGAATAAATACAACCTAAGGATCCCTTTTTTTCAAATAAAAAATAAATCACCCAAAGAAGAGGTAATTAATTTATCACCACTTTCAAAGTTCTTTTCTTCTTCCACTTTCTCTTTATTGTTTATTTCCATACCAAAATAATAATTACATTTCCTTATTAATACTATGATGTTATTATAAATATTTTAAAACCATATTCATTATTCTATTCATCCTATGAATGATAATGTCACCATGCCTGCGTACGTACGGTTTACCGTCTCCACGTCGTGGTGCAATTTTTTATTCAACACTATGTTATTTGGATGGATATAATGATGAGTAATATGTATATAAATAATGAAAATAACATGATAATTTCTATTTTAAATTAATATACCATCTAATTATACACCTTTTAATCATTAAGTAAATGATATCATCTCTCGTGTGTACGTACGGCTTACCGTCTCCACGACGCAATGAGATTCATTTCCATATTCACCATTCAACAATGATTATAAAAATATATATTATTAATAAGTATGTAATATATGACATAATAATTATATTGAGGGTATATATGTGTGTTTGTGTGTGTGTGTGTGTGTGTACTTACATATATCTTATTCACTTACTTCCGTTCAATACGATATGAAAATGAAAACATCATTTATGCGTACGTACGGCCTACCGTCTCCATAAATGGTGTTTTCCATTTCATGTATCTATCTGTTATACATATTTATATTATAAATATATATGAGATATAAATCATGTTTTATATTATAGAAGTATTTAAATCATGATCTAAATGATACGATCAAGAATAACAAGTTAAAACACTTGCGATAAAGAAAGCGATTATTACCCGAAATGTTAATTTAACATGGAAATCATTATAAAATGGGTATTATAAAGTCATAAATGAATCATGTATGATATAATAAATATTAATATGGTTCTGGTATAATTTAATAACATACTATGGTCATTATACAAAAGTTTAAACGTACCCTCGATCAAAGGAAAGTTAAAGGTAAGGGTTAATTCCTCAATCTCATTATTATCTGAGATTGTTTATGTGTAAGTATTTTCTAGGAAATATTTATTATCCATGTCCATGTTTCATAAAAGAAATTTCAAAAGGATTATTTTAATGTACTCTTTAACTAAAACATCATTTTCAATGTTTTAAATATTTATTCTTCTAAATCATTCTCATTCATGTCAATGTTTTCAAAATGGTTTTAAGGATTTATTTATATGGACATGATTGTTTTAAAATTTTAATTCCTTTAAAAAGTTTCAAAGTGGTATGGGACACTTTGATTCAAAAATATATTTTAAATTACTTCCTCTGTAAATGTGTGACTTTTAAATGATTTCACAAAAAGGGATATTTCTCTCAAAAAGTTTTACTGATCATTTTCAACTATATCAACATCCTTTATTGGATATTATTCTTGATTAAGGTTGATTTATTATAATAAAACCTTCCATATTGTATTTAATGAGTTATGATATGTTTGACTGTGGATGTACTATTTTTATACCCTTCATGGTTTATGGTTTAAGTATTTACATTTCGTATGTTATTTTTAATATGAATTTTTATGTTATGTTTAAACATTTTTATATGAGGAATGTAGTGGACTTAGTAAGTGATGTGTGGGGGCCGATATAGCCCCTCGATGCATTGGTAGATATCATGAGAAAAATTAGTGTCTTGGAACAAGGCCTTTACAAAAAAATTATTTGTAGTCTTGGAACAAGGTATTGACTATGTGGTAATGATTTCCAGCATTGGGAATTCCCTCGTTATGAAATAAATTATTACATGTGATTAATCGACTAGTAGAATATCCATGTGCATATTTATATAGTAGTATTTGATTTATTTTCTTCATATTATGTTCATGTTTATGTTTAAAAGGATGTTGTTTTTATTACACATCTTGCCTTAAAAGTTTATAGCTTACGCTAAATTATTTACCCTTACTGGGTATCTAAGCCCACCCCTTTATTATGTTTCGGGACTTGATTCCTTGTAATCATGTCAATGTATTGAAATAATGAACCAGATTTGGTCTTCTAGGGTCGGGGTGTTACACATAGCGCCCAAGAACTATACCAAACACCCCAAGGAATGTTCCAATATAAAAGTTACATACCCATACACCATGAGGCTGATCATCTACTCCCCCTTATTTCTCGCTGCGAGCATCGATCACATAGGCTTAGCGGGATACAATGAACACATCAATAGAATTATAAAGAACATGAGAATTAACCCAGTTAGTGATGAATCATTAATTGAATCCAAGATATCAGAGATAAAATCCATGCAGAGGCATTTTTCAGGTACTGTAGAAGTACTGTAGTATTAACTATTTGGTACTATAGTAGCTAGAACTATTTACCCATTTGGGCCTTCGGGCCACTGATTTGGTCCTCAGGTTCTTCAAGGCCTTCAGGGCACCCAATTAATTTGTTCTAGAAAGGATTTTGGGTGATCTAAAGGACTTTGGGACACATCAAGGCCTTAGATCCACATTAATTGTAGATGTACCAAACTAACATACAAGGAAGAAGGCCCTGGATGAGGATTCAGAGCAGGCGCATTTTCCAGAGCAGAGCTAATAGGACTTGTAAGTATGAGAGGGCATTGATTTTCCATCATTACTAGGCCTATTCATCCTTGCACAGGACATTTATCCATCCATTCATGTGAATATGGAGTTTTGATCTTAATGTAGACACTAAGGAGGGTTAGTTTCAAGTAGTCATTGTCTGAGATGAATTCCTTCAAGACCTTCAGGTCCTGTAATTTCACGAAGCCTACAAACCATGTACGGGTTCCCCTTCAAACCAAAAAATTGGGTTATAAAAAATGAATAAAAAATTAAGGCCTTAGGCCATTTAGGCACTAGAATCATAAATATCCATCATCCAGGGAAACCTCAGTGTGTAAGCCCTGACATCAAGGGAACTACAACAACTCTAATTCCTGTCATATTCAGGATATGTAGGCCACCTCCCTCTGAGTTCTGAGCTCCATATTTATCATTTGGGGAAATCCTAGCATCTAAGTCCCTTACTCAAAATCAATAAAATTATTTAATTACTATCCCTTGTTTCTCACACTGATCATGGCTCATGTGAGCTTAGGGAGTTGTGGTAATCATGTCATCTACACCACGAGTATCTATAGTGACATAGGAAACCCCAATACATATATGTCTGAAAGTAATGAACTATGAAAAATCTGATTCTCGCTATATTTTTGATACGTAGGACATCCCTCCTAGACCCAATATTGAAGGTGTTCTAGAGAAACCATATAAGTCCTTCTGGATGACGTAAAACTACATAGGTTAAACAAACTATGTGGGTTTTGATTCTTGAAAAACCAGGATACATAGGATGCCTCATAATGGATCAATCTCATCCTTATTATATTAATCACCTCCTCATATGGGATTATGTTCTGAAGCACTTGGTTGTATGGTTTCAACATATAAGAAAATTCCTATTACTGGGGAATGAAGAAGAACCTCATACACATACAGATAGACTCACCCAAGAGATATTGGTATTTTGTATATAAAAAATAATTTGAAAAAAATAATTTATTTGGGGTAAATGGTCCCCTATATGTATTAGGAAGAGATTCACAAACATATCATAAATCTATAATAGAATCCTAGAGTGGGCAATAATCCCCCCAAGGGTGTGATGATCCTGACCTCACATCCTCTTGACCAATGTGAGTCCTTAAGAGTCATTGGGCCTGAAAACCCAGATGACTGATGGTCTTTGGAAAGAAGGTATCTAACTAGATATGGATGGGGTAACCATTGGGAGTTTCAAAGAAAAGTGACAATGGTAACGTGATGAGCGAAACCCATTCCACTACCACATTTCCCGATGAAACAAAAATGGTGAACCCGATGTGAATCTATCCAATGAAAAAATGATTGGGTTATAATGTGTTAAGACACCTTATTTTGAAAACCCTATACAAACAAAGAAATAAGATTGACATAATATTAAAAATAATCCTCTAAAGCTAAGGTTCTCAAAATTCCATCCTCATTTTGATAAGTTCAAATGAGTGGAATGGTCGAATTGTGAATAAAAGAACAAATGAGTTAACCATACATATCTGATTGATCATATTATGCTTATGATACTGCACTAATCAGTAAACATTTTCTTTTTAATCTGTATAATTACAGATACTGCTTCAGTAGCCTAATTCGAGATGATGTCATCATCATCCAGTATTCGTTCTAGAAAATCATCTGTAGCTCCAACTTTTGCAGCTCGTAAAATAATCTCACCTACATGGTGACTTCAACGATAGGTATAGAATATGATTGTTCTAGATTACCACTGATATGGTACTATCCAAACCATGGATACTTCTCATGAAGTGCTTCATACATGACAGCCGGTAAGCCCTCATTATCTGGGGAAGGCTGATGCGAAACTTGTGGCTCTTATCACCACAACCAACAGCTTCGGGATCTTATCCCTGAAGTATGATAATTTCCACCTTTTTTATTTGAGGAAGGTGGACTAGGAATCCAGATACAGATCCCTTCAGGTTTAGGAGTCTCCCAGGAGGGCTCATGCTAATCGTCGTCATCGACTCCATATCTTCGGTACCCCTCAGTCGCCTGCTGAGGGTACCATTTGATATACAGTACCCTATGACGCCCATGCATGGGCTGCAAGGAAAACTTATTAGAGGATAAAGTTGTTGGATATCCAGGACACGTATCCCCTCTCCTACAAATGATGACTTCCTACATGCTTAGGCAAGGACTAGCCAGTAGGCTCATATCCTTAATCGCTCTGAACAAGCCTGTGGGAATATTCACACAGTAAGCATAGGGGAGACTCATATTCCTACCCTTGTATAAAAATCCCATCAGCATACCCTAATGTAATAATGATAAAATAAGTGGGTGCATATCCTTTATTTAATAGAATACATCTTCTAGTGCATTGTGAAGAAAAAAATGTGCAGTCTCATATCGCTGCACACACTTTTCTAAAATTCCAATACATTTTAGAAACAATTGTTGAAATCCTCTGTCATATTCTGGCACTGCTATAGATGAAATGATAAGTTCATATTCTTATCCTTATTTCTAGGACAGCACAACACTCTAATCATCACAAATAAGTGGTTTTACCGGAGAAATTGTGCACTCTTTATCCCACCCGAGAGGATTATTAGTATATTCCGATGAAGAGATAGGCATCATATCAGTATCATATCCCCATTCCAACCGAGGCCGACTAGGTGAGAGGGGTACATGCCTTAGGATAGGGTCACATGCCTGTCGAATAATTTTGGTGTTATAATCCAAAGGCCAAGGATTGGGAATATATCCTCATTCTGGCCAAGGCTGACCAAGTGAGAATTAAAAAAGCCTTGGGATAGGCTCATATTCCTATCAATGGATCCATCTATAATATTATATAATATCATCAAAGTTTGGAACATATTCCTACTTCCATCGATGAATGGCTGTACCAACATCATTCCAATGAAACACTGGGGAAGGCTCATATTTCTTCTCCAATTCCAGAGGTCCATCAGAATATTTTGATGAGGAATGCATATTCGGAGAAGACTCGTATTCCTAATCCAACTATGTCCTACCAAGTGAGAGCAGAACACACCTCAGGGCAGGCTCATACTTCTACCAAGAAAGACCATCAGCATGTCTCAAAGGCTCAAGATCAGGCTCATACTCCTATCTTAAATGAGGCTCACTAATTGAGAATGGAACATGCCTTAGGACGGGCTCATATACCTATCAATAATGATAGATCTTTTCAGTATATTCCAAAATCTTCTCAATAGTGGGATCATACACTCAAAACACCTGATGGTCATATCTAAGTTCTGTCAACCATCACACAGTAGTCTCATATCCCTGAACAACTACAAAAGGTAGGTCGGCATATTCTGACCACAATGTAGAACATGGACCATACCCCTAATTTTCTCAATGTTAGTGTCCTTGGGGTCATTTGAGACACATTATCAATGCTTCAAGGGTCTTTCGACTCTTCTGTCGAAATGGAAGCAGGAGAATTTCATTACCACGATAGTCCTCCTCAAAGTAGTGTCGAGATGGATAGAAGGGGATCTACTCCTGACATCCACTATAGTTAACCTCCCCATGGAAATATCTCCCATGGGAAAGTCAATCCTCCATTTTCCCAAACACCTTTGTATAGAGATTTGAACATAACCCCAACACCTTTGTACATAGAGGTTCTCAAAACACTGGGGTCCCATCTGAAGGAGACCATCAGAGCCATCTTCTAGGGTCTGACTAGTTGGAGGCATGTAAGTCTAATAAAGAGGAGTCCTACATTGAAATATAGAGAGAGTTATCCAGAAATATCCTCTTCGTCATTTTATGGAACCTCTCTACTTCCAACTATGAGATCCTAGATGATCTAAAAAATGAGTGCATTCCTTAACTACATCAGAATATGTGGGCTACTCATCAGTGACTAAAGGGTCGATATCTCCCTTATCTTGGATATGAGTGTCACCTTTATATAATTCAGATACCCTATTTCTAGCTTGGCCTAGCTGCTATCTCCATGTCTTGGGATCCAAAAACGGGAAGCATAGTGCAAATATGAAACACGCTTGTCGTCATTGCATCATGACACTTCAACAGTTGATATATAAAGTTATTCCATGCATCAGCATTCGAGGATGGGGATAGTATAGATAATTACACTTTTCTACTCCCTTGGAATATAATATCCCTTTAGATATGACATCCTACAATGTTATAGCCTCTGGAAAGATCAAGGGACCATGAAATGATCATGCCAGTTTGTTACTATAACAGAATGCCTATGCTCTAATAGTGACCAGACATTATGGATAGATTGTTAGGATAGCCAACATGAATTCAAATTAGGCCACTCAAAATAATAAGAAGAAATTTCAAACATGGAGACCGAAGTTTTGACCACCCAGATAACTTCCCGTGAGAAATGATTCTCATCACATGTCACCATTGCACATAACTCCTATGCGATCACAATTACGCCACATCAAGAAAGAATATATTGTAGTTATAGTATCATCCATCTAGGAGAATACCTAACCTGTCGGGCTGGGAGAATATCTACCACCACCCCCACCTCTCGGGTCATAAATTCTTGAGATAATTTGGGATACATCGGCAGTAGCTACAAGCGAACCCTAGCCCACTGGCTTGGGAGAATTTATATCTCAATCACCATCCCCAAGTTCATTATCCCCTAAGATAAATCTATATACATTATCGGTGATCCTAGAACAACCCCACCTCACTGGTCTGGGGGTATTTATATCTTCATGTTTGTCTTGGGAGTCGTCAAATCCCTAATATGAGCCATTATATCCTCAATAATTGGACCAATCAGTGCCAAATGCAGCCCTAAATGACCCCCACCCCATAGGCCTAGGGGAATTTTCATCATTATCATCACCGCATAGGGATTTAGCCTTCTCTAGATTAGGAGAAATGAATCAATGGTCGGCATACCACCTACCACGAAACGCACCTCTACAGGTTGGGGCCTGTAACACCCCAAGATTTCATAATAAGTTATATCATTAAAATAATTTAATATCTTATATTGCATGCAACACCGACTTGTCTTGTGTTATATGCAAGCTTCAGTTTCTTCAAAATAACACATTAGTATTATAATTATTTAAATGATATATTTATTTATCGATTAAATATTATAATATGAATAGTAATATATAAATTTTAAATGTTATTTATAATGTTTTCATATAAATAAAATATATTTATAATTAAATGTATAAGTTTTGTTAAAATATTAATATATTTATAAAAGCTATTTTCTTAAAAGAACTACTTTTTATGTCCTTTTGTGGACAATAATAAAATTAATTTTATACACTCCTAAAAATTGAATTTGGTAAAATGGACTTCATTTTTGAATTTGAAATATCAAAATTATCTTAGGGTGAATTTTTGGTATTTTTCTGAAAACATTCAATTTTTATAAATAGTGAAAAATACTGCATAGTACATAAAAACCAAATATTTCATTTAAATAATTAGTTTTAATTAAAATTTTATCTTAAAGTCAAAATATATACATAATACATATATTATTAAAATGTAAGTCATTGGAATCATTTTATAATAAGATTAGATATATAAAATTTTATTGAATATTTTTAACGTCTTTTTACCCACCTTCTAGGCACATTTGTAAATTTGCATAAAATTTAATTTTGCCGCTTCTGTGAATTGAATTTCAAAAATCTGAGACAAACAGTTGATATTAGTAATTAAAATTTGTTTGAATGGGATGAAAATAATTTTTGGTGAATAGTAACTTTTGAATTTTATTTACCACGGTAAAAAGTAAATAAGGTAATTAAAGGTAAAAATAATATTAAAATTACCCCAACACATGTCCCAATTCTATTGAATAAGTTTTTTTCGACCAAAATCAAACTTAGGACAAAAATAAGGTCATTTTGATCCATTTGTGTTAGATTAGGAAATTTATTATATATTTTTTTAAGAAGAGTTAAAAGTGTTAAATTCAATGTTTAATAACTAAACCATTTTTAATATAGACTTACACATAAATTAAATTCAACTGTAAATATTCATTAGAAATCTAAAAATATTTCCTACATCATGGTATTTTATTTATAATTTTTAGACATTAAATAATTAAATTTATTTATGACACAATGATGATGCAGTAATTACCTTATTAATGAAAGATTAAAATAATTGATGTTATAAATATTAAAATAAATGTAAATTGAAACGTTTGATCTCATCCAAAAATTTTCTAGGTGAATATGAAATGATAGGTATGATTCAATGTATTTTTTTCGAATCTATAAAGTTGTTATGACTTTGAGAAAAATCAATTACTAAATAGTTTAAAAATTGACATAAATGAGTTTTTAATAGAAATACTATTTTATTAAATAATATAAAAATCCTAAAAATATATAGTTCAATAAAATGACTTATATAATGTTATATATGTCATTAATTAACCACTTTATGTTCTCTTGTAATTTTATAGTAAGTTTATTAACCATGTAATATAAAAATACAAGACGACATTGTAAATGTTAAACTATTTAACGAAGAGTAAAATCTAAAAGATAAGGTTAATATGGTGACCTAAACTTGTCTAAAAACTAATGGTTAAAAGGGTTTCGACCCATACCAACCATAGGTTTTAAATAAATCCATTTTAATCTATTATAAACCGAAAATTATTTTATAATAAAATAATATTTCAAGCTTTTCCTAAAGTGACCTTCACCTCTCTTATAAAAGGGTACTTACCCTTCTCTTAACTTCACACCTCCAAATCCATTTGGATCAGACAAAACCTGATCAAATATCCTCCCAACTATCCTAAATTCAAACTAAAGGCCTTAATTTTATTATAAATCCAACCTAAGGATCCCTTTTGATCAAATCAAAAGGAAGCACGTGAAGAAGAGGTAATTATTTCATCACCTCTTTCAAAGTTCGTTTCTTCTTCCACTTCCTCTTTATTTGTTATTTCCATACTAAAATAATAACTCCAGTACCTTATACATACTTATATGTTATTATAAATATGGAAAAACCATATTCATTATTCTATCCATCCTATAAATGACAAAGTCACCATACGTGCGTACGTACGACTTATCGTATCCACATCGTGGTGTAGTTTGTTATTCAACACTACATTATTTGGATGGGTATAATAATGAGTATAATTAATTTAAATAATGAATATAACAAGTTAATGATTCTTTATATATAATATACCATCCAATTAAACACCATTTTACCATTGATATAATGATATTGTCACTCATTTATACGTAGGGCTTACTGTCTCCACGATGCGATGAGATTCATCTTAAACGATCACCATTCAAGAATTGTTATAAATATATATATATTGATTAAGTATGATATATATGAAATAATATTTCTACTGGAATAATATATATTTATGTAGATAAATATATGTCATTTACTTACTTTCATACAATACGATAAGAAAATAGAAACGACGTTCATGCGTACGCACAAACTACCTTCTCCATGAACGGTGTTTCCATTTCATAAATATATCTATTATAAATATTTATATTCTTAATATATATGATATATAAATCATTTTTTATATTATTTAAGTATTTAAATCATGATCTAAGTGATGCGATCAAGAATAACAAGTTATAACATGTACGATAAAGAAAGCGATTATTACCCAAAATGTTACTTTAAAATGGAAATTATTATTAAATGGGTAGTATAAAGTAATAAATGAATAGTATATGATATCATAAATATTAATATAGTTTTGGTACAATTTAATAACATACTATGGTCATTATACAAGAGACTAAATGTACCCTCGACTAAAGTAAAGTACAAGGTAAGGATTAATTCCTCAATCTCATTATTATCTGAGATTGTTTATGTGTAAGTATTTACTGAGAAATTTTTATCATCCATGTCCATGTTTCATAAAAAAAATTCTAAATGATTATTTAAGGTTTTTTGGAAGGGACTCATTATCAATATCATCATTTGAAATGTTTTAATGATTTATTTTTCTAAATATTTTTAATTAATGTCTATATTTTAAAAATGATTTTAAGGATTTATTTATGTGGACATGATTGTTTTAAAATTTAAATTCCTTTAAAAAGCTTCAAATTTTTATTGGAAACTTTGATTCAAAAATATATTTTAAATTACTTCCTTTATAAATGCGTGAATTTTAAATGATTTCACAAAAATGGATATTTCTCTCAAAGAGTTTTACTGATCATTTTCAACTATGTCAACATCCCTTACTGGATATTATTCTTGATTGAGGTTGATTTATTATAATAAAATATTTCATATTGTATTGAATGAGTTATGATATTTTTGACTGTAGATATTATATTTTTATATCATTCGTGGTTTATGGTTAAATTATTGACATTTTTTATGCTAGTTTTAATATGAATGTTTATGTTATGTTTCAACATTTTCATATGTGGAATGCATTAGACTTATTAAGTAATGGGTGGAGCCCGCTATAGCTTCTTGATGCATCGGTAGGTCTCATGAGACAAATTAGTGTCTTTGAACAAGGCCTTCACAAAAATTTTATTTTTAGTCTTGGTACGATGCCTTGACTATGTGGTTATGATGTCTGGCATTATGCATTCTCTCATTATGAAATTAGTTTTTACATGTGATTATTCAACTAGTAGAATATCCATGTGCAAGTTTATATGGTAATTTTGTATTTATTTTTTCCATATTATGTTCAAGTTTATGTTTAAAAGGATATTGTTTTTATTACACATCTTGCCTTAAAATTTTATAGCTTCTGCCAAATTATTTACCCTTACTGAGCATATGATCTCAACCCTTTCTTATGTTTTGTTTTCCTAGGATTCCAAGAAGTGTATTATAACTGATATGTAGGGTTAAGAAATGGGATTAATGAAATTATCAAAGGATTATTTATGTTGTGTTTTATGCTAGAAATTGTAATGTAATTTTCATGTATGTAATCTATTTTCCAAGACTGCTAAACTGTTCGGTCCTTCGGAACTTGATTCCTTTTAATCATGCCAATGTATTAAAATAATTCACTGGATCTGGGATTCTGGGGTGGGGGAATTATAGTTGGTATCAGAGGAAGTTTATCAACAACCTTGGAAATATATTTAGATAAACTATTATTAGGAAACATTACCCTAAGATAGACTTTGAGGATTAGTATAGAAGAACATCCAAAAAAATTGGTAATGTAGATATTATGTGGGTTTTCCAAGAAATACATCCCTATATGGATACGAGCAGGTAGAGGTGGCTCTAGAACAGATATATCTAGAGTTAAAACCTAAAAACACCACTTTAAGCTAGACTCGAATGAGAACTGGTGCAAGACAATGGGCCTTGATGCACTCTTGGTTACAAAATCCTAGGGGATATTCTTAGGATAATTCACATTTTCTTTAAAAATTATTATGAAGGGTTTATGAGTAAATATGTTAGCAAAGAAACCATTTTTATTATTATGAGACTATGTGTGTGAAAATATTCAATTAATGTTGAGATTTTTTCTAGTTTTTGTATTATACATTATGATATGATCTAACCTAGTGTATTTAATCATTTATAAATGGTTCCCAGTAGAAGTAATGAGAACTCCATCAATACACATGATCCAAAGAGTAAGAGGTATCATATATTTCATGGTCTTAAGCCAAAATTTAGAAGGGAAATAATCTCCCACATATTCTTATCATATGAAGAAATGATATCATGTGTTAATAAAATAAGTAATGAATTATCTGAGTTATATATATTTTAAGGGAATAAAGATAAGAAGAGGATGGCAGAGAAAAAGATGGATAAAGGGGTGAAGGGAAAGAAGGATTTTCCCACATGTGATAATTGTGGAAAGAATCACCTTGGTAAATGCTTGAAGGGAATGGGAGTTTGTTATAAGTGTGGAGAAAAAGGACACCAAGTTCATGATTGAAAGGGTAAGAAAAAGTTTTCAAATGTACAATGCTTCATCTGCGATGAGTTGGGACACTACGCGAATCAATGTCCCAAACATTAGAGTATACCCCAAATGATGCTATTGGATAATAATCAAGTTATGATACTACCGCAGATGAAGAGGAATGATTAGTGATCTTATGTTGTTATTAAAGAATTGTGTAATTTGATTATTTTATTAATGATGTACAAGTTATAAGAATTGTAAAGTATATAAGGATTGTACTGCAATACTATTTCATTGAGAATTTGAGATTTTATGGTACTAAGAATAGTGACTCAATAGCAAGTTAATATTTTTGGAAAATACATGGATGAGGGAAATATAGAACTTAATATGGTCCTGATACTGAGGTAGTGATTTTTGAATAAGAGATGATTGATTTGGATAAATTAGATTGGATATTCTTGACTACCTTGAAACTAATTAATTGTTTGTTTGTTCCATCATTGTTGGAGTTTACAACATTTTTGGATATAAGGAGTATATCTAGTATTCTATAAGGAATAAGGGATTATGAATGTAATAAATAAGTTTTTATGGTAATTAAGGGTGTTACCATGTTTTAATAGAATACATTATGAAGATATTCACATGTTATTACATAGAAAAAGATATCTTTAATATGTTTACCTTCCTTATAAATTTTGGACTGTGAGTTTAGACATAAGTATTTTGGATAAGTCTAAAGGTTGGAATTAATTAAGTTAGACATTGGATACTATTATTTAAGGATAAAACATTTCTTAAGATTATTTTAGGATTGTTATAAAAAGGACAACCCGGAGGTCGGGCAGCAACCCGTCACATCTGGCAAGGCCGCGAAACTTGAACCCGCAACTGAAGGGAGACAAGGGTGCATCACCTACCACTGGCCTATGTGATGTCATGGTTTTTATAATGTAGTTTTTTTTAAATGTACTGACAGATAAATTGTAAATTCATTTTTTTAGAACCCTATATGATTAGGATAAATAGAATATTTTTTATTTCTATTATCTTTTGGAGTGAAAGATGAGTTTTTGGTAGAAAATATTTAAAGTATGGAACTCTACTTTTCAAGTATTATTTTTTCTTATTCTATGAAGAAATTAATTCTTAAACTTTAGGGAAGGTATATTAAAACTAAACATGTGTTATCCTAATACCTTAGGTTTTTTTTAACCGATGATACTTTAAATCATCATAGATTTATGGCTTTGAGGCCCTCAATTTTATATTTATTCTTTACTTGTTTGTGATTGATGACCTCGATCACTCCCTATAAATATTTATGTTTTTCCTCTAATTATGTGTCTCTAATTTCCACAAATTTTTTCCTTTTAAAAAACCTAATTTGTTGGTGACCTTTTCATTCCTTTCCCCCTTATTAAGACTACATTTTATTAACCCTATTTCCAATGTGGATTTTTTACAAAGGTATTTTCTATTTTCAACCTTTTATTTTCGAAGAACAAATTCAAATTGTGAGGACGCGATTTATATAAGGAGGGGAGAATGTAACACCCCAAGATTTTTTATTAAGTTATCTCATTAAAGTAATTTAATATATTATATTACATGTAACACCGACTTGGCTTGTGTTAAACGCAAGCTTGAGTTTTTGCGAAACAACACATTAGTATTATAATTATTTAAATGATATATTTATTTATCAATTAAATATTGTAATATGAATAGTAATATATAAATTTTAAATGTTATTTATAATTTTTTCACATAAATAAAATATATTTATAATGAAATGTATAAGTTTTGTTAAAATATTTATATATTTAGAAAATCTATTTTCTTAAAAGAACTACTTTTTATGTCCTTTTGCGAAAAATGATAAAATTAATTTTATACACTCCTAAAAATTTAATTTGGTAAAATGGACTTCATTTTTTAATTTGGAATATCAAAATTATATTAGGGTGAATTTTTTGTATTTTTCTGAAAACATTCAATTTTTGATGAATAGTGAAAAATACTGCATAGTACATAAAAACCGACATTTTCATTTAAATAATTATTTTTAATTAAAAATTTATCTTAAAGTAAAAATATATACATAATACATATATTATTATAATGTAAGTCATTGGAGTCATTTTATAACAATAATAGATATATAAAATTTTATTGAACATTTTTAACGTCTTTTTACCCACCTTCTAGGCACATTTGCAAATTTGCATAAAACATAATTTTACCGCTTGTGTGAATTGAATTTTAAAAATTTGAGACACATGGTTGATATTAGTGATTAAAATGTGGTTCAATGGGATAAAAATAATTTTTGGTGAATAGCAACTTTTGAATTTTATTTACCATGGTAAAATGTAAATAAGGTAATTAAAGGTAAAAATAATATTAAAATTACCCCAAAACATGTCCTAATTCTATTGGATAAGTTTATTTAGACCAAAATAAACCTTAGGAAAAAAAATAAGGTCCTTTTGATCCATTTGGGTTAGATTAGGACATTTATTATATTTTATTTAAAGAAGAGTTAAAAGTGTTAAATTCAAAGTTTAATAACTAAACCATTTTTAATATAGGGATAAACATAAGGTAAATTCGACTATAAATATTCATTATAAATCTAAAAATATTTCCTACATCATGGTATTTTATTTATAATTTTTAGAAATTAAATAATTAAATTTATTTATAACACAACGATGATGCAGTAATTACATTATTAATGAAAGATTAAAATAATTAAAGTTATAAATATTAAAATAAATGTAAATTCAAACTTTTGATGACATAAAATAATTTTCTAGGTGAATATTACATGTTATGGATGATTAAATTTATTTTTTTTTTGAAGTCATAAAGTTGTTATGACTTTAAGAAAAATCAATTACTAAATAGTGTCAAAATTGACATAAATAAGTTTTTAATGCAAATATTATTTTATTAAATAATATAAAAACCCTAAAAATATATAGTTCAGAAAAATGACTTAGATAAGGTTATATATGTCATTAATTAACCACGTGAGGTTCTCTTGGAATTTTATAGTATGTTTATTAACCATGTAATATAAAAATACAAGAAGACATGGTAAATGTTAAACTATTTAACAAAGAGTTAAATCTAAAAGATAGGGTTAATATAGTGACCTAAACTTGTATAAAACCTATTGTTTGAGAGGATTTAGACCCATACCCACCTTATTCTTGAAATAAATCCATTTGTATCCATTAGAAACCAAAAAGTATTTTATAATAAAATAATATTTCAAGCTTTTCCTAAAGTGACCATCACCTCTCTTATAAAAGGTTACTTCTCTTTCTCTTAACTTCACACCTCCAAATCCATTTGGATCGGCCAACCCCTACTAAAATCTCCTCCCAAATACCCTTAATTCAACCTATAGGCCTTAATTTTATCATAAATCTAACCTAAGGATCCCTTTTGATCAAATCAAAATGAAGCGCCCGAAGAAGAGGTAATTATTTCATCACCTCTTTCAAAGTTCTTTTCTTATTCCACTTCTTATTTATTTGTTATTTTCATACTAAAATAATAACTCCAGTACCTTATACATACATATATGTTATTATAAATATGGTAAAACCATATTCATTATTATATCCATATTATAAATGACAAAGTCACCATACGTACGTACGTACGACTTACCGTCTCCACGTCGTGGTGTAGTTTGTTATTCAACACTACATTATTTGGATGGGTATAATAATGAGTATAATTAATTTAAATAATTAATATAACATGTTAATTGTTATTTATATATAATATACCATGTAATTAAACACCATTTTACCATCGATAGAATGATATTGTTGCTCGTGCATACGTATGGATTACCGTCTCCACGACGCGATGAGATTCATCTTCAACGATCAACATTCAAGAATTGTTATAAATATATATATATATATATATATATATATATATATATATTGATTAATTATGAGATATATGAAATAATATTTATACTGGAATAATATATATTTATTTAGATAAATATATGTCGTTTACTTACTTCTATATTATACGATAAGAAAACAGAAACAACGTTCATGCGTACGTACGGACTATCGTATCCATGAACGGTGTTTCCATTTCATAAATATATCTATTATAAATATTTATATTCTGAATATATATGATATATAAATCATGTTTTATATTCTTTAAGTATGTAAATAATGATCTAAGTGATACGATCAAGAATAACAAGTTAAAACACGTACAATAAAGAAAGAGACTATTACCTGAAATGTTACTTTAACATGGACGTTATTATTAAATGGGTAGTATAAATTCATAACTGAATCATATATGATATCATAAATATTAATATGGTTCTATTATAATTTAATAAAATACTATTTTCATCATACAGGAGGCTAAATGTACCCTTAACTAAAGGAAAGTACAAGGTAAGGGTTAATTCATCAATCTCATTATTATCCCAGATTGTTTATGTGTAAGTATTTACTGAGACATTTTTATCACCCATGTCCATGTTTCATACAAATATTTTCAAAATGAATATTTTAAGGTCTTTTGGAAGGGATTCTTTATCAATATCAGCATTTAAAATGTTTTAATGATTTATTTTTCTAAATCTTTTTAATTAATGTCCATGTTTTAAAAATGATTTTAAGGATTTATTTATATGTACATGATTGTTTTAAAATGTTAATTCCTTTAAAAAGCTTCAAAGTTTTATGAGACACTTTGATTCAAAAATCTATTTTAAATGACTTCCTTTATAAATTTGTGACTTTTAAATGATTTCAAAAAAAGGGATATTTCTCCCAAATAGTTTTACTGATCATTTTCAACTATGTCAACATCCTTTCCTGGAGATTATTATTGATTGAGGTTGATTTATTATAATGAAATATTCCATATTTTATTGAATGAGTTATGATATGTTTGACTATAGATGTGATATTTTTATACCATTCATGGTTTATAGTTAAATTATTGACATTTAGTATGCTAGTTTTAATATGAATGTTTATGTTATATTTCAACATTTTCATATAAGGAATGCATTGGACTTAGTAAGTGACGGGTGGAGCCCCCTATAGCTCCTCGATGCATCAGTAGGTCTCATGAGACAAATTAGTGCCTTGGAATAAGGCCTTGACAAAAAATTTATTTGTAGTCTTGGCATAAGGCCTTGATTATGTGGTTATGATGTCCGACATTATGCATTACCTCATTATAAAATTAGTTATTACATATGATTATTTAACTAGTAGAATATCCATGTGCATGTTTATATGGTAATGTTTGATTTATTTATTCCATATTATGTTCAGGTTTATGTTTAAAAGGATATTTTTTTATTACACATCTTTCCTTAAAAGGTTATAGCTTCTGCTACATTATTTACCTTTACTGAGAATATGAGCTCACCCCTTATGTTTTGTTTTACCTGGATTCCAAGAAGTGTATTATGATTTGATATGAAGGGTCAAGAAAGGGGATTAATGGTGTTCTCAAAGGATTATTTATGTTGTGTTTTATGTTATAAAGTTTAATATAATGTTCATGTATGTAAACTATTTTCCAAAACTGCTAAACCGATAGGTCCTTTGGGACTTGATTCCTTGTAATCATGCCAATGTATTAAAATAATGCATCAGCTCCGGGATTTTGGGGTCGGGGCATTACAGGGCCCATTTGGTAACCTCGATCGGAAACTCCCTCAGGATCACTGTTCATATTCCAAAATGGGAGGAACATATAGTGAGGACAGCTAATCCTTACTAGGGTAATAGGACAAAAAGACCCAATAAGGCTAAGGGTTCGAATAATGACCCTAATAGAAGTTGTGTAGAATCATCTTATTGCATTGAAATAAATGGCATGACCACTATTTCCCGATACACCTCCATGAATTTCATCATTGTCAGCATGATAGATACTTACCACAACACAAATATAGAAGGTCACGACATGGAAAACATGCATCAGGGGGAGGTTGACTTGAATGCACCAAATGAGGCTATGTGCACCAGGAACTAGAGATAGCTCCAAAACATGGAAATTTTGAATGTCTAGTTGCCACCTCCCCAAATAAATGCTGCCAAGGGGAAGGGTACAGCCACATCTCGATCACCTCATGATATGAGCAAGGTTCCTTCCCCGATAGACTGATTGTCATAATATGAGGGTGAAATACAAGCTCTTCGACAACTTAATGAGGAGTTACTCAGGGAAAATATTCCCACGAGGTATCATCTCCAATCAGAGACAAATGTTCTCCCTCCCATAGATGATCCGTTATCAAGGGAAGATTCTAAATATCAGATTGGATCTGTGTCTAGGAAAACATCCCACATGCATGAGGAAGTCAAAAATGATCATAACTTCCCTCTATTGCGACAGAAACCTATCCATCTCCAGGATAACAATTAAATCCTGGGATGAATTGAAAATCAATAGGAGATAAAAACTGGTCCACCTCATCAACCCCCACTAGCTCCCCATAGGAAGGATACGATATAGACATTAGTTCCTCCTATTCTCCTTAACGTCATTGAGTCCCTGGTTACTCGAATGGAATCCATCGAAGAGTGGTGTGAACCTATATAGCATGAAAGGAAGTCATATCCTAAATGGTTCGATGATACCCCACCTCTTCCAACTTTGGAAATCCTACCTTCTCCACCTTTGATAGTTTGGGATACCCTGAGCATCATCTCACACACTTCATGTCCCAATGCCAGCCAATGATGGGCCCTCGAGATCAATAGGAGGCAACCAAGCTGAGGTGTTTTGTATAGACTCTAACTGGGATAGCCTTCATTTGGTATAATAGTCTGCCAACAAAATCTGTTTCAGGATAGGAAGACCTCCATCATCAATTCCTTTACCAATTTAGTTCTACACTGAGGAAGGAAACGATAGTTGACCTGAAAAATTGTAAACAACATCAAAATGAGATGGTGTCTGATTTCATAACAAGGTGGAAGGGTTTGACCTATTCACTTAGCATCCCTCTATCACAAGATAAGATGTTGGAACTCTATGAAAAAAATATTAAGGATGAGTTGTAGATACCCCCAATTATAATGAAAATCTAGGTGGATTATGATAATTTGATGAAACACTACAACGCCTTAAAGAGGTTATTCAGTGGACCCTATCCAAAGCTCGAATCATGTTCGTAGCATAGGGGAAAAGGCTATCTAGAACAGAAGCTGCATATGTCACTCTCAATACAGCAGCAGAACCCATCTAGATACCCAGGTAGGCCCCAAACCGTCCAATGCCTCCTATCGAGTGGTGAAAACCACAGAATCACTCTTGGTCAAAAGTACATAGAAACCAGGGTTGTCCCGGATTTAAAGAATGAATCAATAAGGTGTACTCCTTCCAAAATGAATAGGTCCTCGATTATTTCTTGGTAACCATAGACAATAACTTTCTCACACTTCCATAACCCATGAAGCCCAATGAGGTCAACCTCACTAATCGACCAGATTACCTCCCTTTCCATATAAGGATGGGTCATAATATCCAGAATTGTTTCATCTTCAAAGACATCTTTCAAGAAATGATCGATTCTAGAAAAGTGGTGCTGGATAATTACCTATATAAATTGTCTTTCGTAACCATGGTCTAATTGAAAGAAGAGAATGACTAGAAGGAGATCCCAGCTAGACGTGTGCGAAAATTCAACAACTGGATGGTTTGGAAGATAATTTATTGAGCCCACGCCACTCTGAGAGCACATTTTCATGGGCCAACAACAGCTCCACCACCAAAGAAAGAGGCATCGTATTCACCTCCCAAAGGTGGGTGTGATCACTAATAGTGAAATTAAACAGAATAGGATGAGTCATATTCTCCTATAAAGCAGGCATTAACCCTTGCTAATTTCTTTCCTACAACATCAGCAACATGGGAACCTCCCCACCAAACGGAATCATCGTCAGACGAGGATATCATATTTAGTTCTTTCAATATAATACACTTGATAGACCCCTTCTTTTATGATGAGTATTCCTTTGAATATGGTTTTCCTGCATATAACCGAGGAGTGGGAAGACGCATGCACCAAAGACAAGGATATATGGGACAACACGAACGTGGTCAGACTCAATATTCTGTTCATGTCCCCGTAGAGGACATATATGCATCCAAGACTCATGGGCATGTACTCCAAAAGGCCCAAAGAAGGAAAGGAGGTTCATCGGGGCCCTACAGCAGTCACCCTCATCCAATTGTCTTGAATGGCCACCTAGAAGGGGTATAATATGATCAACCTAAGAAATGGGGAAGGTCATAGAAACTAGTACTGCTGGCAGTAGATTCCTCTTCAACCTCAGCATAAGCACCAGGTCTATCTACCTCGGATGCTCCATCTCTAAAACCACATGCCCAGAAGCATCCTCAAATCAAGAAGCGCTAACCTCTAGTGCAAAAATATGATGTTTTGAAATAGCTATATGTAGTCCCAGTAAATCTCTCAATCCTCAATGAACTCCATCTATCAAAATAAATTAGGTAGGCACTTGTTGAATCCCTCTGAAGCCCATAGGAATTCAAGATGGAAGTCTCTTCTATCGGGGTATATTGATTCGATACTATTCTATTAGGATTCCATATTTCTATCTCTTTCATTAATCAAGATCATTAGGAGAACATCCAGGGGAACATCATACCATTATAATTTTCAGGTAGGCTCAATAATGTCAATGTCCAAAGGGTACTAATTGATAGTAGATTAGGGATCAATCTTATCCCAGTGCAGACCCTCTGATGACTAGGGTATAGAGAATGAGACTTATCCTCAAAAAATATGACTATATAGGGATATGAAAAGTGTGCGAAGAGACCCTTAGGGATGATCAAACTCAAATCCCTATTTGGGTAACTCGTATATGATGTCGATTTCATGGTCATCTAATAGGATACCGCATATAATGTCCTTGGAAGGACCTAGCTTCATAGCCACCATGTGGTACCTTCAACATTCCATCAATATCTGAAGTACCCCATCAATGGAAAGGTCACCATACTATATGGTGATAGTTCCCCCTTCAATACTTTTAGAGCCACATATGCCAAAGCATATTTCTATAAGATCGAAGGTAATCAAATAATGGAGGATGATGATATATAGGTTTCAGCCTCCAATAGATTAGGGACCGCCCCCTATGAATCCCTATAATATGCTTGATGATGGCTATGTGCTCCCCATAAACAAGATCTAAGTAGAAGATCTAACCCTATAGGTCCAAACCTATACTATCCTTAGTGATAATCATCTCCAATATCTCTCTGCAACAACCTATATAGAAGGGGAGGGTGATATCTCTTCTAACATCCTCCCTTTCCCTAATAATGATACAGAGGCTCCCGGACTACCATATTCACCTGAATACATCTCTAAAAACACAGAAATGGATGAGGATGATCTCAGAAATGCCCCTCTATCATTTGAGGAATGTGTCTTCACTACCATAGATGATCTCAGGTAGATGAATATGGGGACAACATAAGATCGATGACCTACCTTTATTAGTGTCTCCATGTATCTCGAAGAGCAAGAGATGTACATTTCATTTATGAAGTAGCACCGATGTGTTTTTTCTTAGAACTACACAAAAATTCCCAGATTGAATCCAATACTCCCCAATGAGAATTGAGGCTTTAAGTAGGTAGCTAGGAGAATCCACCCCTATCGTGCCACCAATGTAGAGGTGTAAGTTGACAATTCGATCAAATCCAACTTTTTCCAAGAAGTGTAATGCCTGAGATGGATTTCGAAAATCTTCCCCATCAAGAAGAAGAATGGTCATATTAGGGTCTTCATTGACTTTAGAGAACTTAATCCACATTTACCAAAGGATGATTTTCCATTACCGATCATATAACTCTTGATCGATGAAAATTCTAGATTCCATACCCTTTTCTTCATGGATGGGTACTTAGGGTATAATCAAATTAAGATGTCCCCTGAAGATGAAGAGGTTACTACCTTTAGAGAACCTCAAGGGATATTCTACTATTATTTCATACCCTTTAGATTAAAGAATTAAGGCCCCACATATCAGCATGCCATGTATCGCATCTTTAAGACATTCTTGGGAAGGATAGTCTAGTGTTATGTTGATGACCTGGTCATTAAATCCTGACAGTGATGTGATCACTTCACATATCTCCAAACAATATTCTACAAGCTGCGACATCATAGTCTAAAGATGAATCTACTGAAATGTTCCTTCAGAGTAACATCAGGAAAGTTCCTCATCTTTGTGGTATGTCACCACGGCATATAGGTTGGCCTAGAGAAGACTAGTTCTATTTTGGAAATGTCACCCCCCAGAAACCTGAAAGAACTAATGGGACTCCAATTTCACCTCTCCTGCATTCATAAATTCATATCCAACCTGGCCGGAAATAATCTCTACTTCATGAGTTTAATGAAGAAGGGATCCACCAACCAATTGGATTATGATTGTCAGAAATCCTTTGAAAACCTCAAGAAGTACTTTTTGTACCCGTCGGTTTGGATGCCTTCAATGGAAGGGAGGTCACTCATCTTATATTTGGATACTATGGAATTCTCATTAGGAACCCTTATCTCATAGAAAAATGATGAGGTAAGTGATAATAATCTCTACTATCTCAGTCAGACCATTCTAGGTATTGATACTCAATACTTCGATGATGAGAAGAATTGCCTTGCATTCATCTTCGCAGTGAAAAAGATGAGGCATAGCTTTCAACGCTATGAGGTCCACCTGGTCTCTCTTATTGATCCTATCAAGTACATACTTGGTCTCCCCATTTTTATTGGGTGCTTGGATTGATGGACGGTCATTCTATATCCTTATGAAATCTAATTCATATCTCAAAAGTCGGTGAAATGGAAATCCCTGGCTGACTTACTCGCGGTACACCCATCCCTAGAAAATACACTAAAATACACTGAGCTTCCTAATGAAGATGTTTTTTATGGTAATGCCACTTCTTAAACATGGGATATGTAATTTGATGGAACATCCTAGAGTCCTGTCAGTACCAGAGTGGAGAACTCGAAGCTCAATCCGGTTGGCCTGGAAAATGTATTTTTCTCTCAAGATAAAGCAATTTTTTCTTACTCTTTCTCTCTATCTGAAAGCTGCACAAACAATGAGGCATAATACCAATCCCTCATCACTGGCTTGGAGCTATCCCTACAACTACACATATCCTACCTGAACATCAAAGGAGATTCGGAGCAAGTGATAAATTAGGTCAATGGATAATATGCCATAAAAATGAGGAACTGACCCCCCCCCCCACACACACACACACACACTAGTTATGTCATGGTATTAATGGAATAATTCCCCTTTTCCCCACCTTATATTATATTCCTCGATCATAGAATGATCGCATTGAAGCACTGGCCAATGAAGCCGCCATCCTAGAGGACCCTAATCAGGAGGAAGGAACCTTCATTATCAAACATTGAAGAATGGTCTCATCGATCATCATATGTGATATGGAAGAGAACAGTCAGGTCAACACTACCCTAGAGTATGATGAACCAATAACCAACCTTATATAAATGGAGCCCATAATCGGTTATCTTTGAGATGGGACTCTCCCAGTAGATCGTGCCATAAGGGAATAGATTCGGTGATGGGCAGCAAACTTCACTCTACAAGATAAACCAAATGAGAAAACAATACTTTATAAGCATGGATTTGATGAAATTATCATCAGGTGAATATCATAAGTGGAAGTTCTCACCATCATGGAGGAATTCCACGTAGGCTCTTGCAGCACCCAGCAATCTGAAACTAGGCTCTCCCACCAAATCAAGAGGTTGATATTACTGGAAAACCATGATACAAGACTATGTGGAATTCACCAAGAAATTTCATGCATGCTAGATCCATGAAAAATTCATCCATCAGCCCCCAGAATTGTTGCATACCGTTAAATATTCCTGGCCATTTTTTGTTTGGGGGATGGATGTTGTGGGGTCATATCCCCCATCCAAATCTAAGTAGTTTAAGTGCATCCTTACTTCCACCAAATTCTTTTTGAAATGGGATGATGTAATACCCCTTAAGGAATTTAGGATGAATAATATCATCAACTTCATGAAATCTCATATCATCACTAGTTTTAGAGTCCCTCAGACAATATTAATAGACATCAGAACCAAATTTTATTCCATAGAGTTTAAGAAGTTGTACCAGGAGTACAACATTGAGTCCAATCACTCATCCTGCTATCATGCAGTGGAAAATGGACAGATAGAGTCCTTAAATATGACCTTATCAAACATACTTCTGAATATGGTAAATAAGGATAAGAATCCTTGTCCAAATAAACTTATCCATGCTTTGTGGTCCTACCGTACCACCTCGCCAACTGCTACACAAGAAATGCCATACTCACTAGTGTATGGGAACGAGGTAGTATTACCCATATAGGTCCAACTTCCCTCACTCCAAATATCCACTTGCATACATCTCTTAGATGATGAAAAATTGAAAAGGCGACTTAATGAGTTAGAACAGCTAGATGATGAAAGGTTGTGCACGTTGCACAACCTCAAAGTCCACCAGAATTGGATTGCAGGAGATTTTGATAAAAAGGTTTTCCTCTGCTCATTCCTTCTGGGAGAACTAGTGTTGTATCTCATAACCCCAATGATACCGGGGAAGAATCCCCCAAAATTAGAGCCCAAGTGGGAAGGACCTTACATCATACATAAGTTCTATCATAATAGAGCCTATTCATTGGCCACCATGGATGGAGAGAGTGTCACACCGCCCACTAATGAAATATTTATCAAGAAATAATTTTCTTAAGCTGTTAAGAAAAAGGGCTTCCACATCAGAGTAAGCCCCGTTATTCATCCTAACCACATGACGTTAAGTTGTATGGAGTTCATTCTAACCACATTACGTTAAATTGTAAGGATTTATTCCTAACCACATGTTGTTAAACTGTATGGAATTCTTCCTTACTACAATACATTAAAATTCATGACCAATGTCCTTACCGCGTGACATAAAACTGCACATATTCACAACTCTCATACCCTTTCACATCGGGTAATCTGATATCCTTGATGTACAATATTAAACTTCATGGTCCTACAAGAACTGTGTATAGCTTGATTATAATTCCCAATGAGATATGTAGGGATTCTTTGATCCTATTTCATGGTCAAGTTACTGAATCATAAAAAATGCCCATACCATACCCCTCTTTTTTCCCAGCACTATAGGGAAACCCTTACCACTCCTTATTTCTCACACTCAGCATATCTCACATGAGCTTAGGAATTATGGTAGGGACTTACCCTCACAAGAAAGGCATAGAGGTGCATGAAGGTTCCATTATGGTCCTGAATGAAATGCCATAAAATACATTCCATAAGTCCTTGCCATGTGACATTAAACTACATGGTCGATGTCCTTACCACATGACATTAAATTGCACAGTTCGCCAAGAACTATGTGTGGTTTGATTCTCATCCCCGTGAGATACATAGTGATTCCCATACTTCTATACTTGGACCCAACCATGATTTCTACACAAATTCACGTCGATCCACCATCATCCTCGCTACATGACCTTAAATTTTATGGAACATTTCATCCCAACCACATGACATTAAACTGTATGAAGTTTGTCCTTACCATAAGACATTAAATTGAACGGCTATCCAGAACTATGTGTGTCTTGATTCTCATTTTCTTGGAATATGTAGGGATACCCAAGTTCCCTTCTTTGGTCCTAGATGCTACATTACCACCTTTCAGGATGGTTCCTACATCCTTATCGCATGATGTTAAACTGCACGAAATCATGCCCTCAATTCATGATGTTAAACTTCACAGACACAAATGCCTACCCACTACATGAAAATAAACTATGCATACCATCTCCAATTTTTTCACTCCTCGTCAAAGGACCATAAGAGACTTACCTCGGTCAACTAGAGTATGGGTTTCTCCCACCATCCTTTAAGATCACCTCAAATACATATAATACACTTCATGTATTGATCATATCATACCACTGTCAACCTTAAATATCCCTTAGAAAGGATACCCAGCTTCAAGGACCCTTTGCTCAACTATGCATGCATACCCATGGCTCTTGCATATGCGCCTATAGACGTCAACCTAATGCATCGCTCAAAAAAAGTACATTAAAATTCTTGAGAGACCTAACATCATCATAGTAGCACTAAACACCCTAGTGTGTATGAACCACTCCTTGTATGACTTTCCCACATCATTACTTGTGAATTGAGAAACTTGAGCCATGATTTACAACATTTTCCTTCCATGCTTGAGAAGAGGTTGGAGTGATCTTAACCATGGGTGTCCTAATTAACCTCTTATGTCACATCCTCCATGTCAGGTCAATGCAAGTCATGACCCTAAAATGTATATGCTTGGTCAAGTTGTACGTCCTTAAACTCTAGCCTATAGTGGTAAAAATCGCAAGACCTTAAACGTCCAGTATAAGAGACACAAAACTTCTTAGTCCGAAAACCCACAAAGGATGACCTGAGAAAAAGTCAAGTCTTTTCCCACTAAACTCTTCATCTTCAGAGTTTACGAAAAAAAATAGGGCAAAATAAATAAGTCATAAGGATAATAGGGTCTACTCTACAACCCTATTAAAATCCAATCTATGCTCATTGTACTTACTAGTCTAAGAAAATGTTAGGGAAATATTTGGCACATATTCTTGTCGTGAGAATATGTTTGCTAGGCAGTGACACAAACTTTAGGGCATTTGAACCCTCCTTGGATTTTACATCTTACGAGAACCACACTTCATGAGTTGGTGTGCCTCGAATCATCATGACCTTCCATGGACCTTTGAAAGGATATCTAGATTCAAGGACCCTCTTCTTAACTATGCATGCATGCTCATGGCTCCTACATATATGCCTATGGATGTCAAACAAATGTGTCACTATAAAAAAGGAAATTCCAATTCTCATGAGCCCTGACATCATTACAGCAGCACTGAACACCCCGGTGTGTCTGAACTACTCCATGTATGACTGTTTCATACCATTCTCCAGATTTGAGCGCTCTAGATCATGATTTACAATCCATGTACCAAACTATCCAAGGGGATTCAATATCCTCGATGTTGTGTCACTATGTTTTGTACCCTTTCTCAAATATGGACCACAAAACTTCATTTCCTAGCCTTTTATGGCCCACATCTCATGATTCGAAAACACATGGTGTAGATTTTGAGATTTATTTTAAGAGAAAGCTACCCTAGGGTGATAGAACCCTTTCTGGATAGCTTTCTTCCCATATCCAACTTCATCATCTAGACATTTGAGTCTTCACCAATATTACATATCCCTCAGAAAAAAGTGGGTATTGTCTTTTTATTGGCATACTACCGATGCATAAGGGCCTTGACCCACCAACTAAATGTATCTTCTCCTTAACAGAAAGGAGCTTCGATCCTTGTGAGCCTTTGCAACACCAAGACGGAACCTGGTATTTCAAAATGTCAAGAGACATACCCATCATGTTTGCACCATCTTATATTCATGGAATCAAACTCTCAGGTTATGATTTACATCATCCATACCCCAACTACCCAGGAAGTTTTTTTATCCCAAGTATTCCAACCTCGTTAATATTTCCACCATAAATATTCCATAGTCCTTGGAAAATCTACTCGGCTTCAAGGACCCTTTACTTGACTATGCATACATGCTTATGGATCATACATATGCGCCTATGGTCTTCAACCAAGCGTGTCACTCTGCAAAAAAAATGCATTCTGATCCTCGTCATCCTCAGCAACATCAGGGTAGGATCCAGTACCTCAGAGTGTTTTAGGTAAATCCCGGTATGGATGTGCCATATCCCATGTTCAAATAGATGGTTTGAGCTAAAAGACCGAAAACTAAATCAGTAGAAGGTCTGAGCTAAAAGACCTTAAACTAAATCAACAGAAGGTCCAAGTTAAAAAACCTTAAACTAAAGAAATATAAGGTCCGGGCTAAAAGACATTAAACTAAAGAAACAGAAGGTCCGGGCTAAAAGACCATAAACTAAAACAATAGAGGTCCGAGCTAAAAGACCATAAACTAAAGAAATATTAGGTCTGAGCTAAATGAGCCTAAACTGAAGCAATATGAGGTCTGAGCTAAAAGATCATAAACTAAAGGAAGACAGGAATTCAGTCTGAAAAATCTTGAAAAGTCCCACTGTGCAGTCTAGAATATCAATCTATGCCCACCAAGCCTATCATCTTTGGGAAATAAGGGAGCACTCTCCCTCTGGGACATATATTCCACCCATTTATCTTTTTGTAAATCAGGTGATCTCAAGATAACTGGAATAGATTCGTCAGTAAGAGATGTCATGTTAGTGGGAATTTGTGAGCTCTTCCTGAAACAAATATCCAGATCCAGACGTTCAAGTTTACTTGATGATATGAAAAGGATGGGTAGAGTTGACAATTCTCATAACATCGGAGCAACAGAATATCATGCACATCATGAATGAAAGAAAACTGGACGACAACATATAAAGTTCAGCAGATCTTTTTACCGATAGCACATTGAAGGGGGAATACATCATCATTTAGATATACAAAAAAGTGCTCTACATTTACCTTATAAGCATATTCTTTTCGTGCTGAATGAATCTAATTCTAAGATGGGGTGTTTTTTTACCCTCATAAATGTGTGTTACATAGTGTGGTGGATGGACACCTGTTGTACAAGCAATGCATAAAGGGAATCATAGGATGCCTTCTTCAACCTCAAGGCACATGAGTCTCTAATGACATATCAGGCCTAGGACTGATACTGATAAAACACTATTTTATTGAATATTTTATTGATAATAAATGATATAATTTCCTCACATTGTGTTAAATATGTTTATTTATAAAATATTTGGGATTTGATCATTCATTTGAAAATTTGGTGAAAATTCCAGTTTTACCCTTAATAGTGCACTGTATTATTTCGAAGATAAATATTTTTATATTTATTATTTGAATTTGATATTTTGTAACAGTGTTCCTAACTTAATTATCTACAACTTTTATTCAGGACACTAAAGCTAAAGAGTTAATTTGGTTGTTGAAATTGGGCCATGAAGTCAAAGTTGGGCTGGGCTCGCCAGAATGGAGAAGGTTCTGTATTTGGGCCATATCCTCTACATACGGGCTTGGATTGAGCCCAAATTTTGAGGAAAGCTCGGGGACATGATGTGGCACAAATCATCCTTCTGGAAGTCCGGTCAATTCACGCGTTTTGAAGGTCAAATGGGCGGTGCAAGTTTCATTAAAATATTTGGCCGAGATTTTGCATTCACACTTGAAACCACTTTAAACCTAGCCTCCCCTCCACTCTATAAATTAGTGATTTTCTCATTTGGAGAGGCTGGTTCGTGCATTGGGAGATTGGAGGCAGAGGAGAATTGGTTTCAACTAAATTCTACAACCATTGTAAGAGAGGTAGCTCTTGAAGCAAGGATCCTCTCATCGAAGCCTCCTTCTCTCCTTCATGTTGTAATTGTTTTGTTTGTGTAATAAACTTCTTTGTTCTTCTTTTATTTCTTCTCTTTTCCTCTGTTTTATTTAAATTTATTCTTCTCTTAATCTTCCTCTTGGGGCTGGAATTCTTGAGTAGAAGCGATATTGGTTTATACCCATTATAAACCTTTGCACATGCAAAACGCTTCTACGATGATTACGCCACCAATGGAAGAGTAATTTTTAGTGATCGATCTATCTTCTACCCTCTTCATTTAATTATTTTGAATCATTGAGCCTACTGTAATTCACTTAATATGATCCATGAATTATGTTTTTAAATTTTAAGAAACTAAGCAAGAAATTGAACAATTAATACAAAAACACGCGAGGTCGAGATTTTGTATAAATTGTGAGAGTGCGAGCTTAATCGGTAATACAAGACCACTTGGGATAAATTTGTAGAGTTCAAATATAATCCCTAAACACAACTCATCCTCATTTCCAGAATGGATTTGTGCTCTAATTAACCACTGACCATAAGCTAACCTTAGAACAACAATCAAAGCAGGGTTCTGCGATTGCATGTTCCGAAGCTAGCCTAGGGTTTAAGTAATTCCATCTTTGTGGTTAAGTTAACTCTTGTAGGGTTCGAGGGTTAACAAATTAGAGGATCATAATTAAGTGGATATTCATTTAAATGATAATGATTAATATGTAAATGAAGAGGTAGAGTTAGATCGATTACGCCTTTTAAAATATTTTCTAAAAAAAACATCTTCTTGTTGTGTTATTTTAATCGGAATTCATTTCAAAACTAAAAACAAAAAAAATACAATCTTCTTCCAGCAAACTTCTTCTAGATTCATAAACTATAAACAACCCCCATCCTTTTCTAGTAGTGTTTTTATTCTCTTTTATTTTATTTTTAGAATACCTCTAATAAGATGTTTTAATTCACTTCCTCCTTTGAGAGACGACCTTGGTTAGCCCCCTATGCTACACCAAGTAAACTAAACATTAGCTTCATAGAGTGTTGTGTTTGGAGTTTTATCCAACGTAACTCACTTTTGAAGTTCTTTTGAGAGCGCGTGCGACAACGCTCTTTCAAATTGGCACCGTTGCCGGGGAGGCAAGTAATTATTTCAACCAACTAGAGGTATTTATTTTATTTTACATTTTATTATTTTCCTCTCTTCTTTCTTCCTTCTTTACCCAATCTGATTTTTCATCCTTCTCTTTTATTTTCTCCTACTTCTTTGTGGACCATCAACTCAAACTTCTCATTTTTATTTTACTATGGTCCACCTTCTTTCTTTTCATTTTTTGATCTATGACACGAACTAATCCCGAAGATCTCTTAGATCTTGACCCTGAGATTGAACGTAGCCTTAGGGCACGAATCAGACATTCTCAGTCTACGGGAAGTTTCAACATTCAACCAGTTGGAGAATTACTCCAATATCAGAACATTGAAATTGGAAGCAATTCAAATTCAAACATAAAAGAGGAACCAATGGCTGATAATAATGGAAATGAACTTAATAGAACCATTCGAGAATTGGCTGCACCTGATATTAACTATCAACCAAATTGTATTGCATACCCAAATCTCGAATCGGACTTTGAACTAAAATCAGGGTTAATTCACTTACTTCCAAAGTTTCATGGCCTCTCTGGTGAGGATCCGAATAAACATTTGAAAGAATTTAATGTGGTTTGCTCAACCCTAAAACCTAAAAATGTCTCTGAAGATCAAATCAAACTAAGAGCATTCCCATTCTCACTTGATGGAGCTGCAAAAGATTGGATGTATTATTTACAACCTGAAGATGTAACTTGTTGGAACGATTTGAAACGACTTTTCTTGCAGAGATTTTTTCCAGCATCAAGGACCACTTCCATTCGTAAGGAGATCTCGGGGATCAAGCAAGCACAAGGGGAGTCCATGTATGAGTATTGGGAGCGATTCAAGAAGTTGTGTGCAAGCTGTCCACATCACCAAATCAGTGAGAAACTCCTCATTCAGTACTTCTATGAAGGACTCACAGCTATGGAGAGAAGCATGGTGGATGCCGCAGCTGGAGGGGCATTGGTGGACAAGACACCAATAGCCGCACGTGCATTGATTGACAAGATGGCCCAAAACTCCCAACAATTTGGCGATAGAGGTACACTACATGTCAGGGGAGTACATCAGGTAAGTCCTTCTTCTCTTGAGAGTCATTTGATTGATACCAAGTTAGAAGAATTGACAACTATGGTAAGGCAGATTGCTTTGGCACAAAAGACATCTTTACCTCCTCCTTCAAGGCCTTGTGGTATTTGCACTGAGACAAGCCACCCAACTGACTGTTTCCCACAACTCCAAGAAACAGAAGATTGTGCAGCAGTGTTCCCTGGGAGACCATATCAGCAGCAGCAGCAACAACCATATCCCCAGAAGAAGTTCGATCCAACATTCAACCAAGGGTGGAAAGATCATATAGACATGAGGTATGGCTCTGGACAACAACAAAGGCCCCCCTTTCAACAAAACTTCCAGCAGCCTCCACCTTACCAACAGGGTTTCCAACAACCCCAAAGGAGATTTGAAGCTCAAACATCAACAAGTCAGCAACAAGGGAATCTCCAACCCAAGGTAGACTCTAACACTGATGATCTTTTGAAACAAATTGTTCTTAATCAACAGAATGAGCTGAAAAGTCAAGGTTCGGAGCTGAGGGAGTTGAAGACTCAAATGAGCCAGATTGCCACCGCCCTCCATGAACTTGTAAGTAAGAATTCTGGAAATCTACCTTCCCAACCCACTCCAAATCCAAAGGGGAATGTTAGTGCCATAACATTGAGAAGTGGGAAGCAAATGAACGATACAGCTGTACCTACCATTCCACCGGGATTCACCTCATCTTCAGAGAAGCCACATTCCATACCAACTGATGAACAATCCAAGGAGAAAGATAAAGGTAAGAAAAAGATTGATGATGTTCCTCCTAAACCACTTCCTTTTCCAAACAGGGTTGTTCAAACCAAGAAGATGGCTGAATAAGCAATGCAAAAGGAGGTTTTGGACACATTCAAGCGTGTGGAGATCAACATTCCTCTACTCGAATCCATTAAGCAAATCCCAAGGTATGCCAAATTCTTAAAAGAACTTTGTACCAATCGAAGAGGGCTCAAGGGAAATGAGAGGATCAACCTTGGAAGGAATGTCTCAGCACTCATTACACCAACTCTAGCAATGCCAACAAAGTGCAAGGATCCCGGGACATTCACCATCCCATGCACCATAGGGGAGTTTCACTTCTCTGATGCTCTTTGTGATTTAGGAGCTTCAATAAATGTGATGCCTCACTCTGTTTTCTCTTCATTGCAGATTGGTGAGCTCAAGCCTACAAGGGTAGTGGTGCAGCTAGCGAATAGAGCTACAGCATATCCGGCTGGTGTCCTTGAAGATGTGTTGGTAAAGGTAAAGGACATGATCTTCCCTGCTGATTTCTATGTACTAAACATGGAAGATGACCAGGTAAGTTCTCATGCCCCTATCATTCTTGGTAGACCCTTCCTCAAAACTGCTAAGACCATTATCAATGTTCATGAGGGTACTCTTTCCATGGAATTCGGGGATGAAATCGTGAGGTTTAAAATCCTGGATTCTATGAAGTACCCACCAGAGGAACACTCAGCATTCTTTCTCTCTCATTCTGAGTCTCCATGTGATAGTCCCTCTATTTTTGATTCCCAATCTCTTGGGGACTATTCACTTCTTAATGAAATAATGAGTATTGGGTCCAACTTGATGTCTCATTCTACTTCATCCCCTTTAATTCATGATCTTTCTGATCTTGGGATTGGTTCATTTGTCCAATCATATTCGAATTCTGAGCATGTATACTCTGATTATGATATGGCTGCTAATTTTTCTGATGGATTTGATGCATTGTTCTCTCATTCAGATGATATGTATGATTGTGCACAGATGTCTACGCCACTCATGCTTCCATCTATTCAGCATCCACCATCACTGGAACTAAAGCCATTGCCACCAAATCTCAAATACTCATACTTGTTAAGTGGTGAAAAATTACCTGTTATCATTGCTAACAATCTCTCTTTTGAACATGAAGAAAAACTTTTGAATCTTTTGAGGGAGAACATCAGGGCAATCGGGTGGACCTTGGCTGACATATCAGGTATTAGCCCCTCCATTTGCATGCATAGAATTCTTTTGGAAGATGGAGCTAAACCGGTGAGGCAACCACAAAGGAGACTCAATCCAACCCTTCTGGAGGTTGTTAAAAAAGAGGTTGAAAATTTGCTTGAGGCAGGTATAATCTATCCCATTTCAGATTCTCAGTGGGTAAGTCCTATTCAGGTTGTGCCTAAGAAAAGTGGTGTTACTGTTGTTAAAAATGAGAAAGATGAGTTAGTTCCAATGAGGGTACAAAACAGTTGGCGCGTGTGTATTGATTATAGGAAACTAAATCATTCCACTCGCAAAGATCATTTCCCCCTCCCATTTATTGATCAGATGCTTGAGAGACTAGCTGGGAAGACACACTATTGTTTCTTGGATGGATTTTCTGGATATTTTCAGGTTCCTATAGCTCCGGAGGATCAGGAGAAGACTACATTCACCTGTCCCTTTGGGACATTTGCCTATCGGAGGATGCCATTTGGACTTTGCAATGCCCCAGGTACCTTCCAGAGATGCATGGTGAGTATTTTTTCTGATTTTATTGAGACCTGCATGGAGGTATTTATGGATGATTTTACAGTGTATGGATCTTCATTTGATGAATGTCTAAGTAGTTTGGAAAATGTGTTGAATCGTTGTATTGAGAAGAATCTAGTCCTGAACTTTGAAAAGTGTCATTTCATGGTAGATCATGGCATTGTCTTAGGGCATGTAGTGTCAAAACATGGGATAGAGGTTGATAGATCTAAGGTAGACATCATTTCATCCTTACCCTACCCTTCATGTGTGCGTGATGTTCGATCATTCCTTGGACATGCTGGATTTTATCGACGCTTCATCAGAGATTTTAGTAAGATCGCTCTACCCTTATCTCGATTGCTTCAAAAAGACATTGACTTCAATTTTGATGATTCATGCAGGGTATCATTTGATGAGCTGAAGAAGTGTCTGACCACTCCACCAATCATACAGCCCCCACGGTGGGACCTTCCATTTGAGCTTATGTGTGACGCCTCCAACTTCGCGGTTGGAGCTGTCTTATCTCAGAGGGTGGAAGGACGTTCACATGTGATCGCCTATGCATCGAGGACACTAGATTCAGCCCAATCAAACTACACTACCACAGAAAAGGAGTTTCTTGCTGTCATATTTTCTTTAGATAAATTCCGTTCATATTTATTGGGCTCTAAAGTAGTTGTTTTTTCTGACCATGCAGCTTTGAGGTACCTCCTAAAGAAGCCAGATGCAAAGCCACGACTTATCCGTTGGATGCTCCTTCTTCAAGAATTTGATATTGAGATAAAGGAAAAGAAGGGGTCAGAGAATTTGGTGGCAGACCACATGAGTAGGCTTACTCACACACTAGAGGGTGACACCTTGGACCAGGTACCACTTCGGGACACTTTCCCCGATGAGCATCTCTATACCATCTCAGGTAAGCATCCTTGGTATGCTGATTTAGTTAATTACATTGTTGGCTCTGAAATCCCAGTAAATTTGAAGAAGCATCAAGTCCAAAAATTAAAAAGTGAGTCTAGGTTTTATGTGTGGGATGATCCTTACCTCTGGCGCATGTGTAGTGACCAAGTTATTAGGAGGTGTATTCCTGATCATGAGTTTGAGTCTGTTTTGCAATTCTGTCACACACTTGCATGTGGTGGACACTTTGGACCCCAACGGACAGCTAGGAAGGTTTTAGACTCTGGATTATATTGGCCTAGCTTGTTCCATGATGCCCATTTGTTTTGTAAGTCATGCTCTCGTTGCCAACACACTGGGAACATTTCTAGGAGACATGAGATGCCCCAACAACCCATACTATTTTGTGAGATTTTTGATGTATGGGGCATCGACTTTATGGGTCCTTTTCCTAGTTCATTTGGATTTTTGTATATTTTGGTTGCTGTTGATTATGTGAGTAAATGGGTGGAGGCCAAGGCCACCAGGACTGACGATTCTCATGTTGTTGTGGACTTTGTCAAAGCACAGATTTTTTGCAGGTTTGGAGTACCAAAGGCCATCATCAGTGACCAAGGGACACACTTTTGCAATAGGAATTTTGCTTCCCTCCTTCGGAAGTATGGGGTGACTCACAAAACATCAACACCATACCACCCCCAAACAAATGGCCAGGCTGAGGTTTCAAATCGTGAGTTGAAACAAATCTTGGAGAAAACCGTGCAGCCAAATAGGAAGGATTGGAGCAAGCGCTTGGATGATGCATTGTGGGCTTATAGGACAGCATACAAGACCCCCATTGGTATGTCCCCATTTCGGATTGTTTTTGGGAAAGCGTGTCATCTCCCCGTGGAAGTCGAGCATCAGGCATATTGGGCTATAAAGAAATGTAACATGGATTTGGCCCAAGCTGGAATTCAAAGGAAGTTGCAAATTCAAGAGCTTGAGGAGATTCGCCTGTCATCATATGAGAACTCAAGGCTCTACAAGGAAAGATCAAAAGCATCTCATGACAAAATGATCCAACAAAGGGAGTTTCATATTGGAGAGAAAGTCCTTCTCTATAGTTCACGACTGAAGTTGATGCCTGGTAAGTTGCATTCCAGATGGTTAGGTCCTTATATTGTGTCTAATGTTTTTCCTTATGGTGCAGTGGAGATCACACAAGAGGACACTGGAAGGAGCTTTACAGTCAATGGGCAACGTTTGAAGAGATACATTGAGGGACATCCTACTGATGCAGTGGATTTTATCACACTGCATGACCCCATCATCACTTGATCACATCAGGCTGTTCCTAACCCTTTCACTTTTATATTATTTGTCCTATTTAAAAATTCTGCATTTCATGTGCATATATCATCTCACGGGTTCACATTGAGGACAATGCAATATTTTAAGTGTGGGGGAGGGAACCTTTTAGTTTAGTAATTTCAATTGTTTTCCTGTTAAAAAAAAACCAAAAAACAAAAATTGTGTGTTTTTCAAAATTTGTGTGTTTATTTTACAATTTTCTGTGTGTTTTTGAAACTTTTGAGCTGAAATAATTCTCATCACCATTTTTAAATCCATATCAATAAGTGAAACAATTTACCCCTTGAAACTAAGCTTAAATGAATGCTGAAATGACTTTGTTTCAAGTTCAAATATTTAGTAATTTCATGCAAAGTACGCTGAATTTTGAATCCCATGCCAATCTCACTGTCTTTATATTTGAAATCACTTTCCTGTGAGGCTTCTAAACCATTATTTTCATATTCTTTACATTCACCTCACTTCTTGAGAGAGCCAAACCATACTTGATTTAACCAGAATTTGATCTATTCCTGTCAAAACTTGAGGGTTTGAGGTACTTGTGTTTAAATGATTGAGGCATTTGTTTGGTATTAAAACCCCTATTTCAAATAATCCTTTTTTTATAATGGCCTACCTTGAATATTTAATCCTTGTAGCCCTTAGAAGCCATGCACATCCTGTTAGGTTAAGCCACATTAAAAGCCAATTTTCCCTATCCAACCAACTCTTGAAGTGAAATTGCATAATCTAGTTGAGCTTAAGTGTGGGGGAAGCTGTCTTGTGTTGTGCCACCACATTATGTGATACTTTGGGTGGAAAATTAAATTCTGAAGAGATGTGTTTGCTACTAAAGAAAGTCATTATATTGAAAGCTGTGCCTTTTCTGGAGCTTTCATGACAAGTGAAGCTGTGCCTTTTCTGGAGCTTCTAATTGAGGTGGAAAGTTGTGCCCATCTGAAGCTTTCAAGAAAATCATGTTCTAGAAGATTGAAATTTTTTATGCTGAAATGATGAATGGTGTAAACCTTTCATGACTTTTCATGATGATGGAGCTGAATTGATACTATGGGGATTGAAGAGAAGACCATATTTAAGTGAAAATTAGATTAATGCAATTTTGCTTTAAAAGAGTCAAGCCCTCCTCATTCAGCCTCAGAGTTTTTCACATCTTAATCCTACCAACCGAAAGCCACAGAACAACCCTGAAAAGTCCTCATGATAAACATATGTCCTTGACTCACATCGGGTAGCGATGTAGGAATCTATCAAGCCTATGGTGACCCTTGTATGAGTTTGGATGAGAAAGACATTGCAAAAAAATTGATATTTGAGTGATGAGAGAAAATTCAAGCGAGGTAAGTGTTTTGTGCATGGGTGGATAAATGAAGTGGAAATATATTGAATGATATAAATGGAGAACCTGAAATAAGGTTTTTTATGAGGCATGATATCTTTTTTTATTCTTGGTGTGAAATTGATTGATCTTAAAGATATGTGTTTTAAAATTGGTTTTGATTTGATATTGATGTTTACTTGATATGAGGTTTTGCCCAGGTGTGCAAAAGGGTAAGTGTGGGGGAGTTGATAAAACACTATTTTATTGAATATTTTATTGATAATAAATGATATAATTTCCTCACATTGTGTTAAATATGTTTATTTATAAAATATTTGGGATTTGATCATTCATTTGAAAATTTGGTGAAAATTCCAGTTTTACCCTTAATAGTGCACTGTATTATTTCGAAGATAAATATTTTTATATTTATTATTTGAATTTGAAATTTTGTAACAGTGTTCCTAACTTAATTATCTACAACTTTTATTCAGGACACTAAAGCCAAAGAGTTAATTTGGTTGTTGAAATTGGGCCATGAAGTCAAAGTTGGGCTGGGCTCGCCAGAATGGAGAAGGTTCTGTATTTGGGCCATATCCTCTACATACGGGATTGGATTGAGCCCAAATTTTGAGGAAAGCTCGGGTACATGATGTGGCACAAATAATCCTTCTGGAAGGCCGGTCAATTCACGCGTTTTGGAGGTCAAATGGGCGGTGCAAGTTTCATTAAAATATTTGGCCGAGATTTTGCATTCACACTTGAAACCACTTTAAACCTAGCCTCCCCTCCACTCTATAAATTAGTGATTTTCTCATTTGGAGAGGCTGGTTCGTGCATTGGGAGATTGGAGGCAGAGGAGAATTGGTTTCAACCAAATTCTACAACCATTGTAAGAGAGGTAGCTCTTGAAGCAAGGATCCTCTCATCGAAGCCTCCTTCTCTCCTTCATGTTGTAATTGTTTTGTTTGTGTAATAAACTTCTTTGTTCTTCTTTTATTTCTTCTCTTTTCCTCTGTTTTATTTAAATTTATTCTTCTCTTAATCTTCCTCTTGGGGCTGGAATTCTTGAGTAGAAGCGACATTGGGTTATACCCATTATAAACCTTTGCACATGCAAAACGCTTCTACGATGATTACGCCACCAATGGAAGAGTAATTTTTAGTGATCGATCTATCTTCTACCCTCTTCATTTAATTATTTTGAATCATTGAGCCTACTGTAATTCACTTAATATGATCCATGAATTATGTTTTTAAATTTTAAGAAACTAAGCAAGCAATTTAACAATTAATACAAAAACACGCGAGGTCGAGATTTTGTATAAATTGTGAGAGTGCGAGCTTAATCGGTAATACAAGACCACTTGGGATAAATTTGTAGAGTTCAAATATAATCCCTAAACACAACTCATCCTCATTTCCAGAATGGATTTGTGCTCTAATTAACCACTGACCATAAGCTAACCTTAGAACAACAATCAAAGCAGGGTTCTGCGATTGCATGTTCCGAAGCTAGCCTAGGGTTTAAGTAATTCCATCTTTGTGGTTAAGTTAACTCTTGTAGGGTTCGAGGGTTAACAAATTAGAGGATCATAATTAAGTGGATATTCATTTAAATGATAATGATTAATATGTAAATGAAGAGGTAGAGTTAGATCGATTACGCCTTTTAAAATATTTTCTAAAAAAAACATCTTCTTGTTGTGTTATTTTAATCGGAATTCATTTCAAAACTAAAAACAAAAAAAATACAATCTTCTTCCAGCAAACTTCTTCTAGATTCATAAACTATAAACAACCCCCATCCTTTTCTAGTAGTGTTTTTATTCTCTTTTATTTTATTTTTAGAATACCTCTAATAAGATGTTTTAATTCACTTCCTCCTTTGAGAGACGACCTTGGTTAGCCCCCTATGCTACACCAAGTAAACTAAACATTAGCTTCATAGAGTGTTGTGCTTGGAGTTTTATCCAACGTAACTCACTTTTGAAGTTCTTTTGAGAGCGCGTGCGACAACGCTCTTTCAAATTGGCACCGTTGCCGGGGAGGCAAGTAATTATTTCAACCAACTAGAGGTATTTATTTTATTTTACATTTTATTATTTTCCTCTCTTCTTTCTTCCTTCTTTACCCAATCTGATTTTTCATCCTTCTCTTTTATTTTCTCCTACTTCTTTGTGGACCATCAACTCAAACTTCTCATTTTTATTTTACTATGGTCCACCTTCTTTCTTTTCATTTTTTGATCTATGACACGAACTAATCCCGAAGATCTCTTGGATCTTGACCCTGAGATTGAACGTAGCCTTAGGGCACGAATCAGACATTCTCAGTCTACGGGAAGTTTCAACATTCAACCAGTTGGAGAATTACTCCAATATCAGAACATTGAAATTGGAAGCAATTCAAATTCAAACATAAAAGAGGAACCAATGGCTGATAATAATGGAAATGAACTTAATAGAACCATTCGAGAATTGGCTGCACCTGATATTAACTATCAACCAAATTGTATTGCATACCCAAATCTCGAATCGGACTTTGAACTAAAATCAGGGTTAATTCACTTACTTCCAAAGTTTCATGGCCTCTCTGGTGAGGATCCGAATAAACATTTGAAAGAATTTAATGTGGTTTGCTCAACCCTAAAACCTAAAAATGTCTCTGAAGATCAAATCAAACTAAGAGCATTCCCATTCTCACTTGATGGAGCTGCAAAAGATTGGATGTATTATTTACAACCTGAAGATGTAACTTGTTGGAACGATTTGAAACGACTTTTCTTGCAGAGATTTTTTCCAGCATCGAGGACCACTTCCATTCGTAAGGAGATCTCGGGGATCAAGCAAGCACAAGGGGAGTCCATGTATGAGTATTGGGAGCGATTCAAGAAGTTGTGTGCAAGCTGTCCACATCACCAAATCAGTGAGAAACTCCTCATTCAATAGTTCTATGAAGGACTCACAGCTATGGAGAGAAGCATGGTGGATGCCGCAGTTGGAGGGGCATTGGTGGACAAGACACCAATAGCCGCACGTGCATTGATTGACAAGATGGCCCAAAACTCCCAACAATTTGGCGATAGAGGTACACTACATGTCAGGGGAGTACATCAGGTAAGTCCTTCTTCTCTTGAGAGTCATTTGATTGATACCAAGTTAGAAGAATTGACAACTATGGTAAGGCAGATTGCTTTGGCACAAAAGACATCTTTACCTCCTCCTTCAAGGCCTTGTGGTATTTGCACTGAGACAAGCCACCCAACTGACTGTTGCCCACAACTCCAAGAAACAGAAGATTGTGCAGCAGTGTTCCCTGGGAGACCATATCAGCAGCAGCAGCAACAACCATATCCCCAGAAGAAGTTCGATCCAACATTCAACCAAGGGTGGAAAGATCATCTGGACATGAGGTATGGCTCTGGACAACAACAAAGGCCCCCCTTTCAACAAAACTTCCAGCAGCCTCCACCTTACCAACAGGGTTTCCAACAACCCCAAAGGAGATTTGAAGCTCAAACATCAACAAGTCAGCAACAAGGGAATCTCCAACCCAAGGTAGACTCTAACACTGATGATCTTTTGAAACAAATTGTTCTTAATCAACAGAATGATCTGAAAAGTCAAGGTTCGGAGCTGAGGGAGTTGAAGACTCAAATGAGCCAGATTGCCACCGCCCTCCATGAACTTGTAAGTAAGAATTCTGGAAATCTACCTTCCCAACCCACTCCAAATCCAAAGGGGAATGTTAGTGCCATAACATTGAGAAGTGGGAAGCAAATGAACGATACAGCTGTACCTACCATTCCACCGGGATTCACCTCAACTTCAGAGAAGCCACATTCCATACCAACTGATGAACAATCCAAGGAGAAAGATAAAGGTAAGAAAAAGATTGATGATGTTCCTCCTAAACCACTTCCTTTTCCAAACAGGGTTGTTCAAACCAAGAAGATGGCTGAAGAAGCAATGCAAAAGGAGGTTTTGGACACATTCAAGCGTGTGGAGATCAACATTCCTCTACTCGAAGCCATTAAGCAAATCCCAAGGTATGCCAAATTCTTAAAAGAACTTTGTACCAATCGAAGAGGGCTCAAGGGAAATGAGAGGATCAACCTTGGAAGGAATGTCTCAGCACTCATTACACCAACTCTAGCAATGCCAACAAAGTGCAAGGATCCCGGGACATTCACCATCCCATGCACCATAGGGGAGTTTCACTTCTCTGATGCTCTTTGTGATTTAGGAGCTTCAATAAATGTGATGCCTCACTCTATTTTCTCTTCATTGCAGATTGGTGAGCTCAAGCCTACAAGGGTAGTGGTGCAGCTAGCGAATAGAGCTACAGCATATCCGGCTGGTGTCCTTGAAGATGTGTTGGTAAAGGTAAAGGACATGATCTTCCCTGCTGATTTCTATGTACTAAACATGGAAGATGACCAGGTAAGTTCTCATGCCCCTATCATTCTTGGTAGACCCTTCCTCAAAACTGCTAAGACCATTATCAATGTTCATGAGGGTACTCTTTCCATGGAATTCGGGGATGAAATCGTGAGGTTTAAAATCCTGGATTCTATGAAGTACCCACCAGAGGAACACTCAGCATTCTTTCTCTCTCATTCTGAGTCTCCATGTGATAGTCCCTCTATTTTTGATTCCCAATCTCTTGGGGACTATTCACTTCTTAATGAAATAATGAGTATTGGGTCCAACTTGATGTCTCATTCTACTTCATCCCCTTTAATTCATGATCTTTCTGATCTTGGGATTGGTTCATTTGTCCAATCATATTCGAATTCTGAGCATGTATACTCTGATTATGATATGGCTGCTAATTTTTCTGATGGATTTGATGCATTGTTCTCTCATTCAGATGATATGTATGATTGTGCAAAGATGTCTACGCCACTCATGCTTCCATCTATTCAGGAGCCACCATCACTGGAACTAAAGCCATTGCCACCAAATCTCAAATACTCATACTTGTTAAGTGGTGAAAAATTACCTGTTATCATTGCTAACAATCTCTCTTTTGAACATGAAGAAAAACTTTTGAATCTTTTGAGGGAGAACATCAGGGCAATCGGGTGGACCTTGGCTGACATATCAGGTATTAGCCCCTCCATTTGCATGCATAGAATTCTTTTGGAAGATGAAGCTAAACCGGTGAGGCAACCACAAATGAGACTCAATCCAACCCTTCTGGAGGTTGTTAAAAAAGAGGTTGAAAAATTGCTCGAGGCAGGTATAATCTATCCCATTTCAGATTCTCAGTGGGTAAGTCCTATTCAGGTTGTGCCTAAGAAAAGTGGTGTTACTATTTTTAAAAATGAGAAAGATGAGTTAGTTCCAATGAGGGTACAAAACAGTTGGCGCGTGTGTATTGATTATAGGAAACTAAATCATTCCACTCGCAAAGATCATTTCCCCCTCCCATTTATTGATCAGATGCTTGAGAGACTAGCTGGGAAGACACACTATTGTTTCTTGGATGGATTTTCTGGATATTTTCAGGTTCCTATAGCTACGGAGGATCAGGAGAAGACTACATTCACCTGTCCCTTTGGGACATTTGCCTATCGGAGGATGCCATTTGGACTTTGCAATGCCCCAGGTACCTTCCAGAGATGCATGGTGAGTATTTTTTCTGATTTTATTGAGACCTGCATGGAGGTATTTATGGATGATTTTACAGTGTATGGATCTTCATTTGATGAATGTCTAAGTAGTTTGGAAAATGTGTTGAATCGTTGTATTGAGAAGAATCTAGTCCTGAACTTTGAAAAGTGTCATTTCATGGTAGAGCATGGCATTGTCTTAGGGCATGTAGTGTCAAAACATGGGATAGAGGTTGATAGATCTAAGGTAGACATCATTTCATCCTTACCCTACCCTTCATGTGTGCGTGATGTTCGATCATTCCTTGGACATGCTGGATTTTATCGACGCTTCATCAGAGATTTTAGTAAGATCGCTCTACCCTTATCTCGATTGCTTCAAAAAGACATTGACTTCAATTTTGATGATTCATGCAGGGTATCATTTGATGAGCTGAAGAAGTGTCTGACCACTCCACCAATCATACAGCCCCCACGGTGGGACCTTCCATTTGAGCTTATGTGTGACGCCTCCAACTTCGCGGTTGGAGCTGTCTTATCTCAGAGGGTGGAAGGACGTTCACATGTGATCGCCTATGCATCGAGGACACTAGATTCAGCCCAATCAAACTACACTACCACAGAAAAGGAGTTTCTTGCTGTCATATTTTCTTTAGATAAATTCCATTCATATTTATTGGGCTCTAAAGTAGTTGTTTTTTCTGACCATGCAGCTTTGAGGTACCTCCTAAAGAAGCCAGATGCAAAGCCACGACTTATCCGTTGGATGCTCCTTCTTCAAGAATTTGATATTGAGATAAAGGAAAAGAAGGGGTCAGAGAATTTGGTGGCAGACCACATGAGTAGGCTTACTCACACACTAGAGGGTGACACCTTGGACCAGGTACCACTTCGGGACACTTTCCCCGATGAGCATCTCTATACCATCTCAGGTAAGCATCCTTGGTATGCTGATTTAGTTAATTACATTGTTGGCTCTGAAATCCCAGTAAATTTGAAGAAGCATCAAGTCCAAAAATTAAAAAGTGAGTCTAGGTTTTATGTGTGGGATGATCCTTACCTCTGGCGCATGTGTAGTGACCAAGTTATTAGGAGGTGTATTCCTGATCATGAGTTTGAGTCTGTTTTGCAATTCTGTCACACACTTGCATGTGGTGGACACTTTGGACCCCAACGGACAGCTAGGAAGGTTTTAGACTCTGGATTATATTGGCCTAGCTTGTTCCATGATGCCCATTTGTTTTGTAAGTCATGCTCTCGTTGCCAACACACTGGGAACATTTCTAGGAGACATGAGATGCCCCAACAACCCATACTATTTTGTGAGATTTTTGATGTATGGGGCATCGACTTTATGGGTCCTTTTCCTAGTTCATTTGGATTTTTGTATATTTTGGTTGCTGTTGATTATGTGAGTAAATGGGTGGAGGCCAAGGCCACCAGGACTGACGATTCTCATGTTGTTGTGGACTTTGTCAAAGCACAGATTTTTTGCAGGTTTGGAGTACCAAAGGCCATCATCAGTGACCAAGGGACACACTTTTGCAATAGGAATTTTGCTTCCCTCCTTCGGAAGTATGGGGTGACTCACAAAACATCAACACCATACCACCCCCAAACAAATGGCCAGGCTGAGGTTTCAAATCGTGAGTTGAAACAAATCTTGGAGAAAACCGTGCAGCCAAATAGGAAGGATTGGAGCAAGCGCTTGGATGATGCATTGTGGGCTTATAGGACAGCATACAAGACCCCCATTGGTATGTCCCCATTTCGGATTGTTTTTGGGAAAGCGTGTCATCTCCCCGTGGAAGTCGAGCATCAGGCATATTGGGCTATAAAGAAATGTAACATGGATTTGGCCCAAGCTGGAATTCAAAGGAAGTTGCAAATTCAAGAGCTTGAGGAGATTCGCCTGTCATCATATGAGAACTCAAGGCTCTACAAGGAAAGATCAAAAGCATCTCATGACAAAATGATCCAACAAAGGGAGTTTCATATTGGAGAGAAAGTCCTTCTCTATAGTTCACGACTGAAGTTGATGCCTGGTAAGTTGCATTCCAGATGGTTAGGTCCTTATATTGTGTCTAATGTTTTTCCTTATGGTGCAGTGGAGATCACACAAGAGGACACTGGAAGGAGCTTTACAGTCAATGGGCAACGTTTGAAGAGATACATTGAGGGACATCCTACTGATGCAGTGGATTTTATCACACTGCATGACCCCATCATCACTTGATCACATCAGGCTGTTCCTAACCCTTTCACTTTTATATTATTTGTCCTATTTAAAAATTCTGCATTTCATGTGCATATATCATCTCACGGGTTCACATTGAGGACAATGCAATATTTTAAGTGTGGGGGAGGGAACCTTTTAGTTTAGTAATTTCAATTGTTTTCCTGTTAAAAAAAAACCAAAAAACAAAAATTGTGTGTTTTTCAAAATTTGTGTGTTTATTTTACAATTTTCTGTGTGTTTTTGAAACTTTTGAGCTGAAATAATTCTCATCACCATTTTTAAATCCATATCAATAAGTGAAACAATTTACCCCTTGAAACTAAGCTTAAATGAATGCTGAAATGACTTTGTTTCAAGTTCAAATATTTAGTAATTTCATGCAAAGTACGCTGAATTTTGAATCCCATGCCAATCTCACTGTCTTTATATTTGAAATCACTTTCCTGTGAGGCTTCTAAACCATTATTTTCATATTCTTTACATTCACCTCACTTCTTGAGAGAGCCAAACCATACTTGATTTAACCAGAATTTGATCTATTCCTGTCAAAACTTGAGGGTTTGAGGTACTTGTGTTTAAATGATTGAGGCATTTGTTTGGTATTAAAACCCCTATTTCAAATAATCCTTTTTTTATAATGGCCTACCTTGAATATTTAATCCTTGTAGCCCTTAGAAGCCATGCACATCCTGTTAGGTTAAGCCACATTACAAGCCAATTTTCCCTATCCAACCAACTCTTGAAGTGAAATTGCATAATCTAGTTGAGCTTAAGTGTGGGGGAAGCTGTCTTGTGTTGTGCCACCACATTATGTGATACTTTGGGTGGAAAATTAAATTCTGAAGAGATGTGTTTGCTACTAAAGAAAGTCATTATATTGAAAGTTGTGCCTTTTCTGGAGCTTTCATGACAAGTGAAGCTGTGCCTTTTCTGGAGCTTCTAATTGAGGTGGAAAGTTGTGCCCATCTGGAGCTTTCAAGAAAATCATGTTCTAGAAGATTGAAATTTTTTATGCTGAAATGATGAATGGTGTAAACCTTTCATGACTTTTCATGATGATGGAGCTGAATTGATACTATGGGGATTGAAGAGAAGACCATATTTAAGTGAAAATTAGATTAATGCAATTTTGCTTTAAAAGAGTCAAGCCCTCCTCATTCAGCCTCAGAGTTTTTCACATCTTAATCCTACCAACCGAAAGCCACAGAACAACCCTGAAAAGTCCTCATGATAAACATATGTCCTTGACTCACATCGGGTAGCGATGTAGGAATCTATCAAGCCTATGGTGACCCTTGTATGAGTTTGGATGAGAAAGACATTGCAAAAAAATTGATATTTGAGTGATGAGAGAAAATTCAAGCGAGGTAAGTGTTTTGTGCATGGGTGGATAAATGAAGTGGAAATATATTGAATGATATAAATGGAGAACCTGAAATAAGGTTTTTTATGAGGCATGATATCTTTTTTTATTCTTGGTGTGAAATTGATTGATCTTAAAGATATGTGTTTTAAAATTGGTTTTGATTTGATATTGATGTTTACTTGATATGAGGTTTTGCCCAGGTGTGCAAAAGGGTAAGTGTGGGGGAGTTGATAAAACACTATTTTATTGAATATTTTATTGATAATAAATGATATAATTTCCTCACATTGTGTTAAATATGTTTATTTATAAAATATTTGGGATTTGATCATTCATTTGAAAATTTGGTGAAAATTCCAGTTTTACCCTTAATAGTGCACTGTATTATTTCGAAGATAAATATTTTTATATTTATTATTTGAATTTGAAATTTTGTAACAGTGTTCCTAACTTAATTATCTACAACTTTTATTCAGGACACTAAAGCCAAAGAGTTAATTTGGTTGTTGAAATTGGGCCATGAAGTCAAAGTTGGGCTGGGCTCGCCAGAATGGAGAAGGTTCTGTATTTGGGCCATATCCTCTACATACGGGATTGGATTGAGCCCAAATTTTGAGGAAAGCTCGGGGACATGATGTGGCACAAATCATCCTTCTGGAAGGCCGGTCAATTCACGCGTTTTGGAGGTCAAATGGGCGGTGCAAGTTTCATTAAAATATTTGGCCGAGATTTTGCATTCACACTTGAAACCACTTTAAACCTAGCCTCCCCTCCACTCTATAAATTAGTGATTTTCTCATTTGGAGAGGCTGGTTCGTGCATTGGGAGATTGGAGGCAGAGGAGAATTGGTTTCAACCAAATTCTACAACCATTGTAAGAGAGGTAGCTCTTGAAGCAAGGATCCTCTCATCGAAGCCTCCTTCTCTCCTTCATGTTGTAATTGTTTTGTTTGTGTAATAAACTTCTTTGTTCTTCTTTTATTTCTTCTCTTTTCCTCTGTTTTATTTAAATTTATTCTTCTCTTAATCTTCCTCTTGGGGCTGGAATTCTTGAGTAGAAGCGACATTGGGTTATACCCATTATAAACCTTTGCACATGCAAAACGCTTCTACGATGATTACGCCACCAATGGAAGAGTAATTTTTAGTGATCGATCTATCTTCTACCCTCTTCATTTAATTATTTTGAATCATTGAGCCTACTGTAATTCACTTAATATGATCCATGAATTATGTTTTTAAATTTTAAGAAACTAAGCAAGCAATTTAACAATTAATACAAAAACACGCGAGGTCGAGATTTTGTATAAATTGTGAGAGTGCGAGCTTAATCGGTAATACAAGACCACTTGGGATAAATTTGTAGAGTTCAAATATAATCCCTAAACACAACTCATCCTCATTTCCAGAATGGATTTGTGCTCTAATTAACCACTGACCATAAGCTAACCTTAGAACAACAATCAAAGCAGGGTTCTGCGATTGCATGTTCCGAAGCTAGCCTAGGGTTTAAGTAATTCCATCTTTGTGGTTAAGTTAACTCTTGTAGGGTTCGAGGGTTAACAAATTAGAGGATCATAATTAAGTGGATATTCATTTAAATGATAATGATTAATATGTAAATGAAGAGGTAGAGTTAGATCGATTACGCCTTTTAAAATATTTTCTAAAAAAAACATCTTCTTGTTGTGTTATTTTAATCGGAATTCATTTCAAAACTAAAAACAAAAAAAATACAATCTTCTTCCAGCAAACTTCTTCTAGATTCATAAACTATAAACAACCCCCATCCTTTTCTAGTAGTGTTTTTATTCTCTTTTATTTTATTTTTAGAATACCTCTAATAAGATGTTTTAATTCACTTCCTCCTTTGAGAGACGACCTTGGTTAGCCCCCTATGCTACACCAAGTAAACTAAACATTAGCTTCATAGAGTGTTGTGCTTGGAGTTTTATCCAACGTAACTCACTTTTGAAGTTCTTTTGAGAGCGCGTGCGACAACGCTCTTTCAGATACCACACACCAAGAGATCCTCGAGTGCACACCTATTTCACCTGGGGTTGATGTCGCGCACCAGCGAATCAACTAGTGCATGAGATTCCTCACACCGTATCTCCTACTGCCAGCTCTCGGACCAGTGCATGTAGTGGCCCATCATGGAACTCCTGCCTTAATACTGGTACTGCCCTATAAAGCGCTGCAATAATATATGCGGAACAGAGACCCACCTAAAGAAGGGTAATGCATCGGTCCACTCCACCCTCATCAGCCTGCAGAATAACAAAATATGGGCATGCTCTCACCACAAATCTGGGGTCTATGTGAAGGCTATCCAGGATGGTGTAACGCACTGTAAGAGCATGCATGAGAGTTTTTTTTTAAATAAGTTTTTCAAAAAAATATTTTATAAAAAAAGCCTAGGTCAAAAAAATTTAAAAATTCGCTCTAAAGGTGGTACCGCAGGTGTCGCCTTTAGTCTTCAGGCGAAAGGTAGCAGCAGCGTTGCCGCCTTTTGGGTTATTTTGAAAGGCAGCAACCCCGTTGTCGCCTTTCTTCTAAAAAAATATTTTTTAAAAAAATATATATATGTTTTTGTTTTGTTTTGTTTATATATATATATATATATATAACAAAACATTTCAGCAGAATTTATCTGCTATTTAAAATCCAGCAGTACTGCCATTACAGTAGTCTGGATTCTGACAGAAGCTCTCACCCAGAGCTCCCTTTTATAAGAGAGCTTTCCCTGGAAATCATTTTTCATTTCTGATGTAGGATTATGGTTCTCCCTTTCCTGCGTAGAACATTATGCATTTCCAATGTGGGATTCTATTTCAAGTACGTGACTTTGAATGACTATAAAATATAAACTATAATACCAATATAAATGAAACTTAAAACATGGATTAAACATAAAATAAATAGTTGAAAACAAAAATAATTTCATAAAAAAATGATGATAAAAAATAATTTATAAGCTTTCAAAACTACCTACTTGAAACTTAAAAATGTTTCAAGTACGTGACTTTGGAAGCCTATAAAATATAAACTAGAATTCCAACATAAATGAAACTTAATACATGGATTAAACATATAACAAATAGTTGAAAATAAAAATAATATCATAAAAAATGTTGATGGAAAATAATTTATAAGTTTTCAAAGTCACCTACATGAAACTTAAAAATGTTTCAACCACATGATTTTGAAAGCCTATAAAATATAATATATAAGACCGATATAAATGAAACTTAATACATGGATTAAACATATAAGAAATAGTTATAATTAATTAGTTAATTAGTAATATAATTATTAATTATATAATTACTAATTATATAATAATTAATTAGGCAATCAGTAATATAATTATTAATTATTAATTATATAATTAATTAGTAAATCAGTAATATCATTATTAATTATATAATAATAAATTAGTTAATCAATAATATAATTATTAATTATATAATTAATTAGTAAATTTTTAATATCATTACTAATTATATAATAATTAATTAGTAATATAATTATTAATTACATAATAATTAATTAGTTAATCAGTAATATAACTATTAATTATTAATTGTTAATTGTCAATTATATAATTAATTTGTTAATTAGCAATATCATTATTAATTATATAATAACGAATTAGTAATATAATTATTAATTATATAATTTTTAATTATATTATAATTAATTAGTTAATTAGTAATATAATTATTAATTATATAATAATTAATTGGTTAATTAGTAATATAATTATTTATTATATAATAATTAATTAGTTAATTAGTAATATAATTAGTAATTATAAAATAGTTAATTAGTTAATTTTTAATACAATTATTAATTATAATTATTCGTTATTCATTATTAATAATTAATTATATAATAATTAATTAGTTAATTAATAATATAATTATTAATTATCTAATAATTAGTTAGTTAATTAGTAATATAATTATTAGTTATCTAATAATTAATTAGTTAATTAGTAATATAATTTCTAATTATAATAATTAATTAGTTAATTAGTAATATAATTATTAATTATAATTATTAATCATAATTATTAATTATTAATTATATAATAATTAATTAGTTGATTAGTAATATAATTATTAATTACAATTATTAACTATTTATTATATAATAATTAATTAGTTAATTATTAATATAATTATTCATTATAATTAATAATTATATTACTAATTAACTAATAATTATATTACTAATTAACTAATTAATAATTTATATAATTAATTATTAATAATTACTAAGTAACTAACTAATTATTATATAATTATTAATTAATAATTAATAATTAATAATTAATAATTAATAATTATAATGAATAATTATATTACTAAATAACTAAATAATTATTATATATTATTTTTTAATAAATACTAATTAATAATTATAATGAATAATTATAATTTATAATCATATTACTAATTAACTAATTAACTATTTTATAATTACTAATTATATTACAAATTAAATAATTAATTATTATATAATTACTTATTAATAATTATTATTTAACTAATTAATTATTATATTAATTATTATTATTAATACTATTTGATAATTATAATGAAAAATTGTAGTTTATAATTATATTACTAATTAACTAATTAACTATTATATAATTAATCATTATATTACTAACTAACTAATTAATTATTATATTAATTATTAATAAATACTAATTAAAAATTATAACGAATAATTGTAATTTATAATTATATTACTAATTAACTAATTATAAAAAGTGCCTCGGCTCAATCTTTCTCAAAAAAAAATAACTAGTTAACTATTATATAATTAATAATAATATTACTAATTAACTAATTAATTATTATATAATTAATGATTAATAATTACTAATTAACTAATTACTAATTATATAATTAATAATTATATTACTAATTAACTAATTAATTATTATATAATTAATATTTATATTACTAAGTAACTAATTAATTGTTAAATAAATAATAATTATATTACTAGTTAACTAATTAATTATTATATAATTAATTAATAATAATTACTAATTAACTAACTACTTATTATAAAATTAATAATTATATGATTAATAATTATATTACTAATTAACTAATTCATAATTAATATTTAATAATTAATAATCAATAATTAATAATTAATAATTATAATGAATAATTATAATGAATAATTATAATGAATAGTTATTTTACTAATTAAATAATTAATTATTATATAATAATTTTTAATAATTACTACTTAATAATTATAATGAATAATTATAATTTATAATTATATTACTAATTAACTAATTAACTATTATATAGTTAATAATTATATTACCAACTAACTAATTAATTGTTATATAATAATTTTTAATAATTACTAATTTTTAATTATAATGAATAAATATAATTTATAATTATATTACTAATTAACTAATTAACTATTATATACTTAATAATTATATTACTAATTAACTAATTAATTATTATATAATTATTTATTAATAATTACTAATTAAATAATTAATTATTATTTAATTAATTATTAATAATATTAATTTACTAATTAAATAATTTATTATATGTTTAATCCATGTTTTAAGTTTCGTTTATATTGGTCGTGTAATTTATATTTTATTGGCTTTCAAATGCATGTACTTGAAACATTTTTAAGTTTGAAGTAGATGTTTTTGAAAGCTTATAAATTATTTTTCATCGACATTTTTTACAAAATTATTTTTATTTTCCACTATTTTTTATATGTTTAATCTATGTTTTAAGTTTCATTTATATCGGTCTTATAGTTTATATTTTATAGGCTTTCAAAGTCACGTGCTTGAAACATTTTTAAGTTTTTTGTAGGTGTCTTTGAAAACTTGTAAATTATTTTGCATCAACAGTTTTTAGTAAATTCTTTTTATTTTCAACTATTTGTTATATGTTTAATCCATGTATTAAGTTTCATTGATATCGTTCTTACATTTTATATTTTATAGGCTTTCAAAGTCACGTACATGAAACATTTTTAAGTTTCATGTAGGTTTCTTTGAAAACTTATAAATTATTTTCCATCAACATTTTTTATGAGATTATTTTTATTTTCAACTGTTTTTTATATGTTTAATCCATGTCTTAAGTTTCATTTATGTTGGTCTTCCATTTTATATTTTATATGCTTTCAAAGTCACGTACTTGAAACATTTTTAAGTTTCAAGTAGGTGGTTTTGAAAGCTTATAAATTATTTTTTATCATCATTTTTTATGAAATTATTTTTGTTTTCAACTATTACTTATATCTTTAATCAATGTTTTAAGTTTAATTTATATTTTTATTATAGTTTATATTTTATAGTCTTTCAAAGTCACGTACTTGAAACAGAATCCCACATTGGAAATGCAGAATGTTCTGCGCAGGAAAGGGATAACCAGAATCCCACATCGGAAATGCAAAATGATTTCTAGGGTAATCACTCTTATAAAAGGGAGCCTTGGGTGTAACATCCTGGGTAAATAAAGAATATGACATTTTCATATTTATTAATATTTGTGAGTAAAATATTAATATTACTTTAAAGGGGATGCTATGTTCGATGGCATACCCGATACGCAACAACGAGTTTCTTTCAATCCTTACGTTGCACACTAATAATATAATAATTTTATTTTAAATGGTAGTTAACGTCTAGCTGTTGTAATGGAGGGAATGAATAGAACTAACTAAAATATGATTATATTTGTTTGTTAAATGTTTTTACATCAATCCAATAAAAGGTAAAGGCTTAAAATAAGAAAAGAATTCAATTTTAGGCATAAATACTCTAATATTCACTAAAAGGTCGATTTATCGCCTTTTGATGGTGAACCCTCTCTAAATATATTTTTGGTCACTCTTATACTTCCTATTGGACCAAATAAAATTCTTTTTTAGAATCGGGGCATCAAAATTTACTTTGTGTATGTTTTTGGTATTTTTTCGATAAAGTTCAATTTTTAATGAATAGTGAAAAATGTTGTATTTTAATTCAAAACCTCCTTTTAATCTAATTTATTTATATGGTTATATTATCCTTTTAATTGGGCTTAAAGTGTAATTAAAATATATTTTTACCATTTAATCTAATGGAGGTCATTGGAATTAATTTCACTTTGAAATTGGACATAAACAAGTGTCAATCTTTTGATAGATATTGTTTCTTAAAAACACGCTATTTGTTTTGACAGCGGGAATTAATTATAAAATTAATTAATGAAACTTCTATGTTATGAATTTAGTAAAATGGAAATCATTTTTGAATTTGGAATATCAAATATATATTAGGGTTAATTTTTGGTATTAATCTGAAAAACTTCATTTTTTATGAATAGTGAAACCACAAAGTGGTAGTTAAAAAAACTGAATTTTTCGTTAAACAAAGCTTTACCGCTTCTGTGAATTGAATTTTAAAAATCCGACATACATGGTTGTCATTAGTAAGTAAAATTTGGTTCAATGGGATGAAAATAATTTTTTGGTGAATAGTAACTTTTGAGTTTTGTTAACCGCGATTAAAGGTAATTAGGGTAATTTAATGTAAAAATGATATTATAAAAATATAAAAATATCTTAACACATGTCATACCCTTATTGGATGAGTCATGGCCAACCCAGAAAATCCATGGGTCAATTTATGGGACCCCATGGAGCCACTTGCGTGAGATAATGACATTAATACCTTCTATTTAAAGTAAAAAATAAAAATATCACAAACATGTATTGTTTTACTAAAAAAACATTTACAAGGGGTTATACAAGTTATCTTTTAGATTATAAATATTAATTAGAAAGATAAAAAGATTTCCTACAACATGGTAATTTTTTTATAATTTTTAGACATCAAATAAATAAAATTATTTATGACACAATGATGATGTAGTGTTTACATCATTAATGAATAAATTAAATAAATAAGAAGATAAAGTTTAAAAAAATATCCAACACTTGTACAATACCTATTGGATGATTTTATTTCTAACATGGGGCACCTTATCCAAGACTTTAATGATTTTTGGAGCTTTAGAAACCGAATTTCATTTTATAATAAAATAATAGTTTCAAGATTTCCAAAAGAGCCCCTCCTCTCCCTTATAAAAAGACCCCACTTCCTGCCCATTTCTCACACTTCTCAAGCACTTTGGCTCATCAAAAATCTACTCAAATAATCTCCAAATATCTATATATTTATCCTAGAATCATTACCTTAGGCATAAACCACTTCAAGAAACCCTTTAGGTTCAAACCAAGGGTAGTTACCCAGTTTAAAGGTAATGTCTTCTCTTATGTTCTTTTGTTTTATTTTGCTTCTCCAACCCCTTAAACTCTTTTTATTAGATTATTTTGTAACAACACAAGTATATTCAACATAATAGGATGTTTATATGAGAATTATTCTAGATACACTTACACAAACCTCCATCTAATGGTCAAAGAACATATTGTTTCTGTGGGTGGCGAATTACTGCCTCACGAAATGATGATTGTTCAATCTTCTTTTAACACCTCTCACGATGGCCATTTAGATGTCAATGTATTTATATATGATATATATTATGTTTATTTTTTCCTTATTCTTATGTATATTTCATTTATTTCATACCTTTATGGTTTCCATAAATGGATAAACGCGATAATTTCATTTTAGGAAGTGTGGACAACTGCCCCCTCAAAGTGATTTGAATCATTAATCCCATATGTGGGATGTATAAAGGATGGAGTTAATAATATTATATATTATATTATACTATAATTATAATATACCTATGTATCATTATTTTTTCATTCCATTAAAGTATGAAATATAAATGAAAGTATCATTCATGCCTACGTACGGCTTACCGTCTCCATAAACGGTGCATTTCATTTCATATCTCCAAATGTTATGTACTATTATAATTACATATATATAATGGATATATATGATATATATTACATCTAAATGATTAATATCATTCTGGAATTATAATATATATCTCTCATTAAGTTTTAATTCCATTAATATGACAAAGAAATGAAAGTAGCGTTCATGCGTACGTACGGCCTACCGTCTCCAAACGGTGCATTTCATTTTTTATCTCCAAATGTTATGGAATAGTATAAAATGAATATATACTGGATATATATGATATTTAAATCCTTAATACTATTCTGGAGATTATTTAATTATAACTACATGGACAATTCTTTTCAAACAAGTTCATTTTTTACTCATGTACCGAACATCGACAAAAACGTATGATATGAACTCGCATAATTAACTAATTATTCTAAAATTATAATATGTGATATGAATTGAATAATAAAATTTAAATTATTTCCTTAAGAAATTATAAATTGACCAAAGTTTATTATTCTGTAATATAAAGAAACGAACAAGACAAGTCGGACTTGAGGTAAGGGACCATACCTCTCTCTTTCTTTTCCAGTACTCTCTTTAATGTCATTTATTTTATGCTCTATGTTCTGATGTTGGATAATGTTCTTTTATATTCACCTTACTGATATTTGTATTTTCATATGATTAGAGACCCCCTCTTACTCTCACCAATTCATTTTAAGAATTTTTAAGTGGCGTCGTTAGGCTGCCGAATTTTTGTAAGGGATCCTTTCACCCTTCTCATTTTCAAAGTTCTATTTTCATATCAAGTATTTCAAGTTACTTTTTCTTATGTTGGGGTATTATATCTATATCAATAATACTATACTTTTATTTTCATATGATTAGAAACACTATTTTATCTCATCAATCCATTTTTGGAAGTTTTAAGTTGCGCTGTTAGGCTGCCGAATTTTCGTAATGGGATTTCTTATCTCACTTTTAATTCCGTGAGATTTCCATTGTTCGCCACTTATTTATTTCACGTGGTGTATTGTGTAATTACCTATCATATATATTATCATTATTCAATTTATATTCATGGTATTATGTTATTCATTTGGTTTTTATTATCTTTTGGTCATACGACTTGATTGATCACAACGAGGTAAGGGGTTTTTATCTCACTTTGTGTTCCCATGAGATTCATGCTACATTTGCCACTATTTACTTTTATGTGGTGTATTTACTAAACATGATTGTATTTTTTTTGTAATATACTTTAATTTATGGGTATTTACATATTCATTGTATGACCCTTCTTTCATAGGGTTTACATTTCTAAAGTTACCCAAATCGGTAAGGGAACCTTTCACCCTCCTCTTTTTAAAAGACTTATTTTTGTTAGGTCTTTTAATTTACATCTTCTTATGTTGGGATATGTTCTTATATATCCTTATTGATATAAATTTTATGTCCAAGTGATGAGATTCCATTTTCTCTCTCATCAACTCTTTTTCTGAATTTTAAAGTGATGTCGTTAGGCTGTTGAATTTTTGCAAGGGAACTTCTTAACCCAATTTCAATTATTTGGGTTAAACCTCTACAACATGATTATATCATGATATGAATATGTTTGGATGAACACTGATTGTTTTACACTTAATATCCACTTATATTGGGTTTATTTATATTTGTCACACATACTTACATAATTGATTTAACTTTAATCTAAGGATATCGTCTTTGTAAGGGACTTTGTCTCAATATCCTTTCATTGAGGAATATTTTGTTTTATACACAACTTTATTTTATACGGTGTATAAACCCCTTTGACTTTTACTTTTATTCAAAAGGAATCTTTTCTCTACGAAGCATTTTACTAAATGACACAAAGTATGTTTCTTTTTAACGTACGTGGTGACAAGGACCTTTCCACCGCCGCTAGTATTATTTGATCTTTGGATTCCTTAACAAGTCGTAATGTTTTTAAAAGGAAAATAAATACCATATACACTTTTATGTATTTTGGTATTGAAAATGGTTTTGAAAATGGATTTGTTATGTCAATATATTTAAGTGATATATTGTGATTGAAATGTGGAAATGTTTTCTTTACTATAATTGTTTTATGTGTTATGATTTTATAAAGGTACTTGGACATTTGATGGGTGGTTACGTGATAAACCAACTGACGAGTGGTGTCATGAATACCAGGATGGGTGATTACGTTATAACCTCCAATTCATTAGGTATGGAAGTCGTCCGTATGGCTATTTCATTTAGTGATATGTGTGGAAGTCGGCTGTATGGTTATTCCATTTAAGTATGTTTATGTCCCAAGTTACCTTTATATGTTATGCATTCTTTATATGGGTATTATTTTGATATTTTGGTTACAAAAAGGTAATCAATGATATTTTATTTATTGAAGATTATTTACTACTTCATAAAGGTGAAAAGTATTACTTATGATGAATTATTCATGATTTACATGTTGTTTTGAAAAACTAATAGCTTTCCTTCTTTGTGTATCCCTTACTGAGATTTTTATGCTCATCCCAAGTTTTTGAAATGTTTTTCACAGGGCTTAAAGATGAATAGGGTCAAGGATGGGATCAAGGAAAGACATTCTATCTAAAACATGGAACTAGACATGTTTTTTTTAAGAGTTTTTATTTTTTGAAAAAATGGAATCTGAGTAGAAGTGTCTACTTTGTAATCTTTTGAGATGTAATAGTTATTTCCTAATTCTCTAAAACTCTAAACCTGAAAAGATCATCAATTTGAATTATTCATTTAATGCAATATTATGTAATGTTTTAAGGTTTGGTCCTTATAGTTGGTATTAAAGGTCGGTTTAGATAACTTTAGAGGTTAGAGTGTTGTTTAAGCATAAGTAACAAGTTGTGTATAACCACAATGGTTAGTATATTAGATGGAGTCATTGTTATTTTTGAAAGTTGGAATGAGTTTGAGATAACTTGGATAAGTATATCTTAGTGTTTATCTTCCTCATTAGTACATGATTATTTTGTAGATATACTCACACTAACATTTTTGGTTTTAGTAAATGGATGGATCAAGCAGGAACCAAAGTGACAATGGGTTTGAAGGAAACTGTGGTGGTTCTCTAATTAAGAGACTGGATGAAATGTGGGATTCATTGAGAAATCTCATGGTTATTCTAAACCAACTGTTAGGAGTCATGATTAACCACTTGAACCTTGGTGAGTTCTCTAATGCATCATGTACGAGAGAACCAACTTGATGTGGAAGTTCCTGTAATAATTATAAAGGTAACCATTAGGGTTTATATGATCCTTACTTTTGAGGTAATTATGGGTTACTATATGTTATGATGGAAAATGAAAGGCATGAGATAAACTTCAGGGTAAAATATGTTATGGTTATTTTTGATGAATTTATCTCTTTTTGGGAATGTTATAAAAGTATATAGTTTTTGAAAAGGACAACACGTAGACCGTGTGACAACCCGTCGCATCGGGCGAAGCTGTGGGAATCGAACCCACAACCAAAGTGCGACTGGTATTTATCACCTACCACTGGACTACGTGAATTCCCTGGTTAGTTTGATTAATTATTTTTAGTTATAAGATTTTATGAATCAATATTAAGTTGATTTTGGGTTATCTAGGGAAAATATTAACCTATCATGGAGGATATGTGATTAGGTTAATTACTTTTCAATATGAGACTTTAAGAGTAACAGATGTTATTTGGAGATAAATGTTAAGATTTACCTTGGAAGACTATGTGATTAAATCCTTCAGAGATTTGTGTTTCCATCTTAGTTTGGATTAATTTGAAGAGTTTTATGGATAGATGTTTATTGAATGGTCTTTGTTGAACTTTGGGTATTGTTTGACAAATTTTGGAGATTAAGAGTGGTTTTTCTTTTTGTAAAAAATTATCCTTTTTGGGGATTATCTGATCTTGTACTAACCTTTTTGGTTTTGGTTTTGGTTAAGGTCTAAATACATGGTAAATATATAGTTATCTTTTGTGGATTAGGTGATTCTCAAGAAGTTTATTATAGCACTCTTAATGTGAACAAGTCTTCCTAAATACTAATCTTTTGGAGAAAATATGAGTTTGTGTTAGAAATTTAGTAAGAGATGAAAGTCTACATGACAAGTAAGTAGGTTTACTTATGTTTTAGTTAAGATCATAAATAAATTCCTAAATAAAAAGTAACTTAAAACAAAAACGTTTTATGTTAACTTTTCCTACTAGGGAATCAAATACCGTTTAACCCATCACAAGTTTGTGATTTTCTGGTGGTTAACTTTCTCCTAATCATGTTTTCAATCACTCTCCATCAGACCTTGATAGTTTTTTTCCTCCTCCATATCCATGTTTTCATGGAATCCTAGTATCTATTGTCTTGGGTGACCTTTGTAATTATTTTTCTTTCTTTTAAAGTGATAGTTTTATTGACTCCTTTTCCGATGTGGGACTTTTAATGAAATTTCCAAGACCAATTTTAAAATTGTGAGGATGCAATTTACAAAAGGGGGGAAGGATGTAACATCCTGGGTAAATAAATAATATGACATTTTCATATTTATTAATATTTGTGAATAAAATATTAATATTAATTTAAAGGGGATGCTATGTTCGATGTCGTACCCGATACGCAACAATGAGTTTCTTTCAATCCTTACATCGCACACTAATAATATAATAATATTATTTTAAATGGTAGTTAACGCCTAACCGTTGTAATGGAAGGAATGAATATAACTAACTAAAATATGATTATATTTGTTTGTTAAATTTTTTTACATCTATCCAATAAAAGATAGAGGCTTAAAATAAGAAAAGAATTCAATTTTAGGCATAAATACTCTAATATTCACTAAAAGGTCGATTTATAGCCTTTTGATGGTGATCCCTCTGTAAATATAGTTTTGGTCACTCTTATACTTCCTATTGGACCAAATAAAATTCTTTTTTAGAATTGGGACATCAAAATTTACTTTGTGTATGTTTTTGGTATTTTTCCGATAAAGTTCAATTTTTAATGAATAGTGAAAATATTGTATTTTAATTCAAAACCTCCTTTTAATCTAATTTATTTATATGGTTATATTATCTTTTTAATTGGGTTTAAAGTGTAATTAAAATATAATTTTACCATTTAATCCAATGGTGGTCATTGGAATTAATTTCACTTTGAAATTGGACATAAACAAGTGTCAATCTTTTGATAGATATTGTTTCTAAAAAACACGCTATTTGTTTTGACAGTGGGAATTAATTATAAAATTAATTAATAAAACTTCTATGTTATGAATTTGGTAAAATGGACATCATTTTTGAATTCAGAATATCAAATATATCTTAGGGTGAATTTTTGGTACTAATCTGAAAAACTTCATTTTTTTATAAATAGTGAAACCACTAAGTGGTAGTTAAAAAAACTAAATTTTTCGTTAAATGAAACTTCACCGCTTCTGTGAATTTAATTTCAAAAATCCGACATACATGGTTGTCATTAGTAAGTAAAATTTGTTTCAATGGGATGAAAATAATTTTTTGGTGAATAGTAACTTTTGAGTTTTGTTAACCGCGATTAAAGGTAATTAGGGTAATTTAAGGTAAAAATGATATTATAAAAATATAAAAATATATTGACACATGTCCTACCCTTATTGGATGAGTCATGGCCGACCAAGAAAATCCATGGGTCAATTTATGGGACCCCATGGAGCCACTTGGGTGAGATAATGACATTAATACCTTTTATTTAAAGTAAAAAAAATATCACAAACATGTATTGTTTTACTAAAACAATTTTTACAAGGGGTTATACAAGTTATCTTTTCAACTATAAATATTAATTATAAATATAAAAATATTTCCTACAACATGGTATTTTTTTTATAATTTTTAGACATCAAATAAATAAAATTATTTATGAAACAATGATGATGTAGTGTTTACGTCATTAATGAATAAATTAAATAAATAAGAAGATAAAGTTTAAAACAATATACAAAACTTGTCCAATACCTATTGGATAATTTTATTTCGAACATGGGGCACCTTATCCTTGACTTTAATGATTTTTGGAGCTTTAGAAACCGAATTTAATTTTATAATAAAATAATAGTTTCAAGACTTCCAAAAGAGCCCCTCCTCTTTCTTATAAAAAGACCACACTTCCTACCCATTTCTCACACTTCTCAAGAACTTTGGATCGTCCAACCTCTAATAAAATAAGCTCCCAAGATCTCTCTATTCATCCTAGAATCCTTACCTTAGGCAGAAAGCACTTCAAGAAACCCTTTTGGTTCAAACCAAGGGGAGTTACCCGATTTAAAGGTAATGTCTTCTCTTATGTACTTTCGTTTTATTTTGCTTCTCTAACCCCTTAAACACTTTTTATTACTTTATTTTGTAAAAAAACCAGTATATTCAATATACTATGATGTTTATATGATAATTATTCGATATACACTTACACAAACCTCCATCTAATTGTTAAAGAACATACTATTTCTGTGGGTGGTGAATTACTGCATCACAAAACGGTGATTGTTCAATCTTCTTTTAACACCTCTCATGGTGGCCATTTAGATGTAAATGTATTTATATATGATATATATTATGTTTATGTTTTAATTATTCTTCTTTATATTTCATTTATGTCATACCTTTATGGTTTCCATAAATTGGTAAATGTGATAATTTCATTTTAGGAAGTGTGGACTACCACCCCCTCAAAGTGATTTGAATCATTAATGCCATATGTGGGATGTATAAAGGATGAATTTAACGATATTATATATGATATTATACTATAATTATAATATAACTATGTATAATTATGTTTTAATTCTATTAAAGTATGAAATATAAATGAAATTAGTGTTCATACGTACGTACGGATTACTGTCTCCATGAACGATGCATTTCATTTCATATCTCCAAATGTTATGTACTATTATAATTACATATATATAATGGATATATATGATATATATTACATATAAATTATTAATATCATTCTGAAATTATAATATATATCTCTCTCATTTAGTTTTAATTTCATTAATATGATGAAGAAATGAAAGTAGTGTTCATGCGTACGTACGGTCTACCCTTTCCATGAACGGTGCATTTCATTTTTTATCTCCAAATGTTATGGAATAGTATAAAATGAATATATACTGGATATATATGATATTTAATTCAATAATACTATTTTGGAGATGATGTACTTATAACTACATGGACAATCCTTTTCAAACAAGTTCATTTTTGACTCATGTACCGAACATCAACAAAAACGTGTCATATGAACTCACTTAATTAACTAATTATTATAAAATTATAATATGTGATATGAATTGAATAATAAACTTTAAATGATGTAATTAAACAATTATAAATTGACCAAAGTTTATTATTCAGGAATATAAAGAAGCGAACAAGACAAGTCGGACTTGAGGTAAGTGACCCTACCTCTCTCTTTCTTTTCAAGTACTCTCTTTTATGTCATTTCTTTTATGATCCTTGTTCTGATGTTGGAGAATTTTATTTTATATTCACCTTACTGAAATTTTTATTTTCATATTATGAGATACCCCCTCTTACTCTCACCAATTCATTTTAATAATTTTTAAGTGGTGTCGTTAGGCTGCCGAATTTTTGTAAGGGATCCTTTCACCCTTCTCATTTTCAAAGTTCTATTTTCATGTTAAGTATTTCAAGTTACTTTTTCTTATGTTGGGGTATGATATCTATATCCATCATAATTTACTTTTATTTTCATATTATTATATATCCTATTTTATCTCATCAATCCATTTTTGGAAGTTTTAAGTTGCGTCATTAGGCTGCCGAATTTGTGTAAGGGGATTTCTTATCTCACTTTTAATTCCGTGAGATTTCCATTATTCGCCACTTATTTATTGAATGTGGTGTATTTTTTACTGAACTATAATATATATTATCATGATTAAATTTATATTCATTGTATTATGTGATTCATTTGGTGTTTATTATCTGTTGGTCATACAACTTGATTGATCACAACGAGGTAAGGGGTTTTTATCTCACTTTGTGTTCTCGTGAGATTCATGCTACATTTGCCACTATTTCCTTTTGTGTGGTTTATGTACTGCCCATTATTGTATTGTTTGTTTAATATAATTTAATTTATGGGTATTTATATAGTCATTGTATGACCCTTCCTTCATGGGGTTTACGTTTCGAAAGTTACCCAAATCGGTAAGGGGACCTTTCACCCTCCTCTTTTTAAAAGACTTCTTTTTGTTAGGTCTTTTAATTTACATATTCTTATGTTGGGATATGTTCTTATATATATTTATTGATGTAAATTGTATGTCCAAGTGATGATATGCCATTTTCTCTCTCATCAACTCTTTTTTGGAATTTTAAAGTGACGTCGTTAGGCTGTCGAATTTTTGCAAGGGAACTTCTTAACCCAATTTCAATTGTTTGGGTTAAACCTCTACAATATGATTATGTCATGCTATGAATATGCATGGATGAACTCTGATTGTTTTAAACTTAATATCCACTTATATTGGGTGTATTTATATTTGTCACACATACTTACATAATTGATTTAACATTAATCTAAGGATACCGTCTTTTTAAGGGACTTCGTCTCAATCTCCTTTCATTGAGGCATATTTTGTTTTATACAAAACTTTATTTTATACGGCGTATAAACGCCTTTAACTTTTAATTTTATTCAAAAGGAATATTTTCTCTATGAAGCGTTTTACTAAATGACAAAAAGTATGTTTCTTTTTAACGTACGCGGTGACAACGACCTTTCCGCCGCCGCGAGTATTATTTGATCTTTGGCTTCCTTAACAAGTTGTAATGTTTTTAAAAGGAAAATAAATACCATATACTCTTTTATGTATTTTGGTATTGAAAATGTTTTTGATAATGGATTTTTTATATCAATATATTTAAGTGATATATTGTGATTGAAATGTGGAAATGTTTTCTTTCCTATAATTGTTTTATGTGCTATGATTTTATAATGGTACTTAGACATTTGATGGGTGGTTATGTGATAAAACAAATGACGGGTGGTGACCTGAATACCAGGATGGGTGGTTACGTTATAACCTCCAATGCATTTGGTATGGAAGTCAGCCATATGGCTATTCCATTTAGTGATATGTGTGTAAGTCGACCATATGGTTATTCCATTTAAGTATGTTTATGTCCTAAGTTACCTTTATATGTTATGTGTTCTTTATATGGGTTTTATGGTGATATTTTAGTTACAAAAAGGTAAGCAATGATCTTTTATTTAGTGAAGAGTATTTACTACTTCATAAAGGTGAAAAGTATTACTTATGATGAAGTATTCATGATTTACATGTTGTTTTGAAAAACTAATAGCTTTCCTTCTTTGTGTATCCCTTACTGAGCTTTTTATGCTCATCCCAAGTTTTTTAAATGTTTTTCACAGGGCTTAAAGATGAATAGGGTCAAGGATGGGATCAAGGAAATACATTCTATCTAAAACATGGAACTAGACATGTTTCTTTTTAAGAGTTTTTATTTTATGAAAAAATGGAATCTGAGAAGAAGTGTCTACTTTGTAATCTTTTGAGATGTAATAGTTATGTCCTAATTCTCTAAAAATCTAATCCTGAAAAGAACATCAATGTAAATTATTCATTTAATTCAAGATTATGTAATGTTTTAAGGCTGGGTCCTTATACTGGGTGACAGATTCTGTCAGAATCCAGACTGTTGTAATGGCAGTACTGCTAGATTTTAAATAACAGATAAATTCTGCTTAAAATTTTATTTTATTTTTTTTTGTTTATATATATATATATATAAACAAAACAAAATAAAAAAAATATTAGAAAAATATTTTTTGGGGGTTTTAGGGGAAAGGCGGCATCCCGAACCCAAAGGCGGAATGCGCAAAGCCACCTTTCTGGCCTATTTTTAAAATTATTTTTAACACATCATGTTTTTTTTGTGTAACAGGAGAAGTAGATGAGCGCCATTCCCACATGGCCAAGTGTGCTACTAGACATTGTAAGAAAACATACAGTTGCAGCCTAAAACAGAGCATTCCTTAATAGTAGTACGCATGGTCACCACTGTGCGAATACCGATTTTCACGATATCATCTGCATGAAGAAACTCTGTGACGCCCATAAGTGGAGGAGCATGTTTATTAGATGCACCACCTTTCTCAAGTGCACAAAGGCAGGATGATACTCACCTATAAATATTGAAGTGGGGTCGTGATTTGAGGTGGCTGCCATTCTGAAAAGGAGAGCTCATGCATTCCATGTAAAGCAGAGCGCCGCGAACCCACATAGCTGTTACGTGAAGTAGCACACGCAGGACTGCATTCTTGATATCTCGCATTATTGTGATCATGGAAATAGGTTGTGGCACCGCCTATCCTCCGCATGCAAAGGTTGTGTCACCGGGTATCCCCTCATGCGAAGGTCGTGGAATCACATGACCCATCATGCAATTGGATGTGATACCGCAAGGAAAAGATATAACTCATGTCTCGTGAATAAATATAGCCATGGGAACATGGGTGCCTCTTCATATAATGGGCATGCCATCACAAAGAGGGAGATTAAATAACTCCTTATCTGGTTATGGGAATAATTGTGGACAGATACTCAGCATCTCGTTATAATAACTACCCCAAAACAGGGTTTTCGCAGCGCCTCCTTTTAACAGTGTTAAAAAAATGCCGATAAAGGGGGTATTTTTATGAAATTATAATAAATTTATTTATAATAAATTTATTAGTTATATATATTTTTTATAATTTCATAATTATTTTAATTAATATATTTATTTGATTTCCATATGTATTTAAATAATTATGAAATTATATAATTAATATATATAATTAATGTATTTATTATAAATATATTTATTATAATTGCATAAGTATTTAAATATTAATGTATATTTATTTAAATAATTATGAAATTATAAAAAATATATATAATTAATATATTTATTGTAATTTCATAAGTATTTATATATATATATATGGCTATATATAATAAATATATTTATTTTAATTTCCTAAGTATTTAAATATATATATAAATTTATTTATATTTATGACTATAATTGAAATATATATGTAATAAATATATTATTATAATAAAAATATATATAAATTTATAGTTATTAAATAATTATAAAATTACAATAGATATATACAAATATAATTCTATATAAATGTAGATATATTTAAATAATTATAATATTATAATAAAGATATTAATTATATATAATTTTTTTTTAAAAGGTTGGGGCCGAAGCCTCAATTTATTATTAAAGCAAAGACCTCTTTGGACTGGGTAGAGGGTAATCCATTACATATCCCGAAGGCCCAAGGCCAAGGGGCCTGCATACAGGGCTAGAAAGCCCATTTTTTTGGCCCAAAGGACCCCTGGTGAACAGTACTGCTCCAGTACCCGCGTTGCTTCAGTCCCTGCTACAGTACCGTCGCCGCTACAGTGTTGCCGCCGCTACAGTCCACCACTGCTACAGTGAGCTGCTACAGTAACTTGGGAATTCTCCCCTGCCCGGATTTGATCCTGGGTCTTTTGGATGCCAAGAAGGAGCCTGAACCACTAGGGTACAGGCTCGTTGGAAATTAATTATATATAATTATAAATATAATAAATATATTTATTATAAATTTATAATTATAAATAAAAAATATTTATAGTTTTATCAGCGCAGATCAAAATTGGTCTTTATCAGCGCTTTCTAGTTTAGCGCTGATAAAGCGTATCTTTATGAGTGCTTTTTTTCTAGCGTTGATAAATGGTTTACCTTGTTTTATAAATCAACCCTAACAGTCTCCTCCTCCACTTGGACGACTCAAACTCTTCCGGAAGCCAAACCCTACCACTGTTGCCTCCTCCTCCTCAGCCACCAACCCCTCCTCCTCCTCTGTTGTCTTCGCGAAGCCCATCTCCTCATCGGCCACCTCCTCCTCCTCCTCAGCCGCTAAATCCTCCTCCTATGTCACTGCCTCCTCATCCTCGGCCGTCAACTCCTCCTCCTTCATTATCGCCATGAATCCCTCCTCCACCACTGGCCTCCCTCTTCTTCCACTATCGTCGAATCCTGCCACTGTGAAGCCCTCCTCTGCATACCCCACCTCTGCTACCGAACCCCACCTCCCTACGAAGCCTTCCTCCTCTATGAACCCACCTCTGTCATGAACCCAACTCCTCATGTTTTACCACTATGAATATTCTTGTAATGCTCTAAGTACATTTTTGTTTCAATAAGTATATGGTTAGCTATTGGATGTTTGTGGCCCAATTGATATTTAGTGCCATAGGAATTGGTTTGTTTGTTAGATGATTTTGAGAATGAAACCCGTTTTTGGATGGAGATCATGCCATATAATATAACTCATCCATTTTTAGTTATGTTTTTCAGTTTAATTTCACATGTTTTTCATCGTCTGTTTACATATGAATATGGTTTATTGTTTCAGATTGCATTCATATAGTGATGTTGGTGTTTCTTTTAAATGAAACACAACTTGCTATAGAATATTTAATCATACCTTACATTCAATAATACATAAAGAAATATTTTTAGGTAGACACATATACATGCTTGAAAAAGGAAAAAAATACCACATTTTAAATAAATAAATAAAATTTTCCTTGTGTTGTTCATGTCTCTGAAATTTATCAAGCTACACGTTCCAAATCCCTAGTAAAACCAATTCATAGTAATATATAAAATATTTTTTGGACTGTAGATCCATTGGACTTCAAGTGAATGGTGTGAAAAGAATAATATATATTCAACCACCATGGTTCCCCTTTTATTTGGCACTATATATCATGATTATACATATATGATAGAATAAACCAAATAGTAATAGCTAGAATTCAAAACATTGTGAGGGGATATTGTGTGTTGATGTTAGTGCAATAACTCCCAACCCTAAATAAGTTGTCCAAGGCAAGTTATCAAACCAATGATACCCACATAATATATAAGGTCCAAGATTTTCATAGTCATAATCTCATAGAGAAACACATATGAGAAAGGAAAAACAATTCTAGTACCACATATATTGGAAAAAAACAATAAAATTTATAACATGGGAATTTATATGTGTACATGTAATGAATCTATAAAAATGCATAACATAGTTAGAAAAATGTACATAGGAAATAATTCTAAGAGTGGTATAACATATCCAATGTTAGATGAACTAGAATAATATCAATAAAAATGGATAATGTAGGCACTATTGTGGGCCTATAAAACATATTTAACAAATATAATATTATGCCCCTTTCCAATTGAGTATGGAACATAGCTAGGAATGTCATTATATAGTATTTCCCTTTAATATCAGCACCCTAACTATAGTCTTTAAAACTAGAATATTTAAACCATTATTGAAGAGAAAGAAATACTATGATACCTAAAACAATTCATATAACTCAAGTACCTTGATCTCCTATCAAAATATGTATGTTTTTAGTGAACCTTGAAGGGCCAACCCCAGTCCATGCAGAAAACACCTCCAGGTCATAGATCCCAACTCGAAGCCCAACCCAATCATTGGCCAATAATGTAATTTTTATTATAGGTTCATAACTATGAGAATCGGTCTTTGGAATAAGTCTTCCTTCTTCTAGGTTTATAAGGTCGTGACTAAGGATACAACAATCTATATGGTTCAACTCCCTGATGAATCATCTTATAACCAAGATCTTTGCTTAGGCTATTTCATGGTGATGATTAATCCAGCTCACCAACTGATTCCCTAGTTAAGGTGTTGCTATCAACAAATCACCCAAAAACCCAAATCCATATATGGGAAGCCTCTATGATACAAGGTAGTATTGAAGACCCATCCTAATGAGATTTGAGAGTAGTAAATAACTCATTCAGACACTGTGGAATTGGTTGGGAATTTCCAGTTATTACCATAGTGTCAACCAGGATTCTTCCTGATTGGAAGCGTTAAGAAGGCCTTAACCTAGAATGTGGTATGGTTCCTTTGCTTATATATTTTCATGATATATCCTTCTAAGATATTAATGGGAGATTGATAAAAACACCAATCTTAACCAATAATGAGTTGGGTAATGAGTATGACTTATATTGTGATGTATTAGGAGTCAGGATTTGAACAGTTACAGTCCATGATGGTCATGTGGTTGAAGAGATGTGACTTTATGTTCAAGTGATACTTATGTCTTTATCTATAACTTATTCACTCCTCAATGGTATTACAAGAGTAAACTATAGTATTCATGCTATTTATTCATGAGAGACATGATAAACATTTTATAGATTTATATTTTATAAAATGTTAGTTATTTTTTATTCATGTATCCTTTATAAAGTGCCTATCTTGGAATTTATGTCTGTGAAAATTCCTAAGTCGCTCTTTTAAAATGAATCAAGTGTTTTGAAATGTTTCTTAAAAAATTATATGTGTTAAACATACCCTTTTTTGGTTTTCAATATCTTTAAAATGGTTTTAAAAAAGTAATTATGGTTTTTAGAAAGAGTGTTTGGAATTGATTGGTTTATTTTAAAAAGGACATGTTACTTTAAAGAGGAATTTCTGTAAATGGTTGGTTTTTTTAATGGGATTTCAACTGTTATTTTATAAATATTTTTCAAAGGATACTTAAAGTCTATTACTTATTTTAGACTTGGTTAATTTTTATATCAACATTTTGTGTATTTATTTTGTTAAATATTATTATCACTGAATCAAATAGGATGGATATGAATAAATAATGAATGGATGCCAATCGTTTGACAAAAGTGTATGAAGATGGCCTGCAAATATTTTTTTTTTTCATAAATCCAGTTTAGGATAACCGGTAACCTCACAACCAAATAGCAGATCATCCAAAGATCATGCATATGACCCTTGTCAAATCTCTTTTCCATGTTTATGATGTTGTTATTCTATACAGGTTAGCCCAGAGGATTTGGAATGAAACTTGATCTGTCGTGGAATAGATCGAAGTTAAAAATGTTGGAATAAACACAAGGAAAACGTGAATGTAGATAGTGGTTGGGATAACACTACATTTTATGGATCATATGATATGATTACAAGTGTGGACAATGAAGAAGATCGTATCGAGGAAATGATTACATATGTGAATGATGATGAAGATCCTATTGAGGAAACGACAAGTACAATTAAAGATGAACTTCATGATTGCCAAAAATTATTTGAGCAGTTAAAGAGTTGTGCAAAGACACCATTGTATGGTGGTTTCACTAAATATACATCATTATCATCCATACTTAAGCTATTTAATTTGAAATCATGAAATGTATGGAGTGACGCCAATTTTACAGAATTACTTTATCTCTTGAATGACATGCTCTTAGAATATAATGAGTTATCGAGACGAACATACGATGCAAAAAAAATTATGCTCGATGGGTATGATCTCTAAAAGAAGACACGCCTGCCCAAAAGATGAAACATACACCGAGTGAGGGAGAGGGGGGTCAGACAATAATATATAGAAGGAATAAGAGAGGTAAAAATTATCCTAGGCTCTCCAATACAAGTGATGAAAGATGAAACATGCATCGGGTGAGGGAGAACCACCCAAGAGGAGAGGAGGGGGAGATTGGCATAGGGCGGAGGGGTTCTGGATGAGAAAAGGGGAAAATCTAGTATCACATCAAGTATATCATCCCACAAATGCATTCTTTAAGATATCAATATTATTAGGCAGTGCATCTCAAACCATTTGGATATTTCATAATTAGTATAGCATCTCGGATCAAATTATTATATTGTAAGTGGGAAATGAAACTCATGGAACACATCACAGTATCACATCAATTATATCATCCCATTCTTTAGGCATCTTCAACATAAATTTTCATATCATCCCAGTCCATAGGCCATGTCGGAGTGATTAGGCAGGTCATCAGACACCCAAACAAAGATATTAATCAAGGGGTAGCAGTTCCACCACATAAAAAATACAATTACCAATGGGAATAGTGTATTATAGTATATAAACAACATAAAATGGCATAATAAACATTTTAGAAAATACTAAATAAAACATAACCAGGTTTTCCTAACATATGACTCACTCAAGTTTAATATTAGTTGATCCACACTTGTCGAACCCATATCCAAATCCAAAATTAGGCTATAACCCACTCAGATATTACAGGTCAGAAGTGGGGGGGGATACTCACCCCATAAGTTAGTCAAATAAGTCAAAAAAAATCTATGAGGAAACACTGAGTTCCATTTGGGTCAAGGCTCACACTGACCTCACATAATCCACACATCACTTATTCAAGGGAGGCTAAGGGAACCTATTTTGTTCCCTCTATGTTATTTTATACTAAGGAGGAATACCTATTGGTTATATAGAACATAATTACCATTAATTTAATTTTAAAACATTGAACATATTTTCCATTGAATCACTCTACATCACATGTAAGGATAAAACATATCCCAAAAAGAACTTACCTACTCTTAGGTGGTGAATTAAAAACATACTAGTAAAAAACTCAAAATGGAATCTCTCAATTATACACTTATCCCATATATAGGGTGGAAAAAAGACACTTAACCAAGGTTCTAGGAATCATAGTATAACACAAGGGAATCCCCCAAGGGCTCTTGAATGTAATGTTCAACATATTTTAATTTATTCCAACAACCCCTAATGGTAGTATAATTAAGGCATAATACTCATAGGGTCGATAACATCCCTAAATGTTTTTTCCAATACATATGGTCAAGTAAAAAAATCTGAGTTGATTTAATACCAAATACACAAGGGTGGAAAGACTACATATCACACGATGCATGAAACAATACATAAAACATTGGTAATGGTTTGAAACCACCAACCTCAAAGTGGAGTTGACCCCTTAATAATGCTCATCTGCCATGTCCTAAGCTCATCTAGGCTCGATCAAGATCCATCATCCATTTTCAAAACACATGAGGAGGCTACCGCGGTGGAGGAGGATGAGTCGATGGATGGAGGAGGAGGAGGAGGCAGCAGCGGCAAACAAGGAGGAGAAGCAAGGTCGCGGCGGAGGATGGATCGCGGCAGAGGAGGAGGAGAAGACAGCAGTGATGGAGGAGGATGAGGACGGTCACGACAGAGGAGGAGAAAAAGGTAGTGGTGGCGGAGGAGGAGGAGGAGGAGGAGGAGGGGTCGCGGCGGAGGAGGGGTCGCGACGTAGGGTTCAGCTTCCGCGAAGACTTGAACGGGTGCGACGGTTGAGGGTCCTGTTAGGGTTATTTTATAAAAACTGTTGGAACCTTTATCAGCACTAGTTAAAATCACTGACAAAGGTATGTTTTTTCAGGGCTAAAATAAAAGCACTGATAAAACATACCTTTATCAGCACTCAAAAAGAACTGATAAAAAACATATTTATCAGCGCTAAAATTGTAGCACTGATAAATACTTCATTTATCAGTCCTTTTTAGGGATGATAAATATATGCCTTTATCAGCACTAAAAAAGCGTTGATAAAGGTATAATTTTAATAATTTATTTATATTCTTATATATTTATTTAAAATGATATATAGGATAAATATATATTTATTTATTAATAATTATAACTATAAATAGTATATATTTATAAATATTGGTATATAATTGTTAATATATTTATATTAATAAATTTATAATTACAAATTTATTTGAAAATTATTTATATATATCATTAAAAATATAATAAAATATATTTATTATTAAAATATATTTAATGTAATTTTATAAGTACATATTTTAGTACATATATAGTTCATATAGGTAACATTTTGAATTAATCAGTATGCCACATCATGTAATGTACAGATGGACATTCATGCATATGATACATAACATATACAAATATATTCATTGACCAAATTCATTGAAAAACACATATATATTCAATAATTTTAATTATAAATATATATATATATATATTAAAAAGTATTATATATTTATAAATAAAATAAATATATTATATATATTAAATATAAAAAATATAATAAATACAATTAATTAATCTAATAAATCTAATATATCTCAAATAAATCTAATAAATCTAATAAATATAATAAATATATTTATTATTTAATGTAATTTATTATAATCTTATAATTATATAATTATATATATATAATTATAATCTTAGAAATGCTTTTTTCAATTAAAACATTATATATATATATATATTTGAATTTTTAAAAATATATATATTAATTATAAACATTTGTTTTTTATTTAATGTATCCAAATAAACATTATTTTTTAATATAAATATTGTAAAGACCCATATTTTCCATGTTATTTTTTTTAATTATATGGAATTATTACGAGCCTGCGAAAATTCACAAAGCGTGATTCTGAGGCCCGGAGTTCCCGGAATGAATTTCAAAACTTTTTTGCAGGTACGTTCAGTAAACGTGTGAGTGGAGTTTTATAACTTTTGAATCGTTGCTCAGACTAAAAATACGAGGGCACCGTTAAATCCGCAGCGTTGGGGTTCGCTTAAGGGACGCTTTACTTTGACAATAGTAGGTCTGGATAAAAATTTAAGTTTTGTGACTTTTTAAAAGAAATGAAATAAAATAATTTTATATTTTATTTCATACCTTCCATCGGACAAGCTAAGGGGTGGGGCCAGCGATATGTCAAGCCAATAAATGGTTTGAACTACCAACCCTAAGTAACGACGTCATTGGGGAATTAGGAAGCTTCCTAATTAATGAGCCCCATTAAATTCCAACGTCGTTACTTACCCTCCTCCTCTCCTATATATATGGAGCTTGGGGGAAGGTATCAATACAGCTTCTCCAAACAATGAAGTGCTAAAGGAGAACTATGACACCGGGCCCTTATAGGATGGAGCTGACCCCAGTGGAAGGTGACGTGCGACGCCGAAACCCCGAATCGAAGTTTTACGTTCGAGCGGCGACAGGAGAATATTTTTACGGGGATGGCGAACAACGAAATCTACTCAATCATGAGCGCTCTTCAATGTTTCGAGTTAGGGGTTGTGTTTATTTTTTTTCCCCGCATTTCATTCTAAAATAATAAGAACGGATCAACTCATAAACAAGTTTATCCGTTATTCTTTTTTATATATATGCAGGAGGGTGTGTATTAACGTTGGGATCGGGGTTGAAATCAAGGCATGAAATTCCGTTAAACTTTTTCCGAAACCCTGGATTTATTTTCTAACGCGGAGGGTGCGGACCGACACGAACAAGGCTTGAGCCCCTCCACTTGTTCATTTATTGTGATCACCCATTTTAGAGATGGAGAAAAGCCGAATCAGGGACAACCGCAGTGAAGAACGTGGTCCCAGGAGGCCGTAGACTCAGACGACGCAGGAAACGGGCCATCGGTGACCCGGTGAGCACCCTACCGCTAGCACTGGCACACAGAGGCGGGGCGGCGGCACACAGCCGCTCGTCCACATGCCCAGAGGAAGTACTGGACTCCGCCCTGGGCGGAGGCAGAGCAGGGGTGGGGCGCGCCCCCGGCGGTGCGCCCACGCGGCAGTAGGGTCGCGGCTTGCGCTGGCCGCGGCGGGAGCAAGAGTTGCGGGATCGACTGGTGGCCAATGGACGGGGCGCGCGCCAGCGGCATGCCCGGTAGAAAATCTGTGGCACAGAGGACCTGTTGGACCATGTGGAACCGCATTGGGTCAACCCCCATGGGTTGACCCGCTGACGTGGCTTCGCGCCACGTCAGCCCTACCCGAACGCGGCGCGTCCGGGTATCCCTAGCGGCCCCGTCGGGTCGGGCCGGGCCCAGAGGGACGGGTTGAACTGGGTCAGGTTTGACCCAATTTGGGCCAGGTTTATCCAGTTCGACCCATGCTGAATCGGTTCGGGTCGGTCCAACCGAGGCGGACCGAACCCGGACCCAGTACCGACCAGTTACACAAAACGGGCCCTAACTTCTAAACCAGGCATCTGTTTGACGAACCTTCAACGGCATTGGGATCCTTAGGACAAGGCGGTCCTTTTGAGACACTCCACATGAGTTTTTTAGAATGTTGGGGTATGGCCGGGTCAGATCGAACATGAATTCAACCGGACCCTCGGCACTAAAACGCATGTATCTTACAAACCATGCATCCAATTGACGAGCTGTTTGCGGATTTGGGAATCTCTTGAGGAGACAGATATTTTGGAATACTTTTTAGTGACTTCCATGGATATAAATATGTGGATAGTGGCTTGAGGAGTGGTCCTACCAAACATACTACGTACGAAACCCTACAGTTGGCTGAGACCTGAAGACTTCTTGATGATGGCCTAGTGGGAAGCATCTTTGTGTGACCCAGTAGGAAAATAGTGGGTAGAGGCTTTGTGTGACCCAGAATACCCATGGTACTCGATAGGAGGAGTACCTCAGTTCGGCCAAGGTGGGAAGCGGCTTTGTGTGACCCGGCAGGTCCACGGTGGGAAGCGGCTTTGTGTGACCCAATATGCCCCCAGTACCCATCAGGGATGAGTACCACAGCAGTTCAGGGTTAGTGGGAAGAAGCTTTGTGTGACCCGTAATACCCACAGTACTCGATAGAGGAGCAGTTCATCAGCAGCCGAGGAGTTCGATGATTTAATGATTCTTCTATCCTTGACCTAAAGCGATACCTGGTGTGAGCTGACTTGTGTTGTGTACTATTGATTTTTTCTATACTTCCCATTTGTTGTGTGGTCTTTCCTTGTTGTTTTGGGGGTCCCTAATGAGTTTAGTGTTACTCACCCCCTGCACGGGCCCTGCCCACGTGTATGTCGTGTCCCGTGCAGACGATCGATGCTTCGACGATGGACTTGGTGGCATTGGACTACGCGGACCATAGTGAGATCTGAAAAATGAGACATACTCCCTCGGCTTCCAGTAGCTACACTAATCCTACAATCTGGTGGGGATTTCTGCAGATGACCAATAGAACACTCTTGTACTTTACTGCTTTCAGTAATTTCTTTTGGGGTTTTTATTTTGGCCCTTTTACTTTTAGTTGTGACCGTACTCAGTTTCCTCCCAATGGTATACTATGTCTATTCTTTTGAGTTGGTACTTGGTTGGGTTTTCATGTGCGTGCAGGTATCCGGGAAAATTCCTCCCACTTGTAGGTTTATGCCCTCAGCACTAATCTCCAGCCCCTAGACTTCAGGATGCGGGATTGGGGTAGTCACGGAACGGGCCCCGGGGGATGGGTTGTGACAAAGTGTTATCAGAGGAGGTCGATTCTACCTCAGAGACTAGGAGTCTGTGTTTTTATTTTAAAGAAACAGTGTTGAGTGTTGTGAGTCCGACCTTCAGTTTCGGGGAGTCCAGGGTTGGTGCAGCAGCCGACGTATCCATACACTGGAACCTTGAGTCCTTTTTGGTTCAATGAACAAAAATATTGGTTGTGTTTTTTGTTTTGTGATTTTGAATAAAATTCAACTCACTAGGTATAATGTTCTAACTGTGGAACATCTTGATTTATCTTAGAATGCCTCCACGTGGATGACTAGCCAGGATCCAGATGCGTGAGGACATCCCTCTTAGCGACAAGGCGTCCGTCCAGGGACCAGTATTTGAGATGGCCCCACCGGGTGGTGCCCCAGTGCTACCACCATCCAATGGTCATCCCCTACTATCGGTGATTCTGGTAGATGACATTCGTAGGTTCAGCACCCTATATGAGTTTCAAAGGCAGAGACCTCCCAAGTTCAGGGGAGAGATAGATCCTCGAGTCGCTGAGGACTGGCTAGAGGCTGTGACGCAGGTCCTCCGCTTAGTGAGGACACCAACCAAATAGTTAGCGATCTTGGCGGCGAGCCTTTTACAGGGATCAGCTAGGAGATGGTGGAGTTTGACCATCTAGGTTCATGATGAGGTTACCCTCACTTGAGTTGACATCAAGAGGCTTTTTCAGGAGGAGTTTTTCCCTATGATATTTCGCTCTGTGTGCATTCAGGAGATGTTTCACCTTTAGCAGGGTAGCATGATAGTGACCGAGTACTCGGCACGGTTCACAGAGCTTTCCCGCTTCTATACGGATATGGTGTGAGATCCTTTCTTCAGGGATCGAGCTTTTGAGCAGGGGATCAGAAGGGATATCAGGGCTTCAGCGGTGACACTCAGCATCCCCACCCAGGATGGGGTACTGGTGTAGGCCCTTCTTGTGGAGAGCTTCCTAGCAGAGCAGGAACCGACAGTTAGAGCCTCTAACAGACCCCAGGTAGCAAAGTCTTCGGTAGGCGGAAGGCATTAAGCACGTGGGCCCAAGCGGGCCAGGTCTTCCAGAGGGTGACCCCAAGCCTCTGGGTCGGCAGTACGAGGCTCCCAGTCTAGAGGGAGTCAGCAGGGAGCCAAACAGTTTTATACGTGTGGTAGGCATGGCCACATGGATCGCGGCTGCCTGACCCACCATGCCGATGACCAGCTGATGGTTGAGGTACCGTCGAGACAGAGTAAGAGGTTCGATCGAGGAGGTCCATAGGCAGAAAGCAGACGTGGTAGAGGGGATGACTATGCAACAGGCGGTGGGTAGTGATTCGAGGTTCTACCGCCACCACCTCCAGGAGTTCCACCCTAACCATAGGGAGCAGGTGGATAGGGGCGATCTCAGATCTAGGCAACTGAGGCCTATGACCATGGAACTCTAGATATGATTAGAGTTACGATCTGTGTCTACTCCACCTTAGTTTTAGTACTTATAGAAACAGGTTCCAGACACTCTTTTATTGCCACGTCCCTCGTTCTGAGCTCGGAGATTCCGGTGGAGTCGTTGGCTCGATCCTTACATCTAGAGACTCCTGTGGGAGAAGATTCGACGAGTACACACTGCTGCCGATAGTGTAAGATTACTCTAGGAGGCAAGAGATTTGGCTGAGATATCCTAGTAGCGGCGTCTAGGCCTTACGATGTCCTCTTGGGTATGGACTGGTTATCCACATTCCATGCTCAGATTAACTTTATTATGTGAAAAGTACGGTGTGTCCGCATAGATGGGACCAGGTTTTCCTTCACTGGAGAGAAGGTAACCTTTGCAGTGCAGGATAGACTTACCCAGAGGAGGGTGTGGCCAATTACACAACAGTTGTCTAGCCTTACCCTCGGGGCAGTTGATGTTGAGAGTCCGAGCTATCCTGTAGTGGTGGACCAGTATGCCAGTATTTTTCCTGATGATGTTCTGAGACTACCTCCACGTAGAGAGGTAGACTTTTACATCAACGTGTACCCCGGGACGGCACTGATATCTACACCAGCATATCGGATGGCTCCCGTGGAGCTTCGTGAGTTACGGGTATAGTTGGAGGACTTTCATGGGAAGGGGTTCATAAGACCCAGTGTTTCTCTGTGGGCAACCCCGATTTTGTTCGCCAAGAAGGAAGATGGGAGTTTGAGACTCTGTGTGGAATATCGGCACCTGAACTAGGTGACAGTTAAGAACAAGTATCCACTTCCAAGGATTGATGATCTTTTCGATCAGCTGAAGGGAGCTCGTTGGTTTTCAAAGATAGACCTCAGGTCAAGCTATCATCAGCTCAGGATACGAGATGAGGATGTGCGGAAGACGGCCTTTAGGTGTTGATATGGCCACTATGAGTTCTTGGTTATGTCGTTCGGTGTGACCAATGACTCGGCAGTGTTCATGGGACTCATTAATAGGATCTCTCAACCATACCTTGATCGCTTTATGGTGGTGTTCATAGATGACATATTGATATACTTAGCGATGAAGGAGGAGCATACCTATCATTTGTAGATAGTTCTGGATACACTCTGAGAGAACCAGCTTTATGGTAAACTCTTGAAGTTTCGGTTCTGGATACAAGAGGTCCACTTTCTGAGACACATTATCTCAGAGGCTGGAGTTGTAGTGGATCCAAAAAATATAGAGGTTGTGCTTGCGTGGGAGCCACCCAGGAGTGGTGATTGAGGTGCGAGGTTTTCTGGGGTTGACTGGATACTATCAGAGATTCATGTATGACTTTTCCATAGTTGCAGAACCCTTTTCAGCATTGACGAAGAAGGGGCGGCCCTTTGTGTAGATGGAGAGATGTCAGCAGAGTTTTCAAGAGTTGAGGTAGAGACTGAAGAGTGCCCCCATCTTGAGGATACCAGAAAAGGGCGTTGGGCTGTGACGCATCAGGGACTAGACTTGGGTGTGTCCTAATGCAGGAGCGAGTAGTGATCGCCTATGGCTCGTAACAACTGAGAAAGCATGAGTAGAACTACGCTACCCATGAACTGGATTTAGCAGTAGTGGTCTTATCCTTGAAGATGTGGTGAAATTACCTGATGGGAGAACATTTTACAGTTTACTCTGATCACAAGAGTCTCAGGTATATCTCCTCTCATAAGGACCTGAACCTAAGACAGTGGCGATGGCTGGAGTTCCTCTGGTACTATAACTTTGAGATAGTCTATACTCTTGGGAAGGAGAACGGGGTAGATGATGCACTCAGTAGGAGGTCTAGCCTACAGTTTTTGAGTGATAGGATAGATTAGCTATCCGCGATGCAGATATCCTTCGTGGACAGAGATAGAGCATCTTACCTCCAGTCTTTGATAGTCACTCTCCCACTCCTTCAACGAGTCAGGGAGGCGCAGCTTGGGGACATTGACTGCAAGGCTCTATGTGCTCAGATATCCTCAGAACAGACGCCTGATGGATTTTCTGAAGGTGGGGAGCATGTCATCCTCTTCAGAGGACGTACCATGGTACCGGTGGCACTTCGGGAGGAGGTGTTGAGGGAGTTCCATACATCCCCTTCGTTGGTACATCCTGGAGTGAAAAATATGTACCAGTACCTCCATCATCAGCACTGGTGTCCAGGGATGAAGAAGGATGTAGCAGATTTTGTTTCACGATGCCTCACTTTTCAACAAGTGAAGGTCGAGCATCAGGTTCCAGCAGGCTTAGCATATCCACTAGAGGTTCCAGAGTGGAAGTGGGATGGAATCTCCATGTAATTTGGGATAGGTATTCCACATACGTCTAGGGTACATGATTCTATCTAGGTGATCGTTGACCGACTCACCAATTTGGCCCACTTCCTGCTTATCCAAGAGAAGGGGTCAGTAGAGAGATTGGAATGCCTCTACGTGCAAGAGATTATACAGCTTCATGGGGTTTCATCGATGATCATCTCTGACTGTGACGAACGTTTCACATCCTGGTTGTGTAAGGGGTTGCAAGAGGCATTCGGGACTCAGCTATGTTTAAGCACCGCCTTTCATCCTCAGATGGATGGTCTGACAGAGTGGACTATTCAGATGTTGGAGGACATGCTTTGTGCATGCATCCTAGATTTTGTTCATAGTTGTGAGGATCACTTTCCCTTGGTGGAGTTTGTATACAACAACAATTACCACTCCACCATCGGTATGGAGCCATTCGAGGCCTTGTACGGTCGAACTTGCAGATCACCTCTATGCTGGATAGACCCAGGGGATTCAACAATTATGGGCTGAGATATGGTATGAGCTACCACTAAGAAGATGAAAATCATCTAGGAGTGGATTAATATAGGGCAGAGCAGACAGAAGTCTTATGCTGACAGGATATGGAGACCTTTGGAGTTTCAGGATGGGGACCACGTATTCTTGCGAGTCTCTCCTTGATAGGAACTATATATATTTGGTTGAGGCGGCAAGTTATCACCGAGGTTTATTGGTCCTTTTCTGATAATTCGTAGGATAGGCGAGGTGGCATACCGCTTGGCGCTTCCATCATAGTTGGAGAGGGTGCACGACATCTTCCACGTATCCCAGCTGAGAAGATACATGCATGACCCATATCATGTCATCGAACATAGCGAGCTGGACTTAGATGATGGGGCGATGTTTACGGAGGTTTCAGTGGAGATTGAGGATAGATAGGAGTGGGTTCTTCAGTGATGATCGATACCTATGGTGCGCGTTCACTGGCAACACGGGAACCTCCAAGAGAGCACATGGGAGAGGGAGGCTCATATTCATGCTCAGTACCCCCATTTGTTTTCTTAGTCTATGTTGTGGATTTTGGGGACGAAAATCCCTAAGGTGGAGAGAATGTAAAGACCCAGATTTTCCATGTAATTTTTTTTAATTATATATAATTATTAAGAGTCTTCAAAAATTGACGGCGCGTGATTCTGAGGCCTGGAGTGCCTGGAATGAATTTCTAAACCTTTTTTCAGGTACGTTCAGTAAATGCGTGAGTGGCGTTTTCTAACTTTTTAATCGTTTCTCATATTAAAAATATGAGAGCATTGTTAAATCCACAGCACCAGGGTTCACTTAAGGGAGGATTTACTTTGACCGTAATAAGTCCGGAGAAAAAGTTAAGTTCCGTGACTTTTTAAAAGAAATGAAATACAATAATTTTATTATTTTATTTCATACCCTCCAACGGACAAGCCAAGGGGTGGGTCAAGCGATGTGTCAAGCCAATAAATGACTTGACCTTCCAACCCTAAGTAACGACATTGTTGGGGAATTAGGAAGCTTCTTAATTAATGAGCCCCCATTAAATTCCAACGTCGTTACTTACCCTCCCCCTCTCCTATATATATAGAGCTTGGGGGAAGGTATCGATACAGATTCACCAAGAAACGAAGTGCTGAAGGAGCACTGCAATGCCGGACCCTTAAAGGATGGAGCCAACCCCAACAGAAGGTGACGTGCAACATCGAAACCCCGAACCGGAGTTTGAAGTTCGAGCGGAGATGGGGGAGGCTTGTTGTGGGGACATCAAACTAAGAAATATCCTCAATCGCGATCACTCTTCAGCGTTTTAAGGTAGGGGTTGTGTTGATTGTTTTTGTTTTCCCCGCATTTCATTGAAAAATGATAAGAACGGATCAACTCATAAACAAGTTGATCCATTATTATTATTTTATATATGAGGGAGGGTGTGTATTAATGTTGGGATCAGGGTTGAAATCATGGCATGAAATTACATTGAACTTTTTATAAAACCCCGGATTTATTTTCAAATGTGGAGGGTGTGGGCCAACACGAAGAAGGACTGACCCCCACCGCTTGTGTGTTGATTGTGATCTCCCATTTTGGAGATAGTGACAAGCCGAATCAGGGCCTACTGTAGTGAAGAACGTGATCCCAAGAGGCCGTAGGATCAGACGACGCAGGAAACGGGCCACGAGTGTGCGACCGGCGACCCGGTGAGCACCCTGTCGCCGGCACCGGCGCCACCAGTGATGCACAGAAGCACGGTGGCGGCACGCGGCGGCGCCGGCTGCGTGCCCGGTGGAAGGACCGGCCACTACCCTGGGCGGCGGTGGAGTAGGGGTGGGGAGAGCCCCCAGCAGTGTGCCCAGGCAGCAGCAGGGCTACAGCCTGCGTTGGTCGCGGTGGGAGCAGGAGCCGCCGAATCGACCAGTGGATGGGGATCACACCAGCAACGCGCTCGGTGACAAAGTCACGGCCTGTCAGCCGCGGAACGGAGGACCCGCAGTGCTACGTGGAGCCACGTTGGGTCAACCCCCGTGGGTTGACCCACTGACATGGCTATGCACCACGTCAGGCCTACCCGGACACGGCACGTCCGGGTATCCCTGGCGGCCCGCGCCTTCAGGCGGGTGGCACTACCGGGTCGGCCCAGCGGACCAACCCGCCACCCAGCGGGCCGACCCGTTGCCCAGACGGGTCGGTTCGAGCCCAGCGGGCTGGGTTGACCCGGGTCAGGTTGGACCCAAGTCGGGTCGGGTCGACCTATTCTGAACCGGGTCGGGCCGGTCCGACCGAGGAGGACCGGACCCGGACACAGTACCGACCAGTTACATAAAACGGGACCTAACTTCTAAACCGGACGTCCGTTTGACGAACCGTCTATGGAGTCGAGATCCTTAGAACAAGGAAGTCCTTTTCAGACACTCTATATGAGATTTTAAAATAGTTAGGGTACATCCAGGTTGGATCAAACACGAATCTAACCAAGCCCTCGACACTAAAATGCCTCTATCTTGCAAACCGTGCATCCAATTGATGAGTAGTTTGTGGATTTGGGACTCTATTGAGGAGATGGATCTTTTGGAATACTTTGTAGTGACTTTCATGGATATAAATATGTGGAGAGTGGCTTGAGGAGTGGTCCTCCCAAGAATACTATGTACGGAACCCTGCGGTTGGCTGAGACCTGAAGATTTCTTGACGATGGCCCAGTGGGAATCGACTCTGTATGACCCAGAAAGCCCATGGTGGGGAGAAGCTTTGTGTGACCCGGCAGACCCACGGTACTCAATAGGAGGAGTACCTCAGTTCGGCCAAGGTGGTAAGCGGCTCTGTTTGACCTGGAAGTCCCACGGTGAGAAGCGGCTCTATGTGACCCGGCATGCCCACGATACCCATCAGGGATGAGTACCACAACAGTTCAAGGTTAGTGGGAAGCAGCTCTGTGTGACCCAGCAGGCCCACTATACTCGATAGAGGAAAAGTTCTCCAGCAGTTGAGGAGTTTGACGATTTGATGATTCTTTTATCCTTGACCTAAAGTGATACCTAGTGTGAGCTGACTTGTGTTATGTACTTTTTCTTTGTGTTATACTTCCCATTTGTTGTGTGGTCTTTCCTTGTTGTTTTGGGGGTCCCTACTGAGTTTAGTGTTACTCACCCCTACACGGGCCCTGCCCACATGTGTGTTGTGTCCCGTGCAGACAATCGACACTTCGATGATGGACTTGGTGGTGTTGGACTAGGCGGACCATAGTGAGATCTAACCAATGAGACGTACTCCCTCGGCTTCCAATATCTACACTACTCTTATGATCAGGTGAGGATTTCTGCAGATGGACATTAGAGCACTCTTGTACTTTACTGCTTTCATTACTTTCTTTTGGGGTTTTTATTTTGGTCATTTTACTTTCATTTGTGACCATACTCAGTTACCTCCTAGTGGTATACTATCTCTATTATTGTGAGTTGGTACTTGGTTGGGTTTGCGTGTGCATACAGGTATCCGGGCAAATGCCTCCCACTTTCAGGTTTACGCCATCGGCGCTAGTCGCCAGCCCCTAGCCTTTGGGATGCGGGGTTGGGGTAGTCACGGCACGGGCCCTAGGGGACGGGTCATGAAAAATATAATAATTTTATATAAATTAATAATAAAAACTTTTATCATCGCTTTTAGATAGCACTGATAAAGGCCCACCCCTTTATCAGTGCTTTCTACTTAGTGCTGATAAAGGGAAGTGCTTCCCTTTCCCTGTTTTGTGGTAGTGTGAAGAAGTAGGTAACAAATTATTTTTTTTATATTACCAAATCGTTGGTAGTTGTTCAATATTCATTGTCGATATATTTCAGGTCCAAATTTTACTGATGGATGATGTATCTTCTAAAATAAGGGCATTTTTGTTTGGTCCGAACAATGTGGTTCGTTGTTGTAAAACAATGGTTTTCAATGGTTTTAAATTAATTATAAATAGTTGTGCAACAAAGATGGAAATATAGCATGATGGTATCACGATAAGTGATACAACTGATTTTTATGCTAGTTCATCAAACAGACAACCTCGATCAGAAAATATGTTGTATTATGGGTTTGTTGAGATAATGTTTTTATTAGATTACTATGCACATGGTCATGTCTCTATGATGAAATGAAAGTGGTTTAATTCAATGACACAACAAGGATTGTATATAGATAGTTTCGGTTCTATAGTGATTGATATGAAACATCAGCTGCGAATAGATGAGCCTTATATTCTTGCATCACAGGCTAGACAAATATTTTATGTAAATGACCCTTTAAAATTGCAATTTGGTGTTATCGTTGATTTTATTCCTAGACACATTTTTTATGAAGGATTGGATGATGGTGATGTTTTGAATGAACCGGTCGGTAATCAGTCAAATGTATCATTCGATGATACAGATGATTTAATTGTGAGACTGGATTGTGAACCAGAAATTATAACATATAATGCCTATCATTACATATTTCAAAGTATTTAGATTATATTATTCTGACCTGGTGTTTGTTTTTTTTAACTTTTAAAGTAGAAGCTTCTTTTGTTTTATAATGTTTTCATTTAGCGAGTAAACAACATAATGAAAAAAACTTAATGAAAGATGTAAAGTTTTGAAATATAATATGAATTTTCTTGGCATATTTATAGTTATTTAATTCTTTGTTATATTTTTAAAATTTTCACATCAATTTTGGAATTTACAGATTATTATGTTTTACGAGAAGGTTCGGAGAAAAAAATGGAGGAAAACGATCGCCGACTTAGAGAATCTGGCCTGACAAATATGATTGTTCTGGTGAGTCCCTTATTTATTTATTGATTATATATGAACTTTACACAAATTATATTTAATATGAACAGGAATCATCGAGTAGGAAACTTACGTTCAATGAAGATGGTTCAGGAACTCTAGAGTATAGGATCAGCCCTACATGCAGCCCCCCTACATGTACCACCTCACATTCCATGGCTCTGCAGTCACTGGGACGGTTTCTTCCCATCATTCCCCTCACTTATATGGCTTATCCATACATGGGTGGTCATCCTTTTTATCCATTTACTCCTCCTACCGTGCAGGGTAGTCTATCACCTTCTATCCCTCATCCTTTTTACCCTTATCCACCTTCATCTCTACAGGGTACACCTCCATTGGTTATGCCCCCTGTATACTTGTACCCTCCTACCCAACCTCAGCATCCACAGTCTACTATGGAGAGTACACCTCCATTGGTTATGCCCCCTATATACCCATACCATCCTACCCAACCTTAGCATCCACAGTTTACTATGGAGGACACTTCTTTAGTTGCTGCCCCCCAGCATAGTGTGCATGATTGAGCAACAACAAATAGTGCTACTGGTAAATGTTTAAAAAGTAATGAAATTAATAATTTTTTATTAAATTTCAGTTATATGTGTGTATAAAATATTCGTTTCTTTTTTCATGGTCATCTTCTACTAAAAGACGTGGTCATACAAATATGCATAAAGTGTGGAATAAACACACGCAAATTATGGTTCAGTATAACGAGGAAATGAAAATTATTGAAAAAAATGGTAAAGAATTGCGGAGTTTCATGGGGACACTCAACAGACATAACAATATTGTTATGGTTCAAGCAATCGAGTGGAGAAAATTTGGACAAGAAATAAAAGACAAGGCTTGGGCAGAAATTTGGGTAATATATTTTTTAAAATTACTTTATAATTTCTTTATAAAGTATTATTGATAAATTTGTTTGAATATTCAGATTCTCTATAACTTTTCGGAAGGTCTCCACGCTAAGAGAGATAGGTTAATAGAACATGGGAAGATGTGGTGGGCCTATAAGCATGACATGCATGTTGGCTGGAAAAAAAGAAGAGGTACTCCTCTTGAAAATGAACCGATTTTTAATGAATGCTCAATTTCACAATATAAAGAATTAATTGTATATTGGAGCTGTTCCTATTTCAAGGTAATTTAAAATCTTAATATTTTTAATAAATTTCTTTTTTTTTCATTAATATTAGTTTTCTGTAGTGGATGATTTTATTAGATGTGATTGTGTTCAGTTTTATTTTTTAGACTTGGTTATTTTAGTAATGTCTTGAACTCGTTGAATTGTTAAGTTGAAATGATGAGTTTTTATCCCTTTTGACTTGTTTAAAGTCTAGTTTATTTTTGTTTACTAATAGTATTAATCTGAAAGAAACATAAGAAATAAGGGTATCATGATATATAATCATACTTTGGGGAAAAATACACTGCCATATCATGAACTGTCATAGGTAATATATGATCTAACATTGAATATAAATTTATTTTTTTCATTTATTTATATTCAATTTTCATGTAGAAACAGGCATTAAATATCAAAGTACGTGTTCCCCGATCATTATTGTTTTGTTCTAGTAGGAAAAAGAAAGATAGAACTACTGTGAATCAGGCAACGCAAGAAAAAAATGTAAGAATTTTTTTAAATTTTTAGCTTTTAGTATGCAGTTTCATTCATTGAAAATTATATGAGTTGTGTTTTACTCATATGGAATGAGGATTCTTGATTCAATTATATCACTTGTTCCTATGCTATTATATAGAAAAATACATTATATGCCACTCTCTTTAGTATTCCTAATGATAATTTAATAAGATCAATTCTTGATAAGGTTTAAAAAGGACATCTAAAATCCATTCAATCTAGAATAGTGTTTAAGAAACCTTTTCATTTTTTATACTGATAATATAATCATGTTTCTCTATGGAGGTTTAAGGAATATTTAGAGTCTCAAATAGGTCCATAACCACTATTAATATATCTGTAAACCCAAATAGCATCCCAAGATACTAATATAAGTTATAACAACTCTTAAAAGTAGTATAAAGAATATAAAAGGACATACACTACTTATGTTTTGGTCTAGATTTAATCAAAAAAGGAGGTTATAGAAGTAGTTTCTCATTGGAATGATATATTTTCAAATGTGGATGTTGATCAATGTCTGGTCGTCCAGTCATCTCGGGAGCCCGTATCAAACCTGATGGGGAAGAAATATGATGTTTTGAAACAGCTATCTGTAGTCATCTCGAGAGCCCATATCATCTCGGGAGCCCATATCAAGCCTGCTGGTAGTAGATTCCCCTTCAACCTCAGCATAAGCACCAGGTCCATCTACCTCGGATGCTTCATCTCTAAAACCACATGCCCAGAAGCATCCTTAAATCAAGAAGTGTTGACCTCTGGTGCAAAAAATATGATGTTTTGAAACAACTATCTGTAGTCCCAGTAAAACTCTCAATCTTAAATTAACTCCATCTATCAAAAGAAATTAGGTAGGCACTTGTTGAAGCCCTCTGAAGCCCATAATAATTCAAGATGGAAGTCTCTTCTGTTGGGGTATATTGAGTCGATACTATGCCATTAGGATGCCATATTTCTATCTCTTTCACTGATCAAGATCGCTAGGAGGACATCCAGGGGAACATCATACCATTATAAGTTTTAGGTAGGCTCAATAATGTTAATGTCCAAAGGGTACTAATTGATAGTAGATCAGGGATCAATCTTATCCCAGTGCAGACCCTCTGATGACTAGGGTATAGAGAATAAGACTTATCCCCAAAAAATATGACTATCTAGGGATATGAAAAGTGTGCGAAGAGACCCTTAGGGAATATCAAACTCAAATCCCTATTTTGGGAACTCATATATAATGTCGATTTCATGGTTATCTAACAGGATACCGCATATAATGTCCTTGGAAGGACCTAGCTCCACAGCCACCATGTGGTACCTTAAACATTCCATCAATATCTGAAGTACCCCATCAATGGAAAGGTCACCATACTATATGGTGACAGTTCCCCCTTCAAAACTTTTAGAGCAACATATTCCGAAGCATATTTCTATAAGATGGAAGGTAATCAACTAATGGCGGATGATGATATACAGGTTTCAGCCTCCAATGGATTAGGGACCGCCCTTATAAATCCCTATAATAAGATTGATGATGGCTATGTGCTCCCCATAAACAAGGTCTAAGTAGAAGATATAACCTTATAGGTCCAAACCTATACTATCCTTAGTGATAATCATCTCCAATATCTCTCTGCAACAACCTATATAGAAGGATAGGGTGATATCTCTTCTAACATCCTCCCTTTACCTAATAATGATATAGAGGCTCCCGAACTACCATATTCACCTGAATACGTCTCTAAAAACACAGAAATGGATGAGTATGATCTCAGAAATGCCCATCTAGCATTTGAGGAATGTGTCTTCACTACCATAGATGAGCTCAGGTAGATAAATATGGGGACAAAATAATATTTATGACCTACCTTTATTAGTGTCTCCATGTATCTCGAAGAGCAGGAGATGTACATTTCATTTCTGAAGTAGCACCGATATGTTTTTTCTTAGAACTACACAAAAATTCCCAGATTGAATCCAATACTCCCCGATGAGCATTGAGGCTTTAAGTAGGTATCTAGGATAATCCACCCCTCTCGTGCCACCAATGTAGAGGTGGAAGTTGACAATTCGATCAAATCCAACTTTTTCCATGAAGTGTAATGCCTGAGATGGATTTCGAAAATCTTCCCCATCAAGAAGAAGAATGGGAATATTAGGGTCTTCATTGACTTTAGAGAACTTAATCAACATTTCCCAAAGGATGATTTTCCATTACCGATCACAGAACTCTTGATCGATGCAACTTCCAGATTCCAAACCCTTTCCTTCATGGATGGGTACTTAGGGTATAATCAAATTAAGATGTCCCCCGAAGATGAAGAGGTTACTACCTTTAGAGCACCTCAAGGGATATTCTACTATTAGTTCATACCCTTTCGATTAAAGAATTCAGGAACCACATATCAGCATGACACATATCGCATCTTTAATACATTCTTGGGAAGGATATTCGAGTGTTATGTTGATGACCTGGTCATTAAATCCTGACAGTGATGTGATCACTTCACAGATCTCCAAAAAATATTCTACAAGCTGCGACAGCATAGTCTAAAGATGAATCTACTGAAATGTTTCTTCAGAGTAACATCAAGAAATTTCCTCATATTTTTGGTATGTCACCACGGCATAGAGGTTGTCCTAGAGAAGACTAGTTCTATTTTGGCAATGTCACCCCCCAAAAACCTAAAAGAACTAAGGGGACTCTAAGGTCACCTCTCCTGCATTCATAAATTCATAGCCAACCTATCCAGAAATAATATCCCCTTCATGAGTTTAATGAAGAAGGGATCCACCTACCAATTGGATTATGATTGTTAGAAATCCTTTGAAAACCTCGAGAAGTACTTTTTGCACCCGCCGGTTTGGATGCCTTCAATGGAAGGGAATCCACTCATCTTATATGTGGCTACTATGGAATTCTCATTAGTCACCCTTCTCTCATAGAAAAATGATGAGGTAAGTGATAATAATCTCTATTATCTCAGTCAGACCATTCTAGGTATTGATACTCAATACTTCGATGATGAGAAGAATTTCCTTGCATTCATCTTCGCAGTGAAAAAGATGAGGCACAGCTTTCAATGCTACGAGGTCCACCTGGTCTCTCATATTGATCCTATCAAGTACATACTTCATCTCCCCATGTTTATTGGGTGCTTTTCTTGATGGATGGTCATTCTACATCCTTATGACATCGATTTCAAATCTCAAAAGTCGGTGAAATGGAAATCCCTTGTTGACTTACTCGCAGTACACCCTTCCCCAGAAAATACACTAAAAGACACAGAGCTTCCTAATGAAGATGTTTTTTATGGTAATGAAACTTCCTAAACATGGGATATGTAATTTGATGGAACATCCTAGAGTCCTGTTAGTACCAGAGTGGAGAACCTGAAGCTCAATCTGGTTGGCCTGGAAAATGTATTTGTCTCTCAAGACAAAGCAATTTTTTCTTACTCTTTCTCACTATCTGAAAGATGCACAAACAATGAGGCATAATACCAAGCCCTCATCACTGGTTTGGAGCCATCCCTACAACTACACATATCCTACTTGAACATCAAAGGGGATTCGGAGCAAGTGATAAATTAGGTCAATGGAGAATATGCCATAAAAATGAGGAACTGACCCCCCCCCCCACACACACACACACACTAGCTATGTCATGGAATTAATGGAATAATTCCCCTTTGACCCCACCTTTTATTATGTTCCTCGATCATATAATTATCGCATTGAAGCACTGGCCAATGCAGCCGCCATCCTAAAGGACCCTAATCAGGAGGAAGGAACCTTCATTATCACACATCGAAGAATGGTCTCATCGGTCATCATATGTGATATAGAAGAGAACAGTCATGTCAACACTAACCTAGAGTATGATGAACCAATAACCAACCTTAGATAAATGGAGCCCATAATCGGTTATCTTTGAGATGGGACTCTCCCAGTAGATCGTGCCAGAAGGGAATAGATTTAGTGATGGGCAGCAAACTTCACTCTACAAGATAAACAAAATGAGAAAACAATACTTTATAAGCATGGATTTGATGAAATTATCATAAGGTGCATATCATAAGTGGAAGTTCTCACCATCATGGAGGAAGTCCACGTAGGCCCTTGCAGTACCCAACAATCTGAAACTAGGCTCTCCCACCAAATCAGGAGGTTGATATTACTAGAAAACCATGATACAAGACTATGTGGAATTCACCAAGAAATTTAATGCATGATAGATCCATGAAAACTTCATCCATAAGCCCCCAAAATTGTTTCATACTGTTAAATATTCCTGGCCATTTTCCGTTTGGGGGATGGATGTTGTGGGGTCATATCCCCCATCCAAAGCTAATTAGTTTAAGTGCATCCTTACTTCCACCAAATTCTTTTTGAAATGGGATGATGCAATACCCCTTAAGGAATTTAGGATGAATAATGTCATCAACTTCATGAAATATCATATCATCACTAGGTTTAGAGTCCCTCACACAATATTAACAGACATCAGAACCAACTTCTATTCCATAGAGTTTAAGAAGCTATACCAAGAGTACAACATTGAGTCCAATCACTCATCCTGCTATCATGCAGTGGAAAATGGATAGATAGAGTCCTTAAATATGAACTTATCAAACATACTTCAGAATATGGTAAATAAGGATAATAATTCTTGGCCAAATAGTCTTATCCATGATTTTTGGGCCTACCGTACCACCTCCCCTACTGCTACACAAGAAATTCCATACTCACTAGTGTATGGGAACGAGGCAGTATTACCCATATAGGTCCAACTTCCCTCACTCCAAATATCCATTTACATACATCTCTCAGATGATGAAAAATTGAAAAGGCGACTCAATGAGTTGTAATGGCTAGATGATAAAAGGTTGTGCACATTGCACAACCTCAAGGTCCACCAGAATTGGATTGTAGGAGCTTTTGATAAAAAAAGGTTTTCCTCTGCTCATTCCTTCTAGGAGAACTGGTGTTGGCTCTCACAACCCCAATGATACCGGGGAAGAATCCCCCAAAATTAAAGCCCAAGTGGGAAGGACCTCACATCATACATAAGGTCTATCATAATGAAGCCTATTCATTGGACACCATGGATAGAGAGAGTGTCACACCTCCCACCAATGAAATATTTATCAAGAAATAATTTTCATAAGCTGTTAAGAAAAAGGGATTCCACATCAGAGTAAGCCCCATTATTCAACCTAACCACATGATGTGAAGCTGTATGGAGTTCATTCTAACCACATGACGTTAAATTGTAAGGATTTATTCCTAACCACATGATTTTAAACTGTATGGAATTCTTCCTTACTGAAATACATTAAAATTCATGACCAATGTCCTTACCGCGTGACATAAAACTACACGTATTCACAACTCCCATCCCCTTTCACGTCGGTTAATCTGATATCCTTGATGCACAATATTAATCTTCATGGTCCTACAAGAACTGCGTACAGCTTGATTATAATTCCCAATGAGATATGTAGGGATTCCTTGATCCTATTTCATGGTCAAGTTACTGCATCATACAAAATGCACATGCCATACCCCTCTTTTTTCCCAGCACTATAGGGAAACCCGTGCCACTCCTTATTTCTCACACTGAGCATATCTCACATGAGCTTAGGAATTATGGTAAGGACTTACCCTCACAAGAAAGGCATAGAGGTGCATGAAGGTTCAATTATATTCCTGAATGAAATACCATAAAATACATTCCATAAGTCCTTTCCACATTACATTAAACTACATGGTCGATGTCCTTACCACATGACATTAAATTGCACAGTTCGCCAAGAACTACGTGTGGTTTGATTCTCATCCTCGTGAGATACATAGTGATTCCTAGACTTATATCCTTGGACCCAACCATGATGTCTACACAAATTCACGTTGATCCACCATAATCCTCTCTACATGACCTTAAATTGTATGGAACATTTCATCCCGACCACATGACATTAAATTGTATGAAGGTTGTCCTTACCATAAGACATTAAATTGAACGGCTATCTAGAACTATGTGTGGCTTGATTCTCATTTTCTTGGAATATGTAGGGATACCCAAGTTCCCTTCTTTGGGCCTAGCTGCTACATTACCACCTTTCAGGATGGTTCCTACATCCTTATCGCATGATGTTAAACTACACGAAATCATGCCCTCAATGCATGATGTTAAACTTCACAGACACAAATGCCTCCCCACTACATGAAAATAAACTTTGCATACCATCTCCAATTTTTTCACTCCTCTTCAAAGGACCGCAAGAGACTTACCTCAGTCAACTAGAGTATGGGTTTCTCCCACAATCCTTTAAGAGCACCTCAAATCCATATAATAAACTTCATGTATTGATCATATCATACCACTTTAAAACTTAAATATCCCTTAGAAAGGATACCCAGCTTCAAGGACCCTTCGCTCGACTATGCATGCATACTCATGGATCCTACATATGCGCCTATAGACATCAACCTAATGCATCGCTCTAAAAAAGGACATTACAATTCTTGAGAGACCTAACATCATCACAGTAGCACTCAACACCCTAGTGTGTATAAACCACTTCTTGTATGACTTTCCCACATCATTACTTGTGAATTGAGAAACTTAAGCCATGATTTACATCATTTTCATTCCATTCTTGAGAAGAGGATGGAGTGATCTTAACTATGGGTGTCCTAATTAACCTCTTGTGTCACATCCTCCATGTCAGGTCAATGCAAGTCATGACCCTAAAATGTATATGCTTTGGTCAATTTGTATGTCCTTAAACTCTATCCCATAGTGGTACAAATCGAAAGACCTTAAACGGACAGTATAAGAGACAAAACTTCTAAGTCTGAAAACCCACAAAGGATGACCTGAGAAAAAGTCAAGTCTCTGCCCACTAAACTCTTCATCTTAAGAGTTTAGGAAAAAAATTGGGCAAAATAAATAAGTCATAAAGATAATAGGGTCTACTCTACAGCCCTATTAAAATCCAATCTATGCTCATTGTACTTACTAGTCTAAGAAAATGTTAGGGAAATATTTTTCACATCTTCTTGCCGTGAGAATATGTTCGCTAGGCGGTGACACAAACTTTAGGGAATTTGAACCCTCCTTGGATTTTACATCTTACAAGAAACACACTTAATGAGTTGGTGTGCCTCTAATCACCATGACCTTCCATGGACCTTTGAAAGGATATCTGGATTCAAGGACCCTCTTCTTAACTATGCATGCATGCCCATGGCTCCTACATATACGCCTATGGATGTCAAACAAATGTGTCACTATAAAAAAGGAAATTCCAATTCTCATGAGCCTTGACATCATTACAGCAGCACTGAACACCCCGGTGTATCTGAACTGCTCCCTGTATGACTGTTTCATACCATTCTCCAGATTTGAGTGCTCTAGATCATGATTTACAATCCATGTACCAAACTATCCAAGCGAATTCAATATCATCGATGTTATGTCACTATGTTTTGTACCCTTTCTCAAATATGGACCACAAAACTTCATTTCCAAGCCTTTGATGACCCATATCTCATGATTCGAAAACACATGGCGTAGAGTTCGAGCTTTATTTTAAGAGAAAGCCACCCTAGGGTGCTAGAACCCTTTCTGGATAGCTTTCTTCCCATATCCAACTTCATCATCTAGACATTTGAGTCTTCACCAATCTTACATATCCCATAGAAAGAAGTGGGTATTGTCTTTTTATTGGCATACTACCGACGCATAAGGGCCTTGACCCACCAACTAAATGTATCTTCTCCTTAACAGAAAGGAGCTTCGATCCTTGTGAGCCTTTGGAACACCACGACGGAACCTGGTATTTCAAAATGTCAATGGACATACCCATCATGTCTGCACCATCTTATATTCATGGAATCAAACTCTCAGGTTATGATTTACATCATCCATACCCCAACTACCCAGGAAGGTTTTGTATCCCTAATATTCTAACCTCGTTAATATTTCCACCATAAATATTCCATAGTCCTTGGAAAAGATACTCAGCTTTAAGGACCCTTTAATTGACTATGCATACATGCTCATGGATCATACATATGCACCTATGGTCTTCAACCAAGCATGTCACTCTACAAAAAAAATGCATTCTGATCCTCGTGATCCTCAGCAAAATCAGGGTAGGATCCAGCACCTCATAGTGTTTTAGGTAACTCCCAGTATGGATGTGCCATATCCCATGTTCAAATAGATGGTTTGAGCTAAAAGATTGTAATCTAAAGCAGCAGAAGGTCTGAGCTAAAAGACCTTAAACTAAATCAACAGAAGGTCCAAGTTAAAAAACCTTAAACTAAATCAATATAAGGTCTGAGTTAAAAGACCTTAAACTAAAGCAACAGAAGGTCCGGGCTAAAAGACCATAAACTAAAACAATAGAGGTCCGAGCTAAAAGACCATAAACTAAAGAAATATTAGGTCCGAGCTAAATGACCCTAAACTAAAGCAATATGAGGTCTGAGCTAAAAGATCATAAACTAAAGGAAGATAGTAATTCAGTCTGCAAAATCTTGAAAAGTCCCACCATGCAGTATAGAATATCAATCTATGCTCACCAAGCCTATCATCTTTGGGAAATAAGGGAGCACTCTCCCTCTAGGACATATATTCCACCCATTTATCTTTTTGTAAATCAGGTGATCTCAAGATAACTGGAATAGATCCATCAGTAAGAGATGTCATGTTAGTGGGCATTTTTGAGCACTTCTTGAAACAAATCTCCAGATCTAGACGTTCAAGTTTACTTGATGATATGAAAAGGATGGGTAGAGTTGAAAATTCTCATAACATCGGAGCAACAGAATATCATGCACATCATGAATGAAAGAAAACTGGACGACAACATATAAATTTCAGCAGATCTTTTTACTGATAGCACATTGAAGGGGGAATACATCATCATTTAGATATACGACAAAGTGCTCTACATTTATCTTAGAAGAAGATTCTTTTCATGTTGAATGAATCTAATTCTAAGAGGGGGCATTTTTTTACCCTCATAAATGTGTGTTACATAGTGTGGTGGATGGACACCTGTTATACAAGTAATGCGTAAAGGGAATCATAGGATGCCTTCTTCAACCTCAAGGCACCTGAGTCTCTAATGACATATTAGGCCTAGGACTGATACCACACACCAGGAAATCCTCGAGTGCACACCTATTTCACCTGGGGTTGATGTCACGCACCAGCGAATAAACTAGTGCATGAATTCCTCACCCTGTATCTCCTACTACCAGCTCTTGGACCAGTGCATGCAGTGGACCATCATGGAACTCCCGCCTTAATACCAGTACTGCCCTATAAACTGCTGCAATAATATATGCGGAACATAGATACACCGAAAGAAGGGTAATGCATCGGTCTACTCCACCCTCATCATCCTGCAGAATAACAGAACATGGGCATGCTCTCACCACAAATCTGGGGTCTGTGCGAAGTACATCCAGGATGGTGTAATGCACTGTAAGAGCATGCATGAGAGTTTTTTTTAAAATAAGTTTTTCAAAAAAATATTTTATAAAAAAAGCCTAGGTCAAAAAAAATTTAAAAATGTGCTCTAAAGGCAGCACCACAGGTGTCGCCTTTAGTCTTCGGGTGAAAGGTGGCAGCAACGTTGCCGCCTTTCGGGTTAATTTGAAAGGCAACAACCCCGTTGCCGCCTTTCTTCTAAAAAAATATTTTTTTAAAAAAATATTTTTGTTTTTTTTTTGTTTTGTTTATATATATATATATATATAGCAAAAAAATTCAACAGAATTTATCTGCTATTTAAAATCCAGCAGTACTGTCATTACAACAGTATGGATTCTGACAGAATCTCACACCCAGAGCTCCCTTTTATAAGAGAGCTTACCCTGGAAATCATTTTGCATTTCCGATGTAGGATTATGGTTCTCCCTTTCCCGCGTAGAACATTCTGCATTTCCAATGTGGGATTCTGTTTCAAGTACGTGACTTTGAAAGACTATAAAATATAAACTATAAGACCAATATAAATGAAACTTAAAACATGGATTAAACATAAAATAAATAGTTGAAAAAAAATAATTTCATAAAAAAATGATGATAAAAATTAATTTATAAGCTTTCAGAACTACCTACTTGAAACTTAAAAATGTTTCAAGTACGTTACTTTGAAGCCTATAAAATATAAACTAGAAGTCCAACATAAATGAAACTTAATAAATGGATTAAACATATAAAAAAAAGTTGAAAATAAAAAGAATCTCGTAAAAAATGTTGATGGAAAATAATTTATAAGTTTTCAAAGACACCTACATGAAACTTAAAAATGTTTCAACCACATGATTTTGAAAGCCTATAAAATATAAACTATAAGACTGATATAAATGAAACATAATACATGGATTAAACATATAAAAAATAGTTAATATTTAATTAGTTAATTAATAATATAATTATTAATTATATAATTACTAATTATATAAAAATTAATTAGGCAATCAATAATATAATTATTAATTATTAATTATATAATTAATTAGTAAATCAGTAATATCATTATTAATTATATAATAATAAATTAGTTAATCAATAATATAATTTTTAATTATTAATTATTAATTATATAATTAATTGGTAAATTTGTAATATCATTACTAATTATATAATAATTAATTAGTAATATAATTATTAATTATATAATAATTAATTAGTTAATCAGTAATATAACTATTAAATCTTAATTTTTAATTGTTAATTATATAATTAATTTTTTAATTAGCAATATCATTATTAATTATATAATAACGAATTAGTAATATAATTATTAATTATATAATTTTTAATTATATTATAATTAATTAGTTAATTAGTGATATAATTATTAATTATATAATAATTAATTGCTTAATTAGTAATATCATTATTTATTATATAATAATTAATTAGTTAATTAGTAATATAATTAGTAATTATAAAATAGTTAATTAGTTAATTTTTAATACAATTATTGATTATAATTATTCGTTATTCATTATTAATAATTAATTTTTTAATAATTAATTAGTTAATTAGTAATATAATTATTAATTATCTAATAATTAATTAGTTAATTAGTAATATAATTATTAGTTATCTAATAATTAATTAGTTAATTAGTAATATAATTTTTAATTATAATAATTAATTAGTTAATTCGTAATATAATTATTAATTATAATTATTAATCATAATTATTAATTATTAATTATATAATAATTAATTAGTTGATTAGTAATATAATTATTAATTACAATTATTAACTATTTATTATATAATAATTAATTAGTTAATTATTAATATAATTATTCATTATAATTAATAATTATATTACTAATTAACTAATTAATAATTATATAATTAATAATTATATTACTAATTAACTAATTAATAATTTATATAATTAATTATTAATAATTACTAATTAACTAACTAATTATTATATAATTATTAATTAATAATTAATAATTAATAATTATAATGAATAATTATATTACTAAATAACTAATTAATTATTATATATTATTTTTTAATAAATACTAATTAATAATTATAATGAATAATTATAATTTATAATTATATTACTAATTAACTAATTAACTATTTTATAATTACTAATTATATTACTAATCAACTAATTAATTATTATATAATTATTTATTAATAATTATTAATTAACTAATTAATTATTATATTAATTATTATATTAATTATTATTAATAATAATATTTAATAATTATAATAAAAAATTGTAATTTATAATTATATTACTAATTAACTAATTAACTATTATATAATTAATAATTTTATTACTAACTAACTAATTAATTATTATATTAATTATTAATAAATACTAATTAACAATTATAATGAATAATTTTAATTTATAATTATATTACTAATTAACTAATTATAAAAAGTGCCTTGGCTCTATCTTTCTCAAAAAAATAACTAATTAACTGTTATATAATTAATAATTATATTACTAATTAACTAATTAATTATTATTTAATTAATGATTAATAATTACTAATTAACTAATTACTAATTATATAATTAATAATTATATTACTAATTAATTAATTAATTATTATATAATTAATAATTATATTACTATTTAACTAATTAATTGTTAAATAAATAATAATTATATTACTAATTTACTAATTAATTATTATATAATTAATTAATAATTATTATTAATTAACTAACTACTTATTATACAATTAATAATTATATGAATAATAATTATATTACTAATTAACTAATTCATAATTAATAAATAATAATTAATAATCAATAATTAATATTTAATAATTATAATAAATAATTATAACGAATAATTATAATGAATAATTATAATGAATAATTATTTTACTAATTAACTAATTAATTATTATATAATAATTTTTAATAATTACTACTTAATAAATATAATGAATAATTATAATTGATAATTATATTACCAATTAACTAATTAACTATTATATAGTTAATAATTATATTACCAACTAACTAATTAATTGTTATATAATAATTTTTAATAATTACTAATTATTAATTATAATGAATAAATATAATTTATAATTATATTACTAATTAACTAATTAACTATTATATACTTAATAATTATATTACTAATTAACTAATTAATTATTATATAATTATTTATTAATAATTACTAATTAAATAATTAATTATTATATAATTAATTATTAATAATATTAATTTACTAATTAAATAATTTATTAAATGTTTAATCCGTGTTTTAAGTTTCGTTTATATTGGTCGTGTAATTTATATTTTATTGGCTTTCAAATGCATGTACTTGAAATATTTTTAAGTTTCAAGTAGGTGTTTTTGAAAGATTATAAATTATTTTTCATCGACATTGTTGTATCATTAGTCACGACCTTATAAACCTAGAAGAAGGAAGACTTATTCCAAAGACCGATTCTCATAGTTATGAACCTATAATAAAAATTACATTATTGGCCAATGATTGGGTTGGGCTTCGAGTTGGGATCTATGACCTGGAGGTGTTTTCGGCATGGACTAGGGTTGGCCCTTCAAGGTTCACTAAAAACATACATATTTTGATAGGAGATCAAGGTACTTGAGTTATGTGAATTGTTTTAGGTATCATAGTATTTCTTTCTCTTCAATAATGGTTTAAATATTCTATTTTTCATCGACATGTATTGTTTTACTAAAAAAATTTACAAGGGGTTATATAAGTTATCTTTTTGACTATAAATATTCATTATAAGGCTAAAAATATTTCCTACAACATGGTAATTTTTTTATAATTTTTAGACATCAAATAAATAAAATTATTTATGACACAATGATGATATAGTGTTTACGTCATTAATGAATAAATTAAATAAATAAGAAGATAAAGTTTAAAACAATATCCATAACTTTTACAATACCTATTGGATGATTTTATTTCGAACATGGGGCACCTTATCCTAGACTTTAATGATTTTTGGAGATTTATAAACCGAATTTCATTTTATAATAAAATAATAGTTTCAAGATTTCCAAAAGAGCCCCTCCTCTTTCTTATAAAAAGACCCCACTTCCTACCCATTTATCAAACTTCTCAAGCACTTTGTCTCGTCCAAAATCTACTCACATAAGCTCCCAAGATCTCTCTATTAATCCTAGAATCCTTACCTTATGCAGAAAGCACTTCAAGAAACCCTTTTGTTTTAAACGAAGGGGAGTTACCCGATTTAAAGGTAATGTCTTCTCTTATGTTCTTTAGTTTTATTTTGCTTCTCCAACCCCTTAAACTCTTTTTATTACTTTATTTTGTAACAAAACCAGTATATTCAATATACTAGGATGTTTCTATGATAATTATTCGAGATACACTTACACAAACCTCCATCTAATGGTTAAAGAACATACTGTTTCTGTGGGTGGTGAATTACTGCCTCACGAAACGATGATTGTTCAATCTTCTTTTAACACATCTCATGGTGTCCATTTAGATGTAAATGTATTTATATATGATATATATTATGTTTATGTTTTACTTATGCTTCTGTATCTTTCATTTATGCCATACCTTTATGGTTTCCATAAATGGGTAAACGCGATAATTTCATTTTAGGAAGTGTGGACTACCGCCCCCTCAAAGTGATTTGAATCGTTAATGCCATATGTGGGATGTATAAAGGATGGAGTTAATGATATTATATATGATATTATACTGTAATTATAATATACCTATGTATAATTATGTTTTCATTACATTAAAGTATGAAATATAAATAAAAGTAGTGTTCATGCGTACGTACGGCTTACCGTCTCCATGAACGATGCATTTCATTTCATATCTCAAAATGTTATGTACTATTATAATTACATATATATAATTTATATATATGATATTTATTACATCTAAATGATGAATATAATTCTGGAATTATAATATATATATCTCTTATTGTAGAAACCCCCAAACCTAGGGTGCCTAATGAGACATGATATATTAACATTTCATACATCATTTACAAATTAGATATCATGTCCCATTACTATAGAAGATCGCGAGGCTCAGGATTCTGGGAAACCAGCTGCTTCTGATAAACTTCATTAGTACCAACCATGCTTGAAAAATTTTAAACAAAAATGTAGGGTGAGCAAATATTCCCAGTAAGGGGTTTTAAAAATTTTTTAAGAAAACTCTTTCTCAAAGAAGTCCTTTTGAAGAGAATAAAACACTTTGCTAAAAATGAAGCATTATCTTTTCTTAAAAACATGAAATCCAACATTTTTGAAAACCACTTGCACAGAGAAGTACGTACTTGAAATAAGCTTTAATGTAAACATGATCAGAGAGCGCAACACATGAAGAATAGACAATGTATAATATTCAAACAAGGATACTTAAATTCTAAAAATAATTTTGTGACTAAGTAGGGAAAACATTCATAACATGATTCATGAGCATATACAATTCTTATAGCAGTTTACCACATGAAATACAGTTCTTATCACATAGTTACATTTTCATAGTCATGGGAATTTTCAACTAGGGGATGTCCTGTTAGTTGAACTAACCCCTGGTTGACCAATTATCATCACATGCAGAGGGAATGTATAATGCTGAACTTTGTCAAGACCTTTCGTCAAGACCGTATAACATACTTAACGGGTCGGGGCTAACTGCCAATCCCGTTTCCATGGTAGCACAAGCCAAGGCTAACTGCCAAGACCGTCGCACATAACGTCTCATGAGACTCATACTTTACCCAATGCATTGGAGTGCTGTATAATTCCGGGCGCACCCGTCACATCATTCATATTGCGCTATATAATTCCGGGCGCACCCATCACATGTAAGTCCAATACATCCCTCACATATCTTGACATGGTCTTTTATTCATAGGGTTTCATACATTCTTAATCAACCCCATTTTCACATACATATTTATAACTTGAAGACAGTTCAATCATAAATAAACTGAGACATGAATGCTAAAATCCGTACACATAAGAAATTATCTTAACAATTGAAACATGGGTTTTAAGGAAATGAAAATAAACACTTAACATTCCATAACATCATAATACCCAGTTAAAACAAGGTCATTCATAACTTACACATATGCTGATAAATGGGTATTGTGGGTGTTTAATTAAAATTGTGTAAATATACATGCAGTTAGGGATACAATGTGCGTAATCAGCTCCATCTTGGGGAAATCATGTATATATTTGTGTAAAAACTCTTTTATTATCACTTTAAATAACATGACCCCTTTCCTTTGTAAAGTTTGCAAACATCATAAAAGAACTTGTAATTGAAGACAACATAATGATACATGGTTATATATATACCTATATATACCTATATATATATTTAGGTGCATATACACATATGCATGGGTTTACCACAATAAACCATACTCAAAAAAAATTTCCAAGTTATACATTAAACAAAATTAATGTTTGAAAAACCGAGTGGGGTTCTTTTATATAAAAGTAATGAACTTAACTTTCATAAAACCCTTATTGGCATAAAACCAATATTGCATGAAACATGGTCGATCCATAAACATGTGTACATATACATGAATATGTGTATATAAAAATTTAAGGAATTCTCACTATCCATTTTCTCAAAAAAACCAAAATCTTGATTTATCAAGAATGATGATAAATGAAAATTTTCCATTGAAAGAACTATTTTGAGATCAAACCTACCCTTAAACTTCATCATACAAATAAATATGTATACAAATGGTTTTGGGTACTTTTCCTAAAATAATATGTTTTTGAGTAAATAAATTATCATGTTATATTGTACAAAATGAAAGAGCCAAATTCATCCCTTATGTACATTGATGTACATGTACATCTATATGATTACATATACATATACATCTTTATGCTCCATATAATTGCATGATTTACATGTTCATTCAATCATTCGACAATTCCATTTTTCATAGGCGAAAAGAAATTTAGGGTTATAAACATGTGAAAGAAAGGTGTACATATGCATGTATCGTATTATATATATGTATGAATACAAATATATATATATGTACACACATATTCATGAAGTGTATATACGTATATATAATCGTGTATATTCGCTGAAGTAGGTGACAAATTAACACAAGAAGACCTCCCCTACTCAGGTTCGATCCTAGGAAGAGGTAAAATGGGTATAATTAGGTTCATATGGTTTTGTATATTCTTATACTAATTTATATAACAAGTGTATACAACTATGTGAAGCTTAGATAAACGGTAGGAAACGAAGAAGAGGATTTCCCCTTACTTATATTCGGTTCTCCAAGATGAGGGGGAGATCCTCATGGTCTGGGTTTGCACCAGGTTCATACATACCAGAAATATATACATATAACTTGTATATATATATTTTTATATAAACCGAATCTCAACAATACCAAATAAAATAAAACATGCCCCTTACCTTAGCTTGGGGAGGAGGTGAGAAGGAGGCAACGAGGCAAGTGAAATCAGATGTATAAACACAGAATGTATACATATACACATTACACATATATATGTATATATTCAAAACTGAAGCTCAAACAAAACCAAAATAGAACTTCTCACTTACCTTTGCTCGGAGAGGAGAAGGAGAAACGATGCAGCGACGAGGACCAGTGGTCGGAAAGATCAAAGAGGCTCGGTGCAAAACGTCTCTGGCCCTTTAGAGCAAACCAGGGTTTTTAAAAAAAAAGAAACAGAAGACTCGGCTTCGCATAGAGGGTATCCGAGGGGAGTCGGTGCCGACTCGTGGAAAGGAGGGATCAACGCGGGTCCACTCACCAGCCTAGATGAAGAAAACGAGCCCTATGCTCTACTGGTTCAGCGGCGCAACGAAGAAGAAGAAAACGTGGGACACGGGGAGAAGGAGAAAATCGGAAAACGGACGAACGGCCGAGATTAAAAGGAGAAGATCGGGCTGCCTTAAAGCGGTGCGGCTTTAAAAGAAACGGACGGCTGCGATCGGAGGGGAGAGATCGGACGGCCCTGGGTTGTTGCGGTATTTAATAAAATGCGGTTCAGCAGGTTTTACAAAAAAAAAAGAAAAAGTTATTTTATTAATATTTTCATTAATTTATTAAAACATTGTTTTTATTAAAAATTCAATTATTAAACTAACTTTTATTATTTTAATAAAAGTCATTGGTCAATAAAAAAATATTGATTTAATCTAAACATATTATTATATATATTTTTTTATTTATTTTTAAAACATAAATAATTGTTATTAACCTTATTATATTAACATTATTATTATTAAACCATAATTATTGATTACTTATTATTACATTATGGAGGTCATTGGTTCATTTAATATAAAGAAAACATTGGTTAATCAAAACATATTATATATATATATATATATGTTTTAATTTCCTTTATTAGCTAATTACCTTAATTTCCTTAATTAAAGATTAATATTAATTAAACATTAAACATAAATACATTCAATCACACATATGAGTGCGTTGATATAAATATTATCACCATGAAACACATAAGTAAAAGAAATAATAGTTTGACATAGTTTCCAAAACTATTAATCCAAATTATAAACATCCGCATTAATATTATCTCTTATATTTAATTTAGAGAAAAAGAATCATTTAATTTGATGCAATATATATATATATAACTCAAGAGTTAGTACATTTTTTTTAGAAAAAATAAAAACCCATCAGCATAAAATTTTAATTACTCAAATTAAGAAAATATGTATAGTGAATAGTGGAAATAAAATATTAATTTTCACCATTTTGAAACATAAAATATAATTCACATTTTTGGGAAAACAAGAAATAAATTAATTAAATTATCATTGATTTCATTCTTTAAACATTAAATCAAATTTCATAATTAACATTCCGAACCTTTCAGGGGTAATCCATTCTTATTTCCAACGGTCAAAATAAAACATAGCGGATAGGAGAATCCAACGGTCATATTTATAGTAGTTGTTTGGGTTCAATGGTCGGATTAGTGTGCTTATAAAGGGTCTGGTCTCGGGGTGTCCCTCACTCCAGGTGACTGAAGGAGAAAGGAAGAGATGGTTCGTGTGATTCCCTTGGTGCTCAGCATGGGTGCAGTGGCTTCGGCCATCCTCATGTTCATTCTGACGGATGCCAGAAACCCCTACCGCCTTCTTGGGGTCTTGGTGGTTTTAAGTGGTCTCCCCATTATTGTAATCGGGTTATTAATTGGGATATTTGGTTAGTTTATCTTCTTGTTCGGTCAGTGGGAGTTGTAGCCGAGGTTTTACTTATTTGAATAAAAGGAGATTTCATTTATTTGATGCATTTTATTATTATTACCTTATAAGTTGATTGTTTGTTCACTTAACGGTGACATTGTAAAACAACCTTGTCAAAATTCAAAACATGATTTCTCAGGTCGTTACATTAATTTCCCCTTCAAAGAATTGTGCCCTCGTAATTCTATCATAAAAAAGAAAAACTGAAACCCCACACGTACAGCATTACCGAAACAGTGGATCTGGCTCGGTTAACGTGATACCAAAGTTGGCACATAGCTCTTCCGTTTCCCTAGTCTAGATGCACTTCGAACAGTACGTCCTGAACTCCTGTTCGTGCGTACTGCACACGGGCTTCCAAAGGGAGGCTCGTGTTGTGCAAAGCTCAGAAACATATGAGTAGATAAACTCCTTGATAACTCTTCGGGCCACATCACACTCGAGGTAGTCGAGAGGAATGATGCGGTTGAGGAGACTGAAATTCAAGACCTGGAACATATAGGCTGCACTAAGCTAGCCATCCTGGGCGGCTACGAGGAAGCACGCTCTGGCAGAGAAGTTCTGTGTCAGTGTAAAACACTGGAATAGTCCTTCATAGTACCTTCCCCTTCGCCTGTAGCAGTGGAGTTGAGTAGTGGCGATGAGGTGAAAAACACGATCATCCTCTTGACATAACCAACGAATCTCAGGACCGTTTTCTAGATTGAGAAAACGCTGGCAGGACCCTCACAGGTGGAGAAAGGATGGATAATCCACCGTGCATGCCCTGATCAAGATAACCTCTACTAGCTCATCGGGTAGTGATGAGAAGTTCATTTGACCATCCATATGAAAAACATCGAAAGGAAACTCTTTACAACATTGATAAGGTAGAGACATGAAAGGATACATGAAACTTCCATTTATGCAAAAGTTTACAAGACAAAGTCCGAGTTTACTAGACGTACACCACAAAGAGTGGCAAAACTTCCTAACTCTTCAAACCACACACAGGCTGAACAGACAGGACTAAACTCATGGGAACATTTATGACGACTCCTGAGTTTAGCGTGAGGGGTATGGAGTTGGGAAACATCATTATACACATCTTACCTAAGAGACAATCGGGTGGACTCATCTTCCAACACTCCAAAGTCCATTAACTGGCCCCAGAAGCCGTAGTGAAAAATCTGGCATAGGTAAGCCGCTCTGAGGTCTCCGGCAGCAGCAGCTTCTTGAAAGGGGTTATCAAGCATCGTGCCAAATTCCTCGCCAGTAGTGAACACTCGGAAGAGTCCTTCGTGATACTTTCCCCAATGTGCATAAGAGGGAAATTGGTTCATCATCATTAAGAGATAATCCATCCCCAATCCCCAGTGAAGACTAAGCACCCTAGGCGAGTTTGACATGTCATACAGGTGCTTACACGTCATGTGAATTCGGGCATAACTCAGAAAGTTCTCCCGGCTAACTAGAGATACAATGTTCTCTAGAGCCTCAGTGGGAAGTGACAATAGGTCGGTAGGTACATCATCCATCTGAAAGTTATAACATTTTTACTTAGTTAGTCATAGAAATACATTTATACCACCTGGTTTTCCAGAGTTTCCTGAACCCATCCTCTGATACCAACTGTAGCAACCCCCAAACCCAGGGTGCCTAACGAGACATGATATATTAAAATTTCATACATAATTTACAAATTAGATATCATGTCCCATTACTACAAAAGATCGCGAGGCTCAGGATTCTGGGAAACCAGCTACTTCTGATAAACTTCATTAGTACCAACCATGCCTGAAAAATTTTAAACAAAAACGTAGGGTGAGAAAATATGCCCAGTAAGGGGTTTTAAAAACGTTTTAAGAAAACTCTTTCTCAAAGTAGTCCTTTTGAAGAGAATAAAACACTTTGCTAAAAATAAAGCATTATCTTTTCTTAAAAACATGAAATCCAACATTTTTGAAAACCACTTGCATAGAGAAGTACGTACTTGAAATAAGCTTTAATGTAAACATGATCAGAGAGCACAACACATGAATAATAGACAATGTATAATATTCAAACAAGGATACTTAAATTCTAAAAAGAATTCTGTGACTAAGCAGGGAAAACATTCATAACATGATTCATGAGCATATAGAGTTCTTCTAGTAGTTTACCACATGAAATACAGTTCTTATCACGTAGTTACATTTTCATAGTCATGGGAATTTTCAACTAGGGGATGTCCTGTTAGTTGAACTAACCCCTGGTTGACCAATTATCATCACATGCAGAGAGAATGTATAATGCCGGACTTTGTCAAGACCTTTCGTCAAGACCGTATAACATAATTAACGGGTCAAGGCTAACTTTCAATCTCGTTTCCATGGTAGCACAAGCCAAGGCTAACTGCCAAGACCGTCGCACATAACGTCTCATGAGACTCATACTTTACCCAATGCATTGGAGCACTGTATAATTTCGGGCACACCCGTCACATCATTCATATTGTGCTATATAATTCCGGGTGCACCCGTCACATGTAAGTCCAATACATCACTCACATATCTTGACATGGTCTTTCATTCATAGGGATTCATACATTCTTAATCAACCCCCTTTTCACATGCATATATTTATAACTTGAAGACAGTTCAATCATAAATAAACTAAGACATGCATGCTAAAATCCATACACATAAGAAATTATCTTAACAATTGAAACATGGGTTTTAAGGAAACGAACATAAACACTTAACATTCCATAACATCATAATACCCAGTTAAAACAAGGTCATTCATAACTTACACATATGTTGATAAATGGGTATTGTGGGTGTTTAATTAAAACTGTGTAAATATACATGTAGTTAGGGATACAATGTGCGTAATCAGCTCCATCTTGGGGAAATCATGTATATATTTGTGTAAAAACTCTTTTATTATCACTTTAAATAACATGAACCCTTTCCTTTGTAAAGTTTTCAAACATCATAAAACAACTTGTAATTGAAGACAACATAATGATACATGGTTATATATATACCTATATATAACTATATATATATTTTGGTGCGTATACACATATGCATGGGTTTACCACATTAAACCATACTCAAAAAGAATTTCCAAGTTATACATTAAACAAAATTAATGTTTGATAAACCGAGTGGGGTTATTTTATATAAAAGTAATGAACTTAACTTTCATAAAACCCTTATTGGCATAAAACCAATCTTGCATGCAACATGGTCGATCCATAAACATGTGTGCATATACATGAATACGTGTATATAAAAATTTAAGGAATTCTTACTATCCATTTTCTCAAAAAAACCAAAATCCTGATTTATCAAGAATGATGATAAATGAAAATTTTCCATTGAAAGAATTATTTTGATATCAAACCTACCCTTAAACTTCATTATACATATAAATATGTATAAAAATGGTTTTGGGTACTTTTCCTGAAATAATATGTTTTTGAGTAAATAAATTATCATGTTATATTGTACAAAACGAAAGAGCCAAATTCATCCCTTATGAACATTGATGTACATGTACATCTATATGATTACATGTACATATACATCTTTATGCTCCATATAATTTCATGATTTACATGTTCATGCAATCATTCGACAATTCCATTTTTCATAGGCGAAAAGAAATTTAGGGTTATAAACATGTGAAAGAAATGTGTACATATGCATGTATCATCTTATATATATGTATGAATACAAATATAAATATATGTACACACATATGCATGAAGTGTATATACGTATATATAACCGTGTATATTCACTGAAGTAGGTGACAAATTAACACAAGAAGACCTCCCCTACTCAGGTTCGATCCTAGGAAGAGGTAAAATGGGTATAATTAGGTTCATATGGTTCTGTATATTCTTATACACATTTATATAACAAGTGTATACAACTATGTGAAGCTTAGAGAAACAGTAGAAAATGAATAAGAGGATTTCCCCTTACTCCTATTCGGTTCTCCAAACTGAGGGGGAGATCCTCATGGTCTGGGTTTGCACCAGGTTCATACATACCGAAAATATATACATATAACATGTATATATATATTTATATAAACCGAAGCTCAACAAAACCAAACAAAATAAAACATGCCCCTTACCTTAGCTTGGGGAGGAGGTGAGAAGGAGGCAACGAGGCAAGTGAAATCAGATGTATAAACACAGAATGTATACATATACACATAACACATATATATGTATATATTCAAAACCGAAGCTCAAAAAAAACCAAAACAGAACTTCTCCCTTACCTTTGCTCGGAGAGGAGGAGGAGAAACGATGCAGCGACGAGGACCAGTGGTCGGAAAGATCAAAGAGGCTCGGTGAAAAACGTCTCCGGCCCTTTGGAGAAACCAGGGTTTTTAAAAAAAATAAACAGAAGACTCGGCTTCGCATAGAGGGTATCTAAGGGGAGTCGGTGCCAACTCGTGGAAAGGAGGGAGCAACGCGGGTCCACTCACCGGCCTAGATAAAGAAAACGAGCCCTACACTCTACTGGTTCAGCGGCACAATGAAGAAGAAGAAAACGTGGGACGTGGGGAGAAGGAGAAAACTAGAAAACGGACGAACGGCTGAGATTAAAAGGAGAAGATCGGGCGGCCTTAAAGCGGTGTGGCTTTAAAAGAAACGGACGACTGCAATCGGAGGGGAGAGATCAGACGGCCCTGGGTTGTTGCGGCGTTTAATAAAACGTGGTTCAGCAGGTTTTACAAAAAAAAAGAAAAAGTTGTTTTATTAATATTTTCATTAATTTATTAAAACATTGTTTTTATTAAAAATTCAATTATTAAACTAACTTTTATTATTTTAATAAAAGTCATTGGTCAATAAAAAAATATTGATTTAATCAAAACATATTATTATTATATATATATATATGTATGTATATATATATATATATTTTATTTTTAAAACATCAATAATTTTTATTAACCTTATTATATTAACATTATTATTATTAAACCATAATTATTGATTACTTATTATTACATTATGGAGGTCATTGGTTCATTTAATATAAAGAAAACATTGGTTAATCAAAACATATCATATATATATATATATGTTTTAATTTCCTTTATTAGCTAATTACCTTAATTTCCTTAATTAAATATTAATATTAATTAAACATTAAACATAACTACATTCAATCACACATACGAGTGTGTTGATATAAATATTATCACCACAAAACACATAAGTAAAAGAAATCATAGTTTGACGTAGTTTCCAAAACTGTTAATCCAAATTATAAACATTCGCATTAATATTATCTCTTATATTTAATTTAGAGAAAATGAATCATTTAATTTGATGCAATATATATATATAACTCAAGAGTTAGTACATTTTTTTTAGACAAAATAAAAACCCATCAGCATAAAATTTTAATTTCTCAAATTAAGAAAATATGTATAGTGAATAGTGGAAATAAAATATTAATTTTCACCGTTTTGAAACATAAAATATAATTCAAATTTTTGGAAAAACAAGAAATAAATTAATTAAATTATCATTGATGTCATTCTTTAAATATTAAAGCAAATTTCATAATTAACATTCCAAACCTTTCAGGGGTAAGCCATTCTTATTTCCAACAGTCAAAATAAAACATAGTGAATAGGAGAATCCAACGGTCATATTTATAGTCGTTTGGGTTCAACGGTCGGATTAGTGTGCTTATAAAGGTTCTGGTCTCGGGGTGTTCCTCACTCCAGGTGACTGAAGGAGAAAGGAATAGATGGTTCGTGTGATTCCCTTGGTGCTCAGCACGGTTGCAGTGGCTTCGGCCATCCTCATGTTCATTCTGATGGATGCCAGAAACCCCTACCACCTTCTTGGGGTCTTGGTGGTTTTAAGAGATCTCCCCATTATTGTAATCGGGTTTTTAATTGGGATATTTGGTTAGTTTATCTTCTTGTTCGGTCAGTGGGAGTTGTAGTCGAGGTGTTACTTATTTGAATAAAAGGAGCTTTCATTCATTTGATGCATTTTATTATTATTACCTTATAAGTTGATTGTTTGTTCACTTAACGGTGACATTGTAAAATAACCTTGTCAAAATTTAAAACATGGTTTCTCAGGTCATTACACTCATTTAGTTTTAATTCCATGAATATGACAAAGAAATGAAAGTAGCATTCATGCATATGTACGGCCTACCGTCTCCATGAACGGTGCATTTCATTTTTTATCTCCAAATGTTATGGAATAGTATAAAATGAATATATACTGGATATATATGACATTTAAATCATTAATACTATTTTGGAGATGATGTACTTATAACTACATGGACAATCCTTTTCAAACAAGATCATTTTTGACTCATGTACCGAACATCGACAAAAACGTCTCATATGAACTCACATAATTAAATAATTATTATAACATTATAATATGTGATATTAATTGAATAATAAATTTTAAATGAGGTAATTAAGCAATTATAAATTTACCAACATTTATTATTCATGAATATAAAGAAACGAACAAGACAAGTCGGACTTGAGGTAAGGGACTCTACCTCTCTCTTTCTTTTCAAGTACTCTCTTTTATGTCATTTATTTTATGATCCATGTTCTGATGTTGGAGATTGTTATTTTATATTCAACTTAATGAAATTTGTATTTTAATATGATGATAGATCCCCTCTTACTCTCACCAATTCATTTTAATAATTTTTAAGTGGCGCCGTTAGGCTGCCGAATTTTTGTAAGGGATCCTTTCACCCTTCTCATTTTCAAAGTTCTATTTTTATGTCAAGTCTTTCAAGTTACTTTTTCTTATGTTGGGGTATGATATCTATATCCATAATAATTTAATTTTATGTTCATATTATTAGATACCCTATTTTATCTCATCAATCCATTTTTTGGAAGTTTTAAATTGCGTCGTTAGGCTGCCGAATTTCCGTAAGGGGATTTCTTATCTCACTTTTAATTCCATGATATTTCCATTATTCACCACTTATTTATTACATGTGGTGTATTTTTTACTACCCTATAATATATATTATCATGACTCAATTTATATTCAAGGTATTATGTGATTCATTTGGTGTTTATTTTCTTTTGGTCATACGACTTGATTGATCACAACGAGGTAAGGGGTTTTTATCTCACTTTGTGTTCCCGTGAGATTCATGCTACATTTGCCAATATTTCCTTTTGTGTGGTGTATATACTGAGCATGATTTTATTATTTGTGTAATATAATTTAATTTGTGGGTATTTACATAGTCATTGTATGACCCTTCTTTCATGGGGTTTACGTTTCAAAAGTTACCCAAATCTGTAAGGGAACCTTTCACCCTCCTCTTTTTAAAAGACTTCTTTTTGTTAGGTATTTTAATTTACATCTTCTTATGTTGGGATATGTTATTATATATCTTTATTGATGTAAATTGTATGTCCAAGTGATGAGATTCCATTTTCTCTCTCATCAACTCTTTTTCTGAATTTTAAAGTGACGTCGTTAGGCTGTCAAATTTTTGCAAGGGAACTTCTTAACCCAATTTCAATTCTTTGGGTTAAACCTCTACAACATGATTATGTCATGATATGAATATGTGTGGATGAACTCTGATTGTTTTACACTTAATATCCACTTATATTGGGTGTATTTATATTTTTCACACATACTTACATAATTGATTTAACTTTAATCTAAGGATACCGTCTTTGTAAGGGACTTCGTCTCAATCTCCTTTCATTGAGGCATATTTTCTTTTATACACAACTTTCTTTTATATGGTGTATAAACCCATTTTAATTTTACTTTTATTCAAAAGGGATATTTTCTCTACAAAGCATTTTACTAAACGACAAAACGTATGTTTCTTTTTAACGTACGCGGTGACAACGACCTTTCTACTGCCGCGAGTATTATTTGATCTTTGGCTTCCTTAACAAGCCGTAATGTTTTTAAAAAGAAAATAAATACCATATACTTTTTTATGTATTTTGGTATTGAAAATGGTTTTGATAATGGATTTGTTATGTCAATATATTTAAGTGATATATTGTGATTTAAATGTGGAAATGTTTTCCTTCCTATAATTGTTTTATGTGTTATGATTTTATAATGGTACTTAGACATTTAACGAGTGGTTATGTGATAAACCAAATGACGGGTGGTTCCCTGAATACCAAGATGGGTGGTTACATTATAACCTCCAATGCATTGGGTATGGAAGTCAGTCGTATGGCTATTCCATTTAGTGATATGTGTGGAAGTCGACCGTATGGTTATTCCATTTAAGTATGTTTATGTCTTAAGTTACCTTTATATGTTATGTGTTATTTATATGGGTTTTATGGTGATATTTTGGTTACAAAAAGGTAAGCAATGATCTTTAATTTAGTGAAAAGTATTTACTAATTCATAAAGGTTAAAAGTATTACTTATGATGAAGTGTTCATGATTTACATGTTGTTTTGAAAAACTAACAGCTTTCCTTCTTTGTGTATCCCTTACTGAGCTTTTTATGCTCATCCCAAGTTTTTGAAATGTTTTTCACAGGGATTAAAGATGAATAGGGTCAAGGATGGGATCAAGGAAAGACATTCTATCTAAAACATGGAACTAGACATGTTTCTTTTTAAGAGTTTTTATTTTATGAAAAAATGGAATCTGAGAAGAAGTGTCTACTTTATAATCTTTTGAGATGTAATAGTTATGTCCTAATTCTCTAAAACTCTAAACCTGAAAAGATACTCAATGTAAATTATTCATTTAATTCAAGATTATGTAATGTTTTAAGGCTGGGTCCTTATACTGGGTGAGAGCTTCTGTCAGAATCTAGACTGTTGTAATGGCAGTACTGCTGGATTTTAAATAACAGATAAATTATGCATAAAATTTTATTTTTATTTTTTTTATTTTTTTTGTTTATATATATATATATATAAACAAAAAAATAAAAAAATATTAGAAAAATATTTTTTGGGGTTTTAGGGGAAAGGCGGCATCCCGAACCCAATGGCGTAATGCGCAAAGCCACCTTTCTGGCCAATTTTTAAAATTATTTTTAACCCAACATGTTTTTTTTGTGTAACAGGAGAAGTAGATGAGCGCCATTCCCACATGGCTAGGTGCGCTGCTAGACATTGTAAGAAAACATACAGTTGCAGCCTAAAACAGAGCATTCCTTAATAGTAGTACGCATGGTCACCACTGTGCGAATACCGATTTTCACGATATCATCTGCATGAAGAAACTCTGTGACGCCCATAAGTGGAGGAGCATGTTTATTAGATGCGCCACCTTTCTCAAGTGCACAAAGGTAGGATGATACTCACCTATAAATATTGAAGGGGGGTCGTGATTTGAGGCGGCTACCATTCTGAAAAGGAGAGCTCATGCTTTCCATGTAAAGCAGAGTTCCACGAACCCACATAGCTGTTATGTGAAGCAGCTCACGAAGGACTGCATTCTTGATATCTCGCATTATTGTGATCATGGGAAGAGGTTGTGGCACTGTGTATCCTTCGCATGCAAAGGTTGTGTCACCGGGTATCCCCTCATGCGAAGGTCGTGGCATCACATGACTCGTCATGAAATTGGATGTGATACCGCAAGGAAAAGATATAACTCATGTATCATGAATAAATATAGCCATGGGGACATGGGTGCCTCTTCATATAATGGGTCTTCCATCACAAAGAGGGAGATTAAATAACTCCTTATCTGGTTATGTGAATAATTGTGGACAGATACTCGGCATCTCGTTATAATAACTACCCCAAAACAAGGTTTTCGCAGTGCCTCCTTTTAACAGTGTTAAAAAAAATGCCGATAAAGGGGGTATTTTTATGAAATTATAATAAATATATTTATAATAAATTTATTAGTTATATATATTTTTTATAATTTCATAATTATTTTAATTAATATATTTATTTGAGTTCCATATGTATTTAAATAATTATGAAATTATATAATTAATATATATATAATTAATGTATTTATTATAAATATATTTATTATAATTGCATAAGTATTTAAATATTAATGTATATTTATTTAAATAATTATGAAATTATAAAATATATATATAATTAATATATTTATTATAATTTCATAAGTATTTATATATATATTTATGGCTATATATAATAAATATATTTATTTTAATTTCCTAAGTATTTAAATATATATATAAATTTATTTATATTTATGACTATAATTGAAATATATATGTAATAAATATATTATTATAATAAAAATATATATAAATTTATTGTTATTAAATAATTATAAAATTACAATAGATATATAAAAATATAATTCTATATAAATGTAGATATATTTGAATAATTATAATATTATAATAAAGATATTAATTATATATATATATTTTTTTAAAGGTTGGGGTCGAAGCCTCAATTTATTATTAAAGCAAAGACCTCTTTGGACTGGGTAGAGGGTAATCCATTACATATCCCGAAGTCCCAAGGCCAAGGGGCCTGCATACAAAGCTAGAAAGCCCATTTTTTTGGCCCAAAGGACCCCTGGTGAACAGTACTGCTCCAGTACCCACGTTGCTTCAGTCCCTGCTACAGTACCGTCGCCGCTACAGTACCTGCAACAGTCCCTCTGCCACTACAGTGTTGTCGCCGCTATAGTCCACCACTGCTACAGTGAGCTGCTACAGTACCCTACTACAGTAACTTGGGATTTCTCCCCTTCCCGGATTTGATCCTGGGTCTTTTGGATACCAAGAAGGAGCCTGAACCACTAGGGTACAGGCTCGTTGGCAATTAATTATATATAATTATAAATATATTTATTATAAATTTATAATTATAAATAAAAAATATTTATAGTTTTATCAGCGCAGATCAAAATTGGTCTTTATCAGCGCTTTCTAGTTTAGCGCTGATAAAGCGTATCTTTATGAGCGCTTTTTTTCTAGTGTTGATAAATGGTTTACCTTGTTTTATAAATCAACCCTAACAGTCTCCTCCTCCACTCGGACGACTCAAACTCTTCCGGAAGCCGAACCCTACCACTGTTGCCTCCTCCTCCCCCTCGGCCACCAACCCCTCCTCCTCCTCTGTTGTCGTCGCGAAGCCCATCTCCTCCTCGGCCACCTCCTCCTCCTCCTCAGCCGCTAACTCCTCCTCCTATGTCACTGCCTCCTCCTCCTCGACCGTCAACTCATCCTCCTTCATTATCGCCATGAATCCATCCTCCACCACTGGCCTCCCTCCTCTTCCTCTGTCGTCGAATCCTGCCACTGTGAAGCCCTCCTCTACATACCCCACCTCTGCTACCAAACCCCACCTCCCTACGAAGCCTTCCTCCTCTATGAACCCACCTCTGTCATGAACCCAACTCCTCAGGTTCTACCACTATGAATATTCTTGTAATTCTCTAAGTACATTTTTGTTTCAATAAGTATATGGTTAGCTATTGGATGTTTGTGGCCCAATTGATATTTAGTGGCATAGGAATTGGTTTGTTTGTTAGATGATTTTGAGAATGAAACCCGTTTTTGGATGGAGATCATTCCATATAATATAACCCATCCATTTTTAGTTATGTTTTTCAGTTTAATTTCACATGTTTTTCATCGTCTGTTTACATATGAATATGGTTTATTGTTTCAGATTGCATTCATATAGTGATGTTGGTGTTTCTTTTAAATGAAACACAACTTGTTATAGAATATTTAATCATACCTTACATTCAATCATACATAAAGAAATATTTTTAGGTAGACACATATACATGTTTGAAAAAGGAAAAAAATACCACATTTTAAATAAATAAATTAAATTTTCCTTGTGTTGTTCATGTCTCTGAAATTTATCAAGCTACACGTTCCAAATCCCTAGTAAAACCAATTCATAGTAATATATAAAATCTTTTTTGGACTGTAGATCCATTGGACTTCAAGTGAATGGTGTGAAAAGAATAATATATATTCAACCACCATGGTTCCCCTTTTATTTGGCACTATATATCATGATTATACATATATGATAGAATAAACCAAATATTAATAGTTAGAATTTAAAACATTGTGAGGGGATATTGTGTGTTGATGTTATTGCAATAACTCCCAACCCTAAATAAGTTGGCCAAGGCAAGTTATCAAACCAATGATACCCACATAAGATATAAGGTCCAAGATTTTCATAGTCATAATCTCATAGAGAAACACATATGAGAAAGGAAAAACAATTCTAGTACCACATATATTGGAAAAAATCAATAAAATTTATAACATGGGAATTTCTATGTTTACATGTAATGAATCTAGAAAAATTCATAACATAGTTAGAAAAATGTACATACGAAATAATTCTAAGAGTGGTATAACATATCCAATGTTAGATGAACTAGAATAATATCAATAAAAATGGATAATGTAGGCACTATTGTGTGCCTATAAAACATATTTAACAAATAGAATATTATGACCCTTTCCAATTGATTATGGCACATATCTAGGAATGTCATTATATATTATTTCCCTTGAATATCAGCACCCCAACTATAGTCTTCAAACCTAGAATATTTAAACCATTATTGAAGAGAAATAAATACTATGATACCTAAAACAATTCATATAACTCAAGTACCCTGATATCCTATCAAAATATGTATGTTTTTAGTGAACCTTGAAGGGCCAACCCCAGTCCATGCCGAAAACACCTCTAGGGCATAGATCCCAAATCGAAGCCAAACCCAATCATTGGCCAATAATGTAATTTTTTTTATAGGTTCATAACTATGGGAACCGATATTTGAAATAAGTCTTCCCTATTCTAGATTTATAATTTTGTAACTAAGGATGCAACAATCTATATGGTTCAACTCCTTGATGAATCATCTTATAAGCAAGATCTTTGCTTAGGCTATTTCAGGGTGATGATTAATCCAGCTCACCAGCTGATTCCCTAGTTAAGGTGTTTCTATCGACACATCACCCAAAAACCCAAATCCATATATGGGAAGCCTCTATGATACAAGGTAGTATTGAAGACCCATACTAATGAGATTTGAGAGTAGTAAATAACTCATTCATACACTGTGGAATTGGTTGGGAATTTCCAGTTATTACCATAGTGTCAACCAGGATTCTTCCTGATTGGAAGCGTTAAGAAGGCCTTAACCTAGAATATGGTATGGTTCCTTTTCTTATAGATGTTCATGAGATATCCTTCTAAGATATTAATCGGAGAATGATAAAAACACCAATCTTAACCAATAATGAGTTGGGTAATGAGTATGACTTATATTGTGATGTATTAGGAGTCAGGATTTGAACAGTTCCAATCCATGATGGTCATGTGGTTGAAGAGATGTGAATTTATGTTCAAGTGATACTTATGTCTTTATCTATCACTTATTCACTCCTCAATGGTATTACAGGAGTAAACTATAGTATTCATGCTATTTATTCATGAGAGACATGATAAACATTTTATAGATTTATATTTTATAAAATGTTAGTTATTTTTGATTCATCTATCCTTTATAAAGTGCCTATATTGGGATTTATGTCTGTGAAAATGCCTAAGTCGCTCTTTTAAAATGAATCAAGTGTTTTGAAATGTTTCTTAAAAAATTATATGTGTTAAACATACCCTTTTTTGGTTTTCAATATCTTTAAAATGGTTTTAAAAAGGGAATTATGGTTTTTAGAAAGAGTGTTTGGAACTGATTGGTTTATTTTAAAAAGGACGTGTTACTTTAAAGAGGAATTTGTTTAAATGGTTGGTTTTTTTAATGGGATTTCAACTTTGATTTTATAAATATTTTTCAAAGGATACTTAAAGTCTATTACTTATTTTATCCTTGGTTAATTTTTATATCAACATTTTGTGTATTTATTTTGTTAAATATTATTATCATTGAATCAAATAGGATGGATATGAATAAAGAATTAATGGATGCCAATCTTTTTACAAAAGAGTATGAAGATGGCCTACAAATATATATTTTTTTTTTGATTTTCATAAAGCCGGTTTAGGATAACCGGTAACCTCACAACCAAACAGCAGATCATCCATAGATCATGCATATGACCCTTCTCAAATCCCTTTTCCATGTTTATGATGTTGTTATTCTATACAAGTTAGTCCATAGGATTTGTAATGACACTTGATCTATCGCGGAATAGATCGAAGTTAAAAATGTTGGAATAAGCACAAGGAAAACGTGAATGTAGATAGTGGTTGGGATAACACTACATTTTACAGATCATGTGATATGATTACAAGTGTGGACAATGAAGAAGATCGTATCGAGTAAATGATTACATATGTGAATGATGATGAAGATTGTATTGAGGAAACGACAAGTACAATTAAAGATGAACTTCATGATGGACAAAAATTGTTTGAGCAGTTAAAGAGTTGTGCAAAGACACCATTTTATAGTGGTTTCACTAAATATACATCATTATCAGCCATACTTAAGCTATGTAATTTGAAAGAAGGAAATGGATGGAGTGACGCCAGTTTTATATAATTACTTTATCTCTTGAATGACATGATCTTAGAAGATAATGAGCTCCTGAGATGAACAAACGATTCAAAACAAATTTTATGCTCAATGGGTATGATCTATGAAAGAAGACATGCCTGCCTGAAAGATGAAACATACACCGAGTGAGGGAGAGGGGGTAAGACACTAATATATAGAAGGAATAAGAGAGGTAAAAATTATCCTAGGCTCTTCAATACAAGTGATGAAAGATGAAACATACATCGGGTGAGGGAGAACCACCCAAGAAAAGAGGAGGGGGAGGTTGGCATAGCGCGGAGGGGTTCTGGATGAGAAAAGGGAAAAATCTATTATCACATCAAGTATATCATCCCTCAAATGCATTCCTTTAAGATTTCAATATTATTAGGCAGTGCATCTCAAACCATTTGGATAATTCATAATTGGTATAGCATCTCAGATCACATTATTATATGGTAAGTGGGAAATGAAACTCATACAACACATCACAGTATCACATCAAGTATATCATCCCATTCTTTAGGCATCTTCAACATAAATTTTCATATCATCCCAGTCCATAGGACATGTCGGAGTGATTAGGCAGGTCATCCGACACCCAAACAAATATATTAATCAATGGGTATGAGTTCCACTACATAAAAATAGAATTACCAATGGGAATAGTGTATTATAGTATATAAACAACATAAAATGGCATAATAAACATCTTAGAAAATACTAAATAAACCATAACCAGGTTTTCCTAACATATGACTCACTCAAAGTTTAAGATTAGTTGATCCACACTTGTCGAACCCATATCCAAATCCAAAACTAAGCTATAACCCACTCAGATATTACAGGTCAGAAGGGGGGGGACACTCACCCCATAAGTTAGTCAAATAAGTCAAAAAATTCTATGAGGAAACACTAAGTTCCATTTGGGTCAAGGCTCACACTAATTTCACATAATCCACACATCACTTATTCAAGGGAGGCTAAGGGGACCTATTTTTTTCCCTCTATGTTATTTTATACTAAATAGGAATACCTATTGGTTATATAGAACATAATTAACATTAATTTAATTTTCAAACATTGAACATATTTTCCATTGAATTACTCTACATCACATGTAAGGATAAAACATAGCCCAAAAAGAACTTACCTACTCTTAGGTGGTGAATTAAAAACATACTAGTAAAAAACTCAAAATGGAATCTCTAAATTATACACTTATCCCATATATAGGGTGGGAAAAAAAAACTTAACCAAGGTCCTAGGAATCATAGTATAACACAAGGGAATCCCCCAAGGGCTCTTGAATGTAATGTTCAACGTATTTTAATTTATTCCAACAACCCCTGATGGTAGTGTAATTAAGGCATAATACTCATAGGGTCCATAACATCCCTAGATGTTTTTTCCAATACATATGGTCAAGGAAAAAAATTTGAGTTGATTTAATACCAACTACACAAGGGTGGAAATACTACATATCACACGATGCATGAAACAATACATAAAACATTGGTAATGGTTTGAAACCACCAACCTCAAAGTGGAGTTGACCCCTTAATAATGATCATCCTCAATATCCCAAACTCATATAGGCTCGATCAAGATCCATCATCCATTTTCAAAACACATGAGGAGGCTACCGCGGTGGAGGAGGATGAGTCGACGGATGGAGGAGGAGGAGGAGGAGGCAGCAGCGGTGAAGGAGGAGGAGAAGCAGGGTTGCGGCGGAGGATGGATTGCGGTGGAGGAGGAGGAGAAGGTAGCGGCGATGGAGGAGGAGGAGGACGGTCATGGAAGAGGAGGAGGAAAATGCAGTGGTGGTGGAGGAGGAGGAGGAGGGGTCGCGGCGGAGGAGGGGTCGCGACGTAGGGTTCAGCTTCTGCGAAGACTTGAACGTGTGCGACGGTTGAGGGTCCTGTTAGGGTTATTTTATAAAAACCGTTGGAACCTTTATCAACGCTAGTTAAAAGCACTGATAAAGGTATGTTTTATCAGGGCTAAAATAAAATCACTGATAAAACATACCTTTATCAGCACTCAAAAAGCACCGATAAAACACATATTTATCAGCGCTAAAATTATAGCGCTGATAAATACTTCTTTTATCAGTCCTTTTTAGGGATGATAAATATATGCCTTTATCAGCACTAAAAAAGCGTTGATAAAGGTATAATTTTAATAATTTATTTATATTCTTATATATTTATTTAAAATGATATATAAGATAAATATATATTTATTTATTAATAATTATAACTATAAATAGTATATATTTATAAATATTGGTATATAATTGTTAATATATGTATATTAATAAAATTATAATTACAAATGTATTTGAAAATTATTTATATATATCATTAAAAATATAATAAAATATATTTATTATTAAAATATATTTAATGTAATTTTATAAGTAAATTTTTTAGTACATATATAGTTCATATAGGTAACATTTTGAATTAATCAGTATGTCACATCATGTAATGTACAAATGGACATTCATGCATATGATACATAACATATACACATATATTCATTGACCAAATTCATTGAAAAACACATATATATTCAATAATTTTAATTATAAATATATATATATTAAAAATTATTTTATATTTATAAATAAAATAAATATATTAAATATATTAAATATAAAAAATATAATAAATACAATTAATTAATCTAATAAATCTAATAAATCTCTAATAAATCTAATAAATCTAATAAATATATTTATTATTTAATGTAATTTATTATAATATTATAATTATATAATTATATATATATAATTATAATCTTAGAAATTCTTTTTTCAATTAAAAAATTATATATATATATATATATATTTGAATTATTAAAAAATATATATTAATTATAAACATTTGTTTTTTATTTAATGTATCCAAATAAACATTATTTTTTAATATAAATATTGTAAAGACCCGGATTTTCCATGTAATTTTTTTTAATTATATGGAATTATTACGAGTCTGTGAAAATTGACAGAGTGTGATTCTGAGGCCCGGAGTGCCTGGAATGAATTTCAAAACTTTTTTTGGGTATGTTCAGTAAATGCATGAGCGGAGTTTTCTAACTTTTAAATCGTTGCTCGGACTAAAAATATGAGGGCACCGTTAAATCCGCAGCGCCGGGGTTCACTTAAGGGAGGCTTTACTTTGAAAATAGTAGGTCTGGATAAAAAGTTAAGTTTTGTGACTTTTTATAAGAAATGAAATAAAATAATTTTATTATTTTATTTCATACCTTCCAACAGACAAGCTAAGGGGTGGGGCCAGCGATGTGTCAAGACAATAAATGGTTTGAACTACCAACCCTAAGTAACGACGTCATTGGGGAATTAGGAAGCTTCCTAATTAATGAGCCCCATTAAATTGCAACGTCATTAGTTACCCTCCTCCTCTCCTATATATATGGAGCTTGGGGGAAGGTATCAACACAGCTTCTCCAAACAACGAAGTGCTAAAGAAGCACTGTGACGCCGGACCCTTATAGGATGGAGCTGACCCCAGCAGAAGGTGACGTGCGATGCCGAAACCCTGAATCGGAGTTTGACGTTCGAGAGGCGATAGGGGCGGCTTGTTGTGGGGACAGCAAACAATGAAATCTACTCAATCATGAGCGCTCTTCAACGTTTTGAGTTAGGGGTTGTGTTGATTTTTTTCCCCGCATTTCATTCTAAAATGATAAAAACGGATCAACTCATAAACAATTTGATCCGTTATTCTTTTTTATATATATGTGGGAGGGTGTGTATTAACTTTGGGATCGGGGTTGAAATCAAGGCATGAAATTCCGTTGAACTTTTTCTGAAACCCTGGATTTATTTTCTAACGCAGAGGGCGCAGACCGAAACAAACAAGGCATGAGCCCCTCCACTTGTTCATTGATTGTGATCAACCATTTTAGAGATGGTGACAAGCCGAATCAGGGACAATCGCAGTGAAGAACACGGTCCCAGGAGGTCGTAGACTCATACGGCGCAGGAAACGGGCCACCGGCGACCCGGTGAGCACCCTACAGTTAGCACCGGCGCACAGATGTGGGGCGGAAGCACACAGCGGCTCATCCACATTCCCAGAGGAAGTACTGGACTCCACCCTGGGCGGCGGCGGAGCAGGGGTGGGGCGCGCCCCCGACGGTGCGCCCACGCGGCAGTAGGGCCGCGGCCTGCGTTGGCCGCGGCGGGAGCAGGATCTTCGGGATCGACCGGTGGCCGGTGGACGGGGTGCGCACCAGCGGTACGCCCGGCAGAAAATATGAGGCACGGAGGACCCGTTGGACCATGTGGCACCGCGTTGGTTCAAGCCCACGGGTTGACCCGCTGGCGTGGCTTTGCGCCATGTTAGCCCTACCCGAACGCAGTGCGTCTGGGTATCCCTGGCAGCCCAGCCGGGTCAGGCCGGGCCCAGCGGGACGGGTTGACCCAGGTTGGGTTAGACCCAATTCGGGCCAGGTCGATCCAGTTCGACCCATGTTGAACTAGGTTAGGCTGGTCCAACCGAGGTGGACCGAACCCAGACCCAGTACCGACCAGTTACACAAAACGGGCCCTAACTTCTAAACCAGACATCTGTTTGAAGAACCTTCTACGGAATTGGGATCCTTAGGACAAGGCGGTCCTTTTGAGACACTCCACATGAGTTTTGGAGAATTTTGGGGTATGGCTGGGTTGGATCGAACACGAATCCAACCGGACCCTCAGCACTAAAATGCCTGTATCTTGCAAATCATGCATCCAATTAACGAGCCATTTGAGGATTTGTGACTCTCTTGAGGAAACAGATCTTTTGGAATACTTTTTGGTGACTTCCATGGATATAAATATGTGGAGAGTGGCTTGAGTAGTGGTCCTACCAAACATACTACGTACGAAACCCTGCAATTGGCTGAGACCTGAAGACTGATTGATGATGGCCTAGTGGGAAGTGGTTTTGTGTGACCTAGTAGGACCATAGTGGGGAGAGGCTCTATGTGACCCGTAATACCCATGGTATTCGATAGGAGGAGTACCTCAGTTCGTCCAAGGTGGGAAGCGGCTTTGTGTGACCCGGCAGGTCCACGGTGGGAAGCGGCTCTGTGTGACCCGGCATGCCCACAGTACTCATCAGGGATGATTACCACAGTAGTTCAAGGTTAGTGTGAAGAAGATTTGTGTGACCCGTAATCCCCACAGTACTCGATAGAGGAGCAGTTCTTCAGCAGCTGAGGAGTTCAACGATTTGATGATTCTTCTATCCTTGACCTAAAGTGATACCTGGTGTGAGCCGACTTGTGTTGTGTACTTTTTATTTTTTATATACTTATTGTTTGTTGTGTGGTATTTCCTTGTTTTTTGGGGGGTCCCTAATGATTTTAGTGTTACTCACCCCCTGCACGGGCCCTTCCCACATGTGTGTCGTGTCCTGTGCATATGATCGATGCTTCGACGATGGACTTGGTGTCATTGGACTACACGGACCATAGTGAGATCTGACAGACGAGACGTACTCCCTCGGCTTCCAGTAGCTACACTACTCCTACGATCAGGTAGGGATTTATGCAGATGGCCATTAGAGCACTCTTGTACTTTAATGCTTTCAGTACTTTCTTTTGGGGTTTGTATTTTGGCCCTTTTACTTTTAGTTGTGACCGTACTCAGTTTCCTCCCAATGGTATACTATGTCTATTCGTTTGAGTTGGTACTTGGTTGGGTTTTCATGTGCATGAATGTATCCGGTAAAATGCCTCTCACTTTCCGGTTTACGCCCTCGACACTAATCTCCATCCTCTAGCCTTCGGAAGGCGGGATTGGGGTAGTCACGGCACGGGCCCCGGGGGACGGGTCGTGACAAAGTGTTATCAGAGGAGGTCAATTCTACCTCAGAGACTAAGAGTCTGTGTTTTTGTTTTAAAGAAACAGTGTTGAGTGTTGTGAGTCTGACCTTTAGTTTCGGGGAGTCCAGGGTTGGTGCTGCGGCTGACGTATCCATACACTGGAACCTTGAGTCCTTCTTTTCAGTTCAATGCACAAAAATATTGGTTTCGTTTTTTGTATTGTGATTTCGAATAAAATTCAACTCACTAGGTATAATGTTCTAACTATGGAACATATTGATTTATCTCAGGATGCATCCACATGGATGACCATCCAGGATCCATATGCGTGAGTACATCCCTCTCAGCGACGAGGCGTCCGTCCAGGGACCAGTGTTTGAGATGGCCCCACCGGGTGGTGCCCCAGTGCAACCACCATCCGATGGTCATCCCCTACTATCGGCGATTCTGGTAGATGACATTCGTAGGTTCAACTCCCTATATGAGTTTCAAAGGTATAGACCTCCCAAGTTCAGGGGAGAGACAGATCCTTGAGTCGCTGAGGAATGGCTAGAGGTTGTGACGCAGGTCCTCCAGGACACCGCCCAACCAGTTAGTGATCTTGGCGGTGAGCCTTTTACAGGGATCAGCTAGGAGATGGGGGAGTTTGACCATCTAGGTTCATGATGAGGTGACCCTCACTTGAGTTGACTTCAAGAGTCTTTTTCAGGAGGATTTTTTCCCTGCGACTTTTCGCTCTGCGTGCATTCAGGAGATGTTTCACCTTCAGTAAGGTAGCATGATAGTGGCCAAGTACTCGGCAGGGTTCACAGAGCTTTCCCGCTTCTATACGGATATGGTGCGAGATCCTTTCTTCAGGGATCGAGCCTTCGAGTAGGGGATCAGGAGGGAGATCAGGGCTTCAGCGGTGACCCTCAGCATCCCCACCCAGGATGGGGTGCTGAAGCAGGCACTTCTTGTGGAGATCTTCCTAGCAGAGAAGGCACCGACATTTAGAGCCTCCAACAGACCCCAGGTAGCAAAGTCTTCGGCAGGAGGCAGGCATCAAGCACGTGGTCCCAAGTGGGCTAGGTCTTCTAGAGGGTGACCCCAAGACTATGGGTTGGCAGTATGAGGCTCCCAGTCTAGAGGGAGTCAGCAGGGAGCCAAATAGTTTTATACGTGTGGTAGGCATGGCCACATGGCTCGCGGCTGCCTGACCCGCCATGCCGACGACCAGCTGATGGTTGAGGGACCGTCAAGACAGAGGTAGAGGTTCGATCGAGGAGGTCCGTAGGCAAAAAGCAGACATGGTAGAGGGGATGACTGTGCAACAGGCGGTGGGTAGTGATTCGAGGTTTTCACCGCCACCACTTCCAGGAGCTCCACCCTAACCACAGGGAGCAGGTGGATAGAGGCGAGATCAGATCTAGGCAACTGAGGCCTATGACCATGGACTCTGGAGATGATGAGAGGTAAAATCTGTGTCTACTCTACCATAGATTTAGTACTTATAGACATAGGTTCCAGACACTATTTTATTGCCACGTCCCTCATTCAGAGCTCGGAGATTCTGGTGGAGTCGTTGGCTCAATCCTTACAGCTAGAGACTCCTACGGGAGAAGATTCGACAATTACACACTGCTGCTGATAGTGTTAGATTACTCTAGGAGGCAATAGATTTGGTTGAGATATCCTAGTAGCAGCGTCGAGGCCTTACGATGTCATCTTGGGTATGGACTGGTTATCCACAGTCCATGCTCATATTGATTTTATTATGTGAAAAGTGCGGTGTGTCCGCACAGATGGGACCAGGTTTTCCTTCACCAGAGAGAAGGGAACCTTTGCAGTGCAGGATAGAATTACCCAGAGGAGGGTGTGGCCGATTACATAATAGTTGTCTAGCCTTACCCTCGGGGCAGTTGATGTTTAGATTCTGATCTATCCTATAGTGGTGGACCAGTATGCTGATATTTTTCCTGATGATGTTCTGAGACTACCTCCATGTAGATATGTAGACTTTTACATCAATGTGTACCCCAGTACGGAACTGATATCTACACCAGCATATCGGATGGCCCTCGAGGAGCTTTGTGAGTTGCGGGTATAGTTGGAGGACTTGCATGGGAATGGGTTCATAAGACCCAGTGTTTCTCTGTGGGAAACCCCGATTTTGTTCGCCAAGAAGAAAGATGGGAGTTTGAGACTCTGTGTGGACTATCGGCACCTGAACCAGGTGACCGTTAAGAACAAGTATCCACTTCCAAGGATTGATGATCTTTTTGATCAGCTGAAGGGAGCTCGTTGGTTTTCAAAGATAGACCTCAGGTCAAGCTATCATCAGCTCAGGATACAAGATGAGGATGTGAGGAAGACGGCCTTTAGGTGTTGATATGGCCACTATGAGTTCTTGGTTATGTCGTTCGGCATGAACAATTCCTCAGTAGTGTTCATGAGACTCGTTAATAGGATCTTTCAACCATAACTCGATCGCTTTATGGTGGTGTTCATCGATGACATCTTGATATACTTAGCGATAGAGGAAGAGCGTACCTATCATTTGTAGATAGTTTTGGATACACTCTGAGAGAACCAGCTTTATGGTAAACTCTCGAAGTTCCAGTTCTGGATACAAGTGGTCCACTTTTTGAGACACATTATCTCGGAGGCTGGAGTTGTAGTGGATCCAGAAAATATATAGGTTGTGCTTGCGTGGGAGCCACCTAGGAGTGGTGACCGAGGTGCGAGGTTTCCTGGGGTTGGCTGGATACTATCGGAGATTCGTGTATGACTTTTCCAGAGTTGTGTCACCCTTTTCAGCATTGACGAAGAAGGGGAGGCCCTTCATGTAGATGGAGAGATGCCATCACAGTTTTCAAGAGTTGAGTCAGAGACTGACGAGTGCCCCCATCTTGAGGATACCAGAAAAGGGCGTTGGGTATGTCATCTACTGTGACGCATCAGGGACTGGACTTGGGTGTGTCCTAATGAAGGATCAAGCAGTTATCGCCTATGGCTCGTGACAGCTGAGAAAGCATGAGTAGAACTACACTACCCATGAACTGGAATTAGCAGTAGTGGTCTTATCCTTGAAGATGTGGTGACATTACCTGATGGGCGAACATTTTACAGTTTACTCTGATCATAAGAGTCTCAAGTATACCTTCTCTCAGAAGGACCTGAACCTAAGACAGTGGTGATGGCTGGATTTCCTTCGGTACTATGACTTTGAGATAGTCTATACTCCTGGGAATGAGAACATGGTAGATGATGCACTCAGTAGGAGGTCTAGCCTACATTTTTTGAGTGATTGGACAGATCAGCTAGCCGCAATGCAGATATCCTTCGTGGATAGATATAGAGCAGCTTACCTCCAGTCTTTGACAATCACTCCCCCACTCCTTCAGCGAATCAGGGAGGCACAGCTTGGGGAAATTGACTGCGAGGCTCAATGTGCTCAGATATCCTCACCTGATGGATTTTCTGAAGGTGGTGATCACGTCATCTTCTTCAGAGGACATACCATGGTATCGGTGGTGATTCGGGAGGAGGTGTTGAGGGAGTTCCATACGTCCTCTTCGTTGGTACATCCTGGAGTGACAAAGATGTACCAGTACCTCCTTCGTCAGCACTGGTGGCCAGGGATGAAGAAGGATGTGGCAGAGTTTGTTTCACGATGCCTCACTTTTCAACAAGTGAAGGTCGAGCATCAGGTTCCAGCAGGCTTAGCATATCCATTAGAGGTGACAGAGTGGAAGTGGGATGGAATATCCATGGAATTTTTGATAGGGATTCCACATACGTCTAGGGGACATGATTCTATCTAGGTGATCGTTGACCGACTCACCAAGTTGGCCCACTTCCTGCTTATCCAAGAGTAGGGATCAGTAGAGGGATTGGAATGCCTCTACGTGTAAGAGATTATACGGCTTCATGGGGTTCCATCGATGATCGTCTCTGACTGTGACGAACGTTTCAAATCCTGGTTGTGGAAGGGGTTGCAAGAGGTTTTCGGGACTCAGCTACATTTGAGCACCGCCTTTCATCCTCATATGGATGGTCTGACGGATCGGACCATTCAGACGCTGGAGGACATGCTTTGTGCATGCATCCTAGATTTTGGTCATAGTTTTGAGGATCACTTGCCCTTGGTGGAGTTTGCATACAACAACAGTTACCACTCCACCATCGGTATGGAGCCATTTGAGGCCTTGTACGGTCGACCTTGCAGATCACCTCTATGCTGGATAGACCCAGGGGATTCAACACTTATGGGCCCAGAGATGGTACGAGCTACCACTAAGAAGATGCAGATCATCCAGGAGTGGATGAATACCGCACAGAGAAGACAGAAGTCTTATGCTGACAGGAGACGGAGACCTTTGGAGTTCTAGGAGGGGGACCACGTATTCTTACGAGACTCTCCTCGATGGGGACTACAGATATTTGGACGAGGTGGCAAGTTATCACCGAGGTGTATTGGTCCTTTTCTGATACTTCATAGGATAAGAGAGGTGGCATACCGCTTGGCGCTTCCATCATAGTTGGAGAGGGTGCACGACGTCTTACACGTATCCCAGCTAAAAAGATACATGCATGACCCATATCATGTCATTGAACATAGCGAGCTAGACTTAGATGATGGGGCGATGTTTATGGAGGTTCCAATGGAGATTGAGGATCGATAGGAGCAGGTCCTTCGGGGATGATCGATACCTATGGTGCGCATTCGCTGGCAACACGGGAACCTTCAAGAGAGCACATGGGAGAGGGAGGCTCATATTCATGCTCAGTACCCCCATTTGTTTCCTTAGTCAATGTTGTGGCTTTCGGGGACGAAAATCCCTAAGTGGAGAGAATGTAAAGACCCATATTTTCCATGTAATTTTTTTTAATTATATAGAATTATTAAGAGTCTGCAAAAATTGACGGCGAATGATTATGAGGCCTGGAGTGCCCGGAATGAATTTCTAAACCTTTTTTTGGGTACGTTCAGTAAATGTGTGAGTGGCGTTTTCTAACTTTTTAATCATTGCTCAGATTAAAAATTTGAGGGCACTGTTAAATCCGCAGTGTCAGGGTTCACTTAAGGGAGGCTTTACTTTGACCGCAATAAGTCCGGATAAAAATTTAAGTTCCGTGACTTTTTAAAAGAAATGAAATAAAATAATTTTATTATTTTATTTCATACCCTCCAACAGACAAGCCAAGGGGTGGGTCTAGCGATGTGTCAAGCCAATAAATGACTTGACATTCCAACCCTAAGTAATGAAATCATTGGGGAATTAGGAATCTTCCTAATTAATGATCCCACATTAAATTCCAACATCGTTACTTACCCTCCCCCTCTCCTATATATATGGAGCTTAGGGGAAGGTATCGACACATCTTCACTAAGAAACGAAGTGCTGAAGGAGCACTGCGACGCCGGACCCTTAGAGGATGGAGCCAACCCCAACAGAAGGTGACGTGCAACATAGGAACCCCGAACTGGAGTTTGACGTTCGAGCGGCAATGGGGGAGGCTTGTTTTGGGGAAATCGAACAACAAAATCTCCACAATCGTGAGCGCTCTCCAACGTTTCAAGGTAGGGGTTGTGTTGATTGTTTTTGTTTTCCCCACATTTCATTGAAAAATGATAAGAACGGATCAACTCATAAACAAGTTGATCCATTATTATTTTTTTATATATGCAGGAGGGTGTGTGTTAACATTGGGATCAGGGTTGAAATCAAGGCATGAAATTCCATTGAACTTTTTCTGAAACCCCGGATTTATTTTCAAACGCGGAGGGTGCGGGCCAACACGAAGAAGGTCTGAGCCCCTCCGCTTGTGTGTTGATTGTGACATCCCATTTTGGAGATGGTGACAAGCCGAATAAGGGCCTAATGTAGTAAATAACGTGATCCCAAGAGGTCGTAGGCTCAGACGACGCAGGAAACGGGCTAGCAGTGTGCGACTGGTGACCCGATGAGCACCATGTCTCCAGTACCGGCGCCACCGGTGATGCACAGAAGCACGGTGGCGGCACGCGGCGGCGCCGTCCGTGTGCCCGGTGGAAGGACCGACCACTTCCCTGGGTGACGGCGGAGCAGGGGTGGGGAGTACCCCTGGCGGTGTGCCCACACGGCAGCAGGGCCACGGCCTGCATTGGCCACGGCGGGATCAGGAGCCGCCAGATCGACCAGTGGATGGGGATCACACTAGTAGTGTGCCCGGCGGCAAAGTCGCGGCCTGTCAGTCGCGGCACGGAGGACCCGCAGCGCTACGTGGAGCCACGTTGGGTCAACCCCCGCGGGTTGACCCACTAACGTGGATCTGCACGACGTCAGGCCTACCCAGACGCGGCACGTCTGGGTATCCCTGGCGGCCCACGCCATCAGGTGTGTGGCACTACCGGGTCGGCCCAGCGGACCAACCCGCCACCCAGCGGGCCGACCCGTTGCCCAAACGGGTCGGTTCAGGCCCAGCGGGCCGGGTTTACCTGGTTCAGGTTGGACCCAAGTCGAGCCGGGTTGACCCATGCCGAACTGGGTCGGGCCAGTCTGACCGAGGCGGACCGGACCCAGACCCCGTACCGACCAGTTACACAAAACAGGACCTAACTTCTAAACCAGACGTCAGTTTGACAAACCGTCTATGGAGTCAGGATCTTTAGGACAAGGCAGTCCTTTTGAGACACTCCATATGAGTTTTTAAGAAATTTGGGGTACGTCCAGGTTGGATCGAACACGAATCTAACCAAGCCCTCGATACTAAAATGCCTCTATCTTGCAAACCGTGCATCCGATTGACGATTATTTTGAAAATTTGGGACTCTATATAGGATACGGATCTTTTGGAATACTTTTTAGTGACTTTCATGGATATCAATATGTGGATAGTGTCTTGAGTAGTGGTCCTCCCAAGCAGACTACATACGGAACCCTGTGGTTGGCTGAGACCTGAAGATTGTTTGACGATGGACCAATGGGAATCGACTCTATATAACCCAGCATGCCCATGTTGGGGAGTGGATTTGTGTGACCCGGAAGACCCACGGTACTCAATAGGAAGATTACCTCAGTTCGACCAAGGTGGGAAGCGGCTCTGTGTGACCCGGAAGGCCCATGGTGAGAAGCGGCTCTATGTGACTCGGCATGCCCATGATACCCATCAGGGATGAGTACCACAGTAGTTCAAGGTTAGTGGGAAGCATCTCAGTGTGACCCAACGGGCCCACTGTACTCAATAGAGGAGGAGTTCTCCAGCAGCTGAGGAGTTCAACGATTTGATGATTCTTTTATCCTTGACCTCAAGTGATACCTAGTGTGAGCTGACTTGTGTTATGTACTTTTACTTTGTGTTATACTTCCCATTTGTTGTGTGGTCTTTCCTTGTTGTTTTGGGGGTCCCTACTGAGTTTAATGTTACTCACCCCTACACGGGCCCTGCCCACGTGTGTGTTGTGTCTCGTGCAGACAATTGAAACTTTGATGACGGACTTGGTGGCGTTGGACTAGGCGGACCATAGTGAGATATGACAGATGAGACATACTCCCTCGGCTTCCAATAGCTACACTACTCTTATGATCAGGTGGGGATTTCTGCAGATGGCCATTAGAGCACTCTTGTACTTTACTGTTTTCAGTACTTTCTTTTGGGGTTTGTATTCTGGTCCTTTTACTTTCAGTTGTGACCATACTCAGTGTCCTGCTAGTGGTATACTATCTCTATTATTGTGAGTTGGTACTTGGTTGGGTTTGCGTATGCATACAGGTATTCGGGCAAATGCCTCCCACTTGCAGGTTTATGCCATCGGCGCTAGTCGTCATCCCCTAGCCTTTGGGAGGCGGGGTTGGGGTAGTCACGGCACGGGCCCTGGGGGACGGGTCATGAAAAATATAATAATTTTATATAAATTAATAATAAAAACTTTTATCAACGCTTTTAGATAGAACTGATAAAGGCTCACCCCTTTATTAGTGCTTTCTACTTAGCGCTGATAAAGGGAAGCGCTTCTCTTTCCCTGTTTTGTGGTAGTGTGAAGTCATAGGTAACAAATTCTTTTTTTTACATTACCAAATAGTTGGTAGTTGTTCAATATTCATTGTCGATATATTTCAGGTCCAAATTTTACTAATGGATGATGTATCTACTAAAATAAGGGCATTTTCGTTTGGTCCGAACATTGTGGTTCGTGATTGTAAAACAATGGTTTTCAATGGTTTTAAATTAATTATAAATAGTTGTGCAACAAAGATGGAAACACAGCATGATGGTATCAAAATAAGTGCTACAACTGATTTTTATGCTATTTCATCAGACAGACAACCTCGATCCGAAAATATGTTGTATTATGGGGTTGTTGAGAGAATGTTTTTATTAGATTACTATGCACATGGTCATGTCACTATGATGAAATTAAAGTGGTTTGATTCAATGACACAACAAGTCTTGTATATAGATAGTTGCAGTTTTAGAGTGATTGATATGAAACGTCAGCTGCGAATAGATGAGCCTTATATTCTTGCATCACAAGCTAGACAAATATTTTATGTAAATGACCCTTTAAAATCTCAATTTGTTGTTATCTTTGATTTTATTCCTTGACACATTTTTGATGAAGGATTGGATGATGGTGATGTTTTGGATGAACCATTCGATAATTAGTCGAATGTATCATTCGATGATACAGATGATTTAATTGTGAGAATGGATTGTGAACCAGAAATTATAACATATAATGCCTATCGTTACATGTTTCAAAGTATTTATATTATATTATTCTGACCTGGTGTTTGTTTTTTTTAACTTTTAAAGTAGCAGCTTCTTTTGTTTTGTAATGTTTTCATTTAGAGAGTAAACAACATAATGAAAAAAAACTTAATGAAAGATGTAAAGTTTTGAAAAATAATATAAATTTTCTGGGCATATTTATAGTTATTTAATGCTTTGTTATATTTTTAAAATTTTCACATCACTTTTGGCATTTACAGATTATTATGACTTACAAGAAGGTTCGGAGAAAAAAATGGAGGAAAACGATCGCCGACTTAGAGAAGCTGGCTTGAAAAATATGATTGTTCTGGTGAGTCCCTTATTTATTTATTGATTATATATGAACTTTACACAAATCATATTTAATATGAACAGGAATCATCGAGGAGGAAACTTACGTTCAATGAAGATGGTTCAGGAACTCTAGAGTATAGGATCAGCCCTACATGAAGCCCCCCTACATGTGCCGCCTCACAGTCCATGGCTCTGCAGTCACTAGGACGGTTTCTTCCCATCATGCCCCCCACTTATATGGCTTATCCATATATGTGTGGTCATCCTTTTTATCCATTTCCTCCTCCTATCGTGCAGGGTAGTCTATCACCTTATATCCCTCAGCCTTTTTACCCTTATCCACCTTCATCTCTATAGGGTAAACCTCCATTGGTTATGCCCCCTATATACTTGTACCCTCCTACCCAACCTCAGCATCCACAGTCTACTATGGAGAGTACACCTCCATTGGTTATGCCCCCTGTATACCCATACCATCCTACCCAACCTCAGCATCCATAGTTTACTATGGAGGACACTTCTTTAGTTGCTTCCCCCCAACATAGTGTTCATGATTGAGAAACAACAAATAGTGATACTGGTAAATGTTTATAAAATAATGAAATTAATAAATTTTTATTAAATTTCAGTTATATATGTGTATAAAATATTCGTTTCTTTTTTCATGGTCATCTTCTACTAAAAGACGTGGTCATACAAATATGCATAAAGTGTAGAATAAACACATGCAAATTATGGTTCAGTATAACGAGGAAATGTAAATTATTGAAAAAAATGGTAAAGAATTGCAGAGTTTCATGGGGACACTCAATAGACATAACAATATTGTTCTGGTTCAAGCAATCGAGTGGAGAAAATTTGGACAAGAAATAAAAGACAAGGCTTGGGCAGAAATTTGGGTAATATATTTTTTAAAATTACTTTGTAATTTCTTTATAAAGTATTATTGATAAATTTGTTTGAATATTCAGCTTCGCTATAACTTCTCATATGGTCTCCACGCTAAGAGAGATAGGTTAATTGAACTTGGGAAGATGTGGCGGGCCTATAAGCATGACATGCATGTTGGCTGGAAAAAAAGAAGAGGTATGCCTCTTGAAAATGAACTGATCTTTAATGAATGCTCAATTTCACAATACAAAGAATTAATTGTATATTGGATCTGTTCATATTTCAAGTTAATTTACAATCTTAATATTTTTAATAAATTTCTTTTTTTTCATTAATATTAGTTTTCTGTAGTGGATGATTTTATTAGATGTGATTTTGTTCAGTTTTATTTTTTAGACTTGTTTATTTTAGTTATGTCTTGAACTCATTGAATTGTTAAGTTGAAATGATGATTTTTTATCCCTTTTGACTTGTTTAAAGGATAGTTTATTTTTGTTTACTAATAGGATTCATCTAAAAGAAACATAAGAAATAAGGGCATCATGATATATAATCATACTTTGGGGCGAACTACACTGCCATATCATGAAATGTCATAGGTAATATATGATCTAACATTTAATATAAATTTATTTTTTCATTTATTTATATTCAATTTTCATGTAGAAACAGGCATTAAATATCAAAGGACGTGTTCCCCAGTCATTATTGTTTTGTTCGAGTAGGAAAAAGAAAGATAGAACTACTATGAATCAGGCAACGCAAGAAAAAAATGTACGAATGTTTTTAAATTTTTAGCTTTTAGTATGCAGTTTCATTCATTGAAAATTATATGAGTTTTGTTTTACTCATATGGAATGAGAATTCTTGATTCAATTATATCACTTGTTCCTATGCTATTATATAGGACAATACATTATATGCCACTCTCTTTAGTATTCCTAATGATAATTTAATAAGATCAGTTCTTGATAAGGTTTAAAAAGGACATCTAAAATCCATTCAATCTAGAATAGTGTTTAAGAAACCTTTTCATTTATTTTATATTGATCATATAATCATGTTTCTCTATGGAGGTTTAAGGAATATTTAGACTCTCAAATAGGTCCATAACCACTACTAATATATCTATAAACCCAAACAGCATCCCAAGATATAATATAAGTTATACCAACTCTTAAAAGTAGTATAAAGAATATAAAAGGACATACACTACTTATGTTTTGGTCTAGATTTCATCAAAAAAGGAGGTTGTAGAAGTAGTTTCTCATTGGAATGATATATTTTCAAATGTGGATGTTGATCAATGTCTGGTCGTCCAGTCATCTCAAGAGCCCATATCAAACCTGATGGGGAAAACCCTTTTATAATATCTCATTTCATACTTATTACCTTTATATGGGTTTGTCTTAAAAAATGATTTTCCTATACTGAAACTCCATTCGAAGATTATGAATCCTTGGATCTTGAAGACCCATAACACCTTTAGAGTAATTATCTATCATGTGGGCCAATTCATTTTTGAGGAATAATGCTCTGACGGGTATATGTTAAAGTTCATACTGAAAGACTTTGAATTGATCTATCACAAACCTGATCTTGACATTCATATATAATATTCAATAATGTGGAATTATACTTCATGTTAGAAGTTCATATGGTTCCATGGTTGTGACCTTCGATCAGGAGGGTGCTTTGGGATGGAATGGGGCTAGTCCTTTTAGGTGAAACATACAACCACCAAATATACTACTGAGTTAAAAATATTGGAATGTATGGGGCTATATGAATCTCTAAAACCCTTTCTTATTGCAATAATAGATTAATTATAGAGTTGGTCAGTCGATGGAGTCTATACATGAAAATGTTTCATCTTACATACGGTGAAGTCAGTCTCTTGGATGTCGATCAAATCTGCAGCACACTAATTTTGGGAGGTATGTATGTTGAGTTTCTCCCTTCATCATCTGTCTGGTATGATGTAGAAAGGCCCCTACTATTTATAGGTAAATAATTAGGATCTCTAAAAAGTCCCTTGTCAAGGACCCATTTCCTGGTGCAGGCATCTCATTTAAGAAATAGATGGTATTTTTAATTAAGAAGACCCATTCTGAACCTAAGGTCAAAAATATGAAGGCTTCCCATCGAAATATTATTGTGTGGATGGAGGTTATTATTGGACCACTATTGAAGAAGGTTCATTTAATAAATGGGGGTGGGAGTTCATTCCCAAAATCAACCGACCCATTCAAATGGATGGATTTCTATTAATTTACTTGAGTGGGTACCTGCTTCCGACCCAGGAGAAGGGTGGAGTTAGGGTTTACACTTTCATGATGGTGGTGTCCATAGAAGGATAAAGGATCACCAGTTTGTACATTGTTGTGTTGTACAGAATATATATCCTTCTACAATATATTTATAGGGGAAGAGCCCCACACATGGTCTCTATCCCCTTCCAAGTGTTGAGGGGCTAGGTGGGGTCTCACCTGGGTGGATATGAGTATCTAAATGTCCATAATATATTCGATGTCTGATTAAAGCAATTTTTATAGTGAAATAAAGGATCATTCACATGCATGTGAGTTTTCCAAAGAAACTGAGATTCCATAACCTAGGTTGCAAGAAGGGAAACTGCCTATAGTGTCACAAACTATTATTGTGTGAAGAAGAAGAAATGACGCAAGTGTAGATTATTGGAACAAAAATGTTAGTGTGCTATGGGAAAGATGTATTCACTTGTCTTGGTTTATATATTGTGATGTGAATCAGCTAGAAATTGTATGTATATGATTACATGAATACAGTATAAACAGAGTTTCCAAATCTTTTACAAAACATATTATTTTTACATAATTGATTTTGACAAAGGATTGAGATTGGAATACTATAATTGATTATGAAAAAACCAAAAATAGAAGTATCCATCCTAACATATATTAGTATTTATTTCCTATATGCTTGTTTTATATTTTTTAAGTTCAATGTTTTTTATATTTATTAATGGGTGAACACAACTAAAGTTTCCATTACGTGAGTTGAAATATTTGGTTTTGCCTTTTTAGACATTTTACTCATAACACGTATGAGCATTTCAATGGACATATAGCTGCACTTATTTTTTTTTTTTGATTATCTACTAAAATGGTAATGCCCTTTTATAGGATGATCTTCAAGCTCTAATGGAAAATAAACCGGACACATTTGGACCAAATGATTATTTACATCAAGTTCTTGGCAACGAGCAAAGTGGAAGAGTTCTTTATAAACCCAGAAAGAAAATCATGTCATCTAAATATTGTTCATCAGGTATTGAATCTTCCAGCAATATTGTAGGAATGGTTACCGAAGAACAATTACATGTTTCCATTGAGACAATGGAACATGAAGTTAGACAAGAGTCTCAAAAGACGCAGAAAAAAGAAAATGAACAAGTGTTCAAGTTGATATCAGCTATATGCTCTTCACTTATTCCAGAGGGTGCAGCAACAGTGGATGGATGTTTGTCAAGTTTGCGCTTGATGTATGAGGATGGTGATGATTGTGTAGTTGAAGATGTCGGTGGAGAGGCTGGAGATGTTGCTGATAGTGGAGAGGCTGAAGATGTTTTTGATGGTGATGATGATGTTGGTGGTGGTGGTACACACATTGATGATGTTGATATCAGTGCTGATGAGGAGGAGGATTCAGATGACATTTTGGAGCGACATTATTGAAAGTTTTTTTATCTATCATTTTGTTTTAATTGTTTATAAAATTTCAATTTTATATGTATTATTTGTTTTTTTATTTGTGTGGAAATGAGATGTTGCAATGGTTTTTGGAATTTGTTACAGGTGTATGTGTATGGTGTATTTATATACTGCAGGTTTGTGCAGGTTTCTATTTTTTCAGATGAAAGGAGCCTACAGTCATGGTTTCAACTGTGGATATAGGGTGGATACTTCCATTGTTTTAACCATGGTCATAGGGGAAACTGGTAGGGGTAGGGGACTGGCAGGGGGTGCAGATTGGAAGGGGGTGAAAGGGGAAACTGGCAGGGGAGGGGACTAGCAGGGGGTGCAAGGGGGGTGGCAGGGGGAAGGGGGAGGGGGAGGGGAAACTAGAAGGGTGGGGTGAAGGAGTGGTAGGGGGGACTGGCAGGGGGAGGGGGGGAACTGGAAGGGGGAGGGGACTGGTAGGGGGGATGGGTGCAAGGGGCAGGTTGGGTGGGGTGCAGGGGGGGATTGGAAGGGGGTGCAAGGGGTGGGGTGGGTGGGGTGCAAGGGGGTGGTAGGGGGAGGGGGACTAGCAGGGGAAGGGGGGAACTAGAAGGGTGGGGGCAGGACTGGAAGGGGGAGGGGAAACTGGTAGGGGCAGGGGGGCAGGACTGGCAGGGGGAGGGGAAACTGGCAGGGGAAGGGGGGAACTAGCATGGGGGAGGGGACTAGTATAGGGGAAGCATGGGGTGGGGTGAAAGGGGGAGGACAAGGTGGGAGGGGGGACTGGCGGGGGGACTGGCAGGGGTAGAATGAGCAGGGTGGGTGGGGGTGTGGGGGGGGGGCTGGTAGGGGGAGGGGGACTCACAGGGGGAGGGGAAACTGGCAGGGGGAACTAGCAGGGGGAAGGACTGACAGAGGGGAGGGGAAACTAGTAGGGGCGTGGGGAGAACTGGCAGGGGAAAACTGGAAGGGGGAGGGGGGGAGGGGTGTGCAAGGGGCAGGGTGGGTGGGGGTGCAAGGGGGCTGGTAGGGGGAACTAGCAGGGGGTGGGGTGCAAGGTGGAGGACAAGGTGGGGTGGGGTGGGGGTGCAAGGGGTAGGGTGGGTGGGGGTGCAAGGGGGACTGGCAGGGGGGAACTAGCAGGTGGGGGAGGGGTAACTGGTAGGGGGAGGACTGGAAGGGGTGGTGGTGAACTCGCAGGAGGGACTGGCAGGGGCAGGGGGGCTGGCAGGGGGGTGGAAGGGGTGGAGGTAACTAACAGGGGTGGGGTGCAAGGGGGAGGGAAAGGGGTGGGGGGAACTAGCATGGGGGAACTAGCAGTGGGGGTGGGGAACTAGGGGGAACTGAATTAATTTTTTTATACCATATAAATGATATAGCCACGGTTTTAACCGTGGAAGTAGGGTCCTAGTTCCACGGTTAAAACTGTGGCACTAGGCCCCTACTGCCATGGCGATAGAAACCACGATTTTCCAAAACTGTGGCCATAAGATATTGCCACAGTTTTCGAGCCTACGGCCACAGTTCCAAACCGTGGTTGTAGATGAATTTTCTAGTTGTGTTTTTACCCAACTACGGATGGAGTAACCATTGGGAGTTTTAGGGAAAAGTGACAATGGAAATGCAACAATTGAAACTTATTCCACACCACATTTTCTAACAAAACAAAAATGGTGAACCCGATGTGGATCTCTCTGATGAAAAAAACGATTGGGTTATAATTCATCATGCCACTTTGTTTTTCAAACCCTATACAAAAAAATTAATAAGATCGGCATAATCTTACAAATGATCCTCTGTATCTAGGGTTATCATAAGTCCATCCTCTTTTTGATAAGTCCAAATGAGTGGAATGGCTGAATCGGGAATAAAAGAACAAATGAGTTAACCATGCATATCTGATTGAGCATATTATGCCTACGATACTGCACTAATCGGTAACCATTTTCTTTGTTGTCTGTATAATTACAAATACTACTTCGGTAGCCCAATTTGATACGATGTCATCATCATCCAGCATTCATTCCGTAAAATTGTCCGCAACTGCAACTTTCGCATCTCGTACCTGCACGGTGACTTCAACGACAGGTAGAGAATATGATGGTTCGAGAGTACCACCGATATGGTATTATCCCGACCATGGAGGCTGCTCGTGATGTCCTTCATACACGATAGTCAGTAAGCCTGCATTATCTGGGGAAGGCTACTGCTAAACCTGTGGCTCACATCGCCACAACCAACAGATTCGGGAGCTTATCCCCAGAGCGCGATAACCGCCACCTTTTGTATCTAAGAAAGGTGGACTATGAAGTTGGATATGGATCCCTTCTAGTTCAGGAGCTGCCCAGGAGGGATCCTGTTAACCACCGTCATCGACACCATCTCGTCGGTACCCCTCAGTCGCCTGCTGAGGGTACCATCCGATATACAACGCCCTCTGACACCCATGCACGAGCTGTAGGGAAAAATCATCGGAGGATAAAGGTGTAGGATATCCAAGAAAGGGCACATATCCCCTCTCCTACTGACGATGATTTCCTGTATACTCAGGCAGGGACCAGCCAATAGGCTCATATCCCTGTTAGCTCTTAACAAGTTTGCAGGAATATTCCCACAACAAGCATGGGGGAGGCTCATATTCCTACCCCTGTAACAAATCCCATCAACATACCCCAATGGAATAAGGAGGAAAAAAGTGGGCGCATATCCCCGCTTCAATAGAAGACATCTTCCAATTCATCATGGAGACATGAAATGTATAGGTTCATATCCTTGCACACACTTTGCTAAAATGCCAATACATTTTAGTAACAACTATATAACTCTTCCGTCATATTCTGGAACTGCTGCAGATGAAGGGATAGGCACATATTCCTATCCCTATAGTCATGACAACACAATAGTTTGATCATCACGAACAAGTGCTTGTACCAGAGCACGTGCACACTCTTGCTCCTGCCTTGAAGGATTATATGCATATTCTGGTGAAGGGAGAGGCATCAGATCGGGCTGATATCCCCGTTCCAACCAAGGCCAACCAGGTGAGAGCGGCACATGAGCAAGGGTTTGGGTTTCATGTGTGGACGACTATAGCCCCTTTTACCAGTGTGCCAATATAAAATTGCAGGTAGTGTTGTTGGGAGAAGATGATGATAGCACTAGATATGATGGAGTTGCATGGGGTGGGGAAATCCAAGAAACGACAGAACCAGCTCCCTTCACTCGGTCTTGAGGACAAGACTGTTTTTTAAAGGGGAGTGAGTGAAGATACTGAGTTATAGTTTGGGGAATAAGGGTAAAAGTGTCTTTGATTAAAGGGATCTTGTTCTAGGTGGGGGTCACCTGTGTCCACGTGTGTGTATTCAACCTTTGGCTTGGATTCGACTACGGCTTGGGCGGGAGTGCAGTGCCTCCTGAGTTGCTCATCTCCCTTCTTCTAGTCTTCTTCCTCCATTCATGTAATTCTGGTTCCTTCTACAATATACAATTAGTTTGTCTTATGTTTTTTATCATATTGACGGTCTTTTCATTATCATGGCACCCTTCCTTACTAACAACAAATACAATCCACACATGGGCTCTTCAGGACTCAGCCTTCTTATGCCACTTTAAGTGTATGAATTATACTCCCCTTTCCTCTTGTTATTCATGCTTATTTATTAACATATTGTAGTAAAAATTGTACTTCAATTGTGGAGTAAAAGAGAGAATTGTTGAGAAGTTGTTGTTTTATGGACTTTAATTGACTGTTTTGAAACTTCAATTAACCATTCTTGTTTACGACACAGAGCACGACTCACATAAGCTTAGAATTGAATAATTAAATTTCTTAGCTAAGAATAACAATTCTTTGAATTTGTCATTAATGGAATGGAGAAGACATTTCAAATTATGAGTGAAGTTGTTAAAAAGATAATGAGTGTGGGCGTTGTCAACAAACCCAAAAGGGGTGATTGTTGGATCCAATCAGGACCGGCCCGAAGATTGTTGTTGCCCAAGACAAATTAGGGAAATGTTGCCCTTTATGTGGGAGTGGTTAACGGGATGGACTGGATCCGACTGAATCATAGACCACATTTGGTTAGCCAAAAATTATAGATACATCTAAACCCACATTATATGCGGGCTTCAAAAAACAAGCCCGGTCTACACCAGACTGGACCAACCACGAGCAAGTTGTAAAATATTAAAAAATTAAAAAAACAATAGAAAAAAACATATGTTTAAAAATGCACCCCTAGCACTTTAAAAAAATTAAAAATAACATAAAATAATTCTTTGAAATTATATAAAACATCATTCTTCTATGCATGTAAATTCAACCTAAACAATATCAATCAACCCTTTTTGTTAGAAGAACGAAACTGTACACTTTTTATCCTTTTAAAACACATCCAAACCAATCAAAAGACATTAATGTTTATAAAAAATGGTCTTTAAAGCCTTTGAAAAACATAAATAAAAGAAGTTAAGACATATAACTAAGTCATTTAAAAATTATACATCACTATGTATACAATGTCATCTTAAAGTAGCGTCAAACAATGATTTAAACAGTTAAAATTTTCTCTATTTAATTTTTGAAAAGTATGTTCTAAACATAGCCAAACAAAGTTTCCTATTAAAAATTAAAACTACACTCTTTCTCTACCCATGAAAGAATAACATAAAAGAAGGGAAAAAATCATAAAACATCTAAAAACCTGCTTAAAAACTATTGTGTATCATTTCAAAAAATAAACCAAACTACACTTATAAATACATTAACAAACATCAAAGCTTATATACAACAATAAAACCTTAAATTAATTTTAAATCCAACCCAAATGAAACTATTAGGATTAAAAAGACTATTTTTAACATCTTAGTGAATACACTTAACTCACGTAAATCTCACATTATAATGCTTAATGTCTCTATATATTTATATACTAAATATAAAATAATATGAATATGGTGCAACAGCCATTGAAACTCAATAAAGTCAAAATTATCATCACACACGTGTTTTCTAAAATAACACATTAAAAAGTTGACTAACATTTATACTAAAATAAATTTAAAACACTCTTTATATTTGTTATCCAGAACTCCAAAATGAGCAAAAGTGAAGTTTAAACAATAAATCATAACATATGAATGAAAAATGAATTTATATCACCGATTTAATTGAATCATAAATATTTAAACAAAATTTAAATTTACCCATATAGTGGTGTCCAATTAAAATATCATTGTAATTCTTCACTGAATCATCCTCAACTTCATCTTCATCTCCCTATTCTCATTCCCATCTTTTAAAAATCTGAACTAAAAGATTTAAAATAACATATAAGTTGAATTAAAAAATGTACACTTTTAACTAGTTAAAGACCATACCAATCTACCAAACATATTAGTTGAGTTAAAAACAAACTTCTAAAACTAAATGCAAACAATATTTTTTTTAATAATAATCTATATTTTAACAAATACATTATTACTTTTAAATTTAATGCATAAATAAAATAAAAACTAAAGATAGACATAAAATAAAAATTGCACAGAAGATGAAATAGTGTGTATATCAAAAATGATTATTTGTGAAATTGATAAACCAATCAACCAAATCAATATGATCTTTAAATTAATTAATTATAAAATAAATGAAATATAAACCTGAAATTAATTTATATCCACAAACTGCAAATTGCAAATCTCAGACTGCAAATAGCAAACAGCAAATCAGATGACAAGGCATCATTAAATCCACAATTCAGATATTTTTTGAAAACTAAACTAAATAATTAATAAAAAATAACAATCATAATTAAAAAATGATTATAAAAAACTCACATAGTGGGGAGCGAGGGCCAGGAGGTGAGGGGAGGGATCTCGGCAATAGGGAGCCGGCAGTAGTAGGGGGCATGCACCAGCACTGGCACCGACTCAGTATGCAAGAGTGGCAAGGCATGACACGGAAGGCCTCCAGCCATCGGGATCAGCAAAAAGAACCGAGGCCGGTAAGCGGGGAAGGAGGTGAGGAGGGTAGGGCGGTGGGGGGGGCAGTGCAGGTGTAGCCGGTGGAGCGCAGCAGGATGGGGAGAGGGAGAATTGTAGTGCTGCGGATGTGTGGTGCACAGAGGAGAGGTGAATGCGGAACGGCCGGAATGATGGGAAAGGATAGGGTTGAGGGTGGGAGCTGAAATGGAGGAATTGGGGGTGGGGGCGTGTTGCCCTTGCGGATCATGTTGCCCAAGCCCAGGGGCTCGTTGGGCTCGCACCTGGGCCGGCCTTGGATCCAATGGATATTGGATTGTTGAATTTTTTGTCAAACTACTAGCAATGGATTGAACGGCATGAAGATGTTTGGGAGATTATTAGATAAATGTGAATGTTGAGAGTATTATTACATCTATGCAGACAATATTGGTGATTCTTGAAGGATTATTAAATGACAGTTGAGCCTTTTTTAGAGTACCACATTTGCAAAGTATGTTGAAGATATGATTTTCACGGTACTTGGTAATCTGAAGAGGTTGATTGAGAAATCGGAAGTGGGTGAAGTAGATGAAGTTTGGCTGAATGAAAGATTGAAATATTTAGTGTTAGTCATATCATATGACTAAGATGAATTTAAAGTTGTGATATAGCGATATAAAGAGAATATCTAGTTTATGTGACGGTGAGAACATATCATATAATGCGACTAAATCAGAGACAACGACGTGAGATTACTACATAGAGCAGTAGGATATCGAAGGACATGCCAATAGGAGACCCATAATGCCATGACATTATAGACGATAGAGCTATACTACAAGATATGATATATATCACATCACTCAATAAGTGTATATTGCAAGATGTAGAGAATGGTGCAAAAAAGGCAACACATATCATGCCGTACCATATATGGTGTATCAAGGTAAACACGCTGTTTTGATGTTGTCTCAACTGCTGAGACATTTGGTAATCATTTGGTCAAAGATATTCAAGGACGATTTATGTAATATATTTGAGGAAAGTTTTAGGTGGCTTGAAAGAGAGTTTAATGAAAAATATGAACTGGGTTTTGAATTTAGGAAAAAAAATGTTACTCGCTAAACCTACTTTTTTATAAACAACGAATAAGAAATGAACATTTATTGAATCTTTTTTTATTTGTTTTTTATAATTACAGTATAATGAATTATTAACCAAGATATTGTATCACTTTAAATAATTCGTTATATTATAATTATAAAAACAAATAAAAAAACATGCAACAATTTTTTATTTCTCATTCATTGTTGTCTATAAAACTATCTTGATATTAACCCTATTAATTATGAACAGAAATAAAAACTTTATATAACAATAAAACTTTAAATTTAGAATATTTTTTCTACTGTTAAATATTTGTCAAATTCACGTACAAAAAGAGAAAAACAAGACAATAACATGCATCGATTCAAAAAAATAGACCGTCTACGGTTCTAAAGAAAAACTACGACAAAAAAAACAGAGCAGCGGTGCATAAAACAAGCGACAATAGAAGGAAAATGGACACCATCTTAAACCCGGATCCCACGGCTGAGATTCACCATGCGAGTCGACGAATCCATCTGTGAGCCCCACACCAATGAGCCACCATAATGATATGCAGCCCTGCCCAGACCCCACAACGCACCATCCTGTTACCGCGAGCTCTGATAGCCATACCCTCCCGAGCCATGGCCCACACCCCCCGGTCCGATCCCTCAAAAACCCACCACCACCAATCGCTGCACCCGCATAATCCTGGCCATCCCTCCGCCTCAATGGCATCCCATCCAGCCCACCACCCCCTCCCATCCTAATCTCCATCGCCTTCTCATTAGCCTCAGCCAGCACCGAGAGCTTCTCGGTTGGCTGGAATGCCATATCCTGCAGCCGCGTGTGGTGCACTCCGTGAAACACGACACACCCCGTGGGCTGCTCCCAGCTCGCTCGCAGCTCATCCGTCACCATCATCTTGCTGATGATGCCATGGATGCGGGAGGCTGACGACCCGAACATGGCCACGAGCTGATCTGACCCCAAAAAATCACACGCAGAGGCGTACCGGAAAAGATAAGCCCTCAAATCCTCTCCCTTGATCTTGGCCATCACCATCTCAAAGACACTGTCACAGTTGCTTAGCAGGCGCCAGACATTGAGGGATGAGATGGCATTGAAGGCTGCCCGGTAGTCACCCTGCTCAAGGACGTGTAGCTACCATAACGTGGTCCCTCACATTTACCGGGTGCCAGTTGAATGTCTTGCTGATGACGCGGCTCCGCTTGGTATCATGGGCACTGGCTGCCATGTTGGGGACTTCGAGGAGCATCGCGCAGAGGAGATGCATGGCTTCCAGGAGCTCGAGGTTGGTGTGCATGTGGTGTGGCATCTGCCTCTTTTTAAGCCTTTCCTGATAAAACATCAAATTGAACACAGTTAGGATGAGCAGTTTGGAAAATGTTTCCTATTTTCATATTCCAAGAATGCAAAAGAAAATGATAAATACTTTACAAAAAATGAAAAAGGTAAAGAGTACTGGATTGGACAAATGAAAAGAAATTGTTTTAGAAAATGAAAATGAAAATGTGATATTTTTATGAAAACAAATCATATTTCAAAAAAAAAATGAAAATGCAAGGATATGTAATTTAAGTACTTATTTGATTTCCTCGTTGGTATCCAGAACATTTTCCAGCATATGATTTTATATGTTATCAGAAAATGAAAATAATAAATGTTTTCTAAAACCAAACACCCTTATATTCTTGAAGAAAACCACCGAACATAAAAACTTTTATTTGGAAACACATGCATGTACTGGTGACAATTTTAAACCAGTAAGATATGACATGAGTTAAATGGGTTTCAATCAAGCATAAATGGGTTCATGATGTAATCGGGTTGAGTAATCTAATGATAATATAAAATAATTAAAATACAATGATAATTAATTTTATAATCAACTTAATTTGAAATAATTCAACATGTTTATAACATATAATTTATTTTAAATGATTTAAGAGAGTTGAGTTACAACATGGATAACTCATGTTGCGTATTAATTAGGTTACTTTTAGTCTAAATGGGATAATTCAATTTGGTTCGGTCATTGAATTTTATGAGATATCAACTAGTTGAACATGTCAAGATGTAATCTATGTTATATATTTAAAGTCAGGTTAGTGGGTTGGGTTAGGGTTAACCTCTTTGTAAATGCGTTGATTCAGGCCAACCCGTATAATTAAATTGGTTGGGCAAGAGCAAACTTAAAAGGGTTCACAAGACAGCCAACCGACACAACCCAACCCGTGAACCCAAATTGCCACCTCTACAAAAATTTTCAACCGATGTTTGTTTAAAAAATGTTTCCACAAACAGAGACATGAGAACAGCCCGCGGTAATGGCAGTACAGCAAGTGAGAAAGACAACAGAACGGCAGAACAAGAATTGCAGAACCATTGTGAGAATAAAAAATTATATTAAGCCACCAACAATACCAGCTCCGGTGGTTTTGTCATGATATCGGCTTTGAGAGGCGCCCTGTGCGAGCAGTTCCTTCACTCTCCCCCCAGCATATAACTCAGCAAGGCATCCATGCCCTTCAGCAATCAGCCCAGCCCTAAATGCAGACAGACCAAGCTGTGCCATAGCTCTGTTAAACAATATCTGGGTTGAGATGTCCATATGTGAAATACCATCCTACAAATGACTCATTAACAGCAAGTCACGAGCAACTGAAAACTCATCGAAAATGGCATGATGATAAATATCACAAAGCATTGCTCGGGCCTTTGTCCTCTCATCTACGTACTTGTAAATAAGAGAGACGAGAACATTCATCAAAGATAGACTGCTCTCGGAGAAACTAGGCCTTTGTCCTCTCATCTCCGTACTGGGTTTTCGAAGCATGTGTTCAGGAGTGACAATGAATGCAGCAGGACCCCGGCTTTCTTCTGCAGCTTTAACCTCATCACCTGCCTCAGCACCACCTTCAGTAAGTGCAGCCAAATTCCTCATTGCATCATAAACATCCTATGGTTTATAATAAATTAGTTCAACCTGCCGCAAAGCTATCCTCGATGCAGCTTTGAAATCCCCAACGCGCTCAAAATAATTTTGTACGTTTTGAGGAAGAACAAAAAATAAAGGCTGGTCCCTGAGCCTTTCAACATACTCTATTGTATGTGGATCAAGGCATTGTAAGCTCTTAAAAAATTCCACATCTATCCTCTCCACAAAGGCAACCAAATTTCCCCAAACATGAATAGTGCCATCAAAATTTGGCCCCTTTTGGCTTTCATGCTCTTCAGGCTCAACAGTGTCATCGACCACGATATTCGGACACTGCACAAGAATGTCCAGAATAACAAGCATGTTCTGAACACACTTCTTCCACACATTTATTGGCATGTGCCCACTGAGGCTAAGACTGACATCAAACTGTGCAGATACAACACCAAAAAGTATCTCAAGCTTTTGTGCAGGGGTCTTAGCAACCTTGGTTAGGTAGGCTAACTGCTCAACCAGCTCAATACATTCGGTACCCTTTTTTCTGCGAGCAGCTACAATCTCTTTGAACTTTTTGTTTACCATATCCCATGAAATCTCCTTGGGATCTTTCATGAATTGCTTGTCCATGAGCTTCTCTGTCTTAGACATAGAACATGCTTGTTATTAAGGCCTTGTTATTCTAGACATAGAACATGCTTGTTATGAGGATGTGATTACGAAGTACAGAGAGAATCCTCCAATAGAAGCTGCAGATGATGCGGATGAAGAACATGCATGTTATTCAGGCCTTGGAGGATTCTCCTTGTACTTCGTAATCAGATCCTCATATTGCTTGTTGTTCTTCTTTAGTTTCTCTGCTTCATTGAGTTAAAAGCTTTAGCATTGCTACTTCTCATCTTCTTCTTCGTGTCCTTGTTAGCCAAGGCCAGACTTAAGAAATCCTACAACGTTACAAGAGCTTTAATGTTAAGAGAAGGGACTTTCATAGATTCCGCGACCCTCATGACTTTCTCAAGTTGCTTGTTGATCTTGTCAAAACTCTCCTGAAGGCTGACCCAATCATTGATTTTCATTGCATTCCTCATTTGGTCAACGGTAGATGACACTTCATCAAATCGCTTATCTTTGGCTGATCTGACAATACGATTTTGACCATTAGAATCATCACTATCACTGTCAGTCACCCGAAGATGTCTGTTTTTTGTTGCAGCTCTGGCAGCAGGTTCACTAGGTTCTTCAACACTTTCGACCTCGTCTTCATAATCACTCTTCTCCTCCTCAGTGTCACTGTCACCCTACTCACAGCACATCATCAAGGTCAGCACATTTGGTCAACGGTAGATGACATTTCATCAAATCGCTTATCTTTGGCTGATCTGACAATACGATTTTGACCATTAGAATCATCACTATCACTGTCAGTCACCCAGAGATGTTTGTTTTTTGTTGCAGCTCTGGCAGCAGGTTCACTAGGTTCTTCAACGCTTTCGACCTCGTCTTCATAATCACTCTTCTCCTCCTCAGTGTCACTGTCACTGTCACCCTACTCACAGCACATCATCAAGGTCAGGTTCCAAGGTGCAATAACACGTACACCATGAAAATGACATTAGGGTGCTATGAAAATACTACAGACCTGGGTCCAGAAAGCCATGCTGTTGAACACACCTAACGAATTGAGAACTCAAAAAACCTGAATATAAAGCCTAGAAAACTGAAAAGGTGCAAAAGAAAGCAATCAAAAATAGTGCAACTGATAGAAATCTCAGCATTAAACGATCAGGATATGTGTGAAAGCTTAAAATAAGGGTGTGAGGTTAAAAGGTTCTTCAAATCCAACATCCGATACGAAAACCACGAGCAAATATATGTTTTGACAGAGCAATACTTCAGATGCAAAAATGATAATCAGATCTAGCAATAGGTAAAACTCAACAAACCATGAATAATTGCTCAAGTGAATATGACATATTGTTCAGAGCCACAATCACATGTGCTCCTCGCGTAAACCGATAAAAAGTAGAAGAGCCCCTGTGCGTATACAACAACAAAAACCAGATGCATACTAATCTGTTCTGTTTATTGATCAAACAACACAGATTTTGTTTAATATGTATATAGACACACACACTAGTATTTTTCCCGTGAGTTTGCACGGGTTTTAATTGGTGGTGTAATTAAATAATTTAACACTAATTTGAAATAGAAGTGTATGAATGTCACAAACGGATAATATGAATGTTAACTATATCTGTTTGTTGAAGTATGTTGGTGAAGGAAGCAAACGCAAGATTAGATTGTAAAAATAATAATTTTGGTTTGTAAGTTCAAATCTAATGAATTTTCAGAGAGAAAAAAGATCTGCATTCTACAATTGCGCAAGAATCATAACATGAGTATCTATAAGACAAATAATGCAGACGAACAATTTATAGGAACACTTTACAGATGAATATAGCAGACGAACAAATACAGGAAAACTTTGCAGAAACAATTTACAGGAACAATATCAAAACAATTTACAGAAACAATTGACAACAATATAGGTAATTGAAGCCATATTAGTTTTTAAAAGAATGAAGACGAATAAAAAGACAAACAATCTGCAGGAACAATTTAAATATTTTTGTTTTAAAACAGTCTATTATTATACCTCTCATTGAGGTACTGGATTTCAAGTGACTTGAAGGGATGATTATGGTTACTGAGGGTAAAAACCGTTGGGCCAAGATACACGTGCAAAATTTTAATGGCAAAATACACAAGTACTGTCTAAAACATTAACAAAATCTCATTCAAGAGTAAAAATTTTACATCAAAAAGGCACGGCCTGTAGCAATGCTGACCACTGTAGCGGAGCTGACCGACCGACACCGACAATCACTGTAGCGGTGCGGAGTTCAGGGTCAACTTCCCTGTAGCAATTTTGACAAAGGCGGCCCCCTTTCACTGTAGCGACGCGGACTCACTTTTGAACAGGGATCGTCCTCTCCATTGTTTTATAGCCCACTTCGGGCTAGGGTTTACTACTGAAAAATCCTCTGTAATTTGTGCTCTTGATATAGTGAAATTCTCTCTCTCCCGTGGACGTAGGGATTAATCACGAACCACATAAATCGCTGCGTTCTTTGTTGCTTTCTTTCTTTCGTTTTTCTCGTTTCTGTCGTTGTATCTCCCGCCGATTCTGTATCAATTATAAAGAAGCACTGTGAGAAACAAAAGACTGAAAACACGCAGCTGGATCCTTAGTCGGGAAATACACATGCAAGGTTAACATATTCCAATTAAACATTTATAAAAATAATAATCACATGCCAACTCTGTTTAACATGGTTCGACATAGCAATTGTTTTGATTTGCAAGAAAATAAACTAACTTATCCACAAAGAGATGAGACAGCTGAATAAATATGAAAAAATATCAGGCTTAGTTTGACCTCACTTATTCAAAACAACATATAACACTCATCATTTATGATTAACTGTTTAAAAAAATAAGCGGTGTCCATTTTGCCTCTAAGAACACAGTCGCACGTGAATTTCAAAAGGAAACTACTTGAATTAGTAAAAAAACAGTTTTTCAATAAACAATCTGGAAACAATTATAAAGAATCACTTATCACAGGTGATAAGTGTCATGAGCAGTTTCTGATGAGTGATGTCAAACCGAGCCTCAGTTTATATACAACTGCACAAACAAACTATAAATCTTCAGGTAGTTAAACTTCCCTAGTGTAAATTTAGAACAATGAGGTGAAAAATGATGGAGGATAAGGCATCATTGGTGGCATTTTCAGGTGCCCTAGGAGAGAAAAATTGGTATCTGCACTCCTTTTGTCAGCAACAAATACATCAGTAGAACAAAACACCCAATATGTGAGAGAGAGCTATATTCTTCTGATTTTAGAAGGTATATAGGGGAACATTGCCTTCCTTGACAATACATATCAGAAGGATCTCAAATATCTAATGTTTACTGTGCAGCTAATTTAGATACTGTGGGTCAGCAAACTACAATATTTAATGGCATCTGTGGCGGCATCTGTGGCGGCATTTCAAGCATTCCAAGAGCAAATGGCTCAGACAAGGCTCCAATCGATAGAAGACTCGGCATTTGTAGAAAATTATCGAGGCACGTTAAAAGCCCACAAACCAACAGATTAAGCTTGGTTGAAGTGGTCACTAAACATGTGAGCTTATTGCATGCAATTTAATTCTAAATGAATTCCTAAATAAGTGCAGGTTAATTTATAATTTGCAGATGCATAATTGGACAAGGTGTCAAGGTGAATGCAAAGTCATGAAACCTATTGAAATCTCACAGCCTGAAAAATTGAGATTTAGGTGAAAGCGAATCAAAAAGGTTGGTAATCAGATGGAGTAGACTTAATAGCAATCGAAGGACAGGGAGAATAGAGATCAAGAGAAGGAGACCGATTGGGAGGAGAAGGGATCGACTTTGAGCGGAGAAGATTAGGGATAGGTGGTCTAAGCATAAACGAGGAAGTAGGGTGGAATTCCGAAATCTACATTAAAGGAGGTAACAAGGAAACACATACCTTCTGTTGGATTTTGGGACAACCAACTCCAAGAGACGTGGGAAGGCCACTAGGGTTTGGGGGATTTCGAAGGATTGGGGGCGTCTGGTAGGCACGAACGAAGCTCCGGGAATTGTAGGTAGCGAAGCAGATCTGGGCGATGAACTGGATGTGGAGCGAAGTGGAAGGAGGAGGGTTGCGAGGCAGAAATGGATCGTCCACGAGCGGATAAGAGGCAGAAGCCATGTCGAGGGAGGGCCAGTTATTTTCTACGTAGTTACTCATAATATTAATTATTTATAAGTTTTATTCTTTATACAAATTTATTAATAGTAATTTTCTTAATTTCATTAAATAAAATAATCTCATGTTTTTTTTTAAATAGGGTTATTATTTTCGGTATTTGCCAAAATAATGCGGCTCCAACCCTACTTATCAAAATAATGCTCGTAGGGAACTGTTCCTATTTCATAATTTACTGAGTTTCATAATTGGTATATATAATATAATAAAATAATCATATATCATAATATTATTATTATGTATATCATTATAATAAACTTAAATTTTATTAATATTTAATCAATGAAACCATATTTATATTTATAGCTATATGGTAAATATAAATATATTTATCATTATAATAAATATAATTTTCTATAAGGATAAATGATAATTGTAATTATATTTATATTTATAATGTAGATGCATTTATAATATATTGAAAATAATAAATATAATTATATTAAGTAAACAATTTTCTAATCAACAACTTTTTTATATTTAAAACAATTAATTATATACATATATTAATTTTAAAAAATATAATCAATTTTGTTAAAAATATTATAAAATTTATGTGCTGAATTTATACAAATATAGTTTATATTTACGACGAGTCTTCTCCAAATCCCGATGTCATACCCATTGGCGTGACTCAAGTCGAGCACATTCGGACAATGAGAGAGAAACATGAAGACGGTCAAGTTTTGTGTTGAGAACATATTCTCAACACATTATCAAATCGTCTTTATGACTATTTTCGTCAAATGAAGACCGTTCAAGAGATATTGGATGCATTCAAATTCAAGTACAAAGCTGAGGAAGAAGGTACCAATAAATTTCTTATTGTAATGTATTTAAACTTCAAAATGGTTGATAACAAGTCAATGTTGCAGCAAGTTCATGAGTTACAAGCTCTAACAAATAAACTTATTTCCCTTGAGATTAATATATCATAAACTTTTCAAATTGGTGCAATTATTGCTAACTTGCCACCTACGTGGAAAGATTTTGGTAAACCACTTATTAAAAAGAGTGATGGTATTGTAATAAATGTATAGTGACCCAGTCTTGACATACATTAACAGTACATAACTTTTGTGGAATACTTAAAACATTATACAAACGGACACCCAAAGACCGTACTAGTATAGTGCCTTTGGAGACATGAAAACTTAAACACTAGTACATAAATGAGCTACATCATCTCCCACTTGATTCTTCTTGACTAGCACCATTCTCAGACACATCAAACATGATACATATCTGCATAACCTGGGGGAAGGAAACATAAAAAGGGGTGAACTTAAATGCACAGTAAGGATAAATAAGGGAGATATGTGAGCATAATCATGAGCATAAGGGCACGAGAACATGATAATGAAAATATAAGATCAAACCCTGCATATCAAAGGTCATATACATGAATCACAACATAAAGCTTGGTAGTTCATAAGGCATGAATCATATGAAAATAAAGAACATAAGACATGGAAGCATAACATATGAATAAAACATGGAATTGTGGCAAACACACAAGCATATAATATGATTTCCATAGTAGCTAATACATCGCTGGCAATACCATCTTATTAGTATGGGTTCACTCCCCATACCATCTTGGTAGTCATGATTCACTCACATGGCCATCTTAGTAGCATGAGTTCACTCCTCATACCATCTTAGTAGTCATGGTTCACTCCCATGACCATCTCAGTAGTCAAAGTTCATTCCCAAGACCATCTTAGTTTATCTCATGAGATATAAATCTTTACCAAATGCATTGGAGGAAGATATAAGTCTCACCCATCTCATAATGAAACCATACATACATGTGCCACAAGATCATAAATAATCACATTATAACCCATGAAATGAAATGGGTATCATAAACGAGTAATCATGTCATAACCTATGGAAAAAGATACAGGTTTTATAATCATTTCATCAAAAGTATAACCCATGAAAAGAAGCAGGTTTCAAAAGCATATAACTCGTGAAAGAGAATTGAGTTTCATAAACATTATTCCATCAACGAAATCATGACATCATATATATCTTATATTCACTAAAATCATCCTCAATACAATCCATGTAGTGTATAAACGAATCATATCACTTTAAGGGAGCGGTATTCCAAATTTACTCAAAAGAAATTATCTCATATATTCACTAAAACCATCTTTAATACAATCCATGTAGTGTATGAACGAATCATATTGCTTTGAGGGAGCGGTAGTCCACATTTACTCAAACAAAATTATCGTAATAACACAAAATGTAAAGTAAAAAAATTTGTGTTGTAAAAAGGAATACAGAAGCTTAAAGACATGATAAATATAATATATGACATATATAAATAGAGTGTCCATCATAATGTGCACCGTGAGAGGTGGAAGGAAAAATGAATAATCATCGTTTAGTGATGCAGTAGTTCGTCGTACACATAAACAATATGTACGTTACCCGTGTGTATAAGTGCAGGTTGAACTCTTAGCATAAAAACATACTAGTATATTGATGATACTGGTTTTTCTGTACATGAATGAAATAAATAGAGTGGAGGGGATGAAGAAAGAAAATAAAAGAAAGGAGCTTGAGAAAAGATGTTACCTCTTAATCAAGTAACTCCTTTTGGTCTATGCCAAAAGGCTTTCTTGGATTGCCTTCTGCCCAAGGGAAGGATTCTATGAGGAAGGTAGGGATTTTTAGAAGTGTATTGGGTAGAACTTTTCCAAAATTAAGAGGGTTTTAAGGTGTGAAGAAGTGGGATAGGTGATGTCCTTTTATAGGGAAGGAAAAGGACTCACTTGGAATTTTAAAAAACAAGTTAGGTGTACACATGTTATTACCTAAAAAAAGTAATATAAAACCAAAATAAATCAATAATGGAAGGTGTATGGATGAAATATGGTCATCCAATGAGTTTTGGACAAGTTTCCAGGTCATTTGCCCCCCTAAGATTAAGGTTAAGTCGCTAATTAAGCTTAATTTGACCCTAATCACTATGATTAATTTTAATCACTTATACTAATCATTTTGGTCAAAAAATCAACATGATATAATTAAAATCTAAATATTATATTGATTAAAATGATGTATGTTGGTTTTTTAAATTCAATCCGTAGAAGAGACAAAATTAAGATTAATGTTAATCCCGTAGATAGGATGAAATTACAAGTTTTTAAAGTAGAAAGAAGTTCAAAAGTTTATTAAGTTTTTATATTCAATTTCAAAATGAAATTGATTCTAGTGACCTAAATTGTATTAATAGATGTATAATTTATCTAATTTGACCTTAAAACACATTTAAAATATAATTTAACATTAATAATTATTTAAACAAAAAGACAGTTTTTAACTAAAAAACAATATTTTTCACTATTCATCAACAAATAAGTTTTTTAGAAAAATCTAAAAAAATAACCCTAAGTTAATTTAGACATTATAAATTCAAAAATAAAGTTTATTTTATCAAATTAAATTTCTAAATGTGTCTAAAATTAATTTTATTATTTTTCACAAAAGGACATTAAAAGCAGTTCATTCGAGAAAACAATATTTTTAAACATATAAGGACTTTACCAAAAATCATATATTTCATTATAAATATGTTTTATTTATATAAAACAATTATAAACAATATTTTAAAATTATTTATTACTATTCATATTACTAAGTTTAAATGGATAGGTTATAATTATCTCATTTAAATAATTATAACAATAAGATGATATTTCATAGAAACACCAGTGTTGCGTGTAATGTATGTCAAGTTAGTGTTGTGTGTAACATATTCCAAGTCAGTGCCATTTGAAATGAATGTTTGAATTAGTGAATTTCAATACATAAATGAAAATTTAATTTTTTCAAAAAAAAGGTCCATAAAAACCCGGGGTGTTACATAAAATGGATTTCGCTCTCGAAATTCATCACTCGGGTAAAAAAAATGAGGATACATATACTTCATCATATCCTCAAGTTCTCATGTAGCTTTCTCTAACTAGTGATTTCTCCATAAAACTTTGACTATGTGAGTGGTCTTGTTTCATAGAACTTTCTCTGATTGGTCTAAAATTTCCACTGGTTTTTCTTCATAAGACAAATCTTGCTTCAGCGGTATGACCTTTGAGTTCAGTACATGTGAAGGTTTAGGTATGTACTTCCTCAAGAGATATACATGGAACACAAAATGGAATTGAGAGATATTTGGAGAAAGTTCCAAGCGATAGGCTACCGTCTTTATAGGATCAATAATCTCAAAGGGACTGATATAACTAGGGCTTAGTTTCCCTTTCTTCCTGAATCTCATTACTTTCTTCCATGGTGAGATTCGTAGAAATGCATTTTCACCAAATTCAAATTCTAGATCATGCCAACATTTATCAAAAGAACTTTTCTGCCGACTTTAAGCTACCTTGATATGCTGTCGAATGGATCTAACCTTCTCTACAATTTCTTTATCAATCTTAGGTCCCAATTGCTTTCTTTCTCCATCTTCATCCCATCATGTTGGAGCTCTAAATTTCTTCCCATAGAGGTCTTCATAAGGTGTCATCTGAATGCTTGAGTGAAAGCTATTATTGTAAGAAAAATCAAATAGAGGAAGGTGTTGATCCCAAATGCCTTTAAAATTGAGAGAACAAGATCTCAACATATCCTCTAGGGTTTGAATTGTTCTTTCAGATTGACCATCTATATGAGAATGATATGCAGTGCTGAAACTCAATTCTGTATCAAATGATTGCTGAATACTTTTCTAGAACTTTAAGGTAAATCTCAGATCCCGATATGATATAATAGAATTTGGTAATACATGAAACCTTACCACATCCTTAATGTATATCCTAGCAATATGATTCAGAGATAAGTCTTCTCTGATATATATGAAGTGTGATGACTTAGTAAGGTGATTGAATACCACCCATATAACATTAAAACCTTTGGAGGTTTTGGGTAGTCCAATAATAAAATCCATAGTGATGTTCTCTCATTTTCATTCTGGTATGGGTAATGGAAGCAACATCTCTTTAGACTTTTGTCTTTCGGCCTTAAATTGCTAGCATACCAAGCACCGAGATACAAACTTTGTGATATCTCTCTTCATACCATCCCACCAGAAGTATTCTTTCAAGTCCCTATACATCTTCGTACTTCCAGGATGAATAGAGAATGAAGAACTATGAGCTTCCACTAATAACTCCTTCAAATCTGGTATGGAAGGAACACACACATGGTTCCCAGACCTCATTATTCCATCCCGGTAAAGGTTAAACTCAGAAACATTTCTAACTTTCTTTTGCAGCTCTTCATCTTCCCCTTGTACTTCCTTAATCTTCACTTGGATAGAGGGTTGAACATTTATTTGAGAAAGATAATATTTCCCCCCTTCCTTGAATATTTCTAGATCCATACTTTTCAAATCCAGAAATATTGGATCTTTTGTGATCCTCATCATAGATAAGCTAGCATGAACCTTTCAAATCAAAGAATCATCCACCTTATTTTCTTTCTTAGGGTGGTAATGTATTGAGTAGTAATAATCCTTTATCAACTCTAATCATCTTCTCTGGCACGTGTTCAACTCCTTCTATGTGAATATATATTTCAAACTTTTATGATCATTATATATATATATATATATCACACTTTTCTCCATAAAGATAATGCCTCCATATCTTTAATGAAAAAAATTACCGCTACAAACTCCAAATCATGAGTTGGGTAATTTTTCTCATTAATATTTAACTGTCATGAGGCATATACTATAACCATGTTATTCTGCCTAAGAACACATCCCAATATCTTCTTGGATGCATCACTATATATTACAAACCCTTCTCTACTATAGGGACATGTAAGCATAGGTGCACTGAACAACCTTTTCTTCAGTTCATTAAAATTTTCCTCACATTCATCTGTCCAGAAGAACTTGACACCCTTTCAAGTTAACTTGGTCGGAGGATTAGATACTCATAAGAAATTATCCATGAACCATCGATAATATCCAGCTACACCAAGAAATTTACAGATCTCAGTCACCATGGTTGGTCTGGGCCATCATTCAATTGCCTCCATCTTTTATGGATCTACTGCTATACCATCTCTTGATATTATGTGACCTGAAAATGAAACCTTTTGCATCCAAAATTCACACATTGTAAATTTTTCATATAAATTCTCCTTCCTTAGGGTCTTAAGTACAATTATCAAGTGATCTTCATGCTCTTCCTTTCTCTTTGAATAAATAAAAATATCATCTATAAATACTGCCACAAAACGATTGAGGTAATCTCTAAAGACTCTATTCATTAAATCCATGAAGATAGATGGGGAATTAGTAAGACCAAAAGACATCACTATATATTCACAGTGCCCATACCTTGTATGGAATGCTGCCTTGGGTATATCCTCTTTATTGACCCTCAATTGATGATATATAGAACGAAGGTCAATCTTAGAAAAGTATTAAGCTTCGCACAGTTGATCAAACAAGTCATCAATATAGGGAAGATGATACTTGTTCTTTATTGTGATCTTGTTCAACTCCTGATAATCAATACAGAGTAACATTGATCTATCTTTCTTTTTCAAAAAAAGAACTGGTGCACCACAAGGTGACACACTTGGCCAAATGAATCCCTTATCAAGGTTTTCTTAGAGTTTCTTCTTCAATTTATACAACTCAATTGGGGCTATTCTATAAAGAGTCTTTTTAAATTGGTGTGGAACCAATTATGACTTTTATTGAGAACTCATCTTCACATTTTGGTGGAAGGATATGAAATTATTCCAAAAATACATCCACAAAATCCTGAACAATAGGCATATCATCAATGTTGATTTTCTCCCCAACCATTTGAGATAAACAACCCTTTTGAATGAGAATTAAGACCCATACACTGGATGTAATATCCAAAGGAAGTTCATACTTATCATCACATTTATGGATGATCATAAGAGGGTTTGGAATATCAAACACAACTTCCCTTCCTTGAAAATTTATGTGGTATTTATGCATATAAAGTCAATCCACTCCTAATATGACATAAAATTCAACCAAAGGAAGAATAAAAAGATTTACAGGAAACACATTCCCATAAACTTCAACCGGAGAGGAATCATAGACTTGGGATGAAATCATCACACAATTATGGGGTTGCAGTACTAATTCCACATCTAATTATTTTGGTGGAATCTTAACACCCTTAGAAAATTCTTTAGATGTGAAAGAGTGGGTATATCTAGAATCAAATATGACATTAATAGTTCTAAAGTGGATGATAAGTGTACCTTTCATCATGTCGTTATCACACCCCTCATCAGAAATTACGATTTCATGAGATCTCCTCCTATACCCTGGCTTAATAGGTTGCTGACATTTCTCATCATCACCAGCCCTTGGGTTTGGGAAATGGTTAGCATAATACCCATTCTCCTTGCACTTGTAGCTTTGGATCATGGGTGGTGCATTTTGTGCCGCTTTTTCCCCATTCATAACATTAGCTAACTTCTTCCCATCACTTTGGCAATCAAATACCTGATGGTCTTCCCTTTCACACTTAAAAAATTTATTGGACCCCTTAAGTAAATTTTCTCCATGATTCTTCCCACACTTAGAGCATAAAGTAAAGATCATCATATTTTCTTCATAGTTTTTTATATTTTACTTTAAACTACATCTTCCTCTTCTTGTCAAAACCATGATATTGATATGTGACTCAAACCTCCATTTCAACCTTGATTGCACAATACACAATCTCTTAATAGATACTAAAGTATCTTATATCCAATGTCCTTCTGAGTCTTGGATTTAAGCCACTGAAGAACTAATTAACTTTACTTTCAGGTTGGATGATAATTCCTGAAGTGTACCTCACAAGTCTTGTAAAATTAGCCTCGTAGGTACCAAAAGATTCATCATCCCTTTGCTTCAACTCAAGTAACTCTTTCTCCATATTGGTATGAAGAATATGAGGAAAGTAAATACTAAAAAATATGTTATTGAACTCATCCCAATCCATGCATTCAATCTCATCTTTCTACCTCGTATTCTTGATTAGAGTTCACCATTGGTCTGCTTTACCTTCTAACTAATAGACAGCCAAAATGACTTTCTCATGCTCCGAACATTGGAGAATGAAGAATATATTTTCAGTAGTATTGATCCATTGTTCAACAACAAGTGTATTAGAAGACCCTCTGAAATAAGGTGAACGTTGCATCATGAAAGACTCAATAGAATGTTGTTCTCTTCTTTGTTCATATGGATTCCCACCATGATTCATAGCTTGAGAAAGTTGTGTGAGCATAAAAAAAAGATTTTTCATTCTAACTCCCATAGCATTCAGTTTCTTAGGAGGAAAATAATTTCATTTTCCATCACAGTCACCATTAATGTGGTTCCTTCGGGTTACAACCATTGACTAAAACTAAAAAGCATTGAGTAAGAAACAATTATCATAATGAGGAACCACATAATCATGAAAGGTATCCTATAAGATGTATAAGTTATGACACCTTCCTTAATTAATGACACCTTAGGTTTATCCTAGGTTATTAATATCCAACTTATATTTAAATCCTTCATAATGGTTTATGAAGAGTTTGTGAATTCCCAAAATATATCCCCCGGGAGTGTCAAACCAGGTGTGTATCAAGATCCATTTTCATGTACCAGATTACCCCGAGTTGGGCCCAAAACATCTTGTCAGAGTTTTTACCCCTATGTACATCTATTATAGATCCACATCCACTTGTAGTATCCAGACATGGATGTATTTGTGGGAAACCACTCACTCTACCCTTTACCCAAAATTCTAGGACATTTTTCTATGCTTCTCCTTATCCTTAAACTTTATCCTTAAACATGTCCTTAGAGTTCTCACTATGGTTTTCTCATCCTAGCTTTTAAAGGCTAACTAAACCTTTTCTCTAATACCAACTATAGCAACCCAGTCTTGACATACATTAATAGTACATAACTTTTTCGGAATACTTAAAACATTATACAAATGGATGCCCAAAGACCGTACTAGTCTAGTGCCTTTGGAAACATGGAAACTTAAACACTGGTACATAAATGAGCTACATTATCTCTCAATAGGTTCTTCTTAACTAACACCCTTCTTAGACACATCAAACATAATACCTATATTCATAACCTAGGGGAAGGAAACATAAAAAGGGGTGAGCTCAAATGCTCAGTAAGGGTAAATAAGGGAGATATGTAAGCATAATCATGAGCATAAGGGCATGAGAACATGATCATGAAAATAGAATATCATACCATACATATCAAAGATCAAATACATGAATCATGGAATAAATCTTGGTAGTACACAAGGGATGAATCATAAGGAAATAAAGAACGTAAGCCATGGAAGCATAACATATAAATAAAACATGGAATTATGGAAAACACACAAATATATAATATAATTTCCATATTAGACAATATATCACTTCCAAGACCATATTATTAGTATGGGTTCACTCCCCATATTATCTTAGTAGTCATGGTTCACTCCTATGGCCATCTTAGTAGTATGAGTTCATTCCTCATACCATATTGGTAGTCATTGTTCACTCTCATAGCCATCTTAGTAGTCAAGGTTCATTCCCAATACCATCTTAGTCCATATCATGATATATAAATATTTACCCAATACATTTGAGGGAGATATAGGTCTCACCCGTCTCATAATGAAATCATACATACATGTTCCACAAGATCATAAATAATCACATAATAACCCATGAAATGGAATGAGTATCATAAATGAGTAATCATGCCATAACCTGTAGAAAAATATATAGGTTTCATAATCATTTCATCAAAATCATAACCCATGAAAAGAAGCAGTTTTCGAAATCATATAACCCGTGAAAGAGAAAGGAGTTTCATAAATATCATGATATTAAAACATAATCCATTCAAATAAAGAATATTAATGGAAACACTAAATAATTTCCCCAGAAAGGCATGAGTAACACCAATGGATGTCATCTTAGATGGGAAATAATTTTGAAATATCTTTTAAAAATATTTCTTGAGAAAAATATCCTTTTTTCACTAAAAAAGGATTTTTAAAACATAAAACATTTTGAAAACCTTTTTCTTTGAAAATAGATTTGAAAAATCATAAAGGAATATTTGAAAATAATAAAACATTTTTAAAATCTTTTTTCCTTGAAAATTATATTCAAGGATTATTTGAAAACATTTTTTTAAAACATGGTTTTTGAAATAAAATAGGTTTCTGACCAAAGAGGGAAATACAATCAGATTTTTCTTCAAAACATTTTATTAATTATATTAAGTACCAAAGAGTGGGAAAATGGTACTAATACATGGATATATCTTGAATAAATATATTATAAGGAAACTCATGAGTTTCCTTGAGAGATAGATCATAATATTTCATCAAATAAGTATAATCATTAACAATCTCGAAAAGTGATGAGATTGTTTCAATAAACTCTTACCACTTGGTTACTTGGGATCATACTCTATATGTATGAAAAGGAAATTAAATGAAGCTTATAATATCATTAAAATAAGTAAATTCATGATATATCATGTAAAATGGAAGTATATACACCTCGAAAAATAATTCAGGTTCATAACAAAACATGAGTATCAAAGAAGGCAAATTGAGATAAAACTATTTTACTGATTTGGTAACTTTTGAAACTTAAATCCCATGAAATAAAGAGCATAGAATGGATATGTAAATACCCATAAATTTAATTATAATAATCATAGAATACATCCATGGGAATTATACACACCATACAAAAGTAATGGGTGGTGAATAAAGCATGTATCTCTCAGAAATAAAAAGTGAGATGAAATCCACTTACCTTGTGTCGTGAATCTCGTCGTACTCATTCAAAACACCTATATAATAAATATAAATTTATTATAAATATTTTAAAGAACCATATTATTATATATAATACCATATATGTTTTGATTATTACCTTATATTACTCTCTTGTTAACAATCCTATGTTAGGGTTTCACTTCGGGTAATATTCACTTTATTCTTCGCATGTGTCTTAATTTGTTATATCTTTGGTACTTATACTTTATATCATGATTTAAAGAATGTAAACCATGATATAAATATCATTTATATACAATTTATGTGTATTATAATAATTTATATGATATATAAGTATGAAACAAAATACACTATTCATGGAGATGGTAGGTCGTACGTACGCATGAACGCTATTTCCGTTTAATTATCATGCTGAAAGAAAGAAAGTAAAATGAATATATGTATATATATATATCATTATTAAATTATTTTTATTATATCATATATATATATATATTATATTCACTAAACCCATCCTTAATACAATCCATGTAGTGTATGAATGAATCATATCACTTTGAGGGGGTGGTAGTCCACACTTTCTCAAACAAAAATATCATATTAACACAAAATGGAAAGTAAAAAAAATGTTGTAAAAAGGAATAAATAATCTTAAAAACATGATATATATAATATATTACATTTATAAATATAGTTTCTATCACAATTTTCACCATGATAGGCAGTAAAATAAAAATGAACAATCATCATTTAGTGAGGTAGTAGTTCACCGTACATATAAATAGTATGTTTATTACCCATTAGATGGAGGTGTGTGTAAGTTTAGGTTGAAAACTTAGTACAAAAAATCCTAGTATATTTATTATATTGCTGTTATTATAAAATAATGGAATAAAGATATTGGATGGGGTGGAGGAAGAAAATAAAAGAAAGGAGCTTGAGAGAAGACGTTACCTCTTAATTGGGTAACTCCTTTTGGTTTGTGCCAAAAGGGTTCCTTGGATTTACTTCTACCCAAGGGAAGGATTATAAGAGTAAGGTATATATTTTTGGAAGTATGTTGGATAAATATTGGACACACTTAATAGGTTTGAGTGGTGTGAAGAAGTTAGAGAGGTGGTGGCCTTTTATAGGGAAGGAAAAGGACTCACTTGGAATTTTTGAAAACATGTTAGGTGTAGACATGTTCTTACTTAAAAAAAGTCATAAAAAAATAACCTAAATCAATAATATAAGGTTTATGTATTAAATATGGATATTCAGTGGGGTTTGGAAAACTTTCTAGGTCATTTGGCCCCCTAAGATTATGGTTTAATCCCTAATTAAGCTTAATTTGACATAATCACTATGATTAATTTTAATCAATTTTACTAATAATTTTGGTAAAAAATGAACATGATCTAATTAGACTCTAAATATTATACTTATTAAAATTGTTCATGTCAATTTTTTTGAAATTCAATTCACAGAAGCGGCAAAATTAAGATTAATGTTAATCCCGTAGATGAGATGAAATTACGAGATTTTAAAGTAGAAAGAAGTTCAAAAGTTTATTAAGTTTTTATATTCAATTTAAATTTCAAATTTATTATAATGACCTAAATTGTATTAATATATGTCTAGTTTATCTAATGTTACCTTAAAACAAATTTAAAATACAATTTAACATTAATAATTATTTAAACGAAAAGTCAGTTTTTAACTAAAAACAATATTTTTCACTATTCATCAAAAAATGAAGTTTTTGTCTCTCCCGTTGTGAGAGTTTCTTCCTAGGAGGTTTTAGTTTTGGGTGGTCTTATGCGATCCTTTGGTGGCAGTGATCTCTCTAGAACGACACCTGTTTCAGTTCAAATCACCTTACCTTCCTCTCTAATCCCCACCTCCATCGTGATGTACTCACACACTACTTGGTGATCCCGCACCTTGGTTTTTTTCCCAGCCTCATTTTAGGGTTTTGGGTCCCTTTGTACGATAAGAATCAATGTTTTTTTTCAACCGATGGTTCCCAGCTTGCAATAAGGGTCCGAATCTCTGATGGCTTTTGATCGTCTTCACTCCCTTCGAAGGAGGAACTTTTGTTTAGGTTCATGTTCGAGGCTTGTGGATCTATCCAGCTCATACCCCCTAGATTATGACCTATTTTGTTCGTGATTTGTGGAATCCGTTCATGATCCATGGATTGACAATCCAGCGAGACAGCTGACATTGCCTTCTCCATCTTCTATGGCGGCGGAGGCCCTGCTCATGAGGGGCGGCCCACTGGAAACCTCTTGATTTATTCACCTCCTAAGGGTTTATGGTGGACTCATGAAAGGGTCACCAAACAAAGTTTTTGGGAGCATGTTCGGGACAAATACCTCAATTCCAGTTTGTGGATAGGAGGTTCATGCTTGACTTTGGCGGTGGAGGATTCAGGTTGGCGGGCCTTTTGTGGTTCACGTTTTGTGGTTTACGAAATTTTGGTTCACTTTAGGACCATGGTCAATTCTCTAGATTCCATAGGATTTGCGGTTTGTGGAGGCATACCCGGTATAATTACCCCAAACTTGGTTCGCGGTGTGACGTTGAGGCCTTTATGTTTTTTTGACCGCGAAAAGAGATATTTTCAAGGTTTGAGGGTGGCCGGCGAAGGGAGGTGCACACACGGTTTGTGGTGTGTAATTCACGATGTGGTGATTCATGAAGGGTACATCTGGCAGTTCATGACAACCTTATTATAGTTTGGTGTGGCTTGTAGAGTCAAGTTTTGTGAAGGGTTCATCCGACGGAAGCAAGGCTCTCATAGGCGTGGTTCATGGAGTTTTTATGGCAAAGGGTTCTTCCTCGCAATCTCAGTGATTTGATCGCGAAGGAAGGATTTGTTACAGTTTATAGTGTGGCCTATAAAGGGAGTGGCATGCACGGTTTACAGTTATATGGTTCGCAATGCAGTGATATGCAAAGGGTGAATTCGATAGTATGCAATATCTCTATTGCATTTTGGTTAGGTTTGCAGAGGCGAGGTTCGCGTGGGGCCTATTTGGGGTTGTTAGTGATAGAGTTGTGTGCGAAGGGTCTCTTGAGGTACGACTCATGGTGGGGCTTACCAAGAAGGGGAGATTGACCATGGACCGAGAAGGCCTTATTTGATGAAGGGTCACATTAGGACTTTAGTTTGCTAAAAGGGTGTGATCATGGAGGGCTACGCACAGGATTCGACCCTTAGAAAATTAAGAATTGTGTTTGTTTATGACATGGAATCAGACTTGGTGAATTGATGGAAGAACCTTTCATTAAATGATAAAGAGAAATCATCAATTGCCACACGAAAATATGAAGACACCTTTCTATCACATTGCATGATGCTTCTGGTGGTTGGGAAATTTTTAGCAAAATGTTCATTCAATTAGGGGGCCCTTAAAAACAATCTGCAAAATTTATGGAGATTGGAGGATGGCATTGCCATATGGAAAGTAGTAGAGGGGTTTCTTGCCTTATAATTATTTAATGATAGAGATAAAGAAAAGGTTCTGAAAGGTAGTCCATGGTAATTTGATAACCAAATCATTCTCATGGATGACTTCAAAGGAGGGGACTATATTCAGAAGATCAACCTGACTTGTTCACCTTTCTGGATATGAATCAAAGGAATCCCGTTTCATGGTAGAATGGAACGTGTTATATAGAAAATTGGAGAAAAAATTGGTAAATTCATGGATTGGGACTAATCTGAACTAATTCATTGGGGACCTGTGGTGTATATCAGAGCCTTGGTTGATGTGACACAACCACTAATAAGGGTTTTGTTCTTATCAATTGATGACTTTAACGCCTGGATATCTTTTGAGTTTGAAAAGCTCCCAATTTTTTGTTTTTACTGTGGGTGTATTGGAAACCTAGAGAAATTTTGTGACTCAAAGAAGGAAAATGAACAAGGAAATATCATTATGCAATACGGCCCTTGGCTTCGCGCTAAAACTGCAGAACCAACATTTGTCCCAAAAGTGGAAAAACAAAAGGATCAAGACCGAATTGCGAAGGCTTTCTCTAAGCGGGCGGAACCAAAACACAATAAGGTCATCATGCTTGGACCACCATATTTTTCTAAGGACAATCAAGTGAACCAGTGAGTAGAAGAAGGGTCTATGTACAATGTAATGGTCATGGTCAAAATAGGGGAAAAGCACATGAGTCAGAATACATGCCCGACTGTTATCTCAAGCCGGGTTCCGGTGTTTAAGAATGATAGTGTCTCACCATCATTGGGACCGATGTCAAAATATAAAAAACCATGAGATCCAGGAACTGAGTCACAAAAAATATGTATCAAACCACCACAACCTATTCCTGGCCCATAGTCTATTGTTCCAGGTACCACCTCCTAGGACGAAACTGATATGGTTGGGATAACATCATCAGGTCTGTCAAACCATCGGACATGGAAAAGGATGAATCACAGAGATAGCGGTGGTGATCATATTAATGTGAGGCTTAGTGAGCATAAATGGATATTAGAGACTCATGAGTTGACTGAAATCCTTCCAAAAAAGTGGAAAGAAGCAGGTGATGGATAGTTCTTTGAAGTTATAGAGGCGGAGGCGGTCATGTCCCAGCCCCACCTAGAGCAATGAAAATCCTATTTTGGAACTATCGAGGGCTTGGAAACCCACGAATGGTTCGGATGATCCAACTCCATTGTGCACAAAGTCATCCTGATATGTTTTTTTTGTCCGAAACCATACTAGAAAACAAGAAAAATGCTGGTATTGCATACAAATGTGGCTTTCAGGGATGCCTCTCGGTCCCCCGCCAAGGCCACTCAGGGGGGTTGTGCCTCCTTTGGAAAGATAACATTGACATTAGAATAATCTCGTACTGTTAGGTCTACTAGGTCGAATACCCTAAGAGGGGGAGGGGTGGTGAATCAAGGTACGGTAGATTAAAACTTTCTTCATTTTGGATCTTGTTTCGTAGTTAAACAAAACTCAATTCTCTCTTACTCTCGTGGAAATATACAAATAGATATAAAATCATGCACAGGAAACAATGATTTTTACTTGGTTCACCCTCACTGGGCTACATTCGAGGAGTATACAATGACAATGTGCCGATGAACCAAATTCACTAAGGCTTACTGCCAATAATGAGTAAAATGTTTGGGATAGATCATCTATGCCCAGGCTCACTGTCTTTACAAGTTTTAGGGTTTGCTCACTGCATTCCCAAGGTTCACTCCATATGCCTCTTTCTCTGGCTCACTACCGGTGGAAAGGGTCACCATCTTCCTCTTACTTCACTCACTGCTCTTAGAAAGGAATCCACTCACAGTTTATCGAATTGTAGTTCAAACATAGTTTATAGACATGTAGTTCTCTTCATTTTCATGAATTCATGCATCCTAAACTATAGATGGATGCTCTGTTGAAGTTCCCCTTTCACCTGTAGATGAAGTCCACCTTTCTGGATACTATTAGGTGCCAAAAAATACTTTTGCAAACTGATTTGAAGCTTTTGCAAGTTTCCTTATGCAAATCGCGAACCACTTGCTCTTCATGCATACCGAGTACCAGGTTTGGTATACGAATAAACTGCTCCATGTACTGCTTCCTCTTCCGCGAAGCTCCCTTCATCCGTGGACTATCTCCACCTCCGCGATCGTGATCGCGTATTCCTATCGCGTACCGACTCTGTGAACCTCCTCTGCAAAATCCCTCCTGTCTGCGAACTATTCTTTGTTCGCGGACTTATTTCACTTCTGTATATCGGAGTTTCTCCTATGTATACTAGACTTCCTTTGTGGGTTAAGAATCCCTACAAACACCTTCAGTATGAACCACTTTCACATTCACGAACCTCCCTTCAGCCTTCGTGAACCACTCCAGCCTCCGTGAACTTCTTCAGCCTTCACGAACTTCCTTTGGCCTTTGCCAAAATCTCTGAGAAAAATATTCTCTCTAATGAAGTTCAATCTCCCCAGTAATCGGTGGGTTTAACAAATCTTATATAGGCAAAGATATCCGCTTAATCCACTAAATAAAGATTTACCAAATCTTGAATCCAGCCTCCACTGCTTACCAATTCTTCAACCACTGCGAACTGCAAGCCATCTGCGAACCATTTTTCTATGCGCTCCACGTTCCACCTTTGCTCCTACGCGGTCGACCTCCTCCGCCAAATTCAGCGCATCCGCAAACCGCACCACCATCCACCATGAACCATTTTTGGTTTTTCGAACCAAATCTGCATACCTTTCCCGCTGCCTGGTACGCGACTGCGTACCATTCCCAGACATGGTACGCGATCCATGTCCCAGGCTCCTCATTCCTCTTACTTTACCGATTTCTTTCACCATTATTCACACAAATTCTCGATTTTTAGGCCCCAAAAATTGGCAAACACTGGGAAACTACACCACCTTAAAAACTTGCCTTCGGCAAATACCAATCATACTCTTTTGCGGTCATATGACTTTGTCAACAAACACAACCACACCCAAAATATACCGAGAGGATGCATTGAGGGATTTTTGCCCAACAATCTCCCCCTTTGGGTTTTTTGACAAATCTTCTTAAAACAGTTCTCTGTATTTTGATATCTCATTAAAGCTCCTTCCATCTTCAACCATCATTTGCTTCATGCGATTAGGATAGGGATCAAGAATTTACTCAACACATACTCTAAGTCCACATGAACAATTCTCGATATGAGAAACAAGAGTAAATGAGAAGTTCATAAAAGAATCACTTCATTTCTATCACTAATTGTTGATACCAAACTGATACCAATTACTGAGTGCTAGAAGTCTCCTAACACCATTCCAACACCACTATTCTGCTTTTATCATGATCCCCAGCTATCGTGATATCTATTCTTTGATCGATCACTTATAGCATTGTCAGATTTAATGCTCCCCATGTATTATAGCTCCTATAACCAACTTCATCTCAGCTTCAACTCCCCCTATCTTGCTGCTCCACTTAACAACTTCTCCCCATGTCTTTTCCCCCTGGAAGTCACACTTTCTCCCCCTTTGTCAACGAACCCAAAGGGCACTTCAAAGTTGTCTGCAATAGGGTAAAGAACACATATCAACACATTAGGGAATAACACATCATACCTCAGGGATAGGGGGACCCACATCCACACTTTTTCAAGTTTGGGGATTCGACTAGACTCCCAAAGCTAGTTGATGCCTTTAAAACTCTTCTTTGGGTAAGTACTTCATAAGAATATCTGCAACTTGTTGTTCTGTAGGAAAATACTCCAAATTCATAAGCCCTTGCTCCACATTCTCCTTGATAAAATGATATTTGATTTCAATGTGCTTTTTCCTTGAGTGATGGACTAGATTTTTTCTCAGATTTATAGCACTTGAATTGTAATAATTAATTCTGATAGGAGATTTCACTTCAATTCCCATATATTCAAGTTGTTGCTTCATCCATAATAGTTGTGTGTAAGCTTGAGTAGCTACAATGTATTCAGCTTCTGCTATGCTTAACAAAATACAGTCTTGTTTCTTACTTAACCACAAAATACATTACCTTCCAAGATAAAAGGCACCTCTTGATGTTGATTTCCTATCATCTACTGAACCAGCCCAGTCCTCATCTGTATATCCTAATAATTCTGGCTGAGATTTGTCATTATACATTAAGCCAAAATCCATTGTTCCTTTAATATACTAAAGAATTATTTTTTACTACAATCATGTGGATCTCCTTGGGATTGCTTTGATACCTCACTACTTGGCATGTGGAAAAAATAATATCACGTCTTGTCGCTGTTAGGTACAACAAACTTTCAATGATTTGCCTATATTTTGTGATATTAACTGGATTGCCTTCATCATCTCGTGAAAATTTTAACCAGGTAGCAACCAGATCTTTATCTCTTTGGAATTATCCATTCCAAACTTTCTCAAAACCTCCTTGGCATATTTATATTCAGAAATAAAAGTAACACTTCTTCCTTGAGTCACTTGCAAGCCAAGGAAAAACATCAGCTCACCAATCATCGACATATCAAACTCACTTGTCATGAATTCAGAAAACTTTATGCATTGCGCTTCATCTAACCCACCAAAGATTATTTCATTGATATAAACCAACACCATCATCCTTTGAATTTTTCCATTACTGAAATAAAAATTGTAATCAACTCCACCACACTAGAATATGAGCTTCTTTATAAACTGATCAAGCCTCGAATACCATGCTCTTGGTGCTTGCTTCAATCCATATAAAGCCTTCTTCATCCGAAAAACTATGTTCTCATCTTCATGAATAAGAAAACCATCTGGTTTCTCAATGTATACTTCTTCTTCTAGTAATCCATTCAGAAATGCTGACTTGACATCCATTTGGAAAAACTTAAACTTTCTTTGCACTACTATGCCTACGAATAATCTGGTTGTATCCAACCTTGTAATAGGTGAAAATGTATCATCAACATCAATACCCTCTATCTAAGAGTACCCTTTGCACACCAGTCATGCTTTTTTTCGAATCACAATAACATTTTCATTCATTTTGTTGCAAAAGACCCATTTTGTCTCAATGACATTCTTGCCTGCTGGCCTTGAAACAATTTCCCATGTCTAATTCTTCTTAATTTGATCAAGCTTTTCATTCATGGATTGAACCCAGTTCTCATCTCTAGCTGATTCATCAAAACATTTAGGTTCCACCTGTGAAAAGTATGATTCTTGTTGTAAATTATTCATTCTTCTTTTCTGTACTGGTGCTGTCTAATCACCAATTATGTTTTGCCTCTCAATTTTAGCTTTTCATGCTAGTCTCTAGGAAGACACTGATTTATTCTCATCATCAGAGTCTTCTTCTGAATCAATCTATGGAGCTAGAGCGTCTCCTGGTCTACTTATCTCTTCATTTCTATCCTCCTAAGTCTGATCATATATTTGCTGAAGATTCTGTTCATTTTCTACTATAGTCAGATCATGACTTTCAACTATCTTTCCCAGATTCTTATTGAAGAATTTATATGCTTTGATTTTCTTTGAGTATCCAAGAAATATCCCTTCATCCCCATGAGATTCAAACTTCCTATGTTTCTCCTTATTGAAAATGAAACATTTACTTCCGAACATTTGAAAGTACTTTAATGATGGCTTCTTTCCATACCACAACTCATATGAAGTCTTCTCCTCTTTTGGATAAAGAAAATCTCTATTTTAAGTGTATACTATTGTCATCACCACTTCTTTCCAAAATTTCTCCAGAAGGCCTTTCTCAATGATCATTGTTTTGGCCATGTTTTTGAAAATCTGATTTCTTCTCTTAATTAATACATTCTATTATGGAGTTTATATTTCTGAAACTTGATGCCTTATCCCATGTTTTTCGAGATAATCCTTCACTTGGCTATTTTTGAACTCTGTTCCATTATCTGTTCGAATCGTCCGGATTTTCTGACCGAGCATCTTTTCACATTCTCGTCGATACCTAGTGATGAAACTAAACACTTCATATTTGTGGGTGATTATTGAAACACATGCTATTCTTCTATAATCATCAATGAAGAGGACATAGTATCTCATCCCATCAATAGACCTTGGTGAAATTGGACAACACACATCAATATGCACCAACTCAAGTAGTCTCGTTGACTTTTGTTCCTTCTACTTATATGTCTTTTGAATGATCTTCCCCTGTTGACATGAATCGCACATATGAGTACGATCACATGATAAACTAGGGAGATTTAAAGCTACATCATATTTCACTAGATATTCCAAGGAACCTTGGCTTATATGACCAAGATGCTTATGACATAGCTTGTTTTCTTTATCCTTAGACAGAAAGCACATATCTTTCTCTCCACTCATGAGGTAGAGATTCCCTTTCGTACACTTTCCTTATAACACAACATCACCATCCTTTTCCTTGATGATACATAATTTCTTGGAAAAACTTATGGCATGTCTTGAGTCACACAATTGACTAACACTAAGCAAGTTGTGACTAAGTCCCTCAAAAACCAAGACAACTGCTCATCTTATGTCTTTTCCTCCAAACTTGGATTTTCCTAAACTAATAATTTTTAGGCCCTCATCATTACCCAATATTACAATAACTTTTTTATCATACGTGATTCTAGTCACTAGATTATTATTTCCCATCATATGATAAGTGCATCCACTATCAATTATCTATATCCCCGTGCAATCTGATGCCTTGAATGCAATTTCTGCAACCACGACCTTGTCGACCCTTTTCTTTTTGACCCAGGACTTTGAATTCATACATGACATGGAATGATAATATTGATCTTCCTTAGTGTATGATGGGTTTTCTTCTACCTGTAGAGCTATAAATCGATTTTTAATTTTCATCTCACTTGAAGATACTTTTGGCTGCTTCTTTGGAATAAATTCAGTTTACCTTGGCACATTCCTCTGCATTATTGATGTGAAATATCTTGCCATATGTCCAAGTCCTTTACACCTAAAACAATGACCATCAAATGATGGCTTGTAATTTTGAGCTCTGTAGAACCACCTTTTTTGTTCTTGTTCCCTTTGGTACCTCTTTGCTATGGAACACATATTTTTAGAGTGTCCCATCTTGCCACAAAAATAACATCTTATGTGAGGTACATTCCTTTGTAGAAATGATGCACTAATAGTTATGCCTTGGATTATCTAAATCTTCTGATTCTGATTCATACCCAACTTGATTTTCAATCTTGGATTGGGTGCTTGCTGTCTGACTCGAACCAAGACTGCTTTCTGTTTTAGATCAGTCCCTATACCAGCCTTATCATTTAGACTTGGTTGTAGCTTCTGTTCTGAAAGACCACTCTGCTCAAATCTCATCTTCTATGTTGCATGTATGACCTTCTTTCCTAGCATTTTCTTCTGATCTTCAATTTTTCATCGTAGAATTATGACTTCCTCTTCTAGTTGTTCGATACATTTGATTTGATCTTTTCCAGTTTCAGTTAAACTATCAATTTCTATTTTCTGTTCTTCAACTTTGAGTTTGTACTCAACCATCTTTTTAGGAATTTTTGGCATTGAAGACCTTAGATTTTCAATTTATTCATTCAGATTAGAATTCTATTCTTCTTGATGCTGCATAAAGAGTTTGGCTTCATGAACAACTTTGTTAGCTTTCTTTTTTTTGACTCTCAAAATATCTATCTCTTCAAGAGTAACTTCTAATTCATCCTGGAGATCAACTCTTCCTTCAACTTCTCCTTATTTATTGTCACTTTCTTCTCTTAAAAAATTTCTAGAAACTGCCACCAAAGCATCTAATTTATGATCCATGAAGTCCTCTAACTCTTCTGCCTCAAATTCTTCTGAACTTTCATCCTCTCTTAAAAGAAAATTCTTCTTTTTTAAGAACTTTCTCCTAGTACTTCTCCTCCATTTCTCATTTTATAAATACTTCTTTTGGGGAATTCCATCATTTTCTTCATTTTCATCATCAAATTTCTTAGGACACTTTGATGTAAAATTCCCAATCTTTCTGCATCGAAAGCAAGAAAATGGAAGTTTACCTTTGAAATTTACTTTTCCTATTTGCATATTAGAGGATAGAAATGACATGACATCATCCATATTATCTTCCTCCGGACTACCTTCAATAGAGATATTCTTCATGGTCTTGAACGCCACTTCCTTTGACTTCCCCTTTTCTACTGCATCATTGTCATCGTTTCTCATTTCATATGCTACAAGGGTATTGTGCAGGTTATCTAGTGTCATCTCTTTTGGGTCTTTGTCTTCCAACACTGAAACTTTCAGATTGAACCGTGGTGGAAGTTTCCTCAAGATTAATTTCACAATATTTATATCTTCAATTATTTCTCTAAGGCCCTGCATGTCTTCCATGATAATATTTATCCTGTCGAAGAATGAATCAAAATTCTCATTAGGATTTATTCTAAGATCCTTATACTTGTTCCATAGAACCTTTATCTTTGCTTCTTAGACTTTTGTGTCACCCTCATAAATGTTTAAAAAAATTTCCCACATTGCATGTGATGTTTTACAGGACATCACCTTCATGTAAATTGAATTTTATAGGGATCCCCCTAAAGCATTGATCCCTTTAGCATCAATATACAATTCTATTCTTTCAGATTTTGATAAAGCACCACTATTAATGTCAGCTAATATTCTATGTATAGCTACTATGAAGACATCTATCCCAACTGATCAGAAGTAGTGCTGCATTCGATTCTTCCATAGTTGAAAATTATTTCCATCGAAGATCATAATTCCTTTATGATTGACCACCTCTATTTCTTATTCAGAGAGAGAACCACTAACTTAAAAACTTTTGCTCTGATAACAATTGTTAGGTCCACTAGGTCGAATACCCTGAGGGGGGGGGGGTGAATTAGGGTATGGTAGATTAAAACTTTATCCCTTTTGGATCTTGTTTCGTAGTTAGAAAAAACTAAATGCTCTCTTAATCCTGTGGAAATATATGAACAGATATGAAATCATGCACACAACACAATGATTTTTACTTGGTTCACCCTCACTGGGATACGTCCAAGAAGTATACAATGACAATGTGTCGATGTACCAAATTCACTAAGGCTCACTGCCAATAATGAGTACAATGTTCAGGCTAGATCATCTATGCCTAGGATCACTGCCTTTACAAGGTTTAGGGTTTTCTAACTGCATTCCCAAGGGTCACTCCCTATGCCTCTTTCTTTGGCTCACTACCATTGGAAAGGTTCATCGTCTTCCTCTTCCTTCGCTCACTACTCTTGGAAAGGAATCCACTCATAGTTTATCGACTTGTAGGTCAAACACAGTTTATGGACATGTAGGTCTCTTCATTTTCACGAATTCCTGAATCCTAAACTATAGATGGATGCTCTGTTGAAGTTCTTTTTTCACTTATAGATGAATTCAACCATCCCGGATACTATTAGGTGCTAGAAAATACTTTTGCAAACTGATTTGAATCTCCTACAAGCTTCCTTATGAAAATCACGAACCACTTGATCTTCCTGCGTACTAAGTACCGGGTTTGGTATGTGAACCACCTTCTCCATGTAGCACTGCCTCTTCCGTGAACCTCTCTTTGTCCATGGACTATCTCCGCCTCTACGATCGTGTACCACTATCTCATACTGACTCCGCAAACCTCCTCTGCGAAATCCCTCCTGTCCACAAACTATTCTCTTTTCGCAGACTGCCTTTGCTTCTACGTACCGAAGTTCCTCCTCTGTGTACCAGACTTCCTTTGCGGGTTAAGAATACCCGCAAACACCTTCAGCGTGAACCACTTTCACCTTCACAAACCTCCCTTTAGCCTTCGTGAACCACTCCAGCCTCCGCAAACTTCTTCATCCTTCGCAAACTTCCTTCGTCCTTTTCCAAATTCCTCGAGAAAAATATTCTCTCTAATAAAGTTCAATATCCATATTAATAGGTGGGATTAGAAACTCTTATATAGGAAAATATATCCTCTCAATCCGCTAAATCAAGATTTACCAAATCTTGAATCCATCCTCCACCGCTTACTGATTCTTTAACCACCGCGAACTGTAAGCCATCCGCAAACCATTTTCCTATGCGTTCCATGTTACACCTTTTCTCCTACATGGTTGAACTCCTCCACTGACTTCATCGCATCCAAAAACCGCACCGCCATCCACTGCGGACCATTTTGGGTTTCTCAAACTGTATCTGCATATCATTCTCGATGCTTGGTACGTAGCCGTGTACCGTTCTTAGACATGGTACACAATCCATGCCCGGGATCCTCATTACTCTTCCTTTGCTGTTTTCTTTCACCATTATTCACACAAATTCCTAATTTTGAGGCCCCAAAATTTGGAAAACACTGGGAAACTACGCCACCTTAAAAACTTGCCTTCGACAAACACCAATCATACTCTTTTGCAATCATCTGGTTTTGTCAACAAACACAACCACACCCAAAACATACTGAGAGGATGTACTGAGGGATTTTTTACCAACACATACTCTTCAAACCATGTGGATACATATATCCATGACGACCTCTCTCCACCATGGAAATTTGTGGATTTCTATGAATGGCCATCACAAAATGATAAATGGAAATCCTGGGATCTTCTCTGTTCACTGCGAAGAGGAATGCTTGGCCCTATCCTCTTTAGCGGTGATTTCAATGAGATTATGATCCAGAATGATAAATGTGGAGGTTAATATCGGTCCTTTGATTCAATGTTAGGCTTCAGGGATGCCATCTATAGGGAATATTTGGCTGATCTGATCTATGCAGGTAGTCCCTTCACCTAGTTTCGGGGGAACACAGAATGCATGCGTATTGAAGAGAATCTGGATAGATATCTGGGATTGACAGAATGAACCAACATGATCAAGATGTTCCATATCACCCACCTGGCACCAAATTATTCAGACCACTACCATATTTTGATTGATTTCTCTCAAAATAACTGCATCCCAGGATTTAGAAAACCCTTCAGGTTTGAAATCTTTTAGGAAAAAGACTGTGAATGTGAATAAGTCATCTGATCTTGTTGGAAGGGTGGCAACACAAATATTGGTCTTAACCTCTAGTAGGTGGCTACTAATATGAGGTCTTGGAGTAATAAAAAGTTTCTTCAACCTGACAAGCATTGTGACTATTTAGAAATACAACTTAATGACCTACTAGCTTGATCTCCAACTGATGATACCCTCTCCAAAATTGGTGTTATCCAAAGCGAACTGGATGCGACTCTCCGCATTAAGGAAAGCTTCTGGGCAATGCATGCACGTGAAACCCACATTAAATAAGGGGATGAAAACACCTAATACTTTCATTAGAAGGCTTCGGATATGCGTCGCAAGAATAATATTTCATGGCTCTCTTACCCTGATGGCAGAACTGCAACCAATCTTAAAGATATCCATGATATTATTTCATGTTATTTTCAAAAACTCTATACTATAGGAAATTCCTCCATTTCTTCTGAGGTTGAGTCGTGCATTAAACATGTGATCACCGATGAGATGAATCACCAGCTCAAAAAATATTTTTCAGATGATTAGATTCTTAAGGATCTTAAACACATCCATTCCACAAAAGCACCAGGTCCTGATGGTTTCCATGCTCTTTTCTTCAAGAAATACTGGCACATTCTCAGCTCCAAAATTTTCTCTCTGATGAAAAGTATTTGGGCTGGAGAAATCAATCTCTTCTCTATTAACGAGACAATCCTTACCCTCATCCCAAAGACTAAGAAACCCCTCTTGGCTTCAGACTTTAGGCCAATTAGCCTTTGTAATGTCTCCTACAAGATCTTCTCAAATATTTTGGTCAATCGTTTGCGCTTGTGGCTACCTACCATTATCTCTAAAAATAAAAGTGCCTTTGTAGCAAAGAGGCTTATCACAGACAATGCTATTGTGGCCCATAAAGTTTTTCATTCCATGAAAACATGATCTGCTATGAAAATAGGTACTATGTCCTGGAAAATGGATATGTCCAAAGCTTATGATAGAGTGGAATGAAATTTTCTCCAGTTCATTATGACAAAAATGGGTTTCTGCTCAAAATGGACAGATATGATCATGCACTGTGTTTTGTCTATATATTTTCAGATTAATGTTAATGGTGGCCTCACCCAAGGCTTCTCACCCACCTGAGGACTTTTCCAGGGAGATCCCCTTTCCCCCTTTATCTTCATATTGGTGGTTGATGTTTTTTCTAACCTCATTTCCTTGAAAACATCCTCTAGTTTGATTCATGGGGAAAAGGTTTGTCGGGCCAGCCCACCTGTGTCACGTCTTTTCTTTGTAGACGATTTTCTATTATTCTCTTGATCTACCCATAATGAATGTCTCACTATCAACCGTGTGATCTGCCTTTATGAAAGGGAATATGAACAAGTGATCAATCAGGGAAATTTGGAAATATCTTTTAGCACTGGAGTACCACTAACCAAGAGAGTAGAGCCTTGTCTCACTACTGGTATTCAAATGGTTGATAAGCACAAAAAATACCTTGGGCTTCCCACAATTGTCGACCGATCAAAAAAATAAATTTTCTCTTCTATGATGGATAGAATAGAGAAAAAAATCCAAGGATGGACGTTGAAAAGAATCTATAAAGCGAGCAAGGAAACACTCATCAAATTCACTCTACAGTCTATCCCCAGCTATATCATGTCCCTATTTGAGATTCTTAGAGCGATTGTTGACCAAATCTACTCTTATATTGCTAACTTCTGGTGGGGTCACAATAATGGAAGAAACAAAATACACTGGATTGCTTGAAATTTCCTCTACACCCCTAAAACAGGTGGTAGAATGGGATTTCGGGATCTCCGTCTCTTTAATGATGCCCTTTTGGCCAAATAGGGTTGGAACCTTTTGATCCATCCATATTCTATTTGTGCGTGGATTCTTCATACAAAATATTTTCTCCACTTGGATTTTCAGAACTCTTCTCTTGGACCTCACCCTAGCTTTATATGGAGAAGTATTTGGGGATCAAGATTTTTACTTAATAAAGGGTTAAGTTGGAGGATTGGTGATGGTACGAAAGTTAACATTTGGAATGATCCCTAGTTGATCGAAAAAGATGGTATGCAGGCTAATTTCCCAGCCTTTACTAGCTTTGAGAATGCCTCCGTTCATTTCTTGTTTGACGATCATGGTACTGGGTGGTGTATGGATAAAATCAATTCATGGTTCAATGATAGGGACAAGATGATTATTATTAGTATCCCCTATGTGAAGGATTCATGGAAATACTATTTATTTTGGAGCAACGATTATTCTAGATCCTATATGGTGAAGTCAGGATGTCGGCTTGCTCTTGATGCCCAGTCCAAGGAAAGGGAGGGGCTTTGGAAAACTCTATGGCATCTGAATGTCCCCCAAAAAATCATATACTTCTGGTGGTAGGTTTTTAATGGTATTCTCCCCACCATAGACTTCCTCACTTTTCATCATGTTACAAATGACAATCAATGTCCCCTTTGTTTGAGTGCTCTAGAATCTCCTATACATGCGATCGTCTAGTGCCTAGGGGTGGAGGATATCTAGACTTCCTGGGGCTCTGTTACAGATCTTATGCTGGATAAGGCGTCGAACCTTCCAACACTATTGTTGGCGTGTTCTTCTTATTTTACTGCTGATAAAGTTTCCTCATGGTGCATTGTGGCTTGGATCATCCAGGTTTGACAAAATGACTTCATCTTTAATCACACAACAATGCCTTTTGGTGTCTGGATGGAACGAACTAACTCCTGGATCGAGGGGTGGAATCAGGACTCTAATTAGTATGGGCTATTTATCACTCACACAACTATCTCACAATGGTGCCCTCCCCTGAAAGGGATCCTTAAGATCAATGTTGATGCATCCCTCTCCAAGTATGGAGTTATTGGAATTGGACTCTTGGCCCGGACCATCATGGCCATATTATTGCTGCCAAACATGAATCAAACCATGCCCTATGGGAGCCCGTCATTGCTGAAGCCTTCGCTATCCTTGCCGAGCTAAATTTTGCAAAAGATTTTGGATGGAAATCTATCCACATTGAATCAGATCGTCTCACCATCAACATGGCTATTAGGTTTAATGATGGGGGCCTCCAATCTTTTGGCTTCCTCATTAGGAAAATCCAGTCTCTCAGTCAATGCTTCACAGCTTGCTCCTTATCTTTCATCAAAAGGAAAGGAAATGAAGCAACACACTATTTGGCCTCCTATGGAATTTCTAACATAAATCATCTCTGGATTGATCTTTTTCCTCCATGGCTATATGACTTTGTGACTGCTTATCTCCATGATTAATATATCATTTTTCATTGTAAAAAAAAATCAAAAAATGAATCTTCTCAAAAAAATACAAAAAAATAAAACTATGCTAATTTTGAAATTATAAATTCAAAAATGAAGTTTATTTTATCAAATTCAATTTCTAAATGTGTCTAAAATTAATTTTATTATTTTTCACAGAAGGATATTAAAAGTAGTTCATTCGAGAAAATGATATTTTTAAACATATAAGGACTTTACCAAAAATAATATATTTAATTATAAATATGTTTTATTTATATAAAACAATTATAAACAATATTTGAAAATTAGTTATTACTATTTATATTTCTAAGTTTAATGGCCAGGTTATAATTATCTCATTTAAATAATTATAACAGTAAAATGATATTTCATAGAAACATCAGTGTTGCATGTAATGTACACCAAGTCGATGTTGCATGTAACATACACCAAGTTTGTAACACCCCAAGATTTTATGAAAAATATTCTTTTAATTTCATTGATGTCTTTTATTATACAACACACCAAGTATAGCTTGTACTATACACAACACCGTATTAGCTTGCAGTATACGCAACACTATTCTTGGATCGTGTTACACACAATTTAATGTTCATTTTATAATAGTCATTCTACGAAACATTGAGTGTGTGTGTATATATATATATTCAATGTATAAATGAAATATGGTTGGATTCTGTTATATGAAATAATGAAGGATTCTTGCACAACACGCAACCCTGACTTGGATTGCATTACACGCAATCGCGACCTTCCTCGATAGCGTGTGTTGTACGCAATACCGGGTTTTACTAAACAACGATATATTATTATAATATTATTATGAACTAGACCTTATGAATAGTATTAACTAAATTTTGAATTTTATAACATTATTATTCATCTTATACATTTTCTAGAACGTGTTAAGAGAACAAAATAATTTTTTCGGGTAAAATAAATATTTTTCAAAAAAATGCAGTTTTGCCGCATTTTGATGGAGCACCCATTTTAAATCTAGTTTTTGACATGTTTATAAGTTCAATTTTACAAAATAAAATTCTTCTTTTGAATCAGGATATAAAAATTTACATTGGATAAAGTTTTGATATTTTTCTGATAACTTTCATATTTTAATAAATAGTAAAAACACGCTATATTTTAATTAAAAACAACTTTTTACATTGTAATAATTTATATGGTTAAATTATAATATTTAATGGTTTTAAAGTATAAATAGAATATATTTTTGTCATTTAATATAATTTATTTCATTAGCATTGATTTTACCTTGAATTCGTAGGTTAAATCAATTCAATCTTTTGCAATGTTTTAAACAAAAACCTGTTTTCTTTCGACAATGGGATTAATTTTAATTTAATTTATACAACTTTTGTGTATTGAATTTGGAAAAATGGATTCTATATTTGGAATTAGTGGGTCCAAATTATGTTAATAAGCTAATTTTTATTTTTGGGCTTTATGAATAGTAACTACGGTAATTTTTATTTACTACGGTTAAAGGTAAATAGGGTAATTCAAGGTTAAAAGAATATTATAATAATTCAAAATTACCTTGAAACTTGTCCTAACCTTATTGGATGAGTATTGGTAAACCATGGGCATCCTCGGGTAGATTTTGGGACCCCATGGAGCCACTTATTAAAGACAATGACACATTAGATTAATTAATTTAATGTAAAGACAAAATTGGAATTAACAAAAATAGTTTAGTAATTAATTTTTATAAGGGGATATATAAATTATATTTTGGACTATAAATATTCATTGGAAATATAAAAAGATTTCCTATATTTTGGTATTTTTTTTATAATTTTTAGACATCAAATAAATTAAATTATTTATGACACAATAATGATGCAGTATTTACCTCATTAATAAATGATTTAAATAAATAAGATTAAAATGATTAAAATATCATCCAAAACCTGTCCAATTACTATTTAATGATTTTATTTCGAATATGAGTCATCTTATATTTGACATTAATGTGTTTTGGACCTCTTGAAACCGAAGATAAGTTTATAATAAAATAATGTTTTCACACTTTCCTAAAGAGCCCCTCCACTCCCTTATAAAAGGAGACCACTTCTATGCAATTAATCACACCTATCAAGCCTTTTGTCCCATCCAAACTCTGCCCAAATAATCTACCTACATCCCTATCCTCCCCCTTAAAGCCTTAAATTAGGCAGAATACTCTCCAAGAAGTCCTTTTGGTTCAAACGAAAGGAAGTTACCAAAATTAAAGGTAACAGTTTCTCTTAAGTTGTTTTCTTTTATTCTACTTCTCCAACCCCTAAACTCTTTTTAATACTTTCTTTTGTAACAACACCAATATCCTAAATATACTAGGATGTTTTTATGAGAAGGATTACAACTACACTTACACACACCTTCATCTAACGGATGAAGAACATAATGTTTCTGTGATGGAAAACTAACGCCTCACGAAACGATGATTGTTCGATTTTCTCATACCGCCTCTCATGGTGGCCATTATGATGGCACTATATTTATATATAATATATATTATTTTTATGATTTCATTATTCTTCTTTAATTCCCAATTATATCAAGCCTTTACGATTTCCATAGTCGGTAAATATGATAATTTCATTTGAGGAAGTGCGGACTACCGCCCCCTCAAAGTGATGTGATTCGTTAATACCTTATGTGGGATGTATAAAGGATGTGGTTAATGATATTATATATGATATTATACTGGAATTATAATATACCTTTGTATCATTATGTTTTAATTCCATTAAAATAAGAAATAGAAATGAAAGTAGCGTTCATGCGTACGTACGACTTACCGTCTCTATGAACGGTGCGTTTCATTTCTTACCTCCATATGTTATGTACTATTATAAATGCTTGTATATTATGGATATATAATGAATTTATATGATATATAAATCATGATTTACATTTTGAAGGTAATTAAATCATGATATAAGTAATAATAACATCAAGAACAACAAGTCCAAACACGTATGATAAATAAGATGATTTTACCCAAAACGCTACTTTAACATTAATTTACATAAGAATGGGTAATATAAAGTCATAAGTGAACCATATATGATATCATAACAATTAATATAATTATTTAATAAGTCAATGATATTATTTAAATCATTATACAGGAGGTTCAGACACTTATGAAGCAAATTGGACCTAAGGTAAGGGAAAATATCACAATCTCATTTTTATCCGAGATTATTTATACTTTGGTATTTATTAGGGTGTATTTTATCATCCACATCCATTTTTAATCAATATGTAATATTATTTACATCCACCTACAATTTTTTAAATCCAATTTTACCCTTCGGTGAGTTTTTAGTAAAAGATATGAAAGGAATCTTTTGTCATTTTTCGTACGATGTACTTTTTGACTTTTCCGACAAAAGTATGAGAAGAATGTTTTTTAACTTATATGGCATGAATGGATTTTTAAAACATTATTTCCAAGAAGTTTCCTTTAAAAGTTTTCCAGTTTATCAAATTATTTTAGTTTAAAATTGTATGACATGTTAAGAAAGGAAAAATGTTTTTGAAGTAGAAAGGATATTTTCCTCAAGAATGGAGTTCAAGTGTTTTATCAAAATTATTTTCCATATAAGAGAATATAGGGTTCTGTTTCTATCCCTATTATTACATTGATTTTATTATGTTGTGATGGAAATATTTTTATGAATTCCTTTATCTTATATGAATTGTTTTATGATGTCGTGATGTTTATGAAACCCATTTTATTTATTGGGTTATTATGAATGATGTATGTTTATTTTATGGCACAAGTAAGAATGATTTCATTATGATATGGGTGGGACCTATATCTCCCTCCAATGCATTGGGTAAAGATTTATATCTTATGAGATAGACATGGATGGAATGGCAAGTTAAACCGGTTCAGTAATACAGGACTGGAACGAGGAGTGAACTCGATTCAGAAAGGGACTTTGTCCACTAAGATGGTCTTGGCAGCAATGCCTTGGCTACTATGGAAATCATATCATGTGATTAATGGTTTCCAAAATTACATGTGTTATTCCCATGCTATTTTATCATGATTGATGTTCCCTTATGATATATGCCTTACGTACTTCCAAGATTCATGTCTTTGCTCAAGATTTTGATGTTTAGATTTTATGTTTAAGTTTTTGCATTCAAATGTTTATCGATTGTTTTATGTTCTCTATGTTTACCCTTACTGGGCATTCGAGCTCACCCCTTTTATGTTTTCTTTTCCCCAGGATATAAAGAAAGGTTTTAGGTAAGAAAAAAAGGGAAGATCTTTATTGGGAGATGTTGAAGATCTTTCACCAAGATTAGACGATTTTATTCCGAGTTTCCAAAGACACTAAACTATTATGGTCCTTGTGTGTCTGTTTTGGTTATGTATTAAGTATTCTGCAAAAGTAATGTAATGTTCATGTACGTTAAGCTTCGGGTCTCTACAGTTGGTATTAGAGGAAAGGTTTAGTCAACCTTTGGAAACTAGGATGCGAGAACTTTAGTGAGATCCCTAGAGATATTTCTAAGGTATGTCTAGGGATGTCCCTAAGGTTAAGTATAAGTATAGGTTATAGTCCTAGAATTATGGTAATGATATTAGATTAAACCTAAGATGTTAGATATTGAAGGTACTCCCCCTTTATTATGTTGTTTTCCTAGCATGATTTTTACCTCTCACACTATTCTTTTTGGGTTTTAGACGATGGCTGGAACCCAAAGGAACCATGTTGATCAATGTAATGGACGATCCAATGATTGTCCTCCTGAACAAACAAATGTTATGGGAGATGGAGTGCAAAATCTTATTTCTATACTTACACAAGCTATGAATCATTCTGGACTTCCAAATGAGCAGAGAAGGGAACAATATTTAATTGAGTCCTTCATGAGGCAACATCCACCTTATTTCAGTGGGTCTTCTGATCCACTTGTTTCTGAACAATGGATCAGTACCACTGAAAAGATATTTTCAGTTCTCCAATGTTCTAAACATGATAAATTCATCTTAGCAGTATATCGTCTGGAAGGTGAAGCTGATCAATGGTGGAATCTTATCAAGAATACGAGTCCAAGAGATGAAATTGAGTCCATGGAATGGGATGAGTTCAAGAACTTATTTTTCAATAAGTACTTACCTCGTATTCTTAGAACAAAGATAGAGAAGGAGTTTCTTGAGCTTAAGCAGAAGGATGATGAATCTGTTGGTATATACAAAGCGAATTTTACAAGGCTTGCAAGGTATGCATCTGGCTTTATCATCCAACCTGAAAGTAAAGTTGGTCGATTTTTCAGTGGATTAAAACCAAGTCTTCGAAGGGCATTAGCTATAAGAGACTTCAGTAGCTATGAAGAAATTGTGCGTTGTGCTATCAAGGTAGAACTGGAAGTTGGTGTAACATATCCATCTCATGGTTTTGACAAGAAACAAAATATGGAGTTCAAGGAGAAATCTCAGAACAATGGTGAAAAGAAAATGGATGTTTCTTTATGCTCAAAGTGTGGAAAAAAGCATGGTGGAGATTGCCTAAAAGGTACTAGAAAATGTTTTAAGTGTAGAAAAGAAGGTCATCGAGCAGCTGAGTGTCGAAGTAATGGAAAAAGGGTTGCTAATGATGTGAATAAAGAAAAGACTATAGAGAGAACACCACCAACACTTCAATGCTTCAAGTGCAATGAAATGGGGCATTATGATAATCAATGCCCTAATCCAAGGGTTAATGATGATCGACATGAGCAATCGCTTAAGGAAAAGGACAAAGGGAAGTCACATGCGATCACTATTGACGATGTTGAATATGACAACGATGTGGTGGAATGATTAAGTGTTTATGTAATGGATTCCAAAATAATGTTGTGTATAGTATCGTGGAATATTGGAATATTTATGTATTGGTATATTGTGGTTTTCAATAATTTTATGGTACCGGTAACCATGGAAAGTGATTGAGATATTTTTTGGAAAGAAGATGATATGAGCATAATGAAGGGATAAGGAGAAAATGAAATGTTTGACAGTATTCATGAGTTCATGACTGATATAAGGAAATAGTTATATCATGGTGTGAGTATATAGAATTTTGGGGTTTTGGTATGTGGAAAGAGTTAACTTTTGACAGCACTCATGTTTTCACTAAGATTCAATGGGTATTCATTTTTCAAGTGAATACATGATTAAGGCCTTAGAATGTTTGGAATTTGACCCACAAGACATATCTTATGATGTATGGGGATCAACGATGGTATTAACATTCTTGTTATATGAAATCTCTGGTAATCGTTTTCACTATAATATGAGAGTGGACTGCAGTATTATGGATAAGCCTAAAGATTGGAATGGATTACGTTGGACATAAGTTAGTATTGTTTAAGGATAGATTTTTTTTGATATTATTGATGGGATTTTATAGTAATGTAGTTTTAGGAAAAGGACAACCTGCAGGATAGATGACAGCCCATCGCGTCAGACAAGGCTGTGGGAATCAAACCCACAACCGAAGTGCGACTGACCTTTATCACCTACCACTAGCCTACAGGAAGTCCCTGGTTAGTAGAAACTGGTTTTATTTTATTAAGTGGTATGATATATGAAGTATAAGATCATTTTTGGAATCATATACGATTAACCTCAACATAGATGGAATTATGTATATTTGATAACATTTGATAACCTTTTGTTTAAAACAGATGGAATGACACATCATTCTATCACATGATCTGTTAACACTTCACAAATAACAAATTCAACTTCATTTCTTTAAGAGATGAAGTGTAAATTGTTCAAATCACGAACAACAGTGAGATTGTACCAAAATAAACTAAGTATTTGTTCTAATTCAAATTCTTCAACTTTAGGGAAATGCTCTTGAAAACCAAAAATGTTGTCCTAGTGCCCTTATATCTGATGAATCAGATGGTACCCTAGATCATCACAAATTTATGGCTTTTTGATTGTTGGCTTTTTCATAGCCATGTTCTCTACCACTCTCCATCAGAACATGATGGTTAGATTTCTCTTCCATATCCATATTATCACCTATGTTCTCATATGTGGAAACCCAGTGATTAGTTAATTTGGGTGACCATTACGTTTCATACTTTAGTTTTTAAAGCCATGTTTTGGTATTCCTTTTTACGATGTGGGTTTCTATTAAAGAAACTTTCGAGTAATATACGATTTGTAACCCCGTCGAATTTCGAGGGCGAAATTCATTTTAAGGGGGGTAAAATGTAACACCCCGAGATTTTATGAAAAATATTCTTTTAATTTCATTGATGTCTTTTATTATATAGAACACCAATTATAGCTTGTACTATACGCAACACCGTATTATCTTGCAGTATACGCAACGCTATTCTTGGATCGTGTTACACACAATTTCACGTTCGTTTTATAATAGTCATTCTATGCAACATTGAGTGTGTGTATATATATATATATATATTCAATGTATAAATGAAATATGGTTGGATTCTGTTATATGAAACAACGAAGGATTCTTGCACAACACGCAACCCTGACTTGGCTTGCATTACACGCAATTGCGACCTTCCTCGATAGCGTGTGTTGTACGCAATACCGAGTTTTACTAAACAACGATATATTATTATAATATTATTATGAACTATCCGTTATGAATAGTATTAACTAAATTTTTAATTTTATAACATTATTATTCATCTTATACATTTTCTAGAACGTGTTAAGAGAACAAAATAATTTTTTCGGGTAAAATAAATATTTTTCAAAAAAATGCAGTTTTGCCGCCTTTTGATGGCGCACCCACTTTAAATCTAGTTTTGACATGTTTATAAGTTCAATTTTACAAAATAAAATTCTTATTTTTAATTATGATATAAAAATTTACATTGGATAAAGTTTTTGATATTTTTCTGATAACTTTCATATTTTAATGAATAGTAAAAACACACTATATTTTAATTAAAAACAACTTTTTTCATCATGATAATTTATATGGTTAAATTATAATATTGAATGGTTTTAAAGTATAAATATAATATATTTTTACCATTTAATATAATTTATGTCATTATCATTTATTTTACCTTGAATTCGTAGGTTAAATCAATTCAATCTTTTGCAATCTTTTAAACAAAAACCCATTTTCTTTCGGCAACGGGATTAATTTTAATTTAATTTCTGCAACTTTTGTGTATTGAATTTGGAAAAATGGATTCCATATTTGGAATCAGTAGGTCCAAATTATGTTAATAAGCTAATTTTTATTTTTGGGCTTTATGAATAGTAACTACGGTAATTTTTATTTACTACGGTTAAATGTAAATATGGTAATTCAAGGTTAAAAGAATATTATAATAATTAAAAATTACCTTGAAACTTGTCCTAACCTTATTGGATAAGTAGTGTCCGACCATGGGCATCCTTGGGTCTATTTTGGGACCCCATGGAGCCACTTATGAAAGACAATGACACATTAGATTAATTAATTTAATGTAAAGACAAAATTGGAATTAACAAAAATCATTTAGTAATTAATTTTTATAAGGGTCTATATAAATTATATTTTGGACTATAAATATTCATTGGAAATATAAAAATATTTCATACATGTTGGTATTTTTTTATAATTTTTAGACATCAAATAAATTAAATTATTTATGACACAATAATGATGCAGTATTTACCTCATTAATAAATGATTTAAATAAATAAGATTAAAATGATTAAAATATCATCCAAAAATTGTCCAATTCCTATTGGATGATTTTATTTCAAATATGAGTCATCTTATATTCAAAATTAATGTGTTTTTGACCTCTTGAAACCGAAGATAAGTTTATAATAAAATAATGTTTTCACACTTTCCTAAAGAGCCCCTCCACTCCCTTATAAAAGGAGACCACTTCTATGCAATTCCTCACACCTCTCAAGCCTTTTTTCACGTCCAAAATCTGACCAAATAAGCTCCCTACATCCCTCTACTCCCCCTTGAAGCGTTACATTAGGCATAAGACTCTCAAAGAAGTCCTTTTGGTTCAAACGAAAGGAAGTTACCAAAATTAAAGGTAACAGTTTCTCTTAAGTTGTTTTCTTTTATTCTACTTCTCCAACCCCTAAACTCTTTTTAATCCTTTCTTTTGTAACAAAAACAATATCATAAATATACTAGGATTTTGTTATGAGAAGTATTCAAACTACAATTACACACACCTCCATCTAATGGATGAAGAATATAATGTTTCTGTGATGGCAAACTAACGCCTCACGAAACGATGATTGTTCGATTTTCTCCTACCACCTCTCATGGCGGCCATTATGATGGCACTGTATTTATATATAATATATATTATGTTTATTATTTCCTTATTCTTCTTTACTTCCCAATTATATCAAGCCTTTACGGTTTCCATAGTCGGTAAATACGATAATCTCATTTGAGGAAGTGCGGACTACCGCCCCCTCAAAGTGATGTGATTCGTTAATACCTTATGTGGGATGTATAAAAGATGTGGTTAATGATAATATATATGATATTATAATGGAATTATAATATACCTATGTATCATTATGTTTTAATTCCATTAAAATAAGAAATAGAAATGAAAGTAGCGTTCATGCGTACGTACGACTTACCGTCTCCATTAACGGTGCGTTTCATTTCTTACCTCCATATGTTATGTACTATTATAAATGCTTGTATATTCTGGATATATAATGAATGTATATGATATATAAATCATGATTTACATTTTTTAGGTAAGTAAATCATGATATAAGTAATAATAACATCAATAACAACAAGTCCAAACACATACGATAAATAAGATGATTTTACCCAAAATGCTACTTTAACATTAATTTACATAAGAATGGGTAATATAAAGTCATAAGTGAACCATATATGATATAATAACAATGAATATGAATCTTTAATAAGTCAATGACATTATTTATATCATTATACAGGAGGTTCGAACACTTAAGAAGCAAATTGGACCTAAGGTAAGGGAAAATATCACAATCTCATTTTTATCCGATATTGTTTATACTTTGGTATTTATTGGGGTGTATTTTATCATCCACATCCATGTTTCCTCAATATGTAATATTATTTCCATCCACCTACAATTGTTTAAATCCAATTTTACCCTTCGGTGAGTTTTTAGTATAAGATATGAAAGGAATCTTTTGTCATTTTTCGTACGAGGTACTTTTTGACTTTTCCGACAAAAGTACGAGAAGAATGTTTTTTTTAACTTATACGGCATGAATGGATTTTTAAAAAATTATTTCCAAGAAGCTTCCTTTACAAGTTTTTGAGTTTATCAACTTCTTTTAGTTTAAAATTGTATGACATGTTAAGAAAGGAAAAATGTTTTTGAAGTAGAAAGGATATTTTCCTCAAGAATGGAGTTCAAGTGTTTTATCAAAATTATTTTCCATCTAAGAGAATATAGGGTTCTGTTTCTATCCCTATTATTACATTAATTTGATTATGTTGTGATAGAAATATTTTTATGAATTCTTTTATCTTATATGAATTGTTTTATGATGTCGTGATGTTTATGAAACCCATTTTATTTATTGGGTTATTATGAATGATGTATGTTTATTTTGTGGCACAAGTAATAATGATTTCATTATGAGATGGGTGAGACCTATATCTCCATCCAATTAATTGGGTAAATATTTATATCTCATGAGATAGACATGGCTAGAACGACAAGTTAAACTGGTTCAGTAATACAGGACTGGAAGGAGGAGTGAACTCGATTCAGAAAGGGACTTTGTCCACTAAGATGGTCTTGGCAGCAATGCCTTGGCTACTATAGAAATCATATCATGTGCTTAATGGTTTACACAATTACATGTGTTATTACCATGATATTTTATCATGATTGATGTTCCCTTATGATATATACCTTACGTACTTCCAAGATTCATGTCTTTGCTCAAGATTTTGATGTTTAGATTTTATGTTCATGTTTTTGCATTAAAATGTTTATCGATTGTTTTATGTTCTCTATGTTTACCCTTACTGGGAATTTGAGCTCAACCCTTTTATGTTTTCTTTTACCCAGGATATAAAGAAAGGTTTTAGGTAAGAAAAAAAGGGAAGATGTTTATTGGGAGATGTTGAAGATCTTTCACCAAGATTAGAAGATTTTATTCCAAGTTTCCAAAGACACTAAACTATTACGGTCCTTGTGTGTCTGTTTTTGTTATGTATTAAGTATTCTGAAAAAGTAATGTAATGTTCATGTATGCCAAGCTTCGGGTCTCTACAAAGTCGATTCCATGTGAAAAGAATGTTTGACTTAGTGCTTTTCAAGAAATAAATGGAAATTTAATTTATTTGAAAAAAGGCCCATAAAAACTCGGGGAGTTACAAAATGGTCCATCTATCCAAATCCATTTTTTTCATTTTCTAAAAAGTCGATTTAAGGATTACCAATAATCATAAAAACAAAATACCCAAAATTCAAACACAACAGATCCACAGTAGCAGTACCCATAAGTCCAGAATTCATTCAATTTTTCAAATTTCAAATATCGAGCAGAATCATGACCAAAACTCAGTCCATGATACGTCCTATGCCATGCATCCACCTTGTTTCACACAACCACATCGAGTCGTGAAACCATCATCATGCGTCACCAATCAGAGCAGGTCACCTGTGAGACCATCCACTGAAATTTTCATCATCACCGAACCATCATAATCACATCGACACTCACCCCAATCATTATCATCATCGGTTCAAAACACCACCTTCAACATCATATCAAACCTTTTTTGTAATCACATCACTGGATATCAGAACCATCAGAATAGAATTCATAGACATATCAAAAACAAAAAGCCTTCGAAATGGCAGGGGCATGACCCACTGGAAGCTTCAAACCACCATCACTAGAGACACCTTCAACCTTGCAAATAACATACCACAATTTCACCTTCAAATCGAAGCAAAATACAAAACCAGAACCCCCTCATAGCATCTTGGAATAACATCAACTTCAATAAGGCTAAAAACCAAGATGCCTTACACACCAAAAACCTCAAACATCGAACCAACATGAACATTAGAACTGAAGTGCTATCAAAAATCCAAAAAGAACTAGATGAGGGTTGTGACACCAAGTGGTCTTCAACCACCCAAACAGCACCTCCTGAAGCCTCTGAAAGGACCACTGCACCAAACCAAACAGAGTAGAAGTGATGGGGAAGGAATCTAGGACAAAGTTCGATGTGGGATAGGGCCCCAACATCAAACCAAAACCTAAACCAGGAACTAGAATCACCACCAGAGAGAACCACAAAATAGAGGAAGAAGATAGCTGTTTGTTGTGCTCTTGGGAAACCAACACTCACTCAACCTGCACAATCCAAACTACCCCGAAGGAACTAGCTTACTAGACTGAGATGGGGTCAGAAATGCGGTAATAAATAAATAAGAGTGGGGGAAGAACCAACATGGGTATCAACAGAGAGCAGCAACCACATAATAAAGCCAAAAGCAAGATGCCAACGAACCAAGGAAAATAATGGGAACCAATGAGGGAAGGCCATTAGAAGGGAGGAATGAGGAGGGGAGAGGGAGGAAAGAGGGATATGGAACCTAGGACAATGCATAGGCCTACCCCCTTTGATTTTACTCTAGAGAAGAAACCCCAACCCGAGTAGGGAAGGAGAGATGCCGCTTGGAGGCAAAAAATAATCAGGATAATTCTGCAATAGTAACCAAAAAATGGTCCTTAAATTAATTAATAATATAATAAATTACAGACCAATAAATTATATCATCTAAATATTAATATGGTAAATTATGATAAATATAATAATTTATTATATATTTATTTAATGTATTAAATTCGGTCTGAACAATTTATTTATTATTTGATGGCAATCAATCCCCATACATTAATACTTATTATCGACAGAGTAAATTGTGATGAGCTATTGATGGTAGAACCCCTATAAATATAATCCACCTAAACTCAACAAATTAAGGAAATGTACACCATATACATCCCCATGTATAGTGTAGAAGTCATTCAAGTTTTTATTCAACCATTTCCTAGAATTTACAATGGCCAGAGGCAAGTGAAAGGTTCATTTTATTAAAGAAATTTTCCAATCCTAGAATTTAAACATTCTATAAAATTTCTCACATTTGGTATCAGAGTGAGGTTATACCTATGTCTTGTAATAAAACTTCTTATGATCTATTTTAGCAAAAACTCTTTTTTATTTTTGGTTTTGGAAATGATGCATTTCCTTGTCTACTACCACCCTATTCATTTCTTTATCTTAAATTATTAAATATGTTTTTACACATATTTAATTCATTAGTCATGATTTTTTTAAAATTTTATCAAGATTGGGTTTCACTGCAAAATTCCTAATCAAATAAAATTTACATATTCAATAAAATCATATTAAATTTTACATGCACTTTTAACAATTTCAGTAATCAAAAGATACTTACATATCTTTAATTTTCGTTAGATAAAATATTAAATTTAATTTTCATAATTTTACCATAGGTATTATTAATATTAAAAATTTAATAGTTTTTCAAATGGTTTTTTGAATTATCAAATTATGATTCAATAATTTATGAATTAAAATATCAATTGAAAATTCTGTGATTTTTGTAAATTTGATTAAAAATTGGGGTTTTCCACAACATTCCTAATTAAATAAAAATTACATATTCATTAAATCACACTAAATAATATATGAAAAATATAATAAATTTTATCCTACATGAATTTTTATTATATTTTCATTAGATGAAATATTAAATTTAATATTCATAATTTTCCTGTGGGTATTATGAATATTAAAAATTTAATATTTTTTCATATGGTTTGTTGAATTATAAAATTATAATTCAATTAATTTATGAATTAAAATATTACTTGATAATTATTGATTGATTTCATGAATCTATTAAATTAAAATTTCACTCACAAGAAATTTTATATTTTTTAGAATCATGTTGACATAATTTACTATGTTATCTAAACTAATAATCATATATTTAATTTTCAGTTATGCTATCAAGTTTTTCTGATATTCACTATGACATTTTTGAATTAAAGGGTGAAAAATATAAAATTTGGAAGGAGAGAATTATTATTCATCTAGGATGGATGAACATTGATTACACTATTCATAAAGACAAATTGTCTATAGTTAATAATGTCAACACACTAGATGATATAACATTTTATTAACATTAGAAGCGGTCAAACCGTATTAGTACAATTTTCATAAAAACTAAATTACATGCTAGCATTTGTGATTCATTTGATGAGAAAAATAATGTTCATAACTTGCTAAAATCTATACATGACCAGTTCATCACTTCAGATAAAGCATTAACAAGCACATTTATCCTGAAGTTCTCATCTATGAGAATCACCACTATGAAAGGTGTGCGCGAGCACATCATGTAGGTGAGGGATATGGCAGCTCAACTTAAGAATCTTGAAGTTGATATATCCGAGCTATTTCTAGTGCATTATATTCTCAACACTCTACCACATCAATATGGTCCATTTAAAATCTCTTATAACACACATAATGATAAATGGTCAATTAATGAATTAAAGACTATGTGTATTCAAGAGGAGTAAAGGCTTGTGGTAGATATGGGAGTAACCAATACATTGACAATGCACTAAAAACAAAAGGGTCATAAATGTCAAGGCAATAGAAAGGGGAAAGAGAAATTTCAACCTCAACCTAATATTAATAAGGAAATAATTTGTTGATTCTATAAAGGAATATGACACGTAAAGATTTTTTTTCCTAAATTTCATAAATAGATTCAAAAGAAAGGAATTTCAGTCACATTAGTTTGTTATAAATCAGATACGATTGATACAATTTATAACACTTGGTGGATTGATTCTGGTTCTACAATCCATATTGTGAATACCTTATAGGGTATGCAAAACCTAAGGAAACTAGTAGACAGTGAGCTTGATGTGTATTCAAGAAACAAGATGCTTTCACATGTGAAAGTCATTGGGAAATGTGTTCTAATGTTAATTAATGGGTTTAATTTTCTTTTAGAAAAGAAATTTTATATTCCAAGTTTCTCTATAAACTTGATTTTAGTTTCCAAACTTGAACCATTGGGTTTTACATTTAGTTTTTATAAAACCATTTTTTCCTTGATATATGGAAATGACATCATTAGATGTGGTACATTAAATGATGGCCTTTTCTCCATTGATTTGAAAAGTAATATTGATAATGATAACATGCATGTTCATACTCGTATTAAAAGAAGTGTTATAAATAAAAAATATTTTATGTTATGGAACCAGAGATTAGATCATATCTCAAAAGAAAGGATTCAAATATTAGTTAATAATGGGGGTACTTAGTACTCTTGATTTCACTAATTTTGAAACCTGTGTGGATTGCATTAAGGTAAAGCAAACCAATAAATCAATGAAAGGTGAAAATATAAGTTCATCCAAATCAGAAATAATAAATATAGAAATATGTAGCTCAGACACAGATTTACATAATATAAAATTCTTCATTTCATCTATTGACAACTATTTATGATATATTCATATCTATTTGCTTCATAATAAAAATGAAGCACTTGACCCCTTTAAAATATTAAGGCTAAAGTAGAGAAACAATGTGGTAAGAAAATCAAGATCATGAGGTTAGTTTTAGGTGGATAATATTATGGGAGATACAGTGAAGATGGACAATTTCCTGGTCCATTTTCAAGGTTTCTTCAAGAAAATGGAATAGTTTTACAATACACTATTCTAGGTTCACTAGACCAAAATGGTGTAGTTGAAAGAATAAACCAAAAAATAATGGACATGGTAAAAATTATGCTTAGTAACTCTAAGCTACCTAAATTCCTATGGAAAAATTAACTTAAAGAGGTATCATATATTTTGAACTGGGTTCCAAAAAAGGTAGTTTCCAAAACACCTTTTGAATTGTTTATGTAACACCCTGAGATTTTGTGAATTTTTTTTTTCAAATTAATTTAATATTTTTGATATTTTTCATTTCATGCAATAATGAAAATAAGTTTGGATTGCATTATATGAAATAAAAAGTTAATCATGCACTACACTAAACATAAAGGTTACCTTTCTCTATGAGGAACACTGAGGTTAGCTTACATTATACACAAGACTGACTTTCCTTGATGCCTTGCGTAACATGCAAGACCGATTTTTACCAAACAATAATATATTATTAAAATATTATTATTTAATATATTAAAACACAACCTATCCATTAAGTTAGTAGATATGAATATTATTAACTAAATTATAAAAACCTATGGTTTAAATAAATTTAAAAATAATTCATTAGTTACAATGAATATATGAACCAATTGAAAATAAATGGAATATTTTTATAGAAAACTATTTTTATAATCACAAAGTTGTTTTATCCTAATAAATTAAATTAATTAAAATAAGTGAGTGATATTAATGTAATATACATATTATATATTCAATAAAGTATTTTTTATATTCATCCAATAGATTTTATAGTTTTAAGATAAAAACAAACCAAATTTTACACATAAAAACCTTTATTTTTATTAAGGTACTTTTACCACATTTTTTATGAAAAACCTATTTTAAATCTAAATTTTGGTACTTTTATAAATTTTATATGTCAAAATAAACTTCATTTTTGAAATATAAATATAAAATTAGGTTAGGGTGAATTTTTGGTATTTCTCTATGAAGTTTCATTTTTTAATGAATAGTGAAAAATACTGAAATTCAACTCAAAACATCTTTTTCATCTAATTTATTTATAATTTTAAATTATATTTTAATTTATTTTACTATTTAATTAGATCAAATTTTTATTAATTCATACAATTTAGTTTATTTTAATCAATTTTACATTGAAATTGGTTATAAAAATCCACCAAACTTTTGAACGTTTTTACTTTAAAAACCCACTTAGTCGTCCCGTCTATGAGATTAAATTTAAATTAATTTCTAAAAATTATGTATTTGGAATTTGTAAAAATGTATTACATATTTATAATCATCATAATTTATAATTTATAATAATTTAAACTTTTTTTGACCAAAAATATTAGTGAAATTAATTAAAATTAATTACAACGATTAATGTTAAATTAAGCTTAATAAGGGACTAAATCATAACCTTTAGGCCCCAAAAAACCTATACATTTGTCCAAAAGACATTTATGGCCATATTTAAACCCTATAATACCTTTTATAAACCTTTTACCATTATTGGACCCACTTTCTATAAAAAAACATGGGTGGGGTTTCCTGTTTTCCAAAATATTACAAGAGTGTCACTCCTCCTCCACTATAAAAGGTCTCCTCTCCTCCCACTTCCTCACACATCTCAAGACACTTTGTATCAAACAAAATATCAAAAAATATCTTTCCAAAATCACTCAAATACTCTTTTAATCCTCCCTTTGGGCATAAATTAATCCAAGGAATCCTTTTAGTGCAAACCAAAAGGAGTTACCCAAAAAAGAGGTAGCATCCTTCCTCAAACACCTTTCTCTTATTTTCTTTGTACACCCCATAAAATATCCTTATTTAATAATTATATAAAAAAACTAGTATACTAAATATAATTATATGTTTTTATATTAAGGGTTATACCTACACTTACACTCACCAACATCAAATGGGTAACAAACTTACCATTAGCATACGATGGACTACCGCCTCACGAAATGGCGATTGTTCATTTTTTCTTTCCTACATTTCAAGGTTGGGAATTATGATGAAAACTATTTTTATATATGATATATATGATATAAATAATTCATTTATTCTCTTTAATTTCTTTTATAACACATTCCTTTTTTTCTTTCCATTATATGTAAACACGATAGCATCGTTTGTGGAAGTGTGGACTACCACCCCCTCAAAGTGATGTGATTCATTCACACGATACATGTAATGTATAAAGGATGGTTTTAATTATACATATGTGATATAAAAAAACTATATTATATTAATTTCATAATTAACTTTCTATAAATATAATATATACTATTTTCTTTATTACCCTTTCACACACTTATAAAGTGATAACATCATTTGTGGACATATGGACTACCACCTCCTCGAAATGATTTGATTCCTTTTACATCACACAAATTATATATATAATTATAAATAATCAGATAATATTTTATTTATGATATAATTATCATTTTGTGAAAGATTAATGTTACTTACATTCTTTCCATAACGATCATTGAGAAATGAGAATGTTACTCATGCGTACGTACGACCAACTGTCTCCATGATTGTAACATTGATTCATTTTTCACAACCATATTTAATGAATGATTTTAAAATTATAATTAAAATATAAATATGATAATTATATCATTATTATTATTCTGGATATTTTTATATAATTACCCCTTTGACCATAGTCGACCAACCAAAGTTGTTTTTAACACATGAACCAAATTTCATCAAAACACCCGAATTAAGATTAATTGTTTAAGTAGTTGTATTAAACATGGTAATAAGTGAAGTAAAAGTAATAATAAACTTGAAAAAGTTTTTTAATTAATTAATTAATTAACATAAGTTTATTATTCAGGAATATAAAGACACACGATACAATTCATACTCAAGGTAAGGGAATCTTATCTCACTCTTTATTTCCATGAGATACATGCCTTATTCACTACTCAATTATTTTATGTGGTGTATATAATACCCATGAATGTATTATATTACTATTATACTTAAATATATGGGTATTTAAATAACCATTTTATGATATTTTATCATGGGGTTTAAGTTTCAAAAGTTACCAAATCGGTAAATTAATTTTGTCTCAATTTTCCTTCTTTGATACACATGCCATGTTATACAACTATATTTTTATATGAGGTGTATAAAATGAATTTGAAATATTATATCATGAATCTATATATTTTAATGATATTTTAAGCTCCATTTAATTTAATTTTCCTACATGGGGAGTATGATTCAAAGTTACCATGTTGTAAGAGTTTATTGAAATAATCTCATAGTTTATCGAGATTGTTTATGATGAATTTTTTATTGATGAAATCATATGATCCATATTTAAATAAAAATCATGAATTTTATTATCCTATGGTTAGTATTTATGTATTCATGTATTAGTACCATTTTTTTACTCTTTTTTACTTAATATAATTAAGAAAATGTTTTTAAGAAAATATGACCTTACCTCTCCCTTCAGTTGGAAATCTGTGTTCTTTTAAAACATTGCTTTCAAAAAAGGGATTCCAATAATATTATACTAATCTAATATGATAATTAAAGGAAATTTAGACCTTTTTTTGTCTTTTACCAATGTTTTCAAAGGAATTTTCTTTTCTCTTTCTGAACAAGACATTTTTCTAACCTTTTACCATACAAAAGGAATATTTTTTTACCTCATACGATATATACTGATTTACCCATCATCATTTCTTTGAAGTTTCCTTTGCATGTTTAAAAGGTTATTTTTTTAGAAAATGTTTTTAAAATTGACTTTCAAATAAATGGTTTTCAATTCATTTTCAATATTTCTTTATAAGTTTTCAAATTATTTTTCAAAGAAAGTGGTTTTAAAAAGGTTTTCATACTTCTTTTATAAGTTTTCAAGGAAAAATAGTTTTCAAAAGGTTTTCAAGATCCTCTACAAGTTTTCAAAGTAAAAAAGGATTCCAAAATGTTTTAAATGCTTCATTTATAAGTTTTTAAGTTTATTTTCATGAAAATAGTTTTTAAAAGGTTTTATGTTTTAATAATCATTTTTTAAATGAGAAAGGATAATTTCCCCATGAAGTGTTTTTTAGATCATTCAAAATTATTTTCCATTTAAGATGACATCCATTGGTGTTACTTGTGAATTTCAAGGAAATGATCTAAATATTCCATTCATATTATTTCTATAAATTGTTTATGTATTGATGACATGATGTTTATAAAACCCACTTCTTTTCATGGGTTATTATTTTATTAAATGATTATGAAACCTATTTATTTTTCCATAGGTTAAGGTATGATTTCATGTTTATGACACCCATTTCATTTCATGAGTTATGATATGATTGTATATGATTTTATAGCACAAGTATGTATGATTTCATTATGAGATGGGTGAGACCTATATCTCCCTCCAATACATTGGGTAAAGATTTATATCTCATGAGATAGACTATGATGGTCTTGGGAGTGAACCTTGACTACTAAGATGTCCATGGGAGTGAACCATGACTACCAATATGGTATGAGGAGTAAACTCATGCTATTAAGATGGGCATGGAAATGAACCATAACTACCAATATGGTATGATGAGTGAAATCATACTAATAAGATAGTCTTGAGAGTAAACCATGACTACAAACATGGTATGGGGAGTGAACCCATACTACTAAGATGGTCTTGGCAATGAATCCTTAGCTACTATAGAAATCATACTATATGCTTATGTGTTTTCCACAACTCCATGTTTTATTACTATGTTATGATTTTATGGCTTATATTCTTTATTTCCTTATGATTAATGTGTTATGAACTATCAATATTTATTCCATGATTCATGTTTATGATCTTTGATATGCAGGGTATGATCTTCAAATGTTTTGATCATGCTCTCATAATCCCATTATCATGTTTATGCTTACATATCTCCCTTGTTTACCCTTACTGAGAATCTAACCTTACCCATTTTTATGTTTCCTTCCTCAGGTTATGAAGATATGTATTAAGTATGATGTTTATAATAAGTGTTATAGTCAAGAAGAACATAGTGGGAGATAATGTAGATCACTTATGTACAAGTGTTCATGTTTCCATGTTTCCAAAGGCACTAGAATAATACATTCTTTGGGCATATATTTGTATTATGTTTTAAGTATTCTGTAAATGTGATGTAATTTCTAAGTATGTTAAGATTAGGTCATTATAGTTTAGGTGTTAGAAACCGATTTTGAGGCATGTACGCATTTGGGGATGTCCTTCAGAAGTGTGTATTTATAATCCATATGAAATTAAGTTGGATATTAGGACCATTAGTGGCTAATTAATTGGATATTACAAAAGGTATAAAGGATATAATTTTTATTTTCCATCATTGAACAATAGAATTGTGTAATCAAGAAATGAAAATTTTCTTGAAAATGACTTGGTTAGTGGGAGTCATTTTATCAACAAAATTTTTGATAAAGACCATTCATAAGATCAACCCTCTAACTCAGGTTATAGATTGATAATTGTTCATAAAAAACCTCATTTTCAAACAAATATCATTCCACAAATGGTTTATAATCATCATTTTAATCAAATAATTCATGAATAAAAAACCATTGAACAACTAGCTGAACCACAAATTCCTCATGAAAATAATGGTGAAACATTGATAAGATCCACAAGGATGAGAAAGCCATAAATTTCCAGTGATTATATAGTGTGTCTATAATAATTTGACTACAATATTAGAACCGGAAATTATCCTGAAACATATTCACATGCCATGAGTTATAAAGAGTCAAATATGTGGTACCATTCCATGATGGAGGAGTTGAATTCCATAAAGAGTAATGATTTTTGGGACCTTATTGAGTTTCCATTTGGTGTAAAACCTATTGGATGTAAATGGGGTTTTAAAACCAAGAAAAATTCATTATACAACATTGAAAGATAAAAGGCCCAACTAGTTGCTAAAGGGTTCACTCAAAAGTAATGGATTGATTATACTGACACGATTTCTATAGTATCCAAAAAGGATTCCTTATGTATTATATTGGCATTAGTAGATAATTTTGATTTTGAATTAAAACAAATTGATGTGAAAACTATATTTCTGAATGACAATCTAGATGAGGATGTTTACATGAAACAACCTGAAGGATTCCTCTCTAGCAATGATGAGAATTTAGTGTGCAAGCTCAACAGGTCTATCTATGGTTTAAAACAGTTGGAGTTGGTTCCCTATAACCAACTTATATGTACTTTATGGTAACTTGTATTTATGGTTTTGAATATTAATAAACTAATTATCACATCAAGATTGTTCTTATGCATGACATAGTATGTGATAATGTCCTAAGAGTAGTTGTTTCACTAAAAGGTCACAGTAGTTCCCCGCTATGATGAGAACCTGAAAGTGATATGACACCATTATTGAATATATGTTCTATATATATATGATATCATTTGAGGGACATAAATGATATAGGCTATCAAGGGTGGAGACTCATAGAACTTTGAGGAACCTTATCTTGGTGTACACCCTTGGTAATATCCACTGGGATATTATGTGAATGAGAACCGCCAGTAGGAAATACACATTTATATGTGTCATTGTATGTTCCTATATGAGGACGTGTGTATTGTTACTTAGAATTTAATATTATTATTAATTATTATAATGAGTCATGTACTTTGATCTTTTGATGAAAACCATGACAATATATGTTCATGGTGAGGTAGGATATGTTGAGTGCATCATGAGTAATATTGCATTAATTAATAATGTGAAAAAGGATTTTCCTTTCTATTCTTTAACAAAATTTGATATCTCAATCCCTTTTATGGAAATTATATAGACTAAATAAATCCATGGAAATGGTGTTTTATAGGAAAGTTTAATTTCTAGGAAGTCAAAGAAAGATACATCGAGTATATAGGTTGATGGCACCAGCATGCGACCTGCATGATTTGAGATATCATGATAAAGAGTTTATATTACATAGTAATCATCCGTATGAGATATCATGTCATTGAGACATTAACTTATTTATTTATGGGTGCCTTGGTGTGTTGCTAGATGTTAATCTTAGACTTTAGACTGCTTCGCCTAATGCCACTAAGAAAGAGGCCTAGAGGGTCACACACTAAGTGTATTTAGAATCTCAGTTAAATAATATATTATTATTTATTATTTAACAAGTTGAATAAATATTATTCCCACATGTGGTTTAATAATTATTCATATATTATTGATCACATTTATTCCATCACCAATTATTTGAGAGAATATAATGTGAGCAGAATATTTAATAAATATTTATTTGCTATTTAGTGAACATAATATTTATTTATTTATCGATGAATAATGTAGTGATATTTATTTAATAAATAAATATTCATTATCCAAGGCCCAATAAATATTTTGGAGGAATAGCGGACTAAGTTAAATGTTTCGGTAAGAAAATAATAAATATTTAATATTATTTGATTAAATAATATTTAATTTTAATTTACAAGTTAATCGCATGTTGAGAAATAATAATAATGTTATTATCATTTGAAATGGGGTTTAACTAGTATTAAATAAAAAATTAAGGGTACTTGTGCAATTATTTTATTTTAACCCTAGCGATATATAAACTCAGTCATATTATTTTCTCAATAGAGACAATTCATTTATCTTGGTTGTGCACAACAGATTTAGAGAATCCTCTCAAGCCTAGAGAGATCCCTTCTCCAAGAACTCTCCTAAGAATTGAGAGCAATCCTCCTCCACCGAATCAAGGAGAACGCTTTGGAAGAATTTCTTGAAGCGATCAAATGTGGATGATTCAAGCACAAGGATCTACCATGCTAGTACCCGAAGATTCATTCGGTGACATATGGAGACTCATGGAACATGTGTGGATCACCACTAGAGGGAATCTACACTTCATTTCTACAACACAATGATGGTGGACCGCAAATCTGTCACATGATTCATCAACCAAGAAAAAATTCCAACAAAGGTAATTATTTATTTAATTAAATTAATTATAAATAATATATGATGATCCTCTCTATGGTTCCGACATAATTATCCATCATCTATTTCTTTTATTCAATTTCATGGATCATGGCATTCATCATCGTATAGATTTTGGATTGATCATCGATTATGGTAAAAAGAAAAGTTGGGCACCGCTCATCGTATGCTTCCACTGCACCCAGAACAAACAAGTGGTATCAAAGTAGTCACATAATTATTTATAATTATTTAAATATCATTGGTGATTTACACATTTGTAATTTAGTTTTTCAATTAGAGTTTAATCATTCTTTTAATATGAATTGTGATATCTTCTTCTTCCTCCTTCGTTTCTCATATATCTAATAAAAACAATTAATTTTATGATTATAATAAAATAGAGGAACTCATCTAGAGGTGCTAAGGATTCTGGCTAGATAACACATGATTACATGCCGTGTAATCAGAATTACACATCGTGTAATTGTGTTCAATGCATCAGGAATTAATTTGACAATTAATTCAAACCATGTGCATTTATTACACATGATTCATTAAATACATTACACCACGTGTTGACTAGCCAAGGTGGTGTATGATAAACCTGAGTAAATTCCATGTATCCCATGTACACGATGTGTAGTCCCTTTGAGTCAAAGACAGAGCCATGTATTTAAATACACAATCTACCTAACTGGTGACCCTATAATTCAGAGATCACACGGCATGTGGCCCATTGGACACACTGTGTACTCCAGTTTTCAAGGTATGACTTACACGCCAATCCCCTAGGCATGTGACTTATATAGATCGTAAGATCCATACACTCCATGTTCTCAAATGTACACAATGTGTACTTATACCAAATTACATAGATTTAAAATTTATTTGTTATATTATGTAAACCTTGAGACATGTTCTTACATTTGGTCATTAAATTGATAAGACATTCTATTCGATAGGTTTTTGATATATATATATATATATATATATATATATAAATGTTTAATTAATATCTGTGTAATATTTAGATCTTCATATTGTGTATGATTTGTATTATAGTTATTACTCTATATGCATTAAAGCACAACACATGACTAAAAAATCATATAATTCGTGTAATAATACACATCATGAAAGTATATGATAAGGTGTGTATTCCATATGTCACAAAAGTAAAACTATATATGAGTATAATACATGTTGGGTATATTCAAACGGGTATTCACCGTGTTGCCTCCAAGGTAAATTTATGTACATAGTTAATTTTAAATGAATTTTTTTTTAAAATTATAATGGATTAAAATATCAAGGAAATTCATATAATAATTAAGATAAAAGAATTGATTAATTAATGATGATAATTAATTGATTCGAGTGTGATTTATCTTAAATAAGAATGATTAAGAATTGAATGCTAGTTTTATTAAATGTGTAATTTTTTGCATGCATGTGGATGATCATGAGCTATACCAGACCTTTGTATGTGATTGGTTTTATTTAATTTATTATTAAATTAAATTATTAGCCTGTGTACCTTATATCCTCTTATTATGTAGGGCCTACAGGCCCATGGTTTCTTTTATATAAGCCCCCCTTTCCCCTCACTTGTGTGTGAGTAAAAGGCATATGTAAATGATGGATCTCCCAAGCTAGTGGAGGCAGTTCAAGTTCAGAGCCAATGCAAAACCAATCCAAGGAGATGCATAGGTGTACAGGTGCAAAGCTGTAACACAAACCTTAATCGGTTCAAGGTGTTTATTCCCCTAGGTCAATGGTTAGTTTATCAACTACTAGATAATCTAACCAGTTGTAAAACTCATGATCATTCCCTTTATTATTTTATTTATTTCAGGTTTCATGGTTATTTCATTATGGATGTTTTTTCATGATCACATAATTAATAAAATTAATAGGCATACAAGATAAAAATAAAATAAATTTGTTTATGAATAAATATTATCTAAAAAATGGTTAATCATTTAAGTAAATTCAATTAATATTAACAAGAATGTGATAAAGATAATAATTGGAAATTTACGCATAAAAGGATAAAATCCCTTAATAAAATATTAAGTCAGTATATCCTTCTATTACTTCATAGTTAAAATTGAACCATAGTTAAAAGTGATTGACCAACCAAAGTTGGTGTTCTTTCAATTATCGAGGAATTTTAACTTGAGATTTCAAGTTGACTTAACTAGGTTCACATCAAGGGTTGATTTCCAAAGAAGGACTTGGTGAAACTAAGAGGAAAAGGTTGAAGAAATCTAAATAAAGGATTTTAGGATTGGGGAGTCCACTCAGCATATCAAGGAATTGTGAGTTAATGTTGTTGGCATTTGGAATGCCTACTTAAAACCATTCGAGTTTCTTGACCAGCCAATGTTGGGGTAATAAGAAGGGGAATATGGATCCTTGAAACTAGGATGTACAAGAAATAAGATATTCTGAAGCTTATGGTGAGGTCTATTGGGTTTCGATAAAATAGTGGGAGACTGATAAATATAATATTTATTTATTTGTCTAAATTTTAGTAGATAAAGTACTAAAATTATACTCATTTTATTTGTAGAAATGATAATAAAAATGACATAAAACATATCATTGTGATCCATACTTGAGAAGGAAAATCTTCTCACCCACAAAAATTTAAAAGATTGGCAAAGTCTCCTACTATCATCCTTCTCCATGAAAGGAAATTATATGTGCTGGAAGAAAATTTTCCAATTGCACAATATCTCTATGAGAAAAATCTGAATGATGCTACAAATGTTCAATGTTTCATGATATTATTAATTTAAAATGATATTTTTAAGAAACATGAGGACACAGATGCTTATAACATGATGTCTCACCTTCAGGATATCTATTAAGAGAAGGCGAGACAAGAGAGGTACAAGATCTCCAATGCTTTGCTCACAACTAAGCTTGGAGAGTCTGTATCAGCTGGGCCTCATGCAATCAATATTATTGGATACAATGAATGCCTGGGAATCTTAGAGATTAAATTCCTAGATGAGTTTCATAAAAATATCATACTTTCATCACTGCCCAAGACATTCTCCAACTTTTTTGTTAATCATAATATGAGCAATAATGAGAATAGTATTTCAAAACTTCTTACTTTAATTTTCCAAGTGGATAAGGACATGGGGAATGATAAACCCATATTAATTATGGTGAATAAGAAATATAAGAAAAAGACAAAGGGAACCAAGAATTATAAACATTATAAAGCTCATGAGCATCGTCCTTCCAAGAAGAATAAGATCCAGAGATAGAGAAAGGAAAAGGCGGAAATATGTTTTTCATGTGGCAAGTCAGGACACTAGAAGAGGAGCTGATCCCATAAGCTATGGGAAGCTAAATGTGAAATATTTATCGAGTGTGATCTTTCAATATCTAAACATTATGTATTAGATATAGTTTTTGGATCTCACATCTGTATCCAAATACAAAAAACACGCAGATTTCAAAAGATTTATAGAGGAGAGGTGGATCTAAGAGCTAATAATGGTGTGAGGATGGTTGCCCTAGCCATTGATGACTACCACCTTTCATTGCCAATGAGAATAATTTTGGTTTTTAAATATTGTTATTATGTACCCACAATTACCAAAAACATAATTTCTATATCATGCCTATATACAAATGGATTTATTTTCAAGTTTTGAAATAAAAGTTATTTATTTTATCAGGACATCATATGTTATGGTATGACACATTTAAATAATGGTATTTATGTATTAAATTATGAAAACCATGTTTTAGAAATAGATAATGAATTATGATCACACGACTCATATAATACCCAGTTGTGGCATCACTATCTTGGTCATGTAAACGAGAATCATTTGACAAAGCTCTGTCAAGATGGTTATTTAGACTCTTCTGAGCTAAAACCACTTGATAGATACCATTCTTGTTTACAAGGTAAAATGACCAAACCACCATTTAGTGGATAGGGTGAAAGGGGCACAAATCTTCTAGGATTAGTACATACTGATGTGTGTGGACCATTTTCAGTAGAAGCTAGAGGTGGATATTCTTACTTCATAACTTTTACCAATGACTTGAGTAGATATGGATGTGTCTACTTAATGAGGTATAAGTCTGATTCCTTTGAGATATTTAAGGAATTCAAGAATTAAGTAGAGAATAAACTTGGTAAGAAGATAAATAAGCTTTGATCAGATCGAGGTGGTGAATATCTTAACCAAGAGTTCATAGACTTTTTACGAGAGTTTGAGATTCTATCTCAACTCAGACTACCTTATACACCATAGTGTAATAGTGTTAGTGAAAGGAGGAACCATAAATTATTAGAAATGGTAAGGTTTATGATGATTCATGAAGATATTCCCTTATCCATTTGGGGATATGAATTATAAACTACAATATACACATTAAACCGAGTTCTAACTAAATCGGAAAACATAATTCCCTTTGAGTGATGGAGTGGAAAGAAACTTTTTTTTTCACATACACGTGTATGGGGTTGTAAGGAATTTGTTAAGGCCTTATTAGGAAACAAAATAGAACCTTGGGGCATAAAGTGTATCTTTATAGGGTATCATAAGGAAATAAATGGATACTACCTACACAAACCCTCAAAAAAGAAAGTAATGGTCACTAGAAAAGTCATATTTATTAAGATGTAGCACATCCTCAGAAAGGATAGTGGGAGAAAGATTGACTTCAATGAAGTTAATGCTCAATATACAGAAGATTTGGAGTAGGAACAGGTTCCACAGGTCCCTGTGGAACAAGTAGTTCCTAAAACAAAAGTACTGCATAGGAGAATAAGAGAGATAAGAGAACCAGAGTGATATGGTTTCCTAGTCACCGAAGATGGTGACTCATTATTGGTTGATAATGATGAACATATCTCCTATAAGGAGAAATTAGAAAGCTCAGAAGCTATGATATGGAAAGAATCCATGAATTCTGAAATGGATTCCATGTATCACAACCAAGTTTGGGTTCTGGTCAATTCACCAATTGATGTAAATCCCTTTGGGTGAAAATGGGTATTCAAGATGAAACTAGACAAGGAAAGTAAAGTAAATAACTATAAAGCATGGATAGTGGATAAAGGGTTTAACAACATCAAGGAATTGACTATGATGAAAATTTTTCACTAGTTTCCATGTTTAAATCTATCATAATTCTACTTTCTATAGAATCTTACCACGACTATGATATTTGGCATATGGATGTTGAAATTGAATTTCTTAATGGAAACCTTCAAGAAGATTTATACATGACAAAACTAGAAGGGTTTGTGATTTTAGGTGATGCCAAAAATATTTTCAAGTTGTAGAGATCCATTTATGGATTGAATAAAGCATCTAGGTCATGGAACATTCAATTTTGATGAATCCATAAAAGAATTTGGTTTCATTAAGAATGAATGTGGGATATGTGTTTACAATAGGTTTAGTGGAAATGTGGTCTCTATCCTAGTATTATATGTTGATGACATATTACTTATTAGAAATGACATACCATTCTTACAGTCACTTAATGACTGGTTAAAAAAATGTTTCTCCATAAAGGACTTAGGCAAAACAGCCTATATTCTAGGGATCAAGATCATTTGTGATAGATCCAAGAAGGTTCTTGGAGAAATTCAAATTACATATATTGTAAAAATACTAAAGATATTTAGTATGGAACAATACAAGAGGGGATTGGTTCTAGTTTCACATGGTTTACATATTTCTAAGAAAATGTGTCCTAAGACACAACAATATAAATAGATAATGAGTAAGATCCTATACGCTTCAGTGATAGGATAAATCATGTATTCCATATAATATGCTAGACTTGGTGTTGCCTATGCATTGAGAATGGTAGGAAAATATCAAGCAGTTTTAGGAGAACATCATTGGACTACTGTTAAGGATATCATTAAGTATCTGAGAAGAGACGAGGATATGTTCTTGGTGTATGGAGGAGATGAGGAGCTGGTCATCAGGGTTTATATTGATGCTAGTTTTTAGATAGATCAGAATGAACTGAAATCAAAATCAGGACATGTTTTCTGTCTCAACAAAGGATCTATGAGCTAAAAGAGTTCAACGCATCCATTTGTCTTTGATTCTATAGAGGAGTTTGAATATATAGTGTCTTCTGATGTATCCAAGGAATCAGTTAGTATTAAAAACTTTGTCTAGTATCTTGATATGGAACCTATAAGTAAAGACCCTATCATATTGTATTGTGATAATACTGAAGTGGTGGATCTTATAAAAGAGACAAGGTCACACCAACAGACAAAGAACATACTCCAAAAGTATCACCTCTTGAGGGATTTATATTAGAGAGGTGAAGTTGAAGTAAGTAGATTACCCATAAAAAAGAATGTGGCATACCCCTTGACTAAAGACCTATCTCAATAGAAGCATGGGCATCATGTGAGAGTTAGTGGAATGAAGGTTGTTAGTAGTTGGCTCCAGTGCAAGTGGGATTTTATTGGATTTGGTTCCCTAGAACCAAATTATATGTACTTTATGATAAATTGTAGTCATGGATTTGAATATTAATAAACTAATTATCACATCATGATTGTTCTTATACATGACATTGTATGTGATAATTTCCTAAGAGTAACTGTCACACTAAAAGGTCATAGCAGTTCCCTGCTATGATGAGAACCTAGAAGTGTTATGACACTATTCTTGAATATATGTTCTATAGCTAGATGATATAATTTTAGGGACATATATGATACATGATATAGGGTTGGAGACTCATAAGACTTTGAGTCACCTTCTCATGGTGTACGCCTTTGGAAATATCTAGTAGGATATCATGAGAATGAGACCCACCAGTAAGAAAGTGTGGCACGCAAGTATAAGCGTCGCACAAGTGTATGTTGCACACAAGTCATATTTAAACACCATCACATCAAAATATGACAAAGTAAATAAAGTGTCGTGAAAGTGATGGAGCGGCGCACAATTGATGGAGCGGCGTGCAAGTGATAGAGCGGTGCACAAGCAGGAATAGCGCGCAAGTGTATGTGGCACGTAAGTCACCAAAATGACTATAAATAGATGAATAGCCTCCTCATTTTTCAATGATCAAAACTTAAGATAAAATTTGAGCTCTGATCACACAAGTGGTAGAAAGTGGCGCGCAAGCTGAAGTGTCATACAAGTCGGGAGTTATTCATAAGGCACGCAAGCAGAGTGGCGCGCAAACTGAGTGGTGCATAAGTAGAAGTGGCACGCAAGTTGTAAGAGACGTGTAAGTAGGGAGTTGTGTGCAATAAGTGTGTAGTGTATAAGCCAAAAGTGGAGCAAAAGTTGTGACCTATTCATAAAAGTGGCACGCAAGTAGTTAGTGGTGCGCAAGCAGGGCGGTGCACAAGCAGGGCGACACGCAAGTAGGGAGGCGCATAAGCAGGGAGGTGCGCAAGTAGGGAGTGGTGCACAAGCTGTTTGAACCAGGAGGTTCTTACCAGCTTCTGGGTAGGAAAGTGAAAAATTGTTTTTAAATATTTGATTTGTTAAACTTCATTAAGAATCACAGAGACATTACATTACCCTATTTATTCTAAGAGGGAGCACACACACTATTGGATTGTTTTCAAAGTGCTACATGAGTGTAAGGGTATATCCTACTCATTGTATTCCACATAAAAGGATTGTTTTCTAGTGGATTTTGTGGTACTGGATTGTTTCTGTACCATACCAAGGACGTAGCTAATCTTGTTGAGTAGTGAACCTTATACATCTTGTGTTCCTATGGTTGTGTGTGTTCAGTAGGGAATAAAATCTTTAATAGGAGGCGAAGGTTGTTTCAAAAAGAATGAAACATAAAAAGAAAATTGATATCACTGATTCAACCCCTCCCCCTCTCAGTGATACTTGGATCCTAACTAAGAAATACAATTGATATTAGAGGAAGTTTGCCTTCATTTGTTCTTTGCTGAAGTTTTGAAGAGAAGCTGTGATGGAAAATCTGAATTGCGTGAACAGTAAGGGGATTATGATATTTGATGGAAAAAATTATCATATCTAGAAAGATAGAATGAGGCCTTATCTTATGTCTCTTGGGTATGAAGTTCTTTAAACTACATCTGATGGATTTCCTTCTATTGATGGAAATGTTCCTTTTACACCTTCCGATAAGAATAATATTGAGAATGATGAAAGAGATAAAAATGCATTACTCTCATCTCTTTCTAAGAGTGAGTTTTTAAGAGTGAAAGGTGTCTCTATAGCTAAAGGCATATGGGATAAGTTAAAGAACATTTATGAAGGAAATACAAAAGAGAAGAAGGAAAAACTACAAATCTGGAGGCTGAAGTATAAAGACTTGAAAATGGGAGAATCTGAATCTATTGGGGACTTTTTTACCAAGATAAATGACATTTTTAGTACAATCAGATGTCTTGGTAAAATGTTGGAGGATTATACAGTTTTTGAAAAGATCTTGAGAATTCTACCTGAAAATTTTGATGCTAAAGTGTCTCTATTAGAAGATAGAGACCCTGAAACATGATCTCTAAATGATTTTCATAGCACTCTCATTACTTATGAAATGAGAAGGGAGAAGAATATGAAGAGAAAAACAAAAGATGATAGAGAAATGTCATTCAAGGCTACAAAGAGAGAGAAGTCAAATAAGACTCTTATTGAAGATGATGCTGGTGAATCTGATTCTGAAGATGAGGTATGTAAAAATTTTGATGAAATTTTATCCTTGTTTTCTAAGAATGTGAAAAGAGGTATAGGTGAATACAAGGGTAAACTTCCCTTGAATTTTTTTGAGTCTGGAGCTGTTGGTCACTTTGCGGATAACTATCCTCAAAATAATAAAGAAGAAGATAGTGATGATGATGACAGGTGGCCAAGAAGGTCATGGAAGAAACAACCTGACAAAGATAAATATTTTTCAAAGGGGAAGGATAAAAAGTTATTCAAATAAAAAATAAAGATGATGAAGAAGAAGATAGCAAATCTGAATCTAAGAAATAATTTGATGAAAAATCTATAGAGAATACCTTTATTGTAATAGTGAATAATGAAGATTACAGGAGCAAAAGTTTTGAAGAAGAATAAACTCAACTTGAATATCATTTGAAAGAAGAGTTGAAAGAATGTTTGAGGAAGATCAGAAGTCTTGAGAATGAAAAAAATAAGTTGATAAATGAAAACTCCACATTAAACAATCAAGAAGGTTTTCCTAATGAGAAAATCAAGATGGAAAAGGAGATTAATGATCTGAAGAATTCTCTTGAGAATGTAAAGAATCATAATGATTATCTTGAAGTAAAGCTAAAGGAAAAAGAAGAAGAGTTGGAACATGTCCAACAAAAACTTTCTAAATATAAATAAATAAATATCAGTTTCAAAAAATCCATCTCAGAAGTTGGTGAAAGTTCTAGTAAGAATGAACCAAAGAAGGATCCAAAAAAGTTACCTTCAAAGTTTGAGAGGAAATATGGAATTGGTTCTGATAAGAACAAAGCTGGAAAGGCTATATATGTGGCCAAAGTCAGCAATACTGAAAAATCAGAAGTACATAAAAATCCTGAGTCCAGAAAGATTTCTAATACTTATGGCACTGATAAATCTGAATAGAAATATGAGTTGAAGAAGAAAGTTGAGATTTAAAACAGGAAGGTTACTGGTCAGCAATGTTCTATTAAGAAGGTTGTTGAGAAGCATGTTCACAACTCCAGTTAGTATAGAAGTTTTAGAGGGAAATATTCATTCTATGGTTACTACTGGTATTGTGGTGTATTCAGACACACTGAAAACATGTGTTGGTTCAATCAACAACATTATTACTATTACACAAGTTATAGAAGAAAAGGTTTAATGGGGAGTCAATCCTCTCAAAAAGGGAATTATGAGAAGGAAGTTTAGAAGAAATCTGAGAAGGCTGGTGTGAAAGTTTAAAATAGGTTCCAACCACTGGAAACTATTTGTGAAATATGTGAACATCATGGGCATCTTTCTAAGGGATGTATTGTTTTGTTTCCATCACAACAAAATATTCATAACAAATATCAGAATTTAGAGGTAAAGAATAAAAAGGAAGAAAAAAAATCTCTTGTTGTTGAAACTGCCTTGAAATCTACAAAATGAGAACATCTATAGATTCTTGATAGTGGGTTTTCTTCACAAATGACATGAGACTTAAATTTTCTGAATAATGTGAAAGACTTCAAACAAGGAAAAATTACATTTGGAAATGATGAATCTCTGAGGATCAAAGGTGTTGGATCGGCCATCATCAGGAAAGAAAAAATGAAATCTAGGAAAACATTATATGTTGATGGGTTGCAACATAATCTACTGAGTGTTTCATAACTCTGTAATGAGGGAAAAAAATTTATATTCAGAAAATATTGGTTTATTTTGAAAAGTGAAAATGATGGAAAGGTAGTTACAAGAGGACAACATACAAAAGGGAACTTGTTCTAAGTTAGTGAAGTATAAAACTCTTGTTACATGGGCATGGTGGATGAAAATCAGTTATGACATAAAAGGCCAGAACATATGTGTTAGAGAAACATGTTCAAGTTATCAATGCGAGATAGTGTCCGAGATATGCCTGATTTATCAAGAAGAATACATTGGTGTTGCACTATTTGTGAAAAAGGGAAGATTACAAACTCTATGAATAAGAGAGTTGAAATTTGTTCAAAACAACCCCTGGAACTTATACATTCTGATATCTATGGACCAATGAGAAAGCAATCAAAAAATTAAGATAAGTACTTCATTACTTTCATTAATGACTTTACTCACATTACTTGTGTTATGTATATGAGATATATGTCAGATGCTCTGAAAATGTTTAATAATTTCAGGAGGAAAGCAGAGAAGGAATGTGAGTATTCAGTGAAGAAGTTAAAAAATTATAATGGTAAAGAGTATAATAATTAATAGTTTGAAAGTTACCTTTAGAATCATGGAATTAGGCATGAGTTCAGTTCACCATACACACCTCAACAAAATGGGGTTTCTGAAAGGAAGAATAGAAGTCTGGTTGAAATGGGGAGAACTATGCTACTTGAACATGGTCTCTCTCATTTTTATTGGAGGTAATCCATGAGTACTACAGTGTATATTCAGAATTGATATTTCTATAGGAAACATTCATATATGACTCCATATAAAATGTTTTATGAAAAAAATACAAGTTTGAAAAACTTAAGATTTTTTGGGAGTCCATGCATCATAAAGAAAAAGGGTGGAAACCTTGAGAAGTTTGAACAAAGTGGAGATGATGGAATTTTTCTTGGCTATTCTCTAGAAGGAAGAGGATGAAAATGTTTCAACAAAGAAATGGGAAGAATCATCAATTCTTCTGATGTGAAAGTTTTTGAAAATGTTGAGAAAGAAAATAAAACTTTTGCCGATGTAGAAGTTGAGCAGGATAAAGAATGTATTGTTAACGATTCTGATAATGCTACCAACCATGGTAATCCTAGTCAAGAAGAAGAATTATACTCAGCAATTTCAATTGATGAGGATGAAATTTGAACAGCTCATCCTAGGATGAGGAAGCAAGTGGAGACTCATAACATTATTGGTGATAAACATCAGAGGGTTCAAACAAGAAGAACAACAAATGATGTTACACATAATTCTTTGTATTCAAAAGTGATGCCAAATAATGTGAATGAATCTTATGAGTATCCAAAATGGGTTTAGGCTATGAATGAAGAGCTTGATCAAATAGAAAAGAATGATATTTGGGAACTCATACCCAAGACAGATGAAAAAAATTTTATTGGTACAAAATGGGTTTTCAGGAACAAGCTGAATGAAGAAGGCGAAGTGATAAGGAACAAGGAAAGATTAGTGTTCAAAGGTTACTAACAAATTGAAGGTGTTGATTTTGATGAGACTTTTTCTCCAGTGGCTAGATTGGAAACAATTAGAACATTTCTTGCTATTGCTTCACAATGAGGTTACAAACTTTGTCAAATGGATGTGAAGTCCGCATTTCTTTATGGAATTCTTGATGAAGAAGTTTACATTGAACAACCTTGTGGATTTTTTGTTGAGAAACATGAAAGTTATGTGTGTAAGATGAAGAAAGCCTTGTATGGGATAAAACAAGTTCCAAGGGTGTGGTATTCCAAACTGGATACTTGCTTAAGGAAGAGGAGTTTCAAGAAAGGAAGAGTTGACAACAATCTTTACATCAAGGAATGCCAGGAGTCTTCTCTCATTGTAATTGTTTATGTTGATGACATTATATTTCCTGGAAATGATGAAAGATTTTTTAAAATATTTTTTGAAGAGATGAAGATGTTGTTTGAGATTTCCATGCTGGGAGAAATGGAATACTTTCTTTGGTTACAAATCTTACAGAAAAAGAAACACATTTTTATTTCTCAAGAGAAGTATGCTAAGGAACTTCTAAAGAAGTTTGGCATGGAAAATTTGAAACTAGTTTCCACACTAATTTCAGTGGGAACCAAGTTGTCTAAAGATGAAAAAGGCCAAGAAGTTGATCATAAAGAGTTTCGAAAGCTGATTGAAAGTTTTTTGTATTTGATTACCTCAAGACCCAACATTGTCTATGCTTCTACCTTATGCGCAAGGTTTTAGAGTGATCCTAAAGAATCACATTTAATTATTGGAAAGAGGATTCTTAGATATATCAAAAGCATAAAAAATTTTAGAATCAGGTATGATGGCATAGAAAATATTGATTTGTTTGGGTATTCAAATGCTGATTAGGAAGGAAATGTTGATGATAGAAGATCCACATATGGTGGAGTTTTCTTTCTTGGGAAAAGTTGTGTTAGTTGGCATATAAAGAAACATAATTCAGTAACTCTTAGCATAGATGAAGCTAAGTGTTTTTCTACCACTCAAGATGCTACCCAACTTATGTGGATGAAGACTCAATTGGAAGATCTACTTATTGAAGTGAATCTACCCTTACTCTTGGGATTTGATGATTAGAATGCAATCAAAGTTTCAAGGAATCCGATACAACATTCTATTTCAAAACATATTGATATAAAGTACCACTTCATCAAATAGTAGGTGGAGAAGAATGAATTAAAGCTAGAGTACATTCCTACATTGGAACAAGTTTCTAACATATTCACAAAACCTTTACTGAAGGAACCATTTACTAAAATGAGGTTGAACATGGGTGTCCAACCTCCTTCTCATCAAGGTTGAGGTATGTGTGTATATTACCTATCTCTTATTACCTTTGTATAGTGTTGTCAAGGGGGATAATTGTTTCATAAATCTATCCTTATGTTTGCATGCATAAAGGGGGAGTTGTGGGTAAGATGTGAATTCAACATGTAAGTGTGTGAACTATTCTAACAATTTTTTGGAGTGTTTGTAGGAAAAAAATTGTTTTTGTCTACTAGGAGTTAAAGCTATGGAATAAGGTTAAGAAGAAAAAGAAGATGGGCATGTTTTGTAGAAGGATGGAGAAGAATGTTGTAGATGATTCATAGTCACTACTTTTAGACAACATGGTTTTTCTGTCAATAATTCATATTTCCTACAATGAGTTAGCTCACGTAGGCTTAGAATTGTTGATGAGTAATCCATTTCTTGAGATTAAAAAGTTTAGTGATTTATGAATCTTTGTTAAAAACAAAATCCAAAGGGGGGGATTGTTAGGACTAAGCTGATTATGAAGAATATTCTTCTCAGGTATTGTCTTTTGTTGTCAAGGAAGTTTGAGAATAATGGAAATCACTTCACTTTGTAGAAGTGGTTGATGGAAGATAGGGAAGTTACAATAATTCCCATGGGAACTATGAAGATGCTTTATTTTTTTTTTATTTCACAAATATCATAAGTTTAGAGAACTTGTGATGAAAGCCTTATGAAGGATAGGGGATTAAAGAAGTGTTTTTGGAAAAGGAAAGAAAGTGGCACACAAGTCAAAGAGTGGAGGGCAAGTGTGGCACGCAAGTATAAGTGGTGCGCAAGTGTATGTTGTGTGTAAGTAATATTTCAAGATCATCACATCAAAATATGACAAAGGAAAGAAAGTGGCGCACAAGTCAAGAAGTGGCGTGCAAGTGTGGCGTACAAGTATAAGTGGCGCACAAGTGTATGTTGCGTGCAAGTCATATTTCAACATCATCACATCAAAATATAACAAAGGAAAGAAAGTGGAATGCAAGTGATGGAGTGGCGTGCAAGTGATGGAACGGTGTGCAAGTGATAGAGTGGTTCACAAGCAGGAATATCATGCAAGTGTATGTAGTGCGCAAGTCAACAAAATTCCTATAAATAGACAACTAGCCTCCTCATTTTTCAATGCTCAACACTTAAGATAAAATTTGAGCTCTGATCATGAAAGTGGTATAAAGTGGCATGCAAGTTTAAGTGTCATTCAATTCAGGAGTTATTCATAAGATGCGCAAGTAGAGTGGCATGCAAATAGAGTGGCGTGCAAGTAGAAGTGGCACACAAGTTATAAGAGGTGTGCAAGCAGGGAGTTGTGTGCAAGAAGTGTGCAGTGTATAATCCAAAAGTGGTGCGCAAGTTATGAGTTGTGCACAGAAGTGGCATGCAAGTATTTAGTGGCGTTAAAGTAGGGTGGCACACAAGTAGGGAGGTGTGCAAGTAGAGAGGCGCACAAGTAGGGAGTGGCGCGCAAGCTGTTTGCACTATGAGGTTCTTACCAACTTCTAGGTAGGAAAGTGAAGATTTTTTTTTGAAATATTTGATTTGTGAAAGTTCATTAAGAAGCACAGAGACATTACATTACCCTATTTGTTCTAAGAGGTAAAATACACACTATTGTATTGTTTTCAAAGTGCTACAAGGGTGTAAGGGAATATCCTACTCATTGTATTACACATCAAAGGATTGTTTTCTAGTAGATTATGTGGTACTGGATTGTTTTCATACCATACCAAGGATGTAGCTACTCTTGTTTAGTAGTGAACCTTGTAAATATTATGTTCATGTGGTCGTGTGTGTTCACTATGGAATAAACTCTTTAGAAATAGGTGAAGGTTGTTTCAAAAATAAGGAAATATAAAAAGAAAATTGATATCACTGATTCACCCCCTCCCCCTCTTAGTGATACTTGGATCCTGGCTGGGAATTACAAGGCCCTTTTATGGAAATGATATAGCCGAAATAAATCAATAGCCATGGTGTTCTATATGCAAGTTCAATTTACAGGAAGTTAAAGAAAGAGACATCGATCATATGGGTTGACAGCACCAACATGCAACCTGCTTGATTTGAGATATCATGATAAAGAGATTATATTACATAGTAAGCATCCATATGAGGTATCATGTCGTTGTGACATTAACTTCTTTTTCTATGGGTACCTTGGCATGTTACTAGATGTTAACCTTAGACTTTAGGCTACTTCACCTAATTCCACTGAGAAAGAGGCCTAGAGGTTCATACACTAAGTGTATCCAGAATCTCAATTAAATTATATATTATCATTTATTATTTAACAAGTTGAATAAATATTATTACTGCACGTGTTTTAATAATTATTCATTCACGATTGATCTTATTTATTCTGTCACTAGTTATTCAAGAGAATAAAATGTCAGTGAAATATTCAATAAATATTTATTTTATATTTAGTGAATATAATATTTATTTATTTATCGGTGAATAATGAAATGATATTTATTTAATAAATAAATATTAATTATTCAAGGCCCTATAAATATTATAGAGGAATGATGGACCAAGTTAAATGGTATGATGATAAAATAATAAATATTTAATATTATTTGATTAAATAATATTTAATTTTAATTCATCAGTTAAGCGCATGTCAAGAAATAATAATAATGTTATTATTATTTAACATGGGGTTTCTCTAATATTAAATAAATAATTAAGGGCACTTGTGCAATTATTTTATTTTAACCCTAGTGATATATAAACCCAGTTATGTTATTTTCTCATTATAGCCAATTCATTTGTCTTGGTTATGCACAATAGATTTATAGAATCCTCTCAATCCTAGAGATATCCCTTCTCCTAGAACACTCCCAAGAATGGAGAGCAATCCTCCTCCACCAGATCAAGGAGAATGCTTTGGAAGTGGTCTTGAAGTGATCAAATGTGGACAATATAAGCGCAAAGATATGCCATACTAGCACCTGGAGATTCCTTTATAAATGTTTAGAGATTCATGAAACACGTGTGGATCACTACTAGAGAAAATATACACTTGGTTTCTACAATGAAACAATGGTGGAACACATATCTATCATCAGATTCATAAATGAAGAAATAATTCCAACAAAGGCAATTCTTTATTTAATTAAATTAATTATAAATAATATTTGATGATCCTCTCTCTGGTTCTGATGTAATTATCCATTTTCCATTTCTTTGATTGAATTTTGTGGATCATGACATTCATCATCATATAGATCTCAGATTGATCATCAATTATGAAAAAAAGAAAAGTTGGGAACCACCCATCGCACGCTTCCACTGCACCCAGAACCTACAAAAAATAATCATCCTGACAATGGTATTTATGATTTAATGATGAAATTACATCATTTGGTTTTTAAGAAAACATTACAAATCAATGTATATACTATAAGGTCAGTGGAAGTAAAATATGTTTTATTTTTTTATATGTAGATGACATTTTACTTTCCACTAATAATAAGGGTTTTCTATATGAGGCTAACTAGTTTCTCTCAAAATTTTTTGACATGAAATATATGGGTAATGAATCCTATGTCATTGGATTAAAGATTCATAAGGATAGGTTGAGAGGTGTTCTAGTCTTGTCTCAATAAACCTATATTAATAAAGTATTAGAGTGATTTCTTATGAAAGTATGTGCACAAATTAAAACACCCCTTGTTAAGAGTGATAAATTAAACACAAAAGAAGTCCTAAAAATGATTTTGAAAGATAACAAATGAAATCCATCTTGTTTTATTTTTCTCTTAGTAGTTTAATGTATGCTCAGATCTGTATGAGGCATGACATTACATTTATAGTTATAATGTTGGGGAAATATTAGAGTGATCTGAGTATAGACCATTAGAAGTCTATGAAGAAGGTATTAAGGTACCTTAAGGGGACTAAAGAATACATGCTTATATAGAAATTCACTCAAAATTTAGAAGTCATTGGATACTTAGATGCAAACTTTGTTGGTTACATTGATTCATGAAAAATCAACTTCAGGATATGTATTTATGATAGCTGGAGGAGCCGTGTCATGGAGAAGTATCAAACAGACACTAATAGAGAATTTTACTATTGAAGATGAGTTCCTTTCATGTTTTGAGGCCACTTCACATGGTGTATGGATACTGAGTTTTATTTTGGGCCTTAAAGTTATGGATTATCTTTCTAGGCCATTGATTATATATTGTAAAAATTAGGTTGTTGTCTTTATGGATAAGAATAAAAAAAAGTATAAGTCGAAGTAAGCACATCGACATTAAATACTTATCCATAAGGGAACATGTTAAATATAAAAAGGTGTTCATTCGGCACATCAACACCAAATTGATGATTGCAGATCCTTTAACTAAAGGCATGCCTCCATTTAAATTCAAGGATCATGTAATATGTATGGGATTAAATTCAACATTATAAATTTGTTTAATTTTATTTGAAAATCTATATATTTAAGTATTTATCTCTTCAATTTAAGTGTACAAATTCTTTACTTGAGAAATATTTTTTGGAGCTATAGAATAAAACCATACAGTTAAGGTTTGTTCACATGGAGAATAAACCATGTGGTTAAGGTTTATTCATATTTTTATTTAAAGATACATGATATATTGTGATACATGGAAGGTAATACTAGTTATTTTGTGGAAATACCACTATGATCCATGTATCATGTTTCTTTTTAAAGAGGGAGATTGAATTCATTCACATTAATTGGTTTGGACCAAGTGGGAGAATGTAATAAATGGTCCATCAATTAATTAATAATGTAATAAATTATGGTCCAATAAATTATATCATCTAAATATTAATACAGTATGTTATGATAAATACAATAATTTATCATATATGCATTTAATGTATTAAATTCAGTTTGAATAATTTATTTATTATTTGATGGTAATCAATCCCCATACATTAATAATCATTGTCAGCAAAGTAAATTGTGGTTGATTCTTTATACCATAACCCCCTATAAATATAACCCCCTTACACTCCGCAGATTAAGGAAACATACACCATCAACATCCCTGTGAAAAGTGTAAAAGGTATTCTGGTTTTGATTCAACAATTTCCTAGATTTTTCAATGGTTGGAGGTAAGTGAAAGGTTCCTTTTATTAAATAAATTTTATGATTCTAGAATTTAAACATTCTATAAAATTTCTTACAGATATTTACTTGGAACAATTGCAAAAGATTCTTTTCATTTAAGAAGAATCCCTGTTGAGAGATGTGGATATAGCTTTGCAATTTGATACTGAGATTAATATCATTGAGGTAAAGGCACAAAAAAACTCCTTCTTACATGTCAAAAAGAAAAGTCAACAATTCAAGAATAAATGTAATCCTTCCAAGAAGAAAGGAGAATGCTTTGTCTATGGAAAACTAGGGAATTTTTTAAGGGAATGTCACTATCAAAAGAAAGTAGATAAACCTACTGAAAATATTTTTAACAAAGATAATATAATTGAAATTATATCCGAAGTCAATATGAATTTGATGAAGATGATATGCTGGTTTGATTTTAGAGTAATAATGCATGTGTGCAAGGATCATTCGATGTTAAAAACATTTGATGATTGTACTATCATGAAGAAAGTACACCTTGGAAATAATGCATGCATTAATGTGAGTGGAAAAGGAAATGTGGTGATAGACATTACTTTTGGGAATAAGTTGACTCTTCTTAATGTATTATATGTACCCAAAACTTGAAAGAATTTAGTTTCTATCAATCTTCTTTGTAAGAAGGGATTTTAGGTTTCATTCAAATCTTACAAGGTTATCTTGCCAAAGGGAGACATGTTTATGGGGAAAGGGTACTCAAATGATGGTATGTATCAATCATCCATTAATAATATGATTGAATATTATACTTACTTGATTGAGTCCTATAATTTATGGCATGATCATTTAACACATGTTAATTATAATTCATTAAAAGCAATGAAGAAGTTAAACTTAATTAACTTTGGAAATGAATTTAATAAATGTGAAACATGCGTCGAATCTAAAATAGTTAATAAGCCTTTTCATAGTGTTGAAATAAATTCAGCTATATTAGAATTAGCACATTCTTATATTTTTGAAATAAATGGTTTATTAACTTGTGGAGGAAAAAATATTTTATTATTTTTTGATGACTGTTTTAGATATTTACATATATATATTTTCTTAAAATAAAGGATAAAACCTTTAATATGTTTAAGAAGTATAAAGGAGGATTTAAAAACTAATTAAACAAAAATATTAAATTATTACACTCAGATAGAGGTGTTGTGTAATTTATGAATGATTTTAATGAATTCTGTGAAGAAAATGGAATAATTCATCAAAGTACTTCTCCTTACACACTTGAACAAAATTGATTAGCTGTAAGGAAAAATTGTACTTCAGTATAAATAGTAAATTGCATGATTAATAAATCTAAGTTACCATTAAATTTATGGGGTGAATCTTTATTGGTTGCATGTCATATTCATAATAGGATTTCCTCTAGGAAAACTAAGTTATCCCCTTATGAAATTTGGAGAGGCAGAAGACATGATATTTCTTATTTTAAAGTGTGGGGGTGTTTAGCTTACTATAGAGTTCATGATCCTAAAATAACTGAAATTGAACCTAGATCAATTAAATGTGTTTTTGTTGGATATGTAGAAAATAAAAAATCATATAGAATTATGGATTTGGGAGCTAATATAATCAAGGGATGTAGATTTTTTTGAAAATAAGTTTTATAAAGATGACGTGGATGAAGTTATTTCTCATACCCCTATCTTGTGTACTTCATCTATTTTAAATACAATAGTAGAAAATAATTATGATTCTCGAGTTAAACCTAAACGAAGTATATGAATTAAGAAGGAGAAACATCTATATTCAGATTTTATTTCTCATGATTCCATAGTTTTTCTTGCCGAGGGAGATCAAAATAATCATCTTTTGAATAAGTATCTTGTAGTATTGACTATAAAATATGACCCAAATACATATACAAAATCTATGACTTCTAGAGATGTTTCTTTCTGGAAATAAGAAATTAATGATGAAATCAATTCCATTATGGGGAATAAAACTTGGGTTATTATGGATTTACCAAGAGGTTCAAAACATATTGGTTGAAATGGGTTTTCAAAAAAAAATATGATTCCAATGGTAACATTCAAGATTTTAAAGATAGATTGGTTACTAAATGTTTCAGACAAAAAGAAGGGGTTTATTATTTTGATACTTATGCTCCTGTATCACAAATTACTTCAATAAGGATTTTATTTACTATAGCTTCAATTAATCATTTTTATGTCCATCAGATGAATGTAAAAATTGCTTTTTTAAATGGATACTTAAATGAAGATATTTACATGGAACAACCATAAGGGTTTTTTACAAGGTAATGAAAAGAAATTATATAAACTAGTTAAATCTATTTATGGCCTTAAACAAGCTCTGAAGTAATGACATGATAAATTCGATTATATTATTTTATGTAATGAATTTACTCATAATAATGTAGATAAATGTGTTTATTCAAAGTTTAAAAGAGAATATGGAGTTATTGTGTGTCTATATGTGGATGATATGTTAATTTTTGGAACCATTATGATTGGTGTAATTGAGAAAAAGAATTACTTATCTTATATATTTAAAATGAAGGATCTTAGAATAGTTGAAACTTTTTTCGGTATTAAAGTTAGAAAACATAGTGGGGGTTATTATTTTATTAAGTCTCATTACATAGAAAAAATATTAAATAAATTTGATCATCTTGGTTTCAAGAATTACAATACTCCATTTGATTATAGTGTTAAACTATTTATAAATATGGGTAGAGGTGTAACACAACTTGAGTATGCTAGTGCAATTGGTTCTTTAATGTATGTAATGAATTGTACTAGACCTAATATTTCTTTTTTAGTATGTAAAATGAGTAGATATACTAGTAATCATGGTATGGATCATTAGAGATGTATAATGAGAATTTTTGGATAATTAAGAAATACAAAATATTTATTTTTATACTTAAATGATTATCTAGATATATTAGAAGGATACACCAATGAAAGTTGGATTACTAGTATTGGTGATAACCAATCCACATATGGATGGTTTTTTACTCTTGTAGGTTATGTTGTTTCTTGGGTGATTAAGAAACAAACATGTATTTCACATTAGACCATGGAGTCGGAGTTTATCGTCTTAACAATATGTGGAAAAGAAGATGAATAGACTAGGAATATATTATTAGATATTAGATTATGGCCTAGTCTGATGCCTCATATATCTATCAGTTGTGATAGTGAAGTAACTTTATCAGGGGTGTATTATTTCAAGTACAATGGTAATTATAGGCATATAAGTTTAAGACATGATTATGTGAGGCAATTTTTATAATATGGTACCATAACAATTGTCTATGTGAGATCGTGTAAAAACCTTATAGATCCATTTAAAAAATCTCTAATGAGAGAAACAATTCATGAAACTAATAAATATATGGGATTAAAACCCATAGAATAAATCATTTATGTAATTTAAACCTAACACTCTATTTAGATCATAATCATAGTGTTTAATGGGTAAAAAAAGTTACGAAGATGATTGTTGATATTGAAAATTATAACCCCAAACTATTTGGTGCCAATATCGTCTATTATGACTAGAGGTTGAGTTATAAACTCTTAAAAAATATTAAGACTCGATGATTTATGTGTTCTAATAATGGAATCACATTGTAATATTTTTCCTATGTGAACTTAGAAGTAGTGTCGCTTCTTATAGGAGTTAATGGGTTTACTCCTTAGAGATTTCATGAAAAGGAAATAAGCACATAGCCATAAAAGTGCTACAAAATATAACATTGGATGGAAGGATCATTATATTTATGATATATCTGTTTTATCTTTAAGATTAACAAGTTTAATGTTTTAACAACTTGTAAATCTAATATTACATTGAGATATTGATACTAATTAAAGGTTTAAATCGAAAGATACCTTTATTATGTATAATGATTCACTTGTGATCCAGAGAGTTAATATTTTTGAATAAAAGTGAGGGATTGTTATTAATTTTACTCATAAATAATAATAAGAGAATAAGATGTTTTTATTGGTCAAATATTTTTTATTTGGATCGATGATTTGGAAATTTTTTGGGAATCCCACATTGGAAATGTGGGTAGAATTCCCAAAGATCCTCCCTTATAAAAAGAGGATTTAGTAATTGGAATTTTCTTAATATATATATATATATATATATATATATATATATATTCCTAAATGCCTTTAAAGTGTTTAAAAATTTATATACTTAGTTAAATGTTTAGTTATATATATATACACAACAAAACAAAACAAAAAAATAAAAATAAAACAAAATAAAATATTTTATAAAAACGGCTAAAAACATGATTAGTCGTAACAGTTAGATTTCAAATTTTTGAAATCCGAATGGGTGTCCACCCCCAAAAGTTGTCCCGTTTTAGTCGAACTAAGATGTTCTTTGACTGAAATGGTGAGATCAAACTGATGCGATTCATACCGATTTTTATCTATAAATAAGTGACGATGATAATGATTATTAGTATTAATTATTCTTCATTCAAAGAAATTATCCAGATATTTTTCCCAAAATCAGTGTTGTGGGGTAGTCAATAATTGGTGTTCGATTTTCCCCAAATCTGGGTGAAATCCTCGAGGGAAACTTCCACCAAGATCCCTATGCCATCAAAGTGGGTGTAGATCAAACCCTTTTGGACAATGAATTAATTCATGCATTGAGATTCAATCTATCTTCTCAATATGCCTAACTATTTTCCAACATATATAATGTCAATTAAACTCACCACAATAGAACACAATGAAAGGAAATAAAACTGTAGTGAACACACAAACTCAGATACTTGACCCTACGACCTACCCCCAACCTAAACCACATATTTAAGTTATAATGTGCATTATGTTTACATGATATATGCATTATATAAATTCATATTTCAGTTATATTATGTTATATGAATTATATTTAAGTTTTACATGTGTTAAATAAAGTTATATTCATCATATCACATTTTTTTTGTTAAATACGTGTCATATTTATGTTAATACGTGTGATATTCACATTATATATGATGGGTTTTTTGATTATCATATGATCATATGTATTGGAAGATAACCCAAACATTGAAAAATCTATCTTTTTGAACTAAAAAGTAAATAAATCTGTAAAACAAAATACTTGAAAAATGCCTGCAATAACAATATTCCTCTTCATTGGTGAAGGAGAATGCTTGATGAAGATCATGAAGTAGTGAACAAAAACACCCTGCTTCTGAGGGGGTACACTGGACAATGGATCCGTGATTGTTTTGCGAGGATTCCTGAATACTGAAGGGGTTCTAGTACCTTCATCTTAGATGATAGAAAATGGTAAGGGAGGAAGAGAAAACTGAGATGCTTTCTCACAATTGGATTATATCAATAGGAGGGATCATATTCCTTTATATATCCATCCATGATGTGTTTCATTAAATGAAACATGTCAACCATATTTATGTGTCCTTATATATTTATTCCCATTTACCTTAATTCATTGAATAATATTCAATTAATATTGAAGTCATTCAATCCATTCATAACAGATTGTAGCTAATAATAAAATAGTTCATGATAAATAAATATAAACCGTATAAATATTTATTATCGCATGTATTTAATACATGCATAATAATACCTGCATCTGATGCATGTATTAAGTATATAATTATATAATATCATTATATATATATATATATTAGTGCATATCCAATAATCCCCCACTTGCACTAAAACCTCATAAGGACTTTATGCATAACTTCACATCTATTTGTGAATCCATTTAAACTCTTTCGGATATGGTTTTTCATTAATCTCTCTTAATTTTGAACAAAAACTTTGTTCAAAATTTTATCCTTATCCAAGGGCCAAATTGTGTGACCCTGTGGGCCTTATCATCATTGAAAACAGCTATGATATATCTATTTTATAGATGTAAGCAAAGACCGACCTCTAAAAAAACATCAGTACTACTCAAGCTACTAAGGGGTTTGGTGTGATATCCATCAAACATACTCATATATCTATATGAATATGTTTTCCATAAGATGTATCATATACATCATATGTATCTTATATAATCTCTTTGTCCATGACATTGAGCGACCACTAGACATGGAACATTTCAATCTAGTATGTGACTCTCATAATTTTCTAGATTATCCAAAAAATACCGACCAAGGGGATGAATATATCACATTTCATTCATCTATCTAATAATAACATCACATATCACTTATCCAAGTAGTTTAACACATCATATGTGAAACAAATAAGAATTCCTATGCATTTCCTCAGTCTAATTCAAACAAGGACCAAATGTTTTTTCTTTTCATACAAGTATACAAATCCCATATTGGTTGTACTCTAATTGAAAACATGATCAAAAGCATACCCAACCACCCATGTATTAGCTAAGTTCATATATTGACTTGTGTAAGTAGGGTATCAAATTATGAAGGTTTTCATACTATATCTCTCTCCAACCTCAGGTAATAAGGATTGATAATAAGTATATACACCTAAGTACATCCATGATAGTATGAAATTACATGAGATATACTATATTAGATCAGCACAATTAAAAAGTATCTACTTATTATCTCAAGAAAATATTCTTCAATATCTCATATACAAACCTTTGAAATGGTTGTAATAATATATTCAATACAAACTTTACACATCATCACAACCTATTAAACTCCTTTATGATAATTGGTTAGTGATAACTCAATTTTTTTACTTTGAGGGGATATTTATCATTCAACCATTCTTGTAAAATAATTTTCAACACACACGAATGGTGGATAAATGAAGATTTCCTTTATTATAGTTACATGATATCTTTACAACCATTACAACCAATCTCTTAAGTGGTAAACACATAGATATATAACATGACCCTCATGTGGTTGCTGTAGTAATGGATTTTGAACATTACATCCAAATACAATTCTCGTCACATATCTATATGAATATCTAATAAAATAATCCCACTAACCTCTTAATGAGTAACATTTATGAAGCAAGATAGTTTGAATAATGGCGAAACTTTGGAATCATATTCCTTAAGTTTAACTCTTTGAACTTATATTCATACTCTTTAACTTCATATCATCAAATGTTATAATGTTTTCTTTTTTTTCTACTTAGAATACTTTCCAAGTACATTATCATTATCCTTGCAACCATTTCCATCAAAAATTTTCCTTTAAATATTTTTTAAATAATATAATTGTTTACATAATCACTTTACCAACATATCCTAAACAATTTTAGTATAAATTGATATAAACTTTGTTATGGTAACTAATGTAACTTTTTTAATTTTTATTTATCTCCATACCCTAAACTCTTTTTAGGATAAATTTATAACACTTTTTTATAGTAACTAATGAAACTCTTTACATTTTTCTTTATTGCTATGCACTAAAAACTTTTAGAATATAAAGTGTAATACTTTGAGTATTAACTGGTATAATCCTTTATTTAGTAGTGATGATTACTTGTTATGGTAACTAAATGTAAACCTTTACATTTTTATTTACCATGATATCCTAAACTCTTTTATGATATTAAGTGAATTTCACTTTATCATAGTAACTAATGTAACGATTTTCATTTTTCATTACTATCATATCCTAAAATTATTTTAGGATATCAAGTGTAATTAATTTTCTTATAATAACTAAATATAACTCTTTATATTTATTCATCATCATATATATTAAAATTTTAGGAAATTCAGTGAAGAATCACTATAATCTTAGATTGGTATTATCCTTTAGTTAATAGTAATATTCACTTTCTCATAGTAACTAAATGTAACTATTTAAATTTTCATTTATTGTCACATACCCTAACCTTTAGGATATTAAGAAAAAAACACTCGAACCCATATTGACATAATATTTTATTTGTTAACTTTTAACTTTTATAAGTCCATACATACTACCACTAGCCTCTTAGACACTATATTCTCTTTTGGAATATCTTTCTAAGATTTAACAAAAAATACTTTATGTTTTAGGAAATAAAATTTATTTCTTTTTAGTAGGAATATTTAAAAAATAAACTATTGTTTACATATCATATATATGGCATATCATCTTTTTATTACATAAATTTTCATTTACATGGTACAAATAGAGGATTTTTTGAAGTTTAGTTTCTTGGAAAAAAGGTACATAATACATGAAAACTTAAAACATTATTCTAATATAATTGAAATGATTCATCATTGTTTCATAACAAGTAAATTAAATGAATCTCATAATCCAGAGACATACATCAAAGGAAAGGGTGAGCATAAGTTCTAGTAATGGAAAACAAGGGAAACTGTTTAAATGTCATCATGAGAATTATCGATAAGAAATTGAGGAATATCATAAAGGCTTGAGAAAAAGAAATAGAGGCATATCATAATAAAATTAATATGAATCATAACATGTAAATGTGGATAAAAAATTTAAATGATACATGCATAAACATATCACCAAGGATTGTCACCAAGGTGTCGTAAACATTACCAAGGTTATTCACCAAGGCATCGTAAAACTTATCATCTCTAGAGATTAAATTATTTACCCAATGAATTGGACCGCTATTAGGGTAAAAAATTCATGTATATTAACTAATTTGAGAAACATAGATCATAATAAAATATTTAAAAAATAACATGTGGATAATAAAATAAATAGTTTTCATATCAAAATCACATGTTTTTAAAAAAAGTGCTTAAAGAAAAGATCTTTATGTCATTATTAACCCATAAAAAAATAAGGAAGGTTTTATGTATGTTAATCAAAGAATAAAATAGATAATTTTTAAATTTAGGTGAATAACCCTAGAAAATAAATTGGTTTGGGTATTCACAAAAGAAAATAAGAGAATTTCCTTAGAAAAAGAGAGAAATTTTGAGAAGAAAATACGACAGCATAACAGGTATGAAAAATGGTTTTAGAAAACATTAAAAATAGAGGGGAAAATGGTCTATAATTAATAAAAGACTCTTAATATAGTAAAAAGATATAATAAAATGGACAAAATAACATAGTATGGAAATATGAAATACATACATAAAAAGGAAACTTGAAAGGAAAAGAGAAGTATAGATTTCCCTTACTTTAAAGAGTGTTCCTAAAAATTGAGGATCGAGACCTTAGGAGCTTGAGGACACATTGGGAGGAATAATTGGGAGGAAAAAATATCATATATTCTTTGAGGATTAATTTTATGTGAATAAAAATAGATAAATGGGTGGGTATTTATACAAAAAGAGGAGGATTTGTTTATTAATTTCCTTGGACACCTAGGTAGTGGTAAATGAAAAACCATGGGATTGACCATGGTATTTTCCCATGGTATTGGCCACTTGAGAAAACTATTATGATATTTCAAAAGAGTCAAATTTTTTTTTATATTACTTATTACATCCTTATGATTTCATTAAACATACCGAAAATCTCAAACTGTATTTTTACTATTCATGAAAAAATAAAGTATTTTAGAAAGTTCTCATAAATTCAACCTAAACTAATTATGATGTGATGATTTAAAAAATGATATTTATTTTATCATAATAATTATATAAATACTGTAATTTTAACCTTTAAATATAAAAATCCTTATTTATTAAAAATAATAGCGAATAGAAAATGCATAGTGAAAATGTATAGTGAAATTTCCGACACTTGAAAAAATAAATTATTTTATCATTTATATTTAAATAAGAGTGTTTTAAACATATTATTTTATTAAAATAATTAGTATTTATAATATATTAGTTTATTATAAAAATTTATATCTTTTCTAAAAAGTACAATTTTTATCCAAAAAATCAATCCATCAAATTCCAACCCAATTTTATTAAGAAAAACTATTCTTAAAATAGAATTGATGGAATTTTTTATTTATTTATACAATTTCATTATACTTTAACTAGGGTCTAGAAAAATAACCACTTATAACACCCACATACAACCTAAGGGTAAGGTGTGCAATGGTGATAGATTCTTGAGGTGGTTCAGATAACATCACCCGAGTGGTAATTTCCACTAACTTGAACTTATCCTGTAGACAATTTTTTTCAAGCCTAACATTTTGAAGCTAAGCTTGGGTATGGTCAAGAGAGAATCCTAGTGACACGACCTCCCTCCCAAGCTTTGAAAAATGGGCTTTGTACGATATGACTCTACTGGTTGAGGCCATCATTTCTATTTTCTACATTAATTAACCATTATCATTTCTATTTATAACACTAATTATAACATTAAAATTATTATTAATAGTATACTTTCCAATGCTCATATTGACCAATGGTCATAAATGACCAGAAATCACATAATGGTTGAAAGTTGATTCTCACATTTCAATTTACACTCATATCATTATTAAAGAGATATAATTTTGTTGAGTATAATATAACACACATTTTGAGGAAACAATTATCATTAAAAATGTTCAGGTCATTTCAATATATGTTATTCTATGTGGTTGAAATGTTATTAATTGAAAATAAGACTTTATTAAAATATACCACCAATGGGTGGTAGGAACATCTTCCCACATATTTAAGAAAAATCTAGATAAACACTTTTTATCTTGGATAAACACTTTTATCCAAATCTTCTTCTCAAAAACATGTTATAGAAATTGAAAAATCATAAACCATGTGTATACATTTAATCATATCATAACAAACCTTTTTTATAGAACATACTCTCTTGTAATATAAGATAATTTAGATGATGATACACATATTTTACATAGATTCATCCAAGCCTGAAATATTCCTTTACATTCAAATTCTCAATGTAGTAAATGTTTACTTCACCTCATAAATACAAACTACAAGATTAATCAATTATTCCTTTGATTTTTAACTCATGTATACTCAAAACACTTTCAAAACATACACTTGGTACCACATACCCTTTAAAAAACAAATAATTAATTTCTATAACATCCTTACCTGATATAGAATTCCATGGAGTTTCACAAACTTCATTAGGTATATCTTTAATAATCTAATCATATTGAATTATTAATATTTATTTACTGGAATCCCTAGGTTTCAATGACCTTGATTTTATTCTTGAAGAAACATTTTTTATCTTTTCAAATAAATTTTATTCTTCTATTTTTAACTTTTATCCACTTTTACTATCTATATAGTATTAGTATCCATACATCACATTCCTAGTTCATCCATTCTCAACAATTTGAGAATATCGAGTAAATTTTTTCATTGAATTAAATCATATTGTCATTGAATTTCCATAAATTATAGTAGGATAAATTCCCTAACCATAAAAAAATCATTTTATTCTCCAATTTAAAGAATCCTATAGAATTAAACTAATCATAAACCATGTGTAAAAACATACATCTCATTTCATTTAAACAACCATTGTTTACAAGCTCTTCTCATGAGCTAAATGAGATAAAATGCACATCTTATGATGAGTTTATACAAGCTTGAATAATACAAGTTATCAATTTATAAACTAATTTTCTCCATTAAATGAAATTTAACTTCAAGTTTTAATTATTTATCAACTTCTAACCTTCTTTGTATTTACATAATTTTGTAAAACATACTGCTGATATCATATATCCATCAGAATAATACAATTAATTTATATAACCAATAAAGAATTAAATAAACTTTTAGTCTCACCATGTCATTAATATATTTAATTATATTTAATATCATTTTACTTACCCAATAATGTTGAGTATATGAGACTAAAATCATCGATGCACCCAATCATATTGAGTACATGAGTAGAGACTAAGATTCCTTTGGTCATTTTTTATCTAATGTATTTGAAACATTTATAGAATAATTACATGCTTCCATAAGAATCTAGATTCAATTGTTTAAAAATTTCAATAATTGATTACTAAGGAAGGAACTGTTCTAACACATATAATATTTCACTTGATTAAGAACTTTTCTTAAGGTACCAGTTTTACGAGATGATTACTTTAAGATTATCATTTCAAGGATTAATATAAAGTTTAGTTTTACGATGATGATTCATTTATCTATTAAGAAACTTTTAATTAGATGAATATTAGGTCTTATATCTTTTCATTAAGGAATTTTAATGAAAGTGAACAAACTAAAATTAATGACCCCATACATCATATACATTTAGTGAGCTAAGATCCACATTTCACCATAACTCACATTGGTTATCACGTAATCAAGTCATGATTATTTATATATGGAATCATCCCAATAATAATAGTTATTATTCTTGGATAGTTTAGAAGATAATTATTTATCCAAATCCATTATATTAATTCACTGAACTCTATTCCTCTAGTATCCTAACCATTAGGGTTTCCTTGTTAGTGAAACCCAAATCAAACACTAAGAATAAGCCAACTAAGGACAATCATGGGATACTCATGTTGAGCTCAAAAATACCCAATATGAAAATATTGAGTTATTCATAGCTTTCTTGTCTTACACAAGATAATACAGGGGTACTCATGTTGAGCTTGATAATACTCAGTTGAATGATCAAGGTTTTGACAAGTGTTTCTTTGGAAGGAATCTCACACTTAGTATTTGAGGGGTTTTTTTAAAGTCTCACCAATTTAATATGAATTATATTCATATTAAATTCATAAATATTGCATCATGTGTAATTATTATCAATTAATGTTTTATTCCCTTTCTATGTATTCATTCTTATAATAATTTAGTTTTTAAATCCATATTCTAACCACCAAATTAATGTGTTCACACCACATTAATGTGTAACTATTTACAAAACCCACAATGCTATGTTAATCACCCAAAAATAGAAGTCAAGTATACTCATAAATATCCAAATCAATCATATGAACATGGTATATGAATGATTCAAGTAAATTCATAGAGTTATATGATATTGATAAACTCCACGCGATTAATCCCAAAGTGACAGATAGCCAACCCCATTCACTTTTCTAGCAAAGTAAAGCCTCCAAGAAAGTAGGTGGCCCGGTCCAAAGTCCCTCTACCCATAGATACTTTAATCAAGAGAGAATTATATTTATGAAAACTCTAACACCCAATATTTATAAACTATTCCCACCAACTGATCTAAAGATCATAACTAAAATTATAAACTAAGGTCAAGGTAGATGAAAACTAAATTTTATGATATCAAACCTAGCATGATATTCAATTCTATATCCTAGAAGAAATTCATTATATAAATTTTGGTATACAGTCCTTCATAATATAAAAAATTTATAAATATGAATAAAATAGAGAATAAACTTTAAATAAATGAACAATTCAAATATTTAAACATGAGATAAATATTTATGAACAATTTTATAAATAAAATCTAATTACAAACCCTTTTATAATTTCATCTTTAACATTATGGACATTCCATAAATTTTAATATAAACTCTTTATATTCTTTCCAATATGAACTCTTTCATATTTATTATTATATGAAATTTTCTTTTTAAATATTTTATATTATATGAATTATAATCAATTTATAATTAAATTTCTATTATGTAAGCTTTTTACATAATCTAAATATCATATGCTTAATTTTTATTTAAACCTTGATAATATTAATTATAAAAATACCTTTTGACATGGTTTAAATAATATCCAAATAAATATACTTAATTTGAAATTTTTTAAATTAATTAATTATGAAATAAACATAAATATTAAAGAAATTTAATAAATAAAAAATCTATTTATTTTCTAAAATATGAGACATTTATAAACTATTCATAAATAAATGCTAATTATAAACATTTGTTAAATTAGTTATACTATAAACACTTTATATTCTTTTCTATATGAAATCTTTCACATTTTATATTAAATGGAATTTATATGACATTTCATAAATTATAAACATTTAATAATTCAACATATATTATATAAACATTTTATATAATCTAAATATCACATATTTATAGATTATAAACACTTTATAAATTACCTTTTATGATTTCTAAATAAACCATTTATTTCTATATCATAAAGTATGTCATTTAATTTGTCAAAAGGTATTTTAAAAAATATTTATCAATTAAACATAAACATTTTATAGTTAATTAATTTATAAAACACTTTTATAAATTTATATAAATATTTCAAAATACATTTTTTATTATTTATAAAAAATTTATAAATAATATAATTCAATTCAAAATTGAATTTTCTTTACTAAAATAAATATTTTGTTTATTTTTGTAAACAAGAGTAATAAATGCGAACTTTTAATATTTGAAAAATGTTAATAAAACAAATTTTATTGAGCCTTATTAATGTTATCCCCATTTTATAAACAATTCTATAAATAGAAATAATAGAAATAATTAAATAATTTTTTTATTTAATTACTAAATATAATTTTTTATATTTATTTCCAGGATTGAAAAATCTCATTTTATAATTAAAACGTATTTTTTATAAATTAATTAATGTGTTGATTCATCAAAGAAGCCTACCCTTTGATACCGCTAATGGGTTTTGTTCGATCATTATATGATCACATCCAAAAGAACATAACCCAAAGATGGTAAAATCTATCTTTAAGAATAAATGCATAAATAAATCTATAAAACATAATACCTGAAAAACACTAACAACAATAATATTATTATTCCTTGTTAAAGGAGAATGCTTGATGAAGATCATGAAGTAATGAAAAAAATCACCCTGCCTATGAGGGGGTACACCAACCAATGGATCTGTGTTCATATCATAAGGATACCTGAATGCTGAAGGGGTTCTAGTGCCTTCATCTTAGACCATGAACAATAATAAGGGAGGAAGAGAGAATTCATAGGATTTCTCACAATCAGATGTTATCAACAAGAGGTATCACATTTCGGCATGAATTGGGAAACCAATTCATGTCACCTTCTTCAAAAAAAAAAAACAAGAGGGATCACATCCCTTTATATATCCATCCATGAGTTGTTTTGCTAAATTAAACATGTTAGTCATATTTATGTATCCATATACATTTATTCTCATTAACATTAATTCATTGAATCATATTCAATGAATATTCAATCCATTCAATCCATTCATAACGAATTGTAACTGATAATAAAACCATTCAAGAGAAATAAATATATATCATACATATATTTATTATGACATGTATTTAATAAATTCATAATAATACTTGTATCAGATGCATGTATTAACTATACACTTATATAATATCATATTATATATATATTAATGTATATCCAATAATATATTCATTGTATTTATGATATTTGATGCTATATTTACCATAACATATTGGAGTTGGTGCCCTATAACCAACTAATTTGTACTTTAGATTACATGAATATTCAAAGGAGTGAATATTAATATAAATATATTATCACGTATTGATTATTCTTTTTCATAACATTAATGCGATAGTGTACTAGAATATCTATCACATTGATAAGGTCATAGCAGTTCCCCACTATGATGTGAACCTTGAAATGTCATGATGATATTATTAAAAATAGTTCTATGATTAGAAAACATACTATGATAGGGAACATAGTATATAAATCGTCAGGTGCGAGTACTCATAAGTGGATGAGGCTTCTTCTCCTGAAGTTCACACTTGGTAATCTCTAATATGAGAGATTATGAGATCAGATCTACTAGTAGAATTTCCTTATATTTTTGTGCCATCAGATATTCCTATCTATGAGTGTGTGCAATGGTCCTTATACTTTAAGATTATTATTAATGCATGTATTTTGTTTGGAAAGTTGAGAAAAAAATGGAATGACGTACGTAAACCCACTTTATTTTGTAACTATGAGGTTCCCATCAGGTTCAACAATTTTTTTCTTCAGAAAATCAGGTGGGGATTGAATGGAGTTTTGTGGTTGTGGTGGCACAACCCTTCACATCAAACACACATTTTTATTTCCATGACTTTTCTGGATGTTTCCAATGAGGTTTATTCATGAAACCAAAAATACCCAATGATTCCCTTATTCATGATGTTCCATGAATCTTCTTTCCAAAGGTAGGTGGTTATTGAAAAATGATTCCAATAATACTCAGGGACTCACATTGGTCGAGAGTATGGGAGGTTGGGCTCATCATGCCTTTTTGTGGAGAATTATTGCCAACTCTGACACTCTCTTATAAATTTAAGACATATTATTGAATCCTTTATTAAATCCAAAATATATAATGGGACACCCTTATATTAACAATAAATTTTTAGAATGTATTGGATTTAGAATCATTTGTATATATCTAAGGTTATATGTCTATAGAGACATTTTTATGTATCCGAGGTTCTGTTTTGATGGTACCCTTTGTATATGGATTAGAGATTCTTTTGTCATTTAATATCATGATACTAGTTTTAAGCCACTCATTGGGGAACTATAGAATTTATCATCATCTAAGAATATGGGAATTATTTTGATGTTAGGATCAGCCCCACGAGAAGTGATTCCTATGTATCCTTGTGAAACGAATTAGAACCCACATAATTAGGTTCCACTTAACGAGACACATCATACAATTTAAGATCATGTGATGAGGACCCGACCATGCAGTTTAATGTTATACGACAAGGAAGTCAAGCCAAAAGGTGCCCAAACAAGGTATGGTGTGGGTCTTATACTGAAATGGCTCCACTGGTTGATCTAGCGGGGAATATATCCCTATATTATGGTCACTTACATCACAAATTTGGGATGATAAGGATGAAACAAGGATAACCTAGAAGGAATATGTTCTTCTGAGTTAGGGGCATGATTCTACTAAGAATGTGTCCCAATAAGGATGATGTTGGTTTGAAAGTGTTGGGTTTGGACCTTGAGGTGGATTCTTACATATCTCATTAATATAGGAATAAAATACCACATAGTTTGTTTGGTTTGGGGCTCACACCTAGTAAGAGGCCCAAAGGTATCTTCATCGGGAATAAGACCCTTTTGATGGTTTGTCTCACAAGGAATGTGACCCTTAATATGAGGATGATAATGTGGTTTTGGGTATTATACCTGGTAGGAGGAAAAAAGGTGTTATTTTATCATACTGATGACATTATCATCACTAAACTCTAATACCACACAAGTCATGCTCGGTGTGAGAAATAAGATGAAGCAGAAGATCCGACAATTTGCACGATCTCCTTTATTTTTTGGTGGATGAGGGTGAGGATGTTATAGGTGGGGGAATTCCCCATAGTAAATACTATTGGATTAATTCAGGAGGAATTCCCTAGGGAGATACTTGCTCCTTGTTCTCTGGTAAATGAGGGTGAGGTCATGGTGGGGAAGTCAGGAAGAGAGATGATGCTTAGGTGTGCCTGTCTCCTCTCTTATTTTCAAACCTGATGACACATCATTATCCCTAAGGTTGGAATCCTCATTACCATATAAATTTATAATTGAGAACACTTTGAGGATTCTATATGTTAGGAAGGATAAACACAAGACATCCATTACCATGGGAATATATAATTGAGAGGACATGCTGATGTTTCCTGTGTTTAGATCATACATATTTGGAGGCTTTGGGTGTCACGAACTGAATTTGGTCACCATTAAAACCAGCACCCGACCCAGCCCATGGAAAGGCCCAAAGGTCATTCCCTATCCCCATGGTCTGGCACACGTTCTTGGGTATCATGTATTATGTTTTGGGAATGATTTACCCAAGTTTAGAATCATTTAACAACAAAAAAAATCAATAAACCAAATCTAAAAATTTATGCCAAACATGACTTAAATAAAATACAGAACTAAACACATAGGTTTAAACATGAAACCAGAGGTCCAAAGATACATAAAATTATCAGCAAAAAATACCAAGGGACTCCACACGACAAGGGGTTATCACCCACAAGCCGTCCCCACAACACCACACCAAGGGAAGAAACTAGCAACCCGAACCACCATCACCCAAGGATTTGACTTTACCTGCATCAAACATGATCAAGTATACTTAGACCCAATGGTTTTAAGTAGGGTGTGATCATAATACCAATAGGATACCACCCAAAGGAGTCTATATAGTAAGCAATACAAGATGAAAAGCATGCACGTTTTTGGTAAACAAGAAATAGTGGCAATAAATTCTAAAGAATGAAACTTTTAAAGGTAAAAAATTTTAAAAGGGAAATTTAAAAGAGTGAAAAAAGTTAATTAAAACATGTAATATACTGAATTTTTCCATCCAAACACACCCTAAGTCAATTATAAATACAAAATATCCAATGAGCACTAATCTTAGGAACACCCCTAGGAACTAGTTAGTTTCGGGCCCCATATACCTCATATCTTGGTGTAAAGTAACCATAGTAATATAAATTCCCGTGAATGAGCCAATATTAGGGAACATAAAAATAACCTATTGGTCCCCAATCATCATTAATATAGTTTTTTAGTGTTTTCAATGTCCAACTTGCTAAGTGAAACATGGATAAAATCGCTCCGGATCACTAGCGTACTAGTACATGTCCGCCTACCTAGATACCTAGGTTTCCCCTTTGTGATCAAACAATTTACACATGTTTAAAAAATCTATTTTCACATAAAAACCTCATTTATGGTCATACACACTCAAAATAGTAGCTACACATGCTTTTCACCATTTACACAACTCAATAAACAATGAATTGTTTTTATAAAACAACTTCAAGGTATACCACCAAACTTTTCACATGAAATCTATTTAAAATCCCTATTTGAAAACCAATTGAAAAAATATTACCCCAAAATATAATTTCAAGCAATAAAACATTTTAATAAATCCATTACATGAGTTATGAAACAGCCCCAATTGGTATAACATTGAATGGACATGTAAAACACCCATTTTCACACAAAATTGGCACTTAAAATCAATTGTTTAACAAATGAAACCAAAAAAAACTTTCATAGAAAGAAAAATGAAGTAGTATTATGATAAAAATAAAAATCAAGAAAGGCTAACTCATCTAGTAGTGTTTACACATAGAACCACCTACCACAAGTGTCAAAACACCAAATCCTTGTGCAGAAGTTCACCCACACCACCACCGTACCACAAAGAAGTTAAATCGAACCTAAAACCAAAATATTAGACCAATAAACCCAATATCAAACCATAGGTTCTAATACCTACTTTATGGACAGTAGAAACTTCAATAAGAAATGGAATAAACCCTAAGAAAATGAGAGAAACCCTAAGTAAATGGGAGGAGGAAGGAAGAAAACCCACTTACTTGAGAGATCTTGAAGAAATCACCCCAAATCCACCAAAGGTTGAATATCCAAGAAACCAAAACTGATAGAGAGGCTCTAATGAGGTTTAGGAGGTCAAGTGGGGACTAAAATGGGGGAAAAGAGTAAAAATTGAATGATTTATGGATGAAACAAATTACCTTCTCAAATATGAATGATTTGAAAAACCCTGATAAGTTTTTTCCTAACCCACGATGCAAATGAGCTCTAAAGAGGGAGAAAAGAACATGGGGGAATGCCTAAGGATGTTGGATTTGAGTGGGATGTGGAATCACCAAAAAATAGTAAAAAAAGAATAATATATTAAATAATTAAAAAAATTTAAAGTAGGAAATGGGATTATGGGTTGGCTCAATTTCTAAATAAATCATCCAAATAAAAATTGATAATGAGTTCCTAAGGGGTCCAAATAGAAATGGTGGTTTAAATTGGTCAGGTTAGGCCAAGTGGGAAGTAGAATGGGTGAAAAATGTTAAAAAATGAAGGAGTTATAAAAGAAATAATATTTGTATTTAAATCTGGAGATGGGCTCATGGTTGGGCCCAAATCATGAAAACCCACCATTTCCTTCAAAAATGAATGGGAAACCCCTAAAAAAAGAATGAATATAAATTACATGAAAATAACTTTAAAATAATTCATGGATGCGACAATTCTCTCTTCCAAAAAAACTTTCCCCCCTCAAAAAGTCATCTTGAAGCCTGATCAGATAAGAGAAATGGAAACTAATCTTTAACCCAAGACTTATGCTCCCATGTTTCATGCTCATTAGTCCCATGATGCCAAAGGATTCAAACTAGAGTAATAGTATTCCCTTGAATAACTCTTTCTTAGGAGTCTACAATTTGCACTAGCTGCTCAAACACCAATAAATCAGGCTCTATCTCCAGTTCTTACCAATTCAGCACATGGGACGGATCCGATTTGTACTTTTTCAACTCGGAGATGTGGAAGACATCATGAACGGAAGTCAAATGAGAAGGAAAGGCCAACCTATATTCCACCATGAAAATATGATCAGTGATCTCAAAAGGACCGACATATCGTGGAGTTAGCTTTCTTTACTTTACCAATCAACGATGTCCTAGAAGACGGTCCACTTTCAAAAATACACTGTCACCCATAGAAAACTCTACGTCTCTATGCTTATAGTCAGCATAAGTTTTATGATAACTCTATGCTATTAAAAAGTTCTGTTTGATCAACTTTAACTTCTCATACGTCTTTTGCACAAGGCTCGGCCCCAACAGTGAAGTCTCACCTACCTCACCCCAACATAGGGGGGACCAAAAAGGCCGAACATAGAGTGCCTCAAAAGGATCCATTTGAATTGAGGATTGGTAACTATTATTATAGTCAAATTCAACCAATCCCAAATGGCTATCCCATGAACCTCCAAAGTCCAAAACACATGATCGAAGCATGTCCTCTAGGATCTGATTCGCCCGCTCTGTCTAACCATCCATTTGAGGATGGTATGCCATGATCATCTTAATCTGCAACCCCAAGGCCTTCTAAAGGACTTACCAAAACCAAGAAGTGAAATGGGGGTCTCTGTCTGAGAAAAATGATGATGGAACACCATGAATCCTTACCACCGCCTGGAGATACAAATGTCCCTACTCATCCACTTTAGCAGTATCTTTTATTGGGATGAAGTGGGCTGATTTGGTCAGACGATCAATCACCGTCCAAATGGAATTCTTACCCTGAGGTGTATGAGGTAATCCAACAATGAAGTCCATGGCGACCTCGTCCCAATTCCAGGTAGGAATGGGTAATGGATGGAGAAAACTGGAGGGCCTTTGATGCTCTACATTCACTTGCTGACATGTGTAGCATCTCGACATAAAGTCAGTTATGTCCTGTCTCATACCTAGCCACCAGAAATATTGTAACACATCATAATACATCTTGGTGGAACCTGGATGGACAACCCACTAAGACTGGTGGCTATCCTACATTACCACCTTCTGTAGAGACGATGAAACTACTGAACGACCCTTGAAACAAAAGATGCCCTCAAGAGATGATGACCAATCATAATATATCTCCCCACCATGAAAAAATAGCCTCAGCCACTGACAAAGCTCATCAATGGGATGTTCATTCGGAATCAACTCCAAGAGACATGGAGTCAACTGAATGCTCACCAAGAACACACCTCCACTGTGCTCCTTGGTCTCCACATGCATCTGAGAAAAGAGACCCATCAAAGGCCACTCATCACTGGACTTCCTCAAGGCTTACACTGGTAATTTTCTACTCAAAGCATCCTCCACCACATTACCCATTCCCAGGGTATAGACAATGTCAAAGTCGAACCCCTATAAGTACTCGATCCAACAGTGCTGTCTTAGATTGGTATCATTCTACGATAAGATGTAGACCAAGATTTTATGATCAGAGTAGACCAAAAACTTATCCCCAAAGAGGTAGTGATGCAAAGTCTTCAAACCATGCATCACATATTCTAACTCCAAGTCATGGGTTGGATAATTTTTTTCATGTGGTCGGGGTTGGAGAGAATCATATTACACCAAGTGACAACCCTACATAAGCACAAACCATATACCCATACCTAAAGCATTGCAATACACTAAATAAACCTTTAAAACCTCTAAAAAAATCAGCACAGGGGTGATAGTCAACCACCTATTCATCTCCTTGAAGGATTCCTAACATTATGGGACCCATACAAACTTCACCCCTTTCTGAGTGAGTGCGTTAATGGGTGAAGCAAGCCGAGAGAAATCCTGAACAAACTGCCCATAGTAACCTGCCAGGCCGAGGAAACTCCTGATCTCAAACACTTTTTTTGGATGATCCCATGACATAACCACACCGATCTTGTCGGGGTCCACTGAAACTCCCTTCTCCAAGATTTCATGCCTTAGAAACATCACCTCCCTGATCCAGAAAGTGCACTTGGACATCTTTTCATAAAGGCGGTGGTCTCGCAAAGTGCCCAACACAATCCGCAAATGATGCTCATGCTTCTCCTCAGATCCAGAGTAAACCAAGATTTCATCCAATAATACCATGAAAAAAGAGTCGAGATATTGGTGGAACACCCTATTCATGAGTTCCATAAAGACCACTAGAGAATTGGTCAAAACGAAGGGCATGACCAAGTACTTAAAGTGGCCATACCTGCTTTAGAATACTGTCTTCGGGATATCTTCTTCTTTCATCCTAAGTTGGTGGTACCCCGAATGCAAGTTTATTTTCTAGAACCACTTTTCCCCCTTCAACTGGTCAAACAAATCATCTATTCAGGGCAAAGGATATTTGTTCTTGATGGTTAATTTATTCCGCTTCTGGTAGTCAATACACAACTGGAGGGACCTATCGACCTTCTTCGCAAAGAGAATAGGAGCAGCCCAAGGAGAGATGCTTGGGTGAATGAATCCTTTGGATTCTAAATCTTCCATCTGAATATTTAATTTACTCAATTCATTGGGGCCATATGATATGAGGTATAGGATATCAACTGTGTTCCTAGTACTAAATCGATCCAGAACTTCACGTCCCGCTCTGGGGGTAATCCTGCAAATCATCTGGGAATAACTCAAAAAACTCATCCACTACAGGAGGTAGTCAACCGTCAGGAGCATGACCATCATCCTATAGCACGAGTAATAATAACTAGAAGACAATATTCCCAAACTCTGGGAGTGGAAGTCCTGTGCGACCCGACTGAGGATCCCAATCCCCAAGGAAAACCTGACTACTCCCATCTGGTGCTATGAAACCGACACATCGCCTATAGAAATAAATGTGCGATTGAAAGTGTACCAGGAAATACATTCTAAGTATCATGTCAAATTGATCCATATCTAAGACCAGAAGGTCCCACTCTATCTCAACCCCTGACATGGAAAGCGCACACGATGGGCACATGATACCCTGTTCTTTCTTCTTTCCCAGGGGAGTCACCAACTCCATCACAAAAGACAACATATCAGTTGTCAAATTCATCTTGTTCATAGTATAGGAAGAGTTGAATTAAACAGAATAACTAGTATCAAAAAGAGTAGTATCTATAGAATAGTAAATTAGAATGGTACCTCGAATAGTCGATGGTCCCACCTCTAATCACGTTGGTGCTTGATCCATCACATGAAGATGCCTAGTCACTGCCTAAGAATGACCACTCACTTATGGATCTACCCTAAACTAGATTTTCCCAGAAGATGATTCGGACCTACCGCTATGGCCACCAAACCAAGATCCCCCTATCCTCAATGACTTTGATTGAGTTGACACTCCCTTGGAAGCCACTAATCCTGCCCCACTTTAGAGTGTACGTGCCATCCTAAGAAAGTCCTGCAAGTTTCCCATACCAAAAAATTGATAACAAGGATTAAGAGGAAAAGAGTATGCTGGTTAGATGTTCCCTAGACTCCCACAATGGTGGCACACAACATACCTTGCATCAGAAGCTACTGAAGAAAACTACCTGGAAGGTTGGCCCGAGCTGCCACCCCCTTCTTTCCCTACTCCTCCTGCTTCCTTTTCTTCTCAGAAGAGATTCCACTTCTCAGACCTAATATCATCCCATAAAAACCATCCCTCCCCTTTTAGTTGATCTCCACCATACATGCCCATTCAACCACCTCTTCATAGGTTTTCATCTTGAACAAGAAGACCTGGGAATAGATCTCTGGCCGCAGACCCCTCTCGAACTTCTGGGCCTTCATTTTATCATTGGATACCATTTCCGGAGAATACTGGACCAAATTAGCAAAACGATTGGCATAATCCATCACAGAAAGATCTCCCAGAACAAGATCCATAAACTCTTGATATCGAGCATACGCCAAAACTTCAGTGAATTACTGGTCGTTGAAGATAACCTTGAAGTCATTCCAAATCATCTTCTTGTGATTATAAATGCATTGTAATGAAACATCAAATTCATAGTTATTTAAAGAATATTTTTTAGTATAGGGAAGACCCTAGGTCATCTCTCAAGAAGAATTGATAGCTTATAGTATGTATTTTTAACAAAGATTACTAAAAGAGGGGGTGAATTTGAAAATAGTTTTAAGAAAATAACTTAACTTAAAGACTATAATTGTTGATAAATAAAGTTGGTGTTTTAGAATTATGAGATAAGGATATCATTTCAAGTTCACTGCACATCTTGGTGAGTTCATCATTCTGAAAAAATACACATGGTTTAATGGAAACCTTTGGTTGAGGGTTGTCAAGATCTAGACTTTCCTCTTGCCTCTTAAAATGATGCTCAAAGTACCACCCCCTGACACAAAAATCATGTTGTCAAGGTTTGGTTATCAAACATAGAAAATAAAGGATACCAAAGAATACTGAAATATTATGTATGTGTGAGATATGTAGGACTCTTTTCTTGTCCAATCGGAACAATACAATATTCCCACTTGAAATCTCAACCCAATCGGTGTTGTGATAAAAAGTTTTTCACTTAATTATAATGAAAGAAATGTATTCAGAGGAGAAGTGCATAAAATTTAAACATAAGTGAAATATTTATCACAAAAATTACATAAAACTAGTATAATATCAAGTGTGGGAACTCCCTCCCAAGTATGTGTAGCTCCCTCGAAATGAGCGTCCACCGTTTAGATCGACATCGGGAGGAGCAGGAAGCTCGGGTGGAAATCCTTCTTCATCCTTGATCCCCCTACGAGGATAGGGGCCTCCAAAAAATATAGGATGAGGAGAGGACTCCTATGGAACACAAAATTAGAATCACTTTACTCCTTGGCTGAACTTACAAATGGGGATCCCAAGGTGCCATTTTATAGGAAAATGGGAAGGTGGTTTTGAGTACACAGATTTCTTAAAACCACTTGTCACATGGGTTTCGACCTCCATAAAACCTTATATCGCTTTGGAGAAAATAAAAAAGTTGTAGCCCCACCTCTTGGCTATCTCCACCGAAGGTTTTTCACAATTTGGACAAATAGATCCCGAGATATGGACAGATCACAACACACCACATTTGACTTCATGCAGATTCAGTGTTCTGGACAGATCAGGTAGGTTGGGCCACCAAATGGCCGAATGAGTCTTGGGTTCCTTCATATGAAATGTTTCCCAATAAATTATGGACCATCCCAAGAAATTTCTGCCTATTTGGATGCACATTTCAGTATAAGTGTGCGGATAAGTCCACTGGTGTGCATGGATCTTGCGCAGTTTGGCCTATTTTTCTTGGACATCATCATGGTTCCTCCAAATCGCCTCCTCATACAATGGAATCATCAAAACAAGTAACATTTCCATTTTTAACAGAGATAAAAACAAAATAAATTATTCAAACATGGAATGAATTTTTTTATTATTTTTATAATTTTCAATATAAAACAAGTTTAACACAGTGGTGTAAGGGTGAAAATGAAATAGTGAATCACGGTGCGATCAGATTCCAAGATTGAAGCACTGATTACCACCACATGCGGCTAAGACCCTATAACAAAAAATAGACACATGTTACCATGACCTCCTTAGGTGTGTCTAGGAACTCAAACACGTGCTCGATCTTTTCAAGCCACTCCTATACTTCTTGGGGTTCTGTGCTACCTCAGAAATTATGAGGCTTGTTTTTAAAAAAATCTTAGGCTTTTTCCTTCCTAGGATCGGTCTCATATTCCCTAACAGAATATAGAACAATATACGATCCCTATCCTAGAGCTTGAACAACTCGAACCATAGCCTCTACTAGCTTCTAATCAAGCGGTGAGAGAGAAATCTCTCCGACTTCCTCCCGTGGGTGCATGGGATATTTTCAGGGTGGCATGTTGCTACAAAAGAAAACATTGATAAGAACAAAAATCAGTACAAAAATTCTGAAAATTTCATCAATAACATCAAATATAAGTGAAGTCAAAAAAAATTCCAATATCCCATGGTGACTCGAGGTTTTCCATGAGAGGTGCGGGATAGGAACCCTAATCATGACCAAAACTATGAGCCCTGACAGTCCTAACTTCTGTCTTGCCAGACTCATCCCAAAATAGTAATACAACCAAAAAACATTAACCTTCCTTTGATACAATTTTGTCACGAACCGAATCTAGTCACCATTAAAACTGGCACCTGACCCGGCCCATGGAAAGGACCGAAGGGAATTCTCTATCCCAATGGGCTAGAAAAAGTTCCCAGGTATCATGTATTATGGTTTGGAAATAAATTATCCGAGTTTAGAATCATTTAACAACAAAAAGAAAATCAATAAACCAAATCTAAAAACTTATGCCAAACATGCCTTAAATAAAATCCAAAACTGAAAACATAGGTTTAAACATGAAACAAGAGGTCCAAAGATACATAAAATTAGTATAAAAACAGCCCAATGTACTTCACACAACAAGGGGTTATCACCCACAAGCTGTCACTACAACACCGCACCAAGGGAAGAAACTAGCAACCCGAACTGCTATCACCCAAGGCTTTGCCTTTACCTGAGTCAAACATGATCAATCCTAATTACACCCAAGGGGTGTAATTAGGGTTTTATACTAATACTAATAGGATACCACCCAAAGGATTCCATATATTAAGAAATACAAGATGAAAACCATGCAAGTTTTTGGTAAACAAGAAATGGTGGCAATAAATTCTAAAGAATGAAACTTTTAAAGGTAAAAAATTTTCAAAGATAAATTTAAAAGAGTGAAAATTTTAATTAAAAAATTTAATATAATGATTTTTTTCATCCAAACACACCCTAATTCAATGATAAATACAAAATATCCAATGAGCACTAATATCAGGAACACACCTAGGCACTAGTTAGTTTCAGGCCCCATGTACCTCGTATCTCGGTGAAAAGTAACCATAGTAATATTTGTTCCCATGAATTATCCACTAGTAGGGAACATACCCATATCCTATTGGTCCCAAATCATCATCAATATAGTTTTGTTAGTGTTTTCAATGTCCAAATTGCTAAGTGAAACAAGGATAAAACCGCTTTGGATCACTAGCGTACTAGTACATGTCCACCCACCTAGATACTCCCCTTTGTGGTAAAACAATTTACACATGTTTAAAAAATAAATTTTCACATAAAAAACTATTTTATGATCATACACACTCAAAACAATAGCTACACATGCTTTGCATCATTTATACAACTCAATAAAAATGAAATGTTTTCATAAAACTACTTCAAGGTATACCACCAAACTTTTCTCATGAAATATATTTAAAATACCTCTTTGAAAACCAGTTTCACACCAATATTACCCCAAAATAGAATTTTAATCACTAAAATATTTTAATAAAACCATTACATGATTTATAAAACAACCCATATTGGTATAACATTTAATGGACATGTAAAACACCAATTTTCACACAAAATTGGCACTTAAAAATCAATTATTTAACAAATGCCACAAAAACAAATTTTGAAGCAAGAACAATGAAGTAGGATTATTATATAAATAGAAATCAAGGAAGGATAACTCATCTAGTAGTTCTTACACATGGAACCACCTACCACAATTGTCAAAACACCAAATCCTTGTGCGAAAGTTCACTCGCACCACCATCGCACCACAAGGGAGTTAAATAAAACCTAAAACCACAATATTAGACCAAAAAACCCAATATCAAACCCTAGATTCTAATACATAATTTATGGACAGTAGTAAATTCAATAATAAATGGAAGAAACCTCAAGAAAATGGGAGAAACCCTAAGCAAATGTGAGGAGGAAGGAAAAGACCCACTTACTTGAGAGATCTTGAATAAATCTCCCCAAATCCATAAAAGGTTGAATCTACAAGCAACCAAAACCGATAGTGATGATCTAATAAGTATGATTAGGTCAATTGGGTACTAAAATGGGAGAAAAATAGTGAAAATTGAATGATTTATAGATGAAACAAATTACCTTCTCAAAACTGGATGATTTGAGAAACCCTAAGAAGTTTCACCCTAATACGTGATGAAAATTAGCTTCAAAGAGGTAGAAACGAACATGGGGGAGTTCCTAGGTCTTTTGGATTCGAGTGGTAGGTGGAATCAGTAAAAAAGAGTAAAAAATGAATAAGATATTAAATAATTAAAAAAAATTAAAGCATGAAATGGGATTATGGGTTAGCCCAATGCCTAACTAAATCATCCATATCCAAATGACAATGAGTTCCTAAGGGGTCCAAATGTACATGGTGGTTTTAATAGGTTAGGGGAGTCCATGTGGGAAGTGGAATGGGTGAAAAATGTTTAAAAATGAAGGAGTTATAAAAGAAACACAATTTGTTTTTAAATCTGGAAATGGGCTCATGGTTGGGCCCAAATCATGAAAACTCACCATTTCCTTAAACAATACACGGGACCCCCCCCCAAAAAGTAATAATATAAATTACATGAAAAATAACTTTAGAATAATTCATGTATGTGACATTGGGGGAGGCCTTGTCTTGGTCCCCCTCAGAAGAGGGGCCCAAGGAAAGAGGTTCCCTACTATTGATGGTATGAAAGAGGGCTAAAAAGGTGGATCATGTAGGGTGGATATAGGATAATTGGATTTGGTCTTGCATAGTTGAGGCCTGGGGAAATTGGATTTGGTCTCTCCCAATTGAGGCTTGGGAGAACTGTATTTGGTCTCACCCAGGTGAGGACTAGGCAGACTAGATTTAGTCTCACCTAGGTGAGGCCTAAGAGGCTTAGTAAGACCTTGACCAGGTGATTCATGGGTGAACTGGATGCTAACCCATGCATATGATACCCAAGGAAGCTTGGGATAAGGGAAACCTAGGAAACAAGACTTGGGAGAGACCTTTCTTGGACCTCCAAGGGTCTCCTCAAGTGCCTCTATAAGGGTCTCATGTAGGATTGATCTTGGAAAGGGGGAGGCTTCACCCAAGTACTTTTAGTCTAGGGGACATGACTACTCACATAGGTTTTGGCATTTTAGGCCTTGGAGGTACTCTAGTCCTTATATTCCCATTAATCCCCTCTTCTTTTAGGGCTTTGATGACCTGGGTGAAGGACTAGCATGATGAGAGTTTCAAGATGTTTCCTTCAGCTTTCAGTCATTTCCTCCTTCTAAATGAGGAGCCCAAGGGTCCTGTTTATAGGAAATATTGGGACCCTGGGTGAAGGATATCATCCACATAGTTCAATCACATAGGTATCTCATGTAGGAACCTCATGCAGGAACTGTCTTATCATGTTAGGCCATGCAAGTTGGGTTTGTGTGAGCCTCCTGGAACACAGGTGGGGTCTATGCGAGTTGAATCAGGAGATCTATTTAACAACCTTTTTTCCACTAAAAATTTAGGAAATTTACTTTAAATATTTTCATCCCCATGTAAGAAAGGAGTGTCAACAAATTCCCCCCTTAAAATTGGGTCCTATTAGAATAAGAGGATCTGATCTTGAGGTATATAGAAATATGGATGATGATGAATCCTCCACTCACTGATTTCCATGTGTTCATGTTTATTCATACTTGGTCTTTCTAAACATTACATATTTTTTATTTCACAAGGTATAATTGAAGGGATTAGTCACACAGTTATGTCATGCAGGTGGATCACGTAGGTTGATCATGTTGATGTTTCACATAGGTTGACCGTACAGACGTCCATGCATCTATGAATAGAGTTTACATCCTAATGGTTCCATCTCTCACTCTCACTATTCTCTTTCTCTCATCATGCTTGTCATCTTCGCTTCCCATTTGATAAGCTCCTTAGTCATTTAAGTAGAGAAACCTAGGAGGGGAGGTTGTAGAGGGTGAACTCATCGAGGAACCAGTGCAAGTTGACCTAGGCGAGGGTCCTATGTGAGGTGACCTGGATAAGGCACTTGTGTGAGGTGACCTAGATGAGGCACTTACCACTAATAGAAAAATCCCTATACTAACAGTTTGGAACTATTGGTATAGGTCTCAAAACCATTGGTATAGCCTATACCAACGGTTTGGAGGGCTATTAGCTATTATGGCATTGGTATAGACCTATACCAATTTTTTTTAAAACCATTGGTATAGTTCATATGAAAAACCTATACCAACAGTTTCTTAAAATCATTGGTATAGGTAATGTAAAAATAAAACCCAGATTAGTTTTGATCCCGACAGCTCCCATTTGTAATCCAACGACCTAACCACTAACCTAAGATGACTTTTGTAAACATAATTTCATATATATATATATATTCATATGTATTTTAAATTTTGATTTATTTGATCTTATTTGATAAAAAAATTCATAAAAATATCGGTACCTATACCAACAGTTTTGAAACCTTTGGTATAGGTTCTTTGATTTTTTAAGCTATACCAATGGTTTTGGTGGAACCATTAGCATAGGTTGGACCTATACCAATGGATCTATAAAAATCATTGGTATAGGGTCTTTCCTTAGTACCTATTCCAATGGTTTTGTACAAACTGTTGGTATAGGTCCATTGGTATAGCTCCTATTTCTAGTAATGTACGTGTGGCGATTTTCCTTCTTTGATGGATCACCTCCCAGACATAGGATACTTTTTTATAAAACTGGACCTCATAATATTGATAATATTCTCTAAAAATTCACATCATTTCTTACATATTTCCAATGTATAATCAAACAGTTTGAGTCTTTGATGAACAAGACTTTATGTGCATTAAGGAGTTTCTTGGCATTGTTGGGACTAATGAAGGACCCTACAATCTTTGTGTCTTTTACATCACCACCCTAATTTTTTACTAATATATAAAAAGTGACTTATCATGAGATACTCAACGTTTTATCAGGACTTCCTTTATGGGTTTTCAACCTAACAAGTTTTGAACCTTTTTAATTTTAATTACTCAATTTTTCCTAAACCATGCGAAGTGCATTTCTAGTGAGATACAACTCGACTCTTTTCTAGGGTACCCTTTTGTGGGTTTTCATCCTAAGGAGTTTTATGTCTCCTTTCATTGGCAGTTTAAGATCTTTCAATATAGACCAATGCAACTGGTATTTTGGGTTGAAAAACTTTAACCATGGGTTATGGGAGTAATGATTCTAGCACTGTTTTCTGGCCAAAGTGATCCGACATTCATCAGGTAGAGGTAAGTTTTAAGTCATGATCTTGTGACTTTTGGATCCAAAGAAATGATATGGGAAAATCACACATGGAATTACTATAAACAATGTTTGAGACACGAATTCCATCATGATGTTTTCAGGGCATATGGTGATAGAAGAATTTTCTCATAGGGATGAAGGTGTCTCTAGATGATAGGCCCTATTAGGGGTGAATTTATACAAACACAAACTGGGGAATATAATTCATATTCAAAACAAATTTTTCCTTCAAATTTGGGAATCTCTATCACCTATAGATGGGTAAAGTTTATGGAGATCTGAATTTCCCCAAACATGGAGTTTGATTTGAGTAAGGAAGGTGTCTGAGTATGGAAAGAGCATTTTTTTCTAAAACCAACCAAGAATGGGGAAAATGCTCTCTGGTCAGGTTCAACCCATATTTAGGAGGGGATACATGTTTTTTTGGTTAAATTGTGACTGGGTGAGGACATAAGATCCATGCATCACTATATATCTCATCATAGTGAGTATCAAGCCACATATAATTATAACATGTGGGCTCTTATGGGGATATGACTCTCACATAGGGTTGGGGTAAAATTTAATTGTAAATAGAGTGATTTCTTGGATTGGGATAGGACACATGACATGGATAGGTATCAGTGTTGTATCAAGTGGGAGTCCATGTTGTATATTTTAATGTCATATAGTAAGGATGTAAAGTTACTGCAATTTAAGGTCATATACATTTGACCATATTGGTTGGTGAGATGATCTACACAATATAGGGGGTATATAAAATCGATGTTAATAGAGATTATGGTGCTAGTATAGAGGGTATCATGAGTGTGTTCACTTATTTTATTGTCATGGTTTTCAGATAGGCAAGTGGCTAGAGTTTAAGGTCACACAACTTTGACTAGTGGTGTGTCTTTTAGAGTCTTTCATCCAGGACTAATTATTTACAAACTTGGTTTGTAACATGATATGGCCATTCAAATTGGGATAATCGCCCAAAATATCTAAGATCAAGTGAGTCATGCTTGGTGTGAGAAATAAGATAAAATTAGGGGGTTATCTAGAGTGTATGGAAGCAAAAATCTGGGATTACTCTCAATGAGTGCCATAGGACTTTGTTATTCATGGTGAAAGAGTTTCCATACCATTTTTCCTCGGGCTAGAAATTTTCCAAAATATTTTGGATGTGTAAAGTGGATTTATAAACCATAATTTTAGGATTCTTGGATCTGAGGATGATATGGGACAATCAGGCAAGGAGTGATTGTGAACCAAGTTTTGAAAGCGGTTTTATACTATGATGACGTTGAGGCACATAGAGATAGAAGAAGTTTCTCCTAAGGATGATGGTTCCTCTAGTTGAAAGGACCTACTGGGGGTGAATTTATGAAAATCTAGACTGAGGCATATTATTCATAGTAAAAAAGGTGTACATCAGAACCAAACATTATCATCATCGATGGATGGGGAAGTTTGTGGTGATCCAAATTTTACAATGTAAATAGTATGACTGATGAAAGGAAGACCGCCTATGGAATATGAAGGAGGTATTTAAGAATGAACTCCTTATGATTGAATTAAATTCCTTTTCAAGAGTGGGTTCAAGATAAAGGATCTGGGCATCACTATATATCTCATTGAAATGAGAATCAAGTCACACATAGTTATAATGATATATAAGTTGGTGGTATGGTAAGAGACCAACACCAATATTAGGGACCTCTTAGGTGAGGAAGTGTTATTCAGTTTTACATCATGCAATGAAGATGTTTTATTATAGTTTAATTTCATATGACAAGGATGTATTCACACCTTTTAAGGTCATATGACTAGGACCTAGGTGTCTTGAAGTTTAGGGTCATATGACTAGGACCTATAGTTTCTATAGTTTAAGGTCTCAAAGCTTTGACTAAAATATTTATGGGAATAAAGAAGAACGTACAACTCACCAGGTCAAGGATGTTTCGACATAATCCATACATGAAGAAGAAAGTTGTAAACCATGATCTTGGGGGTTCTCAGATTAGGAGAAGTGATATAGGATAAGTATGAAAGGAGTGACTGAAAAATGACTTATGTTATGATACTATCGAGGCTTATGGAAACAAGAGGAATCTTTTTTCTTAGGAAAAAGGTGACTTTGGTTGATAGGAAATTTGGAGTAACATGTTATATAAATCCAATTTGAGGCATATTATGGATAGTAAAAAAGTGTGTCCTCTGGAGTTGGCTGCTCTTATCCCCAATATCCAATTGGAGTTTGTGATGGTCCTAATTTCCTAGTAAAAGGAGTATGATGTGTGAAAGGGATGTGTACGAGAAAAAAGGAAGCATTTAGATTAGCATTGTATATGGAGAGCGAAGTTACCTGTATAGATATGGATCATATGTAATAAAGGAGAAAATTTTGTTTCCGTAATGGATTATTGAATGAGGGGAAACCGAATTAATATATCCTTCTTAGATTGGGGTTTCATGTAAGAGGAAAGGGACACATGATCCTTTTTTTTATAGTCAGGATTGGGTTAAGAAACCTAGGCATCACTACATATCTTGCTGAAATGAGAATAAATACACACATAGTTCTAAGATAGAAAAATACATATGTAGGTATAATCCATACACAAGGATGGGGGACATTTTTACATTGTAGATGGACCAAGATATAGTATTCAGGTGTCACTATGTATCTCATTGTAATGAGAATCAAGAAACATGTAGTTCTTGAGTGAAGGTGTGGTGAGATACCAACACTAAGGATATTGGTACTCTTAGATGATGTATATAACAATGCACAATTTTATGTCATGTAAGAGACTTCTATAGTGCCCCAACCTGAATTGCCACCCGAACAATGCTTCTGGGTCAAGTGCCACTGACCTTAAGCACACCTCCCCATATGCAAAAGGTTTCTGACTAGCAGTGAGGGTGTGAAAGGGTGATTGTGGGGAGACTATACCCTCTTACGATGATATAATAATGGTATAAGAATATATATATATATATATATAACAAATAATGGAAGAAAAGACTCATTAGACTCAAACCATACCTGACCATGGTGGAAGCACAACCAATAACAAGTAATAGTAGAAGTATAATAAACAATAGTAGTGTAAATAAATACACAAGTCATCAAGACATTTAAATATTCTAAAATAGAACATGCATTCAATACATGTCATAAACTATAATAAGTAATAAAGGGGTCTCCCATGGATGACCATAATATATACATATAAAAAAGTATGCTGAAACAAAAAGGAAAACTAAAAATGAAACTACTACCAAGGCATGACCATTGGTACCATGGCTTACATCCCATTCTAATAGCCACTAAGATATAGCTCCTAAACCCAAACCTTTACTTGAATGAAAAAGCATAAAGTCTACACACGCCCTAAAGGGCCCATGTAGGGTATGAGGACGAGTCTCAATAGGGTACCACCCACATGTGCATACCTTAATTTTGTGACTAAGCAGGTGTATATAAAAATAAATAAGTAGTGACACATGTATATAAATAAACACACACTTCATTGGGGCTCAAAATATATCAGGAAGCTATCACGTACATTGGCCAATGTCGGATTGCCGTAGTAGAGAGGATCCTTAGACCATGGCCCAAGGAATACCTTGATATAGAAGTGTCCAGGTGAATCCTCAGGTCCCAACTCTAAATAAATCACTCAAACCATGTGCCTCCCCACACCTTGTGTCCATGCCATGTCACTGATGTCCTAAAGTCACACCCCAAACAAAAAAATCTTGTCCCTCGAACCCCTACTCGAAAGCACCCAACATCCAGAGGCATAAAAATATCTATCCTCAAGGTAAAATCACTATTGTCTCAAATCACAACTTCACTAGGAATGATAATTCCCATCCTCCAAAATGATCCTAAACCAAAGGTCTTAAGCATAGAGAGCCTCATCCCCCAACTGACAACCTCAATGCTGTCATCCGGTGGCTCCTCACTATCTCGTGACCTTTTACAGTAATAACCCCCAACACAATTACCTAAGCCGCACTACTGGAGATCTATACCCACATGAGTGGTCAAAACCACCTCATTATTGAGTCAACCTATGTGCACATGACTTCAAATAGTGCTTTGGTCAACATGGGTGAGAGACATCACCAATTTAGAACCTAAGACACATCAAGCCTAACATCTCATTCCCTGAGGCCATGTTACTCAAATACGATGGCCATTCCATCCAATAACATAGACCATGACCTCAAATTGATGGCCTTGTCACCTCAACTGATGACCATGTCACTCAACTGGTGATCACATCACCCAAGTAACCTATTCCAATCCCATCTTGATGATCACATATCCTTAAATCCAGATGGCCATCACCATCTCAAGCTCAAGACAAGCCCATAATGATCCCATTGATATCAAAAGTACATCAAAATAAATTAATATACATAATTCACTTCAATTTAAATGAAACAATTAAATACAATTTAATTAGACAACTCAAAATAAACACAAATAATGAATTTAATATAAAGAAAACCTCTAGCCTAAATACCCAAAGGTCCAACACCTCTTACACAGATCAAACCACTTGTAGACTCAATCAGGAATGCCTAAAGTCATCTCATAAGGTCAAATTAATTAATTAAAAAAATCCATTAAAATTACAGGGTCTTGCTCAATCAACATGATGGTGTGATAAAATATGCACCCCCAAACACTCACGAAATCTCAAAGAAAAGTATGAATCACATACCTTGTAGTAGTATATGTAGGCATGTCTGATCTTAGCCTATAACTCTTATTGATTTGGAATAAATCATCATTTCCTTCAATCACCCTAAAAATAGTGAAAAAATGACTCTAATTGATTTAGCGGTCTATGAGGAAAGATCAAAGAGAAAGAGAAGCACGGGTGAGGGAGCCTACCGAGATGGATCCAACGCCACAGATAGCTTAAAGAATGGAGCTTAGATTAATAAGTGGGATCAATCCCTAGTGGAGGATAATAAGGTGTCCCCACTTCTGTACACATGACCAATAAGGAGAAAAGGAGGAAGAAAATAAGAAATAATAGGGAGGGGTATAATCATCATTTAACCCCTTTAATGAGGCCACATGGTTAGCCCACATGGTTTTACAAACCGTGTGGAAACTGTACGACACCTACTGCTTAAGAGAAACACCCCAGATGGTTAGCCCGTATGGTTATCCCTAACCATGTGCAAACCATGCATGCTACAGTGTGAGGGTACTTCCTAAGTGTCACTACCCATGCAGCTTATGCACGGTTTGGCTAATCATGTACAAACCGTGAAGAATATATTTGAAAAAAATGAAAAGGTTTACGCATGACCATGAACTTTTCCCCACACAGTTTACCAAATTGTTCTTAAGGAAAAAACAGGGCATCACAATTTTTATTGAGAGGCCGAACAGTTTTACCCAAACTGTGCTCCTCAGCCTGAAACTTACCAAAATAGGGCCTTCAGGCCTCCGAAACACCCAAAAATCTTCCGAACACCCAAGTATTTTTCTAAACCCCTAAAATAATCCAAAAATAAAGATATTAGATTGAATAAACTCTTGGAATTAAGTTTTGATAATTGAAAAAGAAATTGGCATATCCACCAATTCAAAAAATTCAGAAAGGGAGAGGATTTCAACCTTCTCCAGAATACCAAGGATGTTACAATCTACCCACCTTAACATATCTCATACCCGAGATATAAAACAAAACCTGGAGATGGTACCAAACATACCCATCCCATTTTAATGTTTACCTAGACTACCCTAGTTAGAAGGGTACAAGTCAACTTCCTCAAGGGGGTGCCCCACCTTAGGAGTGACCTACCCTGGTCACATCCAACCCAAATCTCAATTCAAATTGATGGTACATCGACTATCCCCAGACTCAAAAGTCCTCCTGTGATGCATCATCACTCCTACACCTCATCAGGTGCTCCTGTGGCATACCTAACACCCATCCAAATCCTGCACCACATCAATGCCCACCACACTCCCATGTCACACATAGAATCTATGAGGTCCTACATCTCAACAGATTCTCAAAAGTCTTGATACCTCACACCTCAGTCAAGTACCACATCGTAACAATGTCCAAATACCAACACACCTCAAGTAACCAATATCTACTCGATTCCCTGATGCCAAAGAACCTCAATAATCATGCATATAATGATGTTCATATATAATTCCTAGTTCTATGTAGCTCATATATATATATATATATAGAACCTCCTAAATGATTCCAACATACTAACCAGCATCTGGTTAGTCTATACATATAGCCCATTCACCTTGTGAACCCAAAATAGACTTACCTCAAAAGGCCATTCCAAAGCAAAACAAAAAAAACATAGCTACGCCCAAGGCATACCTCTAAGCATATTTAGACCACTAGCTTTATTTGACCCATTATCTCTATGGCATGCACCTGGCCTGAAGCCTGACCTTTCTACGGTGCTACACCAGCCATAGGCCATTGACCCCACTACTGGGTCCCTCTATCTTTTCCACAACCTCTGTACACAACTAAAACTCAGCTACCATCACCTAGTACTAATCCTAGTCCGATCTTAGAACCCTAAGTCTGCCCTATTCCTTGAATTCCATCTATCCGAGAAGGCTTCTTATATAACCTCTCGAGATACCCAAGCTACCCACATACCCGACACTCCTTTGGAGGCCACTCTCACTAAGTCCAAACATTTCTTAGATACCCACACTAAAAGAAAACTACCGACAACCCACTCCAAGGTGGCCTGCTTGAGTCCTTAGCCCGTCAACCCTATTAGAACTCATCTCGTCCTTGTTTCCTACCATCCTAAGTGTCACCACTAAAATCACTTGATTCTATCACCCAAATATAGTAAGACCTCTCCGTCAAGTTTTCCTCAGCTATGAGCACCTAATTCACCACATTTGAGAATGCGACCAACCTAAAGATATTCACCTGTACCCTAATCACATTCCATAAACCATCCTTGAAATGCCTCACCCTTGAGGTGTTGTCACTCACCATACTGGGTGAGAAGCGAGACAACTGGGTGAATGTTGCTACATAGTACATGATGGACATGTCACCCCTATCTATTTCTTGGATCACACATACCAGGCTCTATATGAGATACTCATCAAACCATGGACCAAAAGCAGTGAAATTTGGTGGCTACCCCTCCTACATTGGAACATGAGCCTGATCCTATGCCTATGGATCATGCTTTTCCTGACCCTTAGGGGTCTCAACCTATGCATGCTCCTATAACACCTTTTCATCACCTACCCGATGCTCTATCTGATCCGTCTAGGTGGAAACCTGCTGAATACCATTATATGGTCAAACAACCTAGATAACATATATAAATATAACACAAATAAGGAAAGAAGTAACATACAATGAGATCTCACTACCCTTACCCTTCCCCATATCAACCATGCTACACAACATCCTAGCCTCATGGAATCCTTACCCGCCCATATCAGAGCCAAGTACCAAACATACCCCAGGTCATGCCAGTATTGACAAACCAAATCACCTTAATTTGACAACCACGTCGCCCAACCTGGTGATCATCTTCACCCCATGCCATAGTGATTTCCTAATCATATAATAGATATCCCCCATCACATATATGTATTACATAGAATATCACATTTCAAAATTAATTTTCATATCACAACACATGCATATATATATTAAACATCCTATCACATGCATAATCAAAAGAATAAACATGCTTAGAAAACACACCTTTCCTTACTAGGCCAAGGTTCCAATATCTCCTCCCTTACCTTACCAGGTCAAGGGTCACATATCACAATAACTAACAATTCACATTCTGTGTGTACCAATCGAGGTGAAAATAATATAAATTATAAAATGAGTAAAACAAAACAAAAATTCCCACCCATGGAAACTTAGTTTTCCCCCTTTGACTGGGGATTCAGACACCCAAACATGATCTATAAACCCATTTCCGACAAAATATTAATCTCTAGTCTACCATAGCCCAAAAAATAAGACCAAAAGAAAATAAAATCATTGGATATAATTGGTATCTAACTGAACATTGCTAATAATTACCAATCAAGAACTGATCTGATACCATTTGTATCACCCGACCCGAATTACCGCTCGAGTAGTGATTCCGGGTAGAGTTCCACTAGACTTAGGCGTGCCTCCCCATATGCCAAAGGCTTCTAACTAGCATTGAGGGTGTGAAAGGGTGATAGTGGGGAGACTATACCCTCTAGTGATGATATAATAATGGCTCGAGAATATATATATATATATATATATATAAAATAAATAGTGGAAGAAAATACTTAGCAGACTCAAACCAGAACCACCCATGGTGAAAGAAAAATATTAACAATAAATAGAAGAAGAATAATCAACAAAAATAATGGAAATAAATACACAAGTAAACATTCCATTTGAAGATTCTAAAATAGAACATGCATTCAATATAGGTCATATAATATAATAAGAAGTAAAGGGGTCACCCATGGTTGACCATAGTATATACATATACAAAAGCATGCTAAAACAGAAAGGAAAACTTAAAAGGAAACTATAGCTAAGGAATTACCATTGGTACCATGTCTTCCATACAATTCTAAAATCGACTAAGATCTAGTTCTAGTACCTAGGCCTTTACCTGAACGTAAAAACATAAAGCCTACATGTGTCCTGAAGGTCCTATGTAGGGTGTGAGAATGAGTCTCAGTAGGGTACCACCCATGTGTGCATACCTTACATTTGCGACTAATAAGGTGTATACAAAAATAAACAAGGAGAAAACATGAATATAAATAAACACACACTTCACTAGTTCTCAAAAGACACCAGGAAGCTGCCACTTGACCCGGTCAATGCCAGATTGTTGTAATGGAGAGGATCCTTAGTCCATGGCCCAAGACATCCCCTAATACAGAAACGTCTAGGTCAAACCTTTGGTTCCACCTCTAAATCAGTCACTATAACCATGTGCCTCTCATCACATCATGTCCATTCCATGTCATCGACATCCTAAAGGCATGCCCCAAATAAAACAAATATGGTCCTTCAGACCCCTACTCGAAAGCACCCAATGTTTGGAGGCATAATGATAACTGTCCTTAAGGTAAAATAATCATTGGATTAAAGAACAATATCCTGAGGAACAATGATGCCAATCCTAAAAAATGATCCCAACCCAATGGTCTCAAGCACAGAGAGCCTCATCCCTCAACCAATATCCTCAACGCTATCATCTGATGGATCCTCACCATCCTCATGGATTTATATGGAAATAACCCCCAACACAATTACCTAAGACACACTACCAGGGGTCTCTACCCACACGAGTGGTCAAAACCAACTCATCACTGAGTCAACCTATGTGGACACGATTCCAAATGATGCTTTGGAAAACATGGGTGAGCGACATCACCAATTTAGAACCTAAGACACATCAAGCCCAACACACCATGCCCCTATGACCATGTCATGCAAATATGATGGTCATTCCATCCAATAACATGGGCCATTAACTCTACTTGACAACCTTTCTGCCACAACCAATGACCATGTTGCCCATATAGTGATCACATCACCCAAGTAACCTAGGCCAAGCCCATCCTGACGATCACATCACTAAAAATTTAGATGGTTATCACCATATCAACCTCAGTCCAAGCCCATTATGATCCCATGGATCTTAGAATTACATAACAAGTAATTCATATACATAATTAAATTAAATTTAAGTGAAATAATTCAATACAATTTAATTGAACAACTCCAAATAAATATAACTAATAAATTTAATATAAATAACACCCCCTACATAACTGCCCAAAAGTCCAAAACCTCTATCATGGCTCAAACCACTTGAAAAATTGATCAAACATTCCAAAGGGAATCTCATAAGGTCTAATTAATTAATTAATTAAAAGCAACTAATAAAATTATAGGGTATCCCTTGGTCAAAATGACGACGTGCTAAAAGTCACACCCCCAAACACTCATGAAATCTTAAAGAAAAGTATGCACCACATACCTTGGAGTCATAAACACAGGCACATCCAATATTATGCTCTAACTCTGATCAATTTGGAAGAAATTTTTATTTCCATGAATCACCCTGAAAATAGGTCAAAACAACTCAAATGGATTTAACAGTCTATGAGGATAGAGAAAAGATAAATAGAAGCATGGGTGAGGAGAGCCTTACCGAGATGGATCTAACGCTGTAAACGGCTTGAAGAACAAAGCTCACATGAAGGAGAGGGATCGATCCATAGTGGAGGAGAAGTAGGAATTTCCCAATTCTGTATGCATGACCAAGAAGGAAAAAATGAGGAAGAAAAGAAGAAATATGAGGGATGAGTAGAATCATCATTTCACCCCTTTAATGAGGTCACATGATTAGCCCACACAGTTTTCAAAATAGTGCGGAAACCGTGGGGTACCTACTTCTTAGGAGAAACACACTACATGGTTATCCCTCATGGTTATCCCTAACCGCATGCAAATCGTGGATGCTACAGTACGAGTGTACTGCCTAAGTGGCACCACTCGTGTAACTTGTGAACGGTTTGTCTAACCATGCGCAAACTGTGTAGAATCCCTCTGTAAAAACCATAGAGGTTCACGCATGAACGTGAACCTTTCCCCACACAGTTTCTCAAACCATACTCAAGATAGAAATAGGGCAGCACCATTTTCACCGAGAGGCCACACAATTTTATCCAAACAGTGCGCCTCAGCCCAAAACTTACCAAAACAGGGCCTTTGACGCACCCAAAACCCTTCCAAACACCTGTGGATTTTTCTAAAGCCCTAAACCCATTTAAAATCAATATATTGGATTGAGGAAACTCTTAGAATTAATTTATTATAATTTAAAAAGAAATTTTCATACCTATTAATTCTAAAAATTCAAAAATAGAGAGGATTTAAACCTGCTCCAAAATACCTGTGACGTTACAACATCAACCATGCAATTAAACATCATGTGGTAAAGATGTTTAGTGTGACTTTTAAGGTCTTTAATCCAAGACCATTATAACCATAATATGGATTGATATGTCTCAATAATTCAGGAATATATTACTAAAATTCCTAATCCCACACGAGTTATGCTCAGTGTGAGAAACAAATAATGGTAAAGGTTTTGTTCACCACATAGAGGCAATTAAAATAAAGGACATGGGATTTTTTTTCATGTGATGGATGATCCAAGATATAAGATCTAGTCATATCTATGTATATCATTGTAATGATAATCAACCCATACATAGTTTTGAGAGAATCTTAACATCAAATGAGAGGGATGTCAACCCTACAATTTACCATCACGCGGTAAGGACGAATGGTATCTTATAGTTTTAAGTCATATGAATAAGACCATAGCTTCATGTGATTTAGAGAGAATTGCATGACACATAGAAGATAATAACCTGATGTGAAGAAGGGGTCCAATAGAGGTCCAATGCCACACAAATTTTTAATAAAATTACACATAGTGAGGGGAGGTTTGAAAGGCCAAATGTTAAGAGAATTTATATTTATACTAAATACAAGAGGCCTAGGCAGCACTATGCAGCCTGTTAAAGTGATAATCAAGTTGTACGTAGTTCTTGAAACATAATGTGGTAGATAATCAACACTATAGGGGAGGAATCCTCCCTGTTAAGGGCCAAAGTAATCACATAGTTTAAAGTTGTGTAATGAGGATGTTTATATGTATTTTAACATAACATGACTAGTAAGAATTGGTTATGCCTCTTATAGTTACCAATAATGACATTTGTGTAGTTTATAGTCATATAGAAAAGACTACAATGCCTTATAGTTTAAGGTCCCATGACTAAGACCAAGGTGTTGCTATTGTTTAAGGTCACAAATCTTTGATCGAGATGAGGGTGCAAAGATGTACTCGCCATCCAAAAGTGGAAATCCTGACATGAAGAGAGGCCTCAGGGGACAAAGGTTGGTGAAAATGATTTTTTAAAGGGATGGATTTTGGATTGGACCTATAGTAGATGCATTAAGAATCTCCATGTATCTCATAAAATTGAGAATCAAGCTATGCATAGCTCTGAAAATGATTCTATGAACATATATGAATCATGTATAGAGAGATGGAATTTTACTTAAAATGAGACTTCAAGTGAAAAGAACCATGTTGGGGTTCCCTATATTAATTTTTTTTATATGAAGGAGAGGTAAATTTTCCTTATTCTATGGCTGGGACTAGGACATTGGGTTCAGAAGTCACTATGTATCCCATTAGAATGAGAATCAAGCCATATGTAGTTCAGAAAAAGGATAGTTTGGTGGTGTAGTAGGAGACCCACACCAAGAATTGTGGTTTTCTCAAGTATAGACTAAATTATTACACAATTTTATGTTATTAAATAGGGACGCGAACCATGAAGTTTTATGTCATGTGTAAAATAAGCTGTCATAAAATTTAATGCCTTGTGATTGGGACAATTGGCTACGTAGTTTAAAGTATTTAGCTCAGACTATGGTGTCTTTTTGTTTTAGGTCTTACAATTAGGACCATTGGTGTCATGCGGTTTAAGGTCATATTATTAGGAACATAGATTTATAAACCACATGAAGTATTTAATGAGAAATATAAAATTGGTAGGGGGAGCGGTACACTCACTATCCTTGGTAATTAAAGAATATGCACCATTAGGATATACCTTATGATTGAAAAAAGGTCCTTCCCATTTGGTTCAAGATTCCAAGGTTTCTTCTTGAGTATCATCAAGGTTATCAGAGCTATAACTAGTTCTCCCTGAAAGAATGAATAAAGATGAACTTTCTTATTGAAGTCTTGTGCTATTTGGTTTTGGTAAACTTCCAAGTGGTACAAGGTATACAAACCTTTCTCATCAAGTGGATCCAACTCATCTAACCACTTCTGTGATTTCCCACCATCAAAGGTTTTTCCACATATATCTATTCAGAGTGAGGGAAATTGGACCTCAATGGGTAGCACCACCTATATTATATAAACTAGAGAATATGAGGTCGCTTGTGTAGTAGTACGAATTGTGGTATAATAGGCCCACAAGGTATGTATAAGTTTGTTGGTCCAGGATTTCTTATCCTTATCCACCATTTTCTGGAGTATTTTTTATAGGGTTTTATTGAAAGAACCTATTTTTCCATTTTCTAATGAATGATAGTGGGATGAATGGTTTGACTCAATGTTATATTCCTAGTAAAACTTCTTCAATTCAGAAGAATATAAGTTGGTGTCGTTGTCTGTTAGTATTGTGTGAGGGACACCAAATTTGGTGATGTTGTTTGACTTCATGAAATCGATGATTCTATTGGTTCAAAATTTCTTAATAGGTGCTGACTCAACCCATTTGGATAAAAATTTGGTAGTGGTAAGGATGTATTTGAACCTCTTGGTAGTAGCTGGAGGGTATGAACCTACAACATCCATTCCCCACACAACAAATGTCTAGGAGTATTTAGCTATGTGTAGAAACACTGGGGGTTGATGAATGAAGTTGGAATGCACTTGGAAGGAATGACACTTTTTGATGAACTATGTGAAATTCTATGCCATTGAAGGTTAGAAATACCCAAGACTCCTAATTTAGTGGGAAATCTTGACTCCTGACTTATGGGAACTATAAGAGCCAACATGAACTTCCTTCATAGTGGTAGTCGTCTCTTCTCTATCTATGTATCTGAGGATAACTCCATCATATATTTACTTATAAAGAAACTTATGATGATACAAACTATGATAGTGAGTGAAATTAACTACTCATCATTGTATTTGTTCTTTTCTATCTCTATCTGGTGGAAGGGTCTATTTTGGAGGTATTCTAGGATGGGTGTCATCCAACCATTCATGGGATTATCTATCTTATGGGTAGAATTGACATTGTTGATCTCTTCCATGTTACTCTAAAAAAACGATGATACCATTCTTTGATGGGCGATGTTGATGACTATTTCATCCTAATATGGATCTTCCAAGGCCATAATAGTGGTTTCTAATGCATATTATTAAGCATTTTGGGAACTCGGGATATGAGTTAGTGATGGATCAAAGGGGAATTATGCCATAAACCATCGAACATAATTAAGCATGGGGATTAACTCTTCTTTTCTGATGACATAATCATCATTGGTCCACTTAATCACCAACTCAGATTCACCTTTTATTCTTAGGTGAGTCACTGGAATTTGAAAAGCCAATTCTAATACTACAATGAGGGATTGGTATTCTACCTCATTATTAGTGAAACCTTTTGATAGAAAGGAGTAGGGTAGTGTTTCCTTTTCTATAGAAATGAGAATGAATCCCAACGTGAATTTTTTGTGCTTGGGGTCTTCCATACTCTTTCTAGTTGGGCTTATGAATGCACCATCAAAGTAAATTTGCCACATTTGGGTAGAGTCTTGAATAGAGAAGATATCCTCATCTGGTAGTTTGGTACTTACCAACACTTCTTCCATAGAGAGATTCCCCCCCATGAAACTTTTTAAGGCCTTCCCTTTCATTTCCTTATATGATATGAATCTAATTACAAACTATTGCATAACGACCACCCATATCACAAAACATCCAATAAACATGGGATGATTAAGAATATATTTGAGTAGGTTATTTCGAGAGATCAAATAGACCTCATGGTGCTGCAGAGAGTTTCTTAATTTCTGAACTGCTAAGATCAGTTCCAAACAGTTATTCTTAATATAGGAATACTAAGTCTCAGTGTTGATCATGGTATGATTGAGATAATAAAGGCTGTTTTTACTACCAGCATCATTTTTTTGTGCGATGAAGGCCCCCAATGATCATTACAGAGCTATCACATATAAGATAAGAGGACTTCCTTCAACTGGATATATTATCACTGGTGGGATCAAGATTTATTTTTTAAGGATGTTTAATTCTTCTTGGGATTCATTATTCCACTAAAATTTGGTCCCCCTTTTCATTAACCTGGTGAAGGGAAAACACTTTCCTATGAGGTTCACTATAAAGAGTTGAATGTAGGAAAGGGTCCCCACATTCCTCTCATATAATTGTGGTTTTTAGGGGGTGAAATACCTAGAATTTCCTTATTTTTATCAGGTTTGACTTTGATTCCACGATGGCGTACTACAAAGATGATAAATTTTCCTGAGGTAAAACTGAAAACACATTTTAGGGGGTTTATTTTCAGATTGTGTTGTCACAGTTTGTCGAAAATTATTTCCAAACTGAAAAGGTGATAAAATAATTGTCATGATTTTACCACCAAATCATGAACATAACACTTAGCTGATTTTACCAAGAAATGTTTGAATATGCAATGCACGAGACATTGATATGCATCACCAAAATTATTTATACCAAAGGGAATCACCCAATATTAGAATACTCCTTGGGGGACCCTAAAGGAAGTGTATTCTTCATGTTCTTGGAATATTCAAATTTGGTTGTATCCTGAATAGTCATCCATGAAAGAGGGGGCCCAATAATTAGATATTAAATTGATTAGAAGTTATTTAATTGGAACTGAAAATTCATATTTCAGATAATTCTAGTTGAGGTCTCTGAAATCAATGAAAACCCTAATTTTCCCATTATTTTTTATTGAAGGGGAAAATATTGGTGAGACATTCTAGGAACTAGACTTCTTGAATGAATTTTTCTTTGACATGCTTGTCAACTTCAACTTTTACCTTTGTAGCATGAGTTAGATGTGCCTTTCTAGATGCCTACTTGTAACCATGATGGTTTTATGGTAGACCCAAGTGATGGGTATCCATATTGGGATCAAGTCCTAACATTTCATTGCAAGTACAAGAAAACACATCTTGGTGATTCTTCATAAAATAGGTTTAAATTTTCTTCTCATTGAGGGGCATAGATACACCGATCAACATCAGTCATGGATCCTCCTATGTACCTATATTTATCTATCAAAGTTCATCGATAGTGGTGGAAAATCATTCCTCGAATACCGGAGGATCATATCTAAGGATGTCTTCTTCCTCTTCCTCCCATTAGTCCCTTATTTCCATGTAAAGATGGATGGTAGAAAAGGGGAATCGTTGAGGTTGGGGGGGGGGTCAGTGTTTTGAGAGACATCCTCAAACCATGATATAATGAATTCCTCAGATTTTGCGGATGAAGTGGAGACCTGTTGAAGTTATGGGGACAAGGTTTTAGAATTTTCATTTGAGGTATCACCACCAAAAGGGAAATAAAATATTTCTTAAATGCACTCATATTCAACTGATGTGGTTAATATTATGAATACCAGTGAGTAAACATATGAATATGAGATTATGTATTCAACCTAATTGATGGGAGGCACATATTCATCACTATATTCTTTGAATGGGTTAGCTGAGTTCATTTCTAGACCATTTGAGGTGATAACCCAAGCGATACTATTCATTATGGGTTATTTCCCCTCACTCTAGTAGAATAATGCATTAATATATTGAGATTAATAGGATTCAAATGGATATTTATTACCATGTAACATCCCAATCTCCCCATTTCTATAGTATTTGAGGCATTGATGATATACTTAAGGGATCAATGCATCTTGGTGAAACTAATGAATTAGTAGAAATACATTGAAAGATGTATCTTTCTAGATGTCTAGGAACTCAGAGTCAAACACCAGATCTCTAAATTGAGCTTTAAGTTTAATGCGACCGAGGGGTTTCTGTTCACTTTTATCGTACCCTTGAAGCATTAAAGAGGAAGGGGATAAATATGATTTAATGTATCCCAATCGACAGAGTGTTGTGATCGGAATACGGTTGACCCATGATCCATTGTCAATGAAATCTCAAAAAATTTCAATATCATCTAATTTTCTAGATACATACAAGGGCCTGATGTGTCCCTATATAATAGAATCTCTGTAATATTCCATGAAATTTAAATACACATGAAATTCTAAAGGTTCAACCTTAACACTGTATAGTTCAGCGGAAATAATATCATCTTCAAACTCTTGAGGGCTCAAAATAGCCTCTAAAATTTATTTTCATAGATACTTTGATATGTTGAGAGCATCTAGAATTGAACGTTTCACTGGAACCATGAACAACCTCTTCAGGATGTCATACTTTCTAGTTAAAGGCCTACATTTCCTTATGGGGATATACTCCCTAGTAGGAACTATAGGAACTGACGTGGTTGGGGTAGATGAGTTGGGTGGTTGTATAGATGTTGAAGTCATATTTACTGTTGGATTTGACTATTTTGGCCTGCTTGCCTGTTTGGGTTGATGAGACTGCTGCACACCTTCCAGTTGATCCTCTAGAATGATTGGGCATAGAAGAATCTTTATGAAGGTGAGGCCATTTCCTTATTATTATCATGCTCAGTGAAGGGATCTTCTATGATTCTTGACAGCATAAACGACCCTAGTAGGCATGTTGCTGGGATAATGGTTTTAACCACGACTATATATTCCCCTACTTCCTTGGATTCTGTGACCTATAACTATTATTTCCTAGCTTAGCATAGGGAATTTGAGTATGTAAGACTAATCATCATCATAGAATGGATCCATTAAGTGAATGGAATTAAAGGAACTGAAAATTAATTCTTCATCTCATGAGGATTCTTTCTGGTGGGATGATTTATGTGGTACAGTTTGGAGGTGCAATGCCCATTCTCTTAGGACTTAAGGCATGAATTCTAAGAGAGTTAAGGATATATTTGGACTTGATACAATTTCATCCTCCTTCATTTTATTTTTTCTATTCTTTCCATGTCACTTCTTAGAAGACTGACTTTAGAGGGTTTTAGTGTTGATGGATTCAGATATGCCATAACATAAGAGACAAGGGGAACAATTGGTTACTTTAACTATGATCATAGGATAACATGAGTCTAGTTGATTGTTTTTATAGTTATCCAATCACTGAATTTTTGTACACTCTTTCTGGTAATTTCTTTCCATTTACCTTCTACCTTTGGAGTAGTAGTGAAAACACACATTACCAATGCTGGTGGTTTTTCCAGCTTCACTTGTCTAGAATCAACCATCCATTTTAGGAAATATTTAAAAAAGAAACAATTTTGTATGGTGTTTCCCAATGTTTGATGATAAGAATAATAATCTGGGCGATCATCAAGGCCAACTTGCTCAGGTATTTTGGACTCCAATGATTTTAGAAAGTTATTTTCTATGACCATTAAAAAGTGACCTGAAACTTTATCATTTCCGAAGGAATAAAATTTATTCTTCCTATTCTCAAACTGGGAATGTTTAGGTTCCTCTCTCTCATCCTGATAGGGATACTTCCACTGACACTTCCATTCAGAAGGAGGCACCACATAGGGGGTGCAGGATTTGGAGTTAGAGTCGGTGTAGAGGCTAGTTTTAAAGTAACTATCTTAGTTTCCACTATACCCATACTTTTCCCTTGAGATGTTGGAACGAGACAAGAGTTAGCCTTGGTTCAAAAGATATAACCAAAATTTGTGTTACTATGAATATATCTTTAAATCCACATGGGTAATTTACTATGATATGTAGTGTTCATAGTTCATCATAAAGATTCTCAATGCAAAGATCCAACAAATCTTTGTGATGAAGCTGCAAGTTTAGAGAATAATTCAAACTTTTCCACCTGAAAATGAAATCTGAAAACCCCTCATTTTATCATTGTCCAGATTTTGAGAGATTAAGTACTATTTTATTATGCAACATAGAGCTTAATTGGTAGTGGAATAGTTAATGAAGATCTTCCCACCCCTTGATTGATCCGATTGGTAAACTAGTATACTAGGTGAAGGATGGTCCCTCTAAATTTTGTATGAAATATCTAATATTAGATGTATCTTTCTGCTCGAAGGTCCCCACTATGAGGTTACATTGAGACATGAAGTGAATAAAATACTGTTTTAGATGCTCTGAACCATTGAATATTAGGAATGTAGGATTCCCAAAGTGTGGTAGGGGATGAGTTTCATGCACCCATTCAGGGTAAGGCTTACTATCTAGTTTTACTGGTTCACATCATCCTCACACAACTTATAATTGATCCACTTTTGTCTGAATAGTGTTGATGAGCTAAGGAGGAATAACCAAGTAGGAAGGAGCCTGTACAAGGGGAACAATAGGTTGGGCTAACTATGGTGGCTCTGCTTGTACTCACAGTGGGTAACCTTTAGAGGATGACCTATGAGGATTCATATGATCTTGGTCTGATTATGTACCCAATTGAGAGAACTCCTAATATCTTACTATTACAGGGTATAAATATTTTGTTTTTTGGTACCCCATGTTGAGAGGTTGTTCTGATTCCACTTCATTTACTGAGAAGAACCCTCTTTGTTGAGGTATGTCAGTTGGTAATGCAAGGTGAGGCTTCACTTATAGAAAATATCCAGTAGGGACATTTACTTATAGTATTTCTACATTAATTTTTCTCAAATCCTTCATCTCATATTCCTATTAAGAAAATATTTCCTAGAGTGTGAGGAGTTCAACCTCTTCAGGCGGTTGGAAAGATACAACCACACCTTTAACCTTTTCCTTGGAAGATTCTCACTAAGTAGGTAGTAGTGGATCAGATGATGGAATTCCCAAATTCATATCAAGCCTATGGTTTTGAGTACATATGACTTCTTCAATCATTTTGGTGTAGACTATATTATGAACAAAAACCTCCTCCTTCTATTAATTTGTACCAACCTCTTGTTATATAGTGTTTGTAGGGGCGGTGCTAATGATTTTCACTGATGTATAATGTATTTCAGGTGTCACATTAGTACCATAATGATAAGAGGCTCGATTGTACCAGGGATTTATGTCAAAAATAACTGTGCTTTCAAAGAGTTCTCATACTCATGATAGATTGCTTTATTTTGTTACCACCATAGGGACTCATCCTCTCCTTTTCTGGTCCTCCTGGAATATTTTGATGAAGGGTGATTCAAAGGGAATCTATGGACAATTTTATCATGTATGTTTCTAGTGAGGAATCTGGGTCACTAAATAGGATGAAACTGGATGGATTCGTTTTGTAGTGCTCCCCCCAAATGGGAAAAAACTAAATTCCATTGAGGAGTATGTGGAAGTAAAAATTCCCCCATCCCTACAGACTGGGGATACTCCTATTATATTTTCATAACCTTTTTGGCTTGGTTTGTTGACCTCAAAGGTTGTGTTAAAAATTCTCCCAACCCTACAGGATGTGGTTTCTACTTTATTGTTTTAAAAACCTTTCAGACTTGGTTTTTAGTCTCAAAGGTTATGTTAAAAATTCCCCCAGCCCCACAGGTTAGGGTTACTTCTGAATTACTGTATATCTAGAATCCACATTTAATCTCTTGATTTTATGGAGATTTGTTTGAATATATAATAGGCGCATTGTATGATTTTCACCTGATCCACATGCTTCTAGTGATATTGGAATAGATTGATAATTAAATTCCCTTGAATGAGAGGCTTGATTATTTTTTAGACGTTTGGTGAAAGAGTCTTTTGATGGATCACCCTCTTCTGGCTCAACATCTTTGAGATTTATTTCAAGGGTGTTTTTTTGAGCATACCATTTTTTGTGAGAAAATCTTGTTTCTCAAGGATTTCCTGAGGTAATGACATTACATTATGCCAAATTGGGTGGGATTTTCTAATTAGTCAGCAAGGTAAAATGAAATTCCCCATGTTCACCCTATCCTTTGATATGAAAACTGGTCTGGGAATCGACAATCAGCTTACACAAATCTTTTAACGCCTCAAGACATGCACACTAAAGGGATCCTTACTATTTTCCCAATATCAAGTTCCATACTTCTAGGAGGTATTCCAAGTCAATTTAATGATGTATTTAATCTATTACCTTGAAATGGATTATATATTCATCATAAGACACAACTTTTGTTTTTAGGTGACAAGGAGTAGTCCATAAATTTAGGCAGATGTTGTGTGCACATTCTTTCGACAACGCCTTTGGAATTCTATATTGGGGAGTGACTAAAGACCAGAACATGCATGATATATTTTATTTAGAAATATTTTTCCAAATGAGAAATATGTTTTCTTCATATTTTTCAAGAGGTTCCTCAACCTTATCTGACCAAATCAGATGTTTCCCTACCGCTTTATTATAAATAGTAGGGTTGGAAGGGATTTCCTTTATCATATTGGAAGGAAGACGATCCTAGGGTGGTTTATAGAATGATCATTTCCTTAGGTTATCTTTCTATTGAGAAATAATTTCCATTTTAAATGAAGAGGAATAAAGCATGACTAGACTCATTTTCCCCAGCGCCTCGTGATAGGATGGATTTTTCATAGTTGATTTAGCAAGGGGGTCCTTCATGATGAAATGAAGTGTCACTGTGGGGAGGAACTTCATAGAGAGTTCCATAATGAGGAGGACTACCATCATGGTTTTATGTCTAACTACAAGGATAATTTATGCATCATATACCCTAAGGAGGTCCTTTAGGGAATACAATAGCAAGGGGAGGGCCCTATTTCTATTTAATATTCTGGGCATAAGGAGATTTTCTACAGTGATCATTAGTAGATGAGATATCATGATCAATCAGATTATGGAAATGAAATAATCCTTCATGGTAAGATGTCTGAGGAGGACCTCTAGAACTACCGGTAACAAAGTTTCAGGGAGGGACTTCATAATTACAGCTACTATTTCTGTAATTTGGTAACACATGAGTAGGATCATGAGTTGAAATAGATAAATTTATTAGGGATTTAAGAACACCAACATTGAGAAGAGAAGTATTTTTAACTGAATCCTCATTTTCCAATCACCTTTGGCGAGGCTTCTTATTGGATGCTCTCCTGTAAGCGATTGAGGTTGACTATTGTGGATAGAATATTTCATATATGGGGGCCTATTTGAATAGATCTCATGATGTTTTTGAAATTTTTCAAAATATTTCTGGAATTTTGGTAGGGATATATTTCTACCCTGGAGTGTCTACTGGGATAGACTAATGACTTATAATTAGAATGGGGATGTGGGTTTGATCCGGTCTTCCATTTATCATGGGATTTTCCAATGAACCCCGTAGAAAAAAAAGGATATGTGTCTTCTCTAGAGTGACCCTCACATTATGTTTATGGGTCACCCCAATTGTGGGGGTAGGGTTGGGAACCCTCTCTTTAACCAATTCTAATACTGTCATTATATCGTGGCAAGTTTTTAGGATGTGGGAAGGGATTTGTGTCTACCCTTTCATCATTTTCAAGATATGTTGAGTGACTTAAATGTTCAGAACGAGGATATATTCCCATTCTGTGGTTAGAGATGGGATGTAGGTCTACTCATATCATCCATTTCCTTTCATTATATATTGAAAATATTCATGTGTATGGGTAGAAGTATGGGTCTACCCCCAGTTTTTTGTTGGTATTTTCTATCTAATTTCTTCAAGAACTGCTAGATCATGATGGTAAGCTTGATATACATGAGTAGGAATTATCATCTACTTTTTGGTTTCTTATATGTTTTTTGATGGGTTCCTTTGGTTGCTTCCAACCTGTGTTAGAATATTTGAGGGGTATGGGCATGAATTTTCATCTACTTGTAAGTTTCCACCATGTTTTGTTGAAAATATTATTTAGAGGGGAAAATGATGTGGACCTGTCCCCTGTTGTTTGATTTCCACCCTCGATGGGTTTCCATGGGTGCCTAAGTCCGAATGACCTCAATTGGATCCCATGGGGTGGTGTCCTCATCATGTTGATGAATTTGTACTAAGCATCATTGAAGGAAAATACTATTGGTAGGATCCCCTTGGCGGGACCCCTATGTTTTTTTGGATAAGGTCGTTGGTGACCTCTTGATTTGACTCCCTAATATAAGGGAGGAATCTATTTCTTCGCTCTGAGGTGAGTCTCCTAAAATGGTTTGAAATGATCACTGGTGTCATTTTCCTCTTTACTAACAACCATTGTTTGGTTATGGATGGAAGAGCTTAATTCCTTGGAGGGCTTCGTGTATAGACACCAGTGTATGTATTGTACCATTAAGGTGGTACTCCCTGATCAGTGCATTTGATACAAAACATTGATGATTCTAGGTAGGTGATAGGGTCCTCTAATTAGTTGAGGATCTAGCTTGAGTAGTATTGAATGTATACATCCAAGATATCTGGAAGGATACCATTTATATTTAATGGATTTATTATGAGAGTACTTGACTACACATGAAAAACAAAAACAAGAAAACCCCATCAAAACAACGTCTTAATAAACGAAAACATGCATAATCAATTATCTTAAATCAATGTTTGTACCACTTTAATTTTGCGAGATCACGAAAGGGGATTGACATGTGGCTTACATAATCATTTTGGTTAAGGATCCAAATTAGATTCATCATTTTGGTTTTGTTTTGTTTTTAAAGGTGATAATAAAATAGACCGATGTGCATAAACCTGATTTCTTTTGTAACTACGAGGTTCACGTCAGGTTCACCAATTTTTTATTTGTTTGTAAAATCATGTGTAGATTAAATGGTATTTTTTTGTGGTGGAAAGATATTTCACTTCAAACACACCTTTTTATTTCCACATCCTTTCTAGACAATTTCTAATAGGGTTTATTCATGGAATCAAAAACACCGAATGGTTCCCTTATTCACGATGTTTTGCGAACCGACTTTCTAAAGGAAAGTGGTCATTTTAAAATGATTACAACAACATGTAGGGACTCACATTGATTTAGAGGATAGAATCTTGGGATTATCATGCCTTTTTGGGGAGAATTATTCCCTACTTTAGGATTCTCTTATAGATTTAAGACATATTTGTGAATCCTTTATTAAATCCAAAATATAGAATGGGTAACCCTTCTATTATCAATAAATTATTAGCATTAATTGGATTTAGAATCATATTTATATATCCAAGGTTCTTCTTCAATAGGGATGTATATATGTATCCAAGGTTCTCAATCAACAGTACCCTTTGTATATATATTATAGATTCTTATGTCATTTATCATCATGATATTGGTATTAATCTACACAGTGGGGCACTCTAGAATTTATCATCATCCAATAATATGGGATCATTTTTATCTTAGTATCAGACCCATGCGAAAGGATTCCTACACATCCTTGTGAAAGGAATCAAAACCCACATAGTTCAGTGCCTTTTAATGGGAGACATCATACCTTTTAAGGTCACGTGACAAGGACTAGATCGTGAAATTTAATATTGTACAGAAAAGAAACCATGGTTAAAGGTGACTATCCGATGGATGGTGTGGGACTTATGCCAAATTTTCCTTGTTGGACAATATATATGGGAATATGGCCTTGTATCAAGGTGACCTACATTGGTAATTTGGGTCAATAAGGATGAAATAAGGAGGAACCAGAAGTAATATGGCCTTCTGAGTTGGGGGAATGATCCTACTGGGAATGTGTCCTAATAAAGACGATGGTGGTTTGAAAGTTCTATATTTGGGAATAGAGGAGGATTTCTATATACCCCATGAATACAAGAATAAAACCCCACATAGTTTTTATGGGTTTGGACTTACACCTAGTAAGAGGCCCAAAGGTAGGTTCATCGGGAATATGACCCTTTTGAAGGTTTGTCTCATAGGGAATATGACCCCTTTTGAAGGGGTGATAACATGGTTTTAGAAATTATACCTAGTAAGAGGCCCAAAGGTGGTATTGGATCATGCTGATGACATGATCGATACTAACATACAAGACCACATGAGTCATTCTTGGTGTGAAAAATAATAGGAAGCAGAAGATCCATCAATCCACATGATCTCCTTTATTCCCTAGTGGATGAGGTTGAGGATGTGGGATATGGGGGAATGCCCCACAAGAAAGTACAAGTGCTTACTATAGGAGGGATTCCCTAGGGAGTCACTTTCTCCTTGTTTTCTGGTAAACTAGGGTGAGGTTATGGTGGGGAAGTCAGAAAGAGAGATAGGTCCTAGGTGTTCCCATATCTTCTCTTGTTTTAAAACCTTAGATACTCATCATTATTCTTAAGGTTGTGATCCTTGTTAGTATAGAAAGGTATAATTGAGAACACTTTGAGGATATTACCTATTAGGTAAGATAAATGTGGTACCTCCATTACCATGAGAATATATAATTGAGAGGACATGCTGGTGTGCACTGTGATCTGATCATAAATATCTGGAGGCTTTGGGGGAGGCATTAGCTTGGCCCCCCTCATATGAGGGATCCAAGGAAAGAGGAGCCCTACCATTGGTGGTATGAAAGAGGGATCAAAGGGTGGATCGTGCAAGGTGAATTTGGGTAAACTAGATTTGATATCACCAAGGTGAGGCTTGGGAGAATTGGACTTGGTCTCACTCATGTGAGGCCTAAATGAACTAAATTTGGCCTTTCCCAGTCGAGTCCTAAATGGAGTGGATTGGGTCTCACCCAGGTGAGGCATGGGTGTCTTAGTAGGACCTTGAACAAGTGCTTCCTGTGCAACCCAGATGCTCCCTACATAGGTGATACTAAGGAGAAATTGGGTGAAGGGAAACCTAGGCAACCAAACTTGGGAAAGACCATGCTTGGGCCTCCAAGTTTATCCTCAGGTGCCTCTCGAAGGGTCTTTCATTATTGATCTTGGAAAGGGGGAGGATTCACCCAAGTAATTTTGAACCAGGGGGATGTGACTCCTTATATAGAAATTTGTCATTTTAGACCTTGGAGGGACTCTAAACCTTAGACTCTCATTAATTCCATCTTCTTTCAGTGATTAGAGAGCTACCTGGGGGATTTTGAAGAACTGGTTGAAGGAATAACATGACGAGATCTTAAAGCGGTTTCCTAAAGATTTCATTAATTCCATCCCTACAAATAAGGAGCCTAAGGGTACTATTTATAGGAAATATTAGGACCCTGGGTGAAGGAGATCATCCGCACAGGTCAATCGCGTAGGTGTATCATGTAGGACTCTCACACAGGAACTATCTACTCATGTCGGGTCACATAGGTTGGGCCTATGTGAACCCCTTGGTATATAGGTGGGGTCTACACATATTTACTTGGGAAAGCTCTTTGACTCCATTTTCTCCTCTATTACTTGAGGAATTTTCCCTGAAATATTTTTATCCCCATGTAAGAAATAAGTTTCAACAACATGTTATGACTCACGCACATAGATGTATTTTGTAAACTATGACAATAACAGTTCATGGTGAAATTGGATACGTTGGGTGCATCATGAATGATGTGTTATTAATTAATAAATCGAGGAATAATTTTCCCCTCCATCTTTATGGAAGTTAATATCTTTTCCCTTTGATTGAAATATAATTGTCACATTAAATTCCATGACCATGGTGTAATGATGTTTATTTTAGATAGTCAAATAAAGACATATCAATGATATAGGTTAATGACATAGATGTACAACCTTCTTGATGAGATATTGATCCAAAAGGATTATATTACATAGTAAGTTTTCATATATTATTTTTTTCATTATGACATTAAGTTCTTTCTCTTGGATGCCTTAACCAGTTGTTAAATAGTAATATTAGAATTTAGGTGATCCCATCTAATGCCAATGGAAAATAATCCTAAAGGGTCACACACTAAGTGTTCTCATTGATCATGATTAAATTATATTTAAATTTAATTAATGGAATAAATATTATTCTCAATATCAATGAATAACTTTATTCAAGTTTTTTCGATCACATAAATTAAATAAATATTTATTCACTAGATTGTGAATAAAAAATATATTTTTATTTTATTGAATATCTAGTAAATTTTTTCCACTGGTCTGTGGATAAAATATTTATTTATGAATAAAGTGTTTATTTGGGTATTCAATAAATTCCTAGGAGTTTGAATAAACCAAGACCACGTCCAGTGACAAATATTAATTTACAATCTAGTTAAATAATATTTGTTATTGCGCAAATTAGCATGTTCACCACAAAATAATAATAATAATAATAATATTTTGGAATGGAGTTTAATAAATATTATTTCTTAAGGTTTTAAATGAAATTAAATAACATTTCAACATAAAATATAGCTCTATAAATAGATTTTTATGTCTATTGTGTATGGTTTATCAAAAATTGAGAATAGAGAATCATTGTACACAACATACTTCTCTCTCTATATTTCTATAAAAATTCTCTTATCTTCTTCTGAAGAATAAGATGAACTCCTTTAGGATCAAAATATCTTAGAGCGATCAAAACGAACAACACAATATGATTGATTTTCCACACTAGAACTTGGAAGTCAATAGGCATTGCTCAATGATCAAAGGTGCACCTGTGGATCACTGTTAGAGAGATTCTACACTTGGATCATTAAATCTAAATTAATTTAATCCTAAGGGTCTTCAAAATATTAAAAACACCATCAAATAAAGTATCCTATAATGAAGTAATAATTTTTTCCAATCAAAAATAAATTAATCATAAATTTAACGTGCAAGATCCTCTATTATGGTTTCAAGAAACTCTAAATTAAAATAAATTTTAATTTAATGCCTACCAAGGTGATTACGCCACACCCAGGACCTAAAAGTGATATCATAGCAGTCATGTTTTAAATTTATAATTATTTATTTGATTGTTGATCTATATGTGAAATAGTGTTCAGATTTTTCATTTCATATTATTTATTCTTTAATATGATTTGAATAAACATGTTTTCAACATTTTAATTACTTCATTTAAGATTAAAAATTTATTAAGTTCCAGAATAGATGAAGAGTGATTAGAGATGACATTAGAAAGTGTTGAGAAATCTTTCTGGATAACATGGGATTACACGATGTGTAGATGGAGCATAGGCCGTGTACCCAAGTGCACCGCACTTGGTCATGTCATGGGATACAAAACGCACTAAGAAGTAATTAAACACAATAAATTTATTTCACATTGCGTGTATACTAGTCCAATCTGGTATACGACATGTTGGATTACATGGAATGTAGCTGGTGCACACGCCGTGTAGTCTACATAGGTTAGCGACGAAATTCATTCAATTTGTGTAGTCATTATACCAAGTCAAACCATGTGGGATTGATATCCCAAAGAATTAATGACATACACGATGTGTATAGGGTGTGCGTGATATGTAGTTCATCATTTCTTGTGTCTAAAATAAATACCGATCCATTTAGTGAGTTATGCGGACAAACAACATGAGTGATACATGGCGTGTAGTTGGTCTGTATACATTATGTATTTGTGACTGAAAAACACGTCGAGTTATTCAATGAGTTGTGAAGACACATGAAAAGAGTGATATATGGAATGCAGATGGATTGTACACACTGTGTAGTCCACCTGAGGTACACGAATGGAGCCCCAAGCATGTAACCCGAGTACACAACAACTGAGGTACACAACATGTAACTGGTAAGTACACACTGTGTAGTCTCCCAAATAATGGAAGAATTAAATTAAATTAAATTGAAAACTGTAGCATTAAATCATTATTTTATTTATTAACACCTGTTGTGTTTGAAAATTTAATAACGAGTTTAAATAATTTAAAATATTCAATCAATTTATTGTAATAAATATGTGATTATCTGTTTTTCCATTTATTTTTTATGAATGTAATTAATGATGGATATCTCCAAATGAATTTAGATGGTCATTAATATGAAATATAATTAATTAATTAATGTAAGTGCAACTATATTAATAATAAATAATTAATAAAAAATTAATGTTAACTGGTTTTACTTTTTCATATTAATTGTATGTGTATGACCGTTCATGATTTTGACCAAGAACTATGTATGTATTGACATTATTTAATTTAATTTATTGCATGGGTATTAAATTATTTAATATTAAATTAAATTTGATGGATTTCATGTCATACCTCAATCCAACATTATGTAGGACCTACAAGTCCATAGTTATTTATGTAATCCCCATTAACTAATCGTTTAGTTCCTCTCACCTGTATGTGAGTTAAAAATACTTGTAATTAATGGAGTATCCCAAGGTGTGTGGTGGAGGTTCAAGATGGAACCATAATGATGCCAAATCAGGTGCTACAAAGGTGTATAGGTGGAATGCTATAACTTGTTCCAATACTGGCATAAATAATTTTTCCTTAGGGCAAAGGTTTATTTTTTATTTGATTAATAAATCAACTGTTAGATAAGCTCATGATAGGGTCATTAATTAATTAATTATTTCTATCTAATTCATTATTTATTTTATGTATGCAAGACCGCTATCACATAAATAAGTAAATTAATGTTCAAAGATGAAATTTAAATAAATGGATTATGCATAAATGTTTAATCCATCATGTTTAATTAATTAATTAAAATCCACTTAATATTAAAAAGATATGTAAAGGATAAAACAAGATACATTTAGGCATAATAAATAAAATCCATCAAGTAAATATTAATTCACTATTGACACTCCTTTCCATCGTAGAGTCTAACGAATTGAAAAGGGAAATACCTTGAACCCAAAGTGATTCATCCTTTGAAGAAAACATCAAAAATTGACAAAGGCATGAACAATGATTCCTTCCCACTTGGGTCACGCAAGTTCCACCAAGGTCGCGCAAGTATACTTGCACGCCGTCTAGTGGTCGTGCAGGTGACTTGCGCGCCCTCTTTTGAAATTTCACCCAGGGTCTCCTCTAGCCTATAAATACCCCCTGTGGGCCCCCCATTTGAGGAGGGAATTTTTCCAGAAACTCAGATTTGAGCTCTCGGTGCCCTAGTCCCTTCTCGAAGCTTCTGAACACTTCTAAGGTAATTTATTACCTATAACAAAATATCTAAATAGGGGGAGTAAGGTCTAAGTGTTAAAACTCATCAACACTTGCACACCTAAGTGGACAGACCTTAAGGGAAATGGCCATACTTGTGCGCCGCCTTACCCCTTCAACAGAACTTACGCGCCACACTTCTGGAAGCCTCTAAGGATAGTACTAAAAGCTTGAGCCAAGTCTCGCCCAAGTATTACCTGAAGGGTTGACCGTCGCACAAGTACCCATGTGTCGCGTAGGTACACCTGCACGACCAAGACTTGCACGCCCACGCAAGACTTGCGCGCCCACGTCTTTTTGGGTGCCCTTCCTGCCCATTTCACCTATTTTATGCCTATCCACCTCTTCTATTAAAGATTCAGCCTATAAAACCCTCTTTAAAGACATTTTCTTTGACATGGTTCCCTTGTTGGCTTCCTTATCTGAAAGGAATTTTGTGGAAAATCTCTCAAAACCTAGTGATTTATATATCTTTCATGTCACTAAGGTTAGATATTTCATTCATTCAACCACATACTTTAAGATGAGAGAACCCTTAACCTAGGCCTCCTTTTTAGGAGTAATCCCTAGTCCAAGTTCTCATTAATTTGGGAATCCTTCTTAGGAATAAGCCCTAAATCCCCTAATGTGGGCATCCTCCTTAGGAGTAAGCCCCAGTCATAATTTCCCAAATTTGGGCCTCCTTCTTAGGAGTAAGCCCCAGTCTCAAAATCTACAAATGTGGGCATACTCCTTAGGAGTAATCCCCAAGTCCCTTAATTCTGTAATTCCTTTTAACCTAGGCCTCCTTCTCAGAAGTAAGCCCCAGTCTTAATTTCTCTTAACCAGTCTTAATTTTATTTTTAATCTGGTCTTCCTTCTCAAGAATAAAACCCAATCATAAGTCCCTCCTAATCTGGGCATCTTCCTCAGGAGTAAGCCCTAAGTTAGAGTATCCAAATATCCATAAAAGCACATATACCTTTATGAACCATATTCCCGAACTTATTCTTTAAAATAAGTCCCAATATCTATCTATTTGGGCAGTCATACATACATAAGCCCCACATCATTTCTTATGATTTCATCTTTCATGGCACAATTTCCTGGTTTTACCAATATCTCTTGTTTCTCACACCGAGCATGACTCACGTGAGCTTAGAGTGTAAAAGTAATTATGACATTTTTATTTGAGCCATCAATCATACATAAACATCATATTCCCTTACTCGAACTACGTGGGTTCTGATTTCTTTTCTAAATAAAGGAAACATAGGTAGCCCATCTGCGGGTACGATCTAAACTCTAAAATAATCTATGTCCTTCTGAATGAAAATAAACTTCAAGTGCCCCACTGAGTAGCTTTAAAACCAGTATGATTATCATAATGACCAAGATACTTTTATATAATGTATTAAAGAACACCATTGACTAAGAATCTCTAACAGATACAGATGATTCTATATCGATTAAGAACCTCGAATGCATATAAAAGATTCTCTAAATTTCCTACATATTAATCATTGATTGTTAGATCTAAAGGAAAGCTCATTTTATAATTGGTAATTTAATAAGGATTCACGAAAATAACTTAAATATATAAAGAGAGTCCTAGAGTAGACAATAATTCCCCTAAAAAAGGTGTGATGAGTCTGACCTCCCATCCTCTCGACCAATGCAAATTCTTAAGTCTCATCGGTTCATAACCAATGAGCACCTACCTTTGGAAAGTAGATCCAAATGGATAAAGAATCATTGGATATTTCCGGTTCTACAAACAAACCCCTTAGAAACCTCTTGGAGTGTTTGAACCTTAAACCAACGAGGTCATTCCCAATTCCAGAGGAAAAAAAATGGTGAACCTGATGTGAATCCTTAACCAAGTTGAAATGATGTTTTCCCTATTTGTTAGGCCCCTATTTAAACTCAATGAGAGGGACAACAAGACAATCAATAACATATGTTCTTATCCAAAGGATGTAGTGGCCGAACTTATCTTGATTACATCTGTTATATCAAACATGCACTCTTTTCCAAGATCTTCTGCGTTACAGAAATGAATTTTCTTAAGTTCACACCCGTGAATACTTCTGCTATGAATATTGTTGCTGTGAATGCCTCTACTGCTACTCCTGCTGGATCATCATCCACTCTGAGGACTGCATCACCTACTCAGTGTCTTCAATGCTGGGTTTCAAATACACTGGTTAAGGAGTACCATCAAAATGGTACTATTCCGACTCTGGAGGCCGCTTGATAAGCCCTCCAAGTAATAATTCACCCTGTTCGTCCGGACAATGACGACCAACGATCAAGAAGAAGGTGGTGCCAACCACCGTCTCCAACCGTTTCGGGTCATTATCCCCAGAACACAATAACCATTCCCTTCTATACTCTGGGGAGGTGAATGAGTAGGTCCCTCAGGGTCTTAATTCAAGGAGACATGAGTCCTTCCCGAGGGCTCCCATAAACAATCGCCACCAGACTCGTGTGGTAGTGCACCCTCAACATGATGAGGGTATCATCTCCAGGAATTCAGCTCAGGTTCCTTGAACCTGAGCAAGCAAGACGAATCGCCAAAGGCAAAATCTGGTCAACAGTGAGCAGGTTCTCATCTCTACCATCCGTGGAGAAGTCCACTAACCTAACTTGGTGGAAAGCAACAATCGGGCACACACACCCGTCCGTTTTAATTCCGCTGTCCAGCAGACTCGTCTGGCAGCAGCACGCCAATCCCACCAGGTAATTCCAGTGGAGTAATATAGATAGGAACATACACCTGTTTATAAATCATCATCTAGTCAACAGGCTCGTCTGACTACATATGATGAAGCCCGCCAACCCAATGTGTTGAAAACTGGTAAATAGTCACATACACCTGTTTACACTCATCAATCCTGCTAGTATCCTCGTCTGTCAGTATTGAAGGAAGCTCGTGAGTGCAATCAGCAGGCACATATACCTGATTGTATTGATCAATCCTACCAATAGTCTCGTTTGGTAGCATTTGGAGAAATCAGTCAGAAAACTCCGGTGAAAAATAGGAGGTAGACTCAATTTTCTACCCCCACACTTGAGTACTGTCAGGATTCACTAATAGGAAAAGGAGGACAGGAGAAGGAACACACACCTGCTCCAAGAATGGAATGGATGTATATCTCCGTTCCAGTAGCTGAAGTCACCAAGCATATTTTATCAATGGTAAAAGAGTAGAAGAAAATCCCTGCTTATATTCTGGATGCCTGCCAGGATATTATAACAGCTTCAGTAGCATCACAGGGAAAGACACACAAATCTATCCCTACCAGTGGAGTGACACATCAACATATCACTCTGGAACAGACACACACATCTGTTCCAGTCCAAGAGGGTTGTGGGGCATACTCCCCCATATCATACAGACAACCAATTCAGGCACATACACTTGATTTGAGTAGAGATAATTAGCCTAACCTGATCATTTCTCCTGAGCAGGCACATACGCCCACCCATAATGACCATTTTCATCAACAAGTGGTTCTTAAATTGAGTAAGAAGGCGTATAGAAAGAAGACCCGCCCAACACAGTCAAGAAATCAAGAGCCAATCTGTAATAAGGCCTTGCTCGACGCTGGAGTTCTTGAAGACCTTAGAAAATTATCTGTTGGAATTCAAGATTCTACTCCCTCATTTCCCAATAGTGGGAACATTAATTCTGAAGGTCTTCATCAGATACTTCCTCATGAAGGCTTTCTTCATGACAGTTCGGTCGATCTCGAAGTTTCATCTTCATATGAGAGCCACAGGAACCCTCTGTGTGGCCAAAAGACCAAGGAGAAAAATGTTTCATCTTTTGCTGTAACACACCATGGTGGTCCTCCCCATGACGATGAATTTAGCTATGAAAGTCCTCTCCGCAGTTATAATGCACATTGCCTAGAAAATGATCCAATGGACAATGTAGTGATGAGAAAGCCCTCTTATCTTGAGGCACTTGAAAATGTGAAGCCAGTTATGTCTGATGCTTTACCACTAGCAGGTGAAATACTTTCTCAATCAGAAGATAGCCTGGGGTGTAAGTCATTCTACAAACCACCCCTGGGTCATTCATCTTCTAGTTTGATCAGTGAATTCTCTACCAATCTTGTTGAATCTGATGAAGCAACAAGGAAGAACCAACTCTGGTCTAATCAGGAAGAAGAATCTTTATTGAATGATAAAGAGGAAGTACTGAATATGAGAAAACAACTGGCGAAAGGTGAAGTGCCAGTCATGTTTTGGCCTTTGGATGACTCTCAGTATGACATTCCAAAGATGTTGACAGAAGATGGAATTCATGATATTCATCTCAACATATGGAAAACTATTTGTCAGTTGAAAAAGAAAATATTATCTTATGATGAATATGAAAATCATGTCAAGATAATAGAAGGGTTACAATTCCAAATTTATTTGGCTTCTCTCTCAGTTTCTCGATATCCGAAGGCTGAAAAGTAGCAGAGAACCCTTTAGCATTCATGCCTTAGCGCACTAAGAAGATTGCGTCAGTTAATTTCCAATGCCCCATATGGTATTCATATCAGAGGATGTGGTGTTCATGGAGAACTACATTTCACTATACTCTCCAGTCCACAAAGCCCACCGAAAATGGTCTCAGGAAATGTTATTGCCCATGGCTGGCCACAGTCAATTGGCTTTGTTTGTAATCAAAGGATTGCCCAAAAACATGCCTCAACTAGTTCTTCTCAAAATCAAGAATGCAGAGAACAAGTTGTTGAATTACTCCTGCATCAAGAAAATGAGAATATTGAATAGGCCTCTCTTTTGGATCAAGCACATCATCAAGTGACAAAAGTGTCAGAAATCATCCAACGGTCTTTTGAGCTGGGTGATAAAAGTGGATGCAGGTTGATGCATCCAGCCAATTTCTGGACTAAGGTCTGCAAGATCAGAAGAGATTTCAAGAAAGTCTCAGATATAGCATGTCAAGAACCACCCCAGCTTTCCAAACTGGGGACTCTTTTAACTCAACCCTCAGAATCAACAAATAGTATTTGAGGAGTTGAAGGGGAACAACAGGAAAAACCCCAGTCCACCGGAATGGAGAATTTTTCAAATCATCAATCTCTCCCTCAGAGAAAGTCAGTCTTCTCTCGATTAGGGAAGAATCCCCAAGAGGAACGAAGAGCCAAATTATTAGGATATTACCTCCAAACTACGGTTCGTCAAGAAGTTCCTAAGGGATAAAATCGACAAAAATCAATGTCTCATCAGAGACATGGAAGAAGAAAATATCATAGAAATTCTTATAGAAGGGATGCAATGCATTATGCATCAATTAATGTCATCAATGCTGTTGTTGATGATCCACCAGATGAGGCTCACTCAGAGGGATCAGATGAAGAGGTTCCTAATCAAGAATATATACGCACAGATACAAATGAAGAAGGTGTGCGTACACGAAATCAAAGGCTTACCCAGAATCTAGGTATTCCTTCAAATAACCAACTTCCCCCTCTCCGAAAGGCATCCAATAAGGGTAAAGGAAATAATCAGGTTACATACCCTTCCTCTAGAGAAGGCCAATCTCTCTCACTAGAGAAAAGATTTGCACAACAAGAGGAAGAAATGAAGGAATCGAGGAGGATGAATGCATAACTACTTCAGGGTAGTCTTCCTCCTAAGCATGATGGAGTTAGTCAGCCAAGAGAATTTATTGCAGCTACTAAGATGGATCAAGAATATCCTCCTCTACCAGTACACCCTCACAGGTCTAATCCTACAGGTCAGGTGCAACAACAATCGACAGTGCTACCATCAGTTGCAGTACCAGCAACCACATCTGTCCAAGCTCCAGTCAGTGCACCTGTTTAGGTCCAAGATCAACCAGATGTTTCTCAAAAGTTAATAACTACTATTGAGTCATTAACAGCTCGGTTGGAAACTATGGAGGGAAAACGATCTCAAATTCAACCAGAAAAGAGAGCTTATTCTGAATGGGTTGATGCAATTTGTCCCCCATAAAATTTTGCATGTACCGCATTCCCAATCTTTAATGGTTCAGGAGATCCAGAGCAACACTTAACACATTTTGTTTCTCGTTGTGATCCTATTATGGGAACCCCTCAACAACAGGAAGCAGTTAATCTCAGATGTTTTGTACAGTCATTACAAGTGCCTGATTTTTTTTGGTACACAAGCTTGCAATCCTGGTCAATTACCGGATGGGAAGATCTCCGTCAACAATTCCTTCTTCAATTCAGCTCAACTTTTACAAAGACAATAGTTTTTATCTTACAAACTGTAAGCAAAGGGAGAATGAAAGGGTTTCAGATTTCATTGCTTGCTGGAAGGGATTAACATATTCCCTAAGCTTAGCACTCCCTCAAGAGGAATTGTTTCCAATCTGTGTAGCAAATTTGTGTGACGAATTACATATGCCATTTATCCCTGTGAAATACATAGGAGGGTTTCGAGACCTTACTTCGATCACTCAGTAGATCGAAGACTCTCTTACAAAGACTAAGGATAAAACTCATGTAATTTCATCAGCTCCAGGAAGGAGAATGGGTAGAGTAGAGACTGTGACAGTTGTGTGTAAACAAGAACCTGTACCTGCTTCTACTTCAAAACCTTCATCTTCCCAAAGGGCTCCAACTCCTGAGAATCAACAACATAGGCCAGTTCGTCAAGATGATCAAATAGATCAAAGAAGAAAACAATTTGAGGATTTGAAAAGCAAAGTTTACTCTTTTTGAAATGAACAAGTTCCTGGCTACTTCATTTCGGCTCTGGAAAATAATTTGGTTCAATTGCCAAGGCCCAAAAGGCCGAACAAGGAAGGAGATGAATACCGTACCAACTATTTCCCCTTTCATCAGATGTTGGGGAATCCCATTCAGGAGTGTTTTGTTTTCAAGGACCTCCTGCAAAAAATGGTCGACTCGGGACAAGTCCAATTGAAAGGTTCTTCAACTCAGGCAGCATGTGTTACTGCTACAAATCCAGAGGAAAAAGGCGAGTGGAAAGAAGTCAAAAGCAAAAATGCGCAGAAATATAATGATTGGATGGTCAGAAAAACGATCAACCGAACTCATGACATTTTGTGAACGAAATTGAAGAAACCAATTATGTCTTCTTCTATGAATGTTACGGAAAAACCCTCTTCATCAGAGGGAAAGTCCTCAAAGAAACAACATAATTCAAAGAAATAGGAACAATCAGAAGAAGATAAAATCATGTCAAAGACCAAGTTGTCTTTGACTCTAGAATATTTTATTCCATCTACTTCGAAGCCACAGGCACCGTCCCACCAAACGGAACAACCTAAATTGGCTAGTTAGGAATAGTCTTAATTGGATGAAGAGTTAATCTTCAGTTCTGTTAATATGATTCACTTAACAGATCCTTATGACAGTCATAGTTTTGATCTCGATGAACCTGGGTTCCCTACATCAAACAGAGGAATCAGAGAGAGTTCCAGAGGCTCATGGTATAGGGGAAGATGTGGATATTTCAAAGAGCACTATTCAAATTCTACCCCTGCTAGAACTGTGTATGCGGCAGAAACTCGTGGTAGAGCCCTTTAACGAGCTCAAAAAGAACAAGCAAGTTCTTCCACACAAGGAATATCTTGTCCTAGAATAGTTATTCTGGAGGATCGGATGGAAGTTACACCTTCTTCCTCTCAACAAGTAAATAGACCTATTCGGTCTAATCTTCCAAAGCCAGGAATATTACCAACTCCTACCCCAATACAAGATGAATCAACTTCCAAGGCACCTGCTAAACCACATGTTCCTATTGGAAAACGCAGACCTTTGGATCAAAAGTATGATGTATTGAAACACCTGGCCCAAGTACCAGCCAAGTTATCAATTTTGGATTCCTTGAATTTATCAAATGATCTTTGGGAGGCACTCATTGAGGCTTTGTTAAGTCCTCAAGAGTTTGAAACTGAAATTGCTGCAGCTGAAGCCTACCATGTAGAGAATAAATCCTGCAAAATGCCATGCAGTGATATCTTTCACAGATGAAGATGAAGATGATGTCGTGCATGGACATATTAGACCTTTGTATTTATCTGGAAAGTTCAATGGTGTAGACATCTGAAGATCTTTCATTGATAATGGTTCATGAGTTAACCTCATCCCCATTCGTACACTTCATCGATTGGGACTCACGAAATCTAATTTATCTCCTTCTACTATGATGTTACAAGGATATGATAAAAATGAACAAGAACCACTGGGCGAGATTACACTAAGAACTCAGTTCGGAGATCTTGTATCCAATTCAGATTTCATGGTTGTTGATCAAGACTCAGCCTTCAACATCTTTCTTGGAAGACCCTAGCTACATCAACATGCAACTATCTCTTCATCATATCATCAATGTCTCAAATATTGTTTCGATGGTTAAGTTGGGACATTTTATGGTGATAAGGCCCTATTCAAGACATGGGAATCTCAATACATTGAGGTGGAATTATATCACATGAAGGGAAAGGAAAAATCCACAACAAGGGAGATTACCAAATTTAATGCTCCATATGGTTTTGAAAAGATTCCAGTAAATCCATTTACACATGTGAGTATAGATTATGTGTTTCATATCAGTCAAATTGATAGGATAGAACCAAATCCAAATACTCATATGGAAACTTCCATAATATCAATCATGGCAATCAAGCCAGATAGCATGGGAGAAATTAGTGATTCACCAAGCAATGATGAAAGCTCAAATGGGGATGTCTTCATTTCATCTGCTGAAATCCATCAAGTCTATAATTCTTCAATCAGACCAGAAGAAGTTATAGCAATTCTAGAGGTGAACGATGATGTCGATTCTCAATCCATCATCTCCTCTTTAATACCCAAGAAATATCCTTCATCATCAATTGGGTCAGAAATGGAAGCTTCCTCTTCAAGATGTTCAAATTTTAACATCTCTTCTGATCATGTAAATTCTCCTTCATCATCTACTATGCAAGTAGAAACAAAAGAAATAACCAAATTTATAAAGAAGAGGAAGATCTTAGGGATGCTCCTCTAGCATTTGAAGAGGGTATCTCTACCACCATGGATGAACTCAGAGAAATAAATATGGGTACAAAAGAAGACCCACACCCCACTTTAATTAGTGCGGCCATGACTTTTGAAGAGAAATAAATGTATATTTCATTTTTGAAGAAAAATCGAGATATATTTGCTTGGAACTATACAAAGATTCCAAGCCTTGATCATGATGTTGCTAGTCATCATTTGGGTTTGCTGGAAGAACATCGAGGATTTAAGCAAGCCGCAAAAGAACACACCCAACTTATGCTTCCAAAATTGAAGCTGAAGTGGATAAGATTATCAAAGATAACTTCATCATAGAAGTTCAATGCCCCAAATGGTTGGCTAATATTGTCCCTGTGAAAAAGAAGAATGGAAAAATTAGAGTTTGCATTGATTTCAGAGATCTTAATCAGCATTGTCCTAAGGATGATTTTCTAGTTCCTATCACAGAACTGTTAATTGATGCAACAACTGGCTATGAAGCACTTTCCTTCATAGATGGATATTCTAGGTATAATCAAACCCGAATGGCTACAGAAGATGAAGAATCTATAGCCTTCAGAGCCCCTCAGGGTGTGTTTTGCTATCGGGTAATACCCTTTGGCCTAAAAAATGCAGGCCCAACATATCAGCGTGCTATGTATCGTATCTTCAAACACTTTTTAGGGAAGTTTGTTGAATGTTATGTAGACGATTTGGTGGTGAAATCCAAGCAATGTTCTAATCACTTGGCTGATTTGGAAATCGTATTCCATAAACTTCGGCAACACAATTTGAAGATGAACCCCTTAAAATGTGCTTTTGGGGTAACCTCAGGAAAATTTCTCAGCTTTGTTGTACACCATCGTGGTATCGAAGCCGATCCTGAGAAGACAAAGTCAATCCTTGGTATGTCAACTCCTAAAAATTTGAAAGAATTGAGAGGGCTTCAAGGACATTTAGCCTATATTCGGCGTTTCATCGCCAATTTGGCAGGCAAAAGTTTACCCTTCACCAAATTGATGAAAAAGGGAGTCACTTACCAGTGGACTGAAGAATATCAATAAGCATTCGATATTATCAATAAGTATCTCTTGAGTCCACCTGTATTAATGCCACCTGTTGAAGGAAGACCACTTATCCTCTATGTGACAGCTTTAGAGCGATCATTGGGTGCATTTCTTTCTTAGAAGAATGATGCTGGGAATGAAAATAACCTCTACTATCTTAGCCAGACTATGCTTGAGGCATAAAACTGATACTCAAGTATTGATAAGTGTTTCCTAGCATTAATTTTTACAGTTCAGAAGTTGAGACACTACCTGAAACATCATGATGTCCAATTGGTATCTCGAAATAACCCGCTCAAATTCATCCTTAGTCGTCCAATGCTTAAAAGACATCTGGTAAGGTGGGCAGTTATTTTACAGCAATTTGACATTAAGTATGTGTCTCAAAAGGCAATAAAGGACCAAGCTATAGATGATTTCTTTTGCTGAACACCCTTCAGTAGAAGATAGATCTTCAGATATTGAACTTCCTAATGAGGAAGTATTCTTTGTTCAAGATAGTATTCAAAAATGGTAAATGTACTTTGATGGTTCTTCCAGAAGTCCAACAGGGAGGAAAATGGAAAATCCTAAATTCAACAAAGTTGGGTTAGTAATTGTGCTCATTTCTCCAGAAAAGGCAGTGTTACCCTATTCATTCTCATTTTTGGGAGGCGGTAAAAATAATGAAGCAGAATACCAAGCTCTCATCGCAGGCTTAGAGTTGGCACTTCAAGCACAAGTGAATCACTTAAAGGTGAAAGGTGATTTAGACCTATTAATAAAACAAGTCAATGGGGATTATGCCATCAGAAAAGAAGAATTAATCCCTTTGTATGATTACGTCAGAGAGTTAATGACGGAATTTCCTACGGAACCGACATTTTCTTATGTCTCGCGATCACAAAATGCCCAAGCTGATGCACTGGCTAATATAGCCACAACTCTGGCAGATCCAAATCAGGACAAGACAAGCATCAATATTGCCCACCGTCGTACAATTTCACCTTATGTTTAAACCAGAACAGAGGAAATCAATGAAATTAGTCCCATATCTGAACCATATGGTTATGCTACAGGATGGATGACACCTATCAGGGAATAACATCAAAATGGAACACTTCCACCTGATAGAGCCAGAAAAGAACAAATCCGGAGATGTGTGGTCAATTTTACTCTTTATGACAGCCTAGATCACCTAGATAAAATTCTCTAAAAATGTGGTTTTGATGGAGTTCTCTTCAAATGCATTGATGGTGAAGAGACAATGGCTTTCATGAAAGAAGTGCATGCAGGAGTTTGTAGTGCCCACCAGTCTGGACATAGACTATCTGATCAAATTCAAAGGCTTGGATACTTTTGGCCTTCAATGATACAAGATTGTTTTGATTTCACAAAGAAGTGTCATTCTTTCCAAGTACATGCCAACTTCATTCATCAGCCCCTAGAGTTTCTTCATACAGCTAAATACTCGTGGCCATTTTCCACATGGGGAATGGATGTGGTGGGACCTTACCATTCAGCTACAACCAATCAGTTTAAGTATATTCTTATTGCTACTGACTTCTTTTCCAAATGGACAGAGGCAATACCTCTCAAAGAAGTTAGTTCTAAAAGCATTGTTAGCTTTATCAAGTCTAACGTCATTACCAGATTTGGTGTCCCTCATACCATATTGATGGACAATGGAACCAACTTCTGTTCATCCGAGGTGAGGAAGTTATATCAAGAATATAACATCAAATCCAATCATTCATCTCGGTATCATGCAGCGACCAATGGCCAGATAGAAGCTTTTAATAAGTCTCTTTCAAACATACTGTAAAAGATGGTGGATAAAGATAAGAAGTCATGGTCTGAAAAACTCTTTCATGATTTATGGGCTTATCGGACCACCACTCGCACTGCAATGCGGTCAACTCCATATTCACTGGTATATGGAACGGAAGTAGTCTTGCCCATTGAAGTTCAATTACCTTTGCTCAGAGTAGCCATTTGTGATCAGTCATCTATAGATGAACAATATCAAAAGCAATTGGATGAATTGGAATGGTTAGATGAGAAAATATTATGCACCATGCACCACTTGGAGGTCTATCAGAATCTAATAGCACGAGCTTTCAACAAAAAAGTTCATTTTCGTTCATTCATTCTGGGAGAATTGGTATTGGTTTTCAGAACTCCAATGATACCAGGAAAGAAACCTCCCAATATTGAACCAAAATGGAAAGGACCTTAATAAATACATAAGTTCTACTCTAATGGAGATTATTCTTTAATCTCAATGGATGGATAACTCATCACTACTCCAACCAATGCCAGATTTCTGAAGAAGTATTTTTTATAAACGCAAAATACATCATTTTGGTCCATGTATATGACCTTAAACTATTCACACTTTCTTCCAACATGATTTTAAACTGTGTCCCCTTCATTGTCCTTGCTATATTATGTTAAACTATACAGGAACGGTCCATGCATATGACCTTAAACTATTTGCATTTCTTTCATCCAACATGATGTTAAACCGTATTTTCCTAGCTGCAAGACCTTAAAATACATAGTCCCTTATGTCCACCAAGACGTTAAAATGCACCATTATGGTCTATGCATATGACCTTAAACTATTTGCATGCCTCATGTCCAACAAGACATTAAAATTCACCATTACGGTCCATGCATATGACCTTAAACTATTCGCACTTTTCGTCCAACATGACGTTAAACTGTGTCCCCTTCACCATACTTGCTATATGATGTTAAACTATACAATAATGGTCCATGAATATGACCTTAAACTATTCACACCATCATCCAACATGACGTTAAACTGTGAAAAAGTCCCTAATACGTCCAACATGACGTTAAACTATGTCCTATTTTGTCCTTACTGCATGACATTAAACTGCACAATCCCCCTTTCATCCAATATGACGTTAAACTGTATTGTTCCCATCGTCTTAGCTATAGGAGGCTAAACTGTACAACACCCTTATTGTCCAACATGACGCAAACTGTGTTCACATCCTACATGACTTTAAACTGTATTTTGTCCCTGCTACATGACAGTAAACTGTGCAGCACCAACTGTCCTTACTGCAAGGCTTTAAACTGCATAGTCCCCTTTCGTCCAATATGACGTTAAACTATGTTATCCTTACTACATGACATTAAACTGCACAGTCCCCTATATGTCCTACATGAAATTAAACTATGCATCATTAGGTTTGTTGCTACCTCTTGTTTCTCACACCGAGTATGACTCATGTGATCTTAGAGTAAACTTAAACCATAACATCTTCTCTGGGTCGCTAACCATGCATAAATCCAAACACCATTTTTTAGGTCGTTGTCCCCAAGAACAACTTGATCACTAATTCATTATTCAATTGAACTACGCAGACTTTGATCCTTTTATTCTAGGCTAGGTACGTAGGCAACCTCCCGAGGTTCAATCCCAAAACCAATCTCTTCACATTGGTTCACCTCCATCTCATACGATGCTGATTCATGAAACCGCCCCCAGAATCAATATCTTTATATTGGTTTACCATTGTCCTTGATATATGGCATTAAAATATACAAAATTTTGTCTTGTACGATAATAAAATACAACATTCTTTGATACCCTCACCTGAGAGGGAATCATTATTTACATTGATTTCCAATCATGTTGTATTTCAAGACTACGTGCATACATGGAAATTCCTGAATCTTTTATCTTGGGTCAAACCATCATTGCACTAAATTCCCCTTTCACCCTTCGCATGTACGAACCAAATATGTACAAAGGGTATTTCTAGAACTACGTGGGCTTGATTCCCATCATTATGGGATACGTAGGAACGTTTGAGTGTCCCTCGAATCTATCCCCAAGTCTTTTGGGCCTAATCCCAAATTCCACTTTCAATCCCCTAGCTGAAAAGTCCCTGTGAAAACACACACTGTGTATTCATTATTATGGTCTGATCTCTATGACCCTAAACTAAGATCTCCCATACTTTCGTCCCACATGATGTTAAACTATATTTCAAAGAACTATGTATGGATTGATTCCCATCCTTATGGGATACGTAGTGAAGTTAAATATTTCAATTTAGGACCCAGCCACAACATGATTATTATTAGCATTGATCTATATATTTCTATGTACATTGGAAAATACCAATTTTTATGTGTCATAATCCTAACCTTAAATATTTTTAGATCTTCATAACCCTTTTCTTGACTTCTAGTCACAAAAAGTAAATTTCTGAGAGTTCTTTTGACTGACTATGCAGCACATGCCCTTAGGCGGCCTTGCATAAATAGTCTAAATAACAGACTTGTCAGCCTAAAGATACTATTATTTGACTATGTAGCCAATTCCCTTTGGTGGCCCTACATAATTCAACCCCCTAACAGTTTTATTAAATAATGGTAACTTCATTCTTGGGAACAAAACCTATTTTGTCCTTAGTTGTTTTAACGAAAATGTGTAGGGATCCGAAAAAATAGTCATCCTTAATATATTTGTCTCATACTCTTTTTCATGATCTGAAAGTATTCAAGTCTATGGTTTATATTTCCCTTCCCTACATTTGGGTCAGACCTTCGTAGGAGTGACATTCATCCAGTTATTAGATAATATTTTTTGGAAATATCTTCTCCATATTCAAGTACCTCTCTCCATACAGCAAACTCTATGCTTTGGAAAAGTTGAATCTCCATAAACTTTCACTGGCTTTTTATCATTAGAAAAGTAAATTTCCAAGAGTTCTTTTTCCTGACTATGCAGCACGTTCCCTTAGGTGGCTTTGCATAAGTAGTCTACATAACGGACCTGTTAGCCAAAAGATGCTATTATTTGACTATGCAGCCAATGTCCTTAGGTGGCCCTGTATAATTCAACCCCATAATGAGTTTGTTAAATAATGGTAACTTCATTCTTGGGAACTAATTCTTCTAATGCCTTTTAGCCCTTTTTCATATCATTCATCAGATTCAAAATTTCTTAAGTCATAGTTTACATATTTTCCCTCACACTTGAGTGTGGTAATATGTTTTCAGATAAATTATCAAGGAATTGAGTCAATTTTAATCCATTTAGTCAAATCTATTTTGACCTTAAACATTATCCTTTTTATGTCCGACGTACATGAATTTAAACTGCCCACAAAAGACAAGGGAACTCTGAATAAAAGTCAAGTTCCAGCTCACTAAACATACATTTTGTATGATTTTAGGTAATATTGAGAAATAAAAAAAGTTTCAAAAGTTTGTAGGGTTATTTATAATAATCCTAGTAAAAATAAAACTATGATTACTAGGCCCATTGGCTTAGGTAAAAATCTAAAGCAGGTAGAAAAAGAATGCAGGCACAAATGATTGAAGATGAAAATGTTTTTCATTAATGCACAAGAGTTATAAGGACATCCATAGACTGGAGTCTCTTCTATTTTTCAGGAATTACAAAAGACTTTCAACATAACTCTTCATTTGATTTACGACATCCATAGCTTCATCAGCAGCCACCTGGAATTCATTCAACTGGATACCATAAGATATGCAGTGATACCAGCTCTTCTTGGAATAATTTTGAAAGAATGTTCTTGAGTGCGGTTTGAGAAAATTTTCTGTTGATCAAACAATGACTCTGTTTCTGTCCAAGAGACTTGGAAGATGGATACATGGATTTGAGAATGGATCATTGGAAGAAAAGAGCCATTTGGAGAGAGTACTCTTTTCAGATATTGTTCTAATTCCATGTTTGTCTTCTCTCCACCAACCGACAGTGGAAAACAATTCAGCCCATCGGTTTTCCATTTTCATATCTGCAAGGAAATGGCATGGAGGAAAAATTTTAAAGTTCACACCAATGTTGTTGCTCTTAATGCACAACATAACCGAAATAGAGGATTAGCAGTGTAGTTGCATCTCAGGCATATAGTTCTTTTCATCTGGAACACTGATTCCTTGTAGATGACCATGACCATACAGAGGCAGGTAGATGATCTCTGGGAAATTAAGATGATATTTCTTCAAATACTTAGCCATATTTGGGAGAGTGCTGTCACAGATATCATAGTAATCATGGCCAACAATATTCATCACGTCATCAATCTGCTTGCTAGCCAGTTCATCAGCCGTTCCGATTCTCTTGGGAGCCATTGAATCTGCAAAAAAGTTGAATAAATCAACTCTTAAATGGGTTGATTTTTCATAAAAGTTGTGAAGAAATTCGAAAAAATGGATAAGGCATTAAGGCGTGAAAGTCCCAAAATTGGCACGCAAGTATCAGTGTGTCGCGAAATTTTTTGACGTGTAAGTATCACCACACAAGTCTAAATACCTCTACAGCAGCGTGACAACAAAGAAATAGCGGAAAATAGAGAAACTTGCATGGCGAAGGCAACCTGAATGGTGAGAGCTCAAAATTTTGAAATCTAGATGCTTTGAACGGAAATGGGGCCACATATTTATAGGCCAAAGCTGTACCCTACATGCCGAAGTCTGCCCGACTAGAAGTTGTGTGCTGCAATCTGCGCGCTCAACACTTGCACGCCACATGTTCCTTGGTTTTCTTCTTTTCCTAAGAGTAACATCCTCACTTCTTTCGGATCCAACTCTGAGGGGGGACTTTTGTTGACACTCCTTTCCATCACAGAGTCTAACGAATTGAAAAGGGAAATACCTTAAACCCAAAGTGATTCATCCTTTGAAGAAAACATCAAAAATTGACAAAGGTATGAACAAGGATTCCTTCCCACTTGGGTCGTGCAAGTTCCAGCAAGGTTGTGTAAGTATGCTTGTGCGCCGCCTAGTGGTCGCGCAGGTGACTTGCGTGCCCTCTTTTGAAATTTCACCCAGGGTCTCCTCTAGCCTATAAATACCCCCTGTGGGCCCCCCATTTGAGGAGGGAATTTTTCCAGAGACTCAGATTTGAGCTCCTGGTGCCCTAGTCCCTTCTAGAAGCTTCCAAAAACTTCTAAGGTAATTTCTTACCTAGAACAGAAGATCTAAAGAGGGGGAGTAAGGTCTAATTGTTAAAACTCATCAACACTTGTGCGCCTAAGTGGCCATCCTTTAAGGGAAATGTCCATACTTGCGCGCCGCCTTACCCCTTCAACAGAACTTACACGCCACACTTCTGGAATCCTCTAGGTATAGTACTAAGGGATTGAGCCAAGTCTCTCCTAAGTACTACCTTAAGGGTTGACTGTCTCACAAGTACCCATGTGTCGCGGAGGTACACCTGCACGACCAAGACTTGCGTGCCCACGCAAGACTTGCGCGCCCACCTCTTTTTGGGTGCCCTTCCTGCCCATTTCACCTATTTTATGCCTATCCACCTCTCCTATTCAAGATTTAGCCTTCAAAACCCCCTTTAAATCCATTTTCTTCGGCATGGTTCCCTTGTTGGCTTCCTTATCTGAAAGGAATTCTGTGGAACATCTCTAAAAACCTAGTGATTTACATATCTTTCATGTCACTAAGGTTAGAGATTTCATTCATTCAACCTCATCCTTTAATATGAGAGAACCCTTAACCAGGCCTCCTTTTTAGGAGTAAGCCCTAGTCCAAGTTCTCATTAATTTGGGTATCCTCCTTAGGAATAATCCCCAAATCCCGTAATGTGGGCATCCTCCTTAGAAGTAAGCCCCAGTCATAATTTCCCAAATCTGTGCCTCCTTCTCAGGAGTAATCCCTAGTCTCAAAATCTACAAATGTGGGAATCCTCCTTAGGAGTAAGCCCCAAGTCCCTTAATTCTGAAATTCCTTTTAACCTGGGCCTCCTTCTCAGGAGTAATCCCCAGTCTTAATTTCTCTTAACCAGTCTTAATTTACTTTTTGATCTGGGCTTTTTTCTCAGGAATAAAACCCAATCATAAGTCCCTCCTAATTTGGGCATATTCCTCAGGAGTAAACCCCAAGTTAGAGTATCCAAATCTCCATAAAAGCACATATACCTTTATGGAACCTGTTCCCAGACTTCTTTAAAATAAGTCACAATCTCTATCTATTTGGGCAGTCATACATACATAAGCCCCACATCATTTCTTATGATTGCATCTTTCATGGCAGAATTGTCTGGTTTTACCAATACCTCTTGTTTCTCACACCGAGCATGACTCACATTATATTAGAGTGTAGAAATAATTATGACATTTTTCTTTGAGCCATAAATCATACATAAACATCATATTCCCTTACTCGAACTACGTGGGTTCTGATTCCTTTTCTAAATAAAGGATACGTAGGTAGCCGATCTGCGGGTACGATCCCAACTCTGAAATAATCTATGTCCTTCTGAATGACAATAATATTCAAGTTCCCCACTGAGTGGATTTAAAACTAGTATGATTATCATAATGACCAAGAGATTTTTATATAATGTATTAAAGGACACCATTGACTATGAATCTCTAAAGAATATAGATGATTCCCTATCAATGAAGAACCTCGAATACATATAAAAGATTCTCTAAATTTCCTACATATCAATCATTGATTGTCAGATCCAAAGGAAAGATCATTTTATACTTGGTAATTTAATAAGGATTCACGAACATAAATTAAATCTATAAAGAGAGTCCCAGAGTAGACAATAATTCCCCTCAAAAAGGTGTGATGAGTCCGACCTCCCATCCTCTCAACCAATGAAAATTCTTAAGTCTCATCGGTTTATAACTAATGAGCACCTACCTTTAGAAAGTAGGTCCAAATGGATAAAGAATCATTGGATGTTTCCGGTTCTACGAACAAACCCATTAGAAACCACTTGGAGTGTTTGAACCTTAAACCAATGAGGCCATTCCCAATTCCAGAGGAAACATTCATCAAGCCTCCTATCGTTTGAATTATGATGAACTGACAGTCCACAGGGAATTGTTAAATTCCCATGAGGATACACAAATTCAATAATTTATAAAACTCATAAAACCTAACTAAAAATGTAGTATTTATAAATCCCAAGTGTCAAAAACAAATGGATGATCCATATATTCTAAATTAGTTAAAGAAATTGAAATTGAAATTGTTTGATTGTTTGAAGAAAGAGAGAAAAAAGTGTAGTAAAAATTGGGTTTGATTTCAAGAGAAGAGGCATGCCAAGTTTAGGTATTTTTAGGTTCATGCTCCAGGGATTTAATTAAATTTAGGTTCATTTAGGTTTGGTGATAGAATTGGGACAATAGGGATCCTTGGTTTGGGTACCCAAACTTATCCTATGATTACACCATTGGAATGATCATCTACTAGGTGAAATAGTAAAACTAGGTGACCCAAAACCCTATTTAAACATAACTTACCTAGATTTCATAATATTATTATACAAAATAGGGAAATAAATTGATTCAATAAAATAAAACACCTCAAATTTCACATAATGGTTATGAAATATGAAAATAATATGGATTGGAATTGATAAAAAAAGTTTCAACAATCCAAAATAAGAATAAAAAAATAGAAAGAATCCCTAACATAACCTCTCCTTATGATCACATCACCTAACACAAAAGAAACTACTAGATCATGCTAGGCATGAAGAGAATGAGCCACATGGATAACCAATAAAGAATGGTGGTGACGAACAACAACAAAGTAGAGATATAGATCGGTGCACGCGTCGTCTGGTAGTCTTTCATGCATCTCCCTCCTCATCTAGATGCTTAAAAGGTGTGGATGAGGGTCTATTTTTAAATCCCTCCCCATCAAACCTTCATAAATTCAAATATATTTTTTTATATTCCTGATACTTACACGATGTGTAATTGGTACATGATGTGTAACTTATTTTCACTATGTGTATTGACTTTAAAAACTGTACTAATAGAGGCTACTTCTCATGATGATATCATGATGTGTAAATGAAATACACAACATGCAAATGTTCTTATCTAGTTCTGTAACTCCACTACATCCTTAAAAATCGGATGTCACACCGCTTCACTCTACTCATGGTGCAAAGTGTCTTTTATCTCCTAAATTCATATCTTTTTTGTTCCTTTTCCAAATATCCATAGTATCCTACCACAAATCACAAACCAAGTAAAATTATTCACAAATTAGAAATATTTATCAATTTAATATAGAAATTAATGTATTAAAAGACCCTAAATTATATTCATGAAATATAGATATCATGAACCCATAATTTATGTGTCAATTTAGCCTCCATTAGGGGAACATTTAATTATTAGGAAGTATTAACTAAGATAGTGGGTTGACTTAATCAAATATGTATTGGGTTTAATGGCCTCCATCTTTCAAATACAAATTTGGAGGTAAGTGTTAAAGAAATCCAAGTGAGGGTTTTTGGATTAGGGAGTTCACTCAATGGAGTAAGGAGCTTCAAGACCACAGTTGCTAAGACAAATTACCTAAATACTTTCTAGTAATTTTCATGGCCTTTATTTGGATTATAATAAAGGAAATATAGATCCTTTCCACTAGAATGTTAGAGAAACTAAACATTCCAATTTCAATAGTGAGGGATTTTGAGACTTGATGAAATAGTGGGATAATTTATAAAATTAATTATTACTATTTCTCACATAATTCATAATCAAGTAAAGTATTAATAATACATTTTAATTATTATAGAAAATGGAAAGAAAAACCATGAAAATTGTGCAATAATTCCTTAACTCAGGGTACATCCTTACAAATACAAATGTTCAAATATGGTTAAATCATTTATACGATGCGTTATTATAAAAAAGTTTTTATTATGTATTGGAATCCCTTATTCATGATCTTCCACCCCAGTAGGTGAGAGAGGGTAAAAATTATTCCTACCAGAGATATTTTAAGGATTATTCCTATGTATTTTATATTATATTATCAAATATGTCTATAGAGTTGATGATACTACATAAATACATGGATTTATACACCATAATATCACATCTCCATTCTCTCAATAAAGGGAAGGAAATGATAGAAATAAATAATATTGTAAGTGTACTATATCAGTGTAAACTAGAAGAAGGAAATCTAGCTATAGATACTTTCAAAATTCTAGGGGATACTGAATAGTTAACGAAATTGGGATTTCTCTTGGATAAGAAATTATTAATTAATATAATCTTATTATACTTATCATCGAAATTATCCTTATTTTTCCAGGACCAAATAAATTAAATGGATAATTCAATCAGGAAACATTTTTCCATACTTCACCAAGTGGATAAGGATTGGTCAAAACCAATTTCTACACCCCTTATGGTGAAAAGTTTGAAAGACAAGCCCAAATATCCCATGGCTAATCTAAATCCAAAATATCCTTTACAACATCCTTCAAAGTGACAAAATATTCAAAGGTATAAGAACGAATAAGAGGATATTTGATTCTTATGTTGAAAGAATGGACACAAAAAAAGAAATTGCAATAAATTGAAGAATAAAGCAGTGGTATCCACTTTAGGTATATTAATCAAGTTTATAGTCACATCTTGTGTATTAAATACAATATGTTTACAAAATACATGTATTTAAATATAATAAATGATAAAGAATATAAAGGTTATAGAGTGACTCAAAAGGAGATGAGAAAGGGTGATTCCTATGTCATCCAAGGGGAGATCACTATTTCTCATTTCCATATTGGATTGATTTAAGTTTTTAATAACTGTGATAATTTTTTTTATCTTAGTGTCTAAATTGACACAATTAGGTGCTATTTCATTTTTAGAATAAATGTTTTCATGGTACTTAAATACTAAACTAACAGTCCAATAACACTTGAATCACAAATATCTGTAGCAATGAATGATGAATATACAAATATAATACTATTACATGATTATAGAAAGATAATTCTTTGTCAAATAAAATTGAAAGTAGTTGACCTATTTATATTAATAAAAGTGTTTTAGTCTCAATTAAGCTAAGATACTGGATATAAAAACAAACTACTTACCATGTTTTAGATAAATAAAAATTTATAAATAAAGGTACGCCACAATATTTTTAGATTAATTTCAACATGTCCATGTGAACTATTATAAATCTAAATGTAACTTCTTATAATTCATGAGATTTATTTAAGAAATTTAAGAAATTTTCAGTGAATCAAATGAGTGAACTTGGTAAATATTGAGAAATCACCGAGTCAGATTGTCTGAAAACATCTTATACTAATCATTGATCATATATGTAGAGTAAAGTTTATCCCTAACTCACATCTTTTATGTACATCAATACTATTATGGTAGTAAAAGTAATATCAATGATGAGTCTTATACATATATTGAAAATCTTCTATCATTCCTTCAAAGACATGTTTTTCAAATAAAATTAAAACAACTAACCACACACCAACCATATTGTCTAATTAATATCATATCAATTTAAATATGATAATAATCTATTAGGATACTACCACAAGTGTTTTTTATAATAGTTTGTTAAAATCCATCATCAGCTACAAATGAACATTAAAACACTAAGGTGAATAAGATTTAATGATCATATAGTTACTAAGTATATTAACCTTTATTTAACATTGACTATATTTCCCTAAAGGAAGACTATCTCTTTGAAGATAGTGGGAGATGAGTTAACTCATATGGATTAAGGCTCTGGATGCATATTGGTTGACATAAGAATAATGGACTCCACTAATATTAGTGATAAGAGTAGTTCTAGATACACGTAACATGTAGGAATATATATATCCAAATAGGTTGTTCATGTTCACCATAGTGGGTGATACATGTATTATTATTTTAGAATAATGATTCCTACAATGAAATAGTAAATAGTAATATGATATAGTTGAAAAGTATGTATATAATCAAGTAATGGACTCCATGTATAAAGATTCAAGGACTCTATATTTTTAATTTTTTTAAGACTTGATACTATTGGTTAATATTCAATATAAAATAGACATGGATGGTAGAGGATGGTACCAATAAATCATGATTGATTTTTTGAAAGGTCTAGCCTTTAACAAGACCTATACTCCAATCATCATGACTAAAATCCTTTTGAATATTACTTTTCCAAAGAATATTTCTATGATCATTATATTGGGATATTGATTTTCAAGGACATCTCATTTTAATGAATCCTCATGGTTGATGTCTATATGACATGAAAAAATGAGACCCTATGGTATATATCTACAAGTCATAACTAAAAGGGTTAATGACATCAATAAATTCCACTAAGATATAAAGATTACATATATTCATTTATGAAAAAATAATGTATACTAATCATATAATATTAATTTTAAAATGAATGAGTTACATGGGTATCTAATTGGTTAGTGAGAGAACTATAAGTTTTCAAGATAAATATGTTCATAACATATGAAAGCAATTGTTGTGTATTACCAGTTTTTTAAAACTAAGGAATTAAATTTCTCAAAGTAATAATTAAAGAATAAACTATGTTTCATGGAACAATATCTATAATATATAACTTTGGGTTTGATCAATTTTGTCATAATACATACATTAACTAAGTATTGAAAAATACAAGTTGTAACAATTCAATACCGAATTGTTATTGGCATATAACCCTTACAATATAACATGCTTGGTCATAGGAAGAGATTATGTAGATTAAAATAATTTCACAATATTTAGTGCTAAGAATTCATATAAAGTGTCATGATATGTACTAACGATTTATATTACTGATACATAAAGTATAATAGGTGAATATGAAACAAATCCAACATAATTTCATAGAATTGTAGTTAAAACTATCTAATAGTACTTAGAAAAGTAAAACTGTATGAATTCCTGGTGTTTGGAGAAGTAAGAATACTAGTAATCAAGAGAATTGAACACTTTTCTACACTTGGTTAAATTTGATATAGTATCACAAAAAAGGATAAAGTAATCTACAAGAAAAACTTATTACAGCTAATGGTTTCCATATCTATAATATCTAAGTACATTGTGGCTTATGATGTATCTTAATAAGAGGTTTTAACAACATCCTATTTTGATTTTGTGTTCTACTAAAATAAATAGATTTATCATTTTATGATAATATTTGAATATGGATTTAGTCAAGATGTCAGGATTATGACATGGGAATAAGAGGTGGATACTCGGTTATATCACTACTTGATGGATTTTCTCAATATAGAAATGTTATAGTAAACAGATTCACCACAAATAAATGTGACTTTACCAACCCTAGCCATGGAAATGTGGTAGTCCAAGCATTTGTAGCCATACTCAAGAGAAGTATGTTTTTAATGTGAGGACTAACCGATCGTTAATAGTTGGATCTAGTTTAAGTGGGAGTTTGTTGGAGTTGGTTCCCAAGAACTCACTACTTTGTTCTTTAGATTACATGAATATTCAGATGAGTGAATATTAATATTAATATATTATCACATATTTATTGTTCTTATATTTAACATTGATGTGATAATTTGCTAGAGTATCATCGCATTGATAATGTCATAGTAGTTCCCTGCTATGATGAAAACCTTGAATTGTCATTATGATATTCTTAAAAATAGTTCTACAATCAGAAAATTTTCTATGATAGGGAACATAGTATATATATCTTCTGGTGTGAGTACTCATAAGTGGATGAGGCTTCTTATCATAAAGTTAACACTTGGTAATCTCCAAGCCAGAAGATTATGGGAACATTCCCGCTAGTAGGAATTCTGCATGTTTTAGTGTCATTGGATATTCCCATCTCCGATCGTATATAATGGTCCTTAGACTTTAAGATTATTATTAATTCATGTTATGACTCACACATATAGATTTATTTCATAAACCATGATGATAAAAGTTTATGGTGAAGTTGGATACATTGGGTGCATCATGAATGAAATTTTGTTAATTAATAAGTTAAGGAAGGATTTACCCCCTCCATCTTTATGTAAGTTTATATCTCAACCCTTTGATTGAAATATAACCAACACATTAAATTCCTTGTCCATGGTGTAATTATGTTTATTTTATATAGTCAAATAAATACGTATCAAGCATATAGGTTAATGACATAGATGTACAACATACTTGATGAGATATTGAGATAAAGGGATTATATTACACAATGAGCATTCAGATATAGTTGGCATAATTGTGACATTAATTTCTTTCTCTTGGGTTCCCTAACCTGTGGCTAGATAGTAATCTTGGAATTTAGGTAATCTTGCCTAATGATAATGAGAAAGAATACTAGATGGTTGCATAATAAGTGTTTTTGTTGATCTTGATTAAATTATATTTGAAATTAATTAATGGAATAAATATTATTCTCAAGACCAAGAAATAATTTTATTCAAGTTTTATCAATCTCATAAATTAAATAAATATTTATTCACCAGATTGTGAATAATATATATATATATATATTTATTTTATTGAACTTATAATAAATATTTTTCCACTTGTTTGTGGATAAAATATTTATTTATGAATTAAGTGTTTATTTGGGTATTCAATAAATTCTAAGGAGTTTGAACAAACCAAGACTGCATCCAATGACAAATATTATTTTATAAGATGGTTAAATAATATTTTTTATTATGCAAGTTAACACGTGCACTATAAATAATAATAATAATATTATTATTATTTTGGAATGGGGTTTTATAAAGATTATTATTTAAGGTCCGACATGCGATTAAATAATATTTTAATCTAAAATCTAGCACTATAAATATATGTTTATGTTTATTGTGTAGGGTTTTTTCAAAAATTTAGAAAAGAGAATCATTGTGAACAACTGACTTTTATCTCTCCCTCCCTCCCTCCCCCTCTCTCTCAAACTTCTCTTCTATTCCTCTCAAGAATAATAAGAACTAGTTCAATCTCGAAGGATCTTGAAGCGATCGAGAGAAAAAATATAAGATGATTTATTCTCTATGCTAGAACCTAGAAATCAATCAGCATTGCTCAGAGATCAAAGGAGCACATGTGGATAAACAATATATAGATTCTATAATTATATCCTTAAAGCACAATGAAGGTAATTATAAAGGGTTTTAGGAAGATCTGCAACATCATCAAAGAAAGGATCCTAAGAAGAGGTAATAATTTCTTTCAATCATAAATAAATAAATTATAAATTTGACATATAAGATCCTCTATTGGGGTTTTTAGAAACTTAAAATTAAAAGAAATTTTAATTGAACACCCAGTAAGGTGCTTTCGTTGTTCCCGGAACCTAAATAACATCCCAAGAAATTCAAGCAACAAATATATTTTAATCAAGTGTTTATTAAATGACTTTTTTCATAAATAAAATAAACTAAGGTATTATTTAACATAAAATTTAATACATTTATATAGTCAATTTAAATTTTGATTATAAATTAAGTTAAATTAAAATATTACTTTTGTACTATTTTCAAGGGATAATATTATCAAACTTTTGTGATAATATTTTTAAAATTAATATTAAAATTCTACATCATGGGTTAAGAAAAGTATTTACTTAATAAAAATGTTAAAGTTTAAAGATAAATATTTTGTTTAAAGAAGTGCATATATGTATCAAATAATAATGAAAAAGTTATATAATTTTTTAATTTTACTCTAGTAATTTAAAATTAACATATATAAAAAATAGGTCAACCAACATAGCCATTGTAGTAGCCCCGGTTTCTGGTATGTAACCATTACTTGATGCTTTTCTTGGTTTTAAAAGTTAAGGGTGACGTACGGGAGAGTTGGGAGATCCTAGATTCAAGTTTGAGACAAAGGGGAAGTCGCATGGGAGGCGCACGGTTTGTCCAAACCGTGCGGCCAAACTGTGCATGGATGACTTGGGAGGCAGTGGCTTCTGCACGGTCGGCGCACGGTTAAGGGAAACCGTGCGATGAGGCCGTGCGAGAAGGATGGCCGAGGCAGCAGCTAACACACTGTTAGCACACAGTTTATCTAACCGTGTGGACTAACCGTGCGTGCACTTAAATTTAGATCCTTAAATTGTGGATCTAACATGTTTTGCCTCTAAATTCCTCGTTTAAGATCCTAAGCGGCCATAACTTGGGATTACTCTCCCTTGAAGGTTGGAAGACTTCTCCCAAGCATTCCAGAGGTGATCTGAAGGCTTCTCTTGGTGAATCGAATCCAGATTCTTAAGGTTTGGGATCAATCTTGATCGGTTTCTTAGATCTACACCTGTTATGGGTAGATCTAGGTGTTTGGATGTCAAATATGATGAGATTTGGTCTTGGTTGTGTTAGGAGAAGAGATCTAAGGAGGATTCGTTGAGAATCGACCCGGTGTTCTTAAGCATTATTCAACTGTTGTGGTTTTCGACTAAGTTCTTGAGGTAGGTGGCTTCAATCTCGACTCCTCTTGCTATAATTGTTTGTATTATATTTAAATTGGTTTATTTGAAAGAAATTTATTGTGAAAAGCGTGGAATAAATCCTCTTTAGTGATGATTTGTAGTTTGGATGAAATTGTGAAACCTTGGTGATTTTTTTTGCAAAGTGATGTGGCTTCTTGAATTTAAAATGTTGATTTTAAATTATGGATTTGTTAAAATTTGAAATGGGTTGATGGAAATGGGTTTTCAATAAAAAGGGTGGTTTATTGAAATGGTGTTGATGGAATTGGTTTTCAATAAAAAGGGCAGTTTTATTGAAATGGTTTGAATTGGTTGAACACACTTGGTTTTGATGGAAACAGGTTTCAATAAAAGGGTGTTTTATTGAAAGAATGGTTTTGGCATGATTATTGGAAATGTGTGGTGTGTGTTCATGTTGCATATATGAGGCTTGGTTGAAATAGGACCTTGTACTCAGTGCTAAACATTTAATGGCACATGGGACTTTTAAGTACGAGGCTTGGTTGAAATATGACCTTATTCTCGGTTCCAAAGGTGTAATGGCACATGGGAAACAATTACCTTGTGAAGACTTGGTAGATCGACGAGAGACCTCTCATGAGTATGGAACTGTCATAATGTAGCATGCATGGTTGATTTCAGAGGTTTATGAAATGGTCGGGTATGCCAAAAAGGGAGAGATTGTGAAATGGTTTGAAATCCTGTTTGGTTATTTTTCTGAAAAAATAACGTGTTGTAAAATTGGTTTAAATTTCTCTTGGATGCTTTTGGTTTTTAATGGTTTTGGAAACTTGTTTATATTTGGTTATAAACTTTTTTTGAGGAAATGTTTTATATAAACTGTTTTTATATAAATGTGGCTAACTCTTCTATCCTAGTGGCATGAGTAGGGAAGTCATTGGGGAAAACCTATTGAGTTTTATACTCACCCCTGCTTTGGCACTTTGGTGCTTTTGCAGATGTCGTGTTCGGGGATACAGGTAAAGGTAAATTATCTTTTTGCTAGTGGCTCGTGGTGATGCTTGGAAGATGTTGTGGAGCTTGGAGCTGGTGGAGCACGAAGTCGTGGTGTATTTTGAGAGCCTTTATTGTTCTTCTGCTGTGTATTTTTGGATGTTTGGTTTGGTATTCCACTATTTTGTAATCTGATTTGGTTTAGCATAAATGAAGTTGTTTATTGGTCTTTAATTTGTTCATGCATAATATAGTGAATGGTTAGTTTATGGGTTTATTTCCTAAAGGGTAAATCATCCCCCAACTTGTATTTGAAATCCTTTGGCATTTATTGCCAGCCTTTGGCGTCTTGGGGATGTCGCTTAAAGCCTAGTAATGACTCATTGAGCTCTCAAGCCAATGAGAATTGGTGGGTCATTACAAATGGTATCGACTTGTTCAATCCTTTCCTAACAAGTAGTCATCGATGTTCTTGGTCTTGGAGTTGAAATTATTTCTTTTCTATTCCTTGGGTCGAAATCTTAGACAGGAGTAGGATTTTTGGAACTTGAAAGCAATAGCATAAAAGGACATAGCTAACCCCTTTATGTTGAACTTCAAGTTACCGGGGTGTTGGGTACATAAGTGTTTTGGACACACTTATAGGATAACAAATCTCATTGTCATGGGTTTAGACAATGAGATGAGCATGACATGCATTAGAGGAATGAATTTCCACCAGGATTTCATATCTCATTGTGACAAATGATTTATTATTTCGGTCAAGGTGATTTTTTTTGAAAACTGTAGAAACTGATTTTCAAATCAAAGATTTTGAAAAATGGATATTTGGTGTATTTTGAAAACGGTTGGATTTTCAAAAAGCATGTGGGTTGTTTTAAAAAATGGTTGAACATGGAAAAAGGTTGTTTTGAGAACAATGATGTGATAGCTGATGTGATATAATTTGAAATGCTAAGCCAACAATTGCTAGAGAGTGAGATTGACGGAGTTTGTTGTTGGTTTAGAAAATGGCACCCGATAGGTGTCGTCGAAACCAACCCAAAGAAGCTGCGGAGAATGTGGTTGCACCTGAACCACATGTGATCCAAGAGCTTGTTCAGAGTATTGTCCAAGATTTTCAAGCTATGGACACGGGGAACTGAAGGAATGAGCCATGACATGTGGATCATACCATCCAGTTCATGAAGTAGAATCCATCTAACTTTCAGGGTGATGCTAAACCTGAGAAGGCGGAGGTGTGGCTAAGCAGGATGAATTGTATATTCGATTTCATTGGCACACCAGTAGAGCTCAAAGTAAAGCTGGTGACTTATATGCTCGAAGATCTTGCACGTCAATGGTAGGATTTAGCGGTGAAGGCTAAATTGGATGAAGGCCTTACATGGGAGGATTTTGAAGAATTGTTTAACAAACAATTCTATCCTCACACATTCAAGATCCAGAAAATGACGGAATTCTTCATCTTGAAACAAGAGAGCCTATCTATCACAGATTATGTGGCTAAGTGCATGAATTTAGTCTGTTTTTCACCAGAGGTTGAGGCAAGTGCTTCTTTAAAGGCATGTATCTTCGAATCGGGGCTAAGGTAAGAGATTCAATCGAAGATTGCAGTGCTCTGTATTACGGATTATACAGAGATGGTGAACAGAGCAACGATTGCTGAATGGGATATCTCGGGATCGATAGGAGGAGGAATGCTGATACCCATGGGAATGGGTGGGAACTCTAATATTGGGAATAAGCGGAAGAGGGACACCTACTTCAAAGGTGGGAGTGCGAATCAAAACCAGACGACGGGATCAATCAACCTTCCTCCATGACCCCAGAGCAAAGATGGTTGCTTTCAATGTGGTTCGATGGATCACATGAAAAAATAATGTATAGCACCACTGAGATCATGACACAATTGCAACAAGATGGGGCATCTTTAGTGCTATTGTCGCAGTGCTCCACGGTCGGGTGTTCGGGACACTTCCCAGGCGTCGCAAGCATCGTATGCTTCAACAAGACGAGGACAGCAGAATCAGTCTCGTTAGCATAACAGAGCTAGCCATGGTGATTCTCAAAATACCATGACTCCTCAACCGGGAAAATCGCAGTAAGGAAACAAGGAGAACAGTGCAGCGACGAAGCAATTATATAGAGTTGAGCAGATGATGGTCGATGATCAGGCTGGACCATCTACGACGAGAGGTACAATTATTTTGAATTCTACCATTGTACAAGTGTTGTTTGATACTGAAGAATCACATTCCTTTATTGTTTCTTGTGGTTCTGACTTGTTATGTTTAAAACTGGAAATGATGCCTTCTGTCTTGAAACTGCAAACTCCTCTTGGTGGAAGATAATGTCAAGCCTTCGTGTGTAGAGCATGTGCTATAACTGTTGATGGATATGAGATGAAATGGGACTTCTCCATGTTAGATATGGATTTCTATGATGTAATCCTGGGTATGGATTGGTTGAAAAGGTTTAAGGATCAAATCGACTGTTATAGGAGAACGATTAGTTTCACGATTGAGGACGGCATCGACCATCTATTTAGAGGAGAAAGGATAGTAAAGAAAGGTGAAAATAGATTGTTGGCACCAATGGTGGGAATGATCTCTTACCAATTGGAAGCTTTGAATTTGAAATCAATAGAGGAGAATGAGGAAAATAGTTTTTCAGCTATTGTGGATCAATTTCCTGATGTTTTTCCTGAAAACTTCTCAAGGGTACCACCTGTAAGAGAAGTGGATTTTATGATTGATCTCCTTCTAGGGACCAGTCCTATCTTACTTACATCTTATAGGATGGAACCAACAGAGTTATGGGAATTGAAAGTGCAGTTAGAGGAGCTAGAAAGTAAGGGTTTCATTTGGCCAAGTGTGTCTCCGTGGGTAACACCAGTTTTTTTTGTAAAGAAAGTAGATGGAACTTTGAGGCTATGTGTGGATTATCATAAACTTAACCAAGTTATGATAAAGAATAGATATCCACTTCCATGAACTGATGACCTATTTGATCAATTGAGGGGAGCTCAGTGGTTATCTAAGATTTACTTGTGGTCAGGATATCACTAGTTGCGAGTTCGGAAGGAGGATATCCCTAAGACAACCTTTAGAAGCAGATATGGCAACTACGAATATGTAGTCATGCCTTTTGGTCTTAAGAATGAACTAGCAGTCTTTATGGCATTAATGAATCGGATATTTCAGCAATATCTAGATTCTTTTGTTATGGTTTTGTTGGACGACATATTAGTGTATTCAAGAACAAGGGCTGAGCATGAGCAACACTTGGCGATAGTGTTGGAAATCTTGAGAGACCATCAGTTGTATGCCAAATTATCAAAGTGCGACTTTTGGATACAAGAGGTACGCTTTCTGGGCCATGTTGTTTTTGAGAAAGGTGTTTCAGTAGATCTAGAATAGATAGAAGCTGTTCTTTATTGGAAACCTCTGAAGAATGTCTTTGAAATTAGAAGTTTTCTTAGTCTAGCTGGTTATTACCAACGCTTTGTGTGTGAATTATCACGACTAGCTTCACCTATGACTGCATTGACAAAGAATAACACTACATTTCAATGGAATGAGGAATGTCAAAGATATTTTCAAGAGTTGAAAGTTCTTCTTACATCAACACCCATCTTGATCTTTCCTGAATCGGGACAAGGGTATGTGGTGTATTTTGATGCTTCAGGATCAGGTTTGGGCTATGTTCTCATGAAAGGAGACCATGTTGTTGCTTATGGTTCAAGGAAGTTGAGGGTGCATGAGAAGAATTACCCAACACATGATTTGGTGTTATCTGCAGTCGTCCATGCTTTGAAAACATGGAGACATTATCTCTTTGGTGAGAAATTCACTGTGTTTACAGATCACAAAAGCCTGAAACACATTTTCTCACAACGAGATTTGAATCTGAGGTAGAGAATATGGATGGAGTATCTTCAAATGTTCTAATTTGACTTGATGTATACACCGGGTAAGGGAAATTTAGTGGCAGATGCATTGAGTAGAAAGTCATATACTCAGTTGGCGAAGGAAGCTTCAGATGAATGGAAGTTGATGTCGGTCTTAGCCGACATGCATGTGGAATGTGAAGACCGAGGTGATGTTGCAGTTTTCTTTTCAGCTATGCTTGTTCCTGATTTGGTAAAAATGGTCAAATAAGCAAAAACATCTGATGCAAAATGTCTGGTAATGAGTTCAAAACTCAATGGTGGGGAGACCATTGATGGGTGGAAACTGGAAGCGGGATCAGTTTTGTGTTTCAGAGATTGTATGGTTGTACCTATAGTTTTTTAGGAACAAATACTTCATGATTACCACCAATCAAGATGGGCGGTACACCCAGGTACACAGAATATGTATAAGGTGTTGAAGGCATAATTTTGGTGGAGTGGCATGAAAAGGAAGGTGGTCGAGTTTGTCTCACGGTGCTTAACTTGTCAGCAAGTTAAGGCAGAGCATCAGAGACCAGTTGGTATGTTACAATATTTACCTATCCCACTGTGGAAATGGGATCAGATAGCAATGGATTTTTTTACAGGTCTTCCAAGAGTGGTCTAGAAACACGATGCCATTTGGGTGATAGTGGATCGTCTAACCAAGTTGGCCCATTTAATCCCTATTCGTGAAACTCATACGGTGGAAGATATTTCAAAAATCTATATCTGAGAAGTGGTAAAGAGGAATGGTGTACCAATGTCTATAGTCTCAGATAGAGATCCAAGGTTCACATCTCATTTCTGGAAATCATTACAACAAGAACTTGGGACTCAGTTGACTATGAGCATGGCGTACCATCCTCAGATGGATGGGAAATCCAAGCGGATGTTACAAACGTTGGAAGACATGTTGCAGGCTTGTGTAATGGATTTTGGTGGCTCATGGGAGGATCATGTACCCTTAGTGGAGTTCTCATACAATAACAACTATCAAAACTCGATACATATGGCTCTTTTTGAAGCATTGTATGGGCATCCTTGTCGTTATCCATTATACTGGGTGGAAACTGGTGAAACTCCACTAGTCGGGCCGAGCCTTGTCCAAGAAACAACAGAGAAGATTCAGTTGACTAGAAAAAAGATGGAGACGGCTCAGAGTCGTCAGAAATCTTATGCAGATCACCATCGAAGACCGTTGTCGTTCGTAGTGGGTGATCATGTCTTTTTGAGAATCTCTCTAAGGATTGGACATCGTCGTTTTGGGAAGCAGGGAAAATTATCTCCTCGATATATAGGCCCTTTTGAGATACTTGAATGGGTTGGAGAGGTGGCATATCGGTTGGCATTACCACCACGGTTTAGTGTAGTTCATAATGTGTTACACTTATCTCATTTGAAAAAGTATCAAACTGATCCTGACCACGTTATCAGATGGGATCACATTGACCTAGAGCCGGATGCTTCATTGGTATATATCCTGGTGCAGATTATGGATAGGTAGGATAAAGTCTTCCGTGGAAAAAGCATCAGTTTAGTGCGGGTTTTATGGCAGAATGGTTAGATTCAGGAAGAGACTTGGGAATGTGAAAAAGAAATGAAAGAGTAGTGGCCAGAACTCTTTCAGGAAAGCGATGGTTTTCTAATTTCCAGGGATGGAAAGACCAATGGTGGGGAGAATGTAGTACCCCCAGTTTCTGGTATGTAACCCTTACTTGATGCTTTTCTTGGTTTTAAAAGTTAAGGGTGACGTATGGGAGAGTCGGGAGATCCTGGATTGAAGTTTGAGACAAAGGGGAAGTCGCACGGGAGGCGCATGGTTTGTCCAAACCGTGTGTGGATGACTTGGGAGATAGTGGCTTCCGCACGGTCGGTGCACGGTTAAGGGAAACCATGGGATGAGGCCATGCGAGAAGGATGACTGAGGTAGCAGCTAATGCACGGTTAGTGTACGATTTATCTAACCGTGCGGACTAACCGTGCAGGCACTTAAATTTAAATCCTTAAATTGTGGATCTAACTCTTTTTGCCTCTAATTTCCCCGTTTAAGCTCTTAAGTGGCCATAAATCGAGATTACTCTCCCTTGAAGGTTGGAAGACTTCTCCCAAGCATTCCGGAGGCGATCCGAAGGCTTCTCTTGGTGAATCGAAGCTAGATTCTTAAGGTTTGTGATCGTTCTTGATCGGTTTCTTAGATCTACTTAGATCTACTTCTCCCCTTCTCTCATTTTCTTAGATCTACACCCGTTATGGGTAGATCTAAGTTTTTTGATTCCAAATATGATGAAATTTGGTCTTAGTTATGTTAGGAGAAGAGATCTAAGGAGGATTCGTGGAGAATCGACCCGATGTTCTTGAGCATTCTTCGACTGTTGTGGTTTTCGACTAAGTTCTTGAGGTAGGTGGCTTCACTCTTGACTCCTCTTGCTAGAATTGTTTGTATTATATTCAAATTGTTTTATTTGAATGGAATTTATTATGAAAAGCGTGGAATAAATCCTCTTTAGTGATGATTTGTAGTTTGGATGAAATTGTGAAACCTTGGTGATTTGTTGTGCAAAGTGATGTGGCTTCTTGAATTTAAAATTTTTATTTTAAATTATGAATTTGTTGAAATTTTAAATGTGTTGATGGAAAATGGGTTTTCGATAAAAAGGGTGGTTTATTGAAATGGTGTTGATGGAATTGGTTTTCAATAAAAAAGGCAGTTTTATTGAAATGGTTTGAATTGGTTGAACACACTTGGTTTTGATGAAAATGGTTTTCAATAAAAGGGTGTTTTATTGAAAGAATGGTTTTGGCATGATTTTTGGAAATGTGTGGTGTGTGTTCTTGTTGTATATATGAGTCTTGGTTGAAATAGGACCTTGTACTCGGTGCGAAACGTTTAATGGAACATGGGACTTTTAAGTATGAGTCTTGGTTGAAATATGACCTTGTGCTCAGTGCCAAAGGTGTAATGGAACATGGGAAACAATTACCTTGTGATGACTTGGTATATCGATGAGAGACCTCTCATGAGTATGGAACTGTCATAACGTAGCATGCATGGTTGATTTCACAGGTTTGTGAAATGGTCGGGTATGCCAAAAAGGGAGAGATTGTGAAATGGTTTGAAAGCTTGTTTGGTTCTTTTTCTGGAAAAATAATGTGTTGGAAAATTGGTTTAAATTGCTCTTGGATGCTTTTGGTTTTGAATGGTTTTGGAAACTTGTTTATATTTGTTTATAAAATGCTTTTGAGGAAATGTTTTATATAAACCGTTTTTATATAAATGTGGCTAACTCTTCTATCCTAGTGATGTGAGTAGGGAAGTCATTGGGAAAATCCTACTAAGTTTTATACTCACCCCTTCTTTGGAACTTTGGTGCTTTTTCAGATTTTATGTTCCGGGATACAGGTAAAGGTAAATCATCTTTTTTGTTAGTGTCTTGTGGTGATGCTTGGAAGATGTTGTGGAGCTTGGAGCTGGTGGAGCACAGAGTTGTGGTGTCTTTTGAGAGCCTTGAGTTGTTCTTCCGCTGTGTATTTTTGGATGTTTGGTTTGGTATTCCACTGTCGTGTACTCTGATGTGGTTTAGCATAAATGAAGTTGTTTATTGGTCTTTCATTTGTTCATGCATCATATAGCGAATGGTTGGTTTATGGGTTTATTTCCTAAAGGGTAAATCGTCCCCCCAACTTGTATTTGAAACCCTTAGGTATTTATTTCCAGCCTTTGGTGTCTTGGGGATGTTTCTTAAGGCCTAGTAATGAATCGTTGAGCTCTCAAGCCAATGATAATTTGAGGGTCATTACAGCCATCCAAGGGACCCCTCAACCACACATGTGGGACCCTATGGGTCAACCATGTGGGAGAGGTCAACCCTGGATAGATGCATGGTGGTAGGGGAATATCACTTGTATTGTGTGTCAATGGGGACACATAGCACCCATAGGGTGACCAGTGGACCACATGGAATGATATGCAGTGGGATTGTGTGTGAATGTGTCTGGGTACCGATCCCCCAATGCCTTGAAATGATATGTCTACAAAATAATTTAACTTATATTCAAGATCTCAATTATCTAAAAGATCTATGTGGGATCAAATGGATTTGGGTACTGTTCATCTGACTTAAAAACATACATTTATATCATTATCATTCAATCAAAATGATCTCTTCCATCCAATCAATTTGAATTTTATCTTCAACCTATTTGCCAACCTAGCCGATCCTTGTTGCCAACTTCTTCTCCTCCTCTAATGTAGATTTTTTCCATAATCCTGCATGCCTGTCCAAGCTCTATATCACCTACCTTCACTGACATTATCCTTTAACAATAAACCTTAAGTAATAAAATTTGAAGACCATGAAACTCTATGTATAGGAACCTCTCATCTTGCACTATCCATCGATGTCCCTTTCACCATTTTTGTAAGGACCTGACCTTAAACATTACATAATCTAGTTAATTCAACTAGAATTCACTTTCATACATTCCCAAGGATCTTTTCAGTTTAGAGTTTTAGAGAATAAGGTCATAACTTATACACAAAAACTCATATAATTACAATGTAGAGACTTCTATTCAATATCCATTTTTTTCACAATAACAAACTTTTTAAAACAAAACATGCTTTCTTTATGTAACAAACTTCATGAATTTAAACTCGGATTCTTATTTTCCTTTACCCATCCATAAACCCAGTGAAAAACACTTCAAAACATTGGATGAGCACAAAAAGATCATCAAGGGACATAAAAAATAATAAATAATCTGTTATTCATGAATGAAAACATTTTCACAAAGTTATAACTTTTACACATAAAACATAATATCTTTAGCCTACGTTAGAAATCATAAGTTTCCTATAAAACCATATAAAACGTACATAAATCATAAAATGTATCTTATAGAATAATTTTCATATCACTATTACATATAAAGTAGATCTCTTAGCTACACAGGGAATAACCATCATGGTTACACTTGGAATAACCATCACAGTATATTCTCATAATCTCTTGGAAAAAAACATAACCGGTTAACTTCATACCTTTACCCAAGACATTGGAGAGATATAACAGGCTCACCCAAACTCAGTTTATCATAAAACCACCCACCATAATAACAATTTCCATGAAACATAACATAATAATAACACATACAACTCACATAAAAGAAATATTCATGAGGAAAATAACTTTTCCATTTCGAAATCACTTTACATTTTTTTACATGTCAAACACTCATAAATGAAAAAATTTTATTTGAAAATAAAATTGTAAACTTGTAAAGTAAAATTAAAAATATTAATGCATCATGAAAGAATGAAAATTTATTCATTCCATATATATATATAAACATTATTTTTAAATATTTTAAAAAGAGACATTAAATGAGATCTTTAAAGGAAAGTCCCTTACAAATATCATATCATTGAAGTGAGAATTAATCAAATAAATGAAATATGCATATATACTGTAAAGACAAATAATAAAAAAAATATAATCAAAGTTAATTTCACAAATAATATTATCACCAAATAATAAATGAAGTAAAAGGTTAACCCAAAGAATAGAAATTGGGTTAAGAATTCCCATACCTTATGTCCGAAAGCACTCTGCACTTGTACTTAATGTCCTGGATAATAAAATTAGATTCATTAATTACTAAATATAGAACCTATTATTCATTTATTTTATTTATTATAATTTTATTAAGTTTGTTTATGGCCATTTGGATGAGTTATAGAGTTTAATATTGTCATTATGGGAGTGTTCGTTTCATGGTTTTATGGTCGATTCCCTTGAGTATAATTATGAGAGTTATCGTCAAATAGAAGAAAAACTCTAGAAGTGGAAATAAATGGTATTAATATACTTAAATAATTTTAAATGATCCCATATATCACTTTTGTTCTGATATGATAATGAATCATTAGATAAAACATTAATTATAAATGTTTGGTTTTTTTGGGTGGTATTTTCAACCATCACAAACTAGTTTCATTTTATTTAATATTATGTATATAAATTAGTTCTATAAAATTAAAAAAGTTATAATATACATATTATAATTTTATTTAACCATAATAATGGGTTTATGACCATCCTTGAAAGTGTTAATAGAAAACAAAAACCCATCATCCAAGAAGGTTGTGAATCAACACATCACTGACTATGTTTTCATTTTTAGAATAAGAGGAGAAGAGTAGAGGTTTAATGATGGATATTACATTAAAACAATAAAATTATAGTATATTTATGATATTGAACTTATCATGTCACTTTGTATAGGGTGGGTTAGGATAAGGTATAAGGAAGAAAGAATTTAAAAGAGAAAAATGAGGATTTTACATCTTGAAAACCGTCTCCTTGAGTACCTCCTTAAGGAACTTGGTTTTTGTTTTTTTGGTGAGAAAAATATATCTTAGACACAGAGAAGAGGCTTGAGAAAATAATTGGGTATATTTTATACAAGATAAAAGGATTTTGAGGTGTGAGGAGAAGGGGTGGTGTTTATAGGGAGAGGAGAGGGGTGTTTTTGATTATTTTATTCAGTTGTTTATTATTTTGGATCAAGACTATCAATAGTGTTGATTATTGTGACTAAGTACATAAAATAGTGAATGTAAGTTTAAAATAATGATTTATTACATCTTTAATGAATAAAAAATTCATGCATTTGGCTTATAATGTAAAATATCACAAATTACCATATTTCACTATTCACAAAAAACTCATCAATTTTAGAAAAATACCAAAAGTTCACCCTAACTATTTTTCGACATGTGGAATTAAAAAATAGACTCTTATTTTAGAAAATAATTTTATAAATATTATAAATTTAATTTTTAATTAAAATTATCATTTATTTGAAAAATACCTATTTTAATATTATAACCGATTTTACAACACTTTAAAAAATTAATTATGGTATCACAAAATTATATTATAATTAGAATAAAACAAAATATTAATGTATGAATCTATTTTATGAAAATAAATTTTATTTTAAATAATTATTTTAATTATAAAATTATAAATAAACATTTACATTTTATAAAAATACCAACACTTAATTTATCATTTTTAAAACATTTATTTGATTATACAATGATATAAATATATCATATTTTCATTTATAAGATACATAAATTTTATTTATACTTTCATAGGTGAGGTTACTATTCTATTGGCCATATTACTATTCCTAACAGTCACATTATTATTCCAACGACTAGTTTACAATTCCATTAGTATATATTCCTTAATTTTTATAAATACCACTTATTTCATTATACATTTATATTGAATTTAACTATTTAATTCAGGAATGAAAAAAATTATTCTATAAGTACCAGGGTTATTACAATTTTTATTTTGATCTACAACAATAACATCCTTACATTAATCACATTGACACCACCCCATCAAATTGAAATTGGTTTGATGTTTACAATGTCAAAAATGTCAGTGACATTATCGTGATCGAGAATCTTCATGAATAATCTTGATAAAACCGATTAAAAAAAGTAAAATAAATATATATAATTAAATTCAACTATCATATTTAAAATAAAGATCACCCACAGTTCTTGCTAGATCATCTCGAGTGTGTCATTTCTCATATGGTCTATGCCTGTAGTAACAAAAAATTGCATGCATGTGTGTGTTTGTATATATATATTTGGTTGGAATTTAAGGATAGAGAAGTAATAACCTCAAAGAAGATCTTGACAACTCGATTTATATACACTTATTTCATCGGGTAATACCATTTGTAAAGAACAAAAGCAATAGATAAATACCATAATTTAATTTTTTGTGAGTGTATCCATATATTGTTCATCTTGCTTGAAAATATTCCTATTTTGAGTTATCAAAAAATCAATATCTCCATCAATTTTTCTAATGAATGTATACAAAGATAATATTAATAGATTATATACATATACATATATATAAACGTCCATATAAACACACTTGAATATTTATATATTAATATATTTTTAACTAAACATTAGGGACTATATAAATGATACTTCCTTTGGGAGTTTCAAATAGTTGCACTAAGAAAAAAGTTTTAACTTCTAGTGGGTTGTATAGGAAGAAAGCGAGATTGAGAGAGAAAGCTAGCTGACCTTAAAAAGAATGATTTTTGCAAAATCAAGGTAAGGAAAAACTCTGTTTTCAAACACCATGCTTATTTTTTGAAAAACCCTTTTTGAAAGTTAACTTATATTTTTAAAACCCATATTTCATGTTTCTGAAAAATCCTTATTATAAGCAAGATTTAATTTCAAATATATATTTTTGAAAAGGAAACATTGTATTTTTATCAAGTCTATATTATTTTTAAAACCCGATTAAAAAATAGATTATTTCAAGAATTATAATTCTAATTTTCAAGTGGATTTTAAAGTCATCATTTTATGCATCAAATATTCTTTAAAATTTAGGAATTTCATACATTATCATAGGTGTGTACATACACTATAATTTCATGAATGTATGTATAAAAATATATATAAGATAAATTATTCCTTAACAAGGATCATTTAAAAATTATTGTTTATAAATTATGGATTTATCCAAATATTTATGAAAGAATGGTGTTTTGTTAATTTTTTTTACAAAAGAGTATGTGATATAAAATTATTTTCTCTTAAAATAATTTAAGTAGCTTTTGGAAGGATATTTTAGTGGAAATGAAATGAGAAAATAAAACCTGATTTTTTTTCTATTAAACTCAGCACTTGGGTATCAAATGTGATGATGAGGGATGGGGAGTGAACCCACAACATAAATGAGACATTTTCATAAGGGTGATATTTCTAGTGTACTCAAGGATTTATTAAATGTTTCCAAGTATCATTTCTTTCCATAAAAAATATTATTTTCAAAGAGAAGTTTTAAAACTTTACAAAAAAAAAATCCATTCACATAATTCAAAGGTTATTATATCTTTAAAAGAAATGGGTCTTTAAAGTGATATGTATTTTTAAAGGTCTTGAAAAGTAAATCTTATGGATATTTATTGACAACCTTGGTTTTATATTTTTGGAATATTATTTAATATATCAAATGTTTTTTCTTTGATATAAAGAGAAATGTTTTTGAAAGGTATGTTTTCAAAGGAAATTTTCATAGTATTTATAAAATGATTTTAAAAATAGTTTAAAAACCCTTTATGAAGAAATTTTATGCCCACACTATATTTTAAAATGATTTTCATAGTATCATTAGAAGTTCCAAAGGTGTTTGGTGTCTTTAAAGGGATAATGTGAGTGAATTCAAATAAATGTATGTAGAGAATTTGTATTAAACTATGATATAATGTAAGGATTTTCATAATCCTCTAAAACTTAGACAAAAAATATCCTAGAGTATATAATGGACTTTATATTTTTAGCTACTTTTTATAAAAAAAAATATACAACACGTTTTTAACATATAGTCCAGGAGTGAGGGTCTCGAGATATCACATTTACATTATATATGAATCATATTTACATTATAAATGTGTTATATAACATTATATTATGTTATATTTTCATTAAATATGAATTATATTTATGTTAAATATGTGTTATATTTCAATTATATAATGTAAGTATAACGTTTCATAAAATAAGTATAACATTATCCAACATAAAAATAATGTTACATAATGTAATTATAACACATATTTAACATAAACATAATGCACGTATAACATAATATAATGTAAACATAACATTTCATAATGTAAATATAATATTAAATGATACAAAAAATATTACATATGTTCTATATTTGTGTTATATATGTATTATGTAACATTATATTTACATTATATAATGCAATATTTATATTATATTACATTATATTTAAGTTATTTGTCTATTATATTTACATCAGTATACGTGTTATATATACATTATCTATGAATTATATAAAGTTATAATTTCTATATATTACATCACATGCATTATATTTATGTTATATGTGAATTGTATAAAGTTATATTTTTTCTATATTATATTTTATTTTTTGTTATATATGTGTTATGTTTACATTAATATATGGATTATATTTACGTTAAGTCTACATTATATAAATTTTCATTTCCATTATATTATGTTATTTGAGTTATATTTATGATATTTAATGATATATTTATATTATATATGCATTATATTAATGTTATAAATGTGTTATATAACATTATATTTTCATTATTTCATGTTAATTTTACATTATATATGTGTTATGTTTACATTATATATGTGTTATATTTACTCTATATAATTTTGGTATAACATTACATAACATAAGTATTATAAGGAACCATCCATAAAAATTACATAATCTTATGTCTGTTGATAGGAATTCACTTTTATGAATTCCCAAAGATCTTTTAGGTTTAAAGTTTTATAGAATTGAATCACAACTCTTACATAACAAACCCTTTTATTACAAAGTTGAAACATCCACTCAGTATCCATTTTCCACACAATATAAAACTTTTAAAATGAAACACAATTTCTTTTCATGGAAAATCTTCATAACTCTCATATCAACTTCATCTTTTATCTTACTCATCCTTAAACCCTGTGAAAAACATTTTAAAAAGTGGGACGTGTGAAAAAGGCATAGTAAGGGACCTAAAAGAAAGAAATACATAGTCTATTGAAAAACATGAAAGCCCATATTTTTTTTTACCTTTTTCACAATATTCTTTGAGCATATTAAATAAAACATAACCACATGAAAAACATACTTTTTTCTCAAATAAATCCTTTAAAAACTATAATAAGAAAATAGAAACCCTTTTAGGAAACTTAGAGAATTATATTCATAAACCATATCAGAAATATCTGGAGACCAGTTAAATCTACAGGAAAAACCTCCTAGGTTAACTCTCTCATTCTTTCTTTCAAAGACAATGAACATTACCCAATGCATTAGAGATCTATATAGGGATCACCCATCGTATAAACTATATCAGGCTCACCCATTTATGTAAGCTATATCAGGATCACCCATAGTATAAGTTATATTGGGATCACCAATCATAATATATAATTCTTAAGTATAATATCATGAATTAAACATTTTATACTTGAACAATTTCATCCTAAAACCTTGAAAAAAATATTTTGGTCCCATATAAAAACCATTTTCAAATATCGAAATACCCTTCCTATTTATAAAAAAAATTCAAAATTAAATTACCCAGAAGGGTTTTTCTTTGAAGAAAAAAAGGAATCTTATAAATTAATAAAAAAATAAATTATAGTTCCTGCAATGAGAAATATTTTTATGTTGTATACATTAAAATAGAACATTCTATTTGTATTTTTTGAAGAAAGCCAAAAAATTATGTATAAAATATGTAAAAAGATTACTTTTGGAAAAATTTGAAAGAAATTAAAGAGTCATAAAATTTTATTTATAATAAATTTATTTATATATAAATACATCCATAAAATAATTTTAAGAATATGGTTATGGAAGAAAAACATTTTAAAAAATAAATCTTTAAAAACATTTAAAACAACCTTTTAAGTTAGAGTGTCCCTTATCTTGAGCCTGAATCATCACATATATTATTTATCTTTATAAAAAATAAACTTATATTTATTATTTACTTACTTAAGAACCTTTTAAAGTTTATTATTCCATTTATTTTATTTATTACCATGTTATATTGAATTACTTAATCAATTATGTTCACATAAGATGTTTTGATGATACTTAGATCACATGTAAAAAAAACTTTGGTTGGTTGAATATGGTCAAAGAAGATATTATTCCATCATATTCAAAAAAAAATATTGAAATTATTTTAATTTTTATACATAAATTAAAATTTTAAACTAACCATGAAATATGGTTGTGAAAAATGAATTACATTATAATCATGGAGAAGGCAAGCCATACGTATGCTTGAGTAACATTTTCATTTTTGAAAGATCATGAGGGGAAGAAGGTGAGCATAATTTTATCCTTAAAAAATTATTATTATATCATAAAAATAATATTATCTCTTTATATAAACTTATATATACCATCCATGAGATGCAGTGATGAAAAATGAATCACATTTCTTCTTGGAGGTGGTAATCCACATGTACGCACAGACGATGTTATCATTTTTAAATGGATGGTAAGGTAAGAAAATAGATGATATATTATCTTTAAATAATTATAAATATGTCATGAATATCATATATATACATTAAATTCATCATTATAACCATTCTCGAGAGGTGGTGATGAAAAACGAATTACATCGGTTCATGAGGCGGTAGTCTGCCGTACACATGAACACCAGTTTCATTTCCCATTTGATAGAAGGGGAGATGTTTATAGGTTATTACATTAACAAAAAAAATATAGATATATGTAATATACTTATTTTATTATTTTATCATGTTTTAATAATATTTTAATGAGGTATAATAAGAAATGAAATAAAAATTCACGGTTAAGAACTATACCTCTTCCTCAGACAACCCCTTTAGGTTTATACATAAAGCCTTCAAAGGTTGGTTTTATGATCAAACCAGGGAATATAGAAAGTTGGGGTGGGATATAAGGAAGTTATTTGTGTATTTATTTTCTGAAAATAGCTTTTTAAGTGTGTATATAAGAGGTGAGGGGGTTTCCTTTTATAAGTGGGGAAAATGACAAACTTTGATTTTTTAAAAATATTAAAATATATTAATGTATTACTAAAAAATGGATAAAAAGGTATAATTTACAAATATTATATGATATAGGGTAGAAATATTGAAATAAAATATTATTTAGAATTTGTTTTAGGTAATTTTAACCCTTATCGTTTTAGTTTAAACCCTGGTAAACCAATTTTAACCTTAACCACTGTAACAAAATTTTACTATTTTTACTATTCATTATGACAAAAAATTAAGTTAAAATTATTCCATAATATTAATTATGATGATTAAAAATATTTAATCCATTTTATCAAGTTTAATTTATATAAGTGGAAGAGTTTAATTTAAAATTAAACCTGTAAAACATGATGAAAAATAGTTTTTTAGAAACATGCCTTTTTAAATATAAAAATATTTTTATACCTAATTCAAGTATAATGTTGATTAAAATGACATTAATTGGATTATTAATAATATAAATGAACTAATTATACTTTTATTCCATTTTAAACAAAAATTAAACTTTGTAAATTCTTGAAATAAAGACAGTTTTTAATAAAAACCAGTAATTTTACACTATTCATTGAAAAATATATCTTTTCAAAAAATGAAAAAAAATTAATTTTAAGATAATTTTGACATGATTAATTCAAAAATAAATCTAATTTTATCAAATTAAAATTCTATAATTTTTAAATCAATCTTTTGAAAAAAACCATATAATGCATGAAAACCCAATTTGGTTTGAAATAAAGATTTTTTCCTTTTGATTGAAAAATTACATAATATTATAATAATGAATAAACTATATAAAATATAATTAATGAACATTAAGAATACATAAAAATTATTTATATTACATTACCTGGGTTTTCACATTCTTTCTCCCTTTTGGAAACTACATCCTTGTAATTTCATTCATTACTTAAATAAGTAGGGATATTTTGCATTCATAGTATTTTATAATTCTCATGTTACTACTTAAATCATTTGGTTTTCTAGAAAAAACCTTTACCTATTGAATTATATTATTTCAAAACACTTTATATCTATGGTAAAGAATATGTACTAGTTATTACTCATAATAATTGTTTTCTTACAACTAAACCGCTTCAGGGCTCAAAACATGAGATGCATCTGACACATATTTCCTTAACAATGAAACATGAAATACATCATATACATGGGAAAAACTCAAATGAAATGACACTCAATGGGTAACTAATCCAAATTTCTCTAGGATTTCATATGATCTAATGAAATTCAGACTCATATTCCCATTTTACCAAAATGTATAACACTTTTCCATAAATATACATTAAGGAAAACATGATCACCTACCTATAAATAAATATCTTTCTTCTGGTTATCCAAAAAACTTTTCTTATAGCTCTGAAACACTATAATATTTTTCTAAATCATTATCACCTTTTCAAAAATTTCTCCTACCAACTCTAGTCCCAAAAACTTACTTTCACCCACTTCATCCCAACAAGTTAGATTCTAACACCGCTTTCTATATAATTCCTAAAAAGGTGTCATATATATATTGGAATTAATACTATTATTATAAAAAAAATCAACTAATTAAAGACACTAGTCCCAAATTCCCTAGTAATACATTGAAAAATCCCAAAGCATGTCTTCAAAGGTCTAAATATTTTTCTCAAACTATCCATCAGATTAAGGATGAGAAGATGAAATTAAATTTAATTTAGTACCCAAATTTTTTTGAATGTATTTCAAAAAATTATAAGTGAATCTTGGATCATATTTAGATATAATAGAGATAGGAACTCCATGTATCCTAAATAAATCCTTGATATATATTCAAGAAAGATGCTCTAAAGTCATAATATCTCTAATGAGAAGGAAATGTGCAGATTTAGTTAGTCAATCAACAATAACCTAAATTGCATTATTACCACGAGATGAATTTGGAAATCCCACTATGAAATCCATGTATATATTTTCCCATTTCCACTTTAGAACAGGAAAATACTGAAGTATCCCCTTAGGTAATTTTTTTTATGTTTTAACTTATTGACAAGTAAAATATTTTATGGTAAATTCAACAATATCAATTTTCATTCCATACCACCAATAATACCCCCAAAAGTCTCGGTATATCTTAGTGTTTTTAGGATGAATGGAAAATGGGTTACTATAAGCTTTACTCAACAATTCTCTCTTCAACTAGGAATCAAAAGGCACACATAAGATCTTTATAAATCTGATAACACTTTATTCATTAACAATAAACTCAAGAAACTTACCCTAATTAACATATTATACCTTTTATTATAAAACATTACCCTCATTCTAATATTTATAGATTACTTTCAATAGATACAATTGTACTGACACTTGTAACAAAACAGAGGAAGTTTCTACATGCACAATTTCTAGGCCAAGATTCATCAAATCATTAACCAGAGGGTTATGTTCCAAATGTAACATGGTTAATGTAGAATTATCTTTCCGAATAAAATCATCAACTACTTTGTTTAATTTTATAGGATGGTAATGAATCATGTAGTTATAATCCCTATCAGTTTCATCCATCTTATGTACCTCATGTTCAACTCTTTCTGAGTGAATTATACTTTAAAATTCTATGACCAGTATATATTTCATACTTTACTCTATATAAATGATGCATCCACATTTTTAAATCAAAAATCAAAATATCTAATTTTACATCATGTGTAGGATAATTTAACTCATGAGGTTTTAGTTGATGTGAAGAATAAGCAATTATCTGATCATTATACATTAGAACACAACCAAGTCTCTTTAAATAAGAATCATTATAGATGAAAAATAAACCATTTATATAGGGTTTAAAAAAATATGGATCATTCACAAATATTCCTTTTAGTTCATGGAAACAATCATAATTTTCTTTAATCCAGATGAATTTAACTCCTTTTTGAGTTATCTTAGTCAGCGGGAAAGACAATTGAGAAAAAGTTTCAATAAACCGCCAGTAGTAAACGTTTAATCAAAGAAAACTATGAATCTCTATAAAATTTTCAGGTCTTTTCCATTCTTCAATAAATTTAGTTTTATTAGGGTCAAAAGTTATTCCATATTTAGAATCAATATTCCCAGGAAATAAATTTTGTTACAACCAAAATTTACATTTTCTATTTTTCGTATATCTTATTTTCTTTTAGGGCTTGAAAAACAATACTTAGGTATCATTCATGTTCCTCATGAATTTTATAATATACTAGTATATCATCAGTAAAAATAACCACAAACTTATCTGAATATCCATGAAAAAATCTATTCATAAGATCTATAAATACAACTGGTGAATTAGATAACCCAAAGGGCATAACCACAAACTCATAATTCTCATATTGAGTCTAAAATTACATCTTCAGAATATCTTCCTCCTTCAACTCCAATTGATGGTATACTGACCTGATATTAATCTTTGAAAATACTATGCTTCTTGGATCTGATCAAACAAATCATCAGTATGAGGCAAAGGATAATTTTTATTCATAGTGATGTTATTTAAGGCTCTATAAACAATGAAAATTCACATTGAAGCATCTTTTATTTTTAACCAATAAAATAAGATCACCCCATTGTGAAGTTCTTGGACGAATGAAACCTTTATCTAGTAACTCTTGCAACTACTTTTTCAATTCCAAAAGTTCTACTTAAGCCACTAGATAAGGGGGTTTTGAAATTATATTAGCATCAATAAATAAGTTAATATTAAACTCAACCTTCTAATAAAGAATATAACTAGAAAAATCATTAGAAAAATCATCCATATATTTATTCACTATAGGCACATCATTAATATGAGCAATTCCATTCTTTTCAAAAACATGATCTAGGTAACTTCCACTGGCATCTCTAATCAATTTATTATCTTCATGATAAGTTATCAAAGATATTAAATCATTGAATATAACATTATTAGATATAAAATCTATTTAAACATGATAAAATATAATCCAATCCATGACCAAAATAATATCAAACCCTATTTTGTGTGTTAAATTTTTTTTTCAAGAAAGGATATCCTGCTGATAACAATAATAAGATTCTTATAAACCTTGGTTGTTTTGATGCTTGCACCAAAAGTTTTCACAAATATTTCTATATTATTTTTATGAGGTTTTATTCTAATTTTACTTGAAAATTTATTATAAATGAAATAATGTAGGGATATAGAGTCAAATAGGGAATTGGTATAATTAGAATAAAGAAGTAACATATATTTCACCTCTTCATTATATAGACAAACAAAAGCTGTATTAATATTAAATGATTTTACCACAACCTTTTACTTTTGATCTTGATAATTTTTACCTTGCGTAACTAACTTATTAAACATGTTAGCATAATTTCCCAACTCATTATAATTGAAAAATCTCACTGTTGAATGACTATCTATTACCCCATTCTTGGATTTTTCATGACTCTTTTCTTTATAGTCACAAGCCCTATGACCAAACTTACCACACCGATAAAACTTTTCAGACACTGTAAAACATCCCCTAAAATATTTTTTACCACACTTGGAATATGTTGGGGGGCTTACCTCTAGATTTCTTAGTTGATTTATTCTTAATTTATTTCCATCTTGACTGCTTCTTACTCTTGTCATCTCGAGGAACATAAGTGTCAACAAACTCTATCTCAACTTTCTTAGCACAAAAAAACACTTTTTCATAACGTTTTAAATTCTTATGAGGCAAAATATCTTTATAAACTTGGTTTCAATCCTGAGTAAAATCTATTAAATTTACTATCAAGGTGCCAAATAAATTTCAGCGCATACCTGGCCAATATTTTAAAATTTTCTTCATAAGTGGCTACTTTCTTTTCATTTTTCTTCAATTCTAAGATTTTTTTTTCATACTGAGTCAAACAACCTTAAGGAAATATTTCTCCAAAAAAATATTCTAAAATGTTTCATATTCCATGGAATCAAGCTAATATCTCTCTGGTATTCTTAACCAATAATCACTATTAATCAACTTTACCTTGAAAATGATAAATGAAAAGAGTTATCTTTTTTACTTTCTGAAAATTCCATGAATTCAAATATATTTTCCAAAATCATTGATATTTCCTTCAACTACCACTAGTTCTGATGTTCCACCGAAAGTTTGAGGGTGTAATTTCATAAAATTCTCAACCATCGACATGTTCTTATATGGAAATTATGGTTTTAATCTAACATAGATTACACCACCATTTATAGCCTATGTCAACTGATCCATCATTGAAACAAATTTCTTAGTTCCAATTCCAACCATTCTAAGTTTTTGATTCAGAAGGATATTTTCCTCTTAATGCCTTCCTACTTTTGAATCCCTATTCCTCTATGGAAAACCATTCTGAACATACATTGTTTAAATGATCAACATAGTAATATTGAAATGCTATATCATGATAAATATAAAGTATAATATATCAAGTGTATTATATTAATATTATCTTGAGCTCTAAAGTTATGTAAACCTTTATTTGATACCAACTATAAGGACCCAACTAAACATTACATAATCTAGTGTCTTTATACTATAATTCACTTTCATGAATTCCAAAATATATTTTATATTTATAATTTTGTAGAATTATATCATAACTATTATATAAAAAAATATTTATTACAAAGTGGACACTTCTACCCAATATCCATTTTGCCTACAATATAAAGATTTTAAAATAAAACATGTTTTATTTTCATGAAAAATCCACATAAAGTTCAACTTGGATTAATATTTGTTCTTACTCTTCCTTAAACCCTGTGAAAAAATTTAAAAACTTGATATGAGCACCAAAATATCAGTAAGGGACATAAAATAAATAAATCCATTAGTCTATTGAAAAACATGAAAACCCATAAAATTTTTACCTTTATCACAATATTCTTTGAGTGTATGAAATAAATAACGACCACATGAAAAACACATACATTTTCTTAAATAAATCCTATAAAACACATACTAAGAAAATATAATCCCATTTAGAAAACATATAGAATTATATTTATAACCAGGGTAAAAAATAACTAGATGCCATTTAAACCCATTGGAGAAGCCTCCCCAATTAACTCCCTCCTTATTCCCTTTGAATACAAGTAATATTACCCAATTAATTTGAGATATAGATCATGATCACTCATGTTATAAGTTATATCAAGATCACCTATCATTATATATAATTATTAACTACTATATCATGAATAAAAAAATTTATGCATTCACCTTTTCATCATAAAACCCTTGAAAAAAATATTTTGAACCCATATTTAAAACATTTTAGGATATAGACATACCCCTTACTTTTAAAAACCCATTTTGAAAACAAAAATACTGGAAGGGTTTTTATTTAATGAAAACATAGAAAATTGTAAAGGAATAAAAACATAAAATTGAATTTTTGGTGGTAAGAAAATCCATTAATGCCGTATATGTTAAAGTAGAACATTCCTTTTTTCTTTTTTAAATAAAGTCAAAACGTTCCATATATAATATATAAAAACATTCCCTTTTAAAGCCTTTTAAATAAAGTAAAATGAGACATTAAATGTTCTTTATAATTCATTTATGTACATATAAATACATCCATAAAATAATTTTAAGTATATGGGCATGAAAAAAAATGATTTAAAAAAATAAATCTTTAAAATCATTTAAAGTGAGGTTTTAAGTTAAAGTATCCATTACCTTGAGTTTAATTCATTACCTAAATTATTTATATTCATAAATAATAAAATTATATAAATTATTTAATTTCTTAAGAAAAAATTTCAAGCTTATTATTGCATTTATTTTATTTATTACCATGTTATATTCAATTACTTAATCAATTAAGTTGATGTCAGACGTTTTGATGATATTTATCTCATATGTCAAAAATGTCTTTGATAGGTTGACTATGGTTCAAGATGTTATTATTGTAGGTTCCGGGCATAGTGGAAGCGCGTTGGTGGGTGTACCCAACTTTAATTTTTCTGTTAACAACGATCAATCTGAGATCTATCACGATAATAAAACACCATATCTTTGGAATAGAAAAAATTACGAAAGAAATTAAGGTAGTCCGAGAACCATAGATAGGATCATCATATGTTGGTCATAATTAATTTAATTAAAATACAAGAATTACCTTGATGGAATTCTCTCTCTCCGTTGATGTTTTCGATCATGATCCAATGTGATCCATCATTGCATCGTAGAATCCAAGTGTAGAATTCCTCTAGTAGTGATCCACACGTGCTCCATGTGTCTCTGGATGTCTCCAAAGGGATCTTCAGGTGCTAGCATGGAAGAGCCTTCACTTGCAATGTCTGCCTTCAATCTCTCTGAGAGCCGCTTCCAAAGCGCTCTCCTTGATCCGATGGAGGAGGATCTCTCTCGTAACTTGAGAGCATTTTTGGTGGAAAAATAATTCTCTCTTGGATTGAGAGCCTTTTTATATCCATTATGCATAACCACCAAAAAAATGTCTAGGATAATGAGAATAATATAATTGGGATTCTAATTAGTTAGAATAATAAAATAAATTAATTACCTGAAAGCATTTATTCATTTCATTTAATTCTTAGTAAGAACCCATGTCTAATTATAACAGTTGACTATTATTATTAATTGACATGCGCCCAATGAATTACACCTAATATTATTTAATTAAATAAATAATATTATTTCTCAAAAATCCCCAGAAAAACTACACGGAATTTATATTAATATACACAACGTGTACTTTTGTTTTTCTATTTTCTTTATTTCCTCCACCACATTTATTAGACCTTGATTAATGTATATTTATTTCTCAAATAAATATCACTACATTACTCACTAATAAATGTATTATTTTACCCATAATATATTCTCTCGAATAACTAGTGTTAAAATAAATGTGATCATACATCCTTGAATAATTATTTAACCACAATCGGGAATAATCTTTATCCAACTAGTTAAATTAATATTTAACTGAGATACTTGGACACACTTAGTGTGTGACCCTCTAGGACTATTTTTCAGTGGCATTAGGTGAAGCCTACCAAAAGTCCAAAGTTAGAGTCTAGAAAAATTCCAAGGCACCCATAAAGAAATAAGTTAACACTGCAATAACGTATCACCTCCTAAGAACGCTTACCGTGTATTGTAATCCCTTTGTCTCAATATCTCGAATCAAGCAGGTTTCATGCTAGTGCCATCAACCCATATGCTCGATTATCCTTTCTTTGACTTTATGGAATTGAACTCTCCTATTCCTTACCATTCCCATAGATTTATTTAGGCTATATCAATTCCATCAAAGGGCCTGAGATATCTACTTCTATTTTGGAACAGAAGGGATAAATCCTTTATCGCATTATATATTAATGTAGCATTATTCATAATGCACCCAATATATCCTACCTCACTACTAATTGTGTGTCGTTATAGTTTTTTTCAATACATCTAAGTGCGCGAGTTTTGATACCCATTAATAATAATCTTAAACTCTAAGGAAGAATACACACATCCGCAAATAGGAACATCCAATGACACTATGAAATATGGATTTCCTACTGGCGGGTCTCGTTCTCATAATATCCTCCTAGATATTACTAAGGTCGCACACTATGATAAAGTGCATCAATGTTTTATGAGTCCTCACCCCTAATGGACTATATTATTTGTGTCCCTCAAAAAACATCATCCGTCCATAGAACATATATTCAAGAATAGTGTTATGACACATCCAGGTTCTCATCATAGTAGGGATCTGATATAACCTTTTAATACAATAACTATCCTTAGGAAATTATCACATGCATTGTCACTCATAAAAAAATCAAGATGTTATAAGGTATTTATTAATGAATAAAGTAAAAAGTATTTGTTTCTAGGCCAACAACTCCTACAGACTCTCACTTGGACTAGAGGCAACTGATAACAACCTTTAACCCACTAGCTCTCACATGATATTCATGCTTCTGCTAAGATAGGACTTTATTCATGGGGTCTACCACATTCTCTTACATGGAAACTTTTCTCACTTTAACTTCACCCCTTTGATAGAAATCCCTCAAGAGGTGATACTTTCAGATAATGTTATTTGCCTATTGATGCGACCTTGGTTCTTTTTCAAGAGCCACCACTATAGTATTATCACAATACAATGTGATAGGATCTTTACTGCTAGCCACCACATCAAGATCCTAGACAAATTTATGAATCCATAAGGCTTCCTTGGATTCATTAGAAGTTTCTATATATTTATACTCTACTATAGAATTAGTGACAAATGGCTGCTTTGAACTCTTCCAGCTCACAGCTCCTCTGTTGAGACAGAAAACATATCCTGATTATGACTTCAGATCATTCTAATATGTCTAAAAACTAGCATCAATATACCCTCTGATGAAAAGATCCTTGTATCCTCCATACACTAGGAACATATCTTTAGTTTTTCTCATATACTTAAGTATAGTCTTAACAATGGTCCAATGTCGTTCTCCTGGATCTGCTTGATATCTGCCTACCATGCTCAGTGCATAGGAAATATCAAACCTGGTACATAACATGACATACATGATGGATCTTATAGCCAAATAATATGGGATCTTACTCATCCTATATTTCTCCTGTTGTGTATGAGGACACATTAACTTAGAAAGATGTAGGCTATGTGACACTAGAACCAATCACCTCTTGAATTTTTCCATACTAAATATCTTTAATATCTGGTCAATGTGTGTACCCTGACTTAGTCCAAGAAACCTCTTAGATATATCATGAATTATCTTGATCCCTTGAATGTAGGCTGATTCACCTAAGTCCTTCATGGAGAAAAACTTGTTCAACTAGTCCTTAACTGACTGTAAGACTGGTACATCATTTCCAATAAGTAGTATTTCATCAACATATACTACTAATATAACAATCACATTCCCATTAAACTGCTTATAAAAACATGACTCACATTCATTCTTAATGAAACAAAATTCCTTTATGGATTCATAAAATCTAATATTCCATGACCTGGATGCTTGCTTTAATCCATAAATGGATTTCTGCAACTTGAAAACCCATTTGGATTCACCTGGTGTCACAAACCCTTCTGGTTGTGTCATATAGACATATTCCTAAAGTTTCCCATTAAGTAATGCTGTTTTGACATCCATATTCCAAATCTCATAGTCATGGTAAGCTGCTATGGAAAGTATGATTATTATGAATTTAAACATAGAAACTGGTGAGAAGGTTTCATCATAGTCAATTCCTTGATGCTTTCTGAATCCTTCACCCACTAGCATTGTTTTATAAGTGATAACTTGACCTTCCATGTAAAAATTTCTCTTGAATACCCATTTTCATCCAACAGGATTTACATCAACTGGATCATTGAACATAACCCAGACTTGGTTCTGATACATGGAGTCCATCTCAGATTTCATAGCTTCAAGACATATTATAGCTTCTGAGCTATCTATCACTTGCTTGTAGGAGAGAGGTTCATCATTGTCCAACAATAATGATTCACCATCCTTGGTGACTAGGAAACAAAATCTCTCTGGTTCCCTTACCTCTCTTGAGCTCCAACGCAATACTTGTGTTTCTGGAACCTCTTCTATGGAGACCTGTGGAACTCGTTTCTGTACTAACTCCTGTGTATCTTGAGCATTAACTTCTTCTAAGTCAATCTTTCTCCCACTATACTTTTTGCGGATGTGCTCCATCTCAAGAAAGATAGCTTGTCTGGCGATAATGACTTTCTGGTATGAAGGTTTATATAGGTAATATCATTTATTTTCCTTGGGATATCCTATAAAAATACAATTCGTGCCCTGGGGAGCTAGTTTGTTACATGAGAAGTCCTTAACAAATTCCTTGCATCCCCATACACGTGTGTGCGATAGAATGGGTTTCTTTCCATTCCATATATCGAAGGTAATTCTATCTGATGCCTTAGTTGGTACTCAGTTTAATGTCTATGCTGTAGTTTATAATGCATATCCCCAAAAGGATAATGGAATATCTGCATGACTCATCATTGACCTCACTATGTCCAACAAGGTGTAGTTTCTTCTTTCACTAACACCATTCTACTGTGGTTTATAAGGAGGGGTGAGTTAAGATAGAATCCCAGACTTTCGTAAAAGGTCGATGAACTCTTGGTTCAGATATTCTCTACCTTGATCCAATCAAAGTTTCTTTATCTTCTTACCAAGATGATTCTCTACTTCATTCTTGAATTCCTTAAATTTATCTAATGACTCTTACTTATACCTCATTAATTAGACATATCCATATCTACTCAAATCATCATTAGAAGTAATGAAGTAAGAATATCCACCTCTAGCTTCTACTGGAAATGGTCCACACACATATGTGTGCACCAATCCTAGAAGCTCTGTGGACCTTTCACACTTTCCACCAAAAGGAGGCTTGGTCATTTTACCATGTAAACAAGTGTGACATATATCAAGTGGTTTTAGCTTAGTAGAGTCTAAATAAACATCTTGGTAGAGATTTTTCAAGCGCTTCTCATTTACATGACTGAGATAGTGATGCCACAACTGGGTGATGTATGAGTCATGTGAGTTTGTTTTGTAATCGATTTCCACCACTTGGTTTTCATAATTTAATACATACAAACTATTATTTAAATGTGCCATACCATAACATATACTATTTTTAGAAAGGAAATAACCCTTATTTCCAAAATTTAAAATAAATACAACCATATCCAAACATGATACAAAAATTATGTTCTTGGTAACACTAGGAACATAATAACAGTTATGCAAAACCAAAATCATCCTAGTTGACAACGATAAATGTTAATCACCAATGGACAACATAGCTATCCTCATGCTATTGGCAGCTCGAAGATCCATCTCTCCTCTAGTAATATTTCTAAATATACTTGGTTCCTGTATTTTAATACAGATGTGAGCCCCACAAGCTATATCTAATACCCAATGTGTAGAAATGGAAAGATTACACTTGATAACGAACACACCTTTAGCATCCCCATGCTTCTGGGTGTAGTTACTATTCCAGTGGCCTAACTTTCCACATGAAAAACATATAGCCTCCCATTCCTTGCTCTGCCTCTAGATCTTACCCTTTTTGGAGGGATGATGCTCAGGGGATTCACACCATTTATGAATACTTGGACCCTTTTACTTGTCCTTCCTTTTATTATTCACCATAAGGACTGTGGGTTTATCACGCCCCATATACTTATCTACTTAGATAATTAATGTCAGAAGTTCTGATAGACTCTTCTCATTATATCTCATATTGTAGTTGAAAATAAAGCTATAGAAGGTCTTGGGTAGTGATGATAGGATGAGATCTGTACGCAACTCATATGGGAACTTAATCTCTAAGATGTCCAGGTGTTCAATGTAGAAAATAAGCTTGACTACATGAGGCCCAACTGGCATAGACTATCCAATCTTAGTTGTAAAAAAATCATTAGAGATCTCATATCTCTTCTGTCTCTCCTTCTCTTGATAGAGATCCTTAAGGTGAGACATCATTTTATACATGTCCATGTTTTTATGTTGCTTTAAGATCTCATTAGACATGACCAATAGCAAGAAACACTGTACATATTTGGAATTATCTATATATTTCATATAAAGAGATAGTTCCTCATCACTAGCCTCTTTTCCAAGCACAACTAGAATTGGATCCTCCATCATGTACAATTTCCTCTCATGGCGAAGGATGGCGCATAAAAGTCTATGCCATTCTTGGAAATTGGTGTTAGTGAGAAGGTTTTCCTTCTTGAGTATGGTTCACAATGATATGTTTGAAGTCATTTTTCTTTTTTTTCCTCTAAAAATTAAGATGAGAAAATATTTCAGAACTTTATTATGATAAAACTAAGACAAATAAATAAATTAATACTTATTAGTCTCCCACTATTTTATTTAAATCCAATAGCCCTCACCATTGAATTCATAATATTATGTTGCCTAAATATTCTAGTGGAAAGGATTTATATTTACCTTCGCATTACCCAAACTAGGGTTGGTCAATAAACTTGAAGGGTTTTAAGGGAATTCCAAATACCAACTGCATTAAATCACAGTTCCTTGATCTACTGAGTGGACTCCCCAATCCTAAAACCCTTTTATTTTGGATTTCCTCAACCTTTTCCTCTTAGTCACACCAATTCCTGATGTGGCAGTCAACCCTTGATGTGAACCAAGTCAAGTCAACCCAAAAACTAGAATGAGAATTCCTAGATAATTGAAGGCACCCCAACTAGGGTTGGTCAAGCACTTTGAACTATGTTTCGATTCTAACCAAGATTATGAAAGGCTATACCAACTTAATATTTCTTTGAGGGATTTTATCCTTAAACATAAATTTACATTTTATTATATTTGATTACATGATTGTTAATATTAAGTGGGATATACTTAAGTGATTAACCACATTTAAGATAATTTTTACATATAAGATGGTCTTATTTTAGTTCTATCTTGCATGCCTATTTAATTCAATAATTGTGTGATCGTGAAAACACACCTACAATAAATAAACCATGAAACTGACAGAAATAAAATAAATGGTATGAACATGATATTGTTCTATTGGTTAGTTTATCTATCAGTTGATAAACTAACCCAAGACCTAGGGGAGAAACACCTTGAACCATTTGGGTTTATGTTTACATCTTTCCACCTATCCACCTTTGTATCTCCTTGGATTAGTTTCACCTTGGCTTCTAACTTGAGCCGCCTACACTAGCTTGGGAGCTCCATCCATTACATATGCTTTTATATCACTCGCAGGTGAGGGGTAAAATAGGGATTTACATAAAAGAAACCTTGGGTATGTAGGACCTACATATTAACGAGGAGAAGGCTCACAGGGCAAAAAATTTAATTTAAATAAATAAATTAAAAGAAACCATTCACATACAAAGGTCTTGGTCTAGCTCATGATCATCCATACATGCACTGATATTTACGCATAAATAAAACTAGAATTCAATTCTTTAATCGTTCTAGTTTAATATAAATCATGATCGAATCAATTAATTATCTTTAATTAATCAATACTTTTATCTTAAACCCCTTTTTGAATTTCCTTGAAATTCTCATCCATCAAAATTTTAAACAAATAAATTAATTTAAAATTATCTTTGTACGTAACTTGTTTGTTGGAGGCAATCTGATGAATTCCCGTTCATAACTACCCAATGAGTAGAAATGAAAATTACACATATGTTAAATTAAACACACATATATAAAACAAATATCACATGTTGTGCCTCATATTTATTCCTACACTATGGTATACTTATCAAGGGTTTGTATAATATAATAATAAATTTTAATAAATCTGTGTAATTTGGATAAGTACACGGTGTGTAGTTCTGACTACATGGCATGTACTATCATTCACCGTCCATCCGAAGTACACACTCGGGGACATGGAGTGTATATGTACTTTGGAAATATTTAGGGTACACGACATGTTTAGTGGGCCACATGCCATGTATTATCTGTGTTACATGATTTCTAACCGGGAAAGCCGTTTACAGGGTACATGGTCCAACCTTAACCCGAAGGGACTACACACCATGTCCAGTGGACCACACAACATGTAATCTAGTAACCATGTTCCACCTATTCCTGGTCAACACACGGAGTCATTTAAGACTTATAAAGACTCCAACACATGGACTAGTTTGGCGGACCGTCCCGGTGCATGGAACCTAGACTACACGGCATGTACTACCAAATACACACCGTGTGTTTTGGTGTTGTATGACCAGGAAGATTTGGAACCTTCAGATGAGATCCTATGTTTTATTTTTATCAAAATTAAAATAAAAGATCATTTCTATAAGGTGAATGAGAAACAAAAGCGAGGAGGAACAAATCTCAAGATTCAGATTTGCAAAACGATTAACTTGAATTAAAACAACTAAATTATTAAATACCTAATTCATCAACAAAAAAAAAATAATTATAATCAATGATATAACCCCTATGATACCACTTATAGGTTCCAGGCATAGTGGAAGTACATTGGTGGGTGTACCCAAATTTAATTTTTCCATTAACAATGATCAATATGAGATCCTTCATGATAATAAAATGCCGGATCTTTGGAAAAGAACAAAGAAAAAAAAAAGAAATCAATGGAGTCCCATAACCATAGAGAGGATCATCATATGTTGGTTATAATTAATTTAATTAAAAGACGAGAATTACCTTTATGGAATTATCTCTCTCTATTGATGTTTCCGGTCATGATTCGATGTGATCCATCGTTGCGTCATAGAAGAAAAGTGTAGGCTTCCTATACCAGTGATCCACACATGCTCTACATATATCTAGACGTCTCCAAAGGGATCTCCAGGTGCTAACATAGAAGAGCCTTTGCTTGCGATGTCTACTTTCGATCGCCCTAAGAGTCTCTTCCAAAGCGCTCTCCTTAATCTAGTGGAGGAGGATCTCTCTCAGAACTTGAGAGTATTCTTGGTGGAAAAAAAATTCTCTCTTGTCCTGAGATCCTTTTTAGATCCATTGTGTACAACCACAAAGAAAATTTCTAGGCTAATGAGAATAATATAATTGAGATTTTAATTACTTAGAATAATAATATGAATTAATTACCCAGAAGTATTTATTAATTTCATTTAATTCTTAGTAAGACCCCATGTCTAACTATTATTATTACTTGACGAGTGCCCAATGAATTACACCTAATATTATTTAATTTAATAAATAATATTATTTCCCAAAAATCCCTAGAAAAACTACACGACATGTATATTAATATACACAACGTGTAATTTTATTTTTCCATTTTCTTTATTTCCCCCACCACATTTATTAGACCTTTAATAATGGATATTTATTTCTCAAATAAATATCACTTCATTACTCACAAATAAATATATTATTTCACCCATAATATATACTCTCAAATAACTAGTGTCCAAATAAATACGATCAGACATCCTTGAATAATTATTAAACCACAATAGGGAATAATCTTTATTCAACTTATTAAATTAATATTTAACTAAGATACTTGGAAACACTTAGTGTGTTACCCTCTAGGCCTATTTTTCAGTGGCATTTGGCGGAGCCTGACTAAAGTCCAAGGTTAGCGTCTAACAACACGCCAAGGCACCCATAGAGAAAGAAGTTAATACCGAAATGACGTGTCACCTCCTACGAATGCTTACTATGTAATATAATCCCTTTATCTCGATATCTCAAATCAAGCGGGTTGCATTCTAGTTCCATAAACTCATGTGCTCAATTATTCTTTATTTGAATTTTCAGAATTGAACTTTCCCATTCCTTACCATGGACATAGATTTATTTAGGCTATATTAATTCCATCAAAGGGCCAGAGATATCAACTTCTGTTATGGAACAGAAGGGAAAAAAATCCTTTCTCGCATTATCTATTAATACAATATTACTCATGACACACCCAACATATTTTACCTCACTGCGAACAGTGTGTCATCACAATTTTCATCAATACATCTAAGTGCGCTAGTTGTAATACCCAATAATAATAATCTTAAATGTAGAGACCCATAGCATGAAATACATGGAAATTACATTACTTTTGTGGAATACTTAATACATAACAAAAACCAACACTCAAGGATATTAATAGTTTAGTGTCTTTGGAAACTCGGAACATAATCTTCTAATCATGGTGAAAGATCTTCAACATCCCCCATAAAGATCTTCCCCCTTTTTTTTCTTACCTAAAAACCTTTATTTATCTCCTGGGGAAAAGAAAACATATAAAGGGTGAGCTCAAATGCTCAGTAAGGGTAAACATGTAGAAAATAAAACAAACCATATACATTTGAACTTAAAAACATGAACATAATTATTAAACATCAAAATCTTGAGCAATGACATAAAACATGGAAGTACATAAGGCATAGATCATAATAGAACATTAATCATCATAAAATAGCATGGGAATAAATCATGGAATTGTGGAAAAGCATAAATCACATGATATGATTTCCATTGTATCCAAGGCATTACTGCCAGGACCATCATAGCGGACAAAGTCCCTTACTGAACCGGGTTTACTTGCTGTTCTAGCCCTGTATTACTGAACTGGATTTACTTGACGTTCCAGTAATGTCTATCTCATGAGATATAAATCTTTACCCAATGCATTGGAGGTAGATATAGGTCCCACCATCTCATAATGAAATCATTCTTACGTGTTCCATAATATAAACATAAATCATTCATCATAACCCAAAGAATAAAATGGGGTTCATAAACATCATCCCATCATAACATAATCCATATAAAACAAATGGATATCATTTCATCATAAGAAAAGTTAAACCATGTAAATCATAGAGACATTATACTTGAAACATACACATATGAAATAATGACATCTTAGATGGAAAATGGTTTTGATAAAACACTTGAAATGAATTCTTGAGGAAAATATCCTTTCTTTTTCAAAATCTTTTTCTTTTCACAAAATTCCATGAAATTTTAAAATAAAAGGATTTTGTTGAAAATAGTCATGAAATCTTGTAGAGGAATCTTCATGAAAAATAGGCATTATGAAACTGTACAAATCCATTCATGCCGTATAAGTTAAAAAAACATTCTCCTCATACTTTTGTCGGAAAAGTCAAAAAGTACCTCGTATGGTAAACAAAAGAAATATTCCTTTCATAACATGTGGTAAAAGTCAAAAATGGGTAAAAAGGACTTTAAACATACATAAAAACACTTTTAGAAAACATGGACATGGATGATAACAATAACCCCAGTAAATACTTACGTATTAGCAATCCCGGACAAAAATGAGATTGCAAAATTTTCCCTTACCTTAAATCCGATATGATTCGTATGTATCCAAACCTCCTGTATAATAATTTAAATAATTTCATTGACTTATTATAGAATCATATTAATTTTTATGATATCATATATGGTTCACTTATGACTTTATATTACCCGTTCTTTTGTAAATTCCATGTTAAAGAAGCGTTTTGGGTAAAATTGTTTCATTTATCGTACGTGTTTCGACTTTTTGTTCTTGATATTATTACTTATATCCTGATTTAATTAATTTCAGAATGTAAAAAATTATTTATATATAATATATATTCAGTATATATATATAATAGATAGATAAATGAAATGAAATACACCGTTCATGGAGATGGTAGGCCGTACGTACGCATGAACACTATTTTCTTTTCCTTATTGACTTGAATGGAAGTAAGTAGTTGACATATATATATGTATATATAAATAAATCCAGTAGATTTATCATGTCATATATTTAATTATTTTTCATTATATATACTTTATAATCATTCTTGAGTGGTTAACATGGAGAATGAATCTCATCGCGTCGTGGAGACGGTAATCCGTACGTACACACGAGCAATGATATCATTCCCATAATCATTGAATTGAATTATAGTGGATGATATAATATCTCAGAATCCGTATGATGTTATAATAACTATATATAGTTATTATTTACACCATTATACCCATCCAAGTAAGGTGGTGGTGGAAAAATAGATTACACCACGGCGTGGAGACGGTATTCCTTACGTACGCACGTGCAGTGATTTCATTTTCCATAGGATGGATAGAAGGTGAAATGGGGTTGTTTAATATTTATAATAAAATATAATTATATTATTGATACTGATTTTATTACTTTATAATGAAACAACTAAAGAATAATAATTTGAAGAAGAAAGAAACTTGAAAGAATCGGTAGAAGAGATTACCTCTTGTTCAACACGCCTCTTTGAAAAACTCCTATTAGGGTACTAAAATTGGTCTTTGAAGAAGACTCGGAACTCTAGTATGTTTCTAGGGAAGTTGATAAGGGAAATGGGCAGGGTTTGGATGAGCTTGAAGGCTCAAAGCTGTGTAAAGAGAAGACAGAGGAGGTGCCCTTTTATAAGGGAGGATAGAGGCACCTTAGAAAAAACTTAAACTATTATTTTATAATAAAGTCAAATTCGGTTTATAATAGCTCCAAATTGATATATTTAGAAACTAATGTGGGTATGGGTCTAAATCATTTCAACCAATAGGTTTTAGACAAGTTTAGGTCACTATTTTAACCTTATCATTTAGATTTAACTCTAAGTTAAATAATTTAACTTTTACCGTGTCTTCTCGTTTTCTTATACTATATGGTTAATAAACTTACTATAACAAGCCAAACTAACCCCAGGTGGTTCATTATTAATATATATAACCTTATATAAGTCATTTTTCATAATCGTAGATTTTTAGGAATAGAATAACAATTAATAATATAATATTTATTTTAAAAACTCTTTTATGTCAATTTTGACACTATTTGGTAATTGTTTTTTGTGAAAATTATAACATCATGATTAGTTCAAAAACAGTTAATTGAATCAATAATAACATGTAATATTAACCTATAAAATTATTTTAATTCATAAAAAGTCTCAAATTACATTTATTTGGGTATTTATAACATCAATTATTTTAATATTTCATTAAAAAGGTAATTACTGCATCATCATTGTGTCATAAATAAATTAAATTATTTAATGTATAAAAATTGTAAATAAAATACAATTCTGTAGGAAATAATTTTATCGTTCTAATTAATATTTATAGTCGAATTTATCTTATGTATAACCCTATATTAAAAATGTTATAGTTATTAAACTTTGATTTTAACTATTTTAACTCTTCTTTAAATAAAATAATAATAAATGTCCTAATCTAATCCAAGTGGACCTAAATGATCATATTTTATTCCTAAGGTTGTTTTTGGTCTAATTACACTTATCCAATAGAATTAGGACATGTGTTAGGGTAATAATAATATCATTTTTACCCTCCCTATTTACTTTTAACCGTGGTAAATTAAAGTAAAATGTTACTATTCAAAAAAAATTATTTTTATCTTATTGAACCAAATTTTACTCCTTGATATTAACCGTGTTTCTCGAATTTTAGAAATACACTCACAGAAGCGGTAAAATTAAGTTTTATGTAAATTTTCAAATTCTCCTAGGTGGTGGGTAAAAGACGGTGAAAAGTTCAATAAAATTTTTATATATCTAAAATTATTATAAAATGAATCTGATGAATTACATTGAGATTATATAGGTTTTTTGTATCAATTTTGACCTAAAATAAATTTAAATAAAATAAATAATTATTTAAATAATAAGTCCATTTTTAAATAGTAACCAAATGTTTTCACTATTCATCAAAAAAAGATAGGATAATTTCGATATTCCAAATCCAAAAATGAAGTTTGTTTTGAAAGTTTAAATTTATAAAATTTTAAAAAGTGGGTATTACTATTCCTAACGGCTAGTTCATAAAAATATTATAATAATATCTCGTTTATTGAAACTTGGTATTTCGTACTACACAAGCTATAGAGGAAGGTCTTGATTGCGTGTAATGCAAGCCAAGTCAGGGCTGCGTGTAGTGAAAGCTCCATTTGGTTTTGCGTATAAAATAATCAAAACTTATTTCATTTATACATTAAACAAAATATATACTTAATGTTGCATAGAATAATTTCCACAAAACGAACTTGAAATTGTGTGTAACACGAGCCAAGAATAGTGTTGCGTATACTGCAAGCTAATACAGTGTTGCGTATAGTACAAGGTAATCTTGGTGTAGTGTATAATAGAAGACATCAAAGAAATTAAAAATAATATTTCTCATAAAATCTCTGGGTGTTACATTCTACCCCCCTTAAAATGAATTTCTCTCTCGAAATTCGTCGGGGGTTATAAATGGTTTACTACTTGAAAGTTTCTTTCATAGAAACCCACATCGTAAAAAGGAATACTAAAAATTCATTTTTAAAAGTAAATTAAGAAATGTAACGGTTACCCAAATTAACTCATCACTGGGTTTCCATATAGAAGAACATAGGTGGAAATATGGATATGGAAGAAAAATCTAACCATCAAGTTCTGATGTAGAGTGGTAGAGGACATAGCTATGAAAAATCAAACAATCACAAAGCCATAAATTTGTTATGATCTATGGCACCATCTGATTCATCGGATATAATGGAACTATGAAAACATTTTTGGTTTTCAAGATCATTTCCCTAAAGTTGATGAATTAAAAGAAATACTTACATGATTTCGGTACAATATCACTATTGTTAGTGCCTTGAACAATTTCCACTTCATCTCTTAAAGAAATGAAGTTGAATTTGTTATTCATGAAGTGTTAGCAGATCATGCGATAAAATGATGGGTCATTCTATCTATTTCAAATAAAAGGTTAGAAAAAGTTATCAAATATACATAAGTCCATCTATGGTGAGGTTCATCGTATATGATTCCAAAAATGAACTTATACTTCATCTATCATACCGCTTAATAAAATAAAACTAGTTTCTACTAACTAGGGACTTCCTGTAGGCCAGTGGTAGGCGATAAAGGCCTGTCGCACTTCGGTTTTGGGTTTGATTCCCACAACCTTGTCCGACGCGACGGGTTTTCGTCTGTCCTGCAGGTTTTCCTTTTTCTAGAACTACTCTATTATAACATTCCAGGAATAATATCAAAAATTTCTGGCCTTAAACAATACTATCTGATGTCTAACTTAATCTATTCCAATCTTTAGGCTTATCCAAAATACTTCTATCCAATCTCACAGTGTAAAGAAAATGATTACTTGAAAGGTCACATAATAATAACGTGAATATCATCATTTATACTCCATATATCATAAGATATATCTTGTTGGTCACATTCCAACATGTGAATACCTTAATCATGTATTCTTTTGAAACATGAATTACCATAGAACCTTAGTGAAAACATGAATGCTGTCAAAAGTTAACTCTTTCCACATACCAAAATCCCAAAATTTCTATATACTCAAACCATGATATCACTTTGTCCTTATATCAGTCATGAGCTCATGAATACTATCAAACATTTCATTTTCTACTTATCCCTTCATTATGCTCATATCATACTCTTTCCAAAAATATTTCAATCACTTTTCATGGTTACCGGTATCATAAAATTATTGAAAACCATAATAGACCAATACATAAATATTCCAATATTCCACGATACTATACAACATTATTTTGGAATCCCATTACATAAACACTAAATCATTCCACAATATCTTTTTCATACTCAAAATCACAAATAGTGATCGCATGTAACTTCCCTTTGTCCTTTTCCTTAAGAGGTTGCTCACGTCGATCATCATTAACCCTTGGATTAGGGCATTGATTAGCATAATTCCCTATTTCCTTGCACTTGAAGCATTGAAGTGTTGGTGGTGCGTTCTCTGTAGTCTTTTCTATATTCACATCATTAGATACCTTTTTCCCATTACTTCGACACTCAACTGCTCGATGACCTTCTTTTCCACACTTAAAACATTTTCTAGTCCCTTTAAGACAATCATCACCATACTTCTTTCCACACTTTGAACATAAAGAAACATTCGTCTTCTTTTCACCATTGTTTTGAGATTTTTCCTTGAACTCCATCTTTCATTTCTTATCAAAACCATGAGATGGATATGTAACACCAACTTCCAGTTCTACCTTGATATCACAATGCACAATTTCTTCATAGCTATCAAAGTCTCTTATCGCTAATTCCCTTATAAGACTTAGTTTTAATCCACTGAAGAATCCATCAACTTTACTTTCAGGTTAGATGATAAATCCAGATGCATACCTTGAAAGCCGTGTAAAATTCACTTCATATATTCTAACAAATTCATCATCCTTTTGTGTAAGCTCAAGGAACTCCTTTTCCATATTTTTTTTGAATAATACGAGGTAAGTACTTATTGAAAAACACATTCTTGAACTCATCATATTCCATGGATTCAATTTCATCTTGGGTCCTTGTATTCTTAATTAGAGTCCACCACTAGTCTGCTTCACCTTATAAATAGTAAACAACCAAAATGACTTTTTCATGCTCTGAAGAGTGAAGTATGGAAAATATTTTTTTAATGGTATTTATCCATTGTTCAGCAATAAGTGGATTAGAAGACCCACTGAAAGAAGGTAGACATTGCCTTATAAAAGACTCAATAGAATATTGTTCCCTTATCCACTCATTCAGAAGTCCAGAATGATTCATAGCTTGTGTAAGTATAGCAATAATATTTTTCACTCCATATCCCATAACATTGGTTTGTTTAGGAGGACAATAATTGCATCGTCCATTACATTGATCAACACAGTTCCTTTGGGTTCCAGCCATCGTCTAAAACCCAGAAATAATAGTGTGAGAGGCAAAAATCATGATAGGAAAACAACATAATAAAGGGGTAGTACCTTCAAAATCTAACATCTTAGGTTTAATTATAATATGGTTTCCGTAATTCTAGGACTATAACCTATACTTATACATAACCTTAGGGACATCCCTAGATATACCTTAGAAATATCTCTAGGGATCTCACTAATGTTTTCACATCCTAGTTTCCAAAGGTTAACTAAACCTTTACTCTGATACCAACTGTAGAGACCCGTAGCTTGACTTACATAGACATTACATTACTTTTTCGGAATAATTAATACATAAAAAAAACCTACACTCAAGGATCGTAATAGTTTAGTGTCTTTGGAAACTCAGAACATAATCTTCTAATCATGGTGAAAGATCTTCAACATCTCCCATAAAGATCTTCCCCTTTTGTTTTCTTACCTAAAAACCTTTCTTTATATCCTAGGGAAAATAAAACATATAAAAGGTGATCTCAAATTCTCAGTAAGGGTAAGCATGGAGAAAATAAAACAAACCATATACATTTGAACTTAAAAACATGAACATAATATTTAAACATCAAAATCATGAGAAATGACATAAAACTTGGAATTAAATAAGGCATAGATCATAATGGAACATTAATCATCATAAAATACAATGGGAATAAATCATGGAATTGTGGAAAAGCATAAAGAACATGATATGATTTCCATTGTAGCCAAGACATTACTGCCAAGACTATCATAGTGGACAAAGTCCCTTACTGAACCGGGTTTACTTGCCGTTCCACCCCTGTATTACTGAACCAAATTTAATTTCCATTCCAGTCATGTCTATCTTATGAGATATAAATATTTAATCAATGCATTGGAGGGAGATATAGGTCCCACCCATCTCATAATGAAATCATTCTTACGTGTGCCACAATATAAACATAAATCATTCATCATAACCCAAATAATAAAATGGGTTTCATAAACATCATCACATCATAACATAATCCATATAAAAAAATGTATATCATTTCATCATAAGAAAAGTGAAACCATGTAAATTATAGAGACATTATACATGAAACATACACATATTAAATAATTACATCTTAGATGAAAATGGTTTTGATAAAACACTTGAAATGAATTCTTGAGAAAAATATCCTTTCTTTTTCAAAATCATTTTCTTTTCACAAAATACCATGAAATTTTAAAATAAAAGGATTTTATTGAAAATAGTCATGAAATATTGTAGATGAAGCTTCATGAAAATTAGGCGTTATGAAACCATAAAAATCCATTCATTCCATATAAGTTAAAAAAACATTCTCCTCATACTTTTGTCGGAAAAGTAAAAAAGTACCTTGTATGGAAAACAAAAGAAATATTCCTTTCATAACATGTGGTAAAAGTCAAAAATGGGTAAAAAAGACTTTAAACATACATAAAATCAATTTTAGAAAACATGGACATGGATGATAACAATAACCCCAATAAATACTTACGTATAAACAATCCCGGATAAAAATGAGATTGTAAAATGTTCCCTTACCTTAAGTCCGATATGCTTTATATGTATCCGAACCTCCTGTATAATGATTTAAATAATGTCATTAACTTATTATAGAATCATATTCATTGTTATTATATCATATATGGTTCACTTATGACTTTATATTACCCGTTATTTTGTAAATTCCATGTTAAAGAAGCGTCTTGGGTAAAATCGTTTCATTTATCGTACATGTTTCGACTTGTTGTTCTTGATATTATTACTTATATCCTGATTTCCTTAATTTAAGAATGTAAAAAATGATTTATATGTCAGATATATTCAGTATATATATATATATATATATATATATATAATAGATAGATAAATGAAATGAAATACACCGTTCATGGAGACGGTAGGCCGTACGTATGCATGAATGCTTTTTTCTTTTCCTTATTGACTTGAATGGAAGTAATTAGATGACATATATATATATACAAACATAAATCCAGCATCTTTATCATGTCATATATTTCATTATTTTTCATTATATATACTTTATAATCAATCTCTAGTGGTTAACATGGAGAATGAATCTCATCGCGTCGTGGAGACGGTAATCCGTACGTACGCAAGAGCGATGATATCGTTCCCATAATTATTGAATTGAATTGGAGTGGTTGATATAATATCTCAGAATCATTATGATGGTATAATAACTATATATAGTTATTCTTTACACCATTATACCCATCTAAGTAAGGTGGTGGTGGAAAAACATATTACACCACGATGTGGAGACGGTATTCCGCACGTATGCACGCGCGGTGATTTCATTTTCCATAGGATGGATAGAAGGTGAAATGGAGTTGTTTCATATTTATAATATAATATAATTATATTATTTATACTTATGTTATTACTTTATAATGAAACAACTAAAGAAGAATAATTTTAAGAAGAAATAAACTTGAAAGAATCGGTAGAAGAGATTACCTCTTCTTCGACACGCCTCTTTGAAAACCTCCTCTTAGGGTACTAAAATTGGTCTTTGAAGAAGACCCAGACCTCTAGTATGTTTCTAGGGAAGTTTATAAGGGAAATGGTCAGGGGTTGGACGATCTTGAAGGCTCAAAGTTGTGTAAAGAGGAGAGGGAGGAGGCGCCCTTTTATAAGGGAGGAGAGGGGCACCTTAGAAAAAACCTAAAATATTATTTTATAATAAAGTCACATTCGGTTTATAATAGCTCCAAATTGATATATTTCTAAGATAATTTGGGTATGGTTATAAATCCTTTCAACAAATAGGTTTTAGACAAGTTTAAGTTGCTATTTTAACCTTATCATTTAGATTTAACTCTAAATTAAATAATTTAATTTTTACCGTGTCTTCTTGTTTTCTTAAACTATATGGTTAATAAACTTACAATAACAGGAAAAAAGAACCCCAAGTGGTTAATTATTAATATATATAACCTTATCTAAGTCTTTTGGCCGAATCGTAGATTTTTAGGAACAGAATAACAATTAATAATATAATAATTTTTAAAGAAAAACTATTTTATGTCAATTTTGACACTATTTGGTAATTGATTTTTGTGAAAATCATAACAGCATGATTAGTTTGAAAAAAGTTAATTGAATCAATACTAACATGTCATATTAACCTATAAATTTATGGGAATTCATAAAAAGTCTCAAATTACATTTATTTGGGTATTTATAACATCAATTATGTTAATATTTCATTAAAAAGGTAATTACTGCATCATCATTGTGTCATAAAAAATTAAATTATTTAATGTCTAAAAATTATAAATAAAATACCATTATGTATGAAATAATTTTATCTTTCTAATAAATATTTATAGTCGAATTTATCTTATGTATAACCCTATATTAAAAATGTTTTAGTTATTAAACTTTGATTTTAATTATTTTAACTCTTCTTTAAATAAAATAATAATAAATGTCCCAATTTAATCCAAGTGGACCTAAATGATAATATTTTATTCCTAAGGTTGTTTTTTGTCGCATTACACTTATCCAATAGAATTAGGACATGTGTTAGGCTAATAATAATGTCACGACCCGCCCTCGGGGTCCGTGCCGTGACTACCCCAAGCCCGCCTTCCATAGGCCAGGGGCTGGCGACTAGCACCAAGGCGTAAATCCCGGTAAAAAGGGAAGGCATTGCCTTTGATAAGTATACACACACCACAGAGTAAACAAGCGGAAAGTAAACACTAAACAAGCAGAGTACGACTGAAAGTGCGGAAAAGTAAATGGGCCAGAATACAAACCCAAACTGAAAGTAAAGTACAACTCGAAAAGGGAAAAACAGCAACTGAAAAGTAAAAGCCGCTACTCCGAGCTGTCCACTGGAAATCCCACCTAAAGGGTGGGTACAGATAGCTCCTCTGCTCCATGGGTCCCGCCGTCCGCTCCGTGCACGTCCCGCCCAGTGGTCCACCTCCGGGTACCGTCCCGCTCTACAAGCCTCAGCTAAGTCAACGCTGTCCGTCGTCTGCAACCAACACAACGTAGTGCGGGCGAAGCCCGTTCAGGGGTGAGTATAAGCTACTCAGTAGGGACCCCGAGACCCCTGAAGGTCTCTCAAATCCACAAAGGATAAACCACGAAGAAAAGTACAATCACGAAGTAACAACCGACAACGCTTAGGTATATGCCCATACATATACCTAAGTCATCAATTAAAAATACGCTCCAACCTCCGAGCCCAAGTACAACTCAGTCCACGCAGGAAAGTATACGTATTACACATAGGAAAGCAAAACATAATCCACACAGGATTGCACAACACAATCCACACAGGAAAGCAACAGGATTCAGCTTACATAGGTATACTTCTTCAAGGACGATAAAGATGATCACTGATCCATCTAAGTCGTCGGACCCACGAAGGATCGATAGGTAACTAACCCCCGCAAAGACCCACACAGGATCGGGCTCACACAGAACCTGTAGGCGCTGGCTCACACAGAACCGTTGAGCGCAAGGACCCACACAGGATCGGGCCCACACAGGACCTGTAGCACTGATCCACGTAGGATCGCTGAGTGCTGAAGTCGTCGTCGTCGAATCCACATAGGATCTCTGTACTGTCGTCGTCGAATCCACACAGGATCTCTGTACGGTCGTCGTCGCAGTCACAGTAGCAGTCGTAGCAGAAGAACAGTCGCAACCAGCACTAGGGTTCCCGCACACAGCTAGCTCGTTCGGAGGGTCCGCTCCACGAGCCGAGAGGCTGATACATCAACTGTCACGAAGACCAGAGTTGATGTATCCAAAAGTTCCGTATCGTCAACAGGAACTCAACGCAACAGACGACGCGTCGATCGGACGCCCGGTCTGAGAGTTATTGGCATTTTCGTCTCCGGGGCCCGGTTGGTTTTTAAGGCAAAACCAACCCGACCGTACTCCACCTGCGTCCAAACCTCGGGCGGAGTATGCCAAAAGATCCGTCTCACTAAGAGGAACACTTCGCGACTAACGGCACGTCAATCGGACGTCCGTAGCTCAAGATATGAGCGTTTCCGCTCCGAAGGCCCGGTTGGTTTCGTGAACGAACCAACCCGACCGAACTCAAAGTAAACCGAAACCTTGAGTGCGATATACCGAAACGATCGTCTCGATCCAAGGATCGCTTTTCCGCAGGCGGTTCGTCATTCGGAGGTCCGAGGCTCAAGTTATGAGCCAAAAACCAAAACTGATTCGAAACGGGGGGGTCCGGGTCCGGGCCGACCCGGCCCGACCCCCCCCCCCCCCCCCCTGGGCGGCGCGGCGGGCTGCGGCGGCGGCGGGCCGCGGTGGCGGCGCCTGGCGCCGCACGTGGGGCTGCGCACGCGGGGGCTAATCCCCGCGGTTCTTCAAAGTGGCGCGACCTTTGTGCCGTGCCGGTTCTTTTAAAACCGCCCCCCCCCCCCCCCCCACGTGGGGGGGCCTGCTGGCGCCGAACCAAGGGGGCGGCTGCCCCCTTCCCTCAAGAACCACCCCCCCTCATTAAGAGGGGGGTTTTGTTGAACCGGCCGGGGGATTTATTCCCTCGGTTTTATGTCATCCGGCCGGCCAGCCGGCCGGCCGGTTTTTACCAACGGGACCGGAAATTTCCGGTCCCGCCTTCGACTTCCGACGCCGGCGGCCCGGCCGCCGGTCTCCTCTTCCGCCGCGGCCCGGAACCGGCCGCGGTCTTCTCGTCCCGCCACGGCCCGGAACCGGCCGCGGTGTTCGTCATCCGGCGTGGTGCGACGGCACCGCGCCCCTTCGCCGTACTTTGATTCTTTTCAACGCGACGCGACGGCGTCGCGTTCTTGAAGTTTTTACCTCGGCGTGGCGCGACGGCGCCGCGTAAAAATAAACGTACGGTAATCCGCGTGGTGCGACGGCACCACGCCACTTTGCTTCCACCGCAAGAATTAAACAAGAACGATGGAGGGGGGTTCGGCCGTGTTCGTGCGGTCCGGCCCCCCCTCACGTTAAGCAATAACGCATCTTAAAATAAAATATTTAAATGCCTCACGTAGACATGCGATCCACGAGCAAGAAAAGGAATGAGGAAATCAAAATGAAATCAACAACCCCTACCTCGGGTTTAAGATTCGAAGATTCGTCTACGTTCCGCGGAAGACGGCGTCGCGGAGGTCGGGCATCGCGGTCGTCGTTCGTCAAATCCGTTGACGAAGAGATATGCCCGAAGAGACACGTCGTTGGCGGATCTTCGTTTGCCGACGAAGAAGGTCCGAGGAGGAAGCGGCGTTCCCTCTTGTTGACACCGAGGACGAAGAAGAGATGCGTCGTTCTTCGTCGGAGTTTGAGCGTTCTTCGTTCTTCGTCAGAGCTTGAAGATGAAGAGGAGCTCTCAAAAAGCTCTCAAGGGAATAAACAAACAACCCAAAATCAAATAAGATTACATCTTATTTTATTAACACATAACTCAAAAGAATTTCAAATGTTTGAAATTCAAAAGAGTTTAACTCCCCAAAATTAACTAAGTAACTTAAGCCATTAAAGAGGGGGGTTAAGGGAATTTGAAAAGTATAGGGGTTCGTGTGGGCCCCACAACACTTAATCCTCCCAAGGGAGGTTAAGTGGGTGTGGGTCCCACTTCCAACCCCCTTTTGATAGGTTTTAACTTGTTGTAATAAAATTGTTCTTCACAATTTTATTTAACTCAAACTAAAAACCCCAAAACGTAACTTTCAACCCGCAACAAACGCAACTCCCGAAAAGGTATCTTTAAGCGAATATCGGCGCTGCGAGTTCATCGGTGCCCTCGGATTTCAATTCCGAGCACCGGATCAAAAGTTAGGAATTCCCGCTCGTTCGTTCACTGAACGTACCCGAGCCAAACTTCGGAAATTAATTCCGGGCACTCCGGGCCTCGGAATCAGGTGCCGTCTGAAACCGCGCTCTTGTAAAATTCTAAAAAAAATTAAGGAAAAATTTCCCTTGAATTTTACGGGTCTTTACAAATAATATCATTTTTACCCTTAATTACCCTATTTACTTTTAACCGTGGTAAATAAAAGTAAAAAGTTACAATTCACAAAAAATTATTTTTATCATATTGAACCACATTTTACTCATTGATATTAATAGTGTCTCTATAATTTTAGAAATTTCACTCACATAAGTGGTAAAATTAAGTTTTATGTAAATTTTCAAATTCTCTTAGGAGGTGTGTAAAAGACGGTGAAAAGTTCAATAAAATTTTTATATATCTAAAAATATTATAAAATGACTCTAATGAATTACATTGAGAATATATAGGTATTATGTATCAATTTTACCTAAAATAAATTTAAATAAAATAAATAATTATTTAAATAATAAGTCAGTTTTGAAATAGTAAACAAATGTTTTCACTATTCATCAAAAATTGAAAGTTTTCAGAAAAATACCAATAATTCACCCTAGGCTAATTTTGATATTCTGAATCCAAAAATGAAGTCCATTTTGAAAGATAAAATTTATAAAATTTTAAAAAGTGAGTATTTCTATTCATAAAGGCAAGTTCATAATAATATTATAATAATATCTTGTTTAGTGAAACTCGATATTGCATACTACACACGCTATCGAGGAAGGTCTTGATTGCGTGTAATGCAAGCCAAGTCAGGGATGCGTGTAGTGAAAGCTCCGTTTGGTTTTGCGTATAACATAATAAAAACTTATTTCATTTATACATTAAACAAAATCTATAATTAATGTTGCATAGAATAATTTCCACAAAATGAATTTGAAATTGTGTGTAACATGAGCCAAGAATAGTGTTGCGTATACTGCAAGCTAATACGGTGTTGCGTATAGTAAAATCTAATCTTGGTGTAGTGTATTATAGAAGACATCAAAGAAAGTAAAAATAATATTTCCCATAAAATATCTGGGTGTTACATTCTACCCCCCTTAAAATGAATTTCGCCCTCAAAACTCGTCGGGGTTATAAATGGTTTACTACTTGAAATTTTATTTCATAGAAACCCACATCGTAAAAAGGAATACTAAAACATCATTTTAAAAATTAAATTAAGAAATGTAACAGTTACCCATATTAACTCATCACCGTGTTTCCACATAGGAGAACATAGGTGGAAATATGGATATGGAAGAAAAATCTAACCATCAAGTTCTGATGGAGAGTGGTAGAGGACATGGCTATGAAAAATCCAAAAATCACAAAGCCACAAATTTGTGATGATCTATGGTACCATATGATTCATCGAATATGAGGGAACTAGGACAACATTTTTGGGTTTCAAGATCATTTCCCTAAAGTTGATGAATTAAAAGAAATACTTACATGATTTTTGTACAATCTCACTGTTGTTCGTGCCTTGAACAATTTACACTTCATCTCTTAAAGAAATGAAGTTGAATTTGTTATTCATGAAGTGTTAGCAGATCATGTTATATAATGATGGGTCATTCTATCTATTTCAAAAAAATGGTTAGAAAAAGTTATCAAATATACAAAAGTCCATCTATGGTGAGGTTAATCGTATATGATTCCAAAAATGAACTTATACTTAATCTATCATACCGATTAATAAAATAAAACTAGTTTCTACTAACCAGGGACTTCCTGTAGGCCAGTGGTAGGCGATAAAGCCCCCTCACACTTCGGTTGTGGGTTCGATTCCCACAGCCTTGTCCGACGCGACAGGTTGTCGTCCGTCCTGTAGGTTGTCCTTTTTCTAAAACTACACTATTATAAAATTCCAGGAATAATATCAAAAATTTCTGGCCTTAAAAAATACTATATGATGTCTAACTTAATCCATTCCAATCTTTAGGATTATCCTAAATACTTCTATCCAATCTCACATAGTAAAGAAAACAATTACTTGAAAGGTCACATAACAAGCACGTGAATATCATCATTTATCCTCCATATATCATAAGATATATCTTGTTGGTACCATTCCAAACATGTGAATACCTTAATCATGTATTCTTTTGAAACATTAATTACCATAGAACGTTAGTGAAAACATGAATGCTATCAAAAGTTAACTCTTTCCACATACCAAAATCCCAAAATTTCTATATACTAAAACCATGATATCACTTTGTCCTTATATCAGTCATGAGCTCATGAATACTATCAAACATTTCATTTTCTCCTTATCCCTTCATTATGATCATATCATCCGCTTTCCAAAAATATTTCAATCACTTTTCATGGTTACTGGTACCATAAAATTATTGAAAACCATAATAGACCAATACATAAATATTCCAATATTCCACGATACTATGAAAAATTATTTTGGAATCCCATTACATAAACACTTAATCATTCCACAACATCTTTGTCATACTCAAAATCACAAATAGTGATCACATGTGACTTCCCTTTGTCCTTTTACTTAAGAGGTTGCTCACGTCCATCATCATTAACCCTTGGATTAGGGCATTGATTAGCATAATTCCCCATTTCCTTTCACTTGAAGCATTGAAGTGTTTGTGATGCGTTCTCTGTAGTATTTTCTATATTCACATCATTAACTACCTTTTTCCCATTACTTCGACACTCAACTGCTTGATGACCTTATTTTCCAAACTTAAAACATTTTCTATTCCCTTTAAGACAATCATCACCATGCTTCTTTCCACAGTTTTAACATAAAGAAACATTCGTCTTCTTTTCACCATTGTTTTGAGATTTTTCCTTGAACTCCATCTTTTATTTCTTTTCAAAACCATGAAATGGATATGTAACACCAACTTCCAGTTCTACCTTGATATCACAATGCACAATTTATTCATAGGTACTGAAGTCTCTTATCGCTAATTCCCTTCGAAGACTTGGTTTTAAGCCACTGAAGAATCGATCAACTTTACTTTCAGGTTGGATGATAAATCCAGATGCATACCTTGAAAGCCGTGTAAAGTTTTCTTCGTATATTCGAACAGATTCATCATACTTTTGCTTAAGCCCAAGGAACTCCTTTTCCATATTTTTTTGAAGAATACGAGGGAAGTGATTATTGAAAAATAAGTTCTTGAACTCATCCCATTCCATGGATTCAATTTCATCTCGGGGCCTTGTATTCTTAATTATAGTCCACCACTAGTCTGCTTCACCTTCTAAATGGTAAACATCCAAAATGACTTTTTCATGCTCTAAATAGTGAAGTATAGAAAATATTTTTTTAATGGTATTGATCCATTGTTCAGCAACAAGTGGATCAGAAGACCCACTGAAAGAAGGTGGACGTTGCCTCCTGAAAGACTCAATAGAATATTGTTCCCTTCTCCACTCATTCGGAAGTCCAGAATGATTCATAGCTTGTGTAAGTATAGTAATGAGATCTTTCACTCCATCTCCCATAAAATTGGTTTGTTTAGGAGGAAAATCATTTCATCGTCCATTACATTGATCAACATGGTTCCTTCGGGTTCCAGCCATCATCTAAAACCCAGAAAGAATAGTGTGAGAGGAAAAAATCATGATAGGAAAACAACATAATAACGGGGGAGTACCTTCAATATCTAACATCTTAGGTTTAATTCTAATATGGTTTCCGTAATTCTAGGACTATAACCTATACTTATAATAAACCTTATGGACATCCCTAGACATAACTTAGAAATATCTCCAGGGATCTCACTAAAGTTTTCGTATCCTAGTTTCTAAAGGTTAACAAAACCTTTCCTCTGATACCAACTGTAGAGACCCGTATCTTGACGTACATGGAAATTACATTACTTTTGAGGAATACTTAATACATAACAATAACCAACACTCAAGAATCATAATAGTTTAGTGTCTTTGGAAACTGGGAACATAATCTTCTAATTATGGTGAAAGATCTTCAACATCTCCCATAAAGATCTTCCCCTTTTATTTTCTTACCTAAAAACCTTTCTTTATCTCCTGGGGAAAAGAAAACATATAAAGGGTGATATCAAATTCTTAGTAAGAGTAAGCATGGAGAAAATAAAACAAACCATATACATTTGAACTTAAAAACATGAACATAATGTTTAAACATCAAAATCTTGAGCAATGACATAAAACATGGAAGTAAATAAGGAATAGATCATGATGGAACATTAATCATCATAAAATAGCATGGGAATAAATAATGGAATTATGGAAAATCATAAATCACATGATATGATTTCAATTGTATCCAAGGAATTACTGCCAAGACCATCATAGTGGACAAAGTCCCTTATTGAATCGGGTTTACTTGCCGTTCCATCCCTGTTTTACTGAACCAGATTTACTTGCCGTTCAAGTCATGTCTATCTCATGAGATATTAATATTTACCCAATGTATTGGAGGGAAATATAGGTCCCAACCATCTCATAATGAAATCATTCTTACGTGTGCCACAATATAAACGTAAATCATTCATCATATCCCAAAGAATAAAATGGGTTTCATAAACATCATCCCATCATAACATAATCCATATAAAACAAATGGATATCACTTCATCATAAGAAAAGTGAAACCATGTAAATCATAGAGACATTATACTTGAAACATACACATATGAAATAATGACATCTTAGATTGAAATGGTTTTGATGAAACACTTGAAATGAATTCTTGAGGAAAATATCCTTTCTTTTTCAAAATCATTTTCTTTTCAAAAAATGCCATGAAATTTTAAAATAAAAGGATTTTTTTGAAAATAGTCATGAAATATTGTAGAGTAATCTTCATGAAAATTTGGAATTATGAAACTGTAAAAATCCATTCATTCCGTATAAGTTAAAAAAAACATTCTCCTCGTACTTTTTTCAGAAAAGTCAAAAAGTACCTCATATGGTAAACAAAAGAAATATTCCTTTCATAACATGTGGTAAAAGTAAAAAAATGGGTAAAAAGGACTCTAGAAATACATAAAAATACTTTTAGAAAACATGGACATGGATGATAACAATAACCCCAGTAAATACTTACGTATAAGCAATCCCAGATAAAAATGAGATTGCCAAATTTTCCCTTACCTTAAGTCCAATATGCTTCGTATGTATCCGAACCTCCTGTATACTGATTTAAATAATTTAATAGACTTATTAAAGAATCATATTCATTTTTATGATATCATATATGGTTCACTTATAACTTTATATTACCCGTCCGTTTGTAAATTCCATGTTAAAGAAGCGTTTTGGGTAAAATCGTTTCATTTATCGTCTGTGTTTCGACGTGTTGTTCTTTATATTATTACTTATATCCTGATTTACTTAATTTAATAATGTAAAAATGATTTATATATCATATATATTCAGTATATATATATATATATTTAATAGATAGATAAATGAAATGAAATACACCGTTCATGAAGACGGTAGGTCGTACTTACGTATGAACGCTGTTTTTTTTCCTTATTGACTTGAATGGAAGTAAGTAGATGAAATATACATATATACACACACACACACACAAACATAAATACAGTAGATTTATCATGTCATATATTTCCTTATTTTTCATTATATATACTTTATAATCATTCTTGAGTGGTTAACATGGAGAATGAATCTCATCGCGTCGTGGAGACGGTAATCCGTACGTACGCACGAGCGATGATATTGTTACCATAATTATTGAATTGAATTGGAGTGGATGATATAATATCTAATAATCAGTATTATATTATAATAACTATATATAGTTATTATTTACACCATTATACCCATCTAAGTAAGGTGGTGGTGGAAAAACAGATTACACCACGACGTGGAGACGATATTTCGTACGTACGCACGCGCGATGATTTAATTTTCCGTAGGATGTAAAGAAGGTGAAATGGGGTTGTTTCATATTTATAATAACATATCATTATATTATTGATACTGATATTATTACTTTATAATGAAACAACTAAATAAGAAGAAGTTGAAAAAGAAAGAAACTTTAAAGAATCGGTAGAAGAGATTACCTCTTCTTCGACACGCCTCTTTGAAAACCTCCTCTTAGGGTACTAAAATTGGTCTTTGAAGAAGACCCGGACCTCTAGTATGTTTCTATGGAAGTTTATAAGAGAAATGGTCAGGGTTTGGCTGAGATTGAAGGCTCAAAGTTGTGTAAAGAGGAGAGGGAGGAGGTGCCCTTTTATAAGGGAGGAGAGGGGCACCTTAGGAAAAACTTAAAATATTATTTTATAATAAAGTCAAAGTTGGTTTATAATAGCTCCAAATTGATTTATTTCAAAGATAATGTGGATATGGGTCTAAATACTCTCAACCAATAGGTTTTAGACAAGTTTAGGTTACTATTTTAACCTTATCATTTAGATTTAACTCTAAGTTAAATAATTTAACTTTTACCGTGTCTTCTTGTTTTCTTACACTATATGGTTAATAAACTTACTATAACAAGCCAAAAAAACCTCAAGTGGTTAATTATTAATATATATAACCTTATCTAAGTCATATGGCTGAACCTTAGATTTTTAGGAATAGAATAACAATTAATAATATAATATTTGTTTTAAAAACTATTTTATGTCAATTTTGACACTATTTGGTAATTGATTTATTGTGAAAATAATAACAGCATGATTAGTTATAAAAAAGTTAATTTAATCAATAATAACATTTTATATTAACCTATAAAATTAGTTTAATTCATAAAATGTCTCAAATTACATTTATTTGGGTATTTATAACATTAAATATGTCAATATTTCATTAAAATGGTAATTACTTCATCATCATTATGTCATAAATAAATTAAATTATTTAATGTCTAAAAATTATAAATAAAATAATATTATGTAGGAAATATTTTATCTTTCTAATGAATATTTATAGTCGAATTTATCTTATATATAACCCTATATTAAAATTTTTTTAGTTATTAAACTTTGATTTTAACTGTTTTAAATCTTCTTTAAATAAAATAATAATAAATGTCCTAATCTAATCCAAGTGGACCTAAATGATACTATTTTATTCCTAATTTTGTTTTTGGTCTAATTATACTTATCCGATAGAATTAAGACATGGGTTAGGGTTATAATAATATCATTTTTACCCTTAATTACCCTATTTACTTTTAACCGTGGTAAATAAAAGTAAAAAGTTACTATTCACCAAAAATTATTTTTATCTTATTGAATCACATTTTAGTCCTTGATATTAACCGTGTCTCTCGAATTTTAGAAATTACACTCACAGAAGTGGTAAAATTAAGTTTTATGTAAATTTTCAAATTCTCCTAGGAGGTGGGTAAAAGATAGTGAAAAGTTCAATAAAATTTTTATATATCTAAAATTATTATAAAATGACTCCAATGAATTACATTGAGATTATATAGGTATTATGTATCAATTTTGACCTAAAATAAATTTAAATAAAATAAATAATTATTTAAATAAAAAGTCAGTTTTTAAATAGTAACCCAATGTTTTCACTATTCATAAAAATTTGAAGGTTTTTAGAAAAATACCAAAAATTCACCCAAGGCTAATTTCAATATTCTGAATCCAAAAATGAATTCCATTTTGAAAGATAAAATTTATAAAATTTTAAAAAGTGGGTATTACTATTCATAACGGCTAGTTCATAATAATATTATAATAATATCTCGTTTATTGAAACTCGGTATTGTGTACTACACACGATATCGAGGAAGGTATTGATTGCGTGTAATGCAAGCCAAGTTAGGGCTGCGTGTAGTGAAAGCTCCATTTGGTTTTTCGTATAACATAATCAAAACTTATTTCATTTATACATTAAACAAAATCTATACTTAATGTTGCGTAGAATAATTTCCACAAAACTAACTTGAAATTGTGTGTAACATGAGCCAAGAATAGTGTTGCATATACTGCAAGCTAATACGGTGTTGCGTATAGTATAGGTTAATCTTGGTGTAGTTTATAATAGAAGACATCAAAGAAATTAAAAATAATATTTCTCATAAAATCTCGGGGTGTTACATTAAAGTCTAAGGACCAATACACACATCCACATATAGGAACATCCAATGACACTATGAAATGTAGATTTCCTATTGGCGGATCTCGTTCTCATAATATCCTCCTAGATATTACCAAGGGATCACACCATGAGAAGGTGCCTCAAAGTTTTATGAGTCCTCACCCCTAATGGCCTGTATTATTTGTGTCTCTCAAATAACATCATCCGGAGATAGAACATATATTCAAGAATAGTGTTATGGAACTTCCAGGTTCTCATCATAGCAGGGATCCGTTATAACCATTTAATGTAATACACTACTGGAAATGAACCCTTTAACAATAGTTCAAAACTATTGGTAAAGGCTGGATAACCTTTTGTATAATATATACCAACGATTATCCAAACCGTAGGGAAGTAAGCCACAGGGAAAAACATATGCCAATGGTTTCTGAAAAACCGTTGATATATGTTAGAAAATATACATTATACCAACGGTTATGTCAAACCATTGGTATAACTCTTCACCAACGGTTTGAAACCGTTGGTAAACATACTATTCCAACAGTTTCAAACTGTTGAAAAATAGTTTTGTAAAGCTTTTTAACAATGGTTTACACAAACCGTTGGTATATCTAAACATTTCACCTATATCCCAATAGGTTGTAAACCATTGGGAAAGTGTTTTTAACAATGGTTCTCTTAGAACCGTTGGTATAAAATACATTCACAGCCCTATGCCAACAGTTGTAAACCATTGGGATAGGCTTTTCTATGCAATTCAGGCAGAAGCCTGCTGCTCTGTGCTGCTCTATGATTTTCATTAGCAAGCTACCCTTTCTGCATTTCCAGCTTCCCCAACTCTAATTACCTATAATAACCAACTATAACACATACATATACACAATTAATTCATATATATTTAAAACATAATTCACTCTGTAACTATACACATACAGAATTAAAACATAATTCATATGGTAATTATAAACATACACAATTGATTTAGAATTCAATTCAGAATTGTGATAACAATTACATGTGCAATATGGAATTCAATTCATAATTTAATATTGGATCGAATACATACATAATTTAATTATCAATTATGAATACAATACATAAAAAACTAAATATGTAATTATATGCGTTATACAGAATTAAGAATACAAACAAAATTTCATTTTGTATAACACACACACACGATTGAATTTAGAAATTAGAAGCTAATAACCCGAAAATAAAGAAATGGATAAATGACTTCAACCAAAAACTAATATAATGTCCCATGGTTTGGGGTGGGTGTCTTTGAACTTAGTGATTATGATAATGGGTGTGTATCAATGAGATTGTGTGACTTAGGAAATGCAGTTGTCCTTGGTGTATTAAATGTCATGTGTTTTAGAATAGGGGTAGGAGTTCCTCACATGAGAAGTGGATTGTGTGAGGATGGACCATGGATCCTTGTTCTAAAGTATCAAAACAATCTGAATACGTTTGGTCAGGTTTCCATATGCCAATTGTTTTTACTTAAAATAATGTCCATTTTAAACAAAATATAGACACTTCAAGTGATACCGGCCACACCGTGCCTTGTATTGAGGTGGGGTTGACTCTTACATGTCACATATGACTCATGGATCATTGTCCTAAAGTATAAACACAATCTGAATGTGTTTGGTCGTTTTTCTGTATGCTAGTTGTTGTTTTCACTTAAAATGTTGTACATTTGAAATAAAAGTGAGACACTTTGAGTGGTACTGGCCACATCGTGCCTCATATTGAGGCGGGGTTGACTCATAAACGTCACAAATGACCCATGTATCGTTGTGCTAAAGTATCAACACAATCCGAATACGTTTGGTTAGTTTTCTGTATGCCAGTTGTTTTTACTTAAAATGATGTCCATTTTAAACAAAAGAGAAACACTTAGAGTGATACCGGCCACAACATGCCTCAGATTGAGCAAGGGTTGAATCGTACACATCAAAAATGACTCATGGATTGTTTTCCTAAAGTATCAATACAATCTGAAAGCATTTGACTGGTTTTCCATATGTAAGTTGTTGTTTTCACTTAAAATCTTGTCCATTTAAAATAAAAGTGAGATAGTTTGAGTGGTACTGGCCAAAATATGCCTCAGATTGAGGCGGGGTTGACTCGTAGACATCAAAAATGACCCATGGATCATTTTCCTAAAGTATCAATAGAATCCGAATGCGTTTGGTTGGTTTTCCATATGCCAGTTGTTTTTTTCAATTAAAATGTTGTCCATTTCAAATAAAAGAAAGATACTTTGAGTGGTACCATCCACATTGTGCCTTGGATTGAGGTGGGGTTGACTCGTACATGTCAAAAATGACCCATGGATCCTTTTCCTAAAGTATCAACACAATCCAAATATGTTTAGTTGGTTTTCTGTACTCCAGTTGTTTTTACTTAAAATGGTGTCCATTTTAAACAAAAGAAAGACACTTCGAGTGATACTAGCCACACCGTGCCTCAGATTGAGCAAATTTTAACTCCTAAACATCACATATGACCCATGTATTGTTTTCCAAATGTATCAACACAATCCAAATGTGTTTGGTTGGTTTTTTGTATGCCAGTTGTTGTTTTCACTTAAAATGTTGTCCATTTCAAATAAAAGTGAGACACTTTGAGTGGTACCAGCCACACCGTGCATTAGATTGAGGGGGGATTGACTTTTACACATCAAAAATGACCCATGGATCCTTGTTCTAAATTATCAGCACAATCCAAATACGTTTGGTTAGTTTTCCATATGTCAATTGTTTTTACTTAAAATGATGTCCATTTTAAACAAAAGATAGAAACTTCGAGTGATACTGGCCACAAATTTCCTTGTATTGAGACAAGGTTGACTCGTAAACGTCAAAAATGACCCATGGATCCTTGTGATAATGTATCAACACAATCCAAATATGTTTGGTTAGTTTTTCGTATGCTAGTTGTTTTTACTTAAAAGAGTGTCCATTTTAAACAAAATAAAGATACTTAGAGTGATACCGGCCACAAAGTTCCTCATATTGCGGTGGTTTTGACTCATATACATAAAAAATGACTCGTGGATCATTTTCCTAAAGTATCAATAGAATTCGAATGCGTTTGGTCAGTTTTCCATATGCCAGTTGTTGTTTTCACTGAAAATGTTGTCCATTTCAAATAAAAGTGAGACACTTTGAGTGGTATCGGCCACACCGTTCCTCAGATTGAGGTGGGGTTGACTCGTACATGCCAAAAATGAACCATGGATCCTTGTTCTAAATTATCAACACGATCCAAATATGTTTGGTCAGTTTTCCATATGCCAGTTGTTTTTACTTAAAAGGGTGTCCATTTTAAACAAAAGAAAGACACTTTGAGTGAAACCGGCCACACTATGCCTTGTATTGAGGTGGGTTTGACTCATACATGTAACATATGACCCATGGATTGTTTTCCTAAAGTATCAACACAATACGAATGCGTTTGGTTGGTTTTCTATACGCTAGTTGTTGTTTTCACTTAAACTGTTGTCCATTTCAAATAAAGGTGAGACACTTTGAGTGGTACCTGCCACACCGTGCCTCAGATTGAGGCGGGGTTGACTCGTACACATCAAAAATGACTCATCAATCTTTGTGCTAAAGTATCAACACAATCATAATACGTTTGGTCAGTTTTTTGTATGTCTGTTGTTTTTACTTAAAACAGTGTCCATTTTAAACAAAAGAGAGACACTTTGAGTGATACCAGCCACACCATGCCTCAGATTAAAGTGAGGTTTACTCTTACACATCACAAATGACCCATGGATCGTTTTCCTGAAGTATCAATACAATCAAAAAGCATTTGGTCAGTTTTCCATATGAAAGTTTTTGTTTTCACTTAAAATCCTATCCATTTCAAATAAAAGTGAGACAATTTGAGTGGTATCAGCCACACCGTGCCTCGGATTGAGGCAGAGTTGACTCGTACACATCACAAATGACCCATGGATCATTTTACAAAAGTATCAATAGAATATGAATGCTTTTGGTTAGTTTTCCGTATTCCAGTTGTTATTTTCACTTAAAATGTTGTCTATTTCAAATAAAAGTGAGACACTTTGAGTGGTACCAGCCACACTGTGCCTCGGATTGAGGCAGGGTTGACTCATACACGTCAAAAATGACCCATGGATCCTTGTGATAAAGTATCAATATAATCCAAATCTCCCAAGATCTCTTAAGAGCGGATCTCCTTTGATCCTTGGGCATTTTTAGTGCGGTCAAGGGCGGACCACCAATTTCATGGGATGGTATTTACATATTTTCTAGGAAAAGGTTAAAAAAATAATTTCATTATATCAACTTCTAATCGGACCACCAATTTTATAAATTCCACTAAAAAATTACAATTTCATTAAAATAGGGGGATTTCACAACATCCATGCTTTTTAAAAATAAAACATTCATAATATATAAATAATCATTTAAATCATTTAGAATCTCATTTACTATCAATCATTAAATTTAAGGTTTCATTTATGGAGAAAAATATTATGGAACCACCGATGTTTTATTAATGTTCAAATCAACACCCACAACTGGACAACCCATGAACAGAGGGTGGGGGGGCTGTCTAGGGGGGTGGGTGGGCTGTCCACGGGGGTGGAGGGGCTGTACAGGGGGGTACGAGTTGTCAAAGGGGGGTGGGGGGTGTCCAGGGGGTGGGGGGCTGTCTAGGGGAGGGGTGAATCAGTCATATAAAATCATCAAGTCAAGTTTTATTATTTATAGATAAAAAAATAAATATAATGTTACCCACCTAATCACACATATATTCACGCACAACAAATCAATAAAGATCAAAGGTCAGTAATATCAGTCAAAAATGTAACGGATCAATCTGTCCCTCATTACCATCACTATCATCACTATCATCATCACCCTCATACTCGTCCTCATCATCATCCCCATCATCATCCCCACCCTTCTCCTCACCCTTATACTCAGCCTTGGCCTCCTCATCACCCTTATCCTCCACCTCAACCTCCTCCTCCGCCTCAGCCTCCTCCTCACCCTCCTCCTCCTCAGCCTCAGCCTCCTCCTAACCATCGTCTCGACCACCACTAGAACTGCCACCTGGTTCACCATATATAGAACACATCGATGACATATATTCATCACAAGTAGTGCTGGCCACTGGTGGAAGTGTTGGATGTAAAACTTATATCAGTTTCATAAATGCAGTGTTTGCCCTAGCAGACCATTCTACCATCTCTGTGGCCCTTTTTTCAAACTATTCTTCCTGTTTCTTAACCTGGTGCAACTCGGTGGCACTACAACTCATACATAAGGAGGGATATTACCTCGTAGAAACTATACTCTTCCCAGGTCGGCAGTGTACTCTACCAGGGTGCTCATCTCCCAACACCTGATGTAAGTGATCGTTTGTCTCAAAATTGTCAGGTTCATGGGAATCAAAGGCCTCTAAAGTATCATGTTACAAATATAAATAGATTATTAAGTTAAAAAATAGAGATTAAAATTTTAAATCTATAAAGTAAAACTTACAATTTGGCTGCTGAGTCGGTTTATTAACTGCACTTCCATCTTTCTTCTTTCTACTCGAGAAAAATAGTTTTTCTTGAGGAACACATCCTTCTATACTCAATTTATGCCTCTACAATGACATTGAATGTAGGAAACCATAATTAAAAATAGGATACCAAAAAAACAGTAATTTCATAACTAAAATTATATAACAAATTTAGCGATCAAATAAATTATGGAGGAAGCAATAAAAAGTACAAGTCGTAAAGAAATATTATAAACTGTCATACCTGCTGTCTCTCATGATCTGTCATCATAGTATTTCCCAATGTGTGTACATATTTCTTAGAATCAATGTTTTTTATTTCTTCCAGATGAATCCTAAATAAAATTTAATAATTAGTATTAATGAAAAACAAGGAAATTTTCATTTAAATACCTCTACTTTGATTAATATAGTAAATTGGATAGTCATCCAATGAGTAATCATCTATAGGTACTGTTCTAATAGATAATCATCCATAAAAGGGACTGCCTCTAACTCTGTACCCACTCTAGCATGCCAGCCAATGTACAAGTCATTCTTATAAGCTCTCCGAAGCTTGCCTAAATCCTTTAGATGTGCTGGCCGTGCACCCTCACCATTGGGGAAATTAAATCACAGTTGACACCAAAATATTAATTCATATAAATACAAAAATTAATATATTTCTTTAAATACAATAGATTTTTTACCCATATCTCTACCCAGGATTTATCCTTGACTTCATTTGGCAGCTGTCTCCATGAGAGTGGGCAGACATGAATGATTTTGGAGTATTTGGAAAGTATCTCCAAAAAACTCTGACATTGATGCCCTGATTTTTCAATCGTATGACTATATTCATTGTATTCCACCATCAACTGCGTGTGGCGGTTCCACACCGCACGCATGCGTGTAGGCCCCCGCCCCCACCTCTTATCAGTAGATGTATTTGTTATGAAATAAAAACAAATATTTTATCAATACATGTTATAATGAAAATAAATAATGGTGTAACAATTCGTTAGGGTTTTATAAGTATACCTACGGTAGTCTGATTAATGGGAACTACTAGATCCGCAGAAACTGAAGGAACACCCTGTACATATGGAGTGGGTCCCAATGTATGCTCCATAGGGACAGACTCTGGAGGAGCAGGAGTCGAAGAACATGGAATATAAAAGCCTAGAGAGAAGGAAGCATAAGTAAAAGAAGATGACAGGGATAGCTGACCAAATGCTGGATGGGGAGTGGAAATCATCATCAGATATGGTACAGATGGGTGAGGAGGCTCAAATGTAAATGGTGGTGAAAACATGGGAGGCCTAAATATCCCGTGTGTCCCTAACGACACACTGGGATCAGAATGTGGGATGGATGGTATGTCAGTGGGAGGGGTAGGGTCTAATCGGGTATACCGACTAGATCATCTAGCTCCCGTACCACCCCCCATCGTACGAACACCCCGATTACTGAGGCCAATACTAGTTTGCCCATCAAATAATTGTCGCCTAATAGATGGATCCTGAAAAAATATTTTAAAAAAATTAATCACATGAAATTATATATTATTTAAATAAATATATTTGAAATAAAATACTCATTGTAGGCACTAGTGGTGGAATTCCCATCTCAGTCATGTGATGATTGTTGTCTATAATCTATTTTAGTCACCTCTCTTCAATTGGTTTCATTTCCTACATTTGAAAATAAATATGGAAGTAAATAAAAAAGGATAACTAATGTGTAACCCAAAAAACAAAATAAATGAGAGGGAATAGAGGGATTCATGGATAATTTAACTAACCATTGTTTTAGGTGAGCTTGAACAAATATATAATGAAGTCAATAAATTGTACAAGATGTAATAAAGAAATATAATTTTTAGTATGATGATTATTTACTAAGTGTCATCACTCTATTAAAATCATGGAACATTGATTCTACCAGATTCATAAGTGGTAAAGAAGTTCTCAAAATTAAGGAAAAATTTAATTTCTTTAGATCACGTAGATGGTGCAGGTTTCAATACAAGTTTTGAAGAAGAATACAAACCATCATGTTCATTACCTGGTAAAATTTTAAATAGAGGTCTTAGAGTCATACAAATTTTATACAAATCACAGTTGAAGCATTGAAATGTTCACCAAGTTAGAAATGTTGGTTTCATTGGTTTAAATACAGTTCAATTCCAAATTAGAAAATGCAATTCAAATAAAAATTCCAACTAATAAACATTGAAAATTCACATAACGGTCAAGTTAGATACAATATATTTGTAATCAATATTAAATCAATTTGAATAGTACTAACCTTAACAACCCAACTCGAGGTAAACCAAAAGAATTGAGAACATGGATGGACGATTCTATATAATTTCCCCCAAAAATTTAGGTTTACAATCAACTCTGAAAATTGAGCTATTAGAGTCACCAAAAGAAATAAATGGATTGGTTCTAATGGCAATAGGAAAAGTGTCAATTCCATCATCACCATCATCAAAAATATGTCTTGGAATTACTTCAACTATGACACCAAATTCAGGTCGAAGTTGGTCTTTGACATAAAAAGCTTGTTTATCCATTGATGCCAATACATATGGTTCTTTGGTAGAAAGAGTGTGAGTCATATTAATTACTTGAAATCCACAATCATCAATAAATGTGCCCTGTCTCGTCATCAAATCAAACCAATGTCATTTCATCATCGTGACTCATCCACGAGAGTAATAATCCAATATTATTATTTTCTCAATGACTCCATAATAACCCACATTTTCAAATTGTGGTCTACTATCTGATGCACTGGAATAATAATCTATTGTGGAAGTAACCATAACACCATCATGTTGTGTTCTCATGTTTTTTTCTCATTCAGTGACAATAAATTTGTACCCATTGATAACAATTGATTTACAATCATGAACCACAATATTATGACCAAAAGACAAAGCTCTTATTTCCTCATAGACAGAGTCAGCAGGAAAACTCAATACCTATAATATAAATGAATATTAAACTTAATTAAATATTGATTTAATTATTTTAAACAATAATATTTTTACCTTGAATTTTAACCAAGCAGAAAACTCTTTACTATGCAAAGTCTCCCTCCTTCTCAAAGATAAAGAACGATGATTTCTATTTATCATTGTTTTATGTTCCCTGTAGATAAAAAATATGAATAGTTTAATAGATATATATGTAAGATATACATATTTAATTTAGTTACCTGATTTAGTCATCGAACAAATCATAGTTGAAAAAAACTGTGCGATGTGCCATCTCCCACTCTTCAAGGCTTACTGTATTCAATGTATATGATCCAGGAATTACTCCTATTTAAGGAAGTGATGGAAAACAGGGTTCAATTTTCTCATACTATTTTTCTTCATTTCTCATTGGTTTGTTCATTCTTGTAGTAATATTAGACAAATACATTGAGCAAAAATCCATACATTCTTGAGCCAAGTAACCATTCATGATATAACCTTCAAGATGATTCCTGTTTTGGATATAAGAATTTAATGTGTACATATTTATTTTAGTTGAATACATCCAAAGAAAAGAAATAGGTCCTCCGATAAGTATTTCAGTGGGAATATTGACAGTCAGCTGGAGCATGCATGTTAAAAATGATGGAGGAAATATTTTCTCTAACTCACACAAAATTAATGGGGAATCTGTCAACATTTTTTGCAAGAAAGTCTTGGAAAAATTCTTAGCACAAATATCTCTAAACAAATGGACCAACCGAATAATATCTACCCTTACATTATTGGAAAAAAGATGACAGATTGCTATTGGAATCAACTCATGTAGAAAAACGTGATAATCATGAGTCTTCAAAGATTTTATCTTCAACTCTCTTATGTTGACCCGTTTAGATATGTTGCCTAAATAGCCATCAGAAACTCTAATAGTCTCTAACACTTCTAGAAATTGTTTTTTTTTCTGTAGGTTTCATCACGTAAGAATCACATGGAACTTTCCATTTATTTTCACTGATATGCACATGATGCAATTTTGGTCTAATGCCCCAATCCACCAAGTCATGCCGAGATCGTAAATCATCTTTTGTATTTCCTTTAACATTTAGAAGTATCAAAAGAAACATTTCACACATATTCTTTTCAATGTACATTACGTCTAAGTAATGACATAAAAAATTGGTTGACCAATAAGGCAAATAAAAAAAGATACTCCTCTTCCTCCAATTGTAACAGGTTTTAGTGAAAACATTCTTTCTCTTTTCAGATTTCATTTGACCCTTCCCGAATGAAAAACTGAAATATTTCAATTCATTAAGCACATCAGTTTCAGACATACGCTGAGGTGGATCATTGGTCTCTATGGTATTATCAAATCTTTGATGATTATTTCTATATGGATGGTCCACTGGAAAGAATCATTGATATCCCATAAAACTGAAACTATAATGATGTTTTAGTCTTCTGGATCGTGTATTATTCATACAAACATGACACGACAATTTTCCCTTTGTGCTCCATCCTGACATCATTTCATAAGCTAGAAAATCATTGATTGTCCACATAAGCACAACACACATCTGAAATATTTCTTTTGAATATGCATCGTATGTGCGCACACCCACATCCCAAATAAGTATCAACTCTTTTATTAAATGTTGCATGTATTCATCAATATCAATGCTGGGATCAGAAGGGCCAGATATGAGTATACTCATGAAATTGAAAGGTTTCTTCATACACAACCATGGGGTAATATTATAAATATGTATAAAAACTGGCCATGTGCTGTGCGAAGTAAGCATCTTCCCAAACGGATTAAAACCGTCAAATGAAAGACCCAGCCTCACATTACGCATGTCAGCTGCAAAATCAGGATATCGAGCATCAAATCTCTTCCATGAAAATCCATCTACAGGGTGAACCAACTCATCATTAGTCTTCTTACTCTCGGTATCATGCCATCTCATTTTTATTGATATTTCATCAGAAATAAAATGATTCTGGAGTCTGGGGATCAATGGAAAGTTCCACATTACTTTCTGTGGCATGAAGGATGGAGTTCCATCAAATTTTGACTTCCAAAAGAATGTGCCACATTTTATACAATCATTTTGTTCAGTGGTTTCATCCCAGAATAAACTGCAATCTTTTGGGAAAGCATGAATTTTGTTTCTTGAAAATCCAAGTTCCTCAACTAACTTCCATGACATATAGTGGTTTGATGGAATATCTGCATCATCTGGAAGTAAATCCTTCAAGAAGTTAATAATGTAATCGATTTCTATATTAGAATTCCCATACATAGTTTTCCCATGAAACAATCAGATTAAAATTTCCAAATTTTTCATTTTATCGAATTGTCGATATACTGGAGTCGTGGCAGGATCATTCAAATTTTTCACCCCTAAAAATATCATAATTTTCATTAGATGCATCATCTATCCTCATATTAAAGTCTTCTTCAGTCGAAATCCTTTCTTTTTCATGACGATGAATAAAAAAAAAACCGGACATCTAACAAATTCCCCTATCCAGTCCTTTCATTTCGATCATCAACAATTTTAGATTTCATTTTCTCCCCATTAAGATACCACACATAGTAGTTTTATTGAAAATCATATCTGGTTATGTGGTAGATGACTTCTTCATGACTCAACCAAGGTCTAACAACACAATTAGAACATGGGAAGTGTATGTGACCACTATCTAAAGCATTATGAAATGGAAAATCTAAAAATCTCTCCAAATAGTTTTGAAAATCACTTGAGATCCAATCGATTTCATACATCCAACTTCTATCCATTATATAAAAAGAATTGTTATAATTCATTTCTTCATAAGAAATTTAATAATATTGAAGTTTAATAGAAAATATATTTAAGTAAATGATAAAGGAAGGAGTTTCTAGTTGATGTAGTGAACTGTTAAAATAATGTAAAGATATACTAATTTAGTTATGTGTGCCTAAATTTGATATGAGATGTGTTTTGTAATTTTTTCATTTATCACATACAAGAAGACACCGTAGACCTGATAGAACATTTTTCAAGATATTAAAAAGTGAATAATTTTCATGAAAGATGTAGAATGTGTAAATAGAGTTTTTAAATAAGTTATTGATGCTAAAAAATGGGAATATTGTGAAAAGTTAGTACATTTCATAACACCCAAACTAAAGTCCACAGAAAGTACCATATCACCCCATTAAAAAAAAGTAAAACCACCTACCCCACTACCCCAACCGTCCCTAATCCCTTCACATGGATAATCCTTATATCCACTACCCACCTCAAGAAAATATGACTAAACAAACCATTTACCATCTTTGAGTGGGGATACATCTCACAAGCACCTCCATTAGTCGATATGATTCACTAACTACATAAAAGGAGTGGCTATAAAGACTTCAAATCAAGTTTATTCATATAATCATGAAACTTGAATTGTAAAACGAAAATAGAAAACAAATCAAACTACACTTATTGGGTATGTCATGCCACACACGTCACCACTTGTTTTAGGTCAAATCAAAATAGAAACAAAGAATAATAGATGAAAAACATTAAAACTAAGTTAAGCCTTATAGATTTGGTGTGTAGAACTAAAAAATTGATTGACTTCAGATGGATTTATAGGGAGGAAGGAGTTCCTAGCCTATGTAAAGAGAGAGGGCTCTAGTTTAGAATCCAAGGGGGACTTCCCTAAAGATTACTAAATCATAATCACTATGAATCCAAGGTAGATTTCCGCAAGGTATTCTAAACCAAATCATCATGAATCCAAGGGGGTTTCTAAATGGAATTAAAAGCTATGTTTTTAACATGAAACCTTAGTTGGTTTCTTCAAGGAATTCCAAATCATTAATCAAAGAACAAGTACTCAAAAATTAAATTAAAATTTATTTACATTAATTTTCAATAGGTATCATATAAGAGGCACATGCCTTAGGTCCCATTATGTGTTATAGGCATCCCAAATCATTTACTCATGTTCAATAACTCATTCTTAGCACCCCTATGGTCATACCTTTCATTACCCAATTAGTTCCCCAAGTCAAGCGCACCCTATGGGTGGATAAATTTTAGACTTCTACACTAATAGGTTGTTCATGGATCATAAAGAGGTTTAATTTCATAAAGTATAGAAAAAAACATTTATTTTTAAATTTGTGATTAATAATAAAGTATGTCAATGATACTACACATAATAAAGAACACAAAACAATGATACTTTTAATGGATAATTTATAAACCATCTTCTATATACTCACAGACATCTACCATTCAAGTATTAGTCATTGATTCAATATCAAATAGTGTGAATCATAAAATTTTCCAAAATCCCTAGAAATAGGGAATAATGAAATGATCTTTCTAGATAGTGAAATAAATGGAGAAAGGTTGAGAATAGAAGGATATCCTTATAACTAGCTCATAGTTGGGATGAACAACACTAGAAACAGATAAGATACCTCAATTCACCATGTTAGCTCACAAAGTTTGGTAGACCACACACCAACCATGTCAATTACCTCAATGAGGGCTTCTATGTATTTATTTGGGAAGAGGTTGAAGGAGTATAACCTGGATGGGGGAGTTGCAGCTGATTGGATAGAAGACCTCAAGTTAGGGTTCACCTGCGCAGGGGCTTCTGGAAATCGGGAGAAATGTAGAGTTATCTGCTTCTGTGTAATTGAGGGAAGTTTTTCTGAATTTGGGGGGACTTTTCCCAATGATTTTTAAAAACCATTGGGAAAATCATGGACTTTACCAATGGTCTGTACAAATTGTTGGTAAAGGGAATTTTTTTTGTATATTTCCCAACGGTTTCTTCAAACTGTTGGGAAATCCTTCACTAACTCAACCTTTACCAATAGTTTATTCAAACCGTTGGTAAAATAACCCTATAACATCAGTTCTATTGAAACATTGGTATAAAAGCATTTGGAAAACCCAACTTCCTAGTAGTGATAATTATCCTTAGGATATTATCACAAGCATTGTCACACAGAAGAACAATCAAGATGTGATAAGGTATTTATTAATGAATAAAGTACAAAGTAGTTAGATCTAGTCCACCAAATACAACAATTATTACATCATATTAAGAATAATAATAATTAAATAATTTAATTTTATACATCAATTATAATTTTAAACCAACCATGAAATGTGGTTATGAAAGATGAATTACATTACAATCATAGAGATGGTGGGATGTATGTGAACATGAGTAACGTTTTCATTTTTCAAAGAGTATGAGGAAAAAAAGGTAAGTATCAGTTTATATTTATATAATGATTATTATATCATAAAAATCATATTTTATCTTTAAATAAACTTATGTATACCAATAATGTGATGCAGTGATAAAAAACAAATCACATTGCTTTGTGGAGGTGGCAATCCAGATGTACGCACAAATGACATTATCATTTTTTGATGGATGTAAAGGTAAGAAAATAGATGATATATTTTCTTTTTTATAATGATAAATATTTCATTAATATAAAATATTTAAATTAAATCTATCATTATAACCATCCATGAGAGGCGGTGATGGAAAACGAATTACATCAGTTCATGAGACGATAATCCACTGTACACATGAACGATGGTTTTGTTTCTCATTTGATGGAAGAGGAGGTGGATATATGTTATGACATCAACATAAAAAAATCTAAATATATGGAATATATTTTTTATTTCATAATTTTTTAATAATATTTTATGGAGGTATAAAAATAAGTAAAATGAAAAACTCGGCTAAGAACTGTACCTCTTCTTAGGACAACCCATTTAAGTTTATATAAAAATCCTTTATAGGATGGTTTTTTGAATAAAACATAAATGATAGAATAGGGGGAGGGATATAATGTAGTTATTTGGGTATTTATTGGATAAACTATAATGATTTTAAAGTGTTTATAGGAGATGAGAGGGGTGTCTTTTAATAAGTGGGGGAGAGGACACACTTGTAATTTTTAAAATGATTAAAAATATATTAATGTATTAATCAAACCAAATGGATAAAAATGTATTATTTATGAATATTGGATGGTATAAGGTCTAAATATGTCTATAAAATTTGATTTCAATAAGTTTTTAGGTCATTTAAACCATTATCTCTTTAATTTAACCCTCGGTAAATATGTTTTAACCTTAACCGTGATAACAAATTTTTACTATTTTACTATTCATTATAAAAAAATTTAAGATGAATTTATTACCTAATATTAATTATTCTATGTAAAAATATGAAATAAGTTTTATAAAATTCAATTCACATAAGTGTCGAAATTTAATTTTAAATTAAACCCGCAAAATGAGATGAAAAACATTTTTTCAAAAAATACATTTTTAAGTATAAAAATGTTTTTATACCAATTTACAGTAAAATTTTGACTACAATGATATTTATTGGATAATTAATGATATAAATGAAATAAGTTTACCTTTAAACCATTTTAAACATTATTTAACTTTGTAAATACTTGAAACTAAAAGATAGTTTTTAATAAAAATCAGTATTTTCACTACTCATTGATAAATCAAACTTTTTAGAAAATTCTCAAAAATTCATCACATGATAAATTTGAAATGTTGAACTCAAAAATGAATTAAATTTTTTTATAATTAAAATTATATAATATTTAAACTGATATTTTAAATAAAATCATATAATGCATGAAAACCCAATTTGATTAGAAAGAAATCTTTTTTCCTTTTGACTGGATAATTACCTAACATTCTTATAATGAATATAAATCTATAAAATATAATTAATGAATATTAATAAGAAATGAAACTTATTTATCCTAACATTTCCTAAGTTGTTACAAGTATGACATTGTCTTACGTAAATATATTGTATAATGTAAACAAAACACATATTTAACATAAATATAATGCACATGTAACATAATACAATGTAAATACAACATTATATAATATTAATATAATGGTATAAAATATGAAAAATGTTATATATGCTTTTTTATTCTCGTTATATATGTATTATTTAACATTATATCTACATTATATAACGTTGTATTTACATTATATTATGTTATATTTACATTATATATGTGTATATTTAAGCCAATATATGTGTTTCATTTACATTATATATGCATCTTATACTATTGTATTTTAGTTATATACCATTAAATGTATTATATTTATATTATATATGCACTATATAAAGTTTTATTTGCGTCATATTAAAATTTATGTTTGTTATATATATGTTATATTTACATTAATATATGTTTTATATTTACATTATATATGCATTATACATTGTTTTATTTCTATTGTATTATGTTATTTGTGTTATATTTAAATTATTTAACACTATATATTCATTATATATGCGTTGTATTTATTTTATATAATGCAAGCATAATGTTACATAACGTAAGTATAACATTATCTAAGGTAAATATAATGATATGTAATATAAATAAAATGTATATTTAACATAAATATAATGAACATATGATATAATAAAATGTAAATATAACACTATATAATGTAAATATAATGTTTTACAATACATATAACGTTATATATGTGTTATTTTTATGTTATATATGTATTATGTAACATTATCTTTACACTGTACAACACTATATATGTGTTATATTTATATGAATATATGAATTTTATTCACATTATATATTCATTATATAAAGTAATATTTTCATTTATTATGTTATATGCATTATATTTATGTTATATAGGCACCATATAAAGTTATATTTTAATTATATTACATTTTATTTTGGTTATCTATGTGTTATATCTATGTTAATACATGCACTATATTTACATTATACATTCATTATATAAAGTTTTATTTCCATTATAATATGTTATTTGTGTTATATTTATGTTATTCAATATTAAAGTTACATTATATATTGTTTTTTAAAGGTTGGGTCCAAAGCCCCATTTTATTATTAAAGCAAAAACCTCTTTTAATCTGGGTAAAGGGAGACCCATTATATAGCCCAAAGGCTCAAGGCCAAGTGGCCTGAATACAAGTCTTGAAATCCCATTTTTTGGCACAAAGGACTCTTCAGTGAATAGTATTGCTACATTACCCCTAGTCTACTACAATACCTACTACAGTACCGCTGCTGCTACAATCCCTTTTATAGTGCCTCCACCACTATAGTGTCACCGTTGCTATAGTATGTCGTTGCTACAGTCTGTTATAGTACCTTCCATAGTGCTGTTACAATACCTTGTAAAATTCATCTATGACCATATTCAATCTTGGGTCTTTTGGATTCCAAGAAGGAGCCTAAACTACTTGGGTACAAGCTCGTTGGCTGTTATATAATGTTATATTCACATTATATTATGTTATATGTGCATTATATTTATGTAAAATATGTGTTATATTTACATTATATAATTTTATGTTTAGGTTAGATAGTATTATACTTACTCTATGTAGTGTTATACTTACATTACATAAAGTAAATATAACACATATTTAACATAAATATAATGCACATATAATATAAATATAACATAATATAACATAAATATAATGTTACATAATACCTTTATAACATAAATATAATGCATATATAACATAAATATAGAAAATATATTAAAATAAATATAACACATATTTCAACATCTAGTTACTTTTTTTTAGGTGTTTTGACCCATTGATTTGAGAATCCTTTGATTGGACCTCTTTATGGGTTGTTTCAGGTGTTTTATGGAGTTTTTTAAGGTTTTTGGTACTATACATAGTTAGCGCATGATTTTAAAAACTATACATCCAAACTGTGCAACATTTCTAGTAACCTAGGTAGGGGTGCACAATTAGCGAATGGTTAGACAAACCATGTAGACAAACTGTACAACCTGCCAAAAAAAGGGTGCATGATTGGCCCATGGTTAAACAAGATGTGAAACATAACCATGAAACCTTTCCAACAACCTAGAAAGAGGCTCACCGTTGGTTCATGGTTAGTACTAACCATGTGTCCAGCCTTAAGAAACCATGTGATGGGATTTTAATTCCCCAAAATTCTTAATTAAAATCTCGAGACCCCCTTTTAACTGTAAATTTCTCCCACTCAAACCAAATTCAATCATTTATATTTGAAGAGCCCTTTAGAGGTATTTTGGCCCTCACAAACTCATCTCTTGGTGGATCTAAGTGTCAAAATAAGTGATGATCATCTTTAGATATGTTATTATCCTCTTGTCCTTTGATCAATCTTTTTATTTTGATTCATTCTTCATAGATGTTATGATGGAATTGTTTTCCATTGGATCATGGTTTATTGATGTGTAATTGTGGATCTAGTGTCTTTTCTATCTTCAATTGAGATCCCTCTTCCTAGATTCAGTGATCGCCATCGGAGGTGACACATCTTAGACTCATTATGATTCGATCTCATATTTTACAAGTATATTTTTATATGATTTTTATTTACTTTGTAATTAATTATTTCTTGAGAATTTATAGATATGTTCCTCATTCCAACACATGTTCTATAATTTTTGATCTTGAATTGCACTGTCAAATCCTCTTTGATTCTATTTTAAAAAAATTGAACATAGAAAGGGTTCCTTCACATGGTTTTATAAATTTATGAATGATATGTTGATTTTTAATACCCTTTAAAATATTTTTTCATGGTTACCATTTGGAAAGTGAGGGAATATGCCAAGTTTGATTTCTAAAGTGAAATGATTTGAATTTTACGAAATGGGTTAAAATATGTGATGCTTTCCATAAAGTTTAAAATTATTGAATTTTTTAAATGACCAAGAACCCTCTTTTAATTATGTTACCCTTACTTTGAAATCAGTGTTCTTGGTTAATTTTAAATGAGTGATTTATTCACATTTAAAGAGTGTGTAAAACCATGTTTTTTATTGACCTTAAGAATTTTTAAATTGTGAAACTTATTTTAATTCCTTTGGGGTATTTTGAAAGGAATGTTTGTTTTAAAGGCCCATTTGGCGTTACCATGTTGGTTTTTGAATGGAAGCAGGTACAAATACCCTTCTTAAATATTGAATTTAATAAAAGGGCTTGAATTGAATTGATGATGTTTAGAAGCCCGATTAGAACTTTATAATGATCCTCTATTGTAATAGTTCATTAATATAACTTTCTTTACTCTTTTACTTCTCATTGATGGGTGTTAAAAAATTATTATTTATTTCGAGGGTGATCAAGTGTGAGTGTAAGATCCTGACCTTTTATGGAGTTAACTTGAGCTTGATTTCAGGTACTTTTTTTCCTTATGTTGATTAATTTTCATTTTGGTTTTTCCTTGGGGTGTGTTTGGGTGAAAATTGAGAAAAATGGAAGAAAAAGAGGCAGTGTACGATTGACGCATGATTATGGAAAACTATGCGCTCGACCTAGAAAATCGAGTAACCCTAGACAGTGCAGTTTTGCATAGTTAACTCACAGTTTGTCAAACCATGCACCCTCTTTAGAGTAACCTTACAACCCTACAAATTTGGCTCATAGTTTAGGCACATGGTTATAGAAATTGTGCTCCCCTGCCCAATAAACCATGCACAAGAATTAATTTAACCCCAAAAATTAGTTTTTAATTACCTGAACCCCCATTTTAATCATAATTTTAACCTCTTCAACTATAGCTTCTCTTTTATGATTTTGGAGCCATTCATATGGATTCCAAGCCTTACTGACCTCCATTCTTCATGATTTGAAACTTGGATCATATATTTGTATTTCTCCCGGTAAGTGGATTCTATCCCATTGGTTTTATGTTATTTCTCCTTTATTCTCCCATCCTTGAAAAGAGTTATTTCCTATTTTTATTAGATCTAGATCTAGGATTGTAGATCTAGATATAGATTTTAAATATATTAATTTATTCTATATTGATTTAGGGTTTTAGATTTGGATCTTGTTCAATGTCATTATGCTGCTCAATTTTTGGGGATTTCGATAGGAGAGAGTTCTTCGTCAAACTTGAGGAAGGTGGTCTATAATTCAAATACTATAGTCTTGATTTAAATTACATATATGCAATTTTATAATTTCTATTATATGTTTAGAAATCATGTTCTTGATTGGACTAATTAATTTGGTGAATTAATTAAATGAGTTGATGTGAAATTGAGGATTTTGAGATTATAGATTTAGATAATTAATTGTTGAATTGATTATGAGATTTTTCGATAGATATTTTTAGATAATTAATTGGTTAATTAATTATGAAATGATGTATTTTGATTTAAAAAATTAATTTATGACTTAATTATAAGATATTTAGTTATTTTTTGAGTTAATTAATTTTATAATTAATTATTAGATGTTGAGTTCTGTACATTGATTATTTAATTTATGAATTAATTAATGTAATTGATGTACTTAATTAATTGGGGAATTAATTAAGAGGAATCATGAGATAAACTAATTATTTAATAAGTATTTAGATTGGTGAGATTAGTTAATTGTTGAGTTTAGTAATGAAATTAATGTGATTAATTAATTATGTAATTAATTAATGTATTTTATGTGGTTAATTAATTTTCGAAATAATTAATATTACTAATGTGAATAGTTAATTGTTAAATTATCTAAGGGAATAATGGTGATTAACTAATTATTGAATTAGTAATGAAATTTATGTGGAAAATTAATTGTTGAATTAATTATGTGTTGATGAATGGTAACATGTCATTTGAATGTGAAGTAATAAATGGTAACATGGTAATTTAGTTGAGAAATAAAGAATGAGAACATGGTCATTTTATTATGTGAGTTTGAATGGTAACATGGGAATTTAAGTATGATTTAAAGAGTGGGAACATGGTCATTCTATTGTATGAATTAAATAATGGTTGCAATGGAATTCTAAGATATGATTTCTCTTATACATACTTCGGTCTCCAACATGAGTTGAAGAATATATTAAGATACAGGTGTATACAAGAACCTAGGGAATTATGTGGTTAAATAAATATTAATTGATAATTTGATATATAGCATCCCGCCTTTTTATCACATAAATTTTCATTACATTACACAAAACTGAGGATCTTTAAGGTTTAGTGTATTGGAAACCAAGAACATAATACATGAAAACAATATAAAAAATTCTTCTTAAACACTTGAAAGGATTCTCCTTAAGTTAATCCTAGGTTCATTAATTCATCTCATAACATGGGGACATACATCAAAAGAAAGGGTGAGCAGAAGGCCCAGTAAGGGAAACAAGAGAAACATTTTACATGTGAACTTGAGATACTTCAATAAGGTTATGAAAATAACTTTAAGGCATGAGAAAGAAATCATGAGATATATCATAATAAAAATAAAATTTTTCATAACTTGAATATGTGGCTACAACATTTAATATTTACAATCATTTCATTTCACCAAGGTCCATCCCCAAGGTGTCATTAAAAATTACCAAGGTTATTCACCAAGGTATCAGTCTAAAAGGTCATCTCTAGAGATTAAGTCTTTACCCAATGCATTGGAGTGCTATCTGGGCGCACCATTGACATGTCTTTATTATCATGTGAGAAACATATATCATCATAAATCATTTCATAAACAACCCATATAGCATAAAATAAATGGGTTTCATTTCATAATCATAACGTTTTAAAAACTGCTTTAAAGACATGATCTTTGTGTCACTTTAAACCCACGGAAAGGGAAAGAGGGTTTCATGTATGTAAATACCAGAATTTAAAATAGAAAATTTTGATATATATGTGAATGCACCTTTAGAATAAATAGATTTTAGTATTCACTTAATTAAATAAATGAATTTTAGAATAAGAGAGAGACATTTTGAGACGGAAATTCTGCAGCATAACGGCAATGTTATGAGGTTTTAGAAAACATTGAAAAGAGATGGGACATGGGTCAAACATTCATAAATGACCCATAAAACAGTAGAGGAACAAAATATAAAGGATTTAAGAACATGGTAATAAAATTTGAAATACATACCATATGAAATGAATAACATGAAAGGAAGACAAAAATAAGATTTCTCTTATGAAAATTCGGCAGCCTAATGGCGTCACATACACTTAAAAAATGAATTGACGAGATCAAATAGGGTATCTCATCATATGAACATAAAATATCAGTATGATAGATATATAGATCATACCCCAACCAAAAAAAGGAACTTGAAATACTTGACATGAAAGTAGAACTTTGAAAAATGAGAAAGGTGAACGAATCCCTTAAAAATTCGGTAGCCTAACGACGTCACTTAATCTTCAACAAAAATGAATTGACGAGATCAAATAGGGTCTCTAATAATATGAAAATAAAATTTCAGTATGATATATATAGAGATAATACCCCAACATAATAAAAAATAACTTGAAAGATTTGACATGAAAATAGATCTTGAAAACGAGAAGGGTGAAAGAACCCCGTAGAAATTCGGCAGCCTAACAGCGTCACTTAAACTTCAACAAAAATGAATTGATGAGATCAAATAGGGTCTCTCATAATATGAACATAAAATATAAGTATGATAGATATAGATATCATACCACAACATAATAAAAAGGAACTTTCAAGACTTGACATGGAATTAGAACTTTGAAAAAGGAGAAAGGTGAAAGAACCACTTAAAAATTTGGCAGCTTAACGGCGCCACTTAAAACTTCAAAATACTGAATTGAGGAGATAAAATGGGGTCTATCATCATATGATCATAAAATATCAGTATGATAAATTTAGATATCATACCCCAACATAATAAAAAGTGACTTGAAATACTTTACATGAAAATAGAACTTAAAAAACGAGAAGGGTGAAAGAATCTCTTAAAAATTCGGCAGCCTAATGGCGCCACATAAACATTATTAAAACGAATTGATGAGAGAAAGAGGGGGTCTCTCATCATATGAACATAAAAAGGACATTAGGATGAATATAAAATAACATCCTCTAACATAATAACATGGGGCATAAAAGATATGACATAAAAGAGAGTGCTTGAAAAGAATGAGAGAGGTCAGATCCCTTACCTTAAAACATAACTCTTAAAACTAAAAGGTTGGGACCTTGAGGGCTTGGGGGAACCTTGGGAGGACTTCTTGGGAGGTAATAAGACCATAACTTCGTTGGGGGAGAGTGGGGAGTATAAATGGATGAGAGGGTGACTTGGTATTTATAGGGAAAGTAAGGGGACAAGGCATTAATGGCCAAGGGACACCTCAAAAGTGGTTTTCTCAAAACCATGTGCTCTCCCATGATATTTCCCATGGAGTTAGGCCACATGGGGCCCCCATACAATAATTCATCACCTTTGGTCTTCCAACCCATAAAATATCTCATGATATCATCATGACACAATTATGATGTCATTAAACATACCGAAACCCTAAAACTGTATTTTTACTATTCACTGAAAATTCAACTTTCTCAGAAAGATCCCAATATTTCACCTTAACCAAATATCAATGCTCTGATTTCAAAAATGAACTCCATTTTATAAAAATAATTTTCTATATATTTTTAATTTATTTTTTAAATAAATACACTATTCACTGAAAATTCAGTTTTTTCAGAAAAATCCCAAAATATTACCTTAACATAATATCGATGCTCTGAGTTCAAAAATGAAATCCATTTTATAAAAATAATTTTTTAAATATTTTTAATTTAATTTTTAATTAAAAAACACTATTCAACCAAAAATACTAATACTTGAATAATAATTTATGAAACCGTTATTTAACCATTTTATTGAATCACATTACTTAATCAAGGTGCGTAGATTATATTAATACTTTCATTAAGTGAGATTACTAATCCATTTGGTCACATTACTAATCCTAATCATAAAATCACTATTCATAATTTACTATTCATCAAAAAAATATGTTGATATTATTAGACTCTAAATTTTGTACTGAACATAATTGTAGAAGACCATTTTTTGAAAATCATTACACATTTTTAATTATTTAAGGTTTACATAATTTTTTTTTTAAAATATCCTTTCTCTAAAATTCACCAAAAATATGCATACTATATTTATCCGGACATTTGAAAAGTCATAAACATTATCATAAGAAGAAATCACAATTTTTATTTATAACAAAGGATTACACAAGGCATTTATGGTCTCCTTAAATAGCCCTTTATCACGCCAGCATAGGACCTAAGTGTAAGGTGTGCTAAGGTGAGAGAATATGAGGGAGGCTCGACCAACATCGCACGAGTAGTAATTTCTATAAAGTTGAACTTCTCGTGAAGACGATTCCTTTCTAGCTTCACACGATTAAGTTCAGCTTGTGTTTGGTCCAGAGCAAAGCCCAGTGGTGCTACCTACTTCCCAAGTTCTGTTAGATGGGCTTCGATCGGTCCAAGACTACTGGGTGAGGCCATCAAATCTTCTTTCTATAATAATTAACCAAGATTACTGGTATTTAGAGACAAAAATCAAAACATTTAGTTTCCAACGTTCATATTGACCAATGGTCATATAACAGTCAAAACCCAATGGTCACATTTTAATTATACTCATGTTATCAAATGAAACATTTTCATTGAGTATAAAAATAAAATAAAATAACACATAAAATTAGGGAACAAGATTTATTCAAAATTTTGGGTCGTTACAATCTCCCCCCCTTAAGAAATTGCGTCCTCGCAATTTTTAAAATTGGATTTTGAAATTTCATTGAAAGTCCCACATCGGAAAAGGAGTCAGTAAAACTATTACTTTAAAGAAAAGAAAGGGAAGTACAAAGGTCACCCGAGTTAACCCACACTAGGATTCCATATAGGAAAACATGGACATGGAGGAGAAAACAAAGGGTCAAGTTCTGAGAGAGAGTGATAGAAAACATGATTAGGATAAAGTTAACCATAAGAAAATCCCAAACTTATGATGTGTGTAAACAGTCTTTGATTACCTAGTAGGAAACGTAAACCAACAATGTTTTTGTTTTACGTTCCTTTTCATAATTTTGAGGAATTCATTTACTACATAGAACAAAAACATAAGAAAATATACCTACCTTCATGTAGAGTTTTATCCTTTAATAAGTTTCTACCCAAAACTAATCTTTTCTCCAAACTATGAGCATTCAAAACTACTTGGTCTCATCAAAACACAAGAATCATCTTCTAGAGAATCACATAATCCACAAAGGATTACCTATCCATTTCTTTTATCTTTAAAAATTATCCCAAAAACAGAAAGGGTAATGTAAAACAACTCTTCAAAAAGAAATAATCCCATAAGAATGGAAACTACTTTTAAATCTTCAAAATTCCATGGTACTACACAAAGTTCATCATAGACCATTCCATAAATAACGGTCCTTAAAATTCCTCAAAATAAACCAAACTAAGATTGAAACCCAAATACAAGAAGGATTTGATAACATAGTTTTCCCAAATAAACTTCATTGTTCATCTCCAAACAACATCAACCACTCCTAACATATTATAACAAAAGTATCTAACCTAAACATATTTTACCCAAGATAGGTTAATCATTCCCATAAGTAACCTAAATTACTATAAGTCCACCTTAAATTCATCGATTCTTCAAAATATAAGTCAACCTTACTCCTCAATGAAAATACTATAGTAATCTATTTACCTCGATCATATAGGGTCCCCAAAATAGTGAACGTCTTCCAAAATAATAATAATCTTTTAATCCCCTAATCATCTCTGTCATATTAATATGGCAATCATTGCATTTCCTATCACATTGGTTTTTGGGACACGTTTTTCCCTTTCCCACCATTAACTAAGAAGAGAAATTATAATTAGAGGCTTAAATACTTAACCAATAATCATGAAAAGGAACTTAAAGCATATAAGGATAACTTGTAGAAGAAAAGTATACCTTAACTTGTGATCCCCTAGGTTTCAAAATAGGTTATCCATGATCATATATTCTTATGTGAATCTTTATTTTATTTTATCTTTGTTCCTTTAATAATGGTTCATACTAAGCTTATGAATTTAATAAAGCATATCCCCCGGGAGTGTCGTAACCAAGAGTGCAGCAAGGCCCGTTGTCGTGTACCAGTTCCCGTTCGAGTCTAGCTCAAAGTGGTGTTTTAGGGTTTTATCCCTATGTACATATGTGCCAGAGCCACCTCTACCTGCTCGTATCCAGACAGGGATGTATTTTCTTGGCAACCCCTTACTCAATACTCACCAAAATACCAGGAAGATTTCCTATATTTAAACTTTTCTATAGGGTTCTTACTAGAGTTTTCATATCCTAATTTCGACAAATAACTAAACCATCATTTGATACCAACTATAGAATCTCACCTTTTTATCACATAAACTTTCATTACATTACACAAAACTGAGGATCTTTAAGGATTAGTGTCTTGGAAACCAGGAACATAATACATGAAAACAATATAAAACATTCTTCTTAAACACTTGAAAGGCTTATACTTAAGTTCATCCTAGGTTCATTACTTCATCTCGTAACCTGGGGACATACATCAAAAGAAAGGGTGAGCAGAAGGCCCAGTAAGGGAAACAAGAGAAACATTTTACATGTGAACTTGAGATACTTCAATACGGTCATGAAAAGAACTTTAAGGCATGAGAAAGAAATCATGAGATATATCATAATAAAAATAACATTTTTCATAACTTGAAGATGTGGCTACAACATTTAATATTGACAATCATTTCTTTTCACCAAGGTCCATCCCCAAGGTGTCATTAAAAATTACCAAGGTTATTCACCAAGGTATTAGTCTAAAAGGTCAACTCTAGAGATTAAGTCTTTACCCAATGCATTGGAGTAATATTTGGGCACACCCTTGACATGTCTTTATTATCATGTGAGCCACATATATCATCATAAATCATTTCATAAACAACCCATATAGCATAAAATAAATGGGTTTCATTTCATAATCATAACATTTTAAAAACTGCTTTAAAGACATGATCTTTGTGTCACTTTAAACCCACGGAAAGGGAAAGCGGGTTTCATGTATGTAAATCCCAGAATTTAAAATAGAAAATTTTGATATATATGTGAATAAACCTTTATAAGAAAGATCTTTTAGTATTCACTTAATTAAATAAATGAATTTGAGAATAAGAGAGAGACATTTTGAGATGGAAATTCTGCAGCATAACGGTTATGTTACGAGGTTTTAGAAAACATTGAAAAGAGATGGGACATGGGTCAAAAATTCATAAATGACCCATAAAACAGTAGAGGAACATAATATAAAAGATTTAATAACATGGTAATGAAATTTTAAAGACATACCATATGAAATGAAGAACATGAAAGGAAGACAAAAATAAGATTTCTCTTATGAAAATTCGACAGCCTAACGGCGTCACATACACTTAAAAAAATGAATTGATGAGATCAACTAGGGTATCTCATCATATAAACATAAAATATCAGTATTATAGATATAGAGATCATACCCCAACCAAAAAAAGGAACTTTAAATACTTGACATGAAAGTAGAACTTTTAAAAATGAGAAAGGTGAACGAATCCCTTAAAAATTCGGTAGCCTAACGACATCACTTAATCTACAACAAAAATGAATTGACGAGATAAAATAGGGTCTCTCATCATATGAAAATAAAAGTTCAGTATGATAGATATAGAGATCATACCCCAACATAATAAAAAATATCTTGAAAGACTTTACATGAAAATAGATCTTGAAAACGAGAAGGGTGAAAGAACCCCTTAGAAATTCGGCAGCCTAACGACGTCACTTAAACTTCAAAAAAAATGAATTGATGAGATCAAATAGGGTCTCTCATCATATGAACATAAAAGATAAGTATTATAGATATAGATATCATACCCCAACATAATAAAAAGGAACTTCCAAGACTTGACATGGAATTAGAACTTTGAAAAATGAGAAAGGTGAAAGAACCACTTAAAAATTTGGCAGCCTAACGGCACCACTTAAAACTTAAAAATACTGAATTGAAGAGATAAAATGAGGTATCTCATAATATGATCATAAAATATCATTATGATAAATTTAGAGATCATACACCAACATAATAAAAAGTAACTTGAAATACTTTACATGAAAATAGAACTTAAAAAACGAGAAGGGTGAAAGAATATCTTAAAAATTCAGCAGCCTAACGACGCCACATAAACATTCTTAAAACGAATTGATGAGAGAAAGAGGGGGTATATCATCATATGAAAATAAAAAGGACAGTAGGATGAATATAAAAGAGCATCCTCTAACATAAGAACATGGAGCATAAAAGATATGACATAAAAGAGGGTACTTGAAAAGAATGAGAGAGGTCGGATCCCTTACCTTAAAACATAACTCTTAAAACTCAAATGTTGGGACCTTGAGGGCTTGGGGGCACCTTGGGAGGACTCCTTGGGAGGTAATGAGACCAAAAATTCGTTGGGGGAGAGTGGGGAGTCGAAAAGGATGAGAGGGTGGCTTGTTATTTATAGGGAAAGTAAGGGGACACAACATTAATGGCCAAGGGACACCTCAAAAGTGGTTTTCTCAAAACCATGTGCTCTCCCATGGTATTTCCCATGGAGTTAGACCACATGGCCCCCCATACAATAATTCATCACCTTTGGTCTTCCAAACCATAAAATATCTCATGATATCATCATGACACAGTTATGATGTCATTAAACATACCGAAACCCTAAAACTGTATTTTTACTATTCACTGAAAATTCAACTTTCTCAGAAAGATCCCAAAATTTCACCTTAACCAAATATCAATGATCTGATTTCAAAAATGAAATCCATTTTATAAAAACAATTTTCTAAATATTTTTAATTTATTTTTTAAATAAATACACTATTCACTGAAAATTCATTTTTTTTCAGAAAAAACCCCAAAAATTACTTTAACATAATATCGATGTTCTGAGTTCAAAAATGAAATCCATTTTATAGAAATAATTTTATAAATATTTTTAATTTAATTTTTAATTAAAAAACACTATTCGCCCGAAAATACTAATACTTGAATAATAATTTATGAAACCGTTATTTGACCATTTTATTGAATCACATTACTTAATCAAGGTGACTAGATTATATTAATACTTTCATTAAGTGAGATTACTAATCCATTTGGTCACATTACTAATCCTAAGCATAAAATCACTATTCATAATTTACTATTCATCAAAAAAATAAGTTGATCTTATTAGACTCTAAATTTTGTACTGAACATAATTGTAGAAGACCATTTTTTGAAAATCATTACACATTTCTAATTATTTAAGGTTTACATTAACATTTTTTAAAATATCCTTTCTCTAAAATTCACCAAAAATATGCATACTATATTTATCCGGAAATTTGAAAAGTCATAAACATTATCATAAGAAGATATCCCAATTTTTATTTATAACAAAGGATTACACAAGGCAGTTATGGTATTCTCAAATAGCCCCTTATCACGCCAGCATAGGACCTAAGTGTAAGGTGTGCTAAGGTGAGAGAATCTGAGGGAGGCTCGGCCAACATCGCATGAGTAGTAATTTCTATCAGGTTGAACTTCTCACGAAGGCGATTCCATTCTAGCTTCACACGATGAAGTTCGGCTTGGGTTTGGTCCAGATCAAAGCCCAGTGATGCTACCTCCTTCCCAAGTTCTGTTAGATGGGCTTTGATCGGTCCAAGACTACTGGGTGAGTCCATCGAATCTTCTTTCTATAATAATTAACCAAGATTACTTGTATTTAGAGACAAAAATCAAAACGTTTAGTTTCCAACGGTTATATTGACCAATGTTCATATAACAGTCAAAACCCAACGATCTCATTTTAATTATACTCATGTTATCAAATGAAACATTTTTGTTGAGTATAAAAATAAAATAAAATAACACATAAAATTAGGAAACAAGATTTATTCAAAATTTCGAGTCGTTACATGATAACTATTTAATTATGAATTGTAATTATTTTTTTTATAAAACTTCATACACATGATATTGATTGGAAATATTTTTAGACACCGTCAGTGGTGGCCTAATGAGTTGTACTCACACCCTACATGGGCTGCCTGATTAATATCCAAATAGATTTCATAGTTGTAGGACATGATAAGGGGAAAGGCCTTATGTTAGGTGGCTGAGTCGCGATGGAGAATGGATGAGGGAACCATACATGGTTCAGGATTTATTTGGGAGTCTTTAGTGTCTTTAATTTTGATTTTTCATTTTGACACTTGGAACATACATTAGCATGGAATGTTTTACAGTTCAGTTTTGATATTATATCTCCAATTTTTAGTCATCTTGTGATCTTGGTATTGTTCTATTTATGGTTATGTTATATCATGATTTGGTTATATGTTTATTTATTTTATACTGGTGTATTACTCTAATAAAGGAGGTTATATTCTCCCCATGATTGATATTTGACCCTCGCAGCTAGTTAACAACCTCTAGTGTATGGGGAGGCGTACTTGAGGTCATGTGACTGACTAGCTCAGGGTACCAGCATGTGGAACCTATGTTACAAAGTGGTATCAGATCCCAATTTTATTTTCCTTTTCTTTTTTTTATTACTATTTGGGAAATATATATAGGAGACTATAAAGAGTTGATCCTTTGTTATGAGCTCATTCATGGGATTAACTAAACCATGTATGAGGGAGAACCCAAGTACCCAGGGTGGGAATTATTGTTATTGCTACTTGTTGTTACTATTGAATATTATTTCACCTTGGGTGATGCACTTATTGTGTGCTATGATTATTGATGTTGATATTTTTTGAGATTGACTCATGGCCTGGTATGGAACAAGAGTTGAGTTTGCATGCATCATTCTTGGAACTCAGGGTTATTGTGACATGCATTATTTTAGGCATGCATGGGAACATGGGTTATGGGTAAGTTTTTAAACTTGTAATGTTTTTCGTTTCTTGTGAAATTGAAATGAAAATGATTCCTAACATGAAATTGATAATTTTAAAATGATTAATGATAAGAATAAATGGATTTCTAAATGAGAAACTTTAATAACGAGAATGTGTTTACCCTTGTTAACTAGGACATAGGTATAGGATGGTTAAGGATAGTGATAGTGCCTCAGTTTTTACAATTGGATAATGAATGGTTGTGTCTCATTATGTTTTCCATATTACATAAATGTGTTAATGTTGTGAACTGTGTCCTAAGATGCATGTTTGGAATTGTATAGAGTATGCCTTCATGATGATGCTTATTGAGGGGATCTTATGTGTTTTTTTAAGATAGACATGATATCAAACTATCATCAATTGAGAGTTTGGACTTTTGATATACTAAGGACTGATTTTAGAAGTATATATGGACTATATGAGTTTATTGTAATGCCGTTTGGGTTAAAGAACATACTATCAGTGTTTATGAGATTGATGAAAAAAATATTCCATCCGTACATAGATCAGTTTGTGGTAGTGTTTGTGGATGACAACTTGGTATACTCAAAGACTCATAATAACCATGCCTAACATCTTTAAATCATCATGAGCCCATTGAGAGAACACAATCTATACACCAAACTATCTAAGTGTAAGTTTTGGATTGATCAAGTAAACTTCTTGGGTCACATCATCTTAGAGGAAGGCATGTCAGTGGACCCAGAGAAAGTTCAGGCATTGGTTTCTTGGGAGCAGTCTAAGAACGTATTCAATATCTGTAGATTTCTAGGGTTGTTAGGATATTATTAGAGATTCATTCAGGAATTTTTCCATTTGTTAGCTCTGATTTCAGGATTGACCAAGAATGGTATAAAGTATTATTGGTATGAATCATGTGAGAATTTCTTCTAGGAATTAATGAAGTTCTTGAAATCAACACTGATCTTAATCTTACCTAAGCCAGGTGATGAGTACACATTGTATTTTTATGATTCTAGGATTGGAATTAGAGAAATGTTGATCCAAAGAGATTGAGATTTGGTGTACGAGTCTCAAAAATTGATTCCAAATGAATGGAACTACCCTATGAATGAAATTGAGTTAGCAGTTGTGGTTTATACTTTAAAGCGTTGGCGACATTACCTATTGGGAAATTTTTTTACTATGTATATGGACCACAAGAGATTGAAGCATATCTTTTCACATCGAGATTTGAATATTTAACAGTAGATATGGGTTGAATATATGAAGTATTTTGATTTTGAGATGGCATATATACCCTGGAAGGAAAATAGTGTGCCTCACACTTTGAGAAGGAAAAATCAAACTCAGGAAGTTCAGGAGTCTAATATTGAGTGGAAGATGATGATTTTACTGGATGCGATGCATATTGTGGTTCAATAGAATTAAGAGTAGATGTATATGGTATCTGTTTTATTGGACTCTACACTTTTTAGATGGATTAGAGACATAAAATATGAAAATCTGGAGTGTTTTTCTTGAGGTAAATCCTTGATGTTGGGGAGTCACTTTCAGATTGGAGCACAGATGAGGATGAGGTCATTTGTGTTAGGAAGCGAGTTTTTGTTCCTATGAGTATGCTAGAGGATATGATGCATGAGTTTCATGCCTTGAAGTGGGTGGTACATCCAGGTGTGACCAAAATGTAGCGTGACTTAAGATGATAGTTTTGGTGGTTGAGCTTGAAAAAGGAGATATTAGGGTTCGTGATAGGATGCTACACCTGTCAACAGGTGTAGGTTATCCATCAATGACTTGGTGTTTTACTATAACCATTCCCCATTCCAGAATGGAAGTGGGATGATGTTACCTTGGACTTTGTGGTAGGTTTCCTGAGGAAACCTCAAAATAATGAAGATATTTGAGTTATTATGGAAATACTAACAAAGGTAGCACATTTCATGCCTATACGAGAGACTTTCTCAATGGATAATCTAGGAGAACTGTATGTTCAGGAAATAGTCCATCAACATGGGGTGCTATAGACTATTGTTTCAGACCATGACTCATGTTTTAATTTTCACTTCTAGTAGGGATTACATAAGGTTCTTGGTACACATGTTTTATTGAGTGTGGACTTCCACCCATAGGTAGACTGGTAGTTGGATCGTACTATATAGGTTCTTGAGAATATGTTGCGAACTTGTATTCTAGACTTCAGTGAGTCTTGAGATAAGAACCTAGACTTAGTGGAGTTCATCTATAAAAATATTTATCAGGATATGATATATATGGAACCATAAGAGGTTATTTATAGTAGGACATGAAGATCACCTCTATGATGGATGGAGTTAGGTGAGTCGGAGTTATTGGAACCGAGTATCATGCAGGAGACATCGAAGCATGTGCAGATGATTCAGAAACATATGACTATAACTCAGAGTAGACATAAGTTCTATCCTTATATATTTCCAAGACCCATGGTGTTTATTGAGGGTGATCGTGTATTCCTTCAGGTGTCACATAGGTTGAATCACTACAGGATACAAATATAGGGAAAGTTAGTGCCTGGGTTCATTGGACCATTTGAGTTTGTGGATAGAATTAGGCCGGTGATGTACTATTTGTCTCTTCCACATAAATATAACTCTATGTATGATGTATTTCATTTATCAAAACTTTTAAGGTATCACCCCGACCCTTCTCATGTGATCGATGTGGATGATGTTGAACTTGATATAGATGCATCCTCTGAGGAGTACCCAATATGTGTGTTGGATTGTAGTGAGGAAGTGTTGTAAGGAAAGACCGTGAAGATAGTTTTTATATTGTGGAAAAACGGACGTGTTCAGGAGAAAATATGGGAAAGGGAAGTAGATATGAGGTCTTAGTGGCCTAATATTTTGGACTTAGAATCTTAAAGATGCTTGAGAGTGTAGCTTGAGGATGAGATGTTATAAGGTGGGGTGATTGTAAGATCCCAAATTTTTTAGAGTTGACTCATGATTTATTTCAGATTAATTTTTTCCTTATGTTGAGTACTTTTCATTTAGGTTTTTCCTTGGGTTTTTTGGGTGAAAATTGAGAAAAATGGAAGAAAAAGGGGCAGTTCATGATTGGCACATGGTTAAGGAAAACTATTCACCCCAACCCAGCAAACTTTGCAACCATGCAAAGTGGGGTTTTGCACAGTTGGCACATGGTTATTCAAACAGTGCACCCTCTTTGGAGTAATTGTGTACCCCTATAAATGAGGTGCATGATTTAGGTGCATAGTTAGGGAAAATCGTGTGTCCCTTCTCAAAAAAAAATGCACGAGAATTAATTTAACCCAAAAATTATTTTTTTAATTACCCAAACCCCCATTTTAATTGAAATTAATCCCCCTTCTACCGAAGCCTCTCTTTCAAGATTTTTCATCCCTTTAGATGGATTAAAAGCCTTCCCGACCTCCATTATTCATGATTCGAAGTCCAGATCATAAATCTATACCTCTCCTCATAAGTGGATTCTATTCTGTTGGTTTCCCATTATTTATCCTTTATTATTACATCCTTTAAAGGAGTTATTATTATTTTTTGGTTAGATCTATATCTATATTTTATGGATATTTATTTATTCTATCTTGATTTAGGGTTTTTATATTTGGATCTCATTCTATGTTATTGTGTAGCTCAACTTTTAGGGATTTCCATTGGTGAGTGTTCTTAATCAAACTTGAGGTAGGTGGTATATAATTCAAATCCCATAGGCTTGATTTAAATTAAATGTATATAATTTTATAATTGCTATTAGATATTTAGAAATCGAGTTCTTGATTAGACTAATTAATTTGGTGAATTAATTAAATGAGTTGATGTGAAATTACGGATTTTAAGACTATAGATTTAGATAATTAATTGTTGAATTAATTATGATATTTTGGTATAGATTATTTGAGACAATTAATTGATCAATTAATTATGAAATGATGAGTTGTTGATTTAGATAATTAATTAATGAATTAATTATAAGATATTGAGTTGTTTTTTTTGAGATATTTAATTTTTGAATTTGTTATGAGATTTTGAGTTGTGTATATTGATTAATTAATTGATGAATTAATTAATGTGATTGATATACTTAATTAATTAGGGAATTAATTAAGGAGTATCATGAGATAAAATAACTTTTTAAATAGTAATGAAATTAGTGTTCTTAGGTAATTGTTGAGTTGACTAATATAATTGATGTGATCAATTAATCATGTAACTAGTTAATGTATTTGATGTGGTTAATTAATTGTTGAATTAATTAATATTAATGATTTAAATAGTTAATTTTTTAATTAACTAAGTGGATAGTGGTGTTTAAATAATTTTTGAATTAGTAATGAAATTGATGTGGATAATTAATTGTTTAATTAATTATGTGTTTATGAATGGTAAAATCATCATTCAAATGTGAAGTTATGAATGGTAACATGGTCATTTAGTTTAGAAATAAATAATGGGAACATGGTCATTCTACTGTGTGAGTTTGAATGGTAATATGGGAATTCAATTATGAATTAATGAGTGGGAACATGGTCATTCTATTGTGTGAAATAAATAATGGTAATAATGGAATTTTGAGATATGATTTCCCTTAGACATACTTCGGGCTTCGACATGAGCCAAGAACCTATGGAATTTTGTGGTTAAATAAAGATTAATTGATAATGTGATAACTATTTACTTATGCATTGCAATTATTTATTTATACAACTATATACACATTATATTGACTCGATATTGTTTTAGACACTATTGGTGGTGACCTACTAAGTTGTATTAACACCCTACTCGGGTTTCCTGATCGACACCTGAATAAATTTCAGGGTTATAGGATATGATAAGGGAAAATTCCCTATGTTAGGTGGATGAGTCGGGATAGAGCACGGATGAGGAAACTAGACATGGTTGAGGATCTATTTAGGAGTCATCAATGTCTTTACTTTTGGGTTTCCATTTTGACACTTGGAATGTACATTAGCATGACATGTTTTACAGTTCAATTTTAATATTGTATCTCCAATTTTTTGTTATCTTGTGATCTTGGTACTATTCTATTTATGGTTATGTTATATCATTATTTTTTTTATCTATTTATTTATTTTCCGCTGGTGTATTACTCTGATAAAAGAGGGTATAGTCTCCCCATGACTGATATTAGACCCTCGCTGCTAGTTGGCAGCCTTTGGCATATGTGGAGGTGGTCTTGAAGTCATGTGATTAATCAAATCAGGGTACTAGTGTGTGGTACCTAGGTCGGGACATTATAGTGATAGTGATATGTGATTTTAGGTTATGTTCCCATAATTGAAAGGTTGAGGGCATGAGTCCATGATTGATATTGATAAAGATCCTCGTTGTGATCCATATAACTTCATTATCTCACTCACATATTTTTAATAGTCATGGGAACCTTGGTAGTTAGATTATATGACCTATATATATGATTTTCTAGAAGAGTCAAACCCCATATAGTGGATCCGTAGAGAACATGAATGGTTCAGGTTTTGGATATGTGGTCAGAATAACAGGTGTGCGTAGAATTGGTTTTCTTGAGACCTGTGATACTAAATGTAATATTGGTGATCAGTCATGATATATTATTATTATCTTGATGATGGGGGACTCATTATAATATCTAGGCTATACCCATGAAGCCCATATACATTATACTCGATACATGGAAAAATTAATTCTCACTTATTGTCACTGAAATTTCCTTGATTGATTCCTTATCATAATTGATTTGTTTATTGAAGTGATGCACCTTGAATATATTATATTGAATCTTGTAAAACTATTTATATTAGGGGCATGTTATTAATTTTATTTTCTAACACGACTCTATCTTTTGAAATGGTTTTCAAATATTTTCAAGAAAACATTTGGGTTTCAAATGATAAAATGGAATGTTTTCCAACTTTGGTTCAGTAAATGATTTTGAAATGTTTAAACTTTTGTTTTAAACCCAAATTCATTTTAAAATAATTTCTATGGATTTAATTATCTTTATAAAATATAAATCATTATACTCACTTTATCATACTCTTATTTTAGCATATTTTAATTACCTTATGAAGTAACTATATAAAATCTTTAGTTAAATCCTATTAGGATTTATGGATCACACCCTGTTTGTATCGTTTGGTGTTTACAACATTTATGATCTTATAATAGATTCTTGTTATCTCATCTTCATTTTTGGGTTCATGCTTGGGTGACCTAGTGAGGGTGAATTGGCACAAAGTTGCTGGTATTAGACCACCTAGATATGATTTTTTGTTATTATGTTCCACTCTTAGTTTTTATAGCATCTCTTTGTACTCTTAGATGCATGTATTGATTTTTTTATATGAAATTGTTTCTATAGTGTAATTTGGATTATTGTTTTCTATTATGGGAAAAATTATTCCCAAAGATTAATTTTGGATGCCCAGATGCTTGTCTCCAGCCCATGGAGATCAGGAATTCTCTTTGGGTTAGTAGATAATGGACTCAGATGCTGGCTTAGATGGAATTCCAGTTCGATTAGTTAAAAATGGTATCAGAGGAGGTATTTTCTTGAAGTTAAGTACATCACCTAGAAATAACTTATGTTATTTGGGATGAGTTATGGTATAAAGGAGATCATAGACATGTCAGAATGCAAGAGGTATATCATAAGATGGTGTTGGATCACCACCTCTTCACGATAATACTTGAGTTACCATGTAATGTGGGGGAATTGGGTCTTTATTTTTTGTTATTTGTTTCCTGATTATAAATGAAATTTATATTCTTAATGAGACTATATTTGATTTGGTGAATATCTTATAAGTTTTTGTACCAGAATAGAAATATGACCATAGTCACACTATGTCTTCATGGAAAGGTAAACCATAAGGAATCAATGTGAATAATTTGTAAATCTGTCTAGGAATAGTTGTGAGGTTAGTATATGGTTTACAAGATCATAAAAACAAGCAATGCATAGTTATAAACTGGTTCTAAACTTGAAAACTTATCTATTTTCTTCTATGTGACTTCACTCATGTGAGGTTAGTTAAGAGGGTTATGGATGTGGTTTCTTTCATGGTCTTGTTTGTTTAATTTAATTTTAATACTTTGTTTCTGATTTTAAATCCTTTTTTTAAAACTAAATTGTTTATTTTAATCTAGTTTTTTTTGAGTTCTTTGAAAAGTGTTTTTAAGTACTAAAAGGTGTGTTCTTATGAAATGTTTGGTTAAAAAAAACTATGTTTGAAAATATTCTTTTATGATTTGATAAAGAATATTTTTAGTATAAATTTTGGTTTGTAATAGATTTAAAATGAGAATGGTTTTGGAAATTGGGAAATGGGATTAATATTTTTGAAAGCATGAAATAATTTCCATGATTCGGTAAAGGATTTTTGAAACTGTGGTGAATTTTGAACAAGATTTTACATTTTGAAGCAAATTATGATATCTTACAAAATTAAAAATATTGTGTGTTTTGAAATCTATGATTCTTTGATAAAAGTAGGTTATGGATTCATTTAAAATATTTTTTTCTCTCCTTGAGTTTTATATGATTCCCGAGTTAACAAGACTATGTTTTTGTGAGGTTCATAAATTTCTCCCAGAAATTCCTTCAAGAAAGATATAAAGTTGGTCCAATGGCCCTATCCTTTGGGTAGTTCTTCACATTTTCTATAAGTGGCATCTCATGTTCATGAATCCACACAAAATATGAATTGAGTGGTTGATATGGTGAATTTCCTAAAATTAGACCCCATTTAGGACTTCTTGAATTGGCATCCACCTTCTTATAAAGGTTAATGGGATTCTATTGAGTCAGTAAAGTAGATTAAAGAAGTTAATGAGATATCTTATTCTCTCAAGGTCAATTTTATCAAATCCTTATTTGAGGGTCTTGGATAGGAATGGTAGGAAGTTTTTATTCCTTATCTTCTAAATAAAAGAGTGTATTGAGAATTATTCAAGCTAGTATTCATTCGATGGCGATATCCTGAGAAAGTGAAGAAGGAGAAAGTTACTGGGTTCTTAGGTTTTAGTCAAGATGAGATATCACTTGCTGATTATGATAAGAAATTCTCATTTTCAGTATGTTTCTTACCCAAGGTTGTTGGTATTGAATTTAGTAATGATATCTATTTTAGAAAAGGTATTAAATAATATCTTTTAACAACCATGATTTTGGTCTAGTTAACTACTTATCCGAAGATGCTTGAAATGGAATTTTCAGCTAAACCGGAGCTATAAAAATGGAATAAAGGGAATAATTACACATTTTTTATTGAGTAAGGATAATATTCTTAGGGAAATAAGTGGTTTGGAATGTTATTCTAGTGTAGATCACCCAGCCATCATAAGAAGTTATGTTTTAAAGCTCCAAGAGTTTGTAAATAGTGTGACTGTTTGGGAACTTAAGAGGTTATGTAAGTTGGGAGATCAGAAAGATATGTTTTGGTTGGGGATCATTAGATCCTAATTGTAGGGTAGTAGATGCTTCAAGATAATATAGATCCATTTACACGAACCACAGTGAATATTTTCACATAGTGGGAGGAGTTTTAGGTGGTGTTTGAGGTTGATCCATCCTATTTTTTAAACACTATAGTGACATACATTGAGTTTTCCTCATTGTGGATTGTATTTTTTATAAAACCTTTATTTTAGAGATATTCATGGCTTGTTTTGAAAACTTTTTTGATGATATCTTTGGAACTTGGTTGTGATCATGTGGATGTTTTTTTCTTGAGAACTATTTGGTTATTTCTTATAGAGGAGCACTCTTGAATTCTTAACCTTAATTTTTTAATGACTTTAGTTCCTTGATATTAATTATTCTCCTAGTGATGGAGTTAATATTGTTCTAAGAATCCTTGAGATGTTTTGGGTTTATTTTTCTTCAAAATTACTTCTATTAAAATCCATAGACGTCTTCCTATCGTCGGTGTTAGATACTATTTGTGTTGGTTATTGTTCCTTAGTATCTTCTTGTTTTTCCTTGATAGTTAGAGATCAATTTTTATATGATGGATGATCTAATTTGTGAGATTTTAGTGCCCTATTGTGAACTGAACTTGATGTTTGATATCTTTATGGATGGACTTTGATAGACTTTGGGAATGTACTTGACTAGCTAGGGTGATGTGATTCCTTGATAGACCAGACACCCATAGGGGAAGGAGTTTGATTGGATGAGCTCACTAATGGGTGAGGATTAGTGTTGAAAATCCTAGGTTACCATTTAGTACTTACTCGATGTAGAAATACTTTTTAGATATATGCCTTTATTGTGAATTTTTAATCATAGATGGACCATGAGAGTATTGTTTCTTATAGAAATCATGATTTGTTCGGATATGGAATTCCTTTAATGTTTTTTTTGTGTTAGAACTTAGACGTTCTCCTTAATGGGTTGTTGAAGTCTCATATTTGGATCATAGGGATGATATTTTATCATGTTACACCATTTTAATGAATCTTTAAATAGCGGGGAGACCTATGTTAGGTCTCTAGTGTTTCTCTGGTTTGAAATCTTGTGATGATCCTGGTGTGTGGATCTTGGATTTGTGCATGATTTAATCCATTAGGAGAGTCTCCCTTATGGAATATGGACCATCCACATCACAAGAAAAGTAAAGGAGTTATTATTATGTCATTATGTTCTATCTTTCGAATTGGAATATTTTTAGGGATAGAAAGTCCTATGGTGAGGCGGTTGTAACACCTTATTACTTTATTTTAGGTATTTTGATCCATTTATTTGAGAATCCATTGACTGGACCTCTTTGTGAGTTTTTAGTGTTTTTTTGGAGTTTTTATTGGTTTTTGGACCTATTCGTATTTATCACATGACTTGAAAAAATATATAGCCAAACCATGCAATATTTCCAGTAGCCCAGGTAGGGGAACACCGTTGGTGCATTGTTAGATGATGTGGCCTTAATTTTACACAGTCTTCCACATCTTTTTATTTAATTTTAATGATATAATTAATTATTTTTACACTTTTTGCTAAATAATTTCACTTTTTGTATTTTTTTAATTTAATTAATTAATTAATCAAATTTTATAATTAAATGTTTATTTTTATCCTTTAAAATAATTAATTTATAATTATTAATTTTTCTAGACTAATAATTTATTAATTATTTTGGTTGTTTCAATCTTCCTGACTAATAATTTATGTTTTTGTGTTTAATTTTAACTTTCTATCTCTTAACCTAGAATATTTAAAATAAATAAACTTTATCATTTTTTTTTCATTCTAATAGATTTTATTGCATCCTTTAAATTTAATTTAATAAGTTATAATTAATATTTAAACTATTATATCTAATAACTAAGTTAGATTTTATTATAACTTAAGAATTTATGTTTTGATTTAAATGAAATAATGTTTTTTATAAATCCTTAGTTAGTTAATTAATTAATTAATTTATATCTTTCAACCTTTAGTGTTTTAAATTTCATATTTTATGTTTAAAATAAATTAATTCATCAACATTTTTTTAGTCTGTCAGTCTCATTGATAGTGGCTTGTCTAACCGAAAGGTCCATTCTATTGAGTCACCGACACACACACACATGCAATTCACAACACATCCTTTAATTTTATTTAATTTAATTTATTACAATTTAATCATTTTAATTTATTTATTTAAATCAATTTTATAATTTAGCATCAAATTAGTGAGTTTACTCTATGTAATACATTAAAGCTAGTTGGTAAATTAATTTTGGGTTTTCATTCAATAGTTAATTTTTTTACTTTTATTAATTTAATTTTTAATTTTTGTTGTACCAGTTTTTAATTTTTATTTACTTTGTATTTTTATATTTTTTTTAATTATTAGTTCATTTATTTTTTTAAAATTTTGTGACACTGACAATGAATTTTTTATCTACTACCGATAGTTATTTTTTTTCAGTGCTACTGACAGTTCTTTTTTCCCTACTACCAATGCCACGTCGGTGTTAGTTTCTTCCACCCACTCTCTCACACTGACGCCGCATCCTCACCCTTCTATCCTAATATTGACAGTTCTTCACATTTCTCACCCCCTATCGGTGTCAGTCTCACTGACAACCCTTCCTAGTAACTCGTCTCACCGATGCTGCATACCTATTACCCCTAATATATCTCTGCTACCGACGCACATTCCTTCATCTCACCGAAACCGACACCCTTTCCCTACTTCTCCTTGATTTATTTTGGTAGCTTGAGCATCTCACCATTGCCTCACTCTATCATAACCTTCAATCGAAGAGTGGATTCAAACTCATCTAAGCATACTGGAAACATATCAGAAGAAAAAAATCAAGATCATCACAAGTTATTAAGATGGTTTCAAATCTGGTGACATCGAACCATAAGATGTGCCACTACTGATTGATGTGTCCTAAGCTTGATTTTTCTCACTAGTGGCCTCGAAAACCCGCCACCCATGATCTAGACCACCGTGAATCCGAACCCAAAACCATTTTTAAATTCAAGACTGAGATTCTTTTTATTGGATTTCCACCCTATGCGCCGCATGAAGGCCGATGCTGCCACTACTGTGGGAGTCTGAGGAGGAAGCATCGAGATGGACCCACAATGTCATGTTGAAGAAGGAGTTGTGCTTTAGGTAATAGGATTGTGGCCATACTGAAGGGAAGCCACCGTCCGAGAAGGAATCTGCTAAAAACCTACATCCACAACCTTGCTTTGGGAATAAGAACCTGTTAAAACCCTTTCCCCCCTCTTGTGCGATGCTGAACAGAGGAGATGCGGGGGAGAAGAAAATAATTTTTTTAAAAATAAAACTTAAATAAATACTTAATTAAAATAAATTATAAAAATAAAATATTAACAATTTATAAATTAAAATAAAGTAACATAATCAAATAAATTTAAAATAAAAATCATTAATAATAATAATTAAAATAATATTATTTAGCAACTAAAATAAACTTTAATAATAATATTTAATTAAATTAATCAATTACTTAATTAAATAACAATAATAATTAAATAAAATATATAATTAATAAAACCTTTTAAACTTAAATTTTAATAATGATTAGTTATTAACTAAACTAATCAAATAAATAACACTTTAACATTTAATTAATTATTATAACTTAACTTTTATAATAAAACAATAATAATTATAATAATAAATTAATTGATAAAATAAAATTATACTAATTAAAAATAATTTAATTTAAAAATATAATAACTATTATTAATAATACTAATAAAATAACTTAATAAATAATATCAAATTAAAAACTTATTAAATTTATTAAAGACTTTATAATAAGTTAATAACTATAATAATAAATATCTAATTTTTCTTTGTGTTTTTAACTGTTTTGTTTTTTTATTTCCTGTACTGGTTCATACGAGTGATGGAATCACATCCAGGTTCACTTAACTAACTCACATGGAGTTAGTTATGAGGTAATTTCTAAAGCTACATGTGGTGCACCAAAGTATACACGTGTGCAGGCGCATAGTGAAGAACTAAACTAAGTCACTAGGGGACATGCAAAGACATGCAAAAAATGATAGAGATTTTAAAAAGGATAAAAAAGCATCATTGAGGAGTAGAACCATTCACTTATGATTCATCTCTCGAAGAACAGAAGAGCAGAACCTTGGAGAATATCCTAGAGATCCTCTTCTTAGAGATCTGAGGACCAGCAGTGTAGAAGCATAGTTTCTTGTATAGTTCTATATATCCTCTATTTCTTCTCAATTCCATATATTGTAATATTATGTTTCAAATTTCATTAATGAACATTATAGTTAGCTAAAAAAATTTTGCTTAGAGAAAATTTATACTTCTACTGGTCATCTCTTATCTCCCTTTTCACTTTTCATTTTAATGTATTTATAATTGATCAACGATATCAATTCTTAATTCATTAAATTGAATCATGCCACTAGCATTCAATTTTCAATTCCATGATCTTTTGGTGAGAATGATTGTGGATACATTTTAAAAAACTTTTAATTCAAAATGAAAACTTCAGAACTAATGGGAAGTTTGTTCTTTTGTAATTTTCAAATAAAATTTTGTTGTTGAACCTTTCTTGGAATGGAAAACTCCAGGATTGGTCAACCCAAGTGACTTATATCATGGAAAGGGAAATAATTTATTCTTTTTCTATGTTTTTTTTGCAATAGTTTTTGTGAAAAGGAAATATTTTAAACCTGTAGAATATATTTTTCCCTGAGCAATTCATTCTGATTGTTCATCTATCAGCATTCTATCTTTCTGTTGTTTACTATATTCAAACTATTTCCTATTTTGTCATAGTTTAGTTAATACATAGTTTTCTTATAAAAAATATTTAAAAAAATAGAAAAGTTAAAAAAAAGTTTACTCCATTGCTGACGATAGTGGGGTGTTTTCAAAAGTTTTTATAGAAAACTGATAGTTCCACCTTCCCTATGGATTTGACCATACTCACCACATTTACAGTAGTAATAGGAAATCATAAATTTTAAACTTTTACCCAATTTAAACTATATTTGGACATTAGTTTTTGGAACTGTTTCCAAGTAAGGAACGAGCCATTAGTTTTCAAAAACAAATCTCTAAAAAAATAACATATAAAAAATTACACCAAAAAATTGAAAATTGTAAAAAAAAATCTACTTCATTTACTGCTAAATTGCTACTATTTTTTTGTACTTCAGAACTACTATTTTCAATTATTTTTTGATGAATTTCACTTTTTATCACATATTTCATGAACACTAGGTCTAATACTAATAGATTAAAACCCTTGAACTTGGAATTGGATAAACATCTCACTGCTCCTACAAAGAAAAATAAATTTGAAATTGAAAATTTAGATAATAGGGTCCTGCACCTGATGAATTCCAAAATCATTCAGAAATCTTAGAGAATTAGAGGCCTAGGATGAGGGAGTTCCAACTCCCTCAAGTGTCAAGTAATCCTTATTCAATCTGACTTTCACCAAAATCCCACAACTATGAGCTGGAATAATCCCACATTTCACTAATTTATACATTTAATGGGCTCTCTAATGGGGAATCTATTTCCTTCATTAGATATTTTTATAATACTTTACAATAGTTACCTCTCCTAGGACTTACGAAAAATGATATAAGAATGAACCTTTACATTTTTCCTTAAATATAATGCTAGGAACTGGTTTTTGAGCTTATATGAGAACATTTTGGAAATTTGGATCAGGTGTAAAATTAATTCATAATGAAGTTTTATCCCGAAATACTTAAAGGTGAATTGAGGACAAATATAACTAATTTTTATCAAGAGGATGTAGAAGATTTTCACGAGGATTGGGATAGATTCAGGGACCTTCTTAAGTAGTGTCCTTATAATCAACTCCCACCCCAAATTCTCACAGATATCTTTTATAAAGGGTTATCCTCCTTTAGTCAGAACTTAGTGGACCAAGATGCTGGGGGTAACTATAATGATAATACTGATGAAGAGTTGAGACAAATTTTCAACAAAATTTATTTAAATTCAAAACATAAAAATTCAAGAAGAAAAAGATTCAATATAAATGTTAATGTTAATTGTGATTCAATGAATGAAACTCAAGCTCAACTTGCTGAAATCAGAAACCAACTTCAATATTTAATGAACCGGAATTAAAAAAAATCTGTTAATCAATTGGGATGTCAAAAAAATAACCAATATTTAAGGGAATAGTGTGTCCAATGTGGAATGTTTGGGAATAATAAAAACTTATGTCCCAACTTTGACATGCCATCCCAACAACAAGAAGACTCAAATTTTGTCAATTATGTTCCTAGGATTCCTTCTAAAGAAGATCCATTTTCAAAAAATTTCAACCAAGACTATATAAACCATCCAAATATATCCTAGAAAGAACAAGGCCTAATTAAAAAATCCACTACCCCTAATTATCAAAACAAACCAAGATAAAATTTTGAAAATCAACAAAGGAATGAGTCTTCAAACTCTCAAGGTAATAATGATAACCAAATGCCTTCTAAGTTAGTTAAAATTTTGAATAAAATTAATTCTCAAGAAGAAATAATCATGTATAAATTAAATAAACATCAAAATCAATATGATTCAGACAAAATGCAAAATGATGCAAGGATTTAGAATATAGAAACCCAATTGGGCCAAATAGCCAGTGACTTTACATCTAGGGATAAATGAAGATTTCCTAACATAACTAAACTTAATCCTAGAGAGAAATCTATGGATGTTGTCACTAGAAGTGGGATTAATACTCATTATGAACCTGAAAAATACTTTGAAAATTCTCAGAAATGTAAAAATCCTTAAATATGGAAATAAAAATATGCTTTGTGCCTAATCTAGAAATTCATATAAAAGTATTGAAAATGATCAAAATCTAATTTTTTCACTTGAAAATCATGCTGAATATTCTTCTAAAAATAAAAAGAATAAAGGAAAAGAGAAAACTTCTGAATATATGAGATATATGCCTACCTTCCTAAGGAAATTTCCCCCACCCATCCCATTCCCTAAAAAACTTAAACCTCAAAGTAATACTAAAGCTAAACTTCGTCAGTTCCTTGGTATCTTGTCCAAACTTCAAGTGAACATTCCATTCATCCAAGATTTAATTCAAATCCCATATTACTTGAAATATTTTAAAAAAAATTTCTAAATAAAAAAATCTTGAAGAATTTTCTACCTACAACATCACTGAAGAGTGCGGTGATGTGCTCCAAAAGAAAATCCCACCCAAACATAAAGACCCGAGTAGCATTGTCATCCCTTGTACCTTAGGAAATTCTAATTATCTCAACATCCTATGTGAATTAGGTGATAGTATTAATCTTCTCCCATAATCACTATTTCAGTAGTTGATATTTGGTGATCTTCAACCCACCACAGTCATACTTCAGTTAGCTGACCATTCATTCAGTCTTCCTATGGGGATGGTAGATAATTTACTAGTTAGAGTTGGGAAACTATTTATGCCTACAGAATTTTTGGTCTTAGACATTGAGTGTGATCAAGAGGTGTCCCTCATCTTGGGTAGGACCTTCTTGGATACTAGGGGTACTATAATTTATGTGTCTAAAGGTCAACTTATCTTTAAAATTGGAGAACAACAAGAAGAGTTTATTGTGTTTAAAAATGTTAAAGGACCAACTTTTTTTGAAAACTGTTCAATGGTAGAGTCAATAGAAGTTGAATACTGAATTGGAATCTTAGAAGAATTTTAGAATAAATAATCTATTGAAGAAATAAATTTGGAAGCTGAAAATATTGATTTTTATGTTTCACAACTTTAAAATTCTGCTCAAACACCAAATCTGAAAAAAAATTTAGATCTAGACAACTGTCCAGTTTTTGCTGTAGGAGAGTCCTATATTTATAAACTTATGAGATTTATGAATGTATTTTATGGTATTTATATTAACACCAATACCATTTAATGATTTTATGATTTTGGGGAAGAGTAGTTGAGACAAATTGATGATTCTACATTAATAAATCTGTTAAATTCAAACCTGAAAACTTTGGACAGTGAGCTGCCCACTTTGGATAGTTGCACTGCAAATTCTGAATCTAATCTATAAATTGAAAATTTTTCATCTGTTCATACCCTTTACAAGATATTTTTTGATTACTATAGTCCACCTAGGCCCAATATTCTTCTTTATTTTAAAAAACCACCCATTCTAGAAATGAAACCACTCCCTTTTCATTTGAAATAATCATTTTTAAGAGACAATTCCACACCTCCTATTATAATTTCTACTGTGATTAATGAAAATCACAAAGAGAGATTATTGAATGTTCTTAACAAATTCAAATCTACAATAGGCTGGACTATAGCTAATATAAAGGGCATTAGTCCCTCATTCTATGTGCATAAAATTTCTATAGAGATAGAGAATAAGCCTAGGGTATAGTGTCAAATAAGATTGAATCCAAACATGAAAGAAGTTGTGAGAGAGGAAGTCATAAAACTGTTGTATACTGGAATAATTTACTCTATTTCTAATATCACTTGGGTTATTCTGTTTCAAGTTATTCCTAAGAAGGAAGGTTTCACTTTTTTAAAAAATTAAAAAAATGAAGAAATCCAAGTTAGGAAAGATACCAAATGGAGAGTATGTATAGATTATGGAAATATTAATGCAGCCATAAGGAAGAACCATTTTCTAATGCCCTTTCTTGATCAAATGCTTGAGAAGCTTACTGGGAATGCATTTTATTTTGTTTCCTAGATGGGTATTCTGGTTACCACTAGATTCCTATTTCTTTAAAGCATTAGGAAAATACTACCTTCACATGCCCCTTTGGGACATTTGATTATAGGCGGATGCCTTTTGGGTTGTGTGGAACCCCTACTACCTTTCAAAGGTGTATGATGGCTATTTTTTCTAACATGATTGTGAGGATCATTGAGGTATTCATTGATTAATTCTCCATTATGGGTATCACTTTTGATAATTGTTTAATAAATCTTGAGTTAGTTTTGTAGAGATGTATAAAGACCAAATTAGTTCTTAACTGGAAAAAATTTCAATTCATGGTCATAAAAGGTATTGTGTTAGGTCATAAAGTATCAAAGAGAGGTCTGAAAGTTGATACTGCTAATATAGAAGTCATTAAAAAACTCCCACCTTCTGAAAATTTAAAAGGTTTTAGAAGTTTCTTAGGGCATGCCAGTTTCTACCAAAGGTTTATAAAATACTTTTCCAAAACCACTAAGCCCTCATGTTCTTTTTTGGTCAAATATTCTCCATCTCATTTTGATGAAAATTATTTGAAATCTTTCAATCTACTTAAGTAAAAACTCACTACATCACTTATCATTACTGCACATGATTGGAAACTTCCTTTTGAATTAATGTGTGATGCTAGTGATATGACTGTTGGAGCTATCCTTAGAAATAAGAGAGATAAGAAGCTGCATGTGGTTTATTTTTCTAGTAGGTTACTATATGAGGTGCAAAGAAATTATAACACCACTGAAAAAGAGTTTTTTGATATTGTGTTTGATCTAGAAAAATTTAGACAGTACATATTAGGTTCTAAATTCATCATCTTTAATGATCATTTTGTCTTGAAGTACTTACTGTCTATAAAAGAAACCAAACCCAGAGGATTATATGGATTTTGTTGTTACATGAATTTGATTTAAAGATTAGGGATAAGCAAGGAGATAAAAATTTAGTTACCAATAACCTATATAGGCTTCCCCATACCCATTCTAAATATCCCAAAGAGATCAACTCTTCCTTTCCATATGAAAAACTTCTTTTTGTGGCAATAAGGCAATCTGCATGGTTTGTAGATTTTTCCAACTTCCTAGAAGAAGTATTCTTACCCAAATATCTATCTGATATCCAAAGGAAGAAATATATTTATGAACTTAATTAATACCTTTAGGATGACCCTTTTTTGTTTAATAGGTGTGCTGATAGTATTCTTAGAAGATGTGTTCCTGAGGATGAAATGATGCCTATTTTAGAGAGTTTTTACTCCTCAACTTGGAGAGGTCAATATGGTGGTGAAAGGATAGCTCATAAAGTTATTCAATCTAGTATTTATTGGCCCACAATTTTCAATGAATCTAGGGAGTTTTGTAGTTGGTTGTGATAGGTGCCAAAGGTTAGGCAATGTTGGTAAGAAGAAGGAGTTACCCCAAAAAGGTATTCTATAATAGAAATTTTTTAATGTCTAGGGTTTAGATTTCATGGGTCCATTTCCATCATCTCATGGGAATGAGTATATTCTAGTTCCTATAGATTATGTGTTTAAGTGGGTTGATATAGTGACACTGCCCAATAATCAAGACAACAGTGTTATCAAATTTTTTAAAAATAACATCTATTCAAGATTTGGAGTAACCAAAGCCTTTATCACTGATAATGAAATACACTTTAATAACTAAAATTTTAATGATTTGATGGAAGGTATGGTTGTGTTCATAAGACTGTAACTCCTTATCATCCACAGTCTAGTGAACAAGTGGAAATTTTTAACAGAGAACTGAAACAAATTCTTTAGAAAAAGGTCTCACACTCTAGGAAAGACTGGTCTCTTAAACTGGATAAAGATTTATGGGCATATAGAACAAATTTTAAGACCACAATAAGTATGTCTTCATATATGCTGTTTTTAGAAAAAAAATTCATTTTCATGTGGAGTTGCAACATAAGTCTTATTGGGCAGTTAAGGATATGAATTTTGATTTTAAGAGTGCTGGTGAGAGGATATTTCTTAAGCTGAGTGAGTTAGATGAGATAAGGAGAGAGAGTTATGATAATTCAAGAATATAAAAAGAGAGGTCTAAAATATTTCATGATTATATCATTCAAAACAAAGAGTTTAAACCTGGATAGAAGGTCCTTCTCTTTAATTCAAGATTAAATCTTTTTCCAGGAAAATTATAATCCAAGTGGTTTGGACCTTTTAAAATTGTTAGAATGCTTAATAATGGAGCTGTAGAAATTTTAGGTGAGTAGAATAAACCCATGTTGGTTAATGGGTAGAGAGTGAAACTCTATTTTGAGGGACAACTGAAGGGCTTGGATTCCTTCACTATTCTTGAGAACTAATTTTGAATAAAGTCTGACTAAAGACTTTAAAACTTATTGCTACATGGGAGGAAACACATGGTTATTGTTTTGTATTTTTCTTGTTTCATTTTTAATGTTGAATAAGGTGTTGCTTTCATGCTCTATTTTTGTGAAATTATTATTGCTTCTTTGTTCTTGGTCTTCTTGTTCTGAATTAGGAATGATGATGCCGCTGTGTCTATAAAGGAGTGGAATTACCTTGCTGAAGGATTATTGATAAACTTTAATTTAGGGAAGTACATTACTCTTGAAGATGATATATTCATTTTTATACTTAATTTACTTTAATATTTTTTTCATTGCTAGTCATAGTTTACTGCTGAAGGTGATTCATTGAATCATCGATGTACCTGAGCCACTGATACACTACTTTCAATGACTCGTTGGAGGTACTGTAAGTGAGACAATTATGTTACTAAAAAAATTATGCTTGTATTGGAAAGAAATTATAATACATGTTTTTTGTATTACTAGATACAAGTCTGTTGCATGACTTCTTGCTAAAAATTATACTATATATTTGTTTCATTGATGCTATTTAAAAAATTCTACACACTCCCCTTTTGCTGGAAAATTGTTACTTCTTGTGCAGGAGTGTGAAAATAAAAATTCTCCAGATGCCTCACAACTGAAAACTGAATTTCATTGTTATTAAAATCATTCCACTACTTGAACTTAAGTATGTGTGTGTGTGGGGGGGGGGGGTACTTGCAGACTGGTTTTTATCCTTTTGAATCTTCTTTAGGTTGGGGTGTTTATCATGCCTTTGTCTGCTCTATTGAACATTTGTTTGAACCAAAATTTTGAACTTGATTTCACACTTTTCATTGTGCAATTTAATGTTTAACTTGTTATTTTTGGAACACTATTTAAAATATTTGGTATTGAATTAATTGATAATGCATGTCTTTGGGTAATGAACCTACTATAAGTAATTATTGTGGTATACACTTTCTGTGGACTTTAATGAGACCCTTAACATGTCATAAAACTACTCAATTGAAAATTTGTTTTGAACTATAGTTGTTGAATTTTTCTTCTCCGCATTTTAATTTATATTTGGGGAAAATTTTGAGTTTTAAGTATGGGGTGGGGGTAAATTATTAATTGAACTTAACTATGTTTAATGAAAATCCCATCAAGTCCCACTGATACCTTAAACATTTTTTAAATATGGTTAATTTTGTTTAAAATTTTTAACACAATTTAGGTTGTACACTGTACTCAAATGGTTCTTGCCTTAGTATGATGCTTGATTGGTAGATAATATTTTCTTTGGATTTTAAATCTATGAGGGTGAATGATTGTTGAGTGAATATACTTAGTGATTTAATGAAAATTTGGTTTAGGGACTACTTTTGGGAGTGATATTGTAACACCCCGAGATTTTATGAAAAATATTCTTTTTAATTTCATTAATGTCTTGTGTTGTACGCTACACCAAAAGGATCTTGCACAACATGCATCCTTGACTTTCCTTTCATTACACGCAATCACGACCTTCCTTGATAGCGTGTGTAGTACGCAATACCGAGTTTTACTAAACAACGATATGCTGTTAAAATATTATTAAAACTAGCCGTTATGAATAGTAATAACCCCTTTTTGAAAATTTGTAAATTCTATTTTTCAAAATGGACTTCATTTTCGGATTCGGAATATCGAAATTAGCTTAGGGTGAAATTTTGGTACTTTTCAGATAACTTTCATATTCTGATGAATAGTGAAAATTACTAAATTTTAATTAAAAACAACTTTTTTAATAGAAATAATTAATAGTGATAAATTATTAATTTTAGTGGTTTTAAAGTATATTTAGAATATATTTTTACAATTTAATACAATGTTGGTCATTGGATGTAATTTCACATTTAAACTAGTTATAAACTAGTGTCAACCTTTTGATAGTTATTATCTCTTAAAAACACGCTATTTGTTTTGACGACGAGAATTAATTTTTAAATTAGTTAATGCAACTGATATGTTTTGAATTTGGTAAAATAGACATCATTTTTGAGTTCATAATATCAAATATAGCTTAGGCCTAATTTTTGGTATTTTTCTGAAAACTTTCAATTTTCGATGAATAGTGAAACCACTAAGTGGTAGTTAAAAAAACTGAATTTTTCATAAAACTTAATTTTACCGCTTCTGTGAATGGAATTTCGAAAATCCGAGAGACACGGTTAATATCAAGGACTAAAATGTGGTTCAATGAGATGAAAATAATTTTTGGTGAATAGTAACTTTTTACTTTTATTTACCACGGTTAAAAGTAAATAGGGTAATTAAGGGTAGAAATGATATTATTATTACCCTAACACATGTCCTAATTCTATTGGACAAGCGTAATTCGACCAAAAACAAACTTAGGAATAAAATATGACCATTTAGGCCCACTTGGATTAGATTAGGACATTTATTATTAATTTATTTAAAGAAGGGTTAAAAGAGTTAAAATCAAAGTTTATTTACTACAACATTTTTAATATGGGGTTATACATAAGATAAATTCGACTATAAATATTAATTAGAAAGATAAAAATATTTCTTACATAATGGTATTTTATTTGTAATTTTTAGACATTAAATAATTTAATTTATTTATGACACAATGATGATGCAGTAATTATCTTATAAATGAAATATTGACATAATTGATGTTATAAACACCAAAATAAATGTAATTTGAGACTTTTTATGAATTCCAATAATTTTCTAAGTTACTATGATATATTAGTGTTGATTTAATAAACTTGGTTCGAACATATAATTCTGTTATGACTTTCACAAAAATCATATATCAAATAGTGTCAAAATTGACACAAAATAGTTTTTAAATCAAATATTATATTATTAATTGTTATTTTATTCCTAAAAATCTAAGGTTCGGAAAAATGACTTAGATAAGGATATATATATTAATAATAAATAATTTGGGGTTCGTTTGGCATGTTATAGTAAGTGTATTAACCATAGAGTGTAAGAAAACAAAAAGACACGGTAAAAGTTAAATTATTTAACTTAGAGTTAAATCTAATTGATAAGGTTAAAATAATAACCTAAACTTGTCTAAATCCTATTGGTTGATAGGATTTCGACCCATATCCACTTTATCTTCTAAATAAGACCCTTTGGAACCATTATAAACCGATTTTGACTTTAATATAAAATAATATTTTGAGATATTCCTAAGGTGCCCCTCTCCTCCCTTATAAAAGGACACCTCCTCCCTCTCTTCCTCACACAACTTTGAGCATTCAAGCTCGGCCAAACCCTGCCAAAATCTCTTCTCCACTTCCCTAGTATCATCCTAGAGGTCCTGGGCTTCTTCAAATACCATCCTTAGTTCTTTAAGTGAAGGTTAAGAAAAGGCGCGTCAAAAAGAGGTAATTTCCATTACCGATTTTTTTCAATTTCTTTCTTCTTAAACTTATTCTTCTTGAGTTGTTTCATGATAAAGTAATAACATAAGTATTTCATATATACTTATATGTTATTATAAATATGAAACAACTCTAATTAACCTTCTATCCATCCTACGAAAAAAGGAAATCACCGCGCGTGCGTACGTACGGAATACCGTCTCCACGACGCGATGAGGTTCATTCTCCATGTTAACCATTTAAGAATGATTATAAAGTATATATAATAAGTACTAATGAAATATATGAAATAATAATGATACTGTATTTGTGTAAATTTATATGTATGTCATCTACTTAATTCCATTCACTTCAATAAGGAAACGAAAATAGCGTTCATGCGTACATACGGACTACCGTCTCCATGAACGGTGTATTTCATTCCATTTATCGATATTATATATATATATATATATATATTCTGAATATATATTATATATAAATCATGTTTCACATTCTGGATATAAGTAATCATGATCCAAGTAATCATATTAATAATTACAAGTTAAAAACACGAACGAAAAATGAGACGATTTTACCCAAAACGCTACTTTAACATGAATTTACAAAAGAACAGGTAATATAAAGTCATAAGTGGACCATATATGATATAATAACAATGAATATGATTCTGGAATAAGTCAATAACATGAATTAAATCATTATACAGGAGGTTCAGACACTTACAAAGCAAGTCGGACCTAAGGTAAGGGAATATATCACAATCTCATTTTATTCGAGATTGTTTATACTTTGGTATTTAATGGGGGGTATTTTATCATCCACATCCATGTTTACTCAATATGTAATATTATTTCCATCCACCTACAATTTTTTTTAAAACCTATTTTACCCTTTGGTGAGTTTTTAGTAAATGATATGAAAGGAATCTTTTGTCGTTTTTCGTACGAGGTACTTTTTTGACTTTTCCGACAAAAGTACGCGAAGAATGTTTTTTTAACTTATACGGCATGAATGAATTTTTAAAACATTATTTCCAAGAAGCTTCCTTTACAAGTTTTCAAGTTTATTTTTAATCAACTTCTTTTAGTTTAAAGTTTTATGACATGTTAAGAAAAGAAAAATGTTTTTAAAGAAGAAAGGATATTTTCCTCAAGAATTCATTTCAAGCGTTTTATCAAAATTATCTTCCATCTAAGACAATAAAGAGTTCTGTTTTTATCCCTATTATTACATTGATTTGATTATGTTGTGATGAATTATTTTTATGAATTCCTTTATCTTATCTGAATTGTTTTATGATGTCACGATGTTTAAGATTCCCATTTTTATTACATGGGTTATGCAATAATGTATGATTTAAGATTTTGTGGCACACATAAGAATGGTATCATTATGAGATGGGCGGGACCTATATCTCCCTCCAATGCATTGGGTAAAAATTTTATATCTCATGAGATAGACATGGCTGGAATGGTAGGTTATACCGGTTCAGTGAAACAGGACTGAAACGAGGGTTACTCGATTCAGAAAGGGACTTTGTCCACTAAGATAGTCTTGGAAATGAGTCTTGACTAACAAGAAATGATTCTCTATGATTATGTGTGAATGCCACAAAGTTTCATGTTTTAAGTTATGATTATTGTGATTACATTTCACTTCCATGATTTATCCCATGTTATGAAATTATGCTCTCTTTTGCAGGTTAAGATTTACAAAATGTTATGTTCTTATGAATATGATGTGATTGATATTTCTTTTGTTTACCCTTACTGAGCATTTGAGCTCACCCTTTTATGTTTTCTTTTCCCCAGGATATAAAGAAAGGTTTTAGGTAAAAAAAAGGGAAGATCTTTATGGGAGATGTTGAAGATCTTTCACCACGATTAGAAGATTATATTCCGAGTTTCCAAAGACACTAAACTATTACGGTCCTTGTGTGTGTGTTTTTTTTAATGACTAAGTATTCCGCAAAATTAATGTAATGTACATGTACGTCAGGCTCCGGGTCTCTACAGTTGGTATCAGAGGAAAGGTTTAGTCAACCTTTGGAAACTAGGATGCGAGAACTTTAGTGAGATCCCTAGAGATATTTCTAAGGTGTGTCTAGGGATGTCTCTAAGGTTAAGTATACATATAGGTTATAGTACTATAATTACTCTAACGATCATAGAATTAAACCTAAGATGTTAGATATTGAAGGTACTACCCCTTTATTATGTTGTTTTCCCTAGCATGATTTTTGCCTCTCACACTATTCTTTTTGGGTTTTAGACGATGGCTGGAACCTGAAGGAACCGTGTTGATCAATGCAATGGACAATGCAATGATTGCCCTCCTGAACAAACAAATGTTATAGGAGATGGAGTGCAAAATCTTATTGCTATACTTACACAAGCTATGAATCATTCTGGACTTCCAAATGAACAGAGAAGGGAACAATATTCTATTGAGTCCTTCATGAGGCAACGCCCACCTTCTTTCAATGGGTCTTCCGATCCACTTGTTGCTGAACAATGGATCAGTACCACTGAAAAGATATTTTCAGTTCTTCAATGTTCTGAACATGATAAAGTCATCTTAGCAGTATATCGTTTGGAAGGTGAAGCTGATCAATGGTGTAATCTTATCAAGAATACGAGTCCAAGAGATGAAATTGAGTCCATGGAATGGGACGAGTTCAAGAACATGTTTTTCAGTAAGTACTTCCCTCGTATTCTTCGAACAAAGATGGAAAAGGAGTTTCTTGAACTGAAGCAGAAGGATGATGAATCTGTTGGTATATACGAAGCGAATTTTACAAGACTTGCAAGGTATGCATCTGGCATTATCATCCAACCTGAAAGTAAAGTTGATCTATTTTTTAGTGGCTTAAAACCAAGTCTTTGAAGGGCATTAGCTATAAGAGACTTCAGTAGCTATGAAGAAATTGTGCGTTGTGCTATCAAGGTATAAATGGAAGTTGGTGTTACATATCCATCTCATGGTTTTGACAAGAAACAAAAAATGGAGTTCAAGGAGAAATCTCATAATAATGGTGAAAAGAAGATGAATGTTTCCTTATGCACAAAGTGTGGAAAGAAGCATGGTGGAGATTGTCTTAAAGGGACTAGAAAATGTTTTAAGTGTTGAAAAGAAGGTCATCGAGCAGCTGAGTGTCGAAGTAATGGAAAAAGGGTTTCTAATGATGTGAATAAAGCAAACACTACAGAGAACGCAACACCAACACTTCAATGCTTCAAGTGCAAGGAAATGGGGCATTATGCTAATAAATTCCCTAATCCAAGGGCTAGTGATGATCGACATGAGCAATCGCTTAAGGCAAAGGATAAAGGGAAGTCACATGCGATCACTATTGGCGATGTTGAATATGACAACGATGTGGTGGAATGATTAAGTGCTTATGTAATGGGATTCCAAAATAATGTTGTATCATGGAGTATTGGAATATTTATGTATTGGTCTAATGTGGTATTCAAAGTGATTGGGATATTTTTGGAAATAAGACGATATGCGCATAATGAAGGGAAAATGAGAAAATGAAATGTTTAACAGTATTCATGAGCTCATGATTGATATAAGGACTAAGTGATATCATGGTTTGATTATAAAGAATTTTGAGGATTTTGGTATGTGGAAAGTGTTAACGTTTAACTGTATTCATGTTTTCACTAAGGTTCAATGGGTATTCAAGAGAATACATGATTAAGGAATTTGAATCTTTAGAATGTGACCAAAAAGACATATCTTATGATATATGGGGAACAACGATGGTATTAAATCTCTGGTAATCTTTTTCACTATATTATGAGAGTGGACTGCAGTATTATGGGTAAGCCTAAAGATTGGAATGGATTATGTTGGACATAAGTTAGTATTGTTTAAGGATAGAAGTTTTTTTTCGATATTATTGATGGGATGTTATAGTTTTAGAAAAAGGACAACCTGCAGGACGGGCGACAGCCCATCGCGTCGGACAAGGCTGTGGGAATCGAACCCACAACCGAAATGCGACTGGCCTTTATCGCCTACCACTGGCCTACAGGAAGTCCCTATTTAGTAGAAACTAGTTTTATTTTATTAAGCGGTATGATATATGAAGTATAAGTTCATTTTTGGAACCATATACGATTAATCTAACCATAATATGAACTTATAACTTTTCAAACCTTTTGTTTGAGACAGATGGAATGACCCATCATTCTATTACATGATCTGCTAACACATCACGAATGACAAATTCAACTTCATTTCTTTAAGAGGTGAAGTGGAAATTTTCCAAAGAACGACCAACGGTGAGACTATACCGAAATCACGAAAGTATTTCTTCTAATTCCAATTTCATCAACTTTAGGGAAACAATCTTGAAAACCAAAAATGTCATCCTAGTGATCTTATATCTGATTAATCAGATGGTACCTTAGATCGTCACAAATTTATGGATTTGTGATTGTTGGCTTTTCTATAGCCATGTTCTCTACCACTCTCCATCAGAACATGATGATTAGATTTTTCTTCCATATCCATATTTTCACCTATGTGGAAACCCAGTGACTAGTTTATTTGGGTAATCGTTACATTTCATACTTCAGTTTTTGAATCCATGTTTTGGTATTCCTTTTTACGATGTGGGTTTCTATCAAAGAAAATTTTGAATAGTAAGACATTTATAACCCCGACGAATTTCGAGGGCGAAATTCATTTTAAGGGGGGTAGAATGTAACACCCCGAGATTTTATGAAAAATATTCTTTTTAATTTCATTAATGTCTTGTGTTGTACGCTACACCAAAAGGATCTTGCACAACATGCATCCTTGACTTTCCTTTCATTACACGCAATCACGACCTTCCTTGATAGCGTGTGTAGTACGCAATACCGAGTTTTACTAAACAACGATATGCTGTTAAAATATTATTAAAACTAGCCGTTATGAATAGTAATAACCCCTTTTTGAAATTTTTTAAATTCTATTTTTCAAAATGGACTTCATTTTCGGATTCGGAATATCGAAATTAGCTTAGGGTGAAATTTTGGTACTTTTCGGATAACTTTCATATTCTGATGAATAGTGAAAATTAGTAAATTTTAATTAAAAATAACTTTTTTAATAGAAATAATTAATAGTGATAAATTATTAATTTGAGTGGTTTTAAAGTATATTTAGAATATATTTTTACAATTTAATACAATGTTGTTCATTGGATGTAATTTCACATTTAAACTAGTTATAAACTAGTGTCAATCTTTTGATAGTTATTATCTCTTAAAAACACGCTATTTGTTTTGACGACGAGAATTAATTTTTAAATTAGTTAATGCAACTGATATGTTTTGAATTTGGTAAAATAGACATCATTTTTTAGTTCATAATATCAAATATAGCTTAGGCCTAATTTTTGGTATTTTTCTGAAAACTTTCAATTTTTGATGAATAGTGAAACCACTAAGTGGTAGTTAAAAAAACAGAATTTTTCATAAAACTTAATTTTACCGCTTCTGTGAATGGAATTTCAAAAATCCGAGAGACACGGTTAATATCAAGGACTAAAATTTGGTTCAATGAGATGAAAATAATTTTTGGTGAATAGTAACTTTTTACTTTTATTTACCACGGTTAAAAGTAAATAGGGTAATTAAGGGTAGAAATGATATTATTATTACCCTAACACATGTCCTAATTCTATTGGACAAGTGTAATTCGACCAAAAACAAACTTAGGAATAAAATATGACCATTTAGGCCAACTTGGATTAGATTAGGACATTTATTATTAATTTATTTAAAGAAGGGTTAAAAGAGTTAAAATCAAAGTTTATTTACTACAACATTTTTAATATGGGGTTATACATAAGATAAATTCGACTATAAATATTAATTAGAAAGATAAAAAGATTTCATACATAATGGTATTTTATTTGTAATTTTTAGACATTAAATAATTTAATTTATTTATGACACAATGATGATGCAGTAATTATCTTATTAATGAAATATTAACATAATTGATGTTATAAACACCAAAATAAATGTAATTTGAGACTTTTTATGAATTACACTAATTTTATAAGTTACTATGATATATTAGTGTTGATTTAATCAACTTGTTTCGAACATATAACTCTGTTATGACTTTCACAAAAATCATATATCAAATAGTGTCAAAATTGACACAAAATAGTTTGTAAATCAAATATTATATTATTAATTGTTATTTTATTCCTAAAAATCTAAGGTTCGGCCAAATGACTTAGATAAGGATATATATATTAATAATAAATAATTTGGGGTTCGTTTGGCATGTTATAGTAAGTGTATTAACCATAGACTGTAAGAAAACAAAAAGACACGGTAAAAGTTAAATTATTTAACTTAGAGTTAAATCTAATTGATAAGGTTAAATTAATAACCTAAACTTGTCTAAATCCTATTGGTTGATAGGATTTCGACCCATCTCCACTTTAGCTTTGAAATAAGACCCTTTGGAACCATTATAAACCGATTTTTACTTTAATATAAAATAATATTTTGAAATATTCCTAAGGTGCCCCTCTCCTCCCTTATAAAAGGACACCTCCTCCCTCTCTTCCTCACACAACTTTGAGCATTCAAGCTCGTCCAACCCCTGCCAAAATCTCTTCTCCACTTCTCTAGTATCATTTTAGAGGTCCTGGTCTTCTTCAAATACCATCCTTAGTTCTTTAAGTGGAGGTTAAGAAAAGGCGCGTCAAAAAGAGGTAATTTCCATTACCGATCTTTTTCAATTTCTTTCTTCTTAAACTTATTCTTCTTGAGTTGTTTCATGATAAAGTAATAACATAAGTATTTCATATATACTGATATGTTATTATAAATATGAAACAACTCTAATTAACCTTCTATCCATCCTACGGAAAAAGGAAATCACCGCGCGTGCGTACGTACGGAATACCGTCTCCACGACGCGATGAGATTCATTCTCCATGTTAACCATTTAAGAATGATTATAAAGTATATATAATAAGTACTAATGAAATATATGACATAATAATGATACTTTATTTGTGTAAATTTATATGTATGTCATCTACTTAATTCCATTCACTTCAATAAGGAAACGAAAACAGCGTTCATGCGTACGTACGGACTACCGTCTCCATGAACGGTGTATTTCATTCCATTTATCGATATTATATATATATATATATATATATATATATATATATATATTCTGAATATATATTATATATAAATCATGTTTTACATTCTGGATATAAGTAATCATGATCCAAGTAATCATATTAATAATTACAAGTTAAAAACACGAACGACAAATGAGACGATTTTACCCAAAACGCTACTTTAACATGAATTTACAAAAGAACAGGTAATATAAAGTCATAAGTGGACCATATATGATAAAATAACAATGAATATGATTCTGAAATAAGTCAATAACATGATTTAAATCATTATACAGGAGGTTCGGACACTTACAAAGCAAGTCGGACCTAAGGTAAGGGAATATATCACAATCTCATTTTATTCGAGATTGTTTATACTTTGGTATTTACTCGGGTGTATTTTATCATCCACATCCATGTTTCCTCAATATGTAATATTATTTACATCCACCTACAATTTTTTTTAAAACCTATTTTACCCTTTGTTGAGTTTTTAGTAAATGATATGAAAGGAATCTTTTGTCGTTTTTCGTACGAGGTACTTTTTTGACTTTTCCGACAAAAGTACGCGAAGAATGTTTTTTAACTTATACGGAATGAATGGATTTTTAAAACATTATTTCCAAGAAGCTTCCTTTACAAGTTTTCAAGTTTATTTTTAATCAACTTCTTTTAGTTTAAAGTTTTATGACATGTTAAGAAAAGAAAAATGTTTTTAAAGAAGAAAGGATATTTTCCTCAGGAATTCATTTCAAGTGTTTTATCAAAATTATCTTCCATCTAAGATAATAAAGGGTTCTGTTTTTATCTCTATTATTACATTGATTTGATTATGTTGTGATGGAATTATTTTTATGAATTCCTTTATCTTATATGAATTGTTTTATGATGTCACGATGTTTAAGATTCCCATTTTTATTACATGGGTTATGCAATGATGTATGATTTAAGATTTTGTGGCACACATAAGAATGGTATCATTATGAGATGGGTGGGACCTATATCTCCCTCCAATGCATTGGGTAAAAATTTTATATCTCATGAGATAGACATGGCTGGAATGGTAGGTTATACCGGTTCAGTGAAACAGGACTGAAACGAGGGTTACTCGATTCAGAAAGGGACTTTGTCCACTAAGATAGTCTTGGAAATGAGTATTGACTAACAAGAAATGATTCTCTATGATTATGTCTGAATGCCACAAAGTTTCATGTTTTAAGTTATGATTATTGTGATTACATTTCACTGCCATGATTTATCCCATGTTATGAAATTATGCTCTCTTTTGCAGGTTAAGATTTCCAAAATGTTATGTTCTTATGAATATGATGTGATTGATATTTCTTTTGTTTACCCTTACTGAGCATTTGAGCTCACCTTTTATGTTTTCTTTTCCCCAGGATATAAAGAAAGGTTTTAGGTAAAAAAAAGGGAAGATCTTTATGGGAGATGTTGAAGATCTTTCACCACGATTAGAAGATTATATTCCGAGTTTCCAAAGACACTAAACTATTACGGTCCTTGTGTGTGTGTTTTTTGTAATGACTAAGTATTCCGCAAAATTAATGTAATGTACATGTACGTAAGGCTCCGGGTCTCTACAGATATGGGTAACATTTTTGAGGAATTGTGATCATATCCTTAGAAACTAGAAATTTGAACTCTTTCCTAGGGGACACATATTTCTTTAAATTATAAATGTATCACCTTAGTGAGCCAATATAAATGCTTTTCATATAGGTCTTTTTAAACTAGAGTAATTTTTGAATTTGGGATCCCACGATGAATCTCTAATACCCTAGATGATGGGTGTGTTTTTGTTTACTATAATCCCTCCGTACACTTTGAATAAGTTAATTTTAATAATGATTAGAACATGATACATGGCTTGGAAAAAATTGAATAAAGTGTGTAGGGTAAACAATGAGTTCATTAAAGTGAGGAGAATGATGAATGCCAGATAAAGAAGGGGACAATTGGTTTGTGTGGAACTATTTAGGTTGTATCAATATGGTGATTCAAAAAAAATATTATTATTTATTTTTGTAACCTAGGTGATTAGTCAAAGTATAAAGTTATTTTGGTTAAGTTTTTAATTCCACATTTATTTAACATGTTGTCACTCTTGAACTTAGAACTTAAGTTTGTATTTAAATGAGTCATTATACACATTCATATATGAGGCATGACATCTTCATTGATAGATGACTATTTTCTCTTTTGATTAACTTTGAGTATTTGATTTAAGGTAAGAATTAATTTGAAGACATATTTTGAAAAGCCTATTACATAGTTTTTTAGCCGTCTGTTTTAAAGTGTTAGGCATGTTATATTTTTAGCTGAACTTCTATTTATCGATGATTTAATAAAACATGGTTTTGTTTGAGTACAAGAATTGTTTAAATGTGGGGTAATTTGACGTGGTCTTAATTTTACATAGTTTGCCACATCATTTTATTTAATTTTTAATGATATAATTAATTTTTTTAAACTTTTTTCTAAATAATTTCTCTTGTATTTTTATAATTATATTTATTAATTAATAAAATTTTATAATTAATTACGTGTTTTTAGACATTAAAATAATTAATTTATACTTATTAATTTTTCTAGAAAGATAATTTATTAAATAGTTTGGCTCTTTCAATATGGATGATAGATAATTTATCTTTTTGTGTTTAATTTTAACTTTCTATCTCTTAATCTTGAATAATTAAAATAAATTAACTCTATTAATTTTTTTCATTCTAATAGATTTGATTGAATCCTTTAAATTTACTTTAATAAGTTATAATTAATAGTTAAAATATTCAATCTAATAACTAAGTTAGCTTTTATTATAACTTAATAATTTAAGTTTTGATTTAAATGAAATAATTTTTATAACTTGTTAGTTAGTTAATTAATTAATTAATTTATATCATCCAAACCTTTAGTGTTTTAAATTTCATGTTTGAAGTTTAAAATAAATTAAGTCACTCACATTTTTTTTGTCTTTCAGTCTCATTTAAAGTGGCTTGTCTCACTGATAGGTCCATTCCATTGTGTCACTGACACACACTCACATGCAATTCAAAACACATACTTTTAATTTTATTTGATTTCATTTATTAAAATTTAATCATTTTAAGTTATTGATTTAAATCAATTTTATAATCTAGCATCAAATTAGTGAGTTTTCTCTGTGTAATACGTTAAAGATAGTTGGTAAATCAATTTTAGTTTGTCATTCAATAGTTAATTTTTTTAATTTTGTTAATTTCATTTTTTATTTTTATTGAATCAGTTTTTAATTTTTATTAACTTTTTATTGTTATATTTTTTTAGTTAATATTTTATTTATTTTGTTTAAAATTTTGTGTCACTGAAAATACATTTTTATCTTCTATCGAAAGTTATTTTTTAGGTGCTACTAACAGTTCTTTTTTCCCTACTACCGACTCTGCATCAGTGTCGGTTTCTTCAACCCACACCCTCACACTGATGCCGCCTCCTCACCCTTCCATCCATATACCGAAATTTCCTCACATTTCTCACCCCTGTCAGGTTTGCTCCCACCGACGACCCTACCTGGTAACTCATCTCACTAATGATGCATACCTCGTACCACCAATATCTCCTTGCTACTGACACACATTCCTTAATCTCACTAACACCGACACCCTTGCCCTACTTTGCCTTGATTTGTTTTGGCAGCTCGAGCATCTCACCATTGCCTCACTCTGTCACAAACTTCAATCAAAGAGCATATCCAAAATCATATAAGCATGATGGAAACATATAGGAAGAACCAAATCAAGATCATCACAAGTTATTAAGATGGTTTCAGATCTGGGGACATCAAACCCTACTTTCTGCCACTACTAATTGATGTGTCTGAAGCTTGATATGTCTTGCCTCTGGCCTAAGAAACCCACCACCCATGATCTGGACCACTGTGAATCTGAACCCAAAACCATTTCTGAAGTCAAGACTGAGCTACTTTTCATTTGAGTTCCACCCTGTGCACCATGTGAAGGTCGATGCCACCGCTACTGTGGGATTCTGAGGAGGAAGCATCGATCTTGACCCACGATGCCGGGTTGAAGAAAGAGTTGCACTTTGGGGAAGAGGGTCATGGCCGTATTGAAGGGAAGCCACCGTCTGAGAAGGAATCCGCTGAAACCCTGCCTCCGCAGCCTGAAGAAGAACCCATCGAAACCCTTTCCCCCATACTCTATGGTGCTGAACAGAGGAGATAATGGTGGAGAAGAAAATAAATAAATTTAAAATAAAAATTAAATAAAAACTTAATTTAAATAAATTATAAAACTAAAATATTATATATTTATAAATTAAAATAAAGTAACTTAATCAACTAATTTTAAAATAAAAATCATTAATAATAATAATTAAATTAATATTATTTAGTAACTAAAATAAACTTTAATAATAATATTTAATTAAATTAATAAATTACTTAATTAAATAACAACAATAATTAAATAAAATATATAATTAATAAAACTTTTTAAACTTAAATTTTTATAATAATTAATTATCAACTAAATTGATCAACTAAATAATACTTTAACATTTAATTAATTTTTATAACATAACTTTTATAATAAAATAATAATAATTATGATAATAAATTATTAGATAAAATAAGATAATCTTAATTAAAAATAATTTAATTTAAAAATATAATAAATATTATTAATAATACTAATAAAATAACTCAATAAATAATATTAAATTAAAAACTTAATAAAATTATTAAAGAATTTATAATAAATTAATAACAATAATAATAAATATTTAATTTTTCTTCATGTTTTTATCTATTTTGTTTTGTTCTTTCCTGTACAGTTTCATACGCAAGATGGAATCATGTCTAGGTTCACTTAAATAACTCACAGGGAGTTAGTTATGAGGAAATTTATAAAACTACATGTGATGCACCAAAGTATACACGTGTGTGAGAAAGCAGTGAAGAATCAAACTAAGTTGGTAGGGGACATGCAGTGACTTGCAGAAAATGACAGAGATTTTAAAAAGGAGAAAAAGAGAGCATCATTGAGGAGTAGAACCATTCACTTACGATTCATCTCTCGAAGAATGACAAACTAGAACTTGGGAGAAGATCCTAGAGAACTTCTTCTTGGAGATCTGAGGACTAGTAGTGCAAAATCATAGTATCTAAGGGAGTTCTATATCTTTTATTTTTCTTCTCAATTCCATATATTGTAATCGAATGTTTTCAATTTAATTAATAAACATGATAATTAGCTAAACATTTTTAGTTCAGGAAAAATTTCTAATTCTAATAGTTATCTCTTATCTCTATTTTCATTTTTCATTTTAATGCATTAAAAATTGATCAGTGAGATAAATTATTAATTCATTCAATTGCATCATGCCTCTAGCATTATATTTTCCATTCCACGATCGTTCAGTGAGAATGACCATGGATACATTTTGAAAAAACATTAAATTCAAAATGAAAACTTCAAATCCAAATTTTGCAGTTGAACCTTTCTTGGAATGGAAAACTCCAATATTGGTCAACCTAAGCGACTTATCGCCTAGAGAGGGAAATAAGTTATCCTTTTTCAGTGATTTTTTTGGTAATAATTTTTGTGAAAAGCTAATATTTTAAACTAGTAGAATAGAGTTTTCCCTGGGCAATTCATTCTGATTGTTCATCTATCAACATTCTATCTTTCTATTGCTTATTGTTTTTAAAGTATTTATTATTTCATCATTGTTTAGTTAAAACATAGTTTACTTAGAACAAAATATATAAAAAATATAAAAGTTAAAAAAATAATTTTACTCTACTGCTAATAATAGTGGGGTGTTTTCAAAGTTTTTTTATAGAAAATTGATAGTTCAACCTTCCCGGTGGGTTCAACCCTTCTCACCATATATACAGTAGTAGTAGGAAATCATAAATTTAAATTTTTTCCCAATTTCAATGACATTTGGGCATCATTAGACAAAACATGCATCCAAACCATGTAAACTTCCCAGAAAAGGGTGCAAAGTTTGGATATGGTTAAACAAACTATGTAACCTAACCATGTGACTTTTACAACAACTTAGAAACAGGTTAACAGTTGGCGTATAGTTAGTACTGACCATGTAACTATCCCCAAGATACCATGAGATGAGATTTTAATGTCCCAAAATTTATAATTAAAATTGCTAAACCCCATTTTTAACCCCAAATTTATCCCACTCAAAACTAATTCAATCCTTTCAATTTTTAGAGTCCTCTAAAGGTGTTTTGGACCTCACAACCTCATCTATTGGGGAATCTAAGTGCTAATCTATGTAATGATCCTCTTCTAGTAATTTCTTCTCCTCTCAGCCTTTGATCACTCTTCTTATTTTGATTCATTCTTCTTAGAGGTTATGATGGACTTGTATTCCATTTAATCATGGTTGATTTATGTTGAATTGTGGATCTAGGGTCTTTTCTCTCTACTCTTTAGACCCCTCTTCCTAGATTTTTTGATCACCATCGGAGGCAACACATATCATATTTGTTACGATTGGATCTCAAATATTACAAGTTGATATTTCTATGATTTTACTTCTCTTTTTCATTCATTATTACATAGAATTTATAGATATTTAGCTCATTCCAAGACATGTCCTATAATTTTTGATATTGAATTGCCTTGTGAAATCCTTTTTCATCATATTTTAAATAAATTGAACATAGGATGGGTTCCTTGTCATGGTTTTATAAATTAATGAATTCTATATTTATTTTTAATACCCTTTAAAAGAGTTTTTCATGCTTACCTTCTGGAAAGTGATGGAATAATCCTGGTTTGATTTCTAAAGTGAATTTTTTTGACTTTTATGAAATGGGTTAAAATATGTGATGATTTCCTTATATTTTTAAATGCTTCAATTTGGGAAATGAAAAAGAACACTATTTGAATGATATTGCCCTTATTTTGAAATGGGTGTTCTTGGGTAATTTTAAATCAGTGATTTATTCACATGGAAATAGGTTGTAAACCTATGTTATAAATTGACCTTAATCCTTTTCTAATTATGAAACATCCTTGAATTCCTTTAGGCTGTTCTGAAAGAAATGATTGTTTTAAAGGTCTATTTGGAATTACCATGTTTGTTTGTGAACATAAGTGGGTACAATTACCCATTTCAAATTTTAAATTTTAAAAAGTTTTAGAATTTAATTGACGATGTTTGATGACCCAATTGGAACTTTATAATGATCCTCTCTTATAATAATCACTTAATTTAAATTTCTCGAATCTTATACTTTACATTGATTGGTGTTGAAAAAATGATTATCTACTTCGTGGGAGCTTAGGGGGTGAGAGTGAGATGTAATTTATAGGCATGTTACCATGATTGAAATGATGAAGGCATGATCCCATGATTGATATTAATAAAGATCCCTATTGTGGTCCTCATAAATTGATTATCTCACTCAGTTTTTTGACTGGTCATGGGAAACCTGGTAGTTAGATGACTTAACCTAGATATATTATTTTCTAGTAGAATCACACCCCATCTAGTGGATCCATATAGAACATGAAAGGTTCAAGCTCTGAACATACAGTCAAGAAAGCAGGTGTGTGTAGAACTGGTTTTCTTGAGACCCATGAGACTAGATGTAATCTCGGTGATCAGTAATTATGTATTTTGATTAGATTGAATATGAGGAACTCACTATTATATCTAGGTTATATCAATAATATATATATACATGGTACTTGATACATGAAAAAATTATTTGACACTAATTGGCACCAAATTTTACTTTTTTAATTGATTCCTACTCTTGATTGATCTGTTTATTGAAGTTATAAACCTTAAATCTATTGTATTGAAACTTGTATGTCTCTTGATATCGAGGGAATTTTATTAATTTTATTATCTTATATGACTATAGCTTTTGAAATGGTTTTCAAATATTTTAAAGAAAAGTTTTGGTTTTCAAATGATGAAATGGAATATTTTCCAACTTTTATTTAGTAAATGTTTTTGAAAAGTTAAAACTTACGATTTAAACCCAACTCTATTTTAAAATTATTTCTATGGATTTAATTTAATTTTTGAAATATAAATCCTTGTATTCAATTTATTATACTCCTATTTTAGCATATTTGAATTACCTTATAAAGTAACTTCATAGAATCTTTGGTAAAATCCTACTAAGCTCTGTAGCTCACACCTTGCTTATACTATTTGGTGTTTTCAGCCTTTATGATCTTATAGTAGGTGTCTATTATCTCATATTACTTTGTGGTTTCATTCTTGTGGACCTAGGGTGGGTGAATTGGGACATGGTGGGTGGTCATGGACCACCAAGAGATGAGTTTTGGTCATCATGTTCTTCTCTCAGTTTTTATAGAATCTATTTATACTATGATATGTATGTATCAATTCATTTATATGAATCTGTTTACACATTGTAATTTGATTATTATTTTCTATTTTGGTTAAAATTGTTCCCAAAGATTAATTCTGAATTCCTAGGTACTTGTCGCTGGCTTATGGAGACCGGGAACACTCTTCAGGTTAGTAGATAATAGACTTGGATGTCAATTTATATGGGATTCCAGACTGGTTCATTACAAATGGTATCATAGAAATTATTTACTTAAAAGGAAGTACATACACTTGAATTTTTTTATGTTATTTGGGATGAGTTATGGTAGAAAGGTGACTAGGGACATGTAAGAAATCAAGAGGTTTCTTATAAGCTGGTGTGTTATCACTACCTCTTCATGACGAGACTTGAGTTTCTAGGGAATGTGGGGAATTGGGTTTTTATTTTTTCTTATTGGTTTCTTGATTATAAATGAGATATAGATTCCCAATGAGACTATATTTTATTTGGGGAATATTTTACGAGTTTTGGAACCAAAACAGAAAGATAACCACATTCTCACTGTGTCATCACAGTCTGGTAAACTGTGAGGAATCAGTGTGACTAATTTGGAAATCTATCGAGGAATAGTTGTTATGATGGTGGGTGGTTTACCTTCCTATACTACCAAGACATGTATAGTTATAACCATGTTCTAAAGTTGACACCTTATCTGTTTTCTTCTAGGTGTCTTTACTAATGTGAGTTTAGTTAGTAAAAATATGTATGTGGTTTGTTTAATGACCTTTTTTTTTCATTTCATATTTAATCCTTTATTATTGATTTTAAATAATTTTGTGAAAACCAAATTTATGGATTAATTTTTTTTTTGTTGAGTGATTTGAAAAGTGTTTTAAATTATCAAAAGGCGTGTTCTTAGGAAATGTTTGGTTTGGAAATAATAATTTTTAAAAGGCTCTTGTGTGATGTTCTAAAGAATGTTTTAAGAAGAAATTTTGTTTTTTAATGGATTAAAAATGAGAATGTTTCTAGAAGTTGGAAAATGGAATTGATTTTTTTTGAAACTATGGAAAAATTTTACCAAGATTTTATGTTTTCAAGAAAATTGTAATGTTTTAAAAACTAGGAAATCCTGCGTGATTTAAAATCTATGATGCTGTGATAAAATTGGATTATGGATTCATTTAAAATATATTTTTCTATACGCGAGTTTTATTTGATGAATAAGTTAGTATACCTATGTTTTTTGATGTTTAGAAATGTCTCCTATAAATTCATTCAATAAAGATAGAAAGTTGGTCAAATGATTTGGTTCTTGGGGTAGTTTTTTGCATTTTACAGAAGAGGAATCTCACATTGATGACTCTACCCAAACATTGAATCAAGTGTTTAAGATGGAAAATTTCAAAAAATTAGACCCCATTTAGGACTTCTTGATTTGGCATCCACATTCTTATAAAGGTGAATGAGGTTCTCTTGAGTCAGTAAAGTGGATTGAAGAAGTTGATGTGATATTCAATTATCTCTAGACTCTTGATGATATGAAGGTCAAGTCTATCAACTCCTTAATTGAGGGGAATGTACAAGAGTGGTGGTAAGTTATGATTACCTTTTTTCTGCATGAAATAATGTCTTGGAAATTCAATTCAGTCTTTATTCGGTGGCAGTATCTGGAGAAAGTGAAGAAGGAGAAATTTACCGAGTTATTGGGTTTTAATCAAGATGAGAGATCAGTTGCAGATTATGCCAATCAATTCTCATTTTTGGTATGTTTCTTACCTAGGTTTGTTGGTAATGAATTTAATAAGGCTTTTTTTTGAGAAATGGTATTCACCCATAACTTGTAACCACCATGCCTACAGGCTATTTGACCTCTTATCCATAGATGCTTGAAAGGTACTTTTTATATGAAGTAAAGCAAGGAAAACAACAAGAAGGAAAGAATTCATCATTTATGGTTGATGAAGGATATTATTCTAAAGGAAATAATAAGAATTTTGTGTTATTCCAGTGTGGATCACTTGGTCATCATAATATGTTGTGTTCGAAATCTCAAAGAGTTTGTAAATGGTGTCACCATTTAGGTTACCTTAAGAGGTTCTGTAAGTTTGGAGACTGTAAAGGGATGTTTCAATCAGGGATCATTATCTCATGACTGCAGGGAATAATATTCTTCAATATAATAAGGATCTATCCATATACCTCAGAGTTAATCTTTTCACATAGTGGGGGGAGCTACTGGTGATGTTTGAGGTTGATCTAGCATGTTTTTTTCGATGTAGTAGTGGAACCATTTGAGTTTTCCTCATTTTGTATTGTCTTTTTTAGAAAACCATTATTTTATATATATTCTTGATTTGTTTTGGGATATTTGTGGATGATCACTTTTGACCTAGGTTATGACTATATGGATGGTTTGTTTTTTAATACCTATATGGCTGTGCCTTGTGGATGTCCACTCTTGAATGATTAACCTTCCTTTTGGAATGAATTTAGTTCCTTGATATTTGTTGTGCTTCTAGATATGGAGTATAATCTTGTTCTAAGAAACCTAGATAAATTTGGGGTTGTTGTTCTTCAAAATACCTTATGTTACTTTCCATGGATGTCTTATTATGGTCAGTGTTAGATACCTTTCATGTTGGATATTATTCATTAGTATCCTGTTGTTTTTTCTTGGTGGTTAGAGTTTAATTTTGATGTGATGTATGATCTACTTTGTGAGAGTTTATTGACCTATTGTACACTAACCGTTATGTTTTATCTCATTCTAGGTAGACTTTAATAGACCTTGGGAATGTACTCAGGTAACTATGATGATGTGAATCTTTGATGTACTAGAAACCTAGAGGGGATGTAGTGTGATTGAATGAGCTCATTAAGGGGCCAGGCTCGATGTTTAAAATCCTAAGATTCCATTGATTACTTACCCAGGGTATAATTCCTTGTCATATTTATTCCTTGATTATTAATGTTTGATCATAGACAGAATATGAGAGTCTTATTTTTTTATAGAAACCATGATTTGTTGGATTTTTTATTCTTTTAATGTTTTTGGATTTGGACCTTAGACGTTCTCCTTGGTGAGTGGTTTAAGTCTCTTCTCTGGATTATATGGATGTTCTTTTCTCATGTTACATAATTTTTATGAATCATTAAATGGTGGGGAGACCTATTCTAGGTATCTAGTATTTCTATAGTTTGAAATATTGTGATGATATTTGTGTGTTGATCTTGGATTTTCTTGTGATGTCATCCATTAGGGAAGTATTTATTATAGAATATAGACCATAAACCTCATAAGATGAGTAAAGGAGTTCTTCTTGTTTCATATTATTATATCTTTTAGACATGAATCTTTCTAGGGATAAAATGTTCTATTATGGGGAGGTTTTAACATCCCATGACTTTATTTTAGGTGTTTTGACCCATTGATTTGAGAATCCTTTCATTAGACATCTTTGTGTGTTGTTTCAGATGTATTTTTGAGTTTTTGAAGGTCTATAATCCTATTCATGGTTGGAACATGGTTTGAAAAACTATATAGCCAAACTATGGACCAGGTAGGGATGCAAAACTGGAACATGGTTAGAAAAAACATGCATCCAAACTGTGAAACCTATGCAATTTGTGAATGGTCAAACAAATCATGAAACATGTCCATGAAACATTTCCAACAACCCATAAAGTGACACACAGTTGGATCGTGATTAGTATGTGTGTCCATCCCCAGGAAACCCTATGGTGGGATTTTAATGCCCCAAAATTCTTAATTAAAACCCCAATACCCCCTTTTAACCCTAAACTTATCCCACTCAAACCTAATTAAATCCTTTAAATCCTGGTATCCCTATAGAGGCATTTTAGAACTCACAACCTCATCAATTAGTGGATCAAAGTGATGATCCTATTATGATAAGTTCTTCTCCTCTCAGTATTAAATATCTTTTATTCTTTTTATTCATTCTTCCTAGAGGTTATGATGGCCTTTTGTTCCATTAGATCATGGTTGATTATTATGGAATTGGGGATCTAGGGTCTTTTCTCTCTTCTCTCCATATCCCTCTTTCTAGATTTAGTGATTTCCATTGGAGGATACACATCTCAGATTTGTTAGGTTGGATCTTGGATTTCCAAGTATGTGTTTATATGATTTTCTTTTGCTTTTTAATTCATTTTTTCTTGATAATTTATAGATATGTGCCTCATTACGACACATTTTCTATAATTTTTGATCTTTATTTTCCTTGTGAAATTCTCCTTGATACTTTTTAAATAAATTGAACATGGCATGGGTTATTTCTCATGGTTTTATAAATTTATGAATGCTATATTTATTTTCAATACCCTTTCAAATAGTTTTTCATGGTCACATTTTGGAAAGTGAGTGCATAAGCCTAGTTCTATTTATAAAGTGAAATTATTTGACTTTTATAAAATGGGTTAAAATATGTGATGTTTTCTATAGAGTTTCTAATGCTTGAATGTGTGAAATGACCAAGAACCCTATTTGAATGATGTTACCCTTATTTTGAAATGGCTGTTTTTAGGTAATTATAAATGAGCAATTTATTCACATGGAAAAAGGGTGTAAACCCATGTTTTTAATTGACCATAATCTTTTTTAAAATTGTGAATATTATTTGAATGCATTTGGGATATTTTGAAATAAATTATTTTTTTAAAATCCCATTTGGTATTACCATGTTCGTTTGTGAAAGGGAGAAAATAAAAATACCCTTTTAAAATGTTTAATTTAAGAAAATATTTTGAATTGAGTTAATGATGTTTGACCACTAAGTTAGAACTTTATAATGATCCTCTCTTGTAATAATACCTTAATGTAACTTTATTGACTCTTATAATTCCAATTAATGGGTTTTTAAAAAATGGATTATTTACTTTGAGGGAGATCGAGGGTGAGAGTGAGATGTGATTTGAGGGAATGTTCCCATGATTGAAATGTTGTGGGCATGAGCCCATTATTCATTTTGATAATGATCCCCATTGTGATCCTCATAACTTAATTATCTCACTCATCTCTTTTGACTGGTCATGGGAACCTTGGTAGTTAAATGAGATTAACTAGATATAATTTTCTCTAGTGATATGACACCATATCTAGTGGATCCCTAGAGAACATGAAAGGTTAAGGATACAAATTCATGTTTAAAAAAGAGGTTGTGCCTGGAACATGTTTACTTGAGACCCATGAAACTAGATGTAAGCCTGATGACTAGTCATGATGTATTTTGATTAGATTTACTATGGTGAAATCACAATTGCATCTTGTTTATATCCATGACATCCATATACATGATATTTGATACCTAAAAATGTTCATTATCACTACTTGACAGTAGAGTTTTATTGCTTGATTGATTCCTACAACCGATTGATCTATTTATTGAAGTGATGCACCTTGAATTTATTGTATTGACTCTTGTATATCTCTTGATATCAGGTGCATGTTCTTAATTTTACCATATGATTTGACTCTATCTTGTGAAGTTGTTTTCAAATATTTTTAAGAAATGGTTTGGTTTTCAAATGATAAAATGGATTATTTTAAAAATTTGGTTTGGTAAATGATTTTGAAATGTTTGAAATTCTATTTTAAATTCATATTCATTGTAAAATTATTTTCATGGATTTACTTTCCTTTCTAAAATTTAAATCCTTTTACCCACTTCACTGTAATCCTATTTTAGAATATTTGAATTATCTTATGAATTAATTGCATAGATTATTTAGTGAAATATTACTGGGTTCTATAGCTCACACCCTTCATGTACCATTTTGTGTTTTCATCATTTATTCCAACACGCTGATATTTCATGAAATATATTTTTTTCAAATTAATTTAATCCTTTTTATATTTTTCAATTCACGCAACCTTGAAAATAGTTTTTTTACAAAGAAATATGTTTGGATTCCATTATATGTAACACCAATTTGATCATGCACTACACGCAACAGAAATTTTATCTTTCTCTACATGTGACACCGAGGTTATCTTATGTTACATTCAATAATGACTTTCCTTGATGGACTTCATAACACGAAAGATCGAGTTCTACCACATAATAATATATTATTTAAAATATTATTATTTAAGATAATAATATATAACCTATCTGTTAAATTGGTAGTTATGAATAGGATTAACCAAATTATGAAAACATATAGTTTAAATCATTGGTTACATATTAATTAGAAATTAATATAGATACCAAATGAATATAAAAGGGAATAATTTTATAAAAAAACTATTTTTATGCTCACAACGATGTTTTATCCTAATAAATCAAATTAGATAATATTATTGAACGGTATTAATGAAATTTATATATTATATATTCAACTAAATATTTTTTATATTTATCCAATATATTTTATAATCTTAAGATAATAACAAACCTAATTTTATGCATAAAAAAACTATATTTTCATAAAGGCACTTTTACCGCCTTTTAATGGAGAATGTATTTTAAATAAAATTTTTGGAAATTTTATAAATAATATATTTAAAAATAAACCTCATATTTAAAATATAAACATAAAAATTATCTTAGGGTGTTTTTTTGGTATTTTTCTATGGAGTTTCATTTTTAATGAATAGTGAAAAATACTTAGTTTTAATTCAAAAATACTTTTTTATCTGATTTATTTATAAGGATAAATTTTATTTTAAATTGGTTTTAAAGTTTAATTAGATCAAATTTTTATTAATTAATATAATTTAGGTCATTAGAATCAATTTCACCTTGAAATTTGATATAAAAACCTGGAAAATGTTTAAATTTTTTTTACTTTAAAATCTTGCATTTTCATCCAATCTACAGGATAAAATTTAAATTAATATATGCCAATTATATGATTTGAATTTTGAAAAATTGATTACATATTTTAAATCATCATAATTTATAACATCTAATAAGGTCAAATTTGTTTTTTACCCAAAATATTAGTAAAACTAATTAAAATTAATTACAACGATTAAGGTGAAATTAAGCTTAATGAGGGACTAAACCTTAAACTTAAGGCCCAAAACGACCTATAAAATTTTCCAAAATCAATTTTATAGAAATATTTCAACCCTATAATACCATTTATATAATTTTTTTTTCATTATTGGATCCAACTAAAATGAGAAAAATGTTGGTGGAATTCTTTTCCCAAAAATTTACATGAGTGCCACTCCTCCTCCACTATAAAAAGGCACTCACCCCTCCCACTTCCTCACACATCTCAAGAAATTTTTTTTCAACCAAGATCTGACAAAATGAATCCTAAAAATATCTATACTCATCTTATAAGCCTCTCATTTTATATAAATACATCCAAGAAATCCATTTGGTGCAAACCAAAAGAGTTACTCGAATAAGTGGTAACATTCTTCCTGAAACTCTTTAGTTTTATTTCTTTCTCCACTCCTTAAATTATCCTTATTCTGGGATTATATAAAAAAAATGTATCCTAAATATCCTGATATGTTTTTATAAAAATGGTTTGACCTTCAATTATTCAAACTTTCATCTAATGGGTAACAAACTTACCGTTTATGTGTACGATGAACAACCACCTCATGAAATGATGATTGTTCGTTCTTCTTTTACCGCCTTTAATGGTGAGAATTATGATAAAAAATATGTTTATATATAATATATTTTTTATTTATAATTTATTTATTCTTATTTAATTATTTTATAACACATAACTTCATACTTTAAATCTTGTGTAAATACGATAACATCGTTTGTGGACATGTGGACTACCAACTCCTCAAAGTGATGTGATTCATTCACAGTATACATGGAATGTATTAATTATGATGTAATTGAACTTATATGATATATATTATATATATAAATACATATATTTCATTTAATTTCTTTCTTTCAATACAAAAATAAAATGGAAACAATGTTCATGTGTACGTACGGCCTAACGTCTCCATGAACGGGGTATTCCATTTCATACTTCTATATTCTTTAAATTATTATAATACAAATATAATGAATATAAATGATATTTATATCATTTTTTATATTCTATAAATCCTTATATAAGTATTATAACCAATGATATGACAAATTAAGAAACATGCAAAAAAAAAAAGCGAATATTACCTGAAGCGTAACCTTAACATGGAATTTTTAACAAGCGGGTAATATAAAGTCATAATAAAACCATATATGGTATTATATATAATAATATGGTTATTTAAAATATTTATAATAAAATTATATTTATTATACAGGAGTTTTGAATGAGTACGATGAGAGTCAAGACACAAGGTAAGGGAATTTCATCTCATTTTTATATCCGTGAGATACATGCCATGTTCACCACTCTTTTATTTTATGTGGTGTATATACTTACCATGAATATATTATATGATTATTATTATTAAATTTATGGGTATTTAGATATCCATTAAATGATATTTATTTCATGGGGTTTATGTCTCAAAATTTACCAAATAGGTTAGATAGTTTTGTTATAATTTTCCATCATTGAGACACATGTTTTGTTATACACCTACATTATTTTTCAAGGTTTATATAATTCTATTTGAAATTATATATAATTAATCTTATTTTTTCTTGATATTTTAAGATTCATTTAATTTATTTTTCTTACATGGAGAGTATGATCCAAAGTTACCTTGTGGTAAGAGTTTAGTGAACCAATCTCATCATTTATCGGGGTTGTTTATGATTATGCTTCCTTTGATGAAATATTATGATCTATATCTCAAGAAAACTGATAAATTATATTATAATCTAGTTTTACATGACATATTAATGTATTAGTAATTTTTTTCACTCATTGGTACTTAAGATAACTAAGAATTATTTTATGGGAATCTGACTTTATTTCTCCTTTCATACGGATATCTGTATTCTTTCAAAATTGTATTTCTGAAAATGTTTTACAAAAATGTTTATATTTTAATATGATGTTTAAAGGAAATTTTTACCCATGAATTACCTTTTAGAAAATGGTCTTAAAAATGAATCTTCTTGTCATTTTATGATCAAGGTAATTTTCTAAAATTTTAAGGTACAAAAAGGAATTTTTAGCATGTATGAACTTACCTGCCGTCATGATCATAATTTACTTGAAGATTTATTTAATAGTTTAAAAGATTATATTTTTTAAAAAATAATTTTTTTCATAATATTCTATATTTTTTTAAGTGGATTTCAAATAAAACAGGGTTTCAAAAATGTTTTATGTTCAAAAAGTATTTTAATTGATTTTCCAAGCATCCTTTATATGTTTTCGAAAAGTTTATTTTCAAAGAAAAGGTTTTTTATGTTTTGAATATTTATTTATAAATTTTCCAAAATATTTTCTATAAAAGGGTTTTAATTTTTTTTCAATCTTCTTTTATAAGTTTTCAAAGTATTTTGAAAAAAACAATTTCAAAATATTTTCAAGGAAAAAGGTTTTCAAAATCATTTTAAGACATATTTCAATGTTTTCAAAAAAATTTCAAAGAAAATGGTTTTCAAAAAGTTTTATGTTTTAAAGATCCTTTTTCAAATAAGAAATTATATTTTCCTCAAGAAATGTTTTTAAAATATATTTGAAAATTATTTTCTATATAAGATGAAATCTGTTAATGGTAATCATTCCCTTATAGGAAGTGATCCAAAGGTTCTATTCATATTATTTATCTGAATGATTTATTTTTTTATGGAATGATGTTTATGAAACCCATTTCAAACCCATTTCTATTTCATGGGTTATATTTTTTTGAAACCATTTTCTCTTTAATGGATTATATACTTTTGAAACCCACTTATTTTCACGGGTTATTATTTTGATGGAATGATTATGAAACCTGTATATTTTCTCCATAGGTTATGAAATGATTAAATGTATATGATACCCATTTTATTTCATGGGTCATTATGTGGATGTTTATGATTTTTTTGGCACATGTATGTATGAATTCATTATGAGATGGGTGATACCTATGTTTCCCTCTAATGCATTAGGTAAAGATTTATGTCTCAGGAGATACACTAAGATGGTCTTAGGAGTGAACCTTGACTACTAAGATGGACATGGGAGTGAACCATGACTAACAAGATGGTATGTGGAGTGAAATCATACTAATAATATGGATATGGGAGTGAAGCATCACTACAAAGATGGTATGGAGAGTGAACCCATACTATAAAGATGGCCTTGGAAGCAATGCCTTGACTAATGTGGAAATAAGTTTATTTGCTTATGTGTCTTCCACAATTCCATGTCTTATTCCTATGTTATGATTTCATGGATTATGTTCTTTATTTCATTATTATTAATGTATTATGAACTTCCAATATTTATTCCATGATTCATATTTATGATCTTTGATATACAGGGTATGATCATATATTTTTTGGACTATGTTCTTATACCCTTATGCTCAAGATTATGTTTACGTATCTCCCTTATTTACCCATACTAAGCATATAAGATAACCCCTTTTTATGCTTCCTTACTTAGGTTATGAAGATATATTTTAGGAATGATATGTCTAATAGGGGTTATAGTATTGGAAAACCTAGTGGGAGATAATATAGCTCACTCGTGTACTAGTGTTTACATTTACACGTTTCCAAAGGAACAAAACTAATACGATATTTAGGTGTATGTTTTTGTAATGTATTAAGTATTATGAAAAAGTGATGTGATGTCTATTTACATTAATATTGGGGTTCTATAGTTGGTTTCATAGTGAAGGTTTAGTCAACCTTTAGAAACTAGGATGAGAAAAATTTAGTGATATCCCTAGGAATATTTCTAAGGATATGTCTAGGTATGTCTTTAAAGATAAGTTTAAGGACAAGGAAAGGTATAGGAATTGTAAAGACCCGAAAATTTCAAGGAAAATTTTTTCTTAATTTTATTTGGAATTTTAAAAGAACGCAGTTTCTGACGGTGCCTAATTCTGAGGCCCGGTGTGCCTGGAATTAATTTCTGAAGTTTGGCTCGGGTACATTCAGTGAACGAGCGAGCGAGAATTTCTAACTTTTGAACCGGTGCTCGGAATCGAATTCCGAGGGCACCGATGAACTCGCAACGCCGATAATCGCTTAAGGGGACCTTTACCGTAGTTGAATTTGTGCGGGTGAAGAAGTTAATTTTTTTGGGTTTAATTAAAAAAAGTAAATAAAATTGTTGAATCAATTTTATTTCATGTCATGTGGTTAACTTCTCCCATGGGAAGTTGGTGGTGGGCCCACATCCACCCAACTTCCCATGTGTGGATATTTGAAAGGGTGGGGCCCACACGAACCCCCCACCTTTTCAAATTCCTTAAACTCCCTAACCCTCTTAACCCCTCACTTTCCTAACTCCCCATTAACTCACTTCATTAATTTTTGACAACTTGTTATAATTAATTAAGTGAGTTACTTAATTTCAAACTCTTGAAATTCAAATGGTTAGGTTGTGTTAATAAAATAAGACTTAGTCTTATTTTATTATTGTTAGAGTTTTGCAACCTTGAGAGGATTAGGGAAGAGGTCTTCTTCTTCTTCAACCTCGACGAAGAACGCGAAGAACACCGTTCTTCAACGAAGAACTTCTCTGCCGAAGAACACAGTTCTTCCGCGACGCCGTATCCGCGACGCGACATTCTTCTTCCGCGTCGTCTCTTCCGCGACGGTTTTCCGCGACGAAATCGCCATCAACGACTTCGAATCCTCGCTTTGCGATGTCGACGTTCTTTTCCCGCGACGCCCGACCTCCGCAACGCTCGTCTTCCGCGACTCGTTGACGAACACCGTTCCTGAACCGAGGTAGGGGATTATTATTATTTAATTATTTTCCGTTCATGAATCTAGTTTATAGATTATCGTGGATTTTCGACTAGATGATATCGTTTAACGAGAGGGGGGCCGGACCGCACAAACACGGCTGAACCCCACTCCTATGTTCATGTTTGATTCTTTGTGGATGGAACGGAATGGCGAGGTGCCGTCACACCACGCGGGAATCACACAGCAAGTATTACGCGACGCCGTCGCGCCGTGCTGTGGAAGGAAGTTTAAGAACGTGACTCCGTCGCACCATGTTGAAGAAAACCAAAGAGCCGCGGTCGGAGTCGGGCCGCGGCGAAGGGGTGCGACACCATCGGGTCACGCTGGAAAACTACAAAGACGACGCTATTCGTTTTGACATGCGGATTGACGGGCGACGACGAAGCAGATCGTTTTGGCGTTTGAATCCCTTCGCAGTGAAGGTGGGGTCCCAGGGGGACCATAGGCGAGGACGACAGGAGGAATGGACCACCGGAGCGCGTCCGGTGGTCCGCGGAAGGCGGCGGCGGCGCACCGCCGGAGGGTTGGCGGCCGGCAGATCCGCCGCTGGCCTCAATTAGCGGCGGGCGGGGGAGTCGCGCACCCCGCTCCGCGTTTCGGCTCGGCCACGCTGGCCGATCCGGGCCGGGCCGGGCCCAGCCGAGTCGGACCCGGGTCGGTTCGACCCGGTTCGGCCGACCCAGGGGGGGTCGGGCCGGGTCGGCCCGGGCCCAGACCCCCATTTTCGGACCACTTTCGGTCAAATGCCTATATCATCAGCTGTAGACCTCCGATTGACGCGCCGTCAGCGGCAACACGATCCTTGGATCGAGACGGTCGTTTCGGTATATTACACTTAAGGTTTCAGAGAAATTTGGGTTCGGCCGGTTTGGTTCGTACACGAAACCAACCGGGCCCTCGGAGCAGAAACGCTCGTAACTTGAGCTCCGGACGTCCGATTGACGTGCCGTAGACTATGTTAGATTCCTCTTAGTGAGACGTATATTTTGGATTACTCCGATCGAGGTTTGGATGCCGTCGGAGTGCGGTCGGGTTGGTTCTCTCACGAAACCAACCGGGCCCCTGGAACAAAAAAGCCAATAACTCACAGACCGGGCGTCCGATTGACGCACCGTCTGTCTCTTTGTTTTCCTATTAGTGAGACAGATCTTTTGGATTACTCCGCTCGAGGTTTGGATGTCGCCGGAGTGCGGTCGGGTTGGTTCGCTCATGAAACCAACCGGGCCCCTGGAACGAAAAAGCCAATAACTCACAGACCGGACGTCCGATTGACGCACCGTCTGTCTCGTTGATTTCCTCTTGATGGGACGGAACTTTTGGCATACTTTGCGTGAGTTTTGGATACCGTTGGATAGTGGCCGGGTTGGATCGCACCCGAAATCCAACCGGGCCCCTGGAACGGAAAAGCTGGTATCTTTCAGACCGGACGTCCGTTTGACGAACCGTCAGCGGCGTTGTTGATCACGTTGAGAAACGGTCCCAATGAATATACCCTATGAGTGTTCGGGGTACAGTTGAGATACGGCCGGGATTGGTTCGCTCACAAAACCAACCGGGCCCCTGGGATGAAAAGGCTAGAAACTCACAGACCGGGCGTCCGATTGACATGCCGTCTGTTGCGTTGAGACCCCTATGACGAGGCGGTCCTTGAGATACTTTTTCGTGGGACTTTGAGATACTTGGAGTATCAACCAGTATCTCGTGGAGCGGATCCTCCCAGAGACAAGCATACGGAGTACGGAGACCGTGTAGCTGGCTGGGACCTGAAGACTGCTTGTCCAATTCGAGTCGGAGAGACTTGTATAGCCCAGTGCGGAGCACTACTGTGTTTGGGTGGCAGACCCACAGCGGGGAGCACTACTGTGTTTGGGTGACAGACCCGCAGTACTCGACAGGAGGAGTACCTCTGTAGGCTATGAGGGGGGAGCACTACTATGTTTGGGTGGCAGACCCCGGTGGGAAGCACTACTGTGTGAGGTGGCAGGCCCGCGGTACTCGACAGGAGGAGTACCTCAACAGTGTTAGGTTAGTGAGTAGTACCTCGGAGTCATGACAGGATCACTGTACACTCCAGAGACGGAGCTCTTCAGCAGTTACGGTTTCAATAATGAAAATCCTGGTTTGAGCTGAGACTTTTGACCTTTGTGTTTACCTCATGATTGAGATGGGTCACTTGATAAATTAGGTATATGTATGGGCATATACCTGGGTAGTGGTTATCTGTTGATTTCATAATCTTTTTGTTACCTCATGATTGAGATGGGTTACTTGATAACTTGGGTATATGTATGGGCATATATCTAAGTAGAGTTTATCTGTTGAGATCTTCTTTGTGGTTATCCTTGTTGGTTTTAGTGAGACCTTGAGGGTATCGGGGTCCCTACTGAGTATCTTATACTCACCCCTACACGGGCTATGCCCGCACCTCGTTGTGTTGGTTACAGACAACGGGCAGTGCTGACAGAGGCCAAGTGTTCGAGGACTGGACGGTACCCGGAGGTGGACTACACGATGAGTCAGTACCTGGAGGTGGACTACACGACGATTCAGTATCTGGAGGAGGACTCACGGCGAGATGACACACAGAGGAGGTTGATGGGCAAGAGCATTGAGGAGGCTATCTATACCTACCCTTCAGGTAGGATCCGTGACAGACGATCTAGGAGCTACGCTATCTGTACCTACCCTTCAGGTAGGATCTGAGGAGGACGACCCGGGAGCTGCTTCCTTCTTCCAGCTGTTTGCCTTTTTCTGTTGTACTTTCGTTCAGTTGTAGCTTCACTTTTAGTTGGGTTTGTATTCTGGCCCATTTACTTTTCAGCACTTTCTTTTGTACTTAGTGTTTTGCTTCCGCTTGTACTCTGTGGTGTTTTGTTTACTTTTAAAAAGGCAATGCCTTCCCAGTTATCGGGATTTACGCCTTTGGTGCTAGTCGCCAGCCCCTGTCCTATGGAAGGCGGGCTTGGGGTAGTCACGGCACGGGCCCCGAGGACGGGTCGTGACAAATTGGTATCAAAGGAGTTCGGTTCTACCGTAGAACTTATGACTCTGACTTTTTATTTTCTGTGAAGCAATAGTGTTAAGAGTACCGAGTGTGGTTTTTAGTTCAGGGAGTCCAGTGTTGGTGCGGGCGGCCGACGTATCCATACACCAGGACCCTGACAACTGATTTCCGACTTTGTGCACGAAAACACTGATTGTGTGTGTGTTTCCAGAAAGTTTTAAAGTCATCTCAAACCAGGTCAACTCACCAGGTATAAACGTTGACCGCGTCGCATCTGTTCAGGATGTCTCCACGCAGACAGTCAGTTGGAGTTATGAGAGAGTACTCGATGACGGCTCACCGAGCGATGAGGCTTTGGTGCATGGCACTTTTACTATGTTGGAACCTTCGGGTGGTGTACCAGCAGCAGCACCACCTATTGGGCAGCAGATGCCAACAACTATACTAGCAAACTGTGCACGCTAGCAGAGCGTGTTGCATGAGTTCTAGCAGTAGAGGCCTCTGAGGTTACGAGGCGAGACAGTTTCCCAGACAGCAGAGCAGTGGCTGGAGGCGATTGCTAGAGTTTTCCGCCTAGCTGAGACATCAGTAGAGTGGATGGTGGACTTATCCACTAGTGTTTTCCAGTGAATGACCATGAGGATGGTCCTTATAGTGATGAGGCTTCGGTACGTGGACTGATGCCTGAGATAGTGCCTTTGGGTAGTGTGTCAGCTATACATCACTACCTGTTGGTCAGCAGTTACAACCGGTGGTACCGGTAGGTGACACGTGTAAGCTTACTGCCTTACATGTGATCTAAATTCAGATACCCTCAAGTTCCGAGGTGAACCTGACTCATAGGCGACCGAGGACTGGCTTGAGGAGGTGGCCGAGAGTTTTCTATAGCTTATACAGTTTCGGCGGGACGATGTGTTTATAGCTGAGAATTCATCGAGGCGTACCGAACATACCGGGTACTCGATGAATGCGTTTCGATCAGTGCAATAGAGCTCGGACCTCTGAGCGAGGTTTGTTTAAGGACTTCCGAGCCAGCACCTTTTCTCTATGCATTCCTACTTAGGCTAGGGTGTTAGAAGGAACCTTTTTAGTTGAGAATTCTTTGCTGATCGAATACAGCCAGAGAATGTTAGAAGTTTGGAAAGTAGGAAACTGACGCCAGTCTCAGAGACTTGGGCGTGTAAAATGTTTCAATAAGAGGAAATTTTAAGGACAAATGAATCTTCAGAGCAGCAGACATGGAGGCAGAGCTAGGAGAGTAGCTTGTGGTGGTGTACATTTCAACATGTTACCATCACCCGCCTTTGTAGTCCCCACTAGACTCAGGGAGTTGGAGAGCAGGGAAAGAGAGTAGCTGCTTGCAGTCATGGAGTGCGACCAAAAATGGATCTAAGGATGATTCGAAGTGCGGACTTTTTATTCTACTAGCTGCCGTAGCCACAGACATCGAAACGAATCATCCCTTCCTTCCATGAATCTAGTCCCAGACCTAGAGTTTCCGATTAAGCCGTTGAATTCACCCTCACGTCTGGAGATACCTTTGGGAGGAGACTCGATAGTCACACTTACACCGACGGTGTGATCTGACCCTTGAGGAGAGAGTCTCAGTTGGGACCTATTGGTGGCAGCGTCGAGGCCTTATGACGTTAGTTTGAGTACGAATTTGGCAATCACTATTCATACTCAAATTGACGGTATTAGGAAAACGTCGGGATGGATTTTCCTTGGTCGGTGAAAAGGAAACCCTGGGCAGCACAAGTTAAACTCATTCACGGGAGGGTGAGACCGATCACTCTTGAGTCGGACAACCTTACCCTCATGGCAGCAGTCGTTTTAGTTTCAGTTCTAATCTGAAAAGGGAAGACCTCTAGAGTTTTAGGATGGTGATCACGTTATTATACGGGTCTCACCTCGACGAGGTTTACGGAGATGTTTCCAAGGTGGCAAGTTATCTCCAAAGTTCAATGAACCTATCTAGGTCCCCAGCAGGGTAGGAGAGGTGGTTTACCGCTTCAACATTCCACCTCAGTTGCACCAGGTGCACGACGTTTCCAAGTATCTCAACTAAGGAGATACGTTCTTGATCCTTCACACATCATCGACCTTAGGGAGTTGGACGTCGATGATAGGGCGACGTGCACGGAGGTTCCAGTGGGGATCGAGAATCGACAGGAGCAGATCCTATGAGGACGATCGATTCCTCGAGTGCACTTTCTTTGACAGTACGGGAACCTTCAGGTGAGCACGTGGGAGTGGAAGGCTCAGATGCGTGCTCTGTACCGCTTTTGTGACCCTAGTTTGTGTTGAAGCTTTACGGGGACGTAAATCCCTGAGGTGGGAGTAATTTAAAGGCCTGGAAATTTCAAGGAAATTTTTTTCTTAATTTTCTTTGGAATTTTACAAGAACGCAGTTTCTAACGGTGGCTGATTCCGAGGCCCGGTGTGCCCGGAATTAATTTCCGAAGTTTGGCTCGGGTACGTTCAGTGAACGAGCAAGTGGGAGTTTCTAACTTTTGAACCGGTGCTCGGAATCGAATTCAGAGGGCACTGATGAACTCGCAACGCCGGTAATCGCTTAAGGGTACCTTTACCACTGTTGCGTTTGTGCGGGTGAAGAAGTTAATTTTTTTGGGTTTAATTAAAAAAAGTAAATAAAATTGTTGAATCAATTTTATTTCATGTCATGTGGTTAACTTCTCCCATGGGAAGTTGGTGGTGGGCCCACATCCACCCAACTTCCGATGTGTGGATATTTGAAAGGGTGGGGCCCACACGAACCCCCCACCTTTTCAAATTCCTTAAACTCCCTAACCCTCTTAACCCCTCACTTTCCTAACTCCCCATTAACTCACTTCATTAATTTTTGACAACTTGTTATAATTAATTAAGTGAGTTACTTAATTTCAAACTCTTGAAATTCAAATGGTTAGGTTGTGTTAATAAAATAAGACTTAGTCTTATTTTATTATTGTTAGAGTTTTGCAACCTTGAGAGGATTGGGTAAGCGGTCTTCTTTATCTTCAACCTCAACGAAGAATGCGAAGAACACCATTCTTCAACGAAGAACTTCTCTGCCGAAGAACACGGTTCTTCCGCGACGCCGTATCCGCGACGCGACGTTCTTCTTCCGCGTCGTCTCTTCCGTGACGGTTTTCCGCGACGAAATCGCCGTCAACGACTTCGAATCCTCGCTTCACGGCGTCGACGTTCTTTTCCCGCGACGCCCGACCTCCGTGACGCTCGTCTTCCGCGGCTCATTGACGAACACAGTTCCTGAACCGAGGTAGGGGATTATTTTTATTTAATTATTTTCCGTTCATGAATCTAGTTTTCAATTATCGTGGATTTTCGACTAGATGATATCATTTAACGAGAGGGGGGCCGGACCGCACAAACATGGCCGAACCCCCCTCCTATGTTCATGTTTGATTCTTTGTGGATGGAACGGAATGGCGTGGTGCCGTCGCACCACGCGGGAATCACACGGCAAGTATTACGCGACGCCGTCGCGCCGCACCGTGGAAGGAAGTTTAAGAACGCGATGCCGTCGCGCCGCATCGAAGAGAACCAAGGAACCGCGGTCGGAGTCGGGCCGCGGCGAAGGGGCGCGGTGCCATCGGGTCGCGCTGGAAAACTACAAAGACGACGCTATTCGTTTTGACATGCGGATTGACGGGTGACGACGAAGGAGGCCGTTTTGGAGTTTGAATCCCTTCGCAGTGAAGGTGGGGTCCCGGGGGGACCATAGGCGAGGACGACAGGAGGAACGGACCACCGGAGCGCGTCCGGTGGTCCGCGAAAGGCGGCGGAAGCGGCACGCCGCCGGAGGGTTGGCGGCCGGCGGATCCGCCGCCGGCCTCAATTAGCGGCGGGCGGGGGAGTCACGCACCCCGCTCCGCGTTTCGGCTCGGCCACGCTGGCCGAGCCGCGGCCGGCCGGTCGGGCCGGACCGAGCCGGACCGAGCCGGGTCGGGCCGGGCCGGGCCCAGCCGGGTCGGACCCGTGTCGGGTCGACCCGGTTCGGCCGACCCAGGGGGGGTCGGGCCGGGTCGGCCCGGGCCCAGACCCCCGTTTTCGGACCACTTTCGGTCAAATGAACATATCTTGAGCTGTAGACCTCCGATTGACGCGCCGTTAGCGGCAACACGATCCTTGGATAGAGACGGTCATTTCGGTATATTACACTCGAGGTTTGGGAGAACTTTGGGTTCGTCTGGTTTGGTTCGTACACGAAACCAACCGGGCCCTCGGAGCGGAAACGCTCATAACTTGAGCTCCGGACGTCCGATTGAAGTGTCATTGACTATGTTGGATTCCTCTTAGTGAGACGGATCTTTTGGCTTACTCCGATCGAGGTTTGGATGCCATCGGAGTGCGGTCGGGTTGGTTCGCTCATGAAACTAACCGGGCCCCTGGAACGAAAAAGCCAATAACTCACAGACCGGGCGTCCGATTGACGCACCGTCTGTCTCGTTGTTTTCCTCTTAGTGAGATGAATCTTTTCGCTTACAACGCCTGAGGTTTGGATTCCGTCAGAGTGCGGTCGGGTTGGTTCGCTCACGAAACCAACCGGGCCCCTGGAACGAAAAAGCCAATAACTCACAGACCGGGCGTCCGATTGACGCACCGTCTGTCTCGTTGATTTCCTCTTGATGAGACGGAACTTTTGGCATACTTCGCCCGAGTTTTGGATAAAATTGGATAGTGGCTGGGTTGGATCGCACCCGAAATCCAACCGGGCCCCTAGAACGGAAAAACTGGTATCTTTCAGACCGGACGTCCGTTTGACGAACCGTCAGCGGCGTTGTTGATCACATTGAGAAACGGTCCTAATGAGTATACCCTATGAGAGTTCGGGGTACAATTGGGATACGACCGGGATTGGTTCGCTCACGAAACCAACCGGGCCCCTGGGATGAAAAGGCTAGAAACTCACAGACCGGGCGTCCGATTGACGCGCCGTCTGTTGCGTTGAGACCCTTATGATGAGGCGGTCCTTGAGATACTTCTTAGTGGGACTTTGAGATACTTGGAGTATCGACCAGTATCTCGTGGAGCGGACCCTCCCAGAGACGAGCGTACGGAGTACAGAGACCGTGTAGCTGGCTGGGACCTGAAGACTGCTTGTCCGATTCCAGTCGGAGAGACTTGTATAGCCCAGTGGGGAGCACTACTATGTTTGGGTGGCAGACCCATAGCGGGGAGCAATACTGTGTTTGGGTGGCAGACCCGCGGTACTCGACAGGAGGAGTACCTCTGTAGGCTATGAGGGGGGAGCACTACTGTGTTTGGGTGGAAGACCCCGTCGGGAAGCACTACTGTGTGAGGTGGCAGGCCCGTGGTACTCGACATGAGGAGTACCTCAGCAGTCTTAGGTTAGTGAGCAGTACCTCAGAGTCGTGACAGGACCACTGTACACTCCAGAGACGGAGCTCTTCCATAGTTACGGTTTCGATAATGAAAATCATGGTTTGAGCTGAGACTTTTGACCTTTGTGTTTACCTCATGATTGAGATGGGTCACTTGATAACTTAGGTATATGTATGGGCATATACCTGGGTAGTGGTTATCCATTGATTTCATAATCTTTGTGTTACCTCATGATTGAGATGGGTTATTTGATAACTTGGGTATATGTATGGGCATATACCTAAGTAGAGTTTATCTATTTATATCTTCTTTGTGGTTATCCTTGTTGGTTTTAGTGATACCTTGAGGGTCTCAGGGTCCCTACTGAGTATCGTTATACTCACCCCCGCACGGGCTATGCCCGCACCTCGTTGTGTTGGTTGCAGACGACAGGCAGTGCTGACAGAGGCCGAGTGTTTGAGGACTGGACGGTACCCTTAGGTGGACTATATGGCGAGTCAGTACCCGGAGGTGGACTACACGACGAGTCAGTATCTGGAGGAGGACTCACGGCGAGATGAAACACGGAGGAGGTTGACGGGCGAGAGCGTTGAGGAGGCTATCTGTACCTACCCTTCAGGTAGGATCTGTGATGGACGATCCATGAGCTGCGCTATCTGTACCTACCCTTCAGGTAGGATCCGAGGAGGATGACCCAGGAGCTGCTTCCTTCTTCCAGCTGTTTGCCTTTTTCTGTTGTACTTTCGTTCAGTTGTAGTTGCACTTTCAGTTGGGTTTGTATTCTGGCCCATTTACTTTTCAGCACTTTCTTTTGTACTTTTTGTTTTGCTTCCGCTTGTACTCTGTGGTGTTTTGTTTACTTTTACAAAGGTAATGCCTTCCCAGTTATCGGTATTTACGCCTTTGGTGCTAGTCGCCAGCCCCTGGCCTATGGAAGGCAGGCTTGGGGTAGTCACGGCATGGGCCCCGAGGATGGGTCGTGACAGGAATAATTCTCAGAATTTTGGCGAAGGATAAAATGAGTGGTTTCCTAGAAATACATCCCTATCTGGATACTACAAGTGGATGAGGATCTGGAACAAAGGTACTTAAGGGTAACAACCATGACAAGGTGAATGGGGCTTGACTCAGCGTAATTTGGTACACAACAATAGGCCTTGCTACACGCCTAGTTTGAAACTCCCAGGGATATTCTTTGGTAACTCAAAAACTATTCATGAACCATCATTAAGGATTTAAATGTAATTTGTCTATAAATAACCTAGGATAAATCTAGGGTCTCATAGTTTAAGAAATCTGTCATAATTTAGACATAATATAAGTGGTTTTCATGATTATGTGGTTCCTCACTATAATAATAATTTCTTACTTAATGTTTTATAGATTTAGTCAGTGGAGGGAAACAAAAAGAAATGTATTAATGTTGAATGTGATGGAAATTTTTTTAATGACTAGTCAAATGGTATGATCACTGGAGTGAAGGATGTTCTGATCATACCTAATCAGTTTTCAAGGAACATGATCAACAATGTGTACCTTAACCAACTATAATATTCACCAAAGAAGAGAAGTAATGAGTTCAATAAGAGTTTCGGTAATGGATACCATGGATGAAAGAAGTTTCGGTTTCCTTTTTTCAAGAATGTGGAATGAATCACCTAAGTGAATGTCTTAGAGGAACAAGAAGGTGTTTTGATTATGGAAAAGGACACAAAGAAAGTAACTACAAATGAAAAATAAAGGTTTCAACTTGTGAAATGTATGGTAATATTGGAATCCGTAATAAATAATCAACGGTTAAATTATTTAAGTGTGGAATGAATGGTCATTATGCAAATATTTGTACTAAGTGGAAATCTCTTGAAGAAAATTAGCAAGGTGGTATGAGTAATGGTTATATTGATGCTGATGATGAGACTACAAATGAAATGTGAAAGTAAAGTGGTATTAAGTAATAGGATGGGGTATATTTCTTATGTATTATGAATTAAGTGGAATAATTTATGTTTTTATGTATTTGGATTCAATAATTATGGCGAACTATACATGGATTATTCGGTTTATGTTTTTCCTAAGTATTTACAAGATTATGTTGAATGTTTCCAATGGGCTAGAAAATGAATTTAATGGGAAGGTGAAAATTTTAACTAAGGAAATATAACCCTTAATATTTTACTTATGTTAAGATAATGTTGTTTGGATAAAGATATGTTGGATATGAATAAGTAAATTAGACAGTAATTAATAAGTAAATTGGGCAGTACTGATTACCTTGGAACTAATTAAGGACTTATTAACATGTGGGTTTTTCTATAATTGATGAAGTTTAAAACATTTTTGGATTTAAGTAATAGATCCAATATACTTTGGAATAAGGAAACATGCATGTTTTCAATAAGTATTTATGGTAATTTAGGCCATTACCATGTTTCAATAGAATACTTGATGAAGATATTTACATGTTTGGAATTTGACAACCAAGAGCTACTTTGTGATATATGAGAGATCAATGTTAATATGATTTAGTTACCTTATTTATGAAGTTTTGAATTTTCATCTTTCATAAGGGTTATGAGGTTAACCATTTATGGAAAGTTTAAGGTAAACTTTAAACGAATTCAATAATATTAAAGTGTTATCTCACCACATGAGGTTTTTTGTATAATGGATAACCCATTATAAAAACATAATATTGATGATCATTTAAGAAAAATGGGATGGAATATCATGATCCATTAATGCTTTAGGAATGAAATATTGAACCTCATTTCTTGGAATAAGAGATTAAGTGGATGTTGATAAAGGAAGGACAAAGGGTAAGGTTTTACTGAAATCATGTAAGTATATATTTTTATTAAAATTATTCAACTTTATGAAAAAGGATCTTGAAACAAAAAATATTATCCTAGTAGCATCATTTCTGATGAATCAAATGGCCTCTTAGATTATCCCTGATTTTTGGATTTATGATTATTAACTTTCTCATAACTATGTTATATATCACTCTCTATCAGAACATGATAGTTTTATTTCTCTTCCATGTCTATGTTTTCACTTCTCACCTATGTTCTCCTATGTGGGAAGCTAATTATGAGTTACTCTGGGTAGCCATTACGGTTCCAACTTTTTTTTTAAAGAAAGTTTTTGCATCCATTTTTATGATGTGGATTTTTATGAAAGGATACTTCAAGTATCGAAAATTTGATAAACCAGACAAATTTCGTGGGGGAAATTTATTTTAGGGGGGTAGAATATATCACTTAGATATTTTTTGAAATATTTTTTTTCGAATTAATTTAATCATTTTGATATTTTTCAATTCACGCAGCCCTGAAGATAGTTTCTTTTATAAAGAACTTTGTTTGGATTAAGTTATATGCAACACCAATTTAATCATTAAATACATGCAACATAATGTTTATCTTTTTCTACATGAAAAAATGAGGTTATTTTGTATTACATGCAACAATGACTTTCCTTGATGACTTGCATAACATGGAAGGCCGAGTTCTACCACATAATATTATATTATTTAATATAAAAAGATATAACATAACCATTAAATTGCTAGTTATGAATAGGGTTAACTAACTTATGAAAATATATATTTGAAATTATTATTTACCTATTAATTAGAAATGTATATAGATACCAAATGAATATAAAGGGAATGATTTTATAAAAAAACTATTTTAATTCCCACAAAGGTGTTTTATTCTAATAAATCAAATTATTTACTATTATTAAAGGATATTAATTAAATTTAAATATTATATATTAAATTAAATATTTTTGATATTCATACAATATATTTGATAAGCTTAAGATAAGAACAAACCTAATCTTATACATAAAAACTATATTTTTATAAAGGCACTTTAACCGCAATTTAATGGAGAACTTATTTTAAATCCAATTTTCATAACTTTTATAAATATTATATGTTGAAATAAACTTCATATTTTAAATATAAACATATAAACTATATTAGGGTGTTTTTTTGGTATTTTTCTATGAAGTTTCATTTTTTAATGAATAATAAAAAATACTAAGTTTTAATTCAAAACTGCTTTTTCATATGATTTATTTATAATGTTATATTAGATTTTAAATTAGTTTTAAAGTTTAATTTAGATAATATTTTTATTAATTAATCCAATTTATTCCATTATAATCAATTTTACATTGAAATTATATATAAAAACCCAGAAAACTTCTGAACATTTTTACTTTAAAAACCCACATTATCATCACACCTATGTGATTAAAAATAAATTAATTTCTGCCACTTCTATAATTTTAATTTGGAAAAATGGTTTCCATATTTTGGATAATAATCAATATTAATGTCTAATAAGTTCAACTTATTTTTTTTACCAAAAATATTAGTGAAAGTAATTAAAATTAATTGTATTGATTAAGGTGAAAGTAATCTTAACAAGGAACTAAACCTTAAAATTAAGGCCTAAAAGGCCTATAAAATTTTCCAAAATCAATTAGATAGAAATATTTAGACCCTATTTTTCCTTTTATATAATTTTTGCATTCTTGGATCTACTTTATGTGGGGAAAACATGGGTGGAACTCCTTTTCCAAAAATTTATAAGAGTGCCACTCCTCCTCTATTATAAAAAGACACTCACCCTCCAACTTACTCACACCTCTGAAGCCACTTTTTCTCAAAACATATATTCCCAAATAGCTCATAAAAATCCCTATACTCATATTAGAAGCCTCACCATAGTAATAAATCCATAAAAGTAATCCCTTTGGTGTAAACTAAAAGGAGTTAACCGAATAAGAGGTAACATTCTTCCTCAAACTCTTTAGTTTTATTTCTTTCTACACTATTTAAATTATCCATATTCAATTATTATATAAAAACACCAGTATCATCAATATAATGATATGTTTTTATAATAATGGGTTTACCTAAACTTATACACACTTCCATCTAATGGGTAATTAACTTACCATTTATGTGTATGGTGAACTACCGCCTGATGAAATGATGATTATTTGTTCTTCCTTTATCGCCTCTCATTGTGGGAACTATGATGGAGACTCTATTTTTATATAATATATTTGATATTTATAATGTTTATATTCTTATTTAATTATTTTATAACACATACTTTCATACTTTCCATCTTGTGTAAATATGATAACATCATTTGTGGACATGTGGACTATCGCCTCCACAAAGCGATGTGATTCATTGACCTTCTACATGGAATGTATTAAAGATGGGTTAAATGAACATATATGATATATATGATATAATAATTATAATAAAATAATTACACACACACACACACATATATATATATATATACACATATATATATTCACATATATATAATTTACTTACTTTATTTCAATATGGAAAGAAAACGAAAACAACGTTCATGCGTATGTATGACCTACTATCTCCATGAATGGTGTATTGAATTTAATACTTATATATTTTTTAGATTATTATAATACAAGTAAATTGAATATAAATTATATTTATATCATGGTTTACATTATGGAAAACATGATATAAGTATAAGGACCAAAGATATAATAAATTAAGACACATGCGAAAAACAAAGCGAATAATACCCGAAGCGTAACATTAACATAGAATTATTAAAAAGTGGGTAATATAAAGTCCTAAAAAATAATATATGGTATTATAAATAATAATATGGCTATTTAAAAGATTTATAATAAACTTATATTTATTATATAGAAGTTTTTAATGAGTATGATGAGAGTCAAGAGACATGGTAAGGGAATTTCATCTCACTTTTTATATTAATGAGATACATGCCATGTTCACCACTCTTTTATTTTGCATGATGTATATACTACACATGAATGTATTTTATTATTATTATTAAATTTATGTGTATTTACATATCTATTAAATGATCTTTCTTTCAAGGGTTTTATATCCCAAAAGTTACTAAATCGGTACGACAATTTTCTCTCAATTTGCCTTCTTTGAGACACATGTTTTGTTATGCGCCAACCTTATTTTTTGAGGTGTATATAATTTCATTTGATATGTTATATCATTAATATTATTATTTTTATGATATTTTAAGCTTAATGTAATTTCATTTTCTTACTTAGAGAGTATTATCCCAAGTTACCATATGGTAAGAGTTTATTGAAAAAATCTAATCGTTTATCAGGATTATTTATGATTATGCTTCCTTTGATGAAATATTATGATTCATATCTCAAGAACACTCATGAATTATATTATCCTATAGTTTTACATGATATATTCATGTTGTAGTTCAATGTTTTCACTCTTTGATACTTAAGATAACTAAGAAAATGTTTTTATGGGAATTTAAATTTAATGATCCATTTGGTTGGAAATATACATTCTTTCAAAACCGTGTTTTGAAATTTTGTTGTCAAAAATGTTTTAATATTATACTATGATTTTGAAGGGAAATTTTTACCCATGTTTTATCTTTTAAAAAATGGTTTTAAAAAGGAATATTCTCATCATTTTCTGATCAAGGTAATTTTCTTAAATTTCCTGGCACAAAAGGAATATTTGACATGTATGGACTTACCTGTCATCATGACCATAATTTCTTTAAAGATTCCATTGATAGTTTGACAGATTATATATATATATTTTTAAAAATATTTTCCTAATATTTTGGAAATTTTTTGATTTTAAGAGGCTTTCAATAAAAAAGGGTTTTTAAAAAATGTTTTGTGTTTAAAAATTATTTTAAATGATTTTAAAAGCATCCTTTATATGTTTTCAAGGTGTTATTTTGAAAGAAAATGATTTAAATGATTTCAATATTTATTTATAATATTTGAAATATATTTTATATAAAATGGTTTTTAAAATGTTTTCAATTTTCCTTTATAAGTTTTGAATGTTTTTTCAAAGAAAAAGCTTTTCAAAATGTTTTCATGCTTCTTTTATATGTTTTTAAAGAAAAAGGTTTTCAAAAATGATTTTAAGACTTATTTCTAAGTTTTCAAATTATTTTAAAATAAAATGGGTTTCAAAAGGTTTTATGCTTTAAAGATCCTTTTTCAATGGTTTGTGAAACCTATTTCTCTTTCACATGTTATATTCATTCCCTTATGGTAAATGATCTAAAGGTTCTAATAATATTCTTTCTATGAATGGTTTATGTTTTTTTGGAATGATTTTTATGAAACTCATTTCTCTTTCATATGTTATATGTTTATGAAAACCATTTATCTTTCAAGTGTTATATGCTTTTGAAACCCACTTATTTTCACTGGTTATGATTTTGATGAAATTATTATGAATATTGTATCTTTTTCCATAGGTTATGATATGATTACATATCTATATTTTTAAAATTACTATGTTCTGGTCAAAGAATAAAAACTAATTTTATTGAAAAAAATAATATAAAAAAATTACATGAATATCAAAGATGATATTTTTTGTAGTCCCTATCATAAAGAGAAAGTAAGTCAAAAGGGAGATCATTTATCCAGGTAATGTCATGGTTGCATCCCATATTAGTGAGGATATTTTCAAACTTGTTATCATTATGATAGGTATGAGTGAAAATATAGTTGGTTTCCATGAGTGAATGCAGACAGTCCATCCAACATGAAGTAAGTGTCCATGCTAGGTTTACTACTCCATTCTAAATAGCCTGCACAATGGTAATCATATCACTTTCGATCTAGATCAAGATGTTTTAAAAAATAGATAGCATGAATCACACTCATCATTTAAGCTTCCAGATAAGAGGAGACACTACAACTGCCATAAAAGCAGCCTAGAGTCTGTCCATATTGGTTTCTGTAGATAGAACCAAATACCGAGGGTCCTAGGTTGCCTTTAGAAGCACCATCAACATCAACTTTGATCCATCATGGAGGTGGATCTTTCCAGAATACTTAAAACGTGTGTCTAAGCTGGCGATAAATGCCTTTAACCCCAAACCATCGGAGAATCCCAAAGTCTCTAACAATGTTTTTGCAAAGATCCTTTTGAATCGATGCAGCTTCCCAAATAGCAATTAGGATTCTAATTTTACCTTTATTAGGACTAAATGAGTAATTTTTATGATCATTTCTATCATACCAGATCACATGGATTAGCTTAGCTATAGCTGATATAAAGAGATTCTTGATTTTCTGTGAGTCATTCATATCCACACAATGCTATAGTTGAGAGTTGATAGAGTCATAAAGTAACCATATTCACTCAAAAAGACCAAGGAACTAATTTCAAAGGGCAGTGTCCATAGCATAAGAATAAAATAGGTGATTAATGTATTCTAGATATTGGTGGCAAAACCAATATTTAGAGAAAAGTTGAATCCCAAAATATTGAAGGCAAGTGTCAGTTGGGACCCTTTTGTGCGCAATATGCCAAACAAGAGTGAATCTCGAGGGCTTTAACCATAATTTACTAAAAACATTTATCCAAATAAAATTATTATCAGAGTTGTTAAAAAATAATAATAAAAGTTTTTTGAGTCAATCATGACATTATGAGTAGGTTCCCAAATTAAAATATCGTCAGTGGTGGAAAAGGGATAATTGTCAATGATCTGCTTAATATTGTGTGGTAAGTTAGAGTTTTTAGATATTAACATATCTTTAATGGTATTATTAGAGTGTTTAAGATATTGAGTAGGGGAAACCTTATAAATGAGAGGGGAACCACTCCAGTTGGAAAGCCGAAAGTTTAAGGTAGAGTCTTTTCTCACCATCTATCTAGAATTAGACATGATTTTGGAAAAAGCATTCCAAATGGAAGGCCAGATGGATGAGATCATATAATTTATCTTTACTTTATTTAATTTATCAAGAAACTTATTTTTGAGGAAGTCAAGGAAGGAAGATTTATTATGAATGGAGATTCCAAGTGAGTCTAGATTGTTAGGGACCATTGATTGTTTTTTGAATTTTAATGTTGATTCCACCTTTATCCAAAAGCTTGCAATAGGTAGACTAGGGAATGGTTACTAGCTTCCTTTCAAGAGTTCCCCCACTCCACAGAAAGTTTTTTATGGCAACATTTATTCTCTTTAAGAGACCATCAGACCATTTATAAACTATCATGGAATATACCATTTTGGAAACAATTATAGACTTGACTAGACATATCCTTCTATCCATGGAGATGGATTTACCTTTCCATGAAGAGAGTTGGTGGAGAATTTGGTTAATATTTGTAAAAAAGTAAGAATATTTGGGTCTACCCCAAAAAATGGGAGCACCAAGATGGGTGAAGGGGAGGTACCCTTCCTTAATTCCTAAAGCATTGATAATATTGGTTTTTCTATTGGAAGACAATATGTTTCCAAAAAAGATGTAGGATTTTATCCAAATGATGGTTTGTTAAAAAACATCTTCATTGTGCTAGAGGGAACTTTTGATGTTATTGATATTTCTCTTTTCACATTGTAAAAAAATGATGTTTTCATCAGCATATAATAGATGCGTGGGGGCATTCAAATTCCTAGAAGCATGAATAATTTTAATATTTTTCTGATCCACTAGTTGAGTGTGTAATCTGATTATTTAGTCCTCAAAAATTGAGAAAATAATAGCGGAGATGGGGTCTCCCTATCTAACCCATTTGAAGTATTTAAAGTTACCCCTAGGAGGGCCATTAACAAGGATATAGATGAAGGCCAAATTAAAAAGTGTTTTAATTATATTGATGAAAGAGTCATTAAATCCAAAGCTCCTTAGAATTTTTAAAATAAAACTCCAATAAATGGTATCAAAATCTTTATGAATATCAAGTTTTATAGATACATTCCCTTCTCTACTAGTTCTATTCAAAAGTTTGGTGCATTCTAAGGCAAGAAAAATACAATCTTGGATGGAAATTCCTTTTAAAAAAACTTAATTGTTTCCAAGAAACAATTTTGTTGATGATAGAAGAGAGTCTATTTTCAAGAAGCTCGGTAATGATCTTGTAAATATAATTGATGGGGGTAATGGGTCTGAATAGGTTAATCTTGAACACATTATCCACTTTAAATATTAGGGTGAGGAATTGGGAGTTCAACCCATGAGGTAGCATGCCCTTAGAAATAAGGTCCTGATCAATATACAAACATCATCCTAGATGACATCCAAAAATTGATTATAAAAACTATTATTGAAACCATCAAGTCCCAGTGCAATGCAATGATTTATGCTAAAGACCGTGTCTCTAATCTCATGATCAAGAGGGATACTATTAAGAAAGGAGTTATCCTCTTAATTCACCATAATCAGAATGAAATCTAGGAAATGGTCTTTATTAATGTCAGCCCCATTGAAAATATTGTCAAAATAAGAGACGACATGATTAGAAATACCTTCTTCAGTATCAACAAGGTTGTCCCCATCCCTTAGGAAGGAAAGAGGCCTGCACACTTTCCTGGATCTTTGAAGGGAGTTGTAGAATATAGTATTTCTATAACCATTAGTGAGACATTTAGTTTTGAATATTTCTTTCTAATATTATCCTTGAAGTTGAGCAGAGAAAAAATTTTAGTATAAATATTGATTTCATGTTGAGGGTTAGAAGAAAAATTAGAAATAGTAAGGGTATTATGAATTTTGGAAAGTTCCTCTTCCAAAAGAAGGATGTCATTATCTATTTGTTTAGATTTTGATCTACACCAATACTTAAGAACCTGCTTCAATTTTTTTAATTTAAAGGCACTGTAAAAATAATCATTGAAATTGTTCATGGTAGACCATGAATTTTTTATAATGTTAGCACAATCAGGTCTAAAGACAAGGCAATGTTAAATCTAAAAGTTAAAACATGCTTGATGATATTGAAAGAGGTGTTGGCCAGGATAGGATGATGGTCATAGGTAATTTTAGGAATGGTGATTCTAGAGATGTTATACCATTTATCAAGATATAGAACATTAGTGAAAAATCTATCTAATTTTCTAGAAACTACCCTATTGTAATGTTGTCTCTACCACGTAAATTTGGCACCAATGAGATTAATTTCAACTAGATTTTTATCCACTATAGAGGTTTTAAAATCTTTTTAGGAAATAGTGGAGTGTGAAGGAACCATTTTCTCACATGGGTCAAGGATGGTATTAAAGTATCCTATAATAAACCAATGATCATGAATGATATTTCTAAGATGGGAGAGTTCATGACAAAGGGGTATCCTATATTGATATCTATTTTTAGCATACATAAAAGTAGAGTAAATATGTGTGTGATCAAAGACAAATTCATAGGTAAAATATTGTTCATAAACACTAAAAATATTAACATAATGTAAAGAAGAGTGAGCATAGATCCAGAGTTTCAAGAGATGAGTATTTTTTACATTCTTCTAATAAAGTAAAATAAAACTGAAAAAGATGAAAAAACCGATATACAAAACTAATTTTTGGTTCAACTATTGAATTTTTTTTAGGATTATGAGTATTGATAAATCTTTTTAAGATAGTAAAGGTGTTAGGATTTTCTATTCCCTAACAATTACAAAATAAAATATTAATTAAAACATTTTCTTGGGGTTGGAGCCCCCTTTTTCTTATTCCATGACCCCTTATTTCTAGATGATCTTCTAGGAGTTTTAGCCTTGGTCAGACAAGTTTTCTTCTTATTATTTCTCATAAGAGAAATAGAGAGGATGTTAGTAATACCTACACTATCTTATATAGACATTAGTTCACCCATTTTTTTGTTTGAAGGTGAAACCAGTTGACTTTTTGATTCAGTCAATGGATTGTCCTTTGCGATAGACAATTTAGTATTTAATATAGAAACATCAGTATATGTAGTTCAGTGTATGCTCTTTGTGTCATATATAAATAAAACCCATTGCTTTACATTATCAATACATAAATTTAGGTTAGTGTAAGTGCAAGAAATATCAAGAGTAGTAGAACTGCAGTCCTGATCGGACTACCTATTACTAATAGGTTCCTGAACAACTGAGTTTATGTTGGTATTTTCAATACCGCGAGATGAAGGGTGTGGATTATTGTATTTATCATGGATAGTATTTTCAACGAGTTTGTTCTTTTCCTCTCTCAGTGTGAGATTTGGGATAGTATAACTACAGTCCTGATTAGACTGCCTATTACTAACAGTTTCCTGAACAACTGAATTGATGTTGGTATTTTTAATACTGAGAGATGTAGGGGGTGGGTTGTTGCCTTTAGCATGGACAATAGTGTTAACTAGTGTGATTTGTTCTTCACTCAGTGTGATCCTTGGGAGTTCATAATTTAGTTCACTAAAATCCTCACTGGGGTGCACTAGAGTATGAGATTTACATTCCTGCTCTTTAGGATGAATTATTGAAGGATCAATGTCCTTTTATAGGTTTCTAGGGGAGATGATTTTTGACTCCTAATTCATAGTTTCAAGATCAGTCTGTGACTGTTTGAGTACCTCTATGATAATTGCTTCAATTTTATAAATTATGCATTGTTCTTCAGTTTCATTTTCCTTTTCTTACATTAAATTATCCCATGTTTTTCTTACTTCAACCCCTAAGGGATTCAAGATCTTGGATTTGATAATACATTTTTAATTCTTCTTCCTTGAGGGTTTAGGATTATCTAAGGCATGAAATTTTTCTTTTTTTTTCTCTTTGTTCTTAGTCCATTCAATTCTATTTGGTTGGGAGGCCTATTTGTGCACCACCCTATAGTTTAGTATTGAGTTTCCTATTATTTTTCAATACTCACAGAATAGAGGATTTTTATTATATTCAACCTTCAATTTAGTCCTATGATAATTAGCATTAAAATAAATGATTTTCAATAATTTAGATTCCAGATTCACTTCCACCATCACTATAGAAAATATCCCTAACTCTCCATTTAAAGTTATTTGATCTAACTTTAGAGGAGTGCCAATACAAGATGATATATCATTTAAGATCTTCAGGTGCCAGAAAAACCAGTTGAGGTTATGAAATATAACCCAAACCTATGCCATAGTGTTCTTGTGACTGTTCAGGTTAAAGGAAAAATCCCATTCAAAGATATGCAGTAGGCTAGTTTTGAGTTGAATATCACCTATCCTCTAGACCCAATCTAAATTGTCCTATTAGGTAATAAAGATATGAAAATAACCCTACCTAGAGAGTTGTTTTTACAATTTGAATATCCCCAACAATGAGAAATATGAGTTTTAATATCCATATAAGACCAGGGTTTATCACCCTTTAAGTAAGAAACGTGACCCATAATTGAAAACCTATACATTTGATTCTGCTGTTGAAGTTCCTTGGGATCAGCCTCTACAGAGAATCCTCCATCATCTATTTTTTCTGAACATAGGAGGATTTGACAATGATGATTTTTATAGATATGATCCCTTCAGATCCTCGAGGAACGAGATACCCTTATATTTAACATTCAGAGCTTGGGTAAAGATTTATATCTCATGAGATAGAATAATATGGTCTTGGGAGTGAACCTTGACTACTAAGATGGCCATGAGAGTGAACCATGACTACCAAGATGGTATGTGGAGTGAACTCATACCACTAATATGGACAAGGGAGTGAACCATTACTACCAAGATGGTATGAGGAGTGAACCCATGCTACAAAGATAGCGTTGGCAGGGATGCCTTGACAACTATGGAAATCATTTTATATTCCATGTGTCTACCACAATTATATGTATTATTATTATGATATGATTTTATGGATTATGTTATTTATTTCCTTATGATTAATGTCTTATTTATTGAAAATATTTATGCCAAGATTTCTGTTTATGATCTTTTATATATAGGGTATGATCTTATATTTTTTGGATCATGTTATCATACACTTATGCTCATGATTATGTTTACGTATCTCCCTTTTTTACCCTTACTGAGAATCTAGGCTCATCCCTTTTTATGTTTCCATCCCCAGTTTATGAAGAAATATTTTAGGAATGATATTTCTAAGAGGGGTGATAGTACTGAAAGACCTAGTGGGAGATAATGAAGCTTACTCATGTACTGGCGTTTATGTTTCCATATTTTCAAATGCACAAAACTAATATGGTATTTTGGTATCTATTTTTTGTAATGAATTAAGTATTCCAAAAAAGTGATGTAATATATAAGTACATCAATACTGGATTCTTAAATTTATTATATTATATATGGTGATCATGCTCTTTTATTCCTTTTTGGGTTCATTCTAAGTGACCTAGGGTGGGTGACTTTGGACATGGTGGGTGGTCATGGACCACATAGAGATGAGTTTTGGTTGTTATGTTCTACTTTTAGTTTTTCTATTATATCTTTAGACTATGATATGTATGTATTGATTTTTTATATGACATTGCTTCCATAGTTTACTTTTATTATTTTTTTCTCTCGTGGGAGAAATAATTCCCAAAGCATAATTTTGGATGCCCATGTGCTTTTCACCGTCCCATGGAGATCGGGAATACTCTTTAGGTTAGTAGTGAATGGACTCAAATGTTAGTCTAGATGGAATTATGGGTTGGCTTGTTAAAAATGGTATCATAGGTGGCATTTCCTTGAAACTAAGTATATGTCATTTAAATCCATTATGTTATTTAGGATGAATTATAGTATAAAAGAGATCAGGGATATGTTAGGATTCAAGAGGTATCTCATAAGCTGGTACTTTATCACCACCTCTTCATGATAAAACTTGAGTAAACAAGGAATGTGGGTACTTGAGTATTTATTTTGATTTATTGGTTTCCTAATACTAAATTATTTTTATATTCTCAATGATATTATCTTTGATTTAGGGAATCTCTTATGAGTTTTGGAATTAGAAAAAAAAAGATGACCACAGTTTCACTGTGTATTAATAGTTTGGTGAACTATGAGGAATCAATGTGACTAATTTAGAAATCCATCTAGGAATATTTTTGAATTTTTTGTGTGGTTTACCATCAAATACAACCAAGAAATGAATATTTCTAACCTAGTTCTAAACTTTAAATTCCATATCTTTTCTTCAAGGTGGATTCACTTGTATGAGGTTTATTAAGAGGGTTATGGATGTGGTTTGTTTCATGCTCTTGTTTGGTCATTTTAGCTCCAATATTTTTTTTTTGATTTTAAATACTTCTGGAAAAATAAAATTTTGTCTTGAAATAAGTTTTCTAAGTGATTTGAAAAGATTTTTCAATTATCAAAAGGTGTGTTCTTATGAATTTTTTAGTTCAGAAAAAATGATTTTTAAAAGAATCCTATGTGATGTGCTAAAGATTGTTTCAAGAAGAAATTTGGTTTTTAAATTGATTTAAAATGAGAATGGTTTTGGAAATTGGAAAATGGGATTAATTTTCTTAAAACCATAGAATAATATCCATTATATGTTAAAGGTTTTTAGAAATTGTGGTGAATTTTTACCAAGATTTCATGTTTTTAAGAATAGTGTAATGTGTTATAATCTGGGAAATCTCATGTGCTATGAAATATATGATGCTTTGATAAAAGTGGGTTATAAATTCATTTAAAATATTTTGTGCTCTACTTGAGTTTTATTTTATTCTTAATTTCATAATACTATGTTTTGTGATGTTCAAAAAGTTCTCCCAAAAATTCCTTCAATAAAGATAAAAAGTTATTCCAAGTGGTTTGGTCCTTGGGGTAGTTATTTGTGTTTTCCAGAAGTGGATTACCATATTAATAACTCTACCCAAACATTGAATTGAGTGGTATTTATGAAGAATATTTATCCTTTGGGACCCATCTATAACTTCTTGAATTCGCATACACCTTCTTATAAAGGTGAATGAGTTTTTCTTGAGTTAGTAAAGTGGATTGAAGAAGTTAATGGGATATTCAAATCTCTCAATACTCCTAATTCTCTGAAGATCAAGTATATCAACTTATTATTTGAGGGAACTATCCCAGAGTGGTTGGAATTTGTGATTACCTCTTATATTCCTAAAATAATGTCCTGTAAATTATTTAACTTAGTATTCATTCATTAGAAGAAAACTAATAAAGTAAAGGAGAAAATTACTGAGTTCTTGGGTTTTAGTCAAGACAAGAAATTGTATAAATATTATGATAAGAAATTATCATGTTTGGTTTCTTTATTTCCTAGGGTTTTTGTTAATTAATTCAATAAGGCTATCTATTTTAGAAGAGGTCTTCACCCAGACCATGTAATAGCCATTCCAATGAGATGGTTGACCTCTCATTCAGAGATTCTTGAAAGGGACTTTTTAGCTAAAGTGGAGATAGTAAAATGATACAAAGGTAAGAATTCATCATTTGTGGTCGAGGAAGGATATTCTTATTGGGGAAAGAAGATTCAAGTCATGTGCTTCCAGTTTGGAGCACTAAATCATCCTAAGAAGTTGTGTTCGAAATCTCTGAGAGTTTTTAAATGGTGTGGTTGTTTGGGTCATCTTAAGAGGTTATATATATTGGGACACTAGAAAGAAATATTTTTTTTTGGGGATCATCAGATCCTGATTGCGGTGTAATAGATTATTCAAGATAATAAGTCCCTAGCCATAAACCTCATAGAAAATCTTTCCACATAGTGGGGGGGGGGGAGATTTTTGTTGTGTTTGAGGTTGATCTAACCTATTGTTTTCAGTATCGTAGTGGAACCATTTTATTTTTACTCATTATGGTTTTCCTTTATTTGGAAAGACTTTGTTTTATATATCTTCATAGATTGTTTTGTAATGTTTGTGGATGATCTATATTGACCATGGTTTTGATCATGTGGATGGTTTTTTTCTTGAGACCTATGTGGTTGTGCCATGTCGATGTGAAATATTTAATGATTAAACCTCCTTTTGGAATGAATTTATTTCCTTGATGTTTGTTGTGAACTTGGTGATTGAGTGGAATTTTGTGCTGAGAAACCTCAAGATTTTTTGGAGTTTTTTTCTTAAAAAACCCTTATGTTACCTTCCATGGATGTATTCCTATGGATTATGTTATAGATACCATTCATTTTGTCTTTTGTTCCTTGGTATCCACTTGTTTTTCCTTGGTGTTTTGAGCTCAATTTTGATGTGATAGATGATCTACTTTGTGAGAGTGTAGTGCTATGTTGTGCTTCAACCTTGATGTTTGAGCTATTTCTAGATGAACTTTGATAGACCTTGGGAATGTACATTGGTAACTAAGATGTTGTGATTCATTAATAGAAAAAACACCTAGAAGGGCTTGAGTGTGATTGTATTAGCTCATCGAGGAGTGAGGCTCAGTGTTGAAAATACTAGGTTACTGATGAGTACTTACCCAAGGTATAAATCCTCATTATATTTTCACCTTTCTTGTGAATGTTTGATCTTATATGGAATATGATAGTGTTGTTTCTTATATAAATAATGAGTTGTTTGATTTGTTTTTCTATTAATGTTTTTGATGTCAACACTTTGACATTATCTTTGTATAGTAGTTAAAGTCACTTCTTTGGATTTTAGGGATATGATTTTCTCACGTTACACCATTTTTATAAATCTTGGGATTCTCAGACGTATCAGTGTAGATGGGCGGTACCATCAACCTAAATACACCATGGAAGTATTTTGGAAAGCTCTACCTCTAGGTTGGATTAAAATCAATGTTTATGAGACTTCTAAAGGCAACCCAGGTCCCACGGGATGTGGTTCCATATTTAGAAACCATCTGGACCAGGTTTTAGGCTATTTCTATGGATCCTGTGGCTTCGCCTCTTCCCTAGAAGCTGAGATGATGAGTGTGATTCATGATACTTATTTTTCCAAGCTGCATAACTGGAACAACATATAGATTGAGAGAAACTCAACTACAATTGTCCAGGACATCTAGAATGGTGTAGTTCATCTATCTTAGACTCTCACCCCCTGCTGTATGGACTATTTGCACTCTCTATTAGATCTCAACTTCATTTCCACCCATACCTACTGGGAAGAAAACAAGCTCACTGATGGACTTTCCAACATGGGGGTTAATCACGTGGTCTCCTGGAGGGATGAACTCCCTCCTGAGTGTCTCCCTCTTTACGTCAGGGATGTTAAAAAAATTCCCTATTTTAGACTCATGTAATCCTCTCTTGTTCTTTCCTTTATAATAGATTTTGTGTTTTGGTCTTTGACCAGAACACCACCTTAAAAAAATGAATCTTTAAATGGAGGGGAGACCTATTCTAGGTCTCTAGTCTTTCTCTAGTTTAAAATATTATGATTATCTTGGTGTTTTGATCTTGGGGTTGTGTGTGATGTCATCCATTGGGTGAGTCTCTCTTTTAGACTTCAGACTACCCACATCACAAGATGAGTAAGGGAGTTATTCTTGTGTTGTCTTGTTATATCTTTCAGAATGGAATATTTCTAGGGATATAAAGTCAAATGGTAGGGAGGTTGTAACATACCATTAATTTATTTTAGGTGTTTGGAACCATTTCTTTGAGTATCCTTTTATTGGACCTCTTTGGGGGTTGTTTTCAGTGTTTTTTGGAGCTTTTATGATGGTTTCTTGGCCTGTGAATGGTTAACGCATGGTTTAAAAAACCATTCCTCCGAACCATGAAACATTTCCAGTAGCCTAGGTAGGGGACCTAAGTTGAAAAATGATTAGAAAAAACATATATCCAAACAATGAAGAATTATTATAAAAGGGTGAATGGGTTCCACATGGTTAAACAAATCGTGCAACCTAACCATGAAAATTTTCCCACAACCTAGAAAGAGGTGCATGGTTATCACACAGTTAGTACTAACCATGAAGCCAGCCTTAGGAAACCATGCATTTAAATTTTAATTCCCCTAAATTATTAATTTAAATCCCAAGACCCCCCTTTTTAGCCCCTAAAATTTCCCACTTAAAACTAATTCGATCCTTTCTATTTTGGGATCTCTCTAGAGGCGTTTTGGCCCACACAACCTCATCTCTTGGTAGATCAAAGTGCCTATCAAAGTGGTAATACTCTTTCTATAAGTTATTATACTATTAGCCTTTGATCTCTCTTATTATTTTTATTCTTTATTCCTAGAATTTATGATGGCCTTATGTTCCATTGGATCATGGTTGATTTCTGTAGAATTAGGGATCTATAGTATTTTTTCTCTTCTCTTGGGATCCCTCTTCATAGATTCATTGATATCCATCATAGGTGAAATATTTGGTATTTATTATGGATATATATCAGATTCTCCAAGTAGGTGTTTCTATGCTTTTAATTCACTTTTTAATTCATTTTTTCTTAAGAATTTATAGATATGTGCCTCATTCTAACACATGTTCTATAATTGTTTATCTTGAATTTCCTTGTGAAATAATATTTTATCTGCTTTTAAATAAATTTAACATAGGATGGGTTACTTCTCATGGTTTTATAAATTGATGAATGATATGTTGATTTTTAATTCCCTTTAAAAGAGTTTTTCATGGTTACCTTGTGGAAAGTTAGAGATTAGGCCTGGTTTTATTTCTAAAGTGACATTATTTAGCATTTATGAAATGGGGTAAAATATATGATTCTTTCTATAGAGTTCCAAATGTTTGAATTTTTGAAATAACCAAGAACCCTATTTGAATGATGTTACCCTTTTTTGAAATGAGATTTCTTGGATAATTTGAAATGATTGTTTTATTCACACGAAAATATGGTGTAAATCCATGTTTTGAATTAACCTTAAGCCTTTTTAAATTATGAAGCTTCCTTGAATGTCTTCGGGATTTTTTGAAAGAAATGATAATTTTAAAGGATCATTTGGAATTACCATGTTGGTTTGTTAAAGGAAGTGGGGATATATACCCTTTTTAAATATTAAATTTAATAAAAGGTTTTGAATTGTATTGATGATGTTTGATGGCCTAGTTGGCATTTTATGATGATCCTCTCTTGTAATAACCCCTTAATGTAACTTTCTTGAATATTGTACTTACCATTTATGGGTGTTTAGAAAAATTATTATTTACTTTTTGGTATATTGGAGATGATAGTGAGAGGTGATTTTAGGGCACATTCCTATGATTGAAATTTTGAGGGCATGATCCCATGACTGGTATTGATAAGGATCCCCATTGAGATCCTCATAACTTGATTATCACACTCACATATTTTGACTGGTCATGGGAACCTTGGTAGTTAGATGAGATGATCTAGATATATGCTTTTCTAGTAGACTCACACCCCTTCTAGTGGATATGTATAGAATATGAAAGGTTTAGTCTATGGATGTGCGACCAGGAAAGTGGGTGTATGTGGAACTGGTTTGATTGATATCCATGAGACCATATGTATTCCCGAAGATCATCCATGATGTATTTTTATTATATTAACTATGTTGGAATCACTATAATATTTAGGTTTTACCCATTACATCCATATAGATGATACTCGATACATGATAGTATTCATTGTCACTAATAAGAACCAGAGTTTCCTTGCTTGATTTATTACTACTCTTGAATGGTCTATTTTATTAAGTGATTCACCCTGACTCTATTGTATTTAATCTTATACATATCTTGATATCAAGTGCATGTTATTAATTTTATTTTCTGATATGAATCTAGGTTTTGAAATGGTTTTCAAAGCTTTTCAAGAAAATATTTTCTTTTAAAATGATAAAATGACATTTTTCCAACATTGGTTTGGTAAATGACTTTTAAATGATTAAACTAATGTTTTCAAACCAGATCCACAATAAAATTATTTATATATATTTACTTTCCTTTTTGAAATATAAATCCTTATACTCACTTTATTATACTCATCTTTTATCATATTTAAATTCTCATATTAAGTAACTACATAGGATCTTTAGTGAAATCCTACTAGGATATATTTCTAACTCCCTCATTATATTCATTGGTGTTTAAAACATTTATGATCTTATAATAGGTGGTTGTTCTATCATATTACTTTGTGGGTTCATGATTGGGTGATCTATGGTGGGTGACTTGCAACATGATGGGTGGTTATGGACCACCAGGAGACTATTTTTGGTTGTTATGTTTCTCTCTTAGTTTTTTATAGCACCTCTTTGTACTCTTAGATGTATGTATTGATTTTTTATATGACTTTTTTTATAGTTTACTTTGATTATTATTTTCTATTATGGGAGAAATCATTCCGAAAGATTAATTATGGATGGCCATGTGCTTTTCACTAACCTGTGGTGATTGAGACTTCTCTTTGGGTTAGTGTTGAATGGGATCAGATGTTGGTTTAGATGGAATTTCAGGTTTTTTCTTTACAAAAATAAAAAAATAAAATGTAATATAACCAAAATATAACTTTATATAATGTATATATAACATAAATATAATGAATATAAAGTAATATAATTAAAATATATTTGTTTATAATGAATATATAATGTGCATCTAGGGTGTTGACCGAGTGGTAAGACAAACCCATATGAATGAAATAGGTATAGGGTTCAACCCCCATCAGCCCCCAATTTTGAGGGAGTGTTTCCTAGGTAGTGATTTCTTCATGGCATTGGCGTCATCATGGGATGGTGTTCGTTGATGTGGAATGGAGAGAAAGAGGAAATTAGGCAGGTGACTACTTCCATTGACTGCAACATAAGTATAGTACATAGAGCACATAGGGGAATGAAAAATTATGATGCAAGATGAGGAAGAAGTTGTAAGATAGGATCTCATCGAATGGGCTACGATGGCGGCAATCAGCACAGTATCGAAAAACACATGAGAGTAGGCGGAATTGGAAGCTTCTTATGGAGGGTGGAGGGATTAACCTAGAATTGGCACCAGAAAAAATGTCCATAAGATATTCCAAATGCTTCCATACATGATACAAGAGTGTATCCCATTTCACAATATTCAATTTTAATGGTCGTAGAGACTGAATGGAGTTACAGATTATGAGTTATGAACATTTGAAGATGGGCGGGAAAAATGGTTTGCGGAGCTCCCTCTATGATCACAGAGTGGAGGAACTTGACTGGAGACTCTGCGAGTCCGAGGAACTTGAACTACCTCTACGAGAACCATAAAGGTTATGATGGTAGCCTCCACGACTCTGAGAAACTTGAGGGAACTGACTCTAGTTGCAGAGCGCGATTTACTTCCTGGTATCATTTTCTCTTCACGACACACATTTTTTCTCTACGGTGAGCTCTTCTGACCTCCAGTGCCTATAAATAGCCATCTCACCCCCCTTTATAAGGATGGTTATGCTTCCCCTTTAGCGGTTGATCTCTCATTTCACGGTGCTCCCATGCACTGCGAAGTGATGCCATTCAAGAAGCCTTCTTCCCTTTTTTAAGGAGGGAGCCCCATTCAGACCGCTCAAGGCTCTGCGAAGCATTAAACCATCACAGATCACTCTCACAATAATTCTCCTTATGCTAAGGTGAGGCCATACTCTGCGAGAAACTTTCCTTCAGGAAGTTTCTTCATGAGACCCTGACCTCCACGAAGCCCCATGATCTACGAGATTCAGAGCTCCATGAGCCCCATTCTCTGCAAGACCTTGAGCTCCGTGAGCCCCATGCTTTGCGAGCCCCATGATCTGCGAGCCCCATGCGTACCCACCTTCCACTTATGGAATACCATGATTTGAGATACTCCTCCACACTCTATGAAATACCTTTAGTCGACATATTCTTCTTAGTCCCTTTTACATGTCGTGAGTTTAGATTCTCATCTTCAATTAGATGAGTACCTTGAGTCAAACCATTTCCCAAGAAACTCCTCCAAACACAATCATTTGAATCCTATGTTAGGTTAAACTAGAAAGGGATGTTATTGCATTAGCCCCAACACAAGCCATTGATAGGTTCCTTATGACTAACAATCCTCTCTACATGACTATAAATTGTAGTATACCCTATAAAAAAACATAGGATTCCTCTTGCTCCAAAAAAGAGATGCCTTATGATCCAAGCATAAGATGTCAATAGTCCTCTCTACATGACTATAAACTATAGTATACCCTATATGACCAATATAGGATGCCACTTGCTCCAAATAAGAGATTCCTTATATGACAAGCATAATATTACAATAGTCCTCACTACATGACTATAAACTATAGTACACCCTATACAAAAAACATAGGATACTTATTGTTTCGAATAAGAGATGCCTTATGCACCAATCATATGATGACAATAGTCCTCATTACATGAATTTAATCTGTAGCATGCTCTATCATTCAATAATAGGATTCCTGTTGTTCCAAATAAGAGATGCCTTATGTGACAAGTATAAGATGCATCATGCCATGATTATAGTGGCATAATTTCAAGAGTGTTGGAATCCATTCGATCATTCCATCACGTCTTATCATGATTTGTGTGTCCTTCAATCGAATATTCATCCCCATTCATGTCTAAAGGGACCCCCTAACGGCCTAGTCCAATGCCTCTTCATCTCACCTACTATTCTGGGATGATGCCTCGAAATAATTTGGATGAAACTTTGATTTTGGCCCCATGTTTCGAATACAGTCAGTGGTTGGTCCTCGTTTGTTTGTTTCCATCTCAGGCTAACACGATGTGGATGCTGCATTTCGAATATAGTTATTAGTTTTCTCTCTTCATTACACCACTGTCATTATGTTACGAATATTGGTCATATGATTCAAAATTTTCACCCCCATTGTTCGGACTGATTCCAACACCCTTGTCATTATCCCACTTATGCACTAGTGCATAGGTGTATGCCTCAATTATATGTTTCAACCCACCTGTGAGTTGGGATTCCCTCATGACCATACATGATGAAGAAATTATAGGCTGATCCCATGCATAAACCCATTTCACCATTTCCACTCCTCAGCAGCACCCAGGTAGTGTCCATGCGTAAGCCCCATTTACCATTGCCACTCCTTAGTAGCACCCGGACAACTTCCATGCGTAAGCCCTTTTCACTATTGCTACTCCATAGTGGAACCCGTGCCAGTTCCATGACTAAGCCCCATCAACAATTACCAATCCATATCGACACCCGGGAAGCTTCCATGCATAATCCCCATCCACCATTTCCACTCCTTAGTGGCATTCGGGAAGCTTCCATGCATAATCCCCATTCACTATTGACACTCCTTAGCAGCACTGGGGTAACTTACATGTGTAATCCCCATCCACTATTGTTGCTTCTTAGTGGCACTCGGGAAAATTCTATGCATAATCCCCATTCACCATTACCACTCCTTAGAGGCACTAGGGCAACTTCCATGTGTAAGCCCCATTCACTATTTTTCTCCTTAGTAGCACCTATACTGCTTCCATTATTAAGCTCTATTCACCATTGCCACTCCTTAGCAGCCCCAAGATGCTTCCATCCATAAACCCCATCCACCATTTACACTCCTTAGTGGCACTCAGGAAACTTCCATGCCTAAGACTCATCCGTCCTTTCCACTTCTTAGTGGAACCTAGATTGCTTCCATGCATAAGCCCCATTCACCACCCTTCATGGTCACACTTTTTCACCATGATCATCAGGTCTATTATTTCATCTTATTTCTCATACTGAGCATGAATCACATGAGCTTAGAGTAAACAGTGACCATAACATCCTCTTTAGTCCACCTTAGTGTGTAAGGCCCATGGCCCAAAGTACTGAACTACATGGAATTTTATTCTTGTCCCTTTCAAGAAAGGTACATAGGAAGCCTCTATGAGGTTCAATCCTATCACCCATTGGTCCCAACCACTTTACGTTGGTTTACCCTTGTCCTGTATGAAATTAAACTATATGCCCCTTTTATCCCGCATGACGCTAAACAATAAGCTTTAGAACTATGTAGGTTTTTTTCACTGTCTCTTAGGCAGGGTATATAGGAAGCCTCACTAAGGTTCAACACCAAACACTAGTAAACTTCAGTGTCCCCTTTGTTTGGACCCATATCCTTGGTCCGTAACTTAGTGGCATCATACCAGCTCTTAGTCATCTAACCATGCGTAAGACCCACACTAAATTCGTACTCATCCAACCAAGAGTTTACCTCTTGCGATGGGCTGCTAACCATGTGTAAAGCCCCATTATATGTTTAGGTTGTTGTCCTTTGCGTACACCCCAATTTTATTCCCCACCAAACTTTGTGGACTTTGATTCCCCACCATGAGGATATGTAGAAAGCCTCTCTGATAAAACAAATTTTTTTTTGAATATTTTATTGATAATAAATGACAAAATTTCATCACATTGTGTTAAATATGTTTATTTATAAAATATTTGGGATTAGATCACTCTTTTGAAAATTTGATGAAAATTCCAATTTTACCCATTAAAGTGCACTATGGTAATTAAGACATAAATATTTTAATTTGAATTATTTGAACTTAAATTTTTTTATACATATTCCGTAATCAATGGGATACAACTTGTTTTTAAAACAATATAGCAAACTCATGCATTTGGTCAGAGTAAAAGGGCCATGAAGTCAAAAATGGGTTGGACTTGTCAACTTAGACATTAGTTATGTATTTGGGCCATAACCTCTACATAATTTCCTGGATCATGCCCAAATATGGATATTAACTCTAGAATTTTTTTTAAAAAGTCATCTTGCCAGATGGACAACTGTTTCACATGTTTTTAAAGTTAAATAGGTAGTGAAACTTGGAATAAAATATTTAGCCAAATTTCCCCATTCACACTTGAAACCACTAGAAGCCTAGCCTCCCCTCCACTCAATAAATTGTTGTTTTTATCATTAAGTGGGGTTGGGACGTGAATTAGGAAGTTGAGTTTATATTAAAAGTGGTTTAACTCCAATTATATAAGCATTTAAAGAAGGGTATCTTTTGAAACAAGGATCCCTTCATCAAAGCCTTCTTCTTCTTCTTCTTCATGTAGTAATATTTATGTTTGCGTAATAAAATTCTTAGTTTTTATTCTATTTATTCTGTTTTTATATTTTATTATGTTTTATTATTATTTAATCATCCTCTTTGGGAAGGAACTCAAGAGTATAAACATCATTGGGCTATACCCATTCTAAACTGTTGCAAATTAAATTCGTTCTATGATGACTACACCACCCATAGAAGAGAAGTTTTCTTAGTAATTGATCTTCCTATTACCTTATTCATTCATTTATTTTGAATAAATAAACTAATATAATTCATTTAATATAATAAATGATTTTATTTTTTAAATTATAAGAAACTAAGTAAGAAATTGAACAATTAACACAAAAACACGGGAGGTTGAAAATTTGTGTAAATTGTGAGAGCGCAAACTTAATCAGTAAAACAATACCACATGAGATGAATTTATAGAGTTAAAATAAAATACCTAATATAAATTAATTCTCATTTTCATAATGGATATGTTTCCTAATTTACCATTGACTATAATCTAGATTTAGAATGTCAATCAAAGCAGGGTGATGCGATTGCATGTTCTGAAGCTGGCCTAGTGTTTAACTCTTTCCATCTTTGTTAAAATGCTAAATCTCATAGGGTTTGAGGGTTAACAAATTATGGCATCAAAATTAAGTGGATATTAATTTAAATTATAATTATTAATAAGTAAGTGAAGAGGTTGAGTTAGATCGATTATGCCTTTTAAAATATTTTCTAAAAAACATCTTCTTGTTGTGTCTTTTTATCGAACTTCATTTAAAAAAAATGCAATCCTCTTATAGAAAAATTATTCTAGTTTTATAAATGATAAAAAAACACCATCCTTTCAGTTAGTGTGTTTAATTTATTTATTTTTATTTTCAAAATACCATTATAAATTGTTTTTAATTACTACCTCTTTGAGAGACGACCTAGGTCGGCCACCCTACTACACCTAAATAACCCCAAACTGAACATCATTTGAGAGCGGACATGACACTGCCTTTCAAATTGGTTCCATTTACAAAGAGGAAAGTAATTATTTAAACCATTTAGAGGTACTAAATTTATTTTTAATTTTATTCTCTTCTTCTCTTCTTTCTTCTTTCTTTTCCCAATTAGAATTTTTCTTCTTCTTTTATTTTCTTGTTCTTATTGTTTTTGGACCATCAACTCAGACTTATCATTTTTATTTTATTATAGTCCACTTCTCTTATTTTAATTTTAATTTTATTTATGAAATAAACTAATCCTAAATATCTCTTAGATCTTGATCTTGAGATTTAACACAACCTTAGGGATCGAATCATACATTCTTAGTCTACGAGAAGTTTTAACATTCAACCAGTTAGAGAATTTCTCTATTCTGGGAACATGAAAATTAGAAACAATTATAAAAAAATATTAAAACAATAACCAATAGCTAAAAATAATGACAATGAACTTAATATGACCATTCAATAATTGGATACACCAATCATTAATTATCAACCAAATTTCATTGCATACCCAAATCTCAAATTAGACTTTGAACTGAAATATGGGTTAATTAACCTTCTTCTAGATTTTCATGGATTATCTGGTGAGGACCCAAAAATAACCTTAAATAATTTAAGGTGTTTTTCTAAACTATGAAACTAGTAAATGTATCTTAAGATCAAATGAAACTAAGAGTATTCCCATTCTCAGTTGATGGAGCTGCGAAAGATTAGATGTATTATTTATAACCTAAAGATGTAACTTGTTGGAACAATTTGAAACGTATTTTATTGCAGAGATTTTTTCCAAAACCAAGGACCACTTCCATTCAAAAAGAGATCTTAGGAATCAATAAATCATAATATGAGTCAATGTATGAGTATTGGGTGCGATTCAAGAAGTTGTGTGCAAGCCGCCTACATCACCAAATCAGTGAGCAACTACTCATCCAATACTTATATAAAGGAATCAAACATATGGAGAGAAGAATGGTGGATGCCACAACTATAGGGGTATTGGTCGATAAAACACCAAAATATGAATGTGAATTGATTGATAATATGGCTCAAAACTCCCAACAATTTGGCGATCAAGGTACACCGCATGTTATAGGAGTACATTAAGTAAGTACTTACTCTCTTGAAAATTATTTGATTGATTCTATGTTGGAAGAATTGACCACTATGGTGAGGAAGTTTTATTTGGATCAAAAGACATCCCAACCCAATCATATGAGGCCATGTGGAATTTTCAATGAAACATACCACCCAACTGATTGTTGCCCCCAATTACAAGAGTCAGAGGATTGTGAAACAATATTACTTGGGAGACCATATCAAAAGAAACAACAAACACATCCCCAAAAGAAGTATGATTTATTTTCACCAACATACAACCAAGGGTGAAAGGATCAATCAGACATAAGGTATGAATATGGACAACAACAAAGGACCTCTTTTCAACAAAACTTCCACCAGCCTCCACCTTATTAATAAGGTTTCCAACAACCCCAAAGGAGATTTGAATCCAAAAAATCAAAAATACAACAACAAGTGAGTTCTCAACCAAAGGTAGATTCTAATACTGATGATCTTTTGAAAAAAATTGTTCTTAATCAATAAAATGAGCTGAAGAGTCAAGGTTCGGAGCTGAGGGAGTTGAAGACTCAAATGAGCCAGATTGCTACTTCCCTCTATGAACTTGTAAGTAAGCATTTCAGAAATATAATTTCCACCTACTCCAAATCTCAAGGGGAATGTCAGTTCCATCACATTGAGAAGTGGGAAGTAAATGAATGATACTTCTACACCCACCATTCCAATAGGATTCACCTCACCCCCGGATAATCTCCATTCAAGACTAACTGATGAGAAACCAAAGGAGAAAGACAAAGGTACAAAAAATATTGATTTTTTTCCTCCTAAAACCCTTCCCTTTCCAAACAGGGTTTTACAAACCAAGAATATGGTTGAGGAGGCGACAAAAAAAGAGGCTTTGGACACATTCAAGCATGTAGAGATCAACATCCCTCTACTTGAATCCATTAAGAAAATCCCAAGGTATGCCAAATTATTAAAAGAAATTTGTAACAATAAAAGAGGGATCAAGGGAAATGAGAGGATCAATCTTGGAAGTAATGTGTCAGCACTCATTACACCTACTATAGCAATACCAAAAAAGTGAAAGGATCCAGTGACATTCACCATCCCATGCACCATAGGGGAGTTGCACTTTTCTGATTCTCTTTGTTATTTTGGAGCTTCCATAAATGTAATTCCTCACTCTGTATTTTCTTCTTTATAGGTTTTTTAGTTGAAGTTGATGATATTAGTGATGCAATTGGAAAATAGAGCTACCACATACCCAGTGGTATTCCTTGAGGATTTAATTGTTTAGGTAAGAGACATGATCTTTACAGTAGATTTATATGTGCTTAACATGGAGGATGATCGAGTAAGTTCCCATGATCCACTTATATTAGGTAGGACCTTCCTCAAAACTGCAAAAAAACCATAAATGTCCATGAGGGTACACTTTTGATGGCATTTGGAGATAAAGTTGTGATATTTAATGTTACAGACTCCATGAAGTACCCCTTAGAGGACCATTTTTCTTTTGTTATCTCCCATTTTGAACCATCAAATAAAAATCCATTGAATTTTATTGTCCTATTCTTAAGGAGATTATGATTATTGGTTCTAGTTTGATGTCTAAGAGAACTTCCAAACCTATTTCTAATGAACAAACCTATCTTATATTTGATTTTAAAATGGATTCATATTATGATTTTGATCATGTAAACTCTGATGATGACATAGATGTTGAGTATACTGATGGATTTGATGGTTTATTCTATGATTTTGATGATGTATATTCTGATACTGATGTTCATTGTGCGCGTATTTCATTTCCTTATATTTATACATCCATATGTTACCTTCTACATTGTAACTCAAGACATTACCACCAAATATAAAATAATCATACTTGTTAAGTGGTGAGAAATTACCTGTTATCATTTCTGACAATCTTCCTTTTGAACATAAAGAAAAACTTTTGAATCATTTGAGGGAGAACATCAGGGAAATCAGGTGGACCTTGGCTGACATATCTGGTATTAGCCCCTCCATTTTCAAGTATAGGATTCTTTTGGAGGATGGGGATAAACCAGTGAGGCAACTATAAAGGAGACCGAATCCAACTCTTTTAGAATTTGTTAAAAATAAGTTAAAAAATTGCTTGAGGAAGGTATAATTTATTCAATTTTAGATTCTTAGTGGGTGAGTCCTATTTAGGTTGTGCCTTCGAAAATTGGTGTTACTATTGTTAAAAATGATAAAGAGGAGTTAGTTCAAATGAAGTTGAAAAACAGTTGGCCTGTGTGTATTGATTATAGGAAACTAAATCAGTCCACTCACAAGGACCATTTCCCCTCCCATTTATTGATCAAATGATTAAGAGACTAGCTGGAAAAACACACTATTGTTTCTTTAATGGATTTTTGGATATTTTCAGGTTCTTATTTCTTCGAAGGATTAGAAGAAGAAAACATTCACTTGTCCATTTAGTATGTTTTCCTACCGAAGGATTCCATTTGGACTTTGAAATGACCCAAGTACCTTTTAGATATTCATGGTGAGTATTTTTTATAATTTTATTGAGATCTGAATGTAGGTATTTATGGACGATTTTATAGTGTATGGGTCTTTATTGGATAATTGAATCTCTAGTTTTTGAAAGGTGTTGAATCATTGTATTGAAAAGAATCTGGTCTTAAAATTTGAAAAGTTTGATTTCATGTTAGATCATGGGATTATATTAGGGCCTATAGTGTCAATGCATGGGATAGAGGTTGATAAATATAAGGTAGATATTACTTAATCCTTACCCTATCCTTCATGTGTGTGTGATGTTAGATCTTTCCTAGGTCATGCAGGATTATATCAGCGCTTCACCAAAGATTTTAGTAATATTTCTCTTCGTATGTCATGATTACTTAAAAAGGATTCTGAATTTTTATTTTATGATTCTTGTAGACTTCCTTTGATGAGATAAAGAAGTTTCTGACCACTCCACTAATCATACAACCCCCATGGTGGGAGAATCCTTTTGAGATTATGTGTGATGCCTCAAACTTCCCTATTGGAGTTGTCTTATCTCAAATGGTGGAGGGACGTTCAAATGTGATTGGATATGCATCTAGGACACTGGATTAATCCCAATAAAACTACACAACCACATAAAAAAAGTTTCTTTCCATCATATTTTATTTAGATAAATTCTGTTCATATTTATTGGGCTCTAAAGTAGTTGTTTTTTCTGACCATGCAGCTATGAGGAACCTCTTGAAGAAGATGGATGGAAAGTCCAAGCTAATCCAATGGATGCTCCTTCTTTATGAATTTTATATTGAGATAAAGGAAAATAAGGGGTCAGAAAACCTAGTGGAATACCACATGAGTATTCTTACTCACACACTAGAGGATGACACCTTGGACCAGGTACCACTTCAAGACACTTTCCCTGATGAGAATCTTTATTCCATCTCGGTACGCATACTTAGTATGCTGATTTAGTTAAATACCTTGTTGACTATGAAAGTCCTACAAATTTAAGGAAACATTAAGTCCAAAAGTTAAAGAGTGAGTCAAAATTTTATGTTTGGGATGATCCATACCTCTGGGACATGTGTAGTGATCAAGTTATTAGGAGGTGTGTTCTTGATTATGAGTTTGAGTCTGTTATGCATTTTTTCCATACAATTTCATGTGGAGGACACTTTGGACCCAAAAAATAGCTAGTAAAGTCTTAAAATCTAGATTATATTTTACTAGCTTATTCCATGATGCTCATGTGTTTTTTTAAGTTGTGATCATATTTCCAACACACTGGGAATATTTCTAAGAGACATGAGATGCCCTGACAACCCATATTATTCTGTGAGATTTTTGATGTATGGGGCATCGATTTTATGGTTCCTTTTCCTAGTTCATTTGTTTTTTTATATTTTGGTTTCTGTTGATAATGTGAGTAAATGGGTGGAGGATAAGGCCACCAGGACTGATGATTCTCAAGTTGAAGTGGACTTTGTCAAGATGCTGTTTTTTTGTAGGTTTGGAGTACCAAAGGATATCATCACCGACCAAGGGACACACTTCTGCAATCAAAATTTGTATTCCCTCCTTTTTAATTATGGGGTGACGCACAAAACATCCACACCATACCACCCCCATGCAAATGGCTAGGCTAAGGTTTCAAATTTGGAGTTGAAACAAATTTTAGAAAAAATCATGTAGCTGAATAGGAAGGATTGGAGCAAGCTATTATATGATGCATTGTGGGCTTATAGGACATCATACAAGACACCCATTAGTATGTCCCAATTTCATATTGTTTTTGGGAAAGAGTGTCATCTCTCCATGGAAGTTTATCATCAGTCTTATTGGGATATAAAAAAATGAAACATAGATTTGGACTAAGTTGGAATCCAAAGGAAGCTGAAAATTCAAGAGACTAAGGAGATTCGATTATCTTCATATGATAACTCAAGGATCTATAAGGAAAGATAAAAAATATCTCATGATATAATGATCCAACAAAGGGATTTTAATATTGGAGAGAAAGTCCTTCTCTACAATTCACAACAGAAGTTGATGCCTAGTAAGTTGCGTTCCAGATGGTTAGGTCCTTATATTCTATCTAATGTTTTTCCTTATGGTGCAGTGGAGATCACAAAAGAGGACACTAGAGAGAGATTTACAGTCAACGGTCAATGCTCGAAGCAATACATTGAGTGACTTCCAACTGATGTAGTTGATTTTATCACACTACATTACCCCATAATCACTTGAGAATATCAAGCTATTCCTAACCCTTTCACTTTTATATTCTTTGTCCTATTTAAAATTATTAATTTCATGTGCACATTCATATCATGGGTTCACATTGAGGACAATGAAATATTTTAATTGTGTGGGATATGACAACATTTTGGGGTAGACATTTAGGATTTTCATTTGTGTGTTTTTTTATTAAGTATTTTTCTAAAATATAAAAAAATATAAATAAAAAAACAAAAATTAATTAAAAAAACAATTATATCATGTAACATTCTCATGTGGAAGATATAAAAAATGCATGTTTTCAAAATTCATTGGTATAATTATAATCACGAGTAAGATTTAATCATTAAGGGTTGATTTTTATAAAAATTGAAGTCATCGATGATATGATTGGTTGTGTAATTATAAAATCTTTTATATTTTGACAACATTATTTGTGATATTTGTTCATGGTAAATTGTTTCATTGATTTATCCACACAAATTTTCAATCAACCATGACTTGTGAAATTTCTCCTACTCAATTGAATATATAATCAAGTTAGGTAAAAAAAATCATTTATTGATCCATACATTTGTTTCTATTCTAATCAGTTTCATTACTATACCAAATTGACCTATACATGTTTACCTATTATCTGACTATTGTACGCCATCAAAAAAATTTAAAAAATATGGGTTGTGTCTTGGGTAGGTCAAAAACCACTCTTCCTCAACATTTGATCTAGTTATAACTATTACAATTAGTGTTTTGAGGAGATCCAACATGGGTTGAGAGTTGAGTGTGATATTTTTTCCAAGTGAAACATAAAAAAAACAAAAATAAGAAATGTGGGGAGTGATTAAATCTACAACATATGGGGATATCTAGGCCGGGAGCTTAAGTTTTGACTTTTGGGAATGCTTAAGTGAGTGGGTCTTTCAATTTGATTGCAAAGGAATGTAGAAAAGGTTCAATGATTTAAACCAGGTAATAATATATTTTTTACTTAACCTAAATATACTGAATAAAGGGTGGATTTATGATATTGGAATGGTTTTCATACACACATGTGGAGAATTAGTGGCATGGTAGACCCATGACTTGTTTCGCTATGATTAGTGTTATGAATTTCACTGGATTTTGTTTTGACACAATTTATGAGATAATGAATTTAAAATTTATTGATATTTACTCTTGATGGGATTATTAATTTTCCTATATTTCCACTGTGGATTGATAAATATGAACATGCATATTTTGTCACAATTTTTTCAAATACATGATATGAGGTTTTTCCCAGGAATGCAAAAGGGTAAGTGTGAGGGAGTTAATAAAACACAATTTTGTTGAATATTTTATCTATAATAAATGAAAAAAAATTCATCACATTGTGTTAAATATGTTTATTTATAAAATATTTTGGATTAGATCATCCTTTTGTAAATTTGATAAAAATTCCAGTTTTACCCTTTAAAGTGCACTGTGGTAATTAAAACATAAATATTTTAATTTGAATTATTTGAAATTAAATTTTTTTATAATTATTCCTCACTAAATTTGATACAAATTTTATTCAATACTATGGAGAATACTCATTAATTTGGTTGGAGTAAAAGGGTCATGAAGTCAAAGATGGGCTGGACTCACTAGATTTGACATCAGTTCTATATGTGGGCCATAACTTTTACATATGTGATTGTACTGAGCCAAAATATTTAGAGGATCTTGATAAAAAAATTTCTAATAAATAATACTTTTAGATGGATAGATGGTTCACACATTTTGAAGGTCAAACAGGAAGTGAAATTTGGAAGAAAATATTTGTCTGAATTTCCCCATTCACACTTGAAACCACTTGAAACCTAGACTCCCCTCCACTCTATAAATTTGCATTTTTATCATTTTTAGGGTTTGGGATGTGAATTGGTAAGTTTAGGGTAGAGTAAAAGTGGTTAAACCCTAGTTATCCAAGAATTTAAAGAAGGGTAGCTCTTGAAGTAAGGATCCCTTCATCGAAACCTTCTTCTTCTTCTTCTTCATGTTGTAATATTTATGTTTGCGTAATAAAATTCTTACTTATTCAGATATTTATTATATTTTATGCTGTTTTATTATTATTTTATTCTTATTTAATCTTACTATTTGGTATGTAACTCAAGAGTAGAAGCGTTATTGTGCTATACCCATTCTAAACCGTTGCAAATGCAATTCGCTTCTACGATGACTACACCGCTCATGGAAGAGTAGTTTTCTTAGTAATCGATATACCTCTTACGTTATTCATTAATTTATTAGGAATAAATGAGATAATTTAATTAATTTTATATTATACATGACTTGAGTTTATAAATTATAAGAAACTAAGTAAGTAACTTAACAATTTACACAAAAACATGTGCGCTAGAGAATTTGGGTAAATTGTGAGAGCGCAAAATTAATCTGTAAAACAAGACCACACAAGATGAATTTTTAGAGTTAAAATAAAATACCTAAGATAAATTAATCCTAATTTATAGAATGTATATGTTCCGTAATTTACCACTTACCATAATCTAGATTTAGAACATCAATCAAAGCAGGGTGCTGCAATTGCATGTTCTGAAGTTGGCCTAGGGTTTAACTCTTTTCATCTTTGTGGTAATGTTAAACTGATAGGGTTCTAGGGTTAAAAAATTAGGGGATTAAAATTGAGTAGATATTAATTTAAATGATAATTATTAATATTTAAGTGAATAGGTAGATTTATATTGGTTACACATTTTAAAATATTAAAAAAAACATCTTCTTATTTTGTCTTTTTTATCGAACTTCATTTATAAAAATGAAATATTCTTCCAAAAAAATTATTCTAGTTTTTTAAACGATAAACATACCCCCATCCATTTAAGTATTATTTTAAGTTATTTAATTTTATTTTCAAAATACCTTTATAAATATTTTTTGATTACTGCCTCTTTGCGAGAAGAACTAGGTCAACCACTCTGTTATACCTAAATAACCCCAAACTGAACATCATTTGAGATGGACATGATAGTGAATTTCACTACCTAAGGTTCAAGCCCATCCCTAATGTCTCATAATGGTCTCTCCCTTGAGACTTTTTGTTTCAGGAAGGTTCTGTCCCAACTCGGAGGTTCTATTTCCTTTGGGTCCCATCCATTCATCTATTCTCACAGGCCATCTCCTCAGGTGTCCCATCGCCCCACCAAACTATGTGGAATTTGATTCCATGCCATGGGGATATGTAGGAAGCCTCCAAAAGGTTAAAGACCAACATAATTTTTATATTTACAATGGTTCCATCTCATTCACCATCTATATCATTCAACCCTCCATCATCCATACTGGTTCTTACCCCGACCACCAAATTCCGGTAAGATCATTCCATCCACCTGGGAAGATAACAATGCATAAACCCCACACAATCCATAACCATCCAAACAATATTTCCCCTCTTGCGATGGGTAGTTAACCATACGTAACCCCCAATATGTCTCAGTGTTTCTTTTATTTGTGTAAAACCGGATTCATCACCCCATCAAACTATATAGGTTTTGATCCATGCCTTCTATACAAGGTATGTAGGAATCCTCCCTAAGGTTCAATCCCAGCCAATGGTAAACCACGATTTTCCCATTTCTTGGATGAACTCTCCCTGATCTTCCCTCAGTGGTGTTCATATCAGCCTTTACGGTGCGATATCTTCCCTTTATGGGACACACCACCCTGGGTCCACTCTCATTGAGAATTTTAATCTATCCATCCAGTGTCCCCATTTCTGGGGTGCACTCTCCCCGATCCACCCTCATTGGTGTCCAGATCAGCCTTCATGGTGTGATATCTTCCCTTTATGGGACACACCACCCTAGTTCTTCTCTCATTGAGCATTTTAATCCATCCATATGGTGTCCCCATTTCTGGGGTGAAATCTACCCAATCCACCCTCAGTGGGGTCCAAATCAGCCTTCACAGTGTGATATCTTCCCTTTATGGGACACACCACCATGGGTCCACTTATATTGGGTGTCTTGATCCATCCATCTCGTAAACATTCTAGGAACTCCCTCCTAGGGATTTACCAATCTGATTCACCTCCATGGGGTGTTCTGATCACTCTCATTCCATCTCCGCAAGATTTTAAACTTGTGGACTACCCTATATTGAACATGTGATGTCTGAGGAAAACCTTGAAAACTATTACTTTGGAATAAATGTCTCCATAAGACGTTAAACTCATGATGTACCCCATGTTAAACATGGGAAGCTGAGTAAAACCTCAGAGACATGCCTCTAGCTTAAGATACCCCACAATCGACATGGGATGACTCAGGTTTATGTGACCTTGAGATTCCATCTTATGACGAAGAATACACATCTTCCATTGTTCACACATCCAGAGATGCCCCGACATGCTTGATATTACCATATACTAAAACCAAAGGTTGCCTCCCTTTTAAGACCACTTGTAATGTCCATACAGAAGTAATGTAATTAACCAGCGTCCACAAAGATATGGTAACGAGAATGAGATTCACGGACAACGACTCAAATATATAAGGGAGACTCATACTAGGTGGTGAGTTCAAAGGAGGAATCCATGGAAGGAGGAACCGACATCCCATCATCCCATTTCAAATAAGGAATAAACATCCCTGAATAAGTGACAGATGCCACCCACCTTTGGAAAGTGGGAATGTGGGGAAAAATCAAGCACATCAAAGCATGACGATGCATGCCCCAGTGAAAGCATCAGAAATAGAGATGGTTAACCCAACATGAATCTCCTCTCCATCGACTTTGAGTAGATGAAAAATGTTAGGCATGACCAAATTGAGGAATCACTCATGTGAATACCCTCTCCTTTATCTTTGGGAGGATAAGTAACAATGGGTGAATGCATACTATGGTCCATTGGCTCCTCACCAACTTCATCACCTTCATAGGCCACGCTGGGGGCATCCTCCCTCAGCTCCATCGGCTCCTCACCGACTCGGTTACCTTTATAGGCCACACTGGTGGCATCCACCCTCCATTGGCTCCTCGTTAACTCTGCCGCCTTCATAGGCTGTTCCAGGAGCATTCGTCCCCCAAATATATCGGCTCCTTTCAAACTCTGCCGCCTTCATAGGCCCCACTGGGGGAATCTATCCCTCTACTCTATCAGCTCTTTGCTGACTCTGCCACCATCATAGGCCACACTGGGGGCATCCTCCCCTGACTCCATTAGCTCATCGCCGAATCCGCTGCCTTCATAGGCCGCACTAGGGAAATCCATCCCCTGACTTTATAGGCTCCTTGCTGAATCCTCCACCTTCATAAGCCATGGCATGGGCATCCTCCCCTGACTCCATCGTCTCCTAGTTGACTTCACCACCTTCATAGGCCATGCTATGAGAATCCGTAACCCAACTCTATCAGATCCTTTCTAACTTCATCAGATTCATAGGCCATTCCGGGGGCATCCATCCCCCAACTCTATCATCTCCTTGCTGACTCTTCCACCTTCATAGGCAACACTAGGGGAATCTGTCCCCAAACTCCATTGACTCCTTCCCCACACCACATCCTTCATAGGTTGCGTCGGGGGCATCCTCCCCCTAACTCCATCAGCTCCTCAATAACTCCAATTCCTTTATAGGCCACACATGGAGCATCTTCTTCTAGCTCCATCAGCTCCTTTCTGACTCTGCGCTCACATGGAGCATAGGGGGAAACCACCCACAACCCAACAACGCATTGGTAAAAAAACCAGATTCCATTACGAAGGTCCTCCCAATACCACTATCATCAATAAGGGGTGTCCTTCCCATCTTCATCATTAGCCATTGTGGAGGTCCTCCCCACACCGCTATTATCTGGCGCAAGAGTCCTCCCCATTGCCATTATTAGCCACTGCAGAGGTCCTCCCCACACCGCTATCATCAGGCATGGGAGTCCTACCTATCACCATCATCAGCAACTACAGAGGTCTTCCCCACACCTCTATCATTTGGAAAGGCAGTCCTCCGCGTCACCATCATCAGCCACTACAGAGGTGATCCCCACACCACTACCATTCAGCATGGAGTTGCTCCCCACTCCTCACATCAATAAGGATGGAGGTCCTCCCCATGCATTTACAAAATCTGTCATGGAGGTCCTCCCCATGTCAAATCCATACCTTTATATGAAGAAACAATTCTGGGCACATTTTGATCATATCCCTGCATCAACTTCACTACATTATGAGATTATGTTTCAGGCTTGCACTCCTTCTGGGATCCATTGCCACATCATACCGACATTACAGGCTTCCATACCTTCTGAGATCCATCACCCCATTGTACCGATGTTCTAGGCTCCCATGACTTCTAGGCTCCATTTCCCTATCGTACCGACGTTTCAGGTTTCCATGCCTTATGGGCTCTATCACCCCATCGTACCAATGTTGCAGGATTCCATGCCTTCCAGGCTCCATCACCCTATCCTATAAACCTTTCAGGATTCCATGCCTTTCGGGCTCCATCACCCTGTCATACCGACGTTCCAGGCTCCCACGACTTCTAGGATCCATCTCCCCATCGTACCAAGGTTTTAGGCTTCCATGGCTTCTAGGATCCATCACCCCATATTACTGACTTTCCAGGATTCCATGCCTTCTAGGCTCCATCTCCCCATCATACCGAAATTTCATGCTTCCATGCCTTCTGGGATCTATCACCCCACCATACTGACATTCCAGGCTTCCACACCTTCTGGGATCTATAACCCCATTGTACCGACGTTTAAGGATTCCACCCCTTCTGGGCTCCATCACCCCATCGTACCAACATTCTAGGATCCTATGCCTTTTGGGATCCATCACCCCATCGTACCAATGTTTCAGGCTTCCATGCCTTCTGGGCTCCATCTTCCCATCGCACTAACATTCTAGGATTCCATGACCTCTAGGCTCTATTGCCACATCGTACCGATGTTTCAAACTTCCATGCATTCCAAGATCTATCTCTCCTTCATATAGACCTTCCAGGCTTCCACACCTTTTGAGCTCCATCACCCTATCGTACCGACATTTCAGGCTTCCACGCCTTCCAAGATCCATCGCCCCGTTGTACTGACATTCTATGATTTCATGCCTTCTGAGCTCTATCACCCCATCGTACTGACATTTTAGGCTTCCATGACATCTGGGCTCCATCACCCCATCATACCGACATTCCAGGATTCCACTCCTTCTAACCTCCATCATCCTATCGTACTATCATTTTAGGATTTCACATCTTCCATGCTTTATTTCCCTATCATACGAAATTTTAGGCTTCTAACCTTTTGGGATCCATCAACCCATCATACCGATGTTCCATGATCCCACACCTTCTTGGTTCCATCACCCCGTCGTACCGACATTTCAGGTTTCCACGCCTTCTGGGCTCCATCACCCCGTCGTACCGATATTTCAGGATTCCACACCTTCTGGGGTCCATCGCCCCATCATACAAATGTTCTAGGCTCCCACACCTTCTTGGTTCTATAACCTCATCATACCAATGTTTCAGGCTTCCACACCTTCCGGGCCACATCACCCTGTCGTAGGAACGTTATAGGCTTCCATGCCTTCTGGGTTCCATCACCCCTCTAGGCTGAGGGCATGCTATCATCCCAGCCACCCTTGTGACACTCTGTGTCATCCCAAATTCTGAATTGTATCAACCAGAGAGGTCCTCCTTGTGGATTCGACACCAGCTTCTAGAATATTCACCATGGGATTGCCCAGCTCAGGCATGGAGAACATCTATGCATAAAATGGGGGAATTTTAGGGTAATCCCATCGTATAGATTCCCCCCTCATCCCAAACCACCAGAATAGGGTAGAGATGAACATACCTATTCAGACACAATCCATGTGGTTTCACATACTAGTTGCATGATGTTAAAATATGTAATAACCATGTGCTAGTTTCATGACAATAAAATACATAACACTCACTATCTTGGTAACATGACATTAAAAAATGTGAAATATGGTCAAAGCTATGGGACCTAAAACTATAGCAACCATGGTCAAAGATATGAAACCTTAAATGCAATCCACTCCTTGTCCTAATCACATGAAATTAAAATATACGATTCAACATCCTTACCATATAAAGTTAAATTTTATGTCTAACATCCTCAACACATGACATTAAACTATTGCCTTACCCTATGTTGAGGTCACATGATGCCTCATACACCAAGTATTAGATGTCTCCACATCCTAATGGCATGATGTAAAACTGTATAATTCCAGGAGATCCCATATGAGAGAGTTCTATGCATTCAACACTAGTCTTTACCATGTAAGATTAAAAAACTACATCAGGACCCTCATCCTTGAGAAGGGGTTCAACTCCCTCCTTCGGATACACCCTGTTGACATGATCAAATTCACTATGGCGTAAAACCATGAGTGTTGGACTTTAAATGGACATACATTAAATCCTTTTACGTGCTTTGCATTATACCTTTATTTGGATCCCCATCATATTCATGTCTGAAGAGACCCCCTGACGGAATGGCCTCATGCCACTTTGGCTCCCCTTCCATTTTGGGCCAATGCCCCAGAAGACTTCAGACGACCCTTTGATTTTGGTCCCACATTTTTGAATATGATCAGTGACTAACCCTCATTTGTTTTTCCCTATCCCTAGTAACACAATATGGATGACGTGTTTTGAATATGTTCAACAACTATCCTTCATCATTATACCACCATCATTGTGATCCAAATATCAGATGTTGTGATTCACATCCTTCCCCCTTCTTCTGTTTAGGTGGAACTCCAACACCCTTGGTGTTACCCTTACTTACATCTTTTCACATCAAGTAAGTGGGCTAGTGTCACTAGGATATTCCCAACCTGACATCTCCATTCCTATTTCTGTGTGATCCCATGTGTCAAGAAAATCCCATCATTACTCATTGTTTCCCAAACTGAGCATGACTCATGTGGGATTAGTAGTTTTGATAGGATGTGTACTAATATAGTTTAGAAACACAAACATTATCATCCTGAATGACATTAAACTGCTCATCTTTGTCCCACATGACATTAAATTGCATTATCTTCCTGCATGACATTAAACTGCTCATCTTCGTCCTGTATGATGTTAAACTGCATTATCATCCTACATGATATTAAACTGATCATATTAATACTACATGACATTAAATTAAATTATCATCCTTCATGACTTTAAACTACTCATATTTGTCCCACATGATGTTAAATTTCGTTATCATCCTGCATGACTTTAAACTGCTCATCTTCATCCTACATGATGTTAAACTACATTATCATACTGTATGACATTAAAATACTCACATTTGTCCCACATGATGTTAAACTATATTATCATCTTGTATGAAATTAAACTACTGATCTTTATCCTGTATGATGTTAAACTGCATTATTGTCCTGCATGAAATTAAACTTCTCATCTTCACCCCACATGATGTTAAATTGCATTACCATCCTGCACTACATTAAACTACCCATATTTGTCCCACATGATGTTAAACTACATTATCATACTACATGACATTAAAATGCTCATCTTCATCCCATATGATTTTAAACTGCATTATCGTCCTTCATGACATTAAACTGCTCATCTTCGTCCCGCATGATATTAAACTGTATTATCATCCTGCATAACATTAAACTGCTCATCTTTACCCCACATGACATTAAACTACTTTATTTTACTACATGACATTAAACTAATTATCTTCATCCCACATGATGTTAAAATGCATTATCATCTTTCATGACATTAAACTGCTCATCTTTGTCCTACATGATGTTAAAATATATTATCGCCCTTCATGAATTTAAACTAGTCATCTTCATCCTGCATGAAGTTAAATTGAATTATCATCCTTCATGACTTTAAACTGCCCATATTCATCTTGCATGACGTTAAACTACATTATTGACCTGCATGACATTAAAATTATTATTTTCATCCAACTTGACGTTAAACTACATTATCGTCCTGCATGACATTAAACTGCTCACATCGTCCCGTATGTTGTTAAACTGCATTACCGTCCTTCATGACATTAAATTTCTCATCTTAGTCTCATATGAAGTTAAACTAAATTATCTTCCTTCATGAAATTAAAATGATCATCTTCATCCTGTATGATGTTAAATGACATTATCATCCTGCATGACATTAAACTGCTCATCTTCGTCCCGTATGATGTTAAACTACATTATCGTCCTATATGATATTAAACTACTCATCTTCTTCCCACATGATGTTAAACTATATTACCATCCTTCATAACATTAAACTACTCATATTCATCCCACATTATGTTAAACTGAATTATCATCCTGCATGAAATTAAACTACTTATCTTCGTCCCACATGACATTAAACTGCATTACCGTCCCAACAGATGTTAAAATGATCATCCTCATCCTACAAGATATTAAATTTTAAGTGGTCTGAGATCTAAAAACCTAAATTAAGATCTCTTTTGTCATACATAATGATAAACTATGGATGGTGAATACATCTCATGGTTTAATATCTTCGACCTTAAACTAAGATCTCCATCATCCTTAATGTAAGATGTTAAACTGCACAGGTACCACCATGCTTCACGCATCCTTTCATTTGGGTATCCATCATCTTTCACATCCAAAAGGATCCCCTATAATCCTGGTCCCATTACACCTTGGATCACCTATAGTTTGAGGCAACATCCTAGAGGATCTTGAATGAAAATTTGACACAAGTCCCGCATTGAGAATATGGTCAACGATCGATGCTAAATTGTTTGTATGTATTCCATGCAACATGATATGGATACTGTATTGAAAACATGGTCATTAGTTATCCTCTATAACAATTTTCATCCCCACAGTCTCCCAAATGTCGAGTGTGGTGGTTCATCTTTTTCTTCCCTTTTTCACACGCAAACGACACTAAACTGTGCATAAATGGTCCAAGATCTACAACTTTATACTAAGATATTATAAATCCTTGTTGTATGATGTTAAACTACATGAAATTTCAAGAACTACTTCTGGATTGATTCCCATCCTTATGGGATACGTTGGAACTCCCAGACCTTTCATCCGTGGCCCTGCCCTGGGTCCCTTGACCTTTCCGGCCTTTTGTCCCAAGTTCTCACTTAGGATTGTGCGGTGTGGTATGGACATATGTCCTCATTCACATCAAGATGTTTTTCCATGCCACTTAAATCACCTTGAGCCACTCTTCCTTTCCCACGTCTTTAGCGCATGACATTAAACAACATGACATCTTTATAACTACATTCAGCTTGATTCCCATCCACATGGGATACATAGTAATTACCAAACGTTTTATTTTAGGGTCCATCCCGGGTTCATATATTCTTTCTCTCAACCACTTGGCCTAAGTTCTCTCCTAGAAATATGTGGAATATATGGGATTATTTCCTCATTTACATGAGGTTATTTTCCACTCCATAGACATTCCTGTTTGAGATACCCCTTACGTCTTTATCACATGACATTAAACTACACAGTGGGTTCAAAACCACGTATATCTTGATTCCAATCCTCATGGGATACATAAGAACTCCAAAACATTTCATCTTTGGGTCCATCCCTATTTTTTAGAAACCTTCTCTTTCTTCTGTCCCCTTATCCTAAGTTCTATGGGGGGTGTGTGGTGTGGTGTGGACTTGTGTCCTCATTCACATCAGGTTTTTAATAACCACACAACATATCTCTATTGTGAGATCTCTCCATTCCCCTTTCTTCCACTCATCTCCTCAAGTCATATTATATCAATTGGGCCCCTTGACCATTTTTGGAGATTCACAAACATGCTTAGATGTACTATGGTTTAGGAACTAGAGTGTTGGATTCCATTTTGACATGATTTCATTTTTTTAATGTTTCATGTCTCCATTTATTTAGGGTTACATTATCTTTCACATATGAAAGGAACCCCGGATGGTATGGATTCTCAGACATATGGATTGCCTAATGCTTTGGGACAACATCCAAATGTATTTTGAATGAAATTATGTGATAGGTTCCACATTTTTAATATGGTCAGCGGTCAACCCTCATTTTTTGTTCCCATTTTAGGTCACATGATATGGATGCTGTGTTTCGAACACAATCAATAGTTATCTTCCATTATTAGGCCACACCCATAAAACCCTAAATATTGGACTCATGATTCACATCCCTTTCCACTCCATCATGTTCAAGTGTAATTTTGACACCCTTGGTGTTATCCCTCCGTGAAACTATGCGCATCAAGAGGATGAATAAACATTGTGGTGTTATTTGTGGATTTGTTCCGTTTCCACTTCTGTGTATTCCATGTGTTGTGAAAATATTCTCCACCATTTATTCCCACATTGAGAATAGCTCATGTGGACTTAGGACTTGTTTAAGGTTTACACATGCTTAGAGGAATCTCACTTCTTTCGGTCCAAGCTCTTAGACCTTAAACTAATACCCCCTCATCCTTACCTCATGAAGTTAAACTGCGTGAATTTCGAGAACTATGTATGGATTGATTCACATCCTCATAGGATACATAGGAACGCCCAAAAATCTCTTCTTTAGGTCAAGCTTAGGCTCCAACAATTATCTCTTTTGTTTAGCCTTTTAGACCTGATACTTATGGGATTGCATGGTGTGAAGTATGTGGACATATGTCCTCATTTACTTCAGGTCTATAATAGCCTCACCATATACTTCTCCTTATGGGATAGTCCCTTCAATCTCCGTCCTTACCACATGACATTAAACTACATGAGTTATAAAGAATTATGTATGAATTGGTTGTCATCCTCATGAGATATGTAGTAACACCCGAAAATTTCATCTTCATGTCTAACCCCTTTTCCTCTGATCTTTTCTAGCCCCTTGGACCGAGGCCCCCTCCCTCTGGGGTTGCACACGGTGCAGTGTAGACTAATTTCCTCATTCATGTTGGGTTTGCTTTATCATGCAATGCACATTCCCTTTAGAACCTTGTTCTTCTGTGTACACCCAATCCATATAACGTTAAACTATGTTGCTTGGTCCCACATGACCTTAAACTATTGCGTCTAAGCCATATGAAGTTAAACTATGTTGATTGGTCCCACATGACTTTAAACTATTGTGTCCAATCCATATGATGTTAAACTGTGCTGCTTGGTCCCACATGACTTTAAAATATTTCATCCAATCCATATGACATTAAACTATTCTACTTGGTCCCACATGCCTTTAAAATATTGTGTCCAAGCCATATGATGTTAAACTATACTATCTAGTCCCACATGACTTTAAACTATTGTTTCTCTGCCGTACGACATTATAACTCATGGGTTGGTCCTGTAATATAACCCTAAACTGTGACACTATAATCCTAGTTGTACAAAGAAAAACTACACCACATTGTGGTGTCCTCGCTTGAGGGGACATCATGTTTGGTATCGATCATCCACCATTACATTTTTCAAGGCCTGCATATGGATTTCTTCCAGAGATGATGCCCAGATTCTCCATACTGGGTTTGTTTCTTAAAAAAAACACACCTCCACTCTAAATAAAAAACATGATCCATCAAATATCGCTTCTTTTGGTGCATGGTCCAAACATGCATGATAGAATTGACCCAAGAATTGGTACTATACCATTTAATTTTTTATAACTATGTGTGTATTGATTCCTATCCTCATGGGATACATAGGAATGCCCAAAAATTTCATCTATAGGTCCAGCCCTTAGTATATCAAATCCTATCTTCTTTCCAGCCCCCATGGCCTGAACTCTATCAGTAGCATGTGATTTAGTGAGGACCTCTTGGATCCTCATCAACATATGGTTTATGATAGCCGTACCATGTACTTCCATTCAAGTATCTTCTTTCCATTTTCTACATCTTTGTCACATGACATTAAACTGTACACCATTTTCAGAACTATGTATGGATTGATTCCCATCCTCATAGGATACATCCCTAGGTTCATCAAACCATTTCCCCCTTCTTTTCTATATTCCTCTATCTCTAGTACGCCTCACCAACATGCTCATATACATTTTGGTTTAGGACCTATAGTGTTGGATTTCATGTGGACATGATTTCATTCATTTACATGCTTCATGTATCCCTTTATTTGGGTTTCTATTATCTTTTACATCTGAAAGGACCCCTAGATAGTATGGATTCATGGCCTAATGGATTGCCTACTTCTTTGGACCAATGTACCATAGGATTTTGAATGACATTATGTGGTAGGTTCCACATTTAGAATATGTCCAGTGGTGAACACTCATTTGTTTTTCCCATTTCAGGTCACATAATATGGATGTTTTGTTTCGAACACGGTCAACAATTATCCTCCATCATTATACCATCCCCATTAAGCCTTAAATATTAGTCACGTGATTCATGTCCCTTTCCACTCCATCATGTTCAAGTGGAATTTTTACACCCTTCGTGTTATCCCTCTATGCACCTATGCACATTAAAGTGGGTGAATTAGTGTCATGAGGGTCATCCTTGACTCCACACCGTCTCCCTTAGCTGTGTATTCCATGTGTTGCAAAGATATTATCCACCCTTGTTTCCCACATTGAGAATAGCTCACGTGGGCTTATGGATATGGGTAATTTTTGTGCATACATGGAAAAACCACACTTCTTTTGGTCCGAACTCTATGACCTTAAATTAAGAGCTTCAATACATTAGTCCAGGCATCATGAATTTAAAATGTGAGCATTATTATGAGAATTTTTAGTGTAGTGCAGACTATTTTGTCCCCATTTACATCAGGTCACTTTACAGCACCATGTCACATATTTCCTCTTTGGGAATCTTCCCATTTACATTCCAAGATATATGACCATAAACTAAGATCTTTTACATCCTTATCATGTGGAACTAAAGTACATATTCTGCGCTTAGGCTGTGTAATGATAAATTACCTAGCCATTCAATGTCTTGATTCAAGAAGACATTTCCCCTTTTGGTATTGACCGTCTTCCATACCACCTTCAAGAACTATGTATGGCTTGATTCCCATCCTCATGGGATATTTAGTGATGCCCAGACTTCTTGTCTGTGGTCCATCCACATCACCCAGAACCCTCTTGTGTCATTCTGTCCTGAGTTTCCATGGACGTATGTAATGTGGTGTGGACTTATGTCATCATTCACATCAAGTTTTCATTAGTTTCACCACATAACTTTCTAGAGAGTTCTCCATTTCTATGTCCTCATCAGATGACAATAAACTACATGGGAATATCCCACACGCATGACATTAAACTGGGAACCTTACGATCTGAGATCTATGACCTTAAACTATGATTCTCACCATCTATGTTTGCACGAAATTAAACTGCATAACAATTATGGTATTCCTATTTGAAAGAGGGTATCTCCACCTTTTAATATTGGCCTCCTTCTATACCACCTTAATGAACTACATCCAGCTTTATTCCCCTGCTTATGGGATTTGTAGTGATGGTCGGAATTTTTGTCTGTGGTCCAATCACAACTACTTTTGCCTCCCTGGACCATTCCAGTCCAAGTTCTCCCAAAACGTACGTGGTGTGGTGCAGACCTCTTCGTTCCTTCCCTACATTCATCCTGCATGGCACTTAAATTGCACGTTCAATGTTTACGCTTCACACATTCATTCATTTTGGTTTTTATTATCGTTCATATCTGAAGGGACCCCTAATGGCATGGATTCTAGGCCTTAGTGCTATTCTACCATCCTTGGCCAATGAGCTGAAGGATTTTGAAATTTTTTTTGATACGAATCCCACATCTCGAATATGGTCAGTAGTTGAACCTCATTTGTTTGTTCCAATACTAGGCTAACAAGAAATGGATTCTCTATTTAAAACATGGTAAATAGTTATCCTTCATTGTTATTCCGCTCCCATTGCACTCTAAATGTCAATTTTTTTGAATCACATGTTTAATGCCCCTTTATGTTTTACAGATCCCAACAACCCCAGTGTTGTAACTCCATGCATTGATGCATGTAAAGTAGGAATGTTTTTTTGTCTAGGATTTTCCCCACCCAACATTTATTTTCCACCATTATATTCTCTGGTTAGATGGGGAAGGCCTGACAATGATCCTTTTTTCCCACACCAAGCATGGATCACATAGGGTTAGGGGCTGTGGTAGGGTAATATTCATGTACGAGATAGTGTGACTCATATTTCTTTCCATTCTACATTAAACTGTGACACTATCATCCTCAACACATGGCATTAAACTATTTGGAATACATAGAAATATATAAGTCTTGATTCCTACTCTTTTAGGATACGCAGATACATTCATGCATCTAATTCTCGAGTCCATCCAACTAAATAGTAGAATCACTGTCTTGGCCTTCTTGGCCCCAACTTCCCTTTCAAGAACGTGTGATGTGGTGTAGACCTTTTTGGTACTCATTCATTCTAGGTTATGAACTGCACAGTGGATTTCTCCTTTGGGGTACCCATGTTCTTGACGCATGACTTTAAACTGAATTCCTACCTTGAACAAGTTCAGGATGCCCCATGATAATTATGGGATGAGTCAGATTCCTCTCTAGAGGGTATTTCCCTCTCCAGCATTGTTTTCTAACCATGTTGTGCTTAAGAACTATTTTTTTCTTGATTCTAATCCTTATGGGATACATAGAGATGCCGAGGCATTTTGCCTCAGTCCCATCCCCAGGACTGTTAACATTCCTAGTTCTTTTCCCCTAATCATAGTCCAAACTATGAACTTAAACTAGGGGTTTCTAGTCCACATAATATGAAATTAAACTGTTGACTAGGGTCTATGAAATATTACATTAAAATCTGTGAAACTTCCTAGTCACATGACATTAAAATATTACATGTATCATCCTCATTTTCATGATGTAAAACTACAAGCCATTCTAGGCCCCAACTAGATAGGCCCTGTCTGGAGTAGGTTTTATTTTTTTTAGACTGATAGGCTCATCCAATGTGCTTTCATCATGGTGTATTAGTTTCAGGAGTGTTGGAATCCATTAGAACAACCCATCACTCCATCACCACACTTTACATGCCCTCTATTTCAGATCTTCATTCCCTATCACATCTAAAGTAACCCCCCTAACAGTTAGGATGCTTGGACTTAAGGATCGCCTGCCATCCTGGGATAACGTACTGAAGGACATTGGAAGACACATTGAGTTTGGACTCATGTTTTGAATGCGGTCAGCGGTTGTCACTCGCTTGTTTGTTCCCATTTCCAACTAATGCATTGTGGATTCTATGTTTCAAATTTGGTCAATAGCTATCCTTCATCATCATTCCTCCCTCTTTGTGTTCTGAATTTTGGGTATCATGATTCACACTTCTCATTCCCCTTTGTTCAGGTCGATTCCAACACCCTTGGTGTTATCCTTCATGGGCGCTATAGAACGTAGGGAGAAGCAAGTTGGATATTTAGAGAGCCTTGTTCTCCAGTCCCAATCCCACTCATTTAGGATTATCCCAATGGTGATTGATGTCCCATTCCAATCCCAACACATAATCCTCTGTTTATCACTCTTGTATAGGTGAATTAACTTCTATCGTATCTTTTTTTTCTACAACTATTGTGACTCACGTGGTCTTAGAGATTTATTTGGTTGTTTATTCATTGTGACTGAGATATAGTGAACCCAAAGTAATGTGTTTTCCTTAGTTTTTTCCTCATAATGCGGTCCCCCTCACCCTAATCGTCCTCGTTGGACCCCATTCTTAGGAGGGATTTGTTTGGCCCCAGAAAATGAATACACAAGATATTCTAAATGCTTCCATACATGATCCAAGAGTATATCCGATTTATTAAGATTCAATTTGACTAGTTGTATTTACTGAACAAAGTTATGGATTAGGAGTTATGAACATTCAATGATGGGCTAGAAAACTATTTCTTAAATCCCATTCATAGATCTCCCTCCATGATCACAGAGTAGAGGAACTTGAACGGAGCCTCTAAGAGCACCAAGAAGGCCATGATGGAAGCCTCTGTGATTCTGAGGAACTTGACCTACCTTCGCAAGTGCCGCAAAGGTCACGGTAGTAGCCTCTGTGACTGTGAGAAACTTGAGGGAATTGCCTCCTATTGCGGAGCACGATTTCCTCAGCAACATCATTTTATCTTTGTGGTGTACATTGTTTCTCCGCAGTGAGATCCACTGACCTCCATCGCCTATAAAAAATTGGCTCACCCCCCTTTACAAGGACAGTTACGCCACCCCTTTTGTGTTCAATCTCCCATTTCGTGTTGCTCTCGAGCACCGTGAAGTGATGCCCTTTATGAAGGGCTCTTCCCTTTGCAAGGGAAAGAGCACCATTTTGGTCGCTCAAGGCTACACGAAGCATTAATACCTCATGGATCACTCTCTTAATAATGCACCTTATGATAAGGTGAGTGCATGATCTGTGAGCACCTTTCCTTCGTGAAGCTTCTTCGTGAGACCCTGACCTCTATGAAGCCCCATGCTCCATGAGACTCAGAGCTCTATGATCCCCATGCTTCACAAGACCCTAATCTCTATGATTCACATGCTCCGCAAGCCCCATGCACACCAACTTCTACCCATGTAATACCATGATTTTAGATACTCCTCCACACTCCATGAAATACCTTGAGTTGAAATATTTCTCTTTGTCCCTTTCAAATGTCATGAGTTGAGATTATATTCTTCAATTCCCTGAGTACCTTGAGTCGAAACATTCCTCAAGCAACTCCTCTAAACCCAATCATTTGACTAATATGGCAAGTTTAAACAGAAAGGGATACTCTTGCGTAATCGCCAACACCATCCATTTCAAGGAACCTTATGCCTAACAACCCTATCTACATGACTGTAAACTATAGTATACCATATATGAAAAACATATGATGCCTTTTTCTCCAAAAAATAGATTCCTTATGCACCAAGCGTAAGATGCCAACAATCCTCTGTATATGACTATAAACTATAGTATACCCTATATGACCAAAATAATATGCCTCTTGATCTAATTAAGATATTCCATATGCTCCAAGCATAAGATTCCAATAGTCCTCACTACATGACTATAAAATTTAGTACACCCTATACGACAAACATAAGATGCCTCTTGTTCTGAATAAGAGATGCCTTATGTGCCAAGCATACGATGCCAATAGTCCTCACTACATGAATTTAAACTGTATCATTCCCTATCATTCAATAATAAGACACCTCTTGTTCCAAATAATAAATGACTTATGTGAAAAGCATAAGATACCTCATTCCATGATTACAATGGTGTAATTTCAAGAGTGTTGGAATCTTTTCGATCATTCCATCACTCAACCTCAATCTTTGTATATCCTTCATTTGGATATTTATTACCTTTCATGTCTAAAGGGACCCCCTAACAGCCTGGTCCCATGCATCTTCGGCTCACCTACCATTTTGTGCCAACACCTCGAAATACTTTTGATGACACTTCGAGTTTGGCACCGTGTTTTGAATACGATCAGCGGTTGGTCCTCATTTGTTTGTTTCTATCTCGGGCTAATGTGATGTGGATGTTGCGTTTCAAATATGGTCAGAAGTTATCTCCCTTTATCATTCCACCATAATTATGTTCCTAATTTTAGTCAAATGATTCACACTTTTCAACCCCCATTGTTCAGACCAATTCCAATGCCCTTGGCGGCGTTATCCCACTTATGCTCTAGCGCATAGGTGTAGGTCTCAATTATATTCCTCAACCCACCGGTGATTTGGGATGCCCTCATGGACATACATGAGGAATAAATTACCATATTTTCCCATCTGTAAGCCCCTTTCACCATTGTATTTCTTTAGCGACACCTAGGCAGTGTCCATGCGTTAGCCCCATTCACCATTGAAGCTATTTAGCAGCACCCGGGCAACTTCCACGCGTAAGCCCTTTTCACCATTTATGCTCTATATCGACACTCAGACAACTTCCATGAATAATCACCATCCACAATTGCTGCTCCATATTGACACCAGGGAAGATTCAATGCATAATCCCCATCCACCATTTCCACTCCTTAGCGACACCCAATAATCTTCCATGTGCAAGCCCATTCACTATTTCCTCTTTTTACTAGCACATAGGAAGCTTCCATGTGCAAGCCCCATCCACCATTTCCACTCCTTAGCATCACTTAGGTAGATTCCATGCATAAGCCCCATTCACCATTTCCACTCCTTAGTGGCACTGAGATAGATTCCATGCGTAAGCCCCATTCACCATTGCCGCTCCTTAGCGGCACCAGAGCAACTTCCATGCGTAAGCCCCATTCACCATTTCCACTCCTTTGCAGCACCCGGGATACTTCCATGAATAAGTAACATTCACAATTACCACTCCTTATCAGCACCCAGGCTACTTCCATGCATAATCCCCATCCACCATTTCCACTCCTTAGCGGCACCTGGGCAACTTCTATGCCTAATCTCCATCCAACATTTCCACTTCTTAGTGGCACCTGGGCTGCTTCCATGCATATTCCCCATTCACCACCCTTATTGGATGATTTTTTTCACCATGATCATCAGGTCTATTATTGCGTCTTGTTTCTCACACTGAGCATGACTCACTTGATCTTAGAGTAAACAATGACTAGGTCATCCTCTTTTGGAAACCTTAGTGTGTAAGCCCAATGGATCTTACTACTGAACTACGTGGAATTTGATTCTTTATACTTTCAAGAAAGGTATATAGGAATCCTATCTAAGGTTCAACCCCATCACCCATCAGTCCTGACCACTTCACATCATTTTACCCTCATCCCGTATGAAATTAAACTATATGCCCATTTTTTCCCACATGACACTAAACTGTATGCTTTCGAACTACATGGATTTTGATCCCTATCTCCTAGGTAGGGTACATAGGAACCCTCCCTAAGGTTCAACCCCAAACACTTGTAAACTTTGGTGTCCCCTTTATTGAGACCCACATCCTTTGTCCACCCCTTAGTGTCATTAGACCAGGTATTGGTCAACTTACCATGCGTAATCCCCACACTCAATTCATACTCATCCAACCAAGAGTGTCCCTCTTGCGATGTGCTGCTAACCATGCATAAATTTCCAACTAGTTTTCAGGTCGCTGTTCTTTGCATACACCCATATTTTATTCCCCACTGAACTATGTAGACTTTGATTTCCTACCATAGAGATACATAGGAAGCCTCCCTAAGGTTCAAGTCCATCACTCATATCTTATCCTGGTCTCTCCCTTTAGAATTTGTGTATTGGGAAGGTCATGCCTCAATCCAAAGGTTCTATTTCCTTTAGGTCCCATTCATGCATCCATTGTCACGGGTTGCCTCCTCAGGTGTCTCATTGCCCCACCAAACTATGTGGACATTGATTCCCTACAATAAGGATATGTAGGAATACTCCCTAAGGTTCAAGCACAACATCACTGTTATCTTCATGACGGTTCCATCTCATTATCCATCCATATCATTTAACCCTCCATCATCCATCCTGGTTCTTACCCAGGTCGCCACATCCCAAAAAGATCATGCTATCCACCTGGGTAGCTAACCATGCATAAGCTTTGTACAATCCATAACCATCCAACCAAGAGTGTATCTGTTGTGATGGGTCGCTAACCATGCATAATCCCCAACATGTCTCTAGGTTGTTGTCCTTTGTGTACACCCCGATTCATAACCCCCTTCGAACTACGCGGGTTTTGATCCATGCCTTATACACAATGTACATAAGAAGCCTCCCTGAGGTTCAATCCCAGCTAATGGTATACCCTGGTGTTCCCATTTATTGGGTTCAATCTCCCAAATCCACCCTTAGTAGTGTCCAGACCAGCCTTCATGGTGTGATATATTCTCTTAATGGGACACACCACCCTGGGTCCACTCTCATTGAGAGTTTTAATCTATCCATCCGATTTCCCCCTTTCTGGGGTGCACTCTCCCTAATCTTACCTCAGTGGTGTCTAGATCAGCCTTCATAGTGTGATATATTTCTTTTATGAGACACACCACCCAGGGTATGCTCTCATTGATAATATTAATCCATCCATCTAGTGTCCCCCTTTATGGGGTGTAATCTCTCCGATACACCCTCAGTGGTGTCCAAATCATCCTTTACCGTGTGATATCTTCCTTTTATGGGACACACCACCCCGAGTATACTTATATTGGATGTCCTGATCCATCCATCTGATAAACCTTCCAAGAACTCCCTCCTAGGTATGTACCAATCTGATCCGCCTCCACAGGGTATTCTAATCTCTCTCATTTTGTATCTGTAAGACATTAAACTCATGGACTACCGTATGTTGAACATGGGATGTCTAAGGAAAACCATGAAAAATACAAATTTGGTGTAACTATCTCCATAAGATATTAAACTCATGACATACCCAATGTTAAACATGGGAAGCTGAGGAAAACCTCAGAGACATGTCTCTGTCATAAAATACCCCACGACCGATGCGGCATGCCCCAGATTTCTATGCCCTTGAGATTCTTTATTATGAGGAAGAATACATGTCTTCCAATTTCCATGCATCTAAAGATTCCATGACATGCCTGATGTTACAGTCTACTCTAACCGAAGGTTTCTACCCTTTTGAGACCACTTGGAATGTCTAGACAGAAGCAATATAATTAATGGACATCCACAAAGACATGAAACCAGGAATGAGATTCACGAACAACAACTCAAATTTACAAGGGAGACCCAAAATAGGCGATGAGTTCCGAGGAGGAATCCATGGAAGGAGGAACCGACATCCCATCCCATTTCTATCATGGAGAAAATGTACCTAAATAAGCGACGAATGTCTCCCATCTTTGGAAACTGGGAATGCGTGGCAATAGTAAGCATGTCGCTGCACGACGATGCATACCCTAGCGAAATCATCAGAAACACCCGGTGTAGAGAATTAAGAAATGGATACTACCCTTACAGTTCTAATGAAAATATGGCCCATGGGACATGAGTCTTTTGGTAACAAAAGATGGTCCTTTGGGGATTTTTTATTGGGTTTTATGCCACATGGTCTTTGGATCACATAAAGATGTAATAAAATAGGTCCAAGGGTTCTTTTTAATCCCAGCGAGGAAGGATGAGGCTTGATCCCAAAGGTTCTTGGGTGTGTTTGAGTTTGTTTTGGTCATGTAATCCCCTAAACCAATAATAATAAAAATAATAATGTATATATAATGTAATAATAACACATATATTTGTGTATATATAACACACATATAATATAAAATGACAGAAATATAACTTTATATAATGTATATACAACGTAACTATAACACATATATAATGTAAATATAATGCATATATAACATGATATATTAGAAATATAGATTTATATAATGTGTATATGATGTAAATATTACACATATAACATAATAAAACAAAAAACTAACTTCATATAATGCATATATTACACATTTACTAACATAAATATATATTAAATAATGGCTAATAACATAGATATATAATGTAAATATAATACATATAACATAATGTAATGAATATGTATTGAATTATAATTATAGTTATATTAGTTAACATATAATTATAAATAAATACGTTAAATTATTATTATTATTATTATATATAAATTTATCATTTATATTTCTAAAATTTATATTATATAAACAAATAATTTTATAAATATATAATAAATTATATATGCTAAATTGATTTAAATATTTAAATCTAATAAATTTGTTAAATTTATATAATTTCACTAGATTTATAGTTTTAACAAATATAATTATATATGTTTATAATTGTATAAATTTAAAAAATATATTATATTATAACTGGTATATAGTTTTTTATTTTTTTAATAATTATATTTATATATATTAAACACATAAAATTTATAATATTTTTAAGAAATAGGATAAATATAGCTATATTTATAATATAACTATACATATAAATAAGGTTTTATTTATTAAAACTATAATGAAATTTAAATTTATTATAATGATATATATGATAATAATACTATGATATATGATTATTTTATTATATTATATAAAAAAATTAAGAACCCAGAACATTTTTTTATAATAACAGGAAGGAGTAGTTGTAAACTGTGCCTTCTTCCCCACTTTTTCCATGACCCCTTCCCTTGTGAGAATTATTTTGGTAAATAGGGTGGGGGTCACATTATTTCAATAAATAATAAAAATAATAACCATATTTTAAAAAATTAGTCATAAAAAACATACTTGTAACACATTCAACATTTAAATAATCAATATATATATATATATATATATTCTAACATATTTTCATGAACACGTGTGAGTATCTCCACATAAAAAACATATTTAGTTTTATTTTCAAATCATAACAAATATTTTGCGTGAGATCACAACAAATATATTATGTATGTTTCATGAAGGGAATTTTCATTGATATCTTTATCTCAAATAAAGAATTGTTCATATATAAAGTAATATTGAATCTGGGTAGAAACACATTCTATAGTTCATAGGAAAAATTATTTTATAGATATAAAGAATCACATTAAAAACCCAATGGATGTAATTTAAATACTTAGTGTTTTTAATTATATAAGATTCAAGTGTTGTTCAAGACCAATTTCACATGGTTTCCTCTTTTATTAGCTATTAATCTATTTACACTTCCATGTTCACACATAAATTTCCCATAGGTACATTAAAATAAGTAATCAGTATGATATTTCTTCATGATACATCTTATCATGTTTCTACTTCCATTACTTTTTACTATTATGGTGTTTTTTTCCATTTAGTCATTGTTTATTTATTTTTTATTGTGATTTAATTGATATTTTTTTAATTATACTATAGATTTTGTAAAGGGAGTTTAATATTATTCATTAAAATAATCCATAGCTTTCAAGAGATAGACTTCGGGAAGTCATGAAGCCTCCATAGGTTTTCTATTAAGGGATAAAAACCTAGGTTTTTTTTTTCAATTTCATAGATATTTATAGGATTTATTTCCTACCATTTCCCCTTACTTTTTGAAACATGTAAATTTGGATATTTTGGTCCTTTGGGTAACATGTTGTATAATGAAATTTCATTTGAAATTTATGTTTCTTCAGAATTCATCAGAAACCATAGTATTTTATGCCTTTCTTATTTTCGGGTTTGGGGACAGGCGATTCACTTGATGGTTAACAAAGATTAGCTGTGAAGGGGAGATTTTCACCCAATTTGTTTAATGGATCATCCTATAATATGTTAATAAGACTTTAATACATTAATGTGTGATATTTAGCCTATATTTCTGAATTTATTATATTGATTTTTTCTACTTATTTTAACATTTTCTTATATAATTTTTACTTTTTAACTTATTTTGACAACACTCACTAATTTTTTTTACCACTTATCATTATTGGTTGGAGAAAAACTATATTATGACTCTAGAGGGGGGCTGAATTGATTTCTTGAAAATATATTTACTTTAAATAACCTCCTCTTAAGGTATGACATGTTTTGATATTTTCTTAACACAAACAAGTAGCGGAAATAAAAATATTAAGAAAGATATCAAAAAAATGAGATTTATAGTGGTTCAGGGAACAAATATCCCATAGTCTACTCCACCAATGCTCAACTCCTAGAGCTTAGTGATTTTACCAGAACCAATCCATTTCCTAAGGAATTCGTAGGTAAGTGAATGCAGCATTCACTTGGTATAAAACCAAGAGATTTTTCCAGGCTCCTACAAGGCTTTACAAAACACCAGACTTTAACACTCAGTATGAGGATTTCTCACTTTGAATAATGAGAAAGAATAATGAAAGATAAAAAATAAAGCTCACAGTTTCAAGATTCAACTAATAGAAGACAAGATATATCCAAGGGAGAGAATGAGAATGAAACATAGCTCAAGGGGAGTCTTCAATAACACAACAATATTGATCATTGATAGCATAATTATAGAAATTTTTTATATTCTTCTTTTTTATTAGCACAGAGAAGAAGTATATAAATATTTGAGATATAGAGAGTTATTGATTTCTTCTATTCCTGTAACTTTTATTTTATTATTATTTTTTGAATACTATTGAATATATTCTCACTTATTATTTCACAACATTATATTCCCTTAAATTTGGTCTAGGTGTTAGAATCCAGATGATCCTTTTAAAAAAATACCTTAGTAGATAGTACTAAGAAATAAATTAATCTATAATATTTTCTTTTATTGACAATTATAACCTTTCCAAAATAAATTTTACCATAAAGAAATAGTGTAATATTTAATACATGAACAAAGACATTAATTTCCACTTTAACTATATCAATGTTAATAAATATTCGAGTTGTAGAACAACATAACCAATTTTGGATAACCACGTAGCTGAATTCCATGTATTTGAATTCACATTGACATTATTCATGAAGTTGATTTCTCAAGTAGCAATTATTTACATAGTTGATTTCTTCACATATCCATTTTTCTCACATAGTTGACTGAAAACATGTAGTCGATTGGAAGCACATAGTCAAATATTCCATAGATCTAAATCATTTAGTTGATTACTCTATTTAGCGAATTCACATAGTCATTTTATAAATATATCCATTTACCATATAGGAAATTCATCTATGTGTCCAATTTTCACATAACTATTTCTCTGTCAAGGCCAATTTATATAGGTGATTCTTTCATGTAGCCGATTGACATATCTGATTACATAATGTAGCTAAAAATACATGTGGCCAAAGTTCTCACATAAATAAATTTTTAGACTTAGGAAATTGTTTATAGACATCTAGAATTGCAGAATTATAGAATAATGAACTTAAATAAGATATAAACATGATAAAAACTCATAAAAAATCATTAGAAACATATGAAGGGTTTTTGAGATCATCAAAACTTAATTAATTGGGTTATGTTGAAAAAACATGAGTAGTTCTATAATACCCCCTTTTGATGGTCACAAAACCTCTTAAACATAAAACATAAAATTATAAATGATTAAAGATATTACAGAAAACTATATAATGTATAATATTTATAAATTTTTTTGTTTATCCTTTATTCTCCCTCTCTATGTGTCTTATCTATCTCCTCTCCCTTATTTTGAAATTAAAAAGGAATGGTAGGGAGAAGAAAAAATATATTAAATGTAGAACTTTGAGTTATGTCTGATTAAGACTTAATGCTGATACATAATTTGAATTATTACAGATGAAAATTTAGAAAATTTTAGAAAATAAAACATTTAAGAAAAAGAAATAATTTAAATAAAAACAATTTCTTAACAACCAAATGAAGAGATAAAATGAATTTTATTAATGATGTAAATTTTTTAATAAAATACAAAGACTCAAACCATACAAAAATACATTATTCATATGACCTTGGATTATGAAAGGGTTTAAAGTTAGATGGAGGTCTGGGTGGTGGTTTCTTGAAGTAAGGAGAAGAGAAAGAGGTAGTTTTAGGGACAACTACTGGAGGTAAGGCTACTATTCCAAGCTCCATAGAAGTGTATTTAGTCCCAAAACCCAATATATCTTTTGGTATCTGAGTAGTAATGTTCAATAATTGGTCAATGTTCTAAGAAGAAATGTTGAAGTCATATGATCCAGACATGACAAAGGCTATCTTCTTGGTAGGATATAAATATGTATAATTTTTTTGAGCAGATTAAGTAGCAGAAAAAACAAAAAACATTGATTTTTCTCTCTTATAAATGTTGGATGGATCAAAGACAGTGTATAAACTCTACCGAGAACCTATATAATTATATGGAGGTGATGGTCTAAGGATACATTTTCCTCTGAGAGAAAATAGTGCAAGGATATATAGATCAATCCTCTTAATGATATTTGATTTGCAGAAATCTAAAATCACTATGAAATCTAGTTTAGGTATATGAGAATCTAAAGATAAACCATTGTTGAGAATCCATTTAAATGTTTTAATCTATTCATAGGAAAATATTTGGGAATATGTAGACAAAACAATAGTAGGTTAAGTACTTGATGGAGATATAGGGGGTTTAGAATATATTTTTTCTTGACTTTGGTCAACATACACCTGTAGCCTAATCAAACTTCCTTATAAAGAAGTTAAATTTTGATCCACATGGACTATATTCTCTAAAAGAACTTGACTAATCTCATGCATATAGCGAGATGGTGTTTGGGAAACTAGAGCACTAGTAGTAACTGAAATAGGAGTAATTGGTCTAAGAGGTCTATACACTACAAGCTCATTTCCTTAATTTGTAACTGGTACAACAGGATATTCTTCATACACTGAGGAATTCAAATCCTATTTAGAAATTTCTGTGTATAGATATACTACTCCTTTATAAATATTATCCAACATTGTTAAAAAATTTACCAGTTTCCTCTAATTGGATCAATAGAGGATGAAACTATATGTATGACTTTCTTGGACACAACCATATTTTCATCAACTTGAGATTCAATAGAAGGAACCAATCCCTAAAAATATCTAACTATGTCATTTAGGGAAACGTTTATTCAAAGAATGATTCTTCTAATGGATTCTCTATTCTCCTTAAATTCACCAAACATATCCTTCCTAAACTCTTCCATGGGAACTGGAGTGAACCTTCCACATTGGAGCGACCTTAGTTTTTATTAAACTGAATTTTGGTTTGAAAATAGTTATTCAAACTGATTATGAAAATCCAAAACCAAAATAGACATATAAGTATATTTTTCACATGGATCAATCCTCTTAAGTAATTCAAACTCACTCAAAACTACAATTTTATGTGTGTGCAATTTCTCTTGCATATATTTCCCGAAACATTGAATCTTATCAAGTTAAGCCACTGAAAGATCTAATTAAACTACTATAAAGTTTATAATTATTTCCCTTTGACATGAAACAAGTTCCCTAAGCTCATTTAACTCAAACTTAGTATCTCAGATTCCTATAAGATCATTTACTTGAGCTCTCATAGCTTCAACTCCTTGAGCATTCACACTAGAGGAAATAAGGTGCACAGGTTGGAGATTTTGGAGAAAGTTGGTCTGGGAAAACATCATCCCAACTAGCTTGTTAAAATAATATCTAGAGAAAAAATTATCTTTATTAGTTTGATGATATAAGCTATTTCTTCATAACATAATAATATTTATTTAGATTATGAAACACTACCATGGCAGTATAGGAAATAGTTTGCATGTGTTTCTTAACATATGATCCTTTAATACATTTTCTTATCGAAGGTGTATCATATTACACATGAGAAAGAGATAGAATAGGCTCTGGGGTATGTTAAAGTACATTAGAATATTCCATAGTAACATTCCTAGCTCAATCTCTATCAATATTAGGTGATCCATGGAGTGGATAAACCTCTATGTGCTCAGCCTTAGATTTTAATCTAACTACAACAACATACACACTATCTCAACTGACCTTTCCTATTATGCTCCATCTATTGTCTCAATAGCTAGAACAACTGGTTAAATAGTCTCAGTAGCTACTATAACTTTCTACCTGTGAACTTCTTCCACCACATGTATGGAATCGAACACAATAGCCTCAAATCTAGTAATAGAAACTTCTTCCACTTCACTTGTAGGCACCCTCTCAACAGGTTATACATCCCTAGGAGATGAGGTAGTGTATGGATCCCCCTATGTTTATTATGATGGTGTTATATCCACTTAGGAATCATCCTCATGTTTAATAAGTTTTAAATAATTAGAGGAATCATCCCAATTGTAACCAAAATTCTTCATAAGGACCGCTAAAAGAGTGTTTTTCTTGTAGTAATTAACAATTTATACTTCATTTAAGTCCACTTATTTATTTTTCAATACCAAGGAAATAATATTTCCATAAGGTTAGTAATTCAACTTTACTTTATCCAAGAATTACTGGGGCATGAACCTAATTAGGACATATAAAAGATACTTATCCTGAAATAATTTTTTTCCATCTCACCTACAATCTAATCTATTCCAGTCTGAATAAACTTTCATAAAACCTTCCATTCTAGTTACACGTCCTTCACAAGATTCTTCTCAAAATTCGAGCAACCAAACATAAACATGAAGATTTCAATTGGCCATATATAGCTTGTACCAAATAAATTATGACTAAAACTATACTCACCTTCATGAGGAAAGTGAATAATCTCTTCCATCTCCATAAAAGAAACTAAAAAAGCTCTTGAATTTACATTTAAAGAAAACAATTCTCTATTTTTTCAAATCGGAACTCAGCATTCCTTATAAACTCATTAACCTCATCTACAAATAGAAATCCCAATTTCTTCTCATAAAAAAATCTCATCCCTAGAATTGAAAAACTTTCTTCAATAATATCTATGTTTCATTCAAAAAATCTACATCCACATCCTTTCTTGTAATCACCTTATGGGATCACATATGACCTTGTGTGATGTCTCAGACCTGGGTTCCACTCATAGGTTCCCTGATTATGGTTGGCCACATGGCCTTAAGCACATCTCCCCAAACACCAGAGGTTGTTGACTAGCATGGAGGGCCCGAGGTGTGTCTTTGGGGAGACTATGAACTCATTACTAGAGTGTATCACAACAGATAAATAAGTAACATGGGTAAAGTAAACAGTGGAGGATGTAATAAAAAGAAGCCACAACAGAAGCATATTGAAGTAATAAACAACAGAAAAAACTGATACTCATATACAAAAGATGATGATGTTATGTAATGTATCTATAAAGATGGAAAACATGGATACAAAGCCTTAGTCAATACATGCTATACAAAAGTAGAAAAAAGGAACTCAAAAACTATACCCAGTATCCCAAGCTCCATATCAGTCACCTACTAATAGCTTTATCCTAAGAAGTCAAGAAATCAAGTTTCTGAAGCTGCATGCTTCCCTTTATCAACACTTACATACATGTAATATTTGTGGGTTCCAATGGAGGCTCATGTCACGACCCGTCCCTTGGGGCCCATGTAATGACTACCCCAAGTCTGCCTTCTATAGGCCAAGGTCTGAAAACAAGCATCGGAAAGGAATATCCCTAAAATGGGAAGACATTTCCTTTTAACCTGTATAGACACACTATCCAAGAACACAAAAAGAAGCAACAAATAACTAAACTTCTATAGTAAAAAGAGTGTTGAAAGTAAAAGGGGCCGGAATACAAGTCCAACTGTAAAGAAAAAGTATAAATGAAAAGTGAAAATAAAACTAAAAAGTATAGGACAACTTCTGGATCATCCTATGAAGATCCTACCTGAAGGGTAGGTACAACTCATGATCAATTGTCCCTACGTCACGTCACGCCAAATAATCCACCTCCAAGCACATCTGGTCTTGGTTTCCTTAGCCTCAATAAACATTGTACGTCATCTGCACAAGACACAACAAGGTGAGGGGGTATCCCATGCAGGGGTGAGTATAACGATAGTCAGTAGGGACCCCGAGACCCCCGTAGGTCTCCTAGAGTTCCACAAAGGAAAATCCACAAAACAAGAATTCAAACTCAAATCACGAAGTGATATACATCAACAATACTTAGGTATATGCCCATATATATACCTAAGTTATCAAGATATACTCATATCATACATGAGAGAAGAATTCCACAAAGATAACACCATGAAGGTAGAAGTACCACATAGGTAACACCACGAAGATAGAAGTACCACACAGGTAACACCACGAATATAGAAGTACCACATAGGTAACACCATGAAGATATAATTACCACTCAGGTAACACCACGAAGATAGAAGTACCACATGGGTATCACCATGAATATAGAAGTACCACACAGGAAACACCGTGAAGATAGAAGTACCACACCTGTAACACTACAAAGATCGAAGTACCACACACGTAACACCACGACGATATAAGTACCACACAAGTAACACCATGAAGATAGAATTTCCACACAGGTAACACCACAGAGATATAAGTACCACAAAGGTAACACCATGAAGATAGAAGTACCACACAGGTAACACCATGAAGATAGAAGTACCACATAGGTAACACCACGAAGATAGAAGTACCACACAGGTGACACCACAAATATAGAAGTACCACACAGGTATCGCCAAGAAGATAGAAGTACCACACATGTAACACCACAAAGATAGAAGTACTACATAGGTAACACCATGAAGAAAGAGGTACCACACAGGTAACACCATGAAGATAGAATTACCACACAGGTAACACCACAAATATAGAAGTGCCACAAACATAACACCACGAAGATAAAAGTACCACATAGGTTACACCACGAAGATAGAAGTACCAAAAAAGTAACACCATGAAGATAAAAGTACCACACAGGTATCATCTTGAAGATAACACCACGATGGTAAAAGAATCAAATCACAACAGTTATACCTTAAGTATCGAAGTACAGATGATTATTCATAAGCTAGATTATCCTATTATGTTAAGTAGAACTACTTCTGACCCAAACAGGATCAATAGGTAACTAACCCCCATTGACCCACATAGGATCTGACCCACACAGGATCAGTATGCACTGACCCACAGAGGATCGCTGAGCACTAACCCACACAGGATCTAACCCACACACAATCGGTATGTACTGACCCACATAGGATCACTGAGTGCTGACCCACAAAGGATCAGATTGAAGTTGACCCACACAGGATCAATGTTCTTTCTTCACATTACTACCAACCACAGGATTCCTCGCACCCGGTGCACTTGAGTTCTGTAGAATTTTCCCTTCTAGATATCGGTCATACCTCATCCAACACTACGATCCACAAAGGAGTATACCAAAGGCCTACCATGTTGTAAGGGTTTTAACACGACAGATGGTGCGTCAATCAGACGCCCGATTTGTGAGTTATAAGAATTTTAGTTCCGAGGGTCCGGTTGGATTTGGGTTCGATCCAACCCAGCCATATTCCAAATTTCTCCAAAACACATGTGGATTATACCAAAAGGACCATCTCGCTCCAAGGGTCCGAGTGCCATAAATGGTTCATCAAACAGATGCCCAGATTTCAAGTTATAGCCCTTTAAGTATTTCTGGGTCCGGTCCGACCGAACCGACCCGGTCTGGGCCGACCCAAACTGGTCCGGCCTGCAAGTGGGGCGTCCCGAAAAGTGAATATCGTCCCACTAGGGGGTGAATCTTTCCAAGTGCCCAGCCCATTGGGTAGGCTGTCGAGCCGTAGTCCGCCTGAGCTGGCAAGGGGGGAAGTTTCCCCAGGAATCCTGAACAACAGGGAGGCTGTTCAGTTTTGTGAAATGGTGGAGCTAGATATACACCACCTGGTCACCGCAGAACCCATAAGATGCATGGGTTCTTCCTTTACTGTAGCTTCACCTGCGACCCTCTGCTCGCTGGCGGCGTGATGGTTGCGCCGCCTCCCCGCTCACCGGCGGCGCACTGGTCGCATCGCCTCCCCTTCCCTGGCTGATCGATGTGCCATCCACCTTCTCTGACCACCACGACTGATGAGCAGGGATCCCTTACTCACTGACGGCATGTGACGGCACACCGCACCTCCTCCACGTCCGGCTGGTGCCAGCCGCTCCGATGACCGCCTCAACTTTGTGCTGCAACCTCCTCTTGCGGAGTGCATCGGTGCGCCTTCTCCTTTGTAGCCGGTTGGTGCCACCGTGCTGACAATCTTCCACAGAGGGTATGAGCGTAGCAAAGTTGCAGAGGGTTCGGGCTAGGATCATTAGCCCTGCACCCTCTGCGTTAGCTCATAATCAAGAGGGAGGATTAAAGGGTTCATGAAATTCAGTTGAATTTAAAGAAGAATCAAACCCCTACCTCAATAATGATGGTGAACACATGTTTGTGGAAGCGGTTGGTGTTTGCAGTTCTCCGCAACTAGATTCCAATAGCACTGCTCATATGTTGATCATCGGTTCATGGTTCGATGTCGCTCGTCAGCGCTCACCGAATCCGGCTCCTTCCTCCAAGGGTTTGGAATATCGACACTTGGTTAGCACTCCATTGCTTGGTGAAGCAGTGTCGATACCCTTCCCCAAGATCCATATAAGTAGGTGAGGGTGAGGGTAAGTAATGATGTTGGGAATTAATGGTGGATCATTAATTAGGAATCTTCCTAATTCCCCAATGTTTCTGTTACTTAGATAGAAGTGTCAATCCATTTAATGGATTGGCACATCGCTAGCCCCACACTCTAATTTTCTGTTGGAGGATAAGAATGAAAATAAAATAATAAAATTATTTTATTTTATTTCTTTTAAAAATTCAAAAAACATAACTTTTTTTCCAGACCTACTATGATCAAAGTAATGTCTCCCTTAAGAAAATCCTGGCGCTGCAGATTCAACGATGCCCTCAGTTTTTTAATCCGATCACCGCTTCAAAAGTTAGGAAATGCCACTCGTGCATTTATTGAACATACCTGAAAAAAAGCTCAGAAAATTATTAACAGTCACCCTCAACTCACGCCGGTCGAGGTTTGGCTCTACCCAAGGAGAACACGTCCTCACGAGCTCAATGGTACTCTTGGATTTGAAATCTGAGTTACTATTTAGAAGTTATTGATTTTACAATAAAATAATTTTCACTTAATTATTTTATTTACAGCCAAAAACTAACTTTCACTGGTGGCCCGCACCGGCCAATGTCAGTCTCTGCCTAAAGAGATCATACCCTCACGATCTCAGGGGTGGTCTCATATTTTTAATCCGATCACCATTCGTGAGTTATAAGAATTTAAAAAATAAAATAACTTTATTTAATTATTTTTTTATGGTTATTCCATTTTCAGGTTTTCTCACAGGAGACATGCGCTGACTAAACTTAAGTCACGCCTTGGGTAAACCTGCCATCCTAAACACAACGGTGCTCTTAGAATTCTGATTCGAGCAACCGTTTAAGATTTATTCCACTTTTTTATGAAAAATTCTTACGCACGCTAATTAAAGCTTAACAAAACTTCAAAGGATCATTCCGGGCACCCTAGGCCTCAAAATAATGCCTCGTCATGGTATCGAAATAATTCCATATAATTAAAAAAAATTACATGGAAATTATGGTACATTACATTCTCCCCACCTTAGGGATTTACATCCCCGAAATCCAAAACAAAGGAAAATCAAAAAAATTAGGGTACTGAGCATGAATTTGAGCCTCCCTCTCCCATGTGCTCTCCTAGAGGTCCTCGTGCTGCCACCAAACTCACAACAGAGGGATCAACCATCCATGAAGGACTTGCTCATATCGATCCTCTATCTCTACCAGGAACTCCGTAAGAGTTACCCCATCAAAGAAGAAGTCCCTATCCCTTCAGGGAGGTAATCCTAGAAGCATCTTTTGAAAAGATGTCCCCACACTTCCACTCTTGTTGGGAACTGAAAAACCAAAATGCCTGCTTCTGTGAAGGTAAGGTTGGCCGACTAAAGAGTGATTGGTTGGACCCTCATATGGATTAGTTTATCCTGTGATGCCTAGGTTTCCTTTTTTGCCATCCAAGGAAAACCCCATTCCAACATTGTAGATAAAAAACAACCTTTTGTGTAATAAACTCAATCTGAGTATGAACTATGGATGTCCAGTCCATACCCAAAATAACATCATAAGGCCTCGACGCTTCCACCAAGAGGTTCCAACCAAAACTCTTGCCTCAAGGGTCAGATCACACCGTCGGCATAAGTGTGATTCTCGAGTATCCTCCCAAATGTATCTCCAGATGTAAGGGTCAAGTCAAAAGTTTAACCAGAAACTCTAGGTCTTGAACAAGATTCATGGAAAAAAGGAATGATTAGTTCTAGTGTATATTAATATAACAACTATTGGTAGACACAGACCATACCTCTAATCATTCCTGGATCCCTTAGGTCACACTCCTTCACCGCATGTAGCTACTCCCTTCCCCTATCCTCTAGCTCCCTGAACCTGGTGGAGACCACATTGGGGTGGTGGTTGTAACATTTTGAAATGTATACCACCTCATGTTGTTCTCCCAAATCCACTTCCACATATGATTCCCTACAGATTCATCTATCCTTAAAACTTCCTCTTCCTGAAACATTTTACATGCCTAAGTCTCTGAGACTAGCGTCAGTTTCCTGCTTTCTCACAACTAACATTCACTGGCTGTATCTGCTCAGCCAAATAAAATTCAACAACAAAGGTTCTCTATAGCACCCTAACATAAGTAGAAATGCATAGAGGAAAAATTCTAGCTCAAATGTCCCTAAACACACCTCGCTCAGAGGTTAGAACCACGAAGCACTGACCGTACTGTATTCATCGAGTACCCAGGATGGTCGGTACCCCTCAATGAATACTCATATACCGATATGTTGTCCTGTTGAAGCTATAAAAGCTCATGGGAACACTCACCCCTTAGATGTTTATGGAAAGAGACCACCTTCTCTAAGGAAGGTTATCAAGCTTGTCCATAGAAGAGTCACCTCTTCACAAGATCAGGGTAATCTAAACCCTGTCATCATCCTATTGAGCCATGAAAAAGGATCTCTATGAGGACCTCTATATGATCGAATGGTGCCTTGGCTAGATGGAAACTTGGCCACCTACTCAAGCTAGTCCTTATCCGCATGTGATTCGAGATCACCTCAAAACATAATGGGTATCTAATGCTGAAACACGTGTAAGGTACTAATCCTACATGTGTCCTCTACTAGTAACGCCGGCTATAACTGCTAACCAACAGACATTGATATAACTAACACACTATCCAAAGGTACCATCTCGGGAAACGGTCTATGTATCGAAGCCTCATCACTATGCGGACCATCCTCATGGTCACTCTCTCATAAATACTAGAATCTAGGATCACCATCTAATCTGCTGGTGTCCCATCTAGGTGGAAATCCCTAGCCATAGCCTCCAACCAGTTCTTATCTGCCTGGGGATCTGTCTCACCTCGGAATCTTGGAACTCTCCATCGTTGAAACTCGTTCAATGCACTCATTCGGCGTGCACCCTATGCTGATGGGGCTGGTGGAATCTTCTTCCCAATGGGTGGTGGTGCTATTGGTGCACCACCCGAAGGTGCTAACACCGTAAGAGGGCCCTACACCGAAGCCTCATCGCTATGTGGGACGCCATTATGTACTCTCTCAGGAATCCTGGATGGATGTCTACATGGAGGCATCCTGAAGGAAACAGGTGCGCCACAATCAATAAGTTATACTTGGTGAGGTGACTCAATGAAATCAGAAGGAAAAACATTCCAAAAAACACATGCAATCAGTGTTTTCGTGCACTGAGTTGGAAATCAGAATTCCGGGTCCTGGTGTATGGATACGCCGGCCGCCGCACCAACACTGGATTCTGCAAACTCTAAACCACACTCATAACACTCAACATTATTTCCACATAGAAAAGATCATAGCTATAGTTCTTCAGTAGGAACGACTCCTCTGATACCACTTTGTCATGACCCGTCCCTCGGGGCCCATTCCGTGACTACCCCAAGCCTGCCTTTGATAGGCCAGGGGCTAGAGACTAGCACCAAAAATGCATGTCCCTAAAATAGAAAGGCATTACATTTTAAACTGTACAAACACACAACCCAAGAACACAAAAAAAAGAAACCACTAAGTAAACTGCTATAGTAAAAAGACTGTTGAAAGTAAAAGGGACCGAAATACAAGCCCAACTGTAAAGTACAAGTACAACTGAAAAGTAAAAATACAACTTAAAATTATAGGAAAACTCCTAGATCATTCTCTAAGGATCATACCTAAAGGGTAGGTACAACTCATGATCAATAGTCCCTGTATCACATCACGCCAAATAGTCCACCTCTGAGCATGTCTGGTCCTAGTTCGATCAGCCTCGATGAATGTTGTACGTCATCTGCACAAGACACAACAAGGTGCGGGCATAGCCCATGTAGGGGAGAGTATAACGATACTCAGTAGGGACCCCGAGATCCCTATAGGTCTCCCAGAGTTCCACAAAGGAAAATCTACAAAGAAAGACCTGAAAATAAAAGCACAAAGCTATAGACATCAACACTACTTAGGTATATGCCCATACATATACCTAAGTTATCAAGATATACTCATCTCATACAGGAGGTAATAATTCCACAAAGGTAACAACATGAAGGTAGAACAACCACATAGGTAACACCACGAAGATAGATGCACCACATAGGTAACACCACGAAGATAGAAGTACCACATAGGTAACACCATGAAGATAGAAGTACCATTCAGGTAACACCACGAAGATAGATGCACCACACATATATCACCCCAAAGATAGAAGTACCACACAACTAACACCATGAAGATTGAAGTACCACATAGGTAACACCATGAAGATAGAAGTACCACATAGGTAACACCACAAATATAGAATTATCACTGAGGTAATACCACGAATATAGAAGTACCACATAGGTAACACCATGAAGATAGAAGTATCACATAGGTAACACCATGAAGATAGAAGTACCATAAAGGTAACACCACAAAGAAAGAAGTAACACACAGGTAACACCACGAAGATAGATGTACCACATAGGTTACACCACAAAGGTATATATACAACATAGGTAACACCATGAAGATAGAATTACCACACAGGTAACACCACGAAGATAAAAGTACCACACAGGTAACACCACGAAGATAGAAGTACCACAGAGGTAATACCATAAAGATAGAAGTTCCACATAGGTAACACCACAATGATAGAAGTACCACACAGGTAACACCAAGAAGATAGAATTACCACATAGGTAACACCATGAAGATGGAAGTACCACACATGTAACACCATGAATATAGAAGTACCACACAAGTATCACCATGAAGATAACACCACAAAGGTAAAATACTCAGATCACAACAGTTATAAATTACGTAAAAAAGTACAGATGATTAGTCATAAGCTAGATTATCTTATTCTGTTAAGTATCATTGATTATAATCCACAAACAATTGATAGGTAACTAACACCCATTGACTCACACATGATCTGACCCACACAAGATCGATATGCTCTGACCCACACATGATCACTGATCACTGAACCACAAAGGATCGGTATGCACTGAACCACATTAGATCACTAAGAGCTGACCCACATAGGATCTGACCCACACAAGATTGGTATGCGCTGATACACACAAGATCTATGATAATTGACCCACACAGGATCTGATAAAAGCCGACCCACATAGGATCGATGTTCTTTCTTCACGTTATAACCAACCACAATATTTCTCACACCCAGTGCACTCGAGTTCCATAGAATCTGCCCCTTGAGATTTCAGTCATACTGATTCCACCAATAATCTTTAACAAGGAGTATCCCAAAGGTCTGATATGTAATAAGGGTTCTAATGCGATAGACGGTGCGTCAATCAGACGCCCGACCTGTGAGTTATAAGCGTTTTAGTTCAAGGGGCCCGATTGGATTCAGGTTTGATCCAACCTAACCATACTCCAATTATCTCCAAAACACATGTCGAGTACACCAAAAGGACCTTCTCTCTCTAAGGGTCCTAGCACTGCAGACGTTTTGTCAAATAGACGCCCAAATTTCAAGTTATGACCCTTTAAGTATTTCTGGGTCCGGTTGGGCCTGGGTCCGGTCTGACCCGGCCCGACTCGGTCGGAGCCGACCCAACCCGGTTCAGGTCAACCTGAACCGGTCTAGGTCTGACCTAGATGGGAGGGGCTGCAGTGAGCTCTGCCCACTGGGCCGTGGTCCCGCCCGACCCGCAAGTGGGGCGGCCCGCAAAGGGAAGCCTGGCCCGTAAGGGAGTGTGGCCCGCCAGGCGCGTGGCCTGCTGGGCTGGCGGTCCGACCACAGTCTGCCCATACTGGCAAGGGAGGATGTTTCCCCCAGGAATCACGAATAGCCTGGAGGCCATTCATTTTTGTGAAATGGCGGTGCCATGTAGGCGTTGCCCTGTCGCAGCAGAACCTACTGGAGGCGCCGGTTCTGCCTTTGGTGTGGCATCTGCCACAGACCTCTGCTCACCAGCAGCGTGCTGGTTGCACCGTCTCCCCACTCGTTGGTGGCGCAATGGTTATGCTGCCTCCCCTTTCGCGGCTAGCCGATGTGCCATCCTCCTTCTCCGACCATCGCGGCTGACGAGCCGTGACCCCTTGCTCACCAGCAGTGCACGACGACACACCTCACCTCCTCCACAGCCATCCGGTGCCAGCCACTCCGATGACCACCGCAACTTTGTTCCACAACCTCACCTTGGAGCATGAATCGGTGCACCATATCCTTCATAGCCGATCGATGCCGTTGTGATGATGGTCTTCCATAGAGGGCGTAAGGGTAGAAAAGTAGCGGAGGGTTCAGGCCTGGTTCATTAGGCCTGCGCCCTCTGTGTTAATTCATAATCAAGAGGGAAGATTAAAGGGTTCAAGAAATCCCTTGAATTTAAACAAGAATCAATCCCCTAACTCCAGAACGATGGTGAGCACGTGTTTGAGGAAGAGGGTCGGTGTTTTCCGTCCTCTGAAACTAGCTTCCAACAGCGCCGATCATACGTCGATCTTCAGTTCGTGGTTTGGTGTCGCTCATCACCTCCCGCTAGAACCAGCTCCGTCCTCCAAGGGTTTTGGCTTCTCAACACTTGGTTAGGACTTCGTTTCTTAGCGAAGTAGTGCTGATACCCCCTCACCAATCTCCATATAAATAGGTGAGGGGGAGGGTAAGTAATGACATTGGGAATTAATTGTGGATCATTAATTAGGAAGCTTCCTAATTACCCAATGTTGCTGTTACTTAGATTGAAGGGTCAATCCATTTAATGGATTGACACATCGCTGTCCTCATACTCAACTTTTCCGTTAGAGGATAAGACAGAAAATAAAATAATAAAATAATTTTATTTTATTTCTTTTAAAAAGTCACAAAACCTTAATTTTCTCCAGACCTACCGTGGTCAAAGTAAAGTATCCCTTAATAGAATCTCGGTGCTGCAGATTCAACTATGCCCTCAGATTTTTAATCCAAGCACCAGTTCAAAATTTAAGAAACTCTACGCGTGCATTTACTAAATTTACCGGAAAAAAGTTTAGATGATTATTAACAGTCACCCTCAACATGCGTCAGTCGAGGTTAGGCTCCACCCAAGGAGAACATTACCTCATGAGCTCAATGTTACTCTCAAATTTTCATTCCGAATTACTGTTAAAAAGTTAAGGATTTTACAATAAAATAATTGTCACTTAATTATTTTATTTATGGCCAGAAACTAACATTCACTGGTGGCCCGTGCTGGCCAATTTTAGTATCTGCCTAAAGAGAGAATACCCTCACCAACTCAGTGGTGGTCTCAAATTTTTAATCCGAGTCACCATTCGTGAGTTTTAAGATTTTAAAAAATAAAATAACTTCATTTAGTTATTTTATTTATAGTTATGCCATTTTTGGGTTTTCTTCTAGTAGGCCTGCACCGACTAAACTTAAGTCACGCCTAGGGTAAACTCACCATCCTAAATGAAAAGGTTCCCTCAGAATTATAATCCGGGAAACTATTTAAGATTTATTACACTTTTTGCAGGAAAACTGTTTACACGTGCTAATTAAATCTTAACAAAACTTTGACAGATCATTCCAAGAACCCCGTGCCTCGGAATCATGCGCCGTCAGATTTCACGGTCTTGAAATAATTCCATATAATTAAAAAAAATTATATAGAAATTATAAGACATTACAGCCCAGATAGGGTGTGAGATAAATCTCAGTAGGCCACCACCAATGATGTATATAACATCGATTATGTTTAATATAAACTGATACAGTGTGAAATAATGTATATATAAAAGTAAATCAATATAATAAACCAAATACCCAAGAACTTGTTTCAGCCCTCAGCTGGTGTCTGCACATGTAACCAATTTATTAAATAATTAAGTTCTAGTTTATATATTTAAGTCACGTGTGGTAAAACCAACACAGACATCCTGACATGATAATTATAGTGAATGTTTCAAGTCATAGAAAGGTATACTGCAATGATAATAATAATGAATAGGTTCTAAGGTAATAACCAAGGAAACCTAGAACTCAAGGGTCACCAAATTAGTAGTAACTACAGTCCGACTATGTAACTCCCTGACCCCATTTACCCAGAGTCGTTGCATTATTTCAAAACATTGGCATGATCACAAGGGATAAAATCTTGAAAGACCTATCGGTTTAGTAGCCTTATAAGTACTATATACATTCATAAGTTTTACATTACATCATGAAATAAAACCGTCAAAAATTTTTTCCCCATTGACCACACTTATGTCCTTAGTCTATCCCTGTAGGTCAACCATAAAATATTTCTTCACATCTTGGAAAAAAAACATAGAAAGGGGTGATCTCAGATGCTCAGTAAGGATAACAATATAACATAAACTTTCATAAATAAACATAAACAATTAAGGCAATGTATAAGACTAAAACACAATCCTTTTAAACATAAACTTATAAATAATATGGCCAATATAAATTAAATAATTCCATTTACTTATTCACATAGATATTCAAATAGTTGAATAATCACATGAAATATCAATAACCAATTTCATAATGATGGAATGCATAATTTCAGACTTCATAACCACATAGTCAAGGCCTTATTCCAAGACTACAAATAAGATTTTTTCAAGGCCTTATGCCAAGACACTAGTTTGTCTCATGAGACCTACCGATGCATCGAGGATGTATAGAGGACTTCACCCATCTCTTACTAAGTCCAATGCATTCCCCATATGAAAAGGTTCATACATAACATAAACATTCATATTAAAACTATCACATGAAATGTCAATACTTTATCCATAAACCATGAATGATATAAAAAAACACATCCACAGTCAAACATATCACAAAACCTTCAATAGAGTATGAAATATTTTTATCATAATAAATCAACATCATTAAATAATAATATCCTATAATGGATGTTGACATAGTTGAAAATGATCAGTAAAAATCTTTGAGAGAAATATCCCTTTTTCATGAAAACATTTAAAAGTCTCAATATTTATCAAGAAGTTGTTTAAAATATATTTTTGAATCAATGTGTCCCATAACAATTTGAAAATTTTAAAAGGAATTTAAATTTTAAAACATTAATGTAAATATAAATAAAACCTTAAAACAATTGTTAAAATATGGACATTAATGAGAAAGATTTAGAAGAATAAAATTTTTAAACATTAAAAATGATATTTTAGTTAGAGTTCCTAACAAAATGAGTGACACTTGAATAAAAATAATTAAGGTAATAAATACTTTATAATATCATGTGAATAAAGGTATTCATGATATAATATGTCAAAGTACAGGATATACACCAAATAAAAGTGAATTGGTGCATAACAACAAAGAAGTCTCAATGGAATGTAGGTTGAGATGAATTCCTTTATAAAGACTGTATTTTTAGGTTAAGGATAAATCAATGGAATAATTATGTGTGACAAATATAAATACTCTCAATATGATTTGATATTTATTTTAATTCAATCAGAGGGAATTCACACATATTCTTGTAAAAACAACACTAATGACTTGGATGTTTAACTCAATGAATAGAAATTGAGATAAAATTACTCTTATCAAGTTTATATCGATTACTTGAGAATTTATCAATTGAGTGATTATGTGTATCAAAATTATATCCAAAAAAGCAGAGTGTAAATTACTACATAAGTAAATAAATAGTGATTTCACACATAATCTTGGAGTAATGTAATCAGTGAGGTTTGCGTAAAACCGAATGAGTGGAAATTGAAATTTGAAATTCCCTTACCGATTTGGTAACTTACGAAACATACACCCCATGAAAGAAGGATCATACAACGATGTTGTAAATAACCATAAATTAAAGCATATTATGAAAACAATACAATCATGGGTAGTACATACACCACAGAAAAGGTAATAGTGGAAAATATATCATGAATCTCACAGGAATAAAAGTGAGATGAAAGCCCCTTACATTGTTCTTTTCCTTAGTATAGGGTAGGTTAACCTCCAATATAATGGTGAAATAATTGTTATTAAATTATAAAAGAACTAAATACATAAATATGATATAATATATGATCTTCTAATATTGCTTTGTTAATGATATTTCAGTAGTATCATTGTTTTGGTTTTTAAGTGATTCGTTTTCCTTTATATGTTTTGTTATGTAAGTCTTGTTTGTTATGTATAGGATATATTTAATTAATATCCAGAATGATATTAAGTTCTTAAAAATAGTTTTTAATCATAAAATGAAAATTATTCTTGAATGATTACAATGGGGAATGAATCTCATCGCGTTCGTGGAGACGATAAGCCGTACGTACACACGAGCGACAATATCCTTATATTGATGGTGAAATAATATGTAATTGGATGGTATATCATATATAAATAATCATTAAAATGTTATATTTATTATTTACATCAGTTATACTCATTTTTATACCCATCCAAATAATGAAGTGTTCGAATAACAAACTACACTACGACGTAGAGACGGTAAGGCATATGTACACACGTATGGTGACTTTGTCATTTATAGGATGAATAGAATTACGAATATGGTTGTAACATATTTATAATAACATAAAAATATGTATAAGGTACTGGATTTATTATTTCGGTATAGAAACAAAAAATAAATAGGAAGTGGAAGAAGAAAAGAACTTGAAAGAAGGTGGTGACATTATTACCTCTTCTTTGGGTGTTTCCTTTTGAGTAGATCAAAAGGGCTCCTTAGGTTGGATTTATGATCAAATTAAGAAATCTAGGTTGATTTGAGGGAAGTTTTAAGGATATTGGGGTAGGTTTTGGCCGAGCTAAATGGCTTTGGATGTGTGATTTTGAGATAAGGGGAAGTTCCCTTTTATAAGAGGGGTGAGGGGCACTTTAGGAAAAGATTGAAATATTATTTTATAATAAAATCATTTTCGGTTTCTAATGGCTCCAAAATGATTTATTTAGACGATAAGGTGGTTATGGGTCTAAAACCTCCCAAAAAATAGGTTTTAGATAGGTTTAGGTTACCATATTAACCTTATCTTTTAGATTTAACTCTTAGTTAAATAGTTTGACATTTTCCATGTCTCTTTTATTATGATATTATATGATTAGTAAACATACTATAAAAAGAAAAGAGAACCCCAAGAGGTTCATTATTAATATATATAACCTTATATAAGTTCTTTGGCCAAAACTTATATTTTTAGGAATATTATATCAATTAATAATATAGTATTATTTTAAAAAACTAAATTATGTCAATTTTGACACTATTTAGTATTTGATTTTTTTGAAAGCTATAAAAAATTTATCACTTAGAATAAAATTTATTTAATCAACCCTAACATGTCATATTACCCTATAAAATTATTATAATTTATAAAAAGTCTCAATTTAAATTTATTTGGATATTTATAATATCAATTATTTTAATATTTCATTAATAAGGTAATTACTAAATCATCATTGTGTCAAAAATAAAATAAATTATTTAATGTTTAAATTTTTTAAATAAAATACCATTATGTAGTAAATAGTTTTAGCTTTCTAATTAATATTTATAGTCTAATTTACAGTATGTGTAACTCTATATTAAAAATGGTTTAGTTATTAAGCATTGAATTTCTTACTTTTAACTCTTTTTTAAATAAAATAATAATAAATGTCCTAATCTAATCCAAGTAGACCAAAGGGGATAATATTTTATTCCTAAGGTAGTTTTTGGTCGAATTATATTTATCCAATAGAATTAGGACATGTGTTAGGGTAATTATAATATCATTTTTACCCTTATTACCCTATTTACTTTTAATCGCGGTAAATAAAAGTCAAAAGTTACTATTATCGAAAAATTATTTTCACCTTTTTGAATTTTTTTTACTTACTGATGTCACCTTTATCTCTAAGATTTTTTAAATTCAACTCACATAAGCAGTAAAATTATGTTTTATGCAAATTTTCAAATGCTTCTAGAAGGTGGGTAAAAGACGGTAAAAAGTTAAATAATATTTTAAATATCTAAACTTATTATAAAATGACTTCATTGAATTAAATTGTATATATATATGTATTATGTATCTATTTTGACTTAAAATAAATAAAATAAATAATTATTGAAATAAAAAGTCTATTTTAAACAATAGCACAATGTTTTCACTATTCATAAAAAATTGAATGTTTTCAGAAAAATACAAAAAATTCACCCTAAGATGATTTTGATATTAAGAATTCTGAAATGAATTCTATTTTACCAAATTAAAAACCTATAAGTTGCATTAATTAATTTAAAATTAATTCCCGTTTTCAAAACCAAAAAGCGGGTTTTTAAAAAGTAAAAACCATCAAAAGATTAACATCTATTTATGTCAAATTTAAATGTGAAATTACTTATAATTACCTACATTGTATTAAATGGTAAAAATATAATCTAATTATACTTCCAAACCATTAAAATTCATAATTTAACACTATAAATTATTTCGATTAAAAAAGTTGTTTTCAATTAAAATTTAGTATTTTTAACTATTCATCGAAATCTGAAAGTTATCAGAAAAGTTCCAAAAATTTATCCAAACTAAATTTTTATGTCCTGATTCTAAATAAGAATTTAATTTCATTAAATCTAATATATAAAAGTGTCAATTATTGGTTTTAAAAAGGGTTCTCTATTAAAAGGCGATAAAATTGCATTTTTTAAAAAATACTTCTTTTATCTAAAAAAAATGAATTTGTTCCTATATTATGTCTAAGAAACACATAATATTGATGTTAAAATTATATAGAGTATACAAGATTCAAAATGAAGTTAATACTATTCATAACCACTTTTTGAACGACTAGTTTGGTAAGTTGTGGTGTGCTCAATCTCAGTGTTATGTGTAGCAAAAGCTATTAAATTACTTTAAACAGATAACGTACTATGAAATCTTGGGGTGTTACATTCTTCCCTCATTTTGGAAATTTCATCCTCGTAATTTTAAAATTGGGCTTGGGAACTTCATTGAAAGTACCACATTGGAAAAAGAGTCAATAAAACTATCACTTTAAAAGAAAGAAAGAGAAGCACAAAGGTCACCCAAGATAACCCATACTAGGATTCCATGTTGGAAAACATGGATATGGAATATAAAATAAGTGTTAAGTTATGATGGAGAGTGATAAAAAACATGATCAGGAGAAAGTTGAAAACTAGAAAACCACAAACTTGTGATGGGATAAACGATCATTAGTTTCCCAATAGGAAAAGTAAACGGACAACGCTTTTTGTTGTAAGTTCCATTTCATAAATTTGAGGAATTTATTTATGATATTGACTAAGAAAATAAAGATATATACTTACTTTTTAAGTAGAGTTTCATCCTTTAATAAATTTCTACCACTAACTCATATTTTTTTTTCAAACGATGAGTATTTAAGATGACTTGGTCACACCTGAAGCGCTAGAATAAACTTCTATAGAATCACATAATCTACAAAGGATTAACTATATTTTTACGCTTTCTTTAGAGATTAACCAAAACCAAAATGGTTAGTACAAGATCAGAGGATCCACAAAAAGGATAATCCTTTAGATAAAGAAATACTAATCTTAGTTTCTAAAATTAAACCAACAATACCCAAAGTTCAATAAATACCATTCAATAAAAAACTTTCCTCAAAATCATTCAATATAATCCAAACTAATATTGAAACCCAAAACTTAGAAGAATTTGATTACATAGTATTACACATTAAATTGTATCTCTAAATAACATCGACTACTCTTAAAGTCACATACTTAAAAGAAATTAACCTAATCACATATTCTCTATGATAGGTTAATCATTTCCATAAATAAACCAAATTGCTATAAATCAAAAATAAAAACATAGATAAAAATCCACCATTACTCCTCAAATGAAATCCCATAGTATTCTATTTTCCTTAGGCATATAGTGTTCCCAATAGAGGGAACATCTTCCAAAATAACATTTATCACTTAATCACCAAATCATTTTCCTATACTAAGGATATCCATTTTATAATACATAAGATCCCAAATCAACTTATTATTGATAAATAAAACCAATTAACTAAAAATAATTAGTCACACTAACCAGGGACTTCACGTAGTCCAGTGGTAGGTTATAAATCCCAATCGCACTCTGGTAGTGGGTTCAATTCCCACAGCTTTGTCCGACGCGACAGGTTGTCACATGGTCTGCGTGTTGTCCTTTTTTAAAAACTATATTTTATAACATTCTCAAACTGAGATAAATTCCTCAAAATAATCATAACATAATTTCACCACAAAGGTTATCTCATACCTTGCATTTTATCCCAAAATTTAATAACTTGTAATTGCCTCAAATTCAAGGATCATATCAACCCAAATGGTTATTTATAACTATATCAACAACATAGAAGATAATTAATCCTAATATAGCATTTTCACATAACAAACTGTAGGGTTACACATACAAGAGAAAAGTCTTCCAAAGTAATCCTAACAACAAAGAGCACTAATACTTTTAAACATTTCACTATCCATTTATTTCCCCAGAGGTTCTTCCTTGACCAAGAGGTTATCCTATAGAATAGGTAATTCACTCGGGTAATTCCCAGGTCCCCTACATTTACAAAAAATGACTGTAACTGGATTCTTGGGATCATTTCTATTTTCTTCTATAATACTCTTCATTTTTCCTCAGCAATTTTTTACTTTATGTACAACAGATAGGTGTATCCTTCCATATTTACTGTATGACAGAAATTGAGATTTCTTTTCTCCTTGGTCTCCACTGCTGGAGCTCTTTTCATTCACCACCTTTATATTATTTGTTGAGTTTGGGAGTTTGTTAATATATATGTTGTTGATCATATTTTTTGAAAACTGATTCGTCATGGACATGATATATTTTACACCAATCAATATTCCATTTCGTTGCTCATTTCCACTACTGTTCCCACCTTGTACATCATGTTCAATGTTACTATGAATTCCTTAGAATCCAGCCATTGACTAACACAAGAAAGCATAGTGTGAGTTATAAAATCATTTAGAGAATATCATAACACCTTATTTTCAATCTAAAACACCTTAGTAATAACCAAGGTTATTTATTCTCATCTTATATTAAAATCTTTCAAATCGGTTTGTAAAGAAAATGTGAATTATCCTAAGCATATCCCCCAGGAGTGTTGTAGCCAAGAGTGCAGCAAGACCCATTGTCTTGTACCAGGACACCCCGGGTCAAGCCCGAAACTCCTTGTAGGAGTTTTCACTACAAGGTACATCTGTACCAGAGCCGCCTCTACCTGCTCATATCCAGATAGGGATGTATTTCTTGGAAAAACCACATAATATTTACATTACAAAATTTTTGGATGTTCTTCTATACTAATCCTCAATGACTATCTTAGGGTAGTGTTTCCTACTCAGAGTTTTTTTTCTAAATCTAGCGTCCAAGGTTTGTACTAAACTTCCTATGATACCAAATTTAATGCCCCAACACCAGTTACCTAGAGTAGGTGCATTATTTCATAACATTGGAATGATCAAAAGGGATCAAATCCTAAAAGACCGATCAGTTTAGTAGCCTTGGAAGTACTAGATACATTCATAAGTTTTACATTACATCATGAAATAAAAAAATCAACAACATTTTATCCCCATTTACCACACTTATACCCTTAGTCTATCCTTGAAGATCAACAATAAAATATTTCTTCACATCCTGGAAAAAATAAAACATATAAAGGGGTGAGCTCAGATTCTTAGTAAGGATAACAATATAGCGTAAACTTTCATAAATAAGTATAAACAATTAAGGCAATGTATAAGACTAAAACATAATCCTTTTAAACATAAAAGTGTACATAAAATGGCTGATATAAATAATATAATTCCATTTACTTATTCACATTGATATTCTACTAGTCGAATAATCACATGAAATATCAATAGCCAATTTCAAAATGATGGAATGCATAATGCCATACTTCATAACAACATAGTCAAGGACTTGTGCCAAGACTACAAATAATACTTTTTCAAGGAATTGTGCCAAGACACTAGTTTGTCTTATGAGACCTACCGATGAATCGAGGATCTATAGAGGGATCCACCTGTCACATACTAAGACCAAAGAATTCCCCATATGAAAAGTTTTAAATATAACATAAACATTTGTATTAAAACTAGCATACGAAATTTCAATACTTTATCCATAAACCATGAATGGTATAAAAATAACACATCCACAATCAAAAATATCACAAAAACTTCAATACATTATGAAATATTTGTATCATAATAAATCAACCTCAATCAATAATAATATCCCATAAAGGATGTTGACATAGTTGAAAATGATCAGTAAAAATCTTTGAGATAAATATCCATTTTTCATGAAAAAATTTAAAAGTCTCACAATTTATCAAGAAGCTATTTAAAATAGATTTTTTGAATCAATGGGTCCCATAAAAATTTGAAAATTTTAAAAGGAATTTAAAATTTAAAACATTAATGTCCATATAAATAAAACCTTAAAATAATTTATAAAACTAGGACACTAATGAGAAAGATTTAGAAGAATAAAATTTTAAAACATAAAAAATGATATTTTAGTTAGAGTTACTAACCAAATGAGATATGCTTGAATAAAAATAATTAAGGTAATAAAAAAATTATAATATCATGAGAATAAAAGGGTTCATGATATACTATGTTAAGGTATAGGATATACACCAAATAAAAGTGAATTGGCGCATTACAACGAAGAAGTCGCAATGGAATGTAGGTTGAGATGAATTCCTTTATAAAGATCATATCCTTAGGTTAATGATAAATGAATGAAATAATTATGTGTGAAAAATATAAATACACTCAATATGATTGGATTTTTAGTGTAAATCAATCATAGGACATTCACACATATTCTTGTAAAAACAACACTAATGACTTGGATGTTTAACTCAATGAATAGAAATTGAGTTAAAATCACTCTTATCAAGTTTATATCGATGACTTGAGAATTTTTTAATGGAGTGATTATGCGTATCAAAAGTATATCCACACAAAGGGGAGAAGAAATTACTACATAAGTAAATAAATAGTGATTCCACACATAATCTTAGAGTAAAGTAATCAATGAAGTTTGCGTAAAATCGAATGAGTGAAAATTAAAAATTGAAATTCCCTTAATGATTTGGTAAATTACAAAACATACACCCCATGAAAGAAGGATCATCCAATTATGATGTAAATACCCATAAATTAAATTATATTTCTCAAACAATACAATCATGGTAAGTACCTAAACCATATAGAAGGTAATAGTGGAAAATATTTCATGAATCTCACAGGAATAAAAGTGAGATGAAAACCCCTTACCATGTAATTTTTCTTAGTATAGGGTAAGTTAAACTCTTTTATAATGGTTAAATAATTGTTATTAAATTATAAAAGAACCGAATACAAAAATATCATATCATATATGATCTTCTAATATTGCTTTTTTAATGATATTTCAGTAGTATCATTGTTTTGGTTGTTAATTGATTCGTTTTCCTTTATATATTCTGTTATGTAAGTCATGTTTGTTATGTATAGAATTTATTTGATTCATATCCATATTGATATTAAATTCTTAAACATTATCTTTAATCATAAAATTAAAATTATTCTTGAATGATTACGATGGGGAATGAATCTCATCACATTCGTGGAGATGGTAAGCCATACGTACACACAAGCAACAACATCATTATATTGATGGTGAAATCATATGTAATTTGATGGTATATAATATATAAAGAATCATTAAAATTTTATATTTATTATTTACATCAGTTATACTCATTATTATACCCATCCAAATAATGAAGTGTTTGAACAACAAACTACACCACGACGTGGAGACGGTAAACCATACGTACACACGTATGGTGACTTTGTCATTTATCGGATGGATAGAATAATGAATATGGTTGTACCATATTTATAATAACATAAAAATATGTATAAGGTACATGATTTATTATTTTGGTATGGAAACAAAAAATAAATAGGAAGTGGAAGTAGAAAAGAACTTGAAAGAGGGTGGTGAAATTATTACCTCTTCTTTGGGTGTTTTCTTTTGAGTTGATCAAAAGGGATCCTTAGGTTGGCTTTGTGATCAAATTAAGAACTCTAGGTTGATGTGATGGAAGTAGGGAGTATATTTGGTTAGGATTTGGCCAAGAAAAATGGCTTTGGAGGTGTGATTTTGAGATAATGGGAAGTTCCCTTTTATAAGAGGGGTGAGGGGCACTTTAGGAAAAGCTTGAAATATTATTTTATAATAAATTCATTTTCGGGTTATAATGGCTCAAAAATGATTTATTTAGAGGATAAGGTAGTTATGGGTGTAAAAACTCTCAACAAATAGGTTTTAGATAGGTTTAGGTCACCATATTATCCTTATCTTTTAGATTTAACTCTTAGTTAAATAGTTTGACATTTTCCACATCTCTTTGTATTATTATATTATATGGTTAATAAACTTACTATAACAAGACAAGAGAACCCCAATTGGTTAATTATTAATATATATATCCTTATCTAAGTCCTTTTTATGAACCTTATATTTTAGGAATATTATATCAATTAATAATATAATATTTGTTTTAAAAACTTAATTATGTCAATTTTGACACTATTTAGTATTTGATTTTTTTGAAAGCTATAAAAACTTTATCACTTCGAATAAAATTTATTTAATAAACCCTAAAATGAAATAGTAACCTATAAAATTAGTGTAATTCATTAGAAGTCTCAATTTACATTTATTTTGATATTTATAATATTAATTATTTTAATATTTCATTAATAAGGTAATTATTACATCATCATTGTGTCATAAATAAATTAAATTATTTAATGTCTAAAAATTATAAATAAAATACCATTAATTAGGAAATAGTTTTAGATTTCTAATGAATATTTTTAGTTGAATTTATCTTATGTCTAACCGTATATTAAAAATGGTTTAGTTATTAAACATTGAATTTAACACTTTTAACTCATCTTTAAATAAAAAATTAATGAATGTCCTAATCTAATACCAGTGGACCAAAGGGGATAATATTTTATTTATAAGGTTTTTTTTGGTCTAATTAGACTTATACAATAGAATTAGAACATGTGTTAGGGTAATTATAATATCATTTTAACAGTTAATTTCCCTATTTACTTTTAACCTTAGTAAATAAAAGTCCAAAGTTACTATTCACCAAAACTTATTTTCAACTTATTGAACCACATTTTAATTACTGATGTCAACTGTGTCTCTAAGATTTTTTAAATTAAACTCACAATAGTGGTAAAATTATGTTTTATGCAAATTTTCAAATGCTCCTAGAAGGTGGGTAAAAGATGGTAAAAATTTCAATTAAAATTTTATATATCTAGATTTATTATAAAATGGATCTAATGAATTACATTGAATATATATATATATTATGTATCTATTTTGACTGAAAATAAATAAAATAAATAATTATTTAAAAAAAGTCAGTTTTAAATAGTAATAGAGTGTTTTCACTATTCATCAAAAATTGAATGTTTTCAGAAAAATACCAAAAATTCACCCTAAGATAATTTTGATATTAAAAATTCAAAAATGAATTCTATTTTACCGAATTAAAAACATAGAATTTTCATTAATTAATTTAAAATTAATTCCAATTGTCAAAACCAAAAATCATGTTTTTAAAAAGTAAAAACTATCAAAAGATTGACATATGTTTATGTCAAATTTAATTGTGAAATTACATATAATGACATAAATTTTATTAAATGGTAAAAATATAATCCAATTATACTTACAAACCATTCAAATGCATAATTTAAAACTATAAATTATTTCGATTAAAAAAGTTGTTTTCGATTAAAATTTAATATTTTTAACTATTTATCAAAATATGAAAGTTATCAGAAAAGTACCAAAAATTTATCCAAACTAAATTTTTATGTATTGATTCTAAAGAAAAATTTATTATCATTAAATTTAATATAAAATGTGTCAAATATTGGTTTTAAAAAAGTTTGCCATTAAAAGGCGGTAAAATTGCATTTTTTGAAAAATACTTCTTTTATTTGAAAAAAATGAATTTGTTCTTATATTATGTCTAAGAAACACATAATATGGATGTTAAAATTATATAGATTATGTAAGATTCAAAATTAAATCAATACTATTCATAACTTCTTTTTGAACGGCTAGTTTTGTAAGTTGTGGTGCGCTCAAACTCGGTGTTGCGTGTAGCACAAGCTATTGAATTACTTTAATGAGATAACGTAATATGAAATCTTGGGGTGTTACATACTATAGGGGTAAGAGTATAATCCATGGAGAATCATAAATCATTCCACAATAACAAATCTAACTGAGTCCCAGAAAAACAACCAAGGTAAAATAGGATAAGCAATGGCCATGACCAAGGATGTAACCAATTAACCTATTGTCTGTAGAAGCTACACTAGATATAAGAATTGTATCCAATGAATACTGTGATAGTAAAGGAGGGATCCTATGGTGTCATACCAAGCATCCATTGATATAAAAGGATCAAGTTCCATGGTGGGTCTCACCCTTGTCTACCAACATCCTTGAATAGAAATGGCGTCCACGAGTGCTCAAGGAATTACCTCAGCAATCCAAAAGATAACTACAGTTTGACCACCCCTATAATGATGTCAAGGTCTATATATAATTAGGAACGTTACAATTGATTCATTTAATTAAATAGGCCATGTCATAGTCATACCATTTAAAAAGTTCACCGGGTTCAACCCTTGCCTTTCATTAGTGTGACAAGGCCAAGGGCATGAAACCATTGATGTCATTTCATATTATTCATAACCATTTAATAGGTTTATTTGGTTCACTATGATACCTTCCATTAGAAATTAAAAGGGGTTCTAGAGACATACAAATAGTCCATTCTATTATAATTCAATAAACCAAGTAATATATATACAATATACTTTCCAATTTACCATTTAAAATGGATTAATCAAGTTGAATCACTTACCTTAGGTGGGTCAAGTGATAAGAATACACATTCCTAATATTAACATACCATTAATTTAATTAAACATGTACCTTTAACAAGGTCACATCACGACTCACCCGAACTATGGTGCGAATAGGATCAACATGCTACTAAAATAATAATTATGGAAAACCCCATACTTTGAGTGGTCGGTGTTGTGGAAGTAACCACCAATGAAAGATAAGAATATCGCATGGTTCTTAGAACATAGTTATAATGACTACGTGAAAGGCATATTAATTAAATAGGTCACACCCAATGAAATCGGTGCGCATGCACCAGAATTTATAAAATGACAAAACTTGAGGGAAGAATTATTGACCACCTACCTCTTACTCATATGACCCTCCTAATCCATTATTAGGCTCTAGTAAGTCCTAGTTTGGAAGAGATATGAAGAATGAATCAATTAAATGAAATTGGGGTATATGATCCTGCATCTAAATAGCGTCGTCGATAAGAATAAGGATGATTAAATATTAAAAAGGAATCAAGATCTTACAGGTGTAGATCCAATGAGATGAACAGAGATAAGATCAAACTCTGGACGGATGCATGAGATCAATTCATATTTTAGACTTGAAAAGGGATCAAAAGAGAGAAATGAGATGGGTGTTATCTTCTAAAGAAAGAATTAAGACAAGGGAGTGTTTTAAAACTTAATTTAAGAGAATAATGCTAAAATAAACCAAAAACATCCTTCTCATAGTTTGGCCACATGGTTTTCCAAACCGTGTTCCAACCATGCATGGTCTGTTGAAGGGAAGAGGCACCAACACGGTTAGGCCGCACAATTAGGAAAACCATGCACCAAATGTACAAAACACCTCTGAAATTTTTCTTCAGTTTTTTGGGACGGCTGTGAGGCCCCTGGAACATGGTTAGGGAAAACTGTGAACCCTATATCACCCCAATTTCTAGCCTCACATATTTAAAAGTAACCATGCGAACTTCCCCACAAATATTTTTCTAACTGTGAGACAGTCCATTTTATCCCAAAAAGTTGGGTTCTGAGCTCTGAACAATCCCTAGACTCCCTTGAGAAACTCGTGAACTCATTCAAAATACATATTAGGTAAAAATATAGAATTAGAACAAAATTAAAAGGGTCCATACCTGAGTAAAAAAAACAGGTTCTTATAGTCTTCCCCCTTAAAGGAACTCATCCAAGAGTTCATCTTATAAGGGAGAAAAAACACTATCTAAGAACAACTCTATCCACTTGGTACATATGTTGGTATCACACTCCCAAGTCTCATATTGTACATGGTTTTACTACCATAAAAACCATAATATAATGATAGATCATCCCTAGAGAGCATTCATACTCTAGTAAAAAATGCATATAATAAACTACTCAAATGAATCATCAACATCTAACTAAATTTCCTCATGATCAAAAGTGTGAAATGAGTCACCCTAATAATGGAGAAGATGTGAAACATGGAAGATGTCATTCATGGAATGGTACCTCTGAGGTAATAAAAAATGATAGGCAGACAACCCCACTTAGTCCAGTATCTCAAATGACCCTACATAATGAGGTGACAACTTCCCTTAACTCTGTATTCATCTATACCATAGCTTGGGTGATACCTATAAGAAAACATGTTCCCCGACATCAAAATATATATGTTGTCGGTGGTAATAGACATACGATTTCTATCTATATTGAGAAGTAGATAAATTCTTCTTGATTAGCTGAACCAACTCCAAAGTCTCCTGCACAAGACAGGGACTAAGTAGGGATACCTATCCTACCTCTAGTCAGCATAGGGGTGAACATCACCTCCTACCGTTTAAGTACTCAAAAGGATCCTTCTTGATTGTCCCATGAAATCAGTTATTATAGAAGAAATCAATTAGTGGGATATACTTCTCCCAAGAACTATCTAAATCAAGTATGCATGCATGGATCATGTCTTCTAGAACCCATATCATCCATTTCAACTGCCCATTGGTCTGAGGGTGAATGTATGTGCTTAGAAGCACCTGTGTACCCATATCCTTCTACAACCCCTTCTAAAACTATGACATAAAATGATATACCCTATATTAAATGGTAGTACAAGGGAACCCATGTAGTTATATGATCTCCTATACATACAATCTTCCTAGATCATCAATTGAGAAAGTATCCTAGATAGAAAAGAAGTGGGATAGTTTTGTCAGACTGTAAATGAAAACCAATACAATGATGCCACCACTAGGTAACTAGGTATGATGAATACAAAGTCCATGGAAACATCTTACCATTTCCATTTTGGGGCTCTAAGAAACTGTAACAATCCTATAGGCCACTGGTGCTATGCCTTCACCTGTTGATAGCTGAAACAACCAGTGGTAAATCCTACTATCTAACATTTCATACCAAACCACCAATACTATCATCACATATCTTGATACATCTTGGAGATTCCTCGACGAACTATGCACATAAAAGTATGTGACTTGAAAATTAACTCATCTCTCATATCTATAAGAACCCAGAAATGTTCATGAAGACTCATGGTATCATCTCTATCCACAGACCAATCCAAAGTTGGGTTATTTCTTGAAATAACCTCACAGAGAACCAAGACCTTAGAATCTAAAAATAGACTACTCTTACACTTCTCAAAGAGGGAAGAGGTAACTATCAAAGCTGAGATATAGGGTTGCTCGTGACTGTCATGAAACTCTATATGTAGCTATGAAAAGAGGGACATCAATTTCCACTCATCACTAGTTTCCTGTATGGCTTGTGCATGAGTTTTTCCGACTCAGCGCATCTAGTACCACGTTGCCTCTTTCAGGTGTACAAGGAAGATAAAAATCAAAGTATTAAAATATATCTAACCCATATTTATTGTTTGATATTCAATTCATGTTGTGGGAAGATATATTTGAGGCTTGTGTTGTCCATATACACCACAAACCACTCACCCAATATATTGTGAATCGATCAATGTAAGGCAAAGACAACTGCTGCTAGCTTAGGGTCATGTGTTGGGTAATTTCTTTCATAAGGCCTCAACTTCCAAGATCCATATGCAATGAATCTGTCCTCCTGCATTAGCATTACCCCTAGGCCAATACCCAGTGCATCACAGAACACTATATAGCCTCTTCTAGGATATAGAAGAATCATAATAAGTGTTGAGTAAAGCCTTCCTTTCAGCTTCTGAAAGTCTTTCTCTCATGCATCTGAACACATGAAATTGATATACTTCTTTGTAATACTAGTAAGTGGTGTAGAAAGGGATGATAAATCTTGTATGAAATTCCTGTAATATCCAGCCGTTCCCAAGAAACTCCTTATATCAAACACGTTCTTAGACTATTTCTAAGAAACCATAACACTCACCTTCTCTGAGTCAATAGAGGATCTCTTGATTCTAAGATGATATGACCCAAGATCTGATTTTTTTGATCTATAAGTAGAACTAAAAATATAGGAATAAATATGATACTCTCTTAGTGTACTAAAAATGATCTTAGGGTGATTATCATGGTTTCTATGAGTGTCAGAGTACACCAAGATTTCATCCATAAAGACCAAGAAAAATAAATCTAGACAGGAGTGGAACACCATATTCATAAAATCCATGAAAGCGGTAGGCGTGTTCGTAAGACTAAACGACATAACGAGATACCCATATAGATCATACCTACTATGGAAATATGTATAAGGTTCATTTGGTGGATTGAATCGCACATGATGATAGAACTATCTCAAGTCGATATTTTAGAACACCCTAGGTCCTCATAGATTTTAAAAGAGATCATATATTTGAATAAGTGACTACCAGTTCGTGATCGTAAGCTGGTTCAACCATCTGTAATCCATGTATAGACAAAGGGTCCCATCAAACTTCTTGGATAAAATCACAAGAAAACCCCAATAGGAATTACTAGGGCATATAAAATTTTTGGATTTTAGATCCTCAAACTATCATTTGAGTCCTATAGCTTAGTAAGTGCTATCTTTTATGGAGGTATGGATAATGGAGCTACTCCTAGAACAAGATAGACCATAAACTCTACCTATCACATAGGAGGAAATCCAGAAAAATCATCAAGAAAGATGTCCATGAAATTATATACTATTGGAGGTAATTCAGCATGATGTAAACCCTAATTCTCCATGAAAATATTAGCAATCTGGGAGGTCACTCCAGCTAGCTGATGATGCTCTAGTCCAGCTCTACTAGAATGGACATCCCACTCACCCTTTTGTGGATAACTATTTCCCTCTGGAAATTTAAACGATACCCTATGAAAATATTAGTCTATAAAGTCATGGTATATAACCAACCAATCCATCCAAAGAATGAAATAAAGTCCCATCATCGCGATAACAAAGAGGTCACACAAGAAAGGGTAACTTCCTATGTTAAGGGGGAATTCCCTACATTGGTGTATTCCCTCTGACCATACTCCCAATGGTGTATTTAGTGTAATTACACAATAGTAATATTGTATTACCAGTCTAAGAATTTATATGGTAGATAAGGAGATGAAATTTTTTGAAGCACATGTATCAAAAAAAGAAGACACTTTAGTAAAGGATATTATAATAGTACCTCATACTATTGATAGTCTTGAAACCTAATCCTCAGGTATTTTCTATAAAGCATGCAACTGACCAGATCCAAAAACCTGTGCAATTGCTAGAAAACCATGATAAAAAATGATTTACTAACACTTCTGGTGATCAGGAGTAAGGATACCATGGACACAATCTCCTCCTTGTCTAGTCCTGCTGGTGTTACTTCAACTTCCCTCCTAACCTGATGTAAAATAACCTGATCCTGATGGTGGAGATGGTGAGGAACCTCTTCCACTAGAAGTTGATGGAAAATTCTATCATAATCTTTGAATATGCGCCATACTAACACAAGATTGACACTCCAAAGGGTCTCTATCACATTGAGGCTTCAGATTCCCATATCATCCACACTGATGGTACACCATGGAGCTACCAACATGAGTATTATGGATACTATTTCCTTATTGAGAAAATTTAAAGGATCGCTTTCTGCTACTGGAAGAACTACTGGCCCACCTCAGTACTGATCCTCTATTCCTGGAACTATCATCGTCCCTTAGGTTGTACTCATTGATAAGATCCTGATTAACTATTTTGTAAAACATATGTAGGATAAATAAATTCACCTGAGTATGGATGGCATACTGCAACCCATCCTTGAAGTGTATAGCACGAGAAATATCATTACCTACTAGAAGAGGTGAAAAACACTGTAATCTAGTAAAATAGACTAAATCATCCATAAATTATATAAAACCATGATCAAGATGCATGAACTCTCTGGCTCAGTCATCTCTTATGGTTTGAGGAATGAATTGATCATAGAAGGATGTCTGGAATTCAGCCTATACCATGCCCTGATGGTGACCATCATGAGTAATCACATCCCACTAGTGATTGGCCAAATCACACATCATGTAAGTAGAAAGCTTGACCCTCCACATTCAAGGCATCCCCATATGCTCAAATATATACAAGGTGGCCTCTAGCCAGGACTCAGAAGTCTATGGACCACCATCCCCCAAGAAGGTAGGAGGATGCTACTGCTGGAACTCATGGGTCAGATCATCCATCATAGGTACAGGTCATGTAACACCTTTCATAGACTGCATTAGACCTATGAAACTATCAATAACCTAAGAATAAGTACCTATATTAGGTACAATAGTTGGTGCCTCAATTGAAACTCTTGGTGGTAAGGCTGGTGGATCAGGGCCCACTATGTCTAGAGGATGGTCGTCTCCACTATCCTAATGTACAACATGAGGATGTAATGGTGGAATTGGTATACAAATTCCAAGCACACGCCTTGTAATAGTTGGTGTCCTAGAACCAACTGGTTGTAATTTTATTACATGAATATTTAATTTATTTAAATATTAACCATCATATTACATATTGTTCATTGTTCTGCATGAATATGATATTATAATGTCATAGTGTATTTGTTGTATTGATAAGGTCATGGAAGTTTCCCGCTATGATAAAAACCGTGAAATTATATAAAAATATTTTGAAATATAGTTCTATGATTGGATGACATACTATGATGGGACACATAGCATGCATACCGTCAGGTGTGAGTACTCGTAAGTAGATGAGACTTCCTCTCATGTCATTCACACTTGATAATCTCCAAGATAGGAGATTATGAGAACAAGCCTACCAGTAAGAATTCTGCATGTTTTGGTGTCATCAGATATTTCTATCTACAAGCTTGTGTAATGGTCCTTATAATTTAAGATTATCATTATTACATGTCATGACTCATGCACTTTGATTTGCTAATGAGAACTGTCACGCAGACAATTGACGGGAAGTAGTGTACGTTGGGTGTGTCATGAGTGACATGTTATTAATGGATAAGTTGAAGATTGATTTATACATTCCATTTATGGAAGTTGATATCTCATCCCTTTTATTGAAATAGAACCATCACACAAAATTCCATGGCCATGGTGTAACGACACGTTTTTTTCAGGTATTCAAAGAACAACATATCATGCACTAAGGTTGATGACACTATCATGAAACCTACTTGATGAGATATTGAGACATAGGGATTATATTATACAATAAGAATTCATATGTGTTTGTCATTGTTAATACATTAAGTTCTTTCTCTTAGGTGCCTTGACTCGTTGCAAGACAGTACTCTTGGACTTTAGGCAAACCCACCTAGTGCCAACGAGAAAGAATTCTTGAGTGTCACACACTAAGTGTTTTTGGTGGTCTCAGTCAAATTATATTTGAATTTAATTAATTAATATTATTCTCAAGATAAAAAAATAATTTTATGATTGCATAAATTAAATAAATATTTAATCACCAGATTGTGGGTAAAATATATTTATTTATTTTATAGAACATTTAATAAATATTTATTTACTAGTTTGTAAATAAAATATTTATTTAAGAGAATAAATTATTTATTTATTTATTCAGGTGTTTAATAAATGGAAGTGGAGTTCGAGCGGACCAAGACCAGTTAAATAGTAAAATAATTATTTGCAAGATGATAAATAATTATTTAACAAGTTGGCACAAATTAAAATAAAGATACTATTATTTTGTGATGCATAATTTTATTTATAATTCTGTTTTTCACAAGTTAGAAGACCATAAATAATGAAATGGTATTATGATTAATAGCATGGGTTTTCTCTAAGGTTATGAATGTATTTAATTGCTGTTATATAATTAAATATTGTAACTGAATCCCCATGTCAATAAATAGATATATACGTCTATTGTGCCATGTACCAAATTTCATGGATGGTGAACTGAGAATTGTTGAGATAAACAATTTATCTCTCAAATCATCTTCCCACCCCACTGAATAATGAGATATGTTCTTCATGGATGAAGTATAAGTGATCAAGAATGAATGACACAAGACACTCACTTCACCGTACTAACACCTAGAGAACAAGTAGTGTCGATTGGAGGCCATCAGAGCATGTGTGGATCCCCACTAGAGGGATTCTAGTTTTGATCCTCACAAGCGCAATGAGATAATCTGGAAGGGTCATTCCGAATGATCAATATCATCAAAAAATAAATTAATGAAGATCTATGTATTATTTTCTTTATGAAATTAATTAAATTAATTATAAACATGATGTGAAAGATACTCTCTAAAGGTTTCATACCTCTTCCTTCTTTATCTAAATCTTTGATTCTATTCCATGGATACTAGAATTCATCGTCGTATTGATCCCATAATAATCATTGATCATGGTAAAAATTAAAGTTGGGTGCCATCCCAACCACACTTCCACTGTGCCCGGAACCTATAAGAGGTATTATAGGGGTAACATCATATTTTATAATAATTTAAATATTTCATTTATGATTTGAAAATTTAATAATTTAGTTGTTTCAATTCAAGTTAATCATTATACAAATCTAAATCTCGAGATATATTCCTCCTCTTTCATTTCTTGTTCACCTTACATAAACAATATTTTATTTTAATTTTGATTCAAATAAAACAGAGGATCTTATCCAGAGTTGCCAAAGATTCCTGGCCATACAACACTAGAACACATGGTGTATATTTGGCAGTACATGCTATGTATTCAAGATTAAATGTATTAGATCGGTCCACCATACCAAGCTATGTTTTGGAGTCTTTCTAAGTCTTAAATGACTCCCTAGGTTGACCCAGAATAGGTGGAACACAATTTTTGGATTACATGCCGTATAGTCCGCTGGACACGGCGTGTAGTCCCTTCGGGTTAGGGTTAGACCATGTACCCCGTACAGGACTTGACCATTTGGAAAATGTGTAACACAGATACTGCATGTTGTGTGGCCCACTGAACACGCCGTGTAATCCAAAAATTTTAGAAGTACATCTACACACCATGTCCCAAGGCATGTACTTTGGATGGATGTTCAATGATAGTACACACCATGTAGTCAGAACTACATGCAGTGTACTCATCCAGATGACGTAGATTTATTAAAATTTATTATTATATTATACAAACCCCTGAGACATATACCATAGTGCAGGCATAAAGTTGAGACACAAGATGTGATAGGTTTTTTATATATAAGTGTTTAATTTAACATCTATGTAATATTCATTTATACTCATTGGGTAGCTATGAACGAGAATTCACCAGGTTGACTCCAAGGTACAAGTTACGTACAAAGATAATTTTAAATGAATTGATTTGTTTAAAATTATGATGGATGAGAATCTCACGGAAATTCAAAAAAGTTTTTAAGATAAAAGGATTGATTAATTTTAGATAATTAATTGATTCGAGCAAGATTTATCTTAAACAATAATGATTAAATAATTTAATGATAGTTTTATTTATGTGTAAATATCATTTCTTGTATGAATGATCATGAGCTAGACCAAGACCTTTTTATGTGGATGGTTTTTTTTAATTAATTTATTTAAATTAAATTTGTTGGCCTAAGATCCTTCTCCTCATTAATATGTAGGGCCTGCATGCCCAAGGTTTATTTTATATAAAACCCGTTTTACCCCTCACCTTCATGTGAGTTAAAAAAAATATTTAATAGTGGAGGTGGTTCAAGTTGGATCCGAGACAAAATCAATCCTAGGAGATATAGAGGTGGATAGGTGGAGAACTGTAAACACAAACCCAAAAGGTTCAAGGTGTTTCTCCCATAGGCCAGGGTTAGTTTATCAACCGCTCGATAAACTGACCATTAGAAAAGCTCATGATCATGTCCTTTTCTTTATTTTATTTTTGTCAGATGCATGGTTTATCATTATGTATGTGTTGTCACAATCACATAATTAATGAATTAAACAAGCATACAAGATGGAACTAAAATAAACTAAGCATATGAATAATTATTATCAATATATGGTTAATCAATTAAGTAAGTTCCACTTAATATTAACAATCATGTGATAATGATAATAAGTAATTCATGCATAAGAGATAAAAATCCCTCAAATAAAATATTAAGTCAGACCAAGACTTCTGTTACTCAATTAAGGAAAAAATTCAATAAAACAGCGTGTTTGACCAACCCTTGTTGGGACACTTACTTTTATACAAGAATCCCATATGAATGGTTTCGAAGTGACTTAACCATATTACATCAAGAGAATTAGCCCTTAATAGACTTAGTATAATATTGGAGGCAAGAGTTGAGGAAATCCAAAGTTAGGATTTCAAGATTGGGGAGTCCACTCAACAGATCAAGGAGCTGCAAGTCCGCAGTTGGCAAAGACCAGCCTACCTAAATACTTTCAAATATCTTGACAAACCCTTGTTGGGGTTATGTGATGGGTAATATGGATCCTTGACCCTATAATTTCATGGAAACTGGAAATTATGAGTTCAATGGTGAGGGATATTTGGATTTGATAAAATAGTGGGAGAATTAATTTATTATTTATCACAAAAAATACAATCAAGAAAGTACTAATGATCTAATATTTTAATTATAGAATAAAAATGACAATCTCATCAACCACAATATCCTTGCGATCAATTCTGGATAAAGAAAACATCCTCACTAGCAGTAACTTCCAAGAATGGTTTAGATGCCTTCGAGTTATCCTACTCCATGAATGGAAGTCTTACGTGTTGGAGTCAGCATTATTTGATCCTCCTGCCAAAGAGGTGAGTGATGAGGATTTTCTGGTCTATGAGAAACATATAAACGACGCGGTCAATGTTCAATGTTTGATGCTATCATCAATGTCTAGTGAGCTCATGAAGTCTCATGAAAACATGGATGCATATAGCTTGCTCAAGAACCTCCTTGGTCTTTACTAGGATAGAGATAGATATGAAAGGTTTGATTTCTCCAAAGAAATATTTCAGAGTAAGCTTGGAGAGGGTACCCCAACTAGACCTCAGGTAGTCAAGCTCATTGGCTATATTCAGCACCCGAAGGTTCTAGGGTTTAAACTCCCTGAATAACTGGGAACCGATTTCATTCTCACATCACTCCCTCAGAGCTTCTTTATATTTTTTGTTAATTGTAACATGAAAAACATTGAAAAGTATCTATCTAATCTTATTATCCTCATTCTCCAAGTGGAAAAAGATATGAAGCATGAAATTCCATCTTTCATTATGGTGAATAAGAGGAAAGTGAAGGCGAAGTGATTTAAGCCCAAAGCTTCTTCACGACCTTCCAAGAAAAGGAAGATTAAAGGGGAGACAAGGGAACACGAGACTGTTTGTTTCTCATGTGGTAAGAAAGACCACTAGAAGAAGAACCGCACCCAGCCTAAGAAGCAAGGGGAAGCTTTAGGTGCATTTTTTATCAAATGCAATCTATCTATTTCTACAAATTAGGTATTAGATACAAAATTTGGTGCTCAAATATGTATCCAAATACATGAACCAAGTAGATTCAGGAAGATTGACCGAGAGGAGGTTGATCTGCGAGCAGCCAACAGAGCCACACTTGCTATTGTAGCTATTAGGGACTACCACCTCACATTTCCAACTAGGATGATCTTGGTGTTAAAGGGTTGTTATTACGTTATGTCTGAAACTAAAAACAATATTTCTATATTCAGATTAGATACAGATGGATTTTTTTTCATGTTTGGAAATGAACGTTACTTCTTTTACAAAGATATAATTTGTTTTGCTGGGGCACATTTATACAATGGTCTATACATGTTGGATTGCACAAACCAAGAAATGAAAATCAATAACAAAGATACTTCACATGAATCATACCACAACTGACTTTGGAATCACCAACTAGGTCATGTAAATGAGAAACACTTGAAAAAGTTACATCAAGATGGACATTTAGATTCTTTCAAACTAAAACCACTCGGGATATGTCATGCATGTTTACAAGGCAAAATGAACAAATCCCCATTTAGTGGGAAAGGTGAAAGTGATAGAGAACTTCTTGAATTAGTTCATACTAATGTGTGTGGACTATTTCTAGTTAAAGCAAGGGGAGGGTACTCAAAATTCATAACATTTACTAATGATTTTAGTAGATATGGATATATCTACTTAAGGAGGTATAAGTCATATTCTTCTGATAAGTTCAAAGAATACAAGAATGAAGTTGAGAACCAACTTGGTAAGAAGATTAAGAAACTCCGCTCAGACCGAGGTGGAGAATATCTTAATCAAGACTTCATTGATTAATAATAGGAGTTTGGGATCCTATCCCAACTCAATCCTCCTTACACACCATAGTGGAATGGTGTGAGCGAAAGGAGGAACAAAATTCTATTGGATATGGTGAGATCAATAATGAGTCATGAGAGTCTTCCATTATCCTTTTGGGGATATGTGTTATAAACAAAAACACACATACTAAACCAAGTACCAAATAAATCGATAAATGTTATTCCAAACGAGTTCTGGAGTAGAAATAAAGCCATGTTATCAAATTTACATATGTTTGGAAGAGATGCATTTGTTAAGGCATCTTCAAGTAACAAAATTGCACCTTGAGGTACAAAGAGTACCTTTATAGGATACCCCAAGGAAACAAGGAAATATTACCTATAAAACACCTCAGACAAAAAAGTTATAGTGGAAAGACACGCCACATTACATGAGAGGAAGAACATCTCCAAAAGAGATAGTGGGAGTGAGATAGATATCGATGGAGTTGAGGCTCAAGGTACACAAGAGTTGGTACAGGAGAAGATCCCACAAAGCCCCGTGGAAGAAAGAACTATTCCAAAGACATAAGAACTGTGTAGGAGTAAAAGAGAGGTTAGAGAACTGGAACGGTATGGTTTTATAGTTACTGAAGATGGTGACTCATTATTAGTTGATAATAAGGATCCTCTAACCTATAAGGAAGTATTAAGTGGCATAGATCCTGCCAAGTGGTAAGAATCCATGAATTCTGAAATGGATTCCATATACCAAAATCAAGTATGGATTTTGGTAGATCCTCTAGTTGATGTAAATCTTGTTGGTTGCAAATGGGTATTCAAGAAGAAACCAGGCATGGAAGGACAAGTTAGTACCTATAATGCACAAATGGTTTCAAAAGGGTTGAAAAATCACCAAGGCATTGTCTATGAAGAAACCTTTTCACTAGTTACAGTGTTGAAATACATCAAAATTATATTGGACATTACTTCTTACCATGACTATGAGATTTGGGAAATGGATGTCAAAACAACATTCCTTAATGAGAACCTTTAAGAAGATGTCTACATGAAACAACCTGGAGGATTTATGACTCCAAAGGATGTCAATAAAGTATGGAAGTTGCAGAAACCCATTTATGGATTAAAGAAATAATCCAGATCATGGAACATTCATTTTGAAGAATCCATAACTAAATTTGGTTTTATCAATAAACAATGTGAGACTTGTGTCTACAAATGGTTTAGTGCGAGTGCAGTTGTTTTTCTAATAGTATATGTTGATGACATATTACTAATTGGAAACAAGATACCAGTCTTACAATCGGTTAAGGCATAGTTGAATAAATGTTTCTCCATGAATGACTTGAGCGAGGCATCATATATACTTGGGATGAGGATCCATCATGATAGATCTAAGAGATTTTTGGGCCTAAGTCAAAGTACATACATTTATAAGATACTGAAGAGATTCAGTATGGAATAATCCAATAGTGGATTATTTCTAGCATCACATGGCAATCATATTTCCAAGAAAATGTGTCCTTAGACACACGAGGAAAGAAATATAAAGTCAAGAACTCCATATGAATCTATGATTAGGTCAGTCATGTATGTCATGCTATGTCCTAGGATGGATGTTTCCTATGCATTGAGTGTGGTAGGAAGATATCAAGCTAACCCAGGTGAACACCATTGGATGGAATTCAAGATTAATCTAAAGTATCTAAGGCATACTAAGGATATGTTCTAGGTTTATGAAGGAGATAAAGAACTAGTCATCAGAGGATTTGCAGATGCAAGTTTCCATACTGATTAATAAGACATGAAGTTGAAAACGATATACATCTTCACTTTGAATGGAGTTTTAGTGAGCTGGAAGAGCTCAAAGCAGAGTGTGGTCACAAATTCTGCAATAGATTCTGAGTATATCGCAACTTCCGAGGTAGCTAAAGAAGCAATTTGGATGTAAATATTTTTCCTAGAGATGGATGTGATATCTAGCAGTAATGATCCCATCATATTGTACGGTGATAATACTGCAGCGGTGTCTCTCGCAAAAAAGATAATGTCACATCGGAAAAAAAGCACATACTTTGTAAGTATCATCTCTTGATGTATTTTTATCATAGAGGTTAAGTTTCAGTGAGCAGTATTTCCATAGAAGATAATGTAGTGGACCCCTTTACTAAATCCTTGACTTAACAGAAACATGATCACCATGTGAGGTCTAGCGGACTGAAAGTCGTAGGCAGTTGGTTCTAGTCTAAGTGTGAGTTTGTAAGAGTTAGTGTCCTAGAACCAAATGGTTGTAATTTTATTACATGGATATTTAATTTATTTAAATATTAAACATATTATTACATACTTTTCATTGTTCTAAATGACTATAAATTAATAATATTTTAGATTATTTGTTTCATTCATAAGGTCATGGCAGTTCCCCACTGTGATGAGAACCTTGAAATGCTATAACAATATTCTTAAATATTGTTCTACGGTTGGATGACATACTATGATGGGACACATATCATGCATACCATTCGGTGTGAGTACTCATAAGAAGATGAAACATCCTCTCATGAAGTTCACACTTGGTAATCTCCAAGATAGAATATTATGAGAACATACACACCAGTAGGAATTCTGCATGTTTTTGTGTCACCGAATATTTCTATCTGAGAGATTGTGTAATGATCCTTAGAAATTAATATTATCACTAATACATGTCACGACTCACGCACTTTGATTTACTGCTGAAAAATTCCATACAAACAGTTGGCGGGAAGTAGGGTATGTTGGGTGCGTCACGAGTGGAATGTTATTAATGGATAAGTCGAGGAAGGATTTTTCCCTTCCATTTATGGAAGTTGATATCTTAGCCCTTTGATTGAAATAGAAACTTCACATGAAATTCTATGCCCATGGTGTAACGACGAGTTTATTTTAGGTAGTCAAAGAAGGGCGTATCAAGCACAAAGTTTGATGACACTATCATGAAAGCTAATTGATGAGATACTGAGACACATGGATTATATTACACAATAAGAATTCTTATGTGGATTTAATTATTGCGACTTTAATTTATTTCTCTTGGTTTCCTTAACCTATTACTAGATATTACTCTTGGACTTTAGGCAAACCCACCTAATACCAATGACAAAGAATACTAGAGGGTCACACACTATGTGTTTCTAGTGGTATCAGATAAATTATATTTGAATATAATTAATAAATATTATTTTCAAGATAGAGAAATAATTTTATGATTGCATAAATTAAATAAATATTTATTCACCAAATTGTGTGTAAAATATATTTATTTATTTTATTAAACATTTAATAAATATTTATTTACTAGTATTTAAATGAAATACTTATTTTAGAGAATAAATTATTTATTTATTTATTCCAGTGTTCAATAAATAAAAGTGTAGTTCAAGTGGACCAAGGCCTGTATAATAGTAAAATAATTATTTTCAAGATGATAAATAACTATTTAACTAGTTGGCACAAATTAAAAATAACGCTGCTATTATTTTGTGATGCAAAATTTTATTTATAATTTTGTTTTGCACAAGTGGGCACACCATAAATAATGACGCATTATTATTATTAATAGAATGGGTTTTCTCTAAAGTTATGAATGTATTTAATTACTGTTACACAATTAAATATTATAATTGAATCCCATGTCAATAAATAGACACATACATCTATTGTGCCTTGTACCAAACTGCACGGCTGGCGAATTGAGAATTGTTGAGATAAACAATTTCTCTCTCAAATACTCTTCCCACACCTCTTAAGAATGATAGATTTTCTTTAAGGATGAAGAGAAAGTGATCAAGAATGATTGACAAAAGACACTCACTTCGCCGCGCTAGCTCCCGAAGAACGAGTGGTGTCGATTGGAGGCCATTAGATCACGTGTGGATCACCGTTGAAGGGATTATAGTTTGGATCATCACAAGTGAAATGAAATAATCTGAAAGGGTCATTCCGAATGTTCAATATCATCAATGAATAAATTACTAAAGATATATGTATTATTTTCTTTATCAAATTAATTAAATTAATTATAAATATGATGCGCAATATCCTCTCTAAAGGTTTAGGGCCTCTCCTTATTTATCTAAATATTTGATTCTATTATATAGAGACTATAATTCATGGTCGTATTAATCCCAGAATAATCATTGATCAAGGTAAAAATTAAAGTTGGGTGCCGGCCCAACCATGCTTCTGCTGCACCCAAAACCTACATGCCTTAGAATGTGATTTAAACAAATAGATAACAACACTAGTGGAAGCTAGATGTAAGAAACGCTCACTACCCATAGTATAATACCCCAACTACCTTCTTAGAAGTCCATGTATTGGTAAGTGATCAAATACATATTACGGGGGTTCCAGTAGATGAAGGGTCAACTATACCTTTCACCACAACTTATCGATAATAGTTTCTATTTATAAGTCAAGTTTCACATTTATAGTTTACATTTTCTTATTTTTATATATCAAGGTTCATTTATAGTGGATCTCAATTCCCATTTAATCAGGGACCATACACATTATCCCCAAAATTGATGTCCATTCACCTTTATTCTAATTGACAGACTTGGTAAATTACCTATTCTAACCCATGAGGACCCATGACACCTCATTAATTGAAACTGGAAATCTCTCAACCTCATAAATAAATCAGCACAAGCACATACATACAATAAATCTCACTCAAAAATCACTGACATATCATGAAAATTGAAGTAGTGAAATACACCTATATGGCTTGAAAATATGCTTGGAATGTGAATTCTAGGTGCCTATGATGGTGCATGTAACAATTATCCTTGCCCTCATATCATCAAGGAAAGGATGAAATAAGATCCTCAATTATAATAATAATAATAACCATAAAATATAATGTGTTTCACCCAATTTTGAAATGATATCAACACTAATAGGTAAAAATAGAACAATAATTATAATTCAGTAAAATCAATGTTTACGCCAAATATGGGTTAGCTATGCCCAATCATGGATTATAAACAAGTTCCATAACATTCATAATATTCAATATATTTTCTCAAGATAGTAAATTAAGAAAGGAACCACTCTAATACCACTTTTGTATGTCTCAGACCTGGGTTCTACTGAAAGGTTCCCCAAGGCAAGTTGGACACATGGCCTGAAGCGCATCTCCCTGGATGCTAGAGTTTGCTGAATAACAGCGAGAGCCTAAGGTGTGTCTATGGGGAGACTACACATTTATTAAAAAAGTGTATCAATATAGATAAATAAGTAACACAAGTAAAGTAAATAGGAGAATAAGTAATAAACAGAATCCACAATAGAAGAAGGATGAAGTATTATAGAACAGAAACACATGATACTCATATAAAAAAGCTGATAATGTTTTGTCATGTATCTATTAAGTTGGAAAACATGAATAAAAAGTAGCTGAAAATACATTCTATACAAAATAAGAAAAAAGGAATTAAAAAATTACCCCTGATTCCCAAGCTTCAACTCAGTCATCTGCTACTAGCTCCATCCTATGAAATTAAGAAATCAAGTTTCAGAACCGGTATAGTGCCCTTTCAACACCTGAATACATGTAATCTTCTTGGGTTCCAATGGAGTCCTGAATAGAGTGTGAGATAAATCTTAGTGGGCAACCACCAATGATGTCTATAACATCCATTCCATGTAATATAAAATGATATAATGTGAATGAATACATATATAAAAGTAAACTTGTACAGTAACATAAATACCCAAGTACCTACTTTAGCCCTCGGCTGGTTCTTGAACATGTAACCAATTAATTAATTAATTAAATTTTTAGTTTATATAATTAAGTCACATGAGGTAAAATCATCATTGATGTCCAGAAATGGTAATGATACTGAAGGATCTAAGACATATCATCACATCCTATTATGATAATAATAATGAAGAGGTTCCAAGGTAATAACCAAGGAAAACTAGACCTCAAGGGTTACCGACTCAGTAATAACTGCATCCTGGATATAGGGGTAAGAGTGTAATCCAAGGATCATCATACAAGGCATTCCATAATAAAGAATCTAACCAATTATAAGGAAAACATCCAAGGTAAAATGAGATAAGAAGTGTCCAGACTCAAGGATGTGACCAAGGCACCTCATGTCTATAGAATCCATGATGGATCCAATGAGTGTATCCAAGACATCCAGTGATAGTAATAGAGGGATTTTTTGGGGTCAGACCAGTCATACACTAATATAAGAGGATTGGGTTCCAAGGTGGGTCTCGCCCTTGGAAACCAATATCCTTGAATTGGAATGGTGTCCACAAGTGTTTAAGGCATTCCCTCGAGAATTCAAAATCTAACTCAAGTATGACCACCCCTATAATAGTGTCAAGGTTTATATGCTATTTGGAACCTTAAAATTGATTCATTTAATTAAATAGGGTATGTAATAGTCATGCCATTTAACAAGTACACCAGGTTCAAGAATTGCCATTCATTTGCGTGACAAGGCCAAGGGTGTGCAACCATTGAAGAAATTTCATATTAGTCATAATCATTTAAAAGGTTTATTTGGTTCACTCTGATTCCTTCCAATAGACATGGAAAGTGGTGTTATGGATGTGAAACTAATCCATTATATTATAATTCATTAGGTCATGTCATATATATACAATATAATTTCCGATTTACCACTTAACATTTATTAATCAAGGTAAATAACTTACCTTAGGTGGGTCAAATTAAAACAATATATGTGCTAGAAATTAACATACCAATAATTGAATTAAACACATACCTTTAACAAGGTCAAGTCATAGTTCACCCAAATGGTGGTATGAATAGGATCAACAGGCTACTAACAATATAATTATGGAAAACACCCTACTTGGGGTGGTCAGTGTTGTAGATGTAACCACTAATGAATGATAAAATACATGGCATGGGTTATAGAACATGGTTTTAATGTCCACAACAAAGGCATATTAATTGAATAGGTTATGACCGATGAAATCAACAAGCACACAAGACAATTAATAAAATGATGAAACTTGAGGGATGAGTTATAGACCATATACCTTGTACTCATATGACTCTCCTCATCTAGTATCGGCCTCTAGTTTGTCCTATATTGGAAGAGATATAAAAAATGGATCAATAAACTGAAATTGGGGCATATGAGGCTGCATCTAAATAGATTCATTAATAGGAATAGGAATAATGAAATATTAAAAAGGAATCAAGATCTTTACAGTGTGGATCCAATGATATGAATAGTGATTGGATAAGACTCTAGAAGGATTCTTGAGAATAATTACTAGTTTAAACTTGCAAAGGGATAAAAAGATAGAAATGGGAGGGGTGATATCCTCTAAAGAAATAAACGAGATCTGGGTGTATTTTAAAACTTAATTTAATGGAAAATGGTAAAATCATCCAAAAATATCCTTCACATGGTTTGGCCACACAATTTTCCAAATTGTGCACCAAACATGCATGGTCTACTAAAGGGAAGGGGCACCCATATTGTTAGGCCACATGGTTAGGAAAACTGTGCACGAAACGTGCAAAGATATGCAATTTTTCTACAGTTTTTTCCATGTTCGTATAGCCCCTGGTGCATTGTTAGGGAAAAACGTGTGCCCTATATCACCCCACTATCTAACCTCACACGATTAGAACTAACCAGGCGGCCTACCCTAGATGGTTTCTTATAAACATGTGATATACCATTTTCTCCCAAAAATCTTGGTTCTAGGCTCCGAACAAGCCCCATACACCCTCGAGACACCCATGAACTCATAAGGTATCCACATTAGGTCCAAAATAAATAATTATAACAAAAGTAAAAGGGTACATACATGAGTTAAAAAAACTAGGTTCTTACAACTTGGATTTATTAGAATATCTTAAACCGTTGTAATCTCTAAACTTAGACTTAGTCATCTTAGAGCGGTTAGTAGAAGGTCAATAGAAATGAAGGTCATAGTTTGAATTTAGAAGAGAAGGTATATAAGAAAATAGAAAGGGTTTCAAGGGCCTATTTTTAAGATTAGGTCACTTACCCAGTTTAGAAGAGGGTAACATAGCCAATTTTAGGTTTCAGGGTTAGGTATGACTTAAATAACAAAATAAAATAAAATAGAATAAAACAAAACAAAACAAAACATTTTCCTTTTTAAAAATAATTACAATCAACTTTATAAAATTAAATTTATCACAAATAAATATAAAACTAGAGTCAATTAATTTAACTTTCATAATAAATTAGAAATATTTAAAATAAATACAGAAGTTGAAATATAATTAAAATAAATATAAGTAAAATAAATTAAAATCATTAAAATTCAAACAACCCCAATTCTTGGTTAATAAAATCAAAGTATTTACAACCAAAGTGATTAGTAAAAATATCTGCTAATTTATTCTCTATAGAAATAAATTCAATAGTGATATCAAATTTATGAGTTTAACCTATCAAGAAAAGATTCCTTATATCTATATGAATTCTTTTTGAATGATTTATCAGATTTTTGAAATTTTTATAGCACTAATTTTATCTCATTTTTTTGTCACTCTATTATAATTAAATCCAAAATCCAATAAGGTGTGTTTCTTACATAACACTTATGCACAACAACCAGTAAAAAAATGTATTCTAATTTAGTAGTAGATAATTTAAATGGATGCTGTTTTTTACTAAACTAGGATAACATAGATTTACCTAGGAAGTGACAGATTCTGGAGGTACTCTTCATATCTTGGTTACAACCACCAAAGTTGTCATCAAAATATAAACTTAGATTAAAATCAGTGGTTTTTAGAAAAATAAATAAATAGAAAATTTTCCTTTCAAATATCTTAAAATTATTTTGACATCTTTGAAATGAGATTCCTTTGGATTTTATTAGAATCTAGAACATAAGCATACTACAAACATAGTGCCTAGTCTAATTATAGTCAAATACATCAGACTCCCAATTATTCCTCAATACAACTTGTTTCCTATTAGTTTTCCAACTTCATCCAAATCAGGTCTTTCATTGTAACTCATAGGATTTTCAAGTACTTACTGTTTTTAAGTCCAAAAATCTTATGTAAGTCAAGTATGTACTTTATCTAATTCAGTACATTCCCAACGTCTTTTGGATAAATTTGAAAACCTAGAAATAAATTTAACTAACCCATCATACTTAGCTCAAATTATTTTAGAATGATTTTGGAAAAGTCATTAAATTTTTTTTTTATTTTCAGAACCAAAAATAACATCATTGACATTTATTTGAACTAGAAAAATAATGGAAGAAGAAGTTTTATTAATATGAGTAGGATTTTACACTCCTACTAAAAATTTATTTGTTAAAAGAAAATAACTCAAATGATCATACCAAGATCCAGGTTCTTATTTAAGGCCATAGATATATTTGGAATGTTTTAAAATAGAATTTTGAAAATGAGGGTTTTCAAAGATAGGAGTTTATTCAACATAAAATTCCTCCTTAGGAAAACTATTTTAAAAAGAAGATTTCACATCCATTTGATATAACTTTAAATCCATGTGGGATATATATTCCATGAGAATCATAATGGATTATATTCTTTTTATGAGTGAAAATGATTCTTTGTAGTCTATTCATTCCTCTTGGTTGTACCCTTTAGCCACTAATATAGCCTTATTCCTAGTAATTATACGTTGATCATACTATTTATTTATAAAAACCCATTTTTCTCATAAAAAATTGTAATCATAGGTTCTATTAACTAATTTATATACCATTTTCCTCTTAAACTAGTTTAACTCTTCTTACATAGCGAGAACCCAAATTTCATTAGCCAAGGCTTATTATAATGTTTTAGGTTCTAGTTGTCATAAAAATGCATATAATTTTACAATGTTTCCTATAATTATTTTACTTCTAATCCCTTCATATAATATTTCTCAAATAGTATCTATTGGATGATTTTTCAGGGTTTTAGGATATCCACACAGCAAACTTTCAGGTTCACTAGTATATATGCTTTCAGAATTTTGTTCACTTAAATAGAGTTCCAAACCATCATCCATTATATTTTGAAAGAGAGGTTGAAGTCTCATGTATTAAAAAGAATCACTTAAATAATAATATTGAGTGATTTTATGTGAAAATAGATCACTTTAATAAGATTTCATAGGAGTTGATTGTTCAATAATCTTTGACCTTTTGTTGAAAACTATATATGCCTTCGAAGTAGTAGAATAACCAACAAAGATTCTTTATCTATCATTTAGATCAAATTTACCAAGATATTAATTGGTGTTTAAAATTTAATCTTTGTATCCAAATACTTTAAAGTATCCAACTTTTGGTTTTCTATGGTTTCATAGCTCATAGTTTGCTTTCTTCGAAATAGGCCTAATTAAAACCCTGTTAATGACATAACATGATATATTTATAGATTCATCCTAAAAATGAGTGGCTAGACTATATTCACATTACATTGTCATAGAAATTTGTTTCAAGGTACCATTCTTCCTTTCAGTAACACTATTCAATTGAGGTTTCTAAGGGGATGAAACAATATGTTCGATACTGTATTTTAAATAATAAGAGTTTAACTCATAGTTTTCAAATTCTCCCGATATTCACATCTCAATGTAATAATTTTGGTATCTTTAACTTTTTGAATAAATTTATAGAAACTTATAAAAATAGAACAAGCTTTACTCTTAAGACTCTAAAAGAAAACCCAAGTAAATATAGAAAAACCATTAACTAACACATAAAAAATGATTTTCCTCTTTGGATTTTTATTCTAGATGGTCCAAAATAATCAATGTGGATAATTTCAAGAGGCCTAGATATTGAAACCTATTTAATTAATTTAAAATATGATGTGTGTTTCTTACCCATTTTTCATGCATCACATAGTCATTATTTGTTAAATTTAAGTTGAGGTAAATGTGAAATTTAATTTATCTTAGATAATTTTCTCAAAGAGTAAGCATTACAATGTCCAAGTATTCTATGACAAATCAATGATTCATTTGTTTAACAATATAAACAACTTAATTTTTTTCTACACAAATAATTAAGATCTAAATTATAGACTTTCTCAGTTTTAGGTGTGTTAAACTTAAAGAGTTTATATTTAAAAATTGAACAAGAATTATTTGAAAAATATATATAGTAACCTTCATAAAAAAGTTGAGAAATTATTATCAGGTTATGTTTCAATCCTTATATATAAAGAAATTTGTTGATGATAAATGATCCTATATTTCTATCCGATCCAACTCCTATAATTTTTCCCATATAATTTTAACTAAATATGACATAACCCTTATTAATTTTGGATAAATAATAAAAATTTCAAAAATATCCACTCATATTCCATGAGAATATACTATCAATATAACATTTTTTTATTGATGATTTTTTATCTCTTCCATGAAAAATAAGTCAAACAATAATTTTTTTGGTACCCATATTCTGTTGAGTCCTAAAATGTTAGCAACCAAATAATTGGAACCAAAATCTGCTTGTGCTATCCATAAATTCTTACACTGAATTTTGATAAATTTCTTAAAATAAAATAATTCTTAAAACCAAAAAAACTGAGGTTTTAATAAAATAAAACCATTAGTATAATTTATAGATTCGCTAAAATTAAAATAAATAACTTTGTATAGGTTTTAATTCTTTTAACTAGGAATGAAATAATTTTTTTACAACTTTGATTTTTCACCTTTTCTTGCTATTAAAAAATTATATTTTTACACTTTATTATTACTAGTGATTTATTTTAAATAATTTTATCCTTAGAAAACCTAGTAGAATTTTTAAATTCTTTAACTTCTTTTTTGAAGATTTCAATTTTATTATCATGTTTAACATAAGACATAACCAAAATATCTATCTTTGTTTTCAAGTATATAATTGGTTTATTTAACTCCTCCCATTAACATATAACAATATTATAAGAATTTTTTATGGATTTAATTTTTTTAAATATTTAATATTTAGTTTCTAGAATGGTACAAAATTCATTCAATTATTTAAAAGTACAATGTAGAGTTATATAATTAGATTCATGCTAAGAATAATAAAATGAGTGTAACTCATTAGAGTGTTCTATAAAGAACATGTTGAACTTTTTATTTGTGATTTTAGATCTGATTTATAATATGTGTCATCATAAGAATCATTAGAAGTATTCCATTTTTTTCATAGATCTTTTATTATTTTTCTTGAATTATTTTTTCTATTTATACATCTTGTAATATTTATTTTTTTCTAGAATCCATGGATGATCTGGTTTGATATTTCTAAGATTTTTTCACTCATAGGACCTAACTTCTTTAGAATAAGAATCATAATTTTTTAGTTATTAAAGGATTTATTAAATCTTATTCACTTATTATATAACTTTTTGACCTTTATTTAAAATTGATCAAGATGGCTATCAGAAGTAGAATCATTTGAGATTTCGTTATAAGTTGATTAAACAGTTTTGTATTACTTTTCTCTTCTTGTCATCTTTTTAAGTAGAAAATTTCAGGGAAACATTTTCCTTTTTAACTATTCTATAATCACTGGCTTAAACTTATATATTTTTCCTCATACATCATTAGTGTTATAATGAAATTTTTTATTTTAAAATATTTTACATCATTGGATTACCTAATGGCATTAGGAATTCCACTCCATTTGGTTTTCAGAACTATAATAACTTTTAGATTTTGATTTGGTTTGGGAATTGTTGCTCTAATAGAAGAAAATTTATTCACAATTTCTGTTTAACTTTTATCCATCCATGATATGGTTTCTCTATCAACCATTTTGAATGTATAAAACTTAATCTTTCAGTGTTGTACCTGAGTTTTCGTACATTATCAGTACCTTCACAAGCTACCAATATTGATATACACATCTCATGTGATTTAGAACATTTTGAAACTTTGTTGAACTCATATAGACTAAGTATACATATTATAGAATTCATATATTTGGATTTTAGATCATATTCACCTTCAGTAGTAGTATCCCATTTCATTAAATCATCTTTAGGAATAGTGTAAGTCTTAACAACTTTTAAGTAAACCTTTAGAATGAGGTTCTTCAAGTAGATTATCATCCATGCCTTCTAACAACCAAAATTTTCTCCATTAAGAACCATTTGTATATGATTTTCAGACAACAACATTTTTGAGGTGAGAACTTAAAAGTCACTACCTTGGATACCAATTGTTTGTCAGAGAACAACTGCACAATGACTCAAGAGGGGGAGGGGTGAATTGAGTTCTTGAAAATTTATTCACTTAAAACCACACTCCATTAAGGTATGATAATTTCCTATTGTACCACCTTGATATTTTCTGAATTATTGTTTTCAAACAAATTTAATTTCTTCGATAGCCTGTGTTACACATAACCTTGAGTTTTAACAAACTATAATATTCCAATAAAATATTATTATTTAAACTTGAAAATTATAAAAAAGGTGTTAAATTTGGAATTATAAATAGTAATAACCAAATTTATGAAACTTTTTATGAAGTTTTTAGATAAAGTAAATATGTCTTTTTCGTAAAGTATTTATACGTATCAAAAGGATACTTTTCCCTTTAAATGATTTTTATTTCTTTGTATGAGAAAATAATATAATTAATTTAGTTAAACATTTAGAATTTTTTTTATAAAATTAAAATAACTTTTGAAATGAAAATTTCAAAATTATCTTCAGGTGAAATTTTGAGAATTTTTTGTACCGATTAATTTTTCGATGAATAGTGAAAATACTAATTTTTATTAAAAGATGTGTTTTCATTTAAAGAATTTATAAAGTCCCAATTAGTTTTAAAATAGTTTAAAAGGTAAAATTATTTCAATTATATTATTATTAATCAAATTTAGTTCATTGGAATTAATTTTATGTTGATTTTTGATATAAAAACTTTTTATACTTAAGAAATTTTGTTTGGGAAACCGATTTTCATCGCGCTTACAGGTTTAATTTTTAATTAATTTCTACAAATTTTTTGAATTGAATTTGGTAAAACAAATTCCATATTTTGAATAAACATAATTAATATTATTTAATAAGATCAATTTAATTGTTTTTCATAATGAATAGTGTAAATAGTAAAAATTTATTACCACAATTAAGGTTAAAATGGGATTTTACGCGTTACATGTGCTTGTGTGAGAAATTAATTTTCCACAGACATAGTATTTTTATTTGATAAATTTGATTTTATATTTATAATAATTGGTTTTAAATTATATAATAAGAACAGTTTTATTTTTTATTCTTAATGGATAGATTACCTAGGTATAAAAAATACTAGTTACAATGGTGAAAACTAAAATGGTAAAAGTGAGCAACCTTAGAGGCTAAGAGAATAACATGTTTATTTTTTATTTTTTTTAGAGGAATTTATTGAACTTATATACCCAATAATACATTATTTATAATTTATTTAGGCACATGAATTAAGATTGAATTCCCACTATTAAATAGTTTAAGGTATTTACAAAAATGTCACTCATCCCCAATTATAAAATATCACGTCCTCCCCTCACCTATTCACAACTATTGAACCTTTTATCACGACTGAAACCTGAGAAAATCCCTCCCCAACATCCTTATTCATGTTATAGAGTATTTTTCTTCCAAAAATTCCAACTATAGGGTCCTCATTAATAGATCCAAAAGTGGTTTTCTAATCAAAGGTAATTTCCTTCACTAATCTCTTTCTTTTCACTTCTTATCTTAACACCTTCATTCATGCCTTAATAATTGAAATATAATAAAATAATAATATAAAATATAATGAGTTGTTCTTATTTTTATGTAGTAACCTATATCCATCTCCTCTTCTATAAAATGGGAAACGAAACTGCCAATCATGTGTACAACAGACTACCACCTTGCGAACCGATGTAATTCATTTTCCATCACTGCCTATACCGAATGGATATAATAATGGATTTAATTTAAATATATTATATTTATGAAATAATTATACTTATATAATTATAATATCATATCTATCTTATTACCTTAAAATCGTTGAAAAATATACTGTCGGTTATGCGTACTTATGGACTACCTCTTCCATGACATGATGCGATGCGATGCGATGTGTTTTTCAGTTTATTTTAACATGGATGTTAATAAGGATAGATTTAATAAATGTATATGATATTTATGATATAAAAAAGATTATTTAAATGTTAATTATTATATAAATTTCTTTCATTCCATCCGTTGAAAAAAAGGAAACAACATTCATGCGTGCGTATGACATACCGTGTCCAGGAACAATGTAATTCATTTTTCTATCACTACTTTTATGTACGAATATAAATATGAATATAATTAATATATATGATATTTATATCATTATTAATATTTGGGAGATTATTTTACCATGAGAAAGGTACAAAGACCAAAACTAATGAACGAAAACTTACATGAAAAATGAAGCAAGTATTACCCCGAACAATAATGTAAGAAAGAAATATTAATAAAAAGGTGATAAACAATTATAATTAAATGATATATGTTATGATATATATGAGTATTTTTATGTAATATATTTATAATATACCTATATTTATTATATATAAGGTTTTAACATGTATGAAGGAAGTCAGACCTAAGGTAATGTATTTTCGTCTCAGTTTTACTTTTGTGAGACACTTGCCATATTCACCACTTATTTCTTTTATGTGGGGTATATTTTCCCCAGAAATTTATTTTATCATTATTCTCATGAAAATTATTGGTATATTCATATCCATATATGTTTATCTCTTTCATTAGGGTTTTAATCAATAGTTACCAAAGTGTTATGGGTTTTATGTTACCATCTCATTGTTTATCGGGATTATTTATGATTATACTTCCAATGATGATATTTCATAATCTTACTATAAATAATATCATTAATCTTATTATCATATGTTTATTGCTTGAAATTAAACATTCTCCTTTAATTTTCTTCTCTTTATGTAATCAATATTTTAAATGTTTTTTTAAATGATATTTTACTCTATTTCCCTCTTTGATCAAAAAACCATTTTCTTCCATATCCATGTTTTCTAAAAATATATTCAAGAATATTTTTAAAATTCATATATGATTTTTGAAATTCATTTTTACCCATGTTTTAATGTTTACAAAATGGATTAAAATGAATCTTCTTATAATTTTCTAAATGAGGTTATTTTTAACATTTTTTACAGGAATGTGAAAGGAATGTTTTCTTTTAACTTGTACAAAAATAATGAAATTTCTTGCCATCATAAACACTCAATAATTTGAAGCTTACTTTATAATTTTATAGGATTATTTTCAAATAAAATTTATTTTCACAATATTTTGTAAATTTTTAGTTTCAAAAAGGTTATTTTCAAAATGGAAAGGAAATTTTACTCAAGAATGATTTAATTATGTTTTTATGGAATTTAAATTCATCAATGATAATAAACTTTGGTGTTTCCTTTTTTTAAGGGAGATATAATCTAATTGAGCCATAATTATTCTTTCTCTAGATATTTTATGATTATGTGGATGATATTTTTGTGAAATCCATTCATTTTACATGGGGTATTCTTTCATGAATAGATGAAATGTTTATGAAACCAAATTTCCTTACTTGAATTATGATATGATGGTAAAAATAATATTTAATGATTTTATTACACAAATGTATATGGTTTTTATTATGTTATCGGTGGGAATGAAATTATACATCCCTCCAATAAATTGGGTAATGTTTTATATCTCATGAGATAATTTTTCGAAACAAATAGATGTGCATGATTTACTATGGAAAATAGTCTATGGGTTTGATCCGTTATGGGAAAAAAATCAATGTGGCTGATCCACTATGGGAAAAAGGTATTGATTCTTGATCCATTATGATTTAATGGTCTTAGTATTTAACCTCTATATATTAAATAGTTTCTATACTTATGATAGTTCCACACTTATATGACATCGAACTATGGTTCATGATTGATTTAATATGATTTATCACTCTTATGAATCATGTATTTTGAAATGATAATGTTTTATTACATGACCATGTTTAAAGTCTATGATAGACTGGGTATAAAATTTTTAAGTTATATTCATAATCTCATACCCTTATACTTATCTGATGATTTCATATGATCATCGATTGATATCTACCAAGTTTACCATTATTGAGCATCTCAGATTACTATTTATTATGTTTCCTTTCCCCAGGTTATGAAGAAATGTTTTAAGTAGTATTTCTCTATGAAGAGTACTAAATTATAGAAACCTAGGATTTTCATACATAGAAATTATATCATTTTAGAATAATATTATTTAAATTATACAAACATACAACTGATTACCATAATAATATAGTGCCTTTGGAAACATGGAACAAAATATTCTAATCTGGAGAAACAATTTCAATGTTTCCCACAATTATATTCCCATTTATTACTCTTCATAGACACACACTACATAAAACCTTTCTTCATAACCTGGGGAATAGAAACATAAGAAAGGGTGAGTTCATATGCTCATTAAGGGTAAACATAACAGATATCAATCCATGATAATATGGAAGAAAGAGATAAGCATTAGGGTATTTGATCATAAACATAACTTATGAAGTTCATACCATACCTTTCATAGATCATAAACATGATCCAAGGAAAAAAACTTTGTCATTTTTGAAAACATGTCCCATAAGGGTGATAAATAATCATAAATCAGTCATGAACCATAAATTCATTTCATATAAGTGTAGAACTATCATAAATATAGAAAAAAACATTTCATGTTTCAAGGTTAACTACCAAGGACATCAACATAGCGGATTAGGACACACTCATTTCCTATAGTGGATCATGACACACCTATTTCCCATCATGGATCAGGATACACCTATTTCCCATAATGGGTCAGGACACACCCATTTCCTATAATGTATCATGTTTTTTGACTTGTTTCCAATTTTTATCTCATGGGATGTAAATCTTTACCCAATACATTGGAGGGAGATATAGGTCCCACCCATCACATAATGAAATCATACATATGTGTGCCATAAGATCATAAATATTCATCATATCATAACCCATGAAATGAAATGGGTATCATAAACATATCATCATATCATAACCTATGAAAAATAGACATGTTTCATAATAATTTCATTATAGAATAACCTGTGAAAAGAAGTTTGTTTTATAAGAATTTTATCATGGTATAACCCATGGAAGAGAAATGGCTTTCATAAACATGATTCCATAAAAATATAGACCATTAATAGAAATAAGATGAATGTTATCCTTGGATAATGTCCCCAATAAGGCATAGGTTACACCAAAGGATGTAATCTTAGATGTAAAATAATTTTAAATGATTATTTAAAGCATTTATTTATGAAAATATCTCTCCTTCTTAAAAAAACTATTTTTAAATCATAATTTTTTTTGAAAACAATGTTATTTGAAAATAACCTTGAAAACTTATAAAGAAATCATTGAATAAATGATTGGTCCTACCATCATATAATCCCGCTCATGTTGAAGACATTAAAATGAAGATTCCTTTCACATTTGTGGTAAAATCCAAACCGGGTTTTTTGGAAAATGATATGAAGACATATTTAAAAAAATTTGTAAAAAAGTAAAACATGGGTAAAAATATATTTTAAAAATCATAAGTGTGTAATATTTTTTTTTGATTTTTTAGTAAACATGGTTTTTAAAGAAAATAGATTTTTGATCAGTTAGATAAATAAAGTAGATCTTGTTAAAAACATTTTTTTAATTATTTAAGTACTAAAGAGTAGAAAAATGGTACCATTACTTAAATATATCATGATTAAAAATAGGAGTATAAAATTTATTATAATTCTTGAGATTTAGATCATGAGATTTTAACATTGGAGACTGAACCATTAACAATCCTGATAAATGATCAGATTGTAACATAATTTTTTTAACACTTTGGTGACATTGAATCATAATCCACATAAAGTAATAACATAAAATGAAACTTAAAATATAATGAGGATGAATAAATTCATTATATTACATGTAAAAGAGTCTTTATATACACCTTGTTAAATAATATAGGTTCATAACATAACATACATCTCAAACAAGTAAAATTGATACAAAACTCCCTTGCCGATTTGTCAACTTTTGAACTGAAAATCCCATGAAAGAGAGATACTAAAATGGATGTGTAAATACTAATAATTTTAAGCAAAAAAATATTAATACAGATTCATGTGAATTATATACACCACATAAAAGAAACATGTTCTGAACATGGCATGTGTCTCATAGAAAAATAAAAGTGGGATGTAAATTTCTTACCTTAAGTCTTGACTTCAATCGTACTCATTCAAACCTCTTATTCTATAGGTATCATCCTTAGGTTTTCATAAACAACTGTCTTGGTTATATTTTTACCCAAACTATGGCTTAAAGGAAGATTGGATGGAATTTGGAAGTCTATTTTAGAAGAGTTTGGTTGAGCCAAATGACCTGAGAAGTGTAAAGAAGTGGGGAGAGTGAGTGACCTTTTATAGTTGAGGAGGAGTAAAATTCATATATATACTCAAAAGTATTCACTATTGGGAGGTCAATATTACATAAATTGGATAAAAATATTACAATTAAATGTTTTTAAGGATGATACGGTCGACCCACACCTCCATCACATAATGAAACACATGTTTTGAACATTTTATTCCTTAAATTCTAAGTATCCTTATTTTTACCATTTTGGTTTTTTCCCTATGGTAACTAGTTTTCTAACCAAGATACTTTATCCATTAAGACTAAATTAAGGTGAGAATTATTATATAAATTGGACACAATAATTATACATATGATATCTAATTTATTATATAAAGACCCAGAAATTACATATATATATATTTTAAATTATTTGGGATTTTTACAAGCCTGCGAAAATTGACAGTGCTTGATTATGAGGCCCGGTGTGCCCATAACATAATTTTGAACTTTTTTAAGGTATGTTCAGTAAACGTGTGGGTGGAATTTTCTGTCTTTTGAACCTGTGATTGGATTAAAAATCTGAGGGCACCGTTGAATCCATAATTCCAAGATTCACTTAAGGGAGGATTAACTTCGACCGCAGTAGGTTGGGTGAAAAAGTTAGTTTTGCACACTTTTTAAAGAATAATAAAGTAAAATAAAATTGTAATTTATTTCTACCAACAGTTGTGCGGTGATGGTGGGACCTTTGAGTTTTCAATCCATTTAATGGCTTGACTCATCGGTTTTGTAACCACACTATTGAGATTAAGAGGTTATTTCATTAATGACCCTCATTAATTTCTTGTTAAATAATCACCCATTACCTCAATTTAATTGAGTCTAGGGCTTGGGTTACTGACATAGAAGTGAATAACCTCTAACGAAGTGCTACTGTGTCTTCCACTGAAAACGAATGAAGGCTTGGACAACAACGTTGGAGGTATCGATCCCGAATCAACAAACGCCAACAACTTCATCAAGCGTGGATTCTTCTTCCACAACTGCGATATCTCCTCCGATTATGAGGTAGGGGATGTTTTCTTTAAATTCAATTGATTTTTTTTCTTTTTCTCAGTCTTGAAAAGAATGATGAATCACAGAAGTATCATTGTTTATCTATGATGAATTAATTGCTACCCACTTGTCATGATGCTAACGCGGATGGCGCGGGCCAAACGAAAAATGCTCGGACCCTTCGCCACCTCAATTTTGTCGCATTATTCTTGGGAGAAGTTTTAACTCGATGAAGAATTGAATCCTGGAGCAACGTAGGGATGGAAACAACCCCGGATGCTTGTAGGTGCGTTCTGAAGGGAAACAGACCACTAGAGCTCACCCAGTGGCCTGCAGAAGTTCTGCTGGTGAGGCACCGACGTGATGACACCAATGACTGGGGATGACGGGTGATGGCGGCAGCTAACCACAATTGCAGTAGGTGGTGCACTGCCGCGTTCCGTAGAGGGAAGTAGTGACATCGATCCATGATGGTAGGGGAGGACGACCCTCCGCCTGCCGCATTGGTGGAAAGCGGCCCACCGTCGCACACTGTGGAGAAGGGAGCCATGACATGGATCCGTGATGGAGGGGACCCGTGTCCTATGGGTCCTGATGATAGGGGTGGAGCCACATGGTGTCAATGATTAGATCAACCAAACAACTTTTCTATTAGGGAATGTGGTCCTTCTCCCGGCTAGCGAACCGTGCCAGCTAGTGGGCCAGGCTGCCCAGTGGGCCGGGCCCAGCTGAGGCGGGATGAGCCAGTCTGCGGCCCAGCGGGCTGATCCTGTCGTAGCCCATCCCACTCGGGCCATCCCAACCGGTTTGGACTGGGTCGGGTTGGACCCGGGTTGGACCCGGACCGGTTTGGGTTGAACCGAACTGGGTTGGGTCGGCCTAGGACAGGTCCCAGTCCCATTTCTTCCAGATACGCTTAAAAGGCCGTATCTCACAAACTTGATGTCTGTTTGAAGAACTATCTATGGAGATGGAATCCTTATAATTAGATATCCCTTTTGAGATACACCACCTAATCTTTGGAGAAAGTTGGAGTATGTCGGGGTAGGATTTAATCCAAATCCAACCGGGCCCTCAGTACCAAAATGCCTATAACTCATAGACCGGGCATCCGAATGATGCGCCGTCTATCGTGTTGGGACCATAAAGACATGTTGGTCCTTTGGATTATTCCTTTGTGGAACATTGTGGTAGTCTAAGTGAGAAACATATCTCAAGGAGTGGATACTATAGAACTCAAGCACATTGGGTAAAGAGAATCTTGTGGCTCATTGTCGATTGAAGAGAGACCCTATGTGGATCAACATCATAGCGAACCTATATGGATAAACATCAAAGAGACCCTGTGTGGATTAGTATCATAGCGACCCTTTGTGGATAAGTATCATAGAGATCCTATGTGGATCAGCATCATAGTGACCCAATGTGGATCAACATCCTAGTGACCATGTGTGGATCAGCAGTGTGTGACCTGACAAGGACCAGGCTTAGAGCAGCCCATCATGGATCTGTGACATACGACCCTGTGTGAATCGACAATGGAACAATTATTTTGTGGATCAGTTGTGTAAACTTCTTAATGGAATAAAATAATATAGATTAAGAATAATCATCTTTATTTATATACTTTGAGTTGTATACTTGGTTTTGGTTGAGTCTTTTGCTTTGTGATTTGGGATTGAGATCTGGCTTTGTGGTTTTACTTTGTATAATTCTTATTGACCTTCAGGGGTCTTGGGGTCCCTACTAGGAATTTTTATACTCACCCCTGCATGGGCTTCACCTTCACCTTATTGTGTCTTGTGTAGATGATGAGCAGCTTGGCTAAGACTTTAAGAGCCAGGACGAGGTGGTATACGAAGGTGACTGGTTGACATGGAGAGTTGTGGAGACGATTTCTACCTACCCTTTAGGTAGGATCCCTGGTGGATGATCTCATGAGTTTTTTTTATTTTTTGTTGTATTGTATCTTTCAATTGGTCTTGTATTCTGACCCCTTTACTTTCAGTACACACTTTTACTACTGCATTTTTACTACGTGGTTTGTATTTCGTTGTGTTCTTGGTCTGTGTATTTGTAGGTTCAAAGGCAATGCCTTCTCGTTTTAGGGATACACCTTTCTGGTGATAATCTATAACCCCTGGCCTATGGAAGGTGGGCTTGGGGTAGTCATGACATGGGCCCTTGGTGACAGTTTGTGACAAAGTGGTATCATAGGAGTCAGTTCTACTGAAGAACTAGGACTACGATCTTTCTAATATAGCAATAATGTTAAGTGTTTGGAGTGTGGTTTTTAGTTCGGGGAGTCCAGTGTTTGTGCGATAACCGACGTATCCATACACTAGGACCCTAAATTTTGATTTCTAACTCGGTGCATGAAAATACTGATTGTGTGTGTTTTTGAAATGTTTTACTTTTGATCTCTTTTGAGTCAGCTCACTAGGTATAACTTATTAACTATGGAACACCTATTTATTTTTAGGATGCCTACACATAGATAACCATATAGGATTCTAGTGAGAGTTCACGATGACAACCCACCGAGCAATGAGGCTTAGGTGCAGGGCCCTCTTACGGTGGTGGCACCTTTGGGTGGTGCACCAGTAGCAGCACCACCTGTTGGTCGGCAGTTTCCACCAGCCCCACCAGAGGACAGTGCAAGCTGACTGATCATGTTTCACAAGTTCAAGTAGCAGAGGACTCTATGCTTTTGAGGAGAGATAGATCCCCAGGTAGTTGAGGACTGGTTGGAGGCTATGGAATGAGTTTTTTGCTTAGTTGGGACACCAGCAGATCTGATGGTGATCCCAGCCGGTAGCCTCTTCCAGGGAATAGTAGGGATATTGTGGGGCCTAACGCTTCAGTTATATGATGGGGAAACCCTCACCTAGATGGATTTTGAGAGACTATTTAGAGATGAGTTCATTCCAGTGACTGTACCCTCTTTGTGTATTCAGGAGGTCCTACACTTACAACAGGGCAGCCTGACAGTAGCCTAGTACTCAGTAAGGTTCACTGACCTCTCATGCTACTCCACTGACAAGGTATATTACCCTTTATTTAGGTCCCAAACCATTGAGTAGGGACTCCAATGAGAGATCATAACATAAATGATATCACTCAATTTCCCGACGCAAGATAGAGTGCTCGAGCGGGCATTATTGGTGGAGATCTTCTTAGCTGAGCAGGCACCGACGGTGAGATCCACCACCGGGCGACAAGTAGCCGAGTCATCTGAAACAGGTAGTAGGCAGATGATGCAGAGGTCCAAGCAGGCCATACCTTCTAGAGGAATACCCCAGTACATAGGGTCGGAAGTGTGGAGCTCACGAGGTATAATACGCCATTAGAGGAGCAGACTGTTCCTCACATACGGCGAGCATGGACACATGGATCACGACTACCCAAACCACCATACTGACAATTAGAAGACGATCAAGGGACCACTGAGGTGGTGGTAGAGATTCAAGTGAAGAGGTCTATAGGGTGGAAGATGTGGAAGAAGAAAAGGTTGTGCAGCAGGCAATGGGCAGCGATTTGAGGTTCTACCACCAGCACCTCCAGAAGGTCCACCCCAACCTCAGGGAGCAGGAAGAAAGGGACTAGATCTACTTTAGGAAGAGGAGGCCTATGACCACAGTTCTATAGATATTATTTGAGGTTTGATCTGCGTCTAATCCACCCTAGTTGTAGTACTTATAGACATAGGTGCTAGTCACTCTTTTATTGCCACAACTCTAGTTTAGAGCTCAGAGATTCTGGTAGATCCATTGGATATATATTTACGATTAGAGACTCCTATAAGAGAAGATTCGATGATTACACACAGGTTCCGGTGGTGTGATCTTACTCTAGGAGGTGATAGCTTTGGATATGATCTCCTAGTAGCAGCTTCGAGGTCTTACGATGTCATCTTGGGTATGGACTGGTTATCCTTGGTCCATGCTCAGATTGACTATATTATGTGCAAAGTGTGGTGTTTTTGTGAGGATGAGATCTGGTTTTCCTTTAATAGTGAGAAGATATCCTTTGGAGCAAAGGATAGACTTTCTCAGAGGAGAGTGCAACCGATCACTCATCAGTTGGCTAGACTTACCCTCATAGCAGTTGACATGGGGAGTTCAAGTTATCCTGTAGTGGTGGACCAGTATGCTGATTTTTTTTATAATGATGTTAAGGGACTACCTCTTCATAGAGAGGTTGAATTATACATCAACATGTACCCTAGGATGATACCTATATCTACTCCAGCATATCAGATGGCCCCCGTAGAGCTTCGTGAGTTGCGGGTACAGTTGGAGGACTTGTTGAAGAAGGGGTTCAACAGGCCTAGTGTTTCTCCATGGGCATCCCTGATTTTGTTCTCCAAGAAGGTAGATGGGAGTATGAGGCTTTGTGTGGACTATCAGTACTTAAACTAGGTGACCGTGAAGAACAACTATCCTCTGCTGAGGATCGATGATCTCTTCGACCAGCTAAAGGGAGCTCGATGGTTTTTTAAAGATAGACCTCAGATCAGGCTATCCTCAGCTTAGGGTACGATATGAGGATGTACCAAAGACAACCTTAAGATGTTGTTATGTCCATTATGAGTTCTTGTTAATTACATTCAGCATGAACAATGCTATGGTAGTGTTCATTAGTCTCATGAATAGGATCTTCTAGCCTTACCTAGATCGCTTCATGGTGGTCTCCATAGACGAAATTTTGATAAACTCGACGTCAGAGGAGAAGCATGCCACATAACTATAGATAATTCTAGATACACTTCGAGAGCACCGTATTTATGGAAAGCTATCTATGTACCAGTTCTAGATATAGGAAGTGCACTTCTTGTGGAACGTTATCTTAGAGTTTGGGGTTGTAGTGGATCCAGCAAAGATAGAGGAAGTGCTTGCTTGGGGGCCACCCGGGAGTGTGACCAAGGTGGGGAGTTTCCTAGGATTGGATGGGTACTATCATAGATTCGTACATGACTTTTCTAGAGTTTCAACACCCTTTTCAGCTTTGAAAAATAAGTGACAACCCTTCATGTGGATGGAGAGATGCCAGAAGTGTTTTCAAGAACTGAGGCAGATACTAACGAGTGCCCCCATCTTGAGGATACCAAAAGAGGGTGTTGTGTATATAGTTTACTACGACACATCAGAGACCAGATTAGGTTGTGTCCTAATTCAAGAGTGATCATTTATTGCCTATGACTCACAAAAATTTAGATATAATGAGAATAACTATGCTACCCATGACCTGGAGTTAGCAGGAGTGGCCTTTTCCCTGAAGATGTGGCAGCACTACTTGATTGGAAAATATATTACAGTCTAATCTGATCACAAGAGTCTCAGGTATATCTTCTCATAGAAGGACATGAACCTAAGACATCGACGATGGCTATAGATCCTCCAAGACTACAACATTGATATAGTCTACACTCCTGGGAAGTGGAATGTGGTAGTAGATGCACTTAGAAAGAGGTTTAGACTATAATTGCTGAGTGAGATGATAGAGCAGGTAGCCACCTTGTAGTTATCCTTCATGGACAGAGATGGAGAATATTACCTCTAGTCTATGAAAATTACTCCTCCACTCCTTCAGTGAGTCAGAAATGCACAACTTGGGGACGTAGACTGCGAGGCCCAACTTACTCAAATATCCTCAACACAAGATCCTGATGGATTTTCTAATGGTGGGGATCACATCATCCTCTTTAGTGGACGCACTATGGTTCCAGTGATGCTACGATAGGAGGTGTTTAGGGAGTTCCACACATCCCATTTGGCGGTACATCCTGGAATGGTGAAGATTTACTAGGATGTATGACATCAGTACTGGTGGCGAAGGATAAAGAAAGCAGTGGAAGAGTTCATATCACATTACCTCACTTGTCAGGAAGTGAAGGCCGAGCATTAAGTACCAGCAGGCTTAGCTCAGCCAGTTGAGGTACCTGAGTGGAAGTGGGATGGTATCTCCATGGAATTCGTGATAGGGATACCACCTATTTCCAGGGTCCAAGATTCTATCTGGGTGATCGTTGACCGACTCATGAAGTCGACCCACTTCCTACCCATCTGAGAGCAGGGATCTGTAGAGAGCTTGTGACGCCTCTACATACATGAGATTGTACGGCTTCATGGGGTCCCATCGATCTCATATCACGACGCTCGTTTTACATCCCTCTTATGGATGGGATTGCATGAGGCGTTCAGGACTTAGCTACACTTGAGCACTACCTTTCATCCTCAGACAGATGGTCAGATGAAGTGGACCATTAAGACACTCGAGTACATGCTTCGTGCTTGTGTCCTCAATTTTGGATATAGTTGTGATGACCACCTATAATTGGTGGAGTTATCTTACAACAACAGTTATCACTCTACCATTGGCATGGATCCATTTGAAGCCCTGTATGGGTGACCTTGCAAATCACCACTATACTGGACAGACCTAGGGGAGTCAGCACATATGGGTCCATAGTTGGTACATGCTACCATAGAGAAGGTGCAGATCATCCATGAGAGGATGAAGTCTGCACAAAGACAGAAAAAGTCTTATGCTGACTAGAGATAGAGACCCTTGGAGTTTGAGGAGGAAAACCATGTCTTCCTATGGGTCTCACCCCAATGAGGATTATGGAGGTTTAGCCGAGGTGGAAATTTTTCTTTGAGGTTCATCAGACCTTTCTAGATCCTGAACAGAGTAGGCAAGGTGGTTTACTGTCAAGATCTTCCCCCATAGATGCACTGGTTGCATGATGTTTTCCATGAATCATAGAAGAGGAGGTATATGCATGATCCATCACATGTTATTGACTGGGGAAATCTGGATATCAATGATGGGGTGACATTTGCGGAGTTTCTAGTGTAGATAAAGGATTAATAGGAGTAGGTCCTTCATGGGTGGTCAATTCCTCTAGTGCGAGTTTGTTGGTAGCACAAGAACATGCAAGAGAGCACATGAAAGAGGGAGGCTCAAATATATGCTTAGTACCCCCATTTGATCCCCTAGTTTTTTTTGTAGATTTCGAGGAAGAAAATCCCTAAGGTGGGGATAATATAAAGACCCATAAATTCTATATAATTTTTTTAAAATTATCTGGGATTATTACGAGTCTAAAAAAATTAACAACACTTGATTTCGGGGCCCAGTGTACCCAGAAAAGAATTTTGAACATTTTTTAAGGTACATTCAGTAAACATGCAGGTAGAGTTTTATATCTTTTGAATCGGTACTCGGATTAAAAATATGAGGGTATCGTTGAATCCACAGTGCCGAGATTTTCTTAAGGTAACCTTAACTTCAACATCTGTAGGTCAGTTGAAAAAGTTTGTTTTGTGGGCTTTTAAATAATAATAAAATAACCTAAAATTATTATTTTTTCTACCACGGTTGAGCTGTGGTGTCCGGACCACTGATTTTTCAGGCCATTTAATGGCTTGAATCTTTGGTTTTGAAACCACACCATTGAGATTAAGAGGTTCATTCATTAATGAACCTCATTAATCTCTCGTTGCGTTAATAACCCATTCCCTATATTTAATTGAGGATTGGTCTTGGGTTATTGACATGGAATTGAGAAACCTATGACAATGTGCCGTAGTGACTTCCACCGACGAAGAAAGAAGGCTTGGATGAAAATTTTTAAGGAATCGATCTGAGATAGAAGAATGACGGTGGCTTTATCAAGTGTGGATTCTTCTTCCACAACCATGACGTCTCCTCCGATTCCAAGGTAGGGGATGTTTTATTTAAATTCAAGTGAATTTGTTTCTTTTCCTCATTCTTGAAAATAATAATGAATCAAGGAAGTATTATATTTTATCTATGTTGAATTAATTGGTACCCACTTGTCATGATGGCAACACCGATGGCGCAGGCCAAATGAACAAGGACCGTACTCTCCCCCGCTTCAGTTTTGTCATGTTCTTCATGGAAAAAACTCAACGAAAAAATGAATCAGGGAGCCAAGTAATGACGAAAACAACACAGGAGGCCTGTAGGTTTGTTTGGAAGGGAAAGAAGCCCACCTAAGCTCACTCAGTGGCCCGTGGAAGTTCCAACGGTGACCGAAATTAGATGGATGTGGTGGCAGCAGGCAGCACGCTGTCGAGCCCTGTGGAGGGAATCCATGGCATTGAGCCATGGCGGAAGGGGAGACAGCCCTTGGCCAACTGAGTTGGTAGAAAGCGGAATGCCTACACACCCCATGGAGAAGGGAGCCACAATAGAGGGGACCCATGCCCTGTAGGTACCACTAACAGGGTGCGACACCACATGGCACTGCCGATTAAATTACCCTAACAAATTTTCCATTTGGGAATGTGGTCCTCCACCTGGCTGGTGGACCACGCTCAACCGAGGTGGGTCAGGCCGGTCTGCGGCCCACTCGGTTCGGGCTTGGCCGGATTGGCCCAACCAGTTTGGGTCGGGCTGGGTCGGACCTGGGTCAGGTCATGTCGGGTCGGTCTAATTGGGTTGGACTGGCCCCAGATCCATTTCGGCTAGATATACTTAAAAAGTCATATCTCTCAAACCAGACGTCTGTTTGAAAAACCATCTATGACGCTGTAATCCCTGGAACAAGACAGACCTTTTGAGATACTCCACCTGTGTTTTGGAGAAAGTTGGCATACAAATGGGTTGGATCAAACTCAAATCCAATGAGGCCCTTGACACTAAAATGCCTATAAATCACAGACCAGACATCTGAATGACGTGCTATCCATCATGCGGGGACCCTTACGAAATGGTGGTCCTTTGGGTTACACCTTTGTGGAACATCATGGAAGTTTAGGCACAACCAATATCTCAAGGATCAGATACCATAGAACTCAAGTGCATAGGGTGTGGAGAATCCTATGGCTAGTTGTCAATTAAAGAGAGACCATGTGTGGATCAACATCATAGAGACCCTGTGTGGATCAGCATCAGAACAACCATGTGTGGATTAGGATCATAGAGACTCTATGTGGATCATCATCATAGTGACCATGTGTGGATCAATATCATAGCGACCATGTGTGGATCAAAATCGTTGTGACCCTATGTGGATCAGCAGTGTGTGACCCGACAAGGACCATCCTTAGAGAGGCCTGTCATGGATTAGTGAAATAAGACACTATGTGGATCGACAATGGAACAACTCTTTTTTGGATTAGTTGTGGAAAATTATTAACAGAATAAAATGATATAGCTTAAGACTAATCATCTTTCTTCCTGGACATTGAGTTTTATACCTAGTTTGAGCAAAGACTTTTGCTTTGTGATTTGTGATTGAGATCATGCTTTGCGGTGTTCCTTTGGGGAATTCTGAGAGACCTTTAGGGGTCTCGGGGTTCCTACTGGGTATTATTATACTCATCCCTGCATGGGCTTCGGCTGCACCTTGTTTAGTCTTGTGCAGACGATGAGAAGCTTGGCTGAGACTTTAGGAGCCAGGACTAGGCGGTACACGGAGGTGACTAGTTGACATGGAGAGTTGTCGAGACAAGAATTACCTATACTTCAGGTAGGATCCTTGGTAGACAATATCAGAAGTTGTTTTCTATTTTCTATTTTATTGTATCTTTTAGTTGGGCTTGTATTCCGGCCCCTTTACATCCAGTGCACACTTTTACTACTGCATTTTTACTATGTGGTTTGTCTCTTGTCATGTTCTTGGTCTGTGTGTTTGTAGGTTCAAAGGAAATTCCTTCCCATTTTAGGGATATGCATTTCCGGTGCTAGTCGCCAACCCCTAGCCTATAGAAGGCGGACTTGGGGTAGTCACGGCACGGGCCCCAGGGGACAGGTCATGACATATTAAATATAAACCCTATGTGTTTTGGAATTTTTTTTAACTCAAGCGCATGTAATGTGTAAAACACTGCTTTAACCTTAACCACACTCATAGAGTTTTTGCTATTTATAGGTCAATATAGTCATTATAAAAGAATAATTGGCTCATGAATAGAACATAGTTACTATTTATTAACACTTACAAATAAATTTTCAAAATAGAGTATATTTAGTAATTTTAAACCATTTTTAAAAATATCATTTATTTTAAAATAAAATTAATGTCAATTTTAACATTATTCATTTAATTTCAATTTAAAAATATCAAGAAAATGATGGAATTTGAATATATTAAGTTAACACCTGTGTAACATGATATATTTATCTAAAAAAATAGAATACAATAATTCTTTCAATTTACTTCAAATTTAATATTTTTAGTTTTATCTATTTTATTTAATTATTAATTAATAATTAATGTGTTGGAATTTCATAAAAATTTATAGTAATTATTTAATCTCTAAAAATTAAAGATAAATTATTATGATAAATAAACCTATGTATATTTAAAAATAATATGTATAACTGAACTAATGTGGTTCTTGTACCTATCCCAAATCATTATAGATATTAAAAGGAAGCAATATTTTTTCATCTTTTTCTTTACTTAACTTATTATATGGGTCATATTCAAAGGAAAGTGGAAAAAAATTTCCATATCTCAGAGTCTTTGGTTTCCATGATCAAAATAAATTCATTAAATAAAATTAATTAAATATTTTAGGTTATTTTCACTGTTATCTTTCTAGTTTAACCCCTAATAAACAAATTTTTAACTTTATCATGGGAAATTAATTTTTATTACATTCACTATTCATTTTGGTCAAAAATTAAGTTGAAATTATTACATATTATAATTAATTATTATTAAAAACAAGGAATACATTTTTAAAAATTCAATTCACAAAATTATAAAAAATTAATTCAAACTTAATCCCACAGACGTGAGGAGAAAGCATGTTTTTAAAGTGAAAATGTTCAAAATTTTACAAATTTTTTACATCTAAATAAAATATAAAATTGATTCCAATGACCAAAAGTGGATTAATAAATGTATAATTGAACTAATTATATTTTAAAACAAATTTAAAATATAATTTAATTTTATAAATAAATTAACAGAAATGACACTTTTCAATTAAAATTTAGCATTTTCACTATTCATCAAAAAATGGAACTTTTCAAAAAAAAATACCAAAACTGAACCATATGATAATTTTTACATGATGATTTAAAAAATGAATTTTATTTAATAAAATTAATATTCTAAAAGTGTTAGAAATTATTGTTCACAAGAAGACATAAAAACATTTTTTTTGAGAAAATAGTATTTTTGAAACATATATAGTCCCTACCAAAATTATTTATTTTATTATTAATAATTTTTTTATAAAAACATTTTACCTAATATTTTAAAAGTAGTTGTTAGTATTCATATCACTAGTTTTAATGGCTAGTTTATAATGATCGTGTTTAAATAAATTAATAATATATCTTGGTTTTGTTAAATGTTAGTGTTGTGTGTAATGTAAGCTAAGACAATGTTGAATGTAGCAAAAGATTAAATTAGTGTTTCATATATATTAAGTTAAATTTTGTCTTTAATGTAACACACGAAATTAAACAATCTTAATTTAATTAAAAAAATAAATTCATAAAAACTTGGGGTGTTATATAAATTTTAAGATCTTTATGGGAGATGTTAAAGATCTTTCATGAAATAAAAAGATTGTGCATATAATATCCAAACAAAACTAAATCTTTATGGTCCCCATTTGAGTACTTCTGAAATTTATTAGATATTCATAAAAAATATGCATTATTTATGTATAAAAATACTGGTTCATTATAGTTAGTATCAGAGGATAGGTTTAGTTAACCTTTGGAAACATGGATGAGGAACAAAATTAGTGAGAACCTCAGGATAATTTTAAGTATAAGAGAATGTAAAAAGTTATGGTAAAGAAAAGAGTTTGGTTTTCCAAGAAATTACATCCATGCCTAGATACTACAAGTGGTTATGGATCTAGAATAGTTATACCTAGTGGTAATAAATATGAAAAGGGTACATTGGTCTTGAATCGATCATTACTTGGTGATGAAAATGGTCCTTAATTACCACCTGGTTTTACAATCTTGGGGGATATGCTTGGATATGTTGCATTTTCTTTATGGACCATTTTGAAGGATTTAAATAAATCATGACCATGGAAGGACAAGTTTAAAATTAATGTGTCATAGGATGGAAATAAGGAGTCATGATTTAGACATCCTATAAATGATATTTCTCTCTCATTAATGATGATTAATGGTCATGAAAAGAATTTAGGTTTTAGTTATGCATTTACTATTGAATGATAAATTTGATGTGGTGATAATTAAGCTCAAATATTGAAGTATCTTATTTGATATTATATATAAAAAATAATTTATATCATGAAAAGACTATAAGAATGTTAATTCCTATCCTCAATAATTAGATATTGAGTTGGTGGAGAAATCTCCTAATGGTAGGATGTAAAAATATTAATTCTATAATTATTATATGTTTGAAGTTTGTGGAAATGAGCTTCTTGAAATTCTTGTTGTTATACCTCTGTTTGAATTTTATTTTATGTTAGTCATAGATTTAATTTATCTATATAAATCACATATCAATTGGCGAGGAAGGGAAGTAACATTTGATATTTTGAACCAACTTAGTATATTCTATCAGTACTATGACAAACATGAACTTTTGAGGGAGATCACATCCATTGTATTTTTATTTATTCCTATTCAAAAGGGTGTTTATCTAATATGGTTGGGTAGAAACTAAACATTGATGATATGCCTATTGTGTGGGAAGTTTTTGATATATTTTTAAAATAGTTTCCTAGTATTCCAATGAATTGTGAAGTTAATTTCTCACTAGAATTCATACATAGTGCTATAACTATTCCAAGAACACCTTTATAATAGGACTAATTGAGTTATAGGAATTGAAGAAGAAACTTCCATAAATTATTGACAAGGGATTCATTTCTTCAAGTGTTTCACCTTGGGGTGCACTTGTTCTTTTTTCTAGGAATAAATATGGATCAATGTGAATATGTATTGAATACCGAGAACTAAAAAAGATCACAATCAATGACAAGTATCCTTTACGCCACATTGATGACTTTTTTGATCTACTAAATGGAGCTTACAATATTTCCAAGAATGACCTTAATTCTTGATACCATCAATTGAGAGTCAATAAGGAAGATATACCTAATAAAATATTTTATATAAGGTATCAATATAATGAATATATACTTATTACATTTGTTATTAGAAATTACCCCACTATCTTCATGGATTTAATGAATAGAGTCTTTATAGATTACTTTGATCAGTTTTTGGTAGTATTTATTAATGATATTATTATATATTTAAATACCAAGTAAGATTATTAAGACCAATTAAGGATTATACTTAAGACCCTAAAGAATGATAAGATTTATGAAAAATTTACAAAGTACAATTTTTTGCAACCAAAAGTTTAATTTTTGGGTCATATAATCTCAAGAGAGTGTATATCAGTAGATCCATCAAAGAAAGAGGCTATTTAACATTATCCAACACAAACCACTATGATTGAGATCCATAGTTTTCTTAGTTTGGATGGATATTATCAATGATTTGTGGAAACTTTCTCTTGATTTTCTAATCCACTAACTAAGTTAACTCATAAGGTACCTAAGTTCCCTTAGATTGATGAATGTGAAGAAAATTTTAAGGAACTAAAGAGAAAGTTAGTGAGCACACCTATTATTACATTACCCTATAGTAGAGAAGGGGTTTTAATATTTAGTGATACAATGATGAAGGGAAAGGGACATGCTATTATGTAGAATGATATTTTTATAGCTTATGCCTCATGATAATTGAAGGTTCATGAGAAAAATTGCGCAACTCATAATTTGGAGTTAACTTTGGTAATTTTTGTTTTAATGTTCTGGAGGTGTTAAATTTACATAGAAAGGTGTGATATATATACTAATCATAAAATTTAAAGTATATATTCACTCAAAAATAATTTAATATGTTCCAAAGAAGATGATTGATGAGGATTAAATATTATGACTACTCAATTCACTACCACCCTTGGAAAGAAAACTAGGTTGTTGATACTTTGAGTCAAAAAGATCATTCTAGGTTATCTAACATAAGTATAAAAAAGGTAAAATATTTATAGATTTATAAAGGAATGATATGGAAATATTTAAGGAATCTATCCAAGTGAAGATTAAAGAGGTCCAGATTTTGAGCTGTCAAAGAAAGTGGGAAATGTCCCTCAGTTTAACCTTTATTACAATGGAATTATAATGTCCAATAATCATGTATATATCCCATCTATACCATATTTGAAGAAGGATCCATTTTATAAAGATAATAATTCATCATTCTCTATTAATCCTCGAATTATAAAGATATATAAAGATCTGAAAGAGAATTTTTGGTGGGATAAAATGAGGAGAGATAGCGATGAGTATGTATATCAGTGATTGAAATGTTATAATATTAAGGATTAGAGACAAAAGTATGATATAATGTTATAAACATTAGACATACCATAATTGAAATGGGAAAAAATCACCATGGATTTTGCTTTCAGAATCCCCAAATCATCTAATGGCCTTAATACTATTTGGATTATAGTCAATCACATTATGAAGATAGAAAAATTCATTTACATTATAGAATATTTCTCTCTATATCATCTTTCTATGATATAAATTAAGTAAGTGGTAATGTTTTATTGAGTACCACATTAAATTGTATTTAATTGGGATTTTAAGTTTACCTTAATGTTATGGTGAAGTCCTCAGTAGGATCTGGATACAAAATTGTGTTTCAACACAATGTATCATCCAAAAAAAGATGGTAATTTTGAATAAACTAGTCAAACCCTATTGGATATGTTGAGATATTTTTCTCTATAATTAAAAGGTGGTTGGTATCATCACCTTCCTCTAGTTTAGTTTTTTTACAGCAATATATTAAACTCAAGCATTCAGATGAATCCTTATAAAGCCCTCAATGCAAAGAATCGTAGAGCTCCAACATATAGGAATAAAGCTGGATGAATAAATCTATTAGGACTTAATCTATATAAATAAATAGAAGAGATGTTTTTATCCATTCAACATCACATCAATGCATCTCTAAGATATTAAAACACTTATGCTGATAATCATCAGTGGGATTTGGAGTTCAAAGTTGGTGATAAGATAATTTTGATAATTTCCCCATGGAATATATTTATGAGATTTGGGAAGAAAGGAAAGACGATCCCAAGGTATATTTTCCCTTTGAGATTATAGATCTAGTAGGGATGATATCTTATCATTTGGATCATCCACTTTACCTCTCCAAAGTTCACAATGTGTTACATGTGTCTCTCTTGAGGAAGTACATACCTGATCCATCACATGTACTAAAATCAAAGGTCATTATGTTGGAGAAAGATATCTCTTATAAGGAACAACTGATGAAGATTATATATTATAGAGATAAAGTTCTATGAAACAAGAACACTCACTCCATCAATTTTTTTTTGGTGAAACTAGTAATATGAAAAGGCTATATGGGAACCTGAGGATATGATGAGACAAAAGTATCATTAGTTTTTTATATCATAGTGATGAAATTTTAATGGAAAAATTATTTTTAAGTGGGGAGAATGAAACTCCTCAATATTTTATGAAATAATTTATTTCAAATAAATTTTTCTTTAACATGTGTTACACACAACACCAAGTTTTAATGAACCAAAATATATCATAATAATATTATTATTTAAAATTAAATGTTACAACCTAGACATTAAATTTGGTGGTATTAATATGAATAAACACATTTTAAAGAACATGTATAAAATTATTAGATAAATTAAATATATATTTTTAGTGAAGTCTTTATATGTTTTTAAAAGATACTTTTTTATTAAAATTGTTTTTTTTCTTTTTATGAGAAAATAATATTTTTTTTTGTTTTCAAATTTTAGAAAATATACTTGAAAAAATGAACTAATTTTTTTACATAAACTTTTCAAAATTATATTATATTGGAAATTTGGGAATTTTATAAAAATATTAATTTTTTGATGAATACTGAAAAATAATGAATTTTATTAAAAATTATCTTTTCATTTAAAGCATTTAAAAAGTCCCATTTATTTAAAAATAATTTTAAAGGAAATATTATTTCAATTATTTCATTATTAATCTAATTAATGTACTTGGAATAAATTTAATGTTGAGTTTTGATATGAATTTTTTTTATAATTAAGAAAATGTTTTCTTTTGATAATCTTATTTCATCACGTTTGAGGTATTAATTTTAAAATAATTTCCACCACTTATGTGAATTGAATTTGGTAAAATAGATTCTATATTTTCAATTAATTTTATTAATATCATGTAATAAGTTTAATTTAATTTTTTTCCGTAATGAATAGTAAAAATAGTAAAAATTAATTACCATGGTTAATGTTAAAAGGGGTTTTGTGTGTTATATGCGCTTATGTTAAAAATTAATTTTCAAAAGTAATTGTATTTTTATTTGTTAAATTTTATTTTATATTTATAATAATAAGGTCCAAATTATATAATAAGTTTCATTTTATTTTTAGGATCATGGGATAAATTACCTATGTAAATAAAAGAATACTAGTTACCATAGTGAACAATAAAATGGTAAAAGTGTGTAACCTTATAGGGAAATAGAATAACATATTTAAAAACTATTTATTATTTTATGTTATAGGTGTTTATTTAAATTATTTCCCATATAATCCATTATTAATCAATTTTTTAGGCACTTGGTTTAAGAGTGACTTCTCATTATTGAACAGTTTAAGGTATTTTAAAAATGTCACTCCTCCTCAACTATAAAAGGGAAACTCATCCAATAAAATCATACCTATTGATCCTTTTATATTGACTAAAACCAGAAAAAAAAACCCTCCCAAAAACCCATATCCACATTCTGGAGTTTATTTATTCCCAACCCTAGGGTCTTTAATAATAGACCCAAATGAGGTTTTTCTAAGTGAAGGTAATTGTCTTCACTAAGCTCTTTATTTTCAATTATTATGTTACTATCATAATTAATGAATTAATAATTAAAATATAATAACAAAAGTATCTACCATATAATTATATGTTATTATGTTTATGGAATAACCTGTACCCATCTCATATTTCATAAAATGGCAATTGAAACCGCCGATCGTGTGTATGACGGACTTCCGCCTTGTGAACTGATATAATTCATTTTCCATCATCGCCTCTCCAGAATAGAAATAATAATGGATTTAATGTAAATATTTGATATTTATGACATAATTATTCTTCTATAATTATAATATCACATTTATCTTCTTAACTTAAAATATTTGAAAAATGATAACGTTGATCACACGTACGTATGGACTACCACCTCCACGAAGTGATGTGATACGTTTCTAAATTTATTTTGACATGAATGGTAATAAGTAAAGATTTAATGAATATATTTGATATATATTATATAAAAATTATTCTTCAAAGTTGAATTATTATATAAATTTGTTTCATTCCATCAGTCAAAAAAAGGGAAACGACTTTCAAGTATATGTACGAACTCTCATCTCCATGAATAATTTAATTAATTTTTCTATATATAATATTATTTATTAATATAAATATGTATATAATTAATATATATTATATTTATATCTTTATTAAAAAAAATTATATTATGGAACCATGAAAAAGGTACAAGGGACAAAACTACCAAACAAAAACTTACATGAAAAATGAAGCAGTTATTACCCAAAACTACGTTTTAAAAAAAAGAATTGTTAATAAATTGGTGATAACAGATTATAAGTAAATAATATATGTTATGATATTCATGAGTAAAGTTATGTAATATATTTTCAATATATCTATATTTATTATACATAATGTTCAAACATGTATGGAGGAATCTGGACCTATGGTAAGGGGTTTTCGTCTCACTTTTACTTCTGTGAGACACATGCCATTTTCAAAACTTTTTTTTATGTGATGTATATTTTTACTATGAATATATTTTATGATTATTATCATGAAAATAATTAGGATATTCATATCTACACATGGTTCTTTATTTCAAGAAGTTTTGATTCCAAAGTAACCAAATTGGTACGAGTTTATGTTAAAAAATCATTGTTTATCAGGATTGTTTATTATTATTATTCCAATGTTAAAATTTCAGGATCTACCTCTCAAGAATATCATTAATTTTATTCTAATATGGTTATTTCTAGAAATTATATTATTTAATTTCATTTTACTCTCTTTATATAGTTAAGATTCTAAAATAATGTTTTTAAGGAAAATCAACTCTATTTCCCTCTTCGATCGAAAATATTTTTCTTCCACGTCCATATTTTCTAAAAATGTTTTCAATAATGTTTTTAATATTATTCTATGATTTTTTAAATTCATTTTTACCCAATGTTTTACTTTTTAAAAAATGTTTTAAAAGGAACCTTCTTATCATTTTCCAAAGGAGGTACTTTTTGAATTTTTTTACAATAATGTAAAAAAAATCATTTATTTTAACTAGTAAAACATAAATTAAATTTCATACTGTCATGAACACTCAATGATTTGAATATTACTTTATATGTTTCAAGGATTATTTAAAAAAAATATTTTAAAAAGATTTTATGGATTTTTAGTTTTAAAAAGGTTATTTTCAAAGTGGAAAGGTTATTTTCCTCAAGAATAATTTAAGGTCATTTTTTATCAAATTTATATTCATCAATGACAGTAAACTTTGGTGTTTATTAGATTTTACTAGGTATATATTATAATGGTTCCATTATTAATATTTATTTGCATTTTTATGATTATTATGATGACATTTTTATGAAACCAATTGATTTTCCTAGGGTTACGCTATCATGGATTGATGAAATTTTTATGAAATCTGATTTTCTTTGCATGGGTTATGATACGATGATTTTATGATTGATTAATAATTTTATGGAACACATTTATATGGTTTCATTATCTTATGGAGGGACTAGGATTATATATACCTCCAATTATTTGGGTAATATTTTATATCTAATGAGATAATTATGGGAAACAAGTCGACGTGCTTTATCCGCTATCGGAAATAAGTCGATGTGATTGATCTGTTTTGGGAAACAAGTAGATGTGCTTGATAAACTACAAGAAATATTTCTTAATTAACGATCTATTATGATTTTATAGTGTTGGTATTTAACCCTGACATATGAAATGGATTCCATAGTTATGATAGTGACACACTTATATGACATGGACTTATTGTTCATAATTTATTTATAATGATTTATCACTCTTATAATTCATATATTTTGAAATGATAATGTTTTATTCCATTAATCATGTTTACAGTCTATGATATATTGGGTATGAACATTTTAAGTTATATTAATAATCTACTACCCTTATGTTTATTTTATGATTTCATATTATCATCAATTGATATCTTCCATGTTTAACCTTACTAAGCATCTGAGCTCCCCCTTTCTTATGTTTCCTTTACCCAAGCTATAAATAAAGGTTTTAAGTAGGGTATATATATAAAGAGCACTAAATGGTAAGTTATTTATTTGATATATTTAATATCTTTCATGAAATAAGAATATTGTGTATCTAGTCTCCAATGACACAAATCCTTTATGGTCCCCTAAAGAGTATTTGTGAAATGTATGGAATATTCATAAAAAATATGTAATATTTATGTATGAAAATTATGGTTCATTATAATTGGTATTATAGGATAGGTTTACCTAAAATTTCTAAACTAGGATGAGGAAAAAATTAGTAAGAACCCTTAGGATAATTCTAATTATATGAGAACATCTTAAGTTATGGAAAATGAAAAAGTGTGGTTTTTCAAGCAATTACATCCCTATCTGGATATTACAAGTGGATGTGGATCTAACATAGTTATACCTAGTGGTAATAAATATGAAAATGGTGAATTGGTCTTGAATCTATAATCACCTAGTGCATGAAAAAGGTCCTTTCAACAGACTTGGCTTGACACCCCTGAAAATATTCTTGGATAAATTGTATTTTCTTTAAAAACCATTATGAAGGATTTGAATAAATGATGACTATGGATGACCTAGGTTAAACCTAATATGTCCTATAATGAAAATAAGGATTCATTATTTATAAATTCTATTAATAATCATTATCTCTCACTAATTATGCTTAATTGTCATGCAAACCATTTAGGTTTTAGTTAGGGGTTGAATATTAAATGATGAAGTTGAGGTGGTGATAGGTACACAAAAATATTGAAGTATCACATTTGATCTTAGATATAAAAATTAATTTATATTATGAAAATACTATGTGAATGTTAATTAATATCCTCAATGATTAGATATTAATTTGGTGGTGAAAACTTCTAATGGTACGATGGAAACATCTCAAGTTTATAATTCTTCTCCAGTTGAATTTTGTGGGTATGTGATCCCTACAAATATTTTTATTATCCCTTTGGTTTAATTTAATGTTATATTATTAATTTATTGGATTTATATATATAAATCCCACATCAATTTCTATGTAAGTAAAGTCACATTTGATGTTCTGAACTAACCTAAGGTTGTCTATCAGTATAATGATAAATATGAAATTTATATGGAGATCACATCAATTGTATGGGTCTTGATTCCTATTCAAAAAGGGTGTTTATCTAAGATGGTTGGGAAGAAAATCAATATTGATGATATGCCTATTGTGTGGGGTTTTTTTGACGTCTTTCCAAAAGAGTTACCTAGTATTCCACCAAATCATAAAGTTAAGTTCTCAATATAACTCATACCTGGTTCTACACCTATTTCCAAGACCCCTATTATAATGACCCAAATTGAGTTATATGAATTGAAGAAGAAACTACAATTTAATCTTGACAAGTGATTCATTTAGAAAACTATGTAACCTTGGGGTGCACTTTTTCTTTTTTTAAGAATAAAGATTGGTCAATGCATTATGCAATGATTATCGGGAATTAAAAAAGACAAAAATCAATAAGAAGTATCCTCAGTAAAAACCCACAATTTTATCAATGGAAATACCTTTTATATAATTATGTCATATAATATAATCAGAAAAAATGACACTAAGAACATAATAAAAAAATTATATATGAATAATGAATGAAATAAGTGGTATTTCTAGATGTTAAGAAACTTATACTAATGAAGTAGTAACTTGACCTTAGGAATAGTAATTTGAAACTTCTGAATAGTAAACTAGAAAAATGAATCATAAAATCACCCAAAAAAGTATTGATAAAATTAATGAATCTTATAAATGAATGAATGATATAATTATATCATAGTATAAGTAAATAAATGTTTTAATGATTATAAATTAATTGTTAATATTTTCATAATCCATAAATATTTAATTAGAATTTTTGATTAAATTAATAATTTAAAAGAAAATTTATTTTCATAAAATGTTTTCATAAAATAATATTTTTATCTCTTTTGATTTTAAGATAACTTTATGAGACCTTAATTAATTTTTCAAAGTGTTATAAAATGAGTTATAATTTTAAAATCTGTATTTTTTGAGTAAATGATGATTTTATTTAAAAATTAAATTTCTCATATATAGAAAATTATTTTTTAAAAATGGATTAAATTTTTCAATTATAAATATTAAATAAAATTAGGGTAATTTTTTGGGATTTTTCTAAAATTCTTGAATTTTTGGGGAATAGTAAAATACGATAATTTACGATAAATGCTAAATACATTAATTTTTGGATCATTGTTAATGTATGAATAAGGTAAGAACCATTTTTTCGAACTCATATGAACTAATTACTTTATTTAGTAATAATAATCCTCATTATTTCATGTCTTAAGCCAAAAATAATAAACTAATGATTGAAATAATGAGAAAACACCCCTCGCATCCACTATAAATACCACCCCTCACCATCTCTTCTCCTCACACCTTCAAAGATTTGATAATAGTACAAATTATACCCAATAATCTTCCAAAACCCATCCCCCACATCCAAGATCTCTAGGTATCATTAAAAGACCAAAACCATTTCTCTAAGGAGGTTTTCAAGGAGGAAAAATTCAAGAGTCAAATTCCACTTTCTTTTCTTTAAATTTATTTTCAAGTTCTTTTCTTTTGTTATTCTATCCTCACCTACCCTTATCCAATTGGAATGGTAACTATATTATCTCACATATACTATAATGTTATTATGATTATGTAATAATCCATCATTAATTATTTCCCTCTCCTTTTTTTCAAAGAACAAGAACATCATATGTGATGTGTTAATTTATCACATTCAAGGAGGACAGGTTTTCAATTTCTAATACCATCTTTAAGTCTAGCCATGAAAAAATTTTTATGGTTCATCTAGATTATAATGTAATTATTTTATCTTTTGTAATTTTATGGAACCATTATATATATATATATATATGAAATTAAATAATTGAACCAAACTAGTTCATGATGATCGAGAAACAACCAAATTAACCTAAATAATTATCATTAGCTATTTATCTAATGATTCATCCTCATATATAGAATAAAAATAATATATACGACTAATTAAAATTATTTTTTTCATTAATAACATATAATTTTAATTTTGGAGAATTATTCCCATTCTACATGAACTTCCATACTCATATACAAGTGAACTGATCATGAAAACTAAGAAACTGAACACTCCCAATTGATGAAATTGAACAATATAACTCATCAAAAAAGAACATAAATAAACTTAATAAAATTATAATAAATCAGTTAAATGTATAAAAGGTTCTGGACTTATTAATTAATGAATCTAATTTGATTATCTAGAACATTAAGATCAAGTGTATAACCGTTTCATACATAAGGTAAGGGATCCTTTCCGATCCTTTATTTTTTTCCTTCAACTTACCCTTTATCTTTCTATATCTCAATGTAATTCATATTTATTTTTATGAAATTATTATAAATTATTTTTTTAAGTTCCAAAATCTTTTTTCCATTTCATATCATCCTTCTTTAGTAGGTAAATACATGTTTTAAAAGGGTTCCCTTCTCAATTATCCCTGATAAGCAAGCCCGATTAGGGGGAACTTCCCGATTTCTTACTCATTTTCAAGTGCACTCCATAATCTGTTCTAAGAAAAAATTATTTTTCTAATATCACTCATTTTATCATGAAAATATATCTTGGTTCATTTCTGGTTTTATATAAATGATTATTCCTTTTCCATTTTAAATAATCTTTAGTATTTTCCTTAAACCACACTAAAATGTTTTATTTCTAAAGTTTATTAAACACTATTTTTACATGTATTCACATCATTTTGACATCAATTATCATGATATATTCCTATTTTACTTTATTTATGTCCATATATGATTCAAATATTTTCTTTCATGGACTCCATTTTGATATTATCTAATGTTATGTCTTTTGAAATGATTATGATACCCAATTCTTACCATGGGTAACCCTTATGTTTATATTTGATTCATTATGTATGATTCTTCATATGGAATACATATTCATTAACACGTGATTATGGGTGCATCCAAATATCATTCCAATGCATTGGGTAATGTTTAGTCTCATGAGACGTCATGTACAATGGTCTTAGTGATTATCCTTAACTCGTGCTCCATGTGCAATGATCTTGGTGGTTATCCTTGACTCAGGATCCTCCATGTGCAATGATCCTTGAATCATTGTAAAGTAATTTTTTATGTAGCTTAAACATTACTATGATTCCCGGATTATATGATCCCATGTTATATATGTTATGATTCCTTATGTTCCATGAATTTTTTATCATTATGTTATGCCTTCTAACCCATGTGCTAAGATTTATTTTAATGTTAATTTTTTTACAAGGATTTTTGCTCATCCATTTGTTCATGTATTCACCAAGGTATCCTATGCAGATGTAAGGGCTAAAAGTAAGTTAGGATTTCATTATAAAGTTTAAATAAAAGTTGTTTTATTTTGGTTTCATGTTGTTTAATTATTTATCTAATCTTACAAGGACACTAGAATTTTTGATCCTTGGTTAGTATTAAATTGTTAAGTATGCTTAAAATTATATAATAAAATGTGTAAATGGATAGGGTCACTATTTTTGGTATTATAGGATGGTCTAGTTATTTTTTTGAGATTTTGAATATAACACTTTAGTAAGAAACCTAGGGATAAGGCTAAGTATGGGAAAACATCCCTAAATTTTGGTTAGTATAGATTAAGTGGTTTATCAAGAAAATAAATCCCTCTTTGGATACTACAAGTGGACATAGTTCTGAAATAGATTTACCTAGGAGTAACAACTCTGACAAAGTGTTCCAAACCTGACTTGAGGTAACCTAGTACACAACAATGGGCCTTACTGCACACCTAGCTTGACAGTGTTGGGGGTTATGATTTGGTAAATTCATTATGTCATTATGAACCATTATTATGGGAACAAAAAAAATCCCTATATGAATATATGTTATGAAACATATCATAGACAACATAGATTGAAATTTAGGGAATCAAAAGTTAGGATATACTTTCCCTTTACAAGTTTATCCTTTTATATTCAAAGTTTCATTTTACTATTCTTATTAGCTAAGTATTAAATCCCCCCTATTTGTACTTTGTTTTCTTAGTTATTGGATTGGAATAGAAAAAATCATGCCAATATTCAGTGTGATAGGCAATGCGATGATTTCCCAAATGATATGCCAAATATGATGGGAACATGTGATCATAGCTTCATGATAGTACTTTCTCAATAATAACAACTTCCTTCTCCTAAGAGAGAGCAAGTTGAGATCAAATACTTTATGTGGAAAAGGCCTCCCATTTTTAGTAGATCTTTTGATCCCGTCCTTTCATAATAGTAGATCAACTCCACTAAAATTATATTCTCTATCTTCTATGCTTAGAATAAGAGAATCTTGTGCTGGCGATCTATCATTTTTATGGGGAAGATGATAAGTGGTGGATACTGACCAAGAAAAATGATTCCATGGATGAAATTGATTCCATGGATTGGGAGGAATTTAAGAAAATGTTTTTCAATAAATATTTTCCCCAAACCCTATGTATTAATATGGAAAGAGAGTTACTCATAATTAATTATAAGTAAGATGAGTCTATTGGGACGTATGAAGTAACATTTAAAAGGATTGAAAGATTCACCTCACACTTTTTCATAAACACCAAAATCAAGGTGGGTCACTTCTTTAGTAGACTAAAACCAATTTTATGATTTTTTTTGGCAATTCGGGACATTAACATCTATGATGAGATTATCTGTTGTTCCCTTAAGGTCGAAATGGAGATTAGATACTCTTAGTGGTATCATTGTTCTACTGATAAAAAGAGGAAAATAGAGTTTAATATGATTGGATCAATAGATAAATACCATCATGGAAATAAAACCCATTATCCCACATGTCAAAATTATGGGAATAATCATCCTGGGAACTATCTAAAGGGAACTAGGAAATAATTCAAATGTGGAAGAATGGGGAATCTAGCCAATAACTTCCAAAGGGATATGAATAATTACACTAATGTGGAAGAAGAAGGGAAGGTTCAGATCAACACTCGGCCTATAGTGTAGTGTTTCATCTATAAGGAACATAGGAATTATGTAAACCATTGCCTTAAGCCAAGGGTTATTAGAGGCAATCAACAAAAACAACCTCCATGTTAGTAAAGAAGGAAATATGATATCACTAGAGCTGATGTAGAGCCAAAAAATGATGTGGTGAGAGGTACACTAATTATTTATTCAAGGATAGTGAACACTATATTTGATTCTGGTTCTACACATTCCTTCATATCTTGTAATTTTAGTAAAACTACTCAAAAACACCCCAAAATTTGCAGCTTGAGTTATCCATAAGAACATAAAATGGGGAAATTACTACATGAAAAGTTTATAACTCCTCCCTAGTTAATTTATTTGGATTGAACCTCCCAGAAAATCTTATAATACTCCCTTTAATAGAGTTTGATGACATTATGGGCATGGATTGACTATCTTTATACAAAGACAACATCGAATGTCAAGAAAGGGAGATCACTCTTCACATCCCAAAGCATTGTAAAATCTTGTAAAAGTGTAAGGAGGAAGAAGAATCCACTTCAGAATCATAATTTCAAGTGTGGATATTGTTTCCTTATAAGCAATCATATCTAGCTCAAATGATTGAGACAAATGAGAGAATCATTCTTGAAGACATTCCCATAATGAGGGATTACACTGATGTATTCCCTGAAGAATTTCTTGGTCTTCGTCCTGATTGAGAGGTTGAGTTCTCAATTGAACTTATTTCTAAATATTTTCCTATATTAAAGACACGTTATAGAATGGCCACCATTGAGTTGGAGGAGCTAAAGAAACAATTATTAGAGAATATAGACAAGGGTTTTATATGCCCAAGTGCTTCACCATGGGGTGCACAAGTTCTCTTCATTAAGAAGAAGGATATATCAATGTTCCTCTTCATTGATTATCATGAGCTCAATAAAATCATGATAATGAAAAATTATCCCCTACCTCAGATAGATGACTTGTTCGATAAGCTACATGGGACCAACAATCTCTCGAAGGCGGACCTTCAGTCGAGATATCACCAATTAAAGGTGAGAAAGGAAGATATTCCCAAGACTGCCTTTAGAATGAGGCATGGAAACTATGATTTGATAGTGATTACCTTCTGATTCACTAATAATCCAACATTTTTCATTTATTTAATGAATAGAGTCTTTAGATATTACCTTGAAAAATTTAGGGTAGTCTTTAATTATGATATTCTGATATACTCGAAGAGAAAGGAGGACCATGAGGAGTATTTGAATACTACGTTGAAGACTTTTTTAATGGAGAAACTATATGTAAATTATAGTAAATGAGAGTTATGGATAAATAAAGTATCATTAATGGGGAATGTAATCACCAAAAAATGGATATTTGTGGACCCTTTAAAGAAAAAGGAAATCAAAGAGTGCACTAGGATAACATCTGTAATTGAGATATGTTGCTTCCTTGGTCTAGATGGGTATTACTAAAAAATTTTGAAGAACTTTTCGTGACTATCAAACCCACTAACCAATTTGACTCATAATATAGAAAATTTTGTCTAGACTATTGAATGTGAAGAATGTTTTAAAGAGTTGAAAGAGAGGCTTATCAAAACACCAGTTCTCACACTACCAACAAATGGGAAACTATTTTTGGTGTACAACGATGCTTCAAAGAAGGGATTTAGATGTGTACTGATGAAAAATGATAAATTGATAGCCTATACTTCAATAAATTTGAAAATTCATGAGCAAAACTACCCCACACATGATCTAGAGTTAGAAACTATGATCTTTTCATTGAAAATATGGTGGAAATATCTCTATGGGGAGAAGTGTGAAATATATACTAATCATAAGAGCCTCAAATATATTTACATAGAAGAAGATTAATATGTTCCAATGATGATGGTTAGTTCTCATCGAGGATTATGATTTCTCAATCCACTACCATCCTGGTAAGAAAAATATGGTAGCAGATGCTCTAAGTAGAAATGATCCAACATCTTTATTAATGATGAGAATTGAGAAGGACCTAATATTCTTAGATTTTAAAAGGATTAACATGAGAATTGTTAGGGAAGGAACATCATCAATCCTTTCTCAAATTATTTCTCAACCATATTTTGTGGAGAAAATAAATGATTCTCAAAGAAATGATGTGCAAATCTAGAAGAAGGTGGAAGCCATGAGAAATGAGAAATACTCAAATTTTAAAATTGATGAGGAAGGAGTAGTAATATTCGGGCCATGAAAATGTGTACCATCAAATATAGAGATAAATAAGAAGCTTCCGAATGACGTACATAGCTCAACCTTCTCTATTAACCTAGGGAGCTCAAAGATGTATAATGATATCTAAGAGAACTATTGGTGGGACAATATTAAGAACAAGATCGCTGAATATAAATCAAAGTGCCAGGTATGTCAGCACATAAAGTTTGAAAGAAAAAAGTCTAAGAGGATGATGTAACAACTATCCATAACAACATGGAAGTGGGAGAACATTACCATGGACTTTGTCACTGGACTTATAAATAAATCTAGATAAAATAATGCTATATGAGTTTTTTTGGATCATCTTACAAAGACATATCACTTTATCACAATTCTAGAGGAATTCTCACTAGATAACAATTCATGGATATACATCAAAGAAGTGGTAAGGCTCTATGGAGTACCACTATTGATTATATCTAATCAAGATATGAGATTCACCTACAAGTTTTGGAAAAGTCTCCAACATTCTCTAAACACTGAGCTAAAATTTAGTACAAATTATCATCCTAATATGGATTATCATCCTCAAACGGATGGCCAATCTGTGAGAACTATTCAGACACTAGAAGAAATTTTTAGAGCATGTTCTATAGAATTCAAAGGAGGATGGGACCAACATCTTTCACTAGTTGAATTCACATAAAATAATAGTATCTAATATAGTATCCAAATGACACCATATGAATCCCTTTATGTGAAAAAATTAATAACACTGACATGTTGGGATGAAGTCTGTGAAAGTAAGCTCCTAGGACCTAAAATGGTCGATGACATTGTGGAAAAGGTGAAAACCATTCAGCAACACATCAAGACAACCCAAAGTAGACAAAAGAGCTATAAATACAATCAATGATGAGACCTTGACTTTAAGGTTGGAGACATGGTATTCCTCCACAATTCTCCATGGAATAGGATCATGATATTTGGGAAGAAAGGAAATCTAAGTCCCAGGTACATCGACCCCTTAGAGATCCTTGATCATGTTGGAAATATGTTTTATTGACTAGTACATCCACCTACCATGTCTCAAGTACACAATTTATTCCATATATCCCACTTGAGGAAGTACATACTAAATCCCTCCCATGTACTAAATTCATAGGCGGTATAATTAGATAATGATCTCTCTTATGAGGAACAACCAGTGACGATCTTGAACCATAAATATAATGTTTTACACAACAAGACCAATCACCAGGTCAAAGTAATATGGAAGAACCATAAGTACCAAGAAGCAACATGGGAATCAGAGGAAGTGATAAAGGAGAATCACCCCCACCAATTTTCCCCTTAGTTTGAAAAACAAAATTTCAAGGGAAAAATTTCATAAGGGGTGAAGAATGTAACAACCCCAAATTTTATCAATGGAAATATGTTTCTTATTATTCTTTCATACTGTATAATCATAAAATAATCACATTAAGAATGCAATAAAAACATTATAAATGAATAATGAATTAAATAATAGGTATTTCTAGAAGTTAAGGATCCTATATCGGTGAAGTAGTAACTTGACCTTAGGAATAGTAATATGACCCTTATAAATAGTAAACCAACCAAATAAATAGTAACCTTACCCATGAAAGTATAGATAAAATTTAGGCATCTTATAAATGAAATTATGATATAATTATATCATAATATAAATAAATAAATGTTTTAAGGTTATAAATTAAGTGATGGTATTTTTATAACTCATAAATATTAAATTAAAATTTTCTAATTAATTTAATAGTTTAATAGAAAATTTATTTTCATAAAATGTATTCACAAATTAATAGTTTTTGTCTTATTATTTTAACATAATTTTATGTGACCCTAAATAATTTTTAAAGAGTTATAAAATCAATTACAATTTCAAAAACTATAATTTTCAAGTAAATGAAGATTTTATTTAAAAATTAAATTTCTCATATTTAAAATTTTTTTTTCCTAAAATTGAGTTCATTTTAGAATTATAAACTTAAAAAAATGGTTAGGATGAATGTTTGGAATTTTTCTAAAATACTTGAATTTTTGGTGAATAGTAAAATACAATAATTTACGATAAATGGTAAATACACAAATTTTTGAGTCATTATTGATGTAAGGATGAGTTAAGCACCATTGGTTCGAACTCAAATGCCTTATTTAATATATTTAGTCAAAAAAATCTTTATTATTTCTTGTTTTGAGCCAAAATAGTAAACTAATGTTTAAAATAATGAGAAAACACCCTCTCCTCCACTATAAATATTACCCATTACCACCTCTTCTCCTCAAACCTTCCAAGATTTGAGCCTTGTCCAAATTATACCCAATAATCTTAAAAAACCCATCCTCCAAGTCTAATATCTCTTGGTCTCATCAAAATACCAAAATCGTTTCCTTATATAGGTTTTCAAGGAGGAAAAATTCAAGAAGTAAATTTCTATTTCTTTTCTTTTTATATATTTTCAACTTATTTTTTTTCTTATTCTATCCTCAAATAACCTTATACAATTGGAATGTAAAATTCGTTATCTCATATATAATATAATCCTATTATGTTTATGTAATAATCCATCATCAATAATTTACATCTCCTTTAAAAAAACAAAAACATCGTCCGTGATGTGATAATTTATCACATTCAAGTACGATGAGTTTTCAATTTCTAATAGCATCTTCAAGGATGGTCATGAAACCATATTTATGGTAGGAAAATAGTATAATATATGTATTTTATCTTATGTAATTTTATGGAACCATTATATATATATGAAATTAAATAATAGAAAAAAATAGTTCATGATGATCCAGAAACTGCAAAATTAACCTAAATATTTATCATTAACAATTTATCTAATGATTCATCCTCATTAATGGGAAAAAATATATAAGACCAATTAAACTTATTTTTGTTCATTAATAACATATAATTTCAATTATGGATAATTATACCCATTCTACATGAAATTTCATACTCATATACAAGAGAACTAATCTTGAAAACTAAGAAAACAAACACTCCCAAATGATGAAATTAAACACAATAACTCATAAAAAAAGTCATAAATGAACTTAAAAAATTATAATAAATCAATTAAATGTATAAAAGTTTCTAGAATTATTAATTAATTAATCTAATTTTATTATCCAAGATATTAAGATCAAGTGTAGAACTGTTTCAGACACAAGGTAAGGGATCCTTTCCAAACCTCTATTTTTTCCTCCGGGTTACTCTTTCTCTCTCTTTATCCCAATATAATTACTCTTTATTTTTATGTAATTATTATACATTTTGTGAATATTTTTATAACTATTGTATCATTTTTTAATCATCATTATTTAATGGGGAAATACATATTTTAAAAAGGTTCCCTTCTCAATTCTCCCTCATAAGCAAGCCCGATTATAGGGAACTTCCTGATTTCTTAACAATTTCAAGTTCACTCCATAATATGTTTTAAGAAACCATTATTTTTATAAAATCACTCATTGTATCAGGAAAATATATATTTGGTCTTTTCTGTTTTTATACAAAAAATTACATCTTTTCCCTTTGAAATAATATTTAATATATTCCTTAAACCACACTAATTTTATTTCTACAGTTTCTTAAACACTATTTTTACATATATTCACTTCATTTTGACATATATTATCATGATGTATGCCTATTTTCCCTTGTTAATTTCCATGTATGATTTAAATCCATTATTTTATAGACACTATTATGATATTCCCTTATTTTACCCCTTTTTTAAATGATTATGATATTAAATTCATACCATGGGTAACCCTTAGGTTTATGTTTGATTAATTATGTATGATTATTCACATGGAACACATATTAATGAAAATGTTATGATGGTTTCACCTAGATAGATCTTCTATTATTTGGGTAATGTTTAGTCTCATGAAAAATCATGTGCAACAATATTGGTGGTTATCCTTGACTCATGCTCCATGTGAAATGGTCTTAATAGTTAGCATTGACTCATGATACTCCATTTTAAATGAGCCTTGAATCATGATAAAGTCATATTTTATGTTGCTTCAACATTACTATTATTCCATGATTATGTTATCCCATTATCTGTATGTAATTATTCCTTATGTTCCGTGACTTTTTATATCATTATGTTTTGCCCTATAACTCGTGTGTTACACTTTATTTTAATGTTTATTTCCATACGGGTATTTTTAGCACATACCTATGTTCATGTATTCCCCTGGGTTTCGTATGAAGATGAAAGGGCTCAAAGTAAGTTAGGAGCTCATTATAAAGTTTAAATAAAAGATGTTTTATTTTTCATTCATGTTGTTTAATTATGTATCTAATCTTACAAAGACACTAGAATTTAAGATCTTTGATTTTTTTTTTGGTTAAGTATTCTTAAAATCATTTAACAATATGTGTAAATGGATAGGGTCACTATATCCTATACCCTGTACTGATGACTTGTTTGATCAACTGCATAGAATCCAATACTTTTCGAATATTTAATGTTATTCTAGATATCATTAATAGAGGGTCAATAAGGAGGTTATACCCAAGAAAACGTTATATATAATTTATGGACAATATGAATATATAGTGGTTCCATTATTTATTACAAATTCCACCACTATCTTCATGTATTTAATGAATAAAGTCATTATATATTACCTTTATTAGTTTTTGGTAGTCTTTATATATGATATTATTATATATTTAAAGACTAAGTAAGAGCATGAAGATCACTTGAGGATTATACTAAATACCCCAAGGATAAGAAATATGTAATATTTAAAAAGTGTGAATTTTGGCTATAAAAAGTTTCATTTTTGGGTTATATAATCTCAGGAGAGGGTATATTGATAGATCCATCAAAGAAGGAGGCTATTAAACATTTGCCCAGACCAACCACTGTTTCTGAGATCCATATTTTTCTTTGTTTGGATGGATATTTTCAATGATTTTTGGATAATTTATCATGATTGTATAATCCACTCACCAAGTTAACAATGAAGGGATCCATGTTCCTTTAGATTATTGAATGTGATCAAAATTTTAGGGAATTAAAGAGAGGTCTAGTTACCACACATTTTCTTACATTAACCTATAGTAGAAAATGGTTTGTAATCTTTAGTGATCCATTGAAGAAGGGACTAAGACGTGTTATTATATAGAATGATATGGTTATATATTATGCTTCATGAAAATTCATGTTTAATGAGAAAAATTACCCAAATAATAATTTTGGAGTTAAATATGATTATTTTTGTATTAAATATATCGAGTCATTACTTTTATAAAGAAAGGTGCGATATATATAATAATAATAAAGGTTTAAAGTATATATTCAATCAAAAAATATCTGAATATGTTATAGAGAAGATGGTTGGAGCTGTTTAAAGTTTATGACTACTTAATACATTAACACCCTTGGAAAGTAAACAAGGTGGCTGGTTCTTTGAGTCAAAAGGATCTCTTTAACTCTTCTAATATGAGGTTAAAATAAAATATAGTATTTCTATATTTACAAAGGATGGATATGGAAATCATATAGAAAGTGGAAAAATATTATCTTTCTCAAATAAGTGTTCAAACATATATCCAAGTGAAGAATATATAGGTACAAATGTAGAGCTACAGAAGAAGGTGAGAAATATCCCTAATATTAACCATGATTACGATGGAATTATAAATTTAAAGAACTATGTATGTTCCCCATACATACCATATTTGAAGAAGAAGCTATTGGATGAATCTCATAGTTCTTCATTATCTATTCATCTTAGAATTATTAATATGTATAGAGATCTGACAGAGTATTTCTGGTGGTATAACATGAAGAGGGATACTACTGAGTATGTATATTGGTGCTTGGGGTGTCAGCAAGTTAAGGTTGTGAGAAAAAATTCTAAGGGAATGTTATAATAATTATCCATACTAGAATGGAAATGGGAAAACATCACCATGGATTTTGTTGTCAGACTCTCCAAAAAATATAAAGGCTATAATACTATTTCATTATAGTCAAACGCCTTATAAAGTTAACAAACTTCATTTCTAATATATAATATTTTTCTCTGGATCATATTTCTAGGATATAAATTAAATAAGTGGTAAGGTTTCATTTTGTACCACATTATATTGAATCTAATTAGGATCTGATGTTTACCTTGAAGCTCTATTTTAGTATTCAGTAGGATCTGGATATATAATTGAGTTTCAATATAACATATTATCATAAGAAATATGGTTAGTATGAGAGAACCATTGAAAACCTAGAGTATATAGTGAGATATTGTTATATGGAATTCAATGTTTGTTGGGATCATCATCTTCCTCTAGTAGATTTTTCTTTCAATAATAGCTTTCACTCGAGCATTCAGATGACTCCTTATGAATATATCAATGGAAATAAGTGTAGAGCTCCAATTTTTTTTGCAATAAAATTGGATAAATAAACATATTAGTATTTTACATTGAAAAGGAAATAGTATAGAAGTTTGAATCATTTCAACATCACATCAAGTTATCTTAGAGTCAATAGAAAAGTTATACTGATAATCATTGGTGATATTTGGTGTTTTAAGTTAGTGAAAAGGTGTTTCTACTAATTTTTCTATGGAAAATTTTTAAGAGAATTGGGAAGGAAGGAAAGATAATCCCTAGGTATTTTCCCCCTGTGATATTCTTGATCAAGTAGGGATGGTAGCTTATTATTTGTTTCTTACACTGTACCTATCCCAAGTTCACGATGTGTTACATTTGTTTATTTTAAGGAAATATATACCTAATACTTCACATACATTGAACTCAAACATAATACCATTTTCGAAATATCTATCTTATAAGGAAGAGATGGTGGAGATTCTGGATCATATAGAGAAAGTACTTTGAAATAATACCATACACCTGGTCAATGTTTTATGGAGAAACCACCAATTTAAGGAAGGTATATAAGAAAATTAAGATATGACAATACATAAGTATCATATGTTTTTTGTATTAGAGTGACGTGATTTTAAAAAAAATTATTTTTAAGGGGTTAGAATGAAACACCTTAATATTTTGAGAAATATGTTTTTCAAATAAATTTAATTTTTTTTATAGCTTGTGTTAAATGCAACACCTAGTTTTAATGAACCAAAATATACCATTAAAATATTATTATTTAAACATGATCATTATAACCCAACCATTAAATTTGGTGGTACTAATATGAATAAGCACTTTTTAAAAAAAATTTATGAATGTTTTAGATAAATAAAATATATATTTTTAGTAAAGTGTTTATATGTTTCAGAAATATACTTTTTCTTTAAAATGGGTTTTGTTTATTTTTTTTGGGAAAATAATATAATTAATTATCTACAATTTTAAAAAATTTATTTGAAAAAATGAACTTCATTTTTAAATAAAAATTATAAAATTATCTTAGATTTAAAATTTGATAATTTTCTGAAAAGATTAATTTATTTTAAGAATAGTGAAAATTCTATTTTTAATTAAATATTTTATTTTCATTCAAAGAATTTTAAAAGTACCATTTTGTTTTAAAATAGTTTTAATGGTATAATTAGTTCAATAATATTATTATAAATATAATTTATTTCATTATAATCTATTTTATGTTGAGTTTTGATATAAAAACCTTTTATTGTTAAGAAAAAATTTTCTTTGGAAAACTGCTTTTCATCGTGTTTGTAGGTTTAATTTTAAATTAAATTATTCAGCTTATGTGAATTAAATTTGGTAAAATGGATTCAATATTTTTAATCCTAATAATTAATATTATTTAATAAATTCAATTTATTTTTCGGTCATAATGAATAGTAAAAAAATAAAAATTAATTATTACGTTATGGTTAAAACAGGGTTCGCGCGTTACATGCACTCATTTTAAAAATTAATTTTTTAGACAAATATTATTTTTATTTGATAAATTTAATTATATATATAAAATAAATGGGTCTAAATTACCTAACATGAATCATTTTATTTTTATTCTGAAAGAATAAATTACTTTGGTAAATAAAAAAATACTAGTTACCATAGTGAAAACTAAAATTGTAAAAGTGAGTAAACTTAGAGGGTAAGGGAATAAAATGTTTAAAAATTATTTTTTTAGATGTGTGGATATAAATTATCACAAAAACTCAATTATTTATCAATTTTTGAGTAATTTGGGTTAAGAGTGACTTCCCATTATTGAATAGATTTGAGTATTTACAAAATTCTATTCCTCCTAAATTATAAATGGGAAACTACTCCACTGACTTATTCAAAACTTTTGAGCCTTTTATGTCACAATAAAAATAATATCATCCACCCCTAACATCCTTATATATTTTATATATCTACCATTATTCCCAAAAAACCAACCCTAGGGTCCTTATTAGGAGATCCAAAAGAGTTTTTTCAAAGCGAAGGTAATTGTCTTCACAATGTTCTTTCTTTTCAATTATTCTATTTCCACCTTCATTCATGAATTAATAATTAAAATGTAATAACACCCATATTTAAATTATAATGACTTATTTTTATATTAATTAAATTAAATATGTCCATATTTCTTCTATCAAATGGGAAATGAAATTGTCTATCTTGTGTACGGTGGACTACCGCCTCACAAATCGAAGTAATTATTTTTACATCATCACCTCTCCCATATGGATATAGTTATGGATTTAATGTAAATATATTATATTTATGAAATAATTATACCTTTTTTATTACATTATCACAAATAACTTATCACCTTTCAATCCTTTGAAAAATGATTACATCGCTAATGTGTATGTGTGAATTACAGCCTCAATGAAACAATGTGATACTTTTTTCATTTTGTTTTGACATGGATGGTAATATAGATAGATTTAATTAATTTATATTATATATATGAAATAAAAATTATTATTTAAATTTAAATTATTATATAATTTTTTTTATTCTATCTGTCAAAAAATGGAAATAACATTCATGCGTAAATATGACCTACCATCACCATGAACAATGCAATTAATTTTTCTATCTATAATTTTAAGGATGAATATATATATATAATGAATATATATGAGATTTATATCATAATTAATTTTATGTAGATTATGGAACCATGAAAAAATTATAAGGACTAAAACTACTGAACTAATACTTACTTGAAAAACGAAGCCGTTATTACTCTGAACAACGATTTTAACATATAATTGTTAATAAAAAGGAAATAAAATATTATAAATAATTCATATTTTTTATGATATATATTAGTATGGTTCTCTAATATATTTATAATAAATTTATATTATAAATATATATACCAAAGGTTAGGGATTTTAATCTCACTTTTACTTCTGTGAGACACATGCCATATTCACCACTTGTTTTCTTTATGTGGTGTATATTATGAATATGAATGTATTTTATGATTATTATCATTAAAATTACAGGGGTATTAAAATAAATACATTTTTATCTCTTTCATTAGTTTTTGACTCGAAATTTACCTTAGTAGTTAGGGTTTTATGTAATAATCTCATTATTTATCGATATTATTTACAATTATGATTCTGATGATGAAATTTTTTGATCTACCTCTCAAGAATATCATGAATTATATTATAATATAGGTATTTATATAAATTATATTTTATTATGTAAATTTCATCTCTTAATTTACTCAAGGGTTCAAAATAATTTTTTTAAGTAAAATCAACTATATTTCTATCTTCAATCAAAAATCTTTTTCTTCCATATCAGTGTTTTCTAAAAATGTTTCAAGAATGATTTTAATATTTTTCTATGATTGTTTAAATTCATTTTTACCCATATTTTAATTTCTAATAAAGGTTTAAAATATATCTTCTTATCATTTTCCAAATGTGATACCTTTTGTCCATTTTAACAATAATGTGAAAGGAATGTTTTCTATTAACTTGTACGACATGAAAAAATTTTGTCATCATCATAACCACTCAATTCTTTAAAGACTACATTATAAGATTTTAGGATTATTTTCAAGTAAAATTTATTTTCAAAATATTTTTTGAATTTTTAGTTTTAAAAAGGTTATTTTCAAATTTTAAAGGATATTTTCATTGAGAATGATTTAATTTATAGAATTTCTATTCATCAATTACAATAACCTTTGGTTTTTCTTATGTTTTACTGGGGATATGATCTAATGGTGTCATAATTATTCTCTCTCTCAATGGTTTATAATTATGATGATGAGATTTTTATGAACCCCATTCATTTTCCATGTGACATGCTATAATGGATTGATGAAATATTTATGAAACCCAATTTCCTTACACAGGTTATGATATGATGATATGATGAATGTTTAAAGATTTTATAGCACCCACTTATATATGGTTTACATTATATAATGGGCGGTCCCATAATTATATACCCATCTAATGAATTGAGAAAAGTATTATATCTCATGAGATAATTGTGGGGAATAAGTCTATGTTCTTAATCTACTACGAGAAACAAGTCGATGTGGTTGATCCATTATGGGAAACAAGTTGATGTGTTTGATCCACTTTGGGAAACAAGTGTGGATTACTAATCTGTTATGATTTTATAGTATTAGTAGTTAACCTTGACATATGAAATGGTTTCTATACTTATGGTGGTGACCCAGTTATATGACATGAAGTTAAAATTCATGAAAGATTTATGACGATTTCTCACTCTTATGATTCATGTATTTTGTAATGAAAATGTTTTATGTCGTGGAAAATGTGTATGATCCATTATATATTGGGTATGAATATTTGATGTTCTATTCATGATATCATTCCCTTATTATTATCTTATGCATTCATATAATCATCGATTGGTATCCACATGTTTTCCCTCATTGATCATCTGAGCTCACACTTTCTTATGTTTCCTTTCCCTAGGTTATGAGGAAAGGTTTTAAGTAGGTTATGTCTATGATGAGTATTAAATGAGAAGATATTTATGGGATATGTTTAACATATTTCCTTAAATGAATTATTTTGAATCTAGTCTCCAAATAGACTTAACCTTTACGGTCCTTAGGTGAGTATTTTTGAAATTTATTGAATATTTATAAAAAAAGTAATATTTATATTTGAAAAGACTAGGTGATTATAATGGTCTTTTCTTAACATAAATTCATCAAAAATAAAAATTGTAAGAAAGATATCAAACATCGGATATTTATAGTGGTATGAGGGAAAAATATCCCATAGTCCACTCCAGCAATGCTCAACTCCTAGATCTTGGCGATTTCACTTGAAATAGTCCTCTTACATGGGACTATTAACTGAGTTCATGTAGATTTCCCTTAGTACAAAACAAAGATATTTTTTAGGATCATACTATAGATTCCAGGTGTAGTGAAAGCGTGGGATGGGTTGTTCCCAACATTATTATTTTTCATATTTGATGATCAATCAGTGATCTATATGATGATTAACATAATGATCAATAAAATTGAATCAAATAAAATAGAAAAGGGAAATTATACTAGAACCATTGGGATGATCATCACATATTATTGATAATTAATTTAATTAATTTATGAATTAACTTATTGAAATTATTTGTTCATTGATGGATCTATCAATATATCTATGTTTCATCATCATTGCATTGTATAAATAAGGAGAAAATTTCCTCTAGAAGTGATTCCCAAGTGTTCCAAAAATATCTAAACATCAAAGAAGGAATTTCTGAGTGCTAGAACAATAGATCCTGTCACTTACGTCATATGCATTTTATTTTTGTGAGAAATGAATCCAAAGTGTTCTCCATGATCAATATTAACTTGAGAGTTGGAGGTGAAGAAAGATCTCTCTCCATTCATGTAGAGACCCAAAGCTTGACGTACATGAACATTAAATTACTTTTGCTGAATACTTAATACATAACAAAAACATACACACAAGGACCATAATAGTTTAGTGTCTTTAGAAACTCGGAATAAAATCTTCTAATCTTGGTGAAAGATATTCAACATCTCCCAATAAAGATCTTATAGCATCCCACCTTTTCATCACATAAACTTTCATTACATTTTACAAAACTGAGGATCTTTAAGGTTTAGTGTCTTGGAAACCAGGAACATAATAAATGAAAGAAAAAAAAACATTCTTCTTAAACACTTTAAAGGCTTCTCCTCAAGTTCATCCTAGGTTCATTACTGCATCTCATAACCTGGGAACACACATCAAAATAAAGGGTGAGCAGAAGGCCCAGTAAGGGAAACAAGAGGAACATTTTACATGTGAGCTTGATATACTTCAATAATGACATGAAAAGAACTTTAAGGCATGAGAAAGAAATCATGAGGCATTTCATAATAAAAACAACATTTTTCATAACTTGAATATGTGGATACATCATTTAACATAGACAATCATGAACATATCACCAAGGTCCATCCCCAAGGTGTCATTTGAAAATTACCAAGGTTATTCACCAAGGTATCTTGAAAATTGTAATCTCTAGTGGTTACATCATTACCCAATGCATTGGAGCGCTATCAGGGCGCACCCTTAAATTTGCCTTTATTATCATGTGAGCCACATATATCATCATAAAAAATTTCATAAATAACCCACATAGCATAAATAAATGGGTTTCATTTCATAATCACAACGTTTTAAAAACTGCTTTAAATACGTGATCTTTACGTCACTTTAAACCCACGGAAAGGGAAAGAGGGTTTCATGTATGTAAATCCCAGAATTTAAAATAGAACATTTTGATATATATGTGAATACCCCTGTATAAATAAGATCCTTGAGTATTCACTTTATAACATAAAACAATTTTTAGAAAAGAGAGAGAGACACTTTGCGACGAAAATTCTGCAGCATAACGACTATGTTACAAGGTTTTAGAAACATTGAGAAGAGAGGGGACATGGGTCAAACATTCATAAATGACCCATAAAACAGTAGAGGGACAAAATATAAGGGATTTAAGAACATGGTACTGAAATTTGAAAATGTACCATATGAAATGAAGAACATGAAAGGAAGAAAAAAAAACAAGATTTCTCTTGTGAAAATTCGGCAGCCTAACGGCGTCACTTAAACTTCAACAAAATTGAATTGACAAGGTCAAATAGGGTCTCTCATCATATGAACATAAGAGTCCAGTATGATAGATATAGAGATCATACCCCAACATAATAGAAAGGAACTTGAAAGAATTGACATGAAAGTAGAACTTCAAAACGAGAAGGGTGAAGAACCACATAAAAATTCGGCAGCCTAACAGCGCCACTTAAAACTTCAAAATACTGAATTGAAGAGATCAAATGGGGTCTCTCATCATATGAACATAAGATTCCAGTATGATATATATAGAGATCATACCCCAACATAATAGAAAGGAATTTGAAAGAATTTACATGAAAGTAGAACTTCAAAACGAGAAGGGTGAAGAACCACTTAAAAATTCGGCAGCCTAACGGCGCCACTTAAAACTTCAAAATACTGAATTGAAGAGATCAAATGGGGTCTCTCATCATATGAACATAAGAGTCCAGTATGATATATATAGAGATCATACCCCAACATAATAGAAAGGAATTTGAAAGAATTGACATGAAAGTAGAACTTCAAAACGAGAAGGGTGAAGAACCACTTAAAAATTCGGCAGCCTAACGGCGCCACTTAAAACTTCAAAATACTGAATTGAAGAGATCAAATGGGGTCTCTCATCATATGATCATAAAAGATCAGTATGATAAATATAGAGATCATACCCCAACATAATTAAAATGAACTTGAAAGACTTGACATGAAAGTAGAACTTTGAAAAAGAGAAAGGTGAATGAATCCCTTGAAAATCCGGCAGCCTAACGGCGCCAATTAAACATTCTTAAAACGAAATGATGAGAGTAAGAGGGGGTCTTTCATCATATGAACATAAAAAGGGCAGTAATAGGAGTATAAAAGAACATCCTCCAAAATAAGAACATGGATCATAAAAGGAATGACATAAAAGGGATCACTTGAAAAGAAAGAGAGGGGTCGGATCCCTTACCTTAAAATGTAACTCTTAAACCTCAAAGGTTGGGAACTTGAGGGCTTGGGGGCACCTTGGGAGGACTCCTTGGGAGGTAATGAGACCAGAACTTCGTTGGGGAAGAGTGGGGAGTCTAATTGATGAGAGGAGGGCTTGGTATTTATAGGGAAAGTGAGGGGACAAGACATTAATGGCCAAGGGACACCTCACATGTGCTTTTCTCAAACCCATGTGCTCTCCCTTGGCATTTATCATGGAGTTAGGCCACATGGGGCCCCCAAAACAATAATTCATCACCCTTGTCCGGACAACCCTCAAAAGATCTCATGACATCATCATGACACCATTATGATGTCATTAAACATACCGAAACCCTAAAACTGTATTTTTACTATTCACTAAAAATTCAACCTTCTCAGAATAACCCCAAAATTTCACCTTAACCAAATATCAATGCTCTGATTTCAAAAATGAAATCCATTTTATAAAAATAATTTTCTAAATATTTTTAATTTAATTTTTAAATAAAAACACTATTCATCGAAAATTCACATTTTTCAGAAAAATCCCCAAAAATTACCATAACATAATATCGATGCTCTGAGTTCAAAAATGAAGTCATTTTTATAAAAATAATTTTCTAATAATTTTTAATTAAATTTTTAATTAAAAAACACTATTCACCCCGAAAAAACTAATACTTGAATAATAATTAATGAAACCGTTATTTAACTATTTTATTGAATCACATTACTTAATCAAGGTGCCTAGATTATTTTAAAACTTTCTTTAAGTGAGATTACTAATCCATTTGGTCATATTACTAATCCTAATCATAAAATCACTATTCATAATTTACTATTCATCAAAAATCAAGTTGATCTTATTAGACTCTAAATTTTGTACTGAACATAATTGTAGAAGACCATTTTTCGAAAATCATTACACATTTTTAATTATTTAAGGTTTACACAACCATTTTTAAAATATCCTTTTTCTAAAATTCATCAAAAATATGCATACAATATATATCTGGTCATTTGAAAATTCATAAACATCATCATAAGAAGAAATCCAAATTTTTATTTAAAAAAAAGATTACACAAGGCAATTACGGTCTCGTTACATAACCCCTTATAATACCAGCATAGGACCTAAGAGTAAGGTGTGCTAGGGTGATAGAATTTTGGGGCGGCTCAGTCAACATTTCCCGAGTAGTAATTTCTATCAGTTTGAACTTCTCGCGAAGGCGATTCCGTTCTAGCTTCACATGATGAAGTTCGGCTTGGATTTGGTCCAGAGCAAAGCCCAATGGTGCTACCTCCTTCCCAATCTCTGTTAGATGGGCTTCGATCGGCCCAAGGCTACTAGGTGTGGCCATCAAATCTTCTTTCTATAATAATTAACCAGGATTACTTAAATTTAGAGACAATAATAAAAACATTTTGTTCACGGTGGTCATATTGACCGATGGTCATATAACACTCAAAAACCAATGGTCTCATTTTATTTATAATCATGTTTATCAAATAAAATATTTTTTTTTGAGTATAAAAAATAACACATGAAATTAGGAAACAAGATTTATTCAAAATTTCGGGTCGTTACAATCTTCCCCCCTTAAGAAATTGCGTCCTCGCAATTTTTTTAAATTGGGTTTTGAAATTTCATTGAAAGTCCCACATCGGAAAAAGAGTCAGTAACACCATTACTTTAAAAGAAAGAAAAGGAAGTACAAAGGCCACCCGAGTTAACCCACACTCGGGTTCCATGTAGGAAAACATGGACATGGAGGAAAAAAACAAAGGGTCAGTTCTGAGAGAGAGTGATAGAGAACATGATTAGGAGAAAGTTAACCATGAGAAAATCCCAAACTTATGATGTGTGTAAACGGTCTTTGATTACCTAGTAGGAAACGTAAACCAACAACATTTTTGTTTTACGTTTCTTTTCATAATTTTGAGGATTTCATTTACTACATAGAACAAAAACATAAGAAAATATATCTACCTTCATGTAGAGTTTCACCCTTTAATAAGTTTTTACCAAAACTAATCCTTTCCCCCAAACGATGAGCATTCAAAACTACTTGGTCTCATCAAAACACAAGAATCATCTTCTAGAGAATCACATAATCCATAAAAGATTAACTATCTATTTCTTCTATCTTTAAACATTATCCCAAAACAGAAAGGGTAAGGTTAAACAACTCTTCAAAAAGGAAGAATCCCATAGGAATGGAAACTAATTTTAAATCTTCAATGTTCCATGGTAATACCCAAAGTTCATCATAGACCATTCCATAAATAACAATCCTTAAAATTCCTCGAAATAAACCAAACTAAGATTGAAACCCAAATACAAGAAGGACTTGATAACATAGTCTTCCAAAATAAACTTCATTGTTCATCTCCAAACAACATCAACCACTCCTAACATCTTATAACAAAAATAGCTAACCTAAACATATTTTACCCAAGATAGTTTAATCATTCCCGTAAGTAACCTAATTTACTATAAGTCCAACTTAAATTCATTGATAAATCAAAATATAAATCAACCTTACTCCTCAATGAAAATACCGTAGTAATCTATTTACCTTGATCATATATGGTCCTCAAAATAGTGAACGTCTTCCAAAATAATAATCATCTTTTAATCCCCTAATCATCTCGGTCGTATTAATACGGCAATCATAGCATTTCCTATCACATTGGTTGTTGGGACATGTTCTTCCATTTCCCGCCATTAACTAAGAAAAGAAGCTATAATTAGGGGTTTAAATACATAGCCAATAATCATGCAAAGAAACTTAAAGCATCTAAGGATAACATGTAGAAGTAAAGTATACCCTAACTTGTGATCCCCTAGGTTCCCTTCTAGGTTATCCATGATCATATATTCTTATGTAAACCTTTATTTTATTTTATCTTTGTTCCTTTAACAATGGTTCATACTAAGCTTATGAATTTACCAAAGCATATCCCCCGGGAGTGTCGTAACCAAGAGTGCAGCAAGGCCCGTTGTCGTGTACCAGTTCCCGTTCGAGTCTAGCTCAAAGCGGTGTTTTCGGGTTTTACCCCTATGTACATCTGTGCCAGAGCCACCTCTACCTGCTCGTATCCAGACAGGGATGTATTTGCTTGGAAACCCCTTACTCAATACTCACCAAAATACCAGGAAGATTTCCTATATTAAACTTTTCTATAGGGTTACTCCTAGAGTTTTCATATCCTAATTTCCACAAATAACTAAACCATCCTTTGATACCAACTATAGCATCCCACCTTTTCATCACATAAACTTTCATTACATTTTACAAAACCGAGGATCTTTAAGGTTTAGTGTCTTGGAAACCAGGAACATAATAAATGAAAGAAAAAAAAACATTCTTCTTAAACACTTTAAAGGCTTCTCCTCAAGTTCATCCTAGGTTCATTACTGCATCTCATAACCTGGGAACACACATCAAAATAAAGGGTGAGCAGAAGGCCCAGTAAGGGAAACAAGAGGAACATTTTACATGTGAGCTTGATATACTTCAATAATGACATGAAATGAACTTTAAGGCATGAGAAAGAAATCATGAGGCATTTCATAATAAAAACAACATTTTTCATAACTTGAATATGTGGATACATCATTTAACATAGACAATCATGAACATATCACCAAGGTCCATCCCCAAGGTGTCATTTGAAAATTACCAAGGTTATTCACCAAGGTATCGTGAAAATTGTAATCTCTAGTGGTTACATCATTACCCAATGCATTGGAGCGCTATCAGGGCGCACCCTTAAATTTGCCTTTATTATCATGTGAGCCACATATATCATCATAAAAAATTTCATAAATAACCCACATAGCATAAATAAATGGGTTTCATTTCATAATCACAACGTTTTAAAAACTGCTTTAAATACGTGATCTTTACGTCACTTTAAACCCACGGAAAGGGAAAGAGGGTTTCATGTATGTAAATCCCAGAATTTAAAATAGAACATTTTGATATATATGTGAATACCCCTGTATAAATAAGATCCTTGAGTATTCACTTTATAACATAAAATAATTTTTAGAAAAGAGAGAGAGACACTTTGCGACGAAAATTCTGCAGCATAACGACTATGTTACAAGGTTTTAGAAACATTGAGAAGAGAGGGGACATGGGTCAAACATTCATAAATGACCCATAAAACAGTAGAGGGACAAAATATAAGGGATTTAAGAACATGGTACTGAAATTTGAAAATGTACCATATGAAATGAAGAACATGAAAGGAAGAAAAAAAACAAGATTTCTCTTGTGAAAATTCGGCAGCCTAACGGCGTCACTTAGACTTCAACAAAATTGAATTGACAAGGTCAAATAGGGTCTCTCATCATATGAACATAAGAGTCCAGTATGATAGATATAGAGATCATACCCCAACATAATAGAAAGGAACTTGAAAGAATTGACATGAAAGTAGAACTTCAAAACGAGAAGGGTGAAGAACCACATAAAAATTCGGCAGCCTAACGGCGCCACTTAAAACTTCAAAATACTGAATTGAAGAGATCAAATGGGGTCTCTCATCATATGAACATAAGAGTCCAGTATGATATATATAGAGATCATACCCCAACATAATAGAAAGGAATTTGAAAGAATTGACATGAAAGTAGAACTTCAAAACGAGAAGGGTGAAGAACCACTTAAAAATTCGGCAGCCTAACGGCGCCACTTAAAACTTCAAAATACTGAATTGAAGAGATCAAATGGGGTCTCTCATCATATGAACATAAGAGTCCAGTATGATATATATAGAGATCATACCCCAACATAATAGAAAGGAATTTGAAAGAATTGACATGAAAGTAGAACTTCAAAACGAGAAGGGTGAAGAACCACTTAAAAATTCGGCAGCCTAACGGCGCCACTTAAAACTTCAAAATACTGAATTGAAGAGATCAAATGGGGTCTCTCATCATATGATCATAAAAGATCAGTATGATAAATATAGAGATCATACCCCAACATAATTAAAATGAACTTGAAAGACTTGACATGAAAGTAGAACTTTGAAAAAGAGAAAGGTGAATGAATCCCTTGAAAATCCGGCAGCCTAACGGCGCCAATTAAACATTCTTAAAACGAAATGATGAGAGTAAGAGGGGGTCTTTCATCATATGAACATAAAAAGGGAAGTAATAGGAGTATAAAAGAACATCCTCCAAAATAAGAACATGGATCATAAAAGGAATGACATAAAAGGGATCACTTGAAAAGAAAGAGAGGGGTCGGATCCCTTACCTTAAAATGTAACTCTTAAACCTCAAAGGTTGGGAACTTGAGGGCTTGGGGGCACCTTGGGAGGACTCCTTGGGAGGTAATGAGACCAGAACTTCGTTGGGGAAGAGTGGGGAGTCTAATTGATGAGAGTAGGGCTTGGTATTTATAGGGAAAGTGAGGGGACAAGACATTAATGGCCAAGGGACACCTCACATGTGCTTTTCTCAAACCCATGTGCTCTCCCTTGGCATTTATCATTAAGTTAGGCCACATGGGGCCCCCAAAACAATAATTCATCACCCTTGGCCGGCCAACCCTCAAAAGATCTCATGACATCATCATGACACCATTATGATGTCATTAAACATACCGAAACCCTAAAACTGTATTTTTACTATTCACTAAAAATTCAACCTTCTCAGAATAACCCCAAAATTTCACCTTAACCAAATATCAATGCTCTGATTTCAAAAATGAAATCCATTTTATAAAAATAATTTTCTAAATATTTTTAATTTAATTTTTAAATAAAAACACTATTCATCGAAAATTCACATTTTTCAGAAAAATCCCCAAAAATTACCATAACATAATATCGATGCTCTGAGTTCAAAAATGAAGTCATTTTTATAAAAATAATTTTCTAATTATTTTTAATTAAATTTTTAATTAAAAAACACTATTCACCCCGAAAAAACTAATACTTGAATAATAATTAATGAAACCGTTATTTAACTATTTTATTGAATCACATTACTTAATCAAGGTGCCTAGATTATTTTAAAACTTTCTTTAAGTGAGATTACTAATCCATTTGGTCATATTACTAATCCTAATCATAAAATCACTATTCATAATTTACTATTCATCAAAAATCAAGTTGATCTTATTAGACTCTAAATTTTGTACTGAACATAATTGTAGAAGACCATTTTTCGAAAATCATTACACATTTTTAATTATTTAAGGTTTACACAACCATTTTTAAAATATCCTTTTTCTAAAATTCATCAAAAATATGCATACAATATATATCCGGTCATTTGAAAATTCATAAACATCATCATAAGAAGAAATCCAAATTTTTATTTAAAAAAAAGATTACACAAGGCAATTACGGTCTTGTTACATAACCCCTTATAATACCAGCATAGGACCTAAGAGTAAGGTGTGCTAGGGTGATAGAATTTTGGGGCGGCTCAGTCAACATTGCCCGAGTAGTAATTTCTATCAGTTTGAACTTCTCGCGAAGGCGATTCCGTTCTAGCTTCACATGATGAAGGTCGGCTTGGATTTGGTCCAGAGCAAAGCCCAATGGTGCTACCTCCTTCCCAATCTCTGTTAGATGGGCTTCGATCGGCCCAAGGCTACTAGGTGTGGCCATCAAATCTTCTTTCTATAATAATTAACCAGGATTACTTAAATTTAGAGACAATAATAAAAACATTTTGTTCACGGTGGTCATATTGACCGATGGTCATATAACACTCAAAAACCAATGGTCTCATTTTATTTATAATCATGTTTATCAAATAAAATATTTTTTTTTTGAGTATAAAAAATAACACATGAAATTAGGAAACAAGATTTATTCAAAATTTCGGGTCGTTACAGATCTTCCCTATTTTTTCTTACCTAAAACCTTTCTTTATATCATGGGGAAAAGAAAACATAAAAGGGATGAGCTCAAATTCCCAGAAAGGGTAAACATAGAGAACATAAAACAATCGATAAACATTTGAATGCAAAAACTTGAACATAAAATCTAAACATCAAAATCTTGAGCAAAGACTTGAATCTTGGAAGTACGTACGTCATATATCATAAAGAAACATTAGGAATTATAAAATATCATGGGAATAAAACATGTAATTGTGTAAACCATTAAACACATGATATGATTTCCATATTAGCCAAAGATTTGCTGCCAAGACCATCTTAGTGGACAAAGTCTCTTTCTGAATCGAGCTCACTCCTCGTTCCAGTCCTGTGTTACGGAATCGGTTTAATTTTCCATTCCAGCCATGTATATCTCATGAGATATAAATATTTACCCAATTAATTGGAGGGAGATATAGGTCCCACCCATCTCATAATGAAATTATTCTTACTTTTTCCACAACATAAACTTAAAACATTAATCATAACCCAAAGAATAAAATGGGTTTCATAAACATCATATCATCATCACATAATCCATATAAAATAAATGGAAATTTCATCATAAGAAAATTGAAATCATGTAAATCATAGAGACATTATACTTGAAACATACACATTTGAAATAATTTCATCTTAGATGTATAATGGTTTTGATAAAACACTTGAAATGAATTCTTGAGGAAAAAATCCATTCTTCTTCAAAATCATTTTCTTTTCAAAAAATGGCATATAATTTTAAAATAAAAGGGGTTGTTGAAAATAATCCTGAAAACCTATATAGGAAGCTTTATGAAAATTAGGCATTATGAAACTTTAAAAAACCATTCACGTCGTATAAGATAAAAATAGCATTTTTCTCGTACTTTTGTCTGAAAAGTCAAAAAGTACCTCGTAACGTAAAAAAAGAAATATTCCTTAAATACCATGTAGTAAATGTCAAGAATGGGTAAAAAGGACATTAAACATACATGAAACAATTTTTAGAAAACATGGGCTTGGATGATAAAGATAACCCGAGTAAATACTTACGAATAAACAATCTCAGATAAAAATGAGATTGATAAATTATCCCTTACCTTAGGTCCAATTTTCTTCGTAAGTGTCTGAAATTCCGGTATAATGATTTAAATAATGTCTTTGACTTATTACAGAATCATATTTATTATTATGATATCATATATGGTTCACTTATGACTTTATATTACCCATTCTTATGTAAATTAATGTTAAACTAGCGTTTTGGGTAAAATCATCTTATTTATCTTACGTGTTTGGACTTGTTGTTGTTGATGTTATTATTACTTATATCATTATTTACCTACCTAAAAAATTTAAATCATGATTTATATATCATATAAATTCATTATATATCAAGAATATACAAGCATTTATAATAGTACATAACATATGGAGGTAAGAAATTAAACGCACCGTTCATGGAGACGGTAAGCCGTACGTACGCATGAACGCTACTTTCATTTCTATTTATTATTTTAATGGAATTAAAACATAATGATACATAGGTATATTATAATTCCAGTATAATATCATATATAATATCATTAACCACATCCTTTATACATCCCACATAAGGTATTAACGAATCACATCACTTTGAGGGGGCAGTAGTCCGCACTTCCTCAAATGAGATTATCGTATTTACCTACTATGGAAACTGTAAAGTCTTGATATAATTGGGAAGTAAAGAAGCATAAGGAAATCATAAACATAATATATATTATATATAAATACAGTTCCATCATAATGGCCACCATGAGAGGCGATAGGAGAAAATCGAACAATCATCGTTTCGTGAGGCGTTAGTTTTCCATCACAGAAACATTATGTTCTTCATCCATTAGATGGAGGTGTGTGTAAGTGTAGTTTGAATCCTTCTCAAAAAAACATCCTAGTACATTTAGTATATTGTTGTTGTTACAAAATAAAGGATTAAAAAGAGTTTATGGGTTGGAGAAGTAGAATAAAAGAAAACAACTTAAGAGAAACTGTTACATTTAATTTTGGTAACTTCCTTTGGTTTGAACCAAAAGGACTTCTTGGAGAGTCTTCTGCCTAATTTAAGGCTTCAAGGGGGAGTAGAGGGATGTAGGGATCTTAGTTGGGTAGAGTTTTGACGAGCCAAAAGGCTTTAGAGGTGCGAGGAATTGCATAGAAGTGGTCTCCTTTTATAAGGGAGTGGAGGGGATCTTTAAGAAAGGTGTGAAAACATTATTTTATCATAAACTTATCTTCGGTTTCAAGAGGTCAAAAACACATTAATGTAGAAGATACGATGCCTCATATTCTAAATAAAATCATCCAATAGGAATTTTACAGGTTTTGGAATATATTTTAATCATTTTAATCTTATTTATTTAAATCATTTATTAATGAGGTAAATACTGTATCATTATGGTGTCATAAATAATTTAATTTTTTGATGTCTAAAAATTATAAAAAAAATAACAACATGTAGGAAATAATTTTATATTTCCAATTAATGTTTATAGTCCAAAATATAATTTATATATCCCCTTATAAAAATTAATTACTAAACTATTTATGTTAATTCCAATTTTGACTTTACATTAAATTAATTAATCTAATGTGTCATTGTCTTTCATAAGTGGCTCCATGGGGTCCCAAAACCGACCCAAGTATTCCCATGGTCAGCCAATACTCATCCAATAAGGTTAGAACAAGTGTCAAGGTAATTTTAAATTATTATAATATTCTTTTAACCTTGAATTACCATATTTACCTTTAACCGTAGTAAATAAAAAATACCGTAGTTACTATTGTTAAAGCCCAAAAATAAAAATTAGCTTATTAACATAATTTGGACCCACTGATTCCAAATATTTAATCCATTTTTCCAAATTCAATACACAAAAGTTTCAGAAATTAAATTAAAATTAATCTCCTTGTCGAAAGAAAATGGGTTTTTGTTTAAAACATTGCAAAAGATTGAATTGATTTAACCTACGAATTCAAGGTAAAATCAATGATAATGTCATAAATTATATTAAATGGTAAAAATATATTCTATTTATACTTTAAAACTATTCAATATTATAATTTAACCATATAAATTATTACGATGAAAAAAGTTGTTTTTAATTAAAATATAGCGTGTTTTTACAATTCATTAAAATATGAAAGTTATCAGAAAAATATCAAAACATTATCCAATGTAAATTTTTATATCCTGATTGAAAATAAGAATTTTATTTTGTAAAATTGAACTTATAAACATGTGAAAAACTAGATTTAAAGTGGGTGCGCCATCAAAAGGCGGCAAAACAACATTTTTTTGAAAAATATTTATTTTACCCGAAAACTTTATTTTGTTCTCTTAACACGTTCTAGAAAATGTATAAGATGAATAATAATTTTATAAAATTAAAAATTTTGTTAATACTATTCATAACGGCTAGTTCATAATAATATTATAATAATATATCGTTGTTTAGTAAAACCCAGTATTGCGTACAACACACGCTATCGAGGAAGGTCATGATTGCGTGTAATGCAAGCCAAGTCAGGGTTGCGTGTTGTGCAAGAATCCTTCGTTGATTCATATAACATAATCCAACCATATTTCATTTATACATTGAATATATATATATATACACACACTCAATGTTTCGTAGAATGACTATTATAAAACGAACATGAAATTGTGTGTAACACGATCCAAGAATAGCGTTGCATATATTGCAAGCTAATACGGTGTTGCGTATAGTACAAGCTATACTTGGTGTGTTGTATAATAAAAGACATCAATGAAATTAAAAGAATATTTTTCATAAAATCTTGGGGTGTTACATTTTACCCCCCTTAAAATGAATTTCGCCCTCGAAATTCATCGGGGTTACAAATCGTTTATTACTCGAAAGTTTTTTTAATAGAAACCCACATCGTAAAAAGGAATACCAAAACATGGCTTTAAAAACTAATGTATGAAACGTAATGGTCACCCAAATTAACTAATCACTGGGTTTCCACATATGAGAACATAGGTGATAATATGGATATGGAAGATAATTCTAACCATCATGTTCTGATGGAGAGTGGTAGAGAACATGGCTATGAAAAAGCCAACAATCACAAAGACATAAATTTGTGATGATATAAGGTACCATCTAATTCATCAGATATAAGGGCATTAGGACAACATTTTTGGGTTTCAAGAGCATTTCCCTAAAGTTGAAGAATTTTAATTAGAACAAATACTTACTTTATTTTGGTATAATCTAACTGTTGTTCGTGCTTTGAACAATTTCCACTTCATCTCTTAAAGAAATGAAGTTCAATTTGTTATTCGTGAAGTGTTAACAGATCATGTGATAGAATGATGTGTCATTCCATATGTTTCAAACAAAAGGTTACCAAATGCTATCAAATATACATAAGTCCATCTATGTTGAGGTTAATCGTATATGATTCCAAAAATTATCTTATACTTCATATATCATACCGCTTAATAAAATAAAATCAGTTTCTACTAACCAGGGACTTCTTGTAGGCTAGTGGTAGGTGATAAAGGCGAGTCACACTTCAGTTGTGGGTTCGATTCCCACAGCCTTGTCCGACGCGATGGGCTATCGTCCATCCTGCAGGTTGTCCTTTTCCTAAACCTACATTACTATAACATCCCATCAATAATATCGAAAAAAACTTCTATCCTTAAACAATACTAACTTATGTCTAACGTAATCCATTCCAATCTTTAGGCTTATCCACAATACTGCAGTCCACTCTCATATTATAGTGAAAACGATTACCAGAGATTTCATATAACAAGCATGTTAATACCATCGTTGATCCCCATATATCATAAGATATGTCTTGTGGGTCACATTCCAAACATTCGAAGGCCTTAATCATGTATTCACTTGAAAAATGAATACCCATTGAATCTTAGTGAAAACATGAGTGCTGTCAAAAGTTAACTCTTTCCACATACCAAAACCCCAAAATTCTATATACTCACACCATGATATAACTATTTCCTTATATCAGTCATGAGATCATGAATACTATCAAACATTTCATTTTCTCCTTATCCCTTCATTATGATCATATCATCTTCTTTCCAAAAAATATCTCAATCACTTTCCATGGTTACCAGTACCATAAAATTATTGAAAACCACAATAGACCAATACATAAATATTCCAATATTCCACAATACTATACACAACATTATTTTGGAATCCATTACATAAACACTTAATCATTCCACCACATCGTTTTCATATTCAACATCGCCAATAGTGATCGCATGTGACTTCCCTTTGTCCTTTTCCTTAAGTGGTTGCTCATGTCGATCATCATTAACCCTTGGATTAGGGCATTGATTAACATAATGCCCCATTTCATTACACTTGAAGCATTTAAGGGTTGGTGGTGTTTTATCTACAGTATTTTCTTTATTCACATCATTAGCAACCCTTTTTCCATTACTTCAACACTCAGATGCTTGATGAAATTCTTTTCCACACTTAAAACATTTTCTAGTACCTTTTAGGCAATCTCCACCATGCTTCTTTCCACACTTTGAGCATAAAGAAACATTCATTTTCTTTTCACCATTTTTCTAAGATTTATCCTTGAACCCCATCTTTCATTTCTTGTCAAAACCATGAGATGGATATGTTACACCAACTTCCAGTTCTACCTTGATAGCACAATGCACAATTTATTCATAGCTACTGAACTCTCTTATAGCTAATTCCCTTCGAAGACTTGGTTTTAACCCACTGAAAAATCGATCAACTTTTCTTTCAGGTTGGAGGATAAATCCAGATGAATACCTTGCAAGCCTTGTAAAATTCGCTTCGTATATACCAACAGATTCATCATACTTTTGCTTAAGCTCAAGAAACTCCTTCTCCATCTTTGTTCGAAGAATACAAGGGAAGTACTTATTGAAAAATAAGTTCTTGAACTCGTCCTATTCCATGGACTCAATTTCATATCTTGGCCTCATATTCTTGATAAGATTCCACCATTGATCAGCTTCACCTTCCAGACGATATACTGCTAAGATGACTTTATCATGTTCAGAACATCTGAGAACTGAAAATATCTTTTTAGTGGTACTAATCCATTGTTCAACAACAAGTGTATCAGAAGACCCACTGAAAGAAGGTGGACGTTGCCTCATGAAGTACTCAATTGAATATTGTTCCCTTCTCTGCTCATTTGGATGTCCTGAATGATTCATAGCTTGTGTAAGTATAGAAATAAGATTTTTCACTCCATCTCCCATAAAATTTGCTTGTTCATGAGGACAATCATTGCATCGTCCATTACATTGATCAACACGCTTCCTTCGGGTTCTAACCATCGTCTAAAACCCAAAAATAATAGTGTGAGAGGCAAAAATCATGCTAGGAAAACAACATAATAAAGGGGGATTACCTTAAATATCTAACATCTTAGGTTTAATCTAATATCGTTACCATAATTCTAGGACTATAACCTATACTTATACTTAAACTTAGGGACATCCCTAGACATACCTTAGAAATATCTCTAGGGATCTCACTAAATTTCTCGCATGCTAGTTTCCAAAGGTTGACTAAACCTTTCCTCTGATACCAACTATAGAGACCCGAAGATTTACGTACATGAACATTACATTACCTTTGTGTAATACTTAATACATAACAAAAAACAGACACACAAGCCCCGTAATAGTTTAGTGTTTTTGGAAACTCGGAATAAAATCTTCTAATCTTGGTGAAAGATCTTCAACATCTCCCAATAAAGATCTTACCTTTTTTTTCTTACCTAAAAACTTTCTTTATATCCTAGGGAAATGAAAACATAAAAGGGGTGAGCTCAAATGCTCAGTAAGGGTAATCATAGAGAACATAAAACAATCGATAAACATTTGAATGCAAAAACTTTAACATAAAATCTAAACATAAATATCTTGAGCAAAGACATGAATATTGGAAGTACGTAAGGCATATATCATAAAGAAACATTAAGAATGATAAAATAGCATAGGAATAAAACATGTAATTGTGGCAACAATTAAGCACATGATATGATTTCCATATTATCCAAGGCATTGCTGCCAATACCATCTTAGTGGACAAAGTCCCTTTCTGAATCGAGTTCACTCCTCTTTCCAGTCCTGTGTTACTGAACCGGTTTAATTTTCTGTTCTAGCTATGTCTATCTCATGAGATATAAATCTTTACCCAATGCATTGGAGGGAGATATAGGTCCCACCCATCTCATAATGAAATCATTCTTACTTGTGCTACAACATAAACTTAAAACATTCATCATAAACCAATGAATAAAATGGGTTTCATAAACATCATATCATCATCACATAATCCATATAAAATAAATGGATATTTCATCATAATAAAATTGAAAGCATGTAAATCATAGAGACATTATACTTGAAACATACACATTTGAAATAATTTCATCTTAGATGGAAAATGGTTTTGATAAAACACTTGAAATGAATTCTTGAGGAAAAAATCCTCTCTTCTTCAAAATCATTTCCTTTTCAAAAAATGGCATGTACTTTTAAAAGAAAAGGGTTTGTTGAAAATAATCCTGAAAACTTTTAGAGGGAGATTTATGAAAATGAGGCATTATGAAACCGTAAAAATCCCTTCACACCGTATAAGTTAAAAAGAACATTTTTCTCGTACTTTTGTCGGAAAAGTCAAAAAGTACCTCATAACGTAAAAAAAGAAATATTACTTACATACCATGTAGTAAAATTAAAAAAAGGGTAAAAAGGACATTAAACATAAATGAATCCATTTTTAGAAAACATGGTCTTGGATGATAAAGATAACCACAGTAAATACTTACGAATAAACAATCTCAGATAAAAATGAGATTGATAAATTATCCCTTACCTTAGGTCCAATTTGCTTCGCAAGTGTCCGAAACTCCTATATAATGATTTAAATAATGTCATTGACTTATTACAGAATCATATTAATTGTTATGATATCATATATGGTTCACTTATGACTTTATATTACCCATTATTATGTAAATTAATGTTAAAGTGGCGTTTTGGGTAAAATCTTCTTATTTATCGTACGTGTTTGGACTTGTTGTTGTTGATGTTATTATTACTTATATCATGATTTACTTACCTCCAAATTTTAAATCATGATTTATATATCATATAAATTCATTATATATCCAGAATATACAAGCATTTATAATAGTACATAACATATGGAGGTAAGAAATGAAACGCACCATTCATGGAGACGGTAAGCCATACGTACACATGAATGCTACTTTCATTTCTATTTCTTATTTTAATAGAATTAAAACATAATGATACATAGGTATATTATAATTCCAGTATAATATCATATATAATATCACTAACCACATCCTTTATACATCCCACATAAGGTATTAACGAATCACATCACTTTGAGGGGGCGGTAGTCCGCACTTCCCCAAATGAGATTATCGTATTTACCGACTATGGAAATAGTAAAGGCTTAATATAATTGGGAATTAAAGGAGAATAAGGAAATAATAAACATAATATATATTATATATAAATACAGTGCCATCATAATGGACACCATGAGAGGCGGTAGGAGAAAATCGAACAATCATCATTTCGTGAGGCGTTAGTTTGCCATCACATAAACATTATGTTCTTCATCCATTCGATGGAGGTGTTCGTAAGTGTAGTTTGAATACTTCTCATAACAACATCCTAGTATATTTATGATATTGGTGTTGTTACAAAATAAATTATTAAAAAGAGTTTATGGGTTGGAGAAGTAGAATAAAAGAAAACAACTTAAGAGAAACTGTTACCTTTAATTTTGGTAACTTCCTTTGGTTTGAACCAAAAGAACTTCTTGGAGACTCTTCTTCATAATGTAAGGATTCCAGGGGGAGTATAGGGATGTAGGGAGCTTAGTTGGGTAGAGTTTGGACGAACCAAAAGGCTTGAGAGGTGCGAGGAATTTCATAGAAGTGGTCTCCTTTTATAAGGGAGTGGAGGGGCTCTTTAGGAAAGTGTGAAAACATTATTCTATTATAAACTTATCTTCGGTTTCAAGAGGTCAAAAACACATTAATGTCGAATATAAGATGACTCATATTCGAAATAAAATCATCCAATAGGAATTTGACTGGTTTTGGATGATATTTTAATCATTTTAATCTTATTTATTTAAATCATTTATTAATGAGGTAAATACTGCATCATTATTGTGTCATAAATAATTTAATTTATTTGATGTCTAAAAATTATAAAAAAATAACAAAATATAGGAAATCTTTTTATATTTCCAATTAATATTTATAGTCCAAAATATAATTTATATATCCCCTTATAAAAATTAATTACTAAATGATTTTTGTTAATTCCAATTTTGTCTTTACATTTAATTAATTAATCTAATGTGTCATTGTCTTTCATAAGTGGCTCCATGGGGTCCCAAAATCGACCCAAAGATGCCCATGGTCGGACAATACTCATAAAATATGGTTAGGACAAGTGTCAAGGTAATTTTGAATTATTATAATATTCTTTTAACCTTTAATTACCCTATTTACCTTTAACCGTAATAAATAAAAATTACCGTAGTTACTATTCATAAAGCCAAAAAAATAGCTCATTAACAAAATTTGGACCCACTGATTCCAAATATGGAATCCCTTTTTCCAAATTCAATACACAAAAGTTTCAGAAAATAAATTAAAATTAATCCCGTTGTCGAAAGAAAACGGGTTTTTGTTTAAAACATTGCAAAAGATTGAATTGATTTAACCTACGAATTTAAGGTAAAATCAATGCTAATGACATACATTATATTAAATGGTAAAAATATATTATATTTATACTTTAAAACCATTAAATATTATAATTTAACCATATAAATTATTACAATGAAAAAAGTTGTTTTTAATTAAAATATAGCATGTTTTTACTATTTATTAAAATATGAAAGTTATCAGAAAAATATCAAAACTTTATCCAATGTAAATTTTTATATCCTGATTCAAAAGAAGAATTTTATTTGAACTTATAAAAATGTCAAAAACTAGATTTAAAGTTGGTGCGCCATCAAAAGGCGGAAAAACTGCATTTTTTTGAAAAATATTTATTTTACCCAAAACATTTATTTTGTTCTCTTAACACATTCTAGAAAATGTATAAGATGAATAATAATGTTATAAAATTAAAAATTTAGTTAATACTATTCATAATGGCTAGTTCATAATAATATTATAATAATATATCGTTGTTTAGTAAAACCCGGTATTGCGTACAACACACGCTATCGAGGAAGGTCGCGATTGCGTGCAATGAAAGCCAAGTCAGGGTTGCGTGTTGTGCAAGATCCTTCATTATTTCGTATAACAGAATCCAACCATATTTCATTTATACATTGAATATATATATATATATATACGTACACTAAATGTTGTGTAGAATGACTATTATCAAACGAACATGAAATTGTGTGTAACACGATCCAAGAATAGCGTTGCGTATACTAAAAGCTAATACGGTGTTGCATATAGTACAAGCTATACTTGGTGTACTATATAATAAAATACATCAATGAAATTAAAAGAATATTTTTCATAAAATCTCGGGGTGTTACAATTAATGGGAGAATTCCCGGAGAAGGGAGCTCTCTAGGGCTTGAGAGGATTCCCCAATTTCATTATGCACAACCAAAAAAATGAATTGGGTCACAAAGAAAATAATATAATTGGGTTTATATATTTCCAGGGTGAAAGTAAAATAATTTCAAAACTTCCCTTTATTATTTATTTAACCCCTTCAGAACCAAATATTAAATAATAATAATAATATTATTATTTTATGACATATTCTTAACTTGAAAATTAAATTAAATATATTTAAATCAAATAATATTAAATATTTATTATTTCTCACATGATTATTAAAGTTAGTCCATCATTCCTACAGAATAATTATTGGGCCTTGAATGATGACTATTTATTTTTTTATATAAATATCACGTCATTATTCACCAATAAATAAATAAATATTAGATTCACTAAATAAAAGATAAATATTTATTAAACATTCCACCCACATTATATTCTCTTGAATATCTGGTGAAGAAAAATATGTGATCAAGAAAACATGAACAATTATTAAACCACTTGTAGGAATAATATTTATTCATCTTTTAAAATAATAAATAATAATAATATATTATTTAATTGTGATTCTGGATACACTTAGTGTGTGACCATCTAAGCCTCTTTCTCAGTGATGTTAGGCGAAGCAGCCTAAAGTCTAAGGTTAGAGTATAGAAACCTACCAAGGAACCTAGAGAAAAAGAAGTTAATGTCACAAAAACATAATACCTCATATGGATGCTTACTATTTAATATTATCCCTTTATCATGATATCTCAAATCAAGAAGGTTTCATGATGATGTCATCAACCTATGTGCTTGATATCTTTTTCTTTGAATTCCAAAAATTTGAACTTACATATAGAACACTATGGCCATTGATTTATTTAGGCTATATCATTTCAATCAAAGTTATTGAGATATCAACATCTATTAAAGAATATAAGGGATAAATGTTTTCTTGCATTATTAATTAATCCAATATTACCTGTGACACACCCAACATATCCTACAACTCAAAAAACATCTATCATTACAGTTCTCATCAATACATAAAATTACGTGACTCATAATACTCATAAACAATAATATTAAAGTCTAAGTATCAATACACACATCCATATATAGGAACATCCAATGACACATATAAATGTGGATTTCCTACAAGTGGGTCTTGTTATCATAATATCCTATACTAGATATTACCAAGGATGTAGAACATGAGAAGTTTCCTCAATGTCCTATGAGTCTACACCCTTGATAGCTTGTATCATTTGTATCCCTAAAATGATACCATTTGGCTATAGAACATATATTTAAGAATAGTGTCTTAGCACTTCTGGGTCCTCATCGCAGCGGGGATCTTCTAGGACCTATTTAGTGTGATAACTACTCTTGTGAGATTATCACATACAATGTTATGTAGAAGAAAATTCATGATGTGATAAGAAGTTTATTAATATTCAAAAATAATAATATAGGTAATCATAAAGTATATAGAAGTTAGTTCTAGGGCACCAACTCCAATAGACTCCCACTTACTTTTTTATTGAGCGGGGACCTCTTTAGAAGGGCACCTAGGGTTTCTACATTCCATCTTCTTCTCGGCTGGGAGTTCTCCATCATTGAGTGATCCCGGCCGAGACTTCTTCCAGCCCTGGTGGCACCTTCGGCTCGCTTCGGGAGGGTGGCATGTGCTACGACGGTTGGCTCTCTTCGGGCGACGATGATGGTGGCGAGGTACTGGCGTCGGCGTTCTACTTCTCTAGAAGGTTCTTGGATCCATCATGGCACGACATTGGTTGCTCTCTTCCAGTTCTGATCTATCGAAGCATGATCAGGAAAAAGCTTCCTAGAGAAGCTTCATTTCGAGTGGAATCAAGAAGGAAAAACTTCAGTTTTGTGTGTTTCTTCTACGTTTTCATGGTTGCATTGTGTCATGGTGTTAGTGTGGCCCTTCCCTTTGTCCCTGCTGGTTTCCTCCTCTCCCTCTCCAAATCTAGCTCGATTCGGCCTCCGGTGCATCTTCCCGGTTCTTCATCTTGGATCTGCGACTGCAGTTTCAGAGGGTGGAGTGTGGGATTGTTGAGGCGGGGCTTCAGCGATGTCTGACGTCTTGGTTGCAGTCAATGTTGTAGAGGTTGTTTATGTAGTTGTGCAACGATGGAACCCGATTTCTCATAGTTGGGTTGTTTCTGGTTTCGCGATTCGATCTGATCTGTGTTGCAGCGACGACGTGGGCAAGATGCAACGAGATCCTCAGACATCGGTAATGTTTTTGTGTGTTATTTTGTGGTGATGATTTTGGGGTGAGGTTAACTGATGTGCGTGATTTGGTTTTTGGGATAATGATCCTGCGATGATCTTTTCTGTTGTTCATGGATGTGAGTCTATTCGTGTTTCGGTTTTGGGTGATCTGCATATCTTGGATTCGGATCTACTGTTCGTGATGGATCTGTATATTTTGGGTGAATTTGTGCTTGATGTCTTGAATGTTGGGGATCTTGTGGTTTCTTCTGATCTGCTGGTATGCGGTGTTGACGGATCTAACCCTCGATACTGGTCCTCTCACTTCCTGTGGCTTGGTCATCTCGAACTCTGGTGTGGGCATGTCCGTGGTTTTGTTATGAGGGGATCCGTACCAAGAGAGGTTTTTCTGGTTGAGGGCGGCCTTAATTCCCTCATCGGTGACGTTTTCTTGGTGTGGTGTTGGTCCATCTAGTTTTAGGTGATAACGGCTCAGCTACGTATTCCTTGGATCGTCTTCCGTTTACTTCTGCAGCTACGACGGTGGTGAGAGTCACGCAGAGTGTGGTAGATCTATCCGGGATGTCTTCGATTAAGGGGAAAATGACTCGTGTGAAATTTTTTGGTGATTTTTTATGATGGTTATTGCTTTTTGGTCCTGCAGTTTGCAGTTTGAGGGTCTTGCAACTAGTTCTTCTACAAGGGGCTGCTCCAGATAAGGTTCAGAGCTACAGTTTTTCACCTAGTCATCGCTATCCGGATTTGGATGTTTGAGAGGGTATGGAATTGTCATTGGTACTAGGCCCGTGCATTCATGCGCGGGACTGCTAGCCGAGAAGTGGTGAGAAGGTGGAAGTTGATCTAACTGTTTTCGATGCTAGGTTGAGGATCTTCTTTGTAGTCTTGAATGTGTTGTTTTTTCCTTGAACATTAGAACGTAGAGGCTTGATTGTTGTAAGTCTTTGATGCCATGTTGTGTTCCCCCTCAACCCTTAAAAGGGGGTTTATGATAATAAAAAAAAATTAATTTTCAGTCCAATAGACTCCCACTTACACTAGAGCCAACTTCTAACAACCTTCAGACTTCTAGCTCTCATATGATATTCATGCTTCTGTAGAGATATGCCTTTAGTTAAGGGGTCTACCAATTTATATTCTGTGGGTAATATTCTTACTAAAACTTCACCCCTATGATAAAAATACCTCAAGATGTGAAACTTGTAGAGTATTTGTTTTTTCCTTTGGCATGACTTTGGATCTTTTGCAAGAGCCACTGCTGTGGTATTATCACAATATAATGTGATTAGGTATTTACTGATAGGCACAAATTCAATCTCCTAGAAAGTGTTACACATCCAAAAAACTTCCTTGACTACATTAGAAGCCTCTATATACTCATAATCCATTGTAGAATCAACAACAAATAGATTCTTTGAACTATTCCAGCTCACAACTCCTCCATTGAGATAGAAAATATATCCTGACTATGAATTAAGATCATTCTAATCTATCTAAAAACTAGCATCACTATAACCCCTGACGACCATCCCCTCACCTCCTCCACACACTAGGAACATATCCTTAGTTCTTCTGAGATACTTAAGGATAACCTTAAAAGAAGAACAATGTTGTTATCTGGGATCTGTTTGATATCTTCCTACCATGCTCAATGCATAGTCAACATCAATTCTAGTACATAACATGGAATACATGATTGATTATATCACTGAAGCGCATGGGATCTTTCTCATTCTCTATTTCTCCTATTGTGTTTTAGGACACATTTTATTAGAAATATGTAAACCATGTGACACTAGAACTAATAATATCTTGGATTGTTCCATATTAAATATCTTTAGAATCTGGTCAATATATGTACATTGACTTAGTTCAACCAGCCTATTGGATCTATCAAAAATGATCTTTATCCATAGAATATATGCTGCTTCACCTAATTCCTTCATGGAGAAACACTTGTTTAACTAGTCCTTAATCGACTGTAAGACTGGTATGTCATTACCAATGATTAATATGCCATCAATATATACTACCAGGATAATGACCACATTTCCACTAAACCTATTGTAAAACATTTCTCACATTCATTCTTAATGTATCAAAATTCTTTTATGGCTTCATTGAATCTAATTTTCCATGACATGACTACTTTCTTCAATCCATAAATGGATATCAGCTACTTTCAAATCCTTTAAGCATCATCTGGATTTACAAAACCTTTTGTTTGTGTTATATATAAATCTTCCAAAAGGTTCCCATTAAGGAATGCAGTTTTGATATTCATATTTTGAATATCATAATCATGGTAATCTATTAGAGCAAGTAGAATTATAATGGATTTAAATATGGGAACTGGTGAAAAGTTTTCATCGCAGTCAATTAATTTACACTATTTAAACCCTTTATCCACTAGACTTGATTTATAGGTATTTACTATACCTTCAATGTACATTTACCTCTTTAATACCCATTTACATCCAATGAGATTTACATCAACCAACACATCAAAAAAAACCCAAAAAATGGTTATAATCCATGGAATCCATTTCATAATTCATGTATTCTTTCTATCTCACAACTTCTAATATCTCTACTACCTATTTTTTAGGATATAGGTTCACCATTATTAACCAATAATGATTCAACATCTTTGGTGACTATAAAAACATATCTTTCTGGTTCTCTTACCTCTCATGTACTCCTAAGCAGTACTTTTGTTTTAGGAACTACTTCTTCCATGATAACCCATAGAACTTATTCCTACTCCAAATATTGTGTATATTTAGCATGAAATCATCAAATTAAATCTTAATCCCAACATCCTTTTTGAGGATGTTCTCCCTCTCAATAAATACTACCTGTTTGGTGAAAGTCAATTTCTTGTCTAAGTGGTTGATCGGTAGTATCCCTTCATTTCCTTGGGATATCCTATAAAGATACACTTTTTTCCACAAGGTGCTAGTTTTTTCATGATAAGGCCTTAAAAAATTCCTCAAAACCCTATACATGATTATGTGAAAAAACAAGTTTCTTTCCACTCCATAACTCGAAGGGAATTCTATTTTTCGCTTTAGTTTGAACTCAGTTTAATGTGTATACTAAATTTTGTAATGCATATATCCAAAATGATATTGGAAGATCCTCATGAATCATCATAGACCCTACCATGTCTAATAAGGTAATGTTCCTCCTTTCACTAACAGCATTCCATTGTGGTGTGTAAGGTGGAGTGAGTTGAGATAGAATCCCAAACTCCATTAAAAAGTTGATGATCTCTTGGTTATGATATTCACCACCTCGATCCGATAAAATATACTTTATATTATTTCTAATTTGATTATTTACAAAATTCTCCAATTCATGAATTTCTCAACAGACTCAGACTTATACCTCTTCAAGTAGACATAACCATATATACTCAAGTCACCAGTAAAAGTTATAAAGTAATAATATCCACCTCTAGCTTCTACTAGTAATGGTACACACACATCAGTGTATACCAATCCTAGAAGTTCTGTGGCCCTTTCACTATATCCACCTAATGGTTGTTTGATAATTTTTACTTATAAACAAGCATGAAATATTTTAAGTGGTTTTAGCTCAAAAGTGTCTAAATAACCATCTTAATAGAGCTTTTCAAATGCTTCTCATTTACATGGCCAAGATGGTGAAACAAAGCTGGGTGTTATATGATTCATGTAAATATGATTCTTTATCAATTAACAATACTTGTTTTTCTTAGTTTAATACATAAATACAATTATTTAAATGTTCCATACCATAACATATGTTTCCTTTGTAAAATAAAAAACTTTTATTTTCAAACATAAAAACTAACACATATGCATCAAGGCATTATACAGAAATTATGTTCATAGTAACCGTAGGTACATAATAAAAATATTTTAAAACTAAAATCATTCCTATTGGAAATGAAAGGTGGTAGTCACCAATGGATAAAGCAGCCATCCTGACACCATTATCACCTATATGATCCACCTCTCCTCTAAAAGTATTTTGGAATCTACTTGGTTCCTATAGTTGGATAGTATATGATAACCAAAGTATATATCTAATACCAAACTTGTATATATTAAAATAATACAATCAATAATGAACTCAAATATATCATCCCCTTACTTATGGGTGTAGTTCCTCTTCTAGTGGCCTGACTTTCCACATGAAAAATATACAACCTTCTTTTCCTTTCCCCATCTTTGGATCTTCCACTTCCTTTAAGGATGATGCTCGGGAGCTTTACACTTGTTATGAGACTTGTTCCCCTTTTAATTGTTCTTACTTTTCTTATTCACCATAAAGAATGAAGGATTATCACACCCTATGTCCTTATCCAATTGGATAATCAATGTAATAATTTCTGAAAGACTCTTCTCATTATTGATCATATTGTAATTAAAAATAAAACTAGAGAAGATATTGGGAAGTGAAGAATGTATGATATTTTTACGCAATTTATATTAAAATTTAATCCCTAATATGTCTAAGAATTCAATGTATCCTGCAATATTGACTACATGAGGCCAAACATAGTTGTAAAAAAAATTATAAATCTTATACCTCTCTTGTATCACATTCTCTTGATAGATATCCGAAATGGGAGACATCATACTATACGCATCCATGTACCTATGTTGCTTAAAAATCTCACTGGAAATGGATGATAGCACGAAACATTTAACATATATGGAATCATTCAAATGTTTATCATATATAAATAACTCTTCATCACTTGCCTAATTACTATTCCCATTAGGAATATGTTCTTCCATCCTATACAATTTCTTTTCATGGTGAAGGATAACACATAGATTTCAATTCCACTATTGGAAATATGTAATGGTGAGAAGGTTATCCTTCTCAAGTATGGATCATAATGATATGTTTGATTTCATTTTGTTGTTGTTTCTACCAATAATATGAGTAAATATTTTAGTAATTTATTGGATAAATTTATAAAAATAAATAAATATTATATTTATTAATCTCTCACTATTTTTATCAAATTCCAATATCCCTCAACATTGGATTTAGAATACCCTATTTCTTGGACATTCAAGTGGTAAGGATCCATATCCCCCTTCTCATTACCCTAACTTTGGTTGGTCAAGAAACTTGAATCGTTTTATGTAGGAATTACAAATTCTAACAATATTAACTCACAGTTCCTTGATCTGTTGAGTGGACACCCCAATCTTGAAATCCTTAAATTGGATTTTCTCAACCCTTTCCTCTTAGTTACACCATGTCCTACTTTAGAAAGCATCCCTTGATGTGAACTATGTTAAGTCAACCAAAACATTTATGTTATAATTCCTAAATAATTCAAATAAATCCAACATTAGCTGGTCAAGAACTTTGATCAATGGTTTTATTTTAACTGAGGTAGTGGAAGGCTATACCGACTTAATATTTATTATTGAGGTATTTTATCCATTTATACATAAATTTCCAATTATTATCTTTATCATATGCTTTAAAATATTAAGTGGATTTGATTAAATGATTAACCATGTATTAAATAATATTTAGACATAATCCAATTTATTTTAGTTCTATCTTGCTTGCTTGTTAATTTTAATAATTCATGTGATCACAACAAAACATTCATAATGAAATAAAAAGAAACTTGAAAGAAATAAAATAATTGAGATGTATGACCATGACCTTTTAACAATTGTTAGTTTATATAGAGGATGATAAACTAACCATTGAACTAGGGACAAATAACCTTGAACCAATTAAGGTTTGTGTTATAGCTTTCCACATATCCACCTATGTGTCTCTCTTAGATTGGTTTCTCCTCAGCTCCAAACTTGAACCACCTCCACTAGCTTTGGAGATCCATATATTACATATTATTTTAATCACATGAAGATGAGTGAAAAAGGGGGTTTACATAAAAGAAAGCATGGGAATATGTGACCTTATATAATAAGTGGAGAGAAGGCATGCATGCCAACAATTTAATTTAACAATAAATTAAATGAAACTAATCACATACAAAGCTATGGTCTATGCTTATGATCAACCAAATGCATGCAATAAATTATGAATTTAATAAAACTATCATTACATTCTTAATCATTCCTATATAAGATAATTTACGCTCAAATGAATTATTTATCAACATTAATTAGTCAATTATTTTATCTAAATTCTCATATGAATTTCCTTGAGATTAGTATCCTTCCTAATTTTAAACAAATTAAACAAATTTATTTAAAAATAAATGTGTATATAAAATTACCTTAGAGGAAACATGGTTAATACCTATCCGAATCTACCCAACATATATTATACCCTTACACAATTTTTTCTTTGTGACATATAACATACATGACTTATCACGTACTTTCATGACATGTAGTATCAATTTAATGATTAAATGAATTGCATGATTTTTCTATAATGTTTCATTATTTAATGAACGTAGAGTAAATATTGTATTATTACCCATACATGATATGAATATTTAAACAATACACATATATTAATTAAACACAGACACAGACACACACACATATTTTAAAACCTATCACATGGCATGTAATATCAACTTAATAACCAAATGTAATCACATGTTGTTATTTTTTTATAGAATACAATAAATAAATATTAAATTTTCATAATTTGGTATAAGTACATGACATGTATAGGTGAGATACATGACATGTACATCTCTCACTATGTATCTAAGGCACATACCTTGGGACTTTGCGTGTAAATCGTAACTCCTAAAATCAGAGTACATGAAGTGTATAAGAAATTACGTGGTGTGTGTTCTACGATTTACATGATCTCTAGTAAGGTAGTCCGTGTATGGTAATACACAACCCATATATGACTGAAAGGGACTACACACCATATTTGTGGTCTATATGGTTTGTACTCTAGCTAACCGTGTGCCACCCTAGCCTGGTCAACACACAGTGTAAGAAATAAATACACTACATGTCATCAAAGCACAAGGTTTGAATTAATTTCTCTATTAATTAATGATGTATTTAACAAATTAAATGGTGTGTAACTCCAGTTACAAGGTGTTTACTTTTTTGTCATCTAGCCAAAATTCTTGGAACCTCCAGACGAGTTCTTTGATTTTATTTTGTTCATAAAATTAATCGTATTTATTAGATCTTTGAGAAACCATAGAGGAAGAAGAAAATATCAAAATTAATATTAAAAGAAATATTAAAATTGATATAAAAACTAAATGAGAAATGCATAAATCAATCTAAAATATTTAAATAATGATGAATAATAATATGACCGCTCGGATACCACTTATATGTTCTGAGCGTAGTGGAAGTGTGCGATGGGTCATGCCCACCTTTTCTTTTTTGTCATGATTGATGATAAATTTGATATATAAATGATGATAAATGTGGTGATCAATGGAATTGAATCAAATAAAACAAATAATGAAAATTATGCCTAATCCAGATGGAGGATCATCAAATATTGTTTATAATTAATTTAATTAATAAAAGAATTACCTTATTTAAATTATTTCTTCATTGATAGATATATCTAGAAAAATTTATTGCACTATCGTTGTGTTGTAGGAATTAATAGAATATTACCTCTATCAGTGTTCCATAAGTGTTCCAAAAATCTATGAACATCGTCGTAGGATATTCGAGTGCCAACATGACAGATCCTATCACTTGCGTCGTCCACCTTTGATTTCTATGAGAATCACTTGTAAAGAATTCTCCTTAATGTTTCTCGACTAGAGAGTAGGAGGTGGAGGAAGGTATCTCTCCATTATTGGGAGTGTTCTTGGAGAAGAGACCTCTCTAGGGATTGAGTGGATTCTCCAAATTGGTTGTGCGCAACCAAAAAAATGAATTGGCTTAGTAAGAAAATAATATAATTGGGTTTATATATCGCTACTGTTAAAATAAAAAAATTATAATAGTGAACTTTACTATTTATTTAATCCTTGAAGAACCCCCTGTCATATAATAATAATATTATTATTTCTCAACATATGATTAACTTGAAAATTAAATAAAATATTATTTAATTAAAAAATATTAAATATTTCTTATTTCCCTGCAGACTGTTAAACTCAGTCCTCCATTCCTGCACAATATTTATGAAGACTTGAATAATAATTATTTATTTATAAAATAAATATCACCGCATTATTCTCCAATAAATAAATAAATATTAATTTCACTAAATATCAAATAATTATTTATTTAATACTCCACTCACATTATAGTTTCTTGAATAACTGGTGACAAATATATGAGATCAAGAAAATATGAATAATTATTAAACCATGCATGGGAATAATATTTATTCAATTTTTAAATAATAAATAATAATATATTATTTAACTTAGATTTTGGATATATTTGGTGTGTGACCCTCTAGGCCTCTTTCTTAGTGGAATTTGGTGAAACAACCTAAATTCCATGGATAGTGTCTAGCAACACCACAAGGAACCCATAGAGAAATAAGTTAATGAAAAAATGACATAATACCTCATATGGATTCTTACTGTGTAATATAACCCCGTTATCATGATATCTCAAATCAAGAAGCTTGCAAGTTGGTCTCATCAACCTATGTGCTTGATGCATCTTTCTTTGACTTCATGGAATTTTAACTTTCCAACAGAACACCAAGTCCATGGATTTATTTAAGCTATATAATTTCCATCAAAGGGCCTGAGATATTAACTACCATTAAATAACATAAGGGAGAAATCCGTTATCCCATTATTCATTAATTCTATACATCTCGTGATGCACCCAATGTATCCCACCTCACCTCAAACATCTGTTGTCAGAGTTTTCATCAATACATCAAAGTGCGTGACTCATAATACTCATTAATAACAATCTTAAAGTCTAAAAATCAATAAAAACATTCTTAGATAGGAACATCCAATGAAACATATAAATATTGATTTCCAACTGGCGGGTATTATTCTTATAATATCCAACACTAGATATTTATAATGGAGTACACCATGTGAAGGTGGATCAACGTATTATGAGTCTCCACCCTTGATAGCCTATATAATTTGTGTTACTAAAATTATATCATAAAGATATAGAATATATAATTAAGAATAGTGTTGTTGCACTTCTGGGATCTCATCATAATGGGGAACTGCTATGACCTTTTATTGCAAAAACTACTATTGGGACATTATCACATACTATGTTATGCATAAGAATAATCATGGTATGATAAGAAGTTTATTAATATTAAAAAATATGAAAAGAAGTTATCATAAATTATATAGAATTTGGTTCTAGGGAACCAACTCTAACACATATAAGGATTTACAAAACAGCAACATTTAACACTCAGTATAAAGAGTTCTCACTTCCAAAAATGAGAAATAACAATGAAAGATTAAAAATGTAGCAGAAAGTTGCAAGTCGAAACTAACAGAAGAGAGGAAATATCTAGGAGAAAGAATGAGAATGAAGTATAGCTCAAGGAGAGTCTTTAGAAACCCAACAAGATTGATCTTTGATAGCATAGCTATAGAAAACATGAATCTTCTTCTTCTTTATCTTAGCACAAAGAACCATTATAGAAATATTTAAGAGAGAGATGTAGTTTTTTATTCCTTCTATTATTGTTACTTATATTTTTTTATTCTTGTGCAAATACTATGGAATATATTCTCACTTACTATTACACAATAATATATCCCATAAAATCTTATCTAGGAGTGAGAATCTAGATTTTCTTTTCTGAAAAATACTTTAATAAAAAGTACCGAGTAAAAAATTAATCTGTACTATTTTTTTATCGGTACATGAAAACTTTTTGGAAATTGATTTTACCAAAAATAAATAGTCCAATATTTAAAAAACCAAAAAAATTATTAATTCCCACTTAATGTACACCAATGTTAATTAATAATGAATTTAAAGAACCACATAGTCGATTCTAGATCACCACATAGCCAAATTCCGAATATTTGAATTCATGCAGACAAATTGATCCATGAATTCATTATTGACATAGTCATTTTTCTCATGAAGATGAATTTCACTGGCTGACTAAAAACACATAGTCTATTAGAACAACATATCCAAATATTCCGTGGATCTAAACCACATAGCTGATTACTCTATGTAGCCGATACACATAACCATTTTATCGATGTAGCTATTTCTCACATAGTCAATTAATCTACATAGATAATTTTAACATTTTTATATTATATAGATTTTTTACATTTCAATCTATTTCATGTAGATGATTTACATATGACAGAGCTAAAAATCCATGCAGCCAAAGTACTCACATTGTAGAATTTTTAGACTTGGAAAAATGTCAAAAAACATTCAAAATTGTTGAATTAGAACGCAATGAACTTAAATAAAAAAAACTGATAATAAAAAAAAAAAAATATAATTAGAAACATATGAATGGTTTTTGAGATCATAAAAACATAAATTTCATGAGATATGTTGGAACAACATTAATAGTCTAACAATCACTTGAAATATGCAACCTGAAAAAATTAGTGGTGTTTGATATGTTTTTGAAAATGAACCAAAATCCAAAAAGAACATTACATGATGTATTTGAAATTAGTTTTCAATGATAAATTTGGAAGCATTTATATAGAAGTGTGTATCACAAGCATGGTAATTGTTATGATCCTTTTTCTATAAGTGTTGTTGAATACAATCTTGGTTATAACCTATAATCGAATTTTGAAAATAACTTGTGTTGATCCAATGTTTATTTTGGATTTTTTGTTTTTGTATCTATAAAAGGATTAGTATACCAATTTTTAATGTTGTTACTATTTTCTATATTATAGTTTTTCCCCTAAAACCAACTTATTTAGTACCTGATTACATGTTTTTCTTAAATAAAGATGCTTTATTATCACATATTGATTATTCTTCTTCATGATTTTTTTGTGACTACGTCTATAGAATATATGTCACACTGAAAGGTTATAGTAGTTCCCTACTATAATGAGAAACTAGAGGTTCCATGTCATTATTATTGAATCTGGATATATGGTTGGATGATATTGTCTGATAGGACATAGGGGATACATGCTATTAGTTGTAAGATTCTCATAATACATTGAGAAACCTTCTCATGGTTTTCAGCCTTGGTAATCTTCAACATAGGAGGTTATGAGAATAGAATTCTTAAATAGGAAATCCACATTTATTTGTTTCATTGAATATTTCTTTATATGGAAATATGTATTGAACCATATACTTTAAGATTATCATTAATGGATAAGGTGAGAAAGAATTTATCCCTTCTATACTATAATGGAAGTTGATTTCTTTATCCCTTTGATGGAATAGAACTTCCTGCATAAATCCATGTCCATGGTATTCAGTGGGTGAGTTCATTTTCAGGAAGTCAAAGAAAAATAAATAAAGTATATAGGTTGATGGAATTGGTATACAACCTTCTTGATTAGATATATCACAATAAAATGATTATATTACATGGTAAACATTTTTAAGATGTTGGATTTAATTGTGATATAAAATTATTTCTCTATGGAATCCTTGGCGTGTTGCTAGATGATAATCTTGGAATTTAGATTTTTATGAATAATTCCACTGATAAATAAGCCAAGAGATTCACATAGTAAGTGTATCCACAATCTCAGTTAAATTCAACTAATTAATTTAATAAGTAATAATAAATAATATTTTTTCAGGTTTGTTTGATTGCCATAATTTAATCACAAGTTATTCAGAAGAATAAAGCAAGTTAAATAATAAATAATAAATATTAGTTTTCAAATTTGGTGAATATAATTTTTATTATATTTATATTAGAAACAATGTAGTGACATTTATTTAATTAAATAGTCATTATTCATGGATAGATAAATATTAAAAATGGAAAGAGAACTAATTTAAATGGTCCAATTAGAAATAATGGATATTTATTAATATTATTAACATGTTTAACATGTCAAGAAATTAATAATAATATTATTATTAATGGACATGATCTCAATTAGAAATATTATAAATGGTTAAGGGCTTGTGTGCTATTTTCCTACCCTAAACCTACTATAATAAATATCTAATTATATTTACTTATATCTAAATATATCACTTTCTTAAAGTGATTTTTTGGGTTTGCACAATGGATAAGAGATAAATCTAGAGATATTTCAAGAGAGATATATCCATAGAGATATCTCAAGATATATATATATATATATATATAGACATATATATCTAGATATATATGTAGATAGATATATCTAGAGATATATCTAGAGTTCTATATATATATATATTTCACCTCTCTTATTTATTTCAGAGAGAACTAAGAGTTATCCCTCTTCGAGAATAAAATTTCTATGATCAACCTTGAACAATGAATGCAATTAGGATCAACCATTCTAGAACCCGAAAATTCAATGGTGTAGATTAGAGTTTGTGGTGCACATGTGGATCACCACTAGAGGGATTCTGTACTTGAATCCTATAGCGCAGTGATGGTGCAATGAAATATATTCCATTTAACCATAAATGAAATAATAATTAAAATTTTAGTTAATTCATTATTTTCTTATAAATTATTTATAAATTACATGTGAATATCCTCTTCCTCTAGTTCCAAAATATCAATATAGTCCATTAATCTACTCTTTTCATTGGATATTATCTCATGATCATGTAATGAAATTACTACACTTTATTTAAGAATAAAATGTGAGCTTTTCATACCTTAAAGGATAATTTCATTGCACCAGGAACCTATACATGGTATCATAAGGGTCACATGTTTAATTTATAATTATTTATAATTAGTTGATTATTTTCATGCGTTTGCATTTTATATTACTTAAAATTATTATTTTTAAAAATCCAACATAGTCATATCTTATTTTCAACATTCTTGATAAAATAATAATTAATTAATTAATTAATAAAAATTAAGATTCATCTGGATAATACATGGGTTGTCCCAAGAGTGCCATGTATTAGATACATGACACCGTGACTGACATGTCGTGGACATGGGTAGAATACAAGTACACACCATGTAAAATATTATATGTAGTGTACTATTCTATTGGTATTATTCTTGATTTTGTTTTGCAAAAATAAGAATTAACTGTATAATTAAACCTATTGATCATGTGCTCAGTGTGTCGTTAATTCAACAATACATGCCATGTCATAGGATTAAAAATTATATATTAAATTAATTTCCATGTCAAAATTTCAATGAACACACAAGGTTTCCTCCAAATACACTTGTGTAAATATGAAGGTAATTTAAGGATTCTTGGATGGAATTAAGATAAATTGAATTAATTAGATTAATTTATGGCATGTTATCTTAATTAAATAATGAATCGAAGTAATTTATAATAATATTACAAATGTATGATCATTACTTGATGTGTGGTAGATCAAGAGATTAGAATAGCCCTTGTGTGTGATTGGTTTGTTTTAATTTATTATGGTTAAATTATTATTGATGGACTACATTTCATCCCCTCCTCCTTATTATATAAGGGCCCACGTGATCATGGTTTCTTTTATGTAAAACCCCTTTTTTCAAATCCATTGGATCCCCTAACCTACATGTGAGTAAAATGTTATGTAAGGATAGATATCCTAAGTGAGTGGAGAAGGTCTGGGTCAAGGATTCAATGTTATAACAATCAAGGTGATATATAGGAACCAAAGGAGGAATGCTACAACACAAACCAAGTTTTGTTCAAGGTGTTTTCCTCCAAGTGTTGAGGGTTGATTTATCATTCTCTATATAAAAGAACCACTAGAAAAATATCCCAATTATGCCACTTATATTTTCTTTTTGTTAGTTGCATGGATACTTATTTATGTTTATGAATACTGCGTGAACACCTAATAAATAAATTAACAAGCATGTAAGATAGAATAAAATATAATATGATTAGGCATAAATATTTTATTAGACACGGTTAATCACTTAAGTAAAATATAATTAATATGAAAAAGGAAATTAACAGGATACACATGGGTTTTACAATAAGGATAAAAACCCATCAATTAAAAGATTATGTTAGCTTAGCCTTCTACAACTTAAGTTAGAATAAATCTCATAGTTAAAAGTTCTTGACCAAAATAAGTTGGGGTGCTTTCAATGACCATGTAAATTTTAGATTGATGTTTTGGGATAACTTAACTTAGTTTACATCAAGGGATGACTGCTCGAGTAGGACTTGGTGTAACTAAGAAGAAAAGGTTAAAATAATCCTAATAATAGATTTTAGGATTAGGGAGTCCACAAAATAGATCAATGAACTTCTAGCTAATGTAGTTGTATGGTTACACTTACCTAAAAACCTTCAAATATATTTTTAGGCCCAAGTATGGGTTATGAAAGGGGAATATAGATCTTTAATACAAGAACATCTAAGTGAAAAAATACTACGAAAACGATGTTGATGGATATTATGTCTCCAAAAAATAGTGAGCAATTAATAATGAATTTAATAAAATTTAAATTTATTAATCTATTTTTTCAATCCAAACAAGTAATAATTATATGTTCTTAATTTGTAGAAAATGTAAAATCAAACAACATCAAAATATCACTATGATCCATACTAGATAAGGATAACCTTCTCAGCGATATGAATTTATAGAATTTGTATAGGTGCTTGTGTGTTATACTCTAATAAAAACAGAAATTATACATGTTAAAAACCCCGCTTCATGAGTCACTTACTAAGGTGGATAGTGAGGAAGTGGTATATTTCTATCTAAAGAATGTGGATGATGGGGTGGATATAAAATTTTTTATATTATTTTCCATTTCTAACGATATTATAAATAAATATAAGGATATGGTTACATAAAATATAGTTCTCACCTTCACAATCTCTATTAAGAGAAGGAATGATTAGAGTGATATGAGATCTCTAATGCACTGTTCACATGAAATCATGAAGTGTCAATGCATGTTTTGGAATATTTAGTCAAGATGTTTGGATAAATTGAGTAACTAGACATCTTGGGTATTTATATCCCTGATGAGATATGCATACATCTCAATATTTACCCACTACCCAAAAACTTCTCTAGTTTTATTATGAATTATAATTTGAGAAATAATGTGAAAATACTATCATAAATTATTAATATTATCTTCCATGTTGATAAATACATGGGGTATGACAAACCTACTATCCTTTTGGTGATTGATAAGAATAGGAACAAGGTAAAGAAACCCAAGACTCATCCCAAGTATAAGGCACCAGAGCACCACCTCTCTAAGAAGTATAAGACCCAGAGGAAATGAAAGGAACATGATGCAATATGTTTTACATGTGGCCAATAGGTCCATTAGAAGAGGAATTGCATCTAACCAAATAATAAAGGGGAATATTTAAGTGTATTAGTTATCGAGTCTAATATTTCTATATTTACAAGTTGGGTATTATATATTTCATGTGGTTCTCACATTTACTTCCAAATATAGGATCCAAATAAATTTCAGAAAGTTGAAAGAGGTGAGGTGGATCTACATGATACCAAGGATGGATTCTCTTTCCATTTGTGGCTAATATATCACATTTCCAACATGATTGGTTCTAGTTTTATAGAACTTATATTAAGTTCCTAGTGTTACCAAGAACATTATTTTTGTTTATTATTTAGATATGGATGGATTTATTATCAACTATGGAAATAAATGTTTTTACTTTTTCAAATATATCATATATTATGGTATGAAATAATTTAATAATTGTTTTTATGTATTGAATTATGAAAACCAAATATTGTAAATTGATAATGAAACTAATATGCATGACTCATATGACACCATGTTGTGGAATAATCATCTTCATTGCATAAATGGGAAGTGTTTGAAAAATCTACTTAAAGATGGTTATTCAAAATATTTTGGAATAAATCCACTTGAAAAATGATGATCCTGTTTAAAAGTAAAGATGACCAAACCACGATTCAATGGTTAAGATGAAAGGTCCAAAAATCTTCTAGAATTGGTACACATCGATGTGCGTAGACCTTTTAAAGTAGAAGATATAGGTGGATTATCATGATTTATTACTTCTACCAAGGACTTGAGTAGGTATTGATATATATACTTAATGAGGTATAAGTATGAATACTGTAATAAGTTTAAAGAACTCAAGAATGAGTTTTAGAATAATATTGGTAATAAGATAAAGAATCATCGATTAGATAAAGGTGGAGAATATATTAAATATGACATTATTAAATTTCTATGGGAGTGTGGTATTTTATCTCAACTCACTCCACCTTATACACTATAGTGGAATAGTGTTAGTGAAAGGAGGAACCATACCTTGTTAGAAATAGTAAGGTTGATGTTAGGTCCACAAGGCTGAATACCCTAGAGGGGGGGGGGGGGGTGAATCAGGGTATGACTAATTTAAAATTAAAGCCTGTTCTGATCTTGTTTTTCTATTAAGGAAAATATTATTCTCTCTCTTTCCCGTTGCATAATATAAAAAGAAAGTTAAGCATGCACAGGACACAACAATTTTTACTTGGTTCACCCTCATTGGGCTACGTCCAAGGAGCATACACCGGCAATGTGCCGATGTACCAAATACACTATAAGCAAACTGATGTTTACAAGGTTCAGGATAGATCACTTCTATCCCCAGGCTCACTGCCTTTACAATGCTTAGGGTCAACTCACTACTTTCCCAAGGGTCACTCCCTGTTTCTCTCGCTCTGGATCACTGCCGGTGGAGAGGGTCAACTTCTTCCTATTCCTTTGCTCGCTGCTCTAGAAAGGAGCCACTCATAGTTTATATACATGTAGGTTTCTTCATTATCACAAGTGAATGAATCCTCTATTGTAAGTAGATGCTCTGTTGAGGTCCAACTTTCACCCGTAGATGAATCTCTCTTTGCACCGAAGGTATCGGGTAATCTTCCAGCTTTCATGCAGCCCTGAATCACTACCGTGAATCAAACATACCTGGCACAATTCTCTAAGCCGGTGCGCAAGTATCGTCGTGCAATTCCACCTCAACAACTTGCGCGACACATGCTTCTACAACTCCAAACTTGCGTGAATCACACCCTTTTACGAACAAACCAATATTGGAGAGCAACCAACAACTTTTGCGCTTCTTCAAAACTGGCATGAAAGTTCACCTAAAAAACTTGCGTGACACCCCCTTCTTCAACTCAAGACTTGGGAGACTCACTTCCTTCCTTGCCCAAACCACCTTAGGTGCGCAACTTCTACTTGCGCAACCACACACCACTTGTGCGACCACCACAACTGCGCTACATGAGCTCTGATTTTTCTAATTGTTGAACTCTTCTTTGAATGATGAGGGGTCAAAATATATTTATAGGAATTTGGACACCCTAAGCAATGGCGTGCAAGTCTCCCCTCAGCACGCAAGTTTCGGCGTGCAAGTCTCTGCCGCGCAAGTCACATGTGCGACCAACCCTAAAACTTGGGCTCCCCTTTTCCCTTTGCCATATTTTGATGTTATCATCTTGAAAAAAATATTCCACTCATGTTTCATCTCCTTCACTTCAACGACGTGCAATTGCATTTGCCAAAACCACTTTTCTCCATTTTTCTATTTTTAGGCCCAAAAATTTGGCAAACACTGGAAAACGACACCACCTTGTATCTGTGTTTTTTGTACAGCCTCCAGATCATCCATTCTTTTGTCAACCTTATTGAATAAAACAAGGATCGTTAACCACAACCCTTGAACTCAACATTCTACCATGAAGTCCCCTTTGTCAACAAATTTGTATGTCATGGTTTTCTTTGTCAACAATCACAACACAGATGTCCACTTTGTCAACAAACACAACCACCTAAAAAATTCTTCAATGATACCTTGAAGAATTTTTCCCATCAGCTGACAATGAGTCATAAAATTATTCAATTATCCTTTCAGTGATATGCATTATAGAAAAAATTATACATATGAAACCAATTACCAAAAAAAGTGGAAAATAGTATTCCCTTTGAGTTACTGAGTGGAAAGAAACTTGTTTTGTCACATATTCATGCATGTGGTTGTGATGATTTTGTTAAGGTTTTCTCCAGAAACAAACTAGCACCTTGAGGTATGAATTTTATCTTTATTGGGTATCCCAAGTAAACCAGGGATAATACCTATACAACTCTCCAAAAAAGAAAATTAATATTGTAATATAGACTATATTTCATGAGAAGGATGACATCCTAAAGGAGGATAGTGGGAGGAAGATTTACTTTGATGAATTTGATTCTCAAGATATACATGGGTTGGTACCAGAACCTATTCTTGAGTTCCCCATGGAAGAATGTGTTCTGGAAACACAAGTACTACATAGGATCACTAGAGAGGTAAGATAACAAGAGAGATATGGTTTTCTTGTAACCAATTACAGGGAATCATTATTTTTTGATGATAATGATACTGTATCCTATAAATAGGAATTAGAGAGCTCAAAAAGTTGCAAGATTCAAGGAATCCATGAATTATGAGATGGATTACATGTATCAAAACCCAGTTTGGGTTTTGATCAATCCTAAAATTTATGTAAAAGCTATTGGGTGTAAATAGTCCTTCAAGTGAAATCTGGACATGGAAGGAAAATTGAATACCTATAAAGAATGACTAGTTTATAAAGGATTTAGAAAATGTCAATGAATTGACTATGATGAAACCTTTTATAAATTAGAAATATTTAAATCCATCAGAAGTTTGTTTTCGATAGAATCATACCATGACTATGAGATTTGGAAAATGGATGTCAAAAATGAATTACTTAATGAGAACCTTTAATAGGATGTGTATATAACACATCCTGAAGGGGTTGTGACTCTAAGAGATGACAAAAAGGTATGAAAGTTGTAGAGATACCTTTATCGATTAAAGAAAGAATCTAGGTCATGGAACATTTGATTCGATGAATCCATAAATAAATTTAGTTTTATTAATAATGAATGTGATCCTTGTGTTTATAAACAGTTCAGTGGGAGTATGATTGTTTTCATAGTAGTATATGGTGATGAGATATTACTAATTGGAAATGATACACCAACCTCCCAAGAGGTTAAGGTATGGTTAAAAATGTCATTCTCTATGATAGACTTAGGTGAAGTAACCTACATTATTGGGATCAAGATCATTCATAATAGATCCAAGATGTTGATTAGACTAAGTTAGAGTATATATATTGACAATATACTAAAATATATTTAGGATGGAACAATAAAAGAAGGGATTTGTTTGAATTTTACATAGTACACATATTTATAAGAAAATTCATTCTTAGACATAATAGGACAGATATAGAATGAGTAATATGCCATATGATTCTATGAAAGGATCTATCATATATTTCATGTTATGTATGAGGTTTGATATTACTTATGATTTGATCATGGAGGGAAGATATCAAGTAGATCCAGGTGAACAACATTGGGCTTCTCTCAAGACTATCCTTAAGTATCTGAGGTGAAATAAGGATATGTTCCTGGTGTATGGAGGATATGAAGTGCTAATAATCAAAGGTTATACAGATTCTAGATTTTAGACTGGTCATAATTATCATAAGTCTCATTCTGGATATATATTTTGTCTCAATAGAATAGCTTTGATCTATAAGAGTTCAAAGTAGCCATTTTTCGCATATTCTAAATTGGATTCTGTGTATATTGCAGCTTATGATACAACCAATGACGTAGTATAGATTTATAACTTTATTTAACATCTTGATGTGGTGCTTGGAAATAAACACCCTATCACAATTTACTGTAATAACATTGTATTGGTGGATCTCTCTAAGAAGCGAAGGTCACACCAAAGGACAAAATACAAACTCTAGAATTTTTATCCCTTGTGGTATTTTTCTCAATGAGGTGAAGTTTTAGTGAGTAGAGTATCCATGGAGGAAAATGTGGAGTACTCCTTAAAAATGATTTATCTTAGCAGAAGCATGAGTATCATGTGAGAGCTAGTGGAATGAAAGATGTTGTTAGCCGGCTCACTACTACAAAAATGGGAAAGGGAAGTGCCACCCTTTATCAGTGCCACTAAAAAACGCTGATAAAGGGGACCCCTTTATCATCTCTTTTTTAGTAGCGCTGATAAAGGGGGGGGGGGGGCTTTATCAGCGCTTTTTCCTAGCGCTGATAAAATTTATATTTAAGAAAAATCATGAAAAATAATATATTTTTATATAAGTATATTTATATTGATATAAATATAATATATATTTTTGAAATATGGTTTAGATAAGTATAAATAGACTATTTCATTTAATATATAATAAATTTATTGAAAATGGCTTTAAAATATTTTAAAAAATATTATTAATTAAAAATTTCTTATTTATCATCGATTAATAATCAATTATTAAAAATCTGAAGACACAAAAAATCAAAAAAATGAATAAAAGATCTAAAATAAGTTGAAAATGTAACTCTAACTTCAAACGGCAACAAATTTTGATCCGGGTATCCGTTTGAGCTCTACAACATATCAAATCAAATCTTGTGATCAGATCTATGCACTAATAATTGAAGAAAATCTTCAGTCACATTTTTAGAGGCCTAAAAAGGTCTAGAAGGCCTCCAAAACTGAGTTTTTAGTCAGGATACCCCAATTGTTTAACATTAAAACAGGTATAACTTATGATCTGGATGTAATCTAGGCCTGTACCACATATCATATAGAATATTGTTTCATTTTATTTGATTTGAATGATTATAGAGTTGAAACAGACTTCTGGATTAGAAGTTATGGTCATTTTAACATTCTATGGATTTTCAAATATATATATATATATATGTGTGTGTGTGTGTGTGTATTTATTCATGTATATATATATACCTATGTGTGTGCGTCTCTCTCTGTGTGTGTACTGTATATATGTATGTATGTATGTATGTATGTATGTTTGTATGTATTTATTTATTTATAAAAACACATAAAAAACATATTTTATAAATGTATTTAAAAATAATCATACAAATATATATTAATATATAAATAAATGTATGGATAAAAAACTTATAACTAAAAAAAATATATAAATAAATATAAATATAAATTAATATACGAATAAATATATATATACTAATATGTGAATAAATATATATGTATTAATATAACTAAATTTATTTATATTAATATGAATCTATATTAATATACGAATAAATATAACTATATATATATAAATATATATAAATATATATAAATATATATAAATATATATTAATATACAAATAAATAATTATATATTAATAAATGAATAAATATATATGTATTAATATAACAAAATATATTTATATTAATATGAATCTATATTAATATATGAATAAATATAATTATAAATAAATATATATATTATTAAATAGAGAAAAAACAAAATGGATTAGTGGTAAAGGTGAAGGCCTGCAAGGGGGGAGATCGTGGGTTCGAGTTCGGGTGGAAGAAAGGATGTGTATGCGGGCATGTTGGGCGATGCACGGGCAAGGGCAACATGCATGAGAGTGGGAGGGGTCTTCCTAGCACTGATAAGGGTGGGGGGGGGGGGGGGGGGGGGTCAAGCACTGTTAAAAGATCCTCCACACACATTATATATTCTTTTTTATTCTTTTTTAATTTTTTTAACTTTTATCAGCGCTTTTTAAAAGACTTGATAAAAGGTGTCCTTTATCAGTGCTAAAAAAAGCACTGATAAAGGAACCCTTTTATCAGCATTTTTTAGCACCGATAAAGTGGTCTTTTATAAGTGCTTTTTAGGGATGATAAATGTGGATTTTATGAGTGCTTTTCTAAGTGCTGATAAAAGGCCCCCCTTATCATCACCTCGATTAACAATGCTTTTTTAGCACTGTTAATTCACTTTTCTAGCAATGATAACGAACATATTTGTAGTAGTGGCTCTAGTGAAAGTGGGAGTCTATTAGATTTGGAGCGCTAGCAACAAATTTTTTAGTACATAATTAAATTTTTTACTAATTAAAGATATTTTATTATCACATATTGATTATTTTTCCAAATGATATTTGTATGCGATGATTTCCATAGAATATATGTCTCATGTAAAGTTTATAGCAGTTCCCTACTATAATGAGAACCTAGAGGTGCCATGAAATTATTCTTGAATATTGTTCTATGGATGAATGATATTGTATATAGGGATATAGGTGATACTAGATATTAATGTTATTAGGCTCATAATATATCAAGACACCATCTCATATTGTTCTCCGTTGGTAATATCCAAGATAAGAGGTTATGAGAACAAACCTGTCAAATAGGAAATCAACATTTCTATGTGTAGATCCCTTTAATTTAAGATTATCATTAATGTATAATACAAGAAAGGATTAATCCCTCATGTCCTATAATGTAATATGATATCATGGTCCCTTTGATGTATTAAAACTTCCTATATGAATCCATATCTCGAGTGTTCGGTGGGTGAGTTCATTTCTAGAAAGTCAAAGAAAGAGAAATCAAGTATATAGCTTTATGGCATAAAAAGGCAACCTAATTGATTATATATATCACGATTAATGGATTATATTACATGGTAAATGTTCGTAGGTGGTGGTACGTTGTTTTATTGTTATCTTCTTTCCCTATAGATGCCTTGACATGTCGTTAGATGCTAACCCTTAACTTTAGGCAGTTATGCCTAATGAAACTCATAAAGAGGCATAGAGGTTCACACTCTAAGTGTATCCAAAATCTTAGTTATGTTCATGTAATGAATTTATTAAGTAAGAATAAATAATACTTATTTAGTTTTAGTTTGTCACCATAATTTAATCGCAATTTATTTAAATGAATAAAGAGAGTTAAATAATAAATAATAAATTTCAGTTTGAAAGTATAGTGAATTTAATATTTATTATATTTATCATAGAAATAATGTAGTGACATTTTTTTTAAATATTCATAATTTTAGGATTGATAAATTTTGATGAGGGAAATTAGACCTTTTTTATGGGCTAATTAGAAATAATTGATATTTATTTTTATTCTTAATATGTAGCAAATGTCAAGAGATTAATGATAATAATAATATTATTAATGGACACGAGGTAAATTAAGAATATTATAAATGTTTATGGTCTGGTGTGAAATTTTACAAACCTAGAACATCCATTAAAATATCTAATTATGTCTAAATATATCACGTTCGAAAAGTGACTTTTTGGGTGCGCACAACAGATAATAGAGATATCTAGAGACATATCTAAGGAGATATATCAAGAAAGATTTTTAGAGAGATATTTCTAGATATATATATATAGATATATATATATATAGATAGATATATCGATATATATATATATATATATATATATATTATGATATATCTAGGGAGATATATGGATAGATACATCTAGATAGATATCTTTAGTTCTATAAATCTCTCTCCCTTTATCCTCTCTTAGTTTTTCTAGAGAGCACCAAGAATTATCCCCCTTCAAGATGAAAATTTATACAGTCAACCATGAACAATGGAAGTGATCAGGATTGACCATGCTAGTACTCGACGTTTCAACGACAATGATCAACGATTTTGGTGCACGTTTGGATCACCACTAGAGTGATTCTACACTTGAATCCTGCAACACAATGATAGTGTAATGAAATCTATTATGTCACATTATCAATGAAATAATAATTACTAGTTGTGGTAATTATTTATCTTCTTATAAATTAATTATAAATTATATATGAAGATCCTCTCCCTTTAGTTTTTGTTTATTAATATAGTACATTAATATATTTTTTTTGTCGGAAAAGATATCGTGGTCATGTAAAGAAATGATTAAATGCGATTTAAGACTAAAAGACAAGTTATTCATACCTTAAAAGGATGTTTCTACTGTACCCAAAATCTACATTATATACAAAGAAATACTGATTGTTGATATTGTGGTTCATATGGTTTTGTTTCTTTATATGGGTTAGAGGAAATATCAATGTTTAGAGGCTAATTTCTTGAATGAATCTTAAAGAATATGAAATCCATTATTACAATACTTTTGGATGTAATTTGTGTCCCTACTATTTTTTTAAATATCACTCCAAACTCATATCGGAAGGAAATCTTGTTGTATGCACACAAATATTTACATGAATGAAATTCATGTAGACATTCCTGAAGTATATACATGATATATGATATTATATATATATATAGTGTATTTTTTATAATTCATATGATGCACATATTTTTCATACATGTGATACATGAATATGATATATATATATATGATATATTTATATTATTTATTTCTCACAAATAGTTAATTCATTAGTTACAATCCATTATTTATGGATTATTGTATTTTTATTGAATTCATTGAAGTGATTAATGAAATTTACCCTAGAAGTTATAAATTCATACTATGTATTATGAATAGGAGATTCCTCAGGCTTTAACCATATAAGAGTATGAGATCCTTTTCTATTGGGTGTGTGTGGCGTGCGATGTATATGAGCCTCTGCAAAAATATCTTCCTCTAAAAAATATTCTTATCTTATTGGAGAAGGTTCTAGCACCCCCTTGGATTTTGGGTATCACCAATGGTGGGTGTAGTCCCTTATAGATATGGTAATTTTGTTCACCTATCCTCATGATCTTCCTCAAACACTTCCCATGGAAGGAAGATCATGATTACTGCTATTTGAGAATTCCAAGTATAATGTTTTACTATATTATTTACACATAAATTTATTTAATATAGATGTCATATGTTTTGGGTTGTATTCTGATATATATGGTCATTAGATGATCATAGGAAACACATCAGTTATATAAAAGTTATGTTATTAAATTTTTTAATGTGTTTGAAAGTATGGTTTTAAAATAAAAATTAAAAATCGCATTTTTCGCAAAACTATAAGAGGATTACAACACCTTACATAAGCAGCGTAAAGGTAAAATTGATTTACCCTTACACAGTTCAACTACATAAAGGTCATACCCTTATACAAAATGTTATCATAAGGGTAAACTATATATTAACTTTATGAAAATGGGTTGTGTAAAGGTAGTACCCTTAAGAAGTGTAGATTTATAAAGGTAAAAAAAGACCTACCCTTACGTGAAGCATTCACGTAAGGGTAATATCCATTATACCCTTACATAGATTGAGTTGTGTAAAGGTAATTTGTGTATTACATTTACAAAACATGGTAAATCTAAGATTCATAAATGTAAGTAATGACATACCTTTATTCAAAGGCTTTTAGATGACCTAGGGAAGGGTAATAGGGAGGATACCCTTATACAGAATAGGAATTCATCATATGGGAAAGAAGAAACTATATTTAAAAAAATTTTAAATATTAAATGGTTTTATGGTTTATTAAATATTTATAAATCAAAATAAAAGTCATTTTTTGATATTTTAATTTATAAGGATTTATAAATAAATTAATTTTAAATTATTTATAATTAATTAAATAAATGTTTATGAATTATGTTTTCAAAATATTAAATTTTAGTATTTTAAAATAAATCTTGAAAAAATAATGGCATGCCTTATGATCTAGAAATTAGAGGAATATTTTGAAATCATAAGAGGTGGATTATAAACTGTTTATAAATTAAAATTTATATGATATGTAGATTATATAAAATCTCTATAAAATTGATATTTAAATATAAAATGTTTATAATTCATGAAAAAAAATATAAATTCAATTTAATATAAATTATAAAGGAGTTCATATTGAAATTAATTTAAAAAGATTATATTCTCAAAAAATTATAAAATTTTTATAATTAGAATTTATTTATGAATAGTTCATAAATGTCTCTTATTTTGGAAAATAAATAAAATGTTTATTTATCTTTAAAATTTATTTGATATTCATGTTTAGTAATTTTTTTATGAAAAATGAATATTTTTTATACCCATTTAGATGATAAATTTATTATAGGATAGATCCTGGCATATCATTCTAGGTTTTATATCATAAGATTAAGTTTTTATCTACCTTAACCTTCATTTTTAATTTTTGTTATGATCTTGAGAATGGTGATTGGTTTGATTTTGTGTATATTAGGTGTTAGAGTTTTCATTAATTGAATTCTGTTTTGAGTAATGTATCCATGGGTAGAGGGACTTGGGGAATGACTGCCTACTTTCCTGTAGTCTTGCCTTGGCCAATAAAGTGAATGGGGTTGGCTATCTATCATTCTAGGCTTATTCATGTGTATTTTATCAATATTATATAAATCTATGTCTTTTCATGAATTTTTTATACACCTTATATATATGATAAATTTATATATGTATGAATATACTTGGTTTCAGTTTTTCAGTGATTAATATAGACTTGTGATTTGTATAAATAATTACACATTAATGTGGAAATAATACATTAATTTGGTGGTTTGATAAGTATTTCCAAAAATTAAATTATTAGAAGCATGCGTACCAAAATGGAATAAAACATTAGAAAAAAATATTACATATGATATAAAGGTTATGAATTTAATATGTAGATGAGGTATATTAAATTGGTGATACCTTAAATGAAAAACAATCTAACAATAATTGTGAGATTCCTTCCCACAATGACACTTATCAGGACCTTGATCATCCAACCAGGTAGGTTATGATAAATTCAAGTGCCCCTTTATTATCTTGTGTAAGTCAATCAAGTAGTAAGTGACTCTATATTTTTCTATTGGGTAGGTCATGCTATAGATTGGTGTCCCTAGATTATCATTTTTAGCTTATTTTTTGCATTTACTTTGGGTTACACTATCTGAGAGACCTTAATAGGATTATGTTACCAAAGGAATAGAGTTGAGTGAGTTCATATGATAGATTCTGATAATTGGTTATCTGCTCAACTATCCAGCAATCACAATTGTTATGATTAGTATGATTCCCTACTTAAATAGCTAAGTAATGGGAGAAATGACAATGTGACCAAAAACTTAGTGAAATATGGATCTTTTATCACTAAATGGATATGATATATGGGGTCATAAATTTTATTGGGATAACTATCATTAAAAGTTCTTAATGAATAAATATAAGACATGATATTAATCTGATAAATTTTTTGTGGTAGATATTGGAATCATCCACCACTTTAAACTTGAGATATTTACTCGATAAAGAAAATTTGAATGAAAACAACTTTATTGATTGATATAGAAACTTGAGAATCATTCTCAAGGAATAGGAGGACTTTTATGTACTATAACATCTACATACAAAGAAATCCATTGATAATGATATTAAACAAATAATGTTAGATGTATACAATAAGCATATAATGAAATATAGAGAGGTTTAAACTCTTATTCTTGTTACCATGGACCCCAAGTTGAAAAAAAAATTAGTCTATCGATTCTTAGAAAATTACAGACAATTTAAAGAGGTAATATTAAGAACATTAAATACATGAAAGTTATTAACTTTCAAATAAACTTATGTGAAGTAAAATGGGGAAAGAACCTCAGTCTCCACCGATGAACTTAATATTATTGGGTATGTTAATGATTTAGAGAGGCTGGGTTCACCTCTTAAGATGGAACTCACTATAGATTACATTATACAATCACTAAAATAAAGGTTCTTGCAATTTGTAGTTAATAACAACAAAATTTAATTCTTAAATCATTTACTTTATCTTTTTAACATGTTAAGGATTACTAAGTATTATATGAGTTAACCAAGCTCAATTACCATTCTTAAGGTATAAAAAATAAAGGTAAAGTATATGAAAATAAATATATGAAAATATTTTGTGAAGAGTTCACACCACTAGTTAATTCAAACAAGAAAAGTAAAGGAAAATTCTACTATTGTGGCTAGAATGTCCATTGGAGGAGAAAATTTCCTAAAACCATAAAATTTCACAAGAAAGTGAGTGAATAATCTATACCGGGTATGAATATTATAAATTTAAATTCTTTTATTTTAATGGGTATATGATACCAATTGTATATTTTAAAAATGTTTTAAATATATATGATTTTAGAAGTTGAAGTAAATAATTAAAGGACGAATCCTGATGTAATGTATCAAGTAGTTGATACATGTATGACTTCAAGTTAGAGTTTTTTTAAGGATATGAATTTATTATTCTCATTTAAAGCTATAAAAAATTCATTGTTTTAAATGAATGAGATTTTTTTATTGATGTGTATTTTATTACTCTAAATTTTATATTTGGAAAAAGAAATGGATAAATGTTTTTTATCAATGATAAAAAGTTTATCTAGTTTATTAAAATATAAGGAATTTATTCCTACCATCACTACTGGAAAATGGGTCTATACCCACGGTTTCAAAATAAACCGTGGGTATAGGGTACCCTATACCCACGGTTTTGATAAACCGTGGGTATAGGGCTAGTAAGGGACCCTATACCCACGGTTTTCCCCAAAACCGTGGGTATAGTTTTAATTTAAGACCTATACCCACGGTTTTGCATAACCGTGGGTATAGTTGTATTTTTTTTCAAGACCTATACCCACGGTTTGGGCCAAACCGTGGGTATAGGTTATTTTTGGAAGATCTATACCCACGGTTTTAAAAAACCGTGGGCATTGGATATATTTTTTTTAGACCTATACCCACGGTTTTTCAAAACCGTGGGTATAGCTTTCCCGGGTAATGGCGGGAAAAAAATTTAGGCGGGAAGTGGAAAACAAATGGGCGGGAAAAAAAATTGGCGTTCTGTTATTATATATTTATAAAAATGTAAATAAGTTAGAAGAAAAATATGGTAGGTCAGTTGGTGACTCGCTACGTTATTGTCCAGCATGTCTGCGGATCGATTCCCACCTCCGGCATAATTTTATTCATAGCGCGTCGCGTATATTTTAATATATTTAAATAAACGTTAATTTATATAACTAAAATTCACCGTATCCTAGTTGGTTAGCACCACGGATTCCTCAAACAGACTCAGGTTCGAGTCTCCCCGGACACCCTTACGGTTCCGATTTTTTGATTTTCAGATAATAGATAAGATTAATATAATTATCAAAATATATATAAATATAGTAATAAGCGCTTTGGGTGAGTTGGTCGCCGAGTGCCCAGCAGCACGCTGCTGGTCGGGTGTTCAAATCCTGATGCGGCCAAATTTTTTACAACGAAACCTAATTAAAAATTCCCACGGTTCTCAAACCGTGGGGCAAGGTGGTGAGCCATGCTGGAATGTTTGATGACACACAGTATCCACCTATACCCACGGTTTGGGTAAACCGTGGGTATAGGTCAAGACCCCTATCCCGACGCCGTTGTAGCCCACGGTTCCCAAAACCGTGGGTATAGCCTATACCCACGGTTTTGGAGGCTATACCCACGATTTTGAACCGTGGGTATAGCTCGTTTTTCCAGTAGTGCATCTATAAGTGACATATTTTAATGAAGTATTATTTTCAAAGGAAAAATTCTCCAAACACATATAATACAATACAAGATATGTAAACAATAGTTTATTTATTAGATATTCCTAATAAATGAAAAGAAATGTTATTTCTTAAAACACAAAGAAGTTTTTGTTGAGACTTTGAAAGATATTACAAATAGAATATTCTTCTTAAGATGCTAGTGAGTGTATGTTTGAACTTAGATAAGTTCAAAGTTAACAAATAAAATGTTGCGACAATATGAGTTTGAGTGATTTTTTATTTAATATCTTAAGGAAATTTAGGATATGTGATGGTAATGAAAATGTAAAGATTTAAATTTAATTACCATAAAAATTGAAAATTACTTTTCAATTAAGGTTTATAGCAATACCCAAAGTGTATCACTTAGTATCCTAAAAAGATTTTAGTGTATGATAGTAAAGAGAAATGTAAATAATTAAATTAGTTTACATAATAAGGTGGATATCAATTTATCTTAAAGGTGTTTAATATATACTCGTAATGTGATAATGTAAATAGTTACATTATTTGTAAAATACTAAAAGGATAAAGTTTGATGGAAAGGATCCCAAGGATTATGATGATATACTTATAAAGAGTTCCAAGTAAATAAAAAATATAACATTATAATATTTTATGCTATGAAGTCAACGAATTTGAATATATGTTCTAATATGATTTTTAAGTATCAACACTATTCAAACTAGATTGAATTTTAAATGTTACCCAGTTTACCCACAAAGAAGTTAGTGGGAGTATTCAATCAGATGATCACATAAGGATGTGATAGAAATCACATATGGATATAATGTTCAAAAACCATTATTTTAGTAATAAAATAAGAGTCATATAGAATCTCGAGTTATTAAACACTTAAGAGATCAGTTGTAATGGTTTTAAACATATCATGTAATTTTAATAAAGAAAATATCCATTTATCATTGATTATTGTGTGATGGAATTTAATTTACATGAATTGTCGAATGATAAATATCCCCTCAAAGTAAAACTTTGAGTTGTACTTAATTGATGATCATAATGAATTATAATGGATTATGATGACATGTAAAGGTTAACTTGACTATATTCTTGTATCAATTACAACGGTTTGTATATGATATAAAAAGAATAGATTAATTAGGTTTTATGTAGTAACTTATTATTTGGATTGATCTATGAAATTACATCTCAAGTAATGTCATATTATCATAGATATAATTAGGGGTTTATGATTATTATCAATCCTTATTACCTAATGTTTTAGAGATACCAAGAATGAGAACCTTCATAATTTGATACCCTACTTACACAATTCAACATATGAACGTAGCTAATACAGTAGTGGTTGGGTATGTTGCTTATCATGTCATCAGCTGGACTACATCTAAGATGGGATTTGTCCACTTGTATGAAAAGAAACCACATATATCCATTAACTGAATTATATTGAAAAAATTTATTTACATTCTTAGTTGTTTCACATATGATGTGTTCAACTACTTTTATAAGTGACATGTGATGTACTTATCAAATAAATTAATGACATGTGATGTATTTATTTACATTGTTAGTATTTTTTAGATAATCATGAAATGATGAGAGGATAATACTAAATTAACATGTTCCATGTCTAGTAGTTTCTCTATGTCATAGAAAAAGAGATTATATAGGTATATATATGATGTATATGATACATATTATGGTGTAAATGTTTGTATAGACATATTAGTATGTTTGGTGGAGATCACACCAGACTTTTTAGTAGATTAAGTATCACTAATGTGTTTCTAGAGGCCACTCTTTTCCTACATTTATGAAATTGATATTTCAAAGTTTTCATCAATATTGATAAGGCACACAAGGTCACACATTTAGTTCCTTAGATATGGATAAAATTTTCAAAAAAATGTTTTTTCAAAATAAATAGAGTTTGATGAAAGACCATATCCAAAAGAGTTTTAATGGCTTCACAAAGAGTTGTGATGTTTTTTATAAAGTCCTTATAAGATTTTGGTACAAGTGGGAGATTATTGGATATGCACTAAAATTTTCACTAATGAGATACATTTACACATTCATGAATTATATATATGATATATGATTTTATATACATGTAGTGTATGTTTTATAGTGCATATGGTGCATGTATTTTTTCACGAATACGATACATAAATATATTATAGATATATGAGATATATATTATTTATTTATAATGAATGGTTTATTCATCAGTTAAATTCTATTATGAACGAATAAAATTATTTTCATTAAATTAATTTAGAATGATTGAAGAATCATACCCCAATAGCTATAAATACATATGATGTGTTATGAATAAAAGATGCCTAGGGATTTAGATATATAAGATGATGAGATCCTCTTCTATTGGGTGTGTGTGGTGCGTGATGTATACAATCCTATGGAAAACTATATTATTTTTAAAACATTATTTATCTTATTTTGTAAGGAACTAATAACCCTTATAATTTCTGGTATCCTCACAAAGAATTCACTGATCCCTTGGCAGGTGTAATCCCTCAGAGGCAGGGGGTTATTGTTCACTTCTCCCTATGATCTTACTCAAACACTCTCCATGGAAGGAAGATAAAAAATAGCATTGTTCATGAATTATAGATACTATGTTTTACAATATTATTTATGATTTTTATTTCTTTAAGATATATCCCCTTTGTTTTGGGTTGTCTTCCACTACATATGATAATTATATGATCATATACAACCCATCAGACCTCCCCAAGTAAATTTTCTCAATATATTTAAAATAGTTTGACCATTTTAGTTTTAATTATAAATATTTTTATTTCTTATATCTAGATTTTAGACATCATTTATTAGGATTAAGTTAACCTAGGGATTCCACATTCAAGAAATTGATAAAAATTATTTCCCATATGGATTTATTTTTAAGAAAGGGAATTTAATGTTATGTTTGGTTCAAGAAAATGCTTCCTATATTAATTCTCAAATTATATATTTATGAATATTCTAGAAAATGTTTTGGTATAATAAATACCCAATGGGGAAAAATATTTGAATTTTCAATAAAAAATGATTTATTTTTACAAGGGCTTCATGTAGTATTGATTTATGATTTTCTATGATTTTAGAATTGTTCCTTATGATTATATTAACTAAAAGATATATAATTTGAAGTTTCTTAAAAAGAATAAGGGAAGTTCATTTTCCTTGGTGGTAGTATAATGTTTCTAAAATGTCTCACTTTAAGAATTAATTTCAGATATGCTAGTGGGAATTATCCATAATACCATTGATACTAGTTGTAGGGTGAGATTATTTTTTTCCCTACTATATACCCAACTTTTTTCCTTGAATATTATTTATTCTTAATAATATTTTCTTGTTTTATTTATCTATCTTTCCATTTGTGCTAATTTTTAAAGTTGAATACTATTTATGTGATTTCATTACATCGCCTGCAAGATACTTTATGAACACACACACAAAATACATGTATATTCTATATGTTTCATGAAGGCATTTTTCATACATAATGAAAAAATTATAATCATGTTGAATATATTGATAAAGAAAATATCATGGCCTATCAAAAATGGATTTATCAAAAGATTATTACAATGTTCATCTCTAAATAAATAATTTTATTAAATTAAATCAAAATTAAAATTCAAATGTTGGGTTTTATTCATGAAATTGTTTGTTCATTTATTTATAATAATAATAATTATGTTTGATTATGTTGATATGAATTATAACTATTATAAATAAAAATAGAAAAAATGAATTTAGTTTTATAAAATGGTTTTTATTTTTTAAAAAACATATTAGATATTTTATTAAAAAAATATTTTGATAATCAAGGAGTAAATAGTAAACAACATGAGATACCTATCAAATTATTTTCATTTTTTAACACAAGGAATTTGTTTAACTAATGCCAAGTTGATAAAAACCGTCCAAAATTTATTTCATGAGGTTTAAACAAGAACTAAAGGGAATTCTATTAACTATATATGCTCAATCTCATCTATAAAAGGTGATATACCCCACTTATCTCAAAAAACATAAAAATTTAAAACATGATAACAATATAATAAAGCACACCAAGATCATTTCCTCACCCATTTATTTTTTATTAAATTTTATTTTATCTTGTCTCTCATATGTTTTCTTAAAAATTAAATACTATTCAATTTTTTAATCCATGACACATTATAATCATAGAAATTTTTAAGAATAAAAGTTGATTTTTCATCAAATCAAGCACTTATTACTATTTATTTAATGTTATGCATCACAATATGATTGATCTGTCTTATTTAATTATTTATTATATATATTGACACCCACATAGATTTTTTAAATGAGTGACATTGTATACAGATGTAGTTATCCTTTTTATTTATTATTTTTGTATTGAATATGTAATTTCAGTTTTCACCATTATGAAATATTACTAACCTTTTTTAACTATTATAGTTAACAAAATTTAAAATCTTACCAAACATGAATTAAATGGCATCAATTTTATCAAAAGTAATTACATGTCATGAATTATGGATATATAAATAAATTTATAATTCTTCGATCTCATAGAAATGATTAAATACAACAATTAAAAATTCCCTAAAAAAGTGAAAGTGATGATCTTCCTTAAAATAAATCTAAATGGTAGGTTAAGTCATGAATAACACACATAAATAGATCTAAACAAACCTTGGAAGAATCTAAAGGTAAAGTATATTTATCAAAAGGAAGTTTTTCTTTTCTTATTTGTGATAACTAGAATATATTACTCTTTCTTGATCATAAAATGGTTAATAAATATAAACCTAACATATGTAACATCCCGGTTCCGGAAGCCACCTAGAGGTTCCCCATACCCGGTTGGTCACATGGCCTCAAGTATATTTCCCCAAATGCCAGAGGCAGCTGATTAGCAGTGAGGGCCCTGGGTGTGATAGTGGGGAAACTATGCCCTCATTAGCAGATTAAACAACAGAAGAGAAAACAAATAACAACAATAGCGGAAACAGTAGACATCCATACAAGAGTAAACATCAGAAGACTGATGAATAAACAATAGGAGCAGAAATATGTGTAAATGATGCATGATGCATATATGTCCAAGAAAACAGCCAAATAGGCCACAATACTGAATATAGTACAAAACCAAAGTAAAAAAGAAAAACAGATGAGAAACTCCTCAGCATCTCAAGACTCCGCTTAGTCCCATGCTCCCAAGCTTTAGTGAAATCAAGAACCTAAAGTAGAAGAGGGATTTCCCTTATCTATACCTGCAACAATATAATCTGTTTGGGCCCAAAAGTATGACCCAAACAGGGTGTGAGACAAATTACCAATAGGCAACCACCCAAAGATCTGTGCCTAACAGTCAGTGAATATATGGCAGGTAAAGTACATTAAGCAGTAAATAGTAATCAGTAAAGCAGGATAATACACAGTGGTAACAATCCACAGTTTCTAGCATAGAATCAACAAACAAGAAATATCCACTCAAGCAAGTAGAACAAAAGGGTAAACTCCTGGGTAGTTCTCACAGCCTAAGCTTTATGGTTCAACCTACAAGTACATGCAACCCTCTGGGAGGCACACACAGTCTCACCCCTTTGGTTCAGCTAAAGAATAGACTCTCTGAGGAAGCACCCACCATCAATTACCCCTATAGTCTCGTATCATACTAAAGGCTCTCTGTGGAAGCACTCAACATCAATTCCCCCTGTGGCCCACGTCGAGGAACTACATACACTCTGAGGAATCACTCATCATAAAATCCCCCTGTGGTCTCGCATCGTAAATTAAAGACACTCTGGAGAAGCCCTTACATCCATTCTTCCTGTGGTCCACTACACTAGCTTCTCTCATCCCTATTAAAAAAAACATGCATAGCATGCATATCACCCCCAGGTAAACATCAAGAACTACTTGGCTATCAATCTAAGGCACAACAGCACAAAAGTACAACAGTTCCACTATCCCACAACTAGGCATGGAAACTAGAAAAACTCCAAACAAGAAAGATAAGAATTGAAAACATCCAGAGTATAGTAAAAACTACCCTTTTCACAAGCAATTACCTCTACTCAAGTAGTCAAGAAAATCAAGCAACAACAAGGGAAAAATAGGAAACACACAATAACCCGTTCAAGGGTATTGGTGGAAATTGCACATAATATTCAATGAAATTCTATATAAAGGCACAAACCACCTACCTCGATCCTAGGAGATCGATATACTTGAACCACGAAGCTTGCTTCCTCATAGAACGACGTAGATCTGAGAAAAATTCCAAAACACTCAACCCATGATATATAGAGAACGATGAGAAATTTGGAAACAAGGCTCAAAGAGAAGAGAAAACTCATTGTTGTGATTCCAACACAATCAATGGCGATCGATTTGGAGAACAGACGGAGGAATGGGGGCTCGTCGAAGATCTGCATATTCCCGGCGCTCTCGGACGAAGAAGTTAGAGAAGAATACCTTTATATCGATTAGATGCAAACCCAGTCCGTTTAATGAAAAAAAGTACATGGTGTGTACTTTTAGAGTACACATCATGTACTAGGTTTTTTTTGAACTCCGCTTTAACCGGCCTCCACATCACCCCTACACATCGTGTGTGTGGCCCGAACACGGCTAGCACACGACATTGAGCGGAAAAGAGTACATGGCATGTACTCAGAAAGTACACAAAGTGTACTTCAAAAGTTTCCAAAAACTCCATTTTTTCTCAAAAACTACAGAAAAAGGTAATACATACTTGAAACAAAGATCTGGGTTCTTACAAACTTCCCACCGTAAATATATTTGTCCCTGAATTTCCATAGAAAAGAATATAAGAAGAAACCCTGAAAAGCTTCGGCCACTGCGATCGTACATCGACCTCCCTCTCCCAGGTCTCGTCCTGTACTGGCCCATGCTTCCATAGCACCCGTACTAGAAGAACATACCGCCCATAGAGAACCTTCGTACTGCGATTGACAATCTGGATGGGATTCTCCTCAAACGATGTGTCTGCTTCGAGCTCAAACTCCTCAGGCTGAAAGACATGAGACGGGTCTGAAAAGTAACATCGTAGCTGAGAGATGTGGAAGACGTCGTGCATGGATCGGTACCTCTGAGGTAACTTCAACTGATAGGCGACCGAACCAACTCTCTTCAAAACCTCGAACGGCCCAACGTACTGTGGTGAAAGCTTACCCCATCTCCAAATCCTCTTGTGTCCCAATATCGGCGCGACACGCAGGAAAACCTGATCCCCGACCTCAAACTCCAGAGGTCGTCTCCGCTGATCAGCATAAGACGTCTGTTGAGACTGCATTGTAGCCATCCTCTTCCGAATCAACTCTATCTGCTCTGAGGTCTCCTGAACAAGATGAGGTCCTAGTACAGCTTCCTCTCCTGCCTCCAGCCAGCATAAAGGTGATCGGAATGGCCTACCGTACAAAGCCTCACAAGGTTCCATCTGAATAGTTTCCTAAAAACCATTGTTGTAGGTGAAATCCACAAGAGGGATATGCTTCTCCCAAGAACTACCAAAGTCTAGAATGCAAGCTCAGAGCATATCCTCAAGAACCTAGATCGTACGCTTGGACTGGCCATCAGTCTGCGGATGGTATGCTGTACTCAAAAGTACTTGTGTACACAAAGCTCTCTAAAGCCCCTGACAGAATCGAGAAGTAAAGCACGCATCCATGTTTGAAAGAATGGAGTATGTAACTCCATGAAGGCGCACGATCTCTCGGATGTATAGTCATCCCAGATCATCAACACTGAAGGTCTCCTTGATCGGTAAGAAGTGAGCAACCTTCGTAAGTCTATCAACGACAACCCAAACATCATCATTCCCTCGAGGCGACCTCGGCAATCTGGTAACGAAGTCTATTGAGACATTGTTACACTTCCACTCCAGAATGGGTAACTACTGTAAAAGGCCTGCTGGTCGCTGATGCTCCGCCTTTACCTGTTGACAAGTAGAACACCTCAAGATGAAACCAGAAACATCTCTCTTCATACCTGGCCACCAGTACTGGCGATGAAGATCCCGATACATCTTGGTGATTCCAGGATAAACTGTCCACACTGAGGAATGAAAATCCTACATCAGCTCCTCATGTATGTCTTCTGGCACCCATACGCGTCCCTGAAAATGCAAGATCCCATCCTCGCCCACTGCCCATCTAGAAAGAGGGTCCTCTCCTGACACACTCTCCTGCAACACTAAGCCTTCTTAGTTTGATAACTACCTCATACGTAACCTATCAAGAAGTGTAGAGGTAATAGCTATAGAAGATAGGTAAGTATGTCCCTGTCTACTATGAACCTCCAGATGCATCTCAGAGAATAGAGCCATAAGCTTCCACTCACTGTTGGCCTCCAGAAATGCCTGAATCTGAGTTCTCATACTCAACGTATCTTCCACTGCATTGCCCTTTCCCGGCGTATAGGCAAACTCTAAATCAAAAGACTAAAGATAATTGACCCACCTTCGCTGTCTCAGATTCAAATAACGCTGAGTGAAGATTAACTTGAGACTCTTGTGGTCGGTGAAAACCCCAAAGTGCTCTCCCAGAAGGTAATGTCTCCAATAGAGTAAGGCATGAAAAATATCTTCCAAATCTAGATCATGCGTAGGGTAGTTTATCTCATGTGGCCTCAACTGCCGAGACCCGTATGCAACGACTCAATCTCCCTGCATAAGCACAGTGCCCAGCTCGATACCTGAATCATCACAAAAAATAGTATAGCTCTTGCCTGGCTCTGGCAAGACTAGTATCGGTGCTGACGACAACCTTACCTTCAGCTCCTAAAAGGCTGACTCATAGGAATCTGACCATAAGAACTTCGCCCCCTTCTTGGTCAGACCCGTCAATGGTGATTCTTGGCATGAAAAGTCCTGAATGAATCATTTGTAGTATCCATCTAGCCCTAGGAAAATCCGTACCTCAAAAAAGTTCTTTGGATGCTCCCAGGAAACTACAGATCTCAACTTCTTTGGGTCCACATATACTCCTGCCTCTAAGATGACATGACCTAAGAAGTGAATCTTATCCATCGAAAAGTGGCACTTCAAGAGTTTTGCATAAAGATAATGCTCTCTAAGTGTACTCAAAATGATCTCAAGATGGGTAGCATGGTCGTGTCGAGTGTGAGATTACACCAAGATATCATCCATGAAGACCACGATGAAGGAATCCAAGTAAGGATGGAACACTCGGTTCATCAGTGACATGAAAACTGCTGGTGAATTTGTTAGACCGAACGACATAACCGTATAATCATAGAAACCATACCTGCTCTTGAAGGCTATTAGAGGTATATTTGAAGGTCTGACACACAACTGATGATAACCGGACCTCAAATAGATCTTCAAGAACACCCTATCTCCTTGAAGATGATCGAAAAAGTCATAAATACTAGGAAAGGGATATCGGTTCTTGACCGTCAACTGGTTCAGCTTCCAATAATCCACACAGAGCCTAAGGATACAGTCTTCCTTCTTCGCAAACAAGACAGGCGAACTCGAGCTCCTGAAACTTAGGTGTATCCATACTATAGGGAGGAATGGAAACCTGTGCCGCTCCTGGAATGAGCTCAATAGAGAAGTCTACCTCATGCTCTAGAGGAAAACCTGAGAAATACTTTGGAAAGAAATCTCTGAAACGATCCACCACTAGTGGAAAGTTCAACTGTGAAGTCCCCTGATCATCCAGATAAAGACTATAAATCTGGGCCGTAACCCTTCCTAGCCCATGATGCTCGAGTCCTTCTCGACTCGACTAAACATCCCATTCACCTCTATGAAGAAAATATTCACCCTTTGGGGAAATGAAACTCACTCTACGGTGATAGCAGTCAAAGACTTCCTGTAAGGGAACTAACAATTCCATCCTGAGGATGAAATCATAGCCTGTTATCTCTAGGACATAGATATCCCATAAGAAATGATACCCTGCAACCTCGAGAGGGCACTCTCTGCACTGACATACACTAGATGTCCTCATCCCCAAAGGTGTGTCTAGTGTCAAAAAGTCGGAATAAGAAAAGATGCAGAGCCCAAGGCTCTCCACAACAGCAACAGAGATAAATCTATGCGTATAACTAGTATCGAAAAGAGATGAAGATAAAACTGAGGCTACTAAGATCGTAACTCAAACTATAGAAGGTCTGGGATCCTGCTCCTAATAGGTATGCACCACCGCAAAAGTCTAGACTGCTCTGCGGCCCTAAGACCCTGCCTGACCACTCTGAGCTGATCCACTCTGCTGACGCTGAATGACTGGAGACTGACCGCCACAACATCGTCCTCTACCTCAGCCCGAACGGCCGGAAGAACTCCAATTTCCTGACTGGTGAGAAACTGGTGGTGCTTTTCCTGAACGAGGAGTCATGAAAGAACCCTCGTCACCAGCTACTGGAGAGAAAACCTGACAGAAACGCTGAAGGTGACCCATCTTTCCACAAGATCGGCACTCCACTAGGTCTCTCTAGAACTGTGGCATCGTGTGCCCTACCCTTTCACACTGGTAGCATACTACCTGAATACCTGAAGAAGTATCTCGCCTCCTCGGATCACCGCACGTAGACTCCCTACGATGCTTCATGCTGTCAACTGGAGGAAAATTAGCTCTAGAAGTAGAACCACCCTAGCTCACAACTCTAGAGTCTCTTAGATTACACTCCACAATCAGTTCATGGTTGACGATGGAAGTGATGGAATTCAACTTGAAGATATTCACCTGCAAGCGGATCTCCTGCCTGAGACCATCCTCAAACTTCCATGCTAAGAACACCCCACTTCCATCCCAGAGGGGTGTGAAATGCTACAGCTCGGTGAAACGAGGGGAATAATCCACAACAGACAGAGTACACTACTCTAGACTCCTGAAATCTCAGGCTCGATCGGCCCTTAGGGTCTCCGGGTAGAAGTAGTCGTAAAACACGTGCTAGAACTCCTCCCAAGTCATAACCTACTGATGAACCGCCTGTGAGATCACGTCCCACAACCTCTTGGCGGAGTATCGTAGAATATAGGTAGCGAGCTGGACCCGCCTCTATGGAGGTGTTTCCAGATGCTCAAAGATAGTCAGCATGGCTTCTAGCCATGACTCTACATCCTGAGGTCCTCCTTCCCCCAAGAAAGTAGGAGGATGATGCTGCTGGAAAACCCATGTAATGTCTTCCATAGACATGGCATGAGGTGGTGCTCCCTGGAAGGTATGAATCATCCTCATAAAGCCTTCCCTGAACTCTACATCTGCACCTGCAACTAGTATGACAACCGTTGCCAAGGCTGGCCCGACTGGAGGATCAGCAGGAAGTCCCTGATTAGCCATATCTGGCATCTGATCACTCCCTGACAACTGACGTACAACCAGAGGACGTCTCAGAGGCATAGCTCTGAAAGATCAAAATAATACCTTAGATCAGGAAAAAAAGAACAGGGAACAAAAATTACAAAATGGAAACAGGAGAAGGAAACACTCAAGATTTATAAAACATGACTACATGGTGTGTATAAATCCTACACGACATGTACTTAAATCTATTCCCCTACCCGTGTCTTCTTGCACGGCTAACCCACATGGGCTTCCTAAAATGAGACTACAAGGCGTGTTCCCGGTGGACACAACGTGTAGTAGATGAGGTTTCACAACCCGTGCTATTAGTTACACGGCCGGCTACACGGCTGAGACTACATGGCGTGTTCCAAACAAACACAACGTGTACTTGAAGATTTTCCCCAACCCGTGTTGTTGGAAACACGGCCAAGTACACATCTGACCCTTAAACGGCGTGTTTCGAACAAACACGGCGTGTATAGGAGGAGAGAACACCATCCCTTATTGTTCGTGACACGTCCGGGCACTGAGGACAAGGATACACAACATGTTCATACAAAACATAGTGTGTATGACACGAGCTTCCCTGACCCGTGTTGTTAGTTACATAGCCGGGTACACACTCACTACTACACGGCGTGTAGGTACCGTACACAGTGTGTTCTTGGAAATTTTGCACAACCCGTGTTTCTGCTCACATAGTTGGTGACACGGTTTAAAACTACACGGCGTGTATATATAAAGTACACACCGTGTATTCTTGGTTTTTTTGGGAAGTAGCTCTGAAACTGCACCAAAGTCCAGAAAACCCAAAAAATGAGCATGAAGGTGAGAAATTCCGATACGTGAGGGCCCATACTCCCCACGAATCAAATTTTGGCATCCATTATAGTCATATATAAGGAAAAACAGGTCAAAAAATCACCAATTTCCAATTCAAGAGGCCCATAACATCTCAAGAACCAAAATTTGGCATTCATTTAAGCAAGGTACGATACAAATAGTCCTCTATCAAACATGAGAGATTCTATCAAATCATCTATCACAATAGCATGAATGATATACAAAAAGTATATCACAACAACATGCAATTGCTAATGCACCCTAAATGGCATGGCAAAAATGCATGGAGTGTGATTTCTAACAAGTGACTATATGATGCATGAGATGGCATACCCTCATCTCACCGGGTTGCGATAGAAATAGAACCGCAATATCGACAATAATAACAACACAAATCATGTGAATCACACTAGGTGAAATCATATCCACCGTAAAATCTTAAAACCAGAAAACTGCAATAATCGAGGTAGTATGGCTTTTCCCTCTACACGGGTTAGCTACTCCCGAGCACAGCTTAATAACAAGTACCAAATACATCCTATCCCTGGATAAAGGATCCAAACAGTAAATCAATAGAAAAGAAACTCCTCTGATACCACTTTGTAACATCCTGGTTCTAGAAGCCACCCAGAGGTTCCCCGTACCCTGTTGGTCACATGGCCTCAAGCGCATTTCCCCGAACGCCGGAGGCTTCCGACTAGAAGCGAGGGCCTTGGGTGTGATAGTGGGGAAACTATGCCCCCATTGGCAGAGTACACAGTAGAAGAGAAAAAAATAACAACAATAGCGGAAACAGTAGACATCCATACAGGAGTAAACATCAGAAGACTAATGAATAAACAACTGGAGCATAAATATATGTAAATGATTCATGATGCATATATGTATAAGAAAACAGCCAAACAAGTCAAAATGATGAATAAAGTACTAAACCAAAGTACAAAAGAAAAATAGATGAGCAACTCCTCAGCATCGTAAGCCTCAGCTTGGTCCTATGCTCCCCATCTCCAGTGCAATCGAGAACCTGAAGTAGAAGGGAGCTTGCCCTTATCTATACCTGCAATAATATAATCTGTTTGGGCCCAAAAGCATGATGCAAACAGGATGTGAGACAAAGTCCCAATAAGAAACCACCCAAAGATCTATTCCTAAGAGTTAGTGAATATATGGCTGGTAAAGTACAATAAGTAGTAAATAGTAAGCAGTAAAGTAGGATAATACACAGAAGTAACAATCCACAATTTATAGCATAGAATCAACAAACAAGAAACAGAAACTCAAGAAAGTAGAACAAAAAGGTAACCTCTTGGGTAGTTCTCACAGCCTAACCCTTATGGTTCAACCTTCAAGTACTAGCAACCCTCTGGGAGGCACACACTATCTCACCCCTCTGGTTCAGCTAAAGAATTGACTCTCTGAGGAAGCACTCACCGTCAATTCCCCCTATAGTCTCGTATCGTACTAAAGGATATCTAGGGAAGCACTCAATGTCAATTCCCCCTGTGGCCCGTGTCGAGGAACTATAGACACTCTGAGGAAGCACTCATCGTCAATTCCCCCTATGGTCTTGCATAATAAATTAAAGACACTCTGGATAATCCCTTACATCCATTCTCCCTGTGGTCCACTAAAGAAGGTTGTCTCAACCCCGTGTAAAACAAACATGCATAGAGCGCGTATCACCCCCAGGTAAACGTCAAGAGCTACTTGAATATCAATCTAAGGAACAACAGAACATAAGTACAACAGTTCCACTATCCCACAACTAGGCATGGCAACTGGAAAAACACCAAACAATAAAGACAATCATGGAAAACATCCAGAGTACAGTAAAAACTACTGTTTTTACAAGAAATTACCTATACTCAAGCAATCAAGCAAACCAGACAACAACAAGGGAAAAACAAGAAACACGCAATACCCCGTTCAAGGGTATTGGTGGAAATTGCACATAATATTCAAAGACTTCCTACAGAAAGGCCGAAACCAGCTACCTTATTCCTAGGAGATTGATATACGTGAACCATGAAGCTTGATTCCTCATAGAATGACATAGATCGGAGAAAAAGTACAAAACGATCAACCCACGATATCTTGAGAAAGAGTAGAAATTAGAAAACAAGGCTCAAGGAGAAGAGAGAACTCACCGCTGCGATTCGAACGCAATCGAAGGCGATCTTTTAGGAGAATGGACAGAATGAGGTCTCGTCGATGATCCTCGGATTCCTAGTGCTCTCAGACGAAGAAGATGGAGAAGAAGACCTTTCTGTCGATTAGACGTGACCCCGGTCCATTTAATGAAAAAAAGAAAGTACATGGCGTGTACTAGGTTTTTCCGTACTCCACTTTAAGCAACCTCCACATCACCCCTACACACCATGTGTGTGGCCCGGACACGGCTAGAACATGGCCTTGAGCGGAAAATAGTACATGACATCTACTCAGAAAGTACACGACGTGTACTTCAAAAATTTCCAGAAACTCCATTGTTTCTCAAAAACTCCAGAAAAATGAAAGAAATACCTGAAACGAAGATCCGGGTTCATACACCATATATAAAATTGTATCCCAATTAATATACTGTGGTATTTAGGTTATAAATGTTGATATACTTGAAAAGACCCATATTAATTTCTATGCATTTTACATAACCCCTTAACAACAATATCATTTCAATGATATAAAAATTATTTCTACCTCATGTAATCATTATTCTTGGATGAAAAGAATTAAAAACTATTGATTAAACATCAATATTCACATATGCCTAGTTCAAAAAAAAACATTTCTTAAAGAAAACCCCATTATCCATGAAAATAACCATTGATGGGGGTGATACAGATAATGTGATTATTGTGGTGTATACGGTGGAAGACATGGTCAAGGGAATAACTAAAACCCAGGGCATAACAAAAATGGTTATTAGAATAAAATGAATACTATTTCAAGAACTCAAAAAAAACATCAATATTTCAGCTTTAGGCATGGTTCAAAGGGTCATTGATATTAGAAATGGTGATCCCTGTATAATCTATAAAAAATATATAATGCATCTCTTGACGTAAATAAATGTGAAATAGGTTTCACTGAAAAAATACATAAAGAGAAAGAAAATAAGGTGAAATCCATTGAGAACCATGAAACCTAAAATGACGATTTAAAAATACTCGAGGAGAGAAATTTCAATTTCTATTTCAACAAGATGATGCATAAAATTCACTAAAAACACTTTTAATCATTGAAATTATGTTTTATGATATATTTTTCACATGTAATAAAGTATATATTTGTGTTTTTTTATTTCAATGTTAAAGTGATGTTAGTATTTTTTATTAATGTTATTAGTCTACTTAAAATCACTAAAGTATACTAAAAAAATAGATATCACACTAGGGGTATTTACATATCAAAAAGCAGAACAACACAAACAATCCTTCAAAACATAAAATATGTATTCTTTTAGAAAATTAATGAAATCGATTATTATCACCATATAGGGACCTATAAATTTTATAGAATAAATAAGTAAGTACCTTTAGTTTAACATAATGGGACAAAGTCCCTTATAAAATATTTCTTACTTTCAAAATCCAAAGGGAAACTTATTAAGTTTCAATGGTATATAACAATATAGTATGATTCACATTTTTTCATTCTGAGGAATAGAAACTAAAAATTTATTTCCATTACCAAATTGGGTAAGAGTCATGTGTTGAGAAAAATTAAAAATTCATCATTTGGATTGAATTATACTCACATTAATTAAATATAAACAAATTATTGTAAATAATGAGCCAAAAAATTTGAATTTGTGGCACAAAATATTAAGTTATCCTAGTTTAGGAATGATGCAATGAATAATTGAAAATATGCATGGATATTAAATGAAAGGGATGAGAGATTCTTATACAAAGAAAAATCCAATGTTATAATTGTTCCCTTGAAAAATTGAATATGAGAGTATCATATTCACCCATGTACCTAATTCATCCCTCAGTTGGTACCAAACGGTGCCTGAAGAGGGTGTGAGGAAAATCTCAGTGGGCAACTACTAATGGTGTCTATAACATTTGGACCACATAATGGAAATGTAATAGTGTGAAAGCATGAATATATAAAGTAATGAAGTACAATGTAAATAAAAACCCATGTACCTAATTCATCCCTCAGTTGGTGTATGAACATAAAAAGTCCATTAATTTATGATTACCAATTTATAAATAGTTCAAATTTTCAAATAGTTTGGGTTCCATGTTATAATATGGAAACCTGTAATGATATTTAATAGTGATGTTCCAAGGTAATGAACAAGGCAACATAGACCTCAAGGGTTTCCAAATCAGTAATAACTGTAGCCTGGCTGAGGGTAAGAGTGTAATCCTAGGAGTATATTCTAAGTCAATCCATAATGAGGTGTCCACTGAATCCAAGGTGATCATCCATGGTAAAACATGGAAAAGAAGAGACAGGTCCTAATGGGATGTAAATATGGAACCTAATTTTCAATGATGGATCAAAGGAGTGTATCCAAGGAATCCTATGATGATATATAAGGGATCTTATGGTGTCATATCAGGTATCCAAAGAATAGAAAAGGATTGGGATATATGTGAGTCTCAACTTATGAAAGTTGTATCCTTGAATCAGAGTGGGGTTTTCGAGTGCTCATGGAATTATCTGATCAAAATCCAAGGAGGGATCGAGTGAGGCCATTTATATTTATGTATGAAGTCGTGTAATATTTCATTTGGTTCAAGCCTTGCCTTTCCTTAGTTTGATAAGGTTAAGTAGCAATAAAACTTTATTAATCAATAAGTCCACTTGGTCCAATCTTTTCCATTCATTAGCGTGATAAGGCCAAGTATCATGAAACTATTATTAATACCATTTAAGGAATATTAAATAATTCAAGATCATTGCTATTTCTTCCATTAATGTGACAAGGGGTTCTACTAATATTCAACATAACATTCATTTACATTTAAGGACAAGTCATATACTTAGTATACTTTCCAAATCACATTTCACCTTTCATTTTTCAAATTGAAGCAGTAAACTTTGGTAGGTCAAGAAGTGAGCCTACATGGTACTATACATTATGAAATTCTATTTATAAACAATCCATTTAATATAGAAAAACATACCTTTAGGAAATTCAATCCAAGGCACACCCGAATGGTGGCTCAAACGTGTCAAACACCAAAAAAACATCCGGGCATAACATCCTACATGAGATGAATGATGTTATGTTTGTATCTACCATCAATTAATCACATATATGAAAAAAATCATATCCATACAGTTATAAAAATTATAATCATGGCATATAAATTGAAGAAATGAAACCTGATGAAATTAGTGGGCCCCAAACGACAATTCCATATCAAGGAACTTTAGGGTTGAGTTATAGACCACCCACCTTAGGCTTGTACAACTATCCTCCCCTGTTATTGGCCCTTGAATTGGATTGGATCCAAGTAGATCTATGAAAATGAGAAAAACACTCATACACTGATAACTAGGTTGAGAGTAAGAGAGAAGAGTAACGGCTTAAATGGACTCAAGTACTTACCACTGTGCATCGAACGTGATGAACAGAAGCTCAATTGGATCCCGAACGAAGGATATCTCTTGATTCCTATATTTGGCCTTCAAAAAGAACAAAATTGATAGGGAAAAGGGGTCAATATCACTGGTTCTCAGATTAGGAAAGAAGAGGGGATCTAATTAGATCATTAAGGGAAAAAATATAAAATTACCCTATAAAAGGATTGTGCATGGTTTGACAAACCGTGTGCAAATCGTGCATGGTTACCTGGGCCAAAGGAAACTATTAATAGTTAGGCCACATGACCATGTGCCAATCGTGCGAGGTGTATCTATCCAAAAAACACCATCTGCACAGTTATGGAAACCATGCGCCAACTGTGTGCCAACCTTGTGTGGAGGCTCTTTCCAGAAAAAACACCATCTGCATGGTTAGGAAAACCATACGTCAACTATGCGCCAACCGTGTAACTTGGCCCATTTCCCAAAAAAGAAGGGTTCCATGGTATAAAATTTTCCCAGACACCCCTAAGACCTATTCCGAAACATTATGCATCCACAAAGTTCCAAGATAAGGAACTAGACTGAAATATAAAAGATCCATGCCTAAGTGAAAACCTAGGTTCTTGCAGTCTTCCCCCGTAAAAAAATTCATCCCCGAGTTCACCTTAAAAGGGTGTAGAAACACCGTTTGAGAACAATTATAGCCAATGAGAACATATATTAGCTTCCCTCTCCCAAGTCTCATCCAGTACTCAGCTGTTCTGCCATAACACCCATACCAAAGGGACATACCAGCCTTAGAGAGCCTTTATGCTCTGGTCAATGATGCATACTGGATACTCCTCAAAGGTTGCATCAGCATCCAAATCAACTTATTCAGGATCTAAATTATGAGAAATATCGGCATGATACTAGAAAATATATGATACATGGAAGACATTGTACATGCACGATACCTATGAAGTAGTAGAAACCGATAGGTTACTAGTCCGACACTCTACATAATCTCAAACAACCCTACATAACAAGAAGAAAACTTTCCCTACTTTCTGAACCATATATGAACTAGCATGGGTGATACCCAAAGAGAAATATGATCCCCGAACTCAAACTCAAGAGGTCATCGATGGCGATAAACATAAGATTTTTTTTTCTACACAGAGCTGTAGTCATACGCTTTCTGATCAGCTGAACCTGCTATGAAGTCTTCTAAATGAGATGGGGAACTAGTAGGGATTCTTAACCTACCTCTAAATAGTATAGGGGTGAGTGACAAGACCTACCATATAAGTCTTCAAACAGATCCATCTGAATTGTCTCTTTAAATCTGTTATTATAGGAACACTCAAAAAGAGGTATATGCATTCCCAAGAACGACCAAAATCAAGTGCATGTGCTCAAATAACATACTCTAGAATCTGTATTGCCCATTTTGATTGTCCATCGGTCTGAGGGTGAAAATATATACTTAGAAGCACATATTTTCTCATAGCCTTATACAAACCCTTCCAGAATCGTGGAGTGAAACGAGAATACCCATCTGAAATGATAGTATGAGGAAACCTATGTAGTTGTACGATCTCACAGACATACAATCTTCACATCTCATCAATCGAGAATGTCTAACGAATTGGAATGAAGTGGGATGATTTTATTAATTGGTCAATGAATACCCATTTAGCATCACTACCACTCAACAAACTAGGTAATCTGACTATGAAATCCATGGAAACATCTTCCCCTTTCTATTCTTGGATTGTATGTGGCTGTAGCAATCCCACGGTGCTTTGGCTTCACCTTCTGACAGGTGGTATACCTAGAGATAAATCCTACTATATGACATTTCATACCAGGCCACCAATACTAGTGTCACATGTCTCAATACATCTTTGAGATTCCTGGATGAACAGTCCACTAAGAAGTGTGGGAATCCTTCATCAAATCCACTCTCATAACTACAGGAACCTAGATACATCCATGTAGATACATGACATCCTCTCCATCCATAGACCAATTTGGAGGTCGGTTATCTTTTGATATACTCTTATGGAGTACCAAGTGTTCAGGATCTAGAAATTTTCTAATATTCACCATCTTAATGAGGGAAGAGGCAACTAACACGAATTATAGGAAAGACTTCTCATGATTGTCATGAAACTATAGATGAATCTCAGAAAAGAGGGCCATTAACTTCCATTCATCATTGTCTTCTCATACTACTTGTTCCTAATTTTTCAGACTCAGCACACCTACAACTAAATTACCCTTCCTAGACATAAAGGAAAACTTAAAATCAAATTATTGTAGATACTCAATCTATCTTATCTATCTGAGGTTAAATTCATGTTGTGAAAAGATATATTTGAGGATCTTATGGTATGTGTACACCAAAAAGTGCTCACCTAACAGATAGTGTCTCTAGAAATGTAAGCCATGGACAACTGCTACTAGATCAAGGTTGTGCTTTGGTTAATTACTCTCATGAGGGTTCAAATATCTAGATTCGTATGCAATGAATCTATCCTCCTACATCAGCACTACTCTTAGGCCAATGCCTGATGCATCAGAAAAGATTGTATAACCTATACCTATCTCTAGAAGAGTTAGAATAGGTACTAATACAAGCCTTCCTTTCAGCTCCTAAAAGGATTTATCACATGCTTCTGACCATATGAACTTGAAACCCTTATTTGAAAGACTAGTAAGAGGTGAAACAAGATGTGAGAAGTCTTTTATAAAATGGTTATAATATCCAACCATCCCCAAGAAACTCTATATATCAAACAAATTCATGGGATTCTCCTAGGAAACTACAAACCAAACATTTTTTGGGATAATAGGTACTCCTAATTTTGATATTATATGACACAAGAAGTGGAACTTGTTGATCCAAAAGTGGCCCTTAGAAAGCATAGTATAAAGATGATTCTCTCTAAGTGTACTTAGAATGATCTTAAGATGTTTTTCATGGTCATGGAAAGTGTGATAATACACCAAGATTTTATACACAAAGACTTTGAAAATGGACTATAAATAGGGGTGGAAAACCCTATTCATCAAATCCATTAAAACGGTGGGCACATCCGTAAGACCAAACAACATAACAAGGTACTAATACAAACCATACCTGCTACAGAAAGATGTACGAGGTACGTCTGATGGTCTGAATCATACCTGTTGATAACCTGCTCTCAGGTCAATCTTAGAGAAAAACTTTTCTCCTTGGAGCTAGTCAAAGAGATCATATACTTGAGGTAGTGGATATCAGTTCTTGACCATAAGCTGGTTCAACCACCTGTAATTCACACATAGATGTAATGATCCATCCTCCTTTTTGGAAAAAAGCACGGGCGAACCCCAACAGGATGTACTGGGCTGTATAAAACCTTTTTAATCTAAATCCTCAAATTGTCGCTTGATCTCATGAAGCTCTGTAGGTTCCATCCTGTACGGAGGAATGAAAACTAGAGATACTCCTAGAAAAAGATCAATTGCAAACTCTACCTCTCTATTAAGAGGTAAGACAAAAATAATTATTAATAAATAGATCCCTAAAATTATCCACTACTGGAGGGAAATCATCTTATCGTAAACCTTGATCCTCCATAAATAGATTTAAAATTTGAGAGATTACTCCACTTATCCCATGATGCTCTGGTCTATATCTACCATCCTAGACATCCCACTCACCCTTATATAGATAACTGATACCCTCTGGTGATGTAAATGATACCCTGTGATGATAGTAGTCTACTGTTAGGTCCACTAGGCTCAGATACCCTGAGAGGGGGGGGGGGGGGTGAATCAGGGTATGACAGATAAAAACAAATTCCCCTTTTGATCTTGTTTTCCTGTTAGACAAAACCCTCTTCTCTCTCCTTCCCGTTGTAGTGTATGAATAAACCTTAAAGCATGAACATGACACAACAATTTTTGCTTGGTTCACCCTCACTGGCTATGTCCAAGGAGCATACATTGGAAGTATGAAGATGTACCAATTACACTATAAGAACACTGCTGTTTACAAGTTCGGAGCGGACTCACTGTCACTCCTGGTTTACAACAACTCACAAATTTGAGAACTCACTTCTCTCTCAACTGAAGTGAGATCACTACTTCTTCAGACAATCCATTCACAGTTTATAGACTGGTAGGTCTCTTCATTATCTCTAATGAAATCTGCATACTTAACTATTGTTAGATGCTCTGTTGACACTCAAATTTCACCCGCATATGAATCTCACTTTGCATTGGATGTACTAGGAAACCCAAATTTTTACGCACAACCTTTACATCACCTTGCATGTAATTCCCTTGCTTTGTGTGAAATCCACCTTTTGTGTAACACCTATTTTACGTGCAACTGTTTATTTTTATGTGCAACCACTTCTCTTTTTACGCACGACCTCTAAACTGCCTTGCGCTCAATTTTCTACTTTTGCGCGAAATCCACTTTTCGCGCAACACCTGACTTTATGTGAAAACTTGATGTTTATGCGCAACACCCTTGTGAACTTCAATTTCGAACATCAATGCTTGGGTAATCTCTATGTCTTGAGCTCTATCAAATGGAGGAGGGTCACTTCATATTTATAGACAAAATCGACCCCGCGTGAAAAACCCTCCTTGAGCGCGTAATTCACTTCGAGCGCGAAAAACACATCTTCCGCGCAACCTCGATTTTTGCGCACTGCTCCAATTTTTCGTGCAACTCATTCCTTTACCAATTTTCTAGCTTCGGACCTCAAAAAAACTCTTGCGTGAAGAACATCATTCTACAATTTCACGCATCATTTTCCTTTCTCGTGCACCAGACAAATATTTCGCGAAACCCATTGATTTTACGCGCACCAAAATATTTTTTGCGCATCCTGCTAATTTCTCACGCTGCACATTATTTTTTTGGACCGCTCTGATTTTTTACACTCATCCCTTTGACAAAAATGCATCTCTCCATTTTCTGATTTTTAGGCCCAAAAATTGGGCAAACACTGGGAAACAGTGGCAACTTGTATTTTCTCTTTTCATACAGCCTTCAGATCATCCATTACTTTATCGAGGTTATTCAATCAATCATGTATTGTTGAAAGAATCCCTTGAACTAGAAAAATCACCATGTAAACCCCCTTTGTCAACACACTCAAACATCATGGTCTGCTTTGTCAACAAACACAACATGGAGGCCCACTTTGTCAACAAACACAATCACCTCAAGAATGCTTCATTGATGCCTTGAGGGAATTTTTACCAACATCTACAAAAGTGTGATAGTGAACCAACCAATACATTTAGAAAATGACATCGAAGACCATCATCTCGAGAATAACGTGGTTCTATAAGAATGGGTAATTTCCTACCTCTAGGGGATAATCCCTACACTGGCATATTCCCTCTATTCGTACTCTTAATGGAATATCTAGGGTCATTACAGCGTAGTAATACTATATCTCTAGTCTTAGAATTTTCACAATAGATACAGAGATAAAAGAGTTCAGAGAAACTATATTAGATAAAGAATATACTATTATAGATGCCACCAGAATAGTAAATCATACTATAGATGACCCCGCATCCCGATCCTTGGGTATCGGCTGTAGTGCATGAAACTGACCTGATCCACATCCCTATGAAATAGATGAACTACCATGATTGTTAATTCTCTGCTAGCACTGATGGTGATCAGGGGTCTGACTACCATGACTACGAACTCCTCCTTGACCAGACCTACCAGTTCTATTCTAACTCCCCACCTAACATGGAGTGAAAGAACCCACTTCTGTAGGTGGAGCTGGTGAAAATCCTTTTTCACTCGATGATGGTGGAATGGTCTAGAAGAAACACTGGAGATTCCCCAAACAATTTCAATACTAACACTCTATTGGGTATTTATAACATTGAGTCTTCTTGTAACCTCATCATCCACACTGGTGACACTCTATAGAGATATCAAAACATGCACTCTGGTTGTCACCCCGCTGACGAGAAACCTTGAGAGAACATTTACAATCACCAGAAGAACTACTGGCTTGACACAATATTGATCCTCTATACCTGGTACTATTGTTGTCCCTTAGGTTACGCTCAGTCAAAAGATACTTATTTACTATTGAAGAAATGGTAGTCATGAAAAATAAATTCACCTACGTGTGGATAGAATACTCAAGCCCATCCTCAAAACATCTAGCATGTGAAAGACCATCACCATCAAGAAGTGGTGCAAAACAATGCAACTCCATGAAACACACTGAATATTCCATAACTAGTATAGAACTCTGATCGAGAGACATGAACTCTCTAGCTCTGTCAGATCTCAGCGTCTGAGGAACTAACTGATTATAGAAATAAGTCTAGAAATCAACCCATAGCATGCCCTGATGATGACCAGCCTAGGTAATCATGCCCACCATTTCTTGGCTTAATCATGAAGTATATTTATGTAAATATTGACTCTCTACTCTAGAGGTGTCTCCAGATTTTCAAATATAGACATGGTGTCTTCTAGCTAAGACTAACAGCCTATGGACCACCATCCCATGAAATGGTGGGATGATGTTACTGTAGAACTCACGAATCAGATCAACCATTATAGGTGCAAGCCATGGAGATCTATGCATGGAATTAATTAGATATATAAAACTATCAATAATGTGGGAGTCAGTTCCCAAATTAGGTATAACAGGTGGTTTCTCTAGTGGCACTACTGTAGGTATAAATGGTGTCTCCAGGCCCACCACATATAGAACATAGTCGTTTCCACCCTCCTTGTGTATGATATGAGGTAATCTTGGCAACATTGGCATATAAATGCCAAGAACATGCCTTAGAACCATCTTAAGAAGAAATATACCATCACTAGTAGAATCTGAATGTAAGAAAACCCACTACCCAAGGGATACTACCCCAGCTACCTACTTAGATAACCTGGTACTAGAAAGTGGCCAGGTATAAGTTTCATTTCATTTTACATTTAATTTCCATGTTCACTCTTTTACCTTTCATAAACATGACAAGGCAGGATAAGGACATGCAACAAATTCATTTTAGATGTTCTGATTCACTTTATAATGGATAGTTATTTCTGGTGAATTAGTTCCCACACACTTATCACTAGAAACAATACCCATTTATTTATATCATAATGGATTGACTCATTAAATTAATCATTACAACCCCTGAGGGCCCATGCACCACATGAATTGAGATAGGCAATCACTCAATTGCATCTAAGAGTAATACAAGAATAAGGTAACTACCACATCATCACTCAGTAGTCAAAGACATATCATGCAATACAAAGTAGTGAAATACACTTATATGGCATGACAATATGCATGACATGTGAATTATAGGTGCCTATAATGATGAAGGTAGCAATTATCCTTTCACTCATATCATCGGTCCAAGGATGAAACAAAATCCTTAATTAGATTAATATTCAAAAACTCTACACATCATGTGCATCACCCAATAGTTAAATAATATCAATTGTAATAGAAAAAATCAGAAAAAAAATTATAAATTAGGAAAAATAGTGTTTACACTGAACATGGGTTCGCGAATCCCAATCATAACTTATGACCAAGTCCCAAGAATTCTTAGTCTTTAATATATTGTCTTCAAATAGTAAATCAAGAAAATGAACAACCTTTTATACCACTTTGTGACGTTTTGGACCCATTTGCCACTCAATGGGTGCCCTGATCCCGGTGGGTCACATGGCCTCAAGCGCATATCCACGAATGCTAGAGGCTACTGACTAGTAGCAAGGGCCTAGGGAATATCCATTAGGAGACTATTCCCACATTACCAAAGTGTAGCACAATGGATGGATGTAAAAAAGGTAAATACTGGAAGCAATATAAGTAAATAGAATACACAATAGAAATTAGATACAACAGTAACAATAACTGAAAGAATTGAAATAACATTCAACAACAGAGGATATTTCATGTCACTAGAAAAATGGAAAACATGGATAGAATAAAAAAAACATAACTTGTTTCACAAAAGTATAAATTAAATAAAATTTTATCTGAAGCATCCTGAGATCTAGCTTGGTCATCTACTATCATGATCCATCCTAAACAACATGAAACCAAGTGTTTGAAGCCATATGATTCCCTTTTTCAACACTTGCAACCATGTAATCTACTCCTGGTTCCAAACCATGCCCAAAGAGGGTGTGAGATAAATCTTTGTGGCCCACCACAAATGATTTATATAACATCCGACCCATGTAATGAGAATGTAACAATGTGAAATCATGCACATATAAAGTAAAGAAATACAATATAACTAAAAACCCAAGTACATTCTTCAACCATTGGCTGGCCTCTGAACATAACAGTCCATTAATTTATGATTACCAATTTATAAATAATTCACATGTTGCAAATACTGAGAGTTCCAAGTTATATCAAGGAAACAAATAATGATATTTAATAGGGAATATCCAAGGTAATGACCAAGAAAATATAGACCTCAAGGGTCTCTAACTCAGTAATAAATATAGATTAGATTAGGGTAAGAGTGTAATACAAAAAGCATATTTCAAGGCATTTCACAATAAGGTGACTACCGAATCTAAGGTGATTCTCCATGGTAAAATAGGGCTAAGCAGATATAGGAACCTATTGGATGTAACCATAGCACTAACTTGACAATGATGGATCCAAGGAGTGTATCTGAGGCATCCTATGATGACAAGTTAGGGATCCTAAGGCGTCATACCAATAATCTAAATAATAGACAAGTATCAGGATTTAGGAGAGTCTCGACCTATGCAAGTAGTATCCTTGAATTAGATTGGGGTTCCTGAGTGCTCATGGAATTCTCTGATTGGAATCCAAGGCACATTCAAGTCATTCCATTCCTATTTAATTATGAATTCATGTAATATTTCATTTTTTTCAAGCCTTTCCTATCAATAGTGTGATAAGTTCAAGTAGAAATAAACCTTTATTAATTAATAAATCCATTTGGTCTAAACCTTGCCTTTCAATAGTGTGACAAGGCCAATTAGTATGAAACCTTTATTAATTACATTTAATACATATTAAATAGTTAAGGTTCATTATTATACCTTCCATTAATGTGCTAAGGGGTTCTACGGATAGGCAACCTAATATTTATTTACATTTAAGGACAAGTCATATACTTATTATACTTGCCAAATCAAACTTCACCTTCATTGCCAAATTGAATCACTTACCTTAGGTGGGTCAAGTGGTGAGCATAAATGGAACTTTCCACCATGAAATTATCTTTATAAACAAGAAATTTAATATATAAACACTTAATTTAGGAATGTCAAGCCAAGGAACACTCGAATGGTGGCTCAAACATTTCAAAAAAATAAAACAACAATCATGGAATAAAATCCTATATGGGATTAATGGAGTTGTGGTTTTAACCACAAAAAAATAATCACATATATGGAAAGATAATATCCATATGGTTCTAACAATTATAATCATGGAATATAAATTCCATAAATGACACTCGATGAAATCAGTGGGCCCCACATGAGAATTCCAAAATCAACGAACTTTAGGGATGAGTTGCAAACCACACACCTTAGGATTTTATGACTCTCCTCCTCCAATATAAGCCCTTGATTAGGCTTGTATTAAAGTGGATCTAAGAAAAGGAGAAAAATCCTCATACCCCAATTACTAGGTTGAGAGAAAGAGAGAAGAGGAAAGGCTTAAATAGACTCGAGTACTTACTATTGCACATCCAACATGATGAACAAAAGCTTGATCAGATCCCAAATGAAGGAGATCTATTGATTCCTACCTTGGGCCTTCAAAAATCTCCAAATTGAGAGAGCAAAGAGGTTAATCCCACTGGTTCTTGGATTATGGAAGAAGAGGGGATCTAATTAGATTATTAAGGGAAAACTGCATAATTATCTTGGAAAAAGGCCTATGCATTGTTTTTCCACACATTTTGACAAACCGTGCATAAAGCGTGAACAATTACTTGGGAAGAAGGGAACATTTCATGGTTAGTCAGCATGACCATGCACCAACCGTGCAAGGTGGCTCTTTCCAAAAAACACCATCTGCACAGTTAGGCAAACCATACACCAACCACGTGACTTGTCCAATTTCCCAAGAAAGAAGGGTTTCGGGCTCTGAACTTTCCCTAGACACCCCAGAGACATTTGGTAAAGCATTAGGCGTCCACAAAAGTTTCAAGATAAGGAATTAGACTGAAATTTAAAGGATCCATACCTCAATGGAAAACTGTGTTCTTACACAACCAGTGAAATCAAATATTATGAAATGAACTATAATAAGATTATATAATAATTTCATTATAATTAAATGAATAAAATATATTATTGTTTTAATATTAGTTAAAAATTGAACATGAAATTCAAATGACCGTAAATTTTGATCCGGTCTTTGTTTGGGATCCACGTAATGTCAAATCAATGTATGCGAATAGATCTACATCATATAGATTTTGAAAAATCTTGGTTATTATTTTTTTCTAGGTATATAATTTTTAAAAGGTGTTAAAAATTGAGTAATCTGTATAAATACCAAGATTTTTGCACATTTGATGTGATTTTAGATTCATTTAGAAGTGTTTTCATATACTTGTTAGGTTGTATATGATTTTATTTCTTGAATTTACATTATTATTTATTTTTTGGCATTGCAATTATTGTGGTTTTACTTCTTTTCTTGATTTATTATCTATTATATATATATATATATATATGTATTTCTATACATTTCTGTATATTTATTAATAATATATATATATATATATGAATATGTATAAAAAATTATATATAATTGTATCTATTAATAAATATTTATATGTATTTATGCATATTTTTTTTATTTATATATAGTTATAAATATGTATACTTATTTATGTTTCTAAATGTTTATATATTATGTTGGTGTATATAGATATTTATATTTACTTGTGTTTGTATATATATTTTTGTTAAAATAAAATCATATATGTGTATGTGTTTATATATATTTATGTAATATAAATGGGCATTTATATATATTTATGCAAATTTCATTATGTGTATGTGTATTTATATCCATTTATGCATATTTATATACATTAATGTATATTTATATACCTTAATGTATAATTATTTGTATGATGTTGTATATATATATTTATATGTGTTCTATTGGTTGATGTGTGTGTGTCTCTGTGTTTGTATTTATATACATTCATGTAAATTTATTTAAATTTATATATTTTATAAGATACATATAACTGTATTTAAATAAATTTATTTGTAATTATATATATTTACTATTTATTATTTATCTCTTATTATTTACTATTTACTATATATTATATATTATATATTATCTATTATCTATTATTTATTACATACTGATTTATTATTTATTAGTAAGTTATTATTTATTTATCTATTTAATATTTATTTTATATTATTACATTTTTAATATTTATTATTAATTTATTATTTATTATTAATTTGTTATTCACTATTAATTTATTATTTATTATTAATTTATTATTAATTATTATTTATCTATTTAATAATTATTTATTATTTAGTATTTATTAATTATTATTTATTATTTATTACTTAATAGTCAGTTTTTTGTTATTTATTATCTTTTATTAATTAATTAATTATTTCATATTTCTCTATTTTGTGTTATTTGTTATTTATTATTATTATTATTCATTAATTTGGTTATTTATGTATACATATTTATTTTTATTTTTCTATATATATATATATATAAGTATATTAAATTATCTTTACTCACCACATGAAGAGCTTCCAGAGTGGTAAAGTCTTTGTAGAATAACCAAGTGGCAAGGGGTTCAAATATCACCAAAGATATATATTTTCTGAAGTTCTACATGACATGCATGGTAGGATGAATAAATAATAAATATATAGGTAGATAAATAATTATATAAATAAACTACTCCAAAATATAAAAAACCTTAAACAACAAAAAAACTGCCGCTAAATTGAAACAAACTCACCTTTTAGTATTAAATTGCCGCTAAAGAGAAAAAAACCCACTACTAATTGTAGTTTTTGGAATAGTGGGTTGATCAATGTGAATGGATTTTATCAAATTATTTTCACATAATGTTTACCCACATTTAGTATTCAAACCTATGTGCATGTTATGATGAATGGATCTCATTTGTTCACCAAAAAATTCACACAAAATTTATGGAAAAAAGTAATTAGCGCACATCACATGATATTTTTGCAAGCTTCGACCCTAATGTGGGTACCTACTCCATATTGTGTTTGGGTTGATTATGAGACAACAATTTATCACCAATCAGTTGTAGTGATTACAAAAGGTGAGAAATTATCATCCTTGAGTAAACACTTAAAAGGGGTGGGAAGGTATCATATTTTACAAACTATTATCTCTCAATAGTATTCATTTATCTTAGATAATACCGGATTCCTCTAGTATTAAATGGACCTACACCAAATATTATAAAAAAGGTTTCCATTATGCTCATGGATTCCTCTACATCAATAAGGTAGATCTTCTTTATCAACATAGGTCTTTAACTATCAATGAATAAACCACTACAAATGCATACATTTTGATGTTGTACTCTCAATATTTAGATTAATCAAATCAAGAATAAATATGTATATCCAATTTATATTATTCTTTATCAATAATAAGACTACTTTTGATAATCACATGAATCTTTATGCCTCAACCCATATGAAAACTAGTAGTAGATGGTGCTCAACGATCTCACTTCTCATTCTTCAAGAGTCTTGACACACATAATTCATAGAAATAATAACATTGTCGACCTTTCTCTAATATTCTATAATTATTAATTTATTCTTCTTCTTCTTTCATAATTTTTTCGTTTTATGATAACAATTTATGCAGTAGTAGTACCTTATTATCATCCTTACTTATCTCTTCTTCTTTTTCTTCCTCACCGCACATGATCTATTTTTTCTATGAATTTCACGGAATTATCTCTTACTTTGATATAAAGGATATTAAATAGAATTTAATATCTATTTCTTCTCTATTTCCTCTCATAATATCACTCACTTCTTGTTCCCTCATATATTTTTAGAATGATGTGAATATTTTTTTTTCATTTTTTGAATGTAGAAATTATATGATATTTAGCACCATAATATTCTCAGTACTCTATAGGTTTGACCTTTATAAATGATTTCAAATTTTCATATTTAAAATCCTAGAATTATCATGCAATGATAATCTATATCTCTATATATTAATTATCTATCTCACTTATCTTCAATCCCAACTCTATCAAAAATATCATGATATTTAAATCCATAAAGAACAACTATGCATCATTTGACTTTAATCCCCAGAAATCTTGTATTTTATAAAACTCATAAATTTTATGTAATAAATTAAATATATTACGTATCACTTTTTTGGGCTCCAGTATATAATAGATACTTAGTATTATCTTTTGTATATTCATAAGAATCCTCTGTATTCTCAAAATAATCTTGTACAAGGATTTTCATATCTCTTATATTAGAAAAAATATCTTACATATAACAGTCGATATGATACTTACCCAATTTTCACATTACATTATCTTATTTTCCGTCTATGATATATTTCATATAATTTTAAAACTTTTTTTATGCTTTAAATTTCATATGTATTAGGGTGAATTTAATTTTTTCACATTTCCGCACGAGATTCAACACATATTTTCTTGTATGCTATGAAATATCTTATGTATCACTATAAAATCTTGGCTTTGTCACATTTCTATATGATCCTTATAAAATATATTTTTTATTCCTTATTATTTGTCATGTATCATCAAGAAAACCTTACATACCATTTGAAATATGTTATATATCATAGTATAATCTACAACACATTTTTGTATTCTTCAGCTTTTAATATATTCAAACCTTCTCAGGGTATCTCCAACCACTTCATATCATCTGAAAACATCTTAAATGACCTTATAAATTAATCAAAACTTCTCAAATACATTTAGTACAATTACAAAAAAATATTATAGTATATAAATACTCTTCTTGAGTGTTTCAATAAATCTCCAATTTCATAATTAATTCTCAGCTTCAAACTCAGCATTCTCCAACCATTATCCAAGAGATATTCTTCATTTTTCATACCTTCATACTTATTAATCCAAGAATATATTCTCATAAAATTCGTATTTCTTGATTCTTATCTAACATATCCATCTTCTTAACATCATTAATTACATGTTGTAAGTAGTGATTTCATCTTACACTAATACTTTTCATTGATTAATATAAAGTATAGCTAAACCATCATCAAATATTAATACTTCCTGAAATATCCATATTCACATGGTAGTCGAATAAACTTTATCTTCAGTCATTATTGAATTTCATTACTTCTTGAAACCAATTCTCTCCTATCATCAAGATTAATCATCCGTCCTCACAATATCTTCTAGTTTTACCATTTATAGTGTTAACTTCTGAAGCACCCATTATAATTTTAGTTAAACTCCAGTCTTCATCATTTACTTAATTATACATAGACTTTACTTCATATTGAAAAAAATACAACACTGTTCACCACAATACATTTGGGTACTTCAAGTAAAACATATAAATAAATTAAAACAAATTATAGATTTATAAGACACCAAAAATGTTAAATAGGTTTGATATAAGGTCCCATGATTTTAAAAACAAATAAATATGAGTTTAATAGAAAGGATTTTACTTTCTTAAATTCTTATGATCTTTTATGTTTAGAGTTTTAAATAATTGGGAAAATATCTAAAATATAAAAACCATACATTATAAAGTGGAAATTCCACTTATGATCCATTTTTTCTCTATAAAATCACGATTCTAAAATTTAAACTTTTGCTTCATTCAAGTATCTTCTGTTTCATTTAAAAAGATCTACCACAACAAAAATATAGATCTTGAAATAGTTCCTACTCATCCTTAGGTCCCGTGATTTTTTTAAAAGATGGGATGATCACAAAAATCTTAGTAAGGTATATAAAAAGAAAGTAAAACATATTAAACCCTATTAAATTCATGAAACCCCATATAGAAGTTTTTATTTTTATATAACAAACTTTGATCTCAAATAAACATTTAATTACTCATGAAATCAATTTCAAATCCCAAATGATTCATAAATCTTTTTGTAACAATAAAGGAAAAATCATAAGCATGATATTTATTAGAGAAAACATGAGAACTCATGAAGAAATTTCCTTGAAAAACAGACCCTTCACCTTTATAAGATCATAAAATTTACTTACCTTATGAAATCGAAATATTTTCTTTAAAACCCATAAAAAGAATTAAAGAACTCTGTAGGTATATTGGGAATTTATATTTACATTAAACCTCATAAGATACTTTATAATGTAATAAACTTCATGGTTAACTTCAACATCTCTTTGGAGTAACTTAATTCTCATTAACTCTATTACATTACCCAATACATTGGAGATCTATATCAAGATCCCCTAGTATCAAAGCTATATCGGGCTCACCCGTTATCATATAAAATTTAAATGAAACATTTCATGAGTAAAACAAATAAAAATTTTAATTTACATTATAAAAATATCATAAAATATTCTATTTAATATATATATGGAAATTTTTTTTGGATTCACATAAAAATAAAGATAAATATACTTATTCTTTAAAAAATATTCAAAATTTAATTTCCTAGAAGAATGAGAAATAATATTTTATTTTATAAACTATGAAATCATATAGGTGAATCTTGATAATAAATAAATTACATGACAATTAGAAAATATATTCATGTTTTATGCATAAAAAAAATTCCTTCACCCCTTTAGTAAAGAAAGTAAAAAAATAATAAGTCTGGTAAAATTTGAAAATATTCCCTTTTAAACCATTGTAATGAAATTAAAAATTAGTATAAAGTTACATTTAACAATATTTTAGCTAATATTTATACAATTTTGGAAACATTTAAAATAAAATGGATATGGAGGAGGAAGTGTTTAAAATAATATTTTATAGAAAAACCACTTACAACTTTAGTAACTTTTGAAAAAAATGAAATTGAAGAATATAACTAAAAATAAACATTAAAAAAATTCAATTTCATTAAAATTATTAAAAAACATCCATATTTAACTTTATACACCACATAAAATATAATATTTGGTGATAATCACATAAGTCTCAAAGAAGAAAGATTAAGATGAGAAATCCATTACCTCATATTTCCACTTAGTTGAACACATTATAATATATTGTATAATTAGTTTAGACTTATCATTGTTTCATATCATAAAAATATTTATATCTAAATTACTATATACTATTCTATTATAACTTATTTTCAAACATTTACTTATACATTGTTAAAATTTTATTTTAGGTGTTAACTGTCCCATTTATAATGCATGTTTTGATTTATCTCTTTCAGTCCTTGTATCTTGGTCATGGTTTCACAATATTTATAATATTAAATATATTATAATTATCATTATTATACATTAAATATAATTTCACAATAATCCATGTTAAGTAGTCATAGAAAATTAAGTAAATCAATACATGAAGGCAATAGTCCGTACATACACAAGAACAACATTATCATTTTTATACCATGTGGAAAAGACATAAATTAAATAATAATTTAATTTTACAAATTCATAACTATGTTTTAGATGTCATATTTATTAATTATTTATATCCTTGTGACTATCCATGTGGTACAGTAATGAAAAAAATAACATCACTTCTTAGAGGTAGTAGTCAACACATACACATGAGGGACGTTATCATTTTCCAATAGATGGGGAGGGTAAGGTGATAAGTAATATATCATTTTTTTTAAAAATAATTATGTTTTAAATATCTTATATATTTATTTTATCCCACATTTTTACTAGATGTATGATCTGGTGATGAAAAATGAAACCCATCACTTTGTGGCAGTGGTAGTCTACATGTATGCATGAATGAAGTGTTCATCTTATATTGGATGGAAAAGTTGATGGAAAAGTTTTTTTCCCTTAATTTCACAAAAAACATGGTTTTATTTTTTATTTTATTCATTGGTTTTTATTTTTAATCCCTAGTGAAATATTTTGCTTTTGAATTTTTTAGTCTGTTTTTGGATTAGTGAACAGTTTAGAGGAAACCGAGTGAATTCCTTATCAAAGGTACATTTTAAGTTCATTTTATTCTTGAAAATTTTGTTTCTAATGGTTATAAAATGGTTTAGTATAAAACATGAGGGTATCATTAGTTATCGTGTGACCTTCTTGGGGGTGTTCTAGGAACGGTGAAATACTTGAGCATATTTAGAGGAAACCATGATAAAAGTCTATGGGGGGTGTTTGAAATCTTGATAGAGTTTTTTTCAATAGTTGGCACATGGTTTCCAAATAATGTGTCCAAAATGTTATTGGGTATATTTTCTTTCTATATGGGGAACCATGGTTGGTTCATAGTCTCCAAACCTCACAACCTAACAATGCAATGCTGGGTTATCTTTCCAGTAGTGTGTGCATGGTTAGCACATGATTTGGTAAACTGTGTGGCTTAACCATGTGAATTTCCTAGATTCTTTAAAATTTAAATTCCATAGTCCACCCTCCTAAAATTAAAACCCCAATAAAGCCTCTCCCTTACCTATTCATCTATGGTGTGCAAAGGGTATCCCAAAACCCTCTTCCTATGCTCCCACTCCTTTGTTTGAGGATTCTCCATCAAGTCATGTTATGTTTTCATGAATCTTGTCCTTTTTCATTATATTATTTATTTTGTTTATCATTTATCCATTTTTATTAGTTTTTACCTTTTTTATGAATATTAATATGAGTTTTTGTTAATGTAAGTTGATTCTTTTGATGTTTGGGTGTTCGGTTTGTTATTTGGGCCTTGTTCCACCATATTCCAAAGGTCTCATTGTGTTCACACACCATTGAGGTAGGTGTCTCCATTCATTAACTTTTCAAAACATGAAATTTGATACTTTATATTTTACCAATGAGTATTAATTTTTTTCTTTATTCTTTTAATTTGTTAAAATTATTTTTTATGGATTTCTATGTTGGAGGTTTGATGAAAATGGGTTTTAAAAAGGATTTCTTAGTTATTCCTTTATGTGTTCAAATTATATATATTATTTTTTCTTGATAAAATTATATGTTTCATTTAATTTTTTTTGTGTGTTTTAAAATGATGTTTTTACTTATTTTAGTCTTGATAAAATTATGTGGAAAGTGGAATTGTGATTTGAATGGGTTTTTGGCCTCTTTATTGTTTTGGTGCTAACGTGATAACACCAATGTTTCATTGTTATGATTATTTTTATTCATTGAGTCAGACTTTGAAATTAATATATATATATATATATATTTTGGTTTGATATGTGTATACTTATGTGCGCATTGGGTATATATATAGATGTACACATGTATATAGATGGAAAATTCCATAGAATGTTCTCTTTATAAAACCATGTTTTACTTAAATGATTTCACATTTTCAAAATGTTTTTCAAATGAAATATCATGAGATGTTTTTCTAAATTTTTATCCAAAGGCCCATTTGGAACCTTGGAAACATATTTGAAAAATTACCTTGATTTCGATATGGTTTTTGAAAGAAATATGATTTTCCTAGAATGTGATTTTAGATTTCAAACTCTAAGGTCGGTTTGGAACCTTTAAATGATTCTTTGGGAAGTGGTTCTAAACATTAAGAATCTTATATCCTAATTGGTACCTTTATGTGTTTATTGGATAATTATTTAGAACTATTAAAAATGTTTAGTCTTGGTTGGAACTTTACAAAAGTTTTCTAAAGGATGTACACCCATATGGAATTCCTCTAGTTAGACAAGGTCTTCACATGGATGGTGTTACTATCAGGGGGTGGGCATAGAATGCACATTGGAATTCGTGGTTGATATGTTATATGTGTGATTAACACCTTACCTTTACCCTATACTATTGTCATGGGATATTAGACATCATCTATAGGGTTGAGAAATGATTTCTATTTAGTCCCAATTAGACGGACTATATCCCCCTAGTAGACGAATGTTCATTGTCCGGTGTGCCACTTGTGAGGCTAGATGAGAGCATCTAGGTTAGTGATTGGCTATGTATCAAATCATTATTCCATCTATATGGTTATGAATCGATTACATATAGGGTCACCTAATGTGATGTTTAAGATATCCCCATGATTATGTTCATTGTATGTTCTATTATGGTTTTTTGGCACGTTAACTTATTTATCTATTTACATTTTCAAAATTATATTACCATTTTTACTCTACTTTAGCTATTTTTTCCCCGAAATACTTTAATTGTCGTGTTAGGTTTTGATCTCTCTAGTTTATAAACATACCTGGGTTATGGTTTTCTTCATAAAATTTATTTTTGAAACTGGATTTAGAAATGTGAATATATTTTAAAGGAAATCCATGTTTTTGTTTTAAAGATGATTAGGGTAAGCTATGATTGGTTATTTATATTATAAAAAGCTATTTTATAAATGTATTTTAAAACTATTTTTTATGTACTATTTCAAGAAAGGGAATGAATGGATTCTATGGTTCATAACTACTGAGATGTTATATACTCACACACTACTTATGACAATCAACATCGGTAGACCTGAGCTGTTTTTAAGGTTCTGATTATTATTCAGATTCTCTCATGGTGTGGGTTGTTTTTGTTTATTTATGGTGACCAATAGGTTACAATGATATCACATATAGTTCTTGTTATGTTTTATTTGTATTTTGGGTATCTTGTATTTGGATCTTGTTTTGTATCTTATTTATTTTCATATATTTAAGTATCCTGGTTGTGCTACATACTGTATTATATTTTATGTTTTCAATTATTGTATGAAATCATCCCCATATATTTATATTATGATGTCATGATGCTTATTGTCATCATGTTAGGATCAGGATTCTCTTCAGGCCTTTCCACAGACTAGTTTAGAGATGACCTGAGATAGTTCATGAAAAAGTGGTATTAGATAAGCCCCTATTATATGGGGTGTTAGGTAGACCTGAGAAAAGATCATAAATACTTAGGGAGGTAGGTATGGGAAGAGGTTCATGAAATATTTCTCATCTCGACCCTCAAGTTTCTAGGGGTTGTTGGGTTTTGAGTATTTTATTTTTTTATTTTGGGTTTATTATTTTGGTTCTTTTCTTCGTTTGATGTGATTATGAATTTTGGGGGATGACAATGGGGGTGAAACAGTTTGATACAATGATCTTACATTGAATAGAAAACCATGTGGAGCCCCAGTTCATATTTAAATATGCTTATAGTGACTAGTTCATGATTTTGCACATGGTTTGATAAGCCATGTTTCCAAGTCATGCATGAACAATTATCCCCTATTTAAGAGGATTTGGTGTAAGTGATGTTATTGGTTTGATCTTGATTGGAATGAGTGGGTTTTAAATGGGGGAGATTTTGGAATTTTAAATTTGATTAAAGTGATTTATTTTGTGATAAGGATTCAGTTTTAAAATAAAAAGGGTAAAATTTGAGTTTTCAATTGAAGGTGGGAAAACTAAGCTGTTTTTTTTTGTATTTAATGAAGGTTTGAAGTGGGAAATTTGGGTTTAGAACTATTTTTAGTACATGAAATGGTTTTTAAAAATGGTTTTTGGTATTTTGAATGATTATTAAGTGAAATGGTTTTTAATTGGGAATAGAAATGGTAAATTTTTAGAGAGGAATTTTGGCACCATTTTACATATTGTTTGATTCATGGAATTAGTATTTTGAGTTAAAGTGTTATCTTTTGTGAGTTTTGATTGAGATTTACATCGGTATTGATTTGGTTTTTTGTTTCATGATATTTAGATTATGCCACCCAGAAAGGTCCCAAAGGTGTCTATGGAGTCTCTTCCATGTGTTGACTCTTCCTAGACACCTAGTGGAGTGGTGGAGTAAAGTTCTTGTAAATAAATGACCATTTTATGTGGATATCAAGGTCCAATAGAGGCTGTAGAGTGTCTAGAGAAAATTTAAAGGTCTTTTAGGTCCTTGGAAACATCTGAATACTTGAGAGTAAGAGTTGTTTTATGTTTTATCAAGGGGCTGGGTTTGGATTAGTGGATATTGATCATTCTATCCTTATTACAATATGTGATGAACTGGGATATCTTCAAGGACACTTTAATAAAATGGTTTTATCCACAAGGATTTGAAAGTGAAGAAAGTATAAGAGCTTATGGGTATTCAGTAAGGACAATAGATGATCAAGTGGTATGTTGACCATTATAAGTAGATGGTCCCCTTTTCTTATAAAATGGAATTTAGTGATCTTTTAAGAGCTCATATCTTTGTCTGGGGTCTTCATCCAATTTTTAGGGATCAAGTTATTTTATTTGGGAATGTTTTGTTTATGAAATTAGTGGACAAGAAATTTCTATCTGAGCTAGTTTCCAATGGGCATCCCATGGAAGTTGGAAACCAGACCTTCCTTGGTGTTTGTAAGGGTTCATCATCTTGTGAAGATTGTAAAACAAAGTATTCTATTCTAGATGTTTTGTATTCATTAGTTCCTACTTCTAATTGGAAGGACCACTCACATGTGTGCTTTTAATACAGATAGTTTGGGAATTCTAATCTATATTTCTACAACACTGAGAAGAATTTCCATCAGTGAGGTTGTATACTAAATCTTAAAAAATAATGTAGGGTGGGACTTGGGTAGAAGAAAAATAATTCTGGGCGAGTTTGGTATCCTAGAAGCCCTTCCTCTCTGAGTTTTTGAGGAAACCCTTCTTATGTTTTGTCATGTTTTCCTTTCTTTCACTCTTTTTTGTCTTTTCTTCTTGTTTGTGTTTGTATTTGATCTTCTTGTTTTTAATTAAATTTCATAATGGTTTGATGATGAATGAATGTTTTATAATTATGAATCACAATTTGGTCTGGTGATCTGGTTGATTTTACTTCATCGGGCCCTTTACAAGTTGGAGGTCAGTGCTATGTTAGTTGATTTCTAAAATATGGGGACATCCACTATGGATCTATTGTTTTCTTTTAAGATGGTCGAGTCTCACTTGTAGAGTTAAGGAGTAACACTAGACTTGGTGGTTCTATTTTATTTTTATCTTAGTTTTGAGGTCCTATTTCAGAGGTTATTCTTTTTGGATGAGATTTCTGATTTTGTTTCAATATTAAAATGGGTGACTTTCTAGGGGTATAAAAGTTTTATAGTGGGTAGAATTATCATTCCTCAAATATGGTTTTATTTATTATTTTCTATATTTATTATTCATGTATATTATTATTATTATTTTAGTAGAATACCCAATAAAATTTTGGTTTTGGATTTTTGGTTTGGTTTTTGGATTAGTGCACCATTAGTGCACACAGTTTAAAGGAAACCTTACAACTGCTAGATCAAAGGAGTATTCTCTATTAATTTTCTTCTTGCATAGTTTGTCTTGAATGTTTAGCATATCATTATGTCCAAACTGTGAGAGTATCACGAGTAATCATTCAGCCTTATTTCAGTGTCAGAGGGATGGTTCACAACTTGCACAATATTAGAGGAAACCTTGTTACAAGCATGTAGGGGTGTCTGCATTCTTGAAGGAGGAATTTTTCATGGATAGAAAACAATTTCCAGACCATGTAACTAAATCATGTGAGGTTTTATTATCCTAACAAATGGGGAATCATGGTTGGTGCACAGTCTTAAATCCATGCATCATAATAGTGCGAGGATGGGTTGTCTTTATAGTAGGGTTTACAAGATTGAAACACAGTTTGGTAAACCATGAAGCAAAACTATACAACTTAAATAGAGTCTTTAAAAGTTGATTTTTTTAATTCTAAACCCATAAAATTAAAACTCTATTATGCCAATCCATCATCTATTCAGTTGGGGCATGTGAAAGGGGCTCCCAAACCCATATTTCTTTCCTCATCCTCTTTGTTTTTAGGGTCCTCCATCAAGTATTGGTAAGTGTTCATGAATCTTAGCCTATTTTATTCTCTCATTTACTTCCTCTATTATTTATCCTTTCTTTTTGGGTTTGGATACCTCTTGTGAAAACCCTATTATGAGGGTTGGTTAATGCGAGTTTTTTTATTTTTATGTCCTGGTATGTGTTTTTTTGGTTTAGGCCTCATTCTTAACTATTCCGAAGGTTTCATCGCGTTTATACACTGTTCAGGTATGTGTCTACATCTATTTCCATTCTTTAACATGACATGTTATGTTTTATCATTCCCAATTGTTTATTAATTAAGTTATTCATGCTTGTGGTTTTCTAAAATGTTTTTTATGGATTTATATATTTGTGGTTTGATGAAAATGCGTTTTATAAAGGATTTCCACTTCTATTTCTATATTTACTCAAAGTATATGTATAATAGGTGTTTAAAAAAAATAAAAAATGTCCTTTTAAATAGATTTGGGTGTCTTAAAATGATTTTTTTCTTGTTGGAGTTTTGATAATATTAGATGGTAAATGGAATTGTGCTTTCACTTAAAAAAATTGTAAATTATTGATGTTTTTTAAAAACATCACTAAATTAGTGATGTTTCCTGAAAAGCGTTGCAAAATTAGTGACGTTTTATAAAAATGTCACTAAATTATAGACATTTCTCCAATATGTCACCAAATCAGTGATGTTTTCTAGAAACAAATTGCAATATATATATATATATATATTACTCATTTTCCCGCATCGATGTAAATATATATTTTTATATATACATATATTAATATATATAAACACACACACACACACACAAATAAATATATCTATATATATAAACCCAAACACAGACATATATAAATATAAATATACATATATTTACATATAAAAGCACACATATATTTTAAAATAAGTTACATTGTAGGAAAATGAGGTTACTTTAGTGACATTTTTCTAGTGTTCTAAAACGTTCCTAATTATATATATATATATATATATTTATTTATATATGAATGTAATCATATAATATATATAAAATATAGACACACATATATATAAACACACACACACACACATATATGTATGTATATATATATAATATAAACACACACACACATATATAGTATAATACAAGTATATAAATAAACATAAAATATAAACACACACACACACACATATATAAAATAAATATATATATATAATATGAACTATAAACATATATATTAATATAATATAATATAAACATGTATATATAAACATAAAACATAAAATATAAAATAAAAACACACACACACACACACTTATTAATATATGTATATTAATAATATATATATATATATATAATGTTAAATTTTAAATACTGAAATGTGTGTATATATATATATAAATATAACATAATACAATTAAATATATTAAATTTAGTGACATTTTTAAGAAAATGAGACTAAATTTGAGACATTTGTGTGAGAGTTTTAACACACACACATGCATATATATATATATATATTAAAATGAACATATAATATATACAAAATACACACACAGAAACATATATAAACAAATATATGTATATAATATAAAACATAATCATATATATATATATATATTATAAACATATAAATATATATATAAATATAAAATGCAAACATATATATGAACACACACAAATATATATATAATATAAACACACACACACACACAGATGTCTATATATATATATATATAAAAACATAGACACACACACACATATATAAACATAAAATATAAAATACAAACACACACACATATAATATAAACACATACACTCACACACACACATTTTTATATATGTATATTAATATATATATATATATATTAATTTTTTAAATACTAATATATATATAAATATAAAAAAATGAAATTATTTAATTATAATTGAAATGGGTGAGTTGGAAGATTCTTTAATTGTGAAGCCCTAGGTTTGGGGTTCGATTCGTGCTTTCTGCAAATTTTTACAGTGGGTTGGGTTATCTTACTGGTGGTGGTGTTAGGTAGAGGGAAGAGGAGGGGTGAGGTGGAATTGGATGTGTGTGTGTGTTGGGGGGGGGGGGGGGGTGGATGGGAAAATATAGGGGCATGGGTATGGGTGGTGGCATTAGATAGAGGGAAGAGAAGGGGTGAGGGGGTAGGGGATGAGGGTTGGGGGACTGGGTTTGGGATGGGAAAATAGAGGGGTAATGGGTAGGGGTACTAGAGTGGGGAAGAGAGGGAACATGGAAAACATGGGAAATATGGGAGGTGAGGAAAGAAGGTATGAGGTACTGGAGGGAGTTATGGGAAATAGGGGTGGGGTAGGGGGTGGGGTACTGTATGGAGGTAGGGAAAATAAGGGGCGAGTAGAGTACTCAAGGGAGAGGTGGGGGAAATAGAGGTGCATGGGGGTCACGAAGGGGGGGGGGGTTATAATAAAAAATATAAATTTCGAATAAAATTATCGAACAAATTTACCGTAAAAAAATTATATTTCAAAAACAATTACTGATGTTTCTAAAAACATTGATAAATAAGATTTCATTTACCAATATTTCTAGAAAATGTCAGTAAATGAGGTTTCTCTAAACAAAGATGTTTATAAACATCACTAATTGAAAAAATTTACAAATTCTGCTAAATTCACGATGTTTATAAACATCGCTAAATTAGAGGCACCACATTTAGTAACAATTTTTTTTCAAAATTTTGGTAAATGAATGAAAAGAATTTTAAAAAATCACTAATGAAAAAAGTCACAAATTATATTTTTTATAGTGTTTGTATGGGTTTTTGGACTCTTTATGGTTTGGGTACTTATATGATAACTCTTGTGTTTCATTGTGATGATTTTTTTATTATTTGAGTGAGCCTTTAAAATTAATATGGATGTTTATATATATTTCAGTGTTATATATTCATATCCATATGCACACAAAGTGTACATATAGATGTGTGCATGTGTATAAATGGAAAATTCCATAAAATGTACTCTTTTAAAACAAATTTTCCTCAAATTATTTCCTAGTTTTAAAATGTTATTAAAATGATGTTTCAAGTGATGTTTTTGATAAATATTTCTACAAAGGATTATTTACCACCATGGAAACATATTTGGAAAATTATCATTGTTTGGAAATGGTTTTTGAAATAAATATAATTTTCCTTGAACGTGAATTTAGATTTCAAAATATGAGGCACATTTGTTACCATTGAATGTTTATTTGGGAATTGATTCCCAACTCTTATAATTATAAGGCTTGATTGATACCTATATGTTTTTTTTGGAAAATTATTTGGGTATATTAATCAATTTTAGGCATGGTTGGTACTTTCCCAATGTTTTTTGGATGATGCACTCCCCTATAAAAGTACTCTAATTAGAGAGGGTCTTCACATTGATGGTGTCTGTGTCATGCGACATGCATGACATGCACATTGGAATTCATAGTTGAGATGTTATAAATGTGATGGCCACCTCACCATTCCCCTATGTGATAATCATTATATCTTAGACACCATCTAGAGGGTTGAGATATAATTACTATTTAGTCATGATTAGATGAACTAGACCCCCTTGGAAGAGGAACGACCATAGTGGGTTGTGCCTCTAGTGAGGGTAGTTAAGGTAAGATAGGTTGGTTATTGGAAATGGATCACATCATTATGATGACTAGATGGTTCTGAAACATGTACTTCTTGGGTATCCTCTTGAGAATCTTAGGATATACCCATGATTCTGTTCATGGTATGTTTTGTTATGGTTTTGTGTCACTTTAGCCTCCTGCTCTATTTTCTTTAACATATTAATATTTTTTTTGATTTCTCTGCTCTTGATATTGTTTTTTAGACATAATATTCTTCTTGTGTTTGGTTTTTCATCCCTCTTGTTTATGACATACCTAGGTTGTGGTTATCTTCTTATAATTTATTTTCAAAATAGGATTTTGAAATGAGAAACTGTTTTAAAGGAAAACTATGTTTTTTTTTCTAAATAGGATTTAGGAATGTTATGGTTTGTTGTTAAAATTATAAAAACATATTTTCCAATTAAATTTCCAAACTAGTGATTGTGGACTATTTTGAGAAATAATATGTATGAATTCTATGGTTCTTAACAACTGAGATGATGTATCATCACACCCTACTTATACCACTCAGTGTTGGTTGATTCGAGACATTTTGCAGGTTTAGGCACTTGTTCAGGTTATCTCATGGAGTGGGTTGTTTTTATGGATGTCTGGTGATCAAGAGGTCAGACAAATATTATTTCTGGTTATGGATTTTTTTTAGTTTTATTTTGGATATCTTTTATTGAAATCTTGTTATGTAACTTATTTAGGTTTAAATATTTATGTATACTGGTTGTTCTGCATGCACTATTTTTTTAATTATTAGAAGAAATAATCCCCATATATTTAACTTATGATTCCCTGAAACTTACCTTCAACACATGGGGATTGGGGATTCCCTTTGGGCCATTCCACATACTCGTTTGGGGGACTAGTTCAGGGATGGCCCAGGTTGGTTCCAGATAATTAACAAAATAAGAATTTTGGTATACCATATATATTGATGTTGTTATTTAAGAATGGTTATGATAAGTTTTAATTAGATAAAACATGAAATAATCTTAAAAGAAATTAGTTGGGACATATAGCTCCTCTTTTGATATCATCCTTTCGATTGAGCTTAATGCCTTCTAAGGAGAGGTTTATGGTCACCACATGTGATTAAGGACTTTGAGTAACATCCCGAGATTTTAAGATATATATTCTCTCAAATTAATTTAAACTTATTGATATCACGTATTACACACAATGCATAGTTCATTTTACAATGTACACAACACCATGTTTGTCTTGCGTTGAACATAACATTGAGTTTCTTAGATAACATATGTTACATGTAAGATCATGTCACACTAGACAACAATATACTATTAATATCATTTGTTTAACATATTAGTTATCACCCAACAATTGGAATGTAAGGAATGAATATTATTAACTATATTATAAAATCATAATTTACAAATATTTATTAAATTAATTCATTAGTTACCAATTAATTAGAAATGAAAATATAGATTAATTGAATATAAAGGTTGTGTTTTTATGAAGACTATTTTTTATTACCAAAATGGTGTTTAATCTTAAACAATTAAATTAATAACTATTAATGTAAGATATTAATGAAATTTATATGTTATATATTTAATATTTTTTTTGAAATTAATCCAATAAATTTTGTATGTTTAATATAAGAATAAATCCAATTTTAAGCATAAAATGTTGTATATTTTTTAGGGTAGTTTTACTGATTTTTAATAGCACACCTATTTTAAATATTATTTTTCACAATTTTATAATTTTTATTGGGAAAAAATTAATTTAAGAAGGTAGAATATAAACATTTACTTTGGGTGAATGTTTCTTATTTTTATGAGAACTTTCAAATTTTTATGAATAGTAAAAACACTGCATTTTAATTAAAAACTACTTTTTTCATATAATTTATTTTTACAATTAAATTATATTTTAAATAAGTTTTAAATTATAATTATTTAAATAAAACATAAATAAATATTGTTTTGGTTAATATATTCAATTTCACATTGAAATTAGATATAAAAACATTTTGAACATTTGAATCTTTCTCCTTAAAACCCCACTATCTCGCAGCATCTGCGAGATTAATTTTAAATTAATTTTATCCACCTATATGAATTGAATTTAAAAAAATTTATATCTATTATTGAAATTAATATAAATTTTTTTCCTAATAATATAAACTAATTTTTTTGACCAAAAAGATTAGTGAAATTAATTTAAATTAATTAGAGTGATTAAAGTAAAAACAAGATTACTTAATGATTAATATTCAAATATAAGGTGTATAAACAACCTAAAACATGTCCAAAACCCATTATATGGACATATTTATACCCAAAAAACCTTATTATCTCTTTTTATGAGTTATTGTAATACTATTCCATGATGGTGACCTATATAATATGTTAAGTGGGGGAAAAGAAAAAAGGAACCTTCCTTTCCTTTAACACTTATAAATATTTGGAGAAGGGAAGAAGCCACATAACTATGTAATAAATATTATTTTGGAATATAAATGAGTTATTTTTATCATAATAATTTATATTTAATATTTAACCATGATATAATTACATTAAATTCTTAAGAAATGGAAACACATAGATTATTTAGTTAACAATAAAATAAAGTAATTGATATTTTATTAAGGGATTTAAAATTTAAAGAAATTATATAATACCAATTGAATTATCAGTGTTAATAAATATAAAATATGGTACTTTATGGGATAATTTCTCTTTTATAAGGAACATATTAAACCATAAATAGTAAAAAATTTATTATCATAGTTAGGGTTAAAGTAATGTTTTATGCGTGTTACATGCGTTTCTGTTAAAATTAACATCCAATACATATGAGTTTTTTATATTTTAAATTATATTTAATAATTTAAAATTAGTGGTTCTAAATTTTATAATAATTATAACTTTAATTTAGTCTTAATTGATGAATTACATAGGTTAGAAAACTAGTTACTAAAATGAGAAACCAAAATAGAAAAAATACGGAAGCTTAAAGACTAAATAACAAAATGATAAAAATGATTTTGTTTCATTGTGTGGTGTGTATTTATAGACCATAATTCCAATTTACTCTACTATTTTTTCATTTTTGAATAACATGAGTTATGGGATATCTTATAACAACCCTACTCCTTATTTCACACTTAAACATATTTTTTTACATAAAACTTTCACATGATAAAACATTGAAGATCAGGAGGTCTAGTGTCTTTGGAGATAAGGAACATTACATAACAACTTAAAACATGAATTACACATCTTTATTGAAAACTTCTTTTACATGACCACACACATTCCTTCGTACATAACATTAATGGGATAACGCGAGGACATGCATAAGAAAAGGGTCAGCTATAAATCCCAGTAAGGGAGTAAACAAGGAATAACATGAATAATATAGATCATGTTAAAAAATAGTAATATCAAAGGATCATAATAGAAACATGAACATAAAGGCATTATATAACATGATTATCATAACATGGAAATGTGGAAACAACACTTAACATGGTATTATCAAAATCCAAGGCTCATTTCACATGGATCATGAGTAAATCCTCATTTCACCTGAATTATCATGAGTAAACTCTCATTTCACTTGATGTATAATGATACTAATCTTTACCCAATGCATTGAAGCGATATCAGGGTGAACACTTCTTAATCATTTCATTTCTTGCATAAGTGTGCCACATAGATCATATAACATGGATTCATTAAAAATAATTATTTATTCTATGATAAGGGAATGTGAAATTCATACATGAAATTTCATAATGAATAAGTAAATGTACATAATGGTGAATACCCTTGATAGAGAAATGGGAATGGTAGTCACTACACAATGACTTTGGCTTAGAAAATCATGGTGCAATTTCAGCAGCATAACGACGTGACATAAGAATTCATAAGAATGGTTGATGAGAAATAAAGGGGTGTATCATAATATTTACATGAAATGGACAGTATGTGGGTAATATAGAAACATTTACTAACATATTTAATAGAATCTAGATTCATAATATAAAAGAACTTCTTGCATGTAAATGAGAAAGAGAAATTCCTTACAGAATTTTGGCATGGTAACAGGTGTAAATGGGAGGAATTAATGATAGATAAATTAGTATCTCAACATTAAAACATAATTAGGGAATTATGGGGTAGGTTTGAAATCATAACCCAAAATGTTTATCTGAAATGAAATGGGTATAGAAATATAAAGAAACATGGAAAAAAATGAGAGAGGAAGAAATTCCTTACTTGGATGTGTGATATCAAAGGCTTGTGAGAGGCTTCTTAGAATATTAGGGTGCCTTGGGAGAATTCTAGAGATATTAGGTCATAGTTTGGTCAATCCCCAAATTCTTTGAGTTAAGAGGAAGTGGGATCTTGGGTGGGTTAATATAGGAAAAGGGAGGAGATTCTTTATTATTTAGGTTTTTGAAACCACACATTAAACTAATAAAAACCACACACCAACCCATGGTTTTTTCCCATGGTTTTTGACAAAGTGGAGTGGAAAGAATTATTTTATAGGGAAAATGGACTAACATATTAAAATATTAGTCTTTCTTATGTGTACGTGACTCACACTCTCAATGAAATCAATTTAAAAAGTTAAAATGTTTTACAAGTCTTCGAGGGTCCACTAAAGCATTGTATAATAAATAAAACAAACCTAAAATCACATTATTTTAATGGTAAAACATATATTGGAAGACCATACCATTTATTTTATTTTATTACATCACTAATGGGTCATTATGATTTCGTAAAACACATTATATAATTGAACATTATTTAATTTTTACCAAACAATTCAAATGTCTCAAAAAATTATGAAAAGTTCACCATTGGATAATTTCAACATCCTGATTCCAAAAATAAAATTCATTTTATCTAAATAAGTTTCTAAATATGTGAATTTTTTATTTTAAAATAAAAATAACCATTTATTTAAAATTCAAGGGTTTTGATAAAAACAGCTTTCAAACCTTAATAAAATTCACAATTGTATTCATAAAAATTATGAGATCATTTATATTTAATTAAAAGTAATTTATTAATAATATTTAATGAAAATATTATATTATTAAAAAAAATCCATTAATTCATCAGAATATATATCTTAATTGAATATTAACTAAAAATACTATTTTTTCATTAAAAACAATTTACCATGAAACAATAATAAAAAGAATGTATATTCTCTATAAAAATAATGTACACAATCATAGTGCTAGGGTCATGTTACATAACCCATTATAACCCATGCATAAGAACTAAGGGTAAGGTGAGATATGGTGACATACTCTTGGGGAGGCTCAGATAACATCGCTCGGGTGGTAATCTCTATCAACTTCCACTTATCCTATTCGCAGTTTCATTCGATCTTAACATGTTGAAGATCAGCTTAGAATTGGTCAAGAGTAAAGCCTAATGATTCCAATTCCTTTGCGAGCTCTGAAAAATGGGATTCGTATGGAGCCATTCTACTAGATGACGATATCACTTTCTTTGTCTGAGTAAATTTGATGTGTTAAATCCCTATATTTATACTAATCATGTGACCAGTGTTTAATGACTATATTAGAAATAGTCACAATTCTTAATGGAATTTTGAAATCCAAAAACATAAAACCAAGGAAGTTTAAATGTTATATAAACATTTTACATAATAAGAAATTTAATTAGACCAAGATGAATTTACATTGATTGAAGTTTGGGTCATTAAAATATCCCCCCTTAAGAAATTTCACCCTCAAAATTTCCTTTTCCTATAATAAAACAGATGAGGGTAACTATGCTTCATTAATTCCTCAGATTCCCATGTTACATCTTCAAACTTGTGGTTTCACCACAACACCTTGACAAGGGGAATTGTTTTATTTGATATAACTTATCTCTTCAATCAAAGATCTTCATTGGATTCTATTAATAGAAGAGGTCATTCTCTAATGCTACCACCTTTGGATTGAGTACATGCAATGTGTCATGTATGTACTTCCTCAAGAGTGATACATGGAATACATCATGTACTTGAGATAGGTTCAGAGGGAGTTCTAGTTGACATGACACTGCTTCAATGCGATCAAGGATCTCAAAAGAGACGATGTACCTTGGACTAAGATTTTCCCTTCATACAAAATCTCATAACTCTCTTCTATAGTGATATGAAGAGGAATACCAGGTATCTGACATAAAACTATAGGTCTCGTTGACAATTATCAAAATAACTCTTTTGTCGACTCTGATCAGCTTTAATGTGTTGCTGGATTGTCTTAACCTTATCTACCATTTCTTCAACCATTTTCGGACCCGGGAGTTTTCGCTCCCCAAATTCACCCCAACATGCCAGTGTTCTGCACCACTTCCCATAAAGGGATTCATAAGGATCCATTTGGACGCTTGAGTAGAAACTATTGTTGTCAGAGAACTAAAGTAGAAGAATATGTTGATCCCATCCTCCTCTGAAGTCCATTGAGCATGCTATTAACATTCCCTCGAGTGTTTGGATAGTTTGATCAAATTGGGAATCAGTTTCTGGATAATAAGCTATATTGAAGTTCAGATCAGAATTCATTGCATGTTGAATACTCTTTAAAAACATAGAGGTGAGTCTTGGATGTCAATCAGATAAAATCGACAGTGGTACTCCATGAAGCTGTACCATGTCTCTGATGTATATCCTTGCTAGTGGATCCAATGATAAATCCTACCAAATTGAAATAAAGTGTACATTCTTTTTAAGATGATCCACAACAACCTAGAAAAAATTATTTCCTTTGGATGTATTCATAAGTCCAATGACAAATTCCATGGTGATTTTCTCCCATTTCCATGTTGGTATAGGTAATGATTGCATCATCCCCTTAGATTTTTTCCTCTCAGCCTTCACTTTTTGACATACCAGGAACTTTGATGTATACTTAGTGATCTCCTTCTTCATGTTATCCCACCAATATTTCTCGCAGAGATCTCAATACATCTTTTTTTTTCTTAGGTGAATGGAGAAATTTGAACTATGTGTGTCATCTAAAAGTACCTTATTTAACTCTGGATTCTGTAGAACACGTAGTATTGACCCAAATATCACAATTCATTCTTCATTGACATTGAACTCCAATGAATTCGCTTTTTTGATAGTTTCTACCTTCTTTCGAATTCCCACATCATCTTTTTTAGCATCCTTTAACCTTTCCAAAAGATATGGTTGAGTAATCATTTGCAAAGGATTGATGATGTTACCTTATTTATGATTCCCATGTCCATCATCATCAAATCTAAGAAGATTTAATCCTTTTTAATTCTCATAAATGATAGAATTGATGGGTCTTTTCTACTTAGAGAATTTCCACCTTTTTCACCTTCCCAGGGTGGTAATGGATTGAGCAATCATAGTCTTTGATCAGCTCTAACCATCTTTATTGTTGGATATTCAACTCTTTTTGAGTTAATATATACTTGAGGGTTTTGTGGTCTGTATATATCTCACAATTCTCCCAAATAGGTAATGCCATAAAATTTTCAAATCTAAGATCACCATAGTCAACTCCAGGTCATGTGTTGGATAATTTCACTCATGAAATTTCAATTTCCATGAAGGATATGCAATGAATTTTTCCTTTTTCATCAACACATAGCCTAGGACCTTCTTCGAAGCATCACTAAATACCACAAAAAGTTCTCCACTTGTGGGAAGTGTGAGAACGGGTGCAGTGATAAGCCTCATTTTCAACTCCTTGAATCTCTCTTCGCATTCATTAATCCAAGAAAAATTTACTCCCTTGCGAGTTATCTTGGTAAGAGGGTTTGAAAATCGTGATAAATTTCTCACAAATCGGCAATAATATCTATATAACCCTAGGAATATTCAGATATCTGTTATCAACATTGCCTTATCCATCCCTCAATTTCTACTATCTCGGAGGGATCCATAGATATCCTATTGCTTGTGATGATATGACCCAAGAATGAGAACTCCTTCAACCAGAACTCACACTTTTTATAATTTTCATAGAGATCTCCTTTTTCATGGTATCTAATAAAGTGCTTAGATTCTCCTCATGATCCTCCTTGGTTTTGGAGTATATTAGAAAATCATCTATAAAGACCACAAAATATTTGTCAAGGTAACATCTAAAGAATATATTCATCAATTCCGTGATGATTTTTAGATAATTAGTGATTCTTAAAGGCATTACTCTGAATTCCTAGCGCCTATACCTTGTACGAAAACCAGTATTGGGGATATCCTCCTTCTTTACCCTCACTTGGTAATATCATGACCACAAATCCACCTTAGAAAGTATTTTTCTTCACGTAGATAATCAAACAAGTCCTCAATTCATGGATGAGGACACTAGTTAGTTATCATGATTTTTTTGAGCTCACAATAATCAAGGAAAAGGGGAATTGACCCATCCTTCTTCTTGATGAAGAGGACTAGTACACCACATGGTGAAGCACGTGGGCATATAAACCCTTTATCCAGATTCTCTTATAGTTGTTTCTTTATCTTATCAATCTCCACAATGACCATTCAATATAATTTTTGGATATTGATAACGACATTAGTATAAGATCAATTGAGAATTCAACATCTCTTCTATGAGGAAGACCATGAAATTCCTTGGGAAACCCTTTAGGGAATTCCCTCACAATATGAATGTCTTCTAGGATGATTGCTTTCTTATACTCAACAATCTGATCCAGATACATATGCTCATAGGGATGTAATATCCATGATTGAGATGATGGTACTAAATAAGATTAATCCTCTTACTTTCACTTGTAATGAATCGGGGGTCGATTCTCCATATGGAGGGTGATTTCCCTCTCACGGAAATTTATATTGGATATATATAAGGAAATCCAATCTAGGATGAGAATTGAATCAAATTACACCAGAGGGAGTATGATGAGGTTTTCTGGGAAGTTAAATCCAAAAATTATGAGAGGGGAGTGGTTATATTCTTGGGACTCAATGATTGCCCCATTTTTCGTGCTCACCAAAATATTTACTTCCATGATTTGTGGTGGTGTTGGGATTTTTCTACTAAACTTTTGGGATACAAAAGAATGCGTAGAACCAGAATGGAAAAGTACATTCGCTATTCTTGAATAAATGACTAGCGTACCTGTCAGCACTTCATTGTCGGGGTTCACTTCATTGTTAGGGATGTCAAAATCTCGCCCTTGCAGCCTTGAAGGTTGTTGGTTGCCTCCGAAAACCCTTAGATTAGGGCACTGATTTGAATGGTGCCCTAGTTTTTTGTAGTTGAAGCAATGAATAATGCATTGAGGGTCGAACGGAGTGTTTCTCTCCTCTTTCACAACCACATATTTTTATTGTTGGCAGTTAACGGCTAGGTACCATTTTCTGCCACACCTAAACCATTTCCTCACCCCTTTAGGAAATTTCAGGGTTGCTTCTTTCTGCACCTTTGGAATGTGGGGTGTTGGATTTTATCAGCACCATTGTATTTACCCATTGAACCTCTAGAATTAAATTCCACCTTAAAATTATTATCCCCTTGATACCCATGAGATTCACCAACCACTATTTCAACCTTGAGGGTACATCAGACAATTTCCTCATAGCTATCAAAGTAATGGATCATTAGGGCTTTCCATAGGTTAGTTTTTAGACCAACAAAGATGCGGTAAACCTTGAATTCAAGGGTAATGACAAAGACAAAGGCATATTGTGAAATCCGTGTGAAGTTTTCCTCGTGCGCTCTGAGGGATTCGTCATCTTTTTTATTGAGGTCTTGGAAGTCCCTTTCCATATTAAGTCGGAGGGCGCAAGGAAAATATCTGTTGAATTTTTTTTCGGAAATCTTTCCATTCCAACACCTTGATCACCTCCTCAAGATTCATATTCTTGATCAATGTCCACCATTGATCAGCTTCACCCTCCACATGATATGCAGACAAAATAACCTTCTCTTATTCGGAACATTTAAGGATGTAGAATATATTTCTTATGTATCTTTTCCATTGTTCGGAAATTGAGAGATCAGATGATCCATTAAAAATAAGAGGCCTTTGTCTCATGAAGATATCGACTGTGACTTGTTATTTCTTAAAGAGGGTTTAAAATTACTCTTTACCCATGTTTCAATTCAAATCCTTAGTTAACTAAGAGAGTATCATGAAAAAGTTTGCAATTACCACTCCCATCAGATTGGGCATCTCATTAGAATATTTGTCACATTGATCTTCACATTGGTTGTTATCCCGAGTCCTCCAATTACCAGACATTGGCTGGAATAAAATAAAAGTTAGGGGTTACACATAAAGGGAAATCCAAAGACAAAAATAGTTGACTTATACATTACTTTTATTTTCTTAACTTATGAATTTATAGGTTTCAATATATGTTATCCATGATCTATTTCCTGACATATATTCTTAGGGATTTTTTTATAACCTTAAAAATGGTTCATACTAAGCTTTTGAATTTACCAAATAATATCCCCCAGGAGTTTCGTAACCCAAAGTGTAGCAAAGCCCATTGTCATGCACCAGTTCCCATTCAAGTCATGCTCAATGCAGTGTTTTCGGGTTTTATCTCTAGATACATCTGTGCTATAGCCACCTATACCCACTCTTATCCATACAAGGATGTATTTTTTTTTGATAAAACACTTAATAAATACCCTCCAAAATTTAGGGATGTTTTTATTATACTTAGTCTTACCCCTAAGGATTTTACTAGGGTTTTCAAATCCTAATCCCAAAATAACTAATCCTATACTCTAATACCAACTATAACAACCCATATCTTTATTTCACACTTAAAAATATTTTATTACATAAAATATTAACTTAATACAATATAGAATTTAGATAGTTATAGTGTCTTTGGGGCTTAGTAACATTACATAACAAATTAAAACACGAATTACACATCTTTATTGAAAACTTCTTTTACATGACCACACATATTCCTTCGTACTTAGCATTTCATAGAATAACTTGAGGACATGTATAAGAAAAGGGTGAGCTATAAATCATAGTAAGGGAGTAAAAAATTCATAACATTAATAATATAGTACATGTTATGAAATAGTAAGATCAAAGAAGCATAAGATATAAATGAACATAAAGGCATGATATAGCATGATTATCATAACTCAAAAATGTGGAATCAATACTTAACATGGAATTAGCATTATCTAAGGCTCATTGCACATGGAGCATGAGTAAACCCTAATTTTACTTGAATTAGAATGAGTAAAACCTCATTTCAATTGACATATCATGATACTAATCTTTACCCAATGCATCAGAGCACTATCAGGGCACACCCTTCTTAATGATTTCATTTCATGCATAAGTGTGCTGCATGGATCATATAACATCGATTCATTAAACATCATCATTTATTCCATGATAAGGGAATGTGGAATTAATACAAGAAAATCAATAATCAATAAGTAAATCTACATAAATGTGAATACCCTTGATAGAGAAATGGGCATAGTACTCACTATACAATGACTTTGGCTTGGAAAATTGCGGTGCAATTTTGACAGCATAAGGACGTGACATAAGAATTCATAAAAGTGGTTTATGAGAGATAAAAGGGTGTTTCATAATATTTTTATGAAATAGAATATAAGGGGGTAATATAGATACATTTCCCAACATATGTAATGGAATTTATATTTATAATACAAAATAATTGCTTGAATTTAAATGAGGAGAGAGAAATTCCTTATGGAATTTTGACATGGTAACAGGTGTACATAAGAGGAATTAATGAGAGAGAGAGGGGTATATAAGCATTAAAACATAAGGAGGGAAGTATGGGGGAGGAGATAAATTATACCATAATATTTTTAATTGAAAATAAAAGGGTATATCAAAATAAAGAAACTTGGACAAAAATTAGAGAGAAAATCGTTTACTTGGAAGTGTGTTCCCAAAGACTTGGGAGAGGCATGAGAGAGGCTTCTCAGAAGTTAGGGGAGCATTGGGAGGATTCTAGTGAGATGGGGAAAAGGTTTTTCAAGCTCCAAAGATTTTTAGTGAAGAGGAAGTTGAAAGCGTGGCCAATTTTTGCCTATCAACAGTTCAAAGTTCGGATGCTCTGCTAAAGTGTATAGAAAACCTTGGGACGAATCCTTGGAGATGATACTTTTTTAATAGTCAAATATTTTTAGTTGATTGTATTTTGATTAGGGGGTTTGTTTGTAGATATTAAATGAAGTTGTTAATGATTGGTGTTTAATTTAACAATTTAATAAGATTGGGGTGAGTTCATTTTTAGGGAGTTAAGCTTGTGATATCCTTGATATTTGCTTTATATTGCATTTAAATTAACACCCACTTCACAAGATAACAATTATTAGAATTCCTAAGTGTTAAGGAATTAATATAAGATTTAGCTTATCTTAGAGTTCTAATATGAATTAGATCTTGTTGATGGTAGTGTATTTATGGTTCCAATAATCCACGGAAACCACACATTAAACAAATCATGTCATTAATGCACGAAATTATTTGTTTAACATAATAAATGTTAATTTAAGGAATTTCCATCGATTAAATGCTCTGAATCACTTAAAATCCCAAAATTATATCTCACCCCAATGGTATATTTACCCAACCATTGTTTTGGTTAAAAATCTGGTTGTAATGTTTATGATTATGAATTATAAATTGAAGAAAAAGAAAGGTATAAGAAAAGAGTTGTGCGTCGAACACACACACACAAACACTGAAGGGAATTAAATACTAACTTTACATTTATTGAGAAAGCATAATAAGGGAATGGGATTCAATTTTATTTAAACTATTTTAAGAACAATAATATTATTTATCCTAATTTGGATGAGAATAATAGATGAAGAATAAGAAAAATTCATTAAAATTTAATTACAAAAACCAAGACTTACAAGATTACAAACGAAGAACAACACAAAAGTAAAAGGAAACAAAGAGAAGAGGAAGGGTATCTCATGTGAAAACATGAGTATGGAAGGTCCTCCCAAGACCTTTTCATAGATTTGGTCATGAAAATATGTTCTCCTCTCTTCTAAAATGCCAATTCATTTGAAGGAGAGGAGATGGATATATTTATAGCCCCAAGATGTGGACTTTTTGCATTACCAATCTATCCCTCCACTTGGATCGATGATTTGGACATCCATACAACTGAATATTGAGATATCACTTTCTTAAAAGTTGTAGATAATAATGTTTGACAACTACTCTCAAAATATGGAGGGATTTGGACTTATGGAGCCAATGTTATAGTGGTTTGATTAAACAAAGTTAAACTGTCCATTTCAATCCATTCTTTTTAGAAGGATGAAATGAGAATAATGTAAAATATCAGGATGATTGGATTATTACATCATGAGATATGTCCTGAATAATGTACTGATTTTATTTACAGGTCAGAATAGTGGGATCTTGTCTTTGGACTTGGGACTTGAAATTTTTATCCAAGACTCCTTACATTGGCCTCTAAACTTTGGAGGAGAATAAATGAATTTTTAATTCCTGATGGAGCCTAGCAATTAAATCTTCATGGATGTGATAGTTTCTTGATAGATTCTGTTGGTCTTATTTTGTGGTCCATATGACCATTCAAATTGAAAAATGGGCCAATGATTCCTTCTAATGATATGTGTGAAATTGAATAAGTAATACTACAAAACAAGAACCACACAATTTGGATTAGGATGGTGAGGGTTATAAATAAAATAGTAAACTGACTCAATTGGACTGTTTCTAATAATGCTCAAAAATTATACTTAGTATTAAAACATTATTATTTCACACAAATTATGAAAATTTAATATAAAATCAGTAACAAGAGTATATAATAAGTCATGAAACTATTAATAACATTAACTCCTGCACACTTAGTCTTGTGCATGTCCTCATGTGCAACAAATAAAAAAACATGAAAAAACCATTTTCACTCACCATAAAATATTAAAATTTTGTTTTCCCCAATCAGAGAGGTTTAGACAATATCACTCATTTATATTGAATTCCATCACATGTTGTTACAGAAACAATGTTCCAAAAACAATTCATTTTTTTCATGCTGAAATTTAGAAATGGAAAATGGTGGCACACAAAACTTACTCTTCTCGGGATAATAAAATTAATTTATGGAGCTTCGCTCATTCACCAACCAAAAGTGAAAATCATAGAGTTTTAAAGAGCTCTAAACTTCCATTACCTATCCAAAGTGCACAAGAATCAAGAGGTCTTTTGAAGGTCTTTTTCTGTGGCTATGGGACGATATGAATATAATGTCCAAGAGAGAAAAGAAGAGGGGTAAAACACCAACATGGAAAATGCAATGCACATTTTTTTGAAATGAGATATGAAAGGAAATGGAAACACATATTTAAGAGGGAATGGAAATGTGAAATAAGACACAAAAGTGCATTGAAATATGAAGGGAATGATAAGATGGAATATTTACAAAACACAAAACTTCTCCCAATGACATAAGAATATAATGTAAGTGTTTATTTTTTTTCTTTTTTTTCTCTTTTTTTAAAAGTTGAACATGAAAGATATATCACACTCATATACCAACCCATGATTGATCTACTCACAACACTAATTATAATAGTTATAATAAGATTAAAAGTTGATGAAGAGTGATTTTTGACCCACCCAAGACACAACCCATTCTTATTTTCATTTTTTTTTTGATTTTTTTGAACACTTGGAAATAACATTTACAAAATTAAATGAATGTACATTACATTCCCCAAAGTGGTTCCATTGAAAGTGTGGAATTTTTTTGCATATCGACCTTTAAATGTTACGATGCTCTTCTAATTTGTATAGCAGCACTCGGGTTGAATCCTCGATGATGATACATTTTTAAAAGTCGATTTTTTTAGTTGATTGTATTTAGATTGAGGGGGTTTGTTTGAAGAGATTAAATAAAGTAATTAATGATTTGTGTTTAATTTAAAAATTTGATAAAGATTGAGGTGAGTTCATTTTTAGGGAGTTAAGCTTGTGATATCCTTGAGAATTTCTTTATATTGCATTTAATTTAACACCAACTTCACAAGATAACATTGACTGGAATTTCTAAGTGTTAATGATTTAATCCAAGACTTAACTTGTGTTAGGGTTCTAATCTCAATTAGATATAATTTATGGTAGTGTATTTATGGTTCCAATAATCCATGGAAACCACACATTAAAAAAATAATGTCATTAATCCATGAAATTCTATGTTTAACATACACATTATTAATTTACAGAATATCAATTGAGTAAATGATCTCAATCACTTAACACCCCCAAATTATAACTCACCCCAATGGTAGATTTACTCAGACAATATTTTGGTTACAAATATGGTTTTAATGTTTATAATTATGAATTATAATTAGAAGAAAAATAAAGGGATAAGAAAATAGTTGTTGGTCGAACACACTCACACACAAACACTAAAGAGAATTAAATACTAACTATAGATTGAATGAGAAAGCATAATAAGGGAAGAGGATTAAACTATATTTAAACTCTCTTAAGACCAATAATATTATTTAATACAATGTGGATTAGAATAATATATGAATAAGAATAAACATGCATTAAAATATAATTACAAAAACTAAGACATACAAGATTACAAACAAAGAACAACATAAAAGTAAAAGGAAACAAAGAGAGGAGGAAGGGTATCACAAGTGAAAACCAGAGTATGGAAGGTCGTCCCATGACCTTGGAAAGGATTTGGTCATGCCAATATGTGCTCCTATCTTCTAAAATGCCAAATCCTTTGAAGGAGAATATGGAGATGTATTTATATCCCAAGGATGTGGACCGTTTGCATTCACAATCTGTACCTCCACTTGGATCGACGATTTGGAAATCCCAAAAGCCGAATCTTGAGATATCCCATTCTTAAAAGTTTTAGATAATAATGTTGGATGACTAATCCCAAAGGTTGTAGGCATTAGGACTTATGGAGCCAAAGTTATGGTAGTTTGATTAAACAAAGTCAAACTTTCCATTTCAATCCATACTGTTTATAAGGCCGAAATGTGAATGGGTTTATCAATAGGAATATGTGTTAAAATATGAACAATTTATTCAAAAATGTCTTCCACCTATATCTATTCTTTCACACTGAAAAATATCAGTTTTATTGGATCATTACATCATGAGATATGTCATGAATACTGTACTGATTTTATTTCCCAGAAAGAATTGTGGGCTACATTTAAATGAATCATTTAGGCCACTTGTCTTTGGTTTCCATGAATGTTTTATCCAAGAATCCTTACATTGACCCCAAAACTTTGGAGTATAATAAAGTAATATGGACTTCCTGATGGAGCCCAACAATTAAATCTTTATGGATGTGCCAGTTTCTTCATAGATTCTGTTGGTCTTTCTGTGTGGTCCATATGACCATTAAAATGGTAGAATGGGCCAATTATTACTTCTAATTATATGTGGGAATTTGAATAAGGAATCATAAAAAATACAAACCACCCAATTTGTATTAGTATGGTGAGAGGTATAAATAAAATAGTAAACTTATTCAATTGGACTACTTCTAAAACTGCTCAAAAATTATACATAGTATTAAAAAAAATATATTTCACACAACTTATGCACATTTTATATAATATCAGTAAATGGAGTATATAATATTTCATGAAACTATTAATAAAATAAAATCCCTCACCCTTAGTCTTGTGCATGTCCTCATGTCTAACAAATATAAAAACATGAAAAGACCATTTTCACTTACCATAAAATATTAAAATTTTGTTTTCCCCAATTAGGGAGGTTGAGAAAATATCACTCATCCATATTGAATTCCACCACAAGCTGTTATAGAAACAATGTTAAAAAAAATTCATTTTTTTCATGATCAAATTTAGAAATGGAAAATGGTGGCACACAAAACTTACTCCTCTCAAGATGATAAAATTGATTTATAGATCTTCACTCATTCACCAACCAAAAGTGAAAATCATAGAGTTTGAAAGAGCTCTTAGCTTCCACTCTCTATCCAAAGTGCACAGGAATCAAGAAGTATTTTGAAGGTTTTTTTCTATGGCTATGGGAAATTAGGAATATAATGTCCAAGAGAGAGAAGAAGAGGGGTAAAACACCAACATGTAAAAAGTAATGCACATTGTTTTTTGAAATGAGACATGAAAGGAAATAGAAACAAATATTTATAAGGGAATGAAAATGTGAAATAAGACACAAAAGTGGATGGAAATATGAAGGGAATGAGAATATTTAATATTTACAAAACACAAAACTTCTCCCAATGAAATAAGAATATAATGAAAGTTTTTTTCTTATTTTTTTTTCGAAATTTGAACTTCAAATAGATCTCACACTCATATACCAACCCATTATTTAACTCCTAATGATAGTAATTTTAATATTTATAATAAGATCAGATGTTGAGGAAGAGTGATTTTTGGACCACCCAAGAGACAACCCATTTTAATTTCCATTTTTTTTTTGTTTTTTTTGGATTTTTTGAACATTTGTCAATAACATTTACAAAATTAAATAAAAGTACATTACATTCCCCAAAACAGAGCCATTTGAAAGCATGTCCAATTATCTCATATCAACCATTAAATGTTATGATTCTCTACTAATGTGTATAGAAGCACTTGAGTCAAATCCTCAGTGATGATACTTTTTTTATAGTCGAATTTTTTTAGTTGGTTGTATTTTGATTGGGGAGGTTTGTTTGCAGAGCTTAAATGAAGTGATTAATGATTGGTGTTTAATTTAACAATTTGATAAAGATTTTTGTGAGTTCATTTTTATGGATTTAAGGTTGTGATATCCTTGAGTGTTGCTTTATATTGCATTTAAATTAACACCCACTTCACAAGATAAAGTTGATTGGAATTCATAAGTGTTAAGGTTTTAATCCAAGACATATCTTATCTTAGGGTTATAATATTAATTAGATCTTGTTTATGGTAGGGTATTTATGGTTCCAATATTCCATGGAAACCACACGTTAAACAAATCATGTCATTAATCCGTGCTATTATAAGTTTAACATACATAATGTTAATTTAAAGAATATCCATCGAGTAAATGCTATCAATCACTTAACATCCCCAAATTATAACTCATCACAACAATATATTTACTCAGACATTATTTTGGTTAAAAATATGGTTGTAATGTTTTTTATTATAAATTATAAATAGAAGAAAAATAAATAGATAAGAAAAGTTTTGTGCTTCGAACACACACACACAAACAATGAAGGGAATTAAATACTAACTTTAGATTTAATGAGAAAGAATATTAAGGGGAAGGGAATAAACTATATTTAAACTATTTTAAGACCAATAATATTATTTAACAGAAGGTGGATGAGAATAATATATGAAGAATAAGAAACATTCATTAAAATAGAATTACAAAAACCAAGACTTACAAGATTACAAATAAAGAACTAAACAAAATTAAAAGAAAATAAAGAGAAGAGGAAGGGTATCTCAAGTGAAAACTTGAGTATGGAAGGTCCTTCAATGCCCTTGTAATGTATTTCGTCATGCCAATATGTTCTATTCTCTTCTGAAATTCCAACTCCTTTGAAGGAGAAGAGGGGGATGTATTTATAAACCAAGGATATGGATTGTTTGCATTCCAAATCTGTCCCTCCACTTGGCTCAATGCTTTGGACATCCAGACAGTCAAATCTTGAAATATATCTTTATTAAAAGTTGTATATATTAGTATTTTCCCACTAATCTCAAAAGTTAGAGGCATTTGGACATATGGATCCAACATTATCTCGGTTTTGTTAAACAAAGTTAAACTTTCTATTTTCATCCATACTTTTTAGAAGGGCGAAATGTGAATGGGTTTATCAATATGAATATGCCTTCAAATCTGGACACATTATTCAAAAATGTCGACCACCTATAGTTTATATTTCACACTACAAAATATCAGCTTTATTAGAGGATTACATCATGAGATATACCATGAATACTATATTGATTATATTTCCCAGCCAGAATGGTGAGCTAAGATTAAATGAATCATTTGTGCCCCTTGTCTTTGGATTTTGGCGTTGAAATTTTTATCCAATACTCATTGAATTGTATACCAAAATATGGAGGAGAATAAAGGAATCTAGACTTCCTAATGGATCCCAGAAATTAAATATTCATGGATAGACCAGTTTCTTTACATATTCTGTGGGTCTTATTGTGTGGTCCATATGACCATTGAAATGGAAAAATTATCCAATGATTCATTGTAATGATATGTGGAAAATTTAATTAGAAATCCTAAAAAATAAGAACCACACAATTTGGATTAGTAGGGTGATAGTTATAAATAAAATATTAAAGTGACTCAATTGGACTACTTCTAAAAATACTCAAAAATTATACTTTGTGTTAAAACATTAATATTTTACAAAAAATATACACATTTCATTAAAAATCAGTAAAGGGAGTATATAAAGAAACTTTGAAAAAATGAGAGGAATAAATCCCTTACTTTTAAGTGTGTTCCCAAAGATTTGGGAGAGGATTGAGGGAGGCTTCTTGGAAGCTTGTGGTGCATTGGGAGGATTCTAGAGAGATGAGGGAAGAGGTTGTTTAAGATCCAAAGGCTTTTAGTGAAGATGAAGTGCGAGCATGGGTGGTTTTATATAGGAAAAGGGAGGGGATTCTTTATTATTTAGGTTTTGGACACAACACATTTAACTAATCAAAACCACAAACCAACCCATGGTTTTTTCCCATGGTTTTTTCCAAAGGGGAGTGAAAAACATTATTTTATAAGGATATTGGCCTAACTTCCTAAAATATTAGGCTTGATTATGTTGAGGTGAGTCACACTCTCAAATAAATAAATTTAAAAAGTTAAAATGTTTTATAAGTCTAGGAGGGTCCACTAAAGTTTTTAAAATAAATAAAACAAACCTAAAATCAAATTAGTTTAAAGCTAAATCATATATTAGACGAACATCCCATTTATAGTGTTTTATTACATCACTAATGGGTCATTATGATGTCATAAAACACATTATATAATTAAACAATATTTAATTTTTACCCAAAAATTCGACTATCTTAGAAAATTATGAAAAATTAACCGTTGGATAATTTGAACGTCTTGATTACAAAAAATAATAATCATTTATTCTAAATATTTTAATTTTTACTTTTAAAATAAAAACTTTCATTTATCAAAAATTCATGGGTTTTGACCAAAATGGCTTTCAAACCTTAATAAAAATCACAACTATATTCATAAAAATTGTAAGATCATTTATTTTTAATAAAAAGTAAATTATTAATAATATTTTATTAAAATATTATTTAATTAAAAAAATCCATTAACTCATAAAAATATATATCTTAATTGAATAATAACTAAAAATACTATTTTTTCTTTAAAAACTATTTACCAAGTTACAATAATAAAAAGAATGTATATTCTCTAAAATAATAATGTACATAATCATAGTGCTAAAGTCTTGTTACATAACTCCTTATAACACCTAAATAATACCTAAGGGTAAGGTGTGTGATAGTGACTGACTCTTGGGGAGGCTCAGATAAGATCACTCAGTTGGTAATCTCTATAAACTTACACTTATCCTGTAGGTTGTTCTGTTCAAGCTTAACATGTTGAATCTTGGCTTGGGCTTGGTCAAGAGCGAAGCCCAATGAAGCCACCTCCTTTCTAAGCTCAAACAAATGGGATTCATATAGATAAATTCTACTCGATGAGGCCATAACTTCCTTTGTATGAGTAAATTGGATTTGTTAAAACCCTATATTTATACTAGTCGTGTGATCACTGTTTAACGACTATATTGGCGACTGTCACAATTCATAATGATATTTTAAAATCAAAAAACATAAAACCAAGAAAGTTCATATGTTATATAAACACTTTACATAATAATACATTTAATTAGATCAAGAGTATTTTTAATTGATAGAAGTTTGGGTCATTACATATCTCTCAATAGTTTTTACCATTTGGTATTTATAAGAATGAAACTCCCCTCCACTATAAAAAGACACTCACCCTCCCCATCTCTTCACACTCTCAATAAATTTTATATCATAAAAAATCAGACCAAATAAGCACCCAAATATAACTATATCATAAAATAATCCCCAATTTGTGAATAAATCAATAAAAGTAAGTCCTTTAGTGTAAACTAAACAACATTACTTGAAAAAGAGGTAATATTCCTAAATGATCAATTTTGTTTTATTTATTTCTGAAAAAATTCTATTATTCTTATTAAATGATTTTATAATAACAAAAATATCCTAAATATACTGATATGTTGTTATTTTAAGTATTATAACTACACCTATACATACTCTCATAAAATGGGTAACGAAATTACTGTTCATGTACGGTGAACTACCGCCTTCGGAAACAGTACCGTTCATTTTTTACATTACCAAATATCATGGATTGGAATTATGATGTACAACATATTATTATATGATATTTATGATATTTATGTTTCATTAATACTTCTTTATGTTTTACATAACACATACCTTTATGCTTTCCACTTTGTGTAAATACTATAACATTGTTTTTGGGCATGTGAATTACCACCTCCTCAAAACGATGTCATGCGTTCACATATTACATGGAATGTATTAAGGATGGATTTAATTAAATATATGATATATAAATAAAATATATATTATATCCAGGAAATAATTATTTTTCGGAAATATAATATATAATTATCTTTATTACCCTTTAACACACTGAAAAAGTGATAATGTTGTTCGTGGACGTGTGGGCTACCACCTCCTCGATGATATATGATTCCTTTTACTTATAAAGAATTATATTCATAAGTATATATGATTAAATAAAATGATTTATATGATATAATTATCATTCTAGAAAGATAAATATTACTTACCTTCTTTCCATAAGGATCACTAAAAAATTGGAATGTTACTCATGCGTACGTATGACCTACCGTCTCCATGATTGTAACGTTGGTTCATTTTTCATAACCATATTTCATGATTGTTTTAAATGTATAATTTATATATAAACATTATAATTAGTTCATGATTATTATTGTGGATATGATTATATAGTAACCTCTTGGACTTTAGTTGACCATCCAAAGTCATTTTTGACACATAAACTGAATATGGTCAAAACACCCAACATAAACTTAATTGCTTAAGTAGTTGTATAAAACATTGTAATAAGTTAAATTAGAGTAATAATAAACATGAAAATTTTATCAATAATGTATATAATTAACATAAGTATATTATTAAGGAAGATAAAGACACATGTGACAATTCAAACTCAAGGTATGTGATTCTTTCCTCACTTTTACTTTCATGAGGTATACATCATAATCCTCAATAGTTTCTTTTTTGTTGTGTATATAATGACCGTTTTTATGTATTATATCATGATTTATTTTATATTCATGATATAAAATTTTTTAATTTAACTATTATTACTTATGGGGCTTCCGATTTAGATGTTACTACAGTTGTATGGGGATTTCTAGTCACACTTTAATCTCTGTGAGACTTATTTAGTATTCACTACTTTTTTTATTGTGTGGTGTATCTACTAACCATGAATGTATTTGATGATTTTTATCCTTAAAGTTATGGTTATTTACATATCCATTTTAGTATCTCTCTTTCATGGGGTTTATGGTTTCAAAGTTACCAAAGAATTAATAATCGTTTTTTCACAATTTTCCTTCTTTGAGACATTTTATATATTATACAACTATCTTCTTTTAAGAGGTCTATATAATTATCATTTTAAATGCTATATCATGAATCTAATTACACTAATAATATTATATGTTTATTTTAATGTTATTAATTCATGGTTATTATGATTCCAATGTTTCAAAGTGGTAAGAGACACTTTGGAATGTTTAAAGATTATTTTCCTCATGAATGTTTTAATGACCTTTTAATGGTATTTATATTCATAAAAATAAAAACTCCTTCCTATTAATTATCCACCACTAGGTATATTTTACATTGATACCATCCTTATTCTTTTATGGATGGATTAATATTGTTTCGAAGATATTGTTATGGAAGCCTTTTCATTTCCCCAGGCTAACCATGTTTCGAAGAAATTATTATGGAACCAACTTATTTTAAATGGGCCACTAATGTTTCAAATATATTATTACCTAAACCATTTATTTTACATGGGGTACACATGTCTCAAATAGATTTTTATTTTTCCCATTTATTTTCCTTGGGTTAATCATGTTTCAATGAATTTTTTGTGGAACCAAGTTCATTTTCACTAGTCAAATATGTTTTAAAAAGATTGTTATGGAATATGTTTATTTTCAAGGAGTTAGTTATGTCCTATAAGGATTTTTGTAAAACCCTTTTATTTTACATGGTTTGATTATTTCCGGAAGAGATTTTTGGGAACCCCATTTATTTTCCATGGGTTAATCATGTTTCAAATAGATTATTGTGTAACTGATTTACTTTTCCCGAGTTAATCTTATTCTGAAAAAATAAAGGTTATTTCAATGAGTTTTGATAAATTATCTCTGTATTGAGTTCTTGGATATTATAAATTATGGGTGAACCTAGATAGAATAGGGTGAGCCTATTATAACTTATACAATGAGTGTGCCCAGATAGTGCTCTGATGCATTGGGTACTCTGGAGATGGAAGTCAACCATATTGATTATTCCATTTGTAAGGGTTCTATAAGGGTTCTGTAAGGGTTCAATGAGATGATGTTCTAAGATACCAACATATTTTATCTTTGGCTATCATGGATTTAAAATGTTTTTAATGACTAATATTAGTATCACATGGATCATGATTATTGATTATGATGAGTCTTTCTATTTTCATGCTTTCCTATCTTATGGTCCAGGTATTGATAGGTATGAATTATTTTATGATTCGCTAATGAAACTTGATTTTGTCATAATAACCTTATAAAATCTTATTCCCATTGATTAAATTTAATTGTTAATGCTTATTTTTACCCTTAATAACCAGTTGAGATTACCCTTATTATGTTTCATGTTCCCCAGGTTTTAAAGAATGATTTTGAATGATTTATGTCTCTAAAGTATTTCATAAGGATGATGCTGACGAACTATTGTGAAATAATAAAAGATGGGCTAAATGGGAGAAACACACTTTTTATGACTTATGATTCCAAGTTGATATGATTTGTTTATGTAAGATTTTTTTATAATTTTCTAAAACTATACACCTTAAAGGTCCATGAGGTTGTACATGATCCAGGTTTTCCATTTTATGTTGTATGGTTTAGATGAAACATTTGGGTCACAATTATCATCATCAAATCTAGAAATATTATGTTATAGATTTTAGAATAGTATCTAGGAGTGTGGGTCCTGAGATGTTATAATTGTTATCAAAAGTCTCTTTAGATAACCTTAGAGATTAGGATGTGTTCTTGTGAGGATATCTTAAGATTTATTCATACCTTCATAGAATTATAATATTAAGGTATCATAAGTTCAAAGTCCTAAGACACCCCTCTTGAGGTTTTGTAGTTGTAAAATTTTTGAGGTTATCAATGAAATTTTATGATTTTTTTATTCTGTTGGAATATATGTAAATTTTTTGTTTAATGTGAAGTATTAATTTAATTTTTTTAGAAATATGTTTTAAGGTATTTATAACCATTGGGGTATTTATGATCCTGGATATAGAGGTAATTATGGGAACACATGAGTTATCATATAGATAACAACATGATTGAAAAGTTATTTGGTGACTATGTTACTAATTTTACTTCAAAATAAGATATCCTTATTTTAGGATTGAAGTTTGGAAGATATGAGATAACCCTTGAGGTTAATACACTCTTTAATTTTGAGGTTATTTGGGATATAATGTTATTGAATTATTTAGATTAATCTTTGGGTATTACTATTGAATTTTTATCATATAGAGGTTTATTAATTTTGGGAATTATCTTACCAAGTGATGAACATTTTGGTTTTGGTTAATGTCTAAATACAGGTGGAATATCTTGGCTATCCATTTTATGGTTATATGGGTTTAAAATTTAATTTTAGTGATTCAGGTGTGAAAAATTCATCTTGAATACTCATCATCTATAAAAAATATGCAATTGTTGTAAAGGATGAAATTTACTTGTCAATTAAGTATATTTATTTATGTTTTCATTCTATACGGTGAAAGAAATCCTTCAACATTTGGGAAAAAGGATCTTGAAATAAATTTTTTTCTTATTACCATCTTTTATGAGGATATTAATGACATTTTCCACACCTAATTTTTTTGTGGGTTTTAAATTACTTATTTCCTCTTGACCACATTCTATATCACTCACTATTAGTCCATGAGAATTAGCTTTTCCTTCAAAATCAATCTTTCAATTTCCCTCCAAAGTTCTCTGTATTTTGAATGATATTCATGTGTAAATTCTGGTGAATTTTACATTTCTCAACTTTCCTTTTTAATATGATGTTATATTAATCATTTTTAAAAATTATTTTTCAATAAAGGAATTATGAAAATGTTAATCCTTTGAAAACCAAGATGAATTTCAAGGAAAAAATTCATTTTAAGGGGGATAGGATGTAACATCACTAGATTTTAAGAAATATCTTCACTCAAATTAATTTAATTTAAATGATATATTGTGTTAAATTCCATGAAAAATTTGGATTCAATTTTATGAAACAAAAAGTTTATCTTTTGTTTCACATAACATTGAGTTTCTTTGATAATTTGTGTTAAACGTAAGACCAAGTCTTACCGAACAACAATATACTATTAATATTATTTACTTAACATATTAGTTATCACATAGTTATTGGAATTGTAGGAATTTTTATCATTATTATAATATCATAATTTACACAAGTTTATGATATTAATTAATTTAAAACCAAATAACTATAAATGAAAAAAATACCAATTGAATATAAAAGATGCCTTTTTATGAAAAAACGTTTTATTACCTAAATGTATTTTTATCTTAATGAATTCAATTAATCACTATAAGTGAAATATATTAATGAAATTTATATTTTATATATTTAATAAAAGTTTTTAAATTCGTCCAATAAGTTTTATAGGGTTAATATAAGAATAAATTCAATTTTAATTATAAAAAGTTGTATATTGTTTTAGGGTAGTTTTATTTCCTTTTAATGGCACACCTATTTTCAATCTATTTTTTGAAAATTTTATAATTTTTATTTGAAAAAATAAACTTCATTTTTAATATAGTAATATAAAAATTTACTTTTGGTGAATTTTTGGTATTTTTCTAAAAAATTTCATATTTTGATTAATAGTGAAAACATTAAATTTTGATTGAAAACAATGTTTCAAATAATTTATTTATATAGTTAAATTATAGTTTAAATTGGTTTCAAATATAATTCGTCCATTTACACATAAATAAATCCAATTTATTCAAATACATTGAATTTCACATTGAAAATGGAAATAAAAACAATTTAAACTTTTGAAAATTTCTCCTGAAAAATATGCTGTCTCGCAGCGTATGCATGATTAAATATAAATTAATTTTAGAAACTTATATGAATTGAATTTGAATAAATGGATATAAATATTTGGAATTATAATTATTTTTTTATAATAAAAAAAACTTAATTTTTTTTAAAGACCTTGAAATTTCATGGATTTTTTTTATTTCTTTGGGATTTTACAAGAATGCATTTTCTGACAGCACCTGATTCTGAGGCCCGGTGTGCCCGAAATCAATTTATGAAGTTTAGTTCGGATTCATTCAGTGAACGAATGAGCGATTTTTTCTAACATTTGAACCAGTGCTCGGAATCAAAATCCGAGGGCACCGATGAAATCACAACGCTAGTATTTTCTTAAGTGGACTTTTACCATAGGTGCGTTTGTTCGGGGAAAGAAGTTAAATTTTGGGGTTTAAGGAAGAAATAAATAAAATTTTGAACAATTTTATTTTTGATATTCAAGGAAGTTAAAATCTACCATGGGAAGTTGTTGGTGGGGTCCACAATCACCCAACTTCCCATGTGTGAATATGTGGGAGGTGGGGCCCATACCCACCTAACCTCCCATGGGAGAGTTTAGTGTGGTGGGACCCACATGAGACCGTAACCCCTTGAACTTCTTATAACCTCCTTAAACTCCCTTGCACTTAATGTGCCAACTCCCCTTAATTCTCATTAACACCCCTTGTGTTTAATTGTATAACTCCTCACCTTCTTCTCTCACCTTCCTAACTCCCTCTTAATTTTTGGGAAACTCCTTCTCTCCCTCTCTCCCTCTTTACTTCAAGCCAACTCATGTTAAATTAATTGACTAAACCTATTCAATTAATTTAACTAAAGAGTTTTAACTTTATGTTTGAAATTCTTTGCATGTTGTAATAAAATAAGAGTAGTTCTTATTTTATTTGGGGTTGGGATTGTTGGATGGGAGAGAATTTGTGAGAAGAAGAAGAAGAAGAAGGACGACAAGATGATTCCTCCTCATCGAGGAACGACGCTTCCTTATCAAAGAACGAAAACCTTCCTCGACGAAGAACGAGACGCTGACCATGGAGACCGGCGCCAACAACAACATTCTTCTTCTTCTTCAGACGTCGACAGAATCGATACTGTTCTACCGCGATGTTCGACTTCCGCGACTCGACGACGTGCGACGTCAATTTCGAGGTAGGGGTTTATTCTTCGTTCAAGTTTCATTTAACGAACTTCGTTGATAATTGTTGGCCGTTGCTATCATTATAACGGGAGGAGGTCGGCCCACACAAACACAGCCGACCCTCCTCCCCCTTGTTGTCATACTCGTTATGGCTCGAACGAAGGTGACGCAGTGCTGTCGCACCATGCTGAAACAAGAAGGAACACGACGAAGAAGCGCGACGCCGTCGCACCGCGCCGTTGAGGCCGAACGAAAATGTGGTCGGAGTCGGGGCCGCAGAGGCGATTTGAAGACTCCATAGTTTGTTTATTGACGTGCGGATCGATGGGCGATGACAAAGTGGGCCAAAATGGAGTTTGAATCCCTTCGCAATGAAGATCAGGTCCCGGGAGGACTGCTGGCGAAGAAGGCGAGCGAATTGGACCACCGGAGCACGTCCAGTGGTCCATGGAAAATGGCGGTGGCGACGCGCCGCCGGAGCAGAACCGCCACGGCTGAGCTGGGACGGCGGACCAAAACGGAACGGCTTAGCCGTTTCGGAGGCAGGGCGTCATGGCTTAATGTCGCGCCGATTTCTTCATCCGGGGGGTTGTAACCCCCCTTTCCAAGCTAGCCACATGGGCCGCACTGGCTAGGCCAGTCCGCACCCTAATGGGCCATACCTAGACCCTGGTCGGGTCGACCCGGTTCGGGCCGACCCAGGGGGGGTATCGGGCTGGGTCGGACCGGTCCCGAACCCCTTTTTTTCAGATAGATCCATTCAAGCGCCCATACATTGGGATACAGACCTCAGATCAATGCACCGTCAGTTGCGATGTGATCCTTGGATCAAGACGGTCGTTTCAGTATATTACACTCAAGGTTTAGGAGAACTTTGGGTACGACCGTGTTGGTTCGAACCCGAAACTAACCAGGCCCTCGGAGCAGAAACACTTATAACTTGAGCTATGGACGTCCGATTGTTGTACCGTCAACTTTGTTGGATTCCTCTTGATGAGACAGAACTTTTGGCATACTTCTCCTGAGGTTTGGACGCAGTTGGATAGTGGCCGGGTTGGATTAAACCCGAAATCCAACAGGGCCCCTGGAACGGAAAAGCTGATTACTTCCAGAACGGACGTCCGTTTGACGAACCTTTAGCGGCGTTGTTGATATCATTGAGAAACAGTACCTATGAGTATACCCTAGGAGATTTTGGGGCATAGTTGAGATACGGCTGGATTGGTTCGCACATGAAACCAACCGGGACCCTGGGACAAAAAGGCTAACTAACTCACAGACCGGGCGTCCGATTGACGCACCATCTGTTGCGTTGAGACCCCTATGACGAGGCGGTCCTTTGAGATACTTCTTCGTGGGACTTTGTGATACTTGGAGTATCAATCTGTAGCTCGTGGAGCGGAACCTCCCTGAGATGAGCATACGGAGTACGGAGACCGCGTAGCTGGATGAGACCTGATGACTGCTTGTCCGATTCAATTCAAAGTGACTTGCATAGCCCAGTGGGGAGCATTACTTTGTAAGGTGGAAGACCCATGGAGGAGGAGCACTAATTTGTGAGGTGGAAGACCTGCGGTACTCGATATGACGATTACCTCTGTAGGCTCTGAGGGGGAGCACAACTGTGTGAGGTGGCAGATCCATGGAGGAGGAGCACTACTTTGTGAGGTGGCAGACCCGCGGTACTCGTCAGGAGGAGTACCTCAACAGTCTTAGGTTAGTGAGCAGTACCTCGGAGTTATGATAGGATCACTGTACTTGTCAGAGACGGAGCTCTTCAGCAGTTACAGTTTCGATAATGAAAATCCTAGTTTGAGCTGAGTCTATGACCTTTGTGTTTGCCTCATGATTGAGATGGGTCACTTGATAAGTTAGGTATATGTATGGGAATATACCTAGGTAGTGGTTATCCGTTGATTTCATAACCTTTGTGTTTCCTCATGATTGTGATGGGTTACTTGATAACTTAGGTATAAGTATGGGCTTATACCTAAGTAAGGGTTATCTGTTGAGATCCTTCTTTGTGGTTATCCTTGTTGGATTTAGTGAGACCTTGAGGGTCTCGAGGTCTCTACTGAGTATCATATACTAACCCCTGCATGGGAAATGCCCACACCTCCTTGTGTTGGTTGAAGACGACGGGCAGCGCTGACAGAGGTCGAGTGTTCGAGGACTGGACGGTACCCGGTGGTGGACTTCACGACGAGACGATACACGGAGGAGGTTGACGGGCGAGGTAATTGTGGAGGATATCTATACCTACCCTTAAGGTAGGATCCGTGGTGGACGAACCAGGAGCTGCGCTATCTGTACCTACCCTTCAGGTAGGATCTGAGGTGGACGACCCATGATTTGCCTCTATTCTTCCAACTGTTTGTCTTTTCTGCTGTACTTCCTTTCAGTTGTAGCTGTACTTTTCAGTAGGGTTTCTATTCTGACCCATTTACTTTTCATCACTTTCTTTTGTACTTAGTGTTTTACTTCTGCTTGTACTCTGTAGTGTTTTGTTTACTTTTATGAAGGCAATACCTTCCCTGTTATCGGGATTTACGCCTTTGGTGCTAGTCGCCAGCCCCTAGCCTATGGAAGGCGGGCTTTGGGTAGTCACGGAACATGCCCCAAGGACGGGTCATAACAAAATGGTATCATAGGAGTCAGTTCTACCACAGAACTTATAACTCTGATATTTTCTATCTGTAAAGAAATATTGTTAAGGGTACCAAGAGTGGTTTTCAGTTCAGGGAGTCCAGTGTTGGTGTGGGCGGCCGACGTATCCATACACTAGGACCATGACAACTGATTTTCGACTTTGTGCATGAAAACAATGATTGCGTGTGTGTTTTCGTAGGTTTTCCCTTAAAACAGCTCAAAACAGGTCAACTCACCAGGTATAAATCGTTTGACCGCGTCACAATTGTTTCTTTCCGGATGCCTCCCCGCGGACGACCAGCTAGAGCCCCAGGAGTTGTACGTACAGATAGCCCACCGAGCGACATGGCCTCAGTACAAGGCCCTATCCCAATTGAGGCACTAGAGGTACTACCACCCATTGGGCCACCGATGCCACCAGCCCTAGCAGTAGAGGGTGCACGTCGCTTGAGCGCACTGCACGAGTTCCAGCGCCAGAGGCCACCTAGGTTTAGGGGAGAGACGGACCCATAGGCGGCTGAGGATTGGCTGGAGGCTGTGGTGAGAGTCTTCAGGCTAGTAGGTACACTAGTGGATTTCATGGTGATCGTTGCTACTAGACTCCTTCAGGAAGCAGCAGGTAGATGGTGGCGCCTAATGCTCCAGATGCATAACGTGGCGACACTTCTGTGGGCGGACTTCTAGAGCCTGTTCCGGGTAGAGTTTGTACCATACACCCTTCGAGCAGTGTGTATACAAGAGCTACTGCATCTTTAACAGGGTATCATGATGGTGGTGTAGTACCCAGCGAGGTTCATAGGCCTCTCGCGCTACTCCACAGATATGGTACGGCACCCGTTCTTCAGGGCCCGAACCTTCGAGCAGGGGCTCAGGCGAGAGATTAGAGCTTCTGTTGTTTCTCAGAGCATCCCAACGCAGACATGGGTGTTGGAGAAAGCCCTCTTAGTGGAGAGTTTCCTTGTTGAGCAGTCTCCAGTAGTAGGACCCACCACTAGCTGGCATGAAGCAGAGTCTTCTGTAGCGGGCAGTAGACAGATGACGCAGAGGTCCAAGAGGACCAGACCTACAGGTGGTCGGCCGCATGACTAAGGGTTGGTAGTGTGAGGAACCCAGGGGAGTGACAGAGCTTGACCTACCATGTTGTGTTACACATGCGGCGGATAGGGTCACATGGCTCGTGACTGTCCGACCCACCGCTCGGATGATCAGCAGATAAATGAAGGACCTCCCAGGCAGAGGCATAGGTTCGATCGAGGTGGACCACAAGGAGCAGAAGGCCGAGGGAGGGGAGCTGGCCATGTAGCTGGAGGTGGAAAACGCTTCGAGGTGTTGCCACCACCACCACCAGGAGGTCCACCCCAACTGCAGGGAACAAGTGGACATGGGAGAGCTCAGCTTCAGGCAGCAGAAGCATACAACTACAGAGCTCCGGAAGCTGGAAGACAAGAGCGGGACTAGTTCCAGGCATGTGACCTTTGATCTTGGTGCTTCTAGTTTCCTTGTTTTCATTGTTGTGTGTCTTTGTACTTCGAGCTGTAGTAATAAAATACACTTGTCCTTGTGACATTTTCTTCCTTCCTTTTTGTGTACTGAGAGGTCCTGGTTAAAACTGTTGACTTGACCCTCACTTTCGAGATTCCTACTAGAGGAGACCCAGTTATCTCACACTGATGCCGACAGTGTGACTCGACCCTTAGAGGTGAGAGTGACGGTTGGATCTCTTGTTAGTAACGTCGAGGCCTTACGACGTCGTCCATGGCATGAATGAATCATTCATGTCCGGATTAACTATATTAGTCAAAGAACGTGGTTCATCCAGGGGATGAGACCAGATTTCTCTTATCGGAAAAGAAGAGATCTTAGTAGATCTTGTAGGACAAGATATGGTCCAAGATATGATGCAGAAGGTGCAGATCATCCATGAGCGGATGAAGACTGCACAATGCAGAAAGAAGTCCTATGTTGATAGGAGACAGGACCACTGGAATTTGAGGATGGCGACCACGTTTTCTTACAGGTCTCACCTTGATGAGGTCTATGGAGATGAGGCCGAGGCGACAAGTAATCTCTAAGGTTCAGCGGACATTTTCAGGTCCTCAGCAGGGTAGGCGAGGTGGCTTACCGTTTGACCCATCCACCTCAGTTGCACCAGGTGCACGACTACTTCCACGTATCTCAGCTGGGGAGATACATGCTTGACCCGACGCATATCATCGACCATGGAGAGCTGGACATTGGCGATGGGGTGACTATTGCGGGGTTCCAGTAGAGGTTGAGGATCAAGAGGAGTGGGTCCTACGAGGACGGTTTATTCCTCTTGTGCCCTTTCATTGGTAACGAGGGAACCTCCAGGAGAGCACATGGGAGCTGAAGGCTCAAATGCCTGCTCAGTACCACTTTTGTATCCCTAGTTTGTGTTAAAGCTTTACGGGGGCGTAAATCTCTGAGGTGGGAGTAATGTAAAGACCCGGAAATTTCAAGGAAATTTTTTCTTAATTTATTTTGGGTTTTACAAGAACATAGTTTCTGACGACACTTGATTCTGAGGCCCGATGTTCTTGGAATCAATTTTCGAAGTTTAGCTCAGGTACTTTCAGTGAACGAATGAGCGGGTTTTTCTAAATTTTGAACTGGTGCTCAGAATCAAAATATGAGGGCACCGATGAAATTGTAGCCCCAACATTTTCTTAGGTGGACTTTTACCGTAGGTGCATTTGTTCGGGGAAAGAAGTTAAATTTTGGGGTTTAAGGAAGAAATAAATAAAATTGTGAACAATTTTATTTTTGATATTCAAGGAAGTTAAAATCTACCATGAGAAGTTATTGGTGGGCTCCACAATCACCCAACTTCCCATGTGTGAATATGTGGGAGGTGGGGCCCACATCCACCTAACCTCCCATGGGAGATTTTAGTGTGGTGGGGCCCACACGAGACTATAACCCCTTAAACTTCTTATAACCCCCTTAAACTCCCTTGCACTTAATGTGCCAACTCCCATTAATTCTCATTAACACCCCTTGTGTTTAATTGTATAACTCCTCACCTTCTTCTCTCACCTTCCTAACTCCCTCTTAATTTTTGGGAAACTCCTTCTCTCCCTCTCTCCCTCTTTATTTCATGCCAACTGATGTTAAATTAATTGACTAAACCTATTCAATTAATTTAACTAAAGAGTTTGAATTTTATGTTTGAAATTCTTGGCATGTTGTAATAAAATAAGAGTAGGTCTTATTTTATTTGGGGTTGGGATTGTTTGGTGGGAGAGCCTTTGTGAGAAGAATAAGAAGAAGAAGGAAGAGTAGAGGATTCCTCCTCATCAAAGAACGACGCTTCCTTATCAAAGAACGACACCCTTCCTCGACGAAGAACGAAACGCCGACCGTGGAGACCGACGCCAACAACAACATTCTTCTTCTTCTCCGGACGTCGACGGAATCGATACCGTTCTACCGCGACGTTCGACTTCCGTGACTCAACGACGTGAGACATCAATTTTGAGGTAGGAGTTTAATCTTCGTTCAAGATTTATTTAACAAACTTCGCTGATAATTGTTGGCCACTTGCTATCATTATAATGGAAGGAGGTCAACCTGCACAAACACGACCGACCCTCCTCCCCCTTGCTGTCATACTCGTTCTGGCTCAAACAAAGGTGACGCGGTGCCGTCACACCACGCGGAAACAAGAAGGAACACGACGAAGTAGCGCGGAGCCGTCGCGCCGAACCGTTGAGGCCAAATGAAACCATGGTCGGAGTCAGGGCCGCAGAGGCGATTTGAAGACTCCGCAGTTTGTTTATTGACGTGCGGATCGACGAGCGACGACGAAGTGGGACGCAATGGCATTTGAATCTCTTCGCAGTGAAGATCGGGTCCCGGGAGGACCGCTGGTGAAGTCGGAGAGCGAAACGGACCACCGAAGCGCGTCCGGTGGTCCGCGGAAAACGGCGGCGGTGCGCTGCCGGAGTAGAACCACCGCGGCGGCGGACCAAACCGGAACAACTTAATGTCGCGCCGGTTTCTTCAGCCGGGGGGTTGTAACCCCCCGCTCTATGCTGGCCACGCGGACCGACCGCACCGGGATGGGCCGCACCGGCTGGGATGAGCCGCACCCTAATGGGCCGGACCCGGACCCGGGTTGGGTCGACCCAGTTCGGGCCGACCCGGGGGGGGGGGGGGTATCGGGCCGGGTGGGACAGGGCCCAAACCCCCTATTTTCGGACTGATCCGTTCAAACACCCATAACTTGGGATAAGGACATATGATTGAGGCACCGTTAGTTGAGATACAATCCATGGATCGAGACAGTCGTTTTGGTTTATTACACTCATGGTTTCGAAGAATTTTGGGTACAGCCGGGTTGGTTCGAACCCGAAACCAACCGGGCCCTCGGAGCAGAAACCCTTATAACTTGAGCTCCAGACGTCCAATTGTCGTGCCGTCAACTTTGTTGGATTCCTCTTGATGAGACTGAACTTTTGACATACTTCGCCTGAGGATTGGACGCAGTTGGATAGTTTCTGGGTTGGATTGAACCCGAAATCCAACCGGGCCCCTGGAACGGAAAAGCTGATAACTTTCAGACCGGACGTCCGTTTGACGAACCGTCAGCTGCGTTAGTGATCTCGTTGAGAAATAGTCCCTATGAGTATACCCTATGAGTGTTCCGTGTATAGTTGAGATACGGCCAGGTTGGTTCGCATATGAAACCAACCAGGCCCTGGGACGAAAAGGCTAAATAACTCACAGACCAGGCATTTGATTGACGCGCCGTTTGTTGCGTTGAGACCCCTATGAGGAGGTGGTCCATTGAGATAATTCTTCAGGGGACTTTGTAATACTTAGAGTATCGACCTGTAGCTCATGGATCGGATCCTCTCGGAGACGAGCATATGGAGTATGGAGACCGTGTAGCTAGTTTAAGACCTGATGACTGCTTGTCCGATTCGATTCAGAGTGACTTGCCTAGCCTAGTGGGGAGCACTACTTTGTGAGGTGGCAGACCCATGGCAGAGGAGCACTACTTTGTGAGGTGGCAGACCTGCGGTACTCGACAGGAGGAGTAACTCTATAGGCTATGAGGGGGAGCACTACTATGTGAGGTGACAGACCCATGGCAGAGGAGCACTACTTTGTGAGGTGGCAGACCCGCGGTACTCGACAGGAGGAGTACCTCAGCAGTCTTAGGTTAGTTAGAAGTACCTCAGAGTCATGACAGGATCACTGTACTCATCAGATAAGGAGCTCTTCAGTAGTTACGGTTTCGATAATGAAAATACTAGTTTGAGCTGAGTGTATGACCTTAGTGTTTACCTCATGATTGAGATGGGTCACTTGATAACTTAGGTATATGTATGGGAATATACCTAGGTAGTGGTTATCCGTTGATTTCATAACCTTTGTGTTTCCTCATGATTGAGATGGGTTACTTGATAACATAAGTATAAGTATGAGATTATACCTAAGTAAGGGTTATCTGTTGAGATCCTTCTTTGTGGTTATCCTTGTTAGATTTAGTGAGACCTTGAGGGTCTCAGGGTCCCTACTGAGTATCTTATACTCACCCCTGCATGGGCTATGCCCGCACCTCATTGTGTTGGTTACAGACGACAGGAAGCACTGACGGAGGTCGAGTGTTCGTGGACTGGACAATACCCGGTGGTGGACTTCACGACGAGACGATACTCAGAGGAGGTTGACGGGCAAGAGCGTTGTGGAGGCTATCTGTACCTACCCTTCAGGTAGGATCCGTGGTGGACGAACTAGGAGTTGCGCTATCTGTACCTACCCTTCAGGTAGGATCTGAGGTGGACGACCCAGGAGATGCTTCTATTCTTCCAGATGTTTGTCTTTTCTGTTGTACTTCCTTTCAGTTACAACTGTATTTTTTAGTTGGGTTTGTATCTTGGCCCATTTACTTTTCATCACTTTTCTTTTGTACTTAGTGTTTTACTTCCGCTTGTACTCTGAGGTGTTTTGTTTACTTATATAAAGGAAATGTCTTCCCAGTTATCGGGATTTACACCTTTGGTGCTAGTCGCCAGCCCCTGGCCTATGGATGGTGGGCTTGGGGTAGTCACAGCACGGGCCCCGAGGATGGGTCGTGACATTTTTGTCCAAAAATATTTGTGAAAGTAATGAAAATTAATTAGAGTGATTCAGGTAAAAACATGTTTACATAATGATTAAACATAGAATATAAGGTATATAAATGACCCAGAATTTTTCCAAAACATATTTTATGGAATTATTTAGACCCTAAAAACATTATTTTATATTTTTATGAGTTATTTAGATAATATTTTGAAACATTTACCTATATAATAAGTTAAGTGATAAAGAAGACAAAGAATGAAACTTCCTTGCCTGTAACACTTATAAAGCTTTGGAGTAGGGAAACCAAAAAATAGGTTTGGTTATAAATATTATTTTGGAATATAATTTTGTTATTTGTATCATAATAATTTATATTTAATTTTTAGATATGATATACTTACAATAAAATCATAGAAACACCAACAAATGGAATATTAATTTAATAATAAAATAAAATAAATGATATTTCATTAAACGATTTACATTTTTAAATAAAATATTATCTTCTATAAAGTTATTTTGAATAAATATAAAATATTTTCTATTTATAATCCAAATTATCTTTTATCATGAACATATTGACCCATAAATAGTAAAAACCTTGTTTGTACAGTTAGGGTTAAATAAGTGTTTTTGCGTGCTACACACGTTTCTGTTAAAATTAATATCCAAAACATATGAGTTTTTTTTATGTTTTAAATTAGTTTTCATATCTTATATTTATTGGTTCTAAATTTTATATTAAATCTCACTTTAATTTAGTCTTAATGGATGAATTACATAAGTTATAAAACTAGATACCTAAAAAAACAAAAATAAAAAAGGAAACGTAAATACTAAGGAAAAAATGATTAAAATGATTTTATTTTTGTGTTTTGTTAGTGTTTACCATAATTAACATTTAATCCATTATGTTTACATTTTTTAAGCACATGAGGTAATAAAGACCTCCCAATAGTGTTTACCTTTTGGTATTTACAACAATGCTACTCCCTCTCCAATATAAAAAGACACTCACACTCCTCCCCTCTTCACACATCTCAATTCCTTTTGGGTCATATAAAACTTACCAAAATAATATCCCATATTAACCCCTATAATTATAGAAGACTCACTTATGGATGAAAGAAATATAAGGAAGTCCTTTGGTGTAAACCAAAAGGAGTTACCCGAAAAAGTGGTGACATTCTTCAACGATCACTTTTGTTTTATTTATTTATCATAAAAATTCAATTATTATTATTACATGATTATATTGTAACATATATAATCTAAATATACTTATATTTTTTTTATGTTAAGTGTTTTAAATACACCTACACACACTTCCATCAAATGGGTAATGAAATTACCATTCGTGTACGGTGAACTTCCACCTCACGAAATGATGTCGTTCATTTTTCTTTTACCACCTCTTGTGGTTAGAAATTATGATGGAAACACTACTTTTATTGGATATATATGATATATATGTTTTATTTATACTTATGGAATTTTTATATAGCACATACCTTTATGATTTTTACTTTTTGTAAATATTATAACATTGTTTGTGGACGTGTGGACTACAACCTCCTCAAAGCGATGTGATACATTCACACATTACATTGAATGTATTAAGGATGAGTTTAACTAAAAATATGTGACATACAAAACATCTATAATATATTAATTAAAAAACTAAATTTATGGGAGTATAATATATTGTTTTCTTTATTTTCCTTTCTCAAACTAAAAAAGTGATAACGTCGTTCTTGGACGTGTGGACTACCGCCTCCACAACATGATATGATTCCTTTAAAATCACAATAATTCTATATATAAGTATATTTGATTAAATAATATTGTATATATTCTATAATTATAATTCTATAAGATAAATTTTACTTACCTTATTTCTATAATGATCATTGAAATGTGGGAATGTTACTAATGCATACGTCCGACCTACTGTCTCTATGATTTTAATGTTGGTTCATTTTTTATAACCATAATTAATGATTTGTTTTAAAAGTATAATTTATGTATAAAAATGATAATTATTTCATGATTATTAATCTGTATATTTTTATATAATGAACTCTTTGGCCTTAGTCACCAACCAAAGTTGTTTTTGGACACATAAACCGAATAGGGTCAAAAACCCCGACATAAACTTAATTGTTTAAGTAGTTTTATAAAACACTATAATAAGTTAAATGAAATGAATAATAAACTTGAAAAATCTCATAAAGAAACAATATAATTAACATAATTTTATTATTTTTGAATGTAAATACACACGTGAAAATTCAGACTGAAGGTAAGGGATTGTTGTCTCACTTTTACATTCGTGAGACATACATCATAATAACCACTTATTTATTTTGTGTGGTGTATATAATGAATATTTGGATGTATTATATCATGAATTATTTTATATTCATTTTATATAAATGTTTCATTTTATTATTATTACTTTTGGGGTTTCCTATTTTGAATTTACTATAGTCGTAAAGAGATTTCTAGTCTAACTTTTATTTGTACGTGACTTATTCCATATTCACCACTTATTTTTGTTTTGTGGTGTATATACTAACCATGAATGTATTTGAAGAATATTATAATTTATTTTATTCATATTTATATATCCATTTTATTATCTTTATTTCACGGGGTTTATGGTTTCGAAGTTACCAAAGTGGTAGTGGACTTTTGTCCCAATTTTTCTTCTATGAGACATTTGTTATGTTACAACCCTATGTTCTTTTAAAAGGTGTATATACTTATTCATTGACATGATATATCAAGAATCTACTAATTCTAATGATATTATATGTTTCTTTTAGTGTTATTCCTTTATGGGGATTATTTATCAAATGTTTCAAAGTGGTATGGAATGCTTTGGAATGTTTAACAATTATTTTTCTCATGAATGTTTTAATGAAACTTTAATGGTATTTCCATTTTTCGATGTCAAAAAACCATGTTTTATGTATCCTAAACCGGGGATATGTATTATTGATACAATCCTTATTATTTTATGGATGAACTAATATTTTTTCAATTATATTTTTATGGAATCCTTTCCTTTTCCCTGAGTTAACCATGTTTCAAAGAATTACTGTGGAACCCAATTCTTTTCCAAGGGTTAGTATTTAATCAAAGAGATTTTTATTTAACCCATTTCTTTTCCATGGGTTAATCATGTCTCAAAAATATTTTTATTTATCCCATTTGTTTTCCATGTATTAATAATGTTTCAATGATATTGTTATGGAACCCGATTAATTTACACAAGTTAACCAATTTTGAAATAGATTGTTAGGAAACTTATTTCTTTTCCTTAGGTTGATTATTTCCAAAATAAATTTTTATGAAACCCATTTATTTTCAATGGTTTAATCATATCTCAAATATATTGAAGTGGAACCTATTTACTTTTCATGGGATAATATTGTTCTTAAAATAATAAAGGTTGTTTCAATGAGTTTTGATGAATTATATATATATATTCGGTTCTTGGACATTATAAAAGATGGGTGTGCCCAGATAGCGCCAGGTGATCCTATTATAGCTTATACAATGGGGGCAACCAGATAGTGGTCTGATGCATTGGGTATTCTATAGATGGAAGTCAACCATATTATTATGATTACAAGTTGATATGATTTGTTTATGTAAGAATTTGTCATAATTCACTAAAATTCTAAAACAAAAAGTACCTTGAGGTTGTAAATGATCCAGGATTTCCTTTTTATGTTTTAATTTTTAGTTTAAAAAATTGGGTCATAATTATCAGTATCAAGGCCAAAAATTTAATGTTATAGATTTTAGCATAGGTTATGGGAGTGTGGGTCCCGAGCCATTATAGTTGGTACCAAAGGCTGATTTAGAGAATTTTGGAGAATTGGATGTTTTTATCTCGTATATATTAAGATTTATGGACACCATAATATTACTATAATCTTAAGATTGATCATAAGTTCAATTTCATAAGACAACCCATTTTAGGTTTTTATGTAGTGAACAATTTTATGTTATCAATGGTATTTTAGGAGATTCTTTATTGGGTTGAAATATATGTAAAAAATGGATTTAAGGTGAAGTATTCCTTTATTTTTTTGTAGAAATTAGTTTTAAGGTATTTATAACCTTTAGGGCTTGTATGATATTGGATATCGAGGTAATTATAGGACCGAAGGTACTATCATATAGATAACCACATGATTGAAAATAGATTTGGTGACCAAGTGACTAATGTTACTTCAAAATAAGATAACCATATTGTAGGATCGAAATTTAGAAGGTATGAGATAATCCTTGAGGTTAATATACTCTTTAATTTTGACGTTATTGAGGTTATTTGGGATATATGGTTATGTAATGATTTAGTTTTAGATTTGGGTATTACTATTGAATTTTTATCATATGGAGGTTTATTCATTTTGTGAATTATCTTACCATGTGCTAACAATTTTGATTTTGGTTAATGTCTAAAGACATGTAGAATAACATGAATATAAGATCCTGAACATTTCTAGAGATGTCTCAGTGTTGTTTACAGAAAACATTTTGATTAATCTTGAGTAATTTTCTTTTGTGTTGTAACTTGGGGTGACTTTGGGTTCAATATTAAGAAAATTAGACAAAAAAGGGGTTATTCATGGTTGGCGCACAGTTAGAGAAAACCATGCCTCCCAACCTAGAAAACTATGAAACCCTGAACCGAGGGAAATTCCACATTTGGTGAATGGTTTGTCAAACCATGAACCCTCTTATGAATAACTATGTACCCCCTAGAAGAGGCACACTATTTGGGCACACAGTTAGGGAAAGCCCTGTGCCCCTACCCATTAAACCGTTCTTTAATTTTCAAATCACCCAAAAATTAGTTTTTTAATTACCTAAACTACCATTTTAATCCCTAATTGACCAAAACTCAAACCATTACTATTTATTTTTATTTTAGAGCGTCAGAGATAGAATTCATCCCTTCCTAACATCATTTCATTAGGATTCAAAGCCCGGACTGAAGATCAACACTTCTCTCAGTAAGTGATTTCTATATCCCGATCACTTTCCCATTCATCTCCCATCGTTCACCTATTATTTTAGTGGATGTTATTCCAATTTAAGTTTGATCTAGATATAGTGTTGTGGATCTAGATCTAGGATTATAGATCTATATCTAGATTTTAGAGATTTTAAATTATTTGATATTGATATAGGGTTAATATTTGTATCTCTTTCTATGTCATTACTCCACTAAATTTTGGGTAATTATGTTGGGTGATCGTTCATCAAATAATTGAGGTAGGTGATCTATTATTTAAATCCCGTAGTCTTGATTTCAATTATGTGTATGTAATTGATGATTTTATAGAAGTTATTTAGAAATGTAATTTCTTATTTGAATTAATTAAGAAATTGGAAATTAGGAATAATTAATTGTTTACCTAATTACCGAAACATTGAATTAAGATTTTGTATAATTAATGGGTAAGATAATTATCAGAATATATGTATTGAGTTTTGTATTAAAAATTACTAATTGTTTAATTAATTACTGGGATATGATATTTATTTATGGAAATAATGTGTTTAATTAATTGTTTAAAATTAATTAATGACATGGACATGATTAATTAATTGTAGAATTAGTTAATGGAATGATTATGATTAATTATTTGTTTAATTAATTAATGTGATAGATGTGGTTAATTGATTGTATAATTAATTAATGGAATTATTTTTATTAATTAATATTGGATTAATTAATGGGAGTTATTGTGATAAGAGGATTAATGTTGAATAATCTTGATTGATATGATATAGCGAAGCATATTATATTGTGATATTGTGATATATGAGATATCTATGATATATGTGAATGATTTCTATATGAGTGTATGACACAAACTGATGGTCCAAATACCCATAGAATGAAAAAGTGCATCCATGTGAATATTGTATGGGACAAGGAATGATGCTCCAAATACCCCTGGGGTGTAGGACATAGACTGACGCACCATATACCCATGTAGTGCTAGTCATTATGTTTTACACCCAAAAAACTGGCATTGGACTATGGTTACAACTATTTTAGTGAATCGAATTGAAATGGATAATGAAAATCCATTTATTAAATGAATTTTGAATTGAAGATGTGAATGGTTTAGACACTAGTATGGGATGAAGCAGGTATTGAGGATTAGCTGTCCTTGGGAAACTATCGGGTTTATGTGGTTAAATAAAGAATAATTTATAATATGATAATTGTTTACTTTTCAATTGTAATTATTTATTTATACAAATTTATACACTATTATTGACTGGATATTGTTTTAGAAATTTTAGTTGGTTGCCTAATAAGTTACCCTCACACCCTAATTAGGATTCTTGATTGGTAATTAGATAAATTTCATGGTTGTATGATAGGATAATGGAAAAGGCCATGTGTTAGATTATTGATTGGTAATAGAGCATGGATCAAGGAACTAGATGTGGTTTAAGACCCAGTTGGGAGTTGTTAGTGTCTTTATTTTAGGTTTTCATTTTAGAAACTGGAAATATACACTAGCATGGAATATCTTACTATTTGGTTTTGTTATTTTGTTTCTAGTTTTTTCCATCTTGTGATCTTGGTACTATTGTTTTTAAAGTGATATATTATTTAATGATTATTTATTATTTTCTCTATCATGTATTACTCTGAAAAAATAGGGTATAGTCTACCCATGATTGATATTTAATGATTTATGCTAGTCAGTAGCCTCTAGCATACATATAGATTCACCTGAGATCATGGGGAGAACCATCTCAGGGCACTGGGGTGTGGTACCAGAGACAGGATGTTGCAATGTGGTATTAGAGGAAGTTTTTCATTTTTTCTAGTTCTTTTGTATTACTATTTTGGGAAAGTTAGACAAGAGACTAAGATGAGTCATGCCTTAGTTATAAGCTCATTCACAGGATTTACAATCCCATATATAGAGGAAAACCCTAGTACCTAAGGTCAAATTGTTGTTATTGCAGTTATAGTTTAATATTATTTCACCTTGGGTGATGAAATTATTTTGTGATGTGAATATTGAATCTAGTAATTGTTGAGAATTGAATCGTAGATTGGTCTGGAATGAGAGTTGAGTTTTCATGCATCATTCCAGCCACTCAAGATTATTATAACATGCATCATTTTATACATGCATGGAAAATGGGTATTGGGTAAGTTATTGAAATTGATCTGTTTTTTTCTTACCTGTAAGAAATTGATCCGAAAATGGTTCCTAACATGAAATTGAACGAGATTGTAAAATGATGTGAGATGGGAAAAAATGGGTGTCTAATGTATTTTTAATAATGATATGTAGTTACCCATGTTAACCAAGAACTATGTGTGGGATGGTTAAGGGTGGTAATAGTGCCTCAGTTTTAATAGTGTGGTGAGGTTTTGGAAAATGAATTTTTGTGACATGTTGCGATTTTCCACTTACATAAATGTGATAATGTTATGTTACATATCCTAGGGTGTGTGTCTGGAATTATAAGGATATTCCTCCATGAAAATTCTTATTGAGAGGATGATAGGAGGATGTGGCTATAGATGTTCCACATGTAGTGGAACCCGAGGTACCAATAATGCTATTTGAGGAAGTAGGGGATCAGTTCTAAAAGAAGTTTGCTCTCTTCCTGAAATTCATGGAAATAGATCTAGAGTGGGTTGTGAAATGTATGTTAGATCTGATGAGGGATTTTAGTTGTATAACCTTAAAAATTTTACTAGAGAGGGTGAAATTGTGGGAGATTAGTTCTGGATTGAGTCTATACAAACTGTACTTGACCACTTAGAGAATCCTGCGGAGAAGAGAGTCAAGATGGATGCTTACATGTTATGTGGTCAAGTGAAGCGTTGGTGGGACATCCGGAATCAGTATGGACAGTTGGAAGTTTCATAATATAAGGAATTTCAAGAGATGTTTCTAAAGAAATTTTATCTGAATAGATTGAGACATGCGGGAGTAGTTGAGTTCATGATATTGACTTGGGGGAGCATGTCCATGATGGACTATGATGAACACTTCACAGATTTGTAGTGCTTTTCTTCAGCGTCGGAAGGAGACGAGGCTATTAAGGAAAAGAGAAATCAAGAAAGACTTAAATGTAAAATTAAGTCCCAAGGGAAATACTTTAGGCTAAATAAGCTTTTAGAAATGGTAAATTATTCTCTCATTACTGAGGAGAACCTACAGAAGGTTTCCAGTAGTAGACATGTTGTTTTTTCTCGATGGTATGGAGGTGAAACATTGAAGAACCTAAAATGATGTTATGATATATTTAGCCTGATAAGTGGTAAAAAATGGCTAGTTAGGGGGATCAGTTACCCAGGATCTTACCTGAGTGTTTTTCCAGCAGTTCTGTAGGCCATGATACTTTTAAAAACATTATCCCCAACCACCAGTACAATGCCACTCTTGTAGAAATATTGGAAATATATATAGGTTTTTCTAGAACCCACTTCAGTAGGTTAGTTATGGAGAATCTAGATAGAACTAGAGTGTTAGAATGGGATATTTTTTAGCATATTGTTCTAAAAGTTGGAGTTCTAATGGCCAAGGCAGGAGAGGCAATGGATGTGACGATTCTGAGTAAGAACACTTGTATTACCATAGTGGTTTAGCTTAGGGTAGGCAAACAACATCATAGGGAATAGGGGTAGGAAAAATATATTCCATTTAAAATATAATTGTATATAGTGAGGCTGGAACATCGACAGTGAGAGGTACTATTCTTGTATCTTCTACATTAGCTAGTGACTTATTTGATACTGATGTATATCATTACTTTATATCTTTAAAAATTGTTAATGGGTTTATCCAAGTGATGGAGTTCCTAAGTAAGTTTATGATTATAGATACACCATTGGAAGTACAGTATAGTGACATCTGTTTGAGGATGGGATATTCTCTTGAGATTAAGTAGTATCGTTTTCTCAGGGATCTATGTATTCTTGATAAGTCAGGCTTCAGACTAATTATGGGTATGGACTGTTTAGTCACATAAAAATCCCACATTGATTACCATTGGAGATAGTGACTTCAAATCTCTTAAGGATGAAAACTATATACATCATGTATATTTATATATTTAGGTAGGCTGTGTAGGGCCAATTTCTCAGAAATTGTGAGAGATCATAGCCCAGATTGAAAGTCTATTACTAGATGATGGAGATATGAAACAATATATCATTCCAACCATAGTGTATTGATTTTAGGATGTGTTTTCTGAAAGCTACTCTGGGCTTCCACATGATCAAGATGTATAATTCACTAATGAGCTCTTGACGGGGGGATGATCCAATTTATATTCCACATGATCATTTTGTGGTATTGTTTGAGGATGATATATTGGTTTACTACAAGACTCATTCTTATCATTACCAACACCTTGACATCATCATGTGTACATTGAGAGAGATCTAGATATAAAACAAGCTATCTAAGATTAATTTTTCGATTGATCAGGTATACTTCTTGGGTCACATCATCTCAGAGGAATGTGTATCAGTGGACCCAGAGAAGGTACATGTAGTTGTTTATTGGTATTATCCCAAAACCATGTTTTATATTTCTAGATTTCTCGGGTTTGATGGATATTATTTTAGATTTGTCCTAGAATTTTCACAAATGACTTCACCGCATACGGGCATGAAAAAAAGGGATAATATATGAATGGTCAAAGCCATTTGATAATGTCTTCTAATATATTTTTTTTTTAAAATCAGCACCAATATTGATTCTACTCAAGACAGGTGAGGAGTATACAATATATTGTGAAGATTTTAGGATCATACTCGAAGCTTTGTTAATGTAATGGGATTGAGTTGTGGCTTATGGGTCATAGTAGTTGAGGCCTCATGAATGGAACTATCCTATTAATGAACTTGATTTAAAAGTACTAGTTTATGATTTGATGTTTTGGTGACATTATCTATTGGATGAAAAGTTAAATGTGTATAAAGATCACAAGATCTTGAATTAATTTTTTTTCACAGAGAGACATGAATCGCTGGTAGTAAAAATGGGTTAAGTATATAAAGTCATTTGATTTTGAGCTAGCATATATGACTATAAAGTGGAATAGTGTTACTGACACTCTATGTAGGAAAACTATGACTCGGGCAGTTCGGGACTGTAATGTTGAGTGGAAGAGGATGACTTTACTAGCTGAAATGCACGTGGTGGTTCATGAGAGTCAGGGGAAAATGAATCTTGTGTCAGTTTCAATGGATTCTACACTTTTGATATGAGGATATATAATTATTAACCTTAAGGTAAATCTTTGAATTTGGGGAGTAACCTTCAGATTGGATCATATATGAGTATGACATTATCAATATCAAGAATCAGGTTGTTGTGCCTACGATTATGCGATTGGAGTTGATATAGGAATTTCAAGCCTTGAAGTGGGCGGTACATCCTGGTGTGACCAATGTGCGTTGTGACCTACAATGATTATTTTGGTGGCTGATAATGTAAAATTAAATAGTAGTGTAACGATCCATGGTTGACGTACATAGAAATTACATTAATTTTGAGGAATACTTAATACATTATATAGAAATATTCTACAAAAAAATATTATTTTAGTGCCTTTGGAAACTTCGAACACATTCTTATGATTTGGGGAAATATCTTCAACATCTCCCATAAATATCATCAATTTTAATACCCCTACCTAAAACCTTTCTTTGTAACCTTATGAAAGGAAAACATATAAAGGGGTGAGCTCATAGGCTCGGTAAGGGTATAAAAAGGAAATATGTAGGAATATAATGATAATAATGGTATGATAACAATATCGTGAAAATAAAAGACCATAACCTACATATAAAAAATTAAGGATTTTTTTTGGCAATTTATAAGACATGAATCATAAGGGAAATAAATAAAATAATCTATGAGATCATAACATTATCACAAGACATGAAATTATGGAATAAACATATTATTATAACTTTGTGAACATTTATAAATAGTATAATGTTCACCCATTAAATGAAGGACATGAAATTAGGCCCTTGTATAAACATATGGACATGAAAACCACGTACACACATAAAATTATGGACATCAAAACCAATTCAATTCAAATAATTTTGAACATGGAATCATGTTATCACAAAACATATATACCTCATGAGTTATCCATATTTACCCAATGAATTGGAGGGAGATATAGGTCTCACCCATCACATAATTAAAACCATACATATGTCTTCCATAAGAACATAAAATAAATCATCATATCATAACCTATAGAATGAAATGGATTCAATCATAATATAACCCATGAGAACCAAATGAATTTCAAAATATCATCCCATTATAAACATAAATAATTTTTAGAAAGAATAAGAAGGTTATGATTAAATAATATCCCCAAAAAATATAAGTAACATCAAATAACATTATCTTAGATAGAAAATAATCTTGAGATACCACCTTAAAACAATTCTTGAGTAAAATATCTTTTATTATTTGAAAAATGATATTTGAAACATATATTTTTTAAAACACTTTTTATAGAAAATAAACATGAAAACTTACAAAGAAAGATTGATTTTTTTTGAAAACCTTCTTCCTTGAAAACACATGAATGAATCTTGAAAACATCATTAATTATTTGTTCCTTAAAAATGATCTTAAGAGATCTTTTAAAAATATTTCTTGAGAAAAATAATCATTAAACACTTCAAAGTGTCCCACACAACTATGAAACATTTAAATCATAATACCTATGAAATAATAATATAATAAGAAGCTTAAAATATCATGAAAAGAAGTATATTCCTAATATAACATGTCAAATGGAAGTGTATAAACATTGTAAAATAAGATCGACGGAGAACAAAAAATGTGTCTTAAATAAGGTGAATTAAGACAAAACTACCTTACTCATATGGTAAATTTTGAATCATAAAAGCCAATGAAATAGAGATAATAATATGGATATGTAAATAACCATAACATAAAGTATAAAAATCACAGAATACGTTGATGGGAAGTATGTACACTATGTAGAAGAAATTGGTGTTTTATAAGGCATGTTTCCCATAAAAATAAAAGTAAAAAACAAATCCCTTTCATTGGGTCTAGGTTCCTTAGTAAATGTAAAAACCTCACACATAAGGGTTTAAGTAATTTTATTATGTTATTCTAGATTTATATAAATATTTATGATATAATATCCGATCATATTATTAACTTTTTTAATAACATTATTAATCATCTTTTGGGTGTTGGATGGTTCATGTTCTTATGCACGTTTTCCAGTATAAGTTCTAGTTCATGCATATAGGATATAGTTATTTAATTTATATAATGATATTAGGGTATTAAATATCATATTTATTCATTCTATACATTTATATAACCATTATATAATAGTGAATTAGGAAATTGATTCGCATCGTGTCGTGGAGACGGTAGGTCGTACATACGCACGAGCCATGGTATTATTCTATTAATAGTAAAAACATAAGGAATTTTATGGTATATATATTTTTATAGAACCAATATCATGTTTTAATCACTATATATGTCTATTATTTCCATCATTAAATCCATCCAAATAAATTAGTGATGGAAAACAGATTACACCACAATGTGGAGATGGTAAGCCATACATACACACACATGGTGATTTCATTTTTCATTGGATGGGTAAAAGGTGTAATATGGTTCTTCCATATTAATAATTAAATAACATTATATAAGTGATAATATAGTTATTAGTTTATAGGAAACTAATCTTTAATAGGAAGTAGAAGAAGAAATATTTTTTTAAAGAATCAGTATTGGAGATTACATCTTCTTCGACAAGCTCCCTCTATATCTCCTCTTAAAGGAACTAAAGTTTTTCATTTGAGAAACCTAAAACCTCTAAAATGAAAATAGAGAAGTTTATAAGTGATATGTGTTGCGGATAGATGAGCTTTATATCTCAAAGTGAAGTGAAGTTGTGAGGGATGATATGTCCTTTTATAATTGAGGTGAGGGGCACTTTTGGAATTTCCAAAAATATTATTTTATAATAAAATAAAAACCAATAAAAGAACATAAAAAATGTCAATTTTTAAAATATTAGATGATATAAGGTTGTAATATCATTAACCAATAAATTTAGACAAGTTTTTCTGTTAATTTATAACTTATCATTTTAATTATCCCTTAGTTATTCTATTTTAATTTTAACTAATGTAACAAATGTTTCAATATTAAAGGAGTTCTGTTTTTAATATTTTTTTTAAATAAACCATAATTGAAAATTATAAAATATTTTAGACCATATAAAAATTATTTTATATTCTTAAAAAATATTTTAATATTTTTAAATAATTTATCAAAATACTATTTTGAATAAATATCAATAGTGTCAATTTTGACATCATTCAATTCTTGAATTTTAAAAAATATCAAGATAAGATATTATCCTCAAACCAAATATTTTATTATATCCATAAGGGGAAAATTTCAACTATAAAATAAATTAGATATATTAATTATCCAAAATTATATTTATTTTAATATTCTTAATAAAATTAATTTGATATTTCTATTAATAAAATAATTACTACATCAGTTTTGTGTAATTGTTTAATATAATTATATTTTGACTAAAGATTAAAAATAAAATACTAATATTGAGATAAATCATATATATTTCATAATAATACTTATATTTGAATATATATTTTTGGAAAATAATACATTAAAAGTCATAAATATTTTAAAAATGAATGTGATAACTTTAACAACACTTTATATAAAATATTATAAGTGTCATATTCTTTTCCATATGGCTCCAGATGGTAAATAAATGGACCCTTGTATAATTATGGTTGAAATATACTATAAAAATATGATTTGGTTAAGTTTTTCGGTCTTTTAATTGTTATTTTCATTTTAGTAAGAAATATTTTATTTATTTCTCATCAATTAAATAATTTTTGCGTCATCAATGTATAATCTTTTAAGGTAATTATTTATTTTCTAAAAGTAAAAAATATAATACCATGATAAAGGAAAATATTTCATATTTCACATGAGTATTTTGTATAACTTTATATTAAAAATGATATAGTTATTAAAATTTGAGTAACACAAATTTAACTTTATTTAAATAAAATGTATAAGATGTCAAGATCTCATCCAAGTGGCCTTCAAAGGACACCATTTCCATGAAAGGATGATTCAGGTCCGAAAAAACTCATCCAATGATATTAGTCCTTGTTTTAGGGTAATTTTAGAATATTATTTTTACCATTAATTAATTGATTTACCTTTTTACCTAATTAAGAAAAATTACAGAAGTAACTATTCATAATGCCAAAAAATAAAAGAAATATATTTATATAATTTAGAACTACTGATTCCAAATATAAAATTCACTTTTAAAAATTCTAAACATAAAATTTTTAGTAATTAATTTAAAATTAATCTCGTTGTCCGAATGAAAAAATGTGTTTTAAAAGTTAAAACATTACAAAAGATTGAAATATTTTTACTTCTAAATTCAATGTAAAATCAATTCCAATGACCTAAATTACATTAAAGGATAAAAATAAAATGTATTTATAATTTAAAACCATTTAACAATATAATTTACCCTTATAAATTATTTCCCAGAGAAAAGTTGTTTTCGATTTAAATATATCATATTTTTACTATTCATCAAAACATGAAACTTATTAGAAAAATATAAAAAATTCATTCAAAGTAAATTTTTATATATTTATTGAAAATAAGAAATTTATTTTTTCAAATAGAATATAAAATGGTGTTAAAAATATTTTTAAAATGGATGCACCATAAAAAAGTGGCAGAATTGCAATTTATTTTTTAAAAAATACTTCTTTTATCTAAAAAATTTAATTTATTCTTATATCATGTTTGGAAAAAATATAATATGAATTTTAAAAATTATATTGAATATATTACATATATATTTAATTAATAATATCTATCAGGGGTAATTTTATTATTTTGTAAACTAACTTATATGTATTTAAGTAATTTTATAAAAAACAGTTCCTTTTATTTAAAAAAAGTTTTGTTTTAAATTATAATTAATTTCTCACCAAAGAAATAATTATATATACAAGAGTAAATAATATTTTAATAATTCAATTAACATTTTTCATACCCATCATTATAATGGCTAGGTTATAAGGTAACATAATAATATTTAGTTGTTTTTTTAAACTTGGTCTTATGTGAAATGAATTATATCAAAAAAATATGAAATTATGTGTAACACAATCCAAGCATAGTGTTGCCTATAATGTAAGCTAAGTTATTGCTGGGTATAGACAAGCTTATATTTGTGTAGCTTAAAACACAAGAAATCAAAGAAATTAAAAAAATATCCCTCATAAAAATTTTGGGGTTTTACATTCTACCCCCTTAAAATGAATTTCACCCTATAAATTATTTTGGGTTATAAAAGGATTAATACTTGGAAGTTTAACTCATAGAAACCCAAATGATAAAAACAAATAATAAAACTACCTTTCTAAAAGAAATAGTCAAAAAATAAATTTACCCAAAGTAAATCATAACTAGATCTCTATATAGGAGAACATATGGGAAGATTTGGGCATGGAAGAAAAGCATAAATAATCATAAATATTGATACAAGATCACTTATCACAATAAAGCGGGTGATTCAGAGAAAGTTAACAATAAAAAAACCATAAACTAAAAAAGAATGAAAGAGGTCATTGATATCATAAAATTTATTATAATAAGACACCCTCTTTCATCATGATCCCTTTTCATAATGTTTAATAATTTTCATGAGAAGATATGCTTACTTGATTTTGGTAAAATATCACCATTGGTCGTGACATGAAAAATTTCCACATAATCTCTTATTCAGGAAATGAAGTTCATTTTTTCATTCCTAAATTGTTATTAGATCACGAGATCCATAAATTGAATGATAGGTTATTAAATATCTCACTATCATAATAAAAATTTTATGACAAGTTATCAAATATGTATAAGTTCACATATGGTGAGATAATACATTATTCTAACAAACCTCATCCAGATTTTATCTTAAACTTTCCATAAATTGATAACCTTATAATCCTTTAGAAACCTAAATATCCAAAACATAAAAACTATGGGCACTAACTCAGCTTAAAATTTATCCCCCAAATATCATAAGGTATCTTTTATTGGTGACATTACAAACATGTGAAAAACTTCATCATGTATTTTATTAAGTCATGGTAATAACCTAAATTACTATATATCCTTAATGAAAACATACAATTTTCCTTATTTCAAAGGTTATTGGATATATTCCTTAAGTCCCAAAAATGTGTATACTTCATCCATGATAGCATAACCCTCTTGAGAAAAAAATCCATAATTAGTTCTTAAGAAAATAGTATCATCCAATTTACTTATTCATATCCAACATATCTTTATTCAATCATCATTATCTTAACATAAGGGACATATTAAGGGTTATCTTTCCTTAATCACATGTTCTCCAAATATATCACCTTACCCTTAAATCATTTTTCTAGGTATTTAAAATTATCTAACATATCCTTTCCAATCCTTAATAGAAAACTTATACTAAAAACACTTATATATTTCATTATTTGTATAACATAATCTTTGAATTCTAAAACATATACACCTCAATCATCCAACATTATTCTTAAACCATTACTCTAGATCCATCATCTTAGTCTTTCCTAAAATGTGAATCAACCTTAATCTAACCATGATTTTTAGGTTTAATGTAAAAAATAATTCTAGAACACCCCATACCTTTTACATGTCATTTAATATCTCTTTATCCTCAATAATATAACCAACACTTGTAAAAATTTTAGGATTATCTTAATGATACTTCCAAATAGAAATAAATTTTCATAAGTCCTATAATTTCAATATCTATAACATTAAATTTCAACGATGTTTTATCTAGTTCTGGATATTGACTAAGACCAGAAAGAAAAGAGTGAGAAACAATTATCCTAGACGAAAATAAAATAACCCTAGGAAAATACTTAAAATATTTCAATCTATGACACCTTAGGTTTAATCCTAGGATATTAATGATTGTACCCAAAATGTTAGGATTGTATCCTATAGTTAGACATATCCTTAGAAACACCCCAAGAAATATCCTTATAAATATCTCATGGTATATCACTAATGTTTTTCCTTCATTGTTTAAAAATATTAAATAAACCTTTGCTCTAATACCAATTGTAACACTCCATGCTTGATGTACATGGAAATTATATTAGTTTTATGGAATACATAATAAATTATACAAACATCCCCCCAAAGACCATATTAGTTTAATGCCTTTGGAAAATTGGAACACATTATTATAATTTGGTGAAATATCTTCACCAATTCCCAAAAATATCTTCCCCTTTATTATCCCTACCTAAAAAATTATTTCATAACATAAGAAAAATTAACATATAAAGGAGTGAGATCAGATGCACAATAAGGGTATAAAAAGTAAATATGTAGGAATATCATGAGGATCAAGGTATGAGAACATGATTGTGAAAATAAAAGATCATACCCTACATATAAAAAAATCATGGAATAAATTTTTTCAATTCATAAGACATGAATCATAAGGGAATTAAAGAATATAATCCATGAGATCATGACATTAACATAAGACATGAAATTATGGAATACACATAAATTATAACTTTGTGAACATGTATAAATAGTTATAAGTTTACTCATTAAATTAAGTACAAGAAATAAATCCCTTTCAAAAACAAATGGACATGAAAAAAATTTCCATGAATAAAATTATAGATATGAAAACCAAGTCCATACAAAAAATTAGGAACATGAAATCAGGTATATGAATAACATGTATACCTCTTTCTTTATCCGTATTTACCCAATGAATTAAAGGAAGATATACGTCCTAAATTTCATATAATGAAAACCATATATATTTTTTCTATAAGAACATAAAATCATTCATCATATCAAAACCCATTGAATTAAATGTATTCAATCATAATAGAACCGATAAAAAGAAATGAATTTCTTAAATATCTTACCATTATAAAGACATATCATTTTTAGAAGTAATAATATGATAACTATAAATAATATCCCCAATGAAACATAAGTAACATCAAATAAAATTATCTTATATGGAAAATAATATTGAGAGAACACTTGAAAACAATTCTTGAGGAACATATCTTCTATTCTTTAAAAAATGATTTGTGAAACATAATTTTTTTAAAAACCATTTTCATTGAAAATAAAAATGAAAACTTGTAAAGAAATATCAAAAACCTTTTGAAAACCTTTTTCCTTGAAAACATATGATGGAGTCCTGAAAAAAAGATTAAATATTATTTCATTGAAAATTTTGTTAAGAGATCTTTTAAAAACATTTCTTGACGAAAACAATCTTTATAAATTTGAAAGTGTCCCATACCACTTTGAAACATTTGAATCATAATCTATATGAAATAATAAAATTTCAATAATATCACAGTATAATGAAAATAATTATATTCCGGATATAACATGTCAAATGGTAGTGTATACACCTTGTAAAAGAACATAGGTGTAGAAAAAAACATGTGTCTCAAAGAAGGAAAATTAAGACCAAATTACCTTACTCATGTGGTAACTTTTGAACTCTAAAATCCCATAAAATAGAGATCATAATATGGATATTTAAATACCCATAAAATAAATTATTAAAATCATATAATACATTAATGGGAATTATTTACACCACGTATAATAAAAAAGTGGTGTATAAGTCATGTTTCTCATAGAAATAGAAGTGAGACATAAATACCTTACCTTGGGTTTGGGTTATTTTGTATTTGTCTAAAAAAATGTATAATGGTTTAAATAATTTTATTAACTTATTCAAGGATCATATTCATTTTTATGATATCACATGTGATCATATTATCACCTTTTTGTAAATAACATTATTACTCATCTTTCGGGTGTCAACTGCTTCAGGTTATTATTCATGTTTTGTCGTATAAGTTTCGATTTATGCATATAGGATATAGTTATTTCATTTCAAAAATTATATTTATATATTAATTATCATATATATTAATTATATACATTTATATAATCATTATTTTATGATGAATAAGGAAAATTAATCGCATCGTGTTGTGGATATGGGAGGCCGTACGTATGCACGAGCGATGATATCATTCCATTAATAGTAAAACCATAATTAAGTGTATGGTATATATGTTGTTTCAGAACTAATATAATGTTATAATAACTAAGTATTTATATTATTTCCATCATTATACCCATCTAAAAAAAGTGGATATGAAAAACAGATTACACCATGACATGGAGATGGTAAGCCGTACATATGCACGCATGGTGATTTCATTTTTTCATAGGATGGATAGAAGGTGGAATATAGTAATAAAATAATTATAATAAAATATAAGAATTTAAGTGATACTAAATTTATTACTTTATAATGGAAACAAATCATGAGGAGGGAGTATAATAATAAATAAGTTTGAAATAGTTTGTAGAGGATATTACCTCTTCTTTGACGAGCTCCCTCTTGATCTACACTTAAAGGCACTAGAGTTGGTCATTGGAGAAGAAAAAACCACATATAATATAAATATTAAATTTTAGAAGATAAATCTTTAGGTTATAGAAAAACATGAATTCTCAAAAGTGAAGTTAAGATCCGAGGGAGTATGTGCCCATTTATAATTGAGGTGAGCAGCACTTTTGGAATCTCCAAACATATTAATTTATAATAAAATAAAAACCCACTCAAAAACCTCAAAAATGTCAAATTTTAAAATATTATATGTGATAATATTGTAATATCATAAACCAATAAATTGTTGACATGTTTTGTTTTCAATTTATACATTATCATTTTAATTAACCCCTAGAAATTCTATTTTAATTTTAACTATGGTAACAAATGTTTCAATATTAAAATAGTGGAATTTTTACTATTTTTTAAAAATGAGAACATAAATGAAAATTATAGAATATTATAAACCATATAATAATTATTCTATATTTTTAAAAATATTTTATGATTTTTAAATAATTTAATTAAATATTATTTTTACAAAATATTAGTTGTCAATTTTGACACTATTCATTTCTTAGATTTTTAAAAATATCAAGATAAGATGTTATCCTCAGAAAATATATTTTATTATATACAAAAGGGGTAAAGTTATTATAAAAGATAAATTTTATATATTAATTTTTAAAATTATATTTACTTTAATATTTACAATAACATTAATTTGATATTTTTATTAATAAAAAAATCACTACTTAAGATTTATGTAATTATTTAATATACTTATTTGTTGAATAAAAATAAAAAATAAAAAACTAAGATGAACATAAATCATATATATTTTATAATAATAATTACTGTTGAAAATATATTTTGGAAAATACTACATTAAAAATGTTATATTTATTAAAACATGCATGTGAAAATTTTATTATCACATTAAATAAAAAATTACAAGTGTCATAGTATTTTCCATATGGATCCAAATGTAAATAACTTAATACTGGTATAATTATGGTCAATATATACTTTAAAAATAATATTTTTCATGTTTTTGGGTCTTTCAATTATTATTAACAGTTTATTAAAAAATATTTTCCTGATTTATCATCAATTAAATAATTTGTGCATCATCAATGTATAAGCCTTTAAGGTAATAAGTTATTCCCTAAAAATTAAAAATAAAATACCATGATAAATGAAACCATTTTATGTTTCAAATGATTATTTTAATTCAAAATTATATTTTGTATAAACTTATATTAAAAATAACATACTTATTAAAATTTGAGTAAGACATATTGACCTTTTCTTTAAGAAAAATATATTAAATGTTCTAATATCATGCATGTGGATTTAAAAGGATAAAATTTCAACCCAAGGATGATTTAGGTATAAAAAATCTAATAAAAGGATATTAGTAAATTTGTTAGGGTAGTTTGATAATATTAGTTTTACCCTTAATTACCTGATTTACCTTTTTAACAAATTAATAAAATAACCAAAGAAACAATTCATATTACTAAAAAATAAAAGAAATATATTTAAATAATTTGGAAATATTGATTAAAAAAAAGTAATTATTTTTTATAAATTCAAAACATAGAAGTTTAATTAATTAATTTAAAATTAATCTTGTTTTCGGAATGAAAAAATGGGGTTTACAAGTTAAAACATTTCAAAAGATTGAAATATATTTACTTCTAAATTAAATGTAAAATTAATTCCAATGACCTAAATTATATCAAATGATAAAAATATAATATATTTATACTTTAAAACCATTAAATAATATAACTTACCCATACGAATTATTTCCATGAAATTTGTTTTTCAATTAAAATTTAATATATATTTACTTTTCATCAAAACCTGAAAATTATCAAAAAAATATAAAAAATTAGTTCAAAGTAAATTTTCATATCCCACATCAAAATAAGAAGTTTATTTTGTGAAATATAATATAAAAGGTGTAATAAACAATATTTAAAATGGGTGCGCCATCAAAAGGTGGAAAAACTGTTTTCTTAGAAAAATACTTCTTTTAATCGAAAAATTGAATTTGTTCTTATATCATGTTTAGAAAACATATCAAATAAATTTTAAACATTATATTTAATATATTAAATAAATATTTTATTATTAATATCTATAAATATTGACTATATTATTTTATAAACTCACTTATGGGTATTTTATTAATTTTTCAGAAAAACATTTCCTTTTATCTAAAAAGGGTTTGGTTTTCAACTATAATTAATTAATCGTAAAATAATTAATTATATAAACATATGAAAATAATAATTTCATAATTTAGTTAAAACAATTCATACCCTTCATTATAATCTATAGGTTATAAATTAACATAATAATATCTAATTTTTTGCATAAACTCAGTCTTGCATGAAATGAGTTATATCAAAAGAACTTGAAATTGTGTATAAAAAAAAATCCAAGAATATTGTTTCCTATACCAAAATATAAGAACTTGTTTCATGTATACAAGATTATATTTGTGTATTATAAAACAGAAGACACCAAGGGAATTTAAAAAAACCTTTCACATAAAAATCATGGGGTGTTACAAGCAGGGTTCGTGACATGATGTTACAACTATCTGTAAGTGAAAGTTGAGATTCAATGGCATGGATTTTTACTACAACCATTTTATATTCCAAAATGGTAGTGGTAAAATGTGACTATGTAATTGGTGGTTTGTATCTGGAAGAAGCCACAAAATAATGACGCTATTTGGGTTATAGTGGAAAAACTAAAGAAAGTAGCACCTTTCTTGCCTATACCGGAGACTTTCTCAGTAGAGGAGCTGTGAGTTTTTTAAAATATGGTTCTAGGGATTATTGTTTTAGAATGAATCTCACTATTACTTTTCACTTTAGGAAGGGATTACAGAAGTTTCTCGATAATCATGGTTTATTGAGTATATCTTTCCTCCGCTAGACAGACAGGTAGTCAAAGTGTAGTATATATGTGCTTGAGGATATGCTTCTGATGTGTGTCATAGACTTTAGTATATCAATGGAGAATCACCTAGATTTGGTATAATTATCTTATAAAAACATTTATCAGATGAAAATATATATGGAAACAATTGAGGATCTTTATGGTAGGTCTTGTAGATCACCCCTATGCTGGATAAAAGAAGGAGAGTCAAAATTGTTGGCACCGAGTCTCATGTAAGAGATATTGGAACAGGTGAAACTGATTCAGAAACACATGGCTATATATCAAAGTAGATATAATTTGAAAACTGATATATGAATACATCTAGAGTTTACATATGGGTATCATTTATTCATTCAGGTGTCCCCTAGTTTTGGTAATCGCAAGATATAGAGGTAGGGAAAGTTGACGCTTAGGTTTTTGGACCTTTTGCGGTTATGAAAAGAATCGATCCAGTGGCATAACGATTGGATATTACACTGAAATACAGTTCTATACATGATGTATTATTTTTATCACAAATATTATGGAATCACCCTAACACTTCTCATGTGATTTATGCAGATGTTGTGGAGCTTGAGATAGATGCGTCCTTTGAAGAGTATCTAATACATGTATTGGATCGCAGTGAGAAAGTGTTGTAGGGAAATACTATACCAATAATTCATGTATTGTGGAAACATGGGTGTGTGTAGGATAAAAATTTTTAAATGTAAATATATATACAAGCTTAGTGGCCTGATCCTTTTGACTCAGAATTTTAGAGATGCCTAGGTGTGCAGCTCGAGGATGCGCTGTTATAAGGGGGGAGATTGTAATATCCTGACCTTTTTTAGAGATGTCTTGGGATTTTTTACAGGAAATATTTTATATAACCTTGAGTACCTTTAATTTGGCTTATATCTTGAGATGTGTTTGGGTGAAAAAGTGAGAAAATTAAAAGAAAGAGTGGTTGTGCATGGTTGGTGCATGCTTAGAGCAAACCATGAACCCGAACATAACAAAATGTATAACCCTGGACATAGGGGAATTTCATGGTTGGAAATTTTTTTTTCAAATCAAGATTCCTATTAAAGATAATCGTACACCCTCATAGAAGAGGCACATGGTTTGGGTGTACAGGTATAGAAAATTCTTCACCCTTACCAATAAATTGTTCTAAACATTTTAAATCACTGGAAATTAGTTTTTTAATTACCAAAACCCCCATTTTAATCCATCATCAACCCAGACTTTGACCATAATGATTTATCATGATTTAATATTTTCTTAAATGGATTTAAAGACATATTAACCTCAATTTATCTAATTCAATGACTGAATCTAAGATCCGAACCTCTCCCGGTAAGAGAGTTCTATCCTTCTCGCTTTCTTGTTCATCTAATATCCTTCACCTATTATATTAGTTGTTGTTATTCCTAATTGAGGATATATTTTGATCAAGTATTGGGGATATAGATATTGAATTTTTGATTTTGATTTAGGGTTTAGATCAAGATCTCCTTCTATAATATTACACTACTAAATTTTGGGGATTTTCATTGGGAGATCATTCATCAACGAATTGAGGTAGGTGGTCTATTATTCAAATCCCATACTCATGATTTAAATTTTTTCTATTTAATTGTATATTTGGTAGAGTTTGTTTAGAAACAGAATTTACTATTTGAATTAATTAATTTTATGCATTATTTAATTAAAGAATTAGGATTTGGGGATAATTAATTATTGAGTTAATTTCCATAAAATTGAATTGATATTTTGATAATTAATTATTTAGTTAATTATAAGAATATATGTATTTAGTTGTGAGTTAATAATAATTAATTTTTGAATTAATTATTGGGATAAGAAATTTTTGAATGAAAATAATGTGGTTAATTAATTGTGGAAACAAATTATAAGATGTATGTGATTAATTAATTGTAGAATTAATTAATGTGATATATGTGGTTAATTAATTATATAATTAATTAATGGAATTTTTATGATTAATCAATGTTGGATTAATTAATCGAAGTTATTATAATAATAGAATTAGTATTGATTAATCTTGATTGACATGATATAGTGAATCATGGGATATTGTGATATATGTGATTGATTGATATATGAGTGTGGGACACATACTGTTGCTTCAAATACCTATATAATTAAAAAGTTCACATGTGAGGATATTGTATGGAACAAGGACTGATGCTCCAAATATCCGTGGGTTGTGAGACATCGATTGATGCTCCAAATACCCATAGAGTTAAAGACATGTCATTCTACACCCCTAAGACTATTATTGAACTATGGTTACAAGTATCCATGTTAGTGAATTGGAATGAAATAGATAATTCAAACCCATTTATTAAATTAATTGGGAATTTATTATGTGAATGGTTCAAACAATGGCATGGGCCAAAGTAGGTATTGTGGTTCAGGTGTCCTTAAGAACCTAGGGGTTTATGTGGTTAAATAAAGAATAATTGATAATTTGATAACTATTTAATTATTTATTGTAGTTATTTGTTTATATAACTACACACACTATTATTCACTAGATATTGTTTTATACACCATTGGAGGTGACCAACTGAGTTGTACTCACACCCTACTTAGGTTGCCTAATTAGAACATGAATGGATTTCATGGCTGCAGGACAAGATAAGGGAAAAGGCATAGTGTTAGATGGATGATGGTAATAGAGCACAAATAAGGGATCCAAACATGGTTCTAGACTCTCTTGGGAGTTGTGGATGTCATTATTTTGGGTTTACATTTTAGACACATTACACGTACTTTAGCACAAAATATCTTACTATTTGGTTTTTGTATTTTGTTTCTTGTTTTGGTTATCCTATGATATTGGTACTATTTTGTTTAAAATTAAATATTATTTAGTGATTGTTTCTCATTTTCCCACTACTAGTCATAATCCTTTAGTGTACGAGATGGCATGCCTGAGGTCATGTGGAAAACTGGCCTGGGGCACTGGGGCATGGCACGCAGGTCATAATTTTACATTGACTATCCCTTTTATGGTTATATGGACTTTAATATTTAATTTTAGTTATTCATGTGTGAAAACAATATCTTGAATATTCATCATCTAGAGAAAATAAGAGATTATGGAAAACAATGAAATTCACTTGTCAAGCATGTATATTTCTTTATCTTCTAATTCTATATGGTGAAATAAATATTTTAAATTTAGGGGAAAAGGATATTAAAATTAAATTTTATCTTATTACCATATTTTCAAATGATATTAATGAACATTTCCATACCTATTAGGTTTGTGATTTTTTCATAATTGACATCCTCTTGACAACGTTATCTATCACTCTCTATTAATCCATGGGAATTAGTTTTTTCTTCCAAATCAATATTTTAATTTCCCATCAACGTTCTCCCTATGTTTAATGTTAGTTATACATAACATCTAAAGACTTTTATGTTTCCCACCTTCCCTTTTTAAGAGGTTATTTTATTAAACCTTTTTATTATGTGGGTTTCAAAAAAGAATTATAAAAATGTTAATCCTTTGATAACCAAGAAAAATTTAGAGGGTGAAATTATTTTTAAGGGGGTAGGATGAAACATCTTGAGATTTTAAGAACTATCTTATCCCAAATTAATTTAAATTACATGATATCTTATGTTAAACAAAATTCATAACTTAGATTTTTTTTATGAAATTCAATGTTTATCTTGTGTTTCATGTAACATTTAGATAATGTTATAACATGTTTCACAAGAAATTCATATTCTTACAGGACAACAATATACTATTAATATTATTTATTTAAGATATTAGTTATCACCTAGACATTAGAATGAAATGAATGAATATTATTAACTATATTAGGAAATAATAATTTATACGTGTTTACAAAGTGAATTCATTGGTTACCAGTTAATTAGAGATTAAAATAAAGACCAATTTAATATAAAGGATGTATTTTTTTATGAAAACTATTTTATCACCAAAATAGAATTTTATATTAATAAATTAAATTAATTACTATTAGTGATAGATAATAATGAAATTTATATGGTGTATATTTCATATTTTTTTTTGAAATTTATCCAATAACTTTTATGGGTTAAGATAAGAATAAATCAATATTAAGTATCAAAGTTGTATAATTTTTAGGGTAGTTTTTCCACCTTTTAAATGAGAACCTCTTTTAAATTTTATTTTTGAAAATTTTATAATTTTATTTGAAAATATATAAATACTTTTTTAAATCATAATATATAAATTTACTTTGGGTAATATGTTATTATTTTTCTGAGAACATTTATATTAAGATGAATAGTGAAAACACTACATTTCATTTGAAAACTGCTTTTTCATCTAATTTATTTATATAGTTAAATTATATTTTAAAATAATTTTAAAATATAATAAGTTAAATTAAATTTCAATAAATAAAAATTAGGGCAATATATGTAATTTTAAAATGATATTGGATATAAAAACATTTCAAACATTTGAAATTTTCTTCTTAAAAATACGCTGTCTCATAGTATCTGCAAGATTAATTTTAAATTAATTTTATCCACTTCTATGAATTGAATTATTAAAAATAGTTATATGTATTGGGAATGAATATAAATTTTTTTATAATAATATAAAATTAATGTTTTGACTAAAAATATTAGTTGAAGTAATTAAAATTAATTATAGTGATTAAAGTAAAAACAAGCTTACTTAATGATTAAACATATAATATAAGGTGTATAAATGACCCGAAACTTTTGCAAAACAAATTTTATAGAACTATTTAGACAATAAAAACCTTAAGATAGATATTATGTGTTATTAGGATAATATTCCATACAAGTTACTGATATAATATATTTAGTGACAAACAAGACAAAAAAGGACCTTCATGGACTTTAACACTTATATGGATTTTGAGTAGTGAAGAAGCTACATAGGTTTGGGTATAAATATTATTTTTGACTATAAATAAGCTATTATTAACATAATAATTTATATATTATTTTTATAGATGATATAATTACATTAAATGCTTTAGAAACACCAATACATAGATTATTTAGTTAAAAATTAAATTAAATACGTGATAATTTATTAAATGATTTAAAATTTTAAAAAACTATTATATTATTAAATATTATTTTTAAGTATTAATAAATATAAAATATATTCTATTTATGGACCAATTAATGAACATATTGACCCATAAATAGTACAAACTTCGTTAGCGTAGTTAGTATTAAAGTAGTGTTTTTTTGGCATTACATGAGTTTTTGTTAAAATTAATATAAAAAACAGATGAGTTTTTTATTTTTTAAATTAGATGTTATATTTTAGAATTATTAGTTATAAATTTTATAATAATTCACACTATATTTTAGTCTTAATGGATTAATTTCATTGGTTAGAAAATGAGTTTCCTAAATGAAAAAAAAGAAAACCTAATGACTAAGAAATAAAATGATTTTATTTTTGTGTGTTGTAAATGTTTTTCAACCATAATTCACCTTTAATACATTATTTTTCTATTTTTTAATCACATGAGGTAATAAAGACCTCTCAATAGTGTTTACCTTTGGGTATTTACATGAATTTCACTCCCTCTCCACTTTAAAAGACACTCCCCTCCCCCACTATTTACACATCTTAAGACCTTTTTTCTTGTACAGGTACTACCAAAATAAGCTCCCAAAATCCATCATATCATACTAGATTCCTCAAGTTTTGAATAAATCAAACCTAATAAGTAATTTGGTTTAAACTGAAAGGCGTTACCAGAAAATAGGCAGCATTCTTCAACGACCAATTATGCTTTATTTCATTCTAAAAACACTTAAATTATTCTTATTCCATGATTATAAAATAAATTATGTATCCTAAATATATTTATATTTTTTATGTTAAACTTTCTATATACAACTACACATGCTTATATCAAACAGGTAATGAAATTACCGTTCGTGTATGATGAACTACTGCCTCACGAAATGATTTCATTCATTTTTCCATTACCACCTCTAATAATTGGGAATTAAGATGGAAAACTAGTTTTAATATTATATATATTATATTTATATTGTATTAATTCTTTTAGAATTTTTATACAACACATACCTTTATGCTTTCCACTTTTTGATAATACGCTAACATGGTTTGTCGATGTGTAGACTACCACCTCCTCAAAGTGATGTGATACGTTGACACATTACATGGAATGAATAAGGATAAATTTAATTGAAAATATGTGACATAAATAAAATATATATTATATTCATGACATAATTAATGTTCTATAAATATAATATATCATTTTCATTTTTACCCTTTCAGACACTGAAAAAGTGTCAATGTCGTACGTGGACGTGTGGACTACCACCTCCTCAACACAATGTGATACATTTTACATAAATATAATTCTATATATAAGTATATATAATTAAATAATATAGTATATATGATATAATTATAATTCTATAATGATAAATTTGACCTACCTTTTTTCCATAAGGATCATTGAAAAATGGGAATGTTATTCATGTGTACGTATGACCCACCACCTCCATAATTGTAACATTGGTTCATTTTTTTATAACTATATTTGATGATTCATTTCAGAAATTTAATTTATGTGAAAATATTATACTTATTTCATGATTATTATTCTGTATATTTTTATATAATGATCGCTTGGAGCTAAGTTGACCAACGAAAGTTGTTTTTGACATATAAACAGAATATGGTCAAAACACACGACATAAAATTTATTGTTTAAGTAGTCATATACAAAATTGTGACAAGTGAAATGAAAGTGATAATAAACTTGAAAAAGTTTCTCAAGAAATTATATAATTAATAAATTCTTGTTATTCATAAATATGAAGACACACTTGACAATTTGGACTCAAGGTAAGGGATTCTTGTCTCACTTTTACTTTAGTGAGAGAAACATCATAATCCCCACTTATTTATTTTGTGTGGTATATCTACTTAACATTTTGATGTATTAAATAATGAATTATTTTATTTCATCGTATCAAAATGTTTTATTTGATTAAAATTTCATTTTGGGTTTCTGATTCGGATGATACTATAGTTGTTTGGGGATTTGTAGTCTCACTTTTATTTCTATAAGAGTTATTCCATATTCAAAACTTATTTTGTTGTGTGGTGTATCTACTACCCATGAATTTATTTGATGATTATTATCCATAAATTTATGTATATTTACATATATATTTTATAATCTCTCTTTCATCAGGTTTATGGATTTGAAGTTACCAAATAGGTAATGGTCATTTGTCACAATTTTCCTTCTTTGAGACATTTGTTATGTTATACACCTATCTTCTTTTATGAGGTGTATATACGTATCCTTTGACATTATATATCATGAATATCATTATTATCAGGATATTATAAAATTATTTTAATATTATTCCTTCATGGTTATTATGAGTAAAATATTTCAAAGCGTTATGGGATGCTTTGGAATGTTTAAAGATTATTTTCCTCATAAATATTTTAATGACCTTTTAATAGTATTTACATTCATTAACATAAAAAAATATTTTTGTTACATATCCTCCAATATGGATATTTTTTATTGATTCCATCCTAATTATTTTATGGATGGGTTAATATGGCTTTAAAGAGGTTTCTCTGGAAGCCTTTTCTTTTTCCCAAGGCTAACCATGTTTCTAAGAGATAATTGTTGAACCCACTTCTTTTTTATGGGTTACTCATTTTTAAAAGTGATTATTATTTAACCCATTTATTTTCCATTGGTTACTCATGATTCAATTTTTTATTTATCCTAATTCTTTTCCATCAGTTAATCATGTTTCAATGAGATTTTTATGGAACCCGGTTCATTTCCACGAGTTAACCATGTTTTAAAGCGATTTTTATGAAACCCATTTGTTTCTCATGAGATGATTATATCTTAAAGATATTTATATGAAACCTATTTCTTTTCAAAGGGATTATTATTTTCTAAATACATTTTTGTGTAACCAATTTATTTTATATGGGTTAATCACGTTTCAAAGAGATTATAGTGGAACCTATTTTCTTTTTCCTGGGTTAATCATGTTCTGAAAATAATAATGGTTATTTCAATGTGTTTTGATGAATTATATTTTTATTTGGTTCTTAAACATTATAAATGATGGGTGTTCCTAGATAATTTTAGGCAATCCCATTATAGATTATATGATGGGTTCTCTTAGATAGTGATCCCATGAATTGGGTACTCTAGAGATGGAAGTCGACCATATTGGTTATTCAATTTGTAAGGGTTCTATAAGGGTTAAATGAGATGATGTTTCAAGATACCAATATATTTAATCTTTGGTTGATATTGGTTTAAAATGCTTCAAATGATCGATATTGATATCATATGCCTCAAGATTATTGATTCTGATGACTCTTTTATTTTCCATGTTTTTATATTTGATGGTCTATGTATTGATGGGTATGATTTCTTTAATGATTAGATAATGAATTTTGATTATGTCATCATACCATTATTCACTATTATTCTCATTGATGAAATTTAATTGTTAATGTTTATTTTTACCCTTAAAAAGCATATGATCCCACCTTATTATGTTTCTTTTTTACCAAGGTTTTAAAGAATGATATTGAACATTTTATGTCTATAATTTATTTCATAAGGATTATGTTGATGACATGTTATGAAATAATAAAAGCTAGTTTAAATGGAAGAAATGTACTTTTTATTATTTATGAGTCCAAGTTTATATGAGTTGTTTATGAAAGAGTTTTTACTAGATCAATAAAACTCTAAACCTAAAATGTCCATGAGGTTGTACCTGATCAAGGTTTTACTTTTGATGTTGTAAGGTTTAGATGAAAAATTTGTGTCACAATTATCAGCATCAATGATGGAAATGTAAAGTTATGGATTTTAACACAGGATCTAAGAGTGTGGGTCATGGGCAGTTATAATTTTTAATGGATGGTTATAAATATATTTATGCATATTTTTGAGTGAAAACCAAAATTTAGTTTTGTTTTGAAATGTTTGAAGTAAGTCACTTTTTATAAGGTAAAATTGATGACATTTTCAAATAAATTTAATCTTTAAGGGACCTAAATGTAGTTATAAAAAATTAAAAGTGTAATATACATAAACTATGTATGATAAGATCAATAATTTCACATCCAATTGAGTTAATATAGAATTTTATAATTTTACAAAAATTTACAAATTATTTTAAAACATCAAATACCATTTAAAGTCATTTTCTAGACTATTCACACAATTTGACTTAAAACATATCAATACAACATTGGAATTATAATTAAAAAGATAAATCATCATTAATGATTTACAATTTTCTATAAAATTCATATAATATCCTTATTCTACTAAATATTATCAATTTTTATTCCATTAAGATCAAAATCTTGATTTTTCTATTTTATAAATGTTGTGTTAAGGCAGCCTAAGTGTTTTAGAAAATTATAATATTTTTAAAAATTAAAAATAAATTATAAATATGAATATAATTTACTGACCATCACTATAGTCATATTATTCAACTCACAATGCATTTTTACTCTTATCCTTACCATGAAATCATATTTTAGATATTAAATGAGAGAAAGTGAGATTTTTGTGAATATAATTTTATTAATATAAAAAGGAATGTCACAATCTTGTCATGTGGATGAAAAACTTATCAATATTTAACAAGGATAAATGATTTTTTAAAACATAGTCATCTAGCCATTTTAGAAAACATTTTTTGGTCTTATCACACAGTTTTCTACCTTAATTAACCTATTTTACCCTTTATAATTGTGATAGAATTTTACCAAGGAAACTATTCATTTTAATTGAAAATGAAATTGAACTCATTACCAAATTATAAACCAATAATCTCAAATATGGAATCACTTTTCTATGATTCACTATCCTGAATTGGCAAAATTTAATTTTAGTATAAGTTCACAAAATGCAAAGAAAAAATGTTTTTATAGAAATGCCTATTTATAATGATTTTATGCCAAAATCAAGTATAATATTTATTTCCATAGAATTAATTGAATTAATTTTACTAAATTGAAACTTAGGTGATTTTAAATCAAACCCAAAAAAAAAATAAATATTTAAATTACTTTCCTGAAATAAAAATAAAAGATTTTTTTTCAAAATCTGTATTTTTTACAATTTAAAAAAATACACCTTTTCAAAAAAATGTAAAAAATATATCTTAAGAGTATTTTGATATGATGATTTAAAAAATTATTTCCATTTTCTCAAATGAAATTTCAAATTTTTTAGAAATTAATAACGATGATCATGTATAAAATTTAATAAAAAAAATTTTTGAAGTAAAAAATATATTTATACTCATTACTTATCTATTAAAACCTATTAGAATAATATTAATTTATTTAATTAAACATATGATCTATAAATTTAATTAAAACAATTCATATATAGTGACTAACTTAATTTAATTTGATAAAAATAAATTGTGCACACAAATCATTTTTTTGAAAAATATCTCTTTTAATCATATATAATTTTATTTAAAATTTTGTTCTTACTTCAAGAAATTAATTAGTACATTTGTATTAAGGATAAATTATCTATATATATTTCATAACGTGTTTAATCCTATTTATACCCTCTAACCCAATGGATGGGTTACACTGTAATATAAATCGCCTTTAGCGGTGGTCTTTAAGCAGTGGTTTTAATAAAAACCGCCACGAAACCCATTTATTTTTTTACAGTGGTGACACTCCCCCCCACTCAAGCCAACCCTCTTCTCCCCCAGACACCCGCGACGATTCTCCCCCAGATGATCCCCAACCCTAGCTCTGCTCCCCTCCCGTGTCGCCGGTGACCTCGCCGCCCGTCACTGTTGACCCCCCTTCTCCCCCTAACACACACGACACCGCCTTCTCCCCCAGCCCCATAGAGTTATTACCGTAGGTCAACTCCCCTAACCTACCTCCAGTGTTTTGTATAGTCATAGGTATTGTTTTTCATATTTTTTTGGAGCCTTCAACGTATAGGGTTATAGACATATGCAACACTTTGTGAGCATCTCACAACTAAGTGGTAAGGTTTTGATAATTTTAGAATATGGAAGGAATCAGATTCAATGGGATACACATTTTCATGTCTAGTGTTTCTTATGGGTTCTAGTAATGTATTCTTATAGGCTAGATCCCATTCACGCTTTGTGTTTGGTTTCATTCGTGATGGCAGTGTTTCATGTTTTAATGATCACATGTTTATCTTATGGATGCTTTGTTTATTTCAATTTATTTAATTTCATTATTTTTTTTCATATTATGAATTTTTTGGAATATGGGATGTCTCAAATCAAACCAATGGATATTTAATTGGAATTTTTTTCAAAATAAATTACTTGATCAAATTTGATTCATTTTTAAGATAGAACACAATTTTCTATGGTCATAAACATTGTATAGTTTCATGGTGGTATATTTCTATGAATTTTTCACAAACCTTTTATATTTTATTCGGTGTATGGAGGTATGATATTTTAGTATGTAGATAAATAAAACATTGTCGTGTATTTTGAATTCATCTCTGGGTTGTTGTCACTTTAATGGTGGGTTTGGATAGTGGTAAGAGATAGTCACATGGAGACTTTGTTTTAGTGTCTTTTCATGTTTATCTTTCTAGATTGGTTTATTTGTATCGCATGGTTATGTAATTTTTCATCCATGATGTAATATGATTGATTATATGTATCTTGTTATATATGAGAGATATTGTCTTGTTATTTTTTGTGTGAAATCACTCCCATGGTTATGTGTGTTGATACCCAGGTGCCTGTCGCTTGCCCATGGTGATTAGGAATACTCTTTGGGACCCATGTTGGTTCATTAAAAAATAGTAACATAGGGGGTTTTATTTCTATGCATGGTTGGTAATATGTGATTATTTTATAACAATCTATAGGAGTGTGTCCATCCATGTTTCACCACACACATTGAACTAAGTTATCTTTATGTGGAATTGATTCGTTTACTTTTTGACTATACTTTTCTTGTACTTACTTTATTTTCCAGATTTTATTTATAAATTCCATCTATATAACCAATATGTCTGTTTGTTCATTGGTATAATGTTTTAACTTTCAACATCGCTACTGCTAACTTCCCTCTTTTTTATTAGTTCTTTTAGAGGATGAACCTTTCATAAACTTCTCAAATTTAGATTCCAAGGCTTCTTACCTTCCTTATGTGAAATACTCTTATGAGGTTTTTTTCTTACAATATTATTTCACGTTTTCCTAAGGATTATTTAAAGTTATTCACTAACTTATGTTGCCTTATTTTCATATTCTATTAATATATAGGTTGATATGAACATGGACCAATCCTATGAATAGTACTTCTTCTTACATCACACACATTTTAATAATTTTCAATTATTTTTTATGTATACATGTATCTTTTAACCTATTGATATTTCTTCTTCATATCTGGATTTCTATACTGTAGAATTGTATTCCTTTATAATTTTTCATTTAATGGTCTATACCAATAATATAATTCACAATAATAGATTTTTTCGCAAAACCTACATTGATCCACAACCCATGATCATCTTATTTCATTTGAATAATGACATTAGGTCTTGTTTATAACTTGTTTAGATATTTAAGGGAAAACGACTTCCTTCATTTCCTTATCCACCTTAGCTAAGGTGGAATATTCCTTCAAACATTTCAAAATACATACTTGTACATAATTGTTTTCCTACCCACTCCCTTCATAAAAAGATATTTACAAAAATTATTAGGAGATGGTATGGATGGTACATATTCCTTATTAGTGGTATAATTATACTAAATTTAGTGCATGATATCCATTGTTTTAAACCCGATTCAATATGACATCATTGATTATCTTAGTTAAGGCTTGTAATCATCTTTTTATTCTAGAATAATCCCTTTTTTGATGTAATTCTAGATTCAACAAGTGACTTTACTTTAGCACGAAACTTCTAGACCATGTTTTGAATAAAAAAATGGTTTCTTAACAGCACTTGCTGAGTCATGATCAGCCATGATACATTTTGATCATATTTTATATCAAATGAGACTTGAAATAATTATTACATCACTTATTTCATGCATTTTTTGGATTTAATCAGATCTTCATTTAGCTGAATAACATGTACTTTATTAGGACATCCACCCCATGGATCATATATCCCCTAAATATTAGGCCACTTCAAAAAATGATTAGAATTATTTAATTTAATGGGAGAGGGGAACCTCCAACTATTTTAAGTTGAGTAATGAGGTTGGATTTTGTTCACTCACCCTAATCTCCCAATTTAATTATAATCCTTTGTGGTGGTACTACTTTAGATGACACCACTATTGGGTGATTTACCATATGTATTGATATAGGAGAACCTTATGTAACATATTGATATATTTTTTCAACTAGTATATATGAATCTATTTCCCTATTTAGTAATAGTTATTTGTTTTAATTTTTGTTAATATTTTGTAGGCACATTGTGATATACATGGATAAAAGTCGGATCACATTACCAAGGAACGCACCTTAGTATATTAAGGGTTTGAATGAGTTTTTAGATTTTTCAATTTCCAATAGATCTGTTGAAGGGAGAATAATATGTATATATCCTAAATGTAAATTTAAACGATGGTTGAAGAGGGATGAAGCTTAGGAAAATTTAATATTTAAGCAATTACCTGGTCAATATTTGCGTTGGATTTGGAAAGGAGAATTAAACGTTATAGAAAGGTTGAGCACTGACGTCAATCCACAGAATGACCTCACAACTTCACCAACATTTGAAAATGAAATGAAAAACCTTATAAATGATGTATTCAGCACTTCAAGAGGCCACCATCAACATCAAAACATATCAAAACAACCATATGAGGGTGCTATAAATAGCAATGAGACAAGTGATGTTTTTGAGACTATTGGACAACCATATCCAGATTGTAACATATCAGTGGATCGACCTCTTGATTCTATAGAGACTAATCTAAAAGAAAAATTCACTGAGGAAAATACGTTCCATGATTTAGTTGATGATGGAAATCACGAGTTGTATAGTGGATGTTTGAAATATTCAAAACTTTCTTTTATACTAAAGTTGTACCATATCAAATGTCTATATGGAATTACAAATAAGGCAATGTCTATGATATTGGAATTTTTTCGTGATGCATTTCCTAAAGAAAACATCCCTGAGTCTTTTTATGATATGAAAAAAGTCATTAACAGGCTTAGTCTGAATTATACAAAAATATATATGTGTCCCAATGATTGTATGCTTTATTGGTGAGAGGATTCGAGTAGAAAGGATTGTAAAAAATGTTCTTCTTCTATATGGTAGTCAATGGGTGATTTTTGAAGTCTGAATCAAAATACTTTCATGAATAAGAAGAAAAGGAACACACTTGCAATGGTTTTTCATTACATTTATTTAAAGCCTCTATTTCAAAGATTATTCATGTCATAGAAAATAGCCGAACACATGAAGTGGCATTCTGTAGATAATAACAATAATGGGTTAATAATACATCCATGAGATTCACAATCATGGAATAAATTTTATTCATTACATCCAGATTTCTCAGCTGATCCTAAGAATGTTCGATTGGGATTGACTACCGATGGATTCAACCCATTTGGGACTTTGAGTACTAGTTATAGCATTTGGCCAGTTGTTTTGATCCCTTAGAATCTGCCTCCATGGATGTGTATGCAACAAACGTCTTTTATCATTTCGATGATTATTCCTGAAAAAAATTCTTAGAAATGATATTGATGTATACTTGCTGCATTTAATTGAAAAATTAAAGGAGTTGTGGGGCAATAATGTTGAGATATTTGATGCATCTTTTATGACAATGTTCAAAATGAATGCTGCTTTAATGTGGACAATTAGTGACTTCCATGGGCTTGGGAATTTATCTGGTTGGAACACTTACACAGGTTTGGATTTTCCTATTTGTAACTTTTATTTTGAGCCCAAATGACTACCTCACAGAAGAAAATGATGCTTCTTGTGCCATCAAATATTTCTCGATGCATCTCATAGATTTCGACTGAACAGAGAAAAATTGAACAGTTTCACTGATTGTAGACCACCTCTAAAGTTGGTAAATAGTTCTAAAATATTAAAACAACTTGGAAATTCTGAAATAGAATTTGGAAAGGTTCTTCATTTGAATGATAGTGGGAAACAGGTTCGAAGTGCATTGTCAAGTGAAATCAGATTGCAACAATGGAAGAAAAAAAGTATATTCTTAAAACTTCCATATTGGGAATTTAATTTTTTGTAGAATAATCGTGATATGATGCATATTGAGAAGAATGTCTATGACAATTTGATTTTTACATTACTTAATGAACATGTAAAGTCGAAGGATCATCTCAATTCTTACAAATACTTACAAGTAATGAACATAAAATGTGATCTTTGGCCAGATGAGAATGAAAAGTATCCTCAGACAATTTTTTCAATGAAAAATAGGGATAAAGATAAATTCCTTTGAATTTTAAAGAATTTTACGGTATCTTATGGGTATTCAAGTAACATCTCTAGGTGTGTTGACTTGATGAATTTTAAGTTACATGGATTGAAAAGTCATGATTCACATATTTTGTTACAACAGTTTCTACCATTGGCTTTGCGTACATTATTACCTGAACAAATTACTGACGTTGTACTCCAATTTTGCACATTTTTCAGACAGCTATGTGATAAATCACTACATACATTTCAGATTGAAAACCTCTAGGATATGTTTTTATTTACCCTTTGTGCAATGGAGACTATCTTTCCTTCGACGGTTTTTACTGTAATAATGCATTTAACTGTGTATTTGTTTGAGGAAGCTAAATTAGGAGGCCCTTTTCATTATCGAAGGATGTATCCAATTGAGAGTTACTTTATTTATATGTTTTTAGGTAATGTAAATAAATTTTGGCACTTAATTAAATGCATAATTATGTTTATTTTATTTCACAGATATCTTGGGCATTTGAAATCATACATGAGAAATAAAGCTCAACCAGAAGGCTCTATTGTTGAAGGCTATTTAGACGAGGAGTGTCTTACCTTTTGTTCTAGATACATAGATTATATTGAAACAATATTTAATTGAGTTGGACGTGTTGAAAATAGATTGAATCAATCTCAAATACATCATAAATCAAAAATATTTCCTGATATTGTCCGATTAGTTGGGAGGACCTCAAATGTGACACTGAAAAAATAGGAATTATTACATGAACATATATATTTTCTTCTGAATAGTGAAATTATAGATTCATTTATTGAAGAGTTGAGGATACAAAAAAAGATACGTATAAAAGGCCGAACAATAAATGAGAAAGATATAACAAAACCTGTTAATAAAGAGCTTGTAGAATGGTTTGCATGACGCGTAAGTTCATAAATATTGCAATAAATATAAGTATTAGTTTGGAACATATATTTTGTAAATCTAATAAAGTATATTTATTTTTTTATATCATGAATACTGATACTCGAGCAGAGTTGTCAGGAGATTTGAAGTTTCTTGCTTGAGGTCCTCTAAAACAAGTAAGAAAGTTCGACGCTTAAAACATGAATGGCTTTAGATTTCATACAGTCGATTGATAAGAGGGTTTGAAAAAATTGAATAGTGGTATATTTACATTTTATAAAGTGGAATAATATGTCAAGATGACTAATATTATTGAATTGATCTACCACGATCATTTTTCAGTTGTTTTATTCAAATACAATTGGGTCGATATTATCAGAGGTGTTAAAAGAGATTCATTGCAATTTACTTTTGTGAACTTCTCTCGCTTGATGGATGTTGGTGATTATGAACTTCATGATCCATATATCTTATCATTGCAAGAAAAAATGGTAAATTATGTGAACGATATTGTGGATTAAGGGCGGAGTGTAGTTTCTCACATAATACAAGGAGATTTGTATGATATGGGTGATGAAGTGGAAGATTTGACCTTTGAAATTGAATCTCATCAACAACAAGAAACATAATTATTTTTCCATCATGATATTGAAAATATTAGTCTTGAAAGGATGAATGAAGTGTATAATGCAATAGAGAAGGAAACAAACACGATTGAAGGGGAAATGATTTTATGTACAATTATTTATTCATTCAGCAACCACTTATTTCATTTATGTAGTCATTCATTATCATTGTTATGTATATTTTGTTTGTTAGTACTGGGAATATATTATAATTTATAATTTTTTTCTGCATAATTTTTTTGAAATATATGTTCTGAACTTAATTTTATTTGATTAAATGACAGGAATGCCAAGGAGGAAGCGATACACTATTTCATCCAGTACTGCGACAGATGATGATCAATATGTCTCCCTCCCTACAGTATATGAGCCACCAACTATATTCCCCCTTAACCATCTCTTCCTACACCATCTCTCACTCTATCTATGAGCATCCCTTTAGAAGATGATTCATTGACTCCCCCTTCAACAACCTCATCTGTCAGGTGGCGGCGCACCACTTCTAGTTCATCATGGACATACTGGAGGGTTACTGTTATAGGTACAAATTTTAATATAAATAAATTTATTGCACTTTTTTTATACTAAATTTTTGTTCATTAAAGATGAAAAAAATGAAACTGTGGAGAAAAATATGAAAAGTTCAGATGTGTGGAATATGAATGGAGAGAAGATAGTTGTCCCATTAGATTCATATGGGGCCCCTACGGATGATGTCATGGGATTAATTAGCCAAATTCTTGGCCAGCTAGTAGCAGATCCCATTTCCCTTCCTATTTCTTATGATGATTGGAGGCATATGCTTCCAAGTTGTAAAAATGAAGTTTTTTATTCCCAAATAAAGGTAATTTTGATACATTATTGTGTAATTGAATGTCATGTTATTAATATGTTCAAAATAAATTTCTTTTTACATATATTTTTTCACTTTAAACTTACTGATGTGATAGAAAAAAAGTGGACGTTGAAAAATTTTAGTAAGAAATGGAAAGACATAAAATGGAGATTGTGGGTCAATTTCAATGATACTTCATTGACCATCCAACAAATGTATGAGAAGATACCCAATAGGGTACCCAATGAACAGTGTAAAGTGTTTGTTGACAGACATCATGATGGGAAGGAGATGGTATTTAAATATATATTATTATATTAACCTCATTTTACATTTATACATGTATATGAAGATGAGATGACATTGAATACATTACTATTAAATTTCATTTTATTTATTTCAGGATCTCTCAAGAAAGAATGCATCAAGCTGGGATAAAAAAGTCATCCCTCACATAGCGGGGTCAAAAAGATTTTTGAGAAGCCAATCGACTCTAGTATTATTTTCATTAGTTTAAATATTTATAATAAAATATTATCTATTTAATATATTAAAATTTTGATTTATCTTTGTTTAATGTAGTCACAAAGTTTAGGTCACGAAGCACCCCGAACTGAAGTGTGGTTGGATGTTCACAAAATTATGATGGAAGTTTTGTTAATGATCTTGCCAAAAAAGTTGGGGTATGAACACATTTTGTAATTATAATAACTTATTATCAGTTTTAACTGTGTTAATATATATTGATATTTTATTTATATGTAAAAATTAAAGAACTATCGGATGCCAATCCTGAGCAGTCCTACTTAGTCTCCCAGGATGACCCGGTTTCTAAATTCCTTGGGATGGAGCATCTAGGTAGAGTGCCCAGTATGGGTTTGGGACCCATACCATCTGAGGTTTTTAGAAGCCCACTGGGGATGTAAGCTATATCTAATCCTAGTTGTAGTCAGCCCATAACTAGAGTTGCTAAGAAATATATTGTTTCTCTACGAAACATAGTTCATAAGCAGGGGGATCAGATATTCGTTTTGCAGAAAGAGTTGACTTAAATACATTAGCAGATGAGAAGATATGCCCCCGGTGGTACTGTATCGATTGGTGGTGAGCAGGTAAATCACAAAATTCAAAATCATTTAGTTTTCTATATTTTATTGTTTTTACGTTTAAATATAAATATGCAACACTATTTAATTTTCAATATAATGTTCTTATAGGTGGTAGCTAGAAGTGGAGATGGAGGTGGAGAGGGTGACGATGTGTGTTCATCATCAAACCGTGATTAGTTGTATTGTTGATATGTTGGAGGTGGAGAGGGTGATGATATGTGTTCATCATCGGTTTGTATATATATCATGTGTGGCACATAGTTTCCACCAAACATTTTCATGACCTAACATTTTCTTGATTTTTCGTGTTTCCTTTTATGTATTTTATTGATTTATGATATTTACTTTTATGTCTTGATTTCTTAAGTGTGGTACGCATATTTAGGACACAACAGCCTACATCAGTCCCCTACCAAAGCATTAACAGAACCAACCATTATTTTTCCAACAACTTTACAATAGTGAATAATAGGACAAAATTTGGAATGAAAGGGTTGAGGAATGTCATGGTATTCATATTATAAAGTGTTTTCTTATATATAATAATTATGTAATTATAAAAAAGTGTGGTTATGCAGGTAACCATTAAAGGGTTTAAGAATATCATGGTAATTTAGTGTTCATGGTATGAGAAACACTCTGAGTGGTTTTGGAATTTAGTTCCAGGGAGAGGGTAGGGTCAATTGGATAACAATCCTTATAGATTGAGATATTAGGTTTTCAAGGATAATGTAGAAAATAGAATAGGTATATGATCTCCATTTTGAGAATGACTCATATGTGGTGGGTGATCATGTGTTTAGCCTTTATATGACTAAGATGCTTTGGGATATTCAATTTACTGACATGTAGTGGTTCATGGTAAGTGGGTTGGGAATATGAACCAGATATGATCAGACATGATTCATTGGATCATGATTATATTTTTATGATCATGAAGTATGGGAGTGTGTACCCATTAGGTTTGGGAAATATTAAGTAGGATTACAGGAAAGAAATCGTGAGACAGTTCCCAGAGGATTACTCTATAGTGGTAAGAAGAGAGTGTGTGTTGGTTTTTCATTCCTAAAAACTACATGCTATGTGAGAGTAGTACACACTAGATATGTGTAGTTCTCAGTGAGTTTTGAATCATTTATTATACAAGATGAGTGTGGTATGAATATTTTTGTATTCTTGGAATTTTTTTTTCATGGCACTGGTACAGAAGCTTCAAAATCTATTTTTTTGTAAATCTATTTTTAGCGGTGGTTTAAAACACTGCTACATGTCAGCATTTTTCTATTAGCGGCGGTTTAAACCGCCACTAAATGTCATAATTTTCTATTAGCAGTGGTTATAACCACCGCTAAGGTATTAAATTTAGTGGTGGTTTTAACCACTGCTATAGTGGTCCATCTTCTGCACGAAGTTCACGGTGATTATGATGTTTTTAGAGGCCGTTTTCCCAGCCAGGGACATACATTTTTTAGCAGTGGTTAAAACCGCCACTAAAAAAAACTAATCCCCTGCCCGGAAAAACCACCGCTAAAAAACATCATAACCACCACGAAATGCACAAACTATGATGGTTCATATAAACCACCTCTAAATGACTATAACCTCCAGCAATAGTATCCCAAAACACAATGTAGCGGCGGTTTTTGGAAACCACTGCCGAATCATATAGCAGCGGTTTAAACCGTCGCCATAACAAAAAAACCGCTGTGAGCTGCGAATTTTGCTGTAGTGTTTTGTCATTCATATTTTAATAATAATATTTTAATAACATATTATAGTTTATTTTAAGTTCGGTATTACATGTGTTTCATATAATGGGAAATAATATTATTTTTAAACTAAAATGCCAGATTGTTACATTCTCCTACCCATTAAAGAAATTGTTTCTATTCAATTTTAACATGATTCTCTCAAAATGAGTTTATGATAACATGGTTATAAAATCAAATATAGATTTTATCATGAACCTTAATTCTAGGTCAGGATAAAAAAAACTACAAATTCATTCACCTTTATAAGACTCATAATTTTAGATTAGTTTCTAAAATAATATCATAATAGTTTAGTGTTACATTTCATATAAGACTCATTAGATTTTAGAATTTATTTTATCATGGAGATTGATATTTTTAATAAATATACACACTTAATTTCTTTAAACATCACAAGTGGAATTTCATCCTTAATTTGTGCTTTAATCAGTTTCCACATCTTTCTCATCTCTTAATACAATCAATGAAAATTCTAGATGACATTTTCTTGCCTGAAGCTCCAAAATTAACTTTTTACAGATCGTAAGATCCAAAAAAAGATGAAAAGTTATTTATCATATTCATATCCATTAATCAAAATAAAAAATGGTTATCACAAGTTTAGATAATATACAATATGAAGAAATACTACATTAATCTCTAAAAACTCCACAAAAAACACCCAAAGTTCAACTTAAATCAAACCTAAAACTCTTGAAAATATCCCTGGACATAATTTAAACCCAAATATTGGGATTATTTGATCATATATTCTTCCAAGATCAACTCAACATTTATCTTTAAATAACATCAATCACTCCAAAAGTCAAATACCAAAAATGTATATTCCCTAATCATACAATCTCTAAAATGTTTTAATATTTTCCATAAATAACCAGAATCACTATAAATCCATAATAAAACCATATATGCTTCCAAAAGACAATTCAAAGAGGTTCCATCCAAATTATATATTTTCTCATCTCTTAATATTTTCCATAAATAACCTGATCTATAGGGGGATCTGATGTGGTGCATGGAGGTTCCATCCAAATTCTACTTTTTTGTGTGGAGAGTGAGATATAATGCTTTACCCACAAATGATAGGATTTAATGGATGGGAGTGATCTTTGCTTCCAAGTGCTATTTCTATAGGGACCATAAAATAGAAATAGTGGGGCACCTCTTTACTATAAGCGGTTAGGTGATATGGCTGTGGTAGGAATATGGGGTCCTCAGAGGCTAGGAAAATCTAGGAGGCACGCTCGATGATTTTTTTAGATTGTGGTTCTAGGGGAAAATGATCAGGGGACCGAGAGGAAAGGCTAAGCTATTATCCTCTTGGTGGGTTGCTGGATAATTTAGAAGGCTCAGAACGATGCTCGCTATAGTAATGCCACATTCTCTCATACCAGCCTCACCTTCAAAATGAGGAATACACCACCGGACTTGGTTAACTTGTGCACCAACTGCCAGGCTACTTCGTTGGTTAGGCCTTCTCTCCAAAATTATGTTGTTACTAATCAGACCAGAAGGCAGGTCTAAGGGCATTGGGTCTGTTGGCGTCATCCCAGTTGTGGTTTCAAACTGAACTCAGATGGGTCTTTTCTTAGTTGGGAGATGTGTGGTGGAGGTGTTATTAGGGATAGAGAGGGGTCAGTCTTATCTACCTTCTATTCTTGGTTTGGTAAAGGAAATGTACTGCAGGAAGAGGCCCTGACCATGGTCACCAAGTTGGAGGTATGAAAACAAAATCACATAAACCATAAGGCAGTGGAGATGGACTCAATGATCATCTAAAATGGATTATCAAGAACAAAAAATTACCCCTAGAACATTGTTTACATGACTAGTAATTGCAAACAGCTTATGGGAACCCACATAGAGATCACTCATACATGGCATGAAGGCAACATAGAAGCTGATTTCATGGAATCCACAGCTCCCTTGAATCAAGGTATATCTTATTTCCTTAACTTAGGTTTCTTTCCCACTAAGAGAATCAAATTTATTGTTAATGATGCTTTGGGACTTCAATACTTTATACCCCCATTATATATCATTTTGATTGTTGTATTCGAGGTTTGTATTTGAAAAAATCAATAAAAATGTTAGTATTCAATCAGCTACCACTTGCTGCTTTGAACTGTTCAAGCTCACATATTCTCTATTGAGATAGAAAAAACATACAAATTATTACTTTATATCATTATGAATTGTCTAAAAATGAGCATCAATATACCCTTTGATGACAATATCCTCGTCTCCTCTATACACCAGGAATATATCCTTATTTATTCTCAGATACTAGAGGATATTCTTAAAATTAGTATGTTGCAGTTCTCATGGATCTTCTTGATATCTTCCTAGGATGATCAGTGCATATGAAACAACATGTCTAGTACATAACATTCCATACATGATAGATCCTATCATTGAAGCGTATGTGATCTTACTGATTCTATGTTTCTCATTCTATGTTTGGGGACAAATCTTCTTAGAAATATGTAATCCATGTGATACTAGAACTAATCCCCTCTTGGATTGTTCCATACTAAATCTATTTAGTATCTGGTCAATATATGTAATTTGAATTAGTGTAAGAAGCCACTTCTATCTATCACAAATTACATTGATCCCTATAATGTAAGTTTCTTTGCCTATGTATTTCATGGAGAAAAACTTGTTCAATCAATCCTTAACATATTGTAAGAATGCTATGTCGTTTCAAATAAGTAATATGTCATTAATATATACTACTAAGATAAAGACTGCATTCCCATTAATCTTTTTACAAACACATGGCTCACATTCATTATTAAGGAAGCCAAATTCTTTTATAGATTCATCAAATAAAATATCCCACAACCTAGATTCTTACTTCAATCCATAAGTGGATCTCTAAAACATGAAAATCCTTTTGGAATCACATGGTGTCACAAAACCTTCTGGTTGTGTCTTATAGACATCTTCTTAAAGGTTCCTATTAAGGAATGCAGTTTTGACATCCATCTAAAAAATCTCCTAGTCATGGTAAAATTCTATGGAAAATATGATTCTGGTGGATTTAAACAAGGAAACTGGTGAAAAGGTTTCATCATAGTCAATTACTTGATGCTGTTTAAACCCTTTAGAATCTAAACTTTCTTTATAGGTACTTAATTTACCTTCCATGTCAAGTTTCCTCTTGAGTAACCATTTACATCCAACATTATTTACATGAACTGACACATTGACTATAACCCAAACTTGGTTTTCATACATGGAATCCATCTCATAATTCATAAATCATAGCCATATTATAGCTTATGAGCTCTCTATTACCTCCTTGTAAGATATAGGATCATCATTGTTCAACAATAATGAGTCACCATCCTTGGTGACAAGAAAACTATATCTCTCTGGTTCCCTTACCTATATTACACTCTTATGTTGTACTTTTGTTCTAGTAACTACTTATTCCACAAGGACCTACATAACTTTTTCCTGTACCAAATCCTATATATCATGAGCATCGACTTCTTCAATGTTAATATTTCTCCCACTATCCTTTTTGAGGATGTGCTCCCTCTCAAGAAAGATAAGTTGTCTCACAATAATTACATTCTTGTATGAGGGGTTGTATAGGTAGTATCACTTTGTTTCCTTGGGATACCCTATAAAGATACACCTCGTTCCCTAGAGAGCTAGTATGTTTCCTGAGAAAACCTTAACAAACATATCGCATTGCCATACATGTGTATGAGACAAAATGAGTTTCTTTCCCCTCCATTAATTGAAGGGAATTTAATTTTCCAAAATTAGTTAGTACTCAATTTAACGTGTATGCTGGAATTTGTAATGAATATCCCCAAAAGGATAATGAAATATCTACATGACTCATCATAGACCATACCATGACCAAAAAGGTATAGTTCATCCTTTCACTAACACCATTCCATTGTGTTGTATAAGGTTGATTGAGTTGAGATAGAATCCCAAACTCCTTTAAAAAGTCTATGAAAACTTGGTTAAGATATTCTTCACATCGATCAGATCAATTCTTCGTTAACTTCATACAAAGATGATTCTATACTTTATTCTAAAATTCCTTTAATTTTTCAAATGACTCAGACTTATACCTCTTCATATAAATATATCCATATATACTCAAGTCATCAGTAAAAGTTATGAAGTAAGAATATCCACCTCTATCTTATACTATAAATGGTACTCATACATCGTTGTGTACCAATCCTAGAATCTCTATATACCTTTTACCCTATCCACCAAATGGTGGTTTGTTCATTTTACCTTGTAAACAAGCGTGACATCTATCGAGTGTTTTTTGCTTAGAAGAGTCCAAATAACCATCTTGATAGAGCTTTGTTAGGTGATTCTTGTTTACTTGACCAGGAAGGTGATACCACAACTCGGGGTTATATGAGTCATGTGATCTTAATTCATTATTGATTTCCAACACTTGGTTTTCGTAATTTAATACATATAGACCATTATTTAAATGTGCCACACCATAACATATGTTGTCCTTATAAAAGAAGAAATTTCTATTTCCAAATTAGAAAATAAACCAATCTATATCTAAAATTGATAGAAAAATTATGTTCTTGGTAAAAATTGGTACATAATAACAGTCATGTAAAACCGAAATCATCTCGGTTGGCCACGAAATCTGTTAGTCACCAATGGAAAGAGCAACCAGCCTCAAACCATTGACAGCTTGAAAATCCACCTCTCCTCTAGATTTTTTTAAATCTACTTGGTTCCTATATTTGAATATATATGTGAGTAACAAAAGCTATATCTTATACCCAATCTATAGAAATGGAAATATTTCACTTGATAATGAACACACCTTTGGTTTCCCCTTTCCTCTCGCTGTAGTTCCTCTTCCAATGGCATAACTTTCCACATACAAAACACACTTCCTCGTTTTCCTTTCCCTCCATCCATCCATCCAATTTTTATTAAAGTATAAACACGATACAAAGGGCCTAAATAGGTCTAAAATAATGTAGACCAAGGGAATCCCCTTGAATTAGGTTCACCCCCTCAGGTTTAAAATGAGATATATGAGAAATAAAAGTAACATGGTTACCATGGTTCGCTAGAGAATCCATGTTACCCGCCACTTTGTTCCCCTCCCACTAGGTGTGAGTGACAATAATATCATCATTGAGGAGAGATCTAAATTTCTGGTTGATATATGATATTTTCTAGGGGGCAGATCCTTTTCCAACCAAGGAGACATAGATGATCATGGAGTTCGTTTCCATAAAAGAGATCTGGATGTTCTACTGGGAACAAAGATAAAGTCTGTTTTCCTTTCCCTGCCTATGGATCTGCTTCTTTTTATTTGGACAATACAAGGGGGATTTAGACTATTTATAAATCTTAATCCCCTTTAACATGTCATTCCTCTTCATATTCACTATAAAGACTACAAGGTTGTCATGCCCCATGTCCTTATCCACTTTCTGAATCCGGGTTAGACGTTCTGATATTCTCTTCTCATTATTTCTCATATTATAATTCACAATAAAACTAGAGAAGGAATTTGGAAGTGATGATAGTATGAGATATGTATGAAAATAATCTGGGAATTTAATCCATAAGATGTCTTGACACTCAATGTTGCCAATAAAATTGACTACATGTGGCCCAGCTAGCACATAATCTTCAAGCTTAGTAGTGAACAAATCGTTGGATATCTCATACCTCTCTTGTCTCCCTTTCTCTTGAAATAGATCCAGAAGGTGATACATCATGCTATAATCATCCATTTCCTCATGTTACTTCAAGAGATCATTAGTCATGGATGATAGCACGAGTTGCTAAACTTATGTAGCATCATTTATATTTTTCTCATACATAGAGATCTCATCATCACTAGCCTTATTTCCATCACAACTGGTAAAGGTTCTTCTAACACATATAGTTTCCTTTCACGGAGAAGGATAACCCAAAGGTTCCTTTTACACTCTTGTAAATTAGTGCTGATGAGAAGGTTTTACTTCTAGAGTATGGATCACAATGATACGTTTGATGTCATTTTAATGATGTTTCTACAAATAAGATGAACAATGTTTTAGAACTTTATCTGATAAAATTAAGACAAATAAATAAATAAATATTAATTAGTCTGCCACTATTTTATCGAAACCCAATAGTCCTAACCATTGGGTTCAGAATATCCTATTTATTGGAAATTCTAGTAGGAAGGATCCATATTTCCCTTCACATTACACCATCTTTGGATGGTTAAGGAATTTTAGAGGTTTTAGGTAGGCATTCAAAAATCCATCTGCATTAACTCACATCTCCTTGTTCTGTTGAGTGGACTCCGCAATCCCAAAATCCTTCATTTTGGATTTCCTCAACCATTTCCTCTCAATTACACCATGTACTGATTTAATAGTCAACCCTTGATGTCAACCAAGTTATGTCAACCCAAAAACACAAATTAGAATTTCTTGATAAATGAAAGCACCCCAAATTTGGATGGTCAAGCACTTGGTACTATTGGTTCAATTATAACCGAAGTAATGGAAGGTTATAACGACATAATATTTTATTAAGGGATGTTATCATTTATGTGTAAATATCCTATTATTATATTTCACATGCCTTTTAATATTATGTGGGATATACTTTAGTGATTAACCATGTATAGATAATATTTACACATAAGATAGATTATTGTAGTTCCATATTTCATGCTTGTCAATTCATTAATTATGTGATCATGAAAAAACATCCATAATAAATAACCATGAAACTAGAAGAAATAAAATAAGGGGTTTTATCATGTAATTTTCTAATGATTAGTTTATATGGCAGTTGATGAACTAAAACATACCTAGGGGAGAAAGACCTTGAACCATTCCATGTTCGTGTTTTTAGCTATCCACGTATCCACCTATTTATATCCTTGGATTGGTTTCAGCTCAACTTCTAAATTCAACTTCCTCTACTAGCTTGGGAGATCTTTCCAACACATATACTTTTACTCACATGTAGGTGAGGGGTAAAAGTGGGTTTACATAAAAGAAACTGTGGGCATGCATTCCCTAGATATTAATGAGGAGAGAAGGCACACATGACAATAATTTATTTTAACAAATATATCAAAAGGAAACCAATCACATACGATGGTATGGTTTATCTCACGATCATTGACATACATGTAACGAATTACACATTTAATAAAAATAGAAATCATTTCTTTAATCATTATTATTAAGATAAATTTAAATCGAATCGATTAATTATTGTCTTTAATAAACCAATACTTTAATATTAATTCTTATATGAATTCCTTGAGATTATAATCCATAATAATTTTAAATAAATAAATTCATTTTAAATTAACCCTATACATAAATGTACCTTGGAAAAAACATGGTGAATACCCATCCAAAACTACCCATCTTATATTATAATTGTATACACTTTATTCTTTGTGACATATAGCATGAACTAGGAGTTATAATTTTAATACAACTCATACATGATGTGAAGATCTTTGAACATTACAGAGATGTTAATTAAACACATATATATATAAATTAAAACACCTATCACATGTTCTATCCCAGATTTATGCCTACACGCAGGTATATGTCTCAAGGGTTACATAATATAATATTAAATTTTAAATCAGTGTAATTTATAAAATGTATATGGTATATAAATCTGAATACATGGTGTGTACCCTCATCACCGTCCAACTGAAGTACATCCCTGGTAAAACGACACGTGAGGTGTACTTTGAAAATCTTCAGAGTACATGGTGTGTCCAGTAGGCTACACACTATGTAGACTCTGCGTTACATAGTCACCAGCTAGGAAATCCATGTATGGGATACACAACACGAACCTAACCTGAAGGGACAACACACCATGACCAGTGGTCCACACAGCATGTAGTCCAACTGACTGGGCCCCAGTCTGTCCTGATAAAATCACATTGTAAGAATTAACTATATCACATGTCATTAATGAACACAGATTGAGTAATTTTGAAATTACTCATGATTCGCTGAACACAACTACACGATGTGTGATCTGGATTACACATCATGTATGGAAGATTACATGGCATGTAACTCTAAATACACAGTGTGTACAATCGTGTTACCTATAAATAATTATCGACACTTACTAATGATACCTTTGAATTAATTTTAATCATAAAATTAGTAATTTCTATTTGATCTGTGATAAACTATAAAGGAGGAATAGATCTTGAAATTTAGATTACATGATTGATTAAACATGAATTGAAAAACTAAATTATTAAAGTGTAGAATATGGAAGAATTATTTAAAAAATTATAAATGAAAATATAAACACTCTGATACCACTTATAGGTTTCAAGCACAGTGGATGGATGGGATGTCCGATGCCAAACTTTGATTTTTTTTCATAATCAATGATCAATCTGAGATCAATATGATTGTGAATGCTAGTATCCACTGAATTGAATCATGGATTTAGAAATATAATAATTCCCCCAAAACCAAGAAATATAATCAATATATTTTGTTTATAATTTATTTAATTTAATCAAATAATTAACTCCAAGGTGATTCTTTCAACGTTGATTCATTCAACCACATATCCTCAGTGCAACTTCATTGCATTGTAGAGATCAAGGGTAGATCTACTCTAGGGATGATCCACATGTGTTCCACATATCTTCATACGTCGCTGAATGAGTATCTAAGTTCTAGCATGGAATATCCCTACTCTTGTGATGTCCAACTTTGATTGCCTTGAGAACTACTTCCAAAGAATTCTCCTTGATCTGGTGGAGGAGGATCTCTCTCATTCCTGAGAGTGTCCTTCGAGGGGATGAAATATCTTGTCTTGAGATCTTTTCTACAATTCGTTGTGGACAACCAACTAATGATTATCTCTTCCTATCCCTAAGCTAATATGTAAATAATAACATAACTGGGAATTTAATTCACTATATATTAATAAAAAATTAGAACATGTGCCATTACTTATTTTATTATTCCATGTGAAACCCCCATGTCAAATAATAACAACAATACCATTATTTCCATAACATGTGCTTAACAAGAAAGTTATATTTAAATATTATTTTAATTAAATAATATTTCTCACCATACCCGAAACATTTTCTACCAATATTCCTCAATTTTTACAGAGACTTGAATAATGAATATTTATTTATTAAATATATATAACTATATTATTCACTGATAAATAAATATTCCATCCGCAATGTATTCTCTCAAATAAATAGTATTGAAATAAATTTTATAACGCATAAATTAAGAATTATTAAACAACAACTGGGAATAATATTTATTCAAATTTTTAAATAATAAATTATTTAACAGAGATACTGAATAAACATAGGGTGTGACCCTCTAGGCCTCTTTCTTAGTGGTATTAGGCAGAGTGGCCTAAAGTCCAAAGTTATTGTCTACAAAAATGTCAAATCACTCATAGAGAAAGAAGTTAATGCCACAAAGACATGTCACCTTATATTAACTCTTACCATGTAATATAATCCACTTGTATCTATATCTCCAATCATGTGGGTTGCATGCAAGTGCCATCAACCCATGTGCCCGATTTCTCATTCTTTGAATTCCTAGAAATTGAACTTGACTATAGAACACCGTGGTGATGGATTTATTTAGGCTAGATAATTTCTATCCAATGGATTGAGATATCAACTTCCATTACGGAATAGAATGAAAAAATCCTTTCTCTCTTTATTCATTAATGCAATATTATTCGTGACACACCCAACATATCCCACCTCAACATGAAAGTATGTCATCATGGTTTTTTCTAACACATATAGGTGAGCGAGTCATAATACCCCTTAATAATAATCTTAAAGTCTAAGGACCTATACACACATCCTTAGAAAGGAACATCTAATGACACTTATAAATGTGGATTTCATAGTATTGTTTATATTTATCTTAATTACCTATTGGATATCACCAAAGGCCTACACCATGAGAAGGTGTCCCAAGGTCCTATGATTCTTCCCCCATGATATCCTGTATCATTTCTGACCCTCAAATAATATCATCCAAAAATAGAAAATATATCTAAGAGAAGTGTTATAGCACTTCTGGGTTCTCATCATAGTATGTAACTACTATGACCTTTTAGTGTGATGATTACTCTTGTGACATTATCGCATTAAATGGTACGTAGAGGAACAATCATGATGTGGTAAAGAGTTTACTAATATCCATCCAATGAATACACGTTTATCATAAATTAAAAAATAAGTTGGTTTAAGGGAACCATCTCCAATAAAGAAGTTCAATAAGTAGTAGAAATATCGATTGTGATGTTTTTTGAAATAGTATTAAAGTCTTGAACATGTTTAACTGGTTCTTTGAATTGAAACATTGTTTACAACAATGTAGAAAATGTGAATAATTGGGAATTTAATATTAGGAAGACTGTGGGAAATATATTTTCCTTGAAATGTTTTAGAAGAAAAATGAATAAGGTCATGTAAACTTATATAATTTCAAGAAGATTTTATTTGATGACCATGTAAAAATATATTAATTCCATGGTGATATGAGACTTATCAGAGATAAACTAAGAAATGAATATTCTATATATAGTTTTTACTAAGTAAATTTGAGTTGAAATTATACTAAAAAAGTATCCATCCCTTTCTAAACCAAGGACCCACCACAACCACATATGGGACCCATGTTAACTACATGAGAGGAAATTCAATCTAGCCAGCTCAAGGCATCAATGAGGAGGTAGAGAACCTACATAGGTATACATAGTATTCACACAACCTGCATAAAACAGGTTGGTAGTACCATGTGGGCATCATGATTGTGAAAGGGTTCCATCGTGGGTCATTTACAATGGACGAAATGAGTAAACCTCGTTACTCATAGAAAATTGATAAAAGGAATGGGATTACTTATTATGAAGAGCAAAATTGAGTGAAAAAGTGATGTGAGACTCTGCTATATACGTTACAGTTCTTCCATCTTAAAAAGACAAAAAATAACATCGATGCTCTGATCAAATGAATCACCATCTTCCAATCATGATAGTGCATCATATCCTACATACCATTGAGTTTTTATATGCTTTTAAGACTAGAACTCAATTTCTATGATTTCATCCATCTGCAGTGATCGAATAGAGATAATGATGAAGGATTGAGTATCCTGAATCCATGCATGAAATATCAATCTTACATGAATGAATCTGTTTGAAAAATATACTACTATCATTCATGAAATTAAGTAACAAATAACTCTCTCACATACTAGAATGTGTATATGTATTCAAAGGAGTTCATCCATGAAATCATCTTTGCATGCATGTGAGAATTTAATCACAAAAAGAAAAATCAATCTCACGTGAGAAAACACACTATTATTTTAAACATTAAAATATTTTTGAAATGGTGGGTTCTTTGGTGACAGACATAAAATTTTAATCAGAGATATTCATATTGATCCTTGAATTAGCATAAATCTTATATGATAGTTGGTGGCAAAACCTCCTTAATAGATACCAAGGAACTAAGGTTGAGACTTGCTGCTATTATTCTTAAGATATATATCACTCTCAACCAAAGAAACACAACATCTAAAAAACTCATTGTTTTATAAATAGTATATCCATGCTTGACATAATAAAATGAAGAATATAAGATCTCACATACACACTCTATTACTTGAATGGTCTTAAAGATATGTAAAGCCATTTAGGCATGTTTGAAGTTCTTGAGATTATAAAAAAACGTTTTTGGATAATGTATTCAAGGATTACATGAAAAAATGAGATATTATACACCACTTGATTGTTCATGTGTGTAAATTTATTTTTTTTGATTATATGGAAATTTATATTTTTTAATAATCCAAAACCCTCTTATTATTTTATGTGAAAACGAGCTTTTACTTTCTATCTGTAATTCTTTATAACATTATTTTTAGTAATTTGAATTTTATAATTACTATTTCATATGAAAGATAATATGTATATATTCATTTTATTCAACTAATATGAAGTCTAATTATATCTCTATTATGTTTTCAGTTTTGTCTGAACTTGCCGTATGCTATTGGTTTTAAGAATTATTTTTTGTTTAAGATCTTTTATAGGTTTCTTTCATTATTATATTCTATATTGAGTTTCATAGATATGATTCTTACAAAAGTTTATAATTTTAATATAAAATATATTTATCTACATTTTATTAAGATAAATGGAAGTTTTATTTTGTTTTTTAAGTGGTGGGAAATTTCTGGATGCTTATGTAATTGTTCTTGAATTATAGAATTTCTAGAATTCAATGTATTGTTTGTTTAAATGATATCTCTGTTGATTAAAATAAGAATCACTAACAGTTTTTTGGGTTATAAATATAATTAGTTTCTTCTAAATTTCATTAATCTACATGAAATTCATAAAATATTATTTACATACCTCAAAGGTAGGTCTAAGTATTGAAATTGTTTCTAATGTTTTAAAAATATGTATTTCACAGTTTTTCGATCATATATTACAATATAGTTATCATATTGAAGTAATTTTTGATTTATTGAAAAGATATATAAGTTATATAAATTTATTTATGCTTGATAAATTTCTAATTCTGTCATTTTTATGGTTTAAAAATTCATCCATGTTTTTGTGTGTCAAGATTCTATATGAAATGATGAATTATTATTCATCATCTCCTACCTCTAACCAGTTTCCTCCATGGCAGCACACTCCAACTTATTATACATTACTAATTGTGGGTTATTTATCATTTAAAATTAATAGTTGGTCATTCCATGTATCCAATGAAATCTATACCACAACTATAAGCATGCTCACCATCATTGCACAACAGTAACATTAATGACTATTTTTCAGTGTGTCTAGTTCTCTGCTTCCTCTTCTAATGAAACACACTTTCTCACATGAAATAGTAGATCAACTCTTAATGGTAGATTATTTATAAAAGGAAATGGTAGAGAAATTTTTTTATAATGGTATAATAGTATTCCAATGGTTGATCAGTTTTCCAATGGTAGATAGGTTTTCCAATGAAAGATTATTTTTCCAATGGAAGATCTAAATCCTCTATTTTTCTACAATGAAAGATGGTTTTATAACAGCAATGGTAGATCTTAAATGTTTTCAATGGTAGATCTTAATTTATAGTAGTAGTATATCATTTTTTATTCAACATTAAATCAAATATCACTCCAATGGTAGATCAAATATTACTCCAATGGTAGATCATTTTATATTGCGACGGTAGCATGTCCACCCTTCATGTGATTGGACATCTGCAATGGGAGAACCACTAGTGATGGCTGTAGTAGAAAAAATATTATTATAATTGAAGCACATGCTTGATACCACCTAGAATAAATTTTTATGCTACTGTAAGTTATTATTTTATCTTTTGATTATTGAAAAATATGCCACCACTAGAGAAAATATTTATCCTACCATCATCTAATTTTATTATTATGAAAATTTTTTGTACTCTGTTTTTCCTAATTTTTAATATTTTGAATTACTACATACTTATTATAGTTATTTTATGCATTTTATTAAATTATAAAATTCATATATATTATATGAATTCCATATTATTTTATTTTAAAATATTTTAATCAGTGATAATATATATTATAAATTATACTTTATTGTCTATGGGAAGTTACAACATTTGTGTATTGTCAATATTCATTGTTTTAATTTTTTATAAAATATTTATTAATATTGTAAAATATTTTCAAAATCGATTAATGCATTAAATTCATGAATAATATTTCTTTATATTTATAAAAATTTCATTATGAAATTTTTATTTGTATTCAATTTTATTGCGATATTCATGGATTTACTTGACTTAGTTTGAACTATTTATTTGAAATTATGTTTGACCTATTATTAAAAAATTTATTTGAATGATTTAACTTGCTATTCAAATTGGTTTGAATTGGTATTTATGTTTTGAATTCAAACGATTGTTGTGAATAATTTTTATAGAGAATGATTTTCTATCTCCTGAATAATTTTATAATTTTATAATTATCTTACCCATGGAAGGTGTTTGTCACTCTTAGAAGTTCTCTATTTAATGTTTTATCAGTAATCCTTCAAATTAATCAATGACACTAGATAAAATGTTCAATTTTTTTTATTTGAGAAAAAATGTGAAATTTCAACATGCTATACAATCTATATAGTCTCGTGATGTACTCTATTTCATTATCTAGATAATCGATAAAGTACTGGATTACATATTATTATACTTCTATTACATTGACAAGGTAGGCTAATCTAACATTTGAGAGTCGGTACATCTGTTTTTATTCTTCTTATATCTTCTTCTAATGGTTACTTGAGTTTATAACACTACATTCTTCCTTCCACACACACTCTATTTTTCTTTTAATTCTTTTACATACAAAAAATTTCTTGTTCTCTTCCAAGGTTTTTGAATCTCAAATTATAAAGTAAGGACTGTTTGGTTGGTGAGTACCAGTATCTAAAGTCAGGTTGTAATTGAGGAGTATGTCCCCATACAAAAGTTAGTGTGCCATGGTTATCCCTATATTTTATAGAAAATAATTATATAACTGGGTTATAATTTCCTATAAAAATTAGATAGTTTATAACGTATCTCTCATCAAGTAGAGAGGTATAAGAGTGGACTAGGTCTACTTTGGACTGAACTAGTATAAAAATTATTATGTACTTTATTTTATTTTTCATTGAAAATAAACCATAATAATTAAACATGATAATTAATTTAAATTATCAATTTATTTGATCAAAATTTTAATCTAGACTATTCGTCCCCATTTATACTATCCTCCATTACCCCATCTGACATAAAAAGATGTATCTAAGGGTTAAACTTCTTAAGTGTAGTTTAACTTTGTTATTTTTTCTCAATACCTAATAATTGGTATAAGGGGGTTTTCATTTTGGAATAAGTGATTCATTCTATATAGTCTATCATTTATATTTCATTTTTCTACCTTATTGCTAGAACTCATAGTATATGGATAAAGATCTTATAATATGTCATGATTGAACACAAATGATGATCTGATTCATCAAAACCCACCTCACTTTGATAGAAATGATTATGGAAAATAAAGATCCAAAATGGATTCATACCACAAGAAATTAAGTATTGAACACTGGACCATCTTGGAAATATTGTACACTCTACTAGAAACTGACCCATATACAGTGACATGAAATGATGCTACTATATATGTATTAAATTAAAAATTTGTTAATATTTTATATTGTTCTATTAAAAAAAGTTTTCTTAGTAATGTTTCCACTTATAAGACAGCTCATTAGATTTTGAAGATTCTACAAGTCACTCACCTTGGCTCAAAAAATTGATTTGAACCAAGGATGGAATGATTTGAGCGAAGTATCATGACTTCAAGATGGGTAAAGATGAAATAGAAAATAAAAATTTCCACTGATTCACAAGCATTACGATTGAAATTAATTACCTCGAAAAAGATTTTGAAAAACCAGTACTTGTTGAAAGAGTCCGAAAGTCTCTAATAAAGAATTTAAATACTTATAATGTGACCATTGAAGAAATTAATAACTTCAAAGAGTACAATCTTGATGAATTTATTGGGTCATTTCTTTAGTAAGATCTGGACATGAAGAACATAGTTGGCAAGGAGATAATAAAAAGAAAAGGTTTATATTTTATACATGTGAGTTCTATTTTTTCTAACTCTTCCTATTATGATATACGAGATAGTGGAAAAGATATGTGTCAGATTATGACTAGAGTTTACAAAATAATGGAAAAGAAAGGGCTCCCAAACTGATTTAGAAGAAATCTTACAAAGGAAAAACTAAAGGGATAAAAGAGAAGATGTTTTAATTAAACAGATTAAGATGTAACTTTTGTTGAGTGTATAAAGAAAGGTAATATCAAATATGACATTCCAAAACTAAATAATAATGAGAAATAAAAAAAGTAGGATAAAAAGGTATTGAAAACCAATTGGTGTTTTACAGGAGAATCTGATTATAGTGAAAAATCTAGGAATGATAATGAATATTATAACTAATTCTCCATTTATTCTTTGGATAAGGTTAGTGATTCTCGATTTCATTCTCAATGTTCTAATTCTAACTATGATAATAAAAATTTAAAATTTTCTCCCTTAAATGAATAAATTGAAAGATTATTAAAATATTCTTTTAAAGATGCTGATTTATATAACAAAATTATAGAAAATGAGGAGAAAATTGATTCTAAAAATAAATTAATTTTACATTAAAATGAAAAATTAAGTAATAATTATTCTTCGTGTCATTATATATTTTATGATAATTTGAAATCATCACATGATTTGAATGAAAAATTGAAAAAGGATGTTGTGAGTCTCAAAAATGGTTAATATACTTTTATTCATGGTCAGGAAAAATATCATATGATGATGTATTTTAATAAATTAAATAAATGTAAAAAATTTATTGGATATGACATGAGATTACCTCAAATGTATAAAAATCATTTTGTTAAAAGTAAAAACGGTTGTACTTAAACTGTTACTTGTTTTAAATTTGGAATGAAAGTTCACTATACAAATAACTATTCTTATAAATTCAAACATTCTTTAGAATTTATAAAAACTCACATTTCTAAATATTATTTATCTAGAGTATCATAAAATAATTAAATTCTATATGGGTACCTATAAATTTTATTACTAATCCTAATGGACCCAAATTAGTGTGTGTATAAAAATTTTATAGTAATTTATTTTTATAGGAAAAATGCCTTGGATGTCTCAAGAATGAAATATGGTACATGAACAGTTCATTATCAAGGTATATTACCAGAGACAAATCAAATATTACTATATACAAAACATGTGACGGAGGCACTATTACATTTGGAGATAATTCCAAAGGCAAAGTTAAAGGTTTTGGTAAATTTGGTTTTTCTAATTCTACCTTTATTTCTAAAGTTCTAAATGTTGAAGTATTAAAATATAATTTAATTTTTATAATCAATTATGTGACATTGTAATGGGAGTTAAATTTCAAAATGATAAATTTTTTGTTTTTAAAGACGATTCATTGCTATTTTATGCTAATAGAAAGGATAATATTTACACTATTAATTTTTCTAAACTAATCATTCAAGTTGTTAAATGTTTGACTTCTATTCAAAGTTCTATCATCATTTGGCATCAGTTTTTAGGACATGTTAATTTCATAATGCTTTATAATCTCTCAAAAACTTGATAATGTGTTACAATTACCTTCCTTGAAGAAAGAACAACTCCATGTTTGTGATGCTTTCATGAAAGTGAATTAACATCTAATTTCTTTTAGTCCTATCAATCATATATGTAATAGTAGACATTTATAGTTAGTAAATCTTAATCTATTTGGTCATACTCAAATTTTTATCCTTATAGAAAAGAAATATACTTTTTATATTTCTCGATGACTATATTATATTTAAATGGGTATACTTTCTTTCTCATTAAAATTATTCATTTTTTAGATTTACTACTTTTTGTAATTTATTTCAAAATAAAAAAGGTTGTATGATTGATTCTATTAATAGTGATAAAGGAGGTGAATTTTATAATTTATATTTTTAAATTTATAACGAAACAGTTATTTCCATAATTTATTTTCTCCTATAACACCACAGAAAAATGGAACTACAGAATAGAAAAATAGAGCTCTTATCGAAATTTCTGGAACATTGTTAAGTGAATATAATTTTCCTAGATTTTTTTACTGATGCCATTTTTATATATTGTTATATTTCTAATATAATTATTATTTTAACTTTTATAAAGATAACTCCTTATTAATTATTTATAAATAAAAATCCCAAAGTTGGTTACTTTAGAGTTTTTGGTTGTAATGTTTTTATTTTAAATTTGAAGGAAAATTTAGATAAAGGTGATGTTTAAACTGATGAAGGTACTTTTATTAGTTTTTATAATTCTAATAAATTTTATAGAGTTTATAATAAATGAACTATGTTTATTGAATGATATATAAATGTTATATTTTATGAAAATAATATTAAATTAATTTCTAATTCTAATGATTTTGAGGAGGGGTTGAGATATTTTAATTTTGGTGATGAAAAACATCATGATAATGATTAATCAATTGAGAGGAAGCATAGTAATTATTGACCGGATACAAGATCATGGAGGATTTATAAATATCATCATATTGAAAGTTTTATTGGTAATGTTGATTCTAGTTTTAAAACTAGAAATAGTATTTTAAATTTTTTCTAATTCTTCATTTATTTTTTCTAATAATATTAATAATGATTTAGATGATTCTAACTAGATAGTTTATATGAAATATGAGATTAATTGGTTTGTTAAAAATAAAATTTGGTATTTAGTAGTATTTATTAAGGATAGATATGCAATCAGAACTAAATGGATCTTTAGAAATAAGCTTGATGAATCTTGATAGACTATCTAAAAAAATCCATACATATTGGTCAAGGACACTCTCAAGAAGAAGATATAGACATTAAAGTTTCATTTTAACCTATATCCATGTTAGAGTCTATTATAATGTTTTTGTATTTTTATTTTTATTCAAGGTTTTAAATTATATAAAATGGATGTAAAAAATTTACTTCTTAAATGGTTTTATATCTAAAGATGTTTTTGTTTATCACCCCAGGTTTTGAAAATGGAAAATATCCTAATCAAAATTTTTAAATTATCTAAATCTTGGTATGGTATCAAACAGGAACCTTATTCATGGTATGAAGTGATTTATTTTTTATATTAAATAATGGTTTCAAGGAAGGTAATTTTGATCCTACACTTTTTATTTAAATATTTCGTATGATATTTTAATTGTGAAAATATTTTCTGATTATATAATATTTGGTTGTTCTAGTAAAATGTTTTTTAATGATTTTTATAATTTGAAGTCATCCGAGTTTGATATGATTTTAAAGGGATAATTATCATTATTTTTGGCACCCCAACCCCAGAAAACCGTATCTAGTGACTGATACCATTAAATTGTCATAATTACAAGGTATCAAACCCTAAAGGAGAATTCAGTTTAGTAGTCTTGGAAAACTAGATACATACAAGAGTATTGTATTTCAAATGAATACACTAATTAATTTTTTTTTCATTAGAGGATAACTTTATTCCCACATTGAATATCCTATCATACATTTCTTAGTATACATCTTAGATTATTGGGGAATTGAAACAAAATAAGGGTGAGCTCAAATGCCCAATAAGGGTTATTTACAATGGAAACAATAATGATTTAACATGCATAATAAATAGGGAAAGGTAAATAACTAAACACACATGCCATTTAATCAATAAAAGTAGAGGGTGTTTTGTGAAAAATATGGAAATGTAAATAACTAAACACACATGTAATTTAATCAACTGGATAAGGCATAATCAATATAAAAAGGTAAATAACTAAACACACATTCCATTTAATCAATAAACTGAGAATGAAATGCATCCATAGATTTTATCATAGTGAATATCTCATGGATAATAATAACTAAATCTGAATGAAGGAAATACTTAAATATTTTATTAGATGTTTCCTAGGTACATGATACCTTTACCATCCTGTCCTTTCATAAGACAGTTTAAAACACACTAGGTGAAACCCCCCTAAGGCTAGCCAACTGAATCGCCCCATGAGACTACCGTGAAATCAATAAGGTATCTATAACCATTCCCCACCCATGTTTTCCCTATCCAAATAATTTCTCATATGTCTAAAAATCTATTTAATTCATGTTATGTTCACATTATTAAATATATAAATTGATTAAAAGATTCAAATTTATCAGTATTTCCCCAGATATCAAATAACTTTCAAATCAATATTTATATGCAAAATTAGTATAAATTTTGATAATAATAATATTCATAATAATTGATATAGATATTTGGGGTAAATTAAATGATCAATGATCACTAGAAAATTAATATTTCAAGGGTACTAAAAAATTAATGAAGGAAGTGAATTTAGATACTATCATTGGAAAAATCAATCATAAAAAATCCAGAGTAAGAATAAGGATAGTATAAATACAAAATATCCCAAGTGGTGGATAATTAAAAAAAGGTTTATTTATGTTTATGCACAAAAATTACCTTAAAATATCAATGAAAACACTCTTGAGGAAAATAATCTTTAAACATTCCAAAATGTCCCATACCAATTTGAAACATTTGAATCATAAAACCCATGAAGGAATAAAATTAAATGAAACATGTCATATCGTGAGAATAATGATATTCATGATATAAATTATGAAATAAGAAGTATATACATCTCATAAAAGAATATAGGTGTATAACATAACAAACATATTAAAGAAAAAAAATTAGGAAAAAAATACATTACCACTTTGGTAACTTTGAAGCCACAAACCCCATGAAAGAGAGATCATTAAATGGATATGTAACTCAAAATAAATTCAATTATAATAATAATAAAATAAATTAATGGATATTGCATACACCAAACAATAAAAGTTAGTGATATAAGCCTCGCAGAAATAAAAGTGAAATTTGAAATCCCATTACAACTATGGTAGCATCTGAATCAAAAACACAAAAAGTAATAAACATCAAATGAAAAATTTACATACCATGAATATAAAATAATTCATTATATAATATATCCAAATTATCATTATATACAACACACAAAACAGTTAAGTGGTGACTATGATATTTATCTCATAGATGTAAAAAGTGAGATTAAAATCCCACACCTTACAAATCATTTAGTCAAATGTGATTTAAAATCATATAAAATGGTTTTGATAATTTTATTAATTTATAAAATAACATTATAAATATTTATGATATCATATATTATTCTTTTAAAATATCTTATTACCCATCCATTAATAATCATTCATTATTTTAATTGTTTTGGGTAATAAGTGCTTTGTTTTTCAAGTATGTTTTGACTTGTTATTTTTTTCCTATCACCTAGATATATATTTAATCATATCTATAATTTAAAGAATAATTTAAGAATCATATATATTTATATATTTATATATTTATATATTTATATTTATATATAAAATTTGGAGATGTGAAATGAAATACACCGTTCATGGACACTGTAGGGCATACATAACCATGAAAAATATTTCCATTTTATTATTGTGTTAAGAGAATGAAAAGTATATATTATATTTGTATATTATAATTAAATTATAATCTTGGTTTCACATATATAAAATATTTTTATTGAGACCTTCCTTTATACATTCCATGTAAAGCGTGAATGAATCACATCACTTTGAGAAGGTGGTAGTCCCCACTTCCACAAATGAAGCTATCATGTTATAATGAAATAGAAAGAATGAAGTTATGTGTTATATAAAAAATATAGAAGGATTAATAATTTTTAAATATTATATATATCATATATAAACTATAAATATATCATTATTACAACCTTTAAAGGTGGTAATAGAAGAACGAATGACATTGGTTCATGTGGCGGTAGTCATCTGTACACACACACACGATGATTGCATATTCAATTTGATAAAAGTGTGAATGATTGTAAGTATTTCACTTGAAATAATAACATATCATAATATTTATGATAATGAGGTTATTATATAATCAACATAAAAGAATAATTGAACTAATATAGAAATAAATAAATTAGAAGATCTCATTGAAGATCCTTACCTGTTCTTCGAGTAACTCCTTTTGGTTCAAACAAAAAGTATTTGTTGGTTTGATTTATTAAAAAATTGAGGATTATAGGATGAGTTCAGGTATTTTTGGAACTTTTAAGGTCAGTTTAATGATGATCCAAATGTATTTATGGGTGTGAGGAAGTGAGGGGTGTGAGTGCCCTTTTATAGTGGAGGAAGAGTGGCATTCTTGTAAATCTTAAAAGGTGAACACTTTTGAGAGGTCTCCATTACACCATGTTTCTAAAATAATGAAAAATGTTTTATAAATGAAGTAATATGGTTTAAATATGCCTATAAAATTGGTTTTTAACATGTTTATAGATCATTTTTCTTGAAATTTTAATATTAGTCCCCTTTTAAGTTAGCTTTTCTCTTAATCGCTGTAACTAATTTTAATTTATTTCACTAATTGTTTTGGTCAAAAACTGCGTTAAACATAATAAATATTATAAATTATGAATATTAAAAATATCTAATCAATTTTCCAAATTTTAATCACATATGTGAAAAATATAAATTTAAAATTAATCCTGCAGACGCGACAAGAAAGCTGGGTTTTTAAAGTGAAAATGTTCAAATGTTTAAAATGTTTTTATATCCAATTTCAACTAGAGATTTATTACAATAAAATTAAATGGATTAATTGATGTATAATTTAATTAATTATACTTAAAAAAAATTAAAAAATAATTTAACTACATAGATAAATTAGATGAGAATGTAGTTTTCAATTAAAATCCGTTATTTTTCACTATTCATCAAAAAATAAGACTTCTCAGAAAAATACAAAAAATTCACCCAATGTAAATTTTGATATCTTGATTTAAAAAATGTGGGTTATTTTTTATTTTAAATTTAAAATAGTTTCAAATTATATTTAAAATAGTTTCAAATTATATTTAAAATAGGTGCGCCATTAAAAGGCGAAAAAATTGCCTTTATAAAAATAAAGCTTTTTATGCATAATATTGAGTTTGTTATTATATTATGCCTATCAAATATATTAAATGAATATAAAAAAATTTCATTGGATAAAGAATACATATATTTAATTCAAAAATATTATTAAATTTAATTTATTAGGCTAAAACACCTTGGGTCTTATGAAAATAGTTTTTTATAAAAACATTTCATTTATATACATTTGTAATTAATTTACAAACAATTTATTCAACCACATATTTTTATAAGTGAGTTAATACTATTCATAACACCTGATTTAAAGACTATGAGGTAATTTTCCTATTAAATAATATATTTAACAGTGTTTGTTAAAACTCACTCTTTCGTGTAACACAATCCATTAAATAAGGTCATTGTTGTGTTTAATGCAATCTAACATCAGTGTTTCGTATAGAGAAATCTAAAATTTATGTTGTATATAACACAAGATAAGATCATTGTTGCATGTATTGAAAGCTATATCATAAATTGAATTTATTTAAAATAGTAAATATATTGTATGGTCTTAGGATATTATATTCTCTTATATGCATAATGTTTCATATCATACAAACTAATAAATAAAAATAATTATTTTAGAATTTTTAGGGTGTTACATTCTCCCCACCTTAAATAAATGGTGTCCTAGAAATTTAAACTTGATCTCAATATCTGGGTTTTTATATTTGAAAATTATTTTTTTGAAAAACCCGTATTATAAAAGAGTTAATAAAATATCTCATTAATAAGAGAGAATGAGAAGTAAAATGTCACATGAAATAACACATAAATAGGTATCTATATGAGATAACATTAGTGGAAAGTGAATATAAGATTTTGAGCATCGTGAAGGTATGTCCTTGTTTAATTTTTTCTCTAAATCCTTTGTTTTTGGTTAATGAATTATTTCCCTAGAGTTTTAGGGGGATCCAAGTTGTTCCTGGGGTTTGAGATATGAATGAAAGGAAAACTGGGCCAGCCTTTACAAGGTGCATAGTTGGCACTTGGCCAGAGCATGGTTATATAAGCCGCACAAGGTGGGAAGGAAAACTGTGCCATTTTGGACAGTGGCATATCTCACAGTTGGAGAACATGTTGTAAATCCTTTGAACCTTCCCATATAACCGTGCAACCCAATTTAACTTAGACAGTGGCTTGCACACATTTTAGAAAACCAAGAGGCTAAACCGTACACCCTATAAAAGATAAAAAATTACAGTTATTCCATTACGGTATTTTAAGAACCTCAATCAATTTTCCTCCCCTCTATCTTTGTTACCCATATTGAATAACTAAACCCTCCAAACCTTACGAAAGATCTATCTACATAATTTCTTATCTATTTGGAGAATCATTTCTTGTCAATCAATGATTTAGGTGAGTCTAATCCTATCATTTATTCTCTTTTCTAAATTCGGGATTGTATATTGGGTGATATTCTTTCGAAGCCCTATAACTCTCTTTTTCTAGTGGAATCTATGTTGAGGCTTGAAGGGGAGTTTTAATCCATATATTAGAACCTTTTTAATATTGTGTTTTTAATGCATTTTAGGTAGGTTCACACAAGTTATATCCCATGGTCTTTATATGGATTTGTGCATGGAAGTTTTTGTTCGTATTTTCCCATTGTTTTGTAATTGGTTCCAATAGTGAGATTAGTTATATTGGGTGTTAAAATGAAAAATATAAACCCTAATGAACTTTCTTGGTTTCATGTTGGACTAATTTACTGATTTCCGTCCACCCATGGTGTGCACCGACCTTCTCAAACATAGTTAACGAAAATATTAAGTTTTAAACTGACTTATGATTTTGTAGTCCCCAAGATGAACATGTTAATTGATTAATTTGTTGATTAAAAAGGAAACATGTGTGTTTTTCCTAGATGTGGATAATGGCTGAGAAACTATTTTGTTTAACATGATAATGAATTAAATGGACTTTGTAGTAATGTGCTAAATGAATTGTGAATTGTACTTAAAATGCACAAGTGGGATAATACTTGGGTAATGTTAAATTTGTGACATGAATTAACATATGGAAATAGTTGGATATTTTAATTAGGTTAATTTAGGGGAATTAGTTAATATGCAAAGTGAGTTAGGAAAAAAGAAATGGTAGTTGGGATAAATGACTATATAATGTAAATGGAAAGTGTGTTAATGGGTTATAGAATAATCTAAATTCCCATGTTAATTTTTATGGTTTTGTTTTTTTATTATTATTTGTTTTTTTGGTTGTGATATGGTATATGTGTGGTGAATTGATAAATAAGTATGTCCACATGGCTTTGTGAAGTGGGGTATTGACATGAGCTTCTACACCCTTGTGTTGTGTTATAATGAGGCTCTAAAATCCACCAAAAAATTCATAGATTAGGGAAGGGGATGAGTACTATTCCCCTAATGGTTGCATTCAATGAGACCAACTGGACCGAGTATTCTAGGTGAGTGTTTTATATGTGATGACGTGATTATCCCTATTGATATATGGAACATGATTTATTTCTCTTAAGTGTTGAGATTGATAAATGCGACTAACCCATTGATAATGTTATTAAAGTGAACTAGGTAATGAAGATGGTATAAGTATTGAAATTGGGCATAATGCTATGATTAACTTAAGTGAACTCTGTTAACTAATAAAACCCAAGTTTATTTGATTTACTTTTATTTTTTTAGACAATTCATGCACTATCATTTTAGACTGGATTTTTTATACACCTTTAGTTGTGGCCTACTTATTTGTACTCACACACTACCCATGCCTCTGTTGGGTACCCGAGCATACTTCATGTCAGTAGGTCAAGACAAAGGAAAGGGTCCCGTACTTGAGATTTGAGTTGGGCTTGGGATGTACATATATGAGGTATTGGAATTGTAGTTAGGACCATTTTTGGGATTCCAATGGTTGTATTTATATTGGGAGTTTCCAATTTCTCACTATTTATCATTCCATACAATGTTTAATGTTGTTTGTGGTTGTACCCAGTTTTGGGAGATGTTAGTTATGCATGTCTATAGGTTTTTGAATGTTGTTTCCATTCTACTTATTTTATGTTGTTTCTTACTCTGGTATAAAGGGTATTGCCTCCCCAACTGACTTATTTAGACCCTCGTTGCTAGTTGGAAACCTCTAGCATATTGGGAGGTGCGCTTGAGGCTATGTGGAAACCTGGACGGGGGAACTATTTAGTGGATTTTGGGATGAGGACATTATAAAGTGGTATAAAAGTGGTTTATTTTATACGGTATTATTATTTGGGTTGATAGAAAGGAGAATAATATGTTTCAAGTCTTGGTAGTGAGCTTGTGCTTGGGAGTATCTAAACCATGTATGAAGGATGAACCATGTCACCAAGGGTGGGAATTGTTTTTCTTATTGTGTGTTGTTACAATTGATGATATTTCACTATTGAGTGATGCACTTGATATGTGATGTGAAAATTTTATGATATCTATCTTGTGTCCTTAACATAATTATATTCTTCATTCATTCATCATTATAGGTACCTAGGTATATAAGTGGAATGCATCATAATAGGCACACATAGGATGATTTTGTGGGGGTATGAAGGGTATGATGCATTTGAATTTCTTGAAATTGAAGAATATGGTGTAGTAAAATGATACAATGGGTAAAAAAGAAATGAAACATTGATTAATGATTAACTAATTATATCTAACTATAGGTTGTATGGGAGTTAATGTGTTTATTGTAATAAATTGTAAAAGGGGAAAAGTGACCAGGATAAAAGGGTTTGTGTGGTGTGTATTGAAATGGTTTTGAGGTGGTGTCTAATGTAATACTTGTAACAGTTTAAATTGTTTCCCCCATGATACCCATGTTCTGAGGTAGGAATGGTCGAGGGTATTGTTTGGAAGGTGATGATAACTATAGGGATGGGGTATAAGAATGGAATTGTTTATGTATTATGGAGAGGCTTATTTTATGGGAATTATGAAATCTTCATGCTATGTGTTCTAAAAATATCATGTTTGGAAATGCAGGGAAATTCCACCATGAAGATGTGTTCCGGTTGGGAGACAAGAGGATGTTTAGAAAATTGTTCCTCCAATAGTGGAGAAATTGAATGTGGTGATCCAGGATAATAAAGAAGATAAGTTCCATGAGAACCATTCCCGCTTCATGTAATTGGTGGAACATGACCTAGGGTAGGTTGTACTAAGCATGTTTGAGATAACTAAGGAGTTTCCGCAGCAGCACACACTCTTTTATCTCTATTTAGTTTGTAGTTGTGTTGGGCCTACCGGTACATCATGTGTGTGAGGTTATGTTAATTAACACCCCTTTGGGATTATGAGCTAAGGTTGTCAAGAAATGTAAGGGATTTTCTCTTGAGGTTGGTGGTTACCATTTTCATATGGGACTTGTTTAACCTCAAGATGTTATGTTTTGACTTGATGTTGGGAATGGATTAGCTAGTGTTATACGAGGCCCATATCAGCTGTTACCATTGACGAGTAACATTCAAATATCTTAAGGGAGACATGTGTGTCCATTGTGGTGAGTGGGATGTTTCTGAAGGCTGTGCATGGCCAGTTTTTTAGTAGCTGGGAGAACTCACAGCCCAAGTGGGGTGTTTAATGCTTGGGAAAGAAGGAGTGGAGTAGGATTTCTTTCCTCCCATGGTGGATTGGTTCCAAGATGTGTTTCTTTAATAATTATTTAGAATTACTATGGAGTTATATCTTGAGTTCATGATAGAGATTCTTCTAGGGGAAAAGATAGTATTGATTCCTCTATATCCAATGACATATTCAAAACTCTAGGAACTTATGGTTTAGTTGGAAGAACTAGAGAATAAGGGGTTTATTCATCTGGGCATGCCAACATGGGGATCTCTAGTGTTGTTTACAAAAAAGGTTGATGGGTCCTTATAATTGTGCATTGATTACAAAAAAATGAATCAGATAATAGTTAAGAATTGATACCCTCTACCTCAGATCGATGCTCTATTTAACTAGTTATGGGGTGATTTAGTTTTTTCTAAGATCGATTTGAGATTGGGATATCACCAACTTAGGGTGAGGCCTTCTGATATACCATTGATAGTTTTTCGAAGTAGGTACATGTTGTATGAGTTTATTGTGATTCCGTTCGGGTTAACTAATGTGATGATATTGTTCATGGACCTAATGAACTTATTCTTTCACCTATATCTAGATCAGTTCATAGTTATCTTTTTTGATTACTTCTTGGTGTACTTTAGAACTCATGAAGATAATTCCAAATATCTTGACATAGTCCTGTCTATATTAAGAGAGATTATAATATAGACCAAGATGTTAGAATATCATTTCTATATTTATAAAGTGCCTTTCGTGAGAAATATAATATCTGAGGAAGGTGTGTTAGTGGATCAAGAGAATTTTCAAGATTTTGTGTCTTGGGAACGACCCAAGAATGTTTCAGATGTTCAAACTTTCCTCATTTTGGATGATTATTTCTGAAAGTTCATTAAATATTTATCCCCTTTGGTAGTGACACTCTTATCCTTAAACAAGAAGGGAGTTAAGTTTGTGTGGTATGAGGCATGTGAGAATTATTTCGAATAGTCAAAGAAGTGGTTGATGAATACATCAATGTTTATCTGACCAGAGATATGTAGGAGGTACACATTGTTATATGATGTGTCTAGTGTTGGACTTGGAGTATTATGGATGCAGGAAGATCGGGTGGTTGCATATGGGTAAAATAATTTGAGGCCTCATGAAAGTAATTACCCTTCTTATGTTCTTGAGTTGGATGTGGTGGTGTATGATTTGAAATGTTGCAGGAAATAATTTTTGGCGGAGTGGTTCATGTAGTTTACTGACCATAAAAACATTAAGTATATATTCTCTCTACGTGATTTGAATATTTGGTAGTGAAGTTTGGTTGAATACATACAATATTTTGACTTTGAGTTTTTTCACACACCAGGAAAAGGGAATAGTTTTATGGATGCCCTGAGTCGGAAGACTCAAAATCATGTGGTTTAGGAATCCAACATTGAGTGGATAATGATGGACTTGTTACTGAGATGCACCTGTAGGTGTAAGATGGGCATGGGAAGATGACTCTTGCATATGTAGGAGTTGAGTATGCACTTTTGAACTGGGTCAAGGAGAGTCATCTTGAGGATACAAAGTGTTTGTCTATGAAGGAAAGTCTTAAAGGTGGAGATTCACCTTCTAGTTGAGATTTTGGTGAGGATGGTTTTTCTAGTTTTTATGGTCATGTGGATGTGCTAGTGTGTATACAAGACGAATTGATGCAAAAGTTCCATGCATTAAAGTGGGCAGTGAACCCTAGTTTGGCTAAGATATATCTTGATATTTGTAGGTAGTATTGGTGGTTGAGAATGAAGAAAGAGGTTGTATGTTTAATGGCGTGATGCCTCACCTGTCAGTAGGTGAAGACCGAACATCAATGCAAAGGTGATTTCTTATATCCTTTTCCCATTCTGGAAAGTAAGTTGGATGATGTAATGATGGAATTTATGGTAAGTATTCTGAGGATGGCTCTGAAGAATGATGCAATCTAGGTGGTTGTGGAATAGTTGAATAAAGTGGCTCATTTCTTTCCAATCCAAGAGAAATTAACCATTATTTGTATGTTCAAGAGTTAGTGTGGTTTTATGGTGTACCAAGGATTATAGTTTCAGATTGTTATCTATTCTTTATGTCATCATTCTTTTCGGGGTTACAGAAATCACTTGGAACCCAAGTGTTTTTGAGTATAAAGTTTCACTTTCAGAAGGACTGGAACTCATATTGTATGATCCTAGTGTTAGAGGATATGTTAAGGGCTTGTGTCCTAGATTTTGGGGGATTATGAGAGAGGCACTTGTTACTTATTGATCTTTCCTTCAATAATAGTTTCTAGGATAAAATTCAAATGGAACCATTTGAGGAACTCTATGGGAGACCATATAGGTCCCCATTTTTTTGGCTAGAATATGGGGATTATGAGTTGTTAGGACTGAGTCTAATACATGAGACTTCAGAAAAGGTTTAATTGAATTAGAAAAACATGAAAAGGAATCATTGAATGCTGAAGTTGTTCGCAGATCGGTTTTGTAGACTTCTTTAGTTTATGGTGGGAGAAAATGTGTTTCTTTGGGTGTCTCCAAGGTTGGGAAATCACCAAATTTGAAATTAGGGAAAGTTGGAACCCATGTACATGGGGTCATTTGACATTGTGGATCAAAATAGTGGCTTACCAATTTGATCTTCCATAATGATTCAGTGATATGCATGATGTTTTTCATGCTTCATAGCTCCATTGGTATCAACCTGACCCATATCATGTGTTCAATGTTGAGGATGTTGAGTTTGAGGCTGATGGATCCTTTTTGGAGCATCCGGTTCATATTGTGGATCATAGTGATAAATTATTGAGGGGAAACGTTATTCCCATGGTGTGAGTTTTCCGGAAACATGGGAATGATCAGAAGAAACATTTTAGCAAGAATCAGATATATGGATGCAATGGCCCAATATCATTACTCCTAAATCTCTATAATGCTTGGGAATACATCTCGAGGATGTGTTGTTATAAGGTGGGTAAGTTGTAAGATCTTGAGCCTCATGAAGGTATGTCCTTGTTTAATTTTTTGTCTCAATATCTTGTTTTTTGTTAATGAATTATTTACTAAGAGTTTGAGGGACCTCAAGGTTGTTTTAGGGGTTTAGTACATGAAATAAAGAAAAACCAGGCCATCCTATGCGAGGTGAATGGTTAGCATATGATTGGAGCACGATTAAGTAAAACACGTTATGTGGGAAGCCAAACTGTGAAATTTTGGATAGTGGCATAATTCATGGTTGGTACACAGTTTTTTAATCGTGCGGTCCTTCTTAGGTAACCGTGTGACCCAATTTACCTTAGATAGTGGATTTACAATAGTTTGTGCATGGTTTGGAAAACTATGCGGATGAACTGTTCCCCCCTTTAAAAGTTGAAAAAATTACTGTTTTTACATTATAGGATTTTAATAACCTCGCTCGATTTTCATCCCCTTTCTCCTCCTCTTCACCATAGCGATGAAATAAACCCTCTGAAGATTCAAAAGGACCAATCTCCCAAATTTCTTTCACGTTTGGAGTTTCGTTGGTTTCAAATCAAAGATCTGGATGAGTCTAATCCTCTTTTTTCTTCTCTTTTCTAGATTTGGGCTTGCATCTTGGGTGATATTCTTAAAAATATATATAAATTTATTTTTCTAGTGGAATCTGGATTTAATCTTCAAGGTGTGTTTGAGTCCAGATCTAAGACCTTGATTAAGTGTGTGTTCATCAATAGATTCGAGGTAGTTGTTTTACAAGTTACATCCCAAGGTTTTTATTTAGATTTTTGCAGGAAAGGTTGTTTTCTTGTCTTCCCTTGTTATATTCTAAGATATGTTAGTTATATTTGATATATTCGGTGTCCAATAGAAAAATGGAACCCCTCATGATTCCCATGGGATGCGTGGAGGATGACTTCACCGATTTAAGTCCACCCATGGGGTGTGTTGACCTTCCCAAAAATAGTTAACATGAATGTTAAGTGTGAAATTGACTTATGATTTAGTAAAGCCCGAGATGAACCTGTTAATTGATTAATGTGTTGATCAGTAGAAAAATTTTATTGGTATTATATAGATGTGGAAAATGGATAATGTACTGTTTGAATGGATATGATAATGGGTTCAATTTATTCATGGTAACATGCTGAATGAATTTTGAATTGTACTTGAAATGCACAAGTGGGTTAATACAGGGGAACTCTTAAATGGGTGATTTTAATTAACTCATGGAAAGGTTTGGATATATTAATTAGGTTAATTTAGTGTAATTAGTTAATATTATTAGTGATTTAGTCATAAGAAATGGGAATTGGGATAAATAACTATGTAATATAAATGGAATGTGTGTTAATGGGTTATGACATAATGTTTATTCCCATGTTGACTATTATGGTTATGTTTACTAATGGAATTAGTTATGTTTAGTTGTGATATGGTATATGTTTGGTGAAGGGATAAATAAGAATGTTCAAATGGATTGGTAGAGTGGGGTAATGACATGTGGTTCTACACCTACAATCTGAGTTAGATAGAGGATTTAAAATCCACCCCAAAATTCATGGATTCGGGAAGGAAAGAAAGTTATATTACCCTAATGGTTACATTTGATGAGACCACCTAGACATAGGACTTGAGGTATGTATTTTATATGTTATGATATTATTATCCCTAGTGAGATAGGGAACATGATTTATTTCCCATATGTATTGAGATTGATGAATGTGCCTAACACATTGATAACATGATTAAAGTGAACTAAGTAATGAAGACGGTATATGTATTGAAATTGGAAATAATAATATGATTGAATTAAGTGAACTTTATTAACTAATGGAACCCAACTATATTTTATTTACATGTCATTTATTTAAAAAAATAAGGAACAATCTATTTAGATTGGATATTTTGAGACACCATTAGTGGTGTCCTACTAATTTGTACTCACCCTACTCAAGCCACCATTGGGTACCCGAGTAGACTTCATGCTTGTATGTTAGGACAAGAGAAAGGGTCCCGTACATGAGAGTTGAGTTGGGATTAGGATGTACATGGATAAGGTTCTAGACTTTTACTTAGGACCATTTTGGGGATTCCATTGGTTGTATTTATTTTGGATCTTGTTAAATTTACCACTTTTTAGCATGAAATGCCATGTTTACTGTTGGTTGTGGTTATACCTAGTTTTGAGAGATGTTAGTTTTGCATGATTATTGGTTATTTAATGTTATTTACATTATTATATTTATTTTATGATGTAGATTACTCTAGTACATATGGTGTAGTATCCCCGCATGATTTATTTATACCCACGATGATAATAAAAAACCTATAGTGTACGGGGAGGTGCACTTGAGGCCATGTGGCGACCCAGCCCTGGGCACTGTTTTGTGACTTTAAGGATGGGGACATTATAGTGAAAATATTGACTAAGAGAAAAAATCATTAATATTTATATATAACGATTGAGTCCATTTATCACAACCAAGTGAATGATCAATGGAATGTTGAGGGCCTCAAAGCCATAAATCTATGATGATTTTAAAAACCTTTAGTTAAAAAAAACAATGAATTATGATAGATTTTTTTATATAATTTTATTAATGTTGAGTAATTATTTTACTGCCTATGAATATAAGGATATATTCTTACATGATGAATTTATATAAAAAAATTTCAACCTTTGGTTATACTTCTATCAATTTCAAATTTATCCATTACTTCAATAAAGGAATATCCAAAAACGTTATTTGTCTAAAGCACTATGATTCACCTTTAATGGATCATAAGATCCATATAAGAGTGAAATATTTTTCTATCTATCTCTACAATTTTTTATAATACAATATGGTTAATACATAAATCTCTAACCACCAAAAAGTAATAATAGTATTTCATTATTAATAGTTATTCCTCCAATTTTTTAAAACAAAAAAACAACATGTTAACCAGGACATCACTTAGGCCAGTAGTAGGCACAAATACATTATTATCTTTAGGTCATGGGTTCAAGCCTCACTTCCATGCTGGATGAAATGAATTTTTACCCAGCATGCAGTTTTTCCTTTTTCTAAAACTATTTTAATATAATTTGAAAAATAAATATCACAGACATCCATGAAATTTTATCATTTAATAACCTTTTCTCTATGGTTTTCTATACAAACTATTTTTTTACAAGGACTAAAAATCTTATTTAAATATTATTACAATTTCATTATGGATCATATTAACCATAATGGTTATAAATACCTTAAAACTTATGTCTATAAAATGTAAATGCATTATTCCTAAAATACATTTTCTAATAAAACATAAAATTTCCATAAATTTATCTTAAATTTCCTTGATATTAGTGGATTCCCACAAAACAAAACCTAAAAATAAGTGTATAAGTATCATAACATTTGAAACAAACTTAATCTCGTAATCCTCTGATGGTATCCATAACGCTTATGTGAATGAAGAAATATGTTATTATACTCTAATCATCAAATACTATGTTAGTGTTATGTTCACAAATCTATGTTTTCTTAAATCTTATTCTCATAGTTGCTACTAAACTTTCTCAGATACCAACTATAGTACCGTGACCCCAGAATCCTTGAGCTGGTTCCTAATACCATTATTTTATCATGATTAATAGGAATCAAATACCAAATGAACTTTTAGTTTAGTAGTCTTGGTAAACTAGATACATACATGATTCTTATATGAAAAAAGAATACACTAATTACAAAATATAGTTTTTTAATCTGAGGATATATTTATTCCCTCTTAGAATATCCTTGAGTATCTTCCTTAGTAAACTTCTTGTATTTCAATGGAAATGAAACAAAATAAGCGTGATCTCAAATGCTCAGTAAGGGTTACGAATAGTGAAAACAATAATGATCCAATAATCATAATCTATATGTAATGGTAAATAATGGAAAACACATTCCATGTAATCAATAAACTGAGAGCAAATGTTTATACAATATGGAAAGGAATATAACAAAAAACACATTCCATTTATTTAACTTGATAAGGAATAATCAATATGTCAATGTCAATAACTAAAAACACCTATCATTTAACCAATAAACAGATAATGAAATTAAACCATAGTTTTTTCATAGTGAAAATATCATGGATAATAATAATATAATCCAAATGAAGAAAATAATTAATTATCAGATTCCATGTTTCCCAGGTACATGATACCTTTACTATCAAGAGCTTTCACAAGACAGTTTAAAACATAATAGGTGAAAAACTCATTATGGTTAACCAATTGACTCTTCCCATGAGACTACCGATGCATCAAGGGGATATCTATATCTAGGTCCCACCTGTGTCATAACTATGCAAATAATTCCTTATATATCTAATAATCAATTTAATTGATGATCAATGTGCCTCATCAAATATCTACATTGAGTAAAAGATACAAATTTATCAATATTTGCTTAGATATAAAATATCATTTAAAGTAAAAACCATATGTAAAAATGGTATATGGTTGGGAAATAATCAAATACATGATAAATGATATGGATATTTTGTTGAAATTTAATGTTCAATGATCACAGTAAAGTGAATATTTCAAAGGGACTACAAAAATGATTCAAGGAAGTGAATGTCAATACTATCATTGGAAAAATCTGTCATAAACCATACACAGGGAGAATAAGGATGATATAAATAAAAAATATCACCATTATAGGGTAATAAACAATAAGGGTTGTTAATTTTTATGAATGTAAATTTCTTTAAAATATCATTAAAAATGTTCTTGAGGAAAATAATCTTTAAACATACCAAGTCTCCCATACAACTTCGAAACATTTGAATCACAAACCCCATGAAGGAATACAATTAAATGAAACTTGTAATATCATGATAATAAGATTATTAATGATATAACATATCAAATGGGATTTATTTATACCTCATAAAATAATATAGTTGATTAACATAACAAACATCATAAAACAGAAAAATTATGAAACATATTCAATACCAATTTGGTAACTCTGAAATGGTAAACCCATTGTAACATAGTTAATAAAATGAATATGTAAATCCCCATAAATTAAAATAAAATAATCATAAAATATATTCTTGGGTATTATATACACTATGCAACAAAAATAAGTGGTTAATATTTCATAAGTCTCACAAAAATAAAAGTGAGACTAGAAATCCCCTTACAACTGTGGTAACATCTGAATCACAATCCCAAAAAGTAATAATTATTAAATAAAAAATTTAAATAACATGAAGCTAAAATAATTCATGATATAATATATCAAAATTTTTATTTTATACACTATATAAAACAATTAAGTGGTGACTATGACATTTATCTTATAGATGTAAAAAGTGAGATAAAACCCCTTAACTAACACTACCTTTATTTGAACATCACTTAAAATAATGTATAATGATATTAATCATATCATTAAATTATAAAATAAAATTATTAATATTTATAATATCATAAATTATTCTTTTATAATATATTATTACCTTTCCATTAATAATATTTCTTTATTTTAATCGTTTTGGGTAATAACTCCTCTGTAGTTCAAGTATACTTTGGCTTGTTAATTTTTTTCCTATTACATTGATATAAATTAAATAATCACTAGAATTTAAAAAATTATGAAAATATTATATATATTTATTTAAATTAATTTATAAAATTTGGAGATATGAAATGAAACACACTGTTCATAGAGATGATAGGTCATACATACACATAAACACTGTTTCCATTTTCATTTTATATTAAAACAATGAAAATTAAATAGTATAAATGTATATTATAATCAAATATTAATATTTTTATCATATTCCTCACATATGTTTATTAAAACTGTCCTTTATACATTCCATGTAAATCGTGAAGGAATCACATCATTTTGAGGATGTGGTAGTCCACAAGTCCACAAATGAAGTAATCATATTCCCATGAAATGGAAAGAATTAATGTATGTGTTATATATAAATTAAAGAAGAATAAATACATAATAAATATAATAAATATCATATATAAACTATAAATCTATAATTATTAATACCTTGAAAAGTGGTAATAGGAGTACGAATGACATCGGTTTGCGAGGCAATAGTCTGACGTACACACGAACGATGACTGTGTATCCCATTTGATGGAAGTGTTTTTGAGTTTATTTCATTACCTTGATGTTAAAAATATCAATATTTTTATTATAATTCAGTTATTATATAACCATAATATTAGAATAATTTATGTGGTGGGGAAATAGATAAATCAAAATATCTCTTTGAAGAACACTACATGTTATTTGGGTAACTCCCTTTGGCTTAAATCAAAATCCTTCCTTAGTTTTATTTCATTGCAAAGTAAGGATTATAGGATTAGGGGAGGTACTTTGGGATATTATTTGGTTAGGTATTTTATTATCTAGTGGAATTTATATGTGTTAAGATGTTAAGGGTGGGGGTAAGTGCCCATTATAGTGAAGGAGGAGTGGTATTCTTGTTAATATAAAAAGGAAAACACTAGTGATAAGTCTCTCTTACATTGTATTTATCCAATAATGAATAAAATTATATAAAATGTTTTATATGTTCTAATTATTGATATAAAATAGGTTTTTTACATGTTTATAGGTCATTTTGGCCCTTAAGTTTAATGTTAGTCCCTTGTCAATCTAGTTTTTATAGTAATCACTATAATTAATTTTAATTTTTTTAGTAATATTATTGATAAAAAACAAATTGTACATTATTATAAATAATAAATTATAATTATTGAAAATATATAATCCATTTTTGAAAATTAAAATCTCATAATTGTTAGAAATTAGTTTAAATTAATCTCGTAGGCAGGATGAGAAGTTTGGGTTTTTAAAGTTAAGATGTTCCAAAGTTTGAAATGTTTTTATAAACAATTGAAATTTTAAATTGATTCCAATCAACTAAATTGGATACTTTTTTTTAATATAAATAATTATAATTTAAACCCAAATTAAAATAAAATTTCACTATATAATTAAATTATATTAAAAAGTAGTTTTCAATTAAAATCCATTATTTTTCACTATTCATAAAAAATGAAACTTCTCAAAAAATAAAAAAAATTAACCCAAACAATATTTTTATATTCCAATTTAAAAATTGTATTTTAATTTTCTATATTAGATTTATAAAAGTTTCAAAATTTATATTTAAAATACGTGCACCATTAAAAGGCAGCAAAACAATCTTTACAAAAATTTAGCTTATTAAGCATAATATTGGGTTTGTTCTTATCTTATGTCTATAAATTATATTGGATGAGTGTAAAAAATATTTTATTGAATATATAATATATAAATTTCAGTAATATCATTCACTAATAGTAATTAATTGAATTTATTAGGCTAAAACACCATTGGGTATATAAGAATATATTTTTATAAAAACTTTATATTCAATTGGTTTTTATAGTTATTTATAATTAATTTATATCCAATTTATTGAACCATATAATTTTATAAGTTAGTTAATCCTATTCATAACTACTAATTTTACTACTTGGAGGAAATTTTAATTTTAAATAATAACATTAATAGTATTCGGTAAAAAATCAGTCTTTTGTGTAACACAAGACATTGAAGAAGGGAATTAATGCATGTAACACAATATAAGCTCAGTGTTCTGTGTAGAGAAAGATAAACATTATGTTGTGTGTAATGAAATCTAAGATCATATTTTTATTAATTGAAATTTATATTATTGATTGAATTTATTTAAAGAAGTAAATATAATTTAAGGTCTCAGGGTATTATATTCCTTCTACACATGGTGTTTCATGTCATACATGCTATTGAATAAAAGTTATTATTTTAGAATTTTCATGGTGTAACATTATTTCTTAGACATTTAATCTCTCAATGGAAAGATGAGATCATTCTTAATCTATCTAACAATTCAAATGAGTTGGTTAAAAGTTTTGACCATAATTTCCTATAAATATTTGAAAAATACTATGGGTACAAGTTGTTCATTTGATGTTGATTCATCTAGTAAATATATTTATATTAATGTTTTTAAAGGTATAATAAGTTTATTACTTTATTTTACTATATCTAGACCTTATATCATGTTTAGTGTTTTTATACGTGCTAGATTTCATGTTGATCCTAAAGAAGTTCATATTAAATCTGTAAAATGAATAATTAGACACATTAAAGTAACTATAGTCTATGGTTTGTTTTATAAAAAATATAACTATTTTTATTTAATATATTCTTATGGCTATGATTTTTGAGACTATATAAATGAAAAAACCCCATTAGGTATGTGTCATTTTCCTTTAATTTTTTAAATTTCTTTGTTTTCTAAGAAGCAACTATTTGTTTCTCTATCTACTAAAGAAGATGAGTATATCTCTACCACTATTACTTGTGATGAAATATTGTGGATTAGTCATTAGTTATGTGATTTTGTTAGTTATCTTGATAAATGTCCTATTAATTGTGATAATACTTCTGTAAATTCTAATTCTAAAAATCCCTAAAACATTCTAGAATAAAGAATATCAATCTTAGATTATATTTTATTTGAGATCATGCAAATATAGGTGATATTGTTTTAGAATTTATCCCTAATAAAAATAATCCATCAGAAATATTTACGAAGAATTTAGTCGTTACTCAATTTTAAAAGATAAAATTTGGGCTTGGGATGTCAAAAGATTAATTATCCAATGTTTACATATGTATAGGGGAGTTTTTGTTTTATCTTTTTATTTATTTATATAAAGGGGGAGATTTATCTAAATTTACATGTTTTGTAACAAAAACAAGGGGTTATTTTTATGTGTGTGTTCATTCATGTAATTTCATTTTGTTTGATTACATGTTAGTTTATGTTTTTTAAAAATTAAAAACCCTTTTTCTATTTTATTTGAAAACCTATTTTTACTAGATATATTTGTTATTATTATTATAAAATGAGTGGTAGGGATTGAAAATTTTAATACCTATTTCATATGAAATAAAACATGTATATATTTATTTTATTAAACTATGACGAAGTCTAATTCCATCTCTAGTATGTTCACATTTTGGTCTGAACATGCTTCATGCTTTTGGTTTCAAGAATTATTTTGAGTTTAAAATTATTTATAGTTTTTTTTCTATTCTATTAAAACATTATTTTTATAGATCATATTATTATGAATCTTGTTCCATTGTATAGAAAATATATTTATCTAAATATAATTAAGAATTTTTTTAAGATCATGTGGGATACAGGAAGGATCTATGGTAGGGATTCTGGAATGCAAACACCTCATGATCAGATTTACATCGGAGGAAGATGAGATTCAGGCGTGGTCCTTCATTCCATGCATATGAAACGACTTTAGATTCTTTTTTTTCCAATGGGACTATGAATTCCACATGAAGTGGGATTCTCTGATTACGGCTATCTAGGTTAGTTTTCCTCACCACCCGCTACCCTTTCAAAACCCCTCCGTAATCTGTATATTGGGGAACCCAGTAGGTAGATTCCTATGTTCTGATAATAGAACCCGTTTCATTTTACACCCCATTTCTCCTCGAATTTATGTCGAAGTGGATGTGTCAAAAGGGCCTCTTTACTTCGTTCGGATTTCTATTGGAGAAGTGTTTCAATATAATAAATTTGTTTGTTATAAATCGTGGGTGTATTGTTTTCCGCTCTGTAAGAAGATAGTCTATTCCAAGAAAGTGTATAGGCATGGGGGAATGACTGAGTTCTAGGTGCCATAGGAGGGACTGGGAAATATGATCTCTGTTGTAGGTGTATTTTCAAAGGAGTTAGTCTTGTTTGGTGACCTAAGCGATCGACTCAGAAATTCAGAGCCTGTGCCGGTTACTCATCTTGAGGATAAGGAATTGGTGGGTTCTAACTTTCAAATGGAAATTTCAGGAGAGTAGAAGATTTCCTATGGAGTAGAGAAGGTTGTTTGCATCTAGAAGAAGGCTCATGGGATGCTTTGAAATCCAAAGGGGTATGTTGATGGCTGTGAAGGATCTAGTTGAGGTTCATAAAATAATGCTGGTACTATTTGTTCAGGAGAATTAGTGAAGCAAAAACTAGTTAAGGTTTTACCTCTTGAACCGAGGGTATCTGCAATTTTTAATAGGATGAGGAGAAATCTGGAGAGTCCCCATAGTGACAATTTGATCGCAGGGGGTGAAAATGGAAATGTGATCCCAAATCCATGAACCAATGATATAGATGTGGGTGTAGAAAGTAATAATAACTCTAAAAGGTTGATCCAACTAAATGGAATGAATAAGTCTATGGATGGACAGGTGTGGGACCAAACATCGTATGGTTTAAGAAGGTAGACAAATATAAGGAGGACTTTGTCCAGTATCAACTTAAATAACTGATTTGATTGTTTGAGTAAAAAGGAAGGTATTGAAAGAAACTCTATTTTTTCTTTCTATTCAAATGAATATGGACAACCCTCATATGATGTTGTTATAGGTGGGGTCAATAAAGGCCTTCACAGTCTAAGAAATAAGAAGGGGAATAAGGAAAACTAGGAACCAGAGAGTTGAATTGTTTCCAAGAAGATGAATCTAGAGGGGCACACATAATACTCTTACTTTCCAAGGATGATAGAGACTCTCTCAGATAGAAAGGATAGTAAACCAAAGGAACATGAGGTCTAGATAGTGGAAGGTGAGGAGGTTCAGCAAGATGGAGACATCGGGTCTCGAGAGCACAACAATGAGGCTTCAAAGGTAGAAGGTACCTTGATATCTTTTGTGACCCCTCATGGGGATGCCAGAAAGATGTTGGAGGATCAATAAAGGGAGATACATCTGCAATCCTAGGGGGTGATGCGAGTGAAGGAGGCTAGTATCCTATCTAGAAAATAGTGTGAGGTAGGGAATCTTGGCATCTCACAGTGATAGAATGTCACAGATCTAGAACATAAGATGGATTTACCCATGCACTCTTTTGAAGAAATGGTGGAGGTCGTTATGATGATTATGGTGACAAAGGAAGATGTTGATAAAATGATGGGAATATTACGCCAAGTGGATACTTCCATGGAGAAATGTGAATGAATTGACAAGCAAGATTGAATATAGGTTAGAGGCTTTAACATGGATAAGATTAATAAAGAAGAGTACATGTAAGCTTGGAATTGTCTAGTATATCATTATGAATATATCTTAAATTATGATCTAGATATCAAGGTAAATTCATTTCCTTGGAAATTCTTTAGGTAATTTGATTCCATCTATCTTAGACTTGTCTTTAATAAGACAGTTGTCTCTTTTTCAACTTAATATATCTTAAATGTGAGAGTTTTAACTTTCCTCTTAAATGTTTTTGAAAATAAAAAGTTAATTTGGCGGAAAAATTTAATTAAGATAAATGGAAATATAAATTTTATGTTTACATAGTGAAAACAATTCTTGATTTTTATAAAAAAGTTCTAGAATTTTGGAATTTTTAGAATTCAAAATATTTTTATTTAAAGGATATATATTTTGATTCACTTTGGAATAAATCAATTTGTTTTGGGTAATAAATAGAATTAGTTTCTATGAATTTCATTTAACTAAATAAAATTATAAAAATTATTTTTACAAATATCAAAAATAGGTTGAAGTGTTGAAAATTTATATGTTGTTTTCAAAAACTTGTATTTTACTATTTTTAATCATTGATTTTAATATAATTATCATGTTGAATATAATTTTGATTCAATGGAAATATATATAAATTATATTAATTTATGAATTATAGACCAACATTTACTTCTATTGTCCAGATGGTTTAAAAATTCACTAATGTTTTCTTATGAATATTCAACATGAAATGATGAATTATTAGTCATCATCTCCTACCTCCAACTAGTTTCCTACATGGATGACATCTATAACTTATTATACTTTTCCTATGGTAGGTTATTTATCATTTAAATGTAACATTAGGTCATAAAAAGTATCAAATAGAAGCTACACCAAAACTAGAAGCAGGCTCACCAGAATTGTGTTGCAGCAACAACAATGGCTATTTTTCAGTGCTCATAGTTCTCAACGTCCTCTTGAAATATAACACACTTACCCATATGAAATAGTAGATAATATATCCATGGTATATGTTTTAGGAAAATCAATAATATATTTCTTTTTTGTTCAATGATATATTAGTTTTCCAATGGTAGATTGGTTTTCTAATGGTATATTAGTTTTCCAACAATAGATTCATTTTCTAATGGTAGATTGGTTTTACTATGTTAGATTTTTTTTAAATGGTAGTTTAGTTTTACAAAATTAGACCTCCATCATTTATTTTTCTTAAATTGTATATGGTTTTAAAAAAAAGGTAGATCTTAAATTTCTACAAAAGTAAATCTTAATTCATAGTAGTGGTAAATCAATTTTTTGGTTCAATGATAGATAAAATATCACTCCAATAGTAGATCAAATATCACTCCACAGGTAAATCGTTTTATGCATTGATGGTAGGATGTACAATCTGCCTGCAATAGTAGACCTGAAATGTTATCACCACCCACGATGGTAGCAACACAACGCATGTTTTTCTAACGGTAGAAAATGCTTAATACTACTAGGTATAATTTTTTTATGCTAATGATAGTTATTATTTTATCCTACAATAAGTTGAAAAATATGTTACTTATACTTAAAATATCCATCCTACCTCCATTTAATTTTATTGTTCTGAAATTTTTTTATACTCTGTTTTAAATCATTTTTAATATTTTAAATTACTTCTTACATATTATAATTATTTTAAGTGTTTTATTATTTTATAAGATTCGTATATATGATACGAATAACATGTAAAGTAATTTTAATATAATTTAATCAGTGATAATTTATTCTTTAAATTATACATCATTATTCGTAGAATGTTTCAACATTTGTATAAAATATTTTTCAACTACCTATATTCACTATTTGAATTGTTTCTAAAATATTGATTAATATTGTTAAATATTTTTAAAATGTTCTAATGTATGAAATTCATGAAAAATATGTCTTTATATTTATAAATATTTTATTCTGAAGTTTTTATTTATAGTCACACTGATTGAAATATTCATGGAATTATCTGACTTAGATTGCATTATTTATTTAAAATTAGGTTTGACCAATTATTATAGAATATATTTGAATGATTTAATAGTTTATTCAAATTTTATTGAATTAGTATTTATGTTTTGAATTGAAACGTTTATTTTTGTGATTATTATAGAGATTTATTTTCTCTCTCTAGAATAATTTTATTATTTTTGAATTTGTTTTACCTGTGGAAGGTGTTTGTTACTCTTTGTAGTTTTTTGTTTAGAGAGTTATTAAGCATCCTTGAAAGTAATCGATGAAACTCGATTAAATATTCGACACTGTTTTTTAGAAAAATATGTGTACTTTAAACCTGCTATATAATCTATAATGTTATATGTGATACTCTGTTTCATCATCTAGATGATCTAACAAGTGTTGGATTGCATCTTCTTTAACTTCTACTACCTTGATGAGACAATCTGATCCAATAACAAAAAAATTACCTATTTTTATTCTTATTCTATCAATATCTTCTAGTTACTTGAGTCAGTAACACCATTTCTCATCTTTCATACATACTCTATTTTTCTATTTATGTTTTTATATACAAAATCATTTATTTTTATCCTCATTGAGTTATGAATCTAAGATTCTAATGTTAGAACTATTTTTAATGTGACAACCAATATCTAATGTTAGGGTATAATTTGGTTTTCAGTATCCATAAAAAATTCAGTGTGTCATGGTTATACCACCCCTTTGTAACACCCCATGTTTCTCTTTGAATAATTCTATAGCTTGCACTGTATGCAACTTCGATTTCTAGTACACCACGACCAATCAAACCAGCCGTTATGAATAGTAATACACACTTTTTTGAAATTTTATAAATTTTATTTTCCAAAATGGACTTCATTTTTGGATTCATAATCTCAAAATTAGCTTAGGGCGAATTTTAGGTATTTTTATGAAAACTTTCAATTTTGATGAATAGTTGAAATCACTGCTTTATTGTTTAAAACATAATTTTATTTAAATAATAATTATTTTTATTTAAATTTAATTTAAAGTAAAAATTGATACATAATACTTCTATTAGTTCAATGTATTTAATTGGAGTCATTTTATAATAATATTAGATGTATAAAATTTTATTGAACTTTTTAGCATCTTTTTACCCACCTTCTAGGCACATTTGCAAATTTTCATAAAACATAATTTTACTACTTATGTTAATTTAATTTCAAAAATCATAGATATGTGGGTAACATTAGTAAGTAAAATGTGGTTCTTTAGGATGAAAATTATTTTTGGTGAATAATTACTTTTGAATTTTATTTACCACTGTTAGAAGTAAATAGGGTAATGAAAGGTAAAGATGATATTATAATTATCCTAACACATGTCTTAATTCTATTGGATAAGAATATTTTGACTAAAATAGATCTTATGAGTAAAATATGATCCTTTTTTAACCACTTGTATTAGATTAGGACATTTATTATTGTTTTATTTAAAGAAGAGTTAAAAGTGTTAAATTCAAAGTTTAATAACTAAAAAAAATTTAATATAGGGTTATACATAAGAAATATTTTACAATAAAGATTCATTAGAAATATAAAATTATTTCCTACATCATTTTATTTTATTTATAATTTTTAGACATTAAATAATTAAATTTATTTATGACCCAATGAGGACATAATAATTTCCTTATTAATGAAAGATTAAAATAATTGATATTATAAATATTAAAATAAATTTTAATTGAGACTTTTGATGAATTACTAGAATTTTATAGGTTAATATGGCATGTTAATGTTGATTAAATAAATTTTTTCTAAAGTGATAAAGTTGTTATAACTTTCAAAAAAACCAAATACTAAATAGTGTCAAAATTGATATAAATGAGTTTTTAAAACAAATACTATATTATTAAATGATATAATATTCCTAAAAATATAAGTTTTGGAAAAAGGACTTATATAATGATAGATATGTCATTAATTACCCACTTGACTTTCTCTTGACATTTTTAGTAGGTTTTTTAACTATTTAAGATAAAAATACAAGAAGACATGGTAAAAGTTAAACTATTTAACTAAGAGTTAAATCTAAAATATAAGGTTAATATGGTGACCTAAACTTGTCTAAAACCTATTGGTTGAGAGTTGTTAGACCCATACACACCTTAGCTTCGAAATAAAACCATTTGGATCCATTAAATACTGAATATAATTATATAATAAAATAATATTTCAAGTTTTTCCTAAAGTGACCCTCACGTCTCTTATAAAAGGGTACTTCCAATTCTCTCAAAATCACACGTCCAAATCTATTATGATCGACCAAACCCTATTACAATATCCTTATAACTACCCTTAATTCATCCTATAGGCCTTACATTGATCATAAATCCAACTAATGGAGCCCTTTTGATCAAATCAAATGGATGCACCTGAAGAAGAGGTAATTATTTCATCACCTCTTTCAATGATTTTTTCTTCTTCCACTTCCTCTTTATTGGTTTCTTCCATACCAAAATAATAAATCCAGTACCTTTTACATAAAATGATGTTATTTTAAATATGGTATAACCATATTCATTATTCTAATATACCATCCAATTATATAAAATTTCACCATCAATAGAATGATATTGTCTCTCATGCGTACATACAGATTACGGTATCCACAAACACGATGAGATTCATTCCCCATCATTACCATTCAAGAATAACTTTCATTTTATTATTAAAAATAATGTTTAGGAACTCAATATAATTCTGTCTATTAATGAAATACATCCTATCCAAAACAAACACGACTTATGTAACAAAACATATAAAGGAAAATGAATCAGTTAACACCTGAAACAATGATACTACTGAAATATTATTAACAAAGCAATATTTAAAGATCATATATGATATCATATTTATGTATGTGGTTCTTTTATTATTTAATAAAAATTACTTAACTATTATACAAGAGGTTAACGTACCCTTGACTAAGGAAAAGTTCATGGAAAGGGTTAATTTTACAATCTCTTTATTTATCCAAGGTTGTTTTTACGTAAGTATCTACTGGGACTTCATTATCATCCACATCCATTTTTCTTAAAAATCTATTTCAAATTTTTTACTATATCCTAAAATATGGGTTCAAGTAATTTGTACCCTTTTTATACTTTCAATAAAACTTCATGAAATGAATCTTTCCATCGTTTTTCAAACAAGGTACTTTATGACATTTTCAACAAATTAAGGTAAGAATGTTTTTTTAACATTTATAGCGGGTGTGGATATTTTCTTCCATTATAACTCCTTCGAAGATTTCATTACAATCATATAAGAATATTTTAAAATTAAATGTTTTCTTTTATAATTATGTGACTTTTAAATTATTTCAAAATAGAAAGAGATATTTCTCTCAAATAGTTTTGATTTCATCTATGTCAACATACTTTGAAGGATTTGACACTAGTTTGAATTTGATTTATTATGATACAATCTTACATATTATATTGAAGGTTTTGTGATATGTTTGACTATGGATGTGTTATTTCTATACCATTCAGGGTTTATGGTTAAAGTATTAAAACGTTTTATGCTATTTTTAATACAAATGTTTATGTTATGTCTCAACCTTTTCATATGAGGAATGCATTGGAATTAATAAGTGATGGGTGGAGCCTACTGTAGCTCCTTGATGCATCAGTAGGTCTCATGAGACAAACTAGTGTCTTGGCACAAGGCCTTGACAAAATCTTATTTTTTTTCTTCAGATGAGGTCGTGAATATGTGGTTATGATGTACGACATTATGCATTCCATCATTATGAAATTTGGCATTGATATTACATGTGATTATTCGACTAGTAGAATATCCATGTGAATAATTAAATTGAATTATTTGAATTATCATTGCCATATTATGATGAATATTATGTTTAAAATGATTGTGTTTTAGTCTTATACATTGTCTTAAATGTTTATGCTTATTTATGATAGTTTCTACTATATTTTTATCCTTATGGAGCATCTGAGATCACCCCTTTCTTATGTTTTCTTTTTCCCAGGATGTGAAGAAGTATATTATGATTAACCTGCAGGGATAAGCCAAAGGATATGAGTGTGTTCAAATGGGACACAATGTTATTTTTTTATTCCTTGATATAATGTAAAACTTATGTATGTATCTAGTACTTCCAAGGCTTCTAAACTAATCAGTGTTTTGATACTTGATCTCTTGTGATGATTCCATTATTATGTAATAATGCACTAAATCTAGGTAACTAGGGTTAGGGAGTTATATTTTTTATCAGAGGAGGTTTAGTACATACATTGGAAACTAGATTTAGAAAAAATATGATTATAGAACATTAACCTAAGATATACTTTTAGTATTAGTATAGAATAACTTCCAAGAATTTTGATAATGTAGATATTTTGTGGATTTTCCAAGAAATACATCCCTGTTTGGATACGAGTAGGTAGAGGCAGCTCTGGTACAAATGTATCTAGTGGTAAAACCCAAAAAAATATCTTTTAGCTATACTCGAACGAGAACTGGTGCGCAACAATGGGCCTTACTTCACTCTTGGTTATGAAACTCTCGGGGGATATGCTTAGGATTATTCACATTTTTCTTTAGAAGCCATTATGAAAGAATTATGAGTAAATACTTCCTAAAAAACATTTTTTTATGATTATGGATTATATGAATAAACTATTCAATTTATGTTATATATTTTACTAGTTTAGAATTATGTATTGTGATTCATAAACAAATCTAGTGTATTACATTATTTAGAAGTGGAGTCTAGTGGAATGAATGTAAATTTTATCAATTTATGTAATCCATATAAGTATTTCCCTCATACTCAAGATAATTTTAGTTGTACTGGTGAGGAAACTAGTGCTGAACATCTTATAACCATATTGAGACAACTCACTCAGGTTATGAATAATAACCTTACCTGTATGGAGCTCCCTGATCCACAATGTAGAGGATCAATGTTAGACCGCTTCATGAGGAAACAACCACAATTATTTAATGGGATTACAAATCCATTTGTAGCTGAGAAACTGATAAGTTCCTTAGAGAAATTATTTCATGCTTTGGGGAGTAGCGAAAGGGAAAAAGTTTTCAGGACTTTTTATTTCCTCAAAGGAGATGAAGAACAATGGGGTTCATTAATTCAAAAAAAGAGAGGATGAAGAAGTATCAAATATAGAATAGAGGGAGTTTAAAGAGATTTTCTTATAAAAATACTTTCTTCTTCACCATTGAGCGGATATGGAAATATAATTTCTGAGTCCAAGGAAAAAGGAGGATGAAAATGTCACAAAGTATGAGGCTAACTATACAGAGTTAGCAAGGCATGCTGAAAATTATATACGTAACCCAAGGAGTAAGATTGATCGATTATTTGTTGGGTTAAAACCATTTCTACATCAAGCATTAGTCTCACAATCCTTCTCATCGTACAAAGATATTCTCTTATGTGCTATTAAGATAGACAATGAATTATAAATGTATTACAAATTTAAATCAAATAAATATAAGAAGAGATCTTCTAAACACTCTGGAAATGGAAATAAGGGGAACAAGGTAAATGTTGAATTTCCATCCTACAGTAAATGTGAGAAGAAACACCCTGGTACTTTTCTAATGGGAATGGGAGTTTGTTACAAGTGTGGTGAAAAAGGCCACCAAACTTGTGATTTCAAGGGAAATAAAGAGGTTGTCAATGTTGAATGCTACAATTGTAGAGAAATGGGGAATTATGCAAATGAATGTCCTAAGTGCTAATAAAACATAGCTCAGAAAAGGCTACAAGAGAAAGGTCAAGATTATGTGATCACTACTACTGAGGTTTAAGCTCTGAATGACATGGTGGCTGGTACTTTAATTGTTTCTTCAAAATTAAAAAATGATTTATTTTATTCTGGATCATCGCATTCTTTCATATCATCTCAGTTTTCCAAGAAAACAAGATATTTCTAATTTGACTTAATAAGGGAGTTGTTAGTAAAAACTCTTAAAGGAAGTATCATGGCAGTAATGTTTTGTCAATCAGTTACCATTATGACATATAATTGTTCTTTATCAGCTGATATTATTTTCATACCCATGATTGAATTTGATATAATCATTAGTATGTATTGGATTTCAGACCATGATGTGAAAATATATTTTAATTAGAAGGAGGTTAAATTTTTTGATGATGATAAGGAATACATCATCTTTATAGAAGAAACATCACCATGTAATTTTTATCTAGATCCGCACCCTTTAGATCTACTAAATTCAATTATTGGGGAGGGAGGAAGTACAATAACTATGAGTGATGAAAAGAATGTTCAAATAGATGATGTAACTATTGTGAAAGAATATTTTGATGTGTTTCCATGGGATCGACCTGGAAATCCTCCAGAACGAGAAATTCAGTTTTCCATTGATTTAATTCATGGTTCAAGGCCCCTATCAAAGACCCCTTATAGAATGGACCCCATGGAATTAGTGAAACTAAAGAAACAATATTTGGAATTGAGTAATAAAGTATTTATTCTCCCTAGTGTTTCTCCATGGGGATCCCCTGCTCTTTTTGTTAAGAAGAAAGATGGATCTATGAGGTTTTGCATTGACTTCAGAGTGATCAACGCTATTACAAAAAAGAAAAAGTATCCAATACCTGACATTGATTATTTATTCAATCAACTTCACAGAGATCAATATTTTTCAAATATTGACATTTGATATGGATATCATCTGTTGTGCGTGAAGCAGAAAGACATTCTGAAGACAACATTTTATACCAGGTATGGGCATTACAAGTTTACAGTAATGGCTTTTTCACTGACTAATGCACCCTCTATTTTCATGGATCTAAGGAATATAGTTTTCAAGGAATATCTCGATGACTTTTTAGTGGTATTTATTGATGATATATTGGTATAATAGAAAAGCTTTGATGATCATGAAAATCACTTGGGAACTATTCTAAAGACTCTTAGAAGAAATAAATTATATGGGAAGTTTAGTAAGTGTGAATTATGGATTCAGGATATTTCTTTTCTTGACCATATTATCTCAATGAATGGAATCTCTGTTGATAATTAAAAGGCAAAGGAATCCCAAGAATGTCCATCACCAACAAGTATAACTGATGTATGAAACTTTATTGGTTTATCAGGTTACTATGAGTCTTTCTTTTAGAATTTTTCCTGATTGAATAACCCATTAACCAAGCTCACACGTAAAGGGGTTAAATTGGTTTGGACAAAAGAGTTTGAAGAATCTTTTTTTGAATTAAAGACAATATTAGTCAGTTCTCCTATGTTGACTCTACCATCATGTAATGATGGGTTTGTTATTTATAGTTATTCTTCAAAGAAAGGACTTGGTTGTGTCCTTATGCAGAATGATAGAGTTATTTCCTATGCATCACAGAATCTAAAAATTCATGAAAAAAACTATACCACAAATGATCTTGAGTAAGCATCTGTAATATTTTCTCTAATGGTATGGAGACACTATCTATATGGTGAAAAATGTGTGATCTATAATGATCAGAAGAGTTTGAAGTATATTTTCTCACAAAAAGAACTCAATATGAGGCAAAGACGATGGATAAAACTACTCACGGATTATGATTGCACTATAAACTACCACCAAAGGAAGGGAAATATGGTGGAAGATTCTTTGAGCAGAAAGAATCATAGAGTTCTGATGAATATGATATTTGAAAGGGATCCTATGTTCATAGATCTAGTAAAGCTGGATATGCGAATAATCATGAAAGGTGAAACATCAATAATTTTTCAAATGTTTGCCAAACCATCTTTACAATAAAGGATAAAAAGTTCTCAAACTGATGATGAGGAGTTAAAAAAAATTAATGCTGTGAATTATGGGAGATTGATCAACTTAATATATAAAGATGGAATTTTGAAATTTGGGAAGACACTTTGTGTTCCTAACATACCTGATCTTAAAAGGGAACTGTTGGATGATGCTCATAGTTCGAATTTCTCTATAGACCCTGGAAGCACTAAGATGTATAGAGATTTGAAGGAACAATATTGATGGGACAACATGTCGAGGGATATTTCCAATTATGTTTCAAGATGTATGGTTTGTCAATAGGTGAAGGCTGGAAGACAACATCCTAGAGGATTCATGGAACCTCTTCCCATACCTGGGTGGAAATGGGATGATATTATGATAGAATGTTTCATGGGATACCAAAGACTCATAGAAGGAATGAGTAAATATGGGTCATTATTGATCATTTTACAAAGTCATCAAATTTTCTTGCTATAAGAGAAGATTTACAACTAGAAGGTTTAGCAGGAATATATGTTAATTAAATTGTAAGACTTCATTGTATACCCCTATCAATTGTTTTTCATCGTGATCCCCATTTTACATAAATATTATAAAAAAGTATTCAGACATCCAAAGATACGGAACTTCATTTAAGCACTGCCTACCACCCTCAAACTGATGAACAATCAGAACAAACTATTCAAACCTTATAAGATATGTTGAGATCTTGCACACTTGAATTTCAAGGTATGTAGGATTAGTATTTACTTATGGTAGAATTTTCCTTAACCAATAACTTCCATTCAAGTATTCTGATGGGACCATATAAAGAGTTATGTGGAAAGATATGTCATACACCAACTTGTTGGGATGAATTTGGTGAAAGAAAAATCATAGGCCAAGAACTTATTGAGGAAACAATGGAAAAGGTGAAGATTATCCATACCCACATCAAAGCATCTCAAAGTAGGAAAAAGTGCTATGTTAGTAACTGAAGGAAGGATTTTGAATTTCAAGTAGGTGATCACTTTTTCTTGATGGTATCTTCATGGAAGGGTGTTATATGATTCAGTAAGAAGGGAAACTAAATCCCTAGGTACATCAGACCTTTCGAAATTGTAGAATGAATTGGATTTGTAGCTTACCATCTGGCAATGTCGCTAAGTCTTTCCAAAGATCATGATGTGTTCCATCATGTATCATTGTTGAGAAAATACATGGCTGACCCAATGCATGTACTCACCTACAAAGAAATAGATCTGGAATATGATCCGTCTTATTTTGAAGAGCCTGTCAATATTCTTGATACTAGAGAACAAGTTTTGAGAAACCAGACAACTCATCTGGTAAAGGTTTTTTTAGAGAAACCATAAAATGGAAGAAGTGACATGGGAACCCAAGGAACTTATGACGAAGAACAACCCGAATCTTTTTTGAGCAGAAATATTCTAGAATTTTGAGGAAGAAATTTTTTGGATGGGAGAATGTAACACCCCAAGATTCCACGATACACTTCTCCTTGAATAATGAAATAGCTTGCGTTGTACACAACTTTGAGTTCTTGAACACCATGACCAATCAAATTAGACGTTATGAATAGTAATAAACATTTTTTGAAATTTAATAATTTTTTTTCAAAATGGACTTCATTTTTGGATTCAGAATAACAAAATTATCTTAGGGTGAATTTTGGGTATTATTCTAAAAACTTTAATTTTCTTATGAATAGTGAAAACACTACGTTATTGTTTAAAACAGACATCTATTTAAATAATTTTTATTTTTATTTAAATTTATTTTAAAGATAAAATAGACATATAATACCTATATTATTTCAATGTAATTCATTGGATTCATTTTATAATAAGATTAGATGTATAAAATTTTATTGAACTTTTTACTGTCTTTTTACCCACATTCTAGACATATTTGAAAATTTACATAAAACACAATTTTATTACATATGTGAATTGAATTTCAAAAATCTAAGAGACATGGTTGACATCAGTAAGTAAAATGTGGTTCAATAGGAAGAAAATAATTTTTGGTGAATACTAACTTTTGAATTTTATTTACCACAGTTAAAATTAAATAGAGTAATGAAAGGTAAAAATGATATTATAATTACCCTAACACAAGTCCTAATTATATTGGATAAGTTTATTTCGACCAAAATCATCATTAGAAATAAAATATGATCCTTTTTGATCCACTTGGATTAGATTAGGACATTTATTATAATTTTATCTAAAGAAGAATTAAAAGTGTTAAATTTAATGTTTATTAACAAAACCATTTTTAATATAGGGTTATACATAAGATAAATTGGACAATAAAAATGAACTAAAAATCCAAAATGATTTCCTACATCATGGGGATTTATTTTTAATTTTTATACATTAAATAATTAAATTTATTTATGACCCAATGATGGTGTAGTAATTAACTTATTAATTAATGATAAACAAAATTGATTTTATAAATATGAAAATAAATGTAAATTGAGACTTTTGATGAATTGAACGAATTTTATAGGTTAATATTACATTTTATGGTTGATTAGATAATTTTTTCTAAGTTATAATGCTTTTATGACTTTCAAAAAAACCAAATACTAAATAGTGTCCAAGTTGACCTAAATGTGTTTTTAAAACAAATACTATGTTATTAAATGATATAATATTACTAAAAATCTAAGGTTAATCAAAAGAACATATATAATGATATATTTGTTATTAAGTAACCACTTGAGGTTCTCTTGTCATTTTATTGTATGTTTATTAACCATGCAAAATAAAAATAAAAGAAGGCATGGTATAAGTTAAACTATTTAACAAAGAGTTAAATATAAACGATAAGGTTAATATGGTGACCTAAAATGTCTAAAAACTATTGGTTGAGAGGCTTTAGACACATACCCACCTTATACTAGAAATAAATCCATTTTTATCCATTATAAATCAAATATGATTTTATAATAAAATAATATTTCAAACTTTTCTTAAAGTGTCCCTCACCTCTCCTATAAAAGAGTACTTCCCCTTCTCTCAAACTCACACCTCCAAGGACAATTGGATCATCCAAATCCTACTAAAATTTTCTGACAACTACCCTCAATTCATTGTAGAGGCCTTACATTTATCATAAATCCATCCTAAGGAGCCCTTAAGATCAAATCAAAAGGAAGAACCCAAAGAAAAGGTAATTATTTCACCACCTCTTTCAATGTTATTTTCTTCTTCCACTTACTCTTTATTTGTTGCTTCTATACCAAAATAATAAATCTAGTAATTTCTATATATTGTGACATTATTATAAATATGGTAAAACCATATTAATTATTCTATCCATCCTATGAATGGAAAGTCACTATACATGCGTATGTACGACTTACCGTCTCCACATCGTTGTGTAGTTTGTAATTCAAAACATCATTATTTGGATGGGTATAATAATGATTATAATTGATGTAAATAAAATATATAACATGTAATGATTCTTTATATGTAATATACCATCCAATTACATTCGATTTCACCATAAATTGAATGATATTGTCGCTCATATGTACGTACGGATTACCGTCTCCACAAACGTGATGAGATTCATTCACCATCATAACCATTCAAGAATAATTTTAATTTTATGATTATAAATAATGTTTAAGAACTTAATATCGTTTTGGATATGATTCATATACATCATATTCATAACAAACATGACTAACACAATAAAACATATATAGGAAAATGAATCAGTTAACACCCAAAACAATGATGCAACTGAAATATTATTAACAAAAAGAAAATTAAAAGATCATATATGATATCATATTTATGTATGTGGATCTTGTATAATTTTAATAACAATAATTTAAATATTATATAGGAGGTTAATGTACCCTTGACTAAGGAAAAGTACATTGTAAGGGTTAATTTTACAATCTATTTATTTACCCGAGGTTGTTTTTACATAAGTATCTACTGAGAATTTTTTATCATCCACATATGTGATTCTTAAAAATGTATTCAAAAACATTTTTACAATTTCATATAATATGGGTTAAAGTAATTTATACCCTTGTTTTACTTTTTGTAAAATGTTTTGAAAGGAATCATTCCGCCATTTTCCTAATAAGGTACTTTATGACATTTTCAACAAATTAAGGTAAGATTTTTTTTTAAAATTATATAGAGGGTGATTCTATATTCTACCATTATAACACCTTCAAATATTCACTTACAAGTTTATAATAATATTTTCAAAATAAGTGTTCTCTTTTATAATTATTTCAAAATATAATGAGATATATCTCTCAAATTGTTTTTATTTCATCTATGTCAACATCCTTTGATGGATTTTAAACTTGTTTGAAGTTGATTTATTATGATACAATCTTCTATAATGTATTCAAGGTTTTGTGATTTGTTTGACAGTGGATGTGTTATTTCTATACCATTCATGGTTTATGGTTAAATTATTAACAATTAGTATGCTAGTTTTAAGCCAAATATTTATGTTATGTTTCATCCTTTTCATTTTAGGAATGCATTGGACTTATTAAGTTACTGGTGGAGCCCACTATAGCTCCTCGATTCATCAGTAGGTCTCATGAGACAAACTAGTTTCTTGGAACAAGGCCTTGAAAAAATAAAATTTTTAGTCTTGGAACAAGGCCTTGACTATGTAGTAATTATGTCTGGCATTATGCATTCCATTATTCTAAAATTAGCTATCAATATTACATGTGATTATTCGACTAGTAGAATATCTATATGAATAATTAAATGGAATTAATTGATTTATCTTTGCATATTATGATGAATTTTAATTTTAAAAGGCTTGGGTTTTAGTCCAATACATTTTATTAAATGTTTATGCTTATTTTTGATAGTTTCCGCTATATTATTATCCTTACTGAGCATTTGATCTCACCCCATTCTTATGTTTTATTTTTTCCCAGGATGTGAAGAAGTATGTTGTGATTAACCTATAGGGATAGGCCAAAGGATATGAGTGCGTTCAAAGGGGACAAAATGTTGTTTTTTTATTTCATGTTGTAATGTAAAACTTATGTATGTATCTAGTACTTCCAAGGATAATAAACTAATCATTATTTCGAGACGTGATCTATTGTGATCATGCCAATGTTATGTAATAATTCACCGACTTTGTGTAACTAGGGTCGGGGCATTACACACTTTGTAGAAAAGGATCACATAATCAGGTTATAATTTCACTTTAAAAACAGGTTGTTCACAATGAATCTCTCACCATGTGGAGTGGTGTAATACTGGACTAGGTCCACTTTGGACAAAAAACGTATAGAAATATTTGTGTTTATTTTATATTATGCTACTTATAAAATATAATAATAATCCTTGATAATTAATTTATATAATAAATTTATTTGATTAAATTTTAATTTGTTCTATTTACCCCCTCTAGACCATATTAAATTACCATTTATGACATAACACTACTGGTTTTCATGAAGAGGTGTCTTTTAGAAGGCCATGTACCCTGTTACATGAATAGTAAGGAGAAAGACTTCATGACCAAACTTTTGTAAAGAAGAAGAACTATCATGATTTACATACATAAATGAGAATATTAGACTTAGAATTCAAATTTTGGTTTGCATGATGTTGTTAAAAGTAAAAATATTGAGTTAGTGAATGTGGATGAACTCTTCCATACCTATTTTCTGAAGGTGTACTACCTATTCAATAGAGAATTCAGGCATGATATTTTGAACATTAATGTGATTGTGTATCACATCCAAAAACATTACTGATAGTTGTGAAAATAGTTTGAAGTTGCAATTGAGATATTAAATAGATTTGAGAAACTACATACAATAATAAAGGGTTAACTAATATGTTCTATGGATTCAAGACTAAATATACACATTGAATATTTTCTAAAGTTTACTCAGTGAAATTATTTAGAGGATTCTAGAAGGAGTTGGTTTGATATTGTGAAAGATTGTTCTTGCATAACATTACATATAATATATTGTGTCCATCACTTTCAAAAATTCAATTGAGTATGGGAACTTCATAATCAGAAAGATAATACCTTTCAAGTATTTGAATTACCAAGGATACTGATACACCACTATATCGAGAGGATATAAGAGATTGAAGTTGAAATATTTTTATAGGAGAGAATATTTATATCTGATTATTCAGTAAGATGGGAAGAACTAGATCACTCCAAACCTTGTGTAAAAATGTTTTAAGAATGCAAATATTATTCTAATAAGCCATTAAGTATCTTAAAATTGTAACTGAGCAATCCAAATAATAATATAACATCCCAGGTTTTTGAGCAGATCAAATTTCCCACACCTATTACAATTTTTGAGTTTGGTGAGTGTTCCAACTCATTTCGTGATATTAGGAACCTAATTCCAAGACTTTGATTGACCCAAGTCATTATTTTTATATCAATTTTAGGTCAGTCAAGTGCCCTAGGATTTCTAGTGCGGTGGAGCCTAAAAGTTCTATTTTAGGGAATACCCAAATAGAGGAGAACAATTTAGACCCACTGTGTGACATGCCATGAGTAATCGTGCGGCCCTACGGTAGATTTGGACATAGTTTTACAAACCATGTAGGAGGGGGAACACAACCATGTGATATTTATTTAGTTTTTAACAAAGTTATTTTTCATATTTTTCACATGGTTTGGAAAACCATACACTGATCCTATGGGTGTGTGGTGCTTAGGTAGTGAGCACCGCCCTGTTGGGGCATAGTTATCCAAATCGTGCGGTCAAACCATGCATCCCAACCGTACAACTCATTTATTTATGAAAAATGACCAAAATACCCCTCTCTCATATATCTAATTCTTTCCCTCTTTTATTTCTTCTCCATCACACACATAAGGGGAGTTTCTACATTTATCTTCCACCTAGGATTTGATCCAAATTCTCTATCCGAGATCCGATATTTGATTTTTTGGTGGCTATAGAATAATCTCAGCAAGGCCTTAAATCAAATACCTTCTTTTATTCATTTATCTAACCATATGGAGTTCTAAATCTGTGTGATCTCATTTGCCCTATTTTAAGGTGGTTCATCTAAAATTATTTTATCTTCCAATTCTGAATGAGTTATAGGTCGATATTAGATGAGAAAGAACCTACTAGTACAAGGCATATGATGCCTGTCCTTCTTCAAGATTTTGTGAGTGTTTTGAGGGTACGCTCTATATGTGGTATATGGGTTGATCGAGTGAGAGCATAATAAAATAAATTCTCATCTTTAAATTTTTCAATTCAAGATTTTTTATTCCCAATGGAATGCTTGAGCTACAGTAAAAGGGGTCATTCCTAGTAAGGGGATTGGACAAACCTGGGCATTTTAGGCCATGTGCCCAATTTAATTTAATTAAATGTGTTATGTTATGATTGATTCCATGGGAATATGATAGTAAAGGCCTAAGTATTGAAGTGATTTCAATCACCTGGATTGAGGTTTTGTGGGTCAACAAGTATGGTATGGTCTAAGAAGTATGAGGTGATGATGATCACCGGGTTGGAGACATGTTTGCTGGATTGAGGCATTGAGGTCATCCGAAATAGGGCATAACCAATATGATTTGAGATGATTTTGACTATTAGTATTGAGTGATATGGTAACAGGGTAATGATGATCCAGATGATGTGTCTTATGTTGTTGGTGATTTAATCTCACTATTTGTTAGCCAACGTGTTGTTGAAGTCATGTGATCATAGACAAGACTCAGATTGAGGTGTTTTTGACCACTCATTATGGGTGGAGGACACCATAGACTATGAAACATTGGCATTGGTGTTGACTATCAGATGTATTGGGGGGGGGGGTGCACACCTAAAACACATGTGGATGGTGATGGAATATTGGTTAGTGGTGACGATACTATCAGTTGGGGGATAAGGCTCACCGAAATGATGGAGGTGTTGGGTTGGAACTTGGGAGGACATGCATCGCCATGCCTCAAGATGTCGGTTGTTGAGATGAAAATTATTTTAAATTGGATGGAAATTATCGATGTTCCTTGTATGTTGGGCTTTGAGTTGATGTTGATTTTTTGAGATGAGGTATGAGGGACTAGGGAATTTATTGGTCGTTCCGTTTAGACACCGGTTACATGATTGATGACATGAGGTGCTTGGTGACATATTTATAGGCAAAACATGATGGTTCACCTAGTTTACTAATCATGAGGGGATTCTTTGTGAATTATGAAAAGGATCTAATATAATATTTTAATGTTTTAAAATCGATTGTTTATGAACATGACTCCCTTCCACATCATCATTGGTATTATTTTAATATGGTTGGTTCTTGGACTTATAAAATATTTAAAACTTGTCATCTTTAGTTGAAATGGTGGGTGGTTTTAAGAATATATTTAATGAATAAAATATATATTTATGAAATGATTAAGACTATGAGAAGATAAATTAGGAACAATATTAATATCTAATATATTTTTACTATACCACCTTTTTTATTTAAAAATTACCAAAATAAGCTCTTCAATGATATCATATTCACAAATCATAACTAAAAAATCATGGAATTAAATAAGAACTTTATGAATCATTATAGAAAATATGTTCTTGTACATTGAATAATATAGTAACTTTGAACTTATTATCAAAGCATATGGATCAACATTGACATTACAAAGTGTGTGAAAGTCAACAAAAATCACTAACATATGATAATGAAAATAAAAAATAAATAAAAAATAAATTCATGATGAATGATTATAATTAATATGTAGAAAAGTTAATATAAACAAATATTGTTATGAATTATGTTATTATTATGTTTATGATTATCATATTTGTGGTTAAAGAAATTTCATGGTAATCTATAGTAAAGGTAAGGATTTTCAACTAAATTCCCCTTCCTTGAGGTGTGATTTCATATTTTGCACAAATTACTATTTGAAATGGTGTATTTACTACCCAATTGAGTTATATCATCTTTAATAACCTCTAATCAGGTGACTAAAAAGTCTATTTCACAATCTATCTTTCATTTTATTTTAATTCATATAAATTTCAGGTTGTAAAGGATTTTTCTATCACAACTTCTTTTAAGTGGGTTACAAATTGTCTTATTGAACTCCATTCTTCAAAGTTTCATATATTCTTATATTTCTTATTTTATATGATATTTTCTCTTATTTCTATATGGAAAATATAATTTTTAATTCAAATATTGTTCCTTTTTATCTCATAAAAGTATAATGTTTGTACGGATAATTATCATAATCTTTAATTAGTAGTTTCCCTCCACATCCATATTATTTATTTTCAAAAATAAATTCATTTTATTATTTGGAAATCCAAATATAAATTATCAATTTTTATCTTAATATATAAATTTACTCTTTTCAAAAGGAATTCTTATTATCCCTTTTACAATTTGGGTTTCAATAAAGGACTTTTCTAAATGGATTTTCCTTTCATGTTCAAATATTTTATCATACACTCCAAATTGTTTGAATAAAAATAATAATTTACAAGTTAAAATTATTGTGATTTATTTATAAATAATGTTTGAAAAAGTTATTCATTTAAACTTATCAAATGTAACTTTTTAAAGAAACTCATAACTTTATCTTTTTACAACAATGTTAATAATATTTTTTTTTCAAAAATCTATTTTTGTGGTTTCACTAAAATTTTACAACCCCAATCCAAAAATTCTATATATTATAGTGTAATGTTCCGGATCATCCTCTAATAGATTTTATAATTTTCATCATTTGGGTGATTGAATTTTAGTATCAACCAATCTACTAATGATTCCATTTTGTTTGATACCGTTTAAAAATGACATGAAACACATTTTCCTACTATTTTTTTTCATGATATAATGTATGATATATTTCATATGTGACACATATGTATGGATATTTATGGATGATTCTTATATAAATATCCAATACATTGGGTAAAATATTATGTCTCATGATACAATAATAGGAAATCAGTGTTTATGCTTTTTCTACTATAAGAATCAAGTAGTGTTTTCTCTTATCCATGTTATGGGAATTAGGTAGTGATACATGATCTACTATGTTATGGGAATATTTAATTGATACCTTCTCAACTATGTTATGTTTTCCTATAATTATGTTTGTACCACATTCCACTAATATGCTATATTTTTTAGTTATTCTAAATTTACATGTAACATAAAATTACTATGTTATGCTCCATGTTTTGGGAGATATTGAAGAAATAATGTGAGAAAATATGGTTATGGAGATAATATTCAAATTCACTAAACCATTGGGTTCTGATATTTGTGATCTTATTTGTGAGATGAAAATTTTAAATACTAATATGATATGTAAAATTATGTAAGTATTATTGGGTTATCTCGTTTTTCATAAAAGTGCGTGTTCAATGATTTTTTAATAATAGATATTGGTGTGTGGGTCTAGGGAATCTCAAATTTTACAAGGTACATTGTAAGTCTATGTTTTCACCCATAGTACCAACGAATTTTTTTTAGAATCATGGATAACGTGTGGATACCATTAGAGTGAACCTAACTTTTTGAAATGATTTATAAAGTACCAACCAGTTATATATCAATTTTTTTGAAAATTATTTAAATAATTATTTGAAACCGTTTTTCAAAACCAATTTTAAATTAATAAGGCTTACTCATGTTTTTTCCATATACAATTAGACAAAAATATATATATTTATCTTATTTCCCAAACTCACATGTTTCCATGTGAATTTTTACAATTACACACACACACACAGATATATATATATATATGTGTGTGTACCCATGAATTTGAGGATAACTATAAGATGAATGTAAGGTATATATACCATTATATATAAGAATTGAAAATAAATGGAACAACATAATTTTAAAATAAATTATAATTAAACTAAAATGGAATCAAGCATGTGGTCTCAATTAAAATTCTTTACCAATTCATATAAAAATTATAAATAACTCAGGAGATATTAAAATATCCAAGTCTTCTTTAAAAATGATTAAAAATATTTTTCATGGAAAAAGTAAAACATTTTTTCCAATTCTAGAATAAATTAATGAGTGAATACATAGAAATTCCAATAAAAAAAATAATATATTCCTCATAATTTTTCTAAACACTCATAATAAAATTATAAGGAAACAAGAATAATAATTAAAAATCCACTAAATAGAAACTTCTAAAATCAAAAGGTTAAACATGGGGAAAATTTACCTGTAACATACTATATTTGAAAACCATGGCTCAACTCCACCCCAATCAAGCCAATATGACTTTGAAAAGAGACTACACCACCTAGGTGCAACAAAAATACCGAAATATATGTAATCTAAATACATAGGGATTAACTCAAATGCGACTCACCAAGGGGGAAATAAAAAGTATGAGAGATAAGGGAAGAAGAGGCTGGTGGAGGAAACACTTTCCTTTTAAGATCTAACACAAAATTTAATGAAAAAATGACCATTAGGGGAGGGGATATAGGAGGAGAGGAGTATGTAAGGGATGTCTATACAAGGGGCATTACATTATAATCAATAAAGGGAAGATTGGTGTAGGGGTTTGAGTTTAAGGGTTTTATTTTTTGTTATTAATATTATTATTATTAAAAAAGGTAAATCCATGAGACATATTAACACTAGGAATCCATCTCCAAATGTAAGGAAATCGAGATCTTGATGTTTTAATAAATTTTTAAAGGAAATGTTATGTAATCAGATTACCTATAGTAATTTAAGTTATCTATAATCATTTATATTTATTAGAATAAAAAAAATTCAATTGATAGTGATGAAACACAACATGTAGTTTGTTTCAAGGAATATTAATATGGGGTTCTAAAATGATAAATAGCCAGGTGAATCTCTTATTGAGAAATTGTATAAGAAGGTGGGAGACATGGACAGTTAGATTAAGTACCAGCTCATTCTTCCCTTAATGCACACCTCGATTAGGAATTCTATGTACTTCTATACATATATATCTTTAAAATACACCATATTGTGAGATTTATCTAGACATGGAACCTTATATAGACAATTATTTTATAGATTTTTCCTAGGTAATAGACATGATGATGAATCATGGCTTATAAGTTTCTCTAAGCCTTGTATTTCACCCTCCAAATTTATCTTTATTTAGAGAATGCTAAACCCCATGAATACCAAGAATTAAATCCTTAGGAAATATATTATAAATATCTACTTAATTTGAAATGTCTATATAGATAGTGTAGAATAGATCATCCATGTATCCTTTCATTGACCTTTTTCAAAGTTCATTTGGGGAATTTTCTGTAATCTATTTAAGGTGGATCTCTTCCATATTGACTCTCATATCACTAAATTATATTTTTTTAATAATCAAGAGGCTTATTCTAAATTTAAAAATATTTTTTACATTTCCATTATTTAAGACATGTATTTAATTTGGAGGATTCATATTATTAATATATTTTAGTGAAATGATAACAAGATTAACATGGTATAGAAGAACTCCTCTTGGTGATCTAATTGTCCCCTCCATAAAAGATAGTCTTGAAATGAAAAATGAATAATAGAAATAAAGAAAAAAGGTAAAGAACATAATAGCTTAAAATAATTACACAACCATTCATAAATAAGAACATATCCTAAAGCGCACCCTTGATGATTTCCTAGAAAAAGGACCACAAACACACTCATCACCAAAATTCTATCCAGGAATGAAGGGAAAGTGGAATGAATCATGTGCATGCCTCCCCAAATGACATGGGCTTAAAACCAGTGTCCAAAGTAAAATAAGGTTAACCTACGACCTCAAATTAAAATCACCAACCATGGTGATCTCAATAATAATCAAACTAACACCTGCCTGAGCATAAAATTGACTATTGTGGATTCCATCTTAGTTACCCTGAACACACACCCTGAGTTTCCCATGTAAAATAAATCAAAAGAATACCTCAATTAAACTCCAATTTCATAATATAATCAAGAATCACATTCCCACTGATGGGTCAAATACACAACTCAAAAGCATATCAAACCACATGAACAATCAAAGAGGGATCCAAAGAAACACACTCTTTCTAGGAACACCTTAGAAACTAATTTGACACAGAACCCATAATATAAAATATCCATGGTCTGAAACACTTTATACTATTTTGGGAGGCATATTAAAAATAAAACAAAACAAAAATACCAAAATAATACCAAAAACATCCGGAGAAAATAAATTAAACTCTTTTAATAAGAATCTGAAATCCAGATATTAAAACATTTAATTTTTTAAAAAAAAAATAATTTATATATTTTAATGTTCTTTTCCAAAATGCCACAAGAGTTTTTAAAAACATAATTCATTTTTTTTATTTTTTTTAAAAAATCACTATTAATCATTTCAAAACTCACTTTTACAATTTAAAATAAAATTTTATTTTATTACATTATTGAAATAATACCAAATCATATTGTAACACCCCAGGTAAATAAAGAGTATGACATTTTCATATTTATCTATATTGGTGAATAAAATATTAATATTACTTTAAAGGGGACGCTAGGCACGATGACGTACCCAATACGCAACAATGAGTTTCTTGGGAATCTAACGTTGCACTCTAATAATAAGATAATATTATTTTAAATGGTAGTTAACGCCTAGCCGTTGTAATGGAGGGAATGAAAAGAACTAACTAAAAAATGATTATATATGTTTTTCAAATATTTTTACTCCTTACAATAAATGTTATAGGATTAAAAATGTGAATGAATCCAATTTTAAGCGTAAACATTCCAATATTCTTTAAATGGTCGATTAACCGCCTTTTAATGGCGATCCTCTTTAAAATCCACTTTTTGGAAATTTTATAAGCTCTATTTTTCAAAATAAACATATTATTTATGATTGGGACATTGAAATTTACCTTGGGTTAATTTTTGGTATTTTTCTGACAATGTTCATTTTTCAATGAATAGTAAAAATACTACATTTTACATCAAAACTGCTTTTTTCATATAATTTAATTATATGGTTATATTATCTTGATAATTTTTTTTAAAGTTTAATTAGAATATATTTTTACCATGTAATTCAGTAATGGTAATTAGGATTAATTTCACTTTGGAATTAGGCATAAACAAGTGCCAAACTTTTCATAAATATTGTTTCTAAAAAACCCGCTATTTGTTTTGACAACGGGAAGTTTTTTTTTTAAATTAATTATTGAAATTTATGTGTTTGGAATTTGGTAAAATGGATTACATATTTTGAATCATAAGGTCCAAATTATGTAATTAAGACTCTTTTGTTTTTGGACATTATGAATAGTAACGACGGTAATTATCTTTAATTATCTTGATTAATGAGTAATCGGGTAGTTAATGATAATAAGATAATATCATAATAATAACAAATGACCACAAAATGTGTCATAAGGCTACTGGTTGTCTCATGGCCGACCATGGTATGCCTTGTGCCAAACTTGGGGTCCCCATGGAATCACTTTTGTGAGAAAGTGACTTTTTATCTTATTATTTTTAAAAAATGTTAAATGTAACAAAGAATGTATCACCTAAGTAAAATATTTTTAATTTTGTCTACATAAATTATCTTTTGGACTATTAATATTCACTAGAAAGCTAAAAATATTTCCTACATTATAGTATTTTTTTATAATTTTTAGACATTAAATAAATTAAATTATTTATGACATCATGATGATGCAGCGATGACCTCATTATTTAACGATTTAAATAAAATGGAAAGATAATGTAAAATATAAGACCTACACATGTCCAAAACCTACTTTATGGGAGTAATTCGAACCCTTATCACCTTATACTCTAGAAAAATCAATGTGGGACCATTAAAATCCGAAACTCATTCTAAAATAAAAACATTTCCTTACTTTCCATGAGTGCCCCTCCCCTCCTCTTATAAAAGGCCTCCACCCCTACCTCCTTACCCACACTTCCAAAGCCTTTGGCTCGGCCAAACCCTGCCCATTTTGTCTCTCCACACCCCTATCTAACTCATTGAAGCCTCACTTTGGGCATTAGTCATCCCAAGGAATCCTTTTAGCTCAATCCAAAGGGAGTTACCCGATTTTAAGGTAGTGTCTTCACTTGAGTCTTTTTGTTTTATTTTGCTTCTCCAACCCCTAAAGTATTTTTATTAATTTCTTTTTTAAAAAATCCAGTATCTTCAATATACTAGGTTGTTTTTATAAGAAGTATTCTAGCTACACTTACACACACCTTTGTCTAATGGTTAAAGAACATACTGTTTCTATGGTTGGTGATTTTCTGCCTCACGAAACGATGATTGTTCAATATTCTTTTAACACCTTTAAAGGTGGCCATTATGATGTCACTGTATTTTATATATGATATATATGGTATTTATGTTTACTATATGCTTCTGTATTTTATATTTAAACCATACCATTATTCTATTCATGTTGTGTAAATGCGATAATTTCATATGAGGAAGTGTGGACTACCGCCCCCTCAAGTGATGTGACTCGTACATGCAATACATGGAATGTATAAAGAATGAAATTAATGAACATATGTGACCTATATAACATATATATTATACTGGAATTATAATATATATATCATTTATTTTTAATTCCATTAATATGAAAAAGAAAAAAATGAAAGTAGCGTTCATGCGTACGTACGGCCTACCGTCTCCAAGAACGATGATTTTCATTTTTTATCTCCAAATGATACGGAATAATATAAAATGAATATGTACTGGATATATATGATATATATTATATATACATCATGATTATAACTCTGGATATAATGGATACATGAACAACTTATAATTATAAAGAGCATATTTTGACTCAAGTACTAATGATCGTTTAAACGACCGTTATTAACTAAAATAATTACAAAGTGTTCATGACATGGTAATAAGTGATATAAAAGGAATAATGAACTTGAAAAAGGTTCTTAAGGAAGTAGAAATTAACTCAAGTTTATTATTCAGGATATTAAAGAATGATCGAGTCAAGTCGAACCTGAGGTAAGGGATCCTACTCCTCTCTTTCTTTTTAAGTACGCTCTTTTATGTCATTCCTTTTAAAGCTCATATTTCTTGTTACGGGGATGTTATTTTATATTAATCTTACTGTAATTTTTATGTTCATATGATGAGAGACCCTATTCTCTCTCATCAATCCATTTTGGATGTTTTGAGTGGCGTCGTTAGGCTGCCGAATTTTTGTAAGAGATCTAACCTTTCTCTTTTTTTATGTACTCTCCTTTATGTCACTTTTTTAAGCTCCTCTTTGTTATGTTGGTGGATGTTATTTTATATTCCTCTTTCTTTAAACATTATGTTAATATGATGAGAGACCCTATTTTCTCTCATCAATCCATTTTGGAAGTTTTACGTGGAATCGTTAGGCTACCGAGTTTTCGTAAGGGATTTTTCATCTCACTTTTATTCCTATCAGATTTATGCTACATTTTCCACAATTTCCTTTGAGTGGTGTATTCACTACCCATTATTTTACTCATTGTGTAATATACTTTCATTTATGAGTATTTACATCAATGTTGTATTTTCCTTCTTTCACGGGGTGCATGTCTCGAAAGATACCCATGTCGGTAAGGGAACCTTTCACCCTCCTTTTTTAAAAAGACTTCTTTTTTTATGTCTTTTAATTCACATACTATTATGTAGGGATATGTTCTTCTATATCCTTATTGATTTAAATTTTATGTCCATTTGATGATATACCCTTTTTATCTCTCATCAACTCATTTTCTGAATTTTGTAGTGACGCCGTTAGGCTATCAAATATTTTCAAGGGAACTTCTTATCCCAAATTCGATTCTTTGGGATAATCTTGTACTCCTTGAATATGTCATTCTATGAATATGTGTGAATAACCTATGATTTTTTTACACTTAATATACACCTATATTTTGTGTATTCATTTGTCACACAAAATTATGTAATTTATTTATCCTTAATCCAAGGATACCGTCTTTGTATGGGACATCGTCTCAATCTCCTTTCATTGAGGCAAATTTTGTTTTATACACAACTTTCTTTTATACGGTGTATAAAACCCTTTGACTTTTACGTTTATTGAAAAGGAATATTTTTTATATGAAGTGTTTACTAGACGACAAAAGGGAATGTTTTTGTCATACGTATGCGGCGACAATGACTTCTCCGCCGCCATGACCATTATTTGAGTTTCGGCTTCCTCTACAAGCCATAACTTCTCTTTAAAAGAAAAATAAATACCATGTTTTACTTTTCTTTTATTTTGGTATTGAAAATGGTTTTCATAATGTTTTTATATCAATGTTTTGTATTGATATATTGTGATTGAAAGGTGGAAGTGTTCTGTTTCCTTTATGCATGTTTTACGATTATGTTGTGGTTCTTGGGAATTATTATGAAGACGGGTGGTTCCGTGATAAAATAAGGGTGGGTGAGCCCGATATAGCTCTCTAATGCATTGGGTAACGCGAAGGAGGGAAACGTTAAGGTTTCTCCGAAGAGATTTAGGGAATATACTGTGGTGGGTATTCCAAACGTAACCAAGAGGGTTACTCCCTACGTAAGAATGTTATGAATGCCTCAAGTTACCTTTTATGTCTTATGATTTCTATGATTTATTCATGATTTGATGAGGTATGTTAAAGTGCCTATGTTTTTTGGGTAAGTATGATTTCATTCTTATGTATATATGAACTCATGTTTCCTTTCCATATTTTTTATAACCCTTACTGAGATTTTTATGCTCATCCCAAGTTTTTTGAAATGTTTTTCATAGGTCAAGGGAAAGGTACATGATATGATAATAGTGTCAAGGAAGTGTCAAGAAAGAATCAATGCTTTATTTTTAAATATGTTTCTGTTGATGGGAAAAAAATGAATACTATCTTTTATGTAACCACTTTGTTTGAATGTGGAATGTAATGCAAGTTTTATGATCTAATTCTCTAAAACTCTAAACCTGAAAATATCCTCAATGTGTAATCTTGTAATAACTCAAGATTAAGTAAGGTTTAACGATGGGGCCTTATAGTCGGTATCAGAGGTCGGTTTAGATAACTTTAGAGGTTAGGGTATTCTTTAAGTATAAGTGACATTACCATGATGGTTAGGATTTCAGAAAGAGTCCTAGTTTTAGATAAAGTGAATGGGTAAGTATATCTTAGTGTTTATATTCCCCATTAGTATATGATGGTTTTGTTGATATACTCACACTGGCCTTTTTGGTTTTAGTAAATGGCTGGATCTAGAACGCACCAATGTAACAGTGGATGTGAAGGAAACTGTGACAGTTTTTTGAGCAAGAAACTGAATGATATGGGAGCTGGAATGAGAACTCTTATGATTATCCTCAACCAACTATCTGGAGTCATGATTTACCACCTAAACCTTGGTGATTTCTCTAAGGCATCATATATGCCAGAAAGAAATCCCTATGGAACTACAGGTAATAATCATAAAGGTAAGTGTGTTCAAAAACTTATGTGTCAAAAATGTGGAAAGAAACACCTAGGAAAATGTTTCAAAGAGACAAAAATATTATATAGATGTGGAAATGAAGGTCATAAAGCAAGAACCTGCTATGGAAAAAGGAAGCTTCCATTTGAGTCTAGGAAAGGGAAAGAAGTTCTTTCTGAGATATCATTTGAATGTTTTAAATGTGGTGTGCATGGTCATTATGCAAACACATGTCCTATGAAGATGTTTCGTGAATGGGATCACCAAGATCATACAAATGTTCGTTTACTAATACCTAATTCCATTCTGATTGAGGATGAAGAAACTAAAAATGACTAATCAAAGGTATGGATTATTTAATAACTATTTTTTTCCTATTTTGGAATCTTAGGATATGATTCATGATTTTGTTTGTAGGAAAGAAGTATTTCAGAATAAGTTATAAAGGAATGGTTAATGGATCATGAAGAATGTTGAATGAGTAAGATGTCAACATATTAGGGCTTCAAGAGTTATGGTGAAATTCTTAAGAGTATTAAGTCTCTTTTGATGATGGGGTTATATTAGAAGAATTTTTATAGTATGTGTATCCCTGATGTTTAATATATGAAAATTTTATTCAAGGAATAGTTATCTATTCTTTTGTGGACATAGTTATAAAGAACCATTTGGGTTTATATGATCCTCACTTTTGAGGTAATTATTGGCTACTATATGTTATGATGGAAGTGAAAGGCGTGAGATAAAATTGAGGTTAAATTATGTTATGGTTATTTTTGATGATTTTATCTCTTTTTGGGGAATGATTTGAGAATTATATATTTTTGGAAAAAGGACAACACACAGACCGTGTGAAAACCCGTCGCGTTGGACAAAGCTGTGGGAATCGAACCCACAACCAAAGTGCGACTGGTATTTATCGCCTACCACTGGACTACGTGAAGTCCCTGGTTAGTTTGACTAATTCATTTTATTTAGATGATTTTATGAATTAAGAGTAATTTGATTTTAGGTTTTCTATGGAAATATATTAACCTATCATGGAGGATATGTGATTAGGTTAATTACTTTTCAATACGAGACTTTAAGAGCAACTGATGTTGTTTGGAGATAAATGTTGCGATTTAACTTGGAAGACTATGTGACTAAATCCTTCAAATATTTGGGTTTCAATCCTAGTTTGGTTTACTTTAAAGAATTTTATGGACAAATTGTTTATCGAATGGTCCTCGTTGAACTTTGGGTTTTGTTGGACAAATTTTGGAGATTAAGAATAGTTTTTCTTTTTATAGAGGGTTATCCTTTTCTGGATTATCTGATATTGTACTAACCTTTTTAGTTTTGGTTTTGGTTGAAGTCTAATGACATGGGAAGTATATAGTTCTATTTTTTGGATTAGGTGATTGTCTAGAAGTTGATTATAGTGAACAAGTATTCCTAAATACTCGTCTTTAAAAGAAAATATGAGTTTGTGTAAGAAATCTAATAAAAGTTGAAAGTCAACATGATAAGTAATTATGTTTCCTTATGAATAAATTCCTCAATAAAAAAACAAAAAAAAAACAAAAAAAAAACAAAAAAATGTTGTCTATTAACTTTTTCTACTAGGGAATCGAATACCGTTTAACCCATCACAAGTTTGTGATTTTCTTGTAGTTAACTTTCTCCTAGACATGTTTACTATCACTCTCCATCATAACATGACCCTTTTTTTTCCTCCATGTCCATATTTTCATACTTGTAATCCTAGTATGGGTTAACTTGGGTGACCTTTGTACTTATATTTCTTTATTTTAAAGTGATTGTTTTACCGACTCATGTTCCGATATGGGACGTTCAAGGATGCTTCCAAGCTCAATTTTAAAATTGCGAGGACGCAATTCCCAAAAAGGGGGGAAGGATGTAACACCCCAGGTAAATAAAGAGTATGACATTTTCATATTTATCCATATTTGTGAATAAAATAATAATATTAATTTAATGGGGACACTATGCATGATGGCGTACCCAATACGCAACAATGAGTTTCTTGGGAATCTTACGTTGCACTCTAATAATAAGATAATATTATTTTAAATGGTAGTTAACGCCTAGCGGTTGTAATGGCGGGAATGAACAGAACTAACTAAAAAATTATTATATATGTTTGTCAAATATTTTTACTCATTACAATAAATGTTATAGGATTAAAAATGCGAATGAATCCAAATTTAAGCGTAAACATTCCAATATTCTTTAAAAGGTCGATTAACCGCCTTTTAATGGCGAACCTCTTTTAAATCAACTTTTTGGAAATTTTATAAGCTCTATTTTTCAAAATAAACATATTATTTATGATTTGGACATTGATATTTACCTTTGGTTAATTTTTAGTATTTTTTTGACAATGTTCATTTTTCAATGAATAGTGAAAAATACGGCATTTTACATCAAAACTGATTTTTCATATAATTTAATTATATGGTTATATTATCTTTTTAATTTGTTTTAAAGTGTAATTAGAATATATTTTTACAATGTAATTCAATGATGGTCATTGGGATTAATTTCACTTTGGAATTAGGCATAAACAAGTGCCAAACTTTTCATAAATATTGTTTCTAAAAAACCCGCTATTTGTTTTGACAACGGGAAGTTTTTTTTTTAAATTAATTATTGAAATTTATGTGTTTGAAATTTGGTAAAATGGATTACATATTTGGAATCAGAAGGTCCAAATTATTTAATTAAGACTCTTGTTTTTGGACATTATGAATAGTAACGACGGTAATTATCTTTAATTATCTTGATTAATGAGTAATCGGGTAGTTAAAGATAATAAGATAATATCATAATAATAAAAAATGATAAAAAATGTCTTTTAAGACTACTGGTTGTCTCATGGACGACCATGGGATGCCTTGTGCCAAACTTGGGGGCCCCATGGAATCACTTTTGTGACAAAGTGACTTTTTATTTTTTTATTTTTAAAGAATGTTAAATGTAACAAAGAATGTATCACCTAAGTAAAATATTTTTACTTTTTTCTAAATAAATGATATTTTGGACTATAAATATTCATTATAAATCTAAAAATATTTCCTACATCATAGTATTTTTTTTATAATTTTTAGACATTAAATAAATTAAATTATTTTTGACATCATGATGATGCAGCGATGACCTCATTATTTAACGATTTAAATAAAATGGAAAGATAATGTAACATATAAGACCTACACATGTCCAAAACCTATTTGATGGGAGGATTTAAAACCCTTATCACCTTATCCTCTAAATACATAAATTTGGGACCATTAAAATCCGAATCTCATTTTAAAATAAAGTAACATTTCCTTACTTTCCAAGAGTGCCCCTCCCCTCCTCTTATAAAAGGCCCCCACCCCTACCTCCTTACCCACACTTCCAAAGCCTTTGTCTCATCCAACCTCAGCCCATTTTGTCTCTCCAAATCCCTATATAACTCCTTGAAGCCTCACATTGGGCAGAAGTCTTCCCAAGGAAGCCTTTTAGCTCAAACCAAAGGGAGTTACCCAATTTTAAGGTAATGTTTTCACTTGAGTCCTTTTGTTTTATTTTGCTTCTCCAACCCCCTAAAATCTTTTTATTAATTTCTTTTGTAACAAAACCAGTATCTTAAATAGACCAGGATGTTTTTATAAGAAGTATCCGAGCTACACTTACACACACCTTCTTCTAATGGTTAAGGAACATACTGTTTCTGTAGTTGGTGATTTTCTGCCTCACGAAACGAAGATTGTTCAATATTCTTTTAACACCTTTAAAGGTGGCCATTATGATGTCACTGTATTTTATATATGATATATATGGTATTTATGTTTACTATATGATTCTTAATTTTATATTTAAACCATACCTTTATTCTTTTCATTTTGTGTAAATGCGATAATTTAATATGTGGAAGTGCGGACTACCGCCCCCTCAAGTGATGTGACTCGTACATGCAATACATGGAATGTATAAAGAATGAAATTAATGAACATATGTGACCTATATAACATATATATTATACTCTAATTATAATATATATATATCATTTATTTTTAATTCCATTAATATGAAAAAGAAAAAAGGAAAGTAGCGTTCATGCGTACGTACGACCTACCGTCTACATGAACGGTGCTTTTCGTTTTTTATCTCCAAATGATATGGAATAGTATAAAATGAATATTTACTGGATATATATGATATATATAATATATTATTCATGATTATAACTCTGGATAAAATGGATACATGAACAACTTGTAATTATAAAGAGCATATTTTGACTCAAGTACCAATGATCCTTTAAACGACCGTTATTAACTAAAATAATTACATAGTGTTCATGACATGGTAATAAGTGATATAAAAGGAATAATGAACTTGAAAAAGGTTATTAATGAAGTAGAAATTAAATCAAGTTTATTATTCAGGAAATTAAAGAACGATCGAGTCAAGTCGGACCTGAGGTAAGGGATCCTACTCCTCTATTTCTTTTTAAGTACGCTCTTTTATGTCATTCCTTTTAAAGCTCATCTTTCTTGTTATGAGGATGTTATTTTATGTTAATCTTACTGTAATTTTTATGTTCATATGATGAGATACCCTATTCTCTCTCATCAATCCATTTTGGAAGTTTTGAGTGGCGCCGTTAGGCTGCCGAATTTTCGTAAGAGATCTAACCTCTCTCTTTCTTTTTAAGTACTCTCCTTTATGTCACTTATTTTAAGCTACTCTTTGTTATGTTGGGGGATGTTATTTTATATTCCTCTTTCTGTAAAATTTATTTTAATATGATTAGAGACCCTATTTTCTCTCATCAATCCATTTTGGAAGTTTTAAGTGGCACCGTTAGGCTGCCGAGTTTTCGTAAGGGATTTTTCATCTCACTTTTATTCATGTGAGATTTATGCTACATTTGCCACACTTTCCTTTGAGTGGTGTATGTACTACACATTATTTTACTCATTGTGTAATATAATTTCATTTATGAGTATTTACATCAGTGTTGTATTGTCCTTCTTTCACGGGGTGCATGTCTCGAAAGATACCCATGTCGGTAAGGGAACCTTTCACCCTCCTCTTTTTAAAAGACTTCTTTTGTTATGTCTTTTAATTCACATACTATTATGTTGGGATATGTTATTCTATATACTTATTGATTTAAATTTCATGTCCATGTGATTAGATACCCTTTTTATCTCTCATCAACTAATTTTCTGAATTTTGTAGTGACGTCGTTAGGCTGTCAAAGTTTTGCAAGGGAACTTCTTATCCCAAATTTGATTCTTTGGGATAAACTTGTACTCCTTGAATATGTCATTCTATGAATATGTTTGAATAACCTATGATTGTTTTCCACTTAATATACACCTATATTTTGTTTTTTCATTTGTCACAAAAAATTATGTAATTGATTTATCCTTAATCCAAGGATATCGTCTTTGTATGGGACATCGTCTCAATCTCCTTTCATTGAGGAAAATTTTGTTTTATACACAACATTATTTTATACGGTGTATAAAACCCTTTGACTTTTATGTTTATTCAAAAGGAATCTTTTTTATATGAAGTGTTTACTAAATGACAAAAGGGAATGTTTTTGTCATACGTATGTGGCAAAAACGACTTCTCCGCCGCCATGACCATTATTTGAGTTTCGGCTTCCTCTACAAGCCATACCGTCTTTTTAAAGAAAAATAAATACCATGTTTTAGTTTTCTTTTATTTTGGTATCGAAAATGGTTTTCATAATGTTTTTATGTCAATGTGTTGTATTGATATCTTGTGATTGAAAGGTGGAAATGTTATGTTTCCTTTATGCATGTTTTACGAATATGTTGTGGTTCATGGGAATTATTATGAAGACGGGTGGTTCCATGATAAAATAAGGGCGGGTGAGCCCAATATAGCTCTCCAATTCATTGGGTAACGCGAAGGAGTGAAACGTTAAGGTTTCTATGAAGAGATTTTGGGAATATACTGTGGTGGGTATTCCAAACGTAACCAAGAGGGTTACTCCCTACGTAAGAATGTTATGAATACCTCAAGTTAACTTTTATGTCTTATGATTTCTATGATTTATTCATGATTTGATGAGGTATGTTAAAGTGCCTATGTTTTTTGGGTAAGTATGATTTCATTCTTATGTATATATGAACTCATGTTTCCTTTCCATATTTTTTATAACCCTTACTGAGCTTTTTATGCTCATCCCAAGTTTTTTTGAAATGTTTTTCACAGGTCAAGGGAAAGGTAAATGATATGATGATAGTGTCAAGGAAGTGTCAAGAAAGAATCCATGCTTTATTTTTAAATATGTTTCCATTGATGGGAAAAAATGAATACTATCTTTTATGTAACCACTTTGTTTGAATGTGGAATGTAATGCAAGTTTTATGATCTAATTCTCTAAAAATCTAAACCTGAAAAGATCCTTAATGTGTAATCTTGTAATAAATCAAGATTAAGTAAGGTTTAAAGATGGGGCCTCATACATGTGAACATATTACTTAGAATAAATATGATTATAAAAGGACGCAAAACAAAATTTTTAAGGAGTTAGTCATCATACATGGTTAGAACACATAGGTTGATCGATCTTAGTTCAATCATAAAACTGTTATGGACAGAATTTTGGAACCATCCGACAAGATCTATATGGTTTGTTAGGTCATGCAAGTTACTGGTGCATTCTGTTCCACTCCCTCTCCACCTAAAATTTCTAAAAAATAATTAAATAAAACTATAAAAATTCAAATAGAAAAATATGACATCAACAAAAAATTAAAATCCATATAAATAATCAAATAAGACTCAAAATAAAAATTTAATCCCAACAACCCATGATAAAATGAGTTTTCCATGAGTGGTTGTGAGGAGGAACCAACCCATGACCTACCTATTTATATTTTATTACTCTATATCTCATATACCATACATAACCAATAAAAATTTATACTTTAATAACCTACGTATACTTAAGAACCTATATATGATGCCATTTTTTATGACATAACCTGAGTTTCCCCTCTATCGGACACCCGATCTAACCTACAACAAGGAACAAAGGGAATTCAAATCCATACATGAAAGAACTTTTTATTAGATATTAAATAAGAACCACATGGGAATGATTTTTCCTATAAAAAATTTATTAAATAAGTCATGGAAGTTCTAATAAAAACTAGCATGAATCATCTATAAGTAAAAAATCTATTCCAAATATAGATATCCATAAAGAAAAAAAATACAAAAAAAGTTGTAAATACAAAAAGAAAATAATCAACCATCTCACCACCAGTCTCCCACCCCTATTAGGAAAATATTCCCAAAACTATTCCATTAGATTCCTTTTCCTGAGCTAGGAATAGTTAATTCTAACTTTCTTCTATATAAAAAAAATAAAAAGGAAAATATGTTCAATTAAAAAACAAACTAAAAAGAAAACAACTGTTATACCTGAACCGACTAACCCCTATGACCCAAAGTAACTCTCCATCCAAACCAAAATATCAATCACTCTGATATAGATTAAGAGATGAACCTTAAACTAAAAATAAATATATGGTTGTGATTATAAAAATTCCTAATAGGTCACCACCCACATTTCTGCATGCTTATCATTTATATAAAGATTTATTATCATGATATTTTTAAAATACATTAATTTGAAATAAGGCTTTATTTATTTAAGAAAAATAATTTAAAAACTATTTTACCCTTAGTCTCTAAGAAATTAGAAAATTTATTTAAAGTACCAAAAGTTGGGGAAGTGGTTATCAATAGAATGTGAAAGGCATAATAATAAATTTATAAAGGGAAACATAAATCAAACATTATAAGAGAGATAGTAGTATGAAACTACCTATGAGTGAAAAATCATATAATAAAGTAAATAAAACAAGTTTTTTACTAATGTAAACAAGAACAAGGAAACAAAATAAAAGAAAATTTAAATATACAACCAAAGAAATGAGAGTAAATAAGTGAAAGCATAATAGGAAACCATAATGATCTAGGGTAGGGTACCTTAAATCCTCAAACACTTGGTGGTAAAAACATGGATATAAATATCATTTTCCATGCTCTACCCATAACCAATCCACCCCAACATCAAGTATATCAGTTAGTGTTGTAATGTATTACTTCTAGAATACTTATCCCGATCTACCCACCTAGGTATCCTAGGTTCCCATGTGCTGTTCCCATAAAAAGAATACATAATTGATCTTTTGTGTCAATGCGAAATATCAATCACACAATAATGCAAGGAAAACGTACAACATCACAACACATCTTCACCCAACAAACGTAAATCCCATTTTTTAGAGTCATACCAACATTTGAATAATATAAAACATGAGTCCAAAATAGAACATAATATTCTGGGGTTCTATTTGAGTGAAATTCACATTTAAAATGGTTTTAGAAAATGGAAACCAGTCCTATACCATTTATTTTTAAATTAATTTAAATAATTTTTATGAACCGTGTTGGAAAAATAATTTTAAATTCACAAGGATCCATTTATTTTTTCCCATACACAATTAAAAACACACAAATATATAAATATATATATATATTTCTCTTATAACACAAATTCACATTCTTCCATGTGAATTTTTACAATTATAAATATAAATATAAATATAAATAAATAAATAAATAAATATTTATAAATATTTTTATACTCATTCACATGATAATAACTGTTGGATACCCATAAGGTATATATATAATCTCATATTTATTTTATTTGAAACGACAATTGAAACACCTTTAGAATACTTGGTTATATATATACTCTCATTTGAATTCACATATTCATATGTCATTATGTAAATATGTGTTAAAGGGTATATATATAATACATATATATATAAGAATCAAAAATAAATTACACTATAGAATTTTAAAATAAATTAAAATTTAACCAAAATAAAATATAGTATGTGAGATCAATAAAATTTCGTTACAAATTCATAAAAAATTTATAAACAACTATGAAGATATTAAAATACCCAATTTCACTTTAAATATCACCACAATTAATTTTCTATGTAATGGTAGAACATGTTTTCCAAAGGAAGAAAATTAAATAGAGAATCTATAAAAATTCCAAATTAATAAACATAAACTCATCATTGTATATTTTAGAAAAATAAATAATTAAATAATTAGTCATAACCAATAAAAATTTAAAATCCAAGAAATCTATGTTTCTCAAATTAAAGGGATATTCATGATGATAAATAACTGATAACTTTATCAATTTGACAACCAAGGCTGAAATTCATCTCAATTGATCCAAAGGGACTTAGAAAAGAGATCCTATAGCACTACAAAATTATCAAACAATTGTTCAACCCTAAACCTAGAGTCCGACCAATATGTGATGCACCAAGGATGGAAAAAATAGAAGGAAAGTGAATAAGATTCTTGAATGAGAGAAACACTTACCTTTGATGATAAAAAAATTAGAATAAAAAATTACCATGAGTGGAGGGGTTGGACGAGGATATGAAAACATGTGGGCTTTCTGGCCAAGGGGTGTATTGTGTGAAAATGGGGGGATGGATGAGAAAGAGAGTTTCTTTAGTTTAAGGGGTTTTATCATCATCGTCACCACCACCATCATCATTATAATTTCATTTTTGTAAGGGGAATGAATGAATGGGTTAAAATCCATTTTAGGTGTTTTTTGGAAGAACTAATTTTTTAAATTCAAGGAGAGTTCCATGGTTTCGGTGCAGGGGTTTTCAAACCATATGCCAATCATAGAAACACATGTCACCTACATTGGTTAGTTGTATGGTTTTATAATACATGTGATATTTATGTGAAACCATTCTATTATAATTATAGACAGACCTATATGGATTTATCCAAATTTTTCCTACTATGTAGCCAAAATGCGAGAAAATGAAAACAATTATTAAAATTTTCCAAATTTTCCTAATTAATAGTCTCAAAAATCTGGAAAAAATATAAATAAATAAAATAATTGTAAAATGAGGTTTAGGGTGAAACAATTCTCCCCACCATGACCCTTTCTTCTTCTAGAAAGGCATCTAACTAATGAAGTAAGACACACATTAGGAACTTATATTCGAAAAAGAATCCACCCAAACAACATTAAACCCCTTGAATTCTTATGAATAAGTAGGAATATAATAAAGTATCAAAATATATAAGTCAGACCTAACCAATTTAGTCAAAATAATACAAGAGAAAATTTACACAAAATGGATCTCATAACCATTAAAGGATTTCACTAGAATTATGGATCAAAAAGGTATGGGAAAGGTTAACGGGAAAGAATGGGAAACTCAAGTAGAACCTGAAATAAAAGATCATCCAAAAAATCACCAAAACAAACACTATTTATCGAAAGTAAAAAACTTTGGATAAAAACTAGAAACACCAAAGGACTAAGAGAGAAGATATGATAAGGGAAATAATGTAATTCCTTAAAATCTTTTCCTAACCATTATTTGAGAAGAAATAGCCTAAAGAGAACCCCGATGATTTCCCAAGACAAGGACCACCAACACACTCATATCAACACTTCTATCTATAAATACATGGAAAGACGCATGAATCACAAGAATTCTTCATAAAATTCCATGGGCTCTAGTATGGTGTCAAAAATAAAAGAAGGGTAACCTAGGACTTCAAAGTGAAAATAATAACCCCATCGATCTCAACAATAGTAAAACTTTCACCAGCTGAATAATAACCTCAAATATTTTGGAATATATTATTATTGATCGAAACACACAATGAGGGATTCCCATGTCTATTCCATCAAGATAAGACCTCACAACAACCATCAATGAATAAGTCCCTCATGAAGAAAATTACCAAAATAGATTTAAATACATAATCTAAAATCATATCAAATCACATGAACTATCAAAGGGGGCCCCAAAGAAACAATCTCATGAAAGGAAGATCTTAAAAAATAATTTTACCAAGAACATATAATAGGAAGTATCTAAGCCTCAACTACATTAAAAAATTTATTTTAGGAACATTCAAACAACAAAAAAAATCCCAAAAAATACGACAATCACCATGAAAAAACTAATACCAATCTATTAAAAAAACCAAAATCAAAAAATTAAAATCTTTAATTTTTTTGAAACCAATTTTAAAACTTTACAAGTTGTTTCTGAAAAAATATAGACTCTTTAGACTATTTTTTTAATTTAATTTTAGATAAAAATTATTCTTAATAATTTGAAAGCTCATTTTACTTTTTAAAATTAAATATATATTTAATAATTCTTTGAAATCAGACCAAATAATATTATCATGATAATTAAAAAAAATTGAATAAAAATAAACTTAAAATATAATTTTGAAATGGATATTTTTTTTACATGATTGGACTATATGATTTGAAGGAATATAGAAAAATCACTAAAATACCACATAGAGTTTATTATAATTGTTCACATGGGCTCCACATGGATTTTCAGGCCATGAAAGCTACTCATTCCGTCAGTTCCACTCCCTTATCACCTCAAATATCAAAAAACAATATTTGAAGGATTCCATTAAACATTCAAATAGATTATAATTACATCATATAAAAATTTAAATCCATAAAAATAATCAAATAAGGATCAAATTTAAACTTCAGTCCCAACATCCGATGGTAACTTGGGTTTTTTCATGAGCAGTAGTGATCAGGCACCAATCCATGATCTACTTGCAAAGCTCTGAAAATCATATCTCCCATCTACTAGACATACCAAATAACAAGGGATAGTTTTATGACCTAGGTAAACTTAGGAACCTGACTTTAATAAATAGTTTTTAAAAACCTTCCTGAGGAACCATGCATTAAGTGTCCTAATCTGGCCCATGATAAGGCTCAAGGGGTGTTCCTGATCACCATAGGACAGAATAAATTCCTGGGAATTAAATAATCACTATTTGGGAATGATTTCAACAAGAAAAATAGTTAAATCAGTAGTAAAAATTCCAATAATAAACCTACAATGACCTGTCCATAAGTTAGATGACCATGCCATAAATAGAAAAGTATAAATAAAACAATTACACAAACAAAAAAAGTAAATTTAATATGAAATAATACACTCAACTAACACTCAGTATATATCCCTTATAAATAAAGTATTACCACAAAGTCTCAATTAGATGAATTTGATTTATACACAATCACTTATTTCTACCCTTCATCCATCGAAAGAAATAAAAATCCCAACATGGATGATGCAATAAAAGAAACTAAAAAAAACTAACATACCTGAACCAAATAACCCCTATAACCCAAGGTCACTCTCTATCAAAACCAGAACATTAATCACTCTATGATAGATTAGGATCTGAACCTAAAACTCAAAATATATATATAGGTGTGATCTTAAAAATGACTAGTAGGCCACCACATGCCTTTCCAAAAGCATACCCTTTTATTAAATATCTATTATCATGATTTATTGAAAATACATAAATATAAAATATGTTTTTGAAAATTTTAAGAAACATATATATCCATTTTTATTATTAGTTTCTAAGATGGTTGGGAATTAATTCAAAGTACCAAATTGGGAGTTAACCAATCATTATCAATAGAACATGAAAGGAATAGAATTAAATTTAAAAGGGAAACATAAATCAAACATTATAATAACACTAATAGTGTGGAACTTAATGGGAGTGAAACATCACATAAAAAAGTAAATAGAATGATATTGTAATTATTTTAATCAAGAAAAAGTAAAATAAATAATAGAGAAATTAAATATTGTACCATTTAAACAAGAGTAAATAAGATAAACAACAACAGGAAACCCAACAAATCTAGGGTAGGGTAACTAAAATCCCCACACTCTTAGTGATCACACCATGGTTACAAAAATCAATTCTCGTGATCAGCCCATAACGTGCCCATATTATAATTAATGTTTTTAGTTAGTTTTGAAGCATAATCTTGCTAGAGAGGATAGTCTAAATCTATGCCACCTCCATATAGTTTACCTTCCCTAGTCATCCTACCTAGATACCCAAGGTTCCCATGTTCATTCCCATAATTAAAATATATGGTAGGTGTAGTAGAAAAACCAAAACTCAATCACATGGCCATGTAGGGAAAACATAAAACATATCCACAACTCCTAATACTACCAATGTGAATCCCCTTTATTAGATTCATACCAACATGCCAATCATATAAATACCAAGTCCAAAAAAATAAGATTTTTTTTCTGTATTCCATTATACTACCCCTAACATTACAAAAGGTTTTAGAATGTTCCAACAATACCAATACCATTACTTTTGAAATTAATTTAAATACTTGATCAAAACCATTATTAAACGATTTTTTTAATTCATAAGACTTACTTCCTACTGGGACTATATGAGATTACACACCCACACCCATATATTATCATATTGTATAAATTCACATGAAACCATGTGAATTTATACAATTACATATATATACACACTCATTCATATAAGCATAACCATTAGATACCTATAAATAATATTTATAATCTCACCTCTATTTTATTTGAAAACACTAACAAAAAATGTTAGGAATACTTTATTATATATACATATACTCTCATTTGAGTGGACATATTAACACATCATTGAGTGATTATGTGAAAGAGGGTATAAATATACCTATATATATATTTAATAATTAAAAATAAATGACATAAAATAATTTTAAATCTAATAACAATTAAATAAAAATGGAATAAATCATGTGAGATTAATTAAATTTATTTAAACATTCATAGAAAATTTATAAACAACTCATGAGATATTAAATTAACCAATTTCTCTTTAAAAATCACCTCGAATATTTTTTGGGGAAAATGCATAACATGTTTTCTATAGGTATAATCAATTAATGGTAGGATCCATAGAAATTAAAAATTAGAAAAATGTTCCTTCCTTGTAAAGTTTATAAGAATCCATAGTCAAATAATGAGTTATCAAGAATAATAATTTAAAATCCATGAAATCATGGGTTTTATAGTTAAAAGGATAATCATGGGAAAAAATTACCTTGAACTTGTAGACTTTAAAAAATAAGGATCAACTCCACCTTAATCAATCTAAAGGGACCCACGAAAATAGACAGTATCACCTAGGGGAAACAAAAATACACAAAAAATGGCCAAACCTACACCTAGAGTTTGGACCATAGATGATATACTATGGGGAAAGAAAGAGGATCCTAGAAAATGAAGGAAGAGGATAAAGGGGAAGAAAAACATACATTTGATGATTAGAAACCAAATCAAAATGAAATGTGACCATGATAGGTGGGGTCATAAGAGGAGAGGATTGTGCAGGGGATGCCTGGCTAGTGGGCGAGTCACATGAGAAAGGGGAGATGGATGAGTGAAGGAGGGGCTTTAGTTTAGGTATTTTTTTGTTAGTATTAAAGTAATCATCATCAAATAACAATCAAAATTATAATTATGATCATTATTACTATCATTTCATCTTTTTTAAAGGGAAAAGAAGAAAGGGGTTAAAATCCATTTTATAAATATTAATTTTCTAAATATAAGGAGATTTAAATGGTTTTGGCGCATAGTTTTCCAAAATTTTCTCTAACCATGCACATTACATTGGGCATAATAGGTACCCACATAGTTTGATCACAAATTTTATTAAACTATGTTCCAACCATATGAAACTAATTTTTTCAAAACAACAGATAGACACACATAGATTCTGCATGGTTTGTCTAGTTGTGCAGAAAAACCGTGCGACTAGAAAAATTGATTAAATTTTTAAAAATTAAAATACTATATCATGTGAAAAAAATATAACTATAGAAATCAAAAATAATAATTATTAATTGAGGTATCGGGCATGACATGTTAAAACCTTTAACTCATCCTTGGGATAACCCACCCACTATCAACATTCAACTAAGGAGAAAAACTTCTCCACCCTAGGATAACTATTCCAATATCAATCATCTAGTAGAAGAGAAAACCAAATCCAATCTTGGAAACCCACACCACTATAATAAGATGACATTACATACAAGTAATTACCACAAAACTAAAATAATACCCTTAATGAATCACTGATAAACAAATATGTCATCCCCATTTAAAAATAATACATTTCCTATTAAAGACACACTTTTTTTAAAAAAAAATTCTCTAAAATTATTTTCCAACTATATTAATATATTTTAACATTTCCGAGAAATATTACTAAAAATGGAATGAAACCTCTTTGAAACCATTTTAAATCTCATATTTTATAAATCACACCATTTTGAATGAATTTCAGGTTTTAAAACATATTGTGGTATATGTTTTTATAAAATCTTCAACCATAATACAATAGAACATCAATAAAAATAAAATAATTATATTAAATAATTCTATCAAAACTAATTTTCCAAAATAGTTTTAGAAAAAAATAAAACGCCACATGATTTTGACACAAATCCTTCAATATTAAAATTTAATTAACTTATACGACTAGATAATATTGGTAAAATAATTATAAAATAATTTATAATATTAATAAAGTTTCCCTTAGAATGATCTATTTAGGAAAAAAACCTATTTTTATGAACCATAAAATATTTTTTTGCAATTTTAGAAACCAAATTAGACCCACCATAGAAGGAAAATAATGTTTTCCTGACTGGGCCAAATAAGCCAAAACATCAAGGAAAATGTTTTTATATGAAAAATTTAAAGAACATATAATTCTTTGAAAACACCATGATTAAATTATTTTCATAAAATATCACCACTTTACACATTTATAAAACCAATTGAACCCATTTTTTTTTTATAAATACCCATTTCGTGCCTACTAAAATAATAAAATTTATATATAATTGGAATATCAAAAACTAATTTAATTTTTTAAATGAAACTCAAAAATATAATATTTCATCCCAAAATTCACACTTTCACTTTGAAAAGACTAAAAAAACTAGATTTTTGTTTCCAAAAACCACACATTTGTTAGAAATTTAGTTTCATATTTTGAAAACCAAGGAATCATTTTACTAAGTGAAAATGAAAGAATAATTTTTTTATAATATAATCAATAAAGTTAGGAAGATTGATTTAATAAAGTAGACATGTAAAATTGAAAAAATAATTCACTACCAAATGAACCTTTTAATTTTGGTTCTGAAATCATTTATTCAATTTAATATTGCTCAATTTATATAACTATTTAATAAATCCTCACATCAATTACTAGGAAATAATAAAAGTAGCCAGGATAACCTTTATTGGAATACAAAAATATATCAGAGAATTTAAAAAACTAATAACATAATATTATGTACACTTTTTATAGACGTTCCTACACCAAAAATTATTTTTACACTCTTTTCATAACACTATAATATGAAATATGGAAAAGAAAAAACCCTTTATTATATTAAAACCTAAAAATCAAGGGAATAAGATATCCCAATTTCTATCAAAACCCATCAATAATGACATAGAATAAAGATTATACAATGAAATACCTCTCATGTTACAACATGATAAATGAGACACAAATTCCATCTCAATCTGTAGTGGTCAAGACACCTAACCTAGGAAAAAATAAAATAAAAGAACTAATTCTGATTCAACAGACACATTAAATTGGAAAACCTCCTTAGAAACTCAAGATTCACTAAAAATATATTGATCATGAATTTTTATAAGAAACCAACCAATTCCTGAAACATCCTATCTTCACACATATGAAACATTTATAAAAAAGCATGATATCATTTATGAAATTCCAACTTAGTTTAGCTTCTCAAACCAAAACCCAAGATGAATGAGAATTCTAAAAGGCCCTTTGAGCCATCCCACATTATCTAAAGGGTAATTAAATAAAAATAAACACCAACATAAACTAGTGAAGATGCTATTAAAACCAAACTAACATGAAAATCAAATTGACATAAAAGGGTAAAAAACAGAATACCACGAATGAAAATACATAGAACACCACCAAATTGTTTTAATAATACAAAACCTGTACTTTACACTTACATCTTGATATAATAACCAAACCATAAAAAAATACATGTCCTCCACTAGTCTCCACTGTATTACCTTTATCATTCCATACAATCTCATGATGTTATGTCCTAATATCCTATAATTCAAATCAACATCATATTCATGGGAATTAAGATTCCCATGTAAGTGGTGAGTATAAAACCTAGTAAGATTTCCCAAATACCACCATGCACTCCATCTATGTAAAAATACAACAAGATACAATTTTTTTTGTTCAAAAAGCCTTTCCAAATTTTTTTTTATAAATATGAATGATATAATTAAATCATCAAAAAACTCATAATAAACCGAAACCATTGCAAAGACATAATAATAAACACACAAAATCATGCTTCTTTTTGATCAACAAAAACTCAAGGGACCCATTATAACATGATTAAAAAAAAATGGGTATAACTCTAGAGTATAAGACTACCCCAAAAACTGAAATCATAATTACTAAAAAAGTAACCACACCAAAGTGGGAGTTTACCACCTCACATTATCATTACAAAAAAGGTCCCCACAACCAAGTGGGTTTTTTCAAAACTCTTTTCTAATCCATAATCCTACACAAGTGAACAACATCAATCAATTTTGAAGTATAAAAAAACAATCTACCACTAACACAATTCCATAATTAAAAATTCCCACCAATTTTAGAACTCAATGAAAAATTAAAATAGAATAAACCTAGAGACTTAATTAAAAACCCCAAAATACCTCTATTGTGAAACTCAATGTACAAAACTAAATAACTACAACTGTGAAAGTCTATGAAAAACCTTAAATTATATCAAACATCAAATCCAATATAAAATATAAATTATATCAATAATGTTACTCAAAGTACTAACTAGAACCAAAACAGAAAATCTAATCTTTTAAGATGAATGATTTTCTATAATATCACACATGCACCAGGAAAATCCTCCTTTCTATTTTTCTAAAATAACCACAAAATCCACAAATTTATTTGGAACAATCATTCAATAACATAATTAAATCAGTTAAAATCTATAAAATAACTCAATTAAAACCCTCCATCCAAACTCATATGGTTTTCCAAAAAAATAGAGTGGGTGGTAATCCACCCACCCAACTCATGTAAGTGATGATGAAAAAGTGTAGAACCAAACCCAAGATACTAAACCCTCTTAGCCACATTAAACAACTGAAAAAAATCGCCGTAAATAAAACATGGTTTCACCATGACCCAATCAAACTCTGAAGTCAAAAAATCGATCCTGATAGAAATAAAAGATGAAAAAGACAGACTAACATACCTTTGATCTAACACCCAAACCTCACATGATTCAAGTTGGAATAGATTTGGATGGATAAATATTCCAAAAACAACCCTAATTACCCAAGGAAATACTTCTCGTATATTAGAGATAGAAGGGATCAAGTAAGATATTTAGGTTTTAAAATTTTATTTTTTAGACCTTTTTAATGGTTTTATATATTGACTACACAATCCTAAGAACCATACACCGACTACACAACTCCCCCTATATAACATCCCTGCATGCATGACCCAACCACATGATCCCATGGGTCATGCATGGGCAATACAATCCCCTATGTCTATGATTCCTAGGCTGCATTCTCCGATTATAAAATCACAAGGACTATGCACTGACCATGCATCCCCCTATAGACTCCCAAAATTCACCGCAATATTCCCCATACTTCTCCCAACAATTCCCCATTCTACCAAATGCTTCCAAAATGATTCAAAACACACCTCACCAAGAACAATTCTAATAAAAGCCAAATATATTCATTTTTTCCACCATAACCTTGGCCTTAAACTCAATATTAATTTTGTTCATTATAATTCAAGTGTTAATTCAGCTTACGAATTATTTCAAATTCTAAAATTGGAATAATAGCCAAATTTTCATCAACAAATTCTTCATCCATTATAATAAAAATAGTTCAACATATTTTCATTATAATAATATTTCCATTGTGATTTTTTAACTAAAATCATATTTATTAATTTGTTAAGGGATGACTCAATATTTTTAAAAAACATGGAAGATATAAAAGAGTGTACATATTAAGAGTTATGTAATTTATTATTAAACTCATAGTTTATGACTAATGGGCATATTTTTACATCATTTATGACATATAAATATATATTAGTAATTATATAAGCCTATTTATGCTTCTTTTTCCTCTTATAAGGTATATTCCCTTTACTCTTATATAATTTATTTGAATAGTGTATTATATAATTATAATTGAATCACAAGAATGTTGAGTTGAAATTTCCACTTTCAATGGTTTATAACCTTTTTTTTGAAAATAACAACACAATTTCTTAAATAATTTTTTTACTAACTTTATATTTCCTACTTTTTAGAGCTCATTTTTAGAATACATATTTTTTTACCTAATGTATACAACTTTGTTTATAATGAGATATTTTTTAATAAGATGATCTTTTCCAATTAGATGATCATAGTCAGCTGATATTTGTTAATCACACAATCATTAATTTTTGACGAATCTTTATCATCATACTAACATGTACATTTTATATTTTAGGGATGATTTCTTATTTCATAAAATAATGGTTTTATAATTTATAAAATTAAAAAGTATATCTAAGTCTCACAAGATGAAGTTCCACTTTTTTAACTAGAAAGACATTCATCAGAAAGATATAGACATACTATCAAGATAGAACATTTTATAAACTATCAAACAATGATTTTTAATTTATCAAACAATTAAAATCCATTCTATAAGATATTTTTTTACTAAATGATATGAAAGGGTTACAAAATTGTGATGAAGATAAAAAATGACTTTCAAAAGATGTCTACATAGAAAATTCCATGTGAATGAAGATTTTGTTTTCTCCATTGCAACTAACTATTATAATCATATAATATGAAAATTGGTGATTTTATTATAAATATATGTGTATTCAAGGAGGAAGGAAAATATAAATTTTTAACTTAATCATTATATAGATTCTTTTTTTCTTTTTATAAAATATTTTAAATAGTATGCTCATTGTAATATTATGAGAGTTGTTTATTTTAAGGAATATGTGATAAGATTATAAATTAATTAAATCATTTTATATGATTTAAATATTTATTTATGATCATGTTTGATTAAGGGCATGCATGGATAGAAATTATATTGTGTTAGATATTTATGATTGAATTATTCCAGGGATAGGAAGATAGAGTTATTCCAATATTTTTGATTAAAATATTTATTTATTTATGAATAAATAGATTTATGGTTCGGTTAAACCATTGATAACTTATTTAAAGTTTATTTACTTATTTTTCATTTAAGGTTAATATGTTGATATTATTTTATGAAGTTTCAGTAAGTTTTTTCTTGAGGAAATTATAATATTTTACTTTTCTTATTATTACATGTTTTATTACCACTATTCATATGTATGAAATGTCTAACTTTGCTAAAAAATTTCCTTATTACCATGTTTATAAAAATTATAAAAATAAATCCTATATGATAATAACGTTATATGTCAGATAAAAATACTGTCCGATCTTTATAAAATAGAGTTTATTGAAATTGTAAGTTTTATTTTATAAACTATAATTCGACCCATCTTATAATATATTGTATACTCCTATGATCCTATATTGAAATTAATGTCTTTTAAATTTCCATTTCACTCATGATCTTGATGGTCATTATCTACTCACATGAAAAAACATCCTAGATTTTCAAGTAATTACCAAGGTGTTTGTTTCCTATAATTATTTCATGTTGGAAATTATACTCTTACCTTATTATATTCCACAAAAGTTGTTTCTATATAATGCTAAACCATCATATTTTTTTGTATTTTATTTAGAAATATTATAATTTGATAACTCCTTCCAAGTCTTTATGAATCATGTCACTATCTCTTCATGTGTTGAATTTGTTTAAGAGATAAATTCCCAGTGATGGTTTGAATTTAGTATATCAAAGAAGAAATTGAATTTTCATTATGAATAATGTATATAATCTAAATTATATTTCACTGACCTTATAATGTAAACCAAATACTATGTAATAATTTACCCATACTTTTATCATAAATTTAGGAATTCACTTTCTATATCAAATTATTACTATTATGTAAAATATTTCTCAAGGAAAAAAACCTTAAAAACAATAAATTTTATGTTTTCTATCTCATATTTCTTCTTAAAGTTTTAAATCAATGATAAATATTTATAAACACCTCCCCTTAAATGATATGAATCCATGATAAGCTTATTTTATTTCAATAAATCCCAATATAATGAATATCTTCTCTACAAAATTTATTCAATTCAGTACCAATAATGGATTATTTTTTCTACTAAAAGATAGAGGTTACTACCTTTTGGAACAATAAAATTTTATTATACCTTATTGAGGGTAAATAATTTTTTATATATGGGAAAATTTATTTAACATAACCTAATTCAACTTCCTTGATAGAATGTTAATTTTCATAGCTTCAACACTAGTTTTATTGGTTTTATCCATCAAGAAATCCATATATTGATTACATATGTTGAGATGGTTTTTATTTATTATATTAGCTTATATTTATAAGTAATGGAATATTTTAATTATTTTATAAATATCATAATGAATTATAGATCATGATAAAAATTTATTATACATTTATTAAAAATCAATATCAAGTATTTTGTCAATTAAAGAATAAAAATATATAATTTATTAGAGAATTATCATAAAAACGTGTTGTCAATGTATGTTCTTCTATATTTTGTTCATAAGGTTTATAATAAACCTTCCATAATACTAACTATAACAACCTTGAATCTAATAACCCAAATTTTTTGGTAATTTATTATAATTGAAACAAAATATATAATATCATTATACATAGGATATAAAAGTTTAGTCATCTTAGGAGACTAGATATAGGCATGGACATTAAATTACATTACAAAAATAAGTATTTAATAAAAATACATGAAAAATAAATATTCATCTATGTTTAGACTAAGATCATGCATAATATTCATCAAGGATTTATAAGGAAATAAAGAAAATAATATAAAGGGTGAGCTCATATGCTCAATAAGTTATATTGTATAGTGTAAGATAACATGAAATAACTATGGAAAAAATAATAAGATGGCAATGAATAATCAAGAGATTTAAAATAAATGAATATATAAGTATAAAATATCTATGTATGACAAAAAATAGAAATAAGTAATCACATGGATGACAATAATAGACCTCCAAATGATGGAATGCATAATATCAGATATCATAGCAATATCTACAAATCCACATTTCATGAAATCATAAATTATGCATAAGTATGATATTATTACCCTATTATGGTTCGACTCATTATTCCTACTAAATCATTGAGGGGATATATTATTTTAGGCCTCACCTATCCATTAATAATTCCAATAAATTTGTTATATGAGAAGAATATGTAAAAAATATATATCATATTGTTCTAAAAGAAATATATTAAATAAATGTGGATAAGAAATTAATAATTATGTTTATAGAACTAAAATATATACACATTATCAATGTTTTCCAAATCAATTGAATAGAATGGATATAATAATTAATATTGACAAATCATATTATAATCTTATACGATATTTACAATATAATGGAGAGTACCTTTATCAAAGGAAATATAAGGGAGTAATATGGTAGGTTATGTTCATTAAATAAGGGAATCAATAAGAATTATTCATTGAATATAATAGTTTATTGTGGTAGGATATCAAAGTATTTTTTAAAATGTACTCAAATTTGTTTGGAGTATATAAACATATATTTGATAAGAATTAAAGACTTAAATTTCCTTTAAGGAAGAATTTTGAGCTTAGAAGATTTAACACTAAAGAATCACTAGTGATAGAATATGTTTCTTTTTCCACTAGATATCTGGTAGAGTTTGAACTAGATATATCAAAATAATAATTGCTTAAAAAAATTCTCAATATTATAATTAATATATCCATAATATAATAAATACAAAGAATACAAATGGATTTGGATAATTGAGTTTTTGGCTATGGAAATATTTTATCTTTATAAAACATTATAGAGGTGGTATAAAGAGAGGTAATGATAGTATCTCATTCATAGGGTAATTGTCTCCTAATAATTTTTCAACCAATAAAAATGCTTCAAAATGAAAAAATAGAAATATGGTTGTCATTTTAAAATGTATTATGAGAAATTTGAGAGACAAAAGTATAAATGTTAAATAAAGTAAATAAAATGTATTTATAATAAGTATGAATCCAATATGACCATATGATTAGTAACACCACCATTAGAATAGTAATATGAATATTAGAATTATAATTTAACCATTGGAAAGGAAAGATGAATTGTATGTAATATTTACCATGAATAAAAAAATTCAGTAAAAATATAATAATATCGTCAGATAAATTTTCAAATAATGAAACTCAAAGTACATATAAGTGTAGATATTCAACAAAGTATATTTCAACTTATTTTATAAAAAACCTTATTATTTTTGTTAATAATTAAATATTAATATTAAATAAATTAAAATACATTCGGATAAAATTATTTCCATTTATAATCAGAACATCAAAATTATCCATGACTGATTTTTTGATAATTTTCTGAATTGATAAAATTTTTAGATGAATATTACAAATATATTTCATTAAATACAACATGTTTTATAAAACAAAAATATATATTAATGACATATTAAATTATAAAATTGTTTTAATAACCGAAAATGTTTTGAATAAGATAAATAATTCATTTATAAATAATAAATGTAAATTTCAAACCTATAAAATAATATATAAATTCTAAAAAGAAAAATTATTTCATTTAAAAAATATTTTTCATATTTTCTCCCTTCAAATTTTTTAAACTAATAACTAAAGTGGTTTAAGGGATTAAAAGTCATAAAAACTTCTATTTTTAATTAAATTTTATTCATAGTCTCAAATAAGACCGTTATTGCGAGTCTTAGTCTTGAAATAATATTTTATTCATTATTATAACAAAAAATACCAATCCCCCTCAAGTATAAATACCATTGGAACCCATTGAAATTTACTTCCCAAATCCGTTTAATTACCTAATATTTTCTTAAATATCTTATATTGAACCTTCTATTACTCAGAGAGATGTTCTGGCCTCATCCAACTCCTAGCCTCTAGGGCATTAGGGCCTTAGCAAAAAATAAACTTCAAGGACAAGGTAACCTTCTATTATTTTCTTTTCATATTTAATTATTTTATTTCTCTAATACCATTCCCAATTTTTATCCAATCACATCATATAGTTTAATAGTTTATTAAAATTACATTAATGATATTTATTTATTATTTAAAAATTATAATAAATATATTTATATATAATATCCCACTCTCCTTATTTAACAATGTTTCACTGATTTTTATTTTACCCTATTTTGAGTAAATTTGAAATTCTATATATATTATCGCATTCATAGATGGAAAGTATAACTTATACATAAATTGAAATTTTTCATTCATATATTTTTACCATTTTGGAAGAAATTTTACTAATTAATAAATAATAATGAATTGAAGCTTTATGAACGAAAAAAGATTGACCCCAAACCAAATACCTTAGGTATCCAATGACAATTATTGAGAGTTTTTTCTCGATCATCAAAAGATGAGATCTAGTTTTGGGAATCCAGTATAAATCAACTGGTAATTTTTCCCCATAAAATAGTAGATGAATAAATACACACATCATGAATAAAATAAAAACCATTAGTAGAAAGAAACCTACTAGACATATATCCATTTGAGCTCATTGGTCACCCTCAACCATAAGATTAATATTTCTCCACGAGCAAGTCTTAACAAGAACATGATCCTTCCAAACAACTAGCTTTTACCAATATTGATAAGAACAAGTAGGTTGTGAGCGTAAAATAACTAAATAATTAAGAAAAAAATAATTAATACATATCCTTTATTGAAATATTCTAAAAATTATTGTTTGAAAATATAGATAGAAATTTGAATATTTATTATTCAATGAACTAAACACATATTTCCATAAATTCCCTCTTGAAAAAAACATGTCTTTCGATTTTATAACAAATTTGAATTTCAATCCTAGTTTGAAAACCAATTCCATGAACAAAATACGACCCATGTAAATGAATAAGAAAAATGAAAAAGAATAACTAAGTATAGATAGTTAGGTATACAAAAAATATAGATATAATGGAAAAAACAAGTTTAAGAAGATATATATATAAATAAAACAAGGATCTAAAGTCTAAGAATTTAATATAAGAACATATTGAATTTATTCATGGAAATTTTCTAAACATAACGAGAGGAAATCATTGACATAATTGGTTTAGACCCATTTATTATTGTATGATGCAATTCCTAGTTAATAACTAACCTAGTCACTCTACCTAGCCTCACCAGGGGAATAACCCACATGGTTTATCACACTATTCAAGGAGATCTGGTCTGTCTAATCAAGACATAGATATCAACCATCAAATGAACCTCTAGAAGAAATAAAAAAATACCATGATAATAGTATAAGGAGAAAGTGAGGTGGTCATCACATGTTTGGAATTAAATATAACCCACGGATTCCACCATACAGGCCTTTCCCCCTCCCTAACACCGGTTATATGATGACCCTCCTCAAAGAAGGAAAACTATATGGGTTCCCATAACACAAAAAATATTTCACAATTTATAACATATCCTAAACATAATTATAGTATAAAACCAATTTCTAAAATTATCCCAATGTACCTACCATGGCTTAATATTTGAGAACCAAAATAATTTTCAAGGAAAAAACATTTCATTCCAAATCAATTTCCAATTCCAGGGAAACATTAATTATGCTCAGAATATTCCAAATAGTCAAAGACATAGAATGAGTACTTGAAAAAATACATTTTAATTTACTTGGAATCCAATAATAAACCTGGATAACATCTGTAATTTTTGGAAAACTATTTGAGACAAACATGGTTTTTGGAAAACTGGAATTCAATGGAATAAACAATTTATATACATGTGTACCTCTATTTGAACACCCCATATGTATATGGAGTTACACCAATCCCACAAACACATATATAGTAATCCATGTAAATTCCATATGTTCATTTTATAGGATTACATGATACATCATAATAAAACACAAAGAGAATCACATCAAAGTACAAAGGTTCTCACATTAGAAACAAACCACAAAGGCTAACCAAAACCAACAAAAATCCCCAACCCACTTATGACCTAATTTACCAAATATAAACTAGGTCAAAATATTATTTCAAAATACCCAATACCATTTATAAATGCTAATTTTAATTTTTCTGAACACATTCCATACATATACATTCGATACATATATGCATAATTATAGAATTCCTTTGAAAATCCCTTTTTAACTAATTACCGATATTTAATGGAATAATAATCATATCTAAACTTGACATGCATGAAGAGAAATAATCAAAATTAATTTTGAAAGTTCAAACTTTTAAATACATTCTTAATAATGTAAATAGGCGTAAACACCTTCCTCAATGAAGTGTGAATGCAATGAAACTCAAGGAGAATGAAGAAGAAGGACCTATTCGAAAACATCAAAACCTAAAAGGAAAATAATAAATGAACATAAGACAAACAACACAATAGGTTTCATCCAAGAATGATCCAAGCTAAGAATGGATAAGAAATTGGAGGGGAAGGAGAGGGAAGAAGAAAATACCCAAATATTCCATGAAACATTCCTAAAAACAAAGGAAAATCATCAAGTGAGTAATATTAACCTAGGTAAAAGGGTTTTGGATCACTATAGAGAATCTAGGTTTAATAGGAGAGGAGAAGGGTTGAATTAGTGTTAAAACATAAGAGAATAAAATAGGTAAATGCAAGTTTTTAAGAACCATGGAAATTTTCATGGTTAAGATGCTTGGTTTACCAAACCATGTACCAACCAAGAAAAAACTACTAAGAAGAAAACTACCCTAGAATAGATTAGCTTTAATATTTGAGAACCAATGCATCAACCAAGTAGGAAAACTATATCAAAATGATATATTACCTTGCACTATTGTCACATATTTTCCTCTAACCACATGCAAGCTGTGCACTAGGTCTTAGACACCATAAGATCTCCAAAAAATTACTTATTTGTCTCAAATATTTTGGTCCAAACCATTCAAATACCATTAAATAAAAATATTTGAAGGGGAAAATGAACTAGAAAATACCTTTCCAACACCCAACCACATAGTTTCTCTTTAAACCATGCACACTAACCATGAACAGGTCCAAAAAGACTTAAACACAAAAAAATCAAAAAAATCCATTGAGTACAGAACCAAAAAACAGACGAAAATATATATAAATAAAATAATAAATCAATAAAATAAAAAAAAAGTTTGGGGTGTGAAAATTATCCCCAATAAAAACAATTTATAACCCTATAAATTCACAAAATTCAACCAAGGAACAAAAACTAGGATTATCAACACAAAAGATGAGCATCTGAAATGAAATATCCAAAACAAATACCTAAACTGAATTAATACAAAAAAACCATATATAAGGGTGTGTCCTTTCAACTCTATAATTCACACTTGACTATCTTCAGAGGAATCCACAACAGATATCTATGGTCGGTCTCCCCAAAATTTAAGAAAACCATGAGCACACAGACACTAACATTGAACCTACAACATGATGGGGAACCTAAAGAAAGAATCTGAAATTAAACATATAACCAAACCGTGATTCATAATTTCCATAAGACACAACCATATCTAAACAAAATCCACCTAAAACTAAAATTCATCCACAAGAAGGTGAACTATACAAATTTTCACATCCATGAGGCATGAGTATAATGTTTTTAAGGAACAATCCTACCGAGATATTTTAAATAAGAATAATTTCAAAAAGATCTACAACTGGAAAATTTATACCATTCCCACTCTCACATTAGAGACAAAAGTTGGGCTAGTAACCCCCCACACCTACAAATTCTGGACCGCAACAAAAAATTTACTATAGGGCCTATGGCTAGAGCCATGGGGCATTGAGGGATTTTTTACCCCATAGTATGGAGATGACAACCTATGATTGGGACTTCCTCTTTTAGTGATGAAACTTAAAAAAATGTTTATATGAGCCAAATAGCCACATTGTCGATAAGAATTCAAATGATAACAAAAATATGGATTCAAATACCCAAACAGACCACATTAGAGGCATATGAGTAGGTGGATCGATGAACCAGAGGAAAGAACTAATTAAGGATACTCCCTAGTAATTAATTACTCTAGTTCACAAATTTCACCCTATAGTGAACCTTTATGATCATGAAGGGAATCCAAATTACCATATTATATAGATTACCCTTCGGGAAACAGTTTCCCTAAAAATACCTCATACAGTAGCTTCACAAGTAAAACATCTATAGATGATAGAACACGATCCTTATTATCTATATAGAGACTGCTTAAAAATAGTGGATTATTCATCGGATTCATTGATTATATCTTCAGGAAAAAAGAAACCATCTATTTGATATGGTTAATATAGGGCTTCACCATCTATTGACCTTACTGAACACCCAAGATATCAACTACTTTATTTACCTCTACATACTTAGGTACAAACCATGGGATAATAGTGGTCTCAAAAACATCCCATGAAATCCAGACTTGTAATGATGATGGGATGATCTCCTTCAACCAATCCAAACTCTATCCCTTAAATGAACCTAGGATACCTCGCACTATCACAACCTTAGGAGTTGTTAAGGACCTAAAAACACTTTGGACTTTCTCAATCCATTATGTAGCCTCTATAGGACCTCAATCAACATAAAAATAAGAAATTAATTGGGGGATCATAATTATTCCACTCTATTACGACTCTAGGTAGGGGAAATGGCTGGAAGTGACTCACTATAAACCATTGGGAACTTTTAGGGTTGCATACTCTATATTACAAAAAAAGAAAAAATGAATCAATATCAAACCAAAATTCATCAAAACTAATATCCCAAACCGAAACACCAAGCTTATAAACCAAGAATCACAAAAAATAAATCAAATAACCTCTTTAAAAGAAAATGTTTTATATTCTAAACTCAAAATCATTTTATTACTAGGCCACATTCAAAATTCAAAAACCCATTTCTAAATCCAACTGATACACTGAAGAACAATTTTAAAATAGATCTATGTCATAAAATATTTTTTTTTTCAAAAATCATTTTACTACACCCAAAAAAATCATCTAAATTTATTTTCATTAAAAATAAACTCACACCAACCAAAATCTAGGCAAATCATCACCCACAAAAAACCTAAAATAGGGAACTAGTGGTCATGAATAACATAGCCACATAGTTTTTCATACCATACCCTGATCATGCACCAACCATTAGAAGTGTTTAAACTGTGAACTCGGGATGCACATGGTTCGCTATGCCATGCATGATCACTATGTAACACCTGATCACTTCTATTTTCATACCCCAACATGAACAAACTCATCAAACCGAATAAGCACCAATAACATAAACTAAAAAAAAATTAAAGACTCAGGCCCAAACTATCCCTTATAACTTGAGGCATGGATTGACTAATAGTTCACCACACTCTCCCTGTACCTACCTCTTGATTTCTGACAATCCCTTCTCCATTATACCAAACACGTCAAATAATAAAGCAATCCTCACAAACCATGTTTTCATGATCCAACCCAATTAAACCATGAAATGGTCACATAATCTAGCGTTACATAAGTCCCAAGAAGAATTTCTAATCCTCCTAGGCTTGAAACCTGTACCAAGAATCAATAATAACTTAATTAGGAACAATTTATTTCAATGAAAAATCAAATGAATAAAAATTAATAGAAAGAATAAAATAAACACTGGTAGTGGAAAGAAATAAACTAAACATACCTATATACAATATCATGGTTCAACCCCAACCACGGAACTAAGGTTCCTCCATGAGCGAGTCTGAACAAGAAACTAAACCTATAAAATAGATTAGGTCTATTGACATTGAGATACATAAGTTGGGTGTGGGCATAAAACGACTTAGTAGGTAAGCACCACAAAATCCATACATGTCCTTTATAAATAATTCCATAAATTCTAGTTTGAAAATATTGAGAGTGGATAGGGTTTTTTGTTATTTAAATAACCAAACATATATGTATAGAAATTACCTTTAAAAAAAACGTATTTCCATTTTAAATAGATTCCCATTTAAAAACCTCTTTGAAAACCAATTCCCAGAAGAAAATACAACTAAAATAAATGAATAAGAAAAAATGAAATCAAAACTACTTAAAAAATAAAAGGTTATAAATAAATCTAGAAATAAAGGAAACAATGTAAGTAAAATCAAACGTATATATAAATCAAAATATTATCTAATTTTCTACAAAGTAATACATGAATATACATAATGTAATCCTAGGAATTTCTATAACCATATTAAGAGTTAATTTTTTAGGTACTTGGTTTGGACACATATTTTGATTTATGATACAATAAATTGTCAATAACCTACTTCACTGCTCTAACAATCCTCCCCAATAGAATAACTCACATGGCATGTCACACTATTCAATAGATGTAGTCTATCTAATCAATAGATAAATAAAAACTTTCACACAATCCTCTAGACGACATCCAATAATACCATGATAATAGTGTAAATGGAAAGTGAGGAGGTCATCACACTCTTGGTATTATATATAAAACACATATTCCACCATTTATTCCTTTCCCACTCCTTAACACCATCTTTGCAAAGACCCTCTACAAAGGAGGCAAACCCTCGGGGTTCCCATCACATAAAAAATCTTTCACAAGTACCAACCATTCCTACACATCATGATATTTTGAAAATAATTTATAAAATCATTACAAAGTAACAATAAGGTATTAATATCTGAAAACTAAATCCATTTTTAAAGAAAGCACCTTTATTTCCAAATCCATCTCCAAACCAGTAGAAAAAATTAATCATACTCAGAAGGTCCCAAATAATCCAATCTTTAGAAATTCTAGATTTAAAAAATATTTTTAGTCACTTGGAATCCAAAAAGTCATTTAGAAACTATTTGTATGTTTTGGAAATTCATTTAAGAAAAAAAATGTTTTCTAAAACTAACATTCAATGGAATATTCCATTTATATACATTTGTAGCTTTATTTTCACACCCCATGCACATATGGAGTTACATAGACCTCCCCTAAATATATATGTACATACATGTAAATTAATAATTCTCATTTAAATTGAATAAAGTATATCATAATGAAATAAAAATATCATCTCACCCAAGTACTATATTTCTCACAAAGGCAAAAAACCAAAAAGGGGCACACAACCCCTAAAAAAGAACCATTCCACTTATAAACCATGTTACCAAAGATCAACCAAGGAAAAAACCATGTAAAAATACCCAACACCATTTTAATGGACAATTTTCATTAAATCGAATAGAATTCATACATATACATTTGATACATAAAAAAACTATAGAAATTATTTGAAAACCCCATTTTCAACAAATTAACAACATCTAAAGACATAATAAATAATATCAATACATCAAAAGCATGAGGAAAAAAATTTGACGTTAACTTGGAAAGATAAAGTATTAAAAGAAATGATTCATAAAGGAAATGGATGTAAACACTTACCTCAATGATGTGTTAATGTGGAAAAACTAAGGGAGAAGGAAAAATAAGGTCCTAGGAGAAAACCACACACCCTAACATCAAATGAATCAAAAATATAATCTGAAACTCACACGAATATTCTTAAAATAAGGTTCTAAGTTAAGAATGAAGATGAAATAATATGGTAATATGATATAAAAGAGTTAAATACCCTAAAATCCCAAGAAACCTACCTAAAACCCAAGGAGAAGCATCAAGGGAGGAAGATGTGCCAAAGTAAAAGAGGTTGGGGATCCCCATAGAGTTCCTAGGTAAAATATAAGGGGAGGAAGGGTCAAATTAGGGTTAAAACATAAGATGTGTAAAGGTTAAAATTTCAGTTTTTAAGAACCTAGGAATGTAAAATGTTTAGGTAGTACAATTTACCAAACCTTGTGCCAACCGTGCACACCCTAATTGAAAAAGACCCTCACATAGGCTAGATTAATAATTTAAGAAACCATGTTCTAACCCTGAAAGACATCTCTTTCAAAATGATAGATCCCCTCACACACTTTCTACATGGTTTCCTCTAACCATGCACATATCATGGGATAGTTCTTGGACACCCCAAGAAGGCTGCACAGCTACGCCATTGTCTCACATGGTTTGTTCTAAAACATGCAATGACTATGCCCTAAAAACCATGAAATAATAAAATGAAATGGAAACACAGTTTTCATCCACCATCCTCATGGTTTCTCCCCAATACTTAAACACTAACTATGTATAATGCCAAAAACTAACCAAAATACCCAAAAATCAAAAAAAGGGAACTAAACCCAAAAATAAACAAAAATATCATTAAATAAAAAATAATTAAATAAGAGAAAAATAAATCTAGAGGTGTGAAAAAAACTATAAAATAAAAAAATCTAGATAATTCAAACAAGTACATCATTACACCATTTTATCTCTAGTTGAAAGTTAATAAATAAATATTAATTATTATAATTGATCAATAATAATAGAAATAAATGAAATATGCTTCAATATCATTGTTTTCATAATCATAGGTTGGTTACATGGAATAGTAAATATGAAGAACCAAATGGTACCTAAGATGAGGGAATTTTATCTCAATCTAATCTTTTGGATTATGTCTCCACTTTTTGTTCAAATCTATTTTATGATGAGTATATACTATTATAATAATTTTTTATTATATAATTTATCTTAATTTTTTTATATTCTCTTGTATCTTACACTTTTTATATTGATTGACAGATTCTTCTAATGTAACAAATTTCATAAGGGGACACTCAAAGTCGACTTTCTTGTTTTGTGTTTATCCCCTATTTCTCTCTCTTTTACCTTATAATTATTATAAATATTAACTAAATCTCATCTAAATGTCACGGGTATTAATATCCAATGATGAATAATATCTTACTCAAATTAATGAGAGATAGAAAGTAAAATCCTTTATGATATGGAAATTTTAAGAGAATATATTTATTTTTTTCACAAATCATTTCATGATCTTCGCCCATATAATATTTGGGAAAACCAATAACAAAAATCACCAAATGATAAACCACCATAAACTTCAAGTGGAAAAAATATCCAGAACTTCTTAGACTTGAAGTTACCCCTCATACCAAGGTATGTAAGCATAGGAAGGAAATCCCCACCCAAAAACACTACAGTAGAATTCCACTCTTTTTAATGTAAAACGAACACAAAAACATTCAAACAAAATAATCAAATAAAAATTAAATGAATCAAATGACAATAATAAATTATGTGGTTCAGATGTTAGTCCTAAATCCACATGAGAATATTTCAACATTCATTTCTCAGAATTTATAATATTAAAATCACAACAAGAAAATAATATCAAATTTTAGATTATCACATGTAAATCAAATGACATGTGTACAAGTGATCCCTTATCACCTTTATAACAGGTCCATCTAGTCAAACTATTCTACCGCCTATTGAAATTTATGGGGGACCCAAAATTGGTAATAATAATATCTAACTAACTATGGATACCTTCACCCATACCTCAAACTTTTGTGAACTAATAACGTTTATCATACATGAAATTTATAAAATACCTAACATAATTCATTTTCTACAAAACATCCCTGAAAAAACATACATAATCCCAAAAAATATTTTTTATGCTATAAGTTCCACTAAGAAATCATCTGGATAATTTCAATTGAAACATGAGACTCTCAAACAAAAAATTATAAACCACTACCTCTGATGGACTTCTATTAACACGAGTCATCATCAGGAAGAACCTTAGGTTTTAGAGTTTCTCCTTCTATACATTGTTAATGATATCCTTATACAAACTTCACATTTCCAAAAAATCATCCATGTGAAGAATTATTACAAGTAAACACCACGACCACCCAAACATAGGGAAAAAAATCATGAAATATTCCAAAATAATATACATTTCCACCATTAGACCTTCTAGTAACCCTAGTCCCACTGAGGCATAATGAAACCACAATCTCTCCTAGGATAAAAAAGTGGTAAAAATCTATATTTGTTTTTTAATTTCATCGAACTTCAACTTCTCGATGTTTTATCTTCCTATATCTTCTTGATAAAATGTTATTTCAACTCAAGGGGTTTTATCCATGAGTAGAAAACCATACTATTAGCCAAATAAATTTTACTCTGGATATCATAGAAGATACACCAACATTCATAACCCCTTCTAGGTTCTTCCAATAAACACTTAATCCATATCAGTTATTTCCTCTCTTCTATGGTGACCACATTTTTATATTTTGTTGTGGATAGTGATACCACTAGCTATGAACTTTATATCCATATTATATATGTTCCATTGATGTTAAACAAAAAACTTATGGCACACCTTCATATTTTCATATCTCCCAAGAAGTAGAAATCCATATAAACCTACAAGAAATACACTTTTCTAAAGCACTACCATATATCATCCAAGCCTTTAAGATTCTATAGAATCAACTTTAATACTTCCAAGTGTTCCTTCCCAATATTCTCCATAAACCAGAATACAAATCCCACTTTAAATTAAATTTATTTCCTCATACATAAAATGGAGTATATCAAACTTTATACTATAGATAATTTAAACTATCTAACAAATAAGATTCAAAATGGTTTAAATATTTTCACTATATGTCTCTCGGTGAACTTAAAAATGTAATTATTTTAAGACAAAACCAAAGGCCAAGTATTATTATCTCTTTTAATGATTATTCCAAATATTTTATTAGATTTACTAAGATCTTTCATCTAGAACCTTCCAGAAAAATCACAATTCAACTCTAAAATATTTTTAATGTATGGAATGATTAAGGGCATGTCATCCATGTAAAAAAGAATTATCACAAACATTTTATCCTTGAACACATTCCAATAGATATAGTAACATGATTTTTTAGTTAAATTATTTATCAACCATGAATGAATTGAACTTATGGTTCCATTAACTTGGTTCTTATTTTAAGATTTAAAGACTCCTCAAAATATTACACACCAAGATTCTATTTTGTTTGTCCATGAATCCATTTGTTTTATTCACATAGATCATATCCTCCAAATCAATATAAGGGAATATTATTTTCACATTCCTCAATTCCTAACGTAATCTTCTGAAAGATAATTTTATCATCAATTTCTAAAAGGTTGTATGTTTTTACAATAGGTGATAAAATTTTAGAGAAGTCCACTCCTTTTTTCTAAAACCATTTCCTAACTAACCTATCCATTTACTTCTTACTTCCAACAAATTATTATTTCAACTAGAAGACCCATTTATTATTCAATCATTTCTTTAGTGATAATAATTACATTAACTCATAGGTTCTATTTACATCTAATAAATCCATATCATCATTCAAAGATAACTTCCAATTTCTAGAATCATTGAGACTATATGATTCTTATAGGAACTTTGGGTCTGTTACATACATAAGAAGAAAGTAATGAAAATTAATTTGAACCTCTAAATAGATAACATGATTTTATTATACCTTCACAATTCAACCTATAAGTTCTAATATTTCTAGATGTATATCTATAAAAAATTCACCTTATGAAACTATGACTTAGTATTTTTTTTGTCCTTGAACATTCAAGAATATCTTTCACTATCCTTACTAATTTATCTAGAGTTTTTATTCTCTATAAAATTTATGTAACTTATATCCTTCATGAAAATCCACTAAAATCAACCTGGATTTGGTTAGTTTATTATTTATTCTCAATTCCTCCTTCCACCAAGTTTTGTTCTTTCAATAAGACCTTCTCATTGAAGTGAAAAACTCATATTATAGTTTATTTTTTCTCTTGATCTTATCCCAAATACATAAACCAATGTTTTTGTTATCATATTCCTATAAGAAACATGTTTGGGACATATCTTCAAGTTTATTTTGATCCACCACATCAATATGTACACAGGCTTGACTTATTAAATCTTTCGAGTGAGTAATTTTTATTATTTTTCTTGACAAAAACTTATTTGGAATATCCCTGTTCAATACTGGAAAATTAATTCTTTTTATATGTTATGTTTCAAAATTTATTATTGCTAACCAATTTTCCTTAAAAAGTTTCGAATATAATCTCATTCTCTAAGCCTTATTAATGTATAATTTATTCATGCAACCATTTAATTCATTTCGATTTAGTGTTTCGGGAAGAGTTTTCTTGAACCTGATTTATTTTCTCTAGATAACCTTTACAATTCCCTAATTCAATACTCCCCACTATTTTATAAGCTAATGATCTTAGATTACTTCATAACTTTTTTATACCATACTCCTCTATCAATTAAACTCTTCAAACAAATTAAATTTATTTGTAATGAAGTAAACCTATAATATCCTTGTAGAATATCCAAGGAATGTAATGAAGTCCATTGACCCATTTTGACAACAAACTATTATAGGCCCTTAAAAATCCATGTGAATGAGATCTGTCTTTTGATATTTAGTTGTCTTTATATTTATATTTAATGAAAAATGTCTCTGCATTCTTAGTATAAAAATATCTTAAATTGAAAACTATATATGTTCAAGTTTCAGTATACCCTTAGTTACCATGACTCACCATTTCATATTAATAAGACTCCCAAGGTGATAGTTATACAACTCTGAATTTTTGAAAGTTTTCATTATAGGTTTTTTTTCAATATGATCTTCTCGTAAGATACATAGTACAATATTTTAAACCTTTAAACATAACCATAAAACCTTGATTAATCTTTCATAATCCATTGAGATGATAATTTTGAAACAAGATTCATCTAACTGACCAACATAAATTAGATTCTTCTATAAACCAGGTTTGTTTCAAACTCTATATTACTCCAAGGAGCATCTATTTTCATTAAAAATTCAATGTCAACCTTACCCATGATCTTGATAGATTTATCATTGACTCAGTGAAATGTTTTGAACCTCTAATATTTATAATTTTCTATACATTTCATCTCATTCATATATTCGAATGAAGCCATAAAATCAATAATCCGTGATTCTAAAAAATATTAACTCTTAGAACTAAATTGTTTTCACCAATAGATATGAAAATTAGGAATATGAACTTATAAAATCTGTACTTCTATAGTTCTCCCTATAATACTTGAAAAATTTATCCAAGATTCTGTTCTTCTAATAGTTCCAACATAATGGTCTGGGCCTGGCCCATTTACATACACTTTTCTCCCTTTATCTATATTTTTATTTCTTCTGGTCATTTTATTGAAGATAAATACCTCAAACTTCCATTTTGTGTGTTCTTTTGATAGGTTCATGGACTTCTTTTAGTCAAAAAAATTTATTAAAAATGATTATAATCACATATTCAAAATTAAGGTCATTATTCCCAGGAGAGTTACTTACAAAACATACCATCGTGTCCCATCATTTAGGATGTGATGAAAATAGAAATAATGCCTTCATATCTTTTGCAAACCTTATTATAAAAAATTCATATTAACTTTGAATAATTTTAAATTCATTAAAATTATCCTCTATTGGACTTCCATCATATTTACTGATGTTGAATAATCTCTAAATCATGATCACTATTTTCATAGATTTTATCTTCTCATACATTTCTGTCAGAGCATTCACCAGCTCTACTATGGTCTGTACTTCTCTTGTTTTGTAAACTAAATTATAATCCATTGGAATATGAATCAGTATAATTATATTCATGTCCATATTTTCCTATTATATTTTCCCTATTAATTCTTTAATGAATCACATAAATATAACCTTATGATCCTTCTAAAATATACAATATTTTATTTTCATACTACAGAATTTAAAGTATAACCCATTGTATTTTTCTACTAAGACCTTACCATCTTATGATATAAAACCATTCAAAAAATATTACAGTCCCATAAAATTGAAAAGATAAAGGTGATAAACATTATCAAAGAGTATACTACTGATTGTTTTTTGAACATTTCTCAACCACAAGATCACATACCACTGGTTGGGGTAATCCTATAACACAAATAACCTAAAGTTAAACCACTAGATTCTTCATGCGCAAAACAAATTTAAAGAACTTACAAGAAATATATGTTACCACTTGAACCAATATACAAGAACATAAGAAGAAAAATCATATCCTAAAAACCAAACAAGGAAAAATCTGTTTTCATACTCAAAAAATTCAAATAACTTCAAAAAAAACATTCAGATGGAAATTAAATCAATAAAAATACAACTAGTAATTAAGTGGGTTAGATGTTTGTCCTACATCAATGAGTGAACATTACAACTCTATTTTCAGAAAAGTTATGAGATCTCAATCAAAATTGAAATAAATATACAATATTATATCATCATAAGCATTTCTACAATCATTAATACAAAGGGTCTCACTCCACCTTTATTGTGGGGGATATATAATCAATCTATTCCAATAATGTGTATTATTTATGGATAACACACCATTAGTCAAAGAACCATTTAATTACCTATAGATTCCTTCACACTAAATTATAACTTCTTGTTAACTAATAAATTTAAGCATACATAATATATAAAATACATTATATATTTCCTATACTATAAATTTTTTGATAATTACATTTCATTCATACATTTCTAGTATATAAAATTATAATTTTTTTAAAATTAATTTATTGTTATTGGTGTTTTTAATGATTTATTAATCTATGGTATGATACAATGATTGTTCTAAAATTAGTAATAAGAGATAAATATATTAGTATTTTAATTGGTAAGATACTTTACATGACATGCGTTATCCATTGGATGTTCTTAAGGTTTGAAACTAAAGAAAAAGGATGAAACACATCATGAAACACTAGAAAACGGACATTAAAGTCATGGATAGTATTATTGATTTAACAAGAACACATGATATAATGGAAGACATGAGATAACTAACCAGGGATGAAAAAAATGATGTTTCATAATATGATACTATATGTCACTCCATGAACTATGCTAGAGATTCCCAAAAAGATCCAAAGATGCTCAAAATTTGATGGGGACCTAAGGAAAAAATTATTCCTCCCTTTTAAAATGTAAAAAGTGACTCTCACCTTATTTAATGATTTGTAGAGTGAAATCATGCTCGGAATTCAATTCTTTACAAGACTTTACAGAAATAGAAGGAAAATCCAAGCCTTTTCATGCCTTGTATTCCATTCACCAAGTGAGTTCTGGAAGAAAATATATTTTAGATATGAAACACTACACTATTCATGTCTTGAACTCCATTCATGATGTGAACCTGAAATCAAAAGTAGTGTTTAGTGTCCACATATAATGGTATTTTTATGAAATCCTATTTATTCATTCAAAGCATTTTCATAAGGGATATACCCTGAGAGATAGATAATGGATATGGTGAAACAACCAGGGTGAATAACCTAGGAGCCCGCTGTTACCATAATTATTCCTCACCCATTATCCATATATTCATCCCCCTCATGATTAACATGAGAATTTAGCTAATTACTTTTGAGTGATAATATCGTAGGTGTTGTGTTTATTATGGATTAAATTCCATTTTGATTAATGTTTGGGTTTTTTCATATTCTTTATAAATTTATAATCTATTTTTTTTCATTACATGACCATTGTGTTGAGAACTAAGGAGTATCATATATATGCATAAAACAATTACATTTTCTTATGTATTACCATTAATAAATATAGAGTGGTTATGTTTAAATAATATGTTCAATCACTTAATTTTATGATGAAACTAAGTAGTTATCCATACAAACATGGATATCATTGAATTAGGTGAGGTAATCATACCAAGGATCCCATTAGAATTAATTATGATAGAAAATTTTAATGAACACATAATTCCTTTCATCACAAGAACTAAAACATGAAAATCACTAAAACTCTCATAGTTATCAAATTGATTTCATAACTAAATATGTTTACTTATTTCTCTCTGAAGAAACAAATTAAATCAATAACCTTCTAATTCGTTTTATGAATTTCTAATCATACTTGTGGGTTCGACACACAAAATTTCTAATTACTGCACATAAATCTTTTTTGTGTTTTATAAATTTTTTATTTTCTCTATAGGAAATTAATTATTTCCTTTGAGGTATAAACTTTTGGGCATCATTTTCGAGGATGGTTTCTAGTATGTTTAGGTTAATTAGGAATAGTCATAGTTGTCTTTATTTTTATTTATAGTTTTATAATAGTTTGTTTCATGCTATGTTTTGAATTCATAATTCTATGCATGACTACTCTAATCATGGGAAATAAAAAGTGGAAAATATTTTATAAGACTCAGAGTTGTAAAATGAAATTCTCAAGTATAATAAAGACAAATAAGTAGGAATGAATGAACATAAATGAAACATCATGGCTAGAGAAGTGACGTGTCAGACACTGAAGATGTATATTATCATAGAATATAGAAGGCCCTTAGGATTATGAGTTCAACCTAATATTCTAGTATCTAAGATCATTTCGATTTAGTTTGAGATAAATCCATCTATTATTCAAATTATATCAAACTCAATCAAAATTTCTAGGATGCAACATGAGTATCCAAAGGCTCATACAATGATTTTCCATAACCTATGTGACACTTTTAAATTAAATTAATTCTCAAATGATACTATAAGGAGGATTTTATTTATATTTTCACTAAAATAAAAAGATATAGACTAGATTCAAAATCTATCATATCATTCCTTTAATACATGGGATGAGTTGGTGAGAATATTTATTACCTGATTCTTTTAACCATCAATATCCATGAATATTATGGTATAAATTTTATGTTTTAATAAATTTGTTGATGAATCAATATATATATGTTAGGAAATATTTATGGATTTAACTTTATAGAAATTTGGTTATTAATTTAATTTTTTATAAGGGTCCATTGTATTAAAATAGGATTATCTTTGAAGATAGAGTGGGAGGGAAATTTGTGAGGAAATAAAATAAGGAAAGAAAAATAATTTTGGATAAAATTTACAAGAAACTTTTTTGGTGGTATTCAGAAGCCACCCAAAAGTGAGGACTAAACATTGTGGAAAATAGATGTGTGGTTTCCTCAATGGAATTTATTAATATGAAGATATATATGACGATAGATCTCCATAACCTCCAAGGTAAAACTACTGAAGATTAAAATTATATTTATTATATTAAATTTTTTTTAGGGGTATAGGAAAGAACAATATAAAGTAAATGGTAGAAACTAAGGAAACAAGGATACTAGAAACAAGCACATTAGGGACCCTCATTTTCAAGATAGGTACACTCCTTATATGATACTTTGTCAATGTTTACGAAAAAAAATTAGGTCACAATCAAGGATATTAAGAAGAATTAGGGAACCAAAAGGATACATTGTGAAATATAGAGATTAAAGTTGAAAATATATATAAGAAACCTAGAGAGGGGAAAAGAGGAACGAATACATGAATCCTTTAATTTTATCCATCTGAAGTTTTGAAAGTTATAAATTTAAGATTTTGAAAATCCAGAAAGTATAACTTGAACCAATTAGATGAAAAAAAATGAGAAGTAATTATTTGGTCTAAAAATAGAGAAAAGATAAATCTAAAAAATAACAAGAAATGGTAGAACCTCCACCACTGTGAAATCCATGTCTTCGATTTCTAGATAGGCTGAAACTATACAAGTTAGAAGCACAAAGAGTTAAATTTATTGAACATTTTAAATAAATTCCTATTAATATTGATTTATTAGAGTCACATTACAATATTGAAATATAAAAATGTTCTAGAAGGTATTGGTAATGAATAAAATCAATATATAATAAAAATAAACAAGACCACTAAAGAGGGAGTGCCCTATTATGGTATCAAAAGACCTTTAAAAGAGACAAGAAGACCCAAGTAGTTTTTCAATTCCTATTTTTTTGGGTATAATAAATTTGGAATGGGCTTTTATGATAAAGGTGTGAGTCATTTTATACAACACTTTAAAAATATTAGGACTTTAGGGACTAAATTCAACATGATATTCAATTAAATTAATATACTCAATTGTGAAATACACATGAAGGATAATTAATGATATTTTGATTAATGTGGTAAATTTTTTCATCCCCATGGAATTTTTTTTGATATCGAAGAGGTATAAACACCAGTTATTCTTGGGAGACTGGATCTAGTAATAGAAATACCACTAATCAAAATATAAAGTGGAGAGTTGTATCTGAGAGTGGGTAGTGAGCATGTAAGTTTCAACATACACCGAGTAATAAATAACTACAATGCGAAGGATGATGAATTTAAAAAATAAAAAAGGTATGAAGCTAAAGATGTTTCTATTTTAGAAGAATATAAATAGGTACATACAATCCATGATGATAAGGAAAGAGTAAAAGATAAAAATATAAGTGGAAATATCAAAGATAAGACCTGTGATGATGGAGTAACAACCATTGTATGAAACATTGAAGAAGGCTAGTAGTTTTGGATGATACCCAACCAAAAACATAGATTTTCTAGTCTAAAAAAGTGTTCATGGATAGTCCAAATGTAGGTTGAGAAAGTTATACCCCAAAGAAGAATTTATCTATTTTTAGATGAAGTAAAGAGGATGATATTCATGGAAAAGGGAACAACTCATTCCATTTATAGACCCTAACTAGGTAAAATATTTCTAATCACCCATCACCAGATCTAAAAGAGGTAAGTCCAAGATATAGACATTAAAAATATGGTATTCTAATATGTAACCAAAATTTTATTGTATTTTAATGTTTTTAGGCCTAGAAACCCTCCCCCAGAAAATTTATAATTTCATTGGAATGGTTTTGTACTTATAGTTGTATGTTTCCATTTCTCAAGACTATCAGGACATCAAAATCCATCATTGAAATAATATGCATAACAATTCATCTCATGAGAATGATATTCACATTTTTAACTTGAGAAGAAGAAGCATAACATCCCAATCTAATAACTTCACTAAAAGGGGATTAAGCATTCCAATTATGTATTTTTATTTTTTATTCTCCACAACATTTTTTAAACTCTGTTATTCAATTTTATATGGAATTGAATTCCCTTGGTTTAATTTTTTTCATGAAATGTTGATCTAAGAGAAATAAAATGCTAAGAATTATCATCATGTAATTTTTTTAAATTTCACTTCCAATGAATTTGAAAAAGAAAAATGGGTGACTGAATAATTAGAGATAAAATGGGTATTTAAATTTAATAGATCATAATTTAGGGAGATTGGTTTATTTTCATAAATTATTTTTTAGAGATTTGGCTTGCCTTAAATTTTTGATATTTTTCTAAATTTATTTCAATACGTTATAATTTCTATGAGTGATTTCCCTAAAATTTTATATTATTTATAAGATTATTTCTAAACTAATATTTCTCATTCAGTTCTTGAGTGTGTATCTTGAGAGACATTGGAATGTTTTGTTTATAAACATTATTAGTATATTATCAAGTCGATGACTGAATGAAATTACTTTTAATATGATTGAGGAATTTTATTTTTTAACTCTTTATCCTATGACCTACCATGATATTGAATCATATGTTTCCTATTGAAGAAATTAATGACTTTTATAGGAAAAGATCCACGATTCAAGAATATTATATCCTTTTCTACCCAAATATCAGTGTATTTCTGACTATGCACAAGACTAATTGCGGGGAGTTAGTCATCCATGGTGTAAGTTGATTCATGTCATTTATGATAATTTTCTAGAGATTGTCATGTGATTTGGGAGGAGGAAACGTTTTCATTGTAATTATTTATTCACCTTTATATATATAATGTGTTGTGTCTTGGGAGGATAAAAAATATCCAATGTCAAACCAAAAATATTTTGATCATATGTGGTTAGGTGGTTGATGTTATATTTTTCTTAATCCTAACATTACAAAAATAAAAAAGAAATAAAAAACAAGAGACGTAGTTTAATTCACTATTCTTACTTTTATTATGTTTCATGTTTGAGATTTGGGGGATGGGGAGATAAAATATTCCTCATTACAAGAGTATTTTATTGGGATTATCTTTTGATATAATTCACTATTATTTATGTCAAAACCTCCCTTTTAAGCCTTTTTTTATTCATTTCCCACATACAATAAGCCTTAAAGACATTTTATCCTTAATGAAAAGTCATCATGATTATTTTTTATCTCTATATTTACATAGTAGATATGTTAGAGGACCTACAAACTTATGGTATGTGACATTTACATGAGGTATGGGCACAACTACATTACATTTATTATCTTGATTAATGAGTGAAATGAGTTTAATTCGAGTTAAATTTCTTGCGGCATGCATATTACTAATTAATTGAAAAATAAAAAAGGAAGAATTAAGTGGTATGGTTAATTCTATAGGGGAAAAGTAAAATACACAGTTGGCTTGTTTCTTTGAAAAGTGAGGATTAAATGAAATTTTTACGTGAGATTGTCAAACATTAATTCCTTATTTTATCAATATATTTTATTAACATTGAATTTAAATCATGTTAAGGATAATTTCTTTCTTAGTATGTTGAGATTTTATTCTCGAGGAAAATCCTAAATTCACGTGTGTGTGTGGGGGGGGGGATTTTAATACTTATATTTCACATATACATTTCTAGTATTTAAAATTATAATTTTTTTCATATTAATTGATAATTATTACAAGAATTTAATGATTTTTTTATCTATGGTAGGATATAATGAATGATGGAAAATAAGAAAAAAGTTCAAATTTATCATTATTGGCATCATAAATAAAATTTTCAAGACTTGGGGAGTCTATGGGATGTTCTCAAGGATTAAAAAATGAAATGGTTAAGAATAGAGGTTATAGAGCTTGAAAATCAACATTCACACCGTGAATAGTATTCATGACATAAAAAGGATTCATGGTTTGATGTTAAATGTAAAACAACTCGGTCAGAAATATTTCATAGTGTGACACTATGTACCACTATATGAACTATTTCAGACGTTCCTAAAAAGTCTTAATGATGCTCGAAAGATAAGAGAGAATTATAGTGAAAATTATTCTACTCTTTCATACTATAAAATAGAGACTCAGACTTTGTTTAAAGATTTATAGAATGAATTCATGCTATTAATTCCATTTATAACATGCTTTAACTGATATAGAAGTAAAATACATGTCAATTTACACCTTGTAAGTCATTCACCATGGTAGTTCAAAAATAAGAAAGATGTTGGAGATGCAACATTATACCATTCGCATCATGAACACTATTCATGATGTTAACCAATAGTTAATAGTAGAGTTTAATGTCTAGATACAAGGGTATTTCTAGAAAGTTCTATTTATGTAGGTAAATAGCTCTCAAGAGGCATATACTATGGTGGAAAAATAACAAAGATATCCAGATAACCAGAGCACATGACCTTGGATCTTACAACTTCCCCCATTATTCCTCATATGGTAATTGGGTCTTCATTCCACCTCATGATTGTAATGAGGGGGTGGTTCCATAGTGTCAGTTGATGTGATTTTAGGGGGCATGTTTGTTAGGGATTACTTTCTATTTTGATTAATGTTTTAGTTTTTCACACTTGTTTATCAATTCTTAATACCCTTATTTTTTCATTTTATAACTATTTTTTTGTAATATGGGGAGTATAATTTTTATAGATTAACTAATCTCCATGATATTTGTAAAACAATTATGAAATATATAGTGTTTATTTAATGTTTTGGGTCATCTAATTTTATGACCAAAGTAATAAATCAAATGCACAGTGTGATCATTGAATTAGGATAATGGTACCTTGACCAAGGATCCATTAAGACCCAACCCTAACAGAAAATATAAATGAAAACATAATTCCTTTCATCCACTGTATACAAACCGAAAAATCACTAAACCTTGAAAGCTTCAAAAAATGCATTCATACCCAAATATATTTACTTATTTCATGCTCAAAAAAATCATTAAATAAATTTCTAAATCAATATAATATTTTGTATCCATCATTGTTGGTTATACACTTACATCTACTAATTACTACACATTTTTAGTCTAGTTGTTTGAGTTTAATAAATTATTAAATTTGTGTAGCCCTGTTGAAAATTAATAATTCCCTATGGTCTATCAACTTATAGAGAAATTATTAGGTAATCCAATAGAAAAACTTTGTATGTCATAGAATCTGATCAACCATCATTAGATCGATAACCATTTTCACAGCAAAATCTATGACATTAACTTCTTAACCACTGACTCTACTAGAATTATTTATTCATCAGTCTTAATCAAGTGGAACCTTAAGTTTGTAAGTTTATCAATCTAGAAATTCTAAATCAGAAATTGAAATAGAACCCACTATTCCTAAAAAATAATGAGGTAGAACTCTCAGTTGAACTTATATGTGATGAAACACCTATATCAAAGAGACCATATATAATTTCACCAAAATAAAAATCAAGGTTAAAGAACCAACTATAAGATTATTTAAAAAATGGTTTTATAAACCCTAGTTCACAACTTCAAGGTACACTATCACTCTTTTTTATATAGATAGGTAAATATGTATTTTTATATAGTTACTATAGCTCAATAGGATCATAATAATGAATATGTATCAAATACAATGAATTTATCATTTTTTCAACCAACTACATAGAGGTCAATACTTATTATAAGTGGATCTTCATTCTGGATATCATGATCTAAAGGATAAGAGAGAATATATTTAAAAAATAGCAATTTAAAAAATATATCATCAATATGAGTTCATTGTAATTATATTTAGACTTAAAAAAACTGAAAAATTGTTGATATATTCAATGAATAATTTTTTTAGAGACTAACTCGATAAATAAATCCTTTATTGACTACCTCGATAAATTTTCGGCAGTATTTATTAATAATTTTTTATAACACTACATGATATAGGAAGAACATGGGGAACATATAATCAGTGTTTTAAATAATTAAAGTAAAGAGAAGCTATATGGTAAGTTAATAAAGTGTTTATTTTAGCTACATAATTTCTTATTCATAGGGAATTTGATCACAAGTGATAGACTTTTTATGGATCCTTTAAAGACAAATGAAATTAATTAATGGAGAAAACTTAAAAGTATTATAAATATATATAGTTTCCTTATATTATGTGGGTACTATTCAAACTTTGTGAGAAATTTATAAGGATTTTCTATCCCATTAATATTGTTGACAAGGAATTGAGTGGAGTATGTGTTGATGTTAAAATGTGAAGTATTCTTTAAAGAACCCAAGAAGAGGCTATCGACTGCACCTATACTCACTACCCTCATGTATAAATGGGGTTTTAATTTAAAAAGATGTTTTAAAGGTGGGATAGGGTTCCATATTCATGTAATGATAATGTTATAACATACACCTCATGAAAATTATTGATCCCTAAAGAAACTACGTGATATATGATTTGAAGTTAGAGGCTTTTATCTTTTCATTACATATTTGGAGGAATTAACTCTAAAGTGAAAAGTGTTACATATATAATAATACAATGAATTTAAATATATATTAACATAGATGTACTTGAACATGTGACAAGAAATATGGTTAGAGTTAATCAAGGACTATAAATGTTCAATAGACTACCATCTTGGAAAAGTGAATAAGGTAATTGATACAATTAGAAAAAAGGAACTAAGTGCATTATTTTATGTTGAGTATTGAGAAGATTCCTATTTTCTGTGTATACAAAGGATGAATCATGAAAGAATAAAAGAAATAATTATATATTAACTTTACCAAATTATTTAATAACCATATAAATAAGATAAATTAAATGAGGAATAGATGGATTATCTAGAGATTCAAAAGTAGGTAAATGACTAAAAAGGAAATATTTTGGAATTAAAAATTGATTAAAATATATTCCTTTGGTTTAAAACAAGACTTGATATTCCATAAACACCATATTAAAAAGGATATATTAGATGATGCACATATCTCTTCTTTCTCCATCCACCCTATAAGTACAAAGACATATTGAAATATTTCATAATGATTCTAATGGGATAATACAAAGAAATAGATTACTAAGTAAAACTCAAAGTGTATGGTATTTTGGAATATTTAGGTAGATAACCATAAATACAAAGAGAAGATCTTACCATAATGAATACCAATATAGAAATAGGAGTACATATCCATTGAATTTGTTATAAGTCTTCCAAATATAACTAAATAAAAAAACTATATGAGTTATGGTGGATTGACTCTACAAGACTACCCACTTCATCACTATATAGAAATATGTCTTGCTTGATAAAATTACAAAGATATATTTCAAGGATATCTTGAAGCTGCCTGGGGAAGAATTATGATCATATCCAATCAAGATAAAAGGTTCACATCTATGTTTTGGAGGAGTCTAAAATATTCATTGAACATGTAATCAAAATTTAATACAACCTAATAGCCCTAAACTAATGGGAAATCTAAAAAAACTATCTAGAAACATGAAGATATACAAATATATTTATCAATGGATTTGAACGGAGTGTGGGAATAATATATTTACTTGGTTAAATTATCATAAAATAGTAGTTTATACTCTAGTATCAAGATGCACCTATTTAAATTTCAATATAGGAATAGATGTAGAACTCTGACATGATGGGATGAAGTTACTGAACACAATATTCTGGGTCCTAACTTGTGCTAGAAATCAAGGGGAAGAATCAATCCATTAAACTTGACATTAAAGAAGTATAATGTTAACATCATAGTTTCAATGATAACCTTATAATAGATCTGGAATACCATGTGAGAGATAAATTGTTCCTTCAAATATCTCTCTAGAAGAGAGTTTTGAGTTTTTTAAAAAAGGAAAGATTAACCCTATGTACATTATCTTCATCACGATCCTTGATCTTATAAGATGTGTGGCTGATAAATTATCACTTTAACCAAACATGGATCATGTTTACGATAAGTTCCAAGTATATTTTCATAAAAATTTAAAAATGGATACCTCACTTGTAATAAATCTTGAGATGGTAAAACTGGGGAATGAACTCTCTTATAAAGATAAATTAGTAATGACCTTGGATTATAAATATAATGTTCTATATAATAAGAAAACTCACATGGTTATTTTTCATTAGAGAAATTATAAGTATGAACATTCAACAAGGGAACCTAAGTTTGAAATGAAATATAAGCACCTCTATATATTCTCAAATAAGTATATGTTTTGAAAATTCAAGGAAGAAATTTTTAAAGGTTGGGAAAATTTAGCAAACTAGATTATTATATAATAAAAGTTCCTTCTTAATATATATCTGTGTCATTTTTTAGGTTTAAGGTATATTATAAAAAATTTAAACACATAATAAAAAACAACACTAATTTATTTCAGTAGTAAAAAACATTACACATTGAGATTAAATACACTCAAAATATTTAACAATTTTACAGTGGGATATAAAAAATTATGTATAATTCTAAAATCTAAAAGGTTGTGGTGACTATGAAATATAAGACCCAAAAACAATACTATAAAGTAAAATGAAAAATTAGAAATATGGTGGTATGTTTTTATTGGATATAGATTAATTTGAGAGAAAACATAATGGTTTATAAAAAGGGAAACAATACGTTTTTATAGGAATTATAAATCCACAATGGTCATTGACATAGTGACCTGACTGTTAGAATAATATCTCGACTGTTAGAAAAGTAAATTGAATACTGGAATAATAATATGATATGTAAATAATATTTACCATGAATAAAATAAGTAATTAAAAAAATGTAATAAGAGCATATTATAAATATTCAAATTAGGAAAATCAATTGAAGTATAAGTGTATATATTTAATAAAGTGTACTTTAACTTATTTTATAAGGAAAACTTAATTTTTATGTTAATAATTAAATATTAAAATTACCTCATTTATAAATTAATTTTTATAAATTTAATCTCATTTATATAATCTAAACAAAAAAAATTATCTCATGGTAAGTTTTAGTTCTTTAATAAAAAACTGGTATTTTGGTGAATAATAAAAATATATTTTTTCAAAGACTATATCTTTTATAACCTAATAATAATTTTTTAATGACCTAATATATTAGAAAATATTTTTATTATTACAAAATGATCTTAATAAGTTTTATATATCATTTATATATAATAAATAAATTTTAAAAACTATGAATTTATTTTCAATGTTTAGAAAGGCAAAGTATTCCATTAAAAAACTATTTTTTATTTCTCTGTCCCTTTATTTTGTAAAAAATTATAAATCATATGTTTTAAGGGTTTAAAATTCCTAAAACACATATTTTTCATTAAATAACCTTTTTTGGTATCTAATGAGTCCATTATTAAATGCTTTAGTCTTGAAAAAATATTTTATTCAGTATTTTAACTCAAAATATGCCTCCTCCTCAAGTATAAATATCCCCTCCCACACCCATAGAAAATAACTTATAAAATCTTCTCATTGAACAATATTTTCTCAAATATCTCATAATCAATCTCCTAATATCGTTATATAATCTTTGATCTCCTCCAACTTCAAACCTCCAAGGTATTAGAGGGTTAGTGTAGAAGCAAACTCCATGGAACTGGTTAGAGGTTTCGAGGTGTTCAAAAAATATTAGATGGAGGGAATATTGTGATATTTAATTAAAATAAATGAATACATCTGCATAAATAGATGTACTCACCATGAAATTTCATATATAATATTTTTCACATTTAATTTTTAATTAATTTAAATATAGAATCACCTCAACAATGGTATTCTTCTGGATCAAAATTTTATTACGCCTTTTCTCATATTGTCATTATGATGGAAAACCCTACCAAGGATCTCTATAGACATAGCCACACATTTAAAATAAATATTATAAATGATTTTATAATGTCCGGAGTGTTAGGGTGTAAGGATCAAATGTTAAATTTTATTTTTTGGCGATTGCAATAAGGATCTATTATTAGTTTCCGAATGGGTTCTTGATAAAATTGAGAATGGGGGGAATTGTCACTTGGGATTGAATTTTTTTTATAATCATCTCAATTTCATATGTATAAAAATGAATAATTTAGATTATATGATTGTGTTTAAATAAAGGCAATTTCACAAATATATTTATCATTTTATTTAATCTATGGAAATCCACACTACAAATATCAAAATTATTATAATATATATAATAATATTAATGATTTTAATTTTATCAATTATCATTTATTTAATAAATAAATTAATATTATTTTAAATTATATTAATTGGAATATATCATTCTCACTAGATCATTAGACAAAATCCATATTCTCTCATAAATATTTTTGAACCCTGTAAAAAAATTATTCAATAAATTATATTATATTTTATATTCTCTCAACTTATGGATAAATATTTATTTTTCATATTCACATAACGTGAATAAAATATTTATTTTACCATATTCACTAAAATTATGAATAAAATAATATTATATTCATTATATTTGGAATAAATAATAAATAGATAAAATAAAAATTAAATATTATAAACTTGAATATCTAATGAATAATTTGTTTACAATCAAACTTACGTGAATAAATATTATTTTACCAATAGAGAATAAATATATTCAAAAACATATTTTCAATAGTATTTAATGATATTTTTGATACACTTAGTTTTTGACCCTGTAGGACCCTTTATCAATGGGGATAGGTGGAACCTACCTATAGTCCAAGACTCATGTCTATCAACACTTCAATATTGAAATAGCAAAAAAATATGTGAAGGAACTGCAAAAAACTTCCTATTAATCCTTATGTGCAATATAATCAATCAATATTTCATCAATAAGGATTAAAGGCTTTATTATCTCACTATATAATTGATTGACCTTTATTTAACTTTCTGAAATAAAATTTTCTATAAACTACCACGACCATGTATTTTTTAATATTGTTTTACTTCAATAAAATGTTTAGAGATATATTCTTCAATTAATTAGGAAACAAAATATCCTTTACTGACCATTTAATTAATGTCATATCAATTAGAAACATCCAATGTATATTACATCACTCTGAGTTCATATCATTACAAATTTATTCTATACTTCCAAGTACATGATTCATGTTACATATTAAGAATTATCTCAAGTATAAGGACAAATACACATGTTGACATATAAAAATATATATTTATATGAAAAACATGTATAATTCATATTCACATGTCTTACCTATTTGTATACATTTTTATAGATAACTAAGTGAAATATATGTGAGAGAAATTCTTAAAATTTATGATCCCCCAACACCAAATAGTCAGGAATAATTTTTGTCCTCTCAGAATGATGTATCAAAACCACTAGAAATATTGTTTTAAGAATATCATCATTATATCTATAGGTTCTCATTAAAGTATGAAACTTATATAACCCTTTAATTTTAAAATTATTTTATTAACATTATCCCATTAATTTATCCCGATGAATAATCATTATGTGATAAAATATTATTATTCTAGAAATCAAAAGAAGTCATCTAGTTTTAGGAAACCAACTCCGATTGTCTCTTGATTTCACTAGATCCAACTGAAAAAAATCGTAATCTCCAAGATATGATGGGATTATTATTATTATGATGTGTTATATTATGATGAAATAATCTAAACATGATTATATTTTACATCATTTTCATAATTTAAATATTACACTACATAAATATCCTAACAATTTTAGAACCTAATAGTTTGGTATCTCTGATGATATGATTTATAAACATATTATTCATATTATTTATTCAACATCTCCCACAATAATATTTATATAAATAATAATTCAATGTATAAGTCTACATACAATACCCTAAAAATAGGAAAAAATGGGTGAGCTCAAATATTTAGAAAATGAAAACGTATCAATTAGCCATGACATGTTAGATTATGACCATTTAAGAATTAATAAACGGGTTATAAATATATAACTAGAATGATATTATTATCATAATTGATAATAATAAGATATTAGTAAACACAACTGATAATGTAATATGAATATAAGGTCACATAAATATCATTATGAAAGCATAATAGTTATACAAATACTTAGAAACATGAAACAATAATCATGAACCATAGAATCATAACATAGGAATGTGATGTAACATAATAATATGGACTAATCATAATAATAAAAAATAATGGAATTGTTATCATAGATATCCACAATCATTTCTAAGAATAAATTTGTGGGCATAGATAACCACAATCATACCTAGGTATAAATATGTAAACATATCTTACCAAAATCATTTTCATGCATATGTGAGCAGGCCCAATCATGCCCACATATAAAGTTATTGTCTCATGAACTATAAATATTTTTTCAATGAATTATAGGGATATAATAGACAAACCTATATCAATATTATAAAGCATAAATATTTGTGCCACATGGAATAAATCAAAAAACATATCATGAAAAAAATCATTCAAAGAAAAAAAATTTCATATCATTTCCAAATGAAATTGAATAAAATTACATCAAGAGTGGATCAATTGGCAGTAAAAACTAAATTAAAAAAAGAAGTATAAATTAATTTACAATATTTTAATGAATATTAATCTAAAATAGGTGGATCCTTTAGTGTAATATATGAAAATGGAACTAAAATAAATATCAGAATCATTTTGTAACATAGTTATAAATTAAACTTCTAAGTTACTTCATTATTTTCAAGGGGTGAAAAGAGGATATTGAAAAAATTAATTCTCAAATAATTTTAAATATATAAACATTAAATTAAATTAATCTAACATTAAGAAATAAGGATTTGAATATAAAAATATAGATAAGTAAAAGGGATTACCTTTTATTTTTTATTTTAAAACATTAACTTTTATTTTGAAAATGAAAAAATAAAAAACAAATGGAAACATAAAATATGCTATAAGAACATAAAAAAATTAATATGATTCTTTATTAATAAAAATTATTATAAATTATGAGAATATTATCATGTGATAAATGTTAAAAATTAGATTCTTTATACACTTTTGTAAAAAAAGTAAAAAATGATCCATGCAGATGAAGTTAAAAATATTACTTTTCATTTTTTTAAATAAAGTAAATGATAGAGTGAAATTAACTTAAAAAATAATTGAATTATATATAATAACATTTTTTTAAACAATAAACACAATATTGACATTGACGAGAACGAACCATTAAAAAGGATGAGAATGATTATTAATAACATCATATTTGTATAGAGAATGGATTTCATTAAAGAAGAATATTTTGATGTGAATATGTAACTTCTATAGTGATAAATATAAAATTCCATAAAAATAGAAATATTATAGAATAAAATATACTTAAAATATCACAGTTAAGGAAGAAATTTTTGACCTGAAAAAATATAAATTTAGTTTAGAAAACCCTTCCCTTGGATTTCATATTGGTCTAATTCTCTATAGAAACCTGTATAACAATCATAGACACATAAAAAATATATTTCATAAACATGTTCACTATTATTTCATTTTATATTAATATATTTTTTATTTATTACATATTTATTCATTATTTGTACTTAGTACTAATCATCGATGTTAGTTTTCTTAACTGTTCTCTATTTGTTTTGATATAATGGTAGTAGTTATAAGTTCATTCTCATGATTTATTAGTATCAAAATAGTCATGTTACATTAATATAATCTCTAAAATGATTCTTATGTTTTTATTTTACTACATGAGTGTTTTTTATACGATTCTTTGAGATGAAATACATAACATGATTTTTTCGGTAAATTTTGATGAATACATTATGTACCTTAATAATGAGTATAAATCTTTCTATTACCATTAAAGAAAAAAAAATAATATTATATACCTATTAATATCAGGTAAAAAATTAATTATTCTTATATTAACATCCATGATAAAAATTTATAGCATCATTCATGAAGGTTCTTAAACATACCCAAACAAGAATATGCTATAATCAAAGGATGAGTATAATTTTGAAGATATTTTATTATAATATAATCATTATAGAATAATAATTATATTATTTATATATTATTAAATTTATAAATTAGTATTTCTTGGATTTTTATGATGAAGATAAATGAAAAAGGAATGATATTAAATTATTACTTAAAATGAAGAAATCATATCTCCCCTTAGAAACCATCTTGGTTTTGGAGGAATTTAAAAGTTCTATATAGAACAGAATCTACCCAAATGGGATTGGATATTAGGGAATATAATTTGTAATAGTATGGATGGGAATTAAAATTATTGGTGTAGATTTTAAGTTGTTTTTTATGAGTTATTTTATAAGTTTGTGGAGTTTCATTTTTGTAAATAATAATTACTTAATTTAAAGAGAATTTTTTTTTCAAAGAATGTGGATCCAGTTTTGACGAATAATGAATATAGGATGGGGAGTTCAATAAATATTTAATAAGTTCATTTAAATATATGTTTATATGATTTTTAGGTCTTTATCCATTGATTTAAAACCTTCACTAAATTTTATCCTTCATAATGGTGAATAAATTTAACCTTAGTCATTTATCATGATGCATAAAAATAAAACTTATACGATTATATGATTTGGAAATTTTTATTCCAAATATAAAATAAATTTTATTTATTTCAATTACTAAAAGTGATAAATACTAATTTTATTATAAAACACATAATACAAGAAAACACTTGTTTGAAAAAAATGTATTTTTAAGCATTAAATCAATTTATTATTATTCATTTCCATAATAAAAATCATTAAATAAATGTTAAATTTTTTAAAATATAATTTCAATAATTTTATTAATTCCATAATTCAATGGTGATCAATTTTGTTTATTAATTTAAAAAATACATAATATATATAAAAATAAATTTATTTGAAAAAATGGACTTTCTAACATTATATAATTTTATTCGAATTTTTGAAAAATTATATTTTATTTCCTAAAAATTAATCAGTTCAATTATATCAAAGGAAAAAAAATTCAAAAATTTAATTGAAATTTTATAAAAAAATCTAAATAAATAATGGAAATATATATAAAATTTATCCCTAATTACAGGTTTATATCATCCTAAATTATTCTTACAAAATCAATCAATAACTCTTTATAAGATCTAAGGGTAATATAATAAAAATAGTAGTCATGATAGTGATTAAGCTAGCATGTATATCATAGTGATTTCAATGATCTCGAACTTCCCCTTTAGAAAATATCTCTCAAGCTATTCTTATTAAAGATCGAGTTAATCTTGGTTAAGGGAAAACCATAATAATTCCAGATCTATTCAAAGATTAGAGAAACGAGCCTTGTAAGGAAGACTCTCACAACTATATTTCATTTATTCTTCTTTATATATAGATTCCATTGTATTGTTAGTTCTCTTTATACGATGGCCCAAGATAAATATACATAAATAATATATTGATACAATGAATTAATTAATATATATCACATACATTAACACAAGATAATGACCTAGAGATTTAGTTTTTTTGTATATTTGATACATAAACATCTTAATACATAATCATTTATCTATAATCGAACTCCTCTATACTCCCTTATAGACTTTATATAAGTTATATTTATCTTGATAACCTAGGGAAAGGAAAAAATAAGAATTGAATTACCTTAAATATTCAGTAAATGAAATGATATGAAGATTTCATCAAGGGTGACATCATATTCATATGAGAAAAAATAGAAAATAGAGAAATTTATTATTAAAAAAAGAGAAAAATAATAGTTTTTGATAATAAATTATAGAAGTACATATAATCACAAATAAACACATATATACCATGGAAAAAGTGCATGAAATCATGATACATGAAATTTGAGTCAAAAATCATAATTATAAGCTGAAAATCACAACATAAGAGTTTGGAATAAACATATCCATAGAAACTATATGTCAAGTCTACCCACAATTATATTCATCACATTGTAGTCTTGGGATAAACATTGGTGTAACTTCTTGAGATTAGGATAATCCTTTTATATAACCTTAGGATTAGGATGAAACCTTTGGTGTACCCCTTTGGCTTGAGATAAATCCTGACGTGTACCCATTTTTTGTGGTGTTAATCCTCATGTGTTCCATTTGGAAAGGGATAGATCTTCTCATGTATCATATATATTGGGATAAATTCTTATTGGTATCCATTTAAGATTATGAGACATTAACATAAACCAATACATTTAATGGGGATATAGGACCCCAACCATCACCATCTACACATATGTGTTCTACATAAAATCAAATAATTCATGTTATCATAAAAAACACATGAGAAGAAAATGTGTTTCTTAACCTTAAAAAAGTGAATCACAAAAACAAACCTAATAATTTGATACAAAAAACATAATATTATAAAAGTTTTAATTTAGGATGAGTGCATATAGGGTGATTTATGAACCATTACTCCATTGGATAAAAATCTTTGAAAACCAATGATAAATCCCAAAAAGGATTTTTAATAAAAATAATTTCATAATATATTCTTAAAATGATGTCATTTTAATGTCACTTCCCATTTTTTTTAAGATGACTGAAAAACATATTTAGACATTACATCCAAAAAATTTTAAAAAATTATACCATGACAATAAATAAAACATATGTAAAAAATTAGAACTAAATTGGAAGAAAATAATATCATGGTAAGTAAAACCCTTTTAAATATTTTAAAAATCATTTATTGAAACCCCATATCATTAAAATTATATTGAAATTTTTATTTTAAAAAAATTAAGTCAAATATAAGGATAATTAAAGAAAAAATAAATTTATCTTCCACTAGTGAAAAGAGAAAATTGCATCTAAGTAAAACAATAGATATAGAGAAAAAATCCATTAAAAGAGATGAGAATTATTCTTAATAAAATAATATTTTTATGAAATAAAGTATTAAGAAAAGAATAATACATCTAGTAAATCATTATTTCTTTAAAATAAAATATAAATTAAACATAAAATCATCATACGGTAGAATAATTCAGCCATGAAATATCATAATTTAAGTGGAGTGACTAGGAATCAAGAAAAGCCTTTGAGTGAAGAAAAACCCTTACATTAATTCCATACTTATAATAAAGACATTGAATTCACTATATAACTAAAATAACTATTATAATAACCTATTAACTAACCTTGTTTATGTCTATATAATTTTATAAACATCATTTATAGGGATACACTTGAATTATATTTGAGTAGGATATTCGTAACATGAAGATGAAAAATAAAGGAATGATTTTGGTAGTATGATTGGTATAAAATGGATTATGGAATGAGTTTAATGTCTGAGATAGATATAATATTTTTAATAGTAAAAAATTCAAAAAGTAAAGAACTAGTTATAAAATTTTTTAATCATAATCACACGTAAATAAAAAGTATTTTAACAAAGGAAGTGGTTGAATTAAAAAGAGGTTGGAGAGAATGAAGAATTGATTTTGGAAACATGAAGACCAAAAAATAGGGATTATGAATGATTTTATTGTGAGAGAAGTGTAATATCTCATAATTAGAAAATAATTTTGAAATTAAATGATTGATTATATACACAAGGAAACATAATCATTTGGAAATATCAAGGGATTATAAAAAAGTACTTTTATTGAAAGAGGACGAGGAGGACCCTAAACTTACTAACTATATTATTAAGATTGGTAGGAATACATAAAAACATAGTAAATCCTTGGGATGGATTTATAGTGAGATATGGAGATGGATTTTTTTATCAATTCATTTTTGGTGGATATCTATGAGGGAATGGGTTTGATTAGTCTTTTTTATTTATTGAAAAGAGGTTTTTTTCATCATGGAATCTAGAGTAAAGTATAGGGTAAGAATGGAATAACATTTTAGTTTGGTGGGTTTGGGGAATTTTTATACAAATTGGTAGGTGATACATATGTGTATGAATTTAATACCTAATAAGTATTTCTAGAAGGTGTAAGTTGAAATTTAATCACTAAAAATTATATATAATTTATTTACCCAATTTTACCCTTAGTAATCTTGATTAATAATTAAGCATGGTAATTATTTTATTTCTAAATATTTGATAAATAAAAATTTAAACATTATTTAACCTTATTATATTTCTAAATAATAGAAAAATAACTTATCAATCAAATCATATAATGTGTATTAAAAATGTTATTATAATTAAGAGGATGTTTTAATTTTTGAGTATTTAAAGCTAATTTAACATTGATTACTAATTATAAGAGTTTTAATTTATTTATATATATATATTTAAACATCATTGTATAGTCTTAATTAAAAATAGATCCACAAAATTTTAAAATACACAAAATTTAGAAATTGTTATTCCTTGAAAAATAATTGTTTTTCAATGGTGACTAGTTTTTATCTAAAGTAACTTAATCTTGATTCCATGAAATAAAATGTTCCTTATAATGAAATTTGCGCCAAATTATTACAAAATTTTAATCCATTTAATAAGATTAAATCATTAAAATTTATAAAAAATAATTTAAAATAATATTTTTGTAACGGATTAAAAACATTTTTTTGAAGAAATAACATAAATTCTAAAATGTCCAATATGGGTTTATAAATTTAATTTTTTTTAAATAATATAATCACTTATAAAATAATTTTTTTTCTTATTTAAGGGTTTAATTACCCTTTAAATCATAATTCTATGCTAATAATATCATAAAATTCATCTTGTTTGTAAGAAATGGTATTTTTCACTATTTACTAAAATTCAATTTTTTAAGAAAGATACCAAAAATTTATCTTAAGTTAATTTTGATAATATTTTTATAAAATATGAATTTAATTTTAAAAAATTAAAATTATAAAATGTATAAATTTATCTGTTATATCAAAATAAAATATATAAATAAAAACCCATTTAATTGAAAAATCCCCATTTAAACCAATAAGTGTTCTCAATCATATTTTTTTGTATTTATAATTGATGAATATATTTTTATATAATAATGGTTTTATTATTGTTATAATTTTATTATCTAATATTTCATGAATAATTTTATTTTTATGTTATGTGTGGATCGAGCAATCAAACATATTACAAATTTAAAAAATATTCCAAATTCTCAATTTGTTAGAATTTATACCAGCCAATTCCAGGGCTATGTTATAATAGTCACATAATTTTATCTCATTAATATATCATGGTCACCTTTAGTTTAGTGATTCAGGTGAAACAATCAATTTATTACGCAAAATTTATTTATAGAGAAAGATATACTAAAATTGTTGTTTGTTACATTTTATCCCCATTAAGAAGAATTTCTTCCTAGAAATTACATTACTTAATTAAAAACAAGTGAGGATAATTTTGTATCATTACATCCTTAGGTTAAAATGTAAATTACTCTATCTTATTATTTTTCCTCAAAACATTTACCTAGTGGGTGGTTTTGTAACATAATACTTTATCTCTTCGATGAAAGATCACCACTGATTTCTCCCCATAAGAGAGAATATGTTCCAATTGCATATATTTAGAGTTCTTTACATGTGGTGGATCTCATAAAAACTTCTAAAAAAGTTATTAATGGAACATATAATGCATCTAAGAGATCTTTTTTGAAGTTCTAAGAGATAATATACATTCACTACTAGACCAAAAATATTGAATAGACCGATGTATCTTAGAATTAGATTTCCCTTCTTCTAAAATATCACTACTCTTTTCCAAAGCAATATTTGAAGAAATACATTATCGATAACATCATATTATATATATCAAAAACTATTATCATCATATTTTATTTTCAACTTTATACTTCTATCATATTATATTGAATAATGTGAAACTTATTCACCATTATATGGACAAGATCAGGTCAAAAAAGTTTCCCTTCTCTATCTCCTTCTTAGAATGTCAAAGTTCTATATCACTTCGAAATATAGAGCCTCATATAGTTCAATTTTATACTAGAGTAAAAAATGTTATTATATAAGAACTCAAACATTGAAATATGTTGATCTTAGTTATAATTTAAGGATATTCAGAAGGATATCATCAGATCTTCTAGAGTATGAATGATCCTTTCAAATTGATCCTTAGTTTATGGATGATAAGATATGATAAAGCTAAATATTATACCTAATTCTTGTGGAATACACCTCTATAATTTTTTTGTGTACCTTTGATCATTATAAAATACAATATAAAGTAGTAATCCATTCTTCCTTACCACTTCCTTTATATACAACTTGTTATGTCGATCTAGTGAGAAATTCTCTCAAACAAAAATGACGTGTTTAAATTCAAAAGTCTACCCACTTCAACCTAGATGGGATTATTTCCATTAGAATTTATTATAAGGATAGTGATATAATAATTTGTGATGTTATCCCATTTAGATAATAGTATAGGTAATGGTGTTTTCATCACCTTATATTTATGATGTTCTACCTATACTTACTGGTATATCAAGCGTCAAGATGTTTACTCTGCAATATCACTATTCATATTATCCCACCATAAATGTTTATTAAGATAACTATAAATATTTATGTGTTGATCATTGTAATTGTATTTGTTTTCAATGATGTGTCATTATGTGTTTGATAAGTTTATAAGACCTGGTTATGATTTTATAATTGTTAATGATTTGTAGAATGGAATTAGATTTCATGGTTGAGTAATCATCCTTATAATTTTGATGATTGTTGAGCTAGTCTAAAATCCCTATGTCCCGTTCCAATTACACTAGAAGATATTTTTAAATTATTTTAATCATTTTAATAAATTGATATTTAGAATAATACTATATAAATTATTATTTTTCATGAGGAGTTGAGAATGAATGGTTTCTTTTATGTTCTTCTACTTAGTTTTTTCTATGTTATTTTATGGGACATAAATAAAAAACTGTCCAACCATACAATCCAAGGCCTAACTCAATCCAACATATGTGGGATGATACCTCTACCATGTAATAGATACATTCACTAGAGCTATAATGGTTTCATAGAGGTTATATTGAACCCATAGGGAGTTCCCAAGTTAGTGATTATGATCATAGATCCTATAAGATGTGTAGTATTACATTAACATGAGGGTAAGTTGTGAAGCCCACCCCATGTGATGTGTGGATAGTTTTTAGGGTGCTGAACTTGATGTAGTATCGAGAGTTATGTGGAATGAATAATATTTTATATAATTTCTCAACCTTCAGTGAGTTTTATATGGGAAATGTTCCATGTTCATATAGTTCACCCACATAAATTTGTATGCATATAATGATCAAAGCATGATGAGAATGATCTAATTTGTTTGGGAAAGCCCTTTTTATCTTAAACATCACAATAAATATTGGTTATACCTTTAAAATCCCATGTTCAGAGATCATTATTCTATCCATATTCCATGATCACACTGAAGTAATGTCTTAATTAGGATTAATCTAAGGCCATGCATACAATCTATGTCTTTCATGAATATGATCAATTAATTTTTTTATATAGAAAAGATGATACAAACATATAGGTAGGAACTCACATATCTAAATGCATTAAATATTAATGAATGTTATTTTGTTCAAAATCATGTGGACTTCATCATAAAATAAGAATTCAATAATAATGGTAATGATTCTATGTTTTCTAGTGAACCTCACCTATAAATGGAGGCATATTTAGGTCGAGTAAGGTATTTCGTCCTTTCAATTATTTGAAAGATTTCAGTTTCATATTGAAAAGTAGAATCTATGTGCACTTAAATTGTGTGAAGGTTATAAGATTACATGAATCATTTTTCTTCATCAAAAAAGAATAGAATATGTGACCTCATGACATTAAAATATCACACTAAAGGGTTTTCATGAAAAACTGGTTTTAACAAAACTTGAAAATTCAAAGATTTCATGCACTGCCTCTTCACATACTTGGAGTTTAAAGAAGTGAACTCTATATGAATATAAATTAGCCGACATCACTTTGTGAGGAACAAACGTTCATTCGTACTATTATGAAATGAAAAAGGATGAAGATAATGTGAGACCCTATGTATGTATACAAAATCCATGTGAATAGAACCATATAGAAAATGATAGTTGTGAAATATTGAACTAACATGATGGAGAATGAATACAAGATTTTACGCACTTGAAAATGGATGAATAAATTTAACATAAATATTAAAATGTTTATATACTTTAATAAATTCAAAAAAACAAAGAGAATGATATTGGTTTATGTAAAATGTTTACGCACTAGGAATTATTGGATGAATGCATGAATTAAGTTGATATTATGAATGTACTATTCTTGAAAAAAAATTGAGAAATTGTGTTCACTACTTGAACACAACTAGTGAGGTGAGAACTTTAACATAAAAATAACGAATTTATCGACCATTCTTTCACTGAAGTAACTGATCATAAAAAATCAACAAAAATTATTTAGAAAAATTGAGAGACATGATCAGTGGATATTGAAAGTACTTCCTGTGTACATGATAATGTCAGTTCTGTCAAGATCATGGAGAAACATAAAAAGATCAACCTATTCCTGATCAATCCCTAAATAAGAGAATAAGTCTCTCAATAATATCTAGGATCAAAATAATCCTTTGAGTGTGTGATGAATGTAATAAGTCTCTCAGTTGGATAAGGGAGCATGAAAAGACTTTACTGGTACTATGAAGAAAACCAACTATAGTAGAATAGTTGGATTTTTTAGGGTATAACCAGGATTATCTAGAGGATCAACTATGGGTATGTGTTGTTAGTTTATTAATAGACCATTTTAATTGATGATAAGATAATAGTTGAGGATCCATTTGGGGGGGAACCAACATGGAAATATGCATGTCATTGTACTGAACCTTGTAAATTCTGTGTAAGGTAATCTCTCTTAGTATTTATACATACAAGGTGATAGTACAATATATCACTAAGTGGATATAAAACCATAAAAATTTCAAGAGGATATATTCAAAATAAAATAATTTTTATAAGTAAACCACTAATTCACCCTTTATATTAGTGGTCAATCCATCCTGGGGCTCTGCAAGTGGTATCGGATAATTGTGATTCCTCCCACAAATCTTACTCAAACTATGACGATGATGTATCCCTTAGTGATATTCTTTTTGAATTCAAAGAACATCCAATGAAACATCCCAATGAATTTATAAATTTTATTTTTAGAGGTATTAAGGGATTAATTTTTGATAAAGAACAACTAGAAGAATAAATTATAGGAATATAAGATACACTAAGTAAACATTTCAAGATTAGTGGTTTCTGTTGGTGCTGTAAAAGGTATGGGTAAAAATCTTACTTCTAATGGTATAACTTGTAATTTCTAGTAATTAATAAATAATAAAGGATAATTAATGTTGAATATATTATAAAAATTTTTAAAGAAGGAAGTTTTTGATAAAAACTCTTCCAAGTGGCCAATTTAGAACAAAAATTCATGATTGGAAGAAGATTTTGGAATATGTAAGTAGAAGGGTCAAAAAATTGAGAAATGAATGAAAAGACATACAGGATATGTTACCTATGCTCTTAATGTAAAGTTTCTTCAATAAAAAATAGTGGTAAGTTATCTGAATATTCTTAGATGATGGAGAATATTGAGAAATTATACAAAGTTTTTTGAAAAAATAAACTAAAATCAGATATATAATCAGAGGATCTAAAAAACATTCTAAAGATAAAATATAGTGGATATATAAACTTAGGTGTATAAAATTATTAGAAAAAAATTGATACAATGTTGACTATGATTGTGAGAAAAAAATATATGAGGTTTAGGGGCATTTCATAGCCATATTATTACTCCTAAAGAACAACGAGGCCCCACCTTATTCCCTTATTGTTTTATAAATGAACTAACATGCAATGAAGTAAAGGATATGGTTGAGGTTCTTATATGTACCCAACCTTAAAACATTACATAATCTTGAATTAAATTAATTATTCACATTGAGGATCTTTTTAGTTATAGAGTTTTAGAGAATTAGGCCATAATTATTACATTACATCTCAACTATTACAATGTATAAACATCTAGTCAGTTTCCATTTTTTTCACAAAAATAAAATCTCAAGAAAAGAGAGTCATGTCTAGTTCCATGTTTTAAATATAATTACTTTTCCTTGATCCCATCCTTGACCATATTCATCTTTAAGTCCCATGAAAAACATTTTAAAACATTGGATGAGCATTAAAAGCTCAGTAAGGGTTATAAAATAAGGAAGGAAAAAATTTGTTCATCAGTAAATACATAAAATAATCTCTTTAACATACCTCATGAAATCATAAGATTTATGAATAACACATAGAAATCATAAATCATAAAGCTAACTTTTGGAATCCATATCATACTTACATTTTAGCTATCACAGCAATATAGGGAGTTACATTTGGAATACCTATCACAATATATTCCCTAAATATCTTAGGAGAAACATTCACGTTTACCTCCATCAAGTTACCCAATGCATTGGAGAGCTATCTCAGTATCACCCACCCTAGGTTTATCATGGAACAACCCATATACATAAACAATGACCTAGGACCATAATATAATCATAACACATATCATAAGAATAAAGGAAAGATAACATTTTGAAATTGCAATAGAAATATATCATATCAAGATATCAAACAAGATATTGAAATAATAAATCCATTATCCAAACCATTTTCAATACCAAAATACCTAAAAAGGGTATATAGTATTTATTTTCATTTAAAAAAACACTATGACTTGTTAAGGAAGCCGAAGCTCAATTAATACTCGCGGCGATGGAAAGGTCTTTGTCACCGCTTACATTAAATTGAAACATTTTCTGGTTGTTTAGTTAAATGCCTCATAGAAAAATATTCCTTTTTAATGAAATTAAAATTAAAAGATATTTATAAAATGTATAATAGAAAGCCGTGTATAAAACAAAATATGGCTCAATGAAAGGAGATTGAGACAAAGTGCCTTACTTTGTGTCCGATTTGACCTGTTCCTTCTTTAATCTCTTGAATAATAAACTAATGTTAATTTATACATTCTTAAGAACATTTTAAAATTTTATTACTTATTTATATCACATATTACCATGTTATAATCATTATGAAATCATTTACGTTAATAAAGGTTGTTTTGTGGATATTTGGTACTTGAGTCAAAAATGAACTTCTTATATTTACAAGTTGTCTATGTGGTCAAAATTCCATTATATACAGAACTATATTCATGATTTAGATATCATATATATCATATATATCCTGTATATTAATTTATTTATAATAGTACATAACATTTAGAGGTAAGAAATAAAATGCATCGTTCATGGAGACGGTAAGCCGTACATACGAATGAACGCAAATTCCATTTCTATTTCATATTTTAATTGAATTAACACATAATTGTACATAGGTATATTATAATTACACTATAATATAATATATAATATCCTTAAATCCATCCTTTATACGTCCCAAACATGGCATTAACGAGTCATATCACTTTGAGGGGGTGGTAGTCCGCACTCCCTCAAATGAAATTATCACGTTTACCCATAATGGATACCATAAATGTATGATATAAATTAAATTTACTAAATAATAAAAACATATACATTATATATATCATATATAAATACAGTTCCATCATAATTTCCACCATGAGAGGCGGTAAAAGATAATTGAATAATCATCATTTCATGAGGCGTTAGTTTTCCATCCACATAAACAGTATGTTACTTACCAATTAGATGGAGGTGTGTGTAAATGTATTTATAATAATTATCATAAAAACATACTAGTATATTGAGGATACTGGTGTTATTATTAAATAAAGGAATAAAAATAGTTTAGGGGGTTGTAGAAGTAAAATAAAACAAAAGAACATAAGAGAAGACGTTACCTTTAAATCAGGTAACTCCATTTGGTTTGAACCAAAAGGGTTTATTGAAGTTCATTATTCCTAATTTAAGGATTATATAAGGAGGATGGGGATGTAGGTAGCTTAATTGGGCTGAGTTTTGATGATCCATGGGGATTTAGGGCTTTGAGGAATGGGTTAGAGGTGAGGGATTTTTATAAGGGGGAGGAGGGGCTCTTTAGGAAAGTGTGAAAATATTATTTTATTAAATAATGATTCTCATTTTATAAATTTCCAATACTTATTAAGGTCCAATAAAAGATTACTCTTGGTCAGAATAGAATCATTCAACAAGAATTTTATAGGTTTTGGATATTATTTTAATCTTTATAATATTATTTATTTAAAATATTTATTAATGAGGTAAACAATCAATCATTATTGTATCATAAATAATTTAATTTATTTAATGTCTAAAAATTATAAAAAAATATTGTGATGTAGGAAAACATTTTATCTTTAGAAATAATATTTATAGTCTAAATGATAACTTATATAACCATATGTAAAAATTAATTTACTAAAAGATATTTGTTTATGTCATTTTAATCATAACTTTAAGTTAATTAAAATAAAGTGACATTATCACTTCCAAGTGGAAGAATGGGGTCCCAAAATCAACCCAAGGATGATCATGGTTAGAAGGGTATTAAATAGTAGGATTAGGAAAAATTTCAGGGTAATTTTATTTTGTTATAGTAATATTTGTTTACCCTTATTTACTAGATTTATCCTTTAACTATGGTATATAAAATATTTACTAAAGTAAATAGTTATAATGTAAAAAAAAATTTACCTATTTACACAATTGGGAACTCCTAAATCAAAATAAAGAATCCATTTTTCAAAATTCAATACAGAGAAGTGTCATAAATTAATTTTAAATTAATTCCCGCTGTCAAAATAAATGGCGTGTTTTTAAGAAATAATATCTATCAAAGGATTTACATTTGTTTAGGTCCAATTTCAAAGTGAAATTAATTCCAATGACCAATATTGGATTATATGGTAAAACTATAATCAAATTAAACTTCAAAATCAATTAAAAAGATAATATAACCATATCAATAAATTATATTAAAAGGCAGTTTTGAATTAAAATACAGTATTTTTCACTATTTGTTAAAAAATGTACTTTATTAGAAAAATACCAAAATTTCATCCAAAGTAAATTTTGGTGTCCCAATTATAAAGAATAACTTTATATTGTTATGTAGAACATATAAAAGTGACTAAAACTATATTTAAATAGGGTTCTCCATCAAAAGGCATTAAATCAACATTTTATAGTAAATTAGGCTTAAAATTAGATTGATTCACATTTTAAGCCTCTAACATTTATTGGATAAATGTAAAAACATTTATCAAACATGTATAATCATAATGTAGTTAGTTCTATTCATTCCCTTCAATATAATGGCTAGACGTTGACTACTATTTAAAATAATAATATTATATTATTATTGTGCAACGTAAGATTTCAAAGAAACCCATTGTTGCATATCGGGTATTCTATTAAACATAGAAACCCCTTTAAGGTAAAATTAATATTTAATTCACAAAATATTAATTAAAAAGAAAATGTATTATTTCTTTATTTACTTAGGATTTTACATCCTTACCCCCTTTTGGAGATTGAATCCTCACAATTTTATTCACATATCAAATAAATGGTGGTATTTATCCCTCATAGCATTTTCGGATTCCAACGTTGCCTCTTCAACCATATGGGTTTTCCATAAAACCTTTACCTGGTGAATAACCTTATTCCACAATAATTTCTCTCTTCAGTCATGAATTTGGTCTAACTATTCCTCATAAGAGAGATTATCTTCCAAATGAACTACCTCTGGACATGAAACATGAGATCGATCTTGAATATAATTTCTCAATATTAAAACATGAAAAACATTCTGTACCTCAGAAAAACATTAAGGTAAAGCCACTATATACAAAAATGATCCAACTTTCTCCTGTAATTCATAAGGTCCAATGAAACTCTGACTCAACTTTCATTTCTTACCAAAATGAATAACACTTTTCCATGGAGGAACTTTGAGAAAGAAATGATCACATAACTCAAAAAAAGATCCTTTCTCTGATTATCTTCAAATCTTTTCTGCCGGCTATGAGCTGTTCTCGTGTTCTTCTGAATCAACTATAATTTTTTTACCATCTCTTCTACCAATTCTTGTCCCATTAGCTTCTTTTAACCTACTTCATTACAAAAAGTTGGAGTTCAACACCGCTTCCAATATAATACCTCAAATGGAGCCATCTGTATACTGAATTGAAAATTTCTTTTTTAAGAAAATTCAACCAATGAAAGATGTTGGTCCCAACATACTTGGTAATCTAGTGAATAAGCACGTAAACTATCCTACAAGGTCTGAATTGTTCATTTTGACAGCCCATCTGATTAAGGATTAAAAGCTTTACTAAAATTTAATTTAGTACTCAATGACTTCTGAAGTCCTTTCCAAAAGATATAAGTACACCTGGGATCACAATCAGATATAATGGAGTGGGGAACACCACGAAACCAGACTATCTCCTTACCATACAACCAATAAATTTAATCAAGAGACAAAGTATATCGAATAGGAAGGAAATGAGTTGATTTAGCCAATCGATCAACAATAAACCATATTTCATTATTACCACGAGATGTCTTCGGTAATCCGACAATGAAGTCCATGGATATATTTTCCCATTTCCACTCTGGCACCAGTAAAGACTGAAGCATCCCTTTCGGTAACCACCTCTATACTTTAACCTACTGAAAGTCCAAACACTTCATAGTAAAATCATCAATATCTCTTTTCATTCCATCCCACCAGTAATACTCCTGAAGATCTTTGTACATCATAGTACAACCAGGATGAACAGAAAATAGGGAACTATGAGGTTCACATAACAACTCATTCTTCAATTTTGAATCACAAGGAACACATAATCTCTTTCCAAATATCAAAACACAATCATTACCAACATTAAATTACGGCAATGTACCCTTATGAACCATCTCTACCTTTTTCTACAACTCACTTCTTTCCTTATGTGCTTGCTTTGTTCTATCTGATAGAGATGATTTCGCTGACGCCTGAAACAAAATAGAAGAATCTCCTACACCAACAACTTCAATTCCAAATTTCATAAAATCAAAAACCAAAGGATCTCGTTCCAAACATAGCATGGTTAACGAGGCATTAATTTTTTGACTCAAAGCATCATCCACTTTACTTTCCTTTCCTGGATGGTAATGGATCGTGAAATCATATTCCTTGATTAATTCCAACCAACTCCTCTATCTCATGTTCAATTCTTTTTGAGTGAATATATACTTCAAATTTTGTGGTTAGTATATATTACATATTTTACTCCATAAAAATGATTCCTCTAAAATTTTAATGAAAAAACAGCAACAGATAATTCCAAATCATATGTAGGGTAATTTAACTCATGAGGTTTCAACTGATGTGAAGTATATGCAATTACCTGATCATTCTACATAAGGACACAACAAGCCCTTTTAATGAATAATCACTGTATATTACAAACTCACCATTTCTGGAAGGTAGTTCAAAAACCGGGGCATTCACTAATATTGTTTTCAATTCCGGAAAAAAATCATCACATTCTTTTGTCCAAATGATCTTAACACCTTTTCGAGTTAACTTAGTCATTGAACTAGAGAACCATACTAAAGTTTCAAAAAAATTAGATAATAACATGAAAAACCAAGAAAACTATAAATCTCAGTTATATTTGTGGGTCTTGTCCATTTGTCAACAAGTTTTGTTTTAGTTGGATCAACAGTTATTCCATTTTTTGAAACAATGTAACCATGGAAAGAAATTCGATGTAACCAATACTCACACTTCATGAATTTCCCAAATAGATTCTTTTCTTTTAAGCTTTTCAAGACAACACTTAAATGACTTTCATGTTCCACTTTACTTTTGGAATAAACCAAAATATCATCAGTGAACCCAACCACAAATTTTTCCAAGAACTCACAGAAAATTATATTCATAAGATCCATGAATACAGCAGGTGCATTGGTTAAAAAAAGGAATAACTACAAATTCATAATGGCCATATCTAGTAAAAAATGAAGTCTTTGAAATTACCACTTCCATTACATTCAACTGATGGTACCCTAACCTCAAATAAATCTTCAAAAAATACTGAGCTCCCTAGAGATGATCAAACAAATAATCTATATGAGGAAAAGGATAATTTTTCTTAACAGTGATGTTATTAAATGATCTATAATAAATGCAAATTCACATTGAACCATCTTGATTTTGAACAAATAAGACATGAGAAACCCATGGTTATGTTGTAGAACAAATGAAACCGTTATTAATAACTTCTCCAATTTCTTCATTAACTCTAAAAGTTCAATTTGACCCATTTGATAAGGGGGTTTTGAAATTGGCTTAGCATCAGGAACTAAGTCAACAAATAAATTCAACTTCCTAATGTGGTATAATACCAGGAAACTCATCAGAAAAAGCATTAGGGTACTCATTTACCACAGGCACATTATTAATATGAATAGTTCATTTATTTTCAACAATATGTGCAAGGTAACATTCATTTCAATATTTTACTAGTTTATTAGCTTTTAGATATGTTATCAAAAGTAAGAGTTCATTCTTGTACACAAACTGAAATTTTTTCTGAAAAGAAACCTCTTTAGCCCTGCAGTCAATTTTAGCATGATAAACAGAAAGCTAATCCATATCCAAAATAGTATCAAACTCTACTAGAGGAAAAACAATAAGGTTTTCAGGTAGATTTTTTCCACACACAAGGACAGGAAGGTTCTTATAATTTCATTTTTATTTTAACTTTTCCTCTAGGTTTTTTACCATAAGATTAGCATTCAAATCATGAGATGTAATTCCCAATTTACTATAAATCTTTTCAAAAATGAATGAATGTACAGACCCCAAATAAAACAACACATTGGCATAATCTGAACAATCAAATAGTGTACATGATACTACTTCATTTGATGCCCCAATATATACTGAAGTAGTTGCAAAGTACTTAACCACCCCTTTCTGCTTGTATTCTAGTTTCTTTCCCTCAGTTGAGTCCTTCATTGGATACTAATTTTCATAATGACCCATTTCATTACACTTAAATCATTTTACTGATTGTAAATCAGATTTTGTCTTACCATTACCCTGACATTTTTCAGTGAAATTACGAGCCTTATGTCCCATTTTACCACATCAGTAGCACTTACTAGAATTCAAAAGAGATTCCCCAACATGCTTTTTATCAAAAATTTTAAAAATTGTATACTTAAGTTTCTTACCATCAAATTTTTTTTGATGAGTTTTCTCTTTCTCCTGCCACCTTGTCATCTTATTTTGTTGTTTGTCAAAGAAGACCTGATCATCTAAAAAATACATTTCTACCTTCTCCACACATCAAACAAGTCTTTCATAACCTTTAAACTCATGAGAAGCTAAAGTCCTTATATAATTTGGCTTTATTCCTGGGTAAAATGGTTGATTTTACTATCAAGACATCATATGAAATTTGGAGCATACCTTGTCAGTAAAGTGAATTTTTCTTGAAAACATCCACTGAGTCATCCTCTTACCTCAATTACAAGAGTTGTTTTTCCATCCTAAGATGAAACACCTTGGGAAAATATTTCTCAAGATACATAGCTTTGAATTAATCACAATCAAGACCATCAACATCCTCACTATCCCTAATATTTTTCACAATCGACCACCACTAATCAGCTTCACCTTCAAAATGGTAAACAATGAGACTAAACTTTTGATGTTCTGAACACCCCATAAAATTGAAAATCCTATCTAGTGCTTTAATCCACCATTCTTCTAGCATTGGGTTAGATGATACTCTGGTTGATGGGGGATATTACCTCGTGAAATTCTCCTCTATTGACATGTTCCTCTATGGTTGATCTGGCTGATATTGTGCATGGATACCACCACCATTTATATCCTTAGTCAACTATGTCATCATTGCAACAAAATGTTTAGTTCTGATTCTAACCATCTCATGTTGCTGATTTGGAAAGTTGTCTTCCTCATGATGTTTTCCCAACATAGATACCATATTTCCTCTATTGAAAACCATTCTGAATAGAAAAAATATCTTAGGCGAAGCAACATGGTAATCTGTAAATTCTATATAACTTTAATCTTAACATAAATTAATTTTTGGACAATAATTTAACAATATCTTACCTTCTAAAGTTATCTAAACTGACATCTAAAACCAATTATAAGGACCCGGACTTAAAACATTACATAATATTTATTTAAATTTATAATTCACAGTTAGGATCTTCTCGAATTTAGAGTTTTAGAGAATTAGTTCATAACTATTACATTACATCTCAAGTATTACAAAGCAGAATCTACACAGTTTCCATTTTTTCACAAAAATAAAAACTCTTGAAAAAAAGTGTCATGTCTAGTTCCATGTTTTAGATATCATGACTTTTCATTGATCACATCCTTGACCCTATTTATCATTAAGTCATGTGAAAGACATTTAAAAACATGGTATGAGCATAATAAGCTCAGTATGGGTTATAAAACAAAGAAAGGAAACATTAGTTCATCATTACATACATAACATAAGATCTTTAACATACCTCATAAAATCATAAGATTTATGAATAACACATAGGAATAATAAATGATAAATGTAACTTGTGGCATCAATATCATACTTACATTATAGCTATCACAACTACGTATGGAGTTACATTTGGAATACCAATAACAGTATATTCCCAAAATATCTTAGGAGAAATATTCATGTTTACCTCCGTCACATTACCCAATGCTTTGGAGAGATTTCTCAGGCTCACCTGCCCACATTTTATCAAATAACCACCCATATATATAAACAATTCCCAAGGACCATAATATAATTATAACACATAACATAAGAATAAAGGAAAGATAACATTCCCATATTGAAATCACAATATATCATTTCAAGATATTGAAAAATATATTGAAATAATAAATCCATTCTCAAAACCATTTTCAATACCAACATTCATAAAAGGGTATATATTATTTATTTTCCTTTAAAAAAACACTACGACTTGTTACGGAATCAAAAAATCCAATAGTACTCGCGGTGGCAGAAAGGTCGTTGTAACCGATTACGTTAAAAAGAAACATTTTTTTGTCATTTAGTAATATGACTCATAGAAAAATATTCCTTTTGAATGAAATGAAAATTAAAAAATGTTTATATAGTGTATAAAATAAATTCATGTATAAAACAAAATATTCTTAAAGGAAAGTAGATTGAGACGAAGTCCCTTACCTTGTGTCTGATTTTACCCGTTCGTTCTTTAATCTACTAAATAATAAACTAAAGTTAATTTATACTTGATTAAGAACCTTTTAAAAGTATTTTATTCCTTTTATATCATATATTACCACGTTATAAATATTATGAAATCATTTAAGTTAATAACGGTCGTTTTGTCGATATTTGGCACTTGAGGCAAAAATGAACTTCTTATATTTACAAGTTGTAAATGTGGTCAAAATTACATTATATATAGAATGTAATTAAGGATTTAAATATCATATATATCATATATATCGATTATATACATGTATTTATAATAATACAAAATATTTAGAGGTATGAAATGAAATGCACCGTTCATGGAGACGATAAGATGTACGTACGCAGGAACGCTACTTCCATTTCTATTTCATATTTTAATGTAATTAAAACATAATGATACATAGGTATATGATAATTCCAGTATTATATCATATATAATGACATTAACTTCATCCTTTATATGTCACACATATGGCATTAATGAGTCATATCACTTTGAGGGGGCGGTAGTCCGTATTTCCTCAGACGACATTATCGCATTTACCCATAACAGAAACCCTAAAGGTATACTATAAATGAAAAAAAAGAAGAATAAAAAACATAAACATAATATATATCATATATAAATATAGTTCTATCATAATGGCCACCATGATAGGTGGTAGGAGATAATTGAACAATCATCATTTCCTGAGGTGTTAGTTTTCTATCCACAAAAACAGTATGTTCTTTACCCATTAGATGGAGGTGTGTGTAAGTGTAGTTCAAATACGTCTAGTAACAACATCCTAGTATATTTAGGATACCATGGTTTTTATAAAAGAAATGAATAAAAAGAGTTTAGGGGCTTTGAGAAGTAAAATAAAACAAAAGAACTTAAGAGAAGACGTTACCTTTAAATCGGGAAACTCCCTTTGGTTTGAACCAAAAGGGTTTGTTGAAGTGACTTTTACATAAGTTAAGGCTTCTAGGAGGAGGAGAGGGATGTAGGGAGATTAATTGAGAAGATTTTGGATGAACCAAGGGACTTGATGTAAGAACCCAGACCTTCTTTTCAGGTATGTTTTCCTTTTTTTGGAGTTTGTGAGAAAAGAGGAGTTTCTAGAAATTTTTGAAGTACACACCATGTACTTTATGAGTACACACATTGTACTCTCTTTACACGCCAGGCTGTGTACTGGCCTTGTCTAGGCGACACACATGGTGTGTAAGAGGATGTGGAGGCCGCTTAACGCATAGTACGGAAAAGCCGAGTACACGCAGTGTACCCCAAAAGTACACGTAGTGTTTTTTTCATTAAACGGACTGGGGTCACGCCTGATGGAAAAAACTCACTTCTTCTCTAGGTTCTTCATCCGAGAGTGACCCATACGACCCCAGATCTTCTTAGATCCCCCATTCCTATGTCCGTTCTCCAAATAAACCGCCATTGATGGCGTTGGAACCACAGCAGTGAGTTCTTTCCTTCTCTAGAGCCTTGTTTCCCAATTCTTCCTCTTTCTCAAGATATCGTGGGTTGAATGTTTTGTGCGTTTTCATAGATCTATGTCATTCTATGAGGAATCAAGCTTGTTGGTCCAAGTATATCGATCTCCTAGGATCGAGGTAGGTGGTTTGTGCCTTTTTATAGGAAGTATTTGAATATTTTTGTGCAATTCTAGCAATTCCCTTGAACGAGGTATTGTGTGTTTTCTATTTTTCCCCTATTTTTTTCCTGCTTTGCTTGATTGCTTGAGTAGAGTAAATTCTTGTGAATAGGGTAATTTTTACTATGCTCTAGATGTTTTTCCATGCATGTTTTGCCTGTCAGGCATTTTTTCAGTTTCCATGCCTAGTTGTAGGATAGTGGAACTATTGTCCTACTATGCTATTGTGACTTAGATTGATATCCAAGTAGTTTTTGAGGTTTAGTTGGGAAATACGCGTGCTATGAATATTTGTTTTACACAGGGCTGAGAGAACCTAGTGTAATGGACCATAGAGAGAATGGACGTAAGTACTTCTCTAAAGTGTCTTTAATTTATGATGCAAGACCATAGGGGGAATTGACGTTGAGTGCTTCCTCAGAGTGTTTGTTGTTCCTCGATACAGGCCACAGGGGGAATGTGACGTTGAGTGCTTCCCTAGAGAGCCTTTAGTAAGATACAAGAATATAGGGGGAATTGACGGTGAGTGCTTCCTCAGAGAGTCTATTCTTTAGCTAAACTAGAGCGGTGAGGCTGTGTGTGCTTCCAAGAGGGTTTCTAGTACTTGTAGGTTAAACCATAAGGGTTAGGATGTGAGAACTACTCAGGGGTTACCTGTTGTTCTACTTGTTGATTGGTTGTTACTTGTGCACTTTATATGCTAGACACTATGGATTTGTACTACTGTGTATTATCTTGTTAATTTCTTACTGTTTACTGCTTCTTGTACTTTTACTTACCAGGTATTCACTGACTCTTAGGCACAAATCTTTGGGTGGTTTCCTACTAGGACCTTGTCTCACACCCTATTTGGGCTATGCTTTTGGGCCCAAACAAACTATGTTGTTGCAGGTATAGATAAGGGCATGTTCCCTTCTACTTCAGGTACATGACTTGCTGTGGAGCTGGAGAGGATGTGACCAAGCTACGGCTTGTGATACTGAGGAGTTTACCTTTTTTATTTTGCACTTTGGTTTAGTATTATATTCAGCATTGTGAATTTTTTGGCTGCTTTCCTAGACATATGTATCATGCATCATTTTATATATATGAGTGTTTGTTCCAGTTGTTTACTATTTCAGTCTTGCGCTATTTACTGTTGTTGGATATTTACTACTTCTGCTATTGTATATTTGTTTTTCTTCCACTGTGTTCTCTTCCAATGAGGGCATAGTTTCCACACTGTCACACCCAAGTCCCTCACTGCTAGTCCGAAGCCTCTAATGTTTGTAGAAATGATCATGAGGCCATGTGACCAACCAGGTACGGGGCGCCTTTGGGTGGATTCTAGAACCAAGATGTTACAATGTGGAATCAGAGGGTTTATTTTCTCTTGATTTACTATTTGGAGCCTCTAGCAAGGGATATGATGGATTCGGTACTTGGTATTAAGCTGTGCTCAGGAGTAGCTAACCCGTGTACAGGGAAAACCCAATCTACCATGGTTATTATAGTTTTTTGGGTTTTCTATGGTACAGTTTATATGATTTCACCTAGAGTGATTCACATGACTTGTGTTGTTATTTTTGTTGCTATTATAGTTCTATTTCTGTCGCAACCCGATGAGATAAGGGTATGCCATCTCAGGCATCATATAGGCACTTGTTAGAAATCACATTCCATGCATTCTTGCAATGCCATCTAGGGCGCATTAGCGATTGCATGTTTTTGTGATAGATTTTGTGTAGATTATGCATGCTGTTGTGATAGATGCTTTGATAGAATCCCAACTGTTTGATAGAGGACTGTTTGAATCGTACTCAGCTTGAATGAACACCAAATTTTGGTTCTTACGGTGTTATGGGCCCTCATGAATTGGAAATTAGTGGATCATTGACTTGTTTCCCTTATATATGACTGTATTAGATGACAATATTTTATTCGTGGGGAGTATGGGCCCTCCCGAATCAGAATTTGGCACCTTAATGCTTGTTTTTAAGTGTTTTCTAGGCTTCGGTGCAGTTTCAGAGCTACTACCCGGAAAAACCCAGAATACACAACGTGTACTTTATATATACACGCCATGTAGTTTTTAAACTATGTCTTTAACTGTGTGAGTAGAAACACAGGTTGTGAGAAATGTCTTAGGAACATGCCGTGTACGATAGGTGCACGCCGTGTTGTATAGAGCCATATACCCAGTCGTGTCACTAACAACACGGGACAGGGAATCTCGAGTAGAAAATGCAGTGTTGGTAAATAACACGCCATGTAGTCTTGTTCTGGGTACCCAGTCGTGTCACGAACAACACGGGCGGTGTTATCTCCTCATATACATGCTGTTTTTGTTCGGATCATACCGTGTAAAGGACAGCCATGTAACCGGTCGTGTAACTAATAACACGGGTCGTTGAAACCATGTCTACTACATGTCGTGTCTACAGGGAACACGCCGTGTAGTCTCAGTTTAAGAGGTCCATGTGGGTTAGCTGTGTAAAGAGACTTGGGCAGAGGAATAGAGTTAAGTACATGCCGTGTAGAGTTTATACACGCCGTGAAGTCGTGTTTTGTAAACTTGAGTGTTTCTTTCTCATGTTCCCATTTTGTACTCCATTGTTCTCTTTTCTTGATGTACCTGATCTAAGGTATGATTTTGATCATTCAAAGTTATGCCTCTGAGATTTCCTCCAGTCATACGGCAGTTTCCATACGGTGATCAGATATCAGACATGGCTGATTAGGGACTTCCTTTCGATCCTCAAGTCATGCCAGCCTTGACACCGACTGTCATACCAGTTTCTGGAACTGACATGTAGTTTAGGGAAGTCTTTATGATGATGATTTACAACGTTCAGGGATCATTGCCTCTAGCCATGACAATGGCATACTTGACGCGGGTTTTTTAGCAGCAACAATCTCCTACATTCTTGGGGGAAGGAGGAGCACAGGCTGCAGAGTCATGGATGGAAGCCATGCAAACTATATTTAAGCATCTGGAAACTCCTCCAGAGAGTCGGGTCCAGCTCGCTACCTATATGCTACGAGACTCTACCAAGAGGTGGTGGGATGTGATCTCACAGGCGGGTCATCAGCAAGATATGGGTTGGTTGGAGTTCCAGCGCGGGTTTTATAACTACTTCTACCCAGAGACCCTGAGGGTCGATCGAGCCCGGGAGTTCATGAGTCTAGATTAGGGTACTCTTTTTGTTATGGAGTATTCATCTCGTTTCACCGAGATTCATTATTTCACACCCCTCTGGGGTGGAGATGAGATGTTCTTAGAAAGGAAGTTTGAGGATGGTCTCAGGCGGGAGATCCGATCACAAGTGAATATCTTCGAGTAGACCTCCATCACTTCCATCGTCAATTAGGCACTGATTGCAAAGCAAAATCTGAGAGACTACGGAGCTGCAAGCCAGGGCGGTTCTGCTTCTAGAGCTAGTATTCCTCTAGTTGACAGTAGGAAGTGCCGTAGAGAGTCTACACACGGTGATCCGAGGAGGCGAGATACATCTTCAGGTAGCCGGGTAATATGCTACCAGTGTGGAAGGGCAGGGCACACGAGGACGCAGTACCAAAGAGACCTAGTGGAGTGCCGATTTTGCGGCAAGATGGGTCACCTTCAGTGTTTCTTCCAGGTTTTCTCTCTAGTAGCTGGTGATGGGGGGGGGGGGGTTTCCATGAGTCCTCATTCAGGAGCAACACCCCCAGTTTCTCACTAGTCGGGAAATTGGAGTTCTTTCGGCTGTTCGGGCCGAGGTGGAGGTCGAGGCCATGGCGATCAGTCACCAGTCTTTCAGCATCAACAGAGTGGATCTGCACAGAGTGGTTAGGAAGGGTCATAGGGCTGCAGGGTAGGCCAGAATATTGTGGTGGAGTAGACCTATCAGGAGAAGGATCCCCAACCTTCTACAGTTCGAGGTATGATCTTAGTATCCTCAGTTTTATCTTCACCTCTTTTCAATACTGGTTCTACGCATAGAATTATCTCTGTTTCTGTTGTGGAGACACTTAGGCTCTAGATCATTTCTTTTCCAGACTTGTTTACACTAGACACACATTTGGGGATGAGGACATCTAGTGTACGTCAGTGGAGAGAGTTCCCTCTTGAGGATGCAGGGTATCATTTCTTATGGGATATCTATGTCCTAGAGATGACTGGTTATGATGTCATTGTCGAGATGGACTGGTTGGTTCCCTTCCATGAAGTCGTCGACCGTTATCATCATAGGGTGAGCTTCATTTCACCAAAGGGTGAATCTCTTCTTCATAGAGGCGAGTGGGATATTCAGGCGAGTTGAGCAGGACTTGAGAATCATGGGCTAGGAAGGGTTACAGACTAGGTTTCTAGTCTTTACCTGGATGACAAGGGGACTTCACAGTTAGAAATTCCTCTAGTAGTGGACCATTTCAGAGATGTATTTCCAAAGGACTTATTAGGTTTACCTCTGGAGCGTGAGGTATACTTCTCGATTGAACTCATTATAGGAACATAACCAGTGTCCATTCCTCCCTATTGGATGGATACACCTGAGTTTCAGGATCTCAAGAAGTTGTTGGAGGAGTTGCAAGCAAAGAGTTTCATCTTATACAATAATTCTCCTTGGGGTTTGTCGGTCCTGTTAGCAAAAAAGGTAGATGGTACCCTTAGGCTCTGTGTGGACTATCGGAAGCTGAACCAGTTGATGGTCAAGAACCGATATCCCATTCCAAGGATTTATGATCTTTTTGATCAAATTCGAGGAGCTCGGGTGCTCTCGAATATTGATTTGAGGTTTGGTTATCATCAGTTGCATGTTAGACCATAAGATATACATTTTAAATCCTTCAAGAGAAGGTATGGTCTCTTCGAGTATACTGTTATGTCGTTCGGTCTCACGAATGCGCCAGCAGTTTTTCATGGAACTGATGAACCGAGTGTTCCGTCCTTACTTGGATTCCTTCGACGTTGTCTTTGTGGACGATATCTTGGTGTACTCTCACACTCGACAGGACCATGCTACCCATCTTGAGATCATTCTGAGTACACTGAGAGAGCATCAGATTTATGGTAAAATCTCAAAGTGCCACTTTTAGATGGATCAGATTCACTTCTTGGGTGATGTCATCTCATAGGAAGGAGTATATTTGGACCCAGAGAAAGTGAGATCTGTAGATTCTTGGGAGCAGTCGAAGATTGTTTTTGAGGTACGAAGTTTACTAGGGATGGATGGATATGACAGATGCTTCATTTAGGACTTTTCACACCTAGAATCATCATTGATAGGTCTGACCAAGAAGGGGGAGATGTTCTTATAGTCATATTCATGTGAGTCAGCCTTTCAGAAGCTAAAGGGGAGGTTGACATCAACAACGATACTAGTCATGCTAGAGCCAGGCAAGAGCTATACTGTTTATTGTGATGCTTCAGGTATCGGGCTGGGCATTGTGATTATACAGGGAGATGGAGTCATTGTGTACAAGTCTCGGCAGTTGAGGCCACATTAGAGGAACTACCCGACGCACAATCTGGAGTTGGCAATAGTTTTTCATTCCTTGCGCTGCTGAAGACATTACCTTCTGGGGGAGCACTTTGTGGTTTTCACTGACCACAAGAGTCTAATGTATATCTCCACTCAGCATGATCTGAATATGAGATTACATAGGTGGGTCGAGTATCTTCAGTCTTTTGATTGCGAGCTTGCCTATACGTAAGGAAAGGGAAACACAGTGGAAGATGCGTTGAGTAGGAGAACTCAGATTCAGGCAGCTCAGGAGGCCAACAGTGAGTGGAAACTTATGGATATGTTCTCTAAGATGCATCTGGAGGTGCACGACAGGCAGGGACAGACTTACCTATCTTTTGTAGCTGTTACCTATACACTTCTTGATTAGGTGCGGATGAGCCAACTATCAGAATCAGAAGGCTTAGTTCTATAGGAGAGTGCGTCAGGATAGGCCCTTCTTCCTAGATGGACGGTGGGCGGGGATGAGATCTCTCATTTACAGGGACGCGTATGGGTGCCAGAAAACATATGCGAGGAGCTGATGCAGGATTTTCATTCCTTAGTTTGGGCAGTTCATCCTGGTGTTACCAAAATGTATCAGGATCTTTGTCGGTAGTACTGGTGGCCAGGAATGAAGGGAGATGTTGCTGGTTTCGTTTTGAGGTGTTCTACTTGTCAGTAGGTGAGGGTGAAGCATCAGCTACCAGCAGGCCTTTTACAGAAGTTACCCATTATAGAGTGGAAGTGGAACGATGTCATGATAGACTTCATAACTGGATTTCCAAGGTCACCTCGAGGGAATGATGCTGTTTGGGATGCCATCGATAGGCTTATGAAGGTTGCTCACTTCATATCGATCAAGGAGATCTTCAGTGTTGATGATCTGGGACAACTATACATCTGAGAGATTATATGCCTGCATGGAGTTCCACACTCCATTTTTTCAGACAGGGATGCATTCTTTACTTCTCGGTTCTGGAAGGGGCTTCATAAGGCTTTGGGTTCACAGGTAGTTTTGAGTACAACATACCATCCCCATACAGATGGCCAGTCCGAGCGTACGATCTAGGTGCTTGAGGATATGCTTAGAGCTTTCATTCTAGCCTTTGGAGGTTCCTGGGAGAAGCATATACCTAATGTGGAGGTTGCCTACACCAATAGTTTTCAGGTGACTATTCAGATGGGACCTTATGAGGCTTTGTACGGTAGGCCATGCCGATCAACTTTATGATGGCTGGAGGTAGGAGAGGAAAATTTATTGGGACCTCATTTTGTTTAGGAGACCTCAGAGCAGGTAGAGTTGATTCAGAAGAGGATGGCTATAACACAGTCTTGACAAAAGTCTTATGTTGATCAGCGGAGATGACCTCTAGAGTTTGAGGTCGGGGATCAGGTTTTCCTGCGTGTTGCACCGAGGTTGGGACAGAAGAGGATTCAGAGATAGGGAAAGGTTTCACCATGGTACGTCGGTCCATTTGAGGTTTTGGAGAGAGTTGGGCCGGTTACCTATCGATTGTAGTTACCTTAGAGGCACCGGTCCATGAATGATGTCTTCCACGTCTCTCATCTTCGACGTTACTTTTCAGACCCGTCTCATGTATTTCATCTTGAGGAGGTTGAGCTTGAAGCAGATGCATCGTTTGACGATAATCCTATCCAGATTGTCGATCGCAATATGAAAGTTATCCGTGGGTGGATTTTTCCTCTAGTACGGGTGCTATGGTAGCACAGGCGAGTACAGGACGAGACCTGGGAGAGGGAGGCCGATGTACGATCACAGTGGCCAGAGATGTTCGGGGTTTCATCTTCTATGCCTCGTTAGGGAAATTCTGGGATGAATTTATTTAAGGTGGAAGATTGTATGAACCCAGACATTCTTTTAAGGTTTGTTTTCCTTTTTGTGGAGTTTCTGAGAAAAGAGGAGTTTCTGGAAATTTTTGATGTACAGGCCGTGTACTTTATGAGTACATGCCGTGTACTCTCTTGCCGCACCAGGCCATGTGATGGCTTTGTCCAGGACACACACACGGTGTGTAGGAGGATGTGGAGGCCACGTAAAGAGGAGTACATAAAAGCTAAGTACACGCCATGTACCCCCAGAAGTACATGCCGTGTATTTTTTTTTTCATTAAACGGACCGGGGTAACGCCTGATAGATAGAACTCACTTCTTATCCAGGTTCTTCATCTAAGAGCGACCCGTACAACCACGGATCTTCTCCGAGCCCCTGTGACTCCATCTGTTCTCCAAATCAACCTCTGTCGATTTTTTTTAACCGCAACGGTGAGTCAATCTTTTTCCTAGAGCCTTGTTTTCCAATTCCTCCTCTTTCTAAAGATACCATGGGTTGAAAATTTTGTGCATTTTCGTAGATCTACGCCATTCTACGAGGAATCAGGCATCTTGGTTCAGGTATATCGATCTCCTAGGATCAAGGTTGGTGGTTTGTGCCTTTCTATTGGAAGTATTTGAATATTTTTTGCAATTCCAACAATTCCCTTGAACGGGGTATTTTGTGTTTCCTATTTTTCTCATGTTGTTTTACTACATTGCTTGATTGCTTGAGTGGAGGTAAATGCTTGTGAATAGGGTAATTTTTACTATGATCTGGATGTTTTCCAGGCATGTTTGTCCTTTTAGGCTTTTTTCTAGTTTCCATGCCTAGTTGTAGGATAGTGGAACTGTTGTACTATTATGTTGTTGTTCCTTAGATTGATAGCCAAGTAGTTCTTGAGATTTAATTGGGCGATACGCGAGCTATGCATGTTTGTTTTACACAGGGTTGGGAGAACCTAGTGTAATGGACAATAGTGAGAATGGACGTAAGGGCTTCTCTAGAGTGTCTTTAATTTACGACGAGAGACCACAGGGGGAATTGATGTTGAGTGATTCCTCAGAGTGTCTGTAGTTCCTCGACGCGGGCCAAAGGGGGAATGTGATGTTGAGTGCTTCCCCAGATATCCTTTAGTACGATACAAGACTATAGGGGTAATTGGAATTGAGTGCATTCTCAGAGAGTCTATTCATTAGCTGAACAAGAGGGGTGAGACTGTGTGTGCTTCCCAGAGGGTTGCTAGTACTTGTAGGTTGAACCATAAGGGTTAGGCTGTGAGAACTACCTAGGGGGTTACCTGTTGTTCTACTTGTGGATTGGCTGTTACTTTTCCACTTTATATGCTAGAAACTACGGACTTGTACTGCTGTGTATTATCCTATTTATTTCTTACTGTTTACTGGTTCATGTACTTTTACTTTCCATGTATTCACTGACTATTAGGCACAGATCTTTGGTTGGTTGCCTTCTAGGACTTTGTCTCACACCCTATTTGGGCCATGCTTTTGGACCCAAACAGTCTATGTTGTTGTAGGTATAGATAAGGGCAAGAATCCTTCTACTTCAGGTACATGACTTGCTGTGGAGTTGGAGAGCATGGGACCGAGCTATGGCTTGTGATGCCGAGGAGTTTACCTATTTTCTTTTGTACTTTGGTATAGTATTGTATTCAGCATTGTGACTTGTTTGGCTACTTTCCTAGACATATGTACCACACATCATTATATATATATGCATGTGTGTTCCAGTTGATTACTATTTCAGTCTTCCTCTATTTACTATTGTTGGATATTTACTGCTTCCACTATCGTATATTTGTTTTTCTTCCGTTGTATACTCTGCCAATGAGGGAATAGTTTCCCCACTATCACACCCAATGCCCTCACTGCTAGTCGGTAGCCTCTGGTATTTGGGGAAATGTGCTTGAGTCCATGCAACCAACCTATTATGGGGAAAATCTGGGTGGCTTCCGGAACTAGGACGTTACACTTGAGTGGTGATAGTAATAGGGTAGAGGTGAGGGACTTTTATAAGGTGGAGGATGGGCTCTTTAGGAAAGTGTGAAAATATTATTTTATTACATAATTATTTTCGATTTCTAAATGTCCAACACTTATTAAAGTCAAAGTTAAGATGAATCGCGGTCAAAATTAAATCATCAAATCAGAATTGGACAGGTTTTGGATATTATTTTAAACTTTAAAATCTTATTTATTTAAATATTTTATTAATGAGGTAGACACTGCATCATTATTGTGTCATAAATAATTTAAATTATTTACTGTATAAAAATTATAAAAAAATACCTTAATGTAGGAAATTGGTTTATCATTACAAAAAATATTTTCAGTAAAAAATATAACTTATATAACCCTATGTAAAAATTAATTTACTAAAAGATATTTATTTATGTCAATTTTGTCTTTACATTAAGTTAATTAAAATAAAGTGTCATTATCACTCCCAAGTTCCACCATGGGGTCCCAAAATTGACCCAAGGATGATCATGGTTAGACGTGTATCAACCAATAGGATTAGAACACATGTTAGGGTAATTTTATATTATTATAGTAATATTTGTTTACCCTTATTTAGCAGATTTACCCTTTAACCATGGTAAATAAAATATTTACTGAAGTAAATATTCATAATGTTAAAAATAAAAGTTAACTATTTACAAACTTTTAACCTCTTGATTCCAAATATGGAATCCATTTTTCCAAATTCAAAACACAGAAGTGGTAGAAATTAATTTAAAAATAATTCCCGCTGTCAAAACCAAAGGCATGTTTTTAAGAAGTAGTAACGATCAAAAGATTGACACTTGTTTAAGATAACTTTTAATGTGAAAATAATTCCAATGACCAAAATTGGATTAAATGTGGAAAATATAATCTAATTACACTTTCAAACCAATTAAAAAGAAAATATAACTATATAAATAAATTAGATTAAAAGGCTATTTTGAATTAAAATAAAGTATTTTTTACTATTCATTAAAAACTAACTTGATCAGAATAACACAAAAATTTCATCCAAAGTAAATTTTGATGACCTAATTATAAAGAAGAAAGTTATTTTTTCAAATATAACACATAAAAGTTACTAAAACTAAATTTAAATTGGGTTATCCATCAAAAGGAAGTAAATCAATTTTTAATGTAAATTAGTCTTAAAATTTGATTCATTCATATTTTATGCCTTTAAATTTTATTGGATAAATGTAAAAACATTTAATAGACACGTATAATCATATTTTAGTTAGTTCTATTCATTTAGGCCAATACAACAACTAGTCATTAACAACAATTTAAAATAATAATATTATATTATTATTGTGAAACGTAAGATTCCAAAGAAACCTGTTGTTGCATATCGGGAATGCCAAGAAAAATAGAAACTACATTAAGGTAAAATTAATATTTAATTAAAAAATATTAATTAAAAAGAAAATGTATTATTTGTTTATTTACCTGGTATTTTACAGTTATCCCATTTGGAAATCATTACTAGATTTTCCTTTATGGATTTTACTAACTACCATGAAATGAATGAAAAAGATTTCATCCCTTTAGGGGAGGAACCATTATAAGAATATGTCATTAAATTAAATTCCAATGAATCTAGAAATTATGGATGTATTTAAAACATCATGGTCGATGTCTGAAAATCACACTTCCTACTCTTATTTCAATTCTATATTTCTTATAACTTTGGGGGAGTCCTGATTGATGAAAATATGAGACCAAGGGGAGCTATTCTTGTGTGTTTGTCAAATTTTGTAAAATATCATGTATTAATTGTCTTAATATACCTTAAAATGATAATTGAAAACTTTTTATCACGACATTGCATACATGCTAGTTTATAGACAACATAGATAAACATGGTTGTATCTCTCTCTTTTTTTCCGCACCAGTTTAACCCACGTAGAATTATAGTTTATTAAATATTGGATATTTTCTTAAGAAAAATATATGATATCATTCCTCCCTAAGAAAATTTTGAGAAACAATCATTTAAGGGAGGAGAACATGTTTTTTTTGAAAATTCATGAGACGAGACACCCAAAATATTTCTTCTCATTTTATTATTAATAAGGGGTAGAAAGTTTGAACACCCAAACTAAATTTAAAAATATGAAGTGATATTTAAAAAAATACAAAGGGGGAGATTGTTGAGACCAAATGTGGCATTTCATATTAGTGATGTGAAATTTTGTTTTTGATGAGTTGAGATGAAGTGTTAATTCTTGGAGAACTATTATGGATTTATAAAATGGAATTATATGTCATGATTGATCTATTCTATTTATAATCGTGATGATTCTTGAACAGATCATAAACCCTTATGACATGTTGTAATTACACTGGGAGTGAGTGAACATTGTCGGAAAAAAATAAATGAAGTGAATAATTTAATGAAGACTATGAATAATATTATATTTCATGAGGAGTCAAGAATGGATTGTTTTTAAATGTTAATGTACTCAGTTTTTAATAACTTATTTTATGGGCCTTAAAAAATTTAGCCACCCACACAAGCCAAGGAACTTCTTAATCCCTTATATGTGGGAGGAGAAATATACCACATGGTATAGAAAGCCACTAGATCATTCATGGTGGAAAATAGGTTTGATAGTGCCCATAGGGATCACAAAAGTTATTGAGTAAGAGAATTGCTCTCCTAGGGTGTGCACAATGGCATAAACATGGGGGAAAGTGGTGAATCCCACCACATATAGTGCGTGTATAGTGTTTTAGGTGTTGAACCTAGTACCAACTTGAGGGTGAAGTCGTATTAAGAATATTACATGGAAGCACTCAACCAATTGTGATTTCTATGTGGGGCACATTCTGCATGCTTACTATTTCCCCACTTAAATTGTTACACATATAAAACCTACCACATGATGAATGTGATCTGATCCATTCGATTGACCCCTCATCATATTCAATTACATAAAAAGGAATATTTTCTCTATGATAAATCTCTATTCATAGATCATTATTCCATCTATCCTCCTCGATTATACTAAAGGAATGGGGAGTTCAATATTGATCTAAGTCCATGAATGCAATTAGTTCAAAAAAATGCTTCTACCAAGGAAGATAAAAGTAAAAATGAGGAACTCACAGATCTAAATACAAGCAATATTAATCCATGTGAGTCTATCCACATACACACGAGACTTCATTAGAAAAGTGTAAGTTTATTGTGAAGGTAATGTTTCCATGTTTTTCAATGTTATAAATATATGAGATAAAAACCCACATTAAAATATTTCAATATTGTGATATTTAGTAATATTATTATCTTGAATTAACATGGATTTAATTATAGAATTTGAATAAGGGAATGATAACAAATGAAGGATGTGAATCTCACATATAAAAGGAGAAGAATTGAGGCTAAGAAAGGATGATTCTACTCATAATTCATTAAGAGGTCTTGATTTCAGAGTAAAACAAATCACTTATGAACACTTCCACTATAATAAGGGAATAATATTTGACGATGAATTTTTTTCAGTGAAGAAGAAGAGAATCTGCAACCTCTTGAATTATGAATACCAAACTAAAGGGTTTTCGTGAAGAACTAGTTTGTGTGACACTTGTTAGATAATGTGAATAAGATAAACACAACCTCTTCATAAACTTGGAGTTTTATGAGGGAAATTTTATTTGAAGAATAAAAAGTACACATCACTTCATGAAGAAGAGAAGTTCACACATAATCATTCACAAAGTGGATGGGGTAAGATCGCATGACACACTTACGCAAAGGATATTGAGATTGGTGTGAGACCCTGTGTGCATATAATTGATTAATGTGAAGAGAACTAGATGTATAGTTCTAGTTTTTTCTGATCAAAATAACATGAATAATAACATATTAATTATATAATGCACATAAAAATGGGTGAATCACTTTGAAATAAAAATCCAATATAACATATACTTTGAGAAGTCATATAAAATAATGAGAATGACCGAGGGTTATGTGTATTGTTCATGCACTATGAATTATTAGATGTACGAATGAATTAGCTTTAGATTGTGTAATTATTATTACTACATAAAATAAAAATTTATAAATTGCATGAACCACCTTAACACATCTTGTGAGGCCCAAAATTTGACCTCAAAAAGAATAACTACTCGAGTATGGTTGTAGAGAGGCAATTGATCATACACAAGTGATCAAAATTATTGAGAAGGACTGATAGACATGATTAGTGATTTTTTAAGGTACTTAAAATGTAAATGAGAAATTTATATCCAGTCATATCATAAATTAAGGTCAAAAGATCATAATTAAATGGATAAATCCATAAATAATGGAAGAAGTATCGATGTTGGAGATAAGGGTAGAATAAGTCTTTTAGTTGGTTTTGAATGATATAAGTCTCTTAGTTAGAGCTGCGAATATGATAATATTCCAATGGGACTCTAGATTATGATAATACAGTTGGGGGATAACAATCCATGGAAGAAGATTTAGATTTATAGAGGGTATAACCAAGATTGATTAATAGGGTGTATAATTAGTTATTATCTTAACCACTATAATTAATGATAATATTATAATGGGGAATCCATGTTAGGGGGTATAACCAACATTACAAGGAGTATGTATTTATAACTAATCTTATAAATAACTTGTGTTCTATACTCTCTTAGTATTTCTTCATAGGAGATGAGACTATGAGATATCACTGAGTGGATTGATAACCTTTACAAGTTCAAGATGTTGAATTAAAAAAAAGAATTTTCAAATTTAAACAATTGATTCAAACCCCTATTAGTGTTCAATCCATCTTGGGAATCTATATTATAAATCTTAGATTACAATAGAAGGATTACTTATGTTCATCATGTAGCATTTACTCCTGCAATTTTTACTTTTAATGGATTCACATTCATTTTCTGAATCTTATAAATCCTTCATTTTCAATGTAATACTTCAGAACACATTCCACTTCATTATGTTGATCTATATTATCATTCAATAACTCCTTGATATTCATATAGAAATATTATTAAATAATAATTCAATAAAGTTTGGATTTTATTCCTTCTTTTATGATTTCCATATTTATCCTTTGAATATCCATAAGGATTGGGCCCCTTTTTATCAATCTCATGCATATGTTAACCTGATCCTTTATAGTTAGGGAATATTCCAACATGTTTTCCATACCATGATGGTAATTTATTAACATGTCATACTCATTTATTAACTATATCCATCTACTTTGGTGCGCGTTTAACTCCATCTATTTGAATATATACTTTAATATTTTTTGATTAGAATACATATATCACACTGTTCACTATAAAGATAATGACCCCAAATCATTAAAAAAAATATTACCATTACCATACCTAGATCATGAATTGGGAAATTTTTCTCAGGCGCCTTTAATTTTCCTGAGGAATTACCTAATATATATTCATTTTTAATAATAACACATCCCAATACCATCCTCAATGCTTTAATGCCTATGAAAAAATCATATTCAATTGAGGAAAATGTGAGTACAAGTGTTGTCACCAAACTATTATTTAGTTCCTTGATGTTTTATTCACATTTTTTATTCTTAGTAACATCAATCCCATCCTTGTTAACTTGGTCAACATATTTTACAATGATGAGGAATTTCTCAATATGTGTCGAAATTATCTTGATAAATAAAGAAAACTCTAGATATTTGTAACAATTGTTGGTCTGGTCCATTCTTTAATAACCACTATCTTTGATGTATCCATGGAAATACCTTCACTTGTGATTAGGTTACATAGAAAAGATAATTTTTGTATACAGAATTATAACTTTTTCAATCTTTCATCAATTTTTTATTTCATAAGGTATTTAGCATAATCCTTAATTATTGTCCATGTTATTACATTCTATTTAAATATTTGAGAATATCATTAATAACAAATATCATTAATAAATAAAACCACACAATTTTCTTGTTAATCAACAAAGGAATTGTTCATATGATCCAAAAAGATTACAATTGCATTTTTTAAGTCTGAAATGCATCAATTTGAATTAATGATGTCCATATCTTATGAGTAATGTTTTTTTGGGTATATATTTTATCTTTAACTTTACTTGATGGTATTTGAATCAAATATATGCCTCTAAGAAATTTAAACCCCCTATGTTGATAAAATAGATCATAAAAATGTGGTAAATGATTCTATTTCTTAAACATGATTTTGTTAAGTTTTTTATATTGAATTTAAAGGTATACTGTTTCATCTTTCTTCTTGAAAAAAAAAAGGATTAGTGAACCCCATTAGGAATCAATATGGAATAAAAAATGCTTATTCAAATTCTCATCATGTTTTTTCTAAAATTATTAACCATTAATAAGGTACATTTTTTTAATGAATCTATGATATTGGTGTAGAGATATGTATGTGTTTAATTGAAAAATTAATCTATTTTTTGGGAGAAACAAAGATATTATTCATGGAATTCATCAATATACTCCTATGTTAATAGAATGTCTCCAATTTTGAGTTCTGGATTAACCATTTGAGTCATGTATCCATTTTTATTGGGTATCATGAACAATAATAATATTTTTTAGCTAAAGGGATATTATAATGATATATTCATTGATATTTTTTAAAAGGATGGTTTGGGATATGAAATGATATTTTATTTTACAAAAAATTTATACGATTTCTTTGTAGGGAGAGTCAATAAATGCCCAATTTCCCATCAATTCTAAAAATTAAAAAAATAAAATATCTATGATAAGTATCCTCACAAAAATATTAATTGAGGAAGAGTAATATTACTTAGAATGAAATCATCACACCACTGGATTTTATCACCATTAATTCAATATCCTATGTTTTAGGTATTGAATCCAATTTCTTTGAAAACTTTAATAATATGAAATTATGTGAAGAACCATAATAAAATAAGATGTTTTCAGATATTTAATGGAGAATTATTGTACATTTGACCATTTCATTATCATTGTAAACATTATAAATATTTATTTAATATCCTCTTCCTTGTAAACTTATTCTTAGAGGAATCTAATTTCTAGTTTCCTTATTATACCTTACATTTGGTCGTTGATTTTAATAATGTATTAAATATTTACATTTTCAGAATTTAATTATGGTTGTTTCATTAGTCAATACCTATTATCGTTAGTTTTATTTACCATTCACTTTATCCCCCTTTTATAATCGTGAGATCAATGTCTTACCCTTCCACACTTCTTGTCCCTTTCAAGTAATTTATAGGATTCTTCTTACCAAATTTTTGGAATTTTGGAGGTTTAAATGTTTTCAACCCACATGATTTATCATTTTAATTTCTATGAAACAATATTATACTTTTATTATCATCATATCAAAGAGAATAATGAGAATATACATTTCCCTTTAGACTATAAGTGCACATCAAAAAATTTATTCCTAAATACTAAATTCACTTATATCTAATGATTTTAAAGACTTGGTTTCAATCCACTACTGAAATGAAAAAAATTTCATTTTTATGTTAATGATTAAATTGGAGTAATTTTTTTTGAGTCTTCATGAAGTTTAATTTTTATGTACCAACAGATTCATTTTCCTTTTGTTTCCACTCTATGAATTATCTCTCCATTTATTTGAAAAGGGTTTGAGGAAAATATTCTAAGAAGAATATTTTATTAATTCCCCCCATTTCATAGAGTCTAAATATTACATGAGTATTATATTCTTAATGAGAGTACCCCATTACTCTACTTATCCTTCTAATGAATAATAGTTTAAAACTAATTTTTCATTATCCAAGCACCAGAGAATGAAATATATATTTTATACAGAGTTAATACATTTCTAAAAAATTAGTGTGTTTAATTCCTACTAAATTAGGGTGGATATTATCATATGGAGTAATTTATTTGATTTTTCTACTTCTTGGGTTCATTTAGAAGGTAAATATGATTTACATTATTTTTCATAACCTAAGAGAGGATATATATGAAGGTATACACTCTTTATCTCATCCCATAAGGACACTCATTATTATAACTACTAATTATTACGAACACCATTTTTTAATCATCTAACTATTAGTTCCATATATTATTAAAATTACAATGGTTTAACATGATAAATAAATAATAATAATTTAATAAATTTTCAGAAAAAAACTATATGATTTTTTAAATTACATCATATTTTTACATACTCTATGACACATTGATTTTAACCTATGAAACTTTTTGATCAACCTTGGTTTATATAATTTCGATTATCTTATAACACTTAACCTAATCGACAAAAAAACTAATCCCTATTCTGATTCCAACATAGATGATCCAAGATAAACATTCATGTATTTTACATTGTTTATATAATTTAACATTATGTCTCACAAATATTTTCAAAAATCTGAAAACCTAAATGTTTATTATCTTTATACATAGAATATATAAGAATATTTTTCGACAATATTTATTATATTCACCCATAAAAAATCCACATAGCACTTGATTCTACACATAATCCTTATATGTGTTCTCAGAAATGGGAAACAAAATAAGGGGTACGATCAAATTCATAGAAAAATAAATCTTATCATTGAGTCATAATTGGTTAGATCATAAACATGAAAGAAGGAATGAAGAAGTTAAAAATATCTTAATAAAATGATCATAACACCATAAGTGAAAATCATTAGACATTAATGGATATCATAGATCATTGAATGGGAATATAAGGCCATAGAAAGATCATCATGATATTTTAACCCTTATACCATGTCTTAGAAATAAGTAATAATTGTCAAGAATCTAGAAACAATAAAAGAGTAATGTGTTATTCAAATAAGATTAATAAATCACTACATTCAGATCATAGCGAACTACAATCATTTCTATGCATAAAGTTGTGATCAAAACTAATTGTAATCCGACCCATGCATAAATATATGAACATGGATAATCATATATGTCCTCATACCCAATAATTCCCACACATACAATTATTATGACATGGGATATAAATATTTAAGCAATTCCCTAGAGGGATATAATTTACCCACTTTTCATTTAATGATAATTCACAAATATGGGTTCCATATGAAATACATTATACAATACATCATAAAAACTCTATATAAAGAACATGGGTTTCATATCACCTCAAAATGGCATCACATGTCATGAAATCAAGAGTAAATAATTTTATTCCAAGAACTAATTATCCTAAAAGGATTATAAAGTCATTTAGAGTTTGACCATGAACATTACTTCATAATATTTAGATCTTTTCTAGGTGGAGAGGAAAACAGATATGAATGAATTTTTTTACATCATATGTAACATGATTTTAAAAAATTATAAGTTAATTTAGAAATAAATTTTAATTGAGTGAAATGTGGACATTTAAAACCTTTATTTTAAAAAAAATTCTAAATATAAAAATCATGAAAATAAATTAAGTTAAATATAAGAAATAAGTTAAAAATATATAGAAGTGAAATCATATCCATTTTATTTATTCTTATAAAACAATAAAATTTATTTCTTAAAAGAATGATTCACACAAAAAACATGAATTTAAACAACTTTGTAAAACCATGCAAAATTATAGAGTAATTTTAATTAATAAATAAGGTTATAATACCTAGAAAATGCGCTTTTGGGGAAAGTGATAAAAATAATATTCTTTTCACACTTTTATAAATAATGTCAATAATGACTTGACCAAAAATTCTTGGAATTTTAAATTTTTAATAATTTTAAATAAATCAATTATAATGTTAAATTAATTTAAATAATCATTTAATTATTATTTTTTAAATATTATAAATATTGTGGACATGGAAAAAAGTTAACTATTATAAATGATGATAATCATTCTTAACAATATCATATTCTAATAGATAATGAAATATATTAAGGAATTATATTTTTAAATAATTATTTCATTTCTATAAATATAAAGACAAAATAACATACAGAATAGATAAATAGTTTCATTGAAGAAACATATATGAATATAGTCAGTGAATAAATTCTATAAACCAACAAAAAGGAAATTTAGTTAGAAACATCATTACCTTTGATTCCTACTTAGTTGGGTGAGTTATATATTCTTATATAATAATAAAAGACACATTAAAGAAATATAAGAACATTATTCATATTTATTATCTTTTACATTATTATTTTGTGTTCATTTATTTTATATTTATTATTTATTCTTATTTGGTATTTATCATTTGTGTTAATTGTTTAAATTATTCGTTATCTATTTTGATATAATTTTTCTATTTATAATTACATATTAATGACTTATTAATCTTAATAATAGTCAAGGTAATGTTTTATAAGTTCCATTGTTATTCCTGAAGTTTGAGGTTCACTCCCTAGGAGTTTCATGTATGATTCTAAAAGATGAAATCCCTAACGCAGTAATGTTGGTAATTTTTAATTAATAAAGTTGGTATATTGATAATGAGTTTAAATACCAATACATAAATTCCATAAACTAAAAAACACTATTTATTTATTAATATAATACCATATATAAATAATGTTTCCACAACCATCCGTGAAAAAAAATTATAGCATCATTCATTTATGTGGTTTTGTTGACCAAAACCAGACGATGTTATAAGCATTTGGTGAGTATGATTGTGAAGTGATTTTATATAATATCATAAGTAAAAAGGCATACTAATATTAATAAAATTTTATTAAAGATATGAATCATGATTTGTAATTGGTTTAAAGATCATAGAAATGAAAAATAATGATATGATGTTATTACTTCCAATGAAGAAATATTATCTTCATTTGGAAACCTTCGTTGTTTTGACCGAATTTTGGAAATATATAGGGACTAGCTAGAGAAAATAGGAAATAATTATTAGGTAATAAAATATGGTATATTATATAGTGAAAATATAATTTTTGGTGTGTATTTGATGAAATGGTGGAGGGTCCCTTTTATAAGAGAGAGGAGTGGGATTTTTTATGTATTTATTACTTAATAGAAAAAGAAAATTAATTTTTCAAGGAAATTAAATCCATTTTTGAAAATAATTAAGTCCATATAAAGTGATGTAGTTATTCACATTATATAATCATTTAAATATATTCTTCTATGATAATTTATGTCTTTACAACTTAATTTTAAAAATATACCATATTTTTTCCATTATTGTGGAAACTAATTTTTACCGTGTTAACTTATTTTTATGAATAAAAATACAATTGAAATTACTGAAAAAAATTTACATGATGATTTCAAAAATAATTTATGTTTTATTGAATTCAATTTATAAATTTTATAAAAATTAATTCTAATAAAAAACTCATTGCATAGGAAAACATTTTTTTTTGAAATAATGTATTTTTAAAAATGACAAGGATTTATTATTTTTCATTGCCATATAAAAATCATTAAATGGATGGATTTTTTTTATTTTTATGTATTATCAATAAATGTTATTATATTCATTATTCAATAGTGATAAATTTAGATTATTAAAATAAAAACACATAATATATAGAATAATACATTTTTTTTTCAAAAAAATGGTCGTTTTAATATTAAATGGTCTAATTCATAATTTTTAAAATATATTTCTTAGGTCCAAAAAAATTAATCAAAAAATTTATACTAAATGCATCCTTTTTAATTTTTTTTAAAAAATACTATAAAAAATTATAATAAAATAAAGAGAATGTATAATTTTTTTTAATACTTACATGTTTATAACCTCCTAACTTTTACATACTAAACACATCCTGACTTTCACATAAGAAATAATTGTAATATAATAATTGGTGTAAGTCTTGATGTTGATTCTGGTAGAATGGATCTCTTAGTTATTTCCACATTCTTTAACTTCTTCTATAAACGATTTTGATCAAGCCACACTTATTAATGTTTTTCTTGGGAGTATCCTAGGGAAAACCCTGCTGATGCTACATAATTTTCATGAATGAACAAATTATCCTAATAAGGAACAACCCCACCACCATATTCCCTTAATTAACCTCTATATATAGATTTCATAATTTTCTTTCTTCTATTTATACACTCCAATTCAATAGTTATTCTATAATAGTCATATAATTTTATCTCATTAATATATCTTGGTTCATTTTAGTTTGGTGATTTGTGTAAAACAAGATATCAATCATAATTTTTTTGAAGAGAAATGTATACTAGAATAATACATTTCTACATATATTACTAGTCAATTAGTCTTACTCATTTTCCTTTATCCTTACTATAGTCATTGTGACTTCATCCCTTTGAGTAAAATCTCTCAAATTGAAATATTTTTAAAGTATATAAATCATACATTGATGTGATTTGGGATATTTATCTATAACCAATGCTATATTATTGTCACAATATAAATTAATAGTATTTTTATTAATGGGTATAACACCAAGAATATTAATGAAGTTCATTATCCACACTTCTTCTTTAGTTGCATCAGAATCCCAAATAAACATAAATTCTACTAAAGGATTGGAAACCATAGGTTGTTAAAGCTATTATAACTAATTTATTCTCCACTTAGAAAAAATAAAAGTATTTATTATGAATTTTGATCATTATGATCTATTTTAAAACTATCACATGTGTTCCCCCTAACAATTTGTTCCTCATATCCCCTATAAACAATGAGAATATCATTTTTATGCTTGAAGTACTTTAGGCTAGTCTCTACATATGATCAATTTGAATCTCTTGTTTCTTCATAATATGTTTATACCATGCTCAAGTGATAAGGAACATCAGTGTTGTTATATATAATTACATATATGATAGATCCAATCACTGATAAATAAGGTATTCTTCTCATTCTTTCACTCTTTCCTTATGATGTTGGGTACATTTTCTTTTAAAGTTATTTACCATGTTTTACTGGAAAAAACCATCACTTAGAATCTTTTATTTTTAATCTCTTCAATATCTTTTCAATATATATACATTTTATTAGTCAAAAAGTCCTCTTAGATTTATCTTCATGGATATAAATACTTCCAATATAGAGTTTTTCACATAAATAGTTTATAGAAAATATTTTGTTTGACTGTGTTTTAATTGAATGTAAGATGAGTATCTCACTTCTTGTTAGTAATATATCAACAACATATATCACTAGAAAAATAATAACAATCACACTAAATTTATTTTAGACACATTTATCGAATTACTTATTAATAAAATCAAACTCTCTTATGGATTCATCAAAATGAATTTTTCATGATCAAGGATTTCTTCAACCCATAAATAGAACTATACATGTTTTATTCCTTATTGAAATATTTTGGTGTTGTAAACCCTTTTGGTTATCTCATATAGAAATCCTATACCAAATTACCATTAAAGAAAGCAGTATTGGATTCTATTTTCAATATTTTGTAATCATGGAAAGCTATTATGGAAAGAATAATTCTAATGTATTTTAGCATAGAAACTAGTGTAAGGTTTATTTATAGTTTATTCTATGAAATTACCAAAATCTATTATAGACCAATCATTCCATATAGGAGCTAGTATAAAAATCAGAAAATATTTTCTTCTTAAATATCCATTTACACCCAATGGGTATTACATAAACTATTGAATCTATCAAACTAATACTTTATTTTGGTACATGGTATCCATTTTATAATTCATATCTTCTTCCCACTATAAAACTTCTCAAATTTTCACTACATATTTTTAGGATTGTGGTTAATTTTTGTAATAAAACAATGTGTCTCCTTCCATGGTGGTAAGAAAAAAATATCTCTATAGTTATATAACCTCTATATTGCTCTTATTCCATACTTGTTCCTTTATAACAACATCTTACACTAGGACTTGTTAAATTTCTTCATATTCCTAGTATTTTTTATCTTGATCTTCAACTATATAAAAGTATTTCTTTCTCCATCTATGTCTATTAGAGATGTTATCCTTTATAAAAACACAGTTTTTCTTTCAAAAATTATATTTCTATTTAAGGGATTATTTTGAAAATGTCCTTTTATCAAGTTAGAAAAAATTATAAAGATACACTCTACTCCTCTTGATGAAAATTTGATGCTATAATTATTCGTAAGAAATAATTATAATCTCTAATGTGAATATGTAGAAGAACAAATTTACTTCCATACCATAACTCATATGGGATCCCACTAGCTTTTTAGTTAGGAAATAGTTTAGTGTCTATATCTATAACTGTATTTTATATCCCCAAAATTATAATTGATGATTTTTATGACTTATCATCGATATCACCATGCCTAACAAGGGTTGGTTCCTCCTTTCACTAAATCCATCCCACAATAGTGTATAAGGGTATGTGAGTTGAGATAGTGTCTCAATCTTTTAGATAATCAATGAAATCATGGTTACGATATTAACCATATTCATTTTAAAAAATATTATTTATCATTTCACAAAGTTTACTCATTACTTAATTTTTTATTCCTTAAAATTTTCAATGGAATTTGACATATAAATTGTTTGTTAGATATTAATATATCTATTTAAACTTTTAGTAAAATTAATGAAGTATGAGACTCTACCTCTTGCATCTACTGGAAAAGGACTCCACACATCTATGTAAAATAATTCTTGAATATTTTTGGCTCTCTAACTTTTTCATGTAAAATTGATTTGGTCATTTTTAGGTGTAAAAAATTAATGAAATATATCCATGGGTTTTAGCCCAAAATAATATAAATAATATTCTTGATATAATCATGCTAATTTATTTCCACTTATGTAACCAAGTTGATGATGCCATAACTAGGTGTTATATTAGTAATGTGAGTTAGATCCGTTATCAATTTCCATGAGTTTATTTTTGAATTATAGTATGTAAAGACCAATATTCAGAGATGTCATACCATAACATATTTTTTCTTTATAAAATATAAAAAAGTATTTCTGAGAATTAATATATATCCATTAATTTCTATCCTTGATACATAAATGTTGTTTTTAGATACATTGAAAAATAATAAAAGTTATTCAAACAATAAATTTTCACATTCAATAATGTGAGACGCTAGTCTCTTTTAGTCAATAAAACTAGTTTTATTACAATGGTAGCTCAAATATACTTATTATTTATAGTAATTTTCTAGAATCTATTTATTTTCTATAATTTTAGAAAAAAATTATACCATATGCTTTTTTAAAACCCAACCATCATAAATAGAAATATTACATTCAATAATGAATATGCATAAAGATTTATCTTGATTATTCACTGAGGTATAATTTTTCTTCTAGTGACATTGAATTCCATATGGAAAAAAATAACCCTGATCATTCTCCTCCAACTATTTTTTTTCATGGAAGTGATTTAGAAAGGTTTCTTTAGAATAGATCCTTATTTGGTCCTTTTTCACTTAATTTTCCAATTATTCATCATAAGTATAAAAGAATTATATCTCCTTAGGTCTTGATACCCTTAGATAATCAAATTTAAAATATCTTATAGTGAATTATTTATGTTTTTAATATTTTAAATTATCAATAAATCTAAGGAATAATATAGGAGGAGGGGAGAGGATATGGTATATGCACATATGCTAGTGCTGTGTGGATAAAAAGTCAAAATTCTTAATGATTCTAATCAGTATGACTACACTAGGCCCGTCACAGAATTATCCTCTTAACATGCATGTGAAGAGTGATTGGGATATTTAATACCACTATTATCTTACTTTAACCTAATAAATATTAAATATATGAGATAATGTGGAATAAACATCGATGTAGTCCTGAAGTTTCCGAACCTCACTAAACAAGAATAATAACATGGACACTAGACATAAAATGCATCATTTATGTGTTTCTGAAATAAATTATTCTTATACTCACTAAGATTCTTAGTTGGATCAAAGGGAATAGATTAATATGACACATATAACTGCCATTATTAGCATAGTATAATGTGTAAGCTCACATACCATTCCTATGGTCACTTGATCATAATATACATATTTATTACATCATTTCAAATGAATATTCATTACATCTTACTATAAATCACAATTTAGAACAAAAAGATTTTTTTATTTAGATATTATATATATGAACAACTTATTTTACCAAAATCTCAATATATCCCACAAATAGAGTTCTCACATGATGCTATTTATACATATCATATATAATATTATATTTGATAACCTTGGAAATAGAACCATAATAAAGGGTGAGCTCATATTCTTATTAAGGGTAGACACAATAGTCATCAATCTATGATCATAAGTGAGAATAAGATGATCATACATATATATATACAATATAAAATAATAAAGGACTAATTACATTACATAACAGAATCATACCGTATATCATAAAACATGAGTAATGGAATAAGGCTTTTAGTATAACATAAGACATAAGTCATAGAAGTGTAGAAACATAAGTCAATAATACTAATCAATGAGAACATAAAATAGGTACATTTCATAACATAACACAGAGGGAAAAAGTATATAAATCATAACATATGTCAAAGATAACCACCAATACATTCACATCATAATAGGATATGTTAACCACCTTCTCATAACATATTGGAATTGGGTTAACCACTCACACAACTTAACATAATGGACTTGGGATAACCACCCTTATCCCATCTGGATAAAATCTTATATAACATTTTACCCATTAAATTGGATGGATATAATATGTTAACCCATAATACAGTGATAAATCATACATATGCGTGCAATGGGAACTTGAAAACATTCATTATTCAATAATATATTAATTAACCCATGGAAAATAATTAGTACTCAAAAAAATATTCAAAAATATTTTTCATAAGTCACATTGAAAAAGTAAGTGTTTGTTTTCATTGAAAAATATTCCTAGTTATGTATAATAATAATTAAATTATATTAACATATATATAGAAAGAACTCTTATAATAGCCTTAAAATGTACTTGGATAATGAATAAGAAATCACTTTTAAAATTTTGACAACATTAAAGAAATTATTTTATTAAAAAATGGGATATATATTTCTTTGTAAAACCATGAAAAATTATAGGAACCTTAATTATTAATAATTTATATAATAGAAGGAAATGGAAATCATGTGGATCACATTAATAAGAATATTAGTTTTCACACTTTTGTTAAGAGAGTCAACGTGTAAAAAACAACGATACCAAAAACATTAAAAGAATTTTTATTTTGTAAAGAAATTAAAGTACATTGAAAAATGAATTAGTAATGTAAAGAATTATATATGAGAAAATGAATAAAAAAGTAAAATATATGGCCATGGAAGATATGATCCATGACTAAAAAGAAGAAGGAATGTTGTTTTAACTTACGACCATCACTTCAGATGAATTATAAGCCAGATGGGAGTTCAGATGACAATCGTCTAAGTAAAGCTCATAAAAAACCTTACTAGAATATAATAGAGGTTTATTATAGATAAATATCCAAAAATATATCTATATTTAAATTTATTAAAAAAAATTTCAAATCAAAATTGTGTTTGGAAAGAAAACCTTTAAATATACTCTTAATTTATACATATGTGCTTTAACCTCCTAAATTATAAATATTACCTTCTTATTAACATATATAATAACATTATTCATAGATATTAAATTTTATAATCTTATATTATAATCATAAATTACACATATATTAGTTATTTATTGTGTATTTTCATCATCATATGTTAGTAATTTTGATCGATTCGAACAAGTTCCGTAAGGGCGCTATCAGTCCATATTATTTGATACCAAATTCATGATTCCCATATTATTCAAGCTAGTGGAATAATTTTATTCCAATTATTTATGTATTACCATATTAATTTAATTTAAACCATTGGTATGTTTTTTTAATAATGGAGTTATTGAAAAAATATTTTCATAAAATTTACTGATAACTATGAGTTACATTATAATGACCATTTATTTTTATTACATCCTTAAATAGCCATATTTGTAACACCCCATGATTTTATGAAAATGTTTTCAAATTAATTTATTATTTTTTTAATTTTATATATTTTCATGAAACACTTAATTTATCTTGACTTTAATTATACTCAACACCATGTTAAGCTTATGCCACACAGAACACTTAGATTAGCTTGAGATAAACACAATATCGAGTGTTTTCAACTTTTAATGGCACCTATATGTTTAAAACTAAATATTTAAACTTATATTAATTTAATATGTAAAAATAAACATCATTTTTGAATTTAGAGTGTAAAAATTAGCTTATGGTGAATTTTTGGGATGTTTCTATGAAACATGATTTTTTTGATGAATAGTGAAAATACAATATTTTATTTAAAAACAACCTCTTCTTTTAAATAATAATTAATGTGAAATTATTTTTTAAATTGGTTTCAAAAGTTAAAATTGATCAATTATACATTTCTTAATCCAATTGTGGTCATTCAAATTATCTTTATATTAAAAATAGATACAAACATTTATTAAAGTTTTGAACATTTTACTTTAAAAACACATATACTTTCCACATATGTGGGATTAATGTTCAACATAATTTCCCAATTTTGTGATTTGAATTTACAAAAACGTACATACATGGTTGTAATCAGTATAATATATATGGTCTAATAATATCAACACAATTTTTTCTAACCTTTTACCTTGAAAAAAAGGAATGTTCTTCTTACGTCGTATGGAATGTATGAAGTTACCCATATGATCACCAAAATTCTCTTGAAGATTATCTTACAGGATTAAAAATTAATTGTTTTAAATTAATTTTTTTACCAATATTCTGAATATTCTTTATTTTTAAAGTGGGTTTCAATGAAAAATGTATTTCATAATTTTTTATGGTTATCAATTATTCGTTTAAATGCTTTCAAATCCATTTTTAAAAATAAGATATTAACGAAATTTTGTTTGAAAAATTATTTTAAATGTTTTACGGATTTCATTATAAAATTTTAATATATTTTTAAAGAAAATAGTTTTCTGTTTTTTTCAATATTATTTTATAAGTATTCAAGGAAAATGTTTTCAAAACCTTATCAATATTTATTTATATGTTTTAAAATTATATTACAAGAAATATGTTTCATATTTTTTAAGCTTTATTTATATGTTTTCAATGTATTTTCAAAGAAATAGTTTTCAAAACATTTTCATGATTTCTTTATAAGTTTTCAATTTATATTCAAAGAAACTGTTTTCAAAACCTTTTCAAGATTTCATTATAATTTTTCAATGTAAATGCAAAGAAATAGTTTTGAAAATGATTTTAATATTCTATAAAAAGATTTCTAGGAAAATGGTTTTTAAATATTTTTATGTTTCCAAAAAATTAATTTTCATGAAGAATGAATAGTTTCTCCTCATGAAATTATTTCCAAATATATTTCCAAGTTATTTTCTATCTAATATGACATATCTTGATGTTACTTATGACCTTCTATGAAATGATCCAAAATTTTTATTCATATTCTTTCTTGAGTGGTTTTTTTGGAATAATTCTTATGAAAACCATTTCGATTCCACTGGTTAAATACTTTTGAAATGTGATTCTTTTTACAAGTTATGATTTTGATGAAATGATTATGAACCCTATATTTTTTTTATAGCTTCTGATATTATTATATGTTTATGATACCCATTTCAATTTATGGATTATTATATGAATATTTAATATTTTATGGAAAAACTATGTATGATTTCATTATAAGAAGGGTGGGACATTTATCGCCCTCCAATAAATTAGGTAAATAATAATATCTGATTAGATAAACATGTATGGAATGATAAATGAACTCGGTATAGTATTACCAGTCTAGAATAATAAATGAACTCATTTCAGTATAACATTGTTATATAAGATGAGTGAACTCAGTTTAGTATTATAGGGCTAGAACGGGGCGTGAATCCTGTTCGCTAAAGGATTTTTTCCACTAAGATAGCCTTTGAAGAGAGTCCTTGACTACTAAGGAAATCTATATATATAGTTATGTGTCTGCCACTATTCCATTCATTATTCCTATGTTTTGATTTCATATCTCATGTTCTCTAATTCCTTATGAATCAAGTCTTATAAACTACCAGTATTTATTAAAAGATTCATGTTTATGATCTTATGATTCGTTGAGAGTGCACTTTCAATGTTATGATCATGTTCTCATACCCTTATTATCATATTTATTATTACATTTCTCTCTTGTTTACCCTTACTAAGTATCTGTTTTCACCCCTTTTCATGTTTCTTTCTCTTAGTTATGATGATAGGTATTATGTTTGATGTATCCATGAAAGTTTCTAGTCAAGAATAACCTAGGTGGAGATGATATAACACATTTACATAACAACAATTATTTTTCCATGTTTCCAAAGTCACTAGACTAGTATGGTATTTGGGTGTATATTTTTGTAATCTTATAATTATTCAAACAAATTTATGTAATATTAATTTATGAAAGGAGAGGGTTATTATAGTTGGTGTTAGAGAAAAGGATTACTTAACCTTTGGAAACTAGAATGAGAAAAACTTTGTGAGAATACTAAGAAAAGTTTTATGGATAAGTTTATGGAGAATGAAAATTATAGAAAATTTCATAAATTTTTTGTAATGGATAGAGTGAGTGGTTTCACAGTAATGAATCCCTATAAAGATACTAAATTAATATGTGGCTTGGTACAAATGAAATTATTGGTAGCAACTCTGACAAGATATCCAGGGCTTGACTCTGGGTAATCTAGTGCACAATAATATGATTTTCTACACAATGTTTGACACTCTCAGAGGATATGATTTAGAAATTCACAAACTATTCACGAACCATAATAAAAAATTTAAATGGAATATGAATATGAATATCTAAAGAAAAACACAATAAATCATCGATTAAAAAGTAGGTGTCGTCATTTAGACATCTTATGAGTAATTTTTAATGATTATGCGGTTTTATTCTATAATATGTGTTTCTTGTTCAATGATTTCTAGTTTTAGTCAATGGAGAGAACAAAAAGGATAATGGTTAACATTGAATTTTTTAGATGTGGAAATTATGAGAGTATGAAAATAGATTTACCAATTGAAAATCTCATAAAGAGAATCAAGAAGGTGGTATGAGTATTGGTTATAGCTCTAAAGACAAAGATAACGAAAATGATATGTTAAAGGTATGTAATGTTCTTAAATTATTTTTTACATTAATCATAAGAAGAATTATTAGATTGTAGTTGAGGAACCGTAATAAATTATTTATAATTTATAATCAAGGAAAAAGGTATTAATGAATATCTTGATGAATCATGAGTAATTGTTTAAGAAAAAGGTGGATGAATTAAGTACATTTGTTTGGGAATTAAAAAATTAGGATACATGAATCATGAAATATATAATTATTTTCATAATAATTATTTTAGTATTTGAAATTATATGTTGAATGGTTTATATGAGGTAGAAAAGTGAATTTATAGAAATGTTATATTTTTATTAGGGGAAGGAAACCCTTAATTAATGCATAACTTCGAGATAATGACATTTGGATAAAGATACATTGGATATGAATACATAAATAGGATGGTATTGATTACCCTAGAACTAATTATTAGAAAAGTGATCTATGTCATCAAGAATAATGTTTACAACTTCATTTACTTAAAGAATGTATCTAGTAAACATTAGAATAAGGAAGTGTGCATGTTTTAGAAAAGGATTTACTGTAATTTAGGTTATTACCACATTTCAAGGGAATATATAATGAGAGTATTCACATGTTTGGAATGTAAAACCAAGTGGTACTTTATGATATATAAGGGATTAATGTTAATATTATTTTATGAACATATTTTAATTTTTTGGATTTTCACCTTTTGTAATGGTTATAAGGTAAAAAATTCATTGAATGATTATGTTACACAGAATATGAAGTTTGTGAGAATAAATTATTATCTCACAACATGAGGATTTATTAAAAATGGATAACCGACTCTAGAAATGTTGTATTGATTTTAACTGAAGAGATATGAGATGAATTATCATCGATATCATGATATATTAATTCTTCAAGAATGAAAAGTTCACCTTCATTTCATGGAATGATTGATGACGTGAATGTTTATAAAAAGGAAACAAAGGGTAAGGTTTTCTTGAAATCATGTACGTATGTCTTATCATGAGAATTATTTAACCTTAAAGAAAGGATAATGAAACCACAAAGGTTATCCTATTACAATCTTTTCTGATGAATCAAATGGTCCCTTAGATAATTTCATATTTATGGATTTTTTTTTTAAATTTCTCCAAACCATGTTCTCTATCACTTTCCTCCATAACTTAATATCTATATTTCTCTTCGATGTCTATGTTTTCACTTTCATCCCATGTTCTTCTACATAGAAACCCAGTTCTGTGTTAGTCTCAGTATCCATTATGGTTACAAATTTATCTTTTAAAATGAAGTTTTAGTGTTTATTTTTACACTATGGGTTTCTATTATAGTAAATTAAATGTATTAATCCTTTGATAACCTAGACTAATTTTGAGGGAGTAATTCATTGTAAGTGGGGTAGAATGTAACACCCTGAGATTCTATGAATTTTTTGATGAAGTGATTTAATATTTTTTATTTTTTTCTCTTTCCATTAAAGGCGAAACATAGTTTTCCTTTCATTATAATAAAACCCATGTTAATCTTCTGATACATAAAACACATAGATTTTCTTTCATTAAATATTAGACCAAGTTTTACAGCCTTTTAATGTCACAACTATTTTAGAACTACATTTTTACAATTTTTTTAATTTTACCTGTAATAATAAAAATCATTTCTGAAATCATAATTTTAAAATTATATTATGGTGAATATTTCATATTTTTATGAGAAACATCATTTTCTGATGAATAGTGAAAATTATTGTATTGTAGTTAAAAACCAACTCTTTTTTTAAATAATTATTAATGTTAAATTAAATTATAAATTGGTTTCTAAAGTAAAAATAGGTAAATTATACATAAATTAATCCAATTTATGTCATTTAAATCATTTTTTATATAGAAATTAGATATAACACTTATTTAACTTTTGAACATTTTACTTTAAAAACCCATTTTCTCGCCACATATGCAGGATTACCGTTAACATTTATTTTCCCACTTATGTGTTTTGAATTTTGTAAAATAGAAACATGGTTTTAATAATTATAATATATATGTTCTAATAATATAAACATAATTTTTGGCAAAAAAGGATTATTGAAAGTGATTAAAATTAATTATGACGATTAATGAAAAATTATGATTAATAAGGGACTAAAACATAATCATAATGACCTAAATGACCTAGTAACTTATGCATATAAAATTGAATTCTAATAATTATACTATATAACTTCTTTTTTTGAAATTTATGTGTCATTGTGATATTATTAAATGGAATTTCCCAATATGAAACATTATGCAAGGGAAATGAAAAAAGGAACATTCCTTATATTTAAAATTTATAAAACAATAAGATATGTAAAAAACATCATATTTTTATTTATAAATATCATTTTATAATATAAATGAGTTATTTTTATAATAATAAGTTATCATTATTTTTTTGAGATGTTTTAGTTACTAAAAATGCTTAAGAAATTCCAAATTAGTTATTATTTAGGTAATAATTAACAAAACTAAATTGTACTATAATTATTTGAAGTGAATTAAATTGATTTAATTATTTACTATAATTATTTTTATAATTGAAAATATAATTTTACATATATTTACAATTAATATATTTTAATTAAAATTTTTTTTTGATATTCTAAAATTAAAAATAAATAAATAATTGTTGGGAAAAAATCCCTATAGGTAACATTGTAGCATTTTTGGGTTGGTTGTGTTTGTTGAAAAAACATTTTTTCAGGGTGAATATTCATGTTCAAGAAATGTTTTTTACAATTCATATTGAAAAATAACCGTGAAAAGGGAATGGAAGATCTAGTGGTGGTACAAAAAGAACAGAACATTAAAATATGGAAAAGGAAATAAGGGCACCCAACTTTTGGTTTGGGCACGCAAGGTGACTAGGGCGATAGAGGATCAAGCGGTTAGACTTGCGCGCCCGGAGAAAATGTGTGTGTGGTGATCAGGGTTGGAAATATACCTATAAATATAGGGCTTCCCTCCGCATTTTTCCTAAAGCTCCACACTTAGAGAGAATTCGAACTCCAGTCGTACAAGTAGGTTTGGGCACACAAGTGGTGGTTTGGGAACACAAGTATAAAGATATTCAGAAGATGTGTGCCAGTTGATAATTTCACACCAATATTTCTTTGGGCATAAAAGGGTGTGAGTCACCCAAGTTTTGAGTTAAAGAAAGGAGTGTCTCACAAGTAGTTTGGCGACACTTATTCACCAAGCTTGGAGAAGTGCGCCGGTCATTCTATGGTTGTGAAAAAGTTGTTTGATTACCCGGTACACCTATGGTAAAGATGTATTCATCAGTGAATGAAAGTGTAACATAAAAAAATAATCTACATTCATAGGAATTTTAATTCATTTGTGATAATTATGAGACCTAAAAGTCTTTAAACTGTTACAGGATCTTCTAAAGAAGCAGTGATCACACTTCAATTGAGAGAGTTGTGAACTTTCATTTTATAAGTTATTGTAAACCAAGATGGGAATTGAGTCCGCTCCAAACATTATAAAAAGAAGTGAAATTTTTAGTGGATTTTTTACATCATCACATTTCCCGTGTATTCTCCTTGTATGTAGCCTAATGAGGGTGAACAATGTAAAATTGATGTGTCTTATGCATGCTTTAATATTTGATTATACTCTCTGAGAGGAAGGAGAGGGGGAAGATTTATGTATAACGACGAAACAAGATCAAAGGGGTAGTTATTTTAATTTTTGATACCCTAATTCACCCCCTCTTAGGGTATCGATCCTAGAGGACCTAACAATAATTTCAAAATTGACCTTATTGTAATTTTAAAATAAATAATATTTTATAAAATGATTTAAAATTAATAAAAATACTATATTCTACCTATTTATTTATAAGTATTAATTAGTATTATATATTTTCAATTATTATACCAATTTATCTTTCATAATTAAAGTATTTACAAATACATTATGAACACATTTTTAATACGGTTTGGGTTTACATAGTATTTTTGCACATAACATACATTTTTTTAGAAAATTAATTTCCAAAAATAATGTGTTTTTTAATTTGTAAATTAGGTATCATATTTATAATTAAATGGATATATATTTTCAAAATTGTATCATTTTAATTAAATCTTTATGTTTAAACTACATATTTTTGAAAAATAGTGTTTTTAATAAAAACAAAAATGATAAAATTGATGAAATTTTGAAGTTAAGGAACAAAATTATTAAAATTACCATATTTTTGTGTGGTGGAGGTTATTCGTGACCATTATTCTACATTAATATATTATTTTTCTATTTTTGAGGCACATTAGGTAAGGTATACCTCCCATTAATGAATAACTTTGTGGTATTTATAACAGTGCCACTACCCTTCCACTATAAAAAGGAAAGATCTATCCAACTTCCCTAAGCCTCTAGAACCACATAGGATTGGAAACGATATCACAAAAACCCTTCCCAAAAACCCTCCATTATTAATTTAATCATTTATTTGTTCTAAAATTCTTTAATTGTATCATTTCAGTGCAAACCAAAATGAGTTACCCGATTAAGAGGTAATAACCTTCCTCAAGCACTTTTATTTTATTTCCATTCTCCACTCTCTAAACTCTTCTTATTCCATGCCTATATAACAATAATAGTATCATAAATATATACTAGGATGTTTTTATAATATTTTTTATAACTCAAATTACACACACTTACATCTAATGAGTAATAGTCATACTCTTTACATGTACGACGAACTACCGCCTCACGAAATGGCGATTGATCATTTTTACTTTACCGCCTCTCATGGTGGACATTATGATGTAAAATATATTTATATGTGATCAATATAATGTTTTTATTCATTTTTAGTTTTTTTAGAATATAACCTTATGCTTTATATCTTGTGTAAATATGATAATTTCATTTGAGGAAGTGTGGACTACCGCCCCCTCAAAGCGATGTGATTGATCCACACACTACATGTATTGTATTAAGGATGTGTTTAGTGAAAATATATGACATATAAAACACCATAATTATATTTTAATGATATTATAAATATATATATATATCCATATACATATAGATATATATTCTTCAATTTCTTTCTTTAAATTCGATTATTAAATAGAAATAATGTTCATGCATACGTACAACCTACTGTCTCCATGAACGTTGTATTCAATTTCATACTTATATATTCTATAGATTATTATAATATATATATAATGAGTATATATGTTATTTATATCATGTTTTACAATATTTAAATCATTATATAATTATAATGACTGTAGATATAACAAATTAAGACACATGAAAAGAACAAATTGGATATTACGTGAAGTGAAAACATAACATATAATTTTTAACAAGTGGGTAATATAGAGCCATAATCAATCCATATAAGGTATTATATATAGGAATATGTTTCCATGAAATATTTATAATATAATTATAATTATTATATTGTATTTTTGTATGTGTATGACAAGATTCAATACCCAAGTTAAGGGAATTTCATCTTAGTGTATATTTCCATGAGATACATGCTTTATTCACCATAAATTCATTTTGTGCAGTGTGTACAATACACATTAATGTATTATATGATTATTGTAATTAAAATTATGTGTATTAACAAATACATTCTATTGTCTTTATCTCATGGGGATTATGTTTCAAATGTTACCAAATCGATAAATTAATTTTGTATTAATTTTTTTTCTTTGAGATACATCCCATATTATGAACCTATATTTTTTATAAGGCGTATAAAATACCTTTGAAATGTTATATCATGAATATAAATATTTTAATTATATTTTAAGCACCTTTTAATTTCATTTTTCTTAAATTGAGATTATGGTTTAATGTCACCAAGTGGTAAGAGTTTATTGAAACAAATTCATCACTTTTTGAGATTGTTTATATTTATGATTATTTTGATGAAATATTGTGATCCATATCACAATAAAATTCATGAATTTTATTATCCAATGTCTATTAATAATATAATAATTTATTGGTACCATTTTTCTACACTTTGGTATATAATATAATTAAAAATTTGTTTTTAAGAAATCCTGACTTTACCATCTATTCAATTGAAAATATGCATTCCTTAATAAACAGGTTTTATATAAAGGGTTACCAAGAATAATATTCTATTATCCTATAATAATTTTTTTTTTCATTTTTGTCGTTGACCCTTTTTTTCAATGGAATCTTCATATTTCTTTTCAAATGAGCTATTTTTATGACGTTTTAACATGAAAAAGGAATGTTGTACTTACCTCGTATCACATGTATGGATTTACCTGTATCATGTCCAATATTACAAACTTAAACATGATTTATTACAAACTTAAACATGATTTACCTATTATCATGACCAATATTACAACCCTGCTTTTATTACAAACTTAAACATGATCTATTACATAAAACATCACTTGGTACAACAAAGAATATTGAGAGGTTTAGTGTCTTTGGGGATTAGGATCGTTAAATAAAAACATAAAACATGAAATACAACATATTTTTTGAAAAATTCCTTTACATGACTACTACATTCCCTCTTACTTAGCATTGCAATGGATAACCTGAAGATATTCATAAGAAAAGGGTGAGCTATAAAGCCCAGTAAGGGAGTACACATGGAATAACATGAGGAGTACAATACATGTTAGACAATAGGCATATCAATAGAGAATAAAATAAAAATGAACATAAAGGCATGATAAAGCATGATAATCAAGACATGGAAATGTGGAAACCACACTTAACATGGAATTAGCAAGAGCCATGGCTCATTGAACGTGTAGCATGAGTAAATCCTCATTGCACATAAAGCACAAGTAAACCATAATTTCACTTGAATTATAATGATTCAAAACTAATTTCACATGAATTATCATGATACTATACTTTACCCAATGCATTGGAGCTCTATAAGGGCGCACCCTTCTTAAACATTTCATTTCATGCATACGTGTGCCATAGGGATAATAAAACATAGATTCATAAAACAAAATCATTTATTCCACGATAATGGAATGTGGAATTAATACATGAATCTTTATAATAAATAAGTAAATGTTCATAAAGGTGAATACCCTTTATGGGGAAATGAGCATGGTATTCACTACACAATGGCATTGGCTTAGAAAATCGGTGCGATTTCGGCAGCGTAACAGCGTGACATAATAATTCATAAAAAATGTTGTTGAGATGGAAAGAGGATTCACATCATATTTACATGTAATGGACAGTAATGAGGTCATATAAATACTTTTCCCAACAATTTTAATGGAATTTAGATTCATGATACAAAAGTATTGCTTGAATGTAAATGAGGAGAGAGAAGTTCCTTTCGGAATTTCAGCATAGTAACGGGTGTACGTGGGATGAATTTAATGAGAGAAAAGGGGTCTACCATCATTAAAACATAAATAGGGTAGTATAAGGGAGGTGATAAACTATACCCCAACATTCATAGTTGAAATTAAAATGGAAAAACAACTTAATGGAAATTGACAAAAATGAGAAAGGAAGAAAAACCCTTACTTGGAAGTGTGCTTCCAAAGGCTAGAGAGAGGCTTGAGAGAGGCTTCATGGGTGCTTGGGGAATCATGGGAGGATTCTAGAGAGAGTGGGGAAGAGGTTGGAAGAACTCGAAAGGCTTTGAGTGAGGAGGAAGTGGGTGCTTGGGTGGGTTTATATAGGAATGGTGAGGGAATTCTTTATTATTTAGGTTTGGGACCCCTTATATTAAATTAATCCAAACCACAAACCATCCCATGGTTTTTGCCAATGGTTTTTGGAAAATGGAAGAGGAAAACAATATTTTATAAGGCCAAATTCCGAACTTTTTAAAATAATAGGGTTGCTTATGTGGAGTTGAGTCACACTCCCATGGAAAACAATTAAAAAAGACACAGTATTTAATAAGTCATGAGGGGTCCATTAATGCTTTGAAAACTAAGTAAAACAAAGGAAAAATGACATTATTTTAATGGTAATACATATATTGGCCGAACATAAAGCTTATAGTATTTTACTACATCACTATTGGGTCATTATGATGTCATAAAACACATTATATATTTAAACGGTATTTAATTTTTACCCAAAAATTTGACTATCTCAGAAAATTATAAAAAATTCACCATTAGATAATTTCAAAATCCTGATTCCAGAAATATCATTTGTTTTATCTAAATTTTTTCTAAATATGATAATTTTTACTTTTAAAATAAAAACTGACATTTATTGAAAATTCACGGGTTTTGACAGAATTGTTTTTTAAACCTTAATAAAAATTATAATTGTATTCATAAAATTATATGATCATTTATATAATACTAATTTAATAATAATAATATTATTATTTTATTAAAATATTATTTAATTCAAAAATCCTTTTATTTAATAAAATATAATTCTTAATTAAATAATAACTAAAAACATTATTTGTACTTTAAAAAATATTTACAATGTATCAATAATGACAAAAAATTATATTCATTATATAAAAAATAATGTACATGAACGTAGTACTAGCAATTTGTTACATAACCCCTTAAAACATCTTCATAAGACCTAAGGGTAAGGTGTGAGATGGTGATAGACTCTTGGGGGGGGGGGGGCTCGTATAACATCGCTCGTATGGTAATCTCTATCAAATTCCACTTTTCCCGTAGACGGTCCCGTTCGAGCATGACATGATGAAGCTCAGCTTGGTCTTGGTCAAGAGCGATGCCCAAAGACTCCAACTCTTTTCCAAGCTCCAAATAATGGGGTTCGTATAGAGCAATTCTACTGGATAAGGCCAACGCTTCTTTTGTATGAGTAAATTGGATTTTTTAAAGCCCTATATTTATATTAATCATGTGATAACTGTTCAACGACTATAAAAGCAACGATCACAATTCTTTACATAAAACCAAATAATTTTACATTTTATAGAAACATTTTACATAAAGAGACATTTAACTAGATCAAGAGGGATTTTCCATTAATGAAACTTTGGGTCGTTACAATATTCCCCCTTAAGAAATTTCACCCTCGAAATTTTCATTTTCCCACAATAAAACAAATGTGGGTAACTCAGCTTCATAATTTCCTCCGATTCCCAAGTCACTTCTTCAAACTGGTGGTTTCGCCACGACACCTTGACGAGGGGAATTGTCTTATTTCATAGAACATTTTCTCTATAATCTATGATCTTCATTGGTTTCTCCTCATAAGAAAGATCATCCTCCAACTATACCACCTTAAAAGAGAGTTCATGTGAAGGGTCTGGTATGTACTTCATTAAGAGGGATACATGAAAGACATCATGTACTTTGGCCATAGTAGGTGGAAGTGCTAGTCGATAGGCCACATCCCCGACACAATCTAGAATCTCAAAAGGGCCAATGTACCATGGACATAACGTTCCTTTCTTTCCAAACCTCATGACCTTTATCCAAGGAGATATGCGTAGAAAAACTATGTATCCAACTTTAAACACAAGGTTTCATCGATGATTATCTGCATAACTCTTCTGTTGACTCTGGGATGCCTTGATATACTGCTGAATGGTTTTCACATTCTCCAGCATTTCCTCGACCATTTCTGGTCCAAGCAGCTTATGTTCACCGACCTCTTCCCAACATGCTGGTGTTTTACGCCTTTTCCCATACAGGGCTTCATAAGGTGCCATTTGGATGCTCGAGTGGAAACTATTGTTATAAGAGGACCCAAACAGAGGAAGATGTTGATCCCACCCTCCTTTAAATTCCATTGAGCATGTTCTCAACATGTCCTAAAGTGTTTGGATAGTCCAATCATATTGGCCATCAGTTTGAGGATGATAGGTCGTACTGTTGTTCAGTTCAGTATTCAGAGCATGTTGAAGACTCATCCAAAACATAGAGGTGAATCTTGGATCTCGGTTAGAAACAATAGATAGTGGTACTCCATGAAGCCTTACCACTTCCCTGATATATATCAGTGCCAATTGATCCAATGAGAAATCCTCCTGAATAGCATTGAAATGTGCAGTCTTTATAAGACGATCCATAACAACCCAGATTGCATTGTTTCCTTTGGATGTCCTTGGAAGTCCGGTGACAAAGTCCTTGGGGATGTTTTCCCATTTCCATTCTGGTATGGGCAATGGTTGCATCATCCCCTTAGACTTCAACCTCTTTGGCTTCACTTTCTGACACACCAGTCACTTTGATGTATATTCAGAAATAACCTCCTTCATATTATCCCACCAAAAGTATTCTCAGAGATCGTGATACATCTTTGTGCTCCCTAGGTGAATAAAGAAATTTTAACTATGTGCATAATCCAAAAGTTCCTTCTTCAGCTTCGGACTTGATGAAACACATAGTGTTTTCCGAAACTGCACAATTCCTTCTTCATTAACATTAATCTCCAAGGATTTCCCTTTTTCGATAGCTTCCACTTTTTCTTGAATTATCACATTATCCTTTTGAGCATCCTTTATCCCTTACAAAAGAGACGGTTGAGCAATCATTTGTGAAAGGATTGATGATGTTCCCTTCTTTATGATTCCCATGTCCATCCTCATCAAGTCTAAGAAGATTGGATCCTTCTCAATTCTCATCATTTATAGAATCGTTGGGTCCTTTCTACTTAGGGCATCTGCCACCTTGTTCACTTTCCCAGGGTGGTAATGTATTGAACAATCATGATCCTTGATGAGCACTATCCATGTTTTCTGGCGCATGTTAAGATCTTTCTATGTGAATATAGATTTAAGACTCTTGTGGTCAGTATATACCTCACATTTCTCCCCATAAAGATAATGCCGCCAAATTTTCAAGGCAAAGATCACCACCGCCAACTCCAGATCATGCGCTGTATATATTCTCTCATAGATTTTTAACTTCCTTGAGGCATAGGATATCATTTTATCATTCTGCATCAGCACACAACCTAAGCCCTTCTTCGATGCATCACTAAATACCACAAACATTTCCCCACTTGTGGGTAAAGTGAGCACGGGCGCAGTGATAAGCCTCCTTTTCAACTCCTTGAAGTTTTCTTTTCATTCATCACTCCATGAAAACTTTACTACCTTTCGAGTTATCTTGGTAAGAGGGTTGGACAATCATGAGAAATTTCTCACAAATCATCAATAATATCCAGCTAACCCCCAGAAGCTACGGATATCCGTTACCGATGTTGGCCTTGACCATCCCTCAATTGCATCTGTTTTGGAGGGATCCACAGATATCCCATTGCTTGTGATTATATGGCCCAATAATGAGACCTCCTTCAACCAGAACTCACACTTGTTGTACTTTTCATAGAGATTCTCCTGGCGCAAAGTCTCTAGTAGAGTTCCTAAATTCTCCTCATGATCATCCTTGGTTTTGGAGTATATTAGAATATCATCTATAAAGACTACCAAAAATTTGTCTAGGTAATCTCTAATGACTCTATTCATCCATTCCATGAATATTTCTAGAGCATTAGTGAGTCCGAAAGGCATTACTATGAATGCATAATGCCCGTATCTTTTACGAAAAGCAGTCTTGGGGACATCTTCCTTCTTCACCCTTACTTGATAATATCCCAACCGCAAATCTACCTTGGAGAAGTATTTTTCTCCACGGAGTTGATCGAATAATTCATAAATTCTTGGGATAGGATACTTGTTCTTCATCATGATTTTGTTTTGTTCAGGATAATCGATGCAAAGCCGCATTGACCAATCCTTCTTCTTGACAAAGAGGACTGGTTCACCCCATGGTGAAGCACTTGGGCATAAAAACCCTTTATCCAGGTTCTCCTGTAGTTGTTTCTTCAGTCCTTCAAGATCAACGATAGCCATTCTCTATGGAGTCTTGGATATTTCTAGCGCCCTAGGTATAAGTTCAATTGATAATTCAACATCTCTTCTAGGAGGAAGACCAGGCAGTTCCTCGGGAAACACTTCTTCATATTCCCTCACAATAGGCATTTCATCAAGGATGGTTTCTTCCTTGGACTCAATCATCTGAGCCAGATAAGCGTGATCATAGTGCAGTAATATCCATTCCTTAGATGATGGAGCTAAAGGAGATTAATCTTCCTCCTTACACTTGTAATGAATCAGGGGCCAATTCTCCATATGGAGTGTGATTTCCCTCTCCCGACAATTTATGTTGGCTCTATATAAGGAAGGCCAATCTATGCCAAGAATTGCATCAAATTCCACTAGAGGGAGTATGACGAGGTTTTTCGGGAAATTAAATCCATATATTATAACAGGGGAGGACATATACTCATTGGATGTAATGATTACCCCATTTTCCATACTCACCGACATCTTCACTTCCATGATTTGTGGTGGTGATGCAATTGTTTTAATAAACCTTTGAGATATAAAAGAATGTGTATAACTTGAATCAAAAAGTACATTGGTTATTCTTGAATGAATAACTAGCGTACCTGTCACTACTTCATTTTCGGGGTTCACTTCAGCAGAAGTGATGGAAAAAGCTCTTCCTTGCTGCCTTCGAAGTTGTTGGTTGCCTCCAAAAATCCTTGGATTAGGGCACTGATTTGCAAGATTCCCCGGTTCTTTGCATGGTAGCAATGAACATTTCATTGAGGTTCGAATGGAGCATTCCTCTCCTCTGTCGTAGCCGTAGGTCTTTCTTTTTGATAGTTAACATCTAGGTTCCCTTCTCTTCCACTCCTAAAGCATTTCCTCGTCCCCTTGAGGCAATTTATAGGGTGATTCTTTCCGCACTTTTGGCAAGTGGGGTGTTGGATCTTCTTACCACCGTTGGATTTATCCATCAGACCACCAGAATTGAAGTCCACCTTACACTTCTGGTCCCCATGATACCCATGTGATTCCTTGATCTCCATTTCGACCTTGAGGGCACATCAAACAATTTCCTCATAGCTATCAAAGTCACGGATCACTAATGCTTTCTGCAGGCTAGGCTTCAGCCCACCAAAGAAGTGGCCAACCTTGCATTCGGGGGTAATGTCAAAGTTGGAAGTGTATCGTGCAAGCCTTGTGAAGTTTTCCTCATACTCTCTAACAAATTCTTCTTCTTTTTGCTTGAGGTAAAGGAATTCCATTTCCATCTTAAGCCAGGGGGTGCGCGGAAAATATTTATCGAAAAACATCTTCTGGAAATCCTTCCATTCCAATGCCTTGATCTCCTCCTTAGGCTTCGTATTTTTTTATCAATGTCCACCATTGATTAGCATCACCCTCCATACGATAAGCAACCAGTAGAACCTTCTCTTGTGCAAAACATTTAAGTATGGAGAAGATCTTTTCAATGGAGTTGATTCATTGTTCAGCGATCGTGGGATCAGATGATCCACTAAATGTAGAAGGCCTTTGTCTCATGAAGCTCTCGATAGCGCCTTGTTCTTTTTTAGGGGGGGGGGGGGGGTTGAACATTCCTCTTGACCCATGTTTCTATTCAAAGCTAGTTTTAGCTGAGAACGAAGCGTGAAAAAGATCGCGATTCCAGCTCCCATTGGATTGGCCATCTCATTAGTACAGTCATCACACTGATCATCACATAGGTTGTTAGCCCGAGTCCTCCTATTACCAGCAATTGGCTGGAATAAAAGGAAAGTTAGGGGTAACACATAAAGGGTAATCCAAAGAAAAAAAAGTTGATGACTTATAAATAAACTTTTATTTCCTTAACTCATGAGTCTATAGGCTTCAATCTATGCTTTTCATGATCTACTTTCTAACATATATACTTAGGGGTATTTTTTTAATTCCCTTAATAAGGGTTCATACTAAGATTGTGAATTTATCAAAACATATCCACCAGGAGTGTTGTAACCAAGAGTACAGCATTTCCCATTGTCGTGGAGCAGTTCCCGTTCAAGTCTAGCTCAAAGTGGTGTTTTCGGGTTTTACCCCTAAGATACATCTGTTCCAGAGCCGCCTCTACCTACTCGTATCTAGACAGGGATGTATTTTCTTGATAACCCACTTAATCAATACTCACCAAAACTTAGGGACATTTTTATTGTACGTAGTCTAGTATCTAAGGGTTTACTGGAGTTTTCTAATCATAATCCCAAAAATAACTAAACCTATCCTCTGATACCAACTATGACAACCCTGCTTTTATTACAAACATAAACATGATTTATTACATAAAACATCACTTGGTACAATAGAGAAGATCGAGAGGTTTTGTGACTTTGAGGCTTAGGATCATTAAATAAAAACATAAAACATGAAATACAACATCTTTATTGAAAAATTCTTTTACATGACTACTACATTCCCTCGTACTTAGCATTCCAATGGATAACCTGAGGACATGCATAAGAAAAGGGTGGGCTATAAAGCCCAGTAAGGGAGTACAGATGGAATAACATGAGGAGTACAATAAATGTTAGACAATAGGCATATCAATAGATCATAAGAGAAACATGAACATAAAGGCATGATAAAGCATGATAATCATAACATGGAAATGTGGCAACAACACTAAACATTGAATTAGAATGATCCAAGGCTCATTGCACGTTGAGCCTGAGTAAATACTCATTGAAATAAAGAAATAGTAAACCCTCGTTTAACTTGAATTATCATGAGTCAAAACTCATTGCACATGATGTATCATGATACTATACTTTACCCAATTCATTGGAGTGCTATAAGGGCGCACCCTTCTTAAATATTTTATTTCATGCATAAGTGCGCCATATGGATCATAAAACATGGATTCATAAAACATAATCACTTATTTAATGATAAAGGAATGTAAAATTCATACATGAAACTTTATAATCATTAAGTAAATGTTCATAAAGGTGAACACCCTTGATGGAGAAATGGGCATGGTATTCACTACACAATGGCATTGGCTTAGAAAATAGGTGCGATTTCGGCAGCGTAACGGCGTGACATTTGAATTCATAAAAAATATTGATGAGAGATAAATGAGTTTCTCATCTTATTTACATGTAATATAAGTAAGGAGGTCATATAGATACTTTTCCCAATAATTGTAATGGAATTTAGATTCATGATACAAAAGTATTGCTTGAATGTAAATGAAGAGAGATAAGTTCCTTTTGAAATTTCGGTATAGTAACGGGTGTACATGGGAGGCATTTAGTGAGAGAGAAATGGGTCTCTCATCATTAAAAAATAAAGAGGGAAGTATGAGGGAGGTGAGAAAGCATACCCCAACATTCATAATTGAAATTAAAAGGGCAAAACAGCTTAATGAAAATTGACAAAAATGAGAAAGGAAGAAAAACCCTTACTTGGAAGTGTGCTTCCAAAGGCTAGAGAGTGGCTTGAGAGAGGCTTCTTGGGAGCTTGGGGAACCTTGGGAGGATTATAGAGAGAGTAGTAATTAGGTTGTAAGATATTCAAAGGCATTGAGTGAGGAGGAAGTGGGTGCTTGGGTGGGTTTATTTAAGAAATGTGAGGGGATTCTTTATTATTTAGGTTTGGGACCCCTTATATTAAATTAACCCAAACCACAAACCATGCCATGGTTTTTACCATGGTTTTTGGAAAAGGGAAGAGGAGAAAAATATTTTATATGGAAAAAGTCCAAACTTCTTAAAATAATAGGGTCACTTATGGGGAGGTGAGTCAGACTCCCATGGAAAACAATTAAAAAAGACATGGTGTTTAATAAGTCTTGAGGGGTCCATTAATGCTTTGAAAACTAAGTCAAACAAATCCAAAATCACATTATTTTAAGGGAAAAACATATATTGGCCGAACATAAAGCTTATAGTATTTTATTACATCACTATTGGGTCATTATGATGTCATAAAACACATTATATATTTAAACGGTATTTAATTTTTACCCAAATATTTGAGTGTCTCAGAAAATTATGAAAAATTCACGGTTGGATAATTTTGATGTCCTGATTCCAGAAATATAATTTATTTTATCTAAATAATTTTCTAAATATGTTAATTTTCACTTTTAAAATAAAAACTGACATTTATTGAAAATTCACGGGTTTTGACAGATATGGATTTCAGACCTTAATAAAAACTATAATTGCATTCATTAAATTATATGATCATTTATATAAGATTAATTTAATAATAATAATAATTATTATTTATTAAAATAATATTTAATTCAAAAATCCCTTAATTTAATAAAATTGAATTCTTAATTAAATAATAACTAAAAACACTATTTGTACTTTAAAAACTATTCACAATGTATCAATAATGACAGAAAATTATATTCATTATATACAAAAAAAATGTACATGAACATAGAACTAGTGATTTGTTAAAAAACCCCTTAAAATAGCAACATAAGACCTAATGGTAAGGTGTGCGATGGTGACAGACTATTGGGGGTGGTCGGATAACATTGTTCATGTGGTAATCTCTATCAACTTCCACTTTTCCTGTAGACGGTCCCATTCAAGCTTGACATAAAGAAGCTATGATTGGGATTGGTCAAGAGAGAAGCCCAAATATGCCACCTCTTTTCCAAGCTCCGAAAAATGGGCTTCATATGGAGCAATTCTACTGGATGAAGCCATCGCTTCTTTTGTGTGAGTAAATTGGAATTGTTAAAGCCATATATTTATACTAATCATGTGATCACTTTTCAACGACTATAAAAGCAACGGTTATAATTCTTAAGATAAAACCAAAGAAGTTGACATTTTATACCAACATTTTACATAAAGAGACATTTAACTAGATCAAGAGGGATTTTCCATTAATGAAACTTTGGGTCGTTACAATATATGACATATACAACACCATAATGATATTTTAATGATATTATATATATATATATATCCATATACATATACATATATATTATTCAATTTTTTTCTTTAAATTTGATTACTAAATAGAAACAATGTTCATGCATGCGTACAACCTACCGTCTCCATGAACGTTGTATTCAATTTCATACTTATATATTCTATAGATTATTATAATATAGATATAATGAGTATAGATGTTATTTATATCATGTTTTACAATATTTAAATCATTATATAAGTATAATGGATGTAGATATAAAAAATTAAGACACATTAAAAGAATAAAGTGGATATTACGTGAAGTGAAAACTTAACATATAATTTTTAACAAGTGGGTAATATCGAGCCATAATAAATCCATATAAGGTATTAGATATAGGAATACGTTTCCATGAAATATTTATAATAGAATTAGAATTATTATATAGTATTTTTGTACGTGTATGATAAGATTCAATACAAAAAGTAAGGGAATTTCATCTCAGTTTATATTTCCATGAGATACATGCTTTATTCACCATCTATTCATTTTGTGCGGTGTGTATAATACACATTAATGTATTATATGATTATTGTAATTAAAATTACGTGTATTTAGAAATCCATTCTATTATCTTTATTTCATGGGGATTATGTTTAAAATGTTACCAAATCGATAAATTAATTTTGTCGTAATTTTCCTTCTTTGAGACACATCCCATATTATGAACCTATATTTTTTATAAGGTGTATAAACTACCGTTGAAATGTTATATCATGAATATAACTATTTTAATGATATTTTAAGAACCATTTAATTTCATTTTTATTCCATTGAGATTATGTTTCAATGTCACCAAGTGGTAAGAGTTTATTGAAAAGAATTCACCACTTTTTGAGATTGTTTATATTTATGCTTATTTTGATGAAATATTGTGATCCATATATCAATAACATTCATGAATTTTATTATCCAGTGTCTATTAATAATATATGAATTTCTTGGTACCATTTTTCTAAACATTGGTACATAATATAATTAAAAATTTGTTTTTAAGAAATCCCAACATTACCATCTCTTCAATCGAAAATATGCATTCCTTAATAAACAGGTTTTATAAAAAGGGTTTCCAAGAATAATATTCTATTATCCTATAATAAATATATATTTTTTCATTTTTGTCTTTGACCCTTTCTTTCAGTGGAATCTTCATATTTCTTTTCGAATGAGCTATTTTTCTGACGTTTTAACATGAAAAAGGAATGTTGTACTTACCTCGTATGACATGTACGGATTTACCTATTATCATGAAAAATATTACCTTGAATTTTCCTTTACAATATTAAAATGTTAATTTTTTAAAAGATTTTTTACTAATATTGTGTATATTCATTATTTTTAATATGTTTTTCAATGAAAAACGTTTTTCAAAAATCTTTTATGGTTGTAAATGTTTCCTTAAAACTTTTTCAAATCTATTTTTAATTAAAACAATTTTCAATATTTTTTTGTTTTAAAATTATTTTAAATGATATAAAGAATTTTGTATATGATTTTAATATATTTTAATGGAAAATATTTTTTAAAATGTTTTTAATCTTATTTCATATGTTTTCAAGTAAATGGTTTTCAAAACCTTTTCCAACTTTCTCTATATGTTTTCAAAGTATATTCATGGAAATATTTTTTCAAAAAAATTTCAATATTTATTTATAAATTTTCATTGTATTTTGAATGAAATATTTTTCTAAACATTTTCAAAATTTATTATTATGTTTTAAAAGTATATTAAAAGGGATAGTTTTCAAATCATTTTCAAGATATCCTTACATGTTTGCAAAGTATTTTCAATGAAATAGTTTTCAAAATATTGTCATGATTATTTTATAAGTTTTCATGGAAGATAGTTTTCAAAAGGATTTATGTTTTTAAAAAATTATTTTATAAAGAAAATATTTTTTCCATAAGAAATGTATTCAAAATATCCTCCTAAGTTATTTTACATATATGATCAAATCTATTGATTTTAATAATTCACATACAGTAAATGAGTGAGAAGTTCTATTCATATTCTTTGTTGAATGGTTTAGTAAAGTAATTTGTCCACTAATATGGAATTGGACGAAATTCATTGACTACTATGGAAATCATTATATATGCTTGTGTGTCAGCCATAATTCCATATATCATTCATATGTTAGGATTTCATAGATTATGTTCTTAATTTATTTATGATTCATGTATTATGAACTACCAAAATTAATAACATGATTCATGTTTATGATGTTATGATATATAGGGGGGATGTTCCAATGTTATGATCACATTCTCATACCCTTATTCACTTGCTTATGATTAAATGTCTCCCTTGTTTACCCTTACAAAGAATCTGATATCACCCCTTTTTATGTTTCTTTCCCCATGTTATGAATATATTTATTATGTTTGATGTGTTTAAGAAGGTTTCTAGACAATAATAACCTAGTGAAAGATGATGTAATTAATTTTTGTACAAGTGTTTATGTTTCCATGTTTCCAAAGGCACTAAACTAGTACAGTCCTTTGGCATATGTTTATTATAATGTTTTAAGTATTACAAAAAAGTTATATAATGTTAATATATGAAAATAAATGGTTATTATAACTGGTATCATATAAAAAGTTTTTTATCCTTTCTAAACTATGATGAGAAAAATGTAGTGATAATTCTTTGGACATGCCTAAGAATAAGTCTATGAATAAGGAAAAGTATAGGAAAATGTCCTTGAATATTGGTAAAGGATAGAGTGAGTGATTTTTGTGAAATATATCTTTGTTTGGATACTATAAGTTGATGTGGATTTGGGATAGATGTACCTAGGGATATAAACTCTGATAGGATGTACTGGGAGTGAATCAGGGTAATCTGGTACATGAAAAATATCCTTACTGCACCCCTAGTTAGACACTCCCAAGGACAGTCTTTGAAAATTTAATAAATATTCATAAAACATCATGAAGGATATAAATGTAATATTACTATGAATAAACTAGTATAAACCAAAGGTTTTTTAGATTAAAATTAGGTATAATAATTTAGACATCCTATATGTAATTTTTCATGATTATGAGGTTTTCTTCTATGATATGCGTTTATCAGCCCATGCTTTATTTGTTTAGTCAATTGATAGAACTAGAAGGAACATGATTAAAATAGAATGTTTCAAATGTGGAATGTATGGGAATTATGAAAATGGATTTACCATATCAAAATATCACAAATATAATCAGGATTGTATCATGAGTATTGGTTAATCCTCTGTAGATAAAGAGACCACTAATGACATGTGAAAGGTATGTGATGTTCTTCTAGTACTGTTTGTAGTAATCATAATAAAAATGATTTGATTTAGGTTGAGGAACCTTAAGTCGTGATATTTATTCCATATTCTAGTAAAATGATATTAAATAGTATGTTTATGAAGCTTGAGTAATTGTTTAACAATAATGTTGGATGAATTAAGTACTTATGTTTTAGAATTCAAATATTATGTCATGAATCATGAAATATATAATTATTTTCAGAATAATTCTTTTAGAATTTTAAAGGATATATATAATGGTGGTAGTGAGGTAGAAAAGTCATTTTATGGAATGATGTTGTTTTTATTAGGGAATGGTAACCCTTAAATAAATACTATGGTTGATATAATGATGTTTGGATAAAGATAGTTTGGTTATGGATAAATAAAATGGACGGTATGAATTACCCTAAAACTTATTATTGAAAAAGTGGTCCATGTCATCAAGGATGATGGTTAAAATTTCAAGGATATAAATAATATATCCAGTAATCTTTTGAATAAGGAATCATGCATGTTTTCAAGATGTATTTATGGTAATTTAGGTTATTACCATGTTTCAGGGGTAATATGAGGGTATTCACAAGTTTGGAATGTGACAACCAAGTGGTACTTTGCCGTATATGGGGGATCCATGTTAAGATGATTTTGTGAAATTATTTCTATAGTTTTTTATTTTCATATTTTGGAAGGTTTATAAGGGTAATAATTTATGGTATGATTAAGTTAAAATTTTGAAGATGTTTTTAAGAATAATGTATTGTCTCTCCACATGAGGATTTATATATAATAGTTAACCTGCTCTAGTAATTTTGTGTTGATTATAGTTGGAGAGTTATATGAAGACTTATCATGGATATCATGATTTGTTAATACTTAATGAATGAAAAATTCACCTTAATCTCATGGAATGAGAGATTAAGTGGAATTTGATAAAGGCTCAATAAAGGGTAAGGTTTTATTGAAATGACATATATATATATATATATTCCCATGAAAATTCTTCAACACTAGGAAAATGATCATGAATAAAAAATGTTATCCAAGTAACTTCTTTTTGGATGAATCAAATGGTCCTTATTATTATGGAAAATTTAGTGTATTCTGATTGTAAACTTTATCCTGACCAAGTTCTCTATAACTCTCATCCAGAACAAGATAACTAGATTTCTCTTCCACATCCATGTTTTTACATTCCACATGTGTTCTCCTATTTGGAAACGCAATATTGTGTTACTTTGGGTAATATTTATGGTTCCAAATTTTTTTTAATTATGTCTCAGTGTTAATTTTTACAATGTGGGTTTCTATTACTTGAACATAAAAGTAGTAAACCTTTGATAACCTGGAAAAAGTTTGAGGAAAAAATTCATTTTAAGGGAGGTGGAATGTAACACCCTGAGATTTTTTAATTTTTTTGAATTAATTTAATACTTTTAATATTCTTTTCTTTTCATAAAAAACTAAATTTAGTTTTTCATTCATTTTAATCAACACCATGTTTAAATTTTTTACATTCCACACTTAGATTAACTTATAGAAAACACAAGAATGAGTTTTACAACATTTTAATGGTGAAACTATTTTTAAATTTTTTTTGACACATTTACTAATTTTATTTGTAAAAATAAACCTCATTTTAGAATACATAATTTTTAATTTATCTTAGGGATAATTTTTGTGATTTTTGTGAGAAACCTCATTATATAATGATAAATGAAAATTCTTTATTTTAGTTAAAAAACCCACTTCGTTTAAATTATTCTTAATGTTCAATTTTATTTTATATTGGTTCATAAAGTCATTATAGATCAATTATAAATATATTAATCCAATTTAGGTCATTTTGACCATTTTTATTGAAATTTGATATAAAACATGATTGAACATATGGCCATTTCACTTTAAACAATCGCTTTCTTTAAAAATATATGGGATTAGTGTTAGACATAATTTCACCATGTGTATGATATGAATTTTTAAGAACAAACTTAGATGGTTATAATAATTATAATATTTGTTTTCTAATAAGATAAGATTATTTTTATTACCAAAATGGATTAATGAAATTGATTAAAATTAATTATGGTTATTTAGTTAAAATTATGCATAATAAAGCAATAAAACTTAATCTCAAGGACCAAAATAACCAAGACACTTGTCAAAAGGAAATTGGATACCAATAATTTTTTCATATACCATATTGGTTATAAATTTGTGTATGATTGTGATATTATTAAATGGAAGTGCCCTGTATAAAATTTTATGTGAGGAAAATAATAAAAAGGGAACATTACTCTCATTTCAAATGTATAGAACATTGAGATATGTACACAACATCACATTTTAGCTTTATGATATCCTTTTGAAATTTAAATGGGTTATTTTTATCAGAATAATTTATTATTAATTTTTAGTGATGATTTAGTGACTTAAAATTCATAAGAAATGCCAATGTAGTGATTATTTAGGTAATAATTATTTAAAATAAATGATACTATAAATATTAAAAGTGAATTAAATTTAATTAATTATTGTATATAATTATTATTTTTAGATTAATATATATTTTTACACATATTTAAAATTAATTTATTTTAATTCCATCAGTATTTTGATATATTAAAATGAAAATAAAATAAATAATGTCTAAATTGACATTAATGTCATTTTACAGTAAATAAAATTTTATTAATTGATTTAAAATTAATAAAAATACTAGATTCTACCAGGTGATTTTAAAATGTTAATAAATATTAAATATTGGAAATTAATATTGTGAACTGAGCTTAACATACAAGGATATTACCTCATTTTAGATGAATATTCAGTATGTTATAGAAATACATGCTCGAGGAACATAATAGTTTTGTGTATTTGGAAGCTTGGAAACAAAATCTCATATCCCGATGAATGATCTTCAACATATACCACAAATATCTCCAAATTTATTAATTATACCTAAAACCTTTCTTCATAACCTGTAGAAAGGAAACAAAAGAAAGGGGTGCGCTCAAACACTCAAAAAGAGTAAACAAGAGAGACATGTAAGCATAAAAATGAATATAGAGGTATGATATCATGATCTTAACATTATGAGATCATACCCTGCATATCAAAGATCATAAACATGAGTTATGGGATAACGATTTCGAATTAATAAGTTAAGAATCATAAGAAAATAAACCTTAGGATCCCTGAAATAATAACTAAGGAATAAGACATAGGATTTTTGGAATAAATATAAAAATAGAAACTTTTATGTCAAGGCTACCTACCAAGACCTTTATAACATGTTAGGCTTGGGTTATGACCCGTGTAACTACTTTGGGATTGGGCTAGAAACCCATGCACCAACTTTCATTTAGGTTTTGGCTTCAACCCATGTAACTTCTAATTTTATGGCATAGGAAACAATCGGTGTACCCTCATTCTTTTAGGCTAGGGCTACAACCCATGAAACCTCTTTCTTTTAGTCTTAGGCTACAACCCACGAACCTTCTTTCTTTTAGTCTTGGGCAACAACCCATGAAATTTATTTATTCTAGGCTTGGGCTACAACCCATGAAGCTTATTTATTTTTGGATTAGGATATAACCCAGAACCATGTTTATTTTAGGCTTGGGATACAACCCATATACCCTTTGATCTCATATAGAACTTATCATTAACTAAGGAATCAAGGGATATATGGGTCCCACCAATTACATAGAGAAATGATACATGCATGTGCCTCAAAAAAATTATCATATCATGAACCATGAAAATAGATGGGTTCTATAAATGTCAAATCATTACCCACAAAATGAAATGGGAATAAATAACATTTCATCACATTATAACCTATGGATAAGAGATAATGTTCATAATTATCTCATCTAAGCATGACCATTGAAAATAAATGGATTTCAATAGAATATAACCCATGGAAAAGAAATGGACTTCATAAATACTATGACATTAAAAAAACCCATTCATAGAATATGAATGGAAATTTAATATAATTTCCTAGAATGTAATGAGTAATATCAATATATTTCATCTTGGATATAAAATAACTTGTAAATATCTTTCAATAACATATCTTAAGTAAAATATCCTTTTTTTCATTGAAAACATATTTTTTACAGCATAATACATTTTGAGAACCATTTTCCTTGAAAATATCTTCGAAAATATATAAATAAATTTTTGAAAACAATAAAACATTTAAAATCTTCTTTTCTAGAAAAATATCTTCAAGGATATTTTGAATTTTTTTGAAAACATTTTTGATATCCTTGTTTTTGAATAAAATATATTTCCAACCAAAGAGAGAGACAATAATATTTTACTTAAAAACATTATCTTAAGTACCCAAGGGTGGACAAAGGGTACCAACACATGATGATATATTAAAAAAATAGAGGATAAGGAAACAGATGAGTGTTCTTGAGATATAGATCATAATATTTCATCAAAGGAATCATAAACATAATAAATCTAAAAAGGCGAAGAGATTGCCTCAATAATCTCTTATAACTTAGTAACATAGGTTCATACACTCCATGTAATAAAATGAAATTAAATTAGGATTAATATATTAGGAAAATAATGATATTCATGATATAAAAAGTAAAATCAAAGTATATACACCTTAAAATAAAATTTTAGGTGAATAACAAAACATGATTATCAATGAAGGCAAATAGAGACAATTTTTTTTACCTATTTGGTAAATTTTGAAACTTGAACCACAACAAATAAGGATTAAAAAATTTAAATGTGAATATTCATAATTTTAATTATAAGATAACTAGAATACAGTCATGGGAAGTACATACACGACACAAAAGGCGAGAGTGGTGAATATAATATGTATGTCATAGAAATTAAAAGTGAGATGAAATCCCCTTACATTGTGTCTTGAATCTCATTTTACTCATTCAAAACACCTATATAATAATTATAAATTTTTTGTAAATATTTTACAGAACCATATTATTATATCTAATATCATATATGTTTTTATTATAACCTTATATTATCCTATTGTTAACGATCCTAGGTTAAGGTTTCACTTTGGGTAATATTTTATTTGTTCCTCACATGTGTCTTACTTTGTTATATGCTAGGTCATTATAATTATATCATAATTACAGAATTTAAATCATTGTATAATTATAATTTATATCTAGTATATTTATATTTTTATAATTTCTTTCATAAATAAGTACAAAATCGATTACAACATTTATTGAGATTGTAAGTCGTACGTACACATGAATGTTGTTTTCATTTTTATTATTTTATTGAATGAATGAATGTAAATGATATATATATCTATATATCATTATTATATCATATATATAATATAATTTCATTAAAACCATCTTTAATACACTCTATGTGGTGTATGAACGGATAACATCACTTTGTGGGGGCTGTTGTCCACACATCCTCAAACAAGATTATAATATTAACACCAAATGGAATGTAAAGAGATGTGTGTTTAAAAATGAATAAATACTCATAAATACATAATAAATATAATATATAACATATATAAATAGAGCTTCCATCATAATTTCCATCATTATTGTTGGTAATGTAGAAATGAACAATCTTCATTTTTTGAGGCAGTAGTACTCCGTACAAAAAAATTGTATGTTCGATATTCATTAGATGTAGGTGTGTGTGAGTGTAGGTAAAAACAATTTCATAAAAAATAATATTATATTTATGATACTTATTTTTTCACACAATAATGTGACAAACATATGTTAGTGGGTGAATAAGTAAAATAAAGGAAAGGATCTTTGGAGAAGACATTGCCCCCAAATTGGGTAACTCCTTTTGGTTTGTGCCAAAAAATATTCTTTGAGATGATTCTTACCAAAAGGGGGGATTTCAGGCGTAAGGTAGTATTTTTAGTAGGAAACTTGGGAAGATAATTTCAGAACATAAATGTTTTGAGAGGTGTGAGTATTGGGTAGAGGTGTTGGCCTTTTATCATGGAAGTGGTGTGACACTCTCGTAAATATTTGAAGTGAGAATTCCACCCATGTCTTTCATGTTGAAATGGGATCCAATAATACACCATGGTAAGTAAAAATTATGATAGGGTATAAATATGGCCTTAATACGGGTTTTTTACATGTTTCTTGGTGGTATTGGGTATTCAATTTATGGTTTAGTGATTTATTAAACTACTTTTTCTCTTAACCGATGTAATTAATTTTATTCACAGTCACTAATATTGATTTTTGTAAAAAAAACAATTTGACATTATTAGATATTATAAATTATAATTATTCAAAATATGGAAAACATTTTTCTATATTAAAATCAGAGAAGTGGAAGAAATTAATTTAAAATTTATCCCGTTGATGGTACGACACTGCCATTTTTTATGTTAAAAACGTCCAAAGGTTTTCTATGTTTTTATATCGAATATAAATTTGAAATTGGTTACAATGGAATAAATTGGATTAATTGATAATTATATAATCTAAATAACCTATTAAACCAATTAAAAATATAATTTAACCTTATGAGTAAATTAGATGGAAAACAAGTTTTGAATTAAAATCTTATATTGTTAACTTTTAATTAAAATATGAATCCTTTCATAAAAATACCAAAACATTATCCTAACATAATTATATGTTCTTTAAATATATAATGTTAATTTTGACATATTAAATCTATAAAATTTCCAAAATTTTTATTTAAAATTAGATCTCCATTAAAATGTGGTAAACCCGCCTTTACAAAAAATAGGTTTTTGTGCATCAAATTTGTTTGTTCTTAACTAATGTGTATAAAATATATTCAAAGAATATTAGAAATATTTTATTGATTATATAACGTATTTAATACATTAGTATCACATAAAAATTGTAATTTATGTAATTTACTATGTTAAAATAGCTATTTGACTATAATAATATTTTCCATTATATTCAATCAGTTTTCATATTCATTAATTGGTAACCTGTGAATTGATATTTTATTTTTTCACACCACATATTTTAATAATAAATTTAATACTATTCATATCCAAAACATAACAGATTGGTTATATTCCATTATAATAATATTTTTAATAATATGTTGTTGTTAGGTTACACTCGATCTTCCGTGTTATGTAATCTATTGAGGAAGGTCAATCTAGTGTGTAACATATGCCAACCTTGTTGTTCCATGTAACATTGCCAAGTTTGGATTGTGTGTAACATACACAAAGTTAGATCTATGTGAAAGGAATGTTTTACTTAGTGAAAATATATATTTAGTGTTTCGTGATGTGAAAAATATAAAAATATTTAATGAATTTGAAAAAAACAAGTCACCAAAATCTCGGGGGGTTACATTCTACCCCCCTTAAAATGAATTCCTCCCTCAAAATTCATCTGAGTAATCAACGATTTAATAATTGAAAGTTTAATTCCAAGAAACCACATCATAAACATGGATACTAAAATTTCCCTTATAAATGGATATTTGGGACCATAACAGTTACTAATAGTAACATATAACTAGGTTTCCACATAAGAGAACATAGCTTAGGAGTGAATATTGGACATATTGGAAAAGAGTAAACATTTATTGGGAGTGATTGAGTTTATTAATAAAAAAAGTGAATGATTAAAGAAAAGATGAGGGTCTCAAATTCATATATTTGTGATGATTCTAGAAGCCATTGGTTCAACAAAATTTAAGGTATTAGGGATTTTTTTTGATCACTTTCATTAATTTGAGTAATTCTCAATATATTTATATAAACAAAACAGTATACATTTTTTGTGCTTTGATCGATTTATAATACATCCATTACCTTATGTAATGAATATCCAAAAATACACTTTTAACGTATCATAAAATCCAAAAAATGAATGAGAAGTATAACTATCAATGCCCATTAATCAATAAAAATAAAAAGTAACAGTACCGGTTTATCTAAAAATTTATTAAAAAAAAAATACAGAACATGGACATCATGTAGGATATTGGTAGGTTTGAAATTCTTATTTTCCTTAGATCAAGGGTTCAAGACCCACATCCTTATAGGAAATGACTATTTTCCACCAGTCATACATGATGTTCTTTTTTAAAACCACAATAATATAATATATAAGATGGAAATCCTTGAAATAAGGTTAATCACTTATTATACATTTAACAAAGGTTTTAAACAAAAACATAATGCACAAATACTTCATCCGAAGTTTTATTTAAACATTTCATGGATGGTTTACCATATAACCTGTATCAAAGGTGGACATCCAGAATATTAGAAAGATAGTCACAGATTCATCTTAACATTGAATCCCCTATATATCAAAAATAATCTCTTGGTTATCAAATTTCAAACATGTAAATACCATAATCATATATTCTCTTGAAACATGGAAACAACATAAATTTCAATAAATATTTTTGGAAAACAAGAATGATTCCTTATTCCAAAGTGTATTGGATCTATACAATAAATCGAAAAATACTATAAACTTCATCAGGGATAATATAATCTACTTATCAAAAAATACTTACTTAGTTCCAAGGTAATCAATACTATCTAATTTAATTATTCAAATCCAACATATATTTTTGAAAATTTATCCATATCAATGTCAAGTACTAATTAAGGGTTACATAACCTTAATTGAAATATAAAATTTCCATGAAATAACTTTTCTATTTCTTCATCAGCATTCATCATGTCATTTTAAATCCTTAATTAAAAACGAATATATTTCATGATTCACATATCATAATATCTGGATTCAAAAACATAATTAAATTATTCATCCAATATTATTCTTAATCCATTATGCAAGCTACATAAAATAATTTTTTAATACCTATTTATTAGAATATGAAATATGAATCATGTTTTAAGGTTATTAAACCAAAATATAATCATGATTATTATGTTTAATGTAAACCATACTAAAAGCACATCACATACCTTTAACATGTCATTTTTGGTTTCATTATCTTTAGATGTATAACAAATACATGTTACACCTTCCTGATTTTCTTTATGAGATTTCCACTTGGGAAATATATTCTCACAATACCCATAATTTCCACATTTGAAACATTAATTATTAACCTCGTTCCTTCTATTTATCCCAATTAATAAAACTAGAAAGCACGGGATGATAAACACATATCATATAAGAAAGAAATATAATCATAAAAAATTACTTATATGATGTATAAATCATGAAACCTAACTTAATCAATGACACATTAGGTTTATAATAGGTTATTCATACAATGATGTCCCAAAACTTATTTCTCATGTAATAATAATATTATGGTTTTATTCTATTTAATTTTATTGTTATCCAAACAAAACATGAAAAATAAACACAAGGGATTTTATTTAATTAAACACGTAAGTGTTTACATGACAATAACATCAAAGGAAACCATACTAACAAAAAATAACCACGGAAATCCCTATCAGAGCTACTGGAAGGCCACCTAATGCAACAATGAGACCCGAAAAATAGAGAATATATTTCAGGTTAGTCAGAAGGAAAACAATCATGGTCAACACCATGACAGTTGTGTTGAGCATCAGTGGGATGATAAGTACAATTTCTTCAGGTCATTTTGGAGATGGAACACCCTAATAAATGTTTATATAAGGCCTCAATTCAATTGTTTCCCCTTAAGTGACCGTTGAGTTTCTAACGACTATAAGTATAGTCATTGGTCATTCTATTGGTTTAATTTAAAATATCTATGTATAAATAGTTTTCCAAAATATTTATATTATGTAATAAAATTATAAATTTGAATATATAAACTCTTTTTACAAACTACACATAGTATGATTTCATAATTAGGTAAGTATTTCAAATACATTTCAAATATATCAAATGTGATGAAAATATTTTATAAATATGTTTACCCTCAGATTTATAAAACCAAGGTCTTAACTAATAATATGTTTCTGATTTTTGTAATACTAATAATATATTTTCTTAAAAATGTATTGAACTTTAATTTATCACTTTATGTTTTAAAACTATAGCATTTATAAAACTAAGGAAAATAAGTAGTTATAACCGGGGATTCATTTTTTTGAACCTATATGTGTATATGAAAACTTATTTTTATATTTAACAAAAACTAAACATTTAAATTGATAAAATTTTAGGTGAATACCCCACCAAGCCAAGGGCCACCTTGTTGAAGGCCCTCAAAGTCTCAATGGACATCTCACCCACAACCCCCTAGTAGTGGCTAAGGGCAGTGCGCACACGGTGTGCGTGCTAAGTCGAGAACACTGAGGGGGAATAGATACCCCTATGGGATTACATGCGTGTGTGTCCATGGATCAGAACACACAACCATGTGGTGTAGTACAACGGCGTTGGTGGGAGCAAGAGCACGCCTGCAGAGGAACCCAGTATGGGGCGGTACTAGGAGGGGAGGGGATGTAATCTGAGCGATGAATCAGAGTCATGGGATTATAAAGAAGCCATGAAGGCCCTTCCATTTTAATTTTTGGAATGATTTTTAAGGAGAAATGGGATTTGGACGGTTAGATCTCTTCGCATGCGATCAAAGACGCCCATTTCAGTTCCTCCTTTGATGCCCATCAACCACGTATTTCTCTCCGCATTTTTACCCACCGTCTAATCGATCGTAATCTAATCATGACTATTTATGTTTTTTTAAACACAACATCGCTCCATAGACATATGATCGAGTCGAGATTTAATATTGACCGATCAATCTTTTTAAATCTCGCAGACGCACTCTGACTGTCGGATAATGGAAATATGTAATCCGAGCCGTCCGTTTGTTTTTTGGATTTTTCTTATCCATAGTGTCTTATTCCTCCCACATGCGCTGAACTGGTGCCTTTTTTCACACATTTCTCCACGTCAGTGACCTTGGTTGGTCCCTCCATTCTCTCATCTTCCTCCAGACCCATACCTTAGGTCATTTTATAAATCGATTATGCCTTGGTTTTCTATCAAGTAGCATTAAAATATTCTATATATTTTGTATGATAGAGTTTATATACAACCCATTTCACTTCCATCCTTCTTGTTCTTCCTCTTCTCAAGCCCTCTTCAAGCCTTCCCCGAGCCTCTCCTCGTAAAACTATGTAAGGATTCTATGTTTCATTTCATTTCTTCGATTCTGGTTTGTTATATATATATATACATATAAAAGTATATACTTATATATATATATATATATTTGTGTATAAGGACGACCGATTCCTTCTAATATAGCGAGTTTTAAATATTATTTGTTTTTATTAATTCATTATATACAAGGGAGGATTGATGTTTTTAGAATCATCATAAATTGAAATAAACACATAAGCACATATGTATATGTATACAATGTTTCATAAAAAAATCATTCTATATTTAGTGGCACATTTTGAAATTAATGAACCCTTGTTTTACTAATGTTCCTCATTAACTCAAAATGTATAAATGTAATTAAATTTTTGGTGTAAGAATCTTATATACACCATGTATATTCTGTTATACATATATATATATATATTAAACAACCTATTATATTTTATGGAATGATTTTCATTTGATACACCCTTGAATAACTAATAATCATAATGGGTTTAAAAACATGCAAGTCTCAATAAACATTGGATTTCATAAACTTTATATACAATTTATATAATTAGTTATATATTTATATCCTTGTATATATATATATATTCATACAGGTTTAGATAAACCTCTATTATACACAAAATTAAGAATCTTAATTATTGAGTTTCATTGTTTTAAGTTATTTTGTGAAATCTAAAGAATTATATTTTTGTACAAAACCCTTATATATTCATGTATGACTATATGTATATGCATATTTGGATTTCAATCATAAACTAATTATGTATTCATAAAAACCAATTTTCGGTGGTTTAAAAAGGTTTCTGAGATGTTCAATGATTTAATACATCATGGGTTATAGTACATATAATTTTAATCAAGAACAATAATTAACCTAATGTATTCCCTGCCATCATTTTGTAGAAGAATGAAATAATCTATATGTTTTTATAAAGCACTTGTATCTGCCATAATAAATGTTTCAATCATTAAATTCTTTTTTGTTAAATATACTATTTATCAGCATGTGTTTTAAATATGAATGATAATTCTCCAAATTTTAGATTTTCGAATTGCGAATATAAATTTTATACATTTTTAATAAGGATTTTAGGGATTATCATTTTATGTGATAAACTAGTGTTTAATGTGCTTTAGTTATTGAAACATGTGTTGCTTACCATACTTTTCATTCATTTTCATGAATTTATAGAATTGTTAATAACTCTTATATGCACGAATTACTTTGTTTAAGTAAATGCTAAAGAAATGGATTTTTCGAATTAATAAATTAAATTATTCAAAGTTGTTTGGGACACTTTTAATAATATGAAATGAGAATTTAAATTATTCAAGGTGGTATAGGACACATTGAATAATATAAAAAGAGAAATTAAATATTCAAAGTGGTATGGTACATTTTGAATATACGACCCTATTTGGAATATGAGTTAGACTCGGTATAACGGGCTGGGGACTGATTAATGAAAGCCCCTTGATGCATCAGTAGTTCTCATGAGAAAATAAGGTCATGGGATGAGGCCATTGAAATTTTAGGCCTTGACATGAGGTCTTGATAGGGTTTGGCATTATACATTCCGTCATTTTGTCTTTAGAATTTAATTAATCAAGTGTGTATTCAACTGGAGAATATTCTTAATTAATATATTTATAGAATTTAATTAATTAATTGTGTATTAAACTAGATAATATGATTTATTAAGAGATTTATTGAATTTAATTAACCAAGTGTGTATTCAAACGGATAATATGCTTGGTTGATGTTCATGTACCTATGAGTATCAGAGAAAGTAAATTCTTAAGGCTTATTAATTATTCAGCTCTCAATGATTTATCATCTATTGTATGTTTTTTAGTAGTCAAGAATGAAATTGAAGTTATTATTTTATGCGCAACTCTGAACACGTATTACTCTTTGTTATTAATTCTGTACTTGCACATTCACAAGTCATACCTATTAATGTTAGAATGTGTCTTATTATTCTGAATGAGAATTCTTATAATTGAGTCATGTTTCCATATAACTCTGTTAGTATTCCCTAAAATGTGCTCTTATAATTCTCTGACTAAAATCTGTTTTTTGATACAAATGTTCTAGCATTCCTTATGAATATGTTTTTTGTAAAATTTTAAAGGAATTTTTTCAAAAAGATATAATTGGTATTTAACGTTATTTTAAAACCCCTTAGTGGGCATTCATATGTTCACCCTACGTTTTCAATCTGTTTTCTTTTATAGGTTTTGAATATTTGAGTCCCTTTGATTGGTGACTAATTAATGAAGTTAATTTTGTTCCATTTTTAATGAATTCTAATAATTATATCTGATTCTCCAGGACCTAAACCAATATGACCCTCTATAGTGGAACACGTGTGTGTGATTTCTGCTTAACCTTTTATAAAAACATTTACACACCATGTTTTATTTCGGCTTTGTACCAACTTCAGGAAAGCCTGTGGCGGGGGTGTTATAGTTGGTATTAGAGGATTGGATTATAAAACCCTATAAAATTAGAACAATACTAAAAAGTTGGTTATGTGTTACTAATTAGTAGTTTCCTTATAATTTTTAGATGGATGAAGAATCATGCCTTCTGTCCCTTCCGATAGGAATATTAGAAACCATAATGGCCTAGGCATGTTTAGAAGGATATAAAACTTTTTAGAACCTTTGTTTATCATGTCAACATCTATATCGTATGTCCAATTCTCCTCGTATACACCAACATCACCGAGGATCTGGCTTTTATTACATTCTGATGATGCATGCCCAATTTTCCTTTTATTCTAGTAAGTATAGGTATTATGAAGCTCTATTCTGATACTTCACATTGCTGAAAACATCTTTTCATTAATGAACATCCAGGAAGCCACAAAATAGGGTGACCTTCGGGTAGCATACCTCTATCAAATCAAAACCTACGGACTTCGTGGTCTAGTCATGGACATCAATGTTCTCGTGGATGAACCTACCCATTTTCTTTATAGATATAAAGTTTCAGAAGTAATCGCCCAACCCCATACCCTTCATTATTTCCTTTTTGGAATCTTTAGATTCCCACGTCTGATTGATTCGGACATCCCATGCTGCATCTTGACCCAGGAGATTGAGGATTTCAGAACCTCTTAGGGAATCCATTTGATTGGAAATCGGGAAAATCACCATCACCGGTGAATCTAGAGAAGTTCTATCTTGGAGGATGTTAGGAAATATATACCAGTGTTGTGAGAGTGAGCTAGTAGTTATGTAATACCTTAGGTTTATGAAATTTGTATAACTGAATAATGTTAAGTGTTTTAATACTATAAATAAATTCTCTTTTTTGATATGGTTATGCTTTGTGGAATAAAACATGTGTCCTAAAATTCTAGATAGAATACATGAGTTCACCAATCAGTCTTCTATCACTTCATTCTAAACTGTTAGAGATTATAATTGTCAAGAAATGATCTGAAGAATACCATCCCTTTGCAAACTTATGCGTGACTTGTAAAAAACTCCCTTGGGTGTCGAACCACCCAAACATACTCCATCATTACCAAGGAAAAAGTATTGTCTATTACCATATTAAAAATGCATACTTTGCGGAATAGAGACAAAGAGGAAAGTATCATGAAGCTCTTTTTTTATGATTCAATTTGGATGATATCTTCCGAGCTATAGGTTTGTTTCTATATGTTTCTTTGGATGGTGACCATAGAGCATCATACCCATTTCAGGTTCTATGTTTTAGTATGCACGAAGAACTATAGGAAATAAAAATCTTAAAGAACTACGTGGTGTGTGGAATTTATAGAGATTTAGTCCTCTCTGAAATCTATGACCTCCAAAGCTCTCATGCCTCTCTATGGAAGGACGAGTACTTTAGGCACAGGTTCGACCCTAGGTATTCACATTGTATTTAGGCCAAGGAAATCGAGGAGCTAAATACCAGCTTATGAATCCACCCGAGGTCATCGGCACCCTACCCTCAGTGGTGTTCCCCGAAAAGGGACCTCAGGAGTGGCGTGTGTATTGTGTTGTTGTGGTTGTGTACAAGTATTTTGGAATTGTGAGGAAACAATTCTTTGTAGGGGGAATATTGTGACGCACCAAAATTTATTTCCCATGTAATATTAATATTATTGTTTTATTCTATTTAATTTTCTTGTTATCCGAACAAAACATTCAAACTAAACACAAGGAATTTTATCTAATTAAACACTGAAGATTTAACAATACAAAAAGTTCCAATGAAACCATACTAACAAAAAATACACACTAAAATACCTATTAGAGCTACTAGAAGGCCACCAAACACAACAACAAGACCCATTAAATTGAGAAGATCTTTTGGGTCAGTCAGAACGAAAAACATCATGGAAAAAACCACGAAAACTGTACTGAGCATCAATGGGATGATAAGAACCATCTTCGACAAGTCGTTTTGGAGAAGGAACACCCCAACACATGTTTATATAAGTCCTTAATTCGACTATTTCCCCTTAAATGACCATTGAGTTTCTAACAGCTATAAGTATAGCCGTTGGTCATTCTGTTGGTTTAATTTAAAATATCTAAGTATAAATAGTTTTCCAAAATATTTAAGTTATGTATTGAAATTATAATTTTAAATATATAAACTCTTTTTTATAAACTACACTTAGTATGATTTTAAAATTAGGTAAGTATTTGAAATACTTTTCAAATATTTTAAATGTGATGAAAAAATTTTATAAATGTGTTTACCCTTGGATTTATAAAACCAAGGTCTTAACTAAGAACATGTTTTTTATTTTTTTTATACGAAAAAAATATTTTCTTAATAATGTATCGAACTTTGATTTATCACTTTATGTTTTAAAACATTAGAATTTATAAGACAAAGGACAATAAGTAGTTTTAGTAGATGATTCATTCATTTGAACCTATATATGTATATGAAAACTTATTTATTTATTTAACAAAAAAAAAATTACTTTATTAAAATTTTAGTTGGGTACCCCACCTAGCTGAGGGCCAGGTTGTGGTATGCCCTCAAAGCCTTGATGGGCATCTCACCCACAACCCACCTATAAGTGGCCAAAGGCAGTGCACATGTAGGGTGCATTATATGTCATAGGAGAAGGGGGGAATAACTACCCCAAAGGGAGCACACTGGTGCATGTGCAAGGATCAGAGATCGCCACTGTGCGGGACGACACTACGGCGTGGGTGGGCGCAAGAGCGCGCCCGCAAAGGAACCCAATATGGGGCTGTACCGTGAGGGGAGGGGGAGTAATCTGAGTGATGGATCAGAGTCCCAGCCTTATAAAGAAGCTGTTGAGGCCCTTCCGTTTCGATGTGGGACTAGGTTCTTAAGGTGAAATCGGATCTGGACTGTCAGATCTAGTCACACGTTATCAGAGCCATCCGTTTCAATTCAAAAATCGATCCCCAACATCCATAGATTTCTATCCTCATTTTTACCCAATGTATGATCGATCGTGATGTAATCATGACTGTTTAGGTTATTTTTAAAACTCAGAATTACGCCATAGCCATCCGATCGAGTCAAGATTTAATCTTGACTGATCGTTCTTTTTAAATATCACAGAGGCACTCCGATTGTCGGATAAAGGAAAGATCTAATCCTAGCCGTATGTTTGTTTTCTGGATTTTATCATCCACAATGTCTTCTTCCCCCTGAATGCGCTGAACTGGTGCCTTTTTAGACACCCACTTGCACTATTTTTCCATGATCATGACCTCGGTTGGTCCCCCCTCACTCTCATCTTACACATGACTCACACGTTAAGTCATTTTATAAACTAAGTAGGCCTCAGTTTACCAGAAGTAGCATTAAAATATTCTATATATTATGTATAACATAGTTTATATACAACCTATTTCACTTCCTTCCTTCCAGTTCTTCCTCTTATCAATCCTCCTTCGATCCTTCCCCAAGACTATCCCCCTCAAACTAGGTAAGGATTTTTTGTTTCATTTCTTTTCTTCATTTTTGGTTTGTTATATATATATATATATAGATGTATATACTTGTATATATATATAGTTGAGTATAAGGCCAACTGATTCCTTCTAATATAGTTCATTATTAATATTATATGAATTTCTTAATTCGTTATATAAAAGGGAGGTGTGATGTTTTGAGATTCTTAATAAATTAAAATGAATACATATGTATATATGTATATGTATAAAATATTTCATAAAAAAACGTTATATATTTGGTGGAATGTTTAGAAATTAATGAACCCCTATTTTACTAATGTTCTTCCTTAACTCAAAACATGTAAAAGTCATTAAATGTTTTTTGTAAGACTCTTATACACACCATGTATATTTGGTTATATATATATATATTATAAAAACCTATTAAATTTTATGGCATAATTTTCATTTATACACCCTTGAAAAACAAATAATCTTAATGGTTTTACAAACATGAAAGAGTCATTAAACATTTGATTTAAGAACTTTTATGTACAGTTTACATAATTAGTTATATATATATATATTCATACAGCTTTAGATAAACCTCTAATATACAGAAAAATAAGACTCGTAATGGTTGAGTTTCAATTTTTTATGTAGTTTTTTAAAATATAAAGAATTATATTTTTGTACAAAACACGTATATATGTATGTATGTCTATATGTGTATGTATATTTGGGTTTTAATCATAAACTGATTATGTCTTCATAAAAACCAAATTTTAGTGGTTCAAAAAGGTCTTGAGATGTTCAATGATTTAATACACCCTGGTTTATGGTATATATAATTTTAAATCAGAAAATATTACCCTAGTGTATTCCATCCTATTATTTAGTAGAAGAATGATATAATCTATTTTTTTTCTTATGCACTTTGTTGAACCCTCTCGGAATCCAGTTGCTTTATTATATTTTGATAATCCCAATTCTGATTATTTGTATTTTGTTAATCCCTAGCTGATAAATGGTTAAATACTTATTTAGGAATCTAGCTATTTATTTTCTTTAAGTATTGTTCTATTGTTTTATGTTTAAATATTAGTCTTTTAGTTTCTGGATGTTTGTACACTCTGACTTAACCTATTCTACCAATAGAATGCTTAAACAGAACAGAGATACCGATACAGTTAAGTCTACCGCTATGAGAGAGCTATCGATACAGACTAGTCACCATTACATTAAATTCCACCGTTACAGATAATAGCTACTGTTACAGATAATAGATACTGTTACAGATAATAGCTACCATTACAGAACAGAGCTATCGATACGCACAAGTCCACCGATATGTTGAAGCTACTGTTATCAAAGGAATTCTACCGACATATCAAAGTCTACCGATACAAGACAGACCTACAGCTACTGATACAAGACAGACTTACCAATATAGATCTACCGATACAAGACAGAGATACCGCTACCGATATAAGAAGGTTACCGTTACATCAAAGCCTACCGACACTCGAAGGTCACCGTTATGAAAAGCCTACCGATATAAAGCTACCGATACAAGACAAGCTACTGTTACACATCAAGTCTACCGATACTAAGACCTACCGATACACAAGCCTATCGATATCCAAAACCACTATTCTAGAGATAGAACCCGATGCTGCTTTAATTTATTTATCATTATTTAATCTAACCAATGGTCATATCAGGTATATTTTAATACACTGACATTTTTTTAATGTGTGTTATTGGTTGTCAGCGAACCGTACCTCGTACCTGCAAAAAGTAAATCATCTTTTTCCGGAGCTCGTGCTTTTAAATAAAGGAAGGATGTGATACTACAGAGAGAGAGACATAGACGAATACACAGAGATATACACCACGAGGTGTTCTCGAAGAACAACCGAGTGTCAATGCAAAGTGATGACTGAACTTACATGAAGAACTCATTCATCACTACATACCAGTGAAGAGCTGAGAACGAGAACATAACACAAGAACTTCATCGACTACTTTTTCTCTATCTATGAACTTGGAAGTCAAGGAAGAAGACGACACTATGTTTTCTAGACAAAAACCAGAAGAGGACTCAGAACCAATTCTGATCAATCCAAAGGAGTCCAGAGCTTCCCTACAATCACTAGAGCCATTTCTAAACTCTAAATATTTGCCTTTGTGATTTATATTTTTACATATTGAGCAGTGTGAGTTATCTGCTATATTTTACACACACACTGTCTCATGTACTTTAACTGGATGATCTATAAATCCTCACTCAAACTCTTGCATCTTTTATTTCCCACTGGGATAGTGGTAGAGGTCATGCGTGACCTGGACAGCTCGTTTGCTGTTGTTTTTGTTCCCATGAATAACAGTGGTAGAGGTCTTGGACCTGGACAGTTGTATGCTATTGTAATCCCTGATCAATTGTGTGGATCACTTTTATATAATGTTTTGAGAGGACTATGTCTCAGCTTGAGACTGAACCTCTTGGTTAAACCTGCTGTGCTTATTTGTTTTCAAAGTTATTTTTATTCCACTGCAAACTACTTTAAAACCAAAACTGTTTTAAAGTTACTTTGATAATTAAACTCACAAGTGTTTATATTAGTTGTAAATCAGTAAGTTAGTTTCAAAAGATAATCAATTATTTTGATTTGATTAACTGGGAAATAATCAATCCTTTGAGAACCTAACTGAACTTTTATTTTGATATAAATTCACTACAGTTTAATTCTGTGTTTTATTTGGGGGATTTTAAGACAATGTTTTTAAACAAAAATTTTAATTGGAACTCAATTCACCCCCCTCTTGAGTGTCTTCTCCGACCAACATTTGGTATCAGAGGATGTTCAAATATTTTCTAAAGTACTCTGTTTAAAATATTTTGTACACTGTTTTTCAACTGTGATTTTAGTTTTATTTTAATGTTCTTAAAATTTCTGTTATTTCTAAATTTTTATCTCTTTAAAATCTTTGCTTTATGTAAGATATCATAGATAATAGACTTGAAGGTGTTGCTACCAATAGACCACCATTTTTTCATTGGAACTAACTATGCTCAGTGGAAAATCAAGATGAAAATTCATTCAGAAAGCATGGGTTTTGATATTTGGACTGCTATAGAATAAGAATATAAAATTCATACTACTGTTAGATCTACATGGAATGAAGCTACTAAGACAACCTACAACAATAATTGTAAAACCATGAATGCTCTGTACTATTCTTTAGAAGATGAGTAATTTAATAGAATATCATCTTGTAAAACTGCTTATGAAATTTGGGATACCTTAGCTGTTTCTCATGAAGGAACAACAAATGTTAAGGAAATGAGATTGAACACTTATACTATTAAGTATGATAATTTTAAGATGAAGCCTAATGAACCCATTTCTGACATGTATCTCAGGTTCAAAGAAATTTTCAACACAATGATATCTCTAGGAAAGGATGTTCCATCAAAGGAACAAATTATGAGATTTCTAAGATGTCTACCTGAAAGATGGAGAGGAACTGCTATCTCAATTAGAGAGTCGTGTGATATTGGTGAAATTCCAGTCAAGGAATTAATTGGAAAGCTGATGATGTATGAAGAAGAACTCAAAGTGAACAAAGAAGAAGAAGACGAACCAAGAATGAAGTCTATTGCGTTCAAGACTTCAACTTCAAAGAACAAGGATAATGAGAAGCTCCAAGATATAAATGAATCTTCAAGCTGTGAAGATAGTGAAAGTGCTTATGACAGTGATGCTGAGATGGATCACATTACTAGGAGGTTTATGAAGTTCTATAGGAAGAAGAAGTTTTTCAGAAAATCAAATTACAAAATTAAGTATGATAGGAAGGGACATTGGAAAAAGGATTGGACGAAATCTGAAAAATCAGATGAATTTGTCTGCTGTGAGTGCAAACAAAAAGGACATATAAAATCGGACTGTCCATAGCTGAAGTACAAGAAGAAATATTATTACAAGGATAGTAAGTACAAAAATGCTACTTAGAGTGCTTCTGAGGATAGCTCCAGTGAATCCGAAGCCTCTGAGACTGAATCTAGAAATAAGGAAAACATGTGTTTTATGACAAACACATATGAGGTAATAGCTGAAACTCCTACTTTAAATTCATATTATTATGGAGATGATTCTGACTCAGAAAACATGTCAAAATATGAACTGTTTGAATATTGTGATATGTTAGAAGAAACCTGTAATGAGCTGAAAGAAAAATACAAAGGTTTAAAGAATCAATATTCTTTAACTGTTAAACATAAATATGATCTTGATATTGAAATGTAAAAGAATGCTCAGTTGCTTAAAGAAAACACTGAACTGAAATTATCTAATGAGAAACTCAATAATGACTTAGAGAAATTTACCAATGGAAAAGATACTCTTACTCAAATGCTAGGTAAGCAAATAGCACCTAGATACACTACTGGTATAGGGTACCAACCTGGACAAAGGAAAATTACCAAAACTAAATTCATTCCTAAATCTGGACAGAATGTAGCTAGTTCTGAAACTTCATATGCTTCAACTAGTTATATTCATGGTTATGGAAATAATAAGGTTTACCTTCCAGAATATGTTGATTCTAAAAAGTTTATGAGACCCATAAGATAAATTTGGGTACCTAAAGTTTTATTGGATAACCTGTCTAGACCCAAGAAGATCTGGGTACCAAAATCATTTCATATCTAAATCTATTTTGTAGGGAACCTAATTAAAGAGCTCTTGTAGAAAGCCTTGGTACTTGGATAGTGGATGTTCAAGACATATGTCAGGAGACTTCTCATGCTTTAAAAGCTTAGTCAATGCTGATGGAGGGTTTGTAACTTTTGGTGATAACTCTAAAGGGAAAATCATCGGCTTAGGCAAGATTGGTAACACTGACTCAATACTAATTTCTAATTTTTTATCTGTTGATGGACTTAAATTTAATTTGTTAAGTATTTCTCAGATATGTGATGATGGTTTTTATGTTAAATTTGAAAATTATTCTTGCAATGTTTTTAATTCTAATTTTTTAGTGTTTTCTGCTTTAAGAAATGAAAATTTTTATGATGTTGATTTTATCTATGAAAAATATTACTTGTTTAAATGTTTTTCATAAAGAGTCCTGGATTTGGAATAGAATATTAGGACAATGCAATGTACATTAACATAGAAAACTTGCTAGGAAGAACTTAGTTAGAGACCTACCCAAACTTCAATTTCCAGCAGACAAAGTCTGTAATCCTTGTCAAAAGGGAAAGCAACATAAAGTTTCTTTTAAATCAAAGAAATAAGTGTCAACTTCTCAACCTCTCGAGTTAGTTCACATGGATTTATTTGGATCTTCTAGAGTTTCTAGTTTAAATGGGAATCGCTATGTCTTTGTTCTAGTAGATGACTTTTCTAGATATACTTTGGTATATTTTCTAGCTCACAAAAGTGAAGCTTGTTCTTGCTTTGTAAAATATTCCAAGTCTGTAGAGAATCTTAGTGGACTTAAGATCAAAACCTTGAGTAGTGATCATGGTCGTCAGTTTGAAAATAATGAATTTGAATCTTACTACTCACATAGTGGCTGTAGTCACAATTTCACTGCCCCTAGGACACCCCAACAGAATGGTGTAGTAGAAAGACGGAATAGAACCCTGTAAGAAATTGCTAAGACTATGCTTAATGAGTATGACCTGCCTGTTTATTATTGGGCTGAAGCTGTCAATAAAGCTTGTTATATTATCAATAGAGTATTGATCATACCTATTCTTAAAAGGACCCCTTATGAGCTGTGGAACCATAGGAAACCTAAGGTTAACTACTTTAGAGTTTTTGGTTGCAAAGTCTTTATTCTTAATACTAAAGACAATCTTGATAAATTTGCATCCAAGAGTGATGAAGGAATTTTCCTAGGTTACTCTACTTCTAGTAAAGCCTATAGAGTTTTCAATAAAAGAACCAAATGTGTGGAAGAATCTATTCACATAAAATTTGATAAATCTGATCCACATGAACAAAAGAACATTCTTGAAAATCTTGAGGATGATCTCTCTGGTTTGAACCTTAATGATAAAGAATGTGGACCTGCAGGTAAATCATCCAGTTCTAGAAATTTCCCAGAACTTGCGTCTGTTGAACCCCAACCTGTTGATGAATCTGAAATATCTAGCCCTACCTTTTCTAGACCAACTACAATTCTAAAGAATCATCCTTTAGATTCTATCGTAGGTAATCTAGACAGAGGAACACATACTAGAGATTCTCTAAGAAATCAGGTTGAACATCAAGCTTTTCTCTCACAGTTAGAACCTAAAAATATCAATGATGCTATCAATGATGAATTTTGGGTAATGGATATGCAAGAATAACTAAATCAATTTGAAATAAATAATGTCTGGAAATTAGTAGAAAGACCTAAGGACACTTTAACCATAGCCACAAAATGGGTGTTTAGAAACAAAGCTGATGAATCTAGAAACATCATTAGAAACAAAGCTAGGCTAGTTGCACAAGGTTACAATCAAGAAGAAGGAATTGACTATGAGGAAACCTTTGCACCTATAGCTATATTAGAGGCTATTAGGATCTTACTTTCCTATGCATCACATCTGAATTTCAAGTTATATCAAATGGATGTGAAAAGTACTTTTCTAAATGGTTTTATTGTTGAAGATGTTTTTGAAGAACAACCACCTGGTTTTTCAAATCCTCATTTTCAAAATCATGTTTTTAAACTTTCTAAAGCTTTATATGGTTTAAAACAAGCTCCAAGAGCTTGGTATGAAAGACATACAAATTTTCTTATTTCAAAAGGATTTTCAAAAGGAATTGCTGATACCACTCTTTTTATAAAAAGGATTTAAAAAGATGTTTTAATAGTACAAATCTATGTTGATGATATTATTTTTGGATCTTCTAAAAATTCTTTATATACTGATTTTTCAAAGGTTACGCAAAATGAGTTTGAAATGAGCTTAATGGGAGAGCTTAAGTACTTTCCTGGATTTCAAATCATTCAAACTAAAGATGGTATTATTTTAAATCAGAGTAAATATACTAAGGATTTATTAAAACGTTTTGGTTTGGATAGTATTAAGGGAAGTGATACACCTATGAGTACCACGTGTAAATTGGATATTGATAAAACTGGTAAACCAGTGGATCAAACTAATTACAGAGGTATCATTGGGAGTTTATTTTATCTTACTACTAGTCGACCTGATATTATGTTTAGTGTATGTATGTGTGAAATATTTCAAGCTAACCCTAAAGAGTCACACTTACTTGCTGTTAAATGGATTTTCAAATATCTTAAAAATTCTGCTAATTTGGGATTGTTTTACCCAAAATGATAAACATTTGGCTTAATTAGTTATTCGGATACTGACTTTTCTGGATGTAAGTTAGACAGAAAGAGCACATCTGGAAGATGTAATTTACTTGGAATGTCCCTAGTATGATGGTGTAGTAAGAAACAGAATTCAGTTGCATTATCCACTGCTGAAGCAGAGTATATAGCTGCTGGTAGTTGTTGTGCACAGATTATGTGGATGAAACACACTTTATTGGACTATGGATTTGATTTTAAGCATGTTCCAATTAACTGTGACAACACTATTGCAATCAACATCTCATAGAATCATGTGTCTCACTCTATAACTAAACACATTGATGTTAGACACCACTTTTGAAGAGATCATTATCAAATAGGTGATATAAAACTTGAATTTATAGGCACTGAACTTCAATTAGCTGATATTTTCACTAAGCCTTTGAGTTCAGAAAGATTAAGTTTCATTAGACATGAATTAGGATTGATAACTTACTCTTAAACCGTTAAGAGACCTCACCGTTAGAAGACCTCACCTTTAGAAGACCTCACCGTTAGAAGACCTCACCGATAGAAACCTCACCATTAGGAAACCTCACCGTTAAGAAACCTCACCATTAGAAGACCTCACTGTTAGAAACCTCACCATTAGGAAACCTCACCGTTTGGAAACCTCACCGTTAGCAGACCTCACCGTTAGAAGACCTCACCATTAGAAACCTCACTGTTAGAGAATCCTCACCGTTAGAGAATCCTCACTGTTAGAAGGCCTCACTGTTAGGAGACTTTACCAGTATATCTCGCGCTGTTTTAAAATTATTTAAAGCCGAGACATTGAATTTTTTTATATGTTTTATTTTATTTGTGATTCCTAAGTGATATTGAAACCCGCGTCTAGACTTCACTCAATCTCATCGCGAACTCGTCTGTTCGAATCCCTCCAACCTAACCCTCTCAAGCCGCAAAACCCTAAACCTCAAATATGTAATGGCCCATGTGAAGAGGCCCCAGGTTACATAATGGAGTGATGAGCCGCAAGCGAAAAGACAGAAAGTAACGAATTCTGGTACCAGTGGAAGTGGAAGTGGAAGTATATCTCAAAGAAATCAAATAAACCCACATCTCTCAAAGCGAGAGATTGTCGTTGAGAAAGAAGTGTGTGAAGAATGGCTCATGGAGAGCAAGTACATGGTTCTTAAAGTTTTAGAAGAACAAGGTTGGACTGAGTGCTTCGCGAACAACAATGGATCTTATTTTCCAGGACTGGTGAAATAGTTCTACGAATTCGTTCGTTTTGAAATTCTAAAGAAGAAAACAGAATGATTTCTGTGGTAAATGGTAAGGAAGTATCTTTTACTTCAGTAGAATGGGATAGGAACTTAAGAGTTCCACATGAAGGAGATCATGCGTTATACTCAAAGTTTTTACCTTCGACCAGAGATGTGTTTCAATATGAATATGCTTTGCTAAAGCTTACAGGGAATGGGACCCCTAGAAAGGTGATTGCTGCAGAGATGGCAGGAGAAGATAAGCTGTTGTTTAAATTTATCCAGCATGTTGTTAGTCCTAGAAGAGGATATTTTTCTACTTTGTGATTCAAAGACATATATCTGTTATATTTGCTGAAGCACAGTGTGAGAATCAATCAATGTAGACTGATTATGGTTCAAATGGAAGATATGACTTGACCGAATTCCAAATCAAATGCACTGTTTTTCTCAAAGCTAATTTCTGTGATGATAAAAGTGAAAGAGGTAACTGGACCTTAGGATGAGATGGTAGTGGTTAAGGACAACTTATGTATTACAAGAACTGTATATAAATACATGAAAGTCAGCTGGAATCCTTGGAACAAATCATGGGTGAATGATGATGGAAACATTTATGGCAAGTTCACTCCTGTGGATCATCCTTCTAGACCAAAGGATGTAAGGGATCCTGGTCTTAGACCAGATGAGCCAGAACCAGTCTACAGTGATGAAGCTGAAGCTGAGGAGGAAGAGACATCAGTAGTGGAAGGAGGAGACCCAGACTTACCCCCTAGTCCTGTGCATCAAGTTATTTCTTATGGAGAAGCTAGCCCTCCAAAAAGGATACCAAAGAGAGAAACTGTCTTGAAGGACAATGATACAGAGACTATAGAAGAAGGAGAAGAAGCATTGCAGTATGTTGTCAAGGACACCTCTGAGGAGGATGAGGCAACTGAATCTGATCATGATGTTAATGGAGAAAATGAGGCTGAAGGTGAAGCAGATGATGAGGAAAATGTTGGAAAAGAGCTCAGTTTGAGTCCTCTGATAGATAGTACAGTCAGGACAGTGCCTGATTAAGAAGTCGCAGCAGCAACACCTGTTGATGAGAGAGTCATTTATGACTCAGAACAAATGGCTATTGAATCTGCTGCAATTGTAGTGGAAATTGCAGAATTACCTCAGGAAGAACAGCTGTAAGAGATACCTCACAAGAATGTTCCATGTGAGGGGGATAATCTTGGCTCAGTATCAGTGTTATATGACATTAAAGGTTGGACAACATATCCATGATATACGATTCTTGGACTTTCTTATGGAGATTCTGATGAGGAAGACCAGCCCCAAAAGGAATCAGTTACTCTACCCACTATGGCTGAAAATGTGGCAACCAAGGAGGACCTTGAGTCCTTAAAAGCTGAATTGAAAGAAGCAATAAGGGAATCAGTGGCAGATAAGAAGAAAATTATGGATGAAGAGATGAAAAGTGTGGTGCAATCCCTTGAGTTATCCATTGGATATGGTGTATCCAGTACTATGAAAGAAATGATGGATGAACTTAAAGTGTTCCACACTCAGATTGAGAGTTGGATAGGAGCTGTAGTTGCCTTGAGACAATCGATTGCTTCTCTAACTACCATGCATAGCTCTCAAACTCAAGTAAACTCTGACATTAGATATATCAAAGAAGTGTTCAAGCAATTTTTGGAAGTTTTTGAGGCCATTAAGAAGTCAGTCAAAGAACATCTGAACAGTCAGGATGAGCTTGTTCAGAAAGTGGTTAGTAGTCTGACTCAATCCTTCAAGGAGACAGTGGCCTTCTCAATGAAACCTCTTCCCTCATCCAGCTCCAGTGTGAACCCTGATCAGATCCGCACTATTTTTCAGGAAGAATTGGCTAAGGCCAGTCCTAGTGGTGCATCAGATACTCAGATTCTTTCTACCACTAGGGAAGTTAGTAGTTTTGTTCGTGATCACCTGCGGGCAGCTACTGCTTCTCAAGAGGCAATCAAGAATAAGGTGGATGCCTATTTTGAAAAGGTTTATACCAAGCATCAGCTGACCAAACATTTCAAGCTCTTACCGGAAAATATGAAGTTACCTCTAGTGACCCAGGACTTCAGAGAACAGGTTAGTAAGCTCAGGGATCTTACTCCTACTTTGGATAAATTCATTGAAAATAGAGATGATTTTGTGTCTGCAATGAAGAGAGGAGGAATCATTATAATGGATTTCAGGAATCTGTTGCTACCATTCATGAATGTGGATTCCAGACCTGTAATTGAACCTCCTGCACTTCCTGCTTCTTCCTCTGGGAGTACTCCTCAATTGACTCCAGTTCAAGCCATCAGGAGCTTGACACCTATGATCACTCAGAGGAGCACAAATTTCAGATCCGGTACAGTTTCTATAGCTGAACTACCAGTTGTCCCTTCACCTATTCTGAAACCCTCTGCTGACCCTGCACCTGAAACCTCTACTGATCCTAAGGGAAAGACACCTGTTCCATAGGAGGATTGAGTGGTTCTAGATATTTTTATAGGATTCAGTTGTATTTTTTTTCTGATTTTATCAGTGTATCTTTTGTATTAATGAAATTCCTCTTCATTCTCTACTTTTCTGAGTTTCTATTACTTTGTCATTTATTATCTGCTAATCTTTAACTTTTCTCTACTACCCATCTTTTTGTTAATCAAAAAGGGGGATAAAATGAGCAAATGAGCCAATGAGAGAAAATAAGAAATGAGACCTAAGAGTTACCAAAGGGGTAGCAACACACAAAGGGGGAATTAGAAACTGTGACTTGAGACACAAACTTAAGAGAGAATCTTGTAGTACAATTGAAAGGGGGGGGGGGATATGGAAGTTTTGTTCTAAACAAAACAAAAGAACCTTTTCCTCTGAGGCTAATTTATTTTCCACTTTTTCCTCTGATGCTATTTCAATTTTTCTTTGGCATAAATTGTGAATATCAAAAAGGGGGAGATTGTTGAACCCTCTGAGAATCTAGTTGCTCTATTATATTTTGATTATCCCAATTATGATTATTTTTATTTTGTTAATACCTAGCTGATAAATGGATAAATACTTATTTGGGAATCTTGCTATTTATTTGCTTTAAGTATTGTTCTATTGTTCTATGTTTAAATATTAGTCTTTCGGTTACTGGATGTTTGTACACTCTGACTTAACCTATTCTTCCAATAGAATTCTTAAACAGAACAGAGCTACCAATACAGTTAAGTCTACCGCTATGAGAGAGCTACCGATACACACTAGTCACCGTTACATTAAAGTCCACCATTAAAGATAATAGCTACCGTTACAGATAATAGCTACCATTACAGATAATAGCTACTATTACATAACCGAGCTACCGATACACACAAGTCCACCGATATGTTGAAGCTACTCTTATCAAATGAAGTATACCGATATATCAATGTCTACCGATACAAGACAGACCTATAGCTACCGATACAAGATAGTCTTACCGATATAGATCTACCGATACAAGAAAGGGCTACCACTACCGATATAAGAAGGTTACCGTTACATCAAAGCCTACCGATACTCGAAGGTCATAATTATGCAAAGCCTACCGATATAAAGCTACCGATACAAGACCAGATACCGTTACACATCAAGTCTACCGATACTCAGACCTACCGATACACAAGCCTACCGATATCCAAATCCACCGTTCCAGAGACAGAACCTGATGCTGATTTAATTTCTTTATCATTATTTAATCTAACCAATGGTCATATCAGGTATATTTTAATACACTGAAATTTATTTAATGTGTGTTGTTGGTTGTCAGGGAACCGTACCTCGTACCAGCAAAAAGTAAATCATCTTTTGCCGGAGCTCATGCTTTTAAATAAAGGAAGGATGTGCAACTGCAGAGAGAGAGACATAGATGGATACATAGAGATATACACAACGAGGTGTACTGGAAGAACAAACAAGTGTGGATGAAAAGAGACGACTGAACTTACACGAAGAACTCATTAATCACGACATACCAGTGAAGATTCGAGAACGAGAACATAACACAAGAACTTCATCGACTACTTTTTCTCTATGTCTGGGCCTGGAAGTCAAGGAAGCAGACGACACTCTGTTTTCCAGACAAAAACCAGAAGAGGACTCAGAACCAATTCTGATCAATCCAAAGGAGTCCAGAGCTGCACTGCAATCACTGGATCCATTTCTAAACTCTAAATCATTGCCTCTGTGATTTATCTTTCTACATATTGAGAAGTGTGTGTTATCTGCTATATTTTACACACACACTGTCTCCTGTACTTTAACTGGAGGATATGTAAATCCTCACTCAAACTCTTACATCTTTTATTTCCCACTGGGATAGTGGTAGAGGTCGTGCATGACCTGGACAGCTGGTTTTTTGTTGTTTTTGTTCCCATGGATAACAGTGTTAGAGGTCTTGGACCTGGACAGTTGTATACTGTTGTAATCCCTGATCCAGGGTGTGGATCACTTTTATATAAAGTTTTGAGAGGACTAAGTCTCATCTTGATACTGATCCTCTTGGTTAAACCTACTGTGCTTATTTGTTTTCAAAGTTATTTTTATTCCGTTGCAAACTACTTTAAAACCAAAACTGTTTTAAAGTTACTTTGATAATTAAACTCGCAAGTGTTTATATTAGTTGTAAATCTGTAAGTTAGTTTCAAAAATTAATCAATTCTTATGATTTGATTAACTGGGAAATAATCAATCCATTGAGAACCTAACCTAACCTTTATTTTGATATAAACTCACTACAGTTTAATTCTGTGTTTTATTTGGGGGATTTTAAGACGATGTTTTTAAACAAAAATTTTAATTGGAACTCAATTCACCCCCCTCTTGAGTGTCCACTCCGACCAACACACTTGTATATTCCACAATAAATTTTACAATAATTAAATTATGTTTTTTTAAATATAATATTTATCAATAAGTGTTTCAAATATGAATGGAAATTATCCTAATTTTAGAATTGTTTATTCTGAATATAAAATGTTTACATTAATAATAATTATTTTTGGGATTTTCATTTTAAGTGATAAACTAGTGTTTAATGTGGTTTAGTTATTAACACATGTGTTTCCTTCCATACTTTTCAGTAATTTTCATGCATTGAAAAAATTGTTATTAAGTCTTATAAACATGAATTACTTTGTTTATGTAAATGTTAAAAAATGGATTTTTTGGATTTAAGAAATTAAATTATTCAAAGTGTTATGGGACACATTGAATAACATGAACTGAGAAATTAAATTATTCAAATTGGTATGGGAAACTTTTAATAATATGAAAGGAGAAATTAAATATTCCATGTGGTATGGGACATTTTGAATATACGACCCTATTTGGAATATGAGGAAGTTATTAGACTCTGTATAATGGGTTCAGGACCTATTAATGAAAGCCACTCTATGAATCGGTAGTTCTCATGAGACAATTAGGTCATGGAATGAGGCCATTGACATTTCGAGTCTTAAAATGAGGTCTTGACAGGTTCTGGAATTATACATTCCCTCATTTTTTCTATAGAATATAATTAATCAAGTGTGTATTCAACTAGATAATATGCTTGGTTATTAGATTTAAAGAATTTAATTAATCAATTGTGTATTCAAATAAGGAATATGATTGACAATGATATTTAATAAATTTAATTAACCAAGTGTGCATTCAACTGGATAATATGCTGGGATAAAGATTATGTACCTATGAGTATCTGAGAAAGTAAAAGGTTATGGCTTATTAATTATTCAGCACTCATATATTTATCAGCCAATGTTTGTTTTTTAGTAGTCAAGGATGGAATTGATGTTATTATTTTATGTGAAACTCTGGACATGTATTACTCTTAGTATTAATTTTGTACTTGTATATTCACATGTAATACCTATTAAAGTTAGAATCTCTCTTACTTATTATTCTGAATGAGAATGCTTATAATTGAATCATGTTTCATTATAACTCTATTAGTATTCCACAAAATGTTCTCTTATAATTTTTAGAATAAATTATATTTCATGATATATGTGTTTCAAAATTCCTAATGAAAATATTTTATGGAAAATTTTAAAGGAATGTTTTCACAAAGTTATAGTTGGTATTTTATGTTATTTTAAAACCCCTAACAAGGAATTCGTATGCTCACCCTAAGTTTTCAATCAGTTTTCTTTTATAGGTTTAGTAGATTTAGGTCCCTCTGATTGGTGACTGATTAATGAAGTCATTTTTGTTCAGTTTTAAAGGAATTGTAATATTTGTTTTTGATTCTCCAGGACCAAAATCAATACGACCGTCTCTAGTGGAACATGTGTGTGTTATTTCAGCTTATCCTTTTACAAAAAAATTTTACACACCATGTTTTATTTCATCTCTACACTGGCTTCGGGGTATCCTGAGGCTGGGGGATGACACATACTCAACATAGGTTTAAATCCTTCATGATTATTCTGAATGAGTTTGTGAATTCTCAAAGTATATCACCCAGGAGTGTCAAAATAGGTGTGAAACGAGGCCTTTTGTCATGTACCATATTAACCTAATTCAATCCTGAAATATCTTGTCGAAGTTGTTACCCCTAGGTTCATATATTCTAGATCCACATCCACTTGTAGTATCTAGATAAGGATTTATTTTTTGTAAACCACTCATGATATACTTATACCAAAATTAAAGTAAATTTTCATAAACATTAAACCAATCCTTATACTTATCCATAGAGACATCCCTAGAAATATTCTCCAAAATATAGCTTGGGATCTCAGAAAAGTTCAATCATCCTAGTTTCCGAAAGTTCAGTAAACCTTTCTTATGGTACCAAATATAGCGACCAAAGCACAACATAAATAGATATTACATCATTTTATATGAATATTTAGTACATTATAAAAATACATTCCAAAGGTCCATAATAGTTTAGTGTATTTGGAAACGTGGAAAAAAATATTCTATCCCAATGAAGGATATTCAACATATCACATAATGATCTCCACCTTTAGTAATTCTACCTAAAACTGTTCTTTATAACCTATAGAATGGAAAAATAATGAAGGAGTGAGCTCAGATGCTCAATAATGTTACAAAATAGATACATGTAAGCATAAACCAGAACATTGGGGTATAATAATGTGATTGTTACATTAGGAGATCATACCCTATATATTAAAGATAACAAAACTGAGTTATGGGATAAATATTGGCATTTCATAAGACATGAATCATTAAGAAATAAACATCATGAGAAATGATATCATAACTGAGGAATAATATATAAGTTTTTTGGTCTATACATAAAAACAGAAACTTTTATGTTAAAGCTACCTACCAATACCTTCATAACATGTTAGGATTCAGCTACGACCCATGTACCTACATCGGTCTTAGAATCGAAACACATGTACCGAATTTTGTTTTGGCTTGGGCTACAAACCATGAACATTATTTCTATTATGATTGGGCTACAACCCATGAACCTTATTTCTTTTAGGCTTGGGATACAACCCATTAATGTTCTTTCTTTTAGGCTTGGGCTACAACCCATGAAAATTCTTTGTTTTCTTCTTGGGATACAACCCATAAACCATTTCTCTTTTAGGTTGGGCTAGAAACCCTGAGACTTATTTCTTTTAGGCTTGGTCTACAACCCATATACCCTTTGCGATCGTATAAAAAATATTATTAACCAATGAATTAGAGGGATATATAGGTCCCACCTATCACATAATTAAATAATACATGCCTGTTTAATAAAACATTCATCATTTCATGAACCCTGAAAAGTGGTGGGTTTCATAATCATCAAATAATAACCTGAGAAATGAAATGGGAACCAATAAAATTTCATCACGTCATAATGTATGGAAAAGAGATAGGTTTCATTATCATCACATCGAAGCACAACCCATGAAAAAAAGCTAGTTTCAAAAGCTTATAACCCGTGGAAAAGAAATTGATTTCATTAATACCATGAAATTAAGAATAACCCATTAATATAATGGAAATTTAATGAAACTTTAGATCATTTCCTATAATGGAATGAGTAACACCAATGGATTTTATCTTAAATGGAAAATAATTTTGAAATATTATTCAAAAACATTTCTTGAGGAAAATATCCTTTTTTCTTTGAAAAGTTTTTTTTATAATGTGAAATCTTTTAAAAAACTTTTTCTTTGAAAATATATTTGAAAACATATAAATGAAGCTTTGACAACAATAAAAAATTTAAAATCATTTTTCCTTGTAAATTATCTTCAAGTATCTTTTGAAAACATTTTTCAAAACATTTTCCAAAACATGGTTTTTGAATTAAACAAGTTTCAAACTGAAGAGAGAGGTGGTCGGATTTTACTTAAAAAATTATCTTAATTAACAAAGTGTAGAAAAAGATTACTAACACGTGGTGTTATATTAATAAATGGGGGATAAGTATAATCTTGAGTTCTCTTAAGATATGGATCATAATATTTCATCAAATTGAGCATAAACATAAATAATCTCAAAAAGTGATGAGATTGCTTCAATAAAATATTATAACTCAGTAACTTGGGATCATACTCTCTATATTAGAAATTTAAATGACATGAAGCTTATTATATAATTAAAATAATTATATTCATGATATAACATGTAAAATTTAAGTATATACACCTTGAAAAGTGTTTAGGTGCTTAAAAAAACACTGGTCTCCAAGAAGGAAATTTGAGAGAAAACATTTTTTCAGGTTTGGTAAATTTTGATACTTAAAAAAGTACAAATATGGATTATAATATGGAAATGTAAATTCCTTTAATTTCAATTATAATATACGTAGAATAAAATCATTGATAGTACATACACCACAAAAAAGGAAAGAGTGGTGAACATAACATGTATCTTAGGAAAATTAAAAGTGACATGAAACCCCCTTACATTGTGTCTCGAATCTCATCGTACTCATTTAAAACACAAGTATAATAAAAATAAATTTCATTAAAAATATTTTAAATAACCATATTATTATATTTAATATCATATATGGTTTTATTATGACCTTATATTATGCTCTTTTTAATAATCCTTGGTTAAGGTTTCACTTCTGGAAATATTTTCCTTGTTCTTCACATGCATCTTAATTTCTAATACAGTTGGTCCTTATAATTATATCATTATTTAGAATGTAATTCAGGGTATTAATATCATGTATATATATTATATTTATATTATAATAATGTATATCATAAATAAGTATAAAATTGAATACACCGTTCATGGAGACGGTAAGTCGTAGGTACGGATGAACCTTATTTATGTTTTTATTATCGTATTGAAAGAAAGTATGTAAATGAAATGTATATATATATATAAATATTATATTATATTTATTATATAATATATATCATATAATTTCATTAAACCCATCTTTGATACATTCCACATAGTGTGCATATGAATAACATCACATTGAGGGGGTGGTAATCCAAATTTCCTCAAACAAGATTATAGTTTTAACACCAAATATAAAGTAAAAATATGGGTTTAATAAAATGAATAAATAAACTCAACGACATTGTAAATATAATATATGACATAAATAAATATATTTCTTATCATAATGGCCCCCATGATTGGTGGTTAAGTAGAAATGAATAATCATCATTTTCTGAGGAAGTAGTTGGACATACACAGAAAAAGTCTATTTGATATCCATTATAGGGAGGTGTGTGTAAGTTTAGGTCAATATAATTTACTAAAAAAATCCTATAATATGTAGTATACTAGTTTTTTCATAGAATAATTTAATAAATAGAGTGTAGGAGGTGAAAAAGGAAAAAAAGAAAAAGATCTTGAGAGATGATGTTACCTCTAAATCAGGTGACTCCTTTAGGTTTGTGTGAAAAGATTTATTTGAGAGGATTTCCAACCAAATTGGGATTCAAGGTATAATGGATGATTTTTGTGAGGATAGTTGAGAAAATCATGACCAAACATAAACGTTTTTTGAGGTGTGAGGAATGGGTAGAGGTGGTGGCCTTTTATAGTAGAAGTGGTGTGGCACTCTTGTAATCATATGAAGAGAGAATTACACCCATGTTTTTCATGTTTAACATTGATCCAATAATGAACCCAGGTTGGTACAAGTGATTGTAGGGTCTACTTATGGCCCAAATATTGGTTTTGAACATGTGTATTTGTCGTTTTGGGTCGTAAAGTTATGTTTTAGTACTTTATTAAACTAATTTTTCTCTTAGCCGATGTAATTAATTTTAATCACATTCACAAATATTTTTTTCAAAAAAAATTTGATTTCATTAGACATTATATATTATGGTTATTAAAAATATGGAATCCATTTTTCCAAATTCTAATCACAAATTTGGAAAAAATTAATTTAAAATTTAACCCACTGACGGGTTAACACTTCAGGATTTTAAAATAAAAATGACCAATGGTTTTCTATGTTTTTTATAACCAATTTCATTGGGAAATTGGTCAAAATGAACTAAATTGGATTATTTTACAAAAATATTATCTTAATATATTATTAAACTTATAGAGAATATAATTTAACCTTATATATAAATTATATGAAAAAGAAGTTTTTAATTAAAATCCAGTATTTTTAACAATTCATTAAAAGATGAAACCTTTAATAAAAATACAAAAAATTTATCCTAAACAAGTTTTTATGTTTATATTACAAATATATTTTTTATTTTGACATATTAAATCAATAAAAATTCAAAAAAAGTGGACTTTAAAATGGTTCACCATTAAAATTTGGTAAAAATACCTTTATAAAGAAATAGGGTTTTCTGGATAAAATTGGGTTTATTCTTATATTATGTATATAAAATCTATTTATGAATATAAAAAATATTTATCGATTATATAACATATTTAATAAATTAATATTACTTATCAATTAAAATTATTTTAATTTACTATGTTAATATAACTTAGTGAATATAACAACATTTTCCTTTATATTCAATTGATTTTCATATTCATTAATTGGAAACCGATGAATTCTCCTTGTGTCTGTGTACACGAAATATTTTTATTATTTATATAATACTACATCGATCCATAAACATATCGTCTAGGTTAAATTGTATTATAATAATATTTTTAATAATATATTATAGTTAGGATACACTCAGTCTTGCGTGATACACAAGCCTTCGAGTAATGTCAATATTGTGTGTAATGTATGCTAACCTTGTTATTGCTTGTAATGTATTCCATGTTGGGATTATGTGTAACATACACCATGTTTTATATGTGTGAAAGGAATTTCTGATTAGTTAAAATCTGTATTAAGTGTTGTGACAAGTGAAAAATATAATAAGATTAAATTAATTCCAAAAACATTTCACCATAATATTGGGGTGTTATAATAAATGTACCAATTGATCTTTCATAATTAAAATATTTCCCTAGAGAATTTAAACACATTTTGATCTTAGTCTGGGATTAAGTAGTGTTTTTTCATGTAACATTGACATGTTTTAAAATTTATTTCCAAAACAAATGTTATTTTCATTTTTTATATTAGGTATCTTATTTATAATTTAATGGATATATATTTTCAAAATAATCCAAATTTAATATAGTCTTAAATTTTAAACTACATAAGTTAAAAAAATAGTGTTTTTAATAAAAACCAAAATGATAATATTGGGGAAACATTAAAATTAAGGAAACAAATTCTTAAAATGAAAATACTTTTTCTGTAGTAGATGTTCTTTAAAGACCATGAATCCCCTTTGATAAATTATTTTTCCATTTTTGAGGCACATTAGGTATGGTATAGCTACCATTAATTGATAACTTTTGGGTATTTACATGAGTGACACTCCCCTACCACTATAAAAAGACATGTACTCTCCAACTTCCTTACACCTCTAAAACCACTTTGGTTCATAAAATATCTATCATATAAACTTCACAGAATGTATAAAATACTCCTAAGATATTCTATTTTGGTATAAAGTCTTATAAGGAATACATTTTGTTGCAGCTAAAAGGAGTTACATAATTAATAGGTAACTCCCTCCCTCAGCCTCCTTTCTTTTATTTCATTTTCCCACTCCATAAACTCTTCTTATTACATTCTTGTATAACAAAAAATGTTTTATTGACATACTATTATGTTTTTATGATAAGGTTATGAACTAAAATTACACATAATTCCATCTAATGGGTAACTAATATATTGTTAACATGTACAACGAACTACCACTTCACGAAATGATGATTGTTCATTTTTCCTTTATCGCCCCTCATGGTGGGAATTATGATGGAATCTATATTTATATATTTTATATTTTATATTTATAATGTATTTATGCTTCTATATTTCTTATTTATACCATACCCTTATGCTTTTCATCATGTACAAATACAATAATTTCGGTTGAGAAAGTGTGGACTGTCGCCCCCTCAAAGCGATATGATTTTTCCACACACAACAAGTAGTGTATTAAGGATATTTTTAGTGAACATATATGATATATATAAAATAATAATGATAATTTATTGATATTATATACATATATACATATAAATATGTTTCATTTACTTTATTTCTTTCAATAGAACTATTAAACGATAACATCGTTCATGTGTACATATAATCTATCGTCTCCATGAACAATATATTCCATTTCATAATTATGTATTATATAGATAATTATAAGATTAATATACAAAAAATAAATGATATTTATATCATTTTTTATATTCTTTAAATAATTATATAATTATAATTACAAAATATATAACAAATTAAGACACATGCAAAGAACAAAGTGGATATTACCCGATGTGAAACATTAACATATAATTGTTAACAGGCAGGTAATATAAAGTCATAATAAAACCATATAAGGAATCATATATAAGAATCTCGTTCTGTGAAAGATGTATAATAATCATATAATTATTATATAGGAGGTTTGTATGAGTATGAAGTGATTCAAGACACATGGTAAGATAATTTCACCTCACTTTTTTATTTCCACGAGATACATGATTTATTCACCACCCATTCCTTTTATGTGGTGTGTATAATTCCCTTTGATGTATTATATGATTGTTATAATTAATATTTTGGGTATTTACATACCCATTATATGATTTTTTATTCATGGGGTTTGTGTTTCAAATGTTTAAAAACTAGTAAAGTAATTTTTCTCGGTTTTCCTTGTTTAAGACACATGTCATGTTATGAACCTATACTTTTCATTGAGGTGTATATACTTCTTTTAAAATGTTATATTTCTAATATAATTATTTATTTATATTTTATGTGTCATTTAATTTTATTTTTCTTAAATGGGGAGTATGGTTCAATTTTTCATACATGGGGATTATGGTTCAATTTTTCTACGTGGTAAGTGTTTATTGAAAAAATCTCATCACTTTTTGAGAATGTTTATATTTATTCTTCCTTTGATGAAATATTATGATCCTTATCCCAATAGAAATCATTAATATTATTCTATAATGGTTATTAATAATATATTAATGTATTGGTGACATTTTTTTACTCTTTGGTAAATAATATAGTTAGGAAAGTATTTTTTGAAATAATTAATTTACCCTTTCTTCAGTCAGAAATATATGTTCCATCAAAACCAAATTTTATAAAAAGGGTTTCTATGAATATTCTATTAATATCCAATAATATTTAATGTTTATTTTTTCCTTTTTTTCTTTACCAATGTTTTTAAAGGAATATTATCATCACTTTCAGAAAATGGAATTTTTCTAACATTTTACTATGAAAAAAAAGAATGTTCTTATTACATCATATGGCCTATATAGATTTACTCACCATCATAACCGACATCCCTTGAAACATCTTTTATAAGATTAAAAAGTTAATTTTTTAAAAAATTTATTTTACTATTATTGTGTATACTCATTATTTTTAATGTAGTTTTTAATGAGAAAGATTTCAAAAAATATTTTATAGTTATCAATGCATGATTTAAAAGTTTTAAAAGATATTTTTAAAGAAAAAGGTTTTATAAAAGGTTTTATGTTTCAAAAATTATTTTAAAAAAATTAAGGATTTATTTAAAAGTTTTCAAAGTTTATTCAAATAATATAGTTTTATTTTCTTTTTCAATATTCTCTGATAAGTTTTGATTTAAAATATTTGTAAAACTATTTAAAGAATTCTTTATATATTTTCCCTATATATTTAAATAAATATATTTCAAATTTTTTTCATATTCTCATTATAAGATTTGAAATTATTTTTAAGTAAATTATTTTAAAAAGTTTTTCCATATTTCTTAATAAGTTTTCAAATTACATTCAAATAATTAGTTTTCAAAATGTTTTTATGATTTATATATAAATTTTCAATGTATTTTCAATGGAATGTTTTTAAAAATGTTTTCATGATTATTTTATAAGTTTTAATGGAAAATGGATTTTGAAATCTTTTATGTTTTAAAAAAAGAAATTTTCATGATGAAAGGATTTTTTTTCTCACAAAAAGTTTAAAAAAATATCTATACAAGTTATTTTCCATATAAGATGACATCTTTTGATGTTACTCATTTCCTTCTAGTAAATGATATAATGGTTCTATTAATATTCCTTAATGAATGGTTTAAATTTTAATTGAAGGATTATTATGAAACCCATTTCTCTTCCATGGGTTATATGGTTTTGAAACGTACTTTATTTAGTGGGTAATTATTTTGATGAAATGATTATGAAACCTTTATTTTTACTAGATGTTATGATAAGATTATATGTTTATGATACCCATTTCATTTCATGGGTTATGATATGATTATTGATTATTTTTGGAACGTGTATATACAATCTCATTATGATATCGGTGGGACCTATATCTACCTATAATTAATAGGGTAAAGATCTATATCTCATGAGATTGACATGGCTAGAATGTTAAATGAACTTTGTTTATTATTATAGGGATTGAATAGGAAATGTAATTTGTTCAGTATTGTAGGGTTTGAACAAGGAGCGAACTCATTTCAGTAATAAAGGGAAATAATGAGGTGTGAATCCATTCCAGTAAAGTATGTTTCTCACTAAGGTGGCCTTGGAAGTGATTCCCTAACAACTATGTAATTAATTATATACGATTATGTGTCTTTAATAATTCAATGTATTATTATTATATTATGTTTTATGGTATATGTTATTTATTTCCTTATGATTCATGTCTTATGAACTACCGATATTTGTTCCTTAACTCAATTTAATGGTATTATAAAATTCATGAGTGATATTCAAATGTTGTGATCATGTTCTCAAACCATTTTATCATGCTTATGATTACACGACTACCTTTTTAACCATTATTCTGAATCAGATCTACCCCTATTTATGTTTATTTCCCCTGCTTATGAAGATATTTATTATGTTTGACATTTATAAGAAGGATTATAGTCTTGAAGAAACTAGTAGGAGATGATGTAGCACATTTATATACCAGTGTTTATATTTCCAAAGGCACTAGAACTATATGGTCTTCGAGCATCTGTTTCTATAATGTTTTAGGTATTATAAAAAAGTTATGTATTGTTAATGTATAATAAGTTATGGTATCTATAATATTAATGAAATATATTAGATTTGAATATTCTATTTTAATAGTATTAATGTATTGATAATTATTTAGGAATGAAATTTTGATGTTGGAATTGCATCTTCAATGTAGGTGGTTGAACCAACCCAAACAAGAGCACATTATTCTACTTAATGAGAAAGAGTTTAGAGTTATATAATAATAGTATAATATTATAAAAATAATAATGATGTTTATATATCATCATTATAGTAGATAATATGATATATAAATATTAGAGATGATAATATTTTTAAATTAATTAGAGAATAAATTTATACTTACTTGATGATTTCACTCCTTTTCTACACGAGTTTCTTTGGAATGATAGATTTAGGATTCCTTATTAGAACATTAAGCATCACAATGTATTAGAATGATTTAAAATAGAAAAAATGTGGTATGAATTAATGAGAAAAATATATGGTTTTATTTTTTATGTAATGGTTTTAGGAGTAGTCCTTTTATAGGTTAGAGGAGTGGTATTTTCATAAATATTATTACTTAATATAAAAAGGAAATCCATTTTTAAAAGTAATGTTGATAAAAAGTTGAAAATAATGAAGATTTGATAAGTTTTAGAATCTAATTCTATCATAAAAACATTTGGTGAATATTTTTTATAATATTTTATATTTTTATCAGTTAGTATTTACTAATTTTACCACTTTTAACCTTCATCGTGGTAACTTAATTTTTACCACAGTCACTTGTTTGTATGATTAGAAATGAAAATAAAATGTTTTCATAATTTCAATGTGGTGATTATATATTTTAAATCCATTTAATCTGAATCTATATCAAAATAATATGAATTTATATTTTAAATAAATACATAATATATATTAATAAAAAATATTTTTATATAGATATAAAATTTTAAAACATAATGTGTTATTAGTAAAATTTCACATCAATTACCAATAACATGATTGATAAATATTTTTTTTATAAATTAAATTATCACATAATATGTATAATTAAATAATAGTCATATTAATTTATTAATGTAAGAATATATTATAAAAACAGTTCTTCAAAAATATCATTTTTAATATTAAATAGTTTTAATAACATCATGTTAAAATTAATTATTCATTTTCAAAAAATTAAAGTTTAAAAATACATCAAATATTTTTAATAATAATAATAATAATATATAATGAATAAAAATATATTTTTATGAAAAATATTTTATTAAATATTACATTTTTATTTCATTCCAAAATTATATTACATTCAATCACACAACTAACCTATCAGATCATAATAAATGAAGAGATATTTCCCGAGATTCTATCAAACTAGTGATGATACCTAAGGGAATTTCCTTTTAAAGGATTTATTACCCCTTAATATCATTTTAGGATGATTTTTAGTTGAGAAGATAAGGTTATGTCCACCCTAGTAGTAAGGGGGACCCCTAGCTAAAGTGAAAAGAGCTAAGCCTCAAGATTTGGTAATTTATTTCCTACTATATGGAAAACATATCATAGTTTCACATAATATCTACTAATAAATTTCACTATTTTAATTATTAAATAGAACATTAAATCTCTGTTGATGATGACCTATGGTTTTCCTTAATTAAGAATTTTTATGTAGACCATCTTGCATTCTAAAATAGATATTGGATTCAATAAAGCTAAAATATTTGAAAGATAATTCACTCAGAGTGGCAGAATAATGATGTAAAGGATGAAATCCTAGTATGTAATTCTATATTTAGTTGGCAGATGAGGTGTTAAATCCTTCATTAATGATAGATTGTCCTATAGTGGTGGTATTGAATGAGTGTCCATGCATGACCAGATATGTCCTGGTGATGTACCTGAAGGTTCTCTCAAAAAATGGTAAGAATACTTACACTTCCTGAGTGGATAATGGTTTTCCCATGATATTATTTTTTGGTATATCAATAGATTCTATAGAAGGGATCTTCCTTAGAGAAGTGTGGACCTTAAAGAAGTATTCTAAAGATCTGATCTTTTGATTAATAATTGTTTATTAAAAATGTGTGTTATATTTTTTTGTACTCAACAAAAATATATCCCAATTATAAATATGAGTGTATAATTAAAATTAATTCTTTGGGTTTTAACCATAATATGACCATTGGTCAATATTATCATTGGAAACAATAATTTTAATAACAATTTTAACCTTATAATTATTATTATAAATAGAAATGATAATGATTAATTAATGCAGAATAAAGAATTGATGCCCTTATCCAGTAGATTAGTCTCGTACGAAGTCCATTTGTCAGAACTTGGGAGGGAGGTATTGTCTTTGGGATTTTCTCTTAAATAATCCTAATCCAAGTTTCAATATGTTAATCTTTAATGAAATCTCTTATGGGAGAAGTTCAAGTTAGTGGAGATTACTACTTGAGCGATGTAAACCAAGCTTCCCCCCGGGTCTATCACTATCACACATCTCACCCATAGGTTGTATGTTTGGGTTATAAGGGGTTATGTTTCATGGCCCTAATTTATTTAAATGTAATCTATTTGTTTTAATATAATTTTTATTTCATCATATCAATTTTAACAATAGGCCTTCCTAAAAATTGAGATGGAATTATTTAAATTGATTTTTTTAGGTAGACAATTTAATTTTAGAGAGATATAAATTATTATATTAATAAATTTTATTTATGTTTATTTTAATGAAATATTATTACCAAAAAACTCTTATATAATTAAAAATTATAAAATAATTTCTTTAAGTGTTGAAAATTTTACAAAGTATTTTACTTTAGAGTTTTTGTCTGCAATTATTTTTAATAAATAAGTTTTTTGATCGTTAATGTTTAATTTATTTTATTTAGAGAATTACTATGCTAAAATAAATTCCATTTTTGAAATTATATTTTATATTTTCGGTTATGGTAAATTTATTAGAGTTTTGTGAAACACTTTAGTTTTTCATGAATAGTAAAAATATAGTTTGAGTTTTTAAGTATGTTTAATGAAATCATAAAGATGTAATAATTAATATAAAATTATAATAGAATATTAAGGATTAAAATATGATATTAGGTGTCCTAATTGGCCAATACTAAAGTAATAATCCATGGTAAATCCCATGGTTTTGCAAATACCACTATAGAGGTGTGCAAGAAAATTAATAAAAAACTCTCTCACTTTTTCTTTAAACACCCACCCATTTATCCATTAAATTTCATTACAAATTAATTATCCACTAATATATTTTAGTATTACTACCCAAGTAGTCCTCCCAATGTTTTCTCAATCCCCCAAGGTCCCAATTATTGAGTTTTAGGAGTCACTCTTCAAGGTAAAGGAAATCCCCACTTCTCTTTCCCTTTCAAGTTCTATTTTTATATGGTTTGTATTTAAAATTTATATACTATGTTAATCTATCAATTTTATCATATCCATTTATTTTATTAATAATATTTTATGAATGGTTGAAACTTTTGAACTATATTTTTAATGTTTTCTAAAACTATGTTTCATACCCTTTATGATGCCGATTTTACTTCTCAAAATCTCTCACTTATTCTAATGAAATTATTTTATTTTATTTTTTGATTACCCAAACTGCATTAAAATATTGGCGTATTCACATAGATCTAAAAATTATATATTTCGTTATGTTATTAACATACATTAAACCCACATTCCTCTTCTACAGGGTTTAAAAATATAAAATGAAGTTGTGTTTAAAAAATTCTTAAAAATGAGATGATTTTGATATGAAACACATTTATTTTATTCTCCAGAGGTTATTTATGAATTTTTTTATGATATATATACCTCATATTAATTATTATATATGAAGGGTATGCCCGAATATCTCTCTGATTCATTGGGTAATGAATTTAATCTCTAGAGATGATAAGTTTTACGATACCTTGCTAATTTTTATAAGACCTCTGGGAATATCCTTGATGATATTCTTATGAAAGACTCAATTATATATTATAGCTACATTTACATGTTATTAATCATGTTAATTTTATTGTGATATTCTTATTTTTCCGTTTCTCCTACCTTTATGTAATCCCTAATGTTCTTGTTGTCATTACTCAAGATCACAAGTGAACTGTATCCCTTGTTTTCCTATAGAAGACATTATACTCACCCTTTACTTTGATTTTTGTCCCCATGTTGTGAGATGAAATAATTTTACATAGGATTAACCTTCAAAGAATACTTTCAAGTGGAATATAAAAATGTTTTATTTTTTTATTTATTATGAACCTTTTTTCCAAGACACTAAACTTTAAAAGATCATCTCTTTGTAAAATGTAAAGAAAAGTTATGTAACAAAATAGCCAAGTGGAATAGTTGGAATCAAAGGATGGTTTATTAATTTTAGAAATATAGATTTGAAAACATTTAGAAAAACCTCAGGTATATGTTTAAATATAAGAAAAATTCATGATATTTTGGTGAAATATTATATATGTGGTTTTAGAGAAAAGGAATCCCTATCTAGATACAAACAAATGGATGTGGCTCTAGAACAGATATATCTAGGGGTAAAACCCAAAAAAAACACATTGAGATAGACTCAAATGGGAACTGGTGCATGAAAATAAGAATTTATGTACTCATGGTTTGACACTCCTAGGGGATATTTTTGGTTAATCACAAGCTTTTTATGAACCATTATGAAGGTTTTATAGAAAATGAAATTATTGTAATAGTTTAACATAATTATAAATGATGTTTTGAGACGTGATATACCTATATAATTATAAAATAATTAAATGAAACAAGTTTCTCAATAAGTTTTTATTATTTTAGAATATGAAGGGAAATTTGGGAAACCACATTTAGGGTGAGCACAACAGACCAGGTGCTCACAACATTTCGATGGAATTATGAATAGAAACCTTAATGAGAATGATGAATTACCTGACATGAGTTATGAGAAACAACTTGAATCAAGCTGATAGATCAGATTCATCATGAATGGAATAACTTTCTATCATGTCTTTGATATGTCAAAGAGCCCCAAATTCTAGTGGACCTACTGACCCATATATTATTGAATAATGGATAAGCTTAATAAAAAATATCCTGTCCATACGTCATTTCTTAGAACAATAGAAAGTTACCCAAGCTATTTATAGCTTAGAGGGTTAATCTAATCATTAATGGGTAGTGATTGCAAATCAGAAGATAACTGGGGTGATTAAAGCTATGCAGTGGGAATATTTCAAGGTAATTTTATTTAATAAGTATTTCCCTCACTTGATGACAACAAAAATGGAGAAGGAATTGCTTGAGATGAAGTACAAGTAAAATGAATATGTGGGAAGCTATGAGATGATCTTAACAAGAATTTCTCACTTCACATATAGCTTTTTCATGGATCCTAATGGTAATGTTTATAGATTCCGTAGCATACTAGGACCTCATCTATAGAATAATATTGCTAATTGAGACTATGAAAGCTATGAGGAGATAGTACACAGTTCTATGAAGGTAGAACTAGAGTTTAGTGAGATGCAATGGTCTCACAAATAATATGAAAAGAAGAGATCTTTAGAGACAAACATGCAGAGGAGATTCAACCCGAGAAGATGGGGAAAGAATGTGAAACTATCCACATGAAACAAATGTGGAATGAAGCATTCAGATAACTGCTTGACTAGGAGAAGGAAATAATAAAAATTTGGAAGAGAGGGACATATCAATCAGAACTATCATAATGAGGTGAAGCCACAACTTATTAACACAAAAAATATAGGGAAGATGATGAAGGCCTTTCCTAAAGTACAATTCATCATGTTTAGACAACTTGGCCACTTTGAAAATCACTATACAAATCTATGGGGAGTGGAAGGGAATCACCATATCCCTCAGCCTAGGGAAAGGGAGAAAGGAAATTATTATTCTATCACGATGGATGAAGTTCAATCTCATAATTATGCGGTGATATGTACTCTCATTATTATATCAAAGATAGAAAATACTTTTTTTTTGATTCTGGTTCAACGCATTCATTTATTTACTCTAAGATTTTAAAGAATATAGAATCAATACCTAAAATACTATAAGTAAAAATATCGATCAATACAATTTGAGGTATTATACAATTATAAAAACTATAAAGAAAATCTAGTATTTACTTTTGTGAGAATAATCACATCTCAAATCAAATATTCATTCCCATGCTGGAATTTGACAGTATACAATGGATAGCCTAGATCTCAAAGTATAATATTATGATAAGTGGAAGAAGTAATGAAATATCTATAGTCTTGAATAGAAAATGGATAGTCATTTCCAATGAAGACATATCTCATCCTGATATTTGTATAGAAGCACCAACTATATTATTTTTTCTGAAAATGATTGGTGAAGATGAATAAGTTATTGGAAGTATATGAATAGAGAATGTCCCAATCATTTAGGAATATATTGATGTATTTCACGTGGAGTTACCTGGGAATTTCCAAGAAAGATAGGTAGTGTTCTCCATTGAACATATGCCTAGATCAAAGAGGATATCCAAGACCCCATATACAATGGATAATGTGGAGATGGAGGAATTAAATAAGTATCTCCAAGAACTTTTGGATAAGGGGGTTATTCTTCTAGTTGTGTATCCTTGGGGAGCACCAGTTCTCTTTATACAGAATAACAATGGATCAATGCGATTATGAATTGATTATAAATAAGTCAATGGGATGATAATGAATAATAAATACCCTCTTCCAAGGATTGATGATTTTTTGACCAACTTCTAGGGGCTCAATTCTTCTCCAAGATTGATTTTCGATCTTGTTATCATCAATTGAGGTTGAATAATGAAGATATTCCAAATACCACCTTCCAATCCAGATATAGTAATTATGATCTAGTTGTTATGACCTTTGGCTTGACTAATGCTCCTTTTATTTTTATATATTTGATGAATGGGGTATTTAAGGACTAACTTGATAATATTTTTGTAGTTTTTATTGATAGTGTTATAATATATTCCAAATGTCATGAGAAGAATGAGGATAATCTAAGAGTTATATTAAAAACTATGGGGAATGAAAGTTTATTCAGAAATATCATCAAGTGTGAATTTTTGTAACATCAAGTTTCTTTCATGGAGAACATTGTAACCAATGAAGGAATATCAGTTGACCCTGCCAAGATAAGGGTTGTAGAGGAGGGGCCTCATCCTACAACAATAATTGATATTCTTAGATTCCTTGGTTTAGTATGATTTTATTGGAGGTTTGAGAAAACAATTCATGACCTTCTAATATGCTAACTAGGTTAACCCGAAAAGGGGTGAATTCCATCTTGAGAAAGGAGAGTGAATAATGTTTCCAAGAGATGAAGAAGGTATTAGTTACTGGAACTATGTTATCTCTACCCATTATTAGAGATGGAATTATTATTTTTAGATAATAATATCTGAAAAGTAATTTTTTGGGTCCTCATTCAAAATGACAAGGTGATTTCGTATGCATCTCGACAGTTGAAGCCTCATTAGTTGAACTATTCTACACATTAAGTAGAGTTGGCTGTAGTTGTTTTTTCTTAGAAGATATAGAGGAACTATATTTACAGTGGGAAATGTGATATATATAGAGTCTATCCATGTTTGAAGTATATTTTACTACTAAAGTAATTGAACATGAGACATAGGATTTGAATGGAAAATTTTAAAGAATGTGATTATTTAATTCTTTATCATCCTAGAAGTGAAAATAATGTCACTAATTCATTAAGTAGGAAATACCCTATTGTACTGGAAATGTTGAGGATTCAAAAAGATCCTTTGATCAAAGACCTTGTAAAAATGGTCATGGGAATCATATTGGAAGGGAAATCATCAACCTTGCCGAAAATAATTTCTCAACTATAATTACTAGATAATATAAAGAAATATAAAAGGGAATATCCTCCTTCAGAAAAGAAGGTATATGTTGTGAAAAATGTTAAGTTTTCTGAGATCAATATTGATCAAGAAGGTGTATTGAAATTTTGCACAAGGCTATATGTTCTATCTATTACATAAATAATGAAGGAGTTGATGGATGAAGCACATATCTCTAATTCCTCTACATGTCCTGGAAGCAAGAAAGTTTATAAGGACCTTCATGATCATTATTAGTGAAATTACATTTAATGAGAGACTGCTGAATACACTATGAGGTTCCCGGTATGCCAACAAGTGAATAAAGATTCAAAAATTACTAAAGGGGTATGACAACCACTACCCATACCAACATAGAAGTGTATAATATAATTGTGGACTTTTTCACTAGTCCCCCACGAACTTTAAAAATAAATAATGCGATTTGGGTTATAGTGAACTATATCACCAATACTATCCATTTTATCTCTGTTTGAGAATATTTATCTCACGACCCACTCACCATTATATATTTGAACGAAGTGGTAAGTATGAATGGAATTCCAATTTCTACAGTATCTGATCATGATCCAAGGTTTATATCCAAATTATAGAGATGTCTTCAATATTTTATGAATACTAAATTGAATTTAGTAAAATCTACCACTATCAAACTAATGACCAATCTGAATGGAATATTTAGACACTCAAAGACATGTTGAGAACATGCTTGATGGAATTTAAAGGTGGATGGGATCAACATATCCCATTATTTTAGTTCTCATACAATAACAACTTCGATTCAAGTATTCACATGGCACCCAAAGAAGCTCTATATGGTAATAAATGTAGAACTATAACTTTTTGGGATGGACCTAATGAGTGAAAGATTCTTGGGAAAAATTTTGTGCAAGAGATGACATAAAAGGTTCACGCCATCCAACAACACATAAATGATTCTCAAAGTCAGAAGAATAATTATGATGAAAACCATTAAAGGGACTTGGAGTTTGATATTCGTGATTAATTCTTACTTTTATGTTTACCTTGGAATAGAGTCCTGAGGTTGGAAATGAAATGGAAGCACATCCCCAAGTGCATTGTCCCCTATGATATCCTTGATCACATAAGAGTAGTGGCCAATCAGCTTGCACTTCCTCCAAATATAACACAAGTTCATTATATTTTCCATGTATCTATATTAAGTATGTTTATACCTAAACCTTAACATGCATTGAAATAGGTGGTGGAACAACTAGAATATGACCTCTCATATGAGGAGCAGCCGATAGAGATCTTCGACCACATGTACAAGGTTATATGCAACAAGACTACCCACCTCATTAAACTGTTATGGAGGAACCAAAAACAAGAAGTAGAAAAAGTGGAAACAAGGATTCATAAGTACCCATTCCTTTTCTCTTCTTAGTGCCCAAGTAGAAATTTTGGGGATGAAATTTCTTAAAGGGGGAATAATATAACATGCCAAAATTTTTAATAATAATTGATTCCACAAAATGTGTGTTATATTATTTTCCACTAAAAAAACTAAATCCCTTCAATAATGTAGTGATTATAATTGAAATGTGACCTTAGTGTTTTGACCAACTTTTGAATATTGTTCAATGTGATCGTTAGAAACAATGCTCTTAATAATAATTTGAACATTATAATTTGTATTATAAATATAAATGATAACGATTAATTAATATAGAAATAAGATTCAATGGCCTCATCCAGTAGAGTAGTTTTGTTCAAAGAAAATTTGTCAAAACATCAGAGGGAGATAGTATATTTGGGCTTCACTCTTGACCAATCCACATCCAAGCTTCTACATGTTAAGCTTGGTTGAAATCTCCTATAGGAAAAGTTAAAGGTAGTGGAGAATACCACTCGGGCGATGTCAGCCAAGTCACCCCAAGAGTCTATAATTATCACACACCTAACCCTTAGATCATACGTAAGTTTTATAAGGGGTTATGTTTTAAGGACCTTAATAATTAAAAATTAATCCCTTTATTTTAATAAAATTGTTATTTCACCATTTCCATATTAAGAATAGCTTTGCTTAAATATTCAGATGGAATTATATAAATTCAATTTAAGGTTTTTTTTACATTTTTGAGAGATATAAATTATTATATTAAAATAAGGTTTTATTAATGGTCATTATAATGAAATATTATTATTAATACACTCTTATTTAATTATAAATGATAAAATCCATTTATTTTTTTGAAGTGTTGAAAATTTTACTATGCATTTTCTATCCACTTTAATTTTTATTAAATAATTATTTTAGTAGTTAAAAATTAAATTTATAATATTATGATAATTACTATGTTAAAATAAATTTCATTTTTTAAATTATAACATCTATTTTAGGTTAGGTTAAATTTATTAAAATTTTATAAAATACTTTAGTTTTTCGTGAATAATAAAAACACAGAATGAGTTTTTCTGTATGTTTAATCACATAATAATGATGAAATAATTAATATAAAGTGATGGGAGAATATTATGTATTGAAATATGATATTAGGTTTTCCATTTTCAATTTACAATGGGAAAATACCATGGGAAAGCCAATGGTTTTGCATAAACCACTACTAAGGTGTCCATGGAAATGAATAAAAAAACCTCACTTTTACAGTAATACCCACCCATTACTACATTATATTTAATTAATAATTAATTTTCCTTTAATATACGATATTATTACTTCCCAATGAGTCCTTCTAAGGTATCCTCAATCCCCAAGGTTCCGATAATTGTGTTTTAGGAGTCACTCTTCAAGGTAAGATAAATCTCCACTTCTCTTTCCCTTTCAAGTTCTATTTTTTGTGTGGTATGTCTTTAACATTTATATACTATGTAATTCTAAAAAAATTATCCTAAAGATTTAATTTATTATGATTAATTTATTAATGTTATACCTCTCCCAATCTCTTTTTAATTTTTTCTAAAACTGTGTTTCATACTCGTTATGTTGCTGATTTTACTTCTCAAAAATCACTCTCTTTTTTTAAATTAAATGTATTATTTTATTTTTTAATAACAAAAAATATTTCCAATAAAATGGAATTCAAATGTATTATAATATTATCTCTTTCCTTTTTCAATTGACATACTTTAAACCCACCTTCTCTTTCATGGGTTTTAACAAGACATAATGAACTTGAATTTAAGAACATCTAAAAATCATCATGACTTTAATATGTATCCCATTTAATTTATTATCCGTGGGTTATTTATGAAATGATTATTATGATATAAGTGGATCACATCAGTTAATAAATTTTAATTTTTGGACTTTATATCACTCTAATTCATTGGGTAAATAATATAATCTCCAGAGATGACATGTTTTATGATACCTTGGTGAATAACCTTAGTAATGTTTATGACACCTCTGTGAAAAATAATGATAATATGATTATGAATGACTCAATTAAATGTTGTATCAAAATTTATGTGTCATGAATAATGTTTTTTTATTATTATATTCATATTTTTCCATTTCTCATTCCTTTATGCAATTCCTCAAGTTTTTATTGACATTCCTCAAGATCATAACTAAACTGTTTCCCATGTTTTCCATTACTTGGCCATATGCTCCAAATATTTTTATGTATGTACCTAGGTTTTTATATTCAATAAATGTAAATAGGATGTACCTTTAAGAATACATTAAAATGGAATATAATAATTTTTTATGTTTTCATGTATTATGTACCTTTTCTCAAGATAATAAACTTTAGAAGATCTAATATTTGAAAAATGTAAATAAAGGTTATGTAATAAAATAGTGGGATTGCATAAGTATATGAAGAAAAATATTTGGGTGTTACCATTATAAAATTATTCTAGTTATTAAATATAGTATGTCTTCCATATTTATGTTTTTGCAGTCTCTTATGTTTTTCATGTACAGTCTTTAGGTCGAGAGATGATAGAGCATTGTTACCTAAATGGTATAAACCATTAGCTTCAAATTGTGGAAGAATAGGTCACCAAAAGATATATCCATGTGGTTAGGTATCTTGAGGAAATTGGTTTCATTTTTTGTTCCCATATATAGATTTCATAAAAGAGTAGAAACAACACATCTAAAGTGTTTTTCTGTAGTAGATTTAATATTGTTTGAGATAGAAAATGTGGATATGGTGTTTTCTCTTATTATGAGTAAAAAAGTCAGATTTCTCGTGTAAATAGATCTAGTAAAAATAGTTTATATTCCTTATTGGATATTTATAGTGAAAAAATGATCCATAACCTATAGATTATGTTATTTAGAAGACCTCTAAGAGTAAATGTTGAATATTCATGTGGTTCCCAGAATAATAAATTTGAAAGTGATAAATTGTTCCGATGTAACATTAACAAAAACACTATTAAAGGTGGGGAATATAGTTCTATAATTTGAGGTATCCTTATAATTGAAACATTTAAAATTTTATATCAGTAGTTTTTAGTTTTAACTTATCTCATGAATTTGGGTGATATTTTGATGAGGAAAAGGGTAGTGGGCATTGAGGTTAGACGATACACACAGGAAGAAATCTTACATTTTTACTAAATTAATGCTTCATGAGAATCATGAGTCAAGAACCCTTGTAATTTAATTTAATCTTAGGATTAAAATATTAGGTTGGTATAGTTATGGAAATATCCTTTTCCTATATGGGTATGTACCATGATCACATAGAGATCAAACCACTAGAGGGAGGGAGAGGGGGGGGAGAGGTAAAAACATGTATGGATGTGTTTTATTTCAATATCATGTAGTTTTTTAGGATTTATGTTAGTATATAAAGTAATTTTCATTTGACGAATAAACTGGTTGAAATGTGGGGTAAACATAATGACCCAAATATTTTCTTGATCAAGAGATAACTCAATTTTGGTCCTTGATCCCTCAGGTATACAACAAGGACAATATGGTTATTTCACCATAGTAAATTAACATGGAAAACATTAATGATTATTATATTTTCCTCTAAAATGCTTTTTAATATTGGATTAATTTTTTTTAATTTTCCAAGATACTTGATTTTTTAAGAATAATTAATATTCATTAATAAATAAATATTCATTCTATGAACACTCATGTTTATGTCTCCTAAAGGGGATCTTGAATTAAAATAATGACACAATAGTTGTGTTAAAAATGGGATATTTTTATTTTGTAAGATAATAATTATGTTCTCATGTATCGATTCATATATTAAACATTCATGGGCCTTTATTTTAATCCTCATCTAATTTCATAGATAACTAAATGTAATAAATTATTTATCATATTGGTGATGTGGAATTAGCATATTCATATGTAAATGTGGTGACCATGTGTTGATTACATGGCAGTTTAGTGAAATTTTTTGTGTACATATTTTTTGGGTAATTGACCATAAATTATTAGGGTATCTATTTGGGGAAATTATATTGTGAAATTATGGTAACTTATTATGGGATATTAGAGAATGAAATAATTCCTTCCCCTTTATAATTCATGGGATTCCACCATTGGAAATCTTAATGAAAAATTCCCTCTTCTTCCTCTCCACTATGTAGTCAAAGATCATACTAGATATTCATCTCCCCCTATCACTAAAATGAGGAACAGTTCTTCATTTTATTCATATAGTGGAAATGAACACATAATGTGACAAAGATGATCATTGATCAAAGAGAAAAATTGTGAAGTGATGATGTTTATATCATCAAGGTATGACACTTTGGATTTACTTAAACCTCATTTAGTTATGTTTGATTCAACTTTATTTATATATGATCTGATCAACTTCTTTTATTTGGTGATGTAATAATGAAAATTTTGGTATTTTACTTAGGATGATTTTGAAAAATTTTGATGATAATTTCTTCAAGGATTATTTTTTACAATATTTAATGGAAATTAGAAAAAATTCTTTGAATTTGTTTCGATGAATTTTCCTTAATAATTGTTTTGGTGATAAATATTGAAAACTATTATTATTTTAAAATGTGTATCCCTTTTTATAATTTTTTAAACAAAAAATGTGAATATTTAATTTTGGGTTAATTTTTATTATTTTACAGGGGAACTATTTTGAAAATATATAATATCATTTCATGCCACATGATTAATTGAATTTTTATAGTTTAACTAATTTATGTTTCATAAAATTTAATTATTCAAAAATAAAATTTTAGAACCGCATGAGATATGTTTTATTGAATATTACTTATATATTTATAAAAATTGAAATATTTGATCGATTTTTAATATTGGGTTATTTTACTTTTGGGTAAATAAATTATATTAAACCTCAATTATTTTGTTTTGATCATGGGAGTTTTATTATTTAGTAATTAATTAATTTTATCATTGGATTAAAATTTGGATGAATAATATATATTAATCAAGGATTTTTATTTATAGAATTTTATAGGGAATTATAAATAAAACTACCCTCATAAGTTACTCCACTAGAATCTAAAGCTTATGAAACATTACATTGGTAACTCCTATAATCAGAAGTCCCCCATGAAACTTTTCCCCCACTTCCCACACCTAGTACACTTCTAGATATTCCTTCCGTATAGAACAAATAAAACTTGCATGTTACACGAAATGGAACATGAAAACATAAGTCATAAGAGATTACATGGTTCCGAAATTATGTCATACATATATGGGAGAAGAACATCATCTCTTTAATTTCAAGGAAACCTTAATCTTATTTACAATAACAGCATGTTATGGAACCTTACCTATACTACTAGAAGATAACCTCTAATGAATCACTATATAAAGTTTCTACTTATATTACTTCCTCCTGATAATACACAATTCTTCACTACTTCTTCTAGTCTATTCCCTTCTTGATATGACCATTAACCTATGTTACTCAGACCTCTGACACTCTAGTTTTCTAATTTGTTGTTATCAAATTCATAGATAAACCTCTGTTAGACCCTTCTAGGATACCTAAACCTCTACATCTCGATGTTAGACATCTACCATTGAAGTGGTATAAAAAGTCATTCGCATCAAACCACCACCCAAAATATACGAGCAACCCATCATTGAATTTTCAAACCTCTATTTTTATATATCATTCACCACCTCAATATCCAACATACAATGAATGGTTCATGACACCTTCCATGACTTGGATGAATCCATTCACCTTGTTTGTAACTCTATTAAACTATAGGAAGTTTTTACTTCCATTTGTATCATTTCTTCCTCTCAGACATGACTGAATCCTAAGTACATACATTAGATATCCCTCCTTCACATACCCATACTCAATTCACCACTACTTCACTTCCACTAAACTATATTGTTTTCTCCCACTCATCATATCTTCTGTAAAAATAGATTTCTCGACTATCCTCCATTGATCCACTGACTCCAACTTTCATTATAACATGTAACTTTATCCAATAAAATCCATATAAAAACCTAATTCTAAATGTACATGATGCTGGTGTACAGTTTCGATCTGGTCACTATCAAGTTAAACTTCTAGAGGATTAACATTTAGAGATTCCAACACTTAAACCAAAAAAATTTATCAAACAAAAACCTATAATTTTTTCCATAGATTATTTATATAATTGTTTTCTTCTTATTAGAGAATTTTTATACACTATTAATAAATAAATATTTCTGATTAATAGAATGACTATATTTAACCTTAATTGGGTATTTATTTATTATTTGATGAATGATTTCCTTTCCCATATTGGATTCTTCTTTCTTCAAAAAATATAATCACGAACCCATTTTTTGGGTGGTCAGATACACCAAATACCACCAATATCAAATATAATTTCCATATCCTATAATGATGATTCATTCATGGTTTCAATTACCAAAATCAATAATTTAAAATATTTCTAGTTTGTACCAGGTGTTGAAGTTTTCATGTTAATTCAATAGTGTAGGTTTTGATGGTGATAGAGGCAATGATTGTGTTAATAATGAGAGTAAAAAAAATCTACAATTCTATATATTTTATAAATATACAAAAATTGGTCCTTATTCACACACAATATATTTCTCCAATTAATTTAATCAGTTGTCATGAACCCCAAATGACATGTAATATTTTATTAATATCATTGTGTATTTTGGAAACCCTTATGGGTAAGATTTCACTACAAATTAAATACCATAGTTCATGTTATCCATGGTTGTACACCATGTATTGGGGGACCAAGGTATTAAATTTGTAACCATGTAGAGGCAATGTGAAAAATAAATACCCAAACATATTTTTATTCTTTCTTATATGTTGTGTATACCGACTGGAGTGGATTACAATGTATAATCAATGCATTCCTAGAAGTCATGCAGGTTTACATTCCCTTTATTCCTCCAAAAAAATTATTCACTGTGCATTATTCATGTTCCCTAAGAATTTATCCGTAAGTACACACCATATAACCTAAGTTGAACTACACATCCTCTACCATGATTATATATTAGGTACTATATTACCTAACATGGACTTTTTTCAACACCACACACCCTTGTTTCTAGAGTGCATCAAAGGTCATGTACCCAACTAGACATGTTGTGTATGTTGGATTCACAAAAAAAGAGGCATGAAGATGTATGAATAGCCTTATTGAGATACCTATATATCAATTACACTCTTGGAATCACTATATAAAAGGATATTTATATTATTCCTCCTAATGTTACAATCGGGTGTTAGTCTTAGTTGTATGAGCACTCAATTCTGAGTATTTCTTCATGAAAATCAGAATAGTGTGATCCTTTTAGTCATTGGATGTTTTTTATGTAGTGCTTCAGGTAGTTCAAGGTTCTTATATTTTAAGGCATGATTTCTAAGTATGAGTGATGCATTTTGAGTAGATATGGTGTTCAGGTACTCCCCCATGTGTCGGGGTACGATCCTCTATGTATGGCGTTTTGATACTCCCCCAGTGACAAACTAATGATAGGGTGTGGTCCCCCATATTAATGATGGGTTTTAGGTAATACCACATGTTTCGAGGCATGGTCCTCTATAAATAGAGTTTAGGTACTACCTTGTGTGTCAGAGAAGGGTCCTCCATAAGTAAAATTAGGCACTCTATCTTGTTTCATGGCATAGTTCTCCATCCACAGAGTTCGAGCACTCCCCCATGTAACATGGAACGTTCTTCCATGAGGTTCAGCTACTCCCTGGATTGATATTCATACTACTTGTTATAATACCTTGATATATTGTGAAATATATATATTTTAAAATAATTTAATCTGTTTGATACTGTTCATTTAAATCAAAACTAAATATAGCATATGTTATATGAAAGAACTATGTTTGTTTTTCATTGAAAATAACATGAAGTTATGATTACGTTACTTGAAAAAAATTTATTATATTTATGTACATTAAACAATATATTTTTATTATTTTACACACAATTCTTATTTCCTTCAATTTCTTGCCTTATATGAAAGGTTGAGTTTTAACGAACTACAAAATACCATTAATATGGCTATAAAAATATTATTATAGTAACCACCAAGTAGTTAGATTAGATTTTACGAATAATGTTAAAACAATTATGAAAATATGATTTACAAATTTATATAAAATTAATCCTTTAGATATCAATTAGTTATAAATTAATGTAATATATATTTTAAAATAATAAACTACTTTTCTATAAAAACTATTTCTATATGTAAAAATGCGATTTTATCTCAATAAAGTAAACAAACCAATTTTGATGAATGTTTTAATTTTTTTTATATATTATATATTTAAATATAATTTTTGAAACATTTATAAATTTATATTTTAAAAAATAAAATTCATTTTTAAAATACGAATATAAAAATTTACTTCGGATGAATGTATGGTATTTTTCAGAGAATTTTCATGTTTTGATGAGTAGTGAAAAGCATTGGACTGTAATTTAAAACTGTTTTTTGTCTAATTTATTATTAAGTAAAATTTTGTTTAAAGTTAGTTTTAATGTATAATTATATCATATGTAGAAATAATAATCCAATTTAGTTCATTGTAACCAATTTATCATTGAAATTGTATATAAAAATAGTTCAAATGTTTATAATTTTTCGCTTTAAAAACCTATCATGTCGTCCTATCTGTGGGATTAATTTTAAATTAATTATTTACAATTCAATGATTATAATTTGAAAAAATGCTTCAATATTTCGAACCATAATAAATTATAATTTATAATAATTTCAACTTAGATTTTTAACAAAAATATGATTGAATTTAATTAGAATTAATTATAGTGATTAATGTAAAAAATGAATTTACATAGTAGATAAACATTATCTTAAGGGGACAAATACCCTAGAAAAATGTCGAAAATCCAATTTTTAGAAATATTTTGATGATAAAATCAATTCTTTTAAAAGTGAAAAATTATTGAAGGTTCTCTATATAAGTTAAACCTCTCAATTGTGTTTATATTTTTATATTTTCAAGACTGCCACTTCTCCTCCATTATAAAAAGGCACTCAACCCCTCACTTCCTCACACCTCTCATGCCACATTGGATAATAAAACACCTAACCCATTGATCTCCAAACATTCCTAAATTAATTTTACAATCATATATTTCGGAATAAATATAAATAAGGCATCCCTTTGGTGAAAACAAAAAGGAGTTACTCAAAGAAGAGGTCATATCCTTCAACAAGAATTTTTTTTCATTCTCCACAAACTAAATTATTCTTATTACATGACTATATAATAAAATAATTATAATCAATATAAATGTATTTTTTTATGTTGAGCATTATAGATATCCAACAAAAAATTTCATCAAATAGGATATGTAGTCATCATTTGTGTGTACGACAGACTATCTCCTCACAAACTGATGTAACTCGTTCTTCTGTTTCTAAATTTTAGGGTTGGAAATAGTGATATAATTTCAATTTTTATATGATATATATGACATAAATTATGTATTTATTCTTCAAGAATTATTATATAAGACATAACTCCAATATTTCCAGTTTTTTAAATATGATAAATTCATTTGTGGACGTGTATACTACCGCCTCTTGAAAGTGATATACTTTATTCACACATTACATGGGATGTATTAATGATGGGTTTAGTAAATGTATATGATATATATGATAGAAGAATGATATAGTAATTATAAAATACCTATATATATGATTTTATTTAATTTACATTATTTCTTTCAATACGAAAAAAATTGAATCATCATTCATGCAAATGTATAACCTACCGTCTCCATGAATGATGTATTCAATTTCTTGTTTCTATATTTTATAGATTATTTTAAATATTTTTATAAAGAATATATATAATATATCTATCATTTTTTACTTTCTAAAAGTATTTTTATCATGATGAAATAAATATTATCATGAATAACAAGTAAAAAATATACAAAAAATAAAGCAGATACTACCTGAAACATAATATTAATATCGAATTGTTAACAAACAAGAAATATAAATTCATAAAAAAATATTATATGGTATTAGATATAAAAATATGGTTCTGTTTTATATTTATAATAAATTTATATTTATTAAACATTATATTTGAATATGTACCAATAAATTCAAAACATAAGGTAAGGGTTTTCTCATCTAACATTTATTTTTGTGCGACTTAAACCATGTCCACCACTCATTTCTTTTCTGTGGTGTATATACTACCCATGGAAGAATTATATTATTATTATACTTAAATTTATGGGTATTTATATATCTATTGTATCATCTTTCTTTCATGTGTTTTATGGTTCCGAATTTACCAAATCTTTAAAGTACTTTTTGTCTCAATTTGACTTATTTGAGATACATGCCATGTTATGCACCGATATTTTTCTATGGGGTGAATATTAGTCTATTTGAAATGTTATTCACAAATTTAATTTATTTTATGACATTAAAATTTTTAATTAATGTTATTATTTCATTAGTATTATTAGTGAATGTTACCAAAGTGGTAATAGTTTATTGCTATAATCACCTTGTTTAACTGGATTGTTTATGATTACGCATCCATTGATGAAATATTATGATCAGTATCTCAATAATTCTCATAAAGTTTATTATCATTTGGGAATTAATGATATATTTAGGTAATGGAACCATTATTCCACTCATTGATACTTAATAGTTTTAAGAAAACATTTCAAAAAAATATTACACTATTTCTCTTATCGGTCCAAAAACTATGTTCTTCCAAAAACATGTCTACTAAAAATGTTCTCAAAAATTTTATATTGTTATCCTATGTTCTTAAAAATACATAATACAAATATTTTATCTTATAAAAAAATTTATAAAAAAAATAATATTCTTGTTGTTTTTCGATCGAGACACTTTCTAAACTTTTTACAGTGCTTGAGGAATGTTTAGACTATACCGATTTATGCACCATCATGACCTTACATAATTTAGAATATTACTTTTCAAGTTAAAAAGATAAATGTTTTAATAAATCTTTTACTAATATTTTAGAAATTTATTTGTTTTAAAGTTTTTTTCAATGAAAAACTGAATTTTTTTTCAATATTCTTTTATTAGTTTTTTTATAAAAAACGTTTTGATGTTTAAATTATAAGTTTTCAAGGAAAAAAACTTTGAATTTTTTTCCAAATTATTTAATATGTTTTAAAATAAAAATATGTTCAAAGTGTTTTTAATTTTATTTTAAAAGTTTTCAAGGAAAAATTGTTTCAAAATTTTATCAAACTTCTTTTATATGTTTTTATTGAAAATTGTTTTCAAAATGTTTTCAAGATTATTTTATAGGTTATTGGGGAAAAAGGGTTGTAAAAGGTTATATATAATTTTCTATATACTTTCAAGGAAAAAGGAGTTCAAAATTTTTTCAAGATTATTTTATAATTTTTCAAGGAAAAATGTTTTCATTATGTCGTCAAGTTTTATTTATGAGTTTTCAAGGAAAAAAGGTTTTCACAATGTTTTCAATATTCCTTTATATGTTTTTAAGTATATTCTCAAAGAACATTATTTTAAAAAACATTTTTTGTTTTAAAAGGTATTTTTTAAATGAAGAAATGATATTTTCCTAAAGAAATTATATTAAAGTATTTCTTCAAAATTATGTTCCATATAAGATGACATCGGTAACACCCTGATATTTTGTGAAATATTGTATTTCAAATTAATTTCATCACATAGATATTTTTCATTTCACATAATACCGAATATAAATATCATTATACAAAAAACTCTATGTTTAGCTTGCATTATACAAAACCGAATGTTTATATTGAACTACATGAAACAATTAGATTAGTTTTTAGTTAATGAAAAACTATTATTGGCTTCTGTTAAACAAAATTTGAGTTCTTTTGTTAGATGGAATTACATGTAAGGCCGTGATTTACAGGAAAATAGTATACTATTAAAATATTATTATTGAATATAAATATATATAACCGAGTCATTAAAATATCATTTATTTGTAGTATTATGTATCTTATTAAAATATAGGATTTATAAGATGCATTTATTTTTTACCAATTAATTTTAAATGAAAATATACATTAATTGAATATGAAGGAAATATTTTTATATTTTTTCTTGTAAATTCGTTTTGTCATAATAAATTAATTAAATTATAATTAGTGAATTATATTAATTTAATATATATGTTATGTATTCAGTAAAATATTTTTTAAATTTATCTATTTGATTTTATAGGCCTAATATAAGAACAAAACTAATTTCTTTCATAAAAGATATATGTTTTAAAAGGATAAATGTTTCACCCTTTAATAGTGAACCCATTATAATCTAATTTTGGAAACATTTAAATATTCTATTTTAAAAAATAATCTTCTTATTTTAAATAGGAATATAAGAATTTACATTGGTTTAATTTTTTTATTTTTACAATAAGTTTCATGTTTTAATGAATAGTAAAAAATATTAAATTTTAATTAAAAAATAGTTTAATTTAACCAAAATAATTTAGAAAGTTAAATTATATTCTTTATTGGTTAAAAATTATAATTATATCATATTTTTATAATTTAATATAATTCTGTTCATTGTAGTAAAGTTCAAAATGAAATTGGATAGATAAACATTGGGAATATTTAAATGTTTTTTCATAAAAAACACGTTTTCTCAATCCCCAAAAAAATTAATTTTAAAATAATTACTATAAATATCATATTTTAAATTTTATAAAATGGATTCATATTTGGAATTTGTGGTTACAAATTATGTAAATAGTTTAATTTTATTTTTAGGAATATGAATAGTAACTTTAGAATATTTTTTTGATAACCATGGCTAAGGTTAAATTGGGAAATCAAGGGTAAATTTAATATTATAGATATGATAAAACTACCATAAAACTGGTTATAATTTTATTCTATGAGTAATTATCGACAAAAAACCATCGTTTGGATGATTTATGGTCTACTTGGAGCAACTTAAAGAACATTTACCCTTTTATAGTATTATTTTTAAACAAAAGTCAATCATGTCACACTTTTATTTTTAATAGGTGAGATATTTTTAATATGGATTTATAGAGGTGATAAGTTAGTATATAAATACTAATTGGAATATTAAAATATTTACCTAAATATTGTTATTTTATTTATTATTTTTATTGATAAAATAATTACCTTAAATGGTGACATAACGATGATAGAATAATTAGTAAATTAATGGTTGAATCAAATGAATAATATTTAAAATATTAAATTATTATAAATTGATGTAATTAATACCATAAATGAATTATATTGATATTTTTGACATTTTTTTGATAATTTAGATTAATGTGTTTTAATTTATTATGTTTGTTTGATTTTTTAAGAAGTCAAGAAATAAATAGTGTCAAAATTGATAGAAATTATATTTTAGAATGTAAAATATTATATTAAATGGTATAAATTTTAAAAAAATCATAGATTCATAAAAATAGTTGGGTTATTTATTATATTGTATTTAGAGACTCAATTATTTGGCTTTTTTCATGTTATAGTAACAATATGAACCTTTAAAGTGTAAATTAAATGATATCTTAATGGGAATTAAAAAGGTTAAATAAGGGATAAACAAAAAAGATAAGGATTACAAAAATAGTAAAAACAAGTAAAATTTCCTTTCGATGAATTTTTTTTACCCATAATCATATGATATTTTAAATAAAATAATTTTGATCATTTTGTAATAAAAATTTAATTTATATTAATCTAATATTTTGAAGAATCGGAAGAGTGCATATCCCCTCTCTTATAAAAGGGAACTAATTTTTATTTTATGTTCATACTTAAAAACCATGTTGTCTTGGGAAATATCTTAAAAATATAATTCCAAAAATGTATCCCTTACTCTCTAGAGCCTCCCTTTGGGAAAAATATATTCATGGAAGCCTTTAGGAAAAAACCAAAAGAAGTTACCCAATGAAGAGGTTACATCATTCCTCAAGATCCTTTTTTTAATTTTCTTTCTCCCTTCAACTCAATTAATCTTATTTCATCAATGAATAATATAATCAGCATTGAAAATATAAAATATTTTTTATGTTAATATTTCAACATAAATTTACAAACACATCAATCTAATAGGAAATGAACATACCTTTATTATGTACGGCAAACTACCGCCACACGAAACGAGGTTGTTTGTTTCAACTTTACTATCTATTATGGGTGGGAATTATAATCGAAACTATATTTTTTTATTGTATATATGATATTTAATATGTATTTATACTTATGTATTTATTATATAAATTCAACCTTTGTGCTTTTCATTTTGTGTAATTACAATATATTTATTTGTCTAAGTGTGGACTAACACCTCCTCAAAGCAATGTGATTCATTCACACTATACATGGATTGCATTAAGGATTGATTTAATAACATTATATGAATTATATTACATAATAATTATAATTTAATGATACTATATTCATATATACATACATTTAATTTCATTTCATTCTTTCAATATGAGCTGAAAATTGAATAAATGTTCACTCCTACGTTTGACCTACCGTCTCCAAGAACCGTGTATTCCATTTCATATATCTTCCTTTTATAGATTATAATAATTGTATATATTCTGAATTTATATGATATATAAGTCACATTTTACGTTATGTAAAAAATTACATAATTATTTAAGTTAGAGGATCCAGAATGACAAGTCAAGACGCGTACGATAAGCAAAGTGGTTATTACTTGAAACATTACATTAACATTGAATAGTTAATAAAAGTTTAATACAAGGTAATTAAAAAATATTATATAGTATTATTTATAGGAATATGGTTCTATGATAAATTAACAATAAACTAATACTTATTATATATGATTCTTGTATGCGTACGATGAAAGTCAAGATACAAGGTAAGGGAATTTCATATCAATTTTTATTCCTGTGAGATACATTCTATATTCACCAATCACTTATTTGGTGTGGTTTATATATATAATCATATGAAATTTTATATCATTACTTTCCTTTATTTAATGAAATTAGAATCTTTAATTAATCTTACTCTTTCTTGGATATCATGAATCTAAAGTTACTCAAGTTGTAAGAGATTTATGTCTCACTTTTATTTCTATGGGACACATTCCTTATACAGTACGTATTTATTATACAGGGTGTATATACTACCCATTAATTTCTATTATGATTTTTATTATTAAATTTATGGGTATTTCCATATCCATTTGATGATATCTATTTCATGGGATTTAAAGGTCTAAAGTTTCCAAATTGGTGAGATAATTTTGCCTCAATTTGCATTCATTGAGACCCATGTTATATTATGAAACTATATTATTTTAGACGGTGTATATAATTACCTTTGACATGTTTTATCATGAATTAAATTCTTTTAATGATATTATAGGTTTCATGTAATGTTATTCTCTTTTCATTTGGAAATATGTGTTCATTTAAAATAATGTTTTGTAAAAATTCTTTAAAATTATTTTATATGATCTTTTAAAAATTTGAAGGAAAATGTATTTGAGAGATGTTTAAAATAGATTTAAAAGAATAATATAAAATTTTTCAATGTTATTTTAAATGAAAATAGTTTTCTTAAATTTTTATTATTCATAAATCATTTTTCAAAATGGAAAAGATATTTTACTTGAGAATGATTTCAAGTGATCTCTGAAAATTATTTTCCATCCAAGATAATGTTATTTGATGTAACTTATGTTTTATTATCTATATGATCCAACAATACTATTCATAGACTTTCTATAAATAGTTTATGTTTCTGATGGATTGATGTTTATGAATAATTTTATTTCCCAGGAGTTATGTTATGATTCAATATTTATGAAACTCATTTCTTTTCATGTGTTCTGATATAATTTATGTTCTTTTAGAACAAATATGCATGGATTTAATTATGTGATTGGTGGGACCTATATCTACCTCTAATTCATTGGGAAATGATAATTTTTCTATGATTATAAAGGGTATATGGTAGGTTATCCTATGCCCAGAAACAAGAGGGTATACGGGAGGTTATCCAAAGCCTACTACAAGAGGGTACATAATAGGAAATCCTATGCCCACAAAATGAGGGTACACAAGAGGCCATCGTAATCCCAGAACTAGAAGTCATATAGGAAATCATAAAGAGTTTGATATAGGTACACTGATGATTAACCCAAGCCTAACATACTATAAATGTCTTGATAAGAATCACTGGCGTATGATATTATAATCTTTTGTGTGTGGAACAATTTCTATATCTTATGACATTATTAATATCTCATGGATTGAGATCTTTGATTATCTAATGATTCATGTCTTATAAAATACCAATATTTGTTCCATGAATCATGTATACAACCTTTGATATACAAGGTATTATCTTCAATTGTTTTGATACTGTTTTCTTGTCCTTATGTTCATGTTATTATAATGTATCTTCAATGTATACCCTTATTGAGCATCTAAGATCATACATTCTTATTTGTATTTTCCCCCAGATATAAAGAGATGTTTTAGGTAGGAATATAAAAGGGAATGATATTTATGGGAGATGTTTAAGATCGTTCACCAAATTAAAGGAATTTGATCCATGTTTCCAAAGGCACTAAACTAATAAGATATTTGGGAATGTGTTTATGTAATGTATGAAATTTTCTACAAAAATGATGTAATTTCAATGTACATTAATAATGGGTCATTATAGTTGGTATCATAGAAAATTTTTAGTTAACCATTGGAAACTCAGATGGTAAAAAATTTGTGAGATACCTATGAATATTTATAATGATATTTCTAGGGATTTATCTAAGGATAATCCTAAGGTGTTATAGATTTAAAAGTAGGTTTCATGATTTTGGAAGCCTTTAAGTAATTCTTATTGATTATTTGTTTTTATTATATGATAAGCATAACTCACACTATGATTTCTGGTCATAGTCAGTAGAGGAATCTTGAAGGAACAAGGTTAACATTGAATGTTACAGATGTGGAATGTAAGTGCATTATGAAAATCGACATCCTATGTAGAAATCTCATGAAGATAATCTATATGGTGGTGCGAGTATTTTTTTTCTATTAAGGATAAACATATCACAAATGACAGGTGAAAGGTATGGGATGTTCTTACAATATTTTTTATATTAAACTTAAGAATTGTGATTACACTGAGGTTGAGGAACCTTAATTCATGATTTATATTTCATAATTGAATAAAGATTGAGGTAGTGAAGCATGATTAATGGTTAAGGTCACACTCAGACTTTTCACATAGGTAATGATTTTAATTTTTACCTTTATCTGATATTTTTTTATTTGATTTAATTATTTTGTTGAGGTGCTTTTTGGGACAGACGAGAGCTTTTTCATTTCTCTGATAAATGAAAATTTGGATTAGAAGTGCATGACACACATGCATGGCTCAGTAAAAGTAGTATCGCTTCGCTAAAGAGATATGTGTCCCGAATGATGCCATATTTTATTTAATTATTTTGGGGCTTTATTTTGAGAGGCGGTCTGAATCAGTTCTTTAAAACAAATATGGATTTTATACAGGTGTGTGGTCGTCCGCATGGACATTCTTGGTTCCCATCCTTAATAAGAGAATGTTTTAATTTTTTTTAAATTTATTATTACACAGGTGCAAGACCAGGCGCGAGACCGGGCACGTGACCACGCACGTGCCCGCACCCGTGACCGTGTGCAGTGTTTAAACTCTGTTAATAATGATATTATTATTTTGGTTGATTTTATTTTTTTTATTTTTATTATTAGTGATAAATTAATTATTATTTATTGGGGGTCTCTTTATCCTCAAATTTTTTATCCTCTTATTTTATTTTTATTTTATTTTCCCTTTTATTCTTTATTTTCCATTATTATAATTACTACCTCTCCATCACCCGCTCTCTCTCCCATTGCCTTCCCCCTTTTTTTAAACCCTATCTGCACATGCCTCGTCCCTTCTTCTCCTTGGTGGTGTGGACCTCCCCCTCCCCTTGCCTTCCTCCTCCAGCGTGGCCTCCTCCAGCACGGACCATCATCCCCTCTCTTCCGACAAGACGACCCCGGTGCCATCACCTCACACCCGCCTCTCCTTGCCTCTACTCAATCGCGGCATACCCATTTCCCTTAAACCCCGTCCGTCTTCCTCTGATGCGGAGCACCCCTCCCCTTTTCTTCATCCTCTCCCTCACCAGACCGCCCCTCTCAAGCCCCTCCGACGATGTGCACCCTGACTGGTGGCCCTCCTCTCTACCCACTGCCTCATACCACACTAAAGAATGCCCCTCGCTAAACCAGTAGTTCCCTACTTACTCACACCACCCGAACCTACACCTCCCCTCCATTCCGGCTGATTTTTCCACCGCTGCACACCTATGGCAGCTTTCATCATGCTCCGGCCAGCTCTCCGCACCCTCATTGAAGGTGAATTTTTCTTCGGTTTGTTTTTTCTTCAGTCGGTAGGTTTTTGGGATATTGTTTGGTGTCTCTTTGGTACGATTTTGGGTAATTTTATTGTTAGGGTTTGGTTGGTTTTTGGTTCGTTTATGGTGTAATTGATCTTATTTCTTGTTTTTAGGGCTTAATTGTGTTGTTGCCATGCGATTAAAGTGCGAAAAATTTTGCGCACCAAGATTGTGATATTTTTCTACTTTCCAGGTAGGTGGTTTCACTTATAATTATTGTTTTATGCATTTATTTAAGTGTTTAATTAATTTAGGATTTATTTAATTAGTTTTTTGGTGTGATTTTTTTTTATTTTAATTTATTGAGATCTCACATTAATTGATTTACTAGTAATTTTTTTATGATATATAAGTGGGATTTTCTGTGAGAACCCATGTTGAGCTAGATATTAGTGCTTTATAAATTGTGCACTTGGCTTACTTGATCACGCAATGGATGTAAATTATATTTTTGTATGGCGTTCGTGTGAGTTTGATTCTAAAAATGGGGTTTGGGTGTGTTTTTGAAGTAAGCCCATGTGGTACTTTATTTCTTTGCTTTTATAAATTTTAAAATGTTTAATTAAATGATATTAGTGGTGAAAATAAAGTTTTGATATGATTATTCTGTGTGTTCGGTTATAAAAGCGGGTTGGGTTGTTTGTGTGTTCAATCACATGTTCTGCTCTTCAAAATTTGTTTATTAAAAACATAAATGTTTTAATAAATAAAATCTAATGATGAAAATAGTTTTAATTGAGTTTTTTTTGCAAATTCTTGGAATGAATATGATGATAATAATAAAAATGATGATGATGATGATGATGATTATTATTATTATTTTTATTAGTATTATCTTTAGAGAATTTGTGGGTGAAAAGATTGAAATTTGTGTTTTCGTGTAGCATTAGTCTTAAATGAGCATTAAGGTGGTTTTTTGGTGTTTAAAGTCACGCGAAAAATGTTAAAAGTTTTTTATAAATTCCTTTAATGGTTCATTTGACTATGAATGTGTTTTTTGACAATGTGGTAATTTTATTTGGCTGTGCAAGTAGTGAAAATTTAGTTTTGAAATTTTCTTTGTGTGCGTATTCTTTGAAAATGTTTTTTTTCTGAGAAAGAGTAGTGGTTTTGGAATGTGTAGTTTATTGTTTATTTGGGTGCATAAATATGACTTGTGACATGAACATGGAGGATGTTTGACTACAAAGTGGGAAGCCCGTGTAGCTAGGAGGGGGACTAGACTAGTGGGCTAGTGTTCTGGAGGTGGATCAACCTGGTTTCACTGACTGGACTGCCGATTGAAACACTAACTATACATATTATTTTCTGAGGGTTGTGGACTTCTAAGCCACGTTTTTACGGTCGTGGCCTTCTAATCCATGTTTTCTGAGGGTCGTGGCCTTCTATGCCACATTTCACCGAGACACGAAGATCTAGGGGCCCAGGCTAGCTAACACCCATGAGGCCTCTCCCATATTAGTGCTCATTTGTTACTTTATGTCATCAGTGTGACAAATGGGTTATTTTAAAAAGTGAGTGTGTGTGTTTTAATTTATGTTAATCTATTTGAAACTATTTTCTTTAATCCTGTTTTCTTTTAAATTGTTCAAGCATTCATTTATTTTCATTAGTTAATATTGCATATGTATTTGTCCTTTAATAATTATGCATGGAACCTTTTCTCGATGGTGTCCTACTGTGTATTTAGTTCACACCCTACATATACATTTGGGTGTATGTAGACTCTAATTATTTTGTATTCTAGGTCGAGTAATCGGGCTTAGCGATGATGGTTTGAGTTGTATTGGTTTCCTCATGCGGGTTGGTGGTGTAGGATTAGGGATGTGACTCATCATGTCGCACGAAGGTTTGTGTTGGAGTTTTGGTCTTTCCTTGATGTGGTCTCTTTTGGGTTTTTAGTTCAAGTTGTTAACCTTATATCGGAACATGGCATAAGGGTCTGTTTTGTTGTCTGTTTTAAGTTTCAATTTATTTGGCCTGTTTTTTATTTTATATTTATTTGTTAAGGTAAATAATTCCCAAGTTATATTTTTTTTGACACGTGGGAACTTTTGACATCCCATGGGGATCGGGGATGCCCCTCGGGCCTTTCCATAGACTGGGTTTGGTGCCATGTCATATGAATACCCATCCTGGTTCGTGAAAAATGGTATCAGGGTAGGTTTGTTCTATTTACTTGGGGTGTCAGGTAGATCAATGATTGGACTGTTGGTACTCGAGAGGTTGGTCCGGGGAGAGTGTTGCGAACTCTTACTTGTTATGATCCATGAGTAATCAGGGGTAGTTTAGGATTTATGTTTTGGATTTTCATTATGCGGATGGGGGATAACAATCAGAGTAAATCAGTACTGTGTGTGGACTCACATGGAGTAGCAACCCATGTGATGCTCGAGAGTACGGTTCAACACTCCTAGTGGTTGGTGATTACATAGGGCATGGTCTGCTAAACCATGTAGCTGGATTAGACATGACCACTAGTCCTCCTCCCAGGTGCATTAATGTTTGTGATGTCTTGCTTCAGTTTTTGGTTGGCCTAAAATTGTTTTCTTTAAAGAATGCGGACCTTAGGGTTGCTTTTATTTTATTTTGTTGTGTGGTTGGCATGATTTTTGGGGTGCATTTCTCTTAGACCTTGTTTCTGGAATTTGGAATTTGATTTGTTGAAATTGAATTTCTAAAAGAATGTATTGGGTATTTGAAATGGAAGTTGCTTGTTTTATAAAGTGAAATAATTTTAAAAATATTTCTTGAATTTTTGAAATGGTTTGGAAATAGATATTTTCGAAATATTGGGAATGTTTTGTTTTGAAAGAGGAAGAGCCTTATTTCATTCAGAGGTATTCCTATGGGTTCTCGCATGTGCATGTGGAAGTGATTAATGTATAGTTGGGGGATCATGTGGATGGGTGCGTGAGTGGCACAAAAATGCATACCTGTGAGGCGTCCAGGAATATCAGTGGTGAGTGATTTATTTTTAAAGATGCTTCTTGATTCCTGAAAAGTGGGGTTTTATCTAAAATGGGGTTTTCTGCTTAAATGGTTTTAGAATGGGAAAATATTTTTGAGTCTGGAGTTATGTCGGGGGGTTCAAAATATTTGTTGGGTTTTATCATACTGTTCATGATTTTTCAAGTGAGTGTTTTCCATTAAAAATTAATTGATGTTTTAATTTATAATTATTGGATTTGTTCCAGGAATGTGGATGTTTTTTTATGATGTGTTTGGATTTGTGGAATGCTGGTTTTTGTTTCTTTTTTGGGATATTCCCCTAGAAACATCCCATGAGAATCCAACAATTCTCAGTTATTGGTTCATCCCGGACTCCCAGTGGAGTGGCAGAGTTGGGTTCTGCTCGATTTTGTCGATGATTTATGGATTTCAAGGTTGATTGGATATCGTTGAATGCTTTTGGAAAGTAAAGAGTGTCTCTAGTTTTGGAGGAACTAAAAAAGTTGTTCGGATGTAAAATTGTCTCTAGTATGTTTGGTGGAGCGGGAATAAACTAGTGAACTATGATCATTCTGTTTTCGTTGCAAATGAGGCTGTCATGAGTGATCCTCAATGCTAGCCTCAATCCACAGTTGTACATAAGGATGTTAAGGTGTGGGAAAGTGGTATATTTAATAGGCACTCAACCAATCAACAGGAATAGATAGAGGTGTGTTGACCTTTTTGATGAGATATTTTCATGTTCCCCAGAGGATGTGTGGAACAATCAGTTTAAAGCTCGTTATAGTTGTTAGTCTTGTTCATATTGTGGTAATTGAAGGTTACTCATCTAATGAGTAGTTTGAACCAATGTGTCTTATTCTTGGAGTGACCCTTCCAATAGTTTATGTCACGCATTTAACAGACTGGTCAATTTTCTATCTCTAGTGTGGTCAGTCAGGCAATCTATGTTTTTCACTGCAATTCTCAGTTGGTGAGTTGACGAAGTGGAAAGCTTATGACTGCGAGGCAGTAGATGCTTCAGACATCAGATCCCTAGCCATAGGTCTCAGGGTGAAGCATGCATCCAGTCAATACTCATCGGGCATGGGATGATCTTGATCTGACATAAGTCCATAGTAACGGAAAGGAGACAACTTAAATTTCTTTATTGCAGTATCACCTCTAAAGGATTCATTTTTTTTGTGATGTGTATGAAGGTTGTGTATCCTTGTTGCAATATTACTTTGTGGGAGTTCCTCTTGGTCCTTAAAAAGGTTTGGAAAATCTGTATTCTTATAAAGCCAGTAGGCATGCTCTGTGAACCTTCTGGTGGTCGGTTATGGATTGAAATCGTATTCGTTTCATAGGTGTTCATGTCTTGTGGGATTGACGCGTGCCTGTCCAGTTACTACTAGGTTATGGGTTTCTTCTTTCCAAACCATCTCATGTGATATAATATTGGGAAGTGTAGAAATAATCTGTGCAGGTCGGCCCATTGTGGTGGGTTCATGATGTAGAGTTCAGTCAGTATTGATCAATGTAAACTGGGAATTCCCACACCTGTTTCGTGGTGTTATGAAATTTTTAAATGGTGGGGAGACCCAGTGTGGGTATCGCCGGCGTCCCCTATTATGTTGTTGGTTAAATGTATGGATATTGGATGGTCAAGCCAGTGTTAGATGTTTGACTGAGCTTGTGAGTCATTTGGTTTGAACACCAATGTTGGAAAAGAATCCTAATATGGGGGGAGACCACCATCAAACGAATTTGTTGAAAAACTCTGTTTTCTATGTGCGCTTGGTGGGGAAACCGCTTACTTCTGCTCTGCCTGCCCTAGACAAAGAAAACTGGTTAGATTGGGTAATGGGTTGTTTCAAAAGCGTTCTTGGGGATCTCGAGCGACCCTTGTGATCCCTAAACTAAGAGTCAGGGTGTTCCATATTGTAGTTTGGTTTGGAAGTGAATTCATTGTTATTGGTTGTTTTTCTTGGTGATTTGGGTTTTGAGTTTTTTTGGAGTGTCATGTTATGAGTGTTCTGGATACTGGGTCTTTGCGCGATTGAGGTTTTGTTTTAAGTGTCTTCGTGGTCTCACTTGGAACCCTTAGTTGACCTAGTCTTTTGGGTCTTTTTGGGGGGGAAAAGTGTCATGGTGGGGAGAATTGTCACACCCTGACATTGCACATCGATAATGATGTTAATTTTTACATTTATCTGATATTTTTTTTATTTGATTTAATTGTTTTTTCAAGGTACATGCCAAGCCCGATGAGAGATTTTATGTTTTACTGATAAATGAACGTTTGTATTAGCAGTGATCGACACACATGCATGGCTCAGTCGAAGTAGTGTCGCTTCGCTAAAGCGATATGTGCCCCGACCGATGCCTTATTTTATTTAATTATTTTGGGTCTTTCTTTTGAGGGGCGGTTTGAATCGGTTCATTAAAACAAATATGGGTTTTATACTGGTGCGCGGCCTTGCGCACGACCGTGCTTGGTTCCCATCCTTAATAAGAGAATTATTTAATTATTTTTAAATTTATTATTACACGGGCGGGTGACAGGGCACGCGACCGCGAACGCGCCCGTGCCCGTGACCATGTGCAGTGTTCAAACTTTGTTAAGAATGATATTATTATTTTGGTTGATTTTATAATTTAATTTTTATTATTAGTGATAAATTCATTATTATTTAATGGGGTTATTTTTATCCTCTTATTTTATTTTTATTTTATTTTCTCTTATATTCTTTATTTTCCTTTCTTTTCTTTTCTTTTTCATTATTTTTTCCTACCTGTCCATCACCCTCTATCTCTCCCATCCCTTCCCCATTTTGTGAAACTCTATTCGCGCAGGCCTCTTACCCTCTCCTCCATGGTGGTGTGGACCTCCCCTCCCCTTGCCTTCCTCCTTCGGCACGGCCTCCTCAAGCATGGACCATCCTCCCCTCTCTTCTAGTAAGACGAACTCGACGCCATCACCTCAGAGCTGCCTCACCTCACCTTTCCTCCGTCGCAGCAGCCCCGTTTCCCCTTCACCATGGCTAGCTTTCTCCGACGTGGACCACCCACCCCCTTGTCTTCCTCCTATCCCTCACAGTACCGCCCCTCTCAATCCCCTCTGGCGATGTGCACCCATACTGGTGGCCTTCCTCTCTACCCATTGCCTCGTTCCACCCTGCAGTGCGCCCCACAATGAACCAACAGTACCCCGCTGCCTCGCTCCACCTGGACCCACAGCGCACCTCCCTTCCAGCTGATTTTTCTGGTGCTTCACACCTCTGGCATCTTTCATCATGCTCCGGCCAGCTCTCCACACCCTCACTGAATGTGCATTTTTCTTTGGATTGTTGTTTCTTCAGTAGGTAGGTTTTCGCGTTATGGTTCAGTGTCACTTTGGTTCAATTTTTGGTAATTTTTTGGTTAGGGTTTGGTTAGAATTTGGTTCGTTTATGGTGTAATTGATCTGATTTCTTGTTTTTAGGGCTTAATTGTGTTGTTGCTGTGTGATTGAAGTGCAGTAGATTTTGTGCACCATGATTGTGATATTTTTCTACTTTCCAGGTAGATGGTTTCACTTATAATTATTGTTTGATGAATTTATTTGTGTGTTTAATTAATTTAGGGTATTATTTAATTAGTTTTCATGGTGTGAATTTGTTTTTATTTTAATTTATTGAGATATCACATGCATTGATTTATTAATAATATGTTTATGCGATATTTGTGGGATTTTCATTGAGAACCCATGTGGAGTTGGTTATTAGTGTTTTATAAATTGTTAACTTTCCTTATTATATCATTCAATGGATGTAGATTATATTTTTGTATGGCGTTAGTTTGTGTTTGATACTAAAAATGGGGGTTGGGTGTGTTTTTGGAGTAATTCCATGTGGTACTTTATTGCACAACTTTTATAAATTGTAAAATCTTTAATTTAAGGATATTAGTGGCGCAAATCATGTTTTGATAAGATTATGTTGTGTGTTTGGATATGATAGAGGGTTGGGTTATTTTTGTGTGCAAATTCATGTTCTGGTCTTCAAAATTTGTTTATTAATATCTTAAATGTTTTATTAAATAGATGTTAAGGATGAAAAATTGTTTTAATTGAGTTGGGTAAAGATTCATGTTAAGTATATGATGATAATAATTATTATTATTGTTATTGTTATGATTATTATGATGATTTCTAATATTAATATTAATATTATTATTATTATCTTTAGAGAATTTGTGGGTGCAAAAGGGTTAAATTGGTGTTTTGGTGTAGCGTCTATATTAAAAGAGCATTCAGGTGTATTTTTGGTGTTTAAAGTCATGAGACACATGTTGAAATTGTTTTATAAATTCCCTTAATAGTTCATTTGAATCTGAAAGTGTTTTTTACCATGTAGTAATTTTAATTGGGTGTGCAAGTAGTGAAAATTTAGTTTTGAAATATTCTTAGTGTGCGTATTCTTTCTAAATGTTTTTTTCTGAGCGAGAGTAGATGTTTTGGCATGTGTAGTGTCTTGTTTACATGGGTTCATAAATATGACTTGGATCATGAACTTGAAACTTTTTAGAGAACAAAGTGGGAAGCCTATGTAGCTAGGAGGTTGGACTACACTAGTGGGCTAGTGTTCCAGCGGTCACTCAACCCAGTTTTACTAACATGACTAATGATTGCAACACTAAATAAACATATGATTTTCTGAGTGTAGTGGACTTCTAAGCCATGTTTTCTGAGGCTTGTGGCCCTCTAAGCCACATTTTTTGAGTGTCATGGCCTTATAAGCTACGTTTTAGTAAGACACGAAGATCTAGGGGCCTAATCTAGCTAACACCCACGAGGCCTCACCCATATTAGTGCTCATTGGTTACTTTTCACTCATCAGTGTGACAAATTGTTTATTTTAAAAAGTGTGTGTCTTTATTTTAATTTTATTTGTTCCATTTGAAACTATTTTCTCTAATCCCGTTTTCTTTTAAATTGTTCAACCATTAATTTCTTTTCTTTAGTTAATATTGCAAATGTATTTGTCATTTAATTATTATGTGAGGAACCGTTTCTCGGTGGCGTCCTACTGGACTTATAGCCCACACCATACATACATTTTTGGGTGTATGTAGACTTTGTTTCTATTGTATTCTAGGTCGAGGCATCGGGGTTAGCGATGATGGTTTGAGTTATATTGGATTCCCCTTATAGGTTGGTGGCGGTGGCTTGGGGATGTGACTCCTCATGTCGCATGGAGGTTTGTGTTTGAGTTTTGGTTTTTCCTTAATGTGGTATATTTTGGGGTTTTAGTTCAAGTTGTTAACCTTAAATATGAGCTTGGTATAAGGGTCTGTCTGGTTATCTATTATTAGTTTCAATTTATTTATCTTATTGTCTGTTTTATATTTATTTTTTTGGGTAAATCGTTCCCAAGTTTTATTTTTTTGATACCCGGGCACTTGTGCCAACCTGTGGGGATCAAGGACACCCCTTGGGCCTTACCGCGGACAAGTTTTGGCACCAGGTTGGATGATGACCCGACCTAGTTCCTGATATTTCAACTATAAATTTGGATGATTCAAGTGCATTTTTTTGGAATTAAATCACTATGAGATTTATAATTATTTACTTGTGTTAGTTTATTAGTAAGGATTGAGAAGGATATGTTGAATGGTGATGAAGATGTAGAAAAAGTGATTTAACGTAATGGTGATATTCATGGTAAGAAAAATATTAAGGGAATTATAACCCTTTATATGTTCCTAATGTTTAGATAATTATGTTTTAATAAAGATATGTTGGATAGGAATACATAAATTGTACGGTACTAATTATGTTGGAACTAATTAGGGATTTGTTTACCTGTGGGTTATGTTTTCGAGGTTGAAATTTACAACTTTCTGGACAAAGGGACTATATCTAATAAACTTTTTAATAAGGAAATATTCATTTTTTCGATAACAGTATATGGTAGTATGGGTTATTATAATGTATCAAAGGAATATACAATGAAATTATTCACATTTTGGGTGTGTAAAAATTAAGATCAACATCATGTTGTTTGGGGTATTAAAGATATGTTGAATGTGGAAATTTAGTGACCTTATTTCGAAATTTTTGGATTTTAATCTTTTGGATGGATCATAAATGTAACCATTTTTGAAACTGTTTGATGTTTTAGCGAGTAAAGTATTATCTCTCCATTTGAGGATTTATTAAAATTTTATATCTTCTTTTTACCTTTTTGTTGTGATGTTAACCTAACATTCTATGGATCTCATTATCTTATAATTATTAAGGAATGAAATATTCACCATCATTTTTGGGAGTAATAGACGAAGAGGAAATTGATCAAGGAAAAATGAAAGGATGATATTTTGCCTAATAAAGTAATCATTTATTCTCATTCATTAACTATAGATAAATGATATTGAAACCAGAAATATTATCCTATTACCGACTTTTCCGATGAATCAAATGGACCATTAGACAATAAAAAATATATGGCATTGTGATTGTTAAATTTATCATAAACATGATATCTATCACTCTCCAGCAGATAATGATAGTTATATTTCTCTTCCAAGTCAATGTTTTAACCTCCCATATTTGTTCTCCAATACAGAAACTTATTTATGAGTTACATTGGGTAACCATTTTTTATATTAATGTACGTTTTTAAAGGAATTTTTAGTATTTATTTTTACGATGTGTTTTTTATAAATGAAACATGCATATAATAAACCATTGATAAACTAAATGGATTTCAAGGGAGAAATTAATTTTATAACAACCCAACTCTTTTTTACATAGTTAAAAATGATTTATTACATAAACTCCTCACTTGATAAAACATGTAAGATTGATAGGTCTAGACTCTTTGGGGCTTAGGATCATTACATAACAACATAAAACATGAAATGAAATATCTTTATTAAAAACTTCCTTTACATGGACACCACATTCCTTCGTACTTAGCATTGCATGGGATAACCTGAGGACGTGCATAAGAAAATATTGAGCTATAAATCCCAGTAAGGTATTAAACATGGAATAACATGAGAAATACAACACATTTTATAAAATAGTCATATCAATGGAGAACAAGAGAAACATGATCATAAAGGCATGATACATCATGATAATCATAACATGGAAATGTGGCAACAACACTGAACATGGAATTTGCATGATCCAAGGCTCATTGCACATGGAGCATGAGTAAACCCTCATTGAACCTGAAGTACGAGTAAACCATCATTTCACTTGAATTAGAATGAGTAAACACTCATTTCACATGACGTATCATGATACTTTACTGAACACATTGGAGTGCTATCAAGGCACACCCTTCTTAAATATTTCATTTCATGCATAAGTGTACCACATGGATCATACAAAATGGAATCAATCAACATAATAAGTTATTCCATGATTATGTAATTTGGAATAAATACCTGAAACTACCATTAAATATGTATATGTCTATAATGGTGAATACCCTTGATAGAGATATGGGTATGGTATTCACTACACAATGATATTGGCTTGAAAAAATGCGGTACAATTTCTGCAGCATAACCACGTGACATAAGGATTAATAAAAATGGTTGATGAGATAAAAAAGGGACTCTCATCATATGTACATGAAATTTATAGTAAGGGGGTTATATATATACATGTCCCAATAAACGTAATGGAATTTATATTCATAATAGAAAATAATTACTTGGTTGTAAAAGAGGAGAGATAAATCTCTCCCGGAATTTCAGCATGGTAATGGGTTTACATGAGCGGCATTAATGAGAGATAATGGGGACTCCAATAATACAAAAATAAAGAGGGTAGTATCAGGGTGGTGATAAATCATACCCCAATATTTTTAATTGAAAACAAATGGTCATAAAACCTTAATGAAAATTTGACAAAAATGAGAAAGGAAGAAATCCCTTACTTAGAAGTGTGATCCCAATGGCTTGGGAGAGGATTCTTGGGAGCTTGAGGCACCATGGGATGATTCTAGAGAGATTATGGAAGAGGTTGTATGAACTCAAAATCCTTTGAGTGAAGAGTAAATGGGTGCGTGGGTGGGTTTATATAGGAAAATAGAAGGAATTCTTTATTATTTAGGTTTGAGTCACCACACATTAAACTAATCAATACCACAAACCAGCCCATCGTTTTTTCCCATGGTTTTTGCAAAAGGGGAGTGGAAAACAATATTTTATAAGGCCAATGGCCTAACTTCTTAAAATAATATGTTTACTTATGAGGAGGTGAGTCACACTATCAAGGAAAACAATTTAAAAAGACAAAATGTTTTATAAATCTTGGAGGGTTCACTAAGGTTGTGTAAAATAAATAAAACAACCCTAAAATCAAATTATTTTAATGATAAAATATATATTGTCTGAATAAATCATTTATAGTATTTTATTACATCCTTATTGGGTCATTATGATGTCATAAACCCATTATATATTAAAACGATATTTAATTTTCACCCAAAAATTCGAAAGTCTCAGAAAATTATGAAAATTCACCATTGGATAATTTTGATGACCTGATTCCAAAAATAATATTCATTATATCTAAATAATTTTCCAAATATTTGGATTTTTACTTTTAAAATTAAAATATACATTTATCAAAAATTCATGGTGTTTTATAAAAACATCTTTGAAACTATAATAAAATTTTCAATTGTATTCATAAAATTATATGATCATTAATAAAAATTAAATAAATAATAATAATATTTTATTAAAATATTATTTAATTCAAAAATCCATTAATTCATCAAAATATATTTTTTAGTTGAATAATAAATAAAAATACAATTTGGGATTTAAAAACTATTTAAAAAGTAACAATAATAATATGAATGCACATTATTTGTTGAAAAATAATATAAATAGTCATAGTGACAGGGTATTATTACATAAACCCTTAAAACACCCGTATATGACCTTAGGGTAAGGTGTGCGATGGTGAAAATCTCTTGGGGTAGCTCAGATAACATTGCACGAGTGTTAATCTCTATTAACTTCCACTTCTCTCATTGGCAGTTTTGCTCGAGCATAATGTATTCAAGCTCGGCTTAGGATTGGTCAAAAGGGAAGCCCAATTACACTATTTCCTATCTGAGATCTGACAAATGGGCTTCCTACAGGGCAATTCTACTAGATAAGTCCATCACTTCCTTTGAATGAGTAAATTGGATTTGTTAAAGCCTTTTATTTATACTAAACATGTGATAACTTTTAAATGACTATATTATCAATGGTAACAATTCATAATACTATTTTAAAATCCAGAAACATGAAACCAAGGAAGTTAACATTTTATATAACCATAATAAGACATTTATTTACATCAAGAGGAATTTACATTAATGAATGTTTTTGTTGTTACAATCTTCCCCCTTAAGAAAAATTGCATCCTCACAATATGATTACATACCAAAAGAACTCTGAAATTTAAATACGACTTTAGGGTTGATTACCCACCACCATTAAGCATTAACCAACCCTCATTATCATGTCGATCATAGAGATCTAGGGTCCACATAGTGCAGCAATACTTCAATGCACATTCAAAGTCTTCCACTTCCTTAGTCGAGACAAAGTTTGTGCAACCTGGATCATACCAATGGAAAATATAATGCACTTTTCGAATTTGTTTTACTAACGTATAGTTTCAAAATATCAACATATATCAGGTTTTTAAAAAATAGTCTGAAAAAGTCAGATTCGAAATTTTTTAAATGTGGTTCTTCTAATATATAGTCTATGTTTAAAAAAAAATTGGAAGACAAGACTGTATATTTATAGACTGCTTGGAGGTCTCCCTCTTTATAATCTATTCTAAAATCAAATAGTGGATTACACTCTCTAGATAGGGTGAAATACTTGAAAATACCCTGATGGTACATCCCTACTATTGAAAGGTGTTCAAGTTGGGAGCTTAACATTTTATCATAGGAGTCCAAAGATCATTGATGATTTCTTGGTATGGAGGAGGTGTATGAAATGTCATAGAGAATCTTGCAAGAATGTTGGACATTGAAAATGGTTTGGATGATATGCGAGCTTGACTTCACAATAAATATAGCTATTAAGTCCTCCATAAGGGACCAGAGTGTTGTATGAAGTTCTTCCCCTTCTATCTCAAAACTACCCTTTATCCTACAGATGAAAAATATCAAAATTTTAGTAACCCTATAGACATGATAAAACTATGATATAAAACTACATGAAGTCTAACTATTTATGATTTATTAGTTAAAATAATATTAGGGGTAACATATAAAGGATAATCCAATGACAAAATATATGACTTATAAATAGCTCTTATTTCATTAACATATGAATCTATAGCCTTCAATCTATGTTATCCATGATTTACATTCTAACATATATTCTTAGGGGAAATTTTTTATTCCCTTAATAATGGTTAATAATATGATTGTGAATTTACCAATGAATATCCCTGGGGAGTGTTATAACCTAGAGTGTATCAATTCCCATTGTCGTGCACCGGTTCCCATTTGAGTCAAGCTCAAAGATGTGTTTTCGGGATTTACCCCAAGGATACATATGTGTCTGAGCCGCCTCTACCTACCCGTATCTAGATAGGGATTCATTTTCCTGATAAACCACTTAATAAATACTAACCAATACTTAGGGATGTTTTTATTATACCTATTCTTGTCTCTAAATCATTAGTAGGGTTTTATAATCCTAATCCCAAAAATAACTAAACATATCCTCTAATACCAACTATAAAAACACAACTCTTTATTACACTCGAAAAAATGATTTATTACATAAAATATTCACTTGATACAACATGTATGATCAAGAGGTATAAGGTATTTGGGGGTTAGGATCATTACATAACAACTTAAATCATGAAATGCAACATCTTTGTTGAAAACTTCCTTTACATGACCACTACATTCCCTCGTACTTAGAATTGCATGGGATAACCTGAGGAAATGCATAAGAAAAGGGTGATATATAAATCTAATTAAGGGACTAAACATGGAATAATATGAGGCATACATTACATGTAAGAAAATAGGCATATCAATGGAGCACAAGAGAAATTTGATAATAAAGGCATGATAAATCTTGATAATCATAACATGGAAATGTGGCAACAACACTTAACATGAAATTTGCATGAACCAAGGATCATTTCACCTGGAGCATGATTAAAACCTCAATAAAAATGAGTTATCATGAGTCAACACTCATTTCACATGATGTATCATGATTCTATACTTTACCCAATGCATTGAAGCGCTATCAGGGTGCACCCTTCTTAAACATTTCATTTTATGCATTAGTGTGCCACAAAGATCATATAACATGGAATCAATCAATATAATAAGTTATTAAATGATTAAGTAATGTGGAATAAATTCATAAAAGTACCACTAAAAATTTATATGTGCATTAAGGTTAATACCATTGATCGAGACATGGGTATGGTATTCGCTACACATTGATATTTTCTATAAAAAACACAGTCCAATTTCTGTTGTATAACCACGTGACATAAGGATTCATAAAAATGGTTGATGAGATAGAAAAGGGTTTATCATCATATGTAAATGAAATTGATATTAAGGGGGGTCATATATATACATGTGAAAACAAACATAATGGGATTTAGATGCATAATTGAAAAGAATTACTTGGATGTAAAAGAGGAGAGAGAAATCCCTCACTGAATTTCGGCATGGTAACATGTGTACATGGGAGGAATTAATGAGAAAGAAAGGTGTATACCATCATCCAAACATAAATAATACCGTATGAGGGAGGTGTGAAATCATAACCTAACATTTTTATTTGAAAAAAATGGTATAAAAACTTAAAGAAAATTGGACAAAAATGAAAAATGATGAAATCGCTTACTTGGAAGTGTGATGCCAAAGGCATAGGAGAGGCTTGAGAGAGGCTTATTGGGAGCTTAAGGAACATTGGGAGGATTGTTTAGAGGATAGGTAAGAAGTTGGACGAACTAAAAAGGATTTTATTGAAGAGGAAGTGGGACCTTGGGTGGGATTATATAGAAAAGAAGAGTAAATTCGTTATTATTATGGTTTGGGTCACTACACATTAAACTAATAAATACCACAAACTAGCCCATGATGTTTTCCCATGGTTTTTCTAATGAGGAGTGGAAAAAGTATTTTATAAGTCCAGGGGCTAAACTTCTTAAAATAATAGGGTTTCTTATGTGGAGGTGAATCACACTCTAGAGGAAAGCCATTTAAAAAGACAAAATGTTTTATAACTCTTGGAGGGTCCACTAAAGTTATGTAAAATAAATCAGACAAAGGTAAAATCACATTATTTTAATATTAAAACATATATTGGACGAATATATCTTTATAATATTTTCTTATATCACTATTAGGTCAATATAATTTCATAAAACACATTATATATTTAAATGCTATTTAATTTTTACCCAAAAATGTAACTGTCTCCGAAAGTTATGAAAAATTACCCATTGGATAATTTTGACCTCATGATTCCCAAAATAATATATATTTTTTCTAAATTATTTTCTAAACATGTGAATTTTTACTTTTAAAATAGAAACTGAACTTTATTGAAAATTCATGGGTTTTGACAAAAACAACTTTCAAACCATAATAAAAAATAAAATTGCATTCTTAAAATTATAAGATCGTTAATAAAAATTAATTTAATTATAGAAATATTTTATTAAAATAATATTTAATTAAGAAATCCTTTAATTCATCAAAATAGATTTCATAGTTGAATATTAACTAAAAATACTCTTTGGGCTTTAAAAACTATTTACAAAGTAACAATAATAAAATGAATGCACATTCATTATACAAAAAATTATGTATATAGTCATAGTGCTAGGGTCTTGTTACATAACCCTTTAAAACACGCACAAAATACCTTAATGTAAGGTGCGCGATGGTGACAGTCTCTTGGGGTGGCTCAGATAACATTGCTCGAGTGGTAATCTCTATCAACTTCCACTTCTCTTGTTGGTGGTTCCACTCGAGCATAATGTATTCACGATCAGCTTGGGATTGGTCAAGAGTGAAGCCCAAGGACATAGTCTCCTATTCGAGCTCCGACAAATGGGCTTCATACATGGAAAGTCTACTAGATAAGGCCATCGCTTCCTTTGAATGAGTAAATTTGATTTGTTAAAGCCCTATATTTATACTAATCATGTGATCACAATTCAACGACTATATTACCAATAGTCACAATTCTTAACAGTATTTTAAAATCCAGAAACATAAAAATGATGAAGTTCACTTTTTATATATCCATAATAAGACATTTAATTGGATCAAGATGAATTTACATTAATGAATGTTTGGGTCATCACACATTTTAATGGAGGTAGAATGTAACATCCTGTGATTTTAAGAATTTTTTTTGATGAATTTATTTAATCTTTTCAATATTTTTAATTTCACACAATATTGAGTATGGATTTCATTATACAAAATACACCTTGTTTTTCATATGGTATATAGAACACTAAGTATGGATAACACTATAATAAACACTAATATTATATTTTGGTATATGATACACTATACTTCTCTTGTGTTACACCCAATTTAAACTTCTTTTGATAGGTTGCATTATACACAAGACCGTGTTTTAATGAACAAAAATATATTATTAAAATATCATTAATTAAAATAATAAAATATAAACAAGTCATTAAAAATGAATTTATTAATATTATTAACTAAATATAAAAACATTGGGATTATAATATGAATTTAGTGTTTACCAATTAATTAAAAATTAAAATATACACCAATTGAATATAAAGGAAAGTTTTTTATTTTTATGATCCAAAAGTCATTTTGTCTTAATAAATAAATTAAATTATAGTAAGTGAATTATATTAATAAAATATATATTTTATATATTCAATCAAATAATTTTTTATATTAATACAATATATTTTATAGGTACATGATAAGAACCAACAAAATTTCATGCATAAAAACCCATATTTTTCGAAAGGACAATTTTATCCCCTTTTAATAGAGAACGAATTTAAAATCCAATTTTGACACTTTTGTATACTCTATTTAAAAGAATAAACATCTTTATTTAAATAGGAATATGAAAATTTACATTGATAGAATTTCTGGAATTTTTCCAATATGTTTCATGTTTTGATGGATAGAAAAAAATACCAAATTTTAATTGAAAAAAACATTTTTTTCATCAAAATAATTTATTTTGATAAATTAAATTTTAAATTGGTTTTAATGTATTATTAGATTATGTTTTAATTATATAATCAAAGGTAATTGTAGTTAATTTCACATTAAAATTGGATATTAAAAATTTTTGTGCTTCTGAACAGTTTTACATAAAAACCACGTTTTCTCAATCCGCCAACGAAATTAATTTTAAAATAATAACTGAAATTTATTTTTTTTTGAATTTTTTAAAATGGATTAATTATTTTTAATTAGTGGATCCAAATTATGTAAATATGGTTATTTTATTTTTGGGCATATGAATATTAACTTTAGTATATATTTTTTAATTACCATAGTTAAGGGTAAATCAGGTAATTAAGGGTCAAGATAATATAATAAATATTATAAAACTACCATAAAACTTGTCTAAATTTTTTTAGATGAGTTTTTTTAGACATTAACCATACATTTGTTTATTTTATGTTTAATTGGTCCCACATTCAGGAATCTACCCCTTTTATTGTAGTCTATTCAATGAAAATTCAATTTTGTCACATTTTTTTTAAAATCTGAAAGATTTTAAACATTGAGTCCTACAGGTGGTATGTTAGAATATAAATAGTAATTATAAATATAAAATATTTATCTATTTAATTTTAATTTATTAATAATTTTTAGTGACAAAATAATTATCTTAAATCGTGACAGAATGATCATGCAATAATTTTTTAATTAATTAAAGATTCAAATAAATGATATTAACTATATGAAAATAAATATAATTTTTTATAATTAATATCATAGAAGAATATTATGTATTAATATTAAATTATTATTGATGTGTTAGAATAATTGGATTTAATTTATAATGCTTTTATGATTTTTTTAAAAAGTCAAAATTTTAATAGTGTAAAAACTAACAATAATGATATTTTAAAATATAAGATATTATATTAAAAGATATGAAATTTATAAAAAACTAATATTCTTAAAATAAGTTTTTATAAGACATATAATGTCATAAGTAAGTCATTTATTGGCCTTTAGGAATATTATCTTAATTTTATTTACACTAAAGTTTTAAAATATATGATATCATTGTAAGAATTAAAAATGTAAAATAAGGGTTGATCCAAAAAAATAAGGATTAAAAAAATAGTAAAAAAATGTCTAACATCGATTAAATGATTTTATTTAGACCCATAATCATCATATATTCTAAATAAATCAATTTTGATCTTTTTTATAGATAAAATTAATTTATATTAATTTAATATATTGAAGAATTAAAAGAATTCCCCTCCCCTCTAATATAAAATGGCACTACTTCTTATCCTTCATTCTCACATAAAAACATATTTGTATTGTAAAATATATAACCAATAAACTTACAAAAATTATTCCTTGACTCATTGAATCCTTTATTCGGGTAGAAATCCTTTCAAGGGATCCATTTTTTGAAAACCAAAAGGATCTACCCAAAGAAGATCTAACACCCTTCCTCAAGCTCATTTCTTTTATTTTTTTCTCCACCACCACAATTCATCTTATTCCATGAAACAATAATAGCATAATTACTAGAAGTATAATTACATGTTGTTATGTTAAGTATTTGATCATCACTTATATATACATCCATCTAATGGGTAACCAACTTACAATTCTTGTGTACGATGAACTACCACTTCATGAAAGGATGTTGTTCATTTTACATTTATCTCCTTTAATGGTTGGTAATTTAGATATTTATGATATTTATTAGGTATTTATACATCTCTATTTATTATTTAAATAATAATTTCATGCTTTCCATTTTTTGTAAATATGATAAGTTCCTTTGTGGAAGTGTGGACTACCACATATTCAAAGCGATGCGATTCCTTCAAACATTACATGGAAAGTATTGAGGATTTGTTCAGAAAACTTATATTATATATATGAAATAATAATTATCATATAGTTATATTATTTAAATATATACATATATTTCATTTACTTAATTTCTTTCAATACACCCTGAAAACGGAAACAACGTCCACACATACGTATGGCATACCATCTTCATGAAAAATATATTACATTTCACATATATATCATTTATAGATTATTATAAACGTATATATACTTAATATATATTATATATAATTAATTTTTTACATTATGTAAATAATTAGACCTTTATTTAAGTAATAGGATTATGAACGAAAACTAAAAACACGTATGATAAACAATACTGTGATTACCTGAAACATTAATTTAACATGGAATTTTATACAAAATAGGCAATAGATTGTAATAAGAAAATAAGATATGGTATTATATATATTAATATGGTTAATGACAAATTTATAACAAACTCATACTTATTGTACAAGATTCTTGTATGTTTATGATGAATGTCAAGACACAAGGTAAGGGAATTTCATCTCACTTTTTATTCCCATTAGATACATGCCATATTCACCACTCACATCATTTGTGTGGTGTATATAACAACATAGAATATTTTATGTCATTAATAAAATTTATTTAATGATATAAAAAACATTAATTGACGTTATTATTTCTTTGATATCAGTATTCTAAAGTTACTCAAGTAATAAGGGATTTATGTCTCAATTTTATTTCTATGGGACACATGGCTTATACATAACTTATTTATTATATATGGTGTATATTCATTCAAGGAATATATTTTATGATTTTTATCCTTAATTTTATGGGTATTTACATATCCATTTTATGATCTATTTTTCATGGGGTTTGTAGTTCAAAAGATACCATAATCGGTAAGGTAATTTTTACTCATTTTTCATTCTATGAAAAAATGTTATATTATGAACCTATATTCATTTATAAGGTGTATATACTACCATTTTACATGTTTTATCATAAATATAACTTTTCCTGATATTATAAGTATCATGAAATTTTATTTCCTTTTTGGACAAAATATGTTTTTATAAAAAACAATAAATTCTAAAAATGCTTTAAAAGTGTTTTAAAGGGTATTTTATGAGATTTAAGGAAAATGGATTTAAAAGATATTTAAAATAGTTTTAAATAATAAATTAAATATTTTCATGGTTATTTTAAATGAAAAATATTTTCTAAATTGTTTTTGAATTAAAAAGTTTATTTCAAAATGAAAAAAATATTTTATTCAAGAATGATTACAAGTGGTCCCTTAAAATTATTTTCATCTAAGATATTGTTATTTGATGATACATATGTTTTAATAGCGATATGATCTAATTATACTATTATTTTTATTTCTCTAAATAGTTTATATTTATGATGGACTGATTTTTATGAATTATTTTTCTTTTCCATGAGTTATGTTACGATTAAATGATTATGAAACTCATTTCTTTATATGTGTTATGGTATGATTTAGGTTATTTTGGCGCACATGTGTATGGTTTTAATAATTTGATGGGTGGAACCTATATCTCCCTCCAATGAATAGGTTATTTATAATTTTTTTATGAGATTAAAGGGTACCTGGGAGGTTATCTTATGCTCACAAATAAGAATGTACATGGGAGGTCCTCCAAATTCCGCAATAAGAGGGTACACAGAAGTATATCCTATGATGACCATAATAGAGTTCATGGGAGTTCATCCAAATACTAAAACTATAAGTTACAAGAGAGGCCATCTTAATCCTGAAATATATACATGGGTGATTAACCCAAGCCTAACATAATATGAATGTATTGATAGGAATCACTGGAATAAGATATGCTAAGCTAATGTGTATGTCATAGTTTCTATGTCTTATACCATTATTATGATATCTTCAATCATGATATTTGATTACATAATGATTCTTATCTTATGAAATGCCAATCATTATGCCATGACTCATGCATATGACCTTTTATATGCAGAGGTTGATCTTCAAATGTTGTTCTCAGGTTTTTATACACTTATATTCTTGTTATGATTTTGTATCTTCCATGTTTACCCTTACTAAAATTCTGATCTCACCCTTTCTTATGTTTATTTTCCCCAAGATATAAATAAATTATTTAGGTAAGAATACTAAAGGGTACTATCCTTGTGGTAGATCTTGAATATTTTTCACCAAATTAGAAAACTTTCTTCCATGTTTCTAATGGCAGTTAAAAAATATAGTCTCTGAAAACGTGTTTGTGTATTATATGAAATGTAAAAAAATGTATAATATCAGTTTACGTTAATCTTGGTTCATTATATTTGGTATCATAGAAAAGGTTTAGTAATCCTTTGGAAAGTAGGATGAAAAAACTTTTTTGAGACACATACGGATATTTCTAAAGATATTTCTAGGGATGTCTATAAGGATAAGAAAAAGGGTCATAGATTTAAAATTAGGGTTCATGATTTAGGCATCATATGATTTATTTTTCATGATTATGTGTTTTTATTCAATAATAAGTATATCTCACACTATTCTTTTTGTTTTCAGTTAATGGAGAGAACAAGATGGAACAAGGTTAACATATAATGTTTCATATGGGGAAAGTGTGAGCATTATATAAGTGGGAATCCTAAGTGTAAATCTCATGAAGGGAATCAATAAGGTTGGATGAGAATTTTTTATAATAAAGTGGATAAAGAGAAACAAATGACATGTGAAAGGTATGGGATGTTCTATCAATATTGTATACATTAAACTTAATAAGTATGATTAGATTGAGATTATGGAACCATAATACATGATTCATTTTTGAAATTTGAGGAATGATTATAGTGATAAAACACGATTAATGGTTTAAGAATAAGTTGGATGATTGAAGTTCATATGTTTTTGAATTCAATGACTATGATATATATAAGTATTTTTTGTATAATGTTTTCAGTAAGGAATGAAAATTATAGGTTATATTGGATATTTATAAGTAAATTGGATGGTACTTATTTCCATATAACTTATTATGGTTTTTTTGACATGAGGGTTATACTGTCATGGATGAAGTTTACAACTTATGGGACATAGAGACTATGTCCAATAAACTTTAGTGTAAGTAGAAATTCATGTTTTTAATAAAGATTTATGTTTTTTCAGTTTATTACCATGTTTTAAGAGAACGTACCATGAAAGTATTCACATGAGTGGTTTGTAACAATTAAGTGCTACGTCATGTTGTTTGGGTGATTAATGATAAGTTGAATTTGGAAGTTTAGTGACCATCATCCGAATGTTTTGGATTTTAATCATTATAAGGATCATAAAGGCAACCATTTACGAAATCTTTTGATCTTTTAGAGATAAAAGCATAATCTATACATATAGGGATTTATGCATATATTATAACCTATGTTTTCCATTTTTTGTAGGTCAACCTATCATTCTCTTGATCTCATGATCTGGTAATGCTTAAGGAATGAAACATTCACCTTCATTTCTTGGGATAAAATATGATGTCGAAATTGATCATGTAATAATTAAAGGATGATATTATGCATAATCAAGTATCCATTTCTTCTCATTCCTTTCCTATAGGTAATGGATCATTAAATCAAAAATGTTATCATAATACCTTTTATTCTGATAAATCATATGGTTCCTTAGATCATTGAAAATTTATGGCTAGATGCTTGTAAAAGTTTTCCTAACCATGTTCTCTAACTATCTCTTTTATAAAATGATATTTCCTTTTATCTTCCATGTCCATGTTTTTACTACCCACCTATGTTCTCCATTGAAAACACCTTGTTATGAGTTATTTGAGGTAACAATTATGTTTCTTATATTACCTTTTGAATGGAAGTTTTATTATTCTTTTTTATGAGGTGCGTTTCAATGAAAAAACATTTCAATATTAAACCTTTGATAACTCATATTAATTTTGATGGTGAAATTCATCTTGTGTGGGGAATAATGTAGCACCATACAATTTTGTGTAATATATTTTTTGAATTGATATAATTATTTTTGATATTTTTTATTACTCACCTTACAGAATATAGCTTTCGTTATATGAAAAAATATGCTTGGATTGCATTATACAAAGAAAAATGTATATATTATACCACACACAACAATTATATTAGATTGTGTTATATGAAACACTGTTCTTGTCTTCTGTTACACACAATGTTGAGTTCTTTCGATAGATTGCATTACACGCAAATCCTTGTTATACCAAACAACAATATATTATTAAAATATTATTATTTGATATAATTAGATATAACATATCTATTAAAATACAATTTATTAATATTATTAAAAAACATATGAAAATATGGGGTTTTTAATATGGGTTTATTTTTTACCAATTTATTATAAATTAAAATATAAAGGAAATATTTTAATTTTTATACTCCTAAAGTTGAATTGTCATTATAAATTAAATAAATTAATTTTTTTGAATAATAGTAATGAAATATATATTTTATATATTCAATCAATTATTTTTATATTTATCGAATAGATTTTATTTTCATATGATAATAACCAATGAAAATTCAGGAATAAAAACCTATCTTTTATAAATGGTAATTCTATGAACTTTTAATGAAGAAATGATTTTAAATGCATAAGTTGACACTTTTATATATTATATTTGAAAAATAATATTTTTTTGTAGATAGGAATATAAAAAATTTCTTTGGTTTATTTTTTTATATTTTTCAGATAAGTTTCATGTTTTAAGGAATAATAAAAATTACAAATGTTTAATTGAAAACATCTTTTTTTCATCAACAAATATATAGTGTTAAATTATATTTTGTCATGGTTTTAAACTATAATTAGATCAAATTTTATCATTTAATCTAATTTTGGTACTTGGAATAAATTTTACACTGAAATTGGATATAAAAACATTGTGAACTTTTAAATGTCTTTACATAAAAACCCAATTTCTCAATTCGCCAACAGAATTAATTTAAATTAATTACTAATAATTTTTTGTTTCAAATATAGAAAAATGGTTTCCATATATGGAATTAGTGAATCCAAATTATTTAAATAACATTAATTTTTTTTGGTATATGAATATTAGCTTTAGTATATTTTTTTAAATTACCATAGTTAAGGGTAAATCAGGAAATTTAGTGTAAATATAATATTATAAATATTATAAAACTACCATAAAACTTTAAAATATTTATTTAATGAGTTATTTTTTAACACAACCATCCCTGTGAGATTTTATTTCCACCTAAATCCATATGGAATACATTAACCCTTTTATACACTAGTAGAGAAGTTTCTTTAAGATCATTATTGTAACTTTCAAATCGGGTTTTTTACTATTGTTAAATCCTTCAATGTAAAAAATAGGACTTTTGACATCAGGTTTTATATAAAAACACCAAAAGGTATTTAAATTTGGTTTTTGGAATTGGTTTTTTATTGAACAGATTCCAAAAATACCCATACGTATCATTTTTGTGTGGATTTTTAAATAAATCAAGGAGAAAAAGTAAAAAAAACAATACTTTTGGTGTCGATTGTTTTTAGAAAACCAATGACAAAAATATAAAAACAAAATTTTATTTTCTTAAAAAAACATATAAAAATAATAAAAAATGAAATAACTACATTTTATACCATATCTAAATCTTTGATTTTACTGGTCTTGAGGCTAAAATAGTGTTACAGATCCAATGGTATTACAATCAGAAGTTAGAGTTTTCAATGTTTTGATAAACACAACTCATTGAAAATAAAAGATGAGATACATGAATGAAAAATAAATAAATCAAATAAAATAAATTAAACTGAAGTCTTCAAACATGTTTTTATTATTTTATGAGTTTTCCCCAAAATGATATGTTGATTATCATCAAATCTCCTAGTTTTAGGGTAGAACACATGCGGCATGGAAAATGATGATCGATAATTAATTTTCCACATCAGTTGGAAAATCTAATATGGATGTTCTATATTGTTAGCTTGAATATAAGAATAAATAATCATAATAAAGAATATTATCAAGATGTATAGAAGTGAAGGAAAATATTAATAAAGAAATTAAATGAAATGAATAGACACTATGTTAAAATAACTGATAGAAGCCGCATTGAATATTTGAGGGAATCAGAGAGTTTCAAAATAATGAAAGAAAGAGAAAATGTATTTTTATATAGTAAATTAAAATATTTTCAATGTAGTTTTATTAAAATTTAGGTGGGATTTTAAAAATCAAAACACGCGTTGTGAAAAATATTGAAATACCAATCCCATGTATTTGAGGAGAATTTTTGTCATAGGTTTTATTAAAACCGACACAAAAGTGGATTTGCATTTGTCTTTTCATCATATTTTTATAAAAATGATGCAAAAAATACCCATTAGTATGATTTTTGGCATCGATTTTTGATGAAAATGATGCTAAAAAGGTAATAAAATATTTTTTTCATTATTTTAGAAATACATTAATGTAAAAAATTTAAACAAAATTATTTATGGACATGGTTTTCTGAAAAAAACCATTTTAATAATCAATAAAAAAATATTTTTTAGTACATTTACTAATATTTTATTTTATTGGTTGTGGAACTAAAATGGAATAATATATTAAAAGATATTTCCTTCGAAAGTTGTTCTTATCTTAGATAAGTTCAACTTTCGAAGGCTATAATATTTAATCTGCAACTATGTTTTAGCTCCATCCATTCAAATTAAAGATTAGGAAATGATATAAAAAAAATTAATTTTGTTTTTTTACTATTGGTATCTTTTTTGTAATTGTTGATGCAAAAATAAATTTTTTTTAGTTTTTTGCATTGGTTTTTTAAAAACCCACACATAAAATATTTTTTTAATTTTTTGATGTCAGGTTATTTAAAAACTAAAACAAAAAATGAAACTGATGTATATTTTTGCCATCTATTTTATAAAGAAATAATGAAAATGACAAATGTAAATCCTCTTTGGCATTGGATTTAAATAGAACTCATTCCAAAAGTCTCCGCAAACATCTTTTAAAGAATTCAATATTTCTAAGGCCATAAATTTTAATCTGTAACTCCATTTTAGTGCCACGACTAGTAAAATAAAATATTAGGTAATGAAGTAAAATAAAATACTTTTTTTGATTATTGGAATTAGTTTTAGTAAAAACGAATCCAAAAAAGATATCTCTTTTCTATATTTTTGGCATCAGTTTTTTTAAAAACATACTCCAATAATAATGAGTTTTAAATTTATGGCATTGCTTTATTTAAAACCTGATGCAAAAAAGTCCCAAAAAACATAATTTTTTTCGGTTTATAAGAAACCAACATTATATTTTCAACGTTAAATACCATTTTCCGACTCTTGATATTCTTATATTCAATGAAAAGTAAATTTTGTCACACATTGGTTTTTAACAAGTGAGACATTTTTAATATAGAGATATATAGGTGATAAGAATGACTATAAATTTTCATTTTAAATAATATATATATATATAAATCATGATAATTTATTTATAAATTTTAGAGAAAAAATATTTACCTTAAATTGTGACACAATGATGATGTAGTAATTATTTAATTTATGGAAGAATCATATAAATGATATTGGAAATATTAAAATAAAACTATTTTGATATAATTAATGTCATAAATAACTTTTATGGATGTATTTGACATGTTATTGATGTGTTAGAATAATGTTTTCTAATTTATCATGTTTTTATGATTTTTTAAAAAGCTAAGAAATGAATAGTGGGAAAATTGTAACAAATGATATTTTGAAATTTAAAATTTTATATTAAATGATATAAAATATATAAAAATATATTATTTGGAGAAATGGTTGGAATACATCTTTTAATGTCATCAGTGACAAATTTATTGGGTTTTTGGCATGTTATAGTAGTTATATTAACAATAAGATTTTAAATTAAATGATATTAGAGTAAAACTTTAAAATGTCAAATAAGGGTTAAACAAAAAATATAAGGATAAAAATAGTAAAAACTTTTCAAATTTCCATTGGATAAATTTGAATATAACCATAATCATAATATCTTCAAAATAACCCAATTTTGTGCCATATGGAATAGAAAAGTAATTTATATTAATTTAATATTTAGAAGAATTCCAAGAGTTACCTCCCATCTCTTATAGAAGGGAACTACTTATTATCATTTATTAAAACATAAAAACATATTTTATTTGTCCAAAATAAACCCAGTAAACATACCAAAATCCCTCACATACTCTTTGAAACCACCCTTTTGAAATAAATCCATTCAAGGAATCCCTTTGGTGGAAACCAAAAAAAGTTACACAAAGAAAAGGCAACATCCTTTCTCAAGATCCTTTATTTTTTTCATTCCCTATTAACTCAATTAAAATTATTACATGAAAAAAAATAATAGAATCAGTATCCTAAATATATTGAGATATTTTTTGGTTAAGGTTTTGAATTTTACTTACAAACATCCATCTAATGGGTAAAGAACTTACTATTCTTATGTACGGTGAACTGCTGCCTCACGAAATGATGTTGTTCATTTTACATTACAACCCCTTATAGTTGGTAAATTGCAAGGTAAAATCTATATTTATATGATATTTAGGATATTAATATTTTATTTATACTTAGGATTTTTTATATAAATCCCACCTTAATTACTTTTTAATTTGTGTAAATAAGATAAATTCATTTGTGGAAGTGTGGACTACCACCTCTTCAAAGCAATGCGATTCATTCACATTTTACATGAAATTTATTAAGGATGAGTTTATTAAAATTATATGATATATATGAAATAAAAACTCTAATAAAATGATATTATATACATATATACATACATTTAATTTACTTACTTTCTTTCAATACACATTGAAAATAGAAACAACGTTCGTGCGTATGTACAACACACCGTCTCCATGAATAGTGTATTCCATTTCATATATATATCTACTATATCTTATTATTAATGTTTACTTAATTAATATATATTATATATAAGTTATGTTTTAAATTATATAATTAATTAAATCATGATTTAAGAAAGAGGATCAAGAATGAAAAGTCAAAACATATATGAGAAACAAAATAGTTATTACTTAAAATGTTAATTTGACAAGGAATTGTTAATAAACAGGTTATATAAGGTTATAAGACAATATTATATGGTATCATATATATGAATATTGTTCTAATAGAAATTTATATTAAACATATACATATTATAAAAGAGTCTTGTATGTGTACGATGAAAGTAAAGACATAAGGTAAGGGAATTTCATCTCACTTTTTATTCCAATGAGATACATACCATATTCCCCACCCGCTTATTTTGTTTGGGGTATATAATGACCTATGAAATTTTATATCATTAATTTAATTTATTTAATGATATAAAAATCTTTACTTGGTGTTATTATTTCATGGAGATCATGATTTATTGTTACTCAAGTAGTAAGTGATTTATGTGTCACTTTTATTTCTGTGAGACAGATGCCTTATACACTACTATTTTATTATACATAGTGTATATAATTCCAATAAATGTATTTTACGAGTATTATAATTATATTAATGGGTATTTACATATCCATTTTATGATCTATTTTTCATGGGTTTTATGATTCAAAAGTAACCAAATTGATAAGGTAATTTTTTCTCAATCATTCTTCTTTGAGACACATGTTATATTTTGAACCTATATTAATTTACAAGGTGTATAAAATAAAATTTGACATGAAATATAATTAATATCATTATTTTCATGATATTATATGATTTATGGGATTTTATTCTTTTTTTTTCTCGAAAAATATGTGTTCCTTTAAAACAAGGTTTCCTAATAGTTTTTTAAAAGTGTTTTAAATGATATTTTAAGAATTTGCAGAAAAATGGATTTCAAGGATGTTAAAAATAATTTTCCAAGAATGATTTACATTTTTTGAGGTGTATTTTAAATGAATAATGGTTTCTAAATTTTTTATGATTTAAAAATAATTTTTTCAAAATTGAAAAGATATTTTTCTCAAGATGTATTTATAGTGATATCTCAAAATTATTTTTCATATAACGTAATGTAATTTATTGTTAAATATGTTTTATTAGGAATATAATCCAATGATAATATTATTATTCTTTCTCTGAATAGTTTATGATTATGATGGATTGATGTTTATTAATTATTTTTATTCTCCATGGGTATGTTATGAAGAAATGTTTATTGAATTCATTTCAATTTAGGGGTTCTAAACTGATAAATGTTATTTTGTAACACATATTTATGATTTTTATTATGTGATGTATGGTACCTATATCTCCCTAAAATTAATTGGTTAATGATAAATTTTCTATGAAATCAATGTGTACACTTGAGGTCATCCTAATCCTAGAAACAAGAGGGTATACAAGGGGTCATCTAATGCCCACAACAAGAGGTTACACATCAGGACATACTAAGACCCCAAAAATAGGGTACATGGGTTGTAATCCTATATATGAAACTTGAAGGAACATGGGAGGACATACTAATCTTGATGTAGGTACATGGGTGATAAACCCAAGCCTAACATACTGGGAATTCCTTGGTAGGAATTATTGACATAAGATATTCTAGGCCTATGTGTATTCCAAACATTACATATCTTCTTCCATTACTATGGTCTCATGGATCATGTTCTGTGATAATACTATTATTCATGTCTTATGAAATACCAATATTTAGTCCATGACTCATTCCTATGACCTTTGATATGCAAGGTATTATCATAGAATTTCGTGCTCATGTTTTCATACACATATATTCATTTTATGATTACATATCATACATGTTTACCCTAATTAAGGATACGAGATCACCCTTTCTCATGTTTTTTTCCTAGGATATAAAGAAATTTTTTAGGTAGGAGTACTAAAGGGTAATATCGCTATGAGAGATATTGACGATCTTTCACCCAATTAGAAGAACGTGTTCCAAGTTTCCAAAGGCACTAACAAGAAACAATCTATGGGTTCATGTTTGTATAATTTATGAAATGATCCACAAAAATGTTGTAATGCCAATGTAAATTAATCTTGTTTCATTATAACATCCCTTGGTTTTACTCATAACTTACTGGGGATGTGATCCAAGGTTTATATTCATATTCTTTCTCTAAATGTTTTATTTTATGATGGTATGATGTTTATGAATCTTGTTTCTCTTTAACAAGATATATGTTAATGAAAAACATTTAAATTTCAGGGGTTATATGCGTATGAAACCTTATTATTTTCATGTGTTATGATTTGATGAAATTATTATGAAACCTATCTCTTTCCCACAAGTTATGGTATTATTACATGTTTATCATAACCATTTAAATTCAAGGGTTATGATATGTTGAATGTTTATGGTCTAGTGGAAGACATATGTATGATTTCATAATGAGTTTGGTGGTACATATATCTACCTTAAATGCATTGAATAATGATTTATATCTTATGATATAGACATGGCTGGAATGGGGAGTGAAATAATTTTAATAAAGGGCTTTGTCTGCTAAGATGGTCTTGGGAGAGATTTGTGGGAGTGAACCAGCACTACCTTGATAGCTTGGGAATTAACCCCATTTAACTAGTAAGTCCTTGGATTTAATCATTGTCTACTATGGAAATCATTTGTAAATGATTACATGTCTACCATAAGTTATATTTCTTATTCCTATGTTATGATATCATGGGCTACGATCTTGATTCCCTTATGAATCAAGTCTTATGAAATTCTAATCTCTATTCGAGGATCAATGTATATGATCTTTGATATGCAGGGTATAATATTAAAATATTATTCTCATGTTATAATATACTTCTGCTATTGTTATGCTGACATATCTCCTTGATTTTCCCTTACTCTACATCTGATCTCACCTTTTATTATGTTTCCTTTCCTTAGGTTATGAGGAATGGTTTTAAGTATACGTAATAATGGGAAATATCTTAATGGGAAACATTGAATATGACTCACCAAATTAGATGAATTTCTTCCAAAATTAAAAATACACTAAACTATTATTATCCTCAAGCATGTAATTTTATAATGTTCTGAATATTAATCTAAATTGATATAATATACATGTATGTTAAGCATGAGTCTCTATAGTTGGTATCAAAGGAATGACTTAGTTATCCTTTGGAAACAATGTTGAGAAATCTTTATTAATACCCATAGGGATATTTCTAAGAACATATACATGTGTGTCTCTATGGATAAGTCTGTAGTGTTAATGATTTAAAATATGGTGTCATAATTTTGACATAGTATAAGTGATTTTTCATAATCATGTGGTTTTACACCACAAAAACTTCTTCGCACACTACTATTAATAGTTTTAGTCATGATAGGAACCAGAAGGAACTTGGATAACATGAATATGAAGGAAAAGTTTTTGATGATTAGTCTAATGGGATAATCACTCGAGTGAAAGATGTTTTCGTCATACCTTATTAGTTATCACAAAAAACGATTCACAATGTTTAACTTATCCATATCTCAAACTCACCAAAGAAGATAAGGAATGAGTTGACTGAGAGTTTAGGTTATGGAGGTCATGGAGTTAAGAAGATTTCATTTCCATTGAGTCAAGAATATGGAATGAATCACCCAAGTGAATGTATTAGAGGAATAAGAATATATTTTGACTATAGAAAATAAAGACACCAAGCAAGTACTGAAATGGAAAAATGAAGTGTTTCTTTATCACAGTGGATGAGAATATTGGCCTTCCTATGAAATCATCAATGATTAAATTCATTAAGTGTGGGATGAATAGTCATTTTGAAAATTAGTGTCCCAAGTTGAAATATCATGATGTGAATCTACATGATGGTGTGAGTAATGGTTATATTACGGATATTGATGATACAACATTTGAAATGTTAAAATAAATAGGTATTATGTAATAAGATGTGGTGTCCTTGTTAATGTCTTATAGGTGAAGTGGAAAAATCAATGTTTTCTGTATTTAGATTCAAGAATTGTGTTATATAAATTTTGAAACATATAAGGACTATTCAGTTTATTTTTTTTCTATGGATTTTAAAAAATACATTTAATGGTTTTGGTAGACTAGAAGTGTGACTAAATATCACGATGATATTCTAACTAAGGGAATATAACATTTAATATGTTCATATTTTCAAGATAATGATATTTGGATAAAGATATGTTGGAAAACAATAATTAAATTGGATGGTAGTCATTACCTCATAATTGATAAAGTATTTTCTGACAAAGTAGTTTTTTTCTGTCATGGATGGAGTTTTAAAAAATCTTGGAATTAAGGAATATATCAAATAAACTTTTTAATATGGAAAAATGGATTTTTTACAATAGGATTTCTGGTAATTACCATGTTTTTATAGAATAAAAGATGCACTAATTCACATGTTTGGTATATGACGAAGAAAAGAGACTCTACTTTATATATGGGATCAATGCTATTCTATTTTTGGGAAACATAGTGACCTTATGTTTTGGGCATTCATCTATTGGAATGGTTATAAGGTTAACCATTTATTAAACAATTTAAGTTAAACATCAGATGATGTTTTGGAGATTTAAGTATTTTGTCATAATATAAGGATTCATTTTGATTGGATAACTTGGGATAAACATTTTTTATTATTATAAATAAATACAAAAAGAATGAATTTTTATTGTACATCATGATCTGTTAGTACTTCAGGAATTACAAATTCATGTTAATTTCATAGAGTAAGAGATGAAGTGGAAATCAATCTATCCTTAACCAAAGGGTGATATTGTGAAAATGAAAAGGAATAAAATCAAGAAATTATATTTAATTATATTCATATACAATACTGGAATTCCTTAACTCTAGGAAAATGATATGGAATTTTTTTTAACATAATATCTTCATTTATGTTGAACCAATGGTCTTATAAATAAAAAAATATTAATGTTTTTAAGGCCATTAACATTCCATTAAGCAATTAATTGCTGGGGATCAATGATATTTATTACTCATTATAATTATTTATGCTTTTATTATTGTACAATATTCAATCCCAACCTATGTTCTCCTATGTGGAAACCTAGTTATGAGTTAGTTTGGGTAAGCATTATGGTTCCAAATTACTATTTTAGAGGAAGTTTTTTTTATTGATTTTTTATAATGTGGCTTCCGAAGAAAGGAAACATCAAGTATTAAGCCTTTGTGTACTGAAAAAATTTAGGGGGGGAAATTTATTTTATGTAGAGTAGAATGTAACACCCTAGGATTTTGGGAAATATACTTTCTCAAATTAATTTAATTTTTTATATTCTATATTTCACACAATAGTGAATATATCTTGTGTTATATAAAAGAAATAAGTTTGGTCATGATTGCACACAACAATAAGTTATGTTTATAATATACACAACCCTTTGATTATATTTGAGTACACACAACACTATATTTTTCATGTGTTACAAACAATGCATGGTTCCTTCAATTTCTTATGTAACACTCAATGCTGAGTTTTACTGAACAAAAATATTCTATTGATAATGTTATAAAATATTATTACAGTTACCACCCAGAAATTGGAATGAAATTTACAAATAATATAAACTAAATTTTGAAAATATGATTAAAAAATGTATATAATGATTCATTTAGTTTTAAATTTGTTAGAAATGAATGTATGAACTATTTAAAAATAAATAAATTACTTTTCTAAGAAAACTACATTTATATGTACAAAAAAAATTTCTCAAAAAATTAAACAAACCACTTTTTATGAATGTTTTAAACAAAACTTATTTATAATACATTAAATATATATTATATACACTCATCCAATAGATTGATTGGCATTATATATGAATAAATATGATTTTATAAATAAAAATATGTATTTTTCTATAAGATAATTGTGGAGTCTTATTATGGTGAATCGTTTTAAATATATATTTGAAACATTATTAATTTAATATTTTCTAAAAATAAATTTAATTTTTTAAATAATAATATCAAAATATATTTTTGGTGAAATTCTTATATTATTCTGAGAAGTTTCATTTTTTGATGAATAGTGAAAAATACTAAACATTAATTCAAAACTGATTTTTTCATCATATTTATTTATATTATTAAATTATATTTAAAGATGGTTTTATAGTATAATTAGATCAATTATACATCAATTAATCCAATTTTGGTCATTATAACTAATTTCATATTGAAATTGGATATAAAAATAATTCAATATTTTGTATTTTTTCCCTTAAAAAACTCATTGTATCGTCCGGTCTATGGGATTAATTTTAAATTAAATTTTCCAATTATGAGATTATAATTTGATAAAATGGATTAAATATTTGTAATAAACATAATTTATAATTTATTATAATTTTTCATGGTTTTTTTTATCAAGAACACTAGTAAAAGTAATTAAAATTAGTTATAGTGATTTAGGTAAAAACGAGTTTACCTAGTGGTTATAAAATAACTTAAGGGGCCAAATACCCTAGAAAAAAGTCAATAATCAATTTTATAGACATATTTAAGCTATATTATCTATTTTATAGAGAGTATATTGTTATTTTAGTCACTTTATGTAAGGGATACCTCTCAATAGTGTTTACCTTTCTATATTTATAAGAATGACACTCCTCCTCCACTATTAAAGTATACTCACACCCCCTAAGTTCCTCACACCTATCAAGAAACATTAGGTTTTACAAAACAAACACAAATGATCACCCAAATTCCTTACCATCATTCTTTATTCTACACTTTGGGAAGAAATTAAACAATAGAAGTCCTTTGGGGAAAAACAAAAGGACTTAGCCAAAGAAGAGGTAACATCCTTCAACAAACACTTTTTTAATTCCTTATCCACCATAAATTATTATTATTACATGATTATATAATAAAACCAATATAATTAATATAATCATATGTTGTTATGTTATTTTTTTTACATAAACTATCATACAATACCACCAAATGGGATACAAAATCATTGTTCGTGTGTACGGTGAACTACGTCATCATGAACAGATGTTTCTCGTTCTTCCATTACCAATTTTCAAGGTTGGAAATAATGATTGAATTTATGTTTTTATATGAAATATATGATATTAATTATGTATTTATTCATCTTTATGTATTATAAAAAACACACCATCATGATTTTCATTTTGTGTAAATATGGTAACTTCATTTATGGATGTGTGGACTACCACCCTCTCAAAGCAATGTGATCCGTTCACACATTACGTGGAATTTATTAAGGATGCCTTTAGTAAAATTATGTGCTATATATAAAATAATAATTATATTGGTAGGATAATATGTATATATAATTATATAAATATAAATATATGTCATTAACTTTCTTTCTTTCTATTCAAGAAGAAAACCAAAATAGCATTCAGGCATACGTATGACCTACCGTCACCCTGAATGGTGTATTCCATTTTGTATTTATATATTTTATAGATCATATTAAATATTTATATACTTAAAATATATAATATTTATATTATTTTTTATATTCTATAAATGTTTAAATCGTGATACAATTAAGAGGATCATGAATAACAAGTTGAAACATATGCAAAAAATAATGCAGATATTACTCGAAAATTAATTTTAACATGAAATTGTTAATAATCGTGTAATATAATGTAATAATTGTAAAAACCTAGATCATCATCTATGGTATGGATCTTGATTCTGGGTGGTTTGGATAAAAAGGGTAGAATGTGGAAATTTTATAAGAACACACAGTGTAGTTAGGAGTACATGTTGTGTACCCTGTTACTGTATACAACCGGGCCTTGCGCATGTAACAACCAAGACAGGGTTTTGTGGGGTCATGGGGTACACCACTAATGTTAGGGGACAGTAGAAGAAAATACATGGTGTGCTCATTAATAGTACATGTCATGTACTTTTATTTTTTATTTTTTTAATTGGACTGGGGTCACGTCTAATCTTTAGATTCATCTTCTTCTGGCCTTGTTTTATCCTGTAGCAAATGAGAGCGAAGAATCTTCTATGAGCCACTGTTTCTCTATCGAAATTCCAATTAAATCTCTGATGGGTTTGTTAGAATCCCACTGGTGAGTCATTCCTTCTTCTTGAATCCTCCTTCCTAATTTCTCCGCTCTCTTGAGTTATTCAAGGTTGAATGTTTTTGATTTTTTTGTTGATATACAATATTGTAAGCTGATTTAAGGGCTGACGTTCGAGGGTGTTCTTCGTACAATGTCAATGTAAGTGGTTTGTTGTGATTAGGTGTTTGTATTTGAGTTATATATGCCTATTTTCTAATTACCTATAATTTAGGTATTTTGTGTAATGGATTTGAACCCTGTTATATCTACCTTGGTTTGATTGATAGATCAAGGGTTTTCATTGATATATTATACTAAATTGCATATATTGGGGACAACCCATCAGTATATTTACCTATTTGAATGTTTATGTACATTTGTTTTAGGTTTCCTAGGAGTTCGACATTGTTTCCATGCCTTGATAGATATGATGGAATTGATTTACTTTTTATTCTTGTTAAATGCTTGCGATATGCATTTGAATTGTTAAGCCATGTATAAGTTGAGATTACTTTGGTGTAACGACATGAAATTTTGAATAATTTTTGTTTCTTAATTTTTTGTGTTATTTTATTTTACATTACACACAACTATTTCATTTAATTAAATGAGTATAATTAAAATGAGACCGTGGGGTTTCCACTTTTATATGACAACTGGTCAATATGACCGTTGGAAACTAAATGTTGTGATTATTGTATAAATACAAGTGATCTTGGTTAATTAATATAGAAAGAAGATTCGATGGCCTCATCTAGTAGTCTCGGGCGGATCTAAGCCCATATGACAGAACATGGGAAGGAGGTAGCACCACTGGGCTTTTCTTTGGACCAAACCCAAGCCAAACTTTATCATGTGAAACAGGAATGTAATTTCCTTCACGAGAAGTTCAATATGATAGAAATCACTACTCGAGAAATGTTGGCTGAGCAGCCCCAAGATTCTATCACCTTAGCACACCTTACACTTAGATCTTATGTTGGTGTTATAAGGGCCTATATAACGAGACCTTAGCTGGCTAATGTAATCATTTGATAAATAAAAATTGTGATTTCTTCTTATGGTGATGTTTTTGAGTTTTCAAATGTCCGAATAAATTTATAATGTATATTATTGTCGAATTTTGGAAAAAAGGATATTTTAAAATATTTATGAAAACCGTAAATAATTAATGATGTGTAAAGATTTTCAAAAAATGGTCTTCTACAAATGTTCTCAGTATAAAATTTAGAGTTTAATAAGATCAACTGAATTTTCAGTGAATAGTGATTTATAAATTGTGATTTAATGCTTAGGATTACTAATGTGAACAAATTGATTATAAATTTCACTTAAAGAAAGTATTAATATAATATAGGCACCGTGATTAAGTAATGTGATTCCGTAAAATAGCTAAATAACAGTTTCAGAAATTATTAGTCAAGTATTAGTTTTTTTTTCCAGTGAATAGTGCTTTTTAATTAAAAATTTACTTAAAAATATTTGAAATTTATTTTTATAAAATGGAGTTCATTTTTAAATTCATAGCATCGATATTATGTTATGCTAATTTTTGGTGATTTTTCTGAAAAAAATGAATTTTCAGTGAATAGTGTTTTTATTTAAAAATTAAATTAAAAATATTTAAAAAAGTATTATTTTTTTAAATGGAGTTCATTTTTTATTTTAGAGCATCTATATTATGTTAAGGTAATTTGTTTGGTATTTTTCTTAAAAAGTTGAATTTTCGAGGAATAATGAAATTTCAGTTTTGAGTTTCGAGTGTATAATGACATCATTAAGGATGTAATAATTATGAAATCTTTCTAATTGACTTATGAATAGTAATATAAGGTATGATCTGTCCCAAGTGTACAATACCATTAAGAGATATTTTGGATAGCCAATAGTTTTGGACAACACCACCGATGAGGTGTCCCTTGGCCATTAATGCCTTGTCCCCTCACTTCCCCTATAAATACCAAGACATTCTCTCATCCTTTTCATTCCAAACTCCTCCTCAATGAAGTTCTTGTATCCTTACCTCCCAAAGAGTCCTACCAGGGTTCCCTCAAGCCTCCCAAGTTCCAATCCTTTAAGCTTTCGAAGTTACTTTTTAAGGCAAGGGATCTTACCTCTCTCTTTCTTTTCAAGTACTCTCATTTATGTCATTTCATTTAATCCCCATGTTCTTATGTTTGGGGGGGGTCTATTATATTCATATTAACTTCATTTTAATGTTAATATTATGATATACCCCCTCTTGATCTCATCAACGCATTTTAATAATGTTTAAGTGGCGCTGTTAGGCTGCCGAATTTTTGTAAGGGATTCTTTCACCCTCTTCTTTTAAGGCATGACTTTCTTTATGTTGTTTCTTCTAGTTTCCAACTCTTTATGTTGAGGGTATGTTATTATATTTGCGCATTACTTTACATTTTATGTTCAACTGATGAGAGACCCTTTCTTCTCTCATCAATTTGTTTTCTAAATTTTTAAGTGACGCGTTAGGATGCCGAATTTTTCATAAAAGGAATCACATCTTCTCTTTTCTTCCATGTTTTCCTTTCCACGTGGAATTCCATTAAAACACCCATACCATGATCTTATTCATTATCCATACTGTATTATGATCTATTTATGAGGGGTTGAACCTTTTCTATTCTCTTTTCAGTGTTTTCTAAAACCCTGTAACATAGCCGTTATGCTGCAGAATTTTTGTCTCAAAATGTCTCTCTGTTTTTTCTCAAATTCATTTATTTTATTAACATAATACTCAATTATATTTATTCTACAGGTTTATTCACATATATATCAAAATTTACTATTTTAATTCTGGGATTTACATACATGAATCCCGCTTTCCTTTTCTGTGGGTTTAAAGTGACATAAAGATCATGTCTTTAAAGAAGTTTTTAAAACGTTATGATTATGAAATGAAACCCATTTCTTTTATGATATATGACTTATTTATGAAATGTTTGATGTTGATATATTTGGATCACATGATAATAAATACAAATTTAAGGGTGTTCCCTAATAGTGCTCCAATGCATTGGGTAATGATGTAACCACTAGAGATTACAATTTTAACGATACCTTGGTGAATAACCCTGGTAATTTCAAATTCAACCTTGGAGATTGACCTTGGTGATATGTTAATGATTTTATAAGTTAAATGTTGTATCCACATATTCATGTTTTGTTTCAAGTTATTTTCTCTATGATATTCCTATACTTCCATTGCTCACATATTTATGTTTTCATTCAAGTTCTTATTGATATCACAAGTAAATTCTTTACTTATTTACCCTTACTGGGCCTTCTACTCACCCTTACAATGATGTATTTCTCTAGGATATGAGGCAAAAAATTTGAACGTAGGATGAACTTTTGAGGAATCCTTACATGTGGATTCGAAGAATGTTTTATGTTGTTTTCATGTTTTATGTTCCTGGTTTCCAAGACACTAAACCCTAAAGATCCTCGGTTTTGTATATTGTAATGACAGTTTATGTGATAAAAGGTGTGATGTAATAGTTGGTATCAAAGGATGGTTTATTTATTTGTGGAAATTTGGATTTGAGAACTTTACATGGTTTCGTAATGAAAATATTAAATATAGGAAAACATCCTGGTATTTTGTGGATGTATTGAGTAAGTGGCTTCCAAACAAATAAATCCATATCTGGATACGAACAAGATGAGGTGGCTCTGGAAGAGATGTACCTAAGAGTGAAAACCCTGACAAGGTGTTTCGGGCTTGACCTAGGGTAACATGGTGCATGACAACGGGCCTTTCTACACTATTGGTTTGACACTCCCATGGGATATGCTTTGGTAAATTCATAAGCTTTGTATGAACCATTATTAAAGCGAAAAAGATAAAATAAAATAAAGATTCACATAAGAATATATGATCACAGATATACTATATTGGAACCTAGGGGATCACATGTTAGGGTATACTTTTCATCTACAAGTTTATCCTTCTATTCTTAATGTTTCCTTTTGATGATTATTGGCTAAGTATTGAAGCCCCCTAATTATAATTTCTTTTCTTAGTTAATGACGAGAAATAGAAGAACATGTCCCAACAACCAATGTGATAGGAAATGTGATGATTTCCTTATTAATATGATAGAGAAAATGAGAGATAAAGTTTAACATATTGTGATTATGCTAAACTAGCTATCAAAAATCACAATTAATAATTGGTACCTAGTTGAATTCCAAAATTCATCAAGGAAGAGGAAAAAGATGACTCAAGGATGTTCATTTGATAAAGTTGATAAGAGAAAGAACACCCAATTTCCATTGTGCAAAAAGTGTGGAAAGAGGCACCATGGAAAATGTATCAAAGGAACCAGGAGATGTTATAAGTGTGGGATTATAGGGCATAAAGTATCCACTTGCTTTAAAAAATGGATAATGTGATGAATGGAGATAAGGTTCAATCTAACGTACCTTATACTTTTCAATGTTGTGAATGGGGAGAAGTAGGACGTTATCCAAGGAAATTCTATCTTGGATGGTATGATAATCATGACGAGCCTCAACAATCTTCAAGGACATGGGAACAATGCAAGTCCTATGCTGAGATGGATCATGATGACTAAATTACATGTAACATCTTCGCAAAAATTTTCTATGTCATGTTGTTGTTTTGTTCATGCTCTATGAGAATATCTTTAATGTTTTCTATAAACATAGAGTCACTACCTAATATGGGTTTATATCATTAAGTAAAACATATATTTTTATGTATCACTTGGTTATGTTGTAAAGATATTCTTCTTGAAAAAAATGACTAGGGGATTAATAGATGAATATTATTTTTGAATACATTCACTAATTTGGGAACCCTATATGATCAAGGTAAATAGATTACTAAAGTATTTTCTTTGAGAAGTAAAATTTGACTTATATTTTGAACAATCGATGAAATTAATTTGAACTCATGGTAATTTAGGTTACTTATGGAAATGATTAACCTATCTTGGGGAAAATTTGAATAGGTTAGTTACTTTTGTTATAAGATGTTAATAGTGGTTGATGTAGTTTGGAGATGAATGATAAAATTTATCTTGGAAGACTATGTTATCAAATCTTTCTTGTATTTGGGTTTCAATCTTAGTTTGGTTAATTTTGATGAATTTTATGGACAGTTATTTATGGAATGGTCTATGATGAAATTTGGGTAGTACTGTGGAATTTTGAAGATTAAAAGTATTTTAACTTCGTATGGGGTTCTTTCATTTTGAAGAATTGTTTTTGGGATTATGTTTAAAGATAGAAGAAATAGAGAGTAAATATTTTGTGCATTATGTGATTCTCTAGAATATGATTCTTGTGCTTTTGATGAGACCAAGTGATTTTGAATGCTCATTGTTTGGAGAAAAGATTAGTCTTGGTAGAAACATATTAATGGATGAAACTATACTTGAAAGTAAGTATATTTACTTATGTTATTATTATATGTTGTAAATGTATTCCTCAAAATTATGAAAAGGAGTGTAAAACAAAAAAAAAATGTTGTTGGTTTACATTTCCTACTGGGTAATCAAATACTATTAAACACATCATAAGTTTGTAATCTTCTTGTGGTTAATTTTCTCTTAATCATTTTTTTCTACCACTCTCCATCAGAACTTTACCCTTTGTTTTTTTCTCCATATCCATGTTTTCCTATATGGAATCCTAGTATGGGATAACTCAAGTGACCATTGTACTTCCCGTTCTTTCTTTTAAAGTAATAGTTTTACTGAATCTTATTACGTTGTGGGACATTCAATGAAATTTCCAAGACCAATTTTACAAATTACGAGGATGCAATTTTTAAGGGGAGAAGATTGTAATGAACTGAAATTTTGAATAATTTTTGTTTCCTAATTTTGTGTGTTATTTAATTGTACACTCAACAAAACTATTTCATTTAATAAAATGAGTATAATTAAAATGAGACTGTTGGGTATCAACTATTATATGACAGTTGGTCAATATGACCATTGGAAACTAAATGTTGCGATTATTGTCTAAATACAAGTGATCTTGGTTAATTAATATAGAAATAAGAATCGTTGGACTCATCCAGTATTCTCAGAACAATCGAATCCCATCTGATAGAACATGGGAAGGAGGTAGCACCACTTGTCATTTCTCGGGACCAAACCCAATCCGAACTTCATCATGTGAAACTGGAACGGAATCGCCTTCGCAAGAAGTTCAAGCTGATAGAAATCACTACTCGGGCAGGGTTGGCCGAGATGCCCCAAGATTCTATCACCTTAGCACACCTTACCCTTAAATCCTATACTGGTGTTATAAGGGGCTATGAAATGAGACCTTAGCTAGCTTATATAATCCTTTGATAAATAAAAATTGTGATTTCTTCTTATGGTAATGTTTGTGAATTTTCAAATGTCCGGATAAATTTTGGATGTATTTTATTGTTTAATTTTGGAAAAAAGGAAATTTAAAAATATTTATGTAAACCATAAATAATTAATGATGTGTAAAGATTTTCAAAAAATGGTCTTCTACAAATGTGTTCAGTAAGAAATATAGAGTCTAATAAGATCAACTTCATTTTTGGTGAATAGTGATTTATGAATAGTGATTTTATGCTTTGGAATAGTAATGTGACCAAATGGATTTTCAATTTCACTTAAAGAAAGTATTAATATAATATAGGCACCTTGATTAAGTAATGTGATTCAATAAAATAGGTAAATAATTATTTCAGAAATTATTAGTCAAGTATTAGTTTTTTTTCAGGTGAATAGTTTTTTTAATTAAAAATATTTAGAAAAATATTTTTATAAAATGGAGTTCATTTTTGAATTCAGAGCATCGATATTATGTTATGGTAACTTTTGGGGATTTTTCTGAAAAAAATAATTTTCACTGAATAGTGTATATATTTAAAAATTAAATTAAAAATATTTTAAAAAATATTTTTTTGAAATGGAATTCATTTTTGATTTCAGAGAATTCATATTAGGTTAAGGTAATTTTTTGGGATTTTTCTAAAAAAGTTGAATTTTCGGTGAATAGTGAAATTTCAGTTTTGAGTTTCGGGTGTTTAATGACATAATTAAGGATGTAATAATTATAAAATCTTTCTGGTCGGATTATGAATAGTATGATAAGGTATTAGGTGTCCCAAGTGGCGAATTCCATGAGGAGATATTTTGGATTGCCCATAGTTTTGGGCAATTCCACCGATGAGGTGTCCCTTGGCCATTAATGCCTTGTCCCCTCACTTCCCCTATAAATACCAAGACATTATCTCATCTTTTTCATTCCAAAATCGTCCTCAACGATGTTATGGTCTCCAAACCTCCAAAGGAGTCCTCCCAAGGTTCCCTCAAGCCTCCCAAGGTCCCGACCTTCAAGCTTTTAATGTTACTTTTTAGGGTAAGGGATCCTACCTCTCTCTTTCTTTTCAAGAACTCTCGTTTATGTCATTTATTTTAAGCCCCATTTTTTTATTTTTGTGGTGTCATTTTATATTCATATTACATTACTTTTCATGTTCATATGATGAGAGACCCCCTCTTTCTCTCATCAATTCATTTTAAGTATGTTTAAGTGGTGCCGTTAGGGTGCCGAATTTTTGTAAGGGATTCTTTCACCCTCCTCTTTTAAGGCATGACTTTATTTATGTTGTGTATTCTATTTTCTATCTCTTTATGTTGATGGTATGTTCTTATATGTTCTTATTACTGTCCATTTTATGTCCAGATGATGAGAGACCATTTCTTCTCTCATCAATTTTTTTTCTGAATTTTTAAATGACGTCGTTAGGCTGCCGAATTTCTCGTAAAAGGAATCACATCTTCTCTTTTCTGCCATATTTTCCTTTCCATGTGGTATGGAATTCAAATACCCATACCATGATCTTATTCAGTACCCATACTGTATTATGAATTATTTATGAGTGTTTGACCCTTGTCCCCTGTCTTTTCAATGTTTTCTAAAACCCTGTAACATAGCCGTTATGCTGAAGAATTTTCATCTCAAAATGCCCCTCTATTTTTTCTCAAATTATTTTATTTTATTAAGTGAATACTCAAAGATATTTCTTCTACAGGTTTATTCACATATATATCAAAATTTTCTATTTTAATTTTGGGATTTACATACATGAAAGCCACTTTCCTTTTTTGTGGGTTTAAAGTGACAAAAAGATCTTGTCTTTAAATCAGTTTTTAAAACATTATGATTATGAAATGAAACAAATTTATTTTATTTATATGGGATATTTATGAAATTTTTGTTGATGATATATTTGGATCACATGATAATAATGAAAAATTTAAGGGTGCACCCTGATAGCACTCCAATTCATTGGGTAATGGTGTAGCCACTAGAGATTACAATTTTAACGATTCCTTGGGGACTAACCTTGGTAATTTCAAATGACACCTTGGGGATAGACCTTGGTGATATGTTCAAGATTGTATAAGTTAACTGTTTTAGCCAAATCATCAAGTTATGTTTCATGTTATTTTATCTATGATATTCCAATACTTCCATTGCTCATGTATTTATGTTTTTAATCAAGTTATTATTGATATCACAAGTAAAATGTTTCCTTGTTTACCCTTACTGGGCCTTCTGCTCACCCTTACATTGATGTATGTCTCCAGGATATGAGACACAAAATTTGAATGTAGGATGAAAATTTGATGAATCCTTTCAAGTGGATTAGAAGAATGTTTTATGTTGTTTTCATGTTTTAAGTTCCTAGTTTCCAAGACACTAAACCCTAAAGATCCACGGTTTTGTATATAGTAATGAAATTTTATGTTTTAAAAAGGTGGGATGTTATATTTGGGATTCTTGATATTTTATATGAATGACTGAATTTAATAGGGCTATGAGAACCTGGTGTAGTTAGACCATAGGGGGAATTGACATTTAGTTCTTCCTCCGAGTGTCTATTACATTTCATGCTACAAGACCACAGGGGGGATTGATGGTGAGTGCTCCCTCAGTGTGTCTATAGTTTATGTTACCAGACTATAGGGGGAATTAAAATCGAGTTCTTACATAGAGATAGTATAGTTAATTTGAAAAGAGCATAGGGGGAATTGACAGCGAGTGCTACCTCAGAGTGTCTTTGCCTTTTAATTTCATTACTTGGCCCTAGGGGTTAGATTGTGTAAGCTACCGAGAGGGTTAATATAAATATTGAATGATTTTGATGCTTCTTCTTAGCCAAAGCCCAAACATCGGTCCTATTATCTAGTCTTCTGATATACCTATTTGCGATACTTACTTGATTAAATGTTGAACATTAAATGGTAATTAATGTAAATGGAAACGGTAGGATTGGTTACTTTTATCTACTCCTAGTTTCTTTTATAAATTTACATTTTCACTTTCTATATATTCTCAATGATAGATAGGAACATATCTTATGGGGGTTTCCTACCTTGATTCGTCTCACACCCAGTTTGGGTATTGATTTTGTACCCAATTAGATTATATGGTTGTAGGTGTAGATAAGGGCAAGCATCCATCTTCGTCAAGTACTTGATTATTGTAGAACTGAAGAGTATGGGACCAAGCTAATGCTTTTGATTCTATTGGAGTCTATTTGTTTCTTTTTTTAATTTTTTTAGAACTATATTTCCCTTATTTTAACTTGTTTGGATATTTTTAGACATATATGACATGCATCATTTATATATGAGATAAAATTATTATTTTTACATTTAGTCATTTGTTGTTTACTTATTGTATGGTATTATTACTTCTTCTACTATTTATTATTTGTTATTCCACTATTCATACTTTCCCAATGAGGGAATAGTTTCCCCACTATCGCACCCAAGGACCTCGCTACTAGTCGTAATCCTCTTACATTCGGGTAAATGTGCTTGAGGCTATGTGACCAATCGTGTATGAGGAACCTTTGGGCCTCACCCAAAACCAGGACGTTACAAAGTGGTATCATAGGGTATTCATTTCTTCATTGTCTTACTATTTGGAGCCTATATACAAGATGGGAAGGAATATATAGTTGGTAATAAGTTGTACTTGGGAGTAGCTAACCCGTGTATAGAGAAAATCCATGTGACCTTGAATATTGCTATTTTTCTAGTTTTTCAATTATTACAGCAAATTTGATTTTACCATTGGGTGACACACTTGATTATGATGTTATTGTTTATATCAATGAGGTTTTATTTATGTTGAAACCCTATGAGATGAGGGTATTCCATGTCAATCATCACATTGTAACTTTCTAGAGATAACATGTCATGCATTCTTGTCATTACATTTAGTGTGCAATATCGATTGCATGCTGTTGTGATAGATGATGAGTTATATATGCATGTTATTTTGATAGATGATGTGATATAATACCTACTATTTTGATTGGGTATTGAAAAATCTAATTTTTCATTTGAATGGGAACCAAACTTTGGTCCCTGAGGTGTTATGATCCCTCATGGATCGTAATTTGGTGGATCATGTGGTTGATTTCCCTATTTTAATTTGTGACATACATGAATATGATGCCAATCTTTGATTAACAGGGAGTATGGTCCCTCACATATCAGAATTTGGAAACATAATTCTAGTTTTAGTGTTTTTACAGGGTTCAAGAGTAGTTTCTGAGGCTTACTGTTTGAAAAAACCTAGAATACATAGTGTGTGATGATGAATGCACACCATGTGTTCTTTTATTCTGAAAGAAACAACATTCCATAAGTACACGTCATGTACCCTATGTTCACACCGTGTAATATTTTAACTGTGTGATTGACATTGTGATCATATACATGAGGTTGGGAAATATTTAGTGGAACACACCGTTTAACGGACGCACACACTGTTTCGTAAAGACAGTGAATCAGGCCGTGTGACTAACGGCACGAGTCAGTGAAATCCTTCTAGTACACGTCGTGTATAGCATATTCATTCCATGTAGTTTTGTTCTAAGAGAACTGTGTAGTTTGTGCAGTGTAGGAGTACTTGGGATGGAGGTAACATTCATCTACACACTATGTATCTAGGAGAACACACTGTGTCTTTGTGTCTTACACTAACCTAGTTGGGAAGAGGTACATGACATGTTAAAAACCTAATGGAACATGCCGTGTAAGGGTTATACATGCAGTGTACCCCTGTTCAGTGAAGTTGTTTTGGTTTATTCCCTTACTCCTTTAAAGAACATATATGTTTCATTCCATGATACTCTTTAACTAAGATGTGCGCTTGAACTTTCAGATTCATATCATTGAGACATCCTCCAGTTGTACGCCAAGTTCTGGGCGATGATCACACACCAGAAACAGTAGACCAAAGACTACTAGAAGACCGTCACATTTTTTCCTTAATGGAAATTGACGTCATTCCAGATATAAGTGCTGATTCATAGTTCCCAGAATACATCATTATGATGATGTAGGAATTCTAGGGAGCATTGCATCATGCCCCATCTATGGCAGAGTTGATGCCGATTTTTCACCAGCAGCATCCTCCCACTTTCTCTAGGGATGGAGGACCTAAGGATACAGAGTCATTGTTAGAAGACATGTTGTCTTTCTTCGATCATCTTGAGACACATATTGAGAGGAGGGTGAAGCTCGTAACCTACATGCTTTGGGATTCCTCCACGATATGGTGGGATGTGGTATCACGGGTGGGACACCAACACGTTATGGATGGGGATGAGTTCCAGTGGAACTTCTATGACTACTTTGACCCAATCACCTTGAGGGCTGAACAAACCCAAGATTTCATGATTTTGGAGTAGGATACTCTCTTAGTCATGGAGTATTCTTCTTTCATCACAAAGCTGCAAAGATTCACACCAATTCTAGGGGTGATTAGTTATTTCTGGAGAGAAATTTTGAAAATGTTATCAGAAATGACACCTAGTCTCAAGTGAACATCTTTTGGTTGAATTATATATCTTATATATTCAACTAGGTGCTGATCAATGAGCACAAAATTAGGGATTCTAGAGCTATGGGAAAGGCGGTTCAACATCGAATGTTGGTACACTTCTGACTGATAGTAGGAAGAATTGTAGAGAGTCCATGCATGGAGATCCGACTAGACGGGATTTTCTATCAGGTAGCCAGGTGGTGTGATACCATTGTGGGAAGGGTGGATAGAAGAAACCTAAGTTCCTGACAGTCCCAGTTGAGTTCTGATCTTGTGGCAATATGGGAAATCTTTAGCATTTCTGAAATTCCATACTTCCAGCAGCTAGTGAGGGAGGATCTATTTTGACTCCACATATTAGATCAGGACTACCAATCCAACATCATACTGGGGGCTGGAGTTCTTTAGGCCATTCATGTTGTGGTGGTGGTCATGGCCATAGTGGTTAGTCAGAGGGTTTTCAACAACCACCGGGTGGATCAACTTCGGAATCTCAGACAACTTCACAGGGCCACGACGCCGGTTATGCTTTTGCGCTATAGCATATCCAACAAGAGGAGGATCCCAAATCCTCTATGGTTAGAGGTACGATTTTGGATGCCTTAGTTTTAGATTCTAATCTTTTCGATACAGGGGTTTCTGATTGCTTTATATCTACGTCTTTTATAGAGAGCCCTGGGCTATGTATATTTAATTATACTGATATCATGATGATAGAAACTCAGTTGGGGATTAGGACCACTAGTGTACACTAGTGGAAGGGGTTCCCTCTTGAGGTTGGTGAGTGTCACTTCTTATGGGGCCTTTATTTTTTCAGGTTGGGGACAAACACTAATTTATTATTAAAGCAATGAAAACAACTCTTTAACTAGGTAGATGGAGACCCATTACTTAGCCCGAAGGCACAGTGGGCATTTATCCAATTACATGGACCGTAGGACCATTTTTTTGGGAAAAAGGCCCATTCTGGGAATAATAATGCTACAGTACCACACTGTTATAGTACCACCCATTACTCGCCACTGCTATAGTTCCCTACCACCACTAGAATGACCTGCCGCCGCTATAATGATCGCAATTTCTACAGTACCGCCACTTCTACAGTACTGCTATAGTGCATATGCCCAATGGGTTTTGAACCCCCATTTTTCAAAAAGAATTAATTATTTATTGCCATTAATCTAATCCCCAACTACAATTATGATACCCTTATGTCATAGATATGATAGGCTATGACATCAGTATCATAATGGACTAGTCAGTTTCCTTCAAAGTTGTTATTGATTACTATCGCCATAGGGTGAGTTTCATGTCATAAGAGGGTGGATTGATTATACATAAGAGAGAATGAGATGCCTAGGAGAGCAGACCCGGACCTGATCATCATAGGTTGAGAGGTGATATATCCGAAATTTCTAGTATGTATCTGGATGACCAGGGGACTTTTGAGATGAACTTTACTCCTGTGTTTGATCGTTTCAGGGATGTCTTTCCACGTGAATTTTTTGGTTTTCCTCTGGAGCGAGATATAGAATTTTATATTGAACCTATTCTAGGGACAAAACTAATGTCCATTCTTCCATATGGATAGCTACACCAGATTTTGATGAGCTCATGATGCAGTTGGAGTAGTTATAGGAAAAGGGTTTCATTCGACCTGGTAATTCTCCTTGGGGTTTAACTAACCTGTTTGAAAAGAAGGAAAATGGTACCCTCATACATTGTGTGGATTATCATAACATTATCTAGTTGACTATTACGAATTGATATCCCTTATCATGGATTGATGATCTATTTGACCAACTTCAATAATCCCAAGTGTTCTCAAAGATTGACTTGAGATTCCGTTATCATTATTTTCACATTATACCATCAGATATACCTATTACAGACTTTCGGGGAAGATATGGTCTATATGAGTATGTGGTTATACTATTCGGTCTCACGAATGCACTTGCAGTATTTACGGCACTGATGAATCGAGTGTTCCATCCATACTTGGACTCCTCTCTGGTGGTTTTCATGGATGTTATATTGGTGTAATATCACACATGAAACAACCATACTATCCATCTTGATATTGTATTTAGTACACATAGAGAGCATCAGTTATATGCTAAGCTCTCAAAATTCCACTTTTGGTGGGACCAAATTCACATCATGGGTCATTTTATCTCAGAGAAAAGAGTATTGGTAGACCTAGAGAAAGTGAGAGCAGTAGTTTTCTAGGAGAGCTGAAGAATTCCTTTGAGGTATAGAATTTCTGGGGCCGGATGGTTATTACAGATGCTATATACATGACTTTTAATGCTTAGGAGTGCCTCTGAAGGGCCTGACTAAGAAGGTTGAGTATTTCTTGTGGTCAGATTCTTATGAGTAAGCCTTTCAGGAGAAAAAGGGAAGATTGACTTCAGCACCAATACTAGTTTTCTCAAAGACCGTCAAGAGTTATACTGTTTACTATGATTCAATGAGTATTAGGATGGGGTAATTTCTTATTCAGGAGGAAGGTGTCGTTACAAAAAGGTCTCTCCAGTTGAGGCTTCATGAGAAGGATTCCCCGACACGGTATCTCGAGTTGGCTGAAGTTGTTCAGGCCTTGCGTTGTTTGGGACATTACCTTATGGGAGAGCATTTTGTGGTGCACAATGACCACAAAATTCTAAAGTATATATTCACCTAATGTGACCTAAATTTGATACAGCAAAGGTGGGATGAGTACCTTCCCTCTTTTGACTTTGAGCTTTCCTATATGCCTGGGAAAGGCAATGGGGTAGCTAATGGGTTGAGCATGAGGACTTAGATACAGGAAATTCAGGAGCACATTAGTAAGTGCTTATGCCTTTGTTCTCTAAGATACATTTGGAGGTATGTGATAGACATGGGTAGCCATTTCTTTCTTATGTATCTATTACTTATACCCTTTCAGGATTGGGTGAGAATGAGACAACTATCAAATTTCGAAGGCCTGGTCCCCTAGGCGAGTGTGTCAAGGGAGGACCCAACTCCTGGATAGACCGTAGGTGAGGATGATGTTTTGATATTTCATGGATTTTTATATATTTTAGTAGAAATATACGAGGAGATAATGTGGTGTATTCATTCTTCATCTTGGGGTGTTCATCATGGTGTTACCAAGATGTAATGATATTTACACTGATTATTGGTGGATATGTACGCAGAGTGACGTAGCTGGTTTTTTTATGAGATATTACACCTATCAGTAGGTAAAGGAAGAGAATTAGTGACCATACAAGCTTTTATAGCAGTTACCCATTATTGAGTGGAAGTGGAATGATGTTGTGATGGATTTCGTGACAGGTTTACTGAGGTCGCCTTGAGGTAATGATGTAGTCTAGGTTGTCATTGACATAATCACAAAGGTGAACACTTTTTACTTATCAAGGAGACATTCAATGATCATGAGAATAGAAGTTTGTAAATTAGAGTGATTGTATGTTTTGATGGTGTTCCACACTCTATAGTTTTAGATAGGGATTCCCACATTACTTTATATTTCTAGAAAGGGATATAGAAGGCTTTGGGAACACACGTAATTCTGAGCACAACATACCATCCCTAGACATATGGCCAATTAGAGTGAAAGATTTAGGTGTGGGAGGACATATATCAAGCAGGCGTACTAGATTTTGGAGGTTCTTCATAGAAGAACATACCTCTGGTAGAGTTTTCTTACCATAATAGTTTTCAAGAAACCATTCAGATGAAACCTTATGAGGCTTTGTAGGTAGAAAATGGAGATCAACCCTATGTTTTCTGGAGGCAGGAGATGTAGTTATGTCGGGACCTCATCTTTTAAAAGAGACCATTGGGAATGTGGAGTTGATTTGGAAGAGGATGGATACTACACAGTCACGGTGGAAGTCTTAAGATGATTTACGAAGATGACCTTTGGTGTTTGCAGTCGGAGATGAGAGTTTCCTATATGTAACACCGAGGTTGGGACATATAAGGATTAGTAGGTAGGTAATTCATTCACATAGATAAGTTGGGATATTTGTGGTTTTGGAGATATTTGTGTCGGATTCCTATTAGATGCAGCTACCTTAGAGGTATCAGTCTATGCACGACGTCTTCCACGTTTCTCATCTACAATGTTACTTCTCAAATCTGTCTTAGGTTTTCAACCCAAAGAGATTGATTAGAGGTTGATGACGAGGAGAATCCTATCCATATTTTTGAGTGTTGTGTGAAGGTCTTACATGGACGATATGTTCCTCTAGTACGTGTGTTGTGGTAGCACAACCAAATGCTGGATGAGACTTGGGAGAGGGAGGCCGATGTGTGGTCGTAGTGGCTGGAGATATTTGAGGATTCTTCTTTGCCACCTTGTTAGGGAAATTTAGGGACATATATATATTTAAAGAGAGAATTTTGAAAAATCCTGGATCTTTATTTCAGGTATGGATCTTGATTTCAGGTGGTTCTGAGAAAAAGGGGAGAATATGGAAAATTTATAAGTACATGTCGTTTACTTTGGAGTACACTTCGTGTACCCTATTACCACATACAGTCGTGTCTTTGGTGTGTAACTTCCAAGACATGGTCGTGTGGGGTGATGTGGAAGACCTCTAATGTCAGGGGATGGTTGAGGCAAAAACATGGTGTGTTCATTAATAGTATATGCCATGTAATTTTCATTTTTATTTGTTTAATCAGACCGGGGTAATGTCTAATCCACATACTCATCTTCTTCTAGCCTTGTTTCATCCAGGAGTGACGGAGAGTGAAGAATCTTCTCTGAGCCAACGTTTCTCCATCCAAGGACTGATTTGATCTCCAATGGGATCATTGTAATCCCACCGGTGAGTCCTTCCTTCTTCTTGAATCCCACATCCATATTTCTCCTCTCTCTCGATTTATTCAATGTTGAATGTTTCTGAAGTTTTTGTAGATCTACGTCATTCTAGGATGATTCAATGGTTAATGGCTGAGAGTGTTCTTTTTACTACATCAAGGTAGGTGGTTTTTTTCCTTTCGGTGTTTGTGTTTGAGTTATATATTCCTATGTGCCGATTACTAGTCATTCGTGTATTTCGTGTAAAGGATTTGAACCCTGTTATCATATTCCTTGGTTTGATAGATAAATTATGGTTTTTTGTTGATATATAATGATAAATTAAATGTTTAGGGGATAACCCTTGGGTGTGTTTCCTTGTTTAAATGTTTATGGACATTTGGTCCATGTTGCCTATGAGGCAGACCTTGTTTCCTTTCCTTGCTTGAGGGGATGGAAGTGATTGCATTTTTATGCCTATTAAATAATTGTGATGTGAATTTCAATTTTTTATCCATGTATTACTTGAGATTAATTTGAGATGCTTGATATCTTATATTCACAATTGAATTGCATAGGGATGTGAGAACCAGGTGTAGTTAGACCACAAGGGGGAATTGATGTTGAGTGCTTCCTCAGAGTGTCTATTATATTTCACACTACGAGACCAATGGGGGGATTGGCAGTGAGTTCTCCCTCAGAGTGTATATAGATTACATTACAAGACCATAGGGGGTAATTGATGTTGAGTTCTTCCATTGAAAGTCTGTAGTTATTGTGGAAAGACCATATGGGGAATTCACGGTGAGTGCTTCCTCAAACTGTCTTTGCCGTTTTATTGCATTACTTGTCCATAGGGGTTAGACAGTGTGAGCTACCCAAAGTGTTAAAATAAATATTGAATGCTTGTGATGTGTATTCCAAGAAAAAGAATAATCTAGGGTTCATTCCTATTAGGTAATCTTCTGAGATACCTATTTGTGATACTTACCTGATTAAATGTTGAACATTAAATGATAATGAATGTAAATGGAAACTGTAGGATTGGTTACTTTTGAATGCTCTTAGTTTCCTTGCTGCATTTACATTTTCACCTTATATACATACTGACTAACAGGTAAGAATAGATATTGTAGTGGTTTCCTACTGGGATTCGTGTCACACTCTATTTGGGTGATGCTTTTGGACCAAAACAGATTATATGGTTGCAGGTGTAGATAAGGTAAAGCACCCTTCTTCCTCATGTAATTGATTTCTATGGAGATTGAGATAAAAGGACCAAGATGAGGCTTGAAATATTTCTAGAGTTTATCTGATTCTTTTGTACTTTGGTTTAGTATTTTATTTCCCACATTGTGACTTATTTGGCTATTTTCCTTGTCATTTGTGACATGCATCATTTATATATGTGCTTTAGTTATTTATTTAGTTTCAGTCTTCCATTATTTACTTATTGTATAATAGTATTGCTTCATCTATTGTTTAGTATTTGTTATTCCACTATGAATACATTGCTAATGAGGGAATAGTTTCCCCACTATCACACTAAAGGCCCTCGATGCTAGTTGGAAAACTCTGGAGTTCGAGGAAATGCGCTTGAGGCCATGTGACAAACCGGATATAGAGAATCTTTGGGCGGTAACCATAACATGGACGTTACAATAATAAAATAATATATGGTATTATATATAATAATATTTTTCTTTGGTAGATTTTTAATGAGATTATATTTATTTTACATGAGTTTTTAACGTGTACGAAAAATATAAAGACTTATGGTATGTGGTTTCTTATATCGATTTTATTATTGTAAGACTTATGCCTTATTCACCACACATTTCTTTTGTGTCGTGTATATACAAACCATGAATATATTACATGATTATTATAATTATATTTATGGGTATTTATTTATCTACTGTATGATCTTACTTTCATGGGATTTAGGGTTCAATATTTACCAAATTTGTAAAGTAATTTTGTCTCAATTTTCCATCTTGGAGTTAAAGGCATGGTTATGCATCTATATTTTTCTATGGGGTGTATTTAGTGCCATTTGACATGTTATATCATGAAATTCCATTATTTATAGATATTAAATATTTTAATTTATGTTATTCTTTCACGGGGAGTATGATTGAATGTTACCAATGTGGTACCAATTTATTTCTACAATCTAATCATTTATTGGGATTGTCTATGATTATTCTAATGTTGAAGAAATATTATGATTCATATCTCAAAAATTCTCATTATGTTTTTTCTCCTTTGGTTATTCATGATATCTTCAATTAATGGTATTATGTTTCCACTCTTTGTTACTTAATATAATCTAGAATTTTTTTTAAGAAAATATGACTTTGTTTCTATTTTTGGACAAAAATCTATTTTCCTCAAAAATAATGTTTTCTAAACTTTTTTCATGAATTTTCAAATATTATATAATGTTTTTTTAAATTTTTTTACCTATTCATTAATTTTTCAAAAAAATGGTTTTTAAAAAGGGATCTTCTTGTCATTTTATATTAGATCCACTTTTCTAAACTTTTTATGGTGAAAAAGGAATGTTTAGCATGTACGAGTTTATCTTCTATTATAAACAACCTTTAATTGGAGCTTTATTTTCAAAATAACATGAATAATATTTTTTTAAGAAAAGTTTCCCTAATATTCTGGATATTCATTGTTTTTAAAGTGGGTATCAAAGAAATTTTTTTTCAAACCATATTTAAGATTCTTTTATATGTTTTCACAAAAAAAGGGTTTCAAATTGTTTTTTAGAATATTTTATCTGTTTTAAAGGAAAAAGTCTTAAAAATGTTTTCATGTTATTTTATATGTTTTCATGTATTTTTTTCAAAATTATTTCAATCTTCATTTATAAGTTTTCATGGAAAATAGTTTTCAAAAGGATTTTAAGCTTCTTTTATATGTTTTCATTAATTTAGTATTTCAAAATTTTATCATGATTATTTTATAAGTTTATAAGGAAACAGTTTTCAGAATTAATTCAAATTTATTTTATAAGATTTCAAGGAAAAAGGTTTTAAAGATGTTTTTAATCTTCATTTATATGTTTTCAAAGAAAACGTTTTCCAAAATATATTCAATTTTCTTTTATAAGTTTTCAAGGAAAAGGGTTTTCAAAATGTTTTCATGCTTTGTTTATAAGATTTGAATGTTATTTTTAAAAAATTGTTTACTAAATTTTTTATCTTTTAAAAATTATTTTTTAAGGTATAAAAAATATTTTTCTTAAGAAATTAGTTTAATATATTTATACAAATTTATATTCCATCCAAGACAAATTTTTTGGCATTACTCAAACCTTATTAGGGATATGATCCAATGGTTCCATTAGTAGAAATTATATAAATGGTGTGTGATTTGATGGAATGATGTTTATGAAACACATTTCTATTTCATGGGTTATATGCTTATGAAACCCATTTCTCTTTCAGGGGATATTTGTTTAAGCAATCTGTTTCACTTTCATGTGTCATATGCTTTTGAAACCATTTATTTTTTTAGGATATTATTTGATGAAAAGAATATTAATCTTATCTCTATTATGTAGTTTGTGGTATTATTTCATGTTTATCATACAAATTTCATTTCATGGGTTATGATATGATGATTTTTTATAACCTAATGTCACAAATATTAGCGATTTCATTATGAAATTGGTGGGAACTAGAGATCCGTACAATTAATTGTGTAAGGATTTATATCTCATGAGATATACATGGATGTAATGGGTAGTAAACTCTTTTATGTATAGTAATTTTCCACTAAGATGAACTTTTCAGTGAACCTGAACTATTAATATGGTTATGGGAGTAAACCATGACTACTAAGATGGCTAGGGGAGTAAACGCATTCCACTAAGAAGGCTATAGAATTAATCCTTGACTACCATGATTTTTTTTATATTCTTATATATCTTTCAAAAATTCTATGTTTTATTCCAATGTTATGCTCTCAGGGATTATTATTTTAATTATCATAAGATTAATGACTTATAAACTACCAGTATTAATAACACGACTCATGTATATGATATTTGAATTGCTGAGTATGATATTAAAATGTTATTCTTATGTTATCGTACCCTTATTCTAATATTATTATCAAATATATCCTTTATTTACCCTTACTGAACATATGATCCCACCATTTCATATTTTTCCTTTCCCCTAGTTGTAAAAAATGGTTTACTGTGGAATTACTAAAGGGGATGATATTTTTGGTAAACACTGAAGATCTTCCACTAAGTTAGAATATTTTGTTTCATATTTACAAATACCATAAATTAGTATGGTCCTTAGTAATGTAATTATATAATGTGATGAATACTCATCTAAATGGACTTCATATATCCATGTATGCAAATCATGGGTCTCTACATTTGGTATCAAAAGAATGGTTTAGTCAACCTTTAGAAACTAGGATAATAAAACAATAATGTGACCGCTAGGGATATTTCTATGAATATGGATAGGGATGTATCAATGTATGAGCCTATGGGTTCTTAGATTATAAATAAGGTGTCATAATTTAGATATCTTATATGTGTGTTATCATGATTATGTTGTTTTTCTACGAATATGAGTGTTTTTCATACTATGATTTCTAGTTTTAGACAATGATGAGAACCAAAATGAACTAGGTTAATGTTGAATATGATGTAAAATATTATAATGATCATTCAAATGGGATGATCACCAATGTAAAGGATGTTGTGATCATACCTAATTAGTTTTAATAGAACTTGATTAACAATTTTTACAATAACAACTCTCAATCTCACCAAAGAAGAGAAGGAAGGATTTCATTGAGAGTCTGGGAAATGGAGGCCATGGAAGAAAGATTATTTACTTTCCGTTGAGTTTGTAATTTCGAAGGAATAACCCAAGTGAGTGTCTTATAAGAACAAGAATTTATTCTGACTATAGAAAATCCTGATTAAGTTCAGGTATATTCAAAGTAAAAATAAAGAGTTTGGTTAAAAAAATAGATGGGAATATTGGCCTCCCTAAGAAAACGTCGATGTTTAAATGATTTAACTATGGAATAAATGGTCATTATAAAAATTAATGTTCTATGTGGGAAGCTAAAGAAGATAATAATTAAGGTGGTATGAGTAATGGTTATATTAATGATGATGATGAGACTACAAGTTAAATTTGAATGGAAATAAGTATTATGTACTAGGATGAGCTAAAATTGTTTATGTATTAAGGATGAATTAGAATAATTGATGATTTTATGTATTGGGATTCAAGAATTATGTTACATAAACGGTGGAATATATAATTATTATTCAGTTTAGATTTTTTTCTCTAAGGATATACAATAATATGTTCAATGGTTTTGAAGGACTAAAAATGTGATTTAATGGAAAATTGTCATTTTTACTGAGGGAAGATTACCCTTAATGTGTTCCTGATGATGAGATAATGATGTTTTGATAAAGATATATAGGATATGAATAAGTAAATTAGATGGTACTCATTACCTTATAACTGATAAATGATTTTCTAACAAATTATTTTGTGACATAATTGATGGAGTTGTATTCAATTTTTTATTTAAGGAATATATCAAATAAACTTTGAAATAAGAATAAAATTCATATACTCATTAAGGATATATGGTAATTAACATCTTTCAAGATAATATAAGACGGTGGTATTCACATATTTTATATGAAAAAAATATGATCTACTCTATGATATACAATGGATCAATACCAAAATGTTTTTTAGAAGATTAGTGAACTTATGTTTTGGACATTCATAATTCAGAAGGGTTATATGGTTAATCATTTATATAATAGTTTATGTTAAACTTTGGATGAGGTTTTAGAGATTCAATTTTTATCTCTCTATATAAGGATTTATACATATTGGATAACCTGGTTTAACCTTTATGTTGTGATGCTAACCAAATCCAAATAGAATGAATTATTATTCTACCTCATGATCTATTATTACTTTACGAACGAAAAATTCACTTTCATTTCATGGAGTAATAGTTGAAGTCAAAATTGAGAAAATAACAAACAAAGGGTGAGATTGTACATATGTAAAGAAATGACTTTAATTAAGTATATTTACTTTTGTTATCAGGTAATAAAATAATCCCTATAATCAAGGAAACAGATAGTAAAAAATATTTACCATAATACCTTCATTTCTATTGATCCAATGGTTTTATAAATCACCAAAAATAAATGGTTTTGTAGCCCTTAATATTCCATGTATCATTCACTTTTTGGTGATCAATTGTATTTAACAATCACAATCATTATTTACCCTTTTTCATCCATGTCCAATATTAACTGCCAACTTATTTTCTCCTATATGGAAGCCTAGTTATGAGATACATTGGGTAACATTTATGACTCCAACTTTCCCTTTTAAAGAAAATTTTAGTATTCAATTTTATTATGTGGGATTATAATAAAGTAACATTAATGTATTAATCCTTTGATTAAATAGAAGAATTTCAAGTGGAAAATTCATCTTAAGGTGGTAGAATGTAAAGCCCTAAGATTTTGTAAAATATATTTTTTAAATTAATATAATCCTATTCATATTTTTTTTATTTCACAAAACACCAAATATAACTTCTATTTTATGAATGCCCTATGTTTTCTTGGAATTGAATGCAGTAATAAGTTAATCTAGCATTAAATTACATAATTTGATTATCTTTTGGTACATACAAAACTATATTTGGATTGTGTTACAAAAAATTCCTAGTTCCATCAATGTCTTGTGTTACACGCAAGGTTGAATTTAACCGAACTACAATATACTATTAGTAATATTATCAAAATAGTATTACTGTTTCCAACAATCTATTGGAATGAATGTTTTGAATAATATTAACTAAATATTGGAAATTTGATTTATAAACATTTATATAATTAATCCTATAGTTATTAATTATTTATATATGAATATCAGAACAATTTGAAAATAAAGAAATTAATTTTCTAGGAAAATAATATTCTATGTACTAATAGATTTTTTCTCAATAAATTAGAAACCCATTTTTTATGAAATTTCTCAATAAAATTTATATATTATAAATTCAATCAATATTTTTGATACTCATACAATAGATTTGATAGTTTTAAGATAAGAATAAATCTAATTATTTGAACAAAATAATGTATTTTTAAGGTTATTTTTCACCTTTTAATGGATAAACCATTTTAAATATAACATATGACAATTTTATAATTTTTTTGTAAATATTAAACTGAATTTTTTAAATTGTAATATCAATGTTTAGTTTGGGAGAATTTGTGATACTTTTTTCAGAAATTTCATTTTTTATGAATTTTGACAAATATTGAACTTTAATTAAAAAATGCTTCTTCATATAATTTATTTATATAGTTAAATTATATTTTATGTTGTTTTTAAAGTATAATTAGATCCATTAATCCAATTTATATTGTTATAACTAATTTTACATTGAAATTGGATATAAAAAAAGATCAATCATTTGGACTTTTTTTCTTTAAAAACTCATCCTCTCATGTTTTCTACGGTATTAATTTTAAATTAATTTCTATTACATATGTAAAAAGAATTTGTGAAAATAAATTAAATATTTTTAATTAGAAAAATTTATAATATCTAATAATAAAAACTTATTTTTGGACCCAAAATATTTGTGAATGTAATTTAATTTAATTAGAGTGGCTATGGTAAAAACAAGTTTACTTTGTGGTTAACCATTAACTTATGGGTCCAAATACCCTATACATATGTAAAAAGTCTATTGGATTTTCATATTTAGACCATATAATGAATTATATCTATAACATAAATATACATGAGGCACATGATGTAAGGGAGACCTGTAAATAGTGTTTACCTTTTTATAATTACAAGAATATCCCTCCTCTACAACTATAAAAGTGAACTAACCCCCACTTAGTCACCCCTATAATGAAACATTATATCACAAAAAACATAAAAACACGTGATCTTAAATTACCTATATTCATATTATAAGATCCCATTTGGGATGAAATATATCCAAGGAAGCCCATGGGTGAAAACCAAAAGGATTTTCTCAATGAAGAGGAAACATCTTTCAATAAGTAATTTTATTTTATTTTATTCTTCCCCAACTGAATTATTCTTATTAAATTATTATATAATAACTTCAGTATAATAAATATACTGATATATTTTTATTTAAAAGTTTATATATACACTCACACAATTCCATCAAATCGAATATTCAATCAATAATCTTGTGTACGACAGACTACCACCTTAAGAACTGATGTCACTCATTCTTTATTTGATAACATTAATGTTTAGAAATAATTATGGAATTTATATTTTAATATGATATATATGATACTAATTATTTATTTTTTTCACCTATAAATATTATATAAAAAATACCTTCGTGCTTTCTATTTTCTTTAAATATGATAACCTCGTGCTTTCTAATTAAGAAATTGTGTAATTGTATAGTGATGAGAAGAAACTACATGTTTTGTGATGAAAAATCCAAAAAATATCTAAATTCACCATCATAGGTATCCTTAAAATTTCATTATTGAATTAACAAAAAAATGAAAAATGGAAGACACAGAAAATGGTTAAAACTATACCTGATAGAAAGCTAATTTGGTTTTATAATAAATTTATGGGACAGAAGAAACATTGACTACAACAGCCAGATAGATGAATGACCACAAGAGAATCTGCATCAACTATAATGGGAAAAGTATAAATGATCATAAAATATGCAATGTTAGATCTAGTGACTTTATTTATTTGTTAAGTATATTCCCATATCAATCTAAATTCTTGATTATAACTCCCTTAATGGATGGATCCTAACATATTAGAGGCATATCAGTGTATAGTAAATGGGGGAATCTAAAAGAGGTCATGAACTTTAACTCATCCCTTTCTCATCATCTTAATCCTACTATTTAAAAATGAAAATTTTTTTATATGGGTTTTTTGTTATTACCCATTAATCATTTATTATTTTTTTCACTATTTTGTATTCTCATCAAAATGATGTATGTATCTCACCATTGGTTATTGCTTATACTTAGGGCCATTAGAATCTATTCATAAGATCCACCTATATCTTTGGATTAAAATAGAAGGAATTTACCATGATATTAAATTTTATTATTTATAAATTTGGGGATTTTGGGATTACATATCGAAAATATAACACTCTGAAAGTTTATATTTAAAATAATTCCATGTGAGATTATGCATACCACACACAATACATATATTTAAAATGAATCACTAAATCATTTCAAAACACCACTCAATTTTAGTTTCATTTAAAAAATATTTTAAAAAACCTCTCTAATCATAAATTTCCACATACTCAATCCCCTTTAGTGACCATAAACCTCTCGTTTAATTCCCTTAAGATCAATCAAATGTAGGATATGAAAATATAAGGTATAAGTGTTAAATGATTTCATCTAAGATCATTTCTTCTTCTAACTCCTTGAAACCTATCATAATAATTCTTATATAATCCCAATCATTTTTATAATATACATGATTATAATTTTTTTATATAACTGACCATTTAAATCAAATTTTACTTCCATTGGAAAAAGAACACTTTCTCATGTGTACTTGTGGATGACCAACTCCATGAGGATATGTGTTTGATGTTTCATCCCGAGCTCATAAAACTAGTTAAAATGACGGTTCAAATAAATATATATGATATTTATAACATATTGATTATTTTATAAAGATAATATATTAATTCTCATTTTACCATTTTCATCCATTCCAAAACGATAACGTCACTCATGCACACGTGTGGACAACAACCTCTACGAAGTGACATGATTCGTTCTCATTACCATCTCACAAGGATGGAAATAAAGATGAAAAATATCAATACATATTATAATTATAAAAATATTATTATTATTTTGAATTAATATTGTATGTACTTTATTACTTTTTCATCTATTATAAAAATAAAAATCTCATTCAGGCATACTTACGAATAAACATATCAGTGAACCGATGTGCTTTATTTTTCATGAATGTCTTAAATAGATGGTTCTAAAAGTATATTAAATATAATAAAATTATAATTATAAATTTTTTAATATTTTGGATATGATTAAATAAATACACAGGGGAAAGGGCTGGAATTACCAAGTCAAAACATATATGTTTAATGGTATAGTTAAATCCTAATAGATGATTTCAACAAAGAATAATAAGTATTTGAATAAAATTATGTTATTAGTGAATGATTTATAAAATTTTAGATATAAATATGGTTTACATATATATGTATAATAATTCTTAATTTGTTATATAGTATGTTATTGCATGTTTGACTAATTGGAAGTCCAAGGTAAGATATTTCTCATCTCAATCTCCCTTCTTTGAGGCTTATGTTATTCTCACCACATGTTTTATTTTTTTTGGTGTATAAACATACATATAGATGTATTTTATCAATTTCATGCTAATTTAAGGGGATTAAAAATATATCTTAAGTTTTCCTATTCAAATTTTCTTTTGATCCAAAATTTACTAAATATTTAAGGTATTTAATTATAAAACGTTGTTTTTAAACTCTTTCTCACCACATCCTTATTATTTTAAATATTTCAAGAATTTTTTTGTTGATAATTCCGTGACTATTAAAGGAAAATTTAAACAACATTTTAATTTCATTATAATGGTTTAAATATTAATATTTGTAAATTTTACAATACAAGTTATTTTTTTCCTTTCTTAAAAAAAAGTGTGAAATTTCCATATAAAATGTATAAAAAGATTTTTTTTGAAATATATAGAATGAATCTGTTTTTCGATTTTCATGTTATCTAGTCATTAAGAATATGAATTTATAAATTTTCATGGTTTTTAAAACTAAGTATTCTTTCTAATTCTTATTGGAAATTTTTTTTTAGATTTTTCAAAGGAAAATTTCTTTTATCCTTATTTTTATTTGAAAACAAAATATTTTTCTAAATATTTATTAAATAGATTATTATAGTAGATTTTATGATGGAATTGAATAATTTTATGTGTTTTTATCATGATATGGTTCTTGTAAATTTTATACAATAATAGGTGAGGCCAATATAACCCTAGTAACGTGTGATCTTTATATATCTCTCCAATGAATTGGGTAATGTGGCATAGTTAACAAGAATTTTGTTTGTAATATCCCATGATTTTATAATATATGATTCACTTAAATAATATTGAGTTTGATATATTTCATCACATGCACTTTAAAAAGGTCACAATACAATATTAAACATAATAATATATAAACAATCCCTATTATAATATATAACATATCTATATATGATATAAAATATTAAAATCTTTTAAATTAGGAAATTTTTATGAAATAATATTAGAAAAACGTAATGTTTAAAAGGTTTTTTTAAATTGAAGTAGTTTATATTTATATTTCATATTTTCATTTAAAATTTTTATATATAATATTTAGAAAAATAGTTTTATAAAATAAAATTTATATTTGAATTTGGAATAATATAATTTACTTAATCACAATTTTCTGTCATTATATAAAAACATCAATTTTTAGGTGAAAAGTGGTCTTCACAAAATTTACAATTTTCATGAATTTATAAATATAAAACAATGAACTAGATGATTAGAAAACCATTTAAGTTATAATATATTAAATTAATTAATATCATTATGCTTCTTAAAATATTATTGGAACTTATTAAACACCTAACCAACATTTCTAGAACAAAAGAAAAAGGAAGCTTAAATAAGGAAAATAGTTTTATGTATTTTATTTTAATAAATTAATAATTTTTCAAATTTGGTTATGGATTGATTTAAAAATCACATAAACACCCTTTTATTAAAATTTAATCAATTTACAATAATAATTTCAACCTACACATAAATGTTAAACATAAAAACCTAATTATCTCAAGAACCCTTCTTTATCATTATGTGTATTTATAATAAAATTTAATTTTCAAAATAACAGTAATTTTAATTAATATAATTAATATCATATCTAACATTACTTTACTCAAGTTGATTGTTTATATTAACATTAATAAATAACATGTCAATTTATTAATATGGTTCAATCTAAAAGCTACCTTGGGAAAAGTACACATGGGTAAAGTGAAAAGTGAATATACAAATATATAAATCACTCAATGTTGTCACAAAATTTAGTTTATGGGATTATTTTAGTACATATCATGGACCAAAATCTATAAATTTATATTATTTTGGTATTTACACTTGAATTGTGTAAGTAAATAATTTATTAAGTGATTATTTTCAAAACCACCCTTTCCATCACTTATAAAAGGGTGCACTCCCACCCCTTTAAGGAATAAAATTTATTCTATTACCTATAAAACTTTTGTATATTTATTCCTAATAGGATTATATCCCATGAAACTTATCATTTTTTTATTTATTTAGCTTATGCCCTTTATTTCCAAGGATAATTCTATAGAATATCAATGTTCCTTCTCTGAGTATTACTCACCACTTAGATGTTTTTTTAATTTTACATTTCCTAATATTCCCTAACTTTGTTAATATAATTAATTAATTATCATATATATATTTTTAAATTTAATTAAATTACTTTAAAACCTACTATTCATTCATTTCATGACATCTTCTATGAAAAAACACACTCATCGATCATGTTTGTGTGTGGACTACTACTTCCACGAAATGATGCAGTTTATTTTTCATCACCACCTCTTATGTATGGTTTCAAGGATGATTTTTTATGAATAAATTATTTTTATTCACTTATAAAATTCATAAATGGTCATGTTTTTAAATTTTCCATCATTCAGTGCATTCTTTAAGAAAGGAGATCATTAATCATTCATATGTGCAAACTACCACCTCCATGAACAAGCTACCTAATTTCACTTACCACCTACCATGGATGATTCTAAAAGATTAATTATTAATATAATATTATGTTTGTAAAAATCTTTTAGTTATAGAATGATTATATTTTACATATATTCACTCTATTCATTCATTGGGAAATGGGTTCAATAATCATGTGTATGTGCGGAATGCCGCCTCCATGATTGACGAATTTCATTTGTCAAAACCCATCATAATTAATGGTTATCAAAATGGATTTGGATAAGATATATGAAATATATTACTTTTATTTTTTTTAAATATTTTTTTATCATTATGTAATAACTCTTTATTACCTATTCGATCATTACGACACACTTTTGTTTTTGACGGTTTACTGTTCACTTAAGATATGTAGTAATATTTATGTAGTGAATGATTAATTAATGTAATATAATATCAATTATTTGTTAGAATAAGTTATATAAAAGTTTTTAATATTTTTTTTGTTTAATAATATTAATTTCTAAACATGTCAATAATATATCATCTCCATTCATTAAAATCTGTCGAAATAAGTTTTTCTCAGGCTTCATCTTCAAGAATAATAAATACAAATCTCATGGGATGAAAGTAGAAAATTATAAATAATCAGGTAATATATATTATAGAACCATTGGTAATTTAATAAGGATAAAATTTATATAAAATATCTGGGATCAAAATTATTATTGCAAAGAATGTTCAAGAAACCTAAAAATGTTAACACACAATGTCAAAAATGAAAAATAATGTACCACTACATTAATAATAAATAATTTAAAATGATTTAAATATAAGTTTTATAGAGATTAATATGATTTTAAATAGTTTATTCATATATTTCGGTTGTTTTACAGTAATTTAGGGTGTGATCAACTATGTAGGGAAACAAGGTTAGGTATCTTTCTCTCAAACTCCTTTTATTGAGAAACAATTTACTTTATGGACCAATTTACTTTTATATGCTTTATATGTTTCCATTTTTTAATTTTATCATGAAATATAACATATTAATTGTATTTGAGTTTCATTTTTATGCTCTTTCTCATTCAATGGTTTCAGTTAAAATGATACTTTTGTATCGACTTATGTTTTTGTCCCTGAGTTGTGAATTTTATTCTTGAAATTGATTTTAAATGTTTCTTTTATAAAATAATTTACTTTTAAATATTTTTTATTTAATTTATATTTGAGGAAATTAATTACATTCTTTTAAATTTTCACTTTGGGGGATCACTTTCCCTATCAAAATGACACGCCGAAAGGAATGATCTGCAACCTAAGCACACGAGTCTTTTTTCTACCATATCTTTTTTTTACATAAAGAAATTATTTTCTGTAATGTTTTAATTTTCCATTATACTTATCTCCACCTATTATTAAGTAAATATGTTATAATCCTTTTTTATGATATGTGTATAAAAAAATGTTTTAATGGACCTGTAAATGTCTTTTGGGGGATTAGTTTTTGAAAATGAATCCTCTTAAATTAATGTTTTAAAATGTACCGAAATGTTCTATTAATAAATTATTTTAAAATTTGAATTTTCTAATACATTGAGTTCGTTAAAAACATAAAATTAAATAATTTAAATGTTGACGTACAGGTCATTTTCAACAAAAAAAGAATCACTTTTACACATTTTCATTTGAACATATTATTTTTCATCTTTTATCAATTTCTAAAAGACATAATCTTTACCCTTTATTGTTTTTTAAAATGGAAATTATCATTATCATGGATTAATAAAATATTACTTAAAAAAAATAAATGGACATGGTCAATTCGTATTTTAAAAAAATTCATTATGCTTCTAATAGTGTTCTCCATCTATTTCTTCTACTTGATTAAGGGTATTCTTAAAAAGATACCATCCACAATCTTCATATAGATGTATTATCAAATTTTTTTTTATATCTATGTTATGATCCATCAATTCTTTTTTGTTTCATAATAATCCACTTGAATTAAAAGGATTTACTTTCCATTATATTCCTCTATGAATGCCATATGTTCCATTACATTATTTAAGGGTGTTCACCTAGATTCCCAGTACATATATTGATTAGGGAAATTGTTAAATAAAATGTATGTATATTTCCTATATGGTGTAAATACTATATGAAAATTAAATTTATTTATGGTTATTTACCAAGAATAGTGTGTATAGTCTTTGGATACACATTGATTTCCCATTTCTTTTTCATGTCATGTTTTTTGATTAAATAATGAAGGCATCCTAACTAAATCATTTGAAAAGAGTATAAAAACCAGTTTATTTTATTCTGTTTTTAATGATATGTTTATTGAAACCATGTGGCACATATATGTAGGATTTTTATAATGTGTTGAGTGGTCAAAATATTATATATCCTTCCAACACATTGGGTAATGTATCTATCTCATGATACATCATGGTGTATGTGTTGTGATCTAGACAACTATGGTGCATTGGCGGTTTTCCAAGGAAAATATGTTATCTTAATGAGGTATGGAGGGTTTAATTATACTTATGATGTCATTTTTATATTTTCACCACATTCCTATGATGTCCCACTCTTATGTTATGATCATAGTTTAATACATGTACATATGATATCACCTCTTTATTCCATGATCTAATGCGTATGATTATCCTTATTATATCATGTTATGCCTCATGTCTCTCATGTTATACATTATTATTATGTTATCCCTTTCAAACCATTTGATACCACCCCTTCTTACATTTTTCTCTCATTGGTTTATGAAAAAAAGTGAAAAGTGTGTTAACAATATAATATTATAATGTATGAGTAATTTATAGATGCTTTTGAAGAATCATTATTGATTTATTAGCTTCTTATATTGTTGAAAAATGTATCCACTAGATGGGAATACTTGAAATTTATTCATTGTTTATTTTTTTTTTAATTTTCCTAAATTCTAAACTAACAGGTTTTTAGATTTTGAATATGAGAAATATTTTTTTTCGTAGTTGTGTATCAAATAGAGTGTTGTATGCTATGAATTTCACCATTTAATCTGGAAGAATGGGTTTGGGGGAGTTATACGTGGTATTAGATAAATTTTTAGATAACGTTAGAGAATAATATGTTTTTAGTTGAGGATAAATTAAATCTAGAAATGAAATTAAGAGTTGATATGTTAAGGATGGTCATTATTTTAAAGATATAGATACAAATTTAGGTTTTAAGTGATGAATATTTTATACTACTTGGTTCTTAAGATATTATAACATTAGAGGAATACTTGGTATAATTATATGTATGGGATAACCACAATAAATTTTGGTAAAGTTAACATTCTGTGGGTTTCCTTAAAAATACTTCCCTGTCTACATACGAGAAAGTGGTTTGCATAGATGCATCTAAGGGTAAAAACATCAAAAATATTTTTAGGGATATATCTCAGTTATCATTCGGGTGCACAATAAATGGGACCTAACTATGTACCCATACAGAAACTCCCATGGGATAATCTTTGGATAATTCAGATTCTCTTTCAAAATCATTTTGATGGATTTAAACATATGATTTTATTAAATTTTAATAAGTTAGAAAACCAAAAAAAATGATCATGGATAACCCATATTGAAGTAAAATTATCACAAGTTAGGTTATACACATCATTTATGAATTATTTTTTCAAATATCAATGTTTTTTTTTATTTTTTTTCCATTTACTAATTTTATTATTCTCTTCCCTAAAATTTATTTTAATGTATTGGATGAAACAAGATGGAACTAAGCTAACAACGTATTAAATTGATAATTCTTTGATTTGCTCTACCTAAAATATATTGGGAAAAGAAATCATACTATAAATATTATTATTATACCAAAAAAACTATCAATACGTATGATTAATAAGGTAAACATAGTCAAATTCCAAAAAACACCTATGAAAATAAGGATAGAGTCTTCTGAAAGATAAAGTGTTGAAGATGATAAAGGAAAATAATTTCAATTTCCTTATGTAAAAAATAAAGGAAGAGATGCGTTGGGGGATGTATCAAAGAAACTAGAAAATTTTTATCTGTTGAGAATGAGGACATAAAGCATCTATCTAGCAAGGGAAAATTAAGCATCCAACTAACTTAGTAAATAAATGAGAATTTCTTTCTAGTTTGTCCTAAGATATTAATGTGTAAATTTAATTTTAAATTTTACCTTAAGTCGTGTATATATTTATTAACATCCATATTAATTTTTTTAATCTTGATTATATAATTTATTTAAGGTGGAAATTATGTAACATAATTTCATTTTAGTATATATATTTTTATTTCAATAACGTAGTGTTTGATATCATTCTTCACATAAAATGGAACAAATATCATGATATATTAATAAATTAAAATTACCATCTTCTAAAGATCATTGTGATAACCTATAATATATAAATATATGAACTAAAATATTAAAATCATTTAAATTAAAAAATTGATATGCAATAGTATTCGAAACATTTTTTGTTTTGGAAGGTTATGTTTAAAAGAAGTGGTTTATCTATACATTTTATACTTTCAATTAAAATTTATTTATATAATTATTATTAAAATAAATAGATAATATTTTATTTATTTTTTAATTTAGAATATTAACATTTACTCAGTATGAATGTTTGATCATTTTCTAAATTATTAGTCTAAAATGATATTTTTATGAAAATTTTAATTTTCATGAAATTATTGATATATAAATATGTCTTAGAAGGTAAAAAACCATACATGTGATAAAATATGAAATTAGGGAATACAATTATTCTTTTTAAAATATTAGTTTATATTAATGAACCCATGGCCAATGCTTTTAGGGATAAAGTAAAAGGTTAAATTAATCAAGATAACAATTGTTTAAATTTTATTTTTTAACTAATATTTTAGTAAAATTCAGTAATGGATTTATTGTAATGTTACATAATCATCATTTTTTTTTATAAAAAATCAATTAAAATAATAATTTTAACTCACACATAAATATTAATCTTGAAAACATAATTATCTCAAAAATTATTCAAAAGCCTTAAGCATGTTTATTTAAAAATTAATCTTTCAAAATTCTTGTAATTTTAATTGAAAAATTTAATATCATATATAATATTATAATAATAAAATTAAGTACTACTATTATTATTAATAACTATAATATTAATCAATTATCATGGGTGAAAGTAAAATTTAACTTTGGAAAAAGTAAACATGGGTAATGTGAAAAGTAAATACACAAACTTATAAATCTCTCAAAGGCGTCTCTAATATGATTGTATGGGAGAAGGTTCTGCCATATCATGTTCCATTATCCATAATTTATAATTATGGGGGTACTTTACTATTCATAGTGTAAATAAATAATTTAATAAGTGGATGTATTTGCAAAAGTACCTTTTCTTTCACTTATAAAAGGGTGCAACCCACTACATCAAGGTACAAAATTTCCTTTAGTTTATTTGAAAAACTCTTAAAATTCAATATTCTTAGATAAATATCCTAGAAAAACAATCCTCTGTCCTTATTTAGTTATCTAAACCCCTTTATTTCCAAGGATAATTTTAAGTAAAATCAAAGATATTCACATGAGTATTACAATCCTTTTAGTCTTTATTTTAAATTTTCCCATTCCCATTATTCCATAAGTTTGTTAATATAAATGATTTAGTATCATATATATATGTAAATTTTATTACCCCAATTTCACAATAATTATTGATTCATTCTGGAAAATCTTAAAATAAAGTCAAACATATTGACTGTGTGTATGAGAAAACTACCACCTTCATTACACGATGCAATTCGTTTTTCATCATCATATGTTATGGTTTGTATCAAGGATTGGTTTTGTGAATAATTTTTTTTTTATTTTACTTAATTTTTTTTTAAAATTATCATATTTTACATTAACCTTGATTTTTCTATTCATTATGGAATTAGATCATTAATCATGTGTATGGGAGGATTACCGCCTCCACAAACAACATGCCTCATATCTCATAACCACATTACATAAATGAAACTAAAAGTGTAATTTGTAATATAAATTGTTTTTTATAAAACTATTATATTTATTAAATTGATATTTCCAAATACTATTGCTGTATTCTTTTTTTGGGAAATGGGGTCTTTATTAGTGCCTACGTGAAGACTTCCACATCCACGAATGTAGATTTTCATTTTTCAACACTACCCACCATAAATGGTTTTAAAAATGAATTTAATGAAAATATATGATATATATTTCATTATAATATTCTAAAAAAAATAAATTAACATTTCGTAATGAAAATTTCATACTCATCTAACCATTTTGACATGCTTTTTTTGGTCGGTTTACCTCTTACTTAAGAAATGTTGTAATATTTATATAGTATATAATTATGGAATGATTTATAATATTAATTACATGTAATAATAGTGTATTAAATATGATTCAATGTTTATGGATTTAAAATATTAATAACTAAACATGTTAATAATATACTATCTTTATTCATTAAAAAATCTCAAAACAGGTTTGCATCGAGCTTCATCCTCATGAGTCGTAATTAAAACTCTCATGGGATTAAAGTAAAAATTAAAAATAATCATGTGATATATACAATAGAATGAATGATAATCTATTAATAATTGAATTAGTATATAATATCAAGGATACACATTAACATTTCAAATGATGTGAAAATAAATTAATAGTGTTAACAAGTGATTTGAAAAATAAGCTCTAATGAACAATTATATTCATAGTAAAAATTAATAAATATAGTATATAATATGGTTATGGAGATGAATAAGGTTATAAAATATATGTCACGACCCGTACCCCGGGGCCCATGCCATGACTATCCCAAGCCCACCTTCCATAGGACAGCAGTTAGTGACTAGTACCGAAAATGCTTATCCATAAAATAGAATGGCATTGCCATTAAACCTGTAAAAAAAACACAGCCCAAGAAAACAACAAGATGAAACCACGAAGTAAAAATATAGTAGTAGAAGTGTGTAGTGAAAGTAAGGGGCTGGAATACAAGATTAACTGAAAGACACAACTACAATAGAAAACATTATATATCTCCTAGAATATTCCACCAAGGTTCTTACCTGATGGCTCTGTACAACTCATCTCCAAAATCTCTCCACGTCAATCATCACCGCTGCCCACTATCAAGTTATAGCTCCCTGAGTCTCATTCAAGGCTGCCCGTCATCATCATAAGACACAAAAAGGTGCCGAAAAAGCCTGTGTAGGGGTGAGTATAACAATACCCAGTAGCAACCCCGAGACACCTGAAGGTCTCTCAAAATTCCACAAAGGAAAAACCACAAAGCATGATCTCAATCAAAAAGAAAGAAGAAAATGAATCATCTCAATCAAGCTCAACAACTCAGAGTTCATGAATAAATATGAATATCCATAAGCTATATCATTTTATTATATTAGGATGTTTCCACAACTGAACCACGAGGGAGTTGTTCCATTGTTGATCCGCACATGGTCGTATATCAGTGAACCATGATAGGCTGTTCTAAAGCTAGTCCTAGTCAGGTCGTGCCCTGCTGATCCACACAAGTTCTCTAAAATGTTGATCCACACAGGGTCTACATGATGTTGATCCACACAGAGTCACTAGTTGTTGATCCACAAAGGGTCTCTATGAATGATGTTCCACACAGGGTCGCTATGAATGCTGATCCACACAGGGTCGCTATGAATGTTGATCCTCCAGGGTCGCTAGATGATGTTCCACACAGGGTCGCTATGATGCTGATCTGCATAGGGTCACTAAATGATGATCCATATGTGGTCTCTATGATACTGCTATGCACAGGGTCATTATAATACTGATCCACATAGGGTCGCTACATAGATTAAAGCCAGCCACCGAAATCCTTGCACCTGGTGTGCTTGAGTTCTATAGTATATACTCCTATGGACATTGGTCATGCTTAAAATTATACTAAGATCCAATGAGTTCCCAAAGGACCATCATGTCATAAATCTTTCAATGCAACAAACGACGCGTAAATCGGATGCCCAGTCTGGGTGTTATAGGCATTTTAGTGTCTAGGGCCTGGTTGGATTCGGGTACAATCAAACTCGGCTATACTACAACTTTATCCAAAACCGATGAAGATTCTTTCAAGTGGACTGTATCATCCCAATGATTCCAAAAACATAGATGGTTCATCAAACAAACATATGGATTGTAATATGCGACCTTTTAAACATATCTGGGCCTGAAAGTGGTCTGAGTCTCGTCTAACATAGCCCGACCTAGATTGGGCAGAACCGACCTAGTTCGAGTCAAACTGACATGTTTTGGGTTCAACCTAGCTTGGTTGGGCCAGGACAGCCCGTGGCGGCTCGGCCTGCCAGTTGGCATGACTCGTAGGAGGGTCGCACGGTCCACCTCCCGAACGACTCAAAGAGTCGTTCGACTTTTAATTGGCTCTGCCAGGTGGCACCGTATGGCTATCCATGGGGCCTGCATGGATTGGGTCTGCTCCCTTAACCATGGAATCGATGTCGCGGCCTGCCTCACCACGTCACATGACGGCATGCCGCCTCCTGCTTCTGTGGCCGGTCGGGAGTCATCCGCCTATCTATCTGCCATGGCACCACCCCTTCCATGGTCAGCGAGCACCAAAAACATCCTTCACAGCCGGCACGGGTCACTAGTGCCTTCGCACTAGTGTTGTGGCGCCGTTTCCGCGTCGGCGGACCTTCCACAGGCCATCGGGTGAGCTCCGGTGGTCCGTTTTCCCTTCCTCTCACACCTATAGGCTTCTCAGGATGCCGTCATGGCTGCATGGCTCCCAGATTCAAGGTTCTATCCAATTTTTAAATTTGTTTCCCAATGAATGCAATAAGAACGGAGCAGTGGAGGGTCCAAGCCTTGTTCATTTGGCCCGCTCCCTCTGTGTTAGCATCATAACAAATGAGGTGCATTAAATTCATCATCTTCCATATAGAATTATCTCATGTTAAAACCCCTAACTCGTAAATGGTGGTGGAGTCATGATCATGCCAGAAGAAAATTCCTTGTTGGATGAAGTTTCCAGAATTTTTCAATTCTGTATCATTTCCACCAAAGTTTCCATCCTCCTCCAGTGGAAGGTTCCACACTACTTCTCCAGAGGTTCCTCACTTGATGAAACCATTTCAGAAACCCCAAACAATTCTCCATTTAAATAAACGGAAAATGAGAGTTTCATGTAACGTAGCTTTAATGAGTTTCATTAATAAATTAATTAATTCACGTCTAATATCCCAATGTATTGGATTCAAACAAAGCGTCAATCCATTAAATGTCTAGAAAACTCAGGGGTCCTACAACCGCTACTCATCCATTAGAGAAAAATAAAATAAGAATTTTTAAGTTTTTTTATTATTTTTTAAAATTTCTGAAAACTATATTTTTCTTCTGACCTACTACGGTCAAGGTGAAGCCTCCCGTAAGTGTATCCTAGAGTTATAGATTCAACGGTGTCCTCCGATTTCAATTCCAAGCACTGGTTTCAAAGTTAGAAAATATTTCCAGTACGTTTACTGAATGGACCATAAATAATGTTCAAAAATCCGTTACAGGCACACCGGGCCTCGAAATCAAGCACTATCAATTTTTACAGACTCGTAAAAAATCCTAATTATAAAAAAATACATATAAATTTTGGGTCTTTATGTTCTCCCATCCTTATAGGTTTTAGTTCCTGAAAGATAAAACAAAACTAGGGAAACAAATGGGGGTACTGAGCACATATCTGAACCTCCCTCTCCCATGTGCTCTCTTTGAGTTTCTCGTGCTACAAATAAACTCGCATAAGAGGGATTGACTGCTTATAAGGCCACAGACATAAAACATTACATAATATTGAATTAAATGAATAATTCACATTGTGGATCTTTTTAGGTTTAGAGTTCTAGAGAATTAAGACATAACTATTACATCTCAATGATTTCAAAGTAGGAACATCTACTAAGTTTCCATTTTTTTCTCAAAATAAAAACTCATAAACAAACGAGTCATGTCTAATTCTATGTTTTAGACAACATGATATTTTTTTGATCCCATCTGTGACACTATTCCACTTTATATCCTGTGAAAAACATTTCAAAAACATGGGATGAGCATAAAAAGCTATAGAATTTAAATATACGAAAAGAAAACATTAGTCCATGTATACATAAAAATCAATGAAATAATATTTACTTATAAAACATAACCACTTTAACATACCTCATGAAATCAGAATATTTATAAACAACTCATAGAAATCATAAAACATAACGTTAACTTGAGGAATTCATAACATTATTACATAGAGAGTAACCCTCATAGTTACGTTTGGAATACCCATCATATTATATTACCTAAATCTCTTCTGAGAAACCTTAGAATTTAACTCCTTTGCATTACCCAATGCATTGGAGAGCTATCTTGGGCTCAACCACCCTTATTTTATCACGGAACCACCCTACTTCATAAACAATTCCCAGGAACCATAACATAATCGTATCACATAAAACATGCTTAAAGGAAACATAACATTTCAACATTTCAATAATAAGATATCAATACAACAAACTGATAAAATAAAAACATTATCAAAACCATTTTCAATACCAAAATAGAATAAAAGTAAAACATGGTATTTATTTTTCCATTAAAAAAATTTATTGCTTGTAGAGGAATATGAAACTCAAATAATAGACACAGTGGCAGAGAAGTCATTGTCGCCACATACGTAAGACAAAAACATTCTCTTTTTTTGTTTAGTAAAACGCTTCATTTAAAAAAGATTCATTTTTAATGAAATTAAAATTCAAAAGGGTTTATTATACAACTAATAAAATAAGGTCGTATATAAATTGAAGTATGCCTCAACAAAAGGAGATTTAGGACGAATTCCCTTACAAAGACGATATCCTTATATTAAGGAAAAATCAATTACATAATTATGTTTGACAAAATATAAATACACCCAATATAAGTGGAGAATAATTGTAAAACAATCATGGGTCATCCACACATATTCATAGTTTGACATAATCAAGAAGTAGAGGTTTAAACCAAATAATTGAAATTGGATTAAGAAGTTCCCTTACAGAAATTTTACAGCCTAACGATATCACATTAAAATTTAGAAAATGAGTTGATGAGAGATAAAAAGAATATATCATCACATAGACATAAAATTTATAGAAATAAGGATATATAAGATCATATCCCAATATAATAATATGTAAATTAAATGACCTAACAAAAAGAATTCTTTTTGAAAGAGGAGGGTGAAAGGTTCCCACACCGATTTGGGTAACTTTCGAAACGTACACTCCATGAAAGAAGGACTGCACAATGTTGATGTAAATACCCATGATTGAAAGTATATTACACAAATATTAGAATAATGGGAAGTACATACCCCACTCAAAGGTGATAGTGACAAATATAGCATGAATCTCACGGGAATAAATAGTGAGATAAAAACCCCTTACCTCGTTGTAATAAATCGAGTCATATGACCAAAAGATAATAAGAACCAAATGAATCACATAATTACATGAATATAAATTGAATAATGATAATATATATCAAATGGAAGTATACAAAACACCACATGAAATAAATAATTTGCTAACAATGGAAATCTCACGGAATTAAAAGTGAGATAAGAAATCCCCTTACCCCGTGTCCGACTTGACTCGCTTGTATGTTCCTTGTTCTTCTTTATGATAAACATTAATTAATTTATACTTGATTAATAATAGTTATAAAGTTTATTATTCCTTTTATATCACTTATTACCTTTCTATAACAGTTATATAATTGTTTGAGTTCATAATAGACATTTTGTCGATGTTCGGAACATGATTCAAAAAATAGACTTCTTATAATTACATGATATTTATGTGGTCCAAAGTTCATTAAATACCGAATGATATTCATCATTTATAAGTAATATATATCATATATATCCATTATATAGACGTACATATAATAGAACATGAAATTTGGAGATAAGAAATGAAATGCACTATTCATGGAGATGGTAAGCCGTACGTATGCATGGACGCTACTTTCATTTCTATTTCATACTTTAATGGAATGAAAAAATAATGATACATATGTATATTATAATTAAATTAAAATACATATGTTATATATGTTACATAAGTTCATAAATTACATTCTTTATAAATTCCATGTTTGGCATGAACGAGTCACATCACTTGAGGGGGCGGTTGTCCAGACATCCTCATATGAAATTATCACATTTTCACAAATTGCAAAGCATAAAGGTATGTTTTAAAAATAAAATAAAAAAGCATAGAAAGGACATAAACATAATATATATCATATATAAATATAGTTCCATCATAATGGCCACCATGAGAGGTTGTAGGAGAAGATTTAACAATCATTGTTTCGTGAGGCAGTAATTCTCCATCCACAGAAACAATATGTTCTTTAACCATTAGACAGAGATGTGTGTAAGTTTAGGAAGAATACATATCATAAAAAAATCCTAGTATATTGAGGATATTGGTGTTATTATGGGATCAAATATTAATAAGATAGTGGTGAGTTAAGAAGGAAAATAAAATAAAGAAACTCGAGAGAATACATTACCTTTAAATCGGGTAACTATTTTTAATTTGAGCCAAAGGCTTCCTTGGAAATACCTCTTCACAAAGTGAGGCTTATAGGAGTGATAGAGGGATTTTTAGAGATAATACGAGCAGAGTATGGATGATCCATGGTCTTTAGAGGTGTGGGTAAGGGGGTAGAGGTGGGGACCTTTTCTAAGAGGGAGGAGGGTCACTTTTGGAATGTCTTGAAGTGTTACTTTATTATTAAATGGTTTTAGTATTTTAAAGGTTCCAAAATGATATATTTTAAGGATAAGGTGATAGGGGTTCGAATTACACCCATACAATAGATTTTTGACAAGTTTAAGTCTTAGATTTACCATATCTTTTAATTTTATTTAAATCGTTAATTAATAGGGTAATCATTGCATCATCATGGTGTCATAAATAAATTTATTTATTTAATGTATGAAAATAATAAAATGAATACTATGATGTAGGAAATCTGTTTAGATTTCCAATTACTATTAATAGTCTAAGAGATCATTTATTTAAACAAAATTAATTTTTTTTTTACTTTGGTGTTACATATTTTGGTTATATTTTCCTTTCTTTAAAAATAATATGATAAAAGGTCACTATCACAAAAAAGTGATTCCATGGGGTACCTAAGTTGGAAAAAGGCATCCAATGGTCGTCCATGACACAAACAAGAGTATTTTTACACATATTGGGGTCATTTTATATTATTATGATATTATTTTATTACCCTTAACTACCGGATTACTAATTAATCATCATAATTAAAGATAATTGCCTTCGTTACTATTCAATATGTCAAAAAACAAAAGTGCCTTAATTACCTAATTTGGACCTTATGATTCCAAATATGGAATAAATTTTAAAAAATTATAAACACAATAATTTCAGTAATTAATTTGAAAATAATTCCCATTGTCAAAAAGAAAGATGAGTTTTTTAAGAAGTAAAATTTATCAAAAAATTGACTTGTTTTTATATCCAATTGAAAAGTGAAATTACATCCAATTAAAGAAATTGAATTAAGTGATAAAATAAAAATTCAATTAAACATTAAAACCAATTAAAAGGATAATCTAACTATATAATCAAATTAGATGAAAAAGTAGTTTTGATGTAAAATGCAGTATTTTTCACTATTCATTAAAAATGAACATTTGTCAGAAAAATAGAAAGAAATTATCAAAAATAAATTTGATATTAAAAATTAAAAAAAGATGTCCATTTTAAAAAACTAAAAAAATATATGTTTCATTATATAATTTTATAATTAATTCTTTCTGTCGAAACAAATACTGTTTTTAAGAAACAATATCTATCAAACGATTGACACTAGTTTATGTCCAATTTCAAAGTGAAATTAATTACAATGACAACCATTTAATTAAATGGTAAAAATATATTTTAACTACACTTTAAAACCAATTAAAAACATAATCTAACCATATAAATAAATTATATTAAAATGAGGTTTTGAATTAAAATACAACATTTTCACTATACATTAAAAAAATGAGCTTTATCGGGAAAAAAACAAAAATTTACACAAAGTAAATTTTTATGTGTATATTCTCAAGAATGATTTTATTTTTTCAAATATAACATATAAAATTTAGAAAAAGTTGTTCTAAAAAGATTTCCCCATCAAAAGGCGTTTAATCAACCTTTTAAAGAACATTAATATATTTTTACTTAAAATTGGATTCATTCGCATTTTAAGCCTCTAACTTTTATTGGATAAATGTAAAAATATTTAAAATATATATATAATCAATTTATATTTTGTTCTGTTCATTCTATCTATTACAATAGCTAGGCATTAACTACCATTTAAAATAATATTACGATATTTTTATTGTGAAACGTAAGATTTCAAAGGAACTCGTTGTTGCATATTGACTATACCATCGAACATAGAATTAACTTTAAAGTAATATTATAATTTTATTCAAAAATATTAATAAATGTGAAAACGTCATATAATTAATTTACCTAGGATGTTATATCCTTCCCCTGTTTTGGGAATTGCATCCTCTCAATTTTAAAATTGGGCTCAGAAACTTCATTGAAAGCCCCACATCAGAAAACGAGTAAATTAAACTATCACTTTAAAAGAATGAAAAAAAGTACAAAGGTCACCCTAGACAACAGATACTAGGATTCCATGAAAACATGGATATGGAAGATAAAACAAAGGGTCATGTTCCGATGGAGAGTGATAGAAAACATGTTTAGGATAAAGTTAACCACCATAAAATCACAAACTTGTGATGGGTTAAACGGTATTTGATTCTCGGGTAGGAAAAGCTAACATTCAACGTTTTTGTTTTAAGTTACTTTTCATTGAGGAATTTATTTATGGGCTTAGCTAAATCATAATTAAACATACTTACTTGTCATGTAGACTTTCAACTTTTACTATATTTCTAACACAAACTCATATTTCCTCCTAACGATGAGAGTTTAGGATGAATTGTTCACATTAAGTGCGCTACAATCAACTTCTTGAGAATCACCTAATCCAAAAAAGATGAAATATATATTTCCCATGTCTTTATGCCTTAACCAAAACCAAAATTTTTATAACGTGATTACATAATCCCCAAAAGGATAACCCTTTATAAAAAGAAATACTACTGTTAATCTCCAAAATTCAACAAAAAGAACCCAAGGTTCAAGAAAGACCATCAAATAAATAGCTATCCATAAAATTCTTCAATGTAATCCAAACTATGATTGAAACCCAAATCTATGATGGATTTAATCACATGGTCTTCCTAGGTAAATCTTAACAATTATATCTAAATAACAACAATTACTCTTAAATTCTCATACTGAAAAGTAATTAACCTAATCACATATCTTCTATGATAGGTTAATAATTTCTAAAAATAAACTTATTCCTGATTTATAATATCATCTAACAAAAAAGAATGAGTCATACTAACCAGGGACTTCACATTGTCCAGTGGTAGGCGATAAATACCAGTAGCACTTTGGTTATGGGTTTGATTACCGTTGCTTCGTCCAAAACAACTGGTTGCCACACGGTTTGCGTGTTGTCCCTTTTCAAAAACTACGTAATTTTATAACATTCCCAAAAAGAGATAAACACATCAAAAATAACCATAACATATTTTCACCTCAAAGGTTATCTAATAACTTTCGTTTTGCATCCCAAATTATAATAACCTGTAATTGCCTCAAATTCAAGGATCATATAAAAAATGGTTCTTTATAACTATATCCACAAAAGACAAGATAACTATTCCATGAATAAAATTTTCATATATTAAACATCAGGGTTACACATATAATAAAAATTATTCTAATGTAATCTCATCATCAAAAGAGCCTTAATAATTTTACGAATTTCATCATCCTAAAATCTACCATAACTCTTGAATACATTATATGTTGACTTATTACTCATTCAACATTCTTCATGATCCATTAACCATTCATTTCCATGTTATTCTGAAATACTTATTTCCTATAAACAAAATCATGAATCATATCCTAAGATTTCAATAATAGGAAAACATATGTTAAGAAATAATCCACACCTTTCATTGTTCATTGATAGTTTATTTATACTAAATTGGAATTGCATTAGGTATTGGGAAACAAATATTTGTGTGATCTTGGTGATCCCATTCCCGAAACTACTTCGTTGGACATGTATTTGCATAATTACCATGAACACCACATTTAAAACATTCAATTGATCCTTCTGAAAGAAGTTCTTTCCCTTTACTAGAGTCAAGTAGAAGCTTCCTTTTTCCATCGATGGTTCTTGCTTTATGACTTTCATTTCCACATCTAAATCTTCTTTCAATCCCTTTGAATCATTTTCCTACACATATGTTTTTGAACATTTTTACCATTAGGATTATTACCTGAACTTCTGTAGGGATTTTTTTCCCGCATATATGATGCCTTATAAAAATCACTATGGTTCAGGTGGTCAATCATGACTTCAGATAGTTGATTGAGCATCACCACAAGATTTCTCATTGTAGCTTCCATATCATTCAGTTTCTCATTTAGAAAACCGTCATAGTTTTCTTCACATCCACTATTACTTTGGTGCCTTCTAGATCCAGCCATGTACTAAAACCAAAAAGGACAGTGTGATTATATCTGTAAAATCATCATATAATATCTTATCAGGAGGATTAATACTAAGATATACTTATTCATGTTATATTAAACTCATTCAATTTATAAAAATAACTATGACTCTTTCCAAAAACCTACCCATTATGCTAATGTCACTTGTGCTTAATGAATACCCTAACCTCTAAAGTTATCTAAACTGACCATTGATACCAACTATAAGGCCCCAGCCATAAAACATAACATAATATTGAATTAAATGAATAATTCATATTGTGGGTCTTTTCAGGTTTTGAGTTTTAGAGAATTAGGACATAACTATTACATCTCAATGATTACAAAGTAGACACATCTACTCAGTTTCCATTTTTTCACAAAATTAAAACTCTTGAACAAAAGAGTAAAGTGTAGTTAAATGTTTTAGACAGAATGACATTTCCATGATCCCATCCTTGACCCTATTCCACTTTATGTCTTGTGAAAAACTTTTCCAAAACATGGGATGAAATTAAAAAGTTGAGTAAGGGATATAAAAATACAGAAAGAAAACATTAGTCCATCTATACATAAGAATAAATGAAATAATACTTTACTCATAAAACATAAGTACTTTAACATAACTCATGAAATCATAAGATTTATGATTAACTCATAGAAATAATATGACATAAAGGTAAGTTGAGGCATTCATAACATTCTTACGTAGGGAGTGACCCTCATGGTTACGTTTAGAATACCCATCATAGTATATTCCCTAAATATCTTCAGAGAAACCTTAGCATTTAATTCCCTCACATTACCCAATGCATTGGAGAGCTGTCTCGAGCTCACCTTCCCTTAGTCTATCATGGAACCACCTGACTTCATAAAAATTCCCAAGAACCATAACATATTCTTATCACATAAAACATGCATAAAGGAAAATAACATTACCACATTTCAATCACAAGATATCAATACAACACAATGATAAAATAAAAACATTATCAAAACCATTTTCAATACAAAAATAAAAGAAAATTAAATCACGGTATTTATTTTTCATTTAAAAAAAAGTTATGGCTTTTAGAGGAAGCCGAAACTCAAAAAATGGTCATGGCGGCGGAGAAGTCATTGTTGCCGCATACGTAAGAAAAAAAAATTCCCTTTTGTCATTTCATAAAATGCTTCATGTAAAAAGATTCATTTTGAATGAAATTAAAAGTAAAAATGGTTTATTTTACAACTAATAAAAGAAGGTCATATATAAATTGAAGTATGCCTCAACAAAAGGAGATTTGAGATGAAGTCCCTTACAAAGACGGTATCCTTAGATTAAGGATAAATAAATTACATAATTATATGTGAAAAAAATAAATACACCCAATATAAGTGGATATTAATTGTAAAACAATCTTAGGTCATCCAAACATATTCATAGTACGACATAATCAATAAGTAGAGGTTTAACCTAAAGAATTGAAATTGGATTAAGAAGTTCCATTATAGAAATTCGACAGCCTAACGACGTCACTTTAAAATTTAGAAAATGAGTTGTTGAGAGATAAAAAGGGTATATCATCACTTGAAAATAAAATTTACATCAATAAGGATATATAAGAACATATCCTAACATAAGAATATGTAAATTAAAATACCTAACAAAAATAAGTCTTTTGAAAAGAGGAGGGTGAAAGGTTCTCTTACCGATTTGGGTAACTTTTGAAACATACACCCCATGAAAGAAGGAATGAAAAATGATTATTTAAATACCCATGACCGAATTTATATTAAAAAAATAGTATAATAATGGGAAGTACATATACCACTTAATAGAGATATTGAAAAATATAGCATGAGTCTCATGAGAATAAATAATGAGATAAACACTCCTTACCTTGTTGTAATTAATCGAGTCATATGACCAAAAGATAATAAGAACTAAATGAATCACATGATAGAATGAATATAAATAGAATCATGATAATATATATCAAATGTAAGTACACAATACACCACATGAAATAAATAATTAGCAAACAATGGAAATCTCAAGGAATTAAAAGTGAGACAAGAATCCCATTACCACGTGTCTGACTTGACTCGCTTGTATGTTCCTTGTTCATCCTGAATGATAAACTTTTATTAATTTATTATTTAATAAAAATATTTTTCACGTTTATTATTAATTTTATATCACTTATTACCTTTCTATAACAATTATTTAATTTTTTGAGTTCATAATTGACATTTTTTCGAGGTTTGGAACTTGAGTCAAAAAATAGACTTCTTATAATTAGATGGTGTTCATGTGGTCCAAATTTCATTAAATCCAGAATGATATTAATAATTTATATGTAATATATATCATATATATCCATTATATATATGTAAATATAATAGTACATAACATTTGGAGATAATAAATTAAATGCACCGTTCATGGAGACGGTAAGTCATATGTATGCATGAATGCTACTTTCATTTCTATTTCATACTTTAATGGAATGAAAAAATAATGATACATAGATATATTATAATTAAAGTATAATATATATGTTATATATGTTATATATGTTCATAAATTACATTCTTTATAAATTCCATGTTTTGCATGGACGAGTCACATCACTTGAGGTTGCAGTTGCCCGCACTTCCTCATATGAAATTATCACATTTTCCCAACATGAAAAGCATAAAGTTATGTTTTAAATATAAAACACAGAAGCATAGAGAGTAAATAAATATAATATATATCATATGTAAATATTTTTCCATCATAATGGCCACAATGAGAGGAGGTAGGAGAAGATTGAACAATCACCATTTTGTGAGGCAGTAATTTGTTATCCACGGAAACAATATGTTCTTTAGCCATTAGACGGAGGTGTGTGTAAGTGTAGGGAGAATCTTATCATAAAAACATACTAGTATATTTTTGATACTTTTGTTATTATGGGTTCAAATAAGAAGAAGATAGTGGTGAGTGAAGAAGGAAAATAAAAGAAAGAAACTCGAGAGAAGACATTACCTCTAAATCAGGTAACTATTTTTGATTTGATCCAAAGGATTACTTGGAAATACATATGCCCAAAGTGATGCATCTAAGAGTGAGATAGGGATGTGGAGAGATAATATGACCAGATTTTGGAAAAGCCAAGGGCTTGAGAGGTGTGGGTAAGGGGGTAGAGGTGGGGGCTTTTTATTAGTGGGGGGAGGCTCACTTTTTGAAAGTCTAGAAATGTTACTTTATTATAAAATAATTTTCAGATTTTAATGGTCCCACGATGATATATTTTGAGGATAAGGTGATAAAGTTTTTAAATACACACATACAATTGGTTTTTTACAGGTTTAAGTATTATATTCTACCTTATCGTTTCATTTTATTTAAATCATTCCTTAATGAGGTAATCACTACATCATCATGGTGTCATAAATAAATATATTTATATAATGTCTAAAAATTATAAAATAGATACCATGATGTAGGAAATATCTTTATATTTATAATGACTATTTATAGTCTAATATATCATTTATATAAAAAAAATTAATTTTTTTACTTAGGCATTACAAAGTTTGGTTATATTTTCCTTTCTTTAAAAATAATTTGATAAAAGGTCACTATCAAACAAAAGTGAATCTATGGGGTCCCTACATTCGAAAAAGGAATCTCATGTTCTTCCATGAAACAACCAAGAGGAGTTGGACACATTTTGGGGTCATTTTATGTTATTATGATATTATTTTATTACCCTAAACTACCGGATTACTAATTAATCATGATAATTAAAGATAATTGTCGTCATTACTATGCATAACGTTCAAACACAAAAGAGTTTTAATTACATAATTTGGATCTTCTGATTCAAAATATGGAATCCATTTTACCAAATTCAAAACACAAAAATTGCACTAATTAATTTTAAAATAATTCCCGTTGTGAAAACCAAATACAAGTTTTTTTAGAAGTAAAATTTATCAAAAGATTGACTTGTTTTTACATACAATTGAAAAGTGAAATTACATCCAATGAACAAAATTTTATTAAGTGATAAAAACATAATCCAATTAAAAATTAAAACCAATTAAAAGGAAAATATAATTATATAATTAAATTAGATGAAAAAGTAGTTTTGATGTAAAATGTGGAATTTTTCACTATTCATTAAAAATGAACATTTGTCATAAAAATACCAAAAATATTTCCAAAGTAAATTTTATATTCCAAATTCATAAATGATGTCAATTTTAAAAAATTCAAAAATATATAAGTTGAATTAATTAATTTTATAATTAATTCCCACTGTCAAAACAAATAGCAGTTTTTTGAGAAACAATATCTATTAAAAGATTGACACTTGTTTATGTCCAATTTCAAAGTGACATTAATACCAATGAAAACCATTAGATTAAATGGTAAATATGTATTTCAACTTCAATTTAAACCTAATTAAAAAGATAATCTAACCATATAAATAAATTCTATTTAAATGAGGTTTTGAATTAAAATACAACATTTTCACTATTCATTAAAAAATGATCTTTATTGGAAAAATAACAAAAAATTACACAAAGTAAATTTTAATGTGCCGATTCTAAAGAAGGATTTTATTTTGTCAAATATAACATATTAAATTGAAAAAAGTAGTTTTTAAAAGGGTTCTCCATCAGAAGGGGGTTAATCGACCTTTTAAAGAACAATAGAATATTTATGCTTAAAATTGGATTCATTCACATTTTTAGCCTCTATATTTTATTGGATAAATGTAAAAATATTTAACAAACATATATAATAATTTTGTAGTTAGTTATGTTCATTCCCTCCATTACAAAAGCTAGGCGTTAACTACCATTTAAAATAATAATATTATATTATTAGTGTTCAACGTAAGATTTCGAAGAAACTCGTTGTTTCATATTGGGTACGCCCTCAAACATACCATTAAAGTTAAATTAGTATTAAAATTTTATTCAAAAATATTAATAAATATGAAAATTTCTTATTCGTTATTTACATGGGATGTTACACCACCCATAAAGGACCCTCTCTTATCGATCCTCTATCTCCACCAGAACTCCGCAAATGTCACCCCATCATCGATGTCCAGCTCGTCCCAGTTGATGACGGGCAATGGATCATGGACGTACCACCTCAGCTGTCACACATGGAAAAAATTATGCACCCTTTGCATCTTTGGGGGAAAACGTAAACAGTAAGCCACCTCGACTACTCTAATGAGGATCTGGAATGGTTCGATGAACCTTAGAGATAGCTTTCTGCCCTGGTAAAACCTCAGTATTCCTTGTTGGGGTGAGACCTGTTGGAAGACATCGTCTCCCTCCTCAAAATCCAAAGGCCTCCATCTTCTATCGTCTATGTTCAGTCTTCATCCTATCCTGGAGGATCTGTACTTTCTCCATGGTAGCCTGTACCAACTTAGGACTCATAACTACTGAATCCCCTAGTTCTGTCCAACATAGAAGCGATCTGTAGGGTTTCCCATATTGGTCCTCAAATGGAGTCATGCCGATGGTGGAGTGGTAATGTTTTTTTGTATGTGGACTCCACAAGTGGTAGATGGTCCTCCCAACTATGACCAAAATTGAGGACACCAAAATGAAGCATGTCCTTGAGTGTTTGTAAGGTCCGCTCCATCTCACCATCTCTCTGAGGGTGAATGGCGGTGATCAAGCATAGTTGAGTCCCAAACTCCTCCTATAAACCCTTCCACAAATACGATGTAAAAAAATTGCAATGATCTATGAAAATCAATGATGGAACCCCGTGAAGTTGTACAATCTCTTGTATGTAGAGACACCATAGGATCTCTACTGATTTTTGCTCACAAATGGGTAGGAAGTGGGATGGCTTGGTGATTCGGTCCACAATCACCTAGATGGAATCGTGGCCCCTGGACATACGTGGTTTCCCTGTCACAAAGTCGATAGAGATACCATCCCACTTCCACTCTGGTACCTCAAATGGCTGATCTAATATCACAGGTACCTGATGATCAACCTTAACTTGATGACAAGTGAGGCATCTAGATACACACTATGCCACTAATTTCTTCTTCCCTAGACACCAATACTAACACCGGAGGTCCTGGTACATCTTCACCACTCCAGGATGTACTACTAAAGGGGATGTATGGAACTCCCTCAACACCTATTCTCCTAGCATCACAGGTACCATGGTGCATTCTTTAAATTGGATGAAATTCTCCCCACCTTTAGAAAATCCATCAGAAGCCTGTCCTGAGAATATCTAAGCACGTCGTGCCTTGCAGTCTATGTCCCCAAGCTATTCATCCCTAACTCTCTAAAGGAGTGGGGGAGTTACTATCATAGACTGAAGATAAGCTGATCCATCTCTAATCACAATGAATATTTATAACATGGCCAGCTTCTCTGTCGCCACACTTAGAAACTATAGACCATACCTCATACTGAGTACATCTGCTATTAAATTCCCCTTCTGAGGAGTGTAGACTATCTCAAAGTCATATTCCTAGAAGAAATCCAGCCATCACTGTTGTCTCAGGTTCAGGTCTTTATATAAGAAGATATACCTGAGACTCTTGTGATTAGAGTAAACAGTAAATCATTCACCAATCAGGTAGTGACACAACATCTTTAGCACAAAGACAGCAGTTTCTAACTCTAGGTTGTGGATAGCACAGTTTTTCTTGTGATTTCTTAACTGTCATGATCCTTAGGTGATCAATGCTCTATCCTACACCAACAACCTAGTCTATTCCTTTATGTGTCGTAGTATACTATATACACAACACCCTATTCTGGTAGCCTCAAGACGGGTGCACTCATCAATCTCTTCCACAGCTCCTAAAAACTCTACTAGCATTAATCCATCCACAAGAATGGTTGTCCCCATCGTTGTCAATGTTGAAAAGGGTCCCACTACCCTGGAGAAGTCCTGTACGAACCTCTGATAATATACATCCAATCCAAGGAAACGCAGCACCTCAGTCACACTTCTAGGTGGTTCCCAAGCAAGAACTACCTCTATCTTCACTAGATCCACTGTAAATCTAGCTTACAATAAAATGTTCCCTAGGAAGTGGACTTCTCGTATCCATAAAAAGAACTTCTATAGCTTTCTATAAAGTTGGTTCCCCTGGAGTGTATGCAGAACTATCTTTAGTTGCATGGTGTAATCCTCTTCCGATGCCATGTATGTCAAGATGTCATAAAAAAGACTCACACAAAGTGATCAAGGTAAGGCTGGAAGATCATATTCATGATCCCCATGAACATTTCCAGAGTTTTGGTTACATCGAAGGGCATCAACAAGAACTAGTAATGTCCATACTGACATATGAAGGAAATCTTCAGTACATCCTCATCCCATACCCTGAGCTGATGATAACCTGATATGGGGTCTATCTTTGAAAACCATTGTTCTCCCTTCAACTGGTCGAAGATATCATCAATTCTTGGGAGTGGATACTTGTTCTTCAAGGTTTTATTGTACAGCCTCCGATAGTCCAGACAAAGCCTCAGAATCTCATTTTCCTTCATGGCGAACAAAATTGGGGATGCCCATGGAGAATCTCTGGGCCTTATGAACCCCTACTTATATATGTCCTCTAACTATACCCAGAAATCATGAAGATATATGAGATCCATTCGAAATAATGTAATTGATTTCAGTGTCATCCATAGGCACATGTCGATGTATAAGTCAACCTCTTTCCAAGTCGGTAGTCCTAGAACATCATCCGAAACAACATCTGCATACTGGTCCACTACTATAGGATAACTCGGACACCCCACATCAACTGCTCCGAGGGTAAAGCTAGCCATCTAATGAGCGATTGGCTGCACCCTCCTTTGAGAAACTCCATCATGTGCTGCAAAGGATTCCTTCTCACTAGTGAAGGAAAACATGATCCCATTTTTATGGACACACCACGCTTTGTGACTACAACAGTCGATCTGAGAATGGACTATGGAAATCCAGTCCATACCCAAGATGATGTTGTAAGGCCTCGATGATGCTACTAAGAGATCCCAACCAAAGATCTCGCCTCCTAGAGTGAGCTCACACTTCCTGCAATAGTGTGTAATCATTTAATCTTCTACCGTAGGAGTCTCTAATTGTAGGGATCGTGCCAAAAACTCATTCAGAATCTTAGATCTCCAAAAAAGTGTCGTGGAAACGAAAGGGTGACTAGCACCTGTGTCTATAAGTACTGTATCCAGGGTGGAATAGACACAGATCATACCTCTAATCATATCCGGAGTGTCATGTCTATAGGCCTCTACCGCCTGTAGCTATGCTCGCCCATGTCCACCTTCTCCTTGTTGTCGAGGTGGACCACCTGAGGGTGGTGGTGGTAGAGCCTCAAAACATCATCCATCACCTATTTCATGACATTCTCCACCTATAACATCTGCCACCCTACGAACCTCCTTTCTTGAATATCTTCCTCTTCCTTGAAAGTCCCTAGACCATATGGTGATCGCTGGTATGGTGGGTTAGGCAGTCGCGAGCCTTGGACCTCTGTGTTATATGCAAACTGCCAATTGTAGATGACTCCGCTAACTATCATCTGATGGTTTCTCTCACCTTCAATGCTAGATCAGCTACCAAGATCTCCACCATTAATGCTCGCTCAAGCACTCCAGCCTGCATCAGTATATTGAACGATATCATCGATACTGTGACCTCCGACCAGAGACCCTACTCAAAGGTCTAGTACCTGATGATAGGGTCATGTACCTTGTAAATGGAGTAGTGTGAGATGTTAGTGAATATCATAGAGTACTGGACAACTGATAAGTTGCACTACTGTAAGTGCAGCGACTCCTGGATACACACTAAAAGTAAATTCATTGGTATGAACTCTACCCTGAAAAGGGTATCGATGTCCAACCCTGTGATTTTCACCTCCTCATTCGTCTGGAGTGCCAGACTTCACCTTATTTCCATTGATCCCTAAAAAAGGCTAGCATCTATGATCACCATATTCTTTGCTGGTGTCCCAACTAGGTATAAATATCTAGCCACATCCTCCAACCAGTCCCTAGTTTCCTAGGGATCTCTTTCACCTCCAAACATCAGAGGCCTCTACAACTAGAACTTATACAAAACGCTCAGTCAAAATGCACCGTCTACTAGTGGGGATAGTGTCAACTACTTCCAAGTGGGTGTTGGTGCTTCCGATGCACCACCTGAAGGTTCCACCACTGTAAGAGGGCCCTGCACTAAAGCCTCACCGTGCCGTGGGATTTTAGATTCAACTCTCTATGGAATCCTAGTTGGCTATCTATGTGGAGGAATCTTGAAAAGAAACCGGTGCTCTACAGTTAATAAGTAATACCTATTGAGATGACTCAAAATAAATTGAAAGTAAATCATTTCCAAATTACATGCAATCTGTGTTTTATTACACTGAGTCAGAAATTAGAATTCGGGGTCTTGGTGTATGGATATGTCAGCTGTTGCACCAACACTGGACTCCCTGAACTGAAAACCACACTCAAAAAAATGAACACTATTGCACCAATGGAAATATTAGAGTCTTAGTTCTTCAGTAAAATAGAATCCTCAGATACCATTTTGTCATGACCCTTCCCCTAGGGCACGTTCCATGACTACCCCAAGCATGCCATCTAAAGGCAGGGGGTTGGAGACTAGCACCAGAAAGGCATATCCCTAAAACTAGAAGTCATTGCCGTTAAACCTGAACAAACACACACCCCATGAACACACACAAGATGCAAAGAAGAAGTAAAAAATGCCACATTAAAAGTGTGTATTGAATGTTAGGATCCGAAATGCAAGCCCAAGAGAAAGATACAACAAAAAATAAAACAATAAAAAACTCACGTAATTGTCCACCGAGGTTCCTACCTGATGGTTAGGTAAAGTTCTTCTCCACAACTCTCCACATCAACCATAACCGCCATCCACCATCAGGTATTAGCACACTGAGTCTCAATCAAGGCTGCCCATCGTCTGAACAAGACACAAAAAGGTCGGGGCGAAGCCCGTCTAGGGGTGAGTATAATAATACCCAGTAGGGAACCTGAGTCCCCCGAACGTCTTTCAGAATTCCACAAATGGAAAACCACAAAGAATGATCTCAATCACAGAGAACAATGCAAAAGACTCATCTCAAAACAGATAAACAACCCGGAGTTCAGGAATAATGATGATTAGCCCTAGTATATATCATTTTATTCCATTCGGAAGTTCCCATAATGGAACCATGAGGACGTTGTTCTATTGTTGATCTATACAGGGTAGTATATCGATGATCTACGATGGGCCACTCTAGGGATGGTTGTCATCAGGTCGCGCACTGCTGATCCACAAAGGGGCCGCTAGAATGATGATCCACACAAGGTCATTATGATGTTGATCCACACAGGGTATCTAGATGACAATACACATAGGGTATCTATGAATATTTATCTATACAGGGTCTCTATGAATGCTGATCCACAGAGGGTTGCTATGAATGCTGATCCACACAAGGTCACTAGATGCTGATCCACATAGGGTTTCAATGATTCTGATCTACAAATGGTTGCTAGATTTTTAATCGCATACATTCAATATGATTTTGATCCACACAGGGTTGTTTTGATTTTGATCCACAAAAATACGCTACTCAGACGACAGCCAGCCACAGGATCCGCTGCACCCGGTGCGGATGAGCAACGTAGTTTCTGCTCCTCCAAACATAATTCATTCCTCAATTTATATGAAAATCCACGAAAGAGTATGAAAATTCCCTCATGTCTTAAGGGTTCCAACACAACATATGGCATGTCAATCGGATTCCCGGTCTATGTGTCATATAAATGTTTTTTCCAAGGGCCTCATTGGATTCGGGTATGATCCAACTTGAATGTACTCCAAATGTCTCCAAAACCCAAGTGATTTATCTATATAGAAACTTCTCATCCCAAGGATTCTAAATCCACATACAGTTTGTCAAACACACATCTAGTTTGTAAGATACGACCTTTTAAGCGTATCTGGGCATGATAAGGGTCCGGGCCCGGTCCGACCTGGCCCGACCCAATCTGGCCTGGTCCAAACCGGCCTAGGCTGGGTGGTAGACTAGCTTGGCCTGCCCTGACTAGTCTAGGCCATGGTAGCTCATCCTGTTGGTAGGCGTGACCCTCGCGAGTGTCCGACAGTCCACCTCTTGAATAGCTCAAAGAGTTATTCAACTCTTAATTGGCAGTGCCAGGTGGCGCCGCCTGGCTGTTTGTGGGACCCATATGAAGTGGGTCACCTCCCTTCATTGTGGATTTGATGTCGTGACCTACCTCACTGCGGCGTGTGACGGCACGCCACCTCATGCCTCTGCGGCCGGGCGAGAGTCAGCCGCCTGTCTGTCCACCGCGCCATGGAGTGGTGCCACCCCCCTTCCGCAGCCGGCGAGTGCTGGCCGCCGCCTTCACCATCGGCACTGGTCATCAGTTCCGGCACACCGGTTCTGGACCTTCTGATATTTCATGGTCCATTGGGTGATATCCGGTTGTTTATTTTACCTTACTCTCGTACCTACGAGCCTCTCGGGATGTCTCCATTGCAGAGAGGGTCCTAGTTTCATGGTTCTGTAAATTTTGTAAAGTTTTCCCCCGAAGAACACAACAAGAATGAAGAAACGGAGAGTCCATGCCTTATTAATTTTTCCCACACCCTCTATGTTAGCATCATTACAAATGGGCAACAAAATATTTATCATCATGCACTTAGAGTTAAATCAATTCAAACCCCCAACCTCGTAAAAGGATGTGACATCGCAGTCGTGGTGGGAGAAGAGTCCTCGTTGGATGAAGTTGTCAATGTTTATTGATTCTGGATTGTTGATGGCCAAGCTTCCATTCTATTCTAGTGGATGTTTCTACCGTACTTCACCAAAGGTTCCTCTCTTGATGAAGTTGTGTCAAAAACCCCAACCCATGCTCTATTTATATAGAAAGAGGATGAGATTTTAACGCAAAATAGATTTAATGAGGTTCATTATGATGTTAGTTAATTCACCTCTCATCTCTCAATGGATTGGTTTAAAAAAAGCGTCAAGCCACTAAATGGATTGGAACCTTAGTGTTCCTGTCACCACCGGTCAACCACTGGAGAAAAATAAAATAACAATTTTGAAGTTATTTTATTATTCATTAAAAAGTTCGATAAACTATATTTTTCTTCAGACCTACAATATTCAAGGAGAAGCATCCCTTAAGAAAATCTTGATTCAATAGATTCAATGGTGTCCCTAGATTATAATTTCATGAATCAGTTCAAAAGATATAAAATTCCGCCCAGTACTGTTACTGAACATACCTTTAATAAAGATCAAAAATATATTCCGGGCACACCGGGTCTCGAAATCAAGCGCCATAAATTGGTCAGACATGTAATAATCCCATATAATTTAAAACATTATATGGAATTTTTGGGTCTTTATAATATATTACTAGGATAGTTATGGTCTTTTATTAGAAGTTATAGAAATTTCAACTATGTGGGGAAATATTGAAAAATATTTTTATCCCAAACATTGATGTGAGCTATAAATTTTACTATTTTGAAATCATATTCTTAAAAATACTCATAAATTTAATTCAATTACTATGTAAATAAATTGGGTTTTTTAAATATAATGATCTGAATATTAATTTTTAAATGGATCAATTGACTGGTTTTAGTGATATACTCTTTCTTGGAATTAATTTAAGAATCCATACACTAGAAATTGGAATTAATTATTAAATTTTAATTTTAAATTTTAGATTTTCAATCCATATTAGAATCTAAATTTTAGATTCTAGAAATTTTTCCTTGAAAATCATATTATTAATTGTAATAGAATTAATGTTAATTGGAGTATGAAATATTTATCTTAATGGATTCATATTTTTTTGGAATTAATTGATCAAGGATGAATAGTGATTTTTATGGTTTTATAATTTATTAGAAAGACAATTTCACTAATAAATTTGCATTTTTTTATTTTTTAGACTGAAAAAGTGTAAAAACTCCTTTAACTGTCACTATACTAACTATTCAAAGTGGAAAACACATTAAATTGTAACAACCTTTTCCTACCACAAAACTCCTCCACTTCATTTTCATGGTCAGTGTATTAACTGTGGACATCCAATTGAAAACCCCACTCATGGTTAGTACAATGACAGTGATCCCCACCACGCAACTTAAAATAACCATCATCCATGATTACTATAGTGGCTGGGGGTCTTCCCTTCACCCTATCATGATATCCACTCCACTCCAACCTTGTCTATTGTGGATTCTCATCCACATTTCTACACCCCTAACCACAACCACATTCAAAGAAGACCATTTATGTGATTCTTGTCGAAGCTCGATCTTTTCCAACAGATTTGATAATGACACCCCTTAATCTCATCAGAATCCGATGAGTCAATACAAAAGATCTCATATAACCTAGTCCAATACTATAAAAACCCATCACCTTCCACATATAAGAGTTGGTGTCCTACAACCAACTGGTTTTGCTTTGATTGCATGTATATTTAATTATTTAAATATTAAACATCTTATTACATATTCTACATTGTTCTACATGACTATGATTTAATAATGTCCAAGATTATTTGTTGCATTGATAAGGTCGTGGAAGTTCCCCACTATGATGAGAACCTTGAAATGATAAAAAAATATTCTTAAATATAGTTCTATGGTAAGATGCCATACTATGAAAAGACACATAGAATGAAGTCCATCAGGTGAGAGTACTCGTAAGTAGATGGGACCTCCTCTCACGATGTTCTCACATGGTAATCTCTAAGACAGAAGATTATGAGAACTGACCCGCCAGTAGGAATTCCACGTGTTTTGATGTCATATAATAATTATATCTGTGATAATGTGTAATGATCATTAGACTTTAATATTATCATTAATTTTTTTCACGAATCATACACTTTGATTTTTTGACGAAAACCTCATGCAGACAGTGGGCAGAAAGTAGGGTACATTGGGTGCATCACGAATGGAATGTTATTAATGGATAATTCATGGAATGATTTTTACCTTATGTTTATGAAAGTGGATATCTTGACCATTTTACTAAAATAGAACTGTTGCAAAAATTTCCTTTTCCATGGTGTAATGATGAGTTTATTTCAGGCAGTCAAAGAACGACAGATCAAGCATAATGGTAGATGACACTATCATGAATCATTCTTGATGAGATATTATGACAAAGAGATTATATTACAAAGTGAGAATTCATATGTGGATGTTGTTGTTGAAACATTAAGTTCTTTCTCTGGGGTGCCTTGACCCATTGTTTGATAGTACTATTGGACTTTAGGGAAGCCCACCTAATGCCAACGAGAAAGAATCCTTGAGGGTCACACACTAAGTAGTTCTGGTCAACTCTGTTAAATTTTATTTTAATTTAACTAATAATTATTATTCTCAAGATAGTAGAATAATTTTATTTAGGTTAAAATGACTGCATAAATTAAATAGATATTTTTAACTAGATTGTGGGTTATGTATATTTATCTATTTTATTGTAAATTTAAAAAATATTTATTTAATAGTGTTTAAATTAAATATTTATTTAGGAGAATAAATTATTTATTTATTTATTTGGGTGTTAAATAAATGTAAGTGGAGTATTATAAGACCAATTTCGGTCCTATAGTAAAATAATTATTTTCAATATGATGAATAATTATTTTACTTGTTGGCACAAATTAAAATAATGCTGCTATTATTTTGTTACTAATAATGTTGTTTATAATTTTGGTTTTCCCATTTCGGTGCACCATAAATAATGATGCAATATTATTATTATCGCATGCATTTTGTCTAAGGTTATGAGTGTATTTAATATCTGTTACACAATTAAATACTATAACCGAAGACCGATGTCAATAAATAGACACATACGTCTATTGTTCGAAGTACCAAACTACAAAACCAATGAATTGGGAATTGTTGAGATGGAGAATTTATCTCTCAAATCATCTTCCCATCCCCCTTAAGAATGAGATATGTTCTTAAAGGATGAATAAAAAGTTGTCAAGAACAACCAACACAAGAAACTTGCTGCACTATGCTAGCACCCAGAGAATGAGTGGTGTCGATCAGAGGCCATCAGATCATGTGTGGATCACCACTAGAGGGATTGTAGTTTTGATCCTTGCATGAGAAAAATGATAATCTAGAAGGGTCATTCGGGAAGATCAACATTATCAATGAAGAAAATACCAAAGATCCATGTATTGTTTACATTATGAATTTAATTAAATTAATTATAAACATGATTGTCAAGATCATCTATTATGGTTTTGGGATTCTTAATTATTTATCTTAATATTTGATTCTATTCCATGGAGACTAGAGTTCATCATTGTATTGATCCCGGGATAATCATTGATCATGGTAAAAATTAATGTTGCGTGTCGGCCCAACTGTGCCTCAATTGTAACCAGAAACTACAAGTGGTATCAAATTAGTTAAATCATCATTTATAATTTTTTAAATAATTGATTTTTGAGTTACAGTTTAATAATTTAGTTTGTCAATTCAAGGTTAAACATTCATGTAATCCAAATTTTGAGATCAATTATTCCTCTCTTCATTTATCATTCAACTTACATAAATGTCCTTTTCATTTAATTTTGATTAAAATAAAATAGTGGATCTCATCTGGAGGTGCCAAAATTTCTTGGTCGTACAACACCAGAATATGCGGCTTGTAGTTAGATTCAAAAACTGTGTATCAAGGTTCAATGCATCAATGCTTGTCCTCCAACCCAACTGTGTCATTGGAGTTAGTCTACGTCTTAAATAATCCATGTGTTTACTAGAAACCGGTGGCAAATATTTTCCAGATTACACGTCGTGTGGCCCAATAGACATGGTGTGTAGTCCCTTCGGGTTAGGGTTGGATGGTTTACCTCGTACACGGATTTCCCAGATGGACACTGTGTAACACAGATACCACATGGCATGTGTCCCATGGTACACACCATGTAATTTAAATATTTATGAAGTATATTTAGATGCCGTATCCCTGGGTGTGTACTTTGGATGGATGGTGACTGATAGTACATACTGTGTAGTTGGAACTAAATGTTGTGTACTCATCGTAATCATGCATGCATGTTAAAAAGTATTTTTATATTATTCAAACCCCTGAGACATGTACCATGGTGCATTTTTAAATCTATGACACAACACGTGATATCTGTTTTATGTATATGTGTATAATTAAATATATGAATAATGTTCATTTCTACTCATTGGGTAGTTATAAATAGGAATTCACCCGGTTTTGCTACAAATTAAATGTTACATACAACGATAATTTTAAATGAATTTATTTGTTTAAAATTAATATGGATGAAAATGTCAACGAAATTCAGAAAAAGTATTAACATAAAATGATTGATTACTTAAAGATAATAATCAATCGATTCGAGCACAATTTATCTTAATAAAATAGATTGATTGAAAACTAGTTTAATTAAATGCATAACTCATTTCATGTATGTGGGTGATCATGATCTAGAACAAGAACATTGTATGTGATTGAGTTCCCTTTAATTTAATTATTAAATTAATTGTTGGCAGCTGATCCATATCTCCTCATAAAAATGTCAGGCATGCGTGCCCATGGTTTCTTTTCTGTAAACCCCCATTTACCCCTCAACTACATGTGAGTTTAAAATAATATGTAATTGATGGAACTCCCAATCTAGAGGAGGCAGTTCAAGCTGGAGTTGAGACGAAACAAATCCCTAGAGATACAGAGGTCGATAGGTGGAAAGCTATCGACATGAAAAAAAGGTTCCAGGTGTTTTTTTCCAAGGTCAAGGATTGTTTATCAACTGCTAGATAACCAAACTATTAGAAAATATCATGATCATGCCCTTTGCTTTATTTTATTTCTTTAAGTTTTATTGTTTATCATTATGGATGTGTTGTCGCGATCACATAATTAATGTATTAAACAAACATGCAAGATGGAACTAAAATAAATGAGGCTTATGCGTAAATACTATCAATACATGTTTAATCACTAATGTATGTTCCACTTAATTATATCATGAATTTGACAATGATAAAAATAAATTCATGAATAAGAGATAAAAATCCCTCAAATAAAATATTAAGTCAGACCAAGCCTTCTGATACTTTATTAAGGGTAAAAAATAAATAAACCAATGTGTTGACCAACCATTATTGGGACACTTAATTTTATACAGGAAGCCTTGATGAAAGGTTTCAGGCTAAATTAACCATATTACATCAAGAGGAGTATAAATTCCTAGAAATTGTTTAATATAGTAGGTAATAGTTGAGGAAATCCAAAGTCATGATTTAAGGATTGGGGAGACCAGTCAACAGATCAAGGAGATTCAAGACTACAGTTAGTAAAGACCTTCCAACCAAAATACCTTCAAATAGATTCACTAACCCATTTGGGGTTATGAAAAGGGTAATATGGATCCTATCCATTAGTATGTCATGGAAACTAGACATTCTATGTTCAATAGTGAGGGCTATTGGGAATTAATAAAATAGTGGTAGACTTAATGAATTAATTTATCATTTCACATAAAAATAAATAATGTACTAATTATCTTATATTTTAATTGTAGAATTAAAATTCCAAGATCGTCAACCACACTATCCCTACGATCAATTATGGATAAGGACACCATCCTCACTGGCAGTAACTTCCATGAATGGTTTAGATGCCTCTGAGTTATCCTACACCGTGAATGGAAGTCTTAAAATTTGGAGTCATCATTACCTAATCCTATTTCCAAATAGGTGAGTGACTGGATTTCTTGGTCTATGGGAAACATATGAATGATGCAATTGATATTCAATGTTTTATGCTATCATTAATGTCTAGTGAGATCTTGTAGTCTAATGGAAGCATGGATGTTCATATATTGTACGAGCATCTCTATGGTCTTTACCAATTGAGAGAAATACATGAAAGGGTTGAGATCTATAGGGCACTCCTTCATAGTAAGCATTGAGAGGGTCCCTCAGCTGGGCCTCTTGTAGTCAATCTCATTGGCTACATTGAGCGCTTGGAGGTTCTAGGGTTTAAAATTCCCGATGAACTGAGAACCAATCTCCTTCTCACATCACTCACTCTAGTCATCTCCAAATTATTTTTAAATTTCAAAACGAACAACATTGAGAAGCCTCTATCTAATATTTTTTTCCTCATTCTACTAGTGGAAAAAGATATGAAGCGTGAAACAACTTATGTACTTAAGGTGAATAAGAGGAATGGTAAGGTGAAGAGGTTTAAACCCAAAGCCTCTTCACAACCATTCAAGTAAAGGATGATCAAAGGGGAGGCAAGGGGACAAGAGGTAGTTTGTTTCTCATGTGGAAAGAAAGGCCCCTGGAAGAAAAACTACACCCAACCTAAGAATCATGGGGAAGCTTCATGGGTGTTTGTTAATGAATGCAATCCATCAATTTCTACAAATTGGTTATTAGATACAAAATGTGGTGCTCACAAATGTATCCAAATATAGGAACCAAGTAGATTTAGGAATATTGACCGATGGGAGGTATATCTGCAAGCACACAATAGAGACAGACTTGTTATTGTAGCTTTTGGGGACTACCACCTAACGTTTCAAACTGGAATGATCTTGGTGTTAAAGGGTTGTAATTATGTTTCGTCTATTAATAAAAAAATTATTTCTATATCCAAAATTAGATGCAGATCCTTTTATTCACATTTGGAAATGAATGTTGCTTATTTTAAAAAGATATCATTTTTTTGGTTGGGAACATTTATACAATAGCATTTAACTGTTGGATTACACAAACCAAGTAACCGAAATTCATAACAATGATACTTCACATGACTCATACCACACCCAATGTTGGAATTATCAGATAGGTCAAGTAAATGAGAAACACATGACAAAGTTACATAAAGATATGTATTTATATTATTTTGAACTAAAACCACTTGGCATTTGTCATGCATCTTTATTATGAAAAATGACCAAAGCCCCATCTAGTGTGAAAGGTGAAAGGTCTAATGAAATTCTTGAATTGGTTCATACCGATGTGTGTGGATCATTTTCAGTTGAGGCAAGGGGAGGGCACTCAAACTTCAAAACTTTTACTAATTAGTTTAGATGATATAGATATATCTACTTGATGAGGTATAAGTCTAACTCAATTGATAAGTACAATGAATAAAACAATTAATTTTAGAACTAGCCTGGTAAGAAGATTAATAAACTCAACTCAGACCGAGGTGGAGAATATCATAATCGAGACTTCATTGATTAGTTAAGGGTGTTTTAAATCATATCACAACACACTCCTCCTTACACGACCTATTGGAATGGTGTGAGCGAAAGGAGTAACCACACCCTATTGTACATGGTGAGATCAATGATTATTAGTGAGAGTCTTCTATTATCCTTTTGGGGATATGTATTACAAATAGTGGCACACATACTAAACCAGGTAATGACTAAATTGATAAATGCTATTACATATGAGTTTTTGTGTGGAAATAAATCCATGTTATTGAATTTACATGTGTAGGTAATCAATGCATTTGTTAAGGCCTATTTAGGTGACAAAAAAGAACTTTGAGGCATAATGTGTACCTTTACAGGATACCCCAGGAAAACAAGGGAATATTACATATAAAAATCCTTAGACAAAATGGTTATAGTGGAAATACCTAAAATATACATTGGGAGGGAGCACATATCCAAAACTATAGTGGGAGGGAGATAGAATTTTATGATGTTGAGGCTCAAGGTACACAAGATTTGGTATAGGAGCAGATTATACAAAGCCCCATGTAGAAAGAACTATTCCAGAGATACAAGAAATACGATGGATTACAAGAGAGGATAGAGAACCAGAACGGTATGATTTTCTAGTTACCAAGAATGGTGACTCATTATTAGTTTATATTAATGATCCTCCAAAATACAAGGAAGTAGTAAGTGGCACATATGTTTCCAAGTGGCAAGAAGACATGAATTCTAAAATGGATTCCATGTACCAAAACCAAGTCTGGAATTTTGTAGATCCTCAAGTTGATGTAACACCTATTTGTTGAAAATGGGTATTCCAGAAGAAACTAGACATGTATGGACATGTCAGTACCTATAAGGCATGACAGGTTACAAAAGGGTTCAAGCAACGTTAAGGTATTTACTACAATAAAACCGTTCCACCAGTTGCAATGCTAAAATCAATTATAATTACATTGTCCATTTCTTGTTACCATTACAATGAGATTTTGAAAATGGATGAAAAAAACATCCTTAATGAGATCATTCAGGAAAATGTATGCATGATACAATAGGAAGGTTTTTTAAATCCAAAGGGTGCCAATATCGTATGAAAGTTGTAGAAATCCACTTATGGATTAAAGCAAGAATCCAAGCCATGGAACATTCATTTTGATAAAGCTATAATGAAATTTAGTTTTGTCAAAAGTGAATGTGAGACTTGTTTCTACAAATAGTTTAGTGGGAGTGTAGTCATTTTCTTAATAGTATATGATGATGACATATTACTTATTGGAAATGAGATACCCATCTTACAATGTGTTATAGAATGGTTTAATAAATAATTCTCTGTGAAGTACATGGGTGTGGAAAAATATATTCTCGGGATCATGATCCATCATGATAGATCCAATAGATTGATAGGCCTAGGTAAAATTACATACATTGATAAAATACAAATGAGACTCAATATGGAACAATCCAATAGGGTATTGTTTCTAGCACCACATGGAATTCATATTTCCTAGAAAATGTCTCCTCAGACATATGAGGAATGAAATACAATGATAAAGAGTCCATAGGCATCAACAATTGGGTCATTCATATATTACATGCTATGTACTACATTGGATGCCGCCTACACATTGAGTGTCATAGGCAGATATCAATCAGACCGAGGAAACCGACATTGGATGTCTATCCAGACTATTCAAAAGTATCTGAGGTGTACTAAGGATATGTTTCTAATTTATGGTGGAGATGAGGAGCTAGTAATAAGAGGATATGAAGATGCTAGTTTCCAAACTGATCAATATGAAATGAAGTCGCAAATGGGATACATCTTCAGTTTGAATGGAGAAGCAGTGAGCTGGAAGAGCTCAAAGTAGAGTGTGGTATAATATGCTACAGTATAGTCTGAGTATATCGTATCTTCTAAGGCATCTAAAGAAGAAGTTTGGACGTGAAGATTCATCTTGGAGCTGGAGGTGATACCTAGCACTAAAGATCCCATCACACATTACTATGATAATACTGCAGCCATGGCTCTTCCAAAAGAGACAATGTCACATCAGTGGATAAATCAACTACTTCAGAAGTATCATCTCTTGAGGGATTTTGTTTCAAATAGGTGAAGTTGAAATGAGTTGTTTTTCTATGGAAGACAATGTGGTAGACCCGTTGACTAAATCCTTGACTCATCAGAAACATTATCACCATGTGAGGTGTAGCAGACTGAAAGTCATAGGCTATTTTCTCTAGTCTAGGTGGGATTTTTTAAGAGTTAGTGCCCTAGAACCAACTAGTTGTACATTTATTATATAGATATTTAATTTATTTAAATATTAAACATCTTATTATATATTGTTCATTATTCTACATGAAATTGATGTAATAATGACCTGGAGTATTTTCTTTTAATGGATAAGGTCATGTCAATTCCTAGATATGATGAGAACCATGAAATTCTATAAAAATATTCTTAAATATAGTTGTATTGGTGGATGAAATACTATGAAGAGACACAATGAATTTAGACTGATGGGTGTGAGTAATCGTAAGTAGATGATATTTCCTCTCATAAAGTTTGCACTTGGTAATCTTTAAGAAATGAGATAATGAGAACAGACATTCCAGTTTGAATTACGCATGTTTTTGTGTGATCAGATATTTCTATCAGTGAGCATGTGTAAAGATACTTAGACTTTAAAATTGTCATTAATACGTGTCAATAATTGAACTGTTTTATTTATTGATGAAAATTTTCATGGAGATAGTTGGTGGGAAGTGTGGTAGATTGGGTGCATCATGAGTGGTATGTTATTAATAGATAAGTATAGGAAGGATTTGTCCCATAAATTTATGGAAGTTGATATCTCAACCCTTAGATTGAAATAGAATCACCGTGAACAATTACATGGACATGGTGTAATGATGAGTTTATTTCAGGTTTTCAAAAATGATGTATCAAGCATAAAATTTGATAACACTATTATGAAACCTTAGTGATGACTTATTGTGACAAAGAGATTATGTAAAACAGTGAGTGTTCATTTGTGTATGTCATTGTTATAACTTTATGTTCTTTCTATTGGGTGCCCTGACCTGTTGCTAGAAAGTACTCTTGAACTTTAGGCAAGCCCACCTAATTCCAACACGAAAGAATCCTAGAGCGTCACACACTAAGTGTTTATGTAGATCTCAGTTAAATTCTTTTTTAATTTGATTAATAAATATTATCCTCAAGATAGTGGAATAATTTTACTCAATTAAAAATGTATGCATATATTAAATAAATATTTATTCACTGTATTGTGGGTAAATTATATTTATCTATTTTATTGAAAATTTAATAAATATTTATTGAATAGTTTGTAAATAAAATATTTATTATAGAGAATAAACTATTTATTTATTTATTGGGGTGTTCAATAAATTGAAGTCTATTTTGAGAGGATCAAGGTTGGACTTATAGTAAAATATTCTTTTACAATATGATAAATAATTATTTAACTACTATTCACAAATTAAATATAAGTTGTTATTATTTTGTGACATGGAATTTTATTTATAATTATTTTTTGTGCATGTTTTCACACCCTAAATATTAATGATGTACTATTATTAATAGCATGATTTTTCTCTATGGTTATGAGTGTCTTTAATTGATGTTATGAAATTAAATATTTTAACTGATGCCCCATGTCAATAAATAGACACATAAATCTATTGTGCCATGTACGGAACCACACACCTGGTGAATTAAGAATTGATGAGCTAAAAAATTTCTTTCCTGAATCCTCTTACCTCCACTCTCAAAGAAAAAAGACATTATTTACGTTTGAAGAACAAATGATCAAGAACGATCGATACAAGACACTCACTTCACCGCAGTAGCACCTGAAGAATGAGTGGCTTCGATTAGAGGCCATTAGAGCACGTATGGATCACCACTAGAGATATTCTTGTTTGGATCATTGCAAGTGAAACAAGATAATAAGAAAGGTTCATTCATGTTGATCAACATAATCAACAAAGAAAATTCTTAAGATCCAACTATTATTTTTTGATGAAATTAATTGAATTATTTATAATCATGATGTTCCAGATCACCTCTAATGGTTTTAAGCCACTTCTTTCTTTATAAAAATCATTGATTCTATTCCATAGAGAATAGAGTTTATCATAATATTGATACCTGAATAATCATTGATAATGGTAAAAATTAATGTTTCATACTGGCCCAACCACACATCTACTATGCCCGGAACTTACACCACCTATGCGCGAAGCCATTGTGAGTACACCGTTGAGAGATATGAACAAAATTTAACCATCAGAAGTTAGCCACACCACTATGAACCGCCCTCACTACCATCAACTATGAGCCCAAGAACCACCAAAGATACACCACCATAGATGAATCAGAATAGATGAAGCCTCAAAACACCATCTTGCGGGAGAAGACATTACTACCAGATCAACCCTCTTCCCCAAGCCCGATTGCCTACCAAAATATTGATGATCTGGGCCCTGGCCCCCTACCAAGTACATGATTTTAAACCAAATTTCTAGAATGCATGGAACCAACATTTTACACAACTTTAAGAAGTATGTTGTCAATTATATTCTAATAAATGTCAAAGGGGGTAGTGAAAATACTGATATAAATGATCTTAACAATATAAGCTACACATGAAGAACTCATCAAAATAATGTCAAAGCTCACCATGACACCAAATATGAGGAGTAAGATGCTATTGCTTCACCTTATCTATATAAATATATTTCACCCCTCCCAATTGATTCATTCATCCTATTTTAAATATGTTTTATATTATTCTTTAGTTTTCTTTTCTGTAATTTCCTTCTTCTTGTTAAAACTATTTCTTCCATATTTTATTAATTATTATATGTTTTTCATTTCCACCATGTTTATTCATTTTCCCCATTCCCAATGAGGTAATATAATATCTTAAACTCAAAATCAAGGAGAACTAAACTAAAGTATAATATCTCATGGGAGATCACATAGTCACTCTATGCTTTATAATAATCTAATTTCCAGCCTTGATGAAATAACAAAATAGTGAGAATCAGACAGATGATAATCATATACTCCCTCCAATGAGTTGTCGCATCCTTGAATTTATCAAATCATAAATCCATATCATTCTCTATTTATAGTGCATATAAATGGATAATTATGGATTTAGTGATAAACAACATACAATGGAGTTAGTTCTTAGGATAATGAATACCTATATCAAGTTTGTTCATTGCCTCTTCACCTTGGAGGAGGTGGGATTGGATGTATCAAGGTAGATTCTTCTTGTGTATGATTTGAACCATAATTTAGATAGAAATAGAAAATGGAGAATGATATTGAATCCATTATTAGATAATGACTATAGAATAATGAATAATATTTCTATTCCACCCTGGATCCAACCCCTTTCACCAATTATTCCATTTAAATCATGTTTATTTTGTTTAAATACAATTTAATAAAAAAACAATGAAAATACAATTATCCAATCTTAACACATTCAAAATTAAGGTAAAAAGGAAATATACATAAGTTATAGGATAGTGAAACTCCCAACCCATTCTCCATGAGAGATGACCCTGGTCATCTAGTTGGCTGCCTTAGGAGTAAAATAAAAATAGTTTTGACTGTGGGCTGATAAAACTACAAGATCAATATGGCTCCATTTCAAGGTAGAAAGGTAGAGTTACCACTATAATTAACACAATTTTAATTAAATGTTTTTACATTAATTGTTTTTCATATTTCTAATTTTTTTCAGACCGGTAGAAGAATTATAGTGAGACCATTCATTAATTGATTCTCACCGATATTCCTAGTTCACATTCCCACAATCATCCAAGGAGATGGACTCTCAATGGTAGCACAAAAAAACCCTTATAAATATACCAATAGGGGGAGGAATGATGATACTGCATGAATGAACAAAACATCCATCAACAATATATTCCCCCACACCGCTAAACTAAAGAAGATCTTACACAAGTTAAAATTCAATACTACTCATCAAAGATGAAGAACATTCAAGTTTACAAAAAAACTAGTAGAACATGGAGAAATGATCGTGGAATTAAAATGTATGAAAGATTCAATAAACCATACCCTTAAAAAATCATTAATCAAAGGAATAATAAGAATTTGAAGAGTTAATGCTCTTTTTATATTTCGAAGAAGATATCCTAGATGTATAGGGTGATTGTTTAGATTCATAGGATCTTTCACTGTTCTCCCTTGAGCATATCTCCTCAGAACTGGTGTACCAGGAAAAGAAGCACAAAGTTAAAAAACATGATGGAGTATTTCATTCAAAAATTACATTTTCTAATTTGATTAAAAACCAATTGACTTATAATACCCCTCTTATTTTAAAGGCAATATAGAAATCAAGAGAATTTTTGAAATCCCTAGAGGATGTTGAGAAATATGAAGTAGATTATCCCACATCTGAAGAGATGCTAGAATTCACAATACTCCCCATTACACAAGAGATAAATTCAAAGAGGCATTGTACCATGAGAATTATCTTCATGGTGAAATTAAATAAGTGTTAATATATGATATAATTTCATTCTATTTTATTTTTTTTGAAATATTAATTTTCTAATTATCACTGTATTTATAATTTTTCAGATTTATACCAATTGATGACATTCTTAGATAATGAAGATAAATAACTTGATCAAGCTCCCATTTGAGAAAAATTAGAGCTATAAATAGTAGAAGAGGAACTTGAGCTACTGATAATTGAATATAAAGCTACCAAGGATGATAAAAAAGTAGATCTTGATAATGTTTACTTTTATAGATTCCTTAATTCCACATTTGAATGATTTAATAAATATTTCATAAGATAAGCGGATTCTCAAGAAAAATATGTCTCTTGACATTTAGTGAATTAATTACTCAATAAACCTCAATATAAACACCAATCGGATGGAAGATCTAAAATATTGGAAGTAATCCCATTGGTTTATACTCATGAAGATATAGAAAAATCTACTACATATAAAGGGATCAAATATTTATTTGAGCTTCCCTGGTTCTAATTATTTTCATTTTAAATTTCATAATGACCCCACATTATTTGAATCTATCCAAGAATAAAAATTGTGAGATTAACTATAAAAGGAACCCATAAAAGTTTTGGAATAACCCATGGAGATATAAATCTCGATCCTCTCTCCCCAAATTTATAATATTCAAAACACTACCGAAGGGGTGTGCATGTAGTAATTTGTCAATGGAGTTCTATATGAAGTAAAGATGAGCTACTATAGAATAATAATTATGTGGTGGTTTTCATCACACAAACCACATCCATTTATAGATCTGGGATAATCAAAATATTTTCCATTTATGGAGAGTCTAACTACAACACCTCTTAGGTGGTTAAACCTAAGAATATCCTCCCTTAATTTCCGTTTTATTTTCTTTTCATCCCCTTATAATATTTTTCTATAATGTTTAAGTTTTTTATATAGTTTTCCCTAAATGGAAAACAATTAGGTGGCAAGCTCTACTATCCACAACAAGCACTCAGAGAAGATATTTTCGTGATCCTACTGAACAATAACTACCAGGATGTATCAATCATTTCTCAATATTTATTCACTTCCTTCTTTGAGATTTTTTATGGAACATAAATATGAAATGGTGATTAATTATAAAGGAGGAAATTCACAGCAATTATAATAGTTATTAAAAAGGTTTTTAGTTATTTTTTTATAAACTATACAAAAATTGTTTACTTTTATCTTCTAGTTTTAAAAAATTATAAAAAACAAAAAATGTAAAAAACATAATATAAAAAAATTGTATTCATGTTTCTAAATATTTTAAGAAATGTTTTATATTTCTTTCACCCTTTAATTGTACTTCATCACTAACCTACCCAGTTTGAATGTACTAGGATAGAGTTGAGGTAATTCATGGGTTCTGAAACTGTGAGACTTTAAGTGATTACTGAGTGTTTGTCCACAACTCTTATGGATATTTGGTATTATAACTAAGAGGTGGAGTGTGATTGAAAATATTTATGTGGAATCAATTTTAAAACATTAATAAACACTAGTTGTAATCTTTATTTTAGATTACTTAACCAATTTTAACCAAACACCTTAGGGAGCCAACATAAATGAAAATGTTATAATTACCTAGAACCTAGAATAAAAATAGGAAATTATAAAACCAATAATAGATCTCAAAGGAAAGATATCTAGGATTATTTCTATAATTAAATTATGCCATCTTAATAAGTTATATTCATAGTTATCTTCACAGAATTATGGATTGGAAAATAAATTCCAAAAGCACCTAAGTCAAAAATTAATCCATTTAAGTGAAGGTAAATATTGAACCCATAAAAATAGGGGAAACATAATTATAACACATTTATTTATGTTTTCTCAATAAATAATATGATCAAACAATAGTATGAGGAAACATATGAAATAGGGATAAATGGAGGTTATTTATGTTAAAACATTTCATGCACTTATATATAATTTTCTCTACTCTAGGACTAAAACTTTGAATGAATTGAAGAGAGAAAAAAGACTGAATATTAGATGAGGAATGATAAATTGAAAATTACATAAGTTTGTGTGTTATATCTTCTTGGGATTCTATATTTTGATATTGTTTTGTCCTAACCTGAGTGTTACACATTGATTCCCTGAGTCATTTCACCAAATGTCCTCATTCACACCTCCATATACACCCGAGGCTGCCGAGTAGAAGTGGTGGTCTAATATGTAAAGAGGGGAGACTATCCACAATAAAAAAAGCATAAAAATAATAAAAATAAATATAAAAATAACCAAGATAATACAATAATCAATAATCCCCAAACATCACATTAATTAATCTATTAATAGAAAATTACCATAAACTAAATTAGTAAATATTTAATGTAATATATAATTCAATTCTCAAATGAAAACACAAAACAGAGACACAGTTACACCTCCCAAGTGGGTAGTAACATAATGTTTAGTTCCCTCATCCATGGTCTATCATTAATCCCAACTCTCTCATCTAATATAGGGATATTTCCCTTATCATATCCAGAAAACAAGAAGTCTATTAGTGTACCAATCAGGAAGCCTAATTATGGTGTGAATACAACTCATTAGGCTACAACTAAAGACATCTAAAGCAATATCGAATTTATAATAGTTTATGAAACTGTAAAAAAATATTGAAAAATTAAATAGGTATAACATTTATTATTTTTTATGTAACCACATTGGACATTAGGTATAAGGTGTCACCCTAGAGAAACATACATGTTTCATCTCATGCTAGAGTCCGAAATATACACCATAGGGATATAAAAATTGTTTCTTTCATAGGGTTTAATTATTAATTTAATTAAAATTTCATATCTGGTACCATAGAGCATCGGTCCAAGTAATATTTCACAATCATGCATCAAGGTCTTACATAATCAGTCCAGTACCCCATGGGTATTTGGAGAATTCGTCCCTGACCCACAATTCATTGTTCATATTCACATAATAATATATATCAAGGGACTATAACAGTAGTTTAGTACCCCATGGGTATTTGGATAATTAGTATCTAACCAAAACCTCACTTTTCATATTCACATAATAATAAATATCAGGGGCCAAGAGTAGTAGTCTGAAATCTCATGGGTATTTGGAGCAATATTTCCTGAACCGCACCTCGTTATTCACTTGGATATACACATACCGTGGTTAGATATTCATATCTCATTTATCAAACATTCTTAATATGGTGGACCAAATCATTTACCAAACAAAATCATGGTTCTTCACTTTTATCATAAAGAACAACATGAACAATTTACTGATTAATCCATTAATCATCATTTATTTCACACCTCATTAACCATTCGGGGTTAAGACTATCAAACCATTAAATACAATTATAAAAAACGAAATAAGGATTTAGTTCAACTTCATAATCCCATAATATCCCATTATAAATTCCAATTATCATCATTTTAAGGAAATTAACACACCCTATGGATTTCCATCAAGCACGATCTCTTAATCTCCAACAGGTCCAATGGGATCCAGGAAGGGTCTCCTAATTTCATTGAATTAAATAGAACATGTTAATTTAAAATCAATTTCATAATTTTGATATTAAAGTTCACAATTACATTTACCAGGTCATAATTACGAATATGGGAATTATCAATTAGACCACCTACCACAAGACCGTTGATAAACACATGTCAAATCATAGTCCTCAATTAAATGCAGAATGATCAAAATTACAATGGTGTGGATGATCTAGGATAAAATACAAGGTTCAAGATCCAATGAAACAAGTTTCATTAAAACCTAGATGTGAACCATCAAAAACGGTAGGAATTCATCCCTCCCCAAGTGGAATAAATAAGGGTGTGAGAGAAACATAAAGGAGGAAAAAATTACATACCATATATGGTTCGATTTCTTCATAGGATCTTTGATTCACACCTAAAGAGGTTATAGAAGACTAGAAAACCTCTCAAGAGCCTCTAGGAGTAAATAAATTTATTTTATAATATGTCAAGGTGAGAAAGGATATAAACTGGAGGTCCATATATTTTTTTAATAAAATATAGGGTTTTAATACCTACAGGCACAATTCCATATATGGGGCTGCACAACTTGACAAACTAGGCTCCCTAATCAGGAACCCCTACTTTTTGGGCGCACAGTTAATCCTAGTTGGGAGAATGATTTGGTTAACCATCCACCAACAATAAAATCCCCCCCTCAGTCTCGGGGATCATGATTTGCAGGGGATGGGAGCACATTTTGGGAAAACTATGCACTAACCAAGCACTACCCAAAGAACCTCCAAAACCTCCAAAACTCACCTGAATGAACTGAAGACAAGCATAAATCAAAGTAAGACTAAATCAAGTGTAAAATAATACATTAAATTAGAATTATAGAACTCTGAGTGGTTGGGATCTTATAATCTTCCCACCATATAAAATCTTATAATCGAGCTATACTCCCAAGCATTATTAAGCCTCCGAGGTAAAAGGTTCCAACCACTGAGCCTACATATCTTCTTTATTATCCCATGTTTCCTCTTTAACATGTCCATGTAACCATAAATTCATAACAATTGTACAATCATTCCTAGAAACAATTTCTCACTGTTATCCACAATGATAATCAGATAGTCCTTAAAGGACACCATAGCCTCATTCTCAACATCATCAACATCAATCACATGTGAAGTGATGGGTTAAAATTTACAAATTTTTTACAAATGAAAAACCTCATACATAGAATTATACCGCTATGGAAGAGATGATATGTAATAAACCTATCGATTCTCTCCACAATCTCAATTGGCCACACAAACTAGGGATCCAACTTAACCTGCCTCTGAATCAAAAGGTGAATCAATCATGGCAATACCCAAAGGAACTCATGTTCACCCATTGTAAACTCTAAAGGATGATGAATTGAGTCAACATAAGTCTCTTATAGACTATGTGATGTATCTATTCATTTTTAAATCAACTGATCCTATCCTGACAAATCCAAAACGAGAGATAATCCCAATAACTCTGACTCAGCTACCAACATCCAAGGTAGAGGTGATCTGTATGGCTTACAGTAAAGTGACTCATGTGGTCTCACATGAACAATCCCCTGATAAATATTTTTATAAGTGAAATCAATGATCATTATGAACTTCTCCATAGATCCCCCATGGTGTAGGAAGTATGATGGTAATATGTCCCCAAGAACCAAAATAGCACAGTCCGATTTCCCATATATCTATGGGTGAAAATCCATAATCAGAAACACATAGGTATCTAAAGATTTCTGTAATACTTGCTAAAAGCATGAGATAAATAATGAATAATGATTTCAAACCCTTTCAAATGGAATATGTCAGTAATTAGTATATCTCGGAACTAATCAACAAAGAAAGTCTCCCAAATAGGTATGAAATGGGATAATATTTTCAACTGATCCACAATCAACCATATCATTCCATTATTTAAAGGGATCCATAGAATAACTCTGAAAAATTACATTTTAATACCATACTAATTCCATTATGTAATGATAAATGGGTGTAACATACCACCAGGTCATTGATGCTCATCCTTAACCTCCTAATTGGTGTAGCATCATGTCAGAAAAACTTAAATAGACCTTTCCATTCCAAAAAAACAATATTTTCTACATTGTTTATGGTACAGTTTTGTCATAATAGGATGCACTGACCACTTCATGGCTTGAAAATCATGCATCATCTCCTCATACATACAAATAGGCACACAAACTCAGTTCTAGATATAGACGATCATATCCTCATCTATAGTAAAATCAGAAGGTAACTCCTTAACTTATTGTCTCTCCCTTAAGGAAACAGACTCGAGATCCTCATACTGCCTCTCTATGATTCAGATCAGAAGTATGGACTCAACATAAAAGGATATGAGGTTCATCCTCTCCTGCCCCACTTAAGACTCTATACGAATCTCATCCAACAAATTCGTCATCCTTAACTCAAAGTTGGATTCCTACACTTCTTGAGTGTATGTATTCAAGCTTACAGCATCAAAAACACGGATTTCCTATCCCAGTTTATAGGATAGATCAAAATAAAAAAAATTATATACTCAACCCATATCCACTATTGGGGGTTCAAATCTCACTGATAAAGATTTACTTTAAGCTTTTATGGTCAGAATACATATTAAAAATATAACCCAAAATTTAATGTCACCAACAAATTAAGGCAAAGACTACCACCTATAACTGGAGATTGTGAGCTGGGTAATTCCATTTGTGTGGACTCAACAATCATGAAACATACACAACAACTAGATCTCTTTGCATCAACACTACTACAAGTACGATACCATACACAACACAAAACATGGTATATTCCACATCCGACTTAGGTTGGATCCAAATTAGTATGATTGTCAAACACTTATTTAATTCCTGGAAGGAATTCATGCATACTTCATACCATTAAATCATAATCCCCTTATTGGTCGATCCCAAAAGTGGTTGCACAAAAGGGCAAAATTCCTATATGAATCTCTAATAATAATCCACCAAACCCAGAAGTTTTTGAATATGAAAATAATTCATGGGTTTCTCCCATGAAACAAGTATCAGGACCAGAACCATGTCGGGGCTTGAGCTATAACTACCCCAAGCCCGCCTATATAGGCCAGGATATGGATACTACCACTGAAGGCATAACAAACAATGGGAGGTCTTTTCCTAAGAACCTATACACAGACACACACTATAACACCCCGAGATTTTATGAGAAATATTTTTTTAATTTCATTGATGTATTGTGTTTCACACTACACCATGATTATCATGCGCTATATGCAACATCGTATTATCTTATAGTATACGCAACACTATTCTTGGCTTGTGTTGCATACAAGAGTGACCATCCTCAATAGCGTGTGTTCAACACAATATCGAGTTTCATTAAACAATGATATATTGTTATAATATTTTTATGAACTAGCCGTTATAAATAGTATTGTACACATTTTTAGTTTTATAAAATTATAATTTATCTTACACACATTCTAGAATATGGAACGTGAACAAAATAATTTTTTCTCATAAAACAAGTATTTTTAAAAAATGCAGTTTTCTTGCATTTTGATGGCGCACCCATTTCTAATCTATTTCTTGAAATGTTTATAAGTTCAATTTTACAAAATAAACTTCTTCTTCTTAATCAGGATATAAAAATTTACATTGTATAATGTTTTCAATTATTTCTGACAACATTTTTATTTCGATGAATAGTAAAAACATGCTAAATTTAACATAAAAACAACTTTTTTCATCGAGATAATTTATATGGATAAAATATAATAGTAAATTGTTTTAGATTATAAATAGAATATATTTTTATCATTTAATATAATTCACGTCATTATCATTAATTTTATATTGAATTCCTAGGTAAAAACATTTCAATCTTTTGCAATGTTTTAACTTTGAAAACATATTTTCTCAACAGTGGGATTAATTTTAAATTAAATACTGCAACATATTTGTTTTGAATTTGAAAAAATGAATTCCATATTTTGAATAGGTAGGTCCAAATTATGTTAATAGGATACGTTTTATTTTTAGATATTATTAATAGTAACTCCAGTAATTTTTATTTACTACTGTTAAATGTAAATAAGGTATTTAAGGGTAAAAATAAGATTAAACAATTACCCTATCACCTACCAAAATTTTATTAGATGAATATAAGTAGACCCATATCACATAAGGGTCATAATTGATTAATTTAATGGATGTTTGACCATGAAAAGGATGTAATTATTATTAAAACCAATGAAAGTTACAACATGTCACTCTCTTATATCTTATAAGTGTAATAATTTTAATTTAGTAATAAACTTCATAATACTTCGAGAATAAATAGTAACCAGAAAGATAATAAAATTATCTACATCAAGTGAATTTATTTGGAGTTTTTAGGGATAAAATAAATATCCTTAATGGAGACACAATAGTGATGCAGAAATTGTTTATTTAGTGAAAAATCAATAATACAGTTTTTATTAAACTAATAGTGACCATAAAAGGCACAAACACCTGACCAAAACTTATTTTTAGTGTATATATAATCCATAATAATCCAATAGTCTAATATTTGACCATTTGGAGCCTTATGAAATCAATTATGACACTTATATTATTTTATTTTAAATGATGTTAAAGTTTTCACCTTCAGAATTTAATAAATATAACAATTTAAATGTTGTGATATTAATATTATAAATTATAGTAAAAGTATTACTATGGAAGATATTAGCTTTATCTGCATCATAGTATTTTATTTTTTATTTTTATGCAAAAATTATGTATATTAAATAATTATACAAAAATGTTTTAGTGATAATTTTATTAAGGAAAATATCAAATAAATTGTTTTAAAAATATTAAAATAAATGTTATGTGAACAAATTAATGTGCTCAATGATTTTTTAGATGAATATGAAAAGTTATAAACCTATTAAATATTTTTTTTTGTATATATCTTATATGTGTATATAATGTAATTTCAAATAATTCAATATTGTCAAAATTGGCACTATTGATATTTTATAAAAATAAATTGTTATTAAATTGTTTAAAAATCACAAAAATATTTAAAAATTAAAAATTAAAAATTATATAGTATAAAATTTAATAATGTATCTAATTATGGAAAATTCACATAACATATGTAAGTATTTATAACAATTTAGGGTGAGGTGATGGCGGAGCAGGGGGGGGAAGGGGAGAACCCTACAACTGGTGAGCGAAACTTATATGAGAAGGGTGAATCAGGATTGCAGGAGGGACTACCGATTCAGCTGGATGAATATCTAAGACATAAAGATCTCTTATCCCGTGCAGCCAAGAAATCAGATGTGTCAACGCATTCTCATATCAATACCCCAAAAAGAACATTGCGGACATCGTGAAAGCTGCGGCTGGTCCCTCCTTTACTTACTTTGTTCCACCTCCTCCTCAAAGAGTTATCAAGAAAAGGAAAGGTGGCACATGTCTCGGAAGATCACGATTTAGTGGAGGAAAGGATCAATTTGTGAAAATTTTCAATTATCGTGTGGGTCCTGACACCGAAGGGTGAGAAATTTTGGAAGTTCAGTGATGTAACTAAAAAAATTGCAGAGTTATGGGGATTTCACGACTGGAGGATGAATTCGATGGGAGGAGGATTTTATCATGTTTTCTTTCCTTCATATGAATTAGAGCAGTGTGCATGGAGCATGGGTTCAATCTCTCTGGAACCAGGTTATCTATGTATACAAGAATGGGACAGAAATTTTGATCCCACTGATGTTTAGAATACACATGCACAAATTTGGGTACACATATATAAGCTTAATTGGTTATACTGGAATCCAAGGATCCTATGGGATATTGCTTCGTCTGTGGGGAACCCAATTAGATTGGATAAAAAAACCGATGACCCGCAGTTTGGACATTATGCCAGAGTTTTGGTGGAGGTTGACATGTCTACAACCTTGGTTGAGGAAACTGTTTTGATGACAAGGGATGATATCATGAGGCTACAGATTGTTTATGAGAGGAAGCCCATGTTCTGTTCCTGTTGTAGGTTCTTTGGACATCTTCTTGCTGACTGCAATAGGAATAAGGAATAAAACTTTTGTAATGTTAAAGGACATAAAATTGCAGCATGTCGAAGGTGGAAAGGGAAAAGCATCGCACCTGTAACTTTGTTTGCTGGTCAATCTGGGAAAAGTGCTGATAGTTATGTTTCTTCCCTGAATGAGTGTGGGCAGCCTGGTGATGTTGAGGGCCCTGGGGAATTTTTGGGTGCCACTGATGAGTCGAAGGAGCCCCCCAATGAGCCCCAACCTATTATTACATGATGTGATATAGTCCAAATCCTCTCTCGACCTAATGCTTCCAGTCCTGGAAAGTCTGGGAGCCTGGATTTCGTGCTGAAGGTGGGTGACCTCGGCTCCAGCTCTATGAATGAGGAGGTGTGTCCACCTACCCTCTCTCTTTAGGGGACTCGTGTCAACTCCTTTCCCACAGGAACCGGTGCCACCCTCCAACCTGCTATGATCAGTCCGGTTGGATTTTCTGGGATCCTAACTTCTGATAAAGAGGCAACCAGTACTGATTTTTTGCAGACCGGAACCTCTACTAATGATGTTGTGGGCTTTGAGAATATTTTGGGAATCACTAAAGTATCTGAGGATTTCCTCAACCAGACTCAGCCTGCCAATATAGGACCAGACCTAATCAAAAGTCTCCCTCAGCTTACTGCTTCCAGTCCTAGACAGTCTGGGAGCCCAGATCTTGTTCCAATAGTGGGTGACCTCAGCCCCAACTATGTGCATGAGGAGGTTTCTGCACCAGCCCTCTCACCTGAGGAGCATGCTGTCACCCCCTTGCCTACAGGAAATGAAGCCCCTCTCCAACTTTCCGTGATCATACCGTCAAGAACCTCCTTCCCTAATTCTATTCTAAGGAAAGATGGTTGCACTGAGGACTCCTTTGTGTAGGTTCTGCATGCCAAGGCTTCCCGGAAGGTCTCTCTAGAAAAATACACTTCTGAGAACACGCAGGTCAGCAATAAGTTCACCCCCCTTAGTGGGAGGTTTTGGTTAGATGAACCTGGTGATGGTCACATCTCTACTGCAAGTCAAGGGGAGGTTCAGATCTATCCTGAACCAGTTTAACTAATTAAGGTGGCTGCTTCAGCCATGAACAAGGACATGGAATGTTCAGGGAAAAAGAAGGGCAAGGGCAGGAAGGGAAAGAGTCAATGTGATGTAGCACCGGGTGGAGGTCCATCAACGCGAAGAAAACCACCCCCCAATGAAGGTTTTCTATTGGAATTTTCAAGGGCTTGGGAATCCCCCAACGGACAGAGCCCTCAGGCATTTCATTTTGGCCAACAAACCGATGATTATTGGAATTGTGGAGCCTAAGATGCTTTTTAGTAAGTGGAAAAGCTTCAAATGGTCCCCTCTTGGATATAGTTTCGTTTCTCACAACCTTCATGATGCAAGTATGGACCAACTTTGGGTCTTTAGACATAATAACCTACACATCTCTCCCATTAGGGCCCAGAAACAATGCATCTCAGTCTCCCTTGATGTCCAAGGTTTCAATCACTTGGTAACTTTTGTCTATGCAGCGACCTATTACATCAAAAGAAGTGAATTATGGAACAAGCTTGCAGAAATATCTGAGTCACTATGCCATAAATGGATGCTTCTGGGGGACTTTAATACAGTCTTAAGGCCTGAGGAGAAAACTGGAATGAGATTCAACTATGTTACCTCTGTTGATATCTCCTCTTGCATTGACCAATACAATCTTGTGGAAGTGCCAATTGTAGGTACAACCTTAACATGGAGCATATACACTTTGAATGGGTGACATTCAAGCAAGTTGGATCGCTTCTTTGTTTATATGGATGATTTGAATGATTCCATAGGCATATCAGGTCATACCATGCCCAAACACCTTCTTGATCATAATCTGATAATTTTGGACATTACCAGCCCTATTGAAAGATTATCCCCTTTACCTTTCCTCTTTAATAATGGATGGCTCACCACTCCAGGGTGCAGGGAGATCGTTACGCAGGCCTCGAAAATGGTTTTTTATGGTAGACCCTTACATATATTATTGGAGAAGCTACGGAATGTCAAAATACTTCTAAAATACTAGAGAAGGAGGTCTTTTTATAACCTGGATTGTGATATTCAGAATTTTGAATAAAGACTTGAAAGATTACAAATATGTAGTGAACACAATGACAGCCCTTATAGGGAAGAAATTCAGGAACTTTCATGGCTTGATGACCTACTGAATGTCAAGGAGAGGCTTAACCGGCATAAATTAAATGTTCGATGGTTGAAATATGGTTATAGAAACTCCAAGTTTTCCATAGACTGTATAAGGAAAGGAAAGTTCAGGCAGGGCTGAAAGCCAGTAGTGTTAATGGGTCTCTCCACACCACGGAAAGTGAAATCTCTAGTGCAGTGGTGTAGTACTTTGAGAATCTATATTTTGATGATGGAATTGATAGCACTCCTAAAATGGTTGACAGTATTGTCCCTTGTATTGATGAGTCTCAAAATCTCATCCTCGCAATGGTCCCCTTGAAGGAGGAAATTAGGGAAGCATTGTTCTCATTGAACATATAAAGTACTGCTGGACCAGATGGGTTCTCCAAAAAGTTCTTCATGTTTTACTAGGATCTTCTTCAGGATGACATAGTGGCTGCATTTATTGAGTTTTTTAGACATGCCTCTCCCCCTCATGGATATAACTTGAATTTTATTGCACTCATACCTAAGAAAGATAATGCAGTTGATATTAGGGACTTCAGGTCTATTGCTATTGGAAACATGATTCCCAATGTTATTCTCAATATATTGGTGAACAGATTGGGTCGGATTATAAAATCCCATATTAACCCTAACCAGTATGGGTTTGATCCAGGTCGGAGCATCCAAAATTGTCTAGTGATTGCTTCTGAAGGTATTAATGCTTTTAATAATACCTAACAACAAGGGATATTTTCGATCAATATTGATATATCTAAAGCATTTGACAATGTCAAAAGGAGTTTTCTATTTGAAGTCCTCAGGAGGTATGGATTTTCTACTGGCTATATTAAGATGATTTCAACCATTCTTAACTCTGTGCGGCTGTCTGTTCTGGTTAATGGTTCTCCAAGGGGCTACTTCTCATGCACAAGGGGTTTTAGTCAAGGGAACCCCCTATCAGGTCTTTTATTTTCTCTTGCAGAGAATTACATGACAGATGCTTCATTGAGCTAACTCATATTGGGATTTATAAACAAGTACCAGCTGCTCGGAACAATCTTATTCCCTCCCACTTATTATATACTGATGATATTCTTCTATTTGGACAGCCCTCCAAGACCACTATTGGTGCCATTAGAGCGCTCTTTAATCACTATGATGAAGTTTCTGGACATGTCATCAGTTGGGGTAAGTCCTTTATCATTTTTGGAAATGGTCTCACTATTAGGAAGAAAAACAGAATTGCTAGAACCCTTCGAGTGCGTAAGGGATCTCTCCCCTTTACTTACCTTGGGGTTCCCTTATTCTGGGAAAAGGTCAAGTGCCTATACCTGGAGAATATTTATTCTGGATTCATTAATCAGCTTGCTAGCTGGAAGGGCAAGACAATGTCACAGGCTGGGAGGGTTTTCCTCATCAACTCGGTCATTACTTCCAAGCTTGTGTATTCTTTTTCCCTCTATAGATGGCCCAAAAGAATACTAAATGATCTTTAACCCATGGTCAGAAAATTCTTATGGTCAGGCTCAGTGCATGAGAGGAAACTCATAATGGTTTCTTGGAGGTATTGTGTCAAACCTTTTGATATGGGAGGCCCGAGGGTCAAGGACATCAAGACTTTTAATGATAGTTTGATTAACATGTTCACTTGGGACCTTCTGTCTTCTAATGAAGCTTCGGATGATTTATTGTCCTGAAGGTTCAAACAACGGTTATTTGGTGGATATCCTCACTATCTTCTCTCCTCTATTTGGCCCTCTCTTCGACACTCCTTTCATGACATTATGCAGCACTCGAAGTGGCTGGTTAGTAGAGACTCCATGCTTAATTTCTGGCATACATCATGGCTGAATAGCCCTATTGATATCACTTCCATCCCATCCACCATGGCTTTTCATACTATGGCTGATGCCATGAACCAAGCTCAAACTCTTGCTGATTATTTCCATTCAAGATCTGCATGAAATTCAGAATTATGTTTTCCTGGAGGATGATACCTTGATCTGGAAGCTTAATTCACATAGTCGCTTCAACACCAAAGAGTATTACGCTGTGAACTTGGTGGGCTCTCAAAGACCACCGAAGTGGATGCTTCAATTTAAGGCCCCTTTTGTTCACCCATCTAGAATGGTTCTTCTCTAAAGGATTTGGAGGAACCAACTCCCTACACACGACCAACTGCAGAGAGCTGGGCACTATCTTGCCTTTCCCTACCTTTGTTTATGTGGGATGAAGATACTGTCTAGCACCTCTTCTTGGACTGTTTTTATGCTCAGGATCTTTTGAAATAAATTGGTTCTTTGTTTTGTTTTGATGTCTATCACTACAGTAATCTTTAAGAGCTTATGTCGCGACTCTGTGAGGATGGGAAGAGTGGGCAGGTCCACAATCTGCTCGTTGTGGCTGCTGCATCAGTCATCCATGTTATTTGGGCTGCATGCAATCAAGCGATCTTAGAGAGTCTACCTCCTTGTTTTCATGCTGATTCCCATGCCATACATAGGGACATTCATGCTGCTTCTGCTGTGCAATCTGGCACGATGCATAATTCTTTCAAGGATCTGCGGACTCTGCGGCTGCTTGGTGTTGCAGGAAATCCAAAGAATCCTCTTGAATTCAAGTTCATTAGATGGATTCCACCAATCCCTTCTAGAATTAATGTCAACATTTATGGTTCTACTTTTTGCTCACCTAGACCCTCCGGATGTGGTGGTGTGTTTCGTACTTACTGCGGTTTTGTCAAAGGTTGCTTCCACCACTCTATTGGCCAAAGTACTTCATTTGAAGCTAATATTTGGACTGTGATCTATGCTATCAAATATGCGGTCTATTACAACTAGTCACCTCTTTTGGTCAAATCGGATTCTTATCTTTCTGTGAAGGATTTTGGAACACACACTAGAGATGTGCCTTGGAGACTCCTTCCTCATTGGATCGCATGTCTCAATCAGGCCAGTCGCCTTTGGATCTCCATATCTCATGTTTACAGGGAGGCGAATCAGATTGTTGATGCCCTCTTGAAGGACACTATTGTGGGGCTAAGCACCATGTGGTCATTCGGGATCCCTGATGCCTGCCTTTGCATGATGGATGATGATATGTGGAGCATGAATTATACCCATTCTTGTACTGCCCCTTGTAAGGCCTAATCTCTTATACCTTAACTTTTGTTTAATAAATTTAGGGCCAGCTTGCTTAACCTTGGATCATCATGGTATTTATAACAATTTTATAATTAGAATATTATTACCGCAAATAAAATTAAATAGATTAAAAAAGGATAAATCAAATTTATAAGTGTTAAAACAAACATAAAACATGTATAAGTTTTATTGGTTGATGATATTAGAACTCTATATCATCACATCTTCGATGTGAGTCTTTTTTGGAGGTTTTTATGTGGGGTTTTAATTTATTAAAAATTAATATTATTTAGGTTTCCAACGGTGCCCCTCTTCTCCCTTATAAAAGGGAACCTCCTCCCTCTCAAATTAAAACCATTTTTGTAGCATTAAAATTCATAGAAACCCTTACCATTTCAATTATCCACTTCCCTTGAAACCTAATAAAGGTCCTGGTATTTTTCAAAGACCAACTTTAGTTCCATAATAGGTGGTTAAGAGAAGGCTTGTCGAAGAAGATGTACTATCGTTTACCGATTCATTCAAATTTATTTCATCTTCTACTTCTTCTTCATTATTTGTTTAATTATAAATTAATTACATCAGTATCACTCATATACTGATATGTTATTATCATTATTAAACAACTCTATTTCACCTTCTATCCATCCTACTAAAAAACCAAATCACTGAGCATGCGTACGTACGGCCTACCGTCTCCATGAACGGTGTATTTCATTTCATTTATCTATCTATCATACATATATATACTGAATATATATGATATAAAAATAATTATTTACATTATAGGAGTAATTAAATAATGATATAAGTAATAATAATATCAATAACAACAAGTCCAAACACATATGATAAATGATACGATTACTACCCAAAACACTGCTTTAACATGGAATTGAAAAAAGAACGGCTAATATTAAGTCGTAAGTGAATCATATATGATATCATAAATGTTATTATGGATCTTTAACAAGTTAATAATATGTTTAAACCCACTATACAAGAGTTTCAGACACGTACGAAAGAAATTGGACCAAAGGTAAAGGATTATTTCGTCTCACTTTTATTTCTGTGAGACATATGCTATTATCACCACCTATTTCATCTGTATGGTGTTTGTGCTTCCCATGAATGTTTTATGATTTTTATTATAAAGGTTATGATAATTACATATGAATGTAATTTTTATTATTTTATGACATGTATGATTCCACCTATTATAAATGGTAAGGGATAATTATTCCAATCTCGTTCTTATCTGAGATTATTTATTCGTATGTATTAACTAGGGTTATGTTTATCATCTATGTCCATGTTTTCTCAAAACGTTTTCATAAAATGTTTACTATTCTTCCATGTATGTTTAAATTCATTTTTACCAATTTTTTAATTTTACCACATGTAATGGATGGCATCTTTCTTTTGTTTACCATACGAGGTACTTTTTAACTTTTCCAACAAAAGTAAAAGAAGGATGTTTTTTAACTTATATGGAATGATCTGATTTTTACGGTTTTATAACGCATTATTTTCATGAAGCATAATCTAAAATATTTCTTGACTATTTTCAACAAAATTATTTTCTTTTAAAATTGCAAATCATTTTGTGAAAATAAAATGATTTTGAAGAAGAAATGAAATTTTCCTCAAGGATTCATTTCAAGTGTTTTATCAAAAATATTTTCCATCTAAGATGAAACTATTTAGTATGTTTATGTTTCAAGTATAATGTCTCTGTTATTTAGATGGTTTGAATTTTATTACGATGAAATGATACCAATTTTTTTATAAGGATTATGTTATTATGGGATGATGTTTGTGAAACCCATATTATTCATTGGGTTATGATGAATGATTTCTATTTATTTTTTTTCACATGAAAGAATGATTTCATTATGAAATGGTTGGGACCTATATCTCCCTCCAATTAATTGGGTAAATATTTATATTTCATGATATATACATGGATGGAACGGAATGTAAAATCCGGTTTAGTAATACAGGGTTAGAACAGAAAGTTAACACTATTTAGTAGTGGACTTTGTCCACTAAGATGGTCTTGGCAGAAATACCTTGGCTACTATGGAAATCATAACATGTGATTAATTGTTTTCCACAATTACATGTTTTATTCCCATGCTATTGTATCTTGATTAATGTTCCTTTAGGAAATATGAATTATGTACGACCAAGATTTATGTCATTACTCATGATTTTGATGTTTTATTTTCATGTTTTTACGTTCAAATATTTATGGATTGTTTTTAAGTTCTCCATGTTTACCCTTATGGAGCATTTGAGCTCAACGTTTTTATGTTTTATTTTCCACATGATATAAAGAAAAGTTTTAGGTAAGAAAACAAAAGGGGAAGATCTTTATGGGAGATGTTGAAGATTTTTCACCATGAGTAGAAGATTATGTTCCGAGTTGCAAAATTCACTAAACTAATACGGTCTTTGGGCGTATGTTTTTGTCATGTATTAAGTATTACTCAAAAGTAATGTAATGTCTATATAAGTCATGTTTGGGTCTCTATAGTTGGTATCAGAGTGAAGGATTAGTTATCCTTTGGAATCTAGGATGTGAAAACTTTATTGAGATCCCTAGAGATATTTCTAAGGTATTTCTAGTGATGTCCCTAAGGTTTAGAATAACTATAGGTTAAAGTCCTAAAATTATGTTGATGATCATGAATAAACTAGGGTGAACATAAGGTTTCATGGATTATATAATGTGTGATAATTTCAACTTCTTATGATTATGTGGATCCTCGTTATTTTAACTGTTTCTTACACCATGGTTTTTTGTTTTAGTAAATGGAGGGAACCAAAAGGAATTGGGTCAACATTGAATCCAATGGAAAAATTGGTGACTTTGAGAAATGAAGTTTCATAATACCTAGAAAGAAAGATATTGTGATTATGATGAATTAGTCATTCCGATATATGATTAACAAGGTGAACTTTAGTGGTATTCTTAATTCATCAAATAAGAGGAAGATAGACTTTTATGCATGTTCAGATCTTGAGGAGAATAGAGAAAAGAAGAATGAGATTTCTAAAGAAGGGAAGAAGAACAATGATGAATACATCAAATGGAGGGGAAGATGTTATTTGTGTGGGGAGAAGGGTCATAGAGTGATAAACTGTTATAGAGTTCAGTGTCTTATTTGTGGAGAAAATGGGCATTACCCTACTCAATGCCCTGACCTATGAGGTTACTTCTAAATCAAAGAAGGACTTATTACAATTCAATCATTGAAGAGGGTGGATTTAAGTGTTTATGTAATGGTATTAAATAATAATTTTGTTGAGGTACTTTTATGATATATTGGAATATCTATGAATTGGTCCATTGTGGTTTTCCACAAGAATATGGTACCGGTAACCATGAAAAGAGATTGAAATATTTTTGGAATGAAGGTGATATTTTCATAATGAAGGGATAAGGAGAAAATAATATTCTTGATAGTATTCATGAGCTCATGACATATATAAGGACTATGTGACATCATGGTTTGAGTATTTAGTAATTTTTGTATTTTGGTATGTGGAAAGAGATAAATTTTGACAGCATTCATGTTTTCACTAAGGTTCTATGGTAATTCATGTTTCAAAAGAATACTTGATTAAGATATTGACATACTTGGAATGTGTCCAACAAGATATATCTTATGATATATGTGGGATAAATGACGGTATTCACATGCTCGGTAGATAAAATTTGTAGTAATAATTTTCATTATACTATGAGATTGGAATGAATTATTTTCGATAATCCTAAAAGTTGTAATGGATTAATTTGGACATCGTATATCATTTTTTATGGAAATTTTTTTCTAGATTATTATAATAGTATAGTTTTAGAAAAAGGAAAACCTGAAAGATGGGAAACAACCCATCGCATCGGACAAAGATATAGGAATCGAACCCACAACCAAAGTGCAACGGGCCTTTATCATCTACCAATGGCCTACAGGAAGTCCCTGGCTATTAGAAACTCGTTTTATTTTATTAAGTGGTATGATAGACGAAGTATAAGTCCATTTTTGGAACCATATATGATTAATCTCACCATAGATGGACTTATGTATATTTAATAACTTTTTCTAACCTTATGTTTGAGATAGTTGGAACGACCTATCATTCTATCGCATTAGCTTCTAACACTTTACGAATGTCAAATTCAACTTAATTTATTTAATAGATGAAGTGGAAATTGTTCAATGTAAAATTACCGGTGAGATTGTACCAAAGTCAATTAGGTATTTCTATTAATTCAAAAATTCTTCAACAATAGGGAAATGATCTTGAAAACCAAAAATGTTGTCATAGTGCCCTCATATCTGATGAATTAGATGGTACCTTAGATCATCACAAATTTATGGCTTTGTGATTGTTCTATTTTTCATAGCCGTTTTCTCTACCACTCATCATCAGAAGTTTATGGTTATATTTCTCTTCAATATCAATTTTTTCACCTATATTCTATGTGGAAACCCAGTGATGAGTTAATATGGCTAACCGTTACATTTCTTACATTACTTTTTAAAATTATGTTTTAGTAATCCTTTTTACGATGTGAGTTTCCATGAAAGAAACTTTAATGTAGAAAACTATTTTTAACACCGACGAATTTTGAGGACGAAATTCATTTTCAGGGGGGTCGAATGTAACACCACGAGATTTTGTGAGAAATATTCTTTTTAATTTCTTTGATGTCATGTGTTGTACACTACACTAAGATTATATTACGCTATACACAAAACCGTTTTAGCTTGTAGAATACGCAACACTAGTCATGGCTTGTGTTTCATGCAAGAGTGACCATCTTCAATAGCGTGTGTTGTACGCAATACCGAGTTTTACCAAACAACGATATATTGTTTTAATATTAATATGAAGTAGCTGTTATGAATATTATTAAACACATTTTGAATTTTATAACATTATCATACATCTTACACATATTTTAGAACATGATATGCGAACAAAATAAATTTTTTAGATAAATTAATTATTTTTCAAAAAATGCTGTTTTGGGGCCTTTTGATGGAGCACCCATTTTAAATATAATTTTTTACAAGTTTATAAGTTAAATTTTACAAATTAAACTTCTTATTTTGAATCAGGATATAAAAATTTACATTGGATAATGTTTCGATATTTTTCTGACAACATTTTTATTTTGATGAATAGTAAAACATGCTAAATTTTACTTCAAAACATCGTTTTTCATCAAGATAATTTATATAGTTAAATTATAATATTAAATTGTTTTAAAGTGTAAATATAATATATTTTTACCATTTAATATAATGCATATTATTATCATTAATTTTACATTGAATTCATAGGTAAAAACATTTCAATCTTTTGAAATGTTTAAACTTTTAAAACCTGTTTTCTCAACAGCAGGATTAATTTTAAATTAAATACTGAAACTTAATTGTTTTGAATTTGGAAAATTTAATTACATATTTGGAATCGTTAGGTCCAAATTATGTTAATAAGATACTTTTTATTATTATACATTATGAATAGTAACGACATTAATTTTTATTTACTACAGTTAAAGGTAAATCAGGTAACTAAGGGTAAAAATAAGATTATAAAATTTCCCTAACACCTGAAAAAATTCTACTGGATGAATAATATTCGGCCCATATCACCTAATGCTAGGTATAGATTAATATCATGGATTTTTGACCATGAAAATGATGTAATTACTATTAAAACAAAAGAAAGTTACAACATGTCACTCTGTTATATCTTATTGGTGTAATAATTTTAAGTTAGTGATAATCTTCATAAAAGATCAAAAATAAATATGAACCATAAAGATAATAAAATTATCTACATCATGTGAATTTATTTAGAATTTTTAGGGATTAAATAATTATAATTAATGGTGACACAATAGTGATACAAAAATAGTATATTTAGTGAAAAATAAATAATACAGTTTTTATTAAACTAATAGTGACCATAAAAGGCACAAACACCAAACCCAAACTTATTGGTCGTGTATATATAAACCATAATCATACAATGGACAAATAATTGCCTATTTGGAGCCTTATAAAATCGATTTTGACACTTATATTATTTTATTTTAAATGATGTCGAAGTTGTCACCTTCATAATTTAATAAATATAAAAATTTACATTTTGTGATTTTAAGATTATAAATTCGAGTAAAAGTATTATTATGGAATATATTAGATTTATCCGCATCAAAGTATTTTATTTTTTATTTTTATGCAACAAATAATTATATTAAATAATTATACAAAACTGTTGTAGTAATAATTTTATTAAGTAAAAATTCAAATAAACGGTATTAAAAATTTTAAAATAAATGTTATATTAACAAATTAATGTTCTACATGATTTTCTAGACGAATATGACAGGTTATTAATATATTAAATTGTTTTTTGAATATAAATTCTGTGTGGATATAATTTATATTCAAATAATTGAATAAAGTCAAAATTGACACTATTGATATTTTATAAAAATAACATATTATTAAATTCTTTAAAAATCAAAAAAATAAATAACAACGAAAAAATGAAACTTATATGGTCGAAAATGTAATAATGTATCTAATTATTAAAAATTCACATAACATAAGTAAGTAATTATAAAAATTAAAAAATTATAATATTATTACCGAAAATAAAATTAAATAGATTAAATAAGGATAAATCAAAATGATAAGGTTTAAAATAAACATAAAACATGTCTAAATTTTATTGGTTGATGGTATTACAACCCTATCTCATCTCATCTTCAAATCGAGTCATTTTTTGGAGTTTCTAATGTGGGATTTGAATTTATTATCAATTATTATTATTTATCTTTCCAAAGGTGACCCTCTCCTCCCTTATAAAAGGGAACATCCTCCCTCTCCAATTCGCACCATTTTTGAGCTTTAAATTCGTCCAAACCCTGAAAATTTTACTTCTCCACTTACCTAGAAACCAAAAAGATTCCATGGTCTACTTCAAAGACCATCCTTTAGTTCCCTAAGAGGAGGTTAAGAGAAGGCGCGTCGAAGAAGAGGTAATATACATTACCGATTCATTCAAATTTATTTCTTCTTCTACTTACTATTATTTATCTGTTTCTTTATAAAGTAATAACATCAGTATCCATCATATACTTATATGTTATTATAAATATGAAACAACCATATTTCACCTTCTATCTATCCGATGAAAAACTAAATCATCGAGCATGCATACGTACGATCAACTGTCTCCATGAACGGTGTATGTTATTTCATTTATTTATCTATTATATATATATATAATTAATATATATAATATATAAATCATTTTTACATTCTGTAAGTAGTTAAATCCTGATATAAGTAATAATAATATCAATAACAACAATTCCAAACACGTACAATAAATGACACGATTATTATCCAAAACGATAATTTAACATGGAATAGACAATAGAACGAGTAATATAAAGTTGTAAGTGAATCATATATGATATCATAAATGTTATTATGGTTCTGTTACAAGTTAATAATATTTTTATACCCACTATACAGGAGTTTCAGAAACGTACGGATGAAATTGAACTTATGGCAAGGGATTATGTCGTCTCACTTTTATTATTGTGAGACATAGGCCTTTATCACCACCTATTTCTTTTGAATGGTGTTTGTACTTCCCATTAATGTTTTGTTATTTTTATTACAAGGGATATGATGTTTACATATGCATATAATTTTCCTTATTTTATGACACATATTATTCCACCGATTATAAGTGGTAAGGGATAATTATTCTAATCTCATTCTTATCCGAGATTTTTTATTTGTATGTATTTAATGTGGTTATGTCTATCATCCATGTCTATTTTTTCATAAAATGTTTTCATAAATTTTTTACTATTCTTCCAAGTATTTTTAAAGTCATTTTTACCCATTTTTGACATTTACCACAAGTAGTGGAAGGAATCTCTCTTATGTTTACCATACGATGTACTTTTTGACTTTTCTGAAAAAAAGTATAAGTGGAATGTTTTTTTAACTAATACGGCATGAACAAATTTTTACGGTTTTATAACGCCTTATATTCAAGAAGCTTAATCGACATGATTTCATGACTATTTTCAACAAAATCCTTTTTTTAAATTGCGTGGCATTTTGTGAAAAGAAAATGATTTTAAAGAAGAAAGGATATTTTCCTCAAGAATTCATTTCAAGTGTTTTATCAATACTATTTTCCATCTAAGATGAAATTATTTAGTATGTTTATGTTTCAAGTATATTGTCTTTCTTATTTACATGGTTTGAATTTTCTTATGATGAAATGATATCCAATTTTTTTATATGGATTATGTTATGATGGGATGATGTTTTTAAAACCCATATTATTCTTTGGGTTATGATGAATGATTTGTGTTTGTTTTGTGGCCCACAAAAGAATGATTTCATTATGAGATGGGTGGGACCTATATCTCCCTCCAATGCATTGGGTAAATATTTATATCTCCTGAGATATACATTGTTGGAATGAAAAGTAAAATCTGGTTCATTAATCCATGGCTGGAACGGAAAGTAAACTCAGTTCAGTAATGGACTTTGTCCATAATGATGGTTTTGGAAGAAATGCCTTGGCTACTATGGAAATCATAACATGTGCTTAATGGTTTTCCACAATTATATGTTTTATTCCCATGATATTTCATCATGATTTGTGTTCCTTTATGATCTATCCCTTTTTTACTTCTAAGATTTATGTCATTACTCATGATTTTGATGTTTTATGTTCATGATTTTACGTTCAAATGATTATGTATTGTTTTTAAGTTCTCCATGTTTACCCTTACTGAGCATTTGAGCTCACCCTCTTTTATGTTTTCCTTTCCCCATGATATAAAGAATGGTTTTAGGTAATATAACAAAAGGGGAAGCTCATTAAGGGAGATGTTGAATATATTTCTCCATGAGTATAAGATTATGTTCTGAGTTTCCAAAGACACTAAACTTATACGGTCTTTGGGTGTCTGTTTTTGTCATGTATTAAGTATTCTGCAAAAGTAATGTAATGTCTATGTACATCATGTTTGGGTATTTATACACACATCTATCTCAATGAAAATAGTTCATAGGGAAATGAAAACAAGAGACACGTCTTCTATATAAAAACCCAAAACATGAATTGACCTCAAAATAGAACATGTACTGAAAAGAAAAGCTGAAATAGAAAGTGGAAAAAATAATCACCCAACTGTAAAAAGTGACACACCCTATAAATAGGTGATAACATAAAGCATTTGGGAGAGTCCCACTCCTAGAACCCAAGCTACGACCACCGTATAAAGTCTAGGATCTCATGTCCCTATACTCCTATAAAGTTGCGATCAGCATATATGTCATCTGTAATGTCACACCAAGTGCAAGGAAAATCCAAATAATGGGTGATTGTAAAGATACTCTATAGGATCCCATGAAATCTCTCGGTAGTATAAAGATAGAAACTCAAGAGGGGAGTAGTAAGAGATATAACATAAGTAGATGACAGTAGTAAAGAGAACAAGGTAAAGTATAAATAAGTGCATATCAACTCAACAAGAATGTGAAGTAACCTCATACAAAAAATGGAGCTAGAAATAGTGAGAAGATGAACTTCTAATTGATTATTCACTACCTATATTAGGAGAGTAGACTCTTCCAACCACGAGAATCTAGACACAGAAAGCAGGTGACCTACCCTAAGTGTCTTCACCTATCCTGGAAGGATAGTATACAAAACTAAAGAAGTGGTCACTTGAAATAGGATATATCTATTTACTCAGTCTATGAAACCCAAATGAGATAGTAATGGGATCTCCATCTCTTATGATCAACCAAGGAATGGTGAGTATCCAATAGTCCCATACATAACTACCTTTGATGCCCAGCATCCCACATGTCTTCCCTAAACTGCAAGTCAAAGGTGCTCAATCACCACAACATGGAATTATTATATTCGGAAGGGTGTGTCTCTGCTACCCAGTTTTGGTTCATCTAAAAAGGATTCATCTTGGTGGTAAAATACCACATCTTACTTGATAGTCCATAGTCGCGTCAAATGATCTGTCATCACCATGCCGCACAGTCAAGAGATCAGATCTCAAGGTCGAGGCCCATGCCTGGCATGACTAGAAGTTTCCCCTCTAGTGTCATCGAGAACCCATCCCCAGCCCAGGTGAATGGTTCTACTCTAAAATGATCAAGGACCCATGCCCAGTCTAGCCAGAGGGTTATACTATAGTTTCATCAAGTACCTATCCCTAGACCAGTTGAATTAATCCACTCAGAAAATATTGAGGACCCTTTCCCATCCTGACTTGAGGGTTCCACTCTAGTGTTGTTGAGGATCCATGCCCAAACTAGCTGGAGAGTTCCAATATGAAAATATCAAGGAACTACACTATTTATCCCTTCTGGATGCTAAATTGGAAAGATCATCTGGAATGCCAAAACCCAGTCCCATTGGAGGGTAGGCCCGATACTACTCTGGTGAGTTTGCATGATCACAACCATCTTCAAATGACACCTCAAATAGGGGTCACGCCCGAAACATCAAGCGTTTACTCTTATAGGCTTCACACTCTGAACATCATGTGTTTCCTTAGATAGGTGTAATTTTTGGAACATCTCGCATTGTAACTCATTGGACACTACAGAGGGAACCATCCGAACCTACATGAAAAAAAACTTGCGATAGGCTACTAGCATGACAAAATCTATGTTTAGAAGAAGTATTTATGATAGGTAGAATATTTTTAAAGTGGTACATGATGCGTGTGGGGACCACATGTTTTGTAGCCATGTCTCACTGCCTGGAAGTGTTCCCAACCATTCTCATGTACAAAATTGTGAACAAGAACCCCAAGGCATGCTAATTTAATCCCAATGTAGTTGACACACCTAGTCAAAAGGCCGATGAACACACTACGCTCATCATTTATTAGGAGGACCAAAAGAGTGATCATTCTAGTACACCTCCTCATACAGATCAAGAACATTTGTTCATATATCTTCATGAATCTTCTCCACTCTCACAAGAGTTGATGTTGACGTTAGCCATGGGTTCACTTAAAACATGTCAAAATGATCTTGCACTGATATTCCTATCACATTTCCACATTTAATGTGATAATTAATAAGTCTCTATAAGTTCAAATCGATCACACTATTTTAATCCTTGCAAAAAAACATGCTAGATCAACTATTCATTCACTCAAAACAGACATTTGGTGGAAAAGTTGTGAGTCACCACATTTCTCCCAAAAGATGTCCCATGGTGCCCATGTCTCGGTCCCAAATCATGTTATGTGGATCACTCCATTGAGATCTTCTTAGAAAAACACATAGGATGGAATACCCATTTGTCCAAAACTGATACCCGGTGAAAAGGTAGAATTTTACTACAACATGTGTAAACCAACACCCATGGGGACCACACCACTGTTTTAGCTTAAGAACCCGAAAGATGCCTTGAAAATTCACCACATGCACAAGGTTTGTGATAGCAAGGAAGACGTGTCAAATGGACCCCCCATTTAGAAGGTAGGTCCGAAACAAGAATCTCAAATAGTTATAATTAAATTATTATTATTAAATCTTGACATTTCATGTAGCTGAACCAATAAACCTCGATATAAATGTCTGAAAATAATCTTAATAGATCAACGTCTATTAGAGAGATGAGAGATCATAGACGACATCAGAATCAGAGGCTCGGATCAAATTATAAATGCATTTAATGTGGCCAGGAAAGAAACAGGCTGGACTGGCCCTGTCCGGCCGGTCTGCCCTATCTGGTATGGCATGTACTGGATAGACTAGCACACCATCCTATGACCCAGTTGCACGGCTTGACCCACCCTTAGCTACCTAGTCCACTGGCTCTCTCCAAGATAGTGTGGCCCATATTCTGAAACTGACCGACCATACAACTAGTCCTCCTCCTGCCCCTGCATTAGTGTAGGACACCCCAACCATGCAGGTCTTGTCCCTTACCATCCCATAGTGACCCCCACAGCTCAGGTCACGACCTCGGTCCACTGAAATGATGTACCGATAACATGGATATGCTCTGTCAGTGTCCCTCTCTCTGGATCTCCATCCCACTGACTCCACCTCATAGCCTTGTTCCACTGACCATCGTCCCGCTGAAGTCGTACGTCCATCCCCGCAAAATTGGCCGCCTTCAGGACACCGTCAGCCGCCACTGGATAGGTTTCTCCAATGGTCCCTTTCAGGGACCCCAAAAACCACCCCACTCATCCAAAAAATAATCTATGATCGGTTTCAGAATCCTCAAGATGAGACCTGCACAACATCGGCCTTCGCTCTATAATATGGCGACATTTTAACTTTCCCTAAAATTGATGAAGAAAACGCGAATAACACACAAATGGGAGTGATTACATGAATGGATTGATGGTCGTGTTCATGTGGCCTTCAATGATGATAATCAAAACAAGATCAAATGAAGATGATTAAAATAAATTATGAATTGAAAATGGGGTGTAGAAACTGTAAGAAATCCAACCTTGAAATGGATCGGTTCATCATTGACAATGTGAACTACGATTCCATTGCGATCTGTCAGATTTCCTTCAATGATTCTTCCTCAATCCATTTAAGAATAAATATTGAGAGAGATAGATAGGTTAGAGAGAGAGATGTGGTGGAAATTTTGGAAGCCTCCCTTAATTTCAAACATATAGAATTTAACAAAAAACAGTCACCAACAAGCGCGAGATCCGGACCATCTGTGCCTCTATATTTTATGAAACTGCTAGGTAAAACACCACATTCCAAACTCAACAATGGTCTTATATTTCCAATCAGAGATCCTACTAAAATGTCATTTAGATTTGTGTTCATGATTAAATTATTAAAATTAAATAATTTAATTACCATTTTCCTCCTAAGTGGCGTTTTTCCTAGAATTCTCACACCAAAAAAATTTGTATACCTCCTAGGGTAAGCATTTTGTTCTGGACTCAATTGTGGCCTCTAATTTTAAATCAAAGCTACCATTTTGGGGATTACCCGTTTTTGATAGTTGCATAGTAATAAAACAAATAATATAGTTTTATAATTTATTTCGGGCACACAGAGCATCAAAATTGAATGTTGTATTAGAGACTATCTCTATAAATATATTTAGAAATATTCCAAAGAATTACAAGGAAAAAACTGGGTCTCAAAATCATTTCCACCTTCAGGTTTTTTATACATGAAAAGAAAATCTTGGGAAAACAACTCAGGATACTGAGCACGCACCTGACTCTCCAACCCTAGGGAAAGTCCTATATGTTACCATTATTAAACAACACATGAACCAAAGGGATGGTCCATCCTCATAAGGTCTTATCATTTTGATGATTTTCATAGGAACACAAAATTATATCCTTAGCTGTGATGTGTGGAAGATGTCATGTGCCCACTCTAGCTATTGGGACAAGGAAAGGTGATAAATAACCACACCATTTCTTTGAACAGTCCCGAATGGCCCGATGAAACTCGATGGATAATTTAATTCCCCAACCGAACCTCTATATCTCATGTTAAAACTATAATCAATTTGTTTCCTTTGATCATGATCTCATGATTTCCTGCTTCAGAATATCAACATGGAAAAACAAGCAAGGTTATCTGGCCACCTATGATTTCGTCGATGGTGAATCGCAACTGAGACTATCTTATACGCTCGATAAGAAATGGAGTATACCCCATCGACTGAAGGAAAGATGTACCCTCCTACTCCACCAGGGTCAGCTGCAAAGAAGCAAACTACCCTAAAACATCCCACACTAGGAGAAGATGAGACTTCCTACTAAGGGAATCTACTGCATTGTTCCCCTTTTCCATAGTATAGAATATATCGAAGTCATAGTACTACAAGAATATCAACTCTCATCACCGCCTCAGGTTCATGTCTCTCTGAGTGGAGAGGATCCTATGGCTCTAGTGGTCAGTGCAAACCACAAAGTGATCTCCCGGAAGGTAGTCACTCAAATTTCTCAAGGTGAAAACTACCACTTCCTGGACCTGATAGTGGGTCACGTAGTTCTATTTGTGGGGTCTCCATCACCCCAAAAAATACTTTATAACCGTAGTATCAAGACATGATGTTGATCACACAAGGTACCAACGAATAGGGAAGGAGAGTAAACTCATCCAACTGCAAGATGCTAGACATAGAAAGCACATGGAATACCCCACGTGTATTTTCTTCCCTTAGAAGAAGAGTAATCCCCAAAATAGAAACTCCACCAAACCTACTAGTGACATCTCAAGAAAAAGGAGGTCAAGGAGTAACAAATCCATTATAAATTCCTATACATTCTCCAACATTCTACTGCAGAACTGCACTCTGAATGTACAAGGTAGTGCGACTCATACACCACACCTCAATACTATCCTCTTGAGGTGGCACTAACTCACCCTAATAGTTTTTCTCATTTCACAAAAACATTTCTTAGTGGGGGAAGGATCCCTCTTCCTCATGCATTCAAGGATATGACGAACAACACTACAACATAGTTTCACCAATGCCCCACATCACCCAAGTAAAACCTCACGCAATGAGTAGGGAGGAAAAGAGTACTTTAAATAGTGTCAGACAAATTATAATTCAAAAATTAGAAAATACAAAGGTTTTACCTCTTATCGTCTCATGCTCTAAAAGATCGTAGAAAACTAATGATTGTGGCTATCTATGGATCCAGCTTCCAACATCTTGAGACGGATATCGGCCACGTAGTGGAGTTTGAAGGACGTCACAATTTCTTCCCCCACCACCATCTACTCCTTCTCTTATAAACAAACCCACTTCCGTTGGAACCACCATGATCATGGTGTTGTCTCTACCATGATGGTGTACTTTCTGCTCACATGGTGCTATCAACACGTTTGGTCGAGTAGTCTTGTGGAAAGTGACCTCACCCACAACATGCATAACCCCTAATCTCCATATTATTTCCCATAATCTTCACTACCTCAACCCCATATGACTGAATGCATAAGACGGATTTTGGGGAGGCCTCTTACATTGAGATATTATCGACTGACGTCTTCTAGATGTTGAAGATGCATCATCTCTATTGTGATAACTAAAATAACTATATGTATGGTGTCCCTCTAAGAGATGGTTCTATGTCACAAACTCCTTCTCCAACACCCCGGCATGGGTAGGAATGAAGAAGGGTACTATGATAGAATGAATCTCACTATGGAGTCCCTACTCAAACATCCATGCTTGGGAGAAGCCGTTTTAGATCATGTCAAGATAGTAGCATGAAAGGTCTATGAACCTAGTCACGTACTCAGTCACCTTCATCCCATACTATTGAAACTACAAGAGCTCCTAAAGTTGAACGGATCATGAGAATGAGGGTTAGAAATCATAGCATCACGACTGTTGGATGTCACACCACAAGAGTGTCGATATATCGTCTGACTATAAAACCAAAAACCACCAATGTCTAGATACTCTGTGGAAATGGATGGCAACAAAATCCACCATCTAATCTATCGGTGTTCATCCGATCCAGATGATGTGCACCACCAACTCTAACCAAAACTCTACTGGCTTAGGGTCTAGCCCACCATGGAACCTCAGCGATCTCTCATGATGGAACTTGTGAAGGGAGATCTACCTATGCACATACTTATCCCACTATGCTGGTGATTTCTATTGGAAAACAAGTGGTTGTGCTACTACATACCCACTTGAGAAAGGGGATCACATGATGGGTACTGAACTGATGCCTCATTGTTCACAGGGTCGTCCTCAAAAACCAAAGCAAGTTTCCTGGATAGCTGCCATCGCGGAGTCATCCTGAATGTTATCAAGGAGTATTGCAATTATATGAGCATATATATATATATATATCAACAACGATGGGGATATAACTCAATAATAACTGTAAAAGACTCAATCCTAATAATGCATGTAACATTTTTCCGTGCAACATGCTTCTAAGGGAACTGAGAAAACAAGTGGGTAATCAAGGTCCTGGTGAATGGATATGCCAGCTTCTCATACCATCACTAGACTACAAGGAATGAGAGATTCTCTCGAGACACATCGATATTATTTCCCTAAACCCAAACAAGACCTTTATTTTTGGAAATGTCCAAAAAACATCCCAAGGTTCGAACAACCTCTGATACCACTTTTTAACAACCCGACCCATAATGGGGCTCGAGCCGCAACTACCACAACCCCACCTCCATAGGCTAGGGGAAGGAGATGAGTGCTGAAGGCACAAAAAGCATGGGGATGCCTTTGACTAATAACTTGTACACACACACACACACACATGTAGCCGAATCCATGAAATCAATGCAGAGTGAAAAGAAAACAACATACAACAATGCTTTAAAAAAAACCAGCGTCGACCTGTATATAGTACAAGTACAGAAAAGTAAAGAAGAAAAGGAAAATGGAAATAATACACACTAAACTAGAAAAAGTTATAAAACCCTACAGAAGGTGGAAAAGTAAAGTTGTTGGGAGATCCCCACTCTTGGAAGACAAGCTATGGCCACCATACAAGGTCTAAGTACTCATATCCATGCATTCCTTTGATGTCATCCTCAACATGTCTATCTTCTATGAGGGAACACCACGTGCCGGTAAATACCAAGAAGGGGTGAGTATATAGATACTGAATAAGATTCCCCAAAGGCTCTAGGGAGAAGCAAGATAGTTACTAGAGAGGGGAGTAGTAAATGATATAGCATAAGAAGATGACAACAGAATAGAGAACACGGTACAATAAAAAGTAGTGCACCTCAACCAAACAAGAAATTGAAGTATGCTCATCCAAACACAGGGATCTAGAAATGGCATGAAGATGAACTTTTATTCACGTCTTTTCTACATATAATATGTGATCAGGCTCATCTAAACATGAGAAGATAGACATGGAAATCATGTGGCATACCCCGCACGTCTTCACCTATCCTGGATATGGAGTATCCAAAACCTAAGGATTGGCCACTAGAAATAAGATATATGTATATACTCAGACAAATAAACCCAAATGAGAGTAAGGGGATCTCAATCTCACGAGATCATCCCATGAAATGTGAGTACCCACTAGTCTCAAAAGTAACCACCATTTATGCTAGAAACCCACACGTCTTCCATGAACTACAAGTTAAATGTTCTCAATCACATCACCTTGATACTATCCTCTTTGGGTGGGTCTGTCATGGATGCACAATTTTGGGTCATTCACAAGAAAACATGTTGGTGGGAAATGAACCCCACATTCTAGAGTTTCTAAAGTCATGTCAAAGCTCATATCATCACTATTCCACATGGTTGAGAGATCATGTATCATGGTCAAGGACCCTTGACCAGCCTGGCTAGATGGTTCCACTCTAATGTCATTGATGACCCATCCCAAGCATGGATGGAGAATTGTACCCAAACAATATCAAAAAATATTTCCTAAAATGGCTAGAGGGTTACACTCTAGTGTTTTTGAATACCCATGCCCAGCCCAGCTAGAGGGTTTCCGTATGAAAACATAGAGGAACTAAACTGGTCATCCCTACTAGATGGTACCTTAGAAATATCATCAGGAACACCAAAACCCAGTCCCACTGGAGGGTAGGCTTGGTACTTGTTTGCTAATTCTTCTTGATCACAACCATCTTGGAATGTCACCTCAGAAAGTCACCACACCCAGAACATCGAGCATTTCCTCAAATAGGCATCACACCTAGAACATCAAGAGTCACCTCAGTTTAGCATTGTGTTTGATAAATCATGTATCATAAGTTGTAATCCACTACGAAGGGAACCATTGTGTCCTATATGGAAATAACAATTAGGAAATGATACTTGCATGACAAAATATGAGTTTATAAGGAGTTAAAATATATAGAATAATTGTAAAGTGGTATAGGATGTTTATGGGGCCCACACATCATGTGGCCCCACGTCATCACCTGTCCATGTTCCTAACAATTCATGGGTACTAAACTACGAAAAAGAAACCCTAGGTGTGCCAGCTGAAACCCGTAGTACATGACACACCTAGTCAAAATGATGAAGATAATACGACTCTCATCATTTATCTAGAGGTCCAAAAGCATGATCCTGTGGGCGCACCTCCTCAAATGGTTCATGAACATTTCACCCTACCACTTTAAGAATCTTCTACACTCTCACGAGAGTCAAGGTTAACCCAAGTTGTGGTTTCTCTTAAAACACATAAAAGGGATCATCCACTAATATTCCTTTCACATTTACACATTTAATGAGATCACGAAAAAGGCTCCATAAGTTTGAAAATATCACACCATTGTGAACTTTGTGTGAAAATATTCAAGATTTATTATTTATTTTTCCCAAAAGGAAATCTGGTGGACATGTTGTATGTCACCACATTTCGACAAAAAAACTTCCCATGGGGCCTATATCTCGATCCAAAAACAAGTTATATGGATCACACCATTACGATCTTCTAAAATAAACTATTGGGATGGACTAATCATTTATCCAGAATAGATACCCTGTGAAAAAGTTGTATTTCACCGCAACACGTGCGAACCGTCCCTAGTGGGGCCTATATCTCAGCTTTATCTTAAGCACCCAAAACTTGTCAAAAATAGTTTTCATAGATACAATGGTTGATCCACCACTGACGTTGTCGCAAATAGACCTTCCGTTTAGAAGGTAGGTCCTAAAAATTAATCCCGAATAATAATAATTAAATTATGATTATTAAATCTAGATGTTCTGTGTAGCCATGAAATGAAACCCAAACTTAAATGTATTGAACTGATCTTAAAATATAATCCTCGATTATATTGATTCGTGGCTAATGATGACTCCCTAATCGAGGGCCCACATCGAATGATACAGAAATTTAATGAGCCTGAGCCTGAAATATGGTGGACTAGACTGGTACAACCTTTTCACATAGGCCGACCTGGCTCACCAGCTCGGGACCTGACCACACGACCCAGCCCATACTCATCTACCTGGTTCACTTGCCCGCTCCCAATCTGTGTGACCTGCCTTTTGACATCAACTCTCCCTATGGCCAGTTCTCCTCATGCCCCCATGTTAGCATGGGCGACCCACACCATGTGGGTCTTATACCCAGTCGTCCCATAACAACCCGAGCAACCCAGGTCTCCACCTCAATCCACACACCTTACTTGCCACTATCGCAGCTTCACTCCTCATGTGCCCTGCTCACCGACTCATCACCCCACCGACTCCATCTTCTAGCCCTGTTTTGCTTTCCACTGTCCTGTAGAAGCCACATGCCCAACCACACATGCAAGGACTCCGACTCTTCTTACCCGCTGCCCATAGGCCACCACTGAATGGGTTTCTCATGTGGTACCTTATGCAGACCACCGCGACCACCCAGCTCATCCAAAAATAAAACCGTGACCGGTTTCAGATCCTCAATATGTGACCATCATAACGATGACCTCGACATGATAAAATTCTAGTGTCTTAACATTCCATAAAATTGAAAAAAAAAATTCAAAGAATGTAAAAAATGAGAGTGAATACATGCATAGTTTGATGAATGTGTTCATGTGGCCATCTAAGATGATAATCCACAAAATATCAAAATGCAACGATTAAAAAAATTTGGAATTGGAAATGGGGTGTAGAAACCATAAGAAATCCTACCTTAAATTGGATCTAATCATTATTGAAAATGTGTGCTATGATTCCATTGTGATCCAATATAGTTCCTTCAATGATTATTCTTAGATTAGTCAAATCACGAAGAGAGAGAGAGATATATAGAGAGAGATAGGTTAGAGAGATATAGAGAGCTGGTGGAAATAATGGAACCCTCCGAAAATATTATACTTATTGAATTTAACAAAACATGTTCCAAAGAGCATGGGATCCAGACCATCTGCCCCTCCAATTATTATAACACATCTAGGTAAACCACCATATTTCAAACTCAACATCTGTATCTACTTTCAATCTGAGCTCCCATTCAAATGTTATTTGGATTGGCGTTCAAGGTAAAATATTACAATTTAACTATTTTAATGAACATTTTCCCATGGGAGGAGTTTTTGACTGAAGTATCATTCTATCAAAAGTTATACCCCTCAAAGGTTAAACTACATGTTTCAGTCTCAACTATGGCCTCATATTTCAGATCTCAGATACCATTTAAGAGATAACCCTTTTCCGACATGTTCATAGTAAAAAACACTTAATATTTTGGTATAATTTATTACTGGCACATCGGACCATGAAAATGTACCCCGTCTCAGCTCCTAACTCTGGAAATATATGTAGAAATATTCCAAATTATTAAAAGGAAAACAATTCTAAAACAGCTTCCTGAAAAGTCTTTGGTTATACTAATACGCCTTCAACTAAGATGATGTGACCTAATAAATGTACATTGTCGATCCAAAATTCATTATGAGAAATACTGGAATATAAATGATGCTCTCGTTGTGTACTAAATATGATATCAAGAAGATGGATATGATTGCTATGTGTCTTGGAGTACACCACGATGTCATCCAAAAAAACAATCACAAACTGATCAAGGTAAGGGTGAATGGTATATTTCATTAAGGCTATAAATACAACTAAATATTTCATTCGACTGAACAACATCTTGAAAATAAAATATATGACATACCTAATTTAGAAATAATTTTATAGCATATTATAAGGTATAAATCTCAAATAATGATACACCGACCTCAATTCAGCCATTGAGAATATACAAACTCCAATAATCTGGTCAAAGAGAGCATCGATACAAGGAAGAGGATACCAGTTCTTAATTATCATTAAGTTCAATATCTTGTAATTGAATTATAAATGTAACACCCCATCAACCTTCATTGAAAAAAATTGAACAACCCCAAGGTGTCATAATTTTATGGATATATACCTTATATATCAATTCTTCCAGATTATTATTAAATCGTTGATGCTCTATTAGACCAATTTTGGTAGGTGGAATAGAAACTATTTTAGCTATAGGAATTAGCTCAATTGTAAACTCTATAACTTTCTTATGTGGAATTGATGCCATGTATTCATGAAACATGTCCTAAAATTGATCCAATATAAGTGGAAATATATAAGGTTTCACACCCCCAAAGTTAAAAAACACATGCAAACTGGGCAGTTATCTCCCCTAGTTGCTGAGTTACTAACCCTTCACATCTTTCTTGAAAATACCATTATCCATGATGAATATAACTCTTAGTCAAAAGAGAAGTAAATGTAACACTCTTATGGAAACAATATATTTGGTCTTGGTATAATACCAACCAATTTATACCCAATATCAAGTCAAAAAATGACTTGTAAAGTATACAAAGATCCCATTGGAAATGGTACATACCCACCTTGAGTTCACATCCCTTGAATAGATAGATTTCATTTGAATGTATAACCAATGGTGTGTCGAATTTCATAATCCCACTCAAAAACTCCACTGTTAGACTCAAGCCATTAAATATTTGAGAAGATATAAAATATTGTGAGGATGATGTATCAAATAATGTGAAAGAACGTGTCGAAGATACAATAATAGTCCCTCTTACAATCAACGGTCTAGCCTCACAGTCCACAAGTCCATGATGAACTGCATGTAACTGACCTTCCCCTCGTACCTTGTCCCTAGTACAAGTCCCATGATCTACACTACCTTGAAAATATAGGTGTTACTACCTTGAAGTACTACATCAAGCTCTTCAGCCTCAATGACCTAATGAACACTAACAGCTAGACTGGTATGGTGTAGAAGACACCCCTCTAGTACTCTGGTTCAGTATAGCACCTCCACTACTACCCATCAGCTGAGGGTTCCAACAAAACAATTGTAGATTTACCATCCTTCCAAATGTTTTGAACTCAACCTGTGGTCAAGGACATCGGTTATGAATGAGAACCAACCGACAAAACTGATGAAAAATTACTCTTGTATTTCCCAAGATAAAGAATGTTTCAACCGTGATAGTCATTTTTCCACTACTCTGGTTAATGTTCAATTAGTGATACTTCCTACATTCAAAATATATACCTTTTTCATTCAACAGAAACTACTTGTACTCCACTAGAAGCCTCCTTCAGGTTCCCCTAAAAATGAGAGCATGATTCACCACTTAAAAAAGTTATTCAAATAGAATATATTAAACATGGAATGAGCCCAATATTTATTTCTACACTAAAAACATTTCTATGTTGTTTCCTCAACACATAATAGCACCAAGAAAAAGTGTTTAATGTTAGTGAAGTGACCAGCATAGTCTATCACTAACATGATTCCCTGAGTCACCGTAGAAACACTTCCACTCCCTCCTTTATCAGAATCTCTAGTTAAATATTCCATATTAATTTCTCCTAGAATGTACCCTAATTCTACATTGTAACATCCCAACCTGGGTACCACATTCTATTTCCCTATGATGGTCCACCACATGAACTATGAAATTCCTCTCCGTATGCTAGGGGCTACCGATTAGATGTAAGGGTCGAGTATATAACTTGGGGAGACAATACCCTGTTAATTAAATAAAAAAAGAAATAAATATAAAAATAATCAAGATAATAAATTAATTAATAACCAATCAAACATCACATGAATAAATCAAAATCATGGAAAATGAATGTTAACCAGAGTAGTAAATATTTCATGTCATACAAGTCTCATGTGAAAAATAAAAACCCCAAATAAAGACACACCAACACCACCCAAGTGGGTCATAGAATCATGTTTGGTTACCTCATCCATTCTCCATACAAAATCCCAAGCCATCCATCTATCATTAGGATAATTCCCTTATCGTATCCTTCAAACAAGAAGTCTATTCCGGTAACAATCATGCAACATGAGTAGGGTGTGAGTTCAACTCATTAGAACCACAGTAATGGAATATAAAAAATATCTAGTATATAATATTGTATGTAGGTTTAATAATATATTAGAAACAATATAATAAAAATAAATGTATTTCACATTTATTATTCATTAATTGTCCTCATTAGCCCTTAGGTTCATGGTGACACCTAAAAAAATCATACCATCTTCGACCCATGTCAGGGTCAGAACCCTACACCATAGGGATATCATAATTCATTCGTCAATGGGATTTAATTATTCATTTAATTCAAATTTCAAATATGGTACCATAGTTTATCAATCCAGCCAACGATTCACAATAATGTATCGGGGGCCTAGAGAATCAATCTGGAACCCCATGGGTAATTGGAGAATCAGTCCCGGACCCATTCCTCCCTATTCATATTCACATAATAATATATATATATATAAGGGCTTAGAGGACTATTCTATAACCCCATGGGTATTTGGAGTATCATTCCTTGATCCAAAACTCATTTTACAGATTCACATAATAATCTATATCGGTGACCTAGAGAAATAGTCTAGAAACCCAGAGGTTTTTGGAGCATCAGTCCCTAACCCACACCTCATTGTTCACATGAATATACACATACCATGTTTCTACATTCATATCTCATTCACCAAACATTCTCAAGAAGGTGAAACAATTAACCTATCAAACATAACCATTGTTCTTACCTTTTATCACAAGGAACACCATGAAAAATTTACCTGTTAATTAATTAATCATCATCTATTTCACAACTCATTCACCCTTCAAGGTTAATCAAATAATCACTTTAAATATCATTATAAAACAAGAAACAAGGATTTAGTTAAACTTCATAAACCCATATTCTCCCATTATACATTCCATTTATCATCATTTCAAGGTAATTAGAACACCCCAATGGTTTCCATCAAGCTTATCATAATCATCAATGGGTCTAACAAGATCCAAGAAGGGTATCAAAATTTCATGGAACTATGTTCAACATTTTAATTTAAAATAAATTTAACAATGTGGAAATACAATTTCACAATTACATATGAAAAATCATAATAAAGACTATAGGAATTAAAAATTATTCCACAATACTCAAAATAATTCATGAACTCTTTCCTATACATAACCCTCAATTTCATGTCGAACGATCAAAATCTCAACGATAAAGAAGATCACAGATCAAAACCCAGGATTAGGATCCTATAAAACCAGATCCATTAAATCCTAGATCTATATAATAAATAATTGTATGATTTCATCCCTATCCATGGAAATGAAATATGAGAGTCAGATGAATATAAACCTGGAGGAAGTTACATAATGTAGAGGGTTCAATTTCATCCACTGGATATTCGATTTTGAAATAATAGTGGATTGAGTATCCTAGGAATCCTCTCGAGATCCTCCAAGAGAAAAGAAATTTATGTTAGGAAGAGATGAATAAATTACGGACATAAACTAGGGGTTTATGAATTAATATTTAAAATTATAGGACCATTTAATTCCTATGCACCTGGTTTCCTGGGTAGGGCGGCACAGTTTGAAAAACCATGCACCCATACTATTTGTGGTGGATGGTTAATTCTAGGTGGGAACACATACTTTTAAACTTATTCTAACTATGTAATACTCCTCTATCTCATCGTCGTGGTTTTATGGGGGTGGGAAAACGATTTCGGAAAACCATGTTCCAACCATGCAATTCCCCAAAAATCCTCCAAACCCTCACAAATTCAACCAAATTCACCAACGAAAAGCCTCAAAAATGTATGTTTTAAACAAGGGTAACAGAATACCTAAATTAAGTATGATACATATACAGAATGTTCATGATCTTATAGATATAGGTATTATGATCTTTCTTAATTTTTATTTTTAAATAAATTGAATTCAATGATAATATTTCCCATGAATACAATATTCTATGCGTGGGTGACTAATGTGAGACATAAATTTCATCATTTGTATCTATTATTCACTAAAAATAACACTAATTATAATTCAATTCCCCAGTAACGTAATAGTTATTGTGAAATTTAATAATGTGGAATTTAATTTTGAAATGGATCAAATTACTAATTTTACTTATTTAATCATTCTTGGAATTAATTTTATAATCCATACACATGAAATTGGAAATAACATTTAAATGTGAATTTTAAATTTTAGAGTTTCAATATGGATTAGAATTTGAATTTTAGATTCTAGAAATCATATTTTAAAGGTGAAATTTTTAATTGAAATAAAATTAATGTTAATGGGTGGTTAAAATATTTGTCTTAATGGATTTATCATTTCTTCAAATTAATTGTTCAAGGATAAATAGTGATTTCTATTGTTTTAAAATTTATTAGAAAATATTGTGCAATGATAAATATGATTTTTTTATTTTTATACTAAAAAAGTGTACGAAGGACTTGCAGGGCCACCACACTGATCACATGTATCTGACCTCACATTGAATTTCAACTACTAATTCCAACCAAAAACCACCACCACATAATCTTTGTAGTTAGTGTAATGACTATAGACAGAATATTGAAAACATCATTCATGATTAGTACACTGATCGTGAGTCCCCCATGCACCTTACCACAAGCCACGTCGAGAATCACCAATTGGATTGTGGGTCTTCACTTCATCATTCCACAACCTCCGCTATACGGTCACCCTACCTACCATGGAATTTCATTCACCATTCCACACATCCAATTATAAATAATATTACTCGTGTAATGTCTGTTGTATATTTTTCTTCACTAATAGGTCAAAATCAGACACCCCTTGAGATCATCTTCCTCTAATGAGTCATCACTACAAATACCACAATGCCTGGTCCAAATCTTTGAAAAAACACCATTTCCACCTATGAGAGAATCTAAATGTGTGAACCACCATAATATTTGATCAAAATTGATCCATTGGAAATGAGACATGCTTCCATGAGCCACTCCTTCCATAACCGCCTATGACTCCGAGCACCACCAAAGCTATACCACTGCATTTGAACACGAACCATTAAAGCCTCGCCACACTACCTTTCTAGAGAATATATTTATAAATGATCCAACCTATACCACAAGCCCAAAAACCTACCGGAATTAGGATGATTTGTTCCTTATCCTACTTTGAAGACATAGTTTTATAGATGAATTTTTATAATAAATAGAACCAAAATTTTTCTACTACTCCACAATGCATAATATCAATTCTACTCTAACAAAATATTAAAGGGGCATAGATTATTTTTATATAATTAATCTCAACCAACAATGCTTTATACAAGGAAATAATTGAGTTAAATTTAAAGCTCACCTTCACACCTATTATGTTGTGGGAAAAGTGGTTTCTACATCTACACTCTATTAATATCTAGCAACCTATCCGAGTAGATTTATTAGGCCTCTACCAACTATTTGTTTCTTCCAGTTTTGTTTTATTTTTTTAATTACCATTTTCTTTTTAATACTAATTCTTATCTATATTGTTAATTATATTGTTTTGTTCTTATCCATACTATTTCATTGTTTTTCCCATGAATAATTCTATAATCTTATATCTTAAACTCCAAATTACGGAGACCTAACCCATGTGATATGACATGAGGAGAGATCACACATAAAGTCTATTCTATTTATTAATATGAATTCCATCCTTGATGTAGTAGTAAAATGGAATGATGTAGATGGATGATATTCATATTCTCTCTACAAATATAAATTTCATCCTTGGGTTTATCTAATCATATCTCCCTCATTATCTCTATTCATAGTGAATACCAGTGATGCACTGTGGATTGAGGTATGAACAACATATGATGGAGCTATGTTTTGAGGAAGTGAATGCCTTGATCAAGTTTTTCATGTTTCCTCTTCACTATAGAGGATGTGGAACTATATGTATTAGGAGAGATTTATCTTATGTGTGTTCATGAATACAATTTAAATAGAGGAAATAAATGGAAGAATGATATTGGATCCCATAGTTAAGTCACCTTTTTTTAAGAACCGATTTACTTTTTTTGTTATGTTGTCATATAATATATTTTATACATTTAATTTGACATTCATTATCATTATCATTCACCTAAAGGGTTTTAGTTAAAACCTTTACTCATGTCTCAAATATTGTTATTTTCCCATGAGCCATGATTTTTATTCTTAACATTGATATTATAAGTAATATTTATCCTACAATTTTATTTTGAATATGTTTTATTTCATTTTTATTTTAATAAATTAAACCCTTTCATTAAAATAATTTTTTTGGTGGATCAACATATCTTTTAATGAAGCAATAAAATGAATGATCCCCAACCTAACAACATGGATATTTTTCTTCCATATCCTTGTTTTACTTAATGAAGGTATTTTATATATTATTTTTAGTTTCCTTTATACTTTTATTCACCTATTTCAAATGATATGGGTTATCATCCTTTTTAATATATGTGTTTCAATAAATGGGTTTAATGTTATTTATGTATTTTCATCCGGATTAGTTTAAAAAATTCCACTAATATAATGTTTTAAAATATTCTGAAAATTTATTTTTTCCCAATTGTTTTATATAGACAATATTATAGTACATTGAATTTATTAAAAAACAATTTAAAAGAAAATATTTTAAATGTTTTTGTATAGGTAATTTTCAACCCAAAAGTAATATATTATAAACATTTCTATGTAAATGATTCTTTAAAATACATTATTTTTTCTAAGATACATCCTCTCTACACGTCAATGTTTTCCAAAAAAGGAAATTATTATTCCCATGTTTTAATAAAATCTTTTATTTTAAATGTTTTAAAAGGAGAAGATGAATTCTTATTTATAATGAAATTTTTTAATTCATCTATGATTTTTCTTTATCTATGTTGTATTCTTAAAAATATATCAGTCACCTTCTTTATCTGGATGGATTATGTTATTTTCTTTTATATATATGGTATTGTCCATCACTTATTCTTTTTTTCCTAATCATCCACTTGAGTAGGAATGATTTACTTTCAATGTTTTTCCTATATTAATTCTCTGTGTTCCATTACATAATTGAACGGTGTTCAACAAGATGTCCAATCTGTAAATTTATTGGGGAGATTATTGTCTAAACCATATATCCATTTCCTATACAATGCAAATACCATTGGTGTAATAATCATTGTTGAGTGGCATTTACCTATAATAATGCTTAAATTCATTAGATACATATTTATTTTCATGTGTTTATCATGTCATATTTTTTGATGAAATCATGAATACTTCCTTAATTATCTAATTAAAAAGGTTATAAAATCCATTTTAATTTTTTTGTAGTTTTAAGATATTCTGATTGAAACTCTGTAACACACATATGTATGATTTTCATTAAGTTACATGTGGCTACGAGATTATATATCTCTATATTGAATTTGGTAATACTTCCATATCATGAGATATCATAGTGCATGGGTTGTGGGGCTAGCCATCTATGGGACATGAGCAGTTAAAGTAATATATTGTGTTATGTTATTGAGATTGTGAACCTTGAATTATGCATTTGATGTCATGTTTATTTTGTCATCACATTTTTATGATGTCATGATCTTATTTCATGACTATTTTCTAAGCCATGTACTTATAATATCAACTCTTTATTCCATGCTGAAAGGATTATGATCATCCTCATTTTGATATCATGTAATGCCACACATCTCTCTAGCTATGATTTATTATTATATTAACCCTTACTGGGTGTTTGAGCTCACCGATTTTTATGTTTCCATTTCTACAGGTGATGAATAAATATATTAATTATTATAAGTCTAGAAGTTTAAATTATGTGCATAATTTAAAAGGAACATTTAAAATCAATTATGGATTAATTTTATTCTTATATAGTCATAAAAGAATCCATTTGATGAGAAAACATGACATGTATTAGTTGGTTCTTTCTACTAATTCCCTAAAAAAATAAATTAAATGTTTATTGGATTGTAAATGTGTTAATGATATTATAACCATAGATATATTTTAATTAAAATGTTTTTTGTTATGTGATTTTCCCCAGTTATGATAGTGCTGGACTAAGGGGAACTACAAATTTACTACAAAGTGATATATTGGAATTAACCCTAAAGGTTATTTATTTTGAAGGTTTCCTATAAGGGTTAATGTAAGGATTATTCCCTAAAATACTTTCATGGTTATTAATGATTAATATGATATTTAAAGTAAATATATTGATACCAAAAGGAAAGTAAAGTTTACGATATTTTAAATATTAAAGGTTTGTCATTAATGGAATGGTATTCATGATTTCTAATGTTTTATTAAGTAACTCTCTAGATTATGATTCTTCCAACATGATTAAAAAAAATTTGCTGAAACATTTGGGGTTTGAAGTTGATTCCATGAGTAAGTAAATTTTTACATTATCATAGAGTTTATTATAATAATATAAAATCTTCTTTTCTAGATTTCATGAATTTCAAATGGATTAATGAATTTTTATTTCTTTTTATATTACATATTGTTATTTTTGTGCACATACCATGTTTGAAAATGTTATTCACACGGCCTAAGGGTTATTAGAAACTATATCATGGTCTGTTGTTTCACTGTGGTGGTGAGTTTTTAAATGAAATAAAATATACTCAAAAGAAACATAAGTTTAAATGTAAGAATCATGTTTTGGTTAAAAATGGTTATTGAGTGGAGTGTGCACTTTTCAATGTATGATTTTGATATATAAGAGTTTTTAATAATTTTATAAAACTATAAAACCAAAATATTGTTGGAATGTAATAAAGTAAAATCATTTCTATAAAACTCATAATTATGGGTTGTTAAATGAACACGCCCTTATATTTGGTACCAGAGAAAGGTTTTAAATAACATTAGAGGTTAGGATGTTAATAGTTGATAGAATCATTATATTTATTCTATTTATAATATGGTTTATTATTTTTTTATATACTCACAATAACAATTAGGTTTCTATTAAATGGTTGTAGAATGAATGAAATACATTAAAGATTGGCGAGAAGGATGTTGTGATTAAATTTTTAGGGAGCGGCCAATTGGAATAAGAACTACAGAAAAAAAGATTTTAGTTATCCCTAACCATATTTATTGAGTTATAATTAATAAATTAATCCTAAGAGAGTTTCATAATACATAAAATAAAAGAAAAATGGTGTTTTATGGAAGATCAGGTGACAATAATCATGGTAGAAAAAGGATTTAATTTCTTACATGCCAATAATATTAGAACAAGTAACTAGGGAATTATCTCAAAGGAATATGAAGATATTTGATGTTTTGGTAGTATAGGAATTACAAAAAACGATGACATGGTGGAAATATAATGAAGGGCATCAACAAGTTCATATGAATAAAGGTTTTATAAGATATTATAAGTAAACTATAAACACCATATAATAACTGTGGATTATTTTAAAAGTAATTCTTATGTTAAAAGTAAAAAAATGATTAGATTGATATTTATGAATATTAGGACATGATTCAAACTTTTTATTTTAATAATTAACAGTTATGGAATTAAAAATCAATGGTTGGATCAATAATTACAAATATATTTGAATGATTTAAGTGTTCAAAAATAGCGATTCAAGAGTTATGATATAGTGGTATTTTAGATTAATTTTGATAAATTTAATTATGATCATAAAATCCGAGGAAATAAAAAACTTTCATGTTCTATTTAATGGGATTACATTGGGATTAATTTATTAAGACTTAATAAATGTTTGTTGTATATATAGACCTAATGTGTAACATGTGAAAAGGAAATTTGGGGAAGAATAATTTTATATTTTATAAAAATAAGTTGAATGAAATTGATAAAATGAAGGGTAATAATATATTTTATGTTGAGGTAATTTGTGTTAGTTTGGAAAAAATTGTTATTAAATTTTGGGAACATGTGTCTTATTATATACGTAGAGCCTCAGGCCAGATTGACCACTGAGAATGGGGTGAAGTAGTGGTTAACTTTTATAAATTATTTCCTTTTTATTCTACAACGTGATCTTTTTGCGGTTCTTGATGAACTTAGTGATATCACATATTTTTACCTCACATGATGGAATAATAACAGAGGATACACCATACTATATCCATGAGGACCAATACTAAGATGTACTTTTATCAAAGTTTGGTGCCCCATAGATACTATGCTATAATCTTCTTTGTAATTAAAATGGATTTGATAGTAATTTTTTCTGTAAAAACCTTGATAATTATATAATAAATCATTTTCACATTTCGTAATAAGAATTAGATAATATATTAATTATAAAAATAATAAATAATTTTTAAATAAAAAAGGAATCTGTTTTAATTAAACACCTTTTTATAAATTTTTATTTAAAAGATTAATTTATAAATTATATAATTTGAAATTCAATAAAATAATCTAATTTTTTAATTAATCAAATAAATTTTATATTTGGATTAATTTTTGGTATTTTTCATAAAAATTTCATTTTATAATGAATCGTGAAAAATATTGAATTCTAATTGAAAACAAAATTTTCATTAAAATTATTTATAAAGATATATTATATTTAAAATTAGTTTTAAAATAATATTATTCAAATTATATATATTAATACTTTTTTAGTTGTTGTTATATTTTTCATATTTAATTTTGAAAGGAAAACATTGAAAACATTTGAACGCTTTCTCTTTAAAAACTATCTTTCTTGTCCTGTCTGCAGGATTAAATTTTGAATTAAAATTTCCACATAGGGAAATTTAATTAGTTAAATTAAAATCTATATTTGAAATAATAATAATTCTAATTATCTAATAATTTTAGCCTGATTTTTGACTAAGATGAATAGTGAATGTAATAAAAATTAATTTCCAGGATTAAGGTAAAAATAGATTTACTGGGGGTTAAACATAAAATACAGCAGTTAAAATGAACTAAAAATATGAAGAATATATTTTATGATCATATTTATAAATTATAATTTATTATTATCTATAATAATATATACTTTACCCTTGTTTCATTTAAAAAATGTTGGTAGACCTTTTTCTTTAAAAAACTACAAGTGTCGCACTCACCAAACATATAAATGACAATCCTCTATTATATCATATTCAAACCATAAAATCCATTTAGTTTGACAAATACCTACCCAAATAAAATCCATAATACTGTCCTCTCATCATATATTGATTACTTTGTTCATAAATCCAATCGATGTATATATTTTTTCAAACCAAAACAAGATACCGGAAGAAGAGGTAAAGATCTTCAACAAACATTTCTATTTTATTTTCTCATACACCCCCTTAAATTATTAAATATTATTGAATATTTTTATTTTAATTTAATAACCAATAACTATATAATATTCCATAAAATGTGTTATGAAATCATCATTTGTTCGTATGGCGGGCTACCACCTCAAGAACTGATGTCATTCATTTTTCCATTACAATCTCTGACAGTAGTGTATGATTGTGGATATAAAGTATATATTTGATATTTATAAAATATTTATATATTTTTAGTTATTATATCAAATATATGTTCATTAAATTCCATTTATTAGGGGATATGATAATGTCGCTTGTGTGTTTGGTGGACTAACGCCTCGCAAAGTAATGCGATTTGTTTTTCCCTACTACTTTACAAGGAATGTAATAATGGTAAATATAATAAATATATATTGATATAAAATAATTATATATGACATTAATGACATATTTATCATTATGGAATGGTAATTTCATTTTCCTTCTTATCTTTTCTCTCACTAAAAAATTATAATTTCCTTTGGTTATGTATGTACTTCCACCTTCACAAATCGATGTGACTCTCTTTTCATAACCACACCACATGGATGACATATATAAGTATATATAAAAACATATATGTTATATATTATATTATTATCATTATATAAATTTAAAATATCACTTAACACTTATCCATAATGATCATTGAAAAATGGAAACGTTACTCATGTGTATGTATGACCTACCATCTCCATGGTTTAAAACTAATTAATTTCTCAAACCCATATTTCATGATTGGTATTAAAAGTAAATATTTTTTATAATTAGGATAACTATTTCATAATTATTATAGTTTATATGTCTATTTATTGACACCATTTATCATAGTCAACCTAATAATGTCAATTTTGGACACAAAAACTTAATATGGTCAAAACATCTGACGTAAAAAAATGACTATGTAATTGTATATAACATCATAATAAGTAAAATAAAAGTAATAATAAACATGAAAAAGGTTCTCATGAAAGTTAAGAATTAATATATGTTTACTATTTTGGAAGAGAAAGACACACATGTCATGTCAAACTCAAGGTAAGGGTTTTCGTCTCAATTTCATTACATTGAGCTAAATTTTGATGTTCTGCACCTATATTCATTTATAAGGTGCATATACAACCTTTTTGACATTTTATATAAATAATTAATCTATTATCATGAGATTTATTGTTTTTTCTAAAGTCACTCTTTCATGGGAATTATTATGAAAGTGTTTCCCAAGTGATAAGGGACTTTTATTTATAAAAGTACTCTTTTAATTTTTCTCTTCAAACTTATACTTTATCATGTCGATGTATTTAAAATGATTTTATAAAAAACAAATGTTGAAATAAAATACATATAATGTATATTTTATTTATATATTTACATTATTTTCAATGGTTTTGAAAATAAATCTTTATACATTTTTGTGGGACATTATGATAAATGAGAAAAGGAATGTTTTATTCTTAATGCACTCAATGATAATGAATTTTTCCACCCCCATGTACATTATTTAATTTCTGAATTCATTTTAAATATTTCTAGTTTTCTTCAATGAAAAACCAACTTTCCTTTTTTTGGTTAATGATTATGTTCACCAAAGAACAATATTCAATGTTGGTTGTATGATTATTTCAATGTTTAAGGGTTTAGTAAGGGTTATATGAGATGATATCCCAAGGTACCTTCATAGATTTTATATGCATGCTATTGAGTTTTCATGGAAATAATTTTTTTCCAAAAGGTAATATAAAATATTTTTAAAGTAATGATAATTCCTTTTTTAGGTAAGATGTTATGTATTTTGAAGAATATTTTTTATGGGGTTTTTTAGGCTAACAATTTTATTATTTTTATATCACTTAATAATATTTATATTCTCATAAAATAATTTTTTAAATCGTTTATCATAGGGTTTATGGTTAATAAGGGAAATGAATATGTTGCATTGAATTTCTTGAATATTTTTCATGAAAATAAATCATGTTTTGTTTTAAAATATTTCTATGGTGGGAAAACTACATATTGATCAGAAGTGTCCACATTGTATTATATTTTATTATAATATATGATTTGTAACTTAATTCAATAAAACTCTAAACATAAAAATATTATCAAATTTAAGAGAAATAATTATTGACATAAAGCTCTATATTATGTGATGTTTAAGGTCAGTTCCTTATAGTTGTTATGAGAGGATGGTTTAGATAACTTTAGAAGTTAGAATAATTTTAATAGCATACCATTGGACGATTTTACCCTATGGATAAGTTGAGATAATATAGATTTAACATATTACCGTATTTATTCATCTAGACATTGCCTTTTTGGAATTAATTTTCCACAGAGGAAATAGGGAATCTATAGTCAAAAGGAATGGAGTGGAAAATATCCCTCCAAAACAGCATCCTGAGATTGTTGGAATTTTAACTCATCTATTTGTTGTTGTGATGGATCAATTTAAAGTTATTATAAATGGTAATTATATCCATTCTAGATAGTAACATGATCTACCATGAATGAAAATGTCTACAGTGGATCATTTCAATAAGTAACATCCCCTATTATTATGTTGATGATCATATTATTCGGTATATGAAGGGTATTGAAATTATCTGGTGAAGTTATTTAATATAATGGGATATTCAAAAAAAAGGGTAACTCTTGTCATTCATCATTTTGATGTTAAAGCTAATATATGGTGTTATTTGGTTAAGAATACCAAATATATTTATAATATTTATTATATGAAATTGGAAACATTTTAGGTTCTTTTACTTGAGAAATATTTCCCTAAGTTTGATTGAATCTATATAGAAAAAAAATCATGGATTTTGGACGAAATATGACTATTATATTTCCATGTATGAATAAAATTTTTCAAGAATGGATAGGTATATAACATAAATTTTTATTTACATTAATAGTAAATTTAATAGATTTTACCCCAGATTTAAACCCTGTCTATTAAAGGCTTTGGTCGTATAAGAATTTAAAATATATAAAAATGTTTTCTGTTGTCCTAAAAAAGATGAGATATATTTTTGTGACACTTATGTGCCTTATGATGAGGAATATAAGAAGTCTTAATGATGGTAGGAAATGAGTAAATATTGAAAAAAGAAATATGGAGGTTTGAAATTGAATTTCCCACATTGTGGTAGTTATAGTAAAAATCAACCTAGATAATGTATTATGAAATTAGGGATGTGTTCCTGATGTGGAATGCATTTCCATATGGAATGAAATTATAAGTAAATTAGTCCTAGAGAACCAATGAACTGGTTAGACAATAACCATCTAATGTTGAGGCATTTTAGTTATAATTAGATGAGTAGTTATAGTAATGTGTGCCAAAAGCTAACAACTCAAACTAGAAATCATTAATATAAAAAAGAAGGGCGTGTAAAAATATTTCGTCAATAAAATGGTTGATTTTGGGATATAAAATGAAATTATTAAAGGTATTTTACAAATTTACTTGAATTATAAAAATACTTAAATCGACATTAGACCTTCATATTCTTTCATTTTTGAAATTTTTTCATGTAAATTGGGAATATCACCTCATAAAAGTATGATATAATTTTTAGTGAAAACTATAGGTGGATGTATTAATGTGACCAAGATTTATTTGTATATTATTATTATTTTCATTGAGATGGTATTTCCTAAAAATGATGTTTAATTGGACTTAGTAAGGATTTATAACATCATGGGTATGGATTTGATTTAAAATAATCATGCTAAAATAAATTTTAGTGATAGGAAATTTTTATTCAATGATTTCATGAAATTGATAATATACCAAGAAGATGAGAAATTAAATTGAGATGATTGTGAAATTTATGTGGATTATATTTTCAAAAAGAAATAAACGATTCAAATTAGTGATATTTTAGTAGTTAAAAACCCATAAATGTATTTCCAGATGATTTTCATAGTGTTATTACTGATCAGGAGGTTGAGTTTATTGTTAAATTAGTTATTGATACTAATCCTATTTATAAACCCATTGATTGAGTAGTTCATGTGTAAATTTTAAAATTTAAAAATTTATTACAAGATGTGTTAGATAAAGGTTTCATTCTCTCAATTAGTTCACTATGGGAAGATCTTATATTTTTTAAAAAAAGAATAATGGTTAAATGGGAATTTTCATTGACTATAGACCATTGAATAACATCACTATTAAGAAAAAGTTTTATATACCTCTTATCAATGATTTGGTTAATCAACTATAGGGAGATCAGTATTTTTCAATGTTTAAAAAGAATATGGGGCTCCATCAATTGAATGTGATTAAATTAGAAATACTAATGAATACTTTTTATACTAGATATGGGTGCTATATGTTTTTATTTATTCCATTTGGGATGAACAATGCACCTATTTTATTTATGGACCTCACTAATAGAGTTATTTATGGGTTATTATAAATTTTTTTGCTATGTTTATTATTTAAATACTATTATATTCTAAAAGTAAGGACGTATAAATAGTACACATATGTATTGTTTTTGAAAACTGTAAATGAGAAGAAACAATATGGGAAATTTTGAAAGAGAATTTTTGTTATAATGAATTTTTTTATTAAATATATTTTTTCTAAATATGGAATAACTATTGACCCTACTAAAATAAAAGTTGTTGAAGAATGGTAATGACCCACAAATATCATAGAGATTAATGATTTTTTTTGTTTAATGGCTCACTACAAAAGGTTTCTTGAAATGTTTTTACATTTGTCTATACTACTGACTGTTTTCACTTGAAAATAAGTTAAATTAATTTGAAAAAATGACTATGATGATTTATTTTAGCAACTAAAATGAAGATTGGTGAATTCTATAGTTTGTTCTATTCCATCTATAAATGGAGAATTTGTTATCTATAGAGATTATTCTTTGAAAGGTATTAGTCGTCTCTTAAAAAAATGGTCAGGTAATTACTTCTACTTCACATCAGTTGAAACCTCACAAGTTAAATAAAAATTGAAATGATAAGGAATTATCTACTGTGGTTTTTTCTATAAAATATTTGTGGCATCATGTGCATGGATTAAAGTATGAAATATATACAGTTTTAGAGGTTGGGGTCGAAGCCACAATGTTTTATTAAATCAAATCCAAGTACTCTTTAGACTAGGTAGAGGGAGACCAATTATATAGCCTGAAGGCTCAGTGGGAAAATATCCCACTACATGGCATGTAGGAGCAATATTGTTAGCCTAAGGCCTATTCTATGAATAGTACTGCTACAATACCCGTCAGATACAGTACTGCATTGCACCTCCACTGCTACAGTGTTCATCCACCTGTACAATGCCCAAGTATGATGTATATAATGGTAAAGATGTTTTAAATATATATACACTCAGAAATTATTATACATGAGAAAAAGAGGACAAATATAACTATTCAAGGATTATTATTACATGAATCATTACCATCTTAGATAAGAAAAAAAGTGTTTGATGCTTTGAGTCTATAAAATAATGCTACATTAACCATGTTATCCTTGGAATTTGACCCTTTAGTTAATGATTTGTTACATTTTGGACTAAAAGTTATCGATGTAGGGACATCCACACTTTTTCAAGGTTTTAGTATTGTTGAATTTCATATAAAGAATTAAGCACGATCAAAAGGTGGATCAGTATTTGCAGGAAAATTGTATAATCTTTTAACAAGTGTAAGTTACCAAATTTTAATTGTGTTGAATAACATGTTTAATGGATTGGAAGAAGATTATGTGTACCTTGTGTTTCATAGTAAAAGAAAGACTTGTTGATTGAAGCTCATAGTTATCTATTTTCCATTCATCCCAGTATAAATAAGATGAACAATGAACTTTTGAGGTCTTATGAGTGGGATGGAATGAAAAGAGTTTTTTTTTGAATTTACCATGATGTGTTTTAATTTTCATCCCGATAAATACGGATGATATTTACCAAAGGGAATTCATCAACCTTTTCTAGTGTCTTAGTGGAAATGGGAAAATATATGAACAAATTTTTTATTGTGATTACTAAAAACTTCTTGAGGTACGAATGTTATTTGGGCTATTATTTATCAATTAACTAAATGTTCACACTTACATCCTATTAGAGATACAATGTATTTATATTAGATTTCTCTATTATACCTTAATGATATCGGTAGGATACATGGATTGAATCTCTCTATTTTATTGGGTAGTGATATCAAGTTCACATATATTTTTTTTAAAGGACTTCCTGATTTAATGGGTACATAATTAAATTTCAGAAAAGATTTTCTTCCTCAATCTGATGGAAATTCTAATTGAAAAATTATGAAAATGGAATATATGATTCATTAATCTTCAATGGATGACCAAGGAAGTTGGGATATACATATTTCTATGGGTTAGTTATCTTATAATAAAAGTTTTAATTATAGTATACATATAGTGCCATTTGAGGAATTATATGGAAAGCGGTGTTAGATACATGATCTTTGGGACGATTTTTGAGAAAGGAAATTTATGGGACCTGAGTTAGTATAGGAAATAGAAAAGAATATTTATTTTATACAATATCATATGAGGACTACTCAAAGTAGGAAGAAACGTTATGTGGACAACTAGAGGAAAGGTAATTTTTTCTAAGTAGGTGATCATGAATTTCTCAAAGTATATACATGGAAAAGTGTTATACATTTCACTAAAAAGGTAAAGCACAGTCCATGGTTCACTAGACAATCTGAAATCCAGAGAAATTGGGATCTGTTTTCCACTAAGTGGCTTTGCCTCTGAGTTTATCTCATGTACACAATGTATTTCATGTTTTGATGTCATGAAAATGTGTGTCAGATTATAATTATGTTTTGATCCCTGAAGTAGTTTATTAGGAATAGAATATTCACTATAGGGAATATCTAGTTCATATTTGTGATCTTAGAGAGCATGTTTTTTGGAATAATTCAATGTAAAGACCCGTAAAATTTAATGGAAAGTTTTTCTTAATTTTCTTTGGAATTTTACAAGAACGCGGATTCTGACGGCACCTGATTCCGAGGCCCGGAGTGCCCGAAATCAATTTCCGAAGTTTGGCTCGGGTACGTTCAGTGAACGAACGAGCGGGAATTTATATCTTTTGATCCGGTGTTAGGAATTGAAATCCGAGGACACCGATGAACTCACAGCGCCAATATTCGCTTAAGGAGACCTTTTCCGAGGTTGCGTTTTTTTGCGGAATGAAAGTTAGTTTTGGGAGAAATGATAAGAAGTTAAATAAAAATGTGGAAACACTTTTTATTTTTTTTAACTTGTTAGTTAACTCCTCTCAAAAGAAGTTAGGGGTGGGACCCACATCCACTTAACCTCCCTTGAGAGGATTAAGTGTGGTGGGGCCCACACAAACCCTAACTTTTCATCTTCTCTTTTTAAAACTGCCAATAACCCCTCTTTAATTAACTTGTCAACTTGGTTAATTAATGGAGTTGAATTGTTTGAATTTTTATCCTTTGAAATTCAAATTGAAAATTGTGTGAAAAAAATAAGCCTTAGCTTATTTTATTTGGGTTGGTCTCCTTAGCCATCTTGAGAGGTTTTGAAGAATTCTCTCCTTCTTCTTCAAACTTTGGCGAAGAACGCGAAGAACATTCGGACTTCGACGAAGAACGCCACGTTCTCAGGAACCGTCTTCCGCGACGCCATACCCGTGACACCGACGACGTCACCTTCCGCATCATATCTTCCACGATGGGTTTCCGCGACGAAATCGCCATCAAAGAGCTTCGAATCCTCGCTTCACGACATCGACGTCCTTTTCCGCGATGCCGACCACCGCGATGATCGTCTTCCGCGGGTCGTTGACGAACATCGTTCTTGAAACCGAGGTAGGGGTTTGTTGTTGATTATTTATTTACTCACGTTCTTGGTTCTAGCATGACAATCTTGTGGACAAATATTTAAGTGTTATCGTCTAATGAGAGGGGGGTCGGACCGCACGAACACGGCCGAATCCCCCCTCCTTTGTTCCTGAATACTATTATTTTTCTTGTGGATGAACGAGAAGGCGTGGTGCCGTCGCACCACGCGGGAATCACACGGCAAATATTGCGCGGCGCCGGCGCACCGCGCCGTGGAAAGCTTATCATGAACGTGACGCCGTCGCGCGGCGTCGAAGGAAACCGAAGGCGCCGCGGCCGGAGTGGGGCCGTGGCGGAGGGGCGCGATGTCGTCGCACCGCGCCGGACGACGAAGACCGCGGCCGGTTCCGGGCCGCGACGGAAATGGGAAGACCGGCGGCCAACCGGGCCGCCGGTGTCAGAAGCCGGAAGGGGACCGGCTTTGCCGGTCCCGTTGAAGAAGAACCGGCCGGCCAGGTCGGGCCGGCCGGAAGGGGAAAAACCGGGGGAATTTAATTCCCCCGGCCAACTTAAATGGCCCCCCATTAAGAGGGGGGGGGGGGTGTTCACAAAGGGGGGCAGGCGTCCCCCCCTTTTTCTCAAAATCAGGCCCCCACGTGGGGGGGGGGGGCGTTGATCAAAAGCGCGGCTTTCAGCCGCGCCGCCAGCAAAGGAGGCGGGGGCTTTGCCCCCCGCGCGTGGCACCCGAGCGGCGCCCAGGCCGCGCCGCCGCCGGCCGGGCCGCGCCGCCGTGCTGGACCGCGCCGCCGCGCTGGGCCGGGTCGGACCCGGGTCGGGACGACCCGGTTCGGGCCGACCCAGGGGGGGTTGGGCCGGACCCCCCATTTTCAAATCGACTTCGGTCTTTTGCCCATAACATGAGCTACAGACCTCCGACTGACGAACCGTCAGCGGCGATGCGATCCTTGGATCGAGACGGTCAATTCGGTATATCGCACTCAATGTTTCGGAATACTTTGAGTTCGACCGGGTTGATTCGTACACGAAACCAACCAGGCCCTCGGAGCGGAAACGCTTATATCTTGAGCTACGGACGTCCGATTTACGTGCCGTCAGCTTTGTTGAGTTCCTCTTAGTGAGACAGATCTTTTGGAATACTCTGCCCGAGGTTTGGACGCAGGTGGAGTACGGTCAGGTTGGTTTTGCCTTAAAAACTAACCGGGCCCCTGGGACGAAAAAGCCAATAACTCACTAACCGGGCGTCCGATTGACGCGCCATCTGTCTCGTTGCTTTCCTCTTGATGAGATGGAACTTTTGGCATCCTCCGCCCGAGTTTTGGATACAGTTGGATAGTGGCCGGGTTGGATCGCACCAAAATCCAACCGGGCCCCTGGATCGGAGAAGATGATACCTTTCTGACAGAACGTCCGTTTGACGAACCGTCAGCGGCGTTAGGGATCTCGTCGAGAAACGGTCCCTATGAGTATACCCTATGAGTGTTCGGGGTATAGTTGAGTTACGACCGGATTGGTTCACACACGAAACCAACCGGGCCCCTGGAACGAAAAGGCTAGTAACTCACAGACCAAGCGTCCGATTGACGTGTCGTCTGTTGCGTTGAGACCCCTATGATGAGACGGTCCTTTGAGATTCTTCTTCGTGGGACTTTGAGATACTTGGAGTATCGACCAGTAGCTCGTGGCCTGGACCCTCCTTGAGACGAGCGTGCGGAGTACGAAGACCGTGTAGCTGACTGAGACCCGACGACTGCTGATCGGACGACCCGGTGTGTTCAGAGGTGCGCTTGGTTGTAGCGGCACATGGGAGCGCTTGGTTGTAGCGGGAGACCCACGACAGAGATGCGCTTGGTTGTAGCGGAACATTGGAGCGCTTGGTTGTAGCGGCAGACCCAGGACAGAGGTGCGCTTGGTTGTAGCGGCACATGTGAGCGCTTGGTTGTAGCGGCAGACCCACGACAGAGGTGTGCTTGGTTGTAGCGGCACATGGGAGAACTTGGTTGTAGCAGCTGGCTGGCGGTACTTGTCAGGAGGAGCACCTCAGCAGTCTTAGGTTTGTGAGCAGTACCCCGGAGTTGTGACATGACCACTGTACACTCCAGAGACGGAGCTCTTCAGCAGTTACTGTTTCGATAATGAAAATCCTGGTTTGAGCTGAGAAATTTGACCTTTGTGTTTACCTCATGGTTGAGATGGGTCACTTGATAACTTAGGTATATGTATGGGCATGTACCTGAGTAGTGGTTATCCATTGATTTCATGATCCTTGTGTTTCCTCATGATTGAGATGGGTTACTTGATAACTTAGGTATATGTATGGGCATATACCTAAGTAGAGGTTATCTGTTGAGATCTTCTTTGTGGTTATCCTTGTTGGTTTATTGAGACCTTGAAGGTCTCGGGATCCCTACTGAGTATCGTTATACTCACCCCTACACGGGCTATGCCCGCACCTAATTGTGTTGGTTGCAGACGACGGGCAATGCTGACAGAGGCCAAGTGCTAGAGGATTGGACAGTACCTGGAGGTGGACTATTACGACGATATGGTACCCGAAGGAGGACCTCACGACGAGACGGTACCCAAATGTGTACGTGACGACGAGGCGGTACCCGGAGGTGGACCACTGGGAGGGACATACTCAGAGCGGACGGCGGGACCCGAGGAGCAGAGGAGCTATCGGTACCCACCCTTCAGGTGGGATTTCCAGTGGACAGCTCGGCGTACCAGCTTTACTTTTCAGTTGTTGTTTTCCCTTTCGAGTTGTACTTTACAGTTGGGCTTTTATTTCCGGCCCCTTTTTACTTTCCGTACTTACTATTGTATTCAGTGTTTACTTCTTCCGCTTGTACTCTATGTGATTGTTTACTTTACAAAGGCAATGCCTTCCCTTTTACCGGGATTTACGCCTTTGTGCTAGTCGTCAGCCCCTGGCCTATGGAAGGCGGGCTTGGGGAAGTCACGGCATGAGCCCCGAGGACGGGTCGTGACAAATTGGTATCAGAGGAGTTTTGTTCTACTGCGAACTCTGATCTTTTCTTTGTGAAGAAATAGTGTTTAGCGTATTAAGTGTGGTTATCAGTCCAGGGATTCCAGTGTTGGTGCGGCGGCCGACGTATCCGTACACCAGGACCCTGACTTCTGATTTCCGACTTAATGCACAAAAACATTGATTGCGTGTGTGTTTCAAGTTTTCTTTGTGATTACTTTGTATCAGCTCACCAGGTATACTGTTCTGACCGTGGCGCACCTATTTCCTTTTCAGGATGGCCCCACAACGGCAGCCAGCTAGGGTTCCGAGAGTCGAGTGTGACGACAGCCCGCCGAGCGACGAGGCCTCGGTGCAGGGCCCTTTGTCAGCAGTGGCACCGACGGTAGCTTTATCCGCCGAGCCCCCGATACTTACAGCACCAGCCGCTGACGATGCATGTCGCCTCAGCGCACTGCATGAGTTTCAGCGCCAGCGACCGCCCAGGTTCCGCGGGGAGACGGACCCTCAGGAAGCCGAGGACTGGCTGGAGGCAGTCGTACGAGTTTTCAGGCTAGTGAGGACACCAGCAGACCTCGTGGTGATCCTCGCTGTGAGCCTACTGCACGCAGCAGCGGGCCGATGGTGGATCTTGATGCTCCAGGTTCATGACGATACATCTCTTCTCTGGACGGACTTTGAGAGCATCTTCCGCTCGGAGTTCGTCCCAACCACCCTCCGAGCGGTGCGCATTCAGGAGCTACTATAGCTGCGGCAGGGCAGCATGACAGTAGCCTAGTACTCGGTGAGATTTACTGATCTTTCACGCTACTCGACCAACATGGTACGGGACCCATTATTCCGGGCTCGGACCTTCGAGCAGGGACTGAGGCATGAGATCAGGGATTCGATGATCTCCCTCAACATTCCGACTCAGGCAGGGGTGTTTGAGCGAGCCCTCTTAGTGGAGAGTTTCCTTTCTGAACAGTCTCCAGCAGCAGGACCCACCACTTACCGGCATGCGGCATAGTCTTTTGCAGTGGGCAGTAGACGGATGATGCAGGGGTCCAAGAGGACTGGACCTACAGGTGGTCGACAGCATGACTCTGGATCGTTTGCGTGAGGCACTCGGGGTGGGCAACGACTTTCCATGAGAGGGCAGTGTTACTCCTGCAGCGGGGTTGGTCACATGGCTCGTGACTGTCCGACCCGCCATACGGATGACCAGCAGACGAATGAAGGACCCCCCAGGCAGAGGTAGAGGTTCGATCAGGGCGGGCCATAAGGAGCAGGCGGCCATGATAGGGGAGCTGGTCGTGCAGCTGGAGGTGGACGACGCTTCGGGGTGTTGCCACCACCACCACCCGGAGGTCCACACCGACCGTAGGGGACAAGATGACATGGGAGAGCTCAGCTTCAGGCAGTTGAGGCCTACGATCATGGGGCTCCGGGAGCAGATGGACAGGAGCGGGACTAGCTCCAGACCTAGAGACTTTTGTTCATGTTGCTTCTAGTTTTGTTGATGTATGTTTGTACATGCTTTGTGTCTTTGTACTTGAGCTGCAGTAATAAAAGACACCTTTTCTTGTGGCATTTACTTCCCTGTCCTCTCTTGTGTAGTTACTAAGAGGTTCTGGTTTATACCGTTGACTTGACCCTCACTTGAGAAGTACCTACTGGAGGAGACCTAGTTACCACACACTGATGCCGATAGTGTGACTCAACCCTTGGAGGTGAGAGTAACGGTTGGATCTCATTGTAGTAGCGTCGAGGCCTTACGATGCCATCCTTGGTATGGGTTAGAATCATCCATGTCGGGATTGACAGTATTAGGCGTAGAATGTGGTTCATCTAGGGAATGAGACAAGATTTCACTTATTGGCAAGGAAGAAATCATAGCAGCTCTTATGGGACCAGAGGTGGTCTAGGCCACGACAGAGAAGGTCCAGGTCATCCAGTAGCAGATGAGGATAGCTCAGAGCCGGCAGAAGTCATACGCTGACAGGAGGCGGAGGCCACTAGAGTTCGAGGATGGCGACCACGTCTTCTTGCGGGTCTCACCTCGACGTGGTATTCGGAGATTTGGCCGAGGCGGAAAGTTATCTCCGCGCTTCATCGGACCCTTCCAGGTCCTCAGCAGGATTGGAGAGGTGGCTTATCACCTGGCTCTACCACCTCAGTTGCACCAGGTGCACGACGTCTTCCACGTATCTCAGCTGAGGAGATACGTGCACGACCCGATGCACATCATTGACCATGGGGAGCTTGACGTTGACGATGGGGAGACTTTTACGGAGGTCCCGGTGGTGATAGAATATCGGCAGGAGAGGCTCCTACGTGGGCGAACGATTCCTCTTGTGCACATCAGATGGCAGCACGGGAACCTCTAGGAGAGCACATGGTAGCGGGAGGCTCAGTTGCGTGCTCAGTACCCTCATTTGTTTCCCTAATTTTGATGTATCTTTACTGGGACGTAAAGCCCTGAGGTGGGAGTAATGTAAAGACCTGTAAAATTCAAGGGAAATTTTTTCTTAATTTTCTTTGAAATTTTACAAGAACGCGGTTTCTGACGGAACCTGATTCCGATGCCCGGAGTGCCCGGAATCAATTTCCGAAGTTTGGCTCAGGTACGTTCAGTGAACGAACGAGCGGGAATTTCTAACTTTTGATCCGGTGCTCGGAATTGAAATTCGAGGACACCGATGAAATCGCAGCGCCAATATTCGCTTAAGGAGACCTTTTCTGAGGTTGCGTTTTTTGTGGAATGAAAGTTAGTTTTGGGAGAAATTATAAGAAGTTAATTAAAAATGTGGAAACACTTTTTATTTTTTTTAACTTGTTGGTTAACTCCTCTCAAAGGAAGTTAGGGGTGGGACCCACACCCACTTAACCTCCCTTGAGAGGATTAAGTGTGGTGGGGCCCACACGAACCCTAACTTTTCATCTTCTCTTTTTAAAACTCCCAATAACCCCTCTTTAATTAACTTGTCAACTTGGTTAATTAATGGAGTTGAATTGTTTGAAATTCAAACCATTGAAATTCAAATTGAAAATTGTGTGAATAAAATAAGTCTTAGATTATTTTATTTGGGTTGGTCTCCTTAGCCATCTTGAGAGGTTTTGAAAAATTATCTCCTTCTTCTTCAAACTTTGGCGAAGAACGCGAAGAACATTCGGACTTCGACGAAGAACGCCACGTTCTCGGGAACCGTCTTCCGCGACGCCATACCAGTGACTCCGACGACGTCACCTTCCGCGTCATCTCTTCCATGACGGTTTTCCGCGACGAAATCACCGTCAAAGAGCTTCGAATCCTCACTTCACGATATCGACGTCCTTTTCCGCGACGCCGACCACCGCGACGCTTGTCTTCCACGGGTCGTTGACGAACATCGTTCTTGAAACCGAGGTAGGGGTTTCTTGTTGATTATTTATTTACACACGTTCTTGGTTCTAGCATGAAAATCTTGTGGATAAATATTTATGTGTTATCCTCTAACGAGAGGGGGGTCGGACCGCACGAACACGGCCGAATCCCCCCTCCTTTGTTCTTGAATATTATTATTTTTCTTGTGGATGAACGAGATGGCGTGGTGCCGTCGCACCACGCGGGAATCACACGGCAAATATTACGCGGTGCCGTCGCGCCGCGCCGTGGAAAGGTTATCATGAACGCGACGCCGTCGCGCCGCGTCGAAGGAAACCGAAGGCACCGCGGCCGGAGCGGGGCCGCGGCGGAGGGACACAATGCCATCACACCGCGCCGGACGACGAAGACCGCTGCCGGTTCCGGGCTGCGCAGGAAATGGGAAGACCGGCGGCCAGCCGGGCCACCGGTGTCGGAAGCCGGAAGGGGACCGGCTTTGCCGGTCCCGTTGAAGAAGAACCGGCCGGCCAGGTCGCGCCGGCCGGAAGGGGAAAAACCGGGGTAATTTAATTCCCCCGGCCAACTTAAATGGCCCCCCATTAAGGGGGGGCCGGTTTCACAATGGGGGCAGATGGCCCCCCGTTTTTATCAAAATCAGGACCCCACGTGGGGGGGTCGTTGATCAAAGGCGCGACATTCAGACGCGCTGCCAGCAAAGGAGGCGGGGCCTTTGCCCCCCGCGCGTGGCACCCGAGCGGCGCCCAGTCCGCGCCGCTGCCGGCCGGGCCGCGCCGCCGCGCCGGGCCGCGCCGGACAGCGCCGCCGGCCGGGGCGGGTCGGGCCGGGTCGGCCCAGACCCGGACCCCCCGTTTTCGAATTGACTTTGGTCTTTTTCTCATAACATGAGCTACGGACCTCCGATTGATGAACCATCAGCGGCGATGCGATCCTTGGATCGACACGGTCGATTCGGTATATCGCACTCAATGTTTCATAATACTTTGAGTTCGACCGGGTTGGTTCGTACACGAAACCAACCGGGCCCTCGGAGCGGAAACGCTCATAGCTTGAGCTACGGACGTCCGATTGAAGTGTCGTCAGCTTTGTTGAGTTCCTCTTAGTGAGACAGATCTTTTGGCATACTCCACCCAAGGTTGGATGCAGGTGGAGTACGGTCAGGTTGGTTTTTCCTTAAAAACTAACCAGGCCCCTGGGACGAAAAAGCCAATAACTCACAGACCGGGCGTCCGATTGACGCGCCGTCTGTGTCGTTGCTTTCCTCTTGATAAGACAGAACTTTTGGAATCTTCCGCCCGAGTTTTGGATACAGTTGGATAGTGGTCGGGTTGGATCGCACCGAAATCCAACCGGGCCCCTGGATCGGAGAAGCTGATACCTTTCTGACAGAACGTCTGTTTGACGAACCGTCAGTGGCATTGGTGATCTCTTTCAGAAACAGTACCTATGAGTATACCCTATGAGTGTTCGGGGTATAGTTGAGTTACGGACGGATTGGTTCATACACGAAACCAACCGGGCCCCTGGAATGAAAAGGCTAGTAACTCACAAACCGGGCGTCCGATTGACGTGTCGTCTGTTGCGTTGAGACCCCTACGATGAGACGGTCCTTTGAGATTCTTCTTCATGGGGATTTGAGATAATTGGAGTATCGACCAGTAGCTCGTGGAGCGGACACTCCCGAAGACGAGCGTGCGGAGTACGGAGACCGTGTAGCTGACTGAGACCCGACGACTGCTGATCGGACGACCCGGTGTGTTCAGAGGTGTGTTTGGTTGTAGCGGCGCATGGGAGCGCTTGGTTGTAGCGGCAGACCCACGACAGAGGTGCGCTTGGTTGTCGCGGAACATTGGAGGGCTTGGTTGTAGAGGCAGACCCAGGACAGAGGTACGCTTGGTTGTAGCGGCACATGGGAGCGCTTGGTTGTAGCGGCAGACCCACGACAGAGGTGCGCTTGGTTGTAGCGGCACATGGGAGCGCTTGGTTGTAGCGGCAGACCCACGACAGAGGTGCGCTTGGTTGTAGCGGCACATGGGAGCACTTGGTTGTAGCAGCTGGCCCGCGGTACTCGTCAGGAGAAGCACCTCACCATTCTTAGGTTAGTGAGTAGTACCTCGAAGTTGTGACAGGACCACTGTACACTCCAGAGACGGAGCTCTTCAGCAGTTACAGTTTCGATAATGAAAATCCTGGTTTGAGATGAGACATTTGACCTTTGTGTTTACCTCATGATTGAGATGGGTCACTTGATAACTTATGTATATGTATGGGCATATACTTGAGTAGTGGTTATCCGTTGATTTCATGATCCTTGTGTTTCCTCATGATTGAGATGAGTTACTTCATAACTTAGGTATATGTATGGGCATATACCTAAGTAGAGGTTATCTGTTGAGATCTTCTTTGTGGTTATCCTTGTTGGTTTAGTGAGACCTTGAAGGTCTCTGGATCCCTACTGAGTATCGTTATACTCACCCCTGCACGGGCTATGCCCGCACCTCATTGTGTTGGTTGCAGACGACGGGCAATGCTGACAGAGGCCGAGTGCTCGAGGATTGGACAGTACCTGGAGGTAGACTATTACGATGAGATGGTACCCGGAGGAGGACCTCACGACGAGACGGTACCTAGAGGTGGACGTGACGACGAGGTAGTACCCAGAGGTGGACCACTGGCCGGGACATACTCGGAGCGGACGGCGGGACCCGAGGAGCAGAGGAGCTATCTGTACCCACCCTTCAGGTGGGATTTCCAATGGACAGCTCTGTGTACCATCTTTACTTTTCAGTTGATGTTTTCCCTTTCGAGTTGTACTTTACAGTTGGGCTTGTATTTCCGTCCCCTTTTTACTTTCCGCACTTACTATTGTATTCAGTGTTTACTTCATCCGCTTGTACTCTGTGTGATTGTTTACTTTACAAAGGCAATTCCTTCCCTTTTACCGGGATTTACACCTTGGTGCTAGTCGCCAGCCCCTGGCCTATGGAAGGCGGGCTTGGGGTAGTCACGGCACGGGCCCCGAGGATGGGTCTTGACAAATTTCCCTTTGTTATGTTTTAATGGAAAAACTATATGGTTGAATAAGAAATATGGGAAAGGGAAAATGCAATGAGGGAATGATAACCCCACTTATTTAATAAGTAAATAAAATTAAAAGGAATAAATTTATAAAATGGGGTAAGAATGTAACATCCTCGATAAAGTTATAATTAATCATTTAGAAATGAATTAATTTGATTTAGATTGTTATATTAATTATTAAAATATTATGTAATTTTAAAATCAAAATGGAAATAATTTTATTTAAACACTTTTATTGTATGGTTTTATTGACAAGATTAAGTTATAAATTTTTGATTTTTTATTTGAGAAATATTAATTTCATTTTTGAAATCATAATATTAAAATTATATTTGTATTACTTTTTTGATTTTTTGAATGTTTCAATTTTTGATGAATAGAGGAAAATACTGAATTTTAATTGAAAACTGCATTTTCATATATATTATTTATTATGTTAAGTTATATTTCAAATTTTATAAAAAATTATAAATTTATTTATCCCATTTAGGTCATTGGAATATGGTTCATATTGAAAATTGATATAATAATATTGTAAACTTTTGAACATTTTCTCTCTAAAAACCTATTATCTCATCGCATCTGTGGGATAATTTTTTTAAAAAAATTCCACTGATGTGAATTTACTTTTTTAAAATGTTTTTCATATTTGGAATAATAATAAATCATATTATCTATTAATTTCAACATAGGTTTTTCCTAAATGAATATTGGAAATAGTAAAAATTAATAATAGTAGTTAAGGTAAAAATGGATTTTTCGCGGGGTTAAACTAAAAATATAAGGGTCAAAATGGCCTAAAAAATTGTCTATATTTATTTTATGGGACTCATTAGACCTTATCATGACTTATACTTGATAATACACCATTTTGGACCATTGTTTCATGTGAAAAATGTGGGTACTGCAGAGACCCAAAGCTTGACGTACATGAACATTACATTACTTTTGAGGAATACTTAATACATAACAAAAACAGACACACAAGGACCGTAATAGTTTAGTGTCTTGGTAAACTCGGAATAAAATCTTCTAATCTTGGTGAACGATCTTCAACATCTCCCAATAAAGATCTTCCCTTTTTTTCTTACCTAAAACCTTTCTTTATATCATGGGGAAAAGAAAACATAAAAGGGGTGAGCTCAAATGCCCAGTAAGGGTAAACATAGAGAACATCAAACAATCTATAAACATTTGAATGCAAAATATTTAACATAAAATCTAAACATCAAAATCATGAGCAAAGACATGAATCTTGGAAGTACATAAGACATATATTATAAGGTAACACCAATCATGATAAAATAGCATGGGAATAACCCATGTAATTATGGCAACCATTAATCACATGATATGATTTCCATAGTAGCCAACGCATTGCTGCCATGACCATATTAGTGGACAAAGTCCCTTTCTGAATCGAGTTCACTCCTCGTTCCAGTCCTGTATTACTGAAACAGTTTAACTTTCCATTCCAGCCATGTCTATCTCATGAGATATAAATATTTACCCGATGCATTGGAGGGAGATATAGGTCCCACCCATCTCATAATGAAAACATTTTTACTTGTGCCACAAAATAAACATACATCATTCATAATAACCCAATAAATAAAATGGGTTTCATAAACATCATGACATCATAAAACAATTAATATACGATAATGGAATTCATACAAATATTTCCGTCACGACCTAATCATATCAATGTAATAATAGGGATAGAAACAGAACCCTATATTCTCTTATATGGAAAATAATTTTGATAAAACACTTGAACTCCATTCTTGAGGAAAATATCCTTTCTACTTCAAAAACATTTTTCCATTCTTAACATGTCATACCATTTTAAACTAAAAGAATTTGATTAAAAATACACATGAAATCTTGTAAAGGAAGCCTCTTGGAAATAATTTTTTAAAAATCCATTCATGCTGTATAAGTTAAAAAAACATTCTTCTCGTACTTTTGTCGGAAAAGTAAAAAAGAACCTCGTACGAAAAATGACAAAAGATTCCTTTCATATCTTTTACTAAAAACTCACCGAAGGGTAAAATTGGATTTAGAAAATTATAGTTGGATGGAAATAATATTACATATTGAGGAAACATGGATGTGGATGATAAAATACACCCCAGTAAATACCAAAGTATAAACAATCTCGGATAAAAATGAGATTTTGATATCTTCCCTTACCTTAGGTCCAATTTCCTTCGTAAGTGTCCGAAACTCCTGTATAATGATTTAAATAATGTCATTGACTTATTAAAGAATCATATTCATTTTTATGATATCACATATGGTTCACTTATGACTTTATATTACCCATTCTTATGTAAATTAATGTTAAAGTTGCGTTTTGGGTAAAATCATCTTATTTATCGTACAGGTTTGGACTTGTTGTTGTTGATATTATTATTACTTATATCATGATTTAATTACCTCCAAAATGTAAATAATGATTTATATAACATATAAATTCATTATATATCCAGAATATACAAGCATTTATAATAGTACATAACATATGGAGATAAGAAATAAAATGCACCGTTCATGGAGACGGTTAGCCGTGTGTACGCATTACCGCTAATTTCATTTCTATTTATTATTTTAATGGAATTAAAAAATAATGATACATAGGTATATTATAATTCTAGTATAATATCATATATAATATCATTAACCTCATCCTTTAAACATCCCACATAAGGTATTAACGAATCACATCACTTTGAGGGGGTGATAGTCCGCACTTCCTCAAATGAGATTATCGTATTTACTGACTATGGAAACCGTAAAGGCTTGATATAATTGGGAAATAAAAAAGAATAAGGAAATAATAAAAATAATATATATTATATATAAATATAGTTCCATCATAATGGCCACCATGAGAGGCGGTAGGAGAAAATCGAACAATCATCGTTTCGTGAGACGTTAGTTTGCCATCACAGAAACATTATGTTCTTCATCCATTAGATGGAGGTGTGTGTAAGTGTAGTTTGAATACATCTCATAAAAACATTCTAGTATATTTAGGATATTTTTGTTGTTACAAAATAAAGGATTAAAAATATTTTAGGGGTTGGAGAAGTATAATAAAAGAAAACAACTTAAGAGAAACTGTTACCTTTAATTTTGGTAACTTCCTTTGGTTTGAACCCAAAGGACTTCTTGGAGAGTCTTATGCCTAATGTAAGGCTTCAAGGGGGATGAGAGTGACGTAGGGAGCTTAGTTGGGCAGAGTTTTGACGAGACAAAAGGCTTGAGGGGTGTGAGGACTTGCATAGAAGTGGTCTCCTTTTATAAGGGAGTGGAGGGTCTCTTTAGGAAAGTGTGAAAACATTATTATATTATAAACTTATCTTCAGTTTCAATAGGTCGAAAACACATTAATGCAAATGATAAGATGACTCATATTCGAAATAAAATCATCCAATTGGAATTTGACAGGTTTTGGATGATATTTTAATCATTTTAATCTTATTTATTTAAATCATTTACTAATGAGGTAAATACTGCATCATTATTGTGTCATAAATAATTTAATTTATTTGATGTCTAAAAATTATAAACAAAATACAAACATGTAGGAAATCTTTTTAGATTTACAATTAATATTTATAATCAAAAATATAATTTATATATCCCATTATAAAAATTAATTACTAAATGATTTTTGTTAATTCCAATTTTGTCTTTACATTAAATTAATTAATCTAATGTGTCATTGTCTTTCATAAGTGGCTCCATGGGGTCCCAAAATCGCCCCAAGGATGCCCATGGTCGGCCACTACTCATCCAATAAGTTTAGGACAAGTTTCAAGGTAATTTAGAATTATTATAATATTCTTTTAACCTTGAATTACCCTATTTTCTTTTAACCGTAGTAAATAAAAATTACCGTAGTTACTATTCATAAAGCCCAAAAATAAAAATTATCTTATTAACATAATTTGGAACCACTGATTCCAAATATGGAATCCATTTTTCCAAATTCAATACACAAAAGTTGTTGAAACTAAATTAAAATTAATCCTGTTGTCGAAAGAAAACGAGTTTTTGTTTAAACCATTGCAAAAGATTGAATTGATTTATCCTATGAATTCAAGGTAAAATCAATGTTAATGACTTACATTATATTAAATGGTAAAAATATATTCTATTTATAATTTAAAAACATTCAATATTATAATTTAACCATATAAATTATTATGATTAAAAAAGTTGTTTTTAATTAAAATATAGGGTGTGTTTACTATTCATTAAAATATGAAAGTTATCAGAAAAATATCAAAACTTTATCCAATGTAAATTTTTATATTCTGATTCAAAATAATAATTTTATTTTGTAAAATTGAACTTATAAACATGTCAAAAACTAGATTTAAAGTGGGTGCGCCATCAAAAGGTGGCAAAACTGTATTTTTTTGAAAAATAATTATTTTACCCGAAAATTTTATTTTGTTCTCTTAACACGTTCTAGAAAATGTATAAGATGAATAATAATTTTATAAAATTAAAAATTTAGTTAATAATATTCATAACGGAAAGTTCATAATAATATTATAATAATATATCGTTCTTTAGTAAAACCCAGTATTGCGTACAACACACTCTATCGAGGAAGGTCGCGATTGCGTGTAATGAAAGCCAAGTCAGGGTTGCATGTTGTGCAAGAATCCTTCGTTGTTTCGTATAACATAATCCAACCATATTTCATTTATACATTGAATATATATATATATATACACTCAATGTTGCATAGAATGCCTATTATAAAACGAACATGAAATTGTGTGTAACACGATCCAAGAATAGCGTTGCGTATACTGAAAGCTAATACGGTGTTGCGTATAGTACACGCTATACTTAGTGTGCTGTATAATAAACTACATCAATGAAATTAAAAGAATATTTTTCATAAAATCTCAGGGTGTTACATTCTACCCCCCTTAAAATTAATTTCGCCCTCGAAATTATCAGGGTTACAAATCGTTTATTAATCGAATGTTTCTTTAATAGAAACCCACATCGTAAAAAGGAATAACAAAACATGGCTTTAAAAACTAAAGAATGAAACGTAATGGTCACCCAAATTAACTAATCACTGGGTTTCCACATATGAGAACATATGTGATAATATGGATATGGAAGAGAAATCTTACCATCATGTTCTGATGGAGAGTGGTAGAGAACATGGCTATGAAAAAGCCTACAATCACAAAGCCATAAATTTTTGATGATCTAGGGTACCATCTGATTCATCAGATATAAGGGAACTAGGACAATATTTTTGGTTTTCAAGAGAATTTCCCTAAAGTTGAAGAATTTTAATTAGAACAAATACTTACTTTATTTTGGTACAATATCACTGTTGTTTGTGCTTTGAACAATTTCCACTTCATCTATTAAAGAAATGAAGTTGAATTTGTTATTCGTGAAGTGTTAACAGATCATGTGATAGAATGATGTGTCATTCCATCTGTTTCAAACAGAAGGTTAGAAAATGTTATCAAATATACATAAGTCCATCTATGTTGAGGTTAATCTTATATAATTCCAAAAACGATCTTATACTTCAAATATCATACCTCTTAATAAAATAAAACCAGTTTCTACTAACCAGGGACTTCCTGTAGGCTAGTGGTAGGTGATAAAGGCCAGTCACACTTCTGTTGTGGGTTCGATTCCCATAGCCTTGTCTGACGCGATGGGATGTCATCCATCTTGCAGGTTGTCCTTTTCCTAAAACTAAATTACTATAACATCCCATCAATAATATCGAAAAAAACATCTATCCTTAAACAATACTAACTTAGGTCCATCTTAATCCATTCCAATCTTTAGGCTTATCCATAATACTGCAGTCCACTCTCATATTATAGTGAAAACGATTACCAGAGATTTCATATAACAAGCATGTTAATACCATCGTTGATCCCCATATATCATAAGATATGTCTTGTGGGTCACATTCCAAACATTCGAAGGCCTTTATCATGTATTCACTTGAAAAATGAATACCCATTGAATCTTAGTGAAAACATGAGTGCTTTGAAAAGTTAACTCTTTCCACATACCAAAACCCCAAAATTCTATATAGTCACACTATGATATAACTATTTCCTTATATCATTCATGAGCTCATGAATACTGTCAAACATTTCATTTTCTCCTTATCCCTTCATTATGCTCATATCATCTTCTTTCCAAAAAATATCTCAATCACTTTCCATGGTTATCGGTACCATAATATTATTGAAAACCACAATAGACCAATACATAAATATTCCAATATTCCACGATACTATACACAACTTTATTTTGGAATCCATTACATAAACACTTAATCATTCCACCACATCGTTTTCATATTCAACATCGCCAATAGTGATCGCATGTGACTTCCCTTTGTCCTTTTCCGTAAACGGTTGCTCATGTAGATCATCATTAACGCTTGGATTAGGGAATTGATTAGCATAATGCCCCATTTCATTTCTCTATAAGCATTGAAGTGTTGGTGGTGTTCTCTCTACAGTATTTTCTTTATTCACATCATTAGCAACCCTTTTTCTATTACTTCGACTCTCAGCTACTCGATGACCTTCTTTTCCACACTTAAAATATTTTCTAGTACCTTTTAGGCAATCTCCACCATGATTCTTTCCACACTTTGAGCACAAAGAAACATTCATTTTTTTCCCCATAGTTATGAGATTTCTCCTTGAACTCCATCTTTAGTTTCTTGTCAAAACCATGAGATGGATATGTTACACCAACTTCTAGTTCAACCTTGATTGCACAATGCACAATTTCTGCATAGCTACTGATGTCTCTTATTGCTAATGCCCTTCGAAAACTTGGTTTTAAGCCTCTAAAAAATCGATCAACTTTACTTTTAGGACGGATGATAAAGCCCGATGTATACCTTGTAAGCCTTGTAAAATTCACTTCGTATATATCAACAGATTTATCATCCGTCTGCTTAAGCTCAAGAAACCCCTTCTCCATCTTTGTTCGAAGAATACGAGGGAAGTACTTATTGAAAAATAAGTTCTTGAACTCGTCCCATTCCATGGACTCAATTTCATCTCTTGGCCTCGTATTCTTGATAAGATTACCCCATTGATCAGCTTCACCTTCCAGATGATATACCGCTATGATGACTTTATCATGTTCAGAACATTGGAGAACTAAAAATATCTTTTCAGTGGTACTGATCCATTTTTCAGCAACAAGTGGATCAGAAGACCCACCGAATGAAGGTGGACGTTGCCTCATGAAGGAATCAATTGAATATTGTTCCCTTCTCTGCTCATTTGGAAGTCCAGAATGATTCATATCTTGTGTAAGTACATCAATAATATTTTTCACTCCATCTCCTATAACATTTTTTTGTTCAGGAGGACAATCATTGCATCGTCCATTACATTGATCAAAACGGTTCCTTTGGGTTCCATCCGTGGTCTAAAACCCAAAAAGAATAGTTTGAGAGGAAAACATCTTGCTAGGAAAACAACATAATAAAGGGGGAGTACCTTCAATATCTAACATATTAGGTTTAATCTTATATCATTACCATATTTCTAGGACTATAACCTATACTTATACTTAACCTTAGGGACATCCCTAGACATACCATAGAAATATCTCAAGGGATCTCACTAAAGTTCTCACATCCTAGTTTCGAAAGGTTGAATAAACCTTTCCTCTGATACCAACTATAGAGACCCAAAGATTTACGTACATGAACATTACATTACTTTTTCAGAATACTTAATACATAACAAAAACATACACACAAGGACCGTAATAGTTTAGTGTATTTGGAAACTCGGAATAAAATCTTATAATCTTGGTGAAAGATCTTCAACATCTCCCAATAAAGATCTTCCCATTTTTTTCATACCTAAAACCTTTCATTATATCCCGGGGAAAAGAAAACATAAAAGGGGTGAGCTCAAATTACTAGTAAGGGTAAACATAGAGAACATAAAACAATCGATAAACATTTGAATGCAAAAACATGAACATATAATCTAAACATCAAAATCTTGAGTAAAGACATGAATCTTGGACGAAGGTAAGGAATATATCATAAGGGAACATAAATCATGATAAAATAGCCTGGTAATAACACATGTAATTGTGGCAACCATTAATCACATGATATGATTTCCATAGTAGCCAATGCATTGCTGCCAAGACCATCTTAGTGGACAAAGTCCCATTCTGAATCGAGTTCACACCTTGTTCTAGTCATGTATTACTGAACCAGTTTAACTTGTCGTTCCAGCCATGTCTATCTCAGGAGATATAAATCTTTACCCAATGAATTGGAGGGAGATATAGGTCCCACCCATCTCATAATGAAATCATTCTTACTTGTGCCACAAAATAAACATACATCATTCATAATAACCCAATAAATAAAATGGATTTCATAAACATCTCGACATCATAAAACAATTAATATAAGATAAAGGAATTCATAAAAATATTTCTATCACAACATAATCAAATAAATGTAATAATAGGGATAGAAACATAACCCTATATTCTCTTAGATGGAAAATAATTTTGATAAAACACTTGAACTCCATTCTTGAGGAAAATATCCTTTCTACTTCAAAAACATTTTTCCATTCTTAACATGTCATAAAATTGAAAACTAAAAGAATTTGATTAAAAATAAACATGAAAACTTGTAAAGGAAGATTCTTGGAAATAATGTTTTAAAAACCCATTCATGCCGTATAAGTAAAAAAACATTCTTCTCGTACTTTTGTCAGAAAAGACAAAAAGTACCTCATACGAAAAATGACAAAAGATTCCTTTCATATCTTTTACTAAAAACTCACTGAAGGGTAAAATTGGATTTAAACATTTGTATGTGGATAGAAATAGTATTACATATTGAGCAAACATGGATGTGGATGATAAAATGCACCCCAGTAAATACCAAAGTAAAAACAACCTCGGATAAAAATGAGATTGTGATATTTTCCCTTACCTTAGGTCCAATTTGCTTCGTAAGTGTCCGAACCTCCTGTATAATGATTTAAATAATTTCATTGACTTATTAAATAATCATATTCATTTTTATGATTTCATATATGGTTCAATTATGACTTTATATTACCCATTATTATGTAAATTAATGTTAAAGTAGCGTTTTGGGTAAAATCATCTTATTTATCGTACGTGGTTGGAATTGTTGTTCTTGATGTTATTATTAATTATATCATGATTTACATACCTCCAAAATGTAAATCATGATTTATATATCATATAAATTCATTATATATCCATCATATACAAACATTTATAATAGTACATAACTTATGGAGGTAAGAAATGAAACGCACCGTTCATGGAGACGGTAAGTCGTACATCCGCATGAACGCTACTTTAATTTATATTTCTTATTTTAATGTAATTAAAACATAATTATACATAGGTATATTATAATTACAATATAATATCATATATAATATCATTAACCACATCCTGTATACATCCCACACAAGATATTAACGAATCACATCACTTTTAGGGGGCAGTAGTCTGCACTTCCTCAAATGAGATTATCGTATTTACCGACTATGGAAACCATAAAGGATTGATATAATTGGAAAGTAAATAATTATAATGAAATCATAAACATATTATATATTATATATAAATACAGTGCCATCATAATGGCCACCATGAGAGACGGTAGGAGAAAATCGAACAATCATCGTTTCGTTAGGCGTTAGTTTGCCATCACAGAAACATTATGTTCTTCATCCATTAGATATAGGTGTGTGTAAGTTTAGTTTTAATACATCTCATAAAAACATCCTAGTATATTTAGGATATTATTGTTGTTTCAAAATAAGGGATTAAAAAGGGTTTAGGGGTTGTAGAAGTAGAATAAAAGAAAACAACTTAAGAGAAATTGTTACCTTTAATTTTGGTAACTTTCTTTGGTTTGAACCAAAAGGACTTCTTGGAGAGTCTTCTTCCTAATGTTAGGCTTCATGGGGGAGGCGAGGGACGTAGGGAGTTTATTTGGGTAGAGTTTGGATGAGCCAAAAGGCTTGAGAGGTCTGAGGTATTGCATAGAAGTCGTCTCCTATAATAAGGGAGTGGAGGGGCTCTTTAGGAAAGTGTGAAAACATTATTTTATTATAAACATTTCTTCGGTTTAAAGAGGTCCAAAACACATTAATTTTGAAGATAGGATGACTCATATTCTAAATAAAATCATCCAATAGGAATTGGACAGGTTTTGGATGATATTGTAATCATTTTAATCTTATTTATTTAAATCATTTATTAATGAGGTAAATACTGCAACATTATTGTGTCATAAATAATTTAATTTATTTTTTGTCTAAAAATTATAAAACAATTTCCAACATGTAGGATATATTTTTATCTTTCCAAGGAATATTTATAGTCCAAAATATAATTTATATAGCCCCTTATAAAAATTAATTACTAAACGATTTTTGTTAATTCCAATTTGGTCTTTACATTAAATTAATTAATCTAATGTGTCATTGTCTTTCATAAGTGGCTCCATGGGGTCCCTAAATCTACCCAAGGATTCCCATGGTCGGCCAATACTCATCCAATAAGGTTATGACAAGTTTCAAGGTAATTTCGAATTATTATAATATTCTTTTAACATTAAATTACCCTATTTACCTTTAACCATAGTAAATAAAAATTACCGTAGTTACTATTCATAAAGCCCAAAAATAAAAATTAGATTATTAAAATAATTTGGACCCACTGATTCCAAATATGGAATCCATTTTTCCAAATTCAATACGCAAAAGTTTCAGAAATTAAATTAAAATTAATCCCGTTGTCGAAAGAAAACAGGTTTTTGTTTAAAACATTGCAAAAGATTGAATTGATTTAACCTACGAATTCAAGGTAAAATCAATGATAATGAAATAAATTATATTAAATGGTAAAAATATATTCTATTTATAATTTAAAACCATTCAATATTATAATTTATCCATAATAATTATTATGATGAAAAAAGTTGTTTTTAATTAAAATATATCGTGTTTTTACTATTCATTAAAATATGAAAGTTATCAGAAAAATATCAAAACTTTATCCAATGTAAATTATTATATCCTGATTCAAAAGAATAATTTTATTTTGTAAAATTGAACTTATAAACTTGTCAAATAGTAGATATAAAGTGGGTGTGCCATCAAAAGGCAGCAAAACTGCATTTTTTTGAAAAATATTTATTTTACCCGAAACATTTATTTTTTTCTCTTAACACATTCTAGAAAATGTATAAGATGAATAATAATGTTATAAAATTCAAATTTTAGTTAATACTATTAATAATGGCTAGTTCATAATAATCTTATAATAATATATCATTGCTTAGTAAAACCTGGTATTGTGTACAACACACGCTATCGAGGAAGGTCGCGATTGCGTGTAATGCATGCCAAGTCAGGGTTGTGTGTTGTGCAAGAATCCTTCATTGTTTTGTATAACAGAATCCAACCATATTCCATTTATACATTGAATATATATATATATACACACTCAATGTTGCATAGAATTACTATTATAAAACGAACATGAAATTGTGTGTAACACGATCCAAGAATAGCGTTGCGTATACTGCAAGCTAATACGGTGTTGCGTATAGTACAAGATATAATTGGTGTGCTTTATAATAAAATACATCAATGAAATTAAAAGAATATTTTTCATAAAATCTCTGGGTGTTATAGGTACACATTTTCCTTTTAAAAACTTACATTTGTGTCTCTCACAACACTTATAAAATTCCACCCATATCCTCTTATATGCACACCATAAAATCCATTGGTTTCATATAATAAAAACCAAAATTACTTTAATAACTCATTATTATCAATCTATAATCCTTATGTTTTTCATAAAGGCAACCTAGGAAGCATTTTTGTGAAAATAATAAAGATACTTGAAGAAGAGGTAATTGTTTTCATTGAGCATTTTATTTTATTTCTTCATACAGACCATTAAATTATTAATAAACCATGATTATTTAATAAAATAAGTATATTTTATATAATGAAATGTTTTTTTGTTAATTTAATAAGCTAAATATGTTTCCTCTTCCTTCAAAATGGTCACAAAATCTTCAATCACATGTACGGAGAACTACCGCCTCACGAGCTGTTTTCATTCCATTATCAATTAACACATCTTACAGTTTTGTGTGATCATGGATATAAAATATATATATGATAGTGATAAAATAATTATTCCATTTTATTCATCATATCATATATACCATTTTACATTCCATTTTGTAGGTGATACGATAACATCGCTCGTGTTCATAGGAGACTACTGTCTCACGAAACGATGTGAGTCGTTTTTCACTAATTCTTTATAGGGAAGGTAATATGGGTAAATATAATGAATATATGGGATATAAATTAAATAAATATGATATCAATGAAATATATATCATATTAAAAGATAGTATATCATTGTATTTCTTACCTTTTCGATCACTAAAAAAATGATAATTTCATTCACGTTTGTGTGGATTATCTCCTTCATAAAGAGATGCGACCCACTTTTCATAGCCGCACCATATGGATGGTATATATATGTATGTTTAAATAAATAATATGTTAACTATTATGTTATGATAATTATTTAAACATAAAATATTACTTACCTTCTATTTATAATGATCGTTGAAAAATGGAAACCCCACCCATGTGTAAGTTCTACCTACCGTCTCTGTGATTATAACATAGATAATTTAACAAAAATATATTTCCTTATTGGTACTAAAATTATAATTTATGTGTAAATTTTATAATTTTTTCTAGATTATTATTCTATAGTTGTTCAAATAATGACCTCTTTGATCATAGTCAACCTTCCGAAGTCATTTTTTGACACATAAACCGACGATGGTCAGAACATATGATGTAGAATTAATTGATTAAGAAATTTACTATAACATGTTAATAAAATAAATTGAAGTTATAATAAAATATAAAAAAAATAATTAAAATAATTTTCTTATTTAGGAAGATAAATACACATGTGATATGTTAGGCTCAAGGTAAGGGACTTCATCTAAATTTATTTTAATTGAGGACTATTTTAATGATATGAACCTATATTATTTTATATGGTTTATATACATCCCCTTTGACATGTTAAATCATGAATTTATCTATTATGATTACACTTAATGATTGTTTTTTTTAATTCTTTATTGGGCTTACAATGTACGTTTTCCTTAGTGATAAGGGAATTCTCTTAACAAAAACATCTTTTAATGTTTTTTATCATACACTTCCATTTCCAGGTTCATGATTTTAAAAAGATTTTAGGAATATAATTATATGGACATAAAATATTTATAAATTAAATTTATGTTATATTTTTAATTTATTTTAAAATTTCTTCAAAGGTAATTATTTGTTTTATATAGAACATTTCGACAAACTACAAAAATTAATGTTATATTCTTAACATTTATAAAAAGAATAACTTCTTCACCACTGTAGACATTATTTTATTTCTATATTCATTTTTATGATTTATTTTTATTCAAATTGAAAAATGAAATTTCTTTTTTTAGGTAATGATCATGTCATCCAATAAACTATATTGGAAGTTGGTCGTTTGGATATTTTTTTTTGGGATTTGTAAGGGGTCTGTACGGGTTCTATGAGATGATTTCCCAGTGCACCAAAATGAATTTCATAATCATTCTAATGAGTTTTCATAGAAATATATTTTTTCATCAGTAAATATTAATGAAAATTTTAAAGGAATTATACTTATTGTTCTAGGTTAAAAATAATGTTTTTAAGAAAATATTGCTCATGGGCTTTAATGTTTTTCACTGGAATAATAGTTTTATTATATTTATATACTATTCTATGATTATTGTGCTCATCAAAAAACATTTAAATGTTTTCCATAGTATGTAAGGATGTGTAAGGGAAAGGGAAGATGTTATGATGAATGTCATGGATATTTTTCATGAATGTAAATCATATTTTGTTTTAAAACACTTTTATGTTAAGAAAAATGGTTACTGATCGAATGTGGGAAATTTTTATTGTATGGTTTTATTATATAAGATTTGTGACCTAATTATATAAAACTAAAAACCTAAAAAGTTACTAAAATTTATCATAATTAATTTTTAACATAAAACTCATAATTAATTAATGTTTAATTTTAGATTCTTATTGTTTATACAACCTAGTAGTTGATCATCTATTTAATCCTAGTTTACACCACAATAAATAACTCTTCTACCCCAGTTGGTAAGACACTAAAACATTCTTCTCTTCACCTTGACTTGTTAGAAACCCCATCCTTGATCCACTTTAGCAAATAGTCAGACACCGCAGTCAGAAGCCCCAATTTCAGCTTACTGTTCTGGATCTAGTAATAGAAATTCCTATTTCTTCATCATAGTGATATTCCTCTATGGGCCAATAGGATAATGTTATCTTGTTTACACCTTTAAGATCATAAATAAATTCTTGGAATAAGAATTTGTGTCTTGATATTCCTTTGCACTAGGTTTCGAGTGATCTGGTTCTTATCATCAAAATAAAAACACATATAGAAACTTATTCTCCAATAAATATGTTCTATATCCACTCTATTCACTCTTCTTGATATAGTGGTGTATCAGTATCCTTGTTAAGATAAATAACCGAGTAGATATTATCATTATGATGATAACGTTTTTTCCCCAATCTAATGTGTTTAAGGGATGCAAAAAGTTATTCAATATTATTTTATATAAGAAAAATATTGCATAATATCTAAAAAACATTTTCTTAAATCCAAAATATTTCACCAATTTTTTTTTATAAAATATGTATGGTGTAAATTTGGTGGTGACACCCAATAAAATATTATTTTATCCTTTATTATTTTATGTTACATCTGAATTTTATTTAATATTTCAACATAAACTTCATAATATTTTCAATGTTGTATTCAATGTTTTTGGTTGTGTTTCACGATTGCATTCATATTAAAAGTATCATAAATGAATTATCATTCACACAGGTTGTACACCTTTACACCATCAATATGCACTAGTTAATATACATTTTCTAGCTAAATATTCCTTTTTTAAACGAGTTCATGAAAACAATAATGTATATTGATGTCTAGGATTTTCTTTCACTGAAATATATCATAATATATCATCTTATTTTCAAAAGTTAGGTCATGCGGTCTCTCTACCTTCACTTCATTCAAGAGAGTGCACAAAGTTCATGAACAAACCTCTTAAAAAAATTAAATGGGAACAAGGTCTTAGGTTTTATATTAACCATTTAATGGGTTATCCACAAGTGAGTGTTTGTAGAATCTAAAAAACATCATGAAATTTGGTATGGATTGAAATAACATTAAGATCTTTCTCACAATAGTGTGTATATGTGGTATCATATATTATTTGTGGAACTATATCAATTGTGGATCTCCTATTCATGAAACAATTAGTTTTATATATTTTATGTTTCTCTATTTGTGGGAGTGAGCTCTCTCAAAATTAATAGAATACTATCTCAGCCTTGGTACCTTTGTATTTCTAGACGATGTTTCAACACCCACTCTCCTCTGAGATGTATGTCGAGTAAAGTCTCGATATAATTATCTTTGATTAATATTTCATGTTAATCGTAATTTTAAAACATTTTATATCTCTGTACTTCTTCAATATTTTGGATCTAAACATCCTTGCGTATCTTCCTATATGTGATACAATTTTCTCTGTGAGGTTTCGCATGCATCAAATCCTTAGAATCCATGAATATATTTGAGTATGTGGGATAAATTTTTTTTTCTTAATTGAATACACATAAGTATAATTTTCTTCAAATAGATTCATTAATGAAAGATGTAGATTTGATGGATGGATTTAAGATGCTCGAAACATGCCGCATTCTCTCAGTTCAATGCATATAGATGGTCAAAATTACAAAATTTTATTGATGGTCCAAACATCACAAAAAGTAGTTAATGGGAGGTTAGAGATGATGTGATGATATGATCATATGATGGAGATTCACATGATCTAACAACCAATGATATTTTCATATTATTTTTACATGGAGGTATAACAATTTGTATGGAGAATTACAGCATCACATTTTTGCTCAAATGACAACTTCCTCATAAGTAAAGTTATTCATTTTAGTGTTCATCAATGAGAAATGACATCTAGTCTTGTCCTCCACTAGAACTGAACAATACTAAAACCCCTCTGATTCCATGTCTCCAGGAATGATGGAACCACCCAATCTTATGTTCATTGTATTAATTATATTCCTACTCATATAGGTTATCCACCTCTTCAATAGAACCCTGATCCTTCCAGGTTGACCTACCACACTTGTGGTAAACTTGGGTCCCATATTTGGTTAAGGTGGTTCCTTGGTTTGGAAAGGGTTATCCATTTTTTATTGTAATGAGAAGTAAAATTTACTAGTAAAAACTAATTAAGGAATTATCCTTTCTCATTTTTTCACCAATGAATCTCTATTTTTCAACTAATTAATATATTATTTCATGACCTTCAAATAAAATTATATTTCACTAATATATTTTTTCATGGCCTTCTTCATAGTTCACAAATTTCACATGGGAAATATATTGGCCATGGTATTCTAAATATCATATTCTCAATTAATCACATATTTTTCATTGTTTTAAACAATGTGTTAATATAAAGAACCTGTGACACATATTATAGACTTTATGTATAGTCCAAAAAAATGACAATTTATATTTCCACTATGTATTGAACTTCTTCACTTGAATTATTTAATCTTGTAGTCTCACATTTAATTTTCATGGATCATGGAAGAACATCAATCAACCTATGGACTTACATGAATTCTAATCAAACATGACAAAAAATTCCATGACATCATCAAATCCCCATTTATTTATTCAAAATATATTGACTTTGTAATATACAAAAAACATCCATTCTTCAACCATACACTTCTACTCTTCAATCGCCCCTTTTAATTTGTTGTTAATACTTCTTCACCTTATAATGTCAACATTTACCCCCATATAAATTTGTGAAGAAATAGTATAATATGAATTTTATTATCTCATCAATTATTTCACTACATAAAGAAATACTCTTCCCCTTTATAAACATAAATCCTCAGGTTTATCCACCTGTTAGAGAAGGATGACATCACCCACTTCTTCCTTTTCAAAGAAACATTAACTAGACACCTATAAGTCTACATGGACAACCTTTTGAAGAAAACAATATTGTATATCCAAGGTGATCAATTATTTTAATTAATTATTAATCATTTGGCACTAAATTTAGATGGATCACTTATTTATGTTTTGGGGCTTCTCAGAAAATCTAATCTTGAAGTATATTCATCCCGTACTCATCTCAATGAACACATTAAAATGGTTCAAGTGAAAAAAAAAATATAGTAACCCCTTGTTAGCTCAATATCAATTACCCATTGAATATTATTATCAATTTATTCATATTAAGGGAAAAGAATTGATTATTATAACTTATATTTCAATATTACAATGTTATTCATATGTTCTACATTCATCGTATTGTGAAGATTTAATAGATTTGATTCATTATTGATCCCCCTCGTGGGATACATCCATCTACTTCAGTTACCGTAACGTTAGTATAAAATAATATTTATATATATACATAAGGGAATGAGGAAGAAACATTTAGTTCATTAAGAGAAAGATTTAGTATGAGAGATTCCTCTCAAACATGATTATTCTTTTTATACAATATCATCAGGGGAAGATTTATTGTGACTATTTTTTTTGAGCATTATATATTTGATTAATAACTTTATTCCGTGGAAGTTATTCATTTTATTGAATAATATATTCCACCTCAATATCTAGAATCTTATTTTTTACAATTATCGACAAATTCCCCTGAACATTCACCTCACTTTCTTAAATCAGTTGTTTTACTTTATCTTTAAATTTTTTCAGCTTCCTCCAATTATTTATCCACTATCAATTAATTATACACGAAAATATTCAATATTTTGTTATCTACTATGCTTATTTTAGCTTCTCAGATATACATGAATTCCTCCCTTTTTTATTCTATGTTTTTCCCTTTCATATCATGGGGAAACACTCTATGTAATTTGGTTATGCATAAATCATCTTTATTACGTTATAATTTTTAATTGATACAAAATTATTCTATGCATTCATACTTGGTTTTTATTGATATATTGGATATATTTATGGTCACTTTTTTTATTTGATAATATTGTATCTTATATTCACAATGAATCCCCATCCATTTGTGCATGTTTCCTGGAAATGACACATTCCGTCAATAATAGCCTTTCCCCATACCTTCCACTGCACTAGAAAATTAGTTGAACATGGATCTTCTAACATGATATGTACTCTATGTAGAAATTATTTGTTGGTGCAATTATTTTAAATGGGTTTTAGTTTTCTTTATGATAATTAATTTCTTGATATATTTCTCACTCCTTTTAATATATGAAAGGATTTGTCACATATTTTCTTTTTCTATGTAGGTTCAGATATATATTTTTGCCACCAACACCTTTATTAATTATATTTTTTCTTTTTGGATTGATTAGGTGTAGATTTTTCTTTCTTTATTTGATTCTTCATCACACCAGTATTTGAATATTCTATTTTAACCTTAGTTTACTTGTTGATTTTTATTACGTCTATTATGATTTATAATTTATTTATCTTTTCTCCCCTATTAATAGTGGCTTTATTTTAATTTTAATAATTTTATTTTTATTCCAAAATTCCAATCCTTGTGTCCAAAATTCCAACATAATCAACAATATCCTATAAATCGTATTCCATTGTTTTTTTCTGCATTCTTTTTAGATTTTAATGGTTGTGAACCTCTCTATTTTTGAATATATCCATCTTTATTTTTGAAAATTCATTGGGAATATATATTTATTCATCTTCTCTCATCCACCCTTGATACAGTGGGTATATGAGTATCTTTCCCCATCCATACTTTCCTTGAATTTATTTTAAAACATATACCAACCATTAAAAAATATAATATGATTTTTCGGTTATGGGATTCTTTCTTCTTGTAGGACTTTTTCCATTTCGTTAAAGGATAATCTCATGGTCTTATTGGAGTCATATAATTAAATTAAAATTTCCATTGAATCATAAATATTTATATATATTTGAGAGGTTCCATATTTTGGTAATTACTAATTCTTCAATATCACCTCAAACTCAAAACAAATCATGTTGATAGAGCTATTTTCATCCTCAATGGATTTCAGGATGTCTTCGTAATCCTCTATTATGAACATTATTTATTGTACATGAATTTTTATTTATTCTTATAAATAAGTTTTAAAATCTATTTTCTTGTTAAATTTAAAATCTATATGATAATCTTTTACATGAATAGAAACTTTTTAATTCTTTTTCAAATTTGTAGAAAGATTCTACAAGAACAATATAAAAGTAAAATTTATCAAAAGAATTAATTTATAATTCTTTAATATATTAATTATATCTTTCCTTTGAAATTTAAATTTTTTTCCTTTTCTGTAACATGTTTTGTGGGAGTGTTGCATAGGACTACCTTTTTAGCAAGATCATCTTTGATGACATTAGATGTAACAACTCAAATATTGATTAATAAATTCTTTCCATTATTATAATTATTTCTTATGGTATAAAACACTTACCTATAAAATTAATCTCAAGAAAAACATAATACCCATAAACAATGAATGAAATGACTGATATTTAACGAAATTAAGGAATCAATGCTGATTGAATATTATATAGCCTTTAGGAATAATAACATGAAAAATTAAGATTGGTAATCTAAAAAATAGAATAATACATTCACCTACTAAGGTAAAAAATAAATTATAATCATATTATAAATTATCATATGATATAAATATAGCATTTTATATGTAAATAAATATTTTCAATTTTTTTAATTAGATGTCTATATTTTTATAAATCCTAAAGGATTATTTATAATAATATAATTAATATAATTATTTAAAAGAAAAGATATTTTAAAAAAATATATTCATAAATTATAATTTTTTTTTCTTATGGTTATAAGGCAATTTTAGGAGACCTTACTTAATTTTTAAAGTTTTATAAAATCGGTTATAATTTTAAAATTGGGTTTTTTCGAATAAAAGCATATTTTATTTAAAAGTTAAATTTCTCATATTTGGAAAATATTTTCCTAAAATGGATTACATTTAGGAACTCTAGACATTGAAAAATGTTTAGGGTGGTTTTTTAGATTTTTCTAAAATACTTGAATTTTGTGAACAGTGAAATATTATAATTTACGATCAAAGCTAAATACCTGGTTTTTTAGTCATTATTCATGTAAGGCAGATGTAAGACCTTAATATCAAACTAAAAATATTTATTTTAATATATTTAGTGAAATTTCAAAAACTATTCATAGTCTTGATCCAAAATAATTATATAACAAATAAAATAATGAGAAAACACCCCTCCCCCTATAAATACCACCCATCACCACCTATTCTCCTCACACCTCTAAATCATGAATATTTTCAATATTCTGAACAATAATCATCCCAAAACCCTTACCCGTGTATTAGATTCCTTGATATCATAAAAAGTAAAATCCATTTTCCCAATGTAGGTTCTCAAGGTGGGGATATTCAAGTGGTAAAATCCTCTTTATTTTAATTTTTAATTATTTCAATTTCTTTTAATTTATTATACAATCCTCACCATACCTTATCCTAGTAGAATAAAAAATATAGTATCGTATATATAATGGAATTATATCATGTTGATTTAATAATTAATCATCATCCTTCTTATCCTTTCCCTTTTATTTGGAAAATGGGAACATTTTCTGTGATGTGTCAATTTACAGCCATTGAGGACAATGCATTTTAATTCTCCTTTAACACCGTTAAGGCGGGTCATAAAACCTTAAAAAAAGTTGAAACATATTTTAATTTTTATTTTAAAATATTTTAAATGTTATATAACTAGAAAATAAACTTATTATTATATAATAAAACAAAATTAGATCATGATGATCGAAACACTTCCAAATTAATCCAAATGATTATGATCGTACATTTTATCAAATGATTCATCAATATATCATATAACCAAATGTATATAAAAGATTTTGGTATTATTTAGGTTTATTAATAATATATAATATATATTATGGATAATTATCTTCATTTTAAATAAATTTTGATACATGTGTACAAGAGAACCAATCATAAAAACCAAGAAAACAAATGCTACCAAACAATGAAATTTAGCACAATAAATAATCAAAATGGATATAAAAGGATTTCATATAATTATAATTAATAAAATAAATATTGAATAGTTTTATTAATTGTTAATTAATAAATTTTATTTGATTATCCGGGATACTAAATAGAATACTGAACCCGCACATAAGGTAAGGGGATTCTTGAACCAAACTCTCTTTGTTTGGGTTTTCCATATTCCACTCCAATTTTAGTATGGATTTCATTTTATGTTCCATAAATATAATTTATTTTCCATTAACATAACTTTTCTAGTTTATAAATGTTTCAAATGTATTTTTATGACAAATGGAAAGATTTATCCCAAAGAAATATTCCTTCTAAAACACATATTCTCATGAGAATTTTCTTCTTCCCTGAATATTAGTGATTTCTATAAAAAGTATGTTATTTGTTCCTTATTTTTGGAACCCCATTGTTTATTCATTAACTTATGCTTTATGAAATGAAACCAATTATATTCCATGGGTTATGGTATGTCCAAGAATGATATAAAATCAATGTGTCATGCATGATTATGTAAATGTTAAGATGTGATAGGTGTGCCAAGAATTATACAATGTAAGAAAATGTTATGATAATATGGGTATGCTATATATTATATTTCACTCCATTGAATTGGTAAATTTGACATATCCCTTGATGAAAAGTGAAATATTCTTGAACATGATGAGTTCTTTTTTCACAACTAAGTGTGTGTAGTTCACCACTAAGACACAATGTTTCATTTTTATTCATTGCCACATTCCATGTAATTATATAATGATTCTTCTCATGATTATGATGATATGATTATGTTATGGTGGTGATGATTTTTCTCACCACAATTTATCTTAATTCATGTTATTATTTATCCTTGTATTATGATTTTAGCTACCACCTTTCTTGATGTATATTATCAAGTGATTACATGTTATTTAGAGAACACGTGAGACACATAGAAGATAGAGAATAAGTAATTTACTAAATTTTTTATGTTTTATTATTTAAAAGTTATTTATGGTCGTATTTTTTCCAAAAAACTAAACCATTGGATCCTGGTTTTGTAATGATTTTATTTGTTAATTTTTTTTAATAGTCATGATTGAAAAGTAGGGTCTCTATAATTGTTATTAGATGCATGGTTTAGTTAATTTTGGAATTAGTATTAGAGAAAATTATTGACAACCCTTAGTATGAGACTATATATAACTAAGAATCAAATAATATTTCATTTATAAAAATGATAAACAAAGGGATCCCACCTGACTTACCTTTTGAGTTAATTAAAAAAATGAATAAATTATTTATTCATGAAATATTGACTTATGTTTTGGTAAAACCTTTTCTATTTTCATAATGGTGGGAACTAGGAGACACCAGGCCAACAATCCATATGACGGACAACAAAATCATTACACGAATGAAATCCCAAATGTCTTTAGGGGGTATTTCAAACATTTATAGTGATTATTACCCAGCTGCCTCAGGATGTGAACACAAACCTGAATAATATAGAACATCTTCCATCACCTAAGAGTGAGAAAATGGTTGTCATGTATTTTAGGTAGTTTTGACCATATATCATTAGTGGATCTTCTGATCCAGTATTTGTGGTATAGTGGGTCAATATAGTGGAGAAGATCTTTTCTATGATTTAATATTCAAAGATGAAGAAAGTGACTATGGGTCTTTATCTTATATATAGAGAGGTCGATCAACGGTGCAATTTGATTATGAACACCAAGAAGGAGGATGAAATTAAAGTGATGGGGTTGGAAAACATCAATATAGTATTTCATAAATAGTATTTCACTCAAACTATTCATAAAAATATGGATAGATAATCCATATATCTGAATAAAAAGTAATATAAATCTTCCATGGTCTATAAATAAAAATTGACAAGTCTTTCAAGGTAATCTTCTAGTTTTTTATCAACAATGATATAAAAACTGATATATTCATTAGTGGTTTAAAACAACACCTTCAAACGAATTTAGATATTCAAGACTTTGGGAGTTGTGAAGAAGTTGTTCAAGGTGAATTGAAAATGGATATGGGTTTTGGAGAATGGTCCCACAGATATGGTGATAAGAAATGAAATATGGGGTTTCAAACAATAGGATATAATGAAAAAGGTGAAATGAAAGACTGACCACCCACTTGTCAGAAATTTCGAGATAATTATCATGGGAATAGTCCCAAAGGGACAGGGAAATGTAATAAGTATGTGAGATATGGAAAAAATGTTCAGGAATGTCTATGATACATAAATAATCTGACCGTTATGATTAAATAATAGAGATCACCACCCATGGTTCAATGCCTCAAATGAAGGGATCAAGGGATGTGTGTAAGAAAATTCACTAAACAACATGTCTTTAAGGGTAATAAATGGAATTATCCACAAAATAAAAAGGTTGAAGGGATGGATTATGCTATCACTACTACATATTTGGAGTAATAAAACAATGTCTCACAAGGTATACCTTCAATTCATTTTAGAATGAAAATATTCTTATTTGATTTTGGTTATATGAATATCTTTTTATCATGAATCATTAGTAGAACTATTGTATCAAATCCTTGATTACATGAAGTAGAAATATTAAGAAAAACACCTAGTGGTGTGTGTTTCATAGTTCTTTTAATCGTGTGTTCTAGATTTAAGAATCACTGTTTTCAGGCGGATTCCATAGGATTTATTTGTGGAACCGGAAACTTACAACCGTTCTTTATCCAAAGTGGACCTGATTTCCAAAGATAGATGTTAGTTAATTTTTAAACTTTACGATACTTAGGAACGTTCATTGGTCAAGAGGATGGGAGGTTAGACTCACCACAACCATTTGGGGGGAATTATTTTCTACTCTGGGACAGTCTTTATAAAATTAAAATATTTTCATGAATCCTTATTAATTCCCCAAGTATATCATAAGTATCCCATGGAATTAACAATCAATTATTAATATATGTGATATTTAGAATCATCAATATGCATTCAAGTTTCTTCATCAATGTAATCATCTGAATGTATTCGAGGTTTTCCATTAATGGTATCCTTTAATATACTGATTAAAGATTCTTTTAATCATCATTGTGATGATACTAGTTTCTAAGCCACTCAGTGGGGAACTCTGGAATTTGTTGTCATCTAGGGAGACAAAGGATTGTTTTGATCTTGGGATCATTCTCATAAAATGGGCTACCTACGTATCCTTGTGAATGGAATCAGAACCCTCATAGTTCAGTGTCACTTAATAGGACACATCATACCTTTGAAAGCCTTGTGATAAGGGCCTCTAAGCGAAAGGTGTATATTCAAAACATAGTGTAGGACTTAAACTGAATCAACCAGAGTGACTTTGAAAGGATATGAGTTTCTATATAGGATCAGACACTATTGGGAATCTTTCCTAAGGATAATAGGGTTGAGTTTAAGTGTTGGGTTTGAATCTCACAGAGGCTTCCTACATATCCCATATGGATGGGAATCAAATCCCACATAGTTTGATAAATCTCATAGGAGAGTATGGTCATCTGAGAGAGATGAGTTTTGGATTACTTCATGAAAATGATGCCTTGATGATTTGAGGATTGAATTTTGGGCTTGTTTCTTAAGGAGGATGCCCAAATTTGGGGAATTTAGGTTGGATTTCTGAGGAGGAAATCCAGTGAGCTCGGGCTATGAAAGAGATTCCTACGTATCCTCATTTGAACAGGAATCATAGTTCTTGTAGTTCCTTCCAATGAGTGTTTGTGCACATGTTGTAAAAATCATGTATCTCTATGCCCACATGATTCATGCTCATTGTGAGAAATAAGAGGTTGTGAAAGATTCAACAATGACACTTTACACTTTTCCTCCTCCACTGATGGAAGAGGGTGCATCAACCGTGGAAGAGGGTGAGGCGACGAGCCTTCCCTATATTCTATTTACATTGGACAAGGGACCAATATAAGGAGGAAGGGATAAAGGTGAGGGATTATACCAAAATTGTTTCCCTTTTGAAATTGGTTGGGGTCCACTCCTAAAGAGCATGCCCATTTGAGATTGGTTGGGGCTTTCCCAAAAGGATGCCCATTTGAGGTCTAACATGGAAACGATGTCAAGTGATGAGGTTTGAGGAGGTTCTTGAGGATTGTATTGACTCAAAGTACTTAGGAATCCATAAAGAGATTCCAAACTCATAACATGCGAAAGGAACAAAGAGGAGTAACTCGACTCAAGGCACTTCATTGAGTGTGATGGAGTATCTCGAATCATGGTATTCCAAGGTTGGAAGTCTGGCCACATAAAGGCTAAATGGAAAATGTCCTCGACCAGATCTGAAATGTTCATGGTGTAGCACACAAGTGCGCCACACAGTTCTTACGCACAGGTTCTCCGGAAAGGTGCTCCACGAAGGTACACCGCGCAGGTGTTCCACACAAGTGCTCCGTGCAAGTGCTCCGCGCAGGTGCTCCGCGCAGCTCCATATATTCTAGACCCAGATGGGACTTTGAACCAAATTTTCCCCTTTAATTCTATATTACCTCATGTTTTAGAGATCTACCTAAGAAAATTTGGCGGATCGTGGAAAAATAGCTACACAATGGGAGCTTTGGGAATTCTTCCATATTTTTCTGTCTCTGAAATGGGGAGCTCAAGGGTCCTATTTATAAGTTAGGAGGGGAGTTGGTCGAAGGGAGTTTTTCTGTGTAAGTCCTCTGCATAGGGGTGTCGAAATTATTCTTCCGCGTAGGTCCTCCACACAGGTCCTTCACGTAGGTCCTCTACGTCGGCCCTCTGCATAGGTCCTCCGTGTTGGTCCTCTGCATAGGTCGTTCGCATAGGTCCTCCATGTAGCTCTTCAGGATGAAATTTTATCTGTCTTCCGAGTGCCATAACTTTTGATCTGTATGCCTCATTGAGATCCACGACTTGTCAAATCGAAGGTCTTGAAGTGATCTACACTGCTCGATATAGTAAATACAATAAGTATTTTCAAAGGAAACTGAAAAATTGAATTTAACGTGTCAACACCATTTCTTCATTGATCCTGTAAATCCACCACCTACTTCTAGATAGGGAATCATTCCACTTATCCATTGGGGATGGACTGGTATTTTGGAATATAGAAATCCAGCATGTATGTTGTTCCTTCATGGTGAAAAAATATTTACCCATACTTGACATTTGTTTTTTATGTGAGAATCATATATTCACTCTACGAAATATTGAATGGAACATATTTCATGGTGTCAACAATGTGATAATTTCAACCCACATATTGGAATCGTCTCCTCTTGATATATGTGGGAATATTCTTCATGTGATCCTTGTGATTTTTTGATTCCTAAAATTTGACACTATAGTGGGGATGGATTGGATCACATTATATATGGGACACATCAACTATCAGGAAAAGTAAATATCTTTTCATATTACGAACCATCCCATAACCCTCTAAAAATGCAAAAAATACCATGAATGTCATTTGTAAGATCTCTAAATTCCGTGGGTGTTGATTCCCTATGAAGAAGCATACCTCACTGAAATGGCTGATCCAAAGGAATGTATCATCCTAAGAGAAATTCCCTTTGTGAGGGAATAAAATTATGTATTTCCGGAAGAGTTACCCTAATTCCACAAGACCTTGTGGTATAGTTCTCAATAAATCATAAAATCAGAGCTAATACTATCTCATAATTTCTCTATACCATGGATTTAATCAAACTAGAGGAGTTAAATAATCAGCTACAAGAGCATTTGGATGAAGGGTTCATACGACCTAGTGCATAACTTTGGAGTGAGCCAATTCTCTTTGTTTAAAAGATGGATGGATCAATGTGGTTGTGTATTGATTACTATGATCTTGAAAATATCACCATAAAGAACATGTATCATCTTCCACGAATATATGACTTCTTCGATTAGCTACGATGGTCTCAATAATTTTCAAAGGTGGATCTTCATTCTAGATAACATCAATTGAATGTGAAGAAGTAATATATTCATACAACTAATTTACATTTAAGATATGGGAGGTATTAATTTCTATTCATTACATTTGAGCTTACCAATTCCCCTAAAATATTCACAGATTTGATGAATAGACTTTTTATATATTAACTTGAACAAATTGTTGTAGTGTTTATCGAATGTATTATTATTTTCTCCGAGAGAATGGATGAGAATAAAGAACATATAATGATTGGAAATGATACATTAAGAAGCGATAGATTTTACTCTATGTTCATAAAGTATGATTTCTAGATTCAACAAGTAACATTCTTGGGACACATGATCACAACCGAGGGAATTTATTTGGACCCTTAAAAAATGAAATCAATGAATGGCCCGCTATTAAATCCACCATTTCAAATTTATTTTTATTCTAATAATTCTTGGCTCTCGGACCTCACGCCAAGGTCCAGGCCGGGTCTCGACTTAAATTTTTGTCGTTTGATAATTCTTACTTGGTTTCAGACCTGTGTGTAGTAACTGCGTGGTTGGCGGTATCCGCGCAACCGGCCCTAGTGTCGGTCAATTCCACAATATTATTAGTATTATTATTATTATTATTACTGTCATTATTATTAATTTTATTATCAATTTCATTATATTATTATTTCTATTATTATTTTATTATTTATATTTTTTATATTATTGTAATTATAATGGTTATTCTATAAATTATTACTATTAATATTATTATATTTATTTTTATTAGAATTAATAATTTTATTTTCATTAATTTTTTTATTATAATTATTTATATTATTATTATTTTTATTATGATTGAAATATTATTATTATTATAAGATAAAACAATATCTAAACCTTACCCTATCTACCATAGACCTGTAGCGACGATTTTTTTTCTCCGACCTTTCTCCTGCGTTGGGCCCAACCCATCTCACCCACTCCACCATAGTCACCTCCCTCCTGCCCACTTCCTTCTCCATCACCCCAACCCTCCGACACCCTTCCTTCGCCCACTCATGCCCTAACACTATTGTCTTGACCTCGCCACTCCATCCAGCTTCCCAGCACCGACCTGCGCACTTTTGGCCCCCTTCGCACACCCAATCCCTCACCGAGCACCCTTGCCCCCCCTGTTTCACCCTTGGATTCCCAACCTAGACAACGCCCCACCACCGGACAATCCGACACCAATCAACCCTTCTCCCTACTCCATTCCACTAAGGCACATACCAGGCCAAAGCCACCTTCAGACAACCCCCACCTACAGATCCTGAACTACTCCCTCCCTCTCTCTCATTCTCGGTGGCCTTGGTTGTCTCCTAGGTGCACTCTCAAGCCCTAGCCCTGTGCCTGCCTTACCCCTGCGTGATCCCGCCACCTAGTCTCAGGCCATATCTCACCCTCCGCCTTGTGCCGGCCAGTAGCGCACCCCAAAATCGGCATGCGTCTCCCCCGGTGGTCTCCCTTTCTGGCACACTCCCCTATTCCTGACACCCTTATTGTTACCCTTAAACATTTTCCCAAAAAAATCCCCATTTCCCTTTTTAATTTGGACCCTGCCTGCTTTGCCGTGTCTGGACCTCTCTCTCGCCTTACTATGCACCACCGCCCAACATCCCTTTTTTGTACCGGCCAAACACCCATGCTCTGGTAAAATTATTTATTTAGTTATTTGTGTATTTATTTTTCTCCATTAGAGTTTTTGTGTTTTCCATTTATTCTAGATGAATCATAATACCTAAATTTGTGTTTTTCACATTTTTCTTGTTTTCTAGAGCGTAAAAATGGTCTGTTCGGTGTTTTTCATCTTTATGAAGATGCGTCATTGTATCCGAGATCAACTTCGTGGTAGGAAAATCCGCATTTTTTTCCATTCTAAATAATTCCATTTAATGCTTGTTTGTTTTAATTGGTTCTTTTACTTGATTTTTACCTCTGTAAAATAATTGATTTTTTTGTGAAATCATTTATACAATGTTTGAAATGTTTATGGAAGTAGTGAGAAACTGGTTAATGGTTTATAAAATTGTTTGTAAACTGGTTGAGTTGTTTGTATAATTGCCTATAAATTATTCAGTCTGTTAAATAAATATTTTATGAATTTTCTCGACTATTCATGAATGTTTTTTAATTTATTGTTTGGTTCATTATAAATTTTCAAAGGGCGAGTTAACTATTTTTCATGAAGTATGGGTCTGTTGGTCTTGTAAAAGTTCTTTTGGTTGTGTGCGTGGTGTGGGTTATGTTTTAAAATGGTGCATGAGTACTTTTTCAATGAGTTTGGTTATGCAATGATTTATAAAATGGAATTATCTTGTGAGTTGGTGAAATTGAGCGTCATGCCTCTATTTTTTTCCATTGAAAGGTTTTACCAAATGAATAACTGATTTATTTAAAGATGCCTGGAATTCAAATCTTGGATGAAAAATGTTTCTATGTATATTTGTTTTTTCAAAGGTTTTTTGGGGTGTGTGTCAACATTGAAGCTTGAAGGGTTACATAGATTGGTTTTGAAATGCTTTTTGACGTGAGTTTGAAAATGGTAATGTCTCGTTTGGTAGAAATAAAATGATTTGGTGTGATTTTTGGAACCTACCGGCTCGTTTGGCTTTTTAATTACAAAAGTGGTGTCTATGGTTGTTTTAGAAGAGCTTGTGCAATTTTTGTTCATAAGGAATTTGATTATGTAAAAGTAGAGGTTTTAGTTATAACATCATGTGTTTAACAAAGTGGTTTTGATAATTGAATTATTTGTTGGCCTGGTTGGCACCTTTGATGATATGATATATATTTATATATGTATACATATATATTGGGTCACCTCTATAGGGGGGATATCCCTTCTGGGTTATTGTATAGAGTGTTCATGTATGGGGTGGGCAAGTGCAGTGAGATGAGTCACGCATATGAGGGCCCCCAACTTACATAGTATTATTGTAACCACCATGGGTTTCTGGGTGTCTTTTAGAGATTGAGTGATGGTTTCTGATCAAACCCAACTAGATTGGTTGGTAACCCCGAGATTTGTTGTTAGGCTAGGTGGGCTTGGCCACTAGATTGGTCAGTTAGGCATCCAGTTGGTTATAGACTTATGAGCTTCACCATACACCGACAGGTGGTTCCGAAACCAAGTACATCTGGGTGTCTTCTATGGATGTTTAGGATCACCCATGGTTAATCTATAATTATATTTCTTGTTTAATTTCTGTCGTACTATTTTGTTTCCAGTCTGCCTTATTTACCTGTATTATTTTACCCTAGTCTTAGTATCTTTTGTTTAAGTTTGTTTTTATAAAATGAATAGAAAATTTTATAGAAATTGCATTTAGCGTCTGATGGATTTTTTAATGGTAAAAATCATGTTTCTTATTTTAAAACGTAAAAACCCTACTTGTATAATTTTATTCCAAACTTATGTAAATGGATTGTTTCGGGAAAGGAGATGTTGGATTCTGTGGCTTATTTTTGGCATCCCTACTGAGCATATTTATGCTCACGCCTATTATATATTTTCAATTTCAGGTTTGATTTGATTAGGTTCTCATGGTTAGATTGCTCATTAGTAGAGAAAAATCAGTGTTTGGTTTGGTGGTGACTTGGACGGTCATGTGGAGGTATGTTCTATTTTACTTTCATTCTGTTGATAGTTTTATTTTTATAATCAATTTTATTAATCAATATTACATTTTTTCAGGGTCCAAATCATTCCAAATGAATAAATTTTGATACCTGACACTAATTGCTAACCCGTGGGGATCGAGAATGCCCTTTGAACCATGTCACGGACTGACTCGGGTGACCGGTTCAGGGTCAACCAGGGATGGTTCGTGACACCCGGACTGAGTAGTGTCATGAAAATCCATACTTTTTTTTGGATTAGCAGGGAACTATTGATGTTTTTTAGAAATATATCATGATTTTATATCCCCTAACTAAGTTTACAATGAAATGGATAATGTATGTCCATAGATATGAATGTGAGGAAAGATTAAATTAGATAACGAACAGGTTGATCACTACACATGTAATCACATTAACAAAACGTGGCCATGTTTTTTGATACATAGTGATAATTAAATAAAAAGAATGGGTTGCGTACTCAAGAAAAATGATACTGTGATATAATCTGCCTCACAGCGTTTGAAGAGTCGTGATCTAAACTACCTGACACATGATATGGAGTTAGCATGTGTGATTTTTCCATGAAAATATGGGGCACTACCTCAATGGTGGGAAGTGTGACATATATACTGATCAAAAGTGATTAAATTATATATTCATATAAAATGAGATAAACATGCATCAATGGGGATGGTTAGAGCTAATAAAGTAATACGATTTCTCTATTCATTATCATCCTATGAAGGAAAAAAGGTAACTGATGCTCTTAGTACAAATTAACATGTCACTATATCCCTGATGTGGATTGAGAAAGACTATATATTCATGGATATGTAAATGATGGACTTTCAAATCATTACCAAAGGGAACACATCCAACCTGTCCCAAATTATTTCCCACCCATATATCCTATAGAAGATTAAGGAGGCATAAAGGGATGATCTGGAGTTTCAAAACAAGCTGAATGTAGTAAAGTAAGGGAAGATGAAACTATTCCATATTGATGATGATGGTGTGATTTAGTTTGGAATTAGTATTTATGTTCCTTCTTCACCAACGAAAAAGAGGAAGCTATAGGATAATGAACATAGCTCTACATTAACCATTCATAATGGAAGTACCAAGACGTATTTTGATCTTTGAGAACATTACTGGTGGGAAAACATGAAGAAGTGGATTCTAGTGTATATATCAAGGTTCATGATATGTCATTACGTTAAAAAAAATAAATATCGAATCTGAGGGGATGACGAAACCATTACCAATACCCATGTGGAAATGGTATAATGTCTCTATGTACTTCATCAATTATATCCCTAATACAGCCAACAAAAACAATGAAATATTTTTTGTGGTGGACCAAATCACCAAAACTACCCACTTTTTTGATATTTAGGAATATCTCTCACTCAAAATAAATTCCATGAAATATGTAAAGGAATTGGTGGGGATGAATTTGGTTCCACTATAGTTATTTACTAATCATGGTCAAAAGTTCACAATATAAATTTTGGGGAAGTCTCAAACATTCCTTGAGTAATGAATTCAATTTCAACATGGCCTATCACCCTCAAACTTATTTCTCATATGAAAAGAAAATTTTTTCACACTTAGAAATGATAAGAGATTGCTCAATGTAATTCAATGGTTGATGGGATCAGTAACTCCCAATGATTTATTTCTCAAACAATAACAACTTGCACTCGAGCATCTAGATGGCTCCATATGAAGCTCAGTATGGGAAACGATTTAGAACCCAAATATGTTGGGATTATGTTAGAGAATGAAAGCTACTTGGACTTGATCTTGTGAAAGTGATTAAAGAAGATGTTCAAGATATCCAACAACATATCAATGTTTCCTTGATTCTTTAAAAGCGTTATGTTTCTAACCAACAAAGGGACATAAAGTTCAATGTTAGAGATAAATTATTCCATTTAATTTCACCATAGAAGAGAGTGTGTTTGGAATGAAAGTAAAGCTTATCTTAAGGTACACTATCCCCATTTAGATACTTGATCCAACTAAAGAAGTATATTATAAGCGTTATTTTCCTCCAACTGTGTATCAAATTCATGATGTGTTCCATATATCACTCTTATGGAAGTACATGCTAGATCCCTAAAATCTACCGAACTCAGAGGTGGCACAATTGGAAGATGATCTCTTCTATGAGGAGAAACCGGTATTGATTCCGAACTGGAGAGATAAGGTTCTATGAAACAAGACAACTCACCTATTCCAAAAATTTTAGAGGAACCATTAGTATGAAGAAGAGACATGGGAACCAAAGTATGTGATGAAGGAAAGTACTGTCTTTTTTTCGTAAAATGAAATTTTGAGGGAAATTTTTCAAAAGGGGGAGGAATGTAATGACCAAGACTTTTATTAATAGATTTTTTCACATATAATAATTATGCTATATTTTATAAAACAATTTCATATAAAACTAAACTAAATAGAAATATCATCCTCATGAGTAAAGAATGAAAATGTGATATTTGAAGAAATTAAGGAACCTATATTGATAGAATTGTAACTTGCCCTTTGGAATAGTTATACGACCATTAGCAATAGTAATCCATCCAATAGAATAGTAACCACCCCTATGATGATATAAATAAAATATAGGAATTTTATAAATGATCATATGATATAATTGTATGAAAGTATAAGTAAATATGATTTTTAAATGTTATTAATTAATTATTGGCATTTTTATACATCCTAAAAGATTATTTATAATATTATAATTACTATATTTATTTTTAAAAAAAATTATTTTCAAAAATTATTTTCATAAATTAACATTTTTTTTCGTATGATTATAAGGTTGTTTTATTAGACCTTAAATAATTTTTCAAAGGTTCATAAAATCAGATATAATTTTAAAATTGGAATTTTTAAAATAAATGACAACTTTATTCAAAAAATAAATTTCCCATATTTAGAAAACTACATTAATAAAATGGAGTTAATTTTTAAATTATATATGTTGAAAATATTTTTGGGTGATTTTTTTAGGATATTTCTAAAATACTTGAATTTTTTGGGAAATAATAAAATACAATAATTTATAATAAATTCTAAATACCTGAATTTTTACGCAATTATTGATGTAAGGGTGATGTAAGCCCAATATATAGAACTAACCTTAACTATTTTAATATATTTAGTGATAAGACTCAAAATATTTGAAGTATTAGTAACAAATAATAAACTAATGAAGAAAATAATGACAAAAGACCCCCTCATCTCGTATAAATTCCACCCCTCACCACCTCTTATCCTCACACATCCAAATCCATAAATATTTTCCAGATTCTAACCAATCATCTTTCTAGAACCCTCCCCCATTTCCATAAGTCATTGGCCTCATCAAAATACCAACCCTTTTATCATAAGATGGTTCTCAAGGAGGATACATTCAAGATGTAAAAACCAATTTCTTTTCCTTTTAATTTCATATAAATTTCATCTTGTTTCTTATTCTATACTACCATTATCTTATAAAAGTAGAATTAAAACTCCAGTATCATATATATATAATAATTTTATCATGATTATGGAATAATTAATCATCTAACTACTTCCCCTTTCCCATTTATTTTAAAATTGAGAACATTATTCATGATGTATTAATTTACCACAATCGTGGATGATGCATATTCATTTTATTTTACCACAAAAAAAGGATTATCATAAAAACATTATAATGGTTGAAATATATTTTAATGTATATGTTACAATATTTTTAATGTTCTATAAATAGTATATATTCATTAAAGTAGGTACTAAAAATAATTAGATCATGATGATCGAAAAACTGCCAAATTAATACAAATGATTATGATTAAACATTTTATCTAATTTTAGATAATCATATAATATAAATATATGATATATAAGATCTTTTTAATCTTTTGTAATATCATTAATGACATATAATCTCAATTCGTGAGAACTTTACTAGTTTTACATTAACATCCATACATGTATACAAGAAAACTGATCATGAAGCCCAACAAAAAAACACTCCCGAATGATGAATATGAACACTAAAAATAATAAAAATTGAATAAAATATATAAATAAAATTATAATTCATCAAATAATTCTATAATAGTTTCTATATATGTTGTTAAAGAATTTAATTTGATTAGTATGGATATTAAAGATAATAAGGCACTCCGAAATAAGGTATGGGGATTATCAAACCCAACTATCTTCCATTGGGTTTTCAATCTTTCACTCCATTTTCATTATGGATATTCCATTAGTGTTCCATAAATATAATTTATTTTTTCCTCACCATTTATTTTTTTGGTATATATACATTTCCTATCTAGTTTAATGACAAATGAAATATTTTTCCTAAATTGGCCATCTTTCCAAAAATACATCTTCTCGTGAGATTGTTACATATTCACTCAAGATTTATTATCCTTATACCAATTATGTTATTCCCTCATTATTTTTGGAACCCAAATATTTATTCATGAATTTATGCTTTATTTAATGAAACATATTCCATTCCATGAGTTATTTTTTATCCAATACTAATATATGATCTATTTCAAATTCAATATTATATAAATGTTATGATGTAATGGGTACACCTATAGTTATATAATGAATTTTAATGTTATGATGTGATGGGTGCACCTAGAATTATATATATCTCTAATTAATTGGGTAATGTGATGTATCTCATGAAAAAAATTAAAATATGTGTGAACATGTTGTTGGTTTTGTTCAGAACATTGTGTTGTAGTTCACCACTAAGACATGATTTTTTATTTTTATTCATTTCCACCTTCCATGCCTTTATCAAATGATTCCTTTCATTATTATGATCCTAATATTATGTTATGATGATGTTTATTACTCTCAAACTATGATATTTTGATTCAAGTTCTTCTTTATCCTCTTACAAGGCTTTTAGCCCACCCAATTCATTATGTATATCCTTAGGTTACTATTTGTTCCAAAGAGAAAACGAGGGCCACTAAAAAGAAAAGGAAGAGGGAATTAAATATATTTTTATGTTTAATAACAAAAAAATGATGTATGTTCATAATTTTATAAAGACCCTAAACATTTGGATCATGGTTTTTAATTATTTTATATTGTTAAAATGATGTAATAGTCATATAAGAAAATTTGGGTTTCTACATTATACTATTTTCCCTGCAATAATTTTGCATCTCAGAGACCCTTCATAGTTACAATAATAGATATTACAACTTTTTTGGGAAAATTCTCTTGATTTTATCTATGTTTCAGAATGTGATCATTAACTGATACAAATTCATCAAATATTGAACAAGTTTCATTAGAATAATTGTAATAAAAATAATTATGATAAATTATACCACTTTGATTACTTTCAGTTAGTTGTGTCCCTCCATTTACTATCATATCCTTATTCAACTTAATTGATTGTACTTTATTACTATTTTTCTTAGTATTTAAAAAAAGACATCCTCATATCATCATGTGTATCTTTTTATTTATCCTATTGAATTGACTAAATAACATCATAAAATATTCACTTCATTAAATCAATCAAAATAAACTAGGGAAATATTTGATCTTTTATGGGAACCTTTTCTATGATAGATGTTTTAGTGACCCAGTCTAGATTGAACCCAAATATGGTGGGTTAATGAATGGTTTAATTTTATGAATTATTTCATTTTGATTCATCCCCTTGAACTTTTTAATGATCCCAATCCATTAAGAGATATCTCACAATCTTACCTTATATAAATAAATAATAATATGTTGAACAACAATTGGTATTCACACGTTTCATTACTAAGAATTACACTTTTCCATGTTAGTTAGAAACCCCCTAACATGGTTTCTCTACTCTAATCTTATATTTTATTAAAATAGATTAGGAAGAAAGTAGGTATTCCCCCATTAGTTGACCCTAGTTATACACCCAATGAACCAACTTTTCTTCCTTAGTTGGTTAGACACCTAAACTATATTCTATTCTCATAGTTTGGTTAGATAACCTAGCATGAAGCCACTTCATCAAATCATTAAACACCTAAGTCACAAGATCATTATTATTGTCTGTGTTCTTGATCTAGTAGGAGAATTTCCTCTTCCTTCTTCCATGTGATTTCATCAAGGATGTAGTGCACCAACCTAGATTCCATTATAAACGGTGCTCTGGTTTGGTTGACCACTATGCCTTTGGCTCACCTCCCCATATTCCAAAGGCTTCCAAAAAGTGGTGATGGTTTAACGAGGTGATAACAGGATATAATACCCTATAGTTGTGATAATAGTAATATTTCATACAAAATATAGTATCTGATGAAAATAATAATTCAACAGAAGTATAAATAATGAATAAGTAGAATAATAAACAATCCCAAGGCTAATACCATATGTTTACAAAACATATCATATCTGGTCATACAACTAGAAGATAACAAATAGGGTCATATGTATCCGACCCTCAGTAAAATCATATATAAAGCATATTGAAACAGAAATGTAAACTCCAATGAATATATGAACCACCATGGTCCCTTCATATCCATCCCATGAAAAAGGTTACACGTGACCACAAAGGTCCAACTCTTGATCTCAGTCCCTTACTTGATCATAGAGACATATTGTATACACAAACCCCAAAGGGTCCGTGTAGAGTATGAGAATAAATATATGTAGGCCACCATCAACATTTATATATCATACATCCATGATAATGCATGAGTACTAAAAATAATAAAAGGAATCACCTATACATTTAATTAATAACTTGCTTCCCTTATAATCAGCATCTAAAAGGAAGTGATCACTAGCTTCAACCAATAATGATAATCTCTGAATATGTGCACCCATTTATATATATAGAATACAAAACTATATGTATATATATAACTGCATTGGTGAGGATTTGTGGCACAAATCCCAAGTCATCCTCTAATTATTAATAACCTAGGTGAACAGTCAGGTTCCAACCATAAATAGCTACTTCGGTGGTGGTGTAGTGGTGAAGGAGAGGGGTACAAAAACACCTCTCATTGGGAGGTTCATGGTATGAATACTAGGTGTCTGCTTTTTGGGCGAACCTCTCCCTCGGGATCCACTCACCTTTCCGGGTCAACTGGTTTCTAACTAAGTGGGAAAAATGAGGCGCAACCCACCCATGCAGACGGATTGCTTGAGGAACCATCACCACCGTGGTTGTCACCCTTCAGGATACTCTCCTATTTTAGCTTGAAATGGCTCCTCCCTAGCTGGGGCTCTCTTTGTAGTGACCTCTTTGTAGGGAGGGGGTTCCCTTTAATGTGAAAAGTTTCCAACTATTAATATCTCAAATGATACCTTGTTCCATCAATCATGTTACTGACACCCAAAAGGCACTTCCAATAAAGTACCCGGTCCATTAGACCTCAGCATAGAAAATAAATTTCTTCTTTAAGATTGACGTATAATTCATAGAAATATCTTCCCTATAATTTATAATCCCCATCATATCAGCAATTGACATCCCAAGGCATGCTGATGTATATCCTCCCAAGTCCTGACCCAATGGACTCAAGTGTACCAGAGAGCCTCGACCCCTCAAACGACGGTCTCATCACCATGATCCAATAGTCCATCACTATCCATGCGGCTTTCAATAGTGAGATCCCCAAATACATGTTGTGGTCAACACATCACATAAGAATTATATTCTATGAGGGTATACACCCACAAAAAGCTGTCAAAACCCCCTCGATCTATGTTATATGCTTGTGTGCATTAATCCAAAAGTGTGTCTATCAAAAAATGGTGTGTGGAAATCATTTAAAACATAAGAAAAATCATTTAATACCTTATTCCCCTATATCCATATTGTGAAATCTTAATGGTCAACAACAACTCAAGTCATATAGGCCATCCCTAAATCTTTATGACCTTGTCACCTAAAATTGGATACTATGTTTCCGACCTAGTGGTTATCATCACCTTATATGTATCATTCCATGCCCAACCTGATGAACTATTTCACCTCAGTCTAGGTGATTGACATGAACTCAATCTTTGGGCATTTCCCAACACATTCCCATAAAACCAATCATATCATAACACATTTAATTAAATTAAATAAATCACCTGGCCTAAATTTCCTAGGTTGTTCCAAGCCCCTTAATCCCCATGAACAATTCTAGTGTAGTTGGATAATTCCCTTAGGAATCTAAAATAATGCATTGATAAATTTAGTAATGATCATTTAATTTATTAGTTCGTCACCCAGTCAACCGACAAGGCGCATATAGAGAACACTCCCGAAACACTCACAAAGTCTCGGAGAAAACTAGGAACTAAAGGCCGTGTAAGAGTAGGAATTATCTCACATGATAATGACCTTGATATGAATTGGTAGAAAAGGGTGATTTATAATAATGCAAAGAAAATAGGGTAAAAGATCTTACATAGATTTAGAATAACACATGGTGATATAAATGAAGAAAATAATGTATCGTATTTAAGGCCATACCCAATTGAATCTGTATCCACCAACAAATCATAGATCAAAGCATAAACAAAGAACTTGGATCAAAGCCTAGGTGAAAGTGAAATGGAGGAACTACCTCATGTGCATATGACAGAGAAGGAAGAAAATAGGAGTAAATTAAGATATAGGAGATAGGGGAATTTCCGTAATCCATTCCAATTAAATGGGATTCATGATTTTGTCACATAGTTTGAATAACCTTGCACCAACCATATGGTGCTCACTCCGTTAGCACCACACACTCATGTACTAGGGACACCGTTTCCAAACCACAAACACACCATGAAAAACCACTCTATTAAAAACTATTAAGGTCATGCATGGCCATGTGATCCTCATGACTAGTTTTTTAAATGATGTTAATTGTTTCTGTATGGCTAAACAGTTTCTCCTAGGAGGCCACACTATTTCTCCATACCAGAATTCTATTAGCATATTCCTAAAAAATATTTTTAGGCCCCGATGCACATGAGACTCACCTAAAAAACACAAGGAACATATCAATCCCTAAAAACCATATAAAAAGTCCATGGGTTAATGAATCTCTATGAATTAGTTTATGAAGTTCATGAAAAGATATGGAATTCTCACCATGCATAACAATTCAAAAAATTTGGGGAAATACAATTTACTCAAAATCCATGTACATTAAAGTCTCTCCAACATAAAATAGCTCATCCCCAATCTATCAATAAGTACACCAAGATGGTATTGAACATACCCGCATCATTTATATAAACCTGGTCGACCCCAATAATCATGTCATTGGGAAACATCCCTCAAAAAACTTCACACCATATGAGTTACCTAGAAAATCATTTCTAGACAACAAATAATCATTTTGATGGACCACCAACCATCATTGGTCTCAAAAATCCCCCCAAGATGTATCATCATACATACATCTCATTATCTGCTCAATTCATGCCCATTTTATATTTGACACCGACCATGTCCCACATATTATCAGAGGCCAAAAAGTGCATGGTTCCTTGAAACTAATATAATCCATGAATCTTAAAGATGTCGAGATGCCTATGTAGCTCATATATAACTTACATCACATCAATTACAACAAGAAGACACAGTGACATGCACCTCATAAATATATATCACAAATCTTAATTGATGCCAACCAACTAAACAGGTCATGGCTAGTCAAAAATCAATACACGTGAACCTCATGCACCAAAACATCTTAAATAAGAAATAAAAAAGAAAACTCAATCAATAACACATCCATAGAATAAAACAAATTTTCGTCATCTCCCTAGCTTGATCTACACCTAGAAACCAAACTGCATGCGTTTGGCCTAAAGCCCACCTGCCCGAGGCATGAACTTTACATAGAAATGCACCAACAACTCAATATTGAGCCCAATTCTAGGTCCAACTAAATTTTCCCTCACATTTTCAGGCAACAGAATATAGGTTATCAGCTCTTGTAACTCTTATTGATCCCACATAATATACACGACTCTGAACCGGTCCCTAACTCCATGCTATCAAAGAATAATTCCTGCCAAACCTTTCTAGATGTAAAATCTTGCTACATGACTAACACTCCTTCAAATCCCAATCACAATAGGTCCAAACATGTCTTGATAGTATGAACTAGAAGAACACTATTGACGACCCACTCCCTAGTGGTTTACCTGAATATGTTGACCTACTCCTTGATGGCATTCCATAATCCATCTTTAAATTTCCGCACCCTGGTGATGTCTTTGCCTACCATGGTAAGGGAAAATCAAGATAGATCAGTGAAATTGGAAACATAATCTATGAAATATGTATCCCCTTACAAGATAATAATTAAATATAGAATCTTGTCTACCCTCAACATCTCTAAAATGAAATTCACAAGGAAACAGGTTTCAAAATCCTTCCAATCGAGTCCCTCATGTATGTATGCCTAAACCTAAACATCCCACAAGTGTTTTTTCATTCCTTTGAGAATTTACAATGCCAACTTCACAATTTTCCCTGGGTGTGACTTGAACTAGCCAGAAATGGTCTTTTCTGACTAAATATTGTTCTATAAAGCCAGTGGTCCACCCTAACCCTAGAGTAGCGGTGGGTGTTTAGACTAGAATTTGGAAGTTAGGTGTTCAACATATTTCTCAACTCAATGTAATCCCCTGTTGATAACATATATAACTTGAACCAAGATCTCCTAGAGCTTCTTGCCATGCCATGACCGAAAGTGTACCATTTGTGGATGTCCCATATATAACTAATCCAATACCTTTAGCTCATGATCATCCTAATTCTAGGGGTACTCATCCTGTGCATGCTCCTGCAGCACCAAATCATTTCCCTAATGAACCTTAGGGGCCTCATCTTATACATTCTCATACAAAGAGTTCTATGTAGACAGTAAAATTTGGATTTGTAACATTTAACTATGTGATGTTATTATGTGTGAATATGTTAAATATGTTGAAACATTAGGAATATTATTCCTATGTATCAACATTATTTTAAGTAGATTACGTCATAGATGTTCCTCCATAAAATATTTAGTGTGAATGTTTTATAATTAGGTCACATATAGTTGTAACATGGACTACATATTATGTTACAAGTTAACAAAACCTTGAAATTATAGTAAACATAAATGTGGTCTAGTATTTTATCATATATGATAGGAAAAATGGTTATTTTGTTCTTTTTATAAACATTTTTAAATATTTCAATAATATTAAAATCATCATCTTTAAAATTTTTATTTTTGTATGAATATTAAAACGAGTCATATTAAAATAAACCTTTCTATTATCATTAATTCATATTGCATACATAAATTTATATACCTATATACATTTTTTGAGTTGTAATGGTAATTGACCTCTCAAATTATAGTTTTTAGTTTATCCCTAAACAATGATCATTATGGATTTTTGTAGGTTATGAAAAAATGATAAGGTTAGTGTTAATAGGATTCATATATAATGATATTAAATATACTCATGAGTCAAAAAACATAGAATATAATTTTTTATGTGTGTTGGGTGAGAAAATCGGTATACCACATGGAGTGCCATATAGATATTTATTTGGTATACTAGGGGTGAATTGATCAAATTTGAGTCCCCATTACCTAATGTAAGTGAGATTCATATGATGAGAACCATCAAACATAGATGGACTATTAACACAAGTCTATATATTGAATTAGATAATTCAGGGGTGGTTTGGTATATTGATGACAATCTTTTTAGTTGAATCTTATCCAAGATGGTATTTGTCCACACATAAAGATATTACAACATTAGAGCCCTCGATTGAGGTAGAATCTGGGCACGTGATGTGTAAAATCAATATTATATATATTTATTTAAATCAGGGGAATGATATATAATTATCTATAAGGATGAATGACATGTTATGTATTCATTTATTAGATCATTATACACTAAGATAATTGATGACATATGAGTTTGATTTTGTGGAATGACATGTTTCATGCATCAGTGGCAATCGATGCCTTATAAAAATGGAAAATTATGAGAATATCTGTTTTCATATTATGTAGAGTAGTAGATGTAGGTATAAATATACATGTGTTTGATGAAGATCATGGTCGATCCATTTATATATTGAGTATTGTTGATATTTTCTAGAGGCAATAGTTTTCCTACATATAAGGATCCAGATGTTCAAATTTTTCTTCAACATTATAATGGAACATGGGTTCACACTTTTTGTTTTGCTGAATATGGATTTATTTTGACTCATATAGATACTCTAAAAGTGTTTAATTATTAATAAAAAAGTGTTTTGTATGGGTATTCACAAGGTGTTGCATATGGTGTTATATAAGCGGAAGTCAACTATAGTTTTCTAATATTTTTAGGAGATATCCAAATAGAGTTTTTGATATGGTTTCAAAAGTTATTATATATGTTACAATATAAGGTGGAATGACACAAAGCCTATTAGGATTTAGTGCACCTGAAATATAGATGGATATATTCTCTAAATCCTTATATATATATATATATTATATGTATAAATATTTTAGGAGGAATATGATTTTCAAGCTCATAAGGTTATATTATTTCATACAATATGTGATTAAAACAAAATGATAAATACTTTTCATTTTGTGTTTATACAATATAACCAATCATTAAAATAAAAAAATTTAATATTTATATAAAACCTTTAGGATTAATGTGGATTCATATGATATATGAATCGGAAGAGACATTAACTTATTAAATATAAATGTATGAGTTAATGAATTCATGGAAAAGTTATTTCATTGGGAAATATAAAGTAACTACTATATGATTGAGGTGTTTGCAGATATTTGTGCAATGAGTCCTAGATCCTAATTATCTCTTCACGTCTTGCTTGATCATAGATTAGTTTATTTGTTCCATTGATACACCATGAATGTGGGACGCTAATGTTTCTGAATCGTGTGATCTTTATCAATAATATTAGAATATTATCAAATGTGAAGGAGAATATTAAGTTCTTATTTTGTGTATGGTAGTCATATATACAATATTAATTCATTCCATTTTCATATATAGTTATCATATTTCCCTCATAGATGTCATCAAATATGGGTTTAAATAATATCTTCATAATTCAATAAATGTTTTTAGGCATTAAAAAAACCCTTTCATAAGAATTTATATATAATTTTAGTTTACTCAACCATTTTCAGGAATTATACTTTATTAATTTGTTTTGTAATTTTTAATAAATCACCTATCACAAATTCATTTTCAAGTTCTTTTCCCCATAAATACAAAAAACAAAATGGGTATGATAATAATATATGAAAATATTATTTTAAAAAATCAATAATAATATATCTCACCTTATTTTTAACCCATGATATATTAGGTTTTACATTTGATTGAAACTATAAATCTTATAGTTCACCTATGATTCCCTTATTTTTTAACCTTTTAATATAAGTAATAATCTCCCCAGAAAAAAATACACACAAATTTCTAATGTCTTCCTTATAAAATTATTATACTAAAAATAATGGAAACTTGTCTTCCCAGATTTAAACATAACCATTTTCCATAAAAAACATTATTCACTCACAATATCAGACCCCAATAAATATATACCTCAATCAAATATTCTATTAAAAATTTATTAATCTTTCTCAAAATAAACTGAATCATTTTTTGAAAATGTCAATTTTTTAGCACCAAGGTTATCTATAACTCTCAACTTTTATTTCAAAATTCAATTAACTCATTAGACCAACTATATATAATTACATCAAAATCAAAATATATATCAATCCAAAGGAATATTTAAACTTAAAGTTTATAATTTTTCTAAAAACCTGGTTATATTTTTAAAAATATTATCAATCACCCTAAAATTAAATAACATAAAACCTTATATGGGTAGAAATGCCAATAAAATTATAATAAAATTGAAACTATTAACTAGTTATGGTATCCAAAACTCTAAAATTATCCTTATATGATAATTTATAAACTATAAATTTTTATAAACCTTATTTTGATATAAAATTTAGTAGCCTCGACCCTTACACCCAAATTCGGAGCTAAAAACACATTCCATATATAATGGCTTTCAAACCAACTAAAATATACTATATCTAGTAATCAATAATAATAATAACAATAACCATCATTTGGTCCCTTACATACCCAAGACCATTTAGGATTAGTGTTTTGAAGATTTAGAAAAAAATATATTAACTAAAAAACAACATATTTCTCATACATTGCACATTTCCCCCATTATAGAATGAATTTATTATTTGATAGTAAGACTTCAACATCCCCTAATAATAATTTACACGTGATTAAATTCTAGAAAAATCATATGTAATATTATTCTTCAAAACATTGGGAAAAGGAAAAATTAACAATGGTGAACCCAAACACTCAGTAAGGGGTAGATAAGATGAAAATATATCAAAATATAAACAATGTATGAATAATATAGAAATAATAAATTATTTCCATATAATTTTTTTATAAATATTAACCTTCAATAGAAACATGTCAATGGATAATAATATGAACAATCACATGGATTTTAATTAATGATTTCATGGTGATGATATGTGTAATAATAGAAATGATAACTTTACCTTAACGGCCATAGTAAAGACATCACAAAACCCATCAATTACTCACCCAAGACATTATAAATAACTGGGATGGAAAACACTGAATATTAAGGTTAGTATGTCTCATGAAACACACTAATACATTGAGGGACAATACAATTACGGTTTCTATTGGTTAATAATTATGTATAATAAATTTATCCTATAAAATATTAAATAAAAAATATAATACATTACAAACATTCCTTAGTAATCAATAAACATCCGTATTTAAATACCAAGTGTATATAATGTCAATATTTACCTAATGAATAAATGGAATAATGTTATTTATAAGAACCCTAGAAACTAGAACCATATTTTGTAATGAGTATATAATTAATTCAATACTAGAAAAATAATATATATATATTGAATGTGATATAGAATATGTCAATAAATTATAAAATAATGGAATGATGAAGAATTTTTGTAAAGAGAGAGGAATATTGATAGAGAACATGACCCTTAAAAACAAGGTGAGATATAAAATAAAAATTAATTAGTGTATTTAGAGGTTAATATGTGAAACATACTACAAGAAAGCAAGGACGGTAAATATTTTAGTGGAAAATGAAAATGAAATAATTGTTTTATATCCTTTATACCATGGTTTAAAAAAATATTCATTTTTGAAATCAATTTTATAATAAAAGAGTATATAGATATATTTGATTTAAAAATAATCCTAAATATTTATACTATTAAATGAAATTATTTTAAAAATAGTAAATGTGGAGTGGAAGACAAAAATATATATAAGATGAATGAAATTTGTTTATTTTTTATTTTTTAAAAATTTATTTTATTTTTAGAATGAAAAATAAATTGAAGAATGTGATTATGAATTTCGTTAAAATACATTAGAAAATATAAAATTATGTTTAAATATGAATAACAGTTATAAAAAAATAATATTTTTTTAGGATGATAAAAAATAATATTTTTTCAATATTTATTAAAAAATTTAAAAAATTACGTGTGTAGTAAATGTTAAAAAATATTCATTTTAAACTTTTGTAAATTTGGTCAAATACAATTGGAAATTATATTATGAAATATTTAATGTAGTGAAGATAATATTCTTGAAAATATAAATAATATGGATATGAATGAAAATATTATTTATTATAAATAAGAGATAAGTTTGAGTCCACAAAAAAGTGACAATTTGGTTAAATTTTGAACTATAGGGATTTGAAATATCAAGAAGTATTTTAAAAATGAGGAAATAATCAGGGAGAAAATATAATAAAATTACATGGTTTAATAATACATACTTATAATGATGGATTTCATGAATAAAGTTCAATACTTGGTGAATGTATATTTAGTAAATAAAAAATGATTACAACTAAGGCAATGAAAAAATAGAAGGAAAATGAAATGATAGTGAATAAATAAATGTTAAAATCTGAGAAATTAAAAATTATTTATGATATAATAATTAAATATTTTATTATTTACACCATATATAATTAAATCGATGCATAATAAGAAACATGACTTATGTAAATGAAATCTAGAGTAAGAAACCCTTACCTCATACATCCTCTTTGTCAGTTCTACAGTGTATTCCTTGTATAATAAATTCATTTTATTTAGAAATAAATATAAAAAATATATTTATATTTTTATTACTATAAAACATTAACATTTAATTTCTTATTACATATTTAATAAAAATTCCATGTTAAAATCTTAATTTTGGTGTTAGCAATTCATTTTTCCATATATGTTCTGATTCAAATGTTTACGTCCTTTAACCTTAGTCATATATTTATCTTATATATAATTTCCATGAATTATTTTGAATTGAAATATTTTATGACTCACATGGTTATTTTATGGAACTAACGGTGTTGATTTTCATCAAAATCTTAAAAATCTCATTTTTTAGAAATTTTAACTCAATAAAGAGAGATGATTTTATGACTATATAAAAATCTTTATATAACCATTAAATAATCCTTAAAACATTTAAAATTATTATGTTTCTAATATATTTATATTACTAAATATTCCTGAATAATTCATGATATAATCATCATAACCATATTTATGTATGTGGTAGAATTGACCCAAACAATTGAACATTATAAAGATAAAATGAGTAAGATGATTTTATTTTATAATGATAATATAAATTTTAATGAATGTTAATGGTTTAAAATGTATGGTTTCAAAGTGATAAAAAAATTCAAGAAGAGGTAGAGGAATAATATAAATGAAAGGAAAATGGTAAGATGTTATTACCTATAAAGTGTCTCATTAAGCTCATTTGTGGTGGTTAAACTTCATGATGACCATTTATTGTGTATATTATTAATATAATAAAATATTTATCTATGAATCACTATTATAATGTTATAAATATTATATTTATTCATTAAACACAATTTTATAACAATTCATGTCATGCTTCATTCAAAAATGAATTAATTCATTCAGAGTGGTGTTAGTCCAAACGTAACACAAACAATGTTTTCATTTTCCAATGGATGTATGGAAAGGTGGATAATCGTTATTCTATACATATTAACATTTTATTATTCTGATTATACTAATTTCATTATATTATGGTGGTTATAATATGCTGGAGGAGGTGATTGAATAGAGAAACCCGAAATACCTCATTGAAAACAACCAACACTTCTTTGGATATCTCTGTAAACCATCATAGATCTATACTTCTCTTAGAGAAAAGTAACTAGGAAATGAGAAAGAGTTTTTGTTGGTATTTATCAAGGTAATGGTCAATATAATGTTCACATGGTGGGTGGAAAATTGAGGCTATGAAATAATCCTTCTATTGGTGAGTGAGGTTTCACTTTTTAAATATTATAATTCTTAAAATAAAATAAATTCCCCTTTAAATTTAATTGGAACCAAAATAGACATTTGACCATTAGATAATTAATGTTAATAATTACTCATCCAATCAATTATGGATATTTATTTTATATTTTAAGCATTTTCCTTTAGTTTAACCTTCTTTATAACCCTTTTATCCTTTGTTATGGTGACATACTTTTACAACGAAAACAAATTTTCCTTTCCAAAAATATAATTGAAAATCATTAATAATTTTAATATTATGATACCAAAATTTAAAACCATTCTAAATGATTTAATTTCTAGATGTGGTAGAAAATAATTACTATAAAATTGCGTTTAACAGAATGAAAACAATTTTTTGAAAAAATTATTTTTAAGAATAAATTTAACATTACATTAGAATAATGTATAATATTTATTAAGACACTATTTAATCATTTAATATTAAATAAGATAATATATTTTTGACTTAAAAATAAAGCCTAACTAAATTAGTCATTATCAATACTTAATTATTTAAAATAACCAAAAATATATTTTTTGTTAAGTTAAACTATATATTATGTTTTCAAATGCCAAATATAGATTTATAAATTCAATATAATATTCTCATATGAATTATTTTACTATTTTAGTTTTAAATGTTTGAAAAAATATGTTTTATTAATTCTTAAATCATAATTATATTATGATGAGTTCATAAATGTCTTAGTTTTTGTAAAAATTTTACTTTTATCATTCATCCAAAAAATCATCCTTTTTAGAGAATTTCTAAAAATGAACCCTATGATTATTTTGAAATTATGAAATAAAAAATTGTGTTCAAATGATCAAAATAAAATTTTGAATTTTGTGAATTTATCTTTGAATTAATTATATATAATATATAGAAGAACCCTTTTTGATATACATAGTATTTTCAAACATTAAGTGTTCTAAATAAAATTTCATATTAATTTATAATGAATGTAAATTTATAATTTTTACAAAGTTTATGTGGATAATTTATTAATTTTTACCTTATATAGAAACAAGTAATTTATATATAATTTCATTTTTTTGGCATTTCATATGATACAAGATATTCTACAAGATATTTATTTAATGTAATACATTATAAAATATTGGTGTGGTACATGCCCCCTACCCTTAAAGAATTTCATCATAAAAATTTTAATTATCACCCATGAATGAAAATAACTAAGGGTATCTATAATAACGTGAAGATTTATACTAAGATTCCAACTTTACAGTATTAGGTAAGATAAAGAAACACACATTTTCACTTATAATAGGAAAATATAATGGTTTTAATTTATCTTAACCATTTTTACCACATATTATTCCTTAATTGGTTTAGTAATATTTTGGGACATAAATATCACTACATCATTCTCATGATCTTTTTCACCACCATATACTAAAACCATAATAATTATGGTAACAATCAACAAACACGTTAATTAGAAAAACCAATCGTAAGTGCCTTCACCTTATTTTCAACCAAAGACACTTTTGGACAACTTTTTCCTCAAACAATAAATATTTTAGTTCAACCAATATTTCCATAACATTCATCCTCAAAATATCAATAACAAAATCCAATGAAATAACTATAACTGAATTTACCATGATCTTTCTTATAATATTCTAAAAAAATCATGGAATCTAATGATCTCAGAATCCACGATAACCTTTATACAAAAATAAAATTAATCAAAAATAATCACATTCCAATAAATATATAAATTAATTATATTTTCCATATAAAAGATATAAATATTTTTTCTCAATATTCAATGAATCACATTGGCCCCAATTCCCTTTTTTAACACCCAAATATATAAATACTAATCATTTTATATTGTCAATATCAAATTATCATTGGTCCCAATAAACCATAATTACCCAAAAACAAAATTTCTTATCAATTTGAAGTACTATATAATCCTCAATAATGAATTTTTTTTTAAAAACTAATATAAATATTCAAAATATAATTAATAACATAAATATTAATTCACATAAAACTATAATAGGGCATCTATGACCATAATATTATGACTAACCTTAAATATTTTAACATATAATGGAATGAAAACTATTAAATTATAATAATATGATAACATCAAAACCTATAAAGTTATTTATATTGTAATTAGATACCATCTATTGTAGCCCAATACCATACCCTCAAACCCAGTGATAAAAATACATTCCTTACATATTGGTTTTGATGCCAACCAAAACAACCCAAATATAACCATCAAATATTTTAAAATTGATACCCAAAATTTCTTAACATACACACACAATTTAATTCAGGTTTATAGTTTTAGATAAATATGAAAAAATATTTAGCTAAAAAACTCATGTCTTTCTAATCCAATAATTTTTTTTCCCATTACACTACGAATTTAGTGTTATAAAATAAGTCTTTAATATACCCTATAAAAATATATTGATATGATACCCTTATATAAAAATAATATGTAACACAATTTTCAACATTCTAGATAAATGGATATATAATAAGGGTGTTTTAAAATTCATAGTAAGCAGAAACATACATTTGATACTACTATAGAAAAAAACATATAAATAATATAAGATAAATAAATGATAATAAAATAATTCTATATAAGTAATCACATATTCATTAAATATATCCATGGAGAATAAGATAAAAAATCATGTGGACAATAATAAATTATTTCATGGTGATGAAATGCATAATTCCAAAAAACATAATCTTATAGTGATGTTCTCATCCAATCTATCATACATACAATCAACACATCAACTGGGAAATCATACATAATTGATAATAAGTACACTAAATAACTATGATAGTTTGATTTTTGAGACCTATAGATACATCTAGGGGACATATGATTTTATTCCCTACCCATTATTAACAAATTCAATTTAATTAATCAAATGAATGAATGACACTACTACAAAACGGGGCAAGCAGAGCGCACCACATTTATCAGCGCTTTTAAAAAGCGCTGATAAATGTGGTCTTTATCAGCGCTTTTTTTTAGCGCTGATAAAGACCCCCCCTTTATCAGCGCTCGTAAAAAAGCGCTGATAAAGGGGGGGTTTTATCAGCGCTAAAAAAAGCGCTGATAAAGACCCCCCCTTTATCAGCGCTTTTTTAGTAGCGCTGATAAAACGGGGGTCTTTATCAGCGCTTTTTTAGCGCTGATAAAGACCCACCTTTATCAGCGCTTTTTTACTAGCGCTGATAAAGGGGGGGTCTTTATCAGCGCTTTTATGAAAGCACTGATAAAGACCCCCCCCTTTATCAGTGCTTTTTATAAAAAGCGCTGATAAAGGGAAAATTTAAAAAATATATATATTAATATATAAATCTATTAAGCTATTTATATTGATATAAATATAATATTTATTTTATAAATACGTTTTAGAAAGGATCTATGGAAATATAATATTAATTTATAAGATGTTTAGTAAAAGAGGGTTATAAAATAAATTAAAAAATATTTTTAATTAGTAATTATGTAATTTTTACCAATTAATAGTCATTTAATGACACTTTTAATATAAAAAAAATAAAAAAATTAATGAAAGATCCAAAATAAGTTGAAAATGAAACCCAAACTTCAAACGGCCATAACTTTTGATCCGGGACTCCGTTTGAGCTCCACAGCATATCAAATCGAAGCCTGCAACGAGCTCTACAGCGCTATGGACGGGTAAAAACCGTCAAAAGTTGTTTCAAGGCCAAAAAAGGCCCAGAAGGCCTCCAAAACTGAGTTTTTAGTCGGGGTACCCCGGTTTTTCACCGTTCAAACAGCTATAACTTCTGATCCCGATGTCCGATAAACCTCTACCATATATCATATCGAAGATCATTTCATGTTCTTCGATTTGACTGATTGTGGAGCTGAAACGGACTCCTGGATTATAAGTTATGGTCCTAATAACATTCAAACGACTATAACTTCCGATCCGGATGTCCATTTGGCCTGTACCGCATATCATATCGAAGATCGTTTCATGTTATTCGATTTGACAGGTTGTGGAGTTGAAACGGACTTACAGATTAAAAGTTATCTTCGTTTTAACATTCTCATAGGATTTTCACCCCCTCATTTCTATGGATTCATTCATAACTATATATATATATCTATGTATATATATATATATATATATATCTTTCTCTCTGTTTGTGTGCGTGTATTGTATCTATGTATATATGTATGTATTTATTTATTTATTTAAAAACACACATAAAAACACATATTCTATAAATGTATTTGAAATTAACTTTATAAATATATATATTAATATACAAATAAATATACGGATAAAAAATTATATATATATATATATATTAATATACGAATATAAATATATATTAATATAAATAAATAAATTTATTTTAATATGGATCTATATTAATATACGAATAAATATAACTATATATATATATAACTAGATATATCATCAAATGGAGAACAAAACAAAATGGCTAAGTGGTAAAGTGGCAGCGCGTTAGGGTGGAGGTCCTGTGTTCGAATTCCAGTGGCAGCAGGGTTGTGTGGGACACGAGGGAGGCGGGGTGCAGCGTGCGGAGCGTGCGGGGGGATGAGAGGGAGTGGGGTGCGGGTTGGGGGGAAAAGCGCTGATAAAAGGGAGGGGTCAAGCGCTGTGAAAAAACCCCTGACAAATTATATATATATTTTTATTTTTTCAATTTTTTAGACACCTTTTATCAGCGCTAAAAAAAGCGCTGATAAAGAACCCTTTTATCAGCGCCTTTTTAGCGCTGATAAAAGTACCCTTTATCAGCGCTTTTTGAGCGCTGATAAAAGGGACCCCCCTTTATCAGCGTCGCGCTTTACAGGGCTCAAAAAGCGCCGATAAAGGGGGTTTTTATCAGCGCTTTTTTTAGCGCTGATAAAAGCACCCTTTATCCGCGCTTTTTGAGCGCTGATAAAAGGGACCCCCCTTTATCAGCGCCGCGCTTTACAGCGCTCAAAAAGCGCAGATAAAGGGGGTTTTTTAGCGCTGATAAAAGCGATTTTTGTAGTATTGTGAGTAAAATATATAGTAAATAATAAACAAACCTTAATAATCAATAAATATCTATATTGAAAAAATGGGTATATAGATTTTCAATATTTACTTGATCAATAAATGGAAAAAATATTAGGGTAATATCCCTCAAACTGAAACCATATAATGTAATTGGTATACTATTAATTCAATACATGAAAAATACCATATAGAAATTGTAGAAGTGATATACAATATATCTATGTAATAATATTATATGGTCATGAAGGATAAAAAATTAAATATATAGATAAAGATTTATTGATAATTTAATATTTATAAACAAGGTGAGGTATGAACTACAAATACATATGATCATTTAGAGGGTAATATGTTAAACACTGTAAAGGAGTTGTGTAATAACCTCGAAAGCTAAAGGGTTAAAGGGATATAAATTAATACATATGTAGAAAAGGTATGCATTTTATTTTGAGAGACTACGTAACACCACCAAATTATAAAATAATAACATTTTATTTGACATTGTATGCGACATGCAAATTGATCTTAAACAACCCAAAGAAAATATTTTTTTTAAAATGAAACAATTCGATAGATTATGTAACACGCAAGCCCAGGTATAAATGATCCATAATATAATATATCATTATAAACTATATATAACTTAATATGTTATAAATAGTAATAAATAAATTTATAAAATTATTGTTAACTATTGATTATAAATAAAATAAGAATAATTTAAACTAAAAATAATTGTTTTTGGAAGAATTATATTTTTTCAAAAAGACTATAAGTTTCTATTTTGACATAAAATTTAAAAATAATTTTACCAATTCTAGAAAATTTATTTTACAAATTAAATTCATTTTTAGAGTCTTTATATCAAAAGTTTCTTATGGGGATTTTTTGGTATTTTTTGAATATATATTGTTTTTGAATAAATAATGAAAATACAGAATTTTAATTGAAAACACATTATTGTGAAAATTATATTTTATTTAGTTTAGAGTAAAATTAGTTAAACTATATATTTATTAATCCAATTTTTATTATTTAAATCATTTTTATATTGATGTTTAAAACTAAAGCTTTGTAATCTTTTGAACTTTTTCTCTTTGAAAACCCACATTCTAATCACATCTCCAGGATTAATTTCAAATTAAATTTTGATTTTTTTGTGAATTTAATTTTTGAAAATCTATTGAATATTTGGAAAAAACATAATTAACTATTTATAATAATTTAAACATAACTTATGATCAATGTCAATAGTAGAAACAATAAAAACTTATTACCGAGGTTAACATAAAAATTGATTTACTAGGGGTTAAACAAGATGTTAAGTGTAAAAATAACCAAAAAACATGTCTATGATTTATTTTACTGACTTTGTTCGAAGATAAAATGTATAAGACCATTTATGGTTAATTTTTTACTCTTTTGGAAGGTCTAAAATGTTGGTACACCCTTTTTTATTTCAAATATTTCAAGTGCACCACTCACCTTACTTATAAAAGGACACTCAATCTCGTTTATTATTCACACCTTAAATCAAAATAGTTACATAAAATACATAAACAACTAAATTTTTAAATTTTCAAAACATATCCAAGAATCTATATTTTTGATATAAATACATCCTTGGATTGATTTTTTTTAAAACCTAAAGAGGGTATTAGAAGGAGATGTAACATTCTCCAACAAGCATCTCTTTTTTTATTTCTTCCACCACCTCATTAAGATATAATTAAACAATAGTGATGTAATAACCTTAATATATTAAATATAGTGTGTGTTTTACGTTATTTTCATACCCCAAAACCATATCCACTTCCGTAAAATGGGTTACAAAATCATCATATGTGTGTAAAGCGGACTACCGCCACACGAACTGAGGTCATTCATTTTTCCATTAACACCTATCATGGGTGGGTATTATAATGGAAATGATGAATATATATGATATTTATAACATAATTATACCTATAGAGTCATTTTATCCTATATAAATGTTTTTATATTCTATTTTTAGGGGATACGATCACACTGCTTCTATGTGTGGCGAATTGTCACCTCGCAAAATGATGTTTTTAGTTTTTCACCAAGTCGTTAAATGGTAGGTAATAATTATAAATTTAATGATTATATATATATAATTAAAATAATAATGACATATTTGATGTATTTATCATTATTAAAATATTATATATAATCTTTACACTGAAAAATTATAAGATCATTCATGTACATGTGGACTGCTGCCTTCATGAAGCCATGTGACACACATTTCATCACCACACCACATGGATTAAATAAATAATTATATATAATTAAATAATATAGTATATATTATTTAATTATAATTATTTAAAGATTTTATATTACTTACCTTCTTTTAATAATGATCATTGAAAAAATAGAAACATTTCGCATGAGTACGTAAGACATACCGTCTCTATGATCGTGATGAACATTATTCCCCAAACACCATATTTCATGATTTGTTTTAAAATTTAATTTTTTTGTAAAATTATGATAATTATGTCATGATTAATATTCTAGATATGATAACCTATATAATATTTAGAATAACCAAATCATTCATGACGAAACAGACATAAGATTTCAAGGAAATTAACACGTTAAATAATGAAAATAATGAAATATTAACAATGAAAGGGTGATAAAAAATTTAAAAGGAGAAATATATGATATTATAAATATTAATATAGTTATTTTATAAGTTAATAATGTGATTAAAACAACTATACATGAGGTTAAGGCATGTTCATCCAAATGGAAGAACGAGGTAAGGGACATCATCTTAATTTCCCATCATTGAGCCATATTTTATTTTTGTGAGGCTAATTTTGTTTATATGGTCTCCATATTTACCTATTTAGATGTAATATCATGATTTATTAATAATTCAGGTTATTTTAGGTTTCAATTTTAAATAATTCATCTTTGGTGTTTTCATTTAAAAGTTACCAACTCGTAAATAATTTCATTACTTTATTTCTTTTCATTGGGTTATATTACTCTATTGTAATTGATATTATAAGATTGATTGTGAAATGAATTTTGAATATATATTTCTATATATAATTTTTTTATTGGTATTTAAATTATATACACATATTAGATTTATTGGTTTGTTACCACTTCAATGTTATGATCATTTTAACAGTTTATTTCACAATATCATTCTAATCAAGATTCATTATTATTGAATTTTAGTTAAAGAAAATTATTTTATCATTTATAATAAACCAATTTATTTTTTTAACCATATTTTTATTTATGATATTTTAACGTAATAAAACAATTTTATCCTCTCTATAAAACAAAAAATAATTTATTTATTTATAATAAAATCCATCTTCAGTTCACTCTTTAGTTCGAAATATGTATTCTTATAAAACCATGTTAAAAAAACATTTTCAAAAACAATTTTAAACATTTGAAAATGAGTTATTAATGTAATTTTTTACCACATTCAATTTTTTTGAAATGTTTTAAAATTAATTTGGATTCTGATTTCAAAATAATTCCCATTTGTCTTCTAGAAAAAGAGTGAAAATAAAGTTAATGAAATATTTATTTTATTGTATACGGCATGAATCAAATTTATTGATATCATGTGCACTCTTATGTTTTAAAGATTATTTTTTATGTTTCAAGGATTATTCTCATGGAAAAGTATTTCTAAATGTTTTTAAACTTTTAGTTTTTAAAAATTATTTTTAGAATGAAAACTATATTTTCCTCAATATTTTTATAATATCTTTTTACGGTACTTCTATTCAATAATGACAAAAATCCATATTTTTACTCTAATGGAAATATGTGGTATAGATACCATAATTATTATTCATATGGCTATTTTATTATCATTTTTAACATGTGAAGTATTGAAATTCATTTTCTTGAATAATTTTTATATTCATTAACATTTCCTTGAATTATTCACTTCCTTGTAGAAATGAAATTTCCCAAAAATTTTCATATTATTTATTATGGATATGTTTATTTCCAAAAAAATAATTCATTTATACATATAGATGTTTTAAATTTAATTTTATTTGTCTATTTAGGGAAATATTGAAAAATTTCTAGTCCTTACACAATAAAAACATTTGATGGTAAGGAACATTGATAACGAATTAAATCTATTATTCGATATTTAAGGATTGATTTGGACATAAAGACACAAGTGGGGACTAGTTTTAGATATACCCTCAGTGCACCAATAGTATCATGAGGCTAATTAGTAAGATTGAATGGAATCAATTTGTCAAACCAAATGAATTTTTACCTAGTAGTTTTAAATATATTGTGAAAGGTCTTCATGGTAGAGGTATCGTATGCCTAAGACACGATGTCCAATAATCAAGTATTTCATTTATTAAAAATTCAATTATTATTATTCATGAGATTTTTTCAATGATATTTTCAATAAATACATTTCTTTCATAGTTATTCATTATCTAGAATTTGTTTTCGATTAGTTACCTTTTTAGACTAATTATACCTTTTCCAGTTATGGTATTCAATGCATTGATTAAATTTCAACTGTTTTAAGTTATTTATCATTCCATATTTATTATTATTAATGATATGTTCATATTGGTATTTTCATGGGAGGTAATTTATTCTATAAATATTGTTTAAATGGCATGCCTGTTTAATTATTTACCATCTTATATTGATTATGATTATTGAATCAAGATTTATTCTACTTTTTTCCTTTCTAAGAATTTCATATCTCCCATATTTTTTTCCTTTCCCCTTGATTACATGATGTTTACTATAATTTATGTGAACAAATAGGATAGAGGGAATAATGTTATTATCAATAAAACTTTCAATTTTAGTTTTAAAATGTAATATGGGACTCACGTATGTATATAGTATAAAGGGACTACTTAACTATTTTGTCTTCAAGATTTGATTCCTTGTATCTTATTCGAATGTAATAATGTATACAATTGCTCCATGTTATTGGGGTCAGGGTCACTAATGTTGGTATCTGATGAAGCATAGTAGATAACTTGAGAACTAGATTAAGGAAAACATAGATTAGAAAACAAAATCAAAGGATAGTCTTTGAGGATACGTATATAAGAGAATCATATTGTTTTGGTAATGAAGATACTCGGTAGTTTTTCCTATAAATAATTCTCTATTTGGACAATAAAAATTTATTTGGTTCTAGAACATAGGTACCTAGAGTTAATATCTCTCAAAAAGAGTTCATTACGCATGACCTGATTATCACTCGATGCACAAAAATTTGTCTTACGGCACACCTGGTTTGATACTCATGGGGTATGTTCTTAAGATTATTCATATTTTATTTACATATAAATAGAAGGATTTGAATAAATGTTGATAATAAATAACCTAGTTTAAACATGTGATTATTTTATTGAGAAGAAACCACTGGTGTCTTAGATTGAGAATATGGTTTCTCAATGGTAGATGGAAATTATTTATGCATGGAAAAGGAAAGAATAAATCAACGAATTTACAAGGAAAACTAAATCATATGATGGAAGGTAATAGATATCAACGTAGGGATACATTTATAGTACATTTTCTTATAAGAGGAGAATCTAATCATTTTATGATTCAATTACTAATTATATAGGTAAAATACTAGATCAAAGAAGTTCCTATGTGGAAACAAATTGATGAAGTATTTATGTATTGAGGTTCAAGAATTAAAATGTTGAAGTATTTTTACTAATGGTATTTCGGTGATAAGGATTATTAAATATCTATGTCTTGTGTAAAATTTTAGAATCATATATTTCATCATTAACTTAAGTGTTATGAATACCATCATGGGTTTATAAGTTTAAGAATAATCATAAGTTCAATGTTTAGACATCCACTTTTTAGGTTCTATGAGATTGGAGTTTACCATATTTTAGGGAATTTTTGGAGAAATTTATCTAAATATATGTTATAGTGGTAGAGTTATTTAAAAAATAATGCAATTATATTTTATAGATATAATTTTAAATTCATTGATAACCTTTAGGGTTAATATGATCATTATTTATAGTGTACCAATAATCACATAAGATTATTATATTTTATAAAAAATTATAAGTTGTATTGAAAACCCTAGTAAAAAGTTTATTTAGTGATTAAATTTCCATCATTTTTTTGGGAATAGTATTTGCCTTATATTAATATATTTTTAGAAAAAGGATAAGACACATGTTCTGTGACAACCCATCACATCCAATATATCCATAGGCGAATGAATCTAAAACAAATTCAAGATCAGAGGTTAATGCCAATAACTTCTCTACATGAAATACATGAAAACATTTCATTGTTTTTAGTAAAACAATTTTACAGATAAATATTATTGATGAACCAATGTTGTTACTCTTGAGGTTTTGATATTAATGAAATATATTTGATAATGTGTGGTAACTGTATTGGATTTGGAAAATAATTACATATATACAAATTGAATTGTCACCCTTTTATGGATCTAATGATCTATTAAACGTTAATTTTATAATATCAAGTACAAAAAAATCATTTTTGTATATTCATTTCATAGAGTAAGAAAGGAATAAAAAATTAATCAAACCATAACCAAAGGACGAAATAGTACTTTTAAAATAGAAACATATGATGTAGGTATATTTCCTTATATTTTTAGATAGTAAAATAATTCCTCCAATTTAAGAAAATTGTCTTGTGAAAAAACATATTACTGTATCACCTTTATATCAAAGTAATCAAACTAAATTCTAAATCATCACATATTTATGGTTTTGAGGTCATTATCTTTCCATTGATCATTAAATTTATCCTGATCAATTCCCTAGGCAGTTATCTATAATTATATATGACTTTCTTAAATGTATATATATTGATTGGACACCAATTCTCTCCTACATAGAACCCTAGTTATGTGTTATTCATATGAACTTTTTTACTCTCCATTATCTCTTATTGAGGGTATATTTTATTAACCCTTTTACGATGAGGGTTTTTTAATAATGGTATTTCCAAATGTCAAACCTATGATAACTAAGATCATGTATAAAATGAATGAACAAAATTTATTTAATATTGAGAAAATGTAACACCATAATATTACATAATAAGAATATTTTACTCAATATCATATGCGACATGGTACAACGAGGTTAAACAACCTAGGAAATATATATATTTTAATATATTCTCTTTTATTCCTTATGAAACACAAAACCCGGATTATAAATGAACTAAAATAAAGGATTCTATTATATACTAGATATTACATTAGAGGTATGTGAATACTGATAATAAATCAGGAAGATTAATGGTTATCTATTGATTATAAATAAAATAAGAAACATTTAAAATAAAAATACATGTTCACTGAAAAACATTATTGTTTCTAAATGATTGTTAGTCTCCCTTTGTGCACATAATTTAAAATTAGTTTTAACAATGATAGAAAATTTATTTGATAAAATTATATTAATTTTCAATTAATTATATTAAAATTATCTTAGTGTAATTTTTTATTTTTATGAAAGTTTTTATTTTCGATTAATAGTGAAAAATACTAATATATAAATGAAAATTGACTTTTTATTTTAATTATAAATAATATTAATTTACATATAATGTTAAATAATATTTTCGATTGGTTATATATTTTTTTCAATTACATATATATTATTTTAATTTTGGTAATTGGAACCATTTTTATATTCAATTTTGTTATAAATACTTTGTAAACTATTTATCTTTTTCTCTTTGAAAACAAAGTTTCACATCACTATTATAGGATTAAATTTAAATTAACATTTTCCAATTGTTTTGAATTTAATTTGAAAAAATGTAATCCATATTTGAAATCAGAATAATTTATATTTTATTCTAATGTAAACATAATTTTTGAAAAAAATAAAAATTAAAAGTAGTAAAAATTAATTATAGCATTTAAGGTAAAAATAAGTTTACCCTGGGTTAAAATTATATGATAAGGGTTAAAATGACATAAAATAATAACTAAAATATATTTTTTGACCATATAAATACCATAAAATGTATAATTATCTATAATACTCGATTTTACCCTTTTTTCATGTGAACACATTGGGTACACCTTTTCCTTTTAAATAATTTATATTGTGCCACTCACCCAACTTATAAAAGGCCACCCCATCTCATTTATTCTTTACATATGAAAAATCATATGGATAATAAAATAATAATAAATACCATATAAAAAATTCCCTAACATCTTTATAGAATCCTTATTTTGGAATTAAATCCATCCCTGGAAGGCTTTGGTGTAATCCTAAGGATCTTACGTGATGAATAAGTAACATTCTTCAACGAGTATCCTTATTTTATTTATTCCTCAAACACCTCCAATTATTATCAAAAAGAAAAGTTGTAATAAAATAATTATATTATACATAATGATATTTTTTTATGTTGTGGTCATGGAATACATGCTCTTGACTTCCATCAAATGGGTTATGAAATCATCATTTTTGTGTACAATGTTAAATTGCCTTGCAAACTGATGTCATTCGTTCTTTCATTACCAACTTTCACTGTTGGGTATGATGATTGATATATATCATATATGTGATATTTATAAAATACTTATATCCCTTAAGTCATTATTTAAAATATACTTGTTTTATATTCCATTTTGTATGGTATATAATAACATCGCTCATCTGTACGACTGACTACCACTTTATGAAGCGATGTGATTTGTTTTCCACTAATGCTTTATATGGACGGAAATAAGGATAAATTTAATGAATATATTTGATAGAAATTAAATAATAATGAGATTAATTTAATATATATATTTCTAAAAATATTATTTATCCTTTTTTATACACATAAAAATGATAACATTATTTTTGTAGGAGTAGACTACAACCTACACAAAGCAATGGAAAGCTCTTTTCATCAGAAAAACACAAGGATGATATACATATACAAAAATATTTAGTTAAATAATATGGAAGATATTATATTATTATAATTATATAAATATAAAATATTAATTTAACCCTTTCCAAAATGGTCTTTGATTAATGGATACATTATTTATGCTTGTGTACGACCGACCGTCTCAATGATCTTTTTGTACTTCATTTCTCCAAAACAAAATTTCATGATTTTTTTAAAAGTATAATTTATATACAAATATAAAAACATGAGAATTATTTCATTATTATTATTATTTATATTAAATAACTATATAATATGTTTTAGAATAGGATATTTCATGATGAAATGCACATGATAAAACAATACAATCATCACCCGAAAAAATGAAAATAAATAATGATAATTAATGAAATGGTGATAATATAGTGTAAAAGGAACATATATGTTTTTATAATTATTAATATTGTTCTATTATAGTTTAATAAAATTTTCAAAACCACTAAACAGGATGTTAAATTATGTTCAACCAAATGGAAGCCTGAGGTATGGGACTTCATCTCAATCTCCCTTCATTAAGGCATATTTTATTGTTGTGCACCTAATTTTTTATATGGTGTTCATAGTTTCCATTTGACATGTGATATAATTATTATCTAATAATTAATTGTAATTTATGTTTTAATTTTAATGATTTTATTAGAAAGGGTTTATTCTTAAAATTTACTAAGTGGTAAAGAATTTGATGACTGGACTTCTTTTCATTAGGCCATGTTACTCCTGCATTGTCATTTATATTCTAATATTATGTGTGTAATAAATGTTAACTATCCATTTATATATTTATAGTTGTTTTATGTGGATTTTAATTTTATACACATAATCGATTCATTGGTTAATTCTCTCTTCAATGTTGTAATCATTTTAAGGATCTATTTCACAATCTCATTCTAATCAAGATTATTTATTCCTGTATTTTAGTTGAAGGAACATATTTGTTCATTATCTAATAAAACTATATAATTTTATAATAATATGGTTAATAATTATATTTTTATTTAATATTACCAATTTAGCTAATCTTTGATACTTAAAATCATTGAAAATATGTTTTTAGTAAAATATTACTACATTTTTCCCTATTGTCGAAAATATGTTATATTTTAAAACTAGGATTCCAAAAAATGTTTTCAAAAATGTTTTTAACCTTTTAGAAATTATTTATTAATGAAATATTTACAATTTTTTTAATTTTAAAAACTTATTTAAAGGAATATATATTTAATTTTAAAAACAATTCATGTTTGTACGTTATCGAAAACATGAAAGGAGTCTTTGTTTTAACGTGTACTTCATGAAAATTTTTTTGCTCTATAATAAACAATATATTTTTTTAATGATTTATTTATAAGTATCAAATTTTATTTTAAAAGAAAATTATTTTCAAAATTTCTGGTGAACATTTAGTTTTAAAATGTTATTTTCAAAATTAAAATGATATTTTCCTCAATAATGGTTTTAATGATATTTTTATTGTATTTTCTTAAAAATTAAAAAAACCATTTATTATTAATATAATGGTTATATGTTGTGTTTAAAAAATAATTACTCTTCCTTGGGATAGATTATGATAATTTTTACCAAGTAATGTACTAAAATTCACTTATTTGATTTATTTTTATAGTAATTAACTTTATCTTAAATAATTCACTTTCCTATAAAAATTAAATTTCACATAAATATCCATATTATTTATCAAAGTTATATATATTTCCTAAACTGTATTTCATTTATAACTAAAATATACTACATTTAATGTTATTTTCTTTTATGGGGGAATATAGATAAATCTGAATTCATTACTAACTATTCATATTTAATGATATGGGACATTGATCATTAATTTAATCAAATATTTGAAATTTGAGAAATGATTTGGACATAAAAAAATGTGTGGGGTATAGTTATAGATATCCTCTCAATGCATTAGAAGTATCATGAGGTGAATTAGTAAGATATAATGAAATCAGTTGTCCAAATCAAATTATTTTATACGTAGTAGTTTAAATTATATAGAGAATGGTCTTGGCGGTAGAGGTGTCATATCCTTGAGACATTCCATCCAATAATTAATCATTTATTTCATTTTTAATTTAGTTGTTATTATCCTTGATATATTCAAAATGATGTTACCTCTAGATTTATAACACTCTTAGTTATCAATTAGATGGAATGTGTTTTATATTATTTACCTTTCAATATTGATTATTCCTTATCCAGTTATTATAGTCATGTAACTAATTGAGTGGTTTGAATTTTTAGTTATTCAACATTTCATATTGATTATTATGCATAATATTTTCATATTGATATTATATTTGGATGCACTTCCTTCCCAGTTTATTGTTTACAAGACTTGTGTATTCAGTTATTTACTATTACATATTTATTATATATTTTTGATTCATTATTACTTAACACTTAAGAAGAACTTGAATTCGCCCATATTGTTTTTCCTTTCCGTACAATTCATTGAAGTGTTCTATAATATATGTGCAAGGATACTCTATAAGGAATAATGTTATTCTCAAAAAAATTATATTGTAATCTATGTTTTCAAATATAATATAGGACTCATATATATGTCTAGTTTACTATGACTACTAAACTATTCATCCCTTTGGCATGAGATTCCTTTTATCTTATGATAATGTAACAATTTAGACAATAGCTCCATGTTAATGGGGTCTCGGTCACTATATCATACTACATTATAACTTCAATGTTATGCAAGGCATACCATTGAGTGTTTCCAAGATGAGTGGCCTATTAGGTAGTTTGTGTATGAGTGAGGACGAAACAAACCAAATGAAATTGTGTGGGACTATATGAAAAATAATTAGTATGATGATCGATTCAAGGATATTGGTAATGAAAGAAATAGTCAAGATCTATGTAATCATTCAGTGGGGGAGGGGGAATATCATCGATATTCTAATTTAATGTTTTATTACTTAAAAAACATCATCTACCATTGGTTAGTGAGAAATTAATTTACTATTAAAAAAATTCATAATCAGGCCCATAGGAACACATGAATTTACCAGGTTCACTACTCTATAAGAGTATATAGTCCTTGGTATGGGTTTAATGTAATTCAAGGCCACAAAACTACTAAAACATAATCCTTTTATTGTATAAAAAAATAGATAATATCCATTAAAATTCATAGATATAAAATAAATTCATAGTGAATGTTCTCCTCACATATAATAATGATATAAGTTTCCTATAATAATAATAATAACCTTAACCAATATGAATCAATTTTATCACTGTGACTCTGAAATTCTCCGCACAATATTTCTTTTATATTCATCTTCATTTTAACTTTCCTCTACAATAGTAAGAAAGAAATTCTCTTTAGAAATATTTATGAAACTATCTTTATGATCTATTCTCCATTTGGAACATTTATTACAATGAAGTAGATCTTATTCCTTATTATTCTGATACCTAATAACCCATATTTTTTGGATCACTTTTCTACTCTATTCATCTCAAGTCACTGTAAACTGTTCAAATTATACCAAAATACATAAAGATTTATCTCCTATGAGATTATATAGTGTTATGTTGTAATATTATTGTATAAGAAAACATTATTAATATTCCCATTTGGCACCTCAATTGTTTAATAATCTGAAAAAATGATTCTTCATGAATGAAATAGTATAAAAACATGGCATATCAGCACCCCTTTATACAGGTAGTGATACGCTAAATTACCGTAGTAGAAAAATCATAATTAAATCATGAATTCCTAATAAAATTTGGAGAAAACTATTAAAAATATTCAACAGATGATCACCTCTAATATTTCTAAAAGTAAATACCATTCTTTAACTCTCAACATAAATGAAATCCAAAAAAATTATTTAAAACTCAACATGAATCACAATATTCTTCTATGAGCATTGGGGAGTTGAATGACTATATCAACATCATAAACTTTCATATCATTACAAAAACGTTTTAAATATCCTTGAGACTTTTATCTAGTACAAATTTATAAAAAATCTTCCATCTGATGAAACACCATCTAGTATTCCACCAAAATTGTATAGGAACAACATGAAAATAAATAAGATTACTCTTCACCCATATGATTACTTTATTTTTCAATAATGATTTACTAAGTTTTTATTGAATCAACTATTCAATAAACATAATTAAAAAAATTTCCTATGACTTTCTAAATCTTTCTATAATGAACTCATAATATTTCTAATATATGAGGGACTAACATCCTTAGACCAACTAGTAAATTATATTGGATGAATTTAGAAAAATTCAGCTGATATCCTGTATTGAATGATTTGTAAAAGTCTAATAGATAAGCCATATCTATTAGACATATTATAATGAAAGTACCAAAATACATCTACTTGATATTACTTAAATCTTCCCTAGATTGGAAAAAATCATAAATTTCTATTTGATAAAAATTCAAACTACCACAACTCAAAATATTAATAACCTAAAAAATTGAACAAAAACAAAATTCATTACTACATGTCTAGAATATTTAGTTGTCCTACAATCATTTTATATCGTCAATATATTAGAATAATGTTTGTGAAACATCAACCTTTTCATGAACATAGTTTCAATCATGTAAATATTAAAGAGGTTTGATAAATTTAGAAACAAAAAATATTCACTAAATTTTTATTATCAAATATGCCTTCAGGATATAACCATGAGACTAAGTGGATGCACATTTAATACCAAAAATTATACGATGAATTTATTTGTCGGGACTCTTTCTATTCCCCAATATTTAACAACAATGATAAGTGATTTATGTATAATAAAAAACAAAAAAAACATTGAGAAAACCATCTTATGTTAGCTTTTTATTAATAAAACTCTAATCTTCTTATTCCCAACAACCCCCCTTTGGACTTTTATTATTAACCAAGTTAAAAAAATCATTAACACATTGAAACTCATAAAATGAATTATTATCCAACAAATATAATTCTAAATGATTGAACTATGTATAAGAAAAATAATTATTAAACAAAAATACCATGTTTTCCATATGTAGTGATTTAAGAATATTTTCTTAATGAACTTTTTGAATATCTTCCTAAACCCTAAAATTTATCAACATTAAAAAACAATAACATAGACCAAATAACTTCTTATATCCACTTCAATTGCATATAAAAAAAATTCACACACGCTAAAATTACAACTTATCCCATAAAAAATAATTCTTAAGTATATACACTTCCTTGAAAGGAAACATGTAAAACAATGGATTGATTTATGTTACATATTTTATCCTCCATTGAAAACACTATAGAAAGGATGATTAATGAATGGATTGAACATAACATACCTTAACGCTGAAGAGAGGGTGGATGAAAACCCATTATCAACAGGTGTTTAAGAAATTGTTTCATCAGAAATGGTTTAAATAAGAAATAAAAAACAATTTCACAGTATGAACAAACTCCATATTTAGTTCATTTATTTCATCATGATCTATGATTGTGTTATATATAATATTTCTAGTCTCAGATCATGAATGTCTCGCAATATTTTTAGTGTGATTTATAACACATTGATTATGTCAACCCAAGATAAGGGGTAACTTCACATCAACTAATAAATCTTCTAAATGTTCACTCATATATAAAAACTAAATTAAATCTTTCATAACAACTTTATAATCATATTCTACCATGAAAATAATCAATGATCATTGTTTCATTGTATACCATATAACAAAAATGTTTCCCAAAAAACTACACCAGATGTGGATCCTCTATCTTTGATACGTCCTTCCCAATTTTGACCTATGATACCAAACAGGTCTATCATTTCCATGCTATCTTATTTCAACCAGAAATTAACTATGCCATATATAAATTATATATATCTATTTCTATCCAAAATATTATATTAATTAGGGGAAATTTAATACAAGACACATAGTGTAAAAACATATAAAATATCTGAACCAAAAAATGTTAGATATAAAAATATTACAATTAAATTTTTATATTGTTTTAGATAAATATATTTTAGTGACCATATTTTTTAAATTATATCACCTTATTGATTGGTGTGGAAACTGGTTTTTAATCTTCAATGTGATGCTTCTCTATATGATTGGTTTTATACTTCTCTTGAGAAATAAAAATAGTTTTTTTATTTATAGATATTTATGTCCAAGAATTCATTTCATTTCATCATGAATGAAAATATCAAGAAACATTTTAATATCCTCAATAAAATTTTCACATGTTTATTTATAATTCCTGGTAAATATAATTCAATTAACATGAACAATAGAAATTGGGGAATCCTCTTTATTTTATTTTATGTTGATATTTCAATCAACTCTTACTTTTCTGAAGATTAAATTCATCAATAATGTATCATATTTATAATACCACACTCCCCCGAATGGTGTGAAGGCCTTCATTTGATAATACCACATTCTCAATGATTATTAATTCCAGAAAATCCTTCTTTATCTTGCAACCGTAACATTCACCTTGATCAAGAAATAATCCACATGGTTATCATATTTAAAATTCTTCATCTAACTCTCTATTAATAAAACATTACTTGACATCCATCCATATTATCTTATATCGTAGTTTTGTGGAAATATAATGAAATATTCTAATGGATTCATGTCATGAATTTGGCGAAAAGGTCTCACTATTTTAAATTCCATCATCCTATGACTACCCATTACAAACCTGTCTGGACTTGTTTCCTACCACTTCACTATTTTCATTCAACTTATATCAAAAGACCAATTTTTCCCACTAACATTCTTATATTTTTTTGGGTATAAGATACCATTTCCCATTTTGAATAATCTGATTCAATTATACATTAATGAAAGAAAGAAATTTCTAATTATCCAGACCTCCTATAACATCTCAATGCGCAACTTGTGAGTACATAGAATTATGTTAAACTATCTTAGATGCTCTTATGTTTTCAACCCATTGTATATAGTCTATTATGATATTTTGGACCTACACCTTCTTCCTCATCCAAGGATGAGATGAAGGTTGTGGTTCCAAATCAATTTTCATTATAGAGTCAACATATTCATCCAATAGAGGTTCAACATTATCACTTATATTGGAAACTTTGATATATTGCTTACCAAGAACAAAATCAACTTTACATTCACTTATATCAGAAGATAATTATGAAATTTTTCTACCAAAATATTCCACTACATTCATATCAGAATAATAAATGATATTTCCTATTTATTTTTTATAATACATGTACCCTCTACCATAAGTAGTTTAGCTAAGAAAAATACCATCTTGACCTCTTTGATCAAATTTCACAAGATTATCACCCTTGAATTTGATAATATAAGGGCTTCCAAACACAATTACCTATTTCAATCGTTGGGGTGTTTTTTAGTAAATATCACATGGATTCATATTAGTGTTTGGATTTTGGAAACACTAATTATAAATAAGAACTACTTCTCTAATATCTTTCCTCCAAAATAATCGATATGTTTCATGTTCAACCAACACATTTTGATCCATCTACACTAAGCATTGATTTCTTCTTTCAGTGACACCATTATGTTGTGGTGTTTATGGGGATCTAAATTAATAAATAATGTCATATTTTTAAAAATAGTCTCTGAACATCCCATTTGTATATTAAATATAATTTTCAATTTGAAGCTTCGGAAAATATTATCCACATTCCCTTTTAGTGTATCTCATGAAACTCAAAAACAATTTTAGTGCTTCTAATTTATGTTTCAAATACATAACCCAGGTAATAAATGTAAAATATTTGATCAAAGAAATAAGGTACTTATATTTATTTTTCAAATTCATTCTCAGGTTCCCACATATGTTAGAATGAATATGTTCCAATGGGTGAGTTGATTGCTTCTCAAATTTCTTATGTACTAAATATATAATCTTCTTTTTCTAACATATAGAAGAAAAATAATCTCTTAATCTTGTCATGTCAAGAAAAATTAATTTATTTTTAGTTATTTTTATTCCTCTAGAACATATGTCTACGCCTTTTAGGGAATAACTAATTTTCGACCAACATGATCAGATAACATGATCTCTATAAATCTCAAACATGAAATATGTTCCCAATGGTTTATTTTCCTCTTGTAACAATATTCACATCATCATGATTTTTAACAAAAAATCATTTATTCTAAAAATAACCCCATTATCATTATAAAAACATTTTGATACACTCAACAAGATGTATTTTATCCCATCAACAGACAAAGAGATTATATATTTCAATTTTCTTTTTCAATAATAAAAAATCTAATACCTATGATTATGAGTGAATTATCATTACCAAAATTTACTTTTATATCCATATAATCATTTACATTATTTAAAATTTTCAAATCACTAATAATATGAAAATAATTCAAACTATCTAATATCCATGGCTGTTATCCTTTTGTATCTTTCAAAAAAGTTTCAATAACTAAATCCTTTTTTTCCTTTTTTTATTCATTATAAAAAGACTTATTAGTTTATACATGCATATTTTTTTTTGATAATTCAATATTATATGAAATATATTAGTAGTATTTCTTGGATGATAACAGCTTTCTTAGATTATTTCAATAGTTTGGAATCTATTTTTCATCAAGAAACATGATTTTTTATATTTATTTCTTTGAGTGGGTTAAATCCCACTCACACTTTACCTCCAGTACCTCCTCCATTTATTTTAGTGTTGATTATTTTACTAGTGTATTTTTTTAAATCCTAATGACCTCCATAGTACCATAAGAATCTACAAAAATTATACTTTTTCTGTAACTTACACTATTTCCATAATTGTGTACATACATTCCATCATCCTTTTAATAATAATTCATAGACCATTTTCATATACCAACGTTTTGGAAGTGTCTTGAAATCTCATACTTATTTTATATTTTTTTATTATTCTTAATAGGGTTTTAATTTAAATATTTTATTAAATGAGACTTTAATAAAATTGAAATTTCAAAATTGTTGACTCTGTATATTTTTTTCTATATACCCTGTCATCATTAATTTCATTTAATTCTCAACATATTCAACCATTTTTTATCCTCTAAGGAATATTTTTATTTTACATTTTCATGTTTAAATTACTTATAACTATCAGAAGCTTCAACAAGTGTGTTTTTTAAGTTTTTTATTCCTCCCACAACTACAACAAGATTTTGTTGAAGAACATGATGTTATATCTTATTCTTATTTATCATTTCTTATAGATTGATGTTTAGGTTTCCTTCATTATATAATAACATCCTCAAATCATCAATATTTTCTAGAGACATGTATTTTTATTCTTGAATATATTCATGATTGTATTTTGAAACAAATTATTTATTCAACATATTGTTCTATTTTCCATGTCTAATAATATTTGAGTGAAATTATCTCAGTTATAATTTAATCAAAAATATAACTTGGGAATCCTTTTATTCTTATTAAGATATTATACCTTTATCAGTACTAAATTTATTATCATTCACTTTCTCAATAATAATATTTTATGAAGCATCAAAATTGGAGTTTTCATCTTCCACCTCACTATCATCATCTTCCTCATTTTTGAGAACATGTTTAAATTTCTATATTTATATATGATCATATATTTTGACATTGGGAAGGAAATTAAATTTCTATATTACTTTTTTCTTGTATTTCATACATTCTATCATTTTCATCACTATCTTTATCTTTTTTATGTCTTGGTCAATTTTAAAAAAATATGCAATTTCTGCTCACTAAAAACACAGTAGAGGAACTTTTCCTTTTTTACTTCCCTATAACAATTTCTACATTATTGGAAAAAAGGAGATAAATTAATCAACTTTTTTAATAACCTTATCTTTTGTCTCAAATTCACTGACTTCTACCGCAATCCCAACTATCATTCATTTAATTTTCTTGGAGTCCATGAAGGAGGTTTATGGAAAATATTTCTCCCTTTTCTTCTTGCTATCATATTTTTTTATCATTTTATAATTGATGATAATAATATTAAGATAATTTTGTGAGAGAGTTTAATGTTCTCAATAATCTATAGTTGATACCTTGGTGTCAACATTATCAAGAATAATGTGCAATATCTTTTAAAAAATATTTAAATATTTAAATTCCCAAAAAGACATATTATGGTTCTTATAATGTAATTAAATATATTAAATTAGTATCCAACATATTCATCATCACCATTATTAATATCTTAATACTAAAATCCCCATATTTCTATGTTTTCTTTATTTAATTTTATAATTCTTTCGTAAATGTTCTTCAATGTTTCCTACATTCCATTATCCATTCAAATTCCATTAAATCTAAGAATATCACATTAGAAGAGTGAGGAATGTAATGAATTTAGAGTATTTACATATTTATATAGAAAATTTTTATTGATAGTTGTTATGGGAGAACCATCAAAATGATGAGGGAAACAATATGTATTATCCTCTAGACCTTTACAGTGAATGGATGAAAGATATAGAAATATTGTTTCATTGTAGATATTATTGATATTCCCATTGAACATAAGAACACTTTACTATTAATTGATTTTTAGATATCCAAGTAAACCTTCATTTTCTTCAAAATTTAGTGAAATTCAATGGAGAAACGTTGATTCATTACTTCTTGAAAGGAACAATTAGGATCTATTTGATCTCTGAGAGAGGGTGGGTGTGAATAAGTGATCTTCTATTTTTATGTTTTCTCACATAAGAAAAAAAACTTTTCATCTAGTTAGTGGGAAATGATTATAATAAATTTATAAAATTTCACAACAATATGAACATAATAATTTAAAAATTTAAATGATTAATAATAGTATAAATTTTTTAGTATGTTCTATAAGTAATTAAAGGCCAAAAAACCTCTAGAAAACAACTCTTTTGGTGGTTACAATAAGAAGAATATATCATTTCACATACAAAGCACTATAGTAAAGTGATAGTGCATGTTATCATCTCATATGATAATGATATAAAAATGTTTTATAACAAGAATAAGAAACTTCAATAATATTATTCAAAGGAATCATGGAGCCTCTTGAATTATCCACACATATTTTTTTCAAGTTATTCTTTATCTTCACATTCTTTCACAATAGCGAGTTAAATTATATTCCAAGACTAATATATAAAACTGTCTATCTGAACTCATACCAATCAGGTATAACTATTCTTATAAACTCTATATAATTCCATTTTTATCCAATACCCAATGAACCCCTATTTTTTAGATCACTTCTCTAATATTTCCATCCAATTCCTCTTCACACAATTCATTTGATTCCAAAAGATATAAAATATATATTCAGCATCAGTCTATCGGGTGATACTATGTATGATAATTTGATAATAAAACCTTCTTAAGATCCTCCACTAGTACCTAAATTATCCTCATATTAGCTCATAGAAACATTTCGATCAAAAAGAGAACAACCATGAGACACATTAAAACCACTTTATATAGGTAGTGATCCAAAAGCGTTTCAGGATGAGCAAGAACATTTAAATTCAAACATCTATGACATATTCCATACGTCTTGATCAAAATATTCTTTGCCTAACCACCAAAAATTTAATGATGGGAACATCCCTTAATGGTCAATGTCAATAAACTCCTTAAGAAATCAGTAAAACTCAATAAAAATCATGATCTTCCTCCATGATTACTGAATTCTTGTATGACCAGATAATCGTTATCATAATTCACATCTTTACAAAATCTTTTAAAATATATTCTATCCTACCTTATGATAAAACTTCATAATAACTATTTCATCCAATGAAGCATCATTCAGTTTATATATAAATATTCCTAAGAAGATCAATTTTTTTTTTGAAAGTCACGTTCTCCATTTGATGTATTTATTTGGAAATAATTGTCTGTTCTATTTTATTAAAAAACTATATCCAATGAAATTAATGAAAAAATATATTACAATTGAATTTCGGAACATTCATATGGTGGTCGGGAAGCATTTTCTCTATCTAATTATTTATCATCCTTTGTCCATCAAGTTTACTCTATTAGGTGAATTTGGAACGATTCATACAATAGACTCTATTAGATGACTTTTCAACAGTCTGTGTGCTTAAATACGTCTAATTAAATTACCTAGAGACCAAAATTCAATAATAATTCAAACTTTATAAGTTTTAGTGGATTCATAAATATATGTCTGATAAAACAATATACTGTCACGACTTTAAATCTTCATAACCTTTAACATTGAGTTGTAAAACGTCCATACTTTATATCTTGAACTTTTCATAGTGGAACCTCAATCTGATAACATTTTTCTAGTAGAATCATGTTTTTGAAACTTTAATATTTTCAAAAAATTATATAGAATCAAAAAAATATTCAGGATGTTTGATAAATTTAAGAATAATAATTCATCTCCAAATTTTATTTATCAAACATAATCATCTAATAGAACCATTGGAATAATTTTGTAAACAATTATTTCCAAAATTAAAAAAATGAATTCAGTCCAATGGGCTATTTATATTCACTATTATATCCTAAAAAGGATATGTGATTTATGTTATACAACAAAGGATAATATTTTTGAACACCTCTTTACTTCATCATCTTTTTAAATAAACTCCAATCTTCTTGGTTTGAATAGGTGAACCCATGGTGGTGTGACAACACAAATCTATGGGGTGGCTTGGGGTTCCTAGAGGGCTAAGAACCAACAACCATTTTATGGAGGGGTTAATGAGCTATTAGTGGTCCATAGGTGTTACAGTTTTATAAGAGGTAGTAACCAAAAATAAGTATAGTGGTACTACCATGGTTGAAATAGAGGGTACACAATGAGGATATTGTGTATTAATGCTTTAAGAATGTGACACCATATAATGATAAAGGGTTATAGGAATAAATGTCACTATACATGTAAACAAGTTGATTTATTCCTTCAGGAGACTGGTAAATTAAAAATCCATTGTTTAGCGAGGAATTTCCAAGATTAGTGTTAGTATGGGTGAAATCTTACAATGTTTGTTAGGGTATGCATGAGTGAGGACAATGAACAGTGAAAAAAAATGTGTTAACCTATTGGGAAAACAATTAATCTAATGATCCATACAATAATGTGGTTGGTACTAGGTGGGAGGGGGAATCATGTCTCCAGGGGATAATTGGTGGTTCCTGGTAGGCTAGGACCTAATAACCATGTTATGGTGGGGTGTTTGTTTGTTTACGAAGGACTATCTCTTACACTTCAGTTCTTTTGAAGCTTAATAGGAAAATGTAAGTGAGATAATTTTTCTAATTCCTTTTTAACATTTTTATAAAAATACATTGAATTTATTTTAGGAATATATTTTAAAAGGAAAAGAATATGATATTTTAAAAAATAAATTCAAATAATAAATCATTGAATATCTATGCAGTTAAAAAAGGGAAATGAAAATCTAAGGATAAAAATATATATATGATGAAAGAAATCCGTTTAATTATTCTTCAAAAATATAAATTATTATTAATAAAATGAAAATTTTAAAAAATAATAAGAATAAAATTTTATTTTAAAAACCCTGGAAACATGACAGATTCTTATAATGAATAATAATATTGATGGTGGGAAAATGTTTTCACATGGTAGATGACGATAAAAACATTATTTTTAAGACACTGTTGAAGAAAGTAAAAAATGTCTCATTTAGGAAAAGTAAAAAGATTCATTTTAAAACATTTGTAAATAAGTTAATATATTATATAAAATGACCTTAAAAAATATTTGAATTATATAATGGATTATTGTTTTAAAAAATTGAATCATATAGATATTGATGAAAAGGATTCCCGATTGTAAATAAAAGATAAGGCCAAGTCCACATAAAAGTTGTTGTTTGGTTGAATATTTAGCTATATGGAGGTAAAATATCAACAAGACAAGTAAATACTAAAAATTAAATTTGTAATACAATATAATTAAATTATAGGGTAGAATAAACAATAAATATACGGATGATGTTCATGATTAAACATTATAACTCAAGGAAAAAAAAATTATTTAACAACTTCCCTTACTGCTTAGGTAATGTTGGAATCAGAGGACATGGAAAAGGGAGAGAAGAAATATATGTCAAAATATAAAGGAAAAAATTATGTAATATATATTTATTTAATTGGGATATTTTTATAACATATAAAATTAATTTCGTGCATCATAATAAATATCTCTCATGGATTTGGAATTGAGACCATGTAACCAATACATAAAACTTTTGGTCGGTTTAACATGATCTATATTCCATGTATAATAAAATTTTCATTTTTATTAATCTATATTATAACCATATTTATAAATATATTTCAATATTACATTACTGTATAATATCTTGTTTCAAATTTAGTAATAATTTATTGTAAAAATTAATATTTTTGTGATAACAATTAAAATTTCCATGCATGTTCTAATTTTGTGGTTCCAGTAATTGAAACATAGACATAATTTCCTTGTATATATAATGGTTAAAAAAATTTATACTGTGTTTTTGATACATTTCCTGAGTCACATGATCATTTAAATAACTTACAGTGATGATATTCAATGAAATCTTAAAAAACTAAATTTTTAGAAATTTGTATTCCACAAAAGGAAATGATTTTATTAATGAATAAAATATGTATATTACAATAAAATAATTATGTCATGGTAAATGAATTAGTTTTAAATAATATGAAAATCATCTAACATTCCTTAATCATTCATAAAAACATTATAACATCATCAATGTTAGTGGTAAAAACAACCAAAACAAGAGCTCGTTATAACAATTAAATGAGCAAGAACTTGTTATTATGTAAATATAATATAAATTTTATAGAATAATAATGATTTAATTATTTTTATGTGATAAAAAAATTAAAAAATATTTAGATAAACAAGGTAAATGAAATATAATGGTATAAAGTTATTACCTATGATATGTCTCGATTTGATCATTTTAGTGGATAAATTTCATGATGACCATTTTATGTTATTATTATTAATATAACAAAGAAATTATATTTATTGAAACATAATAGTATATATATATATAATATTCATTAAATAAATATTTATAACCATACATGTAGGGATTCGATGGAAAAAATACATTATTCAAGGAGTTGGTAATTAACACATAACATGTGCGATATTTTCAATTTGCAATAGATTGAAAGGAAGGTGGATAATGGTTATTCTATCAATATATTAATATTTATGTATAATAAATACATTGATGGTTTTATATTATGAGATTTATAATATATCTTTATGATGTGGAAGAATAAAGAAACTCAAAATAGCAAGGTTAAAACAATTAGCTCTTCCCTGGATATCCACCGTTGGATCAATCCATGATCCTTATTATATTAGTGTTTTGGTGAGCCATAATCTGTATAATATGGTAATTCATATTTTTTAATTATTCTATTAGGTATTGTTTGTGGTATAGGGCTCATGATGGGTAGATAATTGAGGTGGGGAATATCTATTCTTTTAATTTAGTAGGGTGAAAATTTTGAAAATACCCTTAACCAAAAAAATGTCATTTCCTAAGAGAGTGGAACCAAAATAGAAAAAATTAGAATATTGGATAAGTCGGTTCAATAATAAACTCAATTAATCCATATAGGATATGTCTTTTATACTACAAGCCTTTTAACATAGATTTACCCCCTTTTAAACTCTCTTAATATTTATTTTGGAAACAAACATTTACCATGATAACTTGTTTATATGAAAAAAAAATAAATGTTCCATATTAATTAATTTTAAAATTAGAGTTTAAAATTTTATAATCATTTTAGAAGATAAAATTTGTATATTTGGCAAAATTAACATTAATAAATGTGTTCTTAATGCATTAAAAACTTTTTTAATAATAAAATTATTTTATGAATAAATATACGTTTTCATCAAAATAATCAATAATATTGATTCAAATGATATTTATTTGTTTATTACTAAAATGGGTGTCTTTTTTTCATTCCTAGAAATATGAAACCCAATGGATCATTTTTGAAACATATATAAACAAAAGAACAAGAAATAATATTTTAATTTATTTGAGATATATTTTAGAATAAAATTTGTTGAACATAGATGTATAAATTCAAGATGGTATTTTAAAATGAATTATTTCAATTTAATTGATAAATTTTTTTATTTAGAAAATTTATTAATAAATATTAATTAGTTCTTATATTAGGATTTCAGCATAGATGTGACAATATTTCTTAAAACTGTATTATTTTACATTCATCCAAAAAACAATATTTTTTTAAATTTTCATAAATTCACCATAAGATAATTTTGACATGATAATGTAAAAAAATAAGTTTCATTTATGATATTTAAAAAAAATTATTAATTTAACTTTTATATAAATATGTAAAATAAAATTTCAAACTAATTTTGTAGAAAATTGTGTTTTTTAAAAATTAATTTAATTTATCCTTACATCATATAAATTACCAATGAGTGTTAATTTATTTGTCTTCACATTTAATATTCATAATGTATTAATGTTGAACATGAATTATGACAAATTATTTATATTTCAATTAATTTATTTCACTATTTTGTGTATTATAAGTTATTTAAAAAATATTTAGTTAAAGTAATACAAACTAAAATGACATGGTGTTAAATTTTGGCAATTATGAATCCAATATGATTATTTCTAAAATTACCATTATATGATATTAAAAGAGTTATAAGAATATTACTGGGAGGATAAAACATATATACAAATTTTTTCATCTAATATAAGAATTATAATTCATGGTGGTTCACTAAGAGACAATGTTAAAAAAAATTCATGGAAGGTTGTGCATCCACATGCATGAAATATCACCTTAATCATGTCATTTTTTCCTTAAATACATTATAAGTTGAAATGTTGGGGTACTATATATCGTCAATTCCTCTATTGATAATGGTGACTCCCAATATATTGATGCATGGTTCTAAAAAAGGGAGTGGATGCAGCCAATGGTAGATAACATTATACATTCCCCAATGGCCTAAATGATATCCATGTCTACCCATAATGAAAAATAAATTAAGGATATTTTTTTTATTAATAAGATAAAGGTAAAACACCTTGTTTTTAAAGTCATCAAATCCTCTGTGTTCTATTTGAAAATAAGTTAAAGCAATCAACTACTCTCCTTTCATATCAGGGTTAGAAAAATGATTCTATATGTAACTTTCTAACAGAGAAAGGGAATAATGATTTATAATCGATGCATATAAACTTTTATCCAAATTATTTTTATCATTAAACATATTTTAGTGACCATCTTTGTCAATCAAAACAGTCAAGAATATTTAACCAAGTGGAAATTAATCCCCTTATAAGATGAAAATCATAGGGATTAGGAATATTTGTTATGGTTATTCTAATTTTAGTTTAATTAGATTATCCTATAGATTTAGAAGAACGATATCATTTAGATAATGATAATAATTATACCCCAGTGTCATCTTCAGAATCTAAAGATACTATATCATACTAGGTCTTAAAAAGTGATTCATCTTGTACTTCTAACAATAGAGAAGATGACAAGGAAGAAGAATACGATCTTTGATATTCCCATCTATAATATATGGTATTTTTCTTACAAAACCATATATACATTTTAGTATAAGAATCTAGGTATAGAGGAAGATCCATAACCAACAATTATTATTTCATCAATGGTCTCCAAAGAATAGGATAAGTATATCTCCTTCATCAAACTGAAACATGATTCCTTTTAATCGATTAAAATTGAAATACCTTGGTGAAATCTCATTTGGGATAACCATCGTCTATGATTTCAATGTGACAACTAGGTCTCCAAGAAGGTTTATCAAAGGATGCATCCAATTCATTCTGTTAATGTAGAGGGATATGTTGAAATATTTATCAAATCCAAATCCATCTAGGTATTTGAATACCTAAAATGACCGACCAATATTTTACTGATAATGAAAATGAATGATAAAATATAGGTTTTTAATATCTTTAATGAACTCAACTGACACTTACCAAAGGTTGATTTCCCAATCCAAAATATAGAATTGATTATCAATGAGATTTCTTGTCTATATACCTTCTCCTTCATGGATTGGTATTCAGGTTACAACTAGTCATAGAAGGACCATAATGATGAGGTTTCCACAAACTTCATGACACTATAAGGGATATACTGTGATGAGGTTATACCCTTTTTCTCAAAGAATAGTTTTTGTACATATAAAAATTCGATGAACCGTGCCTCTAAACTGGAATTTTGAAATATTTTATAGTTTTATGTTGATGATTATGTGTTCCAATCTAAATAACACTATGATAACCACAATTATCTGGATATAGTGTTCAACAAAATTAAATAATTCATTATAACGATAAACAATGTAAAATTTAATTTTAGGGGAACATAATGAAAATTTCACCTATTCATGGATTTCTATCATGGTATTGAAGTAGATATTGAGAATAATAGATAAATCAACAATATTACATCCCATTAAAACATCATGGAGCGTAGGGGACTCGAGTGGGATATTTTATATATCATATGATTTATTTTAATTCTAAAAAAATGATTTCCAATAAAAATTTATGAATATGGGAGTTGGGTATTGAAGGGATGATGTTTTTATAAGTATTTTTTATGATTTCAAGTTGTAAATTGTTCACCCACCGTTTTTGATTCAATCTATAGATAGAAAACTCTCATTTTATTTGTCAAAACCCTAGAGTGGTCTATCAATTATATCTTATCTCAAAATTGTTATTCATGTAATGATAATGACCTATATTTTATCAGTGGGATTTGAATCTGTGATATCAAAAAGTGTTTCCTAGAAATAATATTAACACTACATAAATTAAGGAATTGCGTTCAACATCATAAGTTAAATATTATCCCTCCTATGGACCCGATCGAATATATCATCATATTCACAATGTTAATTGGGAATCTAGAATTATTTCAGGTCATTTTGTGGCAGTTTCACATCCAATACAAGTCTTCAAATATGGCTAAAGGACACATGTTAACTGATTTACTCAAAGCATTACCCATCCCAAATAATTCATATATTAATACAAAACTCCCCAAAGAATAATTATTTTAAATCCATGGCGCTCTCTGATAATGGGATATATAATTTGATGGATCTTTTGGGATCCAAGTAAGAAGGCTTATGGAAATAATAATGAAAAACAAGGTCATCATATGGTTTTTACTCATCTCAAGAACTAAAGTAGTTATTCCACACTCTATATATTTATTATTAGGATGCATCAACAATGAGGAATAAATCATGAACCTCATTTTTGGATTTTTCATTTTTCATGTAAAAACTAGTGGGCAGTTTGAACATAAAGGGTGATATAGTTTTAGTGATCATCAATATTAATAGTGAATATTCCATTAAGAATGAAGAACCGGCCCCTTAATTGAATATATACAAGGGTTGATGGTTAAATCACCTCTAAGACAACATTTGCACACATCATAAATTCATGGAATTATAAACATGGCATTGGATAATGATTCAAAAAGCATAGAAGATATTGATTAAGATGAGAGAATCAATCACATCACATACTATAGGGTGGTATTATAGTAGCACTACCTTTTTACATTAATATTACACTAATTTAAAGATAAATGACATAATAACATTACACATACACAATTTAAAGGTTTAGTGTCTTCAAAAAAATAGCCTTATACATAACATTTACATAATCAAACATAAAAATTATTTAATTCATTCTTCTCTATCTTATTAGTGGACGTTGTGTTTTCCTTAGTACAAGTAATCACGTGATGATATACATCAACGAATGTGGTGAGAGAAAATTTGAGTAATAGGAGGAATAAGGGACATGAATAAATATAACATAGGTTATAATAAACATCATCATTATTATAATTTATAAATAGGATTATTATTATCATCAGGAGGAAATCAAAAGATTAAGATATTAAATGCGACAATGAATAAAAATAAAAAATCATGCCTTAGGTGTCAAATACCACACATTGTTGTGAGCAATTCTAGCATCACTTTCATGCATTAAAACTGTTAAAAATAATAATATCATATTATTAAACTAAGATAGCACCATGTTCAGACATATTTCATGTTATCTCATAAGATACGTCAAATAACCCAGTGCATAGGAATTCCATGAAATTTTGGGACCAACTTTCACATTAATGAATTACATAATTATTCATGATACATATAATGTCTAACAATTATTGTCATAAAATAAACAATGGAATTTAATGGGTTAAATAAGAATTTGATAAATCATGCAATCATGAATAGATATGTGGAACACATTATAAACATGGGATTTAATTTTTGGAAGTGAAAACTAATAGGACACCACTCCTGTGTGACCAAGGGACTGAAATGGGAAGATTTACGTTGGGGTAATCATCTCATTATATCCAAACCACATCGCTCTCTTCAATGGTGACATTGGAAGAAAAACTTTGTCTCCAACATCAGAATTTGAGTCCCTTTGACGTTTGTCAGCATATCCATTTTGCTGACTTTGACAATGTTTTATATGTTGTTGGATAGATTTATCCTCTTATGTTATCTCTTACACAAGATCAAGTACTAGTAGGATTAGTTCACCAACGACATCCCTAAAAGTTTTAGTTCAACATCACTTTCCATATAGTGATTCATATGGATCCATTTATGTACTTTGAGAGGATGCTAATATTGTATGAGAACTCAACCAATGGAGGATTATGATATCATCCTCCTTTGTATACTATTGATCATGATTTGAAAATGTATTTGAGCATCTGAAAAAACCCTTTCATGTTAGCCATCAATTTGGGAGTGATAGGCCATGCTGAATATTAATTTATTACTCAAATAATGCCAAATTATTATCTAGAATTTAGAGGTGAACCATGGATTACAATCAGAGATAATCGAAATTTGAATGCCATGAAGACTCACTAAGTCATTCACATATATCATGGAATGTTATTAATGTGATAAAACATTCAAAATACTGATAAAATTAACAGTATTGGTGATTAAATCCACCAAAACCCAAATAGAATTGTTTCCGTTATATGTTTTCAAAAGACCATTGACACAGTCTATAGTGACATTCTCCCATTTATACAAGGGTATGGTAAATGGTTGTATCATCCATGTACACTTATATCACTCTACTTTAACTTGATGGTAGACCAAACAAGTTGATATTTACTCAACAATCTCTTTCATCAAGTTTTCCAACAACAAGAACTCTCAAATATAAAAATACATCTTGGTACTTACAAGATAGATATAGAAAGAAGATCTATGTGAATTATCTAGTAGCACATTATTTATACGAGGTGATGAATGCATACAAAACCTTATTCAAAATTGATTCACCACATAATCATCGATGTAGAACTCATGTTTATTACCTTCCTTTTTCTCATTAATTTTTTTTTGTAGATAAATGTCATCCATTTGTGCCTCATTGATCTTCAATCAGATAGATGGGTGGGAAGTCATTTGAGAAAGTTTGGATGTAATGTAACATCCCAGGTAAATAAAGAATATGAAATGTTAATATTAATTACAATTTGTGAATTAAATATTAATTTTAATTTAATGGCACTTCTATATTCAATGGCATACCCAACTAGCAACAACAGGTTTTTTCGAAATCTTATGTTGCACACAAGGCTGAGATGTACTGAAAATAAAAATAAAAATAATATATTATTATTATTTTACATAGTAGTTAACTACAATATATTTTATTGGACTGAATTAATAGAACTAACCATATTATTATTAATCATTTTTTTAATTTTTTTTACATTTATCCAATAAAATTTAGTGGTCTAAAAAGAGAAAGAATCTATTTTAAAGTATAAATACTCTAATATTTGTAAAAGGTAGTTTTACTAACTTTTGATGGGGAACCATTTTTAAATCTATTTTTTCACTTTTATATGTCTTATTTGACAAAAATAAAATTATTCCTTATAATCGAGATATCAAAATTTACTATAGGTAAATTTTTCGTATTTTTCTGATATAGTTCATTTTTAATGAATAGTGAAAAATACTACATTTTAAGCCAAAACCGTCTTTTCATATAATTTGTTTATGTGATTTTATTGTCATTTTAGTTGGGTTTAATGTTTAATTATATTGAATTATTATTGTTTAATAAAACATTGGTCATTTTAAGTAATTACACTTTGAAATTGGACATAAACACATGTCAATCTTTTGGTAGTTTTTACTTCAAATAATCATGCATTCTTGTTTTGACAATGAGAATTAATTTTAAATTAATTAATGAATCTTATGTGTTTTGAATTTATAAAAATGGATTCTTTATTTCTAAATTATTAGTTCAAATTGTTTAATTCAGAAATGTTTTTTATACATTATGAATAGTAACATAAATAAATATTTTATTTACCATGGTTAAGGGTAAATCTGGTAAATAAGGGTAAAAATAATTTTATAATAATACTAAATTTCCCTAACACATTTCATAACCAAATATAATTATTTAATTTTATTAATGTGATAATAAAATTAAAAAATGTTTAGATAAATAAGGTAAATTAAATATAATGGTATGAAGTTATTACCTATGATATGTCTCGATATGATCGTTTTCGTGGATAAATTTCACGATGACCATTTATTGTTATTATTATTAATATAATAGAAAAATTATATTTATTTAACCTTAATAATATATATATAATATTCATTAAATCCACTTCTATAACCACCCATGTATAGATTTGATGAAAAAAATACATTATTCAAGTAGTTGGTAATCAACACATAACATGTGCGATATTTTCAATTTGAAATAGATTGAAATGAAGGTGGATAATGGTTATTCTATCAATACATTAATATTTAAGTATACTAATGAATCTGATTTTTTTATATTATGAGATTTATAATATATCATTATAATGTGGAATAAGAAAAAACCCAAAAGAGCATGGTTAAAACAATTACCTCCTCCTTAGATATCCTCTATTGGATCAATCCTTGATCCTTATTATATTGGTGTTTTGGTGGGACATAACTTTATAATATGGTAATTCATATTTTTTAAGTATTCTAATAGGTATTATTTGTGGTATGGGGCTCTTGATGGGTAGATAATTGAGGTGGGGAATATCTCTTCTTTTAATTTAGAAGGGTGAAAATTTTGAAAATACCCTTAATAAAAAAATTTTGTTTCTTAAGAGAGTGGAACCAAAATAGAAACAATTAGAATATTGGATATGTCAGTTCAATAATAAATTCAAATAATCCATATAGGATATGTTTTTATACTACAATCCTTTTTTCTTAGATTTACCCCTATTTAAACTCTCTTAACATATATTTTGGGAACAAAAATTTACCATGATATCTTGTTTTTATGAAAATAAATAAATGTTCCCTATTAAGTAATTTTAATATTATAGTTTACAATTTTATAATCATTTTATAAGATAAATTTTTTATATTTGGTAAAATTAACCTTAATAAATGTTTTCTTAATGCATTAAAAACTTTTTTAATAAAAATTTTATTTTTTGCATAAATATAAGTTTTCATCAAAATCATCAATAATATTGATTCAAATGATATATTTTTGTTTATGAATAAACTAGGTGTCTTTTTTCATTCATAGAAATGGGAAACCCAGTCGATCTTCTTGGAAACATACATAAAAAAGAACAAAAAATAGTGTTTTTATTTATTTTAAATATATTTTAGGATCAAATTTGTTTAACATAGATGTATAAATTCAAGATTATATTTTAAAATGAATTATTTCAATTTATTTGATAATTTTATTATTTATAAATTTTATTAATAAATTTTAATTATGTCTTATATTAGGATGTCAACATATATGTGACAAGATTTGTTAAAACTCTATTATTTAACATTCATCCAAAAAATAATCTTTTTTTTAAATTTTAATAAATTCACCCTATGATAATTCTGACATGATAATGTAAAAAAATTCATTTATGATATTTAAAAAAATTATCTTTTATATAAATATGTAAAATAGATTGTAAAATTAATTTTTTAGGAAATTGTGTTTTTTAAACATTAATTTATTATATCCTTAGTTCATATAAATTACCAATGAGTGTTAATTTATTTTTCTTCACATTTAATATTCATAATGTGTTAATGTTGAACATGATTTATGACAAATTATTTATATATCAATTCATTTTAGTTCACTATTGTGTGTGTTATAAGTTATTTAAAAAATATTTAGTTAAAGTATTAAAAACTAAAATAACCTGGTGCTGTATTTGGGAAATTATGAATCTAATATGATTCTTTCCAAAATTTACATTATAAGATATTATAAGAGTTATAAGAATATTCATGGGAGGATAAAACATTGATACAATTTTTTTCATCTAATATATGACTTCTAATTCATGGTGGTTTGCTAAGACACAATTTTAAACTTTTTTCTGTAAAGGTTGTGCATCCACATGCATGAAATATCATCTTAATCATGTATTTTTTCCTCAAATACATTATAAGTTGAAATGTTGGGGTACTATATATTTTCAATTCATCTATTGATAATGGAGACTCCCAATATATTGATTCATGGTTCTAAAAAAGGGAGTGGATACAGCCAATGGTAGATAACATTAAACTTTCCCCAATGGCCTAAATTATATCCATGTATACCCATAATAAAAAATAAAATAAGAATATTTGTTTTCCATTTATACGATTAAGGTAAAACTCCTGGTTTTTGAAGTTGTCAAATCATCTGAGTTCTATTTGGCAATAAGTTAAAGCAATAAACGACTCTCCTTTCATATGATGGTTAGAAAAATGATTCTATATATAAATTTATGACAATGAAAGAGAATAATGATTTATAATAGATGCATATACACATTGACCCAAATCATTTTTATCATCATACATATTTTAGTGACCATATTTATCAATCAAAACAGGCAGGACTATTTAACCTATTGGAAATGAATCCCCTTATAAGATGAAAATCATAGGGTTTAGGAATATTTTATATGGTTATTCTAATTTTAGTTCCATTAGATGATCCCAATGATTTAGAAGAAGGATATCATTTAGCCAGAATGTAAAGATACTATATCATACTAGATCTTAAAAAGTGTATTCATCTTATACTTATAACAATAGAGAATATTACAAGGAATAAGAATAATATCCTTGAGATTCCCATCTATAATATATGGAAATTTTCCTTCAAAACCACACATACATTTTAGTATAAGAATCTAGGTATAGAGGAAGATTCATAACCAACAATTATTATTTCATCAATGGTCCCTAAAGAATAGGGCATCATATCTCCTTCCTCAAACTGAACCATGATGCCTTTTCCTTGATTTACATTGCAATACCTAGGTGAAATATCATTTGGGATAACCATCATATAATATTTTAATGTGACAACTAGGTCTCCAAGAAGGTTTATCAAAGGATGCATCCAATCCATTATGTTAATGTAGATGGAGATGTTGAAATATTTATCAAATCCAACTGCATATAAGTATTTCCATACCTAAAATGACCCACCAATATTTTAATGATAATGAAAATTGTTGATAAAATATAGGTTTTCAAGATCTTTAATGATCGCAACTGACACTACCCAAAGTTTGATTTCCCAATCCAAATTACAAAATTGATTATCAAGGAGATTTCTGGTCTAAATACCTTCCCCATCATGGATTGGTATTCAGGTTACAACTAGACATAGACAGACCATAATGATGAGGTTTCCACAAACATCATAACACCCTAAGGGATATACTTTAATGAGGTGATACCCTTTTTATCAAAGAATAGTATTTTTACATATCAAAATTTGATGAATCGTGCCTTTAAAATTCTATTTTGAAATATTTTATAGTTTTATGTTGATGATTATGTCTTCCAGTATAAATAACACTATGATCACCATAATTATCTTAATATAGTGTTCAACAAAATTAAATAATTCAATATAAGGATAAACAATGTAAAATTTTATTTTAGGGGAACATAATGGAAATTTGACCTATTCATGGAATTCCATCATGGTATTGAAGTAGAACTTGAGAATAATAGATAAATAAAAGATATTACATCCCATTCGAACATAAATGAGCAGTGGGGACTCTAGGGGTATATTTTATATATCATACGATTTATTATAATTCTCATAGGAAATTATTTCCAATAAAAATTGATGAATAGGGGAGTTGGGTATTGAGGGGATGATGTTTTATAAGTATTTTTATGATTTCAAGTAGTAAATGTTTCACCAACAGTTGTTGATTCAATCTATAGATAGAAAAATCTCATTTTCTATGTCAAAACCCTAGAGTGATGTATCAATTATATCTTATATAAAAATTTTGATTCATGTATTGATAATGACCTCTATTTTATCAGTGGGATTTCAATATGTGATATCAAAAAGTGATTCCTAGAAATAATATTAACACTACATAAATTATGGAATTACTTTCAACATAATAAGTTAAATATTATCCCTCTTATAGACCCCATCAAATATATCATCGTATTTACAATTTTAATTGGGAATATAGAATTATTTGAGGTCATTTTGTGGCAGTTTGACATCTAATTCATGTATTCAAATATGACTCAACGACACGTGTTAACTGATTTCTTCAAAGCATTATCTATCACTAATAATTCTATATTAATACAAAACTCCCCAAAGAATAATTATTTTAAATCCATGTCACTCTCTAATAATGGGATATAAAATTTTATAGATCTTTTAGGATCCAATTAAGAAGGATTATGGAAATTATAATGAAAAACAAGGTCATCATAGGGATTATACTCATCTCATAAACTAAAGTAGTTTTTCCATACTCCTTACATTTATTAGAAAGATGCATCAATAATGAGGAATAATTCCTGAACCTCATTTTTGGATTTCTCATTTAGCTTGTAAAAACGGGTGGGCAATATGAACATCAAGGGTGATATAGTTTTAGTGATCACAAATATTAATAGTGAATATTCCATTATGAATGAAGAACTAGCCCCTTACTTGAATATATACAAGGGTTTATGGTTAAATCCCCTCTAAGACAACATTTCCACACATCATACATTCATGGAATTATAAACATGGCATTGGATAATGATTCCAAAAGCATAGAAGATATTGATTAAGATGAGAGAATCAATCACATCACATACTCTAGGGTGGACTTAGAGTAGCACTACCTTTTTTACATGAATATTACACCAATTTAAAGATAAATGACATAATAACATTACAAATCAAAGATATAAAGGTTTAGTGTATTGGAAAAAATATTCTTATACATAACATTTACATAATGAAACATAAAAACTATCTAATTCCTTCTTCTCGATCTTCGTAGTGGACATTGTGTTTTCCTTAGTACAAGTAATCACGTGATGATATACATCAATGAATGTGGTGAGAGAAAATTTGAGTAATAGTATGAATAAAGGACATGATTAAATATAACATAGGTTATTATAAAAATCATCATTATTATAATTTATGAATAGGATTATTATTATCAACAGAAGGAAATCAATGGATTAAGATATTAAATGCGACAATGAATAAAAATAAATCATCATGCATTATGTTTAAAATACCACTCATTGTTGTGAGCAATGCAAGCATCACGTTTGTGCATAAATACTATTAAAAATAATAATATCATCATATTAAACAAAGATATCACCATGTTCAGACATATTTCATGTTATCTAATGAGATACATCAAATAACCCAATGCATTGGAAGTCCATGCAATTTTGCGACCATATATCACATTATTGAATTACATAATCATGCATGATAAATAGAATGTCTTACAATCATAGTCATAAAATAATCCATGGAATGTAATGGGATTATAAAGAATTTGATAAATCATGCAATCATGAATTGATTTGTGGAACACATTATAAACGTGGGCTTTATTTTGTGGAAGTGAAAACTAATGTGACACCACTCTTTTGTGACCAAGGGACTCAAATGGGATGATTTGCCTTGGGGTAATCATATCTTTATATCCAAAGCACATCGCTCTCTTCCATGGTGTCATTGAAAAAAAATTGTCTCCAACATCAGAATTTGAGTCCCTTTGGTGGTTGCCAGCATATCCCTTTTGCTGACATTGAGAAAATTTTATATGTTTTTGGATAGATTTAACCTTCTATGTTATCTCTTACACAAGATCAAGTACATGTATCATTAGTTCACCACTAACATCCCAAAAATTTGTAGTTCTACATCACTTCCCATATAGAGATTCATATGGATCAATTTACATACTTTGAGAGGAAGATAATGTTGTATGAGAACTCAACCAATGGAGGATTCTGAAATCATCCTCCATTGAATACTATTGATCATGATTTGAAACTTTATTCTAGCATTTGAATAATCCTTTAAGATTATCCATTTATTTGGGAGTGATATTCCTTGCTGAAAATTAATTTAGTACTCATATAATGTCAAATTATTATCTAGAATTTAGAAGTGAACCATGGATTACAATCTGAGATAATCAGAATTTGAACCCCATGAAGCATCACTAAGACATTCACATATATTTTGGAACGTTATTCAAGTGATAAAACATTCAGAATACTGATAAAATTAACTATATTGGTGATTTAATCCACCACAACCCAAATAGAATTTTTTTTCTTTAGATTTTTTTAAAAGACGAGTGACACAGTCCATAGTGAAATTCTCCCATTTATACAAGGGTATAGTAAATGGTAGTATCATTCATGTAGACTTATATCACTATACATTAACTTGATGGAATACCAAACATGTTGATATTTAATCAAAAATATCTTTCATCATTTTTTCCCACAATAAGAACTCTCAAATACCACAATACATCTTGGTACTTACAATATAGATAGAGAAAGAAGATCTATGTGAATTATCTAGTAGCACATTCTTTATATCAGGTGATTAATGCATACAAAACCTTATTCAAAATCAAATCACCACATCATCATCAATTTGGAACTCATGTTTATTACCTTCCTTTATCTCATTAACATTGTTTTGTAGATCAATGTCATTCATTTTTTCCTCCTTGATCTTCAATCAGATAGATGGGTGGGAAGTCATTTGAGAAAGTTTGGATGTATTATAATATCCTAGGTAAATAGAGAATATGAAATTTTCATATTAATTAATATTTGATAATTAAATATTAATTTTAATTTAAAGGCACGGCTATATTCGATGGCGTACCCAACTAGCAACAATGGGGTTTTCCGAAATCTTATGTTGCACACAAGGCTGAGACTTACTGAAAATAATTATAATAATAATATAATATTATTATTTTAAATATTAGTTCATTCCATTCCATTGTATATGAGGGAATTAATATAACTCACCATATTATGATTAAGCATGTTTCTTAAATGTTTTTACATTTATCCAACAAAATTTAGTGGCCTAAAATGAGAATGAATCTAATTTTAAGCATAAATACTCTTTTTTTAATAGGTTGTTTTACTAAATTTTGATGGAGAACCCTTTTTCAATCTAGTTCTTCACTTTTATATTTCCTATTTGAAAAAATAAATTTTTTTCTTATAACCGAGATATCAAAATTTACAATCGGTAAATTTTTGGTATTTTTCTGATATAGGTCATTTTTAATGAATAGGGAAAAATACTACATTTTAAGCCAAAACTGTCTTTTAATCTAATTTATATATGTGATTAGATTTTCATTTTAGTTGGGTTTAAAGTGTAATTATATTAAATTTTTATAGTTTAATAAAATTATGTTCATTTTAAGTAATTACACTTTGAAATTGGACATAAACACATGTCAATCTTTCGGTAGTTTTTACTTCAAAAAAACATGCATTCTTGTTTTGACAACGGAAATTAATTTTAAATTAATTTATGAATCTTATGTGTTTTGAGTTTTGAAAAATGGATTCCATATTTCTAAATTTTTGGTTCAAATTTTTTAAATATGAAAAGTTTTTATACATTATTAATAGTAACTTCAGTAAATATTTTATTTACCATGGTTAAGGGTAAATCTGGTAAATAAGGGTAAAATTAATTTTTCAATAATATTAAATTACCCTAACACATGTCATAACCATATATAATGATTTAATTGTATTTAATGTGATAAAAAAAATTAAAAAATAGTTAGATAAATAAGGTAAATGAAATATAATGGTATGAAGTTATTACCTGTGATATGTCTTGATATGATCGTTTTCATGGATAAATTTCATGATGAGAAATTATTGTTATTATTATTAATATAATAGAAAAATTATATTTATTTAAACATAATAATATATATATATATAATATTCATTAAATCCATTTTTATAACCATCCATGTATGGATTTGATGAAAAAAATACATTATTCAAGTAGTTGGTAATCAACACATAACATGTGCGATATTTTTAATTTGCAATAGATTGAAAGGAAGGTGGATAATGGTTATTATATCAATATATTAATATTTAAGTATAATAATGACACTTATGTTTTTATATTATGATATTTATAATATATCTTTATTATGTGGAAGAAGAAAGAAACTAAAAAGAGCATGGTTAAAACAATTACCTCTTCCTTGGATATCCTCCGTTGGATCAATCCTTGATCCTTATTATATTGGTGTTTTGGTGATCCATAACTTGTATGATATGGTAATTCATATTTTTTTATGTATTCTATTAGGTATTTTTTGTGGTATTGGGCTCTTGATGGGTAGATATGTGAGGTGGGGACTATCTCTTCTTTTAATTTAGTACTGTGAAAATTTTGAAAATACCCTTAATAAAAACAAAATGTCGTTTCCTAAGAGAGTGGAACCAAAATAGAAACATTTAAAATATTGGATAGTTCGGTTCAATAATCAACTCAAATAATCCATATAGGGTATTTTTTTATACTACAAGACTTTTCTCTTATATTTTCCCCCTTTTAAACTCTCTTAACATTTATTTTGGGAACAAACATTTACCATGATAACTTGTTTTTATGAAAAAAATAAATGTTCCCTATTAAGTAATTTTAAAATTATAGTTTACAATCTTATAATCATTTTAGAAGATAAACTTTGTATATTTGGTAAAATTAACATTAATTAATGTGTTTTTAATGCATTAAAAACTCTTTTAATAAAATTTTATTTTATGCATAAATATAAGTTTTCCTCAAAATAATCATTAATATTGATTCAAATGATATTTATTTATTTATGACTAAACTGGGTGTCTTGTTTTCATTCATAGAAATATGAAACCAAATGGATCATTTTGGAAAGATACATAAACAAAAGAACAAAAAATAGGTTTTTTTAATTTTAAATATATTTAGGATCAATTTTGTTGAACATAGATGTATAAATTCAAGATGATATTTTAAAATGAATTATCTCAATTTATTTGATAAATTTTTTATTTATAAATCTTTTTAATAAATTTTAATTAATTTATATATTAGGATTTCAACATAGATGTGAAAATATTTCTTAAAACTGTATTATTTAACATTCATACAAAAAACAATCTTTTTTTAAAATTTTATTAAATTCTCCCTAAGATAATTTTGAAAAGATAATGTAAAAAAAATAAATTTCATTTATGATATATAAAAACAATTAGTAATTTATCTTTTATATAAATATGTAAAATAGATTGTAAAACTAATTTTATAGGAAATTGTGTTTTTTAAACATTTATTTATTTTATCTTTACTTCATATAAATTACCAATGAGTGTTAATTTATTTTTCTTCACATTTAATATTCATAATCTCTTAATGTTGAACATGAAATGTGACAAATTATTTATTTGTCAATTCATTTTAGTACACTATTGTATATGTTATAAGTTATTTAAAAAAAAATTAGTTAAAGTAATACAAACTAAAATTACATGGTGTTATATTTGGGCTATTTTGAATCCAATATGATTCCTTCCAAAATTACGATTCTTTGATATTATAATAGTTATAAGAATATTCTTGGGAGGGAAAAACATTGATACAAATTTTTTTCATTTAATATATTTACTTATAATTCATGGTGGTTCGCTAAGACACAATGTCAAACATTTTTCTGGGAAGGTTGTGCATCCACATGCATGAAATATCACCTTAATCATGTTGTTTGTTCCTCAAATACATTATAATTTGAAATGTTGGGGTACTATATATTGACAATTACTCTATTGAAAGTGGTGAATCCCAATATATTGATGCATGGTTCTAAAAAAGGGTGTGGATGCAGCCAATGGTAGATAACATTATACTTTCCCCAATGGCCTAAATGTAATTACTGTCTAAACATAATGAAAAATAAATTAAGGATATTTATTTTCCATTAATAAGATTGTGGTAAAAATCCTGGTTTCTGAAGTCGTCAAATCATCTGAGTTCTATTTGACAATACGTTAAAGCAATCAACTACTCTCCTTTCATATTATGGTTAGAAAAATGATTCTATGTATAAATTTCTGACAAATAAAGAGAATAATGATATATAATCGATGCATATAAACTTTGATCCAAATCATTTTTATCATCATACATATTTTAGTGACAATCTTTATCAATCAAAACGGGAAAGACTGTTTTACCAAGTGTAAATGAATCTCTTTATAAGATGAAAATCATTGGATTTAGGAATATTTCATATGGTTATTATAATTTTAGTTCCATTGGATGATCCCAGATATTTATAACAAGTGTATATCCTTATTCAAACTAAACCATGATGCCCTTTCCTTGATTAACATTGAAATACCTAGGTGAAGCTCATTTGGGATAACCATCGTCTAAGATTTAAATGTGACAACTAGGTCTCTAAGAAGGTTTATCAAATGATGCATCCAATCCATTATGTTAATGTAGTAGGATATGTTGAAATATTTTCCAAATACAACTCCATCTAGGTATTTCAATACCTAAAATGACCCACCAATATTTCACTAATAATGAAAATGATTGATAAAGTATAGGTTTTCAAGATCTTTAATGATCTCAACTGACACTACCCAATGGTTTATTTCCCAATCCAAATTACTGAATTGATTATCGACGAGATTTCTGGTCTATATATCTTCACTTTCATGGATTGGTATTCAGGTTACAACTAGACATTGATGGACCCTATTGATTAGGTTTCCACAAACTTCATGACACCCTAAGGGATATACTATAATGAGGTGATACCCTTTTTCTCAAAGAATAGTATTTGTACATATCAAAATTAAATGAACCGTGCCTTTAAAATCCTATTTTGAAATATTTTATTGTTTTAGGTTGATGATTATGTGTTCCAGTATAAATAACACTGTGATCACCATAATTATCTTGATATAGTGTTCAAAAAAATGAAATAAGTAATTATAAAGATTAATAATGTAAAATTTTATTTTAGGGGAATATAATGAAAATTTCACCTATTCATGGAATTCCATAATGGTATTGAAGTAGATCTTGAGAATAATAGATAAATCAATGATATTACAACCCATTAAAACATATAGTAGCAAATGGGACTCTAGTATGATATTTTATATATCATATGATTTATTTTAATTCTCACAAAAAAATGATTTCCAAATAAATTTATTAATAGGGGAGTTGGGAATTGATGGGATGATGTTTTTTTAAGTATTTTTATGATTTCAGGTAGTAATTTTTTCACCCAAAGTTGTTGATTCAATCTATAGTTAGAAAACACTCATTTTCTATGTTAAAACCCTAGAGTGATCTATCCATTATATCTTATCTTAAAATTGTGATTCATGTATCGATAATGACCTCTATTTTATTAGTGGGATTTGAATATGTGATATCAAAAAGTGATTCCTAGCAATAATATTAACACTACATAAATTAAGGAACTAATTTCAACATCATAAGTTAAATATTATCCCTCCTATGGACCTGATCCAATATATCATCATATACACAATGTTAATTGGGAATCTAGAATTATTTGAAGTCATTTTATGGCAGTTTGACATCCAATTCATGTCTTCAAATATGGCTAAAGGACACATGTTATCTGAGTTTCTCAAAGCCTTACCTACCCCAAATAATTCATATATTAATACAAAACTCCCCAAAGAATAATTATTTTAAATCCATGACACTATATAATAATGGGATATATAATTTTATGGATCTTTTATTTTCCATTTAAGAAGGATTATGGAAATAATAATGAAAAACTAGGCCATCATAGGGATTGTACTCATCCCATAAACTAAATTTGTTATTCCATACTCCATAAATTTATTAGAAGGATTCATCAATAATGAAAAATAATTCATGAACCTCATTTTTGGATTTTTCGTTTTTCTTGTAAAAACTGGTGGACAGTTTGAACATCAAGGGTGATATAATTTTAGTGATCACAAATGTTAATAGTGAATATTCCATTAAGAATAAAGAAATGTCCCCTTACATGAATATATACAATGGTGTATGGTTAAATCCCCTATAAAACAACATTTCCACACATCATACATTCCTAGAATTATAAATATGGCATTGGATAATGATTCCAAAAGCATAGAAGATATTGATTAAGATGAGAGAATCAATCACATCACATAATCTAGGGTGGTCTTATAGTAGCACAAACTTTTTTACATGAATATTACATAAATTTAAAGATAAATTACATAATAACATTATAAATCCAAGATCAAAAGGATTAGTGTCTTGGAAAAATTGTCTCATACATAACATTTACATAATGAAACTTAATAATTATTTAATTCCTTCTTCTTAATCTTCTTAGTAGATGTTCTGTTTTCCATAGTATAAGTAATCACGTGATGATATACATCAATGAATGTGGTGAGAGAAAATTTGAGTAATATGATTAATAAGGTACATGAATAAATATAACATAGGTTATTATAAACATCATCATTATTATAATTTATGAATAGGATTATTATTATCATCAAGAGGAAATCAACAGATTAAGATATTAAATGCGAAAATGAATAAAAATAAAACATCATTCCTTAGTTGTCAAATACCACTAATTTTTGTGAGTAATTCTACCATCACATTCATGCATAACAACTTTTAAACATAATAATATCATAATATTAAACCAATATAACACCATGTTCAGAAATATTTCATGTTATCTCATGAGATACATCACATAACCCAATGCATTGGAAGTCCATACTGTTTTGGGACCATCTGTCTCATTATTGAATTACATAATCATGCATGCTACATAAAATTTCTAACAATCATAGTCATAAAATAATCCATGTAATGTAATGGGTTTAAAAAAAAATTGATAAATCAAGCAATCATGAATAGATATGTGGAACACATTTTAAACATGGGATTTATTTTTTGGAAGTGAAAACTAATAGGCCACCACTCCTTTGTGACCAAGGGACTCAAATGGGATGAATTGCCTTAGGGTAATCATCTATTTATATCTAAACCAACCAGCTCTCTTCCATGGTGAAATTGAAAGAAAATATTTGTCTCCAACATCAGAATTTGAGTCCCTTTGACAGTTGTTAGCATATCCCTTTTTGCTGACTTTGAGAAACTTTTATATGTTGTTGGATGGATTTAACCTTCTATGTTATCACTTATAAAAGATCAAGTACAAGTAGCATTATTTCACCAACCACATCGCGAAAATTTGTAGTTCTACATCACTTCCCATATAAAGATTCACATGAATCCATTTACATACTTTGAGACGAAGCTAATGTTTTATGAGAACTCAACCAATGGAGGATTCTGATATCATAATATTTTTAATACTATTGATCATGCTTTGAAAATGTATTCGATCATATGAATAATACTTTCATATTAGACATCAATTTGGGAGTGATAGGCCATGCTGAAAATTAATATAGTACCCAAATAATGTCAAAGTATTATCTATAATTTAGAAGTTAATCGTGGATTACAATCAAAGATAATCGAAATTTGAACCCCATGAAACATCACTAATCCATTCACATATATCATGGAATGTTATTAAAGTGATAAAACATTAAAAATACTGATAAAATTAACAGTATTGGTGAGTTAATCCACCAAAACCCAAATATAATTGTTTCCTTTAGATGCTTTCAAAAGACCAGTGACATAGTCCATAGTGACATTCTCCCATTTATACAAGGGTATAGTAAATGGTTGTATCATCCATATAGACTTATATCACTTTACTTTAACTTGATGGATTACAAAACACATTGATATGTACTCAACAATCTCTTTCATCGTGTTTTCCCACAAAAAGAACTCTCAAATATCACAATACATCTTGGTACTTACAAGATAGATAGAGAAAGAAGATTTATGTGAATTATCTAGTAGCACATTGTTTATATCAGGTGATGAATGCATACAAAAACTTATTCAAAATTAAATCACCACATCATCATCTATGTGGAACTCATGTTTTTTACCTTCCTTTATCTCATTATCATTTTGTTTGTAGATCAATTTCATCCATTTGTGCCTCCTTGATCTTCAATCAAATAGATTGGTGGGAAGTCATTTGAGAATGTTTGGATGTATTGTAATACCCCAGGTAAATAAAGAATAAGAAATTTTAATATTAATTAATATTTGGGAATTAAATATTAATTTGAATTTAAAGGCGTTTCTATATTAGATGGCCTACCCGACTCGCAACAATGGGTTTTTCTTAAATCTTATGTTGCACACAAGGCTGAGACGTATAAATAATAATAATAATAATATAATATTATTATTTTAAATCGTAGTTAACTCTAATCCAATATATAGGAGGGAATTAATATAACTCTCTATTTTATGATTAAGCATGTTTTTAAATGTTTTTACATTTATCAAATAAAATTTAGTGGCCTAAAATGAGAATGAATCGAATTTTATGCATAAATACTCTAATATTTTTAAAAGGTAGTTTTACTAAATTTTGATGGAGATCCCTTTTAAACCTAGTTTTTTAGTTTAATATGTCATATTTGACAAAAAAAATTCTTACTTATAATCAAGATATCAAAATTTACAATCGGTAAATTTTTGGTATTTTTCTAGTATAGTTCATTTTTAATGAATAGTGGAAAGTACTACATTTTAAGCCCAAACTGTCTTTTCATCTAATTTAATTATGTGATTAGATTGTCATTTTTTTTGGATTCAAAGTGTAATAATATTAATCTTTTATATTTTAATAAAATTTAGGTAATTTTAAGTAATTACATATTGAAATTGGACATAAAGACATGTCAATCTTTTGGTAGTTTTTACTTTAAAAAAATATGCATTCTTGTTTTGACAACAGGAATTAATTTTAAATTAATTTATGAATCTTATGTGTTTTGAATTTGGAATAATGGATTCCATATTTCTAAATTAGAGGTTCAAATTTTTTAAATAAGAAACCTTTTTTATACATTATGAATAGTAACTTCAGTAAATATTTTATTTACCACGGTTAAGGGTAAATCTTGTAAATAAGGGTAAAAATAATTTGATAATAATATTCAATTACCATAAGACATGTCCTAACCATATATGATGATATATTTCCGACCATGGTCATCCCTGGGTGGATTTTAGGACCCCAATGGAGCTATATGTGTGTGAAAATGAAATTTAATTACTTTTAATTTAAAGTAAAGGAAAATATAACACAATCATATGCCTTTAAATAAAAATATTTTTATATGGCATTATATAAGTGATATATTCAACTATAAATATTAATTATAAATATAAAATTATTTTATACGTCATTGTATTTTATTTATAATATTTAGAAATCAAATAAATAAATATATTTATGACACAATAGTGATGTAGTGATGAACTTATTAATGAATGTTTTAAATAAATGAGATTATAAAAATTAAAGTAAGTTTATTTTGAAACATTTTAATCCATAAACATATTTTATGGATGTTTATGACTTTTTATATTTATATTAATGATTTTTTACAAATAGTCAAGTTTTTATGTGTTTTTAAAAAGGTATGATATGAATTGTATAAAAATTGACATTAATGAGTTTTTAAATCCATTAATATTTTATTAAATGCTATAATTGTATTAAAAATATAATATTCATTATTCTGACATATATGATGTTACAAATGTCATTAAGGATCCATTTGGCGTCTCTTTCCATTTTATCATAACTAGGGTAACTATATATTATTAAAATATATAAAGTCATGGTAAAAGTTAAATAAGTAAATAAGGGTTAACGTTAAATGATAAGGTTACATTTTGTGCCCGAAACATGTCTAAAACCCATTGGATTAGAGGATTTAGACACATCCCCTTATGATATTTTCAATATATCATTTTTTTGTTGTTGTAATTTGAAAATGAATTTATTATACAACAATACTTTCAAACTTTCTTAAATTGTCCCTCCTCCCTCTTATAAAAGGACACCCCATCAAACCCTTACTCACACCTATCTTGCCTCATTAGATCATCCAAAATCTACCGAAATAAGCTCCAAACATCCCTAAATTCCATCTATAATACTTTTCCATGGCATTAGGATATTCATGAAGTCCCTTTGGCTCAAATCAAGCGAACTTACCTGATTTGAGGAAAAGTGTTCTCTCAAGTTCTTTTCAATTATGTTTTCCTTCTCCACTCACGATGAAATTCTTATTATTTGTTTTCATAACAAAACTAGTAATCTCATTATAATAGGTTGTTTTTAAGAGTATTATTCAAACTACACTTACACACACCTCTGTCTAATGGGTATAAAATATACTATTTCTGTGCACGGTTAACTACTATATCATAAAACAATAATTGGTCAATGTTCTTTTACCACCTCTTTTGGTGGCCATTATAATAGAACTTTAATTATATACAATATATATGATATTTATATTTTCTCTATTATAGTTCTATTCTCATTGAAATTTTGATATTTTAAATCTCTTATGTGTGATGATTATATAATGGTAATTGGACATTTGAAAGGTGGTTATGTGATAAACAAAATGACGAGTGGCTCTGTGATAAACCACGGATGGGTGGTTACGTTATAACCACTAATGCATTGGTTATGAAAGTTGGATGTATGGATATTTCATTTTTAATAATTATTTTTGGATTTCAACCATTTGTTTATTCAATTTGTGTTTGGTTATGTCCCATGTTTTCCTTTTGTATGTTATGTTTTCTTCCTAGGGGTTTTATGGTGAAATTTTATTTATAATGGGTATGAAAAGAGCTTTTATTTAGTGATTAGTATTTAATACTTCATAAATGTGAAAATTATTTCATATGATAATATATTCATGTTTTACATTTTTTTTGTAAATAACATACAATTTTAATTATTTTTGAATCCCTTACTGAGCTTTTTATGCTCAACCCAAGTTTTTGAAATGTTTTTCATAGGACATGAAGTGGAATAGGGTAGAGTATTGGATTAAAGATAAGTCACGTTGTTTAAAACATGGAACAAAACTTGTTTCTTTTCTTTCAAGATTTTTTATTTTATAAAAAAATTGATATTGAGTATATTTATATACATGTAATATTCATGTTGTTATGTATATTTTATGACCTAGTTCTATAAAGCTCTAAACCTAAAAATTTCATCAATTTTAATTATTAACTTAATTCAAGACTAGGTAATATTTAAGGATGGGGCCATATAGTTGGTATCAGTGGTCAGTATAGTAAAATTTAGGAGTTAGAATTTTGTTAATAGATTATGCATAAATTATTTTTATATTATGGTCAAATTGAAATGATATATAATTTGAAGAATACCATGTTACTTAAGCTAAGATCATTCTGATCAGAATGGGTTTCTGTAGAGGAAACATGGAAACTATGTTGAGGAGGCATACATAGGAGAATAACCGTCCAAATCAGCATCCTGAGATGGTTATAATCAGAGCTAGATTGTTTTTTTTTTGCAGAGATGGATTAGTTGAATCAAGAGATAAATATTTGTTATATACATGCACGAGATCAACCATTTCAACCATAGATGTGTATGTATATTGTGGAGAATTTCAGGAGGCACCATACCCTATCATTAAGAGGATCATCTGACCATGTTCAAGATGATGGGTGAATGAAATCACTAGAAAAGATTTTTGATCTCATGTGTTGTACAGATAACTTTAAAGTTAGTCTTGTTGTTTTTTTATTTGAAGGAGAAGTAGATCAGTGGTGGTCAATGGATAAAAATATCAAGGAAAGTGAGTAAATTGATGCTCTTGGGTGGGATGATTTCAAAGGTATGTTTCTTGAGAAATATTTTCCTAATGTAGTTCAATATAAGATGGAAAAATTTATTAGAATTGGGACAGGAGGATGAATTAGTGGCTGATTATGAAGAAAACGATCACTCGACTAATAAGGTATGCTCCAAATTTTATTTGAGATCATGATAGTAAGATAAATTGATTTTACACAGGACTAAAGTCACGATATCGAAGAGCCTTTCCCTCTCATGAATTCAAAATCTTTGATAAAATTGTTAGTTGTCTTGAGAATGTAAAAAAGGAGTTTTCTGATGGTCATGTGTTCCATTAGAGTAAGCCAAAAAAGTGGAAAATTAGTAGGCAAAGCAATTTTAATCCTGAAAGAAACAGAGAGGTACCAAAATTAAATTTCCATATTGTGAGAAGTGTGGTAAAAATCATCTTGGAGTTTGTCTCTCAAAATCTAGAAAATTCTACAAGTGTGGTAAGACTGGTCATATTGCTCGTAACTGTAAGAAAGATGATCAATCAGAAAATGAAAAGCCAACGACAAGATGTTTTTGTTGTAATGATTTTGGGAATTATACCAATGTGTGTCCAAATTTGATTACCTAGGGTGGAAACTAGACAGATCCAAAGTAGAAGGGTGGGGAAAAATCTTTGGATACTACTACAGTTGTTTTGGGACCATCAAATGAAGTGGTATTAAGTAATTTGTCTGTTTTTTCAGATTATGACAATGTATTGTTTGATTCAGGGTCTACACATTCTTTCATTTCTGCTAATGTATCGGATAAATTTGTAATTCCCCCTCAAGAAATGAATCCAGAATATATGGTAAAAAACATCTGGGGAATATTTTGATGAAAAAATAAATTATAAGAATCTACTTATCCTCATTTTTGGAATGAATTTACCTAAAAAAATTGTTTTTTTGCCTCTAGTACAGTTTGATGTTATTTTGGGAATGGATTGGCTTGCTATTTACCATGCTAATATTGACTACAGAGCTAATGTGGTTTATTTTCTGAAAAAATTTCAGTTTGTATACATGAATGAATCCATTTCTATGATAACATATTAGGACACTAAGAAACTGGTGAAAGATGGAAATGAATGTTATCTTGAACATATTTCTGAAAATAAAGGAACTGTTCAGATTAATGATGTGCCAGTAGTAAATGAGTATCTTGATGTTTATCCTGATGATTTTTTTAGTATTATACCTAATCGAGATGATGAATTTACTATTGACTTAGTTCTTGATTCTAATCCAATTTCAGAACCTCCTTATCTAATGGATCAGATTTTACTTTTAGAGTTAAGGAATGAATTGAAAGATTTGTTAGACAAAGGTTTCATTCAAACTAGAACAACGTTGTGGGGTGATCTTGTCATGTTTGTGAAAAAATATATGGTTGAATGAGACTTTGAATTGATTATATAGCCTTGAATAATATCACTATTAACAAAAAGTATCATTTTTCTTATATCGATGATTTTTTTTGATCAGCTCTAGGGAGATTAGTATTTTTGGAAGACAGACATGAGGTCAGGATACTACCAATTGAATGTAAAGTAAGCAGATATTTAAAATACTGTGTTTCGTATTGGATATGGACAATATGAATTTTTAGTTCTACCTTTTAGGTTTACCAATGTACCTACTATATTCACGGATCTTATGAATATAATTTTCTGTGAGTTATTTGATAAGTATATAGTTGTGTTTATTGAAGATATTTCGGTATATTACAAAAGTAAAGAAGATCACGAAAGTAATTTAAGTGTTGTCTTGAAAACCTTGAAGGAAAATAAATTGTATGGGAAATTCAGAAAGTGTGAGTTTCGGTTGCAGAAAATTTCTTTACATGGTCATATTGTTTTTAATGATGGCATACCTGTTGACCCTTCTAAAAAAAGTTTTTGAAGAGTGGAAAAGACCTATACTACTAGAAATACCACTTTTTCCAACTCTTATATCCCAACGGTTTTGATAAACCATTGGGAATGGCTATGTATACCAATGGTTTTCATAAAACCTTTGGAATTGAAGATTTTGTAATGATTTTTACCAATGGTTTACAAACCATTGTTATAGGCCTCAGTATAGGAACTTTTACCAATGGTTTATGTGAACCGTTGGTATAGGCCTCAAATTTTCCCTCCTTTTACCAATAGTTTATACAAACCGTTTGTTTAGGCCATACTATACAAACATTCCCAATGGTTTTTAAAAAACGTTGGGAAAATATTCCCTTCAATGCAGATCGGGCGTCGAGTTCCCCCTCTGCTCGATTACAGGTCGCCTTGTGCTCGATTGGTTCCCTAAATCAAATCTCTCTCTTCCCCATCCTACTAAAATTCTTCCACTAGTCGATCCATCTTCAATCAAGGAAATTTTTTCTTCTAAAAATCAAATATGAATTTGATACCTTGGTTTTATTGTTCTGCAACTATTATCATACATTGGTTTTATTGTTCTGTAACTATTTTTTTCTCTTTTGATCTAGTAGAAAGGAGAGCCCTACATACATTAATCAGGATTATGGGTGTTCATTTTGGATGTAAGATAGTATTACATCATTTTACATGATATATCCAATAGTATTATTGATTTATGTTCAATTTGATTATCATTGACAAATAATGTTGTTTAATAAGTTGTTTTTAATGGTTTTAATAACGAGTATATGGTATAAGGGTTCACATGGTGTCTAAGATAATCTAGTGTCCTAGGAATGTACACAGAGTGCAAGACTTGGATAGCCATGTAAATATACATGGCCAATCCCTTATGGTTAAAAGTATGTTTGGAAAAATGGGGTGATGAAAAAAACTCATTTAAACCTGCCTTTGTTTCATTGGTATGCCCATATGATTTATTGGTCGTACTATAGAGTGGGTAGTAATTAGCTCACCCAAAACACTTTAATCCCTCAAATCTAATACTACATGGTTAAATGAAAGAAACCATGTTCTAATGACATGCCTAACCTGGTTTATAACTCACCTCACCTAAACATAAAATTGAACACTGGTTAAATGCACGAACTCATCCTAAACATACACTATAACAATGGTTAAATGGAATAACCCATCCTCGTTAGTGAATTACATACACATACGGACAAAAAACCATCATTCATGAACATCCCTATAATGAATAGGCCTTTCACAAAAAAATATCCCTTAAATGTCATGAAATTCCAGTAGTCACTAATATAAAGTTGTTATGTTTACGGGTGGAAGCTTCATAGCTTTGGATAATATATTATTAGAACTAGAGAGTGGAACCCCATTCGGTGTTTTGAGGTCAACCCAACTCCACACATGAAAATTAATATCATTGTCCATCAATAAAACTAATGTAAATATATAAATGGGGATTCAAATCAATATCATTAATATATTCCCTTAGGAATTCTTAATCCATTAGAGTGTTCTCCCGATACATCCCTTTTTGGAATTCAAATTCAATTATCCTCATTTAAAACCACTTTGAGGAATCTATTAATTTACAATTATGTGTTGGTTATAGGACATTCTAAAATATTTATCTTCTATATGATTTGGATCTGTTTAATTAGAAATTTCAAAACCCGCCACACAAATCCAACTTCTAAAACACTAATTTTCTTTTCTAAACCCACATATTAAATTTTATAACACTCTGAAGAGTGTTATTACACAAGAAAACAATATTTTCTTCACCCTTGAAGGTTGCGAACAATATCAGAATTTCAAAAAATATGTCATCAGTTATAGCATTTCGAGTAGAGGTGTAATATTTGTGTTTGTTTGAAGAAAAAATATCCTATTTAAGGTATTTTTAATTTCAATTTCATGTTTTCAGGGTGGGGGTGGGATAGTGCAGGTGGGGTGGGGGATGGAGTGGGGTGGGGGGCTCTCCTGGTGGGGGGGGGGGGATGGGTTGTCCAGGTGTGTTCATGGTTGGCCAAGTGTCACAACCATTATTTAATAATGAGTTACTTTTTATATTTTTTTGGTATTTTATTTTTCCCTTGTATTTACTTCAGTGTTTTTAGTGAAATATTGTATTTTTACCCAAAAATATATGGTTCATTATTGGCACATAGTTCAGTGAAACTGTGACACATCCAAAGGGAAACCAGGTACCCAGGACAACATTTTTGATGTGTACGAGTCAACCCCGCCTCAATATGATGCACAGTGTCTCCGGTATCACTCTATGTGTCTCACATTTTTTTAAATGAACAACATTTTAAGTGAAAACATCAACTAACATACGTAAAACTAACCAAACATATTTAGATTATGTTGATACTTTAAGACAACAATACATTGATCATTTTCTATATGTTCGAGTCAACCCCACCTTAATCCGAGGAACGATGTGGTGGAATCCTACTCTGATCAATAGATCACACCATACATGTACCATTTAGTGTTTATAGCCTTAATAAAAATAATATTATTCTCACTAAGGTTAACAAACATACAGTTCCATTCTTCTAGACCATCACATGTTGAACATCTGATCATTTCAGTTCTGCCTGAATTTTAAATCATGTAAAGAGTTCCATAATTTACTCCTTTTGTAATGACAATGGAACCATGGTTCAGTTTCCATACCCCATTATTTAATTTAGTTTCATACCATGCATTATAAAACTTTTCATTAGATTTATGAAGAAGAAAATCACTCCTAGGTAAAATCCATTTTCAGACATTTTTCATTTTCTATAGATGTTTCTTTGGTTTGAGGATATATCATATTTTGGTGTTCATTCGTTTTCAAAAGATCTTATTGTGATCCTCAACAACATAAAAATTTCATAAATTGAGGGGTTTTATTTCAAAACATCAAGAAAGTGTTGCGAGGGAATATGCTGCCACTTTTCAAAGTCTTATGATAGGATGGTTGGGTTAAAGATGGTATTTGGGGCATGATTCAGTTTGATCAAATTTGTTTTGAATATATTATGTTTTTTCACTTTTATTCTAACTATTAAGCATGATAGGGTCACATAAATTATTTTTATCATGGAATAAAGAAGTGTCACCCATACATTAACTAGTAGTACACCATGTATGCCTATATCCCATCCTGTAAGGGGACTATTTTTTGTCAACCTCATATGCATCAAGACACACTCTGGATCAGACACATGTTCAACATGCACTTATTCAACCAAATTGTACATGATCAATATGAATATAAAAACCAATACCCAAGTATATTATGTTAATACCACTATATATTCTACCAACAAAGCCATTACCATTCACCAAATATCTGACATTAACACCCCTACCTCCTTCATCTTCCTTCATAGTGCATCAAAACTGACATTTTCTATACAAAGAACATATTTCATTTCAAATATTTAACATCTACACGACGTTTTTCCAACACATCTGAAAACGATTTATTTCACATTAGAATAAATTATATTACTATGAAATTCAGTATGTATATATAACATGTCTGTAATGAAATAGGGGGTGTCTCTGAAATTTACACTCATCAATGACAGTCACAAACTCTTTTTCATGAGTAGGGTAGTTTCACTCATGGGGTCATGAGGGATGGGACTCCTAAGAAAATAAATTCTCACCATATATTATAAAAAATACAAGTTAAATGAAAAATTCATCACGAATCATTATATATCAAAATCTAGGATCAGATAAAATTGTGATTTAGGATAATTTCAAAATCTTTTTCAACTCTAATAATTATTTCTCAGACTACTCTATCTATTCGAATTTGATGGGGAGGTGGGGGGGGGGGGTTGTGCTTATTGGGGGGTTGTGCAGGGGTGAGATGGATAACTTCTTGAACAGTGGTTCTCATATGAAGATTGAAATAGGGGTAAATAATGTTTGAGTTATTGAAACTATTATTAAACACTACTGGAAGATTGTTGTTATATGATCATTAAAATAGGGAATTGTAGTACATGACATGGTTGTAAGAGTTTGATGGTTATATGTGTTTTTATTTGTTCTATTGCATGTGTTTTTATGCTGTTTTATGTCCGTTTGTATGTGTTTTTTGTGATATTTTTATGTAGGTGTATACTGAAGGTGCTATTGGAGGGGCTACTGTGCAATAGTTATGGAAATTCACAATTACAGTAGTTTTAAACCATTGGTATACTTTGATGAAACACATTTGGATTATGTTGATAATTTAGGAAAACGATCCTTGGGTCATTTGTGACATGTACGAGTCAACACCACCTCAATCTAGGTCACAGTGTGGCCAGTACCAATCTAAGTGCTTCTCTTTTGTATAACATGGACATCATTTTAAGTGAAAACAACAAATGGAATATGAAAAAATGACCAAACACATTTATATTGTGTTGATACTTTAGGAAAATGATACATGAATCATATGTGACGTGTTTGAGTCAACCCTGCCACAATCCGAGGCATGGTGTGGCCAGTATCACTCAAAGTGCCTCTCTTTTGTTTAAAATGGTCACCCTTTTATGTAAAACAACTAGCATACAGAAAACCTACTAAAAGTATTCGGATTGAGTTGATACATTAACACAACGATCCATGGGTCATTTATGACATGTAGGAGTCAACCTCGCATCAATTTGATGTGTGGTGTGGTCGGTTCCACTCAAAGTGTCTCACCTTTATTTGAAATGCACTTCATTTTTAGGGAAAAACACAACTGGCATATCAAAACCCATCGAAATGCTTTCAGATTCTGTTATTAATTTAGAAAAATGATCAAAGGGACATTTGTGACGTGTATGAGTCAACCCCGGATCAATCTGAGGAACAGTGTGGCCAGTACCACTCTATATGTCTCTCTTTTTTTTAAATTGGGCATCATTTTAGGTGAAAAAAACAACTGACAGATGAAAAACTGACCAAACAGATTCATACTGTGTTGAAACTTTAGGAAAATGATCTATGAGTCATATGTGACGTGTACGAGTTAACCTCATCTCAATATGTGGCATGGTGTGGCCGGTATCACTCTAAGTGTCTCTCTTTTATTTAAAATGGAAATCATTTTAAGTAAAACCAACTGGCATACAGTAAGCTGAAAAAACGTATTCAGATTCTATTGATACTTTATTAAAACAATACAAGGGTCATTTTTGATGTGTACGAGTCAACCCCGCCTCAATCTGAGGCATGATGTTCCTGGTACCACTCAAAGTGTCACACCATTATTTGAAATGATCAACATTTTAAATGAAAACAACAAATGGAACATAGAAAACCAACCAAACACATTCATATTCTATTGATACATTTGGAAAATGATACATGGGAAATTTTGGACATGTACGAGTGAACCCCCGCCTCAATCCAAGGCGTTGTGTGTTCGGTACCAATCAAAGTGTCTCACCTTTATTTGAAATGATCAACATTTTAAATGATAACAACAACTGGCATACAGAAAACCAACCAAATGCATTTGGATTGTGTTGATACATTAGGACAACCATCCATTGGTTATTTTTGATGTGTACAAGTCAACCCCGCCTTAATTCGACACACAGTATGGCCAGTAGCACTCTACGTGTCTCTCTTTTGATTAAAATGGGCATTGTTTTAAGTAAAAACAACTGACATATGGAAAATCGACCAAACGTACTTGGATTGTGTTGATACATTATAACAACATTCCAGGGGTCATTTATGACATGTATGAGTCAACTAAGCCTCAATCCGATGCCTGGTGTGTCTGGTACCACTCAAAGTGTCTCACTTTTATTTGAAATGGACAACAGTTTAAGTGAAAACCACAATTGGCATATAGAAAACCAACCAAACACATTTGGATTCTGTAGATACTTTATGACAATAAACCATGAGTCATTTTTTATTTTACGAGTCAACCATGCCTCAATCTGAGGCGCGGTGTGCCTTGTACCTCTCAAAGTGTCACACCATTATTTGAAATGATCAACATTTTAAAAGAAAACAAAAACGGTCATACATAAAACCGACCCAACGCATTTCGATTCTGTTGATACATTAGGAAAATGACTCATGGGTCATTTATGATGTGTACGAGTCAACCTCGCCTCAATCTGAGGCATAGTGTTCCTAGTACCACTCAAAGTGTCCCACCTTTATTAGAAATGATCAACATTTTAAATGAAAACAACAAATGGAATACGGAAAGCTGACCAAACACAATTAGATTGTGTTGATACATTAGAAAAACGATCCATGGGTCATTTTTGACGTGTACGAGTCAAATAGGCCTCATTATGAGGCATAGTGTGGGTGGTAGCACTCTAAGTGCCTCTCTTTTGTTTAAAATTGAAACTGTTTTAAGTAAAATAACTGACATACAGAAAATAAACCAAACATATTCAGATTGTGTTGATATTTTATCACAATGATCCATGTGTCATTTATGACGTGTACAAGTCAATAGAGCTCCAATATGAGGGTCAGTGTGGCCGGTACCACTCAAAGTGTCTCACTTTTATTTGAAATGGACAACATTTTAATGGAAAACAACAACTAGCATACAGAAAACAAGCCAAATGAATCTGGATTGTGTTGATACTTTAGGAAAATGATCAGTAGGTCATTTATGATGTGTACGAGTCAACCGTTCCTCAATCCAAGGCATGTTGTGCCCGATACCACTCAAAGTGTCACACCTTTATTTGAAATGATCAATATATTAAATGAAAACAACAACTGGATTATGAAAATACCACCAAACATATTCAGATTCTGTTGATACATTAGGAAAATGATACATGGTTAATTCCTAACATGTACGAGTCAACCTCGCCTCAATCCGAGGTGCATTGTGACTGGTACTACTCAAAGTGTCTCACCTTTATTTGAAATGATCATAATATAAATTGAAAACAACAACTGGAAAACAAAAAACTGGCAAAACACATTCGGATTGTGTTGATACATCAGTACAATGATCCATGGGTCATTTGGGAAATGTACGCATCAACACTACCACAATCCGAGGCACGATGTGTCTGGTAGACCTCTAAGTGTCTCTCTTTTATTTAAAATGGACACTGTTTTATGTAAAAACAACTGACATACAGAAAATTGACTAAACATATTTATATTGTGTTGATACTATATCACAACGATCCATGGGTCATTTATGACGTGTACGAGTCAATTGAGCCTCAATTCATGGCCTGGTGTGTCCGGTACCACTCAAAGTGTCTCACTTTTATTTGAAATGGGCAACAATTTTAGTAAAAACAACAACTAGCATACGTAAAACCAACCAAACACATTCGGATTGTGATGATACTTTAGGACAATGATCCTGGGTCATATGGGACGTGTAAAAGACAAAACCACCTCAATCTAAGGAAGAGTGTTGGTGGTATCACACTAACTATCTCTCTTTTGTTTAAAATGTACATCATTTTATGTAAAAACAACTGTCATATGGAAAACTGATAAAACGTATTCGGATTTTGTTGATATTTAACACAACGATGCATGGTCCAACCTCCCACAATCCACTTATCTTGTGAGGAAATCCTACCCCTATTCTAAAACACATGACATTTAATATGACAAGGGCAACTATAATCCCTATGTCACACAAGCTCATTGATACATGCCCATTATCATCATCACTACGTCCAATGACACCCGCCCCAAACCACGGGACATTATATTTGTGTTTGGATGAATTCATTTATTTATTTTATTATTTTGGGTTATTAGATTCATGATTTCTGAACTCAATCACGTATGTTTTATACAAAATAAAATTTTGTATGTATTCTTAATTATGTGTCACATATAAATACATATTTTGTTTTTAAATTATTGTATTCATAATTGATTATTGTATTATATAACCTTATTTTGTGATTTTTCATTTATTGATATATAATTCACATAGTAGAACACATAGTAGTTGGCTACTGTGTGAACTATAGAGCTAAGCCTATGCCAATGGTTTTAAACCACTGGTATAGGTTCTGTATGGACTTTTTTATCAATTGTTTTTAGAGAACCGTTGGTAATTGGGATATCTAACCTCTATACCAACAGTTTACATAAAATTGTTGGTATAGTGTAGATTTATTCACAAATACCAATGGTTTATTTGAAACTGTTGGTATATGTCTATTGTCACGACATACATGGATATGGTTTGTAAAACCGTTGGTATAATTTATACCAACAGTTTTATAACCTATACCAACGGTTTTCAACCGTTGGTATACCTTTCATTTCCCGTAGTGCTACCTATATCAGAGATATTGATAGTTTTCTTGGTTTGGAAGAGTATAATAGAAGGCATGTTGGAAATTTTTCATGGTTATATAGCTCACTTGTAACACCCCGACCCCAGTTACCCAAAGCTAGTGCATTATTTTAATACATTGTCATGATTATAAGGAATCAAGTCCCAAAGGACCGATCAGTTTAGCAGTCTAGGAAAATAGATTATATTCATTAACATTACAATACAATTTGAAACATAAAACATAACATAGATAGTTCTTTGATAATTCCATTTTTCCCTGTATCTTAACCTTTGATATCAATCATAATACACTTCTTGGAATCCAGGAAAATAAAACATAAGATAGGGGTGAGCTCAGATGCTCAGTAAGGGTGAATAATTTATCAGAAGCTATAAAATTTTTAGGCAAGATGTGTAATAAAAAACGCCTTTTAAACATAAACTTGAACATAATAAGGTAAAAATAAATGAAACATTACCATATAAACATTCACATGGATATTTCACTAGTCGAATAATCACTTGTAATAACTAATTTCACAATGAGGGAATGCCTAATACCGGACATCAATACCACATAATCAAGGCCTCGTACCAAGACTACAAATAAATTTTTTGTTAATGCCTTGTGCCAAGACACATTTTTTTCTCATGAGACCTACCGATGCATCAAATAGCTATATCGGGCTCCACCCGTCACTTAATAAGTCCACTACATTCCTCATATGAATAGTTTGAACATAACATAAACATTCATATTAAAAATAACATATGAAATGTCAATACATTAACTATAAACCACGAATGGTATAAAAATAGAGCATCCACAGTCAAACATATAATAATTCATTCAATACAATATGGAATATATTATTATAATAAATCAACCTCAATCAATAATAATATCCAGTAAAGGATGCTGACATAGTTGCAAATGATGAGTAATTTTTTTGGAAGGAAATATCATTTTCGGTAATTTTTTTTAAAAGTCACACATTTATAAAGAAAGTAATTTAAAAGATATTTTTGAATCAAAGTGTCACAGAACACTTTGAAACTTTTGAAAATAATTAACATTTCAAAAAATTCATGTCCATATAAATAAATCCTTATAATCATTTTGAAATCATGGACATTAATTAAAAGGATTTAGAAAGATAAGTTATTAAAACATTTAAAATTATGATATTGATAAAGTGTACCTTTTAAAAATCTATAAAATATTAATTTTGAAATCATTTTTATAAAAAATTGACACGGATAAGAAAAATGTCCCAGTAAATACATACACATAAGCAATCTCGGATAATAATGAGATTGAATAATTAACACTTACCTTGCAATTTCCTTTAGTTGAGGGTACATTTAACCTTATGTATGAAGATCATAGTATGTTATTTAATTAGACAAGAACTATATTGATATTTATGATATCATACGTGATTTATTGATGACTTTATACTACCCATTTAATAATAATTTCAATGTTAAATTAACATTTCGGGTAATAATCGCTTTCCTTATCGTACGTGTTTTAACTTGTTACTCTTGATTGTATCACATAGATCAAGATTTAAATACATCCAGAATAGAAAACATTATTTATATATCATATATATTTAGAATATAAATATGTATAATAGACATATATATATATATATATATATATGAAATAAAAAACACATTTTATTGAGAAGATAGTCTGTACGTAAACATAAACATTGTTTCCGTTTTCATATCGTATTGAACAAAACTATGTGAATAAAATATATATAAGTAAATATATATATATATATATATATATATATATATCCAGTAGCAGTATTATGTCATATATTACATACTTATTTGTAATATATATTTTAATAATCGTAGATGAATAGTTAATGTGGAAATGAATCTCATCACGTCATGGAGACTGTAATCTGTACGTATGCACAAGAGACAATATCATTTCCTTAAAGGTGTGGAATTGGATGGTATATTAATTTTACAGATACATTATCATGTTATTTTAATTATTTATATAAATATTACTCATCATTATATCCATCCAAATAATATATTGTTGAATAACAAATTACACCACGGCGTGGAGATGGTAAGTCGTACGTACACACACATGGTGACATTATCATTCATAAGATGGATAGAATAATGAATATAGTTGTTACATATTTATAATAACATCACAGTATATATAATATACTAGGTTTATTATTTTATAATGGAAATAACAATGAAATAAGAAGTGGAGGAAGAAATGAACTTGAAAGAGGGTGGTAAAATTATTACCTCTTCTTCGGGTTCTTCCTTTTGATTTGATAAAAAGGGCTCATTAAGTTGGATTTATGACTAAAGGAGGGCCTCTAAGATGAAGGGAGGATATGTGAGAGAGTATTTGGGTAGTGTTTGGCCGATACAAAAGGCTTTGAAGGGGTGAATTAGAGAGAAGGGGGATTTCTCCTTTAGAAGACGGGTGAGGGGCACCTTAGAAAAAACCTAAAATATTATTTTATAATAAAATAATTTTCGGTTTTAAATGGCATAAAAATGTATTATATAAAGTATAATGTGGGTATGGGTCGAAAAACACTAAACCAATTGGTTTTATAGAAGTTTAGGTTACCATTTTAACCATATCATTTAGATTTAACTCTAAGTTAAATAATTTAACTTTTACCGTGTCTTCTTGTATTCTTACACTATATGGTTAATAAACATACTATATACTGCCAATAGAACCCCAATTGGTTCCTTAATGTCATATATATTATTATATAAGTCTTTTGGCCTGTCCTTATATTTTTTGGACCATTATATCAATTAATAATATAATATTTGTTTTAAAAACTATTTTATGTCAATTTTGACACTATTTAGTATTTTTATTTTTGTTAAAATAATAACAGCATGGTTAATTCAAAAAAAATATGTTGAATCAATAAATAAATGTCATATTCACCTATAAAATTCGTGGATGTCATAAAAACTTTGAAATTTAATTTATTTTAATATTTGTAATACCTTTTATTTGATTCATTCATTAATAAGGTAATAACTGCATCATCGTTGTGTCATTAATTAATTTAATTATTTAACCTCTAAAAATTATAAATAAAATACAATTATGTAGGAGATATTTTTATATTTATAGTGAATATTTATATCTTAATTTATCATATGTATATCCCTATATTAAAAATGGTTTATTCATTAAACGTTGATTTTAACTCTTTTAACTCTTGTTTAAATAAAATAATAATAAATGTCTTAATCTAATTGAAGTGGACCTAAAGGGTCATATTTTATTATGAAGGTTGTTTTTGTTAGAATTATAATTATCAAATAGAATTAGTACTTGGGTTAGGGTAATAATAATATCATTTTTACCCTTAATTACCCTATTTACTTTTAACTGTGTTAAATAAAAGTAAAAAGTTACTATTCACAAAATATTATTTGTATCTTATTGAACCACATTTTTCTCCATCATATTAACCATGTCTCTTGGATTTTCAAAATTAAACTCACAGAAGTGGTATAATTATGTTTTATGTGAATTTACAAATTCTCCTAGGAGGTGGGTAAAAGACGGTGACAAGTTTAATAAACGTTTTATATATATATAAATATTATAAACTGACACCCATGAATTACATTGAACTTATATCGGTATTATGTATCTATTTTGACCTAAAATAAATTTAAATAAAATAAATAATTATTTAAATAAAAATTCGGTTTTAAACGATAACTCATTGCTTTTCACTATTCATTAAAAATTAAAAGTTTTTAGAAAAATACCAAAAATCCACCTTAAGATAATTTTGATATTCCAAATTCAATAATAAAAACTAATACCAAATTCAAAACATAGATGTTTCATTTATTAATTTAAAATTAATTTCCGCTGTTAAAACCAAAAAGGCGTATTTTTACGAAATAATAACTATCAAAAGTTTGTCACTTGTTTATGTCCAATTTCAAAATGAAATTACTTACAATGGCCAAAATTTTATTAAATGGTAAAAATTTAATCTATTTATACTTAAAAATAATTAAAATGTATAATTTAATAGTATAAATTATTTTGAATAAAAAAAATTCAGTTAAAATATAGTACTTTCACTATTCACCAAAATATGAAAGTTATCAGAAAAACACCAAAAATTTATTGAAACTAAATTATTATTTCCTGATTCTAAAGAATAAGTTTATTTTGTCAAACTGAATATATAAAAGTTTCAAATATTGGTTTTAAGAAGGGTTTTCCATTAAAAGGTGGTAAACTAATTTTTTTTTAAAAATAGTTCTTTTATCTCGAAAAAATGAATTAGTACTTACATTATGTATAAGAAACTCATAATATGGATTCTGAAATTATAAGGATTATATATAGTTCAAATTTCAGGTAATACTATTCATAACTGATTTTGAACGGTTAGTTTGGTAAGTCGTGGTGCGCTTGAACTCGATGATGCGTGTAGTGTAAGTTATTGAAATACTTTGAAGAACTGACGTAATATGAAATCTTTGTGTGTTACATTCTTCCCTCCTTCAATAAATTGTGTTCTCACAATTTGAAATTTTACTTTGAAAATAAAATGTTGAAAATAGAAAATAGCTTTGGAGGAAAACCCACATCGGAAATTGGGTTAATAAAATTTAGTTTTAATAAGAGGAAAAAAATTATATATATATATATATATATATATATATATATATACGTGACAAGTACAGTTTTATCTTTTAACTAATTCCTACCACAAACTCATCATTCACACCAAAAGATATGAAAAAAAAGTTTATTTATCCTAATCGTATTGGGTTCAAAAAAAATAATGAATTTACAATTCATTTATCAGACTATTTAAAAAAATATAAATTATACAAACGAGTACATCACGAAGTCCAATCGTAGGTGGCACACCATTGTCACTTTTCGGTTGTAGGTTCATGACTCATGACCTTTCTGGAAGCGACTAGTAGTCGCCTGACCTCTAGGTTGTCCTTTTTATAACAATCCAAAAATAACCTTAACAATAACATTCAATTTCAAACATAATTCATTCCAACCTTTAGACTTATCCAAAATACTTATATCCAAACTCTCTGTCCAAAATTTATAAGTAAGTTAAACACAATGAAGATCATTTTTTCCTGGTAATAACATGTGAACACCTTCATCATGAATTCTTTTAAAACACTGCAACATCCTAAATTATGAAAATCAACCGTCTCTTATTCTAAAGTCACTACCTCATTATCAGGACCATATTAAGGATTACCTTCCATTCAAACATTTAATTTCTAAAAAGTGTAGCTTACTATTAAGTCACTTTTCTTAGATTCAAATAATCTCAAATCCTCAATAAAATAGTACTACAGTACCATACTTATTTTTCTCTATAATCCATGTAACCAGTATACTATTGATACAACACTCAAATGATACAATTCAATAATAACAACATAAGAACACTTGTCATTCAACTTCAACTGAGGTAGTATCCTAACATGATTATTATCCAATAACATCATTTGCGGTATACTCTTATGAATGGGACATTGATTCACATAGTGTCTCAACGCCTTGTAGATAAAGCATTTCACATTTGAAAACTTTTTCTTACCCTTGCAATCACGTACTTGGTGTCCTTTTTTTACAAAATTATAATAAACTACCATTCCCTTCAAACATTTACCAAGGTGATTCATTCCACATTTATCACATATTGGAAAATCCTTTGTTCCCTTATTCTCTTTATTTATCTTTCTTTCTATCATCCTTTTCCAATCTGGATTCCCTTCAAATCCATAGGATTCAGAGAATTCTGTATCGATCTTATTAAAACATGATACTATTTATTCATATGTTGATAATACATGAGAAAATATTTCTTTTCTAAATTTTGGATTAATACCATTAATGATATGACCCTTCTTAATATTTGGATCATACATATTGCAAGAATTCTCATTCCTTCTACTGGGCCCCATTTCTAAACAATGGCATACACTAGGTCAGTTTATGAATCACAATTCATAATTCCAAACATCTAAAATACCTAACATAAATTGAAGAGTTTATGGATATAATCCATAATCAAAAAAATATTTTCTTTAAGGAGGTATATACCCAGAAACCCTACATAGTGGTTTGTAAAGAAAATGATAATTATACTAAGCATATCCCCTGGGTGTGTCGTAACTAAGAGTGCATCAAGGCACGTTGTCATGCACCAGTTCTTGTTCGAGTCTAGCTCAAAGCTGTTTTTTTGTTTTACCCCTAGGTACATCTGTGCCAGAGTCTCTCCTACCTGCTCGTATCTGGACCGGGATTTATTTTCTTTTAAAACTCATAAAATCTCTATATTACCAAAATTCTAGGAAGTTATTCTATACTAATCTTCAATGTCTATCTTAGGGTAATGTGATCTAACAGAGTTTATCTAAATCTAGTTTCCAAGGTTATTGCTAAAATTCCTCTAATACCAACTGTAATGCCCTGACCCTAGTTACCCAGAGCCGAAGAATTATTTTAATTCATTGGAACGATTATAAGGAATCAAGTCTCAAAGGACCGATCAGTTTAGCAGTCTTGGAAAATAGATTACATACATTAAATTTACATTACAATTTGAAACATAAAACACAACATAGATGGTTCTTTGAGAATTCCATTTTTTCTAGTAGCTTAACCTTGTATATAAATCATAATACACTTCATGGAATCCTGGGAAAACAAAACATAATAAAGGGGTGAGCTCAGATGCTCAGTAAGGGTAAATAATTTTGTGGAAGATATATAATTTTTAGGCAAGATGTGTAATAAAAAAAAGCCTTTAAAAAATAAACTTGAACATAATATGGTAAAAATAAATGAAACATTACCATATAAACATGAAAATGGATATTCTACTAGTCATATAATCACTTTTAAAAACTAATTTCACAATGAGGGAATGCCTAATACTGGAAATAATTACCACATAGTCACAACCTCGTTCCAAGAATACAAATAATATTTTTGTCAAGGCCTTGTTCCGAGAAACTAATTTGTCTCATGAGACCTACCGATGCATTGAGGCGCTATAGCGGGCTCCACCTATCACTTACTAAGACCACAACATTCCTCATATGAATATTTCAAACATACCATAAACATTCTTATTAAAACTAGTATACGAAATTTCAATATATTAACCATAAACCATGAATGGTATAAAAATAGAACATCCACAGTCAATCATATCAGAACTCATTCAATACAATATGGAATATTTTATTATAATAAATCAACCTCGATCAAAAATAATATCCAATAAAGGATGCTGGCATAGTTGAAGATGATGAGTAAAACATTATGAGAGAAATATCCTTTTTTAAAAATCATTTAAAATTCACACATTAATAAAGGAAGTAATTTAAAATATATTTTTGAATCAAAGTTTCCCATACCAAATTTAAACCTTTGAAAATAATTATTATTTCAAAACCTTCATGACCATATAAATAAATCCTTAAAATCATTTTTAAAACATGGACATTAATTAAAAAAATTTATAAAGATAAATCATTAAAACATTTAAAATTATGATCTTGATAAAGAGTACCTTTAAAAAATCTTTAAAATATTAATTTTGAAATCATTTTTATGAAAAATGGACATGGATGCTAAAAATGCCCCAGTAAATACTTACACATAAACAATCTTGGATAATAATGAGATTGAAGAATTAACACTTAACTTGCACTTTACTTTAGTCGAGGGTACGTTTAACCTCTTGTATGATGATCATAGCATGATATTAATTTATACCAGAACCATATTAATATTTATGATATCATACATGATAAATTTATTAGTTTATACTACCCAATTAATAATAATTTCCATGTTAAATTAATATTTCACGTAATAATCGCTTTCGTTATCGTACGTGTTTTAACTTGTTACTCTTGATTGTATCACATAGATCAAGATTTAAATACATCCAGAAAATAAAATATGATTTATATATCATATATATTTAGAATATAAATATGTATAATAGACATATATATATATATATGAAATGAAAATAACGTTTATGGAGACGATAGTCCGTACATACGCATAAACATTGCTTTCGTTTTCATATCATATTGAATGGAACTAAGTGAATAAGATATATGTAACTATATATACATATATATCCAGTAGCATTATTATTTCATATATTATATACATATTCGTAATATATATAGTTATAATTGTCGATGAATGGTGAATGTGGAAATGAATCTCATCGCGTCGTGGAGACGGTAATCCGTACATACCCACGAGCGACAATATCATTTCTTTAAAGGTGTGTAATTGGATGGTATATTAATTTTATAGAGACATTATCATGTTATTTTAATTATTTATATACATATTACTCATCACTATATCCATCCTAATAATAATAGTGTTGAATAACAAATTACACCACGACGTGGAGACGGTAAGTCGTTCGTACGCACGCATGGTGACATTATCATTCATAAGAGTGATATAATAATGAATATAGTTGTTACATATTTATAATAACATCATAGTATATATAAGATACTGGAGTTATTATTTTAGAATGTAAATAAGAATGAAATAAGAAGTGGAAGAATAAAATAACTTGAAAGAGGGTGGTGAAATTATTACCTCTTCTTCAGGTTCATCCTTTGGAGTTGATAAAAGGGGCTCAATAAGTTGACTTTATGACTAAAGGAGGGACTCTAGGATGAAGGGAGTATAGTTTAGAGAGTTTTTGGGGAGATTTTGGCCGAGCCAAAATTCTTTTAAGTTGTGAATTATAGAGAAGAAGTAGTTCCCTTTTATAAGAGGGGTGAGGGGCACCTTAGGAAAAACATAAATTTTATTTTATAATAAAATAATTTTCAGTTTAAAATGGCTCCAAAATGTATTATTTAAAGTCTAAGGTGGGGATGGGTCTCAAACCACTCCACCTATATGTTTTAGACAAGTTTAGGTTACCATTGTGACCTTATCATTTAGATTTAACTCTAAGTCAAATAATTTAACTTTTACCGTGTCTTCTTGTATTCATACATTATATGGTTACTAAACATACTATATAATTCCAATAGAATCCAAATTGGTTCATTAATGTCATATATATTATTATATAAGTCTTTGGGTCGATCGTTAGAATTTTAGGACCATTATTGAAATTAATAATATAACATTTGTTTTAAAAACTATTTCATGTCAATTTTGACACTATTTGGTATTTGTTTTTTGTTAAAATAATAAAAGAATGATTAATTCAAAAACAATACATTCAATCAATCCAAAAATGTCATATTCCCCTATAAAAAGTCGTGGTTTTCATTAAAACTTTGAAACTATATTTATTTTAATATTTATATTACCCTTTATTTGATTCTTTCATTAATAAATAAATTACTGCATCATCATTGTTTCATTAATAAATTTAATTATTTAATATATATAAATTATAAATAAAATACAATTACGTAGGAAATATATTTATCTTTCTAATAAATATTTATAGTCGAATTTATCTTATATATATCCCTATATTTAAAATGGGTTACTCATTAAATATTTATTTTTAACTCTTTTAACTCTTCATTAAATAAAATAATAATAAATGTCTTAATCTAATCCAAGTGGACCTAAAGGGTCATATTTTATTCCTAAGGTTGTTTTTGGTCGAATTATACTTATCCAATAGAATTAGTACATGTGTTTGGGTAATAATAATATCATTTTTACCCCTAATTACCCAATTTAATTTTAAACGTGGTAAATAAAAGTAAAAAGTTACTATTCACAAAAAATTATTTTTATCTTATTGAACCACATTTTTCTCCATGATATTAACCATGTCTCTCGGATTTTCAAAATTTCACTCCCAGAAGCGGTAAAATTACGTTTTATGTGAATTTGCAAATTCTCCTAAGAGGTGGGTAAAAGACGATGAGAAGTTTAATAATAGTTTTATATATCTAAAACTATTATAAACTGACCCCAATGAATTATATTGAACTTATATAAGTATTATGTATCTATTTTGACATAAAATAAATTTATTTAAATAAATAATTATTTAAATAAAAATATGGTTTTAAACTATAACACAATGTTTTTCAATATTCATCAAAAATTAAAAAATTTCAGAAAAATACCAAACATTATCCCTAAGCTAATTTTGAAATTTTGAATTAAATAATGAAAAATATTTTAACAAATTCAAAACATAGAAGTTTCATTTATTAATTTTAAATTAATTTCCGCTGTCAAAACCAAAAAGGCATATTTTTATGAAATAATAACTATCAAAAGTTTGACACTTGTTTATGTCCAATTTCAAAGTGAAATTACAAAAAATGACTAGAATTGTATTAAATGGTAATAATATAATCTATTTATACTTCCAAACCATTAAAATGTATAATTTAACACTATACATTATATTGATTAAATTGTTTTTTCAAATTAATATATAGTATTTTTCACTATTCACCCAGATATGAAAGTTATCAGAAAAATACCAAAAATTTATTTAAACTAAATTATTTTTTCCTGATTATAAAGAAGAAGTTTATTTGTAAAATTGAATATATAAAAGTTTCTAATTTTGGATTTAAAAAGGGTTCACCATTAAATTGGGGTAAAATTATATTTTTTTTGAAAAATACTTCATTTATCTGGAAAAAATGATTTAGTTCTTACATAATGTCTAAGAAACTCATAATATGGATTCTAAAATTATAAGGATTATATATAGTTCAAAATTCAATTAATAATTTTCATAACCGCTTTTGAACGGCTAGTTTGGTAAGTTGTGGTGTGCTTGAACTCGATGATGCGTGTAGTGTAAGTTATTTAATTACATTAAAGAACAAACATAATATGAAATCTTGGGGTGTAACATCAATGACTAAGATTACTCAAAAAGGTGTTATGTTTATCTGAACAAAATAATGTGATGATTTTTTTTCAAGAATTGAAATGAAGATTGGTGAATTCTCATGTTTTGGCACTACCTTCCAGAGATGGTAAATTTTTTTATCTACATTGATTCTTTGATGAAAGAACTTTGTTTTTTTCTATTGTACATTGATTATGTTATTTCTTATCCTTCATGACCATTGAAACCTCATGAGTTAAATTACCTGACACATGATTTGGATTTAGCTACAATTTTTTCTTTAAAAATTTAGAAGCATAATCTCTATGGAGTAAAATGTGAAATATATAATGAACACAAATATTGGAATTATATATTCACTCAGAAATAATTGAACATGAGACAGTGGAGATGGCTAGAATAAATCAAGGATTATGAATGCATGATTCGTTACCATCCAAGAAATGAAAATAAAGTGGCTGATGCTTTGAGTCGAAAAAAGAATTTCTACATTAGCCATGTAATTTTTGGAATAAGATCCTTTGATTAACGATTTGATGAAATTTTTCATAGATATTGTTGGTGGAGGAAATTCATATTTTTTCAGTTTTTAGTGAAATCATCAGTCTCATATATATTTAAGCAAGCATAAAAGGAAGACAATGAGTTGAAAAAAGTGCAGAATTGGTGCAGAAGTGTAAGTTACATGAATTTAACATTGATAATGATTTTATTTTATGATTTGGGAAGAGTTTATGTGGGCCTTGTGATTCATTGATGAAGAAAGAGTTGTTATATTAAGCTCATAGTTCCCCAATTTTAGTTCATCCTGGTAGCACTGATATGTACAATGATCTTCAGGAGTATTAATAGTGGAATGAAAAGAAAAGAGATACTGCTGACTTTACTATGACGTGTTTGAATTTTCAATAGCCTAAAGTACAGTGATAGTTACCAAATGGGATGTTTCATCCTTAATTAGTGCTAGAGTGAAAATTGGAAAATATATCCATGGACTTCATTGTGGGATTACCAAAGTCATATCATGAAAAAAAATAAAATCTGGGTTATTATTGATCGATTGACTAAATATTCTCATTTTATTCCTATTGGAGATACTCTGTATCCAGATCAACGTTCTCGATTGTATATTAAAGAGATAGTCAGGTTACATGGAGTTCATCTTTCTTTTATATCTGACCATGATCATATGTTTTCTTATAACTTTTGGAAAGGCCTTTAGAAGAAATTGGTTACTAAATTAAATTTTAGTACAGATTTTCATCCTCAATTAGATTGGTAGTCATAATGAACAATTGAGACATTGGAAGATATATTACGTGCTTGTTCAGTGGATAATAAGGGAATTTGGGACCAACATCTTTGTTTGGTAGAGTTTTCATATAAAAATAGTTTTCACTCCAGTATACTAGTGGCTACATTTGAATCCTTATATGGGAAGAGGTGTCGAACTCCAACTTTCTGGGTTGAATTAGGTAAAAGGAAATAGATTTGACTGAAATTGGTAGAAGATATTGTAGATAAAGTTCAGTTGATGAAGAAACACATGAGGATATCTAACAGCACGCAGAAATGTTATGAAGATAATAGAAAGAAGGACCATTCTTTCATGGTTGGTGGTCACCTAGTTCTCAACATTTCTCTATGGAAAAGTGTGATGTGTTTTTGTAATAAGGGTAAGTTGAGTTTGAGGTTCATTGGACCCTATGAAATCCTGGAGAAAGTTGGATCAGTTTCCTACAGAGGGTATTTACCTCAATGTTTATCCTAGGTACATAGGGTTTTTCATGTTTCAATGTTGAGAAATTATATGACGGATCCATATGATATTTGTAGTCTAGAGATAGTTCAGTTGGAATAAAATCGTTATTATGTGGAACAAACACTGACGATTATTGGTCGGAGAGAGAAAGTGTTGTGCAATAATGTAACTCAAAAGGTAAAGGTTTTGTGGAAAAAACTATATGGTTGTAGAGGCAACATGAGAATATAAAAATTCTATGAGGGATAAATACCCCTACTTATTTGATAATTGAATAAAATTGTAAAGATAGAATTTACAAAAGGGGGAAGGATGTAACATCCCATGTAAATAAAGAATATGAAATTTTCATTTTAATTAATATTTGTGAATTAAATATTAATTTTACATTAAATGGGGTATTATGTTTTATGGTGTACCTGACAAGAAATAATGAGTTTCTTTGAAATCTAATGTTTCACACAAGGCTGAGACATACTAAGAAAAATAATAATAAGATAATGATATTAATTTAAATGGTAGTTATGGTCTAGAGATTGTATTGAAGAAAACGAAAAAAACTAACCATATTTTGTTTTAACATGTTTTTTAAATGTATTTACATTTTTGTATTAAAATTTTAGGCTAAAAATGAGAATGAATCCAATTTTAAGCGTAAATATTCTAATATTTTTAAAAGGTATTTTTACATCCTTTTGAAGGAGAACCCTTTTTAAATATAGTTTTTGTAACTTTTATATGTTATATTTGACAAAATATACTTCTATATTAAGAGAAGGATATAAAAATTTACATAGGATAAATTTTTGGTATTTTTCTAATAAAGTTCATTTTTAATGAATAGTGAAGAATACTTTATTTTAAGCCAAAACTTCATTTTCATCTAATATATTTATATAGTAAGATTGTAATTTTAATTAGTTTTAAAGTTTAATTCGATTATATTTTTATTATTTAATCCAATTTTGGTCATTGTAAGTAATTTGACATTGGAATTGGACATAAACGCAAGTCAATATTTTGATGGTTTTTATTTCTTAAAAACACGCTTTTGGGTTTTGAAAATGGGAAATAATTTTAAATTAATTTTAGCAACTTATTTGTTTTTAATTTGGAAAAATGTATTCCATATTTTGAATTTGGAGGTCCAAATTGTTTAAATAGGTAAAACAAAATTTTATACATTATGAATTGTAATTTCAGAAAATATTTTATTTACCATGGTTAAAGGAAAAATTTGGTAAATAAGGGTAAAAAAATAATATTATAAAAATATTAAATTACCCTAAAACATGTTCTAACCCAATTGGATAAGATATCTCTGACCATGGGAATCCTTGGGTCGATTTTAGGACACCATGAAGCCACTTGTGTGTAAAAATGACATTTAATTACTTCTAATTTAAAGTTAAGGAACATATAACATAAATATATGCCTTTTACTAAAACAATTTTTATATGGGTTAATATAAGTAATATATTTGACTATAAATAGTAATTAGAAATCTAAAACAATTTCTACTTCATGGTATTTTATTTATAATATTTAGACATGAAATAAATATATATATTTTTTACACAATGGTTATGTAGTGATTATCTTATTAATGAATCTTTTAAATAAATGAGAATATAAAAATGAAAATAGATTTATTTTTAAACTTTTTATTCCATAGATTAATTTTGTAGATACACATGACTTTTTATATTTAAATTAATGATGTTTCTTCAAATTAAGAAAGTTGTTATGAGTTTTTAAAAAGTCATGATATGAATATTATAAAAATTGACATAAATGAGTTTTTAAATGAATTAATATTTTATTAAATGAGAAAAAAGTCTCAAAATTAATTTATTTAGTAAAATGACATATTTAATGTTAAAAGTGTCATTAATTATACCTTCTGGTTCTCTTTTCATTTTATTGTGACTATGGTAACCATATATTATGAATATACAAGAAGACATGTTAAATGTTAAATAAGTCTACTAAGGGTTAAAGATATAATAAAATGTTAATTTTGTTACCTAGACTTGTCTAAAAACAATTAGTTGAGATTATTTATACCCATACTTATCTATTCTTTGAAATATATCACTTTGGTGATATTAAAATTTGAGAATCAATTAATAATAAAATAAATCATTAAAACTTTCCTAAAGTGCCCCTCATCCCTCTAATAATAAGACACCACCACTAACCCATAATCACACCTCTCAAGACCCCTTAGCTCATCAAAAATAATTCCAAATAATCTATAAACTTTTCTCAATTCCTTATAAAATCCTTCCTTTTGGCATAAGGAAATTCAAGAAATCCCTTTGGCTCAAATCAAAAGAAGTTACCCGCTTTTAGGTAACATCTTCTCTCAAGTTCCTTTCCATTATTTTTCCTTGTCCACACCCTATGATATTATTATTCATTGTCTACGTAAAACCAAAATTATCCTCATTATACTAGTTTGTTTTTATGAGGATCATTCAAACTACACTTACATACACCTCCTTCTTATGGGTATAGAATATACTTTTATTGTGAACAGCATACTACCGCCTCACGAAATGACGATTGTTCAATATTCTACTACCGCCTATTATAGTGGATATTAAGATGACATTTTAATTATATATGATATTTATGATATTTATTTTACCTCTCTGATATGATAATTCTCATTTTTACATAAATTTATACTTTTCATGTTGTATAAATAAGATAATTCCATATAAGGAAGTTCAGACTATCGCCCCTCAAGGTGATATGACTCGTTCATGCTATACATGAAACATATAAAGGATGTAATTAATGAAGTTACGTAACTTAAAAAAATTATTTATTAAACTTTAATTATAATATACCTTTTTATCATTTGGTTTTCATTGCATTGAATATTAAAAAGACGTGAGAGTAGCATTCCTGCATACGTTCGGCTTATCCTCTCCAGGAATGGTACATTTAATTTCTTATATCAAAATTATATGGAATATTATAAATACATATATACTGGTAATATATGATATATATGATATCAAAATCTTTAACTTCATTCTTTATATAACGGAATTTTGACCACATGGACAATTTATTATTATAACAAGTTCTTTTTTAACTCAAGTTCTGAACATCAAATAAATGTCTGATATGAAGTAAAATAATTAACTAATTGTTATAGTAAGTTAATAAGTTATATTAAAAGAATAATAAAATTTAAAAAGGTTCTGAAACAACTATAAATTAACTTATGTTTTTTATTCAGTAAATTAAATATCAAACGAGTCAAGTCGGACATGAGGTTAGGGACTTTGTATCAATCTCCTTTCTTTATGGAATATTTTGATTTGTACATGACTTATTTTTATACTCCTTAGAAATACTTTTTAATTTAAATTTAATTCAATGGAATCTTTTTATACATAGATTTTTACGAAACAAAAAAGGGAATGATTCTTTTTAACGTACGCGGTGACAACGACCCTTCTGCCACCATGATAATTATTTGATATTTGGCTTCCTTAACAAGCCGTGATGTTTTTAAATGGGAAATAAATACTAAATCCCCCTTTTATATATTCTGGTATTGAAAATGGTTTTTAAAGTGGATTTACTATTTCAATATCTCAAATTTATTTCTTGGGATTGGAAATGAAATTTTATTATTGAAATGTTGATATTTGAAATCTTTTTTGTGTGGTGATTAAATGATGGTACCTGGAAATTTGATGGGTTGTTATGTGATAAACCAAATGACGAGTAGTTCAGTTATAAACCAAGGATGGGTGGTTATATTATATACTCCAATTCATTTGGTATGGAAGTCAACCGTGTTCATATTCCGTTAGAAGGAATGATTTGTGTATGCCGAGCATATGGTTATTCCATTTAGGTGTGATTATGTCCCATGTTTACCTATTATATGGTATGTGTGCTTCGTATGGGTTTTATTGCAATCTTTTGGTTACATAACGGTAAGAAATAAGATTTCATTCAATGAAGAGTATTTACTACTTTATAATGGAAAAAAGTATTACTTATGATAATGTATTCATGGTTTATATGTTGTTGTAAAAAACTAACAGTTTTCTATCTTTGTGTATCCCTTACTATGATTTTTATTCTCATCCCTAGTTTTTGAAATGTTTTTCACAGGAACAAATGTGGAATAAGGTCGAGGATGATATAAAGGAAAAGTCATGAAGTTTGAAACATGGAACTAAACTTGTTTCTTTTCTTTTAAGAGTTTTTATTTTATGATAAAATGGATACTTAGTAGAAGTGTCTAATATGAATGTAGTTACATGTATGTTATGAATTAATTCTATAATTATCTAACCCTAAAAGGATCCTCAATATAAATTATTAACTTATTTCAAGATTATGTAATGTTTATAGATGGGGCCTTATATGTATTCCCTTCCATTTGGATTTAATAATCCATTATTCGAATATCCAGGAAGATAGGGTCTCCCTAAACCCACATCATGGATATAGTAGTGGGTTCTTTTTTTAAAAGATCATCATCTACCTTGTTCTCCTTTCTCGGATGATAGAGAATAGAGAAGTAATAGTCCTTTATTAGATCTAATCATTTTATTTGATGCATGTTGATCTCCTTATATGTGAATAAATACATTTTTATTATAGTGATCAGTATATATTTGACACTTTTCACCATAAATGTAGTGCCGAAATATATTTAGATAAAATATCACAACCACTAACACTACATCATGGGTCAGGTAGTTCTCCACATGTTGGTAGTGTGAGTATAGGTGAAGTGATTAGACATATATTGATCACCATGAATCATTACTCAGATTATTCCATCCAAACATACATTATCCCTTTCTATATTAACTTAGATATCAGGATATTCAATAATGATAAATTCATCACAAAACATCTGTAGTACCCAACTAAGCCAATAAACCTACAGATTTTTCTGATACTAGTGGGTCTAGGCCATTCCTCAATTGCCATTATTTTTGAAGTGTCAACAAAAATTACTTCACCTGTGATCCCATGCCCCTATAATTTTCATTTATACATCCCAAAGTTACACTTGATGAATATATCATGCATTATCTACCTACTTAATGTCACCATAACAATACAAATATTCTCTTCATGTTCCTCCTTTCCCTATGAGTAAATGATAATATCATTGATAAACATGACAATAGATTTGGTGAGGTGTTCTGTAAAGACTCTATTTATCAAATACATAAAAATTTGAAGGTCATTAGTAAGTCTGAAAGAAATCACTATGAACTCATAGTGACCATAACTTGTACATAAAGATGTATTCTAGATATATTCTTTCTTCAACTTCGATTGATGATATCCAGAATGAAGATTCACCATTGAGGATTAATAATATCATTATTGTTTGTGGGGAATGTCATCAATCCTTAGAAGAGGATACCTATTCTTTATCATGATATTCTTGGCACCTCGATAATAAATAAGAACCAACATTGATCAATACTTATTTTTAAAAATGGTATTGGTTCACCCCATGGTGATGCACTAGAGAATATTAACCCTATGTTAAAATCATCATGAAAATGCTTCTTTAACTCCTCTAGTTCAATTAGGGCCATCCTATAGGATGATTTTGAGAGAGGAGTAGCTCCATGTATGATCTCTAATGAGAACTCTACCACACGATCTGGGGGATATCTAGGTAAATGTTTGGGAAATAAATCTATGTATTACCTAACAATGATAGTTTCTTATTGGTTTATACCTTCATTTGACTCAACCATTTTGTGCATGATATAATTCTTCAAAGGGTATCAACACCCATACCGTTGAGGTATTTTCCAAAGGAGATTCATGAACCCCCTTGAATTTATATAGAAGAATCAAATGGTTTTGATTATGAAATTTATTTCATTGTCCAGAAACTTGATGAATGATCTATATAATGAGATCAATTCCATTCCCATTATAGAGTCAAATTGCACCAAGGGAAGTATTATGATATTTTCTATAAGAATATTCCCAAAGTAACTTCTAGGAAATGATTCGAACACTAGGATTCAAATGAATACCCCACTTGGTTTTTAATAGATATCCCTACTTCACGGTACCCATGATTCAATTGAACACCTCAAACAAACATGGAGAATATAATGGAATTCATAGAGACATAGTAAAAAAAGAATATTTTTCCATTATTGAGTGAATAATAAGTGTACCTTTTATCACATCATTTTCATGATGTACTTTAGAAAAAATTATAGAATAATCATTCCCTTTATCCTTTGTTTTTTGTGGATTCTGATTCTTATTACCCTCAAAGTCTCATGTGTTAGTCTAGTAGCTTTAATTGTCCCCTTACTCTATATAGTTGAATCATTAAACCATAAGTGGTTCATTAGGAGGTAACCATCTTTCCTCTATAATTTTAGAAAACATCTTCATGTCTCTTCGACATTTCTATTCTTGTTGGCCTTCAATCACACACTTGAAGAATTTCACCATCCCATTAAGGAAATTTCCTTGAATTTTCTTTCCAAATTTCTGACATGTTCCTAGTTGGGTCTTCTTTCTATCATTTTCATTTAAACCAACAAAGTAAATATCCCTTCCTCTCTTCTTATCTCCGTAGCCATGGTATCATTCTCCATACATCAAATCTATTTTTATATCCTAAGAAACTACTTTTTCAAAACACCATATGTCTTGAATTTCTAGATCATTTGGTCCGAATGGCCCGAAGGCCTTCATGTTTTATTATTTTTTGATAATACACCTTTCAAGGGATGAGGTGGAACCCTTACAAGGCCTGAAAGCTCAGAAACAATTACATTACCCATATGTCATAGAGGGAATCACTCAGACAAGACAACTTGGAACTGCTCCTCCCCAGCATGTGTCATGAAATCAGCACTCCACCTTCACAGGGTTGGTCAGCTAGTTGTCCTATGCAAAGCTGCATATGCCCAGTATGGATGACAAAACCATACCCTCTCACTCTTCCAATTCTAGTTATCCCTATTCCAATGAATGTTAATGCACTATATCATCCTCTAAAGCCTTATCCCTTGTAGTCTGACTAGTACATCTATATTCATGTGGCCCGAAGGCCTTGGGGTGGCCTTAAGGCCTTAAGATGGCCTCAAGTCCTTTAGAATCAACTGGACCAAAGGCCTTGGGTTTATTGAAAGCCTTGTAGGACCTGTGGACAAAACTGGTGGCCTAATGGCCGAGATGGATGAATAGTTCCGGCTGCTACAGTACCACTACATTAATGGTTTTAAAACCATAATGAATCTATCTTTTTTTATATCTTTATTGATAAAAAAACACATGTTGTATCATTGAAGCCTTGTAATGTTTACCTTGTAATCCATGATAGATTTGTCTTCCTTTTTCTTATGCTCTATGAATTTTCTCTCTATCTTTTCTGAAAGAGTTCTCTAGAAATACTTGGTAAGAAATATTTTCATAACGTCTTCCCAATAAATCCCTTCAATTTCATCTTTTGTCTTGGTTTTCTTAATCAAAACCCACCATTGGTCAAATTTTATATCTAAATGATAAATGGACAGATTCACCTTTTCCTTATCAGATAAATGGATTATAGAAAATATATTCTTTATTGAGTAAACCCACTATTCCAGGGAAAGTGTATCACAAGTTTAAATAAATATTTATGATCATTGCAACAAAACAGTCTCAATTTCAACATGATTCTACCAGTATTATGTTGGATCTTACACATGATTCAATTTCTTAGTAATAGACTAAGATAGATGGGTTAGAATCACTATAATGTTCTTAACTCCACCTCTCATAGAATTAGGGATGTCATTCAAGAAATCATTACATTATCCCTTACATGGCTTGTTGACATGGTTTCTCCTAGTTCCCACTATTTTGTATAATAGAATAGGTTTGAACTAAACATAAGTCAATAATCATTGACAAAAACTTTATTATTTAATACAATTAATTCTAAAGGCATATCATATTTAGCCCTTATGTTTATCCTTCACTAAAATGATTATTCTAAGATGTTTTCTTATATAAAGATGTATATTTACTATTTTTCATATTATTTCTAATCCTAATTCCCAAATTAACTTAATCGGTCTTTGATACCAACTATAGAGACACCACATTTTCTATATTACCATTACATTTGACAAAAAGTTACATTTTTTATAGAAACATGTTTAAGGAAAAAGTGAGAAAACTATAGTTTAATCACAAAAAATTTACTGAACCATTAAAGGACAACTTATTCCTATTACATTTGATATACATACATAGATTCCAAGAAATAGTGCTCACCTAAGTATCGTGATCATCCTTTAACCTGTCTTCGAAATGATACACCAAATTAAACCAAGATGGAATATACTCCTCTTGGATGATCTTTAGATCATTGAATCCCTTGATCAATATTAGATATTTTTTTCAAACCATTTACTCTACTTATCATTTGAAACCACGCTTAATGGTATTCTCATCATACTCTTTGCTTATTCTCCAGTTTCATTATTTGTCATAAAAATTTCATCCATTTCCTCTCACGAATGCATATGCAGATACGAAGTAGGATCGATCACCACACAAGACTACTGCGGATGGCTAATTTCAGCCGTGGGAGGGGGGGATTTTTGACCATTTTTTTGGCATTGTATTTCTCAATATATCTACTCTCCCTTAGTGGTGTAAGACAAGAGTATTTCTTCAGCTATTTTTGAATATTACTCTGAATCCTACATCGACTAGGGGATGATATTCGATCTCCCTAGATGATATATTTATATCATCTGATAAGTTATCAGTGTCATCATAAATGGACTCAGCCCTAGAATCCCCTGCTCATGTGAGAGCCTAATCAGATCAGCTTTAGACTTCTATTTTAGATTAACATTTGACAAATCCTCAAACACATTACTGAACATAATTGTAGCCATATCCTTACTTGTATCACTCCCATAAAACCTGTTGAATCACCTTTCAACTAGAAGACTCACCATCCCTTGGTGACTTATATTCTGGAAAATTGAAACTAATACTGGACCCTAATCACACAACCTCATAATATTAAGACTCCATGGGGGTCTTGGAACCTCCATCATTACCCATCCTTGAATCCACTAAACTAAGACCACAGCCAGGTCGCACCTCCGCCCTAAAATCACCCTCTAGTCCTAAGTAAGTAGGAATAAGATGTTGTGATGCACCCAGATCATCCCACAAGTGACTGAAGACATCAGTCACCAATAGATTCACTAACAGAAATCTTCAATTCACGTCAACAATATATTTCACCTTAGGTTCCACACCTGCTGACTTTTGTTTAGGAAAGTCTTCCATAGATCGAGTCTATGATTTCTTACAACTGTTTGTGACCATTTGAATCTAAGACCCTCGTTGAAAGGTTTTCATCAAATGAAACAACCAATTATATATAGAACATAAATAAAACCATGATTCATAGACCACCTACTATTTTCATCTAAAATCTTCCCCAACTGTTATCCAAAAATAATATCCCAGTATTCTGGAGACATCCAATTCAACACAGACCCGCATGTAATCAAGATGAAAAAGAGCTTCAATGTGGCTATCTGAACACAAATATCTACCTACTAAATTCACAATCATTCTAATAAATTAGGTATTTTGGAAACATTAAATGTTGATTAGGGAATCTTACTCAAATTGACAATGTAGGGGAATCACACTTCAAATGGAAATCATATGTCCAACGAAAGAGATAGAACTAAGAACCATTGAAGCTATGGGGTGTACTAGACCATGATCTGATCAAATAATACTCCATTAAAAAAACTATCATAATATTTTTCCTTTATAATAGACTGACTATCACCCTCTCCTATAACTCCCTAATGAATAATACATTCAGGTCATACGAATACAATGAAGGACATCACTGCTTGAACCGATCAATCCTCGTAAGATTTGGAAGTGCATGGGCTTCATTGAAATCAGTGATCTATAATGGAATGTTAAGGTTCCCATCGAAAAAACTAGAAACTTTAAGATATAATGGATAATTAGGAAAATGGGGAAGTAAATTAGGGTACATGTAATAACCTAACAAAGCACATTAATCAAAGAGGTGAGCTAAAATCTGAGTAAGTGGATGAATAAGGGACATGAATCAATATTACATGGGTGATCATAAACATATTCATCATCATAACATAAGCATATTATTATCAAACAAATCATGAGGTGAATAATGGATAAACACATGAAATGTGGAAATTCATAAAAACGAAACCTCAAGTATTAGTTGTGAAATAAAACACATTGTTGTTAACAAAGATAACACCTTATTCTTGCATAATATTTACGCCTAATCACATCATCATCATTGTAAATAAATATAGTATAATGTTTAATCATATTGCACATTATCTCATGAGATACATTACATTACCCATTATATTAGAGGGATATATAATTCTTAGCCCACCCATCACATCATAACATTACATAATCATGCATGCCACATAAAACGTATAATAATTGTAGTAAAAAAATAACCATTGGAAAAGAATGGGTTTCATATGATTTTTATAAATCATACATTGATTAAAAAATATTTTGGATCCCAAATGAAAAATGGAAAAAAATACATGGTATAAAAATCTTTATTCTATTGGGAAGAAGAAACAATTTCAAGAGGATTCAAGATGTGCTTTAGAAAAAATATTTCTTTTGAAAAAGTCATTATATTTACCATAAAACCATGTTGGAAACTTGTATATCCATAAATATAAGAGTTAATAAAAATAAAATTATATTTAATTAAAATTAATGGAACTTCAACACTAATTTTTTTTTGGAAATAGGTAACACCAAAATAAAAGGAGATGTGTTTGAGAATCCCTATACCATTATTCCGCTTTGATTTCTTCACTTTTGTGCCTCCTAAATAATAAAAATATATTTATAAAGACATTGATGAAGAAGTGAATTATAATAATTTATATGACTATTTATAAATTATTATAATTTTTTCATATTTCTTAATTTCCACTATTGAAATTGAATCATTTTTATATAATATTTTTCTAAACAAATTCCCGGTTCACATTGATTTTATCTATTTTCATAAATGACATTTATACATTCATATAAATAATTCCATAAGGGTATAATGTATATAATTTCATTTTTATATATTATATATATTTTATTATATCCTTACATGACTATGGTTATATGTATTGACATGGAAATGTCTCTTTAGGCGGTTAATCGTACTTTGACGATACATTGTCGGAATATCCAGAAGAAGAATATGAAAATTTATATATATAGTATTATGATACTTAAAGTACGTTAAAATAATTAATAAAATGTTAAAATAATTAATAATTAATTATTTTATGGTCTGGTTTTGAAAATGTAGTTGGAAAAATAATGAGAAGAGGAAGAGGAAATTAAAAAGAGTGAGAAGTGGATCAATTCTTACTTAATCCCCAGTGAAACTTCTCTTGTATGACACTATAACTCCGTTGTGGCTGCATTTTGATTTCTCTATAATGTTACTAATTATTATAAGAGTTTTTATAGACATTATTTGGGAAGATTTTGGGTTTTTAATAGGATGGAGGAGTGGGATTCCAATGGAAGGGAGAGAGGGAATTTATACATGAGGAGAGGGGTATTTTTGTAACAAAATATTGATTCAAATAATATATCAATTGTAAAATGTGTAATAGTGGATTTAATAGAATATAAAAAATATATCAATATAATATAATGGTTTTAAGATATAAAATACCTTTTCTAATTAAATTTCATTAGTTTATTAAAAAGCAATGTGGAAAGAACGAAAAATTTTTATTTTTAGGAATCACTTTTGAAATTAGGTTTTGGAAGGTCCTTTTTAGGGTTAGAAACTAAGATATTCATATATTAATAAACAATTAATGAAATAAAATATATCAGGGACTAGATTTATGTTCTAGAATGTATCATTTCATTATTACATCATAAATGATGCAATTTATGATACATCGGTTATGTGAAAAACTGTATTTTTACTATTGACACAAAAATTGATCGATTTTATAAAATTACTAAATAATAATCATTGAATAATTTATAGGACATTATTTAAAATATGTTATTTAATTTATCAAAATAAAATTATGAAATAGGTAATTTTATTTTTTTAATATAAAAATAATGATTTTTATAAAATATTTTGAAATATAGTTTATTAAAAATATGATAATTTTTTTTGAATTTCTTAATCATGATATTTTTTTGTAATTATAATATTTATATTTACTAAATTTAATAATATGAAATATTTTTAATATCATAAATTAGATGAAATTACTATTCCTACAGTCAAGTTACTATTCCCAAAAGTTAGGTTACTATTGCAGTGGTCACTTTACTTCCTATAAATACCTATACAGTCCATTAATTATTCATCTCAATTCCAATCAAGGTTCTATATTTCCATTTTCTATAACGCTTCCTGTTTTACTAATATTTATTTTCATTCCAATAGTGTTGGCATTGGTGGTGAGGATTCTACTACAATGGGATGATCCATATTTTATAATTTTAGATTTTCTATTATATGTTTGTTGTCAATTTGTAATGATTGGAATTTTATCTCATTTCGTTACAAATTAATGTTACCATATTTAATAAAAATTCCTATTTTGGTTACCCTATATTTTTTATGTTTATAATGTCATACAATATTATACAAAACACATTTATTCAGGAAAAAATATTTGTAATAACCACTGCTTCATTACAGGTCCAACCATTCATCAGTAGTTATATAGAGAAGATCGGTAAAGTTAATACCACCCTCAATCAAGTTAGCCTATAACCACACTAATTGTTTAGATAATTATATGGATGTCACCTATAATATAATACATCAAAACTAGGATTCTCCTATCCAATTTATCCAAGAATGAATAGACACATCAACATTACGTAAATTTAATCCTCTATTACAGCTCGAATTCACACAAAGTACCTTATAACTGATTATTTATTAGATTCCAACATTGGTTTGATGAATGGGTAAAGACCATTTTTTAAGTAAGAATTACATCGTATAACCTATGGTGCTCATTAGTGAGGATCCATGGTCAATCATAAAATCATGAGACTTTAATAATTCATGATATCAATGATAAACGATCAAACATCGTTCCTGAATAAGTTCCATGGTTTACATATTCATTATGATTATATCCATAAAATCCCAGAACATCATTACTTATTAAAATAATATTTTTCTTTTTCTATGTGGGGAATTGATTTTATAGATCCCCATCTACCACTGATAAACATGTATTTCAAGTACCCCTTACTACTATATACATAATCTCCAATTATACTAAGGCTATATCCCTAAGATAATTTAGAACAAAATATATCAAAATATTCTAAGAGACCAATATTGTAACTCTATTTTATTTCCCACAAAAAATAATGGTAGAGAGAAAGACTAATTTCCATGCTTTTAAGTTGAAAAGGATATATCCAGAATGAAATATTCAGTCCAAAGATTAATCCATCTATCATATAGTAGTGAATGAACAAATTAAGGCCATCAATAAAACTTTATCTAACTTTTATCATAAGATAATATAAAATGAAAAAAGACATGGATATATAGGATTGTTTATTTTATCTAAGATTATCGCAATATAAATCATACTATAATGTATATGTCCCCATATTTCCTTGTTTATAGGAATTATATGGTAATTACCATAAAGGTTCAACAACCATCACTTTTTAATTATATCTAGAATTATATTTTTAGAGATGATAAGTCTCAAATAATTTTATTTGAGTCAGAGTGACTCAATGAGAAAAGTATATGAACACTTTATAAACACCAAATACCTAAAAATTGATTCATATAAAAATTTGATAGGAAATTGAACTTCCATATATTCATACAAATATGATTAGTGGTTTCATTTAGAACTCTAATGATACTAAGGATAAAATTCTAAAACTAAACCCAAAATGGAAGGGACTGTATGATATTCACAAATTCTAGTCTAGTCGAGCTTACTCATTTTTCATGATGTATGGGGAGAATATAATGCACACTACCGATGTTAATTTCTTTAAGAAGAATTTTGGATAACCGTGCATTGGGTTAACATTAGTTGAAACTACAGAACATTAAAAATTAGAGAGTTTTATCTTGGATATATGATGTTTAAATACATAATACATTAATTCCTTATCAAATTACCTTAAAATTTATAACATTTGCCTACTAACATAGATTTTTAAAATAAATGGAATAAGGTATACCATTCATGACCTTTTAAATTGTTTTTGATAGTCTGTTTGTAAATCCAATTATCCTTAAGTAGGAGTAAATTCATTATATGAGTTCTCTAGGCATGATGTCTTACTAGATATATAGAGATATAAATGCCCTCAACTTTTAAGAACTATGTGTGTATTTATTTTTATTACTATATTATACATAGTTTTTTATGGACCACTAGACCCAATCAATAGATCAATCCCAAAAATTCATTACATTGTACTGGTTCTTGAGCCCCTGTCAATTCAGTTAAGGTTTCATATCCTTGTTTAAAAACAATGACAATTACATGTTATATTTTCCATGAACCAAATAATAGAAGAAATCATTGAATAATCGGTCAACATTATACATCCCTGAACTATCTGGAATCTATGTTCTTATCCCATATTGTTAAACTACATGATGACCTTTCCTTCCTACAGGACTCTAATCTACTTGGATTAGTACACTATGTGATAACTATCCTCTGTAAGTGTGATCCAAATATACTTTAGCCCCCCAATATATTGAGGTTTATCCATAATTATATTCTATGACAAAATAATCCATTTCATTTGGGAGATCCATCCTAGTATTTAGACCTTGTAATTAACCTAGGAGCCCATGGTGGCCCTATATGTGGATAGGAAAACCCCATGTCCTTTTTATATTAAAATAAACAACATATAATCTAATATAAATGGAATTTTAACAATTAAAATGGGATATATCATGTGAACCACATCAAAATTCCCTTCCCCTATGAAATAGATTGATATGAATATGAGATTGTTTGGGGTTTCAATATTAATGAATATACCAGCTAATTGTAATGTTATGGTTTACCTAACTCATGACCAAAAAGACATCCATTAACATTAACTAACTACATGTTTAATTATTCCTAATAGCTCAATATATGTAGTAACAATTGGATCATTTATCCTATCTCTATCCACAAATATCCTATAGGTTTATTTCGTTTCTTTTCCTAGCTTTTCGGACATGTCCATTCACAACAGGTTTTCATCAATTAACACTATAGAAAGTCCTTTTAATAACAACATGTGGCTTCATTATTATTTCATCAAGATATATTGTGATGTCTAGAATAATAGAACTTTCCCCAAATTCAAACCAAACACCCAAATGTTTTGGTAACCCTCACTAGTTTTCTTGTTGTAATGGAAATTTTTTCATCATTTGTAAATGAAACAGATCTAAAATCCATATAAAAAAATACCTGACACATGAAATTAAACAAAATTATATAAATTTAATCCAACAACACTTCTAATTATTCAGAGTGTTCTAATCTGGATTACATTAAACAACTTAGAAAGACATATCCCATGTGACCTCAACTCATAAAATATCCATTTAAGGATGAGCCCAGTTTACATAAGCAAAAGTGTTTCCCTGTAAAAAAATAACTCCTTAAAGGATATTTCTATTTAATTATCTATTTTATGGATATAGTTGTACTTTCCTATCCTTGTATCATGACTCACCTACTCAACTACCAAAAAAATTCCCCCACACATACTAAAAACACCAGTAACATCATTCCTGATGGAATAAGTTATGTAGTGATGTGTGGATCTCTTATAATAGTCCCAACCATGAATCCAAATAATTACCTCCGTCTCTACTCAATGTTTCGGTCATCCAACTCACATTGGATTTCCCACCATCGGTCCAAAACTAAGACAAATCAATTTCATTTTTTTATATGACCCAAATTTTCATAAAATCCCCAATATAAAGGTTCTTGTTTGATAACCATAAAACATAGAACAATTCAGACCTTTTCCCATGAAATTAACCTAAAGGACAGATGATCCAACATGAATAAACTTAATATAATTTGAATAGTGTATCCTATACTACATGTCTTCTCAATGTTAGAGAAGGATCGATGGAAGGGAATTTAACTTATGGATCCCATCCATAAGCCCAAAATAGAATGAAATTATCCCATTCTTAGGTACCATTTCCTAGCACATAGGTTTCCTATATTTGTATCATGTCCCATACATGACTTAAATTTAATTATAAAATTCTATGATAAATCCAAGGATATTCTTTTATTTTCAATCTTATTCCAGAACAATAATTTTCTCTTCTTTGCAATTGATCTTTATTGTTGTATGGAATATATTTTATAATATCTATAAATGGACTTATTATCATTATTTTAGGATACATTGTCATGTATAAACCATATATTATTTTAACTAGACTAGAAACCATTATCTACCTTTATTCCCCTTCATCATCATAAATAATATCCCTGTTGTTAGTTAGTGAAGAGAATGTTCAAACCACCTCTTTAGTATTTCATTATATTTACCAAACATCATACCTAAAGTTCACTAAAACACTGATAACCTTTCCAATATACTTATATTATCATTATCCATCTCCAAGGGACACCTCATCTTGGAAATTTATTTACATTAATATTTGGAACATCCAACTAAAGGCATATTTCATCAAAAAGGTAAGTTCATCTAATCCATATATACCAGAAAACATCATAATGGAAAACTTCATTTGATTTTTGATGAATGAGAATATTTTACATTTGTTTTCCATGTCATAAATAGAATCCAAATACCTTATTTAATTATTTTCATTATCATTATCCCATATTCAATGGTTTTGGTACACTCCAAGCTCAAGAGCTCCAACTGGTTTTCCATATCACACCCCTATTATCGATCCAATAAAATTTAAGTTCAATTGTGTTCACCTCACTCTAAGGTAGTATATACTAGAATTGGTCCATTTTTTTAAGAAGGTATTTAATTTATTCATTTCCACATACGTTGTCTTACCATTTGGTCAAAATAACATGACCATAATCTATGTACACATATTTCTTAGGTGGTCTATAGTTGCATTGGGATATTCATTCATGTATGTTTTATCCCACACATTAAACATATACTATCAAAATTTTGTTCATGGGTATGTGACATAAAATCCTACTGACATTTTCCCAAATATGTGTGACCCAAACATAAGCCGTTATTGTTCCAAATTGTGTAAAAAATAAACTAAAAATTGAAGAGAAACAAATATTTTTATTTAAAAAATTCATAAAGAGATGCTTGAACCTTAGAAAACTCTACAATCACATAGTCACCCATTTAATTACTTTTCAATATATGATACTATAAATATAAAAATGTAAAAATATTATATAAATTATTATATATCCCTATAAAATCGAATGATATTTTAAATGGTCTCACTTGTCTATGAAAATGGGAATGCATAGTTTTTTTTCTCATGTACACAAGTTGAATTAGTTTCAAATTATTAAATTCAACCCTTGGTATGTATTTAACATAAAGTACAAAAACATTCAAGGTTCTCAATTAAATGACCTTTGATTTTCAAAACACACTATTATATATTTTTAGTTGATTATTCAATACATAACATTACAACACACATTTGTGTAAGAACCTGGTTCTTAGTTTTGAGGTACAGGTTTCTTATTTTCTCTTTTCCTTAAGAGTTTTTCTGAAAATAAGGAAAATAACGAAAATTCCTAAATTTTGGAAGTACACACCGTGTACGTTTCCACACGCCATTTACTTTGGCCGTGTGGTATGAGTACATGGGGCGTGTGGCCATGTCGGCGATGAAGGGTGTAAAAACTAACTACACTCCTTGTAGTGGTCCTTTACACATCGTGTAGTCAGTCGGCAGGCGAATAGTAAGTTGGTGGGCAGCTGTGCTACAGCACACACCGTGTACTCATGATGACACGCCATGTAGTCATGTTGGCAGGTGAACAGTACCACGATGGCAGGAAGCTGCTAGAGGAAAAGTTAAAAATGGGAAGTACACGCCATGTACTTGGAAATACATGTCGTGCAATTTGTTTTTTCCCATAAAATGGGTAGTATCCTCCCCTGTTCATAGGGAAGTCTTAGAATGGGAAGAAGGAGCGGGAGAGGAAGGCCAGAGCTTTGGAGATCAGCTGAGCGCACGTCAAGAATTCATTTTCTGCACTGTCGATCTCCCTGGAACCGCACAGGTGAGTTCTCCCTTCTCATGGTGTAGTTCTTACCACTTATTTCCCATATGAGAGTTATTTGAGTTTGAAAAAATTTTATTTCACCTCATATCTGCATAATTATAGGACAAATCAAGGATCATCATTCACGTATATTGTTCGTGGGTGTTAAAGGTAGGTGGCTTGGTGTTTAATTTCCAATTGTTGTGCGTTTTGTGTTTTTCCGAGCTACAAACCCATATTTGAGGTGTCATGTGGCTGAGGCCTTGGATATTTTAAATACCTAGAATTGTATAGGTAATTAAATAAAATTTTAAAATTATTGTTTGGGATCAGTGCTTGGATCCCGGACCACCCCAGGGGTGCATTCCTCTGTTATGCCATTTGGCCAGGATACCCGAGGGTATGCCATGTTTATATTATTCATTAATTTTTCCATGAGAGGAATTGTATGTATATTGCATGTTTATATATTGGGCATGGCCTGGTTACTTAATCCTGAGGGTGGTGTTTTACTATAGCCTGAGGGCATGACTGTATTAGCCTGAGCGAAATGTTCTATTTCGCCTGAGGGAAACCTTTCATGCCTGCGGGTTGTGACTACTGTGCCTGAGAGAGACACCTCGTATGCCTTAGGGAAATTTCTGTTATGCATTAGGGAAATACCTACCGGTTGGATTCTGATTACCTGAGGGTATGGTTTTTCTATTCTTAGGATGCTGACTATTTACATAGAAATTCACTATGGTGATTTCAGAATTTTAAATGGATAAACTGAATATTAAAATGGAAATATAACTGGTTAAGTTAGTTACTTTGTTTACTGATTAGTTTATTGCATTTACTACTACACACTGTTGTTGCATGTTTACACAGAGTTGAGCACGATCCTTTGGTGGGTGCAAACTGAGAACTACTTGTCACACCCTGTTTGGGTCATGCTTTTCGGCCCAAACAGATTATGTTTCTGCAGGTGTAGATAAGGGCAAGGGTTCCTATACTGGTACTTGATTGCTACTAGGGTGTAGGAGAGCATGGGACCGAGCATTGGCTCACGATGCTGCGGGCTATTCCATTTTTCTTTTCTGTACTTGTACTTCAGTTGTATTGTATTGATTGTGTAACATGTTCTGGATGTTTTTAATAGAATTGATGCATGTTGCATCTTTATTTATATTCTGGTTGGTTTTATCTACTGCAATTGTTTATTTCAGTTATGTATGGCTATTTGCTTCCGCTATTATTGTATGTTTTATTCATTCCGTTGTGCTACACTTTGAGAAATGAGGGCATAGTTTCCCCACTATAAGACCTGAGTCCCCACTGCTAGTCGAAAGCCTTTGGTATTTGGGGAAATTTGCTTGAGGTCACGTGGAAAACTGGGTTCGGGGCACCCGTTGAGTGGCACCCGGATCCCAGACGTTACAAAGTGGTATCGGAGGAGTTCTTTTCTTTGACTTAGTATTTTGAGTCGTAGTCAGGGATAGGAAAAATGGCAGTTGGTGATAATATGTGCTCGGGCATTGTTAACCAATGAACAGGGAAAAGCCAATCTACCTCGTATTTTTTTCAATTTTTTCTGATTTTTCAAAATTTACTGTTGATTTGATTTTCACTGTTGGGTGACGCACTTGTTATTGTGCTATTATATATTATCTATGTGTTCTATTTAGTTGCAACCGGATGAGATGAGGGTATTCCATCTCATACATCATATAGGCACATGTTAGAAATCACATTCCATGCATAGTTCCATGCCATATATGTGCATTAGAATTGCATGTTGTTGTTGTAGTTTTTGTGCTAGAAAAGCATGCTATTGTGATAGTTGCTTGATAAATACCTGCTATGGGATATGGTATTTTCTTTTGATAACTTACTGATAGAATGAACGCCAGAAATTGGTTTTTGGGGAGTATGGGCCTTCATTTACTGGAATTTGGTGGATCATTGACTGTTTATTTTTGTATAACTCATATAATATGTCAAACATTGATTTTCCGGGAGTATGTGCCCCGACGGGTCAGAATTTGACACACTGGTGTTTTTTTTCAGTGTTTTCTAGGTTCCAGGGGAGTTTCTGAGGCATACTATCTGGGAAACCCAGTATAGATGCCGTGTAGCTCTTTGAACACGTCGTGTATGTTCTTCTGTTCGAGAAGAAGAGAAAATTGTTTAGTACACACTATGTACCCTAAGTACATGCCATGTAGTCTCTTCCCATTTCATAGACCTTGTGGGTGTGGACACGGGGAAGGGGAGATGCTTGGGGAAAACATGACGGGTACCGGATGTACACATCATGTAGTGTTGACCCGGAGTCTGGCCGTGTAACTAAAAACACAGATGACGAAACCTTAAGACATACACCCTGTGTCCACTACGGAACTTACTGTGTAGTCTGACCTAGGATCCGGCTGTGTAACTAACAAACACCGGTTGGTGTAATCCTTTTTGTGTACATTCCGTGTGGGTGTGGAACACACCATGTAGTTTGATCAGTGTATCTGGCCACGTATCTAACAATACGGGTCAGCAGAGTTCGTCCAGTACACGCCATGTGCCTAAGGGACACGCCGTGTAGTCTTGTCCGAGGACAGACCATGTGGACCTGACCATGTGAACATAGCCAGGTGGCTATGAGACGGAGTTTTGTACATGCCGTGTGAAGGTGGAATATACCGTGTAGTATCAAGGCGAGTAGTCGGCCGTGTCACAAACAACACGGGCAGATGGAAAATTACACCATACACACCGTGTAGATTATATACACGCGGTGTAGTTTTGGTCAACTGGAGTCGTGTGGCTTAGCTATGTGGAAGGACCCGGGCAGGGGAAGGAAAGTCAGGTACATGACGTGTAGTCAGTATACATTCCATGTAGTCTTGTTTTGAAAATATTGAATGCCTTATTCCTCCAGTTCCCCTTTTTATCCCTTTGTTTCAATCTTGATAAATCTTGATCTAAGGTGTGCGCTTGACATTTTAGAGTCATGCTACCGAGACGACCCCGAGTTGTTCTCCATGAGAGTGGCAACGATTATACTCTAGAGATGGTAGGCCATGGGCTACCAGTGGATCCTCCAGTAGATCCAGATGCGGCGCCAACCATTATACCAGATGTAGTCGTGGAGGAGCAGTTCTATGAAGGCTTCATGCAGTTCATGTAGACCTTTCAAGGAGCACCACCGGCTGCTACATCTATGGCTGAGTTGACTCATACTTTCTAGCAGCAGAATCCGCTTACTTTTTCAAGGGATGTCGAACCATAGGCTGCGGAGTCTTGGTTGGGGTCTATGCAGACTATTTTCGAGCATCTTGAGATGCCTCTAGGGTGGACAGTCAGTCTCGCGACGTATATGCTGCGTGATTCCTCCAAGAGGTGGTGGGATGTTACCAATCAGTCAGAGAATTACAGATACATGGTGTGTGAAGATTTTTAGGCAGTCTTCTATGAATTCTTCTTTCCAGAGACACTGAGGGAAGATAGACCTCGGGAGTTCATGAATCTGCAGTATGGTGCTATGTCAGTGATGGACTATTCTACTCGTTTCACCAAGCTTTAGCGTTTTGCACCTGTACTGGTGGGTGATGAGATATTGAGAGCCAAAAGTTTTGAGTATGGTCTTCGTTATGACATCTGAGCACTGGTGAATGTTTTTAGGTTGCCTTCAGTACATGCTATTTTGAACCAGGCACTGATTATAGAGAGGAACCAATGAGAAGCTAGTGGTGTGGGCAGGGTGGTTCGACACCAGTTTCTGGTACAATTTCAACTGGTAAGAGGAAGAGACAGATGAGTTTCTCTCATGGTGGTAGTACTAGCCATGCATTTTCTTCAGGTTCCCCGATCATGTGCTACTAGTGTGGTAAGTAGGGGCACAAAGAGAACTCAGTGTCCACGAGACCTAGTGGAGTGTCGAGCTTGCAGCAAGATGGGTCATCTGTAGCACTTTTTCATGGAATTTCCACCAATGTCTAGTGAGAGGGGTTCTGTGCAGACTCTGAGTGTGGGAGCAGGACAAAAATCTTCTTACTAGTCAGGGAACTAGAATGTGTCAGGGCGTGCAGGCAGGGATGGTGGTCATGGCCGTGGTATCCAGACACCTGGATCGTAGAGGCAGCAGGGCGGGAAGCTCAGGGTAGCCAGGCTGTGTCATTGGGTCCCAACACTAGGCATACATATGCAGTGCAACCGACCCAGTAAGAGTAGGATCTTAGACCTTCTATTGTCATAGGTACTATCCTAGTAGATTCTTTCTTATCTTCTATACTTTTTGAAACAGGTGCTACACTTATTTTCATATCTGTACCCGTTGTGGAGAGCCTTGGTCTCAGTGTTTCTTTTTCTTCAGATATCATGACGCTAGACACTCCGTTGGGGTTTATAACCGATGGTGTGCATGAGTGTAGAGAGTTCCACATAGAGGTTGGTGGGTGTCACTTTGTTTATAACCTCTATGTCTTAATGATGATGACTTATGATGTCATTCTCGGGATGGACTGGTTGGTTCCCTATGAAGCCTTTGTAGACTGCTATCATCGCAGGGTATGTTTCATGTCACCAGTGGGAGGAGAGTTTCTATACAAGGGATACTGGGATGTTCAGGCGAGTCGTACTAGACCAGAGCATAATGGGCGAAGTGGAGTCACAGCCCAGGATGCGAGTTTATATCTGGATGATCATGGGACTTTCCAAACGGATTTCCCGATAGTGGTTGATCGTTTCAAGGATGTCTTCCCGTATGAATTTTCATGTCTACCTCTGGTGCGAGAGGTGGATTTCCATATTGATCTTCTGTTGGGAGAAGCACTAGTGTCCATTCCTCCTTATATTATGGCTACACCTGAGTTGCAGGAGCTCAAGAGGTAGTTGAAGGAGTTACAGGCAAAGAGCTTTATCTGACCTAGTACTTCTCCATGGGGTTCGCCGGTCCTATTGGTGAAGAAGGCGGATGGTACCCTCAGACTTTGCGTGGATTATCAGAAGATGAACTAGTTGACGGTCAAGACCCGATATCCTTTGCCGAGAATTGATGATCTTTTTTATCAACTTCGAGGAGCATGATTATTCTCGAAGATTGACTTGAGATCAGGATATCACCAACTGCGTGTGAGACCATCGGATATACCACTCACAACATTTCAGAGCAGATATGGTCTGTACGAGTACTTGGTTATGTCGTTCGGACTCACGAATGTGCCAGCAGTTTTCATGGCTCTGATGAATCTTGTGTTCCATCCTTATCTTGATTCTTTCATGGTAGTATTCGTGGACAACATTTTGGTGTACTCTCACAGTAGACACGACCATGCCACCCATCTTGAGATCGTATTGAGTACACTGAGAGAGCATCAGCTATATGATAAGCTCTCAAAGTTCCACTTTTAGATGGACAAGATTCACTTCCTCGGTCACATCATCTCGGAGGCAGGAGTTTCAGTAGACATAGAGAAGTTGATAGCAGTAGTTTTCTAGGATAAGCCTAATAACGTGTTTGAGATGCGGAGTTTCCTAGGGTTGGATAGTTACTAAATGCACTTTATCTAGGACTTCTCCCGCTTAGAAGCACCATTGATGGGTTTGACTAAGAAGGATGTGATGTTATTTTGGTTAGAAGTGTGTGAGACAACCTTTCATGAGATGAAAGGGAAGTTGAAATCATCACAAGTCCTGATACTCCTAGAGTAGGGGAAGAGCTAAACAGTGTACTGTGATGCATCATGTATTTGATTGGGAGCAGTGTTGATGTAGGGTGATAGAGTTTTTGCGTACGGGTCTCAGCAGTTGAGGCCACATAAGAGGAATTATCCGACGCATGATCTCTTTGGCTGCCATTGTTCATTCATTGCACTATTGGAGACATTATCACTTGGGAGTGCATTTTGTGGTTTTCACTGACCACGAAATTCTCAAGTACATTTTTACTAAGTGTGACTTGAATCTTTGATAACGAATGTGGGTTTTATACCTCCAGTACATTGATTTTGAGCTTGAATAGACACCTGGTAAAGGTAATGCAGTAGAAGATGCACTGAGCAGGAAGACTTAGATACAGGCAGTGCAGGAGGCCAGTGGTGAGTGACAGCTTATGGATTTTTACTCTGAGATGCATTTGGAGGTGCACGATAGTCAGGGGAAAACCTATCATTCATCTTTAGCTATTAATTCTACTCTCCTAGATAGAGTGAGTATGAGAAAACCATCTGATTTAGAAGGCCTAGTTCTACGGGATTCGGTGGCATGTGAGGACCCTCCTTCTGGTTGAACGATGTGTGATGATGAGGTACTGTGATTCCATGGATGAGGGTGGGTTCCAGGGGATATACACGAGGAGCTGATGCGGGAGTTTCATGCCTCAGCTTAGGATGTTTATCCCAGAGTTACCAACATGTACCGTGACTTGAGACGTCAATATTAGTGGTCGAGTATGAAGAGAGATTGTAGAGACCTGAAGCTTGACGTACATGGACATTACATTACTTTTGCGGAATACTTAGTACATAACAAAAACACACACACAAGGATCGTAATAGTTTAGTGTCTTTGGAAACTCGGAATATAATCTTCTAATCGTGGTGAAAGATCTTCAACATCTCCAATAAAGATCTTCCTTTTTTTTACCTAAAACCTTCTTTATATCCTGGGGAAATGAAAACATAAAAGGGTGAGCTCAAATGCTCAGTAAGGGTAAACAAAAGAAATATCAATCACATCATATTCATAAGAACATAACATTTTGGAAATCTTAACCTGCAAAAGAGAGAATAATTTCATAACATGGGATAAATCATTGTAGTGAAATGAAATCCCAATAATCATAACTTAAGACATGAAACTTTGTGGAATACACACATAATCATAGAGAATCATATCTTATTAGTCAAGACTCATTTCCCAGACTATCTTAGTGGACAAAGTCCATTTCTGAACTGAGTCACCCTCGTTTCAGTCCTGTTTCACTGAACCGGTATAACCTACCATTCCAGCCATGTTTATCTCATGAGATATATAATCTTTACCCAATGAATTGGAGGGAGATATAGGTCCCACCAATCTCATAATGATACCATTCTTATGTGTGCCACAAAATCATAAATCATATATCATTTCATAACCCATGTAATAAAAATGGGATTCTTAAACAACATGACATCATAAAACAATTCATATAAGATAAAGGAATTCATAAAAATAATCCAATCACAACATAATCAAATCAATGTAATAATAGGGATAGAAACAGAACCCTATATTATCTTAGATGGAAAATAATTTTGATAAAACACTTGAACTCCATTCTTGAGGAAAATATCCTTTCTACTTCAAAAACACTATTCCTTTCTTAACATGTCATATAATTTTAAACTAAAAGAAGTTGATTAAAAATAAACTTGAAAACTTGTAAAGTAATATTCTTGGAAATAATTTTTTTAAAATCCATTCATGCCGTATATGTTAAAAAAACATTCTTCTTGTACTTTTGTCGGAAAAGTCAAAAAGTACCTCATACGAAAAATGACAAAAGATTCCTTTCATATCTTTTACTAAAAACTCACCGACGGTTAAAATAGGATTTAAACACTTTTAGGTGGATAGAAATAATATTACATATTCAGGAAACGTCGATGTGGATGATAAAATACACCCCAGTAAATACCAACATATAAACAATCTAGGATAAAATGAGATTGTGATATTTTCCCTTACCATAGGTCCGATTTGCTTCATAAGTTTCCGAACCTCCTGTATAATGATTTAACTACTGTTATTGACTTATTCCAGAATCATACTCATTGTTATGATATCATATATGGTTCACTTATGACTTTATATTACCCGTTCTTTTTTAAATTCCATGTGAAAGAGCGTTTTGGGTAAAATTGTTTCATTTGTCGTCCGTGTTTTGACTTGTAATTATTCATATGATTACTTCGATCATAATTACTTAATTATAGAATATAAAACATTATTTTTATATAATATATATTCATAATATATATAATAAATCAGTAAATGGAAAAAAAATACACCGTTCATGGAGACGGTAGTCCGTACGTACACATGAACTCTGTTTTCGTTTCCTTATTGAGTTGAATGGAATTAAGTAGATGACATACATATTTATACACATAAATCCAGTATCATTATTATGTCATATATTTCATGATTAATTACTATATATACTTTATAATCATTCATGAATGGTTAATCATTGAGAATGAATCTCATCACGTCGTGGAGACGGTAGTCCGTACGTACGCAGGAGTGATGATATCGTTCTCATGATCGTGGGACTGTATTGGAGTGTATGTATACTATTTAAGAATCAATATCACTTTAAAATAATCATATATAGTTATTATTTACACCATTATACCCATCCAAGTAAGGTGGTGGTGGAAAATAGATTACACCACGGCATGGAGACGGTATTCCGTACGTACGCACGCGCGGTGATTTCTTTTTCCATAGGATGGATAGATGGTGAAATAGGGTTGTTTCATACTTATAATAATATATCCGTATATGAGTGAAACTGATGTTTTTACTTCATAATGAAACAACTAAAGAAGAATAAGTGGAAGAATAAATAAAGATTAAAGAATCGGTAACGAACATTACCTCTTCTTTGAAGTGCTTCTTTGAGACCTCCTTTTAGGGAACTAAAATTGGTCTTTGAGGAAGACCAGAACCTCTAGGATGTTTCTAGGGAAGTAGAGAGAAGAACTTTTAAGGGGTTGGCCGAGCTTGAACACTCAACGTGGTGTGAGGAAGAGAGGGAGGATGTGCCCTTTTATAAAGGAGGAGAGGGGCACCTTAGGGAAATGTCAAAATATTATTTTATATTAAGGTCAAATTCGATTTATAATGGTTCAAAAGGGACTTATTTTGAAGCTAAAGTGGGGATGGGTCGCAATACTCTAATCCAATAGGATTTATACAAGTTTAGGTTATTATTGTAACCTTATCAGTTAGATTTAACTCTAAGTTAAATAATTTAACTTTTACCGTGTCTTTTTAGTTCTTAGACTATATGGTTAATAAACTTACTATATCAAGCCAAACGAACCCAAATTTGTTTATTATTAATATATATAATCATATCTAAGCAATTTGGATGAACCATAGATTTTTAGGAATAATATAACAATTAATAATATAATATTTTTTTTAAAAACTAATTTATGTAAATTTTGACACTATTTGGTACATGATTTTTATGAAATTCATAACAGAATGATAAGTTCATACCAAGTTACTTGAAGCAACAATAACATGTCATAGTAACCTATAAAATTAGTTTAAGTCATAAAAAGGCTCAAAGTATATTTATTTGGGTATTTATAACATCAATTATGTCACTATTTCATTAATAAGATAATTACTTCATTATCGTTGTGTCATAAATAAATTAAATTATTTAATGTCTGAAAATTAAAATTAAAATACCATTATGTAGTAAATCTTTTTAGATTTCAAATGAATATTTATAGTTGAATTTATCTTATGGATAACCCCATATTAAAAATGATTTACTTATTAAACTTTGATTTTACCTATTTTAACCCTTCTTTAAATAAATTAATAATAAATTTCCTAATCTAATCCAAGTGGGCCTAAATGGTCATATGTTTTTCCTAAGGTTGTTTTGGGTCTAATTAAACTTATCCAATAGAATAAGGACATGTGTTGGGGTAATAATAATAAACATTTTACCCTTAATTACCCTATTTACTTTTAACCGTGGTAAAAAAAAGTAAAAAGTTACTATTCACCAAAAATTATTTTCATCTCATTGAACCACATTTTACCTACTAACATCAACCGTGTCTCTCAGATTTTTGAAATTCCACTCATAGAAGCGGTAAAATTATGTTTTATGAAAAATTAATTTTTTTACTACCACTTAGTGGTTTCACTATTCATCAAAAAATGAAAGTTTCCAGAAAAATACCAAAAATTAGGCCTAAGCTATATTTGATATTATGAACTCAAAAACGATTTTTATTTTACCAAATTCAAAACATATCAGTTACATTAACTAATTTAAAAATTAATTCCCGTCGTGAAAACAAATGGCGTGTTTTTAAGAGATAATAACTATCAAAAGATTGACACTTGTTTATAACTGGTTTAAATGTAAAATTACATCCAATGACCAACATTGTATTAAATTGTAAACATATATTCTAAATATACTTTAAAACCACTCAAATTAACAATTTATCACTATTAATTATTTCGATTGAAAAAGTTGTTTTTAATTAAAATTTAGTAATTTTCACTATTCATCAAAATATGAAAGTTATCTGAAAATTAATAAAATTTCACCCAAAGCAAATTTCGATATTCCGAATCCAAAAATGAATTCCATTTTGGAAAATAAAATTTATAAAATTTCAAAAAGTGATTATTACTATTCATAACAGCTATTTTTAATAATATTTTAATAGCATATCGTTGTTTAGTGAAACTCGGTATTGCGTACTACACACGCTATCGAGGAAGGTCGCAATTGTGTGTAATGCAAGGCAAGTAAAGGATGTGTGTTGTGCAAGCACCTTTTGTTGTAGCGTACAACACAAGACATTAATGAAATTAAAATGAATATTTTTCATAAAATCTCGGGGTGTTACATTCTACCCCCCTTAAAATGAATTTCGCCCTCGAAATTCATCGGGGTTAAAAATGGTTTACTATTAGAAAGTTTCTTTGATAGAAACCCACATAGTAATAAGGAATACCAAAACCAATCTTTAAAAACAAAATTATGAAATGTAACGGTTACCCAAATAAACTAATCACTGGGTTTCCACATAGGTGAAAATATGGATATGGGAGAGAAATATAACCATCAATGTATGATGGAGAGTGGTAGAGAACATGGCTTTGGAAAAGCCAGAAATCACAAAGCCATAAATTTGTGACGATCTACGTTACCATCTGATTCATCAGATATAAGAGCACTAGGACAACATTTTTGGTTTTCAAGATCATTTCCCTAAAGTTGATGAAATTGGAATTAGAAGAAATAATTTCGTGATTTTGGTATAGTTTCACCGTTGGTCATTCTTTGGACAATTTACACTTCATATCATAAAAAAATGAAGTTGAATTTTTCATTCGTGATGTTTTAGCAGATCATGTGATAGAATGATGGGTCATTCCATCTGTCTCAATCAAAAGGTTAGAAAAGTTATCAAAAAATACATAAGTCTATCTATAGTGAGATTAATCATATATGGTTCCTAAAATGGACTTATACTTCATATATCATACTGCTTAATATAATAAAACTAGTTTCTACTAAACATGGAATTTCTGTAGGCTAGTGGTAGGCGATAAAGGCCAGTCGCACTTCGGTTGTGGGTTCGATTCCCACAGCTTTGTCCGACGCGATGGGTTGTCGCCCGTCCTGTAGGTTGTCCTTTTTCTAAAGCTATATTACTATAACATGCCATCAATAATATCGAAAAAACATCTATCCTTAAACAATACTAACTTATGTCTAGCATAATCCATCCCAATCTTTAGGATTATCCAAAAATACTTCGATCCAAGCTCATAGTATAAAAATGATTATAACAATCACAAGAATGCCATCATTTATCCCCCATATATCATAAGATATATCTTGTTGGTAAAATTAAAAACATGTGAATACCTTAATCATGTATTCTCTTGAAGAATGAATACCCATTGAACCTTAGTGAAAACATGAATACTGTCAAAAGTTAACTCTTTCCACATACCAAAATCCAAAAATTCTATATACTCAAACCATGATATAACCTTCTCCTTATATCAGTCATGAGCTCATGAATACACTTTCAAAACTCAAGGAAAGACAACAGTGAAACAATCCTTAGATGTCTCTTTATTCCATAGTACCGTGAGATTACTTATACAACATTACAAATGATAAACATGTAATCATTCCACTTCATTCATAAACCATTGATCAAGCTTGAACAACTCTTTCATCTCACATATCATTTGTAGTCTCTTAATCAACATAAATACTACCCATCCTACCATACTGATTCTCTTTAGGAGACTTTCCCCTAGGGAATTGGTTTTCATAATGCCCGTACATTCCACATTTAAAACATTTAACCATTTTTGTTGTCGTAGGAATAACATTATCCTCATCCCTAGTGTTAACTGAACCTTTTCCTTTGCACTTACTAGCTTCGTGTCCTTCTTTTCCACACCCAAAGCATCTTCCAGTTCCTTTGAAACATTCTCCTTGATGCCTCTTCCCACATGATTTCCATAGGGGAAATTGAACTTTCTTTCCTCTATGATCATCATGAAACTCCATCTTTCTCTTATTAGACGAGTCAGAAAACTTACCAAATTTTACTTTATTGGTCATATTATGAGATTGCTGATTCGGCATAATAATGATGTTTGGACTTCCAAATCTCATTTCATTTGTTTGATCATGAAGAATATCATTCCATTGTCCATCATATTCTCCATTATCGTGAATCATCTTATTTCGTGCCATTTTCTAAAACCCAAAAAGAATAGTGTGAGAGGAAAAAATCATAATAAAGGGGGAGTAAATTCAATATCTAACATCTTTGGTTTAATCTGATATTGTTACCATAGTTCTAGGACTATATCCTATACGTATACTTATCCTTAGGGACATCCCTAGACATACCTTAGAAATATCTCTAGGGATCTCACTAACGTTCACGCATCCTAATTTCCAAAGGTCGACTAAACCATTCCTCTGATACCAACTGTAGGGACCTGAAGCTTGACGTACATGGAAATTACATTACTTTTGCGGAATACTTAGTACATAAAAAACACACACACAAAATGATCGTAATTGTTTAGTGTCTTTGGAAACTCGGAATATAATCTTCTAATCATGGTGAAATATCTTCAACATCTTCCATAAAGATCTTCCTTTATTTACCTAAAACTTTCTTTATATCCTTGGGAAATGAAAATATAAAAGGGTGAGCTCAAATGCTTAGTAAGGGTAAACAAAAGAAATATCAATCACATCATATTCATAAGAACATAACATTTTGGAAATCTTAACCTGCAAAAGAGAGAATAATTTCATAACATGTGATAAATCATAGTAGTGAAATGAAATCCCACTAATCATAACATAAAACATGAAACTTTGTGGAATACACACATAATCATAGAGAATCATATCTTATTAGTCAAGACTCATTGCCAAGACTATCTTAGTGGAGAAAGTCCATTTCTGAACCGAGTCACCCTCGTTTCAGTCCTGTTTCACTGAACCGATATAACCTACCATTCCAGCCATGTTTATCTCATGAGATATAAAATCTTTACCCAATGCATTGGAGGGAGATATAGGTCCCACCCATCTCATAATGATACCATTCTTATGTGTGACAGAAAATCATAAATCATACATCATTGCATAACCCATGCAATAAAAAATGGGATTCTTAAACAACATGACATCATAAAACAATTCATATAAGATATAGGAATTCATAACAATAATTCCATGACAACATAATCAAATCAATGTAATAATAGGGATAGAAACGGAACCCTATATTATCTTAGATGTAAAATAATTTTGATAAAACACTTGAACTCCATTCTTGAAGAAAATATCCTTTCTACTTCAAAAACACTTTTCCTTTCTTAACATGTCATACAATTTTAAACTAAAATAAGTTGATTAAAAATAAACTTGAAAACTTATAAAGTAATCTTCTTGGAAATAATTTTTAAAAAAATCCATTCATTCCGTATAAGTTAAAAAAACATTCTTCTCGTACTTTTGTCAGAAAAGTCAAAAAGAACCTCGTACGAAAAAATGACAAAAGATTCCTTTCATATCTTTTACTAAAAACTCACCGAAGAGTAAAATAGGATTTAAACAATTTTAGGTGGATGGAAATAATATTACATATTCAGTAAACATGGATGTGGATGATAAAATACACCCCAGTAAATACAAACATATAAACATTCTCGGATAAAATGACATTGTGATATTTTCCCTTACCTTTGGTCTGATTTTCTTCGTAAGTGTCCAAACCTCCTGTATAATGATTTAAATAATGTTATTGACTTATTCCAGAATCATACTCATTGTTACGATATCATATATGGTTCACTTATGACTTTATATTACCCGTTTTTTTTGTAAATTCCATGTTAAAGAGCGTTTTGGGTAAAATTATTTCATTTGTCGTCCGTGTTTTGACTTGTAATTATTCATATGATTACGTAGATCATAATTACTTAATTACAGAATATAAAACATGATTTATATATAATATATATTCATAATATATATAATAAATCAGTAAATGGAATGAAATACACCGTTCATGGAGACGGTGGTCTGTACGTACGCATGAACTCTATTTTCGTTTCCTTATTGAGTTGAATGGAATTAAGTAAATGACATACATATTTATACACATAAATCCAGTATAATTATTATTTCATATATTTCATGATTACTTATTATATATACTTTATAATAATTCATGAATGGTTAATCATTGAGAATGAATCTCATCGCGTCGTGGAGACGGTAGTCCGTACGTACGCACGAGCGATGATATCATTCTCATGATCGTGGGACTGTATTGGAGTGTATGTATACTATTTCATAATCAATATCACTTTAAAATAATAATATATAGTTATTATTTACACCATTATACACATCCAAGTAAGGTGGTGGTGGAAAATAGATTATACCACGGCGTGGAGACGGTATTCCGTACGTACGCACGCGCGGTGATTTCTTTTTCCGTAGGATGGATAGATAGTGAAATAGAGTTGTTTCATACTTATAATAACATATCCGTATATGATTGATACTTATGTTATTACTTCATAATGAAATGACTAATGAATAATAAGTGGAAGAAGAAATAAAGATGAATGAATCGGTAACGAACATTACCTCTTCTTTGAAGTGCTTCTTTGAGACCTCTTTTTAGGGCACTAAAATTGGTCTTTGAGGAAGACCAGAACCTCTAGAATGTTTCTAGGGAAGTGGAGAGAAAAAATTGGCAGGGTTTGGCCGAGCTTGAAGGCTCAATATGGTGTGAGGAAAAGAGGGAGGAGGTGCCCTTTTATAAGGGAGGAGAGGGGCACCTTAGGAAAATCTCAAAATATTATTTTATATTAAGGTCAAATTCGGTTTATAATGGTTCCAAAGGGTCTTATTTAGAAGATAAAGTGGGTATGGGTCGAAAGCCTCTCATCCAATAGGATTTAGACAAGTTTAGGTTATTATTTTAACCTTATCAATTAGATTTAACTCTAAGTTAAATAATTTAACTTTTACCGTGTCTTTTTGTTTTTTACACTATATGGTTAATAAACTTACTACATCAAGCCAAACGAACCCCAAGTTGTTTATTATTAATATATATAATCGTATCTAAGACATTTGGACGAACAATAGATTTTTAGGAATAAAATAACAATTAATAATATAATATTTGTTTGAAAAACTAATTTATGTCAATTTTGACACTATTTGGTACATGATTTTTATTGAATTCATAACAGAATGATAAGTTCGAACCAAGTTACTTAAAGAAACAATAACATGTCATATTTACCTATAAAATTAGTGTAAGTCATAATAAGTCTCAAATTATATTTATTTGGGTATTTATAACATCAATTATGTCAATATTTCATTAATAAGATAATTACTGCATCATTGTTGTGTCATAAATAAATTAAATTATTTAATGTCTAAAAATTACAAATAAAATACCATTATATAGGAAATAGTTTTACCTTTCTAATGAATATTTATAGTTTAATTTATCTTATGTATAACCCCATATTAAAAATGCTTTACTTATTAAACTTTCATTTTAACTATTTTAAACCTTCTTTAAATAAATTAATAGTAAATGTCCTAATCTAATCCAAGTGGTCCGAAATGGTCATATTTTATTCCTAAGGATGTTTTTGGTCGAATTACATTTATCCAATAGAATTAGGACATGTGTTGGAGTAATAATAATAGCATTTTTACCCTTAATTACCCTATTTACTTTTAACCGTGGTAAAAAAAGTAAAAAGATACTATTCACCAAAAATTATTTTCATCTCATTGAACCACATTTTAATTACTGACATCAATCGTGTCTCTCATATTTTTGAAATTCCACTCACAGAAGCGGTAAAATTATGTTTTATGAAAAATTCATTTTTTTTACTACCACTTAGTGGTTTCACTATTCATCAAAAAATGAAAGTTTCCAGAAAAATACCAAAAATTAGGCCAAAGCTATATTTGATATTATGAACTCAAAAATGATATCTATTTTACCAAATTCAAAACATATCTGTTACATTAATTAATTTAAAAATTAATTCCCGTCGTCAAAACAAATGGCGTGTTTTTAAGAGATAATAACTATCAAAAGATTGACACTTGTTTATAACTGGTTTAAATGTGAAATTACATCCAATGACCAACATTGTATTAAATTGTAAAAATATATTCTAAATATACTTTAAAACCATTCACATTAAAAATTTATCACTATTAATTTTTTCGATTGAAAAGTTGTTTTTAATTAAAATTTAGTAATTTTCACTATTCATCAAAATATGAAAGTTATCCGAAAATTACCAAAATTTCACCCAAAGCTAATTTCGATATTCTGAATCCAAAAATAAAGTCCATTTTGAAATATAAAATTTACAAAATTTCAAAAAGTGATTATTACTATTCATAACGGCTTGTTTTAATAATATTTTAATAGCATATCGTTGTTTAGTGAAACTCGATATTGCGTACTACACACGCTATCGAGGAAGGTCGCGATTGCGTTTAATGCAAGGAAAGTCAAGGATTCATGTTGTGCAAGCTCCTTTTGGTGTAGCGTATAACACAAGACATTAAGGAAATTAAAAAGAATATTTTTCATAAAATCTCGGGGTGTTACAGAGATGTAGCTGGTTTTGTTACCCAATGCTTCACCTGTCAGAAGGTGAAGGTGGAGCACCAGATACTAGCTGGACTGTTACAGCTGTTACCCATTACGGAGTGGAAATGGGATGATGTCCCGATGGATTTCATGACTAGGTTTCCAACGTCACCTCAAGGCAATGATGTCGTGTGGGATGTTGTGGACAGACTCATGAAGGCAGCTCACTTTTTACCAATCATGGAGACCTTTGGTGTTGACGAGCTCAGAAAATTGTATATCTGAGAGATAATATGTCTTCAAGGGGTCCCACGTTCTATCGTTTCCAAAAGGGAAGCCCATTGTACATCTCATTTCTGGAAGATTTTTCAGAGGTCATTGGGTACACAGGTGCTTCTGAGCATAGTATACCACCCTCAGATCGATGGTCAGTCAGAGCATACGATACAGGTGCAAGAGGACATGCTGCGTGCATGCGTCCTGGACTTTGGGGGATCTTGGGAGAAGCATATACCCCTAGTCGAGTTTGCCTACAATAACAGTTTTCAGGAAACTATTGAGATGGCACCTTACGAGGCTTTATATGGTAGGTCAGGCCGATCACCCTTGTACTGGATGGAGGAAAGTGAGATAGCTTTACTAGGACCACGTCTCATACAAGAGACTTCTGAGTAGGTCCATTTGATTCAAAAGAGAATGGATACTACACAGTCTTGTCAGAAATCCTATGCTGATCGCCGCAGACGACCAAGGGAGTTAATGGTCGAGGATCAAGTTTTCTTGCATGTTTCACTGAGGTTGGGACACAAACGGATCAGAAGATAGGGTAAAATTTCACTGGGGTATGTGGGACCATTTGAGATTCGGGGGAGAGTCGGGTCAGTTGCCTATTGGTTCCCGTTACCATAGAGGTACTAAGCCATGCATGAAGTCTTCCATGTATCTCAGTTGTGCCACTATCATTTAGACCCATCTCAGGTCTTTCAGTTAGAGGAGGATGAGCTTCATATAGATGTTTCCTTTGAGGAGCATCTGATTCATATCATGGATATGAGCACAAAGGTTCAACGAGTCCGGTCAGTTCCTCTCGTATCGGTTATATGGCAGCATGGCCAAGTGCAGGATGAAACCTAGGAGTGGGAGACCGATGTACGTGCTCAGTAGAAGGAGTTGTTCATGGCTATATCTTCACCATCCTTGGAAGGGCAATTCAGGGACGAATTGGTTTAAGGGGGGATGTTTGTAAGAACCCGGTTCTTAGTTTTGAGGTATGGGTTTCTTACTTTCACTTTTCCTTAAGTGTTTTTCTGAAAATAAGGAAAATGGGGAAAAATCCTAAATTTTGGAAGTACACGCCGTTTACTTTTCCACAGGCCATGTACTTTGGCCATTTGGGATGAGTACACAGGGCGTGTGGCCATGTCAGGGATGAAGGGTGTAAAAACTGACTACACGCCATGTAGTGGTCCTTTACATGCCATATAGATAGTCGGCAGGTGAATAGTAAGGCGGTGGCCAGCTGTGCGACAACACACACCGTGTAATAATGAATACATGTCGTGTAGTCATGTCAGTAGGTGAATAGTGCCATGATGGCCGGAAGCCGCCAGAGGAACAATTAAAAAATGGGAGGTACATGCCCTGTACTTAGAAATACATGTCGTTTACTTTGTTTTTTTCTCTTAAAATGGGAAGTAGCCTCCCCAGTTAATACAGAAGGCTTAGAATGGGAAGAAGGAGTGGGATAGGAAGACTGGAGCTTTGGTGATCCGCCAAGTACACGTCGGGAATCTGTTTTCTACACCGTCGATCTCCCTGGAATCACACGGGTGAGATCTCCCTTCTCTTGGCGTAGTTATTACCAATTCTTTTTGTATGAGAGTTATTTGAGTTTGAAAGAATTTTCTTTCACCTCATATCTACGTCGTTCTAGGATAAATAGAGGATCATCGTTCACGAATATGATTCGTGGGTGTTAAAGTTAGGTGGCTTGGGGTTTAATTTCCAAATGTTGTGTGATTTGTGTTTTTTCGAGCTACGGACCCATATTTAGGGTCTCGTGTGGATGAGGCCTTGGATACTTTAAATACCTTGAATTTTATAGGTAATTAAATAAAATTGTAAAATAGTTTTTTGGGATCAGTGATTGGATCCAAGACCACCCCGGTGGTGCATTCCTCTGTTTAGCAATTTGGCCAGGATACTCGAGGGTATACCATGTTTATATTATGCATTACTTTTTCCTTGAGAGGATTGGTATGTAAATTTCATGTTTATATGTTGGGCATGACCCGATTACTTATGCATGAGGGCGGTGTTTTACTATAGCCTGAGGGCATGACTGTATTAGCCTGAGGGCAACGTTCTATTTGGCCTGAGGAAAATCTTTGGTTCCTGAGGGTTGTGACTTCTATGCCTAAGGGCGACACTTCGTATGCCTGAGGGCAATTTCTGTTATGCCTGAGGGAAATACCTGCGGGTTGGATTCTGATTACCAGAGGGTAAGGTTTTTCTTGTCTGAAGATGCTGACTATTTACATAGAAATTCACTGTGGTGTTTTCTGAATATTAAATGGATAAAATGAATATTAAAATGGAAATATAACTAGTTAAGTTAGTTACATTGTGTACTTCTTAGTTTATTTCATTTACAACTTCACACTATTGCTGCATGTTTACACAAAGTTGAGCATGAGCCTTTGGTGGGTGCCTTCTGGGAACTATTTCTCACACCCTATTTGGGTCATTCCATTCGGCACAAAGAGATTACGTTTCTACAGGTGTGGATAAGGGAAAGGGTCCTTATATAGGTACTTGATTACTGCTCGGGTGTAGAAGAGCATGGGACCGAGCATTGGCTCGCGATGCTGCGAGCTGTTCTATTTTTCATTTCTATACTTGTACATCAGTTGTATTGTATTGATTATATAACATGTTTTGACTATTTTCATGGAATTGAGGCATGTTGCATCGTTATTTATATACTGGTTGGTTATATCTACTACAATTGTTTATTTCAGTTATGTATGGTTATTTTCTTCCGCTATTATTGTATGTTTTATTCATTCCGACACGCTACACTTTGACCATTGAGGGTATAGTTTCCCCACTATAAAACATGGGCCCTTACTGCTAGTCGAAGCCTCTGGCATTTGGGGAAATGTTCTTGAGGTCAAGTGGCGAATTGGGTTCGGGGCACCCGTTGAGTGGCACCCGGAACTGCGACCTTACAATTTGAATCTTATAGGTTTAGTGTATTTTGAAACATGGATATATAAATAACTTTTTCATCATAAATATACATCATATCCCACTATATAATTCCTACCTAGAACCCTTCTTATAAATATCATACTTAAAAACTTTTTTGTGGCCCGAGGAATGGAAATATAAGACAGGGCGTGATTAGATTATAAGTAAAGAAAATAAAGGGATATATCAATGATTACTTAAATATAACATGATTATAATGATTTTAGAGAATGATCTTAACATTTGAAAAAAAATTCCTTACATATCATAGAAAGTAAACCTGAATCATGGCCTAAATCACATCACATCATAAGACATGAGTCATAATGGATTCAATGCAAATGAGCTATTAGGAAATAACATTGGAATAACATATAAGTTTGTGGAATAAAAATAAAAATAGAAAATATTTTCCATTGTAGGAAAGACTCACTAAAATTGAAGTCATACTCAAATGGGTTTACTCCCCATTATATAGTGTTATTCAAGTTTCACTACCAAGAATGTTATATTAGATAGATCCCCATACATAACAGGTTTTAATCCCAATTTCAGTCTTTATCATCTCATAATATATCCATATTTACCCAATGCATTTGAGATATATATAACTTTTATCCCACCTATCAATAATTTTAAAATCATATATATGTGTGACAAAATAACATTTCATCATATCATAAATAGTGAAAAAGAAACATGTTTCATAAACATTTCATCATTACATAATATTATACACCATAAAAAATAAGTTGGTTTCATAAACATATTATGATCATAATAATAAATTTTCCATATAAATGATTAGGATGGTATCCTTCGATCATACCCCTAATAAAGAATAAGTAACACTGAAGGATGTTATCGTAATTGAAAATTATTTTAGAAGAGTACATCGAACATTTAATGAGGAAAAACCCCCTTTCAAATTGAAATAAATTATTTAAAATAAAAAAAAATCGAAATATTTTGGAAAACAATTTATTTGAAAATTGTTCGTCGGGGTGGAAACCCAAGAGGGGGGGGGGGTAAATTGAGTTCTGACTTATAATGTATTTTATAAACAGTATGATAAAAATACACTAATTTGAAACAAAATAGTTAATTTAGGTAGTAGTGATATAAATGTTCAATTGGTCAACAAGTTTCTCAATGTTTTATTAGCCCTCAATTGAATTGGAGAAGTAGTAATCGAACATTTGAAATAGGTTTATAGAATTAAACACTTATACACAGTAATCAAAACTAACTATTAGAGTTAATGTAAAACAGTTTTCTATTTTATAAATTATAAGTAGTGGAAAATAGAAAAACAGAGTATTACCAAATATAGTACAAATCATAATTAAACAATAATTTCATTCTCAATTCGATACTTAATCCACTCCACTTAGTGATCACCTGCTACCTTGATGTTTATATTAATAATAATCTTGATAAACATTCTGTATCAGGGTTTACAAATATTTTCAAAAACTGTCCAGGGATCACACCCTCTAACACAATTTTTCGTAGGTAAAACAATCAAGCATACCACACATGGCCTCTTCCAAAATTACTTGTGGGAAACAAAAATATAAGGAATGTTTGCTGTGAGGATTCTCAGTATCATCAAGTAAAAGAACATGAGAAAAAGTGTGTGTAACAGAAAAACACACACTACTTTGAAATGTAAGATAATGAACAAAATAGAGATAATGTTATAAAAATTGAGTTTAGATGTCTCTATGTGTTTTGATTTTAGCTCTTGACTCCTTGGAGGGAAGAAATTGCATTTCGAGTCCTTCTCTACAAGTGGCCTCCAGAACAGAGCGTCGCAACTCTAGGTTCTAACTTCCAGGTACTAAAGTGTTCTGCTTATTGATTTGAAAGAGATTTTATGAATCAAAAAGAGTAGTCTTGAATTTATTCTCCCAAAACATCTTCTTAAAGCTCTTGGTTTCACATATCATATGCTGGTGTTCTCCATGATCTACATATATGTCGTGCAATGTCTCTCACCCAACATTCATCTCTTCATCTCGGAATTCTATAGTATTTTATATTCTTGAGGTTCGACAATAGAAATAATAAAAACACGTTTGGTCTTCCTCATACCTCATACACTCTCTAGATACGATCTCTAGATATGTCTACAATCTGCATTAATTAATGTCAGAATCATTAAAATTAACAAATAAGACTCTTAGAATAATATCAAGAAAATTGAAAAAGTATAGAGTAGAACGGTATAGGTATTAGTAGACTTGTAGTTGTAGCCTTCTCAATGATAGGCTTCATCAGTAGGCATTATCAGTTGGATTCATCGGTAGGCTTCATCAGTAGGATTCATCGATAGGTTTCCCATATGTAACCACCTAGCATTTACCTCTTAGCGCTGACTTTGTACCAGTAGCCTCTATCGGCAACCTCTAGCAGTAACCTTCCATCTGTAACATCAAGTTGTAACCTTCCAGTGGTATCCTCTAATGGTAACCTCTATCAGTAACCTTTATTGGAAATGTCCTAATCAACAACCTTCCCAAAAGTATCCTCAACCAGTTACTTAAACATAAGACTCTTAATCGAGACCTTCATATCAGTGACCTTTTACTAAAGAAATTTTACACTATAAACTTGATAAAAAAAGTGAGACTAAAAATACATAATTTTTGCATGATAAAAACAAAAAAAAACTAATGAATCATGATTATAATATAAATAAAACCTGATTTGGGATTATCAAAATAGGAGAGTTAAAAAATCTACCAATTTTAATAAACACAAATTATGTGGGTGAAATTAGATTTAAGTAATATTGAATCAGGGTTAAGAACATTTGCTAATATCTTCAGTGGTGTCAATATACATATATTACGTATCAGAATATATAGTTATAGGAATGTCACATATTCAAGGGCACCAGTCATAAAAATTCTCCTCTTTTATTATTATCAAAAATAAAAAAATACAAAAAGAAAAAGAAGTATATTTTTATATTAATGAGACAAGAGTACAATATAAAAAAAGATTACAATGATCCCAATCCAATAAGACAACCAACTTCTGGTCCACATCAGATATGTCCAATGAATATTTTTCTTTGGAATCTGAGGAGTCAGGTTCAGAAGATAGAGGTACATAATGAGGTATAATAGTAATCAAGGTAGGAGGAGCTACTACTGAAGCATATGTAAACATATAATGAGTATATCTCTGAGGAATCATAGGAGTCAAGCATCCGATGTCCTATGCATGAGTCAGGAAAGTGGCAGCACTGGTAGAGCCTAATGCAAATGAGGAATAAGGCTTGGCTAGAGGGACAATAATGGAAGAAAAATCCGAATGGAAAAATGGAAAAATAAGATTCCTTAAATCCATAATGATTATTCCTCCTATTTCTATATTTGAGATGAAATCATCCTTACACTCCATGAATGTTTCCAAAGCAAGAGTCAACTCTCTAATACAACTAACTTGATCCTTAAAAGCTTGAGTGACAGGTGGGATCCTCATATTCTTCTAGATCAGCATGAAGTGACCATCTAGCTAATGCTTAGTATAAACCCATTCATAATAGAATTCAACCTACATTTTGATGGCCTTATGATGTTGGGCAACCTCCCTCAAGAAATATATTATAAGATTATGAATGTCTCTAGTAGTGGAAATGACATGAGTCAATGACTGAGGGTTTGAGGTACTTTCACCAGAGAGATTCTCTATTTCTTATCTAACAACTGACCTGAAGGATTCTAGATCAACATGTGGAAAGTCTAATGAGGGATCATATGCACACAGAGGTGCCATGGTTAAAGCTACAACCTCCTTAGAAGGCACGATCAATCCACCGATCAACCTATTCATTTCATCATCCTGACCACTCACATGTGTCTCCATATACATCTTAAAGCCCTCAATAATAGTGACCATCTTCTAAACAACACTCTTAACATACATAAGGTCTTTGTCCACTGGAACTCTTAAAGAAATATACGAGTCTATAATCATAATCGGATGTTTTATAGACCCCATATATTTTGGAAAGGTTCTAACCTGATTCTGGAATTCCATCACTTCATGTAGTTGATTGGAGTGAAAGGTAGAGATTATTATTTCCAAAGATGATTTCACAATATCTTGATTGTGAACCACTGGTCTATATATCCAAATAAATCCATAATCAAATTGTGTCTTCAAATATGATTTTAATGTCTCTATGTCATCCTTATTCATATAATCCTGTGGTAGTAGAACAATAGGTTTCACTATAGTGGTCTCTGAAATAGAACGAACTGATGTCTTCTATTAGGCTTGTCATATTTAGAGTCTTCATAATCTAATCCCAAAACCATGAATCCATGGTCCTATAATTTTTTTATCTCATGAAAAATATAAACTAAACCTGGTGAAACATGTTCCTCCCCCTCACTTGGAGAATCCTCCTAGAAAACTGCATTCTCCTATGCCAGTCTTCCTTGATCAACTAAACCAACATGAGAGTATACAACTACTTATTTTACATAATCTTCAACCACTACCATAGAAATTCCAGATCCAATTGATTCAATATCCTCCTCCTCTTCACTCTTGTCGATTATTATCTGTCCTATCAAATGACTAAGACTGATGCCTTTTTCTTCACATTCTTTAATAGTTGTCTGAAACTCCTCCGGATCGGATTCAACTCCATCTTCATCCTCTAAGTTCTCTCCTACAGTAATGTCTCTTAATTATCTTCACATCTTCATCAGTGGTTTCCTCATTATCATTATCCCATAGAACAGTCTCTCCCCTAGGTAATATCATTGGTGGACAAGGCTCTCCAAATGAGATAGTACCAACATGGGGGTATTGATGGAAGTTCATGATCACTCCGGTCATCTACAGAAGAATCTTCTCTTTGTTTCATACCAGCAACATCCTCTTCTACATCTGGATACACTAGCTCCACTTAATCGGGTTTTAAACCTAGATAAAGTTTATCATTTGGCCTAGTAGGATTGAATTCATCATATAGCTTGGCCTCATCATTCACCCATTCCCTTTTCCAAGTGTTCCAGTTTATCATCATATTCCTGCAGATCATTTTGGTAATACAGAAGATTTACCTTAAATCTATGGTTTCTTCCTTATTTCTAGCAACACATTTTACTTTCAACATCAAAGATATCAAAATGGAATAAAATAAAGTATTTTACTTTGAAGTAGGCCAAGTCATATCCTCTAACTTAACCATAATCAACCTGCAAAGAATTTTCCTTTGTCCATGATTCAAAATATACAACAAAAAAATGTCATGATACTTCAGTGTTGAAAGTACCCTCTCTTGGGACTCAAGACATGATGGAAAATTATAAATAGTAATCTGGTTTCCCATCAATTTAAATAGAAATTTAATTCCTAGAGATTTCATTCCCTATCAGTTTGTCCAAACCCTCTTCATAGTAGAAAAAATCATTAGTGTGATGCATCACTCCAGAGTAGTAATAAAAAATTCCATAATGTGGGAGTCTTAATCATTCTGTCCATTCAACAGAATAGAAGCTCACACATACTCCATTAACCTTAGAAATCATTCGGATCTCATCCTTAGACTATTCAAACATCAGATACTTATAAAATTCCATTACTAGCTTCCGATAATATGGTCCATTGTTGTTTAAAAAACATTCTACCCAATAATGAGCATCGAATGCCATTAGTACTAGAGACCTTCTTGATAACAACCATTCCGAATATAATTCCTTGTTGACCATGATTACCCTATTCAACAAATGTTGATTGATATGCTTTTCCACAACCTTCTGTCCACTACGAGACTCAGCTCAATGCCTCTTAGGGTTTAGTGCATCTCCTTCATCACCAATTATCGGTCCCTTCAGTCTTTCCATTGTGATGTGATGCAGTTCAAGGATTTTAGTAGAAGGATAGGATTGAGGCATTAGGAGCTCGAGGTTAGAGAGAGGATTGAAGTGGATTGAAATGTGGCTTTCACTTTATTTTTATCATATTGGGATCTGAAAACAATGCGAGTAAATGAAATTAATAAAATTAAACCATTTAAGATTCTGGAAGAAAAAACACTATGTCCTAGACCTATAAGTAAGGTCGACTAATGGTAAGGTGACAAAAGTGAGGTCTATCAGGGAGGTCCAATGGTGAGGTTTTAAAACGGTGAGGTTCAGTTTTGAGGTGTCCTAATAGTGAGGTCCAACGGTGAGGTGTCTATATGATGAGATAAAACTATGAGGTTTCCTATCAATGAGGTCCAATAGTGAGGTGTCCTATTGGTGAGTTGTCATAAGCTAAGAATTAATCATACCTAACACATTTTTGATGTATTTAAACTCTCAGAGTTCAAAGGATTTGTGAATATATAAACCAATTGATGTTCAAATCTAATGAATTTAAGATTTATATAACCTCTTTGATAAGTATCCCTCAAAAAGTGATGTCTCACATCAATGTTCTTTATCCTATAATGAGATACTGGTTTTTTAGATATGTTAATCTCACTTGTGGTTTCAAAATTTATAGAGACATGTTTGGATTGGTATCCAATGTCTAGTAAAGTGTGTTTCATCCAATGAATTTGAGCACAACAACAACTAGAAGTTATATATTTAGCTTCGGCAGTGGATACTGCAACATAATTTTGTCTCTTACTACACCATGATACTAGTGAATTTCCCAAAATGTGACATGTTACTTAGGTTCTTTTTCTATATAACCCGCAACCAGCAATGTCAGCATCCGAATAACTTATCAAATCATATGAATTTTCTCTTTGATAAAATAGTCATAAGTTGGTCGTATACATGAATTATATAAAAATCCTTTTAATAGATGTTAAATTAGATTCTATGTGATTGGATTGAAAACGAGCACACATACATACACTAAACATAATATAAGGTCAGCTAGTAGTAAGGTAGAGAAAACCCGTAATAATACCTCTCAAGTAGGTTTGATCCACTGGTTTTCAAGTTTCATCAGCATCCAACTTACAATTTGTTCTCATGGGTTTATGACTACCTTTATTAATATTCATAACAAAATGTTTAAAAATATCCTTAGTATATTTACTTTTATTTAAGACAATTCCATTTTAATTTTTAAAAAATTTGAAATCCAAGGAAAATTTTATATTCTCCCATTAAGCTCATTTCAAATTCATCTTGCATCATCTTTGAAAAAATAGTACATAAAGAATTTTTAGAATATTCAAAAATAATTACATCTACATAAATTAGTACTATTAAAACATCTTTGTAAATCCTTTTAATAAGAGAAGTAGGATCAGCTAATCTTATAGTAAAACCTTTGGATATAAGAAAAGAACTAAGTCTATCTTACTGAGCTTTAAGAGCTTATTTTAGACCATAAAAATATTTTGAACTTTTAAAAACATGATTTGAAAAACGGGGTTTTATAATGCCATATAGTATTTTAAAAAAACATCCTCAACTATATACCCATTTAGAAATTCACTTTTAACAAGCATTTGATAATGTTTGAAATTTAGATTAGCTATAGAAGAAAGTAGTATACTAATGGCTTCTAGTCTAGCTGTAGGTACAATGGTTTTCTCATTGTCAATTTCATACTCATTACTCTATCCTTGTGAAACTAATCTAGCTTTGTTTCAAACTATATTTCCAAACTCATCAACGTTGTTTATAAACACCCATTTAGTTCCTATGGTCAAAGTCTCCTTAGGTCTTTTTACTAATTCCAAAACATTGTTTCTTTAAAACTGATTTAATTCTTCTCTCATAGCTATCAACATAATTTCATCATTGATAGCATCATCAATATTTTTGGGTTCATGTTGAGAAATAAAATCTTGATATTCAGCCTGGTTTCTTAGAGAAGCTATAGTTTGTGTCCATCTATTTAGATCACCTAGTACAATATTTGAAGGATGATTATTGATAGTTATAATACATTTATAAAGGGTTGGATTAGACTCTTCATGGTTGTCTACATGTCTAGATTTAATAGGCTCAGATTCTAGAAAAGTTCCAAAACTAGTTGTTTTCACTAGGGGTTCACTGTTTTTATCATTAAGGTCCAGAATTGACATATCTTCCTCAAGATATTAAAGAGAGGTTTTAGGATCATGTGAATCATTCTAATCAAACTTGACATTAACTAATTATTCCAAACATTTTGTTTCTTTGTTGAATACTATATAGGAATTTCTAGAGATTGAGTAACCTAGGAAAATTCCTTCATCACATTTGGAAGAAAATTTACCAAGAATATCCCCAGTGTTAAGGATAAAGACATTGCAACTAAAAACTCTAAAGTAATTAACCTTAGGTTTTCTATTGTTCCATAGATCATGGGGTGGGGGTTCTTAAGAATAGTTCTTATTAAAACTCTATTGATGATTTAAAAATCTGTATTAATAGATTCTGACCAAAAATAGATAAGCAAGTTATACTCATTATGCATAGTTCGGGCAATGTCTTGATGTGTCTTATTTCATCTTTCTACAACTCTATTTTGATGAGGTGTTCTAGGAGAATAGAAATTGTGATTATAGCCATTATGTGAGGACATAATGTTCAAACTCATGGCCATGATCACTTCTCATGGTCTTAATTCTATGTTAACTAATATTTTCTATATATTTGGAATATTTAATGAAGTATGAACATGCTTCACTTTTGTGAGATAGAAGGTATGCACATGTTTTTCTAGAAAAAGAATCTACAAAAAAATATACATAGTTCTTACCATTTGAACATGAAACTCTTGATGGTACAAGAAAATCTACGTTAACCAACTCAAGTGGTTGAGAAGTTGAAGCATATTTCTATTGTTTGAAAGAAACTTTTTGTTGTTCTTCCTTTTGATGAGGATTAAAAATATTGTTAACTTGGAATTCCAATTTAGGTAAGTCTCTTACGAAACCTTTTCTATTTAACCCATAAACAAAAAGTAAGTTTGAGACTAATATAGTATTATGATTACCAATTTGGCCTGTGATGATACTCTTTCCCTTAGAATTATAACCAAATTTAACATGTCCACCATCAATTGTGATTAGTATTTTGATGCATGAATAGGCTCTTATCATATTTCTTGAACATCCGCTGTCCATGTACCATAGGGTTTTATAGGATCTATTTAGACATGTTCCTTTCAAAACATTTTAAACAATAGGGTAAATTTTGTACCCATATTTTATTGGGTCTAAAGAAGTTAGAATGTAAAGATTTCGGAACCCATAATTTTATCATAGGTTTCCTTTAATCAACATACATGTTTTGAGACATAAACACTTTTCTAGGTCCTTCAGAAAATTGTTTTTCAAGAGACGGTCCAGAACTTGAGCTAGTAGTGAACTGTCCAGATTTTGGAACAAATTTGTTCTTAATAATCTATCTTAATCCAGGTTGATATCCTTGACATGTTGTGTATTTTAGTGAAATATTATTCCCTATAAACTGAGTCAAGGTATCACCACCAACTATAAACTTCTCATGATCTATTTTTAATTTCTCATTTGATAATTTAGGTTTTGTATTTTCTTTTCACAGCTAAGAAAATTTTTATTTTACAATATCCAAATCAGAATTATAATCGGAATTTAAAGCATGTTGTATTTTCAAGAATTTATTTTTATCCTTCAGTTCATTAAAGGTATCTCAAGAATCCCACAGTATTCAAATAGTTCATCCTTAGTCATATTTTCATCATTATTTGATTCACTTTCATTCCCAATGTAGTAAGCAATATGCATAGTATAATTAAGTGTTACCAAAGATGTTTCTATAATGAAACAAAAGTTTTCATGATTATTCATTTTAGTATCACAAGTTTCAGATTCACTAGTGTTGTCTTTTAAAGCACTCAAATTAGCTTTCATAGAATTTTTATATCCCTTTCCCTTGTCTTTATATTTCTTCTTAAATTTCAGCTTGGGGTAATCTTCCTTCACATGGACTTTTCATTTACACTCATTGTATAATATCGCATTTGTGTTTTCATTCCATTTTATGTTCTTTTTCCACCATCCTCTACTATCATACCTTCGTTTATAGTTTAAATTTATAAAGAACTTCTTCTTTCAGTAGAACTTTTTGAACCTTCTAGCAAGATGAGCCATCTCATCATCACTGTCACAATCCAAATGTTTATTTTTGGAACTGTCTACAGGAACTTGAACCTTTTACATTTCTTTGGTCCTTGATGTAGAATTTTTGAATGATATATATTTATTTCTTTATTCTTAATCTTTTTCTTGATTCAAATTAAGCTCCTCTTCATATAACATAGGTTTTCCATTTTTTTACTTCACTGATATCTTGCTTGGGTCACATGATTCTCAGATAGAAACAGATGTTTCTCTCTATCAGTAAGGTATGCATCAATGAAATCTCATAATTTGATTCTTGTGGTCCTCTGGTTTCTTAAGAACACTCATGGTATTTACAATTTCATTGAACCTAAGATAAATTTCTGATATAGGTTTATCAGGTTTCATTTTTAAATTTTCATATTATGTATTATATGTATTTAATCTCATTTCCTTAGAAATGGTTATTCCCTCAGGAAAAATAGCCAATGTATCCCAAATTTCATATGCAGTTTTACATGCAGATATTATAATGAATTATATATCACCTAGAGAACAGTACAATGCATTCATTGCTTTTTAGTTATTATTATATGTATCTTTAGTCGACTAAGACCATGTGTCCCTAGTAGTAGCAGGTAATGAAAGTTGTTCATCAATTGTGTCCCAGATTTCAAGACCCATGCTCCCAAGGTAAATATTCATTTTAAATTTCCATTGAGCGTAGTTATTGCTATTAAAGAAAGGTGTCTTGTTAGTTAGTGCACCCTCATATCTATTATCCATAGATAATTAGAATTTAATGAAATTAAATTTTAGATATGACATAAATTTTAGGTTCTTTAGGATACAAATAGAATCAATGTTTAAAAAAATTTAAAATTCTTGAAACACATTTCTAATGTTTGCAATAAATAACCATTTGAAACCAAATGTTGGTTGGCGTAGAAACTCAAGAGGGGGTGAACTGAGTTCCTATATAAATTGTTTGTTGAAAACGTTATGATAAAAATATCCTAATTTAAAATATCCCAGTGAATTTAGGAATTAGGAATATAAATTTTCAATTAGTCAACAAGTTTCCCAATGGTTTATCAGTCCTCAATTGAATCAGGGAAAAACACTTATCTAAATTTTGAAATTGGTTTACTGAATTAAACAGATATATACACTAACTAAAAATAAATATCAGAGTTAATGTAAAACAGTTTTCTATTTTTGAAATTATAAGAAGTGGAAAATAGAAAAATAGAGTATTAAAAAAATAGTACACATCAGAATTAAACCAGAGGTCCAAACTCAAGCCGATACTTAATCCTCTCTACTTGGTGATCACCCACCACTAAGAAATTTGTTTTAAAAATAAACTTTTTACATAGACTTTATCCGGATTTACTATAGGTTTCACAAACTATCCAGGGATTACACCCTCTATCAGAGTTATTCGTGGAAAAAAAAACATCCAGGCCACACACATCCACTTCCACAATTACACATGAGAAAACATTATAAGGAATGATTGATGTTAGGATTTTTGATATCCTCTAGTTTATGCGTAAGAGACAGAGTGTGTGTAATTGACAAATAGACACTGTATTGAAATGTAATATAAAGAACATAGTAGAGATAATGTTATAAAGATTGAGTTTAGAAGGCTCTACGTATTTGCAGTTCATCTCTGGACTCCTTGGAGTAATGAAATTGATGTGCGATTCCTTCTTTGGAAGTTTCCACTGAAACAGAGTGTCACAACTCCAGGTTCTAGCTTCCAGGTATTAAATTGTTCTGCATTATTTTTTGAAAGATATTCAATGATGCATAAAAGTTAATCTTGAATTTGTTCTCCCAAAAGATATTTTAAATGATCTTGGGTTCACAGAGTAAGTGCTATTGTTTTCCTTGTTCCCCAGATCTGTCGTGTAATGTCTCACACCCAGAACACATCTTTTTAAATTATTATTCTATTCTATTTAATATTTTTTAGGTCCGATTGGAGGAATAATAAAACCACATGTGGTCTTCCTAGTACATCGAATTATCTCTAGATACGGTCTCCAGATATGTCTACAATCAAAATTAATTATTGTCAGAAGCATTAACTTTTCCAAATAATATCATTAGAATAATCTCAATAAATTTGATAAAGTATAGAGTATAAGGTTATAGGTATCAGTAGACTGGTTGTTGTATCTTTCTCAATGATTGACTTCATCGGTAGGCTTCATCGGTAGGCTTCATCGATAGGCGTCATCGGTAGGCTTCCCATCTATAAACTTATAGTAGTTAACTCTTAGTGGTGACATTGTCCTATTAACCTCTAGCGGTAACTCTATCAATAAAATTTAGCGGTAACCATCCAGAAGTAACTTCTATGTGTAACCTTCCAAGGGTAACATCTAGTAGTATCCTTCCAGCGTCAACCTCTAGTGGTAACCTCTAGCGGTGACCTCTAACAGCAACCTCATAATCGGTATCATTTCTAATAGTAGCCTCTACCAGTGACTTAAACAGAAGGATCATAGTAGAGACATTCATATCGGTAAAACATAGATAATTTTACACTGTAAACATGATCAAAAACATTTTGTGAGATAGGAAATACATAATTGTTACATGATAAAAACTATAAAAGCATAATAAAACCGGATAATCATATAAGTGAAATATTATTGTAGATTATTAAAATAGGTGAGTCTAACACAAATAACCTTGGATAATTGTATAGGAATCCTAAAATAATAGAATGGTCATGATGGAGGGAAATTATATTTATAGCTTATATGTTAAAATAAAAATTCATTCGTATTTTTATTAAGAAGATAAACATTTCTCATTCATAAAATGAAAAGAATATTCATTTGAAGTTTTTTATATATATTTTAATCATGGATAATAAAAAATTCAAATTTTTTTATGATAATAGTAAAAAATTCCTGAGATTATGTGAATTAAAAACTGACATGGATGAAAAATATTTCTTATTGAATTGTAAAACATACTCGGTTTTCCATAAAAATATTCTCTTAGCCTATTTAGTACATATTGAGAGAATAAACTATTGAAAAACATTTTATCTCAAGAAATAAATATAGGAGAATAATAATCATGCGATCCTTGAGAGGTAGATCCAGAAATTTCCTTATTAAAAATTTAATCATAAATAATCCTGGTAAACAATGAGATTGTAACATAAAACCCTTACCTCAAGCACAAATTGAAACACAAGTTTCCTAAACTGTTATATAATTAATTTATATTTATTATAATCATATAAAATAATAATTTTAATTCATAGAATGACATTTACTATCCATTTATATCATTTATCACCCACTTATTAATAATTAATTATTTATATCATTTATTCCATGTGTTAATTGTTTCTTTATTCATTAGAATTTTTTTTAATAGTTACAGTCCTTATACATTATTCATGCTTCCATCATCTCAAAAACATTAATCATGGTATGAATAATATATATATATATATATAGTCTTCCATAAAGGAAAGAGACAGAAAAATGTATTACGACATTCTCAGAGACGATAGGATATACATCCACATAAACACTATTCTCATTTTTCTACAGATAAAATAGAATAATAGTAAATAATATTTACCCTTTAAATGATTATTTTTATAAAATATATATTATAAATATTCATTAAATATATCTTTGTTACCATCCATGTAAATTGAAAATAAAAAATGAACCATATCACTTCGTGGAGGTGGTAGTCTATACGTACTCATGAGAGGCATTACCATCTTCTAATGGATGGGAAGAAAAAAGATAATTATTGTCACATAATAGTAATAATGATTTATAATTTTTAATATACAAAAGTAATTATTTTCAAATGGATACAATGGAATTATATGAGGTATAAGAAGAACTAAAATTGATAATTATTAGTTTGGAGTCATACCTTTTCATTGAGAAATATTTTTTGTTTTAAAACTCACACCATGTAGGACAATATTTTTGAAATAGAATAAGGTATATGATTTTTTAAAGGAGTATAATAATTTATTATTGAATATTTATAATAATATATAAGGATAAAAGGTGTACGAAATAGGGGGGATGAGATTTCATTATATAAGTGAGGGGAGGGGGGCTCTTGGAAATAAATAATTTATTAAAGTAATATAAATTATTTTTCCTATAGATATAGCTCTAAATTTATATAATTTGAATTGAATATGTTTATGTTTAAAAATAGTTTCATCTAATAAAATTTGGAAATTCTTTGGTTATGTTTTTACCCTTATCTTAATATTTTATCCCTTAATCAGTAGTTTGGAAAATTAATGTGATATCAATGTTTTTTAATATTAGATCAATTTCTCAAGATTATATTTCAAAAAGTGGTAAAAATTAATTTTAAAATAACTATTAAATACATGATGGAATTAGTTTCTTAGAAAAATATATTTTTTAGCATAAATTTGGATTTATTCTTATCCCATTCCTTGAAACAACAGCATATTAATGTCATAATATTTTATTGAATATATAATATATAAATCCCATTAAATTATTTCACCAATTTTGATTAATTTAATTTATTAAGTTAATAACACAATTCCTGTGTAAATATTGTTTTTTTCCTGAAAAAATAAATATTTTTCTTTCAAATATTTTTTCATCAATAACAAAGTACTAAAAATGAATTAATTTTTTACTTGTTTAGAACATAAAATTTTCATAATTTAGTATTTCTTATTCATAACCAATAATAAAATGAGTAGGTTATAACTGAACTAGAAAATAATAATATTTCAACATTATATCGTGGTTAATTTAATCTCATGGTTTCATTTAACGAAATATATAAAAGAAATTAAAATAATTTGAAAAGAAATATATTATAAAATATTATAGAGTAACATTATACCCACCATATAATGTATTTATTACTGAAAATTATATTAATATAATAAAAAATTATTATATATATGTTTCTTTACATATTAGGGTTCCAAGATCTCTTCTCCAAATTTCTGATTCCTCCAAATGACTTCAATTAGGCGAGTAGTCTTATTCTGAAAAAATTTATCTCTAAAATATGATATTTATACAATTATTTCTTCATAGGAACGATTACAATCCAATGTTATAACCTCTAAGGGTTTTACATTTGAAGGATCAGGTTTGAAATTCCTTATAAGAGATACATGGAACAGATTATGAACTTGAGAGAGGTTTGGTGGAAGAGATGATGGAAATTTTTTTACCATTATAGTCAATAATATCAAATGGGGAAAATAAACATGGATAATTATTACCTTATTAATGAATATCATAACATTATTCTATGGAGAAATTAATAGGAACAATTTCTCACCAACTTTGAATTCAATATTTCATCGATAATTTTCATCTTAACTTTTTTATCGACTATGGGATGCTCTCATGTTTTTCTAAATGGATATGACTATCTATACAATTTATTAATATAAATATGAAAAAAATGGATTTATTTTTCAAAATTCATTAAATCATGTTGGGGTTTTACAATTCATTCCATAGATGGAATCCAAAATGAATCATCTGAATTCCTGAGTGAATGATATTGTTATAATAAATATCAACTACATGATGTTTTTGTTTCCAAAAACTAATAAAATCTATAGAACAAGATGTCAAAATATCTAATAGGGTTGTTTATGGTAATGTCATCGTGAACATCTATCTGAGGTTGATAAATAGTACTCAAACTCAACAATGTATCTAGATCATTCTTGATCATTGACTAGAACATTATGGAAAACCACATATCCCTAACATGTACAATTGAATTTTCTACTCCATTCATCCTTAACACTTAAATAATTAAGGTCACATAAATTTCATCCAAAGATAAATTTTACCAAATGAAAATGAAGTGTGTTTAATTTTTGAGGTTATAAACTCTATCCCAAAGATAATTTTGGACTTTATATGTTTTTAGGAGTCCAATGAAAATTTACATGGTGTTGTTTTCCCTTTGCCTTCTAGGTATGGATAATGGTTATCGAAGAACCCAAAATTGAATGATATAACAACTAGGTTGTATTTGTTATTATTATTATTTGTGTGATGATAAGTCAATGTGACAGTGATTGGAGTACTATGTGTTTTCCTTTGGATTATTCTTGATTATTATTATGACATCAGAAATTATGTTATGATTAGAAGAGTTGATTTAAATAATGAGACATTAACTATGATGATTTTTGAGCTTATCCAAAGTTCTAAGACATGCGTTGATGAGGAAACACTATTTATATCTTTCTAAAGCGTAATATGAGTTACTGAATAGAATATATATATATTTAACGATTCATATTTTAAGAAGATTTTTGGGTTGATTTTTTAGGAATGGTCCTTATGTTTAGATAATATATATTTTTTGGCCTTTACAAAAAAATTAACTAGCCAACCAGCAAGCCATGGCATCCATCTGAATCCACTGCTCATTTGGGCACTACGGATGACCACATAATGTTTCAGTGGTAGGAAGCATGAGATTCTACTTGTGGAGGTGGTTGGAAGATGAACATTGAAACTCCCATCCAGAGAGATGCAACGATATAGTAGAATTACTGCATGGGTTTATGCTACTGGGGGTTCGGGGGGAGACCCCAACAAACACTTCTATAGGGTTGAAGATGCGATTTGGTTTGTTAATAAGTGATCAACTTATTTTAATATCAATGTGGGATAGATAACAATATAAAATTGGTCATCAAAATAAAAAGATACATAAATAGGAAATGCCATATGATCCATTTGATATGAGCCATTCGATCAATGCCATCAGATCATCTCCAACCTCATGGCCTCCTAAATATTCTGAATGTGTATATGTATTTTGATGAATTATCAAAAGATAATTCCAAACCCAAGAAGGAAATTATATCCATTGTTCGTGATCACATGTTTCTCATGAAGACATCACGGTGCCCGATAATTTATTCTCCCATAACATAGGTATATAGTGAACAACGCATGAAGTATTTTTCTTGTAGCTGAATTTTAATCTTACAATAATGTCTAATGACGGATAAAACATCAAAAATGATCAAATTTTCATTAAAATTCATTTACATGAATAAAAAAGTCCAAAATGAGACAATTTTAAGAATATTTTTTAAAGAGGTTTTTTATTTCTCATACTCGTGAAACATTCAAACTCTAAAAGTCAACTCATGTGGGTAATTCAGTGTGTGATAATTCTATACACATGAGGTAGGGAGATGGAATATTTTCCATAAATACCTATCATGCACATTATTTTAAAAAAATAGCAACTATGAATTAGGATAGATAATTTAAGATCTATAATAGAGAAGATAACTACATTGTATTCAAGAAGTGGTTTCTATATCTTTGTGATATGATTTATAAAGCCTTTATAATGATTTAATGGTATGATTTTGTTATCCAGTTCTGGAGTAATTCACTATAATGAGCTATGAAAATATTTAGAGATGTCACATGATCGAAATATCTTCATGATATAATGTTTCTTCATACTATATTTTTTTTGAAGGATAAATACCATGTATAGTGTATAACTTATGAAAAGAAAAAGCAGCATCATGCATACCAAAATTAAAGGAGAAGTGATATCACCACATGAAACATTTGTGTGAAGGGAGTTGAATAGGTTATATATAACAATATTCATGAAATATGCATTCATGAATTATATAAACTAATATTCACTAGGTATTTTGTGAAAGAGGAATCAACAATGCACTTCTTATTACAATATAATTGTAGATTATTTGAGAAACGGTTTAACTTGTAGTGATTTGAAATGGAAAAGGTAGTATAATATTTTCATGATGACGAGTATTCTATGCATGAAATGATATTATTATGAAAATATAATTTCCACAATACATTCATAATTATGTCACAATGTTCATGTGTATAATGATTGAAAATAAATTTTATAATATTTCTTTAAGTGAAGTGATGTTTTTTAGTATATAATGTAAAAAAAGAAAACATGTAGTGTGTTGAGGTATATTGTTTTGTTCAATATAACATTATAGTGATCTAAAGTGGAAGTGATATCTTCTAGTTATTCATAATAGTATACTCAGCTGATATTCATAATTTTTTGATTACATTCAACGGTAGTCACAGACATCCTGTTCATGTGGTAAAGTGCATAAGCGGTTTATATTAGTAGATAAAATAGTAAGGTCAATATTTATTGTAGTAAGAGCTTGATGTTTTTATGATTTTCTCATTGTGTTAGTGTTGTATTTGTGAACATGGGTGGGATTCCAGTATATATTAAACATGTGATATTCTTGAATAAAGAACATTGGTGGGATTCCTGTATAAATTGTTAAATATTTAACTCATTCCCACCAAGGTTTTAGGATGATATCTAAATAAACCACTTGTAATTTTTTATTGATTTATAGTGGAAAAATTGTTTCTTGGATCACCCTGAACACAGTAAGGACTTAGTCACTAATATTAGTGGAAAACATTTTCCAAACTCTATGTCCTATGCTTTATTGAATTTATGTTATACATGTGGTTTAATTGTGTTTCTTTATAGTGATGATATATTCTTCTTAATTGGTGCAGTGGTTTCAATTTAATCAAAGGTATGTGTTAATGAATATATATTTTTAAAACATGTGTATACAGATTCACCCACCCTTACCCCTCTTAGTAAACCTATATGATCAAGGTGTGACATCAATTGATAATAAAAGGGTGGTTCTACCTCTAATTTGATATACCATTTTTTCCAGTTTTTTATATCATAAAAATATAAACATCATATATGAATTTGAAGAAGTAATAGAGTTTCCTCATATGGAAATTTGAGTTCGAATCACATTTAGTGTTAATAAGATGGTTTGTAAGGAAACCATGAAGAATATACTGAATAAAGAGGTAAGAAATAGAATAGTGTGATTAAAGAATAAATAGGGAACACCAGAAACCCAATATATCCATCATGATATTTTATCAATAAAATCAGTTAAATTAGTTGATAATGAAAATTTTAATGATTCTTTTTTATGTCGTTATGAAGAAGGGTTTATTTAACCCCTCATTGATTTTTATTCAAAAGTCAAAGATTAACTAACTAAAGTTTGTTCCAATGTTTCCACTTAAATTTTTTTCAAGGATCTATATGACTAGAAGTCACAACATGAAAATAAAGCATAGGATATGGAGAAAGCATTGGAAAATGTGATTGGAATATGAGAACTTCTCAAAAGAATTATTGAAACTAAAGAATAATCTGTATCACTTAGAAATGAACATATCTCCTTTGTTGAGAAATAATTACAATTAAATGTGTGTGAGAAATTAGTATATCATAATTTACAAGTTGGCATGTTTCATACTATTGAAGAATCTAAAAAATCAACCATTTTTATTAATAATTGTTTGTTGAAAATGAAATACAAGGATGATACATTCATCCCCATCGAATAATAAAAATAAAATTATGTTTTAAATTTAAATGAAATATTCACTTTTGTGGAAGATGAATTACAAAGGACTATTATGAGAATGATTCAACTGAGAATGTTAATGTAGAATTTATCACTATAATTGAGACACTACATAGAACCTTAATAAATGTCAAATAGTCTATGCTAGTGGCTAAGTCATAGATAATTAAAGAGTAGAAAAATTCTCTTGTAGAGGTAAAATAAATTCATGATGATCGTGTTCAGAATATTAGGAGTCTATGGAAAAACTAAATTAATGTTTTTGTGGAAGGGAAATTTTATTTGACATGAAGTTTCTTGAAATGGAATTAATTTTGAAAATCTTAAAGGAAATATAATTACAGAATTCCCAGAAAGAATATGAAGATACTGTGAAATCACATGAAGATAAGAAGAACTCTTGAAATCAGAAATGTCTTGAGTTGGGGGTAAATTTCATAAATACAGAGAACACCCAATCCAAATAATCACAAAATTTCGATATCTGAAATGTTACCATGATTAATTCTGAAAACCTTCTTATTTATAATAAGACTCATTCAACTAGAATGAAGGGAAATATATTTGCGAAAGATAAATATGTTTCAAGATCATTGAAATAGGTAAACCATATTCCATAATATTATATTCGTACTAATATTGTTTTATATTCATGAAAAGGTTCCAAAAATAATTCTATTCCAACATTTCCATAGAAGATTGAGGATAAACACACCATGTCCCCAAAGGTGTATGCGAAGATGGGTAGAAATGCTTGTTCCCTAAAAATAACAGAAGTTAATAACCATATTATCCAAAAATTAGAAATATTAAAAATTAAGACATACTGTGAAATAAATAAATACATCAACATTTTTTGGTAGTTTTTGGTTCTGTCAGGGATTTAGGTATCAGGTCATTGACTATTGTAATAAATTTAAAATTCATTTCAACTATATAAGGCAAGTATTAATTGGGTGAAGTTTTTATTTTAATTTAAATACTACATAATTGAATTATAATTCATATATGAAGAAGATATTTTTTTTCAAGAATATATTTTAGTTTCTAGATGACTTCTGTGTTTTGATACAATAGAGGTGTTCATAGTTATGATAAGTGTTGGTATGTACCCACTACGCACTATGAATATGGAGATATGAATAAAATACTACAAAAAATATAGATGGAAATAATAAAAGATGAATTTATTTCCTTGGGTTATAAGTATAATAATATATTTAAGAAAACTTTGAAGTTTGATACATTCCAAAAGAATGATTAAATAAATGTAACACTAAATAAAATTTTCATTTCCTATGGAATAATATTTCACATGACGAGCCCTTGAAAATTGGTTATAAAAACATATTCTAGTGGAATAAAGATTAATTACAAAAATAAATAAATACCATAAACTAATAAAATATTTTATTTGGTGCATGACAACTAAGATGGAATTTTTTTAATTCCATTTGAGGTTGTTTTAAGAGGATGACCCGATGATTGCTGGAAATTTGTATGCAAGGCGTAGAGTGTCTTGGCATATTGTGGACAAATGAATTATATGGTTTCTGGAACACAATGAATTATTGAATAAAATAAGTAAAGCACAATGGCTTCCTATAATAAAAATGCTATTGTGAATAAAGATTCTACAGACTAGAATATGTATGAACATTTTCTAAAATAATACTCAGAAATATTGCTAGATCACTGAGAATTAAATTGAAGTTGGAGTTGGAATAGAATAATGAATGTTCACTACATGGTAATGTGAATAATCATATTCTACAAAAGTTTAATGCTAAATAAATTAATAATTCCAATATTCCCTTAAATACAAATATCTGTAAAGTCAAAGACTGAGAAATGATGTACACTTTTATTTAAATCATGAGATGGACTGAATGGTATTTCTAGGCCAGAAATAAATATCATCCTTTCTTCTTTAACTAGAAATCATTGAAATCCACCTTATTCCCATTTCAATTTTTCATTTGTTTCTTCTGTACAAGGATTTTATTGTGTGTAATATATTCGGGAGATTCATGATGAAATGAATCTTGTGGAACATTATATGACATTGAGGATTCTATCCATCATGTGGTTATTTATTTTTATTGGTGTCATGTTATCTCCATGAAACACATTATTTTATTTTAAAAATTGTCTTACTGTTAATTTTTTTAGAAATCAGATCATGATGAAGAAGTTGGATTGATATAATCCATTTAGGGGGAGAAAAGATGAACAACTACTAGAGTTGAATATCTCAACAGGTATCACATGAATAATTGATGTTATGTTAATGGAGTTATATGATGATTTGAAATTCCAGATATTGAATCTTATCTATAAAGAGGCCCGTTTTCCTATCTCAATAAAAACAAATTCTGAATAATAAGTTGAGAAATAGTTAATTTGTCAAAAATAGTAAATTTTATTGATAAAGGGGAAGTACATTCTAAAAATGGACTTTTTAACATATTTTCTTTATGAATGTTGGAAATTAGTTGGAAATCTGTTGAATAACCCTTGAATAAAATTTTTAGTATTGATATCACATTAAATATATATATATATATTATTTATAGATACATTTTTTAGACCAATAAATCTGGTTTACTACACGAGATTATCCCACATAGACATAGAGTTGATTAAATGATGACTCAATGATTTAATATAAGTTATGTTATCCTTTCCTCACATAGAACAATTTATTTTCTCTTAATTTTAATCTCTTATGAAATGATTATATTAAATTATAGAAGAATAATAGTTTTATTGTTACATGATGAGGTGAGTTGAATTATATCCCATATTTATATTTTGTTCCAATAATGTGGAGAAAAAACATTGAATTTGTCTGTAAAATGGGTATTGAGAAAAATATAAATAGGGATATTGAAGAACCCAAATTTATAGAAATAATAATTGTGTGTTATTTATTATCAATGTGTTTTTATGATGAAAATTTGAGCTGATAGTGATTGAATTATATAGTGTCTTACACTAAATTATTCTTGATATTTTTTAATGTTTATCAGGATGATTTTATTGGAAAATATCCTTTAAATAATGTAACATTAATTACGATGATTGTTTAATCAGTCTTATGTTATAATAATTTTATCAATGGGGACACCTTTTTACATTATTATCATTAAAAAGAGGAGTTATTTAAGGCTATAAAAACATATATACTTTTAATAATTAATATTTTAAGAATATCATTGGGTGGCTTGGTTAGGAATGGTCTTTATGTTTGACGAAAACATGTATTATTTCCTTTATTAAAAATGTAACCAACAAGCCCAAAATCCATGGGATGTTCATGATGAAACTGATTAGGTGGGAAATAGGATTGACTACATCATCTATATATGGTAGGACGAATATGAGTGTGTATGAGGAGGTGGTAAAAGTAAGAAAAGTGGTGCCACTATGTGGTGTGTCATGCCAGAAGAGTATAATTCAAGCATAAGTTGGCTTGAATGGGGGTTCAATAGTAGGCCTTAGTAATCACTTCCGGTGTTATGAAGATTCAATTTGGTTTATTAAGTAATAATTTACATAAGTCACAAAAAATTTGGGAGAAAGAATGCAATGAAACAATTCCTCATATTAAAAAGATATGTAATGAAGAAGCATCGTTAGATCCCTTTGATTCGTGATGTTCGATCGATGCCATCAGATCATCATCAGCCTCACAACCTCTCGATTGTTCTGTATGTGTCAATTTATTATTCCATTTATTCAATGATATTTTGAGAAATATTATCAAACTAATATTGATATTGAGTGATTTTAAGGTCATCAATAATATTGGACCATGGCCAAATATGTATTCTTACAAGGTAGAATCATCACATGAACACTACATGAAGAATTATTTATAAAACCAAAAGTACTTATTGAAGTGATTTTGGATGATCAAGAAGAGAAACAAACATGATTCAATAATCATGGAACTTTTTATCATTATTAAAAATATGTTCCAAATGATACACTACAAGTAGTTTTTTGTAAAAAGAAGGCGGTGATTTATGAAAGTTAGGAAACATGTGAGCTATGGCCGTACATAGAGGTGAGTAAGTTAGTGCATGCTAATAAGGTGAAAAAAATATATTTTGGACTAGGATTGTTTATAACTACCACAATGTCCTACTTTTCGTAAAATAAAACCAATAAATAAATATATATAATTATATATATCAATTAAAGTAGAGAAAATATTTGTATCTATGAATAATTTCTATATAAATTTTCAATGCTTTCTAAATCCTTAGTGATAGACTGATGATTTTATTATGAGAGTCGATACTTGAGTAATTTACTATCATGAGGTATTTAAAGAGGTAGTGATGTTACTAGATCCTAAGATCTTCCTCAAATAAAGTATCCACATACTGTAATTTTAACAAATATGAAATTCCGAATATTGTATTCAAATTATGCATTGAAATTGGGGCATTATGTGTACCTATGTGAAGGACGAATTTATTTTACCACATTATACATTTGCATGATGTGAGACGATTTCATGATACAGAAACTATATGCATGCATAATGATTTCATTAATGATATGAAATGATATCATCTGTGTGTTGAGGGAATGTGGAATATGTAGAATAATTCTTATTAAAATATATTTTTGAGTATTTGAAAAATAGTGACATTACACTTGTAGTGGTATGAAAAGGAGAAGACAGTATACAATTAACTTGGTGATGAGTATTCCATTCATGAAATTATATTATTATGAAAATATAATTTAAACTCCGTTGAATGAATGAAAAAATAATTTCATGTTTTTAATTATTGAAAAAATATTCATAATATTTATTTTAGTGGATGCGTTATATTTTAATAAAGTGAGGAAGAATACAACTTGATGTGCATAGAGGAATATTCAGTTTTGAATTATAAAATTATACTGAAAAATAGTGGAAGTCACATATTCTACATATTTAGAGGAGTACACTAATCAAAAATATATATATTTTTATAGATTACATTTAGTGGTAGTCAAAAAAATTCAGTTGAAGTGAGAAATTTTATAATTTGTTATTTTTAGTGTCTTGAAGAGGAATATCAATTTTTCATTGTGGTAATAGATCGAATTTTGTGTGATATTTATAATTTTTTTGTGTTTTGTTTCAAAACAATAGTGGTATGAAATTATAACTAACATTGGTGGGATACCAGTATAAAGAAAACTGGTGGGATGCCAGTATAATTAGGGAAATGGTTAATACTGACCTTTCTTGGTTTTAGGATGATACCTAAATGACCTACTTGTAATTGTTTTTTTAATTTTTTTCAAATGGTATAATCATGCTTTTTTATAGGGAATATCTATTAATCCTTACAGGTGAAGTGTTTTGGATTTTATAAGTGGTAAAAGTTAATGAAATGAAATAAGAAAATATTTTGTACACTAATTCTATCCCTCTCATTGTACCTACCTGATCAATTGGCCACATCATTTTTTACATCCGCATAGACTATTATCACTTAGACATAACATTTTGACATACCATGCACCTAGATAATTACTCAAAAATATATGTATTCTAACTGTCCAATCAGAAATACTATTTTGGATCTATATAAATCTTTTTTACATTCATGATAGAAAGTCAATGATGAACTATAAGCATTATCCAATAGAACCTTATTTAGATCTAGTACCATTGGAACACATACTTGGTTCCTAACCATTATCATTATATCACAATAAATTTTGAATTCAAAAATATTTATGGACATCTTATTCACTTCCAAATCATTCTTTTCCACCTCCTCAATCCTCATATTGGTAGTTGGTTGAATACTCATTTGAGAAAGATAACATTCCCCCCTTTATTAGCTATTTATTGATCTATCATTTCTAAATCCATTAATATTTGATATTTTGTAACCCTCATCATAGATAATATAACATGATCCATTCAACTCTAATCTTATGCCTCCTTTTTCACCTTCTCATTGTGGTAATGTATTGAGAATTCATATTCCTTAACTAACTCTAACCATCTTCTATGGTGCATATTTAACTATTTCTGAGTGAATATATACATTAAACATTTATGATCAGAATATGCATCACACATTTCTCTATAAATATAACTCCAACATATATTTAATTAAAATATTGAAATATCTAACTCATAATCTTTTGTGTGGTAATCTCTCTCATGAGTATTTAATTTTTTGAGGCATAAGTTAACACCATATCAATATTCATGAGGACCCACCCCCACCCTTACTTCAATCTACATATATAGGTCATAAAACCTTCTATACAATAAATACGTGTAAGAATATGTGGGATGACTACCCTTATGACACCACTAGTTTTAGAATATAATTATCATTACATAAAATATATTTATTTGATAACATTTTTATATGAAACATTGAGTTTAATAGAACGATAATATATTATTAAAATTTTATTATATAATGGAAAGTAATAACCTAACCATTGGATTAGAAGGTTTGAGTAAAACCAACTATATTATGAAAATTTTATGAAAAAAACAAATTAATTGGTTATTAATTTATTATATATGTGAATAAAAATAATTTGAAAGTAAATGATAGGTTTATCTAAAAAACTATATTCGTGCGTGCAATGTGTTTTAATCTTAATAATTTAAATCAACCAATATTACTGAGTGATTATATATATATATATATATATTATTAAATAAAAAATTTAACATTCATTTAATGATTTTTATAATCATGGGATCAGTTCAAAACCGGTTTTATTCTTAAAAATACAATTTTTTTCATCTAAAAAACATGTTTTTTCCATATTTAGTGAACTTATATTAAAATAAATTTATAGAAATTATAAAAAATAAATTTCCAAAATTTGATTTTATATTCTAAATATAGAAGTTCAAATTTGGTAAATAGTCCCTTTTTATTTGTAGCCAATATCTATAGTAAGAGTCATAAATCTTTATCACCCTAGTAAGGCTAAAAAAAGTAAAATTGGGTTAATAATTTGTTATAAGAATTTAAAATTTCTCTAAAAGTAGTGTTTGTTTTATTGTATTTTTATATTTCATTAATTGTAATCCATGTCCAAATATATGTTTAGATGGTTTTATATTTCTTTGATTATGACCTATATAATAATATAAGAAAATAAATAATACATAATATCACTATATTGACTTTAATACCTTTTAATTTTTTTACCTAGGGATAAAAAGAGGATATGTTTGGTTCCAAATGTTTATTATAAATATAAATTAAATTTTTATATAATGTAAATTTTTTATAATTTTTATTAACTTATTAATTACCTTAAATGCCTACGTAGCACTAACACAATATTTATTCAATTTATGGAAAAATAAAAGAAATGTTTCTAAAAAAATACTAAAATTAATATAATTTAGTATAATTACTATATTTCAAGAATTATTTTGATAAATATAGAATTTTAAGGATGTGTAAAAAAATTTATTTTCACATTCCATCATTTTTTTGGGGTCCTTAAATTAAAATTAATTGAATAGTTCCACAATTTATTTTAATGATTTTTTTTAATAAATAATATTTTATTAAATGATTTGAAATTCATAAAAAATTATCCTTAGAAAACTAAATGGAATATTATTGATAATATTATCCATGTTACATTTTTAAGTCCCTTTTCCACTTATAATAATATTCTTAACCATATAGTATTGAAATAGTCATTATCGTAGTTATGGTGAAAATTTGCTAATGAAGGGGTTAATAAAAAAGATAAGGTCTGAAATGACACAAACACTAGTATAAACATCATTGGATGATTTTATTTTAAACTATAATATTTTAATTATTATAAATATCCAATTTGAATTGATTTTCTTGAAAATGAATTTAATATATTTTAATATTTTATGAAATTCCAAGAGTATCCTCTCCATCCCATTTAGGACTCCCCATATTGATATAATTTTTTTTAATTTGAGACCTATATGGAGACCAAAACAAAAAATAGTATAATCAATACTTCATTGTATACATTCTAGAGGTTCTTGTATCCACTACAAACTAATCTGGGGGTCCCTAAGAGGATATCTAATGGATATTTTTCTATAAAGAGGTAATCACCTTACCCGATAAATTTATTTTACGTCCTATTTTACCTAATTTAAATATTTGGTATTTATAATAAAACAAAAAATTTAGTATCCAAAATATAAAAATACATTATTATTATTATTATACCATAATTATTCAACATTTTTCTACCAAATGTCATGTGAAACTGTCACTTATGGAAACATATGACTTACCATATCTACGTATTGATACAATTCATTTTTAATCATCACAATTTATGGATGGATATTATAATGTGTTTAATTTTTATATATTATATTTATGAAATAAGTTTTCTTCTTTAATTACAATATAATGTATACATTTTTACCTTCTAATCAGTAGGAAAATGACAGCGCAACTCATGCATAAGTCTGGACTATCATCTCCATAAAGCCATGTGAATAATTTTTCATTTCCTCATTACATGAATTGAAATAAATATGGATTTTAGGAATATATATAATTTATATTATAAAATAATTATTATTTATTGGTGAATTATAATTTATATTTCATTTTTTCGATCTAATGAAAAGTTAAAACAACGCCTGTGCGTACGTATGACCAAATATCTACATGAATGGAGTGATTAATTTTTATATTTGTACATTAATGGATGAATAAAAAATATAAATATATATATATATTAAATGTATATGATGATTAAAATTGTTTATATGATTAAGTAATTATCATATTACAAGTACCGAAACTAATGTACCAAAACATACCTGAAAATGATGTAGTTATCACTCATAATAGTGAATTTTGTAATTAATTGTTAATAAAAGGGGCTTAAAAGGCTATAATTAAATCATATATGTTATGATATATATTATTATTATCGTATAATGGAATTATAATAAATATATATTTATTATACAAGATATTATATCACATATTATATAATTAATACCCAAGGTAAGGGTTTTATGTTACAATATCATTGTTAATTAGGATTATTTATGAATAAGTTTATTGAGGATGAAATTTCCGGATATACCACTCATGAAACCCAATAATTTTTTTATACTTTGGTTGTTAGTGGAGTATACATATTTTAAATTCATATTCCACATTTTAAGTACATAAAAGATTAAAATAATGTTATTAAGGATAATTTACTATATTTATCCCTTTAGTCAAAAATTATTTTTCATTCATGTACATGAATACACTAAAATTATTTTAAGAGTGTTTTAATATTAATATATGACTGTTTAATTTTATTTTTACCAATGATTTAATTTTTAAAAAAATTATTTTAATGGAATAGTTTTGTCTTCTTCAAAAATGAGGTAATTTTTTGGCATTTTTTAAAAAGGTACAATAAAGAATGATTTATTTTAACATATACAGAATGAAATAAATTTCATTCCATCCTTTCCATTCAATACTTCGATGATTCCTTTACATGTTTCTATGGTAATTTTAAAATAAAATGTTTTTCCAAAAAAATTGTAAAAAATTATATTCAAAACAAATTGTTTCAAATAGAAATGGATATTTTCCTCAAGAAATTTTTTTTATGAAATTTTAATTCATTTTTTAATTTAATATTATATCCATTGATATAAACTATGAATAAATGAATATATGATCCCATGATTCAATCCTTATTAATTCAATGGGTGGTATAGGATTATGATAAAAAAAATATTTATGAAGGCTGTATCTTTTTAATGTGTTATTATATGATGAATTGATGAGATGCTTATAAAACATATTTGTTACATAGGTTGTTCCATGATAAAAGTTTTATAAAAATGAGTTATTTTTCATGGGTTTTGATATGATGAATATTTTATGATATTATGGAATAGATCTGTATGATTTTTATTTTGTGATGGGATGGATTAAAATTATATATCCCCACAATGCATTGGGAAAGAATGGATATCTCCTGATATAAACAACACTGGAATGGTAAGTGAACCCAGTTTAGTATGGGAATCTATCTACTATGATAGTATTGGGAATGATTCTTGAAAACTATGATGGAACTAGTGTATGCCCAATCCACCATGATTGTCTTGTCAGTGAGACTTGACTACTAAAGAATTAATCTTCCATTATTATTTGTATTCTCCAGACATATGTCTTAGGAAAATGCTATGCTCTCATGAATAATGTTCTATGACTCCATTAGGATTCATCTATTATGAACTGATAATATTTATGACATGATTCAATAGTATGATCTATGATATGTTGAGAATTGTTTTCAAATATTATTCTAATGTTATTATACCCTTATAATCGTATTATTTTTAAGTGATAATTCATATTCCCCATGTTTACCTTTTCTAAGAATATAATATTACCCTTTCTTATGTTTCCTTCCCCTAGATTATGAAGAAAATTACTATATATGATATTTCTAATTAGGGTTCTAGTTATAAATTCCATAGTAGAAGACGATGTAGTTATCTTATAAACTATTTTTTTTATCCATGTTTCCAAAGATACAAAACATATAAGATTTTTGCAATGTTTTTTATATTATGTAATGAATATTTATCTAATAAAATGGAATATCTATATATTAAAAGAATTGATCTCTATAATTTTTATTAGATTCATGTTTTTTTCCTTTGGAAACTGGTTTGAGAAACCAGTAGCAAAAACACACAAGATTAATCTAAGTATACGAAAAATAACTAATTTTTCTGTAATGATAATGCATGGCATAGGTTAAACCTAATGTGTAATATGTTGAAAATAAGGTGTAATTATTTAGACATAAAATAAATAATTTTTATGATAATGTGGCTTCCCAATATGATTATTATTTATCATACTATGATATTTGGGTTTACTGAATGGATGGAACACGAATGAATCAGGTAAATGCTGAATGTGATAAACAATTTAATGATTGTACTCCTAAAAAATGAAATTTCATTATAGCTGAATACAAAATCTTGTTTCAATTCTTACAGTACTCTTTAATCTATAAATCATGTTGATCATCAAAATGAGAAAAGGTGGTAACAAAGTTATGGTAGGTATTTTAAGAAATTACAATTTTATTTTAGTGGGTATTTTGATCTAATAGTTGTTTATAAATGGATCAATACCACAAAAATGATAATTTATGTTCTTCGAGTTTTGAACTATGATTTTTTTTGACTAATTATCATCTGAAAGGTGAAACAGATCAATAGTATACTCTTATCGATAACATGAGGAAAAGATATGTAATTCACTATATATAGGGGGATGGGTTTATAAAAAAAATTCATTATGTAATTTCTTTTTATAATTAATATGAAAATGGATAAATAATTCCATGTGGTAAATTAGAAACAAATTGAATCTACTTTTACTTGTAATGAAAATTTTACCGGACATGTGTGTTATGATTTTGGTATTATCATGTAACCTGAATTTTTGGTTGATTGATTAATAAGTGGAATAAAAATAAGTATATTAATGGTGTTAGAAATAATAGACATTAACAGCTATGAAGAAATAATTGGATGTGAATTCTAGTCAGAAATACATATTAGGTTCAATAATAAATCTCATAGTTTTGATATTAAAATAATGACGGAACTATGACTTAATTATTAAAATTATGTTGAGAAGAAGATAATCTTTCCATTATGATCGTAGTGTAGAATGAAACATGGGGAAATTATTTTAATGGGATTGGTAGACGTTTTTTTCAAAGGGAAGGTCATAAATCAAATTAAAAAGTAATGTGAAGACACATATCAATGAATGGAGATAATAAAAAATTTCAATATAATTCCCCACCAACAATTTAGTGTTTCAAAAGAAAGGATTATGTTCAATATGATAACTAGTTCTCAAACTAAAGGCTAATGATGATGATTCAAATCAAAAACCTCTTAATCCTAGAGACAGATGTAAATATAATGTCTTCACTATTTCTAATGTGGAGTATGTTAACTTTGTTTTGAATGGTGTTATTACTATCGGCATTGGAATAGCTAATATCGTATTTGATTTTTGATCTACCCTTACATTTATATCTAACGAATTTTTTAACAGATTCACAATACCACCTCAATGAATGGATGCTAAATTAATTGAGATATCTTTTGATGGTATAATGATCACATATTAAGTCTAGGATTATTTTTTAATTGATTCTTATAGGAATGTTCCTTATATAAATCTAATTTTTATCTCTCTAGTTATATTCAATGTTTTTTTGGGAATAGAATAGATTAATTTTCACAAGGACCACATTAATTATCTATGAAGGGAAGTCACATTTGATATGCTGAACCATCCTTTGACCATCTATCGGCATGTTGATAAATATTAACTCAAAATGAAAATTTCAAAAAATTTATGGGTCTTCATTTATATTTAAAAGTTGTGATTATATTAAATTTTTCTAGAGAAAATAAAAATCTATGGTATTCTGATTACATGGAAATTTTTAATTCAATTTAAAATAAAGTTTCCCATTCTTCTATTAAATTGTGATGTTGAGTTATCAATAGAACGTATGCCTAGGGCTACAACTATTTCACACACTCTCTGTATAATGACCTTGATTTGGTTGTAGGGATTGAAGAAGAAAATCTCTGAGAACCATTGTTCGAAATTTATTCATCCATGTGTATCACCATGGGGTGAACCTGTTTGTTTTTTGTTAAGAATAAAGTTGGATCAACACCATTCTACATTGATTATTGAGAGAATAAAAATATCACAGTAAAGAATAAGTATCCTACTCCTCATATTTGTAACATCCCAGGTAAATAAAGAATAATACATTTTCATATTTATTAATATTTGATAATTGAATATTAATTTTACTTTAAAGGGGTTTCTATGTTCGATAGCGTACCCGATACACAACAAAGAGTGTCTTTGAAATCTTACGTTGCACACTAGTAATAAAACAATATTATTTTAAATGATAGTTAACACTTAGTCATTGTGCTGGCGGGAATGAATTGAAATAACTAAAATATGATTATATATGTTTTTTAAATGTTTTTATATTTATCGAATAAAATATAAAGGCTTGAAATAAGAAAAGAATTTAGTTTTAGGAATGTATACTCTAATTTTCACTAAATGGTCGAACTAACGCCTTTTGATGGAGAACCCTCTTTAAATATAGTTTTGGTCACTCTTATACATTCTATTGCACCAAATATAATTCTTCTTTAGAATTGGGACATCAAAATTTACTTTGTGTAAATTTTTGGTATTTTTTTGATAAAGTTCATTTTTTTAATGAATAGTGAAAAATGTAGTATTTTAATTCAAAAAAACTTTTTAATCAAATTTATTTATATGATTAGATTATCATTTGAATTGTTTTTAAGTGAAATTATAATATATTTTTTCAATTTAATCCAATTGTGGTCATTGGAATTAATTTTGCTTTGAAATTAGACATAAACTAGTGTCAATATTTTAATACTTTTTGTTTCATAAAAACACGCTATTTGTTTTGACAGTAGGAATTAATTATTAAATTAATTAAATCAAATTATATGTTTTGAATTTTGTAAAATATAAATCATTTTTGAATTCAGAATATCAAATATAGCTTAGGGTGAATGTTTGGTATTTTTCTGAAAGCTTCTATTTTTGATGAATAGTGATACCACTAAGTTGTACTTAAAAAACTAATTTTTTGTTTAAATGAAATTTTACTACCTTTGTGTTATGAATTTCAAAAATTAGACATACATGGTTGTCATTAATAAGTAAAATGTGGTTCAATGGGATTAAAATAATTTTTTGGTGAATAGTAACTTTTAAGTTTTTAATCGCGATTAGAGGTAATTAGTGTAATTTAAGATAAAAATAATGTTTTAATAATATGAAATGAACATGAAACATGTCCTACCCTTATTTTATGTGTCATGGCCGACCAATAAAATCCATGGGTCAACTTGGGGACCCCATGGAGCCACTTTGGTTGGAAAATGACATTAATATCTTTTTATTTAATGTTAAAATAAAAATGTCACAAACATGAGTTGTTTTTCTAAAACAATTTTTACATGGTGTTATAAATGTCTGATTTTTGACTATAAATATTCACTGGAAATATAAATAGATTCCCTACATCATAGTAGTTTTTTTTAATTTTTAGATATTTAATAAATTAAATTATTTATGACACCATGATGATGTAGTGATTACCTCATTACTTAACGATTTAAATAAAATTGAAAGATAATGTAAACTCGAAGACCTACACATGTCCAAAACCTATTGGATGGGTGGATTTAGAACCCATATCACCTTATCCTCGAAAAACATCAATGTGGGACCATTAAAATCCGAATCTCATTCTAAAATAAAGTAACATTTCCTTACATTCCAAGAGTGCCCCTCCTCTCCTCATATAAAAGGCCCCCACCTCTACCTCCTTAACCACACCTCTCAAGCCTTTGGCTCGGCCAAACCCTACCCATTCTGTCTCTCCACATCCCTCTCTTACTCTTAGAAGCCTCAATTTGGGCAGAAGTCTTTCTATGAAATCCTTTCAACTCAAATCAAAAAGAGTTACCCGATTTAAAGGTAGTGTCTTCTCTTGTGTTCTTTTGTTTTTTTTGCTTCTCCAACCCCCTAAACTATTTTTATTCATTTCATTTGTAAGAAATCCAGTATCATAGATATACTAGGATGTTTTTATAATAAGGATTCGATCTACACATACACACACCTTCATCTAATGGTTAAAGAACATACTATTTCTGTGGATGGAGAATTTATGCCTCACGAAATGATGATTGTTCAACAATCATATAACACCTTCAAAGGTGGCCATTAAGATGAAAATATATTTATATATGATATATAATATGTTTATGTTTTACTTAAGCTTCTTTATTTTTCATTTTTGGCATACCTTTATGGTTTCCATTGTGGGTAAACACGATAATTTCATTTTAGGAAGTGCGGACTACCGCCCCCTCAAAGTGATTTGATTCATTAATACCATATGTGGGACATATAAAGGATGGATTTAAAGTTAATATATATGATTTTATATTCTAAATATAATATAAATTTATATCATTATTATTTTATTTCCATTAAAGTATGAGATAGGAATGAAAGTAGCGTTCATGCGTACATACGGCTTACCGTCTCTATGAACGGTGCATTTCATTTCTTATCCCCAAATGTAATGTACTATTATAAGTAAATATATATAATGGATATATATGATGCATGTTACATATAAATGATTAATATAATTCTGGAATTAAAATATACATATCTCTCATTTAGTTTTAATTCCATTAATATGACATAGAAATGAAAGTAGCATTCATGCGTACGTACAGCTTACCGTCTCCATGAACGATGCATTTTATTTCTTACCTCTAAATGATTATGTAATATTATAAATACATTTAGATGATGTATATATATGATATATATGATATCCAAATCATTAATATAATTATGTATATAATGAACCTTTGACCACACGAACAACATGTAATGTAAGAAGTCCACTTTCGACTTAAGAACCAAATATCGACAAAACAAACATTATTAAGTTAAATGATTACATAATTTCTATAACATGGAAATAAGTGATAAGAAAGGAATAATGAACTTTAAAAATTATCTTAAGCAAGTAGAAATTAACTCATGTTTATTATTCAGGATGTTAAAGAATGATCAAGTCAAGTCGGACCCGAGGTAAGGGAACTTCTTAAACCAATTTCCGTTTTTTGGGTTAATCTCCTACTTTCAAATTATGTCATGATATTATTATGTCCTATCTTTTTTTTTACATTATTTATGTGTAATTATATTGAATACACATAATATATCTATTTTTATTTAAAAAACTGATCTTCGTAAGGAACTTCATCTCAATCTCTTTTCATTAAGGCATGTTTCGTTTTATACACAACTTTCTTTTATACGGTGTATAAAACCCTTTGACATTAAATTTTATACAAAAGGAATCATTTTCTACGAAGCGTTTTACTAAACGAAAAAAAGGAATGTTTCTTTTAACATACGCGGTGACAGCGACCTTTTCTGCCGCCGTGGGTATCATTTGGTCTTTGGATTCCTCAACAAGCCGTAATATTTTTAAAATGAAATAAATACCATATACAATTTTATGTATTTTGGTATTGAAAATGGTTTTTATAATGGATTTGTTATGTCAATATATTTATGTGATATATTGTGATCAAAGTGTGGAAATGTTTTCTTTCCATTATATTTTTTTTATGACTTATGATTTTAAAATGGTACTTGGACATTTGACGGGTGGTTACGTGATGAACCATATGACGGGTGGTGCCATGAATAACATGATGGGTGGTTACGTTATAACCTCCAATGCATTGGGTATGGAATTCAGCCGTATGGCTATTCCATTAAGTGTGTATGGATGTTGGAAGAATGGCTATTCCATTAAGTGATATGTGTGGAAGTTGACCGTATGGTTATTCCACTTATGTATGTTTATGTCCCAAGTTACCTTTATATGTTATGTGTTATTTATATGGGTTTTATGGTAATATTTTCGTTACAAAAGGGTAAGTAATGATATTTTATTCAGTGAAGGCTTTTTACTACTTCATAAATGTGAATGTATTACTTTGATAAAGTATATATGGTTTACATGATGTTTGAAAAACTAACAGTTTTCATTCTTTGTGTATCCCTTACTGAGCTTTTTATGCTCACCACAAGTTTTTTTGAATTTTTTTTCACAGGACTTAATGAGGAATAGGGTCAAGGATGGGATCAAGGGAAAGTCATTCTATATAAAACATGGAACTAGACATGTTTCTTTTTAAGAGTTTTTTATTTTATGTAAACATAGTAGAAGTGTCTAATTTGTAATCTTTTGAGATGTAAATGTTATGTACTAATTATCTAAAACTCTAAACCTGAAAATATCCTCAATGTGAATTATTCATTTAATTCAATATTAAGTAATGTTTAAGGTTGGGGCCTTATAGTTGGTATCAGAGGTTAGTTTAGAAAACATTAGGAGTTAGAAAATTGTTAAATTATAAATTAATTTATGGTATGATTGAAATGATATAGCATTTAAAGGATACCAGGTTTCTTTTCCTAAGATATTTCTGTGCTTAGAATGGTTTTACATAGAAGAAACAAGGCAGCTATGTTGGGATGAAATCAGGAGGAAGACAACCTTCCAAATCAGTATCCTAAGATGGTCAGAATCAGAACTAAACAGTTTGTTGTAGTGATAGCTCAGTTGAATCAGGTGAAAAATGATGGTTGTTTTTATTGATTATATTTTGGTAAAGAGGATAATGAAAGTCATTTTAGGGTTATCTTTAAAACCTTAAAAGAAAATAAACTCTATGGAAAATTCAGCACGTGTGAGTTTTGGTTGCAACAAATTTCTTTCCTTGGTCACATTGTTTCAAAAGATAGCATAACTGATGATCCTGCTAAAACAAAAGTTGTTGATGAATGTCCAAGACCCAAAAATGTTATCAAGATCTATAGTTTTATTGGGTTTGAAGGTTTCTACAGAAGGTTTTTTGAAAATTATTCATGGTTATCTAGTCCAATGACTTAGCTAACTCGGAAGGGTGTTATGTTTATCTGGACAAAGGAATGTGATGATTGTTTTCAGGAACTGAATAGAAGATTGGTGAATGCTCCAGTTTTGGCACTTCCTTCCAGGAATGGTGAGTTTGTTATATACAGTGATGCTTTGTTGAAGGGACTTGGTTGTGTCTTTATGCAGAATGATCAGGTAATTTCATATGCTTCATGTCAGTTGAAAACTCATGAGGTAAATTACCCTACACATGATTAGAAATTAGTTGTTGTTGTTTTTGCTCTAAAAATTTGGAGGCATCATTTGTATGCAGTAAAGTGTAAAATATATACTGACCACAAAAGTTTAAAGTATATATTCACTCAGAAAGAATTTAACATGAGACAGAGGAGATGGCTGGAATTAATCAAGGATTCTGATTGTACAATTCATTACCATCCAGGAAAAGAAAATAAAGTGGTTGATGCTTCGAGTCGAAAAACTAATTCTTCATTAACAATGTTGTGTTTGGAACGTGATACTTTGGTTAAGGATTTGATGAACATTGGCATAGAAGTTTGTTGTGTAGGAATTCCTTATGTTTTGTTTCGGCTATTAGTGAAATCTTCTCTATTAGACAGAATCAAGCAAGCACAAAAGCAAGATAGTGAGTTGCATAAAAAGGTAGAGCTAGTTCAGAAGGGTAAGTTACCTGAATTCAATATTGATAATGATTGTGTTTTGAGGTTTGGGAATAGATTTTGTCTACCTTGAGATTCACAGTTGAATAATGAGTTGTTATGTGAGGCTCATAGTTCCTTGTTTTCAGTTCATCCTGGTAGTACTAAGATGTACAGAGATCTACGGGAGTATTACTGGTGGGATGGAATAAAAACGGATATTGTTGATTTTACTATGAAGTGTTTGAATTGTCATCAGGTTAAAGCAGAGCGGCAGTTACTGAAAGGGATGCTTCATCCTTTACCAGTGCCAGAGTGGAAATGGTAAAATATATCCATTGACATTGTTGTGGGATTACCAAAGACATCTAGAGGTAATAATGCAATCTGGGTTATTGTTGATCGATTGACTAAATCTGCTCATTTCCTTCCTATTCGAGTTACTTTCTCTCTAGATCAACATTCTCATCTGTATCATAAAGAGGTATTCCGGTTACATGGAGTTCCTCTCTCCATTTTATCTGATCGTGATCCCAGGTTTACTTCTAACTTTTGGAAAGGCCTTCAGAAGTCGTTGGGTACTGAATTAAATTTTACTACAGCTTTTAATCCTCATTCAGAACGAACAATTCAGACCTTGGAGGATATGCTACATGCCCGCTCTATGGATTATCAGGGAAGTTGGGAACAACATCTCTCTTTTGTTGAGTTTTCTTATAATAATAATTTTCATTCCAGTATACAGATGGCTCCGTTTGAGGCATTATATGGGAAGCGGTGTCGAACACCACCTTTTTGGGATGAAGTAGGTGAAAGGAAGCTGATGGGACCAAAATTGGTAGAAGAGATGGCAGGAAAAGTTCAGTTGATTCAAAAACACATGAAAATAGCTCAGAGCAGACAGAAGAGTTATGCGGATAATCGGAGGAAGGATCCATCTTTTCAGGTAGGTGATCATGTTTTTCTCAAATTTTCACCATGGAAGAGTGTGATGCGATTTGGTAAGAAAGTAAAGATGAGTCCATGGTTCATTGGACCATATGAAATTTTGGAGAAAGCTGGATCACTTGCTTACTGAGTGACTTTACCTCCAAGTTTATATCAGGTACACAATGTTTTTCATGTTTCGATGTTGTGAAAGTATATGCCAGATCCATCTTATGTTTTGATCCCAGAGGTAGTTCAGTTGGAAGAGAATCTCTCTTATGAAGAACAACCAGTACAGATTCTTGACCGAAGAGAGAAAGTGTTGTAAAATACGGTAATTCACCAGGTAAAGGTTTTGTGGAAAAACCATATGGTTGAAGATCCAACGTGGGAATCTGAAAATGCTATGAGGGATAAAAACCCCAACTTATTTTGATAAGTGAATAAAATTAGGGAGGACACAATTTCCAGAAGGGGGGAAGGATGTAACATCCCTTATAAATAAAGAATAATAAATTTTCATATTTATTAATATGTGAGAATTTAATATTAATTTTACTTTAAAGGGGTTGCTATGTTCGATAGTGTACTCGATACGCAACAAAGAGTTTCTTTGAAATCTTACATTGCAGACTAGTAATAAAACAATATTATTTTAAATGATAGTTAACACGTAGTCCTTGTATTGGCAGAAATGAAAAGAAATAACTAAAATATTATTATATATGTTTTTTAAATGTTTTTATATTTATCAAATAAAAGATAAAGTCTTGAAATAAGAAAAGAATTCAATTTTAGGCATGTATACTCTAATTTTCACTAAAAGGTCGAACTATCACATTTTGATGGCGAACCCTCTTTAAATATAGTTTTTTTCACTCTTATAAATTCTATTTGACCATATAAAATTTTTATTTAGAATCAGGACATCAAAATTTACATTGTGTAATTTTTTGGTATTTTTCTGATAAAGTTCATTTTTTTAATGAATAGTGTAAAATGTTGTATTTTAATTAAAAACTTCTTTTTAATCTAATTTATTTATATTATTAGATTATCTTTTGAATTGGTCTTTAAGTGAAATTAGAATATATTTTTACCATTTAATCCAATTGTGGTCGTTTGAAATAATTTCACTTTGAAATCAAACTTGGACTTGTGTCAATCTTTTGATACTTTTTGTTTCATAAAAACACGCTATTTGTTTTGACAGCGGGAATTAATTATTAAATTAAATAATTCAAATTATATGGTTTTAATTATGTAAAATAGAAATCATTTTTGAATTCATAATATCAAATATAGATTAGGGTGAATTTTTGTTATTTTTCGGAAAAACTTCAATTTTTGATGAATAGTGAAACCACTAAGTGGTACTTAAAAAACTGATTTTTCATTTAAATGAAATTTTACTACCTTTGTGTTTTGAATTTCAAAAATACGACATACATAGTTTTCATTATGAATTAAAATGTGGTTCAATGGGATTAAAATAATTTTTTGGTGAATAGTAACTTTTACGTTTTTAATCGCGATTAGAGGTAGTTAGTGTAATTTAAGATAAAAATAATGTTTTAATAATATGAAATGAACTAGACACATGTCCTACCCTTATTGGATGTGTCATGGCCGACCAATAAAATCTATGGGTCAACTTGGGGACCCCATGGATCCCCTTTGGTAGGAAAATGACATTAATATCTTTTTATTTAATGTTAAAATAAAAATGTCACAAACATGAGTTGTTTTACTAAATCAATTTTTACATGTGGTTATACAAGTCATAATTTTGACTATAAATATTCATTGGAAAGATAAAAATATTAAATAAATCATAGTATTTGTTTTTAATTTTTAGACATTAAATAAATTAAATTATTTATGACACCATGATGATTCAGTGATTACCTCATTACATAACGATTTAAATAAAATGGAAAGATAATGTAAAATATAAGACCTAAACATGTCAAAAACCTATTTTATGGGTGGATTTCGAACCCTTATCACCTTATCCTAGAAACACATCAATTTGGGACAATTAAAATCCGAAACGCATTCTAAAATAAAGTAACATTTCCTTACATTCCAAGAGTGCCTCTCCTCTCCTCTTATAAAAGGCCCCCACCTCTACCTTCTTAACCACAACTAACAAGCCATTGGATTGGCCAAAACCTGCCCATTTTGTATCTCCACATCCCTCTATTACTCCTAGATTCCTCAAATTGGGTAGAAGTCTTCCCAAGGAAGCCTTTGAGCTCAAATCAAAAAGAGTTACCCTATTTAAAAGTAGTGTCTTCTCTTGTGTTCTTTTGTTTTACATTGCTTCTCCAACCCCCTAAAATCTTTTTATTCATTTCTTTTGTAACAAATACAGTATCTTCAATAAACTACGATGTTTTTATAATAAGGATTCGAGATACACATACACACACCTTCATCTAATGGTTAAAGAACATACTGTTTCTGTGGATGGCCAATTTCTGCGTCACGAAACGATGATTGTTCCACACTCATATAACACCTTCAAAGGTGGCCATTAAGATGAAAATATATTTATATATGATGTATAATATGTTTATGTTTTACTTAAGCTTATTTATTTTACATGTTTGGCATACCTTTATGGTTTCCATTGTGGGTAAAGACGATAATTTTATTTTAGGATGTGCGGACTACCGCCCCCTCAAAGTGATTTGATTTGTTAATGCCATATGTGGGACGTATAAAGGATGGATTTAAAGTTATTATATATGATTTTATATTTTAATTATAATATACCTTTATATCATTATTATTTTCTTTCCATTAAAGTAGGATATAGGAATGAAAGTAGCGTTCATGCGTACGTACGACTTACCGTCTCCATTAATGGTGCATTTCATTTCTTATCCTCAAATATAATGTACTATTATACGTACATATATATAATGTATATATATGATGTATGTTACATCTAAATGATTAATATAATTCTGGATATAAAATATACATATCTCTCATTTAGTTTTAATTCCATTAATATGACATAGAAATGAAAGTTGCGTTCATGCGTACGTACGGATTACCATCTCCATGAATGGTGCATTTCATTTCTTACCTCTAAATGATTATGTAATATTGTAAATACATGTATATTCTGGATATATATGATATATGTGATAACCAAATCATTAATATCATTCTGGATATAATGAACCTTTGACCACACAAAGAACATGTAATTATAAGAAGTCCACTTTCGACTTAAGAACCAAATATTGACAAAACAATCATTATTAAGTTAAATGATTAAATAAAGTTTATAACATGGAAATAAGTGATATAACAGGAATAATTAACTTGAAAAATGTTCTTAATCAAGTAGAAATTCACTCAAGTTTATTATTCAGGACGTTAAACAACGATCGAGTCAAGTCAGACCTGAGGTAAGGGAACTTCTTAACCCAATTTCCATTCTTTGGGTTAATCTACTACTTTCAAATTATGTCATGATATTATTATGTCTTATCTTGTATTTGTACTTTCTTTATGTGTACTTATTGTGAATACACATAATAGATCTATTTTTATTTAAAAAAATGATCTTTTTAAGGGACTTCGTCTCAATCTCTTTTCATTAAGGCGTGTTTCGTTTTATACACAACTTTCTTTTATACGGTGTATAAACCCCTTTGAATTTTACTTTTATACAAAAGGAATATTTTTATACGAAGAGTTTTACTAAAAGAAAAACAGGAATGTTTCTTTTAACGTACGTGGTGACAATGACCTTTTCTTCCACCGGGAGTACTATTTGGTCTTTGGCTTCCTCAACAAGCCGTAATGTTTTTAAAATGAAATAAATACCATATACTCTTTTATGTATTTTGGTATTGAAAATGGTTTTTATAATGGATTTTTTATGTCAATATACTTATGTGATATATTGTGATCATGGTGTGGAAATGTTTTCTTTCCATTATATTTGTTTTATGTCTTATGATTTTATAATGGTACTTGGACATTTGACGGGTGGTTACGTGATAAACCATATGACGGGTGCTGCCATGAATACCAGGACTGGTGGTTACGTTATAACCTCCAATGCATTGGGTATGGAAGTCAGCCGTATGGCTATTCCATTAATTATGTATTGAAGTTGGCCAAATGGCTATTCCATTAAGTGATATGTGTGGAAGTCGACCGTATGGTTATTCCACATAAGTATGTTTATGTCCCAAGTTACCGTTATATGTTATGTGTTATTTATATGGGTTTTATAGTAATATTTTGGTTACAAAAGGGTAAGTAATGAAATTTTATTCAGTGAAGAGTTTTTACTACTTCATAAAGGTGAAGGTATTACTTTGATAAAGTATACATGGTTTACTTGATGTTTGAAAAACTAACAGTTTTCATTCTTTGTGTATCCCTTACTGAGCTTTTTATGCTCACACCATGTTTTTTTTGAAATGTTTTTCAAAGGACTTAATGTTTAATAGGGTCAAGGATGGGATCAAGGGAAAGTCATGCTATATAAACATGGAACTAGACATGTTTCTTTTTAAGAGTTTTTATTTTATGGAAAGTTAGTAGAAGTGTCTACTTTATAATATTTTGAGATGTAACAGGTATGTCCTAATTCTCTAAAACCCTAAACATGAAAAGATCATCAATGTGAATTATTAATTTAATTAAATATTAAGTAAGTTTTAAGGCCGGGCCTTATAATATTGATGACTTATTTGATCAATTTAACAATGATTAAAAGTTATACAAGATTGATTATCATTCTGGATATCATCAATTGATGGCGAAGAATGAGTATATTCCAAAAACAACATTCCATATAAGGTATAAATGTTATGATTATCTAGTGAGACCGTTTTCTCTAACTAATTCACCACTATCTTTATGGATATAATAAATATATAATTTAGAGATTATCTTGAGAAGTTTTTGGTAATATTTATATAAAATATTCTTATATATTCAATGAGTAAGGAATAATATGAAGATCAGATGAGGATTGTATGGAAGACCCTAAGGAAGGACAGGCTATATGAAATATTTATGATGTGTTAAATTCTAGCTACAAAATACTATTTTTTGGGTCATATATTTTCAAGTGAGGGTATATATGTGGATCCATAAATGAGAAAGGTTATTGATCAATGTCATAGAAAAACTAAAGTGGATATTACCAATAATACTATGTTATTGGATGGATATTATCAATGCTTTATAGAGAATTTCTCACCATTGTCTAATCCACTCACCATGATACTCATAAGGTGAACTTGTCCCTTTAGATAGATGAATTTGAATAAAATTTAAATTGAAGGGAAAGTTATCTAGTGAACCTAGAATTACATTACCCTATAGTGGATTGTAGTTTGTAATCTATAGTGATGCATAAAATAATGAATTAGTTTGTATTCTCATGGAGAATGATATAGTCAGAACTTATAAATCATGAAAAATGAAGTTTTATGACAAAAGTTACCAAACTCGTGATTCAGAGTAAGCTATAGTAAATTTTCATTAATTATTTAGAGGCGTTATACTTATGGAGAAAGGTGTGATATATAATATGATCATAAAATTTTAATGTATATATACACAAAAAAGTGTTTAATATGCATTATATAATTTGGTAAGATCTTATTAAAGATTATAAATACTCAATAAATTACCCCCATGGGAACGAGAATAGGGTGGGGTATGGTCCATGTAAAAAAGTCTATACTAGATTATCTATGATAGGGATAAGAAATGATACATTTTTTATGGATTATAAAATTATTGAATTGGAAATACTAATGTAAGGGTAAAAATACTTTCTTATAATAATGAATGTTCAATTGTATATCTATGTGACAATTAAATAAGTGTATAAGGAAGATGTGGATTTGTAGAAAAATGTGATAAATGTTCCTAAGTTTAAACTGGATTGTGATAGAATAATGATGTTTAGGAATAATGCATGCATCCTTTCATCGCCATATTTGAAGAGGAATCTATTGGATGAGGATAATATATCATTATTCACTTTTCAGGATGGATTTATAAATATGCAGAGAGATCTGAATGAGTTTTTATTGTTGGAAATCATGAAGAGGGATATTGAAGAATATGTATCTCAGTTCTTGGTATGTGTGTAATTTAAGACCAATAGATATAATTATAATATGATGATTCAACTATTTTCCATATCATAGTGAAAATGGAAAAACATAACCCTGTATTTTTTTATCGAACACCCAAAAACATCTAAAGTCTATAATGATATTTGGGTTTTATTCACTCACCTTTCTAATTTATTACACATAATTTTTACCAAAGAATATTTTTATCTTCATAAAATTTTGATAATATATATTAAGGAACCTATAAGCTTTCATGGAACACCACATTCTATAGTATCTGATTAGGATTCTAGTATTACCTCAATGATTGGAAAAAATAATTTGTAGGCGATGAATATGGAGATATGTTTTAGTACTTCTTATCATCTTCAAATCATTGGTCAGTCTAAGAGAACTATTAAAATGATCAAGTATAAATTTATTTCTTTTTATTTATTATTCATTGGTGGTTGATATTAATACCTTCCTTTAGTCAAGATTTTATACAATAATTGATTTCAATTGAGTATTCAGATGACTCTTTATGAAGCACTAATTCGAATTAATTTCATAAATCTAATATTATAGGAGTATGATTGAAAAATAAATATATTTCGACCTAAGATAGCTGATGAAATGGTAGATAAAGATAAAGATATTTAGTTGAACATTATGGAAGACTATATTAAAAAATACTTTGGTGAAAACCATTGGTAAAATTTGGATTTGAATTTTGGTGAAATTGAAATTGTATTAATTTTTTCATAGTGTAAGGTCATGAAATTTATAAATAAAGTAATGTTGATCCCTAGTTCTATTGGTCCCTTTTATATTCATGATCGAGTAAGGAAGGTAGAATATCGTTTAATGCTTCTACCAAACATCTGTAATGTTCACAATGTGTTTTATGTATCACTCCTGAGGAAGTGAATACCCTATCCTTCAAATGTACATAACTTAGAGCCCATACCAATAAAGAATGACATTTCATCTGAATAAATATCAGTATAAATATTTGATTATATATATAATGTTCTGCCCAATAGGACTATCCACCTAGTTGAAGTTATCTATTGTAATCATCAATTCTAAGAAGCTACATGGGAACATAATGATGTAATGAAACAATGATATTTTCATTTTCTTATATCAGAATGATTTAAATTTTAGGGTTAAATTTTATTTTATGGGGTTATAATGTATCACCATCAGATTTTAGAATATAATTCACTTTAAAAATCTATGTATTTTATTTCTTGTATTATAGGAAACAACGAGTATAAATTAATCATGATATACAATTAAATTGTTAATATTTAACATGATAGTCATTGAATAGTAATGGGATTAGATGGTATAAAAAGAGTAATAATTTTTTAAAAAGTTATGTATAAAATATGATCATTGGTTATTAATGTATTTGATATGAAAATAAAATTCATTTGGTAGTAAAATAGATTTTTTTGATTGATTTTTCTAAAAATAATAATATTTGTTTGTCATAATTAATTAAATTAATAAATATTAGTTAATTAATTTAGTGAAAAATTTTTCTTATAAAATAATTTCAATTTTTTTATCATTCAATGAATGTTTTTTCTAGTCATTAGATTAGAATCAATGCAGTTTTATGGATAAAAATTTATTTTCCATAAAAATCAGTTTAATCATGATTTGCGCACTTATTTTAAAATGAACATGAAACAGTTATAGAAATTGAAATATAAAAATGGGATTCGATATTTTGAACCATGATGTCCTAATTTTGTAAATGTGTAGCTGTTATTTTTTCCCAATATTAATAGAAACCATAGTAAGCTTTTGTCACCCCGGTATTGGTAGAACTGTTCAAACATTGTTAAAACTTTTGGATAAGGCATTATAATTTATACAACACGTGAAATTATCCTATAATATGATTTTAGTTTGTTAATTTGAAAATATTATTTAATACATGATATCTTTGTGCCATATTTATATGATTATGATCATTATATTAATTTATGAAAAGAATAAATACAAAGTTTCTCCCTCTTAACTTTAATATCTCAGCTTTTCTCACATAAGGATAAAAAGAGGAATTGTATAGTTATATGTATTTTTTTAAGATAAATTAAAATTTTTATCATAATAAATTATTTATAATATTAATTAATTGAGTAATTACTTTAAATGACGATGCAATTCAGGTATAGTTTTAATTCAAATTAATAGAAAAATAAAAAAAATGATTTAAAAAAATAATAGAAGTAATACGATTAAACTAAATTCATTGTTCTAATAATTTTTTGATAATTATGAAATATTATGTTTGTGTTAATATATTAAAATCATATTTAATGTCTTTATTTGTGTCTTTAAAGTCAAATTTAAAAATTAGTATCAAAATTGAGATTAAGGAAATTTCATAATAAATAATATATTATCTAATGATTTAAAATTCATAAAATAGTATATTTATTAAAATAAATGAAATATGGTTTAAAATATAAATTATGGTCCATTTAGGAGTCACTTTCCCATTTTTTGTAACATTCATCCCCCTCAAATATTGAAAAAAAGTGATATCATTATTATCCTAAAAATGGTTGATAAATGGGTTATTAAACAAAATATGCTTCCAAATGATACCAAAACATGTCTAGATTTAATTGGATGGTATTAGTTAAACCATATACAATTTTTAATATAAAAAATGTCCATTTGGAAAAAATTTCCTGAAAATGTATTTACTATATTTTAATCTTTTAGGAAATTCCATGTGTGTCCTCTCCCTCCATTATAAGAGGACACCACTCCTTTCACTTCTTTACACAACTTTTAGCCTTATTTCACAACTAAATCCTGCCAAAATATATTATTAAATTCACCATACATGTCCTATAGGTTTATATATTCACAAAGTCCAACCATATTTTCCTTAAGAGGCGATATAAATGATTTCATTATAAGAAGACGTAATCACCTTAACCGATTACTTTCATTTTAATTTTTCCATTACCTACTAATAATATGTCGTATTTATCGTAAAATAATAATTTAAGTATCCTAATTATACTGAACTATTATTATGATTATTAAAACATAATTATCTCCCCATTTATCATAAAATGGGAAGTGAAAGGATTGCTCATGCATACATATGACTTTAGATCTCCACATAGTAGTACAATTCATTTTTTAATCGGCATATTTATTGGATGTGTATTATGATGGATTAAATGTTTATAAAAAATATGTATGAATATATTAATCTTTTTTAATGATAATGTAATATATACCTATTTACCTTTCAATCCATTAGAAAACGATAAGGCTATTCATACAGATGTGTGGACCACCACCTCCACGAAGCGATATGATTCGTTTTTAATTTATGATTTACATGGATTATAATAAGGATGTATTTTATGGATATATAATTTATATATGATATAAAAATTATTATATAATGGTTAATTAATAATTAACTTTAGTTTCTTCATATTTCAAAAATTAAAAACAATAATCTTGCGTACATCAGGTTTACCGTCTCCATAAATGGTGTAAATAAATTTTCTATCTTATCATTTATAAATAAATATATATTTATAGAATATATATCAAATTTATATAATGACTAAAAAATTTTATATGATTCAACCATGATCAAAATCAATGACCAAAACTGCCATACCAAAATATACATGAAAAATGAATCAATTATCACATAGAATAGTGATTTTAATAATGAATTGCTAATAAATGCATATGAAAAGGATAGAAGTAATAATATAATATATTATTATTATTATGAAATAGATATATAATGAAACTAAAATTATTGTATGAGAGGTTTAAAAACATTTGAGAGAACTCAAGGTTGAGGTAATTTTTTTATGTTACAATCTAAATATTTATCGATATTGTTTATGATTAAGTTTTAAAATGATGAAATTTCATAATATACATCTCATAAAATTATTGAATTTTATTATCCTCTAGTTATTTCATCTGAATAAATATTTTTCCCACATTCTTCTCTATTCATGTACTAAACAGTCTAAATGAATGTTTTTAAGGGAAATCGACTTTATTTCTCTCTTCAGTCAAAAATAATTTTCCTTCCATGTCCATGTAATCAATAAATTGTTCACAATAATGTTCTAAAATTATTATATGATTATTTAATGTAATTTTTTCCCATGATTTAATTTTTAAAAAATGGTTAAAAATAAATATTACTGTCATTTTCCAAAATGATGTACTTTTTGAAATTTTCACTAAAGTTTGAAAACAATGTTTTCTTTTAACATACAAGCCACGAATGGAATTTCCCAAAACCGTGACCACACAATAAATTAGAGATTCCATTAAAAATTTCTAAATTTCATTTAAAATAAAATGTTTCCAATAAAATTTGGATTTTTTTAGATTTTAAGGAATTGATTTCAAATTTATAATGATATTTTCCTCAATAAATGATTCATCTATTATTTTAAATATATTTTTCATTTCATTTGACATCCTTTGACGTTACTAAATTTTTTATAAGGAATATGAACCAATTATACCATAATTATTCATTATTTATATAGTTAATTATTATTATGACATGATTTTTAAAAAACATTCTCTTTTTCTATGGGTTATGATATGATGAATTTATAAAAAATTTATGAAACATATTTCATTTCCATAGGTTTTGTCGTGATAAACTGTTTTTGCAACCCGTATACATTTTTTAGGTTATGATATGATGAATATTTTGTGATCCTAGGGAACACATATTTTTAATTTTAGTTATGTTATGGATGAGACCAGAATTATATACCCCTACAATGAATTGTGTAATTATTAATATATCATGTGGTAAATGTGAATGGAATGGGAAGACAACCCTATTCAATAAGTAAATCTATTCACCATGAATGTTTCGGAATTGAACCTTTATTACTATGATTGAATTGTAAGTTAAACCAATATTCTATGATAGCCCTTGAAGTTATCCTTTACTACTAATGAAATAATTTTCTATTATTATGTGTACTCTAAAAAATAATGTTTTATGATAATGTTATTCCCTCATGGACAATTTTATTTGATTTATTTATGATTCATGTCTAATGAAAAGACAAGATTCATTCTAGTATTAAATATTATGATCTATAATGTACAAAAAATGGTTTTCATATTTTGTTCCCATTTTCTCATACCCTTATGATCGTACTATGTTTAATTGATATTTTATATCTCCCTTGTTTACCCTTGATGTGCATCTGAGCTCAGACATTCTTATGTTTCCCTTCAAAATATTTTGGAGAAAGGTATTAATTATGGTATATCTTAATAGGGTTTTATTTAAAAATAAAATATTGAGAGATGATTTAGTTGACTTATGTACTAGTTGTTTATGTATATATGTTTCCAATGATATTAGACCAATATGGTTTTGGAATGGATCACTATGTTATGTAATGAAGATTTATCTTATAACATATAATATATATATATATATATATGAAATGTATGGGTTACTATAAACCTTCTATTTAGTTCCATGATGTTTTCCTCGTATTCATCTGTCGAAAAGAACTTGGCTCCCACGAGAGTTTACTTATTGTGTGAACTAAATAGTCCTGATAAATTATCCAGAATGCATCAATAGTATCTATCCATATTGAGAAATCTAAAGATCTTAGTCATAGTGGTGCATATGGACTAATGATAAATTTCGACTTTCAATAATGGATCCATATATATACTATTTCTTGAGATGATATGACCAAAAAATGAAATTTTTATCCAAACAATTAACACTTTGTAAATTTTTCATATAGCATACCCTTTTATAGGTTCTTCAGTATAATCCACAAGTGATCCTCATTTTCTTATAGACTCATTGAATATAGAATAATATCATCTATGAAGATAAATAAAAACTAGCCTCGGTAATATATAAAGACTCTATTCATTAATTCCATGAATATAGAGGGAGCACTAGTAAGATAAAATGGAATCTCTAAAAATTCATATTGTCCATAACTCATAGGGTCCATTTCCTTGGTTTAACCAAATTATTGAACCAAATTTGATGATATAGAGAATAATTGTCAATCCTGGAAAGATATTGATCTTTATATAGATGACCAAATAAGTCATCATTGTGAGGTAGAAGATACTTATTCCAGATTATGACCTTGTTTAGTTCATGATAATCAATGTGGAGTCTCATTGATATATATTTATTTTTAACAAGAGGAACATGTGTATCCCAAGTTGATGTACTTGGATGAATGAATCCCATTTAAAGATTCTCCTATATGTTTTCTTCAAAACTATAAATCAATGGGGGACATTTTATATGGTTTCTTTGAATAATTTTTATCAATGGTTTTGAGTTATATTGAAAAAACAATTTCATTATTTTGGTGGAAGACTAGGATACTATATTTGAAAAATCATCCAAAAACTTATGAAAAATATCCATATCCTCAATGTAGAGTTTTTCCCCAACCTTATAAGATAAGGGCCACATTCAAATATGAATCAAGATGCATACAATGGATTTAATTTCCATTCATTGTAGATATATATTTCCATGTTGATAGAAATCCATAGGTTGATTTGGAATATTAAAGGTGAATTACCTTCATTAGAAAATTTTTGTGAGAGTTCTGTAAATAAATATTATTCCTGACTAAGAGAAAATAAAATTTATATAGAGTGAGAATAAATATACTTAAAGGCTGAAAATTCCCCAAAAAATAAATAACAAAATAATAATAATTGTTATATGAGATAATCAAACCATTAGGTGTTTGTAAAATAGTTTTTACATCAAATCATTAGGGTGATATTTTCATAAACATAAAAAAATTATAAATAAAATAGTGGTTAGATCTAAAATAAAATAAAAAATTGGTTGTTATATTGTCGATGGTATGTTTACCTTTCATAGCTTCATTTTTGTACGCAACATCGATAATTGTGATTATATGATATTCTTATTTGTCTTTATGCTTAATATTTTTAACATATATCATAATCACTAACCTTCATATTTAACTTGTTATACATATTCCCATACTCCTAATATTTTAATCACTCGAGTGTGGGTGGAAAATTCTATGGTAATATATCTCCATCATTGTCCAATATATTTTCCCATCACATTGATATTTGATTTCATGATGAACTTCCATCATGAACTTTCAAAATTTACCTATTCACTTAAGATAATATCATCTATGTCTCCATTCACACATCAGGATTAATGTAATTATTATCTTATTCTATCCATGGTTTTAGAAATTCCTTTGAATTCCATATTTCTTTTCATATCAAAACCTTGATATTGATGGGTAACTCCAATCTTAATTTCCACCTTGAGAGTACATCAAACTATTTTTTCATATCTATTGAAGTATGTTATCACTAAAACCCCTCATAGACTTGTTTTTGGGCTACTTAGTAATCAATGAACCATACATTTAGGTTAGATGGAAATATGAGATCCATAACTCAAAAGTCTTATAAAATTTTCCTCATAGCTACTAATAGATTCATCATCCTTCAGCTTTAGGTAAAAGAGTTACATATAAATTTTGGTTTGAATAATATAAGGAAATTACTTATTAAAAATATGAACTTAAACTCACCCCACTCTATGGAGTAAATTTCATCCCTTCTCCATGATTTTTTGTTAAAATCACACTATTTCTCTTACTCAACTTCCCAATAATAAACATCTAAAATAATATTTTCATGTTATGAACACTAGATAAGATAATCTATCTTTTCATTATTAATGGTACTTTTATCAGAAAACAGTTGATCAAATATCCCATAAAACTAATTTGGATTCTACCTCATAAAGGACTCAATACAATGTTTTTCCATTCTTGTTAATTTTTAAGCTCAACCTGATTCATATCATGAGATAATTTCATAAGTATAATAATGAAAATTTTAATTCGAGAAAACATAACTTTTGGTTTCTCAATAGTAAAAATCATTTAATTTTCCATCACATTCTACATTAATATTGATCCTTTGGGTTACAACCATTGAATAAAACAAAAAATCATATTGTGATCAATAATTTTCCTTGCGCAAAACCACATAATAATAAAAAATAATTTATAGGATGCCTAAATATAGACATCCTATTTTTAATATATAACACCATTTGTTAATCCTAAACCATTCATGGTCATCATATATTAAAATACATTATAATGGTTTATTAAGAAAATGTGAATTATCAAAAGCATATCCCTTGAGAGTGTCAAACTAGGTACATAGTAAGGGTACACTCACCATGAAATATAATAATCATTAATAAATATTCAAAAAATATTTTTAGGGTTCTTTCAACTAGATGGATCTATGCTATAACCACATCCAATTGAAGTATCTAGGAAATTAGGTTTTCCATAAAAAACACACTCATTTTTTACCAAAACATTGTCCATTCTCTGATACAAACTATTATCCAAAAGGCTATAAAAAAGGTTTTCTCATACTATTTTTAAATTTAAACTAATACTTTCTCTGATACCATATATATAGACATTATACTCTCATACAAAAATTTTATATCTTATTAGATGAATATTAAATACATAACATTGCAATCCTAGATAGAATCATATATGTTTAATGTCTTTGGGAATTTGGATACATAAAAAATTGTTCATAAGGAATATATATCAAATACAAATAAGTTCTTCATAAATTTCACTATTCATGGAAATTACATACATAAAACCATTATTCAGAACATGGGGATGGAAGTATAAAAATGGATGATTATAAATTATTAGTAAGGGTAAAAAAGTGATATATCAATGATCTCTTAAACATAACATGATCATAATGGATTCAGAATAAAATAATAACATTTAATTACCATATAAAATATATAATATATCATAAATTTCAATCATATAAAAAATAATGGTCATTTAAAATATAGGAATCACAACAAAATCAAAACATGATCCACGAGGTAATAAAATTTTCATAAGACATACATTTTTTGTATACAAAAAATCATTTCCTAAGTATACATGGATTTCTTCCCAATTTATTATAGTTGATTAGGTTCAATAATAATTCCATTATATGAGTCAAGGTTCAGTACTGTGACTATTATATTAGACAAAGTCCCTTACAGAACTGGGTTCACTCACCATTCCATTCCATATCATTTCATTAGATATCCATTCTCTACCAAATCATTAGAGGTTATATAATTTCATGCCCATCCATCACATGTTTATAATAATAGATATATGTCACACAATATCATTTCATTATATCATAACTTTTGAAAAGAAAATAGGATTCAAAAACATTTTATGACTTTATTATAGCATAACCTATGGAAAATAAACTGGGTTCATAAACATCTTTTCTTCAAAGTCATAATCAAACCATAGAAATAATAAGTATTGTGTCCTTGGATCATATACTAAATAAATAATATATAACTTAAAATTATTTTATCATAATTAAAAATTTTGTTTAAGGGTCAATTTGATCATTTCTGGAAGAAAATAAACTTTTTTCATTGAAATAAAATCATTAAAATCTACAATATTTTAAAATATTTTTTGAAAAATATTATTTCAAAATATCATTATAAACATATAGAGTAATATTCCATGAGTTGAGTCTTAATTATGGTAGGAAATAACATCCATACAATATATGTTACAATAATTATTCCTTTCAAATTTTCTCTAAATGGGTATATGTTTATCCTTCTGTAAATAAAAATAATATTGCACTGAAAATTTTTTATTTAAAAATTAGACATGGGTAAAATTTCATTTAAATAATCATAGTATACTAGTAAACCATTAATGAAAAATTGTAAATAATATATTAACATAGAAGAGAAATATTCCCGACCAAATAGAAAACCATAGCCAGTTTTCCTTAGAAATATTTTTTAGCATCTTGATTATATAAATATAGTAAAATAGAATGAAAAAATTCAATATATAGAAATAACTAGGGGAAAATAAATTTAATTAAATCCTTGATAGGTATATAATGAAACATCATCATTATAATCTTAATAATAAACAGTCTAAGTAAATAATGTGATTGTGACAAAAAACCCATACCACAAGTTTGGCTTGATTTCAAATCACTCCAACATCATGTATAATAAATTAATATTCATTATAATCCTATAATATAATTAGTAAAAACTTATAATATTATATATGACCCATTTTAACCTATTAACACCCATTATATAATAATTTTTTATTATTAAAATCATCATTTCCAAGTGTTAACTATTTCATTTTTCTTGAGAATTTATATTCAGTTGTTATAATGTCTCATGCTTCTAAAAAATTGATAATAAAATTTATAGATGAATATTCATTACGTTGCACAAACACATGCTTGAGGACCATACTATTTTACATCTTTTCAAAACATGGAACACAATCATCTAATCTTGTGAGATATCATCAATGTTTCAAAAAATGATCATCCCATTTAGTAATTTTCATATAAATAACCCATATAAAACAAATAATCATACCATAGGTAATGGAAGAATAAGAAAGTCTGAAGTCATATTCATAGTAAGGAATAAGATATAAAAATCCATGATTATATAAAATAATAAGATATGCATAAGGGCTTGTGATAATAACTATAAATTATGTAGTTCAAACCCAACCTATCTAAGATCATAAACACATGTCATAGAAAAATGAATTAAATTTCGTAAGTCATGAATCATAATGAAATAAAATAACACAAATACTAAGATCATAAAATTGATATGATACATTGAATTTTAGAATACACATGTGTTTATAACACTTCAAACACATGTAAATTGTAATAGGTTCTCTCATTATGTTAATGACAAGAAATATGGGTCCCAAAAAAACATATAGATATAACATAAGGACCATTATTAAACATTGTGAACATGTATTCAGGTTCACACCTAACATTTTTAACATGAAATCAGGTTCCTTCATTATATTTCAAACAATTAATCAGGTTCCAGAATAACATTTTCATATGTAATCTGGTTCACGCATAACATTGTGAACATATTATTTGGTTCATGGAAAAAATTTCAAACATGTAATATAGCTCAGTAATATGTAGCTACACCTCATAAGTGAGACACACCACCATTCCTAGTGTTATCCCATTCCTCATACTACAATTGGATCACTCTCGAAACTATCATAGAAAACAAATTCATTTACTGAATTGAGTTCACACCACATTCCATCCCTATCATAATGAACCGAGTTCATTCCTTTTTCCATAAATGGCTTACTATACTAGGATCACTCCCCATTCTCAAAATTGTTTTCTCATGAGCCATATAAATATTTACCCAATGCATTGGTGTGAGATATAGAAACCACCTATCACATTATAAAAGCCATTTTTATGTGTTCGCTTAGATCATAAAAATACATCATATCATAACACATGAAATCAAATGGGAATTACAAACATTTCATCATATCATAACCTATGGAAAATAGATAGGTTTCATAATAATTTCATCGTAGTATAAACCCGGAAAATAAGTAGATTTTATAATCATTTTATCATGGTATAACACATGGTTGATAAATTGGTTTCATAAACATCATTCCAAAAAAATAAAAACCATTCAGAAAAACAATATGAATGTTATACTTATATAATATTCCCAATAATTCATAAGTAATACCATCATATGTCAACTTATATGAAAAAAAAAAGTTAAAAAATATCTTTTAAAACATTTTAAAAGTATAATATACAGTCCACTTTAAAACACTTTTTAAAATAGAAAACATTTTAATAACATTTTTATTTGAAAATAAGAATAAATACTAATAGTGTAATCTTTGAAAATAATTGAAATTTGTTTTTAAATTATAAAACATTTATAAAATAATTTAATTTTAAAATAAATTTGGTATCATATAAAGGATACTTTTAAAATATGTTAAAATACTTTTTAAAAAAAACATTTTAAAAATAATTTTCTTTGAAAATGGTGTTAAAATAAATTTTTTAAAAAATTGAAAACATTTTTTGCAAAAATGTTATGGGAATAAAATAGATATCTGAACAAAGAGGGAAATTAGCTCAAATTTATTTAATAATTTTTTATTTATTATCTTAATTACCAAAGAGTTTAAAAAATTTACCATTACATTACATTAATATTAATAAACATATGAGAAGAAATTTAATGTAAATTACTGATAAATATATAATAATATTGAATCATTGGAAGCATAATCATAACCAATATTGATAAGCAATTAGATTATAACTTAATTAAAACTTCAGAAACCTAGATTCATAAGCCCTAGGAAGGGATAAAATAATATAGAACTTAAAATATCATTTGTACAAATACATTAATGATTGAACATTTCAAACTCTCTTTATATAAACCTTGTAAATGAACATAGGTGCATAACATAACATATTTCTTAAAGTAGGTAAATTAAGATAAAAATACCATATCGAGTTGGTAACATTTTAACCGTAAACCTCGTGACTGGGAGATCCTAAAATAGATATTTGAATACCAATAAGTTTATTTATAATAATAATAACAAAATAATTTCATGGTCTTTTATATATACTATATAAAAGAAACATGTGTTGAATATGTCATTTATCTCATGGAATGTAAAAGTGAGATGAAAATACCTTACTTTAAGTCTTGAATTTTGTTTTACTCATTAAAAACTCATATATAATAAATATAACTTTATTATGTTCCTATTAAAGATTAATAATTATATATATTATATCATATATGTTTTTATGTCCTTTTGATTACCTGTTTATTAACAATTCCATGTTAAAGTTACGGTCTGGGTAATAACTTCTTTATTTTTCGTATATATTTTTACACTTTATTTTTGGACCTCTTACATAGATCATGGTTTCATAATAAAAAATTTAAAATCATGATTTAAATATCATATATATTCATTATATATGTATTTAGATTAATCTATATTATTTAGTGAAAGAAAATGAAACACACAGTTCATGGAGATAACAGGCCATACATACACATGAAAAAATTTCATTTTTACGGTCATATTAAATGAAATAAAAGTAAATGATATATATATATATTAACATTACATTATAATTTATAATTCTTATATAAAAAATATTATTTTTTAAACCCATCATTAATACATTCAATGTGAATAGTGAATATATCACGTTGCCTCCAATACTGTAGTCCACAGTACACACGAACAATGTTATCATATTCCCAAAAGGTAAAGTATGAAGGTATGTGTGAAATAATAATTGAAAAATAATAATATCATCATAAATAGTAGAAATAATATATATATATATATAATAAATCTATCATTATTTACAATAATGGTAAGTGTTAATGGAAAAATGAATGACATCGATCCACGAAGCAAAAGTCCATCGCACACACGGATAATGATTTCATTACCCAATTGATGGAAGTGTGTTCATTTATAGGACATAAAAATAACATAAAAACATATATGTATATATAATATACTTATTTAATTAAATAATCATAGAAAAATAAGAATTAAATGAGGTGGAGAAAGAAATAAAGAAAAGATGTTTTCTTGAAGATCATTGATTCTTCTTCGGGTAATCTCATTATGATTGCACTAAATAATTCATAGGTTAGATTTATACACAAAATAATTCCTATTATATGTTTTTAATATTGTTTTTAGTTATTTAATTAGGTTTTGGTCAATCCAAATGGAATGATATGCGTGATTATGGAAGGGTAGTGAGTTCCCTTTCATAATTGAAGAGGGGTTGTATTTTTTTAAATACCCAAAATTATTCTCCATTGGATTGTATAACTTACCTCTCGTGGATCCAAAATTTATTAATAATGGAGGGTATTGATTCATTGGTCAATATTCACCTAAAAACAATTTTTATCTAGTTAATCTATATCCGTTTAGTTTACTCAATTTTATCCTTACAGATTCTAACAAAGATACATGAATCATTTTATTTACCTTGGTAATTTATCTGTCAAGAAAAAGATTAAATGATATTTATTATATAATTTAGAAATAATTATTTAAAAAAATAAATCTAATTCCTTATATAAAAAAATATCCCCCTTTAAAATTAATTTCAACACAAGAGCTTGTAATGCATGAAACCTCATTTTAATCTTAATTATGTCAATCAATTTTCATTTCTTTTACCTATAAATATTGAAAAAATATAAGATAATCTTATTATAGAGTATAATTTTTTTTATTAATAATATTGAATGCATTTTTACAGATCAAAATCACAGAATTAGCATATTTAATTTAATATTATTCATGGGGAGGAGATATGAAATAGGTTTTTTTAAAGTGAAAATGTTAGAAAAATATTTATATTTTTATAAACAATATTGATATTAAAATGATTAAAATGACCTAAAATTGATTAATATATTTATAATTTAACTATTTTACTCTAAAACCGATCCAAAATATAATTTAACATTACAAATATTTTAGGCGAAATGATAGTTTTCAATTAAAATTCAATATTTTACACCATTTATAAAAAAAGAATCTTTTTATAAAAACCTAAAAATTCACCCTCATATAATTTTGATATTCCATTTTCACATTTTATTATTTTATCAAATTAATTTTCTAGTTTAATAAAAATTTATTTTTAAAACACTTGCATCATAAAAAGGTGAAAAATATGATTTTTAGAAGAAATATTGTTTTAAGAGTAAAAAATGATTTATTCTTATATCTTATAAAAAGAATACATAAGATAGTGTTGTTTTGAATATATATTATATATAAATTTCATTTAAATATTTAGCCAATTGATATTTTGTTAATTTATTGATTAAACACACTTATTCCCACAAACACAGTTTTTAAGTGAAAATGGTTCTTTTTTATTTTTAAAAGGGTTTTATTCTATTGTCTAATTAATTGGACACCATAGGAATGTTCTTATATACACTTATTAACTATATTATTATATTTTTTAATTTTATTCACAATCTCCACTCCAATGTCTAAGTAAAATCTACAATAATAATATTTTAATAATATTCATTATTTCAATGAAACTCAATGTTGTGTGTAAAAAAAGCTAATATATGTGTTGTGGGTAATGAAATACAAAATTAGTGTTTCATGTAACTAAGGATAAAGTTATTTTTTGGTGTAACAGAATATATACATTGTTTTGGGTATTAAAAAAATATATAATTAGTATTTTGTGAAACAAAATATATCAAAAATGTTAAATAAAATAAAACAATTCCAAAATGTTGAGGTGTTATATTCTACCCCTTTAAAAAAATTCCATCGGATTTTATCTCATTCATAAAAGGATTGAAAATTTTAAATTCTTTCATAGAAACCCACATCATACAAATGAATAGTCATACCGTTAAAAAAACTTGGAATCATAATGGTTATAAAAATTAACTCCTAACTAGGATTCAACATTGTAGAACATTGGTGCGGACTAATGATTTGGACATGGAAGGAAAGTATAGGTAATTATAGATTAATAAAGATCATTCATCACTTGAATGTGGATGATCTAGATAATATTAGTAGCCAAAAAACCATAAATCTACAATGATTTAATAGACAATTTTGTTCATTAATAATGAAGGTAGTAAGATAATTTTTTTCCAGTATCCTTTCCTTAATGTACATAAATTTTATAAAGAAGCTATACATACTATATTTCATTCCATTTCATAAGAACAATCCAATCCATCAGTTGTTCCTTGATCAAATTACACTCCATATCTTACTCCATGAATAAAAAATATTCTATCATGACTAAAGAACTATTAGATCATAATATCCATAAATTGAATGATAAGTCATTTTTTATATTTAGTTAACATCATTAAAAAAAATTATTACAATTTATCTGAAAATTCAAATATCATAAAATGTGAAAATAATACATTAATCTCTTAAAAATCATTAAAATTTCAACAAAAACCATTTCATAAATAGTTAGCCTTACAACCCCTATAAAATTAAAAGTTTATAAGTAAGGTCACCAAATATCTAATTTGATCATATCATCAATTTTCCCATACCAAAATGTGAGTATTGATTTCCACATACCAAATATTCAAATTCCATTATCATGTATTCTAGTGAAACTTGGTAATAACAAAAATTACCATTAAACTATATTAAAAAATTTATTTATTCATTATTATTTAAATAAAAAATAGATTATGGGATTTTTTATTTAAATACCTAAATTTTTTAAAATCCACAAATTATACCATAGACCACTTTTCAATAAATAATTTATCACCTTCCTATTATTCTTGTAAGGACACCAACCCTAGTTACCCAAAGTTGGTGCCTTACATTATTAAATTAGAAATATTACAATAATCACATCTCGAATGACCAAAAAGTTTAATAGAATCAGAAAAATATATACATACATAATTGTTACGTTATAACATGAAATTAAATTCAACATATCAACTTCATTTAAATCACACATATACTCCTAGAATTTCCATATTGGTCATTCCCAATACACATATTTTCATCCTAGGGAAAAACAAAACATAAGAAAGGGGTGATATTAGATGTCCAGTAATGCTATGTAAATACGCCATAAGTTATCACAAACAGAAATATTTGGCATGGTGAATCATATAAAACACATGCCTTTAAAAATATACTTGAGTATAATTTGGTAGCAATGAATGATGAGTACCTAAATCCATATAACTGGTCATAAAATAATGAACCTTAGTAAGGGATATTCTACTGGTCAAATATCAGAAGTTTTATCAATTTATAATATCATAATTATGGAATTCACAATGTTAGTCATATGAAATAAATCATCAAGGCCTCATCTAAAATGTCTGAAAATACTAGGGTAAGGGCTCGTCCAAAACCCAATTGTAATTTATCTCATGAGACCTACCAATGCATCAAGGGGCTATAGTGGGACCCACATATTATTTTATAAGTCCAATGAATTCCTAATATGAATGTAGATAAACTTAAACAAAATTAACAAATAAAATCAAAATAAAATTCCTTAATGTGCAATCACATTCACTAACCAATTGGAGTTGAATGGTGAATGGTATCAAGATATAACATCCATAGTCAAACCAGTCCTAATACGTTTAATAAAATATGGTATTTGAAAATAATAAGATATCAATTACAATAAATCATAAATATCATTGGAGGTGTTGAAATGGATGAAAATACTCTAATAATGTAATTGAGGAACTCTTGAAAGCAATACTCCTTTTACATTACACAGAATATTTCTTTTACGAAAATCATTTTTATTTATAATAATTTTTTTATAAAACCAATAATGGAAAAATATATTTTTTAATGATTCTGTTTAATTTCATAAAATTAATTATGTATTAAAATAGATTATGGATGTTACATGAAAATGGGTATGAAATCAAGATTTTCCCTTTAATAGGACTTGCATATCGAGAAGGATTTGGAAAGATACCTATAAAACATGTAAATCTCTAAAAAGGAAATAAGGATTATGAATGGTATGTATATATAGAACGTTGGAAAATAATTTATTAGGAGTTATCAAGAATAATTAATAATTTCACTTGGGTAAAGAGAGGGAGAGATGGTAATCGCGAATGAAAAGTTGAGATTTGGGGAGAAACCCCTAACTAATTTTTGAATGTGTTCTTCACTTAAACATAATGCCATGGATAATAAATTTCAATACATTAATTAATTAATTAATTAACTTATATTCATTTATATTATTTATTATAAATTTTTATGTTCATTTAGGTCCTTTATGATGAGTTATAATATATAATTTTATTGCTCAGGAGTGTTTGTTTCCTTGGGTTTCGCAATCAGTATACTTGCATATGAGTATGGATGTTAACATGGAATGTGTATGACTCTCCAGAATAGAATTTATATGATATTAATATAAATATAAAAGTTAAAATGGTGTTATATAGCATTTTATTATATAGTATGTGCATGAATCATTGGATATGACATTTAGTGATAATCATTTACCATATTACAACGATTACTAATCATAACGAACTCATTTTTTTTTATTTTTTTAGTATAATGTAAATATTTTACATTCATAAAATAAGATTGGTTTTAATGAATATATAAATGTATATTTTATTAATAATAAATTGTTTCATTACTAGTCTTGATGTTTTAATTGTAAAATGAAAATCGGTCACCCACAAAGGTTGTATATCAGTATCTCTCAGATGATGATTTATTTTTAAAAAAGAGAGAGTGAGTAAGGATATAGATAATGGGTATTCTGTTAACATGATAAAATTATAGTATATATATTATATATTGGAGTTTTAATGATCACCTAGACATGGAAGGTATGGAGTGTTTAATAAATGAAAGAACTTAAAAAGAAAATAATAGGAAAAATGAAGAGGATTTTACCTCTTAAATACTCCTCCTTGAAAACAACATTAAGGGGATTATTTTTTGTCTTTTGTTAAGAAAATGGGTTTCTAGTTGTGAGGGAGATTCTTGGGAAGGGTACTAAGTATAATGTTATTATGGTTCAAAGCATGGAAGCTGTGAGGAGAGGGGGTGGTATTTATTGTGGACGAGGCATGTGATTTCTAATTATATTATTCATTATTTTTATATTTTGTTCAAGGAAAAAAATAGTAATGATTTTTGTGATGAAATAAATTAATAACCACATGCAATTTCCAACCAATTGTTCTTACATCACCCCCACATCACTTATGAATCATGAAATCATGTATTTATCATTTATTGTAAATAATTGTATTTTACAATTCACAAGAAATTCAAGCATTTTAGAAATAATACAAAAATGAACCCTAACCATTTTTAGACTTGTAGAATTCAAAACTGTTTGTCATTTTATGAAAATATTTTTATAAATATAACAAATTTAATTTTTAGTTAAAATTTCCAATTACTTAAAAAATACAGTTTTCAAAAATATATCTCATTTTATAACACTCAAAAAATTAATTAAGGGCACATTAAATTATCCTAAAATCATAAGAAATTTTTTTATTAATGAATAAACTTTTGAAAATGATTTTTACTAATATTTATTTTATAAAAAAATTTAAAATATATATTTATGACTTAACAAAATACAAACACATAATTTAAAAAATTTTAAAATATTCATTTATTTATACTATGATATAATTATATGATAATTTAATTTATGATGTGCATAAATTTTATTAATACTTTCATGGGTGATTTTACTTTTCATTAGTCAAAATTACTATTCATAAGGGTCGTATTAGTATCCATAAGTTAATGTTATCTTTTAATTTGTATAGTTTATTTTACTTCTTGATATACCTTTTATTTCATTCTTTCTGAATTTATGATGTATTTATTGTGTTTTAAAACTGAATTTATGTTATCTATACTATTAGAAATAAACTTTAGAAGTGAAATATCTTAGGTAGAGATTTGTTTCATTACATTCCCCCTCCTAAAAAACTTTTGTCCACACAATTTCCAAATAGTCAACCCAAAAAATATTTTGGTTATTCATCATAAATTCCTTAGGTTCCCATTTAACCTCTTGAATTTTATTATTATTTCAACATAACTTTACCAGCTGAGTTGTCTGATTCCTCATCACCTGTTCATCAGTGTACAGAATCTGGATAGGCTCTTCACAGTAAGATAAATCAGGTTCCATTTATATTCCCTAAAAATTGAGTACATGATATTGGTTTTCAATGTACTTCTTTAACCAGGAGATGTGGAACACATTGTGTGCCTTATAAATGCTAGAAAAATAATCCAAATGATAATACATTTCTCTTATTCTCTCCATGATTTCAAAAGGACCACTATACCGGGGCGTTGATTTCTCTTTCTACCCAAATTGTATAACACCCTTCCATGGTGATAATTTAAAGAAAATGGGATATCCCTCTTGAAATTATAGATCCTTCCTTAGATTATTGAGATAGGTCTGGTTCATACATTGAGCTACTTTGATATGGGTGTGAATAGTCTTATCCATTTTTCTTGTTTCCTCCACAAGCTCTAGTCGTACAAGATTTCTTTCAGAACATTATTCCAACAAGTTGGTGTATGAAATCACTTTCTATACAATGCTTCAAATGTTGGAATTTAAATACGAGAATGGAAACTATTTTTTAGGAAAACTCTACGAAATGAAACTACTGATCCCACTCACACTGAAAGTTGAGGGAGCATGATCTCAACATGTCGTCTAATTTTTTGAATGTTCCTTTTAGAATGCCCATCAGTTTTATGGTGTAAAGAAGTACATAAATGAATTTAAATATCAAAATAATTATGAATAATTTTCTATAATTTCGATGTAAATCCGGGATTAGTATTAGACACAATAAAAATTGGTTACCTATGAAGTCTTACAACATTATTAATAATGAGTTGGGCAAGGCGTTGTAGTGGGAAATCCTCCATTATAGAAATGAGATGTGTATATTTTTTAACACTATCAACAATTACCCATATTGGGTTATTATTTCGTGGAATTTTTAGTAATCTAGTGAAACAGTGCATTGTGATGTCTTCCCATTTCCATGTAGGGATATGCAAGGGTTTTAGGACACCTCTAGGATGTTGTCACTCAGCCTTCACATATTGACAAAGTAAATATCTGGATATATAATTAGAAATGTTTCCATAATATTAACCGATAAAAAATGTTCCTTTATATCACTATACATATTTGTTCTACCGTATTTTATTATGAAATTTGAGTTATGGGAATCATATAATAATTCATTTTTCTCTCTGGTATAGAGGGAACACATATCCTCCTCCCAAATTATAGAATTTTTTCTTCTCACATGAATTTTATAAAATTCCCATCATTCCCATCATTAATTTTCTTTTTAAGATTCTCATCATTACACTATGAACATTTAGTTTTTTCCAATAAACATTCTTGGGAAACCAGTTGAAAAAGTAATTGTATTTCACCTTCCTTGATAATTTCCATATCCATGTTTTTCAAATCCATGCACGTATGGTCCTTATCAATAATAATTTAATTTAGAACTCTTTTATCCTTAATTATAAATTAATATAATACCTTATTATCTATCCCAAGGTGGTAGTTTATTGAATAATAATAATCCTTGAGAAGATTAAGCCTTCACATTTTCCCCAGGTTGTGTTCTTTTTGTGAGAAGATATATTTCAAACTCTTGTGATCCATATATATCTCATATTTTTAACCATAGAGATAGTGGCTCCATATCATCAGAGATAATATTACACCTCCTAAATCAATATCATGAAATTGATAGTTTGGTTCATTAGATTTTAACTTCTTTGATGCATATAAAATAAATCTAACATTTTTTATAAAGACACAACCAATCCCTTTCTTTGATGTATTAATATAAATCCAAATCCAATCATATCCTAATGTTATAGTCAAGATAGAAGAATTCACAATCCAATTATTCAGATCTTCAAAATATTATTCAAATTATTTTTCCATAAGAGCATAACCCTTTTACAACAATCTTCAATAATGGGTTAGCTAATCGGGTGAATTTTCTGAATGAAATACTAATAATAACAAACTAAACCAAGAAAAATACATGCCTATTTTATTTTATTTGGAAAAGTAAATTCCTGAACTTCTTTTTTATTCAATGGATCAACTGAGATTCTATCCTTTGAGATAATATATACAAGAAAATTATCCTATTGAATCCAAAAAACCCACATTATAAAATTCTCATAGAATTTATTTTTTCTATGAGTCCTCGTAAAAATCCACAAGTGATTATCAGGGTCTTCATAGATTTTGGAGTATACCAAGATATCATCAATAAACACCACAACAATTTCCTCAATATATTCCTTGAAAACTCTAAAAATTTGATCCATGAAAATAGAGGGTTCATTTTTCAGTCCAAATGGAATTACTGTAAATTTGTAATGCCCATAACTAGATAAAAATGATTTATTTGTTATATCTTCCTTCCTCACATGAAACTTATGATATCCATATCGAAGGTCAATTTCAAAAAATATTTATCTTCCTGATGTTTATCGAATTAATAATTGATATATGGTAGGGGATATTTTTTTCCTTATCATAAAATAATTTATTTCTCTATAGTAAATGAACTTCCTCATTGGTCTATATTTTATCTTGATAATGATAATATGGGATTCCCATCAAGAAATAGTAGGGGGGATGAATACTTTATCACAAAATTCCTCTATTAGTTTATTTTGTTTTACTAATCCCAGAGTGTCCTTTATACCAGGAGTCGTTAGATATATGTCATGAAGTAGTTTTTAAATCAATAGAGAAGTCAACTTCCCACTATAGAGGATTCCTAGGTAACTCTTCTAGAATCAAATCAATTTATTCTTTCATAATAGGTACATCCTCAAATTATATCTCAGGTTTATGGTTCCTAATATATGTTATCTAAATCAATATTCCAAGGTTTCAACTAAACATCCTCAAATACCAAATCTAAAGACCCTGACCCATGTTTCCTAGAGCTGGTGCCTTACATTATTACATTGGTATAATTAAAAGGAATCAGATCCCAAATTATTTAATAGTTTGGTATCATAGAAAAATCATATACATAAGTAATTGTTACATAACAATATGATATGAAATTCAACATATCAAATTCTTTGGAATCACCCATAGACTCATAAATTATGCTTACAAGTTATTCATAATACACATATTCATGTCTTGTGGAAAAATAAAATATTAGAAAGGGGTGATATTAGATTATTATTAAGGGAATGTAAATATAGTGTAAGTTATCAGAAACATAATCATTATGCTTGGTGAGTAATAAAAAAAACAATCCTTGGAAAATTAAATTGAGTATAATATGGCAAGAATAAAAGATGAGTAAATAAATCAATGTAACTAATAATTATTTAATGAACCATAGTCATGGATTTATACTAGTCAGATATCATAATTTTTTATCAATTTCTAATATCATAATGGGGGAATTCATAATACCGGACATCTAGAACAAATTGTCAAGGCCCCAACCAGGGCGTTTAAAAGTACAAGGGTAATGCCTTTTCCAAAAAAACATGTTTTGACACATAAGAAATACCAATGGATCAATGAGATATAGAAGTCCCCACCTATCAATTGATAATCCCAATTAATTCATCATATGTATAGAGATAAACATAAACAACATGAATATATGAAATGTAATTAACATTCCCCAATATGATTAGCACGGTGAATGGTATCTGGATAGCCCATCCATATAAAAAATTCTATTGAAACATTTAATAACATTTTTTCGATAAAAATAATATGAATAAAATTTAAATAAATCTTAATATTCAATATATGTGTTGAAATATATGAAAATACTCTAATAAAATCATCAGTGATTTTTTGAGGGAAATACTCCTTTTACTTCTAAAAGAATAGTTGCCTTTGAAAAATCTTTTTATTTTTCATAATTTTTTGTAAAATATTTGTGATGAAAAAATATTATTCATCATGAAAAATTTACTATTATTATAAAAATAGGGTTATCTTAAAACATATTATGGAAGGTACTTGAAAATGGGTTTGAAATTGAGAGGTTCCCTTTATTTGGTCTGGCGTATCAGGAAGGATTGAGAGAGATCATTATAAAACAAGTAACTACCCATCAAATAAATAAAGATTATGATTGGTAAAAATATATAGAACATTCACACATAATTTATGAGGATTAAATAAAAATAATTAATAATTTCATTGGGTTAAAGAGAGAGAAAGAGTAATCCCAAATTAAAAATGGATGTTTGGGGAGAAACACTTACCTTATGTTCGAATGTGTTCTGCACTAGACCTTAACATGCGGGATAATAAAATTGAATCCATTAATTAATTAATTATGAACCTTATATTCATTTATTTAATTTAATTTAATTTTATTATGCTCATTTATTGATTTTTTGTGGAGTTATAAGATATAATTTTATTACTCACGAGCGTTTTCTTCCATGGTTTCCATGATTAGTATACTTTAATATGAGTATGGAAGTTTATGTGAAATGGGTATAACAATCAAGAATTGAATAAATATGATATTAATAAAATTTATTAACTTTAAATGTATATATATATCATTTGATTATATTCTATGAGGATTAATCATTAGATAAGAAATTCAGTGATAATCATTTATATTATTAAGACTGTTATTGATCATAACGAACTCATTCTGTTTTATCATTTAGGATTATGTAAATAGGTTAATTCAAGAACATAATAATTTTTTTAATAAATATAATATATTTTGGTTTAAAAATAATAATGGTTTCATTACAATCCTTAAAAGAGTAATTGAGGAATGAAAATCCATCATTCATAAAAGTTGTAAATCATCACCTCATGGATGATGATTTCATTTTTTTAAATAAAAGACATAGTACGGATATTGATGATTGGTATTCCATTACCATGATATAATTATGGTATATAAATGATACTAGAGTTATCATGATCATTTGGATAGTGGAGTTGAAGAGAGTACAATTAATGATGGAACATGAAAATAAAATAAAGGGAAAGGGAAGATGATTTTTCTTTTTAAATACTCTTCCTTAAGAACTACCTTAAGGGGATTGGTTTTAGATATTTATTTGGACCAGGAGATATTTTAAATGGAGTAGAGGCTTTGGAATATTAGTGGGAATAATGTTTACATGGTTCAATGTTTTGAAGGTGTGAGGAGAAGGGGTGGTATTTATAGTAGAGGTGAGGGATGCTTTCTCATTATTTTTTATCATTATTTTATAATTTTCTTCCAGACAACTAATCTAACTGATTCGTAAGACAAAATATAGTAATAATTAAATGTGAGATCGAAAAAATGGTTCTTACATCATCCCAAAACCATCTATGACTCAATAAATCAAGTATTTATTATTTATAGTAAATTATCATATTTTACTCTTCACCAAAAAATCATGTAATTTAGAAAGAAAAAAAAATCACCCTCATCATTTTTTGACATGTATAATTAAGAAATTAACTCTATTATATGAAAATAATTATCTAATTATATTAAATTTATTTTTTAAATTAAAAACTAAATTTACTCAAAAAATACAGTTTCTAAAATTATAAGTGATTTTATAACACTTTGAAAAATTAACTAAGGTATCATTAAACAATCATAAAATCATAAGAGAAATAAATATTGATGTATGAATACATTTAATGAAAAATAATATTTTTATGTAATTTTCTTAATTATAATTTTAGAATTAAATATTTATAGCATGCAAAAATAATAACACTTAATATAATAATTTTTAAAATATTCCATTACTTACACTATGATATAATTATATGAAAAATTTATTTATAAGGTGCCTAAATTTTATTTTTACTTTCATGGGTTATGTTACTATTCATTAATCTTATTTACTATTCATAATGTTTATAGTGCTATTCCTAAGGTTATGTTACTATTTCATCAGTACAGGTTCCTTAACTTCTAAAAATACCTCTTAGTTCATTAATTATTCATTTATGATGTTTTAATTGTCATATAAATGTGATTTTATGAGTCCCATAATATATGAAATAAAAATAATAAGGAAAATATAATTAATATATTTCAATGACTTTACAATTCAACACTTTCTAATTTACATATTCATATATAACATCCCATTATCCCAAAAATAATTATCTCAACACCCATAACATAATAAGGGTTGAATTATTTTAATAAAAATATAACCTTTCCAATAAATCAATTTTTTTGTCCCATTAGTACCATTTAACAAATTCATGAAAATACTTAATGAAAAAAATCTAAAAACAATCCTTATATTAAATTATATAACACAATTATTGAATTCAAATACATAATCACTTCTGTTATTCCACGTCATCCATAATCCATTAATTAGGCTTCATAATTTTATTCCTTAATTCCTATTTCCTTTTATATGTCATTTTTAGTCTCCTAATCATCAACAATATAGTCATTACTCAAACAATCTATGTTATTTTCATTACGAGATTTCTAATTAGGACATCGATTTACATATTTCCCCACGTTTATACACTCAAAACATTCAAATATTGATAATACATTAGGAAGACCAATATCCCCATCCATTTCATTATTTATAAACTATAATTTTTTCTCAGGAATTACATAACCTATTCCGTTATTCTCTAAAAATAAATATTATTCTTTTTCCTTTAACACATTCCCTCGAGGGTTTCATTCCACATTCTTGAAATATTGGAAATTTAATCTTCTTTCCTCCATGGTTTCCATTACATGAACTCTCAAAAAAATTTATCCATTTCTTCCTTGGTGAGTCTAAGAGTTGGATAAGGTATACATTAATAATAATATTCTTTGAAAAATAATTATGATTAATCATAATTTTTTTCCCTTATTCATTATACCATTTGGATGATCATCAAATAATTTTGTATCACATTCACTGTGAACCCAGTACTTTTTGGTTCCTAATATTGACTAAAAGAAAAAATAACAGTTTGTGAAATACTAATCATAGTGGAAAACCTCAGAATCATCCAAATTAACTTATATGATATCTAAATCCTAAAACATTCTATAATATATGTTATCTAATGTTTATCTTAGGTCATTCATATTCACCATCTATTTCAATCCTTCATGATGGTTTATAAGGAGTTTGTGAATTTGAAAATATTATCCCTTATTAGAGTCAAACAAAGTTTGTAGTAAGGAATATTTTCTATCACTAATCTCATGTCGAGTCTATCTAAATATGGTGCTTTCAGGGTTTTTATACCTATGTACATCTGTGTTAGATCCATATCCACTTGTAGTATCCAAATATGGATGTAATCTCCTAGAAACCACTCAATCTATCCTTTAACAAAATTCAAGAAAATTTTCATATTCATGAACTCATCCTTAGACATATCCTTTGAGAAATACATAGACATATCCTTATTAATATTCAAATGTAAATATCTAATGTTTTAAAATCATAGTTTCTAATGGTTAACTAATCCTTTCCATTTACACCAACAATAGAGACACATTATTTTAATATATAAATATTAAATTATATTAGATGAAAATTCATTATTTTACACAAATACATTCCTGAAGAACATAATTATTTAGTTCCCTTGGAACCTTGGAAAACAATTATTCTAGTGAAAGATATTTAATGTTTTCTTAAATGATCTTCCAATTTATTACTATTCATAGTCATACACTACATAAAAGCTTTCTTCATATCCTGGGGATAGGAAAGATACTAAATGATGATATTATATGATCAGTAAGGGTCATTATAAGAGATATAACTCTATGATAATTTTAAAGCATAAGATAAAAATAAAGGAAAGTGATAATGAACATATCTTAGGATTTTGGTACCCAACATGTCAAAGATTATAAACCTAAGTCTTTCATAATGATTAGTAGTTTATAAGACAAAAAACATAAGGGAATCAAATAATGTGAGTAATAAAAGAATAAAATTGGTATAAGACAATTAATTTTGGCATAGAAATCTTCTTATAACATTGTGAACATGTTTAACTAGAAACATGTTAACTCATTACATTAAGGATATGAAATCAGACCCTCGCAAAAACTTATAGACGTGAAACTGGGTCCATGCGTATCATTGTGAACACTTAATTAGGTGCATTTATAAAATTTTGAAGGTGTAATCAGATTCACTATAAACATTTTGGACATGTAATCATGTTCTAACATAACATTTTGAACATTTAATCAGGATCACACATAACATTGTGAAAATGTAATTGGGTCTAGAAATAACATTGGGAACCTGTAATCAGCTTCACCTATAGGAAGATACTCCTCTTGGTCAGGACACACCATCCACCCTAGTGGTATCCATTCCCACATAATACTATGGGTTCACTCCCCAAACCACTATTGGGGACAAATTAATTTATTGAACCGAGTTATCCCCTCATTCAAACGATGTCTTACTAAATAGGGTTCAGTCCCCATTTCATCTAGGTCTTACTGTACCGATTTTACTCTCCGTTCATCTATTTTTATCTCAACAGAGAGATATAAATCAATACCAAATGAATTGGAGGGATATATATGTCCCTCCAATTGAATAATAAAACCCATATATAAGTGTTACCTATGATCATAAACATTCAATGATCCATAACCCCTGAAATGAAATGGGTATCATTATAATTTCATCATATCATAACCTAAGGAAAATAGGTTAGTTTCAGAATCATTTTATCATATAATAACTTATAAAATGAAGTGGGATTCGTATGATTTTTATTATGGTATTACCCATGGTAGAGAAATGTGTTTCATAACATCATGCCACAAAAACATAAACCATTTAGAGAATGAATATGAATGATATCCTTGGATTTTATCACCATAATTGAATAAGTAACCCCAACAGAAGTAATCATCGATGAAAAATAATTTTTAAATATCATTTAAAAAATTAATTGAGGAAAATATCCTTTCCTCGTTGAATTTTTTATAATACATAATTTTTTTGAACCCATTTTATTTTAAAATAACCTTTCAAACTTATAAATAAATATTTTAAAACCATTTATGGAAATTTTTAAACCCTCAAACATTTTAAATAAACTGTTCTTTAAAAATAACATTTTTAACTTATAAATGAAGATTTGAATATAATTTAAAAAAATTTAAAACATAAAAAAATTTAAAATTAATATCCCTTAAAATGAGATTTAAATAAAATTTGAAAAAAAATTGAAAACGTTTTTATAAAACTTATTTTTGAAATAATTCCTATTTCTGATCGATGAGAGAAATAATCTAGGATTTCCTCAAAATAAGTCTTAATAATATTAAGTACCAAAGTGTATAGAAATGGTTGAATTTCTAAATGATATAATGAATAAGAATAGTATATGAATATTAATTATAATTATTAATAGATATATCATAATATTTTATCATTGGATGAGTAATCATAAATAATCTTGATAAATGATGAGATTGTTACAAAAAATAATTACTGCATTGATAACAATGAATTGTAAGCCCAATAAAGGGATGTAATATAACTGATATTAAAATATCATGAGGATAAATAAATTAAAGATATCACATGATTATGTGGATTTAAATATATCTCATGAATGATTATGAGTTCATAACATAACGTATGTCTCAAGAAGGAAAATTAAGATAAATATACCTTACCGATTTTGGAAATTTTTAATGGTAAACTCACTGAAAGAGAGTTCATAAAATTGATATGTAAATACCAATAATTCTTAGTACATTAATCATATATTATATCCATGGGATATATATACACCACATAAGATAAATCATGTAGTGAATATATAATTTGTCTCAGTAAATGTAAAAGTGAGATGGACATCCCTTACCATTAGTATTGACTTCTTTTGTACTTTTTCAACCATCATGTATATTAAATATAACTTTATTATAAATCTATTAAATAATCATAAAATTATATTTGATATCCTATATGATTTTCTAAGGACCTTTTATTATTCATCTATTAAAAATTTAATGTTAATTTAATGTTTTTGGTAATAACCTCTTTATTATTCATATAAGTTTTGAATTGTTATTTTTGGTCCACTTACTTTGAAAATGGATTCAAAATATAAATAATTTAAAAAATGATATAAATGTCATATAAATTCATTATATATTTATTTATAGTAATCCATAAAATTTTGTGATAGAAAATGAGAAACACTATTCATGGAGACAGTAGGTTGTATGTATGCATGGACATTGTTTTGAATTTCTTCTCATAATAAAACAAATAAAATTAAAAGATATATATATATATATACATCATTCCATTATCATTTCTATTTCATATATAACACAATTTTCTTAATACCTTCCTTAATACAGTCCATGTAATGTGTGAACAATCTCATCGCTTTGCGAGGATGTAGTCTCTCGTACACAAGAACGACATTATAGTTTTCCCAAAATTGGAAATCCTAATGTAATATGTGATATAATAATTCGATAATAATAATAAAATAATAACAATAAAATAATAAATATAAATCCATAATTATGTCCATTTTTGGGAGTTGGTAATGGATAAACGAACGACATCTGTTTGTGTGGCTGTAGTCCACTGTACACACAAATGATGATTTCATATTGCATTTGATAGAAATATATGAGGTTTTAGGTCATAAAATTATCATAACAAAATATAATAGTATATAAGATGATGGGGTTATTATATAATAATGGTATAATTATAATTAATGTGTTTGGAGAAAGAAAAAAAAGACGTTCGTTGAAGAACATTACCTATCCTTCGCGTCTTTTCCTTATATTCTCACAAAAGCATTCCTAGGATTAATTTATACTAAAAATAACTATTATAGGATTTGGTTAAGGAATTAAAGATGTTATTTTTCCATGGTATGGTCAATCCACATGACTTGATAGGTGTAAATAATAGAGGGTAGCATGTTCCCTTCTATAATTTATGATGGGAGGCATATCTATAAATTTTCAAAAGAATTCACTATTGTGAGGTCTCCCATACCTCATGTGGATGAAAAAGTGTTTAATAAATGATTTTGGGGATGAATCGTTCTATAAAAACTTCAAACACATAAGATAAACACATTTCCTATCAATTTATTCCTTAGAATTTATGTTTACTCAATTTTTTTCCATAAAGTTTTTACCAAGTTAACTTGAATCATTTAATTTACCTTGGTAATTGATCCTTCAACACTAACACTGAAATACATTTATAATATAATTTATTCATACAACTTCCAAATATTAAATCCAATTCATTAAATAAAAATAATATGTGTGTGTGAGATTAATTTTAACCCAAGCACATGTAATGCACAAAACCCCATTTTAACCTTAATTACGTTAATTCATTTAAACAATTTTAATAATCATTATGGTAAAAAAATAAAATAAATTTATTAAATAATATAAATTATTATTATTCAAAATATGGAAACCATTTTTTTAAATTCAACTCATATAAGGTACCAAATTTATTTTAATGTTAATCCCAAACACCTGATGAGAAAGTCGGTTTTGTATGTGAAAATGTTTAAAAGAATATAATGTTTATATTTCAAATTTCAATATAAAACTAATTAAAATTGAAAACATTCGACTAATATATGTATAATTTAACTAATTATTATTTAGAAATAATTCATAACGTTATTAAACTTTTAAAATAATTTATGCGAAGAGATACTTTTCAATTAAATATCAGTATTTCTCACTATTCATCAAAAAATGAAGCCTTTTAGAAACAAAATCCAAAACATTACCATGAGATAATTTTGATATTACAATTTCAAAAATATTATTATTTTATTGAATTTAATTTCTAAAACTATCATAATTTATTCTTAAAATAAGCCTTTCATTAAAAGGTTTCAAAACTGCATTATAGAAAATATACTGTTTTTATGAAAAAACAAATTGAATTTATTATTATCACTTATCTGGAAAACAAGTTAAATGATTGTAAATAATTTTTAAATATTTATTATATATGAATTTAATTTAAATCATTAATGAAATGTTATTTGGATGATTTATTGAAAAAACACACTTGTGCACATAAAAAGTACTGTTTTAGAGAAAGAATTTGTTTTATTTTCAAAGTGTAATATTTTTATTTCTAATTAATTGGAATCCAAATAATTAATTTTATATACATGTTTTAACCACATTTAAAAAAAATCGTATAAATAGTCAACACTCCAATGGCTTGTTGAGAACTATTATAATAATATTTTAATAATATTTTATGTTTCATTTAAACTCAATGTCATGTGTAATGCAATATAATATTAGTGTTTCATGTAATGAAATATAAACATAATGTTACATGTAACTCAAGATAATATTGGTGTTACATATAATTCAATCCATACTTAGTGTTTCTTATAACACAAGGTATACTACGTATTCCGTGTAATGAAAAATATTATAAATATTAAATTAAATCAAAAAAATTCATAAAATATCTAAGTGTTACAATTGTTCTGGTATTTGTATTGTGATCATGGTTAAATCATCTAAAAAACGTCAAAAAATATATAATAGTATTATTTATTAATTATATATATATATATATATTGATTCATTTTTAAATTATAGAGGGGAAAAAATTAATTACCCCATTTGTAAAGATGGAAAGCCATATATTTGCATGAATGCTGATTTCACTCTTCAAAAGATGTAACAAAAGAATTTTAATTAATAATTCACCATTAAAAGATAATTTTATTTCATACACACCCACACACACAGATATATATATATATATGACTTATTTTCATTAAATTTATCTTTATTACCGTATGTTTAAATCAAAAATGAAAAATGAATCACGTCGAATCGTGGATGTGGTAGTCCACACATTCTAATTAGAGACATTATAATTTTCCAATAGATGGGAAGATGGTGGATAATGGTAGTTACATCATAATTATAATGATTTATTATATTTTATATATTGAATTCATTATTTAATAATTCATACAATCAATATAGATAAGGGTTTTTAAGGAAAAAAGGGAATTAAATTATAAGGGAATATTTACAAGAGTCTAAATGGAAAAATCATATTACAATATTGGTCATGATGATGGAGAACATCAGTGGGAAGATCATAAAGAATGGTAATATCTTGATTTACTCCTTTTTTAGTAAATCCATCAGAAACTGTATTAGCTTCACGATTGGTATGAGTGATAATGTAGATGATGTCGAGAAGCGAGTGGGTGTAATCTATCCATCGAGTAGTGATCAGCCATGAAAGGTGTGTTACATTGTTACAAATTATTCACACTAGGGTAGTCGAATCACTTTCAAACCAGATGTTATTCCAACCATGATTCTTAGAAAAAGAAACAACATGTATCATGCCCATCATTTTGGCCTTCAATGAAGAGGCAATGCCATAGTCCCAAGAAAGCATTCGAGTATCTAACCATTGTGATTCTTTAAGATAGCACCACAACCTGTAGGATTGGGATTTATTTTTTAGGCTCCATCATCAATGAGTTTCATCCAACCAGGAAAAGGAGCACGCCAAAACACTTCAATGGTACGACGAGACTGAAAAAAATTTCCATCAATCTGATGACATCGTAGAATCATAATGTCAGGAACCTTGTTGTTTTAGTGACCCTTTTGCATCAAAGAAGATTAATGTGTGGTAATAAGAATCCATGTATGAACTGCATTATGATTGACTAAGGATTTGTTATATGTAATACTATTTCTATCATACCATATCACATGAAGGAGCTCATCAACAGCAGCAAGGAAGAGGTTCTTAATTTTCTAAGAGTTTTCCATTTCTAAACATCTCCATTTTTGATTGTTGGAAGAGTCAATTATCAACCATATGCAGTTAAAAATTTCACAAATATAGTTCTAGAGAGTAGTAGTATTAGCACAAGAGGGGAATAGGTTGTTAGTATCTTCTATATGTTGATTTCAGTGCATAAATTTGGAGCAATGTTTGATACCAAACATTTAATGGAATCTATCTGTGGGAATTATATTATGGGATAGGCGCCAAATAAGAGTGAATGTTGAGGGATTTATCTAGGGATTTTCAAAGAATATTATCAAATCAAAATCACATTCAGAATTATAGAAAAAATGTTTGTAAAAGTTTTTTGAATTAAGTATACCATTTTGGGATGGTTTCCAAATTAAAAAATCATCAGTGATAAAGAAAGTATATTTGTTAATGATGTTCATAATGTATTCATGAAGATGATCATTCTGAGAATTTATCACATCTCTAATAGAGTTGTTAGAGTATGAATGGGTTTGGTCCGGATGAATCATAGAAAAATGTGGCGTTCTAGTCCATTTACCCATACAGAAATTTAGAGAGGACTCCATGGTAACTATCCATCTAGAATCATTCATAATAGTGAAAAAATATTGCTTAATAGATGGACAGATAGAGGAGCTAAGGAAATTTAAATTTCCTTCCGTAATATTGCCAAAACATTTCTGTTTGATAAAGGACATATAATCTACATTGTTATAAAGAAGATTCCAAGTGAGTCTAGCTTGAAGGGACTCATTAAAGAAACTAATATTTTTATGACAATCTTTCCATTATCAATGGGTTTGCAATAGGTTTACCAGGGGACCGTGACAACCTTTCTTTCCAACGTACTACCAGTCCAAATGAAATTGTTGATTAATGAATTCATTTTTTTAAAATCCCAATAGGCCATTTATAAACCATCATGGAGTAAACAATTTTGGAAACAATAGTGGATTTGACAAGGAAATATCTTCCTACTGAATAAAGGGATTTCCATTTCCAAGAGAATAGTTGATTACAAACTTGATCAACAATGGAAGAAAAGTGGGAAGACTTGGGTATACCCCAAAATATGGGAACACCAAGGTATGTAAAAGGAAATTAACCCTCTTTTTTTCCTAGCTCATTGATAATGTTACCTTTCTGGCCAAGAGGTAAGCTTATTCCAAAGAAGATAAAAGATTTGTTCTAGCTAATGGTTTGACCAGAGACATCTTTATAGTGAAAGAGAGCATTTTTGATGTTTCGAATATTTCTCTTGTCACCTTGAAAAAAGGGGATGATTTTATCCTCATAGAGAATATAAGTGGGAGAATTCACATTCCTGGAAACATGAATGGGTTTGATTTTATTCTGGTCCACAAGACGATTGACAAGACGACTAAAATAATCCTCCACAATGGAGAAAAGAGTGGAATCTAGGGGTTACCCTTTTCTAACACCTATGGTGAATTTAAAGTAGCCTTTGGGAGAACCATTGAAGAGGATAGAAACAGAGGCAGAGTTAAAAAGGGTTCTGATTGAAGCAATAAAGGAGTCAATGAAACCAAAGCCTTGAAGAACATTGAAGATGATGCTCCAGTCCACGATAACAAAAGTTTTTTTGATGTCAAGTTTCATGGAGATATTATCCCCTATGTTGACTTTGTAAAAGTATTGAGGCTCTTAGAGGAAAGAAAAATACATTATTCTATGGATCTTCCCTTGATAAAGAAAAATTGGTTCTAGGAGACCATTTTGTTCATGATGAATGAATGTCTATTACAATGATTCTTGTGATGAATTTATAGGGGGTGTTAATGAGAGAAATGGGTCTAAATAGGTAGATATGATAAGCATTTCCCCTTTAGGGACCGAAGAAAGAAATTGACCATTCAGACCATCAATTTAGATAAGTTAGATGAAGGAATAATATTTGAAACCCTCTATTAAGAGTTATACCTCTTCATTGAAAAATATTTTTTGGATTACACCTTAAGACTTTAAAGGACTATATTTTTGAAAGAATAGAATGTCTATGATATGTTAAATAAATATATAAAGGTATTATGCTAGATATTTTCTAAGACATAAGGCTTAAAATATGTAAAGAAGAGAGGACAAGAGGTTCCCTTTTATAAGTGAGGGAAGGGAAACTCTTGGAATCACATATATTATTAAATGTATATTAATTTATATTAATCGATAAAATAATAAAAATATATATAATTTATTTCTAATATTTTAATGAGATAAAATAGTCCCATATAAAAATATTTGGACAAATGTTTGTTATTTTTCCCCATTATCTTTTAGGTTTAACCCCCATTAACTCTTTTGAAAATTTCCATGATATCAATGTTTATATACTATTTATGTGTAAATAATCTTAACATAGAAGGTAAATTGAACCATAAATGGATCATGGTGGATATTTAGAACCATATTCCATTAAAATGGATAATAATTGAATTTTATACATTCTAAATCAACAACTAAAATACAGTTTTTCATAAAATACCATTAACACCGTTTTTGGAACTATTCATTTACATTGACTTTAAAAACATCATGAATACAATTGAATTAAATTTAATAAAATTAATATATATATTTTAATATATTTATATAAATATTTCATATATCACAATAATTAATCCAAATTATGTTTCTTCAAATATTTTTCTATGTTATTTATTTTATTTTCCTATTAAGGTAATAAATACTATGTCGATGTTGCGTATTCATTTAACGTAATTATTAAATAACAGAAAAATAAAATAATGTACCATGATAAGAAAATTAATTTGTATTAAAAGAAACATATTTACCAAAACTTATGTTCTTTTTTATCATTATTTAAAATAATTGAGATATTAATGTTAAGAAGATGACTTTTTGAATTTATTCTTTTTTAAAATAATATAAAGAACATAATCCAATAAAAGTGGAACCAAGTGGAAATGTATTTTTGAATTGAAAGGAATGTACCAAATTCCACTAATAAAATCGGATAATGTAAAGTGTTATAGAATTTTTAAAGCCATATCCAAATGATTAACCCCCATTTTTACCGTTTTAACCTAACTAAGGTGACACAAATATACCAAGCTTACTATTCATATTAACAAAAAAATAAAGGGTAATATTAACAAAATTTTATTCTTCTGATTTCTAATATGTTATAAGTTTTTTATGATTCAATTTATATAAGTGTATGATATTCATTTTAATACAAGAGCATGAAACATGATAATTTTTTTTAGGAAAATAAATTTCATGCATAAAACTAGATTTATTATTTAATGATGCACTCTAAAAACATTAAATGAATAATGAATCATTTTATTGAATATATAATATATAAATTTAATAAAACCCATTCACAAATAGTAATTAATTTAATTTATTAATATAAAAGAATCTTGCTTGTATAAGAAAGACGTTTTTTCTAAAAAAACATCTATGTTAAATTGAAATTATTTTTCATTTTCATTTAAAATCAGTTTATATCCAATGAATTAATTTTATACATGTGTAATAAATTACTTTTCTAATGTAATTAATTATATTAATACATTCTAATACCACATCTTGGGAGTCATTGTCACATTATGTAATAAAATTTCAATAGTATATCACAAATCATTTAATCATAAGGTTGAATATAATTAAATTTATCAAAGAAAGTAAATTTATTTTGAAAGAAATATATCATAAAATCATATGGTGTTATACTCAAACACTTATTGGATAATCCTTACCTTATAATCGTACCTAATTAATTATGTCTTTTACTCTTTACAAACTATTCATTAGATGTTTGTAAAGAGTGCATCTAGATCAAAGAGAAGCCACTGGTTAGAAATTTTCGTGTCCCTATAATCAGCACTACCAAATTGGGGAATCGTTTTTTAGAGGTTAAGGTCCTCTAATATTCTTATGAACCTAAAATATAACATTGTAACCCATCATAAAAATATAGTCAATGACTATCCCCTACATACAATTACTTTTTTATCAAAATATTTCACATTTGGATTTACACTTCTCACAATTAATATGTTCATGTGGATTTCAATACCAATGATGTCACACATTCATGAATCCAACCCATTTTTAAGGAAACTATTTAATTTCAGAATATTTAACTTCTACCTATTCTTCTTGCATAACCATAAATAGGGCAATATAATGGTATGATCACTATGAAATTAAAATATGTTACTACTTTTTATGAATGTATGAACCAATGGAAGACATTGGTTATTCACAATAGGTTAGTATTTCATTTATATCCGTCATGGTACGAAAATAAACTAATATTTTCCAAATAATAATAAAATAAACATAAATAATATTTGTTATATGAATTATGAGCCTAAACTATATAAAACTATCTATGTGTCTATCTACATTAGTGGATTTGGGATCCTTATTCACATTTGGTATTTCACACCCTTCATTCTAGATAGATCGCCTAAACATTTCTTAATGGTATATAAACATAAAAACTCAATACGTTAGTTTGGATTACATAAATGTAAAATCGAAAAGAATATAAATATAGTACTCACTTTTTTGAAAAACTACAATGGGCACCGTCGATGAAAACATAGTCTCTACTCACTAGGTATTTAATACAATTAATCAAGAAAATACTGAGTGATCAAAATATAAAAATGGGAATACATATCTTGTTGAAATCCTAAAATGATATTCTTGATGAATTTACAAGTTTATATAGGTTTGGTCTCCACTATCTAAGGCTTGATAAATAGATTAGGCTAAAAACGACACAATGTTAAGAGGTTCATCATATGAGCTCATAAAAAGTCAATCCACGCATATAAGGTCCCTAAACCATGGAAAAATAGATAATTGTTTTTCATCCAATATGATGATTCATATCCCCCATGAAAAATTATCAAGGGTGTAGTCTCAGGGTTATCAGTCCCACTTGAACATTGTAATCCCCATTCTGAATCCCCATATGAAAAAATAATCATTTAGTGTAGGTCATATATCATATAAGAAAAGAGTAACTATAGTATATGATTATGTATTATATTTTTATATATCTAGATCCCATATACATATCCAATCCCATATATCTTGGAGAAGACCACATCGCATAACTATCCATTTGTAATTGCTTATGTGGAATTCAAACCTTGTAATCCTTCATTTAAAAAATTTAACATTAGCTCATAGTGATTGAACATATGTATTTCGGCACTACCTTTCCAACATTAATATTAAATCACTATAAATATTAAAAACATAATAGTATTACACCATGAGGATCCAGAGGTTTATATTCTTTCAAAAACATGGACAAAACATAGCATTTACAACATCAACATAAACATTTATTTTATTCCTTCTTCTCTAACTTCTTATTATATCTCGACCTCTCCATAGTACATGTAGTCACATAAGGATAAAAATGAAAATGGGGTTAGATAAATCCCATTAAGATTCTATACATGAACAATATATCCTTGGGTGAGCACCATCATAATATAAGATCATGATAATGAATATGAGATGAAGAATAAACAAAAGACTTGAAATGTGGAAATGTATAAAAATAAAACATCAGGTATTAGTTTTAATCTACCACACTTAGTTGTGAAAAAAACTAGCATCATGTTCACACAATATTTCACTTTAACTCATGAGGTTCATCACTTTACCCAATGCATTGGAGAGTTGTATAATTCCAGGGGCACCTTTCACATTCAAATATTAATATTGCGCTATATAATTCCGAGTGCACCCATCACATTATAACATTTTCTTTACAATTTATGACACATAAAACATATATGAACATAAATAAACCATGTAAGGGAATGGTTTTCATCCCATAGTAACACCTTCCTAAACAATGTATTCCAAAAATAAATAGGGAACAACATACAAGATACAAGAACCATCAACCTTGAGTGAGAAGTAAAGGGAGTGTTTTTGAAGGAAGAGTTCTATTGGAAAAAATTTTGTTTGAAATAATATATAGTGGAAAGAATTTATAGAAGAAAAAATTTATGATAAAGACTAATTTTTTTAAGGAGTAACCATACCAAAATGGAGTGAAAGAGGTAGAACTCAAAGAAAGAAACTTGGGTTCTAGAATTTCCCCTTACAGTGTATCTGAAAGCTTTCTTCACATTAATTTCCCCTATAACAAATTTATATTCAATAATTAACAATTATAGAACCTTTTATACATGATAATGGTTCATTAAAGTTTTATTATGATATTTTATGGGACATTGGATGGGTAATAGAGTTTCAATTCGTTTTTCGGTAATGTTCGTTTTTATAATATTTTGGAACAGTTCACTTGTATTCATTAATAGAATTTCATTTAAAACATGGTTGTACATCCAAATTTGTTAATATATAATATTAGTGACATTAAAACGATATAAATGACCTTATAATTAATTTTTATATGTATCATGAGGATAAATCGTTAAATAAAATTTAATGATGATCATTTTTTGTTAATTTGCATGGTTTTTCGATCACAATGAACTTGTTTTATTTAATCATGTAGTGTCATGTAAATAATTAAGTTGAATAACATAAATGGGAATAAAAAATAAACATTAAAATATTTTATCAACCATTTTATGGTTTTATTTATATCATTTAAGTCATTTAAGGAAAATGGAAGTGCATTTCCCATGATGTAGGTAAATTAACACATCACTGGAAATGATTTCATTTTTACTAACAAAAAGAGGGACTGAGGAGTATAATGAATAGTCATACATTTACATTATATCATATAATTATATCAATCATAATAGAGTTATCATTAAATTTATATATGGTAATTTTAGGATAAGAGAAAAAAAGAAATGAAATTTGAAAGGAAATTGAATGAAAATAGAGAGAGGAATTGCATCTGGAATCTTCCTCTTGAGATCCCCCTTATGGAACCTAGGATTGATATTTTGGTAAGACCAAAAGATCTTGGACGTGGGGGACTGAATAGGGAAGGTGTTTGGAAATATTTTAGAGAATTATTGAATATTGAGATGTGTGATGTATTGAGGGTGTGAGGGGTGGTATTTGTAGTGGAGGGGAGAGGTGTTTTCTAAATATTTTAATCATTAGTTTATTAATTTCCACCAAGATAAGTGAAAGTGGTGATTCCATGAATTAAAATATCATATAGGGAATGTGAGTTCTTGATTTTGGTGCTTACATCACTCATGATGTTAGGAATAGTTCATTTAAATTATTATGTATTTATACGGTAAATTTATATATATTTCAATTCACCAAAATTCTAGTATTTCGGAATAATCTCAGAAATTCACCCTAACCATTTTATAGCATGTAGATTCAAAAAATGAAATCCCTTTTTTAAAAACAATTTTATAAATATAATTAATTTAATATTTAATGAAAACAATAATTTAATTGAAAAATATAGATTTTAAAATTAAAACTGATTTTATAATGCTTTGAAAAATTACATAAGTTCTTATGAAATTATCTTAAAACACAATGTTATATAATTTTTAATTTATGAACACATTTTAGGAAAACGAATTTTCTTTCAAATTAATTAATTAATAATAAATAATTATTTTGGACTTACAAAAATTCTAATACTTTTACTATGGCCATATTATAACTTATAAGATACCTAAATTTTATTTAATCATTCATGGGTGAGGTTACAATTATTTTGGATGATTTAATTTTAATAAGTTTCATATTACTATTCATTATGGTAAATTACTATTTATTGGGTAGGTTAATATTGACCTAAAATTATGTTTTTCCAATCAGACTCCAAACATCTTACTGATCACAACAATGTATGTCAGATTCTCGAAATTCAAAACAAAGAAGTAGAGAATTTATGATTAATGGTTACATAGTAGTTCATTGAATAATTATGTTTCATTGTGTTTACTAACGTGATTATACTATTTGGCATAATAATAATAAGGGAGTTCAATTGAAATTTTTTTTTGTTGTTACATTCTTCCCCCTTATGAAATTTCACCCTCGAATTTTTTTTTACAGAAACAGGTTAGGATACATCTCCTTCATCACATCTTCATATTCCCAAGTAGTTTCTTCAAACATATGGTTCCTCCGAAACACATTAACAAGATAGGTTGTCATGTTTCATATGACCTTATATCTCTTATCCAGAATCATTACTGGATTCTCCGAATAAGAGACATCATCTTCCAGCTGTACCACCTCTATGTTCCGTACATGTGATGGATCTGGTATGTACATCCACAGGAGTGATATATTAAACACCACATGAACTTGAGCCATATTCAATGGAATTTAAAGCTGATAGGAAATAGCTCATATGCGGTAAAGGATCGTAAAGGGTCCAATGTACCTTGGGCTTATATTCCATTTACATACAAACCGCATGAATCTCTTCCATGGTGACATTTGAAGGAAGACTTTATCTCCAATGTCAAACTCCATGAACCTTCAATGGTTGTCAACATAGTTCTTTTTCCATCTCTTAGAAGATTTTATGTGTTTCTGGTTGACTTAAACCTTCTATATCATCTCTTTCACAAGATTCGGTCCACATAGCTTTCTTTCTCCAACTTCATCCCAATAAGTTAGAGTTCTACCTCAATTTCCATACATTGATTCATATGGATCCATCTAAATACTTGATTCAAAGATATTATTGTATTAGAACTCAATCAAGGGGATATGATGATCCCATCCACCCTTATATTCTAGAGAGTAGTCTCTTATCATTCCTTCTATAGTACAAATAGTTTATTCAGATTGGCCATTAGTTTGGGGGGTGATAGGTCATGATGAAATTTAATTAAGAACTCCAATCATGTTGAGGAATCCTCCATAATTTATATGTGAACCTTGGATCATGATTAGAGACAATTGAGAGTGAAACTCCCAGAAGTCTAACCACATCCTTCGCATATATCTTTTAAAGTTGTTTAAGAATGAGATATTCCTGAATAGATATGAATTGGTTAATGTTGGTGTGTCGGTAAACCACCCCCAATATCACATTATTTACCTTGGATGTCTTCATGAGACCTATGACAAAGTCCATTGTTAAATTCTGCCATTTCGACATGGGTATAGGCAATAGTTTCATCATCCATGTGTACATTTTTCTATTTGATATAACTTGATGAACTATCAAGCACCATAAGATATTCTCAGCAATATCATTTTTAATATTGTCCTACCAGAAGTGTTCTCGGAGATCTTGGTACATCATTGTGCTACAATGATGGATAGATAAATTTGAGATCTTTGCATTTTCCAATATCTCCATCCATATCCTGGGTGATGACGGCACAATGTTCTGTGTTCTAAACTAAATCACACCATCATCGTCAATATGGAACTCTTTCACCTTCCCATCCTTTATTGCATTCACCTTCTATTGCAAGTCCATCTAATCCCTTTGTTCCTCCTTAATCTTCTTTCGAATAAATTTTTGCGATGTAATTTGGGAAATGTATGATGTATCCCCTACCCTTATTATTACCAAATCCATCCTTTTAATATTCATAAATATAGGGTCATTATCAATTTTCAACATGGATAGAGTAGAAAGTTATTTTCTTTGCCAGGATGATAGTGAATAGAGAAATCATAGTCCTTGATTAGCTCAAACCATCTCCTTTTATTCTTGTTGAGATCCTTTCATGTGAACATATACTTTAGGCTCTTATGATCGGTATATATTTCACACTTCTCACCATAAAGTTAGTGCTTGCATATTTTCATGGAAAAACTCAAGGCTACTAGCTCTAGATCATGTGTTGTGTAGTTCTGTGCATGGATCTTCAAATTCCATTGGTAAAGGGCTATCACATTATATTTTTTGTATGAGTACACAACCCAAGGTTTTCATTGAAGAAACACTGTATGTCACAAAAATTTCTCTACTCATCAATAATGTGAGTACAGTTGCAGTGATCAGCCTTCTATTTTTCTTCATGAATCTTCCTTAACATTATTCAATCCAGAAATACTTTAGCACTTTCTTTTTATCTTTTTAAGTGGCATGATAATCGTGAGAAATTTATCACAAAATTTCAGTTGTAGCCATCTAATTCAAGAAAACTACATATTTCTGTGGAACTAGAGGGCATGGGCCTTTCCTCAATCGCCTTTATTTTCGAAGGGTCCACATAAATTCCCTCTATTGTGATAACATGTCCCAATAAAGTGACTTGATTCATCCTAAAGTCACAATTTCTGAATTTGGCATACAAATACTCATTTCCCAATGTCACCAACACATATCTTAGATGTTCTTCATGATTCTCCTTTCGGTTAGAGTAGATGAGAATGTCATTGATAAAAACTACCGCAAATTTGTCTAGGAAATTTTTAAAGACTATATTCATTAAATCCATTAATATTATAGGGGAATTAATATGGCTGAAGGGAATCACCATAAAATCATAGTGACCATAACTCGTACAGAATGTAGTCTTCCAAATATCCTACTTCTTTACCATTAATTGATGATATCTAGAACAAAGATCCACCATTGATAAGTATTAAGCTCTTCATAACTGACCGTACAAGTCATCAATCCTTGGAAAAGGATACTTATTCTTTATGGTGATCTTGTTGAGTTCTTGATAATCGATACACAACTGCATTATTCCATATTTTTTCTTCACAAATATGACTGACACACCCCAAGGCAATGCACTAGGGTGTATGAACCCTTTTTCCAAATTTGCATTTAGCTACTTATTTTACTCCTCCTATCCAATAGGATTCATCACATAGAGACACATTGAGAGAGGATCAGCTCCAGGTATGAGTTATATGGGGAACATTACCTCAAGATCTGGGGGAAGTTTGAGTAACTATTCCTAAAATACATCACCATATTCCCTCATGAGGGGAATTTCCACTAGGTTGACACTTTCCTTTGTCTCAACCATTTGGGAGAGGTATGTTTCTTTATAGGGTATCAACACCCACATCATTGAAGAATTTTTAATGGGAGATTCACGTTCTTCCTTGAATTTGTAGAGGATCATGGGATTATTTTTAATATGAGAAGATTTCTTCTTTTCCCAATAGTTGATATGCTCTCTATGTAATGATATCCAATGCATTCCCATTATAGGGCCAAATTCCACCAAGGGAAGTATTACGAGTTTCGTTGGAAGAATCTTACCAAATATTACAACATAATAAGATTCAAACACATGTGTTGTAATGATTGAACCACATGGTGTTTTTAGACATATATCTACTTCTACGTTTCTTGGTGTTGATTCTACAGTTCTAGTAAACATTCAAGACATAAAGGAAAGAATAGAATAAGAATCAAATAATATTTTTCCATTATTTAGTGAATAATAAGTGTACTTTGTAAGAATTTATTATCTCATTAAACTTATACATTAGTGATGGCATAATATTTCCCTTTCTCTTTTGGCTTTGGTTGTTGCTGACGCTGATTACCCTCCGAGGACTCGAGGATTAGTGCATTGTCTTCCATAGTGCCCTTGATCCCTACAGTTGTAGCATTGAACCATTGGTGGGGATCACCTTCCTTCCACTACATTCTCCTTCATTATCATGTATTTTAGACACTCTTGATCATTATGGCCATCTTTCCCACTCATGATGCATATTCCCCTCCCATTCTGGTAGTTACCATGATGCAGCATCCCACATTTTTAGCATATGGGTCGTTGAGTTTTCTTCTATCCTTTATCATTAGATCCAACATCTTGAAACTCCATATTTCGTTTCATATCACCATATGCATGGGACCATTCTCAAAATTCCATATCTACTTTGAAGGAACACCAAAAAACTTCTTCATAAGTCCAATTGCCTTGAATTTCAATAGACTTTCAAAGGTGGGGTTTTAATCCACCACAGAATCTATCAATTTTTCTATCATTGTTGACAAAAAAACCTAAAGAGTACCTTGACAGACTTTTGAAACATGCTTCGTAGGATATTATATATTATTATTTATTTTTATTATGATATATGAATTCTCTCTTCATCTTTTTACGGAGATTTCTTGAGAAGTAATTGTTAAGGAATTTGATCTTAATGTATTCCCATTCAATCTATTCAATTTGTTCTATCAGCTTGGTATTATTAATCAAATACCACCATTGATCAGCCTCTCCCTCTAGATGATAAACAAATAGTGTCACCTTCTCCATCTCATAATAGTATAGAACATTAAATAACTTCACCATGGAGTTGACCCATTGTTCCACAACTTAAAGATCAAAAGACCCACTAAACGTCGGTGGTCATTGCCGCATAAAACACTCGACAACCAGTTTCTACTTATTAGGTGAAGGAGGGTGTTCCCCATTATTCAGGTTATTGTCCATTACTCGAGATCGTTTAGTAAGAATCTCCATGAAGTTTTCAACTCCACCTCCCAAATAATTGGTGATGTCATCAAGGCATTTGTTGTATTGACCATCGCTTGGGTTTTTGGCATGGTTTCTCAAGGGTCCCACTATTTTATTTAATTGAAAAGGTTTGAAATACACTAGTCAATGAGCCATGAATGAATTAATTATTCACCAATAAAATATTCAATTTAATATTAACTTATTTTACACCTATGTTAAGCTTCTTGTGTTCATATTTATATATAGTCTCATAATAGAGGTTTTCTCTACATTTCACTAATCGTAATTCCCAAATTAACTAAACCATGCCTCTAATACCAGCTATAGGGACCATGTATTTTAATATATTACTCTTAAATAATTATAAATATAAACAAAATAATATTATTACTCTATGAGGATATAGAGTATTAGTGTATTGGGAAAACAAGTACTAAACATAACATTTATAACATCAAACATAAATATTTATTTAATTTATTCTTCTCTAGCTTCGTACTGGATCTTGATCTCTCCTTAGTACATGTAGTCACCTGAGGATATACATCAAAATTGGGAAAAATAAATACAAGTAATAAGATATAAATGAACAATATATCCAAGGGTGATTACAATAATTACATATGTAAAGCACCATGAACACGAGGATAACCATTAATAAAAGGCTTGTAATGTGGAAATTCATAAAAATAAAACATCATGTCTTATTTTTCAACTCCACAGATAGTTGTGAATAATACTATAATAATTTTCAAAGATAATTTATCTTTAAATCTTGAGGTTCATCACCTTACCCAATGCATTGGATCATTGTATAATTCTGGGCGCACCCGTCACATTCAAACATTCATATTGCAATATATAGTTCCTGGCGTACCCGTCACAACATAACAATTTCATTATAATTTATACAACATAAGAAATATATAGACTTAAATAACAGATGTTAAAATAATTTTTTTCATCTAAATGTAACACATTCATAAAATTTTGGTTTCCAAAAGAAAGATGGAATGACATACTTGATATAAGAACCATCAACCTTGAGTGTGAATTTAAAGGTGGGTTTTAGAGAGAGAGTTATTTTGGAAAAACTTTTTTTAAATAAAATACAGTAGAAAAGATATATATATATACCATAAAATATATTATAATGATGAAAAACTATTTGTATGAAGTAACCATACCAAAAATGGAGTGAAATAGGGAGAACCCGAAGAAAGAAAGGTGGGTTCAAGAATTTCCCCTTACCTTGTATCCGAACACTTTCTTCAATTTAATGTCTTGTATAACTTTGATAGATAAATTAATTAATAATTAAAAAAATATACATGAACATGATTAATAATAGTTTCATTAAGGTATTTTAGGGTCATTTTTATGAGTCTTATAGTTTAAATTCTTTGTTAGGGAATGTTCATTTTTATAATTTTCCTTAACGGTTCACTAGTATTCACGAATGGATGTTCTTTTAAAATGTGGATGTACATATAGATTTATTAATATATAATATTTGTGAAATTATAGAGATATGAATGATCTAATTATGTATTTGGTTATGTACCATCAGGATGAATAATTTGATAAACGTTAATGGTGATCATTTTTGGTTAGTTATGGTGGTTTTTCAATCACAACGAACATGTTTTATTTTATCACTTAGTGTCATGTAAATTAGTTAGATCAAGAACATAAAAGAAGATAAAACATAAAATTTAAAATATTTTTTCATCCATTTTATGTTTTTATTGAAATCCTTGAATCCATTGAAGGGAAATGGATGTGAATCTCCCATGATGTAGGTAAATTAACACATCACGTGCAGCGATTTCATTTTTATAAACAAAGAGATTGAGGGAGGACTATAATGAATAATCTTACATTAACATGATATAATAGTAGTATATGAATTATATTGTATATTTCATGAAAATTGTATAAGAAAATTTGAGTATTAGAGAAGAAATGAAATGAAATTTGAAAGGGAATTTAAAGAAAAGAGTGAGAGGAATTACCTCTTGAATCATCCTCTTTAGATCCTCCTTAAGGAACATAGGCTAGGAATTTTGAGGGAACCAAAACACATGGAAGTGGGGGAGGGGATATGAAATAGTTTTGTTAATATTTTTGACAAGGAATGAATTTTTATTTGTGTGACGTAATGAGGGAGTGAGGGTGGTATTTATAGTGAAGGGGAGAAGGGTTTTATTATTATTTTAATAATAAGTTTATTAATTTCCACCCAGATAAGCAATATAATGATTTCATGACCAAAAAATAGTAAATATGGCATGTTAGTTCATGATTTGGGTGCTAAAAAGACTCAAGATGTCCAGAATATTGGATTTAAATTATAATGTATTTATAAGATAAATTAATGAATTTTACAATTCACCAAAAAATCAAGTATTTCAGAAAAATATAAAAAATTAACCCTAGCCCCTATTCAGCATGTAGAATCCAAAAATGAACTTCATTTTTCAAAAATAATTTTATATATATAATTAATTTAATTGTTAATTAAAATTAAAATTTTATTTGAAAAATACATATTTTAAAATTAAAATTGATTTTATAATGTTTTAAAAAATAAATAAGTAATTATTAAATTATCATAAAAATATAATTCATATTACTGTCAATTTATAAAAACATTTTAAGGATCTAAATTTTATTTTAAATTAGTTAATAATTAATAAATAATTATTTATGAGTTACAAAAATACCAATACGTTTACTGTGGTCATATTATCTTTTATAAGAAGCCTAAATTTTATATAACAATTCATGGGTGAGGTTAATATTATTTTGGATGATTTACTATTCAAAATGGTCATATCACTACTCGTTAGGGATGGATACTATTCATTATGGCATGTTACTATTCACCAAAACTTATGTTTTTCATATCAGACTCAGAGTAACTTACTGATCACAACCGTGTATGTGAGATTTTTATAATTCAAAAACATAAGTGGAAAATTTGTGATTAATGGTCACACAGTAGTTTACTTAAGAATAATGTGGCATTGTGTTTCGTAATGGGATTATACAATAATTTATAGTAATAGTAAGGTAAGTCCATTGATAAAACATTTCATCGTTAAAATATTCCTTCATATTCATGTATTCTATATCAATCTGAGGGTACATGTTTTAGGGATAATGATTTGCCTCATACTTCATCAATTAACTGAAGTAGTTGGAGGTCATGAATTACATGACGTGTTACTGTTCAATGTTTAAGTGAAATAATTTATCAAAATTTTATTCTCCATTGGCCTATCCAATTATAGTAATCTTATGTTGATGAGAATAAAATATTCAGAGTGATAAAAACAATTTACATAAGAAAAACATATGTTTTTAATTTATCTTCATGAGAAAAAGATGAGTATCATTAAGTTGGAGTCTCCATTTTTCACCGTGAAATTTTGGAGTATCAAAAAGAATGATCATTAAATAAAAAAATATATATATGGTGAAGGAAAAAAGTAAAAAGAAGAATCTACAACAACATTTGGACAACTAAGTATCATATATCAACCAATGTCTTAGGTGGGAATTGACTATTTCTTGAAGTCCCACCCACTATGTATCTTTGAAATCAGCCAATTGACATGCCTTCTAAATCTGTTTCCCCAGTACATTATATATCATATATGATACATTAATATTGAAAATATCTTTTTAAATGTATACAATCATTATTTCCACACAAGAATCATATTCTCCAATCTTTATGTGGAAGTTGGTTTTAATGTTATAAAGTTGTCATTTCTCAGTAGTTTTTCATTACAATGCATGGTTTTCTCACTCTATGGATTCCTATTAGTGACTTATGATATTCAAAGTGAATAGATAACCCTCCTAGAACTCTAGAAGTTTTCAAGCTGTCTGGATTTTTTGAATGATATTGTTTAAATCATAAAACTGAAATCTGATGGTTCCAATTCCCTTGATGAGTTGGAAGTGCCAATCTTATTTACTCTCTATCTTAGTAAGTGGGGATTAGGTGAAAATATAATAAATATTCTTTCATGATAATTTATGTCTGAGTTTATTCATTATGTTAATTTTTATGCTAGTAATAAATCCATCCCAAAGAACCAACATGTATATTGAGATAACATCGCTTGAGGAGAGTTTTTTTTCAATGATGAAGAATAATACAATTAAGACATGGTTTTGGAATATCATGTTAGTAGAGACCTACATAGGGGAGGTCAGATATACATGGTGCTATAACCATCTAAATCCATTAGTACCCCTAAAGATACTATGCGAGAATCAAGAATTTTGGGATAAAGGATTATAGAGATACATTTTGATATAGAAGATTCCCTTTCATTGGTTGTGGAGTCTATCCCAATAACACTATATCTCATCCCTTCTTCCTTGTTAGAACAACATTTATATTCATTGGGTGTTATGCATGTCCCTAGAGTAGCTAAACCCAAGCACAGACAGTTTTATAATTAATCCATAACTAAGATTAATCCAGTTCTGGAATAATGAGATATTCAGTAAGTGATATGTTGATTTGATCTTTATTATTTATAAATGTCTATATCGGCAGTTCAAACACAAGGTCATCAGGTACTGAAAACAATGCACTTTAGGGAAGCGAGAAATGTTCCCATCATTTATGAAATGGAATTGGTTATTGGAAATTTATAGAGTATAATTACCACATATAGTGATCCCATAAAACATTAATAAATAGGATTCATTTTTTATAATAATTCATTATGTGTTTTTTATATCCAAGTTATTGATACCATCATGTAGCATGCTAATGGGTTCTTCATAGGAGGGGAATATGAATTGAGAATTTTCTCATAGAAGGTCGTCCAGAGATTGTGATTTCATAATTATAGGTTACATGGATGAAATATTGTATAGTTTAGATTTTTTTAGGGAATTCAAGATCAAATAAAATATTCCGTGAAACATAAATACCAAGGATAACTCCTACCAGGCCATGTGGAAATTGGATTTGGGTCAAAAGACTTATGAGGGTTCTCTCCCCATTTAAAAAAGTCCAATAATTATTAGAGACTATTTATTTATGGATTTATATATACCCCCATGGATAGTTATGTCATAATCCAAAAATTTTTTATCTTTGCCCCAAGATGAGTATGTCAGGAAGGAAGCATCCCCCCACTGGTGCCACATCACTAGATGGATCACAAATTGTAAAATTAGAACCAACATTGGAATGGTTTGGTAAAACCATGTTGTATACTAACCAATATGAAATATTTCCATGTAGGTGTTTTCTAACCCACTAGCTTGTTGGATCGGGTGAATTTCCATAGGGGTGTAGAGCTATTTTGATATTGTGATTAAAGGGGCTATTAAGATATAAGTGAACATACTTCATTCGATCCTCCTCAAAAATCCTAAAAAAGTATATTTACAAGATAGAAGTACACTTTAGGTTATCCTAGGATCCATGATACTAAATGAACTCACCATACATTCCACTCAAGGTAATAAAATGATTTTTCAATACATATTTGCCTAAAATAAATATTGGGTTTGATAGCTTTCTCTATATGAAACATTGAACTATAATGAAAGCAACGATATATCTAGGTAATAAATAAATATCTGGATGTTAAAACCCATCCCTTAAATTAAATTTCATTAATAAGAGTTACCATATTATTAAATATAAGTATAATGAAAATAAATTTCATTTTTAATACTAATGAAATTCATTTAGTATAGCTAAAATGACTAAGAAAATAAAATTTTGTTTAAAAATATATTTGTCTAAAATTAGTGTTTAAATAAATGAAAATAAGTATATTATTATACACTAATAATAAATCATATTAATAAAATGAATATTTTATTTCCATTATATTATTTAGTAACTGATAGGACAAAGGAATAAATAATAGTTATCACTTAAAAACAAATTTTCCAATATGGTCATTTTCCACTATATTTTGAGTGTTTATTTAAATATTGAATTATAAAATTTTAGAAATGTAATTTTATGAAATTAATTAATTGTTTTAATATGATTAAAAAAATTAGTATAATATTTTGGTATTTTTCAAAAAAGATGTTTTTAGTAAATAGTAAAGGGTAATATTTTTAAAATTTACATTACTTTTGTCAAAATATTTCTATTTAAGTTTTAATTTAAAGTTAATTAAAACATTATATAATACAAAAATACGTATTTTATACCTAAAATTATAAATTTAAATCCATTTATTTCAATTTATATTCCCATATTTGACATTTAAGAACTTATGTTATTTGTTTTAAATAAATGTTTTTTCAAAAAATTCAACATTTATTATTTCAAAATTAATTTTTATCACACATATAATATTTTTATTATTAAATGGATTTAAGATTTTTAATTAGTATGTACAAATTATATAATTATAACTATTTTATTTTTCAGCATAATTATTAAGTTACCTTAGGTAAAAACTAGTTTCTGTGAAAAATGATAATTTATAAAAAAATAATACATTTCTTGATATTTAATATTTTTAATTAATTTTATAAATTTTAAATTAAGGGTCTAATATGATATTTATATATATAAAAATTTATTAATAATCACATAATATATAATAATTGTTAAATTATATAAATAAATTCGAAAAATTAAAACATCATCTTTCTATAAAAAATTGATTTTTTATATTCATTATAAGATTTGATTTAAATTTATTTTTTATATAGAAATTTAATTTGGTAATATGGATCCAATATTTGGAATCCTCATGTATAAATTAGGTAATTAATACCATGTTTTATTTTTAGTAATAAAATATTTTCCTAGATTAATTTTTAATCAAATTTAATAAGGGTAAAAATGTGTAAATAAAGTATCCTGAGTTTTTAATATTTAAAATGTCCCCTGAAACCTGTAGATATCATTTTTAGATATCAAATTCATACCCAATTTTTTTACCTAACATTTTGATACAAAATTCTACAAACTTACAAGACCCACCTAACACTCAACTGATTCCATCCTTACTCAATACCTAAGTATAGTTTCCATTGGAAGCACCTCTTTTTCACCTATAAAATTAGATTACTCCCACGCATTCTATGATACATATCCTCCTAAAAATTGATTTGGAATTTACCTTGTCTAACTCTATATATCTAAATCCATAAAATGTATTTTTATGGTTCCAAGGAGACCTCCAAATATTTCAGAGGAAACTTCGAAAGGAGAATAAATAGATTTAGAAAAAGTAAGGAATTAGGGTAATGAAGATAAGTATAAATTGTGGAACGTCTATAAGGAATTATAATGGTAGTAAATAATGGGGAAATTAATATAGATTAATTTTTTTTATAGTTATTATCTATGAAACTAAACCATTAATTCATTAGGTTGTGAGACTACAGTGAGATGTATTAATTAAACCGTGGAATTATTGTATTAATTTTGTATGTTTAGCTTGAGTCACCATAGTTAGTATTAGATTAATGTTTAGTTATTTTTGGAAATTATTATTTATTATTTTGGCTATTATTTTTGATAAAATTAGTAAGAACCCTATGGATAATTCTAATATTATGATAACCTCCTAATGCCTTGGTGATGTAGACATTTTGTGGTTCTCAAGACAAATATATCCCTGTATGGATGCAACACATAGAAAAAGGATTGGAAACTGATGTACCTTGGGGTAATAACCCTAAAAAGGGTATATTGGGTGTTAACTCTACCATTACCTAGTGCATGATCACAATGACTTACAACACACCTAGTTTGACACTCATGGGGGATATTCTTTGGTTAACCACATGCTCTTTATGAACAATAGGAAGGATTGATTTCTTTGTCACTTTATGTGATTGGATTAAAAATTATGAGTGAAATCAACTTAATGTAAACTATATTAAATCAAAAAAATTGTTGGTTAAACTATAAATGGTCACTGTTAAATTGAGATCGATGTAGTTCGAATTAAAATAATTATTGGCTAATAATATTTTAATACATTTTAAAGTGAATTTTATGAAATTAATTAAGGTAATCACCTTATAATGTTGTCGTCAACCACTTACGACATCCCTTTTTTAGTAGTATATATATCTAGAAGTAAACAAGACAATAATAGAATAGATGGAAAATACATTGATGATCTAATTGAGAAACCCAGTGGGATAGAATAAACTGTTGAAAATATTTTGGTTATGCTCACCCATCAAACATGAGTCAGGATTAAAAAGCTAAACTGTAATAAACTACATGTCTCACCAATGAAGAAAATGAAATAGTATCATACATTCCCATGAGATTATGATGAAAAATGAATGTATATTCTACTTAATATATGTTATAAAATGTGGAAATAATCACTCAACAGAATTTCTCAAATGAATAATAAGTATTTTCACGTGTGGAAGAATTGGATATCAATAATTCAATTATCAATGGTATAGAAGATGATCATTATAATAGAGGATATGAAAGCACAATACATTAGATACTAGGTGTTTGGGAGTTTTCCAAGTTGATTCCCAACCCAAGGGATGATATGGATAATAGAACACTTCAACTCCCTTGACCATAAGAAAAAGAGAATGCCTATTAAAATGACCACAAATGTGGATATTGATAATTATTGAACAATAATCATCTAGAAAATATTTGTGATTTGAATCTAGTTTATCCACCATAATATATCTAGTAATTCTTATAAGGGAATTAAGTCACCACCTCAATTATTTGGGAATCAAACAAAAATTTTATTTTCATTATTATTATATCATAATTTTATGTTTATGGGAATGTGAATCCTGTCATTATCCTTTTAGAGAAACAAAATGATATTTTTAGAAAGTATTATTTTTCCCATATAGTTATATATTAATTTATGAATATGGTAAATCACATTTGAAATGTCAAATAAACATATTATCATATTTCATTTCAAGGATGACTATGAACTCAATAGGTATATTATTGATTTGGGTTTTTTTACCTGAAATGGTTGGAAAGAAACTAAATATTTATGTGTGCCTCAAAGGAAGGAATACAGAAGTTTATAGTATCACTTGAATTTATAAAATTGATACCACGTTACAAATTAACTCTTGATGTATATCTATCTTATGGATATCCTTAACCATCTTAACTAGTAAATGTTTATTAAAATTGGGAGGAAGATGGTTATTTAAATTGGGGGATGTAATATCCTAATATTTCACTTCATATTTTTTGTAAATGAACATTGTGTTAAATAGTTTTCTCCATGTGCAACAATGAATAGGAAAAAACCATGATATATGTATATAAAGGTATTATATATAAAATATATGACCATTAAAACATAGAATTTGAATTATCCAGCATTAATATGAGTTATTATTTTATGAAATATGGGTATAATGAATTTTTTTTAAATTTAATACTAATGATATTGAATTAATATATACAAAAAACAATGAAAATAATTTTACGGTTAAAATCATATTTTTATAAAATTTGAGTTTAATTTCAAGAAACATAGTACATTATGATTAAATAATATATATATATATATATAATAAGAAGCAAATATTACCAATTAATTAATAATTAATTTAGTGAAAATCAGGATAAGGAAATGTTTAAATTTCTAAAAACCATTTTCCAATATAAATATTTTTCCAATATATTTTTAAGATTCTCTTTAAACATTCAATTAAAAAATTTAACACTGTTAATTTAAAAAAATGAAAATTATTTTTTATTAATAATTATAATATAAATATAGGATATATTTTTGGATTTTTTATAGATTTGTTTTTAGGTAGGTAGTGAAAAATATTGTTTCTACAACTAGAATGAATTTTATGAAATTATTATTTTATATGTACAAATAATAAGTTTATGAAACCTTAATATAAGAACAAATATTTATTTAAAATTCCAATTTTTTTTAAGATTTAAGTTTTAATTTATAAATCCATATTTTAAAATTTAGAACTTATGTTATATTTTACTGAAAATTGTTTTTTATATATTATATATTTTCCATTTTAATATTATTTTTTCCCCATTTTAAAAAATTTAATTATATTAAATATATTTAAATATATTATTTATTTTTTCTGAAATTATATTATAAGGGAATATTTTCAAATATATTTTTTTAACTTATGTAAAAACTAGTCACTACATTAAATGTTTTATTTTTAAAAGTTTAACAACCCATGAATTTATAGAATAGTAATTTTTATTTTCTATTAATATTTATAGATAAAATATTTATTTTATATTAAATTGATTCTTTGTCGGATAATGTACTCAACACACAACAGGAGGTTTTTTCGAAATCTTATGTTTCCCACAATGTTGAGTTATACTAAAAAATACTATAATTATATTATTATTTCAAATAGTAGTTAACACCTAAATATTGTATTGACAGGAATGAATAGAAAAAACTAAATTAGGATTACACATTTTTTAATATGTTTTACAATTTATTCATAAACATTTAGAGGCAAAAATAAAAATGAATTTAATTTTAAGCATGAAATTCTCTAATATATTTAAAAGGACTTTTTACGTCCTTTTGGAGAAGAACCATTTTCAAATCATGTTTTTCTTTCACTTTTATATTATAAATTTGACAAAATAAGCTTATTCTATAGAAGTGGAACACAAAAATATACTTTGGATAGTTTTTTGGTAATTTTCTGATAAAGTTATTTTTAATGAATAGTGAAGAATACATAATTTTAATTCAAAACTACATTTTCATCTAATATATTTATATAGTAATATTTCCCATTTAATTGTTTTTAATTTTTCATTGGATTATTTTTTTATGATTTTATCCAATTTTGGCCCATTAAAGTAATTTTAATCTTAATTTTCACATAAACACATGTCAATCTTTTGGTAGTTTTTATATCTTAAAAACCTATTTTTTGGATTTGACAATGGGAATAAATTTGAAATTTATTTCTACTGATTTTTTATTTTTAATTTATAAAAACGGATTCCATATTTTTAATCAAGTGATTAAAATTGTGTGAATAGGTATCTGTTATTTTTTTCACATTATGAATCCTAACTTCGGTAATTTTTTTATTTACCATGGTTAAAGGGTAAATCAGGTAAATAATGGTAAAAAACAATATTATAATAATATATAACTACCCTATCACACATCAAAATCCTTTTGATGCTATATTTCTAACCATGGGCACTATTGGGACGATTTTGGGACCCCATGGAGCCACTTGAGAGTGAAAATGACATTTTATAAGAATTAATTTAAAGTAAAGATAAATATAAAATAGAACATTTTCCTTTTATATAGGGTTATATAAGTTATCTCGTCAAATATAAATTTTCATTACACATATAAATATTTCCCACATTAGGATATTTTTTTATTATTTTTACACACTAAATAAATAAATTTAATTTTGACACAATGATGATGTAATGATAATTTCATTAATAATGTATTCAAATAAATGATATTATAAATATTAAAATAAATATAATTAGAATTTTTTTAATGCCATAAAACATTTCGTTGTTGGATATTTACATATTATCTTTGATTTAATTAATTTGTTTTGAAGAAATAATGTTTTTGTGAATTTTTATAAAAGTCAGGTATGAATAGTGTCTGAAATTGAAAAAATTCATAATATAAAATATTATATAGTTAATTAAATGATATTAAATTGCAAAACATATAAAATTCATCCAAATTGTTAATATTAATCCAAATATACGATTAATGACTTTCTTGGGGTTCTTCTAACATGAAATGGTAATTACATTAACCCACAATGTGTAAATAACACGATATAACTATAAGATTAAAAATGTTAAAATAAAGATTAAACCATTAATATAAGAATAAAACAATAATTAAATCATGTCCAAAAATTATTTTATGATGGGTATTCAAACCAAAATCAATGTATCATCGAATTAATTGAGTTTTAGGCCATTTTGTATCGAAATTGATTTTATAATTAATTATTATTTCATGACATTCCAAAAGTGACCATCCTCCCACTTATAAAAGGCCACCACCTCTACAAACATAACTCACATCTCTCAAGCTTCTTGTTGCATCCAAATTATGCTCAAATAAGCTCCAATAATGACTCCCTTACTCCTAGAATCCTTACATTGGGCATAAGGCTATTCAGGAAATCCATTTTCCTCAAATCAAAAGAAGTTACCCATTTTAGAAGTAACATATTCTCTAAAGTTATTTTCTATTATATTACATATTCACTCCCTATACTAATATTATAATTTGATTACATAAAAAACCCATTAACCCAAATATACTAGGATGTTTTTATTATAATTATTCTAACGGTGCTAGTTCAGACATGAACAGTCCTATTACTGTTTCTAATTTCACTAATAATGCTTCATCCTCTGGTACTTAAATTTTAAATGAGATTCCTTGTAGGGACTTTGAGGCTCTTGTACATTCAGATCCCATGGAAAATAATTTTGATTCTAAGAAGTCACTTGGTAAGTCTGGAAACACTGCACATCCAGGTAACTCTGTGCATCTCATTTCTGATGTTAAATGTCTTTCTACTGCTTCTGAAGTATCTATAATAGAGTCTCATTCTATTAATATTGAATCTTCTGGTATTACTGCTGCTCACATTTCATCACACACTACGGACTATGACTCTATTTTAAAAGTGGAATCTCTCTCTGTCAACAAGGTGATGTCTAATTCCCCTTATGACATGCAGATTTCTGCTCTTTTGCAGAATAAGGTGGATAATTCTTCTATTGTAGTTGATGAAAATGATGTTAATCCTGATGTCAATTCTGTCTCACATACTACGAATGCTGATTCTGTTTTCATTCATTTGGCACACAGTATCTCACACACCCCACTTCATATTTCTGAAGATTTTACTGAATCTGTTCAAACAGTTGCTCCCTATTTGGTTGGTAGGATAGTTCCCACATCTCATGTAGACAAACATGATCCTTCCCAAAACTGCCACCCTGTATCTGATCTCTCAAAATCTACAGAACATGAAAATATTCAGTCTATGACTGACCCTCTATCTCATCCTAAGATTTCCCATGCCCATTATGCTTCTTTACAGACCAATCAGGACAACCCTTTTCTGGTTAGAGAGGTGAAACAGCTTTCTTTCGATCATGCCTCTACCCTTGCTACTGGAAAATCTCACACACTGGATAGTACTGCCCCAGTGAGTACCCCAGTTTCTGTTTCTAATCTAAATACAGATCTGAAATCTGGTTCCTCTCATAGTTCTAAAACTGATGAGTGTCAAAAAAAATCTGCTTCCTTCTCAATAATTACGAGATCCCAAAAGAAGAAGGGCTCTGGTAAATAAAAAAAGGGTCAGAACCCAAAACACAATTGAAAATGAATATCCTCTATTGGAACTGCCAAGGTGTTGCCAACAATGACACCACCACTACACTTAGGAGGTTTTTAAACACTCAGAAACCTTTTCTCTTTTCCATTGGTGAACCTAAAGTTGATTTTAAAATGAATTACATTAGATTTGGATCTCTTAATTATAGTTATCTTGGTTCTGGTAAAAATGGTCCTCATTCTGACTCAATATATATCTTCTCCCACAATACATTAAATAATATTAACATTTTTAGAGCTTCTGATCAGTAGTTCACATGTGATTGCTCTTGTAATGGAAAACATATATTTTTCACTTTGGTTTATTCCAAGAATAGATACCAGGATAAGAGAACTTTATGGTTTGATCTTCTTTATATGGCTAAACTTATACAATATCCCTGGGTTGTTTTGGGTGATTTTAATGCCATTCTCTCCCCTTATGAAAAAATTGGGCCCTCACATCTCTCTATATCTTCCATGGAATTTAAATCTACCATTGAAGATTGTAACCTTTTTGAAATCTCTCTTATTGGTGCAAAATACACCTGGTACAGAAAACATTACAATAAAAATGTTGCGAGTAAACTTGACAGGGCTTTTGTTAACATGAAGGCTCTTGACATCTGGGACAAAATATCTAGTGTTACTCTACCTAGACTCAAATCTTATCATCATCCAATCCTTGTTAGAATTTCCATGAATGATCGAAAGCCTTTCATTCCTTTCAAATTTAATAATGATTGGTCCTCGAATCCTGATTGTGTTACTTTTATTTATAACACTTGGAACACCATGAAACACCACAAAGACTCATTTACTTGTTTACACAAATTTAAAATCCTTAAGCAAGTGCTTAAAGGCTGGTGCAAAACCTCAATTTCCAAAATGGATCAAGATATCTCTTATCTTGAAGATGAACTCAGTCGTTTCCAAACTCAAAACACTAATTCTGATTTTATTATGGATCCACATTTGGAGGCTAATATCTCTTCTAAACTTAACTCATTTCTTTCCTTTAAAGAAAAGATCTGTAAACAAATGTTTAGGACAAAATGTATTATTGATAGTGATCGCAATACTAAATTTTATAATTGTTTTAAAAGAATTAGAAAGGCCAGTCGTCCTCTCTCCTCGCTCATTCATAATGACCTGATCATTGATTCTGAGGAAGCCATTGCAGATCATGTTACCTCGTATTTTTATAACATATTTAACGGTCCATATATTAATATCGATCTTAAACCTGGTATTATTCCTTCAATGGTATATGAAAGAGACAACACGTCTCTTTTAAGTACTCCTCTTGATCATGAAATTAAAGACACTGCCTTTTCTCTTAACTCAGACAGTACTCCGGGTCCGGAAGGATTCAATAATGGTTTTTTCCAAAATCATTGGGATATAATTCAAAATGATGTTTGTAACCTTATTAAGATCTTTTTCACTAATGGATCTCTTCCTCATGGAATAAATTCTCAATTTCTAACCTTAATACCTAAGGTTGATAATGCTTCTGAGATCCATTAATTCATACCTATTGCTATGATTAACACTATCTATAAAATCATCACCAAAATTATTGAAAATAGACTTGCTCTTATCTGCAATAGAATCGTCTCTTGGAATCAATTTGGTTTTATTAAGGGAAGGTCCATTCATGACTGCATTTTCCTTGCTTCTGAATGGGCTAATAGTTTAAATAAAAACACTAGAGGGGGTTATGTGGCTATTAAACTGGATATTAGAAAGGATTTTGACACCATTGACAGGAATTTCATTTTCAAAGTCCTTAAAAACATTGGATTTTGTGATTCCGTCATTGGTAGAATTAAGACTCTTTTTCACTCAGCAAATATCTCTATTCTGATTAACGGTACCCCTAGAGATTATTTTAAATGCTCAAAAGGAATCAGGCAGGGGGACCCGCTTTCTGCCATCCTCTTTGTCATTACTGAAGATTACTTTAGCAGGCTCCTTAATGATCTAGTTGATAAAAATATTATTAAACCTATTCATGTTTCCAGGAACATAAATGCCCCCACCCATATTTTATACGCTGATGATATTATTCTTTTCATGAAAGGAGACCAATAAAATCATCATGTTCTCAAAGAAGCTGTATCTCACTATGAGGAAATCTCTGGTCAAGCAATCTCTTGGAATAAATCGAATATTTATTTTGTTAAGAATTTTCTTATTAGAAGGAAATATAGTATCATTATGATTCCGGGTCTTAAGGAGGGCCACTTACCTTTCTCTTACTTGGGTGTTCCAATATTAGGAGGTCGACCCAAAGCTATCTAATTTTCTAATTCCATATCAAAAATCACAAATCAACTCTCCAGCTGGAAAGGGAAATCCCTCTCCATGGCTGGGATAATTTGTTTAGTCAAATCGACCACTGTTTCTAAAATGGTCTATTCCCTTATGGTCTATAAATGGCCTGTCGGCATACTCGAAAAAATTAATACTTATATCAAAAACTTCATTTGGGCAGGAAGCATCTTTGAAAATATGTTTGTTACTATCCCATGGAATTCATGTTGTAAACCCATTGCTAATGGTGGAATTGGCATTAAAAATTTAAAGCTTTTCAATGATGCTCTTCAAGCACGTCTTACTTGGCGCATTATTAACTCCACTTATAAAGCTACTGAGTTTCTGAAAATTAGATTCTTTTCTATGATTTTAAAATGGAACTTATAATTACATTAACTCTTCTATCTGGCCTTCAATCTGAGACTCCTATCAAAATATCATTCTTAATTCCAGATGCATTTTCAGTGCTGATTTTTCCATTAATTTTCGGTGTGACAAATGGTGTGGTAACCCCCTGATATCATTATTTCCCCCCAATAATCCTCCTGATAATACTAAACAGACTATTAAAAAGGTCTTACAATATAATCAATGTGATATCCCTGACAATATTTTGCAAACTATTATTAATTATCCTTCTTCCTCTAATGGTGATTTTCTTGTTTGGAAACCTTCCACTAATGGAATTCTCGATTACAAAAACTTTTATAAGCATAATTTCTCTGAAAGTGAATCTAGTTTCCTTTGGTTAAATCATTTTAACATACCTTGGATTAAACCTTCTTGGATTACCCTTATTTGGTGCATTGCTCATAATAGACTACCTAATGAAACTGGTCTACAAATCTCTGGAATTCAACTCTGTTCTAAGTGTCGCCTTTGTAATCAACACAGGGAAGATGTCAATCATCTTTTTCTATCTTGTGTGATGGCCTCTGCCCTGTGGAATTATATTTCTGATTTATTTAATTGCAGATAACTCCTTACTGAATCAATCTCTTTGTTCTTAAAAAACTGCACTAGACATGAAGCTTCTCTGCAAATCAAGAATCTGTTTCTGACGGCAGTGGCGTAACTTCTTCATGAGCATTGGTATGTTATAATTGATCTTATTCACAATAATCACTCTCTCAATCTTAATGCAGGAAAATATCGGAATCTTCTTGCGATTCATGAAGCTGCCTCAATTCAAAAAGACTATTGTGGCAACTCAGTTTGTGATTTTGAGATTCTTCGTCATCTCTATATTCTTGGCATTTTCCCAAAGCCTAAACATTCCTTTGAAGTGTTCTGGAAATCTCCAATGCCAGGATGGATCATATTGAATGTGGATGGAGCTTCCAAAGGCAACCCAGATCCCGCCAGTTGCAGTGCTATTTTTAGAGACTCGGCTAGCCAGTGCCAAGGATGCTTCTATGTTGGCTGTGGTTACTCTTCATCTCTGGAGGCGGAAATTCTTGGGGTCATTCATGTTGTTGATATCGCGCTTCAAGTAGGTTGGAGAAAGCTATGGATTTAAAGTGATTCAACCACAATCATCCATGCCATCTGGAATGGCAACATCCATCTAGCCTAGTCTCTTACAGATCGTTGGATGAACTACCTCAACTTGCTCCACGGGATTGATTATATAGCGACTCATTCCTACCGTGTAGAAAATGCAGTTGCTGACTCTCTTGCCAAAAAGGTCTTCATCATACCATGACTTGGATGGACTCTATTCCTTTTGACTTATTTTATCTCTTTGATAGAGATTGTAAAAAAACCCCTTCATTTCGCCTCTTGTAATCCTTTTTTAATTTCAATAAATTGATCTTTGGTCTTTGACCAAAGCTTCACCTTTAAAAAACAATTACACACACCTCTATCTAATGGATACGATCATTCTTTTCTATGTTCGGTAAACTACTACTTCATGAAACAATGAATGTTCAATTTTAGCCTACCATCACACATGTTGGCCATTATGATGGAAGTGTATTTATATATGATATATAATTTATTTATATTGTCTCTATTCTTCTATTTTTTATTTAAATCGCACCATTATGATTTATATAATGTTTAAATATGATAATTTCATTTTAGGAAGTGTGGACTACCGCCCCCTCAAAGTGATATGACTCATTCATGCCATACATGGAACATTTGAATGATAAAATTAATGAACTTATGTATTTTTTATAACATAGATATTATAATTTAATAATAATATACCTATATATCATTTAGTTTCCAAACCTTTAACATGTCAAATTACTGAAAGTATGGTTCATGCGTACGTACGACCTACCATCTCCATGATCGGTGAATTTGATTTCTTATCTCCAAATGTTATGGAATATTATAAATAAATATATATACTGGATATATATGATATTTATATCATGAATTATATTATGGGGATAATTTAATTTTGAGCACATGGATAAATTGTAATTATAACAAGTTCATTTTCGACTCAAGTACTGAAAATTAACAAGACTATCGATATGAATGTTAATAATTATAGGATTGTTATGGAAAGGTAACATGTGATATATGAAGATTCATAAAATTGTAAAAGGTTCTGATGAAAGTAGAAATTTACTTTTGTTTATTATTCAGGGATATAAAGAACAAACAAGAGAAGTCAGATTCAAGGTAAGGGACTTCATCTCAATTTCCTTTCATTGATGCATATTTTTGATTATACACAACGTTCTTCTATATGGTGTATAATTAAACCCTTTTTATTTTAATTTAAATCAGTTTTTTTCCAATGTAATATGTTTTCTATGAATCATTTTACTAAACAACAAAAGTAATATTTCTTTTTAACAAACACCACGATAATGGGATTTCTGCCACCATGACCATTATTTGATATTTGGAGTCCATAATAATCCATAATGTTTTTAAAAGGAAAATAAATATCATATAAACTTTTCATGTATTTTGGAATGGAAATTGTTTGAATAAATAATTTGTTATGTCCATATCGTAATTTGTTATATTGTGATTGGAATGTGGAAATGTTATCCTTCCTTTATGCTTGTTTTCTGTGTTATGATTATATTATGGTTCTTGGAAATTTTTTACTTATACGGGTGGTTACGTAATAATCAAAGGGTTGGTGTTCCCAATATAGAGCTCTAATTCATTGTAACTATGATGGAGGTTAACATTAATGTTTCTCCAAAGACATTTAGGGAATATACTATGATGTTAATTCCAAATCTAACTCCCTATTTAGCTGTGAAAGCTTCAATGTAATTTTGTTATGGATGCCACAATTTAACTTTATGATTTATGATTTGTATTTTTTATTCATAAATCATATTATTTCTAGAGTTATATTAAATATATTATGTTTTATATGTGAAAAGTATGATTTTATTGATTTGTATGCAACGATGGATGGATTTTCTCTTTCTTTATTTTATATCCATTACTATGCTTCTTATGTTCATCACAAGTTTTTTGAAATGTTTTTCATAGGGTTTTAGGAAGGTTAATAGAAAGGAATAATTCATGATGATTTATATCATCAAATGAAATTTTGTTTTATATAAAGTGTTATTTTTCTGTTATAAAATTTGATAAAGTATAAGTGTTAGCTATGTAATTTTTGAGATGTAACATAATAGTTATGACCTAATTATATAAAAATAAAAACCAAAAAAGTTCCTTAATGTCGAATTCTCTAATTAACTCATGATTTTGTAATGTTTAAGGTTGGACCCTTAAAGTTGGTATCATAGGTTGGTTTATATAACTTTAGGAGTTATGATATGTTAAATTAATATCGATAAATTATTTAACTTTATGGTCAAATTTAAATAATATAGAATTTTATGATTACCATGTTTATTCATATAAGATATGTCTATGTTAAAAATGGTTTTTAACCGATGAAATATGGAAAATATGATGGGACGAAATCTAGAGGAAAAAAAACTTCCAAATCAGTAACCTAATATGGTTGGAATCAAGACTAAACATTTTGTTGCAGTGATGGCACAATTAACTCTATATATAAATAGTGGTGGTATGGATGCACTAGATCAGCAAGATCAAATAAAGATTAACATTTTGGTAGTAGATCATTTCATGAGGCAACATCCCCCATCATTTATAGGATCATATAACCCAATGCTAGTTGAAGGGTTGATTAATGCAGTGGAAAACATTTTCAATGTCATGGGGTTCTCCAAACATCAAAAGGTTTGTCTTCCTATTTACCGTTTGTACGGTGAAGCTGATCAGTGGTGGTCGATGGTCAAAAATATCATGGACAATAAGGATATAGATTCACATTTTTGGAATGAATTCAAAGGTATTTTTCAAGGGAAATATTTTCCAAATCCTGTTCAACATTGTATGGAAAAACAATTCTTGGAATTGAGGTAGGATGATGACTTAGAGGGTGCTTATGAAGATAAATTCACTCGACTGGAAAGGTATTCTCTAAATTTTATATGGGATATTGATAGTAAAATAAATAATTTTTACTTGGGATTTAAGACAAAGTATCAAAGGGCATTATCTTTTAGTGAGTTCAAAAGTTGTGAAAAATGGTTCAATGTGTGTAGAAGGTGGAAATGGAGTTTACTGAATATTATGTGTTGTTAGAAAAACAACAAAATAGGTGGCCGAGGTGGAAAAATAACAGGAATAAATATTCAAAAAACTCTAATGTTATGAATCTTAAGCTTACAGTTATTCAAAATTGTGGTAAAAATCACAATAGGAATTCCTTTATAATTCTACTAAGGTATTATGATGTGGTAAAATGGGAAATAAGTCTTATAATTTCACTACAAAAGACCAGGGCAGTTGTAATAGAAAATCTGATTTATAGTTAGTAAAATGTTTTGGGTGAGATGAAATGGGCCATTATGTAAATGAGTGTCTGACGCAGAACTCAAATGATGGAATGTAGCCAGAATAAAAGAATAAATGGGTGGTGAAATCAATAGAAACTACCTCAGAATATGATGGTAAATGAAATGAAATAGTATCAGGTGCACTATTTGTTTGTTCAGATTATTCTAATGTGTTTTTTGATTCCGAGTATATACATTCTTTAATTTCTATGAAATTTTATATTAAATTTTTAATTCCATCTTAAGATATGTATCATGAACTTGTGGTAGAAACACCTATCAGAAATGATGAGAAAAAAAGAACTTTTAAGAACTTTTATGTCCTTGTGTGAAGAATGAATCTACCCACAATACTTATTTTTTTCCTCTTATAGAGTTTTATGTTATATGGGGTATATATTGGATTTCCATTTATCATGTTAATATTGACTACAGAGTAAAAGAAGTTTCTTCTCATAAAGAATTTCACCTTGTGAATAAGAATGAACTATTGCTTTCGATAATATATCAAGAAGCTGGGAAACTAGTAAAAGATTTAATTTAATGTTACATTGGATATATTGTTGAAGATAAAAGAACTGTTTAGATTAATTATTTTCTAGTGGTAAATGAGTATCTTGAAATTTATTCTCTTGAGATGGCTAGTATAATACCTAAATGGGAAGTTCAATTTACTGTTGACTTGGTTCCTAATGCAAAGACAATTTCAAAACACCCTTATAGAATGGATTAAATTGAACTATTAGAATTTAAGAAGCAATTGCAGGAGCTTTTAGATAAAGGATTCATTCAACCTTGTACATCACCATGGGAAGTTCCTATCCTGTTTGATAAAAATAAAGGCAGTTCAATGAGATTATGCATTGAATATAGAGCCTTGAATAACATCACTATTATGAACAAGTATCCTTTTCCTAAAATTGATTCTTTTTTTATCAGCTCCAATGGGCTTAATAATTTTCAATGATTGAATTGATGTTGGGGCACCATCAAGTGAAAGTAAAGGAAGAAGACATTAAGAAGACCATGTTTCCTACTAGATATGACAAGTACAAATTTGTACTTATTCCTTTTGGTTTAACCAATACACCTGTTATATTCAGGGATCTTATGAATTGAATTTTCTGTGAGTTCATAGATAATGTTTTGGTTGTGTTTATTTAGGATATTTTTCAATATTCTAAAAGTAAAGAGTAGCATGAATGTCATGTAAGATTTTTTTACAAACCATAAAAGAAAATAAACTATATGGGAGATTGAGAAAGTGTGAGTTTTGGTTACAAAAAATTTCATTCCATGGTCACATTATTTCTAAAGATGTAATAACTATTGATCCTTCTAAACAAAAGTTGCAGATGAATGGCCAAGACCCACAAATAAAATCAATATTCGTAGATTTCTAGGTTTATAAGGTTACAACAAGAGGTTTTTTGAAACATTATCATGGTTATCTAGTGAGTTGATTATGTTAACTCAAAATGGTGTTAAGTTCATCTAGTAAAAAATGTGATTAATGTTTTCAGGAATTGAAAAGAATATTGGTGAATGCTCAAATTTTGGAACTACCTCCCAGTAATGGTGAATATCTTATCTATAGTGATTCTTAGTTGAAAGGACTTGGTTGTGTCCTAATGAAGAATGATCATGTAATTTATTATACTTCATGTTAGTTGAAAATTCATGAGTTAAATTACCCTACACATGATTTGGGAGGAGATACATTTGTTTTTGCTTTAAAAATTTGGAGGCATCATCTGTATGGAGTAAAATTTGAATTATATATTAACTCTAAATGATTGAACTATATATTAACATAGAAGGAATTAAACATTATATAGAAGATATGGATGGAATTAATCCTGGATTATGATTACATGATTCCTTATCATCTAGAAAAAGAAAAATAATGTGTCTGACACTTTGAGTCGAAAGAGTAATTATACATTAACCATGCTGTATTATGAATGAGATCCTTTGGTTATAAAATTGATGAATTTGCTATTACAAGTTGTCGGTACAACAAATTCCTCTATTTTGTTTCAGTTTTTAGTACAAAAATCTCTACTAAACAGAATAAACCATGTGCAGAAAGAAGAATGTGAGTTGTAGAAAATGGTATAATTGGTTCAGTAGGGTAATTTACCAAAAATTAGCAATGATAAAGATAGTGTTTTGAGGTTTTGAAAGAGATTATGTGTGCCTTTTGATTCACAGTTTAATAAAGAGTTATTATGTGAAGATCATAGTTCACCTTTTTCAGTTCATCATAGAAATACTAAAATATATGTAGATCTTTGGGAGTATAACTGGTGGGTTGAAATGAAATAGATATTTCTTATTTTACTATGAATTATTTTACTTTTCAATTGGTTAAAATAGAATATAAGTTACCGAAAGAGATACTTCAGCCTTTTCCAAAGCTAGAATGGAAATGGGAAAATGTGTCAATGAATTTTGTAGGGGGGTCACCAAATACATCTTGAGGTAATAATAAAATTTGGGTTTTTTGTTGATTGATTGTCAAAATATTCTCATTTTTTGCCTATTCGAGATACTATGTCTATTGATTAACATTCTTGATTGAATATTAAAGAGATTGTCAGGTTATATGGAGTTCCCCTTTATTGTATCTAATCATGATATTAGGTTCACCTCTATCTTTTGGACGTGCCTTATAAAGTCATTAGGTACTGAATAAAATTTTAGTATATCTTTTAATCCACAATCAAATGGGCAGTTAGAATGAATTGTTCATACATTGGAAGATATGCTACGTATTTAATCAATTGAATACTAGGGAACTTGGGAAAAAAACTTTCTTTGGTTATGTAATCTTATAATAACTGTTTTCATTTAAGTATATAGATGGAACCATTTGAAGAATTATATGGAATGAGATTTCGAACTCTATATTTTTATGATGATATAGGTGAAAGAAAGATGATGGGACCAGAATTTGTATAAGAGATGGCAAAAAAGTCCAGTTTATTCATAATCACATGATAACAGCTCAGAGAAACAAGAAAAATTATGTGTATAACCAGAGGAATGATCTTTCTTTAAAGGTATGTGATTATTCCTTTATCAAATTCACTCTATGGAAAAGTTTCATGCGTTTTGGTAAAAAGGGAAAGTTGAGCCTAAGGTTTATTGGACCCTATTAAATCCTAGAAAATGTTGTATCAATTTTTTACAAAGTGGATTTACCTCTAGGTTTATCCCATGTACAAAATATGTTTCATGTTTCAATGTTGAGAAAGAATATTCCAGATCTATCTCATGCTTGGATTATAGATGTAGTTCAGTTGGAAGATAATATTTCTTATGAGGAATAACCAGTACAGGTTCATGACCATAGAGAGAAAGTATTGTGGAATATGGTAAATCATTTTGTAACAGTTTGGTGGAAAAACCATATGGTTGAAGAGGAATAATGGGAATTTGAAATTGATATGAGGAATAAATACCTCCACTTATTCATTAAGTTAATTGAATTGCGAGGAGACAATTCCAAAGGGGAAGAATGATGTAACAACCTAGGTATTTATGGAATAATACTTTTTTTATTTTCTATTAATATTTATAAACATGATATTAATTTTATATTAAAGGGACGCTTTGGAGAGAATGAAAAAAACAAACAACATTAAGATTACACATTTTTTCTTAATTTTTTCTATTTTTCTAGTAAATTTCAGAGGTTTAAAATAAGAATGAATCTGATTTTAAGCATTAAATACTCAAATAGTTTAAAATTTTTTTCTTAACTCCTTTTGAAGGAAAAACATTTTTAAATATATTTTTTGTCCATTTTATATTTTATATTTGAAAAAATAAACATATTATATATAATCAAGACATAAAAAATTAAATTTGAATTTTTTGGTAATTTTATAATAAAGATCATTTTTACGAATAGTGAAGAATATCGCATTTTAAGATAAAACAACCTTGTCATAGATTCTATTTATATAAATATATTGTCCTTTTAATTGGTTTTATAGTATAATTGGATTTTGATTTCATAATTTAATCTAATTTTCTCCGTTAGAATAAATTTAAATTTAAATTTTCATATAAACGCATGTCAATCTTTTGATAGTAATTAGTTCTTAAAAACCAGTTTTTGATTTGACAAAAAGAATTTTTTTAAAATTAATTTCTGAAAATTATGTGTTTTTAAATTGAAAAAATAGATTCCATATATGGAATTAGAAGGTCCAAAATTTGTGAATAGTTACCCTTTTAGTTTTTTTGTATATTTTGAATAGTAACTTCAGTAATTTTTTATTTACCACAGTTAAAGGGTGAATCAGGTAAATAAGTATAAAAATAATAATAATATAATATAATATAAAACTACCCCAACACATTTCCTAATCATATTTTATGAGATATGTCTGACCATGGTCATCCTTCGGTCGATTTTGGAACCCTATGCAGTCAGTTGGCTATGAAAATTAAATTTTATGAGAATTAATTTAACACAAAGAGAAATATAACATAAACATGTATATTTTACTAATTGTTTTATATGGGGATATATAAGTGATCTATATTATGTTAAATAATAATTATATATATATAAATATTTCCTACATCGATATTTTTTTAAATTTTATAAAATAAATAAGTAAATTTAATTATGACACAATGGTGATGTAGTGATTGTTTCATTAATAAAGGATTCAAATAAATAATATTAGAAATATTAAAATAAATTTAATTTTGTTATTTTTATTCCATCCAAAAATTAAATGGATGATATTGAAATATTATATTTTTTTTAATTTCTTTTGTTCGAAGGAATCAAGTTTTTGTGAATTTGTTAAAATGTCTAATATTAATAGTGTCCAAAATTGACCAAATTCATAACATAAAATATTAAATAGATTATTAAATGATATTAAATTCCTAAAAATATAATATTTCGAAAAATGATTAAGATAAGTCCAAATATACCATTAATCACTCTCTTGTGGGATGTTTGACATGATTTGGTAATTACATTACCTACAATGTGTAAAAAAACATGATATCACTTTAAGATTAAAAAGTGTAAAATAAGGGTTAAACCAAGAAGATAAGGATAAAAAAATATTCAGATCTTGTCTAAAAATTATTAATTAATTGGTATTCAAACCCGGATAATCATATATTTTAATTAAATTTGTTTTGGACCATTTTTAAACAAAATTGAGTTTATAATAACTTAATATTTCAAGAAATCCCTAAAGTGCCCTTCCTCCCTCTAATAAAAGGCCACCAACTCTACCCACACAACTCAAATCACCAAATCCCCTTGGTTAATTCAAATTATGATAGAATAATCTCCCTACATACCTTCCTAACTCATAGAATCATTACCATGGGAAGAAGGAAATTGAAGAATGCCTTTGGGCTCAAATCAAAAGAAGTTACCCGTCTTAGAGGTAGTGTCTTCTCTAAAGCACCATTCCATTATTTTAATTCTTAACTCCCTATTAAATTCATATTATTTTATTACATAACAAATCCAGTATAATAAATATACAATTATTATATTATGGGATTTATTATAACTATACTTACACACACCTCCATCTAATTGATACAAACATACTATTTCTATGTACGGTGAAATATTGCCTCACGAAATCATAATTTTCCAAAATTTCCTCTACCACATATCCTTATGACCATTATTAGTGGAGTAGATTTATATATGATATATATTTTATTTATATTTCCTCTATTATATTTTTCAATCATACCTTTATTCTTTCCATAATGTGTAAATTAGATAATTTCATTTGAGGAATTGCTGACTACTACCCCCTCAAAGTGATATGAATCATTTATGAAATAAATGGATCATATAACGGATGTAATTAATGACCTTATGTAACCTATATAACATAAAAATTATAATTTAATTATAATATACATATGTATCATTTAGTTTTCATTCTTTTAATATGAAAAAGAAATAGAAGTTCTGTCCATGCCTACGTACGGTCTACCGTCTCCATGAACGATGCATTTCATTTATTATATCCAAATGTAATGGAATGTAATAAATATATAAATACATATATATATACTATATATATATATTATTTTTAAACCATAAATACTATTCTAGAGATAACAAACTTTTAACCACAAGGGCAATTTGTAATTCTAACAAGTTTATTTTCGACTCAAGTACCGAACATCGACAAAACAACCGATATGAACTTGAATAATTATATGAATGTTATATAAACGTAATAAGTGATATAAAAGGACTAATAAACTTGAAAACAGTTATAAAGAAATTAAAAATTAACTTGTGTTTATTATTCAGGAAGATAAAGAACAGACAAGACAAGTCAGACTCTAGGTAAAGAACGTCATAGCAATCCCCTTTCATTGAGTCATATTTTGGTTTATACATGACCTTATTTTATAAGGTGTATAATTATACCATTTTTATTTTAATTTTATTCAATTCTTATAAAAAGAAATATTTTTTCTACAAAAAATTTTACAAAATGAAAAAAAGGAATGTTTCTTTATAACGTATTTGGTGACAATATCCTCTCCAACACTACGACCATTATTTGTAATTTGGATTTATTAAAAAGGCCATATGTTTTTTAAAGGAAAATAAATACCATAAACCCTTTTCATATGTTTTGGTATTGAAATTGGTTTTGAGAAATCATTGATTATGTTAATATCATGAATTGTTATATTGTGAATGGAATATGAAAATGTTATCTTTCGTTTATGCTTGTTTTATGTGTTATGATTATGTTATGGTTATTGTGAATTATTACATATACGGGTGGTTACATGATAAAAATAGGGCGTGTGAGTGCAAGATAGATCTCTGATTCTTTGGGTAACGTGACCGAGGTAAACATTGATGCTTCTCCTAAGATATTAATGGGATAATACTATGATGTGTATTCCAAATGTGACCTCCTAAGTAGCTTGATAAGCTATTTTGTATGTTTGTTATGGATGCCACAAGTTACCTTTATGATTAATTATTTCTTTGTTTTATTCATAAATCTTATGTTTTCGTGTGGTATGTTGAATAGATTAGGTTTTATGAGTGAAAAGTATGATTTCCTTAATTTTTTTTCATTAATAGACTAATGTTTCCTTCATAATTTTAAATATCTTATATTTCTTTTTATGCTCAACCCACTTTTTTTGAAATGTTTTTCATAGGGTATAAAGATGTCTAATATAAAGGAATAATTAAAGTAGATTTATATCAAGAAAATAATTAATGTTTTATTCAAGGAGTTACATTTTTGTGAAAAAAAATTAGATATAGTAGAAGTGTCTACTTTTTAATTTTTTAGATGTAATGTAATAATTATGGCCTAATTCTATAAAACTATAATCTGGAAAATAAACTCAATGTAGAATTATTATATTAACTCAAGATTATGTATGGTTAAAGGTAGGATCCTTATAAAAATAATATTACTTCTTGAAATATTGTATATTTCTAAATTAAATGAATTCATTTTAAATTAAGACTCTCATATGAGGTTAAAATATATATAAAGATAAATTAAAATTAATTAAATTAGTATGAAATGTTAAATATGGGTAAAAACCCAAATAATTATGACATCATATTTTTATAAAAAATATTTTTCTACTTGATATATATTTTCTTTGAAAAGATAAATTTTCATTATTTAAAGGTGAATTATGTCAAATGGGTTCCAAATTTGGAATAATCATTTCTAAATTGGGTATTAAGAGTCATATTATATTTTTAGAAATAATATAATCACCATGATTAATTTTTAATCATTATTACTTAGTTTAAAAATTGATTAATAAAAAATCTTACATTTTTAATAATTATCAGCCATTTACTCATTGTAGATAGCCTTGTATGATATTAGAGTTATAACCACATGTATCACTAACCATTACCCACCTAATTATCCCAACTCACCAAACTCGCCTAGCACTCATGTGATTTTATTATTACCCCTCACCTAAATCTAGTTTTCGTGAAGAGCCTCTCTTTTTAACCTATAGAAGGATATCCCTCCAAATATTTCCTGGATTCCTGTCCACCAAAAGGCATTGATCATGATATTTTCATCCCTCCCCTATATAAATCCATTTGAAAGATTTTCTAAAAATAACTACAAAACAAGTAATATGTAGTGCCTACCTTTATCAACCATTGTAAAAAGTTCTGATAAAGGTTTTCCTTATGAGTTCTAAAAAACACTAATAAAGGGTACCCTTTGCCAATGCTAAAAAGAACTGATAAAAAGTACTATTTATTAGTGCTAATTAACAATATCTTCTCAGTGCTATATTCCTATCACTGATACTATGTAACCATTATCAATGCTTTTTTAGCATTGATAAAGGCCCACGACCACACACATGAGTCCCACATCGAAATAGTGAAAATTATACCGCTTCTTTATATATAATTCCACCACATTCCAATCATAGAAGGTTGAAGAAGGTATGGGCTCCCACACACACTACACACACATATATGGTCTTGTTCATGGGCCAACATAGGTCATGGCCTACCCTCTTCTTCTTACGAGACCTGTCCTACCATCACACACCCAGTCGGGTTCTATAGGTCTCTCCCCACCTATCTAAGAAATTACATAGCCTAACTCAGTACATACCCCATTTATTTATACAAAAAAATTAAATAAAAAATGTATTAAAAAATAAAAACATCTACAACAATAAAAAAATTGAAAACAAAAACGATTTAATCTAAAAATATAAAATTATTATTAAATAATTATTAATATATATATAATAAATTGTCAAAAATAGTATATAATAAATATTGATATATAAAATGAAAAAATTGATATATGGAAAAATTAAAAATTACAATTGAGTAAATAAAAAAATAATATTAAAAAAAATTATCAATTAAAAAATAATTATTTTAAATGAATAAATTTAACCTACATATGTATATAAGATTTCATTTAAGAAAATATTATATATTAAATATTGATAAATAAAATGATTAAATTTTCCAAATTAAATATAAAAATTTAAAATGAATTTTTTTCAAAATTATTAAAAAATTATTAATGAAACAATTAGTCATAATAATGAATAAATAATATATATATATACATATATTAATTATAAATATTAATAATTAATAAATATTAAATATAAATATATAAAATGAATTAAATTTAATAATTAAAAACATATTAATTTCTTATTCATTTCTAATAGTTTTTATACATAATTATCCATAAATACATTTAATATATAATAATAAATTCATATTTATATATAACAACATATATAATATTTCCTAAAATATTATTTATGGAAAAAATTATTTATGATTATATTCTAATATTTAGGAAGAATGGTTTATTATTATAAATTAATATTAAAAAAAATTAACTAATTATATAGGGTAATGGACATTTAATTTATGTTAGTTTTATTTTTCAATTTAAAATATATCAAACCTATGTTACACTGATTTCATACATTCATAAATGCTATTAATTTATTTTAATATACAACAAAAAAAATTAATATTTTTTTAATTTATTCAATTTTTAATATTTATTTTATAATTATATTAACTAACAAAATAAATTTAATATATATTAAGTTTCTTATAGGTAAATATTATCAGTTTTTGTATTTTTATTCAAAATATAATATTTATTAATTTATAAATTTTTTTGTACTTATTAATTTTTAATATTATTTATTCAGTAATAACCATAAATGTTTATTTTATATTTTTGAAATTTAATCATTTTCAATTTTTCATTAACCAATATGTTTTTTATTTTTTCTTATTTTAATAATTATTTAGAAATTTTTATTTATTAACATTTATTGTTTTTAATATGGTTGTAATTTATGGAATTAAGGTGTATTCATTTCTTTTTTAATATAAATAAATATTCATATTTTTTAAAATGAACTATATAATTAATAATAATTATTTATATTTAACATTAATTCAAAATTATTATCACTTATTTCATTAATAAATGATACATAATATATAATTTCATCATTAATTTTAACTTATATCAAGCTTGTATATATACAAAAACATTTATTTTACAAACACACACACAAACATTTACGTAATTAATGAAATCATATATTGAAACACATACTCCTAATATAAATGTTATTATTCTAATTTTAATATTCATTTTATAATTTTATTTAGTGACATAATATATTTAATATATTAAGTTATTTATAGATAAATTTTATTTATTTTTTAAATATTATTACACGTAGTATTATTTATTCAATTTTAATATTATTTTTTATTTACTTTTTTGGAATTTAATATTTTCTAATATTTATTTTTTCATATTTATTTACTATGTTTTAAAACTATCATTATGAAATCATCTACACTTCAATATATATCCATATTTTATATTAGCTTAATTAATAAATACAATATATCCAGTTTCAATATTTTTAACGTGTATTCATTTTTAATTTTTCAACTCCACTCCTTTTTAAAATTCATGCTTTTAAGAATAAATATTCATTAATAATGTTAAAAATATATTTGTAAAAAAATATTTATAAATAAATATATTTATAAATGTATATTTACAATTTCTGTAAAATTATTTATTTATAAATATAAATTAATAAATATTTTTTAAGAATTTATTTATATAATCATAGATATAAAATTATACATTTAAATAATTATAAAAATTTAATTAATATATCTAATTAATAAATATATTTACTATATTTATATTTATATTTATATTTATTTATATTTATGAAATATATATATAAATCTATACTTATATAAATCTATACAATGATATAAATATATCTAATTATATAATTATATTTATAATTATAATATTATAATAAATATATAGAAATAAGGAATACATTTTCTATATTTATATCTATATTTACGTATATTAATTACATATATACTTATATAAATATATAAAATGATAAAAATATTTTTCAAATTATAAATAAATAATTAAGAATATATTTTGAAATATGTCTATTTATAAATATATTTATAAATGTATATATATTATATTTATTAAATTTCATATGTCGAGGGAGATGTTGGGGAGCTTCTCTCAGGAAATTTTTGGGTGATATTTATATGTTGATTAATAGATAATCTTCTTGATTGCTACTTCGACCCCAATGATGCATTCATTCCTACATCAAAGGTTTTAGCTATTGTTAGTGGCATGACTCAAGTGGGATTAGATCCTTCGTATTTGGCTGGGGAAACAAATCCAATTGAGAAGGACCAGTAGAAGCCTTCTAATTATCTAATGATTCTTGCTTCAAACAAGTTTATTTATATTCATGGTAGTTTGGAATCACATTATATGAGGATTACTAGAAATTAATCAATCATGTTCATAAAGGGAAACCCTAACTAATTTTAAGAACAACTTAGAGTCTAAAAATGTTCACTTCTCGCTCAGATCCATGTTCCAATGAATGGGAATACTTTGATTATTGACGACATAAGGATTCTAATAAATCATTGATGGGCTTTTTACTACTATTGATTTAGTTTAATTTGAAAGCAGTTCTATCATTTCATTTTCCCATTGATGGATGCTCTACTTTTTCGTTGGTGTTTTGGTCTAATTTCAATGTGATCTGGTTTTCTTACCATTCATGAATGGGATCCCCTTTCGTTCTGATTTCACTATGGAATTTAACTACGTAAGCCTGGATTTAGATTAGGGGACTCAGATGGTTTTTCATGTATTCCCATATTTGGTGGGTTGTGGACTCTAAAGTGGGGATTCTGATTAATACTGATAAGGTGACCGATCATTCTCTATATAGTCCCTTTTCTATGGTATTGGTAGAGATTTATTTATGCTATGATCCTATAAAAACATTATTCTTGGATGCAGGTGATTTGATGCTTGATTTTTCTATTTAATTTGTGTGGCTACTTGAATTCTATGGTTGTTTATCATGTATTGGACATTCAAATGTACGGTGTTAGAGGAATTTTCCCTTTCAAATTTTAGTAAATTAGGTCAGTCAAATTGTCAATTAAAATTCAAGGTATTATTTAGTGAATACAAGTTAGTGGGGCATCATGTCCTTCATAGGGGAAGGAATATATTTAAGTAGGTGTCCAATAAACTTTCTACATGTGATGTTGGGAATTCATATTCTTAGGTTATTGTCAAATATGGGGATGTGGGTTCGGCTTTTGGGGATCCTGAGACAGTGGAATCAGATCCTCATGGTTTGAATCTTATAGTGGGTCTGCCTTCCTTAGGGTCTACTGTTTCTATTCAGGAGGGGTTCATAGGGGATTCGGTTCTTACTATGGGGGACTCCAATTAAATTTTTGAAATGAATTTTGTGAAACATCCTAGGAAAATAAAGAATAATACATTTTCATATTAATTAATATTTGTAAATTAAATATTAATTTTATTTTAATGGGGTTGCTATGTTTTATGGCGTACTCGATACATCACAACATATTTCTTTGAAATCTTACATAGCACACTAATAATATAATAATATCATTTTAAATGGTAGTTAACACATAGCTGTTGTATTGGATGGAATGAATAGAAATAACTAAAATATTGTTATATATGTTTTTTAAATGTTTATATATTTATCAAATAAATGTGAGAGGCTTAAAATGTGAATGAATCCAATTTTAAGCATAAATACTCCAATATTCACTAAATTGTTGATTTATCACCTTTTGATGGAGAACCCTCCTTAAATATAGTTTTGGTCCCACTTATATGATCTATTGGACCAAATAAAATTCATCTTCAGAATCATGACATAAAAATTTACTTTGTGTATGTTTTTGTTATTTTTCCGATAATGTTTATTTTTTACTGAATAGTGAAAAATGTTGTATTTTAATTCAAAATCACCATTTAGTCTAATTTATTTATATGGCCAGATTATCTTTTTAATTGGATTTAATGTGTAATTAGAATATATTTTTACCATTTAATCCAATTTATGTCATTGGAAGTAATTTCACTGTGAAATTGGACATAAACAAGTGTCAAACTTTAGATAGATATTGTTTCTTACAAACACGTTATTTGTTTTGACAACGAGAATTAATTATAAAATTAATTAATGAAACTTATATATTTGGAATTTTTTAAAACAGAAATAATTTTTGAATTCAGAATATCAAATATAGTTTTGGGTGAATTTTAGGAATTTTTCTGAAAAACTTCAATTTTGGATGAATAGTGAAACCACTAAGTTGTAGATAAAAAACTGATTTTTTGTTTAAATGAATTTTACCTCTTTTGTGAATTGAATTTAAAAAATCCAACATTCATGGTTGTCATTAGTAAGTAAAATGTGATTCAATGGGATGAAAATAATTTTTGGTGAATAGTAACTATTAAATTTTATTAACCGCAATTAAAGGTAATTAGTGTAATTAAAGTTAAAAATATAGTTATAATATTATGAAATTAACTTTACACCTGTCCTACCCTTAATTGATGAGTCATGGCCTACTTAGACAATCCATGGGTCAATTTTTGGGATCACATGGAGCCACTTGGGTAAGATAATGACATTAATACCTTTTATTTAAAGAAAAAAATGTCACAAACATGTATTGTTTTAATAAAAAAAAATTTACATGGGATTATATAAGTTATATTTTTTACTATAAATATTAATTATAAATATAAAGAGATTTAATACATCATGGTAATTTTTTTTATAATTTTTAGATAGCATATAAATAAAATTATTTATGACAAAAGGATGATGCAATGTTTACGTTATTAATGATTAATTTAAATAAATAAGAAGATATAGTTTAAAATAATATCCAACACTTGTAAAATTATTATTTGATGATTTTATTTTGAACATGGTACACCTTAGCTTTGACTTTAGTGATTTTGGGAACATTAGAAACCGAAAAGCATAATATAATAAAATAATATTTTCAAGTTTTCCAAGCGAGCCCCACCTCTCTCTTAAAAAAAACCCCACTTCCTACCCATTTATCACACTTATCAAGCCCTTTGGATATTTACACCTCTACTGAAATAATCTCCCACTATCCCTCTCTTCATCCTAGAAGCCTTACCTTAGTCATAATGCTCTTCAAGAAACCCTTTTGGTTCAAACCAAGGAGAGTTACCCGATTTACAGGTAATGTATTCTCTTATGTTCTTTTGTTTTATATTTCTTATCCAACCTCTTAAACTCTTTTTATTCATTTCTTTTGTGACAAAACCAGTATCTTCAATATACTATGTTGTTTTTTTGAGAATTATTAGAGCTACACGTACACACACCTCCATCTAATGGGTGAATAACGTATTGTTTCTGTGGATGGAGAACTACTTCCTCATGAAACAATGATTGTTCAAATATCTATTACCACATCTCATGGTGGCCATTATGATGTCACTGCATTTATATATGATATATATTATGTATATTGTTTCCTTATAATTATTTAATTTTCATTTATGGCATACCATTATGGTTTTCATAATGGATAAACGTGCTAATTTCATTTTCGGAAGTGAGGACTACCCCCCCCCCCCGAAAGTGATTTGAAACGTTAATGTCGTATGTGGGATGTATAATGGAGGGAGTTAATGATATTATGTATGATATTATAATGGAATTATAATATACCTCTATATCATAATGTTTTCATTCCATTAAATTCGAAATAGAAATAAAAGTAGTGTTAATGCGTACATACGGCTTACTATCTCCATGAACAGGGCATTTCATTTCTTAACTCTAAATGTTATGTAATGTTATAAATTCATTTATATACTAGAGAAATATGATATATATGATATCTACATCATGAATATAATTTTGGAGATAATGGATATTTTACCACATGAACAAATTATAATTACAAGAAGTTTATTTTTGACTCAAGTACCATATATCAACAAAATGTCTGTTATTATCTTAAATGATTACATAATATTCATAACATGTTAATAAGTGAAATAAAAGGGATACTGAACATGAAAAAGGTTCTGAATCAAGTAGAAATTAACATTAGTTTATTATTCAGGAGAGTAAAGAACGATTGAGTAATGTTAGACCCAGGGTAAGGGACTTCGTCTCGATCTCATTTCATTGAGGCATAATTTGTTTTAATACCAGACATTCTTTTAAATGCTATTTAAACACCTTTGAGTTTTTTTTCATTCAAAGGTAATCTTTTTCTAAGAATCATTTTACTAAAAAACATCAAGGAATGTTTCTTTTAATGTACGTGGTGGCAACAACCTTTCCACCACCACAAATATTATTTGATCTTTGGATTCCTCAACAAGTTGTAAGGTTTTTAAAAGAAAATAAATACCATAGAATCTTTTATGTATTTTGGTCATGAAAATGAAATTGATAATGAATTATTTAAGTCAATATATTTATGTTTTATATTTTTATTGCAATGTGGAAACGATTTCTTTCCTACAATTGTTTTAGGTGTTATGATGGTTTAATGGTACTTGGACATTTTACGGGTGGTTACGTGATAAACCAAATTATGAGTGGTGCCGTGAATACCAAGATAGGTGGTTACGTTCTAACCTCCAATTCATTGGGTATGGAATTCATCCATATTTCTTTTCCATTTATTGATATGTGTGGAATTTCACCGTATGTTTATTCCATTTAAGTATGTTTATGCCCCAAGTTAACTTTATATGTTATGTGTTCTTTATATGGATATTTTGATGATATTTTGGTTAAAAAGGTGTAAGTATTGATCTTTCATTTAGTAAAGAGTATTTATTACTTCATAAAGGAAAAAATTATTATGTATAATAATGTATTCTTGGTTTACTTGTTGTTTTGAAAAACTAATAGTTTTATTTCTTTGTGTATCCCTTACTGATCTTTTTATGATCATCCCAAATTTTTGAAATGTTTTCACTTGACATAAAGTGGAATAGAGTCAAGGATGGGATCAAGGAAATGTCATACTGTCTGAAATAAGGAACATGACATGACTCTTTTGTTCAAGAGTTTTTATATTATTAAAAAAATGGAAACTAAGTAGAAGTGTCTACTTTGTAACATTTGAGATGTAATAGTTATGGCCCAATTCTCTAAAAATCTATACCTAAAATGATACTCAATATGAATTATTCATTTAATTAAAGATTAAGTAATGTTTTAATGTTGGGGCCTTATATTTGGTATCAATGGTCGGTTTAGAAAACTTTAGGAGTTAGAATATTTTTAAATTCATTTACATAAATTGATTTACGGTATGATTGAAATGATGTAGTATTTAAAGATTACCATGTTTCTTTGCCTAAGATATTTTGGTGTTCTGAATGGTTTTTCGCAGAGGAAACATGGAAGTTATGTTAGGACGACATCAGGTGGAAAACAACCTTCCAAATCAGCAACCTGAGATGGTCGGAATCTGAACTGAATAGTTTGTTGATGTGATGGCACAGTTGACTCAGGCTATAAATGGTGGTGGTATCCGTACTCGAGATCATCCAGATCAACCACAGAGGAACATTTCAGTATTGGAGCATTTTATGAGGCAACATCCCCCATCATTCAGAGTATCATCTGACCCTAGGCTAGCAGAAGGGTGGATTAAAGAACTAGAGAAGATTTGTTATGTCATGGGGTGTTTAGAACAACAAAAGTTTAGTCTTTTTGTTTACCATTTTGAAGGTAAAGCTGATCAGTGGTGGTAAATGGTGAAAAATACCAGGGATAGTGGGGAGATTGATGATCGTGACTATGATGAATTCAAGGGTATATTTCTTGAAAAAAATTTCCTAAGGTGGTTCATCTTAGTATGGAAAAACAATTTGTAGAATTGGGGTTGGAGGATGACTCAGTGGAAGATTATGAAGCAAAGTTCACTCGACTGGAAAGGTATGCTCCAAATTTCATACGATATCTTGATAGAAAAATCAACCGTTTTTACTCAGGGATTATGCCAAAGTATCAAAGGGAATTAGCTTTTCAAGAGTCCAAAAGTTATGAAAAACTTGTTCAATGTGTGAAAAAGGTGGAAATGGAGTTTGTCAATGATCATGTGTTCTTTGAAAAACTACATAATAAGAGGTCCAGTTGGAAGAAAAAGGGAAATAATTCATTAAAGATTCCTGGAGGTAAGAAAACCAAATATCCATCCTGTGAGAAGTGAGGTAAAATGAATCTTGTGGAATGTTTACCCAAGTATGGAATGTGCTTCTGTTCTGATAAGTCTGGTCATATTGCTCGTAACTGTAAGGAACATGATCATGAAGGAAATGAAAAAGCCAACGGTAAGATGTTTTAAGTGTAACAAAATGGGTCATTATGCAAATGAGTGTCCAGCGAAGAACTCAACTAAGAGAAATCAGCCATACTACAAGCAGAAAGGGGTGGTGAAATCCTCTTCAACTACTAAAGTAGATGTTGGGCCATTAAATGAAGTAGTATCAGATACACTTTTTGTTTTTTCAGATTATACCAATGTATTGTTTGATTTAGGCTCTACACATTCTTCCATTTCTGAGATGTTTTCTAGTAAATTGGGAATTCTATTTCAAGATATGAATCCTGAACATATGGTAAAAACAATCAGAGGAAATTTTGAGACAAAAAGAAATCATATGAACCTTCATGTCCTTGTGTGTGGAAAGAATCTACCTGCAAACCATATTTTTTTGGCCTCTAGTAGAGTTTGATGATATTTTTGGCATGGATTGGATTTTTGTTTATCATGCTATGATTGACTGTAGAGCTAAAGTGGTTTCTTTTTAGAAATATTTTCAGTTTCTGTCCATGAAAGAACTCTTGCTTTTGATAACATATCAGGAAGTTGAGAAACTAGTAAAAGATGGAAATGATTGTTTCCTTGAACATATTGTTGAAAACAAAGGAACTATTCAAAATAATGATGTGCTAGTGGTGAATGAGTATCTTGATGTTTTTCCTGATGAGTTTCCTGGTATTATACATGATCGGGAAGTTGAATTTACTGTCGACTTAGTTCCTGATTCCAATCCAATATCAAAACCCCCTTATCGAATGGATCAAGTTGAACTTTTAGAGTTAATGATAAAATTACATAAGTTATTAGAAAAAGGATTCATTGGATCTAGCACATCACCATGGGGTTCTCCTATCTTATATGTTAAAAAGAAAGATGGTTCAATGAGACTTTGTATTGATTACAGAGCATTGAATATCATCACTGTTGAGAACAAGTATCCTTTGCCTCATATCGATGATTTGTTTCATCAGATCCAGGGAGCTCAATATTTTTCAAAGATTGACTTGAGGTTGTGGTACCATCAGTTGAAAGTTAAATAATAAGACGTTCCAAAGACCGTGTTTCACACTAGCTATGCCATTATGAATTTTTTGGTATGCCTTTTGGGTTAACCAATGCACCCACTGTATTTATGGATCTAATGAATATAATTTTCCATGAGTTCTTGGATAAGTTTGTGGTTGTGTTCATTGATGATATTATGGTTTTTTCCAAAAGTAAAGAGGCCCATGAATGTTATTTAACGGTTGTCTTACAAACCATAAATGAAAAGAAGCTGTATGGAAAATTCAGCAAGTGCAAGTTTTGGTTACAACAAATTTCTTTCCTTGGTCACATTGTTTTAAAAAATTGCATAATTGTTGATACTTCTAAAACAAAAGTTGTTGAAGAATGGCCAAGACCCAAAAATATAACCATGATCCATAGTTTCCTTGGTTTGATAGGTTATTACTTGAGGTTTGTTGAATATTTTTCATAGTTATCTAGTCCAATGACTAAGTCAACTCGAAAAGGTGTTATGTTCATTTGTAAAAAATTATGTGATGATTATTTTCAGGAATTGAAAAGAAGATTGGTGAATGCTCCAGTTTTGTTAGTACCTTCCAGAAATGTTGAGTTTGTTATATATAGTGATGATTTGTTGAATGGACTTGGTTGTGACATTATGCAGAATGATCAGTTAATTTCTTATGCTTCAGGTCAGTTGAAAACTCATGAGTTAAATTACAATACACATTATTTAGAATTAGATGCTATTGTTTTTGATTTAAAAATTTGGAGGCATAATTTGTATGGGGTAAAGTGTAAAATAAATACCGATAACAAAAGTTTAAAGTATATATTCACTCAGAAAGAATTGAATATGAGACATAGGAGATAGATGGAATTAATCAAGGATTATGATTGTACAATTCATTACCATCCGGGAAATGCAAATAAAGTGGATGATGCTTTGAGTTGAAAAAGTAATGCTTCATTAACCATGCTACGTTTGGAATGAGATATTTTGGTTTTTTATTTGATGAAATTTGTCATAATAGATTTTGGGGCAGGAAGTTCTTCTGTTTTTTATTAGATGTTAGTGAGATCATCTCTATCAGACAGAATTAAGCAAGGGAAAAATAAGGATAGTGGGTAACAAAAAATGGTAGATCTGGTTTAGAAAGGTAAGTTTCCTGAATTTATCAATGATAATGATTGTGTTTTGAGTATTGGGAAGAGATTGTGTGTGAATTTTGATTCACAGTTGAAAAATGAGTTGTTATGTGAGGCTCATAGTTCCACATTATCAGTTCATCCTAGCAGTACTAAGATGTATAGGGATCTGTGATAGTATTACTTGTGGGATGGAATGAAAAGAGATATGGCTGATTTTACTGTGAAGTGTTTGACTTTTCAGTAGGTTAAAGCAGAGTGGAAGTTACCCAAAGGGATGCTTCAGTCTTTACCAGTGCCAGAGTGGAAATGGGAAAATATATCCAGGGACTTCATTGTGGGATTACTAATGATATCTCGTGTTAATAATGCAATCAGGGTTATTGTTGATCGCTTGAATAAATCTTCTCAATTCATTGTTATACGAGATTCTTTTTCCCTATATCAACTTTCTCGATTGTATATTAAATAGATAGTCAGGTTACACAGAGTTCAACTCTGCATTGTATCTGATCGTGATCCTAGGTTTACTTCTAACATTTGGAAAGGCCTTCAGAAGTTGATGGGTACTGAATTAAATTTTAGTACAACTTTCTACCACAATTAGATGGGAAGTCAGAACGAAAAATTTGGACCTTGGAGGATATGTTACATGCTTACATGATGGATTACCAGGGATGTTGTGACAAAAATCTTTTTTGGTTGAATTTTCATATAATAACAGTTTTCATTCCAGTATACAGATGGCTCTATTTGAGGCATTATATGGAAAACTATGTCAAACTTCAGCTATTTGGGATGAAGTAGGGGAAAGGAAGCTGATGGGACTAGAATTGGTAGAAGAGATGGCAGAAAAATTTCTATTGATTCAGAGTCACATGAGAACAGATCAGAGTAGGTAGAAAAGTTATGCAGATAACTAGAGGAAGGATACATCATTTGAGGAATGTGATTATGTTTTTCTCAATGCTTCTCCATGGAAAAGTTTGATTCATTTTGGTAAGAAGGGAAAGTTGAGTCCGAGGTTCATTGGACCTTATGAAATCCTTGATAAAGCAAGATTAATTGTGTACAGAGTGGCTTTACCTCCATGTTTATCTCAGGTACACAATGTTTTTCATGTTTCAATGTTAAGGAAGTATATGCTAGACCCATCTCATGTTTTGAGCCCAAACATAGTTCAGTTGGAAGAGAATCTATCTTATGAGGAACAACTGGTCATGATTCATGACCAGAGGGAGCAAGTGTTGTGAAATAAGGTGATTCATCAAGTAAAGGTTTTGTGGAAACCCCACATGATCGAAGAGGAAACATGAGAATATGAAAATGCTATGAGTGATAAATACCATCATTTATTTGAATTGCAAGGACACAATTCCCCAAAAGGGGGGAAGGATGTAACATCCTAGGTAAATAATGAATAATACATTTTAATATTTACTAATATTTTTGAATTAAATATTAATTTTACTTTAATGGGGTTTCTATGTTCGATGGCGGACCCGATATGAAACAACAGATTTCATTGAAATCTTACGTTGCACACTAATAATATTATAATATTATTTTAAATGTTAGTCAACACGTAGTCATTGTATTGGAAGAAATGAATAGAAATAAATAAAATATGATTAAATATGTTTTTTACATGTTTTTACATTTATACATTAAATGTTAGAGGCTTAAAATGTGAATGAATCCAATTTTAAGCATAAATACTCAAATATTCTCTAAAAGGTCGATTTATCGCATTTTGATGGGGAAATATCTTTAAATTTGTTTTGTTAAATCTTATACGTTCTATTGGACCAAATAAAATTCTACTTTAGAATTGGGACATCAAAACTTACATTGTTTATGGTTTTGGTATTTTTCCGATAAAGTTCATTTTTAAGTGAATAGTGAAAACTATTGTATTTTAATTGAAACCCTCCTTTTTTACTAATTTAGTTATATGGTAAGATTATCTTTTTAATTGGTTTTAATGTGTAATTATAATATATGTTTACCATTTAATCCAATTTGGGCCATTGGAAGTAATTTCACTTTGAAATTGGACATAAACAAATGTTAAACTTTGGATAAATATTGTTTCTTAAAAACACACTATTTGTTTTGAAAATGGGAATTAATTATAAAATTAATTATTAAAATTTATATGTTTTTAATTTTTTAAAATATACATCATTTTTTAATTCATAAAATCAAATATAGCTTAGGGTGAATTTTTTTCATTTTTCTGAAAAACCTCAATTTTTTTATGAATAGTGAAACCACTAAGTAGTAGTTAAAAAAATTGATTTTTTTTAAATGAAGTTTACCTCTTCTGTGAATTGAATTTCAAAAATATGACATAGATGGTTGTCATTAATAAGTAAAATTTGGTTCAATGGAATGAAAGTAATTTTTGGTGGATAGTAACTTTTATGTTTTATTAACCTCGATTAAAGGTAATTAATGTAATTAAAGGTAAAAATAATGTTATAATATTATGAAATTACCCTTACACTTGTCCTACACATATTGGATGAGTCATGGCCAACCAAAACAATCCATGGGTCAATTTTTGGGACCCCATGGAGCCACTTGGGTAAGATAGTGATATTAATACATTCTATTTAAAGTAAAAATAAAAAATGTCACAAACATGTATTTTTTACTAAAACAATGTTTACATGGGGTTATATAAGTTAACTTTTTGACTATAAATATTCAATATAAATATAAAACTGTTTCCAACATCATGATAATTTTTATTTAATTTTTAGACATCATATAAATAAAAGTATTTATGACACAATGATGATGTAGTGTTTACATCATTAATGAATAATTTAAATAAATAAGAAGTTAATGTTTAAAATAGTATCCAAAACATGTCCAATTATTATTGGATGATTTTATTTAGAACATGGGACACCTTATATTCTACGTTAGTGATTTTTTTACCATTTTAAATAGAAAATTATAATATAATAAAATTATAGTTTCATGTTTTCCAAAAGAGCCCCTCCTCTCCCTTATAAAAAGACCCCACTTCCTACCCATTTCTGACACTTATCAAGCCCTTTTTCTCATCCAAAATCTACTAAAATAATCTCCCAATATCTCTCTATTCATACTAGTAGCCTTACCGGAGGCATAAATCACATCAAGAAACCCTTTTGGTTCAAACCAAGGGGAGTTACCCGATTTAAAGGTAATGTATTCTCTTATGTTATTTTGTTTTATTTTGATTCTTCAACCCCTAATCTATTTTTATTACTTTATTTTGTAAAAACAGTAGTATAATAAATATACTAGGATGTTTTTATGATAATTATTAGATCTGCACTTACACACACCTCCATCTAATGGGTGAAGAACATACTGTTTCTGTGGATAGTGAACTACTACCTCACGAAATAATGATTGTTCAAATATCTCATACCACCTCTCATGGTATCCATTAAGATGTCACTATATTTATATATTATATATTTTATGTTTAATATTTCCTTATTATACTATATATTTCATTTATGGAATACCTTTATGGTTTCCATAATGGATAAACGTGATAATTTTATTTTAGGAAGTGCAGACTACCGCCCCCTCAAAGTGATTTGAATCGTTAATGTCGTATGTTGGATGTATAATGGATGGAGTTAATGATATGATGTATGATATTATACTGGAATTATAATAGATCTCTATATCATAATGGTTTCATTCCATTAAATTCGAAATAGAAATGAAAGTAGCGTTCATGCGTACGTATGGCTTACCATCTCTATGAACGGTGCATTTCATTTCATAACACTAAATGTTATGTAATATTATAAATTCATGTATATAATGGATATATATGATATATATGATATCTAGATCATGAATATAATTCTGGATATAATGGATATTCTACCACATGATCAACTTGTAATTATAAGAAGTTTATTTTTGACTCAAGTACCAAATATCGACAAAACATCCGTTATTAACATAAATGATTACATAATGTTCATAACATGGTAATAAGTGATATAAAAGGTATAATGAAACTGAAAAAGGTTCTTAATAAAGTAGAAATTAATTTTAGTTTATTATTCCGGATATTAAAGAATGACCGAGTCAAGTCGGACACGATGTAAGGGACTTCGTCTCCATCTCCTTTCACTGAGGCATATTTTGTTTTAATAGAGGACTTTCTTTTATACACTGTATAAACACCTTTGAATTTTCATTTCATTAAAAGGTAATATTTTTCTATGAAGTGTTTTACTAAATGAAAAAAGGAATGTTTTTTTAACATACGTGGTGACAACGAACTTTCTGCCGCCACGGGTATTATTTGATATTTTTCATCCTTAACAAGCCGTAATGTTTTTTAAAGAAAATAAATACCATATAATCTTTTATGTATTTTGGTATTGAAAATGGTTTTGATAATGAATTTGTTATGTCAATATATTTAAGAGATATATTATCATTAAAATGTTTAAATGTTTTCATTCCTATAATTGTTTTATGTGTTATGATTTTATAATGGTACTTGGACATTTGATGGGTGGTTATGTGATAAACCAAATGACGTGTGGTGCTGTGAATACCAGGATGGGCGGTTACGTTATAACCTCCAATTCATTGGGTATGGAAGTCGGCCATATGGCTATTCTATTTAGTGATATGTGTAAAATTCGGTCGTATGGTTATTCCATTTAAGTATGTTTATGTCCCGTGTTACCTTTATATGTTATGTGTTCTTTATATGGGTTTTATGGTAATAAATGAGTTACAAAAGGGGTAAGTATTGATCTTTTATTCAGTGAAGAGTATTTACTAATTCATAAAGATGAAAATTATTACGTATGATAAAGTATTCATGTTTTACTTGTTTTTTTTGAAAAACTAACAGTTTTATTTCTATGTGTATCCCTTACTGATCTTTTTATCCTCATCCCATGTTTTTTAAATGTTTTCCCATGGAATAAAGTGGAATTGGGTCAAGGATGAGATCAAAGAAATTTCATGTTGTCTAAAACATGGAACAATACATGAATCTTTTGTTCAAGAGTTTTTATTTTATGAAAAAAATGGAAACAATGTAGAAGTGTCTACCTTGTAAATTTTGAGATGTAATAGTTATGGACTAATTCTATAAAACTATAAACTTGAAATGATCTTCAATGTGAATATTCATATAATTCATGATTTAGAAATGTTTTAAGGTTGGGGCCTTATATTTTGGACCTCCCCAGACTATTACTGAGGATGCTAATAGTGATGAGGGTTCTTTAACTAGGGATGAAAAAAGGAATATACGAAAGAGGTATTTGGTTCAGGGTACATAATTAGAGGTTTGTTCTTGTGGTACATCATCTAAAGAGTATGTTACATTTGAATTGTAGAGGGATTCTAAAAGCGGTTCTCATTCTAGAGACCCTCCAAGGGAGGAATATAAAGGTTATGACACCACAGATAGAGATGATTCTTCCTTGGCTATGGATGAGGGGCATGACCTGGATAGTGACATTGAAAGGGATACTACAACATTATTAGAAGAACATTTCCTTTCAAAAGAGAAGATGGATATTGGAAATCACTAGACCAAAATTTCTCTCTCTTCTTTCAACAAAGAGTCAATTTAAGCTTTGGGTGAATTTGCAAGGGAATTAATTTCAAAAACTTTTTTGATGGACTATGAGGGTGAAAGGACCCCACAAGTACATACAAAAGATATGATAGAGTGGTTTGAGATTCAACTAGAAGTTAGTTTTTTGAAAATGGAAGCAGATGTCATTAGTTATAGGGACTATCTTCCAGTTCCGAAACTATAATAATTTTTTTTGAAGACGGTTTCCTCTCTAATCATAGGATAGAATTTTATTATCCCTCATGGAAATAAATTTTTTGCATCATTCTAGAGGATTCTGAATCTTTATCGGATGATGATATTGTTTCTCCTCAGTGACCATCGTAGAGATGTTGACATCCAATCAATAGAGGCTGATATCCTTGGAACTTGGTTTCTAGAAGGAGCGACATGACTTCATCTATTGCTTTATCAATTTTGGGAATTTGTTCTTTGTATGGCCTCACCCTCTATTTCTCTTCTCACATCAATGTTTCTAATAAATTTTATCGGTGTGGGTTGGCTTGCTAATGCATAGTAAGGCCTTTTTTATTATGATTATTTATAAAATTATATATTTTTAATTATAAATAATGAAATATAATTTTTTTTAAAAATAATTATAAATTAATAATTATATATTGAAATAATTATAAAAAATTAATAAATATATTTAAATAATGAATAAATATACTATATAAAAATATATATATTTACATATTTCTATTATATATATATATATGGTGTTATATGTATAATTTTATAAATATATATAATGATTTAAATATATATAATGATATAACAAAATTTATAAATAGAAAACAATAAGAAATATAATTAAATAAATAATATATATATTTATTTAAATATATTTATATATATATATATTACTAAGATATAAAATTATATAAATAAATATAATGATATAAATATATTTATAATTACAAATATATTTAAAAATATATTTATATAAAAATTTATATTTACAATATTCATAAAATGATATATTTATAATTATAATTAAATATGTATACTTTTTTTAAAAGAATCTATAGATTTAAAATGTTTTGGAGATAGGCGTGCCCGCTTCTAAAAGTGTTTAATAAAGAAAAATAAAGACAATAGTGGAAATGAGATGGATGGGGAAAAATAAAACAAACCCTCATACAAAAGGGAATCCTATAGTTCAAGTAAAAGTCTATAATCATGATCAAAATCCCCATCATCATCAACTGTTACCCACTCTAACTATGGGTTATTTATCTCAAAAGGTACAAAATACTTCTCCTTGAGATTTTTTTACTCTAGCATAATCCCTTTAGGGGAAGACATGGTATACAGTCTTCCCCATCATCACCCACCATACAAATCATGACATCCACATCCGCAGCCACGTTTTTTTTTATGTCAACCCCACTACCAAGTCTTAGCATGTTTCTAAGTCCCTCCTTGATCGATCCTCTCCAAACGTGAAATATATGTGAGGGCCTGCTGTTTAATGACTAGTTGGGCAGAAGATTCCTCTTTGTCCTTAATTTTTACTTACTAATCCCTTGTTTCAAGTAATTTCTTCTCCTACATGAGTTGAGCATAAACATGATCTTGAAAACATACCTCACTATCAGAATCATCACCTTCGGACACCAGATTAGGGGTTTCACCTGTTAGTGCAGCCTCTCCCTTTTCCATATTCTCAGAACCATTCTTGAGAAATTGAAAGTACTTCTACAACAATCCCAATGTTGTTAATCCAAAAATCTCTAAAAGGAATGGACTTATAAGAAATCCAATATTTCAGAGTATCCTACTCATGTACCACTATTTCATCATTTTCTGCAATGTCTTCAAAATTTGGTGGTCCACCACTGTCTCCACCCATCAGCTACCCCATTACTCCCTAACCAGAATGTAAGGGAGATTATTCAATCTTAGAGGCATGCTCCAGATCCCTGCCTACCACAATCTTCACATGGTCATGGGGTTTTGCTTCAACATTAGCTTTCAAATCAAACTTCTTTTAGAAATATCCAACATGATGTCCCTTCAAAACACACTTCTCACAAATTATTTTCATCCTAAATTAATATTGAAAGTGATCAATGACCATATATATATAATGTACAATTTTTTTCTTCTCATATTCCTCATCAGTAAAAATTTCATCTCTAGGGGTAGAAAGATGTACCTTCTCAATAGTGGTAGCATATAGAAAAATCTCTAATAACATCCTAGAAATTTTCCCAAACCGCACCTATTTAGTTTATTTATTATGAAGAATGGGTGATCCAATAGAAAAGGTAATGTTGTATTGAATATTTTGATTCCATAATGCACAATTGAGGCCTAGAAGTTGAATCAAAACTTGAGAAAACGCATTCCATTCTCAAGAAACATTGAACTCTAATGACCACTCATGCATGTGAATCTATCTAGGCATAAAGGAAAATGAGTCAGTGCTCCATGAATGCATCCTGTAATCATACGAGGAAAAAGGACAACATCAAAAAAATACTTTTCCATGGGAAGTGTAACTATGGTTAGAAATTAAATGTAGGATGGAGGCCATTCAAATAAAACCATCATTCTTATTGGGTTTCTTGACTTTAGGAAACACCAATCGTGCAATAAGGGATAATTTACCCATCACAATCCTCTTGAAAAATATAACTAGATTTTCTTGGACTTGGGAAATCGAACACTTCAAAAACAAAATCCCCAAATATGATTCTCCAAAGGATTCCTGGGGATGGGAAACCAAAAATATGTAATCCTAAATTGAATTTGGACCACCCACAACACCAATGGCCAGATCCCTATTGTTTTCAAGTAGTTCCAACATATCTGGAGCTGAACAGACACCACCCACCAGTCACGAGCCAATAACATCATTAGTTCTTGGCCTTGGTCCTACTCCAAGCAGTGCTTTAGCATTCTGAGAACCCTCCATCCGAGAACCTCTAGATCCTAGTACATCCCCTTGAGTTGTAATCGTACTACTATTCACGAACTCAGATGCAAGAACACCACCAAATTCTATAAATCTCGGCACATCACCTGTCACGATCTCAGATCCCGACCAACTGGCCCCCGAAACACCACCCCTAGCCATGACGCCACATGCATTCACAACCGTAGAACTGAAATAGAGAGGAATAATCATGGGAACCCTAATCAGCCTCGCCACCATTAGATCAGAGCTACCGTCATAGCTCCCCCAAATGCTATCTTATTCAATAATAAAAATATAATTATAATTTAACATAATTATAAAATTATAAGAAATTTATTTTAATAATATATATATTGTTTATATATATATATAAATATATAATTATATAAATATTTAAAATAATATAATGATATAAATAAATTTATAATTTTATATAATTAGTTATAAATATATTCACAAATATATTTATTTGTAATTACAATTATAAATCATCATCCACACCAAAAAATCATTAATAAAGGCCATTTTTATCAGTAATAAATTATATCACTGATAAAATAAATATTTATATGCACTAAAACATTAGCAACAATATATATATATTTTATCACCCCTTCATTATCATTGATAAATAGGTCATTTATAAGCTCTTTTTTAGTGCGGATAAAATGGTCTTTTATCATGGATTATTATTTTAGTGATGAAAAACCCCACTATATCAATAATATTTTAGATGATCTAATAGAACCCTCCCTAATATTTTAAAAAAAATCCTAAATGAACCAATTTTCATCAGGCTATTCATGATCTCACAAAATTCCCGTGGCACTACCACTCCCCCTCGACCTTATCTTAGAATAATCAACCCCAAAATATAATGTACATTATTTATTTACCATCCTATTTTAAGGATTGATTGAAATGTAGGTAATTTGATAATATAATGATTCCCAAAAGATTAATTTTCCAAAATATCACATTTACTGCTTCATGAACTCCATTGGAGGAATATTATTAATCTTTGGAACACTTTTACTTGTTCTGATTTTCTCTATACAATTAATGATCATTCAGAATAAGAATAGAATCAAGTTGGTTGTTTCTAATTTAAAAGACACACACCCCCAGAACCATATGTTCCACCAAATTTCTCTACTATTAAGGGGACCTATCATTGTAGGGTTTATGGTGTGGCCATTCTATAAATATTATGAGGTTTTTTGCGTTTTCCTATATTTTAGTTAATGAGATCCACCCACCTCCAATATTCATTTGATATGATTCTTTAGAAAAAACATTTAGGGGAAAATCTGGCACACTACATCCCTCTCCTATTTTTCTCTTATTGTTTCATGTTTACAAATGGTTTTTAATTTCTCATGTAAATGTAAATATGTGATGAAAACTAGATCCCAACTCATGGATGATATAATAACACATTGGCTTCTCAAATCCACCAATTATTATTATGTTGGAGTTCTGTGGTTTTATTCTCTGGGATATGATGTAATGGGTTATTTTTTATACATATCACATACCTCACATCAAACATCCACTTCGTATAAAACTCTTAATAAAAAACTAGAAACATATACCATAATTTATGTATGTGTCTTCTTCTTAGTCAATTATACGTGACTCTAACTAAACTCCAACATTTCATGGTATATATTTTTGTAATGTTATTTAGTCTACATTTTCTTTAGTTTCTCCCCTTTTGATTCCCAAAACCAATTCTATAATAAATTTTATTATCCAAATTCTTCAAATTAAGGTGTTTGGGGTTATCCATTTTGGAATGTATGAGTGAGCCACATTGGATAGGTCGAGTGAGCTGCACTTAAAGGTATGACCGAGTTTACTGGCTTATAAATAGGGGTGATTCCCCCATAAATTAAAATTAGATAATCCATATTAATATCTCTTCTACATGTTATAGTAATTATTTATTACTATTTTAATTCAATGGATATCCCTTATTGTTATTTATTATTTCCCTAAATTTTTATGATTGATAATATAATTTATTGATGCATTTGTTGATGTATTCAAATATTTTTTCTATATTTATTCAAGGATATGAATGGTTATTGAATTTTTTATTTATTAATCTATATATTTATTGATTTGGATTGATAGATTTTATAAAGTATAAGATAAAAACAATGATTTAAAATTATAAAATTCATACCTCTATATGAAATTTATTTTTGAATAAAAATTATGAATGAGATTATGAATATTTAAAATAAAAAGAGAAATTATAAAAATTACATTGAAATTTTATGATATTAATGATTTAAAATTTTAATTTATTATGAAATTTTTATAATTGAATTACTGTAATTTAATTTCATTTGAAATAGAGAATTACATTTTGGTGTTTTATTATTTTTAAATGTTATAAACTTGGGATAAATTGGTATTTATAAATTTCATTTTAGAAAATTGTTACTTTTTTATATAAAGGACACTAAAAATTATTATTTAATGAATATTGTTTTAAATTTAATGATTTATTTATGAGTTTATGTTGTTTTATTCTTGATAAAATTTATTAATTTGATTTTTAATATGAGGAAATCTAATTGTTGTCAAATAAAGTATAATTTGATTATATAAAACTATTTATTATTATTTTTATATATTGTGTGTTATAATGAATGGTCTGAGTGTCCATACGAACTGATTTTTTTTGAATGTTTTTAATGGGAATTATCTGTGGTGTTATTACGGAAATTTAACCAAGGTTTTAGTTATTATAGGATACATGAAATATATCTATGATTGATAACCATTTTATTTTTAAAATAGTGTTTTATTATTGGGTATAGTAAATATATATTTCTTGCTATTCCTATAATACGTGGTATAGAATAATTTTATAAAAAGAAAGTAACATAGAATCAAAATTCCATTATTTTTTTAAAAAATATTTAATCCATTTGATTCTTCAAATTAAATGCTCCTTGAAATTTTTTTTAGATCCCTTGATTTATGATGTTGAGTGTATCAAATCCAAGTAAATGGTACTAAATTAGATTGGAATAATTCATGTTTGAAGTGGATACTGATCATTGAAATGATTTCATTATTAAAATAAATTAAGATCAAAGGTTGATTGATAATTATCAGTGGTCAGATGTCCTGTAGAGTTTAAATTTCATGATACTTTTCTGGATCTTCAAATTAATCATACATGACATTTTCCACTGATTGGTGACTGTCACCTAAACTTTCCATCTCTTTTAAAGATCTACTATGAAAATAAATGAAACATCACTGATCCCACCACATACTATGTGAAGAAATGAATAAATATCAAATCCTCCCACATGTTGGAATCCCACCTTGAAGGGTTACACAAACCATCTAACAATTACCATATTATTGTCCCACACAACATCAAATCGAGAAGTTGTACAAAAAATTACCTGTTTACCATAAGTGGTTTATTATTCATTTTTTATATTATCATTATTCAAGTAAAATTAATATGGATGAGTTCAAATAACATTTTATTTTTCATAGGAATCTATATTATTCGGAAATTGAATCATCATACCAAAGGAATTCACCTTTTCTTGGAGTAATTCAAGGCCTACATTAAATTTTAAAACTGCAATGACTGTCTCAGAAAGTGTTTGTATGAGAATATCCTGATGATCCTTCTCATTGTCACACCAATCACGGATCCCCATGTAGGGTTCAATTTTTGGATTATTTTTTATCTTTAGGAAACAAACTAAGAAATATTGTATGTGCTTTACTAATTTCTAGCATGTGATCTTTTAGATTTAAGGACATATCTTTCATCCTCATCAAATTCATCTGCCAAACACTTATTATTGAAATTGTTGCTGGAGAATCAACCCCATAACTCATGGATATTCTCCTAGTATTTTTGAATTACTCTGAGAAGTAGTTCTCCCATACTGGGTACTAGTGATCAGATTATTAGAATTTAGAAGATAAAACATTCCACTAGTGGAGAAATTATTTTCATAAATTCAATTACCCCTTTCAAATAGAGAATGATGAAATTACTTTAAATAATCAAAAGTTCGGTTCCTATTATTAGAATTATTTATAACATTCTACTTTTATTAAGAATATATTATGGGTATTTATTTTTTTTTTATACAAAAATAATATTTTACGAACCTAATAGAACAGATATTAATCGATAATGAATTTACAATAATCTAATAGAAAAACAATTTATAGATGGATTAGAAGAGTTTATCAAGTTTACAATAGAGAATGTGTAAAATAATTCTCAAATGATTATTTAATGTTTATGTTGTGCCTATTCATAAAAATCTAGTTTGTAATAGTTTATGAAAAACATGATTTTTCATATAGTAGACCGAAGCTATAAATGTTTCCAGAAAACATGGGAAAAAACTAAACATCCACACTTATTGGGATGGTAATTCATTTAATTTATCATTTTATATGAATACCACTTTAAAAAATGATTGAGAACATATGAAATAAATTACAATGAAAATTAAATATGAAATTCATGATTTTACAATGTTATATGAGAAGGTAAATATATATGATAAGAGGCCATTTCATACAGGTGGAACTAAATTCAATACATTGTCAGCTATATTGAAGATATATAATTTTAAAGTTTTCATTAGATTGGGAGACCCAATCATTATAGAACCACTTTTTCTCCTGAATGATATGATACCATGAAAAACATCCATGTCAAATATATGAAACTAAACGAATTTTATTTTCAATGGAAATGATCTCCAAATAAATATATTATTGTCTAAATGAATCATTTAGGGTTTTCAATGACCATGAATCACTCATAAAATACCCCATGCATGGTGAAGATCAATCCAAGAAATACGAATAAATTAATTCAAAATATTTATTTTATTTTTCAATCATTCAATTGTTTAAAATAATGAAGTTAGGAAACCACATGAAATTTTTCATGGAATGTTGATAAGAGAATTAATGATGGGAAACGTTTTCATCCAGCAGACTCTCCTCAGAGGAATAAGAATGATTATTAATATAATAAATTTAGAAACGATCCTCAAAACATCTAACTTGTGTTATATGTAGAGGGAATAAATCATTTTGGTGTAAAGAGTAGTACTCATAATTTATGGATAGTATTATTGGTTAATTATAACTATCCTCCATGGTTATTCATGAATCCAAAATACATTATTTTATCATTAATTAGATATGGTCCAAAACAACCTTGTAATGATATTGATCACTATATGTATCCATTGATGAAATATATAAAATTTATGTATGATATATGTGTAATAATATATGATTCCCATAGAAGTTTATAATTAACAATGAGGGCCAAACATAGAAGATGATAAATCACATTCCTTATTATGGATATTTGTCAAGATATAGAATTAATGGAATATTGGGGTTTCTTATTTAAGAAGAAATATCAGAATCAATTTTGATGAAACATTCATCAAAGACTTTTTTTTATTACATAATAAATTCTAACCTTAATAAAATAAATACCAATCTTGGAAAACAACATACTTTGAGAATAAAGAACATGAGACAACACCATCCCCACAAATGGGTGGTCAAATATTCAATGATGTAAAATATATTAAGAATATTTTTCGAAAACCTTATTAGAAAAACCTTAAAAAAGGTTGGAAAAGAGATCAATTTTCTTTGAATTTTAATTCTATAATTATTTATATGCCTTTCATTTTTTTTTATGTTATACATGTTCAAAAAATGTATTTGATAGTGTCATTGAAACATTAATAAAATTTCCCAGTAAAAAACATGGAATAAAGGAAAGGCTGGACATGATTGATATGAGGATAAGGGATGATTTGTAAATATTAAAGGGTAAATAGAATATGTTTTTCCAACCAACAACCTACCATTTATCCATAAAATAAATATTACAATTTTTCATTTTTCTTAATGTTATAAATGTTCCACAAGGTTACTCATAAAATTTAGGCAATGCTGTTTCATTGACTAATTTGAAGTTATGTTGATGAAAATCATATTACTTTCATGTTTTGATGGATGTTTTGATTCTCATCACTGTATATTTAATTTTTGAAAAAATATAAGACATAAATTATCATGACTTTTCTTCTTTTTCAGAATCATAAGGAGTAATGATATAAATATGTCGATGTTTCCAATCAGCAATATAGAGGTGGAGATCATATTATATGAATTATAGATATTATTCTAAACATCATTCTTTGATATAATAGTCTACATGATGGTTCACATTGGTAGATATTTTTAACTATGTGGTCTTATCCATTATAGATGGATATACCCCCATTAAGAGAAATATAAATGATTTGAAAGGGATCATAGAGAATCAATGTCGTCTAGAAGGTTGTATTGAAGAACAATATATTGTTGAATAAGATGTTTAACTATATACTGATTTACTATCACATATTAATAGAATCAGTCTCACAAAGTCATGGTACAACATATGCTTTATAAGTGAAGTGATTTATAAAATAGATGTTGTTACAATTACCATCACAGAATGGGAGAAATACAACCTTTACATTTTATATAATAGTGAATATTATAATCCATTTATTAATTCCCAAAAAAAAATTCGTAGAAATTTGGATCCATTAATGTATAATGGATGGATATCAAACACACCAAATAATTAGTCTATAGGATAGTTCTGATATAAATTTTTTTGTTGAATTATTTGAAAACATGATTTCAATTAATGAATGAAATTGATTAATAGTGGGGGGAACAAATGAAAATGTTATTTCAATCGCATATTTTTTAGTGAATGGTAATATGTTTTATACAACATAATATGATGAAAAAGTACAATGAATAATAGTGGAGTTATTATTGGTCGAGAAGCGATGAATGTATAAGGCTCTAAAGATATAAAAATAATTTATTTTAATATATCACATTTCAACACAATAAAATAGATATATGAGTTATATTATAAAAAATTTCAGGTGCCTATTTTACATTAAAAATGGTTTGACAATTAAATTGAATTTAATATTAATGAAATAGACTTTGTGAATGTTAATTTTAATATTAATGCGGAAAATGATGAAAGATCATAAAGGAATTAAAATAAGGGCAAGTATGTTATGTCTTGGATCCAAAAAAGAAGATTTTATTATTTTATTTCTTGAAACTAAAAAAACTATTGGTTAACCTGAAAATTCATTACAGGAATACACTTTTATTAGAAATCACTAGCATTTCATGGCATTCCCAATTTACGAAATGTATTTTACATTTTAGGGGACTGTAATGAGGGGAATTTGATTCTCAATAGTGGAGAAAAATCCCTTAATCCTTTAACAATATAAAAATAGTTTAATGATAATGTTATATTTTTTTAAATGTACTATTATTTTTCTAATAATTTTACATGTTCTCTACTATATTTAAAAAATATATTAAATTTTTGACTAATATTTCAGAACATTTCTTCCTATCATGATGTTTTTATTGATATCATGGAAGAAGTTGTGGTTGATACTGATACTATAGAAATATTTTTTAATCAAAAATATTTTGATAAAAAAGAATGATGAAACATCATTGTGTTGACTAAAATTACCATGAAAAGAAGAATTGGTATAATTTTTTTTGTTTTCTAGAATCAACATAGAAAAACTATTAAATCCGAAAAGTTAATGTTATTTTGTTAATGTAGGGTAACAATGAGTATAAATGTGCCGATTTATATAGATTCATGGTTCCATTTATAGCTTATTATTAAAGAAACCCATTGGGAATATATTAAGATAATTAAATGTTATTCATTCTGTATTTTTCTAAAATATTATATAATAAAACAATGATCTTTTTTACATTATTATTATAAAATTACAATTTTTTAGATTTTTTCTATAAGAAAAATGTTTTAATTGATTCTAGAAAATCCCATAAGGACTTCCAAACACTTTTTACCATATAAAATATTAGTGATGTTGAGGGGAATGTAAATCCCCTTTTAACTATTACTTATAAAAACATTATAAAGTGGGAGACATGGAATTATTTCATCATTCATTGAGATGAGAAGTCATATTAGGTGAATTATTGTCAATAATATTTAACTTGACATTATTTATTTTATCCAAATTGATTCAAAATTTATAATTTTTGAAACATGAAAGTACTTATGAAAATAAAGAATGTTCATACAAACCAATGAACCCCTATCACCTAGAATGGATGTGGCCCACTTAACTAGATAGGAAATTTTTAAATATTTTAAATCAAACATAAATTGTTTATGGGATAAAAAAACATATATTCCTTTAATTATACATTCATTGTTCAATCAAACCCAAAAGACACTTCCATCCCACTTCATGCGCTATGGATGGAGGAACATTTAAATTATCATGTTAAACTAATAAATGATTCATGAATTAAGATTTGGAAAAAATTATAAATCTGAAATAATAAATCGATATTATCTATAATAGTGTTAAATAAAAATATCTATTTATGTTCATATTAATTTTATATGTTTTAGTCCAAATAATCGATATCAACAATATATGAATAAAAACTACTTTTATTATATTCGATGTGACAAGAACAATATGGTTAGGTCATAGGTATAGTCTTTGTACTATATCTTAGAAAATATTCTGGGAATAAAAATACATAATAAAATACATATAATACAATTACATGAATGTCAGAAAAAATAGATTCTTTGTAAGATATTTGTTCCCTATCTTATCTAAATAAGTAATATAAGAGAAAGCATCAAAGTGAACCATTAGTGGAGAAAGTATTAGAACATGAAGAGAAAAATTACCCTAATAGATTCGAGGCAAGTAATTCTCCCCAAATAAATACCTTACCCAATGTAATCAATTGTTTCATTTCGATTTATACTAAATTTGATTTAAAAAACATATGAAAATTTTATGTTACTATAATTCTATAGGGTGAAGTTGTATATGATTTAGGTCAATCAGCACCCATGATCCACATTTTTGTGAGGGGTATGGTGTATAATATTATGGGTGACAAAATACACAACAAAGAAATATTCAAATATCCCCTGATAGTGTATATTAATGTTGATCAATAGATGAGTGCTGAGTTTCCTATCCCACTTGTTGATATGGATAATAAAATGGTCCATGAGGATATATGAATGTTTGTAGAAATTTTAGGTATTATTAAAAATATATATTATGTATTTTACTAATAAATTTTATCAAATGAAATTTTTTTAATAAATAATGAAAAAGGGATGATATTAGTTATGGTACTATAGTTGGATAAAATGATTGGGATATAGAAGGCCCAATCAAGAAAATCCGTTGAATTAAATATGAAATAAAAAAAATCATATTTCAAGAGTACCCTCTCTCATCAAGTTCTACTACAATATATATGAGCATCAAAACTTATTACATAGACCACATACAAATATGAATATATGTCCTACATTCCACATGTGAAAAAAAATAATTTTAACATTCATTATAGATACAGTCTTTCTTGAGAGTATAAATGAGATTATTAAGTTTGAATGGTTATGAGTCTCAATAGTGAATACATATATTATGTATATTTTCATAATACTTTTTTTTCCAGAAAATGATCTAATAAGGTCATTAATGTTAATAACTATTCATATTTTATTATATGTGTTTATATTACTACAATATAAATAGAATATCGTGTTAAAAAATATTTGGATTAATTAATCATTGTATAATTTGTATGTAAGGATTTTCTTGGAGAAGGATTAATTTAATAAGAAATATATGTGCTAAATTATGAGTTTGAGAAAAAATAATAGATGATAGACACTTTTTTATTCCTATAATGTGGGGAAGAAACACTACAATCCAATAAAAAAATATATTTATGTTTTTTCCTTACCTATATGTTTTTTGTTTTTAAAGAAGCAATTTATTTCAATCACAATGAATTTGAAAACAAACTATATTTATTTTTTTGATCCAATTCATTGATTTCCATTAAACTGACCACACATTATGTGTATTGTGAATTTGAAATGCACTAAAATAATAATTTTATAGATAAATTTTGAATTCTATGTCGGAGTTTTTGTTTTAACAAGAATTTGGTTGTGATAGGGTGATCACCATATATAGGCTAAATCATGATATGAGGTCAGTGTTTGAATAGAATAAGCCTATTGATTACTCCAAATAAAAACAAATTAAGTTATATATAGAAATATATAACAAAAAAATCATATTTTAAAACAATTTACTTATTTTGGTCAACGTTTCTTTGGTTTCTAATGAAATATAATGATAATGATTGTGAATATTATGATTAATTTTTTTTTGAAAGATATAATATACCATTAAAAGTCTAGAATACTCAAAAAGCTAATTTCAAAATTTAATTTAAATGTCATTAAAAAATATTCTTATTCATTTTTTCCTATATTTTCTTAGTACTACTAGGACTTCCGACAATCTATGTGTTAAGAAAATTAGTTTATTTGTTTAGAGATTAGTAGGAAGCGTACGTGGTGTCATTATATTTTTTATCCTCAATTTTATGTTCTTATCCGCTATGTTTGTGATCTAGTAAGGGATATGACCATAGAGATGTAATTGGGATGTGAATTATTAGTATTAAAATTAGTATTTATTATTATTTACCTTTTTACCACGGATAAGTACACTATAGTACATTATTATTTTTAATCTAATTGGAAGCATTCATGGTGTCAATATGTATTCAAACATCCTGAATATGTGACTTCCCATAACTTATTTAGTATTATTTTATCATCATTTTAATTATTTTTTTAGTTATTTTCTGTATATTTTTTATTTGATACATATTTAGTTATATTTAGAAATTAGTTCAACACACATTTCATATGATCAAAACCAATTAAAAATAATCATATTTTTTGATACTTAAGTACAATGATCTATAAATCATTTCTGACAATTAAAATCAATCACACATCAATCTAACACATGATGTGGTTAGAATGACTTAACGAACCCGTTTTCAATAAAAAGGGTAATTTTTGTTAAAAATGAGCACCAAAATACCTAAAACCATGAATATGAGTACATTTTGTTTTCAAACATTAGAAAAATGATCCAAAATTAATTTTTCATGTGTTGGAATTGACTTCACACCCATCTAAAACCTAATGTGTTCGACATAATCAATGTGTGTGTTTTCAATAAGAAAGTGGCTTCTCAGTTTGAAACACATATCGTTTAGCCAAAAGTGAGAAAACTAGAACCTGTTATTATGAAAAATTATTTAGAAAATAAATGTCTCATTTTTCATGGGTAGAAATCAATAGCACGTCAATCTAACACCCCATGCAGTCGGTATTACTAAAGTTAAATGTTTTCAATTCCAATGTTTCATTTTAGAATTAAAGGCAAAACATATATCCAAATACGAGAAAAAAATATCATAATATTTTCAATCATTCGTAAAATATTCTATATGTCATTTGTGATGTGCACAAATCAACCACACATCAATTTGGAAAATGATGTGAAAAAATTGACTCAATGTTCATGTATTAAATATAAATGTTCCATTTTAGTTTAAAATGCATGTCACATCTCCTAAATTGATAAAATAACCATATATTCTTTTAAACAATTATTTAAATAGTCTATAATTCTATTTTTACCTGTAATAATTGATCATACATAAATATAAAACAATATCTGGTTGATTTGACTCGAAGTGCACATTTTCAATATAAAAGTTCCATTCTAGTTTAATGCATATATAAAATAGCAAATAAATATGAAATTAACTCATATTATCTTTAGACCTTAGAAATTTGTTCTATAATTCACCTTTAATGTGTAATAATAGACCTCATATTAATCTGATCCAGGATGTGATTGATATGACTCAAAGTGCACGTTTTCATTAAAAAGGTGCCATTTTAGTTTAAAACTCATGTAACACTCCCAATCCAATGAGAACAGATCATTTTCAAAAAATTTAAACACTATGAGTAATTCATTTCTCATATATAAGATTTGGACACCAACCGATCTAATACACGATGTTGTCAATATGTATTACATCCCGACCAAGGAGCCATTAAAATGTTATCCCAAGATGGAGGGTCGCAAGACGTCAAGCACCTCTCCTGGTATTCTAGATGTTTCTAAATAGATTCAAGAGACTAAAGTGGCATGTTTGGGATACTATAACATCCTATCATAGTGAAAAAATAGATATAAATAGATATACTAAAACTTTTAAGTGTGTAAGATAACAAAAAAATGAAAATGAAGAAAGGGTAATAATCAATTGCGGAAGTACAAAAATCCATGAAACTATAATTGAAAGAAATTCATAGTCCAACTAATATAAAAAATGATATCATGGAAAACTAATGTGAAAAGGGGAATACATGGGATATATATCATAGAAATATATAATAATCTATAAAAACTACAAAATATCAAATTACATATCCACTAGAATCACAATCATATAATCCATCATCTACTCACATTTTCAAATTCTATATAAAAATATGATTAATCATATTTGATAAGGTGCTTTTCAATACCCACAACTATAATCAAGAAACCAACTCAGATAATAAAGTTATCCCATGATGGGTGTGAGATAAACTCATTAGGACACCACTAATGGTGTTTATAAAAATCTATTTAGTTTATATTTCATGGAAGTTTGTAGGTATAATGGATAATAAATTATGCTTAAAATAAACACTTGTATGCTTAGGTTCCTATAGGACACCTAGCATACATTACCTATGATTCCCTCTGGAATTGGGGATGCCCACATTGGCTTAAGGTTCAAACATTCCAAGCGGTTTCTAACAGGTTTGTTCATAGAACCGGAAACATCAAATGATTTCATATCCATTTGGACCTACATTCCAAAGGTATGTGCTCATTGGTTGTGGACCGATGAGGCTTTGGAATTTGCATTGGTCGAGAGGATGGGAGATCATACTCATCACACCTTTTTGAGGGGAATTATTGTCTACTCTGGGACTATATTTATAGATTTAAGTTATGTTCATGAATACTTATTAAATTACCAAGTATAAAATGAGCTTTCCATTAGACCTGACAATAAATGATTGATATGTAAGAAATTTAGAGAATATTTTATATGTATTTGAGGTTCTTTATCGATAGAGAATAATCTGTTTTTGTTTAGAGATTCTTAGTCAATGTAATACTTTAATACATTATATAGACATATCTTGGTTATTATGATAACCATGATGGTTTTAAAGCCACTTAGTGGGGCACTTGAAGTTTGTTGTCTTTCAGAAGGACATAGATTATTTCAGAGTTGGGATCGCACCTGCAGATGGGCTACCTACGTATCCTTGTTTAGAGAAGGAATCAGAACCCACGTAGTTCGAATAAGGGAGTATGAGGTTTATGTATGATTGATGGCTCAAATAAAGACGACATAATTACTTTTACACTCTAAGCTCACATGAGTCATGCTCAGTGTGAGAAACAAGAGGTATTGGTAAAACCAGACAATTGTGCCATGAAAGATGCAATCATGAGAAATAATGTGGGGCTTATGTATGTATGACTGCCTAGATAAATGATGATTAGGATTTACTTCCGGGAAGAAACCCAGAAACAGGGTCCATAAAGGTATATGTACATTATGGAGATTTGGATACTGTAACTTGGGGCTTACTCCTAAGAAAGATGCCCAAATTTGGAGGGGACTTATGATTAGGTTTCACTCTAGAAAAGGAAACTCAAATCAAAAGTAAATGAAGACTGGTTAAGAGAAATTAAGACTAGGGATTACTCTTGAAAAGGAGACCCAGGTAAAGGGAATTATGGTTCAGGATTACTCCTAAGGAGGATGCCTAGAATTAAAGGACTTGGACTGGGACTTACTCCTGAAAATGGGGCCCATGTTAAGGGAAATTATGATTGGGGAGTAGTCTTGAAAAGGAAGCCCAGGTTAAGGGACTTGGGGCTTATTCCTAGGAGGATTCCCATATTCCTGAACTTTGAGACTGGGGATTACTCTGGAAAAGGAATCCCAGGTTAAAGGGATTATGATTGGGGATTAATCCTAATGAGGATGCCCAAATTAATGAGGACTTGGGGCTTACTCTTAAGGAGGATGCCCAATTTAATGAAAATTTGGACTGGGGATTACTCCTTAAAAGGAAGCCCAGGTTAAGAGAAATTATGACTGGGGCATACTCTTGAAAATGAGGCCAAAGTTATGGATTCTCTCACCTTAAAGGATGAGGTTGATTGAATGAACTCTCTAACTTTAGTGATGTAAAGATGTGTAAATCACTAGGTTTTGAGAGATGTTCCACAGAAATCCTTTTAGATAAGGAGGACAACAAGGAAATCATCCAATAAATGGATTTACAGAGAGTTCTGAAGGCTTAATCATGAAGAGGAGAAGTGGATAGGTGTAACAGAAGTGAAATAGTCAGGAAAGGCACACAAAAAGATAGGGGCGTGCAAGTCTTGGCAGGCATGCAAGTACTGTGTGGGGACGCAAGTTTTGGTCGCGCAGGTATACCTGCGCGACTTTTAACCCTTGGGGTAATACTTGGGAGAGACTTGGCTCATGCCCTTAGTATTATCCCTAGGGGCTTCTAGAAAGGTGGCGCATAAGTTCTGATGAAGGAGCAGGGCGGCGTGCAAGTGTGGTCATTTCCCTTAAGGACTGGCCACTCAGGCACACAAGTGTTGATGAGTTTCAACACATAGGCCTTCCTCCCCCTCTTTGGATCTTACGTTCTAGGTAATAAATTACCTTAGAAGTGTTTGGAAGCTTTGAGAAGAGACTTGTGCACCGGGAGCTAGAATCTGAGGTTCTAGAATTTTTCATCCTCTAAATTGGGGGGGGGGACAGGGGTATTTATAGGATGGGGAAGACCCCGGGAGGTTTTCAAAGAGGGCGTGCAAGTCAATTGCATGACCATTAGGCATTGCGCAAGTTTACTTGCACGACAGTAAGGGAACTTGAGCGACCCAAGGTCCTTTGACTCCTTTTTCTTTCCTTTGTCGATTTTTGAAGTCTTATTCAATGGATGAATCAATTTGTACAAATTCTTTTCCCTTACCATTCCTTTAAACAATGTGTTGAAAAGTAGCGTCAACAAAAATTCTCCCCTCAGAGTTGGATCCGAAAGAATAAGGATGTGACTCTGAGGAAAAGAAGAAAACCAAAGGGAAGGAGGCACGCAGGTGTTCACCGCGCAACTGTTATCGCGCAGGTGCAAATCGCGTAGGGCTGGAGCACGCTGGCTGTAGGCACGCAGGTGGCCGACCTGGCCTATATATATGCACTCATTTGTTGTGCATTTCACAGAACTTCGGATTTTTGAGCTCTCGCCGCGTAGGTCTTCTCCGCCGCCGAAATTTCTCTAGTTTATGCTTTTCCTTTGTTGTTACGCTGCTCTCAAGGTATCTGGACCTCCGCGGTAATACTTGCATGCCAAATACTTGTGTGGCACATTATACTTGCATGACACATTAACACTTGCGTGCCATGTTTAGACTTGCGCACCTTATTTCCTTTGCCATTTTTTTCGAATTCATTCACAAATTTTATGAAAAATCAACTTTTTTAAGAGTTAATTTATTCAACTTTTGTATATATTAAATGGATCCAAAAATAATTGGAACTACTGATGAATTGGAAAGCAAGCATCTTGATGATATAATGGATATCATTGGCCACGATTATTATTCTGTCTGCAACAACACTCTCCCAGATTTATCCATGTATCTGAAGAAATATCATTGTGACTTCCCCTAGAGCATTATTCTTCCTTTGTATGGTTATGGTCATATGCGAGATGTTACTATTCTAGAAGCAAAGAACTATCTCCAAATTTCATTGTTTTAGAATTATACCAACTTTACTTCAGCAGATATCTCTATGGAGGAGGATTTATAAATGCTGGAATAGTGGAGAAGGACCACATGATGCCTCATAGCCCTTGTACGCCAGATCTGAAACCTCATAAGACCAAGCTGCAACCACATTATCATCTTTCAATCTTCTGAAATGCTCAGATGGATCAATCTAATGGCTGGAAGAAAAGCTGGTACATCCTTCCTAGGGGTGGTGTGAAGCCAACATGGATGTGGGCATACTGGGTGTGGCAAACTTGTGCAGAGATTGTCAAGGATTTGAGAGGAGTGGCGATATATGAAGCTATCTGGGTTGGGAAAACATACATTTATAGAAATGATAACTTCGTGTCGGAGATACTCAGCCACTAGAGCCCGGAAACCAATTCGTTCCATCTGACTCATGGAGAAGTAGGTATCAGTAATTGGGATGTCCACAGGATCTCAGGGGCTCCAATTTAGGGTGACATGTATGATGAATTCATTCCTTCTAATGTGACTTTGAAGGATTCAGAGAAGATTCCTACATTTGCTCAGGAATTATTTAAAATCTTCCACAATCTCAAGAGTTCAGAGACCTCATTAACTCATTCTTGAAAATATATTCATCCGGAGGAGTGGATGGATATATTTCTTATTGAGAGGAAAGATAAGGAGCCAAAGGAGAAGGGGTCAATGGTGAAAGGATCCAAGAAAAATAAATCCAAGGATAAGAGGCGCACCCGTCCTACCACCTGCCCAAAACCTGAGAAGAGGGGTGCTCCTGGCACATTATGGCCAACTCTAGAAGAAGGAGTGTTTGAGAAATGGGGATATGAGGTGAACCAAAGAATCCCAAAGAAGACTTGTCTGGCGTGCTTCTTGTCTTTTTGGCTCAGCTTTTATCTCTTGCCAGTCAGGGACTCGAAGGGAGGCGTTAAGCCAGGGACCTTCATTATTGCGGCAAATTTGGATGAGGGAAAAATGGTTGGGTTGGATACCCTCATTTTAGAAAATATTCATAGGAGTTTACTTCATGTAATCATGGGTAAATATCCTTTGAGAATATTGGGACCATTCCATGTTTTATGGGGATGGATCACCACTCACATCAGGACTTATAATGTACAGAATGGAGTACAAATTCCTGGATGTTCTTTCAGGCCATCAGTGCAAGAATTATCTAGAGTTTCTCCATTAGATATTAATTCCTATGACATGAAAGTGAGGCTGATAATGTTTAACGAATTCAACTTCTTTCCCAATGTAAATACGCCAACCGGGCTTTTTATTGATGATGGAACAGTCCACTTGGATTTGAGGGCATACATGCTGGCTTGCAGAGATGGTGTGCTAGTTTCCAGGATTAACGAAGAACTTATATGTGAGGCCTATGCTCCATATAGATTTCCACGTCAATTCAAGTGTCTGCAACAGATTGTTGTATCTCCCCTAGTACATGTCAGGTTAAAGCAACATCTGATGGTTTCTCGGCAACTATGGCTGCTGATGTCAAGGGAGAATACTGGGGTGGTATTTGATCTTCCAGTTGAAAGGGTCGCACACTACTTGATTACATGGTATGCAGAGCACTGGAGAGCATCGTACCCTAAAGGGGTGCTGAATCGCCGAGTTTATCAGGTGGGGAAAAGGAAAAGGACTGTAGAGAAAGAAACCCTCCCTCATGAAGGTGATGCTTCCCCACCTAAAGCTGATTCACCAGATTCCTCCTCTATGACTAGTTCACCGGATTCCCATGATGGGGTTGATGAGGCACAACAAGTGGAAAAACGACCTCGTGCCTCATATAATCCTCTAGTCAGAATCAAAATACCCACTCCATCAACCCCTAGTGAGTTACTTCATTGGGTTACTTTAATTATCACTACTTTATAAAGAAATAAGTCTCATTTTCTTATTCTCTATTTGTAGTTGTAGGAGTTGGGAAGAAATTGAAGTTGAAGATTGTAGGACCTTCATCGCAGCCTTTTGGTACACGTATTGAATATCTATGAACAGAGGCTGTCTAGACATGGAATAGTTTATAATGTGGTGTTGAAACTTCCTGGCTGGATTTGTGCGAGGGGCGACATTTCCCTGGAATAGGGAATCTTCAAGCTCCTACAGATATTTCCAACGAAAATAACCCCGATGAAGTGTAAACGTACATTATAGAACTGTAAATGCTCATATATTCCACTAATGATTCCATTCATGTCACCAAGAGGGTGAAGGAAATGATAGATCATGGTGCCGCTGAGGGGAAAAATGCTTTCAGAGATGAGGAGTTGCACAATTACGTGGCTCTTGAAGATGTGAGTTTTCTTTTTTTATTTTCCTTGCAACTTGCTTTCAGTCAAATATTTATTACTCGAGGACATTATTTTCTTCATCCTAAAGCTTTCAGAGAAAGGACCTACTGAGGTTTCTTCGCCACAATACAACCCTGGTGGTATTGTCATCGGGGTTGCTATTTAATCTCCTCGCAAATCGGGCGAGATATCTCCAGGCCAGCAGGACATATATGAGGTGTTGGACATGGCGTTCCCATATCCCATTCAGGTACCTATAATGGAGACTGCTGACACTCCCAAAAACCCAAAGAAGCAAAAGCATCAGAGAAAGAGGACCACACCTAAATGCTTCATTAGCAGTGGTAAGTCTTTTAGATAATCATGAGTCTTAAATCATGAATAGATTGCTCATTTTCCTTGGGTTTGCAGGGGCTTCATCAATTTACTCTCTGAGGGAGAGGACTTACCCTCCTTTGAGGACCACAGAGGGGGCTGTGGAACAATCTCAAATTCAGGCTGACTTGGCTGCTCCTGGAGAAGGGCCAGCATCTGTTCCCAGTATCCCTCCTACTACTGTTGCAAGAAGAGAAGAACCCGCTTATGTTATGTTAAAAATGCTTCATAAAATGTTGAATGAAACATCTAATGACTTCCATTCTGTGATACTTCAGGTTCTACCCCTGCATTAGAGCTTTTGGCAGCTATTGCAACTGATGTTGTGATTTTATCCGAAGATACTGTCCAGGGTCAAAGACAACAGGATGAAGGTCGCCAAGATGACACATCAAATTCTCCCACTGGTGAGACTAACTAGGATTTTGAGATGACATTCGATGAAATGATGGAACTTGGCGAATCTTTCGAAGATTTTATAAACAATGTTAAATTACAATGTAATTTAGAATATTATGGATGTGAGTGTTATACTTCGTCCTATTAAGAATAACTTCTTATTATATGTGTACTCACGATCGGTTAAAATGTGCAATTTTGTCTGAGGAAACTGTGGAACTACACATGCCTGAAGGGGGTACAGAAAACACAACCATTTCAGAGACATTAGCACAAGTGGAGCTGATCCCAATAGAGATTCCTCAAATTCATCCTGAAAATCATGTTGAAGCTATGAAATATGGGAAGGAGCCTTCTCAGGTTGCTGATTTACCATTGGGAAAAGAATAACAATATTTGTGATTGTACTTAATTTGGAAGACAACCAATTATCCTTTTTTATCCTTTGAAATGAACCAAAGCTTTAAATATATTATGCAGCACCATCAATTGCAGTGGCTGGATTTGGAGGTGAAGCCTCAGCTTGTGCCCCAATGGAAATCGAAAGTGAAGAAGCACATGTGTAACGACCAAAAATTTTGAATAAATCTTGTTTCGTAATTTTGTGTGTTATTTTATTTTTTTTATATTCAACAAAACAGTTTCATTAGATAACATGAGTATAATTAAAATGAGACTATTGGGATTTGACTGTTATATGACCATTGGACAATATGACTGCTGGAAACTAAACATTTTGATATTTGTCTCTAAATACAAGTGATCTTGGTTAATTAATATAGAAAGAAGATTTGATGGCCTCACCCAGTAGTCTTGGACTGATCGAAGCCCATCTAACAGAACTTGGGAAGTAGGTAGCACCAACGGGCTCTGCTCTGGACCAAACCCAAGCCGAACTTCATCGTATGAAGCTAGAACAGAATCTCCTTCGCGAGAAGTTCAAACTGATAGAAATTACCACTTGTGCGATGTCGGTCGAGCCTCCCTCAGATTCTCTCACCTTAGCACACCTTACACTTAGGTCCTATGCTGCTGTGATAAGGGGCTATGTAAGGAGACTGTAACTGCCTTGTGTAATCCTTTATTTTAAATAAAAAATTTGATTTCTTCTTATGATGAAGTTTATGAATTTTCAAATGTCCGGATAAATATAGTATGCATATTTTTGGTGAATTTTAGAGATATGATATTTTAAAAAATGTTTATGTAAACCTTAAATAATTAAAAATGTGTAATGATTTTAAAAAAATTGTCCTCAACAATTATGTTCATTATGATATTTAGAGCCTAATAAGATCAACATAATTTTTGATGAATAGTAAATTATGAATAGTCATTTTAGGCTTAGGATTAGTAATGTGACCAAATGGATTAGTAATATCACTTAAATAAAGCATTAATATAATCTAGGCTCCTTGATTAAGTAATGTGATTCAATAATATGGTTAAATAACAATTTCATAAATTCTTAGTCAAGTATTAGTTTTTTTGGGTGAAAAGTGTTTTTAATTAAAAATTTAATTAAAAATAATTAGAAAATTATCTTTATAAAATGGATTTCAGTTTTGAACTCAGAGCATCGATATTATGTTAAGGAAATTTTTGAGGATTTTTCTGAAAAAAATGAATTTTCAGTGAATAGTGTATTTATTTAAAAATTAAATTAAAAAATTTTTAGAAATTTTTTTTATAAAATGGAGTTCATTTTTGAAATCAGAGCATCGATATTTGGTTAAGGGGATATTTTGGGATTTCTCTCAGAAAGATGAATTTTCGATGAATAGTGAAAATACAGTTTTTATGTTATGGGTGTTTAATGAAATCATTAAATGATGTATTAATTATGTAATAAATATGATCGACTTATGAATAGTATGATAAGGTATGAGGTGTCAGAAGTGGCCAATACCATGGGAAAATACCATGGGAAAGCCCATGGTTTTTCCAAAACTACTACTGAGGTGTCCCTTGGCCATTAATGCCTTGTCCCCTCACATTCCCTATAAATACCAAGCCATCGTCTCATCCATTCGACTCCCAACTCTCCCCCAATGAAGCTCTGGTCTCATTACCTCCCAAGGAGTCCTTCCAAGGTTCCCCCAATCCTTCAAGGTCCCAACCTTTGAGTTTTATGATTTACGTTTTTAGGTAAGGGATCCTACCTCCCTCTTTCTTTTCAAGTAATCTGTTTTATGACATTTCTTTTATGCTCCATGATATTATGTGGGAGGATGTTATTTTTTATTCATCCTACTGTATTTTCCATGTTAATATTATAAGAGACCCTCTCTTTCTCTCATCATTTCATTTTGAGAATGTTAAGTGGCGTCGTTTGGCTGCCGAATTGTTAAGGGATTCTTTCACCCTTCTCAAGTTCTATTTTCATGTCATGTATTTCAAGTTCCTTTTTATTTTGTTGGGGTAAGATCTCTATATCTATCATACTGATATTTTTTTCATATGATGAGAGACCTGATTTGATCTCTACAATTCAGTATTTTGATGTTTTAAGTGGCGCCGTTAGGCTGCCGAATTTTTAAGGGATTCTTTCATCTTTCTCATTTTTCAAAGTTATACTTTCATGTCAAGTCATTAAAGTTCCTTTTTTTTATGTTGGGGTATGATCTCTATATCTATCATACTGATCTTATGTTTTCATAGGACGATAGACCCTATTTGATCTCTTCAATTCATTTTCTTGAAGTTTAAGTGACGTTGTTAGGCTGCCGAATTTTCATAAGAGAAATATTATTTTTGTCTTTCCTCCATGTTTTTCATTTCATATGGTATGTATTTAAAATCTCATTAAAATGTTCTTATATCAATTATATTCTCTCAGTCTACTGTTCTTTGGATCATTTATTAGTGGGTGCCCTATTTCCCCTCTCTTTTCAATGTTTTCTAAAACCCCAAAGCATAGCCATTATGCAGCAGAATTTCCGTCTCAAATGTCTCTCTCTTTTTCTCAAATTATTTTATCTTGTTAAGTTAATACTCAAACCAATTCCTTCTAAATGGGTATTCACATATATACCAAGATGTTCTGTTTTAAATTCTGGGATTTACATACATGAGAACCGCTTTCCTTTTCTGTGGGTTTAAAGTGATAAAGATCATGTATTTAAAGCAGTTTTTAAAACGTTATGATTATGAAATGAAACCCATTCCTTTTATTCTATATGGGTTTTTTTATGAAATTATTAATGATGATATATGTGGATCACATGATAATAAAGACATGTCAAGGGTGCGCCCTAATAGTGCTCCAATGCATTGGGTAAAGACTTAATCTTTAGAGATGACTGTTTTTTAACGACGCCTTGGTGAATAACCATGTTAATTTTTAATGACACATTGGGGATGGACCTTGGTGAAACAGAAATGATTTTCAATATTAAATATTGTAGCCACATCTTCATGTTATGAAAAACGTTATTTTTATTATTATATGCCTCATGATTTCTTTCTCATGCCTTAAAGTTCTTTTTCATGACATTGTTGATGTATCTCAAGTTCGCATGTTAAATGATTCCCCGTGTTTCCCTTATTGGGCCTTCTGCTCACCCTTTCTTTTGATGTATTTCCCCAGGTTATGATATGCAGTAATGAACCTAGGATGAACATAAGGATAGTTCTCTCATGTGTTTAAGAAGAATTTTTTATGTTTTTATGTTTTAAGTTCCTGGTTTCCAAGACACTAAACCTTAAAGATCCTTGGTTTAGTAAAATTTATTGAAATCCCATGTGATAAAAAGGCAGTATGATATAGTTGGTATCAAAGGATGTTTTAGTTATTTGTGGAAATTAGGATATGAAAACATTTGGAAGAACCCTGTATAAAAGTTTAAATATAGGAAACCTTCCTGGTATTTTGGAGAGTATTGAGTAAGGGGTTGCCGAGAAAATACATCATTGTCTGGATACGAGCAGGTAGAGGTGGCTTTGGCACAGATGTACAAAGGGGCAAAACCCGAAAACACCGCTTTGAGCTAGACTCGAATGGGAATTGGTACACGACAATGGGCCTTAATGTACTCTTGGTTACGACACTCTCGGGGGATATGCTTTGGTAAATTCATAAGCTAATTATGAACTATTATTCAAGGAACAAAGATAAAATAAAATTAAGATTCACATAAGAATATATTATCATGGATAACCTAGATTGGGACCTAGGGGATCACAAGTTAGGGTATACTTTTCTTCTACAAGTTTATCCTTCTATGATTCAAGTTTCCTTTTAATGATTTTTTGCTACGTATTTAAGACCCTAACTGTACTTTCTTTCCATAGTTAATAGTGGGAAATGGGAGAACATGTCCCAACAACCAATGGGATAGGAAATGTGACGATTTCCATATTAATATGGCAGAGATGATTAGGGGATTAAAAGATGATTATTATTTTGGAAGACGTTCAATATTTTGGGAACCCTATTTGATCGAGGTAAATAGATTACTACATTATTTTCTTTGAGAAGTAAAGGTTGAATTATATTTTGAAGAATCAATGAATTTACGGTAAACATATGGTATTATAGAATACTTATAAAAATTATTGACCTATCTTGGTGAAAATATGTTTAGGTTAGTTACTTTTGTTATAAGATGTTAGGATTGGTTGATGTTGTTTTGAGATGAACGATAAAGTTTATCTTGGAAGACTATGTTATCAAATCCTTATTGTATTTGGGTTTCAATATTAGTTTGGGTTATTTTGAGGAATTTTAAGGACAGTTATTTATAGAATTGTCTATGATGAACTCTGGGTAGTACCGTGGAACATTGAATATTTAAAATTAGTTTCCCTTCCTATGGGATTCTGTCTTTTGGAAGAGTTGTTTTATCTTGCCCTTTCTATTTTTGGGATAAATGTTTAAAGATAGATAGTTTTTTGTGTGGAATATGTGATTCTATAGAAGATTATTCTTTTTATTTTGATGAGAACAAGTGTTTTTAAATGCTCATCGTTTGGATAAAAGATTCTTTTTGATAAAAACATATTAAAGGATTAAACTCTACTTGAATTTAGGTATATTTCCTTATGTTTTTATTCTATGTAGTAAATGAATTCCTCAAAACTATGAAAAGGAACATAAAACAAAAAAACATTGTCTGTTAATTTTTCCTACTAGGAAATCAAATACCGTTTGACCCATCATATGTTTGTGATTTTCTTGTTGTTAACTTTCTCCTAATCATGTTTTCTATCACTCTCCCTTAGAACGTGACCCTTTGTTTTTATCTCCATGTCCATGTTTTCCTACATGGAATCCTAGTATGGGTTAACTCGGGTGACCTTTTACTTCCCTTTCTTTCTTTTAAAGTAATAGTTTTACAGACTCCTTTTCTGGTGTGGGAGTTTCAATGAAATTTCAAAACCCAGTTTTAAAAATTTCGAGGATGCAATTTCTTAAGGGGGGAAGATTGTAACGACCTGAAATTTTGAATAAATATTATTTCCTGATTTTTTGTGTTATTATAATTTTTTTTATACTCAACAAAACTATTTCATTGGATAACATGAGTATAATTAAAATGAGACTGTTGGGTTTTGATTGTTATATGACCATTGGTCAATATGACCGCTGGAAACTAAACATTTCGATATTTGTCTCTAAATACAAGTGATCTCGGTTAATTAATATAGAAAGAAGATTTGATTCCCTCACCCAGTTGTCTTGGACCAATCAACTCCCATCTAATAGAACTTGGGAAGGAGGTAGAACCAATTGGCTTTTCTCTCGACCAAACCCAATCCGAACGTCATCATATGATGCTAGAACTGAATAGTCTTCGCGAGAAGTTCAAACTGATAGAAATTACTACTCGTGCGCTGTTGGCCGAGCCTCCCTTAGATTCTCTCACGTTACCACACCTTACACTTAGGTCCTATGTGGGTGTGATAAGGGGCTATGTAATAAGACCGTAACTGCCTTGTGTAATTATTTGTTTTAAATAAATTTTTTTATTTCTTCTTATGATGAAGTTTATGAATTTTCAAATGTCCGGATAAATATAGTATGCATATTTTTGGTGAATTTTAGAGAAAGGATATTTAAAAAAAATATTTATGTATAACTTAAATAATTAAAAATTTGTAATTATTTTCCAAAAATGGTCTTCTACAATTATGTTCAATACGAAATTTTGAGTCTAATAAGATCAACATAATTTTTGATGAATAGTAAATTATGCATAGTGATTTTATGCTTAGGATTAGTAATGTGACCAAATGGATTAGTAATATCACTTAAATAAATCATTAATATAATCTAGGAACCTTGATTAAGTATTGTGATTCAATAAAATGGTTAAATAACGGTTTCATAAATTATTATTCAAGTATTAGTTTTTTCAGGTGAGTAGTTCTTTTAATTAAAAATTTAATTAAAAATTTAATTAAAAATATTAAGTAAATTATTTTTATAAAATGGATTTCATTTTTGAACTCAGAGAATCGATATTATGTTAAGTTAATTTTTGGGGATTTTTCTGAAAAAAAATGATTTTTTGGTGAATAGTGTATTTATTTAAAAATTAAATTAAAAATATTTAGAAAATTATTTTTATAAAATGGAGTTCATTTTTGAAATCAGAGAATCGATATTTGGTTAAGGTATAATTTTGGGATTTTTCTGAGAAAGTTGAATTTTTGATGAATAGTGAAAATACAGTTTTTAAGTTACATGTGTTTAATGACATCATTAAATGATGTATTAAGTATGTAATCAATATGGTCAACTTATGAATAGTAAGATAAGGTATGATGTGTCCCGAGTGGCCAATACCATGGGCAAATACCATGGGAAAACCCATGGTTTTCCCAAAACCACTAATGAGGTGTCCCTTGGCCATTAATGCCTTGTCCCCTCACTTTCCCTATAAATACCAAGCCATCCTCTCATCCATTCGACTCCGAACTCTCCCCCAATGAAGATCTAGTCTCATTACCTCCAAATTAGTCCTTCAAAGGTGCCCCCAAGCCCTCAAGGTCACAACCTTTGAGTTTTAAGAGTTACATTTTAAGGTAAGGGATCATACCTCCCTCTTTCTTTTAATGTAATCTCTTTTATGTCATTTCTTTTATGCTCCATGATCTTATGTTGGAGGATGTTCTTTTATATTCATCCAACTGTCTTTTTCATGTTCATATGATGAGATACCCTTTCTTTCTCTCATCATTTTATTTTTATAATGTTAAGTGGCGTCGTTAGGCTGCCGAATTTTTAAGGGATTCTTTCACCATTCTCAAGTTCTATTTTCATGTCAAGTAATTCAAGTTCCTTTTTATTTTTTTGGAGTATTATATCTATATCTATAATACTGATATTTTATGTTCATATGATGAGATACCCTACTTTATATCTTCAATTCAGTATTTTGATGTTTTATGTGGCAACGTTAGGCTGCCGAATTTTTAAGGGATTTGTTCACCTTTCTCATTTTTTAAAAATTATACTTTCATGTCAATTATTTCAAGTTCCTTTTTATTATGTTGGGGTATGATCTCTATATCTATCATACTGATCTTCTATCTTCATATTATTATAGACCATATTTTATCTCTTCACTTCATTTTGTTGAAATTTAAGTGACGTCGTTAGGATGCTAAATTTTCATTAGAGAAATCTTATTTTTTTCTTTCCTCCATGTTTTTCATTTCATATGGTATGTATTTCAAATCTCATTACCATGTTCTTATATCCATTATATTATGTCTCTCTACTTTTCTTTGGATCATTTATTAGTGGGTGACCTATGTCTCCTCTTTTTTCAATGTATTCTAAAACCCCAAAGCATAGTCGTTTTGCTGCAGAATTTCCATCTCAAATGTATCTCTATTTTTCTCAAATTATTTTATTTTTCTAAGTGAATAATCAAAGATATTCCTTCAAAAGGGGTATTAAAATATATACCAAAATTTTCTATTTTAAATTCTGGGATTTACATACATGAGACCCGATTTTGTTTTCCATGGGTTTAAAGTGATAAAGATCATGTATTTGAAGTAGTTTTTAAAACATTATGATTATGAAATGAAACCCATTCTTTTTATGCTATATGAGTTGTTTATGAAATGATTTATGATGATATATGTGGCTCACATGATAATAAAAACATGTCAAGGGTGCTCCCAGATAGCGCTCCAATGCATTGGGTAAAGACTTAATCTCTAGAGATGACTATTTTTTAACGATGCCTTGGTGAATAACCTTGGTTATTTTTAATGACACCTTGGGGATGGACCTTGGTGAAACAGAAATGATTGTCAATATTAAAATTTTTAGCCACATCTTCAATATATGAAAAACGTAATTTTTATTATGATATGACTCATTATTTATTTCTCATGCCTTAAAGTTCTTTTTCAGTACATTGTTGATGTATCTCAAGTTCGCAAGTAAAATGTTTCCCCTTGTTTCCCTTACTGGGCCTTCTGCTCACCCTTTCTTTTGATGTATGTTCCCAGGTTATGAGATGCTTTAATGAACCTAGGATGAACATAAGGATAATCCTTTCAAGTGTTTAAGAAGAATGTTTTATGTTTTCATGTTTTAAGTTCCTGGTTTCCAAGACACTAAACCTTAAAGATCCTCGGTTTTATAAAATGTATTGAAAGTTAATGTGATAAAAAGGCGGGATGATATAACATGTCAGGGGGAAGGAGCAGACTAGGGCACTTCCCTAAGTGCATTAATCCCAGATTATACTCCCCCCTGTGACAGTGATGCTGAGTCAGACCCGGAGGTGCTTAAGGTGCTCAGCTTTTCAAGTCGCAAGGCATGGAACAACATATGGAAAATTATATCTGATGTGCCTCTTGAAGAGCTGTCATTAAAGATTTCCTGATTGTCATCACAATTTGTCAGGCTAGGACTAGGTGGTTTTGGATATCAAGAGATCCATACCAGGGTGAAACATGTCATCTTAAGAAGGCAGCAGGAGCAGAAGTGCTGTGAAGATCTGACCAAGGTGAAGCTGTCAGTCAATATCAGCGAATTTGAGGCTGCAGTATCCCTAGCTGAGGCGGATTATGCTGGCAAGATGAAAGAGTTGAAGCATAAGATCAATGATAAATTCGTTCAAAAGATACACCTTCAGCAACAGTTAGATGTTGTTACTGGGGAACTTGACCAACTCAATAATTCACGGGAGGGAGCTCAGACGAATGGTATGAAAGCCATTAAAGATGCCAAGAAAGCACTCCATCAGGCTAAAAAGAGCGGGGTTGGTCAAGTGCATGAGCTTCAAGAGGCTGCAGATGAAGCTCGGGATGTTGTACATCACGTGAAGACTTATGTTGACAGCCTCCTGTAATTTCTTGGAAAAGACAATAAATTCTAATCTATGGATGTCCTTCTAATTCTTTTGTATCAAATGAAGAACTTTTTCACCTTTAATCATTTGTGCACCTATTTTCCTGATACCTGCTTTAGTTTTTACCTATGTCAAAGGGCCTAGTGAGCATAGTTTGTTTTTTACTACGATTAATATAAATAACCTTATAAACATTGAATCTCTTAATTGATCAATATAACCTAAATCATACAAAATGTATGTTTAGTGAGCTGTAACTTGACTTTTATTTAGAGTTCCTTTGTCTTTTTTGGGAATTTTAAAGTCATGCACGTCGGATATAAAAAGGCTATGTTTTAAGGTCGAAATATCTTTGACTGAAGGGATTAAAAATTGTCTCAATTCCTTGATAATTTGTTTGAAAACCTATTACCATATTCAAGTATGGAACGGAAAAGAAATGTGAACTATGACTTAAGAAATATTGAATCCGAGGAATGAAATGAAAAAGGACTAAAAGGAATTAGAAGAAGTAGTTCCCAAGAATGAAGTTACTATTTTTTAACAAACTCGTTAGGGGGTTGATTATGTAGGGGCACCTAAGGGAATTGGATGAATAGTCAAATAAATAGCATCATTTGGATGAGAGGTCCGTTGGGTAGACTACTTATGCAAGGCCGCCTAAGGGAACATGCTGCATAGTCAGGAAAAAGAACTCTCAGAAATTTACTTTCCTAGTGCTAAAAAGCCAGTGAAAGTTTATGGAGATTCAAATTTTCTGAAGTATAGAGTTTTCTGTATGGAAAGAGGTACTTGAATATGGAGAATATATTTCCAAACAAGATTATTGAAGAACCGGATGGATATCACTCCTACGAAGGTCTGGCCCAAACGTAGGGAATGAGAAAATATAAACCATAGACTTGAATATTTTCAGATCATGAAAAAGAGTATGGGACAAATATGTAAAGAATGGATATTTTTGCGGAACCCTACATATCATCGTTAAGACAAAGGAGGACAAAAAGAGGTTTTCTTCCAAATAATGAAGTTATCATTATTTAACAAACCCGTTAGGGGGTTGAATTCTGCAAGGCCGCCTAAGGGCATTGGATGCAAAGTCAAAATAATAGCATATTTTGGTTGACAGGTCCGTTATGTAAATTTGTTTATGGAAGGCCGCCTAAGGGAACATGCTGCATTACCAGACAAAACAATTCCAAGGTATTTCAAGCCATTTCTGATTAGAAGTTAAGATAAGGGTTATGAAGATCTGAAAATTTTTAAGGTTAGGATTATGATACATTAAGATGGGTATTGTCCAATGTATGCAGAGATACAGAGATCAATTCTAACCATAATCATGTTGTGGATGGGTTCTGAATTGAAAGGTTGGACTTCACTGCGTATCCCATAACGATGGGAATCAAGCCATACATAGTTCTTGAACTACAGTTTAACGTCTTGCCTGAAAAAAGGATTTGAGATCTTAGTTTAGGGTCATAGAGCTTGGACCATTATAAGAAATACACAGTGTGTGCTTACATGGGGACTTTTTAGCGAAGGGACTGAATGTGGAATTTGGGGTTAAGTCCAAAAGTCTTGGGGCTGGATTTGAGGGACACTCGAATGTTCCTACGTATCCCATAAGGATGGGAATCAAGCCCATGAAGTTCTAGAACTACCCTCTGTACAAATTTGGTTCGTACATGTGAAGGGTGAAAGGGGACATTAGTGCAATGATAGTTTAACCCAAGATAAAAGGTTCAGGGATTTCCATGTATGCATGTAGTCTTTGAAATGAAACTTGATTGAAAATAAATATAAATAATGATTCCCTCTCAGGTGAGGGAATCAATGAATGTTAAGTTTTTTGTCATACTGGACAAAATGTGTTGTACAGAATAATGTCGTATAGTAAGGAAAAAAGTGAATCAATGTAATGATATTGATTCTAGGGGCGGTTTCATGAATCAACATCATATGAGATGGAGGTGAACTGATGTGAAGAGATTATTTTTGGGCTTGAACCTCAGGAGGTAGCCTACGTACCATGACTAGAAGGAAAGGATCGAAGTCCGCATAGATCAATTACATAATGAATTAGTAATCAAGTTGTTCATGGGGACAACGACCTAAAAAATAGGGTTGGATACACATGGTTTGTAGCCTAGAGAGAGTGTTATGGTTGAAGTTTTATCTAAGATCATGTGAGTCATACTCGGTGTGAGAAAAGAGAGGTATCAACAACCCTAACGATGCACAATTTAATGTCATGTATGAAATATGAAGGGACTATGTAGTGTTAAATTCTTGCAGCTAGGTTTATTGGTGCTGCATAGTTTAGTGTCATGTAGCAGGGACAAAATACAGTTTAACATCATGTAGGATGTATTAATGGATTTCTGTACAGTTTAGTGTCATGTAGTTAGGAAGATGGTGACAATACAGTTTAATGTCATGTTTGGACCAAAGGGGGACTGTACAGTTTAATTTCATGCAGTGAGGACAAAAAGAAGACACAATTTAACATCTTGTTGGATGTATTAGGGACTATTTCACCATTTAACGTCATGTTGGATGAAAGTGTGAATAGTTTAAGGTCATATACATGGACCACTGCTGTATAGTTTAACGTCATATAGCAAGGATGATGAAGGGGACACAGTTTAACATCTTTCTGGACATGATGAATATGAAAATAGTTTAATGTCGTATGCATGGACCCTGGATGGTGTAGTTTTAATGCCATGAAAGATGGTGGTGCAGTTTAAGGTCATACTGGACCATGGATGGTGTAGTTTTAATGTCATGCAGGATGGTGGTCTAGTTTAAGGTCATACTGGACCTTGGATGGTGTAGTTTTAATGTCATGCAGGATGGTGGTGCAGTTTAAGGTCATACTGAACCATGGATGGTGCAGTTTTAATGTCATACAAGATGGTGGTGCAGTTTAAGGTCATACTGGACTGTGGATAGTGTAGTTTTAATGTCATGAAGGATGGTGGTGCATTTTAAGGTCATACTGGACCGTGGATGATATATGTTGTGTTTATACAAAATACTTCTTCAGAAATATGGCATTGGTTGGAGTAGTGATGATTTCTCCATCCATTGAGATTAATGAATAATCTCCATTTGAGTAGACCTTATGTATTGAATAAGTTCCTTCCCACTTAGTTTCAAGCATGGGGGGTTTCTTTCCTGGTATCATTGGAGTTCTAAGAACCAATACCAATTCTCCCTGAATGAATGAACGAAGACGAAATTTTTTGTTGAGATCTTCTGCAATTCGATTATGGTAGACTTCCAAGTGGTTTAGGGTGCACAATCGTTTCTCATCTAATCATTCCAATTCATCTAATCACTTTTGAGATTGTTCATCTGTAGATGACTGATCACAAATAGCTACTCTGAGCGAGGGTAGTTGAGCTTCAATAGGTAAGAATTCTTCTGTTCAATATACTAGTTAATATGGAGTTAACCACATTGCAGTGCAGGTGGTGGTCCGATAAGCCCATAAAGCATGAAAGAGTTTATCAGGCCATGACCTCTTGTCTATATCCACCATCTTTTGCAGTATGTGTGAAAGTGTCTTGTTAAAGGCTTCTATCTGACCATTAGCAGCTGCATGATACCGAGATGAATGATTGGATTTGATGTTGTATTCTTGATAAAAAAAATTCACCTCGGATGAACAGAAGTTGGTTCCATTTTCCGTTAATATGGTATGAGGGATAGCAAATTTGGTAATGATTTTAGACTTGATGATGCTAACAATGATTTTAGAACTAACTTATTTGCGAGGTATTGCCTCTGCCCATTTAGAAAAGAAGTCAGTAGCAGTTAGAATATATTTAAACTGCTTGGCCGTAGCTGAAGGGTAAGGTCCCACCACATCCATTCCCCATGTGGAAAATCGTCATGAGTATTTAGCTGTATGAAGAAACTCTAGAGGTTAATGAATGAAGATGGCATTTACTTGGCATTAATGACACTTATTTGTGAAATCAACACAATCTTGTATCATTAAAGGCCAAAAGTATCCAAGCCTTCGAATTTGATTCGACAGTCTATGTCCAGAATGGTGGGAACCACAGAATCCTGCATGAACTTCTATCGTGAAGGCTATTTTCTATTCACCATCAATGCATTTGAAGGGAAATCCATCAAAAACATTCTTGTAGGGAATTTTCTCTAGGTGATCTGGCCATTCATAACGAGTAAAGTTGACCACACATCGCCAGATTTGTTCTTTCCCGGCTCTATCAGGTGGAAGTGTTCCATTTTGAAGGTACTTCCTGATATCTGTCATCCATCCTATAGTATGACCATTTGGTTCAGGAATGGGACTAATTTCATTGATCACCTCTGTTCTGGTTCGAGCATAAGGTGGAATTTTACAATTATGGGAAATGCTGATGGTTGTTTTGTCCCGACATAGATCTGACAAAGCCGTGGCTATATTAGCCAGTGCATAAGCTTGAGCATTTTGTGATCACGAGACATAAGAAAATGACGGTTCTGTAGGAAATTCTGTCATTAACTCTTTGACATTATCATACAAAGGGATCAATTCTTCTTTTCTGATTACATAATACCTGTTGACTTGTTTGATTACTAGGTCAGAATCACCTTTCGCATTTAAGTGATTCACTTGTGCCTGAAGTTCCAACTCCAAGCCTATGATGAGAGCTTGGTATTATGCCTCATTATTGGTACCACCTTCCCATAATAAGAAGGAATAGGGTACCACTGCCTTTTCTGGGGAAATAAGAACAACTCCTAACCAAACTTTGTTGAATTTAGGATTTTCCATTTTCCTCCATGTTGGACATCTGGAATCACCATCAAATTACATTTCCCATGCCTGAGAAATATCTTGAATAGAGAAGACATCCTCATCATGGAGTTCAATATCTGAAGATGTATCATCTATTAAAGGATGTTCAGCATGGAAATCTGCTATAGCTTGTCCCTTTATTGCCTTTTGAGACACATACTGAATGTCGAATTGCTGCAAAATAACTACCCACCTTTCCAGACATCCTGTAAGCATTGGACGACTAAGGATAAATTTGAGTGGGTTATTATGAGATACCAATTGGACCTCGTGATGTTGCAGGTAGTGTATCAACTTCTGAACTACAAATATTAATGCCAAGCATCACTTCTCAATATTTTAATATCGGGTTTCTTCTTCAATCATAGTCCGACTGAGATAGTAGAGGCTATTTTCATTCACAGCATCATTATTCTGAGCAGGAAAGGCACCCAATAATCACTCTAAGGCTGTCACATAGAGGATAAGTGGCCTTCCTTCAATAGGTGGAATATGTACCGGTGGACTCAAGAGGTATTCCTTGATAATATAGAATGATTCTTGACATTCTTCAGTCCACTGGTAAGTGAATCCCTTCTTCATCAATTTGGTGAAGGGTAAACTTTTTCCTGCCAAATTGGCAATGAAACACCAAATATAGGATAAGTGTCATTTAAGTCCTCTCAATTCTTTCAAATTTCGAGGAGGTGACATACCAAGGATTGAATTTTTCTTCTCAGGATTGAATTCAATACCACTATGGCATACAAAAAATCCGAGAAATGTTCATGAGGTTACCCCAAAAGCACATTTTAAGGGGTTCATATTCAAATTATGTTGTCAAAGCTTGCGGAATATGACTTCCAAATCAGCCAAGTGATTAGAACGTTGTTTGGATTTGGCCACCATATCATCCACATAACATTCAACAATCTTCCCTAAAAAGGGTTTGAAAATATGATGCATGTCACACTAATATGTTGCGCCTGCATTCTTTAAGCCAAAGGGCATTACCCGATAGAAAAACACACCTTGAGAGGATCTGAAGGCTTTGGATTCCACATCTCCTGGAGCCATTTGGATTTTATTATATATGGAATATCTATCCATGAAGGAAAGTGCTTCATATTCAGCTATTGCGTCTATTAAGTGTTCTATAATCGGAACTGGAAAATCATCCTTAGGACAATGCCGATTAAGATATTTGAAATCGATGAAAACTCTAATTTGTCCATTCTTCTTCTTCACAGGGACAATATTATCCAACCACTACGGATATTGAACTTCTCTGAACAATTTTGCTTTGATAAGCTTATCCACATTAGCTTCAATTTTGGAATCATAAGTTTGGTGTGTTCTTCTTGCGGGTTGCTTAAATCCTCGATATTCTTCTGGTAAACCCAAACAATGGGTAGCAACATCAGGATCAAGCCCGAGCATCTCTGTATAGTTTCAAGAAAATATGTCTTGATTTTTCTTTAAAAAGGAAATATACATCTCTTGTTCTTCAAAAGTCATGGCCACACTGATTAAAGTGGGGCATGGATCTTCTTTTGTACCCATATTTATTTCTCTGAGTTCATCCACGGTGGTAGAGATACCCTCTTCAAATGTTGGAGGAGCATCTCTGAGATCTTCCTCTTCTTCTTCAACATGTTTTATTTCTTCCATTTCTACTTGCATAGTAGATGATGAAGCAGAAAATCCATGATCAGAAGAGATGTTAAAACATGAACATTTTGAAGAAGAGGCTTCCATTTCTGACCCGATTGATGATGAATGGTCTTTCTTGGGTAATAAAGTTGATATGATGGATTAAGAATCAACATCATCGTTCACCTCTGGTATTACTACCACTTCTTCTGGCCTTGCTGGAAAGGTATAGACTTGCGGGATTTCAGCAGATGAAATAAAGACGTCACCATTTGGACTTTCATCACTGCTTGGTGGATCACCAATTTCTATCATGTTGTCTGGCTCAATTACCATAATTGAAATTATGGATCTTTCCATAAGAGTATTTTGATTTGGGTTTATCTTGTCAATTTGACTGATAGGAAACACATAATCTGTCCTCACATGTGAAAATGGATTTACTGGAATTTTCTCCAAACCATATGGAGAATTAACTTTGGTAATCTCCCTTGTTGTGGATTTCTCCTTTCCCTTCATGTGATAGAATTCCACCTCAATATATTGAGACTCACATGTCTTTAATGGGGACTTATCACCATACAATGTTCCAACATGACCATCGAAACGATATTTGAGACATTGATGGTATGATGAAGGGATAGCTGCATGTTGATGTAGCCAGGGTCTTCCAAGCAAGATGTTGAAGGCTGATTCTTGATCAACAACCATGAAATCTGAATTGGATACAAGATCTCCAAACTGAGTTCTGAGTTTAATCTCGCCCAGTGGTTTTTGTTCATTTTTATCATATCCTTGTAAAATCATAATAGAAGGAGATACATTAGATTCCTTGATGCCCAATCGATGAATTGTATGAATGGGGATGAGGTTGACTCCTGAAACATTATCAATGAAATCCCTTCGGATGTCCACACCATTGACCTTTCTAGATAAGTACAAAGGAATAATATTCCCATGCACGACATCATCTTCATCTTCATCTGTGAATGATATCACTGCATGGAATTCTGTAGGATTAGTTTCTATGTGGTAGACTCTAGCTGCAGCAATTTCAGTTTCAAACTCCTAGGGACATGACATAGCCTCAATGAGTGCCTCCCAAAGATCCTTTGATAAATTCATGCCATCCAAAATTGATAACATGGCTGGTACTTGGGATAGGTGTTTCAATACATCATTCTTTTGATCCAGAGGTTTGCGTTTCCCAACAAGAACATGTGGTTTAGCAGGTGCCATAGAAGTTGATGCTTTGGAAGTTGATACATCTTGTGTTAGGATATGAGTTGGAAATATTCTTGGCTTTTGAATATTAGGTTGATTAGATCCATTTACCTAATGAGAGGAAAAAGGTGGAACCTCGAACTGATCCTCCAGAATAACTATTCCAGGACTGAATCTGTTATTGGTGGAAGAACTTGATTGTTCTTGTGGAGTCCGCTGAAGGGCTCTGCCATGAGTTTCTGCTGCATACATAGTTCTAGGAGGGGTAGAATTGGAATAGTGGCTTCTGGGATATCCACGTCTTCCTCTATATCCCTGACCTCTGGAACTCCCTTTGATTCCTCTGTTTGATACAGGGAATCCAGGTTCATCGAGATTGAAACTATGACTGGTATAAGGATATGTTAAGTGGATCATATTAACAGAACTGAAGATCATATCTTCATATGATGAAGACTCTGCCTTACTAGCCAATTTAGGCTATTTCGTTTGGTGGGATGGTGCTCGTGTCTTCGATGTAGATGGCATGAAATCTTCCAGAGTTAACAACAACTTAGTCTTTGACACAATTTCATATTCCTCTGATTGCTTTTCTTTCATCAAACTACGCCGCCCTTTTGAGGAATTTCCCACTGATGAGGATTTTTTTACGGTATCCATAGCATAAAAAACAATTAGATTCTTCAATTGTGTTCACAAAATGGCATGAGTTTGGCTGATCGTTCTTCTGACCATCCAATCATCATATTTCTGTGCATTTTTTCTTTTGACTTCTTGCCATTCGCCTTCTTCCTCTGTAACTGTAGCAGTAACACATGCCACTTGGGCTGAAGAGCCTTTTAGTTTGACTTGTCCTGAGTTGACCATATTTTTGAAGAGGTCTTTGAAGATAAAACACTCTTGGATGGGATTCCCCAACATTTGATGAAAGAATCAATAATTGGGACGGTCTTCATTTTCTTCCTTGTAGGGCCTTTTGGGCCTTGGCGACTGAACCAAATTATTTTCCAGAGCTGAAATGATGTAACCAGATACATGTTCATTTCGGAAAGAATAAAATTTTCTCTTCAACTCATAAAACTTTTTACATCTTTCATCTCTTTGATCATCTTGACGAAATGGCCTCAGTTACTGACGCTCAGGAGCTGGAGCCCTTCGGGAATATGAAGGTTTTGAAGTAAAAGTAGGTACATGTGATTGCTTAAGCATAAATGTAGCAGTCTCTGCTATACCCATTCTTCTTCTTATAACTGATGGAATTACATTAGATTTAGATTTAGTCTGTATAAGGGAATTTTCAATCTGGTGAGAGATTGAAGTACGGTCTCGAAACCCTCCTGTGTGTTTTACTGGGATCAACGGCGTGCGTAATTTGTCACACAGATTTTCCACACAGATTGGCAACAATTATTATTGAGGGAGTGCTAAGAATAGGTAATATGTTAATCCCTTCCAATGAGCAATGAAATCTGAAACCCTTTCATTATCCCTATTCTTATAGTTTGTAAGATCAAAATATGTTGTCTTTGGCAAAGTTGAACTGAACTAAAAAAGGAATTGTTGACAGAGATCTTCCCATCTGGTAATTGACCCGGATTCCAAGCTTGTATACCAAACAAAAGCTAGTCCTTGCAAGGTTTGCACGACGCATCTGAGTTTCACTACTTCTTGCAGTTATGGAGTTCCCATCATAAGATCACATCAAGACACGTAATGTGTCAAATGATGTTCAGGATCACCTGATCCATTGAAAATAGTGAATACAGGGTTCCCAAAACATGATGGGGGAGGGATTGAATCCACCCATTCAGGGTAAGCTTTCTTTTCTGGTTGAACCTACACACGCTTCCCTTCCATAGTCTCTAACCGAGCTTTCAATGAATCAATGGTAGTTATTATCCTTTTAGAAACATCTGGTTGAACTTAGACTTGGGCAGGTGCAATGACTGGAGCATGGACATGTATGACAGCTCGTACTGAAACCGATGGCAGCACTGCCGATTGTTGTTGCACTTGACCCATAAGATTAGACCTGTGAGGGTGTACTGATAAAGGAGGATATTCTTGATCCATCTCAGTAGCTACAAGAAACTCCTTTAACTAACTGACTCCAGCATGCTTTGGAGGAAAACTACCCTGAAGTAGTTTTGCGTTCATCCTCCTTAATTCCTTCATTTCTTCCTCTTGTTGTGTAAATCTTTTCTCTAATGAGACCGATTGGCCTTCTGCAGAGGAAGGATATGTAACTTGATTCTTCCCCTTCCCCTTGTTGGATCCCTTTCAGAGAGGGGTAAGTGGGTTATTTTAAGGAACACCCAAATTCTGGGTAAACCTGTGATTTCGTGTATGCACACCTTCTTCATTTGTATCTGTTCGTGCAACATGTTGAGAAGAAAACTCTTCATCTGAGTTCCCTTAGTGAGCCTCATCTGGTGGATCAGTAACAACAACACTGATGACATTGATGGATGCATAACACATTACATCTTTTCTGTTGGGACCAAGTTGAATGGAGAAGAAAGTTTGAAGAGTTAGCCTTTGCAGAGTGTTGTATTTTGTTGTCAAAGAAGATAAATCAATTCACTTTGTAAAAGGATCATATTTCAGATGATTGTTGAGCTGATCCTAAGTTCAAATAACATGTGTCAATGGTGACACATTGTTTACAACAATGAAGAATGGAGAAGTATCATCCATCTGAGGATGATTGAAGAAGAATGAGGATTTGAAGAAGACCATGAAATTCTTCATGATAGAAATCCATTCAAGCAATTACTTGAAGAATAAAATCATATGATTTTCATGAAGTGTAGAATGATGGCGGAAGAAGAAGAGAGAATGTAGAAGGGCTTGGAATTATGAGGTAGCCATGCATTTCGCAATATATCTAAATCAGACGATGCATTGCTGGTATGTATTTCAAACATATCACGAGTTAGGATAACTTGTGATGCAAGCCTTATGAAGGAATGGGGGTGAAATGATGATGCCAGTCATATAAAGTTTTTATTGGAAGGAATGATGCTGCTGGGAGATAGGGAAGTTTCAGTTCCCATTGCAACTCTGACGATGCTAAAGCTGATATATCAAAGGATAAATATCATGATAGTGGGATTCGTGATAAGAGCAGAAGAATGATTATGGGAAGTAGTAAAGAGATAAAATGAGAAAGAAATAGACAATCTGGGGATGGCAGAAAAGCACAGTTTAAGGTGGCGCTGTTTTCCAATGATTGCCAAATTTTAGGGCCCGAAAATCAATAGATGAAGAATTGTTCTTGGCAATGGATGTTTCATGAAAGATTGAAGATGGATTATATTTTCACGTGCAAGGAGTTATTCAAGGTCAGAACATTGAAAAATGACAAAGGAATGGAGTGCGCGGAAATTTATGCATGTTGCGCGCAAAAATAAAGTGGTGCGCGCAATATATGCGGGCTGCGCGAAATAGCAGCGGGTTGCGCAAAAAATTGGATCATTGCGCGAAATATTTGCGGGATGCGCGTAATATCAGCGGGCTTTATGAAAAATGAAGTTTGCGTGAAATAGAGGAATGAAGTTTTCGCACAAAATGTGGTTCGAGATCAGAAGCTCGAAAATTTGCAAAGGCATAAAATGCGCGAAATATTGGAGCAGTGCGTGAAATATGATGTTGCAGGAAAGATTGGGTTTGCGCGCAATATGGAACGCGGTGCGGAATTTTGCGCGCAATTGGTGTTTCATGCTTATAAGGATGAAAAATGAAAAAGGCATAAGGTGCGCGAAATATTGAAGCATGGCGTGAAATATGAAGTTGCATAAAAGAGTTTTTACGCACATGGAAGAGGTTTTACACGCGGATTAGTGTTTTTCGCGCGGGGTCAAAAATGCCTATAAATATGAGGCTAACCCTTGTCAATTGTTAATGCTCGACACTTAGAAGAAATCCCGAGCTCTGGTGTGCGTAAATTATACGCTAAGTGAGTTGCACGAAAAAGAAGAAGTTTTCATGAAAAGAGGATAGCTGCGTGAAAAATTGAGAAGTTGCGCGAAAAGAGAAAAAGTTGCACGCAAAAGGAAAGTTGCACGAATATGTTTTTTCACGCCAAGAGGGGTTTTTACGCGCAAGTCATTTGAATTGCACGCAAGGCACCCTAAAGGCTGCATGAAATATTTGGGGTCTTCGCACGTATTATGTAGTGCATAAGGGAGATCTTACCGGCTTCTAGGTAAGAAAGTGAAGATTTGTACTTTAGAGAATACAACAGTTCAGTTGTAAAGAATCACTGAAACATTGTGTTAACCTATTTGTGCTAAGAGGTATCACACACACTACTGGATTGTTTTCAATGTGTTGCACGAGTGTAAGGGTATATCCTACTCGTTTTATTCCACATCAAAGGATTGTTTTCTAGTGGATTGTGTGGTACTGGATTGTTTCCGTACCATACTGAGGACGTAGCTACTCTTGATGAGTACTAAACCTTGTAAATCTTGTGTTCCTGTGGTTGTGTGTGTTCAGCAGGGAAGAAACTCTTTAACAGGAGGCGAATATTGTTTCAAAAAGGGGAAACATAAAAAGAAAAAGATATCACTGATTCACCCCCTCCCCCTCTCAGTGATACTTGGATCCTAAATGGGAACTTCAATTGGTATCAGAGGGAGGTTCCCTTCGTTTATTCTTTGCTGAAGTTGTAATGGATAATCTGAATTGCGTGAATAGTAAGGGGATTCCGATATTTGATGGGAAGAATTATCATATCTGGAAAGATAGAATGATTCCTTATCTTTTGTCTCTTGGATATGAAGTTATTGAAACTACAACAGATGGATTTCCTTCTATTGAAGATAAGGTTCCTCTTACTCCTGTCGATAAGAAGAATCTTGATAATGATTGAAGAGCTAAAAATGCATTACTCTCATCTCTTTCTGAGAGTGAATTTTTAAGAGTGAAAGGTGTTGCTACAACCAAAGGAATCTGGGACAAACTGAAGAACATCTATGAAGGAAATACAAAAGTGAAGAAGGATAAACTACAAATCTGGAGACTGAAGTATGAAGACATGAAAATGGGAGAATCTGAATCTATTGGGGACTTCTTTACTAGGGTTAATGGCATTTTCAGTACAATCAGATGTCTTGGTGATAAATTATAAGATGCTACAGTTGTTGAAAATATCCAGAGAATTCTGCCTGACAAATTTGATGCTAAAGTTTCATCACTAGAAGACAGGGACCCGAAAACATTATCTCTTGATGATTTTCATAGTACTCTCATCACTTATGAGATGATAAGAGAGAAGACCATGAAGAGCAATGAAAAAACCGATAGAGAAATGTCTTTCAAGGAAGAAAAGAAAGGGAAGTTGAATAAAACTCTTATTAATGAAGAAGCTGGTGAATCCGACTCTGAAAATGAGGTATCTCAAAATTTTGATGAAATTATATCCTTGTTTTCTAAAAATGATAAAAGAGGCACATTGAAATACAAAGGGAAACTCCCTTTGAAATGTTTTGAATGTGGAGCAGTTGGCCAAATTGCGGCTAGTTTCCCTCAAAAAGGGAAAGATGATGTCAGTGATGAAGAAGACAGAGGACCAAGAAGTTCATGGAAGAAACATGGTTGAAAAGATAAATATTCTGGTAGAGGTCTGAAAAAAAGTTCTTTAAATCAAAAAGAAGAAGCTTTTTGTCAAAAGATGAAGAAGTTGATGATAGTGAGACTGAATCAGAAAAATATGCTACTGAAAAAACTAGATAGAGTACCTTTTTTGCAACAGTGAATAATGATGATTATGAGATTAGTAGTACTGAAGAAGAAGAGACTCAACAAGAACAGTATCTGAAAGAAGAGCTGAAGGAATGTTTGAGGAAGATCACAAAGCTTGAGAAAGAAAACAAGAAGTTGATAAATAAAAATTCCACAGTAAACAATCAAGAAGGTTTTACTAATGAGAAAATCAAGATGGAAAAGGAGATTGATGATCTGAAAAATTCTCTTGAGAATACAAAGAATCATAATGATCATCTTGAAGTGAAGCTGAAGGCAAAAGAAGAAGAGTTGGAACTTGTCCAACAAAAACTGCATAAAGCTAAAGAAATGAATATCTGTTCCAAAAATTATATCTCAAAAGGTGGCGAATGTTCCAGTAAGAATGAACCAAACAAGGATCTAAAAAAGTTACCTTCAAAGGTTGAAATGAAAGACAAAACTAGTTCTGATAAGAACAAGGCTTTAAAGTCATAGTATGTGGTCAAAATCAGCAATGTAGAAAAATCATAAGTGCATAAAAATCCTGAGTCAAGAAAAACTTTTAATACTTCTAGTACTGAAGAATCTGAGCAGAAGAAGGGAGTTACAAATGAAAACATGATGGTTCTTGAGAAGTGTGTTCACAACTCTAGTTAGTATAAATGTTTCAGAGGTAAATATTCTTTCTATGGTTACTACTGGTATTGTGGTGGACTCGGACACATGGCAAGTATGTGTTGGTTCAACCAACAACATTACAACTATTCCAAAAGTTCTGAAATACATGGATTAAGGGGGAGTCAACCCTTTCAAAATAGAAGGTCTCCACATAAGTTTCAGAATATATCTGAGAAGACTAGTGTGAATGTTGAGAATAGATTCCAACCACTGGAAACTTATTGTGAAAGATGTGATCAACCTAGACATCTTTTTAAGGGCTGCCTTAGTGTGTTACCAGAGAAAAAAAAGTTTGTTAATAATGCTCAGAAGACAATGTTTTTAAAATCCAAAAGGGATAAGTCTGATAAGACTGAAAAGATAGAATACATGGTTCTCTGGCCAGAACAAATTTATTTGTCTAGGAAATTGGAAGAAGCACAACAGAAAGTGAATGAAAAGGAAGAACAAAAAGCACTTCTTGTTGAAACTGCTTTGAAAGCTACAAAAGGAGAACGTCCATGGATTCATGACAGTGGATGTTCGTCTCATATGACAGGATACTTAAAGCTGCTGAAGAATGATAATGACTTTAAATAAGGAACTGTGACATTTGGAAATGATGAATCTCTAAGGATCAAAGGTGTTGGATCGACCATCATTGGAAAAGAAAAGATGAAATCCAGAAAAACAGTATATTTTGATGGGTTGAAACATAACCGGATTAGTGTGTCACAACTCTGTGATGAGGGCAACAAAGTAATCTTTAGAAAAGATGGATTTGTTGTGAAAAGTGAAAATGATGGAAACATAGTTACAAGGGGCCAACATACAAGAAGGAATTTATTCCATGTTGGGGATGTGCAGAAATCCTGTTACATGAGTGTGGTGGATGAAAATAAATTATGGCATAAAAAGATGGGGCACATGTGTTAGAGAAATATGTGACAGTTATCAAAGCGAGAAAGTGTTCGGGATATGCCTGATTTATCAAGAGAAAGAGATTGGTGATGCACTATTTGTGAGAATAGGAAGATTGCTAATTCTATGCACAATAGAGTTGAAATTCACTCAAAAAGACCCTTAGAACTCATACACTCAGATATATGTGGACCAATGAGCAAGAAATATTCAAATGGAGATAAGTACTTCATTACTTTCATTGATGACTTTACTCGCATTACTTGTGTTATGTACATGAGACATAAGTCAGATGCTTTAACAATTTTTAAGAGTTTCAGAAGGAAAGAAGAGAAAGAATGTGAGTATTCAATGAAGATGTTGAGAACTGATAATGGTGGTTAGTATAAGAATGAAGAGTTTGAAAGTTATCTTGAGAAACATGGAATTCGACATGAGTTCAGTTCACCATACAAACCTCAACAAAATGGGGTGGCTGAAAGAAAGAATCAAAGTCTGGTGGAAATGGGGAGAACTATGTTACTTGAACATAGTCTCTCTCATTATTATTAGAGGTAAGCCATGAGCACTGCTGTGTATATTCAGAACCAATGTTTCTATAGGCCAAACTCAGATATGACTACATATGAAATGTTCTATGGAAAAACTCCAAGTCTGAAACATTTGAGAGTTTTTGGGAGTCCATGTGTTATAAAAAAGAAAAGTGGAAATCTGGGGAAATTTGAGCAAAGAGGAGATGACAGAATTTTTCTTGTCTATTCTCCAGAAGGAAGAGGATATAGATGCCTCAACAAAGAAACATGAAGCATTATTGATTCTTTGGATGTAAAAGTTGTTTAAAATGATGAGAAACAAAAGCAGTCATATGTTGATATAGAACTCGAGCGGGATAGACAAGGTTTTGTTTACAATTCTGATAATGTTGCAGACTTTGTTCATCCTAATCATGAAGAGGAATCTGAATCAGAAATATCAAGTGATGAGGATGAAGTTCAAACAACTCATCCTAGGTTTAGGAAACAATTGGAGTCTCAGAACATTATTGCGGATAAAAATCAGAGAGTTCAAACAAGAATAACAACGAATGCTATATCACATACTTCTCTTTATTCTAAAGTTGGACTGAATGATGTAAATGAAGCATTTGAGCATCCATAATGAGTTCATTCTATGAACGAAGATCTTGATCAGATAGAGAATAACAATACAAGGGAACTTGTACCAAAGCTGGATAACAAGAACAGTATTAGTACAAAGTGGGTTTTCTGAAACAAGCTGAATGAAGAAGGTGAAGTAATAAGAATCAAGGCAAGACTGGTATGCAAAGGGTATTCACAAATTGAAGTCATTGACTTTGATGAAACCTTTTCCCCAGTAGCTCGATTAGAAACAATCAGAATATTTCTTTCCATTGCTGCACAATGAGGTTACAAAATCATTCAAATGGATGTGAAATTTGCATTCTTTAATGGTGATCTTGACGAGGATGTTTACATTGATCAACCTTGTGGATTTGTTATTGGGAAGAATGAAAACTATGTGTATAGGTTGAAGAAGGCTCTATATGGGTTAAAACAGGCTCCAACGGCATGGTATTCTAAATTGGATACTTGCACGAAGAAAATGAATTTTAAAAAGGGTAGAGTTGATATTAATCTTTATATCAAGGAGTGTCTGGAGTTTTCACTAATCGTTATTGTTTATGTTGATGACATCATCTTTGTTGGAAATGATAAAAGATCATGTGATAGATTTTCTGAGGAGATGAAGAAGTTATTTGAGATGTCCATGCTGGGTGAAATGAAATACTTTCTTGGGTTACAAATCTTACAGAAAAGGAATCATATCATTCTGTCTCAAAAAAATATGCTAAGGAACTTCTGAAGAAGTTTGGCATAGAAAATTCGAAACCAGTTTCCACACCGATTTCAGTGGGAAACAAGTTGTCTAAAGATGGAGAAGGCAAGGAAGTTGATCAGAAAGAGTTTCGAAAACTGATTGGAAGTCTGCTATATTTGACTGCCTCAAGACCTGACATCGTCTATGCTGTTACTTTATGTGCAAGATTTCAGAGTGCTCTTAAAGAATCACATTTGATTTCTGGAAAAATAATTCTCAGATATGTCAAAGGCACAACAAATTTTGGAATCCGGTATGATGGCTCTGAAAATATTGATCTATTTGGGTATTCTGATGCTGATTGGGCAGGAAATGTTGATGATCGAAGATCCACATCTTGTGGAGTATTCTTTCTGGGGAAAATCTGTGTTAGTTGGCATACCAAGAAACAAAATTCAGTAACTCTTAGCACAGCTGAAGCTGAGTATGTTGCTGCTACTCAAGCTACAACTCAACTAATGTGGATGAAGACTCAGTTAGAAGATCTACTTGTTGATGTAACGCTACCATTTCTCTTGGGTTGTGATAATCAGAGTGAAATCAATATTACAACAAATCAAGTACAACATTCTCGTTCAAAACACATTGATATAAAGTACCACTTCATCAAAGAGCAGGTTGAAAAGAATGAACTGAGGCTGGAGTATGTTCCTACATCTTAACAGATTGCTGATATATTTACAAAACCGTTACCGAAGGAACCATTTGCAAAATTGAGGTTGAACATGGGTGTACAACCTCCTTCTCATCAAGGTTAAGGTACGTGTTTCTGTCCCCTCTCTCATCTTACCTTTGGATAGTGTTGTCAAGGGGGAGAATTGTTTCACAAATCTATCCATAAGGAAGAATGTATTAAGGGGGAGTTGTGGGTAAGCTGTGAATTCATCATGTATGTGTGTGAACTATTCTAACTGTTTGTTGGAGTGGTTGTAGGAAACAAAGTTGTTTTACAGGAAAGTTTAAGAAGTGAAGAATGATGAAGTAGAAGGTTGAAAGATGTTCTGAAGAAGGATGAGGAGGTACGTTCATGAGATTTCACAGTCACTGCTTTTGGATAGCATGGTTTTGGCTGTCAATAATTCTTGTTTCCTGCAATGAGTTAGCTCTCGTAGGTTTAGAATTGTTGATAAGTAATCCATTGCAAACAGTTTCAAAGTTCAGTGATTTATGAATCTTAGTTGACAACAAAATCCAAAGGGGGAGATTGTTGGGACCAAGTTGAATGGAGAAGAATGTTTGAAGAGCTAGCCATTGCAGAGTGTTGTATTTTGTTTTCAAAGAAGATAAATCAATTCACTTTGTAAAAGGATCATATTTACGATGATTGTTGAGCTGATCCTATGTTCAAAGAACATGTGTCAATGGTGACACATTGTTTACAAAAATGAAGAATGGAGAAGTATCATCCATCTGAGGATGATTGAATAAGAATGAGGATTTAAAGAAGACCATGAAATACTTCATGATATAAATCCATGCAAGTGATTACTTTAAGAATAAAGTCATATGATTTGCATGAAGTGTAGAATGATGGCGGAAGAAGAAGAGAGAATGTGGAAGGGCTTGGAATTCTGAGGTAGCCATGCATTTCGCATTATATCTAAATCAGACGATGCATTGCTGGTATGTATTTCACACATATCATGAGTTAGGAGAACTTGTGATGAAATCCTTATGAAGGAAAGGGGGGAGAAATGATGATGCCAGTCATATAAAGTTTTTATTGGAAGGAATGATGCTTCTGGGAGATAGGGAAGTTACAGTTCCCATTACAACTCTGACGATGCTAAAGCTGATCTATCAATGGATAAATATCACAATTGTGGGATTCGTGATAAGAGAATAAGAATGATTATGGGAAGCAGTAAAGAGATAAAATGATAAAGTAATAGGCAATCTGGGGACGGCAGAAAAGCACAGTTTAAGGTGGTGCGGTTTTCCAGTGTTTTCCAAATGTTAGGGCCTGAAAATCAGGAGATGAAGAATTGTTCTTGGAAATGGATGTTGCACTTTAGATTGAAGATGGTTTATATTTTCAAGTGTAAGGAGTTATTCATGGTCAAAACATTGAAAAATGACAAAGGAATGGAGTGCACGGAATTTTAGGCATGTTGCGCGTAAAAATAAAGTGGTGCGCGCAATATATGTGGGCTGCTCCAAATAGAAGCAGGTTGTGTGAAAAATTGGATCATTGCACGAAATATTTGCGGGATGCGCGTAATATCAGCGGGCTACGTGAAAAATGAAGCTTGCACGAAATAGAGGAATGAAGTTTTCACGCAAAATGTTGTTCGAGATCAGAAGCTCGAAAATTGGCAAAGGCATAAAATGTGTGAAAGATTGGAGCAGTGCACAAAATATGATGTCGCAGGAAAGATTGGGTTTGCGCGCAATATGGAACGCGGTGCGGAATTTTGCGTGCAATTGGTGTTTCATGCTTAGAAGGATGAAAAATGGCAAAGGCATGAGGTGCGCGAAATATTGAAGCATGGTACGAAATATGAAGTTGCATAAAAGAGTTTTTACGTGCATGGAGGTGGTTTTACACACGGATTAGTGTTTTTTGCGTGGGGTCAAAAATGCCTATAAATATGAGGCTAACCCTTGTCTATTGTTAATGCTCGACACTTAGAAGAAATCCCAAGATCTGGTGCGTGTAAATTATACGCTAAGTGATTTGCACGAAAAGAAAGAAGTTTGCATGAAAAGAGGATAGCTGCGCGAAAAATTGAGAAGTTGCGCGAAAAGGGAAAAAGTTGCGCGCAAAAGGAAAGTTGTGCGAAAAAGTTTTTTCACGCCAAAAGGGGTTTTTACACGCAAGTCATTTGAATTATGCGCAAGGCACCCTAAAGTCTGTGTGAAATATTTTGGGTCTTCACACGTATTAAGTAGTGCATAAGGGAGTTCTTACCGGCTTCTGGGTAAGAAAGTGAAGATTTTTACTTTAGAGAATACAACTGTTCAATTGTAAAGAAGCACTGAACCATTGCGTTACCCTATTTGTGCTAAGAGGGAGCTCATGCACTATTGGATTGTTTTCAAAGTGCTGCACGAGTGTAAGGTTATATCCTACTCGTTGTATTCCACATCAAAGGATTGTTTTCTAGTGGATTGTGTGGTACTGGATTGTATTCATACCATACCAAGGACATAGATACTCTTGTTGAGTAGTGATCCTTGTAAATCTTGTGTTCCTGTGGTTGTGTGTGTTCAGTAGGGAAGAAACTCTTTAACAGGAGGTGAATGTTGTTTCAAAAAGGGGAAACAAAAAAGAAAAATATATCACTGATTCACCCCTACCCCTCTCAGTGATACATGGATCCTAACTGGGAACATCATTTTCTATCAGCATTTCTGCGATATTGTCTTCTTCCATGCCGCTGATGAGACATTACCTTCTATTGATTCGTTTCCTCAAGAAATTCTTAGTGAACCGTAATTTGGAGGGAATCCCCTTATAATTTGGATCTTCGTTCCTCTTGTGGAATTTCCCCAATCAAGAGAAGGCTGACTTTCGCTGAGGAGGGGATTGATGATTTGAGAAAGTCCCCAGTTTAGTGGATTGGGGCTGTTCCTTCAGCTCAACTCTTTGAATCTTATTTGTTGATTCCAAGGGATGGGTTAAAGGAGTCCCCAAAATGGTGAGCTGGGGTGGCTCTCGAAATTATATGTCTGATAAATTCTTGAAATATCTCCTGATTTTGCAGACATTAGTCAATAAATTAGCTGGATTCATCAAACTGTATCCACTTTTATCACATGGCTCATATAAACTCTAGATGATTTCTGACATTTCTGTCACTTGATTGTGTGTTTGCTCCAAACGAGAAGCCTGTTCAATATATACATTTTCTTGATGTAGGAGTAATTCAACCAATTGTTCCCTATATACTTAATTTTGAGAAGAACTAGTTGAGGCTGGTTCTTGAGCAAACCATTGATTAAAAACAAAGCCAGGTATTTGTGGCCGGCCATGGGCAATAACATTGTATGGGACCATTTTCAGCGGGGTTTGCTGACTGGAGAGAACCGTGAAATGAAGTGCTCTATGAACACCCCATCCTCTGTCATGAATACCAGATGGTGCATTGGAAATTAACTGGCGCAAACTTATTAGTGCGCCAAGGTATGAACGATGAAGGGATCTCTACTGCATTTCAGCCTTTAGCTATCGAGAGACTGAGAGAGATGCCAAATCAATATGGCGTTGTAAACCTTCTATTATCTTGACATGATTCTCATATTCATCATTAGATAATATTTTCTTTTTCAATTGAAAAATATTTTTCCATATGTTGAGATGAATATCTTCAATACAATCTTCTGTCAACACTTTTAGAATATCATACTGAGAGTCAGCCAAAGGCCAAAACATGATTGGCACTTCACCTTTCACCAGTTGTTTCCTCATATTCAGCACTTCCACTTTATCATTAAATGAAGATTCTTATACCTATTTTGACCAGAGCTGGTGCTTCCTTGTTGGTTCATCAGATTGAACAAGATTGGTAGAGAATTCACTAATCAAACTAGAAGATGAATGACCAGGGGGTTGTTCGGAGAATGAACTACACCCCGGGCTATCTTCTGATTGAGAAAGTATTTCACCTGCTATTCATGAAGCATCATACATGACTAGTTTCTCATTTGCAAGTGCCTCAAGATAAGAGGGATTTCTCAGCACTACATTGTCCACGGGAGCATTTTCCAGGCAATGTGAATCACTACTGTGGAGAGAACTTTCGTAGAGAAGTTCATCATCATGGGGAGGACCACCATGGTGGGTTACATCAAAAGATGATATCTCTTGCTCCTTGGTCTTCTGGCCACACAGAGGGTTATTGTAGCTCTCATCTGAAAATGAAACTTCAAGATCGACCGAACTGTCTTGAAGCAAGCCTTCATGAGGAAGTGTCTGTTGAAGAAATTTAGAATTAGTGTTCCCACTATTGGGAAATGAGGGAGTAGAATCTTGGATTCTAATAGATAACTGTCTATGGGTTTCAAGAACTCCAGCATCAAGAAAGGCCTTGTTACAGATTGGATCTTGATTTCTTGACTGTGCTGGGCGGGTCTTCTTTTTAGATCCCTTCTTACTCGCATTGGAATCCACTTTTTAATGAATGTGGCTACTCTGAGCAAGTGTGTGTGCCTGATCAGGAGACATGTCCAGGTTAGGATGACGATCCCCACTCAAATTAGGTGTATGTTCCAGACTTGGTTGTCTATATGATATGGGGGAGTAGTCCCCACAACCCTCTTGGACTGGAATAGAGGTGTGTATCTGCTCCGAAGTGAACTATTGATGTGTTACTCCACTAGTAGGGACATATTTGTGTATATTTCCCTGAGATGCTGCTGAAGCTGTAATAATATCCTTATAGTCATCCAAGATATGATCATAGATTTGCTTCATCTCATTCACCGTTGACAGAATGTGCTTCGTGACTTCTGCTATCGGAATAGGGATATACGTCCATTCCGTGCTTGGAGTAGGTGTATGTTCTTGCTCCTTTCATCCTTTTCCTGTCAGTGAATCCTGACAGTACTCATGTGTGGGGGTAGAGAGTTGAGTCTGCCTCCTGTTTGTCGCCAGAGCTTTCTGACTGACCTCTCCGAGTGCTACAAAGAGAGACTGTTGATAGGCTTTATCAATACTAGCAGGTGTATGTGCCTCCTGATTGTACTTCGCCGAATGTGGTTGACGAGATCCATCATATGTAGTCAGACGAGCCTGCTGACTAGATAATGACGTATAAATAAGTGTATGTTCCTGCCTATAGTACTCTGCCGGAATTGCCTAGCGGGATTGACATGCTGCTGCCAGACGAGTCTGCTGGACAACGGGATTAAAATGCATGGGTGTATGTGCCCGCTCTTTTCACGCCACCAAGTTAGGTTGTTGGACTTCTCAGGATATGGCAGAGATGGCAAACTGCTCACTGTTGACCGGATTTCACCTCTGGCGGTTCGTCTTGCCTGCTCGGGTTCGAGGAACCTGAGCCGAATGCCTGGAAGCGATACCCTCATCATGTTGAGGGTGCACTTCTACACCAGTCTAGCGGTGATTGTTGGAGGGAGCCCTCAGGAAAAACTTTATTCTTCTTGAATTAAGACCCTGAGGGGCCTTCTCATTTACCTCTCCATAAAACGGGAGGGAAATGTAATTGCATTCCGGGGATAGCGACCCGAAATGGTTAGAAACGGTGGTTGGCACCACCTGCATCTTAATCACTGGTCTTCATTGTCCGGATGACCGGTGTGAGTTGTTCACTTGGAGGGCTTGTCGGGCAGCCTCCAGAGTTGGAATGGTACTGTGCTGGCGGTACTCATTAACCAGCGCATTTGATACCCAGCGTTGAAGAGGCTGAGTAGGAGATATCATCCTCAGAGCGGACGACGATCCAGTAGGAGTAGCAGCAGGGGAATTTATGGCAGAAATATTCACAGTGGAAGTATTCACGGGTGTTACCATAAGAGAATCCATTGCATATGATCTTGGAAAAGAGTTCATGTTTGATATAAAAGACTTAATCAGGATAAGTCCTACCATTACATCTTTTGGATGAGAATATATGTTATTTATTGTCTTGTTGGCCCTCTCATTGAGTATAAATAAGGGCCTAACAAATAAGAAAAGCATCATTTTAACATGGTTAAGGATTCACGTTGGGTTCACCATTTTTTGTTTCCCTCTGGAATTGGGGATGACCTCGTTGGTTTAAGGTTCAAAGATTCCAAGCAATTTCTAATGCGTTTTTTCATAGAACCAGAATCATCCAATGATTCCATATCCATTTGGATGTACTTTCCAAAGGTATCCGCTCATTAGTTGTGGACCAATGAGGCTTAAGAATTTTCATTGGTCGAGAGGATGGGAGGTCAGACTCATCACAACTTTTTTAGGGGAATTATTGTCTATTCCAGGACTCTCTTTATATATTTAAGTTATGTTCATGGATCATTATAAATTACCAAGTATAAAATGAGATTTTCTTTAGATCTAACAATAAATGATTGATATGTAGGAAATTTAGTGAAACTTTTATATGTATTCGGGGTTCTTTATCGATTGAGAATCATTTAGGGTTGGTTATAGATTCTTAGTCAATGGTATCCTTTAATACATTATATAGACGTCTCTTGGTTATTATGATAACCATGCTGGTTTTAAAGCCACTCAGTGGGGCACTTGAAGTTTATTTTCATTCAAAAGGACATAGATTATTTCAGAGTTGGGATCGCACCCACAGATGGACTGCCTACGTATCCTTGTTTCGAGAAGGAATCAGAACCCATGTAGTTCGAATAAAGGAGTATGAGGTTTATGTATGATTGATGGCTCAAAGAAAGATGTCATAATTACTGTTACACTCTAAGCTCATGTGAGTCATGCTCGGTGTGAGAAACAAGAGGTATTGGTAAAACTAGACAATTGTGCCATGAAAGATGCAATCATGATAAATAATTTGGGGCTTATGTATGTATGACTTCAAAATAAATGAAGATTAAGATTTACTTTAGGGAAGAAACCCGAAAACTGGGTCCATAAAGGTATATGTACTTTATGTAGATTTGGATACTCTAACACAGGGATTACTCCTGAGAAATATACCCATATTTAGAGGGGACGTATGTTTAGGTTTCACTCTGGAAATGGAAACTCAAATCAAAAGTAAAAAAATACTGGTTAAGAGAAATTAAGACTGGGGCTTACTCTTGAAAAGGAGGCCCAGGTTAAGGGAAATATGGTTGGGGCTTACTCTTAAGGAGGATGCCCAGAATTAAGGGACTTGGACTGGGACATACTTCTGAAAAGGAGGCCCATGTTAATGAAAATTATGATTGGGGATTACTCCTAAAAAGGAATCACAAATTAAGGGACTTGGGGCTTACTCATAGGAGGATGCCCATATTCATGAACATTGAGATAGAGGCTTACTCCTGAAAAGAAATCCAAGGTTAAAGGGAATATGACTGGGGATTACTCCTAAAGAGGATAACCAAATTAATGAGGACTTGGGGCTTACTTCTAATGAGGATGCCCACATTAATGAAATGTTGGTCTAGGGCTTACTCCTAAAAAGGAAGCCCATGTTTAGAGAAATTATGACTAGGGATTACTCCTGAAAAGGAGGACCAAGTTAAGGATTCTATCACCATAAAGGATGAGGTTGATTGAATGAAATATCTATCTTTAGTGATGTAAATATGTGTAAATCACTAGGTTTTGAGAGATGTTCCACAGAATTCCTTTCATATAAGTAGGCCAACAAGGAAATCATGCCATAAATTGATTTGGATAGAGTTCTGAAGGATTAATCCTGAAGAGGAGAAGTGGATAGGTGTAAGAGAAGTGAAATAAGCAGGAAAGGAACCCAAAACTATAGGGGCACGCAATTATTGGTAGGCATGCAGGTAATGCGTGGGCGCACATGTTTTGGTCGCGCAGGTATACCTGTGCGACACAAGGGTACTTTCGCGACTTTTATCCCTTGGGCTAATACTTGGGTGAGACATGTCTCAAGCCCTTGGTATTATCTTTAGGGCTTGCAGAAGGGTGGCGCGCAAGCTCTGATGAAGGAGTAGGGCGGCGCGCAAGTTTGGTCATTTCCCTTAAGGGCTGGCCACTCATGCGTGCAATTGTTGATGAGTTTAAACACTTAGGCCTTCCTCCCCCTCTTTGGATATTCCGTTCTAGGTAAGAAATTACCTTAGAAGTGTTTGGATGCTTTGAGAAGAGACTTGGGCACCAGGAGATAGAATCTGAGGTTCTGGAATTCTTCGTCCTCTAAATGGGGGGGCCCACAGGTGTATTTATAGGCTAGAGAAGACCCCGAGCGTTTTTCCAAGAGGGCGCGCAAGTCACTTGAATGACCATTAGGCGGAGCGCAAGTGTACTTGCGCGAAAGTAAGGGAACTTGCGTGACCCAAGGTCCTTTGACTCATTTTTCATTCCATTTTCGTTTTTTGATGTTTTCTTCAAAGGATGATTCAATTTTTGCTAAGTCATTTCCCTTTCCATTCCTTTAAACAATGTGACAAAAAAGAGCGTCAACAACCTATTTTGACATATGCCAAAATAACTCTGATCATTTTTCCATGTATATAAGTAATCATATATAATTTCTATACATGTATATAAACTATATAAGTGAGTATATATATATATTCCATATACATGGATAATTGGTTCTAAGAGACCCAAGACAAAACATTGGCATCCATGACTAGTCCAATGGGATAAAGGCTCTAGAAAGTATACTAGACCTAAATATCATAGGAGTGTTAGTCATCATTATTGTCACGTGAGATAGTGGGTTGAGTTGTCAAAACCAACACCCAAAGCAAGGGAATGTGGAATGTCATCACCATTGTCTTAGTAATTGTAATCTATGAGGGACTCCGTTCCAATCACCTAATGTAAGGGAGTGTGAAACACTATTCTCACTGGTCCCTTAACCATTTTCTAATGACCAATAACCATGGTCTAATCATTATAATTAAAAGGAATTATCTTGTAAGAATTTATAATCATTTAAACTAATAATAGCTAGGGTATTGAAGTCTATATATCAGATATTTTCAAATATTCCACAAATACTGTGGCATTTCCACCCATTTCCATTTAATTAAATTAAAACATTTAATTTATAAATAAAATCAATTTATATTTAAGGACAATATAAACCACATAAGATATGGTTGGTCAGATAATCATTTTCATTAGTGAGGGACATAAATTCAGCAAACCCTATGTGTGTGGAATCCAATTGGGAAATAACCGTAGAAATTTTTTTAAGGCTCTAAAGAGTATCATAACATGCTTCATTTAATTTTAAAAGGGGGGATTCCATTTTAAGGAATAAAAATAATAAGTATACAGAGAGATGTAAAATTGTATAAAACGCCCAAAATTTTATGAAAAATAACAATAGAACCTACCTTAGTCACGTAGATGACTGCACGTTCGATATCATATTCAGGTTTGAAGTATAATAGAACAAATCACTAAAATAGTCAAATTACCTAGTTATAGGGAATGTTAGCTCACAAAAAATAGCACATGAGATGTTGGGAGAAACTAAGTAAATAATGAATTGGATTACTAGTCTTACCATTGCCGATCCATTTCACCTGATGATGAAGAAAATGAGGTCTTGATAAGGGAGTGGTCAAAATAACTACGAATAGAGAAGAAAGATCTTCCTCTAGTGTATGGTCTCCAAAAAAAAATAGGATAAGAAAAAAATAAAGTTACTTAATGGAAAGAGGTAAAAATGGTAAATTTTTCAACTTTTTAAGATGATAATTGTTTTTTCACATTATTGGGAAAACCATGTGCCAACCATGTTCAAACACTGTTATGGGAGGCCAGTGATCCCATGGCTACCACATGGTTAGACTAATCGAGTATAGTATACATGAGTGTCCTCTATCACATATTTAAGAAAAGTTCAAGAACATGAGGAAAAGGACTCACCATATATCCCAAATATGCAACCCTCTATATCTCTATGAAACACCATTCATGGTATGGCCATAACGTGCGGGCTTCGGGGAATGGTTTGGTCATACTGTGTGGATGGTCTATTTCTTCCAAAACTCAGAACTCCATGATCCAAAAAATACAACCAAACTCTTGAGAAATTACATATTCAATATGTAACTCTCACAAGGATGAAAATATTAATTTTACTGTGGAAAAATAATTCATACATAAATGAAATTATAGGTCATTACAACCTCCCCGTTTTAAAGAAACTCATTCACGAGATTGACTTCCTAATGTAGTAAGGGGTCATATAAGAAAAACTCCATCCAGAGGGAATATACCTCATCTTTTCACTCCTGGGTATCTTCTAATACTCGAACATGATGAAATAAAACCCATACTAAAGGGACTGACATACCTTTTAGTGTATTCATGCTCTAATCAATAACACACATTGGGTACTCTTCAAAAGAAGCATACCCATTTAAATCAACCTCCGTAGGCTGTAAAATCTGCAATGGATCTAGATCATATGGATGAGGATTTAAAATGTAAAACCCATCATTTATAAACATTTATATATGGTATTGTTCTATTTGTAAAGAAACTAGTCCAATACTCTCTACAATCTCAAAAGATATGAGGAATCTAAAAGCTATCTTACCCTACCTCTTAACCCAACTATAGCCTAGATTGGGTGATATTGGTAAGAAATACTGATCCCAAACCTAATACTAAAGTGTTTGACAGTAACAGTTGGAATATTACTATTTCCTAGTTTGATCATTGTGATGAACTTTGAGAAACTCTGAACATGCTTTATGGTCTCTTAAAATAGACATGGTACAAGTAGTACTAGCTCACATGCCTCTAACTAGCATAGTTTTGATCGCACAACCTTCCATTTAAGGCCACATGAGAATCCATCAAGATAGTAGCCTGAAATATATTATCATAAATGAAATAAAATTGAAGTATAGTTTTATCTTATGAACCCCCAAAATCAATGAAACATTCACATAACATGTCTTCTAACAAAAAAAGTACACTATGTCTGACTTTCTCTCTATGGGTGATAGGTTTTTCTTTAATGCACCTATATACCCAAGGCCTTCTACAACCCCAAGTATAATTTTTCCCTTAAATTTGTATCCCTAATAGATATGATGAAATGTTGAGCTTCATGATAGAATACACTCTACCCATTTGTATAGCCTCCCTATATCATTTTTTGATATTGTCTATTGAATATTAACAATGTGGTCTACCATTATCAAATGATCCATGACTAAACATACTATATTGTTTCCTTAATAGACACCAGATTTATTATCACACACACCTAATGATAATTGAACAACATTGCAAATGGCCGTGTCAATATTGGCATCAACCATGACATTACATAGAGGAATTATCTCACTTTTGATTTACTTTCTCTTTATGATAGTGACTACAAAAAATTCCCATCTTTTAGACTCATGAAATTTTTTACTCTTTTTATTTTCTCAATTTTTTTTGTTTTGACTAGAAAAACATCATAATTTTAGAAAATATTGTTTCCTCAATGTCATCTTCGAAAACATATAACAAAATACTATGTGGCATCATCCCATTTCCTCTTGGGAATGGATAATGGCGGTAACATTCATACAAGTCACTGATGTTCTATCCTCACTTACGGATAGGTGGAACACTTAGTAACAAATTCTTCCATCTCCCATTTCATAACTGGCCTCCAATACTTGCAACATAAGTCTTAGTACATTTTTGTAGCTATGTGATATATTTTAAAATTTAAAGAATGATATTCCCACATCAATTTCTCTCGGATGTCTACTAGGACCTAGAAACAACCACGTATGTGTATGATATCATCCTCATACATGGTCTAATATGGTGATGAATCTTCTATTGAGTTACAGTACCTCAGGGTTAGGATCTCATGATATAAAAGTTTCTTGATTTTTAGCCTTTGTAGAAGGATAGAGTTCACTACTAAAGCTATGATTACTGTCTATACATGATCCTCTTAAACATAAACTAGAATATATGAAAATGATTTCAAAATATTCCACTCACCAATTGAATCCTGAATCACAATCATCTTAGTCTTCTGACATAGAGCATCAAATACAACATTTCTTTTACCTCTTATATATGCAAGCTTGAAATTAAATAACTATATGTATTCAAACACTCTTCAATTACTGATATATAGATCACCCATTGTATTGATATAGTTGAGGTTTTTATGATCCATGAATACCAAAAAATGATCCTCAGGTATATAATTCATTAAACAACATAAATCATGATAATAAATAGCTAGCTCAATATCAGGAATTGGGTAATTCCCCTAATGAGGACACAACTGATGGGACCCATATGACATGAATCACTCATCATGCTTTAAAACATCTCTTAACTAGATACCTAATGTATCAAAATAAACTGTATTGCATCTTCTTGGTTTTGATGAATAAAGGATGATGCTGAATTCATCCTTCCATAAAACTCCTGAATCAATATTTCCAAAATATTATGTCCATACAAGTTTCACACCCATCTTATCCAAGCCAATTAGAGGCTGTAAAAGGCATGATAATTCCTAGATGAATAATTAAGAATACCAATATATCCCCATGAAACTCCACATATGATAGAAATAATTGGGATTCTACCAGGAAGATAGATTTCTTACCTCCAATGGGTCTATAGATACTCGTGTTTCCGATATAATATGACCTAGATTGTGGACACCGTCGAACCAAAAGTAGAATTTGGCGTGATTTTCTTAAATACAGTTCTCTCTCAGTGTATTCAACATGATCTCATCATGTTGGGAATGTTAGTGTTGAGTAATAGAACTCACCAATATGTCATCCAAAAATAGAACCATAAATGAATCCATATACAATTTGGAAACTTGATACCTCATATTCATGAAAATAGATAGTACATTCATAATACAAAATGGCATTACCCAATAATCATAAAGACCATATTTTATTTGGAAATCATTACAAGGTATGTCTAAAGAGATAACACAAACCTGATGCAAGACCAACATCAAATATATCTTCAAAAACACCCTATCTCCTTAGTTATAATCAAATAGGTCATCTATTTGAGGCATTGGGCACTAATTCTTCACCCTGATTAAGTGAAACCACCATTATTCGACAAAACACCTTATGGGTACCATCTTTCTTATTGAAAAAAGGAATGATGAACAACACGAAGAAGTTTTTGGGAGTATAAAAACCTTAACCAATAGGTCTTCTAACTACATCTTGAGGTGCATAATAACCATAAGTTTCATAATATAATGAGGAATAGACATTGGTGTTGCTCCTAGAACTATGTCAATAGTGAATTCTACAAATCTCAATGGTTGTCTCCCAGAAATGTTGTTAGGGGAAACATCTCTAAAATAGTCCACCATTGGTGGTAAATAGTAGGTCTTATTCCCTAGTCATCCAATAAAAGGCTCTAAAAATGGTATAGCACTGTTACCACCCCATCATGCTCTGGTAAAACATTACATTCATGGATATCCAATTCTCCATTATGAACATTTCTACCACCATATGGAGAAGTAGAATTTATCCTTCATCAATAACACACAATGTGGCCTCGATATGGAACCAACCAGTCCATCTCATAAATTACATTAAACCACGTCAAGCCAAACATGGAAATATTCTACATGAAAAGATAAAAAAATATCTCAAAGGGGAATTCAATACATCAGTTAACAACCTCCGATCAAATTCCAAATAGTTTATCGAGTGTCATCAAACCACAAACCTCTTCTATCTGAACGACTAAACTCCCGGAAATTGACACAAATATAAAAAATTGCGAAAAACATATTTTATAATGACCAAGGATTATAGTACATGGAGATTACATCTTTCTTGATGAATATTCATTAAATTTAACTACTACAAGTATATGGACCATAATAGTTTAGTTCCTTTGGAAAAACGGAAACAAATCTTCAAATATGGGGAAATATCTTCATCAACTCCAACAAAGATCTTCCCCCATAGTAATCATACTAAAAACCATTTTTTATAAACAATGGAAAGAAAAAATAAGAAAGGGTGAGAGTATATTCTCAGTAAGGCTAAACATGGAAGATACAAAAGCATAACATGAATGTATGGGTATGAAAACATGAGAATACCATTTTACGATCATACACAGTAAATCAAAAATCGTAAATGTGAGTAATGGAATAAATATTTTTATTTAATAAGACATTAATCATGATATAATCTGAAAACATAATCCATTAAAGTATAACAATTACATAAGTCATTGAAATTGTGGCATACACATAATCATAGAAAATCATGTGTCATTTATTCTGAAAAAGAAATTTATAGTATATTAGTCTTTGGTTAATCACTCATGTACCCACTTTATGGTTGGTATGTCCTCTTGTTTATGTTCTATTTTAGGGACTAGGATGACCTCCCTGTACCCCCTCGTTGCGGGCTTATTATGACATCTCGTGTACCCTCCTATTGTGGGCTTATGATGACCTCCCATGTATCCTTTTGAGCCCATATAACATTTATCATTATTCTATTAATTGGAGCTAGATATTGTCTCCATGCATCACATAATGAAAACCATGCATATGTGTGCCATCGGAAAATAAATCATTCATTATATCTAAACCAAAATAATGAAATGTGTTTCATAAACCTCATTCAATCATAACATAAACAATAAAAAAGAAACGGGTTTCATAAATATCATTCCATAATAAACATAAAACCAACTTATGAATAATAGGTATAGTATCCTAAGAAAATATCCCCATTAAAACACAAGTAACATAAAATAAATTTCTCTTAGATTGAAAATAATTTTGAGATATCACTTGAAAATAATTCTTTAGGAAGATTTTATTTATACTTCGAAAAGGATTTATTTTATTAAAATTACCTAATATTTAAAAATAAGAAGGTTCCTTTGAAAATAAACCTATAAATGTTTAAGGTAATATTGAAATAATTATGGTTTCATAAAGGTGGAAGATTTTGTTCATATCATATAACATAAAACAATATTCCTTTCATTGTTTTCCATAAAATTCACAATGTTCCTCATCTGGGAAACAAGAAAAAAATTACATTCAAACCATGTGGTAAAAAAATGTGAAAAAATGGAATAAAACAAATATAGGGGAATAGTAAAAACATTTTTTAATACATTTTAGAAATAATGGACAAGGAAAATAAATATTCCCTAATAGAGACTTAAAAAGAAACAATCCCAAATATTGTTGAGATTATAAAATATATTACCATTACATTATAATTAGTAAAAACATATGCCCCATGAAATAAAAAAATAATATAGACATGAAAATAACATAATATTTTAAGAAGATTCTCATAAAATGTGACACCCCAAGATTTCATAGTGTGTTAATTCTTCAAAATAATTCAATAACTTTCACTACACACAACACCGAGTTCAAGCGCACCATGACATACCAAACAAGCCGTTCAAAAGAGGTTATGAATAGTATTAACTAAATTTTGAACTTTATATAATCCTTATTATTTTATAATCCATATTATTAATTTCTTATACATAATGTAAGAAAAAATTCATTTTTCCAGAAGAAAGAAGTAATTTTAAAAAATGCACATTTACCATCTTTTAATATTGAACCCTTTTAAATCCAATATTTTAAACATTTATATATTCAATTTGACTAAATAAATTTATTCTTTAGAATGTAGAAATCAAAAATTTACAATGTAACACTCCATGCTTCCACGGTACGCTTCTCTTTGAATAATACAATAGCGTGTGATGTAAGAAACTTCGAGTTCTAACACACACTAAAACCAATCAAACTAGTCATTATGAATAGTAATACCTATGTTTTGAAATTATAAAAAATTTACATCCCAAAATGGAAATCATTTTTGGATTAGGAATATAAAATTTAGCCTAGGGTGAAATTTTGGTACTTTTCGGATAACTCTTATATTTTAATGAATAGTGAAAATTAATAAATTTTAATTAAAAACAACTTTTTTTATCAAAAAAATTAGTAGTGATAAATTATGAATTTGTGTGGTTTTAAATTAAATTTAGAATATATTTTTACCATTTAATACAATGTTGGGCATTGGATAAAATTTCACAATTTAACCGGACATAAACAAGTATCAATCTTTTGATAGTTTTTATATTTTAAAAACATGCGTTTTGTTTTGACAGCGGGAATTAATTTTAAATTAATTTATGCCACTTATGTATTTTGAATTTGAAAAATGGATTCCATATTTGGAATCAGGATTTCCAAATTGTGTAAATAGCTAAATTTTATTTTTAGTCATTTTGAGTAATTACTTCGGTAAATATTTTATTTACCATGGTTAATGGGTAAATTCGGTAAATAAGGGTTTAAAAATAATATTATAATAATAATAAATTACCCTAAAACGTGTCCTAACCATATGTTTGGATACATTTCTGACTATGGGAATCTTTGGGTCGATTTTGGGACCCCATGGAGCCACTTGTAGGTTATAGGGACACTTTATATTAATTAAGTTAAAGTGAATACAAAAATGACATAAGCTTATATCTTTTAGCAAAACAATTTTTACATAGGGTTATACATGTTATATTTTCTATTATAAATCTTATTTAGAAAGTTAAAAATATTTCCTACATAATGGTATTTTATTTATAATTTTTAGACATTTAAAAAAGTAAAAAAATATATGACACAATAATGATGCAGTATTTTCCTTATTAATGAAAGAATCAAATAATTGATATTATAAATGTTAAAATAAATATAATTTGAAAGTTTTGATGACATAAAAGAATTGTATTGGTTAATATGACATGTTACTATTTCTAAAATTAATTTGGTTCTAATTAATAAAGTTGTTATGACTTTAACAAAAAACAATTATTGAGTAGTGTCAAAATTGACATAAATGAGTTTTTAAAACAAATATTATATTATTAATTTATATTCTATTCCTAAAAATCTAAGGTTCAGCCAAGCGACCTATATAAGGATAGTTGTATCATGAATGGACCACTTGGGGTTCACTTTGAGGTATATAGTACGTTTATTTACTATATAATATAAAAATACAAAGTGACATGGTAAGTGTCAAACTAATTAACTATGAGTTAAAACTAAAAGATAAGGTTAAAATAGTAACCCAAACCTGTCTAAATTCTATTGGTTGGGTTTTTTGCAACCCATCCCCACCTTAAATTTTAAATAATCCACTTTGGAGACATTATAAAGCGAATAGGAATTTATTAAAAATTAATATTTCTAGCTTTTCCAAAGATGCCCCTCACCCCTCTTATAAAAGGGAAATCCACCTTATCACTAATTAACACATCCAAAGCCTTTTGGTTAGGAAAACCCCTTCCCAAATACTATCTCAACTTCCCTCACTACAACATAGAGGCCTTAGTTTGATCAGAAAGCCAACCTAAGGATCCCTTTTGATCAAATCAAAAGGAAGAACCCGAAGAAGAGGTAATGTTTTCACCACCCTTTTTCAAATTCATTTCTTCTTCAACTTCTTCTTTCTTTGTTATTCCCATTCTAAAATAATTAATCCAGTTTCTCCTATATACTATAATATTATAATAAATATGGTACAACCATATTCAGTATTCTATCCATCCATTGAATGACATGTCACCATACGTGCGTACGTACGACATACCGTCTCCACGTTGTGGTGTAATTGTTATTCAATATATTAATATTTGGATGGGTATAATAATGATTTGTAATTCATGTAAATAATTAATATAACATGATAATGATTCTTTATATATGATATACCATCCATTTATATATTATTTTAATATCAAAAAAATGATATTGTCGCTCGTGCGTAAGTACAGACTATCGTCTCCACGAATGTGATGAGATTCATTCTCCATCGTATCAATTCAAGTATAATTATCATTTTATGATTTAAAATTAATGTTTAAGGAAATGATATCATTCTTTATATAAATAATATAAAACCTATCCATGACAAACATGGCTTACGTAACAAAACATATAAAAAAAATGAGTAAGTTAACACCCGAAACAATGATAATTCTATGATATTATTAACAAAGAAATGTTAAAAAAATCATATATGATATCATATGAATGTATATTATTCTTGTATAATTTAATAACAATTATTTCACCATTATAAAGGTGGTTAACCTGCCCCAAACCAAGGAAAAGGACAAGGTAAGGGTTTATTTCGCAATCTCTTCATTATCTGAGTCTGTCTATACGTAATAATCTACTAGGATTTCTTTATCATCCACATCCATGTTTCATAAAAATATATTTCAAACCATTTTTAATATTTACAAGAATATGGGGTAAATTCATTTATACCCTTGTTTAACTTTTTATAATAATTTTATTACGGAATCTTTCTGTCGTTTTCCAAACAAGGTCCTTTTTAACCTTTTCGACAAAATTAAGTTAAGAATGTTTTTTTAACTAATACAGAAGCTGCAGTTATTCTCAGTCATTATTACACCTTTGAATCTTCCCTTATACTATTATAAGAATATTTTCAAAATAAACAATTTCTTTTATAATTATTTGATTTTTAAATGTTTTCAAAAAAAAGAGATATTTCTCTCAAATATATGAAAATACAGTGCAAATGTATACGTATTTAACGCAAGCTTAAAAATGTTTTCAGAAAACCTGAATCTCGAGCATGGTAGACAGGAAGGGATTGGGCGTGGAACCATCATGGCCTGTAATTAGTTGAGAAGTCTCAGAATCAGTTACTTTGTTTTCAGAAGCTTGCGTAATGTTTTCAGAAAAACAGTAGAGTATATTTTAGCAATATTAAACATAAGTATCTTCTTAAAAAATTACATCAGTAGGTCTCATGAGACAAACTAGTGTCTTGGAACAAGGCCTTGGAAGAATCTTATTTTTAGTCTTCGCACGAGGCCTTGGCTATGTGGTTATGATAGTCTCGCATTATGCATTCCATCATTATGAAAGTGGTTGCTGATATTGCATGTGATTATTCGATTAGTAGAATATCCATGTGAATAAGTAAATGGAATTATTTCATTTTATTTTTTCCATACTATGTTTAAGTTCAAGTTTAAAAGGCTTTAGTTTTAGTTATACATTACCTTAAATGTTTATTCTTATTTATGAAAGTTTCCGCTATATTGTTATCCTTACTGGGCATTTGAGCTCACCCATTTTCTGAGTTTTATTTTTCCCAGGATGTGAAGAAGTAAATTATGAATGACCTGCATGGATAGTATGAGGGGATAAGAGTGTGAAATATGGACACTATGTTGTTTTAGATTTCATTTTTATGATCTAAGGTAAAACTTTATTAATATATCTAGTGTTTCCAAGGCTACTAAACTAATCAGTCTTTCGAGACTTGATCTTTCTTGTGATCATGCCAATGTTATGTAATAATGCACCGACTCTGGGTAAATGGGGTAGGGGCGTTACAGATGGTATCAGAGGAAGTTTAGTACAAACCTTGGAAGCAAGATTTAGATAAACTCTGATTAGAGAACATATATTTAAGATGAAATTTGAGGATTAATATAGAAGAACTTCCTAGAATTTTGGTATTGTAGAAATTTTTTGAGTTTTCCAAGCAATACATCCCTTTCTGGATACGAGCAGGTAGAGGTGGCTCTGGCAAAGATGTACCTTGGGGTAAAACCCAAAAACACTGGTTTGAGCTAGACTCGAATGGGAACTGGTGCATGACAATGGGCCTTTATGCACTCTTTGTTACGACACTCTCGGGGGATATGCTTAGGATAACTCTCATTTTCATTACAAATCATTATGAAGGGTTTATGAGTATATTCTTTTCAAAGAAAACATTCTTATGATTATGGATTATATCCATAAATAGTTCAATTTATGTTAAGTGTTTTATATGTATGGAATTATGTATTTTGATTCATAAACTGATCTACTTTATTCCATGGTTTAGAAATGGCGCCCAGTAGAAAGAATGAGAACTCCAATAATACGCATGATCCAAAGAGTAAGAAAGATCATATCTTTCATGGTATTAAGCTAGAATTTAGAAAGGAAATTTTATCCCATGTATTATCATCATATGAAGAAATAGTATCATGTTTTGATATGTTAAGTAAAGAATTCTTGGAGTCCTATGGCTTTGAAGGGAAGCCAGAGAAGGAAAGGATGGTAGAGGGAAGGACAAATAAAGGGAATATGGTAAAGAAGAATTTTCCTATTTGTGATAATTGTGGGAAGAAACAATCTAGAACTTTCATGAATGGAATGAGAGTTATTTATAAGTGGGGAGAAATAGTACACCATGTACGTGACTTCAAGGGTAAGAAAAAGGTTTTAAATGTACAATGCTTCATCTGCAAGGAGTTAGGGAACTACGCGATCCAATGTCCAAATCATTAGTGTATTCCCCAAATGATGCTATTGGATAATATTCATGTTATGATACTACCACAGATGAGGAGTAATGACTAGAGTTCTCATGTTGTTATTAGATAATTATGTCATTTGCGTGTTGTATCAACAATGTACTAGTTATAATAATTACAGAGTATATAAGGATTTTACTAGAGTACAATTTCATTAAGGACTTGAGATTGTGTGGAAAAAAGAAAAGTGGCTCAATAGCAGGTTAAATTTTTGGATAATATATGGTGGAGAGAAAGATAAAACATAATATGATTCTGATAATGAGGTAGTTATTTTTGAATAAGAGATGGTTGATTTGAATAAATTATATTGGATATTCTTGACTACCTTGAAACTGATTATTGATTTCTATTCCCATCATTGTTGGAGTTTAAATAATTTTTGGATAGAAGGATTATATACTTTATTCTATAAGGAATAAGGGATCATGAATGTAATCAATAAGGTTTTATGGTAATTCCGGATGTTGTAGTGTTTTAAAAGAGTACATGATGAAGGTGTTCACATGTTATTACGCGGAAAAAAGGATCTTCATTGTGTTTACCTTCCTTATAAATGATGGACTGTGAGTTTGAATAAAAGTATTTTGGATAATTCTAGTTTGAGATTAATTTTGGATTGCAATAAAAGGAGAACCCAGAGGTCAGGCGGCAACCCGTCGCGACCGGCAAGGACGCGAGACTTGAACTCGCAACTGAAGGGAGACAAGGGTGTATCACATACCACTGGCCCACGAGATGTCCTGGATTAAATAATGTAGTTTATTTTAATAAGTTCTAGTAGATGAATTATCAAATCATTTTTTTAACCCCAAATTAATAGGATTAATAGAATAGTTTTTAAGTTATATTAGCTTTTAGAGTGAAAGATGAGTTTGTGGTAGAAATTAGTTAAAGGATGGAACTCTACTTGTCAATTATATATTTTTCTTCTCCTCATATTCAATAAAGAAATTAATTATTATACATTATTGAAGGAATCTTAAAACCAAAAATTTGTTATCCTAATACCTAATGTTATGTTGAACCGATGGTATTTTCAGTCATCATAGATTGTTGAATTTAAGGACCTCAATTTTAAACTTGTTTGTGATTGATGACCTCAATCACTACCCTTAAATATTTACGTTTTTCATCCAATTATATGTCTCTAATTTCCACCAATGTTTTTTTAATCGAGATCATAATTTGTTGGTGACCCTTTCATTTCTATTTTCCTCTTATTAAGACTAAATTTTATTAACCAAATTTCCGATGTGGGTTTTCCCAGAAAGATATTTTCTATTCTCAACCTTTATTTTCGAATAATAATATCAAATTGCAAGGACACAATTTATTGAATGAGGGAAGAATGTGACACCCCAAGATTTCATAGTGTGTTAATTCTTCAAAATAATTCAATAACTTGCACTACAAGCAACACCGAGTTCAAGCGCACCATGACTTACCAAAAAAGCCGTTCAAAACAGGCTATTAAAACTATTAACTAAATTTTGATCTTTATATAATCCTTATAATTTTATAATCCATATTATTAGTTTCTTATACGTAATATAAGAACAAATTCATTTTTCCAGGCAAAATAATTAATTTTCAAAAATGCACTTTTACCAACTTTTAATAGTGAACCCTTTAAAATCCAATATTTTAAACTTTAATATATTCAATTTGACTAAATAAATTTATTATTTAGAATGGGGACATCAAAAATTTACAATGTAACACCCCATGCCTCCATGGTACGCTTCTCTATGAATAATACAACAGCGTGTGTTGTACGCAACTTCGAGTTCTAACACACACTAAAACCAATCAAACTAGCTGTTATGAATAGTAATACCTATTTGTTGAAATTTTATAAATTTTATCTCTCAAAATGGACTTCATTTTTGGATTCGGAATATCTAATTTAGCCTAGGGTAAAATTTTGGTACTTTTCGGATAACTTTTAAATTTTGATGAATAGTGAAAATTAATAAATCATAATTAAAAACAACTTTTTTAATCAAAATAATTAATAGTGAAAAATTTTAAATTTTTATGTTTTAAAGTATATTTAGAATATATTTTTACCATTTAATAAAATTTTGGGAATTGGACATAATTTCCCAATTAAACCGGATATAAACAAGTATCAATCTTTTGATAGTTATTATATCTTAAAAACACGCTTTTTGTTTTGACAGCGGGAATTAATTTTAAATTATTTTCTGCCACTTCAGAGTTTTTAATTTGTAAAAATGGATTCCATATTTTGAATTAGAATTTACAAATTGTGTAAATAGGTAACTTTTATTTTTAGACATTTTGAATAATTACTTTGGAAAATATTTTATTTACCATGTTTAAAGGGTAAATTCAGTAAATAAGTGTTAAAAAATAATATTATAATAAAAATAAATTTCCCTAAAACGTGTCCTAACCTTATTGGTGGATACATGTCCGACCATGGGCATCTTTGGGTCGATTTTGGGACCCCATGGAGCCACTTGTAGGTGATAGGTACACTATATTAATTACGTTAAAGTGAATAAAAAAATGACATAAGCTTATATGCTTTAGAAAAACAATTTTTACATAGGGTTATATATGTTATATTTTTTATTATAAATATTCATTAGAAATCTAAAAATATTTACTAAATAATGGTATTTTATTTATAATTTTTAGACATTGAAAAATGTAAAAATATATATGACACAATAATGATGCAGTATTTTCCTTATTAATGAAAGAATCAAATAATTGATATTATAAATGTAAAAATAAATATAATTTTAATGTTTTGATGACATAAACTAATTTTATTGGTTAATATGACATGTTAGGATTGATTAAAATAATTTTTTTCGAATTAATAAAGTTTTTATGACTTTAAAAAAAATCAATTATTGAGTAGTGTCAAAATTGACATAAATGAGTTTTTAAAACAAATATTATATTATTAATTTATATTCTATTCCTAAAAAAACTAAGGGTCAGCCAACAGACTTATATCATTATAGTTTTATCATTAATGGACCACTTGTGGGTCTCTTAGAGGTATATAGTATGTTTATTAACTATATAATATAAAAATAAAAAGTGACATGGTAGGTGTCAAACTAATTAACTAAGAGTTAAAACTAAAAGATAAGGTTAATATAGTAACCCAAACCTGTCTAAATTCTATTTTTTGAGTGGTTTTCGACCCATACTCACCTTAACCTTTAAATAATCTACTTTTGTGCCATTAGAAACCGAATATGAATTTATTATAAATTAATATTTATATCTTTTCCAAAGGTTCCCCTCACCCCTCTTATAAAACAGCACTCCCCCTTCTCACTAATTCATAAATTCAAAGCCTTTTGGTTCGGCCAAAACCTACCCAAATACTCTCTCAAATTACCTCCCTACAACCTGGAGGAATTATTTTGATCATGAAGCCAACCTAAGGACCCCTTTTGATCAAATCAAAAGGAAGAACTCGAAGAAGAGGTAATGTTTTCACCACCCTTTTTCAAATTCATTTCTTCTTCAACTTCTTCTTTCTTTGATATTCCCATTCTAAAATAATTAATTCAGTATCTCCTATATAATGTAATATTATTATAAATATGTTATAACCATATTCAGTATTCTATCCATCCTTTGATAGACATGTCACTATACGTGCGTACGTATGGCTTACCGTCTCCACATCATGGTGTAATTGTTATTCAATATATTATTATTTAGATGGGTATAATATTGATTTTTAATTCATGTAAATAATAAATATAACATGATAATGATTCTTTATATAGAATATACCATCCAATTATATATTATTTTAATATCAAAAGAATGATATTGTCGCTCGTGCGTACGTACGGACTACCGTCTCCACGAACGCGATGAGAATCATTATCCATCGTATCCATTCAAGTATAATTATCATTTGATTATTTAAAAATAATTTTTATGGACTTGATATAATTCTGGTTATGAATAAGATACAACCTATCCATGACAATCATGGCTTACATAACAAAACATATAAAACAAAACGAGTAAGTTAACACCCAAAACAACAATAATTCAAAGATATTATTAACAAAGTAGTGTTAAAAGATCATATATGATATCATATGAATGTATATGATTCTTGTAAAATTTAATAACAATTATTTCAACATTATACAGGAGGTTAACCTACCCCCAACCAAGGAAAATTAAAAGGTAAGGGTTTATTTTGCAATCTCTTCATTATCCGAGGTTGTTTATACGTAATAATCTACTGGGATTTCATTATCATCAACATCCATGTTTTTTAAAAATATATTTCAAAACATTTTTAGTATTTACAAGAATATGGGTTAAAGTCATTTATACCCTTATTTGACTTTTTATAATAAGTTTATTACGGAATATTTCTGTCGTTTTCCAAACAAGGTCCTTTTTAACATTTTCAACAAAATTAAGTTAAGAATGTTTTTTAACTAATACGGAAGGTGCAGTTATTCTCCATCATTATGACACCTTTGAAGATTCCCTTACACACTTATAAGAATATTTTAAAAATAAAGGTTTTCTTTTATAATTATGTGATTTTTAAATTGTTTCAAAAAAGAGATATTTCTCTCAAATATATGAAAATTCAGTGCAAATGTATACATATTTAACGCAAGATTAAAAGTGTTTTCAGAAAACCAGACTCTCGAGCGTGGTAGATAGGAAGGGATTGGGCGTGGACCCATCATGGGCTGTAATTAGTCAAGAAGTCTCAGAATTAATTTTTTTTTCAGAAGCTTGCATAATGTTTTCAGAAAAACACTAGAGTATATTTTAGAAATTTTAAATGTAAGTATCTTCTAAAAAAATTTCATCAGTAGGTCTCATGAGACAAACTAGTGTCTTGGTACAAGGCCTTGGAAAAATCTTATTTGTAGTCTTGGAATGAGGCCTAGGATATGTGGTTATGATAGTCTGACATTATGCATTCCGTTATTATGAAAGTGGTTACTGATATTGCATGTGATTATTCGATTAGTAGAATATCCATGTGAATAAGTAAATGGCATTATTTGATTTTATTTTTTCCATACTATGTTGATGTTCAAGTTTAAAAGGATTTTGTTTTAGTTATACATTGCCTTAAATGTTTATTCTTATTTATGAAAGTTTCTACTATATTGTTATCCTTACTGGGCATTTGAGCTCACCCCTTTTCTATGTTTTATTTTTCCAGGATGGGAAGAAGTAAATTATGAATGACATGCAGGGATAGTATGAGGGGATAAGAGTGTGGAATATGGACACTATGTTTTTCTATTTTTCATTTTTATGATGTAATGTAAGACATTATAAATATATCTAGTGTTTCCAAGGCTACATAACTAATTGGTCTTTTGAGACTTGATCTTTCTTGTGATCATGCCAATGTTATGTAATAATGCACCGAATCTGGGTAACTGGGTTCGGCGCGTTACATAAAATTTATTCATTGGCATTATATATACCACATGGAATAAACATGTAATGTATAAGGCATACGTCCCACAGAAATAAAAGCGAGACATGAATTCCATACCACATTAGTATCTTTTGAATCATGATATCCATGAAATAATAACATAAATTTAATCATATAATGTCGTTAAATAATGGAAAATTCAATAAATAAATTTCTCATGATAATATATACACTACATAAAATGAGTGGTGAATAAGGCATGTATCTCATAGATAAAAAGTGAGAGGAAATTCCCCAACCTTAAGTCTTGAATTACATAATATATATTAAAACCTCATATATAATAATTATATTTTTATTATAAATAATCCACATAACCACATTAACATATATACTTCCATATATTATTTACTTCTAATTTTATTTTTCATTCTTATTAATAATTCCATGTTAAAGTTATGTTTCGTGTAATAACCACTTTATTTTTCATTCATGTCTTAAATTGTTATCGTTGGTCCCCTTCAAATGATAATAATTTCATAATCTCCATCAAGATAAACATGATATATATATATATATAAATTTAAATTCAGTATATATATATTTAGGGTGATTCTTAAAAGTTATAGGTATAATATAAAATACACTTTTCATGGAGAGGGTATGTCGTTCGTACACATGAATGCTATTTTCATTTTAATTTCATATTTATAGAAAACAAATATGATATATTAATATTGTTGAATAATTATTATATTACATATTACATATATATATATATTCATAAAATTAATTATTAGTACCACACATGTTAAATATAATGGAAAAAATGAATCACATCACATTGTGGAGATATAAAGGCATACATATGCACGAGCTATGTTATCATTTCCCTATATTTTATGGAGTAAAATGTGGATATGATATTATCATTATAAAAGTATATTAATTTTATAAATATTGTATATAATAATTAAATACATCATTATTACCACTCATAAATGATAGTGATGGAAAATTCATTATATCAGTACGTGGAGACAGTAAGTCGCACGTACGCACGAGCAATACTTTCATTTCGTGTTTGATGTGAAAGAGGTCGTATAATTTTTTGTTCATAATCATAAAAACATTTATTCATATTTATAATTTTAAAGTTATTATTTAATGGGATATATCATATATTTATAGGATTCGTATAGGAGAATAACAAGATAGTGATCTGTTAGAGGGATTACCTCTTCTTAAAAACTTATCCTTTAGATATTCTCCAAAGGACAATATAGTTAGTTTTTCTGAATCAAAACACTAGAATGAATTTAAGGATGTTTATAAGATAAAATTTAGAATTTTTCTAATATATAAAGCTCAATGTTGTGAAATGGGATGATAGAGGAGGTGTCATTTTATAAAAAAATTGAGGATCATGTTGGGAATTACAAAAAAGATTAAATTATAATAAATTCAATATCAATTGAAATACCTAAAAAAGTCCATGTATTAGAATATAAGATGATATACATTTTTCATCTATTAATCCATTATATTTTTGAAATTTCCTTTTCATTTTTTTAATAATTTTCATTTTTATTAACCCCTAGTTAACATATTTTAATTTTAACTAAAGTAACATCTTTCTAATTATCAAAAGGATGTGATTTTTACATATGATTTGTCAATTAAAAATAAATGAGAATTTTATAACATATTATACCATATTATAATTATTTTTTTCAAAAACTTTATTTCTATTTTTAAATAATGCAACGAAACATTATTTTGATAAAATATCATTAGTGTCAATTTTTGTAACTATATATTACATGTCTTCTTAAAAATATCATAACAACAAGATATATTATAAAAAAATCTATTTTAGTATCCCTACCATTTCAAATTCAACTATAAAATTCAGGTCAGACATTAATTTTATCGAGTTATATTTATTTTAATATCTTCAATGTCATTTATTTTATATTTCGATTACATAAACAATTAATACAACATCATTATATAAGACATTAAGGTAATAATTTATTTGATAAAATTTTAAAATAAGTTTCCATGATAAATAAAAACGATATATATTTGGAATTACTATTTATAGTCATTCATATCCTCTATATAACGCCATATTAAAATTTTTTATGTTGCAAAAACATGAGTATGACATCTTTTACATTTCCTTAAATAAAATATAATAAACATCAATCTCTAATACAAGTGCCTTAAAAGGATATAATTTTAGAACATGGATTATTTTTTCAAAATAAAACTCATCTAATAAAATTGGAACAATTGTTAAGGTAAATATTCAATATTTATAATATTAGTTTTTACCTGTAATTACCTGATTTACCTTTAACCATGTTTATAAAACAATTACTAATGTTACCATTAATAATACCCAAAAATAAAAGAATCCTATTAAAAAATTTGGACCCTTTGATTCAAAATATGGAATTAATTTTTAAAAATTTAAAACATATAAGTTTTAGATATTAATTTAAAATTATTCCTTTTGATAAGGTGATAAAATTGGTTATTAAAGTTATATCATGATAAATATTGAAACATTTTTATATCTATGTTCAATGTTAAATTGATTCCGAAGAGAAATGTTATATTAAATAATAAAATTTTATATAATTATAATTTATAATAAATCAAAAATATAATGTAACACATCAAATTATTTACATGAATTCTTTTTCAATTAAAATTTAGTATTTCTTTATTATTCATACAAACATAGAACTTATAAAAAAATAAAACCAAAGAAGTTTTTTATTTTTTTTAATAATTATTTTATTTCATCATATATAATATAAAAAATTATTAAAAATTGTATAAAAATGGGTTACAAATTAAAAGGACGTAAAAATAGCATTTTGAAAAATATAGGTTTTTAATGAATAAAAATTGTCTTGTTTTTATATTATGCCTAAAAAATAAATTGGATGGAGATAAAAATATTTGATTGAATATATAAATTTACATTTTGTAAAAATATATTTTTTTTACATTCTACACCCCATAAATTGTATTTTCCCTAATAATCATTAGGTTCATCATAGATTCAATACATGAATGTTATTTTCATAGAATATCACAACTTAAAAATAAATACTAAAAATCCATTTAAAATTTGAATTTTCAAACCATAACAGTTTACCAAAGTAACTCATAATTAGGTTTCCACATAGGATAGCATAACTGAAAAGTGAAAAATTGGACATGGAAGAGAAATTTTACAATCATGTTCTGAGGGAAATGTTTAGAGATAATGGTCATGAGAAAGTTAACCATAAAAAGATATAAATCTACGACGTTATATGGTATCATTTGATTCATAAAAAATATATTAGGATAAAAATTTTAATTTCAAAACTCATTCCATGAGTTGAAAAATTTAATTAGATTAAATACTACTTTATTTCATTACATTTAAAATCCATATCTGATCATTAACTTATGCCTTGATAAATTTCCACATCATCTTTTATTCAAATAAATGAAAGTCAAATTATCATTCCAAAAGCATTAAAATATCATAAGATCCAAAGGAAGATATGTTATTCCATCCATATTAACAATAAAAGAAAAATGATAACAGTGGTTATCTAATATACATATATCCTCATATGGAGAGATAATATTTTAACCTCTAAAACCTCACATGAAGTTTAACATAATCTATTCCATAAATGGTTATCCTTATAAATATTGAAGGTATAAAACATTAAAAACAAGGTCACTAAATTTCTATAAAATAGATTATAATTGATCCCCCATATATCATAAAGTAGGTTTTGTTTTTCACATACCATACATGTGAATACCTTAACCATGTATTTTTGCAAACCCCTATTGAATACACACATGATTCTATATTCCTTATATAAAATATTTTCTGAAAAAAACATTTTTATGGGACGATTGGGTAAATCCTTGTACTAATAAAATATGTGATTAAATTATTCCAAAATTCATATAGATAATCAATGAAATTTCGCTAACGGATGAACAACCTGATTTTCCAAGCATTAATTCATTCAAAATCAAACATGATATTCTAAACTAAAGAGGTAAGGATAAGTAGTCCCAAATTATAATGGTTCAGTTCACCCATTTTGATAGAAGACAGTTTTTGTTTTTCCATTTTCCACATAGGTGTTTGTGCCTTATCATCCACATTAGTCCTTGGATTAGGGAACATGTTAGCATAATGAAAAAATTACTTTCAATTGAAACCCTAAATTTTGGGATGTGTATTTTGTGGGGATTTCTATTTGTCCACATCATTATTTAAGTTCTCAACATCAATTTTCGATTCATATACTTGATGAACTTCATTTCCACCCTTGTAACACTCTCTTTTCCCTTTCCAGCATTCACCTAAGTGTATCTTCCCATATTTCTTGCGTATAAACACCTAAAATATTATTCCACCATTTTTGTTTTCATGACACATAATATAAATTTTCTTATAAAAACATTAGGAATAGTTGGAACATAAATTTCCATTTAGAACATTTGTGAACACCAGATAATTATTCATAGTTACTAAAGTCTCTTATAACCAGGGACTTTTAGAGACATGTTTTTCAGACAAAAAAGAAATGATCTATTTTTCTTTTAGGGGTGATGATTTTCCTTGAATCATATGTTTAAAGGCTTGTAAAATTAACCTCACATGTACTAATGGATGCATCATCCTTTTTTAAGATCAATAAAATCCTTCTCAAACTATGTTCGTAGAATACAATGGAAGTACAAACTAAAAAATATCCCCTTAAACTCTTCAAATTCCATATATTTAATTTCTTCTCTTTCCCTCATGTTATTAATAAGACTCCACCACTGAACAACTTCACATTCAAAATGATAAATAACCAAAATGAAAATTTCATGTTCCAAACAATGATGGATGAAAAATAATATTCCAGTGTTACTGATTCATTAATCATCAAAAAGTGGGTTAGAAGACCCACGTAAATAATGTGGGAATTACCTCATAAAGGATTCAATATAAATATTACCCTTCTATACTGATTTGGAAATATTTCATGATTCATAGATTATGTGAGTATATCGAAAATATTTTTTATTCATTCCTCAAAACATTCAGTTTCTTACAAGAAAAAACATTGCATTTCACATCACATTTACTAACATTGTTCCTTCAGTTTCTGAACATTGACTAAAACCCAAAAGGAAAGTGTCAGTAAAACTAATTATAATGCTATAAACACATAATCATGGGAAGATACATATAATATTTCAATCTATCCAACTTTATATTTAATCCTAGAACGTTCATGAAAATTATTAAAACACTAGTATTGTAACCTATACTTGTACTTATCATTAGATACATCCCTAGATATATCCATAGAAATATACCTTGGGACCATACTAAAATTTTATCATGCTATTTTAGAATGGTTTACAAAATCATTGCTCTAATACCAACTATAATGAACGAGTATTTTAGTAAATGGATACTACATATTTTTAGATGAATATTCATTACATTTCACAAGCACATTCTCTAGGACCATAATATTTTAGTTCTTTTGTAATATTGGAACACATTATTCTAATTTTGTGAAAGGTCATCAACATAAACCATAATGATATTCAACTTCTGTACACTTACTTAAAAAATTTGTTTATTACATGGTGAAATAAATCATCTTAAAGGGTAAGCTCTTATAATCAGTAAGGGTAAACATAGAAGATATATAATAATAACATGAACATAAGGGTATGAAAACAAGAGCATAACATTTGAAGATCACACCCTATATATCAAAGATAAAATTAATGAGTCATGGAATAATGATTGGGGGTTTATATGAAATGAATCAAAAGATAATAATAACACATGATCTATGAGAGTATAAAAATGTCATAATAAATGGAAGTTGTGGCATAAACATAAGCTTAGAATATTTTATTTCATTTATTCCTTCCAAGAAATTCATTATATATTTTTCATGGGTTAATCACTCATGTACCCACTTTGGTGTAAGGATATAATCCAATGTAACTAATGATTTAGTGCTTAGTATGACATATCATGTACTCTCTTGTTGAGTTCCAAGGATGATCTCTCGGATTCCCTCTAGTTTCATGCTTTAGATAACATCCCAAGTACCATTTTGAGATCATAGAAAATTTACCATTAACCAATTCATGGGAGGGAGATGTAGGTCCCCCCCATCACATAATGATAACAAAATATATGAATTCCAATATAACATAAATCATTCATCAAATATGAACCCATGGAATGGAATTGTCTCTATAAATATTATTCAATCACATCATAACCCATGGAAAATAAATTGGTTCCATAAGTTTCACTTCACCATAAAGATAAACCAAACATAGGAATAATAGGGATTACATACATAAAAATCCATAAAAAATCATAAGTAACATCAATTAATGTTATCTTAGATGGAAAATAATTTTCAAATATCATTGCAAAATGATTCCTTAGGAAAATATCATTTCATCATTGAAAAAGATTTATTTTCTTCAAATTCCAAGAAATTTTTAATAAAATATTTTTATATGAAAATAACCATGTAAAATTTTAATGTAATATTTAAATAATTAAGTTTTCATGATGGAAGAAGATTCCATTCATGTTGTATAAGTTAAAAAACATTCCATTCAAAATGTTCTTCAGAAATGTCCTAAAGTACCTCAATTGGAAAATGACAAAAGTATTCCCTTCAAAACACGTAATGGGTAAAAATGAATTTAAACAACCATTGGAGAATACTAAAAATATTTCTTTGAAGAAATTTTTAGAAAACATGGGAATGGAAGATAAATTTTCCCCAATAAAAACATAAAATGAAACAATCCCAAATATTGATAACATTGTGAAATAACTACTCATTACTTATTAATCAAAAGAATTGTATACACCACAAAATAAATAAAATAATTTGGATATTAAAGCTACATAATCTTAAATATAATATATATACAATAAAATCACAATAAGTATATACAACACATTGAAGAATCAAGTAGCATATAAGAAATGTGTCCCACATAAATAAAAGTGAGACATAAATCCCTTACTACAAGAGAAAATTTTCAATAATGAGATCCATGAAATATTTAAATCAATTAGAACATATAAAATCATTATATAAATTAAAATTCATGATATAACATATCATATGTTACTGTATAAACCACATAAAATGATTATTGAATATGGAATGTATCTCAGAGATATAAAATTAGAGTTGAAATTCTGTTACCTTAAGTCTTGAATTCCTTTGTAAATGATAAAACCTATAGTATAATAAATATAATTTTACTATACATATAACAAAAAACCATATTCATATATATAATTACATATATTATTTACTTATGATTATAGATTTCTTTCTTATTAATAATTCCATGTTATATTTATGTATCGTGAAATAATTACCTCTATTTGGAAAAATGTTTTTGACTTGTTATCCTTGGACATATTTAATCGATCATAATTTCTTCATCATAAGAATTAGAACTCTGATATTTATATAAATATTCAATATATATGTATTGAAGGGGATTCATAAAATTTTGACATAGAAAATAAAATACGCTATTCATGGAGATGGTAGGCTATACGTACATATGAATGCTATTTTCCATTACTTTTCAGATTAAAATATATAAAATAAAAAATATATATTATCATTATAGAAAATGTTTTATGTTAAAAATTTTATATATATTTATAAAATTTACGCTTATTACCACCCATTCAAAATTATAATAATATTTCTGAATATTTAGGATAATTAAATAATTATTTTATGATATATATCATTTATTTAATGCGGGTATATAAGAGTAGAAAATGAGAGTGATCAGTTAGAGTGATTAACACTTCTTCAAAATGGCTCTTTTATATCTCATCTAAAGGAATCAGTAGTTTGTATTTTTGGAGGAAGGATACCTATTAAATGTGTATATGGAAGTGGATAAGATAATTTTTAAAGGATTAGTCATCCTATAAGGAACAATGTAGTGAAATGGGATAAGGTAGGAGGAGTCCTTTAATAAGGATGGTGAAGGGAACTTTTAAACTTTCTGAAAATAATAAATTATAATAAATTAAATAATAATTAAAATTCCTCTAAAAGAACATGGACGTGAATATAAGATTACATAATGTTTTAATATCAATAAAAAATAGACTTTTTACAAATATTGGTATTTGTTTAAACCTTATCAATATGATTAACCCTTAGTTAACCTATTTTAATATTAACTAGAGTAAAAACATTTTAAATATAAAAAGGTTTTAATTGTTATATAAGTTTTGTCAATTATACCATAAATGAGAAATTAATGAAATATTAGACCATATTATAATTATTTTGTATTTTGAAATGTGTTTAATGATTTTTGAAAATTTTAATAGAACATTATTTTTAAAAAACATCATTATTGTCAATTTTGAAAATATTCATTACTTGTATTTTAAGAAATATCATAAGAAAATGATATCTCAAATCCCAATATATTAAAATTTTCCTATCATGTTAAAGTAATCCTAAAAATCCATGTATAAAAATAATTGTATCAAATTTTATTTATTGTATTATTTTGAATATCATTTATTAGATATTTCTATTACATAAACAATTACTCGATCATCATTATATATGTTTTTAAGGTAATTATTTATAACCTAAAAATTTATAATAAATTATGATTATAAATAAAAAAGTTATATTTCTAATTAATATGTATAGTCAACCATGTCCTCTATATAACCCCATATTTAAATTTTAATAGTGAATAAGAACATGAGTTTTACATTTTTAAACATTATATAAATAAAATATAATAAATGGAATACTCTCATCCAAGTGGCATAAAAAGGTTATAATTTCAAGAAAAGTATGCTTTTTGTCAAAAAGTACATATCCAATTAAATTATTACAAGTGTTACGGTAGTTTTACAATATTTTAATATTACTTTCATCATTAATTACTGGATTTACCTTCTTCCGTGTTAATAAAAAAATCACTACCATTGTTATTCATAATTCCACAAAGTAAAGTAAAACTATTTACATAATTTGAGAAATCTGGTTCAAAATATTGAATCTATTTTAGAAAATTTATATCAAAGAAGTTTTAGTAAAAAAATTAAAATTAATCTTAGTGATAGGGTGAGAAAATAGGTTTTTAAAGTTAAAACATGCAAAAGATTAAATTGTTTTTATATCTATGTTCAATGTAAAATTTATTCCAATTTCCTATATTAGATTAACTGCTAAAACTTTGACCTTATTAGGCCTTAAAACCTATCAGAAATAGAATTTAACATTACAAATTATTTTGTAGATTTTTTTTCAATTAACATTTACTACTATTTTACAATTAATCAAAACATGATACTTTTTAGAAAAATTCATAAATTCAAACAAAGTAAATTTTTGTATTCTAAAAAAATATAAGAAGATAATTTTTCAAATATTATATATAAAAGTTTTTTAATTGGATTTAAAATAGGTTCTCTATTATAAGGAGGTAAACTTACCCATTTACAAAATATTAGTTTTATATGCATAAAATTGGTTTTGTTATTATCTTATTCCTATAGAATATATTGGATTAATATAAAAAATATTTTATCAAATATATAAACTATATATTTCATAAAAATATTGGGGTGTTAAATGCGTCAAATAATGAAGGAACAAAAGTAGAGGCTACTAGGAAAACACCTCAAATTGAAGATGTATGAGCAGTCTCCTCCTTCGAAATTGGATGAACAGTTTTTAACTAACTCATTCCATGGCCCATAGTCACAACCTTACATGCTGAAGAAGTCTCACTCTGTTGGAATAATTAATCCTACATTTTATTTCTTCTTCCTTGACCACCACATCTGCCTAAGAAGTCTGTTGTATTCGATTAGCCTTCCTGGCGAGGTACCATTGGCCCCATTCTAGTACATGGAGTTAGTGCTAATCATATATATTTATAAATTAGAGGAATTTTCCTACAGAACCACTAAATATGGACCATCATTTCATAGACTCTTATTTCAACTAGGTTCTATATGAATTAGGGTTTCATGTGATCTGATTTCCCACATTGTTGACATATAATTAAACTATTTGTACGAGCTACCAAACAACCACTACCTTGTGAGAAACCTTATTCTGATCCTTTTGTACACTAGATGAACCACTAATATACCTTGATGTTTAACTTCCCTAGATCACACAATCATCTTTACTTAAATATATCTCAATACTGAGGGCCAGGTTGTTTATCTTATAAATAATTATCTACTAGAAAACATTAACTTCTAATCATATGGTGTATTCCAACCCATTCTCAAATTTCCTCACTGCCATGAGCTCATCACTAGATGGAGATAATAAAAATCCCTAAATCTTAGGTAAATAGGAATAATACTCCCTTATAGAAAATGATCCAAGCAACATGTTCATGAACTGTTGAGCACATATATCCTTCAATGACTCTAGGATGAAGTGATCATAGAAGACTATCTGGAAATCCCTCCGGATCATGTCTCGATGTCAATAATACTATGTAATGAAATCTCACCATCACTAGGATGAAGTTATGATACTGTAATTAGAAACTTTGACCATCCTCTATTAAGGCATCTATATATTCTCAAATATAGAAAGCATGGCCTCTATCCAGGGCTCATCAGTCTAAGGTCCAACATCCCTTGAGAAGGTGGGTGGATGATTCTGTTGGAATTCCCATGACAAATATGACATAATAGGTGTTGGACAAGGAAATCCTTAAATAAAATACACTATATTAAGGAAACACACTCAAAACAAAGAATTAGTTCGCTAGTACAGAATATAGGTGGTTCCATAGGTGCAGTTGATGGAGGTAAAATGGTGGCTTAGTTCCCACCACCAACTGGGAATGGTCATCACAACCCTCCTAGAATATGAAATAAGATTTTCATGGTTTCATGATTCAACAATGATAAATAGAAACCTCAGTGAATAAATGTAATAGTTGAAAAGATTGCAGATAAACATGATGGATAGATACAATACTTCTTATATGAAATGTCACACCTCTCTGCCTACTAAAAAATAAATTTCAAGGTGAAAAAAGAAGACAATAATAGGACATAGGAAATGTAGTAGACACCCCCATGTACCCACTACTAAGACCATGTTCAGGTCTATGTACCATTTCATAAGTCAATGGTCCTGGTATATAGAGGTCCAATTAAAAGGCATAGAGGGAAACACCATTTACATTACAATCAGAATCACCATTTAACTGTAACCATTAAATTTAATTGTATAATTTCATTTTTATGTTTTTAATCATATATTTATATACCATGATCAAATTAAATGTGTTACCACTCCAAGTTTATAAAATACCTACTCATGTTAATTTCAATTTATATATCATGTAACTGAAACCTAGAATTTACATTTAGTAGTAGGATCTAACCAGTCATATAACTTGATTTGATTGAATGAATTACCATTTAAAATTTATTGATTTACATTCTAAAAAAATTAGAACTGGAATTCAAGAAATAAAATCAACAAAAGTTTCAGACCATGGAACCAATTTTTTAGGGTTTAAACATGACACAATTAGTTAATTAAGGTGTTTTCATCAATATGTTTAGGAAAAAAACATTTAGATTAATATGGGAACATTAATTAACCAATTATTTTATCATTGAAAGAACAATTTCACATTTAAATATAATAATATAGGAACTAGAATTGTGTAACATAGAATGAATGATGAAAGTAAACATGGAATGGAAAAATTCATGTCATATAAGTTCATATGTACTTATGATGATGCTTGAGATAATAACTCCATACATTAGTGGTAATAAGAAAAAGTAAAACCATATTATTAATAATATAAATATTAATATCTTCAAAAAAACATGTGCATCATCCAAAGGAGAAATCAGTGAAACTATAATAGGCACAAATCAGAACAGAAATGTCCCATCCTCAGTAATTTAATTTTCCCTGTTTATGGGTTAGATATTACAAATAAAAAAATAATTACCAAATTCCATTACCATCCTAGTATAAAATCTTATTCCCAAAAAGTAATAAAAAATAAAATAAACTCATATGAAAAAACATTGGGATATTCAGACTTAGGAGGCACTAAAACAGCATCCTGATCTTATGGGTCACAGAGACTCAAGTGCATTTCCATGTATGCCAGAGGCTTCTAACAGGAAATGAGAGTCCATAGTGGTATTATTGGGAGACTATACCCTCATATCAAAGTGCATAGGAAATATAAATAGATATGAAATATAGATGAAACATATAATATAACCCATAACACCACAGATGTAAGAGAAATAATCAATAGCAGACATATAAACATATAAGAAACTATAATGAAAATCAAGCCACATGATGAGTCATAAAACAATCATGTAATAAATATGTACAAAAATTTAATAGAGGGGATATAAAGAACAAAAATATAATATATGCTATATGAAAAGTAAAAAATACCAAAATATATCAATGTTAAAATCTTGATCACATGCTCAGTCATCTGCTACCATAATCCCATGCAATAAGAAAATAAAATGAAGAATCTATGATATGGTGCTTCATCTTATACACAGCTACATTCATGAAGTATACTTGAGTAATATGGGCTTCCTATATAGGGTAAGATAAAAAACTCAATAGGAAACCACCAATGGTGTATATAAAAATCCAGTGAATGTATGCAGCATTATAGTGTGCATGTATAACAGATAATAAATGATGCTAAAAATAAATAGTAGTTGGTTTATGTTCCATTCATAAATCTGATATACTTTATTTGCATCAACATATGCTAGAATCACGCTAATCATCTTACCATGAATATAAGTAATCGTATACAATATTTATACATGTATATAGACTATAAATGTGAGGAAATATATAGTGAAATACATGGATAAAAGGTTCTAGTGGTTTAACTTAGGTTTCCATGACCAGTCATAATGATAAAGGCTCAAACAAGTGTTTTATCCCTGAATCTCATTATAATGTATTTTTTATGCCCATCAATTTAGATAGTGGGGAGAGTCATTATTCCCAACACCCAAAGCAAGGGAACATAAAATTCTATTCCCATCATACTAGTAAATCTATACAATGTGATATGTCATGCATATCACCCTACATAATGGAGGGTGAAACCTCATTCACAACAAGTCCATTAACCATTTTCCAATAACCAATAACCATGACATAATCATAAAAATAACATTTAATTTCAACTTAATCATTTATAATAATTTATCCAAATTAAACATAGGGTAATGAAAATATATATATCTCAGATATTTAAAAATTCACCTCATCGAGTGGCCATGCCAACCACTTTAATTTAATTAAATTAAACCATTTAATTTAAAAATAACGACAATTCCAATTTAATGATAATACAAACCACTTTGGAGGGGGTTGGTCAAATAAAAATATGAATTAGTGAGGTAAATTGATTTAAGAAACCAAAAGAGGTGGATTTTAATAATTTATTCACCCAAAAAATAATTATAAAATATTTATCTAGTATAATAACATGCTTCATTTAATTTATAAATTTTAAGGACATTTTACCACAATGTGTGAAAAAGAATAGTGTAATTCACGACGTTAAACTTCTATAAAACATCTAAACATTTAGATAAAATTAGTATTCCACAAAACTTATGACCTTAGTTTAATTATCATATGATATCGGCTTCATTTTTGATGTATAATAGATAAAATCACCAAAATACAGAAATTAAATTTTAATAGGGTATATTATCTCACACTGAAATAGTATAAGATATGGTGAGATAAACTAATAAAGGAGGTATAAGGATTAGATAACTTACCATTACCAATCCAACTCACCCAATTGTGAAGGACACAATGTTTCAGATTTAGGAGCTATCGAAATACCTATGAATATAGAAAGAATATATTCTTATATCATCTGGTCTATTGTAAACAAATTAGAGAATATAATAATTAGGTTAATTAAAGGAAAGAGTTAGATAATGATAAATTTTCTCACATTTTAGGAGGCACATAGTTTGGCTGCACGGTTTTCCAAAGTATGTTCCAACTGTATTTCATCACATTCCATGGGAGGCCACCCCTTGCACGGGTTGCACATGTTAGACTAACAGTTTTCAAACCATGCGATTTTCTACTATCCCTTGTATGAGACAAGGATCCTAAACATGTGGTAAATTTTTCACAATTTAGACAAATTGTGTTCCCCTTTGTAGACCTCTTGAATACCTTTCATGTTTTTCCCATTCCATGCATGTTCAGCGGTAGGGTTTGGTAAAAGTATTTTCTATGACTGTTTCCTCAAAAACACAGAGCTCTAGGCTCCGAACATGCCTCAAAATCTCCTGATACCTTCTTTAGGCCATAATTCACACGAAAATGGATAAAATAATGAATATAAATTGAAAAAAAAATATACCTACATGAAATGTTGGGTCATTACAATATGACTCAATGAAAGTCTTTTCATTATAAGAATATCATTTTAGTTTTAAATGCATAAAATAGGCCAAAATATCAAATGATCTCAAATTATTTTCAAACAATATGAACATATTCCATAATTTTTTTATGGCATGTATGAATTGACCTCACACAAATATGACTCAGGATGTTACCAATACAATTACAAGTTTGGGTTTTCAATTGTAAGGCTTCATTTTTGTTAAAATCAAACATTAACATGCTAAAATTGAGAATAGAGCTCAGATTATTTTCAAAATTTAGTATAGTGGTTTATAATTGAATTTCCACATATAGGAATTGACCATACTCTAATATGAGACATGATGCGATCAACCTGACTCAAAATGGGGGTTTTTAATAAAAATGATATATTTTTTTAAAACACATAGAAAATAGATATTGCGAAGGAAAAAAACTATAGTATTTCCAAACACTAAGAAAATAGTTGATAATTCATTTTTAATATGTACAAATTGACCTCATTGAAATTTGACACATTATTTGGTCGATATAATTTTATGTACGTTTTTTCAATATAAAACTCTTATTTTAGTTTAAAACATACATGAAATATCTAAAAATGAGAAAATGAGGTCATATTGTTTTGAATAGTTAGGAAGACACCCCATTTTTCATTTTTAACTTGTAGGAATTTACCTCACATTAATCTGAAAAAATTTCCTTGATATGACTCTAAGTTTGTGTTTTCAATAAAAAAGCTCCATTTTAGTTTAAAACACACATCAAATATCTAGAATTGAGAGAAAGGGATTGTATTATTCTCAAAGTTTATGAAATTGTCAATAAATAATTTATCAAGTGTGACAATTAAAAACAAATTAATTTTAGACATGATGATATTGATATAGATGAAAATGTGTGTTTCTAATAGAAAGGTGGCATTTTAGTTTAAAAGACACATGGAATAGCCAATACTAAGAAAAAACAGATCGTATTGTTTTTAAACATTAGAAAAAAGGAACACAATTCATTTTTTATGTGTATAGATTGACCATACTACAATGTGACAAATGATGAGATTGATATAACTAGAAAATTGTATTCTATATAAAATCTATCATTTCATTTGAAAACTCACATTAAATAGATCAACTATGTAAATGATCTCAGATTAATTTTTAAGCATTCAGAAAATAATCCATAATTCATTTCTTAAATGTAGGAATTGATTTTAAATCAATATAACATGCAATGTGGTCAATATTACATGAAGAGCATGTTTTCAATACAAAACATTCATTTTAGTTTAAAAGGCATATCATATTGAAAAACATAGAAACTGTGCTCAGGTTATTTTTACACATTAAGAAAACCATCCATAATTCTTTTTACATGCATATCCATTGATCAAACATCAATATGAGAAATGATGTGATTTATACGACTCATATTGCGTTTCTTCAATAGAAATGTGCACTTTTAGTTTAAACACACATCAAATAAGAAAAACCTAGAAAATGAGCTGAGGTTGTTTTAAAAAGATTGGAGGGAGGGCCCTAATTCATTTGTGATATATAAGAATTGAACTCTTTAAAACATGACACATGATGTGGTTGATATGATCCAAATGATTTTTTCTCAATATAAAACTATCATTTTAGTTAAAAAACATAAAATATCCAAAACCATGAAAGATCTCTGATTGCATTCATATTTTCGGAAAATTATCCATATTTTATTTCTCAGGTGTAGGAATTGACTGCATATCAATCTGACACACGAGGTGGATTGTATGACTCACACAACTTTTATCAATAAAAAGGTTCAATTTTAGTTTAAAATAGACATCAAATAGCCAAAACTGAGAATAAAAGCTCAGAATATTTTTAAAATTTAGGATAATTTTTATCAATTCAATTTCACGTGTAGGAATTAACAGTACATCAAGCAGAGAGATGATGTGATCAATATGACTAAATGTGATTGTATTCAATAAAATGTTTACATATTAGTTTAAAATACACATATAATTTCCATTATCAAGAAAATTAACTCAGATGGTTTTCAAAATTTATAACATCAATTCATAATTCATTTGTGACCTGAATTTTTTGATCTAATTCCAATCTTGCACATGATATCATTAATATGAATCAATGTATCTCATATAAATACAAAGGTTTCATTTTTTAATAAATTGACACATTGTTTATTTATTTGTATATTTTATTAATGACATATAATTTTTTTCTTATATAGGTGTATTATTTTTCTTGAGCTGGCATGGTTTGTTCAAAAACACATTGTATGACCAGGGGTTGTGGTCAAAGACAAAGGATGTTTAATTTTTTTGGATGCCTATGATAATTTATACATAATCATGTTGTTGTACATACTAATGTTTGAAATGTATATAATAACGTTTTCATCATATATTTGTTTGGAAAATTTTATTTTATTTAATTTTTTTTATATTTCTTTTCATATTTAGGTATTCAGACCGTGTTTTATTTTACTATGATGTTGCATGGATACTATAGTGATGTAGTTGTGTTTTAGAAAAAAATGTGCCTTATCAACACATATCATGTGTGGATAATGGTACTATTTATGAGTTATTTATCTAGTTCTGATAAAGATACCCTTTATTAGGGATTCCTCTAGCATTGTTAGGGGTTCCATTTTTTTGCAATTCATCTCGAGCAGATAAATGAAACTCTTTTTAGTGTTAAATTAAAAGAACTGATAAAAATATATTTTATCAGTTCTTTTTGGAAGGGATGATAAAGGAGATCTATATCATCACCTTTTTAATTTTGATTAATGGAAATTTATTTTAATCTAACATAGGTTGTCATTGATATTAATTGGTGAGAAACATAATTTTTAATTTTTTTTAAAAGTTCACTTCGTTTTAGTGAATGTTCTAAGGATTCCCTTAATCTTCAAAAATATACATATCAAGGAGATTAAAGATATTTTTTGGAATTAATTAATTAAGGTTATGGAGATAATTAAAACATCTAGAAAATCTATAAGGTAGTCCAGAGGAGTTATCATTATAGAGACAAGATTATAGATTAATATTATAATATAGTTAATTTCAAAGACACTAAACCATTAGTTCCTTAGATTGTGTGACTATATGTGAGATGTATTAATTAAACCATGTTATCAATTTATATAATTTTTATCTTGGGTCACCATACCTATGATGGGGACTCTACATATCATATAGATTTTCTATAAATTGATGTCTACATCTTTATATTACAAATATAATTTTATATATCCACCTACTAGTGAACTATGGGACAAGGTCAGTATTTTGGTATTGTAAATTTTTTGAGGCCTATGAAGCTTCATCAAGTTTGATATATTGTATAATATCTTAAAATTTAGTACAAAATTGGTTCAACCAATAATGCCATGGCCACTCTTTGGAGATTTTCTGTCATGTATATATATCCCATTAAAGACTCCATAATATTTTTAGAGTCCATTAGGTTTAATTTTTTATGGTATCTTATGTTTATGGATCTTTCACACGTCACCTCTACATTATGGTTTAGATATTATACTTCATCTCTGCTGAACTCATAAGTAATTTTTCTTTTAAAGGAAATATTGATTTGGGAGGCATCTCATAGTGATATGGTTTTTATATAGAGAAGATGAATGTTTGGATCTAGAATTGGTACATTAATCAATATAACAGATCTATAAAGATGAATATTTATTGAAATATGGTTTTTGTGAAAACATGGTTCAAGTATAATTTCTAGGGAATGATGGAATGGTTTAATATTATTTTGTCAGATGGTTTCAACATCCTCAAAAATTGTGTTAATATTAGTATTTGATTCATATTTTGGGACTATATTTGAGGATCAAACCTTTTCCTATATTGAATAAATCCTTAAATATTAGTCGAATGGGAAGAAATAGGGTATTTTAATTACTGTATGGTTAATAAAGGCTGATTACATGGAAAACCAAGTAAAAATTTGATAAATTACAATATGTCACCCAAATGTGTTCATCAAAGTTTCTCTACCCAATGTATTATCTATATGGTTCCATAACCCATGTTTTTCATCCCTTCAAGCTCCACCCAATTAATTTTTGATCAGGTTATGTAACAAAGGTATTTTTTCATCGACCAATTTCTTAGGTTACATCACCTAATTAGAATATCTATGTGATGCTCTTGATATCCTAACACCATCACACTAAGGCCAAACTTAAGTAGAAATTTTATCACACATACCTTGGGTAGCACAAATAACATGATGGAAAAGAGAGTAAGAAGCATAAAGGATCAATCTAGTATTATTATTGGATGGTAACATCCCTCACCACTATTTACAGGTGGAACAACAATGTTTACCCAGTTGATAGGTCAAGACATTCAACCAGGTATCATTGCACACTAATAAGCACACATCATCGAACACCAACATTGAAATAAGGATGACCACATATGGTTCATTACACAATGAGATATGGGTTCCAATATTCTCCCTTTTAAGAAAAAATTATTCCAAAACCACTTTTAACATAGAAATATTTTCTCATATTCCAATCATATATAATTTGGATTAAGTAATTTATTGGTTTTCTATGAAAAATGATGTAAATATTTATATGGTAAAGGTAAAATCCCTAGTTGAGGAAAATAACTTCACCTTAGATCCCGATAACATTCCTAGGTGTTTTTATCCACATTTTAGTGTGTTTTACTTGGGTGATTCACCTAGGTTCATCTTATATGACGTTTTTTAAAACACAAGTTCAATCACATTGTTCATTAATCATGATTATAGGAAATCACTTACAAAATCACATATGTGAATAGATTTTTTATACCCTTCTTATTTTTGATGGATTTGAAGATCGGTACATGATAATTGGAAATATAAACAATCTCATAATTAAAATGATTCATCATCCGAATTACAACTAGTAAGGGTAAATAATAAAAATAATGTCCCGAAAACTCTTATGCAGATGTTACTATCTCAATTGAATAATCATAATTAAATTAATAAAAATAAAAACTATTCTCGTATTCATAGCTATTCTTCCATTTTTTTGACCCTAAAATTATTATTTTGGATCCTCCAACTTGTTAAGGTGTGTTAGCAACATCATAATAAGTGAAAAATAGAGTATCGAGAAGAAGAGAGATTTAACTAACATAGTATGAACCATGGTTCAATAATAATATTGGATATATCCAATATATATTAACCCAATAAATTCTTCATTCAATATAGAGAATCAACCATATGAATTGTATTAGGTTCTATCTCATGCCACCCATGATTTACTTCTTGTTGGAGTTATATTCATTGAACACTTTAATGAATAATGAGATTTCCATTAATAATGCATATCATTGATTAATAACTAATGAAACCATGTGGATATGGAATTAGAATATTCACCCATCTCATTCCATTAATATCAAAATCCATTTCATAATATAATACATAGTTATATTAAATATCTTATGTTGCCTTATGATTCCTTTATATCATAGGTTAAAATATAAATCTCATTCACATCACACCATATGCTTCTAGTGAGTCATAATATATGACATGATTGTTTTTTTTTGTATTTCAAAAAGAATCACTTTTAAATTAAATCCTAAAATACTTTATAAAAAATATTAAAAATACTTATGAATCCATATAAACAAATTTAGATATGGTTCATCAAGCTATCAATATTTAGGAACACAAAATTTATCCAAATTATAATCCTTATCCAAAGGCCTAAAATCATGACCATGTGGGCCTTAGTATTATTGAAAATAAATATATCATCCCTACTTCATATATGTACGAAAAGCGAGGTCCCTGGAAAAGACTCATTTGTACTAAGGCTTCAAAGGTGCCTATTGTATTCTCCATCAAACATAGGCATATCAAAATATGTATATGTTCACCACATGATATATCATATACATAATATATAAACCTATATAATTCCATTATCCATGATATTGATTAATCACTACAAATGGGACAATAAACATCTAGTATAGGTTATCATAACATTTCTTGATTCTCTGAAAAAGATTAACCTGGTCGATGTATACATCATATACCATTCAACAAGAAGATGAGTATATCATAATCAACGCATCCAAGTATCTAAATAAATCATATATGACTCAAATATTCTTTTATATGTATTTACTCAATTTAATTTAGTCTATGTAAAATTTTGTCTTACTCGTCATACAAGTAGAAAAATCACATCTCAGTTGTGAGCTAATGGATGATATGATAAAAAACATACCAAACAACCCCTTAAATAGTTATACTGTAATTATTTTTGTGTAAAATTTAATAATTTATGAAGGTTATCTTGATAGGTATCTCTATAACCTTATGTAAAACGTATTTTTAATAAGAATACCCTCTACGTATATCGATTTGTACATGATATTCCATGAGATATACATTTGTAGGTCATCATAAGTTAGAATTTTCTACTTATTACCTCAAGAATATATGATATATATAATATAAATAACCCTTAGTAATTAGTGGAAGATTATATTTAGGTTAATCATTAATATATAATCAAAACCCATTATTCTTTTTAATTATTAATTATTATTGAAAACTCAAATTTACCCTTTTGGGGATATTATATTTCAATTATCCATGTAATGAAAATTTAAGCACACGTGGATGAATGATAAATATATTTTACAATTATTATAAAACCATAATACTTTTACAACCATTAAATCCAATTTATTATGTATATAACATCGAAAGACTCTAGATGACCCTACTGTTATTGTTGTGGTAATTATTTCATTAATGGGTATGTGAAATGCTATTGTGTATCCACCCAATATATTTCTACATCACCACAATCAATGATATCCTCTATGAAATTGTATTTTTGAAGCATAAAATGGTACTTTTGTGATACGTGGGTTCCATATCCATATTAATAGGTCCATTTTTTCATAGTAAAGCATGATATATCCATCGATGATAGGAAACACTCTATGTTTGGTGATGAATCAATTGACATTAATACCTTCTGATGTTGTACTTGATGTAGATATATACACATCCTCTATTTTTGAGTCTTCCATAGTATATTGTTTTAAACTCATCCCAATGAAAACTCTACCATTTGGGAAAAATTTGAAACCAGATTAATATCTGATATTATCTTTATCACATTGGAAACTAGCATTAGTGTAACAATTTATGTATAAATCATCCCCTCCAACAATTCCAAATACCATATCCTAAATCTTTCTCAATTACATGTTAATGTTCTTAATTTAAATCCTATTTCCCTTATTAGTATTGTATTGGTTTCTATGAGTTATTCAATATGAATTAAATACATCTGGGTGAGTAAAAAACAAGGAATACATGATAGTTCCTTTAGTGGACGCAATGTTAATCATATCCATAATTTATAACTCTTTTAAAGGATCTTAAATATTTCAAAGATTTAGACTATGAAACACTAGTAAATAAGAAGTTATATAGTTCTCAATGAATTTTTTTTAGAAAATTACAAAAAATATGTGTTTAGGATCATCCCATTAACATCATAGTTCTATATATATAGATCTTTGTACCTAGTATATATAATTCTTCACCCATTTCGTTTATTGAGAGGAATTTACCCTTCCTTATCTCTAAAGAGTGATAGTTTGATATATAACTTCCAATAAAGTGTATTTCATCAAAAAAAATAATAATAATAAATACTACAGAACTTCCTCTAGTCCCATAATATACACAATAATCATCTGGATTCATGATTTTTACTAAAGTCTAAAATTAATATGTTTCTTCTCTTATACCCTAGTAGTAAAATTTTTCTTTTTAAAAACATCGGATGTATCATATTCACATGTTCAAATAAATTCATATTATGTAATTTTTTTTGGAAATACATATTATATATATATTAATCAAATTATGATTCTAACAAGAAATGTATGAATGGAATTTATCATCACAATAGGTGAAAATGTTTCTTCATAGTCAATATCATGAAATTTCATGTAACCTAATGTAACCAGGCATGATTTATTAAAAAAACCAAACATATATATTATAGATATGATGTGAATCCAAATTGAGTCCGATCGGCATGACCCATTCATGTGTATCCCTGAAGTTCTAATGTTGCTTATTGTACATTGAGTCCGTTTTAAATTCCATGGATTTTAACCATTTATTAGAATCAAAATTCACTATAATCACCATTCAAGTGGAAGATTCATCTATTAAAATAATATTTCATCATAATGATCTAAAAATAATCAATATCCCATGACATTCGGATGAATACTATCAAGAATTTTATGTTCTTTTGTAATTCATTTTGGTTCTTCCATTACACTATTTGAAACTGACTCAACCTCCATCTTAAGAAATATTCTTGTATTTTATTCTTTACATTCACCAAAATCAGTGTTCCTCTTACTAACTATTTAACTTATATATTTTTTCTCAAGGACTATAGTAGTTTGGGCTGCAAAAAGATTTTTTAAATGGATTATAGAACTAATATCCCTTAATTTTTTTGGGATAACTAATCAATTATCACATTTTGAATTTGGGTATAAGATTATTAGAATCCAAACATTGTATTAGTGATTCAAAACACCATATAATTATAAAATATATTTTTATATGTTTATTATAATATATTTTATATGGGGTCTTTATGTCTTCTTTATATAGAATTAATTTTTTTTTCGTATATAACATTCCCTACAGAATAACCACAAAATATAAAATGATGATTGTAGTTACTCATCATTGATAAAACCATGTACAATAAGGTATAATTCCACATGTAATCACACCATTACAATATAGTGTTACTATAGTACTGAGTTATCAAATAATTACACAATTCTTCAAATGATCAATGAATTCATGGATCAAGTATTCATTACCTTAATATAATTTAATGGTTTTAATAATTCTTATAATTTGATTAAGTACATTGTTCTAAAACACTCATAATTGTTCACTGTTTTAAAATTTGTGCCTAATTTGAAATAGATAATTAGGCTGATTAAATTCATTTTTGATGGTAACTAATTACTATAAAACTCTACTTTATTCTGTACACCTTGATCCACATACTTCGCTGTGTTTTAGAGTTGACAATCCAATAGTCCCTTCAAATTTACGTCCAAAAAAGTTACTTGAACATGCATCTTAATAAATAATATTCTCTTATATAAAATTATTCATATTAAAATGATCCCAACAATCCATATATGTAGATTTGTTGATAGTGATTTTCCTTTGTATATCCAATGAAACAATTCCAAATATATGTGGGATTAGAATAAACCATAAAATTCTTATTATAAATATTATAAATTTTATTTTCTATATCTTGTGTATATAAGTCATATACTATATTCCAAATGATCTAAAATATTTCATTCTCACATAAAAAAAATCTATTATTATTAATGTTGAATGAGAAACTCTTCTTTTTATTAATAAGATATATAAATCAAATTTCTTTTTATGGTGTGAAAATAGTAATAATTTTACCATCTCTCGAATAATTCAATTGGTATACATAGATCATAAGTTATAACCTATAATAAAAAACCCCATGATCTGTTACCAATAATAAGATCTAATTATCCCATTATTAATTTTCTCTATTTTTTGAATCAATGTTTATCTAATAAACTTATGTTTCACACCCATTGTATAATACCCATGATCCAAAGTTGGTGGAATTTATTTCTATTGCATTAAAATTTACATACTCAAAATATTTATCCTTATTAATAATTCTAATCCCTAGATGTTAATATTTAAATGTTTTAAATTTATTACATACAGTATATCTCAATATGATTATCTGGATGTATTCTGAAATATATAACAAGGAAACATAAATGGGTGCATATAATACTTTATTTATTTTCATGAAGGTACCTTTAAAATATATACCACTGAAAATGATGACCCTATAAATCATCTCTATTTAGAGGGAAAAGATCCATATTTCACTATTTTATGAGTACCTTTAGGATTTATACAATAGTCAGTTATTTGTTAAGAAAATATTTCCCATCCTAACATTTATCATTTTAGGATATCGAATAACCCTATATCTAAATCTGTAATATGTATATTATCCACTCTTTTACCTTTTTAATTTAATATTATTAGTTTATACAATAAAGTGTAATCAAAAAGGCCAAAACAATCTTACAGTATATAATCATAGAGCGATGAGCAATAACACAACCTTTCTAGAAAGAAAATATAGTGTCACTTATTACATTCTTACCTTACACAATATAATCCATCAGAATAAAATTTAATACAACCTACCTAGTTTAATGAATGAGGTCTTGACAAGGGAATATTTGGATATAATCTAACCATTTTTATTTTTAAGGGAGTTACTTTTCAAATTCTGACCAGTTTAATATACATATTACGCATATTAAACCATTATGTCTCTTGAAACCATTTTTTTCACATTTTTTATTCATATGTGTACACATGATTCTGAAATATAAGTGTTGTAATACATATTCTGTTCACTTAATGTGTTCAAACCATATTAATGAGAAACTATTTTCAGAACCCATATGTTTATGTTATTCACCCATACAAGTACACAATAACATTCATATATATGTATATATATATATATGAATAAAACACTTGAATAAAGTGAGTAATACTTTCATAAAATGACATAGTGTTATATGATATTGTAAATCTCATCATGTGTAAGCCCATAACGACAACCATATAACCACTAAATGTTTTAGAGATGTGCTACCACACTGGTGGTTAGTTTTATCTTAGGTCCCTCTCCTCGGGGAGACATTAATCTAGAGATAATTCAATTCATCACATAAATAACACATAATATGAACAAACTATATTTAACAACTATTCTTAAGTACATAACTCAAATAAAAAACTGTAGTTAAGATAGATGAAACTAAATCTTATGATATCCCAACTAGAATATAATGTGATTCCCTGTCTCTTAAAATTATTTAATTAAAAAAATTAGAATAAAAAATATTGAAATTCTATAAAAAATTTATAAAAATAAATATATTAATGGAATCTTAATAAATAAATAAACAGTTTCATTATTTTGGAAATCACGAGAAAAAATAAAACAATATCATATATAATTTATTCATGATTAATACAATTTTACATAAAATAACACTTTTAAATTATAAAATGTTATAAATTATATGTCAATTTTATCAAAATAAATTTCTTTTTAACAAAAATGGATATCTCTGTGGCATGGTCCAATTGAGGAGACCATTTTAATGAAACAATGGGGAACCCCATTTATAGAACACACCGTGGTGTGTAGAAATAACCCTAGCCTGAAAAAATCATGGTCCAAATGATGGGTCCATCTTGACTAGTCCATGAGTACTCTCATGACATAGATAAAACTATAGTGTGTAGTGAGAAATTCTAATCTAGGGAGCACAATATACTTTCACCATTTCATGGTAAATAGAATGTCTTGTTGGTGAAAATTACCTTTTGAGTTCCCATTAAGGGAGTACCACTTGTATCGCCCAAGGGATTACAAATCATGGTGCATATCATGGTGCCCTGATAATTTCTATTTATGTAGCACCACTCTATGAACTACAACATTATAGTGGTAAAATGTTATTCAAAAAACCAAAAAACCAAATTTTCATATTGAATAACAAGTCATTAATACCCCTAATAAGTTTAACAGATAACCACATGATCATTAATAGAAGAAAAAAATATATATATGACCCTATATATCTTTATGGAACATAAGGACCAAGTAATAATAAGTAATAAATTATACTTCAAATTATAATGCAGTAGACTCTATCTCGAGAGAGTATTATATATGACATTCACTGATTAAATGAATTAAATTTTCCTACCTATATAGGAAACACACTTTCTTTAGGATAACTGAATTCTTCTTCAGGGTCCTTTTACTCACGAAGGGGTGTAAATTACGTCACAATAATAGCTAAAATGAGTTTTCAGAAGATCAGATCTGTCACTTAATTATGTGGTTTTTATATCTCTTGGATTAATAACTAAATAAACCATGTAAGGCGGAGAGTGGAATATGAATACATCACATTCAATAAATATCCTATGAATTATCATACCATAAAATGTAGGTATATGTAACATCCTGTACTACATTCTGATTCTAGTATATCATATGGTTAAATATGCATCTCATGAAAATATTTTAATATTAATCTAATGAGTTGCAATGTATAACTCACTATTATAGTGTATATCTATCAACTTGTAAAAATTTCCTTTCATTCCCAACCTCCAAACATCCTAGTCCCTATATTGTTGCTATAAATAGATCCCATGAATCTTCATTTTCCTCACATGGACACCTATACAGGGAGATCACATGCCCCAGCCTCCTATAAGTACACTCACAATTCTTGTGGCTCTCTCTTGAAGACCTATTAAATTGGAAAAACTTATAAAAATTAAAAAAAATGCGGGAAAATATGATACCTTATTGTTTGGAACATTATAAAAATCATGGTCGGACACTTGGGAAAAGGACGCAATATTTGGTGGTGAATCAGGGTTTCAATCACCCAAGTCACACCCAATGTCTTTATTAGGGAAAACCCCCACCCAAGCCTCCCCCTTAGGGGGACCACTTTTCTCTATTCCTCAGAAGGGAAATTGGTTTTCCCTACCATATACAATAACAATGTTGTGTTGATGACTCCATATTAGGTAGAACCACCACTCATGATATACATTAAAGTGGTTACTTCCCCCAAACCAAAATAGAGTTATTTATTCTCCCTACCCCATATTACAATGATTAGTATTTAACCAAAATTCTTAGAAGGGTTTCATAGTTCCCTAAGATCCTACATAATGGTTCAGGATCAACTGTGTAACCCAGTAGGGTGAACCATCTCTCAGATCCTCTTCAGTGAGAAAACTTTTTTCGTGAGTCTCCTATTTGGGTACCATCTCACCCAGGTCACCTACTTGCATAACAACTAACCAAGGCCTCCTCCATGACTTCTTTAATTACATTAATAGGATGTTTCCACATTCATGAATCCCCTCAGTCACATATTCCCATGAAAAAAAGGCTTTCTCACATGTCCTTCCAAATTAATGGTTCTCTCTGGGGATTTACAATCGTATATATCATTGATAACAAGGGTTTTATCATGACGGAATTGTTGAATCCTCTATTTGATCATGCTACCGAATTTGGATGAACTATGTCGAGCACCAAATAAGTTTGGGCACTTGGTGGACTCCTTTATTCCACTCAATTTTCTAGGGATATAAAAATGGACTTCTATAGGGTGTAATCCTTGAAATCCCCCATTTACCTAAACAACTACCCGAGATTGGAATTTCTAGGAAGTATATACATAATGATTATAGATATCCATATTGAATCCTAATATCACATTGAACTCATACTAGGTGAAAGCCCCAAATATTTCCTAAATTTTCTATGTTTCACAAAATTCCAAAAATCCTACATAATTATTTCATAAAATATAAGTGGGCATCTATATATATGAATCCCATGAAAATTACCTAAGATTATACTCATAAGGATATACCTCTGATAAGTTTAGTTTTCCTTATTTACCAAATCATTAATTGGTAGGAATTATATACATATGTGGGCCTCCATTTAAGACTATTCCCCAGTAATTCCCTCATTAATAATCTCATACTTATAATCCATTATAGAGTTTTAAATATATAGGTCTCCCATGCGTAACCCCAGACTAATTCTCAGAAGGTCACATCCCTCATGAAACCATCTTAAAAGATTCATTTCATCTCTAAGTTTTCATTATTAGTGGTCTATACATTTTATGAGACAACTAATTAGTAAGTTAAATTCTCTATGAGTTACTCATTCCTAAAATGCTTCTATTCATTATGAAGAAACTACTCAAGTGGCCATATTTTTTGAGTGTTAGACTACTTAATGGGACATAGACATTATGAGAAAATCATTCACAAAAAGGATATATTTCATTTGGTACATGTGATTATTTTCCTATATTAATCATGAATTACTCATTCCTTGTTGTTCTCTATTTCATTCAATGTATCCTTCACAAAGTGTCATGTTCCCTACGAGACACCTACTCAATTGGCCATATTCCCTGCAATCCAATCACATATTCTCTTATTTAGTTACATATAATTACCATTAATTTGATATTATTATCCATAAATGGGTCACACAATAACCATTTCTATTTTTTATTTCATCTAGTATTCAATGTCTTAGAATGATACATAGAATTGTACAATCCTATCACATGACCTTAAACCATGATAATAGGAATATATGGATTTTTATTTCAACTATCCATGATTTGTAGGTTTCCAATGTGATATTAAAATACATTAATCCATTGTTATTCAGTATGAAATGTTAAGAGGAACCAATATAGTCCTTTTCAAATGTCCTTAAAAGGTACTGTGTATCCCATTAAGTGGAACCAAACTATAAGGGTTTTGGTTCCTTTTATAGGGATAGGTATGAATCCCCTCTTACTAGACCAATTGAAACTCTAAAACACCTAATAGCTTCATGGATGGTAATAATTTGAATATTTCTCTGCATTATTAATTTTAAATATAGTATAATAAACCCATACGTTATATAAATATTCAGAACATCTAATACATATAGTTTTTCTCATCAATGAATTTTTTTTATCAAATCAATTACATTGATTTAACTAGTCCCATTCTTAGATTTTGTAATGATTCATGAACATATATTTGATGTATAATAGAATCCTACAGTATGTAATAATTCCCCTTAAGAGTGAGAGTTATACCTAAAATCTAACAATCCCCACCAATGTGCATTAGATAATGTTTCTAGTATGTCCCAAACAAAAAACTCCATATAAAATCATTTCTACAACCCACAAAAAATGCATACAGGTTGAGGGAAACCAAGAAACATCAATATTTATATATATTGATAGGTTTATTTTGAACATATAATGATCATTAGTTGTAGAAAACTACACAAAAACTAGTGGATCTATATTCAATATTAAACACTTAAAAATAACCCTAAAATATAGTATACCTATTACTCATTTGACATGTCTACCATTTTCCCATAATGTGGATAATTTATGATAAATATCATTGATGTAAAAAAACAAATCTTCACTATGAGGGAGTAAATCAAATGATTAATCCATGATCACATCATTAGGATATCCAAAATTTAAAGGGGTATTAGTGACTTCATTTATAACAATGAACATCATTTAAATAACAATGGATCTATCAATTGTTTGCGTTGAATTAAATTATCAAAGATCCATTGAACCAGTGTGGTCAACACACCCACACCAACATAAGAGATTATATCTCATATCTAGCTAAATCTCAACCCTCATCATATATAACACATATTATGAATTACTAATCTTGATTAATTAATTCATTAAACACCTTAAAGAAAAATAAAATCATAATGAACCGACCCTTTGGTTCATAACTATTGGAATGCCATTTGAGATAAAGTAGGAGGGAAATCCATTTCATTAAAACAATATGAACTAAATATGTGTTGCATGAATATTTGTTTTAATATATAAATATATATTATATATATTATATATTATACATGTATCATATGAATTTATTCAACCTGGATTGAATTAATTGGTTTTCCATACAGTTCTAAAAAACTCATGTTTTCGCTAAAATCAATCACGACTTAGTTCTAAATGGGAAATCTATTTATGAATCCATTGAACTCTATTTTTGATATTATTTCATAAAACACTCATTATTTTGAAGATAAACGTTTCCTACAGTGTTTTCCTTCACCAAGGGCCTAATGATTTGACCCTATATCCTTAGTTTCATTGAAAACAACTTCCAAAATTCCAATTTAATAGATGTATGAAAAAATTTTCCTCTAGAAAAGAATAAATGTTACTCAGCCTAATAAAGGGGATGATTTAACCTCAATATAACATAATCATATTTCTATATGAACAGGTAAAACAAAAGATGTTTCATATACATCATATTCTTAAAAATATTATACCTTTTTTCCATGTTATTGATTTTCCACTAGACATGAAATATGTTTATCTATTATGAGATATCTCATCATTTAATTATTATTTGAAAAATAATAACATAGTATATGAATACATAACATGTCATTCATCTTATATATGGGAATATTAAATTACCCATGTCTATGTAGCTGAAAACATGATATGTACTCAAATAACAGTGGCCATGAATTTCCTCAATATAATTCAATCATGGTCTTGATGTATTCACTTATAATACAAGTGAATAAAACCAAATATAGGTGGTGCTCCAAATGAAGAAATAATCAACAAAATAACCAACCGACCTTTTATTATCTAAGTTGATATATTTTTTATTGAATATAGGGTATCAAAGTTTTATGTTTCCCATGATTGTTAAATTTCCAACCATAGGTAATAAGGATTAACAATAAGCATACAACCCTAATTATATGGATGAATGCATGATATTCCAAGAGATTTAATTTATTGAGTTAGTCTAGATAATATGTTTCTACATATTACCTCATAAATTAATTTTTCATAAATCATATACAATTCATTGTAATTAGAATAATATTAAATCATTGATAATCTCAACATATCAATAAAAACCTTAATACATAGTGATGATCATTGATTAGGGACAACTTAAAGAATCACATTATGGGAATTTTATCATTTGACCATTCATGTAAACTAAAAATACATACATATAATGTACTTATAAATGGTTATTTGCTTTATTATAATATCATGATACATTTAAAACTATTACCACTAATCTTCTATGTGTCCCATAAATAAAAATTATATATGAAAATAATATTGTTGTTGTGATAATGGTTTCATCAATGAATCTATTAAATTCTCTTACATATAAAAAAAATGAAATTTACCTTTCCCATATAAATATTAAATTTTATGAGATGGTACTTGAAAAGTATGTTTATAGTAATTTGGTATGATCAATACTAATTATTCTGTGAAACCAAACTGTTTTTTCACAACATATCTTGATTTCTACCTCGATGACATGATCTACTCCAAGTTCATATATGAAATTATTGACACAAATATATTCTATTGAATTGATGTATCCTTACTCTGTTTTTTATTCTTATATGTTAGATTCATATGGATTATTCCAATTGGTATCTACACTATTGAGGAAAAAAATTCATTTATATAGATAGTTCAAATCATTTTTGTGAGATTAAAACTAGAATATCTATGACACTCTATAAATATATCATCCCCTTGTCTAAATAACAATAATTTATAAGTAGTAAATCTTATGTAAATACATATTTAATTTATATAAATCATAGGAATATCACTAGTATTTTATTGGTATTTACAGGATATTCTCAAAACATAAGAGACATATTGTCAAGTAAATAACATGATATAAATGAAAGATCTTATGGTAGATGAATAATGAATTATATCCATACTTTTTAAATATTAATAAGGGTCTTAAATCATTAAATGGTTCATTCCATGGTACCCTAGTAAAGATCCATTTGTGTGTTCTCCATGATAAAATGGTAAATCAATTTAATAATATACATGTTCTATCTTTATCTAATAACCCTCTTAGACATATCTCTATAGATAATCATACCCATATTTTTGGATATATCACCCCTGAATTTTTTTGTGAGAAAAATGTACCCATCCACACCATTAAATAATGAGGTGTTATGATTTCATTTATTATAAAAATTATATCATCTATATAAAATACCAGAAATACTATTTTATTCCCTATAACTTGTTTATATACATAAAAATCGTCTATGTTCGTAAAGAAACCAAACCATTTTAATACATCATAATACTAGATATTCTAAAAATGATAAACTTTATTTACTTCATAAATAAAGCATTTCAAAATGGAAACCTTAGTTAATCCATTAAAAACATCTAAATTGTTTAGGTTCTGTTATATACAAATTCTCCACTAAATACCCTTTTAAAAATAGGTTTTCAAAATTATTTTATTATATATCATAATATTAATGAGTTTTTATGGTTTGAAAAATTATAATAGAATTTATCAATGTAATAGTTGAAAAATTTTCATCATAGTCAATACAATTAATTTTTTTACAACTCTTTTCCACCAGGAACTCTTTTAAAGTAGAAACTATACAATCCATTACCATTTTCATATGGAATAATCACCATCACCCTATGGGTATTACCACTTCAAGTGTGAAATAGATAATATTTATTTTATTTTTTATGTGTATTTAAATGTTTTAATCCCCAATAATTTATCAATTTGTGCATAACATCATCATTTTTGGATTTTTGATTAATTTTACAATAAAATTTGAAATATATTAATCATTCATTTTTAATTGTTTTTTAATTTTTTTTTATTTTAGAAAAATAATCAATATTAATGAAAATTGATGAATTATATTTTATTAAAATAGTCTATTTTTGTGGGATTTATTTAATTTAACTGTAAAATGTGTATATTTTCATAGTAAGGGGAGTAAATAAATTATGAAACATGTTAAACGTTTTGGGTGGATATATATGACTACTCCTCAACCAGTGAGTAACATATCATGCTAAAATAAATAAAATGAAGTGATTATAGTTGTAAATGATTGAGGACTCAAATAAATTCTTTTACATAAAATATTTTGTAAAATTTTAGTCATTATGGATACGTATATACATGTCAACATTAGGGAAACTGAAGATTATATGTTGCCAGACTAATACATATATAGTATTTTGATGATAAAATTCTAAAAACTAGTCAAAATATTTGAAACATTAATATTGGACATGAAATAAAATTTACAAAAACACATAAGATGAAATCATGGCGATATTTTTCATTATAGCGGGAAGAGACTATAACAACATTTCGTGGATGAATTCTAAAGATTAAATTTCTTATTCCTCATATTCTATTTTTTGTTTTATAATTCCTCCATATTCCCCTTTCTTATTAGTTACCCTTTTCATATAGGGTTAAACATGTAAATGATTTTCAAAGGGACAATTATATTTTTTCAATTTTTTATTTCTTATACACCATGGAATAAATATATATTTATTTTTTCCATTTATTTGTTAGAAATATTCTAATATAAGTTTTTATTATATATTTTGTTTTTATTATATTATTGTTATTTCTCAGGATAATGTTCATTATTTCACTTCACAAGGTGTTGGTTTATAAATGATTAAACGGACTGGTGCATAGTACTGATGTACAAGGTGATTGAAAGGGTGTGTGGGATAGGTAGGGGACCCTCTTTAATTTTTAGTAGAAAAGAACCAATTGGGTATTTCCAACATAAATTGGCGGTATTTATACCACTCTTTAAAAAGTTATAAGGAGGGTAAACTAAGAAAATATTTTATTAAGGGTTATTCCAATCATCCCCATTTAACCTAGAGAGTAAGAGGAAGTGATTTTTGAATCTCACATCTATCATCATTGAATAAGAGTAAGGGATAAATTCAAAATAGAATTTTATTTCACTTGAATGATTGATCAAAATCTGATCACTCTTACGATATCACTATTTTTAATCTCGTGCATCCCTGTTTTCTTTTGTTTTAAAATAATAAAAACAAATCCACCTCAATTTCCCATAATTTAATTTTAAATTCTTGATTATTGTGAGGTCCTCTATAGTGAAAATATATGTTTACCACTATAACACATGTAATCATAGAAAATAATTTTTTACTCCACATGATAAGATCATTTGAAAACTTGGAACGCTTAATGGTGAAGTGGTGCAAAAAATATAAATTTTAAATTGCATGAATGGAACCACTAAAACTAAACCTTATCCACTAGATCTTGAAATTGAAATAACCTTGGTGAATATTATTAGATACATTAATTTGAAATATGAATTTTAGGATATCTATCTTATAGAGTTCAGTGAAACCTGTAGTGTTCAGTCTAAGAATGTCATCATGGATGGAAAACCCAACAATACCCTTTATAGCCTATATACATCACAATTTGTTAATAAAATATTATTCCACAATTAAAAAAGTTTGTTGACACGAAACAGAACATAATCCAATTTTGAACCAAAAAACATTCCTTCATGAGAGATGGACCAAAGAGGAATATTAAATATTTTAAACATACCTCCTCTACGTTCAGTCCCTTAAGAGTAGAATAAGAGTAGGTAAAGTAGAAGGAAATCCCCATTTCACTAGAAGGAGATTCTAGAAAATATTTTTATATCCTACAAATAGGTGGTGTTCTTGAATAGGATAACATAATATGATACTTAATTTGAAGATTCTTCTCCACCTTCAAAATCGCAACCATAAAAAAAAGAACTATACCATCACACGAGCATATTAAAGGACCCTATTTGAGTACTATGATATGTTCAAGAATAAATATTCCATTATCCCACATCAAATAATAATGGAGAATCACATTTTTTTTATTTTCCAAGGCATATCTTATACTGATAGGAACCTATTAGTTGCATCATATAAGGGTTTATTGATTAAAATGTCATGATTATAAGAAAAGGACTTGATTGAGAATATTTCATAGAGCTCGTAATTATTTTGTACAATATTTACAAGGGGACGGGGAATTCACGAGGCTAGAACTTCTCATATGTCACCATTATTAGAAACCAATCTCAAAGAGACAAACTATTTGGGGAAATTTATTGGATTAAAAAATTGAGTAAACAATAATCACAAAATATGGTATGAAATTTCTTCTAATCACATATTCATTTCACTAACAAAAATGTGTAATGAAGTAAATGTTATGTCTTAGCCTTTCATCTATGAAAATTTCATGAAAACCAAGGAAGGATGGATCCTACCCAGATCCAATTTGTTTTAGAAAATATGTATAATGAAGCTAAACCCCCATACCATAATCATTATGCAAACTATATCCCATTTGAGAATCAATTATAACACCCATCACCCTTACAAACAATGAATCTTATAACCAACATGTTCACCAACAACAACCAACCCCTTCCCAGAAAAACAGAACCTATGATCGTATAACCACCATAACACTAATACATTTTCATCAATAGACATATGTGTAGATTGAAGTGGTTAGGAATGAAATGAAGGAGATCAGAAAAATGATGAAAGAAATGCAGACAAGTCTATAATATCCTCCTTTTCAAATAGTACTTGAAATGAAGGATACTATAAGCCAAATAAATACATCAAGTAGAAAGTATATTCAATCACTATCTATAGAAAACTTTAAACAAAACCCACCTAATATATAAATAACTAAATAATATAATTATGGATAACTTGTAAAAAACCCACAAAAATAAGAAAGGACACATAAAGAAGAAAAGAAAATTGGACTAAAGAATACGATACAAGAAAAAACCATCCAAAATCAAAAAATATTGAAGAAGGATAAGCTTCCACCATTTCTATTAAGGGTGATACAATCAATGGCGACATTAGAAGAAGAAATTCAGAAGAGTTATTTGAAAATTTTCAAAATGTGGAGACCAATATTCCTCTTTTAGGAGAAATAAATAAATTACATATGTATAGTAAATTTATGATGGAATATTTCACTAAGAATAATGGATTTTAAGGTAGCGTGGGAATTAGTTTAGGTAGATGTATATCATCCCTTATCACACTACAACACTGAACCAAATATCAATATATAAGGAATTTTTATATTAAATACGTTATTTTATATTTAAATTTATATAATTATTTATGTGATATAGGTTCATAAATTAATGTACTTCCGTACTCAGTATACAACTCTTTCAAATTGGAGAAATGAAGCTCATAATTGTAGTTGTACAGCATGAAAACAAGTAAAAAACATTCCCAATATGAGTGTTGGATTATGTCCTTATGAAAGTCCAAGATCTAATATTCCTAGCTAACATATATATTCTTAACATGGAAGTAGACAAGATCCCAACACATTCAAACATCACTTTGGGGACTCCAATAAAAAATAAAACCATGACCATCATCAATGTCCTTGATGGAACACTCAACAAGAGTTTAGAGAAAACTATTTAAACTTCAATATTTTGGACTCTATGAGGCTCTAATCAGATTAACTCTCATCTATTACAATATTCAACATTTATAAGGACACAAAATTTAAACTTGAGGTATTTTATTAATTAATAAACATATGTAATATTTTGATAAATGATAATTATATGGAATATGTGTAAGGAATTCTAGAAATTTTCGATGTTATATTTCCAAATTGGGAAATTTTTTAATTTATCACCTTAAGAAGAAGATAATATGTTTCCTTCTCTATAGGATTATTATGTTTCTAGGGTGGATAACCTGAATTTACTTTCACCCAATGAAAACGAAAAAATTTAGAATTAAAATCACATCCCATAGACTTGAAATATGGGTACATCATGGAAGATGAAAAATTAGATATGATAATTTCATAAATCTGTGTAAAATTTTCGAACATAAATTAGTTCAATTTTTTAGAAATAATTTCAAATAAACATGGTTGTTCTTAGGTGATACACCAGGAATAAATAAAAAATAATCACATTGTATTATTCTTGATGATAAATACAAACAAATAAAATATCTCAATGGAGGTTGAATCCCACCTTGGTGGAGGTTGTAAAGAATAAGATATCCAAAATCGTAAAAATATGGATTATTTACCACATTTAATATGTTTAATGGGTTAGCCACATCCATTTTGTTCCGAGAAAATAGTATTAACCACTTTGAATAAGGAAATGAATAAAACAATACCTATGATAATTCAAATTTTGTTGGAGAGTGCATATAGAATTTTCGATGTTGAATTAAGTTATTCATAAATATCATTTCCCAAACCTATTTAATGATCTAATGTTTGCGATAATAGAATGAAATAAATTATGTATTTATTAATGAATTATCAGTTTATCATTACTCTTATGGATAAGGGGAATTATTTTTTTACTTATCCATTCACCAATGTTTTCTTATAAACGTATTCAATTTGGTTTATTAAATTCATGAGGTTTATTATATATTTGAATGGAAATAATATTTTCTTATCAAATTAGTGATTTATTAGAGGTTTTATTGGATGATTTCACAATTATTGGAAATCAATTTGAATATTGTTTGAAATTTTTTAAAGAACTCTTAGAAAATAGTATTAAAACGAATCTTGATTAAAATTTTGAAAAGTGTTATTTCATGGTTGATAGAGTAATAGAACATGGTGAGTTCATTTCATATAAAATTATTTAACTGGATAAATTAAAAAATTATGTTATAAATTCATTACCTTATAATAATTATAGGGAACATCTAAGGTCATTTTTATGACATGTTGGTATTTACAAGAATATTATCAAAAATTTCAGTATGATTGTCCTCCCTTTATCTAATTTTATGTATATATATTAATTTTATATTTCTATTTTGAGTGATGGGAATATAATTATGAGATTAAGAGGATATTTATTAATCATTAATTGAAATGGCCATAAAATTGGGGAGAAAAAATTATGGAAAATTATAATGCATCCAACCAAGTCGTTAGACAAGTCCTTTGTCAAAGAGTAGAGGGAAAGACATAAGACACTTAAAATTACACAAGAACATTACTCATAGACCAATTTTATTAAAAAATATAAAAAATTGATTTTCATAGATGTATTTATTTGCATTGTTTTATATTGTATCTTATTGGGTTCACATTCACTATACTTTTTGATCATGTAGCTCTTTGGCACTTGATAAAGAAGGGGGACTCCAAGGAGAAGGTTGTGAGATGGATAATACTATTGAATGAGTTATGATTATAAATAAAATAAAAGAACAGATTTGAAAACCATGTGTCAGATCACTTGACTAGACTGCCCAAAACAATGGATTATGAAATTCCAAACGGGGAACCACTATCCGACCACATTCCATGAGTGCAGTTATACTTAATTGATAGAGAAGTCCCATTGTATTTTGACATAGTCATTTATCTGGAAACAAATCAGGTCCAATCTCGCATAAGATCCCCCCAAAAAATAAAAAATAATTTTAAATATATATATTTCAATTGGGTGGATCTATAATCATTGTAAAATTTGAATTTCCCATGTTATAAGAAGATTATATACTTAAAGTGAAATTCAATCTTTTTTTTTTATTTTTTTCACACATTATCTTTTGGAGGCCACATTGGGATTCGAAGGAAAGAATAAGTGTTTTAGAATATGAAATTTATTTTCTCTAAATTTTAAATATATGCATGAATTATACAAATGTTGTGAAATGTTTTATTTTTCTAGAAATATTTCATTTAGAAAATAAAAATATAACAACACATAATTTTTGTGAGTTTTTTTAATATTAGGGAATATATTTCAGGGTGCATTTCCCCACGTACTTTCCAAATTATAATTTCATTATTATTATAGATTATATTATGAAATGGGGGGAATAAAAAACAGCAACACATAATGATGGTCATGTTGTTTGTGATTTTTTTAAGAATACAATATTTTATTGGATTGGAGTGCCTAGAGCCATCATCTGTGAATAAGAAAATTAGTTTTTCAATATTAGATATATATACTTTGATATGATTTTATGAGGTGAATTATAAACATAAACACACTATCATCCACAGACAAATGTCCATATAGATTTTTCCAATAAGGGAATAATTGAAATTATAGAAAATATTATTAAACCCATAATGAAGGATTGGAGACAAAGGTCAGATGATATATTATGGGGTTGTAGGAATAATTATAAAAAACTAATAGTACTGATCCCAAATAGTATGATTTGTGGGAAAATCCATTAATTTTCAATGGAAGTAGAGAATAAGAAATAATGGATAATTAAATAGTAGATTTTAGACCCAGATAGTGCTAGAAAAGTGATGAGATTACAAATGTAAGAGCTTGAATAAATTAGAATAGAATATATTGGAAATTATAGGATATACAAAGATTGGATAATGGTGGATCATGATATTATAATCTAACTAACAGACTTCAATCCTAGAGACACAATGTTGTTATTCAACAAAATAATCAAGGTACTGTTAGGTAATCTTCATTTTATATGGGAAGGTATACATATATTTAATCAGGTCTATCCTTTTGGTATTATTTAAAATATAAAAGAAGGGTATAAAGAGACATTCACTATTAATGGAATTAGTCTAAAGAAATTCAAAAATATATTTTTGTTAGATCTAATAGAGGTGATCAAACTCCCCAACCATTTTATCAGTAAAATATATCAAGTTGTACCTATAATTAAAACTTACTATCTTTTCTCAACCCAATTATAAAAATTACTTCATTATAAATAAACTTAAATGGATTGTGGATAGAATATCATTTAAGTGTGGGCTAGGGAACCGTATTTTAGAGTTATCACATTTATATTTTCAAATTATTGTGTTAATTTTGGTGTGTTTCTTTTTCAATTTTGGAATTTTTCAGATTTATGTTATGAACTAATTTTATTTTCTTTTATAAAAACATATCAATGAGTAAAGAAAATTTATCCTAGAAATGGAACATTAATTAATATAGAAAATGACAATGTTTCATGTTCAAAACGTTATTAACATCATGAAATAGTCCCTGATCTTTCAATCATGTGATACAAATCACATTATTAATCTTTAAAATCACCTTAATACGATAATTATAAAACCCTTATGAAATATTATTTACATTCACCTCATTTCTTGACAGAACTACACCATTATTGAATAACCAATTTTTAATTTATTTTTATCATAATGTGGTGTTTTAGGTACAATTATTTTAAATTATTGAGGCATTTATTTGGTTTTAAATTTCCACTTTTCTTGATAATCCTTTTTGTAGAATTCATTGTACATTAAATCCTTGCATCCCATAATTTCTATTAAAATTTAATTAGTTATCCACATCATGAACCATTTTACTTATCCAAATATATCATGATTAAAATGTGACATCCCAACCCAACTCACCTATAAGATGGTGGTCGGACTGGGGGGTTACATGACTTCAATCAAATATCCCCCTTGGACAGGAAAGGTCTCTCACTACTAGTCGGAAGCCTCTGGTGATTGGTAACCATATTTTTTATTTTTTATATTTATTTTAGTTTTCCTTCCCTTTTATTTTCATTTTTATTTTATTTTTTTTTTAATTTTTCCCTTATTCATTTTTTTTCTCTTTCCTTTCTTTCCATTTCCATTCCTTCCTCTCATCATATCCTCCCCTCCCTCATGTCGTGCCTCTCCCTCCTCCCAAGGTGGTTCACTACATTACTCCTCATTTAGAAAAACGCCACACCTCTGTTTGTAGTCAGTTTTATTCGTCGTTAGGTGGGTTGTGACCATATCGGTAAGGCTTATCCCACGCATCAAGAATCATGTAATCTCATTCCAAATTCATTACATAGTTCATTGTTGAAGGATTATACCTTATTTTGGGTTTTTTTTTTAAAAATCATCAGTCTTCTCCAATTTTAGGTTAAATCAAATCCTAACAGGGATCGTAGGATTATATACGACTATAAGGTTGGGTGCCTACTAGCTTTCTCTTCGTTTCGTTGCGATTTATAAAAACATGTTGTTGTACCATTCGTTAGTGCCTACCATCTTGTGAAAAATCGTCCAATATCTTAAATTTAATTGTTTTGCACAATTTTTGAATCACTATTTATCATGAATTAAAATTTTTATGTTGTTTCAATAAGGATGGACACCCCTTTAGGCATGTCAATGTGCTCGGTATAATTACTGTTGGACCGGAATTTTAATTTATTTAATTTCATGTGTTGCATAGCCTATTTTTCATTGTGTTTAATTTAAATAATTAATTTTGATTAATTATTAACCATCCTTTGTTGGATATTTGGTAAATGGTTGTGCTGGTTTATTTTTAATTAAAATGTGTCTTTTTATGCATGTGTTGAACAACTTATTTTGTGGTGTTTAATTTAAATAATTAATTTAGATTAATTATGAACGTCTCATTATTGGATCTTTGGTATCTTTTTGTGCTGAATTATTTATTTATTAAAATTTATATTTATCTACTTATGTTGATATGGTATGTTTCCTTGTTAATATTATTATGCTATAATATTTAATTTGTACCTTGTGATGCATGGGTGTATCTGTTTAGTTTTGAAACCCCAATTTGATAAGCTTATTATGTCATATCTGATATTGTGAATACTTTAATTAAATTCATGGTGGGGAAAGAAGGTGGGTCTCGTATTAAGGGACAATATTATACCCTCTGTTCCTGACGGTTACCACTATGCGTAGAGGGTGGTGTCGTTGGCTTGGTCAGACTCAAACTTCCATAGGTTTCCAATACTTATGAGTGACACCCTTTCCAAAATGGCCCATCGAGATGGATCCGTTGGCAATGTGGTTAAGCCATTCCCGGACGATACTCAACCCCTCTTTGAGAGATCGAAACAAACTGAGGGTAAATCCATGCCTCGAGTGATACTTGGTCTTTCGAAAGATTTCCTTAGACAGGATTGGTTGTATTAGATATATTGAAGGATGTTCTATAGCAATACATTTAGGATAGTCTCAAACTCAAACTCTCAACTTGAACCCTTAATAATGATGCACTGAAGGATTATATTAATGCCTCTTTTAGCCCCTTGATTTTTGTGATATTTTTCTGTTATATTGAAGCACACCTGGTTAACATATGATTTTGACCCCAAGTTGAAGCACATGCTTGCGGTGTACCTCTTCATTGTTTAACTTTCTCTCCATGTTTATATATTTTTATATGTATTTTCTGCTTACAGGTACATCCTTTCAACTTCTAGATTAGGCCAAAGCATGTGATTTGGGATGGGTGCCCTTCGGGACCTGGGCCTAGTTATTTATTTTATTGCACTTTATTAATTATCTTAATTTATTATATAATAACATAATACATTTTATTACTGCACGAAATGGACTGGTTTAGAAACTGTGGGTGTCGAAATACTTGGATTTTATCCCACACCCTACTCTGGTGTCGTTGACAAGCAAATAGATTATATGTTTGCAGGTACTGACAAAGGGAAGCGTGATGCTTCTGATGTTTGATTGTTTCTTGCTACACGGGATGGAGACTGGGGTAGAGGACCGAGCCTTACTCATGATGATGTTTTCACTTTCTGTCTTTTATATTTAGTTGTTAGAATGCTTGGTTTTCAATTTTATGTTCTTTTAGTTTAGACAGACATCATGGAATGACATAGTTTTGTGAGCTTCAGCACATTATTATTATTTAGTTGGATTATTCACATTTCTTCTTCTGCTGTTTATGCATTTACATGCTTTCGATATTTATTATTTAATTATTTTTACTTCTACTGTGATAATAACTATTATCTGTGAGGGTATATTCTCCTCTAAAAACTCGAAATAGGCCCTCACTACTAGTTTGTAGCCTCTAGTGTTCGGGGAGATGCTCTTGAGGTCATGTGACCCACCGGTTTGGCCACCATCTTAGAGATGATTCGGGTCAGGATATTACATAAAAATTATATGATCTATGTGAATTCATGTGTAGGGGTTATATTTTTTGTGTGTGTTAAATCATAATTTTGGACATCTTCAGTGGAAAAGAAGTTATTGAATAAGAAATTTAATCTAATTTTTTTCTTGATAGAGCTTATTGAGGAGGATTCTAAAAAGTCATAGTCTAATCCTACAAGAAAATAAACGAAAAATATTTTTCCATGAATTTGAAAAGATAGATTTTCACTCAAGAAAAATGTTAGGAATCCATACCAACTACATGAAATTAAATTCACCCTCATTATCATTACAAATCATGAAATGTAGAATTTGAAAATATTCATAAAAATTTCAGTTCTGTTGAATAAATATAAGAAGATTTCATTTTTTTCAAATGAAATGGGGATACTGTGGGATATATATGGAATTTTAATGATATTTGAAGATTAATTTCTGCCGATATGAATGAGGATTAGGCCATACATGAGTGAAAATTTGAATCATTGAATTTTTCCTTCAAGAAATATGAAACATGAATATTATAATTCAGAATTATTGAAATCTAAAACCTACCATCCCCATGATACTGAACATATGTTTAAAAATACTCACAATGAAAACAAGTATTTTACTCAAATATGGAAGAGATATATGATTTTTTCAATCATATGGTGACTCTTTACTCTCTTCGGATAGGAAAAGGATTGTACAAAATATATATTTTTTGAAAAGTAGAAATTCATGTGGGATATGTTTTTTTGTGAATTGGAGGAGATATAAACTGTAAATGATTAGATTTAGTTGAATTAAAGACATAAAGTAATTTCTTTTTAGGAGGAATGATATATTTTTTTTCCTTCGTGTCAAATTTGTGGATCTCCTGGGTATGTGTTTTAGATTTCAGTTGACTTTATTTTGGGAATTAATTTTCTTATATTCCATGTGATATGTGGGGGGGATTAGAGATTATGTTTTCATAATTTTACATGTGTTATTCAATTATTTAATCCCTAAAAATTTATCAATTTTAGATGAATTGCATCATTTTCGGGGTTTTCGTTGAATTTTGAGTTAAATTTGTAAAATAACATATTTATATAATTTTTTTAGTTTTTTATCTCGTTGTTATTTTGGAAATAACATTTCCAAAATTGATCCAAATTAATGAATTCATTTTTTGAATGATTCTTTTATTTTTAGGATAAATGCCATTTATCTGGAATTGGTGTAAATTTAAATAATAGGGGGCCCAAATAATTTATGAAATGTAAAAAATCATTTAGGCTGATATATTTTACTAGTAATCAATAAATGAGGAATATATTAGTCAAAATTTTAATAAATAAAATAAATCTAGATTTAGCTAAATTATGGATTATATCTATTTTTTCACATAAAATATCATGGAAATTGAATTCATTAAGGATTCCAATGAACATATCAAATTTCATGAAACTAAAGATTCCCTCTAGAGATAAAACTTCATTTAATTTATTTTGGTGGTAAAATTATTAAAATGTGTCTAATAACATTGAATATTTTTATATCCAATATAATTTATAAAAACTCTTAAGAAGACGTCATGATGTTATTTAGCCATTTTCTGGGATGAAACTATCTAATATTTTGACAGTTTGATTACGGAGAATAAAATTTTGATTCTTAATTTTTAGTTTTCATTGTTTTTCAATGCCGTATTATTCCCCATTAGGATTGATTACCCATCACATGGAGTCGTAAATATTCAATGTGCCTGTGGAATAATAGGTTTTCCTTTTGTAATGATTGAGTTTTTTCACTTCATGGATGAAAATGCCCTTTATTTCATCTAATAAGTTGGTTTCAATATTCTTAAACTAGTTTTTGTTATCAGGTAAATTCATATTTGGTTTTAAATTTTATAATAGATATTTTCTTTGTGGATGATTATTATGTCCCACCATATGGTTCTTATTTATAAACAACAGGGTATACCAATGATAAGTTGTGAGGTACTGAGTGATTATTGATACTTTTGAGAGGGGTGGTATCCACTCATGATTACTCTAGAAAAAAATAATTCCTAATTAGGTATTACATAATTAAATTTGTGGTATTTAATAAAACTTCATAAAAAGTATTAGGGTGTTAAAGAGAGATATGGTTTTATTAATTTTTATTATCACTATAACAATTTGACTAAGGGAGTGAGAATAAAATATCATGGAATCTAAATTCCCTCAGTTTCATAGAAAATGATTGGGTAACCTTAAACTCGGATAAATTTTAACTTGGACGACCTACCCTAACATAGTCACCCTTCATTTATAAATTTTTAGTATATTGTTTTCTCTTTTTTTGAAAATATTACAAAAAAACAACCTCTTCCTTACTCTAATTTAAAATGAAAAACCTTTTTATTTTGTTCTTTTCTATGGTGAAAATCTATGTTAACCACTATACTATATTTTTAATTATGAAATAATTTTTTCCCACACCCCATGAAAATATCAATTCAATGTGAATATATAATGTTTAAAACCTTATTAGTGTACGTGGATAATATTTGAAATCCCTTATCTATTTAATGTTCAATGAATTATAACTCCCAATAGTATGTATATAGGAAATAAGCTCATATTTTATGAATGTTACCTCATTATAATTATCAATGAGAAATCCATATCTATTGGATCCTTAAGGAATCCTTCTAGAACATCGATGTTCTTTTGTAACATGAGTTGATTCTCCTTCCATTAGTCATTGTAGAACTGACTCAACATCAATCTTTGAAACAATCCCTATTGTTTGGTATGTAAATTATCTATGTTCATATTTACTCCTAACAAATCATTGACTGATGAATTACTTTTAATCAAAACACATTTTAAGGAAACAAGCACTTTTTGATTAGTTGTGTTATAGAAATAGAATCCTTTTTTTAATTTTAATAACCAATAAATAATAATTCATTTGAATTAAAATCGTATTCATCATAAGACAATTATAAGAATTGTTTTTTGAAACAAAAAGTCATCATTAAATAAAAACGTGGATGATTCCCATAAAATATATCATATTGTGTTTTTATGAATTATTTAGATGGAATAAAATTTCATTAAAAATGTATTAGTTTCCAAATAATAACCCATGAATGAGATACAAAGGTTACACTGACTCATTTTTGACCAAAGAATATCCAATAGGGTATGATTCCTTCTTTTAGACAGATCATTCCATTCCATTATTCTAGGAGGTGTGAAAACAATTACATTGATTCCAAGATCAAGAATTCACAATCCAATTATGATTAGGGAATATGAATACAATTTATTAATTCTCTCTAAACATCATTTGAAAGCACTATTAAATTATCATAAGATTCATACTCATGCTTCACTAGAAACAAATATTCATACTAAATAAAGTCATCGATAAAAGAAACGAAGTACCTATAACTACCACTTTCTTTTGTACTAATTTTTTCACATAATCCACCATGTTTAAGATCAAATAGTCCACTAGGCCTTTAAACCTTTATCCCAAAACGGATTTGTATTTTTTATCTCAATAAACATGATTCACATGTCTCAAAAAAATTCAAAATCGAATGTTATCCATCTCTTTATAGTCTTTAAATGTTCTAATAATTTATTTGAATGAGGTAATAAGTCCCAAGTTAGTTGGGATTTGAATCAACATTTAAATTAATATTAAAAATGTTATAATTATTATTTTTAATATAATGAATATATAAACCACTCATTAAACTCTTTATTTCATAAAACAATTCATTCTTATATATATAGGGGGGAAATATTATTAGTAATGGATGAAAAATCCATTTCTCCCAAATATGGCACATTAATAAAATTATTGTTTATAGAGGTAAAGTAATAATAGCATTTCAATTATATAACTAATTAACTAGGTTGTATTAGGATCTAACAATAGACTTCAAATGCATCAATTAAATCTTTATTACAATTTAGAAGATCTATATCACTCATTATGATTTTTCACTTAACATAGAGTCTCTATTTGGAAATAAAAATGTGTGATGTAGAATTAGTGTCAAATTTCCATGATTAAAATATTTTGGAATGAATATCTATAACATTCACATTTAGGTACTCTTAATTTCTCTCATTGATAAATCTACCCAATCCTAAATACCAATGGTTAACTATTTTATAGCATATACCTATTATAGATATCAATATTATTTTGATTAAATATTGCATAATATATAATAAAGAGATATATATGAATTTGTTCTCACAAAAAATTGATGATCCCAAAAAACATATCCATTTAGTAATCCAAAATCTGTATTTCACTATGAAATGATTCTGTTTTGTAGTTTCTCATAGGACTTATTTATTTTGGTAGGGTATCATTTGAATCACTAGAGTTATCAATTTTGTATTTGTTAAAAAGATAACTATTTATTAAAATATATCTTATGGATTTACTGAACTCTTTTTCTCTGGTAATCTAATTATATAAGGGACTCTTGGCTAGTGTAATCCAAATAAAACACTAAAAATATGATAATGAAGGTTTATCAAAGGGATCCAATCTATGGAATATCCCATCAAAATATATTTTAGTGTCACCCATTTGTTTCCTTATATACATAATATAATCCATTGGCTTCCAACTATGGAATGAATTACCCATTTTAATGAAAAAGATCATGAAAAGTTTCACTTTTAACAGAATCATAGACTTGGTATTATGGGGTTTTTCAATATCTCCAATTTAATATACATTATATTTATATTAAATTTATAACTACTTCATCTTACTTAATATTTATGTTCAAATATTTTTCTCCTTCTATAAATGAAATATTCTATCCTTTTAGTTTTTTAATCTCAATTCCAATATACAAATTAATTTTTTCAAACCACATTAATGTGTAACACCATACATAACCAACAACTATTTTACATACTAATAAAAGAATCCAAACATATTTTTTCATTTATGAATTAATCACATGCATATGGAACATGAACATTTCATGGAATGGCATAGATGTTTAGGATACTAAAAATATTCACATGAATATGCCTGAAGTGATTGATATCAAATCCCATTTACCTTTCAAGACAAGAAATACCCTCTTGGATGATAGATGCTATGAACCAATGTCCCAATATCTGGGAAACATTTATATAACATATAATTCAATTCATGATATTTCAAATACATAATATGAACAAACTATAATCAATAGTTATTCTCATGATTACAAATTGAATTACAAACAAAGGTAAATGTAGATGAAAACTAAATTTTATTGAGTTATACCAAACTTGTAATTTTGGAGTCTAACTCATAAAATCAATTTCATAGTAAAATATAAAACAATCACAATATTTACATTTCATTATAAATTTACTAAAGATGAATATTAAATAAGATTAAAAAGTAAATAAATATGTTGTTTATTTTTTAACCGACGAGATATGTATTCATGAACATTTTATAAATGAATAACAATTATAAAATTTAAAAAATTAGAAATAATATAATATTTTAATAATCATTTCAATATTAAATATTTTATATTTTATATTAAATGTAATTTTTATTTTATTTAAGAAAAATTAAACATTTTAAAATTCCATTTCTATTAGATATAAATTTTATATAATCTAACTATCATATATTTTTTAATTTATAAACACTTCATAAATTAATCCTTATGACTTCCAAGTAAACCATTTATTTCTAGATCAAAATACATTGTATAAAATTTGGTAAAAGTAATTTTAAAATTTAAATTTACTATTTTATATATAATTTTCATAAATATGTATTTAATTAATTATAAGAATTATATATCTGATCAATTATTATATAAATTCTTTATAAATTATATATTATAAAAATAACATTTATCCATACATATTAATATTTTATAATATAATAAAATCATTTAAATATTTTGGGGAAAATTTTAATCAATTTTCTATTTACCCATATGAAAAATATTCATTCTCTGTAGTAGTAATGTCAGACTATCCATGTATATACTATATGAGTATGGGTTGATCTGCATGACCCTTATATAATGCATACTAAATAAGGGTAGTAATATAGTTACCTTTACATGAACCCTTCATATAAATGTAATTCCTGAATGACCCTTGTGTGAGAACCCTCACGTAATGTTTTGTTATGAATTACCTTCATATAAACACCTTCAGGTAAAACTAATTCCAAGATATCTTTTATATTAGATCCTTTGGTATAGATAAACATGATATTACATTTATGTGATAAGGGATAGAGTTTCATGTTCATAAAGGTATTTTATATATACCATTATGATGTTCTATTTTAAGTAATAATGTACAGTCAATTAGATAATGATTGTTACATAACCCCATATATTTTAATATAACATGTTATTACCTTTATACAAGCCTTGTAAAGGTTACCATTTATGTACATCAGTTTGGGTTATTATGTTCTTCATTTAAATGTTCTGATATTCATCATAACTAATGATTGAAACACATTTTGAACATTAATGAAATAACTTTAAAACCATTTTTGGTTTTCGTTTAATCTTATAATGAACATTAGTTGAAAAAACCAAAAATAGAGGAAGATATATAAAAAATAATCCAATATTTAAAAAACTATAAAATATGGAGTACAAGATAGTCATTTACAACAGGTTCAATCTTCTCTTAATAAATATAATTCATGAAAAATATCACTAAAAGATCAGAAACATTATTTCGGTATCCATGGGAATGTACCAAAAAATGAATCCCTGATTATATGAGGAGGATACATGAAATTTGAATGGTTGTTATATATTTCATTGAGAATGAGGCATATCATTTCCAAAAGAAGATATATTTAAATATATTTATCTAAAAAAAATATCTCATATCCATTGAGCGAAAGCAATCAACACACCATCGCTAAAAAAATAGATCATATCTATTATATAGAGGAGACCCAATGATCCTCCTTTGTAACACATTTTATGAATAATTATTATTGAGTGTTTCATTCATTAGAAACTTCAATAAATGAGAAAATATTAAGGGGCCAACCCTCTTGTTAGTAATTGATAGAAAACATCAAGGGAAGAAGTGGCAGTGCATGTTGTTGGATCACATCAAACTATTCAAAATATTAATCACATTAATATTTAATATAATATATATTTATATATTATATATTACATATGAATATGATTAATATTTTCACTATGCATCTAAGGCATGAATTTTACAAACACTACCCACATATACATATCTTATGATAATAAATATTTTTGAAAATATACATCATAAAGTTTTTGCACTAAATTCATTATTTTAAAACAAAATAAGTATGTTTATTATATAATTAAATTTATAATGCTTATCATTTTTCATTATAAAAAATCACTTCCAATTTTCTTTTTCAATGTGGAAATTATCAAATGGTAATTTTTTTGAATCAACCATGATAGATGAATTTTTATGTGAATAGTAAAATAATGTATTATTATAAAAAACATATTATGAGTGAATTTTGATTAAAAAGTGACATAAATATCATAAATTCAAAAAAAAATTAGATAATATTATTTAAAAAATATTTTTTAAAAATAAAAAAATACAAATTTGAATCAAATAATGTAAATCCAAAAATTGAAGTTGTATTTCATGATTTTAAAATGACATTATTATGAAAAAATTATTCTTAGTTGGATAATAAAATATAAAAGGGATTTTTAGTTTATTATAAATAAATATAGGATACTATCATTTAAATTTTAAATATCATGGTCCAAAACCATTTTTCAGAAAAGTTTATTTAATTATTAATGAACATGATTTCCAAATCCTATGTCCAAAAATAATTAAATATCTCCCTATAATTTTCAATTAACAACCACCCATCCCCCATTTCCTATTTTATTATAAAACAATTAAGAATGGTACCCCACAAATTGTATCTAAATAGTGTTTTGAAGAAGCTATTAATTTTCAAAGGTGTCAGTTTAAACTATTAGGAATCTATATAGAATGGTCGTGGTTCAAAATATATTGTCTTAATTTTTATATTGAAATAATTTTGAATCCATTTAAATTTCTAATTCACATGTTTTAACACATAATACAAAAAATATGTTGTTATATTAGGAATGTGATACTACTATTTCCACTTATTATAGAAAACTCATAAATCAATCTAATGTCAAAGTATTTCCATTTTCATAAGCGCTATTATCCAATTACCTATTTATGCCATGCATTTTTGGAATTAGGGATATATTAATTCTATGTCTAGGAATCTATCTAATAATAATTTTCTACAATGTATTCTATTATAACCCTAAATATTAATTATTGCAATAATCCTTTTTGGTACAAGGGAACATTCAATATTAATGATGCCGACCTAGGAGTTTCTCTATTAGGATATTTTGTCTCCCTAATGTGAATAGAATATGTGCATCACATACTACTAATTTTTAGAGTGAATGTTTTCTATAATATTTAATCTATTAAAAATTCACAATATTAAATTGCATTATTAATTCTTATTTATATTCTTATGAAATGAATGTAACATACCATACTACTCCAACATATTTCTTTCGATTAGCTAACACTAAATTACATTATGAATATCTACTTGTTTGTAATTTTATTAATGGTTATTCCAATTGATATCCATTTTATTTCATTAACAAGGGAAACCATGAATATATATATATATATTATATATCTATAATTATTAATTATTTATCCATGTGAATTTAAGAGTTTCCATTAGGAATGTAATGATATATATATTTTATCAATTCTTTCAACTTGTTAGATATATTAGAAATTTTATGGAACATGGGGTGCATAAAATTATATATCCCCTGTGATATGTTGTATGATATATTATGAAAAAATGATTTAGAGAAATAAAAACATCCATATTATTTCTGTTATATTGGAACAAGGCATCATTGGTATGATTTCATTGTCTAAATTATTAATTCTACCATTTAATAACTATTAATGTCATCCATGTGAATTTTTATTTCCATAATCATGTTATTAAAAAATATTCTATTATTATCATTTCCATTAAATGTAAATATTTTAAAATTTATTCTTTCAATACTATTACTATTTTTATTATGTCATATTAGATCCATTTTCAAGCTATCACTTAGTGACTGACTCATATTCCACATTATATTATTTTCCATACATTCCAAGAATTATTTAAACAATACTACATATGATATGAGGATAATTATTGATAAATAATAATATTTTATGTAATTTTTTGATGTACATTATGTTACCAATGTAATGTTAATTTATTTTAGGTGTCTGGTATCTTAAGACCAATAATGGTTTGAATCCCAGGAAATGTGGTCTTAGGTATTATATTTTATTTAAAATAAATGACCGCTATATGTGGGTTTTTTGATTTGGTGTTATTAAAGAAATAGAGTTAGAGTATTATAAAATGAATTTCATGAATAGAAAAATGTGATGCTCAGATGGATTGAGTATAAAAGATGAAGGGCTCACTCTGTTAATAATCTTATAAAGATAACTTTTAATATAACTAAAATAAATGAATTAATGGAAGAAAAATACATATCCCATGATCTAATTCTATAATTCAATTTATTTTGATTTAATATTTAGTGTGAATAGTTTAATTGATATGTGATTTTTATAAATCTAAAACAAATATATCATGGAAATTTAAATATAATAAATAATTATTGTTTTATTTGACCTCATTTATTAGAGTTTTGATTAAATAAAAAACTATTAACTAAAAGTAAGACGATATATCGTTATTGATGATATTTTTTATTTAAGTTCCTTATAGGTGATTTACTTATGTCTGATTGATATACATTATGATTGTTGAACATGATGTATTTTAGAAACCATGTCATCCTAGGAACATATGTTGTATCACATAATTCATTTAAATACCATATTTAATTTTATTTCATTTATTTGGAATTATTCTAATAATTGATCAAATATATAGAGGGTAAGGCCATAGTTATACCAAAACACTATGTTTATATCAAGACATTATGAGTCATATGTCAATACAAGTGAAGAATTTAATTACCAAGTGTTATTTTCATTAAATAAATTTCCATAATACTTACATCATTGTAAATTCCAATCATTTCCATTGTAATATAAACTTTTTTACTTATACATTTGAATAATGTAGAGAATATAGAGCTTATATATGTTTCTTCTTCTTCTAGTGTATATATATTAAATAAGTCATATATATTTATTTTATTTTATTTTTTCTATTTATTTCACATTTATATTTTTATGAGGAACACCTTGTGTTTTTCCCCGTTGATGACATTTTTTTCATCAGAGTTTGAAGATTTATTAGAAAGGAGTATGTTGTGTCAAGTACATAGACTATTATTTTCTCATTTTCCAATTATAATTTATTTTAAAAATAATTATTCCTTTCTTTTAAATTCATTGTGTTATACTATACATCATCATTATATTTATTTTACTTTTATATCTTGTAGATAATGGATTTTCTATCTCATTATTTAGAAGATGAATATTTATTAGATTAAGCTAAGAGTTTATTTACTTTTACACTACCTGAGTATTAAGAATATTAATACCAAGTGGAAATTTCAGTAAACATTTTATAATTTGAATATTTAGAGGCATTTTATCTATTAATATATTCATCATAAAAAATATTAATATTTAGAGGATTGCCTTTATTCTAAGAAAAGTGAGTCAATCGATAGATCACCTCTTTTATAATTTCTTATTCATGATTTTGTAGAAGAATATGTTTGCAAGAAATGTTGAAATGGAAAATTATAACGCCAATATTTAATTTATTTATCAACCTATTTAATTATTTTATTAATGATAATATGGTTTTCATTATATTTTTAAATTGAGTATGTGGATGTTGGATCTGATAGAGTCTGATCATCCGATTCTTCAAATATATACTTTGGGGATGGTATTTATCATTGGAATTAGTAATATTATATAAATTAATATAATAAATTTTAATTTCCATAAATTTAAAGAAATAATAATTACTTAAAGTTTGGAAATAAGTTCATATTCATCATTATTCATATTTGATATTAGAATATTATGAGTAGAAATCTTTAAATCAATATATAAAATCCTTTCATGAGTAACAGATTTTATATCCTTTATAGGAATAAAACAAGGCCTACTAATGATTCTTTAACTAGATATAATTATATATAAAATATATTAATTACATATTTATTTTCATTATGAATTTTAATTTTTATTAAAACATGAGTAAAATTAAAATAAAATGCTATTTGAAAACAATTTTGACAGTAAAAGTTAAAAAACAATGGTTTTAAAATATATAATTTACTCATTAGTCCACTATAAAAAATATATAATAATTCAATAGTGGGATATAATAGTTTTTTTGTTATCAATTAAATTAATAAAGTTTCTAATTGGATCATTTCTCTCAACTTGTTAGAGCCTTCAAAATCTTAAAGAACCACCACTAAAGAAAAATTATTAAAATTAGTGAGTGATTATATAAGAGATAAATGATATAATTTCATGTATTGGAATACATAATTCCACTAGATTAGACTCCAGTACAAAACAATAATAGGTTGGTGAATTGTAAAACATTGCATGAAAACACTTTAAATAAAATTCTTGATCAAAATAAAAAATTTGAGTATAACATTTCAATTTGATGTAGAAAAATAGAGTTTGAAAATAAATGTGGATAAACAAAATTAACATCAGAAATCATAAAGAATAATTTTTTTTGGAAATTGAATTTTGATTAAGTAAATTTTTGCCTTTAGATTCTATATTTTCAATTAATATTTAATATCAGAATTATGATAAGGTAATAAAGAATATGGGTATTAATGTCAACTCAAATGGTTGGTGAGTGATTATTTTTATTCTATATCTCTACACATGGTTATGCTCTATATAATATATCCACATAACGAATTTTTAGAGAGATGAAAAAGTGAAATAGATAATGAAATCTAGACAAGTTTTTAATAGGTAGTGAATAAAAAATGGTAAATATTATTGTGATAAAAAATAAATTAGCGCCTAAAATTTATATTAAACATGATATTTATATAGAAACATTGGGTGCCTTAGTAGAGATTACACCACCACTAATGTGTGTGGAATTAGTGGTTACCAAATCACAAACTATCCAAACAAATTTCCCATAATTGGTATTTTTTTAAGATCAAATAACGAAAATAAAATGATATATTATCGATAGAGATATAGCATGCATGACATGAGAGATTTAAAATTCCAACTCAAAATTTTGGTAGAGTATATAATATATAGTTTCCAACAATTGTGATCACTTTTTTTTCTTATTTTATTATTAATATGATTAAGGAGTGGGATTTTTAAAATTGTCTTGAACACCATGTATAATAAATTAATACAATAATCAAAAAGTTGATCAACCACACATAGCCATATAAAGTGACATTACTCTTTGTATCAAGTGTAAACCCTCATTATTCTCTTCAATCCAAGATAAATCATCTTGATTTTTTTATTAAATGTATAGTTCCTAATCTAAAAATTATGATCCAAAAAATTTAGGCAAGGTGACTATTATTTATAGACCTTGAACACAACATGCCATGACAACCATTTTTGTGGATTAATCATCAAAAATATAATACATGTCATATATGTCTTAAAAAAATCATAAAATATACTTGAAAAAAACATCACATAATGACTAGATTAATTATGGTGTGATATTTTTATCTCCACATAAATGTTTTAGTATAGTGACCAAACAAAATAATCAATTATTTCCCTTCAAAGTAAGAAGATTAAAAAATTTAGATTGATACTTTTAGGCATGAACCCCACTATTATAAAATGGGGTCCAACATATGGCCTAATAGTATAAAACTCTCATATATATATGAACAAATAAAATTCATATCCTCAGAGACATGATATAATCCAAAATCATTTAATTATTTAAAAGTATATCACGATATAACTCATGTTGTTATTAGTGTTATTTTTATGTTATATAATAATTCTCATATAATATACCCAATCAAGGTGTAATGAGAACACCTCTACTAAAGAACCTCTGGACCCACATATCCAGATCTGACAATAGAATTTTATACATTATCACAAAAAATAAAATTATTAACAACTTGTAGAATATATAGTTCAGTGTATTAGGGAAGTAGGTACATATTAAATCATCAACCAAAAAAATATTAAACATATCCTTCATAAAAGAAAAATTATTAACGTATCATAATATCATTAAAACATATGATCACATTGGGGAATGGGAAAAATGAAACAAGTTACCTAAAATAATCATTAATAGATAAAACATTATCAATGAGACATAGATGATTTTTTAATATATCATAAGACAATGTGGGATAAAGTCGATAAATAAATAATATGATTAATTGAATACGGCCATGAAGTTACAAGATGTGATTATGTGAGGTGATAGTATAATAACATATTATGGAATTAAACTCATAAAATTATGAACCTATGTATAAAATATTGTATGTCATAAGGATATATAATCATAGGGAAAAATCGTGATCCATAGTTACATAAAATTGGGATATGAAATTAAATTATAATGTGGAACATAAATATGAATAAAAAATAATTGCATATATTAAGGATCTTTTCCATGACCATCATAATATAGTGGATTAGGATTACTCTCTTGCATGATAAACATAGTGTATTGGGTTTTTTCTCTCATTCCATAAGTGTAGGGGATTAATTTTACTCCTAAATACCATAAATATAGTTATATCACAAGATATTATTAATTAACAAATGAATTAGAAGACTATATAATTTAGGGATTACCATTAATCATAATTATTTAAACAGGAATATATGTTCTATGATAATATGAAATAAATAATAAATCAATAAAAAAATATTTCTAATAACACTTAGAAATAAATAAAATAACCCAATAAAATAAAGTATCTATCTAGTTAAATTTCCATTAATAAATATAAGTAACTATATAAAATAAAGGGGATGTAATCAAGTTAATAATGTCACCATTCAATCAAATATATGGGTATATAGGTGAACCACATTCAAACAAATGAAATAAATAAAAATTATATACAAAAATAAGGTTGTATATATTTTGTACTTAAATATAAGGTAATGAAAATGGTTTTATATACCATCTATTTCATGTTAATTTTATATTTACCACACCAAATATATAGGAACATGAACAATGTATCATAAGATAATTTTTACATAGGATATATTTGTTAAAAATATATCTATCAATGAATTATAAAATAAAAAAATTTCAATGAGTGAATAATGAAAGTTTATTAAAATATATGAAAATATTTCAATGTTATATGATAAATGGAATAGGTCATAAGGAATGAATATATTAAATTAATGAAACGTTAAAATAAATAAGAAAAATTAAAATTCAATGTAAATGCAAATATTTAAGGAAATAATATATTAAAAATGAAAAATATTTAAACCAAAATAATAAATTCTGTTTTTGAAAAACAATCATATTTATGAAAAGTGAAAAAAATGAAAACTAAACCATTATAAAAAATTTCCAAAAATTTGAGACATTATTCTAAAAATTGTGAAATAATTAAATTTCTAAAATTGTTTTCAAAATATCATACTGTGTTTTTTAAATATATATTTTAATAATAAAACATCCTACTAATTATACATTAAAATATAAAAATTGACACAAATTATAAGAATATTTTTTAGGAATATATAATTATAAAAATATTCCCTAATAAACTCCATTACTTTTGACTCATTGAAATAAAATATAGAACCATAGTAAATAAATAATTTACCTTGGGAAATGAAAGTAATGAAATTTAAATTAATATATGGGAATAATATTGTAAATAAGGAAATATTAAAATATTTAAATAGAATGTGATTAATAATATAACTATATGAACAAAGAAGTGAGAGAAAGAACCTCTATGAATAAGGTGAGGGTGGATCACTGAATATGTAGGACTGGTAAGAAACAAATACAATATTAAAAATAAAACTTAAAGACTACGGTATATTTTCAATACCATGATGGTGATTCATAGAAGATATATTATGAAATAGTGAAACAATACATGAAAAAGTAGATTTCATGGTAGATAAATCCACTTACCTTGAGTCTCAGCTCGCATTGTATGTCTCACTGAAAATTAAATTTTTATTAATAAATTCATTTTTAGGGAAAATATACATTTATCCAATTGTAAAAGTTTTAGATCATTACCTCATGGTTATATAAGATTTAAATGTTCCGATATAAATTTTTTATTTCATTCTATATGTGTGGTAGTCAATTAGTTAAGTGGATAACTAAGATTTATATAATCTTTCTCGATAAACATGTTTCTAAATAATTAAAATGAACTAAATTGTATAATTTTAATATCATTATCAACATGAATATTTTATCATTATAAATTCATGAAAAATAAATTATTTTATTACTAATTTAATATGAAAATATTATATACACATTTTAGGAGGGTAAAAGGTTAATTTAGATAAGAAGACATGGATTTTGAAAATCATACATCGATATTTTCATGATGTGGGAACATTGTTTCTTGAGTGATGATGATCGATATATCCTAAAAATGGATCAAACAGATTTTAATAACATTGAAATATTATGAATAAAGTAATTTATATGGATTAACTAATTTTTATGGCATATGAATCTCAAATAACCCAGGAATGAGACTTAACAATCCTTACTTTTATTATTGATTCTCCCCTTTAGATTTAGTTTAAAACCATAATAAGAAGAACTTTTGGGTTTTTAAGTCCATAAGAATTAATATATTAGAGTTTGGAGGGGTAATTAGGTTTATATTTGGAAAATTAAAATGTTTTTATCTGACAGGAAATGGTTGGAGGAGTTTTTATCGTTCCAATGGGGTGGGGTTTCATTGAATAAAATATTTATTATTTAATTATTTATACTCAATAATTTTAATAGGGTTGATTATAATGATTTTATAAATTATATAGTGAATATAATTGTTTTTTAAAAATTTTAAAACTTCAAAAAGTTAATTTTACCTTTGAATTATTTTATATTAAGTAAAGAATCAAATATTTTTTATTTGAATAAAATATAACTTGGGTTTTGAAAATAGATTTATTGTTTTGGAAATTAAGTATATTATTTTTTAATAGTTATTTTTCCATTAAAGGAATTAAAAAATGTTTAATTTTTAAATAAATTTTTATTCGTATATATATATATATCATGACGAGGTATTAAGACTAAAGGTATTTGTAAATATAGTATTATTGTTTACTATTCCACAAAAAATATTTTTAGATAAATAAAAAAAATTCTTATGTGTCTATTTTTAATTTGATGACTCTTAAAATGATATACATTTTATAAAATCCATAATCTAATTAATTATATTTTATCCTAAAATATATATTTATGAAAATACTATATATGTGAATAACTTTATGCATTACAGTTATAATGTAAATTCAACATCAATTTTTAACATTCCCATGACTACATTATACAAATAAAATTTGAATTTTATTAAAAAAATACAATATATATGTGATAAATTAATTTTTAAACTCAATATAGAAAATAATTCAAAGATTTATTTTAGTTTAAAAAAGATTATATTATGTTTTAATAGTACCTTTCATATTAAAAAAAATACACATAGTTCAATCATTTAAAAATTAAATTTATATAAAAATATAAATGGACAATATAATGTCACATTAGAGTAAAAATATAATTTAACAATTTACTTTTTCATATTATGGACGTAATATATCATATGAGAATAGATAGTTTCACATTATATTAATATATATTTTTTACAATTAATTTGCTTCTAAAACATGTAAAATTATTGTCCAAAAATAATATTTTAATGAAAATATTACTATTTAAATATAAAAAATGATTATTTAAATACGTGTAAATGAAATGTAGTCGTATAATAATAATATATGTAAATCAATTATGAATTTATTAAAATATAATTTCTAAAAAATATTTTACATGTAATTAGTAATCAAAAAATTCCAATATCATACATGGGTAAATAATAATTATATATTAATATTAAATAACATATTAATAATTTAAAAATTATTAAAATTAAAACTAGAAAATAAAATTTTTATTCTCATGTTCCTAATATGGTAGATAAAGAATTTATTTCATAAAATTTATTTAATACTTCATATTTAATAATTATGCAAATTAATTCTCAGTTCGTGTCGTTAAAAAAATGAAAATAATCAAATTCAATATTTACATAGATATTTTATAGATAAAAATTTATTCTACTATTCATTGAAAATACGGGATGTTATATTCAATTCCCCCAAATTAAATTAATCCCTTCATATTTTGAATCCCAAATAAACACTTATCTATTGTTTTTACTATTTTTTAAAACCCAGATTAATAAACCCTAATGTTATCTTGAACATTATGTATAGAATGGTTACAATATGACTCCAAAATGAATTTCAAAAAGAGACCATATGCGAATAGACTATATATTATTACCCTAATACTCCAAATTTATCAATTATATATCAATTTCTTTATTCAAAAAAATTATCGTCCCAAATTCTTAAAAATAACAAATATCTACTATAATCCCAACTCATGTACGACCCAAACAACACATTCAGATTGATGCTAAAATTACTTAAAATTGAACATAAAATTAAATTATAACCAACTCCTAATATAAAAATTATAGTGTCTTTAGTAACTACGTACATATTAAATCATCAAACTATAAAATTCAATGAAAACCATCGATAAATACCACTTATAAATTTCTCATAATATTTTTAACACCAACGATCGTCTATGAAAATGAAAAATGTAGAAATGATTGAAATAAAATTATCATAAATGTAAAAATTATTATCAAAGATACAATATTTAGTTAATAATATATCCTAAATAATTAAGAGACTTGATCGAGAGTAAACTTACCCAAGATTTTTATTCATAAAAATTACTTCTTTTTTTATGAATATTCAATACATTTGAAAATTAATCACCTGAGGATCATACTATTTTTGTGTCATCAGAAACTAGATACCCAATATTATTAATTGATCAAATATATTCAACATCTTCCACAAAATATTTTCATTTTTTTATTCTTTATAGAAATACCATACATAAAACCTTTCATCATATCCTAGAGAAAGAAAGAAGATTAAAAGGTAAACATAGGAAATATCAATTTATTATCATATGAAAGAATTAGATAAGAATAAGGGTATGATATCATGAATAAAATATTCAAATTTCATACCAAATATTTAATGGACTATAACCATGATTAACGTAATAAAATACAATCATTTAAAAACATAAGATTCCTCATGGTGATAAATCCTCATAAATCAATCATGACCCATAACTACAAGTCATATAAGTATGGAACCATCAAAAGTATAAAAAATAATTCATGTGAAATAATTAACTACAAAAGAAATAAAATCATAATATATTAGGAATCAATATATGTTTCCTAGAGAATATTAAGCACATCTCTTTATTTCCCATAATAGATTAAGAACATCGACTTGGATTCCATAGAAGATCAAGCACATGAACTTGATTCCCATAATTATGTCATGATATATAAAACACATCCTAATTAATTATAGATATTTATAATTCCAGGAACACCCAACACATAGTTAAACACCTACAAACGTGTTCCATAAAATCATTAGACATTTATCATATCGTCAGATCACAACCTATGTGAGGAAATCATATTTCAAAAAAAATCAATAAATCACAGAATAACCCATGGCGAATTAATTTTCATCATATATATATCATCATCATAATCATAAAATATATATAATGAATATAATAGAACCATTGGATCATATCTCTTGTAAAACAAATGAAACAATAATTGTTATTATTGTTGATTATTAAAAATTTACTAAAAATATTAATAAATCAGTCTTCAAGAAAATATTCATTCCATTTTTAAAATATAAATTTTAAAACAAAAATAATTAATTGAAAATAACATTCCTTGAAAATAACCCAATAAAATTATAAATTAAGGCTCAAATCATTGATTTTTCATGATGGTGGGAAATTCCATTCATGATGTACAAGTTAAAAGATGACATTTCATTCACATTAGAGTAAAAAAACTCAAAATGTCCCTTCATTAAAAAATTAAAATAAAATTCTTTTATTTTTTCTATGAAAATTCAAACATCGGTAAAAATGAATTTAATGAATCATAGGGGAATATTAAGAACATTCATGAATATTTTTTAGAAACAATTTATATGAAACAAAAATATTATCAATCGAAGAAGGAAATATAATTGATTTTCTATAAAAAAAATAATTTGGATTATTTTGAATGTAAATAGATTAAAATGGTAGGATAACATGTCATTTCATGAAATAACTATTGTAGAAAAATAATCACATGATTATTTAGGGTTTTATCCCGAATTTTCATCATTGGACTTATAATCATAAACAGTCTAAATAAGCAATATGATTTTATCATAAAACCCTTACCACTTTAGTTACTTTTGAATCCAAGCCACATGAAATAAAGAACCATATATGGATATGAATATCATAATAATTTTTAGGGGAATATTCATAAAATATATTCTTGGTTAGAATATGCACTATATTAAGGAAACCAATGGTGAGTATGTCATCTACTTAACAGTAGTAAAGGTGAGATGAAAATCCATTACATTTAGTCTATATTCCTTCATAAATTTCCAAACCTTCTGTATAATTAAACTAGATTTTTTAAACATATATTCAAGTATCATAATATATATATATATATATCATAAAATAAATGATTTATTAATAATATTGTATCTTTTATTTTGTAATAATTCTTTTTTAAAATCATTGTTCCAGATAAGATTAAGGTATAAGGGAATATGGATTAAAAGAACACAGTTTTCAAGGATTTTTTTTTAATTTTATCCATACCCTTGTTCTTGAGATCGCAGACCCCCATTACTAATTCTATATGGATAAGATGTTCTGGTTCATTCTCCCCAAAATCCTCCACCTTCTTTAGCCACCTCGTCAACTAAATTATATGAGGATCATTCCTCTCATGGCCCCATAACATTACATAATCCATACTAAAATAATGTTATTAAACATCCCCTATCTCCCTAGTAGTTAAAGGGTACATCCTTTAATATAGTCCCCCTATAACCAATGTAATTATTAAAAGATGGTTACCTAGATATTTCTGTCTCTATGACTTCTTTTTTTATGTGTCCACTCACCTCAAGTGAAACCTAGTTTAAAGATATGGTATAGGTAAACCATCACTTATCCTATTTCAGGACATCATAAACTTAATGGATATATAATTCTTGGACATACTTACAACTCTAAAGCATAAATCATTCTCTATTGTTTTTGTATTCTAGTGTGGATTTTATTAATACCTTGTATAAAATCCCCAAATCCATTATCTGGAGGAGGATTTTCTTTTTTCACTTATAGATGGAGGTCCATTATTGATGGATCCCCTTGAGTAGTAGTGTTGATATCTCTCCCAGGGCTTCCCCTTCTATTCCATAATTCCACCTACTTACAATGTATTAGAGACTCCTTGGGATCCCTCTTATTAATAGAAAATTTCACTCTCATCCTTAAGGAAGTTGTAGTGTCCCCTGTTCTCATCGACATGAAAAATTCATAACCCTACCCATCTATAATACTTCTATGTGTTAAGTGTTTGGAAGAGTGGTATTAATCTCTTATCTACCCCTTGCTACCCTAGTTCTACTTGAGCTATCATACCCAAGGGAATTTATTTCCTCTTTTTTCATAAGATCCATTATCATCATTCAGATCACATGGAAAAGTGATTCTCCTCTCTCTGACCTCCTAGATTTTTTCATGCTCGACCATCTAGGAGCTATTTTATCCTAGTGTCGTGGGCTCTCCATTAACATATCTTTCTCCATAATGGACTGACTCGTCCTCTTATTGCTTCTCCAAACATTGTGAATCAGTTCCTGATAATACATTTCATATTCCATCCCCTTCTCATAATATTTTATTATAACATTGTCGAGACATCTAGTCCCACATTTATGTTCATGATGTTTCTTTAGATGTTTTTGAAGATAGTTATAGTTCAAAATTTTCCCTCCCCTTCAATTTTATAGCATGTTCATTAATTATGCTACCATTTTTTCTTCATTTAATTTTTTTCCACCTATTAAGTTTACTTCACAACTAGAGAATGAATCATTGGAACCTTTGGTGTCTTCAATGTCATCTTCTGTATAAAATAACTATTTTGTTTTCACCAGATCTCAATCCAAACTCAATAGTTAATCAGTTATAATCTGAGAAAATGTTTGCTCGATCTTCTTGGGATAAATCTAAGTGATTTTCTCTTTGAGTATTTCATTCCTCATCTAGAATACACATTACTAGGAGTCCAGGTTAATGTAGACATTATCTATAATGAAAACAATAACAACTCCTATTTCCTAGATAATGTATTACAGTCTAAACAATGTTCTTCAAAAATAGTGGATTATGCACATAGTATATGGGTGTGTAAAATGTTTCATAAAATCCCTCAGAATCTTCATATATGGGTTTTACATGATTCTAAACATCTATATGGATTTTATTGATTCCTTGGATGAGTTTTTGACTGTCAAAAGTTCCTCAGGATCCCAATGTGTTATCATCTTCTTTGACTTTGCTAAATTCGATGCACAAGCTTGAGAGTCATTATGACATGATTGTGGTTTCATAAAATTATAGGTTATACCAGGGATCATTAGTGGATATTTCAATATAATTTATGGACTAATGGAGAATTATGATGTATTGAATTTCCTAAGAAATCTAGAAATGATTTTCTCTCCATTATGGCCACCACCGAGATAATGGATTCAGGTTATTCAGGATATTAGTTCATAAGATGTAATAATTAGAGAGAAAGAAATCATACCTATTGTTACTTCACTAAATTTATTGAAAATACAATTGTATCTCTTATTATGTAGTCATTAATGTTTCTCATCTCATTTGATGATTTTATGATCACTCCAATTTACTAATTTTGTTGGCCCCAAAAAATGATTGTGGTTATCATTTCTATTTTCCTCCTCTGTGGATATAGGAATAAAGATTCCATCACTTGGTGAGGGAGTCACTGAGAATTAATTCATAAGTAAATTATTTGATAAACCTTCAAAAAAACTCAAACATCTCCAAGGTTATCTCAAAACATGGATAATAATTCATCCCACATCCCCTATTTCCAGGAGCTGCAATCGATAAACATATAAATTAAAAGACATTAGTCTACTCTATAAAATTATTGTAACAATTCCTTATTAGGTGATATTGTTAATAGAATGAATATTTTTTCCAACATGATCTTGAAACATGAATGAATGTCTTGTGATAAATTAATAATTAAATTTATTTGGGAAGGATATTTAATTTTTGGATTCATTAATGCATGAATTAAAGAAAATTGGTTTACTATAAGACCCAATATTCTCATGAAGAATGACTCTTACATAGATTAACATGAAATGGTGGGAGTCATGGCCAATGGTCTCTTTAAATCACTTCCATCTAGTCCAAATCCTTACATGTAAGGGTGATTATTAACTCATCATGGAAAGATCTTTGATGCCATCCCTTCTATGGTTTTTGATTTTGACATTGTCCTCTTAGAGTCTATAGATAATGTGATGGAAATTTGAGAAGATGTATGGACCCTTAACCTATAATTAACACTTGGTCCAAATGGATTTTCAGTTTCTTTTTACAGGGCCTCATCAGTTTTCATTAAAATAGAACTGGTGAAACCAGTATGAGAGATTTCCCATGGGTGTACTATTCCTCATGTCACATGTGACGCTATAATATAGATAGATTCAAAGGTCAATGATCCATATTATTTACAACAATATATACCATTTTTAATTTTTAATTTACCATATATTGTGTTAGATAACATCATCAACAATTAAATATCTATATATCACATGAGTGGGTTTATTAAGAAAAAATTGATTTTATTTTGGGGAAAAGGATCTAAGGTGTTATGGGTCTGGAAAAAGAATTGATTAGTTATATAAATCATAATAATCGGGAATATAATATAGAAATAATGTTAGATATAAAAATTCCTATGATTGTCTTGAATATAACTTATCTTTCATTGTACTATACTATATGAGAGTCTCTTATTGGGTGTATAATCCACTATTTTATAATTTTGTTTCTCTTGGATATCCACCACATTCATGGGGAAACATTCTATATTCTTTAGGTAATTCAAATTTATAATGAACGGTGAACCGCTTTCAAAACCCTCTTTATCCTTACTTAATACTAACTCTTTCGAATTATCAAAAAAATGTAATTTTTTTGTAGTATTCATTTTTCTATCTCCATGTCCCAATATTGGGAAAATTCTCAACTTATGTTTACAGATGACACATTAATTTATGTTAATTATAGTAAAAGATATATTAAAGGTATCAAAATAATATTGGATGAATATTATAAATGGAGTTCCTAGCTAGAGAACCATGAAAAGATTAGTATATATATTGAGCAGATATTCAAACAAGGAGGTTTGATCCATTGATTGAAACCTTAACCTACATAGACGGATATTTATTATAGACTATCGGGGTGCCCAAATATTTTCAGGAAAACAATAAATTCATTAATTTGATAAGGTTTTTGATAGAATTATAAGATATATCATGAATTGTGAAATCACTTTCTTGTCATTTGGTGAAATAATTACAGTAGTGAACGACAAAATATCATTAATTCCAATGATTGTCCTCTCTAATATCAAGGTTCCTAAAGGGGTCATAACTAGCAACACGAACATCATTATTTCATTATTAAGGGTTTTCTAATCACATAGAAAACACCACTGGGATTTATGACCTATTTTTGGAAGACCATTTTATATAGGTGGTATAAACATTAGATGTGTCTCAGGAATAATGATGGTCTTACACCCAAAGTTGATATGTGTGGTTCTTGAGGGGAATAATCTATGGGTAATGAACATGTAATGTAAGTATGGGGAATATATTGGAATGTAGAAAGGTATGTCTTCCATTTTCAAAATTACTATGTAGCCTCCCTTATTGAATATTCAATGGAATAATCACTTGATAGTGGGTAGGGGTTAACTAAATTTTTGGAATTGTAACTATGTGGGAACAAAGATCATTTGTTCTTAGATTCCCTAATCTGGAAATAAAATTCACAAAATTCAGTGATAACTCATGCTTTTTCAAGTCAATTATGAATAAGAAACAATTTGTTACCTTCTATAACATAGATTTAATTTCCAAGCTAGAAAAATATGTCATCACCGGTTCCTCCTCAAGTTTTTTCTCAGCAAAAGTGTTTAATAGAATTATGAAGACATATAGTGACCCTGATGAATGGGGTGAAGTGCTTTGGTGTAAGGATATCATGATGAAATTCATCTTCTTAGTATATCATTTAAGGAATAATATTCTTCTCACTAAGGATAACATCAATCTTTTAGGTGTAATCCCTTCTTCAAGTTGCCACACTTGTAGTGAACCGTGGGTTGAAACATCCCACCACATATTCTTTGAAGGTGATTGGGAGAATACTGTGTGGCATTGTCTTGTAAATTTCATTGGCCAATCTTCCCAATATATTTCAAGAAATAGATTTTTAAATCTTTGGGTCCATGGATCAAGGGAAACTTGACACTGAGAAAACGATGAGGGCACTTATTCTCTCAGCAGGTTATTTGTGTCTCTAGAAAAGAGTAATGAAGCTTGAATCAATGTATCTACAGGTACTAGAAGAGGTATTGGTTTTAAAACTTGGAAAACTTTGATTGATCTGACGGACCTCTGTAGGAACTTTAATAGAGCCCCCTATATAACAATGCTTCAAGCCATTATTCCCACCCCTACAGTTCTCCTAGTTCCGAGAAAGGGTCTGGGGTTTAATGGGTTCCTCATTAGTTAGGTTATATGTTGAATACAAATAGATCATAAAACATGGAAATACCAAGGAATAATAGAGTTTTTTGGGAACCCAGGGGCTATATTGTTATATATTTATCTACTTAATTTGGAAGAGGTTATTCCCATCAAGATGGAGATCAATAAAGGATCATCGACCCTCCTTTTGAATCTATATTAATATCCAACATCCAATAGTCGAAACTTATTATCTTACTATTTTAAAATCTCTAAAAAGTATTTTATTTTTTCCATAATCAAATTCATATACCATTCATAGTTTAAAGCGTTTAATAAATAAACACACTAATTTTTCACCTACATAGCATGAAGGGTATATAGATTATGATTTTTTTGCTTCTAAGGTGACCCAGGGTAAGAACATTTCTTCTAACTCTTGTCTTGGGTATTTTCCCTCAGGAGAGTGAACATTTTTAGTGATTACACGGTTTTCATCATTACTTAAAAACTCTATAAATTTTTTTCACCTTTAGCATGTTTTTCTTTTTTATCTTATACTTCTCTGTTATAATAAAATAAATATAAATTGGTAGTTGTTCCAAATAATAATTTCTTCATATTTTCTATTATTTTCTGTAGTAATACTTATTTAATTATGTAATAATAATCACAATTAAAATAATGATTTCATTAATATATATTAATTATTTTAATATTTATATTCATCAATATATATATGTTGAAAAATTAATTACACAGTTATTGGAGATGGGTGTCTGTACGTTCAAATGAATGGTGTCTCTTTTTTTTCTAGGGATGAAATGAATATAACAATTCAAAATTAAAAAATTCAATTGTATATAATATATATCATTTATATTCATTTAATCTATCTTTATTGCAATCCATGTAAAAATTAATTGAATAATGTATCACATCATTTCGTGGATGTGGTAGTCCACGCCTATATAGGAATGATGTTATAATTTTTCAATGTTTTTGAATGAAAGAAGGTAGATGGTAAATTATAAATATAAATGTATAATTATTCCATAAAAATCACATATTTAAACTAAATACAAAATTATATCCAGTCGTGAGAGGTAATTATGGAAAATGAATTAAATCGGTTACCGAGATTGTAGTCTACCGTACACACAATCCATGATTCAATTTCCCATTTTACGGAATAAGATATGGATATAGTTTATTTTATAAAAATAATAACATCTTAGTATATATATATATTGGTGTTATTATATTGTAATTATTATGACATGAATTGATGTGGTATGAGAATAAGTGAAAATAAAGAGTTTAGTGAATATTATTACCTTCTCTTAGAAAAACCACATCGGGGTCTATTATTAGGGACCCTAGGGTTGGTATTTTGGGAAGACGAGACACTCTAAAACACAGATATAGATTTTGGGGATGGATTTTTTTCATAGAATGGTTGTGCTAAAATTTGCTGACCCATGATTCTCATATTGAGATATTACATTTTTAGATGAATATTCAATATAATATAAAGACACACAACTGAGTAATATAATAGTTTAGTTTCATTGGATTCTAGGTACAAAGCCTTCTTATTTGGTGAAATATCTTCAACAACTCTCTTAAATATCATCCACATTAGTACTCATCACTAACAAACCCTTATTAATCCATTTCTTCAAAACATGGAGAAAGGAAACATAAGATATGTTTAACTTAAATGCTTAATAAGTGTAAATAAGGGAGGTACATAAGCTTAAGGTGGACATAAGGGTGTGAGAAGGTGATCATGAATTTTAAAAATCATACCCTACATATCAACAATAATAATATTGAGTCATGGAATAAGTATTGGAAGTTCATAAGACATGAATCATAATGTAATCATTGAACATGATCCATGATTACATAACATTGGAATATGACATATATCTTTTGCATACAGATCAGATTATAACATTGTGAACATGTTAAAATAGAGATAACTCCAGTCATTATGTTATGTAAATGAAAGAAGGACCTTGCGTAAAAATACTAAAATAAAACCTGATCTAGGAATAATACTATGGATATGAAAAATTGGTCAATGTATAACACTATGAGCATGTAATCAAGTTGATAAAAATAATGGGAATATATAATTTTGTTCATGAATAACATTGTGATCAGGTAATCCAGTTTGGGAATAAAATTTTGAACATCTAATAAGGTTCACACATAATATTTTTAAATTGTAATTAGGTTAACTCATAACATTTTGAACATAAAATCATTTTGACACAAAACATTGGGAACAAGTAATCAGGTTCATTTATAACATTTTGAAAATGTATTCAGGTTCACACATAACATATTTACTCTTGATTTTTTTCATCATTGCCCAATTCTTTAGAGGTAGATATAGGTCCCCCACATCACATAATAAAAATCACATTTATGAGTTCTGTAATGTAATAAAACATTCATTATTTCATAACCAATGAAATCAAATGGGTTTCATAAACATTTAATCATGTCATAACTTACAGATTAGAGATATGTTGAATAATAATTTGTGTTTGATCAAGATTATACTAAATATACACAAGAGGGGGGGGGGGTAAATTGTGTCTTTTCAAAAATATTCATGAGATCATGTTCTGTCCTTTATCATTAATTAGATAGATTAATGAAGCCTAAATTTGAAATGTAGGAACACACGATATATAGTGGTTCGGGGAACAGAAGGCCCCTAGTCCACTCCACCAACGCTCTACTCTATGAGCTTGGGGATTCTCACTATCAGGTCCTCATCTCAACAGTCCTTTCAACAATAGAGTGGAGGAGGTTGACACCTTTATAATCAAAGGAAAAACATATCCTTCTGATTCAATCAAAGAACCTACATAGCTTAGAATGAGAAGCTGGTCACTCAAGATAAAAAGTATTTGTTCTTTTAAAATACTCTCCTGATTGTTCTTCAAAATTGCAATAGAATTCAATTGACATTAAATGGATCATCATCTTCAGAATGAATGATATTCAAGAAAGAGTCGTTCTGATTCGATCCTGTTGTAGTAGATATAGAAATATAAATCAAAATTTCCACAGCATCAAATTCACAATTTATCTTCAATGTCAAATATGTGAATCTTTTTTCATGTATCTTCTTCTTTAACAAACAGAGATTTTATCAGTATTTGTAATCAATAGAAATGTAGATCATGATTGACTCTGTTTTTTCTTCTCTTCATTAATTTCATACCACAGATCTCGTATTTTTATATATGTATCTGATCTTTTGTTCTTTATCACTATATGTTGTTCTAAATTACACACACTTTAAAAGAAAAAAATAATGAATACTTCCTATACAAAAATAAGATCCACAATCATCGCATTTTTACTCGCGTAATTAGATCATTTCAATTTATAGAGAATTTGTAACTCTCCTTATAATATTCCATGAAAATATCATTTTAATTTGATCTTTAAATGACTCTGAACTCGTCAAAGATGTGGTTTCGAATTAGCTTTTAATCTGGCTTAAAAATAACCTAATAATTCACTTGAAGATCGTTTAATAATAATATAGACTTTAAACTCTCTAATTACCTTTGTATGGTTGAGTTTTATAGTATGAATCCTCTTAATGTAACGTAGATCATAAACGTAATGTTGATGATGTATCCTTCAAACGTATGGTTGACAACGTATGGTTGATCACAAATCTAGGGTTGGTCATCCATACTTTTCTATTCAACATTCAAACATATGATAAATGATACATAATTTTATAAGATTCCAAATGAAAGGTACATGATCCATAATTTTCTATGAAACATAAGGTTGTTTAGAAATGTAAGGTTGATGAACCATACTTTTGAGAAACAAACATAATGTTTAACACTTACGTACAGTTCTCCTTCCATACTTTTCTAAATTCCAAAATGTAGGGTTCTTTCCCAACATATTGTAACATCCCAAGTAAGTAATTAATAAATGATATTTTTATTTATGTCTATTAATGAATTATATAGTGTTTTAGAGGCTTAAAATGAAAATAAATCCAATCTTAAGCATGGAATACACTAAATTTTTTTAAAGAATGTTTTACTGCCTTTTAATGGAAAACCATTTTCAAATCTATCTCTTGACAATTTTATAAGCTATTTTTGTCACAATAAAATTATTCATTATGATTGGGACATCAAAATTTACTTTGTGTGAATTTTTGGTATTTTTCTGACAATGTTCATTTTTTAATGAATAGTGAAAAATACTGCATTTTACATCAAAACTGCTTTTTAATCTACTTTATTTATATGAATAGATTATCTTTTGAATTGGAAGTAAAGTTAAATTAGAATATATTTTTACCATTTAATCCAATGGTGGTCACTAGGATTAATTTCACTTTGGAATTGGGCATAAACTAATGCCAAACTTTTCATAGATATTGTTTCAAAAAAACCCGCTATTTGTTTTGACAACGGGAATTATTTTTAAATCAATTATTACAATTTCTGTGTTTGGAATTTGGTAAAATGGATTACATATTTGGAATCAGAATTTCCAAATTATGTGATCAAGTCTCTTTTACTTTTGGACATTATGAATAGTAACGACAGTAATTATCTTTAATTATCATGATTGATGAGTAATCGGGTAGTTAAGGATAATAAAATAATTTCATAATAATAAAACAAATGACACCAAAATGTGTCCTAATTCTACTGGTTGCCTCATGGACAACCATGGTATGTCTTGTGCCAAACTTGGGGACCCCATGGAATCACGTTTGTGGAAAGTGACTTGTTATCTTTTTATTTTTTTAAAGAAAGTAAATATAACAAGAATGTATCACCTGATTACAACATTTTTTATTTTGTCTACATATATGATATTTTAGACTATAAATATTCATTGTAAAGATAAAACGATTTCCTAGATCATAGTATTTTGGTCATAATTTTTAGACTTTAAAAAAATTAAATTATTTATGACATCATGATGATGCAGCGATTACCTCATTAATAAAGGATTTAAATAAAATGAAATGATAATGTAAACTCTATGCCCTACACATGTCCAAAACCTATTGGATTGGTGGATTTCGAACCCTTATCACTTTATCCTCGAATTATATCAATGTGGGACCTTTTGAATCCGAAAATCATTTTCAAATAAAGTAACATTTCTTTACTTTCCAAGAGTGCCCCTCCTCTCCTCTTATAAAAGGCCCCCACCTCTACCTCCTTACCCACACTCCCAAAGCCTTTGGCTCGGCCAACCCCTGCCCATTCAAAGGTTTCCATTAATATGTCACTATATTTATATATGATATATAATATGTTTATGTTTTCCTTAATCTTCTGTATTTTTCATTTTGGGAATACCTTTATGGTTTCCATTATGGGTAAACGCGATATCATCATTTAAGGAAGTGCAGACTACCACCCCCTCAAAGTGATTTGATTTGTTAAATAACATATGTGCGACGTATAAAGGATGGAACTATGATATTATATATGATATTATACTGGAATTATAATATACCTTTATATCATTATGATTCAATTGTATAAAATATGAAATAGAAATGAAAGTAGCGTTCATGCGTACGTACGGTTTACCGTCTCCATGAATGGTGCGTTTAATTTCTTACCTATAAATGATTATTTAATATTATAAATGCATGTATATACTGGATATATATGATATATACATCATTATTATAATTCTGTATATAATGGATACATGAACAACTTGTAATTATAAAGGGTTTATTTTTTACTCAAGTACCAATGATCGTTAAAATGACCATTATTAACTTAAATAATTACATAGTGTTCATGACATGGAAATAAGTGATATAAAAGGAATAATGACTTGAAAAAGGTTCCTAAGCTAGTAGAATTAAAATCATGTTTATTATTCAGGACATTAAAGAACAATCGTGTCAAGTCGGACCCGAGGTATGGGACTTCGTCTCAATCTCCTTTCATTGAGGCATACTTTGTTTTATACACAACCTTCTTTTATATGGTGTATAATCCCCTTTTACTTTTACATTTATTCAAAAGGAATCATTTTATACGAAGCGTTTACTAAATGACAAAAGGGAATGTTTTTGTCATACGTATGCGGCGACAACGACTTCTCTGCCGCCGTGACCATTATTTGAGTATCAACTTCCTCTACAAGCCATACCTTTTTTTAAAAGAAAAATAAATACCATGTTTTACTTTTCGTTTATTTCGGTATTGAAAATGGTTTTCATAATGTTTTTATTTCAATGTTTTGTATTTATATCTTGTGATTGAAAGGTGGAAATGTTATGTTTCCTTTATGCATGTTTTATGTGATACAATTATGTTGAGGTTCTTGGGCATTATTATGAAGACGGGTGGTTCCGTGATAAACTAAGGGCGGGTGAGTCCGATATAGCTCTCTAATGCATTGGGTAACATGAAGGATTGAAACGTTAAAGTTTCTTTGAAGAGATTTCGGGAATATACTATCATGGGTATTCCAAACGTAACCAAGAGGGTTACTCCCTACGTAAGAATGTCATGAATGCCACAAGTTACCTTTATATCATATGATTTATATGATTTATTCATGATTTGATGAGGTATGTTAAAGTGCTTATGTTTTATGGGTAAAGTATGATTTCATTCTTATGTATATATGTACCCATGTTTCCTTTCCATATTTTTATATCCCGTACTGAGCTTTTTATGCTCATCCCAAGTTTTTTTGAAATGTTTTTTTACAGGGCAAGGGAAAGGTACATGATATGATGATAGTGTCAAGGAAGTTTCAAGAAAGAATCCATGTTTTATTTTAAATATGTTTCCATTGATGGGAAAGAAGAATACTCTCTTTATGTAACCACTTTGTTTATATGTGGAATGTAATGCAAGTTTTATGATCTAAGTCTCTAAAACTCTAAACCCGAAATGATCCTCAATGTGTAATCTTGTAATAACTCAAGATTAAGTAAGGTTTAAGGCTGGGGCCTTATAGTTGGTATCAAAGGTTGGTTTAGATAACTTTAGGAGTTATAATTCTATTAAATGATTATCCAAAAATATTTTTTTTATGGTCAAATTGAAGTGATATAGTATTTGAAGATTACCATGTTGCTTCATCTAAGACATGTTTGTTCAGAATGGTTTTCCGCAGAGGAAACAGGGAAGCAGTGCTACGAAGGCATGGAGAAGAAAATAACCTTCTGAATCAGCATCCTGAGATGGTCGGTATTGGAACTGAACAGTTTTTTGCAGCAATGGCGCAGTTGACTCAAGCGATAAATGGTGGTGGTATCCATGAATGAGATCAGCCAGATCAACCGCAGAGGAACATGTCAGTGGTGGAACATTTCATGAGGCAACATCCCCCATCATTCAGAGGATCATCTGACCCTGTGCTAGCTGAAGGGTGGATTAAAGCACTGGATAAGATTTTCGATGTCATGGGGTGTTCAGAAAATCAAAAGGATAGTCTTTCTATTTACCGTTTGGAGGGTGAAGCAGATCAGTGGTGGTCGATGGTTAAAAATATCAGGGACGCTGATGAGATTGATTCTCTCGACTGGGTTGAATTCAAAGGTATGTTTCTTGAAAAGTATTTTCCAAAGGCTGTTCGACTTAGGATAGAAATTCAATTCTTGGAATTGAGGCAAGAGGAAGACTCAGTGGCTACCAATGAAGAAAGGTTTACATGATTGGCAAGGTATGCTCCAAATTTTATTCGAGAACTCGATAGTAAAATCAATCGTTTTTACTCAGGATTAAAGCCAAAATATCGAAAGGTATTAGCTTCTCGTGAGTTTAAAAGTTATAAAAAGATTGTTCGATGTGCTTAGAAGGTGGAAATGGAGTTTTCCGATGATCAAGTGTTCTATAACAACCAGCAGAAGAAGAGACCAAGGTGGCAGGAGAAAGGGAAGAATTCTTCAAAAAAGTGTGATGGTAAGAAATCTAAGTTCCCAGTTTGTGATAAATGTGGCAAAAGGCATGCTGGGGAATGTCTTTTGAATTCTAGAAAGTGCTACCGATGTGGTAAGATGGGACATAAGGCACGTGATTGCACTGAAAAAGATCAAGGCGAAGGTAAGAACAAATTTGATTTACTGTAACACCCCTGGTAAATAAAGAATATGACATCTTCATATTTATCCATATTTGTGAATCAAATATAAATATTACTTTAAAGGGGATTCTATTCTCGATGGCGTACCCAATACACAACAATGAGTTTCTTGGGAATCTTTTGTCGCCCTCTAATAATGAAATAATATTATTTTAAATGGTAGTTAACATGTAGCCATTTTATTGGTGGGAATAGATATAAATAACTAAAATATGAATATATATGTTTTTAAATGTTTTTATATTTATCCAATAAAAGATAAAGGCTTAAAATACGGAATGAATTCAATTTTATGAGTATATGCCCTAGTTTTCACTAGAGGTTCAGTTATCGCCTTTTGATGGAGAACTTCCATTAAATATAGTTTTGTTCACTTTTATACATTCTATTGGACCAAATAAAACTCTTCTTTATAATCGTGACATCAAAATTTTCTTTGTGCAAATTTTTGGTATCTTTCCGATAATGTTCATTTTGTTAATGAATAGTGTAAAATGTTGTATTTTAATTCAAAACCCCTTTTTAATCTAATTTATTTATATGATTAGATTATCTTTTGAATTGGTTTTAAATTGAAATTAGAATACATTTTTACTATTAAATCCAATAGTGGTCGTTGGCATTAATTTCACCTTGAAATCAGACTTAAACTAGTGTCAATCTTTTGATACTTATTGTTTAATAAAAACAGGATGTTTGCTCTGACCACGGGAATTAATTATTAAATTAATTAATGTGACTTATATGTTTTGAATTTTTTAAAATATACTTCATTTTTTAATTCGGAATATCAAATATAGCTTAGGGTGAATTTTTGGGATTTTTCTGAAAAACTTCAATTTTTGATGAATAGTGAAACCACTAAGTGGTACTTATACAAACCGATTTTTCGTTTAAATGAAATTTTACCACTTCTGTGTTTTGAATTTCAAAAATATGACATACATGGTTGTCATTAAGAAGTAAAATTTGGTTCAATGAGATTAAACAAATTTTGGGGAATAGTAACTTTTAAGTTCTTAATCACGATTAGAGGTAATTAGTGTAGTTTAAGGTAAAAATAATGTTTTAAAAAAATGAGATGAGATTGAAACATGTACTACCCTAATTGGATGTTTCATTTCCGACCAAGAAAATCCATGGGTCAACTTGGGGACCCCATGGAGCCACTTTGGTTGGAAAATGACATAAATACCTTTTTATTTAATGTTAAAGTAAAAATGACACAAACATGAAATGTTTTACTAAAACAATTTTTACATGGGGTTATACAAGTCATATTTTTGACTATAAATAGTCCATGGAAAGATAAAAATATTTCCTACATAATAGTATTTTTTTATAATTTTTAGACGTTAAATAAATTAAATTATTTATGATATCATGATGATGCAGCGATGACCTCATTATTTAACGATTTAAATAAAATGGAAAGATAATGTAATATATTAGACCTACACATGTCCAAAAGTTATTGGATGAGTGGATTTAGAACCCCTATCACCTTATCCTAGAATTATATCAATGTGGTACCTCTTAAATCCAAATCTCATTTTAAAATAAAGTAACTTTTATTTACTTTTCAAGAGTGTGCCTCCTCTCCTCTTATAAAAGGCCCCCACCTCTACTGCCTTAACCACACACCCAAAACATTTGGCTCGGACAACCCCTGCCCATTTTGTCTCTCCACTTCCCTCTATTACTCCTGGAAGCCTCACTTTGGGTAGATGTCTTCCCAAGGAAGCCGTTGATCTCAAACCAAAGGCAGTTACCCGATTTTAAGGTACTGTCTTCACTTGATTCCTTTTGTTTTATTTTGCATCTCCAACCCCCTAAAGTATTTTTATTCATTTCTTTCGTAACAACTCCAGTATCTTAAAAATACTAGGATGTTATTATAAGAAGGATTATATCTAAACTTACACACACCTTCATCTAATGGTTAAAGAACATATAGTTTCTATTGATGGCGAATTTCTGGCTCACAAAACTATGATTGTTGAACACTCATATAAAACCTTCAAAGGTGGACATTATGATGTCACTATGTTTATATATGATATATAATATTTTTATTTTTACTTAAGCTTCTGTATTTTTCATTTGTGGCATACCTTTATGGCTTCCATTATGGGTATACGCGATATCTTCATCTTAGGAAGTGCGGACTACCGCCCCCTCAAAGTGATTTGATTCGTTAATTCCATATGTGGGATGTATAATGGATGGATTTAAAGTTATTATATATGATTTTAAACTGGAATTATAATATAACTTTATACCATTATTGTTTTCTTTCCATTAAAGTTTGAGATAGAAATGAAAGTAGCGTTCATGCGTACGTACGGCTTACCGTCTCCATGAATGGTGCATTTCATTTCTTATCCTCAAATGTAATGTACTATTATAAGTACATATAATGGATGTATATGATGTATGATAAATCTAAAGGATGAATATAATTCTGGAATTAAAATTATACACATCTCTCATTTAGTTTTAATTCCATTAATATGACAAATAAATGAAAGTAGTGTTCATGCGTACGTATGGCGTACCGTCTCCATGAACTGTGCATTTCATTTCTTACCTCTAAATGATTATGAAATATTATAAATACGTGTATATTCTGGATATATATGATATATATGATATTCAAATCAGTAATTTCATTCTTTATATAAAGAACCTTTGACCACACGAACAACATGTAATTGTAAGAAGTACACTTTCGACTTAAGAACCAAATATCAACAAAACAAACATTATTTACTTAAATGATTACATAATGTTTATAAAATGTAAATAAGTGATATAAAAGGAATAATGAACATGAAAATGTTCTTAAGAAAATATAAATTAACTCAAGTTTATTATTCAGGACGTTAAAGAACGATCGAGTCAAGTCAGACCCGAGGTAAGGGATCCTACCCCTCTCTTTCTTTTTAAGTACACTCTTTTATGTCATTACTTTTAAGCTCATCTTTCCTATGATTGGGATGTTATTTTATATTAATCCTACTTTAATTTTTATGTTCATATGATTAGAGACCCTATTTGATCTCATAAATCCATTTTTTTAAAGCTTTAAGTGGCGTCGTTAGGCTTCCGAGTTTTCGTAAGGGATTTGTCATCTCACATTATTTCTGTGGCATTTATGCTATATTTGCCACTATTTCCTTTGAGTGGTGTATGTATGGCCCATTATTATACTCTTTGTGTAGTATAATTTCATTTATGGGTATTTACCTATTCATTGTATGACCCTTCTTCAATGGGGTGTACGTTTCGAAAGTTACCCAAGTCTGTAAGGGAACCTTTCACCCTCCTCTTTGTTTTAAAAGTCTTATTTTGTTCTGTCTTTTAATTCACATACAATTAAGTTGGGATATGTTCTTATATATCCTTATTTATGTAAATTTTATGTCCAAGTGATGATATCCCCTTTGTCTCTCTCATCAACCGTTTTTGTAAAATTTTATGTGACGCCATTAGGCTTGCGAATTTTACCAGGGGAACTTCTTAACCCAATTTCGATTTCATTGGGTTCAACATGTAGTTATTGAATATGTCGTCCTTTGAATATGATTGAATAACCTTGGATTATTTCACACTTAATATCCACTTATATTAGGTGTATTTATATTTTTCACACATAAATATGAGATTTATTTATCCTTAATTTAAGGATACCTTCTTTATAATGGATTTCATCTCATTTTACATTTCTTTTGAGACTTCATTGTTGTTATGCACTAATTCACTCTTATATGGTGTGTATACTGTACTTTGACATATTATATCATGAAACCCTTTATTCTAATTATATAATAATGTTTGGATTAAATGTTATTCCGCTATTATTTGTATTCAAGAGTCTCTCATTTTGTTAAAAACTATTTAACAAAAATATCATTTTAAATGTTTTAAAGATTTATTATTCTAAATATTTGTCTTTAATGTCCATGTTTTCAAAATGGTTTTCAGTATTTATTTATATGGACATTAATGTTTTAAAATTATAATTCCATTTAAAGCTTCAAAGTGGTATGGGACACTTTGATTCAAAAATCTCTTTTAAATGGTTTTTGAAAATGCATTGATTAATTCAATATCTGGGAATTAATTATTGTGATTGCAAATGAAATGTTGTTATTGAAATGTTTATATTTTCAATATTTTATGTGTAATGATGGTACTTGGACATTTTACGGGTGGGTACGTGATAAACCATATGACGAGTGGTGCCATGAATACCTGGACGGGTGGTTGCGTTATAACCTCCAATGCATTAGGTATGGATGTCGGTCGCATGACTATTCCATTAAGTATGTATGGAAGTTGGCCGTATGACTATTCCATTAAGTGATATGTGTGGAAGTAAACCGTATGGTTATTCCACTTAATTATGTTTATGTCCCAAGTTACCTTTATATGTTATGTGTTCTTTATATGGGTTTTATGGTAATCTTTTGGTTACAGAAGGGTAAGTAATGAACGTTTATTCAGTGAAGGGTTTTTTACTACTTTTAAAAGGTGAAAAGTATTACTTTGATAAAGTATACATGGTTTACTTGTTGTTTTGAAGAACTAACAGCTTTCAATCTTTTTGTATCACTTACTGAGCTTTTTATGCTCATCCCATGTTTTTGAAATGTTTTTCACAGGACTTAGCGTGGAATAGGGTCAAGGATGGGATCAAGGTAACCTAAAAATGGAAATAGACATGTTTCTTTTTAAGAGTTTTTATTTTATGGAAATTTAGTAGAAACAACTACTTTGTAATCTTTTGAGATGTAATAGTTATGTCCTAATTCTCTAAAACTCTAAACCTGTAAAGATCCTCAATGTGAATTACTCATCTAAATCAATATTAAGTAAGGTTTAAGGATGGGTCCTTATATTTGGTATCAGAGGTCGGTTTAGATAACTTTAGAGGTTAGGGTATCCTCTAAGCATAAGTGACATTACCATAATGGTTAGGATTTCAGAAAGAGTCCTAGTTTTAGATAAAGTGAATAAGTATGTATATCTTAGTGGTTATCTTCCTCATTAGTACATGATGTTTTTGTTGATATACTCACCCTGACATTTCTGTTTTTAGTGAATGTATGGATCTAGCAGGCACCAAAGAGACAACAGGTTTGAAGGAAACTGTGTTGGTTCTCTGATTAAGATACTAGAAAAAATGGAGGATTCAATGAGGAAACTCGTGGTTGTTCTCAACCAACTATCAAGGAGTCATGATCAACCACTTTAACCTTGGTACGTTCTGTAATGCCTCATGTACGAGATGACCAATCGATGTGGAAGTTCAGGTAATAATTATAAAGGTAACCATTTGAGTTTATAAGATCCTTACTTTTGAGGTAATTATTGGTTACTCAATGATATGATGGAAAATGAAAGGCATGAGATAAACTTGAGGTTAAAATATGTTATGATTTTTTTTGAAGATTTTATCTCATTTTGGGGAATTTTTTAAGAATTATATAGTTTTGGAAAAAGGACAACACGCAGACCGTGTGACAACCCGTCGCGTCGGACAAAGCTGCGGGAATCGAACCTACAACCAAAGTGCGACTAGTATTTATCGCCTACCACTAGACTACATGAATTACCTGGTTAGTTTGACTGATTCTTTTTATTTAGATGATTTTATGAATTAAGAGTAAGTTGATTTTGGGTTATCTATGGAAATTTATTAACCTATCATGGAGGATATGTGATTAGGTTAATTACTTATCAATACGAGACATTAAGAGCAACTGATGTTGTTTGGAGATAAATGATACGATTTAACTTGGAAGAATATGTGACTAAATCCCTCAAATATTTGGGTTTCAATATTATTTTGGTTTACTTTGAAGAATTTTATGGAAAAATTGATTATCGAATGGTCCTAGTTGAACTTTGGGTTTTGTTGGAAAAATTTTGGAGATTAAGAATAGATTTTATTTTTATAAGGGGTTATCCTTTTCTGGATTATCTGATCTTGTACTAGAATTTTTGGTTTTGGTTTTGGAATAAAGACATGGGAAGTATATAGTTATCTTTTGTGGATTAGGTTATTCTCTAAAAGTTTATTATAGTACTCTTAATATGAACAAGTCTTCCTAAATACCCGTCTTTTGGAGAAAATATGAGTTTGTGTAAGGAATCTAATAAAAGATGAAAGTCAACATGATAAGTGATTATGTTTCCTTATGAATAAATTCCTCAATAAAAATTAACTTAAAACAAAAATTTTTTCTATTAACTTTTCCTAATGGGAATCGAATACCGTTTAACCCATCACAGGTTTGTGATTTTCTTATGGTTAACTTTCTCCTAGACATGTTTACTATCACTCTCCCTCAAGAACATGACCCTTTGCCTTTTCTTCCATGTACATGTTTTCCTACACGGAATCCTATTATGGGTTAACTTGGGTGACCTCTGTACTTATCTTTCATTATTTTAAAGTGATTGTTTTACCGACTCTTGTTCTGATGTGGGACTTTCAAGGATGTTTCCAAGCCCAATTTTAAAATTGTGAGGACGCAATTCCCAAAAGGGGGGAAGGATGTAACACCCCAAGTAAATAAAGAATATGACGTCATTATATTTATCCTTATTTTTGAATCCAATATTAATATTACTTTAAAGGGGATGCTATGCTCGATGGAGTACCCAATACGCAACAACGAGTTTCTTGGAAATCTTACGTTGCACTCTAATAATAAAATAATATTATTGTAAATGGTAGTTACCATGTAGCCATTGTATTGGCAGGAATGGATAGAAATAACAAAAATATGATTATATATGTTTTCAAATGTTTTTACATTTATCCAATAAAAGATAAACGCTTAAAATACGGATAGAATTCAATTTCAGTCGTATATGCCCTAGTTTTCACTAAAGGTTCACTTATCACCTTTTGATGGAGAACCGTCATTAAATATAGTTTTGTTAACTCTTATAAATTATATTGGACCAAATAAAACTCTTCTTTAGAATCGGGACATCAAAAATTACTTTGTGTAATTTTTTGGTATGTTTCCGATAAAGTTCATTTTTTTAATGAATAGTGTACAATGTTGTATTTTAATTCAAAACCTCTTTTTAATCTAATTTAATTATATGATTAGATTATCTTTTGAATTGGTTTTAAAGTTAAATTATAATATATTTTTACCATTAAATCCAATAGTGGTCGTTGGAATTAATTTCACCTTGAAATCAGACTTAAACTACTGTCAATATTTTGATACTTATTGTTTCATAAAAACACGATGTTTGCTCTGACTGCGGGAATTAATTATTAAATTAATTAATGTGACTTATATGTTTTTAGTTTAGTAAAATAGACTCCATTTTTGAATTCATAATATCAAATATAGCTTAGGGTGAATTTTTGGGATTTTTCTGAAAAACATCAATTTTTGATGAATAGTGAAACCACTAAGTGGTACTTATAAAAACTGATTTTTCATTTAAATCAAATTTTACCACTTCTGTGTTTTGAATTTCAAAAATACGACATACATGGTTTTCATTAAGAAGTAAAATGTGGTTCAATGAGATTAAAATAATTTTTTGGTGAATAGTAACTTTTAAGTTCTTAATCGCGATTAGAGGTAGTTAGTGTAGTTTAAGGTAAAAATAATGTTTTAATAAAATGAGATGAGATTTACACATGTCCTACCCTCATTGGATGTGTCATGGCCGACCAAGAAAATCCATGGGTCAACTTGGGGACCCCATGGAGCCACTTTGGTTGGAAAATGACATAAATACATTTTTATTTAATGTTAAAGTAAAAATGACACAAACATGAGATGTTTTACTAAAAAACTTTTTACATGGGGTTATTCAAGTAATAATTTTGACTATAAATAGTCATTGGAAAGCTAAAAAGAGTTCCTACATCATATTATTTTTCTTATAATTTTTAGACGTTAAATAAATTAAATTATTTATGACATCATGATGATGCAGCGATGACCTCATTATTTAATGATTTAAATAAAATGGAAAGATAATGTAATATCTAAGACCTAAACTTGTCCAAAACTTATTGGATGACTGTATTTATAACCCTTATCACCTTATGCTATAATTATATCAATGTGGGACCTCTTAAATACGAATCTCATTTTAAAATAATGTAACTTTTCTTTACTTTCCATGAGTGCCCCTCCTCTCCTCTTATAAAAGGCCCCCACCTCTACCTCCTTACCCACACTCCCAAAGCATTTGGCTCGGCAAAACCCTGCCCATTTTGTCTCTCCACTTCCCTCTCTTACTCCTTGAAGCTTCACATTGGGCAGAAGTCTTCCCAAAAAAGCCTTTGATATCAAACCAAAGGGAGTTACCCAATTTTAAGGTAATGTCTTTACTTAATCCCTTTTGTTTTATTTTGCCTCTCCAACCCCCTATACTCTTTTTATTCATTTATTTTGTAACAAATACAGTATCTTAAATATACTAGTATGTTTTTATAAGAAGGATTTGAGCTACACTTACACACACCTTCATCTAATGGTTAAAGAACATACAGTTTCTGTGGATGGCGAATTTCTGCCTCACGAAACGATGATTGTTCAACACTCATATAACACCTTCAAAGGTGGAAATTATGATGTCACTATGTTTATATATGATATATAATATTTTTATGTTTTACTTAAGCTTCTGTATTTTTCATTTTTGGAATACCTTTATGGCTTCCATTATGGGTATACGTGATATCTTCATTTTAGGAAGTGCAGACTACTGCCCCCTCAAAGTGATTTGATTCGTTAATGCCATATGTGGGATGTATAAAGGATGTATTTAAAGTTATTATATATAATTTTATACTGGAATTATAATATACCTTTATATCATTATTGTTTTCTTTCCATTAAAGTATGAGATAGAAATGAAAGTATCGTTCATGCGTACGTACGGCTTACCGTCTCCATGAACGGTGCCTTTCATTTCTTATCCTCAAATGTAATGTACTATTATAAGTACATATAATGGATATATATGATGTATGATACATCTAAAGTATGAATATAATTATGGAATAAAAAATATACACATCTCTCATTTATTTTTAATTCCTTTAATATGACAAAAAAATGAAAGTAGCGTTCATGCGTACGTATGGATTACTGTCTCCATGAACGGTGCATTTCATTTCTTACCTCTAAATGATTATGTAATATTATAAATATGTGTATATTCTGGATATATATGATATATATGATATCCAAATCAGTAATTTCATTCTTGATATAAAGAACCTTTGACCACACGAACAACATGTAATTGTAAGAAGTCCACTTTCGACTTAAGAACCAAATATCGACAAAACAAACATTATTTACTTAAATTATTACATAATGTTTATAATATGTAAATAAGTGATATAAAAGGAATAATGAAATTGAAAAGTTTCTTAAGAAAATAGAAATTGACTCAAGTTTATTATTCAGGACGTTAAAGAACGATCGAGTCAAGTCGGACCCGAGGTAAGGGATCATACCCCTCTCTTTCTTTTTAAGTACACTCTTTTATGTCATTCCTTTTAAGCTCATATCTCCTATTATTGGGATGTTATTTTATATTAATCATACTGTAAGTTTTATTTTCAAATTATGAGAGACCCTATTTGATCTCATAAATCCATTTTTTAAGCTTTAAGTGGCGCTGTTAGGCTGCCGAGTTTTCGTAATGGATTTTTCATCTCACATTATTTCTGTGACATTTATGCAACATTTGACACTATTTCCTTTAAGTGGTGTATGTACTGACCATTATTATACACTTTGTGTAGTATAATTTCATTTATTCATATTTACATATTCATTGTATGACCCTTCTTCATTGGGGTGTACGTTTCAAAAGTTACCCAAGTCTGTAAGGGAACCTCTCACCCTCCTCTTTGTTTTAAAATACTTATTTTGTTCTGTCTTTTAATTCACATAATATTATGTTGGGATATGTTCTTATATATCCTTATTTATGTAAATTTTATGTCCAAGTGATGATATCCCCTTTATCTCTCTCATCAACCCTTTTTGTAAAATTTTATGTGACGCCATTAGGCTGGCGAATTTTACCAAAGGAACTTCTTAACCCAATTTCGATTTCTTTGGGTTCAACATGTAGTTATTGAATATCTCATCCTTTGAATATGTCTGAATAACCATTGATTGTTTTACACTTAATATCCACTTATATTAGGTGTATTTATATTTTTCACACATAAATATGAGATTGATTTGTCCTTAATTGAAGGATACCTTCTTTATAATGGATTTCATCTCATTTTACATTTCTTTTGAGACTTCATTGTTGTTATGCACCAATTCACTCTTATATGGTGTGTATATTTTCCATTGACATATTATATCATGAAACCCTTTATTCTCATGATATAATAATGTTCGGATTAAATGTTATTCCGCTATTATTTGTATTCAAGAGTCTCCCATTTTGTTAAAAACTACTTAACAAAAATATCGTTTTAAATGTTTTAAAGATTTATTATTCGAAATCTTTATCTTTAATGTCCATGTTTTCAAAATGGTTTTCAGTATTTATTTATATGGACATTATTGTTTTAAAATTATAATTCCATTAAAATCTTCAGAGTGGTATGGGACACTTTGATTCAAAAATCTTTTTTAAATGGTTTTTCAAAATGGATTGATTAATTCAATATATGGGAATTTCTTATTGTGATTGAAAATGAAATGTTGTTATTGAAATGTTTATATTTCCAATATTTTATGTGTAATGATGGTACATGGACATTTTACTGGTGGTTACGTGATAAACCATATGACAGGTGGTGCCGTGAATACCAGGACGGGTGGTTAAATTATAACCTCCAATTCATTGGGTATGGAAGTCGGCCGCATGTCTATTCCATTAATTATGTATGGAAGTTGGCCGTATGGCTATTCCATTAAGTGATATGTGTGGAAGTCGACTGTATGGTCATTCCACTTAAGAATGTTTATGTCCCAAGTTACCTTTATATGTTATGTGTTCTTTATATGGGTTTTATGGTAATATTTTGGTTACAGAAGGGTAAGTAATGAACTTTTATTCAGTGAAGAGTTTTTTACAACTTCGAAAAGGTGAAAAGTATTACTTTGATAAAGTATACATGGTTTACTTGTTGTTTTGAAAAACTAACATTTTTCATTCTTTGTGTATCCCTTACTGATCTTTTTATGCTCATCCCATGTTTTTGAAATGTTTTTCACAGGACTTAGCGTGGAATAGGGTCAAGGATCAGATCAATGGAAAGTCATGCTACCTAAAAAATGGAACTAGACATGTTTTTTTTAAGAGTTTTTATTTTATGGAAATTTAGTATAAGCGACTACTTTGTAATATTTTGAGATGTAATAGTTATGACCTTATTCTCTAAAACTCAAAAACTGAAAATATCCTCAATGTGAATTACTCATTTAATTCAATATTATGTAAGGTTTACGGTTGGGGCATTATAGTTGGTATCAGAGTTCGGTTTAGATAACTTTAGAGGTTAGGGTATCCTATAATCATATGTGACATTACCATAATGGTTAGGATTTCAGAAAGAGTCCTATTTTTAGATAAAGTGAATAAGAAAGTATATCTTAGTGGTTATCTTCCTCATTAGTACATGATGGTTTTGTTGATATACTCACACTGACATTTCTGTTTTTAGTGAATGGATGGATCTAGCAGGCACCAAAGAGACAACAGGTTTGAAAGAAACTGTGGTGGTTCTCTGATTAAGATACTAGATAAAACGAAGATCTTTATAGATTTTTAATTACACAATTATTTAGATAGTGGTCACATACATGCCCATGTTCCAATTGTGTTGGTTTACCTTGGTTGATCCGTGAAGAAGTCAGGAACCACATAACCAAAAATGGTTTTCAAGAAAACTACTTTGTGTGGTATCACAATTGGGAGTAAATGAAATCTCAAATTGGTGATGATCGAAATGAAAGGACTGGAATGGATAATTTGTTAGACAATCGGTTTACATTTGTTTGTAATCATGAAAAAGAAAGGATTTTGACTCAAGAAGACTTTGATATGAGGATAGCTGATGCATCTAGTGAAAATGATGATATTGATAGGGTGAAAAAATTGAATGATTCTACCATGACTCCAGTATATCAACAATCTGATAAAATGAAAAAGAAGGAATTTTTAATCAGATAGTTTCATGGGAGAACTATATATGTGATTTCTAATACACCAATCAATTACATTCTTACCCTCTTATGTCTGAAACAAGAATCATCCCAAAGGTTCTATCGTGAACGGTTACTTGGCTCAAGAATGTATGGATTTCTGCTCAATGTATTTGTCTGATCTTACTACAAGAATGAACAGACCAATGAGAAATGAAGAAGAATAGTATAAGCCAATTGAACCCAGTTTTCCATCACTTCTTCAAACAGGAGGAATTCCTGGATCGTATACATTGAAGACATTAAGCCATGAAGAGCAGGAGATGGCACATCACACAGTTTTGTTCAACTATGATTTGTTCAATGACTATATCAGGTAACTATATAGAATATGTATATATTACACATATTTCAATTAAACTATTCATATTTTTTATCTACAGGGAACATAAAACAGTGATAAATAGGAAGCATCATTTTTACCTTTGAGAAGAAGAGAGACTTTGCATAGCAAAGAGTTTTCTGCTTCGTTAAAATTGAAGGTAAAAATATAAAATTTTAAAATAATTATATCAATATTTAATTAAGTTTAATAGTCATTTATATTTCTGGTTTTGAGTTCGTCTACTAACTCTGTCTTTGAGGAAATAAGAGCTTTGGATTTGTGTCCTAATACCGTGGTTCGTGACATTAAATTAATTGTGATCAATGAGTACACATTTTTTGTCACTGAATGAGCAAAGAACACGAGAACACAACATGATGCTTTTTTAAATTTCAATGATCATGCAATGTTATTTAGGATTATCCCATTTTTGTATGTCTTTAATTATATGAATGTATTGGTATGCTTTTTAGCTCATGCTCGTCAAATGCATGTTATGATATACGTTATTTTGAATACAAACTCTTGTTGTACATTCTCCATGTTATGTGAATTATGCACTGTTTAATTTGGTTAGATGTCAATTGTTAGGATAAGACATGGGTTACATGCCAATTTTGACATGTACATGTCAACCCCACCTCAATCTGAGGTTCAGTGTGGCCAGCACCACTCAAAGTTCTCAGGTATATTTGAAATGGACAACATTTTAAGTGAAAACATCAAATGACATTCAAAAAACCGACCAAATGCATTCGGATTCTCATGAAATATTTGGAAAATGATCCATGGGTCATATGTGATGTGTACGTGTCAACCTGGACACAATCTGAGGTGCGGCGTGGACTTCACCATTCAAAGTGTCTCTCTATAGTTTAAAATGGACTTTATTTTAATTAAAAACAACAACTGACATATAGTAAACCGAAAAAACACAATCATATTCTATTGAAACTTTAGGAAATGAACCATGGTTCATATGTGACTTGTACGATTCAACCGCGCCTCAATCTGAGTTACAGTGTTGCCGGGATCACTCTAAGTGTCTCTCTTTTGATTAAAATGGAAAACATTTTAAGTACATATGGAAAACTGACCAAACAAAATCTGATTGTGTTGATACTTTGGCACAATCATCCATGGTTAATATGTGACATGTACGAGTGATACCCGCCTCAATCCGAGGCACGGTGTGGCCAACACCATTCATAGTGTCTATCTTTTTTTTAAATGGACGTCATTCTAATTGAAAACAACGACTAACATACGAAAAACGGACCAAACGCATTCGAAGTGTGTTGATGCTTTTGTAAAACTATCCATGGGTCATATGTGACGTGTACGAGTCAATCCAACCTCAATCCGAGGCGTGGTGTGGCCGAAACCACTCTAAGTGTCTCTCTGTTGTTTCAAAAGGATATCATTTTAAGTGAAAACATCAACTGGCATACGAAAAACCGACCAAATGCATTTGGATTGTGTTAATACTTTAGGACAATGATCCATTGGTAATTTGAGACGTGTAAGAGTCAACCCCATATAAATCCAAGGCGTGGTGTGGCCGGTACCACTCTAACTGTGTCTCTTTTGTTTATAATGGGAAAGATTATAAGTGAAAAGAACAACTGGTATACAGAAAACTGACCAAATGCATTTGGATTCTGTTGATAATTTATCACAATGATCCATGGGTCATATGTGACGTGTACGATCCAACCCGGGCTCAATCCGAGTCACAGTGTGGCCGGGATCACTCTATGTGTCTCTTTTTTGTTTAAAATGGACAACATTTTTAGTACATAAGGAAAACTAACCAAACGCATTCAGTTTGCACTGATACTTTAGGAGAATGATCCATGGGTCATATGTGATGTGTATAAGTCAACCTATCCTCAATCCGAGTTGCAGTGTGTCCAACATCACTCAATGTGTCTCTCTTTTGATTAAAATGGACTTCATTTTATGTGAAAACAACAACTAGCATATAGAAAACCAACCAAATGGATTCCGATTGTGTCGATACTTTAGAACAACGATTCATGGGTCACATGTGACGTGTACGTGTCAAAACCACTTCAATCCAAGGCGCGGTGTGGCCAACACCATTCATAGTGTCTCTTTTTTGTTTAAAATTGACATCATTTTAAGTGAACACAACAACTGACATACGATAAACTGAACAAACACATTCAAAATGTGTTGATACTTTTGGAAAACGATCCATGGGTCATATGTGATGTGTACGAGTCAACCCCACCTCAATCCGAGGCGTGGTGTTGTCGACATCACTCTAAGTGTCTCTCTTTGTTTTCAAAAGGATGTCATTTTAAGTGAAAACATCAACTGACATATGGAAAACCAACCAAATGCATTCAGATTGTGTTGATAATTTAGGACAATGATCCATGGGTCATTTGAGACGTGTATGAGTCAACACCGTCTAAAAGCGAGGCTTGGTATGGACGATATCACTCTAACTATGTCTTTTTTATTTAAAATGGACAGGATTATAAGTGAAAAGAAGAACTGGCATACGGAAAACTGACCAAACACATTAGATTCTATTGATAATTTTTCACAACTATACATGGGTCATATGTGATGTGTATGAGCTAACCCAGGCTCAATCCTAGTTGCGGTATGGACAAGATCACTCTAAGTGTCTCTCTTTTGTTTAAAATGGACAATATTTTATGTACATACGGAAAACTGAACAAATGGATTCGGTTTCCGTTGAAACAATAGGAGAATTATCCATGGGTCATATGTGATGTGTACGAGTCAACCTCGCCTCAATCCGAGGTGCGGTGTGGATGACACCACTCAATGTGTCTCTTTTTTGTTTTAAATGGACTTCATTTTAAGTGAAAGCAACAACTAGCATACTGAAACCCAACCAAATGGATTCTGATTGTTTTGATACTTTAGCATAACGATCTATGGGTCATATGTGACAGGTAAAAGTCAACCCAGTCTCAATCCAAGGCGCGGTGTGGTTGACACCATTCATAGTGTATCTCTTTTGTTTAAAATGGACATCATTTTAAGTGAAAACAACAGCGGATATATGAAAAACTGATCAAACACATTCGAAATGTTTTGATGATTTAGGAATACAATACATGGGTCATATGTGACATGTATGAGTCAACCCCACCATAATCTGAGGCGTGGTGTGGCCAGCACCACTCTAAGTGTCTCTCTTTTGTTTCAAAAGGATATCATTTTAAGTGAAAACATCAACTGGAATATGGAAAGCTAACCAAACGCATTCATATTGTGTTGATACTTTATGAAAATGATCCATGGGTCATTTGAGACATGTACGAGTCAACCCCATCTAAATCCGAGGTGCGGTGTGGTCGGTACCACTTAAACTGTGTCTCTTTTGTTTAAAATGGGTAGGATTATAAGTGAAAAGAACAACAGGAATACAGAAAATTGACCAACGCATTTTGATTCTGTTGATAATTAATCACAAATATCCATGGGTCATATGTGACGTGTACGAGCCAACCTGGGATCAATCCGAGTCACGATGTAGCCGATATCACTCTAATTGGCTCTATTTTGTTTAAAATTGGCAACATTATTAGTACATATGGAAAAATGGCCAAACGCATTCGGTTTCTGTTGAAAATTTAGAAGAACAATCCATGGGACATTGTGATGTGTACGAGTCAACATCACCTCAATATGTGGCACGGTGTGGCCGAAACCACACAATGTGTGTCTCTTTTGTTTAAAATGGACTTCTTTTTAGGTGAAAACAACAACTACCATATAGTAAGCCGACCAAACAGATTCTGATTTTGTCGATACTTTATAACAACGATCCATGGGTCATATGTGATGTGTACGTGTCATCCTCACCTCAATCTGAGGTGCGGTGTGGACGACACCATTCATAGTGTCTCTTTTTTGTTTAAAATGGACATCATTTTAAGTGAAAACAACAACTGACATACGAAAAACTAACCAAACGCATTTGAAATGTGTTGATACATTAGAAAAATTATCCATGGGTCATATGTGATGTGTATGAGTCATCACCACCTCAATCCAAGGCGCGGTGTGGCCTAGATCACTCTAAGTGTCTCTATTTTGTTGAAAATGGACAACATTTTTAGTACATACGGAAAAATGACCAAACTGATTATGAATGTGTTCATACTTTAACACAATGATCCATGGGTCATATGTAATGTGTAAGAATCAACCCCGCCTCAATCTGAGGCATGGTGTGTCTCGTACCACTCAATGTGTCTCTTGTTTGTTTCAAAAGGACATCATTTTATGTGAAAACATCAACTGACATACAGAAAACCAACCACATGCATTCTGTTTGTGTTGATACTTTAGGACAATGATCCATGGGTCATTTGAGATGTGTATGAGTAAACCCCTTCAAAATCGGAGATGCAGTGTGGCTGGTACCACTCTATCTGGTGTCTCTTTTGTTTAAAATGGATAGGATTATATGTGAAAAGAACAACTGGCATACGAAAAACTGACCAAACGCATTCGGAATCTATTGAATCTTTAGAACAATGATCCATGGGTCATATGTTAAATCTACAAGTCAAACACGCATCAATCCAAGTCACGGTGTGGCTGAAACCACCCAATGTGTCTCTCTAATGTTTAAAATGGACAAACTTTTAAGTACATATGGAAAACCAACAAAACAGATTCTGATTGTGTTGATATTTTAGCACAACGATCCATGGGTCATTTGTGACGTGAACGAGTTAAACCCACCTCAATCTAAGGCATGGTGTGGCCGGAACCACTCAAAGTGTCTATCTTTTATTTAAAAATCACTTCATTTTATGTGAAAACAACAACTAACATACAGAAACCTGACCAAACGCTTTCGGAATATGTTGATACTTTAGGACAATGATCCATGGGTCATTTGTGACGTGTATGAGTTATACTCGCCTCAATCCGAGGCATGGTGTGGCTAGTATCACTCTAGGTGTATGTATTTTGTTTAAAATGAACATCATTTCTAGTAAAAACATATGGTATATGAGAAACTGATCAAATTATGAATTGAATTCTGAATTCCACATATAATTGTCATCTAAATTTTAAATTGAATTTTAAATGAATTATGTATGTTTACAATTACGTTATGAATTATGATTTCATTCTGGATGTGTATAGTTCAAGGATTCATTATATGTTAAATGTGTATGAATTTGTTCTCTATATGTATGTGTTTGTTGGTTATTGTAGGTACAATAATTGAATATGTATGTGTTAGTTTATTGAAGGTACAATAATGGGAAATGATTGGAAATGAGAGGGGATGGACTGGCTGGTGTGAAAATTGCATACTGGGGTGCAATTTGCACAGCATAGGCTATGCTAACGGTTTGAAACTGTTGGCATAGAAATATGAGTATTTTTTACCAACGGTTTAGAAACCATTGGGAATGAAGTCGTCTGCTTGGTTTTCACAATGGTTCGAGCCAAACCGTTGGGAAAAACTATCCCAACGGTTTGGCACAACCATTGGCATAGGTTAATTTTTTCCAACCTATGCCAATGGTTCAGTTGAAAACATTGGGAAAATCATTCCCAATGGCATACTTCTTTATGGTTTGCAGAACCATTGGTATAATATATACCAACGGTTCTGCAACCTTTCCAAACAGTTCAGAACCATTAGGAAAGCCTGCATTTCTAGTAGTGTAATGTTATGAGATCCATGTAATTACAATTATCATCATCCATTAAAAACTATTGGTATAATGAATAATCACTTGACCATAGTGGAACATGATCCTAACCATGACATAATGATTATCTAGAATAAATTTTATTCCAAAGGACATTCTCCATTCATGGCATTTCATTTTAGCCTATTCAAGTGAAACCCGATGATCAAAACTTCTTGGTTTATGGTGTGGTATCTTTAGAGCTCAACATTTAATCATTTGATTTGACAAAAAAAATAGATTCTTTAATAAAAATTTTTGGAGACTTAATTCGTTCAATAATTTCATACACTCAAACTCCAAAATCAATTACATTGGGAGAACCAACTCCATATTTTTTCTAGTCAAATGATTCAAAATCTCAAACTGAATAAAAAATTATACAATGGGATCTTGTTATTCTTCCATTAACATTTAATAATTATAGTTTAAATAAGAAGAACAAAATCTTCAAAACCTCTAACAACATTCATTAAAATACATTCTTTTTCACTCATTTAATTTAATCAAACAATTATGAACTGAAATGTTTAAAACTATTATGAAAACACTAAACTCAATTCTTCACTCTTTAAAAATATATTCTACCATGGGATAAACATCCATGATATTTTGGACAATTATTTAATTTTTTATGTCTTGTATTTAAAAAGATTATATTATCCACACACTCATTATAGCCATGTACACAACAAAATGGTGCTTCATAAAATCCCTGAGTGTTTTCTAGGTGATAAAAAAAAGACATGACCTTATTAAAGTAACTATTTGTATTCTCAATCTTCTCAAAAAATAATGTTGTAATAAAAAATAAATACCATCCTCATTTAAGCCCAACTAATAATAACGTTGTATGTAATGATCTTCTAATGTTATTTAAGAATCCTTAAGTAATTATTGTTTCCATTCATTGAGAACAATCATTAAATTCACCCATACATCACCGAAAAAATATTGTCTCAAACTCATTAAAATGGTATAAACCCCTTCTAAATAGTTTTTTTAATCTTTATTGATATCCATAACTCATAAAAATCATATCCTTATTAACAACTCAATTTTAATTCAATATTCAAACTCATCAAAACTTTTATTTGAATCCATGTAGTGATTTTTAGTCTGTATCATTAATAACTCATCCTTTATTCCCAAAACAAATTATTGAGAAGTGATAAAATATACATGTGAATGTTTAGTAAATTACAAAAAATATTCACTATATAATATAAATCAAATGAAATCCTTATAGTGTATCTATATCCAATAGGAAATCTACTAGGATATTTATATTTCTCCAATATTCCTAACTCATAATATATTAACAACCTAACTTATTGAAATCAATTATTACATCATCATCATCCATGGGTATAATAGTAATCCACAAAATAATGATCTTTAATGAATAACATACATCATAGTGAAAGGATTTGAATCATAGGATAATAATTGAAAACCGTGGAGGAATTAAATTGGAATGTGGAATGAAATCGGAATCTTGCAGATATATTTTAATAGAAAAAGATAAAATATGTCTAGTATATAATCCAATATTTTTGTAATATAGTTAATTGATTTTACTCCCTTGAACAATAAATATAGGGTCTTATTTTAACTCCCATGTCCCAAAAGCCTAGTGTATTTTTTTATACCACATCTAGTGAACATAATTTTTTTATGTTATATAAATATTTACTCAATTCATTCATGCTAAATATAATTCTATTCCATCATGTCATCATAATGATATATATATACATATTTTTGCAATAAGAATATGAAAACAATTACAAATCTATTAAAATCATAAAATTATTTATCCATGGAAATAAAACAGGCCCCCTAGAGAAATAGAGTACCTATCTAGGTAAATACCCTTAAATAATGATAATTATGTATAGGTTGTTCACATCATATTGAAAGTTATTATAGATTTAATTAAACAATATACCTAACCAATAGAAAGTATGAACATCTGAGTGAACACCATTTGATCAGAGGAATAATGTAAAAGGTATTCACAATGGAAATACGATGGTACTAAGATTTTAATTTTATCATAGTAAAATATAAAGTAGGAAAATGAAATTTATTGGAATGATACCACCCTTTAGAACCCCACCCATGCTAATAATAGACAAAGAGTTCCACCCCATGTTAACCTTTTATAAGACATTAGATGCTAGATAGCACTAACTAGGAATATCAGACATGGTGGGATACCATATAATAAATCACCTAAAGAAAAAATATGCATCTCTACATATGATATAATATTGATGTATAGATAATAAAAGTAACATTAATATATAATGGATGAAATGAAAAATGATATTAACATAAAAAAAACAAAGGTAAACCCCATATAGAAAATGAAAACAATCTATTCCAAACAATTCCACGGGTAAAATAATCTAAAAAAACAACTAAAGGGATCCCCACATTGAGCTAGGAGAAAACATGAATATCGACCACTATAATCTCAAATGATGCCACTAATCTACCATTGTACTAACACTGATTCCACCTAGTTTAACATTGAACATTTTATTGCATATCTAATACATGGTATGTGTGGGTGAAATTCCCACACATGAGTGAGTATATACATAATTAGCATGGTTAATCAAAAACAAAAATGTAATAAGTGAAAGTTAATTCACCTAAAAAATCACCAATTTTGATGAAAAGCCACCAATGAATGAAGAAAATTTAAACATAAATTCAAATATATATTTTATGTTAGAAAAATTCACACACCTAGTCCCACTTTCATAGCCCATATAATAAAATGAATCCTTCACTGTGAAACTGATGAATCTAATCTCCCCAGCTAATCCAAATACATGTCATCTCATCAAATACGTGGTGGGGGGGGGGGATCTGTTCCTTGGTAATATAATATTTATATGAGGGAGTATTAGACCCCTAATAAAGGAAACTCTCAATATCAAAAGGTCATAAAATCAGTTTCTAACTAATCCCATAAATAGGAAACCAATTCACAAATGATCCCATAAATAAAATAATCTATTAAGTAACAAACACTATTAACTATATGGATGTCCTACACCTTATCAGGTTCAAGGTTGTCACAACCCCATTACTAAATTCAAGATGACTTACACCCCATGAATATGGGTAATTATAGAAATATAAAACCCCATGGGGGACATACACCATCTCATAAACATGTGACTATAGAAGTTAAAAACCCTGATGTATGCTCCGCTTGTCCTAACTAGTATGAGTAACCTGCCGTATGAATATATGGATTCCAATCTACTGATACCACCTCATGTCTCACCAAGGATATTGAATAAGAATATACCATTATGTTGTACATATAGAAGTCTTATGATAGGTTTCATACTTTCCCCATCCTATCATATGGGTGAAAATATATTTGAACTCTAACAAAGGGTATGTGATGGGTAATTTCTCTTTAGGAATCGACACCAATGTATATTCATCTACACTACTATGTTGTAATTCCTAATCCATTGGTTTCACACAACTATTAAAATCCTCACACCATAGCTGGTTATAAAAACTTATTTTCCATGTTATGATATCTATTCCATTTTGTAGGCATATCCTTTATGTCAAATATAGAACTATCACCACCCATTAAAATTTATTGTTTACTTAATCAAACCATACAAACTATATGTAATATAAACTTCAAACAATCTTACATACAATTGGGATGAGTGGTCAAAACAAAAACTTTTGTGTTGTGGTGTGATCCTCCTTATCAATGGTTTGGGGTTATTCATGTGTCCCATTAATCAATTCATAAAAAATACTAGTTACACCATAATTAGACACCACACAATATAATACGGCTATTCCCACAATTACAATCCCTAATCATTTTCTAATCACTATAGTTTACTTCAATTCACCAATTCTACAACCCATCATTGTATGGTCCAATGTATTCCTCATAATTATAAAATTGAAAGAATTTTATATTCATGATAATGATCGAAAATAAAATATCATATATGAAAATGAAAACAAATAAGGATTATTTCAATAGGGGAATTCATATAATGATAAATAATTATTTTCAGTAGTGATATCAAAAGTAAATGAAGAAATAAGAAAAAATATATTCCTAATAATATAATGTGGTAAGGGAACATGAGTTGAGAAAATATTCTTACCTCATATATAATTATTTATCGTTCCATAAATCCTTACTCAGGGAGTATTAAAGGATCACCACAAGATCATTTTTGGCTAATTGATCATCTAAGATGACCAGGTATCTAAAAATAAACCCTTAAAATATATGAGTTTTATAGAGGGAATGAAAATTTATGGGAAATAATTTTATACCACTATTTATAAAAAAACATGGGTCATCCCAATATTTTAATAATACTATCTATTTAAGACTATTTCTATAAATAAAATGAATTACAATAAAACAGTTTCCATCAAAATACAATTCATCTTAGACATGTCAAGATTTGAAAACCATGGTGTGATAAAATAAAATTATAAATCACGAAAAAATAGTCAATACTAAAAAACATATGTGGTTATACCCCCTATATGACAAAACAAAAGCCTCTAAGATGAAATTATCCTTCATAATATACAACTAAGTGTTCCACAAATCTTGCAACATACATGTGAGATTAGTTTGTGGGAAACACTATTATAAAATCAAATGTTAAACAAAATAGTTAGTAGGAACAATCATGGAATTATATAACTGAACATACCATAAGGGTTCCCATTAACTCAAAAAGTAAATAAAGTAATCAAGATAAAAAAAACTATGTTTTTTCATCATCCCCACCATCAAGGAATTTCATCCTAAAAATCATAACATACTTGAAATGGTGAGTGTACTAAGCATGTATCTAACACTTTAATTTATAGGAGATCTCTTAAAGGTTCATCTTCTTCCTCAATATTTACACCAAATGTATTTTTCAACTTCAAAGGCTACTCTCACATGTATCCTTGAATATGACCATATACTCTGATAAGGTATCATCATCCTCAATTTCTTGATTTCTAAATTTTCTTATGTCTAATGGATCTTGCCTTTACCAACTCAGTTGTGATTTATAGAATATGTAATGTAAATAGAAATATTTTTTGGGGTAATACCAAATGGCAATAAACTTCCCAACCTATATAAAATCTATAATGTCATGATGAACCACTAAAACCATTTTCTTCCCATAAAAATCCTCAAAACCTGTGTTATTTTGAGTCATTTTACAAAACATGATATCCCTCCTTAACTCAAAAGGTATCTTTCACCAATCCATATAAGAAATATAATATCTCTCAGTTACTATCATATGATCTTGGATAATTAACAAGTTCTACAATTATAATAAACTCCCTATTTTATATACAACCAAAGTGTGTCCTACATGGAATATCATATAATGCCTCAAATCTATCAAGGAATTATTAGAGTGGAATCCATTTTTTAAATCTAAAATCCCTTATTGGAAATTGTATTTCCCAACACCAGCTTTAGTAAAATGATAATTTTTTTATAAGAAAAATATAGTATTGGATCACTGATAGGGGTGGGGGAGAAATAGTGAACAATATTACATTTCCTATTTTATGGATTCTTATGAAATCAACCAATTAATCTTTTACAGTGAAACATATCACTATTAAACTCCCACAAAATGAGGAATAAAAAAATTATATAATAATGTACAAGGTTCCCTATCAAAAATGAGAAGATACTCCTTATAATGATCTAGTAATACCTATGACCATACATTCCACTAGACTAAAAACAATAGATACAATATGTAGGGTATATCCTTAACACATAATGCAAGAACCTCAAAAATTATTGTATCCAAAAAATTATATTGACAAGATTCAATTCAATATTATGGTTTTATGTGTTTTGGAATATCCTTGTTCCTCAGATTTAATTTTCTCTAGGGAGTGTATAATTCTCCCAAACTTATTCACAATGTTTAATATGTGTGACATCCTTCTTAATGAACACAAAATACTGGTGTGATAAATAAGCATGAACCATGTTTGAACAGTAATTATAATTCACAATTTGTGCACTCTTTAATACAAACACTATTTCTATATATTCTTATCTTTAACTCACTCTCCTGGATAATAATATAATACACCCGATCACTTTTATCATTCCCAATAAGGAAATTTTATAAAAATAATACTCTAATTTCAAATATATATTCAAAATCCCATCTTCTTAAAACATCATTTCCTATGCTCTTTAGGTTATCGAGTTTATAAATTGCTCTAGGTGGAATCACACATAAATCATAGTGTCACTATATACATTTTTTCATGCTAAACCAACATCTACTAAAATTTATATACTATTGATCTATTTTTCATCATGATTTGTTTCATAATGTAACCCTTGTCTTCTTTTCTATAGGTTTACATTACCATGATGTGGTATAATATTCATGGTTTGATAATTATTATCCAATTTTTTATATCATGATTTGTCTTTTTGATATTAAATTCTTAAAATAATAGATTCAATTTCTTCAATTTAGTTTTTTAGTAATAGTTTAATCCCTTTCATTTTTGACATTATCTAATTGACATTTACATACCATATAGGTAAACCATTATGCATTTTGGATTACCAATTCTGATGATCCTTACATGTCTATAGACAAACCATTATATATTTTTATTTTCTCATAGTAACCCTAATGTATCTTATATAAACATTATGTTACCATTACATAACATTCCAATGTTACCCTTACATTCTGAGTACTTTTAAAATTTTCTAACTAGAGGGAAAGAAACCAGATTTCAAAAATCCTTAAATATCACAGTTTATAAAACCTTATGTTCTGATGAATTTGAGATTCCTTTAATATAGTATAAAACCTCATGCATTATAAACTCCTATGAATCATTTCATAGAAAAACATATTTCTCAAGTACTTTATCGATTTCAAATCAAAGGGAATCCATTATCTATTGAATATAAAAAATATACATATTGAGGACATTAATATATTTTTACCCATCTGATCAGATAGAAACATACAATAATAAAATCATTATGAATTAAGCATCACACATGTATTAAAAAACCCTTACACATTGAAAATAGGTTTTTATTTTATTGATTTAAACCTCTTTATCTTGTTTAAAAATATTTTTGTATAGTTAACATTGAACACTAATCTTTAAATTCTATGAAGTAGTCACCAATTTAGTCATCACGTAATGTTTATAATTTTTATTTCCTATAAACAACTCAATATTTAATTGCTAAAAAATGATCAATGTAAATCAATAAAAACATCTATGCATCACTATATATCTAACTATAAGATTCTCAGATATCATTAGAATATCAACCTCTTGTTTTGGAACATTGGTATCTTATGGATTAGTCATGGAGAATCACAAGAATACAAACATATAGAACCAAAAATTACACCTTTATAATAACTTCTAAAATTTATTCATATATCAAAATTTCATTACTTCTAAATCATATTTAGTTCCTCATCCATGTTCATTCAAAAAATCCAAAAAACATTAATGATCTTGACCACAATTAATAAATCGTGTTACACTTGAATTTGACCATTATTTATATAAAACAAAAATTGAAACATATGAAACAAATCCAACTATTATCTTCTCCAATTTTTCATCTTCTTATAACCTCAAAAAACTCTTATTGGTTCTAAAAAATCTCCCCAAGTTCATAAACACTTCATATCTTATAATACTATTAGTTCATGAGATAAAATAACACATTGGTGTTTTTGGAATACATTTATTGTAAATCAACTATTGTACTCATAAAACATATAAATAAGTCACTATTAAATTATTATAATCATGCCTCATCAAAATTGGTGTAGAAAAATTTTGAATAATAATTTCATTTCCACCCAAAAGTGATGTATATCCTCTTCATTATTGAACTTGATACCAAATGATGCCAACTTATTTATAATTAAAAACACTATCTAAACATGCGTTAAAAAATCTCATACATACATTATTACTAAAAATTTTAGAATATTTGAAAATGAAAACATATGTTGAGTTCAAGTCATATCCTTTTTAAAAACTCTTAAAAAGATTCTCTTATTTCAAAAGAGATCTCCCCCAATGGGAAAAGCAAATATCATTGGATTACCCACCAATATTTGTTTCCTACCCCTTTGGAATTACATTAAGTGATAGAAATTAATATTTTTTTCTTTCTCGCCCTTATGAAAAAAAATATCTTAAGAACTGATGAGTTAGTGTAAGAAGTCATCATATCGTTTACATTAATGAGAAAAGGATTAAATTATTTCTATAAACTTGATGGATTAGTATTCAAAACCAAATTTGAATGGAAAAAACCATTTATCTAAAATATTGTTCTTAATATATAATTTTTGAATGGTTGAACTCATCCGCTTTTTCAATTCAACAATATGACATGCTTAAGGATCTTTGTTCATGAAACTCTTCATATTAATTTCCTTTCTAAAACATTAAAATTGTTTTAATAAAATAATTTATCTTCATATTCTATATTTCTCTAATTTATTCTTCCTAATATCACTAATTTAACCTTATTAATTAGTAGAATTAATTTTCTATCCTTTTAGAGAGAATAATTTCCAATGGATTCTCATCATCTTCATTTTTTTTCAAGAAAGGAATCTACTTCTTATACACATTATTTATTTTATCTATTACTTAAAATAATTTAGGATATTTTTATTGAAAATTTTAATACAAATGAACTAGCGGGCTAATGGAAAAATCCTATGTGATAATAATCAGTTGATCAAATCTCCCATAAATTTCATTATATTCTTTAAAAGTTTATAAATCTTATAATTGTTTCCCCAATAACATTCTTCATGACTTTTTATTCATTTCCTTGGGTTTTATACCATTACATGTAAGCCATAAATAAATCTTCATAGATTAAAATAAGATTTAATTAATCTATCAAAATTTCAATGTAAACTCATAGCCTCGAAAAAATCTATAGTGACATAAAATTTTCTATCTTCTTTGAAAATTATTTTTCTATTAAGAAACAATAATTTTAAAAAAATTATAATTTTGAAAGTCTCTTTATCCACTATAAGAAGAACCAGAACTTCCTGACATAGTAAAGATGATCCTCTTCATTATATCTCTTTCTCTCAATTTATCTTATTAACAAATTATAGTTTGTTTTAATTTAAAGATTTTATTTTTAGAATAAAAAGTATCGAAATTTTTTCTCTTGTTTGCATCCTATTAAATATCTCATCATCAATTTTCATTGTAAATTTTAACCCTGATTTAATGATATATAAGAACCATTGGTTGATATAATTTTTTATATAATAATATTCATGTATCACTTTATCCGTAACAAAAGTTTATCATTATGATAAATGTACAACTTTATACATGGAATTAAAAAAAATCATACTTGATTTTTTTAAAAATATTATTTCTAAAAAATATCCAATTTGATAGTTTCATGTTATTTGTCCTGTGAAATAAATTTCTTATATAAAAAATAAAATTTCTTTATCTCATCACTAAGTAAGACACTTAATTACTCCACACATAGATGAAACTGAACCATATTCTTTTGGAATTTAGGATTTTCTAATTCAACCATAATAGTTGAACTATTTATTCTCCTATTTTTCTTCCATCATAACATCCTTGGAGATGATAATAAAAAAACCATTCTAAAATTTAACTACATTTTAGATTAAAATATCTCTCCCTCAATACATTATGAACCCTCAATTTTTTTTGTCATCCTTATGCAAGAATACTTATGATCTATTATTGTAATGAATCTATTCACACATTTTATAAATATGTATTAACCACTATAGCTACCAACAATTGACATTTCATACTTCATTGATAAATAAACCATACTTTTGGTAGAATATTAATTCCTTATAAAACTACTTGATAAAGAAATTCTATTATTAGGTTTTTATAATTCTCTGATGAATAATCATGAGAGTAATTCTTTTCATCTCCACTTTATCATAAATTAATCTTTAAATTATTTATAAAAAAATTTCTAAACCTCACAAAATTGAATCACCAAAAAGGTTACACTACATTAAATTTACCTTTTTTTATTTAAAACCCTTTAGAGATAATTACATGTTCTTTTAAAACATTACATTTATATCTTAATCCATATAAGTCCTTACACTACAATCTTTATCATAATCCTCAATTTTATTTGATGCCCTTTTTTCATCATTTCATTGAATTAAATTTCAATCTCTATAGAATTATTCTTCCTTGGAGTTTACAACTTCCTCATCTTTTATGCATCTCAGATGTTGTGAATGTCATCTAAAATAATCATGTAAATATCATGATTCTATAAACTTGAAACATTGGTATAAAATCTCTCTAATATGATATAAATATTATTATCATCACCTATTATGTCATTAAATGTCTCACAAAATAACCTAATTGTTCTCACCCCCTCATTAAAATTTGTAAATAATTCATCAATAGAATCATATTCATGTATTAAAATATATATATAGATATATATATAAATTTATATATTTTTTATTTAGTATTTTTGACATTGAAATTGCAATTATAGATATATTTTATCTTATACCACATGTAAATAATATTCATGCTACCCATAAAATTTTAAAAATCATTATTTGAATGTTGGGATAAGATTCCATTTTTACAATCCCATCAATCACAAAATTATTTCTAGGATATGATAACAAATAATCTAAATGTACAATTCTTTAGATCCATCCGTCATAATTTATAGAAAATATATTCCCAACAAAATTAATAATATATAATTATTTCTTCCCAATCATTTTAATTTTTCCCATTGAATATGGGAAGTTAATTACTATTCAATAAATTATAATTATTCATTAAAATTATAAAATTCCATGTCATAACTAAAATATCCCTAAAAAGCTTCAATAATGAAAATCATACACTCTATTTATTTTTAATGAAATATAATATTTCATAAACAACCATAAATAAAGAAATATTATAATAGAAATCACTAAACATTAAAATATTTTAAGGAACCGTGGACTATATTGATATCACATGTGATATACCTATTTAGAGTGTTGGTCCATATACAGGTGTAGGTGGGGGTGAATTAGTGAATAAAATTCCACATTTTTTATTATGTTTTCTTCTTAAATTGACATTTTTCTATTTTTGGAGGGAATGATCTCACTGTTGAACTCTCACACACTATTGAAGCAAAAAAATAATGAATACCTGATGCACAAGGTTCACTGTTAAATTTGAGCATCTATTTCAAGTAATGATTTATTAAACCCCATGACAAAATAATCTAGTAGAATCACCTTGTAAGATAAAATGAGTCCGGTATATCTATGAATCATAATACCAGAATGTAAATTAATTTTTCTCCTAATAATTCTATAAAAAAGATATTCTAATATTTAATAATTTTATGGTGCTAGGTATTATCCTTTTTCATAGATTGTATTTTCTCTTAATAATTTATAGTTCTCTTAAAACCCTTCAAATTGTTGAATAGGTGTGTAATCATTCTTCCTTAACACACAATATATGTGTGATAATGACACATAAACCAAACATAAAATCTTCCACATCATCCTATATTTCTATAAAAAAAATTACACATAAAATTTCATTAATATCTTCCTACACACTCTCTCTTGAATAATAATTTATTATCCCTACTAAATTTTATCATACATAGAAATATTTTTTTTAATGTTTGAATTTTAATTTCAATTTCAATTTTAAACAAACAAATTCCATAAATTATACTTCAATTTCTCTTCAAAATTTAAAATAATTTGATATATCTAGGAGGACTCAAACATAAATCACAATAATATATATATATTGTAGTGACATATAATTATTCATAAGAATTGTATTACCCATTTGCCTCTTTTATGTAATGAAATATTTCTTCACATCATATTTAATCTCTTAGTTTTCTAAGGTCTATATGGTAATGACATGATTTCAATTTCTCTTTGTGACCCATATTTTATAAATTCCTATATCACAGTTTCACTTAATGATATTTAATCCATAAAATAATTGATTATGTATGGGTATTTACATTTTATGGAGAATTATGAATGCCTTATATATCAGGAAACTTCAAAGTAACCCTCATGTAATAGATAGATAAACCATTATCTATTTGAGACTACTAATTTGGATAACCCTCAAATATCAACATATTTTAAAAAAATTATTTCCTTTTCTTCAGATCAAACCTTACATATCATAGGGATTTCTTAGGTAAACCTTTCAATCACCCAATAATAACCCTTATATTCCAATGATTTTAAAGAATTACAACTATATATAAATACCTCATGTATCCAAATTCATTATATAAAATGGTATGGAAAATAGTATAATGTATAGACTTTTAAAAAACATTAACCATTGAGAAATAACCCTTGTATCATAATAACTTAATTATCATAATATTGAAAATAATAAATTTTTTAGACTTTGATGATTTTAAAATAAAATTGAAATACATAATTATTGAATATAAAAAAACTATATATTATTTATTTTGAATGTTTTAGTACAGTCTACCCATAGTATCCCTTCCATACAAAATAAATTTATAATTGAATATTTATGGATGTACTAGAGTACTATTATTTATGAATATACGGATTTTTTAATTTATCGGTTTTAGAATGTTTTTTTATTACCCTTCATATTTGGGAGACATAACATCAAACAAAAATATTATGCCTCTATGAAGTACTCCCTAAATAAATCTTCACAAAATTACTTGACTTCTTTTTCAAAAATTTCAAATAAGTATTATATTACTCAAAAATTATCATAATAAATCTTTTAGAACATAAATGTATCATTTTATCTATGAATTGTATAATCTTAGACTTATTCCAAATATCATAATATTGTTTTAGAACATTGGTATCTTATGGATAACATAATAATTTCACCTGAATGAAAACTTCTAGAATGAAAAACTCCAACTCCATAAGAACAGTTGAATTTATTAATATTTCAAAGCATAAATATTCATTATTTCAATAACATATTTAGTTCAAATTTCTGTTTTTAAAATCACTACAAAAAATTGTAATAAAATTCACCTCAAATGAATAACCATGTATCAAATGAGTTTGTATATGATATATGTGTTTATAAAAAAATAAAACATTATAACCATGTCCATATAGTCTATATTTAACATACATAAACTGTTATTGGTCTAAAAAAACTTATGATTACAACAAATAAATGTTAATTAATATTCAACAGTCACTTCCACAAAAAAATATGTAATCATATATTTGAGAACATGAATTTGTTTGTTTGTATACACATCTATCTATGGGTAGAATTCCACACTCAAATGTAACTCTATCCTAAATTCTTCATAAAACATCCTCCAAGAATGGGATGTAAAATAATATTAATTTTTATATATAACCATCAATGGTATTCTAGGAAACCAGATGATCTCTCACAGGTACGAGTATCCCATTATTTCAACTAAACACTACTCCTGAATGGGTAGAAAATGGGTTGAATTCATTAGTTAGCTGATTACCACCCAAATTTATTCATGTATTTTTATTAAACATGGAAGTCCTATAATGATGTTCATTAATATACAATCCCACTTCAACAATAAAATATATTGGGGTGTAGCCAATCCAATAGGATCTTGTTTCCTAAAATATACCAACTAAATGGTGAGGTACTACGGGACAAACATGAAAACCTCTATTGTATAATATTCCCCAAAATAGTATGTAGGGGGTCTTAGTTCATATTTTCCATACCTCTATGTATTTATAATTGGGGAGTATGTAACTCCCTTATTACTTCCTCAGGAAAGATGACTACAATTATTTTCCACCTTCAAAAGTGGACTAGATGCTTCCAAACATTTAAAATTTAATCGGATGCATCACTTGCTTATATCTAGTCATATATGACCTAAATATAGAGTCCCCCAACAAGGAATACCTCAAAATAATACAAAAATATGTGAAACCTCTATCAATCTAAGATAAGATAGTTCTTCATCATCAATCAAAGAAAATTTCATCACTTATAACTGACCTGACGCCTCCCCCATCAATTGAGACTAGGTTTTACGAATATGGGCATCAAATTCAATGATTCCCTTTCTTAGAGAAAAATAATTTTAATTTCATATTCTTGTAGTAACTAAACCCCCACCTATACCTAATATCATGATCTGTTTTGGTAAATCTGTATATAAGACACTTGGAGAATATCTAGACCACAATCCTGTCACCAAAAAGCTAATGTATCCATGTATTAATGTAAAAAAAGAAAACTTCTAGAAACAAAATTTGAGTTTATTAATTATAACCATGAGGTCTAAAATTCCTATAATCATAAGAAATCATCACCTACCATCATATCATCACAAAACTAATCCTTTCCCAAAAGGAATCCTAGAACCTCGTGTTCTTGACACCCTCCATTGGAAATATCCGAATAGGAGCAATCATCAATCTCTACATCATATCTTTAATGGCTCACCGACATCACTAAGAACAAAAAAAACATATTCCACGTTGATGGAAGTTAATTAATGGGCGTTTTAATCCATTAAAATTATACAAAGTGTATCCATTAGTAAACCTCCAACCAAAGAGAGATCCATACCTAAAATAAACTTTTTTATGTGTCATAACAATTCACCTTCTTGATCTTCACTTGGAAAATAGTTTATTGTGCTATTAATTGATGATAAACTTGTGTATTATGTGTCAAATGAAGAGAATATATTGACATTGTAGGCCATTTTAGAGGCTCTTTGGCATCATTTTATGTTTGTAATGTAGTAAAAGTATCTGTTGTTAACAAAACAGGAACATTTATTTACAAATTATAGGTATCAATAAGGTGTGATTATGGATACTTCAATGTTTGAGTCAGTTTTTTATTGGGTATTTTAAAAGAATGTTTTTATAGATTAATATTTCCTTGGCCTTATAGGTGATTAAAATTGGTCCATGGAAGAATTATATAATATTTTTATTTCTATGAACTCCTTGACTTTGAAACTCAAAGATATTTTTTGGATTGGACAATGTCAAACTAATTTTGAGTATTTGAAGGGGAAGGTATTCGGTTATATCATTATATATTTCTTACAGTATGGTTTTATATTGAAGTTTAATTGTGATTCTTCTTTAGTGTTGGTTTCATTATAATAAAGAAAAGTGAAATCATCTCATATTTTTATCAATAGTTAGGACCTCAGATGTGTAACTAGGCTACCCTATATCTTTATATTTATATAGTAACATTCACCAAAATGTTGTGGTAGTATTACCTTATCAATGATTGAATTATAGTCTTTAAAAATAACAAGATCATAATGTATTCCTTCACTCAATGGGATTTATTCTTGAAAACATAGGGGCAGACCAAAATATTATTACATTATAACATTGATATTTCCCATACATTTATAAAAATGTGTTTTGTTTTTAACACAATGATCAAGAAATCATGTGGTGATTCTATATGTGACTTAGGATAATGTTGGAGATATATAAAAAAGGTTGTATAGATATAGTTTTAATGGGAGAAGTTTAAGATAGAGGGATTCTTTAATGGAGGATCATTAAATTTCTTTTATTGAGGTTAGTTTTTGCTTCTCAGTTAGGAGATTCTTATGTGGATGTTTTAAGGTTTTTGGAATTGAAAAAAATAAGGCCAATCCATTTTACACATGACTAATGATACTATATTAAGTGAAATAAATTATATTTACTTTCTATAAAAAGTTATCTCTTATGGAAATAATGATTTAGATTGGATATAATAGAAGATTAATCACACATAAATATATTTAGATTCCCCATAAATGTCTCCCAATCCTATTGTGTGGTGGTGAGAATGTCCCTATAGTAGAAGTCCATGGATCTCACAAATAGTTGAAAAAGGTGTTAATGCCTAAATCCCATTTTATGGGTTTTAGGATATTTTTTAATATTAAAAATTATTCTTGGTCATATAAACCTTATATAAGTGCATATTTTTCATCCCAAGAATAAATTTGACAACTAAAAGATCCCAAAATGACTTACACATCAAAATTTATACTCGTTGGAAGTTATTATTTTTTATAAAGGAATTAATGTTTTCCCACATGTTACTCACATGACTTCATCAATATCAGGAAATTCACTCATTCAGATTGAACACCTAGACTCATAGTTTGATATAAATACATATATATACACCCCACCACTATGTTTAGTCTAGAATGATGAATTCTCAGAGGAAGAAGCATGGTGTGTGCTTTGCCTGCCCTACCTATTGAGCCTACCTATTCACCCAACATATTTTACCTTACTTATTGAGCCTAGCTCTAAGATCTTTTCCTATCCCTCACTAGTGTGAAGAATCAATTCACTTAATTCTAAAACCAAGTAACCCATCAATTTCATATACTCCTAGAGTTGATATAATCATCTCGGTTCACCATATATGACATATTATTAGGTTTAAGCTTATAAGAAATCCACCAGGGCCTCTAATTTTGTGTAAACTCCAATCATGGTAATCTCCCTTAAACATTTAATTTCTAGATGACATGGGATGTGGAACTATTTATAAACGTTCTATGAATAAGTTTAAGCCCCAAAATTTCCTCAAAAGGAGTAACCTATGCATAAAACTCACCAAAACACATTGATATGAGATAATACTCTAAGAATGGGTCCCTTAAATGGTGGATGGTCTATACTCATACCTTATGGGCCTCCTCATTAGGTGCAATCCCTATCTATATCTACTTGGACTTCATACTAGCTATAAACCCCAACATGAACAATATAACTACCTCATCATAAAACTAATAGTTGGGGGTGGTAATCATGCATGGATATCCTCCAAGGTATAACCCCTATATCTCCCTAATTTCATAAAAGTAACTAACCTTTTTAGGTATGTACATAAAACATTAATGTTTAATCCCTAAAGAATTTCCTTGAGTCAAGATTCTCTTCATAGAATCCTAAAACACCATTGATTTGTGATACTTATCATGGTTATCATTTTTCTCCATGAGTCTATATGTTCAAATGACTTATAATAACCAGCCTTCTTTTATTGTGTAATACATAACTGTACCTTCTCCTTCTATTTTTTTACTAACAGATAAGATGAACCACTATAGGATTCCTCATGGGTGTAAGAACTAACCATGTAATGACCCAAAAATTCGTGAATAAAATTATATTTCATTTATTTAACTAAATATATTATTGATATAAAACAAACAAGTACATTTATTATTATTATTGGGTTTAAATGATAGTTATGTAACATTGTCGTTGATAATATAGTCATTTAACAGTGATCACACAACTAATATAAATATAAGAAATCCTTTTGACATAGATAAATGATGTAATGGCCTCATATAGTAGACTAAAGCCCTACCAAGATTATTTTTCATAGCTCAGAGAGTAGGTAGTGTCATTGGGCTTCACTCTTGACCAAGCCCAGGATAATCTTCAACACTTTAAGCATGAACGGAATCGCCTATAGGAGAAGATAATGTTAATAGAGATTGCCACTAGGAAAATGTTACCTGAGCAACCCCAAGAGTCTTTCACCATTACACACCTTACTATTCGGTCTAATAGAGGTGTTATAAGGGTTTACGTTTTAAATCTTTAGTTTCTTATTATGTTATCCCTTTTATAAATAAAATTATTATTCCATTAATTGCTTTATGAGAATAGTTTTTTCTTAAAAATATAATGAATTAGATAAATTTATAATTCCTTTATAATGTTACTTCTCGAAAATAAAAAAATTATTATCTTAAACTATATTTTCCTTAATATTTTTATCATAATAGTTTTATAAGGACGCGCCTTTTAATTATACATTATTATTATATTTATTCTTTATTGTTTAAGTATTCAGATTGATAAGAATTATATTTTTATATGATAAAACTGAAATTTTATATTTAATTGAAGAATTTATTTTGATGAACTAATGAAATTTTGGAATAAATAATATTATTATATAATATTTACTAAATTTTAATCATACAAATTTTATGAATTGAAATTTGACTTTTATTATGGTTTTGAAACTATTTTTTCAAAACATGTCAATTTTTAGTAAATGTGAGTTTTTATTTCATAACTAGAAATTCACATATTTAGAAAATTATTTTGGTAAAATGAATATTATTTTTGGAATTTTGATGTTGAAATTACCCAATGATTAATTTTTCATAATTTTTTGACATAATCAATTTTTTGGTAAAAATTAAATACTATTAAAATATATAATTTGTTATTTGACATCATAATGACCTAATAGTGATGTAATAAAATAATTTAAAAGGTTTATTCAGACAATATATTCTTTACCTTTAAAATAATGTGATTTTATATTTTTTTGATTACTTTTATAATGCCTTAGTGGACCCTCCAAAACTTATAAAATATTTTATCAATTTAAAATTATTTTCTCGAGAGTGTGACCCACCGCCATATAAGTTGTCCAAATATTTTAATATGTTTGGACCTAGTCGTTATAAAAAAATTTATACCACAAAACTTTTGTGGAAATCATGGTCAACACCCATGTGATGGTTTATGGTTTTGATTATTTTAATGTGTAGTATCCAAAACTTAAATAATAATGAATTCCACCTCCTTTCCTATATAAACCCACCCAATCTACCATAACTCTTCACTAAATACAATTTAAGCATGAAAAAACTCTTCGCTATACTCCCTAGATTCCTCACACATTTCTCCAAGCTCCCAAGAGTCGTCTACCAAACCATTGTGGTCACACATCCAAGTGAGGGGTCCTCACTTTCTTTTCATCCTTTCAAATTCAACCATCTTATTCGAAAGTAGTTCTTGTAATTTGAAATGTTTATAATGAAATTATTTCATAATAATTATATTACTGTATATTTGATGTTATTGTAATGAGGTATTATTTATCCTCTCTCATTTTGACTATTACGTAACCCATTACTATGCCAAAATTTCGTAAGGGGTCTTCCACCCTCCTTTTTATCAAGAATTATTTTTCATGTTATGTCTTTTAATTTATTTTATTCCTATATTGGGATATGGTAATAAATATAACAATAATTTCCCATTTTATTAATTAATCTTGATATCCCGTTTCACTCTCATTTATTCCTCTTATGTTCCCTTATATTCACTTGTTACCATGCTGAATTTTCATAAGGGTTTCCTTTCGTTATCAATTCTATCTAGGTTTATTCATCTTCTTATATACGTTTTTCCAATTAAAAATTTTGGCCTATGATTTATCACCTCCGAAATATTTTCCTCCTTATGTATTAATGATGATATACCACTCTCCCTCTCATTAATTCCATCTCTTTACACCCATTACCATTCCGAAATTTCGTAAGTGATTTTTCTCTTCTTATTTCCATTCACATATTAATCCCATATTATGCATCAAAATTACATTTCATATATAGGGATATTATGTTCCATGATCCCATTGCTATATATTTAATTTATAAATTATGATAGACCCCTTTCTCTCTCATCATCCCAACTTATGAATTCCATATTACGATGTTATGATGCCGAAATCAGACCATGATTTTCGTTTCCAAAAAACTTGTGTAGTGAATATCATAACCATATCTATATCATTGTTATTAACATTTATCCACATATACTTATTTAATGGTACTTACATTTATGTATTCAACATTCAATAATCGTGGAATAACTTATTATGTTGAATGATTCCATATTATTTGATCCATGTGGCATGATTATGTATGAAATTAAATGTTTTTTATGGGAGCACCCTAATAGCGCTCCAATGGACTAGGTAATGTTCAGTATCATGATAATTCATGTGAAATCATGGTTTACTCATGCAAATCCATGTTCAATGTGGTTTTACTCATTAAAATCCATGTCTAATGAGGGTTTACTCATACTAATACATGTGTAATGAGGGATTTCACTTGCTAATTCATGTTCAATAAGGGTTTAGTCATGCGAATCCATGTGAAATGAGTATTGGATCATGATAGTACCATGTTGTATATTGTTTCCACATTTCCATGTTATGTTAATCATGCTAAATCATTCCTCAATGTTCATGTTTCTCTTGTTATCCATTGATATTCCTATTCCTCAATGTGTATTATATTATTTATGGTATGCCTAATATACTCCATCACTGGGATTTATAGCTCACCCTTTTCTTATGAATTTTCTTAGGTTATACCATGCAATTCTAAGTATTAAAGAATTTTGTGGTCCTGTAAATGAAGTTTTCAATAATGATGTTGAATTTTATGTCTTATGTTGACATGTAATGTTCCTAATCCCAAATGGAAATAAGACTTTTGATCCATAGAGTAGTCTTAAGTGCATGTTTATGTAATAAATCATGTTTCAGTGTGTAATAAAGAGAAGGGTTATTATCGTTGGTATCATATGATATGTTTAGTTATATATAGTATTTGGATTTGAAAACCCTAGTGAAATCCTAAAGGACAAGACTAAGTATAATAAACACATACCATTGTTTTGGTGAGTATAGAGTAAGTGGTTTGTCAAGAAAATGCACCCATGTCTAGATACAAATAGGTATATGTTTCTCTGGAACAGATGTATCAAAGGAAAAATCCAAAAACCTCACTTTGATCTAGACTCGAAGGGGAAGTGGTGCACGAAATTGGGCCTTGCTGCACTCTTGATACAACACTCCCAGAGAATATGATTTGGTAAATTCATAATATTATTATGAACCATTCTTATGGGATAAGAGCCCATAAAAATATATATTATAAATAGATCATGTATAAAATAGATTTATGCCTTGAAATTTATATGTTTAAAAGATAAATGTATATATTATGTTATCTCTTTAATTTCATTGGATTACTAATTTTGTGTTATAATATTTAAGATACTCACCTCTAATTTTCATTTTATTCTTTTTAATGGAAGGTAATATGAGAAATATGGATAACAACTGATGTTAATGGAAATTTGATTAATGTCTCAAGTAGATTCCTAGTAAAATAGGAGTTCAATTAAGACATATCATTTTAATGATAAAACAAATATCAAAAATCACGATTAACAATTGGAAAATTGTTGAATGACCTATGAAATAAAGGAACAGGAAGGCGAAATCTCACGAAAGGTTATCTAACAATGGAGATAAGGGAAAGAAGTCACAATATCTTTCATTAAGAATGTTTTTAAAGAGTCACTAATAAAAATGTCCTAAAGGGAATAGGATATGTTTTATGTGTGGAAAAAAGGTACAAAGTATCCAATTGCTGTGACAAAATGGATGATGTGATGAATAGAAACAAAGACACATCAATGGAAAAAATAGAGTACTATTCTATAAATGTGGAGAATTCAGGAATTAACCAATAAAATTTTTTATTTCAAGGGCTAATAAAAAAAATGAGCATAAAAAATATCCTTGATCAATGGAGAACAAGAAGTCCCATTCTAAGTCATATAATGATGAATGAATTACATGTAACCATTAATTCAAATTATTGAATGTCACAATGTATTTCAATTCATGTTATCTAAGAAAATGTTTCCCCAGAATACATGATATTGAATCATTAGGTAAAAAATTCTATAAGTGTTGTATCACATGTCCATGTTTGTGGGAATATTCTTCATGAATCTTTTATATGTCTCCCTTTGATGGAAGCTTAGGTAAAAAAGAAAAAAGCATTTCTTATGCCACAATGAAGTTGAAAATTCATGATAAAAACTATCCCACACATTATCTGGATTTAGTGGCAGATATAATTGAGTTAAAATTATGGTGTAATTATACCTTTGGTGAGACGTTTGAAATATATATGGATCACAAAATCCTCAAGTATGTATTCCAATAGAATGAGATGAATATTCACCAATGAATATGGTTATATCTGATCAAGGATTATTACATCTCAAACCATTAAAACTATGGGAATGTGAAGATGGTGGAACATTCTATAAGTAGAAAGCACCCAGTGATTATATCATCGATGAGAATTGAAAATGATCCAATTTCATTGATTTGATTAAGATGGACATGGGAATCGTATCGAAGGGAACATCATCAATCCTTTTATAATTGATATCTCATATAGCCTATTTTGTAAGGCATAATAGATTATCAAAAGGATGATGTGGAAATTCAGAAGAAAGTGGGAACTATCAAAAAAGTGAAATCATTGGAGGTAAATTTTAAATAATAATAACTGTGAGATTCGTGTCTAGAAAATGTGTCTTTATCAAATCTATAGATAATTAATGAATTTTTTAATGATGCACATAGTTCAAAATTCTCCATTCACCTAGGAAACAAGAAGATTTATCAAGATCTACGAGATCATTATTGGCGAGATTATGTGAATAAGGATATCACAGATTACATATCAATGTACCTTGTATGTCTTCAAGAGAAGGCTGAGAGGAAGAAGTATGAGTGGATGATGCAACCATTACTCATACCAAAATTTAAATGGGAGAATATCAACATGGACATTGTCATAGAACATATGAAGACATCCAAAGGAAACAATGATATCTAGGTTGTTGTGGATCATCTTACAAAAAAGGAACACTTCATTTCGATTCAATTGGAATTCTCATATGATAAACTAGCATATATATACATTAGAGAAGTGGTAAGGATATATGGAGTACCAATATAATTATATCTGATAAATATCAAGCATTCACCGCAATGTTCAATAAGATTATCCAGTATGCTCTGAATACTGATATGACCATCATTATGGCTAATAATCCAAAGAGTGATGGCCAATCTGAGTGGACCACCCAAAAACATGATGCTATGTTGAGAGAATTCTCAATAGACTTCAATGGAGGATGTTATCAACATATTACTCTAGTTTAGTCCTCATAAAACAATAGTTTCCACTCAATAATACAAATGGATCCTTATGAAGCCCTTTATGGGAAATGGTTCATAACACATGCATGTTAGGATGAGGTCAGGGAGAGAAAAGTTCTATTTCCAGAAATGGTAAACGAAATGGTTGATAAGGTTAAGAACATCTAGTAGCACATCAATGCTACTCAAAGTAAACAAAAGAGCTATGTTGACAATCTTTTCTGAGAGCTAGAGTTTGATGTCAGATATTTGGTTTTCCTCTGAATATCACCATATAAGAGAGTAGTGAGACTTGGGAAGAAGGTAAATCATATTCCATGGTAAAATAGACCTAGTGATATCCATGATCACATTAGAGTAGTGCCATTTCAAATAGAACTCACACCGAACCTATCTCAAATACATGATGTATTCCATGTATCACTTTGGAGGATGTGCATACCTGACCCATAACATGTACTCAATTCAAATATGGTACCATTAGAGAATGAACTCTCATATGAAAATAATCTGGTGAAGATCATAGTTATTAAGGAAAAGTTCTACAAAATAAGATAATCTCATCATCATATTTTTGTGGAGAAAACACATTTTTGAAGAAGCAACATGGGAACTAGAGGAAGTGATGCTGCAAAGTTACCTTCATCTCATTTAGAGTGGGAAAATAAAAATTTGATTGAGAAATTTATTAATGAGGGAAATTTGTAACGACCCTAAAATTCATTAATAAAATTCCCTTTATATTATTTAAATAAATGTCTTATGGATATAGAAAATACACATGATTAATTTTATTATCATTGGGTTTACATGACCGTTATGTATCATTTCCATTACTTATATAGTCATTGAACATTGATCAAATGTATAATATAAATATAATAAATCATATACACAATGATAAAAGAGATGATGGAATCATCTAGTACACTCGATCCATACGAAGTTCATTTGTTAGAGCTTAGAATGGATATAGCATCACTGGGCTTCGCGCATCACTAATCTCAAGCTATGCCGAAACTTTTTATGCTTTAACATAATTGAAAATATAGAAAGTTCAAGTTAATAGAGATTACCACCCAAGTGATGTTCTCCGAGCCACCACAAGATTCTGTCACTACCACATACCTCACCCTTAGGTCTTATTTTGGTGTTATAAGGGTTTTTGTAACAAGGCGTTAGTCACATATTGTGTAATCGGTTTTATAAATAAAATTCTTATTCCATAAATTCCTTTATGAGAATAGTTTTCTTTAAAAATATAATTAATTAGATAAATTTATTTTTTTGGGTAAAATGGTACTTTTCATAAATATATAAATTATTATATTTAAATATTTTTTATAAATACTTTTATTGTAATAGTTTTATAAGAACACTCCTTTTAATTATAAATGATGATTATATATATTCCTTATTGTTTAATTATTCATTTTGATAAGAATTATATTTTTTTATGAAAGAAGTGAATTTTTATTTTTAATTAGTGAATTTATTTTGATGAATTAATTAATTCTTGGAATAATTATTATTTTAACAAAATATTAATATAATATATTTTTTATTACATATAAATCTTTTAAATTTTATGAAGTCAAATGTAACTTTTATTATTGTTTGGAAACTGTTTTGTCAAAACTCATAAATTTTTTATCAATGGAGGATTTTATATATAAATTGATTGCTCACTTATTTAGAATAATTTTTATAGAAGATTAATATTGTCTTTAGAATGATGATTTCAAAATTAACCAATGGTGAATGTTTCATTTTTTTTCTGAGACAGTCGAATTTTTGGGTAAAAACAAAATTCCATATAAATATATAATGTGTTTTATGACATCATAATGACCCAATATTGATGTAATAAAATACTATAAGAGTTATATTCAGCCAGATTATGTTTTACATTAAAAATAAGGTGATTTTATATTTTTTTAATTAATTTTATAATGCCTTAGTAGACCCTCTAGGGATTATAAAATATTTTATCATTTTAAAATGATTTCTTTGAGAGTGTGACTCACCTCCACATAACAAAGAAAAATATTTTAATATTTATGTACATTTTTCAAATAAAATATTGTATAACACACCCATTTGGAAGAAATCACAGGAAAACAAATGGGTATGGTAGGTGGTTTTGAGTATTTTAATGAGTACTGTCAAAAACCTAAATATTAAAAAATTGGTCCTCCTTTCATATCTAAACCCACCAAATAAACTATTCCTCTTCACTCAAAACATTTGGATCTTGAAAATACTCTTCTCCATACTCCCTTAAGTCCTCCTGATGCTCCCTCCAAGATCCAATGAAGTGTTTCCCAAGCCTTTGGGATCACACATCCAATTATGTGATCCTCACTTTCCTCTCCATTCAAATTCAAGCCTCTTATTCGAAAGTATTTCTTGTAATTTAGAATTTTTATAATGTAATTATTTTATAATAATTCTATTACTGTCCATTTTATTTTATTTTAATGAGATATTATTTATCCTCCCTCATTTTTACCCACACATAAGTCATTACTATTCCAAAATTTCGTAAGGGGTCATCCAACCTACACTTTTATCAAGAATTTGTTTCATGTTAAGTATTTTAATTTCATTTATTCCTATATTGAGATATGTATATAAATATCCTAATTGCATAGAATTTGACTTATAAATTTTTATATCCCCTTTCAATCTTATGGATTCCACTTATGAACCATTATGTGCACCTGTTACCATGCCAAATTTTCACAAGGGGTTCCTTTCTTATTTTTATCCAACATTATTCATGTTCTTATACTTTGTTATTTTCAATTAAAATTTTTGGGGTATGATTCTTCACCTACAAAATACTTACCTATATATGTTTTAATTTTGTGATACCACTTTACCTCTCATTAATTCCTCCTGTGTACACCTGTTACCGTGCCAAAATCCTATAATGTATTTCTCTCTTCTTATTTCTATTCAAGTATTTCCCCCATATTATGAAACTAAATTCCATTTAATATATTGGGATATTATGTTCCACAATCCCATTTCTATATATTTAATTTATAAATGATTAGGGACCCCTTTCTCTCTCATAAACCCATCTTATGAATTTCTATATTATGACATTGTGATGCCGAAATAGCATCACAATTTTACCAAGCCAAAATAATTGTGTAAGGAGTACCATAACAATTTACCTATCAGTGATATTAAACATTATGAACATATACTAATTTAATAGTACATAAATGTGTGTATTAAAAAATCCTTAATCATGGAATAACTTATGATATTGAATGATTCCATTTTATTTTATCCATGTTGCACACTTATGTATGAAATTAAATTTTTTTGAAGGGTGCATCCTAACAATTCTCTAATGCATTGGATGATGTTTATTATAATGATAATCCATTCACAATGAGGATTTACTCATCATAATCTATTATAATGAGGATTTACTCTTGTAAATTCATGTGAAATGAGGGTTTACTCATGCTAATCCATGTGCAATGAGCCTTGGATCATGCTAATATCATGTTTTATACTGTTTCCACATTTCCACGTTATATTAATCAGGATAAATCAGGACAACATCATCATGTTTCTCTTCTGATCCATTGATATTACTACTTATTAACATGTACTGTATTATTCATTTTGGTCCTTGCTTACTCCATTAGTGGATATATAGCTCACCCTTTTCATATGTATGTCATCAGGTTATCCCATGAATTGCTAAGTACAAAGGAAATTTGTGGTCATGTAAAATAATTTTTGAATAAAGATGTTGTATTTTATGTCTTAAGTTGTCATGTAATGTTCCTAATCCACAAATTCACTAGACATATCGATCCCTATAGTTGTCTTATGTACAATTTTATGTAATAAATTATATTCAAGTTTGTAATAAAGAGAAGGTGTGTTATAAAACATACATTCAAATGCTTTATATTGTGGTTCAACCTTTATATTTTGTGATATTTTTTAAATTTTAGACTCCTCCGTGTAGCCTACATGTCATACTACTACATTTTTATATTTATCCACATTGATTTCTTTATATCCCATAAAATGAGATGACTCCATTCAACTTCATCATGAATCATGAGTCCAAAACTAGATGCTCCGATTTGATAAATCCTCATTAGGTATTATTATATGTGTAAGACCCGACTATTCATTAACATACATTGAGTCGATATATTCGACATGGATTCCAAATATGTCCCTCCATTAAGGTGTAAGCATCGAAAACATACCCACAACTATCCCACCTACTAGGTAAGGCATCATAGATAATCTCATGTGTAAACCTCACTTTGTTCACTATTTCAACAGATTTATTGGAATATGAATCTTCTTAGGGTAACATTCATTAACAAGAATTACTTTCAAATCTAATGCTATGTTCTCATGCAATGTTAATGATCAGATAATCCCTTTTCTTTCTCATACTGAGCATGATTCGCGTTGTCTTAGAGACTTCTGATTGATCATCCAATCATCATTTTGAAGGTTCTACCATTATGGGAATGTTTCTCAAGTATGATCCTCTAATATTCAACCAAAATACATAGGATTTGACAATTTTCCATTGAATTTTATATAGGATGCCTATTTGGGGATTGAACCAAGGTTAATTTCTCCTTTACCCATTCAATCAAAATATGTGGGTTTTGATTCATGTTTACATAGGATATGTAGGATGCCTATTTATGTTTCATTCCTTGCTCTAAAACACTATCCACCTCCATGGAAGACAATTAACTCTTGAGATTCCAACTATTTAGATTTAAAAAGGAATATAAAATTAATAATTTAAAATAGAGAACCACTAATACATATTGATGTTTTCAAGAAACACATGGTCTCTGCGAGATTATTCAAATAGTGGTAATAGGTCCTACAATGGGTTTTGGGATAGATTCATGAATATGTCTTCAATGTATAAGATATTATCTTATTAATGAATAATATACCTCAAATGGTTATGGTGAGACTGATATCCCATCCAGTTGATGATTGCATTTTCTATGATGTCCCTAGTAATGTCCATGTGACTGCCTACCTTTGGAAGGTTGGTCTGTATTAACTCGAATCGTGTGAGGTGTGAAATCCATCATTGTTTTGTTTCGAAACATAAACGGTGAACCCAATTTGATCCTTAACCTACATTAGCCTTTAAAAATTTAATGTTAGTCCATTATAAAAAAACCTGGCCCGATGTGAATCCTTCTACTGTGGTAGAGAACGATCGTCTATGGACTTTTAGTTGTGATGTTGCACCACTATAAGATAAGACACTTATTGTAATGATATATTTGCAATAATATTCGAATATCATCACTAATACTATTAAATGAACTGTTATTTATGAATGTAGAAATAACTCATCGGAAATAATTTTGGTGTGCATACCCATAGAAATGCGGGAAAGGTTATTTTGCGACATGTATATACCATGGTACAAATAATCTTTGTCAGTCATAATTATTTGCGCAAGACATTAATGACCATTTCAAATACTTTTTCAAAAGGTCAATATTTATGACTGGTATTATCACAAATACCTTTTCATCCACTGCCTCGATCATTTATTATGGAAACTATTTGTTATGGGTTCCCATCACAAATAGTCTCATCACAACAAATCTAACCAATATATACCCCCTAAATTGTTTCACATCATACCTAATAATATTATTCATTTTCTTAATAGTTCAATTAGAAGATCATATTTTTAATGGTTCGAAGTTCTTGAATTTTTCAGCATGAAAAATCTTTATTTTGATGTATTTATTTAGTATTTTAACTTTTTATTAATTTATATTTATTTTATATTATATTTTAATATTTGGAATTTTTAGATCATAGAGTTAATTAGAAGTAATTATTTATAATTAGAACTAATAATTTATAGTTAGTAATAGTGATTTTATATTATAAATATTTTTTTAAACTCGTAATAATGTTTTTAATTACAATGTAAATAGTTTTAATTTTCAATAATTTGTTTTAATTTCCATTAAATCACTTTAATAAATAAAAATTACTGGTAATCCATCAATATTGGTAAAATATAAGTAATTAGTAATGTTTTTAAAAAATGATCAATAAATCACAATAATTAGTAAAAAATAATGCAATTTTGTTAAAATTTTCTCTATGTAGTAAAAATTAGCGATAAATCCCTGTATTTATTAAAAATTGAGAGTAATTTGTAATAATTAGTGAAAAATCAATATATTTAGAAAATAATAATGGTAAATTGTAATCATGAGTGATAAATTACTATAAATATTCTAAATTAGTGGTAATGACTTAAAATTACAAGAAATTATTGTTAATTAGTAATAATTATTGATAAAAGATAGTAATTGGTAATAATTAATAAAAAAAGTGGACATTACTAACAATTAACAGTAAATCACTACAATTATTAAATATTGATAATTATTATTATAAATAAATAGGAAATAAATTTAATTTCTAAAAAATACTGGTAATAAATTAGAATTAGAAAAAATTAATATCAATTATTAAAAATCAGTAAAAATGGACATTAAATCGCAAATAATTATTAAAAAGTAATGTTAATTACTAAATAATAGTTATAGTTAGTAAAAATTAGTTGTAATTCATTATAATTATTAAATATTAATGGTTATTAAAAATAAATATTGCAAAATCAATATAATTAGTAAAAATTAACTGTAATTAGTAAAATTTATCAACAATTAGATAAAATTAGGGTTAAATTACTATAATTATTTTTGGTTAGTTCTAATGACTATAAATTTTGAAAAATGAATGGTAATTAGTAAAAAATAAAAAAAAATCAATGAATTAAAATTCATAAAAATTAAGATTAAATCACTTTCATTATTAAAATTTTTGTGTAGTTTTCTAGAATCAGAAACAATTACTAGTAATTCGCAATGATTTGTAAAAATGAACAAGAAATCACTATAGTTAGTAATAAATAATGTTAATTAATAACAAATAGATGCGATAACTAAATTTTAGTGACAAATCACTATAATTACAAAAAAAATAACAATAATTAATAAAAATTTCGAATAAATCCATATAATTGGTTATAATAAATGGTAATTAGTAATTGTTTTTGATATATTACAATAATTATTATATGTTATTTGTAATGACTATAAATTAGTAAAAATAATCATAATTTAGTAATAATTATCAGTCAAACACAATAATCAGTAGAAATAAAATAAAATATGTTGCAATTAGTAAAAATTATTAAAAAATAGTAATGATTAAAAATTAGTAAAAATTAATGATAAATCCCATTAAATTTTAAAAAACATGGGTAGTCAGTCAAAATTAGTAAAATTATCATTAATTAGTAAAATTTAGTAAAAATGAAGTTTAAATAACTATAATTTGACAAAATTACTAGTCATCAGTCATAATTACTACACTTTACAAGAAATCAGTAAAAATTAGTAAAAATAATCATCAAATCTCTATAATTAGTTAAAATTACATGTAATCAATCAGAATAAGTAAAAAATATAGATAATTTGTAAAAAAAATTTAAAAATTAACATTAAATCACTATAATTAGTAAAACATAATTTTCATTAGTAAAAAATAATTTTCATTAGTAAAACATAGATCTAATTAGTAAAAATTAGTTACAAATCACTATAATAATAAACCAATTATTAGTTATTAATATAAATTAGTGATAAAAACTATAATTTGTAATAATTGATGAAAATTAGTACAAATAGAAATAAAAAACTATAAATATTTTTTATTAGTTTTCAAAACTAAAAACTAAAAAATAAACAATATTTATTAATTATTAGCATTAAAACAAATTAATTTGTTAAAATCAATAAAAAATAATTAGAATGTAGAAAAAATTACTAAATTTTTTAATGATTAAAAATTAGTAAAAATTATTGTAAAATCACTTTAACTATTAGAAATAATGGGTAATCATTTGGAATTAGTAATGAATACCTCTGATTAGTAAAAATTAGTAAAAATGAACATTAAATCACTATAATTAGATAAAAACATGATTAATCCGTAAGAATAAGAAAAAGTATCATTAATTAAATAAATTAGTAAAAAAGAACATTCAATCACTGTAACTATTAAAAATTATTACTAACTAGTAAAAATTAGTTAAAATGAACAATAAATCACTATAATTAAGTAACAATTACAAGTAATAAGTAAAAATTAGTATGAATTAATAGAATTTAGTAAATATTACTAAAAATGAACATGAAATCATTTTAAGTATCAAACAATACATGTAATTAGTCAAAAATAAAAAAAATAACATTAATTAGAAACTTTTAGTAACAATGAACATTAGATCACTATAATTACTAAAAAATAATGTTAATTATAAAAAAATATTGTTAATTAATAAAAATAATTGATAAATCTTTATAATTATTAATAATTTATGGAAATTATTAAAAAAATTTGATAAAAAATAAAACTATTTTAAATCTATTGTAATGACTAAAATTTAGTAAAAATAATATGTATTTTTTAATAACTATCTATAAAATACAATAATTTGTATATATTTATAAGAAGAAGCGGTAGTCGGTAAAAATTATAACCAAATATTAGTAATTATAAAAAATATGTAAGAATTATTGATGATTAGTAAAAATTAGTAAAACGTGTTGTGATAAATCAGTGTAATTAGTAATAAATAGAAGCAAATAGTAAAAAATATTTATAAATATTTTTTTTATAATATATCGTTTTTCGAAATATGGATCAAGGAAGTATAACACTGTTTTTACTACATATTCATAGTTAGATAAATCATTATAGGAATCAAAACAATTCTAGAAAAAATCATGTATATATTGAGGTTGATGAAGCTTTTTTATCTTTTTCAGCGTTAAAATTATATGTTATTTCAAATGATACAATTATGAGGCCATATATGAAATGTGATCTGAGGAGGTTTGATATATTTGACATTGTTTGAGGTCATCAATTACGATTTGTTATTTGAAATTATTATGTATTTTGGTATCAAAATAGTGAATGCAATTCTAAAGAAAATATTAATAATTAAGTCCAAGATCAATCATTTTATCAAAATTTAGTACATGATGTGGTTGGTTCATCATAGAAAAACTAAAATTCAAGATAATATAGAGTTACCAAGTGAGTTGGAACCAACCTAATTTTATGACTTTATGAATTATGTTAAGGATTCTTTACATCATAGTAGCAAGATAATCAAATCTGAAGTCGTTTCAAAATTTATGGCTATTAAATCAGATAACATAATTTTAAATTTTGGTTTTGATCAGATATTATCTTTAGATAAAGCACTATTACATAAAGGAAATGTGTTGCCTCAAAATTTATATAAGAGAAAGATGTTGACTAACAGTTTGGGTCATGGTTTATATTTTGGTGAAAATGATTCATTATGTAGTTTTCTTACTTATGGGAAATTGCGGTAAAAAGAGGCTCAAATAGGTATTATTAGACTTATTCATATAAAGTAGTTAATGCATTTCATGCTTCCCCCGAAAATTCAGTATTAATTTCTATCTTAAAAATATATATAATTGATGTTATTGAACACAAAAAATATTTCAATCCCAAAAATAATAGATCATCCTAATCATGGTGATTCATGGAAACATTTTTACCACGTACATCCATATTTTTCTTCAGAATCTTGAAACATGCAATTGGATATTTCTACTAATGTTTTTTTTCAATTTCATTATTACAAAAGTCAATATTCTTGTTGAAACATCTTTATAACATTATACCATTTTCCCCCATGGATGTTAATGAATAATCTGTATATTTTTTGACCTTATTAAATCTAATATTTCCAAAAAAGAATATCAATATTAATATTATGCCATTTATCGATGAGTTAATATTATTGTGGAGTAATTATGTCAGTACATATGATGTTGTAGTGAAACAAATTTTCTTCATGAAAGGTGCATTAATGTATAGAAATAACGACTTTAACTATATATAGATTGTTATATGGATAAGATATATGAGGTAGAATGGAATTTCTGTCCTGTATGGGATGCATCATAGTGATTATGATCATCAATGGAAGAAAACCTTTTTTCTTAGACTGTCATAAGTTATTTATTCCTAGTAATCATAGTTTTTAGAGAAACATGAATCATTTCAAAAAATGTACAATTGAATGAGATGGACCTCCAACAATGATCTCGGTTATTGAGTTAAAATATCATATTTATTCATTACATTTAATTGACTTTAGATTTACTATAAACCCAAAAAGAAGATGGTTTTAGGATAGAAAGAAATTGGATAAAACAAATAATTTTTTGGGATCTTCCACATTGCTCTAATTTTTTGGTCTGTCACAAGTTGGATTTCATTTATATTGATAATAAATATTTTTATAGTATATTTAATATAGTTTTAGACACACTTGTTAAGAAAAATAATAATATAAATCTACTATTATATATATCGCAAATTTATAGGTGACCAGAACATATACTATTTGAAAATGATATATTACATAATTTAATGAATACAAAAGTGGATTATACAGTTTATAGAGAAAATCATTTATTATTTTGATAGTGACTTTTAGATTTGTACCTTCCAAATGGTAATGTTTCCTATTTCGGTATATGTGTCAAAAAATGGTCATATTAATGGATTAAAAATTCATGATTGTGATATTATAATGTAAAAATATCTAGAGATTAGATTTGGAGGTTTTTTAAAATTTATGATTTGTTATCTGCTAAAAAAATATCACAATTTTTCTTAGATATTTGTTCATTGAAATAAGAATAACATTCACTAAGTAGAATTTATATTGATTTTGTTTTAATTTTATGTCAATCAGAAAGAAATATACCCAACTAATTTATTACATTCAATGGATCATTTGATATTACATTTTCTATAAAATAAAAAATATGGACGGCTGATATATTTTGAATGGATGTACCCATTTGGGAGATGCATGCAGAAATTGATGGAAAATGTACTTCATAAAGAATCAGTTGAAGGATTAATTATAGAGCCTTATTTTCAAGAGGAAATTTCTTTTTTCCATTTTCCCTATTTTCAATATGAATATCCCTAAAATAGAAACTCATGGGATGAAATGAAGTAAATTCTAATGATCATTCAAACAATCAATTAACATTTTTTTATCATCCCAAACATGGATTTCGTGGAGTTCGTAGAAAATGGATTTCAAATGAAGAACATCACATAGTTAATACATATGTTCTACTAAATTATGATGAAATAAAACCATTTTTACTCTGAAGTCACTAGTCACAAATTCAATAATTGTTTCAGTAAATTAATATTATATTTTTTATAGATTATATTATAATAAAATAAATAAATAGTTTCCAAAAATTACAGTAGCCACTCTTAACAAATGTTAGCGAAATAAGTTTTCTTACTTGTTTCACAAACTAGTAATATAACTTAATTATGGTTTAATGAATAACATCAATTTATTACATGTAATATTGAATATTTTTTTTCCAATTCATATGTATCTCAACATTCTGATAACATTGATAATTGACTTTTTGTATTGTGTAACCCACCATCCGAAATGGTTATATCATATAATGCATATATGGTGAATGGTTTTTGATTTCATACAAGTTAATTTGGGGAATAAAAAAATGAAATTTGCTATTTTCCTGAGATGGTATGATCATATAAAATGTGAAATTGACTTTTACAGCATCATGGAAAAATAATTGAACTGTGTTATCTGGGATAGAATTACATAACAATGCTTAATTGTAATTAGTTTCATACATAGAGGCGAGAGAATGTTCATTCAAACCATAGAATTTTTGATATTAAATATAAATCTCATATTATTGTAAATGTTCCATTTTTATCATATCATTAGGCACCTCAAATTAATTATGAAAATTGTTATACTTTTTTATGTGTGTTAAGTGATTGTTGGTGCATAATTAAAATTAAATATCTGGAAAATCAGTTTACCCAAAGTGAATGTGGTTTCAATAAGGTGTAAGGAATGGAATTATTTTAAAGTACTAATCCAAATCCATATTTTCCATTAAGTGACATGAATATAGATGATGAAAGAATATAGTTATGGGTCAATAGTTATGATGATGTTATTAATGTTAAAATGAATTTGAAATAACAAGAGATGATTAAGATGAAACTCTTATTGAAATTTATGATACAGAGGAGGAATATTCAGATATCGACACCATCATATATGATGATCAGAATGGAGATGAAATTAAAGAAAGTTAATTACTGGATATTAAGATATATAATATTTATCTATATATAATATATATCAATATATAATAGTTGTTTTACACTATTTTCAGTCAACAATAATTTTTTCTTTCAGATTGTTGACAATGGATCTTTTGATATATTTTGTGAGTAAGAAAAGGATGATCAACCTGATGATGAGAATGTTGGTTCATCATATAACTCTAAGAATATTGGTGGTCTAGAGAAGAATTTGTGGTGTTATTTTCTAGTGACATTGATGATTAAATACCTTCTCTACGAGCGATGTCCATGTATTGGGTTCGATCTATGCATGCAGATGTTTGTTTATTTGTATATTTTAGTTAGTTTTCTTAAATATTCATTAATGTGTTTATATATTAATTGTATTATTAATTGTTCAACTTTTTAATATCTATTCACATATTTTGGTTGGAAAAGGGTGTTCAATATTGAGGAATTATTTTTTTCAATTATGGGTAGCATGAGATCAAATTCCAATTACTGTTCATAACCACATGTTTGATCATTCGATATTAAGTAAATGACTATTAATTATTTCAAAATTTATTAGTCATTAACTATTTATTATTAATTATTTGTAGGATTTATGCAATCTCGTCGATGATATCATTTGTGACTCTATTTGGGAGTCATGGGAAATCTATATTAATGTGTATTTCCATATATTTTTTAACAATCACAGGAGGAAAACTATATAAAAAGAGAGAGTCAATGATTTTGATCAGTCTTGCTACACCCACTGACCAGATTTTGCCTCATGTTAGTTTTGGGAAAAATTATGTTCATACAATATGTGAGCTACATCTTAGAGGATAGAATCATTAGCTAGATATAATTGGGGGTGGTTGGAGGTGATTCATCAAACACGAAGTTGTATATTCCGTACAAATTAACCAAATATGGTAAGTACATTATTTAATAATATATATAACTATAAAAGATAATTGTTTACTTTATACTCATAATGGTGGTTGAATATCTAGATATTTTGGATTTCTAAAATTATAAAAAGATTTATAGAAATCCAATCATGGGATCGATTATAGGTAATCATTAGCAGAATATGGTGCTTAGTATAAATATTTTTAGTATTAAATTTAATTTCAAATAATATATAAACTATTTTAATTTTAAATTGAAATTGATTGAGTCGTATGAGGCCTTGACATCTCAGTCATAGGATGAGAGTCAGGATGAGACCGAAGAATAGCCCACCAGTGAATAAACATTTAATGATGTAGCATGGATGTAGGGGACTCAATATGCCTTTGAGGAAGTCTGAGTTGTTGGTATCAACTCTCTATTGAATCCTGTAAGTTATTATTGTATCAAGAAGATCATGAAATCCATCTTGAGGGGATTTCATAGAGGTTAATCATCATCATCTTCTTCATTGAATCTAGAGTAGTTGCAAGCTCAATGTGTTCTTATAGGTACCATTCATAAGGAGCACGAGGAGCTTCACCGAAAGTAGTAGTTATAGGAGGAGATGTGTCGATGGAAGACACAGTAGCATGAGTAGATGATGGAGTACATATGACGTCTATCTCAAGCTTTAGGGATGGAGTTCACTCCACCACCTCCTCCATATAACCCACCTCCTCAGTGATTTATGTATTTTATAAACATTTTAATGTACATATTTTTGGTAATATTTTTTTATTTTATATATTTTCAGTTCTACATAGTTAGTTTTTTATATTTTTGTAAATATTTTTCTATTGTTATTTTATTTTATTAATTTTTTATTGTATTACATTTATTATTTTGTTTTAATTATTTTACTATAACTATTATATTTTATAAAAAATTGTATTTTTGATTTTTTTTATTGTTTGATTATATTGTTATTAATTTTTATAATTTTTATATTATTTTTAATTCTATTATTAATTTTTGATGAAATTTTATTATTATAATTATTTTATTATTTTAGTATTATTTTATTATTTGTTTTTCTTTTTTCCGATAGGTGGATTATCTCATAACAATTACTTATTTCTGATAGGTACATCCATTCACTAAAAAAGTGAATTTCAAAAATAAATTTGAGGTAGACTATATATGATGGGTAGATCACCTGACACAAATGGCCAATCACCAATACTTCAATTTCTATATGTGAACTAATTTTTTTTCAGGTTTTTTATTCCTCTTTAGGATTTTCACAATTCCCTTCAGTCTAAATGATGTAACCAATTATTCCAATGTCTTAACATATTATTACACATGATGGATCATATGATACACCTCAATCCAGTATGCATACATAGATGAAGTTCCGAATATACACCTCAAGTTCATTGGAGACCACAACCTCATTACATAGACATACACTTTCATCAATGCAACACCTCCCGTGCTAGACGATGAATTCCTCAGTGTGACATTATCAATGCAATGGATCTATAACAACATTGGAGGAAACTTGTGAATGTATCTAGATGAGAAATTCCCATATTTATTCCTATTAACAATGATTAATAAGGACAGAAGTGGTTCTTATATCCACATCTAATAATTTAAGGATCATATCCCCAAAGATCAACAATGTATTTCATCCCTATCTTAGTGAGGCAGAGGAGGATATAAACCACACAAAAGAAACATCCAAGTATTCACATAGGATTTCCCCTATACAATATGGTTGTTGGGACCAATTCGGATGGATAAAGAACTAAGTTTATTTTTCTATTACAGAGTGTTTTTGTTGGTGTCAAAGAAGATAAATAAATTCACTTTGTAAAGGACTTGTAAACGAGATGATGCTTTGTTGATTTTTATTTCACAAATTTCATATGTTTGGAGAACTTGGGATGCAATCCATATGAAGTAAAAGGGGAGAACCTATGATTCTAATAATATCCAGATTTTATTAGAAGGAACAATTCTGCTGGAAGAAATCAAAGTTTTAATACTTCCCATTGAAATTCTGACAATACTAAATATGGTCTATCAATGGACATATTTCATGATAGTGGTGTTCATGATGAAATATGTAGAACGGTTATGGAATGAAGTGAATAGAATCATGACAAAGTAATGGATGGTCTAGAGGCAGTATAAAAGATCATTTTAATGGGGCGACGTTTCCCAGTGTTTGCCAGATTTTAGGGCATGAAAATTAGGAAATGAAGAATTTTGTTTTTGGAAAAGGATTTGGAATGCAAGTTTGAAGATGGATTGGTATGTTGTGTGAAAGTGGAGGTCCATAATCTGAACATCAAAATCTAGAAATGGAGAGGCATGTGCAAAAGATTGGGGTTTTACATGCAAGGTTGGTTTTTGCATGCAAGATTGAAGGTAGTTTGACATTTTGTGCGCAAGGAATGATTAAAGGTCCAAACATCGAAGAATGGAAAAGGAAGGAAGCATGTGAAAGATTAAACAATTGCGTGAAAGAGGAGGACGACGCATAAAAAAATTACGTGCCAAAGGCAACGTCAATTGGGGTTTTGTGCGACGTGTCAGGATATTGAGTGACGTTTGGAAGGTTTCACTCAAGATATGATTCGAGGTCCAAAAATTGAAAAATGGAAAAGGAAGAGAGCACACCAAAGGTTATTAGTAGTTCATGGGAGAAAAGGTTGGCGCGAAAGAGACTTACACACCTAAGGTAATGTCAAATGAGGTTTTGTGCAACGTGTCGGGATCATGCATGACAGATCAGGGTTTTTGCGCGCATGGATCAAGAGGACTATAAACAAGAGGTGAACCCTTCACATCATTTATTCTCAAAACTTAGAGAAATCCCTAGCTCTGAGGCACAAAACAATATTATGAAAAGGAGAGTGTGAAAAAGAAATATAGTTGCATGCAAGAAGGAGAAATAGCATGCAAGAAGAGAGTTGTGTCCAAGATTGATGTTGCGCGTAAGATGTGTTTCAAAAAAAAAGTCAAATATTGCGTACCTAGCATGAAATTTGCATGCAACACACCTAATAGAGTTAAAGAAATATTTGGGGTCTCTGCACGTTTTCAGTTGTGAGTAAGACTTTTCTTACCTGCTTCTGGATAAGAACGTTAAGATTTGTACTTCATAGAAGACACCTGCTCAATTTTATAGAAGCACTGAAATACTGGACTTCCCTATTTTTGCAAAGTGGTTGCATAGACTATAGCGGATTGTTTTCCAAGTTTTACACGAGTGTAAGGGTACATCCTACTTGTTTTATTCTATATCAAAGGATTTTTTTCCTAGTGGATTGTGGGGTACTGGATTATCTCTGTACCATACCAAGAACATAGATACTCTTGTTGAGTAGTGAATCTTGTAAATCTTATGCTTCTGTGGTTGGCTGTGTTCAAAATGTAAGAAACGCATTTAAAGGAGGCGAAGGTTGTTTGAACAAAAAAACAAATCTTAAAAAGAAAATATAACACTGATTCACCCACTCCACCTCTCAGTGATACATAGATCTTGATCGGGAACTTCAATGGTTATTATCATCAATGTGTGAATCCAATTATATAAGAAACTGTTTAAGAAATAGTGGATGTACCGCCCAAATATACTCATTAATTAAGTAGAATAGTCCATCGAGAGCATCCAACCACTACAAGTCTAGATCTATTCTATATACCAACTATTTCCAATACCTCATAAGCTCATTGATGTGTCCCGACTGTTTTCATGGGCTAATCAAACATCACTGTTGACGTTCCTTCCGTCACAATATCTCAAGATTGGAGAAAGGGAAGATCTGAGATAAAAATTGTTCAACCTTTGAAGAAAACATCAAAAAATCGACAAATGGATGAACAAAAAGAACTTTCCCCATAGGCCGCGCAAGTTTCCTCATGGTCGCACAAGTGGACTTGTGCGACGCACCTTGGCGCACAAGTGACTTGCGCGACCTAAATGATAACTTCCCGGTAACCGCCCGGGGTCTTCTCCTGCCTATAAATAGACCCTGTGGGCCCCCCATTCGAGAGGATTTTTTTTCCAGAAACTCGGATTGAAGCTCCCGACGCCCAAGTCTCTTTTCAAAGCTTCTGGAACACTTCCAAGGTAATTTCTTACTTAGAACGGAAGATCTAAAGAGATGGAGGAAAGCCTATGTGTTGAAAATCATCAACACTTGCGCGCCTGATTGGCCATCCCTTAAGGGAAGTGACCACACTTGCACGCTTCCTTACTCCTTCGATAGAACTTGCGCATCCCTTTTATGGAAGAACCTCAAGAGGATTATAAAGGCTTTAATAAAGAGTCGCTCAAGAATTTCAATTCTGGTTGACCATCGCGCAAGTACACCATGTATCGCGCAGGAATACCTGCGCGACCAATACTTGCGCGCCGCCACAGTACCTGCGCGCCTTCCAAGACTTGCGCGCCCCTTTCTTTTTGGGTGCATTTCTTGCCCATTTCACCCCTCTTAAGCCATTACACCTTTCCTTTTCATGATTCAGTCTTCAAGACACTCTTCAAATCCATTTATGGCATGATTTCTTGATATGAATTCCTTATCTGAAAGGAATTCTGTGGAATATCTCTCAAAACCTAGTGATTTAAATATCTTTATGTCACTAAATATGGAGAGTTCATTAATTCAACCTCATCCTTTAAGATGAGAGAATCTTTAATCTGGGACTCCTTTTCAGGAATAATCCCCAGTCCTATGTCCTCCAAACTTGGGCATCCTCCCCAGGAGTAAGCCCCAAATTCTTAAAATTCCCAAATCTAGGAATCTTCCTCAAGAGTAAGCCCCAAACCTTAATCCATAACCTCGACCATCATTTTAGGAATAATTCCCAATCATAATCCCTTAACCTGGGCCTCCTTTTTAGGAATAAGTCCCAGTCATAATTTTGGGCTTCCTTTTCAGGTGTAAGCCCCATGTCCCCTAACCTGGGCCTCATTTTCAGGAATAAGTCCTAGTCATAAATTTTGGGCTACCTTTTCAGGAATAAGCCCCAAATCCCTTAATTTCTCTTTAACCAATCCTAATTTACATTTGATCTGGGATTCCTTCTCAGGAGTAAAACCCAGTTATCAATCCTATCCTAATTTGGGTTTCCTTTTCAGGAATAAGTCCCATGTTAGAGTATTCAAATCTCCATGAAGCACATATACCTTTATGGACCCTGTTCCTGGATTTTCTTCATAATGTAAATCCTAACCTTCATTTATCTGGGCAGTCATACATACATAAGCACCAAACCATTTCTTGTGATTACATCTTTCATGGCCCAATTGTCTATTTTATTACCAATACCTCTTTTTTCTCACACCGAGCATGACTCACGTGAGCTTAGAGAGTAAAAGTAATTATGACATCCTTCTTTGAGCCATCAATCGTAAACATTATAATACCTTATTCGAACTACGTGGGTTATGATTTTTTTTTCAAAACAAAGGATACGTAGGTAGCCCATCTACGGGTTCGATCCCAACTCTGAAATAATTCATGTCCTTTTGAATGACAATAAACTTCAAGTGCCCCACTGAGTGGCTTTAAAACCAGCCTGGTCATCATAATGACCAAGAGACTTTCATATAATTGTTTTAAAGGATACCATTGACCAAGAATCTCTAAATAGATATAGATGATTCTCTATTGAGGAAGAACCTCAAATACATATAAAAGATTCTCTAAATTTATTACATATTTAATCATTGACTGTCAAAACTGAAGGGAAGCTCATTTTATACTTGGTAATGTTATAAGGATTCACGAACATAACTTAAATCTATTCAGAGAGTCCCTGAGTAGAAAATAATTCCCCTCAAAAAGGTGTGATGAGTCTGACCTCCCATCCTCTCGACCAATGCAAATTCCTAAGCCTCATCAGTCCACAAGATAATGAGCACCTACCTTTGGAAAGTAGGTCCAAATGGATGTGGAATCATTGGATGTTTCCGGTTCTATGAACAAACACGTTAGAAACCGATCGGAACGTTTGAATCTCCCATCCAGGAGGTCATCCCCGAATTCCGAGGGAAACAGAAAATAGTGAACCCGACGTGCATCCTTAACCAAGTTAAAATAATGTTTTACCTATTTGTTAAGACCCTATTTAAAACTCAATAAGAGGTATAAAAAACAATCATTGACATGTGTGCTCATCCAAAGGATGAAGTTGCTGAATTTATCTTTATTACGTCTGTTATATCAAACATGCACTCTTTTCCAATATCTTCTGTATTTCCATAATGGCTGCTCTCAAATTCACACCTGTGAATACTGCTGCTGCAAATACCACTTTTGCTATTCCTACTCGATCTTCATCCGCTCTGAGGATGACATCACCTACTCAGTGTCTTCAACGCTGGGTATCAAATGCGCTGGTTAAGGAGTACCGTCAACATGGTACCATCCCAACTCCGGAGGCTTCCCGACAGGCCATCCAAGTGAACAATTCACACAGGTCGTCCGGGCAACGACGACCAGTGATCAGGAGGCAGGAGATGTTGACTACTGTCTCTAACCGTTTCGGGTCATTATCCCCGGAACGCAATTTCCATTCTCTTCCTTACTCTGAGGAAGTGAATGAGCAGGTCCCTCAAAGCCTTAATTCAAAAAGAAAGGAATCCTTCCCGAGGGCTCCCATCAATAATCGCCGCCAGACTCGTGCAGCAGTGCGCCCTCAACATTATGAGGGTACCGACTCCAGGAATTCGGCTCAGGTTCCTCGAACCCAAGCAGGCAAGATGAACCGCCAGAGATGGAATCCGGTTAACAATGGGAAGGTTTTCATCCGTGCCATCTCCGGAGAAGTCCACCAACCTAACTTTTTGGAGAACAACGAGCAGGCACAATCACCTGTCCGTTTTAATTCCGCTGTCCAGCAGACTCGTCTCGCAGCATCACGCCAATCCCGCCAGGCAATTCTGGTGGAGTACTATAGGCAAGAATGTACATATGCTTATACGTCATCAGTTAGTCAGCAGGCTCGCCTGACTACATATGATGGATCTCGTGAACCACATTTGGCGAAGTGTAATCAGCAGGCACATACACCTGCTAGTACTAATCAAGCCTACAGACAGTCTCACTTGGTAGCGCACAGAGAAGTCAGTTGGAAAGCTCTGACGACAAACAGAAGGTAGGCTCAACTCTCGGCCTCCACACTTGAGTATTGTCAGGATTCACTGACAGGAAATGGAGGACTGGAGCAGGCAAATACACCTAATCCAAGCCCAGAATGGACATATATCCCCATTTCGGCAGCTGAAGTCACCAAGCATATTTTGTCAGTGGTGAAAGTGCAGAAGCAAATTCCTGCTCATATTCTGGATGCTTGCCAGGATATCATAACAGCTTCACCATCATCTTAGGGAAAGACACATAAATCTATCCCTAGCAGTGGAGTGACACATCAACGATTCACTCCGGAACAGACACACACATCTGTTCCAGTCCAAGAGGGTTATGGGGCATACTCCCCCATATCATATGGACAACCAAGTCAGGCACATACACCTGATTTGAGTGGAGATCTTCAGCCTAACCTGACCATCTTTCCTGATCAGGCACATACACCTGCTCAGAGAAACCACTTTCATCAACAAGTTGTTTCCAAAGCGAGTAAGAAGGCATCTAAGAAAAAGATCTGCCCAACACAGTCAGGAGATCAAAGGCCAATCTATAACAAGGCCTTGCTCGATGTTGGAGTTCATGAAGCCCTCAGACATTTATCTGTTGGAATTCACGATTCTACTCTCTCAGTTCCCAATAACAGGAACGTTAATTCCGAAGGTCTTCAACAGACACTTTCTCATGAAGGCTTGCTTCATGACAATTCGGTCAATCTTGATGTTTCATCTTCAGATGAGAGCCACATGAACCCTCTGTGTGGTCAGAAGACCAAGGAGCAAGAGATCTCATCTTTTGCTGCAACTCATTATGGTGGTCCTCCCCATGATGATGAATTTTTCTGCAAATGTCCTCTCCGTAGTAGTGATTCACATTTCATGGAAAATACTCCAGTGGACAATGTAGTGCCAAGAAATCCCCCTTATATTGAGGCACTTGCAAATGAGAAACCAGTCATGTATGATGCTTTATTGCTAGCAAGTGAAATACTTTCTCAATCAGAAGATAGCCCAGGGTGTAGGTCATTCTCCGAACCACCCCTAAGTCATGCATCTTCTAGTTTGATCAATGATTTATCTACCAATCTTGTTGGATCCGATGAAGAAACAAGGAAACACCAACTCTCGTCAGAATAGGTAGAAGAATCTTCATTTAATGATGAAGAGGAAATTCTGAACATGAGGAAAAAACTGGCGAAAAATGAGGTACCAGTCATGTTTTGGCCTTTGTCTAACTCCTAGTATGACATTCCAAAGATGTTGATGGAAGATGGAATCCATGATATTCGTCTCAACATATGGAAAACTCTTTGTCAATTGAAGAAGAAGGTATTATCTTATGATGAATATGAAAATCATCTTAAGATAATAGAAGAGCTACAACGTCAGATTGATTTGGCATCTCTATCAGTCTCTCAGTATCCGAAGGCTGAAAAGCAACAGAGAACCCTTCAAAGTTCATGTCTTGGCGCACTAAGAAAATTGTGTCAGTTAATTGTCAATGCTCCATCTGGTGTTCATATCAGAGGATGGGGTGTTCACGGAGCACTACATTTCACAGTGCTTTCCAGTCAGCAAAGCCCGCCGAAAATGGTCTCATGCAATGTTATTTCCCATGGCCGGCCACAATCAATGGGCTTTGTTCGTAATCAAAAGCTTGCTCAAGAACAGGATTCAACTAGTTCCTCTCAAAATCAAGCATATAGAGAACAAGTTGTTGAATTTCTCCTACATCAAGAAGGAGAGAATATTGGACAAGCCTCTCGTATGGAGAAAACACATCATCAAATGACAGACGTTTCCGAAATCATCCAACGGTCTGTTAAACCAGGTGATAAAAGTTGATACAGGTTAATGCATCCATCTAATTTCCGAACTATGATTCGCAAGATCAAGAGAGCTTTTAAGAAGGTCTCAGACATAGCATGTCAAGAGCCACCCCAGCTTGTCAGACTGTGGACTCCTTTAACCCAACCCTCAGAGTCAACAAATGGGATTCGGGGAGTTGAGTGGAAGCAGCAGGAACATCCCCAGTTCACGAGATTGGGGACTCTTTCAAATCATCAATCCCCTTCTCAAAGAATATCGGTCTTTTCTCGATTGGGGAAGAAGCCCCAAGAGGAACGAAGATCCATATTATCAGGAGATTCCCTCCAAGTTATAGCTCGTCATGATGTTCCTAAAGGATTAAATCAACAAAAGGAAATGTCTCATCAAATACATGAAAGAAGACAATATCATAGAAATGTTGATAGAAGGGATGTGATGCATTATGCATCAATCAATGTCATCAATGCCATTGTTCCTAATCCACCAGAGGAGGCTCACTCAGGGGACTCAGATGAAGAGAGTCCTTCTCAAGAAAATGTATGCACTGATACAATTGAAGAAGGTGTGTGTACACGAAGTCAAAGGATTACTCAGAACCTAGGTAATCCACTTCCTTCTCTCCAAAAAGTATCCATCAAAGGGAGGGGAAAGAATCAGGTTACATATCCTTCCTCTGGAGAAGGTCAATCACTCTCATTAGAGCAAAGGTTTGCACAACAGGAGGAAGAAATGAAAGAATTAAGAAAGTTGAATGCAGAACTACTTCAGAGTAGTCTTCTTCTTAAGAATGCTGAAGTTCGACAGCCGAAGGAATTTTTTGCAACTACTACGATGGATCAGGAATATCCTCCTTTATCAGTACACCCTCAGAGGTCTAATTCTACTAGTCAAACGCAACAACGGTTGGCAGTGCTACCATCCGTTGCAGCACCAATCACCACATATGTCCAAGCTCCATTCATTGTACCTACCCAAGACCAAATTCAAAATGATGTTTCTCAAAAGTTAATAACTACTATTGAGTCATTAACAGCTCGGTTAGAAACTATGGAAGGGAAACAGGCGCAAGTTCAACTAGAAAAGAAATCTTACCCTGAATGGGAAGATTCAATTTCTCCTCCATACAGTTTTGGAAACCCTGTATTCCCTACTATCAATGGATCAGGCGACCCTGAACAACATTTGACACATTACATGTCTTGTTGTGATCCTATGATGGGAACTCCAGAGCATCAAGAAGCAGTGAAACTCAGATGCTTCGCACGAACCTTGCATGGACCAGCTTTTGTCTGGTATACAAGCTTGCAATCCCAGACAATCATCGGATGGGGGGATCTTTGCCAAAAATTCCTTCTTCAGTTTAGCTCAACTTTGCCAAAAACGACAGTTTTCGATCTTACAAACTGTAATCAAAGGGAGAATGAAAGAGTCTCTGATTTCATTGCTCGCTGTAAGGGATTAACATATTCCCTGAGTTTAGCACTCCCTCAGGAAGAGATATTGCCAATCTGTGTGGAAAATTTGCGTGAAGAATTACGCACGTCATTGATCCCTGTGAAATACACAGGAGGGTTTCGAGACCTTACTTCAATCGCTCAGCAGATTGAAGATTCCCTTATACAGGTTAGGGGTAAATCTCGTGTAATTCCATCAGCTCCAGGAAGGAGAATGGGTAAAGAGGAAACTGCTATAGTTATGCTTAAACAAGAACCTGTACCTATCTCTACTTCAAAACCTTCATCTTCTCAAAGGGCTGTGCCTCCTGAACTCCAACAACAAAGGCTGTTTCGTCCAATTAATCAAAGAGATCAACGATGAAAACAATTTGAGGATTTGAAGAGTAAAACATACTCTTTCCAAAATGATCAAGTTCCTCGTTACTTCATTTCAGCTCTGGAAAATAATTTGGTTCAATTACCAGTGCCCAAGAGGCCAAACAAGGAAGGAGATGAAGACCATCCCAATTATTGTCCCTTTCATCAAATGTTGGGGCATCCCATCGAGGTGTGTTTTGTCTTTAAAGAACTCCTGCAAAAGATGTTCGACTTGGGACAAGTCAAGTTGAAAGGTTCTTCGACTCAGGTAGCATGTGTTACAGCTACAGTTCCAGAGGAGGAAGGTGAATGGCAAGAAGTCCAAAGAAGAAATGCACAGAAGTATGATGATTGGATGGTCAGAAAGACAATCAATCAGACTCATGCCATTTTGCGAACACAATTAAAGAAACCAATTGTGTCTTATGCCATGAATATTGCGGTAAAACCCTCTTCATCAGAGGAAAAGGCCTCAAAGAAACGGTTTGATTCAAAGAAGGAAAAATAATCAGAAGAATATGAGTATGTGTCAAAGCCTAAATTATCTTTGACTCTGGCAGACTTTATTCCATCTACTTCAAAACTACGGGCACCGCCCCATCAAACGGCACCGCCTAAACAGGCTAGTTAGGCAGAGTCTTTATTAGACGAAGAGTTAATCTTCGGTTCTGTTAATATGATTTAATTAACAGATCCTTATTCCAGTCGTAATTTCAATTTTGATGAGCCTGAATTCCCTCTATCAAATAAGGGAATCCGAGGAAGTTCCCGAGGTTTAGGATACAGGGAAAGACGTGGATCTTTCCGAAGCCACTACTCCAATTCTACCCTTGCTAGCACTGTGTATGCAGTAGAAACTCATGGTAGAGCCCTTCAGCGAGCTCAAAAAGAACAAGCAAGTTCTTCTGCCAATAGTCAACTCAGTCTTGGCACAGTTATTTTGGAAGACCGATTGAAAATTATAACTTCTTTATCTCATCAAGTAAATGGATATAATAGGTTTAATCTTCCAAAACCAAGGATGTTGCGAACTTCTATCCCAATACAAGATGCATCAGCTTCCAAAGCACCAGCTTCCAAGGTACCTGCTAAACCACATATTCCTATTGGGAAACGCAGACCTCTAGATCAAAAGTATGATATATTGAAACACGTGTCCCAAGTACCAGCCATGTTATCAATTTTGGTTGCTTTGAATCTGTCAAAAGATCTTCGGGAAGCACTCATCGAAGCTTTGTCAAGTCCTCAGGAGTTTGAAACTGAAATTGCAGCAGCTGAAGTTTATCACATAGAAAATAATCCTGCAGAATGTCATGCAGTGATATCTTTTACTGATAAAGATGAAGATAATGTTGTGCATGGGAACATAAAAGCTCTGTACTTATCTGGAAAAGTCAATGGTGTAGATATCCGAAGAGCTTTCATTGACAATGGTTCAGGAGTCAACCTCATGCCCATTCGTATACTTCGTCGATTGGGCCTCACGGAATTTGATTTATATCTTCTACCATGATGTTACATGGATATGATAAAAATCAAAAAGAACCACTGGGCAACGTTACACTCAGAACTCAGTTTGGAAATCTTGTATCCAATTTGTATTTCATGATTGCTGATCAAGACTCAGCTTTCAACGTCTTGCTTGGAAGACCCTGGCTACATCAGCTTGCAGCTATCCCTTCATCATACCATAAATGTCTCAAATACTATTTCAATGGTCAAGTTGGAACATTATATGGTGATAAGACCCCATTCAAGACATGTGAGTCTCAATACATTGAGGTGGAATTTTATCACATGAAGGGAAGAGAGAAATCTACAATAAAGGAAATTACCAAAGTAAATGCTCCATATGGTTTGGAGAAGATTCCAATAAATCCATTTACACATTTGAGTACAGATTATGTGTTACCTATCAGTAAAATTGAAAAAATAAACCCAAATCCCAATACTCTAATGGAAAGATCCATAATGTCAATTACAGCAATCGAGCCAGACAACATGGGAGAAATTGGTAACCTACCAAATAGTGATGAAAACACAAGTAGTGACGTTTTCATTTCATCTGCTGAAATCCAACAGGTCTATACTTTTCCAATCAAGGCTAGAAGAATTTATAGAAACATCGGAGGTGAATAATGATATTAATTCTCAATCCATCATCTCCTCTTTATTTCCCAATGAAATCCCTTTATCATGAATAGGGTCGGAAACAGAAGCTTCCTCTTCAAAATGTGAAAATTGTGACATCTCTTCTGATCATGAAAATTTCGTTTTCTCATCTACTATGCAAGTAGAAACGGACGAAATAGCAAATGATGAAGAGGAAGAGGAAGATATTAGAGATGCTCCTCCAGCATTTGAAGAGGGTATCTCTGCCACTGTGGATGAACTCATAGAAATAAATTTGGGTACAGAGAAAGGTCCACGCCCCACTTTAATTAGTGCGGCCATGACCCTTGAAGAGCAAGAGATGTATATTTCTTTTCAAAAGAAAAATAAAGATATTTTTGCTTGGAACTATATAGAAATGCCTCGGCTTGATCCTGATGTTTCTACTCATCATTTGGGTTTACCAAAAGAACATCGAGGATTTAAGCAAGCCACGAGAAGAACACACCCAACTTATGCTTCCAAAATTGAAGGTGAAGTGGATAATCTAATCAAAGATAACTTCATCAGAGAAGTTCAGTATCCCAAGTGGTTGGCTAATATTGTCCATGTAAAAAAGAAGAATGGACAAATTAGTGTTTTCATCGATTTCAGATATCTTAATCGGTGTTGTCCTAAAGATGATTTCCCAGTTCCGATTACAGAACTCTTAATTGATGCGACGACTGGCTATGAAGTACTTTCTTTCATGGATGTATTTTCCGGATATAATCAGATCTGAATGGCCCCATAAGATGAGGAATCTATAGCCTTCAGATCCCCTCAATGTTTGTTTTGTTACCGGGCGATGCCCTTTGGTTTAAAGAATTTAGGTGCAACATATCAACGCGCCATGCATCGTATCTTCAAACCTTTCTTAGGGAAGTTTGTTGAATGCTATGTAGACGATTTGTTGGTTAAATCCAAGCAACGTTCTAATCACTTGGTTGATTTGGAAGTTATATTCCACAAGCTTCGACAACATAATTTGTCGATGTACCCCTTAAAATGTTCTTTTGGGGTAACCTCAGGAAAATTCCTTGGCTTTGTTGTACGCCATCGTGGTATTGATGTCGATCCTGAGAAGACCAAGTCAATCCTTGGTATTTCACCTCCTCAGAATTTGAAAGAATTAAGAGGACTTCAAGGACACTTAGCCTATATTCGTCATTTCATCGCCAATTTGGGAGGCAAAAGTTTACCTTTTACCAAATTATTTAAAAAAGGAGTCACTTACCAGTGGACTGAAGAATGTCAAGAAGCGTTTAATGTTCTCAAGAAATACCTCTGGAGTCCACCAGTACTCATGCCACCTGTTGAAGGTATACCACTTATCCTCTATGTGACAGCTCTAGAGCGATCATTGGGTGCCTTTCTTACTCAAAAGAATGATGCTGGGGATTAAAATAGCCTCTACTATCTCAGTAGATCTTTGCTTGAAGTAGAAACCCGGTATTCAAGTATTGAGAAGTGCTGCCTGGCATTAATCTTTGCAGTTCAGAAACTGAGACACTACCTGCAACATCACGAGTTCCAATTGGTATCTCGCAATAATCCCCTCAAATTTATCCTTAGTCGTCCAATGCTTACAGGACATCTAGCAAGGTGGGTAGTTATTTTGCAGTAGTTTGACATTCAGTATGTATCTCAAAAGACAATAAAGGGCCAAGATCTGGCTGATTTCCTGGCTGAACATCCTTTAGTGGAAGAAACTTCTTCAGATATTGAACTCCCTAATGAGGATGTTTTCTCTATTCAAGAGAGTCCTCAAACATGGGAAATTTATTTTGATGGTGCTTCCAGAAGTCCAACAGGGAACAAAATGGAAAATAATAAATTTGACAATGTTGGTTTAGGAATTATACTCATTTCTCTAGATAAGGCATTGTTACCTTATTCCTTTTTATTGTGGGAAGGTGGTACCAATAATGAAGCCGAATACCAAGCTCTTATCACAGGCTTGGAGTTAGCACTTCAAGCACAAGTAAATCACTTATAGGTGAAAGGTGATTCAGACCTGGTAATCAAACAAGTCAATGGGGATTATACCATTAGAAAAGAAGAATTAATCCCTTTGTATGATTACGTCAGAGAGTTAATGGTGGAATTCCCTTCAGAACCGACATTTTCTTATATCCCAAGATCACAAAATGCTCAAGCTGATGAGCTGGCTAATATAGCCACAGCTCTAGCAGATCCAAATCGGTACCAGACAACCATCAGTATTACCCACCGCCGTGCAATTTCACCTTATGTTCAAGTCAGAACAGAGGAAATTAATGAAATTAGTCCCATTCCTGAACCGTATGGTCATACTACAGGATGGATGTCACCTATCAGGGAATACCTTCAAAATGGAACACTTCCACCTGATAAAGCCGAGAAAGAACAAATAAGACGATGTGTGGTCAATTTTACTCATTATGATCGCCCAAACCACCTAGGGAAAATTCTCTACAAACATTGTTTTGATGGATTTCTCTTCAGATGCATTGATGGTGAAGAGACAATGGATTTCATGAAGGAAGTGCATGCAGGATTCTGTGGTTCCCACCAGTCTGGACATAGATTGTCTGATCAAATTCAAAGTCTTGGATACTTTTGTCCTTCAATGATACAAGATTGTGTTAATTTCACAAAGAAGTGTCATACATGTCAAGTACATGCCAACTTCATTCATCAACCTCCAGAGTTTCTTCATACAACTAAATACTTGTGGCCATTTGCCACATGGGGAATGGATGTGGTGGGACCTTACCCTTTAGCTACGGCCAAGCAGTTTAAGTACATTCTTACAACTACTGATTTCTTTTCCAAATGGGCAGAGGTAGTACCTCTCAAAGAAGTCAGTTCTAAATGAATTGTTAGCTTCATCAAGTCTAACATCATTACTAGATTTGATGTCCCTCATACCATATTGATGGAAAACGACAACAACTTCTGTTCTTCTGAGGTGAAGAAATTGTATCAAGAATACAACATTAAATCCAACCATTCATCTCGGTATCATGCGGCGGCCAATGGCCAAATAGAAGCAGTCTTGCCAATTGAAGTTCAATTGCCCTCACTTAGAGTAGCCATTTGTGTTCAGTTATCTACAGATGAGAAATCCCAAAAGAGATTGAATGAATTGGAATGGTTAGATGTGAAAAGATTGTGCACTTTGCACCACTTGGAAATCTATCAGAATCAAATAGCACGAGCTTTTAACAAAAAAGTTCATCTTCGATCATTCATTCAGGGAGAATTGGTATTAGTTCTCAGAACTCCAATGATAACAGGAAAGAAACCTCCCAAGCATGAGCCAAAATGGGAAGGACCTTATTCAATTCATAGGGTCTACTCCAATGGAGCTTATTCATTAATCTCGATGGATGGAGAACTCATTACTACTCCAACTAATGCCAGATTTTTGAAGAAATATTTTGTATAAAATACAAAGTATTCACAAGATGTCCCCGAAACATGACACTAAACTGTGCAGCACTAGTTCGTCCTTGCTATATGACGTTAAACTATACAACAATGGTCCAGTATGACCTTAAACTGCAACTTCGTCCCACATGACGTTAAACTGTGAAAAAGTTCCCTAAAAAGACCTGTATGACTTTAAACTACACCATGGTCCTATATGACCTTAAACTACACCATACATGGTCCATGCATATGACCCTAAACTATTTAAAAGTCCCTTACGTCCGGAAAGACATTAAACTACATAATCATCAAAGGTCATGTAAGACCTTAAACAGTACTTATGTTCAGCATGACATTAAACTAACCCATCCACAGTCCATATATATAACCTTAAACTATTCTCCCTTTTGTCCAACATGACACTAAACTGTAGAAAAAATCCCCAATGCATCCAACATGACGTAAATGGTGTGTTATTTTGTCCTTACTTCATGACATTAAACTGCGCAGTCACCCTTTTTTTTCCAACATGACGTTAAACTGTATTGTCCCAATCATCTTAACTACATGATTCTAAACTGTACAGAAATTCCTTGATACGTCCTACATGACATTAAACTGTATTATGTCCCTGCAACATGACATTAAACTGTGAAGCACCAATAGTTCTAACTGAAGACTTTAAACTGCATAGTCCCTTTATATGTCCTACATGACATTAAACTATGCATAGTTAAGGTTGTTGTTACCTCTTGTTTCTCACACCGAGTTTGACTCACATGAGCTTAGAGAAATCCTCAATCGTAACACTCTTTTTGGGCCGCTAACCATGTATAAGTCCCAACAACATTTTTTTTAGGTCGTTGTCCCCAATAACAACATGATCATTAATTCATTCTTTAATTGAACTACACAGACTTTGATCCTTGCCTTCCAGGCTGGGTACATAGGCAACCTTCCAAGGTTCAAGCCCAAAAACAATCTCTTCACTTCGGTTCACCTTTAACTCATATGATGTTGATTTGTGAAACCGCCCTTAGAATCAATATCTTTACATTTGATTCACTTTCGTCCTTGTTATACGACGTTAAACTATACAACACTTTTTTCTGGTTCAACAATAAACTACAATACTCTTTGATTTCCTCATTTGAGAGGGAACCATTATTTACATTTATTTTTCAATCATGTTTCATTTCAAAATACTACGTGCATACATGGTAATGCCTAAAATTTTTATCTCGGGTTAAACCATCATTTCACTAAAGTCCCCTTTCACCCTTCACATGTACGAACCAAATTTGTACAAAGGGTAGTTCTAGAACTATATAGGATTGATTCCCATCCATATGGGATATGTAGGAACGTTCGAGTATCCCTCGAATCCATCCCAAAGTCTTTTTGGGCCTAACCCCAAATTTCACTTTCAGTCCCTTGGCTAAAAAGTCCTCAGGAAAACACACACTATGTATTCATTATTATGGTCCAAACTCTATGACCCTAAACTAAGATCTCTCATACTTTTGTCCTGCACGACGTTAAACTGCATTTTACGAACTACATATGGCTTTATTCTCATTCTTCTGAGATACGTAGTGAAGTCCAAAATTTCAATTCAGGACCCAACCACAACATGATTATGGTTATCATTGACCTATGTATCTCTATAAACATTAGATAATACCCATCTTTATGTGTGATAATCCTAACCTTAAATATTTTCAGATCTACATAACCCTTTTCATGACTTTTAGTCACAAAAATGTCAAACTTCTGAGAATTCTTTTTCCTGACTATGCAGCATGTGCTAATAGGTGGCCTTGCATAAACAGTCCACATAACAGACTTGTTAGCCAAACGATACTATTTTATTTAACTATGCAGCCAATTCCCTTAGGTGGCCCTGCATAATTCAACCCCCTAACGGGTTTGTTAAATGATGGTAACTTCATTCTTGGGAAGAATGCCTCTTTTGTCCTTATTTGTCTTAAACTACGGTATATAGGGATCTGCAAAAAAAATATAGCCATCCTTAACATATTTTTCCCATATCCTTTTTCATGAACTGAAAGTATTCAAGTCTATGGTTTATTCTTCTTCCCTATGTTTGGGTCAGACCTTCGTAGGAGTGATATTCATCCAGTTATTTGATAATCTTGTATGGAAATATCTTCTCCATATTCAAGTACCTCTTTCCATACATCAAATTCTATACTTTGGAAGATTTGAATCTCCATAAACTTTCACTAGATTTTAGCACTAGGAAAGTAAATTTATGAGAGTTCTTTTTGCCTGACTATGCAGCATGTGCCCATAGGTGGCCTTGCATAAATAGTCCACATAACAGACTTGTTAGCCAAAATATACAATTTTATTTAACTATGCAGCCAATGCCCTTAGGTGGCCCTGCATAATTCAACCCCCTAACGGGTTTGTTAAATAATGGTAACTTCATTCTTGGAAACTACTTCTTCTAATGCCTTTTATCTCTTTTTCATATCATTCCTCAGATTCAAATATTCTTAAGTCATAGCTAACATATTTTCCCTCATACTTGAGTATGGTAGTATGTTTTCGGATGAATTTTCAAGGAATTGTGTCAATTCTAATCCATTTCTGTCAAAGCTATTTCAACCTTAAGCATTAGGCCCTTTATGTCTGGCATGCATGACTTTAAACTACCCACAAAATAAAAAGTAACTATAAATAAAAGTCACGTTCCATCTCACTAAACATACATTCTGTATGATTTAGGTAATATTGAGCAATTAAAAGATTCAAAGTTTGTAGGGTTATTTGTAATAATCCTAGTAAAAAATCAAACTATTCTTACTAGGCCCATTGGTTTAAGTAAATTTGAAGCGCGTAGTGAAAGAATGAAGGTACAAAATGATTGAAGATGAAAGAGTTTTTCATTGATACATATGAGATAGAAGGACATCCACAGACTGGAGTCTCTTCTCTTTTTCAAGAATTACAAAAGACTGTCAACATAAGTCTTCATTTGATGTACAACATCCTGAGATTTATCAGAAGTTACTTGAAGCTCGTGCACTTGACCAGCTTCACTCTTTTCAGCTCGATGAAGTGCATTCTTAGCATCTGTGATGGCTTTCATTCCATTCATATGAGTTTCATCCAATGATTTATTAAGCTGATCAAGTTCCCCAATAACAACATTTAACTGTTGCTGGAGTTGCACCTGCTGGACGACTTTTTCTTTGATTTTATGCTTCATCTCCTTCATCTTGGCACCATAATCTGCTTCAGCTAGGGATACCACAACATCAAATTTTCCTATGATGACTGACAGTTTTACTCTGATCAAATATTCACGACTTTTTTGTGCCTGCTCCCTCCTGAAAATGATCTGTTTCACTGTGGCATGGATCTTTTCATATCCAAAACCACCAAAGTCCTAGTATAACAAATTGGGATGACAATCGATGAATTTTTGATGGTATCTCTCCTAAAGGAACCCTGGATATGATGTTCCATATGTTGTTCCATGCTTTACGTCGTGAAAAGATGAACGCTTTAAGCATCTCTGGATCTGATTCAACATCATCATCGGAGGGGGGCATGTAATCTGGAATTAATGCACTTAAGGAAGTTACCTATCCGGCTCTTTCCCCCCTGATTTGTGCTTCTTCACTTTTAATTCCTGTTGGGGTAGAGGCTGAGGCCTCATCTCCGGATTTAGTCATTGCAGTTGATGGTCCTGCATGATTAATTGAAATATTTAGTTAGCTTAAAAGGATAACAAAAGAGTAGATTGTCTTACGAATAAATTACAGTCACCAATATTGTAATCCCTTACCCAAGGATGGTTCATCAACCTGAGAAGACTTCTCCCCATCTTTCCCAGTCTCAATAGGATTTTCAAGATGTGTATCAGGAGGGTTTATTGGGTTTAGCTCTACTTGAGCTAATGTTTCTACAATAGTAGGGTTGACATCAATGTCCACTCCCTCTTCAGGCATTGGCAATTCAGCAGCTTCTACGGATGAAACTGCATATTATTTTCAGTTATGGTTAGATGTGTATATTTTTTTTAAAAAAATTGGGCGAAGGGTAGCACTCACGCCCAAGGTCTTCTAAATCACCTGAAAACTTAGCATGATCATAAAATTCTTTGAAAGTCATTCCTTGATTCATCATTTAATCCAATGATATTTCTGAATCCTGGTTAGTCTCACCAGTGGGAGCATTTGTTACATCTTCTTGCTGACTTACGTCCTGCAACCCCTGACCCTGGACAGCATCTTCAGCAGCAGGAGGGATACTGGGAATGGATGCTAGATCTTCTCCATGAGCAGCCAAGTCAGCTTGGGTCTGTGATTGTTCTATAGCACCCTCCACAGCCTTTGAAGGAGGATCAGTCCCTTCCCTCAAGGGGGAAATTGAAGAAGCCCCTGCAATCCTCAGAAATATGAGTAACCATGTGATTATGGGTATAAACTCACAATTGTTCGAAGGACATACCGCTGCTAATGAAGCGTTTAACTGTGGATTTCCTCCTTCGTTGCCTTTGCTTATTTTTTTTGGAGTATCAGTAGTCTCTCTTATAGGCACATGGATTGGCGAATGGAAGGCCATGTCCAGTGCCTCATTGATGGCCTGCTGGCCTGGAGATATCTCGCCTGGTTCGTGAGGAGAATCAGCAGCAGCCCCGATAGCAGTACCACCAGGGCTATACTGTGGCGAAGGAACCCTAGTTCCTTTCTTTGCAAGTTGCGAGATGAAGAAAATAACTTACTTAAGTAACAAAGCTTCAACTGAAATCAAGTTGCAGAGAAAATAAGGAAAGAAAACATACATCATCAGGAGACACGTACTCTTGCCATTCCTTATCTCCAGAACCACCATCCCCCTCAGTGGTGCCACGATCAATCATTTACTTCACCCACCTGCTGATAGGAACAGAGTCATTAGTGGCATATATGAGCATTTACAGCTCTCTGATGTAAGCTCACACTTCATTGGGGTTATCTTGGTATTGAAGATTTTTAGAAGCCATAAGATTTCCTATTCCAGGAAGTTGTAGGCCCTCACACAAATCCATCCAGGCGGTCTCAGTACCACAGTATAAGCCCTGCCATAGCTGAACAGCCTCTGGTCTTAGATATGAAGGCTGTGAGGAAGGCCTTACAATTTTTGACTTTAATTTCTTCCCAGCTCCTGCAGCTACAGATAAAGAATAATAAAGTAAGACTTATTGCTTTATAATGTAGCAGTGATTAAAATTACTACAATGAAACAACTCACCAGGAGTTGATGGAGTGGGTCTTTTAATTCTGGCCGGAGGATTATATCAGGCACGAAACCGCTTTGCTGCCAGTTGTGCCTCATCATCCCCATCATGATAATCCGGTGAATCAGTTCTAGAAGAGGAGTCTGTTGAACCAATTTTAGGTGAGGAAGCATCACCTTCATGAGGAAGGGTTTCTTTCTATACAGTCCTCTTCCTCTTTCCCACTTGATATACTGGGTGATTCAATATCCCTTTGGGGTATGATGCTATCCATTGTTCAGCATAATATGTAGTCAAATTATGTGCCGCTTTTTCAACTGGTAGATCAAATACTGCCCCAGTCTTCTCTCTTCATGTCAGCATCCATAGTTGTCGAGAAACCATCGGATGTTACTCTAACCTGACATGTACCGAAGGGGATACAACAATCTTCTGCAGACATTTGAATTGGCGTGCAAATCTATATGGAGCATAGGCCTCACATATGATCTCTCCATCAATCCTGGCTACTAACACACCATCCCGGCAAGCTAGCATGTATGCCCTCAAATCCAAATGGGTTGTCCCATCATCAACAAACCGCCCGGATGGCGGACTTCCATAGGGAAAGAAGTTGAATTCCTTAAACATGCTCATCCTCACTTTCATGTCATAACCATTAACATCTAATGGAGAAATTCCAGAGAATGCTTGTACTGACGGTCTGAAGGAGCTTCCAGGAATTTGTAATCCATTATGTACATTGTAAGTCCTGAAGAGTGTGTCAATCCATCCCCACAAAACATGGAATGGTCCCACTATTCTTAAAGAAGATTTACCCATGAAGACATGAAGTAAACTCTTGTGGATCTTTGCTAAAATGTGGCTAGCTGACCCAACCATTTTTCCCTCAGCCAACTTTGCCGCAATGAAGAAGGCCCCTGGCCTAACGCCTCCCTTCGAATCCCTGGCCGACAAGAGATAAACACTGAGCCACATTGCCAAGAAACCCTCCAAACGAGTCTTCTTTGGAATTCTTTGATTCACTTCATATCCCCACTTTTCATACTCTCCTGCTTCTAGAGTTGGCCAGAATGTGCCAGGAGCTCCTCTTTTCTCAGGATTTGGACAGGTGGTAGGAACTTTGGGCCTGGTTTCCTTGGATTTCTTTTTCTTGGAACCTTTTTGTTTTAGTTCCATCTCTTTCTTCTCAATGAGAAATACATTCATCCATTCTTCCGGATGAATATCTTTTCTAAAATGAGTTAATGAGGTCTCTGAACTCTTGAGCCTGTGGAAGATCATAAATAATTCTCGAGCTAATGCAGGAGTCTTCTATGAATCATTCCAAGTCACCTTGGGAGGAATGAATTCATCATACATATCGCCCAAAATTGGATCCCCTGAGATCTTGTGGAAATCCCACAAACTGATACCTACTACTCCATGAGTCAGATGGAAATAATTAGTTGCTAGGCTCCAGTGGATGAGTATCTCTGGAACGAAGTTATCATGTCTGTAAACATATGTTTTCCCAACCCAGACAGCCTCGTATATTGCATCTCTCTTCATATCCTCAATAAACTCTGCGCAGGCCTATCACACCTAGTATGCCAACATCCAAGTTGGCTTCACACCTCCCCCAGGACAGAAGTCCCAACTTTTCTTCCATCCTTTGGATTGATCCATCTGAGCATTTTGGAAGATCGAAGGATGACAATGTGGTTGAAGCTCAGGTGTATGTTTTTTCAGATCTGGTGTGCAAGGGCTATGATGCATCATATAGGCCTTATCCACTGTTCCATCATTTATAAATACTTCTCCACCTGAGATAGTTATTGAAGCAAAGTTGGTATAATTATGAAACCATGAAAATGGAAGATAATTCTTTACTTCTGGAATAGTGACTTCTTGTAGATGACCATATCCATACAAAGGCAGATAAGTGCTTTACGGAAAGTTGAGATGATATTTCTTCAGATACTTTTCCAAATTCGGAAGAGTGCTATCTTTGACAGTATAATAATCATGGCCAATGATGTTCATCATATCATCTATCCGCTTGCTACCCAGTTCATCAATTAATCCGGGTCTATGAGCCATTAATTCTGTACAAGAGATGAATAAATTAATTCATAAATGGATTGATTTTCCACAAACATTGTGAAAGAAATCCAAAAAAATGGCTAAGGCATTAAGGCGCGCAAGTATGGAGATGTCGCGCAAGTGTTACATGTGTCGTTCAAGTTGTTGCCGCGCATGTATCACCGCGCAAGTCCTATTACCTTGAGAGTAGCGCGACAGAAAGGAAACAATGGAAAGTATAGACTTGAGCGGTGAAGATGGCTTGCACGGCGAGAGCTTGAGAAATTTGGGATCAGATGCTCTCCACGGCCAAAAGTTGTGTATTTATAGGCCAAGAAGCCTATCTGCGCACCGTACAGAGTGCGCTCAAAGCCTGCGCAACGCGAACATGCACGCCGCCCTCTGCACCCTGAAAACATGCACGCCACTATTTCTTTGGATGTATTCGATTTCCCCAGAGTCAAATCCTCATTTCTCTCCGGATCCAACTCTGAGGGGGGAATTTTGTTGACGCTCCTTCCGTCACAATATCTCAAGATTGGAAAAATGGAAGATCTGAGATTAAAATGGTTCAACCTTTGAAGAAAACATCAAAAAATAGATAAAGGGATGAACAAAAAGAACTTTCCCCATAGGGCGCGCAAGTGACTTGCGCGACCTAAATGATAACTACCCGGTAACTGCCCGGGGTCTTCTCCTACCTATAAATAGACCCTGTGGGCCCCCCATTCGAGAGGATTTTTTTCCAGAAACTCGTATTGAACCTCCAGACGCCCAAGTCTCTTTTCAAAGCTTCTGGAACACTTATAAGGTAATTTCATACTTAGAACGGAAGATCTAAAGAGAGGGAGGAAGGCCTAAGTGTTGAAACTCATCAACACTTGCGTGCCTGATTGGCCAGTCCTTAAGGGAAGTGACCACACTTGCGCGCCGCCTTACTCCTTCGATAGAACTTGCGCGTCCCTTTTCTGGAAGAACCTCAAGAGGATTCTAAAGGCTTTAATAAAGAGTCGCTCAAGTATTTCAATGCTGGTTGACCATCGCGCAAGTACACCATGTATCGCGCAGGAATACCTGCGCGACCAATACTTGCGCGCCGCCGCAGTACCTGCGCGCCTTCCAAGACTTGCGCGCCCCTTCCTTTTTGGGTGCCTTTCTTACCCATTTCACCCCTCTTACGCCATTACACCTTTACTTTTCAAGATTAAGTCTTCAAGACACTCTTCAAATCTATTTATGGCATGATTTATTGATTTGACTTCCTTATCAGAAAGGAATTCTGTGGAATATCTCTCAAAACCTAGTGATTTAAATATCTTTATGTCACTAAATATGGAGAGTTCATTCATTCAACCTCATCCTTTAAGATGAGAGAATCCATAATCTAGGTCTCCTTTTCAGGAATAATCCCCAGTCCTAAGTCCTCCAAACTTGGGCATCCTCCTCAGGAGTAAGCCCCAAATTCTTAATATTCCAAAATCTGGGCATCTTCCTCAAGAGTAAGCCCCAAACCTTAATCCATAACCTGAGACTCCTTTTTAGGAATAAGCCCCAGTCATAATCCCTTTACGTGGGCCTCCTTTTTAGGAATAAGTCCCAGTCATAATTTTGGGCTTCCTTTTCAGGTGTAAGCCCCAAGTCCCCTAACCTGGGCCTCCTTTTCAGGAATAAGTCCCAGTCATAAATTTTGGTCTTCCTTTTCAGGAATATGCCCCAAATCCATTAATTTATCTTTAACCAGTCCTAATTTACGTTTGATCTGGGATTCCTTCTCAGGAGTAAAACCCAGTTATCAATCCTCTACTAATTTGGGTTTCCTTTTCAGGAATAAGTCCCAAGTTAGACTATTCAAATCTCCATGAAGCACATATACCTTTATGGACCCTGTTCCTGGATTTTCTCCCTAAATTAAATCATAACCTTCATTTATCTGGTCAGTCATACATACATAAGCCCCAAACCATTTCTTATGATTACATATTTCATGGACCAATGGTCTATTTTATTACCAATACCTCTTGTTTCTAACACTGAGCATGACTCACGTGAGCTTAGAGAGTAAATGTAATTATGACATCCTTCTTTGAGCCATCAATCATAAACATTATACTCCCTTATTCGAACTACGTGGGTTCTGATTCCTTTTCCAAAATAAAGGATATGTAGGTAGCCCATCTACAGGTTTGATCCCAACTCTGAAATAATTCATGTCTTTCTGAATGACAATAAACTTCATGTTCCCCACTGAGTGGCTTTAAAACCATCCTGGTCATCATAATGACCAAGAGACTTTTATATAAGTGTTTTGAAGGATAACATTGACCAAGAATCTCTAAATAGATATAGATGATTATCTATTGATGAAGAACCTCAAATACATATTAAATATTACCTAAATTTCTTACATATTTAATCATTGATTGTCAAAACTGAAGGAAAGCTCATTTTATACTTGGTAATGTAATAAGGATTCACGAACATAACTTAAATCTATAAAGAGAGTCCCAGAATAGACAATAATTCCCCTCAAAAAGTTGTGATGAGTCCGACCTCCCATCATCTCGACCAATGCAAATTCCTAAGCCTCATCAGCCCACAAGCTAATGAGCGCCTACCTTTGGAACGTAGGTCCAAATGGATTTGGAATCATTGGATTTTTCCGGTTCTATGAACAAACCCGTTAGAAACCAATCGGAACGTTTGAATCTCCCATCCAGGAGGTCATCCCTGAATTCCGAGGGAAACAATCACTACAAGTAGAGAAGATTCAACATTCATTTCATCTAACCCACTGACAAACGAATAATAAAGAATCCCCCTTTATACCGGGATGAGAGAATTTTTATCATTTTAACTATGTACCCACCATTGATGTCATCGTGTGTGTAGTAATTTATTATGGTTATGAATTTTCCAAGAAGGTATCCATATATATTATAATTTTTCTCAATGTTGTAAATGTCATAATTGATAGATTAAGTGATGATACAAACAATGAAACTATCAATTATATTATTAGTGTAGCCATATTCACTACCTAACTATCACCCGACCATGGGGAATCTATCATAGGAATGAATAATATTCCCTAATAGGAAAAAAAATAGTTTCAATTTAGAATATCAATATTGAGTTTCTCAGGGTATGTAAATAATTTTTGTATGGTTTTTAGATTAAATAATTCATACCTCCTTCAATAAAACTTCTTTAACTCAAATATTTTCTCAACCCATAATGTTATAATCGATACACCTCTTCTAAAAAGGTACAAATCATCCATCACACTTGATCTTAATTTTGAGTGATTATAATGTGTTCCCACCATAAGGAACAGGTTTTTGAAACTCACAAAAGGTTAACTCAAATGGGGATATCCAAGAATGACTAGATCCCCTTATTTCCTAGATGGATTCTATTGAATACTAATATGCACCTATAAAACTAGAGTGGATACAATATCCTGGGTGGGTTGATTTAACTCATCCCCCCCAAATTTTGGGAACCCAATATTCTCTGTATTTTATTGAATGGGTGATGTAGAATTTTATCTCACCCATTTCTCTCTCTAATGTGGCCCAATCTAGGAACCCTAGAATTATTAGATGCTTTTACACTCATATACTTTATCAAAACCATGGAAGGCCTCACATATTCATTGTATAATTACATTTTAAATGGGTGTATATCAACATGAGAATAACTCCATATGAAAATCCTCTCACAATTAATCATTACATTGAGGAAATAAATAATATATCACCTATTCAATTAAAATAGTTACGAAATATGGGGCATCAAAGATTTCATTATAGGATTGATGGGTTTTAAATAGTTATAGGAAATAATGATTCCAAGAGAAAATTTTTGGGATATTGTAGTAGAGAACATATCAGATTTGTTGTCAACTAACCTCATTCCCTTGATGTATCATGGAGGGTTGGGGGGTTTCAAGCTAAAACACAATGTGTAGAGGATTATATGTGATGGACCTCAGAAGGATATCATTGAGTACCTCCAATATATACAATGTACAAAGGTAATGATGATTCCAATGTTGTATCCCTCAATCCGAAAAGGATGATTTGACATCACCTTGAAATTATAATTGATAAAATTTATTCCTTATATAATAGTTCTAGGGAACATCACCATTTCATTTGAAGACAACCTAATCATACTTCTAGAAATAAATAACCCAGATGATGTAGGAAAGGATGATCATCAAAAATTATACCCTAGCCTTCTTATGTTGGGACACATGATCCATGAATGATTTATCATAAAACATTTACTGTGAAAGATAATCTGTAATGGTGAAATTATATATCACATTTAATACATGTTCTATCCACTGTCCCTTATTAAGATGAAGAATGGTCTCTATAATTTTACGACTAAATTTTACAATGGTAACCTTCCTAGGAAGTGGTTCAATAATAATTGTCCCCCTAAATGGTTCAACTATAACAATCAAAACAAATGGTACAATGGGTGTCTTTCAACTGAGTAATATCTTCCACTGAAAATGGTCACCGATTCGACAGCATATCCATAAATATGAAATAAACCAGTTAAGAATACTTTACAACTATTTATAATGAGCTCACTATTGATGAATATAATGGAACAATTTTACAATATTTTGATCCCTAGTAGGATTTACTATCCTCTGCTCCAATCATTTGCGAGGAAGGGATCAGTGAAAACATTTATACCTCTACATAAGGAATTTTCAACCATATTAATTATTTTAAGTGAAAGGTTGATATATAATATTCTGAATGTCAAAAATCATTCCAATATCTGGTGTCCACATTTGGACTCCCATCATCCTCTGTTCGCCCTACTATTGATAAAGGAAAGCATGTCGATTTTTTTTTCCATTCAGTCCTTTGAAAATGACAGGGCTATCTTATTTAAATAAAATATCACTATTTTTTTGAAAATGAGGATCTCTACCATGAAATTTCGATGATTATTCATGTATATTTTCCCAATTATGTAATATCATGGTCCTTAAAAAGGGGTATCATTTCTATGAAGTTCCCCATATCTCATGGGTGATGGTGTTAAAAAAAAATTCCCTCTTACTAGCTAAATTCTGGACCACATTCCACTTCACCCAATCCACATGTATGGTGGAATTTATCATATATTCATGTCCCCCAAACCACATGGATACAAGAGTTCCCATATTTTCCACCCCTTTATCATGTTAATTCAATTTTAATATTTCACCTATGTAATTTCCAAAAACTATCCCGGATATTTAGTATTCCCTAATCTTGGGGAGACCTCATTAACATCTGAGGAATCCAATTCTTAAAAATATACACCTAAATATATTAAGATAAAGGTTGTTTTTCCTAGATTCTAGATTCATCCACATTTCCATACAAACAGGTGAACATCTAATAGAATGTGTATGAAGTTTTGACATCAATCCATTACTACCAGCCATAGAAAAGTGTATTCTTTACAATTTAAGAAAGTAACGAAGTATTTTACCCATTCTATGGAAAATGATTTTTTCATGATTTAATTGATTAAGATACAAAATGTAAAAAATTCTATGGAATACAAAAAATATTACAACTGCAATATATTTTGATGTTATACAATTAATAGGTGTTTTGCCTCTGTAGATTGGCTTTAATTACATATAGATGAAGGGGGTATTAGATTCAACCATACATGAATATCTACTTTAATTATTCCATATATTCAAGATGATCACACGAATCATGTAACAAAACTTCAGGTTTCCATCAACCCATAGTATAAAAAATACATATATTAATTTTAGTCTGATCATGTGGCAGTATACAACACATGTTCAATGGATACAAAATTACACATTCGATGATTAGGAAACCCAAGATGGTTGTCCAAAAATATCATCCATATTATTTACCTTAGCACTGAATTGTGGGACACAAAATTATATATTTCTTCATCTTAGAATACTATCTATATTGATAGATATACAAAATCATTGTATATCATGAGAATCCCAAGACATAGGAGACATGTATGTGAGTCCTTCTCACACAAATAGAATATCCTCCCTTCAGATGAGTTAGGATAAAATACCTATTCCAACACAATGATGTTATACTTGATGGAAAACATCATTTTCAATTGAGAAAACTACATGATACCATAGTCTTAGATGCAATACATTAAAATAACTGGCACATTTTTTAAGAGTGATACATTTCACCGAACAACCTCAATGTCATCACATCAATAATTTAAAATTTATATCACCCATTTTCCCCACATATGATATTAAAGTTCTTGGAAACCATCCCCACCAGAAAAGTTTAAGCTGCAAGGTATAATTCAATCCTACATAACCCTAAACTGCTCCTTCTAGCCTATTCATTTTATAATATTTTTTATCTACATGAAATCTCAATCCCCATAGAAATATTTATCCAACAACATAATTTTATCCTATTTAATTAAGGATCCCTTACATAGGATATAAGTATATTATTTTAGGGTAACTTTTCATTTTATGAACAGTACATCTCTTGATTCAAGTCAATATAAGAAATGCATTGATGCCTAGATTCTCTATCCAAGGCCTTGCTGGAATATTAAAAAAATACCTACTATGCTAGAGTCAAATAAATATAACGGACATTATTTTAATGTTATAAATGTTTATTAATCCCTATACATTGGGATATTTAGTAACACTTCAATGTAAATTTTTTGGTCAATCATATATTATCATAATTTTCAACCATGTCCCTTCAAGAGAGAAAAATATATCAAAGATTATTATTTTATTTAAAATTAAAAGTGTCGTAAGTCCTTGCCACATGCGCCTAAACTACATAGAAATAGTCCTAGTGATATGACATTATACTATAAAGAACTAATGTTTGAGTTTTGTGATGTAAAACTAAAACTAAAATCTCAATGACAATATAAAAATCATGTGTTTCACATTGAAAAAAAACCTTGGATAAAATTTTAATACAATTTGGTTTATTGTCTAATTCACTATTGTTTATGACATTGATCCTGACCCACATGGTATTAGAGGTTTGTGATGATTATTTCAATTAATATGATTATGCTTTTCTATCACTAGAGTTTGGGAAACGTTGGTCTATCTTACATGACTTTAAACTAATCAGTCTGGACAAATCCTTATTAAATAGTTATCCCATACATGAGAGCCTGATAAATTTAATATTATTTGGCAAATTGTCAAACATTTCCTAGAAAAATAATTCCCATATTCTATGGATATGACCTATATCTATGGAAGGAATAACTCATTAAAATAACTATATCCAGGCTTAATTCCCATAACTATGGTACATGAACCACTGTTTAGGTACACTACAATAGATCCATCCACCATCCACTTAATCAAAATATAAAAATTCCCCTCCCACGTCCTTGCCAAATCTGTATAGGATATTATGACATGGGGTCTCTTAATAATATAACATTTCTCAAAATAAGATTCTCATTCCCATATATATGATTCAAATCTGTGGCGGATAATTTATATATCCATGTAATACATGCCTCTTGATTCTTAATCCAACATGAAACTTTGTGATTCATGAATTTCATATCTTTGGCCTATCCTTAGAGTAAAAAATTCCTTCCTCCCTAAAAACAAATTAGATAAATTGGGGTAGTCACTTATAGAAAACATTAGTTGGCTTGATTTTCATTCCGATGAGATATATTGTGATGCACATATCCCCTATCCTAGGAGTAGATATAATATATGGGTATAAGAACTATGATTAGAAGTTGTGTTTTAAATATTATAGGATAATATATACCATTATTATGCTATCAATTAATTTTGGGGTTTTCCTCACCCTTTATGTAATAGTTTTTTCACCCACATGATCCATGCTATGAAACTATAATCCTCATTAAAATTGGGTCAAATAAATATGACCAAAAATTGAATCCCATTATGGTCTTAATTTCATGACCATAAACTAAAAATAATAGTTTTAACAAAAATATTTTTAGCTTCAAACCTATAATGTGTATCCTGATGGACATTGAAGTGTTTTATCAGTAATACATTCCATTTTATGGTTTTAGAATATGTTAAAAGATAAATAAATATACAAATCTCTTGGAAATCCCCATTAATACTTAAAAAGAGCTTGCATATGTGTGCTACAACCCTTGGTATAGAAAAATGTTAGAGAGAATATTCTTTTCCCTTCCCAAGTGATCTTAATCTGTTTCATAGGTACCATTTCATTCCTTGAAATATAATAGGATTACATTGAGTATACCACCAATTTACGTGACTATGTACTGATGAATATCCAGTTGTATCCCTTCACCGAAAGAATGTGTTGAATATATAATTGAATAACCTTTAGGGAATTAAAACCCTTCTTGAATATTTTGTTTATTCATAAACCAGCTTCTTTGTTTTGATGTATGATTTGTGACCAGCCAATTAAATAAGTTAAAATACCATTCTAAAAATTCCTTAACCTTGATTTTATCATTCATCATGGATCCATATTATATAGAATAGTTATAAAGAGGATATAATTAGTGTGTAAATGGCTGACCTACTACTAAAAAATTCAATTGGCTAAGTGTGATGTTAGTTTTTCCTAATTACTAATTTTTATTCTAATCTCATTTTACTATACATGAACCCCTTATGTTATCCCTAAAAAGAGTTTGGTAATGACAAGAATACTCTAAACACGTCCATTGATTGAGTATGGATTTATTTTTCTACCATTTCAAATGACTATTCTACTAATTCCATTCCCCATTTCCTATTAATTAAAATATTCATAGTTTATGAAATACACACCCCATATGTAACGTCCCGGACCCGGGTGCCACGCAATAGGTGCCCCGATCCTAGTTCACCACAAGACCTCAAGCACATTTCCCCAAATTCCAGAGGTTTCCGACTAGTAGTGAGGGCCCAGGTCTGATAGTGGGGAAACGATGCCCTCATTTGTCAATGTGTAGCGCAGTGGAATACAAAATAAAACATACAACGACAGCGGATGAAAAGAACTATACATAACTGGAATAAAACACTGCAATAGATATAACCAACCAGTAAATAATTAATGGTGCAACATGCCTCAAATTCTAAGAAAACAGCCAGAACATGTTACACAGCAGTACAATACAATATAGGGTACAACAAAGCAAAAAGAAACAATCAGAAGGATCCCGAGCCTGAACTCAGTCCCATGCTCCACTACTCCTCAGCGAAAATCATGTACCTATATGAGGACTCTTGCCCCTATCTACACCTGTAGATACGTAATTTGTTTGGGCCGAAAAACATGACCCAAAGAGGGTGTGAGAAATATATCTCTGTAGGCACACACCAAAGGTTCGTGCCCAACTGTGTGTAAGCATGCAACAACAATGTGCAAAATTAAATGCAATAACTAAGATGTACTCAAAAGTAACTTACTACAGTTATATTCCCATTTAAATATTCATTTAAGTCTTTTTATATAAGAAAACACCATACTACATTTCTAAGTAAACAGTCAGTGTCCTCAGACACGCAATCCTTTACCATCAGGTAATTAGAATCCAACCCGCAGGTAATTTCCCTGAGGCATAGCTGATTTTTTCCCTCAGGCGTAGGTAGTGTTTCCCTCAGGCATAGAGTCTATTGCCCTCAGGCACGGAAGAATTGCCCTCATGCCAAAATAACCACAGCCCTTAGGATAATAAATTTATTCCCTCAGACTACAGTAAAACATTGCACTCATGAACAAGTAACTGAGCCATGCCCAATATGAAAACAAGCAGTTAAATTACAATTCCTCTCAAGGAAAGTCTACAATTATTACTTTAAAGGCATACCCTCGGGTATCCTGGCCATATAGCTAAGCAGTGGAACGCACCCTCGGGGTGGTCCTGGATCCAAGAAATGATCCCAAATAGCATTTTAATATCACAATTTAATTACTTATTCTGTTCTTGATATTAAAAATATCTATGTCTTTAGCCACACGACACCCCAACATGGTTTCTTGATAAGAAAACGCATAAAATTCACAACAGTTGGAAAAATTAACACCAAGACACCTACCATATACGCCAAAGAGCGCTATACACGAACGTTGATTCCAGAAACGCCCAAGAACGACGTAGATCTAACGAAGAATAAAAACTAATTAACCTCAAATAACTCCCGTTAGGAGAATAATTGGTAAGAAACACACAATGAGAAGGGAGGGCTTACCCGCACGTTTCCAACGAGATTGTCTGAGGCGAAATCGGATTCCAGATGCTTGATCGGTGGATCTCCCAAGGATCGTCCTCCCTCTTCCGCTCCTCTAGTCCGGTTATGATCCTTCCCTATGAACAGGGGAGGCTATTGCCCATTTATGTGAGAAAAAATTGTACACGGAGTGTACTTCCAAATACACGGCGTGTACTTTGATTATTTAATTGTTCCCCTAGAAGCACCGCCAAACTGTTCTTCCGTCGACATGAGTACACGACACGTACTCTTGAGTACACGACATGTACTGTCGCCCAGCTGGAAGCTGCTCCACCGCCTTACTATTTTGGCCTTCTAACTGACTACACAGCGTGTACAGGACCACTACATGACATGTAGTCGGTTCCTACTCCATTCATCGCCGGCATGGCTACACGCCCTGTGTACTCATCCCACACGACCAAAAGTACACAGCGTGTGGGAAAGTATACAACATGTAGTTCAATCAAAAATTAGGATTTTCTCCATTTTCCATATTTCTCAAAAACACATAAGGAAAAGAGAAATGAAGAATCTTGTACCTCAAAAATAAGAACCGTGTTCTTACAAACTTCCCCCCTTATAGCAATTCGTCCCCGAATTTCCCTTCCAAGGGGGTGTGTAGATATAGATGTGAACAACTCCGGCCACTGAGCACGTACATTGATATCTCACTTCCATGTTTTGTCCTTCACTAAGCCATGCTGCCATAGTACTCGTACGAGAGAAATAACCGACATCGTAGAACCTTCATGCTCCTCTCAACGAAACCAATTAGATGCTTCTCAAAGGGCACATCTGCTTCCAGCTCAACCTCCGCAGGCTGAAAGACGTGAGACGGGCCTGAATGATAGCGACACAACTGAGAAACATGGAAGACATCGTGCATGGCTCGGTACCACCGTGGTAACTGAAACCGATAGGCAACCAGCCTGACTCTCTCTAGAATCTCAAATGGACCCACATACCTCGGTGAAACATTACCCTATCTCCTAACCCGTTTGTGTCCCAGCCTCGGAGAAACATGCAAGAAAACATGATCCCCAACCACAAACTCCAAAGTTCATCTAAAAAAATCAACATATAACTTCTGGTGTGACTTCGTAGTAGCCACTTGCTTCCGAATCATCTAGACCTCCTCAGAAGTCTCCTGCACAAGCTGTGGTCCCCGTAAAGCTGCCTCACCTACCTCTAACTAGCACAAGGGTGATCGGCATGGCCTACTATATAAAGCCTCATATGGTTCCATCTCAATAGTTTCCAGAAAACTAATTTTATAGGAAAACTCGACTAAGGGTATATTATTCTCCCAACAGACCCCAAAGTCTAGGACGCATGCACGCATCATGTCCTCTAGCACCTGTATCATACGCTCTGACTGGCCATCAGTCTAAGGGTGGTATATTGTTCTCAGAAGCACCTGTGTACCCATTTCCCTCTGAAACATCTACCAGAAACAAGACATAAAGTGGGAATCCCTATCTGAAATGATAGAACAAGGGAACCCATGAAGACATATGATCTCTCGGATATACAGCCTTCCGAGTTCGTCAACACCGAAGGTCTCCCTGATCGGAAAATAGTGAGATGCCTTCGTGAGTCTGTCCACAAAAACATACACGACATCATTTCTTCGAGGTGACCTCAGCAATCCCATCACAAAATACATCGCGACATCATCAAATTTCCACTCCGGAATGGGTAACAGATGTAACAGTCCAGCTAGTCTTTGATGCTCTGCCTTCACCTGCTGACAGGTGGAACACCTCGTAACCTAACCAGCTATATCCCTCTCCATATTCGGCCACCAGTACTGACATCTCAAGTCACAATACATCTTGGAAACCCCAGGATGAACTGCCCGAGCAAAATCTTGAAACTCCCACATTAGCTCCACACATATAACCCCTAGAAACCATACTCATCCATGGAAACGTAGGACCTCATCATCGCCTATCGTCCAACCAGGAAGAGGGTCCTCACTTGCCACCGAATCCCCTAGATCTAGGCCTTCTGAATCAGATAGCTGCCTCATCCTCACTCTGTCCAGGAGGGTAGATGTCACAGCTAAAGATGAAAGATATGTTTTCCCCTGAATCCATGAATGTCCAGATGCATCTCAGAGAAAAAGGCCATAAGCTCCCACTCACCACTGGCCTCTTGCACTGCCTGTATCTGAGTCTTCCTGCTTAGTGCATCCACTACTGCATTAACCTTTCCAGGTGTATATGAAATCTCAATATCGAAGGACTGTAGGTACTCAACCCACCTTCTCTGCCTCAAATTCAAGTGACGATGGGTAAAGATATACTTGAGGCTTTATTGGTCGGTGAAAACCACAAAATGCTCTCCCAAAAGATAATATCTCCAACGGAGCAATGCATGAACAACTGCAGCTAACTCGAGATCATGCGTCGGGTAATTCTGCTCATGTGGCCTCGACTGCCGAGACCCGTACGCAACAACTCGATCGCCCTGCATCAACACTGCTCCCAGCCCAATACCTGATGCATCACAGTAAACTGTATAGCTCTTCCCCTACTCAGGGAGTATCAGGATCGGTGCTGATGTTAGCCTTCCATTCAGGTCCTAAAAGATGCCTCACAAGCTTCGACCAAACGAACTTCACACCCTTCTTAGTTAGACCCGTCAACGGTGCTGCTAAGTGGGAGAAGTCTTGTATGAAGCGTCTATAGTAACAAGCCATCCCCAAGAAACTCCGTATCTCAAACACTTTATTAGGATGCTCCCAGGATACAACTACTCTCACCTTCTCTCGGTCTACTGCAACTCCTAACTCTGAGATGATATGACCCTGGAAGTGAATCTAGTTTATCCAAAAGTGGCACTTCAAGAGATTAGCATATAGTCGATGCTCTCTCATTGTACTCATTACGATCTCAATATGGGTGGCATGGTCATGTCGAGTGTGAGAGTACACCAAGATATCATCCACGAATACAACCACAAAAGAATCAAGATACGGATGGAAAACATGATTAATCAAAGCCATGAATACTGCGGGCGTGTTCATGAGTCCTAACAGCATAACCAAGTACTCATACAAACAATATCTGCTCCGAAAAGATGTTAGTGGTATATACGACGGTCTCACACGCAGCTGATGATATCCTAACCTCAGGTCAATATTCATGAACACTCGTGCTCCACAAATCTAATAAAAAATATCATCAATCCTTGGAAAGGGATATCAGTTCTTAACTGTCTACTGGTTCAGTTTCCAATAATACACACAAAGTCTGAGGGTTCCGTCCACCTTCTTCGCGAAATGAACCGGCGAACCCCATGGATAAGTATTGGGTCGGATAAATACCTTTTCCTGTAACTCCTCTAACTACCTCTTGAGCCCCTGAAATTCACGTGTAGCCATCCTATAAGGAGAAAATGGACACCGGTGCTGCCACTGGCACAATATCAATAAAGAATTCCACATCATGCTCTGGACGTAGAGCTAAGAAGTCGTCTGAGAAGACATCCCCGAAACAATCAAAAACTGAAGGGAAATACATCTAACAAGTCCCCTGATCATCTAGATACAAGCTCACAATCTGGGCTATGACTCCACCTCGACCATGATGCTCTGGTCCAGCTCGACTCGCCTGAACATCTCATTCACCCTTGTATAGAAAATTTCCTCCCTCTGGTGACGTGAAACACACCCTATGACGATAGTATCCTGAAAAGACTCGAAAGATAACCAACCTGTCCATTCCAATAATGACATCATAGCTCGTCATCTCTAAGACATAGAGGTCCCATAAAAAGTGACACCCTCCAACCTCAAGGGGGAACTCCTTACACTGATGCACAACAACCGTTCTAGTCCCAAACAGAGTGTCTAGCATCATGATATCAGAAGAAGTTGAAACATAGATCCCAAGGCCCTCTACAATGGGTGCAGATATGAAACTATGTGTAGAACCTGTGTCAAAAAGTACTGAAGATAAAACAGAAGCTCCTAGAATAGTACCTCTGACTGTAGAACATCTGGGATTCTTCTCCTGCAGGGTCTGTTTCACTACATATGTCTGCCCAGTGCCGTGGCCCTATGACACAACCTGGCTACCCAGAGTTGTCCTGCCCTGCTACCTCTGAGATCCTGGTGTCTGGCTACCACAACCATGACCACCATCTCTACTTGCACGCCCTGACGTATTCCAGTTCCCTGACTGGTAAGAATCCACTTGTCCTACTCCCGCATATGGAGTCTATATAGAACACCTCTCACTAGTCAATGGAGGAAACACCCTGAAGAAGCATTGTAGATGACCCATCTTGCAGCAAGCTCGACACTCCACTGGGTGTTGTGGACACTATAGTCTCTTGCTCCCCTATCTACCACACTGGTAGAACCTGACCGGGCTACCTGAAGAAGGCATCTAGCTGGTACTACCACCATGAGATAATCCCATCTGTCTAATTCTCTTGCAAGTAGAAATTGTACCAATAACAGGTGTTGAACCACACTGATCCACACCACTAGATTCCCACAGTTTCCTCTCTGTAATCAGCGCCTGGTTCATAATAGCATGTACTGAAGGTTACCTGAAAACATTCAACAGTGCTCAGATGTCATAACAAAGACCATCCTCAAAAATTCTGGCTCTCAACGTCTCATCACCCACCAGCACGGGTGAAAAATACGGAAGCTCGGTGAAATGAGTAGAATAGTCAATCACTGACATAGCGCCCTGCTGCAGATTCATGAACCCTCAAGCTCTATCTACCCTTAGCGTCTCTAGAAGGAAAAATTCATAGAAGACTGCCTTGAAATATTTCCACGCCATGTCCTTGTGATGCACTGACTGGGTGGTAACATCCCACCACCTCTTGGCGAAATCACGCAGCATGTAAGTCATGAGCTTGACCCTCTGCCCTAGAGGAGTCTCAAGATGCTCAAAAGTAGTCTGCATCGATCCTAGCCAAGACTCCGCAGCCTGTGGTCCTCCATCCCCTAACAATTTAGGCGGATTCTACTGCAGGAAGATACGTGTCAGCTCGGCCATAGATGTGGCAGCCGGTGGTGCTCCCTGAAAGATCTTCATGAACCGCATAAAGCCTTCACAGAACTGCGCCTCCACGCCTGTGTCTGGTATAACAGCTGGCGTCGCATCTAACTCTACTGGAGGATCCACTAGTATCCCATGGCCCACCATCTTTGGAGTATAATCATCGCTGCTCTCATGGGGAACAAAACGTGGACGTCGTGGCGGCATGACACTACAAGGTCAAAAGAACGCCTTAGATTCAAGATTTATCAAGACTGAATGCAAAGGAACCACAAGGTAAACAAGAGGAAGAATGCATTTTAAGATTCTAAAAACAAGACTACACGGCGTGTATACTGACTACACGGAGTGTACCTAACTTCTCTTCCCCTGCCCGGGTCCTTCCACACGGCTAAACAACATGACTCCCGTTGATCAAAACTACACGGCGTGTATAATATCTACACGGCATGTATGGTGTTATTTTCCAACTTCCCATGTCATTTGTGACATGGCTAACAACTTGGTTTGCAACTACACAGCGTGTTACACCCGCACACGGCATGTACACCACCTTGTTTCCGAACCACACGGGTAATTCCACACGGTCTATCCTCAGACAAGACTACACGGTGTGTCCCACAGGTACACGGTGTGTTCAAGGAGAGGTGACACCGACCCATGTTGTTAGATAGAAGGCCGAGTCCCCAGGTCACACTACACGACATGTATATCGAGTACACATTGTGTTTTACCCAAGCTCTTACCTTCCCTAGTTCTCCACCCACACGGTTTGTGACACGGGAAGAGACTACACGATGTGTACCCAAAAAGTTTATTTTTATTCCCAATCAGAAGAACATACATGGCGTGTGTGAGATACATCATTGCGTGTATACTGGGTTTCCAAATAGTATGCCTTAGAAACTTCTTCGGATCCCAAAAAATACCGAAACGAACACCTAATTGTAAAATTCCGACCCGTGGGGGTCCATACTCACCACGAATCAATGTTTGACATCTTATTTTTGTGATAACAAAATAAACAGTCAACGATCCACCAAATTCCAGTCAATGGGGGCCCATACTCCCCAATAACCAGAGTTTGGAATATATTCTATAAACAAGCTCACACAAGGAATACCCTATCACAAAGCATGTATTTTTATTAAGAAGCTATCACAATATCATGCTTCTCTAGAACAACAACTATCACAACAATATTCAATTTCTAATGCACCAACATGGCATGGAACTATTCATGGAATGTGATTTCTAGCATGTTCCTATATAATTCATGAGACGTCATACCCTCATCTCATCGGGTTGCAACTAAATAGATCCCATAGATAAAAGATAACAGCACAATCCCATGTGTGTCACCCAAAGGTGAAAACATATCATCTGTAAAATTTGCAAAAGCAGAAAAATTGTAAAACACGAGGTATAATGGATTTTCCGTGCACACGGGTTAGCTATGCTCGGGCATAGCTTATTACCAACTACCATTCGTCTTATCCCGGAATATGGCTCCAAATAGTATGTTAAAGAAAACAACTCCTCTGATACCACTTTGTAATGTCCCGGACCCGGGTTCCACGCAACGGGTGCCCCGAACCCGGTTCGCCAGAAGACCTCAAGCGCATTTCCCCAAACGCCAAAGGCTGCCGACTAGCATCAAGGGCCCAAGTCTGATTGTGGGGAAACTATACCCTCATTTGTCATTGTGTAGCGCAACGAAATACAAAATAAAACATACAACGACAGCGGAAGCAAATAACCATACATAACTGGTATAAACAACTACAGTAGATATAACCAACTAGTATATAAGTAATGGTGCAACATGCCTCAAATTATAAGAAAATATCCAGAACATGTTACACAGCAGTACAATACAATACAGGGTACAACAAACAAAAAATAAATAGCCGGCAGCATCGCGAGCCTGATCTCGGTCCAATGCTCCCCTACTCCTCTGCGACAATCATGTACCTATATAAGGCCTTTTGCCCCTATCTACACCTTTAGAGACGTAAACTATTTGGTCCGAAAAGCATGACCCAAACAAGGTGTGAGAAATATATCTCAGTAGGCACCCACCAAAGGCCCGTTCCTAACTGTGTGTAAGCATGCAACAATAATGTGCAAAAGTAAATGAAATAACAAAGCAGTACTCAAAAGTAGATAACTACAAATATATTTCCATTTAAATATTCATTTAAGCCTTTCCATATAAGAGAACACCATAGTGAATTTCTAAGTAAACAGTCAGTGTCCTCATACACGGAAACCTTTACCATCAGGTAATAAGAATCCAACCCGCAGGTAATTTCCCTCAGGCATTACAGAATTTTTCCCTCACGCATAGGTACTGTCGCCCTCAGGCATGGAAGAAGTTTCCTTCTGGCCGAAATAACTACTGCCCTCAGGCTAATACAGTCATTCCCTCAGGGTACAGTAAAACTCTGCCCTCAGGAACAATTAACCGGGCCATTCCCAACAAGCAAACAAGCAGTTCAATTAAAATTCCTCTCAAGTCAAGTCTAAAATTATTACTTTAATGGAATACCCTCAGGTATCCTGGACAAACAGCTAAACAGTGGAACGCACCCCCAGGGTGGTCCTAGATCCAAGCAACGATCCCTACCATCATTTTAATATAACAATTTAACTACCTATTCAGTTCTAGGTATTTAAAATAGCTATGGCCTCAGCCACATGACACCCCAACATGGGTTCGTGGCACAGAAATGAACAAAACACACAACATTTGGAAAAATTAACACCAATCAACCTACCTTATACGCCAACGAGCGCTATACACGACGTCGATTCTAGAATTTCCCATGAACAATGTAGATCTGACGAAGAAGGAAACCACTTAACCCGAAATAACTCCCATTTGGAGAATAATTGGTAAGCAAAACTCAAGGTGAATGTAGGGCTTACCCGCACGGTTCCAACGAGATCGTCTGAGGAAAAATCAGGGGAAGATACTGCCTATTTAAGAGATAAAAACAAAGTACAGGGCATGTACTTCCAAGTACCCGGCGTGTACTTTCATCTTTTAAGTATTCCTCTGATGGCACCGCCAAACTGTTAATCTGTCGACATGAGTACACGACATGTACACCTGAGTACACAGTGTGTACTATCACCCAGCTGGCGGCTGCTCTACTGCCTTACTTTTTTAGCCTACTGACTAACTACACGGAGTGTAGTCGGTTACTACAACCTTCATCAATGGCATGGCCACACGCCCCATGTACTCATCCCACACTGCCAAAAGTATACGGAATGTGGAAAAGTACAAGGCGTGTAGTTCCAAAAAAATTCGGATTTTTCCCCATTTTCTATATTTCTAAAATACACTTAAGGAAAAGAGAAAAGAAGAAGCCTTTACTTCAAAAATAAGAACCGGGTTCTTAAACCATAACACAACTATTCAATTGGATATAAATACCCTTGATGTAAAATTCATGTTTCATTCCATCATTCAAATTATTTTTATTACATTATATTCTTATTCCCTTTTCTATCTAAGAGTGCCTTTCCTATGGAGACTGTAAAGACTTATGTCAGGATTCTCTATTCCTAAAATCTTATTTGAAAAATGGTCCATGTTGGGTGACCATAAAATACATGGAATGATGGTTCAGGAATCATGATTATAAACCAAATTCTCCCATTGTCCAAAAAATCCATGAAATTAATCTTATTATATTAATCAATGAGATTCTATAGACAATAATTGGAATCTCCAGTCATGTTGGGTTTCCCCTCTCCCATTCTATATATATTGTATCACACTAATTTTTTTTTCAAAGCTATGTGATATTAAACAATTCAACTACTTTATTAAACTATTCAACCAAAAACATATACAACCAATTTGTATGATCAATATGACTATAAACCACATCCACAATTACTGAAAGTTCTATATGTATTTAACATTGTTCTCTCATTCACATAAAGTTTGTTTTTCTTATGTCCTTATAGAGGATTCCTTACTTTTTGGTCAAATCCATCAGACTCAAAACACCAGCTTCACTGGTCTTACATTCATGACCCTAAATATCCCATGGAAAGAGGCATCATACTCACTATGTTAAAAATCTATAAATGGTGTTCTATGAAAATTTAGAGTCTTTTATTTCTATGTATGAATCTTATATTGCTTAAGAAAAATCATGTTTTCAAAAAAGTAATGTGAGAAAACCTATTATTTGTGAAACCCAGAAAAAGAGGCCAAAGAAAAATTTTAGTTCCTACCCAGCAACAACTTCATTATTATTTTTGGAAAATGCTACAGTGAGATCAAACGATAGAAGATTTTATGGACCATAATTTCCTCCAAGAGAAAATCATATTGTATCTCTAGGTCCTTAGACTTAGTAATGAAATTATAGCACATCACATTTCGACATGACCATTTGGAGGACACCTAGTCTGGTTCATATGAATGAAAAATAAATGACACATGGCCTATCCAGCCTGACATGAAAATCAATCAAGTGGATTTCCCTATATATCCTAACATCTATTTATGATAATCCTATTTGGGTAACTACTACACATAAATATGGAGCCATATCATTGGTTTCGTATTGAAATGATAATGCATCCACTCTTATGTATAAACCATATCTATGTAAGAGCCCATATCATAGAGTTCTTATCTATTAAACTATACTAACAATACCACCCCTCTATGAAAGAACAGTGTCTACATAGGATCTCTTTATTAGAATGACATGTGGCATGATTCATACTATTAAAATATATATATTTAAATTCAGTTACCCAATCTTGGATCCATACTCAAATCCACTTTTTAATACACTATATTTTAAATCAAAGAATCTAGAAATTTTTTATTTAGTTTATATATTCCTTGAGTAGAGATTACTCATCTTGAAAATTCAAGTGGCTTGAGCCGATACTATCCTCTTGGTGAAACCCAATATCTCAGATTCACACTTTTTTGGAATGTATCATTCCACATGTGAGGCAACTCAAATTCCAACTACATAATTGATTATCATGTCAAAGTGAACAATATTTACCTTATAATCAAATTATTTCCATTCTAATGGAATCTGATTGCAGAGGGGTTTTGTATATTAAAAAAATTTATTCCACACACTTTTCCACATAAAACATGAAAAAATAATCACTTAGAAAGAACATGTTATGTCTGAGTAAAAATATGCATCCTTTCATTTAGAATAATACAATTTTATTTTCAAGTGTCATGATAATTCTAACAAATCATGGGATTGAGATTCGTCTTAATTGTTTCACAATATTTTGGCATGGTGGTGAGATTTTCCCTTTGAGAGTTGGACATGGATTTCAATAATGAATGATAAAAATGTTTCTATATGATAAAATATATTTTTGGGGTATTATGGGGACAATTTTAATTGAAAAAACATCCTTATTTGGTGTATACACCATGGCTAGAGATTTATTTCACATCATAAGATTTAATTTTATAGCATGAGAAGCACATAAAAACGTGGGTATCCAAAGTTAGGGTCATTGAATGTGTGTCATATTTTATAGCATAATTCAAGTTCTAACATAAGTTAGTCACCTAACTCAATTTCACATCTCATATAATTTGGTCACCCATCTTGCATATGCATGCCTATGTGCTAGTCTATAAATAAACCACCACATCTAAATTTTAGATAGACGGATATATTATTTTAGGATGAAAAAAGGTGAGAGAACTACTCTCTACACCTATTCAACTTTACTAATGTGAAACACCATAAAATTCCCTAACTATGGAAATTCCCCTTTTTTACCCATACTAAATCGAACCAATTTGTCCCACAATCACTAGGTTGAGGCCACATTCCTTTACATATCATTAGATGTACCTTTTCCTGGCCCACTATTTGGGTAAGGTACATGGGGGAGTCATCACTATGGAGAATACCTTCCCAAATCAGTCTTAGTTGAATAATATGGTTGTGAAGACACTTCATAGATTCACTATTTTTGGGTAGAAAACTATAATGGGTTATATAATTGGGTGATCCTTCTCCCAAGCTATGACACATGGATAAACTGTCTCCCAAGTAACCCATGTGGGAGACCCTTCTCCCAAGGAACTCCACTAGGGTGACCCTTCACTCAAGTACCATGTACAATGACTAAACACCTTCTATAAAAATAACCAATAGAAAATATCAGTTCCCTTAGGTCTCATAACTCAGAACCAATCCATTAAATATAGAAATAGTGTTTAAATTATACAATACGTTTCCCTCATGGGCCTTCTACAAAGTTGTAATACCCAACCACATACACCATCACCTCTTACATGGTGTAAGAAGAAAAATTATATAACTCCCTTCATAATAATTTATCTAATAGATGGATGGAAGTATTTTTTGGAACCCTCATACAAAGGGCAATACACTTATCTCTATCAATAGGAGAAACTTTACTGTAATTTCCACTCAAACACTTTTTCTAGAGATAATCCTCATGGTGTGGGACTCCTGTTAGGTTTAACTTCCATCAACATACCTTACATTCCTCCTCCTAAGTTATATTACATATCCCTATCCATAAGGTAATATTACTGGGTGTAAGACCCGACCAATAAAATCTACCTTATTTGTCATATTAAAAAACAATGTGAGGGGGTTATCAATCGTGAAAATAAATCCTCCAATGTATAAGACTATATCTATCCCTATATTACCATATTTATATGACCATGTCAGGTATATCTGGAAAACATTAATTATCAATCACCACACAATCATTATGAGTCGAGATACTTATCATGTCTTTTGAAAAATAACATAAACTAGAAATACTAATCATGGATACCATTATTCACCTCGTATAAATATTATCCTTTAGGTAATCCTAACAGGCCTCCTTAATTTTTTAATCCCTAAACATACAATCTCATCACGCTCTATTAAAAAAATACATGATGAAATAATTTGGGAGTCCTCATAGTTGTAACGCTTGAACATAAATTCAAACACCTTCTGACGAGATATCTCCTTCTAGTTTTATAAAATTTCCATAAGTTGAGATTTCTATTTATGGTTTCTCTAGAATACTAAAACATGTTGATATATCATCACATGGATTTACTTATATGAATTATGTTTAGATGCCTCATTTTGTGTTCGTCAGGGATCAGGTGTTGAAACCTAGATCTTCCCAAAATATCTATCCTAATTAGGAATACTTATAGGTATAGAACACTGAATTTTTATAATATACATCAATATGATACATTATAGTTGGTTCCCAAAGATTATCCTCATACAAGATTTAATTACTAAAACATAACCTCCCCTTATCCACCTACAAGGTAATGTGTCTCAGGGAAACTCATGCATAATCCCCAATTTATTTAACATTTTTTATCTTTCACAACAAATGATTCTTATCATTGTAGCATTAGAAGGATCTTGTTATTCCCTAAGGGAGAATAATAAACATAATATATTATTTTAGGGGAGGATCATTATTTATTTTGATATGCATGTGGTATTTCACAATGACTTCCACACATCACCTTCGGTGGTATATCGTTGTGTGTTTAAGATGTTTTTTTCATGAGTTGTAAATTATGGATATCTGGTATAAAGATGTCATTTATATTGTTTGTATCCCTATGTTTGGTCTTCTAGAAGTAAAAAAAGATATGCTTCATATTTATGGTGGGTGGCTTTAGATTCTTGAGGTTTCCTCGTAGGAGTTGGAGGATATATTGATCTATTTCTTTAATAATTTATGTTTAGATCAAGGTATATATGATTATATTTGGGTGATTAGAGAAGGTTTAATAATGTTGGCACACTTCTTAACCATAATGGAGTCAAACATAGTATATTATTTATCATGGTAGTATTTAAAGGAGGGTTTCATGATCTATAGGGTTCCAGAGATGATCAAATATGATTGTGATTTCGTTATTATATTCTGTATATGGATACGTATCCAGTATTCTCATGGATCATATATATTCACGAGTATGTGTTTTAATCGACAAATGGATGGTCTGGATGGGTTTCCTATACATACCATGAATGATATATTTCCTACATGTATATTGTATTTTGGAAGTTTATGGGTGATACACCTACCCTTGGTATTAATTAATTATAACAATAGTTCTCACTCCACCATTGGTATGAATTCTGTTAATGTGTTGTAAGGATATCCTTGTAGATATCTACTGTGTTTGATTGAGGTTATAAGGTTAGTGATTACCATAATAAAATTTATTTTGAGAACAATATATAAAGTGATGTTAATTCATGAGTAGAAGAAGGTGGTTTAAGATCAATTTTTTTTAAATCTGGTCACTGTAGAAGGCTTTTTGAGTTTGATCTTGGGAACCATGTCTTCATTGTAATACCATGAATTTTTATGAATTTATTTTTAAATTTTTTTATTAAAATTCGTTGATGAATTTAAGGGCACATAATACTCTGCTATTCTTATTTTATATGAAACATTTTTTTTATATTGTGCTTCATCCAATAGTAGCATAACATGTGTTACATGCAACACTTACTTTTAATAAAAACATGATATATTATTAACTAATTTAAGAAGTATCATTATAAATTAGCCATTAAACCCAAATATATAAATAGTAAAAACTAATTTCATAAATATTAAATAATATTATTTTACCTAAATAAATAATATTAACAAAAAACACATAATTCATTGTAATTCCCTTATATGTTTAAAAAATACTATTTCCCTCAAAAATGTTTTTATGTAATTTTGTGAACAACAATTGATGAAAAAATTTACATATTAATTTTATTAAATATATACCATTTTTGAAATCAACATGTCAAAATTATCATAGGGTAATTTTTTTTCTATTTTCTGAAAAGATCATTTTTGGACAAATATTGAAAAATTCTAAATATTAATTTAATATTTATTTTTATTTTAATTTAATTATAAATTTAAATTATATTATAAATTTAATTTAAATTATAATTTTCACGATTATACATATATGAATTCAATTTTGGTTATTTTAAACAACTTTATATTGAATTTTGATATAAAAACATTTTAAAAATTTGAACATTTCAATATTAAAAATCTACTTTCTCATCACGTCTATAATATTAATTATAAATTTATATTTAACAATTAATTGAATTTTTATTGAAAAAATAGATTCCCTATTTGGAATCATAATAATTTATAATTTCTAACTATTTAAACTTAATTTTTGTCCAAAATGAATAGAGAGTGCAGAAAAAATTAATTTCCCCGATTATTGTAAAAATGAGTTTACTAGTGGTTAAACTAGATTGATAATAGTGTGAATGACTGAAAATATTATTCAAATTTTATTTACTGAATTAATTTAATCATTGGAAACCATGTCTCTGAAATATTGAAATATATTTCCACATTCTTTTTAATATGACCCATAATGAAAAATACTAAAAAATACGTTTCATCATTTTAATAACTATAATGCTTTGGGATATGGAAAAAACATTGGTTCAATTATACTTATTTGCTTGAAATATAAACAACTATTTATTATAAAAATATTTTATCAATAATTTTTAGTCATGAAATAATTAATTTAAATAGTTAAGAAATTCCAACATATTAATTATTTAGTTAATAATTAATGAAAATAAATAATAACAAATATGTTTGAAGTGAAGTTATTTTTGTGAGTTATTAGCTTAAATTATTTTTTATATGAATATATCATGTTAAATAGTTGTTACCATATTATATTTTTTTATTCATTTTCATTATAATTTAAAATTCAAATGAAATTAATAATATAAAAATCGATATTATCATTATTTTATAATACCTGAAATTTTATTAATTGATATGAAATTAATAAAAATACTATATCCTAAAATTTTGTTTTTAAATTTTAATAAATATTAAATGTTATCCATTCAAGGACCAGTTTTTTTTATAATAGGATTATTGACCCCTAAATATTAAAAATTCTAATAGCATGGTTAATGTTAAAGCGGGGTTTTCACAAGTTACATTCACTTGTGTTAAAATTATTTTTCAACAAACATATTATTTATATTTTATAAATCATATATTATAAATATAATAAATTTTTAAAAATTATATAATAAGTCTCACATTATATTAAACTTAATGGATTAATTACCTATGTTACAATACTAGTTACCTTGGTAAAAAACCAAAATAGTAAAAATATGGACACATAGAAGTTAATGAATGAAAATTTTAAAAAAAATTATTTAATTTTCTAGAGGTTGTATTTCTAGGCCGTATAATCCTTTATAACCAATAATTATCATATTTGGATCCAGTTTATGTAATGTTGACCCCCCAATTTTGAAACCTTTTGAGTATTAACAAGAATGTCACCCCCCAACTATAAATGGGAACTCACTCTGCCCACTTTCTTACACCTATTAAGAGATTTTACGGAGAATTATATGCCAAAATAACTTCCCAACATCCATATCCTCATTCTAGAAGAATTATTTTGGATAGAAACCCTACCAAGTAAGGATTTAGTGCAAGACCAAGGAGGATACTCAAAATAAAAGGTAATGTTCATAAATGAGCATATTCATTTTATTTCTTCCTCCACCCTAGTAAATTCATATTTTACCATGATTATATAATAACATAAGTAAATTCTGTATATTGATATTTTTTCATTTCATGGGTAAAACATGAAACTACACACAATTACATCAAATGTGATAAATAAATCATCGTTTGTGTATACGGTGGACTACCATCTCGTGAAGTGGTGTAGTAAATCATTCCATCATCACCTTTAATGGTTGAGAATAATGATGAATTTATGGTTTATATATGATATGTTTTATATATATGAATCTTAAGATGTTATTATTCATATTTAATTATTATATCACACATACCTTCATGCTTTCCAATTGCGGGAATACTATAACGTCATTAGTTTGTACCACAGACTACAACATCATGAAGCAATGTCATTTTTTCACATTTTACATCAACTGTATTAGTGAGAGTTTTAATAAAAATATGTGATATATTTGATATAAAACTTCTAATGGATTGTTAATATATGTATAAACATTATTTAATTTTCTTTCATTTAATACAACAACAAATGGAAATAGCAATCAAGAATACATATGACTTATTATCTTCTTGGATGGTGTAAAACATTTATATCAAAAAATATTATAAACTAATATAAATATATATACATGAAATGTCACTAATAGTCCCTTGGGGCCCAGGCCATTACTACCCCAATTCCTCCTTCCCTAGGCCAGAGGCTGGCAACTCGCACCGAAAAGGATTATCCCTAAAACCGGGAAGGCATTGTCTTTATAACCTGTAAACTCACACAACCAAGCACACATCAAGATATGAGAACAAGGTAAACTATAAATTAAAAATAGTGTTTAAAGTATTTATAGGGTGGCCAGAATACAAGCCCTACTATAATGTAAAAGTAAAACTGGAATGTATAAGTAAAACTAAAGATAGCTCCTACGAACACCCGCCAAGGATCCTACCTGAAGGGTAGGTATAGCTCTCGAAAAGTTGCCTCTGCAGTACGCCTTGTCTAACTTCCACCTCCGATTAGCCTCCAGTCTAGGAACCCTCATCCACAAGCATCATTTTCTGTTATCTACATAAGAAAAAACAAGGTACGGGCACAACCCATTTAGTGGTGAGTATAACAATACTCAGTAGGGATCCCGAGACCCCCGAAGGTCTCTCAAAATACACAAAGGATAACCAACAAAGCATGGAAGCACTAGTCAAACCTACCTAGGTATATGCCCATACATATATCTTTGTTATCATGTATATCCATCTCATTCATGAGGAAACAAAAGGCCCAAAACATTAGCCGAAAGATAAACTGTTCTACGAAGGAATGAATACAACGATGGTAACACCACAAAGGTAAGTACACCAAAGGTAACGCCTCACAAAATAATACCACACAGGTATCACCACAAAGGCATGTACCACAAAATTAACTCTATATAGAAGAATAGAACAAAGGCTTCACCACACATATGTTTTCCTCAATGGTAATGACTCAGCTCACACAATGTATAACATTAGTATGGAATTATGGATGATTAGTTTTATTGTTTGATTGTCTTACTTCATCGAGAAGCATTACTATTGACCCTCACAGGATCAAAGATGATGCACACATGATCTAGAGATGACCCAAACATGATCGAGGATGACCCACACAAGATCTCGAGATGACCGACACATGATCTAAAGATTACCCACATAGGATCACTTTGCGCTAACTAACACCAGAACGTTGTGCGATAACCCACACAAGATCCGAAGATGACCCACATAGGATCTGAAGACTCTTGAAGTACAACCACAGGGTTTCTGCACTAATCAAGCTTGATTATAGGATCTTCCACTCCTCAATCCATCATTATTTACTTCAACTATAATGAATTACTACGAAGAAGTATCCCAAAGGTCTGCCACACCATATGGAACCTAACGCAACTGATGGTGCATCAATCGGAAACCCGGTCTCAAAGTTATTAACCTCTTAGTTCGGAGGGCCCTATTGGATTTGGGACAAATCCAACCCATCCATACTCCAAATTTTTTGAAAAATCATGTAGATTATACCAAAAGGATCAATTTGATCTAAGGATTCCGGCAATGCAGACAGTTAATCAATCGGACATCTGGTTCTCAAGATATGGCCAAAAAGGTGTATCTAGGTTCGGTTGGGTCCGCGTCCGGTCTGACCCCGTCAGACCAACCCGGCCCGACCCATCCTGGATGGTCTGGGCCATGGTGGACCCACCCCGTGCTAGGAGCAAACCGCTGGGCAGCACATGCTGCATCACGCGTCTTGGGTGGCCCCTTGGGGTGGGGTTCACCCTTACCGCCACCCTGGAGGGGAGGCACCCCCCACCAAGTTAGAAAAATGGTCCAATGGGACGTTCATCTAGGTGTGGTGCTGGGATGGCACGCGATACCTGATTGAGTCCCTCATGGAATAATGCGGCCGACTGAAATGGTCAGCACTCCTTCCAGCGGTGCGGCCACACGTCGTGGCACCACCGTAGCAGGCCAATTTCCAGCCGCCCTCAGACCTCCACCATTTCCAAACAGTCGTAGTCTCAGGCCTTGATGGCATGGACACCTACCACCACTTTTCCACGTGGGCAGCCTGATACTGACTACCACCATTCTCCACTGTGGCCGACGGGCTATGGCTTCCGGCTCAACCGACAATGTATATTCACGCCACCCTACCTCCACGGGGTCGACCGACATGACGTTCAGTGTTCTCCCACCACCGCGGTCGATGGGTCATAGCCTCTTTCACTACCAGTGGCATGGACATGCACCACCCGGATTCCACACAGTCGGGTGGGTTTCGGCCTCCACCTTCCTCTCCCGTAGCTAATGGGCCATAGTCTCCTTCGGTGGCGCAGTTGTTTCACCACTGTCATTGGAACCCATGATGAACACGATATTAAAGAATGATTACATAGGGATTTGGCCAGGTTCGTTTGGCATGTACGCTTCGTGTTATGTTGGTAATAGGTGGTTCAAGAGGATTGAATCAACGTGAAACCACAAAGACAATAATAAACAAACCCTACCTCATTCGATAGAAAAGGCGTGAGGAAGAATATGAAGATGATAAAGGGGACACTGACATCTGTTTCTCCCAAAACACGCTCCAAAGTCGGTTCCTCGTTCTTAGTTCGGAAGTCATTCTTCTTTATAGGATCTCCTTTGTTGAAGAATGTTTCTCCAAGATATCCCCAATTTCTACCTTTTCCAACATTTTCCCCAAACTCTAGAATGGTGAGGAGACACTTAATTATGTTTCATAAATTAAATCATTTGAGATTGATCATTAAACTGGGGATGAAACCCAAAGTCACCTCTCATTAAATGAGATGTTCAGGTTGCCCCCCCCCCCCCACAAAGAATTGAAATTGGAGGTTTTAAATAAAAATAAAAGTTAGTGTTTTATTTTTATTATTTATTTTAACTCTCCCATGAAATTCCGAATAACTAACTTCAACCCTGAACCAACTATGGTCAAGATGAAGGTATCCTTAAGAGAATATCAGCGTTGTGAGATAAACGGTGTCCTTAGATACCAATTCTGAGCAGCAGTTCAATAATTACAAAACAGTACACACGTGTTTACTAAACATACATAAAAATGATCTGAATATCATTTTGGGCACACAGGGCCTCAGAATCTCACACCATCAATTTTTCCGAACTCGTAGTATTTATTTATAATTAAAAAAAATGACATAGAAAATTTTAGGATATTATATTCTCCCTGCCTTAGGGAATTGTATCCTAGAAATCCATAATAAATCAAGGAAATAAAGTGAGGGGTACTGAGCACGAATCTGAGCCTCCTACTCCCATTTTCTCTCCTGGATGTTATTGTGCTGCCAACGTGCGCACACCAGAGATATAGATCATGCACGTAGGACTTTATCCTTTCGATCCTCAATATTTTTTGGAACCTCTGAAAACATCGCCACATCCTTGATGTCCAGCTCGCCCCAGTCAATGATGTGCGAGGGATCATGCACGTACCTTATCATCTGAGATACATGGAAAACATCATCCACTCGGTTCAACTGAAGGGGATGAGTTAAGTGTTATTCCACCTCTCCCACTCTATTGAGGAACTGAAAGGGTCCGATGAACCTCAGAGATAACTTGCCGCCCTAGACATATCTCCACAAACCTTGTTGAGATGAGACCCATAGAAAGACATGGTCACCATTCTCGAACTACAGAGGGCTCTATCTTTTATCAGTACAAGACTTTTTCCTTCATTGTACAGTCGCCATCCACTCCTGGATTATATGAACCTTCTTCGTGGTATCATGTACCCTCTCTAGTCTAATGAGTGCTGACTCCCCTTGGCCAGTCTAGCACATATGTGGTCTGCAAGGTCAACCAAAAAATGAAATTAATGGTGACATACTCTAAGTGGAGTCATAACTGTTATTTTATGCAAACTCCACCATGGGTAATTGATCCTCTCATCTACACCTAAAATCAAGGATGCATGAACCCAACATATCCTTGAGGGTCTGAATGGTCTGCTCTATCTGACCATCCTTCGGAGGATGGAAGGTGGTGCTCAACCGAATCTGTGGCCTGAACACCTCCTGCAACCCCTTCCATAGCTGGGTAGTAAAACTAGCATCACGATCGGAAATGATCATCGAGGGAACTTCATGAAGTTGTAAAAGCTTCTTCATGTAGAGGCATCCCTAGCCATCTACTGAATCCTACTCTCTAATAGGCAGGAAGAGGGATGACATGGTGAGTCAGTCAATGATCATCAAGATTGAATCATATCCCCAAGATGAGTGTGGAAGTCTTATCCCAATGACCATGTAAATTCCATCCCACATCCACTCTGGCAGCTATAGTGGCTGAACTATGCCCGCTGGAACCTGATTCTATCCATTCACTAGCCGAAAAGTGAGGCCCCGTGAGACAAACTCAACTACTAATTTCTTCATTCTCAGCCACTATTGCTGACTCTGAAGGTCCTGGTACATCTTGACCACTCCTAGATGTACCTTTATAGGGGACATATGAAACACCCTTAACACTTACTCCTATAGCACCACTGGTACCATAGTACATCCTATGATGTGGATGACGTGCTCCCCACATTTAGAAAATACATCATGTGTATGTCTAGTGGATATCTGAGCACATCGAGCCTCGCAGTCAGTGACTCCAAGCTATGCCTCCATAACATGCTGAAGGAGTGTGGGAGTGACTGTCAGAGACTGAAGATAAGCTACTCCATCTCGATCCACATTGGATATTTGCAAAGCGGATAAATTCTCCGTCACCTCACTCAACAACTATATACCAGATCTCCAGTTGAGTGTATCTGCTACAATGTTAACCTTTCCTGGAGTATAGACTATCTCGAAGTCATAGTCCTGGAAGAACTCAATCCAACACTACTATCTCAGGGTTAACTCCTTATAAAAGAAGATATTCCAGAGACTCATGGGATTATAGTAGACTATAAAATGTTCGTCCATCATGTAATGTCTCTAAATATTCATGGAGAAGAACACTGCTATAAACTCCAGTTCATGGGTAGCTTAGTTATTCTCATGCTATCTTAGATGTGGATAACCATAAGTGATCACTACCCGTTCCTGCATCAGTACACATCTGAGCTCAGTCCTTAATGCGTCGCATCAGACTACGTACCCAACACACTCCTCTGGTTTCCTCAAGAAGGGGGCACTCATCAGTCTATGCCTCAGATCTAGGAAACTCTGATAACATCTCTATGACAACATGAATATTTTTACATTCTTTTTCAATGCCGATAAGGGTACCACAACTATAGAAAAGTCAGGCACAATCCTCAGTCAGTAACCGTCCAAACCCATGAAACTCCTCAACTATGTCACACTACTGGGTGGCTCCCAAGAATGTACAACATCAATCTTAGCTGGATCCACCATAACTCCTGCCTCCGATATAACATGTCCCAAAAGTGGACATCTTGTATCTACAACTCTAAATTCGAGAGATTACCATAAATATAGTGCTCTTAGATTGTGTCCAGAACTATCTACAGATGATAGACTTCCTCCTCCTATATCGTTGAGTATATTAGGATGTCATCGATGAAGTTTACAACAAATTGATCGAGGTATGACATAAATAATATGATCATGAGTCCCATGAACACTGTTGGGGAGTTAGACATGCCTAATGGCTCAACCAAGAACACTTGGTGTCCATACCAACATCTGAAGGTCATCTCGTGTACATCCTCATCTCGTACCCTAAGCTGGGGATAGCCTTATATGTGGTCTATCTTAGAAAACCATCGTACTCCCTTTAGAGGATGAAATAGATCATCAATCCTTGGAAGTGAGTAGTTGTTCCTCATGGTCACTTGGATCCAGGGTAGATAGTCCACTCAGAGTCACAAACCCCCATCTGCATTCTTGGAGAACAAAATCAGGGCTACCCAAAGTAGAAACACTATGACTAATGAAAACCTTGCCCTACAAGTCCTCCAGCTGTACCCACAACTCTGGTAGCTCCGCAGGAGCCATGTGATATGTTTGTGTAGATATCTATTCCATCTTTAGGTACAAGTCAATATAAAATTACACCTCTCTATGAAAAGGTAGTCCCAAAACATCATCAAGGAAAACATCATCACACTGATCCACCACTACAGGATAGATTGGAATCTCAACATCAACTTCTCTAAGGGTAAGGCTAGCCAACTAATGTGTGAGTGGATGAACCCTATTCCGGGTAAGTCCATCTTGGGGTGTAAAGGTTTCCTTCTCACTGATGAAGGAAAACATGGTCCCGTCTGTGCAGACACACCGCACTATGATCCTAATACAGTCAATCATATCATGGATGTGGATAACCATTCCACACCCAAGATTACATTGTATGACCTCAACGCCATTACTAAAAAATCCCAGCCAAATCTCTCGCCTCCTAGAGTATGCTCACATTGCCAACACTAGTGTGTAATCATCAAATCTGCTTCCGTAATAGTCTCTAGTCATAAGGATTGAGTCAACGGCTCCACCGGTATCTTCGAGCTCCAAACGAGGGTCATGGAAATAAAATATTGACTAGAACCTATGTCTATAAGTACTATAGATAAGGTGGACTTGTCAAAAATAGTACCTCATATAATATTTGGATCATCGTGATCGTATGCCTCAGCTACCTGGAGATGAGCTCATCCCTGTCCACCTACTCCTTATGGTCGGGGTGGACAACCTAGAGGTGGTGGCGGTAGAACCTCGAATCGCTACCCACCACCTATTGTACGCCCATCTCCTCTGATACATTTTCCTCGTGCCTGTGGACCTACATGATAGAATCTTCTCTTCTTCCTTGGTGGTCCTTCGATCATATTCTTGTCATACTTGTCCTGAGACAAGTGACCCTTCCCACCGAACAAGTAACATTATCTGCTCCTTTCATGTCCTACTCTATCTTGAGAGCCCCGCACAACCGACCATGTATCATGTGGTCATCCACCTATTGGTCTAGTCCTCTTGGACCTCTACATCTTTTGTCTACTTCTAGTGGAAGATGAATCTACTATGTGATGTCTGATGGAGGGTCTCGCTGTCGGTGACTGCTCAGCAAGGAAGCTCTCCCCTAAGAGTTCTTTCTCAAACAAGCCTTCTTGCGTCGGGATGCTGAGAGAAATCATAGAAGCTCTAATCACTTGTCTAATCCCCTGGTCGAAGGTCCAGGAACTAAATAAAATGTATTTCACTATGTTAGTGGAGTAGCACGAGAAGTCAGTGAACCTCATTGAATACTAAGCCACGATCATGCTACCCTGATGCAAGTGTCGAAGATCCTATATATGCAGTGAGTGTAAGGCCGTTTAGACGAACTCTACCCTGAAAAGGCTCTAGAAATCCACCTAGATGAGAGTGTCCTTATTATCAACCTAGAGAATCAGGATCCACCATCTTCCCACTACTGCCTAAATAAGACATACCACTAGAATCACAATGAGATTAGCTGGTTTCCCTACTAGTCGAAAAACTCTAACCCCAACCTCCATCATGTCCTTAGCCGCCTATGGATCGGTCTCTCCCAGGAACCTTGGTGGACTCGAGCACCGAAACGTGTGCAACACACTCAAGTGTCAAGAACCATCTACTACTAGTGCCAGTGGCACCGGCTTACCAATGTGTAGTGGGGCAGCTGGTACACCACCTGATGGTATAACTGTCATAAAGGGGCCCTACACCGAAGCCCTATCGATCGATGGGCTGTCATCGCATAATCTACCTGGAACCCTGGCCGACTATCTGCGTAGAGGCATCCTAAATGAAATAGGTTCCCCATGGTCAATAATTTATACCTGGTGAGATGACTCAAATATATCACAAGGAAAACTCTTCAAAAACCAACACGCAATCAGTGTTTTCATGCACTTAGTCAGAAATCAGATGTCAGGGTCCTCCTGTATGGACACATCTTCCAACGCACCAACAACAGATTTCCCAAACTGAAAACCACACTCATCAAACATAACACTATTGTCACATAGTAATGACCAGATTCCATGTTCTTCGGTAGAACTGACTCCTCTGATACCAATTTTTCATGACCCTTCCCTTGGGGCATATTTCGTGACTACCCCAAACCCACCTTCCATAGGCTAGTGGATGGATATTAGAACCAAAAATGTTTATCCCTAAAACTGTGAAGGCATTGCCTTTATAACCTGTAAAGTCACACAACCAAGAATACTGATAGATACGATCACAAGTTAAACTTTATAGTAAAAAGAGTGTGTAAAATAAGTAATGGGGGGCTAGAATACAATCCCAACTAGAAAGTACAAGTAAAATTGGAATGTAAAATTAAAAATGAAGAAAGCTCCTATGAACACCTACCAAGGATCCTACCAGAAGGGTAGCTAAATCTCTTGAACAGTCATCTCTATGGTACGCCTCGTTTACTGTACACCTCAGATCAGCCTCCGGTCCTAATACCATCATCCTCAGTCAGCATTTTCCATCGTCTGCACAAGACACAACAAGGTGCGGGCGTAGCCCATGCATGGGTGGGTATAACAATACTCAGTAGGGACCCCAAGACCCCTGAAGGTCTCTCAAAATCCAAAAAGCATAAACCACAAAGCATGGAGAGAATAGTCAACCCTACATAGGTATATTCCCATACATATAACTATGTTGTCAAATATACCCATCTCATTCATGAGGAAACACATGGCCCAAAACCTCAGCCAAATGCGCAACTGTTCCACGAAGGTAACACCACAAAGGTATGTACCATAATGGTAATGCCACACGTAAGAATACCACACAGGTATCACCATAATGGTAAGTACCACAAAGGAAACTCCACACATAAGAATACCACTAAGGCTTCACCTCCAAGAAGTGTACCAAATAGATAAAGACTCAGTACACAATAGGTATAACTTATGTAGAGAATTTTAGATTATTATCTATATTGCTATATCATCTTACTTCGTCGAGAAGCTTTGTTGTTGACCTACACATGATAGAATATCACCCACAAAGGATCTAGAGACGACCCACACAGGATCAAAGATGACCCACACAGGATTTAGAGATGACCCACAAATGATCTGGTGATGACCCACACATGATTTGGAGATGACTCACACAGGATCGGTATGTGCTGATCCACACAGGATCGCTGAGTGATGACCCACAAAGGATTCTAATTTGACCCACATAGGATCTGAAGACTCCTCAAGTACATCCACATGGTTCCCACACAAATCTTGCATGATTCCCGGAGGTTCCACTCCTCAATTCATCAGTTGATACTTCACCTGCCATGAAGTCCAACGAAGAAGTATCCCAAAGGTTAGCCAAGTTATATGAAACCCAATGCAATAGGCGGAGCGTCAATCGGATGCCCAGTCTGTAAGTTATTAACATTTTAGTTTTGAGGGCCCAGTTCGATTCGGGTTCGATCAAACCCGACTATAGACCAACTTTATCCAAAACTCATGTTGAGTATAAAAAAATGACCATCTCGATATAAGGAATTTGGCTCCACACATAGTTCGTCATTCGGATGCATGATTCTCCCGATATGGCCCAAAAGTGGTATATGGGTCCTGATGGTCCAGGGTCTGGGCAGACCCGGTTGGATCAACCAGACCCGACCCGACCTGCATGAGCTGGGCCGCGGCGGGCCCAGCCTACTGGCCTTAGGTCTGGCCTGACCTGCGAAGGGGTGGCCTGACCGACTGGGTGAGGCCCATCGGCGTGGCCCGCGGTGCTGCCTGTAGCTGGGGTGGACCCGTGTGGTGGGGTCCGCCCCAGCCACCACCTTGAATGGGAGGCACCCCCCAGTCACCTGAATGGTCCAAAAGACCATTCGGCTGGGTGTGGTACCAAGTTAGCATGAAATACACTTTGGGGTCTTGTTTGGCCTGATGTGGCTGGCTGAAACGGTCGGCCATACTTCCAATGGTACAGTCGCACCCCACTGCTCCCCCTCGGTTGGGTAGTTTCCAACTGCCCTCCGACATCCTCCATATACATGTGGTCATGGTCTCCAGCTCTGGTGGTGTGGACGCACACTGCCTCTTTACCAAGCGGCCGGCTGGATGTCGGCCGCCACCCAAATCCACCTTGGTCGACGGGCCGCGACCTCCTGCTCAATCGGCGGTGCGGACGCACGCCTCCTTACATCCATGTAGCTGACCGCCATGTCGGTTGTTGTTCTCCCACTACCATGGCTGACGAGTCGCGACCTCCTTCACTACCGGTGGGGCGGATGTGCGCCGCCCTGGTTCCACATGTTCGACTGGGTTCCAACCACCACCTTCTTTTACAGCGACTGATGGGTCATAGTCTCCTTCGGCGGTGCGGTTGTGCCACTGCCGTCATCATGGCCCGTGAATAACTCAATAATAAAGAAGGATTGTGGAGGGATATAGCCGTGTATGTTTGGCCCGAACCCTCCATGTTATGTTGGTAGTAGTTGGTTCCAGAAAATTGAATCAATGTGAAACCACGAAGACAATAATAAGGAAACCATCCCTCATTTGTTGGATACAGTGTGAGGAAAGAGATGAAGTCGATGATGGGGACGCCTGCATCCATCGCTCCCACAACACACTCCAAAGACGGTTCTTCAATCTTGGTTTGGAAGTCATTCTTCGTTGGAGGATCTACTTTGTTAGAGAATGCTTCTCCAAGATCTCCCCATGTTCTCCCTTTGCCAACGGGTTCTCTAAACTCATGAAAGGTAAGGATCCACTTAAATATGTTATGTAAATTAAATCAATTATGCTGGATTGTTAAATTAGGGAAGAAACCAATAGTCACATCTAATTAAAAGATTAATTCGGGTGGTCCCCTCCACCAAAAATTCAAATTGAAGGTTTCAAGTAAAAATAAAAGTTATTGTTTTATTTTCATTATTTTTCTTTCAACTCTCACAAAAAACCTCAAATAATACCTTCCACACTCTACCAAGTATGGTGGAAGTGAAGGTCTCCTTAAGAAAATATCATCACTGCGAGATCAATAGTGTCCTCCGATTTCAATTCCGAGAACCACTTCAAAAGTTACATATTTACACTTTCGCGTTTACTGAATATATCAAAAAAATGTTCATAAATTCATTCAGGGCACACCAGGCCTCGGAATCTCGCGCTGTCAATTTTCATGAATTTTTAATATTCCCATATAATTAAAAACAATTACACAAAAAATTCAGGGTCTTTAAATAAATTATATGATCTTTAAATAATTTTATAAATTTAATATATGATTAAACCAGGATTTAATTGAGAGCACCATAAATAACAAGTAAAAATTATAAAAAAAAACAGAGCGCTTGTTTCCCTAAATGTAACATTAAACTATAATATTTTATAAAAATATAATAAAAGGTCATAAGATAATAATATGTGGTATAAAATATAAGAATATGATTCTATATTATATGTATAATAGGCATATATTTATTATACATGAGTTTTTAATGAGTATGATGACATTTAAAACTTGAAGAAAAGAATTTATGTCTCACTTTTATTTTTTATTAAGACACGTTTCATGTTCACAACATGTTAATTTTATATTGTTTACGTACTGAACAAGTATGTGTATTATGGTGTTTCTTTTTTATATTATTGTTTTTACATATATTATTGAGCATCTCTAATTCACTGGGATCACAGTTCAAGAGCTAGCAAAGCGGTAAGGGATTTTTAGCTCATTTTTTGATCTCTATGACGTACGATATGTTATGAACCTATATTATTTAAAAAGGTGTAAATAAATACCATTTGAAAAGTAATATAATTAATTATATCATTATTATGATATTTTATGTTTCATTATAGGTAATTTATTCAGGGGGGTCAGGATTCGATGTTTCCAAAGTGGTAAACGTTCAATGTTACAACCTCATTATTTATATGGGTTTTTAAGATTAAGTCTCTAATTTTAAATTCTCATGATCTACCTCCCATTAGTTATCCTGAATTTTATTCTCATAAATTTATTAAATATATATCTAGAAGTAATGGAACAATATTTCCACATGTTTGTACTTAAATAATTAAGATATTGATTTTATGAAAAATAGAATTTATTTCTCTTGTCAGCCAGAATTTTGTTATTTTATTTTGAGGTTTTCTTAAAAAAAATTCAAAATCGATTTATTACTACCTTATGACTTTTATAGAAAAATTTATCCACTTTTTATTTTTTTAATTTTTTTAAAGAATATTCATGTCTATTTTCAGATAATACATATTTGGATATAACTATAAATGTTACAAGAATATTCGTTTTAATAAATATAACATGTTCAAAATTTAACAATGACATAACCAATAATATCATAGAATATTTTTTCATATTTGATTCAATTTTATATTCAATAAAATATTTTTCCATAAAAAAATATTTTTTAATTTTTTTTTCATATATGGAATAGTTATTTTCCCCAAGAAATGTTTTAAACAATTTTATAAAATTATCTTCCACCTAAGATGAAATATATTGGTGTAAAATATTCTTTAATGGGGATACCATACAAGAATATCATTCATAATATTTCTCAAATGGTATGTGTTTTTGTTGAAGGATGCTTATGAAACCAATTTATCTTCTATGGGTTATACCATGATAATAATCTTATGAATATTTCTTCATTTCACAGGTTACATTATGTGGAAATGATTATGAAACCAAACCCTTTTCTATTGGATATGGTATGATGGAATGATTATGATAACAATTTAATTTCATGGGTAATAATATAAAATTTTTATTAGCTTTTCAGAGACATATGTAGGATATCATTATTTGATGAGAGAGACCTATATATCACCCCAATACATTGTGTATATATTTATATCTCCGAAGATAAAAATTTGAAATAAGTCATAGTGATTGATACACTATGGGAAATAGGTGTATCATAATCCACTATTAGAAACAAGTGTGTCCTAATCTACTATGTGAAATAGGTGTGTCCAGATCCAATATAAGAAATAGGTGCATCCTGATCCAATATTTTTATGTCCTTAGTAGTTAACCATGACACATGAAATATTTATTTCCTATATTTGTTATGGTTACACACGTATATGACATAAGAGTATGGTTCATGATTGATTAATGGTGATTTATCACCCTTATAGTCCGAGTTTTTAAAAATTCCATTGTTTTATGCCTGAAATAATGTTTATGATCTATGAATAGTTTGGTAAAAACATCATAAGTTATTTTTATGATCACATACCCATATGGTAATTTCATGATTTCATCGAATCATAGATTAATATCTTTTATGTTCACCATTACTAATAATATAAGATCTTTTTTTCTTACGTCTCATTTCCTTAGGTTATAATGAATGGTTTTATTTAGGGTATTTATATGAAGAGTTATAAATGGGAAGATCTTTTTGGGAAATATAGGTGATATTTCATCAAATTAGAATATTGTGTACCATATTTTCAAAGGAACTAAACTATTACGGTCGTCATACGTATGTTTGCATAATGTAATGAATATTCATCTAAAAATATGTTATATGAATATTTGAGAATCCTAGGTATATGTAGTTTGTATCATAGGAAAGGATTAATTATCATTTATAAACTTTGATTAGATAACATTGGTGAGAAGCCTAGTTATGTATATAAATATAGATCTAGGGATTTATCTAAGGATATCTGTAAGGATAAGTACAAGTATAGGAAAATTTCTATGAATGTTTTTAGATTATACAGAGAGTGGTTTTCATGAAATTACATATATGTATGAAAATTATAGGTTTATGTGGCTATTGAACTGATGTACCTATGGGTAAAACCCATAAAAACACCATATTGAGATATACTAGATCGAGAACAAGTGCATAACAGTGAACCATAGTTCACAACTTTTCTTACACTCTCTGGGATATGATTTAGATGTTCACAAACTATTTGTGAGTAGAATAAAGGATATAAATAGAGGGTGATTATGAATAATCTATGATAAATTAATTGTGCCATATATTAAATAATATAGTGCCATGAACTTGACATCCTATAATTGACTTTTCATGATTATGTGGTTCCCCACTATGATTACTTTCGATCACACTATGTTTTTGGGTTTAATTAAATGGATAATCACGAATGATCCAAGATAATGCTGAATGTAATGGAAAATTTAGTGATTTTCCTCTATAGAAACCAATTGATTTGGGATATGGAATGAATTTTTTCGATATTCTAAAACAAATTTCAGATGTTAGGAATCATATTGATCTTACAAAAAATAAAATGAGGTAATAATGCTTTTCAAATTCCTTAATGAGGAAATTTCCTCCAACATTTTGTGGTTTTAATGATCTACTAGTTAATAAAAAATGCATCAGTACCACGAAAAGAATATTTGACATTTTTCATTGTTTATAGCATTACAAAGTCCCAATACAGATTTATCATTTGTAAGGTGATGCATATTAGTGTAGTAATATTTTCAAGAATATAGGGGATCAAAATAAAATTGATTCATTGGAATGGGAAGAGTTTATTGGGTTATTTTTCAGTAAGTACTCCCTTAGTATTCTATTTACAAATATATAGAAGGAATTTATTTAGAATAAGGAAATGTAATATGATCTTTGTTTGTACCTACGAATATATTTTTTCAAGGATTCTAAAGAACAAATCGGTATAAATCATCACCCCCAATATAAAAATTGACCAATCCATTGGTAGTCTTTAACAATGTATTTTAACATACTTGGATATAAGAGACATAACTGGATATGAAGAATTCATTCGATTTAAAATGAATTTTCAAAAGAAAATTGGATATTACCACCATTCCTTTGGTCGTGAAAAGGGACAGATGATATATTTTTATGAAAATTAAATAGAGGAATGAAATACCAAGTATCCATATGCTATAAATGTGGGATGAATCATCATAATAATTTCATTAATGGGATTGGGAGGTTCTTTAAATGTGGAATGTTAGGTAAAAAAGTTCATGAATTTTGAAAAAATATTAATTGCCCAGTTAATTCAACGGAGGAGAAGAGGATGTAAACTAATGCACCACCCACACTCTAGTGATTAAAGTGAAAGGATTTTAGTAATTAAGAAAATAAATTTCACAATCCAAGTGTTAATATGGATGATAAGACATAAGAACATATACATTAAATAGACAAAGGGAAATCTAATATATTCAAAATAGATGAACTGAATCATGACAATTAGTACAAATTTATCCTACGGGGTTAGGAATTTCTTGTTTGATTTTTCTAAACTTTCCCTATGAAAATATTATAGTCTATTATTTAGTGAAATTTCATTTTATTATCACCCTCTTCATGGATTATAGAAAAAAATCACATTTAATATTCTATTAGGTCATGGATGAACCCAATATATAAATAAAAATGTTTTTGTATAGTATAAGAGTTTATTTAATGAATAAATTGAGAATTATATCAGTGAAGCATATGTGACTCAAGGTAAGAATAAATTAAGAGTTATGGATACCATAAAGGGTTTATGAGTTTAAGACTAACTTTAACATTAGTGCTTTTTGACAAAAAAAATTATGTTTTAGGTGATTGAAATTTATTAATATTTAGGATATATTATGAGAGATTAATGGTATTTAAACCATTTCAAACTATATGTAGTGAAAAAATTATTTAGGGATGAATGGATTTAGAAATTATGAAAATATGATTAATGGATAATATAATATAAATTCCAAAATATTTAAATAGTTTTTGAGATCAATGCCTTCCATAAAAATGAGTTCTCCTACAATGATACCTTTCAATTAAGCATTTTGGTTTCTATTTATGAAGCCCTTTATGGAATTAAGTATGGAAATACAATATACTGAAATGGAATTTCATAAATAAATCAATTGGGGTATGGGAAATTTGATGATATGGAATAGAATATTAGATCACATATAAAAATAGCGAGGAAAGAAAATATTTGACTCAAATTATATAAAAATAATAATATCCACAATATAGATTTTGGTGTTGGTGAGAAGGTCTTTCTATGATTTTTTTAATAGAAAAAATATGGAAAAACTAAGACCTAATCATATCTACGCCTTTACAATACTTTTTCATATTAGTACAATAACTTATAATTTTCATTGAACCTATAACAGGTCCACAATGTGTTCCTTGTATCACCCAAGAGGAATTACATACCCGATCCATCACATTTATTGAACTCAGAGGACATACCGATAGAGAATTATTGTTTTCATACATGGAATAACCAGTAGAGATTCTATAAAAATAGATAATGTTCTATGAAATATGTTCAATCACCTGGACAATGTTGTTTTTGTAAAACCACTAGTTTGAGGACGCTACATGGGAACTTAAGGATATTAATATGTATAAGTATCCAAAAATTTTATATCAAAGTGATGAATTTTGAAGGGGAAATTCAATATAAGGTTGGTAAAATATAACAACTGGAATATTATGAATTTATTTTTAGATTAAATTAATCTTTTCTATGACTTTAGTTACATTAATGACTAATTGTTTCATTAATTATATTCAACATTAAAATTTTTTCCACTGCACACAACACTGGCTTCGCTTTCATTACACGCAACACTATATTTAAACAAAATTAGGATATATTATTAATCAATTTAAAAATGATATTTATAACCTAGTTATTAAAAATACTAATATGAATATTTATAACTACTTAATTAATATAAAGTGTAATGGTAATATATAAAGAATACATATTAATATAAATACCTAATTTTTGGTAATGTATTTATATATTTCAAAAAAATTATTTTTTCAAAAAATGTCTTTTTGAAAATCTTTAAACAATAAATTATGAAAACTGTAGAAATTAAAATTGAATAAAAAAAATTAATTTTTGAAATCATAACTCCAAAATTAGATTAGGTTTACTTTTTTGTATTTTTATAAAAAGTTCCATTTTTAGATGAATAATGAAAATTGCAGAATTTTAATTGAAAAATTATATTACATTTAATTTATTTATAATGATAAATTATATTTTAAATTTCTTTTTATGTGTAGTTAGCTTAATTATACATATATTAATCCAATTCAGGTCATTTATATCAAATTAATATTAAATTTATATAAAAAATATTTTAAACATTTGAAAATTTTCACCTAAAAAACATTCTTTGTCATCATGTCCTGTTGATTAATTTTAAATTATTTTCCCCAAAAATATGAATTTAATTTTGAAAATTTTATTCCCTGTGTTGAATCAAAATTGCTTATAATATATACTATGGAAAAGAAAATTTTTACCAAATTGAATAGTGAATGTTGTAAAAATTAATTACCCTATTTAATGTAAAAATGAATTCACTAGGGGTTAAAGTAGAATGATAAGAGTGATAATGACATAATTTGTTAAAATAATTTTTTTGATTGATTTTTTATCATAATATTGAAATTAAAATAAAAATTGAAATTTTTTCCTCCTTCCTTTTAATATGACTAATATACTATTTTATGTAATGAAAGAGACAAAAATATAACGTTATTTCCTTTAATATATGTAATGATTTGGGATAAGGAAAAAATTGGTTCAGTTATACATATTATTTTAAAATTTAGATAATCTTTTTATAATTATTATTTATATTTATATTTTTGAGATTAAATAATTACATAAAATGTTTATGAAATACCCAAATAGTAATTATTTAGTTAACAATGAAATAAAATAAATGACACAAAAAATATTAAAAGTCAAGTAAGTTGAATGAATTATTGTCTAAAATTATTATTTTTGATGAATATATCATGTTACACATGATTGAACTTAATATTTTACAATTCCATCATTGCTGCAATATTTTTAATTTGAAATTAAATTAATATTGTCAAAATTTACATTAATGTAATTTTGTGATAACTGATATGTTATTAAATGATTTAAAATTAAAAAAGAAGTAATATATTATTCCAAGTAAATATTAAAGATAATAAATATTATCTTTTTTCCATTAACAGACCAATTTTTATTTTATAATTACTATATTGATGCCTAAATAGTAAAAGCTTGTTCAACATGGTTAAGGTTAAAGCATCATTTTTCCATTTTAAATGCACTTGTGTTAATGTTAATTTCTAACAAACATAGGATTTATATTTTTTAAATTAGATATCATATTTATAATCAGTGTTTCTAATATTTTTAATTATTCTCACATTAATTTATTCTTCATGGAAAATTACCTATTCTAGATAACTAGTTACCATAGTTAAAAAACCAAAATTGAAAAAATAGGGATACATAGAATTTATGGAATGAAATATTGAAAATAAGTTTTTAATTATGTGGTGGAGGTGTATCTAAAGAATATATTCCATAAAGCCCATTAGTTATTGTATGTGGATCCTCTTGAGTAATGATTGACCTCCATATAGTTAATACTTTTGAATATTTACAAGACTATCACTCCTAAACTATAATGGGGCACTCGGTCTCCCCACTTCTTTATATATCTCAATCTATTTGTATCAACTGAGATATAAAAAAATAAATTACCAGATATATATGATATATATGATTTTTTATGCTTCAAGAATTATTATATCATACATGCCTTCATTTTTTCCATTGTGTGGGAATATGATAACATCGTTCATGGATACGGTAAACTACTACCTCTTGATAGACGGTGATTTGTTTACAATTTTCGTGGAACATATTAAGACTGGGTTTAATAAAACAAATTCTTTATAAATTAAAAATGATACTATAATGATAATATATATATATATATATCATTATCTATTATTTCCTTCAATACTATAAGATAATGGAAAGTAGATTCATTTATATGTATAGTCTACTATCTTCAAGAATGTGAATATCATTTCACATCAGTAAATATTATGGAGTACTATAAATACATATATATGAAATATATATGATATTTACATCATGGAATAATTTTTTGAAATGATTAATCAAGAAGATCAAATATAAAAAGTCAAAACATATATGAAAAAAGCAATTAATACCCAAAAAAATAACTTTTACATTGAACAAATGATAAACATGTAATAAAAGGTCATATGAAAATAATATATGTTTTGATATATATATATATATATGAATATGGTTCTTTAATATTTTTATAATAAATTTGTATTTATTATATTGGAGGTTTCAATGAGTATGATGAAAGTTAACACTTAAGGTAAGAAATTTTCATCTCACCTTTATTTTTCTATGAGACATATTCCATGTTCACTGTATATTTTTTTATGTGATGTATATACATCCAATGAATTTTTATAATTATTTTTATAATTAAAATTATTTCAATTTACACATAAATTTGATGATATATCATTCATGTTGTTTTTCATTCAAAAGTTAACAAACTTGTAAGGGGTTTTTATCTGAATTTACCTTATTTGAGACGTACATTATGAAATAAACCTATATAATATCATGATGTGAACTTATAAAACATTTGAAATGTAATATCAAGATTTTATTCACCCTAATGATATTATAAGATTCATTTTATATTTTTCCTTATTCATTATTCAGATAAAATGTTACCAAAGTGGTAATGATTTTCGGTGACAATCTTATGATTTATTGGCATTGTTTATGATTATGTCTCAAATATTAAAATCACATGATTTAATTACAAGGTATTTTCAGGATATTTATTATCCTATTGTTATTAAACATTTATTCATGTAATGGTACAATTTTTCTACTCAATGTTACCTAACTAAATAAGATATTTTTTTAATAAAATATAAATTTATTTTCCACATCATTTTGGAAATTTGTTATCATAAAAATTTTTGTTTAGAATAAATTTTTCCAAAAAATTATTATTACCAAATTATGAATTTTAATATAAATTTTTATCCATATTTTATTTTTTTTGTAAAATTTATTTATTCTAGTTTTCATGTCATTTTAAAAAAATCTTGTTTGGGAATTACCGGAAATCTGAATGTATCATTTGTTTAATTTTTTTTGCATGACCAGAATTTTCTTACATCATGACCAATAATTTCTTATATGATTGATTTATATATTTTCATGGATTTTTAAAATATAATAGAATGTACAATGATTTATTTTTTAAAATTATTTTTTAAGTGGAAATGATATTTTACTCATGGAATGTTTTGAATGATCTTTCAAAAAAAATTCAATATAGATTTCAACTATTGGTGTTTCCTATTACATACTTGGGTTTTGATCCAATGATAAAATTCATATTCATTCTCGGAATTGTTCATGTTTTTGTGGAAATATTCATCTAAATCTTTTTCTCTTCCACAAGTTATACAATTATAGAAATATTATGAAACCCATTCCTTTTCATGGGTTATATTATGAAGAAATGATTATGAAGCATGTCTATTTTAAATATGTTATGATATGATGAAATGTTTATAAAATTTATTTCATTTTATGGGTTATTATATGATAATGTTTATGATATTATTGTAAACATATGTTTGGTTTTATTATGCGAGGGTTGGGACCTATATCTCCCTCCAATGCATTGGGTAATGATTTATATATCATGAGATATAAATAGAAAACAAGTATATGTTCTTGATTAACTATAGGAAACTGGTGGATCCTAATCCACAATGAGAATATGTGTGTCCTTGTACACTTTGGGAAATATTTCTATCTTGATCCACTATGGTAAATAGGTTCATTCTTACCAACTTTTTTGATAGCCTTTATTGTTAACCAAGTAATATAAAATGATTTTTTCTATATTTATGATGGTTAAACAATTTTATTAAATTAAATTATGAGTCATTGTTGATTTATGATGATTTATCACACTAATGATCAATGTTTTCAAAAATGATAATGTTTTATGGCCTGAAAAATATTTTTGATCTATGTCATGTTGGGTATGAAGTTTATATGATATGTTTATAACCACATACCCTTATACATCTCATTATTTAAAATGATAATAGATTAATATATATTATGTTTAACATTTCTGATAATATGATCTCACCTTTTCTTATATTTCCTTTATCCAGGTTATGAATAATGGTTTTATGTAGGTTATGTATATGAAGAGTAATAAATGGGATGATCCTTGTGGAAAAATTAATTATAATTCACTATATTACATGATGTTTTTGTAATTTATAATGTCAGGGAAAATAATATGTCCCTTGAAGAATGTTTAAGTAATGTAATGAATATTCATCTAATTATATTAAATATCCATGTATATGAATCCTAGGTTACTATTTTTGGGATCAAAGGAAATTTTTTGATAACTTTTAGAAACTAGGATGAGAAATAATTAGTGAGATACCTAGGGATATTTCTAAGTATATTTTTAGGGATATATTTAAAAATATGATTGAATATTAGTCAATGTGTAATAAAATTTCTTTTAAATTTGGTAAGGATATAGTGAGTGGTTTCTATGAACTTATATCCCTGTATAGATACTATATGTGGATGTGTCTTTGACACAGATGTAAATATGGGTAACTACACCAAAAACGCTATATTGAGCTAGAATCGATTAGAAACTGGTGAATGACAACCAACCATTCCTCACACCTATATTGACACTCTCATGGTATATTTATGAATTTTTAAAATCTTTAAAAAGCGTCATTAACAATTTCAATAGATATTAACTTTGAGTAACATAGGATAAACTCAAGGTGTCCTATACTAAAGAATAAAGTATCGTGATTTAGAGTTCTTATAAGTGATTTTTCAGGATTAATTGGTTCCCCACTCCGAGTACTGTTACTCAAACTATGTTTTTCCTTTTAGACAATGGATAGAATCTAAATGAAATTTTCTAATGAAAAATTTTTAAAAAATGAAACGTTTTTAATTCTAATAAACCAAAAGATATGGGAGATGGAATCCCAATCCTATTGATATTAACCAATAAAATTCCCATTCTATGAATCATGTTTGGAATCAAAATGTTGAAAATATTTAGGAATATTCTGTTGATTCCTCTATGAGGAAGCATCAACCTTATTTTAATTTTTCCAATGATCTGTTAGTTTCTGATCAATGGAACAATACCATTGAAAATATATTAACATTATTCAATGTATTAAGCATAAAAATATATTTTGGATGATTATCATTTTATAGGTGAAGCTTTACAGTGGTTTAATCATACTGTGAACATAAGGGAACAAGAAGAAGTTTATTATATGGAATGGGAAGAGTTTATGGGAGTACTGTTTAGTAATTAATTCCATCAAATTCTACAAAAAAGGATGGATAACTAATTCCATGGGCGAAAAAAATTCTGAATCTATTGATACCTATTAATATACTTTTATACAACATGAATGGTACACTTATGGTTTAATCATTATCCATGAAAGATGGATTGATCGATTGTTTGGAATCTTGAAACATAGTATTTGAAATGCATTGTCTATGAGATACTTTAGTAGATACGAATAAGTCATTTCATGTGAACTAAAGTTTGAAATGGAATTTCAACATACCCATTATTCCTTTGGTATTGAAATCAAATTGAATATTGAGTCTCAATAAAACATTAATGATTGAAATACATTACATGCATCTGTATGCGAAAAACATTGGAATAGGATTAAAGTGACTTTACTGAATGGAAATGAGAGGTTATTTAAATGATTAATGGATTGTCATATAAAATGAATAAAAAATATGATTAATGGGATAGTTAATGAAATTGAAGAGAATAAGATACCCACTAATGAACCACCCACACTCCAGTGATTCATCTTGAAGTAGTTTGGTAATAATGTGAATCAATTCACCAATCCAAGAGATAATGTGGATGATAAGAGACACAAACCTCTACATAAAAAAGAAAAATGGGAAATATTATGCAATCACAATGGATTATGTTAATCATGATAATTAGGGCACAATTATCCTCCTTAGATTGAAATTTATGTTTGATTTTGTATGAATGAGCCATATGGAAATATGGTTATCCATCCTTTTGGGAAATTTCATGTCACAATCTCCCAATATATGGATTTTGGAAAAAAATAACACTTAATGTATAAGGATGAACCCAAGAGCCCCATTAATATTTTTTATAAGATATGATTTTATTTATGGATTAACTAGTGAATTATATTTTGGAAGAATATATATCTCTAGGAATGAATACCTAAATATTTATGGACAACGTCATGGTTTTATGATTTTATGGTTGAAATTATGCTCATAAATTTTAACACCCCATTTTGAGGGTTTATGTGATGGGATTCTATCATGATTATGGATATTTTATGATACATTTATTTCTAAAAACCCCTTTTATATTATATATAATGACAAATTTATTTATGTAGGATTGCCTTTACAACTTCTAAAAAAATGATTAATGTATACTCAAAGATAATTTTCTATGGATTTCAAAGGAGGTTGGGATCAATATCTCTATCAAGTTTATTTTTCATAAAATAGTAGATTTTGGTTGACAATTCATATGGCTCTTTATAAATCCATTTATGGAATGAATTTCATACCTCCAATATAGTATATTAATGTTTCCCAAAGAAATATATTGGGACCTGAAAAAGCTAATGAGATAGTTGATAAGGTTAGATTAATTTAAAAACACAAAAGTAAAACAAAAATTTGAAATAAATCCTATCATGATAATTGTTATTGCAATCTTGAATTTGATGTTGTTGAAAAGTTTATTCTATGTATTTTTATATGTAATAATAATATAAAAACTAATCCCTAGTATATCTATCACTTTAAAATAGTCGATCATATCATGAAAATAATTTATAATTCCCAAAGAAACTCTCTTAGGTCCATGATGTGTTCCATGTATCACACCTGAGGAAGTATATACCTGATCCATCACATGAACAGAACACAGTGGTCTTACCACTAAAAAATTATCATATTCTTATAAGGTAAAACAGATATATATTTTGGAATATACATAGAAAATTATATAAAAAAAATACCACTATCCCATCCAATGTTTTTTTGATAAAACCACAATTTTTAAGAGGATACGTCAAAGATTAAGGATATGATAAGAAAAAAGTATCATCATTTCATTATATTAGAGAGATGAATTTCTAGGTAGAAATTATTTATTTGGATGGTAGAATATAACTCCACTAGTTGTTATGAATTTATTTTCTTCGATTAAATTAAAATTATTTTATGGATAAAAATATACACAAGACCATGTTTATCATGAAATATGTGTAAAATTATGTTAATCATTCACTATAATCAATATTTCTTTATCTTTAATTACTTTGAACACTGACATTTAACAAAAGTCAGATATATTATTAATTAATTTAAATATGATTGTTATAACCTATCCATTAAACCTTGTGATATAAATGGTAATAAATAAGATATATATATTTATTATAATTTTTTAAAAAAGAAATCATATTAATAATATAATACATAATATTTGGTAATATAATTTTCTGTTTCTAAGAAACTATTTTCTCAAAAAAAAAATTATATCTTCTTGTGATTAATATTTTGAGAAACATTTAGAAACATATTTTTATTAAATAATGATTATTTTTGAAATCCTCATTTCAATTTTATATTAGGGTTACTTTTTTGAATTTATCTCAAATGATCTTTTTTTTATCAATAGTGAAAAATACTACGATTTTGTTGAAAAGTTCATCTTTATTGTATTTATTTATAAAGTTAAATTGTATCATAAATTTTTTTAAAGTATAATTTTTTCAATTATAAATCTTTTAATCTAATTTTGGTTAATTTTAACTATTTCAAATTTTATTTAGATATAAACACTTTGTAATCTTTTGAGTATTTTCTCTTTGAAAACCTGCTTTCTCGTCATGTCTGAGGGATTAAGTTTAAAATAATATTTTCCACTTATGTAAATTTAATCTTGAAAAATGGATCCCATATTTTATATTTTAATAATTTATAATTTATGATAATTTCTACATAATGTTTTACAAAAACGAATAGTGAATTTAGTAGACTTGAATTAACATTGTTAAAGTAAAAATGCATTTATGGGGGGTTAAAATAAAATTATAAGGGTGAGAATGATCTAAAATATTACCTTAATTTTATTTAATTGATTTATTTATTCCATGAATATAATATTATTTTAAATATTGAAATATATTTCCATTTTTCATTGTATATGATCCAAATAATAATTTAAGTAATGAAAAAGTAAAACCAACATTTTTTCCTTATAATATATATAATTACATTAAATAGGGAAAACATATTTTTGTTATAAATATTATCATTAAATATATATAAGTTTTTGTTATCATAATTAATTATAATTAATTTTTATAAATCAAATAATTACATAAAATTATTATGAAATGCCAACACAACAATTATTAAGTTAATAATGAAATAAAATAAATATTATTAGAAATATAAAAAATTAAGTAAATTAGATTAATTTTTATCTCAAATTATTTTTATTGACTAATATATCATATTACATTGGAGTAAGATCAATATAATCTATTTCCACAATTGTGTTTATATTTTTAAATTGAAATTAAATTAAAATCTTCCAAGTTGACATTAATGTTATTTTCTATCAAATGACATTTAATTAAATGATTTAATGTTATTATAAATACTATATTAATCCATGTTATTATTTAATGTTAATAAATATTAACTAAATTCCATTAAAGGTCAAATTTTTCTTTTATATTGACTATGTGGACACCAATATACTAAAAACGATGTTATTGCGGTTAAGGTTAATGTAATGTTTATGATTTTTACAAAAATACGCACAAATGTGAAAATTATCTATCATGGGTAGACTATACTACCTTAAAAGTGACCATCCATGTCCTCTAGTTGAATTACAGACCTATATTTCTTATTTTTGGAATATATGGGATTGGAAAATGATTCAAGTAGAAAAAGGTTATTTATATATTCTATAAAAATGCAAGATGATCTTGATAAGGTGTGGAAGACTAGAAACATCAACATGAAGCCTTATTTTCATAGATTGTATGAATGGGACTATGCCTTAAACCGTTATTTGAATAAGAATACCTTGGAATGGGTTTGGGATAAATTGAATGGACTCAATTGGTATTTTGGGCACCCCCAAATATTGAATGAAATTGTCTCTTTCATCGGGTATCCCCTCAAAATTGACTAGAGGACCTTAAATATAGAAATGAGACTATATTATAAAGTGATGGTATAAATTAATTTAGATTCAAATATTCTTAATTCTATTAATATCAATGTTAATGATTATAAAATTGAAAATAGGGTTCAGTTTGACAGAAAAATGCACTTCTGTAATCATTGTAAAATTGTTGGGATGTTAATATCTAATTATATGGTGACTTGAAAACAATTTTCTCAACCAATTGAAAATTAATGGAAGTAAATGAGAAAAAAATAATATGAAAAAGGACCCCATGGTAGACATTCCTGAAACCTCTAAAAAGAAAAATGAATTATTGGTAAAAAAACACTTTTCTTGACACACTTAGGGGACAATTGTGGAATATACTGTGATGATTTTTCTGAACATGAAGAAAATACCACTAATGAACACCATCATTTTTAAGAACTTTAAAATATATCCTTGAGAATTATTGAAAATCTAATCAAGCCATAGATAAATTTGAATCTGCTTGTCGAAACATTTATGAGCAGGTATCACATCCTTCTAGAAACAATTCTTTTGTTTTTGGTTACCTTGATGTAATCCCTGTGACCCTTAATGGAATTTTTTTTTGAGGAGACCACTTCCTCTGTTCGGTGAACATTATAGATGCAGAAAACTATTTCATGAGTGCAAAAGTATCTCTATGTGTAAATGGGGTAGCAAATCCCCTTGGGCATGTGTCATGCCCAATTAGAAACACCCCCTTTAATCCTTGTTCCAAAGACCAAAACCTAGTGTTTCTCACTGGAAAAATAGTGAGTGAACCCACACCATCAACCCTAGGTACTTTCCTGATACAGTAATCTCCTAATCTTAAAGACTCTATAATATCGGACACATAGGCTGATAACTCCATCACACCCTCGGCAATGGGTGATGACAAAGGGCATAGAAATTCTGCTATAAAAAATCAATACCATAGAGTCTTTGAAAGAACTACAAAGCTCCATACATCTCCTTCTAGATAGACTGCCAGTTCAGAGAACTCAAATATGTGTAGTAAATTACCACATAATAAAGCTTATATAAAGCACTCATTTACTTCTGTTTCTGTTTCCTTTATAAATACTATAGATGGTTACAATGAAACTAGAAATAAAGCTAGTGCTGTGAAATTGGATAATTTTACAATCATTCAAAATTCGATATCACTAATGTTGTTAACATAAATTCTACGAATTCAACTCTACAGATCTCTATACATAATTCAAACAAGGATATTGCTAAGGTAGGTTATACTAACATCACCCCTACCACCTATAAATTTTTATAAGAACATAATATTATCCCAAAAAATGCTCAAAAGGTTAGAAGGTATTATAGTAAAAACATACCATGGAATAAGAAAGGGAGATCTAACTCCAAATCTAGTTTCAAATGAACATTCTCTTTGGTAATTGTCAGTGTATATCCAAATCTAAAACATTTAATATTTAAAAAATAATGACTAACACTCATCATCAGATATTTTTTTTTCTATCAATGGGCTTAAAAATAACTTTTCTTAAGTACTCTCATTAGTACCAACAAGGTTATTCTTTTACGGGTGAAACCAATTATTCCTCCAACGTTGATTCACTATGTATTGTTTTTTCACACTTATATAAAAAATATTAACATTTTTCATGTTTCTTAGAAAGTCTTTACAAGTGACTTTTCTATTGATGGAACACGTAATTGTTTCCCATTTTTTTATGGAAATAATAGATAACAAGATATGAGGCATATTTGGAATGACATTTCTTATCTATGTACTAGTATTAATATCCCTTGGGTTAAAATTGGGTACTTTAATGAAATTCTTAATTCATGTGAGAAAATTGGCATGTATCATGCAACTATTTCGACAATAGAATTATAAACTTCTATTAAAGACATCAATATTACTGAAATTAATCTTACAGATGTTAGATTTACTAGGTATATAAGTTTTTATAATAGGGTGTTTGCCTCTAAATTGGATAGAGCACTCACAAATGTCTAGACATTAGTCAAATGAGACACTATCTTCAGAAACACCCTTCACAAGATACACTCTGACCACTATCCAATTCTATTAAATTTCTCCACCAAAAGAGTGAAACCCGTGCTCCCTTTCAGGTTTAACAATGTTCGGTTTTCTTATTTTGATTACACTACTATTATAAAAACATTCTAGTCCTCTAAGTCTCAATATAATGATTCCATTTCCTATAATATCAAATCAAAATACCCCAAGGAGACAATAAATGGTTGGTGTTTTTCAATAGACAAACAAATTAACAATGATATCCTACTTCTGGAAGATGATCTCAATAAACATACAAATGATAACACCATCTCTGACTTCATCCTTTATCCAACCAATGAAATAATTCATATGGTTAATTTCAATCCATTTCACACATTTAAGGAAAATGATAGAAAGCAAAATATTGATGTTAAATGTATATTTGACACAAAGATAAATATTATGATCTACAACTCTCTTGAATGAATCAGGAAAACTCACAAACCTTGATATTTTTTAAAATATGGAGACAATATACTAGAAAATGAAGGGGAAATTTCTAATTATATTATCTCTCACTTTGAATCCATATTATATGGTTCTGATATCAATAATGACCACCTACCTAAAGCCATTCTGATGATTGTCAATGATGAAGATATTTATTTCCTTCTAAACATTCCTCTTGGTCATCAAATTAAAGGCACAATATTCAGTTTGAACCCTGATAGTTATCCAGGTTCTGATTGTTTTAACAACTATTTATTTAAAAAATATTGCAATATTATTCAATTTGATGTTTTCAAGATTTTAAAATCATTCTTCTCAAATGGTGTCCTCCTACATGCTCTTAATTCTTAACTTCATTCCTTGATCCCAAAAGTGGAAAATGCCTCTAAGATTCATTTGTCCAGGCCAATAGTTATCATTAACACTCTATAAAATATCTTCACTAAAATAATTTCCAATATACTATTAACTATTATGAACAAAATTATCTCTTGTAAACAAATTTCAAATTAGTAATGGTAGATCTATACAAGACTTTAATTTTCTTGCCTCAAAGTGTGTCAATACTTTAATCAATGTTAACGAGGGAGGTAATATTTCTCATCAATATAACTTCAAGAAATCCTTTGATATCATGGATTGGAACATTATCTTCATTGTTCTTCAGTGTTTTGGATTTAGTGATTATCTTATCACAAATATCCCAACCCTATTCAACTGGGCCCATATTTTCATTTTGTTCAATGGCTTCCCATGGGATATTCCAAATGTACCAAAGGTGTTAGGGAAGGTGACCCCCTATCTTTCATTATTTTTTCTATTGGAGAGGACTATCATAGATTCATTCTCACCTATATTTTGGATCAAAGAAGACACAATCCCAGTCATGTTTTTATGAATTAGAATTCTCCCAATCATCTATTATATGCTAGTGATATCATCGTATTCTTAAAAGGTGATTAAAGAATCATTTGAATAAAAAAAAGCTCTATCTCACTATGAATAATTTTCTGGTAAATCCATCAGTTTGCACAAATCATATATTATAATTTGAAAAAAATATCCCTCCTAGCACAAATTATAACATTATTAGTGAATTAGGCCAAAGGAAGGCTCTTTTCCCTTTACTTGTCTTGATGTTCCAATTTTTTGTGGTAGACCAAAGTCATGTTACACCTTTACAATAGTTGATGATGTTCTTAATAAACTAACTTCTTGGAAAGCTAAATCTCCCTCTATGGCTAGAAAAATATATTGGGTCAAATATAATATTATTTTTAATATGGTTTACTCTACGATGGTTTATAAATGGCCAGTTAGGTTTCTTAAAAAAATGGGCATCTCAATCAAAAAATTTATTTATATTTATAGCACTATGGAAAAACAATTATGATAATTTACTAGTCAGCTTGTGGATAAAATATTGAAATGTGAGTTATTGGAATAAAAAATTATTATGTACTTTAATGAGGCCCTTCAGGCTAGACTCACTTGGAAAAATCATTATTACAATCCTGACTTGATTGATTTTCTCCTAAATAGATTTCTTGCTAATCTTAAAGGAGGGAATGTGAATTTCTTCAACTCTTCTATGTATACCTCCATTAATCAATTTTTTTACAATATTATGAATATTTATTGATGGATGGTTTCCAAATATTCTTCCTTGAATTTATGGTTGGATAACTGGTCAGGCACACCCATAATTTCTTTGAATATGCCTGATCAAACCCCTGAGAGTACAAATCATTATTGTAGAGATGTGCTAATTTTTTAAAATTACCATCTCCAAAATATCATAATGTATGCTATTGATAACTATCCTTTTTCAAACACATGTTTTTTTATTAATTTGGGAGCCTTCACACAATAGGATTCTTAACTATCAATTTGTTTAAAAACATTATTTTTGTAACTCTGCAAATGATTTTGGTTATAAAAAATATTTTGACAAGCCCAAGATAAATCCTTCTAGATTAACTCTAATTTTGGGCCATTATCGCAACAGAGTTCCCTGAGATAGGAGCCTTCAAACATTTGGAATTTATCTTTTCTCCATATACAAATTCTGAAACCGACATAGAGAAGATTCTAATCATTTATTTAATTATTGTTTCACTACATCTACTCTTTGGAAATATATTTTTGAATTATTAGGTTGAAGATGGTTGATTATTGAATCTGTCAATTCTCAACTCAAGAGATGTATCAGATAAGAAAGAACTCTACAAATTAAGAGTGTTTTTGTTTCTGCTGTTTCTGATTTGCATCATGTGATATTGTAAAATAGAAATTCTATTATTCATAATAATTACTTATTTAGATATAATGAAGGCAGGATATTGATCCTTATTTCCATACATGAAGTCGCATCGAAGAAAAATGGTAATTGAAACAACACTATTGGTTATAATGTAATTATGTTCCATATTCTGATTGATGGAAATTTTTGATATCCCCATCACACTTTTGATTTGTTCTAGTGTGCTATTTTTACTAGATGGTTTGATGTTAATGTGGATAGTGCCTCCAAAGGGAACATGGGGCATGAGGGTTATGGCGCTATCATTAGGAATCACGTTGGTCATATCCTTAGTTACTTTCTTGGAAGTTGATACACAACCTCTTCTATGGAGGTGGAAATTTTGATCTTGATAGATTCTATTTACATCACTAAGCTTTGTGGTTGGAACAATCTCTAGATTGAAATTTACTCGACCACCATTGTGCAAGATATTTGGAATGGTGTGACATGTCTTTCATGGTGGATTACTACCAGTTGGAAGGATTTAATCTGTTCTCTTCTTGACCTCAATTACTTCATCCCTCATGTTTACCGTGAAGCAAATATGGTTGTATATGGACATTTGAACAAGAGAGTAAATCAAGACATTAAATGGATTGATGATCTCCCTACTGATCTTCTCCGTATTTATGAAAAGGATTGTAATATGATTACATTGTTTAGACTTTTGTAACAACATTATTTAATAATAATTTCTACCTTTTACTTTTTTTTCTAGGAACTGTCCTTTCAAAATAATCCAATGTTAGAAAACTAGTTATTGTAGTGAAAAACCAGTATGGTAAAAATAGAGAAACGTAGAAGTTAAGAAATGAAGTGATTAAAAAATTGTGTTTCATTTGGTGTTGGATGTGTAGATCTACATTATTATACCTAAAAACATTTAATTATCTTTTTTGGATCAACTTGAGGTAATATTGACCTCACAATAATGGTTACTTTTGATTATTTTCAAACATGCCCCTCCTCCTCAACCATAAAAGTGCTCTAACTCATCCCACATGTTTATACATATCATATAATTTTTTTCAAAAAATATCTACCCAAATAACATTCCAACTTACCTCACCTCATTCTATAGGCCCTAGTTTGGACAGAAAGCTATCCAGGAAATGATTTTATGAAAACCTACAGAGTATACATGAAGAAGAGGTAATTTTCATCAACGATCTTCATTTTGTTTCTTCTTCCCCCACATTGATTTTTTTATAAAATGATTATATAATAAACACATTATATTATATATACTAATGTGTTATTATTTTATATATAATAAATTTAACCATACTTCTTTCAAATGGGTTATGAAATCGCCATTCGTGTCCACAAAGGACAACAATTAATGTCGTTCATTTTTTCATTAATACCATTAATAGTTGGGAATAATGATATATTTATAGTCTATATATGGTATATATGATATTTATAATGATATAATTATTCTATAATTATTATATCACACATAACATCATGATGTACACTTTGTGGGAATATGATAATGTCTTTTGTGTGTACGATGGACTATCGCCTCATGAATTGATATGATTTATTCACATTTTACGTGGAATATATTAATGGTGGGTTTACTAAAAATATGTGAGATATATGAAATAAAAATTCTTCTATAATTATAATATATCTATATATGTAATTTATTATTCATTCTTTTAATACATTAATAAAATGTAAATAACTTTCATTTGTACGCATAGCCACCATCTCCTTGAATATTGTATATCATTTTTTAGCACTAAATATTATGGACTACAATAAATATATATTTATGTAGTAAATATGAAATTTAAATAAAGGATTAAATTATTGAGATATTTATGACATGAACTATGTAATATGTTAAAAAATTCAAGTCAAAACATATATGAAAAACAAAGCTATTTTTTACCGAAATTAAACTCTAACTTCAATTTTTTATAAAAGAGTAATAAATGGTCATAAGAAAATATGATACGTTATGATATATATTAATATGGTTCATTACTATATATATGTATGTATGTATTTATTTATATATATAATAAGATAAAATTTATTTTACAGGAGGATTTAATGAGTTCGATAGAATTCAAGACTTAAGGTAAAGAATTTCTATCTCACTTTTATTTATTTATGAGACACATTCCAAGTTCTCCACATGTTTATCTTATTTTTTTATATACTAAAAATTAATGTATATTATGTTTTCCCTACTTAAAATTAATGGTATTTACAAATCCATTTTAGGATCTCTCTTTCATGGGGTTTACAGTTCCTATGTTAACATATCGGTAAATGATTTTTGTCTCAATTTTCCTTATGATGGATGCACGTTATGTTATGAACCAATATTATTTGATGGGGTGTAATTAAAACCCATATGAAATGAAATATCAGGAATTTATTCATCCTTATGATAATTTTGGTTTTATTTTATTTTATAACTTCATGGTGGTTTGGATTTAATGTTACCAAAGTGGTAATGATTTTATATAATATTTTCATCATTTATCAGGATTGTTTATGAATAAGTATAAAATGTTAATATAACTTTTTCTAACTCTAATTTAATCTCATGAAACATATTATTCTATGATTATTTATGACATAATAATGTAATTTTAAAAATTTAGATTATTTGGTATGTAAATAAATAATAATGTTTTTAAATATTATTAATCTTTTTTTCCGTCAGTCGAAAATATGTTTTCTTTAAAATTTTGTTTTTTATAAAAATTATTCCAAAAATGTATTATTACTCACTAATTATTTTCAAAAGTACTATTTACTCATTTTTTAAATTTTAATTTTTTTAAGAATCATTATGTTATTTCCAAAAAAACATGTTTGAATTTTTATATCAATGTTAATGGAACCTTCATATTAACTTGTATTCAATGGGAATAATTTTACATATTCATGACCAATTCTTTAATCAAAGACTCATTTATAATTTCTCAAGGTTATTTTCCAAGAGTTGTTTTTTCAAAATGCTTTATGTTTTATCAAAATTTGAGGAGAATGTTTAATTTTTCCCAATAAATGTATCTAATGATATTTCTCAATTATTTTCCATCTAATATAAAGTCTATTGGTGTTACAAATGACTTATATGAGATATGTTCCAAGGATATCATTTATATTCTTTCTCAAAAAAAGATTATTGTTTTATATATTTATTTTTAGGAATCATATTTCTCTTACACATGTTAGGCCATGATAAAAACCATATGAAACCTACTTCTATTCATAGGTTATGATGTGATGAAATGGTTATTAAACATGTATCTTTTCTAAATGTTATGATATTATGAATGTTTTATGATTCCAATTTCATTTTATGGTTTATGATATGATATATGTTTTTATATTAGGGAAAACATATCTATTATTTCTTCATGTAATGGGTGGGACCTATATCTTACTCCAAAGAATTTGGAAATGAATTATATCTCATGAGATAAAAATGGGAATCTAGTCTATGAGATTGATCCACAATAGGAAACATGTGTGTTTGGATCCACATTGGTAATCATGTGTTTCCTAATCCAATATGGGAAATATGTGTATCCTAAACTACTATATGAAATTTGTGTGTTCTGATCTGCTATGTTTATGGCCATGGTAGTTAAACATCACAAATGAAGTGTTTTTTCAATATTTATGATGTCTCATCACTTCAATGACATGATATTATGGTTCATGATTCATTAATGATGATTTATCACCCATTATGGGTTATGTGTTGAAAAAACAATAAATTTTTATGTCATTAATCATCTTTATAATCTATGAAAGTTTGATTACAATCCTTTTATATTATGATTATGATCACATTCCTTTATTCTTATCTCAGGGTTTCATAACATAATATATTGATATCTGTTTTGTTTATGTTTTATAAGAATATGAGATTTACAATTCTTATGATTCCTGTCCCAATGTTATGAATAAATAATTTATAAGGGTTATGTTTAATTGGAGTACAAAATTGGAAGATCTTTGTTGGAAACATGGATGATATGTCACTAAATTAAAAGATTGTGTTCTAGTTTCCAAATGAACTAAAATATTATGATCCTCATTTGCTCCCTTATATAATGTGTTGACTATTCATCTAAAAATATTTAATATACTTGTATGAGAAGACCTAGTTACTATATTCACAGAGGTATCTACTAATTATAGGAAAAAAATGTTTGGTCAGAGGAGTAAGCATCCATCATGTTTGTTGGCCTTTTGAGGTGTTGGAGTGAATTGTAATTATAATGTATCAGCTAGAACATCCCCTGTAGATTAATTGGATCAAATGATGTTTTCATAAAATATCACCATTTTTAATATTTTCATGATGTTTCTCATTCCACTGAAATATAAAATTTAGATGTCAATGTGACTTTCAATGAATGACATACTAAGATTTAAGACCATCAAGAAAAAGTTCTTTAGGGTTGTGATATTCCTTCAGATTAATTTTTATGGTATAAAAACTTCTTAAAGAATATTACAGAGGAAGATGATTTAATTATGTATGCTCAATATCCATGTTTTTTAATGTTTTTTTGGAGACCATATGTATTACCTTGGTTAAACTATAAGACAAATGAACATATTTGGTTTTATGCTCCCTATTCTTTTTGATTAGTAGTCTTAGCTCTTATTAAATATAGATGCCTCATGAGGGGTTTGTTTTTAGAACCATACTATATTTTAGTACATTTTTTATTAATTATCTATGATTAGAATCCTTTGAGAGGTATTTGATGAAAGGAACCAAATTTTCATGAACCCCTTACCAATTGTTTAGTGTTTAGGGATTTTGGAGAGTGTTTTGGGTCACAGACTTGAGGATGAAGAAGTAAAGAGCTTCCCACTGTGTTAGTTCCCTATATAAGTATTGTTAATTGTTTGAACTAATGATTTATTGAATAAAGGGATATATATATATAATATATTTTTTCGGGAGTTTGGTATGGCACATTATGGATAGTTGAGTCATGATGTGGGATAAATATTTCATAGTGTTTGGGTCTATCATGACTTGATGGTGTAAGACCTGAGTGTTTTAGTTCATGTTTTTTATAGGAGAAACTATTTTCATGAAATATTGATGTGTGTCCTATAGATAAGGGAGTCAATAAAGGGAACCTGTTGTATTGTGTTTTTGATTCAGTGTTTTTTTTATTTTACATGAAATGACCATCATAGTGTAGTAATTGGTGTTATAGTGTGGAGCCTTGAGGGATTTTTTTGAGGTTATAGATCTTTGTGTGTCAGATACCCATACTTGTTTTATCACTATGTATCCATTCCTTGGTCATAATATATTATAATATTTAACTAGCTTTAAATGTTAAAATATATAGTATGCCGGGAAGAAAATCAATACATTTCAGTTGAGATGTACTTGTCAAGTCATGGCCATTACTTTTCATGTAAAAATGCCTTAATTTTATGAATCATAAATAAATATGAATACTATCAAAAGTATTATTTTTTATTATTATTATTTTGGAACATTGGTAGATCAAATACATGTTCTTGGAGAAACATTATGTTTAGTCCTTTCATATTCTTCAGAGATTGCACCCAAATGTTTCTTCAAGGAAGATCATTGAATTACTATTTTTTGGTTTGGTAAATGTTGTATCTATGTTTATATGAGAATATTCTTTTATTATAGGTTTAAAAATCATTATTTGTGTGGCATTTGGTGTTTGGATCATTTTATCACCTAGTTTATATACAATGGTATTGAATCATTTAATGAGGTAAGGTATTAATAAAATTCAATTTATTTTATCTTGGAGGTTATATTATATTGATATTTTATCAATGAAGAAATATCACATATCAAATTACTGAGTTTAATGATATGGTTGTTAAAAAATTTAATGATAATTTAAATGGTGTTGTGATTGCTTTTAGTTATGCTGTTTCTATTCGTTTCCAAAATGTATCTCAAATTCGATGGGGAATTTGATAGATGCAATTATTTTTGTTTCTTAAAACATTTAACGTGTTTATAATCATGAAAAAAAACATAAATATGGTATGATAAGGAAGATAATGAATAGGGAATTTATTGATTTTATAACATTTCCTTCGAATTAATTAGAGTTACTATGTGTATCTAGAACTTATTGATTTAATGCTATAGAGATTATTTTATATGTATTATTAGATAACATCTATTTATATAAACATGTTAATTAAATTTTGTAATGGAAATAATTTTCTCTAGAAATAAATGTTTGGGGATATTGCTTTATCAAATCATTTTTTCTAAAATGTTTCATGATTTAAGACCTTGTACTTATTATGCCTATATTTTTTGATGAAAACATTATTGTTTTCATTTATATTTTTTAAAATTATACCCCTTTATAAGAATTTATGTTAAAATATATAAGGATTGTTGTAATGTGAGGGATTGGTTGTTTTTTACTGGTTATGGTAGTGTATTTATTCTAATTATGGTGTGATGGTATGAATATTGTGGAAATGTATGGGGGTTGTTTTTTGTGTGATTTTTTTGAGATAAGATACTTTCATATAGTCTTTTTCATGTTTTATGGATACTGTGATTATTTATACATGCATCATGTTTATTTTTCCCTTTGGTGTATATTTCCCTTAAGATAGGTTGGTTGAGTCTTAGAAAAACCAAGATTATGGAATGTTAAATGATTTGTTTAGATTACATGTTGGAGTTGTTGATAATATAATGGTATTTAATCCTTAATTGCGTTATAATTAATTCTATAATAGTATGGGTAAAAATATTGGATTATATTGTTGAATGTAAAATCACATTTTCCTTAGTGGTTGATGTAAATTGTTAAATGAAAATTTATTATGGGGTTTTGTAAATAGAATAATGATTTATAAACTACTAAATGATTAATGATGATGAAATTTGATTTATGTATGATTAGATATACATTATCATTATAGTCCTACTAATAGAAGAAAAGTTTTCAAGTTTGATGGTAGTTATAACTCAAGTGGAGGGTAGGGTAGTTTCCCTTAGACATGTTCTATGATAAAATTAATATTATGTCATATTATTTATTATTATATATATCCTAAATAGGCAGGGGTATCCTATTTCGATATTAACCTTGGGTTTCATATGTTCTCCCCAATCTATAGGATGTCATGGACATGATTGACTAATTACTCCCCTTCCCTAATCTCTCTAATAGTTGTGTACTTAATATCTGTACATACCCTGGTTGTGGTGGATTATTTTATATGTTATGTACTCATACATTTCATATTGACTATCAGCTATTATATACATTTATATTTTAGATGTGGAGGCTTAAAGTTATATTATAAACTTGTTTCTGGGATTTAATGAATTATGGTTACTACATGTGTATTTATGCATGGGTTGAAATGGTTGAAGGTATAATGAATTATAAAATAGGTTTTGAAGAATATATATTTTTCTATGGGATTATGGGATTGTGTTGATGATTCATTTGTGTTATATTTTAATGATTATTTATTGTGAAGTATGGAGGGGATAAGACCGTCACATCACAAGATGTTGGGGTGGGGGAAAATAGTTTAGTTGGAATGTTGTAGTGAGCACCACATTTCTATATATTATTTTCATATTATGTTGCCTTATTTTATGTTTTACGTTATGAGGGTGGTATATTGTTCACTTAGTTTAGGTGATGAGAATATTTCAATTTTTATTCATTGAGATTTTGTATTGTTTTTCCACATTTGAGTGAGGGAGGATCTAATTGAGTATTCAATTATGGTCACCACAAAATATAAAGATATTTTTCAGATATATATCAGTTATTTGGGGATCAATATTGTTGTTACTATCTAGAATAGGTTGTTTTGGAGATTTTTGTGTTCTTGGTCACTACCTAGGAATTGCTAGTGTTATTTTTATTTGTCTTTAATTTTGATGATATTCATGTGATGGGATTGGATACATAGATATGTTATAGAGTTCATTGGTGGCTTATTTAATTTTTGGGATATTTATAGCATCTCTTCTAATATGTATCCATTTTATACCCTAAGTTGTGGTCTCTAACATTTGTTCTATTGGTGTTAGGATTCGGGCATCACTCCCATTTCCATTAGTAGCTATGAGGTTATCCAATAGAGGTGGGTTGGTGAAATTTAATGTAAATAAATGGAAAAAAATTATAATTTAAATATATTAAAATATAATTATTTATGTTCACAATAAAATATATATTTATCTTTCTAAATAATAAGAATATTGATTTTTGGTAAGAATGACGATGGATATGTAAGAGAAATGTTAAAAAAAGAGGGGAATTATTCCATTATAATGTCAAATTTAGGAGTTAAAAAATGATATTATGTGAAGAATATATAAATTCCTTTGAGAACAAGAGAAAATAAATCATAATACACTAAAATGGGTTGAATATACCAAAATTTAATGAATAATTTTTATGAATATGAATATAAATAAATACAAGGATATCAAGTCATAAAATACATTACAATGAACATAATGAATATAATTGGACACTGAAATGAAATAATATTACAATAGAAAAGGATAAATATAGTAACATACATATATAATCAATAATACAACTCAAAAAATAATAATGGTTCAGAGGAATTAGTTTAAACTCAAAATAGTGACAATCAATAGAGAAAATTAATATAATGAATAAAATTTATAAGGTATAAAGTATAAATAAAATTTGGGTAAATAAAAAGAATATATATCCTATAAAATATGAGTAAAGTAAATAAATATACATATAAATGGAATATTGAATAAAACATGAATGAATATAGTGAATGAATAATTAATCTCAATCACAATGGAAACTATTGGGAAATAAAATAATTGTTGAAATATGAATGAATCAAGGAAAAAATAAATAAAATTATTTGAAAAAAAATCTTAAAGAGTATGAATTATGAGTTCTGTGAAAACAAATTCAACATAATACTATAAATTAACATATGACAGAGACCATCTTACATAATAAGAAAGATATAAATAAAACCATATAAACTTACTTATGGATAACATAAAAAATATTTAATAACCTATACAATAAATTTTTAGTTATTAATAATCAATTTGAATAAATTTTTTATTTTTATTTTCATTTTATATAAAAAAGATATTTATTTAATAAATTTTTATTTCTTTTTCAATGATCATATTAATCATCAAGTTGTAGTAGAATCAATTATTCTGTTATTATTTTAATATAGAGGACATAGTGATAATTTATTATTTATGAAACCATCATCATCAAAATAGTCAAGGTACTAGATTCATAATTCAATAATTATTTCTCAGGTTACATTTTTATTCCAAAATGGTTACTCATATGATTCACAAAGATAAAGTCCATAATATGATTGTTTTATTAAATATAAAATACAGAATTTGTTATTTTTAAATTAAATAAATTTTAAATATTATAATTACAGAATTATAAAAACCAATTAATTTTTTTATTTATAATGTATTATACAATAAATTATATTTTCATAATATTACATAATTAAAATTATACTTCCTCACACATGCATGTTAGTAAACTGAACCAAATATAAAATTAATATTACTTATTGATAAGTAATAATATGTAACGAATTTATTATTATGTAATTATTATAGAAGTATATTGATAATATTTATATTTAATAAATGTAATAAATCATAATTTGGAAGAGAGAGATGAAAAATATAATGGAAATAGATTAAGAATAAGATGATAGTTATAATAAAGAGTCAAATATTACTATAAGAAACTTATTTATTTTTAAATAATTATGAAATATTCTTCTGAACAATGAATCCAAATATAAGGAAGGAATCATAAGTATGGAATGTGTGTAAATTAGTTATTCAAAAACTAAAGATCCCAAGGATAAGTTGGATCACTGAGACCGTATAGGGTGAATAAGTGTTGTATTTTTTCTTTTTACAAGTTTCTTCCTCTTCTCTCAACCACTACGACTTGTTAGGTTCTTGATACACTCTAAAATGATTATCTCACACTTAATTTCTTGAACCCAGATAAATACTAGAATAAATTATATAATTATCTACTAGGATTTTCTTTAAATACCTATTACTTTTCATGATTGGTTAGACACAAAAATAATAGATTATCAATTATAGACACATGCAATTACACCAATGACATACCTAGTGACATCAATGTACAGTCAAACTAGGTTATTATACCCCTTGTTACTGGTTTAATATCCCAATCACATTTTCTCACTCTTTTGACTGGTTAGACACCCCAATCATAGTTCCTTCTTCACATGTATAGTTATACAACCCAAAAATAATAATATATTTGATATAGAATCAGAAATAATTCTTTCAAATCCAGGTTACTTATAATAGACATTGCATGATCTTCTTTAATGACCTCACTGAATTTTCTTCACTAATTTTTACCTTCCAAGAAAATTTAAAATCACATGAATAACTCAGTTTGACTTTAATTTCACTATAAATAATTTGAAATCGGTATTTCCTAAACTTTTAAAAATACATGAGAATAGTAGGTAATATTCTATATTTATATCATGTAGTATTCTAAATCATCACTCATTATCTACTTCTTAGACTTATATATCAAATTTATAAGTATTTAGAAAACATGAAACACCTATTTTTCTTACATATACCAATAATATTGAATATTCACTTAAATTCATGCAAATAGTTTTATTAATATTTAATTTATAAAACTCCATAAATCATTATATATGTTTATTTATAATTTAAAAAATATATATAATTAATTATTTTCCTATAGATCAGATCTTTTTAGACAAGATAATGATTAAATGGATATTTGTTTCCAAAAAACCCGATATAGTATTCTATTTTAGGATCTTCTAACTACTTCCACTTCTCATTAAATTAAAATAAATAGAAAAATGTTTCCAATATTCTCACTAAAAACCATGAATCTTGACTCCTATAGATCCAATTTATTTAATCCATTTGAATCACAGTCAACATCCCCATTTAAATAACCATGAATCACATATATTTTTTATCCTTGAAAAACTCAATGTGTGTGGAATCATTCTTGGTAATCATATGGACCTCCATTTTATAGTGTGTAATGCATCTATAAAAAATAACGTATTCCATAGTTTTTTACTCCATCATCTCTTCCTGAAAAATAATATATAATTGGTCATGATTTTTAATCCTTAAATATATTTTTGGTAGAATATGGTTATATAGATTAAATTTATTTTAAATATTTATTTTGAATTTTCTACATAAATAAATAATAGATTTATCTCACACTCCATATAATATTTATTCTAAAAATACATATCATTTTCACCAAGAAAACAACACAAAATTATCAAAGGTTTGAATTCATATGGGTACACCATCAGAGTCTTTTGTTCATAAGACTTCATCGGTTTTCAAGAAAAATTCAAATTCATATAACTTGTGAAGTCATATGAAAATATTGATGTCATACATAAAAAAACTAAATTTGTAGATAAATTTGAATACATGAATAAATGATTCTGAAATCATAATAATTTATGTTAGAGATTTGAAAATATGGTTAGTTAAAAATAAATACATTATGTATGAATTTTATGCCACATGAAAATCATGAAGTCATTCATAAAAAAACTATGTACCTTTATCCATATCAATTTTTATCTCCATGATATAATATTACAATTCTCACAATCTAATTAAATCCTTTTTCAATCATTTTAATGATTCCAAATAAATAAAAAACCACCACAAAAATATTTTTGACCATATAAATTACATCCACCTATAATTTTCTTCATATCATTAAAGAAAACCACATGAATCCTGACATGTTAATACTGTATTATCATGAATCATTACAAGTGTCATTAAATTGATCCAATATTTCTCTCTTAGTTGTATCCTCCAAGCCCCTTTCAATTCAACATGTAAATACCTACATACAATTCCTAGATACTCAATAATAAATATTAACACATTCTTATAAAAATGTAGTCTTCTTTATTGAAAACAAGTATGATACATCCAATGAGAACAACAATCTCCCCATTTTTATTTTGTTTTCTATTTTATTAGACCAATAATACATCAATACAAAAGATTCACTTTGTCACCTTATTAATAAGAAATAAAAATACAATGTAGGGTTCTCTATAATATTTTGTCTCAACATTTAAAATAATTATTCTCCCAATTCAAATCTAAGTAATATACTTTTCAAATTTGTTGAGAGAAAAATGATTCCACCTATATACATGGATAATATCCTTTATTTGATATACACTAAGCTTACATGGAATAACTTAGTGTATAGAATAATAATTATTTAACAAAGGTATTTGATATATCCATAAATTGTTTCACATACGATATGAAATCATATATGTCTAAAAATAGGAGAATCATAAAAGTATATTTTTCCAGAAACAATTTGTGATACATATAAAAAATCGAAATGATCATGTTCTAGACTCATGAGTACCCATTTTTCTCATATATTCATCAACCAACAACCCTCCTTCTTAAAAATATTTTATATATTAAAAAAGGTTGTAACTGTGATTGGGTACCTCATTTTCTATAATTCATGGTGTTGTTTCGAAAATATAGATTTTCTAGATGCACTAATCTTGTGATTTTTTCAATTCTCCATATATGCATTAATCCCCCTCAAGGGATGAATTTTTTTCCACACTTCCATGTTGTTGGGATAATCCACAAGGATTAATTTCCCTTATTTTCCTAGAACTAAAAAAACATTAATAATCTCTTTATATTACCTATAAGAAAGTAAAAATATACAATAATAATGTGAAATAATAAGTAATCTCTCGATTTCATATAATTAAAACTAATTATAAGTGTTTTCTCAAAACATATTCTTCTATTTTATTAAATACATGACATTACAAAATTTAAAACATCAATAGGTTTACTGACCATCTACTCATCTTCAATCGATTTGTGTGAAGAAATATTTTTACCATCAATGTCGGGGAAACATCAATGAATTTTTATTTCATTAGAATTTTATTAATTTATATTAGGAATGAAGGTAAGATATGTAATCTTATATACCATTCTAATTAATTAAACACATTCCATATGGACTTTTATAAAATTTTAGAAATTCATTTTTCGATAGATTCTCATTATCGTGAACCTATTTTTTTGAACCCAATTACTTTTCTATGAATGTTTTCTTATATAATCGGTCTAAATTTATTTGGAAAATGAAAATTGATCAGGAAACCTATTTTTGAATTATTTCGGGATACGATGAACTTCATTTTCTTTTTTATATTTTTTTTCTAGCCTCAATAGAAATTTAGTTCCTTACATCTTCTTTTTTAACATCCACTATTTTCTCAAATATAGTCTTTTCATTGTATCCTAGTCATGAATATCTTTGACATTTTAAAATCTAGTCCACATATTCTAAAAATCAATTCAAGACATCCAAATATAATTTGGGTAGCATGATTTTATGTATTGTTGGTTTTTACTTTATTTCCTTGAGTATTTCACATGTTTTTCTCACTATAACTCCCCCTAAGTTCTTTCCACATGTTTAGTAATGATATATTATTCTATGGAGTATTTTTGATGTCCATTACTATAATAATACTTGTAAAATCCTAAAAAATTACCCCCAAGAATCTACCAACGATTTGGTTGGTGATATATTTCTTCAATATGGGAGTTATTTTGAATTGGGTAAGTTATTATATTTACATACTTTCTTCATATATAAAGGAAGTGTTTTTCTCATAATCTTTTTCTGTAAATTTTTACATTAATTTTTAATCCATAAAATATAAAATACAATATATATTTTTTCAAACAGATTAGGTATAATCTTTTATTGTTTTCTTAGGCCGTTTATCTCACTACCTTCGGAACACTCTACTTTTACCTCAGTAGAGTCAGTGGAGTTATATATAATCATTTTACCTATTTTATAGATGGTAGATAGATATTAGTGTCTCAGATAGACCTTAATAATTTTGAGTTAGGTTCTCCTCATGATCATTTTCCATCTTCTATAGTACAAACACTTTCAATTTATTCTTGTTTATGTCATCAACAAATATTAATTCCTTTATATCATACACCTCCAAATTAAAAAATATTTTTTTTAATAGTTTTTAATTTTGTTTCTTGATGTGTGTATTTTTCTATAAATATGACTGAAAATTATCTTTCAGAATTTATTATTACTACATCCTATGTTTTTCATAATCATCATTAAAAATTATATAAATGCCTTTTTCAACAAGGGAATGGAAATTTATTTTTTTATCTAATGAGATACTTGATGTCTAATTTCCATTATCATAAATTATTATCAAATTAATCATCTTGACTATATAATGCATCTTATTCTTCTTATCTTTTTTTTTATTTATGTGGCTTATTTTATTCCACATCTTTGTCAAAATCAGAATGTTTATTCTATGGAAAATCATATTCAAAGTGCACAACTACACCACAATTTTTGATAATTTGTAATTATTTTCCTTTTACATTCCAATTTAAATTACAAAAACTAATGGTATCTTGAGAAAAAATATTGTTGATTCCATTATAATCCTCCACATCAGAATAACATGATTCCAACTATTTTTTATTTATGAATTTTCATTTTATCTAGGATTAAAAATGCATCTCATCATTTCCCTATATTCTCAGAAGATTATTCCTTTTTCATTTTATATACTATGAACATATTATGATGCTCATATAGGGGTAGATCATCCTTATTCTCTAAATATGAAACATTGAGGTAAAATATATCAATAAAATTTCTTATTATATTCTTTAAAATTATTGAATATTCCAAATTCTCACCAAAACCTCAGATATTCCCCATCATCTCATTCGATCTACTAAAGAACTCATCAATACCCTATTAATCAATAACATTGATATCTTGAAACCGTTTCCCTCAAAAAAATGCTATTGTGATTCTATGAATATGATATTACCTTCATAAATGATTCTCAAAATTTCCTAAACATCCTTAGTGTTTTGAAATCCCATGAATTTTTTGGCGACCTATTCTGGAAGTGAAAGAAATTCCCTATATTTATAACTTGAGAATGTATCATAAAACCTTCCATAGTGATGAGTGGAGAACTATCAATTACAAAATCCATCACTTTTAATCCAATTTATTGGAGGATGGACATCCTTATATTCATATATATGGGATAGTTTATCTATTTAATATTGGGAAATAACTAATATTCATAGAATTTTTATTCCCTATCCTGAAATACATAATTTATCATTCTAGGAAAACCTTGATTCTAAAAAAAATTGATATTCGAATGTACCAGTTATATCATAGATAATGGGATTGGTGAATCAATGATCTATTTTTCTTTTTATATGTCATTTCGTCTTACCTCAACCAATATATTTGGCTAATAACCTGATCAAATATTAATTTATTATCTAACAAATAATTTAATTTATGTAGATAATAGAATAGAATAAGGAACATATATATTTACAATTTTTAAAAAAAACACAATCCTTTACGTTGTTGGGTAAAGATACCAATCAATGATTTAACACTATATATACAATGGTTTACACCACGGAACACCCTATTCTAGTCAAAATAGTGTCCCAATGTTTTATTTGTTTTTACATAACTAATTATACTTCCAAATAATAGTTTCTACTTCACATGATTTTATTTAATTCTCAATTATAGTTCATTATTACATTGTTTGGTCATATGGGAAAATCGCAATAATAGTTTTGATTAATAATTAGAAAGACCTATTTCATACTCTTTGTTTCTTCTATAACACATGATATGATAATACATCAGGAAATATCCAGATCTAGGTTTCTCTTTTACACCATCACAAACATCAACAGGTTCTTGAATAGGTATACTTCTACAAAACCTCACTCAGGATGTTTTTAAAATATTGTTATTTCGATGCATTTTTAATATTTGTGTGTATCTTGACATCCTGTACTTATATAACTACTCGAATTCAGGATTTTTTATAATTATCTTCAAAATAATATTAGATATTGAGTTTCACTTCACTAAAGAAATATTAAACACTTTTTTTCAACCTCACACATACATATTATATATAATCACTTAATATCATTCAAATAGTACTATTAATATTTCAGTCAATGTAAATCTAAAAATAATTATTGAAGTCGATTCATTATTTTAATAAAGGTTATTATAATTTATTTTCCTCTAGATCATGTATTAATTGACAGTTTCATGATTATAGGGATATGTTTTTTAAAAAATAATCCATAATCTTATATTTAAGGTCGTATCAACTACTTGATATTCAAAATTATATAAAATGGACCAAAATGTCTATCATATTCTCATCTAAAATCACTGATCAGGAATCCTCTAGATCCTTACGATTTTATAAATTTAAAACTCAGAAAATAAACTTATTTAAATCATCAATAAATCCCTAATATTTAATTCCTTTATGAAATCCACATACTGGGTTCCCTGGTTGGTTTCCATGTAGTCCAGCTGGTAATGGTGAGGAATACTTATCAATAAAAAAAGATTCATCCTTAGCTATTTACTGCTTATTCTCTAATGAATTATGATCTCTGTGTGAACATGATTTCTAATCAATAAAGATGGTATTGATAGTATTTTATAATTTAATTTAAATTTATTCTTTAAAAATATTCTTAATTTTTTCTATAAATTAATCATAGTTATCTTTTAAAATTCATAGAATATTTATTCTTAAATACCTCAAAATTTTCATCTATTAGAATAATCAAAAGTATATATTTATTAAGGTAATACATGTTATCTATAAATTCCCTATATGTATATTAGTATATTAATTTATAGGAAAAAATTGATTTTATATGACCTATAATGTCATGCAAAATCATGAATTCATACAAAAAAACATAAACAATTCACTTGAAAATACATCATCAAACAAAAAAAATTCTAAAGACATATAGAAAAAAAATAATTCATCAATCATTCATGTCACATTATATGAAACATAGGAGGTCATAGAATTTAGTTTGACATTGAGACATAGAAATTATTATCTTAATAATTGAATTCCTTACATGACTCAATTTGTTTCCAATACTTTTTCACCCACTTTTAGGCCATATTGATTATATAAAAAACACATTCAAAATTTTTAGATACGGGTACCCTCATCTACCAACACTTGTAATTATATTCTCTAAGAACAACACATTAATAATTACATTTTTATAATACTTTGTGTATAATCTTTCCAAGTGTATTCAAATTTCCCCATGATTAATCTACAAGAATTAGTTTCCAAACCCTTTTCAATTAAGCAAGAAAATACCTATAACACTTTATATCCACTAAATAACACATATTTATATCTTATCAACATTATTCATGTATTCCACTTTCATAAAAACTATAATAAATTTAATGGGGAAAAAATTTTAAAATTATTTTTTTCTTCTAATGGGTATAAGAATAACACTTCTATAGATAAGATTGAGTGGAATTACAGAAAATAATTTTCCTTATGTAAATATAATGAATATAGTTTTTCATGCAAAATACATATATTTAAGTGAAATTTTTATGAAAAATTTTATTACATAACATATTATTTTGAATATTTACCTCATTTGCCCTTTAATATCACCACTCACTTTTTATCTCAATAAATTATTATTATTTTCATAAAATAAATTGGAAATCATACTTAATGTTTTTTAATAAAATTAAATATAGAAAATTTAATTTTTTAAAAAAAAATTCTCAAATTAAAAAAATAATTTAATATAAAATCATATATTTATAAGAAATATATTTTAGGGAGACCCTAGAGCACCCTAAGAGGAGAGTGACTATTCAAGGTGTTATATTTTTTTATAAAAGAGATAGATCTTGTACATACATTGGTAGGAACCTAATAATCCATTTAGATGGAATTATGATATTACTAAACACCCATATGCAGAAGTAGAAATACAACATAATAGTTTAACATAGTTAACAACTAATGGATTATCCAAGGCGAAAACATTGACAATGTTTTGGTTATACCATAATTCAATAATATTCACTTGTTTTGTGGATTATTAATGGCCATACATGGTTACTATTTTCTAAGAGAACATCATTTCAAATTATTTTTGGGACAGAACACTACCTACCTCAGGTTCCTTCAGTAGAATCTATCTAGATAACTACATTGGATGAATTATCACTTATTTTATCGTCTTGAAGGTAGAAACAATAGATAAGAATTATAAGTCTTTTTCCCTCATTAGTAGGAGACTTTATGTTCACCATTTTCCTGAATTGATGCACTTGAATGCACTATTCACTCAAAAACATTTGATCGAAATAGTTGTTTGTGATTCTCCCAACCTTTTAAAAACTTCAGGAATTCCAAAAACTCCAAAATATTGTGAAAATATATACATTATATAAAATTTATTTTCTAAATTTCATTTACATCAATTAGTTCATAATAATTATTTTCATGAAACTGTTGTTCATGAAGAGTGCCTGATTCCTAAAGTAATTACCTAACTATAATTCCTTCACAAAATTAAAGCAATTATTTATTTTTCCAAACACCATTCTTATCTCATATGATGAGAGGCATCTTACTTAAAGATATTTTTTCCTTGATGAAGCTTTCAGGATAACCACAGCCATTTTGTGAGCCTCTTAATTTATGTACACAAATCTCCTTTTCCTCAAGGAAATATAAAAAAATTATTCCATTCATAATGAAACTCATAGTCACAAAACTTACCATCATTTTACCACACCACAAAATTTATTCATGAAACCTCATTAATTATTCAGGAATCCTCATTCATGAACCTTGAAACCCTCAAACTAGATTCCTTTATAAAGATTGACATCAATGTGAAAGCCAATACATTCCCATACTTTAAAGTGCCAATACTGGAAATACATATTTCGCGAAGAATGTTCAATCCTCTATATTTTGAGATCAAACAAATTGTAATACAATGGGAAATGACTCCACCTTCGACAATAAAGTATGTGACACTGTAAGAGAAATTTACTTGAAAACTCCCTGATCAGACTAGTGAACCAAATCACAAAAAACATTCCATTTCTAGATGTGAATAACCATAGATCCAAAAATACCCCCATTTGGTATTACTGAAAATCTACAAAGAAAAAAAACAGTAATGAATTACCCTTAAACAAAAACATGATAAACATTAAATAACTCATTCATCACAGTATGTATATCTGAAAAAATATCAGTGTAGAAAACATATGTGAAAATATTGGATTTTTTTCCATTAGAGGCCACTGACCTATCATGAAAAAATAAAATTCATTTAAATTCATTCTATACCTTTAAAATAAACTGAAAAGCTTTTTTGGGACCTTATGATAAAAAAATCCCTTATATCATATCTTCCCCATATTCATTAATCATATAGAAAAACATATTAAATAGTTAACAAAAATAGGGAGTGGGGAAAACCATAACTCCCTCAAGAAATTAGTGGGGGGTGAACTCAAAATTTTAATAGATGTCTCAAAAATATTGGTACTTCCAAACGCTTAGTCAGGATGTTAGCCACATGATCATTAGTTCCAATATGCTCTATTTTAATCACACCATCTGCAACTATTTCTTTGATAAAGTGATATATGATCTCAATATGATTGGATCAAGAGTTATGAACTAGTTTTTGTGTGATCTTGCTTTCAAACTTATTTCCACATTGTATCACCATAAGTAATTACACCTCATCACCAACAATAGTAATTTTTTACTTTATCCACAATAGTTGGGTGCATGCCTTCTTCATATTGAAATATTCTGCTTCATCAACACTAAGAGAAGTTATAGAAAACCAATAATTTCATACATATATATTACATAATTTTTATATAGGATGGGGATGAAGCCTCATGTATTATTAAATAAATGCAAAGACCTCTCTTACCTAGGTAGAGGGAGACCCATTATATAACTCGAAGGCCCAGTGGGCATTTAGCCTATAACATGTCCCGTAGGCCCAAATTTTTTGACCAATTCCCATTCTGTGAATATTAATACTATAGTACCCACCTGCTACAACCCACACTGTACCCAGCCGCTGCTACAGTACCCTGCCACCGTTATAGTGACATGCCATCGCTACAGTGCCCGTCATTTCTACAGTGTCTCTGATGCAATAGTACTGCTACAATAGCCTGCACCCAATTTATTTTGAACCCTTATTTTTATCAATATTCATTACATTAAATAAAACGACTCCGAAGTATTTTAATATTTTATTGTGTTTGGAAACATGGAAACATAAGCATTGTACCATACGTAAACTACAAAATCTCCAACTCGGATCTTCATAATAGGATCCCTATTTAGAAATATCTTATATAATATATATATTCATAACATGCAGAAAGGAAAAATAATTAATGCTGAGTTTAGATTCTTTGTAAGGGTAATAAATTGAGATATCTTAGCATCACATGAACATAAGAGTTTGTAACCTGATCATATCATTTGAAACTCATACCACACACATTAATGATCAAATAAATGAGTATAAGAATAATGATTGGATGTTCATATGACATGATTCATAAAATAATCCATAAACATGAAACATAAACGAATTATCTTGGAATATGCAACTAATTGTTTTTCATACATGTAAGCATATAAAATCATTAATATATTTTTCAATGTTGACTCCCAAGACCATGAAAGCAGAATAAATCCTTTAATTTACTGAGTCCACCCCTCATTCCATATATTCCTTACTATACATGGTGTACTCCCTATTCTTGTCCTATCATACTATACTAAGTTATCACCCTATTCCATTCATGTCTATCACTTAATATACATAAATATTTACATAAAGCATTATACAGATATATAGGTCCCACGAATATTATAATGAAAACCATATTTATGTATTCAAAAAAAAATTATCATATCATAACCCAAAATATAAAATGTATATCAAAAACATTTCATCATATCATAACATGTAGAAAAGATATTATTTTTATAATCAATTAATCATAGAATAACTCATGAAAAGAAGTGGGTTTCACAAAACTTTTAAATTGTACAACATGTGGAGTAGAAAAATGTTCCATAAAAATATAAAATAAAATCATACTCTATTAAAATAAAGAATGTGAATGTTATACTTGTATTATATAACTAGTGAGGTATAAGTCAGACCAATAATGGTCAGGTTATATGAAAATTAAATTTAAAAATCATTTAAAACATATCTTGAGGGAAAAAATCTTTCCATATGGAAAAATTATTTTTAAACAATAATTAATTTTAAAAATTATTTTGTATATAAATTACTCTAAAAAAAATATAATTGAATAATTATGTAAATGATTTCTCATGTTCATTGAAAATTCCTTTCATGACTTACGTATTAAATATAATGTTCTCTCATATTTTCAGTATAATCCAACCAAGCATTATTTTTGGAAATAGACATGAAGATTTCATTAAAATTTTTATTATAAAAATTAAAATATAGGTAAAAATTAATTATGAAAATTATAAGAGTGTAATAAAAAAAGTGAACCATTTCCAAAAAAACATGGTGTTGATAGAAAACATATTTTTGACTAAAGAGAGAAATAAAGTTGGGTTTTCTAAAAAAACGTTTTCATAATAATTTTAAGAACTAATGAGTGTAAAAATGGTACCATTACTTGAAGAAATAATAATTAAATAGATGATAATAAAATACATGAAAATTATGGAGAATTAGATAATGGGATATCAATATTTTATAGTCCATTATAATCAATATTGATAAATGATGAAAATGTAACATAAAATCATTACCATTTTTGTAACCTTGAACTGTACAACCCAAAAAATAAAAATATAAAATGAAACATAAAATACCATGAGGATTAATAAAATCATGATATTACATATAAATTTTTCTTTAAAGATACCTATTTTAAGAATATTGGTTCATAATATGATGCATGTCTCAATGAAGAAAAATTGAGACAAATTCCCTAACCTGTTTCATAACTTTTGAATCGTAACCCCGTGATTCAATAAAGTAAAAGAAAAATTAATGATCATTAAATGATGTAGAAACATGATATGTCAAGAAATTAGTAAATTATATACACTAGAAAAAATAAATGTTTGGTAAATATCAAATTAGTCCATATGAAATAAAAGCGAGACACTGGAAATCCACTTCCCTTAAGTCTTAACTTTTGTCACACTCATTCAAACATCATTTATAATAAATATAATATTATTATAAATCTATCATATATCAATATTCATATATATCATACCATATATAATTTTATTATGACATTTTATTGCAAATTTATTATCAATTAAAAGATAAATCTACATTTTAGATAAGTACATCTTTTTCATTTTAGTTTTAATTTTTTGTATTTGTAGTCCACTTACTTTATTCATTATTTAATCCTATAAAGAGTTTATATAATGATATAAATATCATAAATATTAATTTTATATGTATATAGATAAATCCATAAATTTTAGTGTTAATAAATTAAATAAATCATTTATGGGGACGGTAGGATTTATGTATGCATGAACTATATCATACAAAAAATAATAAAAGTAAAAAATATATATATATTATAGTTTCAATAAAACTATTACATAATATTTATCACATAATTGGGTTCTTTTTTAGCAATTTAATCCCTTTTTTATATCAATTTCATATCTTTCACGGGTGTCTTTCAGTAATAGAGGTGTTCATGCTAGGTTACAGGAGGCACATCATTGGAAAACTATTAGTAGAAACTATACACAAGAACATTAATAAACATACTCCTAGGGTAGTGCCTAGGTCACATGAACTATCACATTAGTGTATGGGATAACGATGCACCTTGGACTATTGACCTTTCTAAAGGGCACTTCATGGTGCACGGGCAAGCACCCCCCAGGAAACCATGTCATTAGTTCTCCTCTAAGATGGAGGTTCCATATGGTTAGTGCATGGTTTGTGAGACCATGCTACTAAACCGTTCATCCTTCCAGATCATTAAAAAGCATGAAATTATAATTATACACCTCCATGATTGTAAAAGAAATCAACTTCAACTCACCCAATTTAGTCTCCCCAGTCTTAGTTAAGCCTACACCATCATCCTTTCTCCCTTGGGATCTAATCTGTTGGTGGTTTTGGAGAAAATTCTTCCCAAAACATTCATATAAAAATATCAACTTTTATTTTATTCCTTTCCCTAGTTTATATCTCATCATAACATGATTTCAATCTTCTTTAGTGGGTATTATTACCTAATGTGGTCCCAACCATGATTATTTTGGTTAGATATTGATCGATGTGGTGCTCTCATACATTTTTAGGCCCCCAATTTTGTGTGGATATGGTTTCCAACTGGGTTTTATATGTTTCTAAGCAATACATATCTGGGTCCATGATTTTGCATTATTTAAGGATGTATTATTAATTATTTTTTTCTAGATGGTTTAAACGAATTTTATTGGTTGTTTGAATTAGGTTTCCAATCGGTTTTAATTTTCATAAGAGTTAAATGAATATATTTATTTTTAAAATGGGTATTTCATGTGTATATAAAATTTTGGATGTGTGTTGGTGTATGAGTTGGTTCATGTCATATATGGAAACATAATTGAGTACAATAGAATCCAAGGTATCTAAGTTTAAGGACTAGTTCTAGTATGACAGTTGAGTCGGTAGGGTTGAGGCCCGGTATCATTAATAAGATTGACATAATTATACAAACTAAAAATCATTGTGATGGGAATTGGTAGCACATTTTGGACCATTTTCCCCTAGATATAGTTTGATAACAGATATTATGATGATCCTAGAACCTCACTAACCCTAGTTCGTTGGGTATTTCCTGTGGTTCTCATGGGATGCATTCTATTTATCTATTTGTCGTCTTTACATTCCTTTTTAATTTGAAAGCATGTATTATTTTAAATTTTATCATTATTTTTCATAAAACAGGCATGTTAATTTTCCTGATAATGTTATTTCAAGGAATCCAGTTTGGAGGTATCCTACTGGGCACATTTTCCCTCACCCTGTATACACCATTGTTTATATATAAACCATGTTATGTTTGAAATAGGTAAAGAAAAGTTGTTTCATGGTGGTGATGGTGGATCTGGTTGTTAGTGGTTCCTATTTTGGTAGGTGATAGTGGAGGTTATGTGAAGGTGCAGATCCTTTTTTAATGGATTCTTGGTTGAGTATTTATTCACCCTCCCCGTTATGGAATTTTGGATTCTCATTAAATATATAATTTTTTAACTCTTTTTAGTAATGTTTTTGATTTGGACCATTATTATGATGTGATGTTATATTATTGTGGTTTTATTATAGTTCATTCATATTTTAAAAATCATTCCAAATGTGATGTTTGATGCCTAAGAACTAGTTTCCAGCCTATGGATATCTGGAATGCCCTTTGGGTATGTCCATGGGTTGTTTCTCATTTTTGAATGCATTGAATACCATCTTCATTCGTGAAAACTTGTATCGGAGTTGTTTTTTACATATATCTGGGTAGTGCTATTTTAGAGAGTCTAGCTAGACTATATCTAGGACTTCTAAGGATTGAGGATTCTATTTTGAGTGGTCTTTCTAGACAAAACACCTCGTGTATGGCCTGGGGTCACCATGGGATGTTTGGGATTTGTTGTGACTTGAAATCCATATTTGATGTACTAACTGTGGACTATGAAATCACATCGAGTAGAGGTATATTGGTTTGGATTTTTGGTTTTAATATTGTAGGTTTTATCTATAAATATGTTTTAATATTTTTTTGTGGTTGATGTTAATTTTTTGGATGTTGTATTGATGGTTTCCTTTATCCTGTTGGGTTTTTAGAATCATTCCTCTCCAGAGCCTTCATGTGAAATCAAAAGAAGAGTCCAGAAAGATTCTTCCCACACGAGTTGATTATAAATTAGTGGAATAAGTGGTTTTTATAGTCTAATCATTGGATTAAATAATATCCCTTGGTCCTACTCATGCCAAGGAAGCTGAACTAGGGCTGGAAAAGGAAAAATATTAGGAGCTATTCAAGAACATTCCTCCTTCATTACAAGGTAGATCAGACAGCCAATAATATGAAGATTTAATTAAACATATCAAGGAAATTTTTGGGCTTCTTGACACTCTTAAGGTAGATAATGTGATGTGTTCTTTGTTCAAGTCCAAAGGTCCCAGTCGCAGGTGTTGTGACTCAATTGTCCATTATGGGAGACATGATTAGATGGGTTGGAAGTACTTCATTGATGTTTTGATTGAGAAATAATTCCATGAGGCCTTTTCTATTTCCAATACATGAGATTTCATGGATCTTTATGAAGGAGATAATAATGTGTTAGAATATGAAAACAACATTGCTGAATTGGACTGTTTCGCGCCTTAGGTGGTTACTAATGAGCTATTAAAGGATCATTAATTTTAGATGAGGTTATAGCCAAACATTTAGCCTCATGCCTTATTGTTCAAGATAAAGACGTATTCAAAGATAGTCATGTGATCCCTAATCATGTAGTTTTATCATACTAGAATTTGTATTTATTCTGAGATAGTTCTAGAATAGGGTTAGGGTTGGAGTGGTTCTTATGAATTAAAATGTAAGTGTGATGAGAAGGGGAATATGGGAGGTGGTCGTTCAGGCCATACTTTACAAACTTATTTATATATACCCTTTGTTGGTATATTAGTAATATGATTATATTGTGGGTGTTTAGGGTATTTTTTGTAGGCTTGTTCATTTAGGACTAGGGCCTTCCATCAGTTTTGAATTTAGTTAACATGCAGAGGTTTTGTAAAGTTAGAATGCCAACTCAATGTGTGGTAGGTTCCGTTGTACACAGGGAATTACCATCTCTGTCCAGTGAATCAAGGTCCACATGTCCTTGTTCTATTAATAATATTGGAATATTTGAATAAACTTATGGGTAGAGATTTCTCATGGTAGATCCAATAGTTGCTAATCAACCACCGGGTTCATCAGAGAGAATCACCTTTATGATGCAGTTCATGCACTAGAGGAATTAGATGCAAGACCTACAACTGTACGAGGTAATATTTTTATTACATCATTCACAACTCTTATTTTATGATAGATTTTATCCTAAATAATTTATTTCATCCAATATGATAGAATTTTTAAAATTTAAAACTGAGATGTTTCCATATTCCATAGAGTTAGTGAAGACTCTTGGGAAGAATAGAGAACAAGGTTTCAGATTTCCATCATGTTCTCTCTCTGTTTGAGGGCTCGAGCATGAATGGGATTTCCTAGTTCATGAGATGGACCTATTTGATGTGATCCTTGGTATGTATTAGATGACGTGTTTCCTAGAGAAAATTAATCTATATCATTAGATGTGATCTTTGTGGATCAAAATGGGTGTTCTTAAGTTTTTTATGTTTACTAGGATCCTCAACTAGGCCATGCTGGACCACGACTTTGAGAGTTAGGCTATATTTTTTTTCCATGTATCTTCTCTAATGATATAGGATGAATGTATATGTTATGAGGAAGGATTATCTCATATAGTGGATTAATTTCAAGAGGTGTTTACAAATGATTTCTCATGGTTTCCTCTACATTGGGATGTAGAATTTTCTATATATTTTTCACCAGGAATATTATTTATTTATCATTCCTCATATCGTATGGCCCCTATAGAGTTTAAGTAAATGAAAATATAGTTGTATAAATTTTAATTCAAAGGATTTGATCACCTAGGATTCCATCCATTGGAATCCCTAGTTAAGATTACTAAAAGGTTGATGGATCCCTTTAGTTGTGAATTGATTTAATGAAATTGAATAAGGTAACCATCAAGAAATAATATACCATGCCCCATATTGATTACCTTTATATCATATTAAAGGATAATGACTATTCCCAATGATCGTCTTTCACTCTGGGTATTTTTAGGTTAGGGTGCTTGATTTAGATGTTCCTAAAATATCCTTTTTATGTAGGTATATCTGTATTGAGTATTTGTCCATTCTATTCAAGTAGAACAATTCTCCAATGGATTTTAGGGAGATTATGAATAGTGTGTTCAATTTGTTTCTCAATTCCTTTTTCAATTTTTTTCATAGAAAATATCTATGTTTACTCTAGGATTGAAAAAAAAATGATAATGAGTAAACATTCCTTCCCAAATTTATACTAAGCTATTCATGTGTACTTTATGGATTATGGAGTTAAAATATTTGGTCAAGATGATCTCGAAATGTTGGGATTGATTGGACCCAGAGAATATTGAATTCAAGATGTCAAGGAAGCATCTAAAGAATCTATCTGATATGAGGATCCTTTTAGACTTGGAAGGGTATTACTTTATATTATTCATGTATTTCTATTGTATTACATCACCCATGACAATGCTTCCCCAGAAAGCGGGGATGTATGAATGGATTCCATAGTGTCAAGAATCCTTTTAGGAGCTTAAATAGAAGTGTACACATATCCCTATTCCTATCTTACTAGAATATGGGAAGGCATATGTTGTATTTTCTGACACCTTAGGTATTGTTCTTGGGAGCATATTGATGAATTATGACAATGTGGTGGCTGAGGGCTCCAACCAACTCTTACCGAATGAAAGAAATTATCTAAAATACAAAATGGAATTGGAAGCCGTGATGAATACTATGAAAACATGGAATCACTAGCATTTTGGGGAGAAGTTTTTAGTCGAATTGAACCATAATTTCACGGCATATATTTTTTCCCAGAATGATCTTAATATAAGGTAGTGTCGATGGGTTTAATATCTTCTGGGGTTTGAAAATGAAAGTTCCCAAACCCCCAAGAAAAGTGGATGAATTGAGAAATAATTTACTAGTGATGTATTTGAAAGAGTCTACTGGTTAGAGGAATCTAATGGGGATTTTCACCAAGATGAATTTAGAGACAAAGGAGCATAGTGGAGGCATCTTTTTGGACAATTTTCAGTATAATTACACCCTTATAGATATGATTTGGAAAGAGAAACCTATGGATAAGATATGTTTTCATTAAATGAAGTGTTCATAATGGTGGGGAGGTTCCTAGTGAATGTACATTGTCATTACATGGAGTTTATTTCTTCCAAGGTCACATTATGGTGTTGTTATCATTGCAGAAGGTGGTGATGAAAGATAACCACTTGTATTAGGAGGGTATCCATCAAGGTACCACTAAGATTATTTATTATGTGTGTCTCTAGTTCAGGAGTTTAGGTATCATGTGGTATATATCAAAAAATTTATCTAGATGATAATTTTATCATCATGTTAAGGATGAATAGTAGAGGACCTTTGGTTGAATCCATCCCTTACGCATACCAAATGGTAAGTCCAATGAGGATCCCAAGGATTTCATATTTGGGTTTCTATATACAACCAAGGGGAGGAATTTTATATGGTTAGTTATTGGTCTCCTTGAAAAATCATCCCATTTCATTTTGATGAAGGATACAATTATAGTGGATGAGTTAGTTAAGTTGTGCTATCTGGGGATAGTGAAGCATCATGGTGTGTTGTCATCTATTTTTTTAGATATGGTCCCCCATTTTACCTCTTGTATTTAGGAAGTCCATTAGTAGGAAATGGGAACCCATGTCATGTAGATCATGAAATACCATCTACAAACGGATGGTCAGACAGAGCTGGAAATCCAGATCAGGGAAGATATGCTTTGGTCATATGTGTTGGATCTTAGAGGCTCATGGGATAACTATTTGTGATGGCCTATTTTTTATATAAAAATATTTTACAATCTATGTTTATAATATCCACCTTTGAGGAACATTATGTTCGTCCATGTCAGAAACCTTTTTACTTGACAGAAGTGGGTGAGAACTTTTTTTGGGACCATGCTAGGTGTAAGAGACATCTAACAAAGTTTGTTTTATAATGATATAATTGTTAACATTGTAGATATTCCATATATATTATTATGATTAGCATTTCTGATCCTTGGAATTTTAATTAGGTAATCAGTTTTCTTAAGGTGGAACCTCTCTTTGGTCATAGTCATCTTGGTAAGTATGTAAAGATGATTGTATAGTATGTTAGACATTTTGATAATGCTGAAATTGCCGGTAAGGTGGAATACTAGCATGAATTTGTATCCTGGATGAAAATGACCCATTATACATTCCTGGTATCACAATTTAAGAAATATAACCCCACCCATCTCACAGGATAAAATGGTAATAATAAGAACTGGAATCCGACTTTTTTGTGTTTGAGTGACCAATACGAATTTCGGATTCCCAAGAGAAAATGAGTTAGGGGGAATCCATACAACTAGTTCATATTTTTTAGAATAATATAAATGATTATCATGATATATGGGATCAAATTTATTGGGTGGTAGAATATTATCCACATTTATTCTAGAATCAGATAAAAGATTTACTTTCAATGGGGAAAAATGTTTTCATGGTTTTGAGAATTATCACATCCATGGGTTTTTTCTGAGGTATTGTCTCACTTTCTGATATTATATTTATTTAATAGTTTCCAAGGGTGTTTTCAGAGAATGGACGTTTCTATTTAGGGCTGATAGAGGCACATTTGTAGCACACTATTAGTAGAAACTCTGCAACATCCCAGTTAAAACCGTGTTTCCTAGAATGTGGAAACATCTAGGTTGGATGAATTTTAGAATGGGTGTGTTTGCTAACTGTGAACATATTATAGTAAAACTCCCCAAACTGAATGGCTAGGAACATGGGTGTTCTCCCCCTATGATTCCATGTGGTCATTAATACTCTTAGACATAGGTGGAACTGGGTTAGTGCATGATCTAGAAGACCATGTTTCCAAAATGTATAACCTTATAGATCATTAAATTTTTTGAAATTCATATTCTAACCCTCCCCGATTTTATCCCAAAATTCACCCAAACCTGCCCCATTTGGCCTCCCCATCACAATTTATAGCTCCTTCTTTCTCCAATATCCCCAGGGATTTAAACTCATGGGGGTTTGGTTTTGATTCTTTAAGAAACCATCAACTAAGACTCTCATCTCTTCTTTTGATCCTTTTTTTGGTCTATTTCTCCTCCTTACTTGAGTTCTATATTCATTATTGGATTTACTGACCTACATATGGGTCAACCTTGGTTATTTGTGTAGACTATGTCAATATGGGGTTCTTTTTCCTTCTTAGTGACTCCCATTGATTTGATTGTTGTTCCAACTAGTTTCAAACAGTTTCTAAGAAAAATGTTAGTGGTTCCATTCATTATAATTATTAGATAATTTTATATTTATTGTTATTATTTCTAAATGGGTTAAATGAATTTTTTGGGTGGTGAGAATCATGTTTCCCCTGGTTATTAGGCGCATAAGGGTTATATGAAAAGTTTCCTATTAAAAATTATTTTTTTTTCATGTGTGTTTCAAATATTGTATTTTTTAGGAGTAAGAGGTGGTTCATGTGAAATAGGGAAAATAAATTGAGTAATAGGGGATCATTGGTATCTAGGTAGGAATATATAGTCGTGTACATTAGGTGATTCAGTAGGGCTAGGGCCCAGTCTCCAAAATAGGATTGACATAACAACACAGACTAAACATTTGTGCCATGTGGATTGGTGGATGGAGCAGGGCCATTGTGCCAAAGAAAAGGTTTGATCACTGATATTTCAAGGATCCCAGGACCCTACTATCCCATGATCCTTAGTTATTTCAAAGGGGGATGATGTAATTTTTTTCATTAACTAATTAACATATTTAATTTCCCTTTTAATTTCTAATCATGTTTTCATTTATATTGTATATTTATTTTCCAAAAAAACTATAATGTTAATATTCTTTATATTGTTAATGAATTGAATCTAATTTTGTGGTATCCTACTAGGTATATTGGTTCACACCCTACATACACCCTCGAGTGTTTGTAGATGTTGTTATATTTGATCTATGTAAATGAAAGTCATTCTATGGTGATGATGGTGGATCCTATTGGTAGTGGTTCCTTTATTGGTAATATTTTTTTGAGGCGATATGAGGGTGATGCCCCTTTTGTTTCATAGAGGATTGATTGATTATTTTTCCCCCTCCCAATGTTGTAATTTTGTTTTTTTGGTTAAAATGTAAAATGATTTACTATTATTAGTCATGATTTTTGTTATAAAAATTTTTATGATGTGATTTCCTCTTCATGTGGGTTTTTTTATGGTTGATTCATATGGGTGAAATAATTCTCAAATGTGATGTTTGATGTGGAGGAAGAAGTTTTCATCTTGTAGGGATCAAGGACATCCTTTAGGTCAAAACACGGGTCAGGTCAACTATTGAATTGAATTCAATCCTGGGGTTTTTTTGAAAATATAAATCCCATATTTTTCCTAAAACAATCTTTAATACATTCCATGTAAAGTGTGAAAAAATCACATCGCTTTATGGGGAAGTAGTATAACGTAATCAAGAATGACATTATTGTACTCCCACAAAAAGGAGAGGAAAAAAGGAATGTGATATATTATAATTACACAATCAAAATAAATTCATAAATATAATATATATATATATATATAATAATTAGTATATATTTATTTCATTATTCCAAACCTTGAAATGTGGTAATGGAAAACTGAATGACATCGGTTTGAAAGGTGGTAATCTATCATACTCACGAATGATGATATCATAACTCATTTGATGGAATTATAAACATATATTAACAATATATTAGTATATGGAAGATACTATGTTTATTATATAATCCTGAAATAAAAATAATTAAATGGTTTTGTGGAAGAAATAATACAAAATTGTTAGTTGATGAACATTATCACTTCTCCTGGTATCCTCCATATATTTTCATTAAAATTCTTTTCTTTAATGGATTTATGTCCAAAATAAGGCTTATGGTGTGAGGATAGAGATTTGGTAAGATATTTGGGTAGATCATGGATGATCCAAATATATTTTCAACTGTGATTGAGTAGGGAGAGTGAGTCTCCTTTTATAGCTGGGGTGGAGAGGCATTCCTAAAAACACCCAAAATTTTTCCCTATTGGGAGGTCTCCTTTACCTCATGTGGATGAAAAATTAATTAGTAATTTAGGAATGGGGTTAATCAGTTTAGAAACACATCCCTTGTAGAAAATAAATATATTTTTTCATTTTAATCTTTTGTATTAAATTTTACCCAATTTTATATTTATAGTTTATTCCATGATAACTTTTATCTTTTTATTTACCTTGGTAATTTATCATTTAAAAATACAATTAAAAGGTAATTATTACATAATTTATACCCATTTATTCTGAATAAAAACACCAATTAATTGAATAAAAAATAATTGTTTTGAGAAATTAATTTTTTTACAAATGTATTTAATGTGAAAAAAAATTTAATCCATAACCATGCTAACAATTTTTTTTATTTAGGGGTCAATAATTTCATTATAAAAGACAAAAAATTTCCACTAATGGAATTTATATTATGCTTATTCACATTTATAAAACAATTGGATGAATATATGACTTATTTAAATTTATAATCCTTTAATAAAATATAATTTATTATAAAATAACATTAACAATAGTTTTGACACTATTCCTTTAATTAAAATTTATAAAATATCCACATAATGATAAAATTAAATTATATTATTTTCACACTAGTTTAACATGATATAATAACAAATAATTTAATATAACTCAATAATTAATTTAATTTACATCACTGTAAATATTTTTTAGTATCATTTATTCAACATAATTATTATCTAAATAACACTTATGTTGATGTTTCATAGGTGTTTAAATTAATTATTTGATCTCTAAAAAATAAAAAAACATTTGATGCTAGAAACTCTATTTTTTATTAAAAAATAAATTTTATAATATAAAATTTGTTGTTTTCCCTATCCCAGTGCATTATATATATTAAAGTAAGGGATTGTTCCTTCTCAGTCTTTTTCATTACATATCTCATTAGACGGACGAATTTCCTATAAAATTGTCCCAAACAATTATATAAATATATGATAAGGTAGTAAGGGTTAAAATATGGCTATATATAATATGACTTCAATTTTTGATATTATTAGATACTATAATTATTTGGAATCCTAATATGACTTCAATATTTCCAAATTACATTCATATAATTAGAAGAATTTAATTTAAAATTAATCCCACATATCAAACAAGAAATCAAGATTCTATAGAGAAAAATAGTAAAATATTAACAATGTTTTTATATAAAATTTCAATGTGAAATTTATTCAAGTTTCTTAAAATTCAATAAATATATGTATTATAAAAATAATTATAATTTTAAATAATCATAAAATAATTTATCTTTATAGTTGATTGGGAGAAAATGCAATTTTCAATTAAAATTCCATATTTTCCACTATTCATAAAAAATGAATCTTTTTAGAAAAAATATCTTCTTAAAATATTTTTTAATCCAAAGTACAAATAATTTATTTATTTTGTTAAATTAATTTGCCAATACAAGAATATATTTATTTTTAAAATAAGTATTCCAAAAAATGATATAGACCATCTGTTCAGAAAAATAAGGTTTTAAGAGTAAATTTGTGTTTATTATTATCTATGATCCATAAAACAAATGAGATTGAAATTTAACATTTAATTGAATAAATAATTGAATAAATTCTTTTAAATAATTATCCAAATGTGAGTAGGTTAATTTATGATTCTAAAATACATTTATCACATAAAATTAGTTCTTTATAGAAAGATGACATTTTATTTTCAAAAGGGGTTTATTTAAATTTTTAATTAATTAGTCACAAAAGGAATCATTTTATGTACATTTAAACCATGTTTTCATAATTTAGTTAATCATAATCGTACCTACCACTCCAATGGAAAGGTGATAATCATCCTACTAAATAATAATATTTTAATAGTGTGACACATTTATTTTAACCTCAGTGATGTGTGTGACAGAATATAAAATTAGTGTTGCACGTAATATGAGGCATAAAATAATTTATTTTTTGAAAAATATTTAATTAATAAAAAATAAGTTTGTTACATTATAACCCCATTAAATTGATTTTTCACTTGAAATTTATCTGGTTATTGAATGGTTTAATACTTGAAATTTCTTTTCATAGAAACCCACATCGTATAAAAATTTAATAAAATATTCTATTGAATATGAGAAAATGGGTGTAAAAAGGTCACATAATCGTTTTCCTAATTGGATAACATATGTGGTAGGTGAAACCATGGGCATAGAATAGAAAAATAACAACCAAATACTGATGGAGAGTGATAGAGAACATGGACATGCTAAATTTATCGATCATAAATCCATAAACCAAAGTGGATTGAAAGGGTCATTTGTATCATAAAAAATATGATAAATAGACAAAATTTTTGTTTTATAATCTCTTCTTAAAGTTGAATAATTTTCATGATATGATATATTTATATAATTTAATTCTATTTAATTAGCACAATATCACCTTGTGGTTGTTCCTTGACCAATTTCCACATCGTCTATTTCTCTAATAAATGATGGTGAACTTGTTATGCCTAAAGAACTAACAGATCACATGACCCATGCATAGAATGATACGAAATTCGGTCTATCATTAGTTTTCATTAAAAAATAATAGTAACTATAAGTTATCTAATATGAATAAATATTTGTATGAAGAAATAATACATTAGTATATAAAACCACATTCATTGTTTAACAAAAAAAGCTATTTCATAAATGGAAATCCTTTTGACCATTTTGAAATATTAAACTCCAAAGCTTCGGAAATGAGGTCAGTAAATCATCTTAGCATTGATCCCCCTATACCATAAATTATATCTATATTTTCAAATAAGAAACATGTGAATACCTTCATTATGTATTCAATGGAAACATTATAATAACTTGAATTGCCAGAAAACCTTATTTAGTACATATATTCTTCTTTATTCATTGAATAGAATATTGATTATTGGCTATATTATTTAAATAAAAAATTCAATAAACTACATTCATTATATTATAAACCATTTTTTCAACAATTAATTTATTTTTTCTAAGATGAAAAGTAATATGAAATTTTCTTTATTCTTATTCAACATCTCTTGATCAAAACTAAACACCAATTTATAAAAATCAAGAACACGGTAAGGGTTGTCTTCCATTAACAATTAAAAACACCATTTTATTGAATTAATTTTATAGTTCATCAATAAAATTTATCATATTCTTGAAACTCCGTAATGAAAAGATCCAAAGGAACATTCCATTGATGTTTCACGCTTCTAATAAAAAAATAACATTGATAAAAATGTGATTATTTTAATCCAAATACATAAAAACATCAATCCATATAACTTCTTCACACACTATTAACAAGGATTATTCTTCTTATTCATTAACACATCTTCCAATAATTTTTTATATATAGTCTATTATTGATCGCAAATATATCCATTACTCATAAAACTAATATAATTCTCATCATGAGCATTCCCATTAAGAAATTGATTTTCAAGGTGCCCATAAATCACAAATTTAATGTAATAAAACGTTGGTGATATGTAAGATATACGAATATTCCTATATATTACATTAAATGAACTTTTCATTTACCCTTTTAAATTAATTTATTTCTATCCTTATTTTCCATAGTCAAAATTCATCCCGTTCAACTAAGACATTGACTTGGGTGTTTTTTCCGCATTCTCAACAAATAGGCAATATAGCTTCCCAGCCTTTTCTTACATTTTTTTAGATCATCTAAATGATAAACAACAAAATAGTATTACACATAAAGGATCCAAAGGATTAGTATCTTGGGAAAACTAGGACCAAACATAACAAATAGAACATCAAGCATAAACATTTATTTAATTTCTTCTTCTCTAGATTCTTATTGGCACTTGTCCTCTCCTTAGTACATTTAGCCACCTGAGGATATAAATCAAAATGGGTGATATATAATCCTAGAAATAGGATATATAAGAACAATATAGCATGGGTTGAGCATAATCATAACATAGGAAAAATATCATGAACATGACAGGAGCATAAATAAAAGACTTGAAATGTGGTAATGCATAAAAATGAAACATCATGTCTTAGTGGTTAAATACCACCCACACTTTTGGATCAAGCTAGCATCTTTTTTACACATAATTTCAAATTTAATCATGAGATTTATCACTTTTCCTAATGCATTGGAGCGCTATATAATTTTGGGCGCACCTGTCTCTTTGAAACATTCATATTGTGCTATATAATTCTGGGTGCACCCGCCACATCATAACATTGTCATTATCATGATTGCCACATAGAACACATATCAAAAATGAACATAAATAACCCATGGAAAGGAGTGGTTTTCATCACATAATAATACATTCATAATCTTTGGGTTCCCAAAATAAAGAGAGAATAACCTACATGTTAGAAGAACCATCCACTTTGAGTGAGAAGTAAAAGGGTGTTCTTAAAAAAAGAGTTCTTTTGGAAAACATTTTTTTGACATCAAAATCAGGGAAAAACATGTATATCCCTAGAAATGTAAATAAAATGATGATAAAATGATATTTAAGGTGTAACCATATCTAAAATGGAGTGAAAGAGGGAGAACTCGATGGATGAAAATTGGGATCGAGATTTCCCCTTAACATGTATCTGAATGCTTCCTTCCCTTTAATGTCCTGTATAATGACATTATATTCATTAATAAGAAACTAAATATCCTTTTATACATTAATAGGGTTCATTCTGGTTTCTTTATGTCATTTTATGTTCCATTGGATGACTTATAGAGTTCTAAAACATTGTTCGTAGATGTTTGTTTTTAAGGTTTTTCTTGGGTGGTTCACTTGTATTCATAAATTGATCTTCGGGTAGAACATGGGTAAAAATCCAGAAATGATATTAAATGTTATTAATTATATTAAAAGTTCTTTAATTATTTTATAATTAATTATATTATATCCATGTGGTTTACTCATTAGATAATAATTAAATGATGATTATTTGGGTTAATTTGAGTGATTTTTCGATCATAATGAACTTGATTTATTTTATAACTAGAAATATGGCCATAAGTCTGTTCTAGAACATTATATAGGAGATAATACATATAACATATTCTGTTTCTAGCATAAAAATGGTTTCATGACCGGATCTAAAGGTAGAAATGGAATAAGAAAGCATGTCGTTCTTGATGGTGATAAATTAATACCTCACGAACAACGTTCTCTTTAATAAACTAAAAGGAAGGGGGAAAGGGGGTTGAGTGATATAATATCCCATAATAATAATAAAACCACATTAAACATATAATACTAGAGTGAAAATACCATTTGGTTAAAGATATGTGGGGAGAGATCACGAAATGTACTTGAACATGAAAGGAAATTAAATGAGAAGAGGGAGAGAAATTACCTATTGAATCCTCCTGTTGAGAACCTTTTTAAGGGCCTAATCTTAGTCTTTTGAGGAGACCTGCATCTCTTAGACGTGGGGGAGGGAAGAGGGAAGGTGTTTGGGAAGCTTTTAGGGATGTCTTGGAGCTTGAGAAGTGTGAGGAAATGAGGGTGTGAAGGGTGGATTTTATAGTGGAGGGGAGAGGGGTTTCCTTAATATAAAATTCATCAGTTTATTAATTTCCCCTAAGACAAGGAATAGTGAGTCTTGAATGACCAAAAATATTATTTTTATCATTTGATCTCGAAACAAGTGGGATTACATGAGCATAAAATCATCGATTACTCAATTAATCCATTATTTAGCATTTATTGTAAATTATCAGATTCTACTATTCATCAAAAATTCAAGTATCTCAGAAAAATCCCAAAGAAATTACCCCAAAATATTTTTGACCTGTAGAATCCAAATTTGGAATCCATTTTTGAAAAAATAATTTTCTATATTTTAATAATTTAATATTTAATTAAATTGATAATTTACTTTAAAAAAAGTTTTTAAGATTAAAACTGATTTTTATAGTGCTTTCAAAAATTACGTAGGGTCTTATAAAATTATATAAAAACAATAATACAGTGATTCAATAATTTATGAATAAATTTTTGGGAAATAAATTTTCATGGAAACTAATTAATTAATTATAATTAATTATTTATCACTTACAAAATACCAAAACATTTACTAAGGTCAAATTGTCACTTTCTAAGATGTCTAAATTGTATTTAATTATTCATAGGTAATGTTACTCTTATGTATGATGATTTAACATTCATAAGGGTTATAATACTATTCATAAGGTTATGTTACTATTTATAAGGGTACGTTAATATTCACTAAAAATTATTATTTTTCATTAAACTCCAAAAATCATCTTGAACACAACCGTGTATGTCATATTTTCAAAATTCCAAACACAGAAGTGACAAACATATGTTTAAAGGTCACTTATCACTTAGTAGTTTATTATGTTGTAATTTCGTGTTATTTTATGACATAAATATACGAAGAAAATTTCCCATAAAAAAACATTGGGTCGTTACATTCTTCCCCCCTTAAGAAATTTTTCCCCTGAAATCTTACCTTACAAAAACAGGTGAGGGTGTTTGTACTTCATTGCCTCTTCTGGTTCCCAAGTTGCTTCCTTAAACATATGGTTCCTCCACAACAAATTGGAAAGATGGGTTGTCTTGTTGCGTATAACCTTATCTCTCTATTCCAGAATCTTTATTGGCTGCTACTCATAGAAGAGATCATCTTCCAACTGCACCACCTCTGAGTTTAGTATATGTGAGGGGTCTGGTATATACATCCTCAGTAGTGATACTTGAAACACTTCATGAACATGAGCCATATTCGGTGGAAGTGCAAGAAGATAGGCCACGGCTCCAATGCGGTCAAGAACCTCAAAGGGGCCAATATACCTTGGGCTTAGCTTCCCTTTATTCCTGAATCGTATGACTCTCTTCCATGGAGATATTCGAAGGAATACATTATCTCCAACGTCAAAATCCAAGTCCCTTCGACGATTGTCAGCATATCTCTTTTTCCAAATTTTAGCAGTTTTGATGTGTTTCCGGATGACTTGAACCTTCTCCATCATCACTTGAACAATATCAGGTCCAAGTAGCTTTCTTTTCCAACTTCATCCCAACAGGTTGGAGTTCTACATCACTTTCCACACAAAGCTTCATATAGAGCCATCCGAATACTCAAGTGGAAGCTATTATGGAATGAGAACTCAACCAATGGGAGATGCTGATCTCAACCACCTTTGAATTCAAGATAGAATGATCTTAGCATATCTTCGACATCTGAATAGGCCTTTCAGACTTTCCATCAGTTTGGGGATGATAGGTCATGCTGAAATTTAATTCAGTACTCAATGCATGTTGAAGGATCCTCACAAATTTAAATGTGAACCTTAGATCCCGATCAGAGACAATTGAGAGTGGAACACCGTGAAGTCTCACCACTTCCTTCACATATATCGTTGAAGGTTGTTCAAGCCAGAGATCTTCCCAAATGGAGATAAAATGGGCTGTCTTGTTGAGTTGGTCAACCATAACCCATATCACATTATTTCCCTTTGATGTCTTCGGGAGACCCGTGACAAAGTCCATAGTAACAGTTTCCAATTTCCACATGGGTATAGGCAATGTTTGCATCATACATTTGGACTTTTGTCTCTCAGCTTTAACTTGCTCACATACCAAGCACCTTGATATATATTCCACAATCTCTTTCTTCATGTTATCCCACCAGAAGTGCTCTCATAGATAACGGTACATCTTGGTACTCTCAGGATGGATAGAGAATATTGAGCTATGTGTATTATCCAATAGATCCTTCTTTATCCCAGGTGATGAAGGCACACAAAGTCGCATTCCAAACTGAATCACACCATCATCATTGATATGGAACTCTTATAGCTTCCCTTCGGTTACTGAATTCAACCTCTCTTGTATCTCCACATCATCGCTTTATGCTTCCTTAATCTTCTCCTAGATAGGTGGTTGGACAATAATTCAGGAAAGGTAGGACGTATTCACTTCCCTTATGATTTCCAATTATATTCTTTGTATATCCAAGAAGATAGGGTCTTTCTCTATCCGTAGCATGGATAGAGTAGCAGGTTCTATTCTGCTTAGAGCATCAACATCCTTGTTCGCCTTTCCAGGATGATAGTGAATAGAGAAATCATAATCCTTGATTAGCTCTAACCATCTCCGTTGACACATGTTGAGCTCCTTTTGTGTGAATATATACTTTAGGCTCTTGCAGTTAGTTTATATGTCACACTTCTCTCCATAAAGGTAGTGCCACCAGATTTTCACGGAAAAAATCACAGCTGCCATCTCCAAATCATGCGTCGGGTAGTTCTGCTCATGGATCTTCAACTATCATTGGGCATAGTCTATCACATTGTCATTTTTCATGAGTACGCAACCCAAGACTTTCTTTGAAGCATCACTATATATAACAAAACATTTTCCACTTTTCGGTAGTGTGAGTACAGGTAATTTGATCAGCCTTCTCTTTATCTCTTTGAAGCTTCCCTCACATTCTTTCATCCAGACATACTTTACCCCTCTCCTTGTTAACTTAGTTTGCGGGGTTGATAATCGTGAGAGGTTTCTCACAAAATGTCGGTAGTACCCAGCTAATCTATGAAAACTACGGATTTCTGTGACACTAGAGGGACTGGAACATTCCTGAATCGCCTTTGTTTTTGGAGGATCCACAGAAATTCCCTCACTTGTGATCACATGTCCTAAGAACGTGACATGCTTCATCCAAAAGTCACACTTTCTGAACTTGGCATACAACTTCCCCTTTCTCAATATTGCCAACACAATTCTTAGATATTCTTCATGTTCCTCCTTGCTCTTGGAGTACATGAGAATATGATCAATAAACACTACCACAAATTTTTCAAGGTAATGTCTAAATACTCTATTCATAAAATCCATGAATATTACAGCGGCATTAGTATGTCCAAAGGGCATCCCCAAAAACTCATAGTGCACATACCTTATACGGAAGGTAGTCTTCCAAATATCTTCCTTCTTCACTTATACCTGATGATATCCAGAACGAGGTTCCACCTTTGAGAAGTACTGATCTCCTCTTAACGGGTCGAACATGTCATCAATCCTAGGGAGAGGATACTTGTTCTTTATGGAGATCTTGTTGAGTTTCCGATAATCAATACATAGCTGCATGGTTCTATCCTTCTTCTTCACAAGGAGAACTGGTGCACCCCAAGGTGATGCACTAGGGAATATGAACCATTTGTCCAGATGCTCTTGTAGTTGCTTTATTAACTCTTCTAGTTCGATAGGATCAATCCTATAGGGACACATTGAGAAAGGAGTTTCTCCCTCTATGAGTTTAATTGATAACTCTACCTCACGATCTGAGGGAATTCTAGGTAACTCTTCAGGAAATACATCATCATATTCCCTCACGATGGACATTTCCTCTAGGTTGGACCTTTCCTTCGACTCAAACATTTGGACGAGGTATGATTCTTAATAGGGAATCAACACCCACACCATTAAGGTATTTTTCAAAGTAGATTCATGATCTTCCTTGATTTTGTAGAGGACCATGGTATGGTTCGGAATATGAAAAGATATTTCCTTTTCTCGACACTTAATATGTGATCTATATAATGAGGGCCAATCCATTCCCATTATAGTATAAAATTCCACCAAGGGAAGTATTAAAAGATTTTCTGAAAGAATATTCCCATATATTCTAACAGGAGAAGAGTAAAACACATGGGTTTAAATGATTGCACCACTTTGTGTTTGTACAGATATCTCTATTTCAAGGTTTCAGGGCTTCGATTCTATAGTACTAGCAAACTTGCAAGATATAAAGGAATGCGTAGAACCAGAATCATATAAGACTTTTTCCATTATTGAGTGAATAAGAAGTGTACCATATACGACTTCATTATAATGCTTCACCTCTACAGTAGTGATGGAAAGAGCCTTTCCTTGTTCATTTGGCTTTGGTGACTGCTGATGCTGATCACTGTCGAGAGCTCAAGATTTAGTGCACCGGTTTTCAAAGTGCCATAGATCCTTACAGTTGTAGCATTGAACCATGAGGGGTTCTCTCCATTCATTGGCTACATTATCCTTCATTTTCATGTATTTTTTACACTCTATAGAATGGTGTCCTTCCTTCCCACACAAGAATCAATTCTCTGTCCCTTTAAAATAGTTCCCATGGTGCAACTTTCCACGTTTTTTGGCATGTGGGTCGTTGAGTTTTCTTCCCACCTTTATCATTAGTTCCACCAGTTTGAAACTCCATCTTTCTTTTTTTATCACCATAGCCATGGGACCATTCTCCAAACTCTATCTACACTTTGAGAGCAGATCGAAAAACTTCTTTCATAACTCCCAATGTCTCTAATTGCAATATCCTTTTGAAGGTGTGGTTTTAATCCACTAAAGAATCTATCAATATTTCTATCATTATTGATAACAAAACCTGAAACGTACCTTGCAAGCCTTGTGAAATTCATTTCAAAGGTTTTGACAGATTCTCCTTCTTTTGGTTAGAGCTATATGAATTCTCTCTCCATCTTCATGCAAAGAGTTATTGGGAAATACTTGTTATGAAATATTATCTTAATTTCTTCCCATTCCATCTCTTCAATTTCCTCCATTGGCTTTGTGTTCTTAATCAAATCCCACCATTGATTGACTTCTCTATCTAGATGATAAACGAATAGAGTGGCCTTCTTAGTCTTAGAACATTGAAGCACATAAATGATATTCTCCATGGAGATGACCCACTTTTCCGCAACTAGTGCATCAGAAGATCCACAAAATGCCGTCAGTCGTTGCTGCATAAAACATTTGATAGCCAGTTGCTCACTCTTTGGTGAAGGAGGAAGTTCACCATTATTATGTTTATTATTCATAACCTGAGATAATTGGGTAAGCATTTCCATGAAGTTTTTAACTCCACCTCTCAAATCATTGGGGATGTCGTTCGGGCAATCGTTGCATTGGCCCTCGCATGATTTGTTGGCCTGATTTGTCAAAGTTCCCTCTATTTTCTAAAATAGAAAAAGTTAGAACAAAACATAAGTAAAAAAGTTTTGAATAAATTATTCATTTAAACAATTTATACCAAAAACATAACATATGGGATCCCTAGGTAAATATTCTTGTGTGCATATTTGTACTTAGTCTCATGCTATAGGTTTCCTCTAGGGTTCACTAATCCTAATTCCCAAATTAACTAAACCTTACCTCTGATACCAACTATAGTGACCCATACTTTTCTTACATTACTATTAAATCATCTCAAAGGTATACAACATAATAGTTTTATACATATAGGATATAACGTTTTATTTTCTTGGGAAAACTAGGTCCAAACATAACAAATACAACATCAAGCATAAGCATTTATTTAATTTCTTCTTCTCTATCTTCTTATTGGCACTTGTCCTATCCTTAGTACATGTAGCCACCTGAGGATATACATAATAAGGGGTGAGATAGAAGCCTAGTAAGAGGATAGATAAGAACAATATAGCATGGGGTGATCATAATCATAACATAGTAAAAATATCATGAACATGAGAGGAGCATAAATAAAAGACTTGAAATGTGGAAATGCATAAAAATGAAACATCATGTCTTAGTGGTTAACTAACACACACACTTGTGAACCAAGCTAGCATATTGTTCACACATAATTTCACATTTACTCATGAGATTAATCACTTTACCCAATGCATTGGAGCGCTATATAATTCCGGGCGCACCCGTCTCTTTGACACATTAATATTGCACTATATAATTCTGGGTGCACCCATCACATCATAACATTTTCATTATCATGATTTCCACATAGAGGAAATATCAAAAATAAAAATAATTAACCCATGGAATTTAATGTATTTCATCTCATAAAAATACAATCATAAGCTTTGGGTACCCAAAATAAAGACGGAATAACATATATGTTACAAGAACCGTCTATTTTGAGTGAGAAGTAAAAGGGGTGTTCTTAAAAGAAGAGTTCTTTTAGAAAACTTTTTGTTTGACATAAAAATAAGTGAAAAACATGTATATCCAAAAAAATAATAGAAAATGTTTACCAAATGATCTTTAAGTATTAACCATATCAAAAATGTAGTGAAAGAGGGAGAACCCAAAGGAAGAAAATTGGGTTCGAGATTTCCCCTAACCTTGTATCTGATTGCTTCCTTCTATTTAATGTCATATATAATGACATTATATTTATTAATTAAAAATTATAGAACCTTTTAGACATTAATAGGGTTCATTCTGGTTTAATTATGTCATTTTATGTTCTTTGTATGAATTATATAGTTTAAAAACATTGTTCGGGGATGTTTGTTTTTATGGTTTTTCTTGGGTGGTTCACTTGTATTCATAAATTGATGTTCGGGTAGAACATGTGTAAAAATCCAAAAATGATATTACGTGTTATTAAGGATTTTACAAGATATATACAGATTTTATAATGAATTATATTATCTACATGGGGATGAATCATTAGATAAGAATTAAATGATGATTATTTGGGTTAATTTGAGTGATTTTTCGATCATAATGACCTTGTTTTATTTTACAAATAGAAATATGGTCATAAGTTAGTTCAGGAACATGAAATAGGAGATAATAAATATACAATATTATTTTTCTACCATAAAATGGTTTCATGACAAGATGTGAATTTATAAATTAATGTAGAATGATTTTTCATTCTTGACGCTGATAAATTAACACCTCACGAACAACATTCTCTTTAATAAAATAAAAGGAAGAGGGAAAGGGGGTTGGGTGATATAATATCCCATTAGAATTTTAGAATTACAGTAAATTTTTAATACTGGAATTACAATACCATTTCAATGAAGATAGGTGGGGAGAGATCAATAAATGAACTTGAACATGAAAAGAAATTAAAGGAGAAGAGGGAGATAAATTACCTCTTGAATCATCCTCTTGAGAACCTCCATAAGGGCTTATGCTTGGTCTTTTTGTGAGACTAGAAGCTCTTGGACATGGGGGAGGGGATAGAGAAGATGTTTTGGTAGATTTTATAGAAGTCTTAGATCTTGAGAGGTGTGAGAAAATGAGGGATTGAAGGGTTGCTTTTATAGTGGAGGGGAGAGGGGTTTCCTTAATATAAAATTGGTTAGTTTATTAATTTCCCCTAAGACAAGGAATATTGAGTCTTGAATGACCAATAATAGTATTTTTATCACATGATCCCAAAACAATTGGTCTTACATCATTATAGAATCATGGATGACTCAATTAACCCATTATTTAGCATTTATTGTAAATTATCGGATTCTACTATTCATCAAAAATTAAAGTATCTCAGAAAAATCCCAAAAATTTACCACAACGATTTTTAGACATGTAGAATCCAAAAATAAATTCCATTTTTCAAAAATAATTTTCTAAATATTAATAATTTAATATTTAATTAAAATTGTAATTTAATTAAAAAAAATTTAAGATTAAAACTACTTTTTATAGTGCTTTCAAAAATTACATAGGGTCTCATAAAATTATCTAAAAAATATAAGACATTGATTAAATAATTTATGAATACATTTTTGGGAAATAAATTTTCTTTTAAATTAATTAATTTAATATAATTATTTATTTATGACTTACAAAATACCAAAACGTTTAATAAGGTCAAATTGTCACTTTCTAAGATGTCTAAATTTTATTTAATAATTCATAGGTAATTTTACTCTTTTTTATGTTGATTTACTATTCATAAGGGTCATAATAATAGTCATAAGGTTATGTTAATATTCATAAGGGTATGTTACTATTCACCAAAAATGATTTTTGTTTCATTAAACTCTAGAAGACATCTTGAATAGTACCCTGTTTGCACATTTTCAAAATTCCAAACACAGAAGTTAAAAACTTATATTTAAAGGTAACTTATAACATAGTAGTTAATTATGTTGTGATTTCATGTCATTTTATGACATAAATATAATAAGGGAATTTCCATTAAAAAATCTTTGGGTCGTTACAGGAAATTTAGCCTTCTTTCGTTCAACGTTACCATCTCTTAAACTATCAGTTTACACTTTCATTATGTTCTTTGGTGTCTCTAAGAATTTTTTAAGGAATTAATTGTTAATCATGATCTATAAATTTTTTTTTGGTAAAATCATGATGTTATTTACTATAACCATCATCCAATTTTATTTCCCATCAGAATAATTTCCATCACATTCAGCATTAATCTCATTCCTCCTAGTTCCTTCTGTTGTCCAAAACCAAAGAACCAATTTTGAGCAACACTAATCAAAATGGAAAACCACATTATCATGAAATGTTTAAATCATGACACATTAGCTAATTCATAGAACCTTTGGTTTATCCACCCTCATTCATAGTAATCATTTATTTAAATATTTCAGGATGTTCAGCCAATAGTTTGTTAATTTCATAGGCACATCACCCAGGAGTGTCCAAAAAGGTGTGCCACAAAGGTGATTTTCATACACCGATTCCCATTCGACTCAAACTCAATATGGTTTTATATGGTTTTACCAATAAGTACCTATATTCTAAATCCAAAAACAATTATAATATCCATATAGTGATGTATTTCATGGAAACCACTCACTATATCTTTTACTAGAATTCTAGGAAATTTCTCTACACTTTAACTCATCCTTAGACATATCATATGTGACGTCCCTAGACATATAAATAAAATATACATAGGGATATGAATAGAGGTTTTTAATAAAATTTTCAAAATGTTTAAAAAACATTTCATTTAATACTTACTATAGTGGCCTAAGCGTTTCATGCATAAATATTACAATATTTTCGATGAATATTCATTACCTTACAATAACATTTTCTTAAGAGCCGTAATAGTTTATTACTTATTGAAACATGAAAAAACTAACTCTTGTACATAAGTAAACTAAATCATCTCCCACCATGATATTTGTAATTATGACTCTCTATATACAAATCATATGCAATATATATCGTCATATCTATGGGAATAGAAGCATAAGAAATAGTGGTCTCTAACTCTTAGTAAGGGTACATATGGGAAATATATAAGAATAACATGAAAATATGTTTATGTAAACATGATTATAAAATTTAAAAACAATACCCTGCATATCAATGATCATATAAATGAGTAAACAACTAAGTATTGATAGTTGAAAATACATTAATCAGAAGATATTCAATGAATATGACCTAGAAGAGCATAAAATTGGCATAAGGTATGGAATTTGTTGTATAAACATAAGTATATAAATTAAATTCAATATTAGTAAAGTATCACTACCAAGTTCATCATAATAGACAAATTCCTTTACTGTACTATGTTTACTTTATGTTCTAGTTATGTTTTATGGTATAGGGTTGACTATCTGCTCTAGCCAGGTCTAACTATACCAGGTTCACTACCTGTTCTATCATTGTCTATCTCATGAGATATATAAATCTTTCCCTAATAATCTAGAGGGAGATATTGGTAACACCAATATCATAATGAAAAAAATATATTTATTTATGCCACAATATCATAAAACATTATCATATAATAACCCATAAAATTGAATGGGTATAATAAAAATTTCAACATATCATTAAAAGTGGAAAATAGTTAGGATTCATAATCCTTTCATCATAGAATTACTCAGGAATAGAACCGGGTTTCAAAGGAATTGTCTCAGGGTCTAACTCTTAGAAGATAAAAAGGTGTCATAAAAATTATTCAGCAAAAACATATACCATTTAGAGAAAGAATATGAATGGTGTCCATGGATCATATACCCATTTATTCGCAGGTTACACCAAGGGATTTCATCACAGATGGAATAATTTTGAATGATCAATTAAAACATTTCTTGATGAATATATAATTTTCACATGGAAAAATGACTTACAAAAAATAAATAATTCTGAAAAAATATTGAATTTAAAAAGGACATTGAAAAATTATAATGTAATTTTTTAGGAAAATTTTTATAGTGTCATCAATAAATTTTGTTCATGTAGTACACATTTAAATAAAGGATCTCAGACATTTTTAGTGAAAGACAAATTAACATTGTTTAAGAAAATGATATAAATAATAATTATAAAAAATTATAAATAAAAATAGTTAACAATTACATTTAAAATTTTTAACATTGTGATAAAATATTTTTAGAAAATATGTTTTTTAACGAAAAAATATTTTTGAGAAAATAGAGAAATAAAGTCTGTTTTTATAAAAAACATTTTCATAATAATATTAATTATCAAAGTGTTGTAAAATGGTACCATTACATGAATATGTCATGAATTACTATAATATAATAAAATTTTTGAGAATTATTTTGAGTTACTTCAGGGTATATCAATATGTAATACATTATCATAATGAATCTTGATAAATAATGATATTGTAACCTAAAATCATCACCAATTTGGTAACTGTGAACCATGCACCCCATGAATTCATAACATAAAATGAATCCTAAAATATCATTCCTATGAATAAAGTATTGATATTCCATGTTAAAAGATCATTATATAACTCGTATGTAAGAATATAGGTGTATAACAGAACACACATCTCAGTAAAGGAAAACTGAGACAATCAATCTCTTAATATTTGAGAAACTTTTTAATCATATCCCTGTGAAACATAACCTAAAATGAAATCTTAATTATCATTAAATGAGGTAAATTCTTGGTATTTCATGTCATAGAAAATTATATAGACCACAAAAAATAATCAAGTGGTGAATATGGAATAATTGTAAGAACTAAAAGTGAGACTAGAATTCCCCTTACTTAAGCCCTAAATTTCCTCATACTAATTAAATAATTCTATATAATAAATTCAATTTAATTATAAATTAATCAATTAAAAATATTCAATTATATATAATTTCATATATTCTATTCATATCACATTTTGTTACACATTTATTAACATTAAACATTAATGTTTCATTTCGTTTACTACCCGCTTTGTTTTTCATATACGTTTTAATATGTTATAATTTTTGTCCTATCAAATTGATCATGAATTAAGAATATAAATAATGTATGTCATGATATAAATATACTATATATTCAGTATATATGTATTTATAGTAATCCATAATATTTGGTGATGTGAAATGAAATAAACCATTCATGGAGACTATAGGTCGTACGTTTCAATGATGATTATTTCCATTATAATTTTACCATAATTTTTATGTCATATATATCACATTTTTTATTAAACCCATACTTAATAAATTCCATGTAAATCATGAAGGAATCACATCGCTTTGTGAGGTGGTAGTCCACCATACACATGAAAGGCATTAACTTATTCCAACAAAATTGAAAATGTGTAGGTATATGTTATTTAATAACTCTAGTATCATAATAACATTAAATATATAATATATATCATATAAAAAAATTATGCACATATTTATTTCTAACCATTAAATGTGGTAATGATAATATGAGTGACATCGACTTTAGTGGTGGTAGTCTGTCATACACATGAATGATGATTTCATAGCTCATTTGATGGAAGTGGAGATGATTTTAGGTGACTAACTTATCATAAGAACATCTCACTATATGGAAAATAAGAAGGTTATAAAATATCATTTATATATTGTTAATTAAATTGGTTTTATTAATAAAAAAATGTCTATTGATGAATGTTACCTCTACTTTGGGTATCCTACTTTGGTTTGAACAAAACTTCTTCCTTTGATTGATTTATGTAAAAAATAAGTTATACTAAGAGAGGGTAGTGATTTTTTAATTTTTTTTAAATATATTGGTTTATCCAAAAAGATGTATAGGTGTTAAGAGTTTGGGATTGTGAGTTAGATTTTATTGTTTTGGTGGAGTGGTATTCATTTAAATACCTAAAGGTTTTCAGTATTGGGAGGTCTACCTTACCTCATGTGGCTAGAAAATTCATAATTATGGTATAAAAAATATTAATTTTCCAACGAACACTTTAATCACATGAAATAAAAACATTTTTATTATGATACTCTATATTCTTTATGTTTACTCAATTTTAACTTTATAGTTTTTATGAGGGTAACTTGTATATTTTTATTTACCTATAACATTTATCCATTATGAATATAATTAAAATGAGACTTACTAGATAATATATATTAACTAATTCTATATAAAATTTCTAATTCATTAAAAAAAAATCATATGTATGTATAAAATTAATTTTAATGGATACACATATAATGTGCTAAAATACACCAATTTAACCTTAACCACTCTAACATAATGTTTTTCTACTTAGGTGTTAATATATCATTATAAAATAAAAATATAACCATCAATATAAACAATTTAAAATATATTTACAATATTAAATTAATTGTAAGAATAAATTATTTTTAGTAATTTTAAATTGTTTAATAAAATACCATTTATTATAAAATAACGTTAATTTAAATTTTTACAGTATTCATTTAATTTTAATTTAAAAGTATAAATAAAATTTTTGAAGTGAAATATATTATGGTCACACACATGTAACATGATATAGTAGTCTAAAAAAATAATGTAACTCAATTATTCTTCCAATTTGCATCACATCTATTTTTTTGTATCATTTATTTCATTTAATTATTAACTAAATATCTCATGCATTTGTGTTTTGTTAGTGTTTAAATTAGTCATTATATATATAATAAAATAATATATCATGAAAAAAATCTCATATACCTTTAAAAATAACATTTATAACCAAACATACAATGTTTTCCCTATCCCCAAACATTATTAATATTAAATGAAACAAATGTTTCTTTTTTTTCTTATTCTTTACATAACATGTTATATTGGTCGATTCAATGTAAAAGTGTCTAAAAAGATATAGAAACTTATATTGAGGTTCTAATGGTTGAAATATGTCCATAAAATGGAATTTTCAAAATTTGGTAGCTCATTTTCCACATTACCTATTACTTTTAACTGCCGATAAAGTTTGTTTGTACCATAATCACATAAATTAATTTTTAATGTTCTCCCAAATCATTGTGGTAAAACAATTATTTGACCATATAGGATGATATAAATAATTATTATAAAATATATGGAATACAATTTAACAAATCCCATTCATATATGTCGTAGAATTTAATTTAAAATCAATATCATAGACATAAGGAGAAAGTGGGGTTTTAAAGGGAAAATGATCTATGAATTACAATGTTATTTCTTCAATTTCAATGTGAAATTGATTCCAATGATCTAAATTAGATTATTATATGAATAATTGAGATAATTATAATTCAAATAAACTTTATAATATAAATAAACATTATAAATAATTTAGGTGATGTGATAGTTTTCTATTAAAATCCAGTATTTTTCACTACTCAATAAAAAATAAGGCTTTTTAGAAAAATTCCCAAAATTAACCCTAATCTAATATTTCATATTCTATATTTTAAAATTAATGTAATATTATTAATTTCATTTCCAAAAATTTGAAAATTTTATTTTTAGAATAAGTGTTCAATAAAAAGGTGAGAAACCAATTTTTAGAAAAATATAATTTTAATAATAAAATTAGATTTATTCTTATATATGTTCTAGAAAACATATATGATGAATGTTAAAATTTTTATTGAATATATAATATATTAAATTTTTATAAATAATTAAAAAAATGTTTCTATTAATTTATTTGTGTAAAAACCCTTGTGCACATAAAAATAGTTCTTCGTAGAAAAATATCCATTTTTAAATGTTTTTTATTGTCATTTATAAATAATGTTTCAATAAAGATCTGATTTAATGTACCTATGGAAACCATATTTTCGGGATTTATTTTATCAAAATCATACCCTAAACTCTAATGACAAGGTGAAAACTAACATATCAAATAATATTCTAATATTGTGATATATTATTTTTAAACTCAGTGTTGGGTATTACTTTTGCTAAACATAGTGTTCTGTGTGACGTAATATATTGAAAAAATTTAATTTTTAAAAAATATAGTTAATAATAACATACAGGTTTATTGAAGTTATTACTTGTTTCATTCTCAGACAATACAAACATTTTTTTCCATTGGCTGTAGTGAATCTCGTCACTTTTAAATAGATATGATTAGATAGTGTTGTTGTGAAAGCACTTTAATATTTGGAATATCCATTATTAATTTCCCTATCTGTTTATGTCTTAGAAATGCCTATCGTATCAATAAATTGAATCCCTTTAGGTATGATAAATAGAACCTTCTTCCCAATGGGTCGTAGATGAGATCTTATTATATTCTTTCAAATCTAGATGTTCCTTTTCTCAAAAGGTAAAATTTCCTCACATTAACTGAATTATCCATGAAATGAAGAAAAAAAATGATAGATTTAACAGATATAACATGCACTATTTCATACTACTTATGAGACAATAGAACACTATTATAGGGGAGTGTTAAATCAGAGTGTCAATATTTTCATTAAATGTTGTAGATCTATTCTCAACATTGGTAGGTTCCTATTAATCCTTTTATTAGAATTATTCATTTATCAAACACTCGTATGCATAAATAGAAACATAATATTACAGTTTTACTTGGATTTTCATTTAGAGATAGTCCAATGAACTTATTCAAAATGTTTTTTGGTCATACCTTAACCCAAAAGGTATAAATAAATATTGTGTATTACCAATGATCGAAAATAGTCACTCCTTTACAATACCACTATCTATATAAATATTTTAGGGATCAACATTCTCTACCAATAATAACTCCCATTGGCTCCCCTTTCTCACTGAATTATAAGAATATTAACACAGCTTATCAATTTTGGATCACATCAATATATTAGAAAAACAATTAATTGTAACAAATTTTTATGAGACTCTAATTGCACTTTTTATTTTCAATTGATGCACTTAAATGGACTATTCACTCAAAAATGTTAAAAAAAATAATGTTCAGGTTTCTCCTAGACTTCGTTAATCTCCTAGAATTTTCCAAACTCCAAACTATCATGAATCCTTATGCCTTTTCAAAACTCAACATTCTGAATTTCCTTATCATCAATTAGTTATTAGCAATTCTTTTTATGAAGAATCTGTTTGTGAAGAGTTCTTTATTGATGAAATAATTTCGTTCACATAAGTCCTAGGTAAAATTTGTGTGATTCACCCTTTTTCCATACACTCGCTTTCTCTCATATAATGATCAAAATACTATTTATAGACATATCCTCCCTCGTGAATATTTCAATTTCACCGCGTCCATTTTGTAAATAACCTAATTTAGGTTCTCAATGATCTTTTTCTTGAGAAATCTTTTGTAAAATTTCTCCATTTATAAAACATCTCTTAGCCACATAAGTTACTATATTTCTAGGATGCCTCATCTATTATTCCCAAAACCTCCTTCATGAACCATCCAACACTACTGATACTGTATTCATTCATGAAGCTCCACATATTTACTAAATTCATGTATTATTGTTAATTTAATGACCAAGTCCTGTTAATCCATCATTCGGGAAGCTCATCCCTTCCTCCGTATTTTTAGATCCAAATTTTTGGAATACACTAAGAAATGACACAACCTTCAACACTGATTCTAAATATTATAAATGCTAACTTATCTTAAAAACTCATTGATAAACCATGTGTTTATTTCTAACAAATATAAAGAAATCTGTTTCTAACTATGAAAACCCCTGGTTATAATAATCTCACCGTTTGGGTTTGTTTTCAATAACTAGATAATTTCATGAAAGTAACAGCCCCAAAAAAATATTATAGGTATGAAATAAGTCATTCATCACTCCAATTCTATACTAGGAAATATTGTAGTATAAAAAATAGTGAAAAAAGAGAAGTTCATTCCTTGGGAGACCAATGAACTGTCCTACAAGCATAAAATTCATTGAATATCATTATCACATAATTTAAACAAACCCAATTAAATGGGGTTGAGAACCTATAATGAATATAGACACCCCCATGATCACATATATATCCCACATAACATCATCACATCCTCAAATATGTTAGAACAATTAATAAAAATGGGAGAGGGGAAAAACAATTATCTCTACTACAATGGGAGGTGGATGAACACTGAGTTTCAACCAATTTTTCTCAATAATTGATGCTACCAGAGGCTCAGTTAGGCTTTCATTAACATGATTATTAGTTATAACAACCCCAAATTTTATCTCAACTTGATTAACTTTTTAATTTGAAAAGTGATATCTACTAAAAATATGTTTGTTAAGATATTATTGAACTACATTATTCATGAGCTCGATCTGAGTATTATTATCATAGTGTATCATAGTCAGTTGTCTCACCTCATCAAAAATATCAATTATTTGTTTTTTCATCCACAGTAGTTTATTACATGTCCTTTTCATAGATATATATTCCTATTTATCAATTCCAATAGTGGTGATTTATTTTTTCATTCTCAGAAATACCACATAGTTGTTGAAAATTATGAATCCCCCACTTATGGATTTTGAATCCATAAAGTCTCCATCACATTCAATATAAAAAATAAAAATAATTCATTATATATTTCTACATTAATTTATAATTGATAATTTAGAGTATCATGAATATAAATATTGATTCATTTAACTAATATATAATACTTTTCCTTTGGATTAATTTGTATGTGAACAGATACACATGTTGCAAAATAGATATCTGGTCATATTATACTAGAATATATGAATTGGAAAATGATCTTATTGTACAATGTAGGATACATATATTTCCTATGCTATTTCTTTACATGCTTTTTCATACCACAATTCGAGTTGACGTTTGTTTCATGTCATGCATGTTGAATTTATTTATAATCTCTCTTGTATAATTTTTTTAAGAAATGATGGTGTATTATTTCTTTTGAACCACCTATAGCCCCAAATGATTTGTGTGTTATCCAGTCAAGGACTTTTCATATTTTTATTTATTGTGATTATAAAATTATTCTACTAATACATCTCTTCTCTTTCCAAATAAAATATCATCCACATATATAATCACAATACATTTATCTCTATATGAATCATTCATATTGAGATTATGGTTAACCCCACATCAATTAAATTTTATCTTCTTCTGATAATAATATAGTCATGAAAACCAAGATCATCATTCCTTTTTTAGACTATAAGGATCCTAGTTCAATCTAAAAACCATTATTTCATCATTTCACAAAACAAATACCACTTGTTTTTCAATACAGACTTCTCTATCAAGAACATGATTTGCGAATATCATTTTGACATAAATATCATAAACATTAAACCTTATTAGAATCCCCAAGTTTAGGATGTTCATAATTGAATCTAGTTAATCCATTCAAGAAAATATTTCTTCAACATCAATTCCTTCATTTTTCATATAACCATTCCACACCTACAAGTCCTAGTTTCTGATCACATTTCAAAACTAAAATAATTTATCATTGAAGATGAACTTTATTCCAATAACATTGTGATTTTCTAGTTTCTTAATAAGTTCCCAAGTCTCTTTTTGGTCAATCTAATATTTTTATTCATTCATAAACATAAAAAATGATTTATCAATTTTTTCTTCTTCAATAGAGGTTAGTTCCATGACAGATAAGAGAGGTGAATGCACTCTATTCATCTTTGTATTTTTCCATGTAGGTGTGTTCCAATACCCAATAATTTTTAATTAATAAAATTATTCTATTCAATTTCTCCTATCTTGTTCCAGTAGATCTTGTACAGAAATTTTTTCTTTATCATATTCTACTTCAGACTCATCATTATAATGAGATCCCTGAATGGAGAGAAATCCTTCCAAAATTTATGTGTAGGAAACTTCTTATTTTCTATTTTCTTCTTCATCTTTAATAATTTCAACAGATGATATACTAGAGTTATACATAGTTATGTCTTCAATGGTATTGGAATCATTTCTCTGTACAATCTTTCTATGATTATTATTGCATCATTTTTAAACATTAATCTTCATTGAGTATCCAAGGAATATTCCCTCATTCGTAGTAACCCCATATATGCCTTGATTTTCTTCTTTATTTTGGTTGAATCGTTTACGTCCAAAAACAAAAAAAAATACTTTAAAGATGGATTATATCCATGAAATATCTCATTTGGTTTCATATGATCTCGTATACTCATTTAGGTTTGATTTTGAGTGTACAATAATACATGAAAAACCACTTTCTAATATTTAAGAGAAACACAACTCTCAATCCCAATAGTGTTAGACCTAATATTCAACTATTTATTTTTAAATTTTTGGCCCCATTTTGTTGTAGTTTTCTCAATGAAGATTATTCATTCTTGATCCCATTTTATTAGGTAATTTTAAATGTAAATGGATGTGTACCCTATTCCATTGTGAGATATGAAAATCTCGATTTTGCAGCTAGTTTCCTTCTCTACATTTTGGAGATATCTCTTAATGTTTTCAATAAATTCCCATTTATACCAAATAACCATCACACATGACATTACACTATAATTATCAATAAAAAATATTTAATTACCTATCTAAAAATGTTCTATACACATTCATTGGACCAAACACATCAACATGGAATAGATAAGGAAAATTTGATTCCCTTTTGAAATTTGGCAGATAAAAATTGCGGATAATATTTCCTAGAATTAAAGAATCACAAGAATTTTTATGGCCTCACATCCAAATGGTAATTTATACAATATACATTAGATATAATAATTTTTCGGTGATCTAATGAAAAATGTTTCCATAATTCCAATGCCACATGTTTTTTCCTCTTCAAGTGTTATGAAATTAGATTTTTCATTATAGTTAACCCGGTAAACATTTCAAATTTACCTCGACAAATTAATAATTATATTTATTGTATTACCTTTAATATTGAACCATTTCTGTTTAAATGTCACTACTAGTCCTATTTCATATATTTAACTCACACTTAGTGTATTTTGATTCCATTCATCGACATAAAACACTATTGTTTTCACAATCTCCTCGTTTTCTAATTATGTATTACCACTTACATTAAGATTTAAGTCACCATAGTTTTAAAATATCATTGTTTCATCAGACATTTATAATAAAATTTTAAACAAATTTCAATTTACTATCATGTTGGATGAGTATCTGCTATCATGATTCTAGGTGGTAATTCTCTTTATAGATGTGAGGGTGGTATCATCTAGGTTGGACTTCTCAAAAATTTCCTTTTCCTTTCATGAGATTCCTGATTGAGTGGAGGCATAATATGGCCTATTGATGATATTTTCATAATGCATGGATGAATCATACTCATATTCTTCTTTAAGAGTTGACTACTTATTTTCAAGAGTAATTCTTCTTGGTTGACCAATATTGGCATGTCTAAGAGTTTCGTAGTTATGGTTTCCACTTTTCCTCTATCTGTAGTGAATAGAATTATGGCCATTTTTAGAAAATTGAAAACCATATCCATTGAAATTATTTTTCTATATAATGTAGGACATGGTATAATTCTTCATTGTTGACTTCCAGGTGATTTCCAATCTATATAGATCTCTGTCTCTTAATAGTAAATCATGGTATGGCCAAGAATGTCATATAATTGACATTTCATTAAATTAAATATCTTCACACTCCCATTCATACAGATGTCCCCTTATTTGGAATAGGATTTTAATCAGCTATTATCTCAAACTAATTGAGTATTTTTTATGCTCTATTATCTATTTAGTAAGAATATTTCTCTATTTGGACATTAGGTTCCATTATGATATGCACAACTTTTTTATTCCCTTAATTTTTGATCATCCTCTGTGTGGCCAATTATTCTTCAGTATCATAGCCAATTCCACTTGGCCCAAAAAATTATATCCTTGGCCATTCAAGTCATTCGTTACTATTTCAAAACCAAGAATAACTCTTTTCAAAATCTCTATATCTAAAAATATTCTAAACTATAATTTATTCTTTTTTTTCTGTTGATTTTCATTATGTTTCCAGTTTCATCCTTACAATAAATGACTTCATCTTTGTGGACTTCAACTATATTATCCATTTCCTCTAATATCTATGTAAGTTCATCAATAAAATTTATATGACATTCAATCCTAAATTTAAGAACCACAACTACTTCCAATCATTCAAAATGTTTTAAATTTTCTATCGCCCATTTTTATATTCATCCAAAATCAGCTTCAATACGGTCCACATACTCTAATAAAACTTTTAACAATGATACCATATTTATATTTTTCTTTATTTTATTGTCATGATCCTCATGATACCCCTCAAGTTAATCCTTCTGATTTTGAACACCATCTGATTATTTTTCTTCCTCATTTATATGTTCTACCTTTTTAACAAAAACCATAATAGAATATTCAACATCATATTAAAGCATTGGATCTACATACTCAAAAAACTCTTTATAATCTTGTTACTCTTTGAAAAAGAAGCTATTCCTTGGTATTTTATTCCTAGACTTTATGTGTCCCTTTTTAGAGAACCTCCAATGAGGCATCTGCATGATTTTTTTCTTTACATTCTAGTTCATTTAATTTACATGACCACTAGGTAGAAATGTGCACTACTTTACCACCGAAAAAACATGAAAACTGAATTTATCCTTAAAATATCTATAACATCCCCAAATGATAAAGGTGTAAATTACTAAATGATATGACTCAAGTCAATAAGGTGCACCTTCCTTTTCAAGAGCCTGTCTAATTAGAACTCCACAGTTAAGTGTGCTTGGCCTGGAGTAGTGATCAAGATGGGTGACCTTCTGGATGTTTCCCAGGGTGTGTGTGAGTGAGGACAAAGCACACTGGAAAGTACATGTGTCGGCATGTGGGGACACTCATTAGTCAAATAACTCGTTCAGGCATGTGGGTGGACCCTAGGGTGGGCCCCACGTGTCTACGGGGAAACTGGTGGTACGTAGTGGGCCAGGACCCGACGACTATGTCAATGCGGGGTGGATGTGCAGTAATTGGGACCCGGTTGTCACATTTGGTATCAGAGGAGGAACCCAGCCTTAAGTGCGTGGTGCACTGCCTGGGTTGAGATGTAGGGCCCACAACGAGGGCGTTGTGCTCTAAAGGGGGGGGGGTTATTGTAACATCCCCAAATGATAAAGGGTTAAATGACTAAATGACTTGACCCATGTCAACAAGGTGCACCTTCCTTTTCGGGAGCCTGTCTGATTAGAACTCCACAGTTAAGCGTGCTTGGCCTGGAGTAGTGATCAAGATGGGTGACCTTCTATGATGTTTCCCAGGGTGTGTGTGAGTGAGGACAAAGCACACTGGAAAGGACATGTGTAGGCATGTGGGGACAATCATTAGTCAGATAACCCGTTCAGGCATGTGGGTGGACCCTAGGGTGGGCCCCACATGTCTGTGGGGAAACTGGTGGTACCTAGTGGGTTAGGACTCGATGACCATGTCAAGGCGGGGTGGATGTGCTTTCATTGGGACCCGGTTGTCACATTTGGTATCAGAGGAGGAACCCGGCCTTAAGTGCGCGGTGCACTGCATGGGTTGAGATGTAGGGCCCACAACGAGGGTGTTTTGCTCTAAAGGGGGGGGGGGGTGATTGTAACATCCCCAAATGATAAAGGGTTAAATGACTAAATGATATGACTCATGTCAACAAGGTGTAACTTTTTTTTAAGAGCCTGTCTGATTAGAACTCCACAGTTAAGCGTGCTTGGCCTGGAGTAGTGATCAAGATGGGTGACCTTCTGGGAAGTTTCCCAGGGTGTGTGTGAGTGAGGACAAAGCACACTTAAAAGAACATTTGTTGGCCTGTGGGGACAATCATTAGTCAGATAACCCGTTCAGGCATGTCGGTGGACCATAGGGTGGACCCACGTGTCTGTGGGGAAACTGGTGGTACCTAGTGGGCCAGGACCCGACGTCCATGTCAAGGTGGGGTGGCTGTGCTGTCACTGGGACCTAGTTGTCACATTTGGTATCAGAGGAGGAACCCAGCCTTAAGTGCGCGGTGCACTGCCTGGGTTGAGATATATGGCCCAAAATGAGGGTGTTGTTCTCTAAAGGGGGTGGGGGTGATTGTAACATCCCCAAATGATAAAGGGTTAAATGAATAAATGATATGACTCATGTCAAAAATGTGTACCTTCCTTTTCAAGAGCCTGTCTGATTAGAACTCCACAGTTAAGCGTGCTTGGCCTGGAGTAGTGATCAAGATGGGTGACCTTCCGGGAAGTTTCCCATGGTGTCTGTGAGTGAGGACAAAGCACACTGGAAAGGACATGTGTTGGCCTGTGGGGAAAATCATTAGTCAGATAACCCGTTCAGGCATGTGGGTGGACCCTAGGATGGGCCCACGTGTCTGCGGGGCAACTGGTGGTACCTAGTGGGCCAGGACCCGACGACCATGTCAAGGCGGGGTGGCTGTGCTGTCACTGGGACCGGGTTGTCACAATATCCCTATTATCATATTTTATTTTCATGAAAACTGAGAAATAATTTCATCAACCCCATTATATCCATCATCACTAAAAATGAAAATTTTGTGTTTCTACAAGGATTTGAATTCCATTTAATTTATAACTATAATTGTTGTATCTTATAGTATAAATATAATTTCATAAGCCACCATACTATTAATTTAATATTCAAGAGAATGATTAGGCAAATATCTTTCCTCAAAGACTGAAACACTTGAAGTGTATATAGGTGATAGCCTTTTGGGTATTTTCATCAAAATATTTTTAAATCCTTAATTACCCCCATGTACTCAAATATCTCCAATAACATTATTTATGGCATTAAATAAACTCTCTATTATTTCATATGGATATTTTTTTATATAATTGAAATGATTTTAATAGACACAAATTTTTTCCTCCTTCACATTGTTATATCCTTCAAATATTTGTTTTCAAGTTTCTAAATCACAGACATGGTTGTAGTGAAACTCATCACATCCAAATAGATCTGATCAAATAGATCTACAGTAAAACCCTTTTGATCAAGGGAATATTTATCAAAAAATATCTTTTATGTTTCATTCATATAATGACCTATTTCATCACTGACCCGAATAACATGAGATGTTGTGAAGGGAACTTACATTATATGATATCATCGGTGAGATACCATTATATTCTTCCAAATCATGAAATTCCTTCCATTAAAAAGGAACTAACCTTACATTCACTAAATTCTGCATAAAAATGGTATATGATAGACTTAACACCCATAACCATTATTCTATTATACCACTTGTGAGACTATAGAATACCCTGAGAGGGGAGGGGTAAATTATGGTGTCATATATTTCATTAAATAAGACGAATATTTTCCCCACATTGGTATGAATCTATTAAACCTATCTAATCAAATCGTTTAATTATCAAACAACCATATGAAAATTTTGAATCACACCATAGTGTTTTTACTTGGTTCACCAATAAGGGCTAGTCCTAGTAAAACACACTAATAATGTTTTTTTCATACCAGAATAAATTTACTTTTACGAGATATTATGTATTATAAATGGTCAGGTATGATAAATCCATGATAATCCCTTGATTTTATATGAATTTTAGGGATAATAAATTGCCTACCTTAAATCACTTCTATTAACTGCCACATGCCCACTACCTTGGGTGATTTCCTACATAATTTAGTGATGTGAAAGGGGGGTCAATATATTGGTAATATGAAAAGAATAGGTTACAAAAAGATTATTCATTCACTATAATATTGAATTCTAGCACTGGAATGCACTGTTCACTCAATTGAGATGATCAAAAATATATTTCATAATGATCCGAACCTTGGAAATGCTACAATCCTTCAATGAACTTGGAATTATTGTTAAAAATTCAACCATCATGAAGCAACATTTTAAAAATTTCCTGAGTGTCAATTTTTTATTAATCAAACCTTTCAGGGTGATTTTTCTCATGAAGAGTCTACAATTCAAGAATGAATTAGCTTCTAATATGAACCTTATGAAATTAAAGTGATTTATTAATTTTCCAAAACATCCCAATATATAATATTATAGGTTGCCTCTTATTTATAGACCTCAACTCTTTCATGATGATTTCAAGATCACCATATACTTTTCTTGAACCTATTAATTTATGCTTTTGAATCTTATTTTTTTCATGAACTATTAATAATAATTATTTATTCATAAAGATTAAAATAGTTACATTACATACCATCTTCCCATTATTCCTCATCCATTCATTAGGAATCATCATTAACCGAATTGAAAACCATCACAACACTATATTCCATCACAGATCTGCACATATTTTTGAAATCCATGCATCTTCCATATTTGAAATAGTTAGTCCTGGAAATCCCTATTTCGTGAAGCTCATCCCTTTATCCGGATTTAGAGATCAAATATTTTTTTAAACACAAGGAAATAATGCATCCTTATACACTAAATACACTTTTACTATCATTTTACATTCATTTAAAACTCCTTTATAATCATTTTGTGGATTCAAAAAAACAATATGTTTCCATATGTAAAAAAATTTGGATCACATGCTTTAAAAAAATTATATTTTAAAATATTAAATGAATTTATTCTTATTTAATATATATTATTAACAATTCAATGACTATGAACATTTTTTAATATGTATTAATATAAAATAAATTTAAATAAATTTATTCATCAAATTTAAATAATATATTTTTTATAAATAAAATACTTCACATATAAAATTATAATTATTTTGAAATATAAGATATTTCCACCAATGAATGGTTAATATATAATTTTAGTACACAATAAAACATCAACGTATAAATAATATAGATGATTAATTATTAATTATAAAATGTTTCAAACAAATTTAATCCCTTAATATATACCCTATATGATCTTCTAAATGTGTAAAATACCATTTAATATTTGAAACTATCTGGTACTTATATACAAATTCATATAAAATTATAATAATCTTCAGGAAACTATTCAACATATATAGATATTGGAATATAATAAATATTCACAAATGGAACAATAGATTGATATTAATGTAGATATAAACATTTTAAATATAACTAATTCATTAGAATCATTTGATGTATTTCTGTAAAAGTTCCATTATTATACCACTGATAATGAGGTGGAGTTCCTAAAAAAAATATGTACATAGCATGACTACCAATTTTAAAAATACCCTAAAATATTATCATCTAGGGGAAAATTTTAAATTTTTATTGAAATATTTCTATAGGTTTGATGAATTTAGTTGAAATTTGGTTTTCATCAAATTAAATAACGAAATATGATATTATAGAAAATTATTATTTTAATTTAATGCATAATAACTTAACATCATTGTTTTATTTCATTATATGATTTATTTATTAAAAATCTATATTTTCACCGTAGCTACAACAATTAGTATAGTAAAATAACATTAATATTTGGTCTATAAGGTAGAAATCTAGTGGTTTGTTGTCATTTAGAAATTTAATATGTTATAGAATCATATAAAGTGAATGAAAAATTTTATAATGGGGAAAATTTGAGAATATAATAAATGAAATGAGATTATTAATATTTAGATAAATATGGAAGGATATATATAGGAATATAAAGAGATAATTTCACCATTATATATGGTTTTAGAACTCATAAAACAGACAACATTTTTATAGATATCATAACTTGAATACAAATCTAATATAAGTTATTCCTTCAGAAAATCTAATATAAGTTACTAATATATTTGAAATAATTTATAAAATATTTAAAAATAAATAAGTGACATCTAGGGAATAATTATGCAATGATTGAAATAAAAATACAATAAGTCATTTTAATGGGTATTTCATTTTTTAAAAGTGTTTTATATGATATATATAAATTAATTTTCAAAAATTAATTAATTATTTTAATAAAATAATTAAATATTTGGAAATAGGGCATTGAAATTCGATAAAAGGGTAAACCTAATTTTTAATATCAAAAATAAATTTCTAAGATAAATATTGAAATACATTAATAAATATGATATATTGTAAATATCGTTCATAAATTAATAACAATTAAAAAATATAATGAAAGATGTGTGGAATGGAAATTATTACCAAAAATTCACTTTTTCCATTTATATATCACTTTAATACTAAAAAACATTATAATGACAATATGTAATATGTATTATCACAAATTCAACTGATCATAATCTATAAAAGGACCCATCTGATATATATTTAAAATCCCACTTTGTGTCTATGTTATTCTCTAAAATCATCCAAAATGAACTCTCATGAATGTTTTTTACATGTTTGGAAGGCCTTGGTCATGATATGATGTCTCAAAGTCTTCAAAATAAATAATTCATTGAAGTGAAGATCAATTTATTTTTATTATAAAATGAAATGTTCCCTTTATTGTTCTTTTACCTTCTCAATACATTCCTTATTATATTTTTTTAATTAATATACTTTCAAATAAGTTGAATTTTTATACTTCTATAATGATGATATAATAAATAAATAATAATATTTTCATATTAACTGTTTTATTTTAAATTTTTTATTTTCAAGTTGAAATAACAAACAAGATGGATGATTATACACTATAATAATCATAGTCATCAAAGAGGGTTAATAAAACATACGTAACAAATCTAAACATATAGATTCACACAAACACCGACAAGTAGAGGCAAGTATAATATAAAAGATGCACAAATTTTTAGATTGTTGATCAATAATGGTAATAAATAAATGAAATATCATTATTAAAATAACTTCTTATAGGTGATAATGTTACCTTGAAATTTCTAAACCAAGAATCATTTTATTTAGACCCTTAACCCCAAATACCTTTGTATGAATGTGTAAATTCTTCCCACATTATACCTTCATTATTGTATTACCATGATTGTATTGAAAATGCTGAACTCATAAACATATAACTTTTTTGGGATCATCATACAAAAAATATAATAAATCATTGTAATGTCATAATTTTGATTACCTTTATTTAATAGGAATAAAAAATAAAAAATAAATATCTATATATAAAAGGATTAATAATAAAAAATAAGGGTAAATATAGTTTTAAAATAGATAATAAATAAACATAGACTGATTGTATATGTATTTAGAGCATTGTTTAGTATGTCAGCAGATAAGTTAAGGGTTTATCATGACCCCAAACAACTGGGATCCCAACCTGGTCCTATAGTGAAGGTAAGAGTGACCACTAAATCCTACCTACAATAGGCCTTAAATTAGAGACTACCGTCATGGGTATAAATAATATAAATCGGTCATATTAACCTCAAAACCATCTTATGGACATTTATTGGAAATAAAATCCGCATCATAGTACAACAAGAAATAAGATATCCAAAAATTCATGTAATTTCAAATAGATAAAACTACTCTAAAAAAAATTCCCAAAGGAAACTCTTACGGAAGAAACTCTAACCATATATGTAGGATACGTGTTATTATTTTTCTGCCCAATCAATAAATCCATCATGGAGCCATGAAAACCATGTGAAGATATATATGGGTAATCATATATGTATAAATAATAGGATCCTACTCTATACGTTACATAAAAATATGGTAAAACCATAATAATTCCTGTGTAAAAAAGATAGAACCAGAACCATCCAACACTAGGTCATTTATCACCTTACCTCATCGAGGTTCACTCACCCAATATCGCATCCAAGTATAATAAACAAATGATAGAAATATGTATAAACTTTTACCCCATAACACCTTCCCCAATGTTTTTTCACTCATACACCCTAAAATAAAGCGTCTTGTGCTTCTATTACTTCTATAGGCATGCTATCACATATCATATCAATTATCAAAACCCATAAAATATATCATAAAAACCATAATTACATATCCATATAAATATAATATAATACAATATCAACAAATATTCCAAATCTTCATGATATTATGGGAGCATTGAACTGAAGTACATCAATCTCGTTCCATCCTACTACCATGCCAACCCCCACCATGTTTCATATCCTCCATCACATCATCATACCTTTGTCATAACCACCTCAACATAATAACTTAATCATGTCAATTGGTATATTACATAAAATAAGATTAATCCATCACATCTCATATTCATATACCTACATTGAAAAAACATAACCCACACTACACCTATAATGGATAGTTAATAATAGGGAGAAGTCATCCCTTCAATCAATAACAAGGTTGTTTGAAAAAACATATGAAACCCCAAAAAATTCAGTGTTGGTTGAGTTATCTAAATTTGGAGGGTGTTTTTATGTAATAAAAAGGAAACTATTACATATATAATAGTCACACACAATCCCAAAATAATTTTTTATACCGAATAAGAAAATAAATTCTCTAAACAATCACCGCATCATCACGGATAATCACTAGAAACCACAACCAAATCTATAACCCAATCAAACCCCACCATTCACACAAAGAGCCAAAAAAATATCCAGTATTTCTTATTTAATATTATAATTTATTAATTAAAATATTTAATAATTTAAAAATAAAATTAGATTCATTATTCAATTCAATTATCCATATTTGATTGCATTCCAACCATTATCCAACACCCACATTAATTTAAATCATTATCCATTAACTCTAATCATTAATGATTCATTAAAAAACATAACTTAATATGTTAATTCCCAAACCAGTTACCATATCCATCATTACCAATCATATTCCACAACAATGGTAATCAATAACACATCCCCACAACACAAAATTGATCATCACATGAAAAACCAGACAAAACATGCTAACAACAACCAAAATAACCAAAAATCACCTCCTCTTACCAAAAAACTAGAAAAGTAACCATTTTAAAACCACATAAGATTCTATATCACTGAAACATTAACAAACATATTTACCCATTGCAACCATAAAAATACGCCCACTACTAAACAGTTCAAAATCTATAATAATCACATCAACAAAAACAAAAATTTTATAGAAAAGATATTCTATTTTGAGCAATATAAAACATCCATGGTTACCATTTTTAAATGTAATTTCATAATTATTTATCACCTCTTATCTTATAAATATCACCATAGTTATATATTTCACAAAAAAATTTATAATTATTTAACACCTCTTATCTTATAAATATCACCATAGTTATATATTTCACAAAACAAATTCATTACCTTGTTTTAGTAATAATTATTTTTTGAATAATGGTATTATAATTTCGATCAAATCAAACAAGGTTCACATATCAGTAACATCCAAAAATCATAAATAATAACCAATTTTATGAAATCATATAAATATATGTTACTAACCCCTTCAAATATATTTCTTTATCTCTATTTAATCATTAAAATTATATTTAGCCTTATTATTCAATAAATGAAAACAAAATCATGGAACTTCAAAAATTTACAAAAAATAATGAGTGAGTGGTTTTCAATCCCCATATTTCCACTGAATATTCAAAAATCACCATGTTAGAACAATTGGAAGATGTTCAGAAATCCAGTATAACATAGGGAATCATATAAAACCTATTTCATAACAACATCCATCAAAATAATATCCCTATGAAAATAAAACAAAATCATAATTGATGCCATATACTCTCTAAGATGAAGGATATAGAGAAAAACTAAGAGAATCAATGGTAAAATTACATTTAATATAATATTATTCATCGCAGAAATTATATATTAAGATTATTTCTATCCGAGGTCAATGATATAAAAATATTAACTAGTTATCAACATGTTTTCATGGAGTAATAATGGATAATAATGGATTTTGGATAGCCTCTCGAATTTATATAAGAGATAGATACTTAAAAAATCACAATAAGAATATCCATGGTCATTAAATGATAGGAATAAATAAATAAAAACAAAAAAATACATGTCGTGATCTGACTAATTATATTCATTCAGAAAATAGTAAACTATCTTAAAATTATTTACCTAAGGAAGGGATGTGGAATAAAAAATGTGATTTCATCATGTACATGATTATTCAAATCCAAATTGTGAATTAACAGAAATACAATGACTTGATGATACCCTAAAATATAGAAACGTAAAATAATCTTTCCAAGCATCGTGTCGTGGAATCTATGACCTTTCCATAATAACTAAAGATTATAAATTATAAAAATCCCCCAATACCATTAACTTAATGAACAAACAACCTCATACCATGAATGATTCATATATATGAGTAATATTTATTATGTATGAGTTTTACAATGAAAACATTTCTTTTACACATAACCACAATAATTCTTAAAATAAATCAAGTCATTACCAATCATATCAATGTCGAGTCATGTATTCCAACCCAAAATAGTATTTATTAACTCTTATAAACATTACCCATTTGTTGTGATACATTCCTAATGCCATGACACAAGAAAAATTTATTGAGTTAAACCTTCACATTAGGAAAACCATAATGTAGAACCTCCCCTTTTATACTACCAACCCCTCACACTACAAAACCAATGTCCAGGCTATAAAACTATGACAACCCTACATTTATTACAAAATTAAACCAGATTTATTACATAAAACCTTCACTTGATACAAAATGGAATATCGATAGGACTTGTTTATTTGGGGATTATGAACATTATAGAACAACTTGAAACATGAAATATAACATCTTTTTTGAAAACATCCTTTACATGACCGTTATATTCCCTCGTACTTATTATTTCATGGGATAACCGGAGGAAATATAGAAAAAGAGTGATCTATAAAGCCCAATAAATAAATAATCAAGGAATAACATGAGGAATAAAATAATGTTATACAATAGGCATATCAATAGATCACAAGAGAAGCATAAACATAAGGGCATGATAAATCATGATAATCATAACTTGGAAATGTGGAAACAACACTTAACATGGAATTAGTATGAGCAAAGGCTCATTGCACATAGAGCACGAGTAAATACTAATTGCACATGAAGCATGTGTAAAATGTCCTTATACTTGAATTAGCATGATTCAACACCCTTTTCACCTGACATATCATTATACTATACTTTACCTAATACATTAGATTTCTATAAGGGCGCACCCTTCTTAAACATTTAATTCCATGCATAATTGTGCCACATTGATCATATAACATGGATTCATAAAACATCATCACTTATTCCACGATAAAGGAATGTGGAATTCATAATGAAACTTTATAATCAATAAGAAAATGTGTATAAAGGTGAATACCCTTGATAGGGAAATTGGCATGGTATTCACTACACAATGACATTGGCTTGGAAAATTGGTGCAATTTCGGCAGCGTAATGACGTGACATAACAATTAATAAAAATAATAGATGAGAGAGAAAGGGGTGTCTCATCATATTTACATGAAATGGACAGTAAGGGTGTAATATAGAATCGTGTCCCCAAAATTTTAATGGAATTAAGATTCATGGTAAAAATAATTTTTTGAATGTAAAAGAGTAGAGGGAAAATTTTCGGAATTTCGGCATGGTAACAGGTGTACATAGGATGCATTTAATTAGAGAGAAAGTGGTCTACCACCATTAACAAATAATATGGAAATTATGGGGGAGGTGAAAAACCATACCCCAAAATTTATAATTGAAATTAAAAGGTCATAACAACATAAAGAAAATTGGACAAAATGAGAAAGGAAGAAAATCCTTTACTTGGAAGTGTGCTTCCAGAGGCTTGAGAGAAGATTGTTAGAGGCTTCTTGGGAGCTTGGGGAAACTTAGGAGAATTATAGGGAGAGTAGGGAAGAGGTTTGAAGATCTCCAAAGTCTTTTAGTGAGGATAAAGTGGGATCTTGCTTGGGTTTATATTGGAAATGTGAGGGGATTCTTTATTATTTAGTGTTGGGACACCTCACATTAATCTAATTCAAACCACAAAAAATCCCATGGTTTTTGTCCAAGGTTATTTACAAAAGGTAGTATAAAAAAATATTTTATAAGGCCAAATCTGAACATCTTAAAATAATGAGGTTTCTTTTTTGGAGGTGAGTCACAGTCCCAAGGAAACAAATTTAAAAAGACAAGATGTTTAATAACCCCTGAAGGGTCCATTAATGCTCTCTAAAATAAGTCAAACAAACCCAAAATCACATTATTTTAATGGTAAAACATATATTGTCTGAAGATAAGGCTTATCGTATTTTATTATATCACTATTGGGTCATTATGATGTCATAAAACACATTATATATTTAAATGGAATTTAATTTTTACCCAAACATTTGACAGTCTCAACTCACCATTGGATAATTTCGATGTACTAATTCCAGAAATAATATTTATTTTATCTAATTAATTTTCTAAATATATTAATTTTAACTATTAAAATAGTTACAGACATTTATAAAAAATTCACAGGTTTTTCCAAAATTGGCATTCAATCATTAATAAAAATTATGATTGCATTCATAAAATTATACAATAATTTATATTTAATAATAATTAATTGAATAATAATAATAAAATATTATTTAAATATTATTTAATTCAATAATCAATTAAATCATGAAAATATATTTTGTTGTTGAATATTAACTAACAATACTATTTGTTCTTTAAAACCATCTACAAGGTAACAATAATGAAATGAAAGTATATTTATTATTATATATAAAAATAAATTACATAACCGTAGTGCTAATGTATTGTTACATAAACCCATATAACACACACATAAGTCTAAAGAGTAAGGTGTGAGATGGTGAAAAACTCTTTGGGTGGCTCAGATAACATTGCTCGGGTGGTAATCTATATCAACTTCCACTTCTCTTGTAGGGGGTCCCACTCAAGCTTAACCTATTGAAGCTCATCTTGGGCTTGGGCAGAAGCGAATCCCAATAACGCCAGCTCTTTTTTGAGTTCTGGAAAATGGGATTTGTATGGGCCACATCTACTAGATGAGGCCATCGCTTCCTTTGTCTATATAAATAGGATTTGTTAAAGCCCTATATTTATACTAATCAGGTGATCATTGTTCGACGACTGTATTAGAAACTGTCACAATTCTTGACATAAAACCAAAGAAGTTGACATTTTATATAAACATTTTACATAAAGAGAAATTTATTCAGATCAAGAGGTATTTCCATTAATGAATGTTTGGGACATACAATATTACCCCCTTAAGAAATATCGCCCTTGAAATTTCCTCTTCCCACATTAAAACAAATGCGGGTAACCCTAATTCATCACATCCTCCAATTCCAACGTCGCAACAACAAACTTGTGGTTTCATCACAACACCATGATGAGGGGAATTGTCTTATTTCATCAGAAATTTTCTCTAAGGTCTAATATCTTCACTGGTTTCTCCTCATAAAAAGATCATCCTTTAACTATACCACCTCTGAAGAGAGTACACATGAAGGGTCAGGTACGTACTTCCTTAAGAGGGATACATAAAAGACATCATGTACCTTGGCCATGGTAGGTGGAAGTTCAAGTCGATAGGCCACAACCTCGACACGATCAAGAATCTCAAAGGGGCCCATGTACCTTGGACTTAACTTCCCTTTCTTTCCAAACCTCATGACCTTATTCCACGGGGATATGCATAGAAAAAACATGTCTCCAACTTTAACCTCAAGGTCTCATCGACGGTTATCTAGATAACTCTTCTGTCGACTATGGGCTGCCTTGACTATGTGAATAATCCAAAATATGCTTCTTAAGATCCAGACTTGATGGAACATATAGTCTTTTCCCAAATCTCACAATTCCTTCTTCATTAACATTAAACTCAGAGGATTTCCCTTTTTTGATAGCTTGTACTTTATCCTGAATTCCTACATCATCCTTTTGAGCTTCCATTATCCTTTCCAAAAGTGATGTTTGAGCAATAATTTGTGAAAGGATTAATGATGTTACCTTCTTTATGATTCCCATCTCCATCCTCATCAAATCTGAGAATAATGGATCCTTTTCTCATCAATGATAGAATTGTTGGGTCCTTTATACTTAGAGCATCTACAACCTTGCTCACATTCCCAGGGTGTTGATGGATTGAGTAGTCATAGTCTTTGATCAGCTATAACCATATTCATTGGCTCATATTAAACTCTTTTTGTGTGAATATATACTTGAGGATTTTGTGGTCCGTTTATATTTCACACTTCTCCCCAAATAGATAAACCCGCCAAATTTTCAAAGAGAAGATCACTACAGCCAGCTCAAGGTCACATGTTGGTTAGTTCTATTCGTGAAATTTCAATTGGCTTGAAGCATAGGAAATGAATTTGTCATTTTTCATCAACACACATCCCAATCCCTTCTTCGAAGAATCACTGAATACCAGGAAATGTTCTCCACTTGTGGGTAAAGTGAGAACAGACGCAGTGATAAGCCTCCTTTTCAAATCCTTAAAGCTTTCATCACTTTCATCACTCCATGAATACTTTACTCCCTTCCGAGTAATCTCGGTAAAAGGGTTGGACAATCATCATAAATTTCTCACAAATCTTCTATAATATCATGCTAACCCCAAGAAGCTACAGATATCTGTTACCAATGTTGGCGTCAGCCATCCATAAATTGCATCTGTTTTGGAGGGATCCATAGATATCCCATTGCTTGTGATGATATGCCCCATGAGTGATACCACCTTCAACTAGAACTCACACTTTCTATACTTGTCATAGATCTTATCCATCGAGAAGGTCTATAGTACAGTTCTTAGATGGTCTTCATGATCCTCCTTGGTTTTTGAGTATTTCAGAATATCATCTATAAATACCACCACAAAATTGGTGAGGTATTCACTAAATAATCTATTTATCAAGTCCATAAAAATTTATGGAGCATTACTGATTCTGGAAGGCATTACTATGAATTCATAGGGCCTGTATCTTGTACGAAAAGCAGTCTTCGGGATATCTTCATTCTTCACCCTTACTTGATAATATCCCGACCAAAAATCCCCCTTGGAGAATTAATGTGCTCTACGTAGATGATTGAACAAGTCATAAATTTTTGAGAGAGGATTCTTATTCTATATCATGATTTTGTTGAGCTCACTATAATCTATGAAAAGGTGAATTGATCCATCCTTCTTCTTGACGAAGAGGACTTGTGCAACCCATGGTGAATCACTTGGGTGTATAAACCCTTTATCCAGATTCTACTGTTGTTTTTTCTTCAGCTCGTCATGCTCCCCAACTGTCATTCTATAAAGAGTTTTGGATATTGGTAATTCCCCCGGTATAAGTTCAATTAATAATTCAACATCTCTTCTGGGAGGAAGACTATGAAATTACTCATGAAACACTTCAGCGAATTCCCCCACAATAGGAATGTCTTCAAGGATGGATTCTTCCTTGGACACAATCATCTATGCTAGATACGCAAGCTCATAGGGTAGTATTATCCACACTTGAGATGATGTAGAAAAAAAAGATTCATCTTCCTGCTAACTCTTGTAAAGAATCGGGGGTCGATTCTCTACATGGAGAGTGATTTCCCACCCATGACAATTTATGTAGGCTCTATTTAAGGAAAGCCAATCCACGCTAATAATTGCATCAAACTACACAAGTGGGAGTATGCTGAGGTTCTCCGGGAAGTTCAATCCACATATTATGACATGGGAGGTGTTATATTCCTGGGATGTAATAATCGACCCATTTTTCGTACTCACCGACATCATCACTTCCATTATTTGTGGTGGTGATGGTATTGTTCTACTAAACTTTTGAGATATTAAATAATGTGTAGAACCTAAATCAAAAATTATGTTCTCTATTCTTGAATGAATAACTAGCATACCTGTCACCACTTCATTGTTAGGGTTCACTTTGGCTGTAGTGATGGAAAAAGCTCAAACTTTCTTCCTTGGAGGTTGTTGGTAGCCTTCGAAAACACTTGTCTTAGGGTACTAATTTTCAAGATTCCCTAGTTCTTTGCAGTTGTAGAAATGAACCACGCGTTGAGGTTCGAACAGAGAATTCCTCTCTTATGTTGCAGTCATGGGTCTTTCTTGCCGATAGTTAATAGCTATATTCCCTTCTCTTCCACACCTTAATCATTTTCTTGTTCCCTTCAGGCAATTTTCGGGTTGCTTCTTTCCTCACCTTTGGAAAGCGGGGATATGGATCTTCTTAGAACCACTGTATTTATCCATCGGACCACCAGCATTAAAGTCCACCTTATGTTTCTTATCCCCATGATACCCCTGAGATTCTATGATCTCCACTTTGACCTTAAGGGCACATCAGACAATTTCATCATTGCTGTCGAATTCACGGATTTCCAATTCTTTCCACAGGTTAGGTTTCATCCCACCAAATATGCAATCAACCTTACATTCGGGGGTAACAATAAAGCCGTAAGTGTATTGTGCAAGCCGTGTGAAGTTTTCCTCATACGCTCCAACAGATTCATCGTCTTTTTGCATGAGGGAAACGAAGTCCATTTCCATATTAATCTGGAGGTTGCGTGGAAAATTTTTATCAAAAAAAATATTCCAGAAATTCTTCTATTCCAACACCTCAATCTCCTCCTCAGGCATGTATTTTTTTATCAACGTCTAACATTGATCAGCTTCGCCCTCCATAGGATAAGAAGATAAGATAATCTTCTCCTGTTCGTAACATTGAATTATGGAGAATATCTTTTCAATGCAGTTGATCCATTGTTCAGTGATTAAGAGATCATATAATCCATTAAAAGTAGGAGGCCTTTGTCTCATGAAGCTCTAGATAGAGACATGTTCTTTCTTAGGTGGGGTTGAACGTTTCTCTTGACCCATGTTTCTATTCAAATAATGAGTTACCTGAGAGAGAATCATGACAAAGATCATGATTCCCGATCCCATTGGACTAGGCATCTCATTAGTATAATCATCACGTTTATCTTCACATCAGTTGTTAGCCTGAGTCCACTTGTTACCGGCCATTGGCTGGAATAAAAGGAATGTTAGGGGTAACACAAAAAGGGTAATAAAATGAAAGAACTGATGACTTATAAATAAATTTTATTTCCTTAACATATGAATCTATTGGTTTCGGTCTATGTTATCCATGATCTACTTTCTATCATATATTCATAGGGAATTTTTTTGGTCCTTAATAATAGTTTATACTAAGCTTGTGAATTTACCCAATCATATCCCCTGGGATTTTCATAACCAAGAGTGCAGTAAGGCCCGTTTTTTGCACTAGTTCTAGTTCGAGTCCAGCTAAAATTGGCCTTTTCGGGTTTTACCCCTAGGATATATCTGTCCCAGAGCAGCCTCTACCTACTCGTATCCAGACAAGGATGTATTTTCTTGATAAAATACTAACTCAATACCAACCAAAACATAGGGAAGTTTTTATTATAATTGTTCTTGTCTCTACGGCTATACTAGAGTTTTCTAATCCCAATCCCAAAACTAACTAAATCTATCCTTTGATACCAACTATGACAACCCTGCTTTTATTACAAACATACACCAAATTTATTACAAAAAACATTCATTTGATACAACATAGAATATCGATAGGTCTAGTGTATTTAGGGCTTAGGAACATTACATAACAACATAAAACATGAAACACAACATCTTTATTGAAAACTTCCGTTACATGACAACTACATTCCCTCGTACTTATCAATGCATGGGATAACCTGAGGACATTCATAAAAAAAGGTGAGATATAAATCCTAGTAAGGGAACAATCATATAATAACATGATGAATACAATACATGTTATAAAATAGGCATATCAATAGAGCACAAGAGGATCATAAACATAAATGAATGATAAATCAGGATAATCATAACATAGAAATGTGACAATAACACTTAACATTAAATTAGCATGAGCAAAGGCTCATTCCACATGGAGCAAGAGTAAATCCTCATCACACATGAATCATGAGTAAAACCTTGTAGAACATGAATTATCATGAGTCAGAACCAACTGAACATGATGTATCATGATACTATACTTTTCCCAATGCATTAGAGTGCTATAAGGGTGCACCCTTCTTAAACATTTCATTACATGAATAAGTGTGCCCCATGGGTCATATAACATGGATTCATAAAACACCATCACTTATTACATGATAAAGGAATGTGGAATTCATACATGAAACATTATAATAAATAAGAAAATGTGAATGGAGTTGAATAACCTTGATAGGGAAAGGGGCATGGTATTTACTACACAATGGAATTGGCTTGGAAAATCGGTGCAATTTCGGCAGCGTAACGACATGAAATAAGAATTCATAAAAATGGTTGATTAGTGAGAAAATTTTTTATCATCATATTTACATGAAATGGAAAGTAATAGGGTTATATATATACATGTCCCATCAAGTTTAATGAAATTTAGATTCATGATACAAAAGAATTTCTAGAATGTAAATGAAGAGAGAGAAATTCCTTTCAAAATTTTCATCATAGTAACAAGTGTACATGGGAGTAATTTAATTAAATAGAAATAGGTATCCCATAATTAAAAAATAAAGAGGTACCCCAACATTTATAATTGAAATTAAAAGGGCATTGAAACTTAATAAAAATTGGAAAAAATGAGAAAGAAAGAAAAACCCTTACATGGAAGTGTGCTTCCAAAGGCTTGAGAGAGGCTTGAGAGACGCTTCTTGGGAACATGGGGCACCTTGGGAGTATTATAAGGAGTGAAGGGAAGAGGTTTTACGACCTAAAAATGATTTGAGTGAGGATAAATTTGGAGCTTGGGTGGGTTTATATAGGAATGGTGAGTGAATTCTTTTTATTTTGTGTTGGGAATCCTCACATTAAACTAATTCAGACCACAAACTAGCCCATGGTTTTTGAAAAAAGGAGAGAGGAAAAAAATATTTTATATGGAAAAAGTCCGTAATTCTTAAAATAATGGGGTTTCATCTGTAGATATGAGTCACACTCCCAAGGAAATCAATATGAAAAGGCAAGATGATTAATAATCCTTGAAGGGTCCATTAATGTGTTCTAAAATAAGTTAAACAAACCCAAATTCACATTATTTTAATTAATAAACAAATATTGGATGAACATAAGTCGTATAGTATTTTATTAAATCACTATTGGGTCATTATGATGTCATAAAACACATTATATATTTAAACGGATTTTAATTTTTACCCAAAAATTTGACAGTCTCAGAAAATTATGAAAAATTCACTATGGGATAATTTCGACATCCTGATTCACGAAATAATATTTATTTTATCTAAATAATTTTATAAATATATTAATTTTCACTTTTAAAATAGAAACCATCATTTATCAAAAATTCACGGGTTTTGAAAAAAATGGCTTTCAAACCTTAATTAAAATTATGATTGCATGCGTAAAATTAGACAATAATTTATATCTAATAAAAAATTTCTGAATAATAATAAAAATATTTTCATAAAATATTATTTAATTAAAAAATCTAATAATTCATAAAAATAGATTTCTTAGTTGAGTATTAACTAAAAAACTATTTGTGCATTAAAAACCATCTACAAGGTACCAATATTAAAATAAAAGTATATTTATTATTATATACAAAAATAAAGTACATAACCATAGTGCTAAGGTATTGTTAAATAACCCTTTTTAGCACCCGCCTAATATCAAAGAGTATGGTGTGCGATGGTGATATACTCTTGGGCTAGCTCGGATAACATTTCTCGGGTGGTAATCACTATCAACTTCCACTTCTCTCGTTGGCGGTCCCACTCGAGAATAACCTGTTGAAGCTTGACTTGGTCTTGGTTAAGAACGAAGCTTAATGACGCCACCTCTTTTATGAGTTCTGAAAAATGGGCTTCATAAGGGGAATGTCTAATGGATGAGTCCATTGCTTCCTTTGTCTGAGTAAATTGGATTTGTTAAAGCCATATATATATTCTACTCATGTGATCACTGTTCAACGACTATATTAGAAAAGTTCACGATTCATAACATAAAACCAAAGAAGTTGACATTTTAAATTAACATTTTACATAAAGAGACATTTAATTAGTTAAAGAGGGATTTCCATTAATGAATTTTTGGGTCGTTACAGAAACCCTCATTCTAGCTGAGATATTTGGTCTAGAAGCATCATTCATTATCGATTTTTCTATAGAAACCTATAACAGAAAAAAAATACAATGTAATAATCCAATAGGGTATGATCCACTACAGTATATTCTTCTTGAATTAATCTTTTCCAAGAGAATAAAAAATAATCACAAATAGTGAAAAATAACCATAAAACCAAGACACTCTATAGGGTAGAACTCTCAACCAAATACAACACCACTGTTAACACATGAATACAACACAAGGAATGATGGAAACTATCAAAAAGACAATGAGACTATTATTTAACATCATCTCGAATTAGGGAAAAAACCTCCTAAAAAAATAATATCTATGTGAGATACCTCCCCAATTGGGATGACTTCACCCAAATTTATTTCCCTAAACCCAAGGAGGTGTAAACTGTTTTTTTACCCACTTTATAAGTATCATAAATTCCTAATCTAGTTCAAAATAAATTTTTCATGAAACACCCATGGTTAAATATTAAAATTGTAAAAAGAGTTCTCCAAAAACCTACCAGAATTAAAAACAAACCTGTCAAACTAGAATACTCAATTAAAAAGGGTTGAAATACTATAAAAGATAAAATAAGACAACATTAATCATTTCCATCCAAAACCCCACATCATTAACAACTTCTAATCATTTTATAATATGATAAATAGTTGTGAAATATTTTTTTTAAATCAATTAAATTTAATAAACGAATATTTTGAACATTTAAAATCCTTCTTAAAACTATAAAACCATTGATGTTTTATTGAAAGGCATTTTATTTTATTTAAAATCATCCAATTTTATATCAAATATCTTTTTAATATGAATCATACATAAAATATCAAACCTATTTCAGATAAATTGATCCCGAATATGAAAAATAAAATAAATTAAATTGAAATTTTCATTATTATTTCAATAGAGTTGATTTTAAAAGGAAAAAGTTTAATAACTCATAAAAACATCAGTAATAATTTTTCAAAATAAAAAACAACATCAAAACAAAATTACAACTAAAACATGGTCACACTATTGAATGAATAAATCACATTTACAAATTCGATTAACACTATAATTCACAGTTCACTCATACAATTTATGCCATATGATATTCAAATGGAATCAAATCAACCCTCTAAACACAAGACACTTTATGATTCTCAAATACATGATATATCCCCCAATGTATGCAATTCTCTCTACCTTCACCTATTAAAAGGACCACAATATACAGTTACATCATTATCCTCCACAAAAATCTAGAGAAAACCCCTCTCAATCAACCAGACATTATTCCTTACCTATAATAAAGACTCCAACTATAATATTTACACACTACATTGAATCTATGTCCTCAATATAGACGCAAAATTCCATTACTGCATATTTTTATTAACTTAGTGGTTTGGGAACCAATATATAACTATGTAATTGAAAACCATGAGATCACGGAAAATTTGATCTATTATCTAGAATCCTAAGTGGTCCTTTAAATTAATCCATCTTCACTTGGTGTAAAAACTCATCCTTGAAAGAGAAAAAAACACCTCCCAATAAACAAATTCATACCCACTATTATGTTATTTACACTATTCCCAATAAACCCTTAAAATAAAACTTATTTTGAGAGTATGAAAAGAATTGAGCTATACTCCATATTAATTAAAATAAAACATCAAACCCTTAAAAAAACATCTCAACCTCTAATAATGAACTCCACATTGGATATTCAACATGTTTCGTTGCTCAAATCTAGATGACACATTATCCCATAACACTTTATTTAAATTTTCTATTGAACAAAATGAATTACTTATGAGGAAATTCCTCCAACCTAAAAATATAAATCAAAAAATTTAGGTCAACCAATAAAATAAAACAACAAAAATGGAGAAAATATCATTAAGCTATTAGAATCACATTTACTTTTACACCTCTGTATTTTAAATTCAATTTATCCATTCTAAAAATATTAAAACGTAACTCCACATCAAAACCATTCTTTCATCAAATAACATAACTACCTCATCACTCCATGCTATTATCCATCAAATCATTGGACAACCAAAAACTATATTACACCACAAATCATATCTCTAAGATGATAATAATTTATAATTAAGAAAAAAAATACCTTATTAAAATATTTCAAAAGAACAACAATCTTCCCTATAGCATTTATTCAAATAGATAAGTCACAATAGGATCCCTATAAAAAATTAGTTTCATACATGAAATATCTTCATCAAAAATAAAAATGATTAATTCATTGAAAATACACCACATTTTCCCCTTAAAATCACCATTTTAAGAAAATAAATGAATGGATGATATTTTAAAATTTAATTTAAAAAAATATTTAACAAAACACATCAAAACACTAAAACTAGTCTCTAAGGACCACTTTTAAAATAAAACTAACTTCTCTAAAAATAGAATCTATCATATATTAAATAAATCATATTAAAATCATATAAATCTTGTTTAGTAAACCAAGTAAATAATTTTCAATATCACGGTACATATTATTATGCAGCAGGGAATACTTTCTCAAAACAACCCTTCTTAAATAAGTTTTTTAAAAAATATTATTTCGTTTAAATTTAAAAGACACAATTACTCAATAAATTTGAGTATTTAAATTATAATAAAAATATAATATTAAAATTCATCTATTATTACATTGAAACTTCAACATGCTTCAGTTAATCCTACTGAAAACCCCATGAAATTTAACATATTCCAAACAAAATGAAAACTATATCGTATTCTTATTTATTTCCTAAATATACCATATATCTAAAAATAGAAAAATGTTATATTCTTCCACCATATATTTAGTATTAATCATACACTCCCAACATGATCATTGTTTAATAAGTATCAACATAATTTATATAAAAACATGCAAGCCCAGATTAACTCATTGATAGTTATATAAAACATGAGTTTGAAATGATTAAAATTATCTATGTGCTTTAGGATACAATAATAAAATAAATTTTCCTGAATTTAACAGTATAAAAACTTGAAAATATTAAAGTAAAGAATATTTTTTAAAATTATCTGGGAATCAAATAACAATTTACTATTAGTGTAATTATTTACTTCTTAGAGTTTGAAATTAAAGATATCTTAACAACCATTTAAACAATAAATGTACATAAAATACAAGGATATCATCATTCAAAAAAATATATTCACATTCAAATATAGAAAATAATTAACACACAATATTGATAAAAACAGACCAACAAAATCTCAAAACAACTAAGGAAATAGTAAGGATAACTCCCTGAACCCCATTTATATTTATAAAAGCCATACCATTTTCACCATCATGCGATGAATAACCATTATTTAAACATTGAATTTTAAAAAATACCATATAATTAGATTCATTTGAATTTCCAAAAATTAAACGAAAATAAAAAAATTGAAATATATATGATGCATGTGACCCTTCTAGGTATATAAAATGAAATAAATATTTACCTACTATAGAATTAGGTAATATTAATTATATTTCATAATATCCCTAGGAACCCAAGTCACATGTCTCATAATAGGTATTCCAATCTACAACACACACTCAGTTGTATAAACAATTCTTCCCTACCGATCTTATGCAATCCTCCTGTATGATTAAATCTTGTTTCCCTCCAAACTCTCACAAATATATTTGATACATCATTTTCATGACCCCCCCCCCAACCCACCAAGAACTCCTATCAAGGCAATATTTCATTCATGATTTACCCCTGATGACCACCTCCTATTAGCCATGGGTTTGTGAATAACAAATAATATATAAAACCTAAAATAGAGTTACATTACCCTATTAGATAAGAGTAATTTATAAGAAATACATCCTATCTACATGATGAAATCTTATAGTTCCTGTAAAATAAAATAGATAAAATACCCTAAAATAAAAATTGAAAATGAAAACACCTAAGGAAGTGACTCCAACCACCACTCCAGGAAATGGGCTATTATTGTATAACTTTATCTCATAATCACTCCAAGAATATTCAAAAATGATTTATAAATATATGTGTGATCAAACATGCATACTCAAAAGGATTCTACATTATAGATCTCAGGAAAATATGGGAGAATCATAATAATTACTCAATTATGAGGCAACAAAATCAATACACACCTACACCATGTGATTTATCACCAAACATCACTAAGGATCTCTCACCCAATATTGTATCAACGTAGGATAACATAGTGTAAAGAGAGATAGAAATAGGTACCTATAAACAAATTCCAGTACTTTTCTCTCTCATGATCCAAGGTAAAATGTAACTTTCTTTCATCCCTTATATATTCATGCAATCTCACATCACACCCAATATCAAAAAAAATTCCATATACTACCAAAACCATAATCACATATCAAAATCCCCATATCATATCACTAAATCAAAACCACATTCCACATCCTTATCCTGAAAGGGTTTCATAAAAATTATGGAAATAGACCTCATGTCCTATGCTTACCATGAATGACCCACACCATGTATCAAATACTATATCACATCATCATAACATAATTATCATAACCAAGTAATCATATTAGTGAATATATTATATAAAATATTTTTAATAAAAATTATATCATATTAATAAACCAACATCGAGGAATCCCAACCCACACTATTCCGAGATTAGATATCATAAAAGGATTAATAGTCGGCCATTTGTTCCTAAAATAACATGGATGGTGAGAAAACCACCTGGAACACAAAAAACTGGGGTATTAATAAGGTTATCTGAATATGATTGGGGTACATATGAAGTCATAATGAAAATAAATCACATATAATATCCACACATAAACTCAACATTATGGTTTACCCTAAAACAACAATACCAATTCATGTAACCATAACCAAATCATATATACTGATATATAAGAATTTTTTTCTATAACACAAACCATAATCATATTTGACATAAAATTACACAAAAAGTTTTCATGATTTATCATATAATATTATCATTAATCAATATATCGATTTGATATTTTTTCAGAAAATTTAAATTCATTATTCCATTCAATAATCCATATTCAATTCCAATCTAATCATTATCCATCACTTAGACTCATCTCATGCATTACACATTGATTCAAATCATGAATGATTCTTTAACCAGAACTACTTAATAAATTCTAGCCGAAAATAATTATCTTATTCATCCTTAAAAATCATATTACATGCCATCAGTGATATATAATATTTCTATATTAAACACATCCACTCCCCATTGGTACCACCTCAAAAAAATTCATACATCCAATACAACATCCTCAAAATCGCTTTCTCTTTTTACACAACCATCCATACCAAAATTTTCAAACCACATCACATCACATATACCACTACTAGATAAAAAATATTATGTCACAATTACTACAATGGAAAACAAGACACAAAAATCCACTACCTAATTTGTAGTAATCATATTAAGAGAAAAAAATTATAATAGAATACAACATCCAATTTTAGAAATGTAACAATTCATGAATGAAATTTTCAAAAAAATTAAATCTGTTATATTTAAGACCACTTTTATTATCATCATCCATATGTTAAAAATTTCACACGACTAATTCATTAGCATATTTAACTAATTAACCATCTATGAATATTAATCCCATATGTTTCATAGCAGAAAACTTGTTTCATATATAAACAACATTGAACAACCATCAAACTTATGCAACATCATAGAATCATATGAAACACATTTTATTCACACCAAAAATTAAATTTTATATAGAAAATTTCATTAAAATTACTAGGATAATCTTTATCATCGACCAAAATAACAAAAAAATAAGGCTACATAAAAAAATTTCAAAAAATAAAGAAGGATCGAGCTTGAATGACATACATTAATTAAAGATTCAATAATCATCTTTCATGAAAAAGGGTAGAAGATTATAAAAATCATAATATCATCTAGGAAAACATAAATACATTGATAAAAATAACCTCTATATAATCCATGACCCAAGGTGGAAAAAAATTGAATAAAAACATCTATAATATCCTCTATATGATTATTGATAGGGAGGGATCCCAAGAAAAGGTTAGGGAAACTCAACTATGATGGAAGATTCGTAATCCCAAAAAAAAGTTCCATCAAAGAGGAATCAAAGATCTATAAATATGCACCTATAATGAGATATTATTTATTGATTAATGTGGAAGTAAACTATTTTTCATATGATCCTACATGTATGAGGTTATGAGAATGTAAAAATTTGCAGAATGACTCCCCATGGTAAGATCATGATAGAGCTAAATCAAATAATCCTAATAAATACGTGTTATTATATACATATATCAGATAATTTAATACCCAACCGACTATTTTAATCTAACATAATAATGGAAGGGTCTTCATATGACCAATGTGATCATTCCTTATATGTTATCCATAGAAACCAATCCATGAAACAATAGGAGAACCCGAATGTGACGACACTCTAAAAGGAATAATCTCAAAATATATCATCCAAGATTCATGTTTTGAAATCTATGACCAATTCATAATAGATAGTAATTATAAAGTAAATAATAACTCCCCTAAGACCATTTAAATTATTTCATAAAAACATCACATCATGAAAAAATTGTCTCTAAATGTAAACATTCCATAACATAATATTTTTCTTATGACAAGTAATATTTTACGCTTTACCAAAATCCTCTTCTAAAGTCTTCACAACAAGACTAATGATAGTCATGTCGTGACCAAACATCCAACCCTATAAAAAATGTTGCATAAATCTCATATCATGCATGCCCAGTCCATGATACATTCCTTACCTGAGGACACAAAAACAATTGATAACATAAACCTTTGTTTCATGGCACACTAAAATAAAGAACCACCACTTTATTCCAGTTGGACCTTCATGACATGATACAGAAATCCATACCTTAGAAGACCTCTCTAGATTAAATCTTAACAATTATAACAATTATCTACTTTTAATAATATTATTACACCTTTAACACCCCAAACAAACTAATTAATTGGATGATAGGGTTTAATATATTGTAGGTGTTTTCACTAAATCCCCCATATTAGTAAGGATTCTCTCAATCTAATCATTATTTTGATGATTTATGTGTAATTCAATTATAAATTTTTATATTCCTTCTATAAAATTAAATTATAGGGACTTACTTTTTCTTTATTGTAATCAAAATTATATAAGAATAATTTAGACTAAAAGTGATTCATAACATGATTCTTGTATGAGTTAATTTCATTGATATTTTAAACTTCTTATTTATATATAAACCATAATGTTTTTTTATATTGTCCTATGAAATTATATTATTAATATTTCATAGAATTTTTATTTAATTGTTTTTATTATATAATCCCTTTCATTAGTTCTTACTTAATACATAATAAAATTTATAATAAGACACTCTAAGACACTATTTTTTTCATTTTTGAATTCTCTCATCATTATGTAACTAACAATTAGATCAATAATTATTATCAAAAAAAATTAATTTATTATATTTGATCATATATTATTGGTATTTATTGCTCTTTTTCTCTACCTCCCATAGATATATCGATTCTTCACACATTTTGACATTTTTATAGGATTCATCTTTGGAAAAATTATTTTCTATTAATTTTCTATAATTTTACTATGTTTTATTATAATTTGAGTATATTTATAATTTCATTATTATTATTCAATTATCTTATTTTATCGGTACTTAAATTCCCTTCCATAATTAAATATCTTTGATTTTATAATGCACTTTGTAAGGGACTTTCCATCCCCCCTATGATTTACTGTTTAAAATTATCCCTCTCTTCATTTATTATATCATTATTATTTTGGATAATATATAAATATTATAATATATTTTTATTTAAAATTTATTTTCTTTTCTATGTTTATTCAATTTATCTATATTTTACTAAACTATAGTTACTCTACTAATTATTAAATTCCATAGGAATTACATTTTTCATTTAAAATAATTTATTTTATTAATATTTGAAATTATTATACATTTATTGATATTAAAATTTTATAACTCACCCATTTGGATTTCAATTATGAAATTTCAATTTATTAGTGGATACACATATAATTTATCATCCACACATCCACTTTTATTATCTCTTATGAGGAACATCATGATTCTTTATATAACCAATAGTTTTTTCACTTGTTATTGTGTATATTACTTATTTTGGTGTATGATCAATTTTTAATCTTTATTTAGCTCACACTAACATATATTTTTATATGGATATACTATGTTTTGGTAGATATATTTAAATTTATATTGTATTATAATATGATGGGTAATGATTTTATTTCATGGACTTCTACATATGCAAAATGTATAGTGAGTGTTATCCACTATGTTGGGATTTGATGGAAAAGATCCTTGTATTATGATTATAATATCATATGATTATGTAGGGAATAAAATTTTACATCATAAAATATTCTTCTATAATTATTCATGTTTATATTTATTTATTTTTGATATTCCTTTATGATGGTCAAATTCTAATTCCATGATTTTATTATTAGGCTTCCATCATACATGATTCTTATATTAGAATTCCATTCTAATGAATAACAATAGTGATTATACTCAATATTTTAAAATATCTTATGCTTCACCCATAATTAGTATATTACTTTCACCCTTATATTTTTTCTGTATATCATTATGCATCCCTATATAGTGACATATCTTCAAAGGGTGTATATACAAAAATTATAACGGATTTTCTATAATATGTGGGTGTAGTTTTAAGAAATGTTTTGTAATATTAATACAATTCCCAAATACAGTAAACCTTGAATTCTTAGTGTTTATTGTCTTAATTATTTTATATATCTATTTGAAAATGATACTGAAACCATGAAAGTAATTATAGAACTTCATATAGATGGTCTACCCCCTTCCTCTAATTTACTCTTAAAATGACATAAGTTTATTTTTTAAATCCCAAGGATGTTTTATATATTTTATTTCATATTCATATGATTAGAAGTTACATGGGACTAATATCATTTTATTTAACTATAGATGTATTTATGATTTGTTTAATAGGGTGTAATTAATAAATATTACTTACTACTTTAAAAAACTATGACTTAGATTATTAGATTCCATTATCGTATGATTGAAAAATATAGGTATTTTAATCTATTTACTACTTTTTTAGAATTTTTTTAATGTAATTGATTTTTTCAATAAAAAATTGTGATGTTTGGTAGTATGAAAGTAATAAATAAAGATATTAAGAGTTTATAAATAATTGATTTGGATTCTATCAAGTTAGGATAATTAATCACTTATTTAATGAGATATATGTACCGCCCTTCCCTGATTAGCCACCCAAATATTGATTTCAGGCAGAGTGCCATTGGCCTTAGCTATGCCCCTTATAAGAAAAAGGATGCATACTAGTTGCTAGGGTGTTAATGAGAAATTTTTTGGATATTATACTCACAGGTGATGTTATAATAATGTTTTAATAGTCATAGAAGCTGAAGAAAAGACCAACCAACTCAATAATAGTAACATGAAAAGAAAAAAGAGCAACCAATATTAGATAATAGAATAAACATTACCAAATAACAACAACATAGAAAAATAAACAGAAAAACATTCCATTTTTAGATTTTAAAAATCTAAAATCCATTCAAAACAGGTCATACAATATAATAAGAAGTAAAGGGGTTACCCATAGTTGACCAAAATATATACATATACATAACAAGATGAATAAGGAAATAAAACTCAAAAGGAAACTCTTACTGATGTAAGAACCATAAGACCCCTTGCTTTCTATAAATTCTTACTCAATAACTAAGTTTTATCTTATGGGACAGAACAGTTACCTGAATATAAAATTTGAAAGTCTACATAAATCTAGACGAACATATGTAGGGTGTGAGAATAAGTATAAGAAGGGTACGTCCCTCATGTACATACATTACCTTTGTGATTATGTAGGTGTGAACTATAAAGAAGTAAAATAGAAGCACATGAATATAAATAAACACACACTTCACTGGTGCTAAATATTCACAAAGAAGATGTAACCTCCATCGTCCAATGTACTAATTTCACAGTGGGGAGGATCCATAGATCATCGACCAAGGCATACCCTGATATAGAAAGTTCCATGTGAACCGTAAGGTTCCACCTCTAAATATGCCACTTGCCCCATCTGCCTCTCGACACCTCGTGTCAAATCTATGTCACAGTCATACTAAAGGAACAACCAGGCAAAACAAATAGGGTCCATCAGACCCCTACTCAAACGCAGCTGACATATAATGTAAAAACTATATCTGTCCTCAATAGAAATATTCATTGGATCAATGTGAAATTTCACGAGGAATGGTGATTCTCATCCTCCTAAATGATTCTATCCCAAAGGCCTCAAGAAACATTAGCCTCCACCCCCAACTAACTGCCTCAATGCTCTTATTTTATAGCTCTTTACCATCCACATGGATTTATATAGTAAGACCACCCATACATTTACTTAATACACAACTTTCAGGGGTCTCTAACTGCACAAGTGGTCAAAAAACCCCATCACTGAGTCAACCTTTGTGAACCTAACTCTAAACAGATATTTTACCGGCCTTGGTGAGCGTCAATCACCAATTTAGTAACTAATCCACACAAATCCCAACACCTTGTTCCCCTATTACCATGTTTCTTTAATTTTGTGGCCATGAAATCTTATGACATGAGGCATGCATTGAACCTAAAAACATTTCCACCTCAACCAAGGACCATGTCTCCCAACCGATGATCACATAAACCTCGTAAAACAAGACAATCTCTTCCCAACCATCGCATTGCCTAAAATCAAGATAGCCATCACCATCTCAACATCGGGCCAAGCCCAACATTTTCCTATGGATTTGAATAGTTTCACAATTAATTAATATATTTAATTCACTTCAGTTAAAATAAAACAATTGAATACAATTTAATCATACAACTCAAAATAAATATAATAAATATTTTTAAAACAATGAACATAGTGGGCCAAACTTCCTAACGTCTCGATCCCCTTTTATGGATCAAACCATTTACATCATTCAGTTTTGAAACCCATTTTAATCACATAAAAGATCAAATAAATAATTAAGAATCTCTTTAAAATATAAATGGTCACAGTTTTTCTACAAAGTGGTGTACTTATTGTGGTACCACCCAGAGCTCAGGAAATCAGATTGTAATGTATGTGACATATACCTTACACTTTTATAAGTAGGAATATAAGATCATTAACTCTAAATCTTACCAATTTTGTAGAAATAAGTATTTCAAATTAGTACCCTAAAATTGGAGAAATATTTTGGAACAAATGTAGAAATTTGTGAGGTGAAAGAAAATATAAATAGTAGCATGGTTGGGGAGAGCCTTATCAAGACGAATTCAAAGCTGTAAATAACATAAATAACTGATGATGGATGGGGGAGATAGCTCATATCCTAGGAGTAAATTAGATGAACCCCATGGATATATGTGACGAAGACCAATGTGGGAGGAAAAGGGAGAAGAATATGTTTAAATAAGGACAGGTAATTTGTTCATTTCACCTCCTTAATGAGGTCGCACGGTTATATCAAATTTTTTTACAAACCATATAGAAAATGTTCATCTTCCACTTCATTAAACCTAGACCTAATGTAGTTAGGTTCACTATTAGGCAAATATATGTGTAGAACGTGAATGAAATATTGTTGATGTACTTCTTAAATGGAACTTCCTGTGAGTTTCTCACTGGGTTTTCTCAAACTTTGCGCAAACTATATGGATTCCCAATGAAAAAACTATAGAGGATCACACACATAAATATGTTTTACCACACATGCATTCCAAAAAAAATACTCAACGAATGAAAAACAGTTGCTCAGTTTTCACATAGAGTCTTTATGTTTTTTAAAACCATATTCCTCATCCTGAAACATTCCAAAACAACGCCTTCATGCCTCTGTGGCACAAAAACCCCCTTTGAGTACCCGATTAATTTTCTAAACCTCTAATGAAATCAAAAATAAAGATATGGATTTGGGAAACTCTCATAATTATGTTCCAATGTTCAAAAATAAAATTGGAATACACAGAAATACCAAAAAAAAATAAAAATGGAGAGGATTACAATCAACTACAAAATACCAAAGATGTTACAATATAATATGTACAGTATTTTAGTCTATGCTTATTGTTAAATTTTTTAATTGGATTGTGAGGATGATATAAAATAAACTATTAAAATATGGTGGTGTTTCATATTGGGTGGCCAATAAAACATTATTTTGTAGTTGAATAAGGAATATAAAAATTATTTGTAATAAAGGCATATTATGTAACCAGGATCTAGTGTTTATCTCACAAAATTGGTATGAGATAAAAGAAAACAGATCCAAAATTATCAAATAGTTTAGTATCCTTTATAGATTATATACATATATGATTCTCACATTAAATTAAAATAAAGAAAATAAATATTAAAATTCAAGTAAAAATATTATTATTTCAGAGAATATATCCATGAAATCGATCACAGTTCACTTCTTGGTATTCTATTGAAAGGAAAAAATAAATGGTGAGATCAAATTCTCTGTAAAGGGATGCATACAATTAAATATATTAAATAATAAAAAATATTTTAATAATATGGTTGAGATAAATAATACTAAAATATCTCATGTAACTAATACTATTAAAGGGGAATATAACTATGGATTAAATGACAACATAAATAATTACATGGATAATAAGAAAATATTTTTTAATGAAATGTATAAAAATAAAGGACATCATAATTATTATACTAAGGCCTTATGCTAATAGATAATATGTCATTAGGAAATGAATATTCTGAATATGCAATCTAGATTTCTTGATGAGACCTACCAATGCGTTGAGGGGCTATAAAATTCCACACTCATATCTAACAAAATCTAATTTATTAATCATATTAAATCAAGGAATATCAACACAATACATAATCAACAGAAACATTTATATTAAAAACATGAATTTAAAATGTAAATATTTTTCATATTCATTAACCATAATTCATGACAATATGTCATCTAATGAAATATTTTTCATGTTATCAATAGTGTATAACCCAATATAAGTAAAAAAATTCTTAATTGATACTGAAATAGATATGAAATCCATATTATAATACATTGTATATTATGTTTGAATATAGAAGAAATCAATTTTTTCATTGAAACCATTTTAAAAGACATAATTTTATGGAATTTTGTGAAAAATTATTTCTATAAAAATAAGAAAGAATACTTGTAAATTAAACATCAAAAAAAATAATTTTTATGATGGGGGGAAAATTTATTGATTTATTAAATGTAAAAAAAATTACTTTTAAAAATTACCTCATTCAAAAAACAATAATAATATTCCATTTAAGAATTTGCAGAGAAAGTAAAATATAGCTCAAATGTAAATTTAAAATAAATTTGATCATAGTAATAAAATTCTTGAATGAATTTTATGTAAAATGGATATGGAGGAGAAATATTCCTGACTAAAAGTGTATATAAGGTCAGTTTTGAATAAAAATCATTTTATAGTAATTTAATTTATCAAATAAGGTAAAATTAAAAGAAAAAAAATGTAATCTAAATAAGAAAACAACATAAGTATAAAATATATATGGTTTAGAGGGAAAATATCTTATAATCTACTATTTTGGATGTTTAAACATTTATTATCATGAATAAAAATATGATTGTTGAACAAACCATTTCCTTGTATTTTTGCTTAGTATTATGTATTCTAAACTCTTATATAATAAAATTATATAATTAATTACTTTACTAAAAAATATTTCAGGGTTTATTCCTTTATATTTATTCCTATCTATTTCATTTTTAACAATGTTTTATGTTGGTACTAATGTAGTTAATTTTTTGCATTATATCTATAGGATATTAAGTTCATAATCACCAAAAAACATTGAATTGATGATAATAATCAAAGAGGTAATTTATAAATAATCACAACAATATAATTCAAAACATATTTATCATGTTTATATATTAAATACAATTTTATAACCTACTCTAAAAGGAGGTCCTGAAAAATGAAGCATGTTTCTTTATAGATATAGTAGTTTGTATGTACGTCTGAATGAAGATTTCGCTTTTCTAATGTATGAAAAGAAACCTAAATAGATAATGGTTAAATTTTATTGAATAATATTAATAATGGTTTAATTCGAATGAAATAGTTTTTGTCATTTTAACCATTTTCATTATATTTTAAACCCTCTTTAACAAATTTTAACCTTTACCATTGTAATGAATTTTTTCCTCAATTACTATTCATTATGTCCAAAGAAGAAAATGACCTATTTAAAAAAAATTAAACCTCATACGTAAAAAAATGAAATTTATTTTATAGGATAAAATTTATTTTCTGGGTATAAATTACTTATATAATTAATACATGTAACATAACAAAAACATATTCTAGAAAAATGCATTTTAAATATAAAAATAAGTTTATATAAAAATATTGTATAACGTTAATTACAATGGATTTAATTGAATTAAATAAAATAAGATTGTATTTATTGTAATTTAAAACCAACCAAATGAAATTTTATCAATGAAAATATATAATTAAATGAATTGACCAAAATAAATCATTTATCTGAAAAACATTATTATATTTAAATAATGACAAACATATATTTCAATGTTAAAATTAATATTTTTAAATATAATATATTAATTATTAAACATAAATTTTCTATATTAAAAATATTTAATAAGATTTTATATTTTCATTATATCATGGTAGTGTCATTAATGTGACAATATTTTCAAAAAACGTATTTTGAATATTCAATAGAAAAATAGACCTTTCCAAAAAAATCCACAATTTCATTCTTAGATAATTTTGATGTAATAATTAAAAAATGATGTAAATTTTTTCCAATAAAATTTAAAAATATAGAAAAATATATTTCCAATTATTCTTACATAAACACCTAAAAATAAGTTTTTCATGAACTTATTCTTATGGAATAAAATGAATTTATTCTTATAATTTCCCAAGAATCAACAATTATGTGAAATATATTTTTTTATTAAATTCACTATTTTTATTATGTCAAACCATTATACATATATTTCATAATTTGTTTGATCTATTTATACCCACCAACCCCATAAATGTATTTTTATAGTAATATTTAAATTGTATTATTTGGTATATGCTTGAGATTTGGGATGTGTGTGGTGAATGTTGTCCAACTTATTATTTATTTGAATTAAATTGTAATATTATTGTGTTACATTATACCCTAATTTTAAAAATATCATCCTCAAAAATTTCTTTCATTTTCAGAATATTAATAAATTTTCTAATGTTTTAGGATCAATTTTAATTTCTCGGTTATGGATAAGAAAATATTTATTTCATAAAAAACATTTTATGTTCCTTTGTAAGACACCATCTTGTGAATGTGTTTCAAAATGTTTACCTTAGTAATTTTTGAAACTCGATACAAAAAAATTTATGGATGTGTCATCCATTACATAATTGTTTATGAATTATATGAAAATATAGTTACTTTATTCCATTAAAAATTTTAGGTGAAATGTTTTTCAATTTAGTTATCTATTTTCATTAATTTATACTTCTAATTACACTATCGAATGAATATCATAAATGTTTCAACATTGAATAAAAAAACAAATCTTTACTGGATCACATGATCTATAAAATACTAATAACTTATTTCACCAATCTAAATAATAATGACATCAAGTTATGATAATACTCAATATGAGTAATCCATCTTGTTAAAAAGTAATAAATTAATTCCTAAAAATCGATAATAACTCCAATTTAAATGATAAAATAATTTATAAATTAAATTATAATAGCACTATTTCAACCTATATTATTTAATGATCCATTTAAAAATTCATAAATCCTTAAAAAAATTAAACCCCAAAATTAAATATTATGTCATTGTTAATCAATGTTATCGCAATAATTTTTTTATCTAGGGAATGAATAAAAATAATAATAAATATTATTCAATTTATTATCATAATAACCAAATTCCCACAGTGTTTCAAATTTAAAATTCATTCTTTCGAGTGACATGGAATGGTTTTATATCCATAAAAAAAATAAAGAGTACATAGATCCATAATCAAATAAATCGTGAGTATAAAAATATGGAACCTGTTATCAAAACATAATAGATTTCAACTTTAATTATAGTAATTTTAAAAAAATTCCTTTCTCCCTAATCCTTTTCTAAGATAAATTCCGTTGTCTCTTGGGGAATTAATTAAGATATTTCCACATATCCTTATAGTTGAAATATTAGACATTGAACGATTTATTCTAACACTTTCATTTATGTTCCATATGATCTTTCTCTATACACATGTAAAAAAATCCAATTCCATTCATGAAAAAATAATGGTGTTTCTTTCCCAAATTATTATAATTGATAAGTGACAATCATTCATAATTTTCCATTGACTTATTTATTTTTTCAAGGTGTGCATTAATCTTTGCATGTATTGATTTCCTTTAAAATATTAGTACATATATAATTGTTTCTTCAGATTTATAGCACTTGGTACCATATTATCATATGATAAAAATGTTTTAAAGACTAGATCCATTTAGAGTCTTAGATTAATCCCATCAAATAAATGATCAGTTCTACTTTCTACTTAATGAAAATAGCTAATAACATACCTTTAAAATCTTTTATAGTTATCATAAATACTCAAAAACACTTTCCACTTTTTTGTCCTTGTTTTAGGAATTTTATTTCCATATGACCACATTTATCATGGGGAAATTATTTTTCATTTAATGTTACCTAAAAATTACTCCATTACCTCTCTATATTTCTTCCTGCTATTTTTTATTTTGAATCAATGGCCACCATTAATCATCATCTTATTTTAAACAATAATATACCAGCATAAACATCACCATTTCATTGCGTCTCATTGGTAGAAATATCATTTCAAGGTACTTAATCAATTTTTCATCAATTTCTGCAGTAATTGTTTTACTAAATTATGTATTGTTATTTTTTATAAATAAGTCCAACATCAATCAATAATGTTGTGAATAAATAGGTTTTACCTTAGGTTCATGGTTATTCGTCATAACATGAGTCAAATTTCATAATATTTTCATAATATACAAAGCTCTAATATCAGTTGTGTTTAATTTTTCATGAGGGATATTGCAAATTTAATTTAAATTTTTGCCACATTTTATATTCATATAAATAGGTCTCATTTATAAATAATAGAATATAATGGATTAACTCATAACATTATAAATAAAAATTTATATTTCCAAATTTGGTGAAATACATAACATAAATTTAAAAGTTTTTCTTAGTTAATATGATAATATTTTTCTCATTCTGTTTGGGAAATTCATAAAACCATGAAAATATTTTTTTAGATCTTTTATAATGGTTCATAATCAGCATGTTAATAAAACAGATCATATCCCCTAGGATTATTATAGTAGGAGTACAGTTAGGCCCACTTATTATGCATCGAATGAAGATTATGTCCATACCAATACAATATTTTTCTTGTTTTTTAACCCATAGGTGCATCTTGGAAAGAAATTGTAGGAACTTATTTATCCCAATATCAAGAGTTTATTTTTATTAAACTTCACACTATATAATTTAACATAATTTTAGAATAGTTTTTCTATACATGGAATTATCCTTAGAGTCCATCATAAGGTTATGTTTTCTAAAAAATACTTTTAAAAAATATTGTTACCAGGGGTCATGTTAACATCCTCTAATAGAAAATGCAACAACCCAAATATATTAACATAGAGCCATTGGTTATCTAATTATGTTGTAACAAGATTCAAGAGATTATATTGAATATGATTGAATATTTTAGTAGTTATAGGAGACTAGTTTCAGACATGATTTTCACATTACATTCAAACGAATTAAAAATAAATATTACCTTGAGAAAAATATTACTTCTTCTATTATACCATTAAAATCATTAATTTTATTCTTTTTGGTATCCTATATAAAGGAATATATAACAAAGGGTAAGCTCAAATTATTATTAATGAAAAACATATAACATAATCGATCATAGAACAAATAAAACATGAATAGTATAGAAAATATAATAAACAATTACATATTACAAATTAATAATACCATGAAAGGGGAATATATCCATGGATTATATGAAAACATAAATGATCACATGGTTAAAATGAAATGATTTCATAAGGAAAAAATACATCATGTTAGACATTATAAATTTCAATCTAGAACTTATAGAAATAAATAATTTTAAATAGGTAAGAATAATGTCAACTATAAAAGATTTATTTGTCTCATTACAAATTCCAATGCATGAAGGGTATATAATAGGATTATCCCCTAAAATAATAGTTCTAATTCATTCATCATATGAAATAAATTGATAACAATATAATATGTAATTAACATAAATACTCAAACTAAAAACTATGATAGGAAATGTCTACAACTTCACCAGTCATTAACTAGAATAACCAGATCATAATTCATAAAAATAAATAAGGTGGATGATATAATATTATCATTTCACAGGTACTGTAAAACAATCCTAAAAGGATGCTGATAGATATCAAAAACACCTTTTATAAAGTAATTAGAAAATCAATTGGAGAATAGATGAAATATAATTTTCATTTGAAACCGATATGAAAGTAAATATCTCTAGAATATTAAGAATATTTGTTTCCTTGAAGACAATAATATAATATTTTAATGAAATATTCAAAGAAAATAATAGTAATAATGGAGGGAAAATTTTTACATTTGCTAAATATTGAAACAAAGAATAATTTTGGTAAAATGCCAAAAGTACCTCGCCCAGAAAACAAAATGAAGATTACCTTTAAACACATATAATGAAAGTAAAATATAGTATAATATTTCATTAATAATAATTGAAATATTTTAAGAAAATAATTTATTAAATTTATAAGAACTATGATATAGAGTATAGTTTTTTTCAACCCAAAGGAAAATGAGGGTAATGGTATGTTATAAACGAGAATTAAAGTAACATATAGATAAAATAAATATCATAAATATCATATATAATTACATTTCCATCATAATGGACACTATAAGAAGTTGTAGGAGAAGATTTAACAATCATCATTTCTTGAGGCAGTAGTTCTCCCTCTACAGAAACAATATGTTCTATACCTAATAGTCGAATGTGTGTGTAAGTGTAGTTCAAATACTACTCATAAAAAAAACCTATTATTTTGAAGATACTGGTTTTGTTATGTAAAAAAATAATAAGAGAAAAATAGGGAATGAAAAAGAATAAAATAAAGAAATGGAACTTGAGAGAAGACATTACCTCAAATCGGTTAACTTATTTTGATTTGAGACAAAGAGATTTCTTGAATAGCCTTATTCATAGGGGAAGGTTTACATGAGTAATATAGGGATGTTGTTATCTTATTATATTAGAGTTTGGATGATCCAAGTTTCTTGAGAGGTGTGAGAAAGGGTTATAGGTGGTGTCCTCTTTTTAGAGGGATGAGGGGAATATTACAAATGTTTGAAGGTATTATATTATTATTAATTTATTTTCGAATTAAAAAAAACCAAAGTGGTATATTTAGAATTTGATATGCTGATGGGTTGAAACCGTCTCAGTCAATGTATTTTAGACATGCCTAGGTAAAAAAATAACCATATCTTTTATCATTAACCCTTATTAAACTAATTTAACTTTTACCAGATCTTTTATATATTCATAATATATGGTTAACATAGTTAATATAAAATTCCAAGAAACAAAAAAATTGATCCATAATGAATTTTTAACATCATATATGGCTGTTGGATGAATATTTTATTTTTAGGACTTTTATAGCATTTATTAAAATAATAATTGATTTAAAAACTCATTTATGTCAATTTTTATACTATTCATATCTTAACTTTTTAAAAACCCTTAAAAAGTTTATTATTTCAAAGAAACTACATTAATTAAGAGATATAAAGTCAATATAATCCCTAAAATTTTTGTATGATATTAATAGTTTCAAAATATAATTATTGGAATATTTATAATCTCATTTATTTAAATAAATTATTAATAAGTTAATCACCAAATCACCACTGTGTCATAAATAAATTTATTTATTTGATGTTTATAAATAATAAATAAAATACCATGATGTAGGAAATATTTTTAGAGTTCTAATGACTCTATATATTGGAATAAATCACTTATAAAAATCCATATAAAATTATATTAGTAAAAATATATATATTTATGTTATATTTTCCTTAAATTTATATTAAAAGTAATTAAATGTCATTCTAACACACATATGGCTCTATGGGGTCCTAAAATAGACCCATGGATTCCCGTGGTTGGTAAAATATCATCCCATAGAGTTGGGACATGTTTTAGGGTTATTTAATATTATTGTATTATTATTTTTTTACCCTTATTTACCAAATTTACCATTTCACCACAGTAAATAAAATATTAACTAAAGTTATTAATCATAATGTCTGAAAATAAAATTTACCTATTTACCCAATTTCCCCCCTAATTCTTAATATGTTTTCCATTTTTTCAAATTCAAAACATATAATTTGCAGAGATTTATTTTGAATTAATTTCCATTGTTAAAACCAAAAAGTGAGTTTTTCAGAACTAAAAACTACCAAAAGAAGGTAAAACTAAATTTAAAAAATATTATAGTATTTATGTTAAAAATTATAATAATTCTCAATTAAAGCCTCTAAATAATATTTAATAAATGAAAATATATCTGAAAATCATATTTAATCATAATATGGTTAGTTTTGTTCATTCCTGCCAAATGGCTAGGCCTTAACTACTATTTAAAATAATAATAATATATTATTATTATCTCTTTCATTATGACTCATTATTGTGTGTGACCTAAGATTTTAGAGAAATTCATTGTTGTGTGTCAGGTACGCCATCAAACATACACCCATTTTAAAGTAAAATTCATATTTCATTCACAAATATTAATAAATATGAAATTTTCATATTCTTTATCTACTAGGGATATTACAAAAATGATGAACCAAAATAATTTTACATGTTTTTAGACCATTTTAACCCATATATTTGTTGTTTAACCCATCTTAACTGGTAACATAGTAATGAATTATTAGCTTGACAAGTATCCATTATGACAATAATTAACATGAACTATTTAAAAAAATACCAAATAATTAAAAATATATAATAAATTTCATATTTTTATCTTTTTTATGGTGGTAAATATTAAATTAAAAATTATTTCACATAACGAAATAAATAATAGTTTCTCAGATAATTACATTTGAGTATAAAAATTATTTTATTAAAAAATAATATATCATATATATTATAATGTAACTAATTGAATTATAAATTTGAAAAGATTTATAAGTTACTTTAAAAAAAGTCACACTAAAATGAATCAATGGAAATAAATAATTAAATAGATTAATAAAAATAGTTCATTTATTGGAATAGAAACATTTATTTGATTTTCTTAAATTCACATTTATATTTTTGAGTTAAAAGTAAAATTTTCAAAAAATTATATTATATAATAAACATAAATTTCATATAATAAAAATATTTTATAAGGATTATTGTTATTATATTATCATGAAATTTTATATAATTGATCTTAATTTTAAAATTGGTATTTTTCAACACTCACCCAAAAATAATTCTTTTAAAAAAATTCCCAAAATTTCAACATTAGAAAATTATAGCATTTTATTTAAAAAATGATGTACAATTTTTATATTAAAATTTTAAAAAAATAAATAATTTTATTGTAAACATTCTCACATAAAACAACTAAATACTATTTTTATGAAGAATTTAATCTTATGTAATTAAATGAATTTGATCTTACAAGTTTATAAGTAGCAACATTTAAATGAATGTAACTTTTTTATAGAATTCATAATTTTTTTATAAGGATATTGTTTGTACAATTTTTTTAAATTTTTTATTCCTATTCATTACCATAAATCCAATAACAAAATCATCGTAGTCGTATTTAAATAATTTTATATCATAGTTTGTTTAATATTAGGTTTTAATCAAGTTCACACAATCCAATTTAGTATTCATTTAAAGTGAACTAAAATATTATGGTGTAACTAAATTTTAATTAGTAATAGTTGAAGATATTGGGTAATGAAATTACATAGAGAATGGGTCAAGTATAATAATTAGAATAAGATAAATTATTATTGGTGTAAATATTTAAAGTGGACAAATTCATGCCTTGTTGGTTTACATACATTGGGGAGTAGTGCAAAATTTTGGTATATTTTCATGACTTGGTATATGACTTTAAAAGAATTACCTTGAAATTACAAGTTTCATTATTTTTTATATCAATGTTTATATAAGGGTTTATGGAAGTGGTCTATGAAATAAGAATAAAAATAGATGATTCATTAGGTTATAGGTATTTAATTATATATTTAATTTTATTTGTTAGTGGGGGAATCATAGTCGAAATCCCTTGTGAATTGAAATCATAACCAATATGATATGGATTTCCATGAAGGAAAATATTTATAATTTGTTCCTCTTATTTTTAGGATTATTCTAAAGACTATATGATTTTATTAGGGTATTTTCTTAATTATAGAGGGATCTATTGGTATAAAAAATGAATAGGATGGGGTATAGTGGATTTTTTATCAACACATTATTTCATATAACTTCATGGATTAGATTGTGAAATACCATACATATTATTGATATCTATGAACATTTTTGTGGAATATGGGATCCTTTTTTATTATATAAACATAATGGATATTTATTATTTACTTTTCATTCAAATATGTGTTTAATGGGGGATATTTATGGTGTTATCCTTGGGAATGACCTGATGGTATTATGTCTTAAAATATGTTTCTTAAAGTTCCTATGAGTTATAATGATATTTAGATGACATGAATATTACTTCCTGATATATATTATGGACTTTTTATTTGGGTCATGTCCCATTAGTGATTGGTTAATCTATAATTAGAATGTATTTATCAATAGGAGACAAGAAAAAAAATATGATATTGTATTAACCAAATAGTTGGATTTATTAAATTTATAGTTAAAGAACATTAGGCATTGATTCTTGGAAGCTATGTACATGTATATTTGTGTATTGATCTTCAATAAGTTTATATATTTAATCAAATAAGGAATATTTTTTATTTAAAATTTTATTATTTTATATTGTTCTGGGTGCGATAATGTGACTTAAGAAATAGACATGGAAATTTTTATAGAGTATTTTGTTGGAAAAACTAGTCTTCTTATTTGAAAATCAATATCATTTTTTTTATTTGAGATATGCTTCAATTTCCATATGCAAGATTAATTATTATAATTTTATCATGATGTATAGATAGGAGAGTGTATAGATATGTGTATATGATAAATATCTTCAAGGTGTTTCTAGATTAAATGATGGGAGTGATTGTTCTACAATTTTATTAATTATTTTTCTTAATTAATTAATAATGAATTATTAATTTATTATTATTATTCAATGTAATATATTTTATAAACAATAAAATAACGTTTCTAGGATTGGGTTTCTCCACTGTGGGGGGTGGTGCCATGAATCTGAATAGATCAATTTTTACAATTTCTTATAAATTTTTTAATCCTCTATATCCTATTAAATTATGATTAACTCAAATATAATTTTTCAACATACCACACACATGGATAAAATTAAATATAAAATAAAAGTTGATATTTTACATGGCCCAGACCCTTGATGTGAAAGTTATTCCTCATCATAGAATGTTATCACCAAAACAAAAAAAACATCACTATAAGAACAATTATATAAAATCTTACAACATGAGAATTGAGTCCCATAATGAAAGTCAAGATTCACTCTAGGATGACTAAATTCAAAATATTAAGACACATATATTTAATATAGAATGATAATGATGTCATTGATGGTTTGGTTGATTCAACAGTAACAAATCATGATCCTCCATCAAGAATATAATGACCCATACTTTAAATACATTTTTATTAGTTCAAAATTCAAGCACACGTATTACAACATATTACTAAACCACAGTAGGACTGTATAGGTATAGTTTCTTTAGAAACGGGGAAACATAAACAACTGGTTCATAAAGCATCTACGTTGTCTCCCATTTATTTCATAATATCTAGAGTCCCGTTTTGCAAATCCTACTTAATAACCTTCTTCCTGACCTGGGGAAAGAAAACATACAAAAGTGTGAGCTCAATTTCTCAGTAAGGGTAAACAAAGGAAATATCATATTCATAAGAACATAGCATTTCAAAAATCTTATCCTACAAAAGAGATCATAATATCATAACATGGGATAAATCATGGTAGTGAAATGTAATCCCAATAATCCTAAAATAAAACATGAAACTTTGTGGAATACACACATAATCATAGAGAATCATTTATTAATAGTCAGGACTCATTGCCAAGACTATCTTAGCATACAAAGTCCATTTCTGAATCGAGTTCACTCCTCGTTTCAGTCCGGTTTCACTGAACCAGATTAACCTGCCGTTCCAGCCATGTATATCTCATGAGATATAAATCATTAACCAATTAATTAGAGGGAGATATAGGTCCCACACATCTCATAAAGATACTATTCTTATATGTGACACAAGTTCATACATCATAGCATAACCCATGTAATAAAAATGGGATTCTTAAACATCATGCCATCATAACATAATATATATAAGATAAAAGGACATCATAAAAATAATTTCTTCATAAAATAATCAATAAAATGTAAATATAGAGATAGAAACAGAACCAGATATTATCATAGATGGAAAATAATTTTGATAAAATGCTTGAACTCCATTCTTGAAAAAAATATCCTTTCTACATCCAAAACATTTTCCTTTCATAAAATGTCATTCAATTTTAAACTAAAAGACATTGATTAAAAATAAACATGAAAACTTTTAAATGAAGATTCATGTGAATAATGTTCTAATAGTCCATTCTAGACGTATAAGTTAAAAAAACATTCTTCTCGTACTTTGATCGGAAAAGTCAAAAAGTACCTCGTAATAAAAAAGACAAAAGATTCCTTTCATATATTTTACTAAATACTCACCAATGGGTAAAATTGGATTTATAATATTGTAGTTTGATGAAAATAATATTAAATATTGTGGAAACATGGATGTGGATGATAAATATGCCCAAATAAATTTTCAAGTATAAACAATCTCGGATAAAAATGAGATTGTGAGATTTTCCGTTACATTAGGTCTGATTTACTTATTACGTGTCTAAAACACCTGTATAATGATTTAAATAATGTCATTGACTTATTCCATAATCATAATCATTGTTATGATATCATATATGGTCATATTCTTATCTTCTTATTAGTAATATTTCATTGCTACTTGTTATTCAGGTGTTTATTGCTTTTTGCACTTCTGTGTGTTTTGTCGAATAAATTATTATAATTCTTTTTAAGTTATAGATACTTCATTTACATAATGTTATAAGTGTAATATATATCATATTTATTCATTCAATTCATTTATATAATCATTATGCAATGAAGTTCATGTAGAACGAGTCACATCACATTGTGGAGACGGTAGGCCGTATGTACGCACGAGCGATGATATTGTTCCCATGATCGTGGAATTGTATTGGAGTGTATGTATACTATTTCAGAATCAATATCACTTCAAAATAATCATATTTATTTATTCTTTACACCATTACACCCATCCAAGTAAGGTGGTTGTGGAAAATTGATTACACCACGGCGTGGAGACGGTATTTTGTATGTATGCACGTGCGGTGATTTCATTTTCCATAGGATGGATAAAAGGTTAAATAGGGTTGTTTCATATTCATAATAACATATCATGATATTAGTGATACTTATGTTATTACTTCATAATGAAACAACTAAAGAAGAGGAAGTAGAAGAAGAAATAAATTTGAATGAATCGGTAACAGATATTACTTCTTCTTCGACACGCCTCTTTGAAACCTCCACATAGGGCACTAAAATTGGTCTTTGAAGAAGACTAGGTCCTCTATAATATTACTAGATAAGTTTAGAAGAAAAATGTTCAGGGGTTGGATGAGCTTGAAGGCTCAATGTGGCGTGAGGAGGAGAGAGAGGAGGTGCACTTTTATAAGGGAGGAGAGGGGCACCTTAGGAAAAACTTACAATATAATTTTATTATAAAGTCATATTCGATTTTTAATAGCTCCAAATTGATTTATTTATAATCTAAGGTGGGTATGGTTCGAACTCCATTCAACCAATAGATTTTAGACAAGTTTATGTTACTATTTTAACCATATCATTTAGATGTAACTCTAAGTTAAATAATTTAACTTTTACCGTGTCTTCTTGTTTTCTTACACTATAAGGTTATCAGACTTACTATAAAAAGCCAAAAGAACCCCCACGTTGTTAATTATTAATATATATAACCTTATCTAAGTCATTTGGCCGAAACATAACTTTTAGGATTAAATAAAAATTAATAATATAATATTTGTTTTAAAAACTATTTTATGTCAATTTTGACACTATTTGGTAATTTATTTTTGTAAAAATCATAACAGTTTGATTAGTTCAAAAAAATTTAATTAAATCAATACTAACATGTCATATAAACATATAAAATTAGTGTAATTCATAAAAAGTCTCAAATTACATGTATTTTAGTATTTATATTATCAATTATGTTTATATTTCAATATTAAGTTAATTACTGCATCATCATTGTGTCGTAAATAAATTAAATTATTTAATTTATAAAAATTATAAATAAAATACCATTATGTATGAAATATCTTTATATTTCTAATGAATATTTATAGTCTAATATATCTTATGTCTAACCCTATATTAAAAATTTGTTAGTTATTAAACATTGATTTTATCTATTTTAACTCTTTTTTAAATAAAATAATATTAAACTTCCTAATCTAATCCAAGTGGACCTAAATGGTAATATTTTATTCCTAAGGTTGTTTTGGTAGAATTACACTTATCCAATAGAATTAGAACATGTGTTAGGGTTCTAATAATATCATTTTTACCCTTAATTATCGTATTTACTTTTAACTGTGGTAAATAAAAGTAAAAAGTTACTATTCACCAAAAATTATTTTTATCTTATTGAACCAAATTTTACTCTTTGATATTAACGGTGTCTCTTGTATTTTCTAAATTCCACTCACAGAAGCAGTAAAATTATGTTTTTTGTATATTTGCGAATTCTCCTAGGAGGTGGGTAAAAGATGGTGAAATGTTCAATAAAATTTTTATATATCTAAATTTATTATAAAATAACTCCAATAAATTACATTGAACGTATATAGGTATTATGTATAAATTTTTACCTAAAATACATTTAAATAAAATAAATAATTATTTAAATAAAAAGACGGTTTTTAAATAGTAACTCAGTGTTTTCACTATTCATCTAAAATTGAATGTTTTCAGAAAAATACCAAAATTTAACCCTAGGATAATTTCAATATTCCGAATCCAAAAATGAAGTCCATTTTGAAGATAAATTTTATTAAATTTCTAAAAGTGGGTATTACTATTAATAACAGCTAGTTTATATACTATTTTAATAGCATATCGTTGTTTAGTGATACTCGGTATTGCGTACAACGCAAGCTACCATGGATGGTCGCGATTGCGTGTAAAGAAATCCAAGATAGTTTTGTGTGTAGTGAAAGATTCCTTTGATGACGTATATAACATAAAAACAAAATATCTCTCATAAAAATATCAGGTGTTACATTCTACCCCACTTAAATTGAATTTCGCCCTCAAAATTTGTCACTTTGTAACAAACAGATGAGGATATCTCTCCAGCATCATATCCTCAAGATCCAATGTAGCTTCTTCTAATTGGTGGTTCCTCCATAAAAGGTTCACCAAATGAGTGGTCTTGTTCATAGGAAATTTTTGCTACGATCCAGAATCTCTATTGGATGTTCATCATTAGAAAGATCTTGCTCCAGTGGTACAACTTCTGAGCTGAGTACATGTGAAGGATCGGGTATGTACCTTCTCAAGAGAGATACATGTAACAAATTGTGAAATTGAGAGAGATTCGGTGGAAGCGCCAATCGGTAATCCTACTTCCCAACACGATCCAGTATTTTGTAAGGACCGATATGCCTAGTGCTCAGCTTTCCCTTCTTTACAAATCTAATTACTCTCTTCCAAGGAGATATTTGTAAGAACAATTTATCACACACTTCAAACTCTAAGTCTTTTATTCGGTTATTGGTATAACTTTTTTGTCGACTATGAGCTGCTCTTATGTGTTGTTGAATAGATTGGACCTTTTCTGCCATCTCATCAAAAAGATCAGGTCCTAATAGCTTTAATTCCCCAACTTCATCCTAGCAAGTTGGAGTCCTGCATTTCTTTATATAGAGGGCTTCATAAGGAGCCATCTGAATACTGGAGTGAATGCTATTATTATAAGAAAATTCCACCAATGGTAGGTGTTGATCCCAACCACTTTTGAAATCCATATAGAAAGCTCTTAACATATCTTCTAGAGTTTTAATAGTTCTCTCAAACTGACCGTTTGTCTGAGGATGATAAGTAGTGTTAAAACTCAACTCTGTATTCAGATTATGCTGAAGACTTCGCAAAAACTTTGACGTAAACCTCAGATCCCGATCAGATATAATGGAAAGTGGTACTCCATGCAATCTTACCACATCCTTTATATATATCCTGGCAAGGCGATCAAGAGATAAATCCTCTCTAATAGCAATGAAGTGTGCCATCTTTGTAAGACGATAAACTATGACTCAGATATCATTATTTCCTTTGGATGTTTTAGGAAGTCTAGTGACAATGTCCATAGTAATGTTTTCCCATTTCCATTCGGGTATGGGTAATGGTTGTAACATCCCCTTAGACTTTTGTCTCTCACATTTAACTTGTTGACAAACCATGCATCGAGAGACGTAGTCAACAACATCTCTTTTCATGCCATCCCACCAGAAGTACTCTTTCAGGTCCCTATACATCTTTGTGCTTCCAGGATGAACAGATAATGAAGAACTATGAGCATCATCCAGTAGCTCCTTCTTTAATTTTGGGATGGGAAGAACACTAACCTGATTCATGAACCTTATTATCTCATCACAATCAAGGTTGAATTCAGGAACATTTCTCACCTTTTTTGTAACTCTACATATTCTTTTTATGCCTCTTTAATCTTCATATGTATAGATGGTTGAACATTCATTTGAGAAAGAAAAGATTTTTTCCCTTCCATTATAATTCCAAGATCCATCCTTTTTAAATCCATAAATATTGTATCTTTTGTGATCCTCATCGTGGATAAGCTAGCATGGTCATGTCAAGGTAATGCATCTGCCACCATGTTTTCTTTCCCAGGGTGGTAATGAATTGAGCAGTCATAATACTTAATCAGATCCAACCATATTATTTGGTGCATATTCAGCTCCTTTTGTGTGAAAATATACATTACACTTTTATGATCAGTATAAATATCACACCTTTCACCATAATGATAATGCCTCCAAATCATTAATGTATAGATTACCGAAGCTAACTCCAAATCATGAGTTGGATAATTTTACTCATGAATTTTCATCTGTTGTGAGGCATAAGCTATCACCATATCATTTTGCATAAGAACACACCCTATCCCCTTCTTGGATTCATCACTATATATCCCAAACCGTTCTTAACTACAAGGCAGTGTGAGCACAGGTGCACTGGATAACCTTCTTTTTAAATCCTTGAAATTCTCTTCACATTCCTCCGTCCAAAGGAACTTAACTCCTTTTCGAGTCAACCAGGTGAGTGGATTAGATAATCTTGGAAAATATATCCAGCCAATCCAAGAAAACTTCAGATCTCAGTTACTGCTGTTGGTCTCGACCAACTTTCGATAACCTCTATTTTTGCAGGATCCACAGATATCCCCTCTTTTAAGATTATGTGACACAAATATTCAGCTTTTTGAAGCCAAAATTCACACTTGGTAAATTTGGAATAAAGCTTCTCCTTTCTTAGGGTCTTAAATACAATTCTCAAGTGATCTTCATGTTCATCATTTCGGTTTGAATAGTCAAGAATATCGTCTAAAATGACTACCACAAACTAATCATGGTAGTCTCTAAAGACTCTATTCATTAGATCCATGAAGATATCAGGGGCATTAGTAAGGCCAAATGGCATCACTATAAATTCATAGTGTCCATACCTTGTACGGTAATCCGTATTTGGTATATCCTCCCTTTTAACCCTTAATTGATGATACCCTAAACGAAGATCAATATTTGAAAAGTATTGAGCTCCGCGTAGTTGGTCAAATAAGTCATCAATGCATGGAAGATGATATTTGTTCTTGATAGTGATCTTGTTAAGTTATTGATAATCCATACAGAGTCTCATTGGTCCATATTTTTTCTTAACAAACAGAACAGGTTCTCGTAGAGGTGATGCACTAGGGCATATGAATCCCTTATCAAATTCTCTTAGAGTTGCTTCTTCAATTCCTGCAACTCAATTGGGGTTATTCTATAAGGTTTTTTTGAAATAGTCATAACATCGAGTATGTGTTCTATTGAAAACTCAACTTCATGAACTGGTGGAATCCCTGGTAATTCCTCCAGAAAGACATCATCAAAATCACGTACAATGGGTGTATTATTAATCATGAGGGTCTCTCCGAACATTTGAGATAAGTAACCTTTATTTAGTGGAATCAAGACCCATAAGATGGAAGAAATATCCACTAGAAAGATATGTCCATCCGTGCATCGATAGACAATAATAGATTGGTCAAGAATATGAAATTTGACTTCCCTTCATTGGAAATTGATATGAGCTCTATATAAAGAAATCCAATCCATGCAAAGAATCACATCAAATTCCACTATAGGAAGGATCACAAGATTTACAAGAAGCACTTTCCCACAAACTTCAATCGGAGAAGAATTATAAACTTTTGATGTGACTGTTGTGTCATTAGGGGTTGTCATAGCTTACTCAAAATCTAATTGTTGACTTAATACAACGATACAACTAGAAAAGTTTTCAGAAATAAAAGAGTGGGTGGATACAGAATCAAATAAAACATTTTCTAATTTAGAGTGGATGGTATGTGTACCTTTCACCACTTTGTTATTGTAATCCACATCCTTGATATAAATTGCATGTGACTTTCCTTTTTCTTTAGCCTAAAGAGTTTTTTGACGTCGATCATCATCAAAAACCCTTGGATCAGGGCATTGATTATCATAATTCCCCATTTCCTTTCACTTTTAAGGTTGAAGTGTAGAAGGTGTGCTATGTGTATCCTTTTCTTTGTTCGCATCACTAGACATCTTCATCCCATCATTGCGGCATTCAAATGCCCGATGACCTTCTTTTCCACATTTGAAACATTTACATGTCCTTTTCAGACAACTCCCTCCATGTTTCTTTACACACTTTGAGAATAAGGGAAAACTCATCTTGTTTTCAGTGTGGTCTATAGATTTCCTTTTGAATTCCATTTTCCTCCTGTTATTGAATCCATATGACTGATGGGTTACTCTAATATCCATATCAACCTTGAGATTACATCGAATTATTTCCTCATAGCTATTGAAATCCCATATGGCTAACTCCCTTATAAGAATTGGTTTTAAGCCACTAAAGAATCGATTGATCTTACTCTCAGGTTGGATAATAATACCAGAAGCATACCCTGCAAGTCTTGTAAAATTTGCTTCGTAGATACCAACAGATTCATCGTCCATTTTCTTTAGTTCAAGAAATTCTTTCTCCATATTTGTTCAAAGAATACAAGGGATGTACTTATTGAAAAATAAGTTCTTGACAATGTCCCATTACATGGACTCAATTTAATCTCTTGGCCTCGTATTATTGATAAGATTCCACCATTGATAAGCTTCACCTTCCAAATGATATAATGCTAAGATGACTTTATCATGTTTAGAACATTGATGAACTGAAAATATCTTTTCAGTGGTACTGATCCATTTTCAGCCACTAATGGATCAGTAGACCCACAGAATGAAGATGGACACTACCTCATGAAGGACTCAAGAGAATGTTGCTCCTTCCTTTGCTCGTTTGGAAGTCCTGCATGATTCATATATTGACAATGTTGTGTGAGGTTGGCTATAAGATTTTGCATTAAAGTTTCAATAATGTTTGGTTGCTCAGTGGGAAAATTATTTCATTTCCCGTCGCATTCCGCATTAACACGGTTCCTTTGGGTTCCGGCCATTTACTAAAACCAAGAAGAATAGTGTGAGCAAAAATAATTATAATAGGAAAACCACATAATCAAGAATAAAATTTCACACATAAGGTCTTATCAATTGTTGTTCATGGCCATTTATAAAACACTAAGATTTTATCCAATTCTTAGACATATCCTTTGGGTTCTTACTAAGGCTTTCACATCCATGATTCCAAAGGTTTACTATACCTTGCCTCTGATACCAATTATAATGACCCATACTTTACAGACATTGTTATTACATCAGAATTGAAGCACACTTATTACAACATATTAAAAAACCACAGTAGGACCGTATATGTATAATGTCTTTAGAAACTGGGAAACATAAACAACTGGTTCATAAAGCATCTACATTGTCTCCCATTTATTTCATCATATCTAGAGTCCCTTTTCAATATCCTAATTAATAACCTTCTTCCGGACCTGGGGAAAGAAAACATACAAAAGGGTGAGCTCAAATGCTCAAAAAGGGTAAACAAAGAAAATATCCTATCCATAAGAACATATAATTTCAAAAATCGTATCCTGCAAAAGAGATCATAATATCATAACATGGGATTAATCATAGTAGTGAAATGTAATCCAAGGAATCCTAACATAAAACATGAAACTTTTTGTCATACACGCATAATCATATAGAATCATTTCTTAGTAGTCAAGACTCATTTCCAAGACTATCTTAGCGGACAAAGTAAATTTCTAAACCGAGTTCACTCCTCGTTTCAGTCCTGTTTCACTGAACCATATTAACCTGCCATTCTGGCCATATCTATCTCATGGGATATAAATCATTACCCAAATCTTTGGAGGGAGATATAGGTCCCACCCATCTCATAATTATACTATTCTTATGTGTGCCACAATACCATAAATCATACATCATAGCATAACCCATGTAATAAAAATGAGATTCCTAAACATCATGCCATCATAAAATAATCCATATAAGATAAAAGGAAATCATAAAAATAATTCCATCTATAACATAATCAAATCAATGTAAAAATATAGATAGAAACAGAACCCTATATTATCTTATATGGAAAATAATTTTGTTAAAACTCTTGAAGTCCATTCTTGAGGAAAATATACTTTCTACTTCAAAAACATTTTTCATTTCTTAAAATGTCATACAATTTTAACCTAAAAAAAGTTGATTAAAAATAAAAATGAAAATTTGTAAATGAATATTTATGGAAATATTGTTTTAAAAGTCCATTCATGCCGTAAAAGTTAAAAAAACATTCTTCACGTACTTTGGCCGGAAAAGTCAAAATGTACCTCGTAGTAAAAATTACAAAAGATTCTTTTCATATCTTTTACTAAAAACTCACCAATGGGTAAAATTGGATTTAAACTATTGTCGGTGGATGGAAATAATATTACATATTTAGGAAACATTGATGTGGATGATAAATATGCCCCAATAAATTCTGTAGTATAAACAATCTCGGATAAAAATGAGATTGTGAGAATTTCCCTTACCTTAGGTCCGAACTGCTTCGTACGTGTACGAAACTCCTTTATAATGATTTAAATAAGGCCATTGACTTATTATAGAATCATACTAATTGTTATGATATCATATTTGTTCATATTCTTAGCTTCTTATTACTAATATTTCATTGCTACTTGTTATTCGGGTGTTTATTTCTTTTTGTTCTTATGCGTGTTTTGTCGAATAAATTTATATTCATTTTTTAGGTTATAGATAACTAATTTATAGGGTGTTATTAGTGTAATATATATCATATTTATTCATTGAATTCATTTATATAATCATTATGCAATGAAGATCATGTAGAAAGAGTCGCATCACATCGTGGAACCGGTAGGCCGTACGTACACACGAGCAATGATATCGTTCCCATGATCGTGGAATTATATTTGAGTGTATGTATACTATTTCAGAATAAATATGAAATTAATATAATCTTATATATTAATTCTTTACACCATTATTCCCATCCATGTAATGTGGTGGTGGAAAACTGACTACACCACGACGTGGAGACCGTATTCTGTACGTATGCACGCATGATGATTTCATTTTCCATGGGATGGATAGAAGGTGAAATTGGGTTGTTTCATACTTATAATAACATATAATTATATGACTGATACTTATGTTATTACATCATAATGAAATAACTAATTAATAGGAAGTAGAAGAAGAAATAAATTTGAATGAATCTGTAACCGATATTACCTCTTCTATGGCATGCCTCTTTGAAACCTCCTCTTAGGGAACTAAAATTGGTCTTTGAAGCAGATCAGGACCTCTATAATATTACTAGGGAAGTGGAGAAGAGAACTTTTCAGGGTTTGGCTGAGCATGAAGGCTCAATTTGGTGTGTGGAGGAGAGGGATGAGGTGCCCTTTTATAAGGGAGGAGAGGGGTACCTTAGAAAAAACATAAAATATTATTTTATTATAAAGTCATATTCATTTTTTAATAGCTAAAAATTGATTTATTTTGAAGATAAGGTGGGTATGGGTCTAAATACTCTCAACCAATAGATTTTAGACAATTTTAGGTTACTATTTTAAACATATCATTTAGATTTAACTCTAAGTTAAATAATTTATCTTTTACTGTGTCTTCTTATTTTCTAACACTATAAGGTTGATAAACATACTATAACAAGACAAAAGAACCCCCAAGTTATTAATTAATAATATTTATAACCTTATCTAAGTCAGTTGGCCGATCCATAGATTTTTAGGATTAAATAACAATTATTAATATAATATTTTTTTAAAACTATTTTATGTCAATTTTGACACTATTTGGTAATTCATTTTTGTGAAACTTATAACAGATTTATTAGATCGAAAAAAGATAATTAAATCAATACTAACATGTCATATTAACATATAAATTTTTTTATATCATAAAAAGTGTCAAAGTACATTTATTTGGGTATTTATAATATCAATTATATTAATATTTCCTTAATAAGTTAATTATTGCATCATCATTGTGTCATAAATAAATTAAATTATTTAATGTATAAAAATTATAAATAAATAAAAATTTTGTATGAAATCTTTTTAGCTTTATAATGAATATTTATAGTCGAATATATCTTATTTATAACCTTATATTAAAATTGTTTTAGTTATTAAACTTTGATTTTAACTATTTTAACTTTTTTTTAAATAAAATAATATTTAATGTCCTAATCTAATCCAAGTGGACCTAAAGGGTAATATTTTATTACTAAGGTTGTTTTGGGTCGAACTACACTTATAAAATAGAATTAGGACATGTGTTAGGGTAATAATAATATCATTTTTACCCTTAATTACCCTATTTACATTTAACCGTGGTAAATAAAAGTAAAAAGTTGCGGTTAAAAAAATAATCTTATTGAACCACATTTTACTCCTTGATATGAACTGTGTCTCTCGGAGTTTTGAAATTCCACTCACAGAAGCTGTAAAATTATGTTTTATGTACAATTGAAAATTCACATAGGAGGTGGGTAAAAGATGGTGAAAAGTTCAATAAAATTTTTATATATCTAAACTTATTATAAAAATGAGTCCAATAAATTACATTGAACTTATATATGTATTTTGTATCAATTTTGACCGAAAATAAATTTAAATAAAAAAAATTATTATTTAAATAAAAAGTCGGTTTTTAAATAGTAACCCAGTGTTTTCACTATTCATAAAAAATTTAATGTTTTCAAAAAAATACAAAAATTTCATCCTAGGCTAATTTCGATATTCCGATTCCAAAAATGAATTCCATTGTAAAGATAAAATTTATAAAATTTCAAAAATTAGGTATTACTGTTCATAACGGCTAGTTTATATAATATTTTAATAGCATATCGTTGTTTTGTGAAACTTGGTATTGCGTACAACACAAGCTATCGAGGAAGGTCCAGATTGCGTGTAAAGAAAGCCAAGCTAGTGTAGTGAGTAGTGAATGATTTCTTTGATGATGTATATAACATAAAAACAAAATATTTCTCATAAAAATCTTGGGTGTTATAAAGAACCTCCATGATATTTTAGAATAACATGTTAATTTAATGTAGAAACATATGTTGAAATACTATCAAGTTCTCAAACCCAGATCAAATTTACTAAATTATTGATCTTAAATGATTTAGATAAATCCTTCAAAACATTAGAACTATGCTTTATTCTCCTCTTAGTTTTTTAGTAAACATCAAAATTCAACTTATTAATTCCCTATCCTGACTACTGCTTGTATTCAGGGCAACTCAAAAAATCCTATAATTAAAATAATTCCGGAATAATATATTTATAGATTATGCCTTTTTTATTTATCCTTGACAACATTGTGTCCCAAAATATCTTCATTTACTTATTTTTTTATCCTCAAAACCATGAACCAAGATATTACAATATTCTCTTATGTCATTTACTTACATTCTATAGAATAATTGAATTTGTACCATTATTTTCTCTCATCTAAAATATCTAGAAATCAATAATTTCATGATGAAAAATTAATTATCTCAAAACATTCAGAAATATTTCACAATGTTTCTTTATGTTCCATGAATACTCATATTCACCATCACACTAAATGTGCTCGAAATCATCATCATCCAACTTATGGAAAAAATAACTACATCAAGTGATAACACATATGAACACAACCACTCAAATATCCATATTCAAGAAAACTTCTCAAATAATTTCAAAAAAAATCATGTTATTATTAAAAAAACATAATAAATGAAAAAATCATCACTCAAACAATCCAGAAATGATTTGTGGAAATTCATATTCAACTGACTCAAATTATAATTTCCCAAAAACTATATTGTTTAAGAAACTAGAAATTTTCAAAATATGGAGGTTGATAATATCAAAATAGAAATATTCATTTGAAATACTAAATAATAATTAAAATTTTATGGTTTAACCATTATAAATCATTTGAAAAATAATTTTTTTTGGAATCTTCCAAAAATTCATATTCTGGATGTTTATAAAATTAACATTACACCACATGATGTTATGTGTCATATGAAAATTAGACCAAAAGATCTATAAAATTCATATTAAGTGTAACACCCTATGAAATTAAAATATTTTCAATTTAGGATAAATATTATTTTGTGTCTCAATATATAAAACACCATATTAAACTTATGCTACCCACCACACAGAGTTAGCTTGTGTTACACTCACGATTGAGTTTTAATGACTTTTAGTGGCACGCCTATTTTAAAACTAAATTTTGAAAAGTTTATAAATTTTATTTTTAAATATTAATATTTTCTTGAAATTTAAAATACATCATTGGGTAAATTTTATGTATTTTTATGAGAAATTAAATTTTTTGATGAATAGTAAAAATTACTGCGATTTAGTTACAAACAACATTTTCATTTAATTAATGATTAGTGCTAAAATATATTTTTAATTGGTTTTTTATGTTTCAATATATCAATTATTCATATAATAATAAAATTTAGGTCATTGGAATCAATTTTATATTTCGATTAGAAACAAAATTACGAAACTTTTGAATGTTTCAACTTTAAAACATCGCTTTCTCTCCATCTGTGTGGGATTAAACTTAATAATAATTTTCCTACGTTATTGATTAAAATGTCAAATAAAATTATATAATTTTTTGTAATAATTATATTCTTGTTGGTTTAATTACAACAACTAAATTTTGACCAAAAATAATAGTGAATGTGGATAACATTAATTATAGTGACTAAGGTAAGAATAAGCTAAATAAGTGACTGAACCCAAATCTATAAGAGCAAACTAACATGGAAACATTTCAAAAAAAAAAATTAGATTATAATAATTCAAAAATATCACCAACTGGTTATACTCTTACAGGTTATTCAGATACAGTTAAATGGATGTTCCCTATATAAAATTTCAATTAAGGAAAAAAGACAAAAATGATCATTCCTTACCTTTAACATTTATAAAACTATAAGATATGGAAACAAAATCATATCATAGGTTATATATATCATTTTTAAATATAAATGGGTTATTTTTTTCATAATACATTATCAAAAAAAATTAGATATGGTTTAGTTACTTAAAAGGATTAAGAAACACAAACATAATTACCATTTAGTTGATAAATAACTAAAATAAATGATACTGTCAATATTAAAAGTGAAGTATATTATTTGTATTATTGTAATTAATTATTATTTTAGATTAATATATAATTAAAGACATATTTTAACTTAATGTATTTTAATTGATATTTTTTTGATATTTTAAAATTAAAATTTAATATATAATTTCAAAATTGAAATTATTGTTTTTACAATAAATGATATTTTATTAAATGTTTTGAAAATAATAGAAAAAATATATTAATAAAAGTTATTTTTAAGTATTAGTTAATAATAAATATTTTATATTGATGGACTAATTTATGTTTTATAATTAACATATTGTCCTATATATTGTAAAAGTATTGTTAACATAGTCCTAGTTTAAGTAGTGTTTTAGTGTGTCACATGCACTGATTTTAAAATTTATTTCCAAAACACGTGGATTTTTTATTTTTAATTTAAATATCATATTATTAATTAATTTCATATATATTTTATAATAAACCCCACTTCATTTTATCTTTACCGGTTAAATTAATTGGAATAGAAAACTAAATGTTTTAATAAAAATCAAATTGATAAAATTGCGGAATCTGATGAGTTAAAGAACCAAGTTATTAAAATTCACATATTTTGTTTTTTAAAGGTTTTAATAGAACTTTATTACCATTTAATAAATTAGTTTTTCATATTGTAGGCACTTTATTAAAGTTATACCTCTCATTAATTAATGATTGTTTTTATTTACAAGAGTGTCACTCCCCTCCCTTATAAAAGGCCACCATATATCCCCAATCTTCACACCCCTATAACCACATATGTTCATCCCAGATCTACCCAAATAGATTCCCAATATCCCTACCCAAGACCTTGAAGCATCACTTTTGGAATAAATCCTTCCATGTAATCATTTTGGTACAAAACAGAAGTAGTTACCCAATTAATATGAAATATCTTCCCTCAAGTTTTTAAATTTTATTTCAATTCTCAAACCCCTAATATCATATTATTTTATTATTTCATAACAACACAATAATGAATTAAATATTATTATGTAATTGTGATGTGATTTAGACCTATAATTACACACATATCAATATAATTGTTAATGAACATTTTATTTCTGTGTGTGGTGAACTATTGCCTCCAAAATGATGTTTGTTAATTTTTCCTTTGCCTACATTCAAGTTTTGACATTATGATGTAAAATATATTTATATATATTATATATTATATTTATTATTTATTTATTATTATATAATTTTTATTTAGAACATACATTTATGCTTTCCATCTTATGTAAATACGATAATTTCATTTGAGGAAGTGTGGACTACCGCCACCTCAATGGAACACATAAAGGATGGTTTTAATAAAACAATGTAACTTATAAAAAATACATTTGATTCTATAATTATAATATACATATTTATCATTAATTATTCATTCGATTTTTAAAACAATTAAAATAATGTAGTGTTCATGTGTACGTACAACCTACCGTTCCCATGAACGGTGCACTTCATTTCTGATCTCAAAATTTAATGTAATACTATAAATACATATAGAATGATTATATATGATAATTAATAGATGTATTAAATTATATATATGATGAAAACATGATATAAATAATTATAAAAACCAATAACATCTCAAAACATACCCAAGCAAACTAGGCAATTAAAACCCAAAATAGTGAAATTAATGAAAGTTTATCAACAATAAAGTAATAATATATCATAAGTAATTAATATATGATATTTTAAAAATGATTATTTTTATTTTATAAGTTAGTAACATATTTTAATCCACTTCATAGGATGATAAAGACCACCCAACCAAAGGAAGGTTAAGGTGAGGGAATTTCATCTGAAATAATGTCCCTCTAAGACTTATTTGTTATTATGCACTAATTCACTTTTATTTGCTGTATATACATACTTTATCAAGTTATATCATTAATAAGATTATTATAATGATATTATATGTTTAATTTAATACATTCATTCAATTGATTATAATTCAAATGTTTTAATGTGGTATGGGAGACTTTGTAATGTTTAAATATTATTCCCTTAAAAAAATGTTCTTAATGATAATATTTTCAATCTCCCATCCATTAGTTATAATTTCTAATTGTAAATTTACATTAATATAAATATTTTTATATTATGGATATTATTATTTTCTAATCCATGTATTGTTTTAGATATGGTGTTTACTTTTATAGTTATTTGACAAACTGAGGAATTATTAATAAATCTGCTTCTTTTATTCAACACGGATATTTGATCAGGAATATTTTCTATTAGTAAAACTGAATATTTGATATGATTAATTACTTGGACATAAAATTATTAGGGGATTTTGTAATTTATATAGCTACTTTATGATTCAATAGGTTCTTATGAGATGTTTATGTTGCCCAAAAATAAATAGGTTTCTAAGTGTAGTTTTAAACTATCCCGATGATGGATCTTAACATTAAAGGTCCCCATGTTCCTATACATAATGTCCAATATTTAAAAAAAAAATTCATATATATTATATTTAGTATTCATACATGAGATTTTGATTTGACATATCTATGGTGACATTATATTTCAATTGATTGATTAAATAGAAGGTGTTTCAACATCCTACATTGCAATATTGATTTTTTCCTTATCTAATTATTTGAATGGAATGTGTTGTAATATATTTACATTTTAATTTTAATTTATTTTTATAGAATCATTATTTATTCCACTTTATTTACCGTTACAACAGATTTGATCTCACTCTTATTATGTTTCATTTCTCAAAATAATAAAGAAGAAATCATGGATTATACTTTCAAGGATGCAGTTTATTTATTTTTATTAGTTAAAATGTTTATAATAATTATTTCACAATTTATTAGTTGTATCATTTATGTAATATTTATTTTTTATTCTATTTAACCAATCACTCCTTCTGTATTTGATTCCTTGTCATCACTCCCATGTGATAAGATAATGCACCAGCTATGGGCTATCTATGGTCAAGTAATTATAGATGTTATCAAAGGAATTTTTACAGAAAATATAGATACTATATATTCAATTCATATATTATGGAGAAAACCCATAGAAATAAATATGGATAAGAATAGATAAAGATATAATAATTTTGGTAAGGAAGAGTGTATGTGGGTATTCCTACCAATACATCCTTGTCTAGATACTGCAAGTGGACGTGGTATTGGAACATGTGTTTCTGGGAGTAGAAAATCTAACAAGGTGTTTCTGTCATGACTTAGAGTAACCTGGTAAACAAAAATGGGACCTACTGAACACCTAGTTTGAAACTCTTAGGGGATATTTTTAGGATCATTTACATTTTCTTTACTAAACATTATGAAGGATTTAGAAATAATAGTTTCTAAAATGTAGTGAATGTTTATGATTCAAGGATTAATAACGCATAATTTTTTTTGATATATAATATGTGCAATTATAAATCATGTTATGATTTAATCCATTATATTCCATTTTAAGGAAATTGTGCCTAGTTTAAGGAATTAGAACCTCACTAATGCATGTGATCTAAAGAGTAAGATCGGTCAAACATTTCAATGTCTTAAGAAAATATTTCAAATGGAAATAGTCTCCAAAAAATTCTCATTATATGATGTCATATTATCTTGTGAAAATGAAACGTTTTGTTTATTTTCCATGTTTTATGTCTTTGAAGGAAACTAATATATTAATATTCCATATATACCCCATGAAAAATAGAATGATCAAAGAAGATGAAGGGATATAATTATTTTATGACATGTGATATGTGTGGAAAGAAACACTCTATTACATACTTGATGTGAATAAGAGCTTTTTTATAAGTGTGGCGAACAAATTGCACAATGCTCATGATTTAAAGAGTAAGAAAAAGGTTTCTAATGGACCATGCATGAACTACAAGGATATGTGAGACAATGCGAATCAATTTATCAATGGAATATACCTCATGTAATGATATTAGATAATGATCAAGATATATTACTACCGAATATGAAGATGAATTATTAATATGACTATTCAATAATTAATTCTTTTAAATATTTTTTCAGTATTGTATTGGTTATAATAATTATAGAATATATGTAGACTGCACAATAATACCTTTTCATTAAGGTTGTGAGAATCATATAGTGAATGTTACTAAGAAAAGATATTAAGAAGAATGTTAAATATTTTAGAAAAAGGTTGTGGATTTAAATAAAACCATTAATATGTTCTTAATTTAGAGATAATGATGAAAAAATTATTTATTTGGAAAAGTTAATACTACCTTGGAACTAAATAATGAATTGTCGACAACTGTTCTATTATCTCATTGATGGAGTTTATAACACATATGGATTTAATGGATATATCCAACAACATGTGTATTACCTAAGGAATAAAGAATAATAAATTCTTCCAAAAAAAGTCAGTAATTCAAGTTATTACCATATTTTAAGAGGATACATTATGAAGTTATTCACATTTATAGAATGTGAAAATTTAAAAGCAGATTCATGTTGACTGAAGGCTATTCATATGTTCATTTTGGAAACCCAGTGAAATTCCTTTTAATGTATTGGATCATAATATTTTGTAAAATTTAACCATTTATGAAATGAATTAAGTTGATATTTGGACATGTTTTTATATATTGTTGTATTAGGTCACTATATAAGAAAAAAGTAGAACCAATCCAGGGAAAAATCACAGGATAATATTGTATTCATATAAAACAAATTACATATATTCTTATAGATTGATAGAATTATTCAAGTATATAAAAAAGTGTCTCGAAATAAAAAATTGTTTCTCAGTACCTTCATTAATGATGAATCAAATGTCCCTTACATAATCATATATTTTTTGATTACTTATTGTTAGCATTCTCCAGACCATATTCTCTAGCACTCTCCATCATAACATGATTGTTCGATTTTACCTCTGTATCGATGTTTCCAATTCTAACATATGTTCAACTACTAAGTTACCTATTTATGTGAAAATTTTACATTAATTTATCTCTTATTAATACTATGTTATATTAACACTCTTTATTATGTGGTTCCATCAACAATTATTTATTTTCAATCTCTATATTTTTTAGATCGTGTTTAAATTGTGAGGGAGAAATTCAATTAATGTATAGAGAGTGTAACAGCCCAATACAATAAAATATTTTCAAGTTATACTTAATATTATTTTTCCCTTTTTAAATGCCACATCATCTTAATCTATTACTACACACCACACTATATTAACTTTCATTACATGCAAAACTAGGTTTTGTTGCCTTTGAATTGTGCACCTACTGTAAAACCATGTTTTTACAATTTTATAAATTTTATTTTTAAAAATAAGAATAAATTATGGATTCTAAATGTGAAAATTACCTTATATTGAATTTTTGGTATTTTTCTAAGATGTTTTTTTATGAATAGTAATAATTACTGTAAATTTGTTAAAAATAACATTTTCATTAAAACAATGATTAGTGTTGAATTATATTTCAAATTGGTTTCATAAAGTCCAAATAGATAAATTATTTATATATTAATAAAATTTAAATTATTGTAATCATTTTGATATTTAAATTGGATATAAAAACATGTTGATGTTTAGAACGTTTCCACTTTAGAAACCCGATTTCCTGCCACATCTGCTGGAATAGCGTTAATATTAGTTTTATAATATCTGTGATTTTAATTTTTTAAAACAGACATACACTGTTAAAATTATAATAATATGTATCTTCTAATAATATCAACTTAATATTTTACCAAGAATACTAGTGAATGTTATTATAATTAATTTCAGTGATTAAGGTAAGATTAAGATTAATAAGGGGGTAAACCTTAATATTAAGGACCAAAATCACCTACAGACTTCTCCAAAATCCATTGGATGAAAATATTTAGACTATATCCACAAATGGATTAAATTTTATGTGTTATTGGGATATATTTATATGAAAGTTCCCTATATAAAATGTTATGTAAGGAAAAATTCAAAAAGGAAACATTCCTTACAATTCACATTTATAAAACATTATGATATGTAAAAAACATAAAATTTTAGGTTATATGAATCATTTTGAAATATCAGTTGCTTATATTTATCATATTAATTTTACAATAAATTTTATATATGTTTTAGTTAATTAAAATTCATAATAAATTCTAATGTAGTGATTATTTAGATAATTATTAACTAAAATAAATGATACTATATACAGTAAAAGAGAATTATATTAATGGAATTGTTGTCATTGATTATTTTTGTAGATGAATATATCATTTTAAAAGGGTTTAAAATTAATATATTTGAATTAAAATGATTTTTTGATATTTTAAAATTGAAAATTAAATAAATAATGTCAAAATTGATATTTTTGTTATTTTAAAATAAATGTAATTTCTTAAATCATTTAATATTAATAAAAATAATATATTGTTAACAGTTATTTTTAACTATTAATAAATATTAAATATCATATATTAATGTACTAGTTGGTCATTTATAATTAACATATTTTCCCATATATTGCAAAAAATTAACAACAAGTTTCTGGTTTAAGTAGTGTTTAACGTATCAAATGTGCTTGTTTTAATATTAATTTCCAAAAAACATGATAATTTTATTTTATCAATTCAATATTGTATTATTAATTCAATAGATAAATATTTTAAAAAAACCATTTTATATTTATCTTAATGGATAAATTAATTAGATTAGAAATCTTGATGCTTAGATAAAAACCAAAATGATAAAATTTGGTTATCCTAAAAGATAAGGAACCAAATTATTAGAATGCACATATTTTTGTGTGGTGGAGATTTTCGTAGGACATTATTCCAATTTAATACATTATGATTCCAATTTGGAGGAACTTTAGGTAAGTTATACTTCTTATTATTAAATACCTTTTCATCGCAAAATCCCTCCATTTGGCCTCGAAGCCTATGTTTTGGCATAAATCCTTCCAAGGAATCCTTTAGGTAGGAACCAAAAGTAGTTACATAATTAAGATGTAACATCATCTCTCAAGATTTTTAATTTTACTTCAATTCTTCAAAAAATAATAACTTATTGTTATGTTATTGTATAAAAACAAAAGAATATAAAATATACTAGTTTTTTATGTTGTGGTTTTGTCTTACACATACGCACACTTCCATCTAATAGGTAACAAACATACTATTTATAAGATCCCAAACTTTTCTGGAGTTAATATCGAGTACGTTTTAAGGTACTTTTGATGTTTTTGAGTACCTCTATTTTGGAGTAGTGACTTGGAGTGCGTTTGTGTGAACTTTTAAGTAAAACTAAAGTGTTGTCGGTTGTCAACGGTTTGACAAATTGTTTGACCCAACTGTGCCAGACAACTAGAAGTTGACATAGAGGTATGCATGGTTTACACACGTTTTGAAAAACCATGTGACCAAACTGTGCAGACTGTGCATATCTATACAGTGAGGTTCGTACAGTTTGCACATAGTTTGAAAAGCCATGCTTACTGTCCAGGAAACTATGTGCACAGTTTTTAATTCTGAAAATCCGTTTTAAACCCACCCAAACTCAGATACTTCCTTATTTTTTAGACCTTCGCTCGGGCTTTTCCATTTCTAGGTGTTCCCAAAGCCTCTACAGGAGATTCCAAGGAGATCCAAACCCATTTTCTCTAGATTGAAGATCACCTCTCCTTTCGGTAAGTAGATTTCATCCTATTGTTTCTTCCATTCATTCCTTATTCTTTCTTTGATCTTTTCTTGGGGTATTTCCATCATTTCCATGGATCTACACCTATGAGTTAAGGTATATATCTATGCTGGTGGATCTAGATCTCTTTTTGTAATATCTTACTACCATTGATCTTGTATTTTGGTTTTGAGGATTTAGATCCAGAATATGATCGACGACGTTGTGATGCTTAGATTTTTGGGGACTTTCATTGGGCTAAATTCCATTAATAAATCAATGTAGGTGGTATAAATCCAATCCCACAATCACAACTTGTTTGGATTATACATTTGTATAAATTTCATGGTGTAAATAATTAATTTGTGGTTTGGTTATTCAATTCTTTGTGAATTGTGGATCTAGTTGAATATGGGTGAGAGTTATAATGGAAGGATCAAGATGATTAAACAATTGAATATGGTTGTATATGTGAATTTGTTATTTTTTTTGAAAAAGTGTAGTGGGACATGGACTGACGCTCCTAATACCCACAGAGGTTCTATACATGGCTTTCTAGAACCAATGAAATTCATCAATTTGATATTATATGGGACAAGAACTGATGCTCCAAATAACCATGGGGTTGTGAGATAGGGACTGATTCTCCAAATACTCACATGTGTGCTAGACAAGATGTTCTACACTCTTTCATTTATTTTGAACTATGGTTTTAATTGGGTATTCATAAACCTAATATTGTGACATATTAATTATTAATTGAACATGGGGAATGGTTTAGGCTCCTACATGGGCCGAAGCAGGCATTGTGTTTTGTGTGTTCTTAGGAACCGGGATGTCTAACATATTAAAGAAAGGTTAATGGGATAAATATACTTGTTTTACCTATTTCTTACTTTATTATTAATGCAACTGCATACACTGCTTCTTGACTGGATTGTTTTTGACACTGTTGGTGGTGACCTACTGAGTCGTACTCACACCCTACTCGGGCTGCCTGATTGGTACTCGAATAGAATTTTTTGTTTCAGGACATGAAAAGGGAAAGAACCCTAGCTAGATTGCTGAGTTGGGGAAGGAGCTTCATTGAGGTAGCCAGACATAGTACGGGACCTTTTGGGAGCCATCATGTCTTTACATCAGTTTCATTATAGACAGTTGGCACACTCATTGTCATAACATGTTTTAACATTCAGTTGAGTATTGTATTTTCATTTTCATTTATTATGCTACTGACATTGTACTGTTTTTATTTATATGTGTTTTCTCTATATCTAGGTTATTTATGTGGGTATTTTATTCGGTTAATAGAGGGTATATTCTCCCCGACACTTACTTAATAGACCCTTGCTTCTAGTCGGCACCCTCTAGCGTACGGGGAGGCGTGTTTGAGGGCTTGTGACCAACCGGCTCGGAGCACCGTTCAGTGGCTCACGGGTCGGGACGTTACAAAGTGGTATCAGTGGAGGTTTTTTTTACATTATTCTTCTTGTTGCATACTATTTGGGGAATTTAGACAGGGAATTAGGGAAATTTAGGGCTTGATAATGAGATCGTGCATGGGAGTTTCAAAACCATGTATGGGGAAAAATTAAATTAGTCAAGGTGGGATTGCTGTTATTGTTGTTTGTCGTTACAGTTGGATGTTAGTTAACCATGGGTGATGCACTTGATTTGTGATGTGATTATTATTTCTGGAATATTTTGAGTATTTATTCGTGTCCTAGAATGGCATGAATGTCTCATCTACGTGCATCATTATAGGCACTTAGTATTTTTATGACATGCATCATGTTAGGCATGCACGGGAAAATAGATTATGGGTAGATTAATGTACTGAAACTATTTCTTTTCCTTTCTTGTGAAATTAAAATGAAAATGGTGTCTAATACTGAGATTGATGAAAATAATTGTGAAGTTATTTGAATAATTTGGTTGTCTGTAATTTTGGTATCATTGTGAACTGTTTTCTAAACTACATGTTTGGCTTGTAGAATTATGCGTCCACGAGGCTTGATGGGAGGACGAGCATGGGGTATATTTAGAAATGGTCCTCTAGTGGGTGAACCAAAGGCACCAATAGTACAAACTAACGAATCAGGGAAAATATTTGAGAGAACTTCAACCGTTTCATGAAAATGATGGAATGAGACCCAGGGCGGGTTGTGAAATGAATGTCTGATCTGACGAGGGAGGTTCAGTTGTACCACCCACCAACTTTTATTGGAGTGGATGTTCCTGAGAAAGCTGAGTTTTGGATTGAATCTACCCAGACTATAAATGACCACCTGGAAACACCTATTGAGAAGAGAGTCAAGTTGGATGCTTACATGATGCACGGTCAAGCTATACATTGGTGGGACATCCTGACTCAGAATGGGAAGCTGTAAGCTATGGAGTGGAAGGAAATTCAGGATAAGTTCATTGAAAACTTCTATCAAGAGACGATCAGACAAGATAAATCAGCTGAGTTCATGAGGCTAACTCATGGGAATATGTTTGTAATGTACTATGCTGGACACTTTACCGACTTAAAATGTTTTTCTCAAGAATTGGCAGTATACGAGGCCACTTCTGCAAGATGATTTCATGATGGACTTAAATGTGAAATTATGTCTCATGTGAATATTTTCAGGCTGAAGAAGTTTCCGGAAGTGGTAAATCAGGCTCTAATCTTTGAGCGGAACGTGAAAGAGGATTCTAGTGGCAGAAAATGTTTTTTCTGGACGGTCAGGCGGTGCAACTTTTGAGAGAAAGAAGCGACATTATGAGAATGTCAACTAGGGAGGCGGGAGACAGAGTAACCTGAAAGATGGTTCAGTTATATAGGACCTTACCAAAGTGTTTTTTCACCAATGTGGATGGTAGGAACATTATAGTCATTAATTCCCCCAACCTCCTATTGAATTAAGATCATGTGGTAGGATGGGACATCTCCAAAAGTTCTGTAGAAACTCAAAGGAGTCAGGTGGTGATGGATTTGCTAAATAGTGTCAGAGTGTGGGATGGGGATACCTTGCACTCTTTCAGTCCAAAAGTTGGAGTTCTACTGGATGAGGTGGTAAGGATGACGGACATGGTGGTCTTGGGAAGCAACGCCCATATCATTAGAGTGAAATAGGTCAAGGGAGTCAGGTGGAATCATAGGGAAGAAGAGAATCACAATTTCATGTAGTACAGGCTACACTTGTGGATAGCGAGGCTGGACCATCGATAGTTTGAGGTACTATTCTTGTGGCTTCTACCTCTGCTAATGCCTTATTTGATACAATATACTCTCATTCCTTTATATCTACAAATCTTGTTAATGGTTTTAGTTTGGCGGTGGAGTTTTTGAGTGGGGCTATAATGATAGTCACACCATTAGGGATCAGTCTAGAGACATCTGTATGTGCAATGGATGTACTCTTGAGATCAGAGAATACTGTTTCCTGTGGAATCCATATATGATTGATATGAAAGGCTTTGACCAAATCCTAAGTATGGGCTAGTTCATCACATACTGAGCCCACATTGATTATTATCGTCAGAGGGTGATATTTATGTCGCCTACGGGTGACCATTACATTCATCATGGGGAGTGGGATATTCATGCAGGCTGAGTAGCACCAATTACTCTGCAACTGGTAGAGCTCACAGCCGATGTTGCTAGTCTTTTACTGAATAACGAAGGTGTTAGGAAAGATGTCATTCCACCAGTGGTTGGTTTGTTTCAGGATGTATTCCCAGATGACATCTCAGGGCTTCCACCTGAGAGAGTTATTTAATTTACTATTGAGCTCATGCCGGGAGATGAGTAAGTATCTATTCCAACATATAGAATGGCACCAACAGAGCGTCAAGAACTCAAAGCTCAGTTGGAAGACTTGAAGGATAAAGGATTTATCCATCCAAGTATGTCTCCATGGGGATCACCTGTACTATATGCAAAGAAGGATGATGGGAGTTTACATTTTTTTGTCGATTATCGGAGGTTGAACCACATGTCTGTGAAGAACCGATATCCTCTACCGCACATTGATGATCTATTTGACCAGTTGAAGGGAGCCGATGTTTTCTCAAAGATTGACTTAATATCGGGGTACCATCAGTTGAGAGTTCATACTTTTGATATACCGAGGATTGCTGTCAAGAGTAGGTACGGGATTTATGGGTTTGTTGTAAGTCCATTTGGGTTAACAAACGCACCAGAAGTGTTTATGGCCATGATGAATAGGATCTTCCATCCGTACCTAGATTAGTTTGTAGTGGTATTTTTGGATGACATCTTGGTGTACTCCAAGACTCATGATGGTAATGCCCAACATCTTGACATCATCCTGAGTACACTGAGAGAGTATCAGCTATACGCCAAGCTATTTAAGTGTTAATTTTGGATTGATCAGGTACACTCCTTGGGACACATTATCTCAAAGAATGTTGTTTTAGTGGATCCAGAGATGGTCCAGGCAGTGGTTTCTTGGGAGCAGCCCCATAATATTTTCGATATCTGAAGATTTCAGGGGTTAGCTAGATATTACAAAAGATTTATCCAAGACTTTACCAGTTCGGAAACACCACTTTTGGGCTTGACCTAAAAGGGAGTAAAGATTGAATGGTTGGGGGCTTGCGAGACATATTTTCAAGAGTCGGTAAAATTTTATATGTCCGAACCAATTTTGTCTCTACCCGAGTCAGCTGAAGAGTACACTATGTTTTTAACCCTTATGGGATAGGACTCAGAGCTGTGATAATGCAAAGAGATAAAGTTGAGGCCTACGGGTCTTGACAGTAGAGGATTCATGAAAGAAATTATCCAACGCACAACATTGAGTTGGCAGTGGTGTTTTATGCTTTGATGTGTTGGTGACACTACCTCCTTGGTTAAAGTTTTATAGTTTATACAGACCACACGATCTTTAAGTACATCTTTTCTCAACGTGATTTGAATCTTTGATAGCTGATATGGGTTGATTATATGCAGTCTTTTGATTTTGATCTGGTATATACACCTGGGAAAGGAAATGATGTGGCAGATGCTTTGATTGGGAAGACTCATAATCATATTGTTCAGGAATCTAGTGTCGAGTGGAGGGTGATGTCGTTGCCAGCTGAAATGCACGTTGTGGTTCAGGAGAGACAGGAGGAAATGGCACTCATGTCAGTTGCAGTGGATTCTAAACTTATGATACAAATCAAGGAAAAGAAATATGAGGACACATAGTGCTTGTACTTGAGGGAAAACTTTAAAGGTGGGGATACACATTAAGAATGGAATATAGACAAGAATGATATCATTTATATGAAGAATCAGTTTTTTGTTCCAATGAGCATGAGAGAGGAGCTCAGGTTGGAATTTTGTGCCTCAACATGGGGGTGAAACGTAGTGTGACCAAAATGTATCATGATTTCTGACGATAGTTTTGGTGGTCAGGCATGAAGAAGGAGATAGCAGGGTTTGTAACACGATCCATTACATATCTGAAGGTGAAGGCGGATCATCAATAACATGGAGGTTTACTATGAAATTTATCCATTCGAAAATGGAAGTGGGGTGACGTGACCATGGACTTCGTTATAGGACTTCCAAAATATATTAGGAAGAATGATTCTATTTGGGACATTGTGGATCGACTGACCAAGGTGTCACATTTATTTCATATAAGGGAAACTTTTATTGTTGAGTATTTAGAAGAGCTATATTTACAGAGGATAGTTCGATTGAACGGGGTTCCACGAACTATTGTTTTGGATCATGATTCACAGTTTACTTCACGTTTCAGGAAGGGCTTGCAGAAGGCACTTGGTACCTAGGTTTTATTGAGTACGACTTTCGGTCCGTAAACAGATGGACAGTCAGAGCGTACTATAAAAGTGCTTGAAGATATGTTGAGGACGTGTGTACTTGACTTCAGTGGTACATGGGAGAAGCACCTATACATAGTGGAGTTTTCCTGTAACAACAATTATTAGGAAACTATACATATTTCACTATATGAGTCACTTTATGGTAGTCCCCGCAGATCATCGCTATGCTGGATAGAAGCAGGTGAGTCAGAGTTGTTGGGACCAAGTCTCATGCAGGAGAAAACAGAGGAGGTTCATCTGATTCAAAAAAGCATAGCAACAGATCAGAGTAGGTATAACTCATATGCTGATAGATGGAGACGACCCTTAGAGTTTATAGATGGTGATCGTGTTTTCATGCACGTGTCACTAAGGTTGGGTCATCGTAGGATACAGAGGTAGGGAATGTTGGCACCCTGGTTTGAAGGAACTTTTGAGATCATGAAGAGAGTCGGGCTGGTAGTGTACCAATTGGATCTTCCATAGAAATATAGTTTTATTCATGATGTTTTCCATGTATCATAATTAAGACAGTATCACCCTAACCCTTCTCATGCGATCGATGTGGATGATGTTGAGCTAGAAATAGATGCCTCCTTTGAGGAACATCTGATAATTGTGTCGGATCGCAATAAGAATGTGTTTAGGGGAAATACCGTACTGATTTTTCATGTTTTATGGAAGCATGGATGTGTGTAGGATGATACATGGGAAAGGGAGACAGATATTTGGACTCAGTGGCCCGATCTTTTTAGCTCGTAATCATAGAGATGTTTGGGAGTAAAGCTCGAGGACAAGCTATTATAAGGTGGGGAGAATGTAAGATCCTGACCTTTTCTGGAGTCAATAATAGGCACTTGTTCAAGTACTTTTGATGTTTTTGAGTATCTCAATTTTGGAGTAGTGACATGGGGTGCATTTGGGTGAACTTTTTTGTAAAACAAAAGGGCAGTGGGTTGTGCACGGTTTGAAAAACCGTGCGACCAAACCATTCGAACTAAGAAGAACTAGAAAGAGAGGTACGCACGGTCTATGCACTATTTGAAAAACCATGTGACCAAACCATGCAGACCATGCATCTCTGGACAGTGAGGTCCACATGGTTTGAGCACAGTTTGACAAACCTTGAGCCACTGTCCAGGAAACCATGCGCGCAGTTTTTAATTAGAAAAATCCTTTTTAAAACCACCCGAACTCCGAGGCATCCTTATTTTTCCGACCTTGCCTTAGGCTTGGAAATTTCTAGGTGTTTTCAAATCCTCTTGAAGATATTCCAAGGTGATCCAGACACCATTTCTCTAGATTGATGGCTTGGATTGAAGATCCACTCTCCTTTCAGTAAGTAGGTTTCATCCTGTTGTTTCTTCTGTTCCTTCTTCTACCATTCCTTGATCTTTTCATGTGGGATTTCCATCATTTCCATGGATATAAACCTATGAGTTAATGTATAGATCTAGGATATTGGATCTAGATCTAGTTTTGCAAGATCATAATTCCATTGAACTTATTTATTTGTTTTGAGGATTTTGATCCAGATCTTGATCAACGACGTTGTGCCTCTCGTATTTTTGGGGATTTTAGTTTGGCTAACTTCCATCAATAAATCGAGGTAGGTTGTCTAAATCCAATCCCATAGTCACATATTGTTAAGTGCATGTAGTTGTATTAATGTCGTGGCATAAATAATTATTTGGTGGTTTGGTTGTTTGATTCTGTTGGTCGGAGTGGACACTCAAGAGGGGGGTGAATTGAGTTCCAATTAAAATTTATGCTAAAAAATTTTCTATTGAAATCCCTCAATTTCAAAAACAGATTAAACTGTAGTGAATTTATACAGATTATAAAGGTTCAATTAGTTTCTCAAAGATTGATTAGCTCTCAGTTAACTTAATCTTATGATTAATTTAACTTTTGAAACTAACTTACTGGTTTACAATAAATATAAACACTTGCGAGATTAACTATCAAATTAGCTTTGAAAGTACATTATATTTCAAAGTAATAGCAGCGGAATATGAAATAAATATGTACTGTATGGATATAAACATTAACTAAAAACACAGAGGATTTAACCAAGAGGTTCAGTCTCAATCCGAGACTTAGTCCTCTCAAAAGTTTATAAAAGGATGATCCACACCCTGGATCGGGGTTCAACAGTTTACAACTGTTCAGGTCCAAGTCCTCTACCACTGTTATTCATGGGAAACAAAAAAACAGCAACTAGATGTCCAAGTCACACACAACCTCTACCACTATTCATAGTGGGAAAATGAATGAAAAGATAGTGAGTGAGGATTTACAAATCCTCCAGTTAAGGTTCAGGAGACAGTGTGTGTGTAAGATACAACAGATAACACACACTGCTCGTAATGTAAAAAGTAAATCACAAAGATAAAGATTTAGAGATTAGAAATGGCTCTAGTGATCTTCGTGCAGCTCTTGACCCCTTTTGTTGATTAGAATTCGTTCTAAGTCTTCTTATGGTTTTTGTCTGGAAAACAGAGTATCATCTGTTTCCTTGACTTCCAGGTACAGCTTTCTTATCAGCTCAAAGAATGAAGAGTTTTGTGTAGTTCTTCTTTATCATAGATTTCTCGATGTATGCTCTATGTTATGGAGGCTGGTAGTAGTAGTCTCGTGAGTGCAAGTTCTCCTGTTGATCTTGGCACGTTTTGAGCTTGATCGAATGTGTGTTCTGTGTGCTTGATCTCTTCAAGTCTATTGTCTCTCACACACCTTTTTGATACATATACAATGTCCTTTTTATGCCCTTTTTTTGTCTCTCTGAGAAGAAGGAATGATTATACATTTTGATTGTACTTGGTACGGTTTCCTGAAATGGAAACATAAATCATTTAAAAACATTAAATGCATCAAAAGTAACAAATGTAACCATTAGTATAATAAACAAATAGTGTCGAGTTTATTATAGGTAGCCGTTTGTTTGTAGATGTGTACGGTTGACTCGGTGTAGGATCTTCCATCGGTAGCTCTTCAAACTCTTATCGGTAGCTCTTATCGGTAGCTCTTATCGGTAGCTCTTATCGGTAGCTCTTATCAGTATATCTTATCGGTAGATCTGTGCATCGGTAGCTCTATGTCCATCGGTAGCTCTATGAATTGGTAGCTCTGTATCCATCGGTAGCTCTGTTTCCATCGGTAGCTCTGTGTCCATCGGTAGCTCTGTGCATCGGTAGCTCTGGCAATCGGTAGCTCTAGCTATCGGTTACTCTGGCTATCGGTAGCTCTGGCCATCGGTAGCTCTGGCTATCGGTAGCTCTGACTATCGGTAGCACTGGCTATCGGTAGCTCTGGCTATCGGTGGTTCTGGCTATCGGTGGCTCTGGCTATCGGTGGCTCTGGCTATCGGTAGCTCTGGCTATCGGTAGCTCTGGCTATCGGTAGCTCTGGCTATCGGTAGCTCTGGCTATCGGTAGCTCTATGTGTCTTATGAAAACCACATATAATTGACTTAGAACTGTTTCAAAGATTGTATAAACAAGGATAATCGAAATTAATATTAACATGATCACTGATTTGAAAGAATTAAAATGTAGATCAACAGTAATTGAGAATAGCATAATATATGAACACATAATTGTGATTATCAAAACAGGTGAGGTCAACAATCTCCCCCTTTTTGATAATCACATCTTATGATATGACCAAAAATAGTGAGAATATAGTATAATAGAATATAACATTTATATTTGAATTTCTCAAAGAAAGCAGTATCAGAGGAAATAGAGGAAATAGTAATAGAATGAGATAGATCAAAAATTATCATAGTTAGTATTAAATACAATAGTATCAGAGATAAGCTTTGAAATAATTGGTACCAAAGAAGGAAATGTAATAATAGTATCATAGGCTAAAATTTCTCCCCTTTGATATTTCTCCCCCTCTCTTTATATTTTCTCCCCCTTTCTTTATATTTTTGTCCCCCTTTGTGATAATCAAAAACTGGGAAAGCAGACATAGAAAACTGATAAAAAGAGATAGTGTAAAGAAAAGCATTTGTATTAGACCATACAAAACTTACATAAACGTAAGAGAAAAGAAGAAAGAAGAAAAAAAAATCCTATCAAACAGCTTGGCCACTTTAGCAATCCTGATCTTCAACATGAGATCATCCTTGTGGATCAGAAGAGGATGCAGGAGGTGAGGATGTGGGTGAGGGCTTTGGAATTCCAGAAATGATCACAGGAGGCTGAGCCACTGATACAGTTCCTGGCCTGTATGGGGAAGTTCGTTGAGTGATCATAGGTGTGATGCTTCTAATGGCCTGAGCAGGAGTCATCTGGACGGGAGACTCAGTAGAGGCAAAGGCAGGCAAGGCAGGAGGGAAAATGACTGGTCTGGCATCAACATGCAAAAAGGGCAGCAACAGATTTCTGAAATCCATAATGATTCCTCCTCCTTTTTCCATAGCAGATATAAAATCATCTTTGTTCTCCATGAATTTTTCTAAGGCAGGAGTCAGCTTCCTTAGCTTGCTCACTTGTTCTCGGAAGGCTTGAGTGACAGGGGTAACTTCATGTTTTCCAACATCAGCTTGAAATGATGGGTGAGTTGTTTCTTGGTAAAAATTATTTGGAAATAATAATCCACCTTGTTCTTGATTTCCTCCTGAGAGGCAGAGGCCTCTTTCATATGGTCGTGGACGATTTTCACTATTTCCCTGACTAAATCTCTTGTTGAGAGCACTACTCGGCTTAGATCTGATGAGTCTACAGAGCCACTAGATGAAATAGAACCAAGCTCCTCCTTCATCATAGCTCGTAATTGATTCAAATCAAATGCAGGTTTTGAAGCTAGAGGACCAACTGAGAAAGATACAGTTTCATAGAAACTTTTGGTCAAACCACTAATCAGAGTTTGTAGTTGAGAGTCCTGATTTTTAACATGATCCTTTATAGAAGATTTGAAATCTTCAAATACTGAGACCATTTGGCTTACAACACTATTCACATAGGCTAAATCCTTATAAGCTTCAGGCTTTGAGCTCATGTAAGAATCTGAAGCAGTAACAGACTTCTTTAAGGCTTCAAGATCTGCTTCTATTCTAGAATATTGGGTCTAAAACTCATTGACTTCTTCCATTAGCTCACCCATGAAAGTTTACAGATTGAAACCAAGAGAAAGCTCAAGAGATTGTTCTAACAACTTCATTTCTTCACGAAAACAGTGCTTCATCTCAGCAACTGAGGCACTGAAGGATTATTTCAGCTCATGCTTTAGGGATTCGAGATCAGACTTTGTAACAAAATCAGTAGGAGCAACTATAGTAGATACTCTTGCAGAAGCTAAACTGACTATAGAATCATTCATGACTGATTGAATCGAGGATACTAAAAAAGATTCCATTTTCTTTACTTCTTCTACAAAACTGACTTTGATATTTTCTTTCAGCACATCTAAATCATGTACTCGGATCACATCATCAGGTAATAACTCAGAATTGATGTCATAGCTGATCTTTGGTCTATTCAAGGATACTTCATTATCCGAATCAGGATAATCCAAACCACATACTATAAAACCTGGGTCTTCTACCCAGTCTTCAATCTCAACAGCCACTGTAACATTTCCAAGATTGGAATGATGCTCCCCCTCAATGGGTGCATTCTTATGTACAACAACTACATTCTCTGCTGGTCTTTCTTCATCAGAATCTTCCACAACAACTTCCATCTCAGCAGCAGTAATAAGATTTTCTGGAAAAGGTACAGCCTTCTCTATTTCTTTTTCTTCTTCAACAGTAGGCACAACTGAGTTTCCAATCAATGGACTCATACTCAATCTAGAAGAATCAGACTATTCAGATACATTCTCTTTTTCTCCTTCTTGCTGAGGAACTGGCTGGTCTTCCTCATGAATAGATAACACTTCCTCTACTTTTCCTTTTCTTGAGTATACAAACTCAGTAACAGGACTTGGAGGCAAGTTTGGATCTCCTCCAATATCCATAGGAGTTTCTTCCACTTCTTCTTCTTCTGACTCATCACTGTACTCGGGTTCCTCTTCATCAGGTCCTAAACCTGGATCTCTTTTATCCTTTGGCCTTGAAGGATAATCCACAGGATTAAATTTATCATACACCTTCTGTTCATCACTGACCCATTCTGCTTTCCACGGGTTCCAATTGATTTTCATGTACTTACAAACTGTAGTAGTGATACAGAAGTTATTCCTAACTACCAGTGTCTCATCTTGAGACTCAGCTATCCCTTTCACTTTTATCATCACAGAGATCATTTTGGCAATGAATAAAGCATTAGTCTGTGATTTTGGCCTAATCATGTCTTCCATTTGACTCAACAGCAGTCTGTACAGATTAACTTTCACACCATGTCTTAACAGATGTAGAAGATAAATATCTTGATATCTCAGATTAGAAAAATCTCCTCTCCTCGGTATCAAAACATGTTGAACAAATTTGAAAAGCAATCTGTTCTCTCTATCCAATTCAGTAGCAACCACTTGCCTTTGACTTCCATTACCCGTTAGTTCTTTTAAAGCGGTCTCATAGTCAAAGATGATACTGGTAGGTGGAATTGCTCTTGAGACATACTCGGATACACCTTCATGTGGGAATTTTAAACAATCAGACCACTCTACTGAAGAAAACGACATTTCTTTTCCATTTAAAAAAGAACTTACCCGAATCTCATTCTCAGACTTCTCAAAGATTACGAATTCGTAGAACTGCTTCACTATCTTCGGGTAGTAGGGACCATTGTTATTTGAAAAAAAAATATACCCATCTCTGATCTTCCAGAATTTCATGCACCAATGACTTGCTTGGTAGCAGCCAATCTACGCATAGCTCCTTTTCAATCACAATATCTCTATTCTGCGAATGAGGGTTTACTGGTCGCTTTCCTGACCTAGTTCTGACATTACTTCCACTAACTTCTTGCTGCACTTTCTGCTTCTTTGTTTTAGGCTCTACACTGTCATATCTGCTGGCAGGAATCGTGGTTTTTGCCATCGCGGATTTAGGGTTCTCAGTCGATTAGGGAGCTAAGATTCGAAGGTGAATGGTTTTGGGTCGGGTGGAGTGACAAGCGGTTTAGGTTTAGTTTTATCATGTAGGAATCCTAAATAAATGAATAAAGTAAAATAAAATAAAAATAAAACGATTCATATTCTTGGCGGCAGACAGAAGTTTTAAAACATTGCATCGGTGAAAATTGATCATCGGTGAGAATTGATCATCGGTGAGGATTTCAACATCGGTGAGAATTTCAACATCGGTGAGAATTTCAACATCGGTGATAATTTCCACATCGGTGAGAATTTCAACATCGGTTAGAATTTCAACATCGGTGAGAATTTCAACATCGGTGAGAATTTCAACATCGGTGAGAATTTCAACATCGGTGAGAATTTCAACATCGGTGAGAATTAAACATCCCCAGCTCGTGCCTAATGTAACATAACCTATCAGAACCTATAGGTTTAGTGAAAATATTGGTCAATTGATGTTCAGTGCCAATAAATTCAAGAGTAATATCACCTTTTTGATAATGATCTCTCAGAAAATGATGTCTTACATCTATGTATTTGGTTGTAGAGTGAGATACAGGGTTCATAGATATGTTTATTTCACTAGTGTTGTCACAGTTAATTGAAACATGTTTAAACTCAAATCCAAAGTCCAATAAAGTGTGTTTCATCCACAGAATTTGTGCATAGCAACTACTAGCAGCTATATACTCTGCTTCGGCAGTAGACAATGCAACTGAGTTCTGTTTCTTACTACACCATGACAATAGATATTTCCCAAGTAAATGACATGTTCCAGATGTGCTCTTCCTTTATAACTTACATCCAGCAAAGTCAGCATCTGAATAGCTAGTTAGGTCAAATGATTGTCCTTTTGGATAAAACAAACCTAAATTTACAGTATGCTTAAGATATTTAAAAATCCTTTTAACAGCCAGTAAGTGTGATTCTTTAGGATTAGATTGAAATCTAGTGCACATACATACACTGAACATAATGTCTGGTCGACTAGCAGTAAGATAAAGTAAGATCCCAATCATACCTCTGTAATTGGTTTGATCTACTGGTTTCCCAGCTTCATCTGTATCCAACTTACAGGTAGTAATCATAGGTGTATCATTTTCATTAATGCTATCCAATCCAAAACGTTTTAAAAGATCTTTTGTATATTTACATTGATTTAAAATAATTCCATCTCTAGTTTGAAAATTTTGAAAACCAAGAAAATACTTAAGCTCTCCCATTAAGCTCATTTCAAATTCATTTTGCATACTTTTTGAAAAATCAGTACATAAAGAGTGTTTAGAAGATCCAAATATAATATCATCAACATAGATTTGTACAACTAAAACATCTTTATAAATTCTTTTAATAAAAAGATTTCGATCAGCAATCCCTTTAGTAAAACCTTTTGAAATAAGAAAATTACTGAGTCTATCATACCAAGCTCTTGGAGCTTGTTTTAAACCATATAAATCTTTAGAAAGTTTAAAAACATGATTTGGAAAATGAGGGTTTGTAAATCCAGGTGGTTGTTTCACAAAAACATCTTCAATTATAAAACCATTTAGAAATGCACTTTTGACATCCATTTGATATAACTTGAAATTCAGATGTGATGAATATGAAAGTAAGATCCTAATAGCTTCCAGTCGAGCTACAGGTGCAAAAGTTTCTCCATAGTCTATACCCTCTTCTTGAGTATATCCCTGTGTAACTAGTCTAGCTTTGTTTCTAACTATGTTTCCTGATTCATCAACTTTATTTCTAAAAACCCATTTTGTGCCTATTGTCAAGGTGTCCTTGGGTCTGTCAACTAATACCCAGACTTTGTTTCTTTCAAATTTATTTAACTCTTCTTGCATAGATATTACCCAGAATTCATCATTGATAGCATCATTGATATTTTTGGGTTCTGGCTGTGACAGAAAAGCTTGATGTTCAACCTGGTTCCTTAGAGAAGCTCTAGTTTGTGTTCCTCTATCAAGATTACCAACAACGGCATCTAAAGGATGATTCTTTAGAATCTTAGTCGATTTGGTAAAGGTTGGACTAGAAACTTCAGGTTCATCTATAGGTTCGGGTTCAACAGAAGCAGATTCTGGAAAAAGTCCAGAACTGGATTTTTTTATAACAGGTTCTTTAGATTTATCATTAAGGTCCAGAATAGACAAATCTTCTTCAAGATTCTCAAGAGAGGTTTTAGGCTCATGTGGATCAGTTTCATCGAATTTGATGTGAACAGATTCTTCCACACATTTGGTTCTCTTATTGATAACTCTATAAGATTTACTTGAAATAGAGTAGCCCAGAAAAATTCCTTCATCACTCTTGGATGCAAATTTGTCAACATTGTCTTTGATATTGAGAATAAAGACTTTTCAGCCAAAAACTCTGAAGTAGTTAACCTTAGGTTTCCTATGGTTCCACAACTCATAGGGAGTCCTCTTAAGAACAGGTCTGATCAAGAATCTATTGATAACATAAAAAAGCTGTATTAACAGCTTCAGCCCAAAAGTAAATAGGCAGTTCATATTAATTGAGCATGGTTCTAGCTATTTCTTGAAGGGTTCGGTTTCTCCTTTCTACTACACCATTTTGTTGGGGTGTCCTAGGGGCAGAGAAATTGTGACTATAGCCATTGTGTGAGCAGTAAGATTCAAACTCATGATTTTCAAACTCACGACCATGATCACTTCTTAGGGTTTTAATCTTAAGTCCACTAAGGTTCTCTACAGACTTGGAATATTTAACAAAGTTAGGACAAGCTTCACTTTTGTGAGCTAGAAAGTATACCCAAGTATATCTAGAAAAGTCATCTACAAGGACATAGACATAATGCTTCCCATTTAAACTAGAAACTCTTGATGGTCCAAACAAATACATGTGAACCAACTAAAGTGGTTGTGAAGTTGAGACTTATTTCATTGATTTAAAAGAAACTTTGTGTTGTTTTCCCTTTTGACAGGGATTACACACTTTTTCATTTGGGAATTATAATTTAGGTATGTCTCTATCTAAGTTTTTCCTAGCGAGTTTTCTAAGTGAGTGAATGTTGCAGTGTCCTAATCTTCTGTGCCATATCCAAGATTCTTTATGAAAAGCATTCAGACAAGAAATATTTTGTTTGGCTAAAGAATTTAAATCAACAGCATAAATATTTTCATTCCTTAGAGCGGAAAATACTAAAGAATTTTTGGAGTTAAAAACATCACACGAGTCATTTTCAACCATGACATTGAAACCATCGTCACATAATTGAGATATACTAAGCAAGTTATATTTAGGTCCATCAATGAATAAAACTTTTGAAGTTAATACTGAGTCAGTGTTACCAATCTGGCCTAGGCCGATGATTTTTCCTTTAGAGTTGTCACCAAAGGTGACATGACCTCCATCAACCTTTATTAAGCTCTTGAAGCAAGAATAATATCCAGTCATGTGTCTTGAGCACCCACTGTCTAAATACCATATCTTCTTGTGACAGCTCTTCAAGCAGGTCTCCTCAGATGTATTTGTCATGAAACACATGTTGGCTCGATTCCTTTCAGAGTCCGAAGATTCGGCTTCACTAGTGCTGTCTTCTGAAGCACTCCAGGTAGACATCATGGCTTTCTTGTACTTCTGGTCTTTGTAATCATATTTCTTTTTGAATTTTAACTTTGGACAGTCTTCTTTGTATGTCCTTTTCGCTTGCATTCATAGAAGACAACTTCATTAGTTCTGTCAGCCTTCTTCCAACCCTTTTTCCATTTTCCTTGTTGATCATACTTTCCTTTGTAATTTGTTTTCCTAAAGAATTTTTTTTTCCTATAAAACTTCTTGAATCTCCTGGCTATTTGAGCCATCTCGGCATCACTGTCAGATTCTGAATTTTCACTCGTTGAACTCTCAGTCTCCATTTGTAGTTTATCCCTGTCTTTACTCTTAAAGCCAGTAGTTTTAAACTCTACAGATTTTCTTTTGGGTTTTTCATCTTCTTCTTTATTTACTTTAAGCTCTTCTTCATACATCATCAGCTTACCAATTAACTCCTTGACATGTAGTGCTACAATGTCACATGATTCTCTAATTGAAACGGATGTACCTCTCCATCTATCTGGAAAACATCTCAGTATTCTCATAATTTGTTCTTTTGCAGGAACAATCATTCCGAGTGAGCTCATTGTGTTTACTATCGCATTGAACATGAGATACATGTCAGAAATAGGTTCATCAGGCTTCATTTTGAAATTATCATATTTAATATTATAAGTGTTTAATATCATTTCTTTAACATTAGTTGTTCCTTCGTGAGAAACAGCCAAGGTATCCCAAATTTCAAAAGCAGTTTTGCATGCAGAAATTCTGTTGAATTCTTCATCTCCTAGAGAACAGTACAGAGAATTCATATCTTTGCAATTATTATTGTAAGAAGTCTTTGTAGATTCATCCCAAGTAGATCTATCAGTAGTGGGAATTTTGTATTCAGATTCAATAGCAGTCCAAATATCAAAACTCATGCTTTCTAGATGAATTTTCATTTTAAGTTTCCACTAATCATAGTTATTCCCATTAAAGAAAGGTGGCCGGTTAGTAGCAGCACCCTCAAGTCTATTATCCATTATAAACAAAATTTAAAGAGATAAAAATTTAGAAATAAAAGAAATTTTATGAGCTTTACAATACAACTAAAATCACAGTTGAAAAAAGAGTAATTTAGAAGATATTAACAACCCTATGATACCAAATGTTGGTCGGAGTGGACACTCAAAGGGGGGGTGAATTGAGTTCCAATTAAAATTTATGCTAAAAACAATTTCAATTAAAATCCCTTAATTTCAAAAACAGATTAAACTGTAGTGAATTTATACAGATTATAAAGGTTCAATTAGTTTCTCAAAGATTGATTAGCTCTCAGTTAACTTAATCTTATGATTAATTTAACTTTTGAAACTAACTTACTGGTTTACAATAAATATAAACACTTGCGAGTTTAACTATAAAAGTAGCTTTGAAAGTAAATTATATTTCAAAGTAATAGCAGTGGAATATGAAATAAATATGTACTGTATGGATATAAACTTTAACTAAAAACACAGAAGAGTTAACCAAGAGGTTCAGTCTCAAGCCGAGACTTAGTCCTCTCAAAATTTTATAAAAGGATGATCCACAACCTGGATAGGGGTTCAACAGTTTACAACTGTTCAGGTCCAAGACCTCTACCACTGTTATTCGTGGGAAACAAAACAACAGCAACCAGCTGTCCAGGTCACACACAACCTATACCACTATCCATAGTGGGAAAATGAATGAAAATATAGTGAGTGAGGATTTACAAATCCTCCAGTTAAGGTTCAAGAGACAGTGTGTGTGTAAGATACAACAGATAAGACACACTGCTCATAATGTAAAAAGTAAATCAAAAGGATAAAGATTTAGAGCTTAGAAATGGCTCTAGTGATCTTCGTGCAGCTCTTGACTCCTTTTGTTGATTTGAATTCGTTCTGAGTCTTCTTCTGGTTTTTGTCTGGAAAACAGAGTATCCTCTGAATCCTTGACTTCCAGGTTTAGCTTGCTTATCGGCTCAAATAATGAAGAGTTTTGTGTAGTTCTTCTTTATCATAGATTGATCTATGTATGCTCTATGTTCTGGAGGCTGGTAGTAGTAGTCTCGTGAGTGCAAGTTCTCCAGTTGATCTTGGAACGTTTTGAGCTTGATCGCAAGTGTTTTCTGTGTGCTTGATCTCTTCAAGTCTATTGTCTCTCACACACCTTTTTGATACATATACAATGTCCTTTTTATGCCCTTTTTTTGTCTCTCTGATAAGAAGGAATGATTATACTTTTTGATCGTACTTGGTACGGTTTCCTGAAATGGCAACATAAATCATTTAATAAAATTAAATGCATCAAAATTAACAAATGTAACCGTTTGTATAATAAACAAATAGTGTCGAGTTCATTATATGTATCCGTTTGTTTGTAGACGTGTACGGTTGACTCGGTGTAGGATCTTCCATGAGTAGCTCTTCAAACTCTTATCGGTAGCTCTTATCGGTAGCTATTATAGATAGCTCTTATTGGTAGCTCTTATCGGTAGCTCTGTGCATCGGTAGATCTGTGTCCATCGGTAGCTCTGTGCATCGGTAGCTCTGTGTCCATCGGTAGATCTGTGTCCATCGGTAGCTCTGTGTCCATCGGTAGCTCTGTGCAGCGGTAGCTCTGGCAAGCGGTAGCTCTGGCTATCGGTGGCTCTGGCTATCGGTAGCTCTGGCTATCGGTAGCTCTGGCTATCGGAAGCTCTGGCTATCAGTAGCTCTGGCTATCGGTGGCTCTGGCTATCAGTAGCTCTGGCTATCGGTGGCTCTGGCTATCGGTAGCTCTGGCTATCGGTAGCTCTGGCTATCGGTATCTCTCTGTGTCTTATGCAAACCACATCTAATTGACTTAGAACTATTTCAAAGCTTGTATAAACAAGGATTATCGAGATTAATATTAACTTGATCACTGATTTGAAGGAATTAAAATGTAGATCAACAGTAATTGAGAATAGAATAATATATGAACACATAATTGGGATTATCAAAACAGGTGAGGTCAACAGGTTCTTTGTGAATTGTGGATCTAGTTGAATATGGGCGAGAGTTATGATGGAACGATCAAGATGATTAAACAATTGAATATGGTTGTATATGTGAATTGGTTATTTTTTTGAAAAAGGGTTGTGGGACATGAACTGACCCTCCTAATACCCACAATGGTTCTAGACATGCCGTTATAGAACCAATGACATGCATGAATTTTATATTTTATGGGACAAGGACTGGTGCTCGAAATCCCCATGGTGTTGCGAGACAGGGAATGATGCTCCAAATACTCATATGTGTGCTAGAAATGACGTTCTATACACTTTCATTTATTTTGTACTATGGTTTCATTTGGATATTCCTATACTTAATATTGTGACATAGTAATTATGAATTGAATAGGGGGAATGGTTTAAGCTCCTACATGAGCCGAAGCAGGCATTTTTTTGGGTGTTCTAGGGAACTGAGATGTTTAAAGTATTGAATAAAGGTTAAGTTGATAAATATAATTTTTCCCCTATTTCCTTGCTTTATTATTAATTTAACTGCATACAATACTTTTTGACTAGATTGTTTTAGACACTGTTGGTGGTGACCTACTGATTCGTACTCACACCTTACTTGGGCTACCTGATCAGTACCCAAATAGACTTTGTTATAGTAGGATAAGACAAGGTCAAGAGCCCTAGTTTGATTGCTAAGGTGGGGATAGAGCTTGGTCGAGGGAGTTGGAGATAGTTTGGGACCCGTTGGGAGTCGTTGTGTCTTTACATATGTTTCATTTTAGACACTTGGCACTTGCATAGTCATATCATGTTTTACCTTTTAGTTGAGTATTGTATTTCCGTTTTATTTTATTATGCTAATGACATTGTACTGTTTTATTTATATGCATTTCTGCTATTACATGGTTACTTCTGCTGGTATTTTATTCTGTTAACATATGGTATAGTCTCCCCAAGACTGACTTACTAGACCCTCCCTACTAGTCATCACCCTCTAGAATATGGGGAGGCGCGCTTGAGGTCTTGTGATCAACCGGCTCAGAGCACTGTTCAGTGGTTCCCAGGTCAGGACGTTACACTATTTATGTGTTTGAAAAACTAGTGCCCCATGAACCAATGATTTCGTATTTTTCCTTTACCATCTTTCATGGATGGACATTATGGTAGACACTCTATTTATTTATTTTATATATGATATTTAGAATTAATTTATTATTATGTATCTTTTATTTAGAACATACCTTAACGATTTCCATATTCAGTAATTATGATAATTTTTTTTGAGGAAGTGTGGACTGCCACCCCCTCAAAGAGATATGACTCATTCAAACCATACAAGGAATGTATAAAGGATGGTTTTAATAAACATTTGTAACTTATATTAAATAGATATGATATTTTGATGGTAATAAACATTTATATCATTTATTTTTCATTATTATAATACAAAAATAAAATTTAAGTAACGTTCTTGCGTACGTACGACCTACCACCTCCATGAATGCTGCACTTCATTTTTAATATCGAAATATAAGGAACTATAATAAATACATATATAATGATTATATATGATCATTAATCCATGGTTTAAATTCCATATATGATGAAACCATGATCTAATTAATGATAATAATAAATATAATTTAAAACATACTTCAGCAAAGTAGGCAGTTAACAATTGAACTATTTAAATTATTGAAAGTGTGTTAACAAAATAGTATTAAAGTATTATAAAAAACTAATATATGATATTATATAAATGTATATGGTCCTAGTATAATTTATTAACATATTTTAAAACAATATATATGATGATTAATACCACACAACAAAAATAAGGTTATGTTATGGTAATTTCATCCCAAATTACATTTCATTGAGACTTATTTATTATTATGTTCTCTTTTACTTATAATTTGTGTATATACAACCTTTTTCATGTAATATCATGAATCCAATTATTATAATGATATTATAAGTGTCATTTATGTCATACATTCTAGATATTATGATTCAAATGTATCAATGAGTTATGGGAGATTTTTTATTGTTTAATTATTATTCTCTGCAAGAATATTCTTAATGATAATCATCGAAATCACACATCCCTTTGTAATAATTTGTCATTATAACTTTACTCAAATATCCAAATTTTATACTATGGATATTATTATTTCCTAAACCATATATCATTTTACATATAGTGTTTACTTTAAATTTTATTAGATAAACTGGTCAATTAATAATAAATATATATCTTTTATTCAAAAGAGATATTTTATTAGGAATATTGTATATTGATAAAATTTATTATTAGATATGAATAATGATTTGGATATGAAATAAAGGGTAAGTCCTGGAATTTATATAGATATTTAGTGCATCAATATGTTCTTATGAGATGATTAAGTTTTCCAAATTAAACAGGTGTCTACCTATAGTTTTGAACTGTCTGGAGGATGGATTTTGATATTATAAGTCCTCATGTGCCTAAGACATGAGATAAAAAATATGAACTTCCTTCTTATATATTTATATTATTATTAATCCATGAAATTTTGTGTTGAAATATCTGGGGATACATTTTAGTTTAGTTCATTGATTAAATGGAATGTGTTTAGGCTTCTTACCTTTCCATATTGATTTTTCCATTCTAATGTTATTTTAATTACATGTGATTTCATTTTTTTTACCTTTCCATGTTAACTTATTACTATTGATTCCTTATTTATTATTCTTTACATACCTTTATTGATCATTTTTGGGCACCATTATTATGTTTAATTTGCCTAGGAAATGAACATGAAATATTTCAATATGATTTCAAGGATGTAGCTTCTTTTATTTTATTATTTATCATTTTTTGAATTTCTATTTCTTAATGTATTATGGTTATCATGTATGTTATATGGAATTTGAAAATTTATAAATTGGTTTATCCATACCGATTTGATTCCTTATGATAATGCCCATTTAACAAAATAATGTATTGGCTCCAAACTATCTGGGGTTGGGTCATTGCATAATGCACCTCAAATGTGTATAATTTTAGAATCTCAATAACTCTGAAGACACAATATATGGTATAATTCATATAAAACATTCTCTTGGATTCATATTAACAATAATCATATTCTCACATTTTCTTATAAAACCAAATAAATCTCATAAAAATCATATTCTTATCCCCACCCAGTGTTATATGATATATTTAAATACAGACACAATCCACAAAAATCATTTTATGTTAGAATAAATTTATAAAAAGTGTTTCTAAATTATTATACTTATATGTTAGTAAAAACTCATAATTATAGAATTTGTAAAATGTTTATAAGACATCTTCATTTTAATATTAGGCCCTTAGTAAACATCTAAAAATCATTCCAAATATCTCAAACTACATCCCTTCAACCTCTAATATCAGCTATGATTATCAACAAATTAAAATAATAAACAATTTTAAGGGGTACATTAATATCTTATTTTTTATATAGCAGAAAAATAACCTATATCTTCAAACATCCAATGTCTTAAACCTTTTTATAATCATCAAATCCTAGCCTATATCTTATAAGTTATATATTTTAACTCACTACCCGATAAGGTAACTTTTTTAGGTAATTTTTTCCCTTGGAGATATGTAAATATGGAAAAATTGAGCATAATAACTCTTCATCAATATAATAATCATTTTCGCACTTCTATGTTTAAACATATAGAGATTTTAGAATACATGTATCTTTAATTAATTCAATGTTTACTATAGCTTTTGATGTATGGAACATCAAACATAAGTGAATAATGCGGTATAAAAAATATAAAAAGAATGAAATCAATATATCATTAAATAAAAGTGATAAGTTAATGTAATAAAATCAAGTAAGGAAATTCATGAAATGGTTGAGAAATGATAGGGAATGATAATATATAAATTATTATAAAAATAAACCTTCTTTTTTCAAAAACCTTATTTTATTTATAAATGTTGTCATTTAAAGGATAATTTCTCTTATTTATAGTATTTAAAACATGTTATATATCTTTTAAAAAAAATTTAAAAGTGATTTATCATTGATATTGGTTTTATTAAATGGAAAAAATAAATATAAAATCATTTGAATGTAAAAAGAGATGTTTTTTAGAAAAACTATTTTCTAGGGCACAATGTGTTTTTATGTAATTAAATTAAAATTTTCACTATTAATGAATAATGTTAATATATTTTGTAAATAATATGTTAAATAATATGAATTAACTTTCATATTATTTTTTAACTAGAAAATAGAGGATAATAAAATTATTTTTATGGATAAAAATAACCTTTTTATAAAAATGATTTTTATGCATTATGCACGAACATTAGAATTAATTTCTTCAACATCTTAGAATTGAATATTGAAAAATATATAACACTTTTAATAATATATATATGTATATATATATTTGGTAATAAGGTTAACTAATTTATATCCACAATGAATTGTTACCATGATTAGATCATGTCATCATGGTAAGGGTTAAAAGGATTAATGGGGGTTTAAACTGATAGATTTGGATCTAATTATCACTACAACATATCTAAATATAATTTGATGAGTTGATATAAAGAGTAAATTATCCAATATTTTATAAAATTCATTTTGGTTTCACTCTGGAACAAAAATAACATTATGTTATTATGAGACGTTGCATATTTATATGGGGTACACTCCCATGAATTACAAAAGGGCACCTCATATCCTCACTAGTTAACATAATTTGAAAAATATATCCCTGAAAACACCTAAAAATATTTCTTATATACATTTTTACCATATTCAAGGAGTTCTATTCCCACCAAATGACCATCCTAAGAAGGCGTAATGTGCAATCCAAAGGAATATGCTCAAGGAAGAGGTCATTATTTTTACCAATTTATTCCAAGTTTCATTCTTATTCTACATCCTCTAAATATTATATAATCATATTAGTATAATATTATTTTCTATTTTGTAAAAATAATTTTTTATTTCCATGTTTCCACTATTTTATATATTATTTCCATCCAAAGGAAAATTAATGCATCGTTTATGCATACATATTGACTACCATGTCCATAAAAAGACATGTTACATTTTTCATCGCCGCATCAAAAGAATAGTTATGATAATGTTTCTAAGGAATATATATAAAATTTATAATAATTTTTTTATATTGAAAATATTAATTATTATTTAACTTCCTTTATTTCCATCCATTGATAAATGAAAGCATCCCATATGTGAACATGTGGAAAACCGCATCCACGAAGTGACTCAAATCCTTCTTCATCACCGCCTTAAATGGATTTTTCTAGTATTGATTTTACAGAGTAAATATTATATTTATGAATTTATTAATATTATTAAGATGATTTAACCATGACCATGATGCAGGTATTGGAATTTAAAAAATATGCATGAAAAATAAAGCTGTGTACACCGAGAATATTGATTTTAGTGGGGAAATGTTAATAAATTGAAGATTATAAATTTTTTATAAAAAAAATCAGGTAATATATGATTTAATATTATATATATATATATAGTAAATATAAATTTTTTATAAATAATGTTAGGGATAGTATGAATCATATCAGGACTTAAGGTAAGGGTTAACATTACAATCTAATTTTACAGTGGCATTATTCATGTTTCAAATTACTTAGGGGAGATAATATGATCTATTACTATTAAAAGTCATAAATTTTCTTAAATTATATATATATCTTATGTTTTCATGTATTCATTCGATTGTAGTCAAAAGAAAAAAATTATTGTTTTATAAAAACAGACCTTATTTATAAATTTTGGTCGGGAATTTTTTTTCCGCACCCAAATTATTTTTTAATAATTCAATAAAGTAATTTTATATTGTTAAATGACTATATAAATTCATTTTAAAAAATATAAGGATTTATTTTAAATGTTTGGAAAATTAATTTCTATAATTATTCCTATACGGTTTATATGTAACTTTTTATTAAAGTGTAAAAAGAATATCTTTATAACATTTAAGGAATGAATAAATTCTTCAACATTTATGACTATTTATTTTTTAATAATTTTTTATATGATTGGAGTGTTTTTTATGAAAATACTATTACAATTATTATAGTAATTTTTAGTTTTTAATTTATACCAAATAAATGGATGTTTTCTTTTAATTTTTAGAAATTATTTTAAATGAATTTATAAAGGTATTTTTATTCAATGTTAACATCATTTAATGATTTTTATGATTCCCTAATTATATGATCTTATGATACTATCAACATAATTTCTCTGTTTTTATTATCATAATGTTTTCATAATAATTTCTTCAGGAAAACCTTTTCTTTCATATGTGTTAATTAAACTATGATAAAAATTTGAATGTTTTTATGATCATATGGCACAAATTTGTTTCATTTTTAAAATTTTATGTGTATAAACAATATTATATATCCCTCGAGTTAATTTGGTAAATATTTATATATCATTAGTTAATATGGAATGTAAAAGGGAGTGAACATAATCAAATGTGTGACTCATTCAACTAGGATGGAAAAATGATTCTGGAGTGAACCCAATCCACTCTGGGACCTCTTCCAATATTTTATTATGGTATTAGAAATGTTCTTTTTATAATGAAATTATTTTCTTGGATTATTATTATTCCAATTTCATTTACCATGTTATTATTATTATTATTATCATATGATCTCATGGATCAGGATTGATTATAGGTGATTTCACTTCCTTAGGGAACATATATTTTTTTATTTATAAACTTTTAATCCATGACTCAAAATTTATGACTTTTGACCGATTTGATATGAATTTATTATGTTAATATCAATCTCAAATATACATATGATTCTCTTCATATCACTTATGATATTCTATTTAGGTCCCCCATATTTACACTTACTATTAATCTAGTATCACCCATACTTATGTTTCTTTTTTCCATAGTTTTGATGTATGTTTTTATATAGGTCATGTATAAGAAGGTCACTATTTTAGGAATTCATTATTAGATATGTTGAAGATAATTCATGAAAAAAAATTTATTCTGTATCTAGTATCAAAATAAACTAAGACTTTATGATTATAGGGTATGTTTTATTATTATATGTTTTGAATATTCATAATAAATAATGTAATGTTTTTATATGTAATTTTCAGGACACTGCATAAATGAATCCCTCGTATAATAATATAATTAAATTCATATACCATATTGTGAAAACATACAATTAAACAAAAAATATCTCCCCATTTTCTTATCATTGAGTCACTATTTTGACCCCTTTTTAAATAATGTTCAGTGATCTATTGGGGTGATATTCTATAAATTCTCAATTGAGAGGATATGGAAAAACATGAATTTTCAACTTTAACACATTAAATATTTCCCTTGGTATAGGTTTTGTAAAGTTATCTACAAGCTCATTGTTATTATAAATATATTAATCTTAATATCCCACTATCCAAATTTCCTTAGTAAAATGATAAAAAATGCAGATTTTATTTTTTGGAATCTTGAATAGGGTTATTATATAGATTAATTGAGATTTTGTTTTCAAAAAGTGTTCTAAATGACCTTTCAATATAAACCTCCAAATATGATAAATTCACATTCCCCCATAAAACCTATGTTCATGCATGAGTGGTATCTAAAAACTCTAACTAATATTTTATAAGTGTTAATGAGTTTTTATGATTATTATACTAGATTACAAAACCTACACTAATAAAGAAACTCTTTCCTGTGATGGATCTTCTATTTGGGAAATCACCTTTCTAATATTTATCAATAAATCTAAGAAAGTTCAAATATATACAACATTTATATAACAACCAATATTCTATTATGAAATTTAAATATATAAAAAGAATTCGAAAATCATTTGGGAATCTCTAAGATCACTCAAAAATATCTCATTAATTGTCACTTCATAGGCAATGTTTACTTAGTAGTAGGGATTAAAATAACAAAAATCCCACAAACCCAGTCACACCAGTAGATCAATTCTTATACCTTCCCATAAATAATTAAAAACACACAATAAAACTATTTTATTAAAATTTTAACTGATTTTGGATCCTTGTATGGTAGCCCAAAATCCATAATATTATTTTATAGTGACCCTTGATAGATACCTTCTAAAAACCACCTCAGATGTACAATATTCTCTACCAATAACATTTTCTTTAGTAATCCACTACCATAGATTCAGAGGGTTGTATTTCCATCATGTTTTCCTTATCCATACACCCCATTATTCACTTAAAATGAACAATTTTTTATTCACTCCATCCATCTACTATAAGAATAACTATTTACGATTGTCTGAATATCTTTTTTTCTTGCCTAAAGTCCCTTTATTCAGTTAAACATCACAATTTGCATTAGTGTGTAACTAATTATTCCAACCTTCTTACATCACTATTTATGTCATTAGATCAAAATTTCTTAATTAATCCTCTCCATTGGAGGTTTTCAATTACTAAACCGTAGTCAAATTAAAAATTATTTCTTAAAATTATCAATCTGAGAAACCCCTAACTACATGTGTCACTACATAGGATATATCAGGTACTGAGGATATCAAATACAAAAACCTACCAATGAGTCTTCTAGGATATTCCTCATTAAACATACTCTCTTTTTAATCATTACATAGTTTTGTTCCAACTTAAATTAATGTTGAAATTTCTCCTGATTATTTCATTCCAAATATTTTCAATAATTTCATGTTAAAGGTTTCCTAATACATAAATAGGTAATCATATTTATTTTCAATATTTATTCAATAAAATTATCTCATTCAATCTGGTATTGGCATTAAAAAATAACCTTATTATAAAATTTCTCACAAATTTACACTTTTACAATAGTAAAACTATGTTATTAACAATAAATATGATAATGAAGGTGTCAATGGGTAGTTTATTTACCTATAAATTCATTTCATATTTTCATTTTATAGATCCCATATATCATTGGATTCTATTTAATTTTGACTATAAGAATTGGGGGTTCCTTTTTAACCCATATAAGGCCTTTTTTGTTCACTCAATATTCCCATCATCGTCTAGAATGAAACCCCCTTTCTTCTAAACGAACACTTTTTCTTCAATTTAACAAATTATAATTGTTATCTTCTCATTTATTTTGTAGAATTTAGAGTTTCTATGTGTCTAAACATCCAAACACATTCTTATGGTGTCTAACACTGCTACTAGAGAAAGGGTTTCCTCAAAATATATACCATCCATTTGAAAATATTCCATGTAAACCTGATATACTTATTTTGTTTCATTTCACCTTCTACATTAATTTTGTTTCTAAACATCCACACAGTGTCAATGAAATATTTATATTTTGATGTTGATTTAATAGCTGGAGTGTAATTTTTTTCTCAATTTTATTCATGTACTATTTTACTCTTTATACCTACTCTTTACCAAAATATCCTTATCCATAGTTCTCATTTCAACCTATGATATAAGAGTAGTTTCGTTATTTACTCTCACTGTTCTTTTCTATTAGAGTTTTTCTTCTTGGTTTCCAATTATATTCTTTTTAATAAATTTATTTTCAAACAATTTATGTCTCAAAATATATTTTAAAGTATCCTAATTATAAAAACTATTATCAATGTTAATATAATAAATATTCAACGCAAGTTCTCCATGTTCTAAAATCTATATTCAGAAATTATGCATGATACCATATTCTGTTTCCTCACATATAGTCTCAAAAAACACCTCATATTTATGCTGATAATTAATGATTTTTACATTAGAATACTCTCAAATATTTTGTATCCACTTGTTAAATCATTTTTAGGAACATCTTTTTGATAAATAACAAATGAAATCTTGTTCATCTATTTTCTCTTCAAACCTTCCCAAATTTTTATTATATTTGTAAATCATATACTAAAAAAATAATTTAAAGTGCTTGATTGTTGGATTCTTATTGAACTGTAACTCATATGGATTAAAAAAATTCTCTATTCTCAAAATGTAGTTGTTCTAAATGTTTACAAAAATAATGAATAATTATCTCTAATATTACTTTGAGATAATCATTTTAATTAACATTTTCAATTATATCTCAATAATTATTCAATACCTAGTATGTGAGACTCCATTATATTTTGAGGTTTATGGTGTTCCGAATTGATGCATGATTCCATGTTTTTAAAATTACTTTTTAATTCATTACATATATATGGATTTAAATTATCAGAGCTCTATTTCTTGATGATTATATGAAATAGTTTTTAATGTATTTCTTAAAACATATAAACATATCAAGGTCTTACACCTTGTATACAAATAATATCACATTATTAATTTTAGTGTAATAATCAATGAATATGGTGAAATATAAATAAAATATTTTACAATTTCTAATTATAATATATTAAACATTAGTGTGAATGATTTCATGCGGTATGGTGGAAAGAACAGTCACATTTTTATTAAATTCATGAGTCATGTATTCTTTTTTATATCATCAACAAAGAACATTATATTCTTTTTTAGATTTTAGATACATCTCACAACATCATGATTTTTAATATTTATGAGGTTTCTTTTTCTAAAATGTTCTAGCCTCGTTTTCCAAATGTTTCATAGACTGCCTCATTCCTAAGGTACCCCACCAAGGATTAAAATAAATAGAGAGAGATAATGAACCCTAATTCAAACATTCTATATGATCTGGGTTATAGACTAACACTAAGGGTATATATAAAAGCACATGTACTAGAGGAATTACCCTTAATGGAAATGTAGGAACTGAATATACGATATAAATCACTAAACAAATCCATCACATAATATAAAAAAGGAAATGAAAATATCCCCCAATTCATGTAGATATTCAATTAATTCAAATAATGTCTCAATTTAATGTAACAAATGGCATGAATAAGAAGGAAACTCAAAATTAGCTCCAAAAATAAACATAGAAATGTCCAGATCGGTCCCAAAAGTACACCTAGAAACCTGAAATGCAGTATATATAGGTTGACAATAACATGTATACCTAGTAGGATCAGGTCTAATGACTCTTTTGAATAATAAGAAAAATTATACGATTTAACAAGTGAACAAATAGGAGAACCAAAATATAGCTAAACATGTCAACTATCCAATCACGACCTCACCATGACACTCTCATGAAATAATTCATATATGTATAATAATATCTCATCAAAAGAATATCTAAATATAATTCCAAAACAACTACCCCATTTATTTTTCAATCCCATTCCCCAATATCAAACATCTTGTTCTCCCATACCATTAATTTCATTGCATCACATATCCATCGATATCTGATGTGTGTCAGGACACATCCCTACCCATCAAAACCTCCCAAATGGTGTAGAATCTATTAAAATTAGAATCACAACCAATCCATATAACCAATCCAGTAGGGTATCATAAATGATATAGAAATTAACTTCATTCCATTCTCCTGCTGGAATGGCTTGAACCACATCACACATCCTTATCACCACTAATAAACTTTTAAACCAGTTATAAACGTCAATAGGCTTCTCTAAAAACATCTATAATTTTCATAAATAATTTATAACATTAGGCATAATCATTATAAGGATGATGTAATATTATACATCATCATCACAAGGAATCTATAATATTATTTGTCACCATCATTACTATCGAAGGAAAATGGGGGGAGGTGCTACCATCGATTTCAACACCAACCTGGATGTTATGGAAAACATTTAGAAACCGTTTTTGTTGCATTGGTAATGTTATACAACATGGTTTTATGGAATATATGAATAATTTGAAAATACTATATAGATATATAGAATAGAAAAACTGACTTAGGGTTTTAGATATTACTCCACTAACCCATCCCATAACATAACTAAAACATCTCACGACCACTACCATCAAACACTAAAACTTTTAATGCTATATACTAAACAACAAAGCCATAGATAGTCTATATTTCATCATCCATTTTTGATAAAAATAATATTATTTGTATTTATCACACCACTTCTACAAATTATCCATTTATTTCATATTTAATGAAAACCCTCTCTAACTATAACTTCCCATTCAATTCTAAAAATTCCTCAGAAATTTATTTCATTAATTCAAATATAACAAATTTATTCTACCCATGGTTATTTAATTTCATCATTATCACTTCACTGAAATGCTATGAATGTAAATACATCCACACACCTAGCTACTGTCATGAACCAACCCGAGTCATCCTCGATCCGATCACCCAAGATGTCTGGTGACAGGGCCTAAGAGTCATTACTGATCCTCCTAGATTGGAGAATTTAGCTAGGAACCAATGATTTGATATTTGGAATTATTTATCCCATGATAAACAAACATAAAAAATCCAAACATAGCATGCGACAAAACTAGAAATATCTATACACACTGAATAGAAAAAAAACATTAACAAGATCCAAATAGAACTGCATATGAACAAAATGAAAATCTAAAACAGAACTAGAAACAACTCGGAAAAACATGATCTCCATCTGACCACTTAGTCACCACTATCAATAACATAACCTTCTCCATAAGCTAACCTGAACAAAAACATGAACCTGAAAAAAATAACTTCAGTCTACTGATGCCATGTGGGAAAAGATGGGTGTGATACAAAAATAGGTCAATAGATAAGAACCATAGAATCAATACCTGTATTTCTCAAAATAGTCCATAAATTATAGTTTAAAACACATTTAATGAAAATAGTGTTTTTATCATTAAATCAAGATATACTACTTTTCAAAAGTCCCACTTTGGAAATAAACATTTTTTTCTATTTTAAAATGATTTCCCATTTTCTAAAACCCATCCTGAAGAAAAAAATTAGAATCCCAACCCAAATAATACATTAAATAGAGGAAAATATAAATTAAATATAATAGTAAGGAAAATACAACAAGACTATTTACATAATTGAAGCACATGCACATGTATAAAATACTAAATAAACAAGAAAACATTGTGCTTTAAAATGAAACCAAAGCATATAGATAAGTAATAATGAGAATTTATGAAACATCCCTATATGAAATCCCTTGATATACATAGTTTGGACCCACATACAAATGTTCGGTGAAACTATATAGTTAATAACTGACCTGGAACTCTATACTTACCTCACTAGTGTAAAAGTCTGCATAGCCAATCCTCTATCTAGAGGGGGTCTAACCCATCTAACCTGGAATAAAGAATATCATCACTCAAACCTGTAGATTATGTCCAAGAATCCCAGGATAATTGTATAATGGATAATGAATAGGTCACCTAATTCTTGGAATTAAACACGACCCACATATTCCACTACGCATTCCATTCCAAATCTCCAACACTAACTCATTGAAGGACTTATCATTGGATGGATGACTATATAGGTTCCTGTTACACATAAGACTTATGAGAGGTTCCAATAATCCTAACACATTGTTTGAATGTTAAAAACCTTTTCTAAAATTTCAATAATTAATAACCAAACTTTAACATTTATAATTTAAATCCACTTCCACTGTGAACACCTTTATTCTAAAACATTTTTTAAAACCAACAAATGGCCATCATTCATGGTCAGAAGATGTTTTGTGGTACTTTAATGTCATATAATTACTTAATTACATATCTAGGTTCCAAACATTCCATGATTTAAAAAACACATTTGATTTCATGTGAAATAGAGTAACCATTTATAAAAAAATCATATTTTTAGGAAGACTAATAAGTAAATGGAAGAATGGAGATGAAGTGGTGGAAGAACTTAATTAGGAAAATAGGGTTATATATAGACATTTTCTTTCTATAAATTCCATTATAATGTTTATGACTATCCTACATGAACCTCGTGCACATGAATATAAACCTACATCTGAAAACATTAACATATAGTTCACACCCAATCCAATATCATAGAATGGAATGAAAACCCACAGACAAGGCTCAATTATGAAGTAAACCATTTTTCAAAACATATCTAAGTCCAAACCCAATAACTAAATACTCAATTTCATTTTAAAATCCCAATTGACATTTCATCAAACTCCTTTCATGCATATATATATATATATATATGCATGTATGTATGAATAATTCAATAAATCATTTAAAAACACATTTTCCCAAATTAGAAAAATAAAAAACACCACAATAATACATAAAAAGAAATCAAATAAATGATTCAGTTTTTTGAAATTAAATATAATCATTCAACAATCATTTGGAATGTTTTGAAAAGGTAAATGGAAGGAGACACCAACCTCAACATCATGTGAACTCAATGAAACCATCGAAGTAGGAATACCAAAGACAAAGGAGAAAACCACACACTCTAAAATAAAGGGAAACAGAATCCCAAAATCAACCCTAAACCCTAGGGTTTGGGCAAGAGAGAGAACACCAAATTAAAACCATGAAACCAAGATATAAAGAGAAGAAGAATAAGAAATTGACAAAAAAAACCAAGAGGAAATCATCTTAGAAACATTAAAGAGCATTAACCATATAATGGGAGGCAATGGAGGAGTGATTGGAAGAGCCAACAGTGACCCTAGGTTGAATATGGGAGGGAAACCCTGAGTTAGGGTTAAAATAAAAGAGTGATCGAATTGAAATTTCAAAATTTTAAGAATCATGGTAAGTCGCATGGTTTCGCTACAAAATTTTCCAAATTGAGAAGCAACCATGAAAACCCTACTATAAGTTAAGGAAAATCACATAGTTTGACCTCATGATTGGGAAACCATGTTCCAACACGAAAAATCACATCTATCATAATTATAGAGGCTCCCATATGCTTTTTGAATGGTTTCTACTAACCATGCACTAGTAGTATGCCTTTTCTCAGACACTACCCTCAAGTTGCATGGTTACTCATTTTCCTTGAATGCATTAGGCCAAACAATGAATTGGTTGTGAATATCAGACCATAAAAGAACAAATTGAACTGAAAACACAATTATCCTTCACCATTATCATGGTTTCTTCTAAAACCATTCTCGCAAACTGTTCATATATCCAAAAACCACAGAAAACCAACAAAAATTAAAAAATCACACAAAAAATAAACTTGATCATCAAAAAAATGATCCACTATCAAGAAAAAAATAAATATAAGGCAAACCATGGACGTGTTATGATAATTCTCCCCCCCCCCCCACACACAAAAAATATTATTCCATCAGAATGTCACCAATACAAACAAAGAAAAAATATAGAACCATAAACTCAATAGATCCAAACAACCATGATATCCTTGGTTTTACTTTTCTCCATTAAACAAGTCACACCCATCTAGAACTAGAAAAATCCATTAGATTATCCATGGTAGGCCTCACAACAATTTAGAAATGAACTAGCCTCAATGGTACCACCATGTTAAATCTACCAAAACACCAAACCAAATCATAATTCATCATTTGCATAAAAAAAACATATCCAAAATGAGAACAACCCAAAACTAAGACAGATCCATAAATAAGAGGCTCATTTAATGATCCACGTCCATGAATCCCCAGTATAGAAATTTATTAGAAAATAAGGCTTCCGAGGTACTTAAAATAAGAAGTATTTTCAAAATAAGAAAACTACAACATGTGAAGATTATATTAAACCTACTCCTACATCAGAGATGAAAAGTGGTCTCTAAACCCCCACACCATGAAATAACTAACTACATGATGTGTGTCGCTCTATGGCCTATGGCTAGATTACTTGTGCCTTAAAACATCTACAATCTTATAGTTAGGATCTGATAACCTCTCCACGAGACTTTATATTCTATAAACATTACTTGAAGAGATCTTCTATATGGCACAATTATCCACATCGTCAACACACCATTACAGGATTATAATATTATGAAAATTAATTCTTGAACCAACCACCGTGGAAGCACATGAGTGAATAGTTATATGAATGAGATTCTAGAACCATTAAATGATACGTTTGAGGAATTGTATCTACTATACTACACTTCTCATTAGATAGTGAACCATCATGATTCCCCAATACCTCATACTTCTCTCTAGGAACAAACTCTGTTATAAATGCTTCATCCATTAGCATCCTGAAAAGAACTTCCCTGAAGGAGTGAAATCACTCTTTAACCATTATACGAAGACACCAGACGATGATATGAGATTTCAGAAGATCCTTTGATTAAATCATTTGTGAAAAATAATAAAACTCTTTATGGTGATAAATATTGTCATTCACTATCCAGTGACCTTATTGAATGCCTAATAGTTCTTCCAATTTCTTCAGTTTTAACCCCATAGGTATGAACCATTAAAAAAAATGGTCTCAAATACGTCCCATGATATCACAACCTACAATGATGATGGGGTGATCACCTTCCAATGATCCATACATATACCCTCAAATGAACCCATAAGATCTCTCACCGTCAGGAATTTGGTAATTCTGAATGATGTAAAATCACTTCCCACTTTATCAGGCCATTTTATAGCATATAACAGATCTCAATACCCATGGAAAAGAAGAAAAAATAAAGGATAACTCAACTCTAACACCCCACTGGGAGTTCTGGTAGGGAAAATGACTAGAAGACATCCTCTGAAAACCTTTGGGATCTCTCTAGTTGGCATATTATATATAACACAAAAACATGAAACCATATCAACATCAAACAAAAAATAAACTGAAGGAACCTATCAAGCTAAAAACCCACACGAAAGAACCAAACATCATGAAACAAAACCAAATATCCTATTTCAAAAGCACAATTTTTTTCCAATTTCAAATTTATTTCACTATAGAGTTACTTTCTCAAAAATACCAAACTCATTTTCAATTACAAGGAAAACATAAAGTTTCACTTTTATAATAATACCACATCCCAAAATAAATTTTATTTTTTATTTTTTTCTAAAAAACGTTTTGAATATAAAATTCAACCGTACCAATATAAACCACAACCAAAAATAACTGACAACAAAAATTCTAAAAATAGGGAACTAGTGGCCATTCATAACCCAACCACATGGTTTAGTAGACTATTCCCAAATAAATAACCATAGCCTAGAACTATCGTTAACCTTGAACTTGATATGAACAAGTGTGATGACCCAGACCCCCCTTGGTCCCTTCCCTTGCCAAAATCCTGATCCTTAAGGGGTACGGATCGGTGCGACCGATCGGTGAGACCGATCGGTGAGACCAATCGGTGAGACCGATCGGTGCGACCGATCGGTGTGACTGATCGGCGGAACCGGCCGACGTCACCCGGCCTTGCCAAGTTGTTCTAGTAACGCGCACAAAAGTTTAATTAAATACTGAATCGGCTCATGAGTCGGTTTAAACCACTCAGCACCTTTAATGATGAGTCAAGCGGCGTGGTCAACCCACGACTTCCACGTCTTACGCGGTTCGGCGTTTTTATCTCAACTGTTCCCGGCTCTTATAAATTAAGGGTTAGGCCGTGGTTTCCCCCCTTCTTCGATCGTGGCTCTTCTGGTGCATCGGGACCGCCGCGTCGTTATCCGTCAAGTTCCGCGCCCCCGGCCTAAAAGTCGATCATCTATCAATAGGTAGGGAATTTCTTTCGTCTCTCACTTTTGTGTATCATGCGGGGTGGGTGTTATTTTTGTTCTTATGGAACTGGTTGAACCGAACCCTAATGATGATAATAAACGAAGTTCTAAAGAAAGAAGGGGAAGGTGTTGTGATCGTTGTTTATGCTTTATCTTGTGATCATCCCTATTGTTGTACTGGTTTATGTTTTCTGAAAATTGAGGTCGTTGGTGGTCGTGTGTGTGCACTTGAATCCCCTCATGATGTTTTAAATGGGTTGCTGAAATTGTGAACTCCTGCTGTGAAATTGGTTAATCACGTATATCCGGCTGAATAAGTTGAAAGCACCAGGATCAACCCTTCTGTGATAACTCCCGGTTAGAAAACACGGAAATTTGAAATAATGGAGTGTGTTAAATCTTTTAAATCTGAAAATCCCTGACTTGTGTTGGTAGTGGTAGTTGGTTGTTTTCCCTTCGGGCCGTTTGCTGGAAATGTGGGAGGGGATGGGATCCCCTGTTCTTTTATACTCTCGGTGGCTGTGTGAATTTGGGGGATGGGATCTCCTGTTGGTATGGTTTCAGTGGTTGTGAGTTTCTATCACAAATTGGGGAGAGATCCTCTGTTGGCAGAACCGGGTGTGAGTGTTTTGGTTGATCTATGCTTTTGACGCTTTCCTTGGTTATGCTTATGGTAGTTGCCCAGTAGTGCTTAAAATTAATTGAACATTTTGACTGAACGTGAAACAAGAATGGGACAAATGGTTTTGTGGGCAAGGGTCGTGAGTTGTGACTCGGACGCAGTGGTGTTGTGTTCTGTAGGTCGGCTAGGAAAACCTAAGTTTTGGGTGAGTGTTTGTTACCTATATCTATACTTGAAGCTTTGTGTTTCTTATTCGCGCCCCACCCAAGTTGAGCACTTAGTGCCGAACACCCCCATTTATGGGGGAAGGGTGTTTTTTTCCCAACACTATACTTAGTGGCTGGTTATTAGCTCCTTTTCTGCTCCCTTTCCCGGATAGCCCAAGTACCTTCGGGCAGGCTGTGATGGCCTGAAGTCCATTATTAGCCCAAGAACCATCGGGCAGGGTGTTGTGATAGTTGTGGCCCAGGTGTGTGCGGGCGGGATACGGCAGTGGGACTGCGTGTGGTTGTGGCCCAGGTGTGTGCGGGCGGGATACGGCAGTGGGACTGCGTGTGGTTGTGGCCCAGGTTTGTGTGGGCGGGTGTGGTAGTGGGACTGTGGTGAGAATGACGGGATTGGTCCGATGTGTAGGATGTCTCAATAACCAGTGGGAAAGTGGCTCGGGGTACCCAAACATCGATGTGATCTTATATATATATTACTTGACTTGCGTTATTTTGGGAGCGAGCCTTGGTGAGGCCTGGGATGGATAGTTTCCTTGTTAGTTCTGGTTCTTCTCTTTTCTCACGGGACTTTAGTACGTTCACCCACTTGTGCACGAGAGTCTTGGTTTTCCCTACTGAGTGTACTTGTATGCTCACCCTACGTATATAAAACTACTTTCAGGTTTCCAGGAGGACTCCGGGGATCACGCAGGACCTTACTAGCTCGTACTTTTGGAGCAGTTGCAGTTGTTTCTCCTTTTCTTTTGGTACTTACCTTGTAGTCACCTTTTTTCACTTTGTGGCTTTCACTTTTGAAACATGCATGTGGGAATGGTTTACTTTTGGCTTTACTTTTCTTTCTACCTTGGTGTTGTTGGGTTTTCTCCTCCTTATCTTCGAACCTATAAAATAAAAAGGGTAATGCCTTCCATTTGCGAGAATTTCCTATACCCTTGGTGCTAGTCGCCACTCCAAGACCTATTGAAGTCGGGTTTCAGGGGTCATTATCCCTCCTTTTGGTGAAGGCGGGTCGTGACGACAAGGGTTGTTACTAAATGAAATATACTTTTGTAACACCATTTTACTTCCCTTTTAATCTCTCAAAATAAACAAACCAAACAATAAACATTGAAATAATCCTAGAAACCCAAAAGAGAAACCCACGTACCAAACAACCCCTGCTAAGTTGAGGCACATGATGAGTAAGTGTTCATAATAATCTTTCTATACCTACCAATAGAGTCCCAAAAATCTTATCTCCAATCTACATAATATCAAAAATTAGGAAGGGATCCTCTGAGTCCATATTATCAATTACCAACAAGGTTCAGCCCCAAGCAGGTCACCCTATCCAGCCCGCTACGATGCCAAAGAGGCATTCTCATTCCTCCTATGATGGAGGAGAGTGCTTTAGATCATAGATATCATAGTGGGAATGATTTATCCCAATATAAAGAAATATGAAACCAACAAAATAGAGCATGAAAAAATACAGTGAATATCCATAAATACTGAATACAATTAAATCACAAACAAGATCCAAATACAACTACATTAGAATAATAAGGAAAGGTAAATGAAAACTGAACCCAACTGGCTCCGAAATGATCTCCCCATGACCTCTTCATCACCACTATACATAAACGAGATTTCTTCCAGGTTAAACAGAAATATATGAACCTAAAAAAATAGCTTGAGCCTACGGATGTCAGGTGACACAAGTTGGATGTTATCAAAAAATAACTAAGAATATAAGAACCTGAGAATCCAAACATATAAATTCTCAAAATAGTTCATAAATTCTATATTAAAATATCTTTAATTAATATCAGTTTTCTATCTTCAAAAATAAATAACACAACATTCTATAAATCCAAACTTAAAAAACATAGTTTTCATTTTTTAATACAATATCCCTTTTTCAACCAGTCATGAAGACCAAATCCCAACTAGATAAAAAAATAAAGTATAATAAAAACTCAAATAATACAGTAAATAAAGGAAAATATAGAATAATACAAGAAGAAGTAAATTTCTATCAAGACCAAGAACAAAGGAGTAGCACAAGTGCAATGGGGGAAAATACTAAATAAACATGTAACAATAGTGTGGTAATATGAAATACGATAATATAGATACGTTATCATGGGAATATCCTAAATAATCTGAGAAAATATCCCTAGATTTATAATGTCTGGACCCACCTATAGGTTTATCGTGGAAGTCCATATTTGACCACCAATCTGGCTGATTAAACAAGCCTCACTAGGGGAAAATTCCACCTAGACTATCCTATATCATGGGCGTTCCAATCCATCTAATCTGTACTAAAAAGTAACCATCTTTCTAGCCTAAATATGATTTCAATGAATCCCATGATAATAGTATAAGGGGGAATGTGTAGGTCATCACACCCTTGGTATTAACAAAAACATACAAACACCATTGTGCGTGAAGGGTGGCCGAGGGAGTAGCTAACGAACGGCTAGCGCACGGTCTATCAAACCTTGAAAACTAACTATGCGACCACTTAAATGAGATCCTTAAATTGTGTATCTCACTCAGTTTTTCCTCTAAATGCCTTGTTTGTCTTCCTAAGGGCCCTAACTTAGGATTTTTCTTCTCCTAAGGTCATATAGGGTTCTCCTATCATTCCGGAGAAGATCCAAAGGCTCCTATTTGTAACACCCCGAGATTGTATGAAAAATATTATTTTTAATTTCATTTATGTCTTGTGTTGTACGCTACACCAAAAGGATCTTTCACTTCACGCATCCATGACTTGGCTTGCTTTACATGCAATCACGACCTTCCCTGAGAGCGTGTGTTGTTCGCAATATCGAGTTTCACTAAACAACAATATGTTATTAAAATATTATATAAAATAGCCGTTATGAATAGTAATATCCACTTTTTGAAATTTTACAAATTTTATCTTTGAAAATGGACATAATTTTTGGATTCGGAATATCGAAATTAGCCTAGGGTGAATTTTTGGCATTTTTCTGAAAACATTCCATTTTTTATGAATAGTGAAAACACTAGGTTACTATTTAAAAACCGACTTTTTATTTAATAATTTATTTATTTTATTGATGTTTTAAGGCCAAAATTGTTACATAATACCTATATAAGTTCAATGAAATTAATTTCATTCATTTTATAATAATTTTAGATATATAAAAATTTTATTGAACTTTTCACCGTCTTTTACCCACCTCCTAGGAGAATTTGGAAAATCACATAAAACATAATTTTACCTCTTCTGTGAGTGGAATTTCTAAAATCTGAGAGACACAGTTAATATCAAGGACTAAAATTTGGTTCAATGAGATGAAAATAATTTTTTGTGAATAGATACTTGTTACTTTTATTTACCATGGTTAAAAGTAAATAGGGTAATTAAGGGTAAAAATGATATTATTATTACCCTAACACGTGTCCTAATTCAAGTGGGGTAAGTGTAATTCGACCAAAAACAACCTTAGGAATAAAATATTACCATTTAGGTCCAATTGGATTATATTAGGAAATTTATTATTAATTTATTTAAAGAAGGGTTAAAATAGATAAAATCAATGTTTAATAACTAAATCATTTTTAATATAGGGTTATACATAAAATAAATTAAACTATAAATATTAATTAGGAAGCTAAAAAGATTTCCTACCTAATGGTAGTTTATTTATTATTCATAGACTTTATATAATTTAATTTATTTATGACACAATGGTGATGAAGTAATTACCTAAATAATGAAATATTAAAATAATTGATGTTATAAATACCCAAATAAATTTAATTTGAGGCTTTTTATGAATTAAACTAATTTTATAGGTTAATATGGCATGTTAGTATTGAATTAATTAACTTTTTTAAAACTAATCATTCTGTTATGAGTTTCACAAAAATCCATTACCAAATAGTTTCAAAATTGACATAAAATAGTTTTTAAAAAAATATTAAATTATTAATTGTTATTATATTTTTAAAAATATAAGGTTCGGACAAGATACTTATATAATGATAGTTTCATCATTAATGGACCACTTGGGGGTCTATTGGATTCATATGGTATGCTTATTATCTATATAATATAAAAATACAAAGTGACATGGTAAATGTCAATCTAATTAACTAAGAGTTAAAACTAAAAGATAAGGTTAATATAATGACCCAAACCTGTCTAAAATATATTGGTTGATAGTATTTCGACCCATACCAACCTTATCTTCGAAATAAATCAATTTGAAGCTATTAAAAACCGAATATTACTTTATTATAAAATAATATTTTATGTTTTTTCAAAGATGCCCCTCTCCTCCCTTATAAAAAGGGCACCCCTTCCCTCTTCTCTTCACACCCATTAGAGCCTTGAAGCTCGGACAACCCCTACCTATTTCATTTTTTCACTTCCTTTGAAGCATTCTGGAGGTTCTGGTATACTCAAAAGACCAACTCTACTTCCATAAGAGGAAGATTGAAGGAGGTGCATTGAAGAAGGGGTAATCTCTTCTTCCGATTCTCTCAAGTTTCTCTCTTCTTCTATTTCTTCTTCTTTAGTTGTCTCATTATAAATTAATAACACCAGTATTACTTATATACTGATATGTTATTCTAAATATTAAACAACCTTATTTAACCTTCTATCCACCCTGCGGAAAACGAAATCACCATGCGTGCGTACGTACAGAATATCGTCTCCACGCCGTGGTGTAATCTGTTTTTGACCACCACCTTACATGGATGGGTATAATGGTGTAAATAAATAACTATATATGATTATTTTAAAGTGATATTGATTCTGAAATATTATACATACAATTCAATATAATTTCACGATCATGGTAATGATATCATCGCTCGTGCGTACGTACGGACTACCGTCTCCACGACGCGATGAGATTCATTCTCCATGTTAACCATTCATGAATGATTATAAAGTATATATAATGAATAATAATGAAATATAATACATAATACTGGATATATATATATATATATATTTCATCTACTTAATTCCATTCAATACAATAAGGAAATGAAAACACTGTTCATACGTACGTACGGCCTACCTTCTCCATGAATGGTGTATTTCATTCCATTTATCTATCTATCATATATATATTTATATGCTGAATATATATTATATATAAATAATGTTTCACATTCTGTAATTATGTAAGTCAGTATATATGTAATAATATTAATAACAATAAGTCGAAACACATACGATAAATGAAACAATTGTTTCCCAAATTGATTCTTTAACATGGAATTTACAAAAGAACGAGTTATATAAAGTCATAAGTGAACCATATATGATATCATAACAATGAATATGATTCTGTAATAAGTCAATGACATTATTTAAATCATTATACAGGATTTTCGGATACATACGAAGCATATCGGACGTAAGGTAAGGGATAACTTTTCCAATCTCATTTTATCAGAGATTGATTAATCGTAAGTATTTACTGGGGATATATTTATCATCCTTGTCCCTTTTTTCTAGAAATGGTTTCATGTATATTTAAATTCCTTTTTACCCATTTTGGACTTTTACTACATGTTATGTAAGGAATCTTTATTTTTTTTACCATATTAGGTACTTTTTGACATTTCCGATAAAATTACGAGGATAATGTTTTTTAACTTATACGACATGAATGGATTTTTACAGTTTCATAACACCGTATTTTCATGAAGATTAATCAACATGATTTCATGATGAATTTCATGAAAATCCTTTTATTTTAAAATTGTGTGGCATTTTGTGAAAAGAAAATTATTTTGAAGAAGAAGGGATATTTTCCTCAAGAATTCATTTCAAGGGTTTTATCAAAACTATTTTCCATCTAAGATGAAATTATTTAGTATGTTTATGTTTGAAGTATAATGTCTCTATTATTTAAATGATTTGATTATTCTTATGATGAAATGATATCCATTTGTTTTATATGGATTATGTTATGATGGGATGATGTTTATGAAACCCATTTTATTCTTTGGGTTATGATGAATGATTTATGATTGTTTTTTGGCACACGTAAGAATGATTACATTATGAGAAGGGTGGGACCTATATCTCCCTCCAATGCATTGGGTAAAGATTTATATCTCATGTGATAGACATGGCTAGAATGGTAAGTTAATCTAGTTCTGTAATACAGGACTGGAATGAGGACTGAACTCGAATCAGAAAGGGACTTTTTCCACTAAGATGGTCTGGGCAGCAATGCCTTGGCTACTATGGAAATCATATCATGTGCGTAATGGTTTCCACATTCCCATGTTTTATTCCCATGCTATTTTATCATGATTAATGTTTCTTTATGATCTATGCACTATGCACTACCATGTTTTATGTCATTGCCCATGATTTTCATGTTTAAACAATATGTCCATGTTTTTAAATTCAAATGTATATGATTTGTTTTATTTTATCCATGCTTACCCTTACTGAGCATTTGAGCTCACCCTTTATATGTTTTCTTTTCCCCAGGATTTAAAGAAATGTTTTAGGTAGAAAACCAAATGGGTAAGATCTTTATGGGAGATGTTGAAGATCATTCAACATGAATAGAAGTTTATATTCCATGTTTCCAAAGACACTAAACTATTACGGTACTTGTGCATCTGTTTTTGTTATGTATTAAGTATTCTGAAAAAGTAATGTAATGTCCATGTACGTCAAGATTTAGGTCTCTACAGTTGGTATCAGAGGAAATGATTAGTCAACCTTTGGAAACTAGGATACAAAAACATTAGTGAAATCCCTAGTGATATTTCTAATGTATGTCTAGGGATGTCCCTAAGGTTAAGTATTAGTATAGGTTATATTCCTACGATTATGGTAATGATCATAGAATTAAACCTAGTATGTTAGATATTGAATGTAATTCCCCTTTATTATGTTGTTTTCCCCAGCATTATTTTTTCCTCTCACACAATTCTTTTTGGGTTTTAGACAATGGCGGGAACCCGAAAGAATGGTGTTGATCAATGTAATGGACAATGAAATGATTTTCCTCCTGAAAAATCCAATGTTATGGGAGATGGAGTGAAAAATATTATTGTTATACTTATGCAAGCTATGAATCATTCGGAACTTCTGAGTGAGCATAAAAGGTAACAATATTCAATTGAGTCCTTCATGAGGCAACATTCACCTTCTTTCAATGGGTCTCCTGATCCACTTGTTGCTTAATAATGGATCAGTACCATTGAAAAGATATTTTTCCTACATCGATGTTCGGAACATGATAAAGTCATTATTGTTGTTTACCACATAGAAGGTGAAGCAGACCAGTGGTGGATTCTAATTAAGAATACAAGGCCTGAAGATGAAATTCAATCCATGGAATGGGACGAGTTAAAGAACTTGTTTTTCAGTAAATACATTCCTTGTATTCTTCGAACAAAGATGGAAAAGGAGGTGCTTGAGCTTAAGCAAAAGGATGATGAATCTGTTGGTATATATGAAGAAAATTTTACAAGGCTTTCAAGGTATGCATCTGGATTTATCATCCAACCTGAATGTAAAGTTGGTCGATTCTTCAGTGACTTAAAACCAAGTCTTAGATGAGCATTAGCTATAAGAGAATTAAGTAGCTATGAAGAAATTGTGTGTTGTGATATCAAGGTAGAAATGGAAGTTGGTGTTACATATCCATCTCATGGTTTGGACAAGAAACGAAAGATGGAGTTCAAGGGGAAATCTCAGAACAATGGTGAAAAGAAGATGACAGTTTCTTTATGCTCAAAGTGTGGGAATGAGCATGGTGGAGATTGTATTAAAGGGACTAGAAAATGTTTTAAGTCTGGAATAGAAGGTCATTGAGAATCTGAGTGTCGAAGTAATGGAAAAAGGGTTTCTAATGATGTGAATAATGAAAAGACTGTAGAGAATGCACCACCAACACTTCAATACTTCAAGTGCGATGAAATGGGGCATTATGTTAATCAATGCCCTAATCCAAGGGTTAATGATGATTGACATGAGCAACCACATAAGGAAAAGGACAAAGGTAAGTCACATGCAATCACTATTGGTGATGTTGAATAGGACAACGATGTGGTGGAATGATTATGTGTTTATGTAAGGGGATTCCAAAATAATGTTGTATATAGTATCATGGAATATTAGAATATTTATGTATTGGTATATTGTGGTTTTCAATAATTTTATGATACCGGTAACCATGGAAAGTGATTGAGATATTTTTGGAAAGAAGATGATATGCGCATAATGAAGGGATAAAAAGAAAATGAAATGTTCGACAGTATTCATGAGCTCATGACTGATATAAGGACAATGTTATATCATGGTTTGAGTATATAGAATTTTTGGATTTTGGTATGTGGAAAGAGTTAACTTTTGACATTATTTATGTTTTCTATAAGGTTCAATGGGTATTCATTTTTCAAGAGAATACATGATTAAGTTATTCACATGGTTGGAATGTGACCAACAAGATATATGAGGGATAAATGATGGTATTCACGTGCTTGTTATATGACCTTTTTAGTAATCGTTCTCTTTATAATATGAGTTTGGAAAGAAGTATTTTTGATAAGCCTAAAGATTCGAATGGATTAAGTTGAACATAAGTTTGTATCGTTTAAGGATAGAAATTTTATTCGATATTATTGATAGAATGTTATAATAGTATAGTTTTAGAAGAAGGACAACCAGTAGGATGGGTGACAACCCGTCATGTCGTACAGTGATGTGGGAATCGAACCCACAACCAAATTGTGACATGCCTTTATCGCCTACAACTAGCCTACAGGAAGTCCCTAGTTAGTAGAAACTAGTTTTATTTTATTAAGCGCTATGATAGCTGAAGTATAAGTCCATTTTTGCAACCATATATGATTAATCTCAGCAAAAATAGACTTCTTTATATTTAATAAATTGTGCTAAACTTTTGTGATAGAAATAGATGAAATGACCAATCATTCTATCACATAATCTTCTAACACTTCACCGAAGACGAAGTCAACTTCATTTCCTTAAGAGATGAAGCACAAATTATGCAATGCACGAGAAATGGTGAGATGATATCAAAATAAAGTAAGTATTTCTTCTAATTAAAATTCTTCAAATTTAGGGAAATGATCTTGAAAACAAAAAAAAATGTTGTCCTAGTGCTCTTATATCTGATGAATTGGATGGTACCTTAGATCATCAAAAATTTATGGCTTTATGATTGTTGTATTTTTCATAGCCATGTCCTCTACCACACTTCATCAGAAGTTGATGGTTATATTTCTCCTCCATATCCACATTTTCACCTATGTTCTCCTATGTGGAAACCCAGTGATTAGTTAATTTGGGTAACCATTACATTTCATACCTTAGTTTTTAAAGTTAAGTTTTGGTATTCCTTTTTACGATGTGGGTTTCTATGAAAGAAACTTTCATGTAGTAAACCATTTATAACCCCGACGAATTTTGAGGGCGCAATTCATTTTAACGGGGTAGAATGGAACACCCCGAGATTTTATGAAAAATATTCTTTTTAATTTCATTGATGTCATGTGTTTTACGCTACACCAAAAAGATCTTGAACTACACCCATCCCTAACTTGTCTTGCTTTACACACAAATGTGATTTTCCATGATAGTGTGTGTTGTATGCAATATCGAGTTTCACTAAACATCGATATGTTATTAAAATATTATATAAACTAGCCGTTATGAATACTAATACCCACTTCTTGACATTTTATAAATTTAATATTTCAATATGGACTTCATTTTTGGATTCGGAATATCAAAATTACCCTAGGGTGAATTTTTTGTATTTTTCTGAAAACATTCAATTTTTGATGAATAGTGAAAACACTAGGTTACTATTTAAAAACAGACATTTTATTTAATTATTTATTTATTTTATTTAAATTTATTTTTGGTCAAAATTGATACATAATACCTATATAAGTTCAATTTAATTAATTGGAGTCATTTTATAATAATTTTAGATATATAAAAATTTTATTGAACTTTTCAACTTCTTTTACCCACCTCTTAGAAGAATTTGGAAATTCACATAAAACGTAATTTTACCGCTTCTGTGACTAGAATTTCAAAAATCAGAGAGACAAGGTTAATATCATGGTCTAAAATGTGGTTCAATGAGACAAAAATAATTTTTGGTGAATAGTAACATTTTACTTTTATTTACCACGGTTAAGAGTAAATAGGGTAATTAAGGTTAAAAATCATATTATTATTACCCTAACACATGTTCTAATTCTATTGGATAAGTTTAATTCGACCATAAACAACCTTAGGAAAATAATATGACCATTTATGTCCACTTGGATTAGATTAGGACATTTATTATTAATTTATTTAAAGAAGGGTTAAAATTGTTAAAATCAAAGTTTAATAACTAAATCATTTTTAATATAGGGTTATACATAAGAAAAATTCGACTATAAATATTCATTACAAAGATAAAAAAAATTCCTACCTAATCGTATTTTATTTATAATATTTAGACATTAAATAATTTATGTTATTTATGACACAATGATGATGCAGTAATTACATAGATAATGAAATATTAAAATAATTGATGTTATAAATACCCAAATAAAAGTAATTTGAGACCTTTTATGAATTACACTAATTTTATAGTTTAATATGACATGTTATTATTGAATTAATTATCTTTTTTCTAACTAATCATGTTGTTATGATTTTCCCAAAAATCTATTACCAAATAGTGTCAAAATTGATATAAAATAGTTTTTAAAACAAATATTATATTATTAATTGTTATTATATTCCTAAAAATCTAATATTAGGCCAAGATAATTATATCATGATAGGGTTATCATTACCGGACCAATTTTGGGTCTCTTGGATGTATATGGTAGGTTTATTAACTATATAATATAAAAATACAATGTGGCATGGTAAATGTCAATCTAATTCACTAAGAGTTAAAACTAAAACATAAGGTTAGTATAATGACCCAAACCTGACTAAAATCTATTTTATAAGATGATTTAGAACCCTTACCACCTTATCTACGAAATAAATTAATTTGGATCTATTAAAAACCGAATATGACTTTATTATAAAATAATATTTTATGTTTTTCAAAAGGGGACCCTCTCCTCCCTTATAAAAAGGGAAGCTCTTCCCTCTTCACTTCACACCCTTTTGAAACTTGATGCTTGGAAAACCCATGACCATTTCTCTTATCCACTTCCCTAGCAACATTATGGAGGTTCTGGTCTTCTCAAAAGACTATCTGTACTTCCTTAAGAGGAAGCATAAAGGAGGTGCGTCGAAGAAGAGGTAATCTCTTCTTCTGATTCTCTCATGTTTTTTTCTTCTTCTGCTTCTTCTTCGTTAGTTGTCTCATTATAAAGTAATAACATTAGTATTAATTATATACTGATATTTTATTATAAATATGAAACAACCTTATTTCAACTTCTATCCATCCTACGGAAAACGAAATCACCGCGCGTGCGTACGTAAGGAATACCGTCTCCACGCCATGGTGTAATCTGTTTTCAACCACCTCCTTAATTGGATGGGTATAATGGTGTAAATAAATATCTATATATGATTATTGTAAAGTGATATTGATTCTGATATATTATAAATACACTTCAATACAATTCCACGATCATGTGAATGATATCATCGCTCGTGTGTACGTACGGACTACCGTCTCCACGACACGATGAGATTCATTCTCTATGTTAACCATTCATGAATGATTATAAAGAATATATAAAAAGTAATAATAAAATATATTACATAATACTTTATTTATGTATATATATATGTATGTCATCTACTTAATTCCATTCAATTCAATAGGGAAAAGAAAACAGCGTTCATGCGTACGTACGACATACCATCTTCATGAACGTTGTATTTCATTCAATTTATCAATCTATCATATATATATCTATATGTATACACTGAATATATATTATATATATATCTTGTTTGAAATTCTGGAATTATTTAAATCCGTATATAAGTAATAATGTCCAGAACAACAAGTCGAAACACATACGATAAATGAAATGATTTTACCCAAAATGTTGCTTTAACATGGAATTTACAAAAGAACTGGTAATATAATGTCATAAGTGAACCATATATGATATCATAATAATGAATATGATTCTGTAACAAGTATATGAAATTATTTAAATAATTATAAATGATGTTTGGATACATACGAAGCATATTAGACGTAAGGTAAGGGATAACTTTTCCAATCTCCTTTTATCTAATATTTTTTATTCGTAAGTATTTACTAGGGATATATTTATCACCCATGTCCCTATTTTCTAAAAATGGTTTCATGTAAGTTTAAAGTACTTTTTACCCATTTTTGAATTTTACTACATGGTATGTAAGGAATCATTCTTTTGCTTACTATACGAGGTACTTTTTGACTTTTCTAACAAAAGTACGAGGATAATTTTTTTTAACTTATACGGCATGAATGGATTTTTACGGTTTTATAACGCACTATTTTCATGAAGAATCCTATTCATGATTTCATGATGATTTTCTATAAAATCCTTTTATTTTAAAATTTCGTGTTATTGGGTTAAAAAATTGATTTTGAAGAAGAAAGGATATTTTCCTCAAGAATTCATTTCAAGTGTTTAATCAAAACTATTTTCCATCTAAGATGAAATTATTTAGTTTGTTTAAGTTTCATGTATAATGTATCTATAATTTAAATGGTTTGATTCTTCTTATGTTGAAATGATATCCATTTGTTTTATATGGATTATGTTATGATGGGATAATGTTTATGAAACCCATTTTATTCTTTGGGTTATGTTGAATGATTTATGATTGTTTGGTGGAACACATAAGAATGATATCATTATGAGATGGGTGGGACCTATATCTTCCTCCAATGCATTGGGTAAAGATTTATATCTCATGAGATAGAAATGGATGGAATGGTAAGTTAATCTTGTTCAGTAATACAGGACTGGAATGAGGAGTGAACTCGATTCAAAAAGGGACATTGTCCACTAAGATGGTCTTGGCAGCAATGCCTTGGCTACTATGGAAATCATATCATGTGCATAATAGTTTCCAAAATGACATGTTTTATTCCCATTCTATTTTATCCTGATTAATGTTTCTTTTGGATCTATGCCTTATGTACTGCAATGTTTTATGTCATTGCCCAATATTTAGATGTTTCAACATTATGATCATGTTTTTATGTTCAACTGTATATGATTTGTATTATTTTATCCATGCTTACCCTTACTGAGCATTTGAGATCACCCTTTATATGTTTTATATTCTCTAAGATTTAAAGAAAGGTTTTAGTTAAGAAAACCAAGAGGGGAAGATCTTTATGGGAGATGTTGAAGATCTTTCAACATGATTAGAATTTTATATTCCTGGTTTCCAAAGTCACTAAACTATTATGATCCTTGTGTGTCTGTTTTTGTTATGTACTACGTATTCCAAAAAAGTAATGTAATGTCCATGTACGTCAAGATTTGGGTCTCTACACTATTGGTGAATCTAATCTGGATTCTTGAGGTAAGTGATCGTTCTTCATCGTTCAAGATTAGTTTCCTAGATCTACTTAGATCTACTTCTTATATTCTCTTGGTTTCGTAGATCTACACCCGTTATGGGTAGATCTAAGTGTGTGGTACCAATTATGATAAGATCTGGTCATGATCCTTCTAGGAGAAGTTATCTAAGGCGGGTTCTTGAAGAAGCAACCCGGTATTCTTGAGCATTCTCAACCGTTGTGGTTTTGGTCAAAACCATCGAGGTAGGTGGTTCCATCCCGACATGCCAAATTTATTAACAATATATTTGTTTAATTTATTTCAATTATTGATTTAAATTCAATTGATCAAGTTGTTTCTGTTAAATTGATAAAAAATCGATTCCATTGAATTGAGATATTTGAAATGGTTTTTGCATTGAAATTTGCGAAAACCCCAATTCCCCTGAATTGGGTGTGTTTATGGAAAATTGTTCAATTTAAATTGTTTAATTTAAATTGTGGATTTGATGAAAATATTTTCAATTAAATTGTTGAATTTATTTGTAGAAATTAAATTTGTGATGATGGAATTGGTTTTGAATGGATTTCAAACTTATGAAAATGGATTAAAATGATTTGAGAGAAACCCATTGGTTTTTTCTAGTGAAAGAGGCATGTTATTGAATAAAAACTATTATGGTTTTAAATGGATTGAATATGGAACTTTTTAAATGGAAGAATGGGATTTATCATATTTTAAGCATTTTTAAATAGTTTTCCCATCATGTAAGAGAACATGCAAGCCTTATGTAGTTAGTGATTTATTTTGTTACAACTCTACACTACGACATTGATTTAAAACATACTTGCGGCGGGTCAAATCCCCGACGGGTTAGTGACGAGTATCCTTTGTCCAGTTTCATGGGGATGTGTGTATACACATTTTGATGAGTTGACATAGAGAGTGAGGAATCCTATAACTGGTTAATATTGTTGTACCTTTTTGCAGATCACAATATTGCTCGCTTGTTTATTTATATATGAGATATAAATGTATGTCAATGCTTTTGAACTGCTTACATGCCTTCTGAATTTACATAAACTGTTTTATGTAACTGTTTTTATTTAAGACATTGTTTTAGAAATATTCCATCATTTTAAAGGCTTTCTTGATTAATTTTCCATCATTCGAAAATGTATATCATGATTTGTTAAAATATTTTTTTAAATTACCAAACCTGTTTATTTAAAAATAGAAATCTTTTCTTTAGAGAATCTATATTTGGCATCTGTTATGGAATCTTTGGTGGTATCCTACTGGGATTAGGGTCGCACCCTAATTTTTATTTTGGGTGTTTGTAGACTTACTCCTTCTAGGTTCGAGCAAAGGGAATGGATATCTTGTAGGTGGATCCAGTTGTTGATATTTGGACCTAGCGAGTTGTGTCCTTAGGGACCTTGGGACTGTTTTACTTTATGGTAGTTGGGTTTTAGTACTTTGTCATATTTTGCCTCTTTGTATTTTGGTACATTACTCCTAGTGGAGATTATGTTATTATGCATACTATTTTTTTACTCATGCTTTAGCATTCTTATGGAAAAATCATTCCCACTTGTATGTTCTATGATGCCAGGTGATAGTCGTCGACCCGTGGGGATCAGGAACGCCCTTCGGGATATGTTAGGGCCAGCTCAGTTATCAGGTTACCAGTGTACATGGGCTGGTTCGTGACAATGTGGTATCAAAGGAAGGTTGATCATCTTACCTTGATGACAGTATGCATTTGAGTATTCTTATCGGGACATAGGAGGGAGTTTTAAATGAGTGTCTGGCCAACTCTCATAGCAATGAACCTTAAGTCACCTAGGGTGGTTAGGGAAAGGAGACTTGTGGATTAGTTCTAGTATTTTCCCTATTTTTATTTGTATATAGTAAAATCCAAATATTTTTATTGCTCCTATTAAGAGTAGTTTTCCTTGTTACTCAGGTTTATTGTTAATCTAATATCATCTTTATTGTCTACTAATGGTGTGTAGAATCATGCCTATGAGAAGACGTGGGAATCAGATCCAAAAAGAGGTTGTTGCTGAATCTCAACAAGCAAGTCCTATTGTGGATCCAAGTATGGTTGAGGTTATTGTTCACATTGTCCAAGATTTGGGACATGCACCACCTCCAGTTCCGATTCAGGCTTCAGCTATAGATCCTCATTGTCAAATTCTCCAAGGTTATTCTCAAGAGTTCCTACACCAGAAGCCACCATTTTTCAAAGGCTCCACTGACCCTCAACATGCTGAGGAATGGATGAGTAAGATTGAACATTTGTTTGGGTTCTTGGAGACACCTGATGTGATCAAGGTGAAGTGTTCCCCCTTCTTGCTGGAAGGACCAGGTAAGATATGGTGGGACACGACGGTGACAGATGGAAAACATGATGGTTTGGAGTGTAAAGACATTAGGGTTCTTTTCTCTAACTAGTTATATCCATAATAAATGGTGTTGGCCACGGATGTAGTGTCTTTCAAGCTTGAGCAGGCCAACAAAACCATGACTGAGTACTCAAATCATTTTTCTGAGTTCGTACAGGTTTCTCCTGAGATTTTATATAATGAAAGGATAAAGTCTCAATGATTCGAGATGGGACTTTTATCAGATATCCATTCTCAGTTTTTCCTACTGATGCTACCCACTTATGCTGATGTGATGGATAAAGCGATGATGGTTGAGATGGATTTGGTAGGAAATTCAGGGTTAAAGGAGGTTCTTTTCCCTCATAGTGGTAGTGTGTGTTCCTTTAAAGGAAATGGAACCGTGACTTTTATCCTAGTGTCTCTCAACATAAGAGTCATTCCAAACTACTAGTAGCACCAGGAGGGGCTTCTTTGACTTTCTATCAGTGTTGAAAGCCAGGACATTCTATGAGGGTTTTCCCTGAGGCACCCAAGAACTGTAGCTACTGTGGACGTTTATGGAACTTACAAAGATTCTTCCATCACTTCTATACTCCACGTGGTGGAACAGGATCATCAGAACCTCCAGAAACTGTGGGGTAATCAAATGATTCACTTAAAAAAGGGTTTCAGCCACAGGCATCTAAAATGAAGCTTCTTCAAGAAATGAATGAGATGCCAGAGGTAGCTGATACAGGCCCTGAAACTGTGAGAGGTACCATTACTATAGCTTCATCTTTATTATAGATCTTTTTGATAATGGTTCATCTCACTCTTTTATTTCTACCCATCTTACTAGTCTTTTTAATATAACTATGGAACTTTTATCTTGTGCAACGGATATTACTACACCCCTAGCTACAATGAGAGAGAAGGGTCTCTGTAGTCCTGCTTGTGTCTTCTCTCAATCAGATGTTGATCATGCTTGGAGTTTCTTGGTTTTTGACATGAAATCTTTTGACTTCATATTTGGGATGGAGTGGCTCATTTCCAATAAATCCCTGATCGATTGTTATCTTCAACGGGTCTACCTTACTACACCCAGTGGTGTGTCTCTTTTTCTTCAAGGATAATGGGACCCAAGGTCAAGCAGAGACGAACACTCTTATACATATTTGGAGAAGGTTATATAAGTGTTTTCTTTTCATAAAGAGAGAGATTCAATATGTGGTGATATTCCTCTAGTCATTGATGTGTTTCCTAACTTGTTTCCTTCTAACTTCTTTGGTTTTCCACCGGTAAGAAAGGTTGATTTTTCTATTGACTTAATACCTGGTACTCAACTGGTTTCTATCCCCTCTTACTGAATGGCTTTAGTAGAACTAAATGAATTGAAGTCTCTATAAGACAATCTTCTTGAGAATGGTTTTATATGCACGAGTGTGTCACATTGGGCAGCACCAGTTCTTTTCACCAAGAAGGATGATGATTCTCTTCTCTTATGTGTTGATTATTGAAAGCTTAATCGAGTAACGATAAAGAAAAAATATCCATTACCACGAATTGATGATTTCATTGATCAATTGAAAAGGGCATGGTGGTTTTCAAAAATTGACCATCGATCTGGTTACTATCAGTTGAGGATAAAAGAATCTGACATTCATAAGACCGCCTTTCGGAGTAGGTATGTCCATTATATGTACCTTTTAAGGCCCTTTGGTCTAAAAAATGCTCCAGAAGTTTACAATGATTTGATGAACAAGGTATTCTATGAGCATATGGATACTTTTTTGGTAGTCTTTATGGATGATATTCTTGTCTACTCCAAGTCTGAGGAGGATCATGTGCATTATATGAGAATAGTTCTGAGTCTTCTAAGGAATCACCGACTTTATGCGAAGCTTACAAAGTGTGATTTCTGGATTCGGGAAGTAAAATTCTTGGGACATGTCGTGTGAGAACAAGAAATATCAGTTAATCCTGAGAAGGTGAAGGCTGTTATGACATGAGAACACCCCCAAAATGTTTTCGATATTCGGAGCTTCTTGGGATTAGCAGGATATTATCGCCAGTTTGTTAAAGACTTCTCAAAGTTAGCTTCTCTGATGAGGTCTCCGACTCGAAAGGGAGTGATGTTTTCCTGGAATGATGAATGCAGATTTCTTTTGTCGAGCTAAAGAGTCTCTTAACTACTGCGCCGGTGTTCACTCTTCTTGAGGCTGGGATAGATTACGTGGTCTTCTGTGATGTATCGGGTTCATGTTTGGGATGAGTCCTTATGCAAGTTAATCATGTTGTTGCCTATGGATCTCATCAGCTTAAGCCTCATGAGAAGAACTATCCTACCCATGACCTTGAAATTGAAGCTATAATGCACTCACTTAAGTGTTTGAGACATTACCTTTATAGTGAAAGGTATAATGTGTATTTAGACCACAAGAGCTTGAGTTATATCATTTCTAAAAAATATTTGAATATATGCCAAAGGCGTTGGGTGGAGAACCTACAATATTTTGACTTTAACGTTGCCTATACCCTAGGAAAAGGGAATGTAGTTGTAGATGTGTTATGAAAGAAAATTATATCATAGACTATGAAAGTATCTTCAGAAGAGTGGAGTTTGATGGATCTTTTTTCTCAGTTGCATATTGGAGTTCAGTGGAAAGGGAATGAAGCTTCTTTATCCAGTGTCGAGTTGAAATTTGCACTTCTCGAGTAAATTATTCAAGAAAAACAACTTAATGTTGAATTCTAGAGCTTTAGGGACTCTCTTTATGGTGGTGAGACCGACACCCAGTGGTTGTTCTCCAAAGAGGGTGTTTTGTGTTATCGAAACTGTTATGTTGTGTGGTTATCGGCAAAGAAGGATGTGATTGGGGATTTCCATAAATCTTAGTGGGCGGTACACCCAGGAAACACGAAGATGTTCTATGATATGCGGCATCAGTTCTGGTGGCCAGGTATGAGGCAAGACATTACTGAGTTTGTATCTCGTTGCTATACATGCCAGTAGGTAAAAGCCGAGCACCAGAATCCTTCGGGTTTTCTTCAACCACATACAGTCCCTACATGGAAGTGGGATGAAATATCTATGGAATTTGTGGTTGGGTTACCTCACACCCAGAGGAAGAAAAATTCGATATGGTTTGTGATCGACAGGCTGACTAAGTCGGATCACTTTATACCAATTCGAGATAGAACAAAAGTTGAGGAGTTGGGAAATATCTATGTGAAAGAGATTTTTCGTTTTAACTGAGTTCTGTCTGCTATAGTCTCTGATAGGGATCATCGGTTTACTTCTCACTTTTGGAGAGGCCTTCAGGAGGCATTGGGATCTCAGGTCCGTTTTAGCACAACTTACCATCCACAGTCAGATGGCCAGACAGAGAGATGTATTCAGATCCTTGAGGATATACTCCACCCTTGTGTTCTTGACTTGGGTTGGTCTTGGGATGATCATCTGGGGATAGTTTAGTTTTCTTATAACAACATTTATCAATCAGCGATCAAAATGGCTCTTTTTGGGGCATTGTATGGTCGTCCTTGTAAATCTCCTTTGTGTTGGTTGGAGATTGGTGAATGCTCTTTGGTAGGACCGAGTTGGGTCCAAGAGACGACTGCTAAGATCCAGTTAATTCATCAGGGGATGTTGACAGCACAGAGTCGGTACAAGTCATATACTGATCGTCACCGTAAACCTTTAAAGTTATCAATTGGTGACCAGGTGTTCTAGAATTTTTCACCCTGATTAGGTCATCGACAGCATGGGAGGTAAGGGAAGCGTGCTCCTAGTTTTGTGGGACCTTTAAAGGTTGTTATTATTGTAGGGAAGGTAGCTTACCATTTAGATCTACCACCACAGCTGACATCAATACATAACCTGTTCCATGTATTGAAGATGCGAAAGTATCTCTCGGATCCATCTCATGTTGTGAGATGGAGTGATCTTGAGATTGAAACAAATTTATTTGTTACTGAATGACCAGTAAGGGTTGTTGATTCTTAGACCAAGGTACTTTGTGGGAGAACCATACCACTCGTCCATGTACTTTGGTAGCATGGTTCTGATTCTCATGAGACATGGGAAAGGGAGGTGACTATGAGAGAGCAGTGGCCTCATCTTTATGACGTGGAGGGTTCTTCATAGGCTTTCTGGGGGCAGAAAGGTCTTATGGTGGGGAGGTTGTAACATCTTGTAACGTGTTTAGGTATCTTTTAATGTTTCTATGTACCTCTGTTTTGAAGTAAAGATATGGGGTGCGTTTGGGTGAACTTTTAAGGAAAACTAAGGGACTTTGGGTTGTGCACGGGCGGTGCATGGGTTGTCAAACTATGCAGCCAAACCGTGCAAGAAGGGAGGTTGAGGCAGTAGCTTCCGCACGAGCAGTGCACGGTTTGTCTAACCATGCAGTCAAACCATGCGTAAAGGGTGGTCGGGGTAGTAGCTGACGCACGGCAAGCGCAAGGTTTGTCAAACCGTGCGTCCACTTAAATGAGATCCTTAAACTGTGTATCTCACTCGTTTTGCCTCTAAATGCCTCGTTTGTCCTCCAAAGAGGCCCTAACTCGGGATTTGTCTTCTCCTAAGGTTGGAGAGGGTTCTCCCATCATTCTAGAGGTGATCCAAAGGCTCCTATTGGTGAATCGAATCCAGATTCTTGAGGTAAGTGATCGTTCTTCATCATTCTTGATCAGTTTCTTAGATCTACTTAGATATACTTCTCCTCTTCTCTCAGTTTCTTAGATCAACGCCCGTTATGGGTAGATCTAAGTGTGTGGTACCATGTATGATGAGATCTGGTCTTGATCTTTCTAGGAGAAGAGATCTAAGGAAGGTTCATGAAGAAGCAACTCAGTTTTCTTGAGCGTTCTCGACCGTTGTGGTTTTGGTCAAAACCATCGAGGTAGGTTGTTCCATCCCGACTTGCCAAATTTATTATCAATGTATTTTCCTAATTTATTTCAATTGTTGATTTAAATTCAATTTCTCATGTTTCTTTCAATTAAATTGATAAAAACATGATTCCCTTGAATTGAGATATTTGAAATGGTTTTGGAATAGAAATTTGGGAAAACCCCAATTCCATTGAATTAGGTGTGTTTATGGAAAATTGGTCAATTTAAATTATTTAATTTAAATTCTGGATTTGATGGAAATTTTTTTAATTAAATTGTTTAATTTAATTGTGGAAATGAAACGTGTGATTATGGGATCGGTTTTGAATGGATTTCAAACTTATGAAAATGGCTTAAAATGATTTGATAGAAACCCATTGGTTTTATCTTTTGAAAGAGGCATGTTTTTGAATAAAACCAATTATGGTTTTAAATGGAATGAAGTTGAAAATATTGAAATGGAAGAATGGTATTGATCATATTTTAAGAATTTTTAATATAGTTTTCCCATCATGTAAGAGCTCATGAAAGCCTTAGGTAGTTAGTGAGTTATTTGGATATACTGTACGCTATACCAACCTTTTAAAACATACATTCGGCGGGTCATATCCCCAACGGTCTGGTGACAAGTCTCCTTTGGCCAGTGTCATAGGGACGTGTGTATACACTTTTTTCTGAGTTCACATAGAGAGTTCGGAATCCTATAACTGGGTAATACTATCATACCTTTTGGAATATGACCATGTTGCTCTCTTGAATATTTATATATGAGATATAAATGTATGCCAATTCTTTTGAACTGCTTACATGCCTATTGAATTTAAATAAACTATTTTTTGTAATAGTTTTATTTTAAGACATTGTTTTAGAAATATTCCATCATTGTAAAGGCTTGCTTGATGAATTTTCCATCATTTGAAAATGTATAGCTTGATTTGTTAAAATATGTTTTTGAATTTCCAAACCTGTTTATTTGAAAATAGAAAGATTTTTTTTGGAAAATCTATATTTGTCATCTATTATGGAATCTTTGGTGGTATCCTACTAGGATTAGGCTCACACCCTACTTGTTCCTTTGGGTGTTTGTAGAGTTACACCTTCCAGGTTCAAGCAAAGGGAAGGGATATCTTGGAGCTGGATCCAGTTGTTGATATTTGGACTTGGTGAGTTGTGTCCTTAGGGACCTTGGGATTGGTTTCCTTTTTGGTATTTGGGTTCTAGTACTTTGTCATATTATGCCTCCTTGTATTCTGGTACTTTACTCCCAGTGGAGTTTCTTTTGTTATGCATACTGTTTGTTTTACTCTTGCTTCAGCATTCTTGTGGAAAAAACATTCCCACTTGTATGTCGTACGATGCTAGGTGCTAGTCGCCGACCAGTGGCGATTGGGAACGCCCTTCGAGCTATATCAGGGATGGCTCTATTAACGGGTTACCAGGGTACCCAGGCTGGTTCCCAACAGAACAAGGCATAACATTTAAATTTAAAAACATTTAAACTGAGAACACATTTCTTCCCAAAACCCATTTTTAAACAAACATGAGACCACCATTCATTCTTGGAAGATACAAAATGGTCATTTCCTATCATATAGTTAACATTTCACATATATTGATTCCAAACAAGATATGATTCAGAAAACCAATTAAAGATCATGAGAAACTCAATAACCTTTTAGAAAAAAAATTGGAGTTTTTGTAAAACCAATAAGTGAATGGAGAATGGAAGAGGGGGAGGTGGAATAATGGAAAATTTATAATTGAGTTGAAGATTGATATTTTGGTTCCTATAATTATACTATAATGAATATGAATATAAAATTATGGACCCCCTGAACATGCAGATAAAAACATATCTGACAACATAAACATAGGATCTACTCTGGAATCATCGTTATAAAAATCACTAAAACCTACACACAATGCTCAATTCACAGTTAACAAATTCCCAAAACCTAGCCAAAACCCAAACCAGTCCCCAAATACTAAATCTCATTTTAAAAGGATAATTGGGATTTCATCATACACCTTGAATGTATGTGTGTGTGTCTATATATATATATATGTATATACATATATCTGCATGTGTGGGTCTGCATAATTAAATATATCATTAGAAAACTCATTTTGACAAAATTTCTTACATTAAATCACTATATCAATCTATATGAACACATCACAATAATTAATAATATTTTAAGGAATTAAATAGAAACACTCATGTATGAAATAGAATGTTCAGGACAAGAAATGGATGGATAAACATATCTCAATGGTGCGTGAATGCAATGAAACCACAATAGTAGGAAAAATAATGGTGATGGTTAATACCACACACCCTAGAATCAAAGAAACACATGCCCAACATCAACCCTAAACCCTAGGGTTCATAAAAGAAAGAACCCACGAATGAAAAATCATGAAAATAAGAGAGAATGATAATAAGAGGAGAAAAGTGACCAATAACCATGAGGAAATCACTTTAAAATATTAAAAGAGCATTAACCATGGAAGGAGAGGCAAATGAGGAGACTTTACATGCACTTATGGTGTGACTATGTAGAATAGGGGAGGGATGTAATGAATTATGGTGGGTAGTATTTGAATTTCAATATTATAATAATATGGGATGTCTCACAATTTGGTATCCAAATTTACCAAATAGTGTGGAAAATGTGTACAACCTACAGAAGAGAATAAAAACTTCATAGGCTAGCCATGTGGTTTGGGAAACTATGAACCAATAATGAAAATCACCACTATAAAATTTAAATGGATCCGCAATTCATTCCTCATGTTTTATCCTAACCATACACAAGATTTTCAACTTGTCTCCATTAATACCCACATGTCACAATACTAATCCTTTTCCTTATGAAGTTTATTCCAAACTATGCACAGGCCATGCAAGTAAAACTCTGCAAGAACAAATTGAACTCAAAAAATCCAATACATTTTCCATCTTCATGGTTTCTCCTAAAACCATTCCCACAAACAATTTATAGGGATAAAACCACAAAAAACCATCAACAACAACAAAATTACTCCATTAACTCAACGTAAACCTTAAAAAAAGATCCAACCTACAAAATAAATTAAAAAAGGAAAATTGGAGTCAGTTTGTGACAAAAAAAACCTATATCACATACCATGCTGACAAACCATAACTTTCCTAACCAATAGATTCAATATTAGGACCCTGTCTCCACCATCACTAGACCATTTTCCACATGTTATCAATAAAAAAACAAGGATAATGGAAAAAAAGGAACAGTAAAAATTATAATATTCTAAAATATTTCACAACATCACAATTTTAGATTCATATAAAGAGATTTCTTCACATTAATTCATCAATTTGTTTGGTATTATCACATAATTATAATAATCATGTGAAAATGGATAATTTTTTTATATAGGTTATTTAAAATTTTATTCAGAGGGATCCCAAGAAATCTATATAATAGAGTTTAAAAAATAAAATTAGCCACATGAAAAAAGGGCTCTCAATAGTTGTGATTTTTTTATGATAGTAGTGAATAAGAATAACACTTACGAAATATCTCACAAAAATGAACAAATTTGTGAAATCCCATCTCATTAAATTTCATATTTTCATAAAGGAATCTTAAATCATGAAATTTCAATAGATTAAAATAAAATAAGGAGATAATGAGGATCCGCTAACTCGATTGGAGCATTAAATCGAATTGTCACCCATAACTGAATAACGAAGGGATAATACATAACCAATCTCAATTGGAACCCCATTATAAGCTATCAAATAAAACAAATTATCAATATATATTAAATAAATGGCCAAAAAATAACCCCCCACAACCTCAATGCTATAGAAATTGAAGAATTCATGTAAACCAGGAAAAGAAGAGGGGATATCATAACTCAATCCAAATGTCTTATATTATAGGATTAAAGGGATAATAAATTTGAAGGGTATGGATAGAAAGGGAAAAGGAGGCATTAAATTCTACTGGGTGTTGAAGGAAAAATAGAGAAATTGAAAAAAGGTAGAGTTGAACCAGTATTTCTAAGTGAAGTATTATGAAATCTACAATAGTGTGATGAAGACACGAAATGCCAACAATGGATTTTTTTTTTGAAAGGTTATGCCTTGACCTAAACAGCCAAAACACAAAATTTATTAAAAGAAATATTACAGAATCCTAAAGTATAGGATCATATTAAAATCATTTTCATGAAAGCAAATAAGTGCAGTGGGGAGGTCCTCACACTAGGTGATGTCTTGATTAACTCCCATGTTTTACAAGCCATCAACAATTGTGTTTGATTACCTATAAACTTGTGTGATGATGTAGTTCAGATCGGTGAGAGAACAATTGCATTCCATCCAACATGTAGTAATCGGACATGCAAGATGAGTTACGCCATTCGAAATTTTTTGAACTATGGTTTTTGAGTCACATTCAATATACAGGATATCCTAACAAAAAACCATGGAGAGCTTAATAGAATGAAAAAGACCCATCATCTCAGCTTCAAGGGAGGTGGAAATACAACATTGACCAGTGAAGCAATCTAGAATCTGATCGAGGTGATTCCTGAAAATGACACCACACCCAGCAGGTCCCTGGTTTCCCGTAGAGGTTCCATCAATGTTCATTTTGATCCATCCAAGGGTAGGGCCTCTCTAGAAAACCTCTATAGTTTGATGAATATGATAGAAATTTTCGTTGATCTACAGGTGTTTCAGGATTCCAAAATCATGCATGGTGTTGTGGAAATTTCCTTTTTGAATCAAAGAAGCTTCTTTTATGGAAATAAAGATCTGGATCTGACTTGAATTAATATTTAATGAGTAGTTGTTGTGAATAATTTCATTTCTATCATACGAGATAACATGGTAATGTTCAGCAACTGCATCAAGAAAATTGGTCCTAATTTGCTAAGAGCCTTCCATATTTACACATTTCATAAGTTGAGTTTTGAAAGATCCGGGAAACAACCATTTTCAATCAAATATGTGAAAAATATAGTTCCAAATATTAGAATTTGTAGAATAAGAAATGAAGAGGTGGTTAGCATCTTCTCTATGTTGATTACAGATTTTAAATTAAGAGATATGTTGTATTCCAAATGATTGAAGACAAATAGTAGAGAGAAATATATTGTGAGCAAGGAGATAGATGTGATTTAATATCAAAGGCTTAATCCATGGTTATTTGAAGTGTTTAATCTAACTATAATCATAGTTGGTGTTGCATAAAATATGATTGTAGTAATTGTTTTAGGTATGCATTAAATTGTGAGAAATCTCACAAATTAATAAATCATCTTTGTAAGTGAAAGGATAGTTTTTTATGGGATTCAAAATAGTATCTGGGAGATGATCTTGATGAGAATTTAAATTATATTTGATAGAGATATTATTATATTCCAGATTTTTATTAGGTGATATCATAGAGATTAAAGGCGTGCCGATCCAGTTTTCTAGCCAGAATGTCATGGAGGAATCTTTGGAGACCATCCATCTAGAGTTATTCATATTGTTGGCGAGGGAGTACTTGATGGAAGGTCATATGGAAGAATTAATAAATAATAACTTTCTAGTCTAACGTCTTTCAATAAATCACTTTTTGAAAATGTAGATAGATTCCAATGAATTGTGAAAAATATTTCTAGTAAGGCGAGCTTGAAGAGCATCACTAAAGGAATTTATGTTTTTTATTCCAATACCACAATTCATCATAGTATTGCAACATGTAGACCAAGGTATTATCACATGATTTCTTTATAGAATGCTTCATGTCCTGATGAAATTTTAATAGTTGTGTTTATTTTTTTATTAGACCAATAAGAAATTTGTAGACCATAATGGATTATACCATTTTGGAGACAATATTGGATTTAACTACAAAAGTCCTACCTACCATAGAGATAGATTTACCTTTCCAAGATGAATGTTGGTTTAAAACATTATTAGAAATATTCAAAAAGTGTAAAGACTTTGGTCCATCCTAAAATATGGGCACACCAAGGTAAGTTAAGGGAATAGAGCCCTCTTTTAGACCTAATTCACTGATAATGTTACATTTTATTTTGTGGGGAAAGTTCTTCCCAAGGAAAATTGAAGATTTTTTCTAACTTATAGTCTATCCAAAAACCTCCTCATAGTGATAGAGGATAGTCTTTATGTTAAGAATATTTCTTTTCTCACCTTGGATGAAAAGGATGATGTCATCATCATAAAAGAGGTGAGTTGGAGCATTTAAATTCATGGAGACATGAATAGGATTCAGCCTATTTTGAACCACCATATGATTAATATGATGACTAACATAGTCTTGTGCAATTGATAAGAGAATGGAAGATAGGGGATCATCTTTTTTGACCCCATTGGTTCATTTAAAGTATCATTTGGGAGAGTCGTTGTTCCAAATGGAGATAGTGTCTGAGTTGAAGAGAGTTATGATAGTAGTGACAAAAGGGGCACTAAATCCAAAAAAAATGAAGGGATTTTAACATAAAACCCCAATCCATGGTGTCAAAATATATTTGTAAGTCATGTTTAATAGAAATGTTACCTCCTCTATTATCTTTATTCATTTTTTTGATACACTCAGAGGAATGATATATACAATCTTGAATGGATCTACCCATTATAAATATAAATTGGTTTCTAGAGAGAATTTTATCAGTAATAGATGAGAGCCTATTAGCTATGATTTTGGTGATGATTTTATAAGAGTGTTGATAAGAGCAATGGGTCTAAAAAGGTACATCTCGGAGGCATTATCCACTTTTGGGATTAAGTTGAGGAACTATGCATTAATGGCATGATGAAGAACCCCATTTTTGGAAAATGATTTGACATGTTTAAAGACATCAATATGAACCACATCCCAATGATACTGGATAAAACTATTGTTAAAGCCATTAGGACCCAGGGAACTATCAGGATTTAGAATAAAAACAGTGTCTTTGATTTCATGATCTTGTAGAGGGTTAGGAAGGAAGGCAATGTCAAAATCGGTGATCACTATATGAATGAACTCAAGAAGGAGGTCTTTGTTGTTATCAGGGCCATTGAAGATGGTCCCATAATAGGAGACTATATGTTGAGCTATGTCATCTTACTTTTCAAGAATCTTATCCCCATCCATTAGAATGTTTAGAGGATTGTAGGCCTTCCAGGTTCTTTGGAGAGAGTTATAGAATTTTGTATTTCTGTCACCGTCAGTTAACCATTTAACTTTATAAGATTTTTTTCTCATATTTTCATTAAAAGTGAGAATTTAATAGAGTTTGATAATAATGTTTATTTCTTGTGTAGGATATTTTGGAAGGTCAGAATAAGTGTTTTCGATTTTCAGATCATTGTTTTATCTCTCAGGAATATTAATATCATTTTTAACATGATTGGATTTGGAGTTGAACCAAGATTTGAGAGTCTGAGGTGTTTTAGTTTGAGGTTTCATGAAAAGGAATCAATGATATGAGACATTGAGGACCAATAGTTCTGTATAAAACAATTTCACTCATCATCAGAGAGTCACACATTATTGAAACAAAAAGGTACATGAGGTTTCATGTCTTTGGAGGAAATGTTTACTAGGATAGGGTGATGATCAGAGTTCAGTCAGGGAAGAGTGATACTGGAGATAGTGTACCATTGGGATAAAGTAGGGACATTCGTAATGGATCTGTCCAATTTTGAAGCTACCACATTATTTTAATTTCTTCTATACCAGGTGTATTTTTCACAAGTGAGATTAAATTCAATATTATTTTTTTCCTCGATCGAGGATTTAAATTATTTAGTGGAGATAAAATCATGATATGGGAAAAAACATTCATTGGAGGTAAGAATATCATTAAAGTATCTCATAAGAAACCATGGGGAATTGGTGTTTGTGCCTAAATAAGGGAGTTCATTCCATATAATTATTATTTCTTGTTATATATTCTTAGCATAAAAAAGGAGCAGTGAATATGAGTACCATAAATAGTAAAGGTACAAGTGAGAATCTGATTGGAGATATTTAGAAAACTAAAATCTTATAAATAAGAATGTGTAAAGATCCAAAAAGAATCAGCAATGAGATTATTATTGATTTCAAAAGAATAATTATAATTTTGTTGGCATAAGTGAAAAATATTTAGATGAGAAATTAATTTTTTGTTCTTTAATAGCAAAAAGAATTGGGTGATGCATATTAAACATTATTTTCAAAACATTGACGGTGTCAAAGATGGCGATACCCTGAAAATTCCAAAAAAGGATCATCATTTAAACCTGAATTTGGAGTTAGAACTCCCTTTTTTATTTTTTCTAGATCCTTTATTTCTATTAGACCTTCTAACCTCTTGAGTATTAGTGGTCTTTTCCTATTCATTGTGAGAAATGGAATTACTCTTATTTGGAGATTCTTTTAATAATGATGTCGTAGATGATTCGGTGGAATCCTTTTAACATAGCCACAATTCATTGGTAGTTTGAGATTCCAAGTTTTGATACATTAGAGAGAAATTTTTACTTAATGAAGTAAAGGGATTAGAATTACCGGGAGTATTTTTATCCATTGTGGATAACATATAGAGAAAGTTAGATGGTTGACCTTGCTTCTGTTCCAGGGAGTTCATACTTTTCTGCATATTATTCAGATCTATAAAAGTATGTATACAATTATATAGAGTAGGTTCTAATTTAATGTTATCATGAGTAGTAAACTGAGTATTTAGGTTCTAAATCATAGGTTTGGAAACCCTATTATGAGAGATATATCCATGTTTTTTGTTTTTATTCAACTGTTAAATATGGTTGTCACAGGGAGTTAAAACCGAGTAACTATTCATAGCATAAACATTATTTTTTTGCAGCATTAAGGAGTGGGTCAGTGGTATTTAGACTGTAAGAATTCAATGAGATTGAAGCTCCAGAGAAAGCATTGGTGCATGAGTCAGTGGAACACTTAGAACAAAGAAATGAATTGATGCCATTTTGATCAAAGAGAATGCTTTCAGACTTCATAGATAATCCTCACTAGAAATAGGTAGAGGAGTAAGAGTACCTAAGAATGGTTGGTCAAATGTTGACTACTATTTGATAGAGTTTAGAAATTGAAATTACCTCAAATCCAATTGATTTTTTTAAACTTGAATATGCTTGGGTTCTAGAACCAAAGATGATTTATCATGTAAGACAAATTCTGAGTTCTGTTTCATCTTTAACCCAGCTTCTATAATGGGTATAAACTGCATATTGGAGCCAGCTGGGGTGTCATCCACTGCATGAAAAAAAGATTCTTTGGGGAAGACACCATAATTCTGGGAGGTAGTAAATGAATTGCAGTCATGCCTCATCAATTTATTAGGTGGAAATTTCCCTCTATTAAATATTTGATGTCTTGATACTTGGACAGGTGGATGGATATTAACATTTTCTTACATAGTGGATAACCTAATAATGTCTAAGACTATATTATAAATTTCAATTAAATGTTCTTGATCATTAATAGATTTTTCATGTTCTTTAACATCATCTTTCCCAGTTAGTACCTGCACTATCACCTGTGTGTGTAAAATTGTGTGTTTTTATTACCGAAAAAAACCTTTTTGGGTGGTTCGGGTTTGTCTTTCATGTGGGATTTATCCTTTGTATTTCTCCTTATTTACTTCCAATCATTCTCAATAGGTTGGATTACTTGATCCCTAATGACCCTAAAATTGTAGATAGTGTGACCAAAAATTTTACAATGATCACAAATGGGGGTTCCCTCTCATATTCCACTCTGATTTATGTTTTTTTAACCATTATCATTGATGTTAATTGATTTGGGATGCTTTCAGTCAAGATTTATTTCTTCCATAACTCTAAAATGCTAAAATGTTTTTTCAATTCCCAGTAGGACCCCATGAGCTCCTACAATGACTTATGTATAAATACATTAATGGTTCATCTAACCACAACCAAGAAAATGGTATTGTGAGGTCTATCTATTGATGTTAACCCAGTGATCCCACAGATAGAGACACTCAATATCACACCCACACTGGGCCTTTCCAAACTATGGGTGTTACACAGAGTGACCAACCATCATCCAGGTCAAATAAAATGGGATACCATGCCATTTTTGCTCACTGTAGTTAATTCAAACACGAAAGGACCAGATCCATGACCAATCCCTAAGCACCAAAGGTGATAATGGTATATCCTATGCTACAGAATCTATGAATCATCGAACAAGGACATAACCATTCCCACCACTATAACACAGACACCCTAAGATAAGAGAAAACCATTTCAAACTTCAAAAACCCCTCCAAGATCCCTCTTGACACCACCTTGACTTGGAATAATGTAAATGGAGGGTTCTCGAGATTCATTCCCTCAAATTAGATACCTCTTAATCAATTACCTCCCTCAAGACCCATAAAAAGACATAAATAAACTAGTAATGGTTATGGATCGAACAATTTTCCAATAAGATTCCTCTCAAGGATCTCATTTTAACCCATGTGAAACCATTAACTAAAAATGACCAGTAAGAGAAAAATATACATTTCATAAACCATCATAAATTGACTAATTAGATAACCCATGGGAAAAACAAAACCAAAACTAAAATAATTTATTATATTGAAAATGCATATGTGTCTCACATTCCCAGGTACTCACAAGAATTCCCCCTACCTCCAAAAAACATGAACCATGGGGATGACTCACCCCCATAAAATATTCTTTTAACAATCCTGGATCTCTAAAATCTCTCCATGAACATCACATCATCCCCGATATACAACTCTAACATATAAATAATGTGGGTTTCATAATGATGAAGCCTGTAGAGTTGAGAAATGTGAAATATGTTATGAACCATGTATATCTAATATGGAAGAACAACCAAGACACTACCTCACCAATGCACTATAACACCTAAAAAGGTATGATGATCCAGGTAGAATGTTTACTCCATGATCTAAACCTCCATTTACCTTAATGAGGGGAAGACCTAAAAAAATTGGCTCTCTATCCTCAAACTCCCCGAGCCTCCACCTTTGAACATAATAGGACATATAATGGTCCATTTACACCTTCATCTAATATTTAGCAAGATAAATATTCTTTTGCATCCAATACAACACATAAATACCAAGTAATGCCAACATATCTAACATAGTCCAACAAAATGGAGAGTAACACTTTCATCCATTAAATTCTGAAAACTATGCTATGCTAATGGATGGATGATAAGCATTATTATAGGAAAAATCAACTAATAGTAATTTCATTACCCATATACCTATAATGACTAAAGAACATATCCATAACATTTCCTTTATCACTGGTATGGTTAATTCATTTTATTTTTCTCTTTAGGGGTGTGAAGAAATACTATGGTGAAACTAACATCCAAAATCATATGGCAATCATCTCCATATTCAAAAGGTTGACTGATGAGCCTAATAAAACATTGATAGTTCATAGAATCTCCTGAATCCATAAAAAATATTCCACATACTTCCTTTCTAGAGATCCGACAATAATGAACTCTATGTCTACTAAAAATGATCTATCATCATTGATCGGTCAATGATCCCCTTAATCGTAGTAGACCCACCATTGGACTGGGAAATCCTGGTAATGCAATCTGTCAAAATTTTCTCCCAATTCCACTTAGGTAAATATAAGGGATACAAATAACCTCTATGAATATGGTTCTCTACCTTCACCTTCTAAAAATACAAACACCTCACCAAAAACTCTGCTACAGACAATTTCAATCCATTCCACTAAAGATACCTCCTAAAGGCCTGATACATCCTAGTAAAACATAGATGTACCATAAAGGGTTACATATAATTAAATGGAGGACTCCATTACACATTATTGATAGAATTGATAGTCTCTATTAAAACATCAACTGACTTTGTCTGTCCCCTATGGACAACTCTAGAGACACACTATGTCCACCATAGACACACATCACATCTATATCTATGCATATCCTGAAAGAATTATATAATTTAACCATATTAGAGGAATCTATAGTCATATAATAAAGACAAAATATTCCACTAAATAATTCTTCATCGTGGTTCATTTTCAAAAAATCATCCATGCCAATCCATGAACCACTGAACACTAAACTGATACATCCATGTGACATTCTAATCAACACATTATCTATAACGTTTAATTTTACCATAATGGAGGACACCTAGAAATCATAATAGTGGAGAATCACCATCCACCTCTACTATCATAGATTAGGATCACAGATAAGTAATTTATAACTATGGATTTTTTTAAACATTAATACAATAAATTTCCTTCTAATGAGTGAATGTTTCTGTAAATTTAAGGAAAACACGAGTATAACCAACTCCTGATAATGGGTGTTATAGTTATTCTCATGGGGATGAATCTTCCTATATCCATAGGATATAACTAACCTTGTAGGAATTATAAATCATACAAAAATCAAATGATAGGTATTACAAAAGAACACATAAATCACCCATTCATTTGGGAACTAAGGAATTTCGGTGCTGATGATCCTCTCTATCAGGTAGTTGAAAATTTCCAATAATAGATCTATCAAGATGAAAGACCTACCCTTCCTAATAAAAGTTGTTACGTTGGTGGAAATATGAGACAAAGAAGATACAAAATTTTGATAATATCCCAAATCGAGTAATCTAGATCTAGTTTTTACCTTATTACATTATTATAAGATACATCAGATCACAGTACACATGATAGATAAATTTAAAAGTCTTGGTACACTTGATAAACACATTATTCCCATGAAACATTAGAAATATAAAAACATAACATAATAAAAATTCATTCAACATCGATATCCTTCATTATTCAATTCATTAAATCTTATGTAAAGGAAAAAAAGGATGATCTCATAGGCTTAGTAAGTGCTGCATAGAGTGGAATCTATCCTTACTAAATAAGTTTTGTTAAATATGGAAGAGTGGATAAAAAAATATGTAATTGAATCAGAAAAATTATTTTATTGGTTAACCATGGATATTATAAACATATAAATAACTTTAATAATTAAAAATAGATTCATAATAAAATATATTCATATTGATAAACATTTATTATCACAATCTCCCTACCAATATATCATGAATCACACCATCAAGGTCTCCCAACTAAGAGATCATTCTCAAGGAATGTTTAATGTGTAATATATATGGCCATATGATATCTTTGTTTTTTTCTATTTTTATAATGAGTCTCGTCGATGCATCAAGAGTTTCTATATAACTAGGCCCTGATTATCACATTCACTTCTTATGCATTCTTCATATATTGAATTATTAATAAAATCATTCTCAAAATTACTCATAAGAAAAAATTCTTCTTAATGAATAAAGAATATATAAAATAAAAGTTTCATAATCACATATCATCCATATGATGATTAAAAATGGAATCATTGGATAATATCCCTAGAAACATAAATGATTTTTCTCAATGAAAAGAATAATTTTAAGAGACCACTTGAACATTTTTTAGAAAAGAAGAAACATATTATTTTTAAAATTAATTAATTATAATATTATAATGTAATAAATATTAGGAAAAATCATTGCTAATATCCATATAATATTGAAAATAGATCTTAATATCAAGGAGTACTCATGATGGTAGGAAAATCTTTTTTTTCATGTATGTTTAAAAAATGATTCTATTCACAACATGGGTAAAAAACACATTTGAAAAAAGAAAATAATATTCATTTAAAATATTGTTATATAAACTAAAACGTTGTTATAAATGTATTTAATTAAAAATTTGATATTATTAAAAATATTCATGAATTTGTTTAAATAAAAATATGGATATTGAAGAAAAATTTTTGAAGGAAAACATCAAAACAATATTTTTAAGAGTAAGTCCCTTAAATGTAACTTAATTATATATTTGTGATCCAACAGGGGTAAAATGGAAAATAAACATGAAAACAAAAAACATAACTAGTGGAGAATAAAATATATGTTTTTAAGTGATTGGTATCATATAAAGTTTCTATAAGAAACTTGAATGTAAACATTCTAAAAATAATATGAAATTATAATACCTCTTATTTTACATTAATCATAAGTGATTTTAACCACCAGTTTAAAATATTTATATTTATTATACATCTATTAAATAATAATATTCATTCTTATAATATCATATATATTCCAATTATAATATAATTACAACCATTTATTGACACTTCATTGTTAAAATTGTAGTTTCTTGGTGTTAACTGCTTCATTTTTTATTTAAGTTTTTGTTCAGTAGTTTAGGTACATGCATATTTATCATGATTAAATGGTATATAGAAATTCAATAATGATTTAAATATCATATAAATTAATTATATAATTTTTTATGATTATCTAATAAATTTTTTCTTAAAAATGGTTCGCATTGCTTTATAGAGGTGGTAGTTAACATGTACGAATGGGTGACATTATCGTTTTTAATAGGTATAAGTATAAGAAGATAATTTATTTAATTTATTTAATTAATTATAGTTATGATACAAATAATTTATATAATCATTATATCCAACATAATTACCATCCAAGAATGATGGTGATAATGAACAAAATATATCGCTTGGTGGGGTGGAAGTCCCCACATACACAAGAATGATGATTTCATTACCCATTTGATTGAAAAGGATATGAAAAAAGGATGAAAAATATACATGATAATATATCTGTATATGAGAGTTAATTATGTTATTATATCATTATGGATATTATAAAATTAAATGCATTATAATATGAATTAAAATGATAATATATGATTAAGAGTTATACCTCTTCCCCTTACAAACTCCTTAGGTTTATACCGAGAGCCTTCTTTAGTGGGTATTATTATCAAATCAGGATCTATTATGAATGGTTAGGGAGGTTAAGAAGGGATTCATTCATTTTATTGGCTGATATAAGAGGATCATGATGTGTGTATGAGAAAGGGGAGGCTGCATCCTTTTATAATTGAGAGGGAGGACACATGTGGATTTTTTTTAAAATATTAACTTTTATTAATGTATTATATAATTACAATGGATCCAAAGTGAGTCATATTTTAGGGTGAAAAGTTTAAGGGTTAAATTCAACCAACCAATTGGGACTAAAAATCTTTTTTCCCATCTTGTAGAATTATCCGTTCATTTTTAACATTTAATCATATTTTACTCTCTACTGGGGTGATAAATATTTACCACGGTTACAACTCATCATGATAAAACATTAATTTAACCATATTTAATCATATTATTTATTTAGATTTAAAATATGGAATACATTATTCAATATTATAATACTATAATTTTAACAAATACCTTTAATATAAGTTCACAAAATGCAATGAAAACCATTTTTAGAAAAAACACTAGATTTTAACAATAAAATTGTTTTACAAAAAAAAGTTTAGTTATGATTCGATGGAATTATTTTAAATTAAAGAAGAATTATTTTTATTTATAACCAACCTAAATTGAGATGTTCTTTATATATTCTCAATTAAATGAAATTTGGTAAATATAATATTTTTTTGAGAGAAAACATTACTCAAATTTTCAAAATGTTGAGAATATTTTCTAAGTTATAAATTATATTTTAATATGAATTATATTATTTTTAATTGTGAATTATATTACCCCAAAAACACTATAATGGTACTATAAAATAATTCTAGAATTTGTGGAAATGTATCACTAGTGACACTGTAGGGGGGCACTGTTGTAGGAACTTTAATAGCCCAATAAACGTCGCACTACTATTTACAAGTGGTATATTGGGCAAACATTATGGTCCTTCAAAGCCGCGTAATGGTATTTAATTACCATTGTGACTATGTGACATGTAATGAGTTTCATCTACCCAAAGAGAGGACCCTTATTTCAATAAAAATACAGCTTCAGCCCCAACTTAATTGTTTTTCCTAAGAAACTAAAAAATTCAATCACAACATCATTTTACATGTTAAATTTAATTTTCAAAATAATCTCATCTAATTAAATTTATAATAATTGATAAAATATGTTTAGATAAAATTCATGAATAATAATATATTAATTACCTTATATTTTCTTTAGGAAAAAAATCCTACATACTATAATTACATCTCTAGAATTACATTTATCCCTCCAAAACTTTACACCCTGGAAATTTTCATAATGTACCCTAAAGAATATATGTGGGTAGTTATTTATCACAAGATCTTAATGTTAAAAATTTATTTCTTTTATTTTATTATTGATATAAATTATCTTCACCAATTTAGTCATATAATTCTAGAACACATGTTATCTAGTGTCACAGTAAGATAATGAAGGTTAAATTTATATTTCCTTGAGTATGAGAGTGTGTGATGGGTATAATATATACTTTCTTATTATATATATATTTAACACATCATTAAATTTAGATAGTATAGGTTTAATTTCTAAATTGAATGGCACAAATCTAATTCATTACAAAATTTTAAAAGGCTCGATGTACATAGGACATATTACCCCTCTATTAAAAAGCTTACAACACCATTCCATAGAGATACCCTCAAGAAAATTTGACATCCCACAAGGAATTAATATTCCTTACTTTGGTTATTTGTATATCTATTTCATACAATATTTGAGTATCCTATATATGGCTTTGAATAGTTCTCACTTTCCTTATTATATCAAAAATATGTTCTGGGACCAAAAGATTCCATTCACCAACATCATCCCACCAAGTTAGTGTATGAATTCATTTCACATAAATTGTTTCAATTAATAAAATTTAAATTTTGAATGGAATCTATTGTTATATATAACTTCCTCCAAAAGTAAATACCAATCCATTGTACCATAAATATCAAGTGATAATGGAATCAACGTGTCTTTAAATTTATGAATATTCCTTATAGATTGTCAACATACCTGAGGATGATAATTAGATATTATGTGTAACTCTGTGTTGTTATTCATATGAATAATATTACAAATTTTTTATGTAAAATGTATTTCATGATCATATACAATGGAAATAGGTGAACCATAAAGTCACACAACTTCATTAATAAAGACCCATAAGAGACAGTCAAGAGGTAAATCTTTCCTTATGGGGAGGAACTGTGATGACTATATATGGAGAAAAAGATAACCCATATGAAATTATATTTTCATAGAGTCATTGTAAATACAATGAAAAATACCATTGTAATATTATCTCATTTCAATAAATTAATAGGTATTTATTTCATGAGTTATATAGGATTTGGTATCTAAACATTTACCAGCTCAAAACAAAATATGTTGATACATAATCTAAAATTTCCCACATTGTATAATCCCACAAAAAACTCAATCATATCCAAATATATTTTATTGGTACCATGGTTCATAGAGAAATTATAACTATGTTATTCATCTAATAATTCCCTATTCAGTCTTGGTATGGATGGAACACATTGTGTCCTTCTATATATTACTATAACATATTCACAGTTGAATTCTAACAACTTCCCATTATTTATGATTTTTATTTTCTTTTAAATATTATTATCATCAAGCCAGGAAATTATTATTTTCTCTAATAAGGATGGTTCCAATATCATTTGGACAATATGGGTTGTTTACCCATCCCAAATAATTACCATAACCATCATTACTACGTACCAAAATATAGAATGATTTTCAATCTTCAGTTTATTCAATACTCAATGATATTTTATGATCAACACATCAACCACTTTATTTTCCTTCTTAGGGTTTTAGTTAACTGAGAAAACAAAATTCTTTTGTGATTCTAATATTGACCATGGACTCATGTGGATCACTTCTTAGAAAATATATCTCTAACTTTTTTGATCTGTATATATTTCACATATTTGAATACAATGTTAATGAATCCCTATTTTCTATGAAAAAATATAGATTCCAACTCTAGATAATGAGTCAGATACTTTTCTTCATAAATATTTAACTTCCTTGATATATATATTAGGTAACTCTATCATTCTATGTGAGGAAACATCCATGTCCTATCATTGATTAATCTCTATATATCACAAATTCATCCTTTCTAAATAGTAAATTTAATATTAGTGGGTTGAACAATATTTTTTTTAATTAATAATATCATTCAAGATATTTTTCTGACCATATGAACATTTCCCATTTACATGTAATATTGGGTGTTGGTGCCAAAATATTGGACGAAAAGATATAAGAAAAAGAGGCCCCTCACCCTACCTCACGAAGCCCCGACACAGAACCCCCCAAGCAACGCGGCAGCCGTGAAGCACCGGAGGCAGTACTGCTCTTCGAATGCCCCTGACATTCGTGAACCCACCACGAAGCAAACGAGGTTATACCTGTAGATACCCAAGGCTTGACGTACATGGACATTACATTAAGTTAGTATAATACTTAATACAAAACAAAAAAAGACACATAAGGACCGTAATAGTTCAGTGTCTTTGGAATCTTGGAACGTAATCTTCTAATCGTGGTGAAAGATCTTCAACATCTCCCATAAAGATCTTCCACATTTTTTTCTTACCTAAAACCTTTCTTTATATACTGGGGAAAATAAAAAATAAAAAGGGTGTGCTCAAATGCTCAGTAAGGGTAATCGTGGATAAAATAAAACATACCATATACAATTGAACTTAAAAACATGAACATAATGTTTAAACATCAAAAGCTTGAGCAATGACATAAAACATGGAAGTACGTAAGGAATAGATCATAATGAAACATTAAGAATGATAAAATTTCATGGTAATAAATCATGTAATTGTGGAAACCATTAAGAACATGATATTATTTCCATAGTAACCAAGGCATTTCTTCCAAGACCATCTTTGTGGACAAAGTCTCTTTCTGAATCTAGTTCACTCCTCGTTCCAGTCCTGTATTAATGAACTGGTTTAACATGCCGTTCTAGCAATGTCTATCTCATGAGATATAAATATTTACCCAATGCATTGGAGGGATATATAGGTACCACCCATCTCATAATTAAATCATTCTTACTTGTGCCACAACATAAACTTAAAACATTCATCATAACCCAAAGATTAATAACGGTTTCATAAACATCATATCATCATCACATAATCCATATAAAATAAATGGATATTTCATCATAAGAAAATTGAAACGATGTAAATCATATAGACATTAAACTTGAAACATACACATTTGAAATAATGTCATCTTAGATGGAAAATTATTTTTATTAAACACTTGAAATGAATTCTTGATGAAAATATCCTTTCTTCTTCAAAATCATTTTCTTTTCACAAAATGTCATGCAATTTTAAAAGAAAATGATTTTTTAGAAAATAATAATTAAATATTTTGGAGAAAGCTTCCTGAAAATATTGCTTTATAAAACTGTAAAAATCCGTTCATGTTGTATAAGTTAAAAAAACATTCTTCTCGTACTTTTTCCGAAAAAGTCAAAAAAAAAGTACCTCATAACGTAAACAAAAGAAAGATTCCTTACATAACATGTAGTAAAAGTCAAAAATGGATAAAAAGGACATTAAACAGACATGTAAACATTTTTATAAAACTTGTAAATGGATGATAAATATAACCCCAATAAACACTTACGGATAAGCAATCTCGGATAAAAATGAGATTTGCAAAATTATCCCTTACCTTAGGTCCGATATGCTTCGTACGTTACCGATCCTCCTGTATAATGATTTAAATAATTTCATTGACTTATTATAGAATCATATTCACTGTTATGATATCATATATGTTTCACTTATGACTTTATATTACCCGTTCATTTGTAAATTCCATGTTAAAGCAGCGTTTTGGGTAAAATCATTTCATTTATCGTATGTGTTTCGACTTGTCGTTCATGATATTATTACTTATATCCTAATTTACATAATTCCAGAATGTAAAACATGATTTATATATAATATATATTCATCATATAAATATATATATTATAGATCGATAAAAGGAATGAAATGCACCGTTCATGGAGACGGTAGGTCATACATACGCATGAACGCTGTTTTCGTTTCCTTATTGAATTGAATGAAACTAAATAGATGACATAAATATATATATACATAAATCCAGTAGAATTATTATTTAATATATTTCATTATTATTCATTAAATATACTTTATGATCAATCATGTATGGTTATCATGGAGAATGAATCTCATCGCGTCGTGGAGACCGTGGTCTGTACGTACGCACGAGCGTTGATATCGTTACCATAATTATTGAATATAATTGGAGTAGATGGTATAATATATCAGAATCAGTATTATGTTATAATAAAAATATATAGTTATTATTTACACCATTATACCCATCCATGTAAGTTGTTGGTGGAAAAACAGATTTCACCACGGCGTGGAGACGGTATTCCGTACGTACACAAGCGTGGTGATTTCATTTTCCGTAGAATGGATAGATGGTGAAATAGGGTTGTTTCATACTTATAATAACATATCTGTATATGATTTATACTGATGTAATTTCTTCATAATGAAACAACTAAATAAGAAGAAGTGGAAGAATAAATAGAGTTGAATGAATCGGTAAGGACATTACCTCTTCTATGAAGCACCTCTTTGAGACCTCCTCTTAGGGCACTAATATTGGTCTTTGAAGAAGACCATAACCCCTATGATGTTTCTATGTAAGTGGATAAGAGAATTTGGTAGGGTTTGGCTGAGCTTTAAGGCTCAAAGTGGTGTGAGGAAGAGAGGGAGGAGGTTCCCTTTTATAAGGGAGGAGAGGGGCACCTTTGGAAATCTTAACAATATTAATTTATAATAAATCTAACCCCACTTAAAAACCTCCAAAAATGACTCATATTCGAATATTAGATGATATAGGGTTGTAATATCATCAACAAATAAAATTTAGACATGTTATAAATTTATTGTAAAGATTATCAACTTGATTTATCCTTACTTAATCAATTAAATTTTATCTGTGGTAATAACCTTCTAAATTTTAAATTATAACAAATAACTACCTATTTGTTGTGAATTTTCCATAATTAGATACTTTATAACATTTTAGTCCATATAAAATTAAATTTATAATTTGTAAATATTTTTGTGATTTTAAAACAATTTTATAATATGTTATTTTTATAAAATAACAATAGTGTCAATTTTGACACTATTCATTTATGAGAATTTAAATAAACTATATACAGAATATATGCTCAAAATAAAAGCATTAATATATTCATAAAAGGTCATATGTATCTATAAAATTATTTTAGCACATTAAATAGTTCATATAATATTTATTTTATTATTTTTAAATCTATTTATTTGGTTTATCTCCTAATAAAATAATTACTACAACATTTTTGTATAATTATTCAATATACTTATTTATTGCATAAAAATTAAAAATAAAATCCTATGATGAAGATAAATCTATTACCTTTCACAATAATTCTTTTACTCGAATTTATCATCTTAAAATAACAATATTTAAATTGTTATATTTATTAAATTATGAAGGTGACAACTTTGGCATCATTTAAAATAAAATAATATAAGTGTCATAATCACTTTTATAAGACTCCAAACAGTTATATATTAGGTAATTGGATTATTATGGTATATACATATACTACCAATTAGTTTTGGTCAGGTTTGTGGGCCTTTTAATGGGTATTATTATTTCAATAAAAACTATATTACTGATTTTTAATTAATAAGTAATTCTACATCATTAATGTATCACCATTAATGACAATTATTTAACCCCTAAAAATTATAAATAAATTATGATGATGTAGATAATTTTATTATATTTCTGGAGACTTTTCAGTTTCTAGGTTTTATGATGTTTATCACAAAAATTAAAATTATTATACTTGTAAGATTTAAGAGAGTGATATGTTGTCACTTTCTTTGGTTTTAATAATAAATAAATTATTTTCATAGTCAAAAGTCCATAAAATGAATCTAATATGACCCGTAGGTGATATGGATCTACTTTTATCCATCCAATATAATTTTTTCATGTGTTAGGGTAATTTTATAATATTATATTTACACTTAATTACCCAATTTACCTTAAACTATGGTAAATAAAATTTACCGTTGTTACTATTCAAAAAGCCCAAAAATAAAAAGTATTCTATTAATATAATTTGGACCCACTGATTCCCAATATCGATTCCATTTTTTCAAATTCAATACACAGAATTTTATGAAATTAAATTAAAATTAATCCCATTGTCGAAAGAAAATGTGTTTTTGTTTAAAACATTGCAAGAGATTGAATTTATTTAACCTACGAAATCAAGGTAAACTCAATGCTAATGAAATACATTGTATTAAATGGTAAAAATAAATTCTATTTATACTTTAAAACCATTCAATATTATAAATTAACCACATAAATTATTACGATGAAAAAAGTTGTTTTTAATTAAAATATAGCAAGTTTTTACTATTCATTAAAATATGAAAGTTATCAGAATAATATGAAAATTTTATCCAAGGTAATATTTTGTATCCTTATTCCAAAGAATAATTTTATTTTCAAAAATTTAACTTATAAACATGTAAAAAACGAGATTTAAAGTCGGTGGGCCATCAAATGGTGGCAAAACAGTATTTTTTGAAAAATACTTATTTTACCTAAAAAATTTATTTTGTTCTTATACAATGTTCTAGAAAATGTGTAAGATGAATAATCATGTTATAAATTTAAAAATTTATTTAATACTATTCATAATGGCTAGTTCATAATAATATTATAATAACATATCGTTGTTTAGTAAAACCCGGTATTGCGTACAACACACGCTATCGAAGAAGGTCGTGATTGTGTGTAATGCAAGCCAAGTCAGGGTTGCGTATAGTGCAAGACTCCTTTGTTGTTTAGTTATAATAGTGTCCAACCATTTTTCAATTTATACATTGAATATATATATATACACTCAATGTTGCGTAGAATAACTTCTATCAAATGAACTTGAAATTGTGTATAACATGATCCAAGAATTGTGTTGCGTATACTGCAAGCTAATATGGTGTTGTGTATACAAAAATATAATCATGGTTTAGCATACAACAAAATATTAGAAAGAAATTAAAATTAATATATCTTATAAAATATCGGGTTGTTACATTCTACCCCCCTTAAAATGAATTTCACCCTCGAAATTCGTCGGGGTTATAAATCATTTACTATTCATAGAAACCCACATTGTAAAAAGGAATACCAAAACATGGATTTAAAAACTAAATTATGAAATGTAACGGTTACCCAAATTAACTCATCACTGGGTTTCCACGTAGTAGAATATAGGTGAAAATATAGATATGAACGAAAAATCTAACCATCAAGTTCTGATGGAGAGTGGTAGAGAACATGGCTATGAAAAAGCCATCAATCACAAAGCCATAGATTTATGATTATCTAAGGTACCATATGATTCATCAGATATAAGGGCACTAGGACAACATTTTTGGTTTTCAAGATCATTTCCCTAAAGTTGATGAAATTTGAAATAGAAGAAATACTTTCGTGATTTTGGTATAGTCTCACCGTTGTTCGTTCTATGGACAATTTATACATCATCTCTTAAAGAAATGGAGTTGAATTTGTCAATCATTAAGTGTTAGCAGCTCATGTGATAGAATGAGGGGTCATTCCATCTGTCTCAAACAAAAGGTTATAAAAGTTATCAAAAATACATAAGTCCATCTATAGTGAGATTAATCATATATGGTTCCTAAAATAGGATTATACATCATATATCATACTGCTTAATATAATAAAACTAGTTTCTACTAAATAGTGACTTCCTGTAGGCCAGTGGTAGGCGATAAAGGCCAGTCGCACTTCGGTTATGGGTTCGATTCCCACTGCCTTATCCGACACGATGGAATGTCACCCGTCCTGCAGGTTGTCCTTTTTCTAAAACTACATTACTATAACATCCCATCAATAATATCAAAAAAAGTTATATCCTTAAACAATAATAACTTATGTCCAACATAATCTATTCCAATCTTTAGGCTTATCTAAAATACTTCTGTCTAAGCTCATAGTTTAAAGAAAATGATTACTTGAAATTTCATCAACCAAGCATGTGAATACCATCATATATCCCCCATATATCTTGTTGGTCGCATTCCAATCATGTGAATACCTTAATCATTTATTCTCTTGAAAAATGAATACCCATTAAACCTTAGTGAAAACATGAATTCTTTCAAAAGTTATATCTTTCCACATACCAAAATCCGAAAATTCTATATACTCAAACCATGATATAACCTTCTCCTTATATCAGTCATGAGCTCATGAATACTATCAAACATTTAATTTTCTCCTTATCCCTTCATTATGCTCATTTCATCTACATTCCAAAAATATATGAATAACCTTTCATGGATACTGGTACCATTAATCATACACTTTCAAAACTCAAGGAAAGACGACAGTGTAACAATCCTTAGATGTCTCTTTATTCCATAGTACCATAAGATTACTTATACAATATTACACTTGATAAACATGTAATCATTCCACTACCTTCTTAAACCATTGACCGAGATTCAACAATTCTTTCACCTCACATATCATTTGTAGTCTCTTTATCATCATCAACATAAATACTACCCATATGGCCGTAGTGATTCTCTTCATGAGACTTTCCCTTAGGGCATTGGTTTGCATAATGCCCGTACATTCCACATTTAAAACATTTAACCATTTTTGATGTCATAGTAATACCATTATCCTCATCCATGGTGTTAGCTGAACCTTTTCCTTTGCACTTACTGGCGTTGTGTCCTCCTTTTCCAAACCCAAAGCATCTTCCAGTTCCCTTGAAACAGTCTCCCCTATGCCTCTTCCCACATGATTTTCATGTGGGAAATTGAACTTTCTTTCCTCTATGATCATCATGAAACTCCATATTTCTCTTATTATCTGAGTGAGGAAACTTACCAAAGTTGAGATTATTGATCATATTATGAGATTTCGGATTAGGCAAAATAGTGATGTTTGGACTTCCAAATCCCGTTTCATTTGGTTTCTAATGAAGAATATCATTCCATTGTCCGTCAAATCATCCATTATCATGAATCTTCATGTTTCCAGCCATTTTCTAAAACCCATAAAGAATAGTGTGAGAGGAAAAAATCATGCTTGGGAAAACAAAATTGTAAAGGGGGAGCACCCTCAATATATAACATCATATTTAAATTCTATTATCGTTACCGTAGTTCTAGGACTATATCCTATACGTATACTTATCCTTAGGGACATCCCTAGACCTACCTTAGAAATATCTCTAGGGATCCCACTAACATTTTCGCATCCTAGATTCCAAAGGTTAACCAAACCTTTCCTCTGATATCAACTGTAGAGACCCAAGTCTTGACGTACATGGACATTACATTACTTTAGCAGAATACTTAATACATAACAAAAATAGACACACAAGTACCATAATAGTTTTGTGTCTTTGGAAACATGGAACGTAGTCTTCTAATCGTGGTGAAAGATCTTCAACATCTCCCATAAAGAACTTCCCCCTTTTTTTCTTTCCTAAAACCTTTCTTTATATCCTGGGGAAAAGAATACATAAAAAGGGTGAGCTCAAATTCTCAGTAAGGGTAAGCATGGATAAAATAAAACATACCATATACATTTGAACTTAAAAACATGAACATATTATTTAAACATCAAAAGCTTGAGCAATGACATAAAACATGGAAGTACGCAAGGCATAGATCATAAAAAAACATTAATAATGATAAAATAGCATGGGAATAAAACATGTAATTGTGGAAACCATTAAGCACATGATATGATTTCCATAGTAATCAAGGAATTGCTGCCAAGACCATCTTAGTGGACAATGTCCCTTTCTAAATCAAGTTCACTCCTCGTTCCAGTCCTGTATTACTGAACCGGTTTAACTTGTCATTCCATCCATGTATATCTTATGAGATATAAATCTTTACCCAATGCATTGGAGGGAGATATAGTTCCCACCCATCTCATAATGAAATCATTCTTACTTGTGCCACACCATAAACTTAAAACATTCATCATAACCCAAAGAATAAAATGGGTTTCATAAACATAATATCATCATCACATAATCCATATAAAATAAATGGATATTTCATCATAAGAAAAATGAAACCATGTAAATCATAGAGACATTAAACATGAAACATACACATTTGAAATAATGTCATCTTAGATGGAGAGTGATTTTTATTAAACACTTGAAATGAAATCTTGAGGAAAATATCCTTTCTTCTTCAAAATCATTTTCTTTTCTCAAAATGTCATGCAATTTTAAAATAAAAGGATTTTGTTGAAAATAATAATGAAATATTTTGGAGGATGCTTCATGAAAATAACTCTTTATAAAACTATAAAAATCCATTCGTGCCGTATAAGTTAAAAAAACATTCTTCTCATACTATTACTGGAAAAGTAAAAAAAAAGTACCTCGTAACGTAAACAAAAGAAAAATTCCTTACATACCATGTAGTAAAAGTCAAAAATGGTTAAAAGGAATTTAAACATACAAGAAAACATTTTTATAAAACTTGGACATGAATGATAAATATAACCCCAGTAAATACTTATGGATAAACAATCTCGGATAAAAATGAGATTGGAAAAATTTTCCCTTACCTTAGGACCGATATGCTTCGTATGTATCCGAACCTCCTGTATAATGATTTAAATAATGTCATTGACATATTACAGAATCATATTCATTTTTATGATATCATATATGTTTCACTTATGACTTTATATTACCCGTTATTTTGTAAATTTCATGTTAAAGCATCGTTTTGGGTAAAATCATTTCATTTATTGTATGTGTTTCGACTTGTCGTTCATGATATTATTACTTATATACTGATTTACATAATTCCAGAATGTAAAACGTGATTTATATATAATATATATTCATCACATACATATATATATTATATATCGCTAAAAGGAATGAAATACACCGTTCATGGAGACGGTGGGTCGTACGTACGCATGAACGCTGTTTTCGTTTCCTTATTAAATTGAATGAAACTAAATAGATGACATAAATATATATATATACATAAATAAAGTAGAATTATTATTTAATATATTTCATTATTATTCATTAAATAAACTTTATGATCATTCATGTATGGTTAACATGGAGAATGAATCTCATCGCGTCGTGGACACGGTAGTCCGTACGTACGCACGAGCGATGAAATCGTTCCCATAATTATTGAATAGAATTGGAGTGGATGGTATAATATATCAGAATCAGTATGATGTTATAATAACCATATATAGTTATTTATTACACCATTATACCCATCCATGTGAGGTGTTGGTGGAAAAATAGATTTCACCACAGCGTGGAGACGGTATTCCGTACGTACGCACGCGTGGTGATTTCGTTTTCTATAGGATGGATAGATGGTGACATAGGGTTGTTTCATAAAAATAATAACATATAATTATATGAGTTATACTGATGTTATTAGTTAATAATGAAACAACTAATGAAGAATAAGTGGAAGAAGAAATAGAGTTGAAAGAATTGGTAATGGACATTACCCCTTTTTTTAAGCGCCTCTTTGAGGCCTCCTCTTAGGGCACTAAAATTGGTCTTTGAAGAAGACCAGAACCCCTAGGATATTTCAATGGAAGTGGAGAAGAGAATTTGGCAAGGTTTTTCCGAGCTTGAAGGCTCAATGTGGTGTGAGGAAGAGAGGGAGGAGGTGCCCTTTTATAAGGGAGGAGAGGGGCACCTTTGGAAATCATAAAAATATTAATTTATAATAACTCTAACCCCACTTAAAAACCTCCAAAAATGACTCATATTGGAATATTATATGGGATATGGTTGTAATCTCATCAACCAATAATATTTAGACATGTTAGGAATTTATTTTAAACATTATCAACTTGATTTATCCTTACTTAATCAATTTAATTTTATTTGTGGTAATAACATTCTAAATTTTAAATTATAACAAATAATTACTTATTTGTTGTGAATTGTCCATAATTGGATACTTTACAATATTTGAGACCATATGAATTTAAATTTATAATTTTTAAATATTTTTGTGATTTTTAAACAATTTTATAATATGTTATTTTTATAAAATAACAATAGTGTCAATTTTGACACTATTAATTTATTTGAATTTAAATAAAATATATACAGAAGATATGTTCAAAATATAAGCTTTAATAGATTCATAAAAGTTCATATGTTTCTAGAAAATTATTTTTTCACATTAAATAGTTCATATAATAATTATGTTATTATTTTTAAAACCATTTATTTGGTTTATCTCCTAAAAAAATAATTACTACAACATTTTTTTATAATTATTTAATATACTTATTTGTTGCATAAAAATTTCAAATAAAATCCTAGGATGAATATAAATATATTAAATTTCACCATAATACTTTTACTAGAATTTATCATCTTAAATTCACAATATTTAAATTGTTATATTTATTAAATTATGAAGGTGACAACTTTGACATCATTTAAAATAAAATAATATAAGTGTTATAATCACTTTTATAAGACTCCAAACGGTTATATATTATTTCATTGGATTATTATGGTATATATATATACTACCAATAATTTTTGGTCAGGTTTGTGGGCCTTTTAATGGGTATCATTATTTCAATAAAAACTATATTACTGATTTTTTACTTAATAAATAATGTCTTCATCATTAATGTATCACCATTAATGACAATTATTTAATCCCTAAAAATTCTAAATAAATTATCATGATGTACATTATTTTATTATCTTAATGTAGACTATTCATTTTCTAAGTTTTATGATGTTTATCACTAAATTAAAATTATTATACTTGTAAGATTTATGAGAGTGACATGTTGTCACTTTCTTTGGTTTTAATAATAATTAAATTATTTTCATAGACAAAAGTCCATAAAATGAATCTAATCCGACCCTTAGGTGATATGGGACTAATTGAATCCATACAATAGAATTTTGGCATGTTTTAGGGTAATTTTATAATATTATATTTACCCTTAATTACCCGATTTACCTTTAACTATGGTAAATAAAATTTACCGTTGTTACTATTCATAAAGCCCAAAAATAAAAAAAATGTCTATTACTATAATTTGGACCCACTGATTCCAAATATGGATTCCATTTTTTTAAATTCAACACACAAAAGTTGCAGAAATTAAATTAAAATTAATCCCATTGTCGAAAGAAAATGTGTTTTTGTTTAAAACGTTGCAAAAGATTGAATTTATTTAACCTACGAATTCAAGGTAAAATCAATTCTAATGAAATACATTGTATTAAATGGTAAAAATACATTCTATTTATACTTTAAAACCATTCAATATTATAATTTAACCAGAAAATTTATTACGATGAATTTTTTTAATTAAAATATAGCGTGTTTTTACTATTCATTAAAATATGAATGTTATTAGAATAATATGAAAATTTTATCCAAGGTAAAATTTTATATCCTTATTCCAAAGAATAATTTTATTTTGAAAATTTTAAATTATAAACATGTCAAAAACTATATTTAATGTGGGTGTGCCATCAAAAGGAGGCAAAACTGCATTTTTTAAAAAATACTTATTTTACCTGAAAAATTTATTTTGTTCTTATACCATGTTCTAGAAAATGTGTAAGATGAATAATAATGTTATAAATTTCAAAATTTACTTAATAATATTCATAACGGCTAGTTCATAATAATATTATAATAACATATTGTTGTTTAGTAAAACCTGGTATTGCGTATAACACACGCTATCGAAGAAGGTCATGATTGCGTGTAAGGCAAGCCAAGTTAGGGTTGCGTATAGTGAAAGACTCCTTTTTTGTTTCGTTATAATAGAATCCAACCATTTTTTATTTATACATTGAATATATATATATATATATATACACTCAATGATGCATAGAATAACTTCTATCAAATGAACTTGAAACTACGTATAACACGATCCAAGAATTGTTTTGCGTATACTGCAAGCTAATACGGTGGTGCGTATAGAACAAGATAATCTTGGTGTAGCATGAAACATAATATATGAAAGAAATTAAAAGAAATATATCTTATAAAATCTCAGGTTGTTACAATACCCCTCTGCGAACCCGGTTGAGGTTCGCGACTCACCGCGAAGTAACTGAAGCCCCCTTTGCACTGAGTGAGCCCTGCATCGCAGGTCCTCCTGAATATAAATACCCAGCTCCCTCTGAGCCCTCAGGATGGACAATCTGACCTTTCAAATTCCCAACTCTCGAATCGTGAATCACCCATTGCTCTACGAATAATGGGCTACGCAAGCTATTTTTGCTTTCTGAGGAGCCTCCGACTTGTCTCATTTTGAGCCCCTCTTCCGATAGGGATTCGCTTCGCAAATCCTAAGGGAATTTGTGAAGGAAGGGGATCCCCAAGGGGACCCGGGAAGTCACGGAGTGTTTATGATTCACGAAACACCCACCATGTACATGTGATCCACATGCCACGCCAGGGTCACTGTACTTCGTGAAGCATACTACCTCACGACACCTTGCTTCGTGAGCCACCCTTTCATCGCAAGGTAGTGCTACGAGAACACCCTTCCACATTGTGAATCCTCTTCCATAAGCACCTCTGCCCCATGCTAAGGCTAAGTCACCCCACATCGTGATGTACACTCCTTCGTATGTGCTTTCTGTCCTGTCGAGCAATAGACCCCAACAAGGCCCTTGCCTATGGACCCCTCTCCTTTGCAAATCCTTTTCCCTTGCAACCCTCCAGGTTTGCATGATGTGACCACAAAGTCCCCTGGACAATACCGCCTGTGGCATTGCTTCGCCTAATGATTCTTCACATTGGCACTCTAATGGCTATTGCTACATCACATAGCCACGCTAACATGGACCCCTCGATGGTTCGCTCTGCAACCCCCCTTCCGCACGGCCTTGCCTGCAACCTCCCTTTACCAAGATGCAGAGGGTACCGGTTATGTAAGTCCTAGGGGTTTGGAGTGATCCCACCTCATCCGAGATGCAGGACGTAAAACTACTAAGCACCTCGTCCTCAACACATGACATTAAACTATGACCTCTCCCCCATGCATCCTGCGCGTGAGTCCCCACCACGGACATTCTCCACTCCCACTGGTCTCTACGGGGATGGGATCACCCCTCACTGGGGATGATATCCTCCTTATGGGAATGATATTTGTCCACAGGGAAGGGAATCCACCTTTTCATAAGCCCCATATCCTTTCTTGCGGGAGGTATCACCCATGCTTTCCCATACTTCCTCGGTGTAAGGACCAAGAGGTGAGAGGGCTACAAGGTCATAAATCCCCTTTCCCTCTCCTGTTGGGATTTGTTGCCATCAGGCCTCCATCCTGGAGTAAGACCCAATCTTTCTCTCCCTGGGCCTCTCCATGTGTAATCCCCACTTCGCTTTCCATGGACTAACCTTTCGCGGCGTGATTGTCAGGTCTCTGCTGCCTCTTGTTTCTCACACCGAGTATGACTCATGTGGGATTATTATAAGCACTGACCCTAACATTCACCACTCGTACTACATGTTATTTGATCCTTTCTAAGGCACAGTACGTAGGAATCCTTAAGAGGTGCAAGCCCACCATCTCGGTCGTTCCGACCTTCTTCACGTCGGTTCACCCACGTCCCGCATGACGTTTAATTGTATCCACAAACCTGAACTATGTGGTATTTGATCCATGTCAAGGAATGGTACGTAAGAAGCCTTAGGAGGTTCAAGCCCAACCCCCATCGGACCAAGTTCCATTTTCACATCGGTTCTCTGACACTCCCACAATCCCGAACTATGAGGACTTTGATCCATGTCAAGGCATGGTACGTAGGAAGCCACCACGAGGTTCAAGCCCAGCATCAGTAGACCAAGGTCAATCTTCACGTCGGTTCGCAGCATCCCCACACCATCATGAACTATGAATTCTTAGATCATTGCTAAGGAAGGTTACGTAGGAAGCCTTATGAGGTTCAATTCCAAAAAACTATTGGCCCTGACCGTCTCCGTGTCGGTGTTCCAAGCCCCTTTCATGAACTATGACGTCTTTGATCCATGTTAAGGCATGGTACATAGGAAGCCACCCTGAGGTTCAAGCCCATCCACCATCAGACCGAGGTCCATCTCTACGTCAGTTCGCCAACACCCACCATCCATCTAGATCTAGGTCCTCATTCACATCGGTTCTCTGACACCCCCTGTCCTGTATGAATCTAAACTACATCTCAACCCATCGGAAAGTCGTTGTGACCTTGACATCCAGTTTTTATGATACCCTTTCATGTCAGTTCAATGTCCCCAATCCCTAACTAAACTATGTGGACTTTGATCCATGAGAAGGCATGGTACGTAGGAAGCCTTACGAGGTTCAATCCCAACTCCCATCGGACCATGGTCCATCTCCACGTCAGTTTTCCGACACCCACCACTCATCTTAATTCTTACCCGGGCCGGCACATCCTAGGTTAGATCATGCCACCCCATTCCACTCCACAGTATTCGGGAAGCCACACATGGGTTGGCTCTGATATCGGTGTTCCCTCATTAGGGGTTCTTCAATTTGATCCACTCTTGCTAGTGTTTTGATCAGTTTGATTCATCTCTGTTGGACGTTAATATTGTGGCATACCCCATGTTAGACACATGAAGCTGAGGAAAACCTCAGATACATGCCTATGGAATATAATTCCCCATGATCGATGTGGGATTTCTTGGCCTTCTGCACCCTAAAAAATCCCTATAATAAAGGAAAAAAGACAGACACACCAATTCCTCAGTGTTCAGACACGTTAATGATGCCTCGACGTGAATTCTCCCCCTCCTGAAGTTTGCAGCTCTAACTGGACCCTTTGGAATGTCCTGACAGCAGTATTGTAATTAATCGGCATCCATGGAAACATGGAACTGGGAAGAGTTTCATGAACAATGTATAAAATCTATGAGGGATACCCAAACTAAGTGACGAGTTCGGAGGAGGAATCCACGGAAGGAAGAACCGACATCCCATCATCCCGCTTTCGACCAAGGAGTAGACATCCCTGAATAAGGAGCGAATGCCACCTACCTTTGGAAAGTGGGAATTTGGGGTAACAAAAAAAATGTCGCACCTATCGCGCCCAAGTAGACGGATGCACTCACCCTGGCGAAAGCATTAGAAACAAAAATGGTGAACCCGACCTGAATATCTTCTCTTCAACATGGAGATTAGTAATGCTCAGGGAATCTATAGATTGATGTGTCACTGGATCCAGCTATCCGGCACCAGGTCCCTCCATGCTAATAGTGGGCCTCACCTGAAACTCACCAGATGTTGGGGCAGTAGAACATGGGGCATTCCATCCTGCAACATTGTTGGCGTGGATCCCTCAAACCGACTATGGAAGATGGAATGGCACTAGGTCACTAGTTGTCGTTTACTTTTCCTATCAGTACTGATGAGTTAATCTCCCTGCTTCTTATGAATCTGGTTGCTGCTACAGGGACACGATCACCGCCCACCCGCCTACGTGGGGGTAGGGGAAATACTAGCATAGTCGCTCCGCATGGCTCCACTACTTCCACAATGGCATCTGTGTCTACAACTATGGGGAGTCCACGTCCTCTCTCCACTTAGAAAGTCATCCAACGAATGGTGATCAACGACCTCATATGGTGTTACGAGGAAGAGGGCATAATCCCAACTCGGTATATGGCCCACCTGGACATAGAGGCATCCAGGCCCCGCCGTCAACGCCCCCCTCGAGGGCTGCGCAGGGAGCCCCTGCTCCCCACCCCAACATTTAATCGTTTCGGGAGCCTGTCCCTGGAATTCCTTGAAGACTCCCTACCCTATTCAGATGAGGTGGGTGACGTCTGGCACAGCCTAGTCAGAGTCTAAACTCTGGGACTCATAGCAAGGGCCCCCACCTGGCCGCATCAGCGCTGTCATCCGACCTTTCCAGAGGAAGAGGTAGGCTATGCTCCTTCACCACCCGCACCAGCTCACATGACCCGACGCCTACGTTGGGCCCAAGTTGAGGACGCCCACCAAGGGGCATCAACATCGACAGCTACTCTGGACCGAGACACCACCGACGTATATCATGAATCCCCTGCACACCGTGAGTACGGACACTCCTACACCTGATCGGGATCGAGAAATCAACCGCCTCATGAGTAGGCTGAGTTGACTCCCCGGGTCACAGGCTTTAGTGGTGATCGCTGCAAACCAACACGCTGCAATGCCACCATGTACGGAGGTCCTCCCCACACTACTGCTACAGAGATCGTGGGTCTTCCCCTCTTTGAAGCTCATTATGGAGGTATGCCTCATGCCACCCCAAATCTGAGCGAAGGCCTACCCCACGGCAATGACACTCAGCGTGGAATCCTCTCTCGTGCCCACCACACCGGGTATGGAGTCCCTCATCCTGCCCTCAACTATCGATATGAAGTAATAGCCCATATAGTCCCTCTTCAACGTGGGGATCCTCCCTATGTCCTCTTTGCAACTAGCAAAGGTCCTCCATGACCTAGTAACCAGAGGAGTGAAGGAAAACCTCACTCCAACTGCAACAAGCATGGAGGTCCATCCTGTGCAACCTCCACTCCCAGTGGAGGTTTCTCCCACTCACGTGCTATTCATGGAGGTCCTCCCCATGTTCCCTTCAACATTTCCCCGGTTCTCCTCAAACCCTAGCCTTTGTAGACGGAAGCTCCCTCCACCCTAGAACAATTGCGGCAGAAAGATCCCATGACATGAATCATCCCTGCCCTGATGAACCACCCAGGGGTAGAAAGGCGGGTCGTCACTGCCACAAGATGAATCCTGGGAAGGTCAACATGGAAATCAAGCTGGTTTGTTTGTCAGATTCCGAGGCAGAATATGACTCGGCAGTAGAACCTTGCCCTCGGTCCTCTGTGTCAAGGACCGGGGCAGGAACAAGGCGTGTTAGCCTCATCCTTCTGGAATGTGAATTCCACCGGATTCCCTCATATCTTCAAAGGTACATCCAGGAGGAGGAAATTTTTGGAGTCCCACAGGTTCCGACCGTGCAGTCGCCACCGCCGTCACCAGAAGTGCCCTCTACCTTGACCAAAGATCACAGAGAGCTATTTTGGGGACCGAAGACGGTTGAGAAACAATGTGACCTATCACTGGTAACTGTGATTCCCACATGAGAAGTTGGGGCTGATAGCCCGTCATATCGTGATGTTGTGGTCAGATCACTACAATCTTCGGAGGATGGCCCAAAATTCAGCTGCCAGTCAGCTCGTTCACCGTATTCTCCACCGCCTAGTTTGTTGTCCCAGCAGTCTGCCTCATTACGGCTACCGGTTCCTTAGACACCTCTGGTCAATGAGTGGGGTAATACGGGGCCAGACCCTGAATTCGAGCCCAGGAGTTTATGGAACATCCTTGCAGCGGATCACTTCCCAGAGAAGTTCTGGTCGGTGGCCGCATTGAAATTCCATGCGCTAGATTCCCTCACCACAGAAGAAATTGAGTGCTACTGTAAAACCCTATGGGTGACGCACTTCCGACTCCATTATCATCAGGTAGTGTATCTCAAGATCCAAGTGCACTTTGAGGAAATCTGCGAGCAATGACGTCTGGTCAATTTGGCTGCACTCCCCATGGCCCAGCGCCCTGAGTCACCTGGTCACCAGAGGACCCTCCAGCGGACATGCGTTCAGAGTTTCAAAGTACTCTGCAAAGTCATCAGGGTGGCTACCCCCCACGTGCAAGTCTATGGCAGGGGGCAGTATGTTGCCCTTCTCTTCGACCCCATCTGACTGCAGCTCGAATCGCTATGCGATATTAAGGACATGCCTCCGGGGAGGGTCACGATTCACATGGCCGACAACGTGGCCAAAGAGGACGACCTTGAATTTATCGATGGAGAATTACCCCCTGGGGGCGTGCCTCCACTATTTGACCCACCGGGGTGGATTACTCGTTAGCAGATGAACCTCCTAGGAATCCCTACGCCCACCGAGACATTGGTACTCAGTCGAAATGTTGGTAAGGGTAAAGAACATGTGGGATTTTTCAATCACTCTAACCTGTCCGCTTTGGTACAGAAGATGGGTGAAGAACCCGAGAAGGCTGTGTCACGCCAATAGCTCGCTGAGCAGAAGAGGCTGGTTGACGAACTCCTGGCCAAGCGTGCCATAGAGCGGCAACCCAACTATGGTGATCCTAATCTAGGGCAGTAGGGGCACGAACAATTTCCCCCCGGTGAGATGCCTCTTGGAATCCCTGATCATGCTACTCCCACAGATAGGGCAGAATATGAAACTCATAGTAAGAGGGCGCGATATGTCTCGCCAACTCCTCCCCAGCGATGCGGAAATCCGAGAGATCTGGGCCAGGTTCCCCCAACTAGCCTGCAGACCGCTCCACCAGTTGCTCCCCAAGCTGCTGGACCTGTCTATCATGTCGAAGAGCCCGACAATGCACTCATGGTTAGGGACCCCCATCAAGATAGAGACCCACACCTGGACGATCTAATGGCTATACTCATCGCCTGCTTTGAAACATTGGAAATGCAGCAGATCATAGTCCCACCAGATGGCAAGCCATATCCCGCGTGGTTGAATGATATTCCTGCACCCCTGAGTTTTGGGAATCTCACTTTCTCGCCCATTAACGGGAAAGGGGACCCACCGGAGCACCTTGCCCACTTTTCCTCCGGGTGTGGACCCATTTTGGGGACTCCAGCGCAGCAGGAAGCCGCCAATCTCCGATGTTTTGTGCAGACATTGGAGGGCCCTGCGTTCCTCTGGTACAACCATCTCCCTATTGGATCGGTGACCGGATGGGAGGACCTCTGCCGAAATTCCTATAGAAGTTCAACTCCACCACGTGAAAGACCAGTATCACATACCTCCTCAAGTGCAAACAATCACCTGATGAGAGAGTCACGGACTTCATAACCCGATGGAAGGGGCTCACATACTCCATCGACATGCCACTGAATCAGGTTAAATTACTGAAGATGTGCTTAGGGAATGTGAAAAATGAATTGGTTCCCTCCCTGATCACCCAAAATTACACTGGGGGTTTCTGAGACTTCTCAGATTAGGCCCATCACCTCGAAGAATCTCTGTAGTAGGCTAATCAGGTGCATCCGCTACTCCTTCTGATCCCGGCAAGGAGGGATGTCAGAGCTGAGCCCACCGCAGTGGCCCAAATAGAGGCGCCAAGGCAACTAGAACTGCTACCGAAAGCACCAGATCCACATCCTAATAGAGTCCCTCCACCTCAGGCACAGCCTCCTGCCTAGTAGTGACCGCCTCAGCATCGGCAGTTTCCCCCGTGCAACACGCCACCCCCGCCTAGGTGGGACAATCAGGATCCACCCCCTCAACAAGCCCCTCCGGACCCTCATCAGGGTCAGGCTCCCAGGGACCCTTTCCAGAAAGAAAGTACCAGAAATACCCATTCAACTAGAATCACATCCCTGGTTACTTCCATAGTTCCCTAGAACACGGGTTTTTGCACCTACCCAGGTTCAGAAGGCCGTCGGAGGCGAATCTCATCGATCGTACCAACTACATCCCCTATCATCGGATCCTAGGGAACACCCTCAAGAATTTATATGTGTTTAAATACTGGCTCCAAGACCAGGGCAATAACAACATAGACATGTTGGGCCCTGCCCCAACATAAGTGGCGAGTGTATTTGTAAGGTCAGAAATCGGTAGCGACGACAAAGGCGAGTGCCAGTAGGTTCCCAGCATCGGCTCCTGGAAGTTCGATGACTGGATGGCTCATAAAACCATTTCCCATTCCTGTGTTATTATTTAGGAATGCTTGAATCATCCAGAGCCTTCAAAATATTCGACCAGCACCTCTGCGTCATCATCTTAGCCGGCCTCTTCTCAGAAGAGCAAGCAGCTGCGGCGCAAGAAAAAGCAACATGCTCCACCACTATCATCGTCATCCCGCACTCGACTACATGCCTCCCAAGATGTGGATTCTTCCTAGAATATACCCAGTGGTGGATGACTCCTTAGGCGGTAGTCAGGGTTATGCATCAGTTAATACCGTCGAGCTCGTAAATCCCTATATGACTCCTGGCGATGGGGAATGCCATGCGAGCCTCCCCAATGTCCCTAGCCGATGATAATGTAGGTGGAACCGCAGCCACATGGGTCAAAAAGGCACGTCAACAGATTCTTTCATTCAGGTCGTGCACACTTCTGAAACTAGATAGTAGGCCCAACACAGAGCTCAGCACGCGCAACCTCCTCTTCTAGTGCCGGCAGGTCTACCTCCACTGACGTTTGGGCTACTAGATTAGGCAGTGCTTCCTCGTCCATACCATGGCCAGTCTTGCCCTGCTACAGGCCAATCTCATTTGTCTGGTCTTCATCTAGTATCTACTCTTCAGGCCTCAACTAGAGGGCCGCAGGATGTACCTAGTACGAGCCAGCCCCCGGTCCAGCCGGCACGGCCTGTCATGCCTCCAATCGCAGAGTGGCCTCCTGTATGCATAAGTTTGTACCTGGAAAATAAGAATGATGTTCTGAAGCACCTTGATGGCATCCCATCAATGATTTCCATCCTCAAGGCTATTCACCTATCATCATACATGCATGAGGGGTTTTCCGAGGCCCTAAGGAGCGCCCTTATGTTTGAGACGGATGTAGCAGCTTTAGAACTCGTCCACGCTGAGGAAGTTGAGAATGCCGAATGCCAGGCAGTTATCTCATTTTAGGGTGAGGACGAAGACCCTCCCATACAGGGGAACATTCATCCACTGTATGTCATAGGCCAGTTCAATGGTGTGGAAGTCCGCCGCTATCATGTTGACACAGGCTCGGGGATTAACCTAATCCCGAATCAGAAGTTGCAGAAGCTGGGGTTGTTTGAGGATGACCTATATTTCTTCAACCTCAGAATCCAGGGATGCGATAGGACCGAGTAGACCCCGGTCAAGAAGATCTGTTTGAAGACCTAGTTTTGTGGCCTAATTTCCAGTTCCTAATTCATGGTTGTCTCCCGGGACACCGCATACAACACATTGATGGGCATGCCATGGCTCCACCTGCATACAGAGGTATGTTCGTCATACCACCAATGCCTCAAGTACTCCCTTAATGGTTGAGTAGGCGTGCTCCGAAGAGATGTGTCTCCTTTTTCCTCAGGTTAATCCGGTTATCTGAACGCTGACTATTATAAGAGCATGGATAAGTATATTCTAGAGAGTAAGGTTGAACACGCCCCGATCAAAAGTGATCCTTGGGCAGGTCTGGATGACGCTTACATCTTCCCAATTAATCGGTTGGAGGCCACCACCCTGAACATGGGGCAATGATTTATAGTTTCTGGTACGAGGGGAAGACATATTTCCAAGTCCATGCGACAGAAGAAAATCATGTCGTACTCCTACGCAAACCAGGCTCAGGTGATCCCAGAACCTCCTACCCATGTACGGTATCGGGACATCAGGCTCATGGCGACGGCAGTACGTCATACATGTCTATTCCTCTAGGTTGGAATCAACCATCTCAAGCCAACACACCACTACTTCTTTGATGTCATCAAGAGTGGCCCCTTTTGCCGAAGACCATATGGGATCATATCCACCACCTTCATCACCATGGTCTCCGTAGAACCAGAGTCTCCTGATGCAACAACAACTGTCGCCCAAGCTGGTAGCAGCCTCCCATCTGGGTTTGGTAGCTCAGAGGTTGCTTCCCCCATAGAAAACCCCTCCATAAGTGGAGAGGAAGATATAGAGGATGCTCCTCCTGCCATTGAGGAAGGTGTCTCTACCACGGTCGATGAACTGATACAGGTGAACCTTGGTAGTGATGTAGAACCGACACCCGCATTGATCAGAGCCACCATGTCCATCGAGGAACAATAGTGGTACGTGAATTTCCTTAAGTAGAATTTATATGTGCATTACTGGAGTTATGGAGAGATGCCAGGGCTAGACCCCCAGGTAGTCGTCCACCACCTTGGTCTCCCGACAAACCATCGGGGTTCGAGAAGTCTCCCAGAAAGATGCACCCTTCTCCAGGTGCCATGGTCGGGGCCGAAGTTGACAGGTTTATCAAATCCAAAATCATCATGCAAGTTCGGTAACCCAAGTGGTTAGCCAACATCATGCCATACAGGAAGTATAATGGGAAGATCAGAGTCTGTATCGACTTCCGCGATCTCAACCACCACTGTCCGAAGGATGACTTTCCCCTACCAGTGAAAGAGTTGTTGATTGATGCCACGACCATATTCCAAGCCCTCTCTTCAATGGATATATATTCTGGGTACAACCAGATTCGGATGGCCCCCAATGACGAGGAGTCCACCGCTTTCAGGGCCCCCCAAGGTACTTTTTTTACCAGGTTATGCCCTTCGGCATGAAAAATGAGGGTGGAACCTATAAGCGGGCCATGCACCGCATATTCAATCCAATCCTTGGGATGTTGGTGGAATGCTATGTTGATGATTTGGTGGACCAATACCGTCAGCACCAGGACCATCTCAAGGACCTTGAGAAATTGTTCAGTTTCCTCCGTTCCCTCCACCTGATAATGAACCCGTTAAAGTGTGCCATCGGGGTCAACTCCAGGAAGTTTCTTGGCTTTGTTTTCAGATACCGAGGCATCGAGATCGACCTAGATAAGATCGGGGCCATCATCTAGCTGCCTCCCCTGAGCAATATTCGAGAGCTTCGAGGTCTCCAAGGCCACTTGGCCCACAAACGCTGATTCATTGCAAATATGGCTGGCAAGTGTAATCCCTTTTCTTGGCTCATGAAGAAAGGCTCCGCCTAGGAATGGGATGAAGAGTGTCATGCCGCCTTTGAGGAAATCAAGCAGTATTTGGTCCAGCATCTGGTCCTGATGCCACCCGTCAATGGAAATCCAATGGTCCTTCATGTGACCACTCTGGAATGGTATCTCGGCACCCTGCTCACCCAGAATAACAATGAGGGGACAGAGAACAGTCTCTACTACCTCAGCCACATGCTCCTCAATACGGAGACCAGATACTCCCCCATCGAAAAGAGGTGCCTTGCACTCGTATTTTCTGTACAAAAATTGCGGCATTACCTGCAGCACCACGAGGTATAGTTAGTCTCCCGGTTAGACCCAATTAAGTACATTCGTAAGAGCCCCATGTTGACTGGATGACTAGCATGGTGGTTGTTGATCCTCCAGTAGTTTGACATCTGGTTCGTGCCTCATAAGGCTATCAAGGGGCAGGCATTGGAAGAATTCCTAGCTGCACATACATCCCCCGAGGATCAATCCATGGACCTAGACTTTCTTGATGAGGCAATCCTCTCAGTCGATCATGTCATCTCATGTTGGAAAATTCACTTCGACAGTGCCTCCCAGAGCCCCACTGGTAGGAGGCTCAATGATCCTAAGCTCAACAGAGTGGGTCTGGGTATTGTCTTCATCACCCCGACGCATGTCGTTCTGTCATACTCATTTCTTTTGTCAGAAGGCTAAACCAACAACAAAGCAGTGTATCAGGCTCTCAGCAATGGCCTCGAACTGGCCCTTGAGATCGATGTACACCATTTTAATGTGAAAGGGTATTCTGAACTAGTCATCAAGCAGGTCATTGGTGACTATGTTTTCAAAAATCCAGATCTCGTGCCATTACTGGAGTGAACCCTCCGTCTAATGGCCCATTTCCCTTCTCGACCAGAGGTTACCAATGTCCCTCGGTCACAGAATAGTCGAGTGAACACTTTGGCTGGACTAGCTGCGTCACTTGTAGAACCCATGAAGGATAATCTGATTATAGATGTGCCTCAACGGAGGGTTGTGGCCCCTGTCATCTCAGGGGATGACGACAGCCTGCGGGTAATCCATCATACCACTGGATCCTCCACGTCAAGAGCCCCAGGTTCTTCATATGCAGTGGTTGAGGCCACTCCTGACTTGAGGGAACCCTTTGTCGAGTACGTCCAAAATGGTTGCATCCTGGATGATCAGGCCAAGCACGGGCAAATCCGATGCCCCACACTGCATTTTACCCTCTAGAATGGTCCCAGTCTTGAGAAAATCCTCTACAGGGGGGCTTCTATGGTGTTCTCCTCCATTTCAATCATGAATTCAAGAATTCTCAGGTCATGCAAGAGGTTCATGCTGGTTCCTACAGTGCCCACCAGGCTGGGACAAAGTTGTCCCATCAGATCGGGAGATTGGTGTATTTCTGTCCCTCTATGATCCACGATTTCATTGAGTTTACCAAGAGATTCCACGCGTTCCATGTTCATGCGAACTTATTTCATAGGCCTCTAGATCTTCTACACTCCTCCAAGTACTCTTGGCCATGTTTGGTGTGGGGCCTCGATGTCATGGAACCATATCCACTGGTGACAGCTCGCCAGAGTAGGTTCATCCTGACCGCTACAGATTTCATCTCCAAGTGGGCAGAGGCAGTTCCACTCAAAGCGGTCAAGGCCCGTTCTATTGTTGACTTCGTGAGCTCCAATATCGTACATCGATTTGGAGTCCCTCATGATGTCCTCACCGAAAACAGAACCATCTTTCGAGTGGATGAGCTGAAGAAATGGTACACTAACTACAAAATTCGCTCCAACCATACCTCCCGCTATCATACACATGAAAATGGACAGATAGAGGCCTTTAACAAAACCCTCTCTAATATTCTACGAAAGATGGTTGGTCAGAACAAGAATAGTTGGCCGGATAAGATCCCCAACGCCCTCTAGGAATATCGGACAACAACTCGCAATTCCACCCAGGTGTCTTCATATTCCCTTGTGTATGGGGCAGAGGCCATCCTGTCCATCGAGAACCAACTGCCATCGTTACGCACTATAGTCGATGACCAACAGGCAACAGATGAGGTTGTCGAAATCCCTCTAGAAGAATTGGAAGCACTTGATGAGAACAGGCTCTGTGCCCTGCACAAAATAGAAAGGCATCAGAACAAGATAGCTAGAGCCTTCAACAAAAAGGTTCACCTATGCTCCTTTCTACAAGGCGGCCTGGTATTGGCCCTCCCAGTGCCAATGATCCCAGGGAGGAAACCACCCAATCTGGTGCTGAAATGGGAAGGACTTTACATCATTCATAAGGTATACCTCAATGGATCATACTCCTTGGTAACCATCGATGGTGAGCGCATAACTCCCCCCACCAACGCCATGTTCCTCAAGCAATACATTGCCTGAGCCCTAGGGTCCTTCATGACCTTAAACATCACCCCAATACTGCATGAAAAAAACTGCAACATTGTCCTGCATGACATTAAATTGCACCATCATCCCACATGACGTTAAAATGTGTGTCGTCCTTCATGACGTTAAACTGCTCATTATCGTCAAACATGACAATAAACTGCAAAATGGTCTGAGCTCTATGACCTTAAACTAAGATCACAACCGTCCATATCACATGACGTTAATCTATGTGATCTGTCCCAACTGAAGGACATAAAACCACTCAGCACTCGTCCTCATTTCAAGACGTTAAACTGCAAGCTGGTCAGGCCTTCCTGACCGAGGCCCAACCTCAGGTACCTTGGCCTTCTCGGGCCCCGACCTAGGTTCTCTCTTATGGGAGTGTACAGTGTGGTGTGGGATAATGTACTCATTCACGTTGGGTATCTCACCTTTCCGTACACATCCACGGATGAGACACCTTTCCCTTCCCATCTTCATCACTAAAAGATGTTAAACTACAAGCTGGCCAGGCCTTCTTGACCGAGGCCCAGCCTCAGGCCCCTTGGCATTTTCGGGCCCCGACCCTCGTCCTCACTGCAAGACCTTAAATTGAATGCTGGTGAGGCCTTCCTGACCGAGGCCCAGCCTCGGCCCCTACGACCTTCCCTGATCCAGGCTTTGTTATAGGATTTCACGGTGTGGGGTGGGACTATGTCCTCATTCACGTTGGGTTAATAATCGCGTCGTAAACCTCCCCTATCCATGGAATCCTATCCTTTAGCACCCATCCCCACTGCAAGACGTTAAACTGCAAGTTGGTCTAGCCTTCCTGACCGTGGCCTAGCCTCAGGCCCCTTTCCCTCCTTGGGTCCCTCTCCCCGTCCTTATTGCATTATGTTAAACTGCTAGATGGTCAGGCCTTTCTAACCGAGGCCCCTTTTCGGGCCCCTGGCCTAAGTTCACTTACGGGAATGTACAGTGTAGTGTGGGATAATGTACTCATTCACGTCGGGTTATTTACCACACCATACTCCTCCCTCATTTTAGGGTATCCTGCCACCCTTCACGTCCTGCATGACATTAAACTGCATTTTAAGAACTACATATGGCTTGATTCCCATTTTTATGGGATACGTAAGAACACTCAGACGTCTCATCTTGAGTCCATCCCCATCTCCCAAAAACCTCTACTTCACCTTGGCCAAATGGCCTACCCTACCTCTACGAGGGGAGTATATACTGTGGTGTGTTATAATGACCATGACATGTATCTCTCACTCTTGAGCCACTTTGTCGACCCTCTTCGACGGTTCACTAATGTGCCCAAGGGTACTCTAGTTTAGTACCTGGAATTTTGGATACTACTCGGACATGTTCTCACACGATTTTCATTCTTTTTGTTCCCCTTCATTAGGGATTCCATCACCTTTCAGACCCGGAGGGACCCCCATGAAAAGCATGGATACACAGCTTAAGCGCTCTCCATGGATGCTGGGCCTAAGGGATCTCCTAACGTTACTGGCCAACCCCCCTGAGGGTTTCAGAAAACAAATTGATACAAATCTCGCGTTGCGAATTTGGTCAGTGGTTGATGCTCATTTGTTGTTCCCACTTCAGGCTAACGTGATGTGGATACTGCATTTCTTCCATGGTTAATAGTTATCCTTTGTCGCCCCGCCAACCCCATTATTCCCAAAATGTCGGTTACACGATTCACATCCTTCTCCACTTCATCATGTCCAAGTAGATTTTCAAAACTCTAGATAATATTCCACAGTGCGCATCTGCACGTTAGTGGAATAAAGCCGCAATAAGGCATCCTTTGGGGCTCCCATGGTTTGAGCTCTAAGACCATAAACTAAGATCTCCACCAAGAACTATGTCCATATTGATTCCAGTCCTTGCGGGATATGTACGAATGCCCGAACATGTTGTCATTGGGTCCAGCTTGAGTTCAGGTAATTTGTCTTGTCGGTCCCGCCTTCTGGACCATGACCACAGGACTGCATGGTGGGGTGTGGGATAATGTTCTCATTCACGTCGGGTTTTCAATAACCACACCACGTGCACCCCATTCTAAGAATTATCCCTCCTATTTCCTGTCTTGCATGACATTAAAAGGAACCTTCAAGAACTACGTATGGATTGATTCACATCCTCATGGGATACGTAGGACCACCCAAATGTCTAGACTTCAGGTCCAGCCCTACTTCTTAGAGATGTCCCCATCTCCCTGGTAACCTAGGCCCCTTGTCATGTCCCTCTCCACGAGAGGGATATATAGGTGTGGTACAGGGTTTTTGGTGCTATGACACCCTTATCCCGGGAACCCACCATCTCTTGGCCACCCCCATGTTAAGTCCATCAACCCCTTGCAGTTGTTCTCCCATGTGTTAAGAGTACTCTGGTTTATTACCAAGAGTGTTAGATTCAACTTGGTCAAATTCCATCCACTTTCCAAGCTTTGTGATTGCCTTCATTCGGTCTTTCATCACCTTTCACACCTAGAGGGACCCCCAAGAACGGCATGGATACTAGGCTTAAGTGCTCTCCATGGATGTTGGGCCTATGGTCTCTCGTGCCATTATCAGAAAACACCCTCAAGGGTTCTGGACAACAAATTGATATAAATCCCATGTTTCAAACATGTTCAGTTGTCCATGCTCATTTGTTTGTCCCCATTTCAGTCTAAGACGATAGAATGTTGTGTTCCAAACATGGTCAGCAGTAATCCTCCATTGTCACGCCAAACCCATCAGGCCTTGAATTTTGGTTGCATGATTCACGTTATATTGCACCCCATGATGTCCAGGTGGAATCTCGACACTCTTGGCATTATCCCTCAGTGCACCTTTGGACATCATGGGGGACAAGGATGCAATACGGTGTCCTTCGGGGGTCCCACATGCCGATCTCTATGACCATAAACTAAGATCTCCATCAAGAACTATGTGTATCTTGATCCCCATCCCCATGGGGTACGTAGGAAAGCCTTTTCACTTTTCTTTAGGCCCTGCTCAACCCTCGTTTTTGGTCCCCCGACCTAAAACCTCTCCAAGGAACTCGTGGTGGTCGGAACCCCCGGTTCCCATTCACGTCGGGGTTTTTTGTGACACCATGTATCTCCCGCATTTCCTACCTTCCATGGTCCAAATTTTATGAACCTAAAAATAAATCTCTCTATGGGAAGGGACTCGACTCCCTCCTTCTAGTACGTCTCTTTGTCGTATTTAGATGTGTTTTACAAAGATCCATAAGTGTGGAATCTTCTTGGTGACATTCCTCCCATTCCATGTCCAGGATTTGTGAGCTCGCAATTTGGATCCTCACCCTCTTCCACATACAAAAGGACCCTTGGACAACATGGATGGTAGGATTAGGGCTCTCCATGGATGTTGGGCCTAAGGGCTCTCTAATTGTTTCGGGCCAACGTCCCAATGGATTTCTGACAAAATTTTTGACATGGTCCCATGTTTCGAACATGGTCAATGGTCGACCCTCATTTGTTTGTCCCCATTCCAGGCTAATGCGATATGGATGTTGTGTTTCCTCCACAGTTAACAATTATCCTCTATCATAACACTATCATCATTGTGATCCAGATTCTAAGCATTATGATTAACACTTGTCCACTTCCTCATGTTCAAGTGGAATTCCAACATACTCGGATTTATCTCCTCGCGCGTCTTGGTGCGCTGCATAGACATGTTAGAATCATTGAGTTGGTATTCACCGAGCATCCATTCGCCCTAACATGTTCCTTCCTGTGTTAGGAAATCTCCACCACTACTTCTTGTTTCCCACATCGAGCATGACTCATGTGGGTTTAGCAGTTTTGGTAGGATGTGCACTAGCATAGTCAGGATTATCATCGTCTTACATGATGTTAAATTGTGCTTCAAGAACTACGTATGACTTGATTCCCATCCTTATGGGATACGTAGAGACTCCCCCATATTTCACCCAGGGGTCCAGCCATAGGAATCATAAATCATGTTCCTCCCCATGTCTGGCCCCCTGGCCGGACCCCTACATAAGGAACCTTACAACTATAACTCCACCCTAAACATGTTTAGGATGCCCCAAGACGACAATGGGAAGCGACATACCCCCTTTCCAGAGAGGTCCTATCTAAAAGAAGGAATGATCCATGATCTAACCGATGCGCCCATCTAGCATACTCCCACCACGGTGGCATGATTTCAGTAAGTATTGGATTCTGTTTGAACAATCCATCACTCCACATTCCACACTTCGTGTTCCCCTTATTCAGACTCTCGTCCCCTTTCATGTCTGGAGGAACACACTAATAGTATGGATGCTCAGCCTATGGCCCGCCTATTGTCTTGGGCAACGTTCCTGAAGACTAATGGGTAGAATTTGCGACATGGTCCCATGTATCGAACATGGTCAACGGTCGACCTTCATTTGTCTATTCCCGTTTCAGGCTAACGTAATAAGGATAATGTATTTCGGCCATGTTCAACAATTTTTATTCATTGTCACGCCACCCCAAAAATGTTCCGAATGTTGGTTATCATGATTCACACTTCCATTTCCATATGTTCGGACTGATTTTAGCACCCATGGCGTTGCACCATTCATGCATAAGATCATGCTGGAGAAATGGTTATTCGGCTGTTCTGAGAACTTTGTTCTCTAGTTAGGCCTCTCCCATTTCGTGGGAATTCGAATTAGTTTCCTAAACGTCGGATGCCTCAAGCATGTTCGACGCATTATGTTCTGATGAAATAATGTGATGATCACCCATTGTTTCTCACATTGGGCTCGACCCGCATGAGCTTAGGGAATGACTTCCAGACATTTCATGAATATAACAGGTTGCATGTAAAGTCAACCTCGATAATGAAACTCATGCATGATACAACATCAAATAAATTAAAGAATAAAAATAGGTTTAAGAGTTTTTAATTCTTACAACACCTGAGGATCTATCTCTCCCATTTATGGTTTGACCCTATCAAAAGAGAGTTGTAGTTCTGCCACCCTCTGACTAGTGGCATCCAAGAGTTTCTACCACCAGCTCAACTCTTGCTCCTCCTCAGCAGCAACGCGACACAATTCATCGGCCTCATTTTGGGAATTCTCTATGCCAGCCTGAATGATAGCCATTTCTTCAGAAGCATGCCTCATGCACTCCTCCACCTCTGCCAACTGGGCCTTTATCCACAAGATCAGCTCTGATTGTGCATGGAGAGAGGTCAAGTACTCATTCGCCCAGATCTATTGCCACTGGATTTCACTTTCATCCTCTTGTAGCTTCTTGATGCTCACTGACTTCCTCCGCAGCCATCCCACACTGAGGCCATGATCATACTCCCAGATCTTCTTCGCCATGAGATCTCGAATGAGCAGGTGAGTGCACTGGGCATCCACTCCCCTAGCGCATAGTTCGTACATCCGTAGGCGAAGCATATCCATATCATCCATGCAAGATGTTTGGGGGATCTTTTCGATGAAGCGCACGATCATCTTCCATAACTGACGACGGTCTCTCTCGCTATCCTCTTCCCCAGAGGCTGTTTTGTCCCAATCCGCACGATTGGCTGGTTCATATACGGGGTACCCCTTCAGGAAGTCCTCAGCGGGATCTGCATCTGGCGTGGGAGCAGGCACGACGTCTGGCATTGGATCGGACACGGCGGGACTTGGGTTGACTGGAGAATCCTCATCGTCATACCCCACCTTGAAAACCTTAGGCAAGACCCTTCTTGTGGTCCCTCCAACGATAGGGGACACTGTAGCTCGGGTGGGTTGGAGAACATTCTCCACCATCACCGGCATTCCCATAGGAGGGATTCCACTAGAAATCCCGACCAGCCTTGCCGCAGCAGCCCATGCCAATCGTAGAACTGTACATGATGGTAAAGGGAATGGACGTCAGATTAGCACTGTCAACGAGGGGTAGTAATGATTTCAGTGGAGAGGATGTACAGAGACTGAACTCCTGGTACTTCTCTTGAATTGATGCTGATGAAACCCCGAGTCGCGACCCTCCATATATTATCGGAAGGTCTGGAGATTCTGGAAGAGCCACCTTTGGTGCCCTAGCCCCGCCAGACACAGAACTGGATGCGGCCACAGGTGTCGGTTCCGAGGGTCCTACATCACCACCCACCGACAGGCGAGAGCGTGTCTTATGTACAAATTCCTTCTGCACGGTTTAGATATGTGTGAGAGATCTGTAGAGACCGGAGAGTAGATCTTGGGAAATGGAAATTTGGATGTTACCTCAATCGACTCCGCAAAATCGTTCAGATCAGACTCCTAATTTCCGACTTTTCCCCCCTCTAGTAGGCCCCTCCACCAACATCGTCTCCCAGAGAGGATTCATATGAATCGTTCGATAGGGGGAAGCACTCCTTTAACTTGGCAGCTAACAATTGTGGGAGAACCATATGATCCAGTAGTACCATCACCCGGTCTGTAATTGGACGTGGAGCACCACTAGAATGTACAAAGTCTTCCAGTTCATCCAGATATTCCTCCATCTCTGTCGGGGACACTACAAAGCCGGCCCAGACATGGCCTATACCTGGTAAATCAATCCCAAGGAGGTTCAGGTGTTCCCACATCTTGGGCGGACTGAGGAATTGCTGGTTTACATCCCAAACATCCCAATATTTTGGGAAAGTGGTATTATCTGACATGTTGATATGGCGCAGCCACATCCCCGAAGCCTATGTGGATATCCTGCGGAATCCCCTCAGTGGCTACCCCTCCGGATAACCCTGTTCTTCTGGGACCACCGGATCTGCCGCTGCTAGATCTTTCGCCGCTGCCTCATCCTCACCTGGTGCAGGTCTCGCCGCCACGGCAGCCTCGCCACTGCGAGAGGCCATTTCTTCCCTTTGACCCCGACCTCGGTATAAGGGAGGTCCGATGTCATCAGCCTGAATGGTTGGCTGCTTCCGCATTTCCCTCGGGTTAGCTGCCTCACAGCTGATGGCATACTCCTTCACGAGTCCAAAGGCAACATTATGCGGAGGAAATTCATTTCACATTGTCCCATATTCCCGTGTGAACATGATCCACAATTGCCTCATCACACATGGGTGCTCCTCATGGTGCACCCCCAAGTAGACCTACTGCGTCAGCTGATGCAGGCACCGAAACTGCCTCGTGAACCGGTGTAGGGTGTACTGCTCGCAGAGTGGCTCACGGTCCACCCGTGCCACCAAAAATCCACCTCAGAAGGCCAGGAGATAATCCTGGTGCTCTTCCGTCCCCTAACCGTCATCGGTAAGTATCCCTGTTGTAAGTGGAAATGGGTGGAAGTTAAACTCGTCCACCTTTCACACTGGGCTCAGCACCATCGGTACGGTTAGCTTGATTGGGAAGCTCTTGGAAGCATTTAGAATGGACAGATGGAAATTTGACCCTTGTGGAGAAATGGGGTTTGGATATTCGTAAACCCCATGATGTGCACCGCGATCCACCCATACAGAAGGTGGAAGGGCCCTCATATCCTCCATGGATTCTTGCCCTCACTAACGTGCCGCATCATCTTGTACAATCTGGAGAGCATTGGATTCCCCAGATTGACCCGCTTTCCCATGGCCAACATGGATGCCCTGATGAATGAGCTGGGCCACATGCCGATGTTGGTATCCCCCACTTGTAGGATCCAACCGCAAATAAGGTCCATGATAAATGCCGCTATTCTAACTATCGTCTGCTGCTCAGTACTGATGCTGAAGCCCCAGGTCTTCCATTGGATGTCTTCCAAGAGCTGCCAATACGAGTGATCCTTGCCCCGTTGAGCCCCCTTCAGACATGTTCCAGGCCTCAGAGGGAACTCTCAATTCTCTAGGAAGTTCAGGAAATGCTTGAAACACTTCTTAAAGTGGACGCCTCTCACAGATTCCTTGTTCTCTCTGAGGACTAGTCTCATCAGTTCTAGCGCCAGCTGCGGCATCTGCTCTAGATCCTCCCACACACTCATGACGGGGAGGAACTCATCATACATGGAACCCAATATCAAGACCCCTGAAATCTTATGGACATCCAATAGACTGATTCCAACCTCCCCATAGTGCAGGTGGAAGATGTTGGCCCTATTTGACCATCTGCTCAACAGCTCTGGCATCAGCTGTTTCGGTTGATAAATATGGAATTGGTAGGCCCATGCCACCTCCTAAAATCCCACTCTCCTCAGCTTGGCCCCAAACTCCTCACATGAGACACCTACCCAGGAGGCTGATGCCCAGTCATTGGTGAAGTTTCCGCCCTAGCACATGTCCCACTCATTGGACCACCCCTTCTTCGGATCTCACAAAGCATCCTTCAGTATGGTGTGGTTCATTATAGGGTACATCTCTGGTTGTAGTGGCTTCCTATAGATGTTGTTCAGATGGTTGTACAAACAGTCGGCGATGACGGGTGTTAAGTCCTCCTTCGCGTGACCATTAGCTACCCTGAACCATTGGTGTTGGCACAACGTGCTTCTGAACCAGTAATCTGGTTCGTCCCAACTCACCGCAGGAATGAAGATGTCATCCCACAGCCCGGAGCCATAAAAGGAAAGCATCTTCATAGTGGACAGTTCTTTTGACTATATGATAGCAGTTCTGTCAAAGAATTATGGTCTGAGTGGCTTCAGACTAGCTCACCCAGGCCTAGACAATTAGCCATCTCATCCCTTCGGGAGGCATCTGCGAGCACCCCCAGCAGAGCTTCATCATGGGCCATTGCGGTTCCAGAACTTAGAAATATTTTGGGGTGGGTCGCGAATATCATTCACGGAGCTTGTTCGCGATGCTCGTTCTCAATTCCAAGACATGGGGCCTGGATTCATCTTGCAAGCAGACATTCGCTTGGCGCAGTCGTGGAGTCAGAGTCTTGTGGTTCGCCGTGAAGCTCGATTCGCGGTGATCAGACACAAAGTACGTGGAGCTTTGCGAATCGAGAGTGCAAGAAGACAAAGTCTCAAAGAAGGAAAAAGACATGAGAGATCAACCCCTTATTTATAGGCAATGAACCCAGAGCTTCGCAGCGCGTCCAGCTCGCATGGTGCTTCGTGGCTCATCCAGCCCGTGCAGAGCTTCGCGTCGCGCCCGGACTACGTGGCCCATGTTCGGCTCGCATTCCCCCTTCGCGAGTCAGCACCGTGAATGGCCGATAATTTTGGTTATTCCCTCAGACTTCTACCCTTGATCCCTCCACAATTCCAAGTCTGAGGGGGGTCATTTGTTGGCGCCAAAATATTGGAAGAAAAGAAAGAAGAAAAAGAGGACTCTCGCCCGGCCTCGCGAAGCCCTGACATGGAGCCCCCCCAAGCAACGCGGCTGCCGCGAAGCATCGGAGGCGGTACCACTCCGAGAATGCCCTTGACATTCGTGAACCTTCCGCGAAGCAAAGGAAGCGGTACCTCTCCGCGAACTTGGTTGACGTTCGTGACTCGCCACGAAGTAACTGAATCCCCCTTCGTGCTGCATGAGCCCTGCTTCGTGGTGCCTCTTTCCTATAAATACCCATCTCCCCCTGAGCCCCTGGAACGGATAATCTGACCTTTAGGCTTCCCAGCTCTCGAATCGCGAAGCACCCTTTGCTCTGTGATCCATGAGCTTCACGAGGTATTTTTTCTTCACATAGAGCCTCTTCCATTTCCTGTTTTCAGACCCTCTTTTAAGAGGAATTCCCTTCACAAAAACTAAAGGAATTTGCATAGGAAGGTTATCCCCAAGGGAACCTGGGAAGTCGCGGAGCATTTTTGCTTCGCGAAACACCCACCCTGTACACGTGATCCACATGCCAAGGTAGGGTCACTGTACTTCACGAAGCACACTACCTCACGACACCATGCTTCACAAGGTAGTGCTCCGTGAACACCCTTCCACTTCGCGAAGCCCCTTCCATAAGCACCTCCACCCCATGCTAAGGCTAAGGCACCCCACTTCGTGAAGCACACTCCTTCGCTAGTTCTTTCCCCCATGCGAAGAAACAGACCCCCACAAGTACCTTTCCTATAGACCACTCTACATTGAAAATAATTTTCCCGTGTGACGCTCTAGGTTTGCACGATGTGACCTCCAAGTCTCCTGGATAATATCGCCTATGGCGTTGCATCTCCTAATGCTTCTTCACATAGGCACACTAATGTCTTTTGTTACTTCACGTAGCCATGCTAACGTGGGCCCCTTGATGGTTCGCTCTGCGACCCCCTTCCACACAGCCATGCTGGTGCCCTCCCTTTACCAAGGTGCAGAGGGTACCGGTTGTGTAAGTCCTAGGGTTGCAGAGTGATCCCACCCCATCCGAGTTGCAGGACGTTAAACTGTCTAGCACCACATCCTCAACACATTACATTAAACTATGACCTCTTCCCCCGTATCCTGTACATGAGTCCCACCACATATGTTATCCACTCCCACTGGTGTCTACGGGGATAGGATCACCCTTCACAGGGGATGATATCCTCTTTATGGTAATGATGTTTGTCCATGGGGAAGGGAAGACACCTTGGCATAATCCCCCTATCCTTTCTTACGGGAGGTAGCACCCATGCTCCCCCATACTTCCTCAGTGCAAGGACCAAAAGTTAAAAGGTCTACAGGGTTCTCAATCCCCTTTCCCTCTCTGTTTCGCACTGATTTCGGGGATGACCTCCTGGACGGGAGATTCAAACGTTCCGATCGGTTTCTAGCGGGTTTGTTCGTAGAACCGGAAACATCCAATGATTCCACATCCGTTTGGACCCACTTTCCAAAGGTAGGCGCTCATTAGCTTGTGGACTAATGAGGCTTAGGAATTTTCATTGGTCGAGAGGATGGGAGGTCGGACTCATCACACCTTTTTTAGGGGAATTATTGTCTACACCGGGACACTCTTTATAGATATAAGTTATGTTCGTGAATCCTTATTACATTACCAAGTATAAAATGTGCTTTCCTTTAGTTTTAACAATCAATTATTATATATGCAAGAAATTTAGAGAGTATTTTATATGTATTCGAGGTTCTTCATCAAATAGAGAATCATCTATATCTGTTTAGAGATTCTTGGTCAATGGTATCCTTCAAAAACATTTATATAAATGTATCTTGGTCATTATGATGACCAGGCTGGTTTTAAAGCCACTCAGTGGGGCACTTGAAGTTTATCGTCATTCAGAAGGACAGGGATTATTTTAAAGTTGGGATCGAACCCATAAATGGGCTACCTACGTATCCTTTGTTTTGGAAAAGGAATCAGAACCCACGTAGTTCGAGTAATGGAGTATGATGTTTATGATTGATGGCTCAAAGAAGAATGTCATAATTACTTTTACACTCTAATCTCACGTGAGTCATGCTCGGTGTGAGAAACAAGAGGTATTGGTAAAAATTAGACAATTGTGCCATGGAAGATGCAATCATAAGAAATTGTTTGGGGCTTATGTATGTATGACTGCCCAAATAGATGAAGGTTTAGGATTTACTTTTAGGGAGAAAATCCAGGAACATGGTCCATAAAGGTATATGTGCTTTATGGAGATTTGAATACTCTAATCTTGGGGCTTACTCCTAAGGAGGATGCCTAAATTAGGAGGAGGCTTATGATTGGGTTTTACTCCTGAAAAAGAAACCCAAATCAAGGGTAAATTATGACTGGTTAAGAGAAATTTAAGGGGGGCTTGGGGCTTACTCCTGAAAAGGAAGCTCAAGATTAGGACTGAGTCTTATTCCTGAAAAGGAGACCCAGGTTAGGGATTAAGGTTTGGGGCATACTCCTAAGGAGGATTCCCATATTTGAGGTTGGGGCTTACTCCTGAGGAGGATGCCCAAGTTTGGGAACTTTAAGAATTTGAGGCTTACTCCTAAAGAAGGATGCCCAAGTTAAATATTCTCTCATCTTAAAGGATGAGGTTGAATGAATGAACTCTCTATATTTAGTGACATAAGGATATTTAAATCACTAGGTTTTGAGAGATATTCCACGGAATTACTTTCAGATAAGGAAGTCAAATCAAGAAATCATGCCATAAATGGATTTGAAGAGTGTCTTGAAGACTGAATCTTGAAAAGGAAAGGTGTAATGGCTTAAGAGGGGTAAAATGGGAAAGATGGGCACCCAAAAAGGTAGGGGCGCGCAAGTCTTGAAAGGCGCGCAAGTCTTCCGTGGGCGCGCAAGTTTTGGTCGCGCAGGTATACCTGCGCGACACATGGTGTACTTGCGCGATTTTCAACAAGCATAGAAATATTTGAGCGACTCTTTTTTAAACCCTTTAGAATCCTCTTGAGGTTCTTCCAGAAAAGGGACGTGCAAGTTATATTGAAGGAAATAAATCGGCGCGCAAGTGTTTGATAGGTTTCAACACTTAGGCCTTCCTTCTTCTCTTTAGATCTTCCGTTCTAGGTAAGAAATTACCTTAGAAGTGTTCCGGATGCTTTGAGAAGAGACTTGGGCGTCGGGAGATTCAATCCGAGTTTCTGGAAAAAGATCCTCTCAAATGGGGGGCCCACAGGGTCTATTTATAGGCAAAAGAAGACACCGGGCGGTTACAGGGCGGTTACCACTTAGGTCGCGCAAGTCACCTGCGTGACCAAGGGTGTCGCGCAAGTGTACTTGCGCAACAGTGATAAAACATGCGCGGTGCAGTTGTTGTCGATCCTTTGTTCATGCCTTTGTCGATTTTTGATGTTTTCTTCAAAGGTTGAATAACTTTGAGATCAGATATTCCCTTTTCCGATCTTTAGATTCTGTGACGAAAGGAGCGTCAACAAAAGTCCCCCCTCAGAGTTGTATCCTGAGAGAAATGAGGATTTGACTCTGAGGAAATCGAATCCCTCCAAAGGAAAAGGGAGGCGCGCAAGTCTTCATTGCACAGAGGGCGGCGCGCAAGTTTCCGTCGCGCAGGCCTTAAGCGCTCTGAGTGCGGCGCGCAGATAGGCCTCCTGGACTATAAATACACGGCCTTCACCTCCGTACAAGTATCCGGATTTCCGGACTTCATACCTTCTCGAGCTCTCGCCGCGCAGGTCACCTAAGCCGCGCAAGTCTCTTTTCCACTGTTCCCTCGCTGTCGCGCTCCTTAAAAGGTATTCGTACTTGCGCGGTTTAGACATGCGCGTCAAAAACTAGCGCGCCACACGAAATACTTGCGCGTCATTGTTTAGACTTGTGCGACTTAATGCCTTGGCCATTTTTCCCGAATTCTTTCACAAATTTTATGAAAAATAAACCCATTTAAGAGTTAAATTTGTTCAACTTTTGTGTAGATTCAATGGCTCCTAAGGGAATTGGAACAGCTGATGAACTGGCTAGCAAGCGGATTGATGACATGATGAACATCATTGGCCATGATTACTATGATATCTGCGACAGCACTCTCCCAGATTTGGATAAGTATTTGAAGAAATATCATCTTAATTTCCCACAGAGCATCCATCTACCTCTGTGTGGTCATGGTCATCTGCAAGGAGTCAATGTTCCAAATACAAATAATTATACACCTGAGATGCAGCTGCACTGCTACTCTATTTCGGTTATGCTGTGCATTATGAGCAACAACAATGGTGTGAACTTTCAAATTCTTCCTCCATGTCATTTCCTTGCAGATATGAAAATGGAAAACCCATGGGCTGAAATGTTTTCCACTGCCGGTTGGTGGAGAGAAGACAAACATGGTATTAGAGCAATATCTGAAAAGATTACTCTCTTAAAATGGCTCTTCACTTCCAATGCTCCACTCTCAAATCCATGTATCCATCTTCCAAGTCTCTTGGACAGAAACAGAGTCACTGTTTGATCATCAGAAAATTTTCTCAAACCGCACTCAAGAACATCCTTTTACAAGTGTTCCAAGAAGATCTAGTATCACTACATCTCTTATTGTATCCAGTTGAATGAATGAATTCCAGGTGGTTGCTGATGAAGCTCGGGATGTCGTAAATCAAATGAAGTGTTATGTTGAAAGCCTCTTGTAATTCTTGAAAAATAGAAGAGACTCCAGTCTGTGGATGTCCTTCTAACTCTTGTGTATCAATGAAAAAATACTTACATCTTCAATCATTTGTAACTGCATTCTTTCACTACCTGCTTCAAATTTACTTAAGCCAATGGGCTTAGTAAGCATAGTTTGATTTTTTACTAGGATTATTACAAATAATCCTACAAACTTTGAACTTTATAATTGCTCAATATTACCTAAATTACACATAAATGTATATTTAGTGAGCTGGAACTTGACTTTTATTCAGAGTTCCTTTGTCTTTTGTGGGCAGTTTAAAGTCATGCATGCCGGACATAAAGGGGATAATGTTTAAGTTCGAAATAGATTTGACCAAAATAGATAAAAATGGATTCAATTCCTTGACAATTTATCTGAAAACATATTACCATACTCAAGTATGAGGAAAAAATGTAAACTATGGCTTAAGAATATTTGAATCTGAGGAATGATATGAAAAAGATCTAAAAGGCATTAGAAGAAGTAGTTTCCAAGAATGAAGTTACTATTATTTAACAAAACCCGTTAGGGGGTTGAAATATGCAGGGCCACCTATGGGAATTGGCTGCATGTCAAATAAATAGCATCTTTTGGCTGACAAGTCTGTTATGTGGACTGTTTATGCAAGGCCACCTATGGGCACGTGCTGCATAGTCAGGCAAAAGAACTCCCAGAAATTTACTTTCCTAGTGCTAAAAGCCAGTGAAAGTTTATGGAGATTCAAATTTTCTAAAGTATAGAGTTTGTTGTATGGAAAGAGGTACTTGAATATGGATAAGATATTTACGAACAACAATATCGAAGAACTGGATGAATATCACTCCTACGAAGGTCTGACCTAAATGTAGGGAAGAAGAATAAACCATAGACTTGAATACTTTCAGATCATGAAAAAGCATATGGGACAAATATGTTAAGGATTTCTATTTTTTGCGGATCCCTACATACTGTAGTTTCAGACAAATATGGTCAAAAGAGGCATTCTTTCCAAGAATGATTTTACCATTATTTAACAAAACCCGTTAGGGGGTTGAAATATGCAAGGCCACCTTTGGGCATTGGCTGCATGGTCAAATAAATAGCATCTTTTGGCTGACAAGTCTGTTATGTGGACTGTTTATGCAAGGCCACCTATGGGCATGTGCTGCATAGTCAGGCAAAAAGAATTCTCAGAAGTTTAACATTTTTGTGATTAGAAGTCATGAAAAGGGTTATGAAGATCTGAAAATATTTTAAGGTTAGGATTATAACACATAAAGATGGGTATTGTCCAATGTATATAGAGATACATAGGTCAATGAAAACCATAATCATGTTGTGGCTGGGTCCTGAAAACCCGGACTTCACTACGTATCTCATAAGAATGAGAATCAAGCCATACGTAGTTCTTGAAATGCAGTTTAACGTCGTGCAGGACGAAAGTATGAGTGATCTTAGTTTAGGGTCATAGAATTCGGACCATAATAATGAATACACAGTGTGTGTTTTCATGAGGACTTTTCAGCCAATGGACTGAAAGTGAAATTTGGGGTTAGGCCCAAATGACTTGGGACTGGATTCGAGGGACACTCGAATGTTCCTACGTATCCCATAAGGATGGGAATCAAGTCCACGTAGTTCTAGAACTACCCTTTGTACAAATTTGGTTCGTACATGTGAAGGGTGAAAGGGGACTTTAGTGCAATGATGGTTTAACCTGAGATAAAAAGTTTAGGCATTACCATGTATGCACGTAGTCTTTTGAAAATGAAACATGATTTAAAAAATCAATGTCAATAATGGTTCCTTCTCAAATGAGGAAATCAAAGAATATTGTAGTTTATTGTCGTACCAGAAAAAAGTGTTGCATAGTTTAACGTCATATAACAAGGACGAAAGTGAATCAATGTAAAGATATTGATTCCAGGGGCGGTTTCACGAATCAACATCATATGAGATGGTGGTGAACCGATGTGAAGAGATTGTTTTTGGGCTTGAACCATGGGAGGTTGCCTACATACCCATCCTGGAGGGCAAGGATCAAAGTCCGTATAGTTCAATTAAAGAATGAATTAATGATCAAGTTGTTCTTGTGGACAATGATCTAATAAAAAATGTTGTTGGGACATACACATGGTTAGTGGCCCAAAGGCAGTGTTATGGTTGATGTTCGCTCTAAGCTCACGTGAGTCATACTCAGTGTGAGAAACAAGAGGTAATAACAACCTTAACGATGCATAGTTTAATGTCATGTAGGACATAAAAAAGGGACTATGCTGTTTAAAGTCTTGCAGTTAGGACTATTGGTGCTGCATAGTTTAGTGTCATGTAGCAGGGACAAAATAACAGTTTAATGTAATGTAGGACATATCAAGGACTTTCTGTACAGTTTAGCGCCATGTAGTTAGGACGATGGGGACAATACAGTTTAATGTCATATTGGACGAAAGGGGGACTGTGCAGTTTAATGTCATGCAGTAAGGACAAAAGAGTGTACCATTTTAACGTCATGTCGGACTAAAGTGCGAATAGTTTAAGGTCATATGCATGGACATTGAATGGTGCAGTTTAATGTCATACTGGACTTTTGAGATTATATAGTTTAACGTCTTTCCGGACGTGAGGGACTTTTATACAGTTTAGCGTCATGTAGTTAGGACGTCACAGTTTAACGTCTTGCTGGACATAAAGGATTTGCAAATAGTTTATGGTCATATACATGGACCAGGGATGATGCAGTTTAAGGTCATGCTGGACGGTTTAGGGAACTTTTTCACAGTTTAATGTCGTGTGGGACGAAGTTGCAGTTTAAAGTCATACTAGACCATTGCTGTATAGTTTAACGTCATATAGCAAGGATGAACTGGTGTTGTACAGTTTAAAGTCATGTAGCTAGGACTAAGGTGAACCAATATGAGGATATCAGTTCTGGGGACTTTTTACAGTTCAACGTCATGCTGGACGATGAAAGTGCCACACAGTTTAATGTAATGTTGCTAGGACACAATATAGTTTAATGTCATCTCAGACAAAATATAGGAACTTCTGTACAGTTTAACGTCATGTAGATAGGACATAATACAGTTTAGTGTCATGTAGGACAAAATATGAACCAATGTGATTGTTCGTGGATCTGGGAACAATATTTTGTGTTTATACAAAATACTTCTTTAGAAATCTGGCATTAGTTGGAGTCGTGATGTGTTCTCCATCCATTGAGATTAGAGAATATGCTCCATTAGAGTAGACCTTATGTATTGAATAAGGTCCTTCCCATTTTGGTTCAAGCTTGGGAGGCTTCTTTCCTGGTATCATTGGTGCTCTGAGAACCAATACCAATTCTCCCTGAATGAATGAATGAAGACGAACTTTTTTATTAAAATCTCGTGCTATTCGATTCTGATAGATTTCCAAGTGGTGCAAAGTGCACAATCTTTTCTCATCTTACTGTTCCAATTCATTCAACCGCTTTTGGGATTGCTCATCTGTAGATAAATGATCACAAATGGCTATTCTGAGTTAGGGCAACTGAACTTCAATTGGAATGACTGCTTCTGTTCCATATACCAATGAATATGGAGTTGATCGCGTTGCATTGTGAGTGGTAGTCCGATAAGCCCATAAAGCATGAAAGAGTTTATCAGGCCATGACTTCTTATCTTTATCCACCATCTTTTGCAGTATATTTTAAAGAGTCTTGTTGAAGACCTCTATCTGGCCATTAGCCGCTGCATGATATCGAGATGAATGGTTGGACTTAATGTTGTATTCTTGATACAATTTCTTTACCTCAGAAGAACAGAAGTTGGTGTCGTTGTTCGTCAATATGGTATGAGGGACACCAAATCTAGTAATGATGTTAGACTTGATGAAGCTAACAATGCATTTAGGATTGAATTCTTTGATAGGTACTGCCTCTGCCCATTTGGAAAAGAAATCAGTAGAAGTAAGAATGTACTTAAACTGCTTGACCGTAGCTGAAGGGTAAGGTCCCACCACATCCATTCCCCATGTGGAAAATGGCCATGAGTATTTAGCTGTATGAAGCAACTCTGGAGGTTTATGAATGAAGTTGGCATATACTTGGCATGAATGACACTTCTTTGTGAAATTAACACAATCTTGTATCATTGAAGGGCAAAAGTATCCAAGCCTTTGAATTTGATCAGACAGTCTATGTCCAGACTGGTGGGCACCACAGACTCATGCATGCACTTCTTTTATGACAGCCATTGTCTCTTCACCATCAATACATCTGAAGAGAACTCCATCAAAACCATGTTTGTAGATAATTTTCTCGAGGTGGTTTGGGCTATCATAAAGAGTAAAATTGACCACACGTTGCCGAATTTGTTCTTTCTCGGCTCTATCACGTGGAAGTGTTCCATTTTGAAGGTATTCCCTGATAGGTGACATACATCCTGTAGTATGACCATATGGTTCAGGAATGGGACTAATTTCATTAATTTCCTCTGTTCTGACTTGAAAATAAGGTGAAATTGCACGACGGTGAGCAATACAGATGGTTGTCTCGTCCCGATTTGGATCTGCTAAAGCTGTGGCTATATTATCCAGTGCATCAGCTTGAGCATTTTGTGATCTTGGGACATAAGAAAATGTTGGTTCTGAAGGGAATTCCGACATTAACTCTCTGACGTAATCATACAAAGGGATTAATTCTTCTTTTCTGATGGCATAATCCCCATTGACTTGTTTGATTACCAGGTCTGAATCACCATTCACCTTTAAGTGATTTACTTGTGCTTGAAGCGCTAATTCCAAGCCTGTAATGAGAGCTTGGTATTCAGCTTCATTATTGGTACCACCTTCCCACAACAAAAAGGAATAAGGTAACACTACCATATCTGGAGTAATGAGCACAATTCCAAAACCAACTTTTTTGAATTTAGGATTTTCCATTTTCTTCCCTGTTGGACTTCTAGAAGCACCATCAAAGTACATTTCCCATGTTTGAGGACTCTCTTGAATAGAGAAAACTTCCTCATCAGGGAGTTCGATATCTGAATACGTGTCTTCCACTGAAGGATGTTCAGCCAGGAAATCAACCAGAGCTTGGCCCTTAGTTGCCTTTTGAGACACATACTGAATGTCGAACTGCTTTAGAATAACCGCCCACCTTGCCAGACGTCCTGTAAGCATTGGACGACTAAGGATGAATTTGAGCGGATTATTACGAGATACCAATTGGACCTCAGGATGTTGCAGGTAGTGTCTCAGTTTCTGAACTGCAAAGATTAATGCTAGGCAGCACTTTTCAATACTTGAATACCGGGTTTCTGCTTCATTCATAGTTCTACTGAGATAGTAGAGACTATTTTCATTCCCAGCATCATTATTTTGAGCGAGAAAGGCACCCAATGATCACTCTAAAGCTGTCACATAGAGGATAAGATGTCTACCCTCAACAGGTGGCATGAGTACTGGTGGACTCAAGAGGTATTTCTTGAGGACATCAAATGCTTCTTGACATTCTTCATTCCACTGGTAAGTGACTCCTTTCTTCAATAATTTGGTAAAGGGTAAACTTTTGCCTGCCAAATTGGCGATGAAACGCCGAATATAGGCTAAGTGTCCTTGAAGTCCTCTTAATTCTTTCAAATTCTGAGGAGGTGACATACCAAGGATTGATTTGTTCTTCTCAGTATCGACTTCAATACCACGATGGCGTACAACAAAGCCAAGGAATTTTCCTGAGGTTACCCCAAAAGAACATTTTAAGGGGTTCATCTTCAAATTATGTTGTCGAAGCTTGTGGAATATGACTTCCAAATCAGCCAAGTGATTAGAATGTTGTTTGGATTTAACCACCAAATCATCTACATAGCATTCAACAAACTTCCCTAAAAGAGATTTGAAGATACGATGCATGGCGCGTTGATATGTTGCACCTGCATTCTTTAAACCAAAGGGCATCACCCGGTAACAAAACACACCTTGAGGAGCTCTCAAGGCTGTATATTCCTAATCTTCTGGGGCCATTCGGATCTGATTATATCCAGTATATCCATCCATGAAAGAAAGTACTTCATAGCCAGCCGTCGCATCAATTAAGAGTTCTGTAATCGGAACTAGGAAATCATCTTTAGGACAATACCGATTAAGATCTCTGAAATCGATGCAAACCCTAATTTGTCTGTTCTTCTTCTTTACAGGGACAATATTATCCAACCACTTGGGATATTGAACTTCTCTGACAAAGTTAGATTTGATAAGCTTATCCACTTCAGCCTCAATTTTGGAAGCATAGGTTGGGTATGTTCTTCTCGCGGCTTGCTTGAATCCTCGATGTTTTTTTGGCAAACCCAAATGATGGGTGGCAACATCAGGATCAAGGCCAGGCATCTCTGTATAATTCCAAGCAAAAATATCTTTATTTTTCTTTAGAAAAGAAATATACATCTCTTGCTCTTCAAGGGTCATGGCCGCACTAATTAAAGTGGGGCGTGGATCTTTCTCTGTACCCAGATTTACTTCTCTGAGTTCATCCACAGTGGTAGAGATACCCTCTTCAAATACTGGAGGAGCATATCTAAGATCTTCCTCTTCCTCTGCATCATGTGTTATTTCTTCCGTTTCTACTTGCAAAGTAGATGGAAAAATGAAATTCTCATGATCATAAGAGATGTCAAAATTTTCACATTTTGAAGAAGGAACTTCCATTTCCGACCCTATTGATGATAAAGGGTCTTCTTTGGGAAATAAGGAGGAGATGATGGATTGAGAATCGACATCATTATTCACCTATGGTGTTGCTATAACTTCTTATGGCCTGATTAGCGAAGTATATACTTGTTGGATTTCAGCAGACGAAATGAAAACGTCACCACTTATGCTTTCATCACTGCTTGGTAAGTTACCAATTCCTCCCATGTTGTCTGGCTCGATTGCCGTAATTGACATTATGGATCTTTCCATAAGAGTATTTTTATTTGGGCCTATTTTGTCAATTTAACTGATAGGTAACACATAATCTGTACTCACATGTGAAAATGGATTTATTGGAATTTTCTCCAAACCATATGGAGCATTAACTTTGGTAATTTCCTTCATTGTAGATTTTTCTCTTCCCTTCATGTGATAAAATTCTGCCTTAATGTATTGAGACTCACATGTCTTGAATGGGGCCTTATCACCATACAATGTTCCAACTTGACCATCGAAACAGTGTTTGAGACATTGATGGTATGATGAAGGAATAGCTGCATGCTGATGTAGCCAAGGTCTTCCAAGCAAGATATTGAAAGCTGAGTCTTGATCAACAATCATGAAATCTGAAATAGAAACAAGATCTCCAAACTGAGTTCTGAGTGTAACTTCTCCCAGTGGTTCTTGTTCATTTTTATCATATCCTTTCAACATCATGGTAGAAGGAGTTAAATCAGATTTCGTGAGGCCCAATCGACGAAGTGTACGAATTGTCATGAGGTTGACTCCTGAACCATTGTCAATGAAAGCTCTTCGAACATCTATACCATTGACTTTTCCAGATATGTACAAAGGTTTTATGTTCCCATGCACAACATCATCTTCATCTTTATCAGTAAAAGATATCACTGCATGGCATTCTGCAGGATTATTCTCTATGTGATAGATTTCAGCTGCAGCAATTTCAGCTTCAAACTCCTGAGGACTTGACAAAGATTCGATGAGTGCTTCCCGAAGATCTTTTGATAGATTCAAAGCATCCAAAATTGATAACTTGGCTGGTACTTGGGCCAAGTGTTTCCATATATCATACTTTTGATCTAGAGGTCTGCGTTTCCCAATAGGAATATGCGGTTTAGCAGGTACCTTGGAAGCAGATGCTTTGGAAGCTGATGCATCTTGTATTGAAGTTGGCAACATCCTTGGTTTTGGAAGATTAGACTGATTAGATCCATTTACTTGCTGAGATAAAGAAGATGGAACCTTTAATCGGTCTTCCAAAATAACTGTGCCAAAACTGAGTCGGCCATTGGTAGAAGAACTTGCTTGTTCTTTTTGAGCTCGCTGAAGGGCTCTACCACAAGTTTCTGCTGCATATACAGTGCTAGTAGGTGTAAAATTAGAGTAGTGGCTTCGGAAAGATCCACGTCTTCCCATGTATCCTGAACCTCTAGAACTTCCTTGGATTCCCTTATTTGATACAAGGAATTCAGGCTCATCAAGACTGGAATATGGATCTGTTAATTGAATCATATTAACAGAACCAATGATTAACTCTTCGTCTGATAAAGACTCTGCCTGGTTAGCCTATTTAGGCTGTGCCGTTTGGTGGGACGGTGCCCGTTTCTTTGAAGTAGATGGCATGAAATCTGCCAGAATCAAAGACAATTTAGGCTTTGCTACATACTCATCTTCTCCTGATTCCTCTTTCTTCTTTGGATTGTGCTGCCCTTTTGAGGATTTGTCTTTTGATGGATACTTTACTGCATCTTTTGTAGGAGACACGATTGGCTTCTTCAATTGTGTTTGCAAAATGGAATGGGTCCGATTGATTGTCTTTCTGACCATCCAATCATCATATTGTTTCGCAGTTTTGCTTTTGACTTACTGCCACTCGCCTCCTTCCTCTGGATCTGTAGCGGTAATACACGCTACATGAGCTGAAGAACCCTTCAATTTTACTTGTCCCAAGTTGACCATCTTTTGCAGGAGGTCTTTAAAGACAAAACACTCCTGGATGGGATGCCCCAACATTTGATGAAAGGGACAATAATTGGGACGGTCTTCATCTCCTTCCTTGTCTGGCCTATTCGGCACTGGTAATTGAACCAAATTATTTTCCAGAGCTGAAATGAAGTAACCAGGAACTTGCTCACTTAGGAAAGAGTAAGTTTTACTCTTCATATCCTCAAATTGTTTTCTTCGTTGATCTTTTTGATCATTTGGACGAAACAGCCTTTGTTGTTGGCGTTCAGGAGGTGGAGCCCTTCGAGAAGATGAAGGTTTTGAAGTAGAAATAGGTACAGGTGCTTGTTTAAGCATAACTGTAGCAGTTTCTGCTTTACCCATTATTCTTCCTGGAGCTGATGGAATTACATGAGATTTAACCTTAGCCTGTATAAGGGAATCTTCAATCTGCTGAGCGATTGAAGTAAGGTCTCGAAACCCTCCTTTGTATTTCGCAGGGATCAATGGCGTGCGTAATTCGTCACGCAAATTTTCCACACAGATTGGAAACAATTCCTCCTGAGGGAGGGCTAAACTCAAGGAATACGTTAATCCCTTCCAACGAGCAATGAAATCAGAGACTCTTTCATTCTCCCTTTGCTTGCAGTTTGTCGGATCGAAAACTGTCGTTTTTGGAAAAGTTGAGCTAAACTGCAGAAGGAATTTTTGACAAAGATCCTCCCATCTGATGACTGACCTGGATTGAATGCTTGTGTAGCAAAAAAAAGCAGTTCCTTACAAGGTTCGCACGAAGCATCTGAGTTTCACTGCTTCTTGCTGCTCTGGAGTTCCCATCATAGGATCACAACAAGACACGTAATGCGTCAAATGTTGTTCAGGGTCGCCTGATCCATTGAAATTAGGGAAAACAAGGTTTCCAAAACTGGATGGAGGAGAAATTGAATCTACCCATTCAGGGTAAACTTTTTTTTCAGGTTGAACATGCGCCCGTTTCCCTTCCATAGTTTCTAACCGAGCTGTTAATGACTCAATATTAGTTATTAACTTTTGAGAAACATCAGGTTGAACTTGGTTTTGGGTAGGTGCAATTAATGGAGCTTGGACAGACGTGATGGTTGGTGCTGCAACTGATGGTAGTGCTGCCAACCGTTGTTGCGTTTGACCCGTAGGATTAGACCTCTGAGGGTGTACTGATAAAGGAGGATATTCCTGATCCATCTCAGTAGTTACAACAAATTCCTTCGGCTGTCGGACTTCAGCATTCTTAAGAAGAAGACTACTTTGAAGTAGTTCTGCATTCAACCTTATTAATTCTTTCATTTCTTCCTCCTGTTGTGCAAAACTTTTCTCTAATGAGAGCGATTGACCTCCTCCAGAGGAAGGGTGAGAAGTAACCTGATTCATTCCTTTCCCCTTATTGGATCCTTTTCGGAGAGGGGGAAGTGGGTTACTTGAAGGAATACCCAGATTTTGGGTAATCCTTTGATTACGTGTGCGCACACCTTCTTCATTTAAGTCTGTGTGCGCAACTTCTTGAGCAGGAACCTCTTCGTCTGATCCCTCTGATTGAGCCTCATCTGGTGAATCAGCAGCAACGGAATTTATGATATTAATGGATGCATATTTCATGGAATCCTTTCTATCAGTATTTATGTGATATTGTCTTCTTCTATGTCCATGATGATACATGGCATTCCATTGAATTGATCCCTCAGGAACTTCTTGGAGAACCGTCACTTGGAGAGAATCTCCCGATAGCTTGGCTCTTCGTTCCTCTTGAGGCTTATTCCCTAATCGAGATAATACTGACTTTCTCTGAGGGAGGGATTGAGGATTTGAAAAAGTCCCCAGTCCGGTGGACTGGGGATGTTCCTGCTGCTTCTGCTCAACTCCTCGAATCCCATTTGTTGACATGAGGGTTGGGTTAAAGAAGTCCCCAGTCTGGCAAGCTGGGGTGTCTCTTGACATGCTATGTCTGAGATCTTATTAAAATCTCTCTTGATCTTGCGAATCTTAGTTCGGAAATTAGCTGGATGCATTAACCTGTATCCACTTTTATCACCTGGTTCAAGAGACCGTTGGATGATTTCCGAAACTTCTGTCATTTGATGACGTGTTTGCTCCAGACGAGAGGCTTGTGCAATATTCTCACCTGCTTGATGTAGGAGCAATTCAACAACTTGTTCTCTATATACTTGATTTTGAGAGGAACTAGTTAAAGCCTGTTCTTGAGCAAGCTTTTGATTATGAACAATACCCATTGACTGTGGCCAGCCATGGGCAATAACATTGCATGAGACCATTTTTGGCGGGCTTTGCTGACTAGAAAGCACTGTGAAATATAGTGCTCCGTGAACACCCCATCCTCTGATATGAACATCAGATGGAGCATTGGCAATTAACTGACGCAATCTTCTTAGTGCGCCAAGGCATGAACTTTGAAGGGTTCTATGTTGCTTTTCAGCCTTTGGATACCGAGAGACTGATAGAGATGCCAAATCAATCTGACGTTGTAACCCTTCTATTATCTTAAGATGATTTTCATATTCATCGTAAGATAATACCTTCTTCTTTAATTGACAAAGAGTTTTCCATATGTTGAGACGAATATCATGGATTCCATCATCCGTCAACATCTTTGGAACGTCGTACTGGGAGTCAGCCAAAGGCCAAAACATGACTGGTACATCACCTTTTGCCAGTTTTTTCCTCATGTTCAGCATTTCCTCTTTATCATTAAATGAAGATTCTTCTACCTGTTTTGACCAGAGTTGGTGTTTCCTTGTTGCTTCATCGGATTCAACAAGATTGGTAGAGAGATCACTATTCATACTGGAAGATGAATGACCCAAGGATGGTTCAGAGAATAACCTGAACCCCAGGCTATCTTCTGATGGAGAAAGAGTTTCACCTGCCGATAGTAAAGAATCAGACATGACTGGTTTTACGTTTGCAAGTGCCTCGAGATAGGAGGGATTTCTCATTACTACACTTCCTTCTGAAGAATTTTCGAGACAACGTGAATCACTACTGCGGAGAGGACTTTCGCAGCGAAGTTCATCACCATGAGGAGGACCGTCATGATGGGTTACAGCAAAAGATGAAATATCTTGCTCCTTGTTCTTCTGACCACACAGAGGGTTCCTGTGGCTTTCATCTGAAGAAGAAACTTCAAGATTGACCGAATTTTCATGAAGCAAGTCTTCATGAGGAAGTGTCTGTTGAATACCTTCAGAATTAATGTTCATGTTATTGGGAACTGAGGGAGTAGAATCTTGAATTCCGACTGATAAATGTCTGAGGACTTCAAGAACTCCAGCATCAAGCAAGGCTTGGTAACAGATTGGACTTTGATCTCCTGACTGTGCTGGGATGATCTTTTTCTTAGATGCCTTCTTACTCGCTTTAGAAACCACTTGATGACGAAATTGATTGCTCTGAGCAGGTGTATGTGCCTGATCAGGAAAGATGGTCAGGTTAGGCTGACGATCTCCACTCAAATCAGGTGTATGTGCCTGACTTGGTTGTCCGTATGATATGGGGGAGTATGCCCCATAACCCTCTTGGACTGGCACAGATGTGTGTGTCTGTTCCGGAGTGAATCGTTGATGTGTCACTCCACTGCTAGGGATAGATTTATGTGTCTGTCCCTGTGATGATGCTGAAGCTGTTATGATATCCTGGCAAGCATCCAGAATATGAGCAGGAATTTGCTTCTGCTCTTTCACCATTGACAAAATATGATTGGTGACTTCAGCCGCTGGAACAGGGATATACATCCATTCCGGGCTTGGAGTAGCTGTATGTGCCTGCTCCTGTCCTCCTTTTCCTGTCAGTGAATCCCGACAGTACTCAAGTGTGGAGGCAGAGAGTTGAGTCTGCCTCCTGTTTGTCGTCGGGACTTTCCGACTGACTTCTCCGTGCGCTACCAAGCGAGACTATTGGTAGGCTTGATTATTATTAGCAGGTGTATATTCCTGCTGATTACACTTTGCCAAACATGGTTGACGAGATCCATCATATGTAGTCAGACGAGCCTGCTGACTAACCGGTGATGTATAAGCAGGTGTATGTTCCTGCCTATGGTACTCCGCCGGAATTGCCTGGCGGGATCGGCTTGATGCTGCCAGACGAGTCTGTTGGACAGCGGAATTAAAACGGGCAGGTGATTGTGCCTGCTCGTTATTTGCCACCAAGTTAGGTTGGTGGACTTTTCCAGAGATGGCAGGGATGACAACCTGTCTATTGTTAACTGGATTCCGTCTCTGGCAGTTCATCTTGCCTGCTCAGGTTCGAGGAACCTGAGCTGAATGCCTGGAGTCGGTACCCTCATCATGTTGAGGGCGCACTACCGCACGAGTCTGGTGGAGATTGTTGATGGGAGCCCTTGAGAAGGACTCCTGTCTTTTTGAATTAAGGTCCTGCGGGACTTGCTCATTCACTTCCTCAGAGTAAGGGAGTGAATGGAAATTGTGTTCCGGGGATAACGACCCGAAACGGTTGGAGACGGTAGTCAGCACCGCCTGCTTCTTGATCGTTGGCCGCCATTGTCCGGACGACCAGGTAGAGTTGTTAACTTGGAGGGCTTGACGAGCGGCCTCTAGAGTTGGGATAGTACCGTTGCGACGGTACTCCTTAAGCACTGCATTAGAAACCCAGTGTTGAAGATGCTGAGTTGGTGATGTCATCCTCAGAGCGGATGACGTTCCAGCAGGAGTAGCAGCATTGGTTTTCACAGCAGCAGACCTCACAGTAGAGGTGTTCACAGCAGTAGTATTCACAGGGGTGAATTTAAGGAATGCCATTTGCAGAAGATCTTGAGAAAAAAGGGTGACTTTTCCATATAACAGACGTAATCAAGATGAATCTGGCCGCTACATCTTTTGGATGACCACATGTCAATGATTGATTTGTTTGGCCCAAGGGGCCTGACAAATAAGAAAAATATCACTTTAACTTGGTTAAGGATTCACGTCGGGTTCACCATTTTTGTTTCGCACGGATTTCGGGGATGACCTCCTGGACGGGAGATTCAAACGTCCCGATCGGTTTCTAGCGGGTTTGTTCGTAGAACCGGAAACATCCAATGATTCCACATCCGTTTGGACCCACTTTCCAAAGGTAGGCGCTCATTAGCTTGTGGACTAATGAGGCTTAGTAATTTGCATTGGTTGAGAGGATGGGAGGTCGGACTCATCACACCTTTTTGAGGTGAATTGTTGTCTACTCCGGGACTCTCTTTATAGATTTAAGTTATGTTCGTGAATCCTTATTACATTACCAAGTATAAAATGTGCTTTCCTTTAGTTTTAACAATCAATGATTAAATATGCAAGAAATTTAGAGAATCTTTTATATGTATTCGAGGTTCTTCATCAAATAGAGAATCATCTATATCTGTTTAGAGATTCTTGGTCAATGGTATCCTTCAAAAACATTTATATAAAAGTCTCTTGGTCATTATGATGACCAGGCTGGTTTTAAAGCCACTCAGTGGGGCACTTGAAGTTTATCGTCATTCAGAAGGACTTGGATTATTTTAAAGTTGGGATCGAACCCATAAATGGGATACCTACGTATCCTTTGTTTTGGAAAAGGAATCAGAACCCACGTAGTTCGAGTAATGGAGTATGATGTTTATGATTGATGGCTCAAAGAAGAATGTCATAATTACTTTTACACTCTAAGCTCACATGAGTCATGCTCGGTGTGAGAAACAAGAGTTATTGGTAAAAATTAGGCAATTGTGCCATGAAAGATGCAATCATAAGAAATTGTTTGGGGCTTATGTATGTATGACTGCCCAAATAGATGAAGGTTTAGGATTTACTTTTAGGGAGAAAATCCAGGAACAGGGTCCATAAAGGTATATGTGCTTTATGGAGATTTGAATACTCTAATCTTGGGGCTTACTCCTAAGGAGGATGCCTAAATTAGGAGGAGGCTTATGATTGGGTTTTACTCCTGAAAAAGAAACCCAAATCAAGGGTAAATTACGACTGGTTAAGAGAAATTTAAGGGGGGCTTGGGGCTTACTCCTGAAAAGGAAGCCCAAGATTATGACTGAGTCTTATTCCTGAAAAGGAGACCCAGGTTAGGGATTAAGGTTTGGGGCTTACTCCTGAGGAGGATGCCCATATTTGAGGTTGGGGCTTACTCTTGAGGAGGATGCCCAAGTTTGGGAACTTTAAGAATTTGAGGCTTACTCCTAAAGAAGGATTCCCAAGTTAAAGATTCTCTCATCTTAAAGGATGAGGTTGAATGAATGAACTCTCTATATTTAGTGACATAAGGATATTTAAATCACTAGGTTTTGAGAGATATTCCACGGAATTCCTTTCAGATAAGGAAGTCAAATCATGAAATCATGCCATAAATGGCTTTGAAGAGTGTCTTGAAGACTGAATCTTGAAAAGGAAAGGTGTAATGGCTTAAGAGGGGTAAAATGGGCAAGATGGGCACCCAAAAAGGTAGGGGCGCGCAAGTCTTGAATGGCGCGCAAGTCTTCCGTGGGCGCGCATGTTTTGGTCGCGCAGGTATACCTGCGCGACACATGGTGTACTTGCGCGATTTTCAACAAGCATAGAAATATTTGAGCGACTCTTTTTTAAACCCTTTAGAATCCTCTTGAGGTTCTTCCAGAAAAGGGGCGCGCAAGTTATATTGAAGGAAATAAATCGGCGCGCAAGTGTTTGATAGGTTTCAACACTTAGGCCTTCCTTCTTCTCTTTAGATCTTCCGTTCTAGGTAAGAAATTACCTTAGAAGTGTTCCGGAAGATTTGAGAAGAGACTTGGGAGTCAGGAGCTTCAATCCGAGTTTCTGGAAAAAGATCCTCTCAAATGGGGGGCCCACAGGGTCTATTTATAGGCAAAAGAAGACCCCGGGCGGTTACAGGGCGGTTAACACTTAGGTCACGCAAGTCACCTGCGCGACCAAGGGTGTCGCGCATGTGTACTTGCGCGACAATGATAAAAATTGCGCGGTGCAGTTGCTGTCGATCCTTTGTTCATGCCTTTGCCGATTTTTAATGTTTTCTTCAAAGGTTGAATCACTTTGAGCTCGGATATTCCCTTTTCCGATCTTTAGATTCTGTGACGAAAGGAGCGTCAACACTCTCCTATTGGGATTTGATCCCATCGGGCCTCCATCCTGGAGTAAGACCCAATCTTCCTCTCCCTAAGCCACTCCACGTGTAAGCCCCGCTTCGCTTCGTACGGACGCACCTTTCGCGAAATGATCATCAGGTCTCTGCTGCCTCTTGTTTCTCACACCGAGTAAGACTGACGTGGGCTTAGAGTAAGCACCAACCAAAACATTCACCACTCGAACTACAAGGTCTTTGATCCATGCTAAGGTAGGGTATGTAATAATCTTTAAGAGGTTCAAGCCCACCATCTCGGTCATTCCGACCTTCTTCATGTCGGTTCATCCATGTCCCGCATGACGTTAAACTATATCCACAACCCCGAACTACGTGGACTTTGATCCATGTCAATGCATGGTACGTAGGAAGCCTTATGAGGTTCAAGACCAACCTCCATCGGACCAAGGTCCATTTTCACATCGGCTCGCCGACACTCCCACAATCCCGAACTATGAGGACTTTGATCCATGTCAAGGCATGGTACGTAGGAAGCCTCCACGAGGTTCAAGCCCACCATCAGTGGACCAAGGTCCTTCTTCACGTCGGTTTTCCAAAATCCCCAGAACATCTTGAAATACGAGGCCTTTGATTCTTACAAAGGAAGGGTATGTAGGAAGCCTTATGAGGTTCAAGCCCAACAAACTATTAGCCCTGACCGTCTCCGTGTCGGTGTGCCAAGCCCTTTTCATGAACTACGAGGTCTTTGATCCATGTTAATGCATGTTACGTAGGAAGCCTCCCTGGGGTTCAATCCCATCCACCATTAGACCAAGGTCCATATCCATGTCAGTTCGCCAACACCCACCATCCATTTGGACCAAGTTCCTTATTCACGTCGGTTCTCCGACACCCCCTATCCCGTATGACTCTAAACTATATCTCAACCGAGTAGTATGCCATTGTGACCACGCCATCCAGTTGTTCTGATACACATTCATTTCATTTCAACAGCACCCTTCCCCAACCAAACTATGTGGACTTTGATCCATGCTATGGCATGGTACATAGGAAGCCATACGAGGTTCAAGCCCAACTCCCATCGGACAAAGGTCCATCTCCATGTCGGTTCACCGACACCCACCATTCATCCAGATTCATATCTGGGCCGCCACATCCCGGTGAGATCATGCCACCCCATTCCCCTCCACAGCATTCGGGAAGCCACCCATGGGCTGGCTCCGATATTGGTGTTCCCTCAAGAGGGGTTCTTCAATCTGATCCACTCTAGCTAGTGTTTCGATCAGTCTGGTCCATCTCCATTGAACGTTAAACTTGCGGCATACCCCGTGTTAGACACAGGAAGCTGAGGAAAACCCCAGATACATGCCTATGGAATATAATTTCCCACTCTCGATGTGGGATGCCTTGGGATTCTGCGCCCTCAAGAAGCCCTATAATAAGTGGCAAAAGACAAACACGCCAATTCCCCAGCGTTCAGACACGTTAATGATGCATCGACGTGACTACTCCTCCGACTGAAGGTTGATTCCCTGACTGGACCCTTTGGAATGTCCTGATAGAAGTAGTGTAATAAACCAGCATCCATGGAAACATGGCACTGGGAAGAGTTTCACAAACAATGTATAAAATCTTTTAGGGAGACCCGGACTATGTGACGAGTTTTGAGGAGTAATCCTCGGAAGGAAGAACCAACATCCCATTATCCCGATGTTGACCAAGGAGCAGACGTCCCTAAATAAGGAGCGAATGCCGCACGCCATTGGAAAGCAGGAATGCGGGGCAACAAAAAAAGTCAAGCCTTTCGCTCCCAAGAAAACAGACATGCGCTCCCCAACGAAAGCATCAGAACCATTGGGTAATAGGTTTTTCGATTGATAATTTCTTTTGAAAAATTGGGATAGTAAACAAAAAATTAAAGTAAACATCATAGTTTTATTATTTTAATTGGTGCTATAAATTCCATCATAGCCCTTTCCTATGAAGGATGAACTAATATTACATCCTCATATATAATATTTCCTATAAATCTACCTTTTTGAATCTATAATTCACTTTTTCTAATTTTTTCATATTACTTGTCTTCTCAAACAGTATTATAAATGATTCACAAATAATTCTTATACTCACCATATCATTTAGATTATATCAAATTATTATCTATAAAAATCACAAAAAAATTTCATGATAATCCTTAAATATTATATTCATCAGATACATGAAAACATAGGGAGTATTAGTCCTCTGAAATGGATTTACCATAGATAAGTAATATATATACCTAATTCAAAATTACCTATTTATAATATATTCATTGTTTTTTTTGAAATTGATTATACCAATATCAAAGAACAATATTTCAAAAATATTGAGTCCCACATAGTTGATCGACCAAGTCATCTTTATAGTGACAAATACACTTTTTATTTATGGTATTAGAATTTATTTCTATATAATCGATGTAAAACCTTAAAGAGACATTTTTCCTATAAAAAAACAAGGTCCCCCATGGTAAAATGCTAGGATGTACAAATACCTTATCAAAAAACTCCTCAACATGTTTCTTCACTTCCAAAAGTTCTATTGTGTCCATCCAATATGGAGTCTTAGATATCGGTTTTTCCACTAGGATGATATCAACAGAGAACCCCTCTTTACAATCAAGATTATGTCAAGGTGGGTCTTCATGAAACATCTTAATGTATTCTTGAAAAATATGCATTCCCTTCATTTTGAAGATAAATTTGTCATTCAGAGAATGTGGTTAACACTATCCTCTATGGATTTTATTATGAAGAGCTACTCATGGTGGATCTAGACATGATTTGTAAGATGTAGTCTTCCCTATGATGATAAGGGATTTCACATCTCTATCACGAACCATAATCTATTACGATTGGAATTTTTTTTTCTGATTTATAATTTGAAATATAATACATTACAAGGATTACATCAGTGTAAACCATTGGGATATAAATCATATTTACAAATAGGGTATCTCTATGTGTCATAATGGTAACTTCCTAACACATCCTTTATATAATATATTTTCCACTAAGAGTCTTGATTGAAAACGCCCATATTATGGTTCTATGAAAATATATAATTTTCGAAGTAGATAATGAATATATAAAAGTGTGATAAGTTCCAAAATCAAATAAATACTTATCTAAATTTTTAGTTATGATCAATACTCCTACAATTACATCTTTGGTAACTTCAACCTCATATATAGTTATCTCATAAGATTCACCTTCTCTCCTTGGCGTCCACTTCAGGAGGTTCCCTTAATTTTTGATTTAATGGCTTGAATAAATTCTAATATATTTAATGTTGAATCACATTATTTTATTGGTTTATTTCTTATCCTTACATTCAATAGAATTAGGAAACCTTTTTCAACAATTGAAACAAACTCTTGTTCCCATTAAGAAAATACCTAAGTATTTCTTTCCCTGATTATCACACGTCAGAAATCTAATCCCTCAATTTTTAATGTTTTGACAAATTTATTTTTTCCAGATTCTCAAATGACCAATTATTTTATAAGTTTCACCTGATTATATTATATGAAGAATATTATTATTTTTCTATATGGAACTTGATTAAATAACATCATATAATGAAATTTTTTGAGAAACTAATTCCCATTAAATACCTAGCCTAAACCCATCAAAGATAAAGTTAGTCATGATTTTTTTGTATTATATATATAGTCAACATCATGCTTATATATTTTTATAAATGTATTATCATACTATGAGACAATTTCTTCTTCTATTTTATTTAATGTTATGAACTTTATATCCATTTTAGATCAATTTTCTAAAGGATTTTATTTCATTATGATTATTACATTAAAATTTATTTATTCAACAAATTCAATTTTATCAACCTTTAAGTGTTCAAAATAAATGACAATCATTGATAAAAATATCCTTTTTAAGAATAAAAATAAAAAATAAACCTTTCATTTTCATTATATCCCAAATATTGTAATATATTTTTGAGTAACATAATTCATTTTCAACTACCAATTGATTAGTTGTTACATTAAAATTTTGTGGCTTATTTCACATGATGTAATCCCATATAATTGTATCCCACTATGTAATAATACGTTTCTTCATAAAATCATGTTAGTTCATTATATATGGAGTTATTTTACCTTATGTGAACATGATCTACTCAGTTCGAAAAACATCTAAATTTTCTTTCTAGTAATGAAATCACAACATTGACTATGGTTGCTTCTTCTTTTAACCCAATTAGGATCCATCTATAAATAATATAATACACAGATTGAGCTCAAAATAATATATAATATTTTTCCACAAAATATAAACCCATATAATGGTAATTGTATAAAAACACCACAGGGGATTATATTAATTAACATGTCACCTATGTATTTTTAAATATTAGTTCCTAATTTTTTAAATAAAAATTCAATGATACAAACTATAAAACCCCAAATTTAATCATCTAAAGAAGGTGTCTAATTTTATACATTTGTAAAAGATATAAAATATCACATCATGCTAGATTCATATGTTTAGAAGTCTTGGTAAACAAGATACATAAATGATACCCAAATTAAATTTGAAATATAAAAAACACAGCTTACAAAACATTCAGGTGTTTGTGATATCATTGACAATATCCTTCTTAATGTCCTTGATCAAGTAAAATAAATAAAGTGTGATGTTAGATTATCATTAAGTTTTACATACAACAGAATATATCAAGATTAAATTAGGAATAATAAGTACTATATAGTGTATAATCAAATGATATGTCATTATATCCACAAAATTAGTTCAAATAATATCCAAAACTACTATCAATAATGAAATTACTTTAAAGATGTAAAATAAATCATTAATAAAATAAATGTATAATTTTGGACATTCATGATCAGGTAATCTGACGAATATACTAGGAATCATACTATCAAGGTCTCTAAACAAATACATCATCCATAATTTATTGGGTATGTGTGAACTAGATACCCATATAATATAGTAATATTGTTTTTTTCTCATGATATTAGTCGATGCATAGAGGTTTTATTTATAATCGGGCCCCACCAATCACTATAAAATCCTCTGTGATCATTATATTTTTATGATAAAAATAATTTATTCTGAAAATTTATTATAGGCCAAAACATTTCTATTTTAAATTGAGAATTACAAAAATCAAGGTTTAATAATAAAAAACCATCAAAATAATAAATAAAGTTAGAATCATTAGATCATATCCCCAGTAACATCAATATATGTTTCCATCAAGTATAATGCCATTAAAATATTTCCAAAACATTTGTTAAGGAATATACCATTTTAAACATTCAAATCAATAATTTAAAATATATGAATTTCTAGAATATTAGGAAAAATATATCTCTCAAAATAACCACAAAAACATATAAAAGAAGAATTATAACAAAGATTATTCTTAAATTTTAGAAAATTCATGCTTATGGTGTATGTTATAACAATTATTTCATTCAAACATTTCGTGAAAAGTTCTCCATTCAGAAAATGACAAGAATATTCCTTTAAAAAAATTATAGAAAGTAAAACATGGGTAAAAGTTAAATTATTCAATCTCAGTTAAATATTAAATATATAATTGAATGAATTTTAAATCAAATATGCACATTACTAAAAAGGTGTTTTAGGAAAACATCAAAAATAAAAATAAAATAAAGTTCCATAAATATCACTTACATGTTGACTTTTGATATAACAAAAGAACAAATTGAAAATAAACATGTAATACCCAAAAATTACCATATTATAAGAAAATATATGTTTTTAAATAAATTTAGATCATATATTTATTATATATATAATATGATGATAAACAATGCTGAAATAAAATGAGATAATTATGTAAATACCTTACCTAAAGTTTGTGTTTCCCCATAAGTTTTTGAACATCTTGTATAACAAATTTAAATATATATCAACTCTATAAAAATATTTATAATTCTATAATCATAAATAATTCACTTATAATATTCCAATACCCATTTATTAATAATTCCTTATTAAAATTGTCATTTATAATAAATAACTATTCCATTTTTCTTGTAAGTTCTCGTTAGGTAGTTTTTGTACTTCTCCAATGATCCAAACTCTAGTAACTCTTAAAGGGTGTTTAATTGTTCATAGTGGCATAAATACAAAATCTAAAATCTATAAGAACAAAATAGTTTCGTTATTTTTATGGAACTATATTCATACCGGATAACCATTTTATAATGGGTATATAAAAATAACACATCATACATAAAAAAAGTAAATTATTTGCATCTTGAAACTCATTCAATGAAATCTTATTCATATCATGGGGAATGGAAAAAAAATAAGGGTGACCTCAAATGTTAAATAAGGGTTACATATAATGGAAACTAGCATGAATCAATAAGGCACGATCAAAAGGGACTTGAATATAATATAACACAGATCCCATTTAATAAATACTTAACCATCAAATAAGGTATAATAAATAGAGATAGGTAATTTATTTAACAGCCATGAAAATGGAAAAATAGATGAAAATGAAATGAATCCCAAGATAATATCATGGAAAAAAAATTCATAGAAAATAATAATAAATCAATTCAAAATGAAAGAAATACTAAATTATTGGATTTCATGATCTAATTCAATACGAATACATATATTATTAAGACCTTTATCAAGATAGTTTAAAACTAATGGATAATAATCTATATGATTTAGACAACTGATATGTCTCATGATACATTTTTTCATTGAGGGACTATCAATAACAATTCCACACTAATATATAAATTTATAAATCACCATCATATATTGAAAAATCTATTTAATTCATGAATCAATATACCTTATCATCAAATCTATATATTTAGTACATGATGTGGATTTATCAATATTTTCCCAGTTAATCAAAACAAATTAAAATAAATCATTGTATGTGAAAATTGTATATGTCTTAAGTGATAATAATATCCATAATACTTGATTATGGATATTAAATATTAATATATTGTCTAATAAAAAATGATCACAATAATGTGATTTTTTCATGAGTAAGTGAACAACCACAAAAGAAAGTGAGATTATTCAATAATTTTTACCTCTTGGGTAAATTTAAAATTTCAACCAAATGAAGAATAAACATGAAACATAACATTAATCATTAAGAACAAATTTTTATTCATGTTAAATTTTATAACACACATAGTCCTATAATATTAATGAAAATGAAGAAAACTTGTATCCCAATGAAAATAAGTTGGGTTATGAAATTATTTACCACTTGGTAATTTCATATCAAATCACCTTAGATGAAATAATTCCAATTAAAATATAATATAACATGAATTGTAAATTTTTCATGATATTTAATTAAAATAGGAATTTCATAGACCATATAAAATAAATTAGGTTAATAACATTACAATATTCCTTATTGATGGGAAATTGAGATGAAGTCCCTTACCAGAAACATTCATTTAGTTGAATGTTTTTTACCACCTGTATATTGTTTTAAATATTTTTTTATTTTATAACATAACTGCATTCACTTTTATAATGTCATATATGATCATATTATAAAATTTTACCATGAGTTTGTTAATAATATTTCATTATTTTCATTGATTGGGAGTTATGTACAATGGTTTCTCATGCGTTATTTGAAAAGAAAGTTAAGGTTCAATACATAGTATACAAATAAATCATCTCCATAAGGATGATAATTTTATAAATATAATTTTTAGTCATTGTAAACATTATTTTATCTAATATAAAATGTTGGTAACTGAAAATGAATTGCATCACTTCGTGGAGAAAATAGGTTATACATACGTTGGAGAAACTATATCATTACCATAACTTATGAAAGGGTAAAGAAGTGTTTGATATATTAATTTTTTTAATTGATTTAATTTCATATATATCACATATATTAATTAAATATATCCTTATCACCTTCCAATTAAAATATAAATTAAACACAAATCACAACACTACACTGGGGGGTAGTCCACCATATACATGTGCGACATTATCGTATTGTAAACAGAATAAAATATTAAGATGATATATTTGATATCATAATATCGTAAGTATAATTATATAGTAAATATTATATATAAACATAAAATATAATGTTATATCAATATATGAGAGGTTTCGATAAAAAAATGAGTTATATTGGTTTGCAAGGATGTAGTCTATCTTACAAACGATTGATGAATTCCTTTAAAATTTGATGGAAGTAAAGATGGATATATGTAATGAAATTAACATAATATATATATATACATATATATATGTGTGTGTGTGTCTGTTATATACATTTATTATTATATTATAATTATTTAATAATATTATAAAAAGGTTCGAGAAGAAATAAAATGAAAAACTCGTTAACGAACGTCACATCTTCTTTGGAGAAATTCATTTGGTTTTCTCCAAAGTCATCCAAATAAGGATTTATGATAATAAATGGACCTTTTATGTTATTTGGGGACTAATGAATTTACATTTTCAGGTATTGGTAAAATAAAAAGGCTTTTGTAGTGTGAATAGTGGAAGAGAGGGGTGTCCTTTCATTATTGGGGGAGAGGACACCCATAGATTTTTTTATAATAATAAGTTACCTACAATTTATATCATCCCAAATTCCACCAAAATCGGTCATTAATAACTTTATATATTATATTTTTGAAATGTATCCATAAAATTTGAGTTCAATATGTTTTATTTTATTTTTAACACTTATCTTCTTAGTTTAACCACTTGGTAAATCATTTTTTATTTAAACTATATAATTATTTTTTCTTCAGATTTTACAATTCATAAAGAAAACATTTGAGTTGAAATTATTAGATAATAGAAATAGAAATAATTATAAATATATAATCCATTTTTTATAATTAAATAAAAAATAATTTCGGAATATAATTTAAAATTATACCCACAAATGAGATAAAAATGTTTTTTTCAAAGAGAGTTTCGATATAGGTATAGATGCGTATAATTTGAAATTTTAATATGAAATTGATTCCTCTAAAATAAATTTTAATAAAAAAATATAAATTAACTAATGTTACTTTATAAAAATTTAAAAATAATTTAAATCTGAATATAATTAAAATTAAAATTCCTCTTTCTATAAAAATCAGTGAATTTAACAATTCATACAAAAATGGAACATTTCATAAAAATACCAAAAAAAATTACCCCAGTATAATTTTTATATTCAGGTTTCAAAAATGATTTTTGTTTTATCAAATAAATTTTATAAAAGTTTTAAAAACTAATTTATATCATATGCGTGCAAGAAGTGAAAAAATTGATTTCTTTGAGAAAACTATAGTTTTTCAAATAATCATTTATTTTACTTAAAATGACTCCTATTCTTATTTATAAGAAATAAATAAACAATTAATGTGTATAAATGATAAATTTTTTATTTTATAGTTTTTATAATTCGTATCCTAAAATGTAATACCTTTGATATAATGTTCATGTTTACATAATATTTTAATAGAGTATCATGTTGTGTTTAAAGTCATTGTAGTGTTCATCACAAACTATCGGAGAGATTGATTTAATTTAAAATTATATAAATCATAAATTATTAGGTGGTAAAATTATTCCCTCCAAAAAAATAATCCAATAACTCTCATATATTTAACTATATAAAAAATGAATATAGTTCAATGTTTATTTCACCAATTTTGATTTCTTTAAAGATCGATTACTAGATGAGTTTCCTGATTCATCAATACATTCTCTTTAGTAATATGAAATTGGATGGGCTCTTCAAAGTATGATGTATCTTGTTATTATTATATTTCAACAAAGGTGATCACATGTGTTTTTTCATCCATGTACTTATATAATGATATTTGGAACAGATCATATACTTTTGAGATACTTGGTTACATTTATAAACATTCATAAAAACTCTAATTCTATCAAGTATTTAAAATGGCTTGATATACCCAAGACATAGTTTTCCCTCTTACATAACCTTATAACACCCTTACATGGAGATAATATCAAAAAGACATGATCTCCCACTTGAAATTGTAAATCCTTCATATAATTACCATTATAACTATATTCCTCTGATTAAGATGATTTAATATGAGTCTGAATTGTATTTACCTATTTTATTGAATCTTAAATAAGTTACTGGCCAAAATGTTTCCTTTAAAAAACTTCATCCCAACATGTTTAAGTATAAAATAACCTTTCATATAATTCTTTATATGGCACCATTAAAATACATGAATGGAATCTATTATTATATAAAAAATTATAGTAAAGGTAAATAATAGTCCCACATCCTGTGAAAGTTAATAAAAATTTACCTCAACAAGTCTTCAATCATTTGAATTGTTCTTTCTAAATTTCCATCAGTTTGAGGATGGTTATAAGTTCTCAAATGATGCTCAGAATCAAGAACCTTATGGGGACTCTTCCAGAAACTTGTGGTCAAATGAGGGTTATGATCAATTAAAATTGAAATAGGTGGGACATGAAGCCTTAAAAATCAATTATTATATATCCTTTAAAGTAAATAATGTGATAAAAACTCTGTTATAGAAATAAAATCTACATATTTTGTTGGGTGATCAATAATAACCCATATTAAATCATTCATCTAAATAGTTTTTTTAAGTCATATAATAAAGTACTTGTTAATATCATCCCATTTTTACACATGAATTATAATACCATTAATGATGCCTTTAGGATTCTATCTCATAGATATAACTCTTTTGAAACCCAAACAACTAGAATAATAATTAGTAATTTCCCACTTCATTTTATCCCACAAAAAATGTTCCCTGAAATCCATAAAAATATTTATGCTACCATGATGTATAGTGAAATTTTATATAAGAAAGTCATCAAAAAATTAAATTTTTATCTTGGTTATATATGAAACACATAATATTTTCCAAATTTTATAATTCCATTATCACCAATTATGGCTGCAAATTTCACATCATTCACAGGTTTAATTTTAAACTAAAGCCCTCATTATCAGATTCATAAATATTTTCTTTTAAAATTAATATGTTATCTTGAACATTTGATAAATGAGTGATTTCTATTCACCTTTATAAATTTCCACATCCATATTTACTATATCCATTAAAATAGGATCCCATTAGATCCTCATTTTGATTAGTAATCCATGATCATTACCTCTCAATGCATCCACTACATTGTTTGTTTTCCCCAAGTGGTATTGTATATAGAAATAATAATCCTTGTTTATCTATAACCATTTTTTATATTGAGTTCAGTATGTGAAAATATTTTTTTAGGATATTTATGATCCATTTAAATCGTACAAGTTTCACCATATAGATAAGGTCTCCATATGTTCAACGAAAAGACTATAACTTAAAACTAAAGATCATGTGGTGTATAGTTCTATTCATTAGTCTTCAATTACCTTATTTCATATGTAATAACATTATCATTTTTCAATACGAAACAACAAATTATGTTATTATATGAATTATTATATATGGCAAACCTTTAATCTCAATATGATTGACTCAAAATCAAAGCATTGACCAATTTCTACTTCAGTTCATCAAAAAATCTTAACATCCCTTTGTCCTAATAATCAAAAACCTTTTCTGCGTAAACAAGGTTTTGGGTATTATAATTGGGAAAAATCCCCTGACAATCATTTATAGTAACCTTACAAACAAATTAATCTAAGTACATCATTTATGTATCATAGGCCTAATAGATATTAGAGTACACACAAATATCATCAATTAATAACAAAAAACAATCATGATGATATTATTTGAATACTATATTACATATATCTATAAAAATAAACGGTGTATTAGTCAACAAAAATAGAATTACTATAAACTCATAATGTCTATAACACATTTGGAAAGCTTCCTTTGGAATGTATTCCTTCATTATTCGCAATGGTTATTACCCAGAATAGAGTTCAATATTGGAGACATATTGGGCTCTGAGTCATTATTGTGATATAGAGGATATGTTATATTTATTGTAATTGCATTTATTTCCATACAATAAATTAACAAACTTATGGATCCATCTTTTCTCTTAATGAATAGACCATGATCTCCCAATGGTGAAACACGAGGTTGACTAAATTCCTTATCCCAAAAATCCTCTAGCTGATTCTTCAACTCCACTAATTCGATATTGGCCACTCTATAGGTAGTATTTAATATTGTTATTCCATATGAGATTAAATAAATGGAAAATTCTACTTCAAGATATGGGGGATGTCCTTGTAATTCCTTAAGAAATGAATCAATTTATACTTATAAAATAGTTACTTCCTAAACATGATGACTACCCTATCCATCTAACTATTTTGTAATATCTTCATCCCCAAAAATATTATTTAGTAGTTCTATTAGTGGTGGATCTATCAATTTCTCAGATGAAGGTGTATCTACTCTATAGATAAGGAAATATACATCTTTTATATGAATCATAATTTCATTCTTCTAAAAATAAATATTTACATCATATTTTGAAAGGAAATCAAAACCCTTTATTATATTGAATTCAATAATAGATATGATAATAATTTCATAAAATAAAGAATGTTTATGTATCATAATGGAGAATTATCGACACATCCTTGATGTAGTGATACATACACTAAGAGTTTTGACTAAAAACACCACTCTTAATGTGAAAGGGATATATGTAATTTTCTTCAAAAACATGGAATCTATAAATGAGTGTGAGGATCTGAAATCAAATACTTAATTTGATAAATTTGAAGCTATTATTGAATAATCATACACCACAGAATTGGGTACTTACACCTCCAATTGAGTGACCTTATAATTTTGGCCTTCTCCCCTTAGACACTTTTGTAGTAGACTTCCTTGATTCTTGGGGAATTTATTTTCACAGTTCCCCATATCCCTTTCGTCGAAATTGTGAATAGAAGAGTTTTATTTCATTCTTATGAGTTATTTATATTGGTGAACCTTATATATACACTTAGAAAAAACTCCCATGTCCCAAAATAAAGTACCCAGGTTATTCATTCCACAATTATCACAAGTTTTAAAACACCTCATTCCCTTCTTCCCCAAATCCAATTGCATCTCTTCTTTCCTATTTTTCTCTTACATCCCTTCAAATCCTTAATATTTAATTTTTTTTCTCTATTTTGATATTAAATTATTCTATATCCTCATATTATGAGAATGTTAGGGAGGCTACTTTCTTTGGAAATATTTTCTTAGTCTTATCAAAAAATGATCATTTTTACACTTTGGATTAAGTGCATTGATGTGGTTCCCATTCCTTTAAATAGGTTCCATCTCTAAACAATTTCATACAGTATATTTGATCATAACATTATGTGTCATAATGTATCATCTAGAAATATAGAAAAACATAAAATAAATTAAAACTTTTACACAAGGTTATTCTCAAATTCATAAACATGGATTCATTGGGTTAGTTTATAAATCAGAAAAATACTTTCAAATAATTCATAATGGGTTATAAATAAAATATAAATTAACATAGAAATTTACCTCGTAATTGTTAAACTAGGTTTTCAGTAAGGGATATTCTCATGAACCATGTAACACCCCAAGTTTTTCTAAAAATAAATAGAAATTCATTGAACATTTTTTTAATGTAGATATTTGTAACTAGCCTTTAAAACATAACATTTCCACTTATATGTTTTGAATTGAAATAAATTTCCATCTACAATTGTGTTTAGTAAGATATTTAAAGTCTATTGAAACCAACAAGTTTTTTAGTGAATATTGACATACCCCTATGAATAGTAATATGAATAATAATATGAGCCTAATGAATAGTAAATTGTTTTATTATTTTATTTTCTTAAGGATTTAAGATAATGACATCTTGATTAATTTTTCAATTTGATATAAAAGGAGTTATAGTTTTTAAATAAATAATTTTTGAATTAATTATAATTTTATTGAAAAATTAAATTAAAAATATTGAGAAAATTATTTTCAAAAAGTGGACTTCATTTTATGAAATATACACATCAATAAATGGTTTTGGTGAATTTTTGGAATTTTTCTGACATAGTTGGTTTTTCAGTGAATAGTAAAAATACTGTTTTTATTTTCGGGGTGTTAATGACATCATTAATGATGTAATAATGATTTCATAAATCTGGTTGACATGTGTATAATTAAATAAGATGTGTGTTTTTTTAGGTGGATTATACCATGGGAAAATACCATTGGAAAGCCTATGGTTTTACAAATTCCACTCACGAGGTGTCCCTTGAAAATTATTAAAATAATACCTCACTTTTCCTATAAATGCCAACTATTCCATTCATTGAATTCATTCCAAATTCTCACTGAATAAATATATATCCTCATTACCTCTATATTAGTCCTCCCATGGTTTCCTCCAGCACCTATGGTCCCAAAAATCATGTTATAAGGGTTACTCTACAAGGTAAGACAATTCTCAATTTCATTCTTTTTCCATTAAAGTTCTCTTTTATATGGTATAACATTCATGTTTCCATACCAGGTTCTTATTTCCATATTATTCATGATCTATTCTATGATTTATTTTTGGATGGTTGACCCTTGTCCCCTCTCTTTTTAATGTTTTCAAAAACCTAGTCGCATAGCTGTTGGGCCGCCGAATGTTTGTAAGAGATTTCTCACTTATTCTTTTATTTTGAGTTCCTTGTTTATTATTTCTTCATATATCCTTACCAAAGAGAGATATAATCTCCATAAATCATGTATATTCTAGATTTTATCATTTTAATTGAAAATTACTCATCATTATTCATCCCCTATTCCCGTTATTTATGTAATAAAACATTGTCTGTTATGTGTCGAATTACCAACATTGTGGATGATGAGATTACAATTTCCATTAATTATTTCAATTCTGGTAATGAAACCATTTATAGGGTTTAAACATGTTATAATATATGTGTTATAACTCACCCATGGTTCTGTAATTCTTTTATACTCCTGGTTCTAATTTATATGACAAAACGAGGTTGTTATTATCAATGAACCACAAAAATGATCTAAATGAACATCATCAATGTTTTAACTTATGAATCATCCTCATATTAAACATAGAATTGATAAATGGTATAAATTATGGTACTGGAAATATGTAAATACCTTTCCACTCCAATTCTATCATTTTACTACCAATCGACAAGAACATCCACCGTGAACTAATCATGGAAATCATGTTAAGAACTCACGCAAAAACAGTGCAAGGAGGAAAATACTAACAATTAATGGTTGAAATGATGTAATGAAATAATAGTATAAGACGTTATAAAAATGAAAATGTTTCTGTAAAATACCAGTAACACTCTTTTAACCATTATATAGGAATTTTAATCAAGTTTGAAGTAAGATAAACCCGAGGTAATGAAATTCTTAACCCGATTTACATTCTTTGGGTTAACCTTCTACTTCATTGTTTATGTGATATTTAAATTGTCTGTGTGATGGGTTATATTTATATTATATTTTATTAATTGTATTTACAGTATATATACATACTCCATCAACTCTATTAGTTCTCTCTTCAATTGTAAGATATTTATAAGGGGCTTATCTTTAAAAATATTCTTTTTAAATTCACATTTACGAAATTCCGAAGAAATGTTTTTATGGAATTATTCATGTTGTATGATTATGTTTTTGTTCATAGGAATTACTTATGATTAAAGGTGGGACCTATATCTCCCTCTAATGCATTGGTTATGGGTATGTTGGAGTTCAGCCGTATGGTTACTCTAAGTGTAACTGCGATGGATACACAATGTAAGGTAGCCGTGAGGGTTACAGATTATAAGGTATCCAAGAATGGTTACAAGATTATGTAACTAATCCCCCAAGATACCTTATGATAATATTTATGTTCTCAAGTTTTTGTGGATCTTTTTTAAATCTCATGTTACACAAAGTAAGTATATATGAGTGACAATCATGTCTTTTGAAAATGTTTTCATACGTTACGAGTATTCATGGACTAATGTGCTCTTTCATTCTTTTTCATCCATTACTGAGATTTTGTGCTCATCCCAAGTTATTACATGATTTTCTATGGTTAATGGATGTGTAATAAAAGGAAATAATCCACATTAAATGTTGAATAATTGTCAAGGAGTCTTGTTTTAAGGTTTAATGTTTTATATTTTGGAAAAAATGGAAACTGTTTTTATGGTATCCACTAGGTAATTATGTGTAATGTTATGAATGTATTGTCCAAATTCTCCAAATATCTAAAATAGAAAAGATCTTCAATGTAAAGGGAAGTGTTTTCTTGACTAAATTCAAGATTATGTATTTAATAAGGTCGGTTTCTTATATTTGGTATCATAGGATGGTTTAAATAACTTTAGGGTTATGGTAATGTTAATAGAATACCATAAGATTTTCACTCTGTTTAATTTAAAATGTTTTAGAATTTAAAGATTACCATGTTGCTTCATCTAAGACATATTTGTTCAGGATGGTTGTCCACAGAAGGAACAGGGATGCAGAAGGGAAGATGCAATGAAAGAATGACATCCTTCTAGAACTACAACCCGGAATGGTAGGGATTAGAACCGAGCAGTTTGTGACAGTAATGGCTCACCTAAACAGTAAAACAATGGTGGTGGCATCCATTCTAGAGAACTAATAGAGGTACCAAAATGAACCATGGATGTAGTGGAACATTTTATGAGACAATATCCTCCTACATTCAACGTATCTTCTGACCCAGTAGCTGCTGAAGGATGGATCAAAGCCATTGAAATGATATTTGATGTTATGGGATGTTCATACAATCAAAAGGTAAGTCTTTGCATTTATCGTTTTGATGGGGAAGATGATTGGTGGTGGTCAATGGAAAGGAATATCTGGGTTAGAGATGGTTTTGATGCCATAGAGTGGGATGAATTTAAAAATATTTTCCTTGAAAAATATTTTCCTAAGGTGGTGTGACTTGAATGGAGAAGAAATTCCGTGAATCAAAACAGAAGGAGGAAGATTTAGTGGCTATGTATGAAATGAACTTCACCCAACTTGCGAGGTATGATCCAAATATTATTCTATATCTTGATAGAAAAATAAACTGATATTAATTGGGATTGAAACCAAGGTATTGAAGGGCATTGGCCATCTATGAATTCAAAATTTATGAGAAACTTGTCCAATGTGATGAGAGGGTAGATATAGAGTCTGTTGATGATCACATTCTTTCTAGAAACAAAGAGAATAAGATGTACAGATTGTAATAAATGGGTAAGAATCAACCAATGAAATCTGATAGTTAGAAAATCCAATTTTTGGTTTGCTAAATGTGTGGCAAGAAGCACCCTGGGGAATGTCTTAGAAAAACTGGGAAGTGTTTTAAATGTGGTAATTTTAGACATATGGCCTTAGATTGTAACGAAAATGATCCAAATACTAATCCGGATAAGCATACTGTAAAGTGTTTTAAATGTGGTGAGATGGGTCATTATGAAAATGCCTTCCCAAAGAGAGATATGAATGATGCAAGGAAGCCAGACTACAAGCATAAAGGTGTAGTGAGATCCTTTGGGACTACGTCAGCAGATGTCGGGCCATCCAATGAAGTTGTATAAGGTACTTTTTTTGTTCACTAATATTTTACTAATGTTTTTTATATAGGTTCTACACATTCCTTCATCTCTGAGAGATTTTCTGGTAAATTAGAAAAATTGCTCCTCCACAAATGAGACCTGAACATATTGCTGAAACACCAGGGGGAAATGTTATTGGGAAAAGGAATTATAATAATATTTCTATTACGGTATGTGTATAGACATTACCTAAAAACCTTGTTGTGTTACCCTTAGTTTTGTTTGATTTAATTCTTGGGATGGACTGACTTTCTAATTATCATGCTAAGATTGACTGTAAATTTAAATAAGTTTTTTTTCAGAAAGAGTTTTAGTTCATATACAAGAATTAACCCATACAATTGATAACATAATTGGAAGCTGAGAAACTATTAAAAGATGGAAATGAATGTTATCATTCTCATATTGTTGAAAATAAGGGAGCTATTAAAATTAATGATGGTCCAGTGGTAAATGAATACCTTTATGTTTTTTCTGATGAGTTTCCCTATTTCATACATGATAGAGAAGTAGAATTGACAATTGACTTAGTTCCTGATGATAATCCAATTTCAAAAACGCCATATCGTATGGCTCCAATTGAACATATTGAATTTAAAAACCAATTGTACCATTTTCTTGACAAAGGCTTCATTCATCCTAGCACTTCACTATGGGGAGCCCCTATTTTCATTGTTAAAAAGAATGATGGTTCCATGATACATTTCATTGCTTATATTGCTTTGAATAACATCACTATTAAAAACAAGTATCTTTTGCCTCATATGGATGATGTGTTTGATCATCTCCAGGGGGCTCAGTACTTTTCCAAGATTGACTTGAGATCCAGATACCATTAGTTGAAGGTGAAGGAGGATGACATCCTGAAAACATCCTTTCGTACTAAATATGGGTATTATGAATTTGTTGTTTTGCTGTTTGGATAAACTAATTCACCTACTGTATTCAGGAATCTTATGAATAGAGTATTTCATGAGTTCTTGGATAGTTTTATGATTGTATTTATTGATGAAATTCTGTTATTTTCTAAAATTAAAGGGGATCATGAAAAACATCTAAGGTTTGTTTTACAAACTTTAAAAGAAAATAAAATGTACGGAAAATTCAGAAAGTGTGATTTTTGGTTGAAAAATATTTCTTTTCTTGGGCACATTATAAATAAGGATGGAATAACAGTTGATCATTCCAAAAAAAAGTAGTTGATGAATGGACACGACCCACAAATGATACAGAGATTCGTAGTTTTCTTGGTTTAACTGATTATTACCTATGGTTTGTTAAGAACATTTCATGGTTATCTATCCCGATGCCTAAGTTAACGTGGAAATTGGTTAAATTTGTTTGGACAAAGGAATGCGATGTTTGTTTTCATCAAATGAATAAGATATGGGTGAATACTCCAGTTTTTGCATTACCTTCTTAGAATGGTGAGTTTTCTATCTACAGTGATGCTTCTTTGAAGGTACATGGTTGTGTTTTGATGCTGAATGATTAGGTAATTGCCTATACTTTGAGAAAACACAATCCTCATGAGATAAATTATCCCACACATGATTTGGAATTGGAATCTATGTTTTATTATTTTTAAATTTGGAGGCATCATTTATATGGAACCAAATATCAAATATATATTGTCCCTAAAATTCTGAAGTACATATTCACTCAGAAGGAATTAAACACAAGGTAGAGAAGATGGCTTGAACTGATAAAGGATTATGACTACATGATCAATTACCATCCTGGAAAAGAAAACAAAGAGGTAGATTCCTTGAGTCAGAAACATCATGCATCATTAACCATGTTACATTTTGAACATGATCCATTGATTAATGATTTGATGAATTTTGGTTTAGAAGTTGTTAGTGCGGGGAATACCTCTATTTTTTCAGGTTTCAGTTTAGTATTCGTTGTCAGACAGAATTAAGCAAGCATAGAAGGAACACTGTGAGATACAGAAAAGGTATAATTGGTTAAAATGGGTATGTTTTCAGAATTTAACCTTAACAAAGATTGTGTTTTAAGATTTGGAAAATGGTTGTGTGTGCCTAGTGATTCTCTGTTGAAGAAAGATTTTTTGTGTGAATCTCATAGTTCTCCATTTTCTCTTCATCCTAGAAGTACTATGATGTACAGAGACCTTCAGGAGTATTATTGGTGGAATGGAATAAAAAGTTATATTGCTGATTTTACCATGAAATGTTTGACGTGTCAACAAGTTAAATCATAGCGGCAGTTACCGAAGGGGATGCTTCATCCTTTTCCAGTGCCAGAGTGGAAAATGTAGAGTATATCCATGGACTTATTGGTGGGACTATCAAAGACTTCTCAAGGTAACAATACAATTTGGGTTGTTATTGATCGGTTAACAAAGTCTTTACATTTTTTATCTATTCGAGATAAAATGTATTTGGATCAGATTTCATGATTTTACCTCAAGGAGATTTTCAGGTTACATGGAGTTTTTCTTTCCATTGTATCTGATCGAGATCCCATATTCACTTCTAACTTTTGGAAGGGACTTCAGAAGTCATTGGGCACAGAGTTAAATTTCAGTATAGCCTTTCATCCTCAATCAGATGGGTAGTCATAAAGAACGATTCAAAATATAGAGGATTTGTTTCGGTCTTGTTCAATGGACTATCAGGGAAGTAGGTATCAATATCTTTCTTTAGTTTAGTTTTCTTATAATAACATTTTTCATTCCAGTATTCAGATGACACCTTTTGAGGCCTTGTATGGGAAGTGGTGTCAGACTCCGGCGTTTTGGGTTGAAGTCATTTACTTAATGTTTATGTGGCCTTAATTAGTAGAATAAGTGGTTGAGAAAGTGAGGATGATCCAGCAGCACATGCAGACAGCTCAGAGCAGGCAGAAAAGTTATGCAGATAACAGAAGGAAAGACTTCTCTTTCGAGGTAGGTGACAATGTTTTCCTCAAAACTTCTTCTTGGAAAAGTGTGATGCATTTTAGTAAGAAAGGAAAGTTAAGTCCATGGTTCATTGGTCCTTTTGAAATATTGTAGAAAGTTGGAATAGTTGCATACCACATGGATTTTCCTCCGAGTTTGTTTCAGGTACATAATTTTTTTCTTGTTTCGATATTGAGAAAATATGTGCCACATTCATTACATGTTTTGAGCCCAAAAGAAGTTCAGTTGGAAGTGAACCTTTCTTATAAAGAGAAACCAGTTCAAATTCCTGATTGAAGGGAAAATGTATTGTGTAATAATGTAATCCAGCAGGTAATGGTTTTGTGGAGAAACCACATAGTTGAATAAGCAACAGGGGAGTCTGAAATGCTATGAGGGAAAAGTACCCTTTGTTGTTTAATAAGTAAATAAAATTGCAAGGACACAATTTATGGAATGTAGGGATAATGTGACACCCCATGTTTTCTCTAAAATTAAATATAAATTCATAGAACTTTGTTTTAAATTATATATTTGTAACTGGCCTTTAAAACATAACTTTTCCTCTTATATGTTTTGAATTGCAAGAAAATGTCATTTACAATTGTGTTCAATATGTTATTTAAAGTCTATTAGAACCAACTTGTTTTTTTGGGAATATTCACATAACATTATGAATAGTAATATTAATAGTAATATGACCATAATGAATAGTAAATTGTATTATTATTTTATTTTCTTATGGATTTAAGATAATGTCATCTTGAACAATCTTTCAATGTGATATAAAAGCCGTTATAGTTTTTAAATAAATAATTTTTAAATTAAGTTTGATTTTATTTAAAATTTAATTTAAAAATATTTAAAAAATTATTTTCAAAAAATGGATTTCATTTTTGAAATCTACACATAGATAAATTGTTAGGGGGAATTTTGGTAATTTTTCTGAAATAGTTGATTTTTAAGTGAATAGTAAAAAATACAGTTTTTAGTTTCAGTGTGTTAATGACATCATTAATGATGTAATAATGATGTCATAAATCTGGTTGAATTTTTTATAGTTAAATAATATGTTAGGTTTCCCAAGTGGCTTATACCATGGGAAAATACCCTGGTCAAGCCCATGGTTTTGAAAATACCACTCATGAGATGTCCCTCGAAAATTATTAAAATAATCCCCCACTTTTCCTACAAATACCAACTCTTCCATTCACTGAAATCGTTCCCAATTTCCACTCAAAGATTCTCTAGCCTCCTTACCTACATATTAGTCCTCCCAAGGTTTCCCCAATCCCCCCAAGGTCCCAAACTTCATGTTCTTATGGTTACTCTACAAGGTAAGAAAATTCTCAATTGCATTCTTTTTTCCTTTCAAGTTCTCTTTTATGTGGTATAACATTCAAGGTTCCATACCATGTTCTTATTTACATATTATTATTAATCTATTCTTTTATTAACATCTAGATGGGTGACCCTTGTCCCCACTCTTCTTAATGTTTTCTAAAACCCTGTCGCATAGCGGTTGGACTGCCGAATTTTTGTAAGAGATTTCTCACTTATTCTTTTATTTTGAGTTCCTTCCTTATTATTTCTACAAATACCCTTACCCAATAGGAATTGAATCTCCATAAATCATTTATATTCTGTATTTTCACATGTTTATGTAAAATTAATCATCATTATTTTTCTCCTCTCCCACTTATTTAAGGAATAAAAACACTGTCCGTTATGTGTCTAATTACCGACATCGTAGATGATGTGATTTCAATTTCCATTAATTAATTCAAGTCTGGTCATGAAACCATTTATATGGTTGAAAAAGGTTATAATATATGTGTTAATACTCACCCATGGTTCTAGGATTCTTTTGTACACATGGTTCTAATTTATAAGACAAAACGAGGTTGTCATTATCAAAGAACAACTAAAATGATCTAAACGTACATCATTAATGTTTTCACTTATGAATCATCCTCATATTAAACATCAAAATGATAAATTTTATTAATTATGGTAATGGAAATATTTAAACACCTTTCAATTACTATTCTGTAATTTCACTTCCAATCGACAAGAAAATCCTCTCTGAACCAATCATGGAAATCATATTAAGAACTTTCCCAAAAACAGTGCAAGGGGAACAATACTAACAATTAAAGGATGAAATGATGTTATGAAATGATAATATAAGATGTTATAAACATTAAAATGTTTTTGTAAAATAATAATAACACTATTTTAACCATTATACAGGAATTTTAAACATTTTTGAAGTAAGAAAAACCCGAGGTAAGGGAATTCTTAACCTGATTTCAATTCATTGGGTTAACCTTCTACTTCATTATTTATGTGCTATTTAAATTTTTTGTGTGATGGGTTCTTTTTATATTATGTTTTATTATGTGTATTTACATTATGTATATATACTCCATCCACTCTATTAATTCTCTCTTAAATTGTATGATATTTATACGGGGAGTTTTTTTTAAAAATCATCTTTTTAAATTATGTTTTACAAAATTCCAAAGCAATGTTTTTATGGAATTATTCATGTTGTATGATTATGTTTTGGTTCTTGGGAATTATTTATGATGAATGGTAGGACCTATATCTCCCTACAATTCATTGGGTATGTGTATGTTGGAGGTAGACAGTATGGTTACTCTAACTGTATATGTGATGGTTACACAAAGTAAGGTCGCCGAGACGGTTACAGATTATAAGGTATCCAAGAATGGTTACATGATTATGTAAGTAATGCCCAAAGATATATTTATTATTATATATATGTTCTCATTTTTGTGTGGATCTTGTGTAAATACCATGTTACATGAAGTAAGTATATATGAGTGACGACCATGTCTTTGAAAAAAATCATAAGTTACGAGTATTCATGGACTAATGTTCTCTTTCCTTCTTTTTCATCTGCTACTAAGCTTTTGTGATCATCCCAAGTTTTTAAATTATTTTCACAGGTTAATGGATGTGTAATACAAGGAATTAAGCCATGTTATATGTTGAAAAATTGTCAAGGAGTCTTGTTTTAAGTTTTAATGTTTTATATTTTGGAAAAATGGAAACTATTTTAATGGTATCCACTCAGTAATAATATGTAATGTTATGAATGTATTGTCCTAATTCTATAAATCTCTAAACTTAAAAACATCCTCAATGTATAAGGAAGTGTTTTCATGACTAAATTCAAGATTATGTATGTAATATGGTCAGGTCATTATAAACCAGGTTATGATCGGGTAAAGTACATTGTGTCCTTTTCATACTTATTTCCCCAAGTTAAATCTATTATAGAGCCTCTCCCAATTATATTATCGAGAGAAGGATGTATTTGTAGGGAATAAATATGTTCCATAATAATACATCAGGATTTTAAATTATTTCAATCCTCAATGTATATCATATGATTATGTTCTCTAATATATGATTTCCTTAATTTAGTTCCCATGTTTTCTTCTGAACATCCTCTAATACCAACTATAATGACCCCAACTCCCGTCACCTAGAGCTAGTGTCTATTTTCTTACATTAACATATATAAATGTTGTCATATCTTGATGAAACAATCATTTTATCGGTTTTAGATAACTATATATGGAAATAATGCCCATTTTCCATTTGTAATTGAAATATAAAACATAATACATAACAAAATAAAATGATTTGAATCCTTGAAAATCATTTAATGAAATGTTCTCTATAAACTATAGAAAGGAAAAAATGGGTAAGAGATAAAATTATATGTATGTGTTATATAGTAAATAATATATCTTAAATTAATAGGTAAAAATAATTATTGAAAGAGAATTTCTTGAAACCCATTCTATTTAAGCAAAACATGAGCATTAAATAAGGAATAATCAATATGGCACATTAACAGACTAAAAACCCAAGCCAATTAATTCATATCTACTAATAAAACACTCTCTAGATAATATCATAATGAAAAGGTCATAAATAATAATAGTAATAGAATTATCATTGAGGAAAATTATTAATTATTAGATATCATTATCTCAGTAACCTTGAATACCTCTATGATACGACGTTTTACAGGCCAATTTTAACCTACTTGGTAAAACCACATCAAATTTACCTAACTGATTTTGTCTGATGAGAGGTATTGACTCATAAAGAGAAAATATATAATCAGTCCCCCACCCATAACATTATGTTCAAATTATTCATCATATATAAAATAATCATTTAATTCATCAATCAATTTTTTGTATCTTCAAATTGCTATATCGAGTAAAGGATATAGATTAATCAATATTTCCCTAGTTAATCAAATAATAGTCAAGGTAAAAACCATATATAAAAATGGTATAAAATTTAAAAACCATCATTTCCATCATATATAATTTTTTTAATAGAGATTTAATGTCCAAAAAAATTGATAAAAAAAGTAATTGTTTCAAGAAAAAGTAAACAATCTCAAAATTATGTGAGATTATACAATAATTTTTTCATCTTTGGTAAATTTTAAATTGTAACCCCTTGAAGAATAAACATGAAAAGTAATGTTAATAATCATGAATAAATAGTTATTCATGTTAAACACTTTAATGTCGATGTATATACATCATATTGAAGTGAATAGGTTCATAGTAATAAATATGTCTCAATGAAATGGGAATTTAGATGAAATCCTTATTACTGATCATAACATTGATGGAAGAATTAATTAATAAATCAATTATGTGTGCCAAATATAAATCAATATAAAATAAGTCAAAATAAAATAAAATTTAATTCAAATTCATTTTACACATAATCTTATAATATAAAAGATAATGGTGAAATAGTGTACCCTAATAATAAGAAATTGAGATATGAAATTCTTTACACCTTTGTAATTTTGTTGAAAAATACCCTTAGATGAAAATATTCATTTTATAATAAAAAATACCATGATGTATTAATTTTTCATTATATTACATGAAATGGGGAATTATATAGTACATATATAATAGATAAGGATCATAACATTATAACATGCCTCAATAGAGGGGAATTGAGATGAAGCCCCTTACCTTACATATTATTTATGTTGAACGTGATTTAAACTTCTATAAATTGGTTATAAGAATATTATAAATTGTATATTTAATCTATAATCATATTTATAATATCATATATTATCCTCATATTACATATTACATCCTTTTTATTAATCATATCTCATTATTAACATTTATTTGAGTGTAAATATCCTTGTTTTCACAGGCGTCTTTTGTAAAGAAAGTTTTAGTTCAAATAAATAGAATTCAAATAAATCATATAAAAATGATAATAATGTTATAAATATAATATTTACTCATCGAAAATATTATTAGCCATATTCATGAATGATGGGCATGGAAAAATAATTTCATCACTTCATGGAGATAGTATGTCATTCATACATGGAAGAGGAGATATCATTTTATTAATAGGTGAAAGGGTTAGGAAGTATGTAATGAACCAAAATAGGATGGGTCACATGGCCTCATGTGTTCCTCCCCATATGTCATAGGTTGATGACATGTAGTGAGGTTCTGAGGTAGTATAGTGGGGATACTATACCCTCGTCATTGGAGTAACACAATGATATCACAAGTAAATAAGTGGAATCATAATATAAATCACTAATAGAAGATAACAATATAGTTGAAAAAAAGTAAATGTATGAAAGCCAAAGTAAATATCATGTACAATATGAGAATGACTTGTCTCTGTACAAAATGGTAAGAAATACATAGATATAACTAGATAGTAAATCACAAGTTTCAAAATTAAAAAATGATATAAAAGAACTATCTCTAGATAGAATATTGAGACAAGATCTATATTATGATCCCCTACTCCTATGCACTACCGATCAATCATCATAAAGTGGTAGGTTTCTTCACGCACTACCTGCATCCATGGGTTTCTTAGAGTCCCCAACGATGCCTTGAATGGTCTGTGAGATAACACTCTATAGGTCACCTCCAATGATACCTATAACAAGTCATGTATGTGTATATAAGAAGACCTAGCTTGAAGTATATGATAGTTATATGAATGAATAAGCATGTGTGATATTATCCATCTAACAAGTCTCACTATAAACCAATATAAATAAACATGGGATAACTATAAATAATGATAACCACTAGTGATAATGTTTGGTGTAACAAATATAATCAAATACCCATACAAAGAAATTTTTTAAGGTATGATGAAACATCAACTAAGAACTATGATGATTAATCCATAATACCCAAAGGTCCAAATCCATTATATAAATAATTAAGGCATCCTCATCATCTTAGGTCTACATGGATTGGATCCAAGGTATAAATCACCATGGAATCCTCAATGGAATATGTCAAAATATAAATTGTTAGAGTCAATTGATGGATAAAAGGAGTAGTAATGTCTGAGGAAACCTATATAATTTGGATTCATGGAGTAGAAATGTCCATGGAATCCAATATATTCTCATATCCATGGAGTTAAAATTTCCTAAGAATTCAATGTAGTTCAGAATCCATGGTGTAATTGTTTTTGAGAAAATGGGAGACATGTTTCTGTCACCCAATTCATACCCCAAGGAAATTTATTAAAAGAAAAGTATTACAATGCATGCTTATGGTTTAATGAATTTACACCAACAAGAAAATGATATCGATACATGATGAAGGATCAAAAAGGGGAAAACAATGGCTTACTAAAACTTCCATAAACCTCATTGGTGCTGCAACTCCAAGCTTTCCCTTAAGAAATTCTGTCATCAGGAGGCAAGCAATAAGAGCACTAAATTAAAAAAAGCATTAGAAGTGGAAAAAAACAAAGTGAGATCAATCTATAACTATACTCGCATTTTCAAATGAAATGAACTCCCCTAAAATATAGGTCCAACACGTCTATAAAGGATGAAGAAGCCCGCCCCGATTCACAAAAAATATAATAAACCCAAGTTTGTGCAAAGTAAGTTCCTTCAAATGTCCATGAAAAGAATCCAAAGTGGATGTATGGGTAGCACGCAGGGCTGAAAACGTATTGGTTTTCCAAAACTGGTTGACAAATCACAAAAAACACACTAAAAATTATCCAGACAGTATCTTGCATCCTTCCCACATGATGATATGGCCCCATGCAAGGAAGAAACAACCATTATATTCGAAAAAGCATCCAAAAAGATCACTACAAAAGAACCAGCCTCAAGATCCGCAATATCTCATCAAGAAGAGGTCTAGCTCAATAGGCTCGACTGAGAAAGCAAGCTTTCATCCAACCGAAAAAGTGAAGAACCATTAAATAGAGCCCATTAAAACAACAAAGATAAAGAAAATACGCTATTAAATCAGGCTGGAAATATAGCAGCATTGATCAAGAAAGTCAATGAGTTTGGTTGGAATCCTGCATCAACCTATGATTAAACAATCAGTGTTTAATATCAAGAAAATTATCTGCTGAAATTTCACCATTTTTGATCTTTTGATAAACTATTTCATCTCATTTCTCCCTCATAATTGGTTTAGAGTCTTCATTCTGGTTATCTTCTAGGGTGCACTAGAAGAATCAACCTGTATCTATGGAGGAACATTTATAGCCATTTTTTGGGAAGCATCAAAAATGGGAACAGATGAATCAACCACACCTGTTGGTGTTGAAATTTCAGTGTTATCCTTTCGAGAAGCCACAAGTGATCTTGTAAAAATTGTTCATTCAATGTTAGAGTAGTCTCAACATTTTTTCGTTTTTTTTTGAATTGGGATTAATGAATCCATTAGCATCCACCACATGTTTTTTCCCTTTTCAAGAGCTTGATTTTATGAAATCTTCTTTAATTTTTGATGCTTTATTATCATCCTGAGATGAGTCTGGTACAATTTAAGAAAGTATTGATACAATAGCAATAGATGGTTCACCCTCCTCAATTGTATCAACCTCGTTTCTCTCAATGATAACATTATTTTTTAGGAATTGATGGATTAGGAATAGAAATCGACACATCCGTGGATTTTATAACATTGATGCTAGCAGTCGCTTTATCTTCTCGAACAGTATCTTTCTTCCTCGTAGCATCCTTTTCCACACAAATTGACTTAAAATGTGGGAGGGGAGTAGAATTAGTCGCGAAATATTTCATAATATGACTAATTATGGAACACTCTTTATAGTAGAGTGGTATATTTTCAATGACAACATCTTGTATAAATCCATTATCTCCATTTTGTATCCAAAAACGTGATGGAAACTCATGAGAGATATCAACTTCTATACAAATTCTAGAAACTAAGGATCTTGACTAATTCAGAGTGGCTGATTCAAGCCTGATTGGATGTATGAAGAGTTCAGTAATGGAGATTAAGACACGCTGCTTTAACAGATGCAGAGGCAAACCCAGGTAACTAATCCAGATAGGGTCGATTGGGGGCTCAGAACCAACATCAATGTCTGGAGACCATTTGAAAACGTTCATAAAATATCCTCCAAAATACTAAGAACAGTGGGTCCAGAATCTGTAATAGACTTTCTACAAGGAAAAATTAAAGATGACTTTCCACGAATTCGGTAATCCGATGTAAAAATTAGTGAAACCTATTCTTTCTAGTGTTTTATGCATAAACCCTAATGAGGGATGATGCTAGATAAATATATTGATGAGGACAATGTAAAGATCTATAGTGAGTATGTGTACCTCATTCTGGGATAATGAAATTTCCAATAGACCTCAATATCAATATTTGTTTGGAACAAAATCTTCATAGATCTTTGATTCAGCGAGATCAGCAGAACCCACAATGACTTCCGCGAAATACCTGACATCCTAGATCCCCTTGTGTGCTGGATTGGGGTTTCATATATGTTTTCCTATGAGAAACTCCATCTTCAATTTTCATTCCATGGTTTATAATATTCCATGTAATTCAATAGAGTTCTGAATTATTGGAGTATAAGTGTCCGTGAAAATATCATAACCATTCCATTAATCAATCACAATGCACGATTTCATCAAACTCAATCAATATATTCCTTTTAATTGATTTAATAAATTTAATATCATTTCATATATTAAATAATGAGGCATGAAACCTATCCTAATATCCCATTAAATTTACAAAACTGTCCCTATGAAGGAGAGAACACACACACACACATACTCCCAACAGGGTGGTTACTCATGAGGAAGATATATAATTATTTCTCTTGAAAAGTCTGGACTGAGTTTGAAAACATCCAACCATATCTTGGTACTAAGTGGAAAAGTAACAATGTTATAACAAATCTAAAAAATTTATCTATTTAATTTAGGATAATTGTTTTGAAAGTATGGGGTGGAAAACAAAGAAAACACGCTATAAACCAACTGTACATTGTTGGAAAAGTTATAGAACACATATAGTATACCCATGGTAGAACACTCATCCAATAAAAGCCTCTGATTCATTCCAGAGAAGAAGAAAATAAAATATTATGAGAACCCCTTGAAAATAGGACCAAAGAGCCTGAATAAAAATACATATGCTAAGGACAAGAGAAATAGAGAAAGGTGCAAGAGGAATAGGGAACTCGGTGGTGTGAATGAAATGAGATGAAAAGTTCTCAAAATGGATATAGGATAGTCAATCGACACCATATACTAGAGTTGTACTTTAAGGGACTCTTTTATAAGAGGGAATGGAGGGGGTAAGAATCTATCGAAAAAGAGGCCCTACCTTTAATTTTATAAACCCGGCCTAAGGAGATTACATGGAAAGTCTAATTTTAATGTTGTGTAAATTTCAATTTTTACCCCTCAAGTGAAAAATAATTACATGTCGTGAATGGTTTTGGATAGTCCAATACACATTGTATATTAAGTACACACCATGAATTCCAAATACACATCGTGCGGCCTACAACCAACCTTAAGCCCCCTTAATTTTTATTTCCGATAAACAAAAAAACTGGTTGAATGGAACATCATCCAAGTCAATTAAAATATGATAAAATCAATAATATTTATCCATAAAAAAATTTACATACCCCATCGAAAAACCCTGCATCTTAAAAAATCCCCCCTATATATATTCATCCTTAGATTTCCCTTCCAAGTGTGGTGAGAAATTTTCATAGAATAATTCGGTTCACTAAGAACTTACACTGACATGTGACTCCCAATTCCCATACTACACATGGTCATACTTCCATATCACCCATACTAGAGAAACTATCCAGACTCAGAGAACTTTTATGTAGTGATCAATTACATTTAGAGGATGTGCTTGGGTAAAATCCCTTAAGGTGATAATAGAGCATTTTTTGGTCTATTTTTTGTGTTCATAAAATGGGTTTTTGTGAAAATTTATGGAGTTCCATAGATATTGATGACATGATATGATGACAAAAATTCCCTAAAAGGGAATGGATTCATGGATATTGGTACATACAATTGCGTACACAAGGTGACATAGATTCCCAATGTTTTTCAAATTTTTCGGGTCAAAAACTTAGAGGATAGATTGAATAAAAAATTGTATTTCCTTGAAATAATTACAAAAATATATAAATGGAATGAGTTTCGTGAATAATGGATTATTTGAATATTTATGAGGGTGAAAAAAAAACAAAGATGCAAAGCTGAAGGTTATATAGAACAAGTATGAGGATCTGAGAATGCTCCCAAATGCATCTTTTTTATAATATTTGAGTCGTTAATTTTTTTTTTTATATAAAATGCATGGTATCAAAAAAATTATTTTAGATATATTTATCATTAATCGTATCTTGCGAAAGTATACACCTTGGTTCAATATGAAGGTTTTTTATTGGAAGATAAAGATCTATAGGTGATGACATTGGATAGATTACATCGTAATATTAATGATATGATATTAGCAATGATGATAATTAGTCTATGGAAAAAGGGAAGTCAAAATAAGTTTCAATAAATTCCATGAAGAAGCTCGCCATTGAAGATGATCCATAAGAATAAGAGATAGATGAGGTGATGTCAATACTTTCCTCAAATCATTAATTATGAAAAAGAAAAGATCAATGGGAAACTACCTCTTGATTTATTTTAATTTGTGTAGGATGAAAATATTAAAGTAAGGTTCCCTAATAATTATCTTGAAGATTAAGATGATAATGTTGAAATTCTAATGAAGAAGACTTCAACCTATGTGAAAGGCACAAATAATTTATAAAAAAAATATTAAAAACGTTTCCTCTGGTTTCAAAATAAGATGATAGTTTAGAAGAATATATGGTAAAAGAGTTCAAGGAATACAAGGATTATGATGAAAATTTTGTGGTGGAAGTAGTAAAATAATTACAAATAAAGGAAAAACGTGATAATGAAAAATGGTACGTTGAAAGAAGAGTTGACCTTAAAGTCAAACTAAACTACTCTCTTGAGGAAAGATATTTTTGATCTAAAAAACATAGAAATCCAAAAAGTGGATCATGATGAGATGATTTATATGCAGTAGTACAAAGAATAGAATTCTTAGTTGGGTGAAAAAAATTCAAAAATTGAATCCATCAATTCTAGAGATCATAGAAATTGTTGTTGAGTACAAACAAAAAATCAATGAAAAAAAAATTTTAATAAATAGTTTGACTTACACTAAAAAGGTCAAATCAAGCGTATTGATGAAATTTAATATGGATCCATTGGCCTATGGTGATGTGATGAGGGTCAATATAAACTCCTCACACATAGTAGGATATTAGGAAATAATAACATTCAAGAAATCTAAAAGATAAAAGTGGAATATAGTGGTCAAGAAGAAAAAATGACATAATTTAATTAAAATGATAGGGTTGATATGAACCATGATCAAAAGACGATGGAAATAATGTTTTTTGTCAGACCACAGTATACTAATCTAAGATTGATATTTATTTGGTTATGCATTATAACCATAAGATTTAGAGATCCCAAGAGGGAAATAGTAGTTTAGTGTTTCAACACAGGAATACACGTTGTATGAGATGTTATTGTTGTGGAAATATGGGACACTCAAAAAATGTTGATTCCATATCCAAGAGGAATATAGGGGAAAATCCAATAGAGGAATCCATAATGAACTCAATATTAAATAACATCATTAGATGGTCAATAATTTTGGTGTGATGTATTTGGTCACCTAGAAAGATACTTTTCATCCAAAATATAGAAAAATGTTCCGAAGAAGAATGAATATGTTCATGGGAAGCAATTCAATTTATCATCAAATGAGATAAAAATTAAAAATTGATTTGAATAAATTAAAGATTATGTGGGACCATTATTCATCAACTAAGAACAATATTATCAATCTATATCGAGTATGATGTCAAAAACAAGGATCAAAAAGAAGGGAAATGAACAATGAGTGGTTGCAGAAATATATTCTAAAGCATCAGATCACACAAGAATATTGATTACTGATAGTGGATACACCTCTCATATTATAATAAATAAGTATATGGGGACTGGAATAAGATACAAAAAAGAATGAATCATACTATTTGGTAATGATGAAGGCCTAATGATTGTTGGCTCTAGAAAATTCATGTTTTGGGGAAGAGACATAAGGCATGCTCATGTCTTTTTTGTTAAAGGTGTTAGTCACAACCTATTAATTGTAATTCAACTATGTGTCTTAGAACATTCCATAATCTTTTAAAATAAATTATGTGTCATTAAGGAAAAATATGGTTCCATTTTTAGTAGGTAAAACCTGCAAATGGAAACATCTACCTTGTGAGTGGAGAAGAATATTTGTTCTTTCATTCTATAGAAGAAGAAAAATAATTATGGCACAATCGTCTTTTCGGTAGGCCCCCGGGACACCCTGATATTGGAGGGGTGAATCAAGGTAAAAAAAATTTATTTTAAAGTGATGGATCTTGTTCTCAAATTGTTAGTAACTTTTTAAACCTATATAATGAATATGATCAGAAAGAAAACATTCACATGTAGAGATATGACATAGAAAATTTTACTTGGTTCACCACTAAGGGCTACGTCCAAGGAGCCTACACCGACAGGTTGTCGGTCGTACCAATTTTCACTAAACTTCACTAGTTGTGGATTACAATGGTTGGGGAATAATCACTCTATCCTAGGCTCACTTCCTTTACAAAAGTTCAGGGATAGCTCATTGTGTCCCTCAGGTTACTCCCGTTGACACCCCCTGGCTCACTGACTTTGGTGAAGTCCCACTCAGTTTATAGACGTGAATTTCTCCTCATCATTGCAAAATAATTAATCCTATGATGTATGTAGATGATCTGTTGAAGTCCATCTCTCACCCAGATACTAATCTCACTTTGCATCGAAGGTATTGGGAAATCTTATAGCTTTTGTGCAGCTCTAAAAAGACTGGCGTACTTCAACAACACCTGGCACACTTCTCCATGCCCGACACACAACTTTCAAGATGGTGCGCAAGTCTCGGTGTGCAAGTCCAAACCGAAGTGCATGTTCTCTTCAACCACATGTGCAACACTCACTTCTCCAAATTCAAACTCTCACAGCTCATCCCCTTTCTCACCCAAAACACCTTGGATGCACAGCTAACAACTGTCGTGCAACTTCAACTTGCGCAACCACAACACCTGCGCGATGGGAGCTCTGGTTTTTTTAAGTCTAAACTTCGTACCAATTGAGGAGGGGTCGACCTGTATTTACAGGCATTTGGACACCTTTTGTCATGGCGTGCAAGTCTCCCCTCGACATGAAAGTTTTGGCGCGCAAGTCACTTGCGCGACCAAACATGAAACTTGGGTGCCCTTCTCCCTTTCCAATATTTTCATGTTCTAATCTTGAACTGTATGATCACTTTTATAGCACACATTCTAAACTTCCACTGAGGATTGAAAAAAAACATAAACCATACTCCAATGCCCACATAGAACAACCATGGTTCCAACAATATCCTTCTTTGGGTTTGTTGGAAATCACAAAATAAATTCAATAGATCATCATCCACATGGAAACCAAAAAACGCAAGAATCAACTCCACCAACACTCTAATTATACATGAGCAATGCTCAGTGTAGAAAAAAAGAGATGAAACATGAATTGGGTTACCGTGTTTTGGAAGTCTTAATGATGCCCAAGTTAGTTTCCTACATTTTCACAGAAGCATTAAATCTCCAATGAATTCATTCTCATCCTATCATCGACGCTGAATTCACATCGTTTCAAAGAATCATTACATGCCTAATCATGTCTGAATTTATTTCTTTCTCCCCCATTGAAAATAAACCCAAATACTGTTAATTGTTCATTGTTCAGCTCAAAACTCACCCTCTAGATAGTATATCCCCCACAAACCTACATCAAAGTCATAAACAGATAAAAATCAGTTAGAATAACTGTGGAGAGGGGTATTTCGGAACCTCCTTATGCACTGGGAAGTGGCTGAACACCGAAGTTCAACTGATGCTTCTCAAACATAGACACTGATAGTGGCTTGGTCAGGATATCATCCACTTTCTCATCAGTTCCCACATGATCCATTCTAATCACGCCTTTCTCAACTTTTTATTTGATAAAGTGATACCTGATTTCAATATGTTTTGTACGAGAATGCTGAACATGATTATTTGTAAGATAAATTGCACTCTTGTTATCATTGTATATCACCATTGGTTGTTTCACCTCATGACCAATATCTATCAATTGTTGCTTCATCGATAGCAGTTTAGTGCATGCCTTTGTAATGGATATATACTCAGCTTCAGTAGTAATAATAGAATTAATTTATTTTTTCTTGCTCAGCTAACCAACACATTTATTACCAATATAGAATGCTCCACCCCTGGTGGACTTTCTGTCAACTACGTGTCCAGCCCATTCAGCCTTAAAAAGCATTGATAATTCACTGTCCCTTCTTGAAGTAAATTATAACCCAAAGTTATGAGTACCTGAATGTACCTCATGATTCTTTTTACTATCACCATATGTTCCTCCTTTGGATTACTCTAAAAGTGGTCCTCTAGACATGTTGGAAAGACAATATATGTCCGTGTCAATATAAGGTATAGTAGGCTCCCAATGATCCTCCTATACCTGGTGGGATCCACAGAAGTCCCATCCTCATGCTTTCCAAGTTTAGTTCCAACATCAATCGGAGTTGACATTGGTTTGGAGTCTTGCATATTAAACTTCTTCCGCAGTTCTCTTTCATAATTTTCCTGAGAAATTATGGTGACATTGTAACGACCCAAAGATTCATTAATGGATGATCCCTTTTGATCCAGTTAAATGTCTCTTTATGAAATGTTTTTTATAAGTTGTCAACTTCTTTGGTTTTATGTTAAGAATTGTGACCGTTGTTAATATAGCCATTGAACAGCGATCACATGATTTGTATAAATATAAGGCTTTAACGAACCCAATTTTTACTCAGACAAAGGAAGCGATGACCTCATCTAGTAGAATTACCCCATACAAATCCCATTTGTCAAAGCTTGGAAAAGAGGTGGTGTCTTTGGGTTTCGCCCTTGACCAAGCTCAAGCTGAGCTTCATCATGTCAAGCTCGAACGTGACCTTCTACGGGAAACGTGTAATTTGATAGAGATTACCACTCGAACGATGTTATCCGAGCCACCCCAAGAGTCTGTCACCATCGCACACCTTACCCTTAGGTCTTATGCGCCTGTTTTAATGGGTTATGAAACAAATAAGTAGTACTATGTTCATTTACATTATTTTTTATATAATAATGAATATAATTTCTAGTCCTTTTTGATACATTGTAAATAGTTTCTAAAAGTACAAATGGCGTTTTTAATTATTTTTAAATTAAAAAATCTATTTTATTAAATTAAGGGATTTTTTAATTAAATATTAGTTTAATAAAATAAATATATTATTATTAAATTAATTTTTTATTAAATATAGATGATCTTATAATTTTATGAATGTAATTAAATTTTTTTATTAAGGTTTGAATGCCATTTTTTGTCAAAACCCGTGAATTTTAGATAAATGTCAGTTTTTATTTTAAAAGTGAAAATTATCATATTTAGAAATTTTTTTAGATAAAATAAATGGCATTTTTGGAATCAGGATCTCGAAATTATCCAGCGGTGAATTTTTCATAATTTTCTGAGACAGTCAAATTTTTGGGTAAAAAATAAATAATGTTTAAATAAATAATGTGTTTTATGACATCATAATGACCCTATGGTGATGTAATAAAATTCCATAATCATTATTTTAGGCAAATATATGTTTTATCATTAAAATAATGTGATTTTGGGTTTTTTTTACTTACTTTTCAAATCATTAATGGACCCCTCGAGACATATTCAACACATTGCCTTTTTAAATTAATTTCCATGGGAGTGTGACTCACCTCCACATAAGCAACCTTATTATTTTAAAAAGTTCGGACTTGGGCCTTATAAAATATTGTTTTCCTCTTCCCTTTTCCAAAAACCATGGGCAAAAACCATGGGATGGTTTGTGTTTTGGATTAATTTAATGTAACGGGACCCAAACCTAAATAATAAAGAATTCCCTCACCTTTCCTATATAAACCCACCCAAACTCCCACTTCCTCCTCACTCAAATCCCTTGAAGTTCGTAAAAACTCTTCACTACTCTCTCTAGAATCCTCCCAAGGTTCCCCAATCTCCCAAGAATCCTCTCACAAGCCTCTCTCTAGCCTGTGGAAGCACACTTCCATGTAAGGGTTTTTTTCTTCCTTTCTCATTTTTGTCCAATTTTCTTTAAGTTGTTTTTCCCTTTTATGTTCAATTATAAATGTTGGGGTATGGTTTCTCACCTCCCTCATACTACCCTCATTATGTTTTAATGATGGGAGACCCTTTCTCAATCATTAAATTCATCCAATGTACACCCATTACTATGCCGAAATTCCGAAAGGAACTTCTCTCTCTCCTCTTACATTCAAGAAATACTTTTGTATCATGAATCTAAATTCCATTACTATTGTTGGGACATGTATCTATATGACCTACTTACTGTCCATTACATGTAAATATGATGAGTAACCCCTTTCTCTCTCATCAACCTTTTTTATGAATTCTTATATCACGCCGTTACGCTACTGAAATCGCACCTATTTTCTAAACCAGTGTCATTGTGTAGTGAATACCATGCCCATTTCTCCATCAAGGGTATTCACCTTTATTCACATTTACATATTGATTGTAAAGTTTCATGTATGAATTCCACATTCCTTTATCATGGAATAAATTATTATGTTTTATGAATCCATGTTTTATGATCCATGTGGCACACTTATGCATGAAATGAAATGATTAAGAAGGGTGCGCCCTTATAGTGCTCCAATGCATTGGGTAAAGTATAGTATCATGATACGTCATGTGCAATGAGTGTTGACTCATGATAATTCAAGTGCAACGAGGGTTTACTCATGCTTCATGTGCAATGAGGGTTTACTCATGCTTTATGTGCAATAAGCCTTGGCTCATGCTAATTCCATGTTAAGTGTTGTTTCCATATTTCAATGTTATGATTATCATGCTTTATCATACCTTTATGTTCATGTTTCTTTTATTATCTATTGATATCCCTATTGTCTAACATATATTGTACTCCTCATGTTATTCCATGTGTACTCCCTTACTGGGCTTTATAGCTCACCCTTTTCTTATGCATGTCCTCAAGTTATCCCATGCAATGATAAGAACGAGGGAATGTAGTGGTCATGTAAAGGAAGTTTTCAATAAAGATGTTGTATTTCATGTTTTATGTTTTTATGTAACGATCCTAAGCCTCAAAGACACTAATCCTCTAGATCTTCTTTGTTGTATCAAGTTATTTTTTATGTAATAAATCATGATTAAGTTGTAATAAAAATAGAAGGGTTGTCATAGTTGGTATCTGAGTATAGGTTTAGTTATTTTTGGGATTAGGAAACCCTAGTAAAGCCCTAGATACAAGAATAAGTATAATAAAATTATCCCTAAGTTTTGGTAAGTACTGAGTAAGTAGTTTATCAAAAAAAATACATCCCTGTCTGGATACGAGCAGGTAGAGGCGGCTCTGGCATAGATGTATCCTAGGGGTAAAACCCGAAAACACCGCTTTGAGCTAGACTCGAACGGGAACTGGTGCACGAAAACGGGCCTTGCTACACTCTTGGTTACGACACTCCCAGGGGATATGTTTTGATAAATTCACAAGCTTAGTGTTAACCCTTATTAAGGGAAAAATTCCCCTAAGAATATATGTTAAAAAGTAGTTCATGAAAATCCTAGATTGAAGCCTATATACTCATGAGTTAAGGAAATAAAAGTTTATTTATGAGTCATCAACTTTTTTCTTTGGATTACCCTTTATGTGTTACCCCTAACTTTCCTTTTATTCCATCCAATGGCAGGTAATAGGAGGACTCAGGCTAACAACCATTGTGAAGATCAGTGTCATGATTGTACTAATGAGATGCCCAATCCAATGGGATCGGGAATCACGAAATTTGTCACGCTTCTCTCTCATCTAACTCATGTTTTGAATAGAAACATGGGTCAAGAGGAACGTTCAACCCCCGTAAGAAAGAACAAGTCGTTATCGAGAGCTTCATGAGACAAAGGCCTCCTACTTTTAGAGGATCATCTGATCCCACGATCACTGAAAAATGGATCAAATCCATTGAAAAGATATTCCCCGTCCTCCAATGTTTGGAACAAGAGAAGGTTCTCATGGCTGATTATCATATGGAGGGTGAAGCTGATCAATGGTGGATATTGATCAAAAATATGAAGCCTGAGAAGGAGATCGAGGCTTTGGAATAGAAGGAATTCTGGAAGATGTTTTTAGAAAAATATTTTCCGCACACCCTCCGGCTTAAGATGGAATGGGACTTCATTTCCCTCAAGCAAAAAGATGAGGAATCTGTGGGAGCGTACAAGGAAGACTTCACAAGTCTTTCACGAAGTCCATAGATATCCCGTCCCACTTCCACTCCGGGACCTCCAAGGGCTGTACCAAGACTGCTGGTACCTAGTGCTCTGCCTTCACCTGCTGGCAGGTGAGGCATCTAGAAACAAACTCTGCCACATACTTCTTCATGCATGGCCACTAGTGCTGTTGTCTGAGGTCCTGGTACATCTTCGCCACTCCAGGATGTACCTCCAAAGGAGAAGTGTGAAACTCTCTCATCACCTCCTCTCGTAAAGTGAATGGTACCAAGGTACGTCCTCTAAAAAGGATGACATGCTCTACTCCAAAGGAGAAGCCATCAGGTGCCTGTCCTGAGGATATTTGTGCACGCCGTGTCTCACAGTCAGTGTCCCCATGCTGTGCCTCTCTGATCTGCTGTAGCAGTGGAGTAGTGACTGTGAGAGACTGAAGGAAGGCTGCTCCATCTCTATCCACGAAGGATATCTTCAAAGAGGCTAGCTTCTCTGTCGCCTCCTCATGTAGTTGAATGCCCGTCCTCCTACTGAGAGCATCGGCTACCACATTCCCCTTCCCAGGAGTATAGACTATCTCAAAGTCATAGTCCTAGAGGAACTCGATCCATCACCATTGTCTCAGGTTCAGTTCCTTCGGCGAGAAGATGTACCTGAGATTCTGGTGGTCAGAAAAGACTGTAAAGCGCTCGCCCATCAGATAGTGTCACCATGTCTTCAGAGCGAAAACCACTACTGCTAACTCCAGGTCATGGGTAGCATAGTTCTGCTAATGCGGCCTCAACTAACGTGATCCATAGGCGATCACTGCCCTCTCCTGAATCAGGACACATCCGAGTCTGGTCCCTGATGCATCGCAGTAGACTATGTACCCTACTCCCTCCTCAGGAAACCTCGAGATAGGTGCGCTGGTCAATCTCTGTATTAGCTCCCAGAAGCTCTGCTGACATCTGTCTGACCACACTAAGGGTTTCCCCTTCTGCGTCAAAGCTGAGAGTGGTGCAGTAACTCTGGAGAATTCTGGAACAAACCTCTGAAAGTATCCAGCTAGTCCCAAGAAACTCCTCACCTCTGTCACGATCCTGGGTGGCTCCCAAGCTAGCACCGCCTCAATCTTCGAAGGATCCACTGCAACTCCCGCCTAAGAGATGACGTGTCCCAAGAAGTGGAACTCATGAATCCAGAACTGACACTTCGAGAGCTTTCCATAAATCTGGTTCTCTCGGAGTGTGTCTAGTATAACCTGCATGTGATAGGCGTGCTCCTCCTCAGTCGTCAAGTATATCAAAATTTCGTCGATGAAGACCACGAAAAATCGATCGAGGTATGGCTAAAAGATCCTGTTCATGAGGCCCATGAACACTACTGGATCATTGGTTACGCCGAATGGCATAACCAAGAACTCATAGTGGCCATACCGACATCTGAAGGCCGTCTTCTGCACGTCCTCGTCTCGAACTCTGAGCTGATGATAGCCTGACCTGAGGTCTATCTTCGAGAACCATCGTGCTCCCTTAAGCTAATCGAAGAGGTCATCAATCCTTGGTAGCGGATACTTGTTCCTCACTATCACCTGGTTCAGGCGATGATAGTTTTCACAAAGTCGCAAGCTCCCATTCGCCTTCTTGGCGAACAATATCGGAGAAGCCCAAGGTGAAACACTGGGTTGGATGAAACCCTTTCCCTGCAAGTCCTCCAACTATACCCGTAGCTCTCGAAGCTCAGCGGGGGCCATCCGATATGCTGGAGTGGATATCGGGGTTGTCTCGGGGTAAAGATCAATATGAAGGTCTACCTATCTGCGAGGAGGTAGCCCTGGAACGTCTTCGGAAAAGACGTCCGCGTACTGATCCACCACTGCAGGAAAACTAGGACTCTGCACATCAACAACTCCTAGGATGAGGCTAGCCAACTGATGAGTGATGGGCTTTCCTCTCCTCTGCGGAAGTCCATCCTTTGTTGCGAAGGCTCCCTTCTCTCCGGTGAAGGTGAACCTGCTCCCGTCGGTGCGTACACATCGCACCTTGCGCCTAATACAGTCAATCTGTGCATGGACTATAGATAACCAATCCATGCCCAAGATGACGTCGTAAGGCCTCGACGCTGCTATAAGAAGATCCCAGCCGAAGCTCTTGCCTCCTAGAGTAAGCTCACACTGCTGGCACCAGTGTGTAATCGTCGAGTCTGCTCCCGTAAGAGTCTCTAGCCGTAAGGATCGAGCTAACGGGTCTTTCAGAATCCCCGAGCTCCGAACAAGGGAAGCAACTATGAAAGAGTGGCTCACTTCTATGTCTATAAGAACTTAAGAAAGGGTGGAATAAACACAGATCGTACCTCGAATCATCTCAGGTGTGCCGTGGTCGTAGGCCTCCGCTGCCTGGAGCTGTGCCTGTCTCTGCCCGCCAGCTCCCTGTGGTCGAGGTGGACCTCCTGGTGGTGGTGGTGGTAGAGCCTCAAAGCGTCGCCCCCCACCTGCTGCTCAACCAGCTCCTCTGCCTCGTCCGCCTCCTCCATGTGGACCGCCACGGTCGACCCTCTGCCTCTTCCAGGGTGGCCCCTCAACTATTTACTGCTCCTCGGCACGGTGGGTCGGGCAGTCACGAGCCATGTGACCATACCCGCTGCAAGTGTAGCACTGCCTGCCTCTCGAAAGACTGGCTCCGCGCTGTGTACCCCCACTACTAAGCCAGTGTCCTGAGGCCGTCTGCGTGAGGGTATAGTCTGCCTAGACCCCTGAGTCATCCGTCGACTGCCCGATGCGGAAGACTCTGCTACGTGACACCCCGTGGTAGGTCTCGCCACTGTAGAAGTCTCAGCAAGAAATCTCACGATCTAAAGGGCTCGTCCAGTACTCCTTCCTGGGTCGGGATGCTGAGGGAGATCAGTGATGCCCGGATCTCATGTCTCAATCCCTTCTCAAAGGTCCGGGCCCGGAAGAACGGGTCCCGTACCATGTCGGTCGAGTAGCACGAGAGATCGGTGAATCTCGTCGAGTACTGGGCAACCGTCAAGCTGCCCTACCACAGTTGAAGAAGCTCCTGGATGTGCACTGCACGGAGGGTGTCTGGGACGAACTGTGAGCGGAAGAGGCCCTCAAAGTCTGTCTAGATGAGAGAGGCCTCATCGTGCACCTAGAGCATCAAGCTTCACCATCATCCTACTGCTGCGTACAGTAGGCTCGCTGCGAGGATCAACATGAGGTCTGCTGCTGTCCTCAATAGTCTGAAAACTCGAACAACTGCTTCCAGCCAGTCCTCGGCTGCCTGGGGGTCCATCTCCCCGCGGAACCTGGGCGGTCGCTGGTGCTGGAACTCATGCAATGCACTGAGGCGACGTGCATCGTCAACGGCTGGTTCTGGAAGCATCGGTGGCTCGGTGGGTAGAGGTACCTCTGGTGCCTCTGCTGTCAAATGGCCATGTACCGAAGCCTCATTGTTCGGCGGACTGTCGTCACTTACCACTCTCGGAACCCTAGCTGGCTGCCGTCGTGGGGCCATCCTGAAAGGAAACAGGTGCGCCACGGACAGAACAGTATACCTGGTGAGCTGACATAAAGTAATCACAAAGAAAACTTGAAACACACATGCAATCAATGTTTTCATGCATTATGTCGGAAATTAGAAGTCAGTGTCCTGGTGTACGGATACGTCGGCCGCCGCACCAACACTGGTCTCCCTGGACTGATAATCACACCCAATACGCTAAAAACTATTGTTTCACATAGAAAAGATCAGAGTCCGCTGTAGAACCGAACTCATCTGATACCAATTTGTCACGACCCGTCCTCGGGGCCCGTGCCGTGACTACCCCAAGCCCGCCTTCCATAGGCCAGGGGCTGGCGACTAGAACCCAGGCGTAAATGCCGGAAAAAGGGAAGGCATTGCCTTTGTAAAGCAAACAAGCACCACAAAGTAAGCAAGCAGAAAAAGTAAACACTAAGTAAGAGATGGTACAATATTAAGTGCGGGAATGTAAAGGGGCCGGAAATAGAAGCCCAGTTAAATGGTGCGTTAAGAATTTAAGAAAACGCGTCAGTTGACTTTCATAATGACGGGTTTTTGCGGGGGAATTACTTAGCAGAAAAGAAACGGCGGGGCTCGTGCGGGCCCCACCTCACAAATATCCTACCAAGAGGGTAAGATATTTTTGGATAGCACCCTATCCGCTTCAACTCAGCTTATGCCGCTTAAAGTGGCTTTCAAGTGGATTTAATTGAAATAAAATAAAGTTTGTCGTACCAATTATTTTATTTCTTAACTTTAAGGAAAAAAATTAAAAGCCCCACCTGAGAAAACGCAACTCCGAAAGAGGCATTTCTAAGAAAAAACCAGCACTGCGATTCCATCAGTGCCCTCGGAATTTGATTCCGAGCACCGGTTTAAAAGTTAGAAAAACTCGCTCACCCGTTCACTGAACGTACCCGAGCCAAACTTCGGAAAATGATTCCGGGCACACCGGGCCTTGGAATCAGGTGCCATCAGAAACTACATTCTTGTAAAATTCCAAAGCAAATTAAGTAAAAAATTTCCTTGAAATTTACGGGTCTTTACAGCGCGAGGAACTCTAAACCGATGGATGACATTACAAATCATGAAGTCAATGATAGAACAGGAGTTGACTTCCTTGAGCAGAATTGCCTCTACCCACTTGGAAAAGAAATATGTGGCGGTAAGGATTAACTAGCATTGGTGGGCCATTTCCGATAAGTATGGTCCTATGCTATCTAATCCCCAGACTACAAAGGGCCAATAGTACTTGGTAGGTGGAGAGGCTCTAGTGGCCGATGCACAAATTTATCATGAACATGGCACACATGGAACCTCTTGGCCAACTCGATGCAGTCGTGGATCATGGAAGGCAAAAAAAACCCTAATCTCTGGATCTGGTGAGACCGTTTTGGCCCAGCCTGATGGGAACTAAAGGAACTGATATGAACCTCTTGAATGACCTGTGTAATCTCAACCTCCTGAATGCAACGAAGGTGAACACCATCAAAATTTCGTTAATAAAGTATTGTCTCAAGGCTCGGACCACTCTGGAGGGTAAACTATAGTGCACGACGTCGAATTCACTTGCACTAATCCCGGTCTGACAGGAGATTACCATGTTGGAGGTATTTAACCACGGGTGTCCTCCAATCAAAAATATTTTCGATCACTACATTCGGAAGACCTGGGGGTCCTGACACAGAGGAGCCGACAGTAAGATTGCTTACATGTCGGTCGTCATTGTCATCCGGGGTAACAGGAGATATGACTCTCTGATGTGTCATGTGGATAATCAGATCATCCTGTTCAGGCTCTGTAAGTGATGCAGCTAAGCTGGCCAAAGAATCTGCTCGACCATTCTGTGACCGAGGGACATGGGTAACCTCAAGCCAAGAATGGAACTACGCCATTAACTTGAGATTTCATTCTAACAATGGTATAAGCTCTTGTTTTCTGACAACATAGTCATCTTTGACCTACTTAATGACTAGCTCGGAGTCTTCTTTCACATGAAAATGGGGCACGTCGATCTAGAGGGCCAACTCGAGGCCAGTAATGAGGGCCTGATAGTCCGCCTCATTGATGGTGTAGCCTTCTGACACCCAGAACAAATATTGTAGAATGGCTTGCACTAGGGTAATAAAAATAATACCCAGGCCTACACTATTGATTCGAGGATCATTGAACCTCCTACCGGTTGGGCTCGGGGAGGCGCCATGAAAATGAATTTTATAACACGGGACGACTTGATCGACTGAGAGGATTTCCTCATCGGGAAAATCCATGTCCAAGGACCGATAAGTGGGGGTTGGATGGGCAGCAAGGAAATCGGCCAACGCTTGTCCCTCGATAGCCTTCTGAGCACGAACCTGATGTCAAACTGCTGGAGGATTACAACCCACCATGCTAGTCGGCCAGTCAACATGGGATATCTTAGGATGTATTCAATGGGTCTACATGAGACACCAGTTGTACCTCGTGGTGTTGTAGGTAATGTTGTAATTTCGGTATGGCAAACACAAGTGCAAGGTATCCCTTCTCGATGGGGGATTATCTGGTCTCTCTATCAAAGAGCATGCAGCTGAGGTATTAGAGGTTGTTCTGTGTTCCCTCAATGTTCTTGTGAATGAGAAGGGCACTGAGGGACCGTTCCAAGTAGATGATATATAGGACCAGTGGCTTCCCGGAGACAGGTGGCATCAAGACTAGAGGCTGCAGAAAATACTGTTTGATTTCCTCAAAGTCAGTCTAGCTCTCCTTGTCCCACTCTTAAGTGGTGCCCTTCTTCATTATCCAAGATAAGGGATTACACATGCCCGCCAAATTTGCAATGAATTAGAGTATGTAGGCCATGTGGCCTTGGAAATCTCTAAACTCCCGAATATTACTCATGGGAGCCATCTTCTAGATGGCCTTGATCTTCTTTGGGTCAATCTCGATGCCCTGGAACCTAACTACAAAGCCAAGGAACTTTCTAGAGTTGGACCCAAAAGAACACTTCAATGGGTTCATCTTCAGGAGGCAGGAACAGAGGAAGCCTAACAATTTTTCAAGATCCTTGAGATGGTCCTGGGGCTGGCGATATTTTTCCACCAGATCATCCACATAGAACTTGAACAATATCCCAAGGATTGGCTTGAGCATGTGATGTGTGGCTAGCTGATAGGTGGCACCTGTATTCTTCAGGCCAAACGACATAACCTAGTAGCAGAAAATACCTTGGGGCACCATGAAAGTTTTGGACTCCTCGTCCTTGGGGGACATCCAGATATGATTATATCCTGAGTAACAATCCATGAAGGAAAGGGCTTGGAACCCAGTCGTAGCATCGATCAACAATTCTGTCACTAGAAGGGGGAAATCATCCTTCGGACAATGGCGGTTGAGATCGCGGATGTCGATACAGACTCTGATCTATCTGTTCTTCTTCATGACTGGTACAATGTTGGCCAGCCATTTTGGGTACTAGACCTCTTTAACGATGTTGACCCTAATGAGTTTGTCAAATTCGGCCTCAACCATGGCGCTGTGAACGAGATGCATATTTTGGGGACGTTGTTTGAACCTGCACTAATTTGCCGAAAGACCGAGTTGGTGCATGACTACCTGAGGATCTAGTCTTCGAATCTCATCGTAACTCTAGTAAAACATGTCATGGTGCTATTTAAGGAAGTCTACGTACTGCTGATGCTCCTCAAGGGTCATGGCAGCACTGATCAATGTGGTTATCAGGCCTACCTCCCTTCTGAGGTTCACCTGTACCAACTCGTCGACCATGTAAAAGATTTCTTCTTCAAAGTTAAGGGGTTTCCTCTATATCCTCCTCTCCAATTAAGGAGGGATCATCCAGGGGAAGTTTCTTTTGAGTTTCCAGACACCGATGGGAGGCTAGTATCAGCTTTAGCGGTATTGGTTATTGCATCGGGGAATTCTGGTGCTTCTGAGACCATAACAATAAAGGCTGTCGACCCAATCCCATCTAGTCTTTAGCCCAAGGGGCCACACCTGATAATATTGAAGAAGTAGTGGAACGTCAGCTAGAGCATGCTTATTCTAGCCCGTCGAAATAGACATGAATGAAATACTGTCGTTGCCATGTGATGGATGCCCCGATACCTGATGGGAGTGGGAGGCTCCATGATCTCCGAGGCCTGATTCGTATAAGAATATCAAGTGATCTTCCAATGCCTCCTGTATTTGGGAGCATGGTTACCCCATTCCCCAGAAATAACAAATCATTGCCCCATATCGGGGGTCGTGGCCTCCAACATATGGATCGAGAAGACATAGGCATCATTCAGGCCTGCCCAAGGGTCGGTCGTAGCGGTGACAGGCTCAACTTCACTTGCATGGACTTGTTTAACCTTTCTATGGTAATAGTCAACATCCAAATAGAGAGATCCACAAGAGGAAAAAGGAGAAACTTCAACTTAGAGTACGCTCATTTGACCATTATGGGAGTACATGAGGTATTGGTGATATGCTAAAGTAACCGTCGCATACAGGTTGAGCCATGGACTACCCATCAATGCATTATATGTATTGTCCTGGGAGACAAGCTTAAACTCAATGCTCGAAACTAGTCTTCCGAACTGGGTCTTCAAATGAACCTTGCCGACCGGGGTCTGGTCTATCCTGTCATATCCCTGGATTCTTAAATCGAAGGGAGTCATGTCATCTTCAGATAATCCTAGCTTCAACAGTGTACGTGTCGGGATAAGGTTGATCCTATAGCTGGTGTGAACGAGACAATGAAGCACCTCCACACCATTAAATTGGAATGTTATGTACAATGTGAAGATGTTCCCCTGTATAGGGGAGCCTTCATCTTCTCCCTAGAATGAAATTGTGGCCTAACATTCAGCGTTGTCAAACACTTTAGTGTGGAAAACCTCTACCACTGCTACCTCAGTCTCAAACTGGAGGGGGCTTCTTAAATCCACGTCGAGTTATTCACACAAATCTAGTGATAGGAGAAAGGATTCAAGGATGGAAAGCCTTGTTAGGATTCTAGTGATCTTATTGGGAACATCATACTTCTGTTCTAGGCGTGACCTTCTACTTGCAGGGAGTCGTTCTGTGATAGAAGGCATGGCGGGCCCTGCCGGCCAGACCGGCGGCTGATTGGTACTGGGTATATCCCGCCACTCACTAGTCGAAGCCTAGAGAGTAGCTGTTGGATGAGGACCGGAAGAATAAGATCGGCTTGTAGCAGGGTGAAGCTGGTCGCGGCACAGCTGATGTGGTTCTGCCTGATCCAGTAGCACAAACGGTGGTAGAGGCGGGCCTGTCGACACCGGATGAAGGGGGTGCGCATGCTGGGGTCTATGTTGTGCCAGTTATCTGGTCTTAGTGGCATGCACGACTTGGATGGAGGTGCCAACTGACGTGCCCTGATGACCCATATGGTCGCGGCTCCACCAACGTTGGCGTCGGTTGGGGACATTGGGGAGGTTCACCTGCTGCTCCCCCACTTCGGGAGTCATATAGGGCTTTACCAACTCAACAATATTAACCGAAGCATACCCTTTACTATCACATGATGAATCATCCACTATCGGGCGGATTCTAGGGGGAATCCCCATCTCAGGGGGAATGAATTCACTGAGAGTGCGAGAAGACGATGGCATTGGAAGGGCACATTGCTTTTTCGTGCGCTGCCGATTCTATCTCTTCTGGGAAGAGGTCGACTGAGATGGTAATGCAGAAGCAGTGGATATAGCTTTTGAAGGTTCCAGTTGACTCAGGCGTGCACAGATAATTCAATGGGCGTGAGCGACCGCTTTGCGGGCCATACAGTGGTTATACATCTAAGACCTGCGATCAGAATCATGCAACCACTCGCATTTGTTATCGCTACTACTATCTGACCTCACAAAGACACCCACCACTTGTTCCTTGTCCAGGCCCAACCTGACTATGTTGTTTCCAATCTGGTCATGGAGCCAGTCCTTGAACACATAGCATTGCTTGAGGGTGTTCCCCAGGATCTAGTGATAAGGGCAGTAGTTGGGGCGATCGGTGAGATTCTCCTCTTCTAGCTTTTTGGACTCGGGTAGCCATAAAATTCCCTTATCTATGGAATTGCAGAAGTATCCAGGGACCAGAGCCTTTTTGAATGAGTAGGTTCATTTTCTTCTATAAAAAAAGGGGGATCTAGGTGATAATCCCTAACGAGAGGCTGGAGGAGCCTGCTGAGGAGGCAGAACTTGATTATCTCACCTAGGTGGTGGCAGTGCGTTATGGGGAGACGCTTTCCGATTTTTAGGCGGTCGCTGCTGGGCTAGAAGCTGTGCTCATGGTGGTAGACTTCTGCGGGGCTACAGAGCTGGCTCCCCTGGTAGAAATTCCAGTTGCCTGGGGGCTTCTATTTGGGCCACTGTGGCGGGCTCCTCTATGACGGCCCTGCTCACTAAATTATAGGGGAAACTTACGTGCTTGGCTGTCCTATTGCAGGACTTCTTAGAGGAGCTGGGCCTTATTTCAGACGTCTATGAACCCTCCTGGATCATTCTGAGTGATCAGGAAGGGAACTAGCTCTGTCTTGACGGTCCCTACGCACATCGTTAGTAATTTCTCTTGAGTCAGTGGCATGTCGAAAGAGTATGTAATCCCCTTCCACCAGGCAATAAAGTCCGCGACTCGCTCATCAGGCCTTTGTTTTCACATGAATAGTTCTTCGATGCTCATTTTTTGGGCGGTGGAACAGAACTGGTAATGGAATTGCATGCGATGGTCCTCCCAATTGGTCACAGATCAGATGGAAAGGTAGTTGTACCTGACCAATGTCAGCCCCACCAGTTTATGAAAAAAAGGTGATTGGCGGCCTCCTCCAGTGTTAGAGTACCTAAAATAAGCCCACACCTTGAGTTAATGTGGACTAGGGGCTGCAGCGGGTCCCCCGTACCATTAAAGGGGTAGAAGGTGGGGTTTTCGAATCCCGTGGGTGCTTGCATATCATCCACCCAGGCTATATATGGCTTGCCACCAAGTGGGATGGAAGCATATCAAGTTTCCAATGCATCTAGGCATGCTATGAGCGCCCACACGGGATCATCTGGTTGGGGGTCTCTGTCTTGACGAGGGACCCTAACCACGAGCTCGTTGTCGAGTTCTTCAATGCGGTAGAGAAGCTCAACGGATCATGGAGCGGCTGGTGGAGCGACCCTTGGGGCAGCCAAGGGAGCCCGAGTGGGGTTTCTTGGATTTTCTCACCGCTTGGGAGGATTTGGAGAGACATACCAAACCATATTTCCGTGAGCTCCGGCTTCCGCCCTGTCCGCGGGTGCAGCGTGATCAAGGTTCCCTGGGGGCAGCTCGCTAAGGGAAAGTTGTTCCTGCCCTGCTACCCCAACCTAGGATCACCGTAGTCAGGTTGTCACTCTACAATAGATTCATCCAGGAGTTTGACGACCAAATTCTTCTTTTCATCAAGATAATGGAGCAATGTGGCCTTCTCGGGGACCTCCTCCATCTTCTTCACTGAAGCTGATGGGTCAGAGTGCTTGATAGCTCTGACGTGTTCTATTCCCTTACCAAAATTCTGGTTGAGTACCAATGCCACGATGTGTGCATGGAGACCAAGGAGGTTCCTCTTCTAATGATTAATCCTTTCGATGGGTCTAGTATTAGTGGGACATCCTTAAAGAGTACATTCCTATCAAGAAGTTCCAGATCGTTTTCCACTCCTGACAGATCAGTCATGTTGACCACAACTCTTCTCAGGGGCATGTCCTCAATTTTGCCTAGTGAGTCGTGATGCCAGGGAATAGAACTAAAGATAAGGGCAACATACTGCCCCTAGCAACGGACTTTCACATGGGGGTATCCTCCTTAATAACCTTTTGAAGTACTTGGAAACTCTAAACGCATTGTTTTTTAGGGCCCTGTGGTGACCTGGTGACTCAGGGTGCTGGACCACTGGGAGTGTGGCGCGGTTAACCAGACAACATTGTTCGTCGATGTCTTCATCGTGAACTTCGCTCCTAGGATAAGACACTCACTAGTGGAGAAGATTAAATTGAGTCTCCCATAGGGTCTGGTGGAAACATTCAAACTCCTCCAGGGTGAGAGATTCCGGCGCAAACAAATTTGTTCCGACAATCGGCCAAAACATCTCAGGGAAGTGGCCCAGTGCAAATATCGTAAAAAAGCTCCTTGTCTAAGACTCAGGGTCTAGCCCATGATTTCCCCACTTATTAACTGGGTGTGGCTGAGGAACTGGCAGTGGTACTAAGGCAGAGCGCTGGGACGGCGGGCTGGCCGGCGGAGAATACGACGAGTGGGAAGAATGGCCGTCAAATCGTTGGATGTCCTCTGAGGATTGTAGCGACCTGAACGATATATCACAATAGGATGGACTGGTGGAAAAAGCTCCGAAAAAAGCATTTGCGTCTAACGAGGGTGGGATATATCATGGCTCATCTTCCATTGGCCCCCAAAGTAGCTCTCTGTAGTCTCCAACCGAGGTAGAGGTCACTTCTAGAGATGACGATTATGACTGCGTGGTCGGCCCTTGGGGAATTTCTAGGTTCTCATGCTCTTGGATATACCATCGGAGGGAGACATGAATCTTATGGACCTCACATTCTGGGAGTACGAGGCTGATGTGCCTCGATCCTGCCCCAGCCTTGGAATCGGATGACTGAGGGGAGGGATCGAGCGTCGAGTTGTACTCTGCCTCGGAGTCTGAGAAGCGGACAAGTCCGATTCCTGTCCGGACCTCCCTATAAGTCCTCTTACTGCGGAAACCACCTGTTATCCTACTCTTGGGTGGCCCTTTGGGGAAAGGCCCACTTTCGGCATGAGGAAATCCTTCGGCCATACTGTTGTTGGGGTGGAGAGATCTCGTACAAGGGTGGGTCACGGTGTGAGGAGCACTGGGGAAAATGTCGAAAGGGACATAGGGAGGAACAATGTGGGAAGAACTAGAGCTGCTAGGGCCTCTTCTGGAGATGACAGAAGAATAGATAGTAGCGGTAGAAGCATGGTAAGGACCTTCATGCTCACTTCCCCTGACTACATCAGTGCGAGGATGGTCCTCATACTAGTAGAGTCGAGCACGGGTAGGACCTCTGTTCTGGGAGTTGGTGAAGTGAATTTGGGCTCCACCCCTCCAATCACTGCGGTGAGGATGATCTTCGTTAGCTGGTATGAGGACATGGGGAGGGCCTTCATGTTGGCGAGTGACCGGACATTCAATATCTCCATACACGTGGTCCGTAGCAGGGGGAGTGACCTCGTACCCAGTGTTGTGAGCGCGGGAGAGACCCCCATACAAAGTGTTTCTATCATGAGGAAGACCCTCTATTGGGTTGAAGGTGGAAAAAGGAAGATCTCCAAGCCGAGGTTGGAAGCATGGAGGACCCACAACTTTTGTAGTGGCGGTATGGAGTGGGCCTCCGCACTGGGTGGTATTGCTGCAGATTGGTCTGCGGTTCAATCACCTATTCTGGCGACTAAGAGAGTCGAACCAACCTGCCCGTGGGGAGGTTGCGGCCTCAATCTTGGTCTAGTGTATAACTTCCCCTCCTCAACATATACAGGGAGTTGGGGATATGAGTCAGTGGTGGCTCGGGCCACAGTAGTCGCTGATGTTGACGCCCCACGACGGGCACCCTCTTCCATTTGCGCTCGATGATGGCGTCAGGTCCATTGAACCAGAGCTGGTGGTGCATGTGTGTGTATTACATGCTCCTCGTCTTATGGAACTGGGCGGTGGTGCTAACGCAGCCTGGTGGGAGCCCTCACCAGGAGCCCTGGTAGTGGAACTCTGATCGGGCTGACTCGGACATCCCCTACCTCGTCGGCGTAGGGCAGGGAGTTGTAAAGGCATTTTGGGGACAAGCTCCCGAAATGATTGAATATTGGGGTGGGGAGCAGTGGCTCCCTTCAAGGCCCTCAGGGGCAGCGTTGAAGATGAGGCACAGTTGCCTCTAGATCTAGGTGGGCCATATCCCTGGTGGGGATGATCCCCACCTCCTCGTACCTGCGTACAAGGTCATTAATTACCCTTCGCTAGATAATTTATAATGGGGAGAGGGGGTGTGGGCGCCCAATAGTCATGGAGGTTGATGCCATCATGGAAGAGTCAGAACTGCGTGGGGTTTCCACATTGATATTTCCACTGCCCCTACACTGGTTGGTAGGTGGTGATCGAGTTCTAGATGCAACAACATGGTTCTTGAAAGCAGGGTGGTGAACTCATTAATACTGATAGAAAAGGAAATCTACAACCATTACCCAGCACCATTCTATCATCCATGTCCAGAAAGAGGGATCCACGCAGACAACGTCACAGAACGGAATGCTCAATGTCCTGACTCCCCAACTTCTAGCGAGTTTGACATCTGGCATGTTGTTTTTTTTGTGGGACCTGGTTCCAGATGATGGGGTGTAATGAAATGCTAATCCATTGATGCCTCAAATTCTACTATTCTCCATATTGAGGAGAATATCTTCACATTGGGTTCACCATTTCTATTTCCGACACTTTCTCCGGGGCGTGCGCATTCGTCATGTAGAGGATGCGCAGCTGTTACCCCACATTCCCACTTTACAAAGGCGGGCGAAATCCACTCCTTATTCAGGGACGTCTGCTCATTGATCGAAACGGGGTGATGGGATCTCGGTTCTTCCTTCCTTGGATTCCTCCTTAGAACTCATAATCTACTCCGGATCTCCCTCATATACCTAAGACGTTGTTTGTGAAACTCTTCAATGCGCCATATTTTCATGGAAAAAAGTTAATTACACTGCTTCTATCGATGCATTTCATGGGGTCCAGTCATGGAATCAACCTTCAGTTAGGGGAGTAGTCATGTCGGGCATCACTGGCATGTCTGGAGGCTGGGTGATTGTCATGTCGGTCTTCTGTCCCTTATTATAGGTCTTCTCAAGGGCGCGGAAGCCCGAGGCATCCCACATCGAACATGGGGAATCATATTCCATGGGGATGTATCTGAGGTTTTACTCAACTTACCATGTTTAACACAGGGTATGCCACAAGTTTAACATCCCACAAATATGGATTGGATAGATCAGAACACTGATTAGAGTGGATCAGATGGTGGAACCCCCTAGAGGGAACACCGATACTGGGGCCATCATGTGGGTGGCTTCCCAAATGTTGTTTTATGGAATGAAGAGTCGGGTGGCATGATCCCATGAGGATGTGGCAGCCCAAGTGAGGATCAGGATGGGTGATAAAGTGAAGGGGGATGAAATATGGGCATCGCAAGAGTGATGGTGAAGTTGGGCTTGAGCCTCGCAGAGACCTCCTAAGTATCCCCGTGGTAGGGAATCAATGTCTGCGTAGTTCGATGAGACAATGGGACATGTGAGGAGGTGACCCATGATAATTAATGCATGGATGAGACCCAGAAGAAGTGGAATGTCCAGGTTATGGAATGAGCTTCCCGAGACACAATGGCTCGAGGGAGAGATCAAGTTGAGATAAGAGTGATGGGCTCGAACCTCATGGAGTCTTTCTACCTATCCCCATGGAAGAGAATCAAAACCAATGTAGTTCAGTATGGGTGATATAGTTTAAAATCATGAAAGTTGGGGGAGAACCAATGAGGAGAAGGTCAGAACGATCAGGTAGTGGGGTTGAACCTCGTGGAGGCTTCCTACATACCATGACTTAACATGGATCAAAGTCCTCATAGATTGGGATATGGGGTGGGGCTTACACTCTGAGGAGGCCTAAGTGGTAGGTTTGTGGGCTTGAACCTCATGGACGCTTCTTACGTACCATTCATTGACATGGATCGATGTACCCATAGTTTGGTATGATGTTTGGGGCTTACACTCTGAGGCGGCCCAAGGTGGTGGGTTGTTGGGATTGAACTTCGTGGAGGCTTCCTATGTACCATGAATTAACATGGATCAAAGTCCCCATTGTTCAGGATGATGTCCGGGGCTTACACTCTGAGTCATCCCCAAGGTGGGTCATGGTCGGTGCTTGCTCTAAGCTCACATGATCCATGCTCGGTGGGAGAAAAAATAGATAGTAGAGACATGATGATCATGTTGTGAATGCTGCATCCAAGGGAAATGAAGTGGGGCTTATGTGTGATTAATGACCCAAAGAGGAAACAAGGGATTATGCGTGGTTAGAAGCCTGAGAAGTCGGGACTTACTCTTAGAAAGAGGCCCGATGGAGACAAAGTGTAGTAGGAGAGGGATTTGGTACCGAAGGAAGGAGAAGCACTGTTTCCCACCACACCATTTTCTGGCCCTGGTGACCGGAGAAGAAAGGAGGAACATGGATGCTACCTCCTACAAGGAAATCTTGGGGCTTACACCAAGGTGGATTCCCTTTCCTCGTGGACAAACGCCACTCCAATAAAAATATTATCATCCCCGGTGAGGGGTGATCCCATCCCCTTGGAGACGATTGGGCATGGAGAATGTCTTAGGTGGGGGACCCTACGTGCGAGCCATGGGGAGAGGTCATAGTTTAATGTCGTGTGTTGAGGACGATGGTGATTGGTAGTTTAACATCCTGCTGCTCTGACTATGTGGGTCCACTCCACACCCCTAGGACTTACAAAACTGGTACCCTCGGCTCCTTGGTGCAGAGAGGGGACAAGAAAAGCCGTGGCGAGGGGGTGTCATGGTGCAAAGCGTTGAGGGGTCAATGTTAGCTTGGATATGTGAAGAATCAATAGTCGTTAGCATTCCTATGAGAAGAAGCATGAGGCGAATCAATGCAATGGGAAGAACCATCCAAGGGACATTAAATTTACTTCCTACAAGCCTAGAAGGTCGTACGGAAAAGTGGTGTACGTTGTGGGCACCGGAGGTGTGAGAGACACCCATGATTGGCATCCATAAGAAGAGAATCGGATGCACGCGCAGAGGTTCGCCCAAAGAGTACGGGGAATGCAAGTGAAGAGGTAGTCGGGGAGCACCAGAGGGAGGGGTCTGGTAAAGTTGCACAAAACAATTGTGTCTTGCACACAAAATAAGTATCCATGTGTGATGAACAGTGGGCTCGCATGAAATCAGTTAGGATTGCGCATAAATGGAGTTGAGGATTATCAAACAACTAGAAAGGATTGTGTGCAAGGAGTACGAATTGCTCACAATTGGGAGAGACTACGCGCAATGACTGGGGTGTGCCAAATTGAAGGGGATTGCGTGCAATTGGCCAGCCTACATTCAAGTGGAAGGGATTTCACGCAGGGGGAGGACCCCAATGTGATTGGAATTCAGTCTAAACCAAGGGGATATCATGCAAAGTTGGATCAAGGAGAAACATGGTGCAAAAAGAACTGTACCTAAAATCCATCTTTGCGTGTAGAAAATGAGAATTTCGCACATGAGAGCCGGTTCAGATTATTTAACCCAGAAGATGAAGGGGTGGCCTTCTATTTATAGGCATTCGAGGGTGCGGAAAATAGGTAAGCGCAAAATTATTTGCATACCGATGTCGGTGGTGTGAAATGTCTACCGCGCAGGGTGGGGGCACGAAATATTCCACGCCCACATCGACGAACTCTCACGAATACCAGATCTTTCCGTGTGGGGCATATTTTTTCATGCACTGAAGAATTTTTTTCGTGCGACTCCTCCGGGCCCCCCATATTGGGTCCCTAGATCTTAATATGACTTGTCTTTGTCATTTTAAATCCTTCTTTATCCCATGATAGTTTTTTTTCATCGACAGTATTTTGTCGCATTATTTCTTCAACGTATCCCACAAAATGATTCACATAGGACTTCCTTTTAGACATATTCCTATATATAATTCCTTAGGAAAATGGAAAATATAGTAAAGAGTGGTCTCAAATGTGGATTAATGTGAAAACATATCCACAATTCATATAGGTTTAAATCATAATCAACAGATAAAACATGAAAAAAATATAAATATGATACTAAAAAGAACATGGAATAATATGAGTTGAGTATATGGAATGGTTGGTGGAGATATAAAGTTAAAGGATCATATATATAATCAAGTCCGGACATAGAATTGTAAATGTTACAAAATGTAATCTGGTACATTAATAAAATAATTATCTCATAATATCTAAATCTATAGCCGGATAATCAGAGGGTATTTCAGACCCTCCCAACATATAATAATTAACCTAAAATATTTTTCCAAATAAAATAAATATCATCCTGAAAATCGATGTAAATGTGATGGGTCACCTTACATTTTCAAATGGTATCACATAAAATGACATCAACAAATAGATTTTTTGATACAAAAAATCATATTCCAAAAAGAAGTTTATCCTAATAGGATTTAGAGAGGTTTCATACATATTACCACATAAGAGATAGATCATTTAGTGGTAGAAAAATAAATGGATACTATATCAAAAAAAATTATATATAATTTTTAATGATTTTATAATAATAAAAATATATATCTCAATTTAACAACCCATTTTTAAGGTGAAAAGATGAATTATTGGAAGAATTATTTTACAAGAGTCCATAATAACAGAACCTTAAAAAAATAAAGTTTAGGTAAATAGATGTAGAATAAAATATAAATTAATTAATATAAATTAATTTTTAATATTTTAAGTATTTTTATAGAAGACCCACATCGATGAAAGATTTAAAATTTCATTTTGTAAATATATAAATACAGATATGATGTGTAAAATAAGATATAACATATGAGGATTTAAAAATAATATTATAAAACATTTACTATAAAAATACATATAAACATAGTGGGGGAAGAGCTAATAGTGATGATGGGAATTATTTTTAATAATTTCATATTTTTATAAATAATAAAAATCATCCAAGATTATAATTTCAACATGAAAATTTAATTTCCCTAGATAGTAAGATAATATACTATATGAAATAGAGGAATTATAAAGTATGAAAAATATACAATAACATTGTTAATGGATAAATATTATAACCTAATATAATTGAAATTGATTAAAACAAACCCATAAATTTTTAAAAACTTTTATTTTAAAAGGAAATAATTTATAAAATAATGAAAATAGAAATTAAATTCAAAAAAAATATGATACAAATATTTAAATATATATCTAAAGAACATGTTTGGAAAATAAAATCATGATGAAAGAATTAAATTATGATTCCTTTCAGACTTCTGTAGAAAAATTTAAAGTTAATGGAAAATAAACCTAAGAAATAATTTATTTATAGAGATGTAAATTAATAAAATAAATTATATGTAAATGAGGGAGAGAAAACTCTTTTTTATATATATGGAACATGTAATTCCCCAAAATATAAATTTATTTTTGACAATCTCAATTGTAAATATATATTATTAATGAAATCTATACAATGTCATATTTTATGGTGTAATAATTAATAAAAAATGGGATTATGAAAAAAAATTAAAATCCTCCAAAATATAAAAGGATGTAAACTATAATAATGTAATATAATTTAATATACCAAAATTAAAATAATAATGTTTACTAAAGATGATTGTAACTCAATAGAAGGAAATTGACTTAACAAAAAGCCTTGTGACATTAGAAGTAATTAAATCAAACAACTATACAAGTGGGGTCACGAAATTGATCTTTAAATACAATGAGAGAAACTTCAATAATTATAATAGAATTAAATTTTGAATAATTATACTATATAATATAATTTTGGTTCACAATATGAGGCATGCCTCGATGTAAGGAAATTGAGGTGAAAACCTTTACCTTGGATTCTTGCTAAGTCAGAAGCACTCAAACCTCCTATATTATAAATTTAGGCTTATTATTAATCTACATAAGAATCATATTTATATTTTTTTACTTTCTATAATCCATTTATTATTTATTATTTAACATTACATTATCATATTTTGTTAAAATGATTATTTAGTTGTTAATTGTCTCATTTGTTCTCTTCTCACTTCGATATGGAACTTCTGCTCCATGACCATTGATTAATTTTTCATAACCAACAGAATTGTAATAGAGTTCATATAAATTTGATTGATATCGTTTTAAATTCCAATGTTCATTTTATAGATGTTATAGTGATGATTGTTACAAAAAGGTTATAATATTATTTTTTAAAATTTTCATTAAATAAAAATAATTGATTTTATTAATGAATATATATATATACATATATCCACTAGAAAATTGAAAAAATATATATTAAATTCTTAATTATTATATCATTTTTCCAATAGTTTTGTTACATTATTTATTCATGATATAAATGTTATAACATCATTCTTTAGGTGGTAAAACAAACCAAAAAACAAAGTGTTATAAGTAATGAATCGCTAAAAAAAATTTGATTTATTTTGGTAATATAATTTTTCAAATAATAATGATGTTAAAAATAAATTATTATTTTATAGAATAAGATTTATCAAAAGTGTATATGATAATTTAAATGAATGGAATAGAGAATAGTGTTCCACTTATATTGACAAAATCACTCATTCTCACATTGTCAATATTTATAATGAAAGTTATGGGTTCCTTATTGTGAAAAATGATATCAAACATATAGGAATAATTTCACAAAGTAGAAATGGATAGTGTTTGAAGATATATTTGAAAGATTTGTGTGGTTTATAACAGGTGGAAAAAATATCCAATTATAAGTGAATATTAGGGTTAGTTATTTTGAAACACATGTTAGGTGATAGATAAATAAGGAATCTCATGGGAGTTAGGCGAATTAGCTTTAATAATATTGGTGAGACAAGTGGGGTTCACTGTAAAAACTGAAAGGGTATTCTATAATGATTTTATATCATTTTAATGAACAAAATTATTAACATTTTATTCCTAACCATTTCAACTGTGTTTAATTTTCTTCCATGGTTATTATTTCTTTTATAAATATATAAGATGAACACTTTTACCTAATTTCAAAAAAAATTAATCCAAATTTTTATTTCATCTTATTCAATTTATTTTATAACATTGTTAAAATTTAATTTCAATATTTTAATGCATAATGTGTAAACATAATTTTTTTATCAAAATAGATTTATAAGAATGAAAATGGATTTATTCTCATTCCATAACATGTAATAATATTTAGATGAATATTAATTTATGTGTTTCTATATAAATAAATACATTAATTTAAGTAATTATTTAATTGATATTAGATAATTTTAGTAAGATAAAATTACATTATGCCTATAAAACAATTTTTTAAAAATACCTCCATTATCATCAAATTACATTATTCCTAATTATATAAAATTTATTATTTATTTAATAAAAATTAATTTATTTTATTCAATAATTCATTATAAAAAAAACTTTATTTTATTAAATTCATTCATTACAAGTAAATATTATAAAAATTCTAAATAAATAAAAAATAATGCATTAATGGATATAGACACACACACACACACATAGATATAAATATATTAATAATTACATGTTTTTATCATCCTAAATTCATCTTACAAAACCTCCCAAGTCCATTACATAATATCTAAGTATTAGGTATGAAATGATGGTAGAAAAGGATGGTGATTCATGTAACATAGATCTTATACTGATTTTAAAGTGATTAAACTTGTTTTGTATAGAATTTCTCTCAATCTATATAATGTAATGTCTATCATGGGATTGGTATATGAAAATCCCGAGTGATTTTTCATTCTCTATAAGCACAAATAAATAATCCTAATATGGAATATTTCTTTTAATTAATGTCATAACATCAATATTCTGTTTAGATTTCATATTTTATTTACTTCAATTTATAAATAACTATTCTAGGGATTTGTTACTACAGTCATATTTTAATAAAATACCAGTTAAAATTTATCTCACTAATTATGAATATACCTAAAGATGGTAGCAATATCCATAAAATCCCAATAGTTACCTAATATAAATGGATATATAATCCTAATGGTCATATAATCACAATAGCTATATTGTATTTTTCAATGCGCCCACTCTCTTCCTATAGTACCCCTCAGGGGAAAATAGTGAAGATATTAGTTACCCCTAAGGTAATGCTACATTCATTAATGGGTTAGTGAATATAATCGAGGGCATAAAATCCATATAAATGGGAGGTATTGGCCACATAAATCTCATAAAATTATTATCTTCCACCAATAACATCAAGATAATAAATAAAAAACCGTACCAATATATGAAAATTCATAAAATATAGAAACAAATGTAAATAAACCAAAAATGAATCCTAGGAAGTGATCACAAAAACATGAATATCTTAATCAACCACTATGAGATAGTAATTACCAGCATTATCACCAACTAGCTCCTATAAGTCAGCGAATATATATATAGTTGTGTGTGGGTTATCCTACAGGTATACGTAGTAAAATAAACCCTGAAACATATTATGAAAATGTGGAAGAATCATGATAGATCCCACTAAATAAAAATATGAAACTAACTCCTTACCGAAATTAGGTGACCGATATCCCAAACATAGTAGGGCTCTCTCTCCAAGTATTTCATATAAGTGGGTAAAATAAAATCTAATAACTTATATATAAGGTTCCAAACAACCACTTTCACAGTGAACTACTCACCCTCACCCTACCATTATGCATTTTAGTTCTCTCATATCCTTCATAAACCATCCTTTCCATCTAGGAAACCATATCACATCCATATAATGATCTCATCCTATGCCCAATGAATCCCATCACAACCTCATTATTATATCCCATAACTAAATAATATGTCAAAAATACATCTCAACTCATGTATCACACATAGTACCTCAATAATTTACAACCCACACATGATACGCCTTTAATTAACATATCCATTCAAAAAAATGCATGTATATGTGATAAAAAAAGATTATACAGTTCACAAATACATGTATGGTAAAACCAAAATATATAAAAGCCCGTATAATCACATACATTATACCTTAATCCATCACATCCCATGTTTTCCTACTTACTCTATTACTTATTGATGATATTGTAATATTATAGTATAGTCATCCTTTTGTATCCTTGATAACCAATATATTTTGAAAGAAACTCACAACCCAAGGCCCTATAAAAATTAAATTCCCAACCAACATGGGTTGTAGAGAATATGGAAATATAACATAAATGATAGATAATACATACATCCTAAGGAATATTACCCTATCCAAGATTCAAACTATAGTGAACATTCCACATGAAAACATGGATTCCATCACAAAAACTAAAAAACTAATGCTCAATTAATAACAGAAGCGTCAAAATTCAGAATCATTAATCATTTAGTAATTTAAAAATTAAAATTTTATTTATTAAACCACATCATAATTTCCAATTTAACTATACACATTAATTCATCAAGCTATGTAAATTTTATAATCATTATGTAAATTTTAGGTTTCTTCACAACTCTTAGTGAATTTATCCAAAATAATTCTCAATTTCCATTAAATATATCATTATCTTCCAGAAAAATCATCCCCAAATATTCATTATAATTCATTAGTATTCCATTTTCATAGGAATTATATGAAATAACCAAATCTAACCTCATGAAAGAGATATGCCTAATTGTAACAAGCTTACTATGCAAGAGGAAACTAAGAACAATAGTAAGCAATAAAAAATAGGGAATCCCATCACTCAAACCACACCAACCAACCTATCTTTATAAGAATAAGTATATGAGAATTTCCATATTTCAACCTATTCTGAAAATCACATTAATAACCCCAACCTAATGAAATGGTAGATAAGAAATCCCATCTATCAGTTTATTCCTTTCCACAGGGATAAATATTTCCTATAACTCACAAAATCACCAAAACAAATTGGTTTCCCATCAATTTTGATAATTTGATTTTAATCCTAAGGAATACACATGGAGGGATATTCCCTTTCATTATAACAAATTTATGGAGAATCAAAGGTCACACATCAGGGAATATAACATATAGTTATAAAGTGTAATATTAAAAAGAAATTTAAACAATTATTTCTTATAATAAACACATTACATAACATTTTTGAAATAAACTATTCATTATTTAAAAATTTCAACCATAAAGAAATCAATAAATAGTATCTAATATTTATATGATGAACTAAATAATGTAACACCATTCATATTCAATAGATTTTAAGAGAAAAGAAAAAACTCAATTAGTATTCCTCATTCATTACCTCTTTATATTACAATCTTTACACTATTTAAAAAATTTTTGAAACTCAATTATTCCAGAAAATCATACCAATCACACTAATGAAATTTTTTGGTATCTTGAAACTACCACAAGGAATCATTAAATATAATATAATATGGATGCAACATGAATCACCCTTATGATTTTTAAATTAAATATTATTTTCTTCATTAAGTTAAATTAAACCATTTACTCAAAAAATATGAGACATGATGCTTCCGTATTTACACATAAAATACAAATAATTCATCAATATCTTACATTGATATGATTATTCATGATTTATCTGAACAATAATGGATGGATATACATTGATCTTGAATCACCAATCATTTGAGGAACCCGCAATTCCTAAGGATATTATTCCACCAAGAATCCTCTATCCATCAATGATAAGGAACCTTTAAAACTAAATAAATTTTTTTGTTATACCATGACATGAAAGAACCAGTGGGATAAATAAGAAATGTTTTAACAGGGTAACTAACCATAGATCACTGTTTCGGTGCGGATGTGCGTCGGGTTACGCTGTTCCGCCAGGACGCGTTCGCGCGTGCACCCGTCAACCCGAGGGGATGGGCGCGCGGCTTGTGGTCCCGCAGTCCCGCTTTCCAAGGGCGGGCGGCATTCGTCCCTTATTCAGGGGCGTCTGCTCCTTGATCGAAACCGGGATGATGGGATGTCGGCTCCTCCTTCCTTGGACGTCACCTTGGAACTCGTCGCCTAATCCGGGTCTCCCTCATAGACTTAAGAATGTTCGTGAATCTCGTTCCCGGCGCCATATCTTCATGGACACCGGTTAATTACGCTGCTTCCGCCCGGACGCTCCAAGGAGTCTGGGCGGGGCAGCAACCTGCGGTGAGAAGGCCGGGTGGCTCGGGGTGCTGGGGGCGTGTCGTAGCACTGCGGCTCTGCACGTCTGTCTTCCGTCCCTAATAGGGCTTCTCGAAGGCATGATGGCCTGAGGCATCCCGTACTAGGTGCGGGGAACTGCGTCACCTGAGGTTTTCCTCAGCTTCCCATGTTTAACACGGGGTATGCCGCGAGTTTAACGTCCAGCGGGGACGGCATCGGACCGATCAACACGAAAAGTGGATCGGATGACAGAACCCCTTGCGGGGAACCTCCGACGCTGGGGCCAGCACATGGGCGGCTTCCCAAATGATGTGGAGTGGAGTGAAGTGGCATGACCCCACCGGGATGTGGCGGCCCGGGTAAGGATCAGGATGGATGATGGAGTGAAGAGCTTGGACCCCGTAGAGGCTTCCTACGTACCGCGCGTTAGAACGGATCAAAGTCGACGTAGTTCGGGTATACAGTTTAACGTCATGCTGGACGTCGGCAAGCCGACTCACGAAGAGGTCTAGGCCGCCGGGCGGAGGATTGAACAGAACCACCTCGCACAGAGGGGGGTGGAACGGCCGGGTGGATCAAAGTTTCACGTCATGCTGGATGATAAAAGGAGAAATGGAAAAAAGGGCTGTGGGGAGGCACAGTGGAGATACACACGGGCAGTCTCCCACAGGGGCGGATTCATAGGTGAATCGACGCAAGCGTGAACCCTGGAGGGGTCCACTGATGGACGAACCGACGTAAATACGACCGGGACGACCAGGTGGCGGGCTTGGACCTCAGGGAGGCTTCCTACGTACCCTGTATAGAAGACAGGGATCAAAGTCCACGTAGTTCATTCTGTTAGGACTTACGCACTTGAGGCAGCCCGGATGTGGCAAAACTCAGTTGGAAGGGACTTGGACCGAAAGCAGAAGACACCTTGATCCCAGTCACACCCTCTACTGGCTTCGGCAGTGGGGAGGCGCAATGGAGATACACATGTGCAGCCTCCCACGAGAAACTAGGGGTTTGTAATACCCTTCCCCCGTAGGGAAAAGCCACTCCCATTAAATCGTCCCAAAAGGGGGACAATCCCGACATCCCTGCAGAGACGAGCGGGTGGGGGCTACGTCCAAACCGGGGGAGACCCTGCGTGCGAAGCACGGGATCGAATGATGCGGACAGTTTAACGTCTTGACGGACGAAGTACAGTTTAACGTCGTGTGTTGAGGACGAAGCGGACGGTTTAACGTCTTGCCGGACGAAGTACAGTTTAACGTCGTGTGTTGAGGACGAAACACTTGGCAGTTTAACGTCTTGCAGCGCGGACGATGGGGGCTAGGCAGTTTAACGTCGTGCAGCCTGGACGTATACAGTTTAACGTCATGCAGGACGTGGTGCAGTTTAGCGTCATGCTGGACGAATATGCAGTTTAACGTCATGCTGGACGAATATGCAGTTTAACGTCATGCTGGACGAATGATTGCCGCCGACGGGTCCGTGTCACTTCGCACGAGCCTGGAAGGCTGCACGGGAAGACAGCGCACGGTGCGGGCACCTGCGATGAAGACCATCGGGCGCCACGCAGGCGGGTACCCAAAGGGGGTCAAGGGAGGCGACCCTGGCGGCTTGCGCGCAAAAGAAGAGCTTTGCGCGCAAAACCGCGGATCGGCGCGCAAAATGGCGGGCTGACGCGCAATTGGGCCAGCGCTTCGCGCGCGGATGATTGGGATTGCGCGCACCGGGCTTCGGGTAGCGCGCGGGGGCAACGGCTCATTCTCTAACGAATGACCACTTTGAAAATGGGGGGTGCGCGCAATCGGGTTGGATTGCGCGCACCCGGCGGGCAATTGCGCGCAAGCGGCTTCTTTTGCGCGCAAAGGCCTTCGGGTTGAAATTTATTAAAAGGGAAGGAGCCAAGGGGATTGCGCGCGAAGGCGGACCCCAAGGCTCTATTGCGCGAAAGAAAGGAGGTTACCTGAAGATCGGCATTGCGCGCGGAAGGGGTTGAATTGCGCGCGCGGGAGACCGTTCGACTTCCAGCAACCTTTGAAACGTTGGGGGTCGCCTAGTATTTATAGGCAACCCCGGGCGCGGAATCCAAGGCGCGAGCGCGGAATTCTCCTCGCGGGCGCGGAATCGGGCACGGCGCGCAAGGGAGTTGCGCGCATCCCGGGGGTTTTGCGCGCGGATCATCATCTTTGCGCGCAGACCTCTGAAATTCCGCGCAAGGCCTCCGGGCCCTCCGAAACATTCTTCCGACTCCGAATATGACCTCGCTTTCCGCATCCGGAGCTTCGTTTGGGAACAACGGACTTTTCCGGCGTCTACAAAAGCCCCCCCTCGGAATCTGATCGGTGAGAGGTCGCAACGATCGAGTTCCGAGGGAGACGCCGGAATGCCGAAGTCCTGGGCGGCGCGGGACTTAGGCGCGCAAAAAGGGGCTCCGGTCGCGAAATTCGCCGCTGCGGTCGCGCAAAGCGCATTCCGCGCAGCGCGGACCCCGGCCTCGTCTATAAATAGGGGCACTGGGTCCCTCCGTGCCGTACACTGGCCTTCCGCGCGATAAGCATCTCTGCTCTCGTGTGCGAAATTGCCTTTTCCGGCGCGGAATTCGCCCGCTCGTCGCGCAAAACCGTCCGGATTTCGCCTGTCTTTGCGCGAAAACCCGGAACTTTGCGCGACAGTCTTCCCAATTGCGCGCCGCCCACTTGGATTGCGCGCCAACCTTCAAACTTCTCTACCAGCCTCGTCCGATTCCGCACACTTCATCCCTTAACCCGCACGACTCCCGAAACTTCTGAGATGGCCGCGCACAGAGGAAATGAGGGGGATGCCGCCACTCGCAGGGCTGAGATGGCGACGAACGAGGAGGTTTACGGAGCCAAGGAGATTGTTTCCAACAATCAATCCTTGTTCGACTTACTGACGCCGGCCCAGAAGACATATCCACTGTCGGACAACCTGCCTCTCTGGAACTTCGGCATCCTAGATGAGGTTCCGGTGCCAGGGTTCGAGATTGATGCACCGCGGACCTGGGTGACCCGGGAGGATGAGCTTCTCCGCTATAACATCACCAACAATGGGCATCCTGCCAGGGAGACCAGACACTTGGATGTCTATGTCCTGAACCCGAGGACACGAACCATTGATGGGGGTGAGCCTACTGCGGAGAATTCTCCAGCCCTCTACTCGAGCATATATCGCCAGAGCGTCACGGACGACACCAAGGGCTGGCTGAAGGACTGGGACTTGCGGTCTGGGGGCAAATTCACCAGCGAGTGGGCCTGGGCGTTCTGGGTACGCCACACTTGCGATCACTTCGCAGAGGAGCTGCGGTACATCGGCCTGTTCGAGGCGGTGTGGACGTCGCAGTTCCACTTCTACCAGCAGTCCGAGCTCGGGCCGGAGCTGTTCACCCGATGGTCTCCGGATACCAACACCTTCCATCTTCACCATGGGGAGGTCGGCATCGGTCTCTGGGACATCCACTGCATCGGAGGTATCCCGCTGGAGGGCTACCAATACGATGAGTTCCTGCCACCGAAGAACATCTGGGAGGACAGGTCACAGACTCCCATCCTGACCTGGCATCTGCTTGACCTGGCTACGCAGCGGCTCGGGATCAAAGACTTCCAGAAGGACATAGCCTACAAGGAATGGTTCGGCCAGTTCTTGGAGCATGACCCGGCGGTCAAGATGCCAGGCAGGGGGAAGCGGTGCCCGACCGCAGCTCAGAGGAGCCGGAACGGGTCGTACTGGCGGGTCCTGGAGACGGGCGATTACCGCTCATGGGGGTACCGCGTCATCGAGGCCCGGGACCCAAATGTCCGGTACGCGGCGTTCCTGGCCGCCTTTCTGAGTGGGTGGCTCCTGCCAGTGCGGGACGCGAGAATGGGCGTTCGCCCGGCGACACTGGCGGTGGCGGGCGCTATGGCCGCCAACAAGAGATACAACCTCGGGGTCCCAGTGCTGGCGAGGCTGTATGCCATCCTGGGACGCATCTCACGAGGGGGGTCGCCACGAAGGATCTGTGGGCCCTTTCAGTTCTTCCACGGCTGGGTGGCTTCTCACCTCGGTGGGTACACGTTTCCGAACGCCATCATTCCTCCGGGAAACGGCCTGCGACCCTCCCTGCTGAACATCGCGGGGGTCGCTCCGATGACCCTAAGTGAGGAGGGAGTGCGGATCCGGATTGGAAATCATGCCAACTTCAACTTCAGTCCGTTCCCCACTCCCGTTGGCCAAATGATCGACAACGGGCAGGGTCCGCTGGAGCAGCATGAGTACTTCCTGAACATGCGGGGCGGGGTGCTCGTGGCTCGGATCGACGGGAAGGTGATCTGCGAGCCTTACGTGCCGACCCGGTTCGCCAGGCAGTTCGGGTGCCTTCAACGGATGCCGAAGAGGGTATTCACTGCCGTCCGGGAGGAGACGAACCCTGGCGTCCTTCGCCAGATGTGGCTGATGTTTGCCGCTTTCGGCTCTGGCGACGTCATCACTCTCCCTCCTACCGGAGTTGACGCAGGCTTGGCAACCGAGTACGCCGAACACTGGGCCATCGCGTACCCTGAGGGGCTTTTGCGGAAGCTAGTTCGGCGGCTCGAGGCTACCCGTGCGGAGACCGGGCGTCAAGGAAGGAGGCGAGGCGCCGCCACACGGGGGAGAACGGAGGCGCGCCAAGCAGCGGAGCCGGCGCGGGCAGGGACTTCGGCGGCGGGCACATCGCAGGCTGCCGCTACGACCTCGGCGCCCAGAGAGGGGGCACATGCGGCGGTCGAAGAGCGGCCCGGGAAGCAGGTGAGACGCCTGCTCGAACCCTCCCACGATGCAGTCTTCCCGGCGCTGTGGTCGGCCTGGATGACCCTGCGGCAGTCACTGGGGACCGACGCCATCTGGCGAAAGATTCTCAGAGAAGGAATCCATCTGCCAGAGGTCGGGCGCCTCCACATTGCCGACAGGGTGGACTTCAACCGGCAGTATGCGTATCTGACGGCCATGGACGAGTACGCGCGCCAACGTGGTCAGCGCGCGGAGCCATCCCTTCTGGTGAAGGTGATGCTCGGTCTCGAGCCCGCTCCGGAACAGATGCCGCCGGAAGAAGACGACAGTAGCAACGACTCCGAAGAAGAGGAGGAAATGGGGGAGGATGAAGGCTCCGAGGGAAGATCCCATCAGGGGAGCCCACGGGAGAGCGGCGAGGTGGCCGGCTCTGACAACGTTGATGTCACTGAGCTCCTCGAGGTCCGCTTCTATCCCTACTCAATCTGCTTCATCCATTCTCTTATGCAGCTTCTAACCCATTTCTCCATCTTTCTCAGGAGCGCACGGATGTTGGTCAGGCGTCCTCAGCGGGAGTAGGAGGGGCGCCAGCAGGACAAGGCGGGGGCCAGACACCTATCATCGAACTGACAAGCGTGGAAGGGTCCCCTGCTGCAACTGTTCCTGCGGCGACCGGGGTAGCGGAATATGACGCTCCGAAATCCCGTAAGTCTCCTTACTTTACTGCTGGTGCTTGCCGTTGACGATCTGTGACTAACCATGGCATGCCCCGCGCAGTGATCTCAACATTGGAGGCTCATCGGGCTGCCGAACCCGGGCCATCTACGAGTGGACCAGTGGTGGACATGCCGCCTGCTCCGGAACAGACTTCCGAAACCGAGCCGGCCCCACCAACTACTGATCAAGGGGCTCCGGACATCGGCGGTGCTGACATCGGAGAGAGGTTGGGGGCTGACGAGGGTGTCAGCGCCGCTGGGGAGAGAGAAGAATGTTTCTCGGATGTTGGGGAACCTATCCCTCGTGAGGACCTCCCAGGGGCGGACCCTGCAGCAGACCTGCTGGCTGCCTTCCCTGCCTACCGGCCTGCCGATCCCGAGGAGATGGACGACTCGGACGCGGAGGCGGTCGAGGAGAGCCGGATAACGCGCCGCAGGGGGTGGAAGTGCATCCAGCGCTTCCTCAAGCGAAACCCGTCGGAGTGGCTGGGGCGCATGGGATCACTTCAGACCTGGCTGCGCTTCCTGTGTGCCGGGGGAGCTGATGCTCAACGCCTCCATCTAACGGTCCGTGATTTCATGGCCGAAAAGATGCGCGAGAGCTGCCGGCGTGCCGACGTCACACAAAGTCGGGACATGTCGGAGAGCACGCGGGCGCTCCTCGCGGCGGAGCAGGAAGTCCGGCACCTCGAAGGGCAGGCGGCAGAGAAGGAGGCCTTCGTCGCAACGTGTACCGAGCTTGTGGAGCAACTAGCAGCTCAGCTGGTTGACGCCCAAGTACAGCTGACGGAGGCGGGCCAACAGATGGTCACAATTCAAGTCGAGCGGGAGCGTGCACAGGCCAGAATCGACGAACTGCGTGCTGCGACCGCCGACGAAGAGAGGGCACGCAGAGAGCGAGAAGCAGCTCTGGAGGCCACCAGTCAAAGGGTAGCGGCATTAGAAAGACTCATTCAGCACGCTAATCCCTAAGGGCGTTGTTTTGCCATTCCCAAAACATTTGCTTCCGCTACTTTGATCCATCTGTATGAATCAATATATTTATCTGCATCTTTTGGTTTAACATGCTCAACCACAATTCACTGTCTTGCGGGAGTGTTAACCAAGCATCAGGCATCCATAATTGGGCCTGGATTTCTGGAGAAAAGAGGGAGGTCATTCCTAGGAAAGGAGACCTCGGACCTAATCAATGTATCATCCCCCAACCTGTTCCAACACACGAGCGGGACAATGCTAGGGGCGTTGAGATTTTATCCGAACATAGGGAAATGAGAAAGGGTGAATCGCGTGTCCCGAATCCAGACATCCACAACGGTCGGCCTTCCAGGAAATGCCCAAGATGGTAGGCGGACAGTGGATCGACCATAACAACTGCAATAGACGGACCGAGAAAGGCCATCATTCATATTGCAGGAGGCGGACCACATGTCATCATGAATACCGCTTTGGGGTTCCTTCAGACACAAGGGTGGAAAATCCAGATCAACAGGGCATGCGAAGCGTGGGGCGAAGTGACGATTTGTTCGGACAGAATCCAACGCTCTCAAAATTGCGCCACCGTGGGGAAAACGTATTAGGCGGATGCACTAATCTGGCCGTGAGTCACCTCAATTCTCAGACAGCACCTCTCTGACGAGGAAACTGTCGCTTCCCATCCTTGCGATGGGGCATCCCGAGCTGAATCGGGGAGAATATCACAACTGCACCACTCTACCCAAAGTCAGGCCAGACGGCCGGCGACGAGGAGGGGCGGGACTTAACGATCCCTGAGGCTGGACCCGAGTCGGAATGCCCGGGCGTTCCTACGTACTCCATCAGGCTGGAGATCAAGCCACACGTAGTTCTGTGAGTGCAGTTTAACGTCATGCAGGACGTAGAATCCCGTTTAGGGGAGATCTTAGTTTAAGGTCGTAGAGCTCGGACCATAAGGGTAGATCTTAGTTTAAGGTCTTAGAGCTCGGACCATAAGGGGAGATCTTAGTTTAAGGTCTTAGAGCTCGGACCATAAGGGGAGATCTTAGTTTAAGGTCTTAGAGCTCGGACCATAAGGGCTAGATCTTAGTTTAAGGTCTTAGAGCTCGGACCATAAGGGCTAGGTCTTAGTTTAAGGTCTTAGAGCACGGACCATAAGGGGAGCTCTTAGTTTAAGGTCTTAGAGCTCGGACCATAAAGGGAGATCTTAGTTTAAGGTCTTAGAGCTCGGACCATAAAGAGAGATCTTAGTTTAAGGTCTTAGAGCTCGGACCATAAAGACCTCAAAGTACGCCGCATCTGGTCATATCCCCTGGATATGCGAAGATGCACTGAGGGATAGTGTCAAGAGTGTCGAGTTTTCGCCTGGTCAGAATGGGAGGTGGGAAATGTGAATCATGCGGCCATTCACTCGAGGACCGGGAGCACCGGCGTGACGATATGAGAGTACTGCCGACCGTGGCGGAAAAGCAGCATCAACATCGCACTAACCGTTGGTGGAATGAGGCAGCAAACGAGCATCGACCGCTCAATCGCAGGATTCATATCGATTTGCTGCCCGAGGCCATTGGGGGTACCAGCCCGAGTCGGTGGGAGAGCACTGAGGCATTGTGTCTGAACCGTTCACGGGGGCTCCACCCAGGGCGTAGACGATGGGTCCGAATGAAAGGGAGCACGAAGCCTGAAAAGCGGAGGAAACCTGACCAAGCGGATCCTGACCCTCCTGGCAATAAACCAGAGTACTCTTGACACCGGTGGACCACTGCAAGGGGTCGGGGAACGCGCCTTGAGGGTGACCTGAAGGCGGCAGATTCCCCAGAGAAGGGGGAATCTCTAAGAGGTGGGGGGCTGGACCCGAAGTTTCAAACATCCGGGCGTTCCTACGTATCCCATAAGGATGGGAATCAAGCCGCACGTAGTTCTTGAAGCGCGGCGCAACACAATCGGGCACCAGCGCGGGGAAGAGTGCGGGTCTGACCCTCGCACACAAAAGGAGCGGCATTTGATATTTCTTGTTTGTCCTTAAAGATGAATGGTTTTTCTTTGTGCGGCGACATGCCTGTGATTGAGAAATCTCTGGCGTCGCCACAATAATCAAGCCACTGAAGGCATTGATGAATGGCGTGGTTATTAACCAGCGCCCAACATGAGTGTCCCCTGAGGGGAACATCACGATGCAGTGCCGTTTTCTCATCGGGCGGCCAAAACGATCACAGTTTACGGTCGTGTGGTAGGACCGGACAACACAGTTTAAGGTCGTGTGGTTCGGACCATGGTGGAATCCGCTTACCGCGGTACGGCGGACACGGCGGAGGTGGGAGCATACCCAGCCTTGCGGTCACACACGATTCCAGGAGAAGAGTCTTGGGATGGGGGCCTGCGTATGTCCATCACCCGAGGGGCAGAGATGCTAGCCTCCAGACATACTGGGATCAGAACGCGATTGTTCGAGCGACTCCTCCCTCCTTATGGGGACGAGGGTCCATCTACGCATGGCCCTTGGGGAGAACATCCGCATATATCCTTGGTGCTCAGATCATGGGAGCCTCGAACGACATCATTACCTTGGTTGGTCTGCCTAACGTGTAAAGGTGTACTAAAGGTCAGTATGAAAAGAGTGTCCAGATTCCACTACGACGCATAAAGGCGGAGTGTGATGAGGACTGCGCAACCAATGTTCAGAGCCTGAAGGAGCTGACATGGCGATCAAGGATGTTGCTGACGCATTCGCAACACAACATCCGATCGCGTCAGCCTAAGACGGGGCAAGCAAACGAGCATCAACCGCTCAATCGCAGGATTCATATCGATTTGCGGCCCAAGACCTGCCGGTAAATCGACCCGGAGCGGTGGGAGAGCACTGAGGCATCATACCCGAACCGCTAACGAGGATCCCTTTGAGTGAAGGCTCGAATAAGAGGAAGCGCGAGGCCTGACAAGCAACACAGGACTTGTCGGGATTGAATCTGACACTACGAGTCATAGACCGAAGTACCCAAAACATGTTAACAGATCTCCGGAAAGGGTCGGAGGACTCACCCTGAGAGCAACCAAAAGAGGGCAGATCCCCGTGATCAACCAATAGACGGGGCTGGACCTGAAACACAAGCGTCCAGGCGGTCCTACGTATCCCATAAGGATGGGAATCAAGCCATACGTAGTTCTTGAGAGGCAGTTTAACGTCATGCAGGACGATGAGGGGTGTGAGGTGGTCCCACACACGGGGGAGGCGTACGGCGCGGCCAGTAGACCGACGTGAATGAGGACATAATCCCCCGCTCACGTGATACGCCTCGCACAAAAAAGGAGGGGAACTGGGGCCAGAGGCCCAACGCGGGATAGAGATTCCCGGGAAATGGGGCTGGGCCTGAAACATGAATGTCCAGGCGGTCCTACGTATCCCATAAGGATGGGAATCAAGCCATACGTAGTTCTTGAAGTGCAGTTTAACGTCATGCAGGACGATGAGGAAAAAAGAAGGGGGGAGCAGAAGGCATCCCCAAACGTGGGGGGGGCGTACAGCGTGACGAGCAAACCGACGTGAATGAGGGCATAGCCCCGCACTCACACCATACGCCGCACACCCGGGGGCAACTGGACCAAGGGCCCAGGATGAGATGGAAATTCCCGAAGGATGGGGCTGGGCCTGAAACATGAATGTTCAGGCGGTCCTACGTATCCCATAAGGATGGGAATCAAGCCGCACGTAGTTCTTGAGGGGCAGTTTTACGTCATGCAGGACGAATGCTGAACACTTTAACGTCTTGTAGCTCGGACGTAGTGCAGTTTAGCGTCATGCAGGACGAAGCACTTGGCAGTTTAACGTCTTGCAGCGCGGACGAATTCTGAACAGTTTAACGTCTTGTAGCCTGGACGAATGCAGTTTAACGTCGTGCAGGACGTGGTGCAGTTTAACGTCATGCAGGACGAAGTGCAGTTTAGCGTCATGCGGGACGAAGTGCAGTTTAGCGTCATGCGGGACGAAGTGCAGTTTAGCGTCATGCTGGACGTCGGCACACTCAGACAATGTACTGCTTGAGGAACCTAGCGTTGGTGGGAGGAGTGACACGCTCACCATCCATAGTCGCTAGGGAGTACGCGCCATTGGGATAGACCTTGTGGACAACAAACGGTCCCTCCCACTTGGGCTCCAACTTGGGTGGCTTCCTGCCGGGGATCATCGGCGCTCTTAGGGCTAGCACTAGATCACCCTGCAGGAAGGAGCGGAGGCGAACCTTCTTATTGAAAGCTCGAGCCATTCTGCTTTGATGCCTCTCCAAGTTGTGCAAAGCGCGAAGTCTATTCTCATCCAGTGCTTCCAACTCGACTAGACGGGCTTCAGCAACTCTGTCCGGCGCTTGCTGGTCGTAGACCGCAGTGCGCAAGGACGGTAACTGGATTTCGATGGGCAGGACGGCCTCAGCTCCATACACCAGGGAATAAGGGGTCATCTGGGTGGAATTGCGAGTCGTCGTCCGATAAGCCCAGAGGGCGTTGGGGAGCTTGTCCGGCCAACTCTTCTTGTTCTGACCAACCATCTTTTGCAGAATGTTAGAGAGGGTTTTGTTAAACGCCTCGATCTGTCCATTCGCCTGCGCATGATAGCGAGATGTATGGTTCGAGCGAATGTTATACTTGGCGTACAACTTCTTCAACTCGGCTGCTCGGAAATTGGTTCCGTTATCCGTGAGGATAGCGTGAGGCACTCCAAATCGATAGATGATGTTGGAGGTCACGAAGTCAACGATCGAACAGGATTTGACCTCTCTGAGCGGAATCGCTTCTGCCCATTTGGAGAAGAAGTCTGTGGCGGTCAGAATGAACCGGCACTGGCGAGCTGTCGTCGGCGGGTAAGGTCCCACAACGTCCAGTCCCCAGACTGCAAAGGGCCAGGAATACCTTGTGGTATGGAGAGGCTCCGGCGGCCGATGCACAAAGTTCGCATGAACCTGGCACGCATGGCACCTCCTGGCATACTCGATGCAGTCATGGATCATAGAGGGCCAGAAGTATCCCAACCTCCGAATCTGGTGGGACAGCTTCGGCCCAGTCTGGTGGGCGCCGCATGAACCAGCATGAACCTCTTGCATGACTCGTGGGATCTCAACTCCCTGAAGGCAACGGAGGAGAACACCATCAAATCCGCGTTTGTAGAGGATCTGCTCCAGGCCGGGACTGCTCTGGAGGACGAACTGCGATGCGCGGCGTCGAACTCGCTCGCGCTCGGCCCGATCCGATGGAAGAATGCCATGTTGGAGGTACTCAACCAAAGGCGTCCTCCAATCAGGGGCTGATCCGACTGTCATATCTGGGGTACTCGGGGCTCCGGGCATAGGGGCAACCGTGGTGAGGTTACTTACCAACGGGCCGCGATCTTCTTCCGGGATAACGGGAGCGATGAGCCTGCGGCGCGTCACGCGGACGATCAGGTTGTCCTGTTCAGGCTCTGCAAGTGACGCAGCGAGGCTGGCCAAAGCATCTGCTCGACCGTTCTGCGACCGGGGAACATGGACAATTTCTGGCCGAGAAGGGAACCGGGCCATCAGAAGGAGGGTGCACTCCAACAATGGCACAAGTTCCGGCTTCCTGACAACGTAGTCGCCATTGATCTGCTTAACGACCAGCTCGGAGTCCCCTTTCACGCACAGACGGGGCACGTCGATCTCGAGAGCCAACTCGAGGCCGGTGATGAGGGCATGGTATTCTGCCTCATTGTTGGTACAGCCCTCTGACAATAGGAAAGAGTATGGCAGCATGGCTCGCTCCGTGGTAATGAAGACGATACCCAAGCCCACTCTGTTGAGCTTAGGATTATCGAGTCTTCTACCGGTGGGGCTCCGGGAGGCACCGTCAAAGTGCATCTTCCAGCATGGATCGGCTCGATCAACCGAGAGAATGGTCTCATCAGGAAAGCCTAGATCCAGCGGCTGATCCGCGGAGGTCGGGTGAGCTGCCAGAAAGTCTGCCAATGCTTGCCCTTTGATGGCCTTCTGAGACACATACCTGATGTCGAACTGCTGGAGAATCACAGCCCACCGCGCTAGGCGGCCAGTCAACATAGGTCGGCTCAGGATATATTTCAACGGGTCTACCCGAGAAACCAACTGTACCTCATGGTGCTGCAAGTAGTGCCGTAATTTCTGTACGGCAAATACGAGCGCCAGGCAGCTCTTCTAGATGGGGGAATACCTAACTTCCGCATCGAGGAGCATGCGACTGAGGTAATAGAGGCTATTCTCCGTTCCCTCGTTGTTCTTCTGGGCGAGAAGGGCACCCAGGGACCGTTCCAGGGCGGTCACATAAAGGACCAGCGGCTTTCCGGATACGGGCGGCATCAGGACCGGAGGTTGAAGCAGGTACTGCTTGATTTCCTCGAAAGCGGTCTGACACTCTTTATCCCATACATAGGTGGCACCTTTCTTCATGAGCCGAGAAAAGGGCTTACACTTGCCGGCCAGATTCGCGATGAATCGGCGTATATAGGCTAAGTGGCCTTGGAACCCTTGCAGTTCCCGGACGGTACCTGGGGGAGGCATCTGGCTAATCGCCCTGATTTTCTCTGGGTCGATCTCAATACCCCGGTATCTTACCACAAATCCAAGGAACTTTCCGGAGGTGACCCCAAAGGCACACTTCAACGGGTTCATCTTCAGGCAGCGAGACCGGAGGAAGCTGAACACTTTCTCAAGATCTTTGAGATGGTCCTGACGCTGGCGCGATTTGACCACCAAGTCGTCGACGTAGCATTCCACCAGTGTGCCGAGGATTGGCTTGAATATGCGGTGCATCGCCCGTTGATAGGTGGCACCTGCATTCTTCAGGCCGAAAGGCATGACCCGGTAGCAAAAGGTACCTTGGGGGGCCCTGAAGGCAGTGAAGTCCTCATCCTCAGGGGCCATCCTAATTTGGTTGTATCCGGAGTATCCATCCATGAAGGAGAGGGCTTGGAACCCTGCCGTGGCATCAATCAACAGCTCTGTCACTGGAAGGGGAAAATCATCCTTCGGGCAGTGGCGGTTGAGATCGCGGAAGTCGATGCAGACTCTGATCTGCCCGTTCTTCTTCCTGACCGGCACAATGTTGGCCAGCCATTTGGGGTACTGAACTTCCCTCACGAAGTTGGCTTTGATAAGCTTGTCAACTTCGGCCTCAACCATGGCACCGTGGGATGGGTGCATCTTCCTGGGAGGCTGCTTGAACCCGCGATGGTTCGCCGGGAGACCAAGGCGGTGGACGGCTACCTGAGGATCCAGCCCCGGCATCTCGTCATAGCCCCAAGCGAATACATCACGGTGCTGCCGGAGAAAGTCCACGTACTGCTGTCGCTCCTCAGAGGGCATGGCGGCACTAACCAATGTGGGTCTTGGATCAGCCTCGGTTCCAAGGTTCACATGTATTAACTCATTGACCGTGGCGGGGACGCCCTCCTCAAAGGCTGGGGGTGCGTCTTCCATATCCTCTCCACTCGGGGAGGGATCGTCCACGGGAGAGACTGCGTTGGCAACTGCATTGGGGCTACCAGATCCTGCTGGGCCACTGGTGCTGGCGCGGGCGGTCTCGGCCATCTCATCAGGAGACTCGCGGACCGTCAAGACCATGGCGACGTCCAACCGTTGAATCGGGAGGACGTAAGCGTCATCCAGACTTGCCCAGGGATCACTTGCAACAGCGACAGGCTCAACCTCACCTTCCAGGATCTGCTTATCCTTGCTCTTGTAATAGTCCGCGTCCAGATAGCGGGCTTCACACGAGGCAAAAGGAGAGGCATCTCCTTGAAGCACACCCACTCGACCATTAAGGGAGTATTTGAGGCACTGGTGGTATGACGAGGGAACCGTCGCGTGAAGGTGAAGCCATGGCCTGCCCATCAATGCGTTGTACGCGGTGTCCTGAGAGACTACCATGAATTCGGTGTTGGAAAACCAAGTCACCGAACTGGGTCTTCAAACGTATCTTGCCGACCGGGGTTTGCTCGGTGCGATCGTACCCCTGGATCCTGAGGTCGGAGGGAATCAAGTCATCCTCAGACAACCCCAATCTCCGGAGCGTCCGAGTTGGAATTAGGTTAATCCCGGACCCCGTGTCGACAAGACAGTGCCGGACTTCAAGGCCATTGAACTGGCCAGTGACATACAGCGGACGAATGTGTCCCTGTATAGGAGGGTCTTCATCCTTACCAGAGAACGAGATAACTGCCTGACATTCGGCGTCCTCGATCGTTTCGGCGTGAAAGGCCTCTGCAGCCGCAACCTCTGTCTCAAACTGGAGGGGGCTTTTCAGGGCTTCAGCGAGTGCCTTGCGCATCTCAGATGACATGCGCAGAGCCTCAAGGATGGAGAGCCTTGCTGGGATGTCGGCCAAGTGCTTCAGGACATCATACTTTTTGTCCAAGCGCGAGCCCCTGGTTGCAGGAGGTTGCTCTGCGGTTGGTGGCATGACGGGCCTTGCCGGTTGGATCGGCGGCCGACTGGTACTTGGCGCATCTCGCTGTTCACTGGTCGCAGTCCGGGAAATGGTCACCGTACTGGAGTCAGGAGGCCGGGATGGACTCGTGGCAGGGCGGAGCTGGTCGCAACGCGGCTGAGGCGGTTCTGCCTGGTCCCACACCACAAACAGGGGCGGAGGTGAATCCGTCATCCCCGGATGGGGGGGCTACGCGCGCTGAGCTCGATTTTGAGCCTGCTGCCTAGTCTCAGTGGCGTGCACGGCCTGGCTGGAGGTACCAACGGCTGTGCCCCGGCGACTCCTGTTGCTGCGGTTTTTCCGACGGTGGCGACGACCGGGGACACTAGGGAGGTCCACCTGGTGTTCTTCAACGTCGGGAACCGAAAAGGGATTTACCAGCTCGACGGTATTAACCGAAGCATACCCAATACCGTCATCGGACGAATCATCCATCACCGGGCGGATCCGAGGAGGGACCCCCATCTCCGGGGGCATGAAATCGCCAAGAGTGCGGGATAGTGGCGGAACTGGCGGGGCGCGCTCTTCCATCTTTCGCTGCCGCCGTTTTCTCCTCTTGGAAGAGGCAGGCTGGGACGACGATGCCGAAGCAGCACCCGCGGATTCTGGGGGCTCAGGCTGATTCAAGCGCGCACGGATGATTCCATGGGCGCGAATGGTCGTCTTGCGGGCCATCCAGTTATTATACTTCTGGGATCCGCGGTCGGAGACCAGCTGCCATTCGTCCTCGTTGCCACTATCGTCATCTGATCCCACGAACACGCCCGCCACTTGTGCTGGAGCTGGGCCCAACCTGATTACATTGTTGTTAATCTGGTCTTGGAGCCAATCCTTAAACACATAGCACCGCTGGATGGTGTGCCCCAGGGCCCGATGGTAGGGGCAGTAGCGGGGGTTATTCGTAAGATGTGCCTCCTCTGGCTTCCAACACTCAGGCAGTCGCACAATCCTCTGCTCCAGGGCGCTCCGGAAATAACCGGGGACCTGATCCTCATGGAATGAATAAGTCAGGTGTCACGGGCCCCTGGGAGCGTGGTCTTGACGAGGGGCTGGAGGGGCCTGCCGAGGAGGTGGACCCTGATTATCTCACCTGGGTTGCGGCGGTACATTACGCGGAGGGGCCGGCCGGTTCTGAGGCTGCCGCTGCTGGGCCGGGAACTGAGCCCGTGGAGGCGGATTCCTGTGAGGCTGTGGAGCTGGCCTCACCGGCAGCAGCTCCAACGGCCTGGGGGCCTCTATCTGGGCAACAGCAGCGGGCTCAGCCCTACTGACTCTCCTTGCAGGAATCATAGGAGGCAGAGGGTGTGCCTGGCTGGCCTGTTGCAGGGCTTCCTCAAGACGTTGAGCTTTGTCTGAGAAGTCCCTGAACCCTCCGGGGTAATTCTGAGTGATCAGGGAAGGGACCAGCTCGGTCTTGACGTTCCCGACGCACATTGTCAGCAACTGCTCCTGAGTCAATGTCATGTCAAGGGAATACGTGAGACCCTTCCATCGGGCGACGAAGTCCGCGACTCGCTCATCAGGCCTCTGCTTGCACTTGAAGAGGTCTGCGATACTAGTCTTCCGGGTCGTGGAACTGAACTGGTAGAGGAACTGTCTACGGAGGTCCTCCCAGCTGGTTACCGACCCGACGGGGAGCTGGCTGTACCAGACAAATGCTGGCCCTTCCAGTGTCTGAACAAAGCAGCGAAGCTTAGCGGCCTCCTGCTGCGCCGGAGTCCCCAACATAGGCCCGCACCTCGAGTTGAAGTGGGCTAAATGCTGTGGCGGATCTCCAGTCCCGTTGAAGGGGGCGAAAGTGGGATTCCCGAATCCCGGAGGCGCCGGCATGTCATCCACCCATGCTGGGTAGGGCTTGCCGTCCGGTGGGATCGCCACCTGCCGAGTCTCCAAGGCTTCCAAGCGGGCAATGAGTGCCGCCATTGGATCGTCCGGACATGGGTTCCAGTCCTGGCGAGGATCTCTAACCACGAGCGCATTGCATGGCCCTTCAATCGGGTCGTCGACCGGGTCGTCGAACTCGGCAGCTCGTGGGATGGCGGGCGGAGCGGCCCTTGGGGCAGCGGGAGGAATCCGAGCGGGATCTCTCAGGTAGTCACGCCGCTCGGGAGGGTGTGGCGAAACATACCGCGCCCTCTTGCCATAGGCAATGACCTCTCTCCTGTCGGGGTAACACGGCATAATCACGGTTGCCCGGGAGAGTCTCGTCGAGGAGCGGTTGTTCCGGTCCCTGCTGTCCTGGCCTAGGATCACCGTAGTCAGGCCGCCGTTCTGCAGCGCGCTCGGCGAGGAGCTGGTCAACCAGCTTCTTCTGTTCGGCGAGCTGCTGACGTAGCGTAGCCTTCTCGGGATCCTCCTCTGCCCTCTTCATGGAGGCAGATGGGTCGGCGGGCTTTATAGCCTCGCTGTGCTCTTTTCCTTTGCTGACGTTTCGGCTTAACGTCAGTGCTTCAGTGGGTGCGGGGAGCCCCAGGAGGTTTCTCTGATGATGAGTAACTCTCACTGATGGATCTGACGACGGCTTGTCTTCGGGGGGGAAGCCCCCGTCGAGAAGTTCCAAATCGTTCCCCTCTCCCGACAGGTCAGCCATATTGACCGTTCCTGTCCCTGGGGATATACCCTCAGGGCCACCCAGCGAATCGGGCTGTCGGCGAATCACACTGAAGCGTAGGGCAGCGTACTGCCCCCATCCATGGATATACACGTGGGGAGTGGCTTCCTCGATAACTTTGCGGAGTACTTGAAAGCACTCAACGCATCGTTGTTGGAGGGCCTCGTGGCGCTCAAATGACCCGGGGTGCCGAACCGCGGGGAGCATGGCCAGGTCAATTTGACGGCACTGCTCACCAATATCCTCCAGGTGCGCTTGACTCCCGGGGTATGGCATTTGTAGGCAGTGAAGACGGGAGTGAGTCTCCCGGAGAGTTCGGCGGAAGCATTCGAACTCATCCGGGGTGAGCGATTCGGGTGCATCAAAGCCCGGTCCTGCGACTGGCCAAAACTTCTCAGGGAAGTGGCCCTCTGCAAGGACGGTCCAGAAGCTCCACGACTCAAACTCGGGACCCAGGTCTCCCTGGTCCTCTTCCATGGCTGGGAACGGACGGGGAACCGGCAGTGGTGCCGAGGCGGGCCGCCGGGCCGACGGGCTGGCCGACGGTGAATACGGAGAACAGGCCGATTGGCCTCCATATCCCGGGCCGCCCTCTGAGGGTGGCGGTGCCCTGGCTACCACATCACGATAGGACGGGCCGGCGAGCGAACATCCTGTCGTAGCATCGGTGCTCGCCGAGGTAGATCGTGGTTCGACCGTCGATCCCCAGAAAAAGTCTCCGGCTTCTCCGATCGAGGCGGAAGGCACTTCCGGAGGGGCCGGTACCAACCGTAAGCTTGATCCTTGGGGGTCTACTAGGCCCTCGTTACTCCGGATATACCTTCGGAGAGAAGCGGGGATCACATCGATCTCGCTCTCGGGGAGCACGAGGCTGACGTGCCGCATTCCTACCCCTGCCCTTGACTGGCGGGACTGGGGAAGGGGCTCTGTCGCCGAATCGTACTCCGCCTCTGAGTCAGAGAAGCAAACCGGTCGGATCTCCGTCCGGAATTCCGTAACATTCTTCCCTCGGCGTCGACGCCTTGCCTTCCTGCCCCTGGGTGGTTCTTCGGGGCAGGGCTGATCTCTGTCCAGGCGTCCTCCGGCCGCACTGGTGCTGGGGCCAAGAGGACTGGGAACCAAGGTGCGAGGGGCACCGGGACAGATATCAAAGGGGACGCGGGGAGAGATGATTCCGGGCAGGACTCCGGGCCGGGATCGGAAGGTGGGATGACCCATGCCTCCTGGATCGGCCACACAGAGTAGATCCTGCCGGTGAATAGCGCTACCGCGAGGTGGTCCGCGGTGGCTACTGCCAGTGCCAGCAACCGGGAGAGTCGACCCAACCTGCCTTTGGGGCGGTCGGGGCCTCGATCCAGGTCGGGCATAGGAGTTCCCCTGCTCAGGATGCGCAGAGGCCTGGCGACTGGAGCCAGCAGTGGCCTGGGCCAATGCGGCCGCTGTTGCTAGAGCCCCAAGGTGGTCATCCTCTTCCGCTCGTGCCCGACGTTGGCGTCGAGACAAACGAGTCGGGGTGAGCGGCGCGGGCAGGTGGAGAGCCCGCTCTTCGACTGGAGAGGCCTGGCGGCGGTGTCGCCGTGGCCTGGCGGGAGTCCTTACCGTAGATCCCTGGAGCGAATCCCGGATAGGGTGATCCCGGGCCTCTTCCACCTCATCCGCGTAGGGAAGGGAACTGTCAGAGCGCTCCGGGGATAAGCTCCCGAAGCGGTTGGACGTTGAGGTAGGCAGCGGTGCCTCCCTGCGCGGCCCTCGGGGGCGGCGGTGGTGGCGAGGCGCAGCCTCCTCAAGGTCTAGGCGAGCCATTTCCCTAGTGGGGATGACTCCCTCTTCCTCGTATCTCCGCACCAGGGTGTTGATCACCCTTCTCTGGATGACCTCCGAGGGGGAGAGAGGGCGTGGTCGTCCCGCAATTGCGGCTGCTGGGACGGCTGTGGAACGGGCGGGACCGCACGGAGTAGCCGCGTCGGTGTTTCCCCTGTCCCTGCGCCAGTGGGCGGGTGGCGATCGGGCACTGGATCGGGCGACCTGATTTCTGAAAGCAGGGAGAATGACCCATTAACACTGACAGGAAAAAAGGAATCGACAACCAACCATTAGCGCCACGATGCCTTCCGTGGGGGGAACCCAGGCCCTCGACGTTGCGAGACGGAGTGCCCGATGTCCCTTCCCCAGCCCCTGGCGGGTAAGACTGAATGCTTGGCCGGGCAACACGCCGGTCTTCCAACACCTCTGAAAGCCATCGGTCTTCGTATCGAGGAGAAGAGATTCACGTCGGGTTCACCATTTTTCTGTTTCGGTGCGGATGTGCGTCGGGTTACGCTGTTCCGCCAGGACGCGTTCGCGCGTGCACCCGTCAACCCGAGGGGATGGGCGCGCGGCTTGTGGTCCCGCAGTCCCGCTTTCCAAGGGCGGGCGGCATTCGTCCCTTATTCAGGGGCGTCTGCTCCTTGATCGAAACCGGGATGATGGGATGTCGGCTCCTCCTTCCTTGGACGTCTCCTTGGAACTCGTCGCCTAATCCGGGTCTCCCTCATAGACTTAAGAATGTTCGTGAATCTCGTTCCCGGCGCCATATCTTCATGGACACCGGTTAATTACGCTGCTTCCGCCCGGACGCTCCAAGGAGTCTGGACGGGGCAGCAACCTGCGGTGAGAAGGCCGGGTGGCTCGGGGTGCTGGGGGCGTGTCGTAGCACTGCGGCTCTGCACGTCTGTCTTCCGTCCCTAATAGGGCTTCTCGAAGGCATGATGGCCTGAGGCATCCCGTACTAGGTGCGGGGAACTGCGTCACCTGAGGTTTTCCTCAGCTTCCCATGTTTAACATGGGGTATGCCGCGAGTTTAACGTCCAGCGGGGACGGCATCGGACCGATCAACACGAAAAGTGGATCGGATGACAGAACCCCTTGCGGGGAACCTCCGACGCTGGGGCCAGCACATGGGCGGCTTCCCAAATGATGTGGAGTGGAGTGAAGTGGCATGACCCCACCGAGATGTGGCGGCCCGGGTAAGGATCAGGATGGATGATGGAGTGAAGAGCTTGGACCCCGTAGAGGCTTCCTACGTACCGCGCGTTAGCACGGATCAAAGTCGACGTAGTTCGGGTATACAGTTTAACGTCATGCTGGACGTCGGCAAGCCGACTCACGAAGAGGTCTAGGCCGCCGGGCGGAGGATTGAACCGAACCACCTCGCACAGAGGGGGGTGGAACGGCCGGGTGGATCACAGTTTCACGTCATGCTGGACGATAAAAGGAGAAATGGAAAAAAGGGCTGTGGGGAGGCACAGTGGAGATACACACGGGCAGTCTCCCACAGGGGCAGATTCATAGGTGAATCGACGCAAGCGTGAACCCTGGAGGGGTCCACTGATGGACGAACCGACGTAAATACGACCGGGACGACCAGGTGGCGGGCTTGGACCTCAGGGAGGCTTCCTACGTACCCTGTATAGAAGACAGGGATCAAAGTCCACGTAGTTCATTCTGTCAGGACTTACGCACTTGAGGCAGCCCGGATGCGGCAAAACTCAGTTGGAAGGGACTTGGACCGAAAGCAGAAGACACCTCGATCCCAGTCACACCCTCTACTGGCTTCGGCAGTGGGGAGGCGCAATGGAGATACACATGTGCAGCCTCCCACGAGAAACTAGGGGTTTGTAATACCCTGCCCCCGTTGGGAAAAGCCACTCCCATTAAATCGTCCCAAAAGGGGGACAATCCCGACATCCCTGCAGAGACGAGCGGGTGGGGGCTACGTCCAAACCGGGGGAGACCCTGCGTGCGAATCACGGGATCGAATGATGCAGACGGTTTAACGTCTTGCCGGACGAAGTACAGTTTAACGTCGTGTGTTGAGGACGAAGCGGACGGTTTAACGTCTTGCCGGACGAAGTACAGTTTAACGTCGTGTGTTGAGGACGAAACACTTGGCAGTTTAACGTCTTGCAGCGCGGACGATGGGGGCTAGGCAGTTTAACGTCGTGCAGCCTGGACGTATACAGTTTAACGTCGTGTAGGACGTTGTGCAGTTTAGCGTCATGCTGGACGAATATGCAGTTTAACGTCATGCTGGACGAATATGCAGTTTAACGTCATGCTGGACGAATGATTGCCGCCGACGGGTCCATGTCACTTCGCACGAGCCTGGAAGGCTGCACGGGAAGACAGCGCACGGTGCGGGCACCTGCGATGAAGACCATCGGGCGCCACGCAGGCGGGTACCCAAAGGGGGTCAAGGGAGGCGACCCTGGCGGCTTGCGCGCAAAAGAGGAGCTTTGCGCGCAAAACCGCGGATCGGCGCGCAAAATGGCGGGCTGGCGCGCAATTGGGCCAGCGCTTCGCGCGCGGATGATTGGGATTGCACGCACCGGGCTTCAGGTAGCGCACGGGGGCAACGGCTCATTCTCTAACGAATGGCCACTTTGAAAATGGGGGGTGCGCGCAATCGGGTTGGATTGCGCGCACCCGGGGGCAATTGCGCGCAAGAGGCTTCTTTTGCGCGCAAAGGCCTTCGGGTTGAAATTTATTCAAAGGGAAGGAGCCAAGGGGATTGCGCGCGAAGGCGGACCCCAAGGCTCTATTGCGCGAAAGAAAGGAGGTTACCTGAAGATCGGCATTGGGCGCGGAAGGGGTTGAATTGCGCGCGCGGGAGACCGTTCGACTTCCAGCAACCTTTGAAACGTTGGGGGTCGCCTAGTATTTATAGGCAACCCCGGGCGCGGAATCCAAGGCGCGAGCGCGGAATTCTCCTCGCGGGCGCGGAATCGGGCACGGCGCGCAAGGGAGTTGCGCGCATCCCGGGGGTTTTGCGCGCGGATCATCATCTTTGCGCGCAGACCTCTGAAATTCCGCGCAAGGCCTCCGGGCCCTCCGAAACATTCTTCCGACTCCGAATATGACCTCGCTTTCCGCATCCGGAGCTTCGTTTGGGAACAACGGACTTTTCCGGCGTCTACAATCACCCATAAATAAAAATCTATTTATTGGGGGCTAAATGAAAGAATAAGTCTATAAAGGTCTTTGAAAGGAATCCACTCATTTACTGTGGTTTGAAGAAAAATAGTGGAGAAAAGAAATTTTTGTGACATATGAATTTATAATGGAATTATTTTAACAAACCAGGACAATATTTGAGATTTTTATTAGAACCAATTCATAATATGGGTGTCCACGACATATTGGGACCGAGTCCAACATCCCTTGGGAATCATAGTGCGAATCCCCCCTCCATTTCCCCCATTTAATACTCAGTCAACTGATGCTCTAATATAAATATGGAAACACTATAACCTAACCAAAAATCCATGAATAATGGTAAAAAATTGGAATATATAAGAAATTATATCCATATTAATTTATGGTGGAACTAAAGAACAACACTATAATGACTCTTAATATGATTCATCCACCAAAACCAGCCACCTGAGGCTCTATAACACAGGTTAGGAACAACATTGAAGGTGTCTATAATATGGAATAAAAAAATAGAAACTCATGTATTTATAAAGAAACAGAAATGACCATGCCATGAAGTCCATTCATATAAAAGAGTGTTTCTTCTATATAAGCTGCACACAATATATATAAATATAATTTAAGCCAGCTGAACGTCTATATAATATAGTCAAATAAAATTATATTGGATGTTTCCCCAAATCATGTACAAGAGAATGGGATTTAGTAAATTCAATTAAAGAGATTATAGTTACAAAATCAAACAAATCGTACACCCAGGTAGAATATAAGAAGATACACCTTCTATGAAATTTATCTCACCCACTAAAGGAAACTCAATGTAATGCATATGAAAATTTAAAAATTTATCTCTTCTATATGACTGATTAAAACAACCTATATGACCATGATATTATCTCAATATGTTATGATATAAGGAATCAAAAAGTTTCCTTTTGCCACCAAATATCCAACATACTTATCAGAATCTGGAGAACACTTTTTCTATTACTTCTTTAAAGGATTCTGCAACATTGGATGATCTTGAAAAAGGAAAAATTACCATTATTGACTATTGATAATGTTTAATAACTAGTGTTTTTTATGAACATAAACACCACATTAAAATCAGAATATTATTAATCTCATGCTAGGATTTTAGAACTACTAGACTTGAAGAAATAGAATGGAGAAGGTTGGAACCGAATCTCCACTATATGAAACATCATCTAACCAGATGATTAAGAACTGATTACTATATCTCTCATCAACATTTATTAGTTATGTTTCCACTCATATTATTACAATGTATTATCTATTATTTAATTTATGAATTCTTCTTTCCCCATCACCTTATGATACATCAATAAATAGAACATGGTGATCGACATAGGATCAATAAAGGAAAATCTACCTAAATGCTTCTCTATACAGACACCTCATTAAGAAAAGGATCTAAAGTATTACATGAATGGTTATTGAAAGGTATTTAAAAATCCTACACACTATAATTACCTTGGTGGAGAGTAATAATCTCAAACTAAAAATCTTCCATTGTGGTTGAAGAAATACACTCAATTTGAAACTGGTCATGGAACTGCTCCTATGAAATAGTTGAATCATCATAATCCATGAGGAATACAAATATAAATTTCATTATATTCCAAACTTATATAATAATATAAAATGATATCTATTTATTCATATAATCATGAAAAAATAAAAACAATTATAACTCCTTAGACCATGGCTATGTATACTGATCTAAAATTATGTCCCTGAAATTCAACAGTATCTGGTGGTAAAAATCAGGAAGCATATTCTTCTAAGAATTATTTTTTATAAAATTAAAATCTATAATAATTTATTGGCACATCATACATAACATTATTGGTATGAACATTATAATTCTATATACCTAGATTTTTACTTCTAAAAGAGAAAACATTTGGGACTTGTTAAACATGGATTCTGGAATACATAAGATTATATAAATGATATTCATACAATTTCCATTTTCTACCCAAATTATTCAAATATGAAAAATATCATGATTCAATATAAATACTTATTTTCTATCCCACATGTAAAAATAGTTCAATTAGTATTTTTAGTAAGATTAAGGTGTCTTTTTTGATCATTAGTGGCCCTAAAATCTGGAACCCTGGGTAGTCTCCCTTAGTGACATCTCATGATAAGTTCAACTGATATTGTTTCTATGCCAACCCAATTGACCCTCAACACTTCCCATATTAAAATATCATCATATTTCTTAACCAAGTCCTTAATAACACTCTATCATGACCCCACTTTCCAATATCCCTCCTAGTATGGCAATGATTATAAGAGTGACCCAGAAACCGACCATTAATAGGCCAGGGGTCTCTGACTATCACTAAAGGTATGACATGCATACAAATGAGAATAAACCCTCCCATAAATTACAATGAAATGATAAACATACTAAAATATAATAAATAACCTAAAAACCATCCAAATTTTTGATATTTTATTCTATATATAAACAAAAGGAAATAACCCATGGAAAATGATTTTTAAGTCACCAAAAATACCAATAACACCTGATTAAACTCTATAACCTAGTAATTCTCAAATAGAACACTAAATATAACTTGAGGACCTGAAAGCAATTATATAAATTTGGGTGACCTGTAATGGCCCGGACCTCTCCGGTCCATTTCTTTGTAAAAAATTTGATGTGGTCAAACATGACACGTGTTGTAATAATAATTTTTTATAATAATAATTGATAATGGTGGCGTGAAAATATTTGGGGTTAATTAGATAAAATGGTTTTAATTTAATCATTGTAAAATATAATAAAATCGAATATATTTAATAAAATGATGGGAGGCGCATGGAATAAGTTATAGAGGAATAAATTACAATAAATGAGGCTCATGTAATAAATTATAAAAGAATGAAATGCATGGGGTACATGGGTCTGACCTTGTACAGGAGGCGTTGTGCGGTTCTCCACAATTAAATTTGGAATTGTGTTAATAACATTAAAAGGGTATTATTATATAATAATTTGTTATAATAATAATAACATGAAGAGGCACATGAATGGGGTTCCCAACCATGCGTGAATATAATGTTATGGGATATATCGAGTAATTATATGAAAATAATGGGCGTCAATAATAATAATAATTATTAATGTTAATGATGGGGACCCGTTGATGAAATTGAAAGAGGATTTAGTACTATTGAATTAAATAAATAATGATAAAGGTGACAGAAATATGTGTGTGATTGGTAAATTAAATTAAATGGGTTTAATTTTTGGTTAGTAAATTAAATTATTTGAATTTAATTAAATGGAATGGTTTTAACATAATAACCGTGGTAAACTAATTTAATGGGATTAAATTAGTACTTTAATTATGGGTGTTATTATTATTAATTTTATTAAATAATAAAGTTGAATTGAGAATGGAGTTTGGGGAGTTCCACATGGAGTAAAAGAAATGGGAGGCGCCACTTTTGGTGGTGGGAGAGAATCATGAAAGAAAAAAATAGATTGGAGAGAGAAACAAAAAATAATAATAATAGAAATAAAATTAAAAGACAAATAAGTGAAAAAGGAGGAATTGGTGCTTAATTATAGCGCCCATGAAGACTCCAAAACGTGATTGCTTTTGGAGTTATGAAAAATAAATAAATAATTGATTAATAATAATAATAAAATATTGTTATTATTAATTTTGTTGATAAAACACCTTTTTGTCCGTAACTTCTTCGTGCGACCTCGGTTTCACGAACCGTCAGTGGCAGTGCGACCCTGACTACGAGATGAAAATTATGAGTCCAATATTGGATGTCTTTTTCACGTTTTCGGATTGGGTACCCAAAACGCTCATGAATTAATAGATTTAATATTGTTATTATTACGAGATCTTGTATCCAACGTATCTCCCTCATACGGTATCGGATTGACGATCCGTCAGTGACAGCGTAACCCTGAAGTTATGACGGTCATTTTAAGACCATTAATGAGATACTTTTATGACTCATGCCTCGGGTCAACGAAACACCACATATTGATAGAATTATCATTATTATTAAAACGCGGGGAAACCGCGTGACGTGTTAACCAATAAAAACATGTAACATATGTACGGTCACATCGTGTATTCATTAATGCACGCTGAATACGGATTTACCTATTCGTTGCCTATATAAGAACGAGGTCATGTTTTATCTTCCATATCGATCGCTTCTTTGTCGCACGACGACGCTCTTGTACAATCGAGAAGTATTCCTCCTCTAACTTCTTTGTCCGAGCTCCGAATTACGATCCATCAGCGGTCACAGGATCGTAGAGACGAGACGAAGCTTCTAAGCCCGGACTTGTCACCTTTCCTTCCGGCCTTCCTTCTCCAGCTTCCATCCTAGGAGGCGTTTGTCGGGTTTGGAGAAGGCGAAGGACACCGAAGGACGTCGTCGGAAGCGACGTGATCGGGACCTTTTGAGGTAGGGGTTTACCTTCGTCTCTCTATTTGGTGCAACATGCGGGGTGGGATATTTCTCTTTTGTTCCATGGCATACAGTTGAACTTTAAATAAAGATAATAACCGGATAAAGAAGGGTTTGGGTTTTTGTGCTGTTTCTATTGCCTTCCAGTTTCTTTATCTTCTGATTGTGATTTTGGATTGAAAGGCCCTTGCCTACTGAAAATCAAGGCCATTGGTGGCCTTTGCGTGCACAATTGATATCTGAATTGTTTGTGGTTAGTTTTGTTAAAACATGGAAAATGGATAAGCACGTAAAGACTGGCTGATTAAAAGATAATGAAAACCTTGTGTGATAACCCCGGTTGAAAAAAATTGGAATAATGAACATGTTGGTGGTTTGGTTGTTTGTGGGAAATGTTTTTGTAAACGATGGGGTTGAAATGGGAAGTGGTTGGTTGTGGAAAATGCCTTTATTTATGAAATGTGTTTTGATTATGAAAAGTGTTTTGGATGTAAAAGGTGTTTTCAAATGAGGAGATGTTTTGTGTGTGGAAAGGGTTTTATGTGTGGAACTTTGAAATAAATGAATGATGGAATGTTGTATGGTTGTGATAATCTTTTGTAAATGAAATGGAATGTGGTTGCTTGAGTTTTACCTAACCTTGGTTGTGGATGGCAAGGATATGTTTGTGAAAGGTTTTTTCCGTATGATAGTTGCCCAGTAGTAATAATTTTTTAAACCATTGCATGAAACATGAAAACCTAAATGGGGTTGGGGGATGATTGTTTGGTTGTTGATGCATGCTTCTAGGTAGCAGTGCCGAGGCACATGCTCAGTTTCTCTTTTTAAGAAACCATAGGTTGGGCTGTGTGTTTGGTATATGTATATATATAATTGTATCTTTGTGTTTTGTCACACCACACCCATGTCAAGAACCTAGTGCCGAACACTCCCATTTTATGGGAGAGGGTGTTCCCCCTTAGTTACTAGCTCCTTCCTGCTTCTTCTTCCATATGTTATGATGGCTTGAGGTGACCTTACACCCATGACTCTTCGGGTAGGTCTTGGAGGCTTTGATGGCTTGAGGCGACCTTTAGCCCAAGACTCTTCGGGCAGGCTTACCGTTCCCAAGAACCTTTGGGATGAGGCCCAGGTGTCTGCGGGCGGGTTAGTGGCTGTGGCCCAGGTGTGTGCGGGCGAGATGCATGGTTGTGAGGCCCAGGTGTGTGCGGGAGGGATGCGTGGTTTGGCCCAGGTGTGTGCGGGCGGGAAGAGTGTGGTAGCGTCAGGACGTTTTCCATTAGGAATAGAAGCATCTAATTAAGTGGGAAATGGTGCGGGGTACCCAATACTTTTGTTCTATATATATATTAAACTTGTTTGTGTTACTTGGTGAGTGTGACCAGTGAGGCTGGGTGGATAGTTTTTCCTTGTTCGTTTCTGGTTCTTCTGTTTTCTCACGGGACCTTAGGGTGTCTCCCCACTTGTGCCCGAGAGCTTTAGGTTCTCTACTGAGTATACTTGTATGCTCACCCTACGTTGTTTCAGGTTTTCAGGAGGACTACCAGGGCTGTGCGGGACCCTACTAGTCAGGCAGTGGGAGCTGTGCAGTTGCTGTTTTCTTTTTTTTCTTTTGGTACTGTACTCACTTGTACTTTCAGCTTATTTGTACTTGTACCTGTTTCAGTTTATTTATACATGCATATGGGACTGGTTTGGGTTTCTTTTCAGCACCTTGTTCTTTTCTCTTTTTGGTGGTTGACTTGTCCTATTTCCCGATCCAAAATAATATAAAGGGTAATGCCTCCCATATTTGTATAAACTCATACCCTTGGTGCTAGTCGCCACCTCAGGGCCTACTGGATGCGGGACTCGGGGGTCATTATCTCCCTTTCACCATTTCCAGCTCAGGAGGGGCATCTTTTAATGGAAGGGGGTCATGACAGAATGGTATCAGAGCTGATAGTTGAGAGATAGGATGGAGACTTGAGTTAGGAACAGTGAGGATTGCATGGGATGGTAGGGCAACAATGTTCGTTAATCTTAGTGTGTGACATAGGCCAGGGAAGACCGGCTAGGACACGGGATTTTAGGGCCCCCCGTGATCCGATGCAAGGACTCTGAGCCTACCGAACGACCAAGTGAGACTATATTGATTGCAGGGTAGAGACCCTAGGGAAGGTACATGCATCATAATGTTTTTGTTTTACTTGATTTTGGTGTTCTGGGAAAGAAATTGAAATAAAATGATAAATTAGAACTTTGAGTTTTTCATTACTACTTGGGCTTAGGCGTTCCCTGTTTACCGAACAACTATGGCACCTGGACGTCAACAGAATGGCAGAGGAGTGGGACGTAGACAGTTTCATGCAATAGAAGTGGAAACCCTAGCAAGTCCAGATATCAAGAGAGATGTTTCCGGTTTTACTTAAATGCTCTCATTTATGTTTTGTTTAAATTCAAGATCATCACACTCCTTTGTTGAAACTCATTCTCGCCCATGCATTGGGCCTGGAAGTTTTTTTTTCATGAATTTATAATGCTAATTTCTTTCCCTCTTTCCTTTAAATGTGTGTGAAGAGTCATGACATGTGGGGAGAGGAGGACCTAATCCCTAATCAAGACGCATTAATGTAGATGCGATTAAACCCGTGCAGGAGAGTCAGTGCCGCCTAAAGCGGATAATATCTCGACATGGGAGAAGGAATTCCTCATGCCATGTGTTCGGGAAATTTATTGATGTTTTGTATGGTGTTGAGGGGCAGTGTAAGTTGGAAAATCCTAATATATGGAAGTGGGAAGGCTCAGTCCTTAATCGAGAGGCATTAATGCGGATGCGATTAAACCCGTCCAGGCGAGTCAGTGCCGCCTAAAGCGGATAATATCTCGACATAGGAGAGGGAATTCCTAACTCACATAATTAGGGTTGTAGGTTGTTTCTTGTTATGACAAGAGGCCTGAGAGGTATCTTGAGGGGTGGTTGTCCGGACCATTCCCCCTTTTATGGGTTGGTTTTAATTCTCGAGGATGAGAATGTTTTGAGAGGTATCTGGTGTAATGGCCCGGACCTCTCCGGTCCATTTCTTTGTAAAAAATTTGATGTGGTCAAACACGACACGTGTTGTAATAATAATTTTTTATAATAATAATTGATAATGGTGGCCTGAAAATATTTGGTGTTAATTAGATAAAATGGTTTTAATTTAATCATTGTAAAATATAATAAAATCGAATATATTTAATAAAATGATGGGAGGAGCATGGAATAAGTTATAAAGGAATAAATTACAATAAATGAGGCTCATGTAATAAATTATAAAGGAATGAAATGCATGGGGTGCATGGGTGTGACCTTGTACAGGAGGCGTTGTGCGGTTCTCCACAATTAAAGTTTGAAATGTGTTAATAACATTAAAAGTGTATTATTATATAATAATTTGTTGTAATAATAATAACGTGAAGAGGCACGTGAATGGGGTTCCCAACCATGCTTGAATATAATGTTATGGGATATATGGAGTAATTATATGAAAATAATGGGCGTCAATAATAATAATAATTATTAATGTTAATGATGGGGACCCGTTGATTTAATTGAAAGAGGATTTATTACTATTGAATTAAATAAATAATGATAAAGGTGACAGAAATATGTGTGTGATTGGTAAATTAAATTAAATGGGTTTAATTTTTGGTTAGTAATTTAAATTATTTGAATTTAATTAAATGGAATGGTTTTAACTTAATAACCATGGTAAACTAATTTAATGGTATTAAATTAGTACTTTAATTATGGGTGTTATTATTATTAATTTTATTAAATAATAAAGTTGAAGTGAGAATGGAGTTTGGGGCGTTCCACATGGAGTAAAAGAAATGGGAGGCGCCACTTTTGGTGGTGGGAGAGAATCATGAAAGAAAAAAAAATAGATTGGAGAGAGAAACAAAAAATAATAATAAGAGAAATAAAATTAAAAGACAAATAAATGAAAAAGGAGGAATTGGTGCTTAATTATAGCGCCCATGAAGACTCCAAAACGTGATTGCTTTTGGAGTTATGAAAAATAAATAAATAATTGATTAATAATAATAATAAAATATTGTTATTATTAATTTTGTTGATAAAACACCTTTTTGTCCGTAACTTCTTCGTGCGACCTCGGTTTCATGAACCGTCAGTGGCAGTGTGACCCTGACTACGAGACGAAAATTATGAGTCCAATATTGGATGTCTTTTTCGGGTTTTCGGATTGGGTACCCGAAACGCTCCTGAATTAATAGATTTAATATTGTTATTATTACGGGATCTTGTATCCAACGTATCTCCCTCATACGGTATCAGATTGACGATCCGTCAGCGACAGCGTAACCCTGAAGTTATGACGGTCATTTTGAGACCATTAATGAGCTACTTTTATGACTCATGCCTCGGGTCAATGAAACACCACATATTGATAGAATTATCATTATTATTAAAACGCGTGGAAACCGCGTGACGTGTTAACCAATCAAAACATGTAACGTATGTACGGTAACATCATGTATTCATTAATGCATGCTGAATACGGATTTACCTATTCATTGCCTATATAAGAACGAGGTCATGTTTTATCTTCCATATCGATCGCTTCTTTGTCGCACGACGACGCTCTTGGACAATCGAGAAGTATTCCTCCTCTAACTTCTTTGTCCGAGCTCCGAATTACGATTCGTCAGCGGCCATAGGATCGTAGCGACGAGACGAAGCTTCTATGCCCGAACCTGTCACCTTTACTTCCGGCCTTCCTTCTCCAGCTTCCATCCTAGGAGGCGTTTGTCGGGTTTGGCGAAGGCGGAGGACACCGAAGGACGTCGTCGGAAGCGACGTGATCAGGACCTTTTGAGGTAGGGGTTTACCTTCGTCTCTCTATTTGGTGCAACATGCGGGGTGGGATATTTCTCTTTTGTTCCATGGGATGCAGTTGAACTTTAAATAAAGATAATAACCGGATAAAGAAGGGTTTGGGGTTTTGTGCTGTTTCTATTGCCTTCCAGTTTCTTTATCTTCTGATTGTGATTTTGGATTGAAAGACCCTTGCCTACTGAAAATCAAGGTCGTTGGTGGCCTTTGCGTGCACAATTGATATCTGAATTGTTTTTGGTTGGTTTTGTTAAAACATGGAAAATGGATAAGCACGTAAAGACTGGCTGATTAAAAGAGAATGAAAACCTTGTGTGATCACCCCGGTTGAACAAAATTGGAATAATGAACATGATGGTGGTTTGGTTGTTTGTGGGAAATGTTTTTGTAAACGATGGGGTTGAAATGGGAAGTGGTTGGTTGTGGAAAATGCCATTATTTATGAAAAGTGTTTTGATTATGAAAAGTGTTTTGGAAGTAAAAGGTGTTTTCAAATGCGGAGATGTTTTGTGTGTGGAAAGGGTTTTATGTGTGTAACTTTGAAATAAATTAATGATGGAATGTTGTATGGTTGTGATAATCTTTTGTAAATGAAATGTCATGTGGTTGCTTGCGTTTTACCTAACCTTGGTTGTGGATGGCAGGGATATGTTTGTGAAAGGTTTTTTCTGGATGATAGTTTCCCAGTAGTAATAATTTGTTAAACCATTGCATGAAACATGAAAACCTAAATGGGGTTGGGGGATGATTGTTTGGTTGTTGATGCATGCTTCGTGGTAGCAGTGCCGAGGCACATGCTCAGTTTCTCTTTTTAAGAAACCATAGGTTGGGCTGTGTGTTTGGTATATGTATATATATAATTGTATCTTTGTGTTTTGTCGCACCACACCCATGTCAAGCACCTAGTTCCGAACACTCCCATTTTATGGGAGAGGGTGTTACCCCTTAGTTACTAGCTCCTTCCTGCTCCTTCTTCCATAGGCTATGATGGCTTGAGGTGACCTTACACCCAAGACTCTTCGGGTAGGTCTCGGAGGCTATGATGGCTTGAGGCGACCATTAGCCCAAGACTCTTCGGGCAGGCTTACCGTTCCCAAGAACCTTCGGGATGAGGCCCAGGTGTCTGCGGGAGGGTTAGTGGTTGTGGCCCAGGTGTGTGCGGGCGAGATGCGTGGTTGTGAGGCCCAGGTGTGTGCGGGCGGGATGCGTGGTTTGGCCAAGGTGTGTGCGGGCGGGAAGAGTGTGGTAGCGTCAAGACGTTTGCCGTTAGGAAGAGCAGCATCTAATTAAGTGGGAAATGGTGCGGGGTACCCAATACTTTTATTCTATATATATACTAAACTTGTTTGTGTTACTTGGTGAGTGTGACCAGTGAGGCTGGGTGGATAGTTTTTCCTAGTTAGTTTCTGGTTCTTCTGTTTTCTCACGAGACCTTAGGGTGTCTCCCCACTTGTGCACGAGAGCTTTAGGTTCTCTACTGGGTATACTTGTATGCTCACCCTATGTTGTTTCAGGTTTTCAGGAGGACTACCAGGGCTGTTCGGGACCCTACTAGTCAGGCAGTGGGAGCTGTGCAGTTGCTGTTTTCTTGTTTTTCTTTTGGTACTGTACTCACTTGTACTTTCAGCTTATTTGTACTTGTACCTGTTTCAGTTTATATATACATGCATATGGTACTGGTTTGGGTTTCTTTTCAGCACCTTGTTCTTTTATCTTTTTGGTGGTTGACTTGTCCTATTTCCCGATCCATAATAATAAAAAGGGTTATGCCTCCTATATTTGTGTAAACTCATACCCTTGGTGCTAGTCGCCACCCCGGGGCCTACTGGAGGCGGGACTCGGGGGTCATTATCTCCCTTTCACCATTTCCAGCTCAGGAGGGGCATCTTTGATGGAAGGGGGTCGTGACATGACCAAACATGTATACTTAGTTGGATCCTCTCAAATCTAGTTTCTCACTAAACAATTTACCCTCACCCCAAACAACATACATCATGGTTCCCTAATCCCCTATATAAATCATCAAGGGAATTTGGTAAACCATATCATATACATATCATAATACCATCATGGAACCTATATAGATCATTAAAAACACATAAATATAGTATCTCATATCACTGTAATAAGTTTGGAATCCATCACATCCCATATAATAATGCATTATACCTCAATAAATTATAACCCTTAAAAAACGCCTATTATAATCATAGATTTCATAGTCTGGATGCATGTATATACTATAACATTGGGGTTATATAGCCTAAAGATACATGCATAGTGAAAGTGTGATCTATCAAACCCCATATGAGATCATACCCTATTAATTAATCTTTTATTACAATGATATTACTTCATAATATTCTATTTATGGAATAAATAGTGGTGTGGTTGAGTAGTCAAAAAATTGTATCCTCAATATCCTAGATGGCGAAAAGAACACTAAGAACCCAGTTCCATATTAGATTTGGAAGACTTATCAAATACTATAGTGAAGAGTAATAAATAATATAAGATAATTATTTTATATCATACATCCCACCTAAGGTAAGATATCTACCCTTAGAATAAAACGATATCTTACATCCCATAAGATAACTTTTCATCCACAACTTTTACTATGAATATTTTCTCATTGTAAGAACAAAAATCACTAATAGTCGTCATCATTAATCCTTTGAAATTTTTATATTAATTTTTTTTTTGTTTATTTAACCCCATCATAAATTATGATTTAACCATTCAAACTAATTCCTCAAAAAACAAGGTTATTTTATAGTCATCATTTCAACTTATAGGATTTATCCAATTCTATTAGAGAATTTATCCCTACCTATTCTTTGTTTCTATTTAATATCTCATTACTATAATAAACACAAATACACATCAATTAATTATAATTTATTTCCAATAAATATTCTGAGGTATTCAAGTGTAAGACCAAATTTAATATATATAAGGTGATATAACTAAAGGTAACATGCAAACCATGGTAAAATGAAAATAAGAAAAAAATAAAAAAAAATATGTAAAATGGGGAATCATTTCTCCCAACATATTACAACCTACCCAATGTCACAATAATATGAATATGGGAAAGAATATATCTCATTTTATTCTAACCATTCCAATAATAACTCTAACACAACGGAATGGAATAAATGATATCCTAACTCTAAAATATTTCCATTTAAAAGGGGAAAATAGAACAACCCTTTCCATATCACCTAACCCTTTAATCCTATAAAATACACACAAAATAATTTCATATTTTTAGCACAAAATATTAAAGGGGTCACCAACGCCATAACATCATGTAATATTTGTTAATGAATTCAAGTCATGGATTTAAAGAAGCCAGACTAATTTATTAACAACAAGAAACATATCATAGTACAATCTTGAATTAACTGATTCATTAAGAATAGATTTCAACCACTAAGAACTATATATACATATGCTAAAGTTCCTTTAATAAACAATGTTAATAAACTCCTTTATTATTCATTATTTTTTAATCAAGAATAAAAAAATCATTTCTTATTCTTCAATAATTTCTTCTTTTCCATTCTCAGCATTTGTTTTTTAAAATTTCATCAAGAAAATTGTGCTAGAGTGTTAAAACAATTACACCACTAAAGATTCCCAATATCAGAAAAAAAATCACGAGGTAACATTAAACAAAATATAAAAAAACTTGTAAAGTGAAACACTGTTTTAATTATTCAATGATTAATTATTATCTTTATTTTGGTCAACTACTCTATTTACAAAAAGAATCCTAGCCATGATAATTCTATATTGGCCTATAATTTAAGGAGAATTTATTAATCCACTAATATTATATGATGATTTAAATGTTACCCACAAAAGAATAGATGGATTGATGTAGATATATAATCATCTATCCCACAAGGAACCTGTGATTCTTAAAGATATCATTCAACTAAGAATCCTTCATCAATCATTGATAAGAATCCTTAGGAATTGAATAATACAAATCTATATTAGGATTGTATGAGTAAATACTAGGGGGAATTATCCAAAGGGGGAAGAAGGAAACTCACATCAGATCACCCATGAGTCTATCTCTAGAATCCATGCACTAAATTAAAGAAAAAGGGATCAACAGTCTTTGTAGGAGATCTTTTGGCTGTTAATGGTTAGAAGGAAAAGGGAGGAAATAAGATGAAATATATGGTACTTGTGAATTTACATAGTATATCATATTATATCGCCATCGTATTGTAGGGGTGTTTAGGATAAAATAGGTGTAATTTAAAAAACCAATGTGCATAAGGGGTGTCCGTGATGAAATGTTTCATATTCCAACCACACAAAGGATATCACATCACAAATCACCCATTTCTCCACCATTTAAAACATAATAAAACTCAGATCTGATACAACCAAAGAAAGTTTTTGGAATATCCATAAAACTATTCTACCATGATCCCTAAATTAGTAGATCCAAGGAACTCAATCCCAAAGACTCTACAGTGTAGTGGAGCCACCACACTACACCAACCCTTATCTTGACAAAGCCTAAAAAATGATACACTATTGGCTCTAAGATGTAGCTTAGGAACCATGGTGTAGGGGACTCAAAAATATCATAACCACCAAACTCACCACAAATAGATCCAAAATGAAATCTACAAGGCCAAACAATATAGTCCATTCACAGAAATTAACCAATATCCTAAAAACAACACTATACTAAAACGTTGAAAAACTTGAAACCTACCTCCTCTAAATTAAATCCCAAATCTATATGAAAATATACTCCTTCATAATTTACCTAACCCCTAAAATCACACAGAATCAAAGATAAAGAAATCCTAATGAATTGGGGCCGAGTATCATATAATTATCCGATCATTCTCCTCCTCAATTATGAAATCAAAATCTAAAAAAAGTGATTAGAAGGTGTAATGACACAAGATGATATATGTCTCAATGATATATCTATAAAATAAGTATAAAAACAAATTTAAATAAAATGAAAATAATCAACCAACATAATCTATATATTAATTCAAAAAATCTATACATATCATTCAAAAAAATAATATATTAAACTACTAAGGATATTATGTTTCCATCTATGATTCGTGTTCTTAATTACCCTCCTTTAAGTAATCATACCTCTATAGGAAACAATACAGAGGAAAATAATTCACATGAAACACTTTCTCATTATGATAATTAATCTCAATAGGTCATTCTATTGAGGCCACATCATCTTGAACTTCTTACACCCCTAATAAAATACAAAAAAAAACATCAAAAATATTCTGACAATGTCATGGTGTGTGAAAGACACCATAGATCTAGCCTATCTTCTGGGGAAGTTGTTATAGATACACAATAGATCCAACATGATTCCAACACCTCAAAATGCCCAAAAAACAAGGTAGAAATCATGTTCCGATAACCAAACCACCACTATCCACTTTTTCGAAATAGATTTAGGAATACATGATATATAATGTTAAACCCTAAAGTCATATTCCTATGATCATCAAAAGTATTACGATGATCCTATACCACCTTTATGCACTCATGAATAACGTTCACCTTCTATATCACTCTTTGCACCAATTCTCATATATGAATTTCTAATTCTATGGCCACATTCCCATAAAATGGAATTCAACATGGTTGGAATTAGAGTTATTTAAATATATCCATACCAATGGTAGAGTGGTTATTGTTATTATAAGAACTCTCAATAAAGGGTTGTCTCTTCACCCGTGATCCTCTAAAATCTACAATGCATGCACAAAACTTGTATTCCATGATTTTGATTGTCCGATTTATCTGATCACCCATGTATTGATGAAAATTATTTATAAGGAATTTTTTATAATGAAAATCATGTTAGAGACATCAGTTTTCCCTATAGGTAAAATAAGTATCATAATTAGATATTAGTTTCCAAAGAACCCCATAGGTTCTGACCACCAACACTATATAATAAATTAATAAATAATCCATTTTTCTTATCTACATAATTTTTAAGAAGTCATATGACTTCAAAAAATGGTGTAAAATCGTGAATATTGTGTCACATCCTCCATGAGCTTGAGTTAAAAAAGTTACTAAGGCTATCGATATTTCCTTCCACTTACACTAGAGAATTTCCAGTGGTTGAATCAACCCACCCAAAATACATTGTTCAGCCTTCAGTTTCTGGAAAAATAATCATTTATATATGAACCCAATAAAACGTCTCTACATGTCAAGACACTAAATCATAAGTCTTCTATAATGGTGCATATTTTCTACACCAGTATATATTTCCAAATAATAAATGTGAAACATATTAAGAAAAACTCCACACATCATTGAAGAAATAAAACAATATCCCCTATAATAACACCCGACATTGATCATCATCATGTCACCCTTCTAGAGAATCACAACAAACAACTAGATCTTACCAAAACTCCAACACAGAATCGCTCACATGGTATTACTCAATATATTACACTAAATATTACTAAACCAACATCTAATAATGGAACCCTTTAATTTTATATTTCTCCCATAAGAATGTTTATCATTGAGAGCTCCTCCATTACTCTATATGAATCTTTAGACACATACCAATCATCACCTAGTGACTTCCAGTCTCCGTGAATCATCATTAAAATTTACATTACAAGAAATATTAGAGTCATAATATTGTAATAATTATATCCACAATCCTTATTGTAAGTTACATTTTTGTACATAAAAGATATACATCAATATCTTATGATCATGGAAGACCAAAAAGATCCCACCAATGAGTTAATGTTACCAAAACATTAGATAAACCCCAATAGAAGCATGATAATGATCATGGGTAACATAGTTACAGTCATGAGGTCTTAACCATTGAGTCCCATTAGAGATAAATACTATATACTATTTCAAAATGAAGCCTAATTAATGATGTAGAGCATCATAATATACCTCAATCAAAAATACCTCCTTTGAAAAATGAATAACCAGATAACTCAAAACAATTATACTGAAAATATTCAATAGAGACCCAGAGATAATAAGTATATATAAAGAATGACCCTTCCTTATTAAGGATATCAAAGGAGTCTCAATCTGATAGAATTTGTGTACTATCCCTCTTTAATAACTTGGAATACCATGGGATCTTTGAACCTCTCTAAAATCCTTGCAGGGATTACTGTGAAACAGCTACCTCGATTATCAATGGATGAAATGTTTATTCTAACTAAGGAAAAATATATCCAATGAAATGAAACTCATGATCCTTGAATATACACTTTGAAAACATCCATATTAGTTGATGATGTTGAAGATCCCCTTGAATATCTTGTATATAGTCTACATACTCCTCCTTTTATTCGAAATAAACTATGATGTCTTCAATCAATATAATAATAAATCGATTAAAAAATTTATAGAACAAACAATTGATAAACAACATGAACACATATGGAATGTTACCAATAATGATGGGTATAAATATGAACTTTTATAGTTTATAAAATTTCTATATGAACTATATTTTATAGAACCATAATTTAATCAAATATGAGGACATCCTAACAGAAAATTGATCATTAAAAACTATATATCTCCCTTAAAATAATTAAACAAAGAATTAATACATGAGAGACAATGATAGATATTCACCTTATTAAATAAATGATAACTGATGTTCCATCACATACTACCATCCACATTTTTCATTAAAAAGACCTAAGAATCCCAAGGTGTCCCATTATAATGATTAAAACCTCTCTACATAATTTCATAAATATATATTCACTACTCTAGAATCTCAAAAGGAACCATCATATATGGGGAAATATAAATTATATATTAACTTCAAAATAACTTTATCCCAAATTCAATCAAATGTAGAAGGATATATCTATAGTATCCATAGTAAAGACATCATGGTAAAATTCAAAAAACCTATGAAACACCATTTTCAAATCCTTGGAAAAACCCAACATATTCTTATCCATCAAAGAAGATTGGGACCAAACAAGATTCCAACCCATCGGAGGATATCTTTTTTAATTTAAAAAATATTTTCTCTATTAGTACATGTTAATGATTATTTTTGGGTTGAATATACAAATATAGAAAACCCTCTGAAGGGTGATACCACACTAGAAACCTCTCACAGTCTCTACAGACATTATATAAAATAGGTCTACCTCTAATCGGTGTAGTCAATTCCAAGGTCATTGAAAGTATCTATACCTAATTTCGGAGAGTATATAATTGGGATTGTGCAATAAATAAGTGTGTAAATCCAAAATAAAACATGGAAAATGCCTATGTAGAGTATTAGAGGATACCATTATACCAAAAATTTAGCTCACCTAGTGATAGAAACTCTGTGGTGTGTATTAGGAACCATCCTTCTCTATGACCTCTATGTCTATGATGGTAACAAACTTCATACTTTCACTCTAATATCAATATCTGAGAATAAGGAGAATAATGGGGCTATCCTCTTTCCACCGCATCTATTCTATTATGATCAAAACATAAGGAAAATAATTATTGTTTCTAACTTATAGGATACCAATTTAATAACTGAGATGGAAGAGGAAAATCAGCCTCGAAATGACTATGGAGGATGGTTAGACACTTGATCTTCTGAAATACATGATCTGAATTTATTTCAACAAATAAACATGAAATGAATATTTTTTTTACAATATAGGGTTAATATATATTGTATATTATAAGTAGATATGTTAAATTGTTATTGTAAATCATAGATAATTACTATTCACCATATCAATTTTGATGATTGGTATATTTTTCTTACGGTTGAAAACATATTTTAATGGATTTTTGTGTGAGTTCTTAGATAATACCATGTTGAAGAATTTAAAAGATGAATATTTCAATGATGGCCATGAAAGACATTATTTTTCATTATGATCATTATAGTGGGGAAATTGAGAACATATTAATAATCTATACCAGACATGGAATAATTTTATTTATCATTTGGTTGTGTTCCATTAACAGAACAATTTGAAATCTACATTATCTATATGGTCTAAGTTGATCTACCTTTTTTAGGAGAAATATTAACAATAAGGTTTATTCAACTCAATCAAATCGCATGGATACATGGGTCAGAGAACCACCATATGTAGGTATGTGTGCTCATAGAGGCACACATGCACACATGGGTGTGCACAGGGAGGTTCCATATTTACCATGTGTGGTGTCCAGATAAAATTTTGATGGGTGTGGGGTTTGGTTATTGGATTGATCCCAGGACACTCACATCATCTGAGTGAATGAAAAATAGAGTATTATATGGAATCATTAAATCCACTAAATATATGGTTTTATACATGAATATGTGGTACAATGATCATCCATTTTTAAAATAAAAGGATAAAACATAGTCTATCTGGTATATTACATTTGGATCACCTGATTGAACATTTATTTCCACCTCTAGCCTCATCGAGGGATTTTATTTTCCAAAATTCATGGCTGGAGATCCATTTATTGATCTAAGCTCATCATTTTCATTTATTGGATTGAATAGGACCATATGATTTGGAGTAGTAAATTGAAAAATATATTAAGGAAGTACATGAACATGAAATAATTTTTTAATGGTACATATGTAAATGTAGCTACCCAAGGGAAACAACATATGAGTACCTATATACAGGTTGGAAAAGTAATGGTAATGATTCAAAACAATAAATGTGATTGTGTAAATGAAAAGTCACAATTATTTTTTGTGACATCTTATGGAAACTATTTTGAAAGGATTCAAAAATATTGAGATGATCAGAATTTTAAAAATATCCTTGACATGATATATTTCAAGGATTTTTTAAGGTGATATGAAATTAAAATCCACGGGGGTAAACATCACCTATAAATTGAGGGTTTCCAATAGGATATATTCCGTTACCATTCTTCAAGGATCTCATTTTTATAGAGAAATTGAGAACCATGAAATCCTTTTTTATTGAATAGGAAACACAATAATCATTTTTCATGTGAAAATAATTAGAAAATGTGTGAAATGCACGAGAAGAAGGAGATCTTATATCCCTTAGAATTAGGACTCTCATAATAAATTGTTTGTGAATAATATAATATATCATGGACTACTGGCTTTCTCAACACTTTGTGGCTCAATAAAAGAAGCAAAGGATTACCTACTCTTACTCATAGATTTTTGTCAAGATCTCATTGGACTGTGAGGAATAAATTTCATGAAATATATGATCGTATATTAACTATGAAATTAATATATATTATATTTTTAATAAGGAATACATTTCATGAATTTGATCATGTGATCCACGAAAGCCCATTGTGGTACATAAAACTTCTTCATTTCAATAAATCTTAGAGTTTGAGGTGAGAAACTCAATATAAGAATGTAAAATATTAAATATAATATATGATTATGTGATAGGGTTTAAAACCATGATATTACCACGTACTGTATCACATATACATTAAGTACTTCCTGAATTGAGTTTAGAATTAAAGAAGAAAAAGTGAGACTGTGAAAATTTACTCATTCATAAAATAATACATAAAGAAATAATGTTCATCATCTGTACAAATTTATGATAAAAAAGGACTTCAAAATTTGAAGAAAGAATTTCCTAAGAAATGTTTCCCAAAGGTAACTTATTGTGTACATGTGATCAGAATTGTTTTGTAGGACTGATAAAATTTATTAATTGCTGTTGAAAGTACTTGAAAGTGGACATGAGAATGTCAAATCCAATATGATAATGAAGTAATATCAACAGATCATATGGTAGTAGATAAATCCTTGAAGAAGGTATATTAATGTGTGATTCTGTAAAAAGAACCTCTCGTGTGACTGAAGAGTTGGAAGGCTAATGTGGACATCAGTAACACTGTGTGAAGTAGTATATAGATCCTCTTATGTGACAAGAGAAAATACTTTTACTGTGAAATTTGGTAAAACAATGTAAAATAGTATAAATATCCTCCTCTATTGACTCAAACAATATGATACAATGTGACTCTATATCATCCATTACAACTAATAATAATTTTATAGTTGAGGATATGTGTTTAGGGGATTCACCCACATGACAAGTAGTAGGATCACACTAAGATCAATACATTTAAACAACAATATTAAGAGTTTCCAATTAATAAATTATTTAGGTAGAGTCTAAGAGAAACAAGAATATTTTATCAAGTCTTTAACTATCTAAAACTATAAATTGAAAAAGTGGAAATTCATAAAAATAAAAATGGATCACTGATTCATCCCTCACCCTCTTGGTGATCACTCACTAATTTGTGTACTATAATTCATAACATGGAAAAGGTATCCTTTGAAAGATCCAACAGACTGGAGAGGATGGTAAAATGAATTAACTATTTAATAGTTGTGTTCCTACTTTAAATGTTGGGAACTATCATGTAATGATAAATATTATGATACCATTTCTCAAATCACTTGGGGGTAGAATCAAGAAATATAGTCATAGTGGGATATCCACCATATACTGAGAATGATGTTATGACTTTTATAGATTATATAAATCAAGAAATGGTTGAAAAATTAGATAATTATATCTTTATGTGACTCTATGATAAGGTATAAAATAGTTTCTTGGGACATCCAAATTCCAAAAATAATTGGGAAAATATAATGGAAAATTATGTAAGATATGTAAATGTTAAGGAATCCAATCCTCAAGTGTGGTGAAAAAATATTTGAATAAATAAAAATGGTTGTCGATAAAAGTATTTATAACTTCATTACCAGAGTAAATGATATTTCTTGTAGCATAATAGGTTTTGGTGTGAAGCAAGATGACACAACCATTTTTAAGAATCTGATGAGAAATTTTACATATATATTTGATACAATAGTTTTCACACTAGAATTCCATGACGTTCTATCAATAGATGAATGTCAAAATATTATATTAGATTACTGAATGATAGAATTATCTATCTTTAAGAATAAATCAAAATATGAGATAACTTCAAATTCCCTGATAAAGGGACTAGATAAATATATAAAAGCAGAATATTCATGTTATTAAAAGGATGAAAAGGTTTATAAGTTCTTCAAATAGATAATTAACTTATTTTCAATTTTTTATAAAAAATGTATAATAGGAAAAGGAATGAAACCAATAATTTTATTCCACAATAATGGAGTTGGAAAATTATCAAATGACTATCCAAATAATAAATATTACATCACCAAGACTAAACTGAAATAAGAATACTTCATGAAGAAATCGAGGAAAGATAGATAAGGTGACTATAAGAAGAAAACGTAGATTTTTTCAATGAAAAATATAGTAAATTTTAAGATGATAGAATTTGATGAATATTCATCATCAAGACATAGTACAGAATATCAATAGCCTTCTAGAAATTAGGAACATTTAATCAAAAAAGTCAAAAAATATAAATAATTATATTAATGTGTACAAGTTGAATATATAAAAAAAACTAGAATGGTTCTTAAAAGATAATTCTGATGTATCTTTTGATAATAACATGAAACTCAATAAAGAAAAAATAAACATGGTGAAGTAGAAGAATATATTTTCAAGAATTAAGATACACATATTAATATGATATGTGATTATATGAATAATTTAGGTCATATAGATTAAAAAAGGTGTTTTGAAGAAAATGAGCTAATATATAAGATTTTAACCAAAATAGAATTTCATTAAGTGAATAAAACAATAAAAACTAGTTAATCATAACTAAACCAGAAATTGTGGTTAATGATCTTGAAGAAATACTTGTTGAGAAAGAGGAAGAATTATATTAGACATAATTTCTGTTCTATTCTTATTAATGTCATTAAAAGAACATTAAAGATGAATTCATCAAAGCAATTGAGTTTATGGGGGAATCTTTTACACCTTATGAGAATATGGGTCAACATAAAAAGATTGATTCTATAACTAATGAATATGAATATATATTTTTTATTTATAATAGTATATGTCTAGAATAAAAAACTTAATATGGTTGAACCAAATAAAAAATGAGAAGGAATATTCCATAAATAAATTGAGGACTAAGTCATCCCAAAGGTTTCCTCCTAAGAAGAAACCCCAATAGCCTCTAAAAAGGTAGGAAATACAATATTTAGATTAAAACTCCAATATGTCTATAAAATCTATTTTTAGAAACTAATACTGGCATTATGAATTGACTGGTCATAAATCCAATTCATTTTATTATAATATTTCACTACCATGAAAGAGGTGTGAATTAACATGGAGCTATTACAAAAATATGAGATCAAATTATCCATAGGAGAATCACGTGACTGACACATCATCTAAACTGTCAACATAGACCAAATACGAGTTCTTGAATGATTTTTTTTGTTTTAGTGGTTTAGAATTTCATAATTATGAGAAATGGATATATATCTTACCGAGTTATATTCTTCACAATGCAAATGATATGAGAACTCAAAAAGTGACGAATCCAATAGTCACCATTGAATTATATGAGAAGCACAATAAAACTAAGAACATTTGGAAATTATTTTTAGCTGTCTGGACTGACCAACACGTCAAGGCTAAAAAAAGAGAACGGTTAGAATCATTCTGAGGAAAAAATAAAGAAGGTGGTGAATACTGATAAATATAATAATGATAATAACACATTTATAAATGAATACTTCAAAATTCATAAGTGTGAAAGGTGTGAAAAAATTGGGCATGGAAAAAACATTTTATAAAAATACTACCAGCCCCAGAAGGTAACATGGAAATGATGTGGAATGAATGAAGAAATTATTTTGGTACTATAGGGGAGGCAAGAACATCACAAGTATCAATAGATGATGAAAAATCAACAAAATATTCTTATTTAAATGAGAAACAATTCACATAGAAATATTATCATAAGAATAAGATGATTAAGGAAATGATGATGGGAAACTCTTATCCTCAATATTCCCTTTAAAAATTTGGATTTCCCTCTTGGTTTTATTATTCTTGTTTATCTAACCTAACAAGGAGGGAATTAAATGAAAATATATTTTAATCACAAAGAAAATAAATTTCTTGATTACGTATGGAGTGAATTCCCTCATTGTAGAGTAACACTAAATATGAATTTTGATCATCACACTCAAACTTCATCCTTGATTATATCAATCAAGTTATCAAGGTGGAGTGATGGTAGATGGAAAATAATACATGTATAGTGAGTCATATTTTATATATTAGAATTATTTTTATGTTTTTCAGATGAATGTGGGTTATATAATGGTGAACTTGTATTCACATCCCTTGAAATAAAGAAGTTGAATTATATTAAGGATGGTAACACATATCAGTATTCTTCATAGACAACCTTTATTATTTGGGAAAATCACACATTTTTACAATGTTTTATCCACCATTGACTTCGTGTTGAATTACCAAATGATCAATTCTTTGAGAAAGAATTTGGTTACATTATTTGACTTGAGATACTAATCCTTAAATACATATTTGTATTTATTTTCATTAATGGTGAGAGATAAAAGATAAATTTCTATATATTGACCTTGGTTATTATTATGGGTTTTGAAAAGAAAATAAAAATTTGTGGATTATTGAACCCAATGGACTTGAATTACATTTTTTTCAAATAAAGTATAAATATTTTCTGAACATTGTAAGTAGATAAATAGAGGTGTTAGTGAACAATCATGGAAAAAGAATTTTCTCCATATCAATTGTAACAAATTGTGTGGTGTTTTTATGGTCTAAAACATGTTTTAAAGGAATTTTGTCTAAGAACACTATTTGTAAACAGTCTAAGAATTTAGAAGAATAATAATTTAATGAAGACCATAAAAATATTATTTTTCAGTATGATTACTAAATAAATGATGAAATTTTATAATTTCTTGAAATCATGTTCCATGATTTGAATAATTCAATGTATCTTTTGGTGGTTATACATTACCAAAAAATGGTCAAGCCACACAAGCCACAAGTTCTAGCTCAATCTACCATAATGCGGGAGAAATATCAACCACAAGGGAGATCCAACTCGATTAGCTCACATGAAGTCATGGGTGAGAGTGCATACATAATAAGGATTGTGTGCACTTGAGGAAAATATGAGGGTATATATTTGTTCATGTTGTTTCAAGATCCACCATGAGGGGTGGTATGTTGGTGTGTGATGGAATGCAAGGTTTGGTTTTGGGTGAAAGCCTTTGGATACTCAAATTTTTTGAGTGAATGGATAGAAGAGTATTATATAGAAGTGCTCAACAGAGTAAATATTTGATATGGGACTCATTTTCACGGAACACTATTCACTATTTTTTAATATATATGGATAAAATACATGTCCCCTTATCACTTCCATATGGATCTTATGATAATGTAAAGTCGTTATCTTTTACCTCTATCTTCATTGATGGTTTATATTTTGCCTAATTGATTAATGAAGCTCCAGTGAATGTGTTTTTTATTTCATTTCCATTGATTGGTTTTAATGACATCATATGATTATTATTAGTTAATTCTATCATATTTTAAGGTTTTATAAGTGCTTTCATTAATTTCCTAACATAACATGTGTAAGGGTACCTGGATAAGGGTACATACATTAGGGTTCCAATGAAAGGGAAATGACTTAAGGTTGCCTACATTAGTGTTGAGTACATAAATGTAAGGATTTATAAAATCACCATAAATGTATAAAAAGACTCAATGCATTTTGAAATTGTGTGCTGGATATTTTATTTGAAGTATTCAAAAGTCCAGTGATATTTGGTGTTATATAAATAGCCACAACACTAAATATTTTCCAGATTTTTTGATGTGGCATGTAATGTAGATCAATTGAGGTTGAACATAACTATAATAGGAGTGCATAAAACCAAATAGTTTTTCTATGATTCTTTAAGGATCTCATTTTACAAAGATAAATATATCACATTGAAATCATTTTTTCTCGAAGAGGAAACCCATGAATCATTCTACTTCTGTGAATATGAATAGGAACATCCAAAACATTCATGAGAAAAAGGAGGTCTCATTGTCTCTTGAATTTAAACTTTCGCACTGAAGAATAGGCTGCCTGTGCAGGCTATATTGCAGCGCAAGGGGCTGCATCTTGCCCCGGTTTGCTTTGTATGTCTGGCAGCAGATGAGTCTCTCTCCCATGTTTTATTCTCATGCACACTTGCGCGCAAATTATGGTGCTATATGCAGCAGATTTTTCGGTGCTGTTTTCAGTTTCAGTCACTTGAGGAATTAATGCAGGACATTAACATGGCAAATTTTAGTGAGGAGGTTCATGCTCTTATTTTGGCTGCAATAGCGGCTGTTATTGATTTCATTTGGAAGTCCAGGAATGACCTGTTGTTCAACAATATTCAGCCACGGTTTCATGATGGTGTCTTAATGATGCATTGTGCCGTTTGTACGGCCTCCAACATTCAAACTGGTTGCATGAAAAATGATGTTTCTGACCTGGTTTTGTTGAGATCTCTTGGTATTAATGGCAGGGCAAAGAAACCATTAATGGTGAAATATATCCGATGGATCCCTCCCCTACCGCGGTGGATCAAAGTCAATGTCGATGGGGCCGCCTCAGGTGCTCCAGGGCCCTCTGGATGTGGTGGTGTTTTCCGCACGTATCGGGGGTTTGTAAAAGGATGATTTTTTCATTTCATTGGTAGTGGATATGCAATTGAAACTGAGATTTGGGCCATTATGAAAGCGATCAGGTATGCTGTCCACTTTGGTTGGAATTTGATATGGATAGAGTCAGACTCGTCTGTTGCTGTCCAAATCTTGAAAGAGCGCTCGAGGAATGTTCCCTGGAAGATCCTTCCAGTCTGGATTGATTGTCTCCGGCTTCTTGATTCACTCGTCATTGAAGTTTCGCATGTTTACCGTGAGGACAATCAAGTAGCTGATGCTCTTGAGAAAAGGGAAATTAATGAGGGCACCTCCTGTTGGTCTTGTGTGTCGCCTGATTTCTGTGACCATTTTGTTCAGGCAAATTGCCGTGGTGAGGTTTTTTCTCGGCTTTGTTGAGCGATTCCCTGATCTCCTGTTTGTACTCTTGCCACTCTATTTTATTTGTTTATCTCAGGAGCAGGTTCACCTATCTCCTAGCTTTCTTGTTACTATATAATATTAGGGATAATAAATGGATACATTCTATAGTTTATATACATGAAAATCTACAGAAATATATCACCTATTCATGCTGTATTTTAATAATTCAGTTGATAATTCTAGAAGATAAATACTTGAGGTTGTGGATGTTTATTCTATTATAAAATAATAAATAAAAAATGTTCTGTTTCACTTGAATACATTTATGTGAGATCTTAACCTCAACACCTAAAGGAATAATTTCCCATGAAATGTTGTACTAAGGAAACTAATCATATAAATATTTTTAGAATTATTGAAAATAACCAATATACATAAACAATGACTATTGAAATTACATGAAGGTGTATATGAGAAATTCATATCTAGATTTTTCATGGAAGAAGTTCAAGAGATAATACTATACTAGATCATTCATTCAATATGTTACAAGACTATATGATGTAGTGTAATGTCTTTTGCCTTAATGGTTAGTTCCAATGCCAGTTTTGGGAGTTCGTGGTTTTTTTAGGAGGATACAGATGGTTTCTTTGTTGTTGGAGTTACAAACATTTTATTGGATATTCATGTCCTGAATTGTTTACTGCACATGAATTGGTGATTCATGGATTCCAAATTCATATAATTCATAGATTTTTTTGGATAAGGAGCGCAATGTGAAAAAATATTCACCTCATGAAAGGTGATTTCATGACATGAAATTAATTCAATATGAGGTGACATGAATTTCAGTGGAGGTCGGAAAAATGGGAATTCACACCATTAATGTTTTACATGATGTGAATGTATCAGGTTCTAGGATATTTTTAAAACCCTTTTGGCTATTTTTATTTTATTTCACTACGCCTTATCTATCCCATTATGAAAAAACAATGGGTTCCCTAAGGTGATCATCTAGAACTCTTATTCATTACTTCAATCCTTAGGAACTATTTGATGCCTATTGGTGATCTGTAATAATTCCTCCTCTCTTTCCCAAGGGTTTTCTTTTGGAGATACATTATAGTGATGTAGGATTGGTTTGGGGTGTATATTGGTTGAGTTTTCGACAACCCTTTGTTGATGTGTTGTTTGATATGAAAGATCCTTGTGTGGTGGTAGTTTCTAGGGAGTTTCTTCATTTTCATGTTGTTCATAGTGAGATCAGAAAGCTTCTTCGAGGTAGGGGATCCTTATTCTCACCTATTAATGTGCTATGTGTGAGATACAAATTAATTGTCTTACCTACAGTGGAATAGTATTGTTTGACAGAATGACATAATTAATTTTCATATCTAACATTGATTGGTGTTGGGAGATAGTTAATTCATTACTATATTGATACATGTTTTTGATGTTATTATACGTTCATGTTTTGATTACTGAAAATATCAGCTATTTGGGGAATATTTTTTATCTTACATCATATTCTATAATGACCCTTGTTATGTTCTGTTATCATAACATAAATAAAATGATAATGAATATATATTTTTCTAATCATTGGGTTCCCTATGTCATCTAGTTTGTGAGAAAATACCCATCCTAAATAATCATTATATTTAAATATTCCATTAAATAACTATGGAATCCATTTTTTATTGTTGCTATGTGATTGTTATTTTTTCCACATATATGGTTTAGGATATTTTTTGATGATCTTAGTGGCTTTATGAGTTGTGTATTATGTGGGTTAGTAATAATGTGGTTGTTTTGCATGGATGCGATGTGGGATGGTGTATGATGGGGTGCGATGAGTTTGTGGTGCAGTGGTTTTGGCATAGTGGTAATGGTGTAGTGGTTGTGGCATAATAGCAGTGGATTTTTTGTTGTGGTGTAGTTGTTATTTGTGGTGTTAGGCGATAAGTTATACATAGGTTAAGTTGTGAGATTTCTTTGGAGACATGGAAATACAATGATGGTGGACGTATGGTGTTGTAGATCTCGTTGTGTGAGTTGGTCTAGATATCGTAAGGTGTATTTGATATAGGTTCATAGTAAGACATGGTATCAACATGGATGTTAAAAGAAACAAAATATACTGGTATAAAAATGTGTTTGGTTGGGAAAATGATGTGTGTTAATTACAAAACATAATTAAATGAATGAATGAGTATTGTAATGGGAAATTTAATAGATAATGAATAAATGTGAAAAATCAATCACTATAAGTGGGAAAAGTTATGAGTCTTTTGTTGGGGTTTCATGGTAATTCATATAGTGGTGGTAGTGGTTGTGATATTTGATGTGTCATATGTGGATATGATGTGTTGTACGCTAGTGTTGTTGATGTGAACCCATAGGTTGGGTATTTTTTCTATCTATATTGTATGTTTGTTTATGTAATTTTATACACTCCCCACCCATGTTGGATAATTGTACCAATGCTAATAGATGTTGAGTTCCAAGTGTTGTCCCCAACATCTTGGATTGTAGTAAAATGGATGGTTAGCTGTCCCCTCTCCCCAGTTATTACTTCATCTTTAGTGATATGTGTTAGTGATGGAGATAATGAAGTAGTGATATGAGGATCAATATTTCCTTAGTTAGGATTCAATTTATTATACTAGGTTTCTATGGGATAGACATCATGTGATATGATGTGATTTGTGTCCCATGTGTCTAGAGGAGGTATGTGGTGTGATGTGATGTGCTATGTGTGGAAGGGATGGGAGTATAGGATGTTCGACATTTGGGAATGAGAGTGGAAAATAAGTTGGTAAGAACCTACGAGATTTCTTTCATTATTATGATCTCCATGATATATTTTTATACTAGATGCATGATATGGTGAGAGAGACATGGTGAGGTTGGGTTAGGTTAAATGACATGTATAGGTGCTTATTGGTTCTATTATTTGTTAACTGGTGCATTGTCATGAACTTTTCACATGTGCACTTGAGGCCTTGGTTATTTACCTACTATGTATACCTTTTATGATCACCCTATGTAGATAGAAAATTATATGGTGTCCAAGAGGACTTTGGGGACCATGATAGACATTACTAGTTGGGTTGTTGCTGCTATTATGTCACTATCATAGACTCTTATTTTTTTGTATTAAATCTGGAGGGATTTTTCAATGTATCTATTTAAACTTAATAATGAATTAAGTTATGGTTTTTTATACATTTACATTATCTTATGGATTCTTTAGAATGTTTTTATCATATATTCTGATCTTATTAAATTTATAGAGGGTAATTCCTCCCATACTATGATATTTTTACACCCTCGATAGTAGTTTCCAAATAATGGACTATTGGTGGCGGGCCTCAAGGTCCATCATCCTTCTCTATCACTCTCTATGTTTCTCCTCACTATAGTTTCTATGGATATAGGTGTTGTTACTGAGTATTATCAAAGGTTGATGTATGAGATATAAGAAAAAATTTGGATTTAGGAACATTGAGGATTTTGTGGGTTGGTATAATCTTGGTGTGTGACATATGCCATGGAGACTAGCTAGGGCACATTTAGGGCCCTTGTGGTCAAGTTCAAAGACCCTACGATTTTTGAATGACCAAGTGATTATAACCTATTTTCAGGGTAGATACCTAGGAGATATAGATGCATCATGATGACTTGAATTCATGTGTGAATAGGGTGTTATGGAAAAATAAAATAAATAAATTTAATAATCATTGACAAAATTAATTCCTATCATTTTTAGGATGTTATCATTCATTATTAGGAATAGATCATGATTTTTATTCACATGTTTCTTATTTAGATTATTTTTAGAAGGCTGATTTGGTTGATCATCAGTGGGTTGAAATGATAGAGGAGAATGTAACATGGTAGTGAGCATTGCATGCCTTTCAGTGGAAGAGTTTGGAAATCTATGAGGGGAATGTATTAGATCTCGGGAAATATCACAAGTTACTGCATCTCAATAATGATTTTATTTTAATCTAAGACCAATTTGAGTTTTTGGTGTTGTTGGTAGTTTGTTTATTGCAAGGAACTATGCATTAGTGCTGGATATTGTTTCTTTGGGAGCACAACGTGGATGATGTCTTATGTCTGGAAATTTATATGTAGTTTTTGGAAACGTTTCTATCATCAATTATGAGGGAATATGAGAGGAAGATGTCTCTTTCCACTCATCAGGGGATTCAAAATGTGGAAGTGTTGTGAATATATTCAAGTACCTCCAGTAATTTTCCCTATTTGTTTTTTCTAGATGATGAGTCAAGATAATAACATCTTGATGAGGGTTTTCTCTAGTAATTATGTATGTGGTCTAAAATTAAACCATTTTCTAGGGGTTCAAAAAAGGATGATTTTATCATAGGGATTCTTTACATCGGATTTGAGCCTCTACAATGTGGCCATCGGGGTGTTTTCAGGAGCAAAGGTTTAGGCATTCGGCTATGGGTGTTCAGGCAATCAGGGTTCCTTCTAGTTGGGAAATGAAAATAAATGTTTCTTCCATGTATGTATGGTACAGGTGGTTTACAAAAATATTAGGGGTGTTTGTTTTAATTTCATGACTATAAAAGATATGGGAACCATAAAGATCGTTATAAAACCTCTCAATGAGGTCCATTTTAGATGCACTATCAGGTACCTTTTCAGTAGGAGCAGTTCCCTCCAAATTAGTTTTGGTGATAGGAACTAAATGTTTTTGTTAAGTAGTTTTGACCAATTTTAGTTAGCAAAGGGAAGCCTCATTATGCTACCCATCAATAGGGACCTCGGATAGATCACGACCATGGAGGTTGGATATAGAAAGGAATACAAGCTAAGCCTTGTCAAATACTTGCATTAAAGGCAGATACACCAGCATATATGGGAGTTGTTCTAGATATGGTTAGTTTATCATATACTCTTTTCTGTTATTTTTATGATTTATTATCCTCGAACTCCTTTTTTCCCCAAATTTGGTCTATATGTTGGTACTTGAGATGGTGAGTCCTTCAGTGCCCCTGGTGTTATCTATACTATTTGAAGGTTAAGATTCATTGTCTAATGTTTTCATATTTGCATACTTTTGATGGGGTAGCACTAGTTAATGGGGGAACCCATTTTTTGCAGATATAGTGATGGGATTATATCCTTGTTATGGATTTTCTATATTCCATGTTTGTATTCATCGATATCTATCAAATAAGATTTTCATTTTCTGATGTGGTGGTCTAGTGAATGGTGTTACATGGTGAGTGAGGTTATAGGTTGGGTGGTAGATATGTGATGCCATTTTTGTCACATTTGGCAGAGATATCGATAGAGGAATGGGTGGGGGTGTTCCCAAGGTTTTTTAGGAGTTCCTAGATGTTTTCTCAGAGGGGGTTAAGACATTACCTCCTGGAAGTAATGTTGATTAAAGGATAGAGTTATAGCCTGGTGTATTTCCAATTTAAATAGATCCATATTTAATGGAACCCATATAGATTCCTGAGTTGATGCTATAGGTGGATGTTTTGATGCCATGTGATTTGATCTGACCTAGTGTGTCATCGTGGGATCCTCCAATGTTGTTCTCTAGGAAAGTGGATAACTGTGTGAAGTTCTGCATAGACTACTGGAAGATGAATTTGGTGATGGTAAAGAATAGTTACGCTATTCAATAGATCAATGATCTATTTGACTAGTTGGTATGGGTAGTTTGTTAAGTAAGAATGATATGTGGGCTAGATATCAATAGTTGAGAGTGAAAGATGAGGATGTCACAAGGCTGTCTTTGATGTAAATTTGGGCACTTTGATTTCATAGTCTTGTTCTATTGTATTACAAATGAACTATTCATGTTCATTTGGATTATTAACTCTTTGTTTCATGAGATTCACGACCGATTCATTATTTTATTCATCGATGAGATATTTTTATATATATAATTAGAGAAGGAGAATACTAAGAATATCATAATTGTTTTGTATGTCCTTCAAAACCACCATTATTATGGGAAGTTATACATGTATGAGTTTTGGATGAGAGTGGTGTCTTTCCTTTGACACGTGGTGTCTTATAAGGGTGTTGTAATATAATTTTATAAGGTTGAGGTAGATTTTTCTTGGGGAACACCCAATAATGTGGTTGAAGTTCAATGTTTTGTTGGTTTTGAAATCTATTATTCGAGGTTTGTAACTGATTTATCTTGAGTTGCATCCCGTAAAAATAGTTTTAACCAGGAAGGACTAGGTTTTTTTTAGAAACATATATTCCTGGAAGAGTTCAATTACCAGAAAGGGAAGTTGGTTAGTGGTCAATTGATTATATTTCCTAAGGATAATGTGTTGGTTAATGATTTCACTGAATTTCCTTATCTGGGACTGGGTTGTGTGTTGATTGGGTAAAGAGTGGTGATCTCTAATGGGTCTAGGTAGTTAGAACCCCACAAGTTTAGCTATTACACCAATGAGATGTAGTTGGAAGAAGTGGTGTTCATGGTTAATTAATAGTGGAATTACCTCATGATAGATCACTTTGTAGCTTTCATTGACAATAAGATCGTGAGAAAAGTTTTCTCTTAGTGGAATTTTAATCTATGATAATAAATGTTCATAGAGATTCTCAAGGATTATTTTTTTGATATATATTACACCCCAATGAAAATAAATATAGTTGTTGATTCATTGAGTCGGAAGTCCCAATGAGACATGGATCAAGAGTTTGCAGTTGTCTGGAAGGAAATGGAGGAGCTTGTAGTGATGAATCTTGATGTTGGTGAGATAAGTGGTTTAGGTTTTCTCAATAATATGACCATGGATTCATAATTGATACAAAAGGGTGAGGTGTACCAATGGGGATACATAGTTGATGAGGTGATGTGCAATCATTTTTGTCCTGGAAATGACCCATATAGATTGTATGAGGATGATCAAAACTGTGTTTTGTTCTAGAGAGGGTGTTTATCCCAATATCTTTACATTAGGGAGTTATCTGTGAGTTTCAAATATCACCATTAGTGGTATATCTAGGTATGGTAAATATATTTTGTGAATTATTGAGAAAACATTGGTGGTACGAGATGAAATTGCCAGTGGTATATTCTGTGGCTAAATTTCTATTTTTTCAATCTGAAACAGAAAATAACAATGTTCGGGAGGTTTTTTGTAGTCCTTGGATGTACCAGATTGGTAATGGGAGAAAATATTGATGAATTTCAACACCAAGTTACCTCAATCCAATAGAGTTTGTGATGCAGTTTTGGTGATAGTAGTCTAACTAATGAATACAACTCACTTTTAGGTGATCTTTTAATTAAGTACATGGATGTTTTGGAGAGTAATTATATGATTGATGTGGTTAGGCTTCACAATTTACTATAGGCCATAATCTATGATAGGGATATTTAAGTTACATCATGATTATGGATGGGATGTTAACATGATCTTAGCTCCCATTTATGACTTATCACTACATTAAACTCTCAAATATATGGGAATACGGAGTAGACCATCCATACAATGGAGGATATGTTGTTGGAATTTGACTAGGTCGTTGGTGGATCTTTGGTAATAAACCTAAATTTGGTTCAATATTCAAAAAAAAATTTATATCATGCTTCTAATAGTATGAATAAATTTTATTTGGTGTATGAGTGGTTGTGTCATTCTCTATTATTCTAGATGGAGGTTGGGGAGTAAGTAGTACTTGGTATGAATGTAGTGTAGATAACAATTGGGAGGATCAGTTGGTTAATGAGTCAATTAGGGTGTTAAAAACTATTATAAGGCCAATGATTATCATTGGTGGAGTCCCCTATAGATTTAAGATGAACACCACGAGTTATTGAGAGTCTCCCCTTGATATGGGCATCAATGGTTTGTTAGGGGATTATGCTTTATCCAAAATTAGTTAAGATCTTTAAGGTGATGGGGTGAGTTAGGGAGGTGGAATATGTTTCGGAATCATTACTATGGATGGATAGGATCCACGGTTTCTTCTTTATGTTTTAGCTTCATCAGTATCTTCATAATTACTCCCTTGTCATTGAAAGAGTGGAGTTTGATATTGACATGTCATTCATCTTGCAGGAAGTAGAGAACAAGGATCGTAGAGAGAAGGTGTTGTTTTGGAGGACTATTTCCTTCATTCATGTGTTATGGAGGCATGTTGTCATGGAGGATGGTACATGGGATGGAGAGAACTAGATGAGTTCCTCGTACCCTCAGTTGTTATTAGTTTTCATTTTCTCTATTTTATTTATTATGTTATATTTGGATCTTTGTATGTTAGGAAATGTGATATTTCCCTTGATTCTTTATGTGCAATAAAACCCATGACATATCAAAATGGTAGTACCAAAATCCTAATCGAGACCAATTATAATAGAATTACATTAAACCCATGAGGGTGATTTATTGATTCCCCTAGTGGATAGTATATTCACATAGAAGATAGAATTCCCTAATTTATGATTTTAGTGTAGTGATACCTATTGGTTGTGGTAATATTTGGTTTGGGATATGTGATGGATGGTTTGGTTATTTATAAATATTATGAATATGACTTGTACTAGATGGTGAATCATTGTATCCAATGAGACATGGTGATGTGGTTGTGATGTGTGTTTTTTGGGAGTTTTGGTTGGCATATTTGGTTGGTGTAAACATTGAGGAGTAATGAGATTCTGCAGAGGTATCTCTCATGGTGGTTGTTTGGACCCCTTTCCTTATGGTCTTGGTTTTTGAATCTCAAGGGGTTCAATCATTTGATAGGTATGTAATGTAACAATATATACCTTTTTGGTCAGTTATATTTATGTTTTTTTGGTGTTATAGTGGAATTTGAGGAGGTTAAAGAAGGTTTCATGGGGGTTGCAGGTGAAATAGAGCTACTGAAGGATATCACATCGTGAATGGATTACATGACAAGAATTACTTATTTGAATCTTGTGGAGCCAATGAAGTCACATCTTGTGTTCGAATGAGGTGAGTATCATGAAGTAGAATCATGTTGTGAAAGTTAAATTCATGATTTCTAATTAATTCATGCTAGGGAAAAATAAATTTTGGTGGATGTTGGAAAAAATCGAATTCCCATAATGAATGTGCTACATGACTATTAGGCTTCTAAAAACAAAACACTATTTTGAGGCCACTCGATACATTGAAGATCATCTTGGGCATACCCACTTAGCGAAGGATGGGTTCACTTCCTAATCACTCCCTATATTTACAATGTTGAAGTGCCAAATTTTTTGAAAACAATTTATGTTTTTGTTACTTATATTGCGTTTTCCAGTGAAATTTTTACACTAAAACATGAACAAGAATTAAAACACATACACTTGTTTTTTTATTAATTTATAAATGAAATCCTTCCTTGAAATTAAATTAATAGACTTGGAATGAACAAATATCTTATACTTGACTTTGCTTATTTATATAGAAGGGTTATTAGGATTCATAAACATATAAATTTTATTCATAACTTTATAAGAATCCATTTCTTGAGATGGTTCTGATAAATGAAAATTTTATCCAATGCTTATACATATATTAATATTCACACATATATACGTATATATATTTTAATGGAATATGTTTTTTGAAAAAATAATCCATATAAGTCCATGTATGACATGTATATGACTTGATGACATTTTAATATTCTTAATTTCTATTTCATACATAAAATAATTCTTTTATATTCATAAAAATTTTATTTATGAATTTAAAATAATTTCTATATACAAATCCTCGAACTAATTTGAAACATGGAAATTTGTATAATCTAGACATTTATTAAATAGTGTACACACACACATATATATTTATATTTATTAATATATAACCCAATATAAATAATCAAAAACATAAAATTAGTTGTCAAGTGATCATGAACATACAATAATTCACAAACGCAAACACACACACGCACAGACACACACACACACAGATATATATATATATATATATATATATATATATACATATTCATGCAATACTTGTATATAGGTATGTTGGAATAATAAATATATTATATCCCTAAAATTAATTCTTATATGAAATTTAAATAAAATAATATGGGGTATTTATAATACATATATATACATTGAGAATGAACATAAGAATTATATATATACATATATCATTAACATAAACAAGAACGTGCAGGTGGGATTTGAAAAAAAATTATAGAATAGTTTCATAAATAAATTCTTCATGTGAGTACATCTTGAACATAAAATCTTAAAATAAAGTTATTTACCTTAATAAAAATAAATAATTTGATAAACAAATCCCTTAAAGAATTTAAAAAAGGAATCTAGAACCTAAATATTAGTCTAAAATAATTTTCACCAACAAAAAATTGGTCTGAACATTAAAATAAAACCATAATTCTGAACGGTATTAATTTAATAAAGCTCATACACAAACATGGATCTCAAAATAAAATCATATTTTTAAAATTTTTCAAAATAATCATTCCTCCTTATATTAATGATCTTCCATACTTGAATTATAGTGGAAAAAAGAAGCATAATTTTATCATAAGTAGTGAAATACATATAAAATATTTTTTAAAACTAAATTAATATATCAATGTAAATGTATCCAAAATATATTTGAAAATACTAAATCCCTTACTTGATTTTCTGGAACAATCATCAGGATTTATATTATTGTAGACACCCCTTTCCAGATCAAAAATTGATTTCCTAAAAATTCAATTTACACGCTAGTTCAAATGAATTTTATAGCAATGTTCTCCATAGGGGTAATCATGTAGTGAAATCTATTATAAAGGCCCAAGGGGAAATTTGACAATAATATAACACTGCGTATGAAAACCCTCACGATAATCAATTCTTCTAAACAAAGAAATCATCACATAATATCGATGGGGAATACTAAATAACTACATCCTGTGAAAATGAAAGAGCCATGTACGGGCCACCTCAGCTCAATCAATAAAGATGATATAGATAAATCTAAAATTAAAACACTAAAATGAAGTCATAAAAAATAGTCTGAATCTATAACAAAATTAAAACCCTACATATTTAGGTTGGAGAAGATTGGTAATCAAGATCATATCCTCAACTAGACAGATGTGAACCATTATATGTTGACAAAGAACAATGTGACCTAGATCTGGTTCGATTTCACCCCTTTGCTGGTGAACTCTAGGCCGCGGTCGAGACCAGATGATGTTAGAACCTCTCGAATCCCTCACCAGTGGTCCCTTTACTAACCACAAGCCGTCATCATAACTCATCTATAGTGAATATCTCTGCTCAAAATGACCTCCAATCCATGGACGAACCTCAAGCTCAAAGCCTCCTCAATCAAAATGCTATATTTCTTAGTCGTGTCATCCCCCATCAAGGACCACTACCCCCCAACCCTATTTCCCATTTCTCTTTATTAATGGAATATTATTATTTCTGTATATATATATATATATATATATTATATTGTTTTTCAATTATAAATAAAAACGTTTAAAAACTAATTATTTTATAAATATAATTTAATCACCCTATATAATTTAAAAGTAATATATATATATATATATCATATCGTTGGGAAATTATATTTTATAAAAACCACATAATTATATTTATTAAATTCTTTTTTAAAAGAATTAAAATTATCATAATTTATAAATAATTAAATTTTATAAACCAAATTATAATCTGATTTTATATAAAATCAACATCTATATAGTAATATATGATTAATTTTAACATTATATTAAAATAGTAGTATTATATAATAAAAAAATTATTTAAATTTATAATTTCAAAATAAAAAACATGAAAATAATTATTTCCTATAAAATATTCTCTCTTTAAATTAATTGAATTTACATAGTAAAAAAGTATTTATAAATTAGCAATTTCATTAAAAACATATTAATATATTCATAATTATGATTTTGTTTCACATATTTATATTGTTAAAATTTTATAAAAAAACTCATAATTTATTATATTTTATTGATTTAAAATTAATGATAATATTCTTATAAAAAATATAAAATAATAATAGGGTTGTCATAGTTTATTTATATATTCATTTATTAAAAAAATCCTTCTTTTATTGAAAATTGGGGTGTTACATTCTTCCCCCTTAAAAACAATTGTGCCCTAACTATTCATTCATGAGACTCTGGAAAATTCTAAATTTCCAACTTCAGAATTATGAAACACTAGGACCATTAAACTTCTATACTTGACACCATCTAATCTCTAATGTTTTCTAGACCATTGCTCGAATAAAAACTATAACTCTTCGAGCCTGATATACAAAACACATCACTTATAAATGTTGAGAATATTTTTTTATAAAAAGAAACTGAAACAATACACAACATTTAATTACATACAAGGAACATTTATCGGTCTAGATTATGGAGGATTAGAGAAACCAGAAAAATTAACCAAACTATATAGAACAAGATAAAATAAAATAAAAATATGTCATGTGTGATAACTTGTTAATCGAAGAGCATGCCACCAGAAACATTAATTAACTGGTAAAAATACCATTTTAAATACATGGGGGATCCAAAAAAGCTTAGTAATGTGTTTTCAAAACCATTGATAAATCCTTTTAAAATATTCTTTTGAAAATAAATTTTAAAAAATAAAACTAAAAATATTTTTTTGAATGCAAGATTTGAAATTACTTTTGGCATAAAAATACTATCACTTTAGAAAATACTTACGTTCAAAAATTGTTTTAAACATATTCTATTGTTTTTATAAATGAATTACACATGATTCTAAAAAACACTATTATGAGGCCACTCGAAACATAGAATGTTTTCTTGGGCCTACCCACATAGCCCAAGATGGGATAACTACCCAATCTCGCTCCATGTTTATATTGATTATGTGTCAGATTTTCGAAAACAATTTTATGTTTTCTTTATTTATATATACATTTCTCACTAGATTTTATATGTTAAAACATGAACAAACATTAAAACATGTACATATGTATTTTTATTCAAAATTAATAAATGAAAACCTTCTTGGAAATTAACTTTATATACCTGGAATAACCATATATCTTATACTTGAATTTTCATATTTATATAGAATTTTTATTTTCATTCATGCACTTATATATTGCATTCATAACATCATAGGAATCCATTTCTAAAGGTGGTTACGATAAAGGAAAATTTTATCCAATAATTAAAAATATATTAATATTCATATATATATGTAAATATATTTTAATATAAGAAGTGTCATAAAAATTTCATCAATATATGGCTAAGTATGGCATGTATTTGACATGATGAAATTTTAATATTCCTAACTTTTTTTCATACATTGAATAATTCATGGATAGTCATAAAATAATTATTTAAGAATAGAAAATAATAATTATATACATATGCTCGAAATCATCTCAAATGGAAATACATATAATCTCTACATTTAGTGTAACACCCCAATCTTCCATGGTACGTTTCCCTTTTTCTAATGAAATAGCTATAATTGTATACAACTTCGAGATTTTAATACACTCCGACCAATAAAACTAGCCGTTATGAATATTAATACACACTTTTAAAAAAATTATAAATTTATTTTTCAAAATTTGCATCATTTTTGAATTTGTAATATCAAACTTAGCTTAGGGTAATTGTTTTGTATTTTTCAAAAAACATTCAATATTTGTTGAATTGTGAAAAACACTGTGTTATTGGTTATAAATGACTTTTTATTTTTATAATTGTTTATTTTAATTAAATTTATTTTAGGTAAAAATTGATACATAATACCTATATAAGTTCAATGTAATTCTTTAGAGTCAATTTATAATAAGTTTAGATATATATAAAATATATTCAACTTTGTACCATCTTTTACCCACCTCCTAGGAGCAATTGAAATTTTTTCATAAAACATAGTTTTACCACTTCTATGAGTAGAATTTCAAAAATCTAAGCGACACAAATAATATCTGTAAGTAAAATGTTGTTCAATAAAATGAAAATAGTGTTTGGTGAATAGTACCTTTTTCCATTTATTAACCACGGTTAAAAGTAAATTGAATAATTAAGGGTAAAAATGATATCTTAATTACCCTAACAGATGTCCTAATTCTATTGGATAAGTATAATTTGGCCAGAAATCTTTAATAGTAAAATATGACCCCTTTTGGTCCACTTGGATTTTATTAGGACCTTTATTATTATTTTATTTCAAGAAGAGTTAAAATATTTAAATTCAATGTTTAATAACTAAAACATTTCTAATATAGGGTTATGCATAAAAAAATTAGACTATATATATTCATTAGAAAGATACAAATATTTCATACATAATGGTATTTTATTTATAATTTTTTGACATTAAATAATTTAATTTATTTATGACATAATTATGATGTAGTGATTACCTTATTAATAAATGATTATATTAATTGATATTATAAATATCCAAATAAATAAAATTTTACACTTTTGATTAATTCCACTAGTTTTATAGGTTAATATGACGAATTAGGGTTGATTAAATAATTTTTTTTCTAAGTAATCATGTAGGTATGCATTTCACAAAAACCAAATATTAAATAGTGTAAAAAATGACATAATTGAGTTTTAAAAAATACATATTATTAATTGATATAATATTCCTAAAAATCTATTGTTCTCCCTCAAGACATAGATAAGGTTATATATATTAATAATGAACCACGTGGGGTTATATTTTCTGTATATAGTATGTTTAGATACCATATAATATAGAAATACAAAGAGATATGATAAATGTCAAACTATTTAACTAAGAGTTAAATATAAAAGATAATGTTAATATGGTGACTTAATCCTTTATAAAACCAATTGGTTGAGAGGTTTTAGACCCATAAACACCTTATATATTAAAAATCATTTTGGATACATTATAAACCGAAAATTATTTTATTGTAAAATAATATTTCAATCTTTTCATCAAGTGACCATCACCTCTCTTATAAAAGGGAAATTCCCCATCACTCAAAATCACACCTCCAAATCCATTTGTATCTGCCTAACTATACCCAAATATCCTCACAACTTTCCTCCCTTCTTACTAGAGGAATTCATTTGGTCATAATGCCAACCTATGGAGCCCTTTTGATCAAATCAAAAGGAAGAACCCGAAGAAGAGGTAAATATTTCATCATCTCTTTCAAGATCATTTCTTCTTCTATATCCCCTTTATTTGTTGTATCCATACCAAAATAGTAAATCCAGTACCTTCTACATATTGTGATGTTATTATAAATATGGTACAACCATAATCATTATTCGATCCATCCTATAAATTACAATGTCTCCATTCTTTCGTACGTACGGCTTACCGTCTGCACGTCGTGGTGTAGTTTGTTATTAAAACACATCATTATTTTGATGGGTATAATAATGAGTATAAATAATGTAAATAAAAATATAACATGTTAATTACTCTTTATATATGATATACCATCAAATTACATGTGATTTTTCTATCAATATAATGATATTGTCGCTCGTGCGAATGTACGGATTACAGTCTCCACGAATGCGATGTGATTCATTCCCCATCATAACCATTCCTGAATAATTTAAATTTGATGAGTAAAAATAATGTTTATGAACATAATATCATTATGTGTAGTAATAAAATACATCATATCCATAATAAACATAGATTATGTAACCAAGAATATAAAGTCAAACGAATCAGTTAACACCCAAAATGATGATACTACTAAAATATTATTAACAAAGAAATATTAGAGGATCATTTATGATATAATATTTATTTATATAGTTCTTATATAATTTAATAACTATGATTTAAATATTATACAAGAGGTTAGGGTACCCTTGACCAATGAAAAGTACAAGGTAAGGATTAATTTCACAATCTCTTTATTATCCGAGGATGTTTTTATATAAGTATCTACCAGGACCTCTTTATCATCCACATACATGTTTTCCTAAAAATGTACTTCAATTTTTTTTACTCTTTACTAACCTATGGGTTAAATTATTTTATTCCATTATTTTACATTATATGTTTTGAAATTAATCTTTACGATGTTTTCCAAACAAGGTACTTTATGACCTTTTCGACAAAATTTAGGTAAGAATGATTTTTTATCTTATACGCTGGGTGTGAATATTTTCTACCATTATAACATCATTAAAGCTTACCCTACAAGATTATAAGAATATTTTCCAAATAAATGTTTTCTTTTATAATTATGTGACTCTTAAATTGTTTTAAAATAGAAAGAGGTATTTCTTTCTAATAGTTTTCATTTCATCTTTTTCAACATCCTTTGATGGATTTTAAACTTGTTTGAAGTTGATTTATTATGATACAAATCTTCCATATTGTATTTATGGTTTTGTGATATGTTTGACTGTGGATGTGTTATTTTTATAATATTCAAGGTTTATGTTTAAATTATGGAAAATTTGTATGCTTGTTTTAGTACGAATGTTTATGTTATGTTTCAACCATTTCATATGAGGAAAGTATTGGACATAGTATGTGACGGGTGGGGCCTGCTATAGCTCCTTGGTGCATCGGTAGGTATCATGAGACAATTGGACGTGTAATTGGATGAGGCCTTTCCCAATTTTATATATGGTTTTGGCTGAGGCAGATATCATTTTTAGATGTCTTGGCCAAGGCCTTGACAAAAGTTTTTAGAATGTCCGACATTATACATCAACTTATTATAAAAATAATAATGTTTGTTCATGTGGTCATCCAACTTGTAGAATACACATGACTATGTTTTATTATTGAATTACTTACTCAGCTCATATTCCGACCATAAAGTGATCATGTATATTATTTGTAACGGCATGTGTTTTTAATTATTCACCATGCTTAATGTTTATGTTATCCTCCGCTATATTTCATAACATTATTGGGAATTTTAGCTCACCCCTTTTTTATGTTTAAATTTCCAAGGATCTGAAGATGTTATTTATGAGTGACTTACATGCATAATCTAGGAGACATGAATGTTTCTAATGGGACAATCTAGCATTTTATTTCTTTTCAAGTTGTAATGTTGAACTTATGTATGTATCTTATTTCCAATAATACTAAAATGATCAATCATTCAGGACATGATCCCTTCTATCATTAAAAAGTTATGTAATAAATATTCGACTCTGGGTAACTATGGTCGGGGCATTATAGTAGGTATTAGAGGAAATATCTTACAACCATGGAAATAAGATTTAGAAAAACTCTGATAAGAGCACATTACCCTAAGACAAAATGTGATTATTAATATAGAAGAACTTCCTAAAATTTTGGTATTGTAGAGATTATTTAAGTATTCCAAGAAATACATCTCTATCTGGATACGAGAAGGTAGAGGTGGCTCTAGCCCATATGTAACTAGGGTTAAAACCTGAAGACACCGCTTTGAGCTAGACATGAATGGAAACTAATGAACGATAATGGGTCTTGCTACACTCTTGGTTACGACACTCCTGGGGATATTCTTAGGATAATTATAATTTTCTTTGAAAACCATAAGGAAGGATTTATGATTATATACCTTGTCAATGAAAACATTTTTATGATTATGGATTATATCTATAAACTGTTCAATTTATGTTAAGTGTTTTACAAGTTCAGAATTATGTATTGTGGTTCATAAACTAATATATTATATGCCATTTTTTAGAAATGGAGCCTAGTGGAAGGAATGCAAGTCGTATCAACACAACTAATCAATGTAGGGATTCTCCATCTTTTGAAGATAATTATAGTGGAGCTCATGATGAAATTAGTGCTCATCGGCTTATCAACATACTGGGAAAAGTCACATAGTTTATGAATAATAACCTTACCCATATGGAGAACCATGATCCACAACCCAGTGGATCAATGTTAGACCACTTCATGAGGACACAAAAAACAACATTAAATGTGAGTACAAATGTGTTAATAGCTGAATAATGGATAAGTTCCTTAGAGAAAATATGTCATGCATTGAGGAGTAGCGAAAGGGAAAAAGTTGTCATGGCAGTTTATCGCCTCATGAGATATGCAGATCAATGGTGGCCATTGATTCAAAACACAAAGGAAGATAAAGAAGTATCAAAAATGGAATGGAGTAAGTTTAAAGAGATTTTCATAGAAAAATACTTTCCTCATGACCATCATGTGGATATGGGAAGACAATTTCTGAGTCTAAGGAAAAATGAGGATGAGAATGTCGCAAAGTATGAGGCTAACTTTACAAGGTTATCAAGGCATAATGCAGATTATATATGTAACCCATGAAGTAAGATTCTTCATTTCTTTTATGGGTTAAAACCATTTCTATATTGAGTACTAGTCCCACAATCCTTCTCATCATATGAATATATTATCTCATGTGTTATGAAGAGAATAGAAAATTCACTAATTCTTATGACTTTGAAGAAAATAAAGAGAATTAGAGATCTGTTGAACACTCTTTGAAAAGAAATAAGGAAACAAGGAAGAAGGGAAGAGTTGAAATTCCACCATGTGATAATTGTGGATGGAAGCACCCTGGTGCCTGTCTAAAAGGAAAAGGAGTATGCTACAAATATGGATATAAAGACCATCATTCTAGTGATTGTAAGGAGGATAAAGAAGCTTCCAATGTTCAATTCTACAATTGTAGAGATATGGGACATTATTCAAATGAATGTCATAATCGTCATGGAAACATATATCAAAAAAGGCCAAGGGATCAAGGTCAAGCTTTTGTGATCAATACTGCTGAGGTTGAAGATCCGAGAGATGTGGTGGCAATTAATTTAATGGTTTTCTAATGATTGGAAAATGCTTTATTTGATTTTTTATCATCGCATTGTTTCATATCTTCCCAGTTTGCTAAGAAAATCATATATTTCCAATTTCATTTGACAATGGAGTTGTCAGTCAAAACTCCTATGGAAAGTATTATTGCACCAGAGTTTTGTGAATCAGTCCCCACTAAGTAATCTAAATGATATTTATCTGCTGATCTAATCATCATACCCATGATTGAATTTGATATAATCCTTAGTATGGATTGGATTTTGGACCATGACGTATAAATTTATAGTAAGAAGAAGGAGGCTACAATTCTCTATGACGATAAGGAGTACCTTTTCTTTAGATCAGGAATATAACCATCTAATTCTTATCTAGATCGACCCTCAGTAGCTCTACTAAATTCATTTATTGGGGAGGATGAAAATTAAATAATTATGGGTGAGTAAAATAATTTTTGAATAGGGGACATACCTATTGTGAAATAATATTTTGATGTGTTTCTAGAGGATTTACCTGGACATCCTCCAGAACAAGAAATTCAGTTTTCCATTGATTTAATTCTTGGTTCAAGGGCCATATTGACGACCCCTTATAGAATGGCCACTATGGAATTAGTGTAACTAAAGAAACAACTAGAGGAATTGAGTAATAAGGGATTTATTCACCTTAGTGTTTCATCACAGGGAGGCCCTATCATTTTTATTAAGAAGAAAGATGGATCTATGAGGTTGTACATTGACTACAAGAAGATCAATGCTATAAAAATAATGAACAAGTATCCCCTACCTCACATTGATGTTTTATTAGTCCAACATTATGGAACAAAAAAACTATCAAAGATTGGCCTTTGATCTGGATATTATCAGTTGTGTGTGAATAGGGAAGACATTCTGAAAATATCATTTCGAACTAGGTACAAGCATTTCGAGTTTACAGTAATTCCTTTTGGATTGACTAATCCACCCTCTATCATCATGGATCTAATAAATAGAGTTTTCAAGGAATATCTTGATGAATATTTACTGGTATTTATTGATGATATCATTGTATACTCCAAAATCTAAAAGGATCATGAAAATAACTTGCACATTATTTGAAAGACTCATTGAAGAAATGAATTATATGGGAATTTTAGAAAGTGTGAATTCTGGATTTAGGAGATTTCTTTTCTTGGCCATATTATCTCTAAGTATGGAATCTCTGTTTATCCTTCAAAGACCAAGGTAATCCAAGAATGGCCAGCACCGATGAGTATAACTGAGGTACGTAGTTTTATTGGTTCAGCTGGTTATTATCAACACTTTGTGCAGAATTTTTCACGGTTGGAAAACCCATTAACCAATTGTTAGGTCCACAAGGTTTAATACCCTAAGAGGGGGGTGAATCAGGGTATTGCTAATTTAAAAGTAACGCTCGTTCTGATCTAGTTTCACGGTTAAGCAAAACACTATTCTCTCTCTTTCCTGTTGCACAAACTAAAAAAAAATTAAAGCATGCATAGGACACATTAATTTTACTTGGTTCACCGCAAAGGGCTATGTCCAAGGAGCATACGCCGACAAGTTGCCGGTCGTACCAATTTCACTAAACTTCACTAGCTTAGGATTACAATGTTCGGGCTAGATCACTTCTCTGCCCAGGCTCACTGCCTTTACAATGTTTAGGGTCAGATCACTGCTTTCCCAAGGGTCACTCCCTGTTTCTCTTTCTCTAGCACACTGCCGATGGAGAGGATCACCTTCTTCCTCTTCCTAAGCTCACTGCTCTAGAAGGGAATCCACTCAAAATTTATAGACCTGTAGGTCTCTTCATTTGCATGAATTCACGCATCCTTAACTGATGATGGATGCTCTGTTAATGTCCAAATTTAATCCACTGATTAATACCTCTTTGCCTTTGAACACTAGGCAATTCCTTTTGAAAACACATTCACAAAGCACCCTACTTCACGAAGCTCCCAATTTTGCGAAGCTCAAACAAGTCTTCGCGAAACTCCTTCCTTTTCGCGAAGCACTTTCGTGAAGCTCAAGCTGTCACAAAGCAACGTCCCTCGTGAAGCTTACTAAGATAACGCGGAGCTCGTAGATTTCGCAGAGCTACAATAACCGCCGCGAAACTCCTCTTCGTGAAGCACACTGGCTTCGCGAACAACCTTCGCAAAACAAGAGCAAATTCTCTTCTCTGAAAATTCTCTCTACTTCTCTCGAGGGGGTCGGAATCTATTTATAGGCGATTACACCGACCCTCGTCCCTTCCGCATGAAGTCAATTCCACATCATCGCCAATCGCAAAGCTCCAAAGTTTCTGCCGGAATTCTATCCAAATCGCGAAGCACCACGACAATTTTCCATTCACGGAGCTCATCGTAATCGCAAAGGATCACTGTCAACATTCCTTCGCTCATTCACCGCGAAGCTACCTCGCAAATCCCTTCACCATCACAATGCGATTCAACTCTTTTGTTCGTGAAGCTTTGACATAATCGCGAAGCATCACCGCGTCCATTTTTCTGGCCTTCGCGAAATCCAATCCATACATCCCATCTTCGCGAAACTCATGCCTTTTCCATATAAAAATATGATCTTCATAGAAATCTACTTTTCGATAAGCTCACCAAATTCCAAATTTTGGACCCCAATAATTTGGCAAACACTGGGAAACGGTGTCACCTTGTACTGCTCTTTTGTACCGCCTCCAGATCGTCCTTTCCTTTGTCATCGTTCTTTGTCAACAAGGATTGTAACCAACTTCTTGGGAACTCGACAAATATCCATGAAAACCTGATTTGTCAACAAACACAATCAACCCAAACATACTGCAATGTTTCCTTGAGGGATTTTTTCCCAAAAATCTCCCCCTTTGGGTTTGTTGACAACTCTTCATAACTCTGCTCAGAAAGATTTTATGCACTTGGATACCTCATTGAGTCTTCTTCCAACCGCTACCACCACTCGCCTATTTCGATTCTGATAGCGTTCAAGTATTCACTTAACATGTACTCTAAGCCCACATGAGCAATGCTCCACGTGAGAAACAAGATTAGTATGAAAAGTTCATCAATGAATCACTTCATGTCAGACCCCAATTGTCGATTTCAACCTGATACCAATTCTTAAATTGATACCATTTGTTGAACCACACTGATCCCAATTGATGATAGCTGGAATCCTTCTCTCACTATTCCAACACCATTGTTCCGCTTTTATCACGATCCCCAGCTGTCGTGATTTCTATGCTTTGATCGATCACTTCTAGCATCGTCAGATTTAGTACTCTCCCCCTATCTAGTTGCTCCACCTGTCAGCTTCTCCCCATATCATTGATGATTTTTCAAATCTCCACACTGTATCCCCCTTTAACAATCACTATTATCTCCCCCTTTGTCAACGAACCCAAAGGACACTCCTTTGTAATCTGTAACATAGTAGAGAACACATATCAGCACAACAGGGAAAAAAACATCATACCTCAGCGAGAGGGGGGGTCCCACATCCACACTATTTCATGTGTGGGGAATCGACTGAACTCCTAGATCCAGTCGATGCCTCTAAAAAGCTTCCTTGGGTAAGGCCTTTGTTAGAATGTCTGCAACCTATAGCTCTGTAGGCACATACTCCAACTTCCCGATTCCCTGCTCAACCTTCTCCATGATAAAATGATACTTAATCTTAATGTGCTTTGTCCTTGAATGAAGGACGAGATTTTTGCTAAGATTTATAGCACTTGAGTTGTCGCACTGGAATCCGATCGGAGACTTCACTTCAACTCCCATATCTTCAAGATGCTGCTTCATCCACAATAATTGTGTGCATGCTTGATTGGCCGCAATAAACTCAGCTTCTGCAATGCTCAATGAAATGCAATCTTGCATCTTTCTTAGCCATGAAATACACAATACACCAAGATAGAATGCACCACCTGACGTTGATTTTCTATCATCTGCTGAACTGGCCCATTCTGCATCAGTATATCCCAATAACTCTGTCTGAGATTTATCAGTATATGTCAAGCCGAAATCCACTGTGCCCTAGATATACTGAAGTATTATCTTCACTGCAAGAATGTGGCTTTCCTTGGGATTACTCTGATATCTCACTGCTTGGCATGTGGTGAAAACAATATCAGAACTTTTTGCAGTTAAGTAAAACAAAATTCCAATAATTTTCATGTATTCTGTGATATTAACTACCTTCCCGTCTTCATCTTTCAATAATTTCATCCGGGTGGCAACCAGAGTCTTCATATCCTTGGAATTATCCATTCCAAACCTTCTTAAAACCTCCTTGGGATATTTGGATGGAGAAATAAAAGTTCCATTCCTTCCTTGTGTCACCTGTAGACCAAGGAAAAATGTTAGCTCTCCAATCATTGACATTTCAAACTCATTTTTCATGAATTCGGAAAACTGTCTGCACTGAGCTTCATCTAATCCGCCAAATATTATGTCATCGACATACATTAGCACCATCATCCTTTGATTACTGTCATTGCTGAAATAGAGGTTGTAATCAACTCCTCCACGCTAGAAACCAAGCTTCTTGAAGTCCTGATCAAGCCTTGAGTACCATGCCCTTGGTGCTTGTTTCATCTCATACAATGCCTTTTTCAGCCTGCAAACATTGTTCGCATCCTCATGAATGAGAAAACCATTTGGATGCTCAATATACACCTCCTCTTCCACACCACCATTCAAGAATGAAGATTTGACATCCATCTGGAACACTTTGAACTTTGTTTGCACTACTATGGCCATAAATAATCTGATTGTCTCCAGTCTTGCAACTGGTGCAAATGTCTCATCAACATCTATTCCCTCTATCTGGGAGTATCCCTTGCACACTAGTCGTGCTATGTTCCGAATCACTGTTCCATATTCATTCATCTTGTTGCGATAAACCCATTTAGTCCCAATTACATTTTTGTCTGCTGGCCTAGAAACAATCTCCCATGTCGGGTTCTTCTCAATCTGATCAACCTCTTCTTTCATAGCCTGAACCCAGTTTTCATCTTTAGCTGCGTCGGAAAAACATTTCGGCTACACTTTAGACAAAAATGATGTTTGCTCTAATGATTTCATTCTTCGAGTCTGAACTGGAGCTGTTTGATCACCAATGATATTCTGCCTATCAATTTCAGCTTGACTCTTTGGCTTCCTGGCAGACACAGACTTGACACTTTCTTCTTCTTCATCAATATCTTCTTCTAAGTCATCTTCTACCACTTCTGCTCCCCCTGGGTTGCTTACCTCATCATCACTATCATCCAGGAACTGTTCACGGGATTGTTGAGTATTCTGTTCATTTTCATCTATTGTGACATCATTGCTCTCAATGATTTTTCCCAGCCTTTTTTTGAAACATTTATATTCTTTTCTTTTCCCTGAGTATCCAAGGAATATCACCTCATCTCCTCATGCCTCAAACTTCCTGTGATTTTCATTGTTGAGAATGAAACACTTATTTCCAAAGATTCAAAAGTATTTCAGCATTGGCTTCTTTCCGTACCACAGTTCATACGGAGTCTCCCCTTGCTTCGGACACAACAGAGATCTGTTCGAAACATAGACCGATGTCAAAACTGCTTCCTTCCAAAATTTCTCTGGCAGGTCTTTTTCAATAAGCATCGTTCTAGCCATGTTGTTGATGATCCGATTTTCCCTTTGAACCACTCCATTCTGTTGGGGAGTTCTTACTGATGAAACTTGATGCCTTATCCCATGTTTCTCAAGATACTCTTCCACTTGACTGTTTTTGAATTCTGTACCGTTATCTGTACGGAACATCAAAATTTTCTGCCCAAGCATCCTTTCTGATTCCCTCCTATATTGTTTTATGCAACTAAAAACCTCTGTCTTATGGGCAATGAAAAATACCCAGGCCATTCTACTGTAATCATCAATGAAAAGAACATAGTACCTTTTCCCATTTATAGCTCATGGTGAGATAGGTCCACATACATCATCATGAACCAGTTTGAGCACTCTAGTTGATTTCTGTTCCTTTGTCTTGTATGTATTTTTGATGATCTTCCCTTGTTGGCAAGCATCACACGTATGAGTGCGATCACGTGATAGTTTGGGATGGTCTCTAGCAGCATCACACTTTACGAGATCCTCCATTGATGGTTGGGATAGATGACCAAGTCGCTTATGGCACAACTGGTTTTCTTCCTCTCTGGATAAAAGACATGTATCTTCTTCCCCAACTACAAGGTAGAGATTTCCCTTTGACCTTTTTCCCTGTAGAACAGCTGCTCCTTCTTTTCCATTCACAACACACATCTTCTTGGTAAATTGGATAGAGTTCCCAGAGTCACATAGTTGACTGACACTGAGTAAGTTATGACTGAGACCCTCTACTACCAAGACATCAGCACGTCTCATCTATTTGCCCCCCAAACATGGCTTTCCCTGAGCCAACAATCTTCAGGCCTTCATCATTTCCAAATTTGACAACTCCTTCTTTGTCATATTTGATGCCTGTAACAAGATCCTTATTACCCGTCATGTGGGATGTGCAACCACTATCAAGGATCCAAACACCAGATCGATCTGATGCTTTAAGGGAAATCTCCGCCACCACGGCCTTCTGATTTTTCTTATTCTTGGTCCATACATTTTCTTTCACACTTGGCATGGATTGAGACTTCTGTTCTTTCTCAGAGTATGATGGACCAACCTCATCTTGCAAAGCCGCAAATCTATTCTGCATTTTTAACTCACCTGCCGGTTTATTGACCTACTGCTTGCAAATGTTTTGATTCTGATTTGGAACATTTCTCTGAATGGTCAATGTACAGTACCTAGCCATATGCCCAAATCCTCCGCACCAAAAACAGTTTCCTTCGAAATATGTTCTGGAAAACCGTTCTCTGTTTGGATGCCATCTCTGTTCTTATTCCCTTCGATATCTTTTGGATATGGAACATAAATACTGTGAATGTCTCATCTTTACAAAACAATAACACCTGATACAAGGTGAATTCCTTCATGTTACTTCAACACTACGAGTTTCCCATTGGGATATCTGAATATACTGATTCTACTTTGTGCCCAAATCCACCTTCAATCTCGGGACGGGTTCTTGTGGTCTGACTTCAACTACCACATTTTGTTGTTTCTGATAAAGCCATGAATAAGCCTTAACATCTGAGATCAATTGCTACTTCTTTCCTACTGAAATACTAGGCTCTTCTTTCTTCTTTTCAGTCTTCGTGACGACCTGATTTCCTAAGAATGTGTTGGGATTCAAAGGTTTTTCCTGGTCTTTAACTTTTCTCCATAGAACGACAAAATCCTCTTCATGCTCTTAGATACTCTTGACGTGATCTTTCACTTTTCTATCCAAGCAATCGATCTCCCTTTTCAGTTCTTCAATCCTGAGCATATTCTCATCAACCTTTTCTGTGCGCTCTGTCCTGGAAGACATAAGTTCTTCAATTTATTTCACTAGCTCAGACTTCTCTTCTTCTTGTTGTTGCATGTAGAGTTTGGCATCATGTACAACCTTCTTGGATTTCTTTGTTTTTGCTCTCCAAACATCTATCTATTCAAGAGCTGCATCTAATTCAGCTTCCATGTCAACTCTCCCTTCAATTTCTTCTTCTTCCTCAGCATCAGCTTCTTCCTTTTTCTGAGAACTACCAACAATCTCCACCAATGCATTTACCCCACGATCTCTGCAATTTTCTATTTCCTCAACCTCTTCATCCTCAGACTCATCTGGACATTCAATTTCTTGTGAAATAAGACTCTTTTTCTTGACGAAATTTCTCTTAAATTCCTTCTTCCCTTTCACAAATGCTGAGGTCTTCCTCTTGGGAATTTCAACTTCATCATCATCATCATCATTATATTGAAATTTCTTGGGGCATCTTGCCGCAAGATGACCAACCTTTCCACATCGAAAGCATGTTAGTGGAAGTTTACCTTTAAACTTTCCTCTTCCTCTTTGCAGATTTGAAGAATGGAATAACATCACCTCATATGTCTCTTCTTCTTCATTAGAATCTTAAATGGTGAGTTTCTTCATGGCCTTTAATTCCACCTCTTTGGATTTCCCCTTTTCCACAGTCTCGTTATCATCGTTTCTCATTTCATATGCAACAAGAGTGCGGTGAAGGTTATCCAATGTCAGTTCTTTTGAATCTTTATCTTCCAAAACAGAAACTTTCGGATTGAACTGAGGTGGAAGTTTTCTCAATATGCTCTTCAAAATTTTTATATCTTCGATAATTTCTCCAAGACCCCGCATGTCTTCTACCACAACATTTACCCTGTCAAATAATGCATCAACAGACTCATTCGGGCTTATTCTCAGATCTTCATACTTGTTCCACAACACTTGCAGCGTTGCCTCTCTGACTTTTGTATCCCCTTCATAAATATTCAAAATCTTTTCCCACATGGAATGTGATGTTTTACATGACATCACCTTTGTATATATGGGATTGGAAAGGGCTCGCCCTAAGGCATTGATTGCTTTGGAATCAACATCCAACTCTTTATGATCAGCTTCTAATAATGCACCACTAGTAATATAAGATGTGATACCATGCATAGCTGCTGAAAACACATACATTCCCAAAGATCGGAAATAGTGTTGCATTCGATTCTTCCATATCTAAAAATTACATACGTCGAAGATCGGAATCCCTCTATGATTAGTGACCTCTATTTGAGAGACGAACAACTGTCAACCTTTCCCTATGATACCATTTGTTAGGTCCACAAGGCTGAATACCCTGAGAGGGGGGTGAATCAGGGTATGACTAATTTAAAATTAATGCCCGTTCTGATCTTGTTTCGCTGTTAAGAAAAATGCTATTCTCTCTCTATCCTGTTGCACAATGTAAATAGAAGGTAAAGCATGCACATGACACAACAATTTTACTTAGTTCACCGCAAAGGGCTACGTCCAAGGAGCATACACCGACAAGTTACTGGTCATACCAATTTCAATAAACATCACTAGCTGTGGATTACAATGTTCGGGCTAGATCACTTCTATGCCCAAGCTCACTGCCTTTACAATGTTTAGGGTCAGCTCACTGCTTTCCCAAGGGTCACTCCCTGTTTCTCTGTCTCTGGCTCACTGCCGATGGAGAGGATCACCTTCTTCCCCTTCCTAAGATCACTGCTCTAGAAGGAAATCCACTCACGGTTTATAGACCTGTAGTTATCTTCATTTCCATGAATGCACGCATCCTTAACTGATGATGGATGCTCTGTTAATGTCCAAATTTCATCCACTGATGAATACCTCTTTGCCTCTGAACACTGGGCAATTCCTTTTGGAAACACCTTCACAAAGCACCCAACTTCGCGAAGCTCCCAATTTCACGAAGCTCAAACAAGCCTTCGCGAAGCTCCTGCCTTTTTGCGAAGCACTTTCGCGAAGCCCTTTCGCGAAGCTCAAGCCGTCACAAAGCAACATCCCTCGCGAAGCTTACTAAGCCAAAGCGGAACTCGCAGGTTTCGCGGAGCTACAATAGCCGCCTTGAAGCTCCCCTTTCGCAAAGCACACTGGCTTCGTTAACCACATTCACAAAACAAGAGCAAATGATCTTCTCTAAAAATTCTCTCTACTTCTCTCGAGGGGGTCGGCCTCTATTTATAGGCGATTCCACCGACCCTCGGCCCTTTCGCACGAAGTCAACGCCACATCATCGCCAATCGTGAAGCTCCAAAGCTTCCTCCGGAATTCTGTCCAAATCGCGAAGCACCACGGAAATTTTCCGTTCGCGGAGCTCGTCGTAATCATGAAGGATCACCATCAACATTCCTTCGCGCCTTCGCTGCGAAGCTCCTTTGCAAAGCCCTTCACCGCCGCGATGCGCTTCAACTCTGTCGTTCGTGAAGCTTTGACGTAATCGCGAAGCATCGCCGCCTCCATTTTTCTGGCCTTTGCAAATTCCAATCCATACATCCCATCTTCACAAAACTCATTCCTTTGCCATATAAAAATATGATCTTCATGGAAATCCACTTTTTGCGATGCTCACCAAATTCCAAATTTTGGACCCCAAAAATTTGGCAAACACTGGGAAACGACGCCACCTTGTACTTCTCTTTTGTACCACCTCTAGATCGTCCTCTCCATTGTCATCGTTCTTTGTCAACAAGGATTGTCAACAACTTCCTGGGAACTCGACAAATATCCATGAAAACCTTCTTTGTAAAAAACACAATCAACCCAAAAATACTGCAATGTTACCTTGAGGGATTTTTTCCCAACACCAATAACACGCGTAGAGGGATTAAATTTGTTTGGAAAAAATAGTTTGAATAATGGTTTGAAGAACTGAAGAGAATATTAGATAATGCTCTTATCTTGACTCTACCATCAGGGAATGATGGGTTTGTTATTTATAGTGATGCTTCAATGAAAGGACATGGTTGTGTCCTTATGAAGAATGATAGAATTATTTCCTATGCATCACGACGGGTAAAATTTCATTATAAAAACTATCCTACTAATTATCATGAGTTACCTACTGTAATCCTAGCTCAGAAAATTTGGAGACATTATCTCTATGGTTAAAATCTGTTATTTTACTGATCAAAGGAGTTTGAAGTATATTTTCTCATAGATGGAACTCAACATGAGGCAAAGATAATGGCTTGAACTACTCAAGGATTATGATTTCACTATACACTACCACCCAGGGAAGGCAAATAAGGTGGAAGATGATTTGAGTTGAAAGGACCATGGAGTTTTGAACAAGATGAGAGTTGAAAGGGATCCTATCTTCATGGATCTAGTAAAGATGGATATGCAAATAACCATGGAAGATGAAACATCAATACTTATTCAAATGGTAGTCATTCCATCTTTACTAGAAAGGATAAAGAGTTCTTAGACTTATGATGAGGAGTTTCAAAAGATGATTATAGTTGTAAATGATTGGAGGCTGAGTGAATTTATATATGAAGATGGAATTTTGAAATTTGGGAAGAGGAATTGTGTTCCTGATATACCTGATCTAAAAAGGGAATTGTTGGATGATTCTCATAGCTCCAAAATATCTATACCCCCGAGGAGCACCAAGATGTATAGAGATTTGAAGGAACATTTTTGGTGGGACAACATGAAAAGAGAGATTACTGATTTTGTCATCAAGTGAATGTTGGAAGGAAACATCCTAGAGGAGTCATGTAACCTCTTTCCATACCTTAGTGGAAAGAAGATAATATTTCACTGGAATGTTTCATGGGGCTACCAGAGACTCCTAGAATGAATGAGGCATTGTGGGTCATTGTTGGTAGTCTTACCAATTCAGCACATTTTCTTGCTATAAGAGAAGATTTACTACTTGAACATTTAGAAAGACTGTATATTAATGTAGTTTTAAGACTTTTTGGAGTACCACTATCAATTGTTTCTGATAGTGATCCTTGTTTTACATAAAGATTCAGGAAAAGTATTTAGAAAGCCCTTGATACTAAACTTTTTTTTAGCACTGCCTTCCACCCTCAAACCGATGGAAAATCATAACATACAATTCAAACCATAGAAGACATGTTGAGATCTTGCTCACTTTATTTCTAGGGTTTGTGGGATCAATATTTACCTATTGTATAATTTCACTATAACAATAGATCCATTAATGTATTTAGATGGCACCATACGAAGCGTTATATAGTAAGAGATGTCGCACACCAACTTGGTGGGATGATGTTGGTGAAATAAAATGTGTAGTCCAAAAACATGTTGAGGAAATAATAGAAAATGTGAAGGTTATCTAAACACGCATTAAATAATATCAATGTAGGCCAAAGAGCTATGCCGATAACCGAAATAAGGATTTGGAATTTTAGTTAGGAGATCATGTTTTCATGAAGGTGTCTCTATGGACGGGAGTTATACGATTCGGTGCGAATGGTAAATTAAGTCCCAGGTACATCGGACCATTCAGAATTATAGAACAAATTGGGGTTGTAACTTACCATTTGGAAATTCCACCAAGTCTCTTCAAGGTTTATGATGTGTTCCATGTATCACTGTTGAGAAAATACTATTTCTTCTGGAAATGAGGATGACCTTGTTTGTTTAAGGTTCAAACATTCCAATCAGTTTCTAACGGGTTTATTCGTAGAACTGGAAGCATCTAATGATTCTATATCTATTTGGACCTACTTTACAAATGTACGTTCTCATTCGTTGTGGACCGATGAGGCTTAATAATTTTCATTGGTCGAGAGGATGGGAGGTCAAACTCATCACACCTTTTTGGGGGGAATTATTTTCTACTCTGGGACTCTCTTATATATTTGAGTTATGTTTGTGAAACCTTATTAATTTACGAAGTATGAAAATGATCTTTCCTTTACATCTAACAATCAATGATTGATATGTATGAAATTTAAAGAATCTTTTATATGTATTTTAGGTTCTTCATCGATAGAGAATCATTCGTATTTTTTGGATATTCGTATTTACTTGTATCTTCCAACAAATTATATAGAAATCTATTTGTCATTATGATAATTATACTGGTATTAAATCCACTAAGTGGGGAACTTGAAGTTTATTGTCGTTCAGAAGGATATGGATTATTTCAGAGTTAGGATCGTACCTGCAGATGGGCTACCTACGTATCCCTATTTAGGAATCAGAACCCATGTAGTTTTAGTGAATATGTATGATCTTTATGCATGATTGACGGCTCAAATAACGATTTCATAATTAATTTTACGCTCTAAGCTCACGTGAGTGTTGCTCGATGTGAGAAACAAGATGTATCAGTAAAACATGGAGATTGTGCCATGAAAGATGCAATCATAAGAAATAATGTGGGGCTTATGTATGTATGACTTACCAGATAGATGAAGACTAATACTTACTTCAGAGAAGAATCTCAGGAATAAGTTCCATAAAATAATTTGTGCTTTATGCAGATTTGGATACATAACTTATGGCATACTCCTAAGAAAGATGCCCAAATTAGAGGGGACTAATGATTGGGTTTTATTCCTGAGAAGGAATCCCATATCAAAAGAAATTAATATTGGGGTTTTCTCATGAAAAGGAGGACTAGGATAAAGGAATTTAAAATTTGGGGCATACTCCTAAGGAAAATGCCCAGATTTGGGATCTTGGAACTTGGGGCTTATTTCTAATAATGATGCCCAAGTCAAAATAAATTATGTCTAGGGCTTACTCCTAAAATGGAGGCCCAGGTTGTGGAACATGGGGCTTAATCATAAGGGGGATTCCCAAATTAAATATATTCTCATCTTAAAGGATTAGGTTGAATGGAGGAAATCTCTAACCTTAATGACATAAAGATATGTAAATCACTAGGTTTTGAGAGATGTTGCACAAAATTCCATTAAGATAAGGAATACAAAAAGGAACCATTCCAACAATGGATTTGAAGAGGTTTTTAAGGCTAAATATTGAATAGGAGTGGTGGATTTGAAGAAAAAAACTTAATAGGCAGGAGGGGCACCAAAAAAGAGGCAGGAGCGCATGTCCTATGTGGGCGAGAAAGTCCTAGTCACGCATGTATACTTGAGCGATACATTTGAACTTGCACGATGGTTAACCCATAGGGTATTACTTGGGAGAGACTTGTCTCAAGACCTTATTATTATACCTAATGGATTCCAAAAGTGTGGCGCACATGTTTTTTTGAAGGGATAAGGTGGCGCGCAAGTGTCTTCATTTCCCTTAAGTGTTAGACACTTTGGCGTGCAATTGTTAATGAATTTGAACACTTAGGCCTTGTTCCCCCTCTTATGATATTCTATTCTAGCTAATAAATTACCTTAGAAGTGTTTGGAAGACTTCAATCCAAGACTAGGGCACCGAGAGCTTAAATATGAATTTTGGATTTTTTCGTCCTTGAAATGGGGTGGCCCACAAGGGGTATTTAGAGGACACTGAGGACCTTGGGAAAAAATATAGTAGGGTGTGCAAGTCACCTAAGAGACCAATATTTGACGTGCAAGTATACTTGTGTGACCATAGTAAAACTTGTGTGACCCAAGAATAAAGAATTCCTTGTTCATGCCTTTTTCAATTATTGATTTTCTTCAAAGGATGAATCTCTTTATGCTTAAGGTATACCCATTTTTCGTTCATTAGACTCTGTGACGGAAAGGAGTGTCAACAAAAGACCCCCTCAGATTTGGATCTGAAAGAAGGATGGAGGATTTGACTCTGAGGTAAAGGAGAAAACCAATAAACTTTGGCATGAAAGTTTTGAGCGCGTAGGTAGAGGCGCGCATGTTTATGGACTTGGCTATAAATATGGGTTCCACTTCTGTAAAAAGCACCCGACTTCTAAAGCTTCGAGCTCTCATCGTGCAAGTGAGCTCCCACCACGTAGGTGTCTTCATTTTTTGTTCATTCATGCTTCTATGTGTTGTGTCGCACTTCCTTAGTCTATTTCTGAATTGCACACCATAACTAGCGCAATACAACTTGGGCGACCAGTTAAACTTGTGAGCTAAGATTAGTCTTGAGTGGCCAAATGTCTTATCCATTTTTTCAAATTTCTTCACAAATTTTATGAAAACCCAACTTACTTAAAAGGTAATTATTCGATCGTTGTGTAGATTCAATGGCTTCCAGAAGAATTGGATCAACTTTATATGCTCATCTACAAGGAGTCAATGTTCCAGAGACAAATAACTATCTCCCACATTCCGGGTTTCAGACTTACAAAAATTTTGTTTCAGAAAATATCTCAGTTGTAGTATCATTTTTCAATGTTGGATCTGTAGAGAAGACATTCATAATGCATCATAGCCTTTATTCACCAAATCTGAAATCTCATATGCTCGGGATACAGCCACACTGTTATCCTTATATTTTGGTTATTCTATGCATTAAGAGCAGCAACAATGATGTGAAATTTCAAATTTTTCATCCATGTCATCTCCTTGTAGATATGAAATTGGAAAAACCATGGGATGATATGTTTTCTGCTGCCGGTTAGTGGAGTGAAGACTATAATGAAATTAGATATGAAAAGAGTACTCTCTCCAAATGGCTCTGTACATCCAATGTTCCATTATCAAATCCATGTATCCATCTTCCAAGTCCCTAGGACAGAAACAGAGTCACTGTTTCATCAGAATTTTTTTTTTCTGAAACCGCACTCAAGAACATTCTTTTACAATTGTTCCAAGAAGAGCTGGTATTAATGCGTCTTGTATTGTATCTAGTTGAGTGAACGAACTCCAAGTAGTTGTAGATGAAGGACAGAATTCCATAAATAAAATAAAGAGTTATGTTGAAGGCCTCTTATAATTCTTGAAAAGTAGAAGATACTTTTGTATATGGATGTCCTTATAACTCTTGTGAATCAATGAAAAACACTTTCATCATCAATCATTTGTGCCTGCATCATTTTTATACCTGCTTTAAATAATTTTACCTAAGGTAGTGGGCCTAGTAAGCATATTTTTATTTTTTCTAGGATTATCAAAAATTACCTTACAAACGTTGAATCATTTAATTTCCCAATATTACCTAAATCATACATAATATATGTTTAGTGAGCTGGGACATGAATTTTTTTTAGATTTGCATTGTATTTTGTGGGTAGTTTAAAGTCATGCATGTAAGACATAAAAAGGCTAATGTTTAAGGTCGAAATAGATTTGACCGAATGGATTAAAAATTGACTCAATTCCTTGATAATTTGTTTGAAAAAATATCACCACATTCACGTATGGAGGGAAAAGATGTAAACTATGACTTGAGAAATTTTGAATCTGAGGAATGATATGGGAAAAGGGATAAAAGGAATTAGAGGAAGTATTTTATAAGAATGAAGTTACAAATATTTTGACAAACCCATTAGGGGGTTGAATTATGCAGGGCCACATAAGGGCATTGGGTGCATATTCAAATAATAGCATCTTTTGGATGACATGTCCATAATGTAGACTTGTTTATGCGAGGCCGCCTAAGGGCACGTACATCATTGTCAGGAAAAAGAACTCTCAAAATATTTATTTTTCTATTTCTAAAAGCCAGTGAAGGTTTATGAAGATTCAAATTTCCAAAAGCATAGAGTATGTTATATAGAGATTGATATTTGAATGTGGAGAGGATATTTCCAATCAATAATGTCAAATAATTAGATGAATGAAAATCATGTGAAGGTCTGACCCAAACGTAGGGAAAGAAAAATATAAATCATAAACTTGAATATTTTCAGATCATGGAAAATAATATGGGACAAATATGTTAAGGATGGTTTTTTCTGTAGATCCCGACATATTTTCATTAAGACCAACAAGAGCAAAAGAGGTTTCCTCCCAATAATGAAATTACCACTATTTAACAAACCTATTGGGGGTTGAAATATGCAGAGCCACATAAGGGCATTGACTGCATAGTCAAATAGTAGCATCTTTTGGCTAACAGGTCCGTTACATAGACTTGTTTATGCAATGCCACCTAAGGCCACGTTCTGCATAGTCAGGAAAAAGAATTCTCGGGTATCAGAAATTTTTTGACCAAAAGTCAAGAAAATGGTTATGGAGATCTGTAAGTATTCAATGTTAGGTGTATGACACATGAAAAATGGGTATCATCCAATGCATGAAGGAGATACATAGACCAATGCTGACCATAATCATGTTGTGGCTACGTCCTGAATTGAGATGCTGGACATTACTACATAGCTCATTAAAATGAGAATCATGCCAAATTTAGTTCCTGAAATACAGTTTAACGTCTTGTGTGATGAGAATGTAGGAGATCTTAGTTTAGTTTCATAGAGCTCATACCAAAAAGGAATACAAATTGTGTGTTTTATAAACCTAATGTGAAGGAAAACTAGGGTTTTCATACCACATTCATGTTTTCACTGGGGGACTTTTCTGCCAAGGGACAGAAAGTGGAATTTGGGGATAGGCCCAAAGACGTGGGGATGGATTCAAGGGATGCTAGAATGTTCCTACGTATCCCATAATGATGGGGATCAAGCCCTATGTAGTTCTTGATATACCCTCTGTACAAATTTAATTTGTACCAGTGAAGGGTGAAAGGCGACTTTAGTGCAATGATGGTTAGATCCAAGATTAAAGGTTCGGGCATTGCCATGTATGCACATTGACCTTGGAGTAAAACATTATTGAGGATCAATATTCAGAATTATTCCCTCTCAGGTGAGGGTGTTAGAGACTATTTTAGTTTGTTGTCATACAGGAAAAAAGTGTGAATAGTTTAAGGTCATATACAAGGACCGGTGCAGCACAGTTTAGCGTCATGTAGCTAGGACGTATTACTATGCAGTTTAATGTATTTCAGTGAGGACATTGGGGGACTATATAGTTTATCGTCTTATAGTAAGGGTGATGATGAACCAATGTGAATTTATATTGGTTTCAAGGAGGCTTCACAGATTAACATCGTATGAGATGGAGGTGAACTGATGTGAAGATATTGTTTTAGGGCTTGAACCTCAGGAGGTTGCCTACATACCTAGCCTAATAGGCAAGGATAAAATTCCACATAGTTCGATTAAGAATGAATTGGTGATCAAGTTGTACTTGAGGAAAACCCTAAAATGGTGTTGGGACTTATGCGTGTTTAGCAGCCCAAAGAGGGTATTATGGTTGAAGTTTACTCTAAGCTCACATGAGTCATGCTCAGTGTGAGAAACAAGAGGTAACAACAACCCTAATGATGCACAGTTTAACATCATGTTCGAATAAAGGGTTCTGTACAATTTAGCTTTATATAGCTAGGACATATTTGTATGCAGATTAATGTCATGATGTAAGGACAAAAGGGGATTTTGCAGTTTAAAGTCATGCAGTAAGGGCACGAGAGGGGACTATACATGTTAGCGTCATGTATCTAGGTCGTGAGAGGGGACTATACAGTTTAGCGTCATGTAGCTAGGATGTTCGAGGGGACTATACGGTTTAGCATCATCTATCTAGAACGTGAGAGGGGACTATAAAGTTTAGTGTCTTGTAGCTAGGACATGAGAGGGGACTATATAGTTTAGCATCATGTAGCTAGGACGTGAGAGGGGACTATAAAGTTTAGCATCATGTAGCTAGGACGTGAGAGGGGTCTATACAGTTTTGCGTCATGTAGCTAGGACGTAAGAGGGGACTATACAGTTTAGTGTCATGTAGCTAAGACGTATTGTATTTGTGTTAAACAAAATAATTCTTCAATAATCTTGCATTGGTTGGAGTTGTAATGAGTTATCCATCCATTGAGATTAAAGAATAAGCTCCATTAGAGTAGAACTTATGTATTGAATAAGGTTCTTCCCACATTGGCTCAATATTGGGAGGTTTCCTTCCTAGTATCATTGGGGTTGTGAGGACTAATACCAATTCTCCTTAAATGAATGAATGAAGAAGAACATTTTTTATTGAAAGCTCGTTCTATTCGATTCTGATTGACATCCATGTGGTGTAGGTTGCACAATCATTTTTCATCCAATTGTTCCAATTCATCAAATCACTTTTGATATTGTTCATATGTAGATAGTTGATCCCAAATGGATACTCTAAGCGAAGGTAATTGAACTTAAATGGGGATAACTACTTCTGTTCCATATACCAACGAGTGTGGAGTAGACCGCGTAGTAGTGTGGGTGGTATTATGATAATCTCATAAATCCTGAAAAAGTTTATCAGGCCATGATTTCTTATCTTTATTCACCTTCTTTTGAATTATGTTTGAAAGATTCTTATTGAAGGATTCTATTTGGCCATTGGCCGCTAGATGATACCGAGATGAATGATTGGATTTGATGTTGTATTCTTGATACAACTTTTTCATCTCGGATGAACAAAAGTTTGTTCCATTTTCCATCAAAATGGTATGAGGGGCACCAAATCTGGTAATGATGTTAGAGTTGACGAAGCTAACAATGCTTTTAGATATAAATTCTTTGAGAGGTATTTCCTCTGCCAATTTGGAAAATAATTCAGTAGCAGTAATAATATACTTAAACTTCTTGGATTTAGCCGAAGGGTAAGGTCCTACTACATCCATTCCCCAAGTGGAAAATGGCTATGAATATTTAGCAGTATGGAGAAAATCTGGGGGTTGATGAATGAATTTGGCACATAAATGGAAATAATGACACTTCGTAGTGAAATAAACACAATCTTGTATCATTGAAGGCCAGAAGTATCCATGTCTTCAAATTTGACCAAACAGTTTATTTCTAGACTGGTGGGCACCACAAACTCCTTCATGCACTTCTTTGATGATAGCCATTGTCTCTTAACCCTAAATAAATCTGAAGAAAATTCCATTAAAACCATACTTGTAGAGAATTTTTTCTAGATTATATGGGCTATCATAAAGAGTAAAATTGACAACACGTCGCTAGACTTGTTCTTTCCCGGCTCTATCACGTGGGAGTGTTCCATTTTGAAGGTATTCTCTGATAGGTGTCATCCATCCTGTAGTATGACCATATGGTTCAGGAATGGGCCTAATTTCATTGATTTCCTCTGTTACGATCTAAATATAAGGTGAAAATGTATGACGGTGGGCAATACTGATGATTGTTTCGTCACGATTTGGACCTGCCAGAGATGTGGCTACATTAGCCAATGCATCATCTTCGGCATTTTGTGATCGCATGACATAAGAAAATTCGGTTCCTAAGGAAATTCTACCATTAACTCTCTGAAGTAATCATACAAAGGGATTAACTCTTATTTTCTGATGGCATAATCCACAATGTCTTGTTTGATTACCATGTCGGAATCACCTTTCACCATTAATTGATTTACTTATGCTTGAAGGCCAACTCCAATCCTATGATGAGAGCTTGATATTCGGTTTCATTGTCTGTACCACCTTCTGATAACAAGAAGGAATAAGGAAATACTTCCTTTTCTGGGGAAATAAAGACTATTCCTAATCCAACTTTTTGAGTTTAGGGTTTTTCATTCTCTTCCCTATTGGTCTTCTGGAAGCACCATCAATGTATATTTCCCATGTTTGAAGATTATCTTGAATAGAAAAGTCTTCCTCATCAAGAAGTTCAATATCAAAAGATGTATCCTCTGCGGAAGGGTGTTCATCAAGGAAATCAGCCAGAGCTTGGCCTTTTATTTCCTTTTAAGACACATACTTGATATCATACTACTGCAAAATAATCGCCCACCTCTCTAGAAGTCTTGTATGAATTGGATGACTAAGGATAAATTTTGGCGGGTTATTGTGAGATACCAATCGGCCCTCATGATTTTGAAAGTAGTGTCTCAATTTCTGATCTGCAAAGATTAACGCTAGGTAGCAATTTTCAATACTTGAATATCAATTTTCTACGTCAAACATAGTTTGAATAAGATAGTAAAGGCTGTTTTCATTCCCAACATCATTGTTTTAGGCAAGGAAGGAACCCAATGATCGCTCTAAAGATGTTACATAGAGGATAAGTGGTATTCCTTCAACATCTGGCATTAATACTGGTGGAATCAAGATATATTTCTTGAGTATATCTAATTCCTCTAATAAATCATTATTCTTAGGGTAGGTGACTCCCTTCTTCATGAATTTGGTGAAGGGTAAACACTTTCCTGCCAAATTGGCAATGAAATGCTGAATATAGGCCAAGTGTCCTTGAAGTCCTCTTAATTCACTCAAATTTTGAGGAGGTGACAGAGAAAGGATTGATTTTTTCTTCTCTAGATCAACTTTAATACCATGATGTTGTACAACAATGCCAAGAAATTTTCCTAAGGTTACCCAGAAAGCACATTTCAAGGGGTTCATCTTCAAATTGTGTTGTCAAAGTTTATAGAATTTGATTTCCAAATCAACCAATTTATTAGAATGTTCTCTGGATTTAACTACCATATCATCCACATAACATTAAAAAAAGTTCCCAAAAAGGGTTTAAAGATACGGTGCATTGCATGTTGATATGTTGCACCTGCATTCTTCAGGCCAAAGGGCATTACCCGATAACAAAACACACCCTGAGGGGATCTAAAGGCTGTAGATTCTTCATCTTCTGAAGCCATTCGGATTTGATTATACCTAGAATATCCTTCCATGAAGGAAAGTTCTTCATAGCCAGCTTTTGGATCAATTAATAGTTATATGATCGGAGCTGGAAAATCATTCTTGGGACAATGTCGATTATGATCTCTGAAATTAGTGCAAACTCTAATTTGTCCATTCTTCTTTTTTCACAGGGACAATATTAGCTAGCCATTTGGAATATTGAACTTCTCTGATGAAGATATATTTGCTAATCTTATCCACTTCACCTTCAATTTTGAAGTCATAAGTTGGGTGTGTTCCTCTAGAAGCTTGCTTGAATCCTCGATGTTCTTCTGGAAAACCCAAATGATGAGTGGTAACATCAGGATCAAGACCTAGAATTTCTATATAATTCTAAGAAAATACATATCGATTTCACTTTAGAAACTAAGTATACATTTTTATCTCTTCAAGTGTCATAGCTGTACAAATTAAAGTTGGGCACGGATCTTCTTTTGTACCAAGATTTATTTCATTGAGTTCATCCACAGTGGTAGAGATACCTCTTCAAATACTGGATGAGGATCTCTGATATCTTCTTCTTCTTATTCAATATTTGTTACTTTCTCTATTTCTACTTGCATAGTAGTTGGTGAAGCAGACCTTCCATGATTAGGAGAGAAGATAAAATTTGAACATCTTAAAGAAGAGGATACCATTCCTGGCCCAATTGACGATGAAGGGTCCTCATGGGTTGTTAGAGAGGAGACTATGGATTGAGAATCGACATCATTATTTTCCTCTGGCATTGCTATAACTTCTTCTAAACTGGTTGATGATGTATAGAATTGCTAGATTTTAGTTGATGAAATGAAGACATCTCCATTTGAGTTTCATCATTTCCTGGTGAATCAACAATTTCTCCCATGTTGTCTGGCTTAGTTACCGTAATTGACATTATGGAAGTTTCCATAAGAGTATTGGGATTTGGGTCTATCCTGTCAATTTGATAGATAGGAAACACATAATCTGTACTCACAAGTATGAATGGGTTTATTAGAATCTTTTCCAATCCATATGGAGCATTAATTTTGGTAACCTCCTTTTTCATAGATACATTCTTTCCCTCCATGAGATAAAATTTGGACTCAATGTATTGAGATTCACATGTTTTTAATGGGTATTTATCAACATATAATGTCCCAATTTGGCCATTGAAAAAATATTTGAGACATTTATGGAATGATGAAGTTGTAGACGCATGTTGATGTAACCAAGGATTTCGATGAAAAATGTTGAATGCTTTGTCATGAAGAACAACCATGAAATCTGAATTGGATACAGGGTCCCCAAACTGAGTTCTGAGTGTAATCTCCCCAAAGGTTCTTGTCTATTTATATCATATCCTTGCAACATCAAAGTATAAAGAGATAAATAATATTTGGTGAGTCCCAATCGACGAAGTGTACGAATAGGGATGAGGTTGACTCCTGAACCATTATCAATGAAATATCATCATTTGACTACATCATTGACCTTTCTAGATAATTATAATGGTCTAATATGTCCATGAACAACATCATATTCATCTTCATCTGTAAAAGATATCACTTCATGGCATTCTGAAGAATTATTCTCTACATGGTAGACATCAGCCACAACAATTTCAGTTTTGAATTCCTGAGGACTTAACAAAGTTTCAATGAGTGCCTCTTGAAGATCCTTTGATAGATTCAAGGCATCCAAAATTGATAGCTTGGCTGGTACATTAGCCAAATGTTTCAAGACATCATACTTTTGGTCCAAAGGTCTGTGTTTCCAAATAGGAACATGTGGTTTTGCAGTTGTCTTAGATGATGATGATTTGGAAGTGGATGTATCATTTATCAGGGTAGGAGTTGGAAATACTCTTGGATTTGAAAGATTAGGCCAACTCGGTCTATTTACATGCTGAGAGGAAGAATGTGCATCTTCTAACCGATCATCAAAAATAACGGTACCAAGGCTGAATCCACCATGTATGGAAGACCTTTATAGTTCTTGTTGAGATCATTGAAGGGCTTTTCCATGACTTTCTTCTGCATATAAAGTTTGGGTAGGGCTAGAGTTGAAATAATGGCTTCTGAAATATCCATATCTTCTTCTATATCCTAGACCTCTGGAACATCCTCTAATTTTTCTGTTTGATATAGGGAACTCATGCTCATCATGGTCGAAACTATGATTGGAATATGGATCTGTTAAGTGAATCATATTAACTGATCCAAAGATCAACTCTTCATCTGATGATGATTCTACCTGATTATCCAGTTTAGGCTGGTCCGTTTGGTGGGGCGGTGCTCTTACTGTTGAAGTAGATGGCATAAAATATTCCACATTCAAAGACAAAATAGGATTTGACACGACCTCATCTTCTACTAACTACTCTTCTTTCATTGAATTATTTGAAGATTTTCATTTTGATGAAGAATATTTTGATTTGGCATTCATAATGGAAGACACAATTGGTTTCTTCAATTGTGTTCATAAAATGGCATGAGTTCGGTTGTTCATTTTTTTGACCATCCAATCATAATATTCCTGCACATTTTTGCTTTTGACTTTGTGCCACTCACCTTCTTCCTCTAGATCTGTAGCTGTAACACATTCTACCCGGGCTGAAGAACCTTTCAGTTTTACCTGTCCCAAATCCACCATCTTTTGTAGGAGGACTTCGATGACAAAACACTCCTGAGTGGGATGCCCCAACATTTGATGAAATGGGAAATAGTTGGGAAGGTCTTCATCTCCTTCCTTGTTCGGCCTTTTATTCCTTGGCAAGTGAACCAAATTATTTTCTAGAGCCGAAATGAAGTGACCAGGAACTTTTTCATTTCATAAAGAATAAACATTCTTCTTTAACTCCTTAAATTGTTTCTGTCTTTGATCTCTTTGATCATCCTAATTAAATTTCCTTTGTTGTCGATGCTCAGGAGGTGGAGCCCTTCGATATGATGAAGGTCTTAAATTGGAAGTAGGTACAGGTGCTTGTTTAAGTGTGACTGTAGCAATCTCTTCTTTCCCTATTCTTCTTCCGGGAACTGATGTAATTACACGAGTTTTAGACTTAGTACTCATAAGATAGTATTTGATCTGCTGAGTGATTGATGTAGGGTCTCAAAACCCCCCTGTGTATTTCATAGGGATCAACAGTGTGCATAACTCATCACGAAAATTTGCCACATAGATTGACAACAATTATTTTTGAGGGAGTGGAAAGCTTAAGGAATATGTTAATTCCTTCCAGCGAGTAATGAAATCTGAAACTCTGTCATTTTACCTTTTCTTACAATTTGTAAGATAAAAAATTGGCGTCTTTGGTAATGTTCAGTAAAATTAAAGAAGGAATCATTTATGGAGATCATCCCACTAGGTAATTGACCGGGATTCCAAGCTTGTATACCAGACAAAAATAGGCCCTTATAATGACTGTACAAAACACCTGAGCTTAACTGCTTCTTTTTGTTGAGGAGTTCCCATCATAAGATCACAACAAGAAACAAAATGTGTTATGTATTGTTCTGGATCTCCCGAACCATTAAAAATTGGGAATATGGCACATGAAAATTTTGATGGGGAAGGAATTTCATCCACCCATTCAAGGTAAGCTCTCTTTTCTAGTTGAATTTGTGCACGCTTTCCTTCCATAGCTTCCAACCGAGTTGTTAATGACTCAATGTTGGTCATTAACTTTTGAGAGAATCTGGTTGAGCATGGAACCAAGTAGTTGTAATAATTGGAGTTTGGAAAGGTGTGGTTACTGTTATTGCAACTGATGGTAGCACTACCGGTTATTGTTGCACATGACCCATACGATTAGACCTATGAGTGTGTACTGTTAATGGAGGATATTCTTGATCCATCTCAGTAGCTGCAACAAATTCCCTTAACTTATTGACTCTAGAACCCTTAGGAGGAAGACTTCCATGATGTAGTTAGGCATTAAACCTTCTTAGATCCTTCATTTATTCCTCATGTTGTGTGAACCTTTACTCTTGTGAGATATATTGGACTTCTCTAGAGGTAGGGTGGAATGTAACCTGGATTTTTTCTTTACCCTTGTTGGATGCCTTTCGGAGAGGGGGGAGTTGATTATTTAAAGGAATACCTAAATTCTGGGTAAGCCTTTGATTCCTAGTACACACACCTTCCTCATCTGATTCAGTGTGTACAGTCTCTTGAATAGGAACATGTTAATCTGATTCCCTTGAGTGAGCCTCATGTTCTAGGGGATCAGTGAAAACAGCATCGATGACATTTATTGATGTGTAACACATTGTAGCCCTTCTATCAGTATTTCTGTGATAATGTCTTCTTCCATGTCCTTGATGTGACATTGACTTCTGTTGAGTTGATCCGACATTAACTTCTTGATGAACCATAATTTGGATGGAATCTCTTGATAATTTGGCTCTGCGTTCCTATTGTGGCTTCTTCCATAATCTATATAAGACCGACTTTCGCTGAGGAAGAGATTGAGGATTTAAAAATGTCCCCGGTCCGGTGGACTGGGGCTATTCATGTTGTTCCTGCTCAACTCCTTGAATCCTATATGTTGATTCTGAGGGTTGGGCTAAAATATTCCCCAGTCTAGAAAGCTGACGTGGATCTTGAGATACTATATATGAGACTTTATTAAAACCTTTCATGATTTTGTGGACATTAGTCCAGAAATTAACAGGACGCATCAACCTACATCCACTTAAATCACCTGGCTCAAATGACCGTTGGATTATTTCTGAAACTTCTGTCACTTGATGATGTGCCTTCTCTAAATGAGACGCTTGTTCAATATTCTCATTTTCTTGATGAAAGAGTAATTCGACAACTTTTTCATTATATTCCTATCATTGGGAATAACTAGTTGAGGCCTTTTCTTGGGCAAGCATTTTATTACACACAAAACCAGGTAGATGTGGCTAGTCCTGGGCAATAACATTTCATGGGACCACTTTTGGCGGGCTTTGTATACTGGAGAGTACAGTAAAATGTAGTGCTCTATGAACACCCCATCCCCTGATATGAATACCAGTTGGGGCATTGGTAAATAACTGGCGCAATCTTTTTCGTGCGCTAAGGCATTAATGCTGAAAGGATCTCTGTTTCTTTTCCACCTTTGGATATCAGGAAACCGAGAGTGATGCCAAATAAATTTGGCATTGAAACCGTTCTATTATATTGACATGGTTTTCATATTCATTATAAGATAATATTTTATTTTTCAAGTGAAAAAGAGTTTTCCACATGTTGTGATGAATATCGTGAATACAATCTTCCATAAAAATTTCTAGAATATCTTACTGAGAGTCAGCCAAAGGCCAAAACATGATTGCTACTTCACCTTTAGCTAGTTGTTTTCTCATATTCAGCACTTCGTCTTTATCATTTGATGAAGATTCATCTACCTGATTAGACCAAAGCTGGTGCTTCTTTGTTGCTTCATCAGATTCAATAATTTTGGTAGAGAATTCATTTATCAAATTAGAATATGAATGTCCCAGGGGTGGTTCGTAGAATGACCTACACACCAGGATATCTTATGATTGAGAAATTATTTCACTTGATAGTGGTAAAGAATCAGACATGACTGGCTTCACATTCGGATGTGCCTCAAATTAAGAGGGCTTTCTCATTACTGCATTGTCCTTTGAAGAATTTTTCAGGCAACGAAAATTATTACTACGGAGAGGAATTTTGCAGCTAAATTCATCATCATCATGAAGAGGACCACCAGGGTTGGTTACAGCAAAATATGAAACCTCTTGATCCTTGGTCTTCTGGCCACATAGAGGGTTATTGTGGCTGTCATCTGAAGATGATACTTCAATATTGACCAAATTTTCATAAATCAAGCCTTCATGAAGAAGTTCCTGATGATGTATTTCGAAAGTATTATTCCCACTATTGGGAAATAAGAGAGTAGAATCTTGAGTTACAACAGATAATGTCTGAGGGCTTCAATAACTCTAGGATCGAGCAAGGCCCAATTACCGATTTCCTCTTGATTTCTCGACTGGGCTGAATGAGTCTTTTTCATAGACGTCTTCTTACTCAATTTGGGAAACACTTGTTGAGAAAATTGGTTATTATGGGCAGGTGTATGTGCCTACTAAGAAGAAATAGTCAGGTTAGGCTGATTTTCTCAATTTAAATCGGGTGTATGTTCCTAACTTGATTGTAAATATGAAATAGAGGAGTATGACCCATGACCCTCCTGGACTGGAACAAAGGAATTTATCTTCTCCGAGTGAAATGTTGTTTAGTCACTCCATTGATATGGATAGATTTATAATTCTTTCCCTGTGATGTTGCCAAAGTTTTTATAATATTCTGATAGGCATCCAGAATATGGGAAGGGATTTGCTTCTGCTCTTTCACCATTGTCAGAATGTGCTTGGTGACTTCAGCTGCCAGAACAAAAATATATGTCCATTACGTGTCTGGATTAGGTGTATGTTCCTGCTCCTATCCTCCTTTTCCTGTCAGAGAATCTTGATAGTACTCATGAGTGGGGGAAGAGAGTTGAGTCTACACCATATTTATCATCGGGGCATTCCGACTGACTTCTCCAGGTGCTACCAAATGATAATGTTGGAAGTCATGATGAACATTGGAAGATATATATGCTTGTTGTGTATTCTTAATCAATTATGGTTGATGAATTTCCTTCATTACTGGCAGACAAGACTGTAGACAGAATTGTTGATTGTAAACAGGTGTATGTCCCTACTTATCAGTTGCGACCATATTAGATTGGCGATCTTATTTTAATGCTATTAGACGAGCATGCTTACTGGATAATAAATTGTGAATAGGTGTATGGGCCTACCTATAGTACTCTGCCGGAAATGCCTGGCGGGATGGATACATTATTTCCAGATGTGTCTGCTGGGTAGTGAAATCAGGATGGATAGGTGTATATTCCCACTCATTACTTTCCATCAAGTTAGGTTGATTGACTTATTCAGAGGGGGAAGAGTTAAGAACCATCCCCCTGTTGGCTGAATTTCTCCTCTGGTAGTTCATCTTGCATGCTCGGGTCTGAGGAACCTGAGCCGAACCCCAAAAGGTGGTACCCTCATAAGGTTTAGGGTGCACTACCGCACGATTCGGGCGGTGACTATTGATGGGAGCCCTCGGGAAGGACTCATGTATTCCTGAATTAAGGAATTGAGTGACCTCTTCATTCACCTCCCCATAATATGGGAGGGACTGGTGACTGTGTTCTGGGGATAACGACCCGAAACGGTTAGAAACAGTGGTTGGCACCACCTACTTTTTGACCACTGGTCGTCGCTATCCGGACAACCAGAATGAATTATTAACTTGGAGGGCTTGTCGAGCGGCCTCCGTAGTCAGAATGGTACCGTGATGACGATATTCATTAACAAATGAATTTGAAACCCAGCGTTGAAGATGCTGAGTAGGTGATGTCATCCTCAGAGTGGGCGTGGATCCAACTGGAGTAGCGGCCGAGGCATTCAAAGGTGGGAACTTTAAAGAAGGCATTTCTATAATGTAGAGAGATCTTTGAAAAGAGTTCATACTTGATATAACAAACATAATCAAGATAATTTCATCCACTACATCTCTTGGATGACCACATATGTTATTGATGGTTTTTTTGGCCCTCACATTTAGTTAAATAAGGGCCTAAGAAATTGGTAAAACATCATTTTAACTTGGTTAAGGATTCACATCGGGCTCACTATTTTTGTTTCTTCGGGAAATGGGGATGACCTTGTTTGTTTAAGGTACAAGAATTACAATCGGTTTCTAATGAGTTTTTTCGTAGAACTAGAAACATCCAATGATTCAATATCCATTTGGACATACATTCCAAAGGTATGTTCTCATTAGTTTTAGACTGATGAGGCTAAATAATTTGCATTGGTCGAGAGGATGGAAGGTCATACTCATCAAACATTTTTTGGGGGAATTAATGTCTACTCTGGGATTGTCTTATAGATTTGAGTTATGTTCGTGAATCTTTATTAATTTACCATGTATGAAAATGAGCTTTCCTTTAGATCGGACAATCAATTATTGATATGTATGAAATTTAAAGAATCTTTTATATGTATTTGAGGTTCTTCGTTGATATAGAATCATTCGTATTTGATGGACATTCTTAGTCAATGGTATCCTTCAACACATTATATAGAAATCTCTTGGTCGTTATGATAACCATAATGGGTTTAAAGCCACTCAGTGGGGAAATTGAAGTTTATTGTCCTTCAGAAAGACAAGGATTATTTTAGAGTTGGGATCATACCTGCAGATGGGCTACCTAACTATCCTTGTTTAGGAATGAGAACCCACGTAGTTTGAGTCAAGAATTATGAGATTTATGTATGATTGATGGCTCAAAGAAAGATTCCATAATTACTTTTACGCTCTAAGGTCACGTGAGTCATGCTCAGTGTGATAAAAAAGAGGTATCAGTAAAACCTGACTATTGTACCACAGAAGATGCAATCATAAGAAATAATGTGGGGCTTATGTATGTATGATTTCCCAGATAGATGATGACCGGGACTTACTTCAGAGAAGAAGCCCGAAAAAAATTTCCATAAAAGTATATGTGCTTTATGGAGATTTGGATACTTAACAGAGGGCTTACTCCTGAGAAGCATACCCAAATTAGAGGGGAATAATGATTGGGTTTTATTCCTAAGAAGGAATCCCATATCAAAAGAAAATAAGACTGGGGTTTTCTCCTAAAAGGAGGCCCATGTTAAGGGAATTTAAAATTTGGGGCTTACTCCTAAGGAAGATGCCCAGATTTGGGAACATGGAACTTCGGGCTTATTTTTGAGAAGGAGGCCCACGTCAAAAGAAAGTATGCCTGGGGATTAATCCTGAAAAGGAGGCCCTAGTTAGGGAACTTGGGGCTTACTCATAATGAGGATTCCTAGATTAAATATCTTCTCATCTTAAAGGATGAGGTTGAATTGAGGAAATCTCTAATCTTAATGACATAAAGATATGTAAATCACTGCGTTTTGAGAGATTTTCCACTGAATTCATTTTAGATAAGGATTCCAACAAAGGAACTATGCAAAAAATGGATTTGAAGAGGGTTTTGAATCCTAAATATTGAAGAGGAGAGGTGGATTTGATGAAAAGAGCTTAATAGGCAGGAGGGGCACCCAAAAAGAGGTAGGCGCGCAAGTCCTGTGTGGGTGTCGAAGTCCTGGTCGCACAAGTATACTTACATGACACATGTGTACTTGCGCGACAGTTTACCCATTGGGTAATACATGGGCGAGACATTGTTCAAGCCCTTGGTATTATCCCTAAAGGATTCTAAAAGGGGGGCGCGCAAGCTTTCTTGAAAGGATAAGGCAACGTTCAAGTGTCTTCATTTCCCTTAAGGGTTAGACACTTCGGCGCGCAAGTGTTAATGAATTTCAACACCTAGTCCTTGTTACCCCTAGTTTGATCTTCCATTCTAGGTAAGAAATTACTATATAAGTGTTCGGAAGACTTCAAGCAAACACTAGGGCACTGAGAGCTTAAAAATGAATTTTGAAATTTTTTCGTCCCTAAAATGTGGGGCCCACAATGGGTATTTATTGGCCACTGAGGACATTGGGAGAAAATAGAATAGGGCACAAAAGTCACCTGCGTGACCAATATGTGATGTGCACGTATCCTTGCATGACCATTGTAAAACTTGCACGACCCAATCTTAAAGAATTCTTTCATCATGCATTTGTCAATTTTTGATGGTCTCTAAAGGATGAATCTTATTTTGCTTAAGGTATTCCCCTTTTTTGTTCGTTAGACTCTATGAAGGAAAGGAGCGTCGACAAATACATGCTTGACACAAGGCATGTACTCACCTATGAGTAAATTAAACTAGAACCTGATCTTCCTTATAGTTAATATCCTGTCAAGATTCTTGATATTAGAGAACAAGTGTTGAGAAACTGGACGACTCCTCTATTAAAAGTTCTATGGAGAAACCATAAGATGGAAGAGGCAACATGGGAAATAAAAGATATTATGATGAAGAACAAACTAAATATTTTTATGCGGAGGTATTCTAGATATTTCTAGGAGTAAATTATTAGGAGGGATGAATGTAACACCAGAAGCATCAACGGTATGTTTCCATTTGAATAATGCAATAGCTTGCATTGTACGCAGCTTCTAGATTATAACACACTATGACCAATCAAACTAGTGGTTATGAATCGTAATACCCATTTTTTTAAAATTTATAAACATTATTTTTCAAATTGGACTTCATTTTTGAATTCGGAATATTGAAATTTTCTTAGGGTGATTTTTTGGTATTTTTCTGAAAACATTCAATTTTTTATGAATAGTAAAAACACTGCGTTATTGGTAAAAACTGAATTTTTATTTAAATAATTATTTATTTTCTTTAAATTTATTTTTCATCTAAATAAATACATAATACCTCTATATGTTCAATGTAATTAATTGGATTCATTTTATAATAAGTTTAGATATATAAAAATTTTATTGAGCTTTTTACTGTCTTTTTCCCACCTCCATGGAGTATTTGCAATTTTGCATAAAACATAATTTTACCGCTTCTGTGAGTTGAATTTCAAAAATCCAAGAGACACAGTTAATATCAGTATATAAAATTTGGTTTAATATGATGAAAATAATTTTTGGTGAATAGTATCTTTTGACTTTTATTTACAACAGTTAAAAGTAAATAGGGTAATTAAGGGTAAAAATGGTATCATAATTACCCTAAAAATGTACTAATTCTATTGGATAAGTATAATTCTTCTAAGAAAACCTTAGGAATAAAATATTACCCCCTTTGGTCCACTTGGATTAGATTAGGACCTTTATTATTATTTTATACAATGAAGAGATAAAAGAGTCAAATTCATGTTTTAATAAGTAACCCATATATAATATAGAGTTACACATAAGATAAATTCGACTATAAATATTAATTAGAAATAAAAAAATATTTCCTACATAATTTTATTTTATTTATAATTTTTAGACATTAAAATTTTTAATTTATTTATGAAAAAATGATGATGTTGTAATTACATTATTAATGAATGATCAAAATAATTGATTTTATAAATATCCGAATAAATGTTATCTTATAATTTTGATGAATTAAACTAATTTATATGTTAATATGAGATTTTAGGGTTGATTGAATAATATTTTTTGAATTAATCATGTTGTTATTATTTTCACAAAAACCAAATACCAAATAGTGTGAAAATTGACATAATTGAGTTTTAAAACAAATACTATATTATTAATTGTTATAATTTTTAAAAAAATCTATAATTTGGCCAAAATACTTTGAAAAGGATATATATTATTAATGAACAACTTGGGGTTCTCTTGGAAGTTTAATTTATGTTTATTAACAATATAATATTAAAATAAAAAGAGACAAGGTAAATGTCAAACTATTTATCTAAGAGTTAAATCTAAACGATAATGTCAATTTGGTGACCTAAACCTATCTAAAATCTATTTGTTGAAAGGTTTTTAACTCATACACACCGTAAACTATAAATAAATCATTTTTTCCATTAGAAACCTAAAATTATTTTATTATAAAATTATATTTCAAGATTTTCCTAAAGTGACCCTCACCTCTCTTATAAAAGGGAACTTACCCTTACCTCAAAATCCCACCTCCAAAGCCATTTTTTTCAGCCAATATCTACCCCAATATATACCAACTTTCCTAACATAATTCTAGAGGCCTTACTTTGGTCATAAATCCATCCTATGGAGCCCTTTTGATCAAATCAATGGGAAGAACCTCAAGAAGAGGTAAATATTTCATCACCTCTTTCAAGTTCTTTTCTTCTTCCACATCCTCTTTCATTGTTGTTTCTATAAAAAAATAATAACTCTAATACCTTATACATAATTTTATGTTATTATAAATTTGGTACAACCATATTCATTATTCTATCCATCCTATAAATGACAAAGTCGTCATACGTGCGTACATACAGCTTACCGTCTCCACGTCGTGGTGTAGTTTGTTATTCAAACACATCATTATTTGGATGTTTTTAATAATGATTTTAAATAATTTAAATAATAAATATAACATGTTAATGATTCTGTATATATGATATAAAATCCAATTACATACGATTTTCCATCAGTATAATGATATTGTCGCTCGTGTGTACGTACGGATTACCATCTCTATGAACGCAATGAGATTCATTTCCCCATCGTTACCATTCAAGAATAAAATTCATTTGATGAATAGAAATAATTTTTATTAATATAATTTCATTATGTATATTTATCAAATACACCCTATCCATAACAAACATGGCCTATGTAACCAAGAATATAAAGGAAAATGAATCAGTTAACACCTGAAACGATGATAATACTGAAATATTATTAACAAACCAATATTAGAGGATCATATATGATATCATATTTAAGTATATAATTCTTGTATAATTTAATAAGAATGGTTTAACTATTATACATGAGGTTAAAAAACCCTCGATCAAGGAAAAGTACAAGGTAAGGGTTAATTTCACAATTTTGTTATTATCCGAGGTTGTTTATACGTAAGTATCTACTGGGACCTCTTTATCTTCCACATCGATGTTTTCTTCAAAATGTTTTAAAAAAAAATACTATTTACAAGACTATGGGTTAAATTCATTTATACCCTTATTTGACCTTATATGTTTTGAAAGGAAACTTTTCTTCATTTTCCAAAAAAAAGTACATTATGGCCTTTTCAACAAAATTAAGGTAAGAATGTTTTTTTAACTTATACAGAGGGTGCGGCTATCTTCTGCCATTATAGCATCATCGAAGCATCCCTTATAGGATTATAAGAATATTTTCAAAATAAATTTTTTATTTTATAATTATTTTAATCTAAAATGGGTTCAAATTAGAAAGAGGTATTTCTTTCAAATAGTTTTTATTTCATCTATGTCAACATCATTTGATAGATTCTAAACATGTTTGAAGTTGATTTATTATGATACAAATCATACATATTGTATTGAAGGTTTTGTGATATGATTGACTGCAGATGTGTTATTTTTATACCATTCATGGTTTATGGTTAAATTATTGACATTTCGTATGCTAGTTTTAATACGAATGTTTATGTGAAGGGTGGAGCCCGCTTGAGATCCTCAGTGCATCGGTAGGTCTCATGAGACAATTAGTCATGGAATTGGCTGAGGCATTTTCCAATTTGATATATGGTATTGGCTAAGGATTAAATCATTTTTAGATGTCTTGGTCGAGGCCTTGACTAGAGTTTTCAGAATGACAGACATTATACATTCTATCATTATGAAAATAATAATTATGGTTCATGTGGTTATTTGACTAGTATAATACCCATGACTATGTTTTATTACCTCATTGTTTACTCAACTCATATTTCTACCATAAAGTGTTCATGTTTATTATTTTTAAAAGGCATGTGATTTTAATTATTCACCATGCTTAATGTTTATGTTATCTTCTGTTGTATTTTTGACCCTTACTGAGTGTTTGAGATCTCCCCTTTCTTATAATTTATTTTCCCTGGATATGAAGAAGTTAGTTATGAGTGACTTTCAGGCATAATCTAGGAGACATGGATGTTTCTAATAGAACAAATTAGTGTTTTATTTCTTTTCAAGTTGTAATGTTGAACTTATGTATGTATCTCATTTCCAATAATAATAACTGATCGGTCATTTAGGACATGATTCCTTGTATCATGCCAATGTTATGTAATGAAGCACTGACTCTGTGTAACTGGGGTTGAGGTGTTAAATTTAGTAAATAGTGTACAAATATGTATATATATATATTACAAAATATTTGTAATCATAAACATAAAATTAGTTTTCAAGGAGTGTTAACCATTCAATAATTCATATATATATTCGATCAATACATGTGTACATGTAGGTTGGTACAATAAATATATTATACCCATAAAAATAATTCTTATATTACATTGAAATAGAAGACGATGGGGTATGAATAATATATATATATATGTATATATATATATGTATATATCTGTGTGTGTGTGTTGAAAAAAAACTAAAAAATTTCATATATACATAATTCATTAACATAAATTAGGATGTGGAGGTGGTATTTGAAAATAACTGTATAGAATAGTTTCAAAAATAAATTTTCCTATGATTACAACTTGAACGTAACAGCATAAAACAGAATTATTTACCTTTATTAAAATAAAAATTTAGAAAAGATCAACCCTTATAGAATTTAGTAAATGTATAAAATAATGATATATTTAACTAAAATTCATTTCACGCATATAAAATATTTTTAAAAATAAAAATAAAATAAAAATTTTGAAATGTTTTAAATAATGAAAAACCATTCATAAAACAATGTTTACAAAATAACACTATATTGTTATAATTTCCAAAATAACCATTCTACTTCCTATTAGTGTACTTGAATGATAGTGGGAAAAAGGATCATAATTTGATCATAATTATTGAAGCATCTATACAATATGTTCTTAAAATAATATAATATAACTAACTAAATGTTTCCAAAATGTTTATGAAGATACTAAATCCCTTACTTCTTTGGCTGGAACACATAGAATTTCTTAGGTTGCTAATGACCCCCCATTCCAGACTGAAAATTAATTTTCCAAAAATTCAATTTACATGATGGTTGAAAGGATTTTTATAGCGATTGACTCCACAAGGGTAATCTTGTAGTTCAAGATGGTATACAGTGTCAATCGAAAATTTAACAATAATATAACATTTCATATGAAAACATTCAATTTAATATATTCATCTTATAAAGAAACGATCATGTAAAATTGATGGATCAGAATAAAATAACTACAATATGGGAAAAAAGATACATCTAGAACCATATACTCTTAATCAAAGAAGATGATATAGTTTAATCAGAAATTAAAATACTTCAATAGAGACATCTAAAATATTCTGGTTCTAGAACGAAATTAAAACCCAACCTATTTTGGTTGGATAAGATCAGGAATCAAGATCCTATCGGAAACTGTATAAATGAGAACTAGTATATGTTGAAGAATAACAACATGACCTAGGTCTGGTTCGATTTCCCCCCGTTATGGTCGAACTCTAGATCGTGGTCGAGACCCAATGATGTCCCTGCTTTTGGAATCCCTCACTAGTTTTCCTCCTTCCACATTGTAAGTGATCGGCATTAATTATCTCCCCCAAAGAGCTTATCTCGACATGACATCCTCTACCCAGATGAACCCTAGGCTTGACACCGTAAACTCTAAACCTGATTTCTAAGGTGCGACAACCCACCTCAGAGACCACTACCACCCTAAAACATGTTCCCTTTTTTATTTTCTTTTCATAATCAAATATTATTATTAACTGTTACTGTATATAAAAATGAAATCTTTTTTCAATTATAAAAAAAATTAAAAAGTTATAACTTCATAAAAATAATTTAATCGCACAATATAAATAAAAAATAGTATATATATATATATATATATATTCTGAAAATTATATTTTTTAAAACCAACCAAATTATATTTATTTAATGTCTTGTTAAAATATTTAAAATCACCATAATTTATAAATCATTAATGTTTTATAAAACAAATTATAATCTGATTTTATATAAAAATAAAATTCATATAATAATATATGAATAATGTTAACATTCAATTAAAATAGTTATATTATATAATAAAACCATTATATATGCATTTATTATTTCCAAAATAATAATTATAATAAAAATTCCCTAAAAATAAGTTAACTTCAAATAAATTGAATTTCATTTGTAAAAAAATTATTTATTTAAATACAATTTTATTAAAATATTATTAATATATTCATATTTATGATTTTGATTCAGACATTTATATTTTAAACATTTTAAAATATAAACTCATAAATGAAAATATTTTATTGATTTAAAACTATTTATAATGTTTATATAAAAATTATGGAAGAATAATAAGGTTATCATAATTTATCTATATTTTCATTTATTAATAAAAATAATTATTTTAATAATACTCTGGGTGATACATTCTTTGTATAGACCCAAAGCTTGATGTACATGGACATTACATTACTTTAGCGGAATACTTAATACATAACAAAAATAGACACACAAGGACCGTAATAGATTAGTGTCTTTGGAAACATGGAACGTAATCTTCTAATCGTGGTGAAAGATCTACAACATCTCCCATAAAGATCTTCCCCTTTTTTTTCTTACCTAAAACCTTTCTTTATATCCTGGGGAAAAGAAAACATAAAATGGGTGAGCTCAAATTCTCATTAAGGGTAAGCATGGATAAAATAAAACATACCATATATATTTGAACTTAAAAACATGAACATAATGTTTAAACATCAAAGTCTTGAGCAATGACATAAAACATGGAAGTACGTAAGGCATAGATCATAATGAAACATTAAGAATGATAAAATAGAATGAGAAATAAAACATGTAATTGTGGAAACCATTAAGCACATGATATGATTTCCATAGTACCCAAGGCATTGCTTCCAAGACCATCTTAGTGGACAAAGTCCCTTTCTGAATCGAGTTCACTCCTCGTTCCATTCATGTATTACTGAACCGCTTTAACTTGCCATTCCATCCATGTCTATCTCATGAGATATAAATTTTTACCCAATGCATTGGAGGGAGATATAGGTCCCACCCATCTCATAATTAAATCATTCTTACTTGTTCCACAACATAAACTTAAAACATTCATCATAACTCAAAGAATAAAATGGATTTCATAAACATCATATCATCATCACATAATCCATATAAAATAAATGGATATTTCATCATAATAAAATTGAAACCATGTAAATCATAGAGACATTAAACTTGAAACATACACATTTGAAATAATTCCATCTTAGATAGAAAATTATTTTTATTAAACACTTGAAATGAATTCTTGAGGAAAATATCCTTTCTTCTTCAAAATCATTTTCTTTTAACAAAATGTCATGAAATTTTAAAAGAAAATGATTTTTTTTGAAAATAATAATGAACTCTTTTGGATGAAGCTTCATGAAAATAATGCTTTATAAAACTGTAAAAATCCGTTCGTGCTGTATAAGTTATAAAATCATTCTTCTCGTACTTTTACTGAAAAAGTCAAAAAAAGAACCTCGTAACGTAAAAAAAATAAAGATTCCTTACATACCATGTAGTAAAAGTCAAAAAATGGGTAAAAAGGACATTAAAAATACATGAAAACATTTTTATAAAACTTGGACATGGATGATAAAAATAACCCCAGAAAATACTTACGGATAAGCAATCTCGGATAAAAATGAGATTTGCAAAATTATCCCATACCTTATGTCCAATAGGCTTCGTATGTATCTGAAACTCCTATATAATGATTTAAATAATGTCGTTGACTAATTATAGAATCATATTCATTGTTATGATATCATATATGGGTTACTTATGACTTTATATTACCCGTTATTCTGTAAATTCCATGTTAAAGAGTGTTTTGGGTAAAATCGTTTCATTTGTCGTCCGTGTTTTGACTTGTAATTATTCATATGATTACTTAGATCATGATTAATTAATTACAGAATATAAAACATTATTTATACATAATATATATTCAGAATATACATATATATAATAGATTGATAAATGGAAAGAAATACACCGTTCATGGAGACGGTAAGTCGTACGTACGCATGAACGCTGTTTTCGTTTCCTTATTGAGTTGAATGAAATTAAGTACATGACATACATATATATATATACATAAATCCTGTAGCTTTATAATTTCATATATTTCATTATTATTTCTTATATATACTTTATAATCATTCTTAAATGGTTAACATGGAGAATGAATCTCATCGCATCGTGGAGACGGTAGTCCGTATGTACGCACGAGCGATGATATCATTACCATAATTATTGAATTGAATTGAATTGGATGATACAATATATAATAATAATTATTATGTTATAATAACTATGTATAGTTATTCTTTACACCATTATACCCATCCATGTAAGGTGGTCTTGGAAAAACAGATTACACCACGGCGTGGAGACGGTATTCCGTACGTTCGCACGCGCGGTGATTTCATTTTCTATAGGATGGATAGATGGTGAAATAGGGTTGTTTAATACATATAATAACATATCAGTATATTAGTGATACTGATTTTATTACTTCAAAATGAAACAACTAAAGAAGAAGAAGTAGAAGAAGAAATAAAGTTGAAATAATCGGTAACGGACATTACCTATTCTTTGAAGCGCCTCTTTGAGACCTCCACTTAGGGAACTAAAATTGGTCTTTGAAGAAGACAAGGACCTATTGTATGTTTCTAGGGAAGTGTAGAAGAGCATGTTTCAGGGGTTGGACGAGCTTGAAGGCTCAAAATGGTGTGAGGAAGGGGGGAGGAGGTTCCTTTTTATAAGGGAGGAGAGGGGCACCTTTAGAAATCTTAAAAATATTAATTTATAATAAATCTAACCCCACTTAAAAACCACCAAAAATGACTCATATTAGAATATTAGATTATTTAGGGTTGTAATATCATCAACCAATAAAATTTAGACATGTTAGAAATTTATTTTAAACATTATCAACTTGATTTATCCTTACTTAATCAATTTAATTTTATTTGTGGTAATAACATTCTAAATTTTAAATTATAACTAATAAATACTTATTTGTTGTGAATTGTCCATAATTGGATACTTTTTTAAATTTGAGACCATATAAATTTAAATTTTTAATTTGTAAATATTTATGTGAGTTTTAAACATTTTTATAATATGTTATTTTTATAAAATAACAATAGTGACAATTTTGACACTATTCATTTATTTGAATTTAAATAAAATATATACAGAAGATATGTTCAAAATAAAAGCTTTAATAGATTCATAAATGGTCATATGTATCTAGAAAATTATTTTAGAACATTAAATAGTTCATATACTATTTTTATTATTTTTAAAACCATTTATTTGGTTTATCTCTTAGTAAAATAATTACTACAACATTTTTGTATAATTATTTAATATACTTATTTGTTGCATATAAATTAAAAATAAAATTCTATGATGAAGATAAATCTATTACCTTTCACAATAATTCTTTTACTCGAATTTATCATCTTAAAATCACAATATTTAAATTGTTATATTTATTAAATTATGAAGGTGACAACTTTGGCATCATTTAAAATAAATTAATATAAGTGTCATAATCACTTTTATAAGGATCCAAACAGTTATATATTAGGTAATTGGATTATTATGGTATATCTATATACTAACAATAAGTTTTGGTCTGGTTTTTGGGCCTTTTAATGGGTATTATTATTTCAATAAAAACTATATTACCGATTTTTCACTTAATAAATAATTTCTGCATCATTAATGTATCACCATTAATGATGATTATTTAATCACTAAAAATTCTAAATAAATTTTCATGATGTATATAATTTCATTATCTTTCTGGAGACTATTCATGTTCGATGTTTTATGATATTTATCACTAAATGAAAATTATTATACTTATAAGATTTAAGAGAGTGACATGTTGTCACTTTCTTTGGTGTTAATAATAAATAAATTATTTTCAAAGTCAAAAGTCCTTAACATGAATCTAATGCGACCCTTAGGTGATATGGGTCTACTTTTATCCATCCAATAGAATTTTGGCATGTGTTAGGGTAATATTATAATATTATATTTACCCTTAATTAACTGATTTACCTTTAACTAGGGTAAATAAAATTTACGGTAGATACTATTCATAATTCCCAAATATAAAAAGTACCCTATTAACATAATTTGGACCCAATGATTCCAAATATTGAATCCATTTTTTTCAAATTCAATACAAATAAGTTGCATAAATTAAATTAAAATTAATCACGTTGTCGAATGAAAACGGGTTTTTGTTTAAACCATTGCAAAAGATTGAATTGATTTAACCTACGAATTTAATGTAAAATCAATACAAATGAAATACATTATATTAAATGGTAAAAATATATTCTATTTATACTTTAAAACCATTACATATTATAATTTAACCATATAAATAATTGCGATGAAAAAAGTTGTTTTTAATTAAAATATAGCGTGTTTTTACTATTCATCAAAATATGAAAGTTACCAGAATAATATGAAAATTTTATCCAAAGTAAATTTTTATTTCTTGATTCCAAATAAGAATTTTATTTTGTAAAATTTAACTTATAATCATGTCAAAAACTAGATTTATAGTGGGTGCGCCATCAAAAGGCGGCAAAACTGCATTTTTTTGAAAAATACTTATTTTACCTGAAATATTTATTTTGTTCTTATACCATGTTCTAGAAAATGTGAAAGATGAATAATAGTGTTATAAAATTTAAAATTTAGTTAATAATATTCATAACAGATAGTTCATAATAATATAATTACAATATATCGTTGTTTAGTAAAACTCGGTATTGCGTACAACACACGCTATCGAGGAAGGTCGTGATTGCGTGTAATGTAAGCCAAGTCAGGGTTGCATGTTGTGAAATAATCCTTCGTTGTTTTGTATAACAGAATCCAAAAATATTTTATTTATAAATTTAATATATATATGTATATACTCATTGTTTTTTAGAATAACTACTATCAAACAAACATGAAATTGTGTGTAACACGATCCAAGATTAGTGTTGCGTATACTGCAAGCTAAAACAGTGATGTGTATAGCGCAAGATAATCATGGTGTAGCGTACACCAGAAGATATTAAAGAAATTAAAAATAATATATCTTATAAAATCTCGGGTTGTTACATTCTACCCCCCTTAATATGAATTTTGCCCTCGAAATTCATTGGGGTTATAAATCGTTTACTATTCATAGAAACACACATCATAAAAAGAAAAACTAAAACATCATTTAAAATATTGAAGTATGAAACATATTGGTTACCCAAATTAACTCATCACTGGGTTTCCACGCAAGAGAACATAGGTGAAAATATGGATATGGAAGAAAAATCATACCATCAAGTTTTGATGGAGAGTGGTAGAGAACATGGCTATGAAAAATCCATCAATCACAAAGCCAGAAATTTGTGATGATCTATGGTACCAACTAATTCATCAGATATAAGAGCACTAGGACAACATTTTTTGTTTTCAAGATCATTTCCCAAAATTTGATGAATTAAAAGAAATACTTACATGATTTTGGAACAATCTCACTGTTGTTCGTGAATTGAACAATTCCACTTAATATCATAAATAAATGAAGTTGAATTTGTTATTTGTGAATAATTAGCAGATCATGTGATAGAATGATGGGTCATTCCTTCTGTTTCAATAAAAAGGTTTGAAAAAGTCATAAGTCCATCTCATGGTGAGACTAATCGTATATGGTTCCAAAAATGGACTTATACTTTATTTATCATACCGCTTAATAAAATAAAACTACTTTCCACTAACCAGGGACTTCCTGTAGGCCAGTGGTAGGCGATAAAGGCCTATCGCACTTCAGTTGTGGGTTCGATTCCCATAGCCTTGTCCGACGCGATGGGCTATCGTCCATCCTGTAGGTTGTACTTTTTCTAAAATTACATTACTACAACATCCCGTCAATAATATTGAAAAAAGTCATATCCTTAAACAATACAAACTTATGTCCAACATAATCCATTCCAAACTTTTGGCTTATATACAATACTTCGGTCCAAGCTCATAGTATAAATAAAATGATTACTTGAAATATCACATAACAATCATGTGAATGCCATCATTTATCCCCCACATATCAGAAGATATATCTTGTTGGTCAAATTAAAAACATGTGAATGCCTTAATAATGTATTCTCTTGAAGAATGAATACCCATTGAACCTTAGTGAAAACATGAATGCAGTTAAAAGTTAACACTTTCCACAAACCAAAATCATCATAATTCTATATACTCAAACCATGATATCACTTAGTCCTTATATCAATCGTGAGCTCATTAATATTGTCAAACATTTCATTTTCTCCTTATCCATTCATCATGCTCATATCATCTTCTTTCCAAAAATATCTCAATCACTTTCCATGGTTTCTGATGCCATATTCTTGTGGAAAAATACAATGGACCAATATATATGTATTCCAATATACCATAAAAGTACCTCAACAACATTATTTTTGAATACCAATACCTAAACACTACAAACCATCCTCTTCAATGATTATCATGGAATAATTATTTCCTTGATTTAGATGTAACCTCTTAGGTCTGGGCAATGAGTTGGGTAATGCCCATGTTCTCCACAGATAAGACATTGAAATCCATAACAGTCTATCACTTTATGACCCTTTTCTCCACATAGATAACATATTTTCCTCCATTTGAGGTATTCCTCAAGGTTCTTCTTCCCTTCTTTATAAATCTCAATCTTCCTTTCATTATGCTCCTCACTATGCGAACATGCATAAAATTCCATCTTCCTCTTATTTGATGACTTAGGAATACCACTAAATTTCACCTTGTTAATCATATATCGCAATGACTGATTCGACATAATCACAATATCTTTCTATCAAGGCATTACGAATTTGTTTTCTCATAGTCACTAATTTGTCCATTGGATTCAATGTTAACCGAATTCCTTTTGGTTCCCACCATTGACTAAAACATAAAAATAATTCTGTTAGAGGCAAAAATCATGCTAGAAAAAACAACATAGTAAAGTGGGAGTACCCTCAATATCTAACATCTTAGGTTAAATTCTAATATCATTACCATAGTTCTAGGACTAAATCCTATACGTATACTTATCCTTAGGGAAATCCCTATACATACCTTAGAAATATCTCTAGGGATCTCACTAACGTTTTCGCATCCTAGTTTCCAAAGGTTGACTAAACCTTTCCTCTAATACCAACTGTAGAGACCAAAAGCTTTACGTACATGGACATTACATTACTTTAGAGCAATACTTAATACATAACAAAAACAGACACACAAGGACCGTAATAGTTTAGTGTCTTTGGAAACTTGGAATGTAATCTTCTAATCATGGTGAAAGATCTTCAACATCTCCCATAAAGATCTTCCCCTTTTTTTCTTACCTAAAACCTTTATTTCTATCCTGGGGAAAGAAAACAAAAAAATGGTGATCTCAAATGCTCAGTAAGGGTAAGCATGGATAAAATAAAACATACCATATACATTTGAACTTGAAAACATGAACATAATGTTTAAAAATCAAAATCTTGAGAAATGACATAAAACATGGAAGTACGTAAGGCATAGATCATAAAGAAACATTAAGAATGATAAAATAGCATGGGAATAAAAAAATGTAATTGTGGAAACCATTAAGCACATGATATGATTTCCATAGTAGCCAAGGCATTGCTTCCAAGACCATCTTAGTGGACAAAGTCCCTTTCTGAATCGAGTTCACTCCTCGTTCCAGTCCTGTATTACTGAACCGGTTTAACTTGCCGTTCCAGCCATGTCTTTCTCATGAGATATAAATATTTACCCAATGAATGGGAGGTATATATATGTCCCACCAATCTCATAATTAAATCATTCTTACTTGTTCCACAACATAAACTTAAAACATTCATCATAACCCAAAGAATAAAATGGGTTTCATAAACACCATATCATCATCACATAATCCATATAAAATAAATGGATATTTCATCATAGGAAAATTGAAACCATGTAAATCGTAGAGACATTAAACTTGAAACATACACATTTGAAATAATGTCATCTTAGATGGAAAATGATTTTTATTAAACACTTGAAATGAATTCTTGAGGAAAATATCCTTTCTTTTTCCAAATCATTTTCTTTTCACAAAATGTCATGAAATTGTAAAAGAAAAGGATTTTTTTGAAAATAATAATGAAATCTTTTGGAGGAATCTTCATGAAAATAATGCTTTATAAAATGGTAAAACTCCGTTCGTGCCGTATAAGTTAAAAAAACATTCTTCTCGTACTTTTGCCGGAAAAGTCAAAAAAGTACCTTGTAATGTAAACAAAAGAAAGATTCCTTACATACCATGTAGTAAAATTCAAAAATGGCTAAAAAGGACCTTAAACATACATGAAATTTTTTTTATAAAACTTGGACATGGATGAAAAATATAACCCCAGTAAATACTTACGAATAAGCAATCTTTGATAAAAATGAGATTTTCAAAATTATCCCTTACCTTATGTCTGATATGCTTCGTATGTATCCGAACCTCCTGTATAATGATTTAAATAATGTCATTGACTTATTAAAGATTCATATTCATTGTTATGATATCATATATGGTTTACTTATGACTTTATATTACCTGTTCTATTGTAAATTCCAGGTTAAATAGTGTTTTGGGTAAAATCGTTTCATTTGTCGTCTATGTTTTGACTTGTAATTATTCATATGATTACATAAATCATGATTACTTAATTAAATAGTATAAAACTTGATTTATATATATATTATATATTCATAATATACATATATATAATAGATCTATAAATGGAATGAAATACACCGTTCATGGAGACGGTATGCCGTACGTACGCATGAATGCTGTTTTCGTTTCCTTATTGAGTTGAATGAAATTAAGTAGATGACATAAATATATATATATATATATACATAAATCCAGTAGCTTATAATGTCATATATTTAATTATTGTTGATATATATACTTTATAATCATTCTTAAATGGTTAACATGGAGAATGAATCTCATCGCCTCGTGGAGACGGTAGTCCGTACGTACGCACGAGCGATGATATCATTCCAATAATTATTGAATTGAATTGGATTGGATGATACAATATATAATAATCAGTATTATTTTATAATAACTATGTATAGTTATTCTTTACACCATTATACCCATCCAAGTAAGGCTGTGTTGGATAAAAAGATTACACCACGGGGTGGAGACGGTATTCTGTACGTACGCACGCGCGGTGATTTCGTTTTCCGTAGGATGGATAGATGGTGAAATAGGGTTGTTTCATACTTATAATAACATATCAGTATATGAGTGATACTTATGTTATTACTTCATAATGAAACAACTAAATAAGAAGAAGTAGAAGAAGAAATAAAGTTGAAAGAATCGGTAACGGACATTACCACTTCTTTGAAGCGCCTCTTTGAGACCTCCACTTAGGGCACTAAAATTGGTGTTTGAAGAAGGCCATGAGCTCTAAAATGTTTCTAGGGAAGTGGAGAAGAGAATTTTGCAGGGTTTGGCCGAGCTTGAAGGCTCAAATTTGTGCGAGGAAGGGAGGGAGGAGGTGCCCTTTTATAAGGGAGGAGAGGGGCACCTTTGAAAATCATAAAAATATTAATTTATAATAAATCTAACCCCACTTAAAAACCTCCAAAAATGACTAATATTCAAATATTAGATGATATAGGGTTGTAATATGATCAACCAATAAAATTTAGACATGTTAGGAATTTATTTTTAACATTATCAACTTGATTTATCCTTACATAATCAATTTAATTTTATTTGCGGTAATAACATTCTAAATTTTAAATTATAAAAAATAATTACTTATTTGTTGTGAATTGTCCATAATTGGATACATTATAACATTTGAGACCATATAAATTTAAATGTATAATTTTTAAATATTTTTGTGAGTTTTAAACAATTTTATAATATGTTATTTTTATAAAATAACAATAGTGTCAATTTTGACACTATTCATTTTTTGAATTTAAATAAAATATATAAAGAAGATATGTTCAAAATAAAAGCTTTAACAGATTAATAAAAGGTCATATGTATCTAGAAAATTATTGTAGCACATTAAATAGTTCATATAATATTTTTAATATTTTTAAAACCATTTATTTGGTTTATCTCTTAATAAAATAACTACTACAACATTTTTGTATAATTATTTAATATACTTATTTTTTCATAAAAATTTAAAATAAAATCCTATGATGAAGATAAATCTATTAACATTCACAATAATACTTTTTCTCGAATTTATCATCTTACAATGAAAATATTTAAATTGTTATATTTATTAAATTATGAAGGTGACAACTATGGCATCATTTAAAATAAAATAATATAAGTGTCATAATCACTTTTATAAGGATCCAAACAGTTATATATTAGGTTATTGGATTATTATGGTATAGATATATACTACCAATAAGTTTCGGTCAGGTTTGTCTACATTTTAATGGGTATTATTATTTCAATAAAAACTATATTACTGATTGTTCACTTAATAAATAATTTCTACATCATTAATGTATCACCATTAATGACAATTATTTAATCCCTAAAAATTCTAAATAAATTATCATGATGTAGATACATTTGTTAGATTTCTGGAGACTATTCATGTTAGAAGTTTTATAATGTTTATCACTAAATTAAAATTATTATACTTATACGATTTAAGAGAGTGACATGTTGTCACCTTCTTTGGTTTTAATAATAATTAAATTATTTTCATAGTGAAAAGTCCATAAAATGAGTCTAATACTACCCTTACGTGATATGGTTCTTCTTTTAGCAATCCAATAGAATTTTTGCATGTGTTAGGGTAATTTTATAATATTATATTTACCCTTATTTACCCGATTTACCATTAACTATGGTAAATAAAATTTACCGTAGTTACTATTCATAATTCCCAAAAATAAAAAGTATCCTATTAACATAATTTGGACCCAAGATTCCAAATATCGAATCAATTTTATTAAAATTCAATACAGATATGTTGCAGAAATTAAATTAAAATTAATCCTGTTGTCGAATGAAAATGGGTTTTTGTTTAAAACATTGCAAAAGATTGAATTGATTTAACCTACGAATTTAATGTAAAATCAATGATAATGACATACATTATATTAAATGGTAAAAATATATTATATTTATACTTTAAAACCATTCTATATTATAATTTAACCATATAAATTATTGCGATGAAAAAAGTTGTTTTTAATTAAAATATAACGAGTTTTTACTATTCATCAAAATATGAAAGTTACCAGAATAATATGAAAAATTTATCCAAAGTACATTTTTATTTCATGATTACAAAAAAAAATTATTTTGTCAAATTTAACTTATTAACATTTCAAAACTAGATTTATAGTGGGTGCACCATCAAAGGGCGGCAAAACTGAATTTTTTGACAAATACTTATTTTACCCAAAATATTTATTTTGTTCTTATACCATGTTCTAGAAAATGTGTAAGATGAATAATAATGTTATAAAATTTAAAATTTAGTTAATAATATTCATAATGTCTAGTTCATAATAATATTATAACAATATATCATTGTTTAGTAAAACCCGTTATTGCGTACAACACACGCTATCGAGGAAGGTCGTGATTGCGTGTAATGAAAGCCAAGTCAGGGTTGCGTGTCATGAAAGAATCCTTTTTTGTTTCTTATAACAGAATCTAACCATATTTCATTTATACATTGAATATATATATATATACTCAATGTTGCGTATAATATCTACTATCAAACAAACATGAAATTGTGTGTAACACGATCCAAGATTAGTGTTGCGTATACTGCAAGCTAAAATGGTGTTGCGTATAGCGCAAGATAATCTTGGTGTAGCGTACACCAGAAGATATGAAAGAAATTAAAAAGAATATATCTTATAAAATCTTGGGTTGTTACATTCTTCCCCCCTTTAAATCAAATTTCCCCCTCACAATTAGTTCATCGAACTCTAGAATCTTCAGAATTTCTATATTCCGAATTATGAAAATCTAGGACCATTAAACTTATATACTCAACAATATCTAATATCCAATGTTTCCTAGATTGTTTCTTTGATACCAACTAAAACACCTCGAGCCCGAGCCTTCAAAATCGGCCCATTTAAAAGATTTTTATATTTTTTTATAAAATGAACCTAAAAAAACAGAGAACATTTAATTACATACTATAAACATTTACCCGTCCAGATTTTGGAGGATTACACAATCCATAAAACTTAGCCAAACAATATAGAAAAATATAAAATAAAAGAAAAAGACGCCAGGTATGCTAACTTCTTAATCAATGAAGATGCATATAGAAACACTACTAATCCTGTAGAAAAACTTTTTAGAAACATGGTGTTAATGGAAAATTCTCAATAAGGGGCTTTTAAAACATTCGATAAATCCTTTTAAAATATTCTTTTGAAAAAACGTTCTAAAAATACATATATAAATATTCATTTGAATACATTATTTGAAATTACTTATGACCGATAAAATAACATATCAGTTTAGAAAATTGAAAAATACAAAATGTTTTTAAACATATTCAGTGTTGTTCTAAAAACATTATTCAAGCCAATGAAAACAAAACACTATTATAAATTCACTTGAAATGATGAAGGATGTCTTGGTCCTACTCACTCAGCAATGGATGGGATCATTCCACAATCTCCCTCCATATTAAAAATGTTCAAGTGGTGGATTTTTTGAAAACATTTTAATATCAATTAAATTATATATAAATTTTTCACTGGATTATATCATTAAAAACAAGAACAAACTTTAAAAAAATACACTTGTATTTGTTTCTAAATGTATAAATGAAAAACTTCATGGAAATTCAATTGATAGACTTGTCATAACCAAATCCCTTATAGTTGACTACTCATATTCATATGGATGGTTTATTATCATTTATGAACTAATAAATTTCATTCCTAACTTTAGAAGATTCCATTTCTGAATGTGGTTTTGATAAATGATAATTGTATCCAATGCTTATGCATATATTCATATTCATATATATACGAGCACATATCTTAATATAAGAAGTGTCAGGATAAAATCATTGATATATGGCCATGTATGATATGTATATGACATGATGAAATAATGATATTCTTAACTTCTATTTCATACATAGAATAATTCTTTGATATTCATAAACAATTTATTTAAGAATATAAAATAATTTTTATGTTCCTATGCACAAAATAATTTGAAACTTGGAAGTACGTATAATATCAACATTTAGTTAATACTGTACATATGTATACATAAGTATATATATATATATATACTTAATCGTAATCATAAAATTAGGTTTCATGTAATCTTGACGGTTCATTAATTAATATACACATATATATATATTCATGAAATACATGTATATATGTATGTTGGTAAAAAAATTATAATACCTATAAAAACAATTCATACAAGACATTGAAATAAAAGAACATGTGTTATAAATAATACATATATATATATATATGTGTTGAGAATAAACATAATAGTTACATATATACATTAATCACACACATAAATTAGGGAATGGAGGTGGGATTTGAAAATAATTTTATGGAATAATTTAATACATAAATTTTTCATCTGAGTACAGCATGAACATCACAACAAAAAATAAAATTATTTATCATAATAAAAATAAATAATTAGACAAACTCATCTTATATATAATTTACTAAAATTTTCATGAACCAAAATATTTAAATCAAATTAATTTCACCCATAAACAATATGTGTGGACATAAAAATACAATCATAATTTTAAAAGGTTTTAAACAATGAAATCCCTTTAAAAAAAAGCTTAACAAAATAAAACCATAGTGTAAAAATTTCCAAAATTAATCATTCTTCTCTATATTACTGATCTACCGTACTTGAATTTCAGTTTTAAAAAGTTTTACAATTTGATCATAAGTATTAAAATATATATACAATATGATATTAAAATAAAATATTATAAAAGTAAGTGTTTCCAAAACATCTCTTAAAATACCAAATCCATTACATGATTCTGCTCGAACCAAAAAAAGGACCACTATTTATGTAGACTCCAATTTCAAGAATAAAAATTTTATGTTCCCAAAATTCAATTCACACCCTTTTTCAAATGGACTATATATCGATAGTCTCCATATGGGTAAGCCTGTAGTTTGAGATGGTATACAGTCTCAAGAGGCAATTTGACATTAATTTAACATTGCATATGCAGAATTTCACTTCAGTATATTCACTTAAATAAAAAAAACTAGCAAATAAAATTAATAGAGAATATTATAATTACTATAACACGGCCTAACAAAAGAGACATATGTGGACCACATACTCTAAATCAACAAAGACAATATAGATAAATCAAAAATTAAAATTATTCAAAAGAGACATATGAAAGAGTCAGAATCTAGAAAGAAATAAAAACACTGCCTATTTATGTTGGGGAAGATTAGGAATCAAGATCTTATTCGCCATTGGTGGAATGTGAACCATTAGACGTTTATGAAGAACATCACGACATGATCTGGTTTGATTTTCCACCCTTGCGATTGAACTCTAGACTGTGGTAGGGTCCCAATGATGTTGTGGCTTCTGAAATCCCTAACCAGGGGTCCTCCTTCATCACCGAAATCCATCTTCACAACTCATCTACCCTAGGGAGATTTTCTCGGCATGATTTCTACTCCCTAGATTAATCCTTTTCTCTATGCCTCACCGAACCCTATGCTCTATTTCTTAGGCGCGACACCCCCCATCACCGACCACTACCCCTTAAACCCAATTTCCCTTTTTATTTTTTTTATCCAAATGTTGTTTTTATTTTTTAATGTATATATATATTAAATATATTTTTAATTATAAAAAAACTTTTAAAAAGTTAAAATTTTATAAAAATAATTTAATGACACTCTATAATTCAAAACATATATATATATATATATCATATATTTTGAAAATTATATTTCATAAAACAAACCTAATTATATTTATCAAATTTCTTCTTAAAAGAATTAATATTATCATAATTTATAAATCATTAATGTTTTATAATAAGAAATATAATCTAATATTATATAAAAGTAAAACTCATATAATAATATATGAATAATTTAAACATTCAATTAAAATAGTAACATTATTTAATAAAAATATTATATACATTTATAATTTCAAAGAAAAAAACATGATAATATTAATTTCAAAACAATATATTCTCATTAAATTAATTGAATTTCTACAGTAAAATAAATATTTATATATTTAAAATTTTATTACAATCTTATTAATGTATTCATAATTATGATATTGTTTCATAGATTTAAATTGTAAACATTTATAAAAGACATCATAATTGAAAATATTTTATTGATTTAAAACACGTGATAATATTTACCTAAAAATAATGAAATAATAAAAATTTTATCATAATTTATTTATATTTTAATTTATTAATCAAAATAATTCTTTTGTAGAAACATAGAGTTGTAAATGTTGTCCAAGGTGTCTATGCGCAGTTTTGATATGATATGTGGCCTAGGTTTTTGTGGTTAAGATGTGATGTGGTGCTATTTGATAAGTGTGGAAGGGATAAGAGCACAGAAAATTCAACGTTTTGGTATGAGAGGGGAAATATTGTTGAGAAGTGGCAACAATGAACCATTTTTTATGATATGAAATCTATATTATTATCTTGGTTGTGTGATTTGGTGTGTTAGTCATTGTATTATTGGGTTAGGATAGGTGACATGTATAAGTTATTGTCAGTTTTTCTATTTGTTCATCGAATCATTAGCATTATCTTATCTCATGTCCACTTGATACCTTGGTTATATCTATATTGAGTATACTTATTATTCACACACTATGTATAAAAACAGATTTTAGGTTTCTAGGATGACTTCGGGTACCGAGCTAGACATTATTAGCTGGGCTAAACATACTTTTGAGTTTCATAAATATGCATTCATTTTTCATATTTCCATTAGATACTTTTTTCATTGTGTCAATTTTTCACTATCTTTTCATTTTGGGATGTTTTTTGTTTACCTTTATATTGTATTTTGGCATTTTTTGTTGATTGCTTATCCTATCTCCCGATCATGTTTCATTTAAATAGGGTAGTTCCTCCCATATTGTGAGATGTTTATACCCTCAATGATAATAACTAACCCTGGGCCTACTAGAGGTTGGACTCTAAGGTCATCATCTATCTCTCCTCATTGTTGAATCATTGGTGGGAGGGGGTTGTGGCATGTTTTAAAATGATCCACATTTTTGAAGAAATAGTTAAAAGACCTGTGTGGACTCTGATAACACTTTGTGAAGTAGTATAAAGATCATTTTTTTGACATAAGAGTATCAGTCCATTATAGACTATGGTAACACTATGTAAAAAATAATGAAGATCCACATATATAGATAATGGTTTTATGACAGAGTCTGACTCTGTATCGTCCAGTATAATTTAAAAAATTATTATAGTGCAAAATTCATGATCTAGGATTAGCCAACATAAAATTGTGTAGGATCACATTGATAAGAACCGTATAAATAATTGTGTTTAAAGTTTACATTTAATATATAATTAAAATATAATATGGGAGATACAAAAATTGATTTTGAAGGCTTTAACTGGCCATAGAATTTGAATTGAAAAAACAGATATTTTAGTAAATGAAAAAGAGATCATTGATTCACCCCTTCCAATCTCAGTGATCTCACACTAATCTACGATAATCAAATATAAAAATAAAACCTCATCCAATCTCCATGTAATATTATAATAAATTCGAAATCTGGTAAAATTGGATGAAGAGGGTTTGAAAAAGACCCCCACTCTATAATACATAATATTTCCTAGAGAGTGAGAAATCATGGTCACTACTTTACTCATTGATGAGTCCTAGAGACTCCATTCCCTAGATGAAGTAGTCATATAAGAATCATCTTGGTGACCCCTAGATTCTCGCACACCTCAATATATTTCATGATTTTAGAAAATTTTCCCACTTACACCTCTATGTTGGAGTTCACCTTAGAAAGAAACATTACATTGTTCCCATATTCCAACTTTATAAATATTGGAAGCATGTCACCAACTGGGATGATTATGTCGAACCATTGATCGGAAAATGATTACATGATATCATCCCTTCCATTGATGGATTAGTCTGATATAGATTTCAAATGATATTTTATGTCTCTCTTATTGATTTAATATTTTCTTTTTAATTCAATTCTTAACTCTATATTCATGGGACCTCCTATTACTTATATAACTATCTACTATAGTATAGTGTACATAATCTATTAGAAAGGATGCGACTTCACACATTATCATAAATTTTCGGTTATATTGAGAATCAATATATATATTCATTAGGATTATACATGAGGGTATCATTTGTTTTTCACAAAAGGAATCATATGATTAGGTCCCAAGGCATCTTATTCGTGTCACGTAAGACTTGTTAGGCTCATTTCATGGGAAATAAAATTATAGGGAAGCCTGTTCTCATCACATGAGGAATCCTATTCTCATAACACAAGGAAAATTAGAATCATCCCCTAAGGAAGCCCTAAATCATTACAAAAGGAATCATGTTCTCATTACACAATACATTCTATGCTTGTCACAATGAAACATATATAATTGTAGCCTCATCACCTAAGGAGATGATAGAGAGATCATGTTCTTGTCACATTGGCTTCTTATGCTCAAAATATAATGAATTTATTTCACACCACACAAGTAAATAATCTTAGGTTAATCAACAATGGGATGGTAAAAGTGATCATATTATCACTAAAATGTAATTTTAGGATCATCATAAAAGGATTATTATGGTCACCACCTATGTAACCCTAGACGCATCACTGAGGGAAAAAATTCTAATTAATATATTGGGATTATCCCATACTTATCACATAGGGTGCCTCATCCTCATCACTTGAGAAGGATTACAATTAGTCCTTTCACCTAATGGTTGGAATAGGTTTACATCCAGTGGGGATGAATCTACATTTTTTCATCATGTGAAGATTGGGAAACTTTTTATCCAAGGGGGATTCCATACTGGTTTGACTCTTTTAAAGGCTTATGGATGGTTTAGTGAGAGGTTTAGTATAATCCATATTCATGATAATTATTTCGATATACCACCTACAAAGGTTTATTTGTAATGGTGGTGATGTTTGGATTAAACCATAAAGATGCATCCAATTTTTCTAGGTATAAAAAAAATAAAAAACTTTTTAGTTGGAGGTTCATATTTTATGGTTTTCTAACAGTATCACACCATTAAATTTAATGACATGTGTAAATTATTCTTAAGTCATTCATAGGATTAACAAAAAATGAATATTGTGTTTCTTAGTCTTTGGGCTACCCATTGGGGGCATGTCTCATTGAGTAGATAAGGCTATTTTCAATCAATGAAGTATAGATTGGAGATTACACCTAATTAAAGGCCCCATATATTATTTGGGAATATATAGACAATGAGTGGGATTACATGTATGTTGTTCTTCCCAAAATATAATAAGGAGAATCATGTCTGAATATACATAAACCATGTCTGATGTAAAATGCATGGCTGGATACTTTTTATGCATCATAGAAAAATTTGAGGAGGCTAACCACCCATTTCTTAATGAGAAGGTCCTTAGGTGAAGATCCTTTTGTACAAGTTGTGTAAATGTATTTTTCACAATTAATACTGGATAATGTGGATTTGGAATACATATGCCATCATCTCTAGAATATTTATGTGGCATGAATTTGGATTCAAATAGATATCTATGGTATATGTATCATACAACATATGAGTAATGGAAATATTTATTTTTTATGAAGCCTAGTCCTCAAGAATAAATTGTCTTCATTGTAATCATGTTATTGGTTTCCCACAAGTTGACTGTTATAGAGAACAAAATGTTCTTTGAGGCCTGGACCTCTAGAAAAAACTATGTAATTCATGTAAGTGAATTTAATAAAATGATTTCAAGAAATATCAAATGTATTGAATGGTTAATGTGAGGTATTTCATGAAATATTATCACCTATTTCATTACTCATAGATCTTTGGAGATACGTAACTTATAGAAGTACATGTTGTGTGAGCTAAGAGGTTTAACTTGGAAGTATAAAGGTCTAACCCCAAAATGGAAATTCAATAGGAATTTATTGGACTTAGTTATGTCTGGTGTGGATATATTATGAATTAATTGTGTGATTATGAAAATGCGGAGTGGTTCATAACATCAACTTTGGTTTTTTCAACTTTGAGATGCATGAACTTTGTAGAGACACGAAGCTTGACGTACATGAACATTACATTACTTTTTCGGAATACTTAATACATAACAAAAACAGACACACAAGGACCGTAATATTTTAGTGTCTTTGGAAACTCAGAATAAAATCCTCTAATCTTGGTGAAAGCTCTTCAACATCTCCCAATAAAGATCTTCCCAATTTTCTCTTACCTAAAACCATTATTTATATCCTGGGTAAAAGAAAACATAAAAGGGGTGAGATCAAATTCCCAGTAAGGGTCAACATAGAGAACATAAAACAATCGATAAACATTTGAATGCAAAAACAAGAACATAAAATCTAAACATCAAAATCTTGAGCAAAGACATGAATCTTGGAAGTACGTAAGGCATATATCATAAGGGAACATCAATCATGATAAAATAGCATGGGAATAACACATGTAATTGTGGAAACCATTAAGCACATGATATTATTTATATATTACCCAAGGCATTGCTGCCAAGACCATCTTAGTGGACAAAGTACCTTTCTGAATCATGTTCACTCCTCATTCCAGTCCTGTATTACTGAACCAGTTTAACTTTCCATTCCAGCCATGTCTATCTCATGATATATAAATCATTAACCAATGAATTGGAGGGATATATTGTTCCCACCCATATCATTATGAAATCATTCATACTGGTGCCACAACATAAGCTTAAAACATTCATCATAACCCAAAGAATAAAATGGGTTTCATAAACATCATATCATCATCCCATAATCCATATAAAATAAATGGATATTTCATCATAAGAAAATTGAAACCATGTAAATAACAGATACATTAAACATGAAAAATACACATTTGAAATAATTTCATCTTATATGGAAAATGATTTTTATTAAATGCTTGAAATGAATTCATGAGGAAAATATCCTTTCTTCTTCAAAATCATTTTCTTTTCACAAAATGTCATAAATTTTAAAAGAAAAGGATTTTGTTGAAAATAATAATAAAATATTTTGGAGTAAGCTTCATGAAAATAACACTTTATAAAACTGTAAAAATCTGTTTGTGCCATATAAGTTAAAAAAACATTCGTCTCGTACTTTTGTCAGAAAAGTAAAAAAGTACCTCGTACAAAAAATGACAAAAGATTCCTCTAAAATCTTTTACAAAAAACTCACCGAATGGAAAAATTGTATTTAAACAATTTTAGGTGGATGGAATTAATATTACAAATTGAAGAAACATGGATGTGGATGATAAAATACTCCCCAGTAAATACCAAAGTATAATCAATCTCGGATAAAAATGAGATTGTGATATTTTCCCTTACCTTAGGTCCAATTTTCTTTGTATGTGTCCAAACCTCCTGTATAATGATTTAAATAATTTCATTGACTTATTAAATAATCATATTAATTGTTATGATATCATACATGGTTCACTTATGACTTTATATTACCCATTCTTATGTAAATTAATGTTAAAGTAGCGTTTTGGGTAAAATCATCTTTTTTATCGTATGTGTTTGGACTTATTGTTCTTGATGTTATTATTACTTATATCATGATTTACTTACCTCAAAAATGTAAATAATGATTTATATATCATATATATTCATTATATATCCATCATATACAAGCATTTATAATAGTACATAACATATGGAGGTAAGAAATGAAACGCACCATTCGTGGAGACGGTAAGCCGTACGTACGCATGAACGCTAATTTAATTTCTATTTATTATTTTAATGGAATTAAAACATAATTATACATAGGTATATTATAATTCCAGTATAATATCATATATAATATCATTAACCACATCCTTTATATATCCCACATAAGGTATTAACGAATCACATCACTTTGTGGGGGCAGTAGTCTGCACTTCCTCAAATGAGATTATTGTATTTACCGACTATGGAAACCGTAAAGGCTTGATATAATTGGGAAGTAAAATAGAATAAGGAAATAATAAACATAATATATATTATATATAAATACAGATCCATCATAATGACCACCATGAGAGGCGGTAGGAGAAAATCGAACAATCATTGTTTCGTGAGGCGTTAGTTTGCCATCACAGAAACATTATGTTCTTCATCCATTAGATGGAGGTGTGTGTAAGTGTAGTTTTAATACTTATCATAAAAAAATCCTAGTATATTTATGATATTGGTGTTGTTACAAAAGAAAGGATTAAATAGTGTTTAGGGGTTGGAGAAGTAGAATAAAAGAAAACAACTTAAGAGAAACTGTTACCTTTAATTTTGGTAACTTCCTTTGGTTTGAACCAAAAGGACTTCTTGGAGAGTCTTCTACCTAATGTAAGGATTCAAGGGGTGGAAGGGGATGTAGTGAGCTTATTTGGGCAGATTTTGGACGAGCCAAAAGGCTTGAGAGGTGTGAGTAATTGCATAGAAGTGGTCTCCTTTTATAAGGGAGTGGAGGGGCTTTTTAGGAAGCGTGAAAACATTATTTTATTATAAACTTATCTTCGGTTTCAAGAGGTCTAAAACACATTAATGTCGAAGATAATATGACTCATATTCGAAATAAAATCATCCAATAGGAATTGGACTGGTTTTGGATGATATTTTAATCATTTTAATCTTATATATTTAAATCATTTATTAATGAGGTATATACTGCATCATTATTGTGTCATAAATAATTTAATTTATTTGATGTCTAAAAATTATAAAACAAAATACCAAAATGTAGGAAATCTTTTTAGCTTTCCAACTAATATTTATAGTCCAAAATATAATTTATATAGACACTTATGAAAATTAATTACTAAACGATTTTTGTTAATTCAAATTTTGTCTTTACATTAAATTAATTAATCTAATGTGTCATTGTCTTTCATAAGTGGCTCCATGGGGTCCCAAAATCGACCCAAGGATGCCCATGGTCATCCACTACTCATCCAATAAGGTTAGGACAAGTTTCAAGATAATTTTTAATTATTATAATAATCTTTTAACCTTGAATTATCCTATTTACCTTTAACCGTAGTAAATAAACATTACCGTAGTTACTATTCATAAAGCCCAAAAATAAAAATTAGCTTATTAACATAATTTGGACCCACTGATTCCAAATATGGAATCCATTTTTCCAAATTCAATACAAAAAAGTTGCAGAAATTAAAATAAAATTAATCTCGTTGTCAAAATAAAACGGGTTATTGTTTAAAACATTGCAAAAGATTGAATTGATTTAACCTATGAATTCAAGGTAAAATCAATTCTAATGACATAAATTATATTAAATGGTAAAAATATATTCAATTTATACTTTAAAACCATTAAATATTATAATTTAACCATATAAATTATTAGGATGAATAACGTTGTTTTTAATTAAAATATACCGTGTTTTTACTATTCATTAAAATATGAAAGTTATCAGAAAAATATCATTACTTTATCCAATGTAAATTTTTATATCCTGATTCAAAAGAAGAATTTTATTTTGTAAAATTTAACTTATAAACATGTCAAAAACTAGATTTAATGTGGGTGCGCCATCAAAAGGCGATAAAACTGCATTTTTTAGAAAAATATTTATTTTACCCGAAAATTTTATTTTTTTCTCATAAAACGTTCTAGAAAATGTATAAGACGAATAATAATGATATAAAATTCAAAAATTTAGTTACTAATATTCATAACGGATAGTTTATAATAATATTATAATAATATATCATTGTTTAGTAAAACCCGATATTGCGTACAACTCATGCTATCGAGGAAGGTCGTGATTGCGTGTAATGTAAGCCAAGTCAGGGTTGCGTGTTGTGAAAGAATCCTTCGTTGTTTCGTATAACATAATCCAACCATATTTCATTTATACATTGAATATATATATATATATATACACACAGTCAATGTTGCATAGAATGACTATTATAAAACGAACATGAAATTGTGTGTAACACGATCCAAGAATAGCGTTGCATATACTGCAAGCTAATACGGTGTTGTGTATAGTACAAGCTATACTTGGTGTGCTGTATAATAAAAGACATCAATGAAATTAAAATAATATTTTTCATAAACCCTCGGGGTGTTACATTCTACCCCCCTTAAAATGAATTTCTCCCTCGAAATTCGACGGGGTTATAAATCGTTTATTACTCAAAAGTTTCTTTAATAGAAACCCACATCGTAAAAAGGAATACCAAAACATGGCTTTAAAAACTAAAGTATGAAACGTAATGGTCACCCAAATTAACTAATCACTGGTTTCCACATATAAAAACATATGTGATAATATGGATATGGAAGAGAAATATAACTATCATGTTCTGATGGATAGTGGTAGAGAACATGGCTATGAAAAATCCAACAATCACAAAGCCATAAATTTGTGATGATCTAGGGTAACATCTAATACATCAAATATAAGGGCACTAGGACAACATTTTTGGTTTTCAAGAGCATTTCCCTAAAGTTGAAAAATTTGAATTAGAACAAATATATACTTTATTTCTGTACAATCTCACTGTTGTTCGTGCTTTGAACAATTTCCACTTCATCTCTTAAAGAAATGAAGTTGATTTTTTTATTCGTGAAGTGTTAACAAATCATGTGATAGAATGATGTGTCATTCCAACTGTTTCAAATAAAAGGTTACCTAATGTTATCAAATACACATAAGTCCATCTATGTTGAGGTTAATCGTATATGATTCCAAAAATGATATTATACTTCATATATCATACCGATTAATAAAATAAAACGAGTTTCTACTAACCAGGGACTTCCTGTACGCTAGTGGTAGGTGATAAAGTACAGTCGCACTCTAGTTGTGGGTTCGATTCCCACAGCCTTGCCCGACGCGATGGGCTATCGTCCATCTTGCAGGTTGTCCTTTTCCAAAAACTACATTACTATAACATCCCATCAATAATATCGAAAAAAAATCCTATCCATAAACAATACTAACTTATGTCCAACGTAATCCATTCGAATCTTTAGGATTATCCATAATACTACAGTCCACTCTCCTATTATAGTGAAAATGATTACCAGAGATTTCTTATAACAAACATGTTAATACCATCGTTGATCCCCATATATCATAAGATATGTCTTGTGGGTCACATTCCAAACATTCGAAGGCCTTAATCATGCATTCACTTGAAAGGTGCGGGTGGTCTTCTCTGAGCTAAACTTCCACTGCCACTTCCAATGGCATCAGTACTAGCTACTTTTTTCCTTTTCAATGTCGACGCATCACTCCCATCAGTCATATGTGGTCTCTTAACTCGGGCCATTGTGGATTTGAGGCTAGGGTTCTGAAGGTTGAGAGGTTTAGGTTAATGAGAATTCGAGTAGACATGTTCGCGGTGAGATTGAGTGAGTCTAGTTCGAGATTTAATATCATTTTGGATTCATAAATCACATAAATCATAAATAAAATAAATAACGATTCGATGACTCAGCTTTAATGAATTTTAAAACAGTGCGAGATGTACCGGTGAAGTCTTTTAACGGTTAGGTCTTCTATCGGTGAGGTTTCTCTTAACGGTGAGGTTTCTCTAATGGGGAGGTTTCTCTAACGGGTAGGTTTCTCTAACGGTGAGGTTTCTCTAACAGTGAGGTTTCTCTAAGGGTGAGGTCTTCTATCGGTGAGGTCTTCTATCGGTGAGGTTTCTCTTAACTGCGAGGTTTCTCTAACGGTGAGGTCTTCTATCGGTGTGGTCTTCTATCGGTGAGGTTTCTCTTAATGGTGAGGTTTCTCTAACAGTGAGGTCTTCTATCGGTGAGGTCTTCTATCGGTGAGGTTTCTCTTAACAGTTTAAGGATATGTTATCATTCCTAATTTGTGTCTAATGAAGCTTAATCTTTCTGAACATAAAGGCTTAGTGAAAATATCATCTAATTGATGTTCAGTGCCTATAAACTCAAGTGTTATATGACCTCTTTGATAGTGATCTCTTAAAAAGTGATGTCTAACATCAATATGTTTAGTTCTAGAGTGAGACACATGGTTCTTAGAGATATTAATCGCACTAGTGTTGTCATAGTTGATTGAAACATGTTTAAAGTCAAATCCATAGTCTAGTAGTGTGTGTTTCATCCACAGAATCCGTGAACAGCAACTAGCAGCAGCGATGTATTCTGCTTCAGCAGTAGACAATGCAACTGAGTTCTGTTTTTTACTACACCATGATACTAGGGATTTTCCAAGTAAGTGACATGTTCTAGATGTGCTCTTCCTATCTAACTTACAGCCAGAAAAATCACCATCTGAATAACTTGTTAAGTCAAATGATTGTCTTTTTGGATAAAACAAACCAAAATTTGCAGTATACTTAAGATATTTAAAAATCCCTTTAATAGCAATCAAGTGTGATTCTTTAGGATTAGATTGAAATCTAGCACACATACATACACTGAACATAATATCTGGTCGACTAGTAGTAAGATAAAGTAAACTCCCAATCATACCTTTGTAATTAGTTTGATCAACTGGTTTACCAGTTTCATCAATATCCAATTTACAGGAGGTACTCATAGGTATATCACTTTCCTTAATACTGTCTAAACCAAAATGTTTAAACAAATCCTTAGTATATTTACTTTGATTTAAAATAATTCCATCTTTAGTTTGAAATATTTGAAATCCATGAAAATACTTAAGCTCTCCCATTAAGATCATTTCAAATTCAATTTTCATAACCTTTGAAAAATCAGTACATAAATAATTTTTAGAAGATCCAAAAATAATATCATCAACATAGATTTTTACTATTAATACATCTTTTGAAATCATTTTTATAAAAAGAGTGGGATCACCAATTCCTTTCGAAAATCCTTGTGAGATAAGAAAGTTTGAAATTATTTCATACCGAGCTCTTGGAGCTTGTTTTAAACCACATAAAGCTTTAGAAAGTTTAAAAACATGATTTTTAAAATGAGGATTTGAAAAACTAGGTGGTTGTTCTACAAAAACATATTCAACAATAAAACCATTTAGAAAAGAACTTTTCACATCCATTTGATATAACTTGAAATTCAGATGTGATGCATAAGCAAGTAAGATCCTAATAGCCACTAATCTAGATACATGTGCAATGGTTTCTTCATAGTCAATCCCTTCTTCTTGATTGTAACCTTATGCAACTAGCCTAGCTTTGTTTCTAATGATGTTTCCAGATTCATCAACTTTGTTTCTAAACACCCATTTTGTGCCTATGGTAATAGTTTCCTTAGGTCTTTCTACTAATTTCCAGACTTTGTTTCTTTCAAATTGATTTAGTTCCTCTTGCATAGCAATTACCCAGAATTCATCATTGATAGCATCATTGATATTTTTTGGTTCTAGCTGTGACAAGAAGGCTTGATGTTCAACCTGATTTCTAAGAGAAGCTCTAGTCTATGTCCCTCTATTAAAATTTCCTACAACAGCATCTAAAGGATGGTTCTTTAGAGTCCTAGTTGGTCTTGAAAAGGTAGGGCTAGAGATTTCAGGTTCATCTACAGGATGAGGTTCAACAGAAGCAGGGTCTGGAATATTTCCAGAACTGGACATTTTAACTATAGGTCCACTGTATTTATCATTGAGGTTCAAAACAGAGAGATCATCTTCAAGATTTTCAAGAGAGGTCTTAGGTTCATGTGGATCAGTTTCATAAAATTTGATGTGAAAAGATTCTTCCACACATTTGGCTCTCTTATTAAAAACTCTATAGGCTTTACTAGAAGTATTGTAACCTAGGAAAATTCATTCATCACTCTTGGATGCAAATTTGTCAAGATTGTCTTTAGTATTAAGAATAAAGACTTTGCAGCCAAAAACTTTGAAGTAGTTAACCTTAGGTTTCCTATGGTTCCACAACTCATAAGGGGTCCTCTTAAGAACGGGTCTAATCAAGACTCTATTGATAACATAACAAGCAGTATTTACAGCTTTAGCCCAAAAAATAAACGGGTAGGTCATACTCATTAAGCATAGTCCTAGCAATTTCTTGCAGGGTTCTATTCCTTCTTTCTACTACACCATTCTGCTGAGGTGTCCTAGGGTTAGATAAATTGTTACTATAGCCATTGTGTGAGCAGTAGGATTCGAACTCATGATTTTAAAACTCACGGCCATGATCACTTCTTAGAGTTTTAATCTTATATCCACTAAGGTTCTCTACAGACTTGGAGTATTTTATAAAGCAAGAAAAATCTTCACTTTTATGAGCTAGAAAATATACCCAAGTATATCTAGAAAAGTCATCTACATGAACATAGACATAATGCTTCCCATTTAAACTAGAAACTCTAGAAGGTCCAAATAAATCCATGTGAACCAACTCGAGAGGTTGAGAAGTTGACACTTCTTTCTTTGATTTAAAAGAAACTTTAGGTTGCTTTCCCTTTTGACAGGGATTACAAACTTTGTCTACTGGAAATTCAAGTTTGGGTAGGTCTCTAACTAAGTTCTTCCTAGCCAGTTTTCTAAGTGAATGCAAATTGCAGTGTCCTAATCTTCTGTGCCAAATCCAAGACTCTTTATGAAAAGCATTTAAACAGGTAATATTTTTCATAGCTAAAGAATTTAAATCAACAGCATAAAAATTTTCATTTCTCAAAGCAGCAAACACTAAAACATTTTTAGAATTAAAAACATTTCAAGAATCATCCTCAAATTTAACGTAAAAACCATCATCACATAACTGATAAATACTTAACAGATTGTATTTAAGTCCATCAACAAATAAAACTTTTGAAATTAATACTGAGTCAGTGTTACCAATCTTGCCTAAGCCGATGATTTTTCTTTTTGAGTTGTCACCAAAGGTGACAAAACCTCCATCAATTCTGACTATGCTTTTAAAGCACGAGAAGTCTCCTAACATATGTCTTCAACATCCGCTATCCAAGTTCCAGGTCTTTTTACAGGAGCTCTTTAAGCAGGTTTCCTACAAAACAGATTTAAACAGGAAATGATTTTGGTACCCAGATTTTCTTGGGTCCCGACAGGTTATCCAATAATACTTTAGGTACCCATATTTGTCTAATGGGTCTCATATAATTTGTAGAATCAGCATGATTTGAAAGATAAACATTAATAGATCCATAACTATGAATATAACTTGTTGAAGCATATGAAGTTCCAGAGTTAGATAGATTCTTTCTAGATTTAGGAATAAATCTATTCTTAGTAAACTGTCTCTGTCCAGGTTTGTAGCCTATTCCAGTAGTGTATTTTGGTGCAACATGCATTCCTAGCATTTGAGTTAGAGTGTCTTTACCATTGGTAAATTTCTCTAAATCCTTTCTGAGATGATCATTCGACAATTTCAATTCAGTGTTCTCCTTTAACAGTTGATCATTTTACTCTTTTTCAATAGTTAGTTCAGTTTTAACTGTAGTGGTGAGAGCATGCTGTTTTTTTAACAATTTGTATTTATCATTTAGTTCATTGCATGTCTCTTCTAACATATCACAATATTCAAATAATTCAGATTTTGACATGTCAACACATTCAGAATTATCTCTAGAGTAATATGAATTAGAAACAGGAGTTTCTGAAGTTACCTCAGAAGTGTTTGTCATAAAACATATGTTTTCTTTGTTTCTGTGTTCAGTTTCAGAAACTTCAGATTCACTAGAGCTGTCCTCAAAAGCACTCCAGGTAGCCTTCATGGCTTTCTTATACTTTTTATCCCTATATTCATACTACTTCTTGTATTTCATCTTTGGACAGTTTTCTTTTATGTGTCCCTTCCTTTTACACTCATAGCAGACAACATCATCTGATTTATCAGGTTTCTTCCAATCCTTTTTCCAATGTCCTTTGTTGTCATTCATACCTTTATAATTCTATTTTCTGAAAAATTTCTTCTTCCTATATAATTTCTTAAATCTTCTGGCAATGTGAGCCATCTCAGAATCACTGTCAGAATCACTCTCACTGTCTTCACAGCTTGAACTTTCATTGATAGCTTGCAGCTTTTCCTTATCCTTATTCTTTGAGGTTGTAGTTTTGAAGGAAACAGACTTCCTTCTAGGTTCATTATCTTCTTCTTTGTTCACTTTGAGTTCCTCTTCATACATCATCAGTTTTCCAATTAGTTCTTTGACTGACAGTTCTCCAATGTCACACGATTCTCTAATGGAGACAGAGGTTCCTCTCCATCTTTCAGGTAGACATCTCAAAATTCTCATGATCTGTTCCTTTGATGGAACATCCTTTCCCAGAGAAGTCATTGTGTTGACAATTTCATTGAAGCTGAGATACGTATCAGAAATGGGTTCATCAAGCTTCATCTTAAAATTATCATACTTAATAGTATAGGTATCCAACCGCATCTCCTTAACATTAGTTGTTCCTTCATGAGAAACAGCTAAGGTATCCCAAATTTCATAAGCAGTTTTACAGGAAGATATTCTATTAAATTCTTCATCTCCTAAAGCACATTACAGAGAATTCATAGCTTTACAATTATTATTGTAGGCTGTCTTAGTAGCTTTATTCCAAGTAGTTCTAATAGTAGTTGGTATTTTGTATTCAAATTCTATAGTAGTCCAAATATCAAAACCCATGCTCTCTAAATAAATTTTCATCTTGATTTTCCACGGAGCATAGTTAGTGCCATTGAAAAATGGTGGTCTATTGGTAGCAAAACCTTCAAGTCTATTATCCATGATAATTAACTATAAGCAAAAATTTTAAAGAGATAAAAATTTAGAAATAACCGAAATTTTAAGAACTTTAAAATACAACTAAAATCACAGTTGAAAAATAGAGTACAAAATATTAAAAAAAAACTTTCCTCTGATACCAAATGTTGGTCGGAGTGGATACTCAAGAGGGGGGTGAATTGAGTTCCAATTAAAATTTCTTTTTAAAAACTTTTTAGTTAAAAATCCCCCAAAAATAATACAGAATTAAACTATAGTGAATTTGTATCAAAGTAAATGTTCTGTTAGGTTCTCAAGGGATTGATTAGTTCCCAGTTAATCAAATCAGTAGACTTGATTAACTTTTGAAACTAACTTACTGGTTTACAACTAATATAAACACTTGCGAGTTTAATTATCAAAGTAGCTTTAAAACAATTTTGTTTTTAAAGTATTAGCAGCGGAATAAAAGCATAACTTTGAACGATATAGCACATCAAATATAACGAAGAGGTTCGGTCTCAATCTGAGACTTAGTCCTCTCAAAAGCATTTATAAAAAGATGATCCACACCCTGGATCGGGGATAACAACAACAACTAGCTGTCCAGGTCCAAGACCTCTACCAGAGTTATTCATGGGAATAAACACAACAGCAACCAGCTGTTCAGGTCACACGACCTCTACCACTATCCCAGTGGAAAAAAAAATTCAAGTGAGTTTAGTGAGGATTTACAAATCCACCAGTTAGAGTACAGGAGACAGTGTGTGTGTAAAATACAGCATATAACACACACTGCTCGAAACATAAAGAGATAAATCGCAGAGAAAATATATTGAGTTCAGAAATGGATCTTGTGATTAGCATGCTGTTCTGGACTCCATTGATTGATCATAATTCGCTCTGAGTCCTCTTCTGGTTTTTTTTCTGGAAAACAGAGTATCATCTGTTTCCTTGACTTCCAGGTGTAGAGACAGTCGATGAAGCTCTTGTGTTATGTTCTCGTTCTCGGCTCTTCAATGGTATGCAGTAATGAGTTCGTCGTGTAGGTTTCGTCGTCTCTTTGCATTCACACTCTGTGTTATTCCAGCACACCTTGTATTTTGTATGTCTCGTGTATTCGTCGATATGTCTCTCTCCCAGCCTTTGTAACCCTCCTTTGTATTCGTCTATTCATGCTCTTTTGTAGGAGCATCCTTCCTTTAGTTAAACCACGTGCTCTGGCAAAAGATGATTTACATTTTGCAGGTACGAGGTACGGTTCCCTGACATCCAACAACAGACATTAAATAAATATCAGTATATTAAATATACCTCATATGAACGTTGGTTAGATTAAACAATGATTAAGAAATTAAAGCATTGTCGGGTTCTGTCTTTGGAACGGTAGCTCTTGATATTGGTAGATTTTTGTTACGGCAGGTCTGAGTATCGGTAGGCATTTGTAATGGTAGACTTGTCTCGATAGCTGCAACTGTAGACTTGATCACATCAGTAGCAGTGGACTTGTAATGGTAGCTGTGGCTCTGCCTTGTATTGGTAGCGGTAGCTCTCTATCAGTAGTTGTGGCTCTGCCTTGTATCGGTAGCGGTAGATCTCTATCGGTAGCTGTGGCTCTACATTATATCAGTAGCGGTAGCTCTCTATCAGTAGATGTGGCTCTGCCTTGTATCGGTAGAGGTAGCTCTCTATCGGTAGACTTTGCATAACGGTGGACTTCAGCATATCGGTAGCTGTCAACTTTGCTGTAGCGGTAACTGTCGACTTCATTGTATCGGTAGTTGTGAGCCGTAACGGTTGCTTAGCTTGTAACGGTAGCTGAGAACTGTTTGAGAATTCACTTGACAAAATGAGTTAAGTCATAGTAAACATATATCTGATAATTCCAAAGACTAAATTTAAGCATAATGAAAGCAATAAAGTATATTTGGAATGAATTAAACATAATAAAGATATAAATAAATAATGGTTGGGATTATCAAATCACATTAAAGCTACTTAATTCCCAGAGGGTTCAACACTTATACTTAACCTTAGGGACATCACTAGACATACCTTAGAAATATCTCTAGGGATCTCAATAAAGTTCTCGCATCATAGTTTCCAAAGGTTGACTAAACCTTTCCTGATACCAACTGTAGAGACTCGAAGCTTGACGTACATAAACATTACATTACTTTTGAGGAATACTTAATATATAACAAAAACAGACACACAAGGACAGTAATAGTTTAGTGTCTTTGGAAACTCGGAATAAAATCTTCTAATCTTGGGGAAAGATCTTCAACATCTCCCAATAAACTTCTTCCCTTTTTTCTTACCTAAAACCATTATTTATATCCTGGGGAAAAGAAAACATAAAAGGGGTGAGCTCAAATGCCCAGTAAGGGTAAACATAGAAAACATAATACAATCGATAACATTTGAATGCAAAAACATGAACATAAAATCTAAACATCAAAATCTTGAGCAAAGACATGAATCTTGGAAGTACGTAAGGCTTATATCATAAGGGAACATCAATCATGATAAAATAGCATGGGAATAAAACATTTAATTGTGGCAACCATTAAGCACATGATATGATTTCCATAGTATCCAAGGCATTGCTGCCAAGACCATCTTAGTGGACAAAGTCCCTTTCTGAATCGAGTTCACTCCTCGTTCCAGTCCTGTATTACTGAACCGGTTTAACTTTCCATTCTAGCCATGTCTATCTCATGAGATATAAATCTTTACCCAATTCATTTGAGGGAGATATAGGTCCCACCCATATCATAATGAAATCATTCTTACTTGTTCCACAACATAATCTTAAAACATTCATCATAAACAAAAGAATAAAATGGGTTTCATAAACATCATATCATCATCACATAATCCATATAAAATAAATGGATATTTCATCATAAGAAAATTGAAACCATGTAAATCATAGATATATTAAACTTGAAACATACACATTTTAAATAATGTCATCTTAGATGGAAAATGATTTTTATTAAACACTTGAAATGAATTCTTGAGGAAAATATTCATTCTTCTTCAAAATCATTTTCTTTTCACAAAATGTCATGCAATTTTAAAAGAAAAGGATTTTGTTGAAAATAATAATAAAATCTTTTGGAGGAAGATTCATGAAAATAACGCTATATAAAACTGTAAAAATCCATTCGTGCCCTATAAGTTAAAAAAACATTCTTCTCGTACTTTTGTCAGAAAAGTCAAAAAGTACCTCATACGAAAAATGAAAATAGATTCCATTCATATCTTTTACTAAAAAGTCACCAAAGGGTAAAATTGGATTTAAAAATTTTTAGGTTGATGGAAATAATATTACATATTGAGGAAACATGGATGTTGATGATAAAATACACCCCAGTAAATACCAAAGTATAAACAATCTCGGATAAAAATGAGATTGTGATATTTTCCATTACCTTAGGTCCAATTTGCTTCGTAAGTGTCAGAACATCTTGTATAATGATTTAAATAATGTCATTGAATTATTTCAGAATCATATTCATTGTTATTATATCATATATGGTTCAATAATGACTTTATATTACCCATTATTATGTAAATTAATGTTAAAGTAGCGTTTTGGGTAAAATCATCTTATTTATCGTACGTGTTTGGACTTGTTGTTCTTGATGTTATTATTACTTATATCATGATTTAATTACCTTAAAAATGTAAATCATGATTTATATATAATATAAATTCATTAAATATCCAGCATATACAATCATTTATAATAGTACATAACATAAGGAGGTAAGAAATGAAACACACTATTCATGGAGACGGTAAGTCGTACATACGCATGAACACTACTTTCATTTCTATTTCTTAGTTTAATGGAATAAAAACATAATGATACATATTTATATTATAATTCTAGTATAATATCATATATAATATCATTAACCACATCCTTTATACATCTCACACAAGGTATTAACGAATCACATCACTTTGAGGGGGCGGTAGTTCGCACTTCCTCAAATGAGATTATCGTATTTACCGACTATGGAAACCACAAAGGCTTGATATAATTGGGATGTAAAGAAGCATAAGGAAATCATAAACATAATATCTAATATATATAAATACAGTGCCATCATAATGGCCACCATGAGAGGCGGTAGGAGAAAATCGAACAATCATCGTTTCGTAAGCCGTTAGTTTGCCATCACAGAAACATTATGTTCTTCATCCATTAGATGGAGGTGCGTGTAAGTTTAGTTTAAATAATTATCATAAAAACATCCTAGTATATTTATGATATTGGTTTTGTTACAAAATAAAGGATTAAAAAGAGTTTAGGGGTTGTAGAAGTAGAATAAAAGAAAACAACTTAAGAGAAACTGTTACCTTTAATTTTGGTAACTTCCTTTGGTTTGAACCAAAAGGACTTCTTGGAGAGTCTTCTGCATAATGTAAGGCTTCAAGGGGAGGAGAGGGATGTAGGGAGATTATTTGGTCCGAGTTTAGATGAGACAAAAGGCTTGAGAGGTGTAAGGAATTGCATAGATGTGGTCTCCTTTTATAAGGGAGTGGAGGGACTCTTTAGGAAAGTGTGAAAACATTATTTTATTATAAACTTATATTCGGTTTCAAGAGGTCCTAAACATATTAATATCGAATATAGGATGACTCATATTCGAAATAAAATCATCCAATTGGAATTGGACATGTTTTGGATGATATTTTAATCATTTTAATCTTATTTCTTTAAATCATTTATTAATGCGGTAAATACTGCATCATTATTGTGTCATTAATAATTTAATTTATTTGATGTCTAAAAATTATATAAAAATTACCAACATGAAGGAAGTATTTTTAGATTTCCTATTAATATTTATAGTCTAAAATATATTTTATATATCCCCTTATTAAAATTAATTACTAAACCATTTTTGTAAATTCCAATTTTGTCTTTACATTAAATTAATTAATATAATGTGTCAATGTCTTACATAAGTGGCTCCATGGGGTCCCGAAATCGACCCAAGGATGACCATGGTCGGACACTACTCATCAAATAAGGTTATTACAAGTGTCAAGGTAATTTTTAATTATTATAATATTCTTTTAACCTTGAATTACCCTATTTACCTTTAACCGTAGTAAAAGAAATTTCCGTAGTTACTATTCATAAAGCCCAAAAATAAAATTTAGCTTATTAACATAATATGGACCCAATGATTACAAATATGGAATCCATTTTTCCAAATTAAATACACAAAAGTTTTAGAAATTAAATTAAAAGTAATCACGTTGTGGATAGAAAATGGGTTTTTGTTTAAAACATTGCAAAAGATTGAATTGGTTTAACCTACGAATTCATGGTAAAATCAATGCTAATTACATACATTATATTAAATGGTAAAAATATATTATATTTATAATTTAAAACCATTAAATATTATAATTTAACCATATAAATTATTACGATGAAAATTGTAGTTTTTAATTAAAATATAGCGTGTTTTAACTATTCATTAAAATATGAAAGTTATCAGAAAAATATCAAGACTTTATCCAATGTAAATTTTTATATCTTGATTCAAAATAAGAATTTTATTTTGTAAAATTGAACTTATAAACATGTCAAAAACTAGATTTAAAGTTGGTGCGCCGTCAAAAGGCGACAAAACTGCATTTTTTTGAAAAATATTTATTTTACCAGAAACATTTATTTTGTTCTCTTAACACATTCTAGAAAATGTATAAGATGAATAATAATATTATAAAATTTAAAATTTAGTTTATACTATTCATAATGGCTAGTTCATAATAATATTATAATAATATATCATTGTTTAGTAAAACCCGGTATTGCGTACAACACACGCTATCGAGGAAGGTCGTGATTGCGTGTAATGCAAGCCAAGTCAGGGTTGCGTGTTGTGGAAGAATACTTCGTTGTTTCGTTTAACAGAATCCAACCATATTTCATTTATACATTGAATATATATATATATATACATACACACAATCAATGTTGTGTAGAATGACTATTATAAAATGAACATGAAATTGTGTGTAACACGATCCAAGAATAGTGTTGCGTATACTGCAATATAATACGGTGTTGCATATAGTAGAAGCTATACTTGGTGTGATGTATAATAAAAGACATCAATGAAATTAAAAGAATATTTTTCATAAAATCTCGGGGTGTTACAAACTTATTACCTTTCCTCTAAAGTAGTCCGAGCCCAAAAACATCCTTCTAAATTATTCATCAGATGTTTTCATCAACACCGTCAAATTTCCTCCTTATAAAGGGTTCCAATGGGGCAGTACGAGATAAAATTATGATTAAAATGAAAAAATTTGGTCATTTAACCATTATGTTTGTGAAACTTTAATAGGTTCTCACAATTTGGGTTACAACCTTTTCTTATTAATAGTTGTTCTAAAGGAAAAATATATTCTCTTCATGGGAGGTTAGACCAATTCTATATTTTTGTGCAAATACTTCTTGTGTGAATGTCCTATGAGATATTTCCATTATTTTTCACAGCTGTATCATTCAAAAATTAGTTTTTGTGAGAATGATTCTATAAGAAATATTCCATGAACAAATCCTCTAAGATAAAATAATATCCAAACATTCCAACATAGACATTCACAAGAGAAATAGAATTATTTAAACCATATATGGAATTAGTGAAAAATAGTGTAGTTCATTGATGGAAGTTAATTCCTATATATTTTATAATATAGGTGAATAGATTTGGTTGAAAATAGAAAATCTAAAATCACAAATTAATTCAATCTTGTGAAATAAAATTTTTCTTGGTGATAGTTTTTGGATCATCTAATATGCTATTTCAAACCATTACACTATTGGAAATAAATTCTTCCCAAAAGTGGTTGATTTCTTTTGATTTGGAAATTTGGTTTGGTGTTACCATCGGCCAATTTTGTAATATAATTCAGGCTCTAGTCTATAGATAACCATTTTTTTCCAATTAATAATGAGTATTACTTTTTAAATTATTCGTTTTTAAACTAACATATCAATTCCCATAATGAAATAACTAACTAGAAATATCATTGCTCACAAGATCCATGATTGGTGTGTGAAACATGAGAAGAATTTAAGATCAACCAATTTAAATAGTGGAAATGTAAGGGGTAGAGGGTTTTGGGTTAGAATGTCATTTTGAAAAAAAATTGAACATCTAAATATTTGGGAAAACATTTATGGAAATCCCATGATTTGACAGACCTATCAATGTGCAAGACACTTGGGGGACAACAACATGGGTTTTGTAATTCCACTAGTGCAAATAAAAGGATGGGTATGATAAATTGATACTCTGAGAGTTTGAATCACTTGATAAAGAGGGTTGATAGGTTGAGAAAAACCACTAAGACAATGAAAACATGAGTTTTACCACAATAATAATAAAAAGGTTTCATATATGATGTGTACCCAACAAGGGAGGTTGGTGTTTGATGCATTGTGTTGTCACCGTAGGGGAGTTGGTTCATAGATGATTGGAATGGTTCCTTCAAAGAATATATCCAATATACGAGGAAAAACCTTAAATAATTGTTCCATTTCCAATTGGGTGGTCGATAGGACATGAAAGTTGTTGTTGATCTTGATTAGGGAAAAATGTGTGCTTCTTAAAGAATGGGGTGATTTAGATGTGTCCAATTACTCTTTGTTCTATATATTACTATGTCAATAATATTAAGAGAGCATGAAAAAATTTGTAAGGAATATAATCATGTGGGTGAAAAGTCAAATTCCAACTCGGTGATGTAGATGTGAACAATATTCAATCATTCATTATGAAGAAGACCAAGGTAGTGTAAATGCAAGTTAATTTGTATCCATAATACTTTAAACCATGGAGTGTCTTTTAAGGACATAGAACTATGACTAATGGAATAGGAGTACTTAATATAAACATATTAATGGTTATCCTAATATGAACTTATTTCTTAAGGTGCATTAGTACAACCTATGGGGAATGTTCATACAGTCTTAGGATATTCTATGTGGGAAATGTTGTTTTATGGAGTTTATGGTCGTATATAGTTAACCAAAAGGTGGATAATAATTTTTTATTATAAAGAATATACATTAGTTTTATATATATATATATATATATATTTAATCAATATGTGAATGTAAAAATTACAGAAGGAGGACCTAAGAACTAAAATTATATGGGGAAGAAAATGGGGTTTGTAGATTAACTCAATATATGAATCAAAATTACACTATGTATATAATTAGATGAAACTTATTCCAGATGTAATATAGATTTATGTATTCTATCTGTACAAATCTAGATCTTTCATAGTAGAGGTGTGTTTTTTTACGCAGGTTTTCTGATGGAAAACTGAATCAAAGTCAACGTGAATTATGAAATTACCACATAAGTATAGACTAACCAATAAATTCCTTCTATTAATATGTTTTTCATACGTGGATATAGATGTATCATTCTATAGTTGTAAAAGGTAGGGTTCCAATTTATGTTTGTAGATAATCCTATTTTTCATGAAAAGATGTGGTGGAGTTCATGGTTTGGTGAAGGACAGGGTGGCTGGATGACACCACATATCTTCTAGATTACTAACTGACAAACTAATAGTTCTATAGATTAGTTTAGTAGATAATGATCATTCATTGTTCTTGCAGTTGGATACCAACAATGAATAGGGAGCTCTTTCTTTGGTGATAAAGAAAATATCATGAATTTTTAATTCAAGATAAAGAGACAATGACATTTAATTTAAAATCAAATAAAATAGATGATCAAGTTTTGAATTAGTATCATACAGTGAGTATAAGAATAGGTAACTGATCATGCATTTGTTTTTAGCTGTAGTTTTATAGAATTAGTACATTAATTCAATTGAATCCTTATGGCTCACCAGGGTCATCTCTGAAGGATTTATGTGTGGGAAGATTAACTATCAAAATCACTATTTAAATTTTGTTATTTTATATTTTCTCAAATTGTACATATTTGAAAATATTTTTTATAGATTAAAAAAGGAATGAATTTATAAAACATTGTTTATAAAGAAATTAGGGTGAACATTAGGGCATTAAAACAACCTTTTTTTCCTTAAATTTCCTAACTCAATACAGAAACGTATTATCATTCATCCATACAGCCTCCACCATTTACTTTTGTATTCAATTAATAATATTCTCAAGAATATGTCTTAAAAAATCAGATTATTCACTATAGTGAATATTTATAAACACTCCCCAATCGATTTAATGAACATCCTCACTCACAATGTAGTAATCACATACCATTCTTCACGTAAAGTCAGAAAACTCCACTGGTATAAATAGTGATTCAAATGGAGGGAGACATTGAAGTGAAAAAATTATAGTAGTGTAGCAGTGTTAATGGAATGTAGAGTGAAAATCACCTCCTCAACATTCCATATTCAATATCACACCCGAATCAAAGGGATAAAGTGAGAAATTAAATCATATAGAGTCAAGCACATCAATTTAATTCCTCACATAACAATAATTTGGGGTTAAGTATCCATGATCATAGAGTTTGGGGATTTGGAAGATATCATCAAGAATGGTAAAACATAAATAAATTTGGATGTAAAATAAGAACATAAAAATAAACAAATAAGAGAAGGAAATTGGAATTAAAATTATAGAAATAAAACTAGTTTTCTATAAACATTCATTGAAGTCAAGTTCCCTTACAAAATGTTGTGAGGATAATATTTGTAAGCATTAATATTTATTCACCTCCATAAAATCAATGAAAATATCAAAATTATAATCCCATTTCCTCATATTTCATCCACATTCCATGGTTTTGGTTTGGGATTAATTCAGTTTTGATCATCCTTGAATATTTTTTTAGCTTGAAAATTTCTATCATGACACACCCATAGACTATCTTGAATAATTAGAGTATAAGTTCTTTACTGCTTTGTAAACATATTGGATATCATGTTATGCATGTTAGAGAATGATAATTTTTATGATGGGCATTTAATCGCTCATATTGAGTAGAGTAGTGTTGGATTCCAATTTTATAGGAATGGTTTTATGAATTTGGCCTTCATTTTGGGCTTAGACTTGGAATGTTCATTATTAGTTTAGATGTTTGTGAACTATTTTCAATGAACATCATCTTACATTTAATATGATACCATAAAGAAATTTTTGGAACTCAGGTTCATGTCACAATGTATATTATGGATTCAAGGAGAGGAGTCACATCAATATTAATTGAACATGGCATTGGCCTTTAATCTATTCCCAAATGAATCAGTTGGGGGAGACATCATGCTTGCTTCATGGAATTGAAATTGGGTGCTCACCAAGATTCATACAAACATAAATAATTTTAAAAATAAAAATTCTATATAGGTATGATATCTAATATACTTCAGGTCCTGGTTGATGGATGGATTAGGTAGTGCACTAGTGGAGGTTTAGTTTCAAGTGCTTGATCTAATCAAGGTTACTTGTAATATATTGTCAAGCAGGCCGGTGGTACACAAGTTCATTCAAGAATATTTTCAAACAACTTGAGTGTTAGTTTATTCATCCTTATCATTAGAGCAGTAGTGTAACACCTTAATATGATATTAAATAATTTTTAAAATAAATTTAATTTCTTTGATAGCTATTGTTAAATGTAATGATGATTTTTATCAAATTGTAATATACCATTAAAATATAATAATTTTAACATAAATACTATAAAATAGATTATAAATTTAGTTTTATAGATATGAATAACCAAATTTAAAAAAATTGTGATAGTTCCATAAAATTTAAATATATATTTTAGTTAATTCATTATATGTTTCGAAAAGTTACTTTTCTTTAAATTGGTTTTAATTCCTATTTAGCGGAAAATGATACAATTAATATTTTACACAAATTCATAAATTTATTTGAGTAAATTAAGATCAATTTTTAAATAAACTTTTCAAAATCATCTAACAGAATATTATTGATAATTTTCTAAAAATATTGTTGATTTATAAATAATGAAAAATAATTATCTTTTATTAAAAATTGCATTCTAGTTTAAAGGATTTTGAATGTTTCATGTTGTTTTAAAAAAAATTTAATTGTAAAAATAAATTTAATAATATATTGACGAAACCATTTTAAGTCATTGGAGTAAAATTTCTATTTATTTTTTATATAAAAAAATTTTGCTTAAGAAATCATTTTGATTGAAAAATCACTTTTCTTCACGGTGGGGGGTTTAATTTTTAATAAAATTATTCAAATTATATGCAATGAATTTTGTAAAATGGATTAATTATTTTTAATAATATTATTTAATTATAGTTGATAAGGTCATTTTATGTTTTACTATAATTAATAGTATAAAATAGTAAAAATTATTTTATAAAATTAATGTTCAAACATTATTTTTCATGTTATATGTACTTGAGTAAAAAATAATTTCCAAAAAAATGATTTTTATTTAATATATTATATTTAATGTTTAGAATCATTGGGTAAAAATTATATAATAATGTTCATTTTTTTATCATTTAATTGTAAATTACTCAGCTAAATTAAATAATACGAGTTTTCGTGTTGAAAACTAAAATTGTAAAAGTGAGTAACCATTGAGGGTAAAAAAATAACATGATTGAAAAAAAATTTATGGAGGTTTGGATTAGACTTATCTCACCTATAATTCATTATTTATCAATTTTTTAGAAACATAGGTTGATAGTTACTTCCTATTGTAGAATAGTTTTGGGTATTTAAAAACATTTCACTCCTCCTCAATTATAAAAGGAAACCTCCTCCTATCACTTATTCAATCCTATTTATCATTTTAGATAAAAAACGTTTTTTAATTAATCCCCTACATCCTTATACATTATATATAACTTTTCCCCATACGATCAACCCTAGATTCCTTATTACGATATCCAACAGGGATTTTATAGTTAAAGGTAATTTTCTTTATTAAGATATTTTTTTTTCACTTCACCTATTATATAATTCATTCATGGATTTATAATTGAAATATAATTACACTAGTAACATTCATATACTATGATTTTATTATATTTATGTTTTTACCTATATCCATACCCTCTTTCTTCAAATGGGATATGAAACCATCGATCATGTGTACGATAGACTACCCCCTCGACAACTAATGTAATTCCTTTTCCAACACTACCCCCTCATAGATGAATATAATTATAGATTTATGGTAAATATATTGTATTTATAAAATAATTATAATTTTTTAATTATAATATCACATATACCTAATTACCTTCTAAACTGTTTAAAAATAATACATTTATCGTGCGTACATGCAGACTGCCGCCTCTACGTAGAGCTGTGATATTGTTTTCATTTTATTTTCACATGGATGATAATAAGGAATTATTTAATTAATAATTATTATATATATATATATGACATGTTTATTATTATTTAAAAGAGAATTATTATATACCTTCTTTTATTTTTATCCATAGAAAAAATGGAAACAACGTTTAGGCGTACAACAACCAACCATCTCCATGAACAGTGTAATTAGTTCTTATATATATATATACTTTTATGGTTGTATATACATATGTATATAATGAATATATATCATATTTATATAATGATTAAATTTTTTGATATGATGGATGTGTGAACAAAGTGTAAGGACTAAAACTACTGAACCCAATAATACATGAAAAATGATCATTTTATTACATGGATGAATGATTTTAATAAATAATTATTACTAAATAAGTGATAAAAGATTATATGTAATATATATATATATATATAATTATATATATGGATATAGTTATTGAAAATATTTATAATAAATTAATTTTTACTATAATGGAAATTCAAACACGTATGAAGGATGTAAGACATAAAGTAAGGGATTTTCATCTAACATTGAAAATTCATTTTTATAATCCAAACACTTTTAAGGAAAAAGTTAGAAACCAAAAAACACTTATGATGAAAAGTTAAAAATCCTACATGACTTCACGACTTACAACGTTAAAACATGTGAAAACAAATCAACCCATTACACATACCAAATAAAACCACACAGTCATTCAAATCATGAACCTGGGTGCATGAACATTATAAGAGATTGAACAAACCTTAGCACTGGACTCCTTGAATGCCGCTGATGTGACCATCGACATCATCCCCAAAACCGCCAACCCGGTGGTGAACTCTGAACAGAGTTTACCCAAAATATTCAGCAACGTGAGATGGTCCAAGAAAACATCCACAAAAGGAAATGAACAATCCAGATCAAGTTAGTCCAGGAAGTGCTGACGCCACACCCAACACCATAGAATCACAGCCAGTCACACCAGTCACACCCACCATTCTCACAAACAACAACACTATCATCATATTCTGACCAAAGAAGATTAAACCAAACCATTTCAACAAACCAAACTATTCCACAACAACAAACCAACTCACGAAAATTAGAACACAATCCCCTCCTCCCTCTGAGCCCCTAGATCCGACCACGAACACATAGGTGCACGCCAAGCTGACGATGAGATGGGATGAAGGCAAGCCGAAGTATCAGAGCTAGAAGGTCACCGTGGCAGATTCTGCACACACCGGATCCGATGCCAGAAGCCGCAACAAAACAACATCATCCAACGAGGCTAACGGTGAGAACACCAGAATCAAAGACGAGCCTTCTGATGTCACGGTGAGAACCAATGCCAAGAGTGGCGAACTCGACACCGGATTGAAACCCAAAGATAGGAACACTAAGGTCGTTGTCCATCGACGCAGATCTGAAAACTAGAAGTAACAGATCTGCCGTCGAACATAATAGATCCAAAAGAGATCCCGAAGATGAATGCACAAAGCAGCAGCCGACGAACAAAAATAAAAGCCGATCCAAACAGATCCATCACTTATCGTCATCGTGCCTAAGGGAGGCATCCATCGATGATGATTATAAAGATGAAATTTTATGATATTCCTCTCAAGATCCTCATTATGGTTATTAAAATATATCTATTTATTTTTGTTTCATGTTATATTTTAATTTCTCTCTCTTTATGTACTCAAAATATCAAAAGAATGGTTTATGTAAAGTAGACTCTATTTCCCTCTTCGGCCAAATTTTTTTTCTTCCATATCCATGTATTTCAAAAATGGTTTCAGGAATGTTTTTTATTTCTTGCCTTTATTTTTAAATTCATCTATACAAATTTTTGATTTATATATAAAAATAAAATGGAATGTTCTTTTCATTTTCCAGATGAGGTAACTTTTGATTTTTTTTACAATAATATTTAAGGAATGTTTTATTTTATCCTGTATAAAAGTAGCATAATTATCTGCCATCATGGACACTAAATGATGTAATGATTACATTAAAATATTCTAGGGTTATTTTCAATAAATAATTATTTTTAAAATTTTTTTCAATTTTTTTGCTTAAAATTATTATTTTGAAAGTTGAAATATTATTTCCATCAAGATTTATATAATGATATTTTTAGGGAAATTATATTCATAAATGACTATAACCACTGGTGTTCATTATGTTTAACTATGAATATTGTCCATTATAATCACCCTTAATCATAATTTGGGTGTGTTATGATTATTTTGATGATATTTTTATTAACACCATTAATTTTTTATGTTTTATACTATGACAGATTGATAAGTGGATTATGAAACCTGATTACCATGCACTATATATTATGGGATGATATGATGAATTTTTAATGATTTTGTTCCCCACATGTCATGAACCATCCTAGGTACCCTGGTAACCCACAAACTAAGCCGGGCCTAACATAGACCAAAGGGAATTCCCAAAACTCATGGGTTGGTGACTATATCATTTCTTTATAAAACATGCAAGTTTGGACAAATTTTCATCGAAAAATAGTAGAAGAAAATGTATACAGACAGTATGAAGAATAATAGAATCATTACTGGGAGTAATGTACCATAATATAATAGGACATAAACAATTATAATGTATTACAACCGATGTACAAAAACAGGAAAAAAAACAAGTCCCTAAGGAAACAACTCAAAACATTCGAGGTTCGACATGTGGATCCACCTCCAATAGATACTTTCCCCTTGCTCGAAACTGGAATGAGATAATCTACAAACACCTGAAGGAATAAGAAGTGTGCCATCTAAAAAATCCCAGTAGGGTCTCACAAGGGATTCCAAAATAGATTCCCAAAATATAATAACCAAAAGAATGCATTCTATTTTTTAAATATAAATGTTTATCATTTTCAAATAATATTAAAACTAATCATGTTATACTATTAAAATGATAGAAAAATTATTATGAAAAGGTTTTATAAGTGATCAAATGTTTCTAAGGAAATGGAATAAGTAAAAAATTAATATAAAATAGTTTATTTAAACTCTGAAGGCCTTCAAAATAGTTTTACACTATTGGAATACATTTCTATCTCGAATATAAATAACATGAGATAAATATGGTCATCTTCCATATAGGTATGATATTATTCCATCTATTGGACTCCACAATATAGAGGTGATCTCATCAACATGTTTATACACATTTCACATAGACACCGACCAAATGATACTCCTCACCATCTTATCATGGATGTTACCTACTGAATGTATGTTTTAGAATGTTGTAATAGTGTAGAGTGTTCCCAAATAACTCACCAACTAACTAAGGCATGCATTTAACCTTACACAATAAATGATGAGAAAATTATTTTAAGATTTATTAAAATAAAATCAATTCCAATTCTTCCATTTCAATAACAATTTTTCATTTTAAACCGAAACAGGTTTTAATAAAAAACATTAATAGTAAATAAGATAAAACCACTGGATTTGTATCAAAACATTTTAAGCCATTTTAACAAGTTTTAAATATAATAAAAAACCAATCCAATTAATTTCACAACTCATTTGCACAAATAAATTAAATAATTTAATTGAAATCATTTAAATTAAATTACAATTTAAATTAAATAATTTAAATCAACTGATTTCCTCAAAAACACCCCAATTCAATGGAATTTGAGGGTGTCCCTATTCGTATTCCAAAATCATTTCAAATATCCCAATTCACTAGAAGTATATTTTATTACATAAATTGAATTTATTTATGAGAAATTGAATATAAATTAGTAGGTTAAATAAATCATGAAATTCAATGTTAATAAGTTTGGCTAAATAGAATGGAATCACCTACCTTTTCACAAATCTCAACAACCGTAATGACACACATTAAAGAGAAAGAAGGTGTTGAAGACCTAGAAACCCAACCTATGAGATATATCAAGCAGTACATAAAATTTATCCTTTAATTTCAAGATGATATATTTAAATCCCAAAATATTAGAAAGATATAATGATTAAGAATGATGGGGAACACTTATACAAGAACCACAACACAAGCACATCGAGGATAAAATTCCAAAGGAAAGTATCCATAACAGTTGGAGAGATTCAAGATCACTTGGGGAAGGATTTGGGTCATGGGAGAAAAAACTAGAGAATAGAAAAAACCAATAGATCATTTTTTATTCCTATTTGAAAAACACTTTCAGGTTATTAAAAGACGTGGAATTCCAATACAAGTCGTTAAATTGTAAATTTTCAAAACCACGAAAAAAACATCACCCCAAATTAAAAATTTACACTCTAAATTAAAAACTAATATTTAATTAATTCACAGTATATAATGAACCATCACATCATATACCCTTCATAGTGTAAACCCTTTCCTAACATGCACGTAGAATCATTACATGTTGTGAAACCCTCCAAAATCCTGTGAAAAAAACTACTTAAAGTAGAGACTCCAACAAATATATGACATTACAATTATAGTTATCCCCATAATTCATTATAAAACCTACCTAGTTAATACTATGTAAAAACACACAACATGGTTAAATTCATTCATGTCATATGAGTAATGTGATTTTACAACCTCCCCACTATGAAAACTTTATGCACCCAGAAATCTTATGAGGAAGCTTCAATGCCAAAATGATATTGACACTTCTCTCTCATCATTGTCTCACATTCCCACATCTCATGAATATAATAACCATGCTTCCATAGCACATGAACTAAAAGTTTCATCCACCCATAAAGTACCTTGGTCTCAGAATCAACTATCCTAATTGGATTCTCAGTTAGAGATAAATCATGTTTTGTATCAAGATCACACCTACTCGAAACATGAGATTGATCAGATAAACTCTTTACCATAGGTGAAACATGGAATTTTTTATATATCAACATCATCTATGGTGGATGTTCTGAAGGTATGAAACATTCCTAACCTTCTCAAGAACCTTAATAGGTACACAAAATGATGAGTGGTCATCCCTTTCCTCCCAATCCATCGATGATCCTACCAGGGTTAAACATTTAAGAAAACATGGACACCAACTGATAAATCCATCAGTATACAGTGATGACCAATATAATACTAATATTGGATCTGTGTTGTCAACATTATCTCACAAATAAAATGAATCTTAGTTGTCATCTCAGGGACCAATCTTGGTCTAACGTAGGAAATTTCACCGATCTCTAACCATCATAATGGAGATTTACAATGACAGCCATATAAGGCCTCAAAACGATCCATTCTGATTGTGGATTGATAAATATTGTTATAACAGAACTCATATATCCCCAGGTGATCATCCTAGTCCCTACCAAAGTTGAGAACATAGGTGTGGAGCATATCCTCAAGAATATTTTTATCTCTATATGTCTGGCCATCCGATAGTGGATGGTAAGCCGTGATAGAATAGAGCAAGGAACCTACTATCTTTTTTAGGCCTCTCAAAAAGAGAGAAGTTAACTGATGATCTTTATCAGAGACTATATCATATATAATTCCATATAACCAAACATTCTCCCTCATGTAGAGATTTCATAACTACTCAACATTTGTTGTATCATGAATGGGTATAAAGTGATCCTACTTAGTCAGCCTATCGATCATAACCCTTATAGTATTCTTCTTTTTCTAGGTATGATGCAACCCAACAATAAAGTCCATAAAGATCTCATACCACTTCCACATAGGGACGAGATGTGGCTGAAGTAAACTCTAATGCTTATGATGTTCAACCTTCACCTTTTGGAACAAATTGAAATACAAGAAAAAATCAACCATGCCCCTAATCACACATTACCACCAGATCTACCGCCACATTTCATATAACATCTTAGTGATTCCTATGTACACATCCAACTAGGAATTTTGAAAATATTCCATCATAGCCTTCCTTTTTTATAACGACTCAAAAATTTGATTTATATAACATAGAACACCCTCTTTGGAGAATGACCACTGGGTAAATGTCTCCCCACAATAAAGAGAGTCTCTAATGCTATTACATTTATCATCAATCTATTGATCTTGATGAATTATCTTAGGAAGAGTAGATGTTAACTGAATACTGGGTAATTAAACCTTATCTCCTTTCTCCTAAACTCAAATATGCAATTGTGAAAAGAGAGACATACAATTCCACTCATTCAAAGATTCTTTCACTGCCTAGGTTGGAATTTTTCTACTCAACACATCTTCAATGAAATTCACTTTCCCTAGGGTATAGGTGATGTTAATTCCAAAATATTATACGGACTATACCCATATCCTCGAATAAAGATTCCAATATTTTTGAGAGTAGATATAAATCATTCTTTTTTTTGTTAGAATAGACATTAAACCTCTCTCTTAAAATTTAGTGTTTCCAACTCTTAAGAGTGTGCGTCAGAGTATAATGTTCAAGGTCATGGGTAGGATAATTCTTCTCATGTGGCCTAAGATTATGTGATCCATAGGAAAATACATGATCACGCTAAATAATAACACAACCCAATCCTGAACCTGATGCATCACAAAAGACTACACTGCCCTTCAAAACCTCTTGATGATTCAAAACAAGGGTAGTAGTCAAAAGACGTGTAAACTACACAAAAAAGTTTTGAAATTTATTATTCAAAGAAACATTCACACCTTTTTGATTCTGATCGGTCATCGGAGAATCCAACTTCGAGAATCCCTTCACGAACTGATGATAATATCCAACTAAACCCAATAAACATTGAATCTCAACGACATTTCATGGTTTCTTCCAAGTCATAGCGGCCATCACCTTCTCAAGATCAATTGTTATACCCTTTTCAGACACCATGTGTCCCATGAATTTCACTTTCTAAATCCATAAATCACACTTAGAAATATTTTTGTAATGTATATATATTTCATAGCAGACATAGAACTATCCTAAAATGATATACATGGCACTCCTCAGATTTGCTGAAAATGAGAATCTCATCCATTAAGACCACCTCAATGGTACCCAGATACACATGGAAAATCATGTTCATTAGATCCATGAAAATTGTAGAATCATTTCTCTAACAAAAGAGATTAAAATGGTACTCATAATTGTCATACCTACTCCGAAAGGTTGTTTTATGAGTTTTAGATTCATTTACACTACAATTATGGTAACCCAATTAGAGGAATATCATTGAAAACCACTAAAACCCTTTAAATTGATCAAATATTTCATCAATCCATGGAATAATATTCGTGTTATTTTCCAAAACCATATTTATATTTCAATAATCAAAGAAAAAGATAAGATAACCACCATCTTTATTAGTGAAAACAGTCGACACCACCTATGGTGACACAGTAGGGTATATAAAGCCTCTCTTATGAAGATCCCCAATTTGGGTTTTATCTCTTCAATTTCATCTAGATCCATTCAATAAGAGGGAATTGAAACGTGTTGAGTTCCATGCATCAATTTCATGAAAAAAACCTCCCTTATCGATGGTAAAACACATAAATTAGAAGGAAACATGTTGGGAAACACGATGAAAACTAGAGGGAGATCACTACTTGAATATTCCTACTCTAGATAAAAAGAAAATAGTGATATTACTTTCCCCAACTCCAGATAACATGGTCTAGATTTTCTCCACATTGGGTACCATTCCTCTTTAAAGACAAGAGACACACCACTATGTATAGTAATGTAGACTGGTTGAAGATAAAAATCAATATAGGATTCATTGGATGTGTTCCAATCCATCCTTAATTTGACATTAAGAGATTTCATGTTGGTGACTAGAAAATTACAAGCTATCTCCACATCAGATAGAGAGAAGACACAAGTATAACTACGGAGACCCCTCTCCCTCTTTGTACTAAGGGTTGAAGTAATATCTATTTCCCAAGATAAAATCTCCATAGGAAGATAAAGAATATTACCAATACAGGTTGAAATAAATGAGTGAGATTCCCCATAATCAAATTCCACCGTCACTAATGATGAAGCTATAGTAATGGTACCTCTCACAGTTACAGGTCTTGTGTCTTCTTCCTCTAGAGTCTCTTCCACTACATGAAGTAGCTTCATTTCAATTCCCTATTTCTCAAACCATGTTATACATGAATAATATGATTGTCGCGTAGTTTTAGGATGATCTAAGGATCTTATCCCACTACATAGAGTATAAATATTATATAAGAATATCTGTAAGTATCGTGAATGTATGGAAGAGCTAAAGTTCTTTGGTGACTCCCCGTAAACCCTCTTAGAATTTCCTAGCATGCCACACTAATAATAAATTATATAAATTCATCCAGGTTCTGCAAGAGGTCAGTAGTGACTCTATTGCTGAGAACATCCATGAGATTCATCGCGATCCTTTTTACCTTGAAGGAACTCACACCACCACTGGGAGAGGAAGAAACTCATGATAACCCTAACATATCAGACAAGTTCATCTCAACCATCATCTTGATGTCTAGTACATCAACATAAGTGGGAATCATTATCCTAAAAACAGGGGAAAGAATATCTGATCAAAATTGAAATTCAAACAATTGAGCCTTCATCCTCTCATTAGATACAATATCAGGGGAAATTTCACTAGCTCAGTAAATATATTTTAATAATCCGTCACAGTTCTATTAGCCAACTAAAGCTTCAAAACTCTATAACCATGGCCATAACCATTGAATCTGGATAGAACTAGTTGGTGAAACGATCCTTTAATTCTTTCTACTCTACGCACTTATGTTTCTTTATTGTCACCATCATGTCTTGACATCTCCTACTCAATCCTTCCAGAATAATGGTGTAACACTTCCCATTAATCTCGTATGGTATCTCAAAGAACTAAAATATACATTCTATAATTCCCAAAAATTCTTCACCTTGATGAAGATCAATGGAGAATTTGAATACTTATGGATTATGGTGAAGGAAATATTGATAACTATTTCACATAACAGCCCCTAGAGGGTCTATAGCTAGAGCCTAAATAGGAAATGGATGTGGTGCATGTATAATAGCTTGGATAGTATACACAATCACTTCAATTAGATTTGGGTCCACTTGAGTATTTTCTCTCAAATGTTTATCAGAAACATCCACCTGAATCTCATTTTCATGAATTCATGGAGTCATATTAGTACACAACATCCACAGACAACAAGGAATACATCAAACTAATACTTAAACTGATAAAAAGTGAAGTTATTTCCATCATATGGAACAAAAAGATTTCAATTTCACTCCATAAAAATTTCAATTATGAAAAGACAATAATTAATCCAAAATAAAACCTTACGTAACCACCCCTAGAGGATTATGTTTCATTATGATGGGATATGTCTTGACATAAATCAAAACTTCCTCATATGTCCCAACAAGATTTCAAAAATGAATATCGACTTCAAGTAAAAATATCATCCTGAACCTTTCTATGATACCACTTTGTCATGAACCGTCCCAGATAACATAATTACCTAGTAACCGAGTGGTCCCTGACATAGCCTGAAGGGAATACCTGATAGCAATTGGTCGGTGACTAACACATAACATCATAAAACTTGCATGTGGGAACAAATTTTCCACAAAACATAGTGGTATAAAAAGAAACAAGACAATATGCATAACAAAAGAAACTCCACTGAGAGTAATGTACTAGAATACAACAGGGCATAAACAAGACCAAAGTACTACAACCCAAATTCCAAAATAGCGAAAATAATCGATTTCATTAAGGACAAAACTCACCATGTTAATGGATCAACAACTAGATCTGACTCTAAGAGATCCTCCCCCCTTGCTCAAACTTAGAATGATATAATCTACAAACACCCAATAGAACAAGTATGGTGTGAGATAAAAATTAATAGTAGGGTCTCACCAATGATTCCACAAAATATTCCAAAAATTGATTATCCAACGGAATGATTTCAATTTTTAAAATAAATAGTTTTGTCATTTTCAAATAATACTTAAGAAAATCATGTTATACTTTCTAAATGATAAAAAAATACATTAAGAAAATTCATTACAAGTGATGTAATGTTTCTAAAAATATGTATTATGTATGAAAAGTATATAAAATAGTTTATGTAAATTCTGAAAGAATATAAAATAGTTTTATAAAATTGGATTATATTTATATATCAAATATAAATAACAAGCGAGAAACATGGTAATCATCCAAATAGGTATTATAGTACACATTATATTAAACTCTACAGTCTCTAAGTGATCTCAGAAATGCTTGTATACACATGTAACCCTAACAATAGCTAAAGGAATCTCATCACCATACCATTGGGGCTATGACCCACTACAAGTATGTTTTAGAATGTTGTAATAGCATAGAGTGGGACCAAATAACTCACAAACTACCTAAGGGTTGCAAGTTCTCTTAAACAATCATAATTGGAAATTTATTTTAATACTGATTGAAATAAATTATATCCAATTATTACATTTCTATAACCATATTTCATTTAAAAACAAAACGGGTTTTAATAAAAAAATCCTCCATAAAATGATAAAAATACTTTGTTTTTATCGAAACATTTTAAGTCGTTTTCAAAAGTTTAAAATACATTCAAAACCAATTATAGTGATATCAAAATTCATTTCCAAAATTAAATTCAATAGATTAATTGAAATATTTTCCATTAAAATTAAAATTTAAATTAAAAAATTTAAATAAACATACTTTAATAAACACACCCTAATTCATTAGAATTGTTGTTTTCCCCAATTCTCATTCCAAAACCATTTCAAATCTCATAATTAAATAGAATTGGATTTTATTACATCAATTAATATCATGTTTGAGAAATTTAGTTTAAATAAATAGTTGAAATAGATCAGAAAATTCAAATTTAATATATTTGTATAAACAAGATGGAAGCACCTATCTTTTCTTGAAACTGATACATGCAACGACACCCATTAATGAGAAAAAAGGTGTAGAATACCTCAAAACCCAACCGAGAAATGAGATACATTAGTAAAGAACATAGATCCATTAATTTCAAGATGATCTATTGAAATATCAATATATGATAAGGAGATAAAGGTGTAGAAAAAAGGGGAAAACACACCTAGTAATCACACTACAAGCACAATGATAAATAAACATCAATTTAAAGGATCAATAATGGTTGGAGAGCTTCACGATGGCATGGGGATGGATTTTGGTTGAGGGAGATGAAACTGGAGAGGAGCCCAAATGGGTATATCATTCATTATACCTGTTTTAAAAATTTATTTTGGGTATTACATGATGTGTAATACCAATCCACATCATGAAATAATTATTTTTTTAAGATTCCAAAAAACATGTCCCCTTTAATAAAAAATTGATAATCTAAATAAAAAACAGATCATTAATTAACTCTCCATGTGTAGTGAACCATCACATCATTTACCCTTCATATCATGTACCCTTTCATGACTTTAATGAATAATCATTACATGACGTGTAACCTTATTACACTATGTGAAACCTTCCTACAACCTGTGGAAAAAGATAGGTTAAAAAAAGTGTCCAAAATATCCCTAATTTCACAATTATAGGTATATTCCCAATTCATTCTCAACCCTACTCAGTCAACGAAAAGGAAAAATACATGACAAGGTTAAAGGAATACCTTTCAGATCAGTAACAATATGTTACCACACATATGAATGGATTTCATTATATGATGGGTGTGACCACAATTATATAAACAGTTAATTCTTTGGGGGATTTTTTATATCTAAAGAGATAATTATGGTAAAATTGTCTAATGTGATTGATAATCTAAGGGAAAAAGTTGATGTTGTTTATCTATTATGTAAAAGAAGTCAATGTTCTTGATCCACTACGGTAAATAAATGTTAATGTGTGATTTTTTAGTATTTGATGGTTGTGGTAGTTAACCTTAACTTATGATATTATTTATATATATTTTATGGTTCCACAATCATATAACATGAACTTATAGTTCATGATTGAATTATGATGATTATCACTCTTGTGATTCATGCCTTTTAAAATGATAATAGTTTATTATATTAATCTTGTTTATAATCCATGAAAGATGGGTATGAGCTAATTATGTTATATTCATGATCTTGTACCCTAATTCTTATCTTATTCAATCATATGATCATTGAATTTTATCTCTCATTTTTAACCTTACTGATCATCAGAGATCACCATTTCATATGTTCCATTTCCCTAGGTTATGAAGAATCTTTATAAGTATGGTATTTCAAATAAGAGTATTAAATTGGAAGTTCTTTTTTTGATATTTTGAAGTTCATTCATGTAATAAAAATATTTTTCATCTATTCACTAATGGAACTCATCCTTTACGGTCCTCAGAGAGTATTTTTATAATGTGTTTACTATTCATAAAAAATATTTAATATTAATGTATGAATGCACTAGGTTTTTATAGTATTTATTATAGGATATGTTTAGTTAATCATTGGAAACAACAATAAGTGAAAAAATATTGACAACCCTTTGTATAATTAAATATATAAGATAATGTACTATGTTATGGTAAATAAAGGAGTGTTTTCAATGATTTAATTATATCCCTATTTGGATACTATAAGTGGATGTGTCTATGGAATAGTTGTACCTTGGGGTAACAATTTTAAAAAGGTTGCATTGGGCTTGACTCGGTCATCACCTAGTGTAAGAAAATTGAAATTGTTTCATGCAAGATTTGACACACCTAGGGAGTATTTGTAGAATACACACATTTCCATTATAAACAAACGTGAATGATTTAAATAAATGATTCCCATGGCTGAACCTGGGTAAGAATATGGTTTCATTGGATTAAAAAAAGTTTTCATGGTATATAATTCTTTTGAATGATCTTTCTATATGATAAACTCTGATTATTGGTCTTCCAACCCATTTTAGTTTTAATTATGGGTTGATAATTTAATGATGATTTTGAGGTGGTGATAGGTACACTCAAATATTGAAGTATACAATTTGAGATTAGATTTAAAAATTCATATATGTCATGAAAATCCCCTAGGAATTTTAATTCTTATCCTCAATTATATGATATTTTTTTGGTGTCAAAACATCTCATTGTAGGATGAGATCATATCATGTCTATAATTATCATCTAATTGAATTTTGTTAAAATTTTATTCCTCTAAATATTGTTATTCTCCCTTTGGTTGAATTTTATGTTGTTATAGGCATGGATTGGATTTTTCTATATAAATAAAATATCAATTGATGATTAAGGGAAGTAACATTTCATATTATAAACCAACATATGATTATCTATCTATATGATGATTACAATAAACTTCCTATAGATTTTATATCCATTTAATGGGAATTTATTTTTATTCAAAAGTGGTTTTAATCTTATATGTTTGGGTAGAAACTCATTATTGTTGATACCCTTATTTTGTGGTAGTTTTTTATTTCTTTATAGAGAAGAGTACACATCTTCCACAAAAATGTTAAGTAAATTTATATATTGTACTCATATATGGTGATATACTTATTTCCAAGACCCCCATTAGAAAAGACATGATAGAGTTTCTAGAATTGATTAATCATCTCTAGGAGAATATTGACAAGTGATTCATTTGGCAACGTGTGTAACCCTTGGGTGGAAATTTTCATTTTGTTGTGAAGAAATATGGATCCATTGGACTCTGTATTAGTTATCAATAATTGAACATGATAAAAATCGTGAAAAATACTCTTGATCATATTGATTAATTGTTTGATTAGCTGTGTGGATCTCAATAATTTTAAAATATTGAATTTCATTATAGATATCATCAATTGTTGGATAAGGAGGAGGATATACCCATGAAAGAATACATTATATTGTATGGAATCTATTAATATATATGTATTCGTTTTGTTTTACTAGTTCCCTTACATTCTCAATTTATTTAATGAATAGGGTCATTGGAGATTACCTCGATCAATTTGTGGTATTCTTTTTGGATGATAATTTTTTATATTCAAAGAATAAGTAGAAGAATGAATATCACATCAGGTTTTTAATATTGAAAAAGGAAGGATAAGTTATATGGAGAATTTAAAAGGTGTGAATTTTAGTTATAAACAATTATTTTTTGGGTCATATAATCTCTTGTGAGGGTATATCAGTAGATCCATCAAATAAAGAGGCTATTAAACATTGTCCAAGACCAACTACTGTGACTGAGATCTGATGTGTTATTGGTTTAGATGGATATTATTGGTCAATTGTGGATAATTTAGAACGACTATCTTATACAATTTCTATGTTAACTTAAAAGGGATCCAAATTCCATTGGATTTATTAATATAATGAAAATAATATGGCACTAAAGATAAGGTCAGTTAGCACACCTCCGATTAATGCTTATAAATGCTTGATACATTATAACCCTAGGAAAGAAAACAAAATGGCTAATTATTTGAGTTTAATAGGTCATTTTTTTTATCTATGATGGGATTAGGAAAGATCCAATATTTTTGGATATTCAAAGGATGGATCTAGATATCTTCATAGAATGGGAGAAATATTATCCTTTTCAATTGAGTGTCCAACCATTTATCCAAGTGAAGATTAAATATATGTGGAAGGAAGATGTAGAGCTATAAAAGAAGGTGATAGATGTTCTGTAGATTAACAGTAAATATTAATGAATGATATGTGTAAACACTATATTTGATCATAGCTTTATTGGAAGAAGCTCATACTTCTTCCTTCTCTAGTCATCTTGGATGAATAAATATTTTTAGAGATCTAAAACCGAATTTTTGGTCGGATAAGTTGAAGAGATACATTACTGGGTATGTTGCTTGGTTGTTTTTATTTTAGAAAGTTTTGTTTGAGAGACATAATTACGAGTGGATGTTACATCCATTACCCATACCAGAATGGAAATGGGAAAACAACATCATGGATTTTGTCATCAGACACCCAAAAACATCTAAAGGCTGTAATTATATTTAGGTTCTAGTCAATTAAATTAGGAATACAAAACAATTTATTTCCATTACATAATATTTATACTAGGATATTTATTTTGGATTTATATTAAGGAATTAGTAAGGTTTTATAGAGTAACATATTCTATTTTATCTTAGAGGGATCTAATGTTTTCCTTGAAGTTCTATCAATGTTTTTTAATAGTATCTAGAAACCGAATTAATTTTAATTATTTTTTATCATCCTAAAAAATATTTTAATTCTAAGACAAACATTCTAGCCCTATATGATATTTTTAGATATTTTTCTCTATAATTAAATGGGGGTTGTATCAACACCTTCCTCTAGTTGAGTTATCTTACAATAATATCTTTCACTCGGTAATTCTCGGGGATCTTTATGAATCCCTCTATGGAAATGAGGGTAGGTCTATAATCTTATGGAATGAAGTTAGAGAGGGAAATATATTTTTCCCTAAGCTAGATAAATAAAAGTTAGGGAAGGTTGGAGTTGCTTGGAAGAAATCAAGGTAGATCAATTTTCAGATAAAAGATATGTTGATAATTTTTAATGAGATTTGCAGTTATAAATTGGTAAAAAGGTTTCTATTAGATTCTCTATATGGATGAATGTTATTTTATTTTAGAATAATGGAAAATGATACCTTTTTAATTTTACCCCACAATATTCATGATCTAGTAAAGATGGTAGCTTATCATTTGGCATTTCTGCCAAACCTCTCCAAAGATCACAATGTGTTACATGTATCTCTCCTAAGAAACTACATATCTGATCCTTCATATGTACTACACTAAGAGGTCATTCCATTAGATAAATACCTCTCCTTTGATGAGATATTAAGTGGTATTTTTTATTATAGTGATATAGTTCTATGAAAAAAGGCCACTTTGTGAGTCAATGTTTTTTGGGGAAATGACCAGTTTGAGGTATATATGAGAGAACCTGAGGATATGATTTGGTAATAGTATCCTCATTTATTTTTGTTATATTTAAAGGATATATATGGAAGAATTATTTTGACGGGGGTATAATTTTACAACCTTATATTTCATGGAATAGTTTTTTCAAATAAATTTATCTTCTTCGACAGCTTGTCCTACATACAATAATAAGTTTTAACGAACCATAATATTATTATTTATACATAAACCTTATAAAATACATGTTATGTTTGGTGGTATGAATAGAAATAATTAAATTTTAAAATATTATGTAGGAAGGTTTCATATTACGAAAAACTATACTTTTAGTAAACAAATTATATGTTTCAAAAAGATAGATTTTCCTTAATAATATTTTCATTAAATTTTGTAAGATTTAAATATAATTAATTTTACTCCATAGTTAAAATTTTATTTTAAATAAATTTTGTTTATTTTTGAAATCATCATTTCTAAATTACATTAGAGTGAAATTTTGAAATTTTTATTAAAATATTAGTTTTTTGATTTATAGTAACAAAATACTAATATTTATTAATGAAATTTAATTTTTAAAAGGAATTACAAAGGCCATATGTTTATATAATATTCTTAGAGGTATAAATAAATCAATTTTTTATTATTATATTTTTATTCATTGGATTAAATTTAATGTTGATGTTTCATGAAAAAGTGTTTTATTCTTATGAAATAATTTTCTTTGGAAAACCATATTTCATCATGTTTGTGGGTTTTAAATTAAATTAAATAATTCCACATGATAAATTTAATTTTGTAAAATGGATTATATATTTTTAATAATAATATTTAATATTATACAAAATCACAATTTAATTTTTTTCAATTGGGTTGTATAAATATTATAAATTTATTACCGTGGTTAATGTTCAAATGGTGTTTTGAGCATTATATACACTTATATTATAAAATAATTTTCACATGTGTAGGATTTTTATTTGATAAAATTTATTCCATATTTAGAATCATTTATTATGAATTATCAAATAAAGATCATTTTATTTTTAGTCTTAAAGGATAATTTAACTAGATAAATAAAAACATATTTACCGTGGTGAAAATTAAAATTTAAAAAGTGAGTAATATTAGAGGGTAATGGATTAACAAATTTAAATAATGTTTAATTTTTTTGGAGGTGTTCCTAAGCCATATATCACATAATATCCATTAATTAAAAAAATTTGGAGGTACATGGGAATATAGTGAATTCCCACTATTGAATAGTTTTGGGTACTTACAAAAACGTCACTCCTCACCAATTATAAAAAGGCACATACTCCCCTAAAATTTCACACCTCATGAAGATTTAGTTCTTCCATAAACTTCCAAAATCACGTCAATAAATCCTTATCAAATTTATATATATTTTGGTATTCCTAAAATACCAACCCTAGTGTCTTTAATAATAGACCCGAATGAGGTTTATCAAATTGATGATAATTTCCTTCACTAAGATCTTTCTTTTCACATAAGATATTACCACCAGCATTAGTTACTTAATAATTACAATATAATAACACCTATATAAAACATATAATAATATATTATTATGTTTATAGAATAACCAATAAACATATACTCTTCCATCAAATGGGTAATGAAACAGTCGATCATGTGTTAGGTGGATTACCGCCTCACGGACCGTTGTAATTTGTTTTCCATCACCACTTCTCCCAACTAAAATATTAAAATATTTAATTTAAATATTGATTAAATTTTTGAAATATGGAATTATAATACCAAATATACCTATTTACCTTTGAATCATTTAAAAATTGTAACTTCCCTCATATGTATGTGTGGACTACCACCTTCATAAAGCGATATAATAATGTTTTTGGTTGATTTTTACATGTATTAAAATATGTATAGATTTAATAAATATTAAAAATAAAGATAATATATAAATTAATCGGTTATGCTTAATTATTAGATACCTCTCTTTATTTTCTTCTATCAAAAAATGGAAATAATATTACTAGGTATATACGACCTACCCACATCATTAATAGTGGCATTCATTTTTCAATCACTAAATATATGGAAGAATATAAATATGTATATAATGAATGTATATGACATCAATACGATGATTTAAATACTATATATTAGGTAACAATTATAAAATAATGAATTCCATAACTGCTGAAACAAAACATAATGAAAAACGAAGAAATTATTATTTTGAACTGTGATAAAAAAACACTAATAAAAAGGTTATAATATATCATATGAAAATCATATATGATATGATATATATGGTTACTCTAATTTAATAGATTTTAAATAAATAGATATTTATTATACATGATTTTCAATCATGTATAAAAAAATTCAGACATATTTTATAGGATTTTCGTGTCACTTTTACTTCTGTGAGTCATGTGTAATATTATTCACTTGTTTAATTTATGTGGTGTATATCATACATATGTATTTATAATTTGATTATTATATTTAAAATTATGGTGATATTAATATCTATATATGTTTCTCTATTTTATATTTTTTTTATTTAAATGTTACCAATGTGGAATGGGTATAGTACTACAATCTCATTATTTATCAGGATCATTAATGATTATGATTACAATGATGAAATTTAATAACAAAACTATCATGAATATCATTAATTTTATTCTACTTTGGTTATTTACAAAAACTAAATATTCCCCTTTAATATTCCTCTGTTTATTTACTCATGAGTCCAAAATAATGTATTTAAAGAGAATCAACTTTATTTCCCTCTTCAGTCAAAAATCATTTTCTTCAATATACATGTTTTTAATAAATTATTTCATGAATATTTTTAATATTAATATGATATTATATAAATTATTTCTTAATCATGATTAATGTTTTACCAAATAATTTAAAATGAATATTTTTATCATTTTCAAATAAGGTTCTTTTTTACTTTTTTTGCAACAATGTGAAATGAATGTCTTATTTTAACTTGATTGGAATGAACATAATTTCTTGAAGTCTTGAAAACTCAATTATTTGAATATTCCTTTATATTTTTCCAGTGTTATTTTCTAATAAAATTTATTTTGAAAATATTTAATATATTTTTGATATGGTTATTTTCAATGTGGAAAGAATATATTCATCAAGAATTATTTAAGGATCTTTTTATGGTATTTCTATTTATCACAGACAATAACCTTTAGTGTTTCTTATGGTTTAATGGCTATATGATCAAATGGTTCTATCCAAATTCTTTATCTAGATGGTTTATTATTATGACAGTATGTTTATGAAACCCATTTATTTTTCGTGGGTTATTCTATAATGGATTGATGATAAATCTAGGAATACTAATTTCCATTAATCTATTATAATAAAATGATATGATGATTGTTTATTATTTTTATGATATACACATGTATGGATATCATTTTAGTGATGGGTGTTAAAAAAATTATATATCCCTCCAATTCATTTGTTAATGTTTCATATCTCATTAGATAATTATGGGAAAAAATTAGTGTGCCTGATCCTCCTGGTGAAACAAGTTTATGTGATTGATCTGTTATAAGGAACACGTCGGTGTTCTTGACACACTATTATAAATATATTTTGATTCCGGATCCATTATGATTTTATTATATTAGTATTTATCCTTTAAATATGAAATGGTTATAATCATATGATGATTCAAACCTTATATGACATTAACATATGGTTCCAAATTTATTTATGATGATTCATCACTCTGGTGATTTATTTATTTGGAAATGATAGTATTTTTTTTCCATGACTGATATTTAAATTCCATTATGTATTGGTTATGTACATTGTAAAATATTTTCATGATCTCATACTCTTTTTGATTCTCATGCATTAAATGATCATAGATTTTCAAATCTCATGTGATTAACCTTTCTGGGAATATGAGTCTAACCTTTATTATGACTCATTTCCCCAAGTTATGAAGAATGATTTTAACTATTGTATGTATATAAATAGTACTACATTGGAAGAACATAGTGAGATATATTTAATACCACTCACAAAATATGAATATTGTGTATGAAGTCTTGAGAGACACTAAAACATTATGGTCCTTTTGTTAGTATTTCTGAAATGTATTGAATATTATCCAGAAATAGGTAATATTTATGTATGAAAATCTTAGCTTTTTATATTTTTTGTTAGAGGAAATGATTAATTTTCAATTTTAAATAAGGATTAGGGAAACATTTAGTTAGAACCCTTTGGATAATTCTTTTTACAGGAGAAATGAATAATATATGTTAAACAAAGAGTGTGGTTTCCCAAGTAATTACATCCTTGTAAAGATATTATAAGTGGATTTGGATCATTAATAATTTTTCCTAGGGGTAATAACTCAAAAAGTGTGCATTCATATTGAATAAATTATCAACTAGTTCATAATAATGATCCTCATTCCACCCGTAGGTTTACACTCTCTGAAGATATGGTTGGATAGCTCACATTTTCTGTACAAATAATTATAAATGATTTAATATAATGATAATCATGTATAGCCTTGGATAAATGCATGGTATCATACGATGAAATGAATTTTTCTTAATTTTTATATCTTTGGATTATTTTTTCTCTCTGATTAATGAAAATTAGTTGCCTGAAAGGCATTTTTGATTTAGTCAGGGGTTAAATATTAAATGTAGTAGTTGAGGTGGTTATATGTATTCTCAAATATTGATGTATATTATTTGATATTATATATATAAAGTCCCTTGTATAATGAAAATACTTTAGTAATATTAATTTATATCCTTAAAAAAATTATATATAGAGTTTTTTGTGAGAACATCTAATGGTAGGAAGATAGCATGTCAACTCTAAAATTATTCTCTAGTTGATGTTTTGAGGAATTTTCTTCGTATAAATCTAATTAATTTTCCCCTAGTTTAATTTTAATTTATCAAAAGGATGGATTGGGTTTATATACTTAAATAGCACATCGTTTTTAAGAGAAGGGAAGTAATATTTTATATTTCAAACTATTTTATGGTCATTTATTAGTAAAATGATAAATATATACATCCGATTGGGATCACATTCATTGTATAGGTCACGATTCATATTAAAAATGGTTGTTTGTCTCTTATGGTTTGAGATAAAGTCATCATCTCTGATATTCCTATAATTTTTTAATTTTTGATATATTTTTGGAATAATTTCCTAGTCTTTCACTGAATCATGATGTTGATTTAACAATAAAATAATACCCGATTATAAACATATTTCTATGACCCCATATAGAATGGCCTCATTTTAGTTGTAGATATTTGAGAATAAACTCCAGGATAATCTTGAAAATGGATTCATTTAGCAAAGTGTGTCACCTTTGCGTGAACCAGTTCTTTTTTTAGAAGAAATATAGGTCAGTATGAATATGCATTGATTATGTGGAACTAAACAAAGTAAAAATAAATAAAAAGTATCACATACCATCTATTTATGACTTGTTTGATCAACTATGTAGATATTAATACATTTCCAAGACTAACAATCATTCCAGTTATCATCAATTAAGGGCCAAGAAGGAGAATATAATCAAGAAAACATTCTTTACATGGTATAGAAACTATTTAAATATAATGATTCCATTTGGTCTTACTAATTCCCCATCATGTATTTAAGGAATAGATTATTTTTTTTATTACCTTGAAATATTTTTTAATGTCTATTTAGATCATATTCATATATATTCAATGATAAAGGAAGTGCAGAAAGAATACATGAGGAATGTGATGAAGAACCTAAGGAAGGATATGCAGTTTGAAAATTCTAAAAAGTTATATTTTTTTAATAAAATGATTCAAAGATGGGTAATATAATATCATGTGTGGGTATATTTGTATATATATCAAAGAAATTGTCCATTGAAAATTTGACTATACTAACCACTTGGATTGAGAATCATATTTTTCATGGTTTGGGTAGAAAATATCAAATATTTATGGACAATTTACCATGTATTTTAAAACCACTCAGAATGTTAATGCGGAATAAATACATGTTCATATGGACTAATAAATGTTAAGAATATTTCAATAAAATAAATAAAAGGTTATTTAGTGAACATGTTCTTATATTAACCTATAATGGGAAAGAGTTTTTAATCTTATATGATGCATCAAAGAAAGCATTGAATATTTTTTTTATGCTTAATGTTATGAATATAGCTTATGAGTCATGATAATTGAATATTCATGATAAAAATTACTCAACTCATAATTTGGAGATAACTACAGTAATTTATTAAATAAAGATATGAATGTGTTACCATTAGAAATAATTTTTTTGATATATATACATATTATAAATGCCTAATTTATATATTCACTCAAGACAAGATGAATACGAAACTAGAGAATATGGTTGGATTTGAATAGGTATTATTTCTTCTAGATATATTAACACACTATGAAATCATTAAAGGTTTATAATTATTATATTTTAAAGGATCGGTATAGCTTACCTATGATGAGGAGTATAACCGATCCAATATTTCAAATTATGAAAATTATAGATCCATACATCCTAAATGAAGGGGTGAAATTTTAATTTCTAAAATGGATACGAAAAATTCTATCTTAGTTCATATAATAGAGTTTCAAAATAAAGGTAATGAATTGTAGAAGAAGGTGAGAAATTTTCCTGAGTTTAACCTTGTTTATGACTGAATGATAAGGTTTAGGAACCTTGTATGTGTCTTGTCTATATAATATTTGAAAAAGGAGCTATTGGATGAATCTCATACTTCTTCCTTCTCTATTAATTGTAGAATTATGAAGATGTTTAGATATCTAAAATAATATTTATGTATGTATCATATAAAGAAAGATATTGATGTGTATTTTTCACAGTGCTCAGTATCTTAAAAACTTAAGGTTCTAAGATAGAAATTTAAAGGAATTTTAAAACTATTTTTATATCAGAATAGCAATGGGGAAATATCACCATGAATTTTTATCCTTAGGTTCTCCAATTTATATGAATTCCATAATTCTATTTAGGTAGTCGTTAATAATTTTATGAAGGAAAAACAATTCAATTACATTATTGAATATTTCTATTAGGGTCATATTTCCAGGAAATTCATTAAGTGTTAAGATTTAATGGAGTACAAAATTATATTTAATCTAATTGAGATCTAAAGTTCACCTCTATGATATAGAGAATTATTAATAATTATATGGATAAAAAATTAAGTTTTAGTACAACATATTATCCTTAGTAAGATGGCTAGTTTTAGATAAGCTTTCAAAACATTGTGAATATGTTTAGATCCCACTCTCTGGAATTCAAAGGCTATTATAATCAGCAGCTTCTTATAGTTTAGTTTTTTACAGCAATATCATTTACTATAGAATAAAAATGGATCCATATATATATCCATAAATCTAATGATGTTTAGAGCTCCAATGTGATAAAATTAAATTGGAGACAAGAAGAACTTTGTACCTGATATGGTTAATTAAATTGATGAGAATGTAAGATCGATTTTTTAGTTCACCAGAGAAACTAAGAGTAAAAATGAAAATTTATTCTAATAATAAACAATGATATTTAGATTTTAATGTTGGTGGTAATTTGATTCTAAAATATTTATACATGGAATATGTTTATGATGTTTTATAAGAATGGAATTTTTATCCCTATGAATATTGGACACTTCGAAATTCTTTATTGAGCAGTTACAACAACTTATCATTTTGAACATCCAATGAACCTCTCCCATGTTCATGATAAGTTAAATGTATCTCTCATGAGAAAGTACATAAATAATATTTCACATGTAATAAACTAAAATTTTTTATAATTGGATAAATATATCTCTCATTATGAATAATGGGTGGAGATTTTGAATCGTAGTGAGAATGTGTTCAAAAACAGGACTTCCCACCTTGTTAATGTTTTATGATGAAACCATGAATTTGAGAAAGACACATGGGGACTTGAAGATATGATGTGTTAGAAGAATACATGGTCATTTATCTCAAGGTGATGTAATTTTTATTGATAAAATATTTTTAATAGGGTAGAATGTAACACCAAATGATTTTATCAATTTTTTTTTTCAAAAAAAAATTAATTTCATCGATAACTAGTTTTAAATTTAATAGTATGTTCTAATGAACCACAATATTCCATTAAAAAATATTATTTAAAAATAATAATTATTACCAACCATTAAAATTGTAAGTATGAATTGGAATAAAAAATTTAAAAATCTATATATATATACTGGTTTTAGATAAAATATATATATATTTATTTAGTAAACTCTTTATATGATTCCAAAAGATATTTTTTTATTAAAAATGTTTTTTAATGATAAAATATTATAATTAATTTTTTTTATAATTTTAGAATTTTATTTGAGAAAATTAACTTTATTTATGAAATCAACTTGTCAAAAATATCTTTTTTAGTAAATTTTATAATTTTTAGAAAAGATTAATGTTTTGATAAGTAGTAATAAGTACCAAATTTTATTTAAAATATTCTTTTCATTAAAAAACTATAAAATGTCTCAAATTATTATAAAATATGATTCAAGGAAAAAATTATCCCAACTATGTTTTTTTGAATACGATTTATTTCATTGAATCAAGTCTATGTTGATTTGTTATATAAAAACATTTTATACAAAAGAAATAAATTTCTTTAGAAAATCACTTTTTATGAAGTTTTGAAGAATAAATTTATATTATATTATACCTTATATATGAATTGAATTTAGTAAAATGGATTCCATAATTTTATGTAGGATAATTCATATTTTTAATAAGGTAAATTTAACTCTTCATCATAATGAATAAAAATAGAAAACATTATTTTGATGGTTATGGTTACAACAACGGTTTTCACACCACATTCGCTAATGTTAACAATTAATATTACACATGAATTGTATTTTGAGTTGATATATTTTATTCCATATTTATAATAATTGGGCTCAAATTATATATTAATTATCATTTATTTTTAGGATTAAAGGTTAAATTACCATGTTAAACAAAAAACTTGTCACCGTCGTCAAAACTAAAATGGGAATAGTTATTATCCTTATAGGTTTAAGAGATAAATTGTTTAAAAAAGTTTATTTTTGTGATTATTATATAGAAGTACCATATCTACCATATAATCCATTATTTATGATTTTTTATGAATATTTTTTGAGATTGAATTCCATTTATTTAATAGTGTCTGGTATTTACGAAAATGGATCTTGTCCTCAATTATAAAAGGGAACTTACTCCCCTCCCTTATTCAAACCTATTTAGATATTAAGATATATAATGACCTAAAAACCTATCACAAAAATCCATATAGAAATTATATAGATGGCTATTTTCCTATAATATGAACCCTAGGGCCCATAATACGAGACCTAAAGAGGATTTTCTATGTGCGGGTAATTATTTTCACTAACCTCTTTCTTTTCAATTATATTCTTACCAAGATCATTCATTCCATAATAATTAAAATAAAATAATACAAATATACAACGTATATAGATTTGTAATTATTTTAAAGTCATAAACTATATAAAACTTCTCTTCAATCATATTATAAATGGAACTGTCAATCATGTGTACGATGAACTACCACCTCGCGAATTGATATAATTTGATTTCCATCATCACCCCTCTCAGATAGATATAATGGTAGCTTTATTATCTATATAAATGTGTGTGTGTTTGTGTGATATTTATGCCGTTATTATACTTATATAATTATAATATCACATCTACATTCTTACCTTCTAATCAATTGAGAAATAAAAATGTCACTCATGTGTATGTGCAGACTACCACCTCCACAAAGTGATATGATAAAATTTTCATTATATTTTTAAATGGATGTTAATATGGATAAATTAAATGAATAATTTTGATATATTGTTTATTAAAATTATTATTTAACAGTCAATTATTAAATACCTTTATTTCATTTTATCCATCCTAAAAAATGAAACATTATTCATGTGTACATAGGACCTACAAACTCCATGAATGGTGTAATTATATTTTATCTATGATTTTATATATGACTAAAAATATGTATATAATGAATATATATAATATTTATATCATAATTAATATTATTTATATTATGGAACTATATAAAAATACAACGAAAAAACTACATAACCCAAACAAACTTTAACAAATAAAGCAGTCATTACAAAGAAAATAAATTTTGACAAAGAATTTTAAATAAACATGTGATAGTTTTTTTGAGTAAATAATATTTTTTATTTAATATACTAATATTTTTATATAATAGATATATAACATATATGGAATTTTAATACAAGAGTTTTGGACACATATGAATGAATTCTGACCTAAGGTAATGGATTTGTTTCATAATTTTACTTCTGTGGGACACATTCTATATTAACAACTTTTTTCTTTTATGTGGTGTATATTATTACCTTGAATTTTAATTAATATTATTCTCATGAAAAATTATGGTGAAGTTAATATCCAACTTTTTCCCTCTCTTTAATCATTGGATGCATAATCATAAACAGGCTTGAAAGGTTTTATGATTTGTAAGGGTTTTATGATTATGATCCCTATAATGAATTTCATTAATTTTATTATCCAGTATTTATTTATATAAATTTCATTTTTTAATTTCATTTTCATGTCTTTATGTACTCAATATCCCAAAAATATTTTATTTATTGTAAATCAACTCTATTTCCCTCTTCAGTTGATAATCTTTTTCTTCCATATCTATGTTTTTTAAAAATGATGTCAATAATGTTTTTAATATTACATTATGAATTTTTAAATTCATTTATACCCATGTTTTAATTTTTAAAAAATATTTTAAAATGATTCTTCATTCCATTTTACATTTTCCATACTTCTTGGGAATTGTTTACTATAATGTGAAAGCAATGTTTTCTTTTAACTTATATAACATGAATTTAATTTATTTTTTTATGACCACTAAATGACTTGAATATTAATCTATAACTATCTGAGGTTATTTTCATATAAAAATGTTAATTTAAAATATTTTTGGATTTTTCATTTATTAAATATTATTTTCAAATTGGAAAGGATATTTTCCTCAATAATTCATTAATGATATTTTTATGTAATTTCAATTCATCATTGAAAATAAACATTGGTGTTTATTATGTTATACTGAGGATATTAAATAATGGTTTCTTCCATATTCCTTATCTTTACATTTTATGATTATTAAATTGAGATTGTTATGAAACACATTCACTTTCTAGGGTTTATTCTATAAAGGATTAATGAAATGATTATGAAAACTAGTTTCCTAAAATGAGTGATGATATCATTATATGATGAATGTTTAATGATTTTATTGAACATATATGTATGGTTTTCCTTTTTTTTATAGTCCTAGAATTATACATCCTTCTAATATATTTTGTGGTGTTTTATATATTATGGAATAAATATGGTAAAGAAGTATATTTTCCAAATCTTCTATGGGAATCAAGTCAATGTGCATGGTATGTTATTAAAGACATGTTTATTTTATTGATCCAATATGGGGAAATTGATTTGATGCCTAATATATTATTATTTTATGGTCTTAGTCTTTAACATTGGCATATAATATATTTTCCTGACTTATGATAGTGCCATACATATCTGACATGAACATATAGTTTATAATTGATTTAGGATGATTTTTGACTCTTATAATTCGTGTATTTAGAAATGATAATTTTTTATTACATAAGTGGTTTTTATGTTAATTAGAGATTGTGTGTGAACATTTTAGCTTATATTCATGATTTCATACCCTTAAGGTTATCCTATTCATTAATATAATCATTGATCGATATATTAAATGTTTACCCATACTGAGATTATGATCTCACCCTTACTTATGTGACCATCACCTGGTTATGATGAATTGTTTTTAGTAGGGTATGTATATGAATAGTACTAAATGGAAAGATATTTTTTAGATATGTTGAATATCATTCATGAATTGAAATATTTGGTATCTAGTCTCCATAGAATCTAAACCATTACCATCCTTGAGACTGTATTTATAAAATGTATTGACTTTATTTTTAAAATATATAATATTTATGTATTATAATATTATGTTAATATAATTGGGATGTTAAACGACCTATCTATATTGTTCTAAATCTTTATAGAGATAAAATGGTACCTAGAAATTCGTTTCTTCATCAGTTTATTTTCATGAAAATACTATTAATCAAAATCAAAGCTTGATCATCCCCCCATATTTAGATTGATTGCAACTAGTTCAAAGCTTCATCTGTATTTATCATCTTCAGTTGCATAGTCCTATAACCATCCTTTCCAGTATACCTAATCTTATTTAGTATTTATTTTATCTATTTCTTATTAAAATTTTCCTCTCAAATAATATTTTGTGTTTTCAATGGATTTTGTAGAAGGAATTTGCAATTATTACTATTATTGTGATTTTGAAATGATGCTCATGTGCGGGATAGGATGTCTGAATGATTTTTTATTGTAGATCAGACACGGATGTGTATGTAGGTGTTGAAACATGATAATGATATAGTTTTGACATATTGTGAGAGGGGAGCTCAAAATCATGGCGAGTTTGTGTAGGATCACAGAAGAATATTGACATCGATCGAAGGAATGTACATAAGAATCTGAAATTTTAGTAAGATAGAATCATGATATCATACTGGTCATAAGGTAATGAATTTATGAGGATGATAAAAAGTTATGGAATTGATGATCTAGCATAGAGGTAGGGTTCTATTTGTCATTTTTTAGTCAGGGATGTTCATAGGATTTAGGGGAGTAGGATGTGAAATCAATATTTATAGTATCTTAGACATAAATGTTGGTCAGATGATTTGATCTCATAGTTATAGTTGTTGGATCTACATTATATGGTGGGAGTAGTAACAAGAAGGTTCTTTGAGCCCCTTGAGTTCCATGTTACGATCAATTTTATATCTTTTCCAAATTTTTATGCTTGGAAAAGTGTTTCACATCTAAATTATTTTAGTGAACTATTTTTCAAATTAAATTATGAAATAATAAAAACAATAAAATGAATACTAAAATATTTCCAAAACAAATTACATTAAATTATAAAATTATGTTGAATTCAATTTAATTCCAAAATGTAAAATGAAATTAATAATCAAGATTGATTATCCATTCAATGGGGATAATATTCATTGATTAAATATTCATAATAATATGTTTCAAATTATACAAACATATATTTTAGTTCATTTTACAAATTGAACATCATTTCTCATCAAATGTAATATTCATGTTTAAAGTGAACATTTGGGCCCAATCATTCATCTATTTGTGTAATACCGTATTTTCTTTATTTCAATTTGATATTTTGGGATATGATTGATAACTATTTTTGAAACATTTTATCTTTCTGGATTGGTGGATGAATTCCATTACAATAAAAATAATTTAATGCATCAATGATGCAATTTTCTAGACAAACAATAATGGGCCTAAGGCCAAAAAAACAAAAGTGGTCAAATATGAAGATTAAATTATTGGCCAAAATGAACACCCACAAAGTCAAACCAACATTTTGATCATAATTTATAAATTGAAATTATAATTGGCCTTTAATTTTTCAATATTTTAGAGGACACCTTGAATAAAATATTTGAATTCTATGAACCCTTAGAATTCATCCATCTTCAGTGACAAATTCACATGTAAAAAGGGGAATGAATTTGGATGATTTTTCTGGTTATCATTGTTATGTCAACATTCCTTTGATTATTTCCACTACCCTAATTAGATAGGAATAAATTTATTTCCTGGGGGTAGACCTAAGTATCCTAATATTCCAATATAAGGAGCTAGTTGTTAAGGGTTTATGAAATCCATGTATTTAGTTCAATTTTAATTTCCCACTTTAATTTTGTAATTACAGCTTCATTTTTTCAATATATGTTTTTCAATAATTTTATTTTCTTAATAACATTTGGTGTTATTCATCACTTATTCTTTTACTTTTATTCCCATTTTGATATTTTTGAATCATGGTTTGAATTTATTCATGCCTTCACTTGTGAATTCCTCATACAATGATGGAGTGTTCATTGTTTACAATGTTATTACTTTTCTATCCCGCTTCTTTATGTTGAATCCCACCATACATAGAAATATTTCCATCAAGGAAATAATAACACTTTTGTGGTTTTATTATATGGAGTTACTTTTGAACGATTTTATGTTATTTTATGTTCTTAAATTCATTATATAGTTTGAGATTTGAAATTCGTTGACATATTTATTCTTCATCTTACTTAACTTTAATGACTATACATTTTTAGTTCTTTTATGATTCTATTCCATCTATTGATCATGAAAGTGATAGTCTATGTGAATTGGTGAATATCGTTGGAATTGTGAAAGAATTAAATTAGAGAATGATATTGTGGACTTAACTTATTTACTGAATATATCTTTAACTTGTGAATGGAATATTTATAACAAAATAACTTCATCCATTATTTCCCTAACAAAGACGAAGGATTACACCTTTATATTTAATTTTTTTTAAATAAATTCATTTTGTTTCTTTTAGTTTTATTTATGTTAACTCATTAGTTATTAGATTACAATAAACACCCATGATGGAGCCTTCATAGCCAGTCCATCCATAAAATCATAGTGTCTATAGGATTTGTCATCGGTCCTTGGGGATTCAATAACATTAGTTATACTACAAGAGACAACATATACCATAAAAAATGGGTAAATTTGGGTGAAAGAATATTTTGGTGCTCTTTTTGGGGACCCATGTAAGTTACCATAGATCCGAGAATTAAATTCTACAAATTTTATATTTTCTCACTCTAATTTTTCTTGACATTTCCCCTTTCAATTTTTTTTTTCTGAAAATATCAAACCAAAATCTCCATTCAATATAATGGAATATCATCAAAAATACCCCATCATTAAACCAGCATATAATAAAATGGAAGAACAATATTTTCAATCACTAAAAATATTGAATTTCTTTGATCAACCTATGAATGAGTACCCCATACCCAGTGATATGTACTATAATTTGGACGAATATATTTTAAAGGTTCTATTTCCTACCCTCTCATGGTTTTTCTGAGATATAAATCGTAAGGAAATCCATGATTATCAAACCCCTATTCAACCTAATACAAAACCATTTCTTGATAAATAGTGTTAACAAATGGCTATAATTAATTTTGAGGTTTCATCTTTGGGATTATATATACAATGCATTAAATCTTATGAGTAACACATACATACAAAAAATATCACTTCCATAACCTTATTTGAAGAATATAGTATACCATAATCATCTCATTATTTTTCTAAATAACTAACTTTTTTATTTTATATAGCTGATGAAGATCAAGAAAGGGTCTTTAAATCTTATAGCAATTAATTTTTTGGAGTCAAAAGGGGTACATTTTTCATTATGGATTAAATATTCAATAATACGAAGCCAATGAGGAATTTTTAGGACCACTGATCATTGAACCATTGGGAGAGACCATAGAAATAGATTCCATACTAATTACTAAATTTCAACTAGAAAACATTAGGTTTGAATCATATTTTCCTAATGAAGCAATTATTAATAAATTTCATGGAGAAGAAATTATTTTTGGGATCAAATTTCAATCATCAATGGTAAATTTCAATGAATCCAAATTCAAAATTATTTTCCTTTCATCACCACTCATGAATATCTCTATATTTGATAACCCTGACCATTTGGTTGCCTTTCATATTTCTCTTAAATCCCATAAATGAGGACTGATCCTTAACGTCTTAGGCATGACCACAGAAGCAACCAGATAAGACATTTCAAATATTATTTGTATTTTACCTTTCATTATAGAATTAAGGAATTTACATGTCAAAAATTATAAATAAATAATAAATATACTTTAATTAGAAGCTGAGAAAAATGGGCTCTATAAAATTTTGAAATTTGGTATTGGATAATTTGGCGAGTCTAAGTCGAGCTAAATTCTTTAAAAATAAGTGACTCTTGGGAGGAAACCTGGCTACTTCATTTATTTTATTTTATTTTATTTATGTTTTTTATGTCAAGGGATCCCCTTGTGGTTTACAATGTGATCTAATAAATCTTGTTTATGAAATTTAGAAGCTGTGACATTTTAATGTTTCCAAATAAAACCCTTACTATATAAAGTTCAAAACTAGTCATCAATCATCCATGAGAATTCAACATGTGACATGAAAAATATGTAATCAATTTATTATTTAAGGGTCATAAAATTCAAACCAGGTGGTTTCATTCCATGATTTCATTTCAAGTCACATCTCCCCCTCAATCTTACAAAATATAATATATTTCTTATCTTATTCTTCAAAACTATGGGCAGTTTAATTCTATGTTATGGGGAGTGAAATTAAGGGAATTTAAAAAAAAATTACTTTTATGATAAAAAATAAAATCAGTGAAAAAATTTAAATTAATTATAATTTTTTGAATAATTTTAGCTTTTTAAACATAAAATGGATGATTAAATGATTTTTAACGTCTTGATTACTATTTTAATGGATGTTTATGTTCATAAGAATTGTTTTTGAAAATTGTTGTTGTCTGTAGTGATTTTTCAATGTTAAAATTATCATCCTATAAATACAAATTCCAGAATATAAATCCATTAGATTTTGGGTATAAGTATGATATCATGGGTCCCTTTCACCATATGAGAATATTTGGGTTCACTTTATGATTAATTTGAGTATCCAAAAAATATAACTAAAAACACCACAGAGAGAAATGTTTTTTCCAAATGTGTGGTGTTCGGAACTTGGGGATCATTACTCCATAGTTTTATTTCCCAGATTTAGGATTTATTTCTATATTTTAGATTATGGAATTGAAAATTTGTTTGGTGTCTGACACATGGTGAATTGACTCCAAAGTTTTCTTTAGTAGAGTCAGTCTTTTCATATCTATTATGGTTAAAAAAAAGATAAAATTGCATACTCCTCTTTAGGTTTAGTTTGATTCCCACATAGTTATTCCATTGTTTTCCCCTTGAATAATAAAATGGGACCCATGTTTTTTTTGACTTACAACACATCATAATGATTAATTGAGTTGGAAGAAATGTAATGATAAATTTTAACAATTAAATTGGCTTGGGTTTGGGATATGCTTGTGAATCTAGCTTGTGTAAAAAAAATTTATTGGTATCACAATTATTCAACATGATATATTTTTGTAAGAATTTTATGTTAAATTATTTCGGGAAAATGGATTTTAATTTCATATTATTGAGATATATTTTTTCAGGACAAGAAAAACTCAAGTTGGGTGTGTGATTAGACAATTAAAGGGGATAATATACATTGATTAAAAATTAATATTAATCTGTTTAAAAATTCATAAATATTAATTTTGGTAAATTTTAAAAATAGAACTACATTTCTCATCACATGTGTTATTCATGTTTACAGTGAAAATTTTGGCCCAATAAATCGTCTATTTCTGTAATATTTTATTTTCATTATTTAAATTTGATATTGTGGGATATGATAGATCACTTTGTTGAAAAAAATTTATCTTTTAGGATCTATGGATGAATCCCAAGGAAAGATTAATATTTCTTGGAAAGAATATAGAATTGTTATGTAAAAATAATAATGGGAAAAGGCCCATCAAACAAAAGCGGTCATAGATGACAATTAAATTAATGTCCAGGTCTGAATGCCCATAAATTAATCCCAACTTTTAAAGAATAACATAAAAAAGATACTCCAGTTTTCTTGAAATATATAAGGATTTTATAAGACACCTAGTAGAATATATCAGTCTTCTATGACCCCTTCGAATTGAGCAATCTATAATTACAAATTCACATGTCAAAAAGGGAAATCAATCTAAATGATTTTTATGGTTAATATTATAACAAAAAATTTGTTTGATATTTATTCCTCATTTTGACTCTATTATTTAATGGGGAAGTTAATTTTTTTTTTTGGGTTGACCTAGGGCTCCTGAAATTCCTATATAAGGAGCTTGTGGTCAATGTTTTAGGTATCCTTGTTTTTCAATCATTTATAATTTCCTGGTTTTATTTTGTAATATCACATTCATATTTTCCAGGTATGTTTTTCAATGATTTTAGTTTATTAATAAAAGCTGTTTTTATTCTTATTTTACTATTTTTATTTTCTTTTCATGTTGATACCATTGATTCAATGTGTGAATTTATTTACATCTTGACTTGGGAATTACTCACACAATGGTGGAGTGTTCATTTTTTAATGTTTTTCTTCTTCAATACCTCTAATTTAAGTAGAATCCCACCATCTATTGAGAGATTTTCATCAATGGAAAGATAAGACTTTTTTATATTATATAGAGTTTCTTGGTGCTATATTGGATGTTAATATATGTTCTTAAAATATTTAATTCATTTTATCATTTCAGATTTCAAATTCATTGACATATTTATTCTTCATCCTCACCCACTTTAATGACTAAAAATTTTGAGTGCTAATATAATCTAATTCCATTGAGGGATCATCAATGTTTTCCCCTATGTGCATTGGTTATTAGCCGTGAAATTATGTAAGGATTAAATTATGTAATGATATTGTGGACTTAACTTATTTATTGAATATCTCTTGAACTAGTGAATAGAAAATTATTAAGAAAACAATTACATCTTTTCTTTCCCTAACAATGACCTAGGTTCAGACCATCATATTTAATTTTTTTTAAACAATTCATTGTGTTAATTTTATTGTTTTTTATGTAAACTCATTATTTATTCAATTATAATCAACAACCATCTTGGAAACTACATATCTAATCCATCCATAAAATCATAGAGACTATATGTTTCTTCTTCGGTCCCTGTGGATTTGATAACCTAAGATGTACTACAAGTGACCTCTTACACTATAAAACATTGGTAAATTTGTGCTCAATAAATGATTAAATGCAATTGAAAATTTAATTTCAGATTATATCTAAAATTGAATAAAAATCAAAATGTTTCCAAATTCTAAATATCCTTTATAAGTTATTTTTTAAAATTAATAAAATATGTAAACCTATTTTTAAGACATTTAACATATACCTAAAGATTTAAAAAATTTACCAAAATACCAGTTTACAAAGATTATTTTTATTTTGGGGATGATTTTAAATAAAATTAAAATAATAAATTTGAAACATTTGGCTCTCATAAGGACACATTAATCGTGTTTACAACAAAATCAAAAACCTCTAAACATGCATTTTTTATTTTACGTATGAGAAACTAGGGACAATGATTTCATATTCATAAAAGAAAATAATGTGTATAGATATATGGAAAATCTCACAGAGTGGTATGAACACCCCACATATAAACTATCTTGTGTTGGGAAAACAAATGTGACGCACTGGGCTGGATGGATTTTCGGCCTATAAGAGACATGGGTAATAGATTGATTCTACTTTTGAAAGGATCGGGTTAGTTCTTAATTACAAGGAGTTTAAACTAATCTATCTTGGATAATGAGGTGCTAGAAATATGAGGTTGTGAATCTTGGATCCATGGTGAGATGGTTTATAAAAAACTAGGTAAATACAAAATCCATCATATGTTGGAGTGGCCAATTCAAAAACATGTGACCTCAAGGTGAAACGTTATGTAGGTTGAGTTCATGTTACATAGAACTAAAGGAAATAGTATTCACCTAACTTGAGAGTAACAAACACAATGTGAATTAAAAAAAATCCAATGTTGGGTTAAACAATATGTTGGGGAGAGTATAAAGTTTAATCTCATGATACATGGACAAAAGGTGGGGATTACAATTCAAAATAGATAGGAGGAATGACCTTATGTGAATTGAAAACTCAATTCCATTATGGAAAATCCATGAATAAAATTCATACAATTTGATTTAATGATTCTTGGACTGTGGGGTTTACCACTAATGTTTAAACAAATAATATTTATACCATTTAGTTTATCTTCAAAAGATAAGTAATATAAGAAATCTGTTTTTAATTCATATATTTAGAAATGAGGGGGGAAAGGGATGATGATTTTATATAACTATTTCCTCGTCTATATGGTGCAATGATTATATTCAGATTTCTATTATGGATATATGGATAGACCCACAAGCCATGTAACTTGTTAATTTTTTATATGTTTTACTCATGTAATAAATGTGTATGAATTTGTGGATGGAGATTTAATTTTTCTCAGGTTAATCCTTAAAGTTTTTTGGTGTGACCTACATTTTTTCTACTTATATAAGGGTATTTAGAGTTATTATTTTTTAACTGTTAAGGGCTAGTTTCTATGATTTTATATAATGGACCTAGAGTTTTATGGGGTTTATGTTTATAGATATTTAAAATAGGGTGATAATATCCATTTATATGGAGTAAGGGTAAAACCTAATGTGAATAAATTCTCATAGCTTTGGATGGATAATTTAAAAAAAATATTGTCATGCTTATGGTTTAGGTTCTTAGACCAAAGATGTAGATTCCCATATATAAAGTATAAATGGATAAACCTGATATGAATTGAAGAAAATTAATTCTAAAAAAATAAAACTCCATTGGTTAATGGTTTTAAAAATAAGGTCTTGGAATTTGAAGGACATGTTGAGATTTTTTTCACGAATTTTTCAAGGTAAATTCCATGTTTGAGTTCATGTAACATGGATTGGGGGTTACAGTAATTTACATGATACCCGGTGAAGAAACAATGTGACATAAATTTGGGAGGTCAATACATATATAAAAAAACACTCTAAGGTGTGAACACAGTTAAGGTCATGATTCTTGTGTTGTCCCATTCTGAATGTGACGTCGTCTTGGTGCACTAGGGAAAAATAAAATTTGAAAAAAGTGGATTTTCCATCAAATACGAGGTGGAGAAAATTGGAGGCATGTGGCTGAGATCGAGAAGAGAGATCCGAGAATCACTATATATCCCATGGGAAGGCAATCATGCACCACATATTTTAAGAGGAAAAATAATTCTATATAGACATGACATATTTATAAAAGTGGGGTGAAGAAATAATGGGTGATCTCATGAAAATTAGTATCCAAAATGTGTTAGGGACTAGTAAAAGACACATTTCAAAACGAAATGGAGGGAATGAACATAAATATTGTGGTTGGTACTAGAATAAGATATTAATATGTCACTCAATATCCTCTATGATAGGAATTAAACTATACTGATTTCTAATAGGAGGAATGGTGGGGACCAAAATGTGATGGGGGACATTCTCTAGAGTGAGGATCTAGAGTGTTGTGTATTTTAATGTCATGTGATGATGGTTTCACCTGGAAGTTAATACTCATGCATCAATTACATTAAACGCATAGTTTAACATCGTACGATAAATAAGATAAATGGGTTTTCAATTATTTGAGGTAACCCATCTTTGACCAAAGTTTAAAGGTAGTCTATATTTCCTGAAGAGATAAGGATACCCAAAGATGAATTGATAGGTTCAATAAAAAATATAAACACCATCATATGAGTATGATGATTTGTTTATGTTCATGATATTTATACAAAACTGGGATGTGTTCTTTAAATTCACACTACAAAGACTAGAATGGGGTGAGGTTTTCTATACAACATGAAGGGATAAACAAAATATTATGAGGATTAAAAAAATTAAATGACTAAATTGAAAACCATATAAGTGGCGAAGTGGATGTATAATTTTAAATAATTTCATGAAGAAAAAATTATTTATCTTCTCATAAAAAATAACTCCTTGATAATTCTTGGAAACAATCAACTAAAATACATAAGCCCAAGTGAGTCATGATCGATGTGGAAAAAAGGAGTAGAATGAGATCACCCATTTCACAATAAATTTAAATAAGGGAAAATGGGTCAGTGTCAAAGTATTACCTCAACTACTAAATATAACCCATGAAAATAGGTAAATTAGTTTTGGAAAACCCATAGAACATACTTTCTTCTTCAACATTTATTTCTTAAACAATGGGATAATGTCAAGGGAATCTAAATCCTTAAAAACATTGATAGTTAAAAAGGTAAAACACGTCTTTCAAGATCTAGATTTTAGGAGAGTTAAAAGTGGGTTGACTATGAATATAGACCCAATTTGAAGTGTAAGTTTCACTACCACATCATTAGAGATATGAAAAAAAAATTAGGTTTATCCAATAAAAATGTATTTTAAACTTTTGAACTTCTATTTTACTTCCACGAGTCATCTGAGTCATGTAACATGGATTATATGAGGGTGATTTTAGTACTATGTTATCACTCTAGGGGACCCCATTTTTATATGAGAGATTGATGGAGATCGATTATCGTGGATGAAAAAATTTCTGATGGTGAAATGAAGGGGATTTCTAGGTAGAGTTATAAATTATTTGAGTTATATCTCTTTTTATTGGACACATCCTGAAGGATATTGATACAAGGGAGGATTAAACACAACTCAAGAGAGAAGTGTTATCTAGTTGTAAAGTGAGAATAATAAATTCAATGGATGCATATTGGTTTAACTTAAAAGGTGAGAAAAATGAATTGAAATTTTTATATGGTTCTGGGATGAAAGATATGATGATTCAAATGTATCCAATGAATTGGGAATCAAGTCACACCTAGTTCATAGGGGCCTGATGTAGTGAGATACTTACACAAAAGGGGGGTTTTCTCAATGGATGATCACTCTTTGTTGGTTTGGTAGTTTAAGAATCATATTAAAATATGTTAGCTACATATTTTAGGATCGTGAAACTAAGACTACTATTGATACTGTATAATGTCTTGATAAAATGATATTGATAAAATAGTTTAATGTTATACAATGATGATGTTTTGTTATATATTTTATGTCTATACGGATACCACCATATTCTATATAGTTTTGGTTCATGTGAAATGAACCCATTCCAATTAGTTTAAAGTCATGAATAATAGAGATGACTGTGTTGTTTAATTTCATGCATTTAGGATTTCGATGTCACGTAATTTATGGCCGTGATAAATATACCATGTCTGTGAAGGGTAACATATTTCAATGAGGATATAAGTAGGTTGTGAACTTTAAAATACTGATACAGGAAACATGATCATTCCTAGGTTGTCTAACTTCATATGGTAAAATATTGTGAATGAATGTGAATTTTATACAAATTACATTTTGATAAAATTTACATCGATTAAACATGGGATGAACTCCACATTAATTGGGATAATAATGTTTCCTCCATTATAGTGTAACTTTTTAATGGATAAGGGGGCCTTCCATTGGGGGTATATCTTGGGTTTCTTATTTTTGGTTATCATTTCAATTCAAAATTCCACTACAATGTCACCTTGGAGGAAGGAGATACTAAGTAACGTCTTGTTTAATTCTTAGGCCACTTGGTTATGATGACCTTTGAGGATATAAAATTCTTGGATACTATAATAATTGGGTTTTTATAACCTGTATATAAAAACATGGGATGTTTTTTCAAGCATAAACTAATTATATATGACTATATAAATTGATGTTTGTAAATCATTAATGGTATGTAATGATTTTGTTTTATATTGTAGGGATCATGGAATCTCATTTTCATAAGTCTAAATCATTTAATGATATTTTCACAATAAATTAATGATCTTATTAGGAAATTTTTTATTTTTATAGAGCACTATATTCTACAAAATTATATAAGAAATTTTTTAGATTCCATAATTTTTTATTTTCCAACATCTGATAGCGTGAAGATTGGTTGGGCTAGGTGATATATTTGGTATAAAACATCTTCATCATAGTAACATGGATGTTGGTTTTGTGGTCCCTGAGGATAGTGGGATGGATCCCAAACCAATGAATGATATGATAGTTAAAAAACTCAATCATAGATTATTTCATCAATTCCTTGGTTGGTACACAATTATCCCAATTAAAAAAGAAAGTGGTGGTAATAAAGAAGAACAAACACTATCGAGCTATAATTGGTGATTTGGGAGCTATGAAATATATCCCTAGATAGAGAATGGGAAACTATAATTGGTGTTGTGGATATGTTATGGTAGATGCTGATTTATTTTTTCATGAATCTGTCATTTATGACACATATTAGTGAATTTCCGGTAGTTATGAACCATATTTAGACAAGAGTATCTTGATCACTATATCTGATGTGAATGACATAATCCATATTGATGATACAAAAAATGAATCATCATATATCTCTTATGAAAACATAGGTATTCCCTTTCCATGAATGAAATTTAGAATAATCCCTTCAAAATTATTCCTGAAAAAACCTCCTTTGAGTTGGTTCTGTCTCATAGTATAAAATTCAGCATAAACTGAGGAATATAATCTTGCTCGGAATGGTCAAATAACAGAGATCCAAAATTGAGGTTCACATTCTGAGGAATCATCTAATAATATTCAACCTATATTATGGGTGGATTTTGTGGACCCTCTTGGGAAGAGATGATAATGATTTGATTTACCCCATAACATCTCTAATTAGGTTTGATAGGGGAAATCACATTCGACTGTTTTTCATAGATGAAAAAAATAATTTTTTCAGCTCTACAAAGATGTGACCCAGATCTATAGGGAATCTACTTGATCATTCTAATATAATGGGACATGAGACACCATTATGTTTGAGGTAAATCAATCCAAAAAATTGTAGGTGTGATTAGGAAATGTTAAAAGCTTTAGTTTCTAAATAGTTTTATCCCCATTAATTTTCATTAAGACCAACTAATAATTTCCTTTCATGTGTAACCATCGAACATTAATTTTGAATTCAACTCAAGGCCAATGATGTGGGATTAATATTTATCCTCATAGTTTATTTATCCCTCTAAAAGAAGGAATTAGTATGGTATGATGGTCCTCAAGGGAGTAATGAAAATAAACTCAAGTCCCACCATTAAGTGCTTATGGTTATTTATCATACTTCTAATTAGACTTTAGGAGGAATTGTCATTTTCTGTATTCCAACATATAATTTCATAGAAAAATTGAATAATTTACTTATCTAATTTTTTGAAATCTAGGGGAAACTATTCTAAGGTTGGATAAATGTCAATGAATTTTTCAAATGAATTTCCCTAGATATCCTTTTGCGGGATGAATGTAATGAAACTATCTTAGAATCGCTACACAGTATACCCAACATCTAGTCAACATGGGAAAATTTACGACATACATAAATATATTGGTGTGGCAGATCAGTATGCCCTCATTATCTTATAAATAATGATTAAGCATTTTTACTATAATTACCATGTAATGATAGTTCTTCTTGATTGGAGTGTACCTAGTCTTAGTGAATAGTAATATCCAACAGAGACTATAAGGAAAATTCCCATTTTTTCATTATTATAATAGTTTATGTTGGTATCAATGGACCTTTATAGGGTAGTGATATAGAATACCAAAGGTTTTCCATGGATATGTTGCATCATAACATGAGTACAGAGCATATACTACATGATGTCATCAAATATAGTCAAGAATTATTCATCCCAATGATTGGAAATAAATTTATTTATCATCATATAAAATTGATTATATTTTCATTCAATATTGGGGAAAAACACTAAATGTATGATTTATGAACAAAGAGTTTTCAAAACTCGTAGAAATTGCGTGGACATGGCCTTCTAATAATTCCTATTATTTTTTCTAGTTTAATATTGATGTATCTATATCAGAAAATGAATTTGATAAATTTCACAGAGGTAACACAGAGCTTTTCATGTCTATCTTTATGTTTTGGGTATAGGGAATTCTAAAAACATTATTATGATCATTGATATGGTCTTAGATTTAGTAATGTTTAACCACAATGTGTTCTATGTAATACTCCACTAAGGGACAGATGAAGGACATAAAGACATAATTCATGGATCATTAATAGAACTTTACAAAATTATTCAAAATAAATGGAATTAATATATCCTAGTAAATTCACCATGGTTCTCCAAATTTGGTGTAATATTAATATTTAGTATCCGTAATAATTTTATTATTTTTTCAATATCCACCCATGATAAAAAGGGACGTAAAATTTAGTATTTTCATCAATTAATGACATTGTAATCGGAATAGGGATGTCATACTTTAGGAAGAGGTTGATGAGGTTACAGAAGTTGATGTTGACTCAAATTTACCAATTATTTTTCATAACAGGGATCGTACTAGCCATCCAATTATGTTATTTACGCTACGTGGACAAACATTCCTTGATCAACTGATAATCTGTAGGGCCAACTGTGGATCAATTATATAGATGTATCTTTAAGGATGGCTTATTCAATATCTAGTGGCTATTGAGAATTATGAGATAGTGGATGGAGGAATGAGGATCTAATCATAACTATATATTTTATGTTTCATAATAAAACGTAATGTTACTATTTCAAAAGCATAATATAATACTCTCACTCTTCATGAGTCATAATGAAACTAATCTGTGGTGGTCATTAATCATCCTCCATGCCAAGGTTCACATATATCAGTTTATCGACTGTGGTGAAAACTCTCTATTCATTGCAAATAGAAGCTACATCCAAGTAATTATTACCAGAAGCATGAGGAAGGGAGGTTGGAGATGAATCTTTAGGACTCAAAGACTATGAAATGACATACTATTCCCATACAGTGGAAAATTATTGTAAGGTGGATTCTTATAATTTTCATTCCATGGGAAACATAACAATAGAAGATGAGGTTATAAACTCATGAGGTCATCAATAGTGGTTCTGGTCATTTATATCAAAATAGAGCAGCTTGTTTAACTACCAGTGGTCAATACTTCCCTCAAATATACAAAGTGAAGCTTTAGATTGTCTGTAGAAGTTATACCTCCTAGTATATGATAGTATAAGGTTTCTAATGCCTCATAGGGACTTTTTGTTCACAGGATAAATATGTTTTTTGAGTTCACACATTCTTATTAGTCACAATGAAATATTTCATGAGTTATAGTTTTTTTCTTCCAAAAAAAGAATAGGTTGAATAAAACTAATTTTTATCTTATCCTATGGATATATCGAAGCATATGTCATGTCATTTGGAGAATTCACACAATGAGGCTCCTAAAATTGAATTTTGTTTCCATGACCTTTCTAGTAACCAATTTGATATTATAGGGATATACATTTGTCCAATAGAGCAATAACACTTGGAAACACCAATAATAAAACCTTTTAGAGAGTATTTGGGTCACTAGTGATATGATGAGGGGATGTATATACATAGTAAATCCAAGGCCTTCCATGTTTGGAATTAAAAGTGGTGTCTCTAGAGAAAACCATGATGTCAACATTTGATACAAAAATTTCAATTCATCTTTTTCAAATAGATATTTCCAAGAATCTAATTCTTGTACTTTGCAAATCCCAAAATTTTGAGGACTCTATACCCCAGTTTGAAGAGTATATGACTTTGGATGAGATAGATCAAAGTGTTAGTGTCAACAAAAATAATATGGAATTATTGATCGTTTATAATTCTTTATAAATAGATAGGTTATATGTGGCCTTCTAAGGTTACACATTCTTACTGACTAGATAATGAAATTATGGCCAATAAATCCCAATGCTTGATTTCCTTTTCACAGTAGACTTTAGTAGTGGCCACCGTGGTTTCAGAATATAGAGGGATCTTCTTAACTATAATAAGGGAATCATGAAGCTTCATTTGTATTTATATCGAATCCAATATAGAGATTCATATTGGGATACTGGAGATGTGCTTGAGAAAACCATAATTTTGAGCAAGGGGCATGAATTTTCCCAGAAAGGGTCTCTCCCTAATAAGAATCAGGGAAGGTTCTGATGTCTAAGGTGTTGTTTCATGTATGGTACCTAATAATTTATATTATCTATTAGATATTCGTCACTACTCCTTGGGTACATAGAAAATCCAAATGGTAAACTAACCAAATGCTTAATAGATCTATACTGGAAGATGATGTTTTTTATGGATTGTCATACTTGTCAAATAAAAATTATTGCATTATAGTATCATATGTGTTGATGGAATTTTTTGCTATAGCAACGAAGTAATTGAGATTATAAATTGTGGTTCTTTCTGTTACTCAATAGTGTTGGTGAGTGGTCGAAGGAACTAAATATTATTATTTATCACTCTATTATTGCAAGCCTTTCAAAAACATGATGGTATTAAAGGAGGAATACTTGTTTCTACCTTGGGGGGAATCCTATAGTGTTAGATAGTGTATGAACCATCCTCCCAATATAGGGGGTATGAACTCATCGGGCTGAACAGAGGAATTAAAAATGGAAGATATTCTTGATTTTATTTAAGAGGTTGATGCTGATTATGTTTATCCCTATATGTATTTTTGGATAACATTGTCTCTAATGTAGAAAAGAAAAACATAGAGGGTTACAGTTTATCTAGTTTGGAAATACTAATCCCAAGGGATCAAGAGATCCAATTTAGGACTAGCCAAACTCCAATATCATGTTATCATATATCGTTGATTTTATTTCCTTACTCAAAATCATTTACATCATAGTGGGTGTAATAGATTCATGTGAAATAATTTATAGGTTTATCGAGTACAACTATGTTTTGATTTACCATGTCCTAAATTTTTTAATTCAAGATAAAACACTATTTTATGGTGTTTCAAATGAATTTTTGGTTGGGACAATAATTAGAAAGATTCTTCCACTAATAATCATGTGAATTATTTAATTATTTATTATTGACCATATAATTTTTATTTATAGATAAATGATCCTAGGATATATATATCATTGAAACATTTTCCCACACTCTTATTCTTTGTAAAGGATAAAGATGACCATCCCAAATGGGTTCCCTATTAGACATTGTTATCATTAGTCTGTACATAAATGGGATTATTCATTAAATATTCTTATAGAAATATTACCTAAGGGTCTAATTTTTTCACATTTTATAATTCATGATTTTTAAAGAGGCAATAGAAATTTTTTTTTCTTGGTACATTCCATGGACTCGATAAGGTAGTAATCTCTATCTATTAAATTATAGATTTTTTTGGATACTATAGAGAATGGATTCATAGGGCTGTATCATCTTAAAAATTATTATCACATATCAATAAAAACATTTCTTGGAAATTTTAACATCATTGGAATACATCAGTCCCTTCAAGTGAGTGATGAAGTTAGAAACAATTTCATTATATCATTTCTTACAGATAGAGATATTAAATATACTCATCCTATGTAGAGTAGATATGAATTATAGTGGAACTGATAATAGATATCCTCCCAATTGGTGATTTACTCCACTACTTTATATCCACTCTAAACAAATGTAGTGACATCAAGATTCTAAAAAATGAAATAGACTTGCTGAATATTATTTTTCAAGGATTCATAGTATCAAACTACAATGATAGGAATAATGGGAATTGAATTTCTCTAGATAAACTATACCATCAAGCGAGTAAAATAACAGGGTAAAAAATTCTAGTTGTTTAGGAACATTGTCCCCCTACACTATTTATTCCATTATTTGCTGTTGAATTGTGAAAATTTATGACTCCATGATTTCCTAGTGAGTAGTTTTGGAACTAATCAGGTCATCATTGGTGACAATCAACATGCATCATCCCCCGACTGGTTATCTAGCACATGAATCGTAGAGTCTATAACTTAATATCCAGAAGTCACAATGACCCACTAGATTCAACTTATGCTTCTGACCTCATGTTTATTATCAAAGTCCGCACCTACTCAAATTCACCATCAAATTTTTTTAAAAATTAATGTATTACATTTTTCACTCCTATAATTAAGAGACAAAATATAATTTTATTTTAATTTTCATCCATTATTAAAAAATTAGTGGTTTGGAAGATCCACTAGAGGATAATGGTCTTTTATTCATAAAATATTGAATATCATGTTTCTACTTGTTTACTGTATATAGTACCCCAATGTAGTTTAGGTTACTTATCATAACCTATGAAAAATTTTCCATGATGGTTTCACTTCATAACTCATCATATTTGGTTTCTCATTTGGACAGTCAGTGCATTTCCCAACACACTAATTTTCAACTAATTTCCTCATGGTTATAAATATTTCCTAAAATTAAAATTTGGTTAAAAATAGTAATAGAAAAATAATATGATATAGAATTATTATAAATAAAAATATAAAAATTTAACCACATGATGTCTTACTATATGAAACATTAATTTTAGCCTATGATATATTTGGTTCAAACTTGGTTTAGTTAAGATGAGTGGACATAAACTTCTTAATATAGTCTCAAACAATAACCAAATCCCTAAATAATACAAAAGGTGAAGACCCATGCATAAGATACATTTATTTTACACCATATATATAATTTAAAGAATTCATATCAAAAAATCATAATTCCAAAACTCAAAGGGTAACAATATTTTGAGATTATCTATATAAATTTCATATTTTAGATAATTTTTTCAACTTCTCAAACAATATTCTCTCCAAATTACTTCAATATAAACATATTTATGTCAGTAATTAAATAATGAAATTAGAAATATAAGAAAGAGTGATCTGAAAAAATCAGTAATGGAAATCCATATCAATGATTTATTAAATGGTAGATATAATAATTTATGAAAATACGAACATAGTAGAAATACCTGATTAAAAACAATGTAATCTTGGGATCTATCCATAAGGCATGATTGAAGGTTGTATGAACTCAATGGATCAAATATGAACCATGATATTAGAATGTGGAGACATGAACCCCTAATCATTTGACATGGATCATAACATAGTCATGTGGAATAAAATGCTAAAGTGCAACAAGAATGAGAATAAGAAATCATAACATTGTGGGAAAATGAAACAATATTATGATCTATGTATAAATCTATGAAGATGAAATCCAGTCCTCAAATAGAATTGTGAACATCTCAATATTGGTCCACTCATAGAGTTATAGACATGAAATCATGTTCACTCATAATATAATTATCTATTAATATTTATAACATTACCCAATTAAATTTTTGGCTATATAGAAGCCATAAAATAATGATAAACCATACGTATGTATTTTACATAAAATAATTATCTCCATTAAAAACTATTTAAATAATATGGGTTACATAAAATTATAAAAATTGTATAACATAAAATAAAATAAATAATTAGATCATTTGATACTACAAAACTGATCTCCCAAATTAACACTATCATATGTTCATTTATAGTGTGATCATGAAAATTAAAACATATGAGATATATTTTTAATAGATATATAGGAAATATTTTGTGAAATAAAAAAAAATATTTTCATAAAACTTGTTTAATAATATTGTAAAAATATGAAGTTATAAGTCAATTTTGGAAATAAACATTCATAATATTTCATGGAGAATTTCTTTTCAAAACATTATTTTAAAAGAGTTCCCAATAAAAAAAATTATAAATAAGTAATATTTACATAAATAAATGTTTACCAAAATAAACGAAATTGAAAATAAATTCCTTTTAATTATTTTTAATCACTTTTATTGAAACCATACATCAATGAAGTCATTTGGAATTTTTATAATTAAAATATATAAATAGAAATATGATTACAATATAAGATATAAAAATAGACATCAAAAAAATAAATAAAACATTTATGGTATGAAATAATATATACATATAGGGAAAGAGATAATATATAAAGGATGAGAATTTTTCTCAACAACATAATATTTTTATGTAGAAATAAATTCATAAAATTATTGTATAGTGAGAATAAAATGTAATTTCCCCATAGAGAAATAGAAAATAAAATATTAGATTAATAAATAGTATAATATAGAAATCATTGAATAAAATAGTCAATGAATATGGATTATAACCCAATGAAATGGATATTAAGTCAATAATACCCTTACATTTTTAATAAATTTTTTAAAGGAAATAATTTATCAAACCTAACAACAAAAATTGAACTAGAAAAACATGAATTCATAGAGTTTAATATTTATAAATACAACCAAATAGGGTGTATGTAATATGAGATTGAATGTAAAGTATGAATGTTTTTTTCATTCTTGGTTTTGTTAAGATAGATAATGTTGATAAAAAATGACCTTAATAAATTGTTAGAAGTATATAGAATAACATCAATAAAATAAATAATTTGTATATGAATGGGAGAAAATAGATGTGTTTTTAAAGACAAATGACATGTAATTTATCAAAATTTATTTGTTTCATTGACCATCATTATTTGAATGTGAGTTATGAAAAGAAACACTCATAATGCCATATTTTATGGCGTAACATGTAATAAAAGAGAGGATTATGAGAATAGAATTAAACTCACCATAAAAATAATATTAATTGAAATATAATAAAATAATATGTTATAATTTATCTAAAAAACATTAATAAATTTCAAGAAAAATTATAAAAACTCAATGAATGGAAATTTTGTTAACAAAAACCCTTACGACATTGGAAATAAATCAATAAAAATAACATAAAGAATGGTCAAAGAAATTGAGCTATAAATACCATGAAATAAATTTAATAATTAATATATAATTAAATGTATCATTATATACACCATAAAAAATAAAAATCGATGTATTTGTATAAGTAAAATTAATTTGTGAATGGAATTATAAATGAAAACCCATCACCTTCTATCCATGCTCAGTCGGAAGTGATTCAAAATTAAATATAATTAATTCAAGGATAAAAATTAACTAATTTAAGAATTATATATATATATCTATCTTAATTCCATTTATTTTTTATTTTTTATTACCCTTTTTTTAATCATTATTTTGTTAAATTATTATCCCAGTGTTTGTAGTCTAGTTTGTTTTAGGGTTTCTTCGGTATAGAGGTTCTTATACTTCATTATTTATTATGTGTTAATCACATAAAGAGTGTAATGGGTTTTCAAATTGGTTTTCTAATATATTAATTAGTTATAATGGTAATCTTATAATTTGTTTTATTATTTTATGTAATGAGTGTTTAAAATCTCGTTTCTGAATTTCAATTAAATAAAAAGAGTTGATCATATTAATTAATACACTTATATATATATTTTTAATCCATGATTTTTAAAAAATAATAAATTTAAACAACTTATTTCATATTACAAGTACTTAAATTCTATAACCTCTATATTTTAAAGAATATCATTGTTTCTAATAGATTTTGTGACACAAAACACTAGGCTTAAATAACCCATGAAATATATTTCTTTAACTTCAATAGCTTGCAGAACATGCAATCCCCTGTCGAAATAAACAATAATATAATATAATATTACTTCATAGATATTATATTAAATGGTATGAACATTAATAACTAAATTATGAAAATTGTGGTTATCTATTAATTTTAAATAAATTAAGAATCATTTAAAAAATGTTCATAATATTTTGTATTTTAAAAAAATACGGTTTAGTCATGCATTGTGAAAATATTTTAAAATAATTTTTAAAAAATTATTGAAAATATATTAGAAAAATTTAACATTAATTTTTAAATCATCAAATCAAAATTATTTTTGGGTGATGTTATGGCATTTTTATGAAAAATTTTAATTTCCGATGAAAATAATAAATTTTAATTGATAGATTCATTTTCATTTAAATTATTTACAAAAGTAAATTATATTTTTAATTTCATTTTAATGTAGAATTAGTTAATTATATACCTATTAATCCAATTTACGCCATAAAAGTCTGTTTATTATTTAATTTTGATATAAAAAATATCTAAATTTTTGAACATTTTCTCTTTTAAACATTACATTCTCGTCACATCTATAAGATTAGTTACAAATTTAAATATTCATATTCTAAAAAATATATTTTGGTAGAATTTATTCCATATTGTGAATAATAATAATATATAGTATCAAATAATATCAACATTATTATTTACCCTAATGAATTGTTAAAATAGAAAAAATTATTTTTGCGGTTAATGTAAAAATGGTTTTAGTAAGGGTTAAACAAAAAATAAAATGGTTAAAATGAAACACATATTTAGATAAAAACATTATATGGAAATAGTTTTTCCTTATCTTATATATTTATTGAAAATACTCAATTCTGGACACTTTTTCATGTGAAAAATGTGGGAATGCCTTTTTATTTTCAAACAATACAGGTGTTCGACTCACCTCACCTATAAAAGGCCCCCCACTCTCCTCCCTTATTCACACCTAAAAACCATTTTTTCAAAAAATTCCTGACAAAATAATTGAAAAATACCCATAATCCCATCATATAATACATATCTTAGATATAATTATAACCTTAAAATGATTTTGGTGGTAACATAAGGAGGTTACCTGAAGAAAGGTAATGTTATTCAACAAGAATTTTTATTTTATTTCATCCTCCATATCCGAATATTGTTATTAAATAATTCAAATATAATAACCTCAAAGTAATAAATATAATTATGTGTTTTTATGTTAATTTTATAACCAACAACAATATTTACTTCCATAAAATGGGTTGTGAAATAATCATTCATGTGTATTTCAGACTACTCCCTCGGGAATCGATGACATTCATTTTTCTATTACCGGCTCTCAAAGTTGGGTATGATGATGTATATAGAGTATATATATATATAATATTTATAAAATAATTATACAACATAAGTAATTATATAATATATAACCTTTTGACATTAAATTTCTTAGGTTTTACGATAACGTTACTTGAGTGTACGGCAGACTACTGCCTCATTAATTGATATGAGTCTGTTTTCACTAACGTATTACATATAAGGTAATAGGGAAATTATTAATGAATATATGTGGTCTAAATGAAATAGTTATTTTATTTATGAATTATATATCTTTATTGGAATATATTATATCATTAGTTTTTTTACATTTTCACTCACTAAAAGATGATAATGTCATTCAGGTATGTGTCATCTACCTCCTTCATAATTGGATGAGACTCTATTTTCATAACCACACCAAATGGATTATATATATAAGTAGATTTAAAGATATTATATGGTATTTATTATATTATTATAATTATTTAAATATCAAATATTACTGACCTCCTTTCCATAATGATTGATGAGAGATGGAAATGTTACTCATGCGTACATGCGCAATACCGTCACCATTATCATAGCAATGTTAATTTATCAAAAAATTCATTCAGTATCGGTCATAAAAGAATAATTTATGTATAAAAATTATAATTATTTCATGATTTTCACTTTGGATATGATGGAACCACATAATATTCATAAGAAAAAGATGTTTCATGATAAATTAGGAAAGATAAAACAAGACAATTATCAATTCAAACAATAAAAATAATGAATTATTCTTAATGAATGTCTGTTAAGATGATAAAAAATTATTATATTTGATATTATAAATATTAATATGCTTATGGAATAAGTAAATAACATGTTTACAATCACTAATATGGAGGTTAAATCACCTTCAAATAAAATTAATCTAGAGGTAAGGGATTTTCTCTCAATTTCAATTCACTGAGGCATTATTTATTATTGTGCACATAATTTCTTTTATATATGTGGTTAATTATTCCAATTTTTCATGTAATATCACTATTAATTAATAATTCATGGTATATTAGGTTTCAATTATAATTATTTCATCCATGGGGGTTTGACTTAGATATTAACTACTGGTAATTAATTTCACCACTAAATTTATTTCATTGGGTAAAATTAGATATTTGTTGTCTTTGATATTATATGATTACTCATGTATTAATATATACTATATTATTTTGTATATACACTTTTTATATGTGGATTTACATTTGGTACACTTAATTGAATCATTACTTAATTCTCACTTCAAAATTATGATTTTGTAAGGTTTTATTTCATAATCTAATTTAAATTAGGATTTTTTATACTTGAATTTATATTGAATGAATGATAATTGATAAATATATAATAAAACCTGTAATTTTATTATACATTACTTATTTATGAATACTTTCAATTAAAAATACTCTTTTCTCCGCTGTTTGGTACATGAAAAAATTGATAAAATGTTTTTTCAAAATTTGACTTCATTTCTCTCCTAGGTCCAAAATTAGTTTTATTCCAAAACCATGATTTCTAAAAATATTGTTTAAACTTTTTGTAACTTTTCAAAATGATTTATTAATTGAATTTTTACCGCTTTTAGTTTTTATAAATTCTGTTGAAATGAATCTTAATTTGTTTTTAAAAAGAAGCATCATCTAGATTTTAATAAAAATTTGAAAGGAATATTTGTTTTAATGTAAACAGCAAGTATATAATATCCTACCATCAAGAACAATAAATTTTTTCAAAAATATATTATCATATTAAAATATTATTTTAAATTAAAATTACTTTTTATTTTTTAACATTTTTTTTCAAATGATATTCAAGATTTGAAGTATATTCTCCTCCTGAATATTTTTAATGATCATTATTTTGGAATTTCAATTTTTCAACAACCACAAGACTTTATTTTACATTTACTATACTAGAGATATATTTTATTCCAACCATCATTATTATTCCTCTAAATTATTTATGATTATTTTGACCAAATATAGTATTTACATTGACATCCTTAATTTATTTTTTTACTCGTTAAAATTCCCTAGATTTATTAAATTTCCTACCATCATTTTAAATTAAATTTACCCTAAATGTCAATTTTATTTGGTAGAGAAATGCATATATGATAAAAGTTATATAATTTCTATATATATATATTGTTTTACTTTGAATGTTATTTGATTTACTAGGAAAATATTTGATAATCCATATTATTTTTTCAATATAGGTATTTTATTATAAGGCACATTATTCTTGAATTAAATAAATTATCGGATATATGAGGAATTATATGAAAATTAAAATATATATGGGGCTTAATTATAGAAATCCCTTTAACTAATTGGTAGTTTCCTATGGAAAATTAGTAAGATATCATTTAATGGGACTATACCTATAGTTTTAAACCATTTCATGATTTCTTTTGATAGTAGAGATACCATGATACCTATGATCATGATGTTAAATAATTTATCATTTCCAACATTAAGAATTAATTTATTATTATCGACTATATTTTCACAATGATATTATTTATGGATGGATTTCATTCCTAGTAATTCATAAAATGTCTTATATTTCTAGTTATTTACCTATCCACATTAATTATTCCTTATCTAATTATGACATCAATATTGTTGATTAAATTGAATTTATTTTCATTTATTTACCAAATCATTTTTATTAAGCCTTATCTATTTTGGAATGTCAATTTACTATAATGTAATGTGTTTTATGTTATTTACCTTTCCATAAGGATCATACATATAAATTAATTTAATCTTCTGTTGTAATTAACCCTTTCTGAGAATATGAGCTCAATAATATTTTTATTCGTTTCCCTAGTCTATATGATGTCTAATATTATTGATAATAAAGAATACGGTATAGGGTAAAAAGTTATTCTTGATAAAATAAATTATGTTGTAATTGTTTAAAAATTTAATGGAAGACAAATATATGTATCTATTTTACCAAGAAAAAAAACTATTTAGTCTTTAAGGATGTGATTACTTGTATCATATTCATATTTTATAAATTAATACATTAAATTTAGTCTACATGGATTAGGGACCAAACATAGGTTTTCATATTCCTCCATGATGTGAAATTTTAACATCATTCAAATTGGTCGTAAAACAAATATAAACAATAACATGTTATAAGTAATGAGTGGTTAAGAAAATTGAGTTTGATTATGAAAATATATTTTAACAGAAGAAAATTGACATTAATGTCACTTGATAATATTTTTAATGATATTTAGGAATAGTTGAGGTAGGAATGTAAATTAATTTAATGAACAAGAACTTGTTACTTATATAGACGAAATTTTTCCTTATAATGTATTCCTTTAGAATGAAGAGAATGGGTCTTATTATTGTGACTAAATGCTAACAAATTTATAAAAATAATTTTTTAGTTAATATTTATATATATTAAATAGAAAACCAAATTATATTAGTGGGTTACAATGCCTATTACAATGATCTTTTTATAGGTGAAAATGAATGTTATTTATTTTGAAAATTATCTTAGGTGGAGGGTAAAGATATTTTAACATTGGTGTTTGGGCTGTTATGTAAATAAATGTTGTTTTGACATGTATTATTTACTAGGAAATCTAAAAAGTACTTATATAAGAATTTTATATCATATTTATTATCAAAATTCAATCCATTCCATTTTTAGCATTTTTTACATCTTCTTAACATGGATAATTATTACTACGGTGATTATTTTTTACTAAAAATAAAAATTGATCCCTCTTATCGAAATATTAGTTTTATAACTAAAAATTTGGTCACCATTTAATTTGAGTCTATTTTTTAAGTTGATAAAAATTTATTTTAATATAATAATACATAATTAATAAAAAAAATTAGATTTTTTTAATTGTAAAATGGATTTATTGTTATTCATTTATAAGTAATAACTTTTAGATGAAATTTAATTTTATTTGTATATAAAATAATAAACTTCATTAATACTGTTCTTTTGTAATTATTAATTTATTTAAATAATATAAAAATAAATTACACATATAAAAACTATTCTTTAAAGAATATATCTTCTAATATTAATTTGATTTTTTCCTCATTCTTCAAAACTGATTATTATTTTGAGAATAATTAATGAAATTTTATCAATAATTTTTAAAAAGACAGACTCTATTATTTAATTATGTTCTTTCATAAAAATTAAATTTTATAGAAATTTTATGTCTATAGAAGTACTCATTATAATGGACATATATATATATATCATTTATTAAATTGATATTTCTGTTTTATATCATCATAAAAAATTTTTAGACATCCCTTAATGTCCTTCACATATGATATAAGGGGTTTATATGTAATTCCGGCTTTAATAATTAGTGTTTTAGCTAACATGGACATTGCATTCATTTCAATGGGCTTGAAATAATCCCATAAATGAATAATCTCATGCTACACTTGTTGAAGTTAAGTAAGGGCATAGACTAGAGAAACTCATAGTGGTTAGAAGAACATTCCATGATTGAAAAAAGGAACCCCATAATTAATAAATCTTATACTTTATTTCATTTCTCATAATTCCATCAAAAATTTTCCTGACTCAGTTACTTCAATTTATACACATATATTCGAAAATTGTGTTACAATAGTCAAATGTTTAGGAAATAATACTTATAATTTATCACATTAATTATTCTTATGTCCAATAATGGTATAAATATCCATATAATCCCAATTTTTATACAATCCTAGTGGTCATAAATCACTAATGATCATATAACCTCAAAGGTCATGTAATCATAACATACATATTGTATTTATTTATATAACCTTTCATACTTCATAAAAATCAATCATCCTGTTATCTCATTTATATTCTGAGTATGTTTACCATACTTATAACTTTTAATATTTTTTATATGGTTATTATAAGAATAATATCCTTAAGGATGACAATGATAAAAAATATTTCAATCTTGTTGTATTTTTATTTACTTATTGTTTTATTATTTTTTGAATTTTTCTTATAATAATTCATTGATTCAGCCTGAAATGTATTTCATTTTATACAATAATATTATGCATTAATAAATTAAAGAAATATGAATTTTAATTTGTTATTGTGTTTAATAAAATCTATCATGTATTTAATGTGTATTATCAATATTTCAGTGGGGCGTTACAAAGTTAACATTCCCCAAAAGTGTAAGTGTATAGCCAAATATAGATAACCTCAAATTTTCTAGAAAAAAAATTTATGACTTTATTATAGTGAGTAGTCCAACCCAATATCACTTGACAAAAGGATGTTTTTCTCAATAAATATTTATGTCCCATCATTACACTAACTCCTAATAGCTTTAAACTATATTCAACATATAAATTCTTGTTAATAACTACATAACAATAAAAATTATGGCTGATGAAAACTATGACTTCTCTTACCATACGTAGAATAATAATGCATGGAATGAAAATTTTATACGAATAAATTATTACATAAATTTTAGTTTACATAATATTCATATCATATGAAAATTTTATAAACATTTTTATAAAATTAATAAATAAATAATTGAAAATTTTATTTATTTTACAAACTTGAGATAACAATATAAACATTTATTATTTTATTTAGGAAGAAAAATATTCTAATTATAATTAATATCACTTTTGTATTGTAAATAATTTGAAAACTATTAGTAATTTTAAAAAAATAGAATTTGAGAATTTTGTATATATAAAATATTATGATAAATATATAGACTATATATCAAAATCTGTAATCATGTCATAGATAATTAATGTAAATATCACTGGTTTCTAATTTTATTCAAAAATATGCTATATATTTCCCCAATGGTATAAAACGGTAATTTTAGAAATTCGTAATAACATATATATGTTGTGATAATTTTTTTCATAGATTATGAAATAGTTTAAATTAATTGGTTCCAATGAAACATCCACTATGTTTTGTCCAACCATGTCATATCATACCTTATGGTTTGACCTTTATCATCATATGTTATATATTTACTTCAAAAATTAGTATAAAAATGTGATGAATCTATGATGAATATGGATTTTGTACTAGTGATAGTTTTTCTATGATCATGGTGTGTCAAACACAGTGTAATAAACCCAATAGAATGATTGATCTATCATCTTAATTCAAAATTCCTATAAAGAACACAAATATAAATTTTCATAAATCATTTTCTATGTGATCCATATTGATTGATTCTATTTGATATATATTACCTTTCAATTTTCAAATGTCACTCACTACTATAAGTAGTACACAAACCATAATAATCCTCATATTCTATGACATAACCCCTCGGACTCCAGAGGTCTATTTCAACCATCTTTTTTAAGGTAAATTGCAACTTATTGACCCAGGTGACACATACTGGTGCCCTAAGATGGTATGCCACATGACCTCAGGTGTTCCCCCCTATATGATAGAGGCGTATGACTTGGAATTAGGATATAATATATAATGGGAAGTGACTATACACACTTCATGAATTCATCACAATAGTAAAAATAAATATTTTAAATAACCAAGATATTGTAATAATCTATAATCAACCGAACAACACTTGAGTAAATCAAATAAATGATAAATAACCATCAACCAAAGTAATAAATATGTAATTCCATACATGTGTCAACTGTCTAATGAAAACATAAAAAATATTCACACTTTGAAATCCCCAATGGGTCTCAAGATCATGTCTAGTTCCCTCTTCCATACTCCATCTAGAATCTTAACTCATCCATCTATCATGGGGATCATTCCCTTATCAATTCCTATAAACATGAAGTCTATTTGGGTACCGATTAGGTGGCCCGGATAGGGTTTTAGTACTAATCTATGTCCCACCACCAATGAATTATAAATAAATATACAATATATAATAGTGTGTACATTTGTATATTGAATAAATAAAAAATAGGGGGAATGTAATGAGGATCTATTCAATACTTTTATCGATAAAAAATATCAAATTTCTGAAGTTCTCTTGTAACTTTAATGAACTAAGCTCGAGATGTATAGATACTTTTTGATCCAATAGGAGGAATATAATTTTACTGTATTCCTTAAATATTTGTAGAGATTATGGCTCCTACTGCAATGACCCTAAGATAATTAGTGAAATGGTTGTAGGGTATATTAAAGAGCATATATTTTAGGATAATACTTTATTGTAGGGAGGCACCCTAGGGTATCATATGATCTTTTTTAAGACATTCGAATTATTTTTTCTAGTTCCAAAAATGAGAACATTAGATGAACCCCTATGGAAAGAGTGATCTGGAATTCCATTTCCTCATTCAGTCTAGATAGCTCCCCTAGCCCAGATGGCTTCCATGGATTATTTTTTGTTTTTTAGTGGGATATAATCAAATTTGATTTTATTAATCTCATTAAATATTATTTTATTTGGGGAATTTAATCCCAGTTTTAGTATTCCACTAGAATGAATCTCATTTTGAAAGTTGAACACCCATCTTTTCTCAAGAAACATAGAATAATTAGTATTTTCCACTTCACCTACAAGGTTATTTAAACTATTATCAATATAATGATGTATCTTTTTTATCTTCATGGGTTTTAGATTAGAATAATTGATTCATAATAGGAATCTATCTCTAATATTATATTGGTATTTCTCTAGAGATGATTAATGATCTGAAAAAATAATAATAGGGTCCAATGTGGTCATATATATTGATATGGACAAGGCTGTTTATGAATTGGAATATGGGTTAATTTCTAGAGTTATGTCTTCCATGGAATTCTCTAGATGGGTTTGGGATCTCTTGATCAAATTTCACTTCTACTTATGGTTTACTATTTCTCTAATGGGAAATAAATATTGTTTTTTCTTGTCCACTTGCAACTTCATACTAGGTAAAACCCTTTCCCCATCCTATTTATTATAGTGGAGGACTCATTGAGAATACTTTTTGAAAAAATAATCAACACCAGTAGTATTCATACCATCAAAAGTAGGAGGCACATCAGTGGCATTTCACACCACTTCTATGAATATGATTTGACCCTATTTTTTAATGGAGTGTGCAGGTCTATTAGAAACATCAATGTTTCCTTGGAGGAATATTCTAAATAGAATGGATAACATATTAAAAGGAAATATGGAAGCCATTTATATCTATGATCTATATTGATTGTAAAAGTGGAATCATGTAGGGTTTTATGGGAATTATCAAAGTAATCATACCAATGGATTATTTGGGAGCTCCCCTATCTCTAGTTAGGTTCTAGAATCATCACATTGCCGGGAATTTTGGAAAGAACATGGGGTACATTAATAATTGGAAAAATAAATTAAATTACTTTGGGATATTTATCAATCTTTTTAACCATGTTCTAAACTCCATACTAATGCATTTATTATAAAATATTATGGTTCCCAGAACAATTGTGAATAACTTTGAGAAAATCATTACTGCCTTCATCTTGGACTCTCATGGTGAGGGTAGGTATCAGTAGGATTCATGGAAGTGACTAGACAAACCCATTGAGAACAACGCGATCAACATCCATTCGGTTGAGAAATCTATTAACTTCCTTTATTAGAGGATTTGTTGGGAGGTTATGGAAGGATAGTCCCTATGGGGAATTTTTTTTTCAGAGAAAGTATGGTGGGACCTTGAATACCTAATATGAAATGTCTTATCTACTTGGAAGTCCCTTCAAGTACTCATTTTTCCCTAATGTATTGTACCCATTGGATTCTGAGTTGTTAGAAGATAAGCTATATTTTCCATATTTAGGATTGTGGCACTCTAAACATCCCTTGATATCCCTCTCCCAAAATCATGTTCTCCTAATAGATAATCCCCTTACCTTTACTCAAACAACCCTCACCCTCTAGTAATTTTAATTTTTTTGACTCCATTCATATCTACCTAGACAGTAACTGCCTCATATTCACCTAGTTAGTGAATGGTATTTATTTTTTTCAGCATGCAGGTTCTCTATTTAGGATCAGGGGAACTCTATGAATGGGGTTATTATATTGGTACAAGAAAAACCCTTCAAAATTACCCTTTTTGTAGATAAATCTTGTATAATTCCACTCATACAAATAAGTAAATCCAAAGGAAATTGATATACCTTGAATAATCATGTTTGTGCTACCAAAAACCAAAGAGAAATCCACTGATCACCTTTTCTTCACAGGGGATTGGGAAATGGAAGTCTGTAATAAGATTAGTTCTCTCATGGTCTTGTACTCATAGGGAAGAAAATGTAGTACATGTATGATTAATTGGTTTAAGGGGAAGGGCTTTAGAAGCACGAATAAAAGGGTCATATATATTCTCTTAGTGGTGGTATAATTGATTATCTTGAATGATATGAAACTTTAACGCCTCATTGGCATACCCAACTCATTATTGGTCATTAAAATAATTTTGAGACATCTTGAGGTTGATTTGGGTTATCTGGTTTAGCAATGGGGTAACAACATTATATTTTTGAAGACCATGGCTGGTAAAATACTTTTTCCACTTCACCTGGTACCAGACAACACAGGTAGATTGGTCCTCTAGAACCCCCTTCCATGGGTATCATTCTCATTGTTAATGCTTTATTATCTATTGTATTTACACTAGAAGATGATTTGGTTCATGATCACAAGGGGATGGTCATGGTGGAATTCAAAAAATTCTATTATAAGGTAAATGAAATTCAATCCAAATATCATTCCTTATTAATTAGTTTGGAGGTATTTCTTTAAATGTGTCTCAATAATATTATCATTGAAACCAATTCAAATGTATGTTATGAATTTATGAATGGCTTCTCTCCAATTCCATGTACCATTTCATACGTCAGTTGATAGTGCAAATGGTAAGTTGTTAATGTTGTGAACATCCATCACACATGGAAGGAAAGAAATAATGTGGCTTATTTTCAAGCTTCCATGGTTATCAAAGGCACTCATTGTCTTCTCCACTTGAGAATCCCTCCCCCTAGATGTTATCACCAATTTTATGATTATTCACTTGGGATTCATTATTTTAGTCTCCCATAGTTTTCTATATTTACCCCCACCTTTTCTCTAGTTTCCTTATTACTATCTTTTTTACATTAAATAAAATTTAACAATTCTTTCATTATAAGATCCATCTAACAATTATATTTGGTACCCTTGAGGGTCAGTCCGGATAAAAGTATAATGAACACAAGGAATATCTATACAACACCAATATCTTGGGGTCCTGGAGCACTAATCTAGCACTCCATTGTTATTTGAAGCTAATATACCTAGCCCCCAAATCATTGAACCCATGCATGCATTAGGTTCCTAGACCCGTAGTGTGGAACCCCATGGGTATTTGGATCAGCAGTCCCTAACCCACAACACATTTATCAATCATTAAAAAATATCACATATTATGTTTCCACACTCATAACACCTTCATAAAACATTTTCGTCATGGTGTACCAATTCATTTATCATACATAACCTTGGTTCGTAACATTTATAAAATAGAGACAACCTAAACTATTTACCCATTAATAAATTTATAATAATTTTTTACATCTCATTAACCCTTAAAATTTAATCCAATCAACCATTTAATTCATAATATCAAACATAAAACATGGAATTAGTTCAATTCCATACTCCTGTTATTTACTAATTTATATTTAATAATTGTAATTTCAATGTAATAGGCACACACCATGGGTTTCCATCGAGACTGATATCATAATCTCCAACAGGTCAAATGAGATTCATGAGGGGTCTCATATATCAGGGAATTTAATTCACCGTTTTAATAAAAAATAAATTGCATAACAAATAAATCAAATGAATCAATTATATAAACTAGATCGTAATGAATCATATGGGGAAATAGAATACAGAGCACCTACCTTATGATTATTGAATAATACAATCCAAACCATATACTTCAATTCTATGTTGAACATTCAAATTCATAATGAAGTGCATGACCTAGGATCAGAACCTAGGAACAACATCCAAAGAAATAAGATCTATTAACACCTAGATCTAAACAATAAAAAATTGGAGGAAATCATCCCTCTAAAACATAAAAAATTTGTTAGAAAGTGATATAAATAATATTAGATATAATAAGGGTGTTTAGTGATATTAAACATGTGTTTGATAATTTATATATAAATTTTATAGGGTTAAAAAATATACACAAATGGTTTCCCAGACAGTTTTTAGGGTTAGAAAAACTATACTCCCTAACTATACACCCATACTAACTAGGGTGTAGGGTTTCTTCTATCTAGGAATATGATATTGCAACCAAATCTTTTTACACACATTATTGAATAATTAACCATCAATTACAAGCCTACAATCATATATTCTATTGTCTTTGGAAGATTTGATACATAATTAAACATCCTGAAACCCCAAATAAAATAATATTTTAATTAATATCCATAAAGATATTCTAACTACCATTTAGCTCAAAAATACATAGGATAACCTTAGGAATAAATGAAAAAAGGGATGAGCTAAAAATCTTACTATGGGAATAAGAATGGAAATAAAACATAGCACATGGGTTAGAAGGCATGACACAATAGAATAAAATGAATGGAACAAGAATAAACGTAAGGAATCATAACATGTATAACATGTGATCATATAATCATAAAAACATAAGAATGTGGTAGCAACATATAACATGTCATAAACATGATTAAAGGAAAACTAGAAATACAGTATAACATGGTGGACAAAGTCCCATAAAGGAATCACATTCACTCCCTATCCAAACATGATGTCTCAAGAGACTAAACATTTTCAAATGCATTGGAGCACTATTTCATTTCACCCATCATAACATGTTGATGTGTATTTTTTCACATGAATAATAAACTGAATCGTTTCCCATAGAACGAAATGGGTATCTTAATCATGTCACAAGGCATAAAAATGAACATATCATAATTTATTCCATGAAATAATGTATTAAAAGCATAAATGGACATTAATAAGGGAAAATAGAGATATATAGTGATAATTTATGTCCAATTTAGGTGGAAAAAATTAAATGGAGTGTTTATGAAGCTTTTTAAATGAAATATTATAGTGAGGTTTAATGAAAATATAAAAGTTAATTTAACGCGTAAAATTAATATTTGTTTTCATAAAACAAAAAATGAACCAAGAATGTTTTTCATGACTAAATGAGTTATTTTAGAAAAGAGAATGGTGGATTAAAATATTTAATGGTTTTCACTTGGAATAGGTAACGAAGTTGATAAGTTCTATTGAATCGGGTTTTCTTATCAGGATTAATTGGAAAGGGAACCATTATAAAACATGTATTACACCATAAAAGAGGGACAATCTAATCTGAATAAATGATTCTGGAACATATAAACAGAATATATAAGAATTATATAAAATTAATCCTTACATTGTTGTAAAGAGATAGAAAAACTAACCCAAATGAAAAATGGAGGTTCGTGTAGGATCCCTTGACTTATGTCTGAAACGGATCGGTGCTTCATCATAATTTCATGAATAATAAAATCAGATTAATTAATTAATAAGTGAATAATATTTTATACACGGAATTGATTTATTATAATTTTATTATGTTAATTTATTGTCTTTTAATGAGTTACAGTGTTCAATTTCAACATTCAATAGTTCTCAATTTCTTTGTTTTCATGTTTGATTTGCTTGTATAAGAGTATAGAAGTCCATGTAAAATAGAAATAGATATTAAAAATTAAATTTATAAGTTATTACTTACTATAAGTAATGTTAAAATATCATATAAGTCATTTTTTATTTTGGTTGAGGATGAATAATTAGATAGTGAAAATCATTTGGATTATTTTGGGCGGTTTTCAGTCACAACGAACATGGATTGTTTTATTATTTATCATCATGTGTATATAATGATTCAAGAATATTATATATGATGTAATAAATATGTACTATTTTTTAACCATAAATTTTTTTTGTGACCATCATTGAGGGTGTTAATGGGAAATGAATATTTGTCATCCTTGAAGGTGATAAATTAACACCTCACAAACGACATCTTAATTTTATGAATAAATGGGTGAGGATAGGGGTTTATTGATTTATAATTACATTGGAATAATAATATTATAATATATTATAATTAAGGTATTTATCATAAATTTTTTACGAGGGGAATTTTGGAGATAGTAATAAAAGAACTTGAAACAAAATTAAAAAGAAAATGAAAGAGGAATTTGTCTTTTGAATTTCTCCTCCCTGAAAACCTCCTTAGGGTAATGGTTTTAGAATTTTGATAAGATTATGAGATACTGAACATAGGGTATGTTCTATAGAATAATATTGGATATAATTTGTTCAAGGCTAAAATATTTTAAGTATTGATGAGAATAGGTGGTGAGAGGTGGTATTTATAGTGGAGGAGATGGTGTTTTCTCATTAATTTAATTGTTAGTTTATTATTTTGCCTCAAGAATATAAATAGTATTGATTATTGTGAAAAAATATAGTAAATAGTGTATTTGTGTAATAAAAAATGGTTCTTACATCCTCTTTACCTCAAAAATGGCAAAAAAAACCAAGTATTTTGCGTTTATCATAAATTATCGTATTTAACTATTCACCAAAATTCAAGTAATTTGAAAAAATCCAAAAATTTCACACCAACCATTTCTCAATGTGTATAATTAAAAACTAAACTCCATTTAATTAAAATAACTTTCTCTATGTATTATAATTTTTTTAAATAAGATTATCATTTACTAAAAAAATATTTATTTTTATATTATAATTAATTTTTTAAGACATTGAAAAATCAAATAAGGTCTCATAAAATTATCATAAAATCATAAAACAATTATTAATTTATGAATACATATTTTGAAAATAGAGTTTCTTTTAAAATTTTATATTAATTATAAATTTATACTAAATATTTATTACTTATAAAAATACGGACACATAAGTAATTATTTTTAAAACATTTATTTACATATTCTATGATATAATTATATAATATTTTCATTTATATAATTCCATGATTTTATTTATAATTTCATGAATATGGTTACTATTCTATTGGCTAGTTTACTCTTCATAAGGGTCGCATTACTAACCCAAAGGTCATGTTACTATTACACTAGTAGAGGTTCTTTAACTTCTATAAATCCTTATTATTTCATTAATTATTCATTTATAATGTTTTTATGGTGTTATAAATCTGATTTTATGTGGTTTATACTATTTGAAATAATTATAAAAAGGGTGTTTCCACTGATAAAATTTTGGGTCATTTAATTATTCCCCATTATGAAATTTCCCCCTTGAAATTTAATTTTACATACTATGTGGAATATAGGTGATGTTACTTCTCCTTTATATCTTCCTCTAATTCCCATGTTTCATCTTCATACCTATGGTTCTACCATAGTTCTTTGACCAGGTGAGTATTCTTGTTGCATAAAACATTATCACTATGGTTCAGGATCTTCAATGGATTCTCCTTATAAGAGAGATCATTCCCCAATTGTACCACCCATGAATTTAGTACATGTGAAGGATATAGTATGTAATTACAAGAGAGGTATGTGTGAAATACATAAGGTACTTGAGACATGGTAGGTGGAAGTGCTTGATGATATTTCATAGCTCTGTCACGATCAAGCATATTGAAGGGGTTAGTGTACTTGGGACATAGTTTTCCTTTATTCCCAAATCTCATGATCCTCTTCCATGGATACATGCAATGGAATACTGTGTCTCAAACCTTAAACTCTATTTCTCATTGATGATTATCTACATACCTATTTTTTCGAATCTGGGCTTCCTTGATGTGTTTTTGAATACTTTCCAACTTTCCAAAAATTATTCGACGATATCTGGTCCTAATGGCTTACATTCACCAACTTCATTCCAAAATGAAAATGTTATTAATCTTTTCCCATAAATGGCCTCATATGAAGCCATTTGGATGCTTCATTGGAAAAGGATGTTGTTATAGAACTCACCAAGTGGAAGATGATGGCCTCATCCTCCTTTCAAGTCCATAGATCATGCTCTAAACAGGCCTTATAGTGTATGAATAGTCCTCTTAGATTGGCCATTAGTTTGAGGATGATAGGTCATACTAAAGTGCAACTTAGTTCTTAGAGAATGTTGGAGACTTTTCTAGAACATGGAGATCAATCATGGATCTCAATCAAATAAAATCGATATTGGTATACCATGCATCATTTCCAATTATTTTATGTATATCCATTCATGTTGATCCACTAGGTATTCCTCTCAAATTGCGAAAAAGTGAGCTATCTTTATAGGATGATCTAAAACTAACCATATATCATTATTTCCTATGGATTTCATTTAATTTCTAATGACAAATTCCATGATAATGTTCTAAAACTTTTAAGTTATTAAAGGTATTGGTTTCATTATCCCCTTATAATTTCTTTTTCATCCATCACTTTTGGACATACTAAGAACCTTGATGTATATTTTGTGATATCCTTTTAATGTTGTCCAACCAATAGTTCTCCGATAGATGTTGATATATATATATATGCTCCCTAGATGAATAGAGAAGGTTGAGCTATGTACATAATTTAGAAGCTCTTTCTTTATCTATGGATTGATTCATGAATATAATCAGGACCCAAATATCATGACATTCTCCGAGTCTATTTAGAACTATAAGGATTTCCCTTTTCTTGTGGATTCCACCTTCTTTTGAATTTACACATCGTTCCTTTAAGAATCCTTTATTAACTCCATAAGGGATGGTTGAGTAATCATTTGAGAAATTATTGATGATTCTCCTTCCTTAATGGTTCCGATATTTAGCATTTTATAATATATTAAGATTAAACCATCTCAATTATCATCATAGAAAAAGATGCATGATTCTTTATACTTAGAGCATCCACTAACTTATTTTCCTTACCAGGATGTTAGTGGATTTAGAATTCATAATACTTAATGATGTCTAACTATATTCATTGGCACATATTAATATCCTTGTATGTGAATATATATTTTAGAATCTTGTGAACATTAGATATATCACACTTCTCCACATAGAGATAATGTCTCTAAATTTTCATTGAAAAGATCATAGCCTCCAACCCCAGATTATGTGTGGGATAGTTTTTCTTATGAATTTTAAAATTCTTTGAGGTATAGACTATCACTTTATCATTTTTCATTATTCAAAAACATAATCCTATCTTTTAAGAATCGAATTACACCATAAATAGTTCTACACTTTTTTGGAAGTGTGAGTACTAGTGCATTGATAGGCCTCTTATTCAACACATTGAATCAATCTTTACATTCATTGGTCCAGAAAAACATTAAACCATTCTAGGTAAGCTTTGTTAGTGGGTTTTAAAATTGTGATAATTGCATCAAAAATATTTATTAATACCCACATGGACCCAGGGAACTATGGATCTCCATTACAAATGTTGTCATGGGAGACTATTCGATTGACTTTGTCTTGTAAGGGTCCATAGATATCACTTTGATGTTGATAAAATGTCCCAGGATTGATAATTCCTTCTTCCAGAACTCATATTTATTATAAATTGAACAAATTTTATCCCTAAACAATGTTTTTATCATAATATTAAAATGGTTATCATATTTATCCATTCCCTTGAAGTATATCAGAATATCATTGATAAAGACTACAAAATTTTTTTCGAGGTAATTTATTGTGACTCTATAAATTAAATCCATGAAACTTTTTGGAGCATTAGTGGGTTTGAATAGAATCAATATGAACATGTAGTAACCACACTCTTATCGAATGTTAGTCTTCTGAATATCTTCCTTCCCAACCTTTAATTTGTGATATATCGATCGAAGTTTTTCCTTAGAGAAATAATTGGCACCACGTATCTGATTAATTAATTCATCTATCCATGGGTGGGGATACTTGTTTATTATATTGATTTTATTGAGATAATGATAATCAATGTAGAGGATCATTGATCCATGCTTCTTCTTGATAAAGAGGATTGGTGTACTCAATGGTGAAGTAATGAGGCATATAAGGCCCTTGTCCAGAATCTCATGTAACTACTTCTTCAGTTATTCTAGCTCAATAGTGGACATTCTTTATGGTGTCTTTGATATAAGAAAATATCCAGGAATAACAACAATTTATATCTCAACCTCTCTACCATGAGGAAGACCATAAAATTATTTAGGGAATACATCAGTGTAATACCACATGATGGTCATGTCTTCATGTACAATCCTCTCATTTTTCACAATTAGTTGAGCTTCATATACTTGATAGTAGGGGAAAAATATCAAAACTGATGATGATGATTGTAAAAGAGATTCATCCAACTCCTCACTCTTGTACATAATTGGAGGATGCTTTAGGATGGGAAGAGTAGTCTACCATTCATGGTAGTGGATATTGGATTTATATAAAGATATCTAATCCATGCCCTAAATATCATCAAACTCTACCAATAGGAGTATGATAATATTTTCTGGGAGCGTTGGTCCACAAACATAAAATATTGAAGAGTTATATACTTTTGATGTAGTAATTTTCCCATTTTATATTCTCATAGATAACTCAACCACCATATTTTAAGGTGATGAATGAATATTTCTACTAACTTATCATGATAAGAAATAATGCGTAGAACCAGCATCAAATAGTACCTTCTTAATTCCTGAATAAATAACAATCATACCTACCACCAAATCATTTTCAGGATCAATCTTAGTAATATTTATATCATATGTACTACCTTGTTACCTTGGAGTTTTTTTATTGCTTCAAAGAACCCTTGTCTTAGGGCATGTCTTGTATAATTATCATGTTCCTTATAGTTGAGACAATTCACTATAGGCTGGGTGTTGATCTGATATTTCCTTTTCCTCTTCTATATTAGTGGGATTCTTCATATCCCTTTTGTGGTTATTATCTATAATCCCTTCTCTTCCACTTTTGAAGCATCTCTTAGTTCACTTTAATAAGTTTTCAAGATGATTCATCCCACTCTTTTGAAATGTGGGATGTTTGGTATTATTTCCATCCTAGTGTTTATCAACCATATTTTACTATATATTCATCTTTTTTATTCAGTTCCATGAGGCCACTGAGAGTATCCAATATCCATTTCAACATTTAGGTCACAATAGAAAATCCTTTCATAGATTTCGATGTTTTTAATCTCCACTGTATTTCTTAGACACAACATTAATCAAATAAAGAACCAATCCACCTTCTTTTTAGTTTTCTTGATAAATCCGGAGGCATATCCTGCTATCCCTATGAAGCTTTCTTCAAACGCCCTAATAGACTCATATTTATTTTTCTATAGTACAAGGAACCCCCTTTTCATTTTAAGATGAAGGGTCTGGGAAAAATATTTATTGAAAAATATTTTATTGGAATCCTCCCAATCCATATAAAAAAATCAAAACATGGGATTTATTATTTTGATCTATGTCCACCAAGGATTATCTTCCCCATAAAACTGATAAACTTCAACCAAAAATTTCTCTTCATCTAATTAGATCGGGCCAGTGGTTTGACATAGGAAACATACCTGCGGAACAACATTACAATGGTTGAGAGCTTCATCATGATCAAATCTGGGGGAGGATTAGCTCCGGGTTTTTAGTTATATTTTTCTCTCTAAGACCTTTGGGTCATGGAATTTATTAAGTACGTGAAGTCTATTTGGGTTCACCCCTTCTTCTCTTAGTAGGGGGTTCTATTATTATAAAAAAATTTAGGACTTTGGTCCATTGAATGGATTAAATAAATCATTAAATTTCCTTTCACATTTATTGTAGTCATGGGTTCTTCAATTTTCAAACATTAACTGAGTAAAAGAAAGTAAAATTATTGGTCTCGAATACTTTGAAATTAAGAAAAAAAGGAAACATTAAACATAACAATGATAAATCGGTAAAGTAAAAGTATATCCTAACTTGTAGTTCCCTAGGATTCAATCTGGATTATCCATGATCTATTTCCTAACATATAATCTTATAATAATTATTTTGTTCCCCTAATAATGGCTTATAAAGAGCTTATGAATTTAACAAACTTATCTCTGGGGTGTGTGAAAACAAATGCATGGTAAGTACCGTTAGCATGTACCATGATACCCCGATTCATATACGGAAGACCATTTTAGAGTTATTACTCCTAGGTAAATCTATTCCCGAACCACATCCACTTACACTATCAAGACAGATATATATATGTTCTTAATAAAACACTTACTATATACTAACCAAAATTTATGAATTTCTTCTAATGATTACTTTCAACCCTAATTCTTTTGATAGAGTTTTCTAGTCCTAATCCCAAAAATATCTAGACTTTCCTTTGATATTTACTATATTGACCATAGTCTCTCTCACATATTATTACTTAATTAACACATAATATATGGCAATGATCATAAATTCTAGTGTCTTTGAAATATTTATTACATAATTAAACATCAAGAAACCCAAAATTAAAACATCTTTTATATAACATCCATAAAGATATCCAATCATAAATATATCTCATACATCTATATAGGATAACTCGGGGAATACGTAAACAAAATGGATGATAAAAAAATAATCATATAGAAATAATCATAAGAATTAAACACAATACATGGGTTAGAAGGCATAACATGATGGTATAAAAGGAATGGAACATGAATAAAAATAAGTAAGAATAAAATGTATAATATGGGATCATATAATCATGTCATCATAGGAATGTAGAAGAAACATATAACAAGACATAAACACGAGTCAAGGATAACTAAAAAAATTATATGACATGGTGGAAAAAGTCCCATAAAGGAATCACGTTAACTCCCTATACCAAAATGATGTCTCATGAATCTAAACATTGCCCAATTAATTGGAGTTATATATGGGAGAACCCATAATATCATTTTCTTGAAAATGTGTTTCATATCAAGAATAAACATAAGTGTTACCCATACAATGAAATTTGTATGATAATCATGTCACAAGGAATAAAAAATGAGCATATTATAACTTTTTCCACGGATGAATGTATTCAAAAAATTCTTAGACATTAAAATTATAAAATTGGAATTTATTTGGATTATTTATATTCATTTTATGTTTAAATATGTAAAAGGAGTGTTTATGAAACTTTAAAAATGAAAAAATTTAGTGTGGTTTAAGGAAAATATCAACATGATTTAAAGAAGAAAATGATTATTTGTTTTCATTAAACTAGAGATGAACCAAGATTGTTTTTCAGGATAAAATTAATCACTTTAGAAAAATATTTTTGGCTCAAAATAGATTTTGGGGTGCACTTCGATCTGGGTAAGAAATCCATAAATTCCCTTGAATCAGGCTTTGATATCTGGAAGAATTAAACAAGGAACCTTTACAAAACACGTATTACCCCATAGAAGATGAATAATATGACATGAATAAATTTTTTTGGAACATTTTAATATAATTTTTAATAACTATATAAGAATAATGATTTATTAAATTGGTTTAAAGAGAGAGAAAAGAGTAACTCGACGAAACAAATAGAGGTTTGGGTATAATCTCTTACTTTATGTATAAAATTGTTCTAAATTTGATCTTAATGTCCTTAATAATAACATTAAATTCACTAAATAATAAGTAAACAAACTTCTATACCTTTAAATTATTTAAAATAATTTTATTAATTTCATTTATGGCATTTTTATGATTTATAGTTTTCAATTTCATCATTCGGGAGTGCTCGTTTTCTTAGTTTTCCTGATAAGTTTTCTGGTATAAGAGTGTGGATGGTCATTTCAAATAGAAATAGAAATATAGAATTGAATATATATGTTATTAATGAAAATTAATAATGTTAAATGGTTATATAATAAATTTAGTTATTTTGGGTGATGATGAATCTTTAGATAAGATGTTAGTCATAATCGTATGGATTATTTTGGGCGGTTTTTGCTCACAACAAACATTTTTTGTTTTACTATTTAATATAACTTTTATATAATGATTCCAAAACATTAAATATAATTTAATTAATATATTTTAAATTTTTAACCATAGTAATGGTTTTATGACCATCCTTGAAGGATTTAATGGATAGTAAAAAAAATTCATCTTTGAAGGCGAAAAATTAACAAATCACAAATGATGATTTCATTTTTAGAATGAAAGATAGAGTAGAGGGGTTTAATAATGTATTTTTACATTAGAATAATAACATTATGTTATATTTCATGTATTGGAGTTATCATATATATTTTTATTTAGTTATTTTAAGAGATAATACAAAAAGAACCTGAAATGAAATTAATTGAAAATGAAAGAGGAATTAACTTATTGAATTTATCCCCACTAAAAACCTCCATAGGGAAAATGTTATCATGTTTTAAATAGGAACAGATATCTGAGACATGGGGTAGAGGATTCAGGAGAGTATTGGACAGAATTTGGACAAGTCTCAAATCTTTTAATGTGTGATGAGAAGAGGTGTTGAGGGGTGGTATTTATAGTGGAGGAGTCGGATGTTTTCTCATTATTTTAAGAATAAGTTTTTTATTTTGGCTCAAGGAAAGAAATGGTTATTGATTCTTGTGACTAAATACAGTAATTATTTCATTTGATTTATAACTATTGTTTCTTACCTTAGACATATAGGTGAATTTAAGGACCACTATGCACATCTCCCAAGACCGACCAAAATTAAGGATTTTTTCTCACTATAAAAACTAGCATATAGATAATAAGATCTGATTTCCTGTCATTATATTAGTAAAATAATTTATTTTGAAACAACATGGTACCGATATTCTTCAACAATCATTTCTAGAAGGAGAGAGTAAAATGAAAATCCTGATATGAAACTATGATTAGAGGAAACCCATGACAATGGAATTTCTCCTAAACATACATAACCCAAACTAATGAACTCCAAATGTTTCCTAGATATGATAGAAATAAAGTATTTCAATAGGTAGAACACAATAACCTATATCATGTCATTATTTTGATGGATTATAAGAATAACCACCACAAAATATATGGTAACATCATCCCACATCCATTATATAATGTTAAATGACTATAACATACCACTAGGTCATTGATGCTCAACCTCACCTGCTGATATGTGTAATATCCTGACACAAAACACGTAATTTATTTATCATTCATAATCCAAAATATTTCCTATAAAGGTCACCATACATTTTGGTAAAACAATGCCTCCCCACCCACATTAATTCATGAATCTAAATATTTAAATCCTCATGTATACACATAGGAAAAAAACACATCCCTAGACATAGATGATCTCATATTTATCTATAGTCCCTAGGGAAGGTGACTCCCCACCTTATGGGATTTATGTCATTGAAAAAAACTCAATATCCTCATACCACATCTTCTTGATCCATATCAGACATGTGGACTCCACTGCTAAAGAAATAAGGTTCATATACTTTTGGCTCTCATAATACTTTTTTTATATCTCAGTCAGCAATTTCATCATCTTCCACTAAAATCTAGACTCCACGACTACCTGATTTTGTTCCATCTGACTCAAAGTGACAGTAACACTATTTAATTAATAGGTTTATAAACTTTCTAAAAATAAAAATACTATGTATAATCAACCCATCTCCACTACCATGGATTAAAATATATCTAAGAGAAGAATTACATTAAAAAAACTCCATCAGTATATACAGTCTACAGTTATCCCAATAGGTATTTCGACTAAAACATTAATAAATAAACTACCATATCCAACATGACATCATGAATAGTGTAATATAATTACTCTGGACTTAATTATCCTGAAATATAGAACACTACTAGATCTCCCTGCATCTACATTACACCAATTCTGAACTTATATATATCACCAAATAAGGAATATTCCTCACCCGTCTCAAGTACAATCAATGTTGGGGTGGTAATAAAATGATTCTTCCACTCCTGTAAGGAATATTACCATGATATAGGCCATTAAAAACTGATTTCCATATTTTTCAAGAATAAAATGGTGGTTCAAAATGGAAAAATTCATGGACGTATCTCTGATAATATCCTTCTAAACCTACGAATCTGCATATATCACAAACATTCTTCATCTACTCCTAGTAAACATCTTCCTGAACATTCTCTGGGTCGACTAATCCACCTTCCACATATATGATGTGACCCTTGATATGTACGTTTTCTATCTAAAATTGACACTTAGATATCTTTCTGTAGAGCTAATTCCATCTAAGTGTACTCAGTATGATGACAATACGTTGTTATTGATAACTTGGATTCTTATAGTACACCAATATGTCATCCATAAAAATAACAAAAAATTGATCCAAAAACGGGTGAAATATTTATTTCATTAACACCATCAACACAATAGGAGAAATAATTATCTCTAATGAAAACACGAAGAACCCATATAGGCCACACCTACATCAAAATGAAGTCTATAGAATATTATAAGGTATAAGTATCCACATTTTATTCCTTGATATCAATTCAATCATGGAGAACTCACAAGTCCCTCTCAAATGATCAAATAAATAATTGATATGTGGAAGAGGATACCAGTTCTTAACCATCATCCAGTTCAACTTCTACAAAATTAATGAAAAATGAAACATCCTCTCAACATTCCTAGAAAACAAAAATTAGAGAATCCTAACTAAAAAATGAAACATCTCATTAGCCTTCCAAGAAAATAAAAATGGGGAACTCCAAGGAAGTATAATCAAATATATAAATACTATATCCATCAATTCGTCCAACTAAGTCTTCATAACTTTGTGCTCTATCAAAGACATTTGGTTAACTGTAATGTAGACTAATCTATCTCTATACATTAGCTCAATTGAAAACTCAACATCTATCTTAGGTGGAATACCTGATAATTATTTAGGAAACACATCCTTTAATTTATCTACTATGGGTGGAAATGATCTATCATTCACACCACCATCATTCAACAAAAGACATGAAGCGTGGGCTATACGCTTCCCCGGTTTGTAATTAATTAGACCTACAAGGCCTTCCTAAATATCCCATTCGCATCTATGAATATTACATTTACCCTCTAGAGATATAAAGGTTACTCTCCTACCATAGAAATCAATGTGGGATCGGTACAATACTATACATTCCATACATAAATCCTTGTCAAATTTTGACATATCAAGTAGGTAATGATCCCAAAAGAATTGATACTCACCAACCTTGAGGGTACATAACTTGAATAGACAGATTTCCTTCAACCATACACCCAATAGTGTGCCTATCATCATAACCCCACTAAAAAAATCTACCATTAGACCCAATTCATTCACATATTGAGTAGATATAGAACAATTCGAGTCTCTAATATCAAATAATGTGCTAAAAAGTTATAAATATACACGAATTGTGACTCTGACTATCAATGGACCAACCTCACTATCCACAAGTATATGTTAAACTACATGCAATGTATCCACCCCTTTACTGTGTGGTCCAGTATGACACCCCTATATAGAACTAATCTACTAATATAATTTCTTTTAATCAGAAGTACCACATCCTCCACCTTGACCTCCACATCAAATAGAACACCAACTTCATGACTAGTATGGGGATGAAAAACACCTTAAATTATTCTATTTTAGCATATAACCTCTATCACTACCCATTGGTCAAGGGTTGCTACAGAACCTCTATAAGTCTTCCATCCTACCGAAAACTCAGAACTCCAATAGTGGTCAGGGAAAGTAACTATGAATATGACCCGACCTACTTCACTAATTAATTGACACTCAATTACTTCTTTGGGTAACTGACCCATTTCCCTAGATAATATGTTTTCCACTAACTGAGTGGAAATTCTATTAGTGAATCTTCCTACCCTCAGATGATATACCACCTGGTTATCTAGAAAAAACCACATGTACTCTACTAGAAGCCTCTTTAATGTTTCCCTTAGAAATTACTTCACTATTCACCACATCATAAAACATATTAATTGAGAATATGTTTACATATAAATTAATATTACATTTAAGTATATCCCAATAACAATTAAGAATATTTTACTTACTTCTTACATGAACTAGGATAATGAATTACAATTTAGTTATGTGACCAACACAACCTACCACTAACATGCTTCACTCGGTCATCCTCAAAAACACTTCTTCCCTATACAATTTTGATGTCTTGGGGTAAAAGTGTTCTATGATTTTCTCTAGAAATTCAACCCACACTATTCTCTTAAAAGGCTAATATCAAGCATGAATATCTCACGAATTATTCTCTTGACTTCATTATATAAAATTATCCATCATAAATCACTTATTTACAACAATATCTAAATAGTTATGAATTGACTATATAGAATTAATCCGGAACACAAATACCTTAGTTGAACCTTCTCTGATGAAGGTCAGAGGGTGATTTAACTAGAAATACAAGGTTATATCAGATATATTCTATGTAGCATTCCTAAGGTCACTTTCCATGAATAGTATAAATTGTGAAAATTTCTCATGGAACTGATCTCCCAAACATTCACCTAGAACTATCGGGGCATCTTATTTGACTAGTGGATGCACATTTCTTTTAATTTCCACCCATTATCATAACAATAAACATCATCACAGAGTCATGTATCTAAAACTCTAATCACATTTATTATGACACATTACACATCACATTTACATAATTCAAATTCACATAAAGTTAGAAAAATTAATAACTTATACACCGCCACATATTCAGAATTGAGGCAATATTACAACCCTCAACCATCCCCAACATAGGTCTTGTCTAACTTAGGGAAAACACAATTCATTTGATAAATTTATTATTAGAAAACCAATTCATATCCATATCAAATTAAAAAAATAGATCCATTTATCATTATCAATTCTTTATTATTCCCCAATTCCATTTTAATTATAAAAATAAAGAAAAGCATTTACATTCCCAAAACCCACTCATGGCTTTATTTTCAATGAATGACTAATATGATGCATGTCACATAAATTTATGAGTGCATAAAATAATGCATGTATTCTATACTATCATGTTATACCTATACATGAAGAAAATATCATAAAATGATAACATCAAATAATAATTTCATCACCGAAGGTGAAATAACATCCAACTATATAAGAAAACCTAAATAACAACAATCCCACCCTAGGTAATTGGGATTTCCCCCACACATGGGTTAAGAACTCTTTTACATGATCTTATGGCCAAGGCCTAAATAATACTAGTCTCCTAGATACTTATACCAAATAATTAGACACCTAAAACTAAAATAACGACTCCTCTAATACCAGTTTGTAATTCCCCAACCCATGGGCTACATATCGGTGCCCTGAGATGCTGATCTACATGATCTTATGCATGCCTCCACTTATTCTATAGGCTACTGACTAGCCTTGAGGGTCTAATATATATCATGGGGAAACTATAACCTCATTATCAATCTTTAAGAGTAGTAGAAATCAATATGAAAAATAATAAAGATACAATATTTATCAATAATCTACCAAACATCACAATAGTATGTCCAAAATAGCTGAAATGTCTATAAAACGTAGCGGTAAATATTTAATGCCACACATGTTCCATGTTTGTAATGAAATCCCAAAAAAATACACATTATAACATCCCAAGATATCCCTAACAACATGTCATGTTCCCCCAATAACTCTTCATACCAAATCTGAACTAAAAAATTTATCACATGGATCTTTCCCTTAACCTATCCTACACACATGAAGTCTATTTGAGTAAAAATCAGGAGGAATAATTAGGGTGTAAGTATTACTCAGTAGTCCCCCAACAATGGTGTCTCAATCCATATCATATATATAATAGTGTACACAGTTGTATAAATATTAGAGATCAAAGGAAAAAAAATAGAATTCACATTTATTATTATTTATAAAACCACATCATACCTACATCGCCTTATGTTGGAGTCTAAAAAATACACCATATGGATTTCACATATTACTCTTCTCATGAGATTTCAGTATTCTATTTAATTTCCAATTTAAATCGGTACTATGGAGCGTCATCTGTTTACGATTATCATGACCACTTAGAACATTAGGCAAGTGCCAATACCTCAGCTGATGAAAGAAGCATACTTGAACCTCATGTGTATTAGGTGTGGCATCCCCTATCCTACAAATCATTGTTCACATGCATGAATCGTGGGATTATAGAATCAGTTTGGAACCCCAGGTGTGTATGGAGTGGAATTCCATGACACAAAACACATAAATAAATTAGTAAAAAATATCCATTATCACAGTTCCACATTCATAACTCATTTATCAGCCACATTCATCCCTGTGTACCAATTAATTTTTAAAACACATCCTTCTTTCTTTGATTTTATCAAAAGGAATCAATATAAAAAATTTACGCATTAATCCATTCATCATCATTTATTTCACCTCTTATTAACCATTCTATTTTATGATATTATAACCACTAAATCCCACTACCAAAAATGAAAAAATGATTTAGTTCGATTCAATACACCTACTTTTTTCATTTTCAGATTTGTTAAATATAATTTAAAGATAATAATAACACCCCATGGGTTTCCATCAAACTCAATCTCTTAATATCCAAATGGTTTACGAAGTTCTGTGATGGGTGTCATATTTCATGGAATTAATATCACCTCTTTAATATAAAAAAATTTCACAACATGGAGGCACATTGAAAAAATTACATAAACCATATCTTAATCATGAGTATGATAAAATTTCACATAGACCACATATGTTATGAATGTTTACAAAGTCATTCCAAGACATTACCATCAATTAGTTGTAGAATGGTCCAATTCACAAAATCAGGGAAGATCTAGGATCAAACCCGAGGATCAAGATACAATGAACAAGATCCATTAAAACCTATATCTAAGCCATATAAAATAGTGGTAATTAATCCCTCTCCAAGGGGAGATAAGTATGACATAGAGGAATCTAATCAAGGAATATATCACTTTACAAAGAAGAGTTTATCCTTCAACTAGATCATTGATTACTAAAGGAATAAATTAGAGAAGTCTTGAAATCCTCTATGATTCCTCAAAAAGAAATGGAAATCATACTTTCTGGAATATGGGTTTTTAGGGATATAAAATCGTGACTTATGAATTTTTAAATAAACTTTCAGGGGATTAATAACTCGAATGCATATTTTCCTTGACGGTCTACACAACTAGAAAAACTTTGCAACCTTACTATATGGGGTTCATGACTTATCTTATGTGGGAACATGTTTTGAAAAACAATTAACCCAAAATTTAAACTACTCTATCCAATGATACAAGGTTTTGGTATGAGAGGCCATACGATTTGGTCAAACCACATATCCCCTTATAGTGGCCTAAACTAGGGTGCACAGTTTCATAGAAAAAACTATATGGTTTTCCCTAACTGTGCACCAAATGTGTGCAGCACCATGGGCATCCAAAATTTTCCAAATTCTCTCAAAACAAACTCAAAGAAAGACCCAACAAAAGTATGATAAAAACAAGGGTAAATGATTATAAGAAAACACGTATGATGAATCTAAATAATGTTCAAGATCTTACACAAAATGAAAAAAATAAAGAAATATATATTTAAACTAGCTTAACAATTTTACACCCTCCCCCTCCAATAGACTAATCAAACAATTACTATCTAACTACGTTATTGATGAAATTTGAGTACTAATACCCAATTATTAGTATCCAACATACATTATTCATAATTCATTTATAATTAAGTATATAATAATTTGAACATCTTAAATTATTATAATATGTTTTTTATTCCAAAAATGTATCATATTTATGATTTAAAACTGAAATAAATGTTTCTGAAGATGTGGAAGAAGATATGCATATGATATTACATTTCATGAACCATATCATTAAACATTATATATTCATCCCACACCTATGTAAACTTTTAGTGATATGGGTGTATCATCTCATATGTTATGAATCATTTTTATATTGTTCAATATCATATGGATGAAACATACTATATGATTCATCCTTTTAGTACAAATCCATTTTATGGATCTTCTCACAATAATCCATAACCAAAATAAAACATTCTTCATTAGATGAATTAGACTATAAATAAAAATTATGTCATATCAATATGTTATTTTAGATTATTTGATACTTTTATTAGTGTAGAAACTTAAAAAAACAAATGATTTATATTATAACATTGTACAAAATCCATCTAATTGGCCACTTCCCTGATAATATTGACAATTTCGAAATGTCTCATATATCATTAAAATAATTTTTCTTTCTTCTGATCCCCACTATACCCATAATAAAGTTCATATTAATTAACACATTATCTCCCAACCCAAATCTCAATGGGTGTTATTAATGACTAATATATGATTTATATTGAATCTAATGTGATATCACATGCTTTTTAATTAATTTAACTTGATCAATTTTTTATTGCTCCAAATTGGTTCCCATAACAGTCTTCTCCCCAGTCTCTACCCAAAAAAGGGAGATTGAAACAACTAAACATACCATGATCATACTAGTGTTTCAAAGATTGATAATTGATAAATATTATTAAAAATTAACTCTATCTTTGGAAAATGATCCTCTTAATATTTCCAAAAATTAATCACATTTTCTTGAATTTTATATTCAAAACCTAAATAATTTATTCTATCTTACCATCCATTTAATGATAACATGTTATACTTATTTTTCACTACACCCCAAATAATTATCATTCTATTTTCGATAATATAGATTAAATTTTAGGTTATATATTTGAGATGGTAGAATTCAAAACTCTATGAATTCTTATAACATCCTTTTTATAAATCCATCCATGGTCATTATTTAAAATTTCACACATATAGGAATGAAATAATCAATAATTATGATACATTCCAATATAACTCAATCACAATATTTCACCATTGGTAATCTCAAAAATATTATAATAAAGTTCAAAGAAATAACTTCTCATTTCCTTGTTAGGATAGAAAATAAATTCATCAACTCAACCGTTCATTGATACTATGCATTTCTATACAATAAATCTTGGTAATGGAAAACCAATTTGGAATAATTATTCATCATTACTACCCAACAAATTTTTTATCTAAAAATACTTCATAACTTGGAATCATTGCGATATATATCCCAACTCAAATGGTGTTAATTTTTAATAATATCGGTTCTTTGATTTTTGAAACCATAATCAATACCCTAAAATAATTTTATAAATTGAGTGAAATAGAAAATTCATTGGTGGTATCCCAAATATAATGGTCACTCCATTCCCATTTAATCTCTGTATAAAATATTTAACATTATATTATTAGGTATTTCAATGAAGAATATATTTTTATGAAAGAGAAAAATGAAAAATAATTCATCTCCTCCACATCAACCTAAAATTCCACAAACGAACCCAGTGACTTCAAATTCACTATAACCACATTAATTTTTTGAGTTAGAGTTTTCTGACATAAAGAATCCCCCACAAAATTTTATTCTCATGATGTATGTTGAATGTAGAAATACATGTTTTGAAGATATTCCTCTCACCTGTTTTGTCTCAGGATGAGATCCCACTTTGAGAAAATGCACTTAAAACTATTAATATTTTTATACTAAAAACATTTCTCACCACAAATTAAATGACTCCAACTCTAAAATTAATGAACAAAACATACTAATTCCAGGATATGAAATGCATTATTATTCTTACTATGTATTAGTAATACAGATCTATATATCACAAACATAATTTATTATATTCAAACACATCCTAAAAACATACAATAAAAATCATAACAAATTTCACAACCAACTATTGATTGTAAGATAATAAAAAGAAAACCTAAAGTAAACCTCATATTAAACTCTTTCAATGCCTTATGAAGCTTCATATTATGAGGAAAAAATAATCCCTAATAATAAAAGGAATGGTGGTTGAACTATGTTTTAAACTATTTAAATGAACTTCCAATAATATTTAGTAAAACCCAAAAAACACATTATCCAAAATAAATTGTTATATTTATCCCAAGATTCCACTTCTATAACCTTTTCAAGACCAAAAATTTTTAACCAAGAACATGTTTTATGATTTTCTTATCTCCCCTAGTTTTTTAACATATAATGGTGAAATATTTTTGACTGAAAATTTTTGATGTAAAAAAGTTTATGGAATATTGGGGTTATATTTATTGGTTATCTTTTAAAACATTAAAAAAAGGCATTATGATCCATTGGGGGTGTTTAGATTACTTGATGAACATGTTCATAATTATATTATAGATTTTTAGGCTATATGGATATTTTAATATGTTTTTGAATAAATTTTCATTAATTCATAATAATTCATGTTCAAATTTAATTATATTACAATATGACCACATACCTATATGTGGTGTGTCTTATTCTATCCATATTTAGATATACATTAGGCCATAAAAAATTATTTCATTCAAATGTTTGTAAAAATTATATTATGTGTAGTGTATTTCTCTATGAAGGGTATTTTAATACCATATTGCACTAAATTACAAAAAAAATGAATGTTGTAAAAAACCAGTGATCAACTAGTCCTTGAAGGAATTTTATTCCATCATAATTAAAATTAATAGTTATAATGATAGTGATATAACACCATTATGTGTTTATATTACTTTTAAATTACTTGGTTTTATAAACCAATTACAATAGAAGTTATAATTAAACACATGGTTACTACAATCATTACACATTAATATATATAATTACATTATGTTTTAAAATTTACTATTTGTTAGGTGGTTTGATGTTGTGTCTTGTTTCATGCCCCCTAGATTTATTTTGTTTCCACCATAAACAACACTTCAATAACCTATGGTTTATTTTCAAGTAATTTCTAATTAAATGAATAATATTAAAGATTATGTCTTTGGATGTTTATATTTGAGGATGTATTTTGAATTTTAAAATCAATATTTAAAGTCAGAATTTGAGGATCTGTGACAATGATTCAAAGATTGTACATATTATAATAGAGTATTAAGAGGAATAATACATCCACTACTACAAAATGGGGCAAGGGATGTGCTACACATTTTCTAGCGCGTTTTAAAAGTGCTGATAAAGGTGGCCTTTATCAGTGCTAAAAACACTGATAAAGACCCCCCCCCTTTATCAGTGCTAGTAAAAAAGCGATGATAAAGGGGGGGTTTTATCATCACTAAAAAAGAGCTGATAAAGACCCGCCTTTATCAGCGCTTTTTTACTAGCGCTGATAAAGGAGGGGGGTCTTTATCAGCGTTTTTATTTATGCACTGATAAAGACCCCCCATTATCAGCACTTTTATAAAAAGCACTGGTAAAGGGTAAAATTCAAAAAAAAAATAAAAACATTTATTAATATATAAAGATATAGAACTATTTATATTGATATAAATATAATATTTATTTACTAAATATGTTTTAGAAATGATGAATGGAAATCAAATATGAATGTATATGATATTTAGTAAAAGAGTCTTATAAAATAATTTAAAAATATTTTTAATTAATAATTATGTAATTTTTATTCACTAATATTCATGTAATAACACTTTGACTATAAAAAAATAAAAAAATTAATAAAAGATGAAAAATATGTTAAAAACACAACTCAATTTTCAAACGGACGTAACTTTTGATCCGGGACTCCGTTTGAGCTCTACAGAATATCAAATCGAATCTTGCGACGAGTTCTATGTCGTTGTGGACCGGGTTTATCCCTCCAAGGTTTCATCGAGGCCAAAAAATTCCCAGAAGTCCTCCAAAACTGAGTTTTTAGTCGGGGTACCCCGATTGTTTACCATTCAAACAGCTATAACTTTTTTTACCGATGTACGATTAATCTGTACCATATATCATATCAAAGAACATTTCATTTTATTCGATTTTACTGATTGTGGAGCTAAAACAGACTCTTGTATTAGATGTTATTATCGTTTTAACATTCAACCATCTCTAACTTCTGATCCGGATGTCTGTTTTGCTTATACCACATATCATATTGAAGATAGTTTCATGTTCTTAGATTTGAATAGTTGTGGAGTTGAAACTGACTTCTGGATTAGAATTTATAGCCGTTTTAACATTCTCAATAACTTTTCACATCCACATTTCTATGTATTCATTCATAACTATATACACACATATATATATCTATGTGTGTGTGTAATGTATATATGTATGTATGTATGTATTTATTTATTTATTTATAAACACTCATAAAAACACATATTCTATCAATTTATTTGAAATTAATCTTATAAATATATATATTAATATACAAATAAAAAATTATAACTGTATATATATATATATATTAATATATGTATATATATATATTTTCATATAAATAAATATATTTATATTAAAATATGGATCTATATTAATATAAAAATAAATATAACTGTATATATATATATATAAATAAATTTTTATATCATTAAAGGGAGAACAAAACAAATTGGCTCAATGGTAAAGTTGCAGCGCGCAAGGGGGGAGGTCCTGTGTTCGAATTCCAGTGGCAGCAAGGTCGCGCGGGCGCCCCGAAGCGGGGTGCATTGTCCGTGTTGAGGGGGGTTGGGGTCGGGATGGGGGAATAAGTGTTGTCAAAAGGTCAAGAAAGCGGTGTAAAACCCGAACGAATTAAATATATATTTTTAATTTTTTTCAATTTTTTGACCTTTATCAGCGCTTTTTGAGCTTTGATAAAAGGGACCCCCCTTTATCAGCGCCGCACTTTACGGTGCTCAAAAAGCAATGATAAAAGAGTTTTTAGCGTTGATAAAAGAGACTTTTGTAGTAGTGACCCAATATAATGGACTACTATGGTGGATATTCAATAAATCATATATTGGATTTATAAAATTCCAAATTCAATATTAATGTTACCATTGAAGAAGATAAGGACAACCATTTCTTGTGTGGTGGTGTTTTGAATCATTTATTATTGATTAAAGTTCATCAATTTTAATTTCATAAATATTTCATGATTAATAAGTGAATAATAAGTTTAGTTGTCAAGGATAGTTACCCTTCACTATTTTCATAAATAATGAAGAGTGGGAAGAAATTAAGTGGACTTTGTAATTATCTATAGAAAGTATTACCTTCTAAATAGATATTTAAGACTAACTTTTTTATATCAATTTAATACTATAATTTAGTTTATAGACGTTTTTTTTACATTAGTTTGGAGATGTTTGATTATGTCGCGATTTAAAGGATAATTCCATCTCATTTGTATCTAGGATGATTATTTTGGTCAATTTGATCATAACATTTTCAAATAATTCCAAGGATGTAGTCATTGATATAGGAAGGTGGGCTTTATAAATCATTTTTTTACTAAGATTTATTTTTTAACATTGTTTGGTCACATCATTATGTAAGGAAAACTAAAAAAAGTATTATAAAATAATAATTAAAATTCAAAATCACAACCATGTTGTTCATCATAATGATGACAAGGGTTACTTATTTGTGGAACATAAAATAAATTGATTCATATGTTTGATCCCTATTTATGATTCAATATATGATTCCTTTTTACATCATGGATTCTGTAATTTTTATCAAATTAATGGTCAAGGTTTCTATAAAGGAAAAATAATTAAATTTAGATATTAAAATGAACGTTTTTTTTCTATTTTATATAAATACTTGGTGATGAATCTTTATATATATAATGGTTCATATTAATTTAAATAATAGAAATTGTATTCTGAAATTGGATAAAAATAAGTACTATATGGGTAAGGATATCATTATTATGTACCTTTTATATATCATTTTTAATATGTCTGAAGTTGTAAAAAGATGGCATGTTACATGTATTCAAAGATCTATAATGAATGTGATTTATAGGAAGAATACTAGTCTTTATGACAATGTTCAAAAAATAATTTTTTCAACTTTTTAGAGATACTTATGAAGTTACTATGAATAATGATGTAAAATAAATTAGGTACATTTTTTAAAGAATATAAGATGATAATGTAATTTTTAATGAATAATAATTACATATTGGGAATTTAAATTTTTAATTCATATGCATATATTATTGTGAATCTGAAAATTAGTTATTTATAAGAGTCAATGAATTGGTAAGCACACTTATAGGTTTTTTATGATTTTTTAATATTATATTGTATTAAAAAAGATACGTCATATCATTCTTGGTATATTTCATGAAATTTTATAAACACTTGAAGACTATGATCATAGAAAATATTAATTCAATGTTTTTGATATCATTTTCATTGAATGTGAAGTGAGAAAATGAATTAATATTAAGTCAAATATTAACGATTATAATTAACTACCTTTTAAATAATTAAACATATAGGTGTCCTGGTATAAATTCAAGGAAGAAGAATAATATTCAAATGATAATGAATATATTGATATATAATTTGAAAATTTAATATCATTTATATCAAGAAGAATTTTGAAAGTGATGAACATACCAATAATATATTCCAATACAATTATTTAAATGTGGGGACACTGTAAATTTAAATATCAATTATCTAACTATTTATGAAGAATAAAGTTATAATTAGGATGATTCACCATGTGGTTTTTCTTTGAAAAAATGTTCACATTTCAATAGGAAGAAGTTTCTTTTAAAAGAAATGGGTAAAAATTTCTCAAAATTTAAAAACATAAATTTATTATCTAAATTAAATGATCAAAAATGTGGTGATAATTATTCTAGTGTTCAAATATCATATGAAATTAATATAGAGTTACCAATTAAGTATGACATGAAGGACTGTTTCATGAGGATCAAATTTAGATAAATTTATTTATATCAATATAAAGGACTTCCAAACATCAAACAACACAGATTCCTTACATGGTGAAAAATAATCATAAAATTTTATTGAGAATGAAAGAATGAATGTGTTTCTTTACAAATAGAGTAATTTGGATGAAGCTATGAAATATAAGGTTATATAGAAGGAATGTAAAAGGTAAATTATAAACATTAATTTTATATGTATATAATAATATGAAATAATATATATTAAACTTATATATATATATTTTACATCAAATTAAAACAATAGTAATGAGAAATATCATTAATATTGAGGCCTATAGGAATCTCAAGGAGTGTATAAATAGTAAATAACTATAACGAATGAATTAAAAATATTATCGATTTTTAAAAGGAATTCTAAATTGTTGTTTGTGAATGATTGAGTGTTATTTTATGAAATAATTGAAATCCTGAAACTAAAAAAATAAAAAAATACCACATAAGAGTAAAATATGACACAAATAGAAAGGAAAAAAGAATAAATAATCAGTCCCATATGAAGAGGAACATGTTTAGGGTATCAAATAATTTTGATTCATGAAATATATTTAAAATTAGTGGATAAAAAGTAAAAAAATTGTTATTCAAGTAAAATTAGATTATTTTGAACATGAAAGTTTCTTGGGAGTTATCCCACTCAAATTATATAATTTAAAAATTCATGTGAAATTTTATAAGTGAATATGTAGAATAAATTTACAATATTAGAGGCTTTTTGTGGGATATGAGAAAAATATGGTTAAGATGTTGTGAAATTTTATGACATTACAAAATTAGTTGAGTATAAACCATAACACACAAAATGACAAAAGGATGTATTGGAATGAAAAATATAAATATCTTATTGTAATGGTTTCATTGAAATATTATCTAAAGGAACATAGATAGATTATGTATAGTGGGTGTTCATAACATAAGTTAAGATACATGATGATTGTCAAATATGGTGAATATTTGAAGGCATGATTAATGACATTTGGGAATGATGGTTTACTCAAAATTAAGGATGTTAGATCAAAAGTGATTAAAGAGAACACACAAATATCTAATAAAGAACTTTATTTTGTAGTGGTAAAATAAACATATACATATTATTTCTAAACAATTCTTTTAATAGATTAATGTAATATTACGAAAGGTATAATTCTTGTTAAATAATCTTAAATATTTTGTTGTTATGAATTGATGACCACAAATAAGATATATCATGTTTCATGTGTGAAATTATTAAGATTCTAATATTTGGATATTAAAGGGTTAAAATGGGTTATAACATCAAAGGATTGGAAATATTATTCAAAATAACCTAAATAATATTAATGAAGGAGATAATGTTTATATTTTTTCTATGATAAAAGATAATGTAATTGTTTTCTTTTTTCACATTCTAAAAGTACAACATTGTCAACTCTCCACATAAAAAGGTGGAGATTCACAATTACCACCTCATGGTGATTATCTATTGAAAATTTTATGATCGTATAGAGTTTATTTAAATGTATATTGATATTTAATTTATTACATTTATTACATTTATTAATGTGTTTTCATAGAATACATGAATTATCTTCTTGAAATATAAATTAGTGGGCTTTCCTAATTTAAAGTTTCTAGAATAGTGATGATAAAGAATATGATAATTATTAAAAGATAATTGTAAAAGATAATATGTATGGCTATACAAGTGGATTGCTATAATATTTTATAGAAAATCATGCTATCTCCATTACTTTTAGTAAGTAATATACCCATCCAAAATGAAATCTATGAAAGGAGGAGTAATTTTTTTAAAGAGATGGATCAAACGATGTGGATGGAGCATGATAGTTAATGATTATTTTTTAAATGTAGATTAGAACAAAAATTCACCATCAAAAAATTGAATGTATTATAAAAATATTGAAACATATCCTTATAAAATAAACCGTAATAATATACATAGAATTAACTATTAATGAATTTTTGTATTCCCTTGTATCATCAAAGTGAACAGATATACTATGGGAATGTTTCTTTATTGAGGAGTAGATGGATGTGTTTGTAGATATATTCATAATAGAATGTGATATGATAATTATCACAAGTAAATATGTCATAAAATTTTTTCTATTGATGTAAATGTGTAATATATTTTATTTAGTGAGTTTGGAAAAAATAACATTTTTTATGTGTTATAGTATAATTAGTATTTATTTTATAAACTATTCAGAATTTAAAAAATACTAAATATTTGAATTATGGACATGTGAAAGATGGTGATTCAAACTTATAAAGTGACTAATAAAAACATAATTTATTGCATCGAATGTTGACAAAGTATGTTAATGTGTATAATATCATTGGTGATCATGGATAATTATTTTAAATATTGAAAAAAATGAGTACAAAATTGAACACTTCCATGATTTTCTATATCTAAGAAAGGGTGTGAGTAGAGAATTAAATCCTTGTGATTGGATAGATTCTATAAGTTAGGTATTAAATTGGATTATAATTAATAAATGATGTAAATTTTTAGTATTACATATAATAATTCTATTATAAAATAAAATTTGATCAAGAAAAAGTGACAAGAGAAAGTAGAAGTTATTCTAAAGAAAGAAATACTAATTTATAAAAATTATTCCGAAGTTATAGGGACATAAATTAATGTGAACATTTTTTTGGTTTTAATACATTTAAATATGATTATATTTCCTTATATCACATCATCAAGATGATATGTGATTTTTAATAGTTGTTAAGTTTCACTTATTCAATTGATAACTTGAATAGGAAGTTTATATTATGAAACAAAACTAATTATTTCATAGAGATGATAGCGGTTGACTTTTATTGTATAAAATAGTGTTATATGGGTTAAAATATATCTATTTTAAGGATTAAAAATGATTTAATTTTTTATTGATCTAAATTTCTGAAAATGTACAATGAAAAACAATAATGACATAAAATAAAGAGAAGAGGAATCTCTCATTATTATTATGATTTTTGATGACATTATATTTATTGGAAATGAATAAGATTAATAATGAGTTTTCCTATAAAATTAAAAAAAAAATTAGATGATGATGTTGGGAAATATGATTTTTTTGTCTCTAATGTTTTGAATAAGGAGATCACTTATTTCATTCTTAAGAGAAGTGAAATTGGGAAATTTAGAATAATTATAGATTGGAGGAAGAAAATGTTGTATGTAAAATAAATCAAAGTTGAATAAAAATCTACAAAGATGATAAATATTTATAGGTAAATCAAATGGAGTTCTGAAAACTTATTGTATGTTTACTCTATCTGTCTAAACCAAGATTGAATATCATATATGAAATTTTTATTATGTGCATGTTTTAATTTTTAGTGATTCTATAATAATTATTATGAAGAGGATTCTAAAGAATAAAATATTCTCATTCTTTTTGTAAAACTTATTATGGTAAAAACAAGTATAGATTCCATTAATATTGAGTTGTTAGTGTTTATGATAGGAATTAAATATCCAGTGGATTTTTCTTTTAATGATAATTGGGTATCTTAGAACCTAAAGAATAAAATATCAATTATATTGAGTACAATGAAAGAATATTGTATTTATGTAACACAATAAACAACATAATTGATTTGTATTTAAACTAGAATTTATAAAATCATGGTGAAAGAGAAGATACAATATTCGTGGGTAGTGATAATAAAAGGAAATAAAACCTTTGATAACTATGTATCACTATTCATAACTGAAGCATAATTATATCACGTAAAAAATTATAAAATATATTGATGAAAATGGTGTGCTGATGATGATGTTTATTTCTAGTAGGGAGAAAGAAGAAGATTCCTTTACCAAACTATTGAAAAAGGATGAATTTGAGAGGTTGAGTTTGTTTTTGGAAGTTCATCTCCATACTTATCGAGGATAAGGTATGATGTTCATTCCACTCTCTCAGATGTATTATTGTTTTTGAGTTCAATGAGAGCTATAAGAATATAAATTCATAAAACATGAATTTTCTCTAAATGATATTTATTTTTCATTATTGGGGTCAATATATTTAGGGATTGTTTCTCCATTATGGGAAACCAATGATTCTACATTCATGTTTGGTTATTTTTTAATAGTTATAATGGTTTGATAGAGTGTGTGTGTATGATGTTTTATAAATAAAAATGAATAGTTTTATAGAATACCATATATTCCCGGATTTAAATGTAAATTTTTGTTAGGGAAAATACTTAAATTATTATACATTATTCATTTTATATACATTGAGTGAGCACATGTTGGATTATAATAATTGAATAATGATTCATTTATAATATTTACTTTATTATGTATTCTTTTAATAATAAAGAAATATGAAATGGGATATTATTATGTCCGTGAAGTTATTTCAAGAGTGACTTCTGGCCCAAAAATGATTGATAAAAAGGGGTTGATTTTTTTGTAAAATCATTTAATGTAAACATATTTATAGAATTATATTGTTGTATTTTTTTTATCAATCCATAAAACCAAAATCAAAATTATTTAGAATAGTTATGGTTTTCTATTACATGAACAACATGTTAAATATAATCCTTCAGATTTTTGGGACTATATATAAAATTTATAATGGGTTTGAATATTTTTTATATGAATGAGTAGAAATTATACCACAATAGTGATACATTTTAATGTAATTTCTTATCCAGAAGTGATAATTCTTATTTTAAACATCATGATATTTTTGTCACATCATAATATAGATTTTTTGGTTCACATTTGTTCAATTTGAATATTACAGGATATATATAATACTATGAATGTAGTGGACACACCATCATACTATAAATCACAACATAGTGGTAAGGTTAAACAATATTTGAGATCTTATAAATAATTTTTTGTAGTATAATATTTTTGAATGTTATTAAATATATAAAACATTTAGGAGATTATACAATAATGGGTTATTTTTATATTAAAACACTTTAGTTGTCTAAATATGCTTCAATAGTAATTAAATGTAACCTCTTGGTAACTACACACATTATGTATTAATATATATAATTATTCCATTTTATTATAAGGTACTAATTTTTAGTTGGTTTGATGTTTTTGATTGGTGTTTTCTATTAATTATTTCCCTTTTGATCCTCAACATCTCTATGAATCGCTAAAGGTTGTTGTCAAGTCAATATATTTTCAATTGATGATATTTATGAGGATATTATCAAAATATGAATTTTTAGATAGAATTTTAATTTAAAAATAAAAATTCAATGTCGGAAGTGAACTAGTGTATGTTTGAAGGTATTAAAATAACTATAAATAGTGTAATAGAGAACAAATGTGAATAAGTATCCTAAGAGAGTGGATGAATGTAATGGATCATTATCCATTCATTTTTAAAGAAGAAATAATCAAAATTAACTGCTGAAGATACTCATTAAGATGGTAAGGATTTATAATTCAACTATACTAAATCTATGATATAATTATTGGTTATTTAAGATTATATGTATGATATTTATTTAATATTTCTTATTAAATAAGTGAATAATATTTTTTATTATTAGGGGTAGAGTTTTACAACCATGTTATTTATTACACACATAATCATGATTTATTATATAAACTATATCTTAAGAAAACATAGAGGATTGAGATATCTAGTGTCATTGGGTCTTATTTACATTACATAACAATTGAAAACATAAACTGCAATATCATATTAAAAAATTTCTTTTACATGACCACATCATCCCGTCGTATAGAGCATTGCATGGGATAACCTGAGGACATGAATAACAAAAGGGTGAGCTATAATGCCTAGTAAGGGAGTAAAAAAGTCATAATATGAAGAATATAGTACATGTTATGAAATTGATATATCAATGGATCATAATAGAAATATGAACCTAAAGGCATGATATAGCATGATAATCATCACATGGAAATGTGGAAAAACATTTAACATGATATTAGCATGAGTTAAGGCTCATTGCACATAGATAATGAGTAAGACCTCATTTCACATGAATTATCATGATTAAACCCTCATTTCAATTGAATAATCCTGATACTAATCTTTACCGAATTCATTTCAGTGCTATCAGGGCGCACCCTTCTTAATCATGTCATTTCATCCATAATTGTGCCACATAGATCATACAACATGGATTTATTAAACATCATCATTTAATCCACAACAAAGTAATGTATAATTAATATATTAAACTATATAATCAATAAGTAAAAGTGAATAAAGGTTAATATACTTGATAGAGAAATGGGAATGATATTCATTAAATAGTGACTTTGGGTTGGAAAATCACGGTGCAATTTCGTCAGCATAACAACGTGACAAAAGAATTCATAAAAATGGATGATGAAAGATGAATTGGTATCTCATAATATGTAATTAAATTTAAATTGAGGGGTTTATATAGATACACACCTCAACATATGTAATGTAATTTAGATTCATAATAAAAATGAATTGCTTGAATGTAAATGAGAATAGAGAAATTTCTTAAGCAATTTCAGCATAATAATGCTTGTACATAGAAGTACATAATGAGATAGAAAGGGGTATATAATAATTCAAATATAGTAATGGAAGTATGGGGGGGTGAGAAATCAACCCCTAATAATTTTAATTTAAAATAAAGTGTTATAACGACATAATGAAATTTTGGAAACAAATGAAAAAGAAAGAAATCACTTTGAAGTGGGATCCCAATGGAATGGGAGGGTCTTGAGAGAGGATTCTTGAGAGCATGGGGAACCTTGGGAGGATTCTAAAGGGATTAAAAGATAGTATGGTTGAGCTCCAAATTCTTTGAGTGAAGAGGAAGTGGGATACTGAGTGGGATTATATAGGAAAAGAGAGGGAATTCTTCAATATTTTGGTTTTAGAAACCACGCATTAAAGTAATAAAAAACAAAAGACATAAAATGGTTTTGGGACATGTTTTTTTCTAAATGGGAGTGTAAAACATTAATTTATACGTCCAATGGATGAACTTCTTAAAATATTAGTCTTGCTTCTATGGAGATGAATCACACTCTTAAAGAAATCAATTTAAAAAGATAAAATGTTTTATAAGTCTTGGAGGGTCCTTTAATGCTTTATAAAACAAATCAAACAAACCTAAAATAACATTATTTTAATTATATAACATATATTTTCCAAAATTTTAATTTAAAGTAATTAATTACATAACTATTGTGTCATTATGATGTCATAAAATGCATTATATAAATAAATAGTATTTAATTTTTACCTAAATATTTGAGTGTCTCAAAAAATTATAAAAAAATTCACTTTTGGATAATTTTGACATCCAGATTCCAAATATTATATTAATCTTATCTATATTATTTTCTAAATAAGATATTTTTTACTTTAAAAATAATAACCGACATTTATCAAAAATTCATGGGTTTTGATAAAAACAGCTTTCAAACCTTAATATAAATCACAATTGTATTCATAAAAAATATACAATAATTTATATTTAATAAAAATTAACTTAGAAATAATATTTTATAAGAGTATTATTTAATTAAAAATCCATTAATTCAAAAAAAAATTCTTAATTTAATATTAACTAAAAATATAATTTGTACTTTAAAAACTATTTCCAAAATAATAATAATAAAATGAATGTATATTGTTAATTATATTCAAAAATAATGCACATAATCATAGTGCTATGGTCTTGTTACATAACCTGTTATTAGAAACTCATAAGACCGATGGGTAAGGTGTGCGATGGTGAGACACTCTAGGGGTGGGTCGGATAACATCGCTCGTGTGGTAATATCAACCAACTTCTACTTCTCCCATAAATGGTTCTATTTGAGCTTAACGTGTTGAAGCTTGGCTTGGTCTTGGTCAAGAGTGAAGCCCAATGACCCCACATCTTTTCCGATCTCTAGAAAATGAGCTTTATAGGGAGAAATTCAACTAGATGAGGCCATCACTTCCTTTGTCTGAGTAAATTGTATTTGTAAAAGACCTATATTTATACTAATCAATTTATCACTATTCAACAACTATATTAGCAACAGTAACAATTTCAAAATGTATTTTGAAATCCAAAATCATAAAACCAATGAATTTCATACATTATATATCTATTTTACATATTAATACATTTAATTATATCAAGAGATATTTTCATTAATAAATGTTTTGGTCAATACAATATTCCACCCTTAATAAATTTCACCCTCAAAATTTCATTTTCCCCACATAAAATAGATGTAGGTAACTATACTTCATTAATTTATTTGATTCCCATGTTGCTTCTTCAAAATTATGATTCCACCAAAACACCTTTATGAGGGTCATTGTCTTATTTCGTAGACGTTTTCCCCTATGATATGAGATCTTAAACGGCTTATCATCATAGGAGAGGTCATTCTCAAATTGTATCACCTCTTTATTGGGTACATGTGATGTGTCAGGTATTTACATCATCAAGAGTGATACATGGAATACATCATGTACTTGATATAGGTTCGTTGGGAGTGTTATTTGATAGGCCACCGCTCCAATGCGATCAAGGATCTCAAAAGGGCCAATGTACCTTGGACAAAGATTTATCTTCTTCCCAAATCTCATAACTCTCTTCCATGCTGATATGTGGAGAAATACCTTGTCTCTAATAGGAAACTCTATGTATCATCAAGGATTATTATTATATCTCTTTTGTAGACTCTGAGCATATTTAATGTGATACTATATAATCGTAACCTTCTACACCATTTTTAGATCATTTCAAGACCTTTGATTTTTCACTCCCCATCTTAATCCCAAAATTCCGATGTTCTGCACCTCTTCTCATAAATTGCTTTACAAGGATCCATTTTGATGCTTGAGTGGAAACCGTTAATGTATGATAACTAATCTAGAGTGTTTTGTTGATCTCATCCCCCTTTGATGTCTATTGAGCATGCTCTCAACATTTCCTCTAGTGTCTATATAGTCTATTGGGATTGGACATCAATTTGAGGATGATAATCCATACTAAATCTCAGCTCAGTGTTTAGAGCATGCAGAAGACTCTTCCAGAACATAGAGATGAATATTAAATCTTGATCATATATAATAGAGAGTGGTACTCCATGCAGCCTTATGACTTCTATAATATATATCTATTCCAATTGATCAAATGAGAAATACTCTTGAATTTCAATGATGTGTGTAGTCATTGTAAGATGATACACAACAACCCAGATAGAATTGTTTCCTTTGGATGTCTTCAGATGTCCGGTGAAAATTTCCATGGTGATATTCTCCCATTTCCATGGTGGTATGGGTAATGGTTGCATCATCCCCTTAGATTTCTTCCTCTTAGCCTTCACTTACAGACATACCAGGCACTTGGATGTATATTCAGTGATCTCCTTCTTCATGTTATCCAACCAATAATTCTCTCGGATTTCTTGGTCCATCTTTGTGTCTCCTGGGGGAATGGAGAAATTCGATCAATGTTCATCATACAAAATATCTTTCTTTCACTCCGGATTTGATGGAACACATAATATTATCCAAATTGTTACAATTCCTTCTTCGTTAATATTGATCTCTGAGGATTTCCCTTTCTGATAGTTTCCACATTCATTTGAATTCCCACATCATCCTTTTGATCATCCTTTAACCTTTCCAAATGATATGGTTGAGCAGTCATTTGTGAATGTATTGATGATGTTACAATTTTTATGATTCCCATATCCATCTTCGTCATATCTAAAAACATTGGATACTTTCCAATATTCAGCAATGATAGAATTTTTGGGTCCTTTATACATAGAGAATCTGCCACCATGTTTGCTTTACCAGGGTGGTAATGGATTGAGCATTCACAGTATTTTATCAGCTCTATCCATCTTCTATGGTGCATATTAAACTCTTTATGTCTGAATATAGAAATATATGGGGATTTTGTGGTCCGTATATATTTCACACATCTCCCCAAATATGAAATGCAACCAAATTTTCAATGCGAAGATTATATAATCCAACTCCAGATCATGTGTTGGATAGTTTTTCTCATCAACATTCAATTTCCTTGAAGCATAGGCAATGAATTGGTCACTTTGCATCAACGCACATCTCATGCCCAACAATAAATAATAACTAAATACCAGAAAAAGTTCTCCACTTGTGGGTAGTTTGAGAACAGGTGCAGTGACAAGACTCTTTTCAACTCCATGAAGCTCTCTTCTCATTAATAACTCCAAGCAATCATTACTCTTTTCTAATCTATCTTGGTAAGAGGGTTTGACAATCATGATAAATTTATTACAAATCTGATATAATATCCATCTAACCCTAGGAAGCTATGGATATCCGTTATCGATGGTGGCCTTATACATTCCAAAATTAATGTTATCTTAGAAGAATCCACAGATATCTCATTGCTTTTGATGATATGACCCAAGAATGAGACCTCCTTCAACCAAAACACACAATTTATGTACCCTGCAAAGAGTTTCTCTTTTTGCAAGGTCTCTAGTACAGTTCTTATATTCTCCTCATGCTCCTCCTTGGTTTTGGAGTATATTATAATATCATCTATAAATACTATCGAAAATTTTTCTAGGTAATCTTTAATGACTATATTATTCAAATTCCTTGATTATTGTTGGAGCATAAGTTAGATTTAAATTCATTACTATGAATTCATAGTGCCTGTTCCTTCTGCGAAAAGAAGTCTTGGGAATATCTTCTTTCTTCACCCTTACTTGATAACAACCCAACCACAAATCCACCTCAGAGAAGTATTTTTCTCCATAAAGCTGATTGAAAAAGTCATCAATTCGTGGTAGAGGATTCTTGTTCTTTATTGTGATATTTTTGAGCTCATGATATTCAACGAAAAAGGGCATTGTCCCATCCTTCTTCATGACAAAAAGGTCAAGTGCACCCCATGGTGAAGCACTTGGGTGTATAAAACCTTTATCCAGATTCTCCTATAGTTATTTCTTCAGATCCAAAATCTCCACAACATTCATTCTATATAGTGTCTTGGATATTGGAAACGCCCTAGGTATAAGATCAATTAATAACTCAACTTCTCTTCTAGGAGGAAGGCCATGAAATTACTTGGGAAACACTTCAGTGAATTCCCTAACAATAGGAATTTCTTCAAGGATGTTTTATTCAATAGACTCAATCATCTGAGCTAGATATGAATTCTCATAGGGTAGTAATATCAACACATGAGATGAAGGTGCTAAATAAGATTCATCTTCCTCCTTGCACTTGTACAGAATCGAGGGTTGATTCACCAAATGGAGATTTATTTCCCTCTCATAGAAATTTATGTTGGCTTTATAAAGAGAAAGCCAATTCATGCCATGAATTACATCAAATTCCACCATAGGAAGTATGAAAAGGTTCACTGAGAAGTTGAATCCACAAATTATGAGGGGGGGGGGGAGGAGTTATATTCATGGGATGCAATGATTTGCCCATTTTCCATTCTCAATGACATCCTTACATCCCTGATTTGTGGTGGTGGTGGGATTGTTCTACTAAACATTTGAGATATAAAATATTTTTATGAACTAGAAACAAAAACTATGTTCTCTATTCCTGAATGAATAACTAGAAAACATATCACCACTTCTTTTTTGGTGTTCACTTTGGCGGTTATAAGGCCCCATCCTTACACATTACTTAATCTTGAGTTATTACAATATTACACATTGGGGATCTTTTCAGGTTTAGAGTTTTAGATAATTAGAGCATAAAACTTTCATTACATTCCACATTTAAACAAAGTGGTTACATAAAAGATAGTATTAATTTTCCCCATCAATGGAAAAATATTTAAAATAAAACATGTATTCTTTCTTGACACTTCCTTGACACTACCATCATATCATGTACCATTCCCTTGACCAGTGATAAACATTTCAAAAACATGGGATGAGCATAAAAATATCAGTAAGGGTTATAAAAATATGGAAAGGAAACATGAGTTCATATATACATTTGAATGAAATCATACTTTACCCATAAAACATAATCACATTAACATACCTCATCAAATCATGAATAAATCATAGAAATCATAAGACAAAAATGTAACTTGAGGCATTCATAACATTCTTACGTAGGGAGTAACCCTCTTGGTTACGTTTGGAAGACCCATCATAGTATATTCCCTTAATCTCTTCAAAGAAACCTTAACATTTAACTCCTTCGCGTTACCCAATGCATTGGAAAGCTATATCGGGCTCACCTGCCCTTAGTTTATCACGGAACCACCCGTAATCATAAACAATGCCCAAGAACCATTACATAATCGTATCACATAAAACATGCATAAAGGAAACATAATATTTCCACTTTTCAATCACAAGATATCAATACAACACATTGATATAAAAACATTATGAAAACCATTTTCAATACCAAAATAAATGAAAAGTAAAAAATTCTATTTATTTTTAATTTTTTTAAAAGGTTATGGCTTGTAGAGGAAGCCGAAACTCAAATAATGGTCACGGTGACAGAGAAGCCGTTGTCGCTGCATACGTACGACAAAAACATTCTCTTTTGTCGTTTAGTAAAATGGTTCATATAAAAAAGATTCATTTTGGATAAACGTAAAAGTTAATGGGGTTTATACACCATATAAAAGAAGGTTGTGTATAAAACAAAATATGCCTCAATGAAAGGAGATTGAGATGAAGTCCCATACCTCGGGTCCGACTTGACTCGATCGTTCTTTAACCTCCTGAATAATAAACTTGAGTTAATTTCGACTTGCTGAAGAACCTTTTTCAAGTTCATTACTCCTTTTATATCACTTATTACCATGTTATGACCACTATGTAATTATTTAAGTTAATAATGGTCGTTTTGTCGATCATTGATACTTGAGTCAAAAATGAACTTCTTATATTTACAAGTTGTTCACATAGTCAAATATCCATTATCTCATGAATGATATTCATGATGTAGATTCCATATATATAATATATATCATGTATATACATGCATTTATAATATTACATAATCATTTACAGGTAAGAAATGAAATGCACCGTTCATGGAGATAGTAAGCCGTACGTACGCATGAACGCTAATTTCATTTCTATTTCATATTTAATTTAATTAAAACATAATGATACATAATATTATTATAATTATAGTATGGTATCAAATATGATATCATTAAAAATATCCTTTATACGTACAACATATGGTATTAACGAATCAAATCACTTTGAGAGGGCGGTAGTCTGCACTTCCTAAAATGAAGATATCACATTTACCCATAATGAAAACCATAAAGGTAAGACATAAAGGAAAAATACAGAAGCATAAGGAAAACATAAACATATTATATATCATATATAAATATAGTGACATCTTAATGGCCACCTTTGAAGGTGTTAAAATAATATTGAACAATCATCGTTTCGTGAGGCAGCAATTCACCATCCACAGAAAGAGTATGTTCTATAACCACTAGATGTAGGTGTGTGTAAGTGTAGCTAGAATAATTCTTATAACAACTTCCTAGTATATTGAATATACTGGAGTTTTAAAAAAAAGAAATTAATAAAAAGTTTTTAGGGGGTTGGAGAATCAAAATAAAACAAAAGAAAACAAGTGAAGACATTACCTTAAAATCGGGTAACTCCCTTTGGTTTGAACCAAAAGGGTTTCTTGAAGAGATTAATGCCTAAGGAAATGCCTTTAGGATGAGTAGTGGTATTTTTAGAGACAAAAGGATCAGATCTCAGTTGAGCCAATGGCTTGAGAGGTGTGGGTATGGAGGTAGAGGTGGGGGCCTTTTATAAGAGGAGAGGAGGGGCACTCATGGAAAGGTATAAAATGTTACTTTATTTTCAAATGAGTTTCGGAATTTAAAGGTTCCAAATTGATGTATTTTGAGGATACGGTGATAAGGGTTCTAAATATACTCATAAAATAGGTTTTTTACATGTGTATGCCCTAGAATTTTCATTATCTTTTCATTTTATTTAAATCGTTAAATAATGAGGTAATCGCTGCATCATCATGATGTCATAAATAATTTAATTTATTTAATGTCTAAAAATTATAAAAAATACTATGATATAGGAGATATTTTTTTCTTTCCAATGAATATATATATTCAAAAATATTACTTGTGCAACCCCATGTAATTTTTTTATTAAAACAATACATGTTTGTGTCATTTTTACTTTTACTTTAAAAAAAAGGCATTAATGTCATTATCTTACCCAAGTGGATCCATGGGGTCCCAAAAATCTACCCATGGGTTGTCTTGGTCGGCCATGACATATAAAATAAGGGTAGGACATGTTTCAAGGTCATTTCATATTATGAAAACATTATTTTTAACTTAAACTACACTAATTACCTCTAATCGCGATTTAAACTTAAAAGTTACTATTCACCAAAAAAATTATTTTAATCCCATTGAACAACATTTTACATCCTAATGACAACCATGTATGTCGGATTTTTTTAATTCAAAACACATAGGTGGTAAAATTTCATTTAAAAGAAAAATTAGTTTTTTTAAGTACCACATAGTGGTTTCACTATTCATCAAAAATTGATGTTTTTTAGAAAAATACCAAAACTTCACCCAAAGATATATTTGATATTCCGAATTCAAAAATGATATCAATTTTACAAAATTCAAAACATATAAGTTACAATAATTAATTTAATAATTAATTTCCACTGTCAGAACAAATAGCGTGTTTTTATGAAACAATATATATCAAAAGATTTACACTAGTTTAAGTCCAATTTCAAAGTGAAATTAATTCCAACGACCACTATTGTATAAAATGGTAAAAATATATTCTAATCTTACTTTAAAACCAATTAAAAATATAATCCAATAATATGAATAAATTAGATTAAAATGAGGTTTTGAATTAAAATACAACATTTTTCACTATTCATAAAAAAATTATCATTATCAGAAAAATACCAGAAATTTATCCAAAGTTAATTTCAATGTCCAAATAATAAATAATAAGTTTATTTTGACAAATATAGCTTATAAAATTGTCAAAATATAGATTTAAAAGTGTTTCTCCATCAAAAGGTGGTAAAACAATCTTATAAAAATATTAGAGTATTTCATGCTTTAGGTTGGATTTATTCTCACTTTAAGCCTCTAAAACACTATCTAATTCATAAATAGACATAGATAAATATATCTATTATTCATTACTTACTAAGGATGTTACATCCTTCCCCCCTTTAGAAACTTGAATCCCAGAAATTTATTTACTTATCGAATAAGTGGGGGTATTTATACCTCATAGCATTTTTAGATTCCCACGTTGCCTCTTCAGCCATATGGTTTTTCCACAAAACCATTACGTAGTGAATTAACTTATTTCGCAACACTTGATCCCTTCAGTCAACAAATCTGGACTGGTTGTTCTTCATAAGAGATATTCTCTTCCAACTGAACTTCCTCTGGGCTCAAAACATGAGATGGATCTGGCATATACTTTCTCAACATCGAAACATGAAAAACATTGTGTACCTGAGATAAACTCAGAGGTAAAGCCACTCGGTATGAAACTGATCCAAATCTCTCCATAATTTCCTATGGTCCAATGAACCTTGGACTCAATTTTCCTTTCTTAATAAATCACATCACACTTTTCCATGTTCGAACTTCGAGGAAGACATGATCACCTACCTCAAAAGAGAGATCCTCCCTCCTATTGTCTACATAACTCTTCTGTCTTCTCTGAGCTGTTCTCATGTGACTCTGTATCAGCTGAACATTTTTTTTCCAAATCCTCTACCAATTCTGGTCTCATTAACTTCCTTTCACCCACTTCATCCCAGAAAGCTGGAGTTCGACACCGCTTCTGATATAACGCCTCAAATGGTGCCATCTGTATACTGGAACGAAACTGTTATTATAAGAAAACTCAACCAAAGAAAGATGTTGGTCCCAACTTCTCAGATAATCCATCGAACAAGCACATAGCATATCTTCCAAAGTCTAAATTGTTCGTTCTGACTGCCCATCTAATTGAGGATGAAAAGTTGTTCTAAAATTTAATTCAGTACCCAACGACTTCTGAAGGCCTTTCCAAAAGATAGAAGTAAACATGGAATCACGATCAGATACAATGGAGAGGGGAAATCCATGTAACCTGACTATCTCTTTAAGATACAAACAAGAAATTTGATCTAGGGAAAAATTATCTCATATAGCAAGGAAATGAGTAGATTTAGTCAAGCGATCAATAATAACCCATATTGCATTATTACCTCGAGGTGTCTTTGGCAATCCACAACAAATTCCATGGATATATTTTCCCATTTCCACTCTGGTATAGGCAAAGGCTGAAGCATCCCTTTCAGTAACTGCCACTCTGCTTTTACCTATTGACACGTCAAACACTTCACAGTAAAATCAGCAATATCCCGTTTCATTCCATCCCACCAGTAATACTCCCGAAGATCTCTATACATCTTAGTACTGCCTGGATGAACTGGAAACGGAGAGCTATGAGCTTCACATAACAACTCTCTCTTCAACTATGAATCACAAGGCACACACAATCTCTTCCCAAATCTATAAACACAATAATTATCAATGTTGAATTCAGGAAACATACCCTTCTGATGGTAATGAAGCATTACTTTTTTGACTCATAGCAGCAGCCACTTTATTTGCTTTTTCCAGATGGTAATGAATTGTAAAATCATAATACTTGATTAATTCTATCTATCTCCTATATCTCATGTTCAATTCTTTCTGAGTGAATATATACTTTAAACTTTTGTGATCGGTATATATTTCACTCTTTACACCATACAAATGATGACTCCAAATTTTTAAATTGAAAACAACAGAAGCTAATTCCAAAACATGTGTAGGTTAATTTACCTCATGAGTTTTCAGATGATGTGAAGCATAAGAAATTACCTGATCATTCTGCATTAGGACACAACCAAGTCCTTTCAATGAAGCATCATTATAGATAACAAACTCACCATTCCTGGAAGGTAGTGCCAAAACTGGAGCATTCACCAATCTTCTTTTCAATTCCTAAAAAAAATCATCACATTCTTTTGTCCAGAAAAACTTAATACCCTTTAGAGCTAGCTTAGTCATTGGACTAGATAACCATGAAATATTTTCAACAAAACTTCGGTAGTAACCTGCCAAACCAAGAAAACTAAGGATCTCGGTTACATTTGTGGGTGTTGGTCATTCTTCCACAACCTTTATTTTTGCAGGATCAACAGTTATCCCATCTTTAGAAACAATGTGACCAAGGAAAGAAATTTGTTGCAACCAAAACTCACACTTCCTGAATTTCCCATACAATTTCTTTTCTTTTAAGGTTTGCAAAATAACACTTAAATTTCATTCATTCTCCTCTTTACTTTTAGAAAACACCAAAATATCATCAATAACACAACCACGATTTATCACCTAAGTCAACTAAGCCATCACTGCAACCAACTATTCAATTCTGATTCTAACCATCTTAGGATTCCGATTCGGAATGTTATTTCCTTCTGTATGCATTCCTATCACTTCTTCACTATTTCCTCTACGGAAAACCATTCTGAACAAACATGTCTTAGATGAAGCAACATGGTACTCTTCAAATGCTATATCATTTTCAATTTGACAATAAAAAAAATATTTTCGGATACTCATTTAATAGAATTCTAACTCCTAAAGTTATCTAAACCGACCTCTGATACAAACTATAAGGCCCCAGCCTTAAACATTACTTAATCTTGAATTACTTCAGGAATACACGTTGAGGATATTTTCAGGTTTAGAGTTTTAGAGAATTTGATCATAAAACATTCATTACATTCCACATTTAAACAAAGTGGTTACATAAAAGAGAGTCTTCATTTTTTCCATAAACAGGAAAATATTTAAAATAAAACATGGATTTTTTTCTTTACAATTCCTTGACACTATAATCATATAATGCACCATTCTCTTAACCTGTGAAAAACATTTCAAAAACATTGGATGAGCATAAAAAGCTCCGTAAGGGTTATAAAAATATGGAAAGGAAACATGAGTTCATATATACATAAGAATGAAATCATATTTTACCCATATAAAAAATGCACTTTGACATACCTCATCAAATCATGAATAAATCATAGAAATCATAAGACATAAAGGTAACCTGAGGCATTTATAACATTCTTACATACAGAGTAACCCTCTTGGTTACGTTTGGAATACCCATCACAGTATATTACCTAAATCTCTTTAGAGAAACCTTAACGTTTAACTCCTTTGTGTTACCCAATGCATTAGAGAGCTAAATCAATCTCACACGCCCTTAGTTTATCACGGAACCACCCATCTTCATAAACAATTCCCAAGAACCATAACATAATCGTATCACAAAAAACATGCATAAAGGAAACATAATATTTTCACATTTCAATCACAAGATATCAATACAATAGATCGATATAAAAACATTATGAAAACCATTTTCAATACCAAAATAAATGAAAATTAAAACATGGTATTTATTTTTCATTTTTTAAAAAAAGTTATGGCTTGTAGAGGAAGCTGAAACTCAAATAATGGTCACGGTGGCGGAGAAGTCATTGTCGCCGCATACATAAGACAAAAACATTCCCTTTTTTCATTTAGTAAAACGATTCGTATAAAAAATATTCCTTTTGGATAAACGTAAAATAAAAAGGGGTTTATACACCGTATAAAAGAACATTGTGTATAGAATAAAATATGCCTCAATGAAAGGAGATTGAGACGAAGTCCCATACCTCGGGTCCGACTTGACTCGATCGTTCTTTAACCACCTGAATAATAAACATGAGTTAATTTATACTTGCTTAAGAACTTTTTTCAAGTTCATTACTGCTTTTATATCACTTATTACCATGTTATGAATGCTATGTAATTATTTAAATTAATAATGGTCGTTTTGTTGATCATTGGTACTTGAGTCAAAAATGAACTTCTTGTATTTACAAGTTGTTCACATAGTCAAATATCCATTATCTCAAGAATGATATTAATGATGTATATGCCATATATATCATATATATCCAGTGTATAAATGCATTTATAATATTACATAATCATTTAGATGTAAGAAATGAAATGCACCGTTCATGGAGACGGTAAGTCGTACGTACGCATGAACGCTACTTCCATTTCTATTTCATATTTAATGGAATTAAAACATAATGATACATAATATTATTATAATTCCAATATGGTATAAAATATGATATCATTAAATATATCCTTTATATGTACCACATATGGTATTAAAGAATCAAATCACTTTGAGGGGGCGGTAGTCCGCACTTCCTAAAATGAAGATATCGCGTTTACCCATAATGGAAACCATAAAGGTATGCCATAAATGGAAAATATAGAAGTATAAGGAAAACATAAACATATTATATATCATATATAAATATAGTGACATCTTAATGGCCACCTTTGAAGGTGTTAAAATAATATTGAACAATCATCGTTTTGTGAGGCAGAAATTCACCATCCACAGAAACGGTATGTTCTTTAACCAATAGATGTAGGTGTGTGTAAGTGTAGCTCAAATACTTCTTATAACAACATCCTAGTATATTTGAGATACTTTATTTGTGATAAAATAAATGAATAAAAAGAGTTTAGGGGTTGGAGAAGGAAAATAAAACAAAAGAACACAAGTGAAGACATGACCTTAAAATCGGGTAACTCCCTTTGGTTTGAACCAAAAGGGTTTCTTGAAGAGCTTAATGCCTAAGGTAAGGCTTCCAGGATTAGGAGAGGTATTTGGAGAGACAAAATTATCAGATCTTGGCCGATCCAAAGGCTTTAGAGGTGTGGGTATGGAGGTAGAGGTGGGGGACTTTTATAAGAGGAGAGGAGGGGCACTAATGGAAAGGTATAAAATGTTACTTTATTTTCAAATGAGTTTCGGATTTTAAAGGACCCACATTGAGGTATTTTGAGCATATGGTGATAAGGGTTCGAAATATACTCATCAAATAGGTTTTTTACATGTGTAGGCCTTATATTTTACATTATCTTTTCATTTTATTTAAATTGTTAAATAATGAGGTAATCGTTGCATCATCATGATGTCATAAATAATTTTATTTATTTAATGTCTATATTTTACAAAAAAAATACTTTGATGTAGGAAATATTTTTATCTTTCCAATTACTATTTATAGTCAAAAATATTACTTGTATAACCCCATGTAAAAATTATTTTATTAAAACAATACATGTTTGTGCCATTTTTTCTTTTACTTTAAATAAAATGCATTAGTGTCATTATCTTACCCAAGTGGCTCCATGGGGTCCCAAAAATAGACCCATGGGTTTTCTTGGTCGGAAATGACACATAAAATATTTTTAGTACATGTTTCAAGGTCATTTCATAATATTAAAACATTATTTTTACCTTAAACTACACTAATTACCTCTAATCGCGATTAAAACTTAAAAGTTACTATTCACCAAAAAATTATTTTAATCCCATTGAACCACATTTTACATCCTAATGAAAACCATGTATGTCAGATTTTTTAAATTCAAAATACAGAAGTGGTAAAATTTCATTTAAACGAAAAATCAGTTTTTTATGTATCACTTAGTGGTTTCACTATTAATCAAAAATTGATGTTTTTCAGAAAAATACAAAAACTTCACCCTAAGATATATTTGATATTCCGAATTCAAAAATGATGTCTATTTTTAAAAATTTAGAACATATAAGTTACAATAATTAATTTAATAATTAATTCCCGCTGTCAGAACAAATAGTGTGTTTTTATGAAACAATATATATCAAAAGATTGACACTAGTTTAAGTCCAATTTCAAAGTGAAATTAATTAAAATGACCAAAATTGGATTAAATGGTAAAAATATATCATAATTTCACTTTAAAACCAATTCAAAAGATAATCCAATAATATAAATAAATTAGATTAAAAAAATGTTTTGAATTAAAATAAAACATCTTTCACTATTCATAAAAAATGAACATTATCAGAAAAATACCAGAAATTTATCCAAAGTAAATTTCAATGTCCCAATAATAATTAATAAGTTTATTTTGACAAATATAGATTATAAAATTTTCAAAATATATATTTAAAAATGGTTCTCCATCAAAAGGTGGTAAATAAATCTTTTAAAAATATTAGAGTATTTCATGCTTTAGGTTGGATTTATTTTCATTTTAAGCCTCTAAAACACTATCTAATTCATAAATAGACATAGAAAACTATATCTATTTTTCTTTAATTACATGGGATGTTACAGTGGTAGTGATGGATAAAGATCACCCTTTCTTCCTTTGAGGTTATTGGTTGCCTCCGAAAACCCTTGGATTAGGGAACATGATTTCAAAGTGCCTTAGTTATTTCCAGTTGAAGAATTGAACAATGAATGGAGGGTCTATTGGAGTGTTCATATCCTCTATCATAGTGATGGGGTTCTCTTGCCATTAGTTAATATCCAGGTACCCTTCTCTTCCACACCTAATTAATTTCCTCATCCCCTTGAAGCAATTTTATGGGTGCCTCTTTTGACACCATTTTCAAGTGGGGTGAAATATTTTTAGCACCATTTGATATATCAATCATACCTCTAGAATTGATTTTCACCTTATGCTTCTTATCCCCATGATACCCTTGAGATTTTTCGATCTCTATTTTTACTTTGAGGGAACGTCCGACAATTTTCTCATAGCTCTCTAGGTCACGGATCGTGTAGAGACCCGAAGCTTGACGTACATGGACATTACATTACTTTTGCGGAATACTTAGTACATAACAAAAAAACACACACAAGGATCGTAATAGTTTAGTGTCTTTGGAAACTCGGAACGTAATCATCTAATCGTGGTGAAAGATCTTCAATATCTCCCATAAAGATCTTCTTTTTTTTACCTAAAACCTTTCTTTATATCCTGGGGAAAAGAAAACATAAAAGGGTGAGCTCAAATGCTCAGTAAGGGTAAACAAAAGAAAAATCAATCACATCATATTCATAAGAACATAACTTTTGGAAATCTTAACCTGCAAAAGAGATCATAATTTCATAACATGGGATAAATCATAGTAGTGAAATGTAATCACAATAATCATAACTTAAAACATGAAACTTTGTGGCATTCACACATATTCATAGAGAATCATTTCTTGTTAGTCAAGACTCATTGCCAAGACTATCTTAGTGGACAAAGTCCCTTTCTGAATCGAGTAACCCTCGTTTCAGTCCTGTTTCACTGAACCGGTATAACCTACCATTCCATCCATGTCTATCTCATGAGATATAAAATCTTTACCCAATGCATTGGAGGGAGATATAGGTCCCACCCATCTCATAATGAATCCTTTCTTATGTTTCCCACATATACATCATAGCGTAACCCATGTAATAAAAATGGGATTCTTAATCAACATGACATCATAAAACAATTCATATAAGATAAAGGAATTCATAAAAATATTTCCATCACAACATAATCAAACCAATGTAATCATAGGGATAAAAACAGAACCCTTTTATTTTCGTAGATGGAAAATAATTTTGATAAAATACTTGAACTCCATTCTTGAGGAAAATATCCTTTCTACTTCAAAAACATTTTTCCTTTCATAACATGTCATACGACTTTAAAATAAAATAAGTTGATTAAAAATAAACTTGAAAACTTGTAAAGGAAGTTTCTTAAAAATCCATTCATGCCGTATAAGTTAAAAAAACATTCTTCGTACTTTTGTCGGAAAAGTCAAAAAGTACCTCGTACGAAAAACGACAAAAGATTCCTTTCATACATATTACTAAAAACTCACCGAAGGGTAAAAATGGATTTAAAAAATTGTAGGTGGATGGAAATAATATTACAAATTGATGAAAAATGGATGTGGATGATAAAATACACCCCAGTAAATACTTACGAATAAACAATCTCAGATAAAAATGAGATTGTGATATTTCCCTTACCTTAGGTCCGATTTGCATCGTAAGTGTCCTAACCTCCTGTATAATGATTTAAATAATGTCATTGACTTATTCCAGAATCATAATAATTGTTATGATATCATATGTGGTTCACTTATGACTTTATTTTACCCGTTCTTTTGTAAATTCCATGTTAAAGAGCGTTTTGGGTAAAATCGTTTCATTTATCGTAGGTGTTTTGACTTGTTTGTCTTGACATTATTATTACTTATATCATGATTTACTTACTTCCAGAATATAAAATATGATTTATATATATATTCAGTATATATATATATATATAATAGATAGATAAATGAAATGAAAAACACCGTTCATGGAGACGGTAGTCCGTACGTACGCATGAACGCTGTTTTTCTTTCCTTATTGTCTTGAATGGAAGTAAGTAGATGACATACATATAAATATACATAAATCCAGTATCATTATTATGTCATATATTTCATTAGTACTTATTATATATACTTTATAATCATTCATGAATGGTTAATCATTGAGAATGAATCTCATCGCGTCGTGGAGACGGTAGTCCGTACGTACGCACGAGCGATGATATCACTTCCATAATTATTGAATTGAATTGGAGTGGATTATAAAATATATCAGAATCAAAATGATGTTGTAATAACTATGTATAGTTATTCTTTACACCATTATACCCATCCATGTAAGGTGGTGGTGGAAAATAGATTACACCACGGCGTGGAGACGGTATTCCGTACGTACGCACGCGCGGTGATTTCTTTTTCCGTAGGATGGATAGATGGTGAAATAGGGTTGTTTCATACTTAAAATAACATATCAGTATATGAGTGATACTGATGTTATTACTTCATAATGAAACAACCTAATAAGAAGAAGTGGAAGAAGAAATAAAGATGAAAGAATTTGTAACGGTAATTACCACTTCTTTGAAGCGCCTCTTTGAGACCTCCTCTTAGGGCACTAAAATTGGTCTTTGAGGAAGACCAGAACCTCTAGGATGTTTCTAGGGAAGTGGAGAAGAGATTTTGGCAGGGGTTGGCCGAGCTTGAGTGCTCAAATTGGTGTGAGGAGGAGGGGGAGGAGGTGTCCTTTTATAAGGGAGGAGAGGGGCACCTTAGGAATACTTCAAAATATTATTTTATATTAAAGTCAAAATCGGTTTATAATGGTTCCAAATGGTCTTATTTCGGAGCTAAAGTGGGGATGGGTCGAAATCCTATCAACCAATAGGATTTAGACAAGTTTAGGTTATTATTTTAACCTTATCAATTAGATTTAACTTTAAGTTAAATAATTTAACTTTTACCGTGTCTTTTGTTTTCTTACACTATATGGTTAATACACTTACAATAATATGAAAAAAGAACCCCAAATTGTTTATTATTAATATATATATCCTTATCTAAGTCATTTGTCCGAACCATAGATTTTTAGGAATAAAATAACAATTAATAATATAATATTTGATTTAAAAACTATTTTGTGTCAATTTTGACACTATTTGATATATGATTTTTGTGAAAGTCATAACAGAATTATATGTTCGAACCAAGTTGATTAAATCAACACTAATATATCATAGTAACCTAGAAAATTAGTGTAATTCATAAAAAGTCTCAAATTACATTTCTTTTGGTGTTTATAACATCAATTATGTCAATATTTCATTAATAAGATAATTATTGCATCATATTTGTGTCATAAATAAATTAAATTATATAATGTCTAAAAATTACAAATAAAATACCATTATGTAGGAAATATTTTTATATTTCTAATGAATATTTATAGTCGAATTTATCTTATGTATAACCCCATATTAAAAATGTTTTAGTAAATAAACTTTGATTTTAACTCTTTTAACCCTTCTTTAAATAAATTAATAATAAATGTCCTAATCTAATCCAAGTGGGCCTAAATGATAATATTTTACACTTAAGGTTGTTTTTGGTCTAGATACACTTTTTCCAATAGAATTAGGACATGTGTTAGGGTAATATTAATATCATTCTTACCCTTAATTACCCTATTTACTTTTAACCGTGGTAAATAAAAGTAAAAAGTTACTATTCACCAAAAATTATTTTCATCTCATTGAACCACATTTTACTTACTGAAATCAACCGTGTCTCTCGGATTTTTGAAATTCCATTCACAGAAGCGGTAAAATTATGTTTTATGAAAAATTTCGTTTTTTAACTACCACTTAGTAGTTTCACTATTTATCAAAAATTGATGTTTTTCAGAAAAATGCCAAAATTTCATCCTAAGCTATATTTCATATTCCGAATTCAAAAATGAAGTCTATTTTACCAAATTAATAACATAGAAGTTGCATTAATTAATTTTATAATTAAATCTCGCTGTTAAAACAAATAGCGTGTTTTTAAGAAACAATATCTATCAAAAGATTGACACTCGTTTATGTCTGGTTTAAATGTGAAATTACATCCAATGACCAACATTGTATTAAATTGTAAAAATATATTCTAAATATACTTTAAAACTACTCAAATTAATAATTTATCACTATTAATTATTTCGATTAAAAAAGTTGTTTTTTAAATATAATTTAGTAATTTTCACTATTCATCAGAATATGAAAGTTATCCGAAATGTACCAAAATTTCACCTTAGGCTAAATTCGATACTCCGAATCCAAAAATGAAGTCCATTTTGAGAGCTAAATTTTCTAAAATTTTAAAAAGTGTTTATTACTATTCATAACGACTAGTTTTAATAATATTTTAATAGCATATCGTTGTTTCGTGAAACTCAGTATTGCATACTACACACGCTATCGAGGAAGGTTGTGATTGCGTGTAATGCAAGGAAAGTCAAGGATGCATGTTGTGCAAGCTCCTTTTGGTGTAGCGTACAACACAAGACATTAATAAAATTAAAAAGAATAGTTTTCATAAAATCTCGGGCTGTTACATTCTACCCCCCTTAAAATGAATTTCGCCCTCGAAATTCGTCGGGGTTATAAATAGTTTACTATTCGAAAGTTTCTTTAATAGAAACCAACATCGTAAAAAGGAATACCAAAACTTGTCTTTAAAAACTAAAGTATGAAATGTAACGATTACCCAAATAAACTAATCACTGGGTTTCCTCATAGGTGAAAATATGGATATGGAAGAGAAATCTAACCATCATGTTCTGATAGAGAGTGGTAGAGAACATGGCTATGAAATAGCCAACAATCACAAAGCCATAGATTTGTGACGATCTAAGGTACCATCTGATTTATCATATATAAGAGCACTAGGACAACATTTTTGGTTTTCAAGATCGTTTCCCTAAAGTTAAAGAATTTGAATTAGAATAAATACTTACTTTATTTTGGTACATTCTCACTGTGGTTCGTGCCTTTAACAATTTCCACTTCATCTCTTAAATAAATGAAGTTGAATTTGTTATTCGTGAAGTGTTAGCAGATCATGTGATAGAATGACGGGTCATTCCATATGTCTCAAAAGGTTAGAAAAATTTATATACATAAGTCGATCTATAGTGGGATTAATCATATATGGTTCCTAAAATGGGCTTATACATCATATATCATACTGCTTAATGTAATAAAACTAGTTTCTACTAAATAGGGACTTCCTGTAGGTCAGTGGTAGGCGATAAAGGCCAGTCGCACTTCGGTTGTGGGTTCGATTCCTACAGCCTTGTCTGACGCGATGGGCTGTCGCCCGTCCTGCAGGTTGTCCTTTTTCTAAAACTACATTACTATAACATCCCATCAATAATATCGAAAAAAACTTTTATCCTTAAACAATACTCACTTATGTCCAACATAATCCATTTCAATCTTTAGGCTTATCCATAATACTGCAGTCCACTCTCATAACATAGTGAAAACGATTACCAGAGATTTAATACCATCGTTGATCCCCATATATCATAAGATATGTTTTTTTGGTCACATTCCAAACATTCAAAGTCCTTAATCATGTATTCTCTTGAATACCTTAGTGAAAACATGAATGCAGTTTAAAGTTAACACTTTCCACATACCAAAATCCTCAAAATTCTATATACTCAAACCATGATATCACTTAGTCCTTATATCAATCATGAGCTCATGAATACTATTAAACATTTAATTTTCTCGTTTTCCCTTCATTATGCGCATACCATCTTATTTCCAAAAAATATCTCAATCACTTTGAATACCACATCAATAAATATTGCAATACTCAATGATACAACATTATTTTGGAATCCCATTACATAAACACTTAATCATTCCACCACATCGTTGTCATATTCAACATTGCCAATAGTGATCGCATGTGACTTCCCTTTTTTCCTTTGCCTTCAGTGGTTGCACATGTTGATCATCACTAACCCTTGGATTAGGGCATTTATTAGCATAATTCCCCATTTCCTTGCACTTGAAGCATTGAAGTGTTGGTGGTGCGTTCTATGCAGTGTTTTCTTTATTCACATCATTATAAACCCTTCTTCCATTACTTCGACACTCAGCTGCTCGATGACCTTCTTTTCCACACATAAAACATTTTCTAGTCCCTTTAAGACAATATCCACCATGCTTCTTTCCACACTTTGTGCATAAGGAAACATTCATATTATTTTCACCGCTATTCTGAGATTTCTCATTGAACTCCATCTTTCGTTTCTTTTCAAAACCATGAGATGGATATGTAACACCAACTTCCATTTCAACCTTGATAGCACATCGCACAATTTCTTCATAGCTACTGAAGTCTCTTATAGCTAATGCCCTTCGAAGACTTGGTTTTAAGCCACTGAAAAATCGATCAACTTTACTTTCCGGTTGGATGATAATTCCAGATGCATACCTTGCAAGTCTTGTAAAATTTGCTTCGTATATACCAATAGATTCGTCATCCTTTTGCTTTAGTTCAAGAAACTCCTTCTCCATCTTTGTTCGAAGAATAAAGGGGAAGTACTTACTGAAAAATAAGTTCTTGAACTCGTCCCATTCCATGGAATCAATTTCATCCCTTTGCCTCGTATTCTTAATAAGATTCCACCATTGATCAGCATCACCTTCCAAACGATACACTGCTAAGATGACTTTATCATGTTCAGAACATTGAAGAACTGAAAATATCTTTTCAGTGGTACTGATCCATTTTTCACCAACAAGTGGATCAGAAGACCCACTGAAAGAAGGTGGACGTTGCCTCATGAAGGAATCAATAGAATATTGTTCCCTTCTCTGCTCATTTGGAAGTCCAGAATGATTCATAGCTTGTGTAAGTATAGAAAAAAGATTTTGCACTCCATCTCCCATAACATTTGTTTGTTTAGAAGGACAATCATTGCATTGTCCATTGCATTGATCAACACGGTTCCTTCGGGTTCCAGCCATCGTCTAAAACCAAAAAAGAATAGTGTGAGAGGCAAAAATCATGCTAGGGAAAACAACATAATAAAGGGGGAGTACCTTCAATATCTAACATCTTAGGTTTAATTATATGATCGTTAGCGTAATTCAAGTACTATAACCTATACGTATACTTAACCTTAGGGACATCCCTAGGCATACCTTAGAAATATCTCTAGGGATCTCACTAAAGTTCTCGCATCCTAGTTTCCAAAGGTTGACTAAACCTTTCCTCTGATTCCAACTGTAGAGACCCGAAGCTTGACGTACATGGACATTACATTACTTTTGCGGAATACTTAGTACATAACAAAAACACACACACAAGGATCCTAATAGTTTAGTGTCTTTGGAAACTCGGAACGTAATCTTCTAATCGTGGTGAAAGATCTTCAATATCTCCCATAAAGATCTTTTTTTTACCTAAAACCTTTCTTTATATCCTGGGGAAAAAAACATAAAAGGGTGAGCTCAAATGCTCAGTAAGGGTAAACAAAAGAAAAATCAATCACATCATATTCATAAGAACATAACTTTTGGAAATATTAACCTGCAAAAGAGAGCATAATTTCATAACATGGGATAAATCATAGTAGTGAAATGTAATCACAATAATCATAACTTAAAACATGAAACTTTGTGGCATTCACACATATTCATATATAATCATTTCTTGTTAGACAAGACTCATTGCCAAGACTATCTTAGTGGACAAAGTCCCTTTCTGAATCGAGTAACCCTCGTTTCAGTCCTGTTTCACTGAACCGGTATAACCTACCATTCCAGCCATGTCTATCTCATGAGATATAAAATCTTTACCCAATGCATTGGAGGGAGATATAGGTCCCACTCATCTCATAATGAATCCTTTCTTATGTGTGCCACATATACATCATAGCGTAACCCATGTAATAAAAATGGGATTCTTAATCAACATGACATCATAAAACAATTCATATAAGATAAAGGAATTCATAAAAATATTTCCATCACAACATAATCAAACCAATGTAATAATTGGGATAAAAACAGAACCCTTTTATTTTCTTAGATGGAAAATAATTTTGATAAAATACTTGAACTCCATTCTTGAGGAAAATATCCTTTCTACTTCAAAAACATTTTTCCTTTCATAACATGTCATACGACTTTAAAATAAAAGAAGTTGATCAAAAATAAACTTGAAAACTTGTAAAGGAATTTTCTTAAAAATCCATTCATGCCGTATAAGTTAAAAAAACATTCTTCGTACTTTTGTCGGAAAAGTCAAAAAGTACCTCGTACGAAAAACGACAAAAGATTCCTTTCATACATATTACTAAAAACTCACCGAAGGGTAAAAATGGATTTAAACAATTGTAGGTGGATGGAAATAATATTACATATTGATGAGACATGGATGTGGATGATAAAATACACCCTAGTAAATACTTACGAATAAACAATCTCGGATAAAAATGAGATTGTTATATTTCCCTTACCTTAGGTCTGATTTGCTTCGTAAGTGTCCGAACCTCCTGTATAATGATTTAAATAATGTCATTGACTTATTCCAAAATCATACTAATTGTTATGATATCATATCTGGTTCACTTATGACTTTATTTTACCCGTTCTTTTGTAAATTCCATGTTAAAGAGCGTTTTGGGTAAAATCGTTTCATTTATCGTAGGTGTTTTGACTTGTTGTTCTTGACATTATTATTACTTATATCATGATTTACTTACTTCATAATATAAAATATGATTTATATATATATTCAGTATATATATATATATAATAGATAGATAAATGAAATGAAAAACATCGTTCATGGAGACGGTAGTCCGTACGTACGCATGAACGCTGGTTTTCTTTCCTTATTGTCTTGAATGGAAGTAAGTAGATGACATACATATAAATATACATAAATCCAGTATCATTATTATGTCATATATTTCATTAGTACTTATTATATATACTTTATAATCATTCATGAATGGTTAATCATTGAGAATGAATCTCATCGCGTCGTGGAGACGGTAGTCCGTACGTACGCACGAGCGATGATATCATTTCCATAATTATTGAATTGAATTGGAGTGGATTATACAATATATCAGAATCAAAATGATTTTGTAATAACTATGTATAGTTATTCTTTACACCATTATACCCATCCATGTAAGGTGGTGGTGGAAAATAGATTACACCACTGCGTGGAGACGGTATTCCGTATGTACGCACGCGCGGTGATTTCTTTTTCCGTAGGATGGATAGATGGTGAAATAGGGTTGTTTCATACTTAAAATAACATATCAGTATATGAGTGATACTGATGTTATTACTTCATAATGAAACAACCTAATAAGAAGAAGTGGAAGAAGAAATAAAGATGAAAGAATTTGTAACGGTAATTACCTCTTCTTTGAAGCGCCTCTTTGAGACCTCCTCTTAGGGAACTAAAATTGGTCTTTGAGGAAGACCAGAACCTCTAGGATGTTGCTAGGTAAGTGGAGAAGAGATTTTGGCAGGGGTTGGCCGAGCTTGAGTGCTCAAATTGGTGTGAGGAGGAGGGGGAGGAGGTGTCCTTTTATAAGGGAGGAGAGGGGCACCTTAGGAATACTTCAAAATATTATTTTATATTAAAGTCAAAATCGGTTTATAATGGTTCCAAAAGGTCTTATTTCGGAGCTAAAGTGGGGATGGGTCGAAATCCTATCAACCAATAGGATTTATACAAGTTTAGGTTATTATTTTAAACTTATCAATTAGATTTAACTTTAAGTTAAATAATTTAACTTTTACCGTGTCTTTTGTTTTCTTACACTATATGGTTAATACACTTACAATAATATGCAAAACGAACCCCAAATTGTTTATTATTAATATATATATCCTTATCTAAGTCATTTGGCCGAACCATATATTTTTAGGAATAAAATAACAATTAATAATATAATATTTGATTTAAAAACTATTTTGTGTCAATTTTGACACTATTTGATATATGATTTTTGTGAAAGTCATAACAGAATTATATGTTCGAACCAAGTTGATTAAATCAACACTAATATATCATAATAACCTAGAAAATTAGTTTAAGTCATAAAAAGTCTCAAATTACATTTATTTTGGTGTTTATAACATCAATTATGTCAATATTTCATTAATAAGATAATTATTGCATCATCGTTGTGTCATAAATAAATTAAATTATATAATGTCTAAAATTTACAAATAAAATACCATTATGTAGGAAATCTTTTTATATTTCTAATGAATATTTATAGTCTAATTTATCTTATGTATAACCCCATATTAAAAATGTTTTAGTAAATAAACTTTGATTTTAACTCTTTTAACCCTTCTTTAAATAAATTAATAATAAATGTCCTAATCTAATCCAAGTGGGCCTAAATGATAATATTTCACACTTAAGGTTGTTTTTGGTCGAGATAAACTTTGTCCAATAGAATTAGGACATGTGTTAGGGTAATATTAATATCATTCTTACCCTTAATTACCCTATTTACTTTTAACCGTGGAAATAAAAGTAAAAAGTTACTATTCACCAAAAATTATTTTCATCTCATTGAACCACATTTTACTTACTGACATCAACCGTGTCTCTTGGATTTTTGAAATTCCATTCACAGAAGTGGTAAAATTATGTTTTATGAAAAATTTAGTTTTTTACCTACCACTTAGTAGTTTCACTATTCATCAAAAATTGATGTTTTTCAGAAAAATGCCAAAATTTCATCCTAAGCTATATTTCATATTCCAAATTCAAAAATGAAGTCTATTTTACCAAATTCATAACATAGAAGTTGCATTAATTAATTTTATAATTAAATCTCACTGTTAAAACAAATAGTGTGTTTTTAAGAAACAATATCTATCAAAAGATTGACACTTGTTTATGTCTGGTTTAAATGTGAAATTACATCCAATGACCAACATTGTATTAAATTGTAAAAATATATTCTAAATATACTTTAAAACTACTCAAATTAATAATTTATCACTATTAATTATTTCGATTAAAAAAGTTGTTTTTTAACTATAATTTAGTAATTTTCACTATTCATCCGAATATGAAAGTTATCCGAAATGTACCAAAATTTCACCTTAGGCTAAATTCGATACTCCGAATCCAAAAATGAAGTCCATTTTGAGATCTAAAATTTCTAAAATTTTAAAAAGTGGTTATTACTATTCATAACGGCTAGTTTTAATAATATTTTAATAGCATATCATTGTTTCGTGAAACTCAGTATTGCGTACTACACACGCAATCGATGAAGGTTGTGATTGCGTGTAATGCAAGGCAAGTCAAGGATGCATGTTGTGAAAGATCCTTTTGGTGTAGCGTACAACACAAGACATTAATAAAATTAAAAAGAATAGTTTTCATAAAATCTCGGGCTGTTACAGATCGCTAGGGATTTCCATAGGATAGGTTTTTTCCCACAAAAGAAGTGGTAAACCATGAATTTGTGGGTAACGATAAAGCTAGAGGCATATTGTGAAGGCCTTGTAATGTATGACTCGTATGCTCCAACAGATTTGTCATCTTTTTTCTTGAGGGCAAGGAAGTCACTTTCTATCATAATTTGGAGGGTGTGAGAAACATATCTACCAAAAAAACATTTTTTGGAAAAAAATCAATTCCAATACCTCGATATCCTCTACATGATTAGTATTTTTGATCAATTTCCATAATTGATTAGCTTCTCCCTCCATACAATAAGCATCCAAAAGAACCTTCACTTGGTCGGGACATTGAAAGATGGATAAGATCTTTTCAATGGAGTTGATACATTGTTCCGAAATTGTGGGATAAGATGATCCATTAATTGTATGAGGCCTTTGCCTTATCAAACTCTCTATGGTGACATGTTCTTTCTTCTGGGGGGTTGAATGTCCTTCTTGACCCATATTTCTATTCAAAACATGAGTTAACTGAGAGAGTATCATGAAAACATTTACAATTCTCACTCCCCTTGGATTGGGCATCTCATTAGAACATTCCTCACATTTATCTTCACATCTGATATTAATCTATGTCCTCAAATTACCAACCATTAGCTTGAATAATAGGAATGTTAGGGGTAACACATAAATGGTACTTCCATGAAAAAAATAGACGAATTATAAATTACTTATTTTTCATTAACTTATGAATTTATAGGCTTTAATATATGTTATCCATTATCTACTTCCCAAAAGATATTATTAGGGAAAATTTTTTATTTCCCTTAATAACGGTTTATACTAAGCTTGTGAATTTACCAAAGCATATCCCCCGGGAGTGTTGTGCACCAGTTCCCATTCGAGTCTAGCTCAAAGTGGTGTTTTTGAGTTTCAACTCTAGATACATCTGTTCCAGAGCCACCTCTACCAGCTCGTATCTAGAAAGGGATTTATTTTCCTGATAAACCACTTACTCAATAATAACCAAAATTTAGGGATGTTTTTATTATACTTAGTATTATACCTATGGGATCTATTGGGTTTTCTAATCATAATCCCAAAATAACTAAAACTATCCTCTAATACCAACTATAACAATCATTCTCCTTATTACACACATAAAATGATTTATTACATAAAATTTCACTTAATACAAGATATATTATTGAGAGGTATAGTGTTTTTGGGGCTTAGGAACATTACATAACAACTTAAAACATAAACTGCGACATCGTATTGAAAACGTCCTTTACATGTCCACATCATTCATTCATACTTATAATTGCATGGGATATCCTAGGACATTCATAATAAAAGGGTGAGCTATAAAGCCTAGTAAGGGAGTAAAAAGGTAGTAACATTAAGAATAAAGGACATTTTAGGCAATAGGAATATCAATAGTGAATAAGAGAAACATGAACATAAAGGCAAGACATATCATGATTGTCATAACATAGAAATGTGGCAAGAACATTTAACATGATTTTAGCATGAGCCAAGGCTCATTTCACATGGATCATGAGTAAAACCTCATTTAACTTGAATTATCCTGATTAAAATCTCATTTAATATGAAGTATCATGATACTAATATTTACCTAATGCATTGGAGTACTATCAGGGCACACCCCTCTTAATTATTTCATTTCATGCATAAGTGTGCCACATAGATCGTACTACATGAATTAATTATACATCATCATTTATTCCATGATAAAAGAATGTGGAATTAATACATTAATCTATAAAATCAATAAGTAAATATGCATAAATTTGAATACCCTTGATAGAAAAATTGCCATGTTATTCACTACACGATGACTATGGATTTGAAAAACGTGGAGCAATTTCGGCAGCATAACGGTCGGTCATAAGAGTTCATGAAAATGGATGAAGAGAGAGAAAGGGGGTTATCATCATATTTTCATGAAATGGATAGTAATAGAGTCATATATATACATGTACCAACATAATTAGTGGAATTTAGATTCATAATACAAAATAATTTCTTGAATGTAAATGAGAAGAGAGAAATTTGTTATGTAATTTTGGAATGGTAATCGGTTTACATGGAAGGCATTAATTATAAATAAAGAGGTATCTCATAATTAAAACATAAGGAGGAAATTATTGGTGAGGTTTTAAATCATATCCCAACATTTTTAATTGAAATAAAGTGGTATAACAAGATAATGAAATTTTGGACAAAAATTAGAAAGGAATAAATCCCATAATTGGATGTGTGATCCCAATGGCTTGGTAGGGGCTTGAGAGAGGATTTTTGAGAGATTGGGGCACCTTGTGAGGATTATAGAGAGAGGAGTTAAAAGTATGGTCAATCTCAAAATGATTTGAGTGAATATGATGTGGTATATTTGGTGGGTTTATATTGGAAAAAAGGGGGAATTATTTATTATTTAGGTTTTGGACACCACACATTAAACTAATCAAAACTACAATCCACCTCATGGATTTTGCCCATGGTTTTATTTTCAAAGGGGATTGGAAAAAAATTATTTATAAGGCCAATGGAAATAATTTGTAAAATTTTCGGCTTGCTTATGTTGGCGGTATCACACTCTCACAGAAATCAATTTAAAAACATAAAATGTTTTATAAGTCTTGGTTGGTCCACTAAAGCATTGAAAAATAAATAAAAAAAATCCTAAAATCAAAATATTATAATGGTTAAACATATATTTGAATAAAAAATAATTTATAGTATTTTATCACATCACCATTGTGTCATTATTTTGTCATAAAACACATTGTATAATTAAATACTATTTAATTTTTACCCAAAAATTTGACTGTGTTAGAAAATTATGAAAATTACACCATTGGAAAATTTCAACATCCTGATTCCAAATATAATATTTATTTTATATAAATAATTTTCTAAATATGTGACTTTTTACTTTTAAAATAAAAATAGACATTTATAGAAAATTCATGGGTTTCGATAAAAACAGCATTCAAACCTAAATAAAAATCACAATTGCATTCATAAAAATAATATGATCACTTATAATTAATAAAAAGTAACTTAGTAATAATATTTTATTAAAATATAATTTAATTCAAAAATCCATTATTTCATAAAAATAGATTTCTTAATTGAATATTAACTAAAACTAATATTTTTTCATTAAAAACTCTTTACAAACTCAGAATAATAAAATGAATATATATTCTTTATTATGTACAAAAATAATGCACATAATCATAGTACCGATGTATTGTTACATAACCCCTTATAACACCCATTTAAGAAAAAATGGAAATGTGTATGATGGTGACAGACTCTTGGGGTGGCTCATATAACATTGCTTGGGTGGTAATCTCTATCAACATCCACTTATCCAGTATGTGGTTCCATTCGAGCTTAATGTGTTGAAGCTCGGCTTGGTCTTGGTCAAGAGTGAAACCCAATGATGCCACCTATTTTCCAAGATCCGAAAAATGGGCTTCATATAGATCAATCATACTGGATGAGTTCATTGCTTCCTTTGTCTGAGTAAATTAGATTTACTAATGCCCTATATTTATACTAATCAATTGATCATTGTTCAACGACTATATTAGCAATGGTAACAATTATTAACGGTATTGTTAAATCCAAAATCATAAAATCAACAAAGTTGATATGTTATATAACAAAATTAAAAAATAATAAATTTAATTAGATCAATTGGAATTTTAATTAATAAAATTTTTGGTCATTACATAAATTATTTTCACTATATGAGTAAATAAACTTGTGTGTGAAGATGATAAATAGATTTAATAATCATCTTTGCAAACATATATTTCATACATGGTTATTGGAGAAACATTTTTTATACTAATTAAATGATTTTCGTAACATTAATTTTGATCATGGTACACTAGTTAATATATTTTTTATTGTATGACTTGATCATGGATAACCCCTAATCATTATTATGCATGAATTATAAAGTGGATCTTGTGAGTTTAGTTTTTCAGTTCATGCCAAGGGAGTAGTAATCTGTATTGGAATGTGAACCTTATAAATAATTGTTCCAATTTTTTTTTCCATTTTTGATTGTTTAATATTTTTTTGTTAAGAAATTAATTGTGCCAAATTCCTTTTTGAAAAGGAAAAAATTCAAAATAATATTAAATTTTTTCATACTAACCACTAAAACATGTTGATAATTTATATAAAATAAAATAAATTAATTAACATAATATCTCCTCTTGTTCAATCCTTAAGTATACATATAAATATTTAAAATGAGTTGTCTATATTATAAAATTCCATATTCAAAAACAACTCGGTGAGGATTTTACCTTCTGAATTCTAAAATTAAATTTAGATAATATAGCATATGGCTTACATTCTAATAGAATTTTTTTGGACTAAGATGACACATAACACACATAGAGGGGGTGAATTAGGGTGTTTATAGATTATTTTTTCTTTTTTTCATTGGTCATTTTTATATATAGATCATATTCGAATATAATAAATAACAGGTTCAATATTTCATTCATACACTCCATTTCCCAAATAAAATAATCATGGAATGTAAATAAAGAATATAAAATAATTTTTCACGGTTAACCACTAAGGGATAATCCAATAACCTTACACATCATGGTTTTAGTGTACCCGAATATAACACTACTCAATGCAGTGTTATAATTGTTGTCGAATATCATAGTACCAATCAATAGTCACTTTATCTTCATTTCTTGGTATGCTTTGCTTTAGGAAGATTCTAGAGAAGTTTATAGTGTATCTCTGTCTACCCAATAGTTTATAAATTTGATGATATTAATCTATTTAGCATAGGTTACAGTGGAAAATTTAATATTCCTCAACCAAATTGATTCTCTTTTATGATAAGCTTTACTTCCCCTTCCTCTTTTAAAATTAAATGATATTAACACCTCTATGTGGTGGTTAAATATTTTCTTTTTAAAATCAACACAACTTATTCTACTAATCTCATGGAGGATATTTCCAATCAATAATTAATTTTATCATTCTTTTCAATTCAACATATAATGTAGTGTAATCTTCTTCTTATTTCATTTTATCTTATTGAATCCGATGTGGAATTAAGTACATGCTCACTCTCTTGTCTTATTCTTTTAATAATAAGATATTCATAGTTGTATATTCTCTCTCCACTTCTAAAGAAATGCAACAGAATTTTATTGAATATAATATAACAAATTCTTTTTGTTCCAAGGGATAAGATAATTTCACCTTCCTTTAAAATTTCAAAACCATGGCTTATGTACAAAAAACCATTTTGTGGTCTAAAAAGTTCCATTTAATTCAAATAAATAATCTAGAGATTTATCCATAGTTATGTCCCATTCTACTAAACATTATGATCAAAATTTATGTGGGGTCTCCCAAATTTCTTAAGATAACTCCCCATGTTTCTTTCCCTTTATTATTTATTTTATACATTATCTAAATTCATAATTATGGGATGGGGGTTTTCCTTCTCTATGGAATAGGATTTTTATAATAACTATATCAATGAAATGTTATGGATATCACATATTTAATTATCCAAAGAATCACAGCATTGATGCAATAATCATGTTCACAAATAATTATTCTTCGTATCATATCAAAACTCTATTCTAGTAAAAAAAACTAATAAAATACCTATCACCAAGCCCACTCTGTGATTTTAGATTGAATTATAATGTTCTGGACACCCACTTACCCAAGGTCACATTGGATGGATTCCTTATATTCCATCCCCATGTATCCATATATGATTCCACCACAAATACCAACATACCCACAGTGGGAGCCCCATTTCTCAGAGGTAAACTTCTAATGAAACATTTCAAGCTTCAGATAGTGTTTTCTATAAAATTTACTATTTTTTTTGTGAGAAAAGGATTTCTTTATTTTTCATTCAAACGATTAACTAACACCATCATAAACAACCATTTTAAACACACAATTTTGGCTTCTCCATTTTTTATGTGATTACATGGTGTTAAAATTCCTTCTATCTGGGAATTATGAAAAACATTGATAATTTGTACACACTACGATCATAGTCTACTTACTATATGTCATACACGATTCCCCTTTATTTCATCACTATTCTTGATCCCCACATTGAACATTAACGTATTATGCTAATAATTAATTACAAAAATCATGGCTGGGGTTATTGGTGAGGTATCGTGCTGCTCCCCTCAATATGACCATTTCATAGTCGCACCACCCATTATGGTTTCTCCCTACCTATGCTTCACACCATGCTTAGTTTCGATGTCAATCTGGATGTTTTATTATGGTGAAACCAAACAAAAATGGTACTAAAATAGATAGATCTACAATTTATATATATATATATATTCCATTTTTTCATTCTCAATTATTTTCATATCATTCATTTGACAATTCTCACCATGATTTTCTTAGCTTCACCATGATTTGGTAATCTTCCCTCTTTAATTTTTTTTACAATTTAATTAAAATATCATCCAAACCACCAATAACTACATCACTCCAGCCATTTTCCATGTCCATTATAGCTAAGGCAGGTTTACCAGGGTATGGTAGATGTTGTATGGAAGGATTACTTCACCATCATACTTATATTAGTATATAAACACTTCCTTAAATTATTTTTTTCCCTGTGATGTTTTTCAATTTATCATTATGAAAACTCTATCTTCTTCAAACTAATGTACACCATATTAATTTCATTGATAGATAATCAAGATTTTTCTTTACATATATACTCTAGTGCATCTATGTTCCTCAACACTTTAAATATTCAATGAACAATCAACATCACCGAGACTTTAAACTCTTTTGTGATACGTTATCTTTGTCCATAGTCAATCCACACAACTTTCTCAGCCTTTGTATACCCCACATTATTTAGCATAAAACATATTTAGATCTTATATACTTACATCAATCAAATATGTTGTTGTCTGAAATTACAACATTCACAATAGGTTGACACAATATCACTAAAAATATATTAGTTTCCTATCAAGGTCATCTAGTATCTTCTAATAAATAATGATTTCATCAACAAAAACCATAAAAAAATCAATCACCTGTTGATAACCTAATTAATTAAATAATTAAAAAACATAGTTTCATGGGTAACCATTAAATTCATGATAAAAACATATAAGGATTTTATCAATAGTAAAATTTATTTGTCAAAATATCCTCTCACTTTACACATAATTAAGTGTACCCATATAGAAGGTAAATTATATAAAATTAATTAGATCACATTAGCATTTTAAATATATCGTCAATTTGCACTAAATGATATTTATACATCACATATACTTGGATTATCTTTTGATTGTCAAGGTATAACCTTAAAATATTAAATTATTTCATAGAAAATAAAACATAACTATCCAAGGAGACACATGGTTGAATAAACCCATTTAGATCAAGCTAATCCCAACGTAACATTAATTCCTTTAATTTTTCTGATATCATATAGAAATATTATTGAATTTTTTTATTAGCAGATGTATAATGTCAAGAGAAAATCTCACATACCTCTTATATGGGATTCATGAAACATATAGTGGGAGAACATCTAGATATAAATTCACTACACTTCAAAATTATATTTTATATTTCCCTTCTACTAATCCCAATACTAGGCCTTCAGAATGACATGATTTAGACCTCACATTACATATAATTAGACCCTTTATGAATACATGAATATATAATTCTCCCTTGAATGTATGAGAATTACATATGATGATATAAAATATCATATTTCTAATATGTATAATTTTTATATTTAAATTTAATAAACCAATCCATCATGATGATCAAGTAATACATTTTCCTCAAAATACTTAAAAACTCTTATACAATTTCTATATTACAAATCAAAATCTAGAAGGACGGAAAAAAATATTTTTTTTTCTCTCACAATTTGAAGAACCTATTCAGATCGAATGAGTTGCAAACTATTTTTGAATTCCAAATTAATCTAAAAATAATTTTGGGACAAATCAACGTGATTCTTTCGAATTATAAACTAAAAAAATAATCATAATGGAAATCAAAATGGTTCCTCATGTTGTAGAAGTTACAATATCATTATCACTATTTTTTGATTCCTACTCAACATTAAATATTTTCCCTTAAATCATTAATGGTTACAATGTATACTACTTAATTTCCATCCCCAATTAGATATGAGTCTCCAATTTTGATTTCTTTTTTGTACTAAATATAATTTTTCATTATTGAATTTAAATGGATAAAAACCTTCTTCTCACCCGGAGAGGAAATATAAAAAATATATATTTGTATTCACTACATGTCGAGAATATAAACATATGTGAGGATTATTAATTCACTTTGAATTTGGGTTTCTTTATTCTATATTATAGAATTCCTCCAATAAACCCTTCACCAAGGTATCCTAAGAAGACAAATTAGTGGATTTCCCTTTCAATTTATTTTACTTCCTCTTATAACCATTAAAGGAATTTATTCTCATACCTATTTAAGGATGGAAAGAATTAATATTTCATCTATCCACAACATAGAATCTATTTTAGATGTTTTATTAAACACTTATGCAAAATTAAGGTGCTTTGACCAAATAATCCTCAACAATGTGTCTCATCAAATTAGTGTCTCAATCATGTGTTTTGGATCTTTTCGTCCTCCTATAGTTATACTATATAACTAATATATATGATTTTTTGAATTACATTCAAAAATAAACATTTTATCTTTATAAAATTCTAAAAATACTGTGTACATTTTGAATATTATCTTTTCTGGGTGGTATTAATCATAAAATATATTTTGGAAACACTTTTACATAATAATGTTTTCATTCCTTTCTCTGTTAATTGATTCTCCATATTTCCTACATGGACCCTTAATAAAATGTATTTCATACTCAACTTTTTAGGTCTTAGTAATATAAAAAATGTAAATGTATTATTGATATTTTTTAGTTACTCTACATCCTACTCCGGTTGAACATCATTGTTTATGGATGGTGGATTTATCATTTGAAACAATAAATCCTATCACACCTCTTTTATCTTATCTCTATTATCATTACTATTATTCACATTGATATCTCTCCCCAACACACTCATTAAACCTTGATATATAGGATAAATCTATACCATTCTCCACTCATATTGTGATTGAACACATTTAGGTGGGATATTATATGTCACTTAAAAGATCCTTTTTAAGACTATATATTTTATCACTATTAATCATCAAAATTATTGATATTCCATAATTAAAATAGGTATATTTTTCCCTTAGTTAATAAATTTTCATCCACTTTTTACAACAAAGCATTTAATTTCACATCATTCATTTCAAAATAACTTTTTAAACAATAACCAAAAATTATAGAGTAATAGTTTTTTTCATTAAATAAAACCTTTAATATTTAAGACCATGCTCAAGAGGTGTAATACATAACATTAATATCATTATAGATCAAATTATTCCATTTTCAATACATTATGGGTTGAAATGGAACAAATCACCAACATATGAGGTCATCCCTAACTTATTTTTCTTACAGAAACTTCCTAATAACTCAAATTTCAACATAAAAGGAGGGTTATTCCATTTAATGACTATATATTGAGTTTTGACCACACTATATTCCATATTAACCACACATCTTAAGATGAAATTATAAAACCATTCTGTGATATGATTCTTTAACACTTTAACTTGGGAGTCTGAATATCTAGACATGAGCTAGGATGACACGTAACATAAAGTACATTCCTGGATTACCAGAGGCTACAAAAAAGAGGAGTGAAATAACATAAAATATTTAGAGAAAGAGTTACATCAGGTAAATAAACTAAAAATGTATATTTTTATATAAAATTTCATTTAAACATATTTTAAAACTGAAAACTTAGAGGGAATAATTTTTCAAAAATAAATTAAACAGCTGATGAAAATGAATATGAAACATAACATAATAAAATAATGTTCTTAGACTTCAACCTAGAAACTACTTAAAAATATCACTAAAATTGATCTATACCTGACCTTTAAGGAATAATAAATACTTCAACTTGCCAATATTATTTCAAATAATGTGTATATGTTCTTCAAATAATACTTTAAGGGGGAGTGTTTAAACTCACCATGATTTACCAAAGGACTAAAATACACATCAATGTATAAGAAAAAATATTATTAAATGAAAATTAAATGAAAATAAAAATAATATTTATCCAAAATAGTTGTTTTTTTGGTCATATCTTGAAACAAATTTAGCTAACCAAATATGAAAAAATTACATAATTCTATATTTTTTTAAAATGATAATGTCAAAACCAATTATATCAATACCGTTCAAAAAACATAATTCTATCCAAATAAAATTATTTCTAAAAACAACACTCATTATTGTTATATTCAATGAATACTCATTGTATAAATAAATTTAGATATAAAAATAACATTTTTACATTATCCAATGGAATAACTATTTTTTTATGATACATCTTGTTAAGGTATTACCTTGAATAATAACAAAAATTATTATATACTATATTTTAATAGATGTGATTCCCTATTCACACATCCAAATACCCACATCATTGTGAGTTCTAGGATGTGATTTCTATTTCAGGAAACATAATTTAGGTTATTTGATTTTTTTGTTTGCCAGAATTTTTATTGGATTGATGAAATGATAAAAGTTTGATAACCTCTCTAGGATAATTTAGACCTATTGGAAGTTGGTATCTTACAATGGAATCATAAAATTATTATTATTTTGATGAAAAAGTATAAATAATGTTTTTTCACTAATATTTTACTAAGTTAATTTATTGGAGTAAAAGGTACAATAGAGATAACCAGTTATCTTTCTAGATGGAGTCATTTACATAAATATTGGATTTCAGTGTAACTGGGAAAACTTGCTAAGTTTTCATAAACAATTAAATGTGATTCTCATTGAAAGGATCTTCCAAATCATTATAGTGCACCAATTATGTGCAAAATGGATTATATTCATATCAATTCATTCTGAACTAATTTTCTAGTAGGATTTTTAGAGTATGAATCCCTTATACATATTCATTATTTATATCATTATTAGTTTGATGTGTAATACGTTATACCTTTTGTAATATGTTATGAATAATTTCATATTTAATGTATGTAGCAATCAATTTTCAAAGAGTGTTTATTCTTCATGTTATTTTACTATTTTATTTTATTTTATTTTTTTATTTTATTTTATTCTTGGTAGTTATTTTTTCATATTTTATGTGTTTGAGATGTATGGGTTAGTTTCATGTGAAAAGTGAATTGAATTCCAATTCTAATACAATATACCTTAATTATGTGAACATACAATGGATTTAGGGTCCTGGTTCCAATGATCACACGATTCACCCTTCTAGTGGATTGAGGGTCCTAATTCTAGTGATCACGTGATTCTCTCTTAACTAAAAGTTTTATCAAAGGTGGGGTTCTTGTTTTGGAGTAAGTAGAATCTTATGGTTAATTGATCAAATAACACACTTTTTGGATAGATTAAGTTTCTGTCACCATTGATATGATTATATTCCATTTTTAGTTAGATTTTACACTAAATAGATGGTATTTCATTGGATGAAGGTAAGGCTTTGGTAGATAATTTTTATTGAATATATTAAGACATCTTGATAATTTAAATGGAAGATAATAAAATTTAAAAGGGAATAGATACTCTATTAACTAGTATATATCCAGAGAAATTGGAAAAGGAATAATTAGAATGGATATAAAGGAAAACAATTGGGATAGTGAGGATTTTATTAGAACAAAATGTTTCCATTAACAATGTCAAATTGAATGATGTGGTGGAAATCAAGAAATTTCATGTGGATATGTATGGAAATTGAAATAACATATTCAAGTGTTAATGATGTGTAGGGTTTTTATCATGAGTTTGTAGGAAGTAAGACTAGTGAAAGACCACATGAACAAAATCAATATTATTTGAAGGAATCTAGAATTAGTGAAGGTGAAATACATGTATGAATTATGGGAGAAAATTATATTATCTTCACTTCCATAAAGATGATTTGTGATGGTGACTAGTGTTGGTAACACTTGAAGAGAAAAAAATAGTGTTTGAGAATGTATAGAGTTTGATTCTCAAAAAATATCTCTACTTTATGGAATCCCAATAACCATCCATTAGTGATCTCAACATTAAATGATAATGAAGATAACACTAGAGGATATGTTGAAAGAAACCATTTGAATTTTATTCTCAAGAAATAAGGAAAATAAAGTTATATAGTCCTGGTCCAATATACTATAATACTTATAACAAATAACACACCAATGAAATAGAAAAATTCATACAGGGAAATCAATACAGGAATCAATTTATGGTCCTTGAAATTATGTTCGTAATATATAAGAATGAAACACATTGTTTATAAATTTCAACATTATGATGGAATTATGGATGGATGATTCTATAAAATCATTCCATTCAACTAAAAAATACAAATGGAAGTTGGATTATATATCCTTTTTTTGAAAAGTTCATCTAGTAGATGATAAATCCCTAGATGTCATTAAAAGTGGTTTTTAAGTATCTTGATGAATTCCAATAACTTATTGAGACTCAAATAGTTGTACACATCCTAGGGTATTGAGGAAACTCAATTCTGTAGAACATATTGATCAGGAAGGTTATGGATTCAAATTTTCAAGTAGAGTCTTAAAAGTTACTCGATGATCCATGGTGGTTACATGAGGAGTAAGGTAGGGGATACTGTATTTGACCATGATCATAAATGGGGTTGTAAAGTATAAAATTATATCATCAAATGATATAACGGTTTTTTATTTTAGGCATAATTATCTCTATGAGAATAATTGTATAGTTATAACAGCTAAAGTCATACTAAAACCTGAACACTTGTAAATTTAATGGTGTAAAACTTGTGTTATGTGGAACCAAATATATGTGTCCTTAAACATAGATATATGAAATCCTAAAACATGGAATATAGAATTAATTCACTTTATTACTTTGGGAGCCACCCCTGTCCATCTTCTTGGAGGTTATATTTACTTTGTAGCTTTTATTAATGACGAAAATATAGAGGTTTAGGAATAATTTTTGAATAAAATTATTATTATTATAGTCATTAATCCCATGGAAATGCATGATTGAAAGGGAATGTGGTTGGAATATAGAATGGGTTTGATCTGACTGTGGTTGTCAATACACTTGAAACAACTTCTAGAACTTTCATAGAAAGAAGTGGATAAAGTATGAGAAGGAAGATCATGAAACAATGAAATATAATAGTGTGGCTAATAATATAAAACAAAAATTTTCAGAGAAGTATCATCTGATGAGAATACAATCTATAATGCCCAAAGTACTTTTGATAGATTCTATCGACACTGTGGTTTACCTTGGTCACAGGAGTCCAACAATATTCATTGGGTAGGAACATCAAACAGAGATATAGTCTAGTAAGAATAAAAATTTTAGAAATTTTAATTGATTAATAATATTGAAATATTGTAATCAAGTTACTAATGATTGAGATAATCACTATAAAAAATGCATGGCCTATTTTCACATTGGTTATGTAGATGAAAATATTTGATATTGGTCATGGGATAATGACAGGTGACCATGTAATCTAATGACAATATGTTGTTTTCAATAATAAGACTATATAAAAGTATGATAATTTATATGAGGATAAAGTTTAGGTAAATAAATCTACTATCAATATGCAAGATGATCTACATAATAATTACAAAATGGTAAAATTTATAGTTAAATCATATGGTATCACTGGATTTTTGGAGGTGAGGTCAATGGAATATATTCTATATTTTTCAAGGAAAGATGAAGCTCAAGTGGGAGTATCAAAAGAACATACATTGAATGGTAGAATAGAGTGGATAAGTTTATTATATTTGATTCAATTGTGGAGATCAACTATGGATAGAAAACTGGTATGGTGGTTTGGTGTTGATGAGATTTTATTACTTCCAATCGATGAAAGGGAACTTTAAAGGCCATAAAAATTGAGTTAGTTGGTGACATGAGACAATAGAAGTTAGTTGTGAGAGAATGAATTTTTTAATTTAAGTATAATGGAACTAGAAATTTTACAGACATTTTGGAGAGGAAATTATTAATAAAAAATAAGTGGGATTAATGTTTTAAGGGTGAGGATAATGTAAATAAACATTTCAATTTAAGAATTATGGTATGGGATTCTAATAAAAATAAAGCGTTTATTTCTCATAGATATTAACACATGTAGTTAATCAAGAAACTGTTTGGATGATTTCAAGCACGGTGGAATCAGAATATATATACATGGAATAAATGGATGTAAAGATATCCTTAATTAAAGGATATTTATATGATGAATTTTACATTAAGTAACCAGCGTGATTCATGATGTATATAGACCATAATTTTGTTTTAACGATTAATAAATGTATTTATATGATAAATAATGTTTTGATAAAATTTGATTAGAAGTTTGACATGTTTATTTCATATGAAGGATTTGAAAGGTGAAATACAAATCACAATTGTTACTAAAATAACTTTAATGATAGTAAATTAATCATACTCATATTGTATGTGGATGACATGTTTCTTATGGTTCTAGCGGTTTCATTGATTTAGGAGCATAATTTTATGATTACTAGAATATTCGTATTAAATATCCTGGAAATGTCATTACAGCCCTAGAAATAAGGATAGAAATGTATAATAAAGCTAAAAATTTGTTGTAATACTAGAGTGGATTAATCCTAAAGATCATTGGGATGTTTGGAATGGTCGTGTATAAACTCATCTCAACCCCTCTAGCTATAAAAATCATGTTTCCCATGAAACATAAACCATAAATAGAATAATATATCATATACATACTTAATGTGATTTTTTTATCAGTGGTATGATGTTTGATGTGAAAAATTATTTATACTCGGTCAGAAATTTGTTCTATGGTGATATTTATAATTATATATATGTAAAAAAAATTAAATGGAACAGTGGAATTGTATTCAGTTCAGTATATAATACATGAATTGGATGAAATAATTTTCACTAGGTTTTGTGTATTATGATCTATTACACGGTTCATTGGAATCATACTTCAGTGGAGACTTAAATGCCTAAAAGAGAAAGACCAACTTTGTGTTCACTTGTGTAAGAACACTGATTATTTTGATGTCCCAACTGTATAGGATTATTATAATATGTATAATAGATACACGAAAGCATTGGTTTCATATAATGTAATTTCTAATTTAGGTAAAATTAATTCAAGGTGGAAGAGGGTTATTATATAATAATTAGATTTTGATTCAACTATACCAAAATCTAATGTTACATGTATGAATAAATAAAATATAACTGAAGTAAAAATATATCAAAAAATGGGGATGATTTTTTAGATGTATGGAAGATTAGTGAAAACTAAAATATGATACGCGTGATCAATAAAGCATTAGTTCAAGAACATACGTGGCAATATCATGGGTCATTAGGATATGGGTGAATAGAATTGGAATAATGAAATATATATATGATATAGTGGATGGAATTTTTTATGTAGTAACAAAGTGATTTATATTTTTCATTTGTTTCACTAAAATATTATTTAGGTTGGTGATTATTGGGATTTTAAATCTATTTTAGTTCAATAGATTGTTGGTCCATTAGGACATGGACTTCATTAGTGTATATATGTTGAAAGTAAAACATATCTATGAAGTAGTGAATTTATTGGAAGTCCATACCTTTTGATGGAATCAGGGAAGACTATAAATTTGGAAATTATAAGTCTCTAAATTGATTTTTCTAGAAGAGGTCATCCATTCATGCGATCAATGTCAATGGGCTACTAGAGATCACATGTTAGCATTCTAGATGGAGGACTTTCCTGGAATGTTAGAATTCAATGTAATTGGGGAGGCTGGTTGAGTTTTCTAATAAAATTAATTTGTGACCTTACGGAATATTATAGTCTAAATAATAATCGTTCATTCATGAAGTGAAAAGTGGATCAAAATATTGTCAATTGATTATGAGATGATTTTTTATTAGGTATGGCACAGTGTAAATCCTTTGTAATTAATCCTAAATATTGATTGTTTCAGTTGAAAGTTTAATATTTTTAACCTCTAATGCAAATGAAAACCATAGTGTTATCTCATAAATGTAGTACTCATTTTCTTAATAACATTAATCCCTCATGTTTTTTTAGTTACATTTTGTGCTTTCATTGGTAGTTTTCCTATTAATTAAATTCATGTGATTTTGTGAGAAACGTATATATGCATGGAAGGTATGAATATATGAGGTGAGTAAGGGGAATTGAATTCCATGTTCTGGTACAGATATTTGAGGGAAGTACTTTTTGATGTTTGAATTATTCTATACAAAAAATCAGGGTGCAAAAACTTTTAAAGGATTGAGGGCCCCGATTTTAGTGATTCCAGAGTTCCCCCTTTAGATGGATTAGGTGTCCTGGTTTTCATAATATCATGGATCCCCTATCAAAATATTGAGTTTTCACCTTTCATTCCTTTTTATACCAACGAATTCACACATTAATATATAATCGATATGTATTTACATTACTACAATTGTGGTATTTATATTTCAAGATATGTCTTAGAAAAATCCACTTTAAACATACACCCACACTATGCATGAAGTCCAAAAAAATCATTTTCTAAAATAAAACCCCCTCTATGGGGATTTGACATTAAATAAAATAACACATTTATAATATATTTTTCAAAAAAAACTATAAGAAATACAAAAACTAAAACAATATGTACTTTTTAATTTTTTAAATTTTCTATCAAAAATTCTTTTTAAATTAAATTTATCAATGGTCATGAAAATCCTTTTTTCAAGAGAATTTCATTATTTTTAAACACCATTTTTTCCTAAAATATAATTTCACCCATGTTATAGATTTTTTGGGGAAAATATCAACCAACCAATAAATATTTTTCCGAAGAATAATAGAAATGTGGGTTAATTGACTATGAATTTTTCTAAGTAGTATAAAATTATTTATTCAAATTTAATAAAAGAATAAATTATAAAATAATTATATAGATGAAATAAACTAAGTGATAAATGAAAATTTTGAGAATATTTGTAAAATTCATATAAATTTAGTTAAGTGATTCAGAATACTGATACATGATCGAATAAAATTTATAAAATTATGTGAGTTGATATATAATGATTAATGTGTAGAATAAATAAGATAGTGAACACAATTTTATAACGAGTTTAACAAAGACTAAGTCTGAGCACTAATGAATCCTCTAATTCAATTCAGTGGTAAATATGATTATTAACCTAAAATTGGTATTGATCAAGAAACTCATCCCCCAAAAAAAATTTATAACCTCATGCACTATAATAGTATCCCAAGAACTTATCCTTAACTTTTATAGAGTGAGAACCCATTAAAGAAAGCTGATGAGAAGAATAATGGTTACTTAGAGAAACTCCAATAAAATGAAACTCCCTAATTTCTTGTATTGATTGACACAATTTATGGTAAGATATTAAGAGAAAGGTTTCAACCCTTTTATAGACTGCTATATAGAAATTTAATATTTTATAGGATATTGAGAATTAAACATTCAATATAGATTCAATTATAGAGTGTTTTTGGTAATTATTTTTGACATCCAAGATTCCATGGACGTCATTTAATATGATCTAAAAGGAAGAGAAAACGTTTTGGAATTATATACAAGAATTGAAGCTCAATGAGACTTCAAAAAGAGAGTTCTTATATTAATAAATTCTCACTTTATATATAATTCTTAATACCATTGGATAATCAATAGACACTATCTAGTAAATATTATACCACATGGAGGTATTTACTGTTAGAAATCTCTAACCAGCTAGCCATTGAAACTCTATTAGGAAATAATTGGACTTATAGTGATTTTAAACTCTATTGAATTCACCATCAACTATCTGGTGGTTCTTCCTCTCAATATAGCGCATTCCACTATGGTACAGGCAATTTGGTGCCCTGCACAGGGTAACCGGTGTTGCCTTCACTCATTAAAACACTCTACATGGAATAACATATTTCTTATAAGGCTTAAATGGATCTTCAAACTTCCTTTTAGAATATCATCTCATGAAACAATAATTCAAGAATATATTCAAGTGTATATTAGTACTTGGAAAATATTGTCTATGATAAATAAGCATTCATCACTTGATATTCAATGTAAAAATTGAAACTCACTAAAATTAAATTGTTAGAAACAAATGTGAGTGTTTTTTATCATGAAAACACATGAGAAATAGGGCGTACAAAAATATCCCCTATTTTTTAGCATAAAAACATTAAATAATAAAAAATAATTGTTTTTTAATTCAAGAGTTCAATACATAGAATTCAACGTGATCAACAGATTAATAAATCAGATATGCAAAATCCTAGATAAAAAACATAACACATTTCTTAAACCCCCTACCTTTTGAAAAAAAATTAATAACTGACATAAATTTCAAAACATTTTCCTATATAAAATGGAAATACATTTCCCTAGTTGTGATAAAATAATTTACTCCATTTTTTAATAAATTAAATTATCATATTTCAAACAATTCTCCCTTTATAAAACCAAACATTATCAAAAAATTCTCAAGTAGTGTGATTATCAAAAAATAGAAAATGAGAGGAAGGTGAAACATTAAAAATAAATTGTTAATGTAATAATAAATATATTACAAGAATGAAAATATTTTAAATATATATATATATGAAAATTACAAAATAAAGAGACATTAAAAACACCTAATAACTTCTAAACCCCCATTAATTTGAGTATTCATGAAAATGGAAATTAAAATAATAGAAGATGAAATTAAATTTAGAAAAGATAAAGAAAACAATAATATAAAATAAGAATATCAATAAAATAATTTTATAAATAAAAGAAGAATATAAAAAATTAACATAAAAAAATTAAAAATGATGCATACTGATTCAAAGAGACTTGTTTCCATAAGGATTAATTTTACCTATACTGATTGATTTTTCCATTTATAGATATTGAGAAAGTTCCTTTCAAGTGATACAAAATTTTAAAACTATCATTGGATTTTAATTTTGACTAATAAAACTTATGAATATTATTTTAGAGAAAAGTATACATATATATGTATATATATATATATATTAATCATCGTTAATTTTATTTTTTAGAGAGATAAAATTACATTTAAAATTAAGATATTATATACATGTTTCTCTTATAAGGGTTAAAAAATTAGTTTAAAACCAAATATTAATATTATTAAAACGTACATATTTTGAAACTTTTATTTTTTATATTTTGAATACAAGAGAAAAACATTTTTTATAAAAAATAATTTGGAAAATAAAATCTCTCTCTTGAAGAAAATATTAGATTTAAGAGATAAGGATTCAAATAAAATGAGTTAAAATTTAGATTAATGGATGATCTAAAAGAGATAGTGATGTATAAACCCATTAATAAATAAATATTTTAAAAATATTTTTAAATATGATCATGATTAAAAAAAATATAAAATATAAAACAAGTTATCTATATATCAAATGGATTGTTTCAAGAGTTAAACATTCTGAATTAACTATTAATGAATTCAAAACATTCATGGGCTATATTTTTAGTGAAAATGTCATCGAGTTGGTTTTCTATCCTCAAAAATTCTAATAATATTTCATTTTTTATATGATCTCTTAAGAAATTATTCTTAACATAAATATGTTTACTACAAGATTATTGGATTATATTTTTAGAAATGATAATGGTCCTACTGTATTCAGACTTAATATATATATAGTCATGTTTAATCCTAAAATTTAAGATGGTGTGTTTTATCCATATTATTTGGGAACAAAAACTCCCAGAAACAATGTATTCTATTATGGATATAGGAAGAAAAATATAATTTTTAAACTTTCTACACCATGAGATGATGAATTTTAAAAGTATGTGGAATGTACCACTTATACGATTCATATATAGTTAGAATCATCCAAAATCAGCACAAATACAAGTTAATTCTAAAGAAGTTTATTCAGGACAAGAAAACCAAACATTTGTGTTCATTTTAAATTATGAAAAAATATTTTATTAAATTTGAGATGAGATTAAATTGGATTCAATTGAAATAAAAAAGGAGAAAAATCATGAACATGATTTCCAGTGAGTCCATAGAAATATAATGTAGAATAAAAATCTTATGTCATTTAATCTTGTCATCAGATATCCTACAATCTTTATTCAGTGTAAGACTGAAATTTGTACTCATGAATGAAGTAATTTCCTTTGGTTAATACATGCTGAGTAATTTAAAGATTTCATTACTTTATTTTACTTGGTTTAGAAAAATACCATCATTATTTTTAAAAATTTGAAAATCAAGAATAAATTTATATACTCCCATTAATCTAATATCAAATTCTTTTTTTTAAATTTGGTAATTTAAAACAAATAGGTTCATTGGTTTAGATACAAATCCAATCATAAATTAAAATTTAAATTAGTAATAAATCTGTTGATACTTTTTTAAAAAAGTAATTTGATAGGTTTTCTCAATTGTAAAAATATTTGGTAAAAGAAAATTAAATTAACACTCATATAAAGCTGAAGGGTCTTTTTTTAAACCATAATTGTTTTTTGAATGTTAAAATATAATTTTAAAAAATATATCCTCAAAAAAATGAGGTTATTCAAAATATTTCATTAATAAATCCATTTAATATTTTCATTTTTGATATTCATAATACATTATTTGAAATTAATATGAGAGGATAATTCCAAAAATATTATACTGGATTCTATTCAAGTGATGAGTTCAAAATTTTACCCATAGTTGATTCCTTCTTATTGTTTAAATCATTTAACTTCTAGATGAGATTTATTTCAAGTGATATTACCAAGAACATGTAACTTATTACTAAAAACCCATTTATATCCTATATTGGGATGATCCTTAGGTCTTTCCAAGAGATTACATAATTCATCTTGAGTGAATTTATTTAGTTCCAATTTCATGGACATTAACCTTTTTCACCGTTAATGGGATTGTTATGGTTTTTGAGTTCTAAGTGAGAAATAGAGGCTATATATTCAAAATCATATATGAATGATCTTATACCATGAGTTCTCAATTGTAAATATCAAATGAAATTTTCAAGGCGGTGGCCTTTATATTTTTTAAGTGATATAGGTGAATATTTTCAAGTAGATTCATACTCTTCTTTAACATCATTATTTTTGAAAATTTTGACATAAAACAATATTTTTAATAAAAAATTGAGAAATATATCTTGTTATACTTTCATTAAAATTTGATTGATTATTGAAAAATTTTATTCCTTTTCATAAAGACATGATATGAATTTGTTGATCTAGAATACTGAAGAAATATACACTCATTATATTTTGAATCAAATTTACCAAGATAGTGTTTTATGTTTAAGATAATACATCTTCAGTCATACACTTAAAATATTCCCAATTTAGGTTTTTTTAATATTCTAAATTTCATAAGGTGTATTTTTTAGAAAAATTATTATAAAAATAAAACTACTAATAAAGAATTAAGTGTTGAGGTACTCAACCCAAAAATAAAAAGGTAGATTAAACTCATTTGAATGGATTTTATGGATTTCTAGAATGGTTCGATTTTAAATCTCTACTACTCTATTTTCTAGGGGGGTTTTGCATAAAATTAATAGTTATATACTTTATAGGAATATAAAATCATCAAATTCCCACTTACAAATTATCCACCATAGCCACATTGAATTGAATTAATCTTAAAACTATTTTCCTTTTCATAATTTTTTGAAAAACTAAGGAATGATTTGAAAGCTTCCATTTTAAGAGATAATAATTAAACCAAGTTAATCATGTAAATATATTAAAAAATAACCAATATATATTATTTTTCTCATATAAATTTAATTTTTAATTTTCTGAACAAATATTGAATAAATAATTCAACAGAGTTTGAATAATATATTCCTTTTTATGATTAAAAGATTTTTTTTTTCTTATCCAACATGCATGATTCACAAAAATTTCATATTTAAAATGTAATTTCTATAGATCTCATACTAGTCTATAAATAATTAGTTTGAAAAGATAGTGTGTGGTTTAGGGACCAATGTGTCTATGAAAAAAAATTCTACTCACTAAATTTTTCACTCTTGAATTTTACATGATAGATCGTAAGATATATTAAATTTATTTCTTCAACATTTTGAAATAAGGAATCAGTAAATAAATTCTTTTAATTTTTTCTAAAAAATTGAAAAAATAATTTTATAATGTAATTTCAAATTAATAATCATGAAATAGTCTTATAAATATAAAACATTTCTGGAATAATTATAATAAATAAAAAGGTTTTGTAAAATTTGAGTCTGAAAAACTGATGGTTCCTTAATAAACTATATTACCCAATATTCATTGGGTCATTTGGTTCTCTTAAACAAGTATTATTTAAAAAATAATATTTTAGAAATTAAATTTTATAGGACTAATCAATCAAATATTATGAGTAAATAAATATATTAGGACCTCTCAGTTTAGACCATGACTTTTATTAAAACTATAACAATTCATGGTGATCATTAATGTTGTATTATGGGATGTTTTGATTATATTTTTATTAGTACTAATGTTGATATTCATTATGATAATGTGAAATAATGATTTCAAACTAATATGGTATCTTGATGGTTTATAAACCTATTTTACATATTAGGGATGTGTTTAATGATTAATGGTTGTGATTAGTAGGGGTTTTTAGTCATTATATATACACATATGGTAAAATGGATAAGTCAATAACAACACTGATTTTTTCATCATTATGGTTCCTAGGTTGGATTTATTTGAAAATTATGAAACCATTGTTTCATTCTCATAGAAGTTTATATTTTATTTTGTTAATGTGTGTTTCTTTGTTAAGATTCTTATATTTTATTTTATAGATCTTCTATATAATATAATGTATAGGTTTTTATTAACAAAACCCTGACATTGCGGTGATATTATTGGTTTCTATAAGTAGTAAACTTGATATAAAAATGGGTTCAATAAATTCCGTAATAATTATCATTCTTGATAAGGAAAAAATATTATAAAAAAGGTTTTTGGTTAGATAATTTAACATCTAACCTAGATCTACTACTCAATTCTGACCCCAAGATGATTTTTAAATCTACTAGACCATGGTCCCACCCCTCGACCCATAATTAATCGATATTAAACAATCAACAGAAAATAAACACCATTAGAAATGATATAATAACTGAGACAATAAACAATATTCTTTAAAATATTGTGTTGATTAATATAATTAATTATCATGTTTTCTACAATATCATATATTCATAACTCTTTACAATACACCAATATTAAAATTGCACTATTCACAAAAGTCTGGACTACCATCAATAACAAATCACCCAATTTTATATAGTAGACAACCTATATTGAGTCAACCAATTCCATGATGAATAGTCAAAGAAACCTACAAATCAATTGAAATCATCTGTATTGGAACCAATATTAACTTGTAGGGGTTGATTAAATGACACTATAGGATTTACTAGTAATCCCCATCCACCCTAAAAATTTGAAAATGTACCAAGATAAAAATTCAATTTATAAAACATACCTCAAAAACCATGATAATTTTTAAAACCATTTTGAAAAACATTAATAAATAGTAAGATTAAAATAAACCACATAACATTTTTCAACAAAATATACTAACTTAAAATCTCAATAATTACAATTCTTCACAATAAATTATTTACATATATTATTAATAAGTTATTTTTCAAACCAACCCATGCCCATTTTTATAAAATAAAATCCAAATTGAAGACATATACAATGAGAAATATTCTTGAATTGGTATAAAAAACTCATGACTAATCCACATCCCCACAAACGTCACTTCACCATCACTAGGATGAGGAACCCATACTTAATAGGGAACTAAAACTTTGTTTATATTGACCAAGTAAGTTACATCGATGTAGGATTTTCAACTATCCTTATCAAACCTGATAAGGGTCCCCTAGTGAATTAGGAATTCCAACTCATCTCTATGTCATCAACAAACTCAATTAACAAAATAAAACTCATATAACTCAATGAAAACACCATATATTATCAACTTTGAATTCCAATGCATAACTTAGAAAAAATAACTACAGAAATAATTTCATAAAATATTAAATAAACATTTTCTATACATCTCAAGGTATTGAACAGTAGAAAAATTCTAAAACCACTCAATGAGATAAATCTTCATTAGCAACCCAATGATTTGAAAATTTTCAGTTGTTGATCCCTCTTGAAAAATCTATTTTCTATGAACATTACTTTTTAAAAAATCACACACACACCTAGATATCTATCAATTCATTGTTCTCTAAAACAATCATTTCAAAACCTTTTTTATACTATGATAAATTAAAAGACATAACCAAGTTATTTTAAATCCAAAAATTAATATACATCAACACTAATATTAAAGATAATTTGATTTGGTGAAAATAGAATGAATGAGAATTTTACAACCTTATATCACTTCTATAAGTACAATCCTATAAATATCAATCATCAAAGACTCCCTACAATATCATCATAATAAAAAAAACCATTTTTTCACCAATTAAATTTTTGTAAAATTCATATATTTTAATCATATCATTGAAAAAATCAATGGGTGTAAAAAATACAATCAATATTTAAAACAAATAAATACTATTTCTTGAAAATTCCTCTAAAATCCCCCAAAAAACTACGTTAATAAAAAAATTCCATACTACATGTAAACCACTGAGTGAAACCCCTAGATTTAGTTTGAAATAAAAGATGTATATAAAGAGGAGAGACAAACCTTATATATAAAATAAAAAATCTAAAGATTCATGGGACAACAATTCATGAAGGATGGCATCTATAAAAAAGGAGAAACATCATCCAAGGTTCCCCTATCCTATATTAGGATTAAATAGGGAATAAATATAACGGTTGTAATTTAAAGATAGGTTTTAGGGAATTATTAGATAATGTATGACAAACATTAATGACCTTAGGGACCAAAAATAAATAATAAAAAACCTCTCTTCCATCACTCACTTGTTTGAAAACTATACCACATTGTCCTATTAAAACCATGCATCGATTGTCCACTCACTGCTACTACCTCCCCATGTTGTACAGTCAAATTTTATACTCCCTATGACCATTTATCGACTATGTATTTACCCTTAAACATAAAAAATCCCCCTCAAAGCCTTATAAAAACCACTAAACACTTTATAATAAATACTCAACACTAAAATGTTATTACATATGACTAAATACCTATTTATAAACAATTTATACTTTCTAATTCTAAATATTTTAGTTTTTTTCAAAATACAGGCCTTATATTTCATTTCTTCTAGAAAGTTTTTTGTACTCAATTGACTATGAATTAACAAATATTATGAAATCTTTTTAAAATTTAGTTTGAAAACTCACCCCACACATAAGAATTTTTCCTTTAATATATAGTTTATTTTTCAATATAAAAAATCTATTTCTAGGTATGAAAACATTTATAGTTCCTCCCACATTCTAGATTCATCATACTATAAAAAATCACAATATCCCCTTGGATAACCATCCTCTATCAATGAAAACCTTCAAAAAAACCAATAATTTGTACCACTTTGTAATGCACACCAAATATTTTCATATTGAACCATGCTAATCAATTATCACTTTCATACATGAATGATATAATCCAAAATGAAACCCAAATTTCAAATTCCATCAATACATTACTCCCAAAAAAGGAAGTCTCATGAGATATCCATCACCAAATGTATCCAAATATATATTTCAAATTATAACATATATTCTCCCTTATATTCCTACACACTAAATCCAAGAAATATTTTTTCTCATTTGGTAATGGAAAATTCCAAAATGAAGACAAAATCATGTTTACCAGAGAAGTTCAACAAAAATATATTTACCGCACTCTTCCCCCAAAAATAGTAAATTAACCACACAACCCATAAGGTAACTATTAAAAACTTTATTAAGGATAAATGTTTTATCAAATTTACCCCAATCCAATACTTCTTATAAACATTATCTTTCATAATATCTCAAGGAAGGAACCCAAATTCATTGTTGTTATTGAAAATTAATTGTTTAAACTTTAATATTCAAATCCTAATTCTTTAATACCATTCAAAACTATTAGATCCATCCTAATTAAACTTTTATTTTTTCACTATAATCATATAATAAACTCCACTAACAATCAATAATAGTGTCCAAGAATTCATTAAATGGTCTACTTATTAGAGACATAATAAAAAAATTCCAATTACCTTGATAAAAACAAGTTCCTTAAACTCAAATAGTCAATCAATTCCATATCAAACATCAACATATGAAAATTTATCCACTAACTACCCAATATTCTAAAACATTTACCCATAAACTTATCTAGGATCATGAATTCTGGAATTTTTAGTTATACTGCTGAAAATATTTTGACTCTATAACATAGTGAAAAAGATAATATCTTCCTTGATTGTGTAAATAGAATACCAAAATGCCCCTACTTGTTTACACTGGTAATGAATCTACAATCATTAAAGGTTGAAATTATCCAAAAATTTATTATCATCCATAAAAATAAAAAAAATATTCTAAAAACTCTTTATTGAGTTAATATCATTCGCATTTATTCTTACTTTTCATAAACTGGTATGTTGGCACATACCATTAATAAATAACTCATCCATAAACTTTCATTCAAACACACATGGATAGAAAATTATTTCCATTATGTAGATTAAATATACCATTACACCCACACGATAACCCAAATATGAATTATCATTCCATCTGTAAATACCATATTAATGTAAAGGAAATGAAAATTTCTTTCAATGAACAAATTCGATTTATTTTACAATTCCATTATTGGCATAATAGGCCACTATAAAGTAATAAACCACTATATCCAAGAATTACCCAAGATGAACCACCCATAAAAAAATACACAAAAAATAAAATTTATTTAATCAAAAATCAATTCACATAATAAATCTTAGTGTGTAAAATAATTCCCAAAATAACCCACAATAGATAACAAAATATTGCTACTAATAGGCTATGATGTTTTTTCCAACTATATAGATCCTAAACTCGGTCCATTACTCATCATCTCATACAACCCCCCCATCTCTATTCTAGTGTCCTTACCTAAAAAACATATATTATCCCTCAAACCATTAATCACTCTAGGATAAACTAAAAAATAAAACCATACAATAACTTTAATGAGAATACTTTCTCATCTAATGGAAAACACATCTACTAACAACAATATTACATTCATTATTTTATAGAAAAACTATATTAATTTCATTAAAACATATATAATATTTAAACATGATAGCCGTATTTATAGGAAATATTATTTTATCTATAAAACAACTTTTTATACTATTATAATTACTACCAATCCATTTTCAAAAAAAATAAAAAAATATTAACTTTTATAATCACTTTGGTGATTCCCAACACTAATGGGGGTGATACGATATTGATGATTTTTAATTATTTTAAACTCAACCACTCTTATGCTTGTTCATAAATAGACTCCCAACTCACATAGTGTGGAAATTAGATGGGATGTAAGGAAGAATTTTTAATAATGTACACCTATCATATTGATGAAAACTCCCCCATTGTATGGTGGTTTTCATCCTTTATAAACACACAACCCTAATTTTATTATCAATATAAATATATGAGAATGTTTATATTATCAAACATACTACAATTCAAAAAACATTTAAACAACAATCCATTTATTAACCAAGATCATTAATGTATTTTTAATTAATAATGATAAATAGGGAAAAAAACTTCTCTAATACACCCAATGAATGTGACCTTGTTCAACCTATTTTCTAAAACAATTCTCTATGTTTTTTCTTCATCTCATTCAAAATTATCAGTATTTCTGTAGTTTTCTCTCAATATTTTTATCCAAAACATCACATTATATTTCATTTAAAAAGAAATTTTTTTATAAGGATAAATATCTATAGTTAAAATATATAACATTCCATTCAAATCATCTTTTTAATCCACATATTCAAAATTCATCACAAATCACCTTCAGAGATCCTCCAGCATTGTATCTAAAAGTGAGGAAATAAATCATCTTATTCAAACTTCATCATTAAAAGGATAATATTAAATCAAAATATCTAATTAAAACATTTATTATTAAGTCTTAATTGTCTAAAATAGTCTCTATGATAAATATTCAAGATTTACCCATGAAATTAATGTTTATTGTAAATATTATAGAGATAGTAACCAATAGTGAGATAGTGTTGAATTAGTGATGATAATTTTTCATTCATTAAAACACTGCAACACATTTGGTTGTTCAATAGTTAACTGTAAACTCATATATAATTAATATTAAATACAATGAAAACTAGATTTTTTTAATGGTTTAACTGTAATATAGATCATCATGACCCCCAATGTATGGTGGTTGTTATCCCACAAACATGTATCCCTATGCCTGGGTACACCAACTGTATCACATAAAAAAGAATCATTTTAATATGATTCCTTTTTTAATGATATTTGGCTATCATGATAAAAAATATATGTCAATACCATATACTAAATCATGTATTCTCTATTCTACAAGTATATACTGGCCTTGTCGATGAATACATCACATGACATTAAACAATATGGATTACCACATCACATGCCATTCAACCACATAGATAAGTGGATCATATATACTACCCATATATTTCCATACACATTATCAATAAATCTCAATTGAGAATCCATGTTTCAAACTCATTATGTGATAGGAGAAATATTATCATTGTTTACCTCTCACTGATGACAGGATCTGAAACATACCCAACCACCTTTGATTTGTTGTGCATTAAGGCTTGTGTACTAATGGAATCAATGTAAAATGGTTTTCATGTATGTAATCACACCAAAAATAGTTATTAGGTAAATACTAATACGAAACATTCACCCTTATTGTACCAATTAAATAAAGAATGCATCTCGATATGGTAGGTGGCTCATCTATAATTAAAAAATCCAATTTTTTTCTCTTAATAATATTATATATCTCAAATCATAGTGTCAATCTAGTTAAAGATAAAATTTATTCATAACATGTAATACCCCATGATGAAAATTTGTTATGGATAACTCAAAGTCATACATTGAGATATCATTTATCATTTCCCATTACATCATATATGTTGCCAATGTGAAAAAATGATAATGTATAACTTTATAATAAAGTGAAATTGTTATTATTATTTACCACCTTGTGGTATTGTCAATAACTATACATAATACGTTTTCTCATAATATCAGTAAGATATACTACCTACTCGATATTACATTTGTTTCACTTATTATATTCTATTAAAAACATTATTACTTGGTATTTCCTTCCATATCACTATGTGAAAATCTGATAAAAACCATCTCACTAAAAACAATTAGTGATTAAACTATATCAATTAAATCTTTTAATGGTAACTAGTAACAAGAATCATAGTCCATATGTTAATAAATTTGAAGCTATATTCACCCTATTTAATTAACAACATTCAGTATACCAATATTTATAGTTGTTATTGTCTACATATAGCTCTTTGTGAGTTCATCATCATCATTATCCTTGAATCCATTTCAATAAATAAGTTAATAGGAAAAATATTTGAAAATATATATATACTATTATATTTTTCATTATATACCAATCTTAAACTCATTTAGGATACAATGTGAAATTCACTTTTTATGAACTGATATAAAATTTTATTTGTTAAAATTGCACTGCTAAAAGTGAAAAAAATAGTCCCTCTAGCCTCATAGAAACTATATTCCTTATATTATATCATACTATGATACAAAAATTCATTTTTGTTAATAAATATTACACTCCAAAATTCTAAAATAAAGACATTGTATTTGATTGCATGTATAACATGGAACACGAAGTGTATAAGGGGATATATCATCCAAAGACCTTATAGTATATTTTCCATTTTAAATTTATTTAATATATTCTATGTATTTAAATGCAAAAAAAAATTATTTTAGATTCTATTACACACAATGATTATTCTCGATGGCTAGTGTTGCACACAAGAACAAATCTTACCGAATTCTACTAACATTATTATTTAAAATGAGAATAATCTCCTAGTCAGAAAACAATGGTTATCAATAGTATTAACTAAATTATGATAATATATATTTTAATTTATTGTTTACCAATTAATTATAAATCAATATATAAACCAATGAATATAAAGGGAATGATTTTATAAAAGAACTACTTTGATTCTTCTAAAGGAGTTTTAACTTTATAAATTAACTTATTTTCTATTAGTGAATGATATTAATGATATTTATATATAATATTTTTAACAAAATATTTTTTTTCATCCAATATAATTTATATGAATAATATTATTAGAAAACCATTTTTACATTTAAAATTTCTGTTTTTTAATAAAAAAATGTGTGATTTTCCACCTTTTAATGGAGATCATACTTAGTATCAAACTTTTGACACTATTATAAATATAATTTTTCACAATAATCTCAATTTTTTATTTTATAATTTCAAAATTATCAAAGGGTGAATGTTTTGAAATTTTTGAGAAGTTGCCTTTTTATGAATAGTGAAAAATACGTCATTTTATTTGAAAATGTAATTTCATCTAAATTTTTATTTATGTTAAATTATATTTTAAATTTCTTCTAAAGTAATAATGGATAAATTATATATATATATATATATATTAATCAAATTTCATCTATTGGAATAACATTTATATGTAATTTAGATAATAATACATAATGAACTTTTGAGGATTTAAGCTTTAAAACCCTGCTTTCTCGCCACGTCTACATGATTAACATAAAAATTAATTTTTACAATTATTTGAATAAAATTTGGTAAAAAGTAAATAAATGGTCGTAATCCATATAATATCTATTTTTTAGTATGATCAAAAATGTTTTTCATTGAAAATATTAGTAAAATTAATTAAAATTAATTATAACGATTAACTAAAAATTAAACAAAAAAACGGACAAAACCTTAATCTTAAGGGCTAAATTTACATATAAATTTGTCAAAAATCTATTTGATTCAAATATGGAGATCATATCCCCTATGGGTTTTAATTTTATGGGTTAGTGTGACACATGTTCATGAAGGTGACCTATATAATAAGTGTTATTAGAAAAAAGTCAAAAAAAGAACATTCCTTACCTTTAATATTTATAAACATTTAATGTATGGAAGAAGCTATTATATTTGGTTATAAAATTTATTTTGAAATTTAATTGATTTTCTTTATCATAATATATAACATTAATTTTTAGAGATGATAAATACATTAAACGATTAATAAATGCTAACATATGGATTATTTAATTAATAATTAAATAATATAAATGATGCTAGAAACATTAAATGCAAAATAAATTGAATGAATTATTGAGTTCCATTATTTTATTGATAAAAATACCATTTTATATATATTTCAACTTAATATATTTTAAATATAAAAATGAATTTATATTTTCAAAATTAAAATTAAATAAATAATTCCAAAATTGACAATAATGTTATTTTACAATAAATGATATTTTATTAAATGATTTAACAATAATAAAATTTATATCTTTTTACAAGAAAATTGTATGTGTTAATAAATATCAAATAAGGTATACTAAAATACCAATTGATCTTTAATGATCATGATATTGACCCATAGATAGTGAAAACAATGTTAGCACGGTCCATGTTAAAGATGTGTTTTTGCGTATTGCATGCGCTTTTTTTGAAATTATTTCCCAACACACAAAGAATTTTTATTTTGTAAATGGGATATCATAATTACAATTCATTGGGTTTTTATTTTATAATAAATCTCAAATTAATTTATTATTAATTATCACATTACATAGGTTATAAAACTATTTAGTTTAATAAAAAACAAAATGCAAAAAAAATTGAATCATAGAATTTAATGAACAGAATTATAAAAATTCACTTTTTTAGTTTTTATAGACCATAATTCACCTTTTATTAGTAATTTGTCCATTTTTTGAGGAACATAAGGCAAGGGAGACCTCTCAATAGTGTATACATTTTTTATTTACACTAATGCCACCCCCTTCATTATAAAAAAGAATTAAATCATCCCATTACTCACACATCTCAAGCCACTTTTTATTTTCAAAACTCTCCTCAAATAGCTTCAAAATATCCCTAATATCAACATAGAGGCCATAAATTTTGTAGAAATCAAACCATGTATGCCCCATGGTGATGATAAAGAGGAGTTACCTGAAAAAGAGGTAACATTATTCAATTTGAATATTTTTCTCCACCCCTTCATTTATTATTATTCCATGATTATATAAAATAATCACAAAACAATATATTATGAAATGTTTTTATTTTAAGTTTTATAGCTACACCTTATCACACTTACATAAAATGGGTAATGATGTTACTCTTCCTGTATGGTGAACTACTGCCTTACCAACTCATGTCATTCATTTTTCATTTTCCACCATTAATGGTTTAGAATTATGATATAAAATTGTGTATATAAAATATATAAGATATTTATTATTTATTTATTATTATTTAGATTTTATATAACACATACCATTATGTTTTCAATTTGGTGTAAATTTAATAACTTTGTTCTGAATGTGTTGACTATCGCCTCTTCAAAGTAATGCGATACATTCACACAATACATTGAATGAATTATGAATGGTTTTAATTAAAAATAGGAGGAATAAATGAAATAAATATGAATTAAATAACATAATTACCTTTCTAGATATATAATATATTATTTTATTTTTTACCCTTTTCACACACTATTAAAGTGATAACCTCATTCGTGGATGTGTTGACTACCACATCATCAACATGATGTGATTCCATTTTCATCACAATAATTATATTTATGTCTATATATTATTAAATAACATGTAATTAAGGATATAATTATCATTACAGGAAGATATAATTTTACTAACATTCTTTCTGTAATGATCATTGAAAATGGTAATGTTACTCGTGTGTTTGTATGGCCTACCATCTCCATGATTATGACATTGGTTGATTTTTCATTAACATATTTCATTATTGGTTTTAAAATTATAACTTATGTATAATTATGATAATTATTTCATTATTAATAATTTATATATTTTTATAAAATGACTCCATTTTACCATTGTTGACAAACCAATGTCATTTTCAACAGATGAACTAAATTTGGTCAAAACACCCAATGTAAACTTAATTGTTTAAGTTTTTCTATAAATCAAATTAATAAGTGAAGTAAAATTACTAATAAAAATCAAAAAGGTAATGAATAAATTAAATAATTAGCATAAGTTTATTATTTAGGATGATTAATACCCATGTGACAAGTCAAAATCAATGTAAGGGATTTTAACTCAATTTCATTTCATTGAGTCATATTGTAATGTTATGAACCTAGTTTCTATTATATCATGTATATACTTCCCTTTTACTTGTTATATCTTGAATCACATTATTATAATGATATTAAAAGTTTTATTTAATGTTATTCATTCGTGGGGATTGTGATTAAAATGTTTCAAAGTGGTTTGGAATACTTTGGAATGATTAAAGATTATTTTCCTCAATAGTATTCTAATTAACATTACATATTTATTATAACTTTTCTGGATAAAAGGTTCATTTAACTTAGAATATTTATTATGCCTTATCTTGTTATTTGAGTGGTATGTTTTCTCAGTTATTTACCATACAATGTTTATTTTTCATATTGAGTTGTTATTATTCCCGCTATACTTACGCATATTAAGAATTTGAGCTCACCCTTATTTTGTTTCCATTACCCAAGAATCCAAGAATTTTAACAAGAAATATATGCAGGGATATGATAGATGGAATAATGTTATTATCTAATAAGGAATAATATTATGTTGTAATTAGTGTATTAATTTTTAATACTAAATTCATGTATGTATTTGGTTTACCAAGTCTACTAAACCCTTCGGTCTGGCGAGATTTGATTCCATGTATCATTCTCATGAAATGATTGTAGACACTTGATCCAGAATTATTGGTACTGGGGCTCTACAGATGATATCAAGGAAATTTTAGCTCAATCCTTAGAAAATAGTTTTAGAAAACATAGATTAATAGAAATTATCCTAAGACGGACATTGAGGATTAAAATAGAATAACATCGGCGATATTTGGTAAGGTAGAGATTATGTGGGTCTTCCTAAAATATATTGATGTCTTGATACTATAATTGGATGTGGTTATAGCATGGATGTGCCTAGGGGTAACAAATCTGACTTGGTTCATCGATCAGGACATGATTGTAGGTCGGTACATGACAAAGGGCCCTATTGCACACCCGATTTGACACTATCAAGGAATAGCCTTAGGATAATTCACAGTCTCTTTAGATACCATTACGAATGATTTAAAAGTAACTTTATATTCAATGAAACCATATTTTTTTTATGAGATTATATACACATATATTATTCAATTTAAATTTAGTATTTTTTTATTTTTTGGATTAAACGTTATTTTTAATAATTATATGATCTAACTTAGTATGTGTAATCATTTAGAAATGGATCCTATAATATGGAATGTGAACCTCACTGATACACATGATTTAAGTTTAAGAAGTATCATATATTTAAGGGTATTTAACCAATGTTTTTATGGGAATTAGTCTCCAATGATTTATCATCATATGAGGACACAATATAATGTGTTAATGGGACAAATAAATTATTATTTAAGTATTAGTTAATCATAGGGAAGAATGAGAACAAGAGGACAACTAAGAAAAAATATGGATAAACAGATGAAGGGATATATGTACATTTTCACATGTAATAATTTTAGAAATAATTACCCTGGAAATTTCCAAAATTAAATGGGATATTGGTTCAAGTGTAGAGAGAAATTCCATTGTTCTTGAGATTGTAAGGATAATAAAATGATTTTTAATATATAATTATTCATCTGTATGGAAATGAGATTCTACAAAAATCAATGTCCTAGGTGTCAAAGGAATAAACCCCAAATGACATTAATGGATCATGGTCATGCTTTTTCTACTACAATGAAATAAGAGTAAGGATTAATTTTTTTTAAAGGTTGGGTCCAAAGCCTCATTTTTATTATTGAAACAAAGCAAAGACATCTTTATCTGGGTAGAGGGAGACCCATTTCATATCCAAAAGGCCCAGTAGTAATTTATCCCATTAAATAGCCCGTTGGCCCAATTTTTTGGCCCAAAGCCCATTCTGTGAATATTACTGCAACAGTACCCGCACTGCTACAGTTCCCGACGCTGCTACAGTGCCCCTGCCGCCGCTATATTACCATGCCGCTGCTATAGTTCCGTTGTTGCAACAGTATCTCGGCTGCTACAGTAGTGCTATGGTTCTGCTACAGTACCTGCGCTCAATCGGTTTTGAACCCCCATTTTCCATGTAGAATTATGGGGTGCTTACCACTAAGCCAAACCCCAACTATATGAGTAAGGATTAATATTTATGTGTTTGGATTCAAGAATTATGTCATTTCATTATTTTATTAGTAAGGTACTGGTTAGGAAAATTATAAAATATATAAGTATTGTAATGAAGAGCTTTTTCATCAAGGATTTAAAAGTGCGTGTTGATCAGTACTGATAACCAAGAAACGTGTCTTAATATCATGTTGAACATTTTTGGAAAACACATGGTTGAGGGAATGATAAGACATAATATGATCCTAATTTTTAATTAATGACATTTGGATAAAGATATAATTGATATGGACAAATTATATTGGATATGGTAGGCTACCTTGGAACTGATTAATGGTTTTTTGAAAATGAGGCTTATGCTATCATTTATAAAGATTACAACACTTTTGGATTTACGTAAGATATTAAATAACATGTGTTTTAATTAAGTATTAATGAATACTTCATTTTTCTAATAAGTTTTTATCGTAATTAAGGTTATTACCATTTTTTAATATAATATGTAATGAAGGTTTTCACATGTTTGGAATGTGAAAAATAAGAGCTACTTTATATTATTGAAATATGAATGATAATTTCATTTTGGGAATAGAGTGACCTTCTTTATTATAAGGCCCTAGCCTTAAACCTTACTTAATCTTGAGTTATTACAAGATTACACATTGAGGATCTTTTCAGGTTTAGAGTTTTAGAGAATTAGATCATAAAACTTGCATTACATTCCACATTTAAACAAAGTGGTTACATAAAGTTAGTATTAATTTTTTTCCATCAACGGAACATATTTAAAATAAAACATGAATTATTTCTTGACACTTCCTTGACACTATCATCATATCATGTACCTTTCCCTTGACTTGTGAAAAACATTTCAAAAAAACTTGGGATGAGCATCAAATGTTCAGTATGGGGTATAAAATTATGGAAATGAAACATGAGTTCATATATACATAAGAATGAAATCATACTTTACCCATAAAACATAAGCACATTAGCATACCTCATCAAATAATGAATAAATCATAGAAATAATAATACATAAAGGTAACTTGAGTCATTCATAACATTCTTACGTTGGGAGTAACCTTCTTAGTTACGTTTGGAATAACCATCACAGTATATTACAAAAATCTTTTCGGAGAAACCTTAACGTTTCACTCCTTCATGTTACCCAATGCATTGGAGAGCTATATCCGGCTCACCCGCCCTTAGTTTATCATGGAACCACCCGTCTTCATAATAATGCCCAAGAACCTCAACATAATCGTATCACATAAAACATGTATAAAGGAAACATAACATTTCCACCTTTCAATCACAAGATATCAATACAACACATTGATATAAAAACATTATTAAAAACATTTTCAATACCAAAATAAAAGAAAAGTAAAACATGGTATTTATTTTTCTTTTAAAAAAGGTATGGCATGTAGAGGAAGCCGAAACTCAAATAATGGTCATGGTGGCGGAGAAGTTGTTGTCACCGCATACGTATGACAAAAACATTCCCTTTTTTCATTTAGTAAATGCTTCGTATAAAAAATATTCCTTTTGGATAAACGTAAAAGTCAAGGGGGTTTATACACCGTATAAAAGAAGGTTGTGTATAAAACAAAATATGCCTCAATGAAAGAAGATTGAGACGAAGTCCCATACCTCGGTTCCGACTTGACTCGATCGTTCTTTAACCTCCTGAATAATAAACTTTAGTTAATTTCTACTTGATTAAGAACCTTTTTTAAGTTCATTATTCCATTTTATATCACTAATTTCCATGTCATGAACACTATGTAATTATTTAAGTTAATAACGGTCGTTTTAACGATCATTGGTACTTGTGTCAAAAATAAACCCTTTATAATTACAAGTTGTTCATGTATCCATTATATCCAGAATGGTATTAATGATTTAGATATCATATATGTCATATATATCCAGTAAATGCATGCATTTATAATATTACATAATCATTTAGAGGTAAGAAATGAAATGCACCATTCATGGAGACGGTAAGCCGTACGTACGCATGAATACTACTTTCATTTCTATTTCGTATTTTATAGAATAGAATCATAATTATATAGAGGTATATTATAATTCCAGTGTAATATCATATATAATATCATAACCCCATCCTTTATAAATCCCACATATGGTATTAACGAATCAAATCACTTTGAGGGGCGGTAGTTCGCACTTCCTTAAATAAAGATATCGTGTTTACCCATAATGGAAACCATAAAGGTATGCCCAAAATGAAAAATACAGAAGCTTAAAGAAATCATAAACATATTATATATCATATATAAATATAGTGTCATCTTAATGGCCACCTTTGATGGTGTTAAAATAATGTTGAACAATCATCGTTTCGGGAGTCAGAAATTCGCCATTCACGGAAACAGTGCGTTCTTTAACCATTAGATGTAGTTGTGTGTAGGTGTAGCTCGAATACTTCTTATAACAACATCCTTGTATATTGAATATACTTTAGTTGTTACAAAAGAAATAAATAAAAAGAGTTTAGGGGGTTGGAGAAGCAAAATAAAACAAACGGACTCAAGTGAATACATTACCTTAAAATCAGGTAACTCTTTTTGGTTTGAGCTCAGAGGCTTCCTTGGGAAGACTTATGCCAAAAGTGAGGCTTCAAGGAGTAAGATAGGGAAGTGGAGAGACAAAATGGTCAGGGTTTGGACAAGCCAAAGGCTTTTTAAGTGTGGGTAAGGAGGTAGATATGGGGGCCTTTTATAAGAGAAGAGGAGGGGAACTCTTGGAAAGTAAAGAAAAGTTACTTTATTTTAAAATGAGTTTCGAATTAAAAAGGTCCCACATTGATATAATTCGACGGTAAGTTGATAAGGGTTCTAAATCCACCCATACAATAGGTTCTGGACATGTGTAGGTCATAGATTTTACATTATCATTTCATTTTATTTAAATCCTTTATTAATGAGGTAATCGCTGCATCATCGTGATGTCATAAATAATTTAATTTATTTAATGTCTAAAATTTTTAAAAAAACTACTATGATGTAGAAAATCGTTATATCTTTCCAATGACTATTTATAATCAAAAATCCGACTTGTATAACCCCAAGTAAAAAATTTTTTAGTAAAATAACTCATGTTTGTGTCATTTTTTCTTTAACATTAAATAAAAAGTTATTTATGTCATTTCCCAACCAAAGTGGCTCCATGGGGTCCCCAAGTTGACCCATGGATTTTCTTGGTCGGTCATGACACATCCAAAGGGTAGGACATGTGTCAATCTCATCTCATATTTTTAAAACATTATTTTTACCTTAAAATACACTAATTACCTCAAATCGTGATTAAGAACTTAAAAGTTACTATTCACCAAAAAATTATTTTAAACTCATTGAACCACATTTTACTTCTTAATGAAAACCATGTATGTCAGATTTTTGAAAATCAAATCACAGAAGTGGAAAAGTTTCATTTAAATGAAAAATCAGTTTCTTTAACTACAACTCAGTGGTTTCACTATTTATCAAAAATTGAAGTTTTTCAGAAAACTTTCAAAACATCACCCTTAGCTATATTTGATATTCTGAATTCAAAAATGATGTCTATTTTACAAAATTCAAAACATATAAGATGTATTAATTAATTTAATAATTAATTCCCGCTGTCATGACAAAAAGCGTGTTTTTATGAAACAATAAGTATCAAAAGATTGACACTAGTTTAAGCCCAATCTCAAAGTGAAATTGATTCCAATGACCACCATTTGATTAAATGGTAAAAATATATTCTAATTTAACTTTAAAACCAATTCAAAAGATAATCTAATCATATAAATAAATTCGATTAAAAAGGGGTTTTGAATTAAAATACAACATTTTTTACTATTCATTAAAAAATGAACTTTATCGGAAAAAATACCAAAAATTCACACAAAGTAAATTTTGATGTCCCAATCATAAAGAATACGTTTATTTTGAAAAACATGGCTTATAAAATTGTCAAAAGATAGAATTAAAAATGGTTTTCTATTAAAAGGTATTCAAACAATCTTTTAAAAATATTAGGGCATTCCATGCTTAAGATTGGATTTATTTTCATTTTAAGCCTCTAAAACACTATCTAATTAATTAATAGGCATAGATAAAAATATCTATTATTCATTACTTACTTGGGATATTACATCCTTACCTCCTTTATAAAATTGGGTCCCCGCAATTTATTTACTTATCTAATAAATGGGGGTACTTATCCCTCATTGCATTTTCAGATTCCCATGTTGCCTCTTCCATCATGTAGTTTTTCCACAAAACCTTTACCTAATTAATCACCTTATTCCGTAACACTTGCTCCCTGTGGTCAAGAATCTGGACCAGTTGTTCCTCATAAGATAGGTTCTCTTCCAGCTGAACTACCTCTGGACTCAAAACATGAGATGGATCTGGCATTTACTTTCTCAGCATCGAAACATGAAAAACATTGCGTACCTGAGATAAACTCGGGGGTAAAGACACTCGGTATGCAACTGATCCAACTCTATCCAGAATTTCACATGGTCCAATGAACCTTGGACTCAGGTTTCCTTTCTTACCAAATCGCATCACACTTTTCCATGGTGAGACTTTGAGAAAAACATGATCACCTACCTCAAAAGATAGATCCATCCTCCTGTTGTCTACATAACTTTTCTGCCTACTCTGAGCTATTCTCATGTGTTTTTGTATTAGCTGAACTTTTCCTACCAACTCTTCTACCAATTCTGGTCCCATCAACTTCCTTTCACCCACTTCATCCCAGAAAGCTGGAGTTCGACACCGCTTCCCATATAATGCCTGAAATGGTGCCATCTGTATACTAGAATGAAAACTGTTATTATATGAAAATTCAACCAAAGAAAGATGTTGGTCCCAACTTCCCTGATAATCCATCGAACAAGCATGTAGCATATCTTCCAAAGTCTGAATTGTTCGTTCTGACTGCCCATCTGATTGAGGATGAAAAGTTGTACTAAAATTTAATTTAGTACCCAACGACTTCTGAAGGCCTTTCCAAAAGTTATGAGTGAACCTGGAATCACAGTCAGATACAATGGAGAGAGGAACTCCATGTAACCTGACTATCTCATTAAGATACAAACGGGAAAGTTTATCTAGGGAAAAAGTATCTCGTATAGCAAGTAAATGAGCAGATTTAGTCATGCGATCAACAATAACCCAGATTGCATTATTACCTAGAGGGGTCTTTGACAATCCCACAACGAAGTCCATGGATATATTCTCCCATTTCCACTCTGGCACTGGTAAAGGCTGAATCATCCCTTTCCGTAAATGCCACTCTGCTTTATCTTGTTGTCAATTCAAACACTTCACAGTAAAATCAGCAATATCTCTTTTCATTCCATTCCACCAGTAATACTCCTGCAGATCTCTATACATCTCAGTAGTGCCAGGATGAACTGAAAATGGAGAACAATGAGCTTCACATATCAACTCTCTCTTCAACTGTGAATCACAAGGCACACACAATCTCTTCTCAAATCTCAAAACACAATCATTATCAATGTTGAATTCAGGCAACTTACCTTTCTGACCCAGCTCTACCTTTTTCTGGAACTCACCTTCTTGCTTCTGTGCTTGCTTTATTCTGTTTGATAGAGAAGATTTCACTGATACCTATAACAAAACAGAAGAACATCCTACACCAACAACTTCTATGCGAAAGTTCATCAAATCCTTATCCAAAGGATCACGTTCCAACGGCAACATTGCTAATGAAGCATTACTTTTTTGACTCAAATCATTAGCCACTTTATTTGCTTTTCCCGGATGGTAATGAATTGTACAATCATAATCCTTGATTAATTGTAGCCATATATTTTGTCTCATGTTCAATTATTTCTAAGTGAATATATACTTTAAACATTTGTGATCAGTATATATTTCACACTTTACTCCATACAATTGATGCCTCCAAATTTTTAAAGAGAAAACAATAGCAGCTAATTCCAAATCATGTGTAGGGTAATTTACCTCATGATTTTTCAACTGTCGTGAAGCATAAGCAATTACCTAATCATTATGCATTAGGACGCAACCATGTCCTTTCAATGAAGAATCATTATATATAACAAACTCACCATTCCTAGAAGGAAGTGCCAAAACTGGAGCATTCACCAATATTCTTTTCAATTCCTGAAAACAATCATCACATTCTTTTGTCCAGATAAACTTAAAACCCTTCTGAGTTAGCTTAGTCATTGGACTAGATTACCGTGAAAAATTTCTAACAATCCTTCGGTAATATCCTGAAAACCCAAGGAAACTACGAATCTATGTTACATTTGTGGGTCTTGGCCATTCTTCAACAACCTTTGTTTTTGCAGGATCAACGGTTATCCCATCTTTAGAAACAATGTGACCAAGGAAAGAAATTTGTTGCAACCAAAACTCACACTTTCTGAATTTCCCATACAATTTCTTTTCTTTTAAGGTTTTCAAAATAACCCTTAAATGTCTTTCATGCTCCTCTTTACTTTTATAAAACACCAATATATCATCAATGAAAACCACCACAAACTTATCCAAGAACTCATGGAAAATTCTATTCATTAATTCCATGAATACAGAAGCTGCATTGGTTAGCCCAAAAGGCATTACTACAAATTCATAATGGCCATATCCTGTACGAAACGCAGTCTTCGGAACATCTTCTTCCTTTACCTTCAGCTGATGGTACCCCGATCTCAGGTCAATCTTTGAAAAATACTGAGCTCCCCGGAGCTGATCAAAAAAATCATCGATATGAGGCAAAGGATATTTTTTCTTAATAGTGATGTTATTCAAGGATCTATAATCAATTCAAAGTCTCATAGAACCATCTTTCTTTTTAACATATAAAACAGGAGCACCGCATGGTGACGTGCTAGTTCAAATGAAACATGTCCCTAATAAATCTTGCAATTGCTCCTTCAACTCTAAAAGTTCAATTTGATACATTCGATAAGAAGGTTTTGAAACTGGATTAGCATCAGGAACTAAGTCAACAGTAAATTCAACTGCTCGATCTGGTATTATTCTAGGCAACTCATCAGGAAAAACTTCAGGATACTCATTTACCACTGGCACATCATTAATCTGAACAGTTCCCTTGTTTTCAACAATATGTTCAAGGTAACATGCATTTCCATATTTTACAGTTTTCTCGGCCTCTTGATATGTTATCAACAGTAGGGGTTCATTCTTGTACACAAACTGAAAGTCTTTCTGAAAAGAAACTTCTTTAGCACTACAGTCAATCTTAGCATGGTAAATAGAGAGCCAATCTATACCCTGGATGACATCAAACTCTACTATATGTAGAACAATAATGTTTGCAAGTAGGTTCTTTCCACGGATAAGGATAGGAAGATTATTATAAATTCTTTTTGCCTCAACATTTCCCCCAGGTGTTTTTACCACAAGTTCAGGAGTCATTTCTTGAGATGGTATTCCCATTTTATTAGAAAAGGTTTCAGAGATGAAAGAATGTGTAGACCCCGAATGAAACAACACACTGGCATAATCTGAAAAAACAAACAAAGTACCTGATACAACTTCATTTGATGGCCTGACCTCTGCTGAAGTAGTTGCAAAGGATTTCACCACCCCTTTCTGCTTGTAGTCTAACAGCTTCCCATCAGTCGAGCTCCTTGTCGGACACTCGTTTGCGTAGTGACCCATCTCATTGCACTTAAAACATTTCAATAACTGTAAATCAAATTTGGACTTACCATCACCCTGCTCTATTATGTGCAATCACGAGCCTTATGTCCCATATTACCACATCGGTAGCACCTTCCATAATTTAGAAGATATTCCCCATCATGACTTTTACCACATTTATCACAAACTAGAAACTTAGTTTTCTTACCATCAGACTTTTTTTGAAGAATTCTTCCCTTTCTCCTTCCACGTCGATCTCTTCTTCTATTGGTTGTTATAGAACACTTGATCATTAGCAAACTCCATTTCCACCTTCTCAGCACATCGAACAAGATTTTCATAACTTTTAAACTCACGAGAAGCTAATGCCATTCGATATTTTTGCTTTAATCCTGAGTAAAAACGATTGATTTTTCTATCAAGGTCTCGGATAAAATTTGGAGCATAACTTGCCAATCGAGTGAACCTTTCATCAGAGGTAGCCACTGAGTCTTCTTCTTGCCTCAATTCCAAGAGTTGTTTTTCCATCCTAAGTCAAACATCCTTAGGAAAATACTTCTCAAGAAACATACCTTTGAATTCATCCCAGTCGAGAGAATCAAACTCATCAGCATCCCTGATATTTTTAACCATCGACCACCACTGATCTGCCTCACCCTCAACACGGTAAATAGCAAGACTAACCTTTTGATTGTTTGAACACCCCATGACATCGAAAATCTTCTCCAATGATTTAATCCACCCTTCAGCTAACACATGGTGAGATGATCCTCTGATTGATGGGGGATGTTGCCTCATGAAATGTTCCACCACTGACATGTTCCTCTGCGGTTGATCTGGCTGATCTCGTGCATGGATACCACAGCCATTTGTCGCTTGAGTCAACTGCGCCATTACTAAAACAAACTGTTCAGTTCCAATTCTGACCATCTCAGGATGCTGATTCGGAAGGTTATTTCCTTCTCTATTCCTTCCTAGCACTGATTCCCTGTTTCCTCTACGGAAAACCATTCTGAACAAACATGTCTTAGATAAAGTAATATGGTAATCTTTAAATGCTATATCATTTCAATTTGACCATTAAAGAAAATATTTTTGGATAATTATTTAATAGAACATTAACTCCTAAAGTTATCTAAACCGACCTCTGATACCAACTATAAGGCCCCAGCCTTAAACCTTACTTAATCTTGAGTTATTACAAGATTACACATTGAGGATCTTTTCAGGTTTAGAGTTTTTAAGAATTAAATCATAAAACATGCATTACATTCCACATTCAAACAAAGTGGTTACATAAGGACATTATTCATTTTTATCCATCAACGGAACATATTTAAAATAAAACATGGATTCTTTATTGACACTTCCTTGACACTATAATCATATCATGTACCTTTCCCTTGACCTGTGAAAAAAATTTAAAAAAAACTTGGGATGAGCATAAAAAGCTCAGTATGGGTTATAAAATTATGGAAAGGAAACATGAGTTCATATATACATAATAATGACATCAGACTTTACCCATAAAACATAATCACTTTAGAATACCTCTTTAAATCATGAATAAATCATAGAAATCATAAGACATAAATGTAACTTGAGGCATTCATAACATTCTTACGTAGGGAGTAACCCTCTTTGTTACGTTTGGAATAACCATCACAGTATATTCCCTAAATCTCTTCAGAGAAACCTTAACGTTTCACTCCTTCGCATTACCCAATGCATTGGAGAGCTATATCAGGCTCACCCGCCCTTAGTTTATCATGGAACTGCCCGTCTTCATAATAATTCCCAAGAACCTCAACATAATCGTATCACATAAAACATGTATAAAGGAAACATAACATTCCCACCTTTCAATCACAAGATATCAATACAACACATTGATATAAAAACATTATGAAAACCATTTTCAATGCCAAAATAAAAGAAAAGTAAAACATGGTATTTATTTTTCTTTTAAAAAAAGGTATGGCTTGTAGAGGAAGGCGAAACTCAAATAATGGTCACGGTGGCGGAGAAGTCGGTGTCGCCGGATACGTACGAAAAAAACATTCCCTTTTTTCGTTTAGTAAACGCTTCATATAAAAAAGATTATTTTTGGATAAACGTAAAAGTCAAAGGGGTTTATACACCGTATAAAAGAAGGTTGTGTATAAAACAAAATATGCCTCAACGAAAAGAGATTGAGACGAAGTCCCATACCTCGGGTCCGACTTGACTCGATCGTTCTTTAACCTCCTGAATAATAAACATTAGTTAATTTATACTTGTTTAAGAACCTTTTTAAAGTTAATTATTCCTTTTATATCACTAATTTCCATGTCATGAACACTATGTAATTATTTAAGTTAATAACGGTCATTTTAACGATCATTGGTACTTGAGTAAAAAATAAACCCTTTATAATAACAAGTTGTTCATGTATCCATTATATCCAGAATGATATTCATGATGTAGATATCATATATGTCATATATATCCAGTAAATTCATGCATTTATAATATTACATAATCATTTAGAGGTAAGAAATGAAATGCACCGTTCATGGAGACGGTAAGCCGTACGTACGCATGAACGCTACATTCATTTATATTTTGAATTTTATAGAATGGAATCATAATTATATAAAGGTATATTATAATTCCAGTGTAATATCATATATAATATCATAACTCCATCCTTTATATGTCCCACATATGGTATTAACGAATCAAATCACTTTGAGGGGGCGGTAGTTCGCACTTCCTTAAATGAAGATATCGTGTTTACCCATAATGGAAACCATAAAGGTATGCCCAAAATGAAAAATACAGAATCTTAAGGAAACAATAAACATATTATATATCATATATAAATATAGTGTCATCTTAATGGCCACCTTGGAAGGTGTTAAAAGAATGTTGAACAATCGTCGTTTTGGGAGGCAGAAATTCACCATCCACAGAAACTGTATGTTCTTTAACCATTAGATGTAGGTGTGTGTAGGTGTAGCTCGAATCCTTCTTATAAAAACTTCCTAGTATATTTAATATACTGGAGTTGTTACAAAATAAATTAATAAAAAGAGTTTAGGGGGTTGGAGAAGCAAAATAAAACAAACGGACTGAAGTGAAGACATTACCTTAAAATCGGGTAACTCCCTTTGGATTGAGCTCAACGGCTTCCTTTGGGAAGACTTCTGCCCAAATTGAGGCTTCAAGGAGTACGAGAGTGAAGTGGAGATACAAAATGGGTAGGGGTTGGCCGATCCAAAGGCTTTGGATGTGTGGGTATGGAGGTAGAGGTGGGGGCCTTTTAAAAGAGGAGAGGAGGGGCACTCTTGGAAAGTAAAGAAAAGTTACTTTATTTTAAAATACTTCTCAGATTCAAAAGGTCCCACATTGATATAATTCGAGGTTAAGGTGATAATGGTTCGAAATACACCCATCCAATAGGTTTTGGACATGTGTAGTTCATAGATTTTACATTATCATTTCATTTTATTTAAATCTTTTATTAATGAGGTAATCGCTGCATCATCATGATGTCATAAATAATTTAATTTATTTAAAGACTAAAAATTATAAAAGAAATACTATGATGTATTAAATCTTTTTATATTTCCAATTACTATTTATAATCAAAAATATGACTTGTATAACCCCATGTAAAAATTGTTTTAGTAAATTAACTCATGTTTGTGTCATTTTTACTTTAACATTAAATAAAAACTTATTTATGTCGTTTCCCAACCAAAGTGGCTCCATGGGGTCCCCAAGTTGACCCATGGATTGTATTGGTCGGCCATGACACATCCAATGAGGGTAGGACATGTGTCAAGCTCATCTCATATTATTAAAACATTATTTTTACCTTAAACTACACTAATTACCTCTAATCGCGATTAAGTACTTAAAAGTTACTATTCACCAAAAAATTATTTTAATCTCATTAAACCACATTTTACTTATTAATGACAACCATGTATGTCAGATTTTTGAAAATAAAATCACATAAGTGTCAAAGTTTCATTTAAACGAAAAATCAGTTTCTTTAACTACCACTTAGTGGTTTCACTATTCATCAAAAATTGAAGTTTTTCAGAAAAATTCCAAAACTTCAGCATAAGCTATATTTGATATTCTGAATTCAAAAATTATGTCTATTTTAAAAAATTCAAATCATATAAGATGCATTAATTAATTTAATAATTAATTCCCGCTGTCATGACAAATAGCGTGTTTTTATGAAACAATAAGTATCAAAAGATTGACACTAGTTTAAAGCCAATCTCAAAGTGAAATTTATTCCAATGACCACCATTGGATTAAATGGTAAAAATATATTCTAATTTCACTTTAAAACCAATTCAAAGGATAATCTAATCATATAAATAAATTAGATTAAAAAGAGGTTTTGAATTAAAATACAACATTTTCACTATTTATTAAAAATGATCTTTATCAGAAAAATACCAAAAATTCACACAAAGTAACTTTTGATGTCCCAATCATAAAGAATAATTCTATTTTGACAATCATGGCTTATAAAATTGTCAAAAAAATAGATTTAAAAATGGTTTTCCATTAAAAGGAAGTAAAACAATATTTTAAAAATATTAATGTATTCCATGCTTAAGATTGGATTTATTTTCATTTTAATCCTCTAAAACACTATCTAATTCATTAATAGTCGTAGATAAAAATATCTATTATTCATTACTTACTTGGGATGTTACATTTATAGTGTGTTGGATCATAATCATTAAGGATAAAAATTTATGAAATAGTTTAGGTTAAATTTTGGATGTGGTTTTATAGATTGATATAAATTTACCTTATGATACTACCTGTTCTAAGAAATGAATTAGAAATAGCTCAAAGGAACACATAAAGGATAATATTTTTATTATGAAATAGAAATGTATATTTAGTTATCCTCTTATAAAGGTAAATAATTCCTCAAGTCTAGCAAAAATGGCCACGAACCAAAAACGATGTCCTATTATCATCATTTGTATAATATCAATTAAATTTATTCACACTTCTAGTTTATGGATTTGTGTTCAATAACATTCACATGGAAATTTCCTCTATCACTCTTCATTAGAACTTCATATTTCTATTCTTTATTCTTTGTCCATGTTTTCACTAATGTTCTCCTATATGAAAGCTTTGTTTTGTGGATACCATTTCATTTCCTTTTCTATCTTATTAAGAAGATATATTGTTAACCCTATTTACGATGTGTGTTTTTCGAAAATATAATTTTCAAATATAAATACCTAAATTACCAAGATCAAGTTTAAATTTATAGGACACAATTAATTTAATGTGGGGAGAATATAACACCCCACAATTCTAAAATAATGACATTATATTTGATAGTGTGTATAACAAGAAACAAAAATCATGTTAGGGAATATAATATCCCAATACATTATACAATATTTCAAATATTAAATAGATTCTATATATTCTACGCATTTCAAAGAACATAATATTGATTTTATCATGCGTTTCATGCAATGAGATTTCATGGTGGCTTGTGTTGCACACAAGACAGAATCTTGCCGACTATTATTAATATTATTATTTAAAATAAAAAATATGAAATTATAATTAAATTTTGGTTTTTAAATGTATTAAATATATTGTAAAAATATATATTTTAATTAATTTGATTCTAGTTAATTATAAATGAATATAGATACCAATGAATATAAATGGAATGATTTTATAAAAGAACTGTTATTATGCTTCGAAATGATTTTTCTCTTGATAAATTTAATTAATTACTATTAGTGATTGATATTAATGAAATATATATATATATATAATATTGGAATAAAATATTTTTTATGTCAATCTAAGATATTTGATAGGCATAAGATAAGAATAAACCTAGTTTTATACTTAAAATTTTTATTTTTTAAAATAAAAAATTTTAATTCCTTTTAATGGAACACCTACATTAAATATAAGTTTTGAAACTTTTATAAATATTATTTTTCCAAATAAACATAAATTATTATTCATAAATTTAAAAATGAGCATAGGGTGGATTTTTTGTATTTTTTAAGAAGTTACATTTATTTGATGAATAATTAGAAATATTACATTTTAGTTGAAAATCACCTTTTCATATAAATTATTAATAATGTTAAATTATATTTAAATTTTTTCTTAAAGTCAAAATATAAATATTATATATCTATTAATGTAATTTATTTTAATGAAATAATTTTTAAATTTAATTTATATATAAATATTTACTAAACATTTTCAAATTTTCACATTAAAAACATGCTTTCATATCACCAATGTAGGATTAAATTCAAAATTAATTTCACCCCTTCTATAAATTGAACTTAGAAAAATGGAAATACAGGGTTGTAAGTACTATAATATTTATAATATAATATTATCAACTTATTTTTTGATCTAAAATACATATAATTGTTTTAGAATTAATTAGAGTTATTAATGTAAAATTAATATCAACAAGTGACCAAACCATTAACTTAAGGGCTTGAATAACCTAGAAACTTGGTAAAAATATATTGGATGAAAATAATTATACCATAACCTTTATTTGTTATAATTTTAAGAGTTATTGGCAAACATGTTCAGGAATATGACCCATATAATTAGTTAAGTAAGAATAAAAGGCAAAAAAGTAACCATCCTTATATTTAACATTTATAAAGCTTCAGAGTATGGAAGAAACTACATACTTTACTTATATATATTATTTTTAAAGATAAATTATTTTTTTATCATAATAATTTAATTTTTATTTTTAGATATTATATAATTACATTAAACTCTTAATAAATGGAATAACATGGATTATTTAGTTAATAATTAAAGATGATAAATGATAATAAAAACATTAAAAGTATATTGAATTTATCGAATTACTATGTTACATTATTTTTTGTAGATAAATATAACATGTAAAAAATATGTTAACTTAATATTTTATAATTTAAATAATTTTTTTTATGTTGTTAAATTGAAATTAAATAAATAATGTCTAAATTTACATTAATGTTATTTTACAAAAAATGATATTTAATTAAATGATTTAAAATTGATAAAAACAAGTATTATTAAAAGAAAATTTTAAGATTTAATAAATATAATTTCTGTTTTATTAATGGAACAATTTATCTCTTATAACACAACTATTTACAGAGAGATATTAAAAACTTTGTTAGCATAGTCCCGGTTAAAGCTGTGTTTTTTGCGTGTTATATGTGCTGGTTTTAGAATTAATATCCAACACACATGGGATTTATAATTTATAAATTATAAAAAATATTTATAATTAAATGTTTATATATTTTTTAATAAATAACACTTTAATATTGTATTTATAGTTAAATTACATTGTTAAGAAAATAAGTTACTTCAAAAAAAACCAAAATGATAAAATCGGGGAAACAAAGATGTTAAGGAAACAAATTATAAAAATTCACAAATTTTAGTGCGTTGGAGGTTTTAATAGACTATAAATCCCATATAATCCACTATTTTCCATTTTTTAGTAACATTAGGTGAGGGAGACCTCCCAATAGTGTATACCTTTTAGTATTTACAAGAATTCAACTCTCCCTCAATTATAAAAAACCGTTCAATGTTCCCCATACTCAAACCTTTAAATCAACTTTAGATCACCCAAAATTGACCCAAATAGTCTCCCAAAATCCATACCATCTACATAGAAGTATCAAATTGTGAATAAATCAATCCTAGAAAAACCTTTAGTGCAAACCAATAGAGTTACCCATAAAACATCTAACATTCTTCAATGTGTATTTATATTTTATTTGTTTGTACACCCATTCATTTTTTATTATTAGATGATTATATACTAAAATAATTATCCTAAATATAATTATTTTTTAAATTTAATGGTTTCACCTACACCTACACACACTTCCATCAAATGGCTAACGAACATACCATTCGTGTACAGTGAACTATCGCCTCGCGAAATAATGTCGTTCGTTGTTTATTTACCATCATTCATGGTTGCGATTTATGAAGGAAAATTTATTTATATATGATATATATGATATTTATTATTTATTTATTGTTATTTATTTTTTATATATTGCATAACTTTATGTATTACAGTTGGTGAAAAAAATGATTTCGTTGTGGACGTGTGGACTACCGTCTCTTCAAAGAGTTGTAATACATTCTCACATTACATGGAATAAATTAAAATTGGTTTTAATTAAACATATATGAAATAAATTAAATCTATATTATTCTATTTTAAATATTTACCATTTTGGAAATATAATATATATTTTTCCTCATTACCCTTTTCACTAACTAAAAAAATTGATAACATCATTCATGGACGTGTGGACTACCACTTTTTGAATGCGATGTGATTCCCTTTAAATCAAAAGTATTATATATATAAGTATATATTATAAAATAACATTTAATTTCTGATATAATGACCATTATGTAATTATATAATGTTACTTACCTTCTTTACAAAATGATCATTAAAAATTGGGAACGTTAGTCATGAGTAGATAAGATATATTCTCTTCATACTTGTAAAGTTGGTTCATTATTCCAAACCATAATTCATGATTGGTTTGAAATTTAAAATTGATATATAAATATGATAATTATTTCATTATTATTATTCCATATATTTTTATATTATGGTTTCCCTTTACCATTGTTGACCCATCAAAGACATTTTTAACACTTTAACCGAATTTGGTCAAAACACCCGATGATAATATTTTTGAAAAAGGTTTTGAAGAAAGTAAATAATTATCCTACATTTATTCTTCTATATAGCAAAGATACACCTTGAAAATTTTATCTCATGTTAATGAATTTCATTTAAATTTCATTTCATTGAATCATATATTAATGTTATGAACCTAGTTCCTTTTATATGGAGTATATTCTTCTCATTTACATTCCATACCATGAATATTATTATTCCCATGATATTAAAAGTTTCATTTAAAGATATTACTTCATGGGGATTATTATTCAAATATTTCAATGTGGTATGAGACACATTGGAATGTTTCAAAATGATTTTACTCATTAATATTCTAATGTCCTTTAAATGGTTTTATCATTCATCAGTGTTAAAAACCCTTGTTGTTACTTATCCCCTAGTGGGGAATAGTTGGTAACATTATATTATTTATTCAATACAGATACTTGATGATAAGGAACATTTTTTATTAATTAAATAATTTTTTTGATATATTAGGAATGATTTTAAATAGAACAAAATGGGTGAGGCCTGGTTATAGATAGTCCCTTGAAGCATTAGTAGTCTCATTGGATGAAATTGGTCTATGAAAATCTATTCACATTTATTTCCAAGAATAATAGACAGTTGTGACATGCGTTGTGGATCAGTTAATGTAATCCCTTTTATCCATTAATAGTCTCATGAGATAAATTATTTGGCCAAATTAGTTGGGTTTTTACCAAATACGCTAAACTTTCTTTGTGAAAGGTCTTGATGTTAAATGTACCATGTACAATGGAAACATGGTGTCTAATAATTAATAATTTCCTTTATTGATAATTTAGTTATTATTATTATTATCCATGAGATTTTTTTGTTAAATTTTCTATAGATGAATATATTAATTTGTTTATTGATTAAATATAATGTGTTCAAGTTATTCACCAGTCCATATTGATTATTCCTTATACAGGTATTTGTGTGGAATTTGTTCTCAGTTATTTACCATGCCATGTCTATTATTCTAATTGATTCATTATTTCTTCTATTGTACTAACCCTTTCTGAGAGTTTGAGCTCACCCTTATTTTTTTCCTTTCCCCAGGAATATAAAATGTGTAATAAGAATAATATGCTTAATTATGATAGATAGAATAAATTTATTATACAATAAGAGAAAAACAAATTATGTAATTATTGTATTAATTTTTAATAAAAGACTCATGTTGGTATCTGGTTTAGCAAGACTACTGAACTATTTGGTCCTTTGGGATTTGATTCCTTGTATCATGGAAATGTAATCTTATTTGACCCCAGCTCCTTATTTACTGGGGTTTGGACACTATATTAAATATGATTTATTTTTTTAATGGGAATATTTAACTAACAAATAATTTTACCCATACATTATATGGTATTATATGTATTGGTGAGAAATAATTCAAAAATTATATTTCATTCATTAAAATATATATTAATTCTTGTTGAAATAATATCATTCGTATTTTAATAAATATCTCTCACAAACTATTTTTATACTATATATGGAATTATTTATTCTTGAAATATTACTTTACATTTAAATCCATCTGAATGGATTATAAAAGAGTCTGGATAACAAGTGTATTTCCCTTTTGTTCATGAAAAATAAAATAAAAAAATGAAAGTATGGGAGTCAACATGTTAATATTACTCTATCTAATATGTAAAAAAAATCAATAAATTTTTTGAAATAACCACATCACTATTAATTTAATCAACCTCCCAAGTTGTTAATAAAATTTCATTCATTCATAATAGAGAATTTAAAGTCTATAGAAATTATACATAATGTATTCCTTATAATTAAAATAATTTTATGAAATTTGGGATTGAATTACCATTGTTCTCTAAAGATGTCAATATTCTCTCGCGAGTTTTGATTTTCTTGAAGGTATATATTGAAAATCATACATATCCACTAAAGCAGTTTTTCACTTTCTCATATTATATTTGTATAATGATTCCCCGCAAGAAGATACCTTACCCTCGTCATTATAAATATCATCCCAACATACCTTAATCATGTTGATCCTTATTTATTGATTAATTACCTCTAAGATAAAAGAAAAATGGAATATACTACCTTTTCTTAATTTATTTCAATGATTTTGATCTCAGGTACACCTATAAAACTTTAAATTCTAAGGCTCACATGGGTTTTTAATTAGCTATATCCTGAGATGGGGATGGATTAGGTTATGGTACTTTCTCTAACTTTAATAATTTTTACTTAAACTCTTACTTTAATATGTGATATTGACCTCATTATTTGTAGCTTTACCCTTTAGTTCCTCATTTAATGTTAATGATTTAATTGTTACCTTTATTTTATTTACCCATTGACCGTTTTTTTCAATGACCACATAACCCACAAAAATAAATTATTTCATGAGTAATATAAACAATAAATAATATAAATCACATGCATTTTTACATGGTTCATGTGTCCTAATCCAAGTATCATTAAACCAGCAATGTGATGATACAATAAAATTCACTAAATATGATATTTGGTTGTGGGTTTAGGAATTTGTTTTCAATAATATTGTAATATTTAGGGACATATCACTACATACCAAAGACCACTTCTCTCATTCCTAGCATTTTTCTTACTAATCATGAAAATGAGACTACTTTGGTGTCATATCAATAGCAAATGATATTATTTTTCTTGTTGTATAGAGAATGATGGGTAGTTTTTAACATCATTTTTCTGCATTACAGAATGTATACAAATAAAATTATGAAAATTAGCATCTTATTTCTAGGATTTATCATGTAAAATCATTCTAAATATTTTAATGTATCATCATGGATTTCCAAGATCCATAGTTTTTTCAGTTTTCTAGAATTCATCTTCCAATAATATCAGATATATATATATGGGTCTCTCTTTTATATACAACCACAATAATGTTCCGTTATTCATTTTCTAACACATATATGTCAATGGTGCTCTATTATTCTACTCTAAACATATATATTAATAATCCTCTATTTATCTCTCCTTTATAAATCATAGAAGACTACTTTATTTAGGGAGATAAATATCTCAAAAAAATCAACCTTCAAAAAATAATTTTTCTTAATTATAGAGAGATATTCCATGTTTCCATTCTAGAAGACCAAATATCCTCCATGAATAGTATAGGAAAAAACTCTAATGTTATCTAAAAAATAAATTTCCAACTCATGAATTTAATTTCCTTAATTTCATTTTGAATATATTAAACGTAAATAAAGAAACTTTATAACTCATCCTCAATATTGAATAATCCATGTAATCATTACATAATGTGTGGTCAATAATAAATCACATAAATATAAAAATACTTTTGTTTTTAATTGCTAAAATATCATCGAATAATCCTCCTTTAATCATTACATAATTCCAACTATTGTGAAGGGAAATTTAATAATCATATTTTCTGAGTATTAAAACATAATTTAAATAACCAGTGGTTTCTAATTCTCCATCTAAAATAGAAAATGGTTTAATGATTACATTCCATCGCTAACATAATTAAATTACTTATAAACATGGAAAATGTTATATCTTATTATCAACAAAACCTGACATGTGGGGGTTTCCCCTTTACCACTTTATCCTTCTCATTAAAATTTCATATGAATCTCTAGAAAAAATACACATGATCATTGAAATGTTACATATTGCTGGGGATACATTCATTTTCATGAATTTATATATTTTATTATAATATTACATACTTCTCAAAATATAATATGTGACTCTAAAGACTTCTGTAAAATGATTAAATATATTACACAACTCTAAAAAAAATGTAAAATATTTGCATATATTATATTACTTCAAAAACATATACATGATCTTTAAGTATATTATATATCATGGAGAGATTCATGAATATTTTTCTTCCTTTGAATATTTTCCAAAATAAAATTAAAAAACCACAAAACATGTTATTTATATAAAAAAACTCTAGAATTATATGATTTTTAGTGATATTTGAAGAATATTTAATGTCTAACATCTTTGTTTCATTCCGTTTCAAAATATTCTTATTCCTAAAATATATTATGTATTCAGGGTCTTTCCCAAACTCATAGAAGTCTTCTGAAAATGAATTCTATAAAATTCTTCTATATTACTCAAAAATGAATCATAATCTTCCCCAATGCAATTTTAACCAAGAACAATCATTGTTCATCCTTTCTCAGTTACTACATAATCTTTAAGTATATCCATCCATCATCGAAGACCATCTAAATAACTGAAAGAATAATTCAACATTATATACTACCATTTTTCTATTAAATCCATGGATAGAACGTACTTCATTAGTTGAAAATAAATCTAACACCTAGAGTCACCATTGGTTGACAAAAAATCCAATATAGTTACATCACATTGATTTTCAGTTAACACCAACATCATTGATAAAAAATCCAATATCATCCAATATAAAACCTCAATTTTATAATAATAACCACACATTACATTTTTTAACACCAATCACGATTCTGAAAATTAATTCACAACATCATGATGCTTTTGAATCCCCTAATTTTTACATCCCCTTTGAGGGTCGGGTTGATTCATGGATTCTTGATTCTTCCTATCCCCTCATTGACATCAAATCTAACATAATATCTACTATATAGGTAATGGATATATAATATTTTAATACTATTTATTATTGGACACAATGTTATTACCATTAAACTTAATTATCATGATCCCCCTTTATTACTTATGTTAAATACCACACAATCTTCTTTCATTGATACCTCTAATACGATTCTTGTAGATATCAATTGATACATTTTCAACTTCTATCACTTGATACCAATTGTCATTATTTTGAAGTAATTAAATTAATCTATTATCCTTGTATCATATGTGAGATAAAATTATCCCCTCCAGAAATAAACATCATGAAAATTTTAACTTACAAAACATTCTCCACTTTTCAAACAATTGGTTGTCAACATTTGAGGTTTTGATTTCAAACTCCCAAAAAATCTTTAACTATTTCTATATTGTTTAAATAGTTTCGTTAAATGATCATACTACTTATTATTGGGCAATTAAAAAATATCTAATTATTATGAGTTGGAACAAAATTTTGGAAACATGAGATTTGGTTAATGACTCAACATTTTTTCATTTCACTCACCTACTTCAATACAATTCAGATAATCATAACATTATCATTCTATGAAGGAACACCCTATATTAACTCTATAGCAATTTCAAAGGAAAAAAAATTAATTTTTATGAATTATTAAATTTTTATGTCATATCGGATTTCCCCTTTCCAAGTCATCCTTCGACACCAATTTTGATATCAATTATGGTTGTTTATACCAATTATTAAAAGATACTTATTCTGTTATTATCTATGTATTTTAACTTTAATTGTAGAAACTAAACCTTTGGTTATAAATTTTCAAACTCCCCTAGATATATCAACTTAATTATTGAATATATAATTAATGTCAAATAGTAATTTTGTCCTCCACTATAATCGTTGTATATTTTGACAACATTAAGCTGATATCACATGTCATTATAAAATTATTAAATCATGAAAAAAATGATTCTCCATCATGGTTTTCCTCTCTGTATTAACAGTTTAATTACATTAGAAAATATGGGATCTTGAACCCAAGACTTCATTTGGTACATATTACTAATTAACATACCGGTACTTTTATCACATTTTAATGTGTACAATCAATAATTATATTTTTTGATTATGTGATAATATAACTTCTATATTTTGAGGAAATATCCACGTGTATTTTATCTCCCCCAAAAAATAAAATAATAAAATCAATTGTTATGTTCAATTAAATACATGTGGGTGGGTAAACATCCACTTTCCTCAGGATGAGGATGATGGTATGTCACTATAGAGAATATTTATCCTTTATCCCTAAATTTGGTGTCTACCTTAATATATGAATTTTGATTTTATAGAATCCATCTTCCCTTTAACTTATTTGGTCTTGTTATTTTATTCATAGCCCAAATCACAATTTTCTCTTCCTTGGGAACTCCATCCTTCCTTGGCTTAATTCTAGATTAGTGTCAGCTTTTCATTTCCAAATATTCTTCTTATATTTTATATCACAAAACATTAATTAGGATTTTTAACACATACTTTCTTTCAGATACTTCCTTCATGTGGGATTTATCAACATGTGAAATTTTATCTTCTTTCTATATTTCCTATTTATCCTTCCATGAAATATTTTTTCAAATATTATAATTGGAACTCTTTATAACACCAATTTCTGCAAGATGATTTTCTTTAATCATCCCATGAGATTTATTTCTCAATGTAATGAATTTAGTATTCAATACAATCCAATTACCAACTTTTATTCCACATAAAATTCAGAGAGACTCTCCCTATGATACATGATTAGAATATTAACAATTATTTGAATAGATCAAATTAAATTTTTGTTGTTTCTGGTATCCTATATTCAAAAAATATTCTTTAACATCATAGAAGATAATATATTCTAATGTTTCATAAAAATGTTTTTCATATGACAATGCATACAAAGTAAATAAACATGTATCTATAACTTCTTCTATGACTCATAGGTTACTCATTACATATTTTTGGGACCTTCTATAATGTGTTTCTAACATAAACAAATATTTTTTATATCATGAACTCTCATACTTCACTTTATCTCATGCCTCTAAGGGATTCCATCATATCTTTAGATGGGTTTTCCCATGGAACATGGCCTTTGGAAAATAGAAATATTTTCATGAACTCATATAACATACTTTTTCTTTATATCAATGTCATCATCTATCCTATAAATCAATAAAAATTGAAATTAATATTTTAAACATCCTTTAACCATGGTATTTCAATATTTCCACTTTCTACTTGATAGAGAATAACTCCTCTTCCAATTTTTGGATATTTTTTGAAGTAGAGTATTCCTTTATTCTATGAGTTTCTTTCTATTAGACATATAATCCTCTCCGTAATGAAGATTTTATTAATATTTTCATTTTTTTTCTTTCATATAGAAGTTCATCTAAGAAATGTAATATTTAATGAGTTCCTTGTCTATTTGCAGCCTATGTTTCTACTCGACCAAATTTATCAGCTGTGAAACAACTTCATTGTTTGTAGACAATAATTTTGATCATATGTTTTTAATCCTTTTCCCTTATAATTGTAATTTGGATTCTCAACATTTATGGAAATATACTATAACACTTAATATTGGGAATTATTGTTTTTTCTTAGATTAGTATCCACCTCAATAAATATCATGTCCGGGTATATTAATTTTAAACTAAAATTTTCAATAATCTAATATGGGTATCAATATATTTATTATCCTTTTTCAACATTATGTTTTCTTCTTGTTTCCACTAATATATATCCTCTGATTAATTGAAATCACCCAAATTTGATTTCCTTTATACTTACTCATCATTGGTAGAAATGTATTTACATGGTATATCAAGGTCCTAAAATAACCTTACAATATCATTGTATGAATTAATAAATTCATAATTGGAGACATACATACCATTCTTTTGAGATTTTTTAAACTCTTTTATTCGAAATCCATTTTCCCCAAAAAATAGTTCTATAAAATAAATTTCTTTTAGAGTTCTTCTACATCATTAAATTATTTACCTTTCTATATTACCACCAGTATGTAAAGAAGTAATAAAAACAAACTACAAGAAAAACCCAAATAAAGTCAAATAAAAAAACAATTAAATGAAACTATACTTGGATACCAATTGGTGGGACCATAAGTGTTTTTAGTGAGAGATAACCTGGTAGGGGTTGAACTAGGGAATGAATCATTATAAAACATTTACACATTTTCTTTTACTACTCTAAAATGATCTTGGACCCATTATTAGTTAGGTCACCCTTTACTTCTTCCTTTAATGATGATGATCAAATTGTTACACTTATTTTGATTTTTCTTTGATCATTTTTTCAATGATTACATTACCCATACACACTAATTATATCATGAAGAATATATACTTGAATGTATACGAAACACATACATATTTTTTATTTGTTCACTTGGACTACAGTAATTTATGTAACATTCAATTGAAAAGTTTCTTGATGCCCTAGAATACACTAAAAAAGCTATTTAATGATGGATTTATGCTCTGTTTGGCCATCGTTCTTTATAAGACATGGGGAAAACACACTTATTCCAAATGACCAAATTCATCACTCCTCTCCTTCTAGTCACTACAATTGAAAGGGAAAGTACATTAGAATATATGACAATACCAAATAACTTTACTACTGTTTTTACACTATGAAATGATTGGTTCCTTTGAATTCCACACATCTTTTTCATAGATTGGTTCTGAACAATATTACAAACAACAACATCTTTATTCTATGGTTCTCCATTGAAACAATCTTTTCATTATCTTTGGCGGGATCATAAATGAGTTCCAATATCCCTTCATTATTACTCCTTCATGAATTCCTCTCTCATGGATATTAGATATTTCAATTTGTGTCTCTTTTCTCTACAATTATAGTTATATTGTTTTATTATTTTATATATAAGTATGTATATATTTCTCTCCTCTTCTACTACAAATACATTAATCATTTTAATACCATTTATTTATAATCTCTACAATATATAATAATAATTTTTTTTAGAAATAGATATTTTCAAAAATAAAACCTTTCAAAAATTCCAATCTCTACTATAGGAGAGATTCTCTAGGTTCCCATATATAAGATCTATGATCCTCTAAAAATATCTTATGAAAATAAGTCCAACATTCTCCATCAAATACAAGTCAAACCCTTCTATAATTCATTTTTTAAAGATAATAAATATGAATAAGGAAACTTATTGACTTTCAATCACTGAAATGTGATCACCATCATCACATAATTATTCATGGTCAATAATAGATCTATTAAATCCTTGAAAATTTTGAATTTTAATCACTATAATATCATGGAATAATCCTCATTTAATATTTTAATAAATTAATTCCCTGTGAGTAGCCAAAATATTAATCATATTTTCGGACTAACCAAAGATATTCTATAATATTGATGGTATGTAGTTATCCATCTCAAATGTTGAACAGTATAACCCTTAAATTTTTCCTCTATGCTATAAAAATGGATCGTAAAAATACAAAACCTTACATTTTTATTCTAAAAACCATACCAGATGTATATTATTTTCACCTTAATGGTCTCTATCACTCTCTTTAATTTCATATAGTTCTCTAGAAAAAATTATATTCATGAGTTTCAAAATGTTACACATCATGGTGGGTTATTTTTCTTTATTTCTTCCAACATATTCTTAAAAAAATTGTACCATCTCAAATATATTATGCAAATATGAAAACATAAAAAGACCCTTTACATATTTTAAAAAATCTAAATAAATACAAAAAATATTTAAATATATTTTTAAATTTCAAAACAGTACAAAGAAGCATTAAATTTATTAATCACCACTTAGAGATCCTAGCATTTTCAATTTCTCAAACATGTTTCCAAGAAAAAACAACTAAAACTCTAAAAAATATACCACATATTACATGAAAATTACACATTTAATCTGTTTTTCAAAAACTATAAGTAATATCTTATGAATCGCCTCTTAGCTTCAAGCCTCTTCCAAATCTATTTCTTCTCATAAAATACTATGTTTTCAGGGTGCTTTGAAAAATAATATAAGTCTAATCAAAACAATACTTTTCTATAATTCATAGATATTAATCCAACTGCATCCAAATATGGATAAATTATATTTTATTCAATAATAATATTCTATCAATTCTCATTAAATATTTTTCCTTCATGTTTAATCATCCTTCTTAAAACCCATACCCGAAAACATTAAGCATACATCAAGATATTTCCACTACCATCATTAACTTAAATCTATAGTTAGAAAATAATGTATTGGTCGATAATAAATCCAACATAAAATTTTTCCATTTTTTGATAAAAAAATAAACATGCCTTCATGACATAGGTTTCCATTTAACTCCAACATCATTGATAACAAATCCAATACCATCAAGTACCAGACTTCAATTGGGTACTAATAAAAATCCTTTCATTTTTATCATATAAAAATAAAATCATTTATTTCTACAACATTAACAACTGATATAGACCGTTTTTTTGGTTTCTAAAATCCTTTTAAGTATCTTTAAAAATGATATATAAAATAAATATGATTCTTCCTTCTTGAAATAATAATTATATTTCAATAATAATGACTATCTACATAGAGAATCATTGATGGAATATACAAAATTATGTTTCTTATTTAAGTTTGAAAATTTACCCACATTGTATTATCACTATAATTATAAAAATTCTATATCTAATTCCTAGTTCATATACCCTCGATATTTTTATAAATGGGGTAAATGTGTATTTACCTCATTTAAATTATTCATGAATTTTTAAAAATCATAAAAATATGAATCTAATACCTAGGAAAATCCTTAGAGGATATTATCAATCTATTTGAGTCATTATCATACATAATAAATATTAATATAAAAGTGGAGAGGAAATGACCATTTTTCATTATGAATATTATTGTGGGAACTTTATATGAACTTAATTTTGTGCTTCTAATAATACATAAAATTCATTTTTAATAACATTAACAATTGGTTAGTCGGGAAGGTATTCCACAAACATAGTGAAGTTTTTTTATCACATATGAAAAATTATTATGTCATTATAGGTATCTAATAGGTTGATTTAATTAAGTTTCTTCTCTCTCTTGGACTCATCTAAAAGTAAATTTTGATTTTGATGGTTCCATTGTTATCCAAAATGAATCTTTCATTAGGATAATATCTTGATTTTCAATTATTGAATAAGGAATTTTATTTAATTTTATCCTCCAAAAATGATGGTACCTTTTGAAATTTTATCATATCCCATGGAAAGAGAACCATATTTCACTAAAAATGAGAAATCATTATAATTTCTCTCACTACATAGCTATATAAGTGGGACACCATGTTAACAATATAATATATGACTATTGGATAATATGTGAAAAAATACTTTCCTAACCCATCATATAGATAAACTCAACTCTATTACTTTGATATACTAATCTTATTATGGTCTCCCTACAACATGTAACCTAAAATAAACACTAATATTAAGAACTTATTCCTCTTAGGGTCACCCAAAACATTCTTTCCTTTCCCAAGATAATAAAGGATCGCCAATATTTATCATGACCTATCATGTTAGATGATAGAGGTCTTGACCTGCGTCTTCTATATAATAGATCTAACATGTAGTGTTTTAAAGAGGTTTTAGTCTCAGTATATTATATTTTTTATTCTATTTTATGTATTCATGATTATATTTATTTATTTTGGAATGATATCTATTCGACTAGAAAAATATGTTCAAACTATAATAATTATTACATAGTTACTCAATTCATAACTTGTGTTTCAAACCTATATTAAAATCCAATTTTATTCATATGTATAAAAATATATCCTTTTTTTACGATACATGAAACCCATTAACATAATTCTATATAATCATAGGAGATAAATAATATCTATAATAGTAATCTTGGAGAAATAAATATTTATCCCCCACTTTTCTATACAATACATAATCCTCTAATCCGTTTTGAATGTTGACCCGAAGTCGACCTATAAAAGGAAAATATATTTAATATATATTTCAAATCTATCAGAAATATAATAACTATTATATTTAAAATGTAATAAAAAATTTAATTCAAGATCAAACACAAGTACAAGCCAAAGTCATGTTATAATAAAACTAAATCAATTATCATACCTAGAATTTAACTACTTATATGCATGCATGCTAATTTATATAAGTAGTTGAATCTTAAAAATATAGAATAATTATATTCATAATATAAAAATTATATTCTTGAATAAAGAAGGTAATAAAATAAATAAATAAATAAATCTTTACTTTTAAATATGAGATGAATATTTATGGAAAATTATTAAATAAAACCATTATTAACATATTTATACATTACCCACATATTATAGACATTGTATAATTAAAAAACATAAACTTGTTATATTTATTACCAATATAAAATTAATTGTATTATCCTTGAATATGGAATTCTATTTAAAACTATGATTTTAAATTTTATATAATCATTTTTATTCCAACTATATTATGTAAATAATTTACATAATTTAAAAATAACATATTTAATATTATTCAATCATTGATCTAATAAATTATAAAACCCCCTTTTTAATTTTATATATAATATTTAAAATAATTTCTTCTAATTTGAAAATTTAAAATTCAATATTATAAGAAATTCATAATTTCAAATATTAACTCTTATAATTTTCAATTATTTTTTCTCGTATAAACTTATTTATGTTTATATTATAATTTACATTTAAAATTAACATATGTAGATTATAATTAAATTCATATATCTTAACAAGTAGTTTCCGTATTATAAAATAATATTATAGATATTTACATAATAAATGATTCATAAACATTTAATTTATTAATTGTAACCATTTTAGAATAAACTCCTTAATAATAATTAAATTAATATAAAAACACCAGAAAATACCTCTCCTATAATTTTTATGCATTTTATAAATTATATAATACATTTTAAAATAGACTTTTAGAGAAATAGAAATAAGTTATTATATCCTATTTAACTCTAAAAAAAGCCACAAGCCATGACTTTCATAAACACCAATGTTATATCAAATCTCATTTTATCAACCATAATTTAAAATTGAGAATTTTATTCTTGTAAAAATAAAATCATTGTCAAGTTAGCTATGTAATATTAACTCACGGTGTTCAACAATCACATATAACAACATATCCTTTGTATGAGTAAAACCAACACACAATGACCTATATAACAATAATTCAAAACTATCTATTGTTTATATAATATAAAATTAGTGGCTAACATACAAATAAATATCCTTAAATACTAGTGAATGGGTTTTATAATATATCATATATCAAGGAAACAATATGATACTCCTTTTTCATCTTCGTGAATTATTCATACCAACACCATCATATTTTACAATTCCAAATATCATACCATGTGACATGTTGAAACCCAAAGAAATAAATCGATTTCACTTCCTATGATATCCTATATTATAACATACATTCTCAACATAGATTTTGATACCACGTGTCATAATCTAGGATATAATATGAAAATTTTATTATTCTTTAATACATAATGTAAGACATCAAAAATTATATATAATTTCATTGGTTTAGAAAATGTATTATTAAATAATAAATCATGGTAATGTTTTGATACAAATGATGGGTTTTTATTTATTGAACAATTATTTTTCAAATAAATGGAAGTAATTAGAAATATCAAATTCCTAATATCTCCATGCATGAAACTCAAATCCATGTAAGAAAAAAAAATGAAAACCTTGTATCTTACACGATATATGACTGCAACTATTTCTTTTGATCATATGGTTGATAAATATCCCATGGATGTTTCCATAAAAATCCATCCTATGTGGTGTATCCATGGTTTTAATTTAAATATCCCAATGGTTGGGTGGGATTCTCCTTCCTTCCATGACATGCTAGACATCTGAACGGTAATGGGAAGAGTAAAAGACAGATTTTGGTATAAGAATATCAATAGTTTCACTGACACACTCATACACACACCATATCAACAGATGAGTCCCATTCAATATCCATTATAAAATATCTAAGTGTTGAGACATTAACACATATGACTCAAAATTCAAGAGTAATGAATTTTTTCTTCATGTGGTTATTATCAAAATGAATCCTTTGATTATCCCATCCATTTAATCTTATGATATATTTAATAACATCCAATGTGAAAGAGATGTATAAATTTTAGTTTTTAATGTCTAATTTACTTATTAATCATTGGGTGTTATATGAATTATAAATTATGATTCCTATTTCTATACGATATAACCAAGTCAAACAATATGAATAATGGGAAGTGGCATGATATCTTATATTGTATTTTATGATATAGTAGGAAAAATTCATACAATATACCATAGTCTTGTTTATTTCACAATACACTTTATTACAATATTATACAATTATATAAATATTTGCTTTTATTATAATAAGAAGTATGGTGAAAATTATAAAGAAACGTTCTATGGTGTCTGAAGTGATATAGAACATTGTAATCCCCCTGAAAATTGATGTTAAAATATGGAAGGAGGGATCTAGGACAATAAAATGTTACTCAAGTCGAATTGATATCACCATTGGAGTATAACTGGTCTACTGACATATTATCCTCACACCAAGATTAAATAATCTCTACACATAACCAATCTGTAGCTTGCATTCTATAATAAGGTATATGATGTTCTATTGAATGGAATTAAAGAAACATAAAAATTTATCAAACAATTATTATTCATGTTCTAAACAAAAAATGTATATATTTTATAATCTATAGAGGTGAATCCACTTGATAATATCTCATTCTATAGAAATAAATGGGTTTCCCACACTAAATGTGATCTAATAGATAGTAAAATTATACCATCGTTATTATGAATGAATCCAACAAAATGTATGGTTCCATTTTTAAATTAAACATCTATATTAATAATGCATTCTATAGTTAGAGTGTTCTAGTGAACCCAATAACCAATTTTTTTTTAATATCTTAATCATGGGGATGAAAAAAACAAGTATTAGAGATTCTATGAAGAATGGAATTAGATGTACCCCATATATAGTTCTCCCATTTGATTGACCATGGGATAATCATTCATTTAGAAATTAACATTAATAATATGATTTCCCAAGTACCTTACTTCTTTATACACTTCCCATAAAACCCAACATCAAAGATAAAATCCATATTATGACCTGATCCCTCAAATTAATAATCATCAACATCTTCGAAACTGGTGGTCAAGGAGAGGGAAAGGCAACCAAGGATTTTGGATACACCCAAATAGTTCCCATGGAAGTGTCAAATAAATAATTCTCATTCCCTTTCGATGAATAGATGATCATTTATTTCCATATTATATTTTGAGCAGGAAATGTATATGGTGACTAAATAAATTATTTTTAGATTTATGTAATTGAAAGCACTACTATATATTTCCATAACACTCCACACTAGAAAAGGATATTTTGAAGGAATGAATTTATTCTAAGAGAAATGAACTTATAAATTATGATTACGTTGAACATGGATGAGTTTTTTTCATTTTTCATTATATAATGAACATAGGTTCGTGGAGGTAAAATCTCAATGATAAATATAATATACCATACTAATATTAAGGATAATAACCTTATAATTATCAAGAATGAAAACATTAAGAAATAATATGTATTCTATATCTTCATGAAAGTTCATTCTGGTTTATGGGAAACCTATAAAGAGGATATAGAGGACTAAGAAGTTGCCATCCCAAAAAGTGGCATCGCTATGCCCAATGATCTAACTCAAATGATGATGAAGTGTAATGAGGGTTCCCTATGGAATTTTCCAAATGCATGATGCAGATTAGTTCACTTGAATAATACCATCAATAGTTTTTCAGTATTTTCATTTTATGTAACTCCAACACAACAAATAAAATTGTTCATGATAAGGGTTGATTATTCTTCTCAACTTAATGATGTATGACTAAATCAACTCAATGTATACATGATCTAACAAACTATAAAAAAGTGATAAAATTTTATATCAAATATGTGAATTTATATTTTTAGATAGATATAACAACTCCAAACATTCTATTATGAATTTTTAAACATATATTCAAGATATTTATCATAGTAAACTCTAAAAATAGATGAAAAAAATTAATGTTCAATGAATTTTATCCACTATTTTTTATATCTTCCATTTTATATGAAATTAAAAAATGATCAAATATAGATGGAATCTCAAAACCATTCCTCATGGATATTTTTTAATGGGATGTATAATTATCAATAACCTCACATTAATGAATGTATTGGGTGGGATTTGTTTTAAAATAATTTCAACACTTTGATACTTATTTTGAATAAATTAAAATTTCACACTTTCTATAGCCACCTTCAACTTTATGAAAATAGTATTTGATATATATATATACACTGATCTTGAATTGTTTAGTGAATGTTTTGGATATAATTTTAACAATTTTATTTTCATTGGAATTGACTAGTGGATACTCAGCGAAAACATGAAAATATTCAACTTGTATCTCCATCAAAATCATTTTTGTATCTCCATGTGATACAAAAATATATATGAAACTTCATTGGAATTAAAATTAATATATTATATCCTATTGTAATTCTATACAATACAACTTATGTGAATGAATAACAGACATCTTTATTTGGATCTTCTATCATCAACCTAACCACCCCAGTCATCGTTGGTAAAACCTTATAATTATAGTTCACCGTTATTCTCATATAATAGTCCATAACTAGATGTATTTTTGATAAAAATAGAAATTTTATATTTGAAATTAGATGAAAAACGATTTTATTATATTGATATATAGTGTATTTTGAAACAGAAAACATAATACCAATCCTTGAACTAATCAAATAAAAAATTATACAACACATTGTTCTAAATTATACCGCAATGACAACCTAGCCTTCATCATATTACATAATATTTTACCCCAACTAGTTATGGTATAAAATCCTCCTTATTCATACAGGATAATGTTTTTTATAACTCCTTGGAATATTCTTCTTGAGAAATAAAACCACGACTAGAAGTTTGTGTGATATACAAATCTTAGAATAATTTCATCTCACCAAATAAGGACATATAGAATTTCTTCATAAATTTAGTATCAATATCATCACAAAAACATTATTCATTCATTAAAAATTTTATATCAACATATAAAATGATAATTAGTTATGTTTTTGTGTTCTTTTTTGTATAAAATATATTTTCAACTTGTTATTTTTTGGATTCTATGCTTCTCAAATACTCATCCTACATGAAATAAAAATCTCTTAGGCCTTGATTAAACCCAAAAGATGAGAATTTAATTTATTTACCTTACTACCATATTTTTCATGAATAGAAATTTTTGGTTTCACCATGTATACTTTTTTTCATAGTTCACCATTCAGAAACACTAATTTTACATTAATTTAAATCATTTTATAGTTTCTTGGTGTAATAATTGAAAGAAAATTTTATAATGGTCTCATGTATAGATACATTGGAAAATGTTTCATCATTACCCATTAATTCAATTTATGATAACCCCTTATAATCAAAATATATCTTTATTCATTTTAACCATTAACTTTTTATTAATCTTTTTCTAAAAACCCCCTTTAATTATATAAATGTTTTTAACTTTAGAATTGGGTATAAGAGCCTATATTTTATTATATTCTATTTTGTACAACTATTCACTTATAGCTTCAATTCATTATTTGTTTTCAAAAGACCCATTATCATTTTGGGGAAAAACCATTGAATAAGTAGAATCTATATAATTTATACGTATATATACATTTTCATCAAACTATGGATGTAGTTAATTAACGTTAACATAATTATCATCATCATCATCCTCAACATCATCATCATCCATAAAAAATCTTGTGATATAATATTTGTTCTAAAATAATTTCACATCATCATAGAAAATTATGATTTTATATTGGTTTTTAATGAATTTATATAAATTTCAATGTAGAGTATAATAATAAAATATTCTGTCTTTTACTTTCTCATCAAAATTTACTCTACATCTTCGATTCTTTTAAATCAATCATGGACTACAAAACACTATAATGTTCTATATAAAATTATTCATATTAAAAAATATTTAATATGATGTGAATTTTAGTTTTTCCATAATAGACACATTTTTTGAATAACTATCACTATAGTGATATATTTAAAATGGAAATAACATGAGGTTTTGTGATCCATTAGCATGGTTCTGGAAATGTCAAATAGGATTTTGTTTTTCCATTCAGTTACCATGTTTTATAATGGTGTGTATAGTGAAAACAATTCATGTATAAGTCACTTTTTTTAGATATTCCGAAATTTTGTTATTGTTATACACCCTTCAACTATAACATCTCAATATCTTGAAGGAAAATCTAAAACATTTCTTATCAATTGGCATTTTGAAACATATAAATAAACTCAATGTTTGATATTTATGAGACATAAAGAGAATACATGTCATTATAGAAAGTTCAACAATGAATCTGATGAGAGGGATATCTATACTTATTGATTTCTTTCTCATGGTAAAACACATATCATTTTTAATCAAAACCAATGGTATTGTAGTTTGAATCATAACTACCTTATGAAACTTATTCTCCATTTTCAATTTTTGAACTATTATTGAAATAGTGATTGTATCTTTCTTAAATATTAGAAAATTTCATACTTCCAAATATTTTATTAACTAATTTATAATATTTTATCAAAGCTGACATAGTCTTCTATTCAATATATTTTTCCTAGATTTCAAACTCATATTACAAGTAGCTTTGGATTACCCATTGTAAAACAAGTTACCATTGGTTCATGAACCTCTTGATATTATAACCCTATATTCCAACATCATTATAATTAATCCATTATTATATTAAATCACCACATTAAAATCATTTCAATGTTTTATATACACAATAGATTATATTTTAACCCATCAATAAATTAGTCATATTTTGGGAGTAACTATTTATCAACAATTATTTTCATTCCAACAACTTCTATAATCAATGAGTTTATATTTATACTGTTAAAATATACCACATGGATAATTTAAACATTATTAAGGTAATTTAAATAACCTATCTACTGTGAATAAAAACCATTATCCCTAATCCATGGTTATCATATTTTATTTTCTTTTAAAGATACATCGACAAAAGTTTCATATTATTTGAGTCAATTATTTTTCTCAACAATTCTAGATAACATATTTGGATTTATTTATGATTGTGTTATTTTAATATGTTAATTTTTTTGACATTATTTTTCACCCCTTCCATAAATTATCATCACATTATCCATGATTATTTTCAACTAATCCTACTTCCAAAGATATTGTAATTGATATTTTATTATAAGATGTTGTTGTCTCAACCTTGGATCATAGTATCTATTTTTTCTTGTTCTAGAAAATTTGTACTAGAAATTACAAACCATAATTTTAAAACATTCCACAACACAATAAATAACCTTAATGTCTCATTTGATAAAATATCCATTATCTCTTGGGTTTCTATTCAGACATCTATTGTAATGATTTTTCAAAACAATTTGTGGGTGTTTTATTAGGTCATATGAGACTCGAATAGGCATTTCTTTAGTATTTTAATACCTTCATATGTGTGTTTTTTAATTTATTTAAACTACTCATATGATCCAGTATTCAAATTTTAACATGATTCAAATTTAATCCTCATCTTCTGTTAATGTGTTTCACTAGTAGAATTCCCCTAATTATGTCTATACTCTAATTAACTGTTTGTTATTATTTCATTAAAAATATATTCAATTTATTTTTAGCCTGTATTTTCTTCTTAAATATTCAGTATCATTCAATAGTACCTTAGAAAGTATTACTTTTCTATGGTCTATGTTTCTCCAAATGTGACTCATCTTTGATAATTAATTTTTAACCTATCAAACTCTTTGTCTATAATAATGATAGTGGAAGTCATATCAAGAATGAAATTTATTTTATTATCTTTTTCATGTTTTAACTTATCAATTTCCTTTCCCATAGTTTATATTTCAAACAATATTTATTTTCCTTCAACATGTTTTTTTGTGCTCTCAACATTATAATATCCTTTATGTGCATCATGATCTTAGTTATAAAGTTATGTTAATTGGATTATTATTCTTATTTAGTAGTAAATTCACCAAACTTTTTATGTTTTTACTACTGAGTATAAAAAATATTGAATTTTTTGATATATGAAATTTTTTTGTGATTTATATTTACATGTTTACTCATCACCACGACAGTCTTCTGAATCTTAAATATATTTCTCTAGGTAATTAATGTTAATTTTGAAAAAATAATATATTAACATCTCATTACCTTTTTATTGTTATTTATTACTATTAAAAGAATCTCTTTCATAAAAGATATCTTAACTTATTTATCATTTTTATTTACTTTTCTGATTCCCAAGGGAAACATGGTAGAGATGTGTCAAATTTTACAATGATTATATCATTTATATGGTGGTTTACAATGATATTCAACATTCCTCATTTTGATGTTTCTTGACATAATTTAGTGGATCACATAAAAACCATTCATATTCCCATATTCATTGTAACTAATCTACTAATATACAATCTATAATTACATAAAATATTTAAATGAAAAGTATTTATTCTTGTAACAAACCATCACCAACTACCACTGAAACAGTACCCAATCCAACACACCAAAAGGCCCGTGGAATTTTTGTGATCCACAAGGATCGAAACAAGTGTTTTTTATGAAAATAAAACAAATAAAATATATTTAACACTAAAATACATATAAATAAAGTAATAGAAACTATCAATAATCTTTTTTGGTGTCTTCATTGTAACGCCCCGACCCTAGTTACCCAGAGTCGGTGCATTAATTACCTAACATTGGCATGATCACAAGAAGATCAAATCTCGAATGACCGATTGGTTTAGTAGCCTTGGAAACACTAGATATATTCATAAGTTTTACATTACATCATAAAATGAAAAACTACTACAACAACATAATGTTTCCATAGTCCACACTATAATCCCCTCATAATATCCCTGCAGGTCATTCATAACTTACATCTTCACTTCCTGGGAAAAATAAAACATAGAAAAGGGGTGAGCTCAAATGCCCAGTAAGGATAACAATATAGCGGAAACTTTCATAAATAAGAATAAACATTTAAGGCAATGTATAACTAAAACAAAAGCCTTTTAAACATGAACTTTCAACATGGTATGGCATAAATAAAATGAAAAAAATGCCATTTACTTGTTCACATGGATATTCTACTAATTGAATAATCACATGCAATATCAATAACCACTTTCATAATTATGGAATGCATAATGCCAGACTATCATAACCACATAGCCAAGGCCTCGTGCCAAGACTACAAATAAGATTTTGTCAAGGCCTTGTGCCAAGACACTAGTTTGCCTCATGAGACCTACCGATGCATCGAGGAGCTATAGCGGGCTCCACCCGTCACTTATTAAGTCCAATGCATTCCCATATGAAAAGGTTTAAACATAACATAAACATTCGTATTAAAACTAGCATACGAAATGTCAATAATTTCACCATAAACTATGAATGGTATAAAAATAGCACATCCATAGTCAAACATATCACAAAACCTTCAATACAATATAGAAGTTTTGTATCATAATAAATCAACTTCAAATAATCTTAAAATCCATCAAAGGATGTTGACGTAGATGAAATCAAAATTCTTTTTAAAGAAATATCTCCTTTTATTTTGAAATCATTTAAGATCCATATAAAATAAAACATTTTCTTTGAAAATATTCTTATAAGCTTGTAAGGAAAGCTTTGAAGATTTTATAACGGCGTAAAATAACCGCACCCGCCGTATAAGTTAAAAAAAACATTCTTACCTCAATTCTGTCGAAAAGGTTAAAAAGGACCTTGTTTTGAAAACGACGGAAAGATTCCTTTATAAACCACTTATAAAAGTCAAAAAGGGTATAAATGACTTTAACTCATATTCTAGTAAATAGTAAAAATGTTTTGAAATACATTTTTAAGAAACATGGATGTGGATGATAAAGAGATCCTAGTAGATTATTACATATAAACAACCTCGGATAATGAAGAGATTGTGAAATAACCCTTACCTTGTACTTTTCCTTGGTTGGGGTAGGTTAACCTCCTGTATAATGGTGAAATAATTGTTATTAAATTATACAAGAATCATATACATTAATATGATATCATATATGATCTTTTAACATTGCTTTATTAATAATATCTTAGTATTATCGTCGTTTCGGGTGATAATCGATTCGTTCTTCTTAAATGTTTGGTTACGTAAGACATGTTTGTAATGGATAGATTATATCTTATTCATAATCAGAATGATATTAACATTATTTTTAACCCCAAAATGAGAATAAGACTTGAATGGATATGATGGAGAATGAATCTTATCGTGTTCGTGGAGACGGTAGTCCGTACGTACGCACGAACGCTACTTCCATTTAATTTTTATTTTAAAAGAATCAAATCCAAATGATACATAGGTATATTACTATTCCAGTATAATATAATATTTTATATATGTTACTTAAGTTCATTAACACCATCCTTTATACGTTCCATGTGTGGTATGAACGAGTCATATCATTTTAAGGGGGCGGTAGTCCGCACTTCCTCAAATGAAATTATCGTATGTATATACAACATGAAACGAATAATGGAATGAAATAAAATGGAATTACAGAAGCTTATATATAAAATATATATCATTAATATCATATTTAATTACAGTGCCATCATAATGGCCACCATGAGAGGCGGTAAGATGTATTTGAACAATCATCGTTTCGTGAGGCGTTAGTTTGCCATCCACAGAAACATTATGTTCATCATCCATTAGATGGAGTTGTGTGTATGTGTAGTTTTAATCCTTCTTATAAAAACATCCTAGTATATTGAGGATACTGGTGTTGTTATAAAAGAAAGGAAATAAAAAGAGTTTGGGGGTTGAAGAAGCAAAATAAATGAAAATGATTTAAGAGAAATCGTTACCTTTAATTTAGGTAACTCACTTTGGTTGGAACCAAAGGTCTTCTTGAAATGCTTTCTGCCTAAGGGGAATCTTCACGTAGGAGGATAGGGATGTGGGGAGCTTAGTTGGGAAGAGTTTGGACGAGCCAAGTGGCTTGAGAGGTGTGAGGAAATGAGAAGGAGGAGTGCCCTTTTATAAGAGGGGTGAGGGGCACCTTTGGAAAAGCTAGAAATATTAATTTATAATAAATTCATATTCGGTTTCCAATGGCTCCAAAGTTGACTATTCAAAGTTTGAGGTGGGTATAGGTCGAAAACAACTCATCCAATAGAATTTAGACAGGTTTGGGTACTTATATTAACCTTATCTTTAAGTATTAACTCTAAGTTAATTAGTTTCACTTTTACAATGTCTCTTTGTATTTTTATATAATATGGTTAATAAACTTACTATATACATCCAAGAGACCCCCAAGTGGTCCATTAATGATTAACCTATCATAATATAAGTCTCTTGGCCGAACCTTAGATTTTTAGGAATTTAATATCAATTAATAATATAATATTTATTTTAAGAACTCTTTTATGTCAATTTTGACACTATTCAATAGTTGATTTTTTTGAAACTCATAACAGATTGATTACTTCTAAAAGAGTCGATTAAATCAATCCTAATATATCATATTATCCTAGAAAATTAGTTTAATTCATTAAAAGTTTCATATTATATTTATTTGGGTATTTATAATATCAATTCTTTTAATTTTTCACTTTTATAGTAATTACTGCATCATCATTGTGTCATAAATAAAATAAATTATTTAATGTCTACAAATTATAAATAAAATATCATTATTTAGGAAATCTTTTTAGCTTTCTAATGAATATTTATAATCTAAAATCCAACATATATAACCCTATGTAAAAATTGTTGTTCTAAAAGATATATGCTTGTGTCATTTTTGTATTCATTTTAACTAAATTAAAATAAAGTGTCATTATCACTTACAAGTGGATCCATGGGGTCCCAAAATTGACACAAAGATGCCCATGGTCGACCATCTATCAACCAATAGGGTTAAGACACGTTTTTAGGGTAATTTAGTATTATTATAATATTATTTTTTTAACCCTTATTTACCGGATTTACCCTTAACCATGGTAAATAAAATATTTACCGCAGTAATTATTCAAAATGTCTAAAAATAAAAGTTACCTATTTACACAATTTGAACATCCTGATTCCAAATATGGAATCCATTTTCCTAAATTCAAAACACAGAAGTGGCAGAAATTAATTTAAAATTAATTCCCGCTGTCAAAACAAAAAGCGTGTTTTTAAGAGATAATAACTATCAAAAGATTGACACTTGTTTATGTTCGGTTTAATTGTAAAATTATGTCCAATGACCGACATTATATTAAATGGTAAAAATATATTCTAAATATACTTTAAAACTACTAAAATTCATAATTTATCACTATTAATTATTTTGATTAAAAAAGTTGTTTTTAATTAAAATTTAGTAATTTTCACTATTCATCAAAATATGAAAGTTATCCGAAAAGTACCAAAATTTCACCTTAGGCTAAATTCGATATTCCGAGTCCAAAAATGAAGTCCATTTTGAAATATAAAATATATATGATTTCAAAAAGTAGGTATTACTATTCACAACGGCTAGTTTAATTAGTTGTGGTGTGTGTTAGAACTCGAGGTTGCGTACAACACACGCTATCGCATTATTCGAAGGGAAACGTACCATAGAAGCTTGGGGTGTTACATTCTCCCCTCCTTCAAATAATTGCGTCCTCGCAATTTCTAGGGTATTACTGCATAAAAAGACTCGGGTGGTTCTTCATCATAAGATCCTCGGGTTCCCACGTTGCCTCTTCCATCTTATGATTCCTCCACAAATCTTTTACCAGACGCGTCGTCCGGTTTCTCAGCACTTGTTCTCTCGTATCAAGAATCTTGATGGGCTCTTCGCAATAAGACAGATCGGGTTCCACTTCTAAATCTTCATAGGTGAGTACATGCGTTGGGTCAGGCATGTATTTCCTCAACAGAGATACGTGGAACACATCGTGAACTTTGGAGAGACTTGGCGGCATTGCCAATCGGTAAGCTACAGCCCCAATTCGTTCTAGAATTTCGAAAGGTCCGATGTACCTGGGACTCAATTTACCTTTCTTACCAAAACGTATGACTCCCTTCCACGGAGATACCTTCAGGAAAACATGATCACCGACTTGAAATTCCAAATCCTTCCTTCGATTATCGGCATAGCTCTTCTGCCTACTTTGAGCTGCTTTAATGTGATTTTGGATTACCTTCACCTTTTCCACCGTTTCCTCCACCAGTTCTGGGCCTACAAGTTTTCTTTCACCAACGTCATCCCAACAGGTTGGTGTACGACATCTCTTTCCATATAACGCTTCATATGGTGCCATCTGAATACTCGAATGGAAGCTATTGTTATAGGAAAATTCTACTAGTGGTAAATATTGATCCCACATACCCTGAAAGTCAAGTGAGCAAGATCTCAACATGTCTTCTAAGGTTTGAATAGTCCGTTCTGATTGTCCGTCTGTCTGAGGGTGGTAAGCAGTGCTCAAATGAAGTTCAGTATCCAGGGATTTCTGAAGACTTTTCCAAAATCTTGAAGTAAAACGGGGATCACGATCAGAAACAATCGATAGGGGTACTCCATGAAGTCTCACAACTTCATTAATGTATAGTCTTGCTAGACGTTCCAGGGGTAGATCTTCTCTTATAGCAAGAAAATGTGCTGACTTGGTAAGACGATCAACAATAACACATATTGCATCGTTCCTTCTAGGAGTCTTTGGTAGCCCCATGACAAAGTCCATTGTAATATTGTCCCATTTCCACTCCGGTATGGGAAGAGGTTGCATGACTCCTCCAGGTTGTTGCCTTCCAGCTTTCACTTGTTGACAAACCATACATCTTGACACAAAATCAGCAATCTCCCTCTTCATGTTGTCCCACCAAAAATGTTCCTTCAAATCTCTATACATTTTGGTTCTCCCAGGGTGTATAGAGAAATTGGAACTATGAGCAGCATCCAGCAATTCCCTTTTTAGATCAGGTATATTGGGAACACAAAGTCTCTTCCCGAATTTCAAAATTCCACCTTCATACGCAAAGTCTCTCAATCTCCCATCATTCACAGCTTTAATCTTCTTTTGTAATTCTTCATCATCAGTCTGAGAACTCTTAATCCTTTCTAGTAAAGATGGTTTGGCAACCATTTGAAAAAGCATTGATGTTTCACCTTCCCTGGTTATTCCCATGTCCATCTTCACTAGCTCCATGAAAATTGGATCCCTTTCAATTCTCATATTGTTCAAAACTCCATGGTCTTTTCTACTCAAAGCATCTGCCACCTTGTTTGCCTTCCCTGGGTGGTAGTGTATCGTATAATCATAATCCTTGAGTAATTCAAGCCATCTCCTTTGCCTCATGTTGAGTTCTTTTTGTGAGAAAATATACTTCAAACTCTTGTGATCAGTATAAATCTCACATTTTTCACTATAGAGGTAGTGCCTCCATATTTTCAAAGCAAAGATCACTGCTGCTAACTCGAGATCATGAGTAGGATAGTTTTGTTCATGAATTTTCAACTGTCGTGATGCATAGGCAATAACTCTATCATTCTGCATAAGGACACAGCCAAGTCCTTTCTTCGATGCATCACTATAAATAACGAACCCATCATTCCCCGATGGTAGAGTCAATATAGGAGCATTGACTAATCTTCTCTTCAGTTATTCGAAACATTCTTCACACACTTTTGTCCAAACAAATTTAACCCCTTTACGTGTGAGCTTCGTTAATGGGTTATCCAATCGGGCAAAATTCTGGACGAAACGTCGATAATAACCTGCCAAACCAATAAAACTACGTACCTCAGTTATACTCATAGGTGCTGGCCATTCTTGGATTGCCTTGGTCTTAGAAGGATCAACAGAGATTCCATCTTTAGAGATAATATGGCCAAGAAAAGAATTCTCCTGAAGCCAGAATTCACACTTGCTAAACTTTCCATATAATTCATGCCTCCTCAGAGTCTTCAAGATAATGCGCAAGTGATTTTCATGATCTTTGTAGGTTTTGGAGTATACCAAGATATCATCAATAAATACCACCACAAATTCATTGATATACTCCTTGAAAACTCTATTCATCAGATCCATGAATACAGAGGGTGCATTAGTCAATCCAAACGGCATTACAGTAAACTCGTAATGCCCGTAACTGGTTCGAAATGCTGTTTTCGGAATGTCTTCCTTCTTTACACACAACTGATGGTATCCAGATCGAAGGTCAATCTTTGAAAAGTATTGAGCTCCATGCAGTTGGTCAAATAAATCATCAATACGAGGTAGGGGATACTTGTTCTTTATCGTTATAGCATTGATCTCCCTGTAATCGATACATAACCTCATAGATCAATCTTTCTTTTTAACAAAAAGAACAGGGGCTCCCCATGGAGAAACACTAGGGCGAATAAATCCCTTATTACTCAATTCCTCTAATTGTTTCTTTAGTTCGATTAGCTCTACAGTGGCCATTCTATAAGGGGTCTTCGATATAGGCCTTGATCCAGGAATCAAATCAATAGAAAACTCAACTTCTCGTTCTGGAGGATGTCCAGGTAAATCTTCCGGAAATACATCTACAAATTCTTTCACAATAGGTACATCCTCTATTTGAACATTCCTTTCCTCACCGACAGTTATTTCATTCTCTTCCTCCCCGATAATTGAATTAATTTGAGCTACAGGGGGTGGATCTAAATAAGAATTAGGTGGTGACGATTCTGCTCTAAAAATAAGGTGCTCCTTATCATTATCATCAAGAATCGTAACCTCTTTCTTCTTACAATAAATCTTCACATCATAGTCCGAAAGCCAGTCCATACCGAGGATTATATCAAACTCAATCATAGGTATGACGATGAAATCAGCAGATAAAGAAAATTTATGTGCTCTAATGGGGACTGATTCACAAAACTTTGTTGCAACGATACTTCCCTTAGGAGTTTTAACTGACAACTCCCTTATTAAATCAAATTGGAAATATCTAATTTTCTTAGCAAACTGGGAAGATATGAAACAATGCGATGATCCAGAATCAAATAATGCATTTGCTAAACTTGAGGAAACCATTAAATTACCTGCCACCACGTCTTTCGGAGCTTCTACCTCAGCAGTAGTGATAGCATAATCCTGGCCTTGATCCCTTGGCCTTTTCTGAGGTAAGTTCTCCTGACGCTTAGGACATGCATTTGCATAATGCCCCATCTCCCTGCAATTGTAGCACTGAACGTTGGTAGCTTCCTTCTTCCCCTTGCAATCATGAGCTTGGTGGCCTTTTTCACCACACTTGTAACAGACTCCCATTCCCTTCAGGAAAGCACCGGGGTGTTTCTTCCCGCACTTACCACAAGATGGATATTCAACCTTTCCCTTCTTCCCCTTATTTCCATTCCCAGATTGATCAGCAGGTCTCTTCTTCTCTTGCTTTGCTTTAAAGTCATAAGACTTAGAGAATTCCTTTTCGGTCTTGATAGCACATGAGACAATGTCTTCGTACGATGAAAAGGATTGTGAGACTAATGCTCGACGGAGAAATGGTTTTAACCCATCAAAGAAACGATCAATCTTACTTCTTGGGTTGTGAATATAATCACCAGCGTACCTCGCTAACCTTGTAAAGTTAGCCTCATACTTTGTGACATTCTCATCCTCCTTTTGTCTCAGACTCAGAAATTGTCTTTCCATATCTGCTCGATGGTCGCGAGGAAAGTATTTTTCTAAAAACAGATCTTTGAACTCCCTCCATTCCATGTTTGATACTTCATCATCTTCCTTCATGTTTTGAATCAATGACCACCATTGATCAGCATCTCCAGTGAGGCGGTAAACTGCCATGGTAACTTTTTCCCTTTCACTACTCCCCAAAGCCTGAAATATTTTCTCTAGGGAAAATATCCATTGCTCAGCTACTAAGGGATTTGTACTCCCATTGAACGTTGGTGGTTGTTGTCTCATGAATCGATCTAACATTGATCCTCCACGCTGCGGATCAGGGTGCTCCATACGGGTAAGGTTATTATTCATAACCTGAGTAAGTTGTCCCAGTACGGTGATTAGCTGATCAGCACCAGTTGCATCACCAGCCCCACTATAATTATCATGAGCAGGAGGGCAATCCCTACATGGAGTGCGTGCATTGATACGGTTTCCATTTCTTCCACTAGGCGCCATTTCTAAACAATGGCATAAACTAGATCAGTTAATGAATCAAAATACATAATCCCATACTTATAAAACACTTAACATAAATTGAACTATTTATGGATATAATCCATAATCATAAAAATGTTTTCTTTGAGGAAGTATATACTCATAAACCCTTCATAATGATTTGTAAAGAAAATGAGAGTTATCCTAAGCATATCCCCCGAGAGTGTCATAACCAAGAGTGCAGCAAGGCCCGTTGTCGTGCACCAGTTCCCGTTCGAGTCTAGCTCAAAGCGATGTTTTCGGGTTTTACCCCTAGGTACATCTGTGCCAGAGCCGCCTCTACCAGCTCGTATCCAGACAGGGATGTATTGCTCAGAAAACTCACAAAATCTCTACAATAACAAAATTCTAGGATGTTCTTCTATACTAATCCTCAAAGTTCATCTTAAGTCTACGTGCTCTAATCAGAGTTTATCTAAATCTAGCTTCCAAGGTTTGTACTAAACTTCCTCTGATACCAACTGTAATGCCCCGACCCTAGTTACCCAGATTCGGTGCATTAATTACCTAACATTGGCACGATCACAAGAAGATCAAATCTCGAAAGACCGATTGGTTTAGTAGCCTTGGAAACACTAGATATATTCATAAGTTTTACATTACATCATAAAATGAGAAACTACTACAACAACATAATGTTTCCATAGTCCACACTATAATCCCCTCATAATATCCCTGCAGGTCATTCATAACTTACATCTTCACTTCCTGGGAAAAATAAAACATAGAAAAGGGGTGAGCTCAAATGCCCAGTAAGGATAACAATATAGCGGAAACTTTCATAAATAAGAATAAACATTTAAGGAAATGTATAACTAAAACAAAAGCCTTTTAAACATGAACTTTCAACATGGTATGGCATAAATAAAATGAAAAAAATGCCATTTACTTGTTCACATGGACATTCTACTAATCGAATAATCACATGCAATATCAATAACCACTTTCATAATTATGGAATGCATAATGCCAGAATATCATAAACACATAGCCAAGGCCTCGTGCCAAGACTACAAATAAGATTTGGTCAAGGCCTTGTGCCAAGACACTAGTTTGCCTCATGAGACCTACCGATGCATCGAGGAGCTATAGCGGGCTCCACCCGTCACTTATTAAGTCCAATGCATTCCCATATGAAAAGGTTTAAACATAACATAAACATTCGTATTAAAACTAGCATACGAAATGTCAATAATTTCACCATAAACTATGAATGGTATAAAAATAGCACATCCATAGTCAAACATATCACAAAACCTTCAATACAATATAGAAGTTTTGTATCATAATAAATCAACTTCAAATAATCTTAAAATCCATCAAAGGATGTTGACGTAGATGAAATCAAAATTCTTTTTAAAGAAATATCTCCTTTTATTTTGAAATCATTTAAGATCCATATAAAATAAAACATTTTCTTTGAAAATATTCTTATAAGCTTGTAAGGAAAGCTTTGAAGATTTTATAACGGCGTAAAATAACCGCACCCGCCGTATAAGTTAAAAAAAACATTCTTACCTCAATTCTGTCGAAAAGGTTAAAAAGGACCTTGTTTTGAAAACGACGGAAAGATTCCTTTATAAACCACTTATAAAAGTCAAAAAGGGTATAAATGACTTTAACTCATATTCTAGTAAATATTAAAAATGTTTTGAAATACATTTTTAAGAAACATGGATGTGGATGATAAAGAGATCCCAGTAGATTATTACATATAAACAACCTCGGATAATGAAGAGATTGTGAAATAACCCTTACCTTGTACTTTTCCTTGGTTGGGGTAGGTTAACCTCCTGTATAATGGTGAAATAATTGTTATTAAATTATACAAGAATCATATACATTAATATGATATCATATATGATCTTTTAACATTGCTTTATTAATAATATCTTAGTATTATCGTCGTTTCGGGGGATAATCGATTCGTTCTTCTTAAATGTTTGGTTACGTAAGACATGTTTGTAATGGATAGATTATATCATATTCATAATCAGAATTATATTAACATTATTTTTAACCCCAAAATGGGAATAAGTCTTGAATGGATATGATGGAGAATGAATCTTATCGCGTTCGTGGAGACGGTAGTCCGTACGTACGCACGAACGCTACTTCCATTTAATTTTTATTTTAAAAGAATCAAATCCAAATGATACATAGGTATATTAATATTCCAGTATAATATAATATTTTATATATGTTACTTAAGTTCATTAACACCATCCTTTATACGTTCCATGTGTGGTATGAACGAGTCATATCATTTTAAGGGGGCGGTAGTCCGCACTTCCTCAAATGAAATTATCGTATGTATATACAACATGAAACGAATAATGGAATGAAATAAAATGGAATTACAGAAGCTTATATATAAAATATATATCATTAATATCATATTTAATTACAGTGTCATCATAATGGCCACCATGAGAGGCGGTAAGATGTATTTGAACAATCATCGTTTCGTGAGGCGTTAGTTTGCCATCCACAGAAACATTATGTTCATCATCCATTAGATGGAGTTGTGTGTATGTGTAGTTTGAATCCATCTTATAACAACATCCTAGTATATTGAGGATACTGGTGTTGTTACAAAAGAAAGGAAATAAAAAGAGTTTGGGGGTTGAAGAAGCAAAATAAATGAAAATAATTTAAGAGAAATCGTTACCTTTAATTTAGGTAACTCACTTTGGTTGGAACCAAAGGACTTCTTGAAATGCTTTCTGCCTAAGGGGAAGCTTCAAGGAGGAGGATAGGGATGTGGGGAGCTTAGTTGGGCAGAGTTTGGACGAGCCAAGTGGCTTGAGAGGTGTGAGGAAATGAGAAGGAGGAGTGCCCTTTTATAAGAGGGGTGAGGGGCACCTTTGGAAAAGCTAGAAATATTAATTTATAATAAATTCATATTCGGTTTCCAATGGCTCCAAAGTTGGCTACTCAAAGGTTGAGGTGGGTATAGGTCGAAAACAACTCATCCAATAGAATTTAGACAGGTTTGGGTACTTATATTAACCTTATCTTTAAGTATTAACTCTAAGTTAATTAGTTTCACTTTTACAATGTCTCTTTGTATTTTTATATAATATGGTTAATAAACTTACTATATACATCCAAGAGACCCCCAAGTGGTCCATTAATGATTAACCTATCATAATATAAGTCTCTTGGCCGAACCTTAGATTTTTAGGAATTTAATATCAATTAATAATATAATATTTATTTTAAGAACTCTTTTATGTCAATTTTGACACTATTCAATAGTTGATTTTTGTGAAACTCATAACAGATTGATTACTTCAAAAAAAGTCAATTAAATCAATCCTAATATATCATATTAGCCTAGAAAAGTAGTTTAATTCATTAAAAGTTTCATATTATATTTATTTGGGTATTTATAATATCAATTATTTTAATTTTTCACTATTATAGTAATTACTGCATCATCATTGTGTCATAAATAAAATAAATTATTTAATGTCTAAAAATTATAAATAAAATATCATTATGTAGGAAATCGTTTTAGCTTTCTAATGAATATTTATAATCTAAAATCCAACATATATAACCCTATGTAAAAATTGTTGTTCTAAAAGATATATGCTTGTGTCATTTTTGTATTCATTTTAACTAAATTAAAATAAAGTGTCATTATCACTTACAAGTGGATCCATGGGGTCCAAAAATTGACACAAAGATGCCCATGGTCGACCATCTATCAACCAATAGGGTTAATACACGTTTTTAGGGTAATTTAGTATTATTATAATATTATTTTTTTAACCCTTATTTACCGGATTTACCCTTAACCATGGTAAATAAAATATTTACCGCAGTAATTATTCAAAATGTCTAAAAATAAAAGTTACCTATTTACACAATTTGAACATCCTGATTCCAAATATGGAATCCATTTTCCTAAATTCAAAACACAGAAGTGGCAGAAATTAATTTAAAATTAATTCCCGCTGTCAAAACAAAAAGCGTGTTTTTAAGAGATAATAACTATCAAAAGATTGACACTTGTTTATGTTCGGTTTAATTGTAAAATTATGTCCAATGACCAACATTATATTAAATGGTAAAAATATATTCTAAATATACTTTAAAACTACTAAAATTCATAATTTATCACTATTAATTATTTTTATTAAAAAGTTGTTTTTAATTAAAATTTAGTAATTTTCACTATTCATCAAAATATGAAAGTTATCCGAAAAGTACCAAAATTTCACCTTAGGCTAAATTTGATATTCCGAGTCCAAAAATGTAGTCCATTTTGAAATATAAAATATATATGATTTCAAAAAGTAGGTATTACTATTCACAACGGCTAGTTTAATTAGTTGTGGTGTGTGTTAGAACTCGAGGTTGCGTACAACACACGCTATCGCATTATTCGAAGGGAAACGTACCATAGAAGCTTGGGGTGTTACATTCATACCCTAGAATTACATTCATATAAAATAAGTAGTTTTAAATGAATAAGATATTTTAACATATCATAAACCAAATAAGCATCCAAATGATACATAACCAATATAATTTATTACTCATATTTGAGAACATAAAAAATAATAAACAACTGAATTTTTTTATTTTTATATATTACATGTCAATACAAACAAGTATGAAAATAAAGAAGAAATTAGGATACAAAATACAACTTGATTAATATGAATATACATAATCATCCTGAAAATAAAAAGTGACGGGGAAGATATTGACATCAGATCGATGTGACCAATGGTCACCAACTATAAGCAAATAAATCCACCCAATGGAAAAAATGATGATAAACTAGGATAGATCATAACCTGATCACTAATATAAATCCTGATATGTATATAAAACACAAAAACATTGTGTCTAAACACTGTGATAAAAAAATCCCTGTAGGATTTCACCAAATTGAATATATGATTCCTTTCCCAAAACATTTCACTAATTCTTTTTTGAACCATATTTATAAAATTTGTTTTTAAAAAGATAATATTATGAAAAATTTATATCGTATATATATATATATATTCAAAATCTAATAGTAATAACTTTTTAGAGAATAAAATAAATATTGTGCTGGAAACCATATTTTAAAACTAAATTAAACAAGATAAAAATTACTTTGAAAAAAATCATTTGAAAATATACATTAATCCACCAAAGGTTAGAATCCACCTTTAAAAATATAAAAACATTCCAAATTCATATATTTTGTACTTGTAATCTTTTCAAAATAAAAAATAATTGTTTCATTATTTAAAATATTTTCACAAATACTATTTTATTAAAATAGTAAAAAACTTAACTGAAAAATAAAATAGATAAGAAATAAATCAATAGGCTTCATCATTTTAGAAAAATATTATTTAAATAAATATAAAAAATTTAAATAGATCCACAAAAGAAATATAAACACAAGGGGACCTTAACAAATTATGCATTGTGAGACCCCTAGGTTAAATTATCATCAAGAAAAAAAATTGTGAAATCCAATTGCTCTTATCATGAGATGGTCTCATACATACTCAACTGTAACTACCATCCAAACTAAGGGGTGTTCTAAAGGATAAATTTCTCTATTATATCTCACATTATTAGGAGGGTAAACTGACTAATTAACTCTCAAAGTATAATTTGAGGAATCCTTTCATAGTTTGATCTTAATGTGTTGTTGGGGTACTAATTCTAATTAGTTCCCATAGTCTAATTATAGTACTCTATCTGATTAGTTCTTATAATCTAATCGATCACTTCCTTGGAAATTATATAACTTACAATTGGTTTGACTATAATATATTTTAAAATTTTAGTATATTATACATATAATCTCTCACATAGTTAACATGGGTTCCCATGATAAAAACAAATACAATTTGAGAATTAAATGGAGAATATAATCATAATATAATTAAATATTAAAAAAATAATAAAACTCACATAAACTCAAACAAAATTACAAAAAATATCTCCTTCACATTTACATAAAATAAATATATAAAAATAATTATCAATTCACATCACATAAAAAGGGTAAAAGTCTATATAAGACATAAAACAAGAGATCATAAGTGAGGTTTATAATCATCAACAACTCACACATAAAATACCAATTTTCCATTTAAAACCAACATTTAAAACCATGTTTCACAATATTTATTATAAAAATATCATGAAAAATAACTTTAAAAACATCAATATCCTCCATTCAGAGTCATATAAAAATCAAAAACCTCTTTAATAAAAAAACCAACCCTTAAAACATGGGCTACATTATTTAGAATCAGAAAATGTTGAAAATAATTCATTTAGAACAAAAACAATTTTTAAATATATAAACCTTAATTTTCATTAAAAATTTATCATAGAAACACCTTTCTAAAAATGTATATATTTAAATTCATTGAAAAAATTACTATTACATGTAGAAAAAACCATATAAAATTTTTTATGAATCCCTAAATGTTAGTATATATACGTAATAATTTATATGAAATGTAATTAGGACCTCAATAACTATATAAACTTTTTAGAAAACGAAATTTAACAAAAAAAACATACCATAATAAAGAGGAATCCTTTAATGATATAGCCCAAACCATGGAAGGACACGTCCTCTACAATCCTTAGATAAACAAAGTACAAAACTAAAACTAACTGAAACTCTAAATACATCACATATAGTAATTATGATTCATTGAAAGAATAAAAATTAAGAGGAGGGAGTTATGAGGGAATCTAAAGAAAAAATCAAGAGACATATCCTTCAAATATGCTTGCAGACCAAATGAGGGAGGCTCAAATATAAGGAAGGTGGGAGGAAGTTCCTTTGATATCTATATAAGTTGGTTTCATGAATAGGGTAAAAGAGAGGAAACCCAATTCTTATTGATGAATATAAAAGATAAATTTCATTTTATTAATCAAATCTAGGTTGTATATGGTTTAGTGAGATGATTTACCAAATAGTAAACAGGCTGCATATCTCAAACTACGATTGAATTAAAACCCCACATGTTTACCAAAAAATTCACTAACCCTAAAACCCCAATTGTGATGAGTAAAAAACAATCCATGGATATCTTAAATTTTTTCCCATGGATATTTTTAAATAATTTGTGTAACACAATAAATGTTTATGAAGTGTATATTTTTTCAAATAAATTTAATTTCTTGAATAGATTGTATTACACACAACCACACATTTAAATGAACCAGGATATACTATTAATAATATTATTTAATCATGATTGTTAGAACCTATCCATTAAACATGGTTGTATGAAAAAATAATTGAAATTTAATTATAATGGTTTTATATAAATACAACATATTTATACATATAAAATTATTTTCTTAAAGTCTTTATAAACATCAAAAATACATTTGTTTCTCAAAAACGATTTTCAATTATTCATGTGAAAAAATATTACATTTAATTTTTTTCCACTTTTAGCAAATTTATTTGAAAAAATAAAATTATATTTTTGAAAACTTATTTACAAATTATCTTATGTGCGATTTTTAGAATCTTTTTAAAAGACAATTTTTTCAACGAATAGTGTAAAATGCTGATTTTCATTGAAAACCTACATTTTTTTTAATAATTTATGAATATCATTTTTGTTTTAAAAATATTTAAAAGTAAAAATATTTCAATTAAATTATAATTAGTAAAATTTAATTCATTGTAATCAACTTAATATCAACCTTAAATATTAAAATGTTTTAAACTTCTGAAAATTTTCTCTTTGGAAAACCGCTTTTCTATCACATCTAAATGTTTAATTTTCAATTTAATTATACCAATTATATTAATTTACATAGTAAAATGGTTTCAATATATTTATTTTTTTAATTTATATTAATTAATTATTAATCTTAATTTTTTTCATAATTAATATTACAAATAGTGCATGTTAATAACAATGTTTAAGGTTAAAACATATTTACAAGGGGTTAAAAAAATGATAAGGGTTATTATAAAATAGAAACTTGTCCAATTACTATTATATAGATATTTTAAGACAATATATTATATAAGGGTCTATAATGTAAAATATGTGTGCCTTTTGGAATGTTAAAAATGTGGGTATGGTGTTTTCTGTTCAATAATTCATACTTTGTTCTCTCTCTCACTTATAATAGGTTTCCCCCTATCATCTCATAATTATAATTCATAATAATTTTGGTTTTCACAAACCAATTCCTTAAAAATATACCTACGTTATAGTGGAAATATTTTTTTAACCCTCCAAATAAGGCTTTTGGTGCTAACTAAAGGAGGTTTCTTAAAGAGGAGTGATCATTCTTAACTGAGCATTATTATTCAATTTTGTCTTCCAACTGCTTAAAATATTCATAAAATATTATGATACTATAAAATATATATCGATATTGTACTTTTATTCCCTTATTTTAATGGGATAATCCAAAATCGTCCCTTCTTCCATCAAATGGGAAATAAAACCTTCAATCATTCATATCGCAAACTTTCTTCTTAGAAACCGATATAATCTATTTTTTCCATCACAGCATCTCAAAGATATATATAATGATGGATTTAAATTATATTTTTTATATTTTTTAATTAATTATACTTCTTTAGTTATAATATGACACCATACTTCTTAACTTCCAATCCCTCTAAAAATGATTGCCTCGCTCATGTGTACTTGTAGACTATCGAAACCACGAACGATGTGATACATATTTTATTTTGACATGGATGGAAATAAAGATATTTTTAATGAATATATATCATATTTATGAAATACAAATCATTATCTAATGTTTAATTAATATTTACCATTCTTTTTTCCATCCATCAAAAAAATAAAAAAAAGTGTTTATGTGTACATATAGCCTACTGTCTCCATATATGATGTAATTAATTTTCAAATATCTAGATTTTATACATAAATATTTAAATGTATATAATTATTATTCATTATATTTATATAATTATTAAAATTATGGACATTATTTAAATATAACCAATTTACAATGACCAAAAAAACCAAACCAAAACATATATGAAAAACATAATTATTACCCAAAACATTGATTTTAACAAAGAATAATAAATGAATTGTTTAATAAATGGAATAATTTAATAATATATAGAATTATATATATATATATATGTATGGTTCTATAATACATTTATAATAATCCTATATTTATTAAATAGAAGGTTGAAATGTTTAAGAAGAAAGTTGAGGCTAAAGATAATGGATTTCTAGTCTCTTTTTATTTATCTGTGACATATGACTTATACACCATTGGTTTATTTTTTTATATAATACTAATGAATGTATTTTCTAATAATCCTGATAATAATTATAGGATCTAAATATATATCTATGTATTTTTATTTTATGGGTTTTACAATTCAAAAGTTACCAAAGAGGTAAACGTTTTATGTTACAATGTCATTGTTTTTTAGGATTGTGTGTGATTATGGTTATGATGATGCAATATTATAATATAACTCTCAATAAACTCATTAATTTTATTATCCTATTTTTATTTATTTTGAATAATTGTTTTCCTTTAATTTTCCTCTATTTAAGAAAAAAATATCCCACAAACATTTTTATGAAAAAAAGAAATTATTTCTATATTCGACCAAAAATATTTTTTCTTCCATGTCCATGTTTACAAAAATAGTTTATAAGTATGTTCTAACTATTCTAAAATCCTTTTTTAAATAAATTTTTAACCTTGTTTTAAATTTTACAAAATGGATTAATGTTAATATTTATTGTAATTTTTTGAATGAGGTAGTTTTGACTTTCTACAGAAAATATGAATGGAATATTTGTTAAAACTTGTACCACATGAATGGGATTTTCCATCATTATGACCACTAAATTATTTAATATTTTATTAATAAATTTTATGGTTATTATAAAAGGAATTATTTCCTTTATATTTGGAAAATTCAAATATTCTAAAGAATTTATTTCAAAATAGAAGTGATATTTTCCTAGATAATGTTTTAATGATATTTTTTTATAATTTAAATTCATAAAAGAAAACAACCTTTTATGTTGCTTATATTTTACTATTGATATTATCCATTGGTACAATTTTTCTATTATTTAGATGTTTTATGCTTATTTTTATGATGAAATGATATTTATGAAGCTTCTTTTTTTATCCACAGGTTATGATGTGATGAAAATATGCAATTTTTATGAAACCTATTTCTTTTAAATGGGTTATTCCATGATATTTTTTTTGAAACCCAATTAATTTCATAGATTATGAAATTATTGATTTTTTTATTATATGGAAAACATATGTATGATCTTCATTATATGAAGGGTGGAACCTATATCTCCCTCTAATTCATTAGGTATGTGTTGATATCTCATGAGTTAAAATAATTAAAAGTGTAGAGAAACCAGTTCAGTAAGGGAATTTGTCTATTATGATATTATTTGGAGTTAACCTTGACTATTATAGTGGTTTGGTGAGTTAATCCATTCCACTATGATATCGTTTTAAATGATCCTTGAATACTAATGAAATAATGTTCTGTGATTATTTGTATTCTATAATTCCATGCCATATGCCTATCTTATTCTCTCATGGCTCTTGTTCTTTTATTCCTTCATGATTATTTTATAATAAACAATTAATGATTTATTCCAAGGCATAATGTTTTGATATTTGATATGTAGGGCATGGTTTCAATTATTATGATCATGTTCCCAATCCTTTATTATCATGTTATACTTTTTTAATCCTTAGTACCACACTTTTTAACCCTCACATATCATTAGATCCCACCCATTCATATGTTCCCCTTCCATAGGGTATGAAGAAAGGTTTTATGTATGATATGTCTAATAAGTGTTCTATTTACGAATATCTAAGTAGAAGGAAAAATGTAACTCTAATGAACCATTTTTTTAGGTTTCCATGTTTCTAAAGGTTCTAGACTTATACTATTCTAGAATGGATTTTTTTATTACATAATGAATATTCGTCTATTAATATGTGTAATCTTTGTATGAAAAATATTGTTCTCTATAGTTGGTATTATAGTATTGTATATGTAAACCTTGGAAACTAGGATGATAAAACATTACTGCTAACAACAGGGATATGTTTAAGGAAAATTTTATGTATTGGAAAATATACTATAATTTTGTTGATGGATATAGTGACTGGTTTCCATGAAATATCATCCCTCTCTGGATATTATATGTGCAAGATGATTGAGAATAGTAGTATATAACATTAACAAATCGAAAAACAGAATGTTATGATTTGACTTCATCATGACCTAGTACATGACAATGGTCTTTGCAACACACCTGGATTGACACTTTATGTAGATTTTTTAGGAAATTAAAAAACTCTTTATAAACTATCAAGAAGAATTTGAATTATAATGAACAGGAATTGCCTTGGTGAAACCAAACGTGTCATCTATGAAAAATGTGTCATTATATAGAAATTATACAATTAAGTTTTCATGATTATGTGGCTTTCCAAAATGATTTCTGTAACTCACCCTATTATTTTTGGTTTTTTTAAATGGATGGAATCCATTGGAATCTTGTTAATGTTGTGTGTGATTGAAAATGAAATTATTTTCCACTTGGTAGACCAAAAGTTATGTGATATTGAATTTAAAATATTTTTATCATTATTGCCCAATATTCTAATGAAATGAATCATTCTATGATTCCAAATGAATAGAGGGGGAACAAATTTTTATTGAGTATTTCATAAGGAATAACAAATCTTCTTTTTGGGGTTCTATTGGTCCCCTAGTTATTATGAAAATGATATGTACCACTAAAAATATATTTTATACTCCCTAATGTTCAAAACATGAAAAGGTTTTCATGAATCATCCTAATGGGAATATACTAGGACTCCCTGAACCCACCTCTAATAGGCCATGGGCTAATGACTAGCACCGAGTAAGAATATCACTAACATGGGAGGCCTTAGCCTATGTACCTATTCAGATGCACACATATCTAAGAACATATATATATATATATATATATAACATAAAAATAGTTAACAACCAGGCATGCATATTTTTGTATCCCACAACCAGAGTATTCCATGATGTTAAGGAAAGTAAATAGGTCCAAATACAAGCCCACTATAATGTTTCTAAAGTCATGTCTAGCCTAAAATAAAGACGAGGACTAAGATTAGGATACCTTAAGAACCCACTGCTATATTTTTGGTCTCACTAAGCATTGTATGGTACTAGTCTATCTAGAACTACATCAAATGGTCGATCATCTATAAAATACACGACACATGTGGGAAAAGGCCCTTAAATGGTGAGTGTAACAATACCCAGTAGGACACCCTGAAACCAAAAAACATTAAAAAAAATGTAATAATAGTCTTCTCAACACAGGTATAGTTACATAATGCATAAAAAATAATATCTAGATATAGTCAAAAAAATACATATATTATAAAGGTATTTAATAACCATAAAAAATATCCTGGGATTCCAGCTCGAGAGGTTTTATAAAGAACTCTTCCAAGAGAATACTCTTCGCGAGTCTGATAGCACTGATTTCAATATTCTGAGAGGTAGTGATCATCAGGTCTAGTCATAGGATGTAAAAGTTGAATGTAGGAAGTTATAAAATAAAAAGATAAGGATCAAAACCAATTCTATGGGGTATACTAACATCTCAATATGGATTAACCTAATAAGGAAAGTATTGGGGCCTTTATAGTGTTAGTCACAATAATACAAATAACTCCACCTATGCTATGAAGATGAATAGAGGATCTCAATCTAGGAATAATTGAAGGACTCTAACAAACCAACCCAAGAAGTCCCAAAGAAGGGATCATTATCCAATAGGTAGGAGGTGATTTCATTCTAAACAATATGGAAATTATATATAGAACACATCCTAACAAAACATGTATAATATATATATCAAAAGGTATCCAGGATAACATTAATGGATTACACGTCGTGTAGTGGGGGTACACACCATTTCAATTCGACCTCGGGTCCTTCCTATGTAAACGACCAGTGTATGTGTCTATGTAACAATATGTAGCACGAGACCACCCATGTATTATTACATAGGTATGCCTATATACACATATCCATGTCGTGTTAGTGTGGGTATATAATACCTACTCTAGCCTACGTACTCCATCTTGTGTTCATGTACCCTCGAAGGTACTTTCCTAACTCACGAAAGGGGTCCACACACCATGTGACCATCTCACACACATTGTGATTATTATCTCTATTTCTCTCAAGACCCTAGTCACCATTGGGAGGTCCCCACATGATGTGTAATCTTGGATTACATGCTCTGTGTACGTGGATTTTCTTGAATCACTAGTTCTTTATTCCGCACATGATAATTCCTCTGCCACCTCAAAATCCGGCCTCAAACATGTTAGAAAATGTGGATTTATTCTATTCAAGCATTTACATGGTAGTTCACCAGAATATTTTCTTCAAATACATTCAATAAATGGATTGCATTCATCCTGTGACCATTTTCATGCCCCTCTTGAATCAAGGGTTTTGATTCTAGTTCAATCTATTAATTGATACCACCATTGAACCTCTGTAACATTGTTTTGGTCCTATATCTATAGTATAAAATATTTTCTCCATGAAATGGGTAAACAATGATCTATTTCCCTGGTGGATGTTGAAGCACGGGGCAATGAATAACTCCCTCGATGAAAGTAGAAGAAATGATAGAAATTCCAAATAATAATGATAGGAAAGAACATCATGCAATGTTCATGTTGTCCTAAATCCATCAATATTAGAATGACAACATGGAATAAAATAGTCACAAAAATAATTCTCCCAATAAATTCTCTCAATAATACCATCCCATAATATGCATGATATACAGATCAATTTTTTGGTTGATTGATCCATGTTCATCTTAGAATCTGGATAAAAATGGAATGAATCCAATCAAAACAACTTCCTACCATGAGATAGATCAATTTATAAAGAATAACAAGTCGACATTGTCATCATTGGAGATATCTTAATTTTCTATATCACGTTGATTGGTAATATTTTATTCGGTTCATGTTCCCCTAAGAGTGATCCTCCCAAGAATTATACAAGGGTTCTCCAATGGATCTATGGTTATATAACATACCCTAGAATTTCACCTTAACTATTTAATTAAATTCACTTATGTCACTGCATCAATGAAATAAAAATATAATGATTTATTTTATTATTTTATTTATTTAATGTCAGTGATAACTTTTTCTCAAACACATGGCACATACAGATGTTATGTTGCGCCTAGGGTAAAACCCATATTCTAGATTTAACAATTCCCTTGGATTTCTGATTTCTTCCCCCTTTTAGAAGTTATAACAATTTTTTAGGAAAAATGTTTGTGCGTTCTATTTAATATGTTTAATGTATTTCAAAAACATATTTTGGGAACATCGGGCCCCAGAAATGTACAATGTATCAATGGCTTGTCTTGAATATAATCTATATAATATTCATAAGTAGTACATCGAAAAATCTAAATCAATACATTCTCCCCAACTTGGGGATTTAAGTCCATGAAAATCTAAACCAAGTGGTTAAAAAAAAGGGATGTCGGTACTGAGCATGTATATGAGCTTCTCAATCTCATGTTCTATCCTGATGATTCTCATTTTACCATAGGACACACACTAAATGAATCACTCTCTCCTAAAGGATCATCTTCTTCTACCCTCAATATCTGTTGGGAAATCATCAATGTTAGCTCCATCCATGATGTCCATCTCCCCCCAGTCGATAATGTGTAATGGGTCATGTGTGTACCTAATTAGCTACAACAAGTGGAAGACATCAGTTACCCAGTATAACTACAGTGGTAGAGCTAAGGGGAATTCCACCTCTTCATCTTTACATAGTATCTGAAAATGTCCAATGAATCTTGTAGATATGTTTCTACCCCCATAAAAATGTCCATAATCCATGCTGAGGTGAACCCCTGAGGAACATATGGTCTCCCTTCTTGAACTCTAAATTCCTTTATTATCTGTATGTGTAAGACATATACTTGATATGTATAGTCGTCATTACCTCTTGTATTTTCTAAAACTTCTATGTAATTTCTCTAATCACTACTATTTTTTTATGTTTTACTCTCCCAAGTCATTATATTAATGTGGTGACCTATAGGGTAAGTTTTACAAAGCCTCAAATTCAACCGTACCAATGGTGTAATAGTAACTGTTATAGTATGAAAACACTACAAGTGGTATATGAGCCTCCCAAATACATCCAAAGTACAGACAGCAGAATTTACTTCATAACCTAAATTGTCTAATCTGTATAGCCTTTATTCTGGGGGTGAAATGTAGTTCTCAATGGTTACTAAGTACCAAACCCCTCTTATAATCCCTTCCATAATCAGAATGTGAATCGAGCATCACAACCATAAATGATAATTTATGGAACAACATGGAGTGAGACTATCATTTTCATATAGAGGTATCTTAATCTCTCTATTGAACTTTGCACCAGAATATCTCGGAAGTGGGTCAACTTATTTATTCGATCTATGGTCACTGAAATGGTATCATGTCCCCTAAACTTACCTGTTAGTTCCTTCACTAATTCCATGGATATATCATCTCACTTCCATTCTATCACCTCAAGGGGTGGAGCTAAACCTAATGGTTTATGGTTCCTATTCATCACTTCATGACAAGGAATCGAGATACCAAACTGTAAACTCACTTATTCATCTCGGGCCACCAAAACTAATGTTGTAGGTCCTGATATATCTTTTCCACAATTGTATATATCTTCAAAGTAGATTTATGGAATTATCTTAGAACTTCCTCTCATAATTTCACGAGTACCATCTTCCATCATTTGAAAATACTGACATGATCCATTCAGTCATAAAATCAATCAGGATCATTTCCATTCAATATATGATTATATGAAGTCTCATAATCGGTATTCCAAAGTTGTTCCTCACTGATTTTATATAAAAGATGAGGGGTAAGAACCATAAAATGGAGGTAATCTACCCCATATCCATCTAAAAAGGATAACTACAATGAGTTCAACTGTTTTAACACATCATTCAACAATTGTGAACAACATATCCTACTGATAGAATCTGCTACCACATACCCCTTCATAGAAGTATATACAATTTAAAAATCATAATCCTGGAATAACACTATTTATAACCTCTATATAAAGTTAATATATTTCGTAGAAAATTCATACTTGAGACTGTTGTGGCCAAAAATTATGGAAAATGGCTCACCCATCAGGTAGTGTCTTTACATCTTTAGTGAAAATACAACCACTGCTAACTCAAGATCATAGGTCATGTAGTTTTTATCATGTGATATCAACTAACGTGAACCATAAAAAATCACCCCATTCCTCTACATCATGAAAAAACCATGCCTAGTTCTGGATTCATTGTAGAAAACTACATACATGACAACTTCCTCTAGAAATATCAATATAGGAGCACTGATATCCAAGAGAAATAGGGTATCAATATTAAATAATAGCCCCATAACCCAAAGAATATCTACACATCCATCACACTCTTGGATATCTACCATGATAACACTACATCAACCTTAGCTGGGTCCACTACCACCCCATCTACTAGGATGACAAATCCAAGAAAGTGGAACGCCGGAATCCACAACTGACACTTAGAGAGATTTCCATAAAGATTGTTCTCTTGGAGTATGTCTGTAATGATCCTTTTATTCCATGAGTTCCCCTCCTTGGATGCTGAGTACACATGGATATCATTTATGAATACTACCATGAACTGATATAAGAATGGCTGGAAGATCAGATTCATCAGTCCCATGAACACTATTGGGGAACTCGTTCCTCCAATGGTCATCCTCGAGTACTCATAAAAATTGTATCCTCTACCACATATTCCACCTTATGGACCTATATTTTATTATCGATGCCTCTTCCATGGCATCCCATCTATGATCTCCTTATCTGCAACAAGGTGTTTCAAAAAATCTCAAGAAATATGTCTCCTATAATCACATGAGTGAACCACTATTCTCTAGGATGATTGGAACTATAATATGATCCCTAAACTGCAGAAAATAAATCTTGGGACATTCTCCTACAATGAATCACACATATAATTCCATAAGACTAACATTCGATTCCTATTGTTGAGGTATCTAATCCAGGGGGCCCACATTTGGAAACTACTGGATATGTCTACTCATCCAAGAAACTCTAAATCACCAAAGCTCTCTCTAGAACCCCAATATATATAGGAATTAATAGAGGGATAATTTTTTTTCAAATGATTCTATGAAGTCCTTGCTCAAAGGTCCAATCCTAATAGAACTGATTTGAAACCACATACATTGACTACCTATAAAAGTTGGTAAACCATGATGAATACTCATCTAGCATTGTGATACCTAGCTATAGCTGAATAAACTCTTTGATCGGTACATCCATAAACACTGCTATATAGAATTCCTATATGTAAACATTCTCAAACTCTAACCACTCTTGAGTCGCCTCAACATAATACGGGGTCGCAAAATGACACAATTGTCCTACTGATCCATGAACTAGGCACTCTTCCAGAACCACCATATGATTTGGTGTTGTCTTGACCAAATGGAAAGCACTTGTCACTACCTCTAGCCAGTCACCAGTTGGCTATTGGTTGGATCACCTTAGAAGATGAGGGGTATCTATTGAAAGAAACCCTAGAGTACCCTCATCCTCTACACCTCATCTATTGGTACCTAGGGTACCATTTGTTTCTCTACAGATAGTGGTATATCTTGTGCACCACCTGGAGATACCGTCTTTGGAAGTGGTCCATGTATTGATTCCTTAATTCTATGGGGATCATCCACAGGATCCTAATGCAAAATCATAGCTATCATAAGACATAGAGGCATATTGAAAATAAAAATGATGTGACACAACCAATGAGTATAGATAGAGATCTGTATGAAGAAGGACATGGAAACCAAAACCTATTCTTATATGATCCATGTACCATTGATTTACAGGAAACTGGTGTTCCCAAGTACTGATTCCAAAATCAAGTGACCAGAGTCCTTGAGTATGGATACATTGGCTACTGAACCAATACTAGAGTCCTTAGCATGAAAGACCAACTATGAAAACATAACTGTGTTTCCCCAAAACAACCTCATTAACTCTAATCCAAAGGTAGAACCAACTACTCTCATACCACTCTATCATGACCCATCCCAATGGGGCTTCTCCTATAACGCCCCATGTCTGCCTCTAATAGGTTAGTGGTTGTAGGGTAGCACCTATTAGGAATTTCACTAGCTTGGGTGGTCTTATCCTAATTACCTATACACACACACAAATCTCCAAGCCCATGTAATATAGAAATGTTAAAAAAATAGAAATCCATGCATGCATACATCTAAATCCCACAACCATAGTATGACATGATGTAATTGAAAGTAAGAAGGTAAAAATAAAAACCTGCCATAAGGAGTCTTAAAAAAAGTCTTGCCTGAATGTATGATAGGTACCACTATCAAAAACATTTAGGATCACACCTCGGTCTTTCTGGTCTCACTTATCACCATCTGGTCCAAGTATGGCAAGGAACCCGTCAAAAGGTCGATCGTCTGCACAAGACATGACATGTGAGGGAAAGCCTATATAGGGGTGAGTATAATAATATACTATATGAAAACCTTAAACAAAAAATAATATAAAAAATCAATACCCGTTAGTTATACATATGTATATATCTACAATGCATATAAAAAGAATATATAGATATTCTCAAAAAAGACTAACGATCTTATGGTAAGTCACAACCATAAATACCAGCCAAGGATTATTTGTTGAAATCTTACATAAAACATTCATCTGGGGGAAAAATTCTCATGTCAGATAGAACTGATGATGTCCATCCCAGGGGTATTTCTCATCGTGTCACAACAAATCAAGTGCATTCTGAAACTAATAATAGATATGATAAATAGATGAGGATCACAACCAAGGTCGCGAAGTATACCAAAAACTCAATCTGGATTTACCTATTAAGTAATGTATTGGAATCCATATAGTTTTATTCATGACTATACCATGAAAAACACATAGGTAATGAATATGAATCGAGTATATCACTCTAAGCCTCATTGAAGGATTCTAGAAACTCTATAAAATATATCATGCGGAATTGATCGCTTTCTTTTGGGTAGGAGGTGATTCCTCACTAACCCTTGAGTAATGGATATAGGTAATCCACCCTAATGAATCATGTCTAAGATAATGAGGAAAATGGATCAAATACAACATTAATGGAATATCTGGCTTATAGTAGGGGTACACACCATGTCCATTCAACCTTGGGTCCTGCCCATGTAAATGGCCCATGTTTGTGTCTATGTAATAGTACACGATGTGCAGCCACCACTGTGATTTTCCCGTGTATCTGTATATGGGTATGAATATGTACACCAATCCAAGATGGGTCTATGTGGGATTAAATGTTGTATTCAATATTGTGTACTCAAGCCCGTGTATGTGTACCCTCTATTTTACACAACGATCTCACCAAAAGGGACCACATGTCATGTGACACTAATCTCCATCTCAAAACACTAGATGTCTCTTGGAGGGCCCCTCATGTGATATAAAACTGTATTACACACATTTTGGATCATGGTTTTCTAAAAATAATGGTTCTCTCTTCCCCATGTGCCCATGACACCACCTCCCTGAAATCAATCCTCATAATAATTAGAAATCATGGATCTATTCTGTTATAGCCTTACTCTGGTAATTCATTGGAATTTTTCCATCGAATCCGTTTGGAAAATGGATTATGTTCATCTCATTGTAATTTTTATGACCCACCTGAGTTAGAGGTTTCCAATCCTATCTGATATATTTACTACTAACACAATCACTCATCCTTCATTTTATGTCAGTACTAGATCTACAATATCTAATTGTTTCCCCACGAAATGGGTATGCAATGATCTGTTTTCTCAGTGAATGTTGAACCATAGGCCAACAAAGAATGCCCACAATGAATGAAGAAAAAGAAAATAAATGAACAATCACAAAAACAAGGAACTACCCTCAGATATTGTTTGTGTTTTCCTTGATCTATCATTGTTAGAATGATAATGAAGAATCAAATAATCACAAAAAACATTATCTCAAAAAATCTCAATGTTAATCTCATCTTGTAATATGCACAACACATATATCAATTCATTGGTTGACTGATTTTTGTTCTTTATAGAAACTGTAAACATGGAAATAATCCAATCCAAACAACATCCTACCATGAGATGGATTTTTTATTGATGAATAATGATCTTGCATCATCATTATTGGTTATATTTTTGTATTCTGTTTCACACGGATCACTAATATTTGATTTGAGTGATGTTCTCCTGAGATATATCCTCTAACACTATCTTAAAGGGTCATCTAATGGATATTTGGTTATATATATGACCATATAATTCTATCATTATAGTATATATAAAGACACATCAGTTTTTGCATCAATGTAATTAAATTAAATTAATTATTTTATTATTTTATTCATTTAACAGTCATGAGAACTTTTAAAAAACATGCCCCATACCGACAAATGTAATGTCATGCCTAGGGAAAACCCCATGTTTAAAACTCAATAGTGCCCTTTGATTTCCAATTCATGCCCCCTGTTTAGATTTTATTCCACTTTTACAGGACACCTATGTGGGTGGGTTGTTTAATATATTTTATATGTTTAAAACATTTATTTCGGGCACACCAGCCCTCAGAATCACACACTGTCTCAGCATATGCCCTAAAAATAATCTATACAATATTAAAAATTAGTAAATGAAAAAGCCTAAGTCATTAAAAATGTAATGTGGTTTTTATATCATTTATACGGTGAAGTATATTAGTGGTAGAATAATATAAAAAATCTAAGATAATATTGCCTAAGATTAATTGACTCCATTAAGTGGGATGAATTTAAGATAATATTTGTAAATAATTTCCTTCCTCATATTCTTCATAGAAAATTTTCATTTATTTTTATGAGCATAATAAAAATAATGATTAATTTCTTTGTAAATATGATAAAAAATTTACAAGACATGTGAGGTTTGTTATGGATTTATCCTCCAACCTAAATGTATGGTTGTTTGATACTTCAGTGCCTTAAAACTATGTATATGAATGACATTAGTCATGGTGTATTCAGTAGCTATGAAGAAATCATTTGATGTCATATCAATGTGGAAATAGTGATTGGAGTTAACCATAAATCTCATGGTTTTGATAAGAAAAGAATGATGAAATTCAAAGAAAATTATAAAAATCATGCAGAGAAGAAGATGGTGTTTCCCTTGTACTGAATGTGCGGAAGAGAACATGGTGGATATTTTCATAAGGACAATATTGAATGTTTTATTTGTGTAAATAAAGGTCATTGGGAAATCAAATTCCAAATCAGGGTGAAAAAGATAGTTAATGAGGTGAATAAAGACAAAACTAAACATAAAACATGACTAAAAGTATAGTTATAAAATTCATTTTTATGAGCATTCTGATTACCAATTCCCAAATATTATGGATAATGATGATGATCGATGTTTGGAAGCTATGAAGATTAGAGTAAAGGGGTATATCATGTAATCCAAATTAATAATGAGGATTATAGTAACTATGTCCTGAAAGGTACACAAACCATCTACTCTAGAACTGGTAATGTCTTATTTGACTCTAGATCAACCCATTATTTTATATCTAATAATTATTACAAAGGTATCATAATTCCACCCCAATGATTAGATATTGAATTATAATTGAAATCCCCAAATTTTATGATGATCTTATCTCAAGGGTATGGTTATTTTCTAGTTTATGAATACGGGAATGTGCTTCCAATAAATCTTATTATTCAACCAATTCTTGAATTTGATGTTATATTAGAAATGTATTAGCTTTAATTTGTAAATCCCATATAAAATTCCTTGGAAGGGAAGGCATATCTGATAATCCAATCTAATGTATGATCATTAATGAATGTGATGATAAATATGATCTTTTAATGAATATTGCATCCATTTTATGGGTCTTGATTCTAATTCAAAAGTGTTGTTTATCTCATTTTGTCAGGGATAAACTCAAAATAGATGATATTTTTATTATTATAGAGTTTTTAATGTCTTTTTGGAATAGTTATTAGCCTTCCATTGAATAATGATTTTGGGTTCTCAATAGAACTCATAAATGGTTCAATATCTATTTCAAAGACTCCATATAGAATGAACATGATTGAGTGGTAATAATTAAAGATTAATGTCCAAAAGAATCATGATAAGTTATTCATTTTGGAAAGTGTGTCACCTTGGGGTGCACCTAACAATTTTTTTAAGAACACAGATGGATCAATGAGACTCTACTTTTGTTATCAGGAACTAAACAATATCACAATCACGACAAGAATCTTCTACCCCGTATTAATTATATTCTTGAAAACTATGTAGATATCAGCACATTTACATGATTAAACTTTATTGTATATATCATAAATTTATGTTTAAGAAGTAGGATATACATAATAACCATTCAATAAAATTTATGGTAATTATTACTATATTTTGATTTCCTTGGGTCTTACTAATTCCCCTACTATCTTACATGGATTTATTGAATATAATCTTTAGGGATTATCATGATCGATTTTTGGTAGTATTTTTAGATGATACTATTATCTATTGAAAGATAATTTAAGAGAATAGAGGTTACTTTTGAACTGTTCGGAAGCCCTTAAGGAAGTAAAAATTGTTTGAGAATTTTGGAAGTGTGAATTTTCATTACCAGAATTTTTATTTTTAGGTAATATAATCTCAAGAGATGTTATGTTTGTGGATCCATCAAATAAGTAAGATATTGTACATGGTCCATAAAAAATGTTGAATGGGATCCATAGTGTTATTTGGATTGATATTATTTAAATTTTGAGGAAAACTTCCTGCTATTGTCCAATCCACTCACCATGTTAACATAGAAAGGGTCCAAGTTCCTTTGGACAGATGAATGTGAAGAAAACTATAAAGGACTAAAAAGAAGGATATTCAGTAAAAAAGTACTTACATTACCCAATATAGGATAAGGGTTTGTAACTATATTTATGCATCAAATAAGGGGTTTGGGTTCATCCCCATTCATAATTATGTAGTGATTGCTTATTCATCTTGACAATTGATTGTTTATGTGAAAAATTACCCCACTCAAGATTTGGAGTTAAATATAGTAATTTATGTATTTAATATATAGATTAAATATCATTATAGAGAAATTATTTATATATATACTAATAAAAAGGGTTTAAATTATATATTAACATTGAAATAATTCAACATATTATATAGATTATGGTTAGATAAGATTAAATTTTATGACTTCTCAATACATTCAAACCATGGGAAAGATAATAGCTTTGTTGATGCTTTGAGTCAAGAGGATCATTTTATCTTATCTATTAAGAGGGTCAAAAAAGATCATGTTTTTATGGATTTTCAAATTATGGATCTTAATATTTTGAAGGAAGGGGAAAATTTCATCTTCTTCTAATTTGTGTGCAACCATCATTCTAAGATAACATTAAATAGTTGTATAAGGAAGATGTTGAGATATAGAAGAAGGTAATAACTTTTATTGTGTTTAAATATGGATATGATGGAATGATATGGTTCAAGAACCATGTATATGTCCCATCCATATGAGATTTGAAGAAGGATCTATTAGAGGAATCTCATAGATCAGCATTTTCTATTCATCTTGAAAGTAAAAAATTTGTAAAAAGATTTGAAATATTATTCCTAGTGGGAGGGATTTAAGAGAGATACTTCAACATTTAAATCTCATTGAAGGGTATATAAGCATGTTAAGGATTATATAAAAAATAATAAGGGGTTTTACAACCATAAACCATACCAAAATGTAAATGGGAAAACATCACCATGGATTTTATCATCGAACTCCAAAAAACCTCCAAATGGCACAATATTATATGGGTTGTAGTTCATCATAAAAAATTAATAACACTTTATTATTATTAGATAATATTTATCACTAAATAATATGTGTATGATATACATTAATGAAGTGTTAAGGTTACATAGAGTAATACATTATATTATTTCTAACCAGGATCTGAGGTTAACTTAATGTTTTAGAGAATTCCTAAGTAAACTCTTGATGATGAATTGATTTTCAATAATGTAATCATCCATAGATATATAGTCAGTCTAAGAGAAACATTATAACCTTATTGGATATTTATTTCTTATGTTTCATCGGGGCGCGCATCCGTACCTTATTCAGAGGAGGATGCGCAGCAGTTGCCCCACATTCCCGCTTTCCAAAGTTGGGCAGCATCCATTGCTGATTTAGGGATGTTTTCTCCTTTATCAAAATGAGATGATGAGATGTAATTTCTTCCTTCCAAGGATTCCTCCTCATAATTCATCACCTAGTCTGGGTCTCTCTAATATACTTAGGACATTGTTCTTGAAACTATTCCCTAATGCCATATCATTATGGATGCTGGTTAATTGTGCTGCTTCTGTCAGGAAATTCCAATGGGTCCATCCAGGGAAGAAACCTTTTATTGTGGGAGTAGTCACGTTGGACATCACTGGAATGTCTGGACACTGCAATACTAATGTGTCTGTATTTCATCCCCTTATGATAGGGCTTATTGAGGGCGTGGAAGCTCGAGGCATCCCACGTAAAGTGCATAAAATTATATTCCATAGGCATGTCTCTGAGGTTTTCCTCCAATTCCCTTGTTTAACATAGGGTATGCCTCTAGTTTAACATCTAGTGGAGACATTTACGCCAAAAGCGTGTATTTTGAGGTTTTCCTCAGGCATCACATGTTAAAACATGGTGGGATGCGATTTCAACATCTTATAGAGACAAATCAGACAGATCGAAAAACTGATGTGAGTGGATTAGATGGGTGCAAACCCTGGAGGGAACCCTGATTTTGGGGCTAATGTGTGGTTAGTTACCCGATTACTGCTTGGATCAGTTAAAAGATAGCTGACCTGATCTCGCTGGGATGTGGCATCCTGGGTGAGAATCATGATGTATACAGATTGCTGAGAGTGGATGGGGAGTGATATGGAACCAACATGAAGATGACGATGATGTTGGTATTTAGCCTCAAAGAGACTTCCAATGTATCCTAATGGTAAGGAATCAACATCTGCATAGTTCGGTGGGGTGATGGGACACCTGAGGAGGCGGCCTATGAGAATGAATTCATGGATGGGATCTGGAGGTAGTAAAACCTCCATGTTGGGGAGCGACCTTTCTAAAACACATTGGATTGAGGGACAGAAATTGATGGGACATGAGTGATGAGCTTGAACCTCGGAGGGGCTTCCAACATATCCTCGTGGTAGGGTATCAAATTCCATGTAGTTCAAGATGGGGTATAGAGTCAGGGTGTACATATAGGACAACGACCCGAATATATAATAGGTCTTAAGTTTGGTTGGTATCCCGGGTTGGTCTAACGCCACAGAGGAAGACCAGAGATGTGGGTCCCAGTGAAGGGGACTACAATAGGTTATCATTGACTGCGAACTACAACAAATTACCACTATATGGTGATCACAACATCTTACCATCGATTGGGGATCACAAATGCCTTACCGTCGATTGGGAATCACAAATTACTTTCCATTGATTGGGAATCAAAATGGCTTACTGTCGATTAGTATTGGTCCTTTGGGAGGCTTCTTACGTACCCAATATCAGAGACAAGGATAAAAGTTTACATACTTTGGATTACATGGAAGTTGTTTAATGTCATGAAGGATGAAGTTGAACTGACGTGTAGGGGTCAAGACAAGTAGGTGTTGGTCTTGATCCATAGGGAGAATTCTTACTTACCCTGCCTAGGAGATAGGTATCAAAGTCCACGTAGCTCGGAATATATGGAATCAGTTTAACGTCATGTGAGAAGAAGGTGAACCGACGTGAAGGGGTCTGGACAAGTAGGTTTTGGGCTTGAACCTCAGGGAGGATTCCTATGTACCCTTATTATGAGAAAGGGATTAAAGTTCACGTAGTTTGGAATATTTGGATGTTGTTTAACATCATATGGGACTAAGGTGAACTAACATTAAGGGGTCCAGACAAGTAGGTGTTGGGATTGAAGCTCAGGGAGGCTTCTTACGTACCCTTCCTATGAGACAGGGATCAAAGTACACATATTTCGGAATCTGTGGATGTTGTTTAACATCATGAAGGATGACGGTGAACGAAAGTCAAGGGGTCAGGACAAGTAGGTGTTGGTCTTGAACCTCTGGGAGGCTTCCTAATTACAATCCCTAGAAGATAGCCATCATAGTCCACATAGTTCAGAATATATGGATACAGTTTAACTTCATACAAGAAAAAGGTGAACCAACGTGAAGGGGTCAGGACAAGTAGGTTTTGGGTTTGAACCTCAAGGTGGATTCCTAAATACTCTACCTAAGAGATAGGTATCAAATTCTTTAAAGTTTCAAAGAGAGACTTTGGGCTTACGCTCTAAGGTGGCCATATATGATTTCATGGTCGATGCTTACTCTAAGCCCACATGAGTCATGATCATTTTGAAAAAAAAATACAGTAAATACTAGATGATCAGGCTGTGAAACATGCATCTGTGGTAAGTGGAGTGGAGATAACCCATTCATAGAGGCACAAAAAGGAAACTGGGGCTTACGTTTTGTTAGCGGCCCATAGAGATGGAGATTGGGACTTACTCAAGGATGGAGACCAATTGGTGATAAAGCTCAGAGAGAGAGGGATGGGATAACAAAGGTCCATGTGTCCCTCTTTCCTCTTAGAATATGTCACTGATGCAAGAAGGAGGATTAAGGGTACTACCTTTTGCATGAAAGGCTAGAGGCTTACGCCAAGGTCGTTTCCATTCCCCACATATAGGAACCGCACCAGAAAAGAGGATCTCATTCCATGGGAGGAAGATCTCACTCCCATGGAGATGAGCAGATGTGTAGAATTTTTGAGATTGGGAACCCCGTGTGTGATACATGGGGCGAGACCATTGTATAATTTCATGTGATGAAGATGATGATGCTTGGTAGTTTAACATCATGCAGTTCGGATGAGGCAGGTTCACTCCGAACCCTTTGGACTTACATAACCGGCACACTTTAACCCTTGGTGAAGGGAAGGAACCGACAATGTCGTAGTGAGGGGCTATCGTGGAGTGATCCACTGAGGGGCCCACATTAGCATGGCTATGGGAAGAATCAATAGTCATTAGAGTTCCTATGTAGATAATCATAAAGCTATACCAGACAACATAATGCACCGCCTAAGGGACTTTGAAATCACTTCGTACAAACTGGGAGGGTCCTATAGGAGAAAGGTGTGCGACACAAATGTGTCACACATAATAGGGTCTTAGACATGGTTCCCTGAGGTAAGTACAACTGATGAAGTGCACAAAGAGGGCCTTGTGCAAGATGAGAAGTTGCGTGAATGATGGTATGGCTTCGCACAAACAAGAAAGATGCATGAAAAATTGGCCTGATGAAAAGGGAATTCATGTGCAAGAGGGATATTTTGCTCACAATGGAATTAGGGTAGAAGGAAATGGATGAGGATCATGCCCATGAAGGCCCACCTTTAGGAGGACCCTTGGGGACCTGTCGCACAAGATCCAATACCTTGATGCCATTGTTTTTTTCGCATGGTCTCAGAATATGTGTCTTTCATGTAGTAGAGTATTGCTTTGTCTTCCATAACTATCCCGAAGGTTCGAGTGTTCATTTCAATTTATAGACAAAACACGTGTGCAAGATGAGCTACACACAAGGGGGTGTTTGATGTCACATTGGGCATGGAAGGGTTTACACACTGCTGGGTATCTTGCACGCATGCTCTGCCCTTTATGCTAGTGCCTTAACTGTTTTTTTTTTGACAGAATAAGACGGATCCATTAATGATGGAGATCAGCAGAAATACAGTGGCATAACCACGATGGAAAATGATTGAACCAAAGAAAATCCTCGTAAGGAGGGCCAATGCCTGCCATCTTGTGAGCGGCTTCATTCGCTTCCCTTCTAATAAATGAGAAATTACAGGAATTGAAGCCTTGTCTCTGCGAGTGAATACACCGGATAATGGGGCCGAAAGGTTGCAGCCCGCCGTCAGTGAGATTGATGGCATTGATTACAGTGAGGCAGTCAGATTCGATGTGAATGTAATCCCAACCGCGATCTTTTGCGAAGTTTAACCCAGCAAGGATAGCGGCAGCCTCCGCGACTGAGGGCTCCCAAAGTGCATAACGTGCTTCGTATTTGGCAGCGATAAGATTTCCCAGGTTGTCTCGAGCCAGTAAACCAAGTCCAACTGGGCCATCCTTAGGGAGAGAGGCATCCACATTGATCTTAACAATCCCTTCCGGTGGGGGGCACCAATGTTGGGGAAGAGGAGGGGGGGTGAAAAGTCTTTGTTGTTCAGGGTGGTTCTGCCATACCGCAATCCATGAAAATGCACGGTCAATCCAAAATCTGGGGGGCCTCCGGAAATGATTGAAAATGGCCTCGTTCCACCTATCCCAGATAATCCAAGTCAAAATGCACAGGGCGCCTGCTTTAGCCGGAAAAAAGGAGGAACACCATCGCATCAGGAGAGATGTAAGATCTGATGCGGCGTCCAGGGATAGCTCTATAGTTGATCCCCAGCCATTCCAAACCTCCTGAGCCTAGGGACATTGAACAAGAGCATGGAGAGGGGATTCAGTCACAGAAGGACAGGAAGGGCATGAGTTGTCGTTTGAAAAGTGTCTGTAGACAAGGAGGCTCTTGGTCGGAAGGATACCGGAACACACCTGCCACCCGAAAAAGCGAACTTTAGGGGGAACATTAAGCTTCCAAATGGATGTCCAGGGCCTCGCATCTCCTTCTGTCATTTGAGCAGTAAGAGCTCGCCGGTAGCCAGCTTTCACCGTATACTCACCTGAGCTGTCGTTTGTCCAGTAGAGATGATCTGGCCCTGCGTCTGGCACACAGGGAATACTCAGAATAATTCTCCTATCCCTCTCATAAAACCAGGAGAAGAGTTTTTCCAGACACCATCCCGCCCCTTGATCATCGAAAAGACAACAGACTGTGGCATGTTCGGATCCTGGATAAATAGGAGATGATGCCTTCATGCCTGTCTGATCAATAAGCCAGGGATCATTCCAAATCTTGGCCGTTAGACCATTCCCAATCCTCCAGCCTAGTCCTTTCCTCATCAGATTACGACTACCCCAAATGCTTCTCCAGAGAAAACTGGGTCGATAGCCAAGATGGGAATCCAAGAAATCCTTATGTGGATAATATTTAGCCCGGAGGACTCGCGTGCATAGGGATGATGGGTTATTAATCATTCGCCAACCTTGTTTAGCCAGCAAAGCATCATTAAAAAGGGAAAGGTCCCGGAAGCCCATTCCGCCTTCAGATTTTGGTAGACAGAGAGCAGACCAGGCGAGCCAATGGACTTTATTTTTTCCGTCCTTTCGACCCCACCAGAAGTTAGATGTACTGGATTGAATCTTTGAAAGCACCACGTCAGGAAGTTTAAAAATAGACATCAAATAGCTGGGGACAGATTAAAGTGCCGCCTTGATGAGGATTTCCTTCCCGTCCTTGGAGATTTTTTTAGGGGTCCAACCTTGTATTTTTCTTTCGATTCGATCCACAATAGCTGAGCAGATTTCTTTCTTTGACCGTCCGACCACCGTCGGGAGCCCAAGGTACTTCTGGTGCTTATCGACCCCAGGGATGCGTGCTAAAGAGCATAGATCTTCTCTTTTCGGCTGGGGAACTCCAGGGCTGAAAGAAATTTCTGATTTACTCTGATTGATCATTTGTCCAGAAGCCCGTTCGTACTGTTGTATCGCCTGGCAGATTGCAGTACACTCATTAGGGGTAGCTCGAGAAAATAGAAGGCAATAATCAGCGAAGAAGAGGTGGGATATCGGAGGTCCCTTGCGACACGCTTTCGCCCCATGAGTTATGGAAAGCGAGGCTGCCCTGGAAAGGAGGTTAGAAAACTCATCAGCCACTAAAAAAAAGAGGAAGGGTGAAAGAGGGTCTCCCTGGCGAAGCCCACGGGATGGGGAAAAGCCTCGGGTGAGCACCCCATTGACATTAATACAGAAGGATACTGACGAGACGCATTGCATGATCATGTCAATCCATTTGGTGCAGAAACCCATCTTCAGCATCACAAATTCGAGGAAGTTCCATTCCACTCTATCATAGGCCTTAGCCATATCCAATTTCCACGCCATGATCCCTCTCTTTGCTCGTGTACGTGTTTTCATGGAATGGAAAATTTCATGAGCAATAATGGCATTATCCGTGATTAACCTTTTTGCCACAAAGGCGCTTTGGTTCTCTAAAATAACATCGGGTAGCCAAGGACGCAACCGATTCGCCAGGATCTTCGAAAAGATCTTATACGAAACGTTGCACAGACTGATAGGTCGAAAATCCGAAACCCCTTGCGGATTTTTCATCTTGGGAATGAGGGTAAGAATAGTTTCATTAAGATAAGACAGGTCTGTTTTCCCTGCCTAGATATCCCGCATCAGATTGCATATGTCTGGACCAATGATGTGCCAGTAATTCTTGAAAAAGAGGGCGTGGAATCCGTCTGGTCCCGGGGATTTCGTAGAGTGGATTTGCTTTAAGGCCTTAAGAGTCTCGTCATTCGTCACATCTTTCGAAAGCTGTCTATTCATATCGTCAGAAATCACAGGTTTGATGCAGTCCTCAATCTCAGGAGAAATGTTAGAATGGCCTGCAGAGAAGAGTTTCTGAAAGTAGATCAGGAAAGCTTCTTGGATTCCCCCTGTGTCAGATACTTTACTACCATCTGATTTTAGAATGCCAGAAATGAAGTTTTTTCGGCGTCTTGCTGAAGCCTTTTGGTGGAAATAATGGGTATTAGCGTCCCCTTCTGCTATATGAATATCACACGCTCGCATAGCCCAAAAACCTTCCTTATTGCGCAGGGCAACATCCAGCTCTCGTTGGGTTTCACTTATTTTGGAGAGAATGCTGCTATACGGGGGGTTTGCTAAGAAGATAGTCAATCTTCCTTTTAAGAAAATTGCATTGCCGGTCCGGATGACTGAATTTAGAGTAGCTCCATGTCTTCAGATCAGATGCCACTCGGAGAAGGTTGGTTCTCAGATCAACTTTCCCATTCTTCCATCCTGAACGGATAATCGCCTCACACTCGGGATCTTTTGACCAGAAGCTTTCGAATCTGAATGGTTTCCTGGAACAAGTAACGTGCTCATTATGGGTGCAGTTAATGACAATTGGGCAGTGATCCGAGCAGTTGAACGTGAGATGTCTGATATGGTACATTTTGAAGAGGCTCATCCAGTCCATTGAGCCAAAGAATCTATCCAAACGTTCATCGATTCTATTTCAAGCTGAACTGCCTCGGAACCAAGTGAAGGGGTTACCCGTGTAACCCAGGTCCATCAGCTCTGCCTTAAGGATAGCATAATTAAAATCAGACAAAGACGTGGAGGAGCGCATAGCTCCACCTTTTTTCTCCTTCTGGAAAAGGATCTCGTTAAAGTCCCCTCCAAACAGAATGGGGCTTGGCAGATCACGACGGAGTTTGCAAAGAAGATCCCAAGATTTCCACTTTTCAGACTGGGAGGGCCAGCCATAGAAGCCCACAAACGTCCAGGTGGGGTTGTGGGGTTCACAAATGGATGCAGCCACGTGGTGCTGGGAAAACGACAAGAGTCTAACATCGACATTATCCTTCCAGAGAAGACATAATCCCCCTGAATGACCCTGTCGGGGAATCGGAAAACAACCCTGGAAGCCGCATTTTAGAGCAAGATTTGTGATGTCCTTGTTTTCCAATATGGTTTCGGACAGGAAAACCATATCAGGGTGACTTTGAGCGCAATGGCGCTGGAACATGCGAACCGTTCGTGGGTTGCCAAGCCCACGGCAGTTCCAGCATAATGCAATCATTGCTCTAGGCGGGGCCGGGCCTGACCCGCCTCCGCCTTTGTCTCTTGTGGGGTTAATGGCGTACCTGATTCTTTCCTCCTTTTGGGAGGACTGGTGTGCATATCACTGGACTCGCTTAGCCGTTTCAGATCTCTTGGTTTGGGATTCCCTGGGCAATCACCTTTACCACCGCCGCGTGCCCTTCTCCAGGTTCTACGATTAACATGTCTTGAAGGTGAGGCTTCGGTCATCCCAGAATCAGCTTGCAGTAGGGCATCAGTTGGGATCCGATTTGGGCTCTGCTCAGCTTCAGACGGATCCAAGGAAACATGTATCTGCCTCGGAATTTTCTCTGGAGGTTCTTTTGGTTTAGGTAGCGGCCCAGTTGAAGTGAGGGACGTTAAATTCGGTGCAGTTGAAGCGAAGTCGGATTTTGTGATACCCTGAATCAGGTGACTGTCTTGCCGAGCCCCATCATTGCATCTGACGATAATCTCTTGGGAAGCGTTTCCCTTTCCCCTAATCTCAGCTGGAGATTCTTTAGGGAAGACAGGTGGTCCCATCCTTACAATAGAAGGTTGTCCAGATTCCGGTCGCCTTAGATAGGCTGCAATGAGACGGTCCCGATCTATTTGTCTCTCCGCCTCAGGGATATATGACTCTCTGTGTGCTTTGGCCCGGAGCCACGGACCGTATTGAAGGGTAATATTTTCGGCGGAATTCTCTGGCTTTGCCCCGCACGCTTTCTCAATGTGGCCGATACGTCCGCACAGGAAGCAGAAGATTGGTAGTTTTTCGAATTCGAACGAGATCCAGTTGTTGGAATCATCAATTTTCAGGAACATACCTCGCATTAAGGGTTCAGACACATCGATCTCAGTCTTTATTCGAACCCAGGGGCCCCATTGTATTGGGTCCGAGAAATCCCACTCTAGGAAGTGACCGATCCGGTCACCAATTTCTTTCATCACATGTGTTGATCTCCCATGGAGCGGTATTCCTTTAATTCTTATCCAGAACGGGGATCGGGTAAGTGTGCAATTCTGAATCTCGTCTCCCCCTTTGAATTCCTCCATTAGAATGAGATGATTGTCAAAGGACCAAGGTCGTCCTCTAAGGACTTTATCTTTGTCTTTATCACTGAAGAACTCAAAAACAAGGAGTTTGTTCTCAATTTCCCGGATGGCTACTCCCGCTTCCAATTTCCAAAGATTTTGAAGGGTGGTCCTGAGGGACTTTAGATTAAATGGTGTCTCAGTCTCCAGTCTTCCGACAACCAATGAATCCATACGTTTTGTCAAAGTGTTGTCTTCGTTTCTACGGGTTGCAAGTGGCTCTTTTTCTTTGTCTGTCAATGTGAGGTTCTTCCATTGGTTCAGCAGATCCGTCTCCATGTTGAGAGCCACAAAATCTCCTAGGGAGGGATTGGCCACACAGAGGTCCCCTATCCAAGGGGTGTCAAGCCCAAAGGGGGTCCCCGACCCAGGGACTCCAGCCCAATCCGAACCAGCGCAAGCTAATTCTTCACAACCGAAGCTTCGTGTCCAGGAGAATCACAAATTTAAACAAACCACCAGGAATCTATAAAACGTTTCACAGGCCGGGTTTGAAAAACAATTCACGCAGGTCAGGCCCAACCCAATGATTTCTCAGTTCGGGAAAAGCCCGAAAAAAATCCTCCAATCAGGTGTGGCCAACCAGCCCTGCGCGGCCAACCAGCCCTGCGCGACCAACCAGCCCTGCGCGGCCGCCAAGACCTGCGCGGCCAACCAACCCTGCGCAGGTAATTTCCTTCACGCTGGTGACACCGTCAGGTCTCGCGCAAGTCCCCTCGCGCTTCGAGAAACGGCCAGGCTGTTAGGCGCTTCCACTTGCGCGCCGGAGGACTCGTCTTAACGTCCACTCCCTCCGCGCCCTGGGGAATCACCGCACCTTCGAAGATCGTGGAACCCTTCGCGGATGGTGCCTCGCGGATCACCGCGTTGCAATGAGAGCTTCGAAACCGTGAATTTGCCACAGCACCCGAAGGTCACCTCCAACCTTCACGGAACAGGAAAGGTAAACGGTTACGGAACTGTCAAACCGTGGAACTCTCGTGGTCGTTTCAGGGTGATGAAAGCTCGAATCAAATTGCTGGAAGAAGGTTAAGGATTTGGGATTCGGATCTGCCTTCCCTTTCCCAGATCTGGCACAGATATAGAGGCAGGGGGACAGGTAAATCTTCTGGGCAGCGTTGAAGACCTGGATTTGCATCTGAAGATGAATTCGAGGGGATGAAGCCCGATACCTACGGATCGCCGGTAACGGAGTCCGGTAGCTGGAAAGGAGAATCAGAGGAAAGAGGCACGGGGAACAGCATGGAATAGGGGATCCCGAGCCCCTGTCCCTGGAACCGAAGACGATGAGGAAGAAGAACCAGAAACTGAACCGGCGAAGACGGCGCCGCCGAAGCCGATCGGACGAGAAACTCGAACCCTAGGAAACCCTAGGAGGATAAACTCTCACGCGGGAGAGACTTCCCCTTAACTGTTTTTTTTCAAGCGTGATTCCGCAAAATAGTCCCTTTGATGTCGCATTGGGCGCACAAGTGGTTGCACGCCAAAGTAAATCTTGTGAACCTCTTCAAACTCTTGCACACTGCTGCCTTTTGCGGTTTCGGATGGGTCGTCGCAAAATCCTTCCTTTGACGTCGCATTGGGGGTGAAAGGGATTGTGCACCGGAAGAAGTCTTGCATGCATCACATAATTCCTGTGCACAACTACGTCTCAGGATGCATAATTATTTACTCACCCTCCAAATTATTTTATTGTTCTTTATTGTCCCTATCCTATCTCTATCCTAAATTTGGCATGAACAAATCCCCCCCCCCCTCAAAATTAGATCTGAAAGGGGGACCCGATGGTTGGATTATGAGGGTCATGCCAAAAAGTAGGGAAATGCCTGCTCGATGGAAAAAATGGTGTTTGGGAATGCAAACCTCTTTCGCGCAAATAGATGCCACGGTCCACACCTATATATACGTTGATCCCCCCTACGTCCTTACATTGATTTTTTCAGTACGACATGCCGTTTGTTATCATGGGTGAAAAAACTCATAATCCGTGCACAGGTTTCTGTGGCCGATTATGTACTTTGTATATGTTCTGATCACTTGTACACTACCTCCCTTCATTTTGTGCTACTCAATTCTATCAGCATTCTTGTGTGCAACCAACTATTTTTCTCACCGATTTTCATTCTTTTGCTAAAAGTACATAAGATTTCTGAAAGCCTGAAAAAAATGGTTTTCCAATAGACCGATGTTGAGAGAGAGCCCAATGCAGCCGCATGGAGGACTCAAATGATCATGAACCCCCAAATTATTCTTGTGAGGAGGGTTTTTTCTGATAATCAAGTGCTTTTTGGCATGCTTCTGCAAGCTCAAAAAGATTACGTCCTGAGCGGCAGCCTGTCGTTATAGAACATTGGAATTCTGGAGGAGGTGATGATGCCTGAATTTGAAATGGATACACAATGGTCAGGGGTGACACATGAGGAAATTATCTCATACTTCAATATCATAGACAACAACCATATTTCTTCAGAAACACAAAACACATCCATCTAGATCCTAAATCCGAAGATGATGAATGTTTTAAAGAATGATCCAGCTCCTGAGGAATCTCCCACTCTTTATGTGGGTACTTTTAGAAGCATTATTACTAATGAGACGAAGGGTTGGAAGGAATGGTACTTCCGGGCTAGAGGGAATTCACAAGTTAATGGTCCTAGTTGTACTAGGCAGGCGAAACATGTGTGGAGTATGGGTCTGATCTGTGGTCTATTGTGATTTTGAAGAAGTTTGGACATCCCAATTTCACTTCTACCAGTAGCAGGACCTGGTATTAGACATATTCCACCACTGGTCTCCCAACACCAACACCTTCCACATCCACCCTGGGGAGGTAGGTATTAGCTCGTGGGGAATCCATTATATTGGGGGAATCCCCTTGGAGGAGTACCAACATGATGAGTTCCCCCCAACAGAGAATGTTTGGGGGGATAGGATGTGCACCCCCATCTTAACATGGCATCTACTGGAATTGGTCAAGGAGAAGTTGAATATCTAATATGTTCTGATGGACATATCTTATCCAAGATGCTTCATCCTTTTTCTAATTCAAGACATGTCTATGAATATGTTTTGTCGAGGGATGCAATGCATGCAAATGCTTCATAGTTCAAATGTGGGATTATATTGGATGGTCTTGGAGGCAGGAGAGCACCAATCATGGGGCTTCGGGATAAACTAAATTATGGACCTGAATATTCGATATTCTAGGTTCCTTTCTGTGTTCTTGAGTGGGTGGTTGTTACTAGTGTGGGACACTAAGATGGGGGGTCCACCCAGGGACACTTGTGTTGGTCAGGATCATGGAGGAAAAGAACAAGGTTAACCTGGGGATGCATGTGTGGGCTAAGATGTACAAAATTATGGGGCATATTTCAAGGGGAAGCATGCCCAAAATCATATACAGTCTATTCCAAATCCTTCATGGTTGTACCACAACCCACTACGGTGGATATGACGTCCCTATCACCATTCTCCCTCTAGGTGACGGTATGCGGCCATCCTTCTTGAACATTGCTGGAATCTTCCCACTGACACTCAGATAGGAAGGGATCAAGATCAAGATCAGTATTCATACCCATTTCGACTTTCACCCATCCCATACCACAGTCGGTCAGATGGTAGATGACTGGTGGGGCTAATTAGAGTAGAGGGAATACCTATAAAGCATCAGGGTGGTGTATTGGTAGCCCGAATCGATGGAAAAATCTTTTTAAATAGTTTGTGTCAACCAGGTTGGCCAAATAGTTCGGGTGCATGTAGTGAATGTCAAATAATGTTTATACTTAGGATCGAGAAGAGCGACAACCATGAATTACTTTCCAACTTTGGCTCATGTTCCTGACTGTGGGCTTAGCTGAAGTCATCACTCCCCTCTAACACCGATGTTAGTATAGGCCTGTCAACAGAGTATGTCGAACACTGGAAAAAAACATATCACAAGGAAATTCATCCAAAACGCATTCAAAAAATCAAGGCAACTAGTGCAGAGCCTGATGATTGGGGATGTATCCAATGTCCCACGGGAGAGGGGAGACAATGAATGGGCTAGGAGGATAGTGTGGTATAATCTGGCACTTCATCGTCATGAGAATTGTAATCCAAGAACGTGCGTCCACCTTCCGAGGATGTGTGGTCCCTCAGGTGACCTCTTGGGCTAACTAGGGACCTTCTTGGGAAGTAGCTCAGGCACATCCTAAAACCAATCGCTGGTACTATTTTCACATATCTCTAGTATGCTTGGATACTTTTATGGTAATCTATGTCCACTATAGAACTGCGGTGGAAGATGGTGTGTACCGAGCTTGACCTTCCAGACATAAGATGCATCCAAGTGCTGTATATGGTAAAGTTTCATCGCCATCATGAAAACCTAATATCCATGGATATGTACGCATTCTATCGGGAACGATATGAAGAGTCACACCTCCTGGAAAAAGTGATGCTTGGCCAAGAACAAGACCTGGAAAAGCTTCCATATGAAGATGAGGATACAGAGGTAGAAGAAGATGGAGGGGGAGGGGAGGAAGAAGATAAAGAAGAAGCAGATGAAGATGAAAAAGAAGAGGAAGATGTTGAAGGCCTCAGTGGTGAAGGACCTTCCAGAATAACTGCTTTCCAGGGAATCCCATGTGAGAGTGTTGAGGTCGCACGATCCGATATAAAACTGGTTGAGTAGCTAGAGGTGAGTTTAATGCTTGTTTTTGTTTGCATTTCCCTTCTCACGATCCAAACCAATCAATAAAATTTCATCCTTTTTGGGACCATAAAGTAGATGTCATCCCAAAAGCCTTCCCCACGGGGGGTGAAGATGTGCCCATGGAGGCAGGAGGATCTCCTCCAGAACCATTCCTCAAAAACGATCCGGGTGGGAAACTGGCTATGGTTGGAGTAGGCGGAAATGAGACAGAAGAAAGGGGTAAAATGACAGCCTTTGAGTTCCATGCCATTCCCACCATTTAGGAATAACCAGTGCTACTGATTGAGCTTACAAGTGTCGAGGGATCTCCAGTAGGGGAGTCTCTTACCATGACACAGGCACTGGATGCTACCGTGCTTGGCTCCTGTAAGTCTTTACCCTTGCCAGCTATCAACTTTTATCAGCAACCTTAGCTAACTAAGATATCAATTCCCATTGAATTAATTTCATGGTTGGAGGCTCGACAGGACATTGACTTGGGAACATCTGCCGGAGACATGCCAGTGATTACACAATCTCTTGCATATCCAATCATTCAAGCTGACTCCTCAATAGTGCTTATAGAGCTAGAGGCTATAGTCATGGGAGATAATGTTGCCGGGTTTATTTCTAAGCCGGAGAGGGTGAAGCTACTAATGATTAAATAATTCTATAAGGGGACCCTACCACTGAACTCCTAGTTTCTTTTTCGGAGTATAGACCAGTAGACCCTGTGAGGATAGGTGATTCTGACCCACACGCGGCTGAGAAGATTCATATGATGCGACACAAGGCGTGGAAGTGCATCAAACATTTTCTCATCCAATCATAAGATGAATGGCTAAGCCTAATAGACTCACTTCACAGAAGGCTAGACTTTCTCTGCACTGGGGGGGGATTTGCACCATCTTTATATAATGATCAGCAATTACATGATTGAGAAAATACTAGAGAACGGCCAATGCTCTGACATTTCCCATTTCCAAAAATAGTCAGTGAATACCCAATAATTCCATAATGTTGAGCAAGAAGTCTGACTCCCCGACAAGAAATCCAAATAAAGGAGGAAATTCATTACAACCTGGTCTGACCTCATTGAATAGTTGAGGGCCCACCTGGTGGATGCCCATGGGAAAGTACTGTCAGTGGGTTGTCAAATGAATGAGCTACAAGCCGAACACATGTGAGAAAAATCTAGGGCCAATGAGTTATGCTCTGTAGCCACTGATGGAGAGAAGGATATCAGAGAGAGGGAAGTAATCCTGGAGGACACAACCCATAAGGTGGAAACACCGGAGCAGTCTCTCAAAGTCATTGATCACTAATGGCCCTATTTTGGATAAACTCAGAAACCTATCTTTTTATTTTTGTTTCATCTTATTGTGAACTGCATGCATGGACAAACTACTTACTTGTTTATTTTAACACATTCCAACCACAATCACGAAAAAATTAGTAATCCATCCCTAAGCTCATGTGGTCCCTGCCCGATGTGAGAAACAAAAGATAGTCACATCATTACTTCATTTGAATGTGGGAGTTCTAACCAATCTCTTGGCCTCTTGGGTGTAAATGACCCATACAGGCTTATGAGAAGGGAAAAAAGGAGGCCTTACTAGATAATGCAGTTCTCAGAACAACCAACATGTATCTCCCAATGTGCTCTAGTATACGAGCGGGGTAATGCCAGGGATGTTAGAATCAATTTGAACACACGAGAATGTAATGTTTGTATTACGATACCCAAAATTAAGAGCGTTTTGGGGGGGTGACAATGAAGGATAACTTTTGAAAATGTTCAAAAAAATGCATCCCTATTGCGTTATCCAGATATGAGGATAACAGACACGGGCTGACCACAGACTATGTTTGAAACAAGGGGCCTGACTCAAAATGTCCTCCTTTAGTTTTCGAGAACATTGGAATGGGATATTAGGAAAGACATAGGCTAAGAATCCATACTGTTAGGGGGTTACTTTAATCATGAAAGAGGATGTGGGTTCGAATAGAAGACGTGAAAAGAGTGGGGATGGAGTGATGGGTTTTTCAAAAGGATTCCAGCACTCTAGAAATTATTCCACCATGGTGAAAATTTATTAGGTGGGTGCATTGGACTTATAAGAGGTCAAAACTTCTCCAAAGTAGGACTTCTCGGGTGAGGACCTAGAATTCCTTGTAGAGGATAGATATGTATTTTAGCATCGTATAGTGTGTATGAAGCACAAAATTTCAAGGTCATACTGTCTGGATGATGATTGCGGTCGAGGGGCTAGAAGGATTAATGACCTTGAGGCTAGGTCCAAGGAGAAAGTCCCAGATGTCACTATGTATCCCATGCGGATGAAAATCAAACTGAACGTAGTTCTTAACATGGCACGGTCAGAGACCAATGCTGGTAGGGTAAATCCTCTCTAGTGAGGAAACTAACGCATGCCATGATTAACGTGGGGGCATCCTGAACTTGTTTAGGGTATAACTGCTGTTACATGGTTACCTAGAATGGGAACGTGTGGTGCAGTACATATACTGATGTTAATTATGCCCCCAAGAGGCACTCATCAGACAACATGTTCCCGAAAGGTTTCAAGCCTAGGGGATGAAAAAGAGGGTGGGGATTTAAGATCCATAGGGCTGGACCTGAACACACAATTTTCATGCATTCTTATATATCCCATGTGGATGGGAATCAATCCACATATATTTTTAAAAATGTTTCCTTCACACCTAGTAGAAACGACGTAGAGATATCTTATTTTAAGTCCTTAAATCTTGGACCAGAGACCGTAGTTTAGGGCCTCAGTGCTCAGACAAGAGATGGTAAAGAATGATAGATACACATGATAAGGTAATTATAAAACTCGATGTGAGTGAGGACCTAGAGTCCATACCACCATGTGTTTCTTGGGGATGTTTTATGTCTAGTGACCAAAAATGAATGTTAGGTTGGGCCTGAGGCAATGTGTGTGGGAGTTCCTACATACCCCATGGGAATGGGAATCAATCCATACGTATTTATGGATATGAAATTGTAATGTAACTATTCAAGGGATAATAAGGTCTTGTGGGTTTAGCCCATACAACAAAAGAAGCAGCATTTGATAGATCTTGTTTTTCCTTTAGGATAGACGTGTGTTTCTTTTTTGAAGTGATAAACCAAGGAAAGAGAATCTTCATGTCTCTAAAAGATTCAAGACACATGTAGGCATTGACGAATGGTATGGTGGATGACCAATACCCAACATGATGTCCCCCCATGTGAGGAAATCACAATGTAGTGCCATTTTTTGTCATGCAGCCAGGACGATAATATCATAGTTTAGGGTTGCATGATAGGACAACCATGCATTTTAACACCATCCAATAATGACACAATAGTTTCAAGTCATGTGGTACTAGGTGGCATAGTCTACAGTCATATGTCTTAGACACGTACAAAATAGATGAGGTTTTAGGGGTTATGCACATAACATGATAAAGCATACTAGTTGTGAATGAGGACGAGGTCCACATCACACCACGTGCAGTTCCGGAGAAGAAATCTCATGCTGAGGGGCCATAAAAGGTCATAGGGGGCTATACATGTGGCAGAAATGTATAGGTGTTCCTACATATCCAATGTCTATGGGAATAAATCCATAAATAGTTCTGACGGTGCAGTTTAACATCTTGTGGGATGAGGGGCATGAAAGACTAGCTCCTAGAGGGGTAGTACGTAGTGCAGCTATTGTAGAACCGATGCGAATGAGGATTTAAACCATACTCCTCCCCATGCAATTCCTTAAATGTTAGGGCCACAATGACAAACAAAAGAGGTAATTATCAGAACATGAGCTGGAACCGAATACGCGATGTCTAGGAGTTGCTACATATCCCATGAGCATGGGAATCAAGATATACATAGTTCTGGGAGGTGCGGTTATTATGCCTTTCTAAAAATACATAGAAGGAGATCTTAGATTATGGTCTTAGATCTCAGACCATGTAGAATAGAAACTCTTTAATGTCATTGCAGAACTTGATCTGGTCCCTAATCCCACGTGAGTTATGCCCTCTGTGGGAAAACAAGGGAGGATAAGGTCTTTGAAACACATTGAATGCATGAAAGGAGAAACTGTTGTCGAGCCTTGAATGGCGCCTTACCGTGGCTTTGTTCTCCTAACGTGCAAATATTCACTAAGGGATAGTACCAAGAGTTTCTAAATTCCACTTGGACATGATGCAGTGGAAAATGATGTGAATCATTCAACTGACATTTAGGGATTTATGGGGTTGGTGTGACGATGGAGGATAACAATTGACCGTGTTATAAACACAACTCCCATATCATGTGACCTGAAATGGGAAGGACAAATGAGCATCAACTGATGACCATATTTGCAACGCAGGACTTGAATCATTATTTCTTTTGAAATCCTAGATTATGTTGGCCTAAAATGGTAAGAGGGCACTTGGTCTGATCATTCATGCCATTTAAAGGTCCCTTTGGGTGTGAAATATAATTAAATCCCAAATTGAGGGAAACATGAAGCATGAAAATCGGAAATAACATATCTTTGTAGAATCCAACACTCTAGGTCCTAAACCAGACTGCTCTTGGGCACATCACTGAATTACCAAAGAGGGTTTGGTGGATCCACATAATAGAAGCCGACTCAAAAATATGAGTGTGGAATAAGGGGAAAGAAGAGATCATAGAAGAAATAGGTATGTGGCATGGTTGTTAATAACCTGATGTGAATGAGTACATAAGACCTTTGTACACCTTATACCCCTCTCTGGGAAGAACTCGGGCCACAAAGGATAGAAATATGAAGAGGTTTCCATGAAATAGGGCTAGACCCAAAGACCATATATTCGGGTGGTCCTACGTATCCCATGAGGATTGGAATAAAGCCGTGTGTGGTTCTCAAGGTACGTCTTAACGTCTTGCATGATGAGGATGTAAAAGGAAGAGATATACAAGAATGGGAATGCATAGTGGGACTATAATGATCTTAATAGGAATGAATGCAAAAGTCTACCCCACACCATGTGTTTCAACCCAAGCAGAGATCTTAGAGTTTGGGCTTGGGAAAATAGATGATATTTATGGGAGTTCCTACATATCTCATAACAATGGGAATCAAGCCATACATAGTTCTAAAAAGGGGCCATGCAATTTAGCATCATGTGGTGAAGATGTGGGAGAAATAATACTGAGTAAGGGAACATGGTGTGATCATCGTAATCCCTACATGAGTGGGGGGAAATAATCTCACACTGCACCAAGTGGGGTCTCCCTAGAGACCTACACACAGGTTGGGTAGTCAAAGAGAATAGTTTGGTGGATGGACTCAAGAGAAGATGTCCGACCATTCCTATGTATCCCACGAGGAAGGGAATCAAGCCATATGTAGTTCTTGAGGAGCAGTTTTACTTCTTCCAAGTTAACATAACATTTAATGTATTATGTCACATAATAGTTTAAGGTCATGTAGAACAATGTTTACTCACGAAAAGTATTTATTGAGGAATTTGGAATTGGTGGGAGGGGTTATATGCTTTCCATCCATGGTAATGAGAGGGTACGTGCCATTGGGGTAAAACTTGTGAATGATGTAAGGTCATTCCCATTTGGGCTTTAACTTCAGTGGTTTTCTACTAGGTATCATTGGTGTTCTAAGGGAAAACACCATGTTACGTTAAAAAAAGTGAAGAGGTGAAAATTCTTGTTGAAATCTCTAAATATCTTTTTTTAATGCCTTTCTAGATTGTGCAGGGTATGAAGCATGTTCTTGTCATGTGCATCCAATTCAACCAGATGGATTTCAGCTACTTTATCTAGGGATTGCTGATCGTAGACAGGTGTTCATAATGAAGGAAACTGAATCATGATTGGTAGGATGGCCTATGTTCTGTACACTAGGGAGTATGGGGTCACCTGTGTGGAATTTTGAGTCATTTTACGATAGTCCAATAGGGATTTGGGGAGTTTGTCTGGCCAAATCTTTTTGTTCTGACCAACCATTTTCTTGTATAATGTTAGAGAGGGTTTTGTTGAAAGCCTCAATTTTCCCATTTTTTGTGCATGATAGAGGGAGGAATGATTAGAATGGATGTTTTACTTAGTGTATAATTTCTTCAAATAAACATCCCAAAAGTTGGTTCCATTTTCGGTAAGGATGGCGTGAGAGACTCCAAATATATAGATGTTGTTGGAGCTCACAAAGTCACCGATAGAATAGGCCTTGACCTCCTTCAGTGGAACTACTTCTACCCACTTGGAAAACAAATTTATATCAGTCAGGATGAGCCTAAACTAGAAAGCTATCGTCAGTGGATATGGTCCTACGACATCAAGTCCCCAGACTGCAACGGGCCATGAGTACATATTGTGTAGAGAGTTTCTAGCGTCAAATGCACAACGTTGCCATAGATTTGGCACACATGGAACCTCTTGGAAAACTTGAAGTAGTCACAGATCATCACGGGCCAAAAATACCCTCATCTCTGGATCTATTGAGATAGTTTTGGCCCATTCTAATGATCCCCACAAGAACTGGCATAAATCTACTACATGACATGATAATTTTTAACTTCGTGAATGCAACAGAGGAGAATCCCAGCAAACCCTCACTTGTAGAGGATCTTCTCAAGACCAGGACCTCTATATTGGGTAAACTATAGTGTGAGGAATCAGATTCACTCATGCTCATCCCGATGTGTTAGGAGATTACCATTTGGGAGGTACTCAACAAAAAAGGTTCTCCATTCAGGAGTCATTTCAATCACTGAATTTGGGGGACCTGGAGGTCCTGAAGTGGAGGCACTAATGGTAAGGTGGCCTACCTGTGCCATGTACTCATCATCTGGAGTGGTGGGGGTGATGAATCTCTAGGGAAACACGTGGATAATTAAATCATCCTATTTAGGCACTGCAAGTGAGGAAACATGGATTTACAAGGCATCAACTCAACCATTCTAGGATCAGGGAATATGAGTACCCTCTGGCCGAGATGGGAACTGGGCCATCTATTGGAGGATGTGTTCTAATAGTGGCACGAGATATGGATTTTGGAATACATAGTAACAATTAATCTTCTTGGTGACTTGTTCGGAGTCCCCATTTACTTGAATGTGGGGAATTTCAATCTCGAGAGCCAACTCAAGGCAAGTAATGAGGGCCTGGTATTCTGCCTCATTGTTGGTATAACCTTCTGACAATTGGAATGAATATTGATAAACATCTTGTTCTAGAGTGATGAAGATGATACCCAAGACAACCCTATTTAGTTTGGGTCAAATATCCTTCTACCAGTAGGGCTTCAGGAAGCTCCATTTAAGTGCATTTTCCAGCACGGAATGGCTTGGTCTACGGATAGGATTGCCTCATCAAGAAAATCAAGGTCTAGGGACTGGTCTGCGGGAGCCAGTTGGGAAGACAAGATATCTTCCAATTCCATCCCCTTAATATCTTTATGTGGAACAAACCTAATGTCTAACTATAGATGTATTACTTCCCAACAAGCTAGATGGCCTTCCAAAAAGGGGTGGTTCATGATTTTCTTTAGTGGTTCCACTCTTGACACCAACTGTACATCATGGTGCTGCATGTAATGTCACAATTTTTGTACTATGAATACTTATGCTACACAGCTCTTCTTGATAGGGGAGTATCAGGTCTCTGTATAGAGGAGCATGCGACTGAGATATTAGAGACGATTCTTAGTTCCCTCGTTGTTGTTCTAAGAAAGAAGGGCACCGAGAGATCATTCTAGGGTGGTCACGTAAAGGACTAGTGGATTTACAGAGATGGATGGAATGAAGACAGGAGCATGGAGTATATACTTCTTGATTTCCTCAAAATCAGTATTTCATTCTGCATCCCACTAATAGACAGTTCCTTTATTCAAGAGTTGAGAAAAGGTTTACACTTGCCATCCAAATTCCCAATGAATCTACATATGTAAGCTAAGTGGCCTTGAAAGGCTCGAATCCTCAGAATATTACTCAGGGGAGACATCTGGATAATGGCCTTGATCATATTTAGGTCAATCTCGATGCCCCTATATCCGACAATGAATCCAAGAAACTTCCCGGAGGTGACCCCAAAGGCACACTTCAATAGGTTCATCTTTAGGTGGTGAGAATAGAGGAATACAAACACGTTCTCAGGGTATTTGATATGGTCCTGATGCTGGAAAGAATTTACCACCAGGTAATTCACATAGCATTCCCCCAATGTCTCGAGTATTGGCTTAAATATGTGATGCATATCCTGATGATAGGTGGCACATTGATTCTTTAGACTGAAGGCAATTAGCTGGTAGAAAAATGTACTTTGTAGTGCCTTAAAGGCTCTAGACTCTTTATCCTTAGGGGCCATTCGAATTTGGTTATACCCAGAGTACCCATCCATGAAGGAGAGGGCCTAGAACCCAGTTCTAGTGTCGATCAACAATTCCATCACAGGAAGGGGGATATCATCTTTTGAAAAATGATGATTCATATCATATAATTTGATGCAGACACTGACATATAATTTCTTATTCCTAATAGGCATAATGTTGGCTAACCATATGGGGTACTGGACCTCCTTCAATAAATTGTCTCTAATGATCTTATCACTTTCAACATCGACCATGGCACCATGAGAAGGGTTTATCATTCTAGGAGTCTTCTTAAACCCACAGTGATTTGTTGGGAGACTGAGGCGATGGATGGATACCTGGAGATCTAGGCTCATCATTTCATCATCGCTCTAAGAAAATACATCTTGTTGTTTCTTCTAGAAATCCATGTAATAATTTTCTATTTAACAGGCATTGAATCCCTGATCAATGTTGGTTTTGTATCAATCTCTCTATCGAGGGTCACCTGTACCAATTAATTGACCGTGGTAGAGACACCCTCTTCAATGGTGGGAGGATCATCCTCTAAATCCTCTTCTTCACTTATGGTGGAGGTATCCTAGGTGTGAGGAGTTTTCTATGATTCAACAGATCCCAAGGGGAGACTGATACCAGCCTGGGAGGAGGTGGACACTGCATCGGTAGAATCATATGTTATCAATACCATAGCGATGAAAGTTGTCAATATGATCCCATCTGGTCTTCATCCAAAGGGTCCTTTATTGATGATATAGAAGCAATAGTGATGCGTCATCTTGAGATGGTTTTCCTTGTCTTGGAAAAACATTAATTTATTTCATATTGAAGTTTCAAGGGGGAAGACATCCCGATACCTTATGGGGTTATTGGGCTCTAGGATCACCCGAGCCAGATTTGTGTAGGAATACGAAGTGATCCTCTAGTGTCATGTAGACATAGGAATATGGTTTACCATAATTCCAGAAACAAAAAATATTTTCCCCATATACGGGGTCGTAGCCAACAATCGGTTGATTGGTAAGATGTAAGCATCATTTAGACTTGTCCAGTGGTCAGTTGTTGTCATAGCATGCTCAACCTCCTTAACCTGAATTTGAATGTACTATCTCTTATAATATTCTACATATAGATAGTGGGAATCAATATACGAAAATGGTGATGTTTCACCTTGAATTATGACCACATGACAATTAAGGGAGTACTTGAAGAACTTATGATATGATGAAGGGACTGATACATGCATGTGGAGCCATGGCCTACCCATAAATTCTTTGAAAGCAGTGTCCTGTGAGATAACCATGAGATCAGTACTGGATACTAGCCCACCAAATTGTGTATTCAGGTGGATCTTTCCAACCGGCTTCTGTTTAATCCTATAATAACCTTCGATTTTCAGGTCATAGGGACTTAGATCATCCTCAGACAACCCCAGTTTTTGTAATGTTCCGGTCAGGATTAGGTTCATCCCAGAGCCTGTTTTGACAAGGAAGCGATGAACCTCCACTCCATTGAAGTGGACGGTAGTGTAAAATCAGCGGATATACCCCTGAATGGGAGAGCCTTCATCTTCCATAGAGAATGAGATAATGTTCTGGCATTAATCATGCATGAATACCTTAGCATAGAAGACTTCTGCGGCTTCCACCTCCATCTCAAACTGGAGGGGGCTTCATAAAGACTCAATAAGGGATTCACACATATCCGGCGACAGGAGAATGGCCTTGAGGATAAGTATCCTAACATTAATTCTATCCAGATTCTTAAGGAAACCATACTTCCATTCCAATCATGATCTTCTAGTTACAAGAGGTCGCTCTGTGATATGAGGTATGGCTGGCCCTTCTGGCTGGACTAGCGGCTGGCTGGTTCTAGGAATTTCCCTCTTATCACAAGTAAAATCATGTTCATTGAATATTGGATGAGGGTATGATGACTAAGACTGGCCCATAATAGAGCATGGATGATAAGGGCGCAGTCAGGGTGGCTCTTCCTGATCTAGTAGCAAAAATGACATCGAAGGAGGACCTCATGACATCATATGAGAAGGTTGTGCATGCTGAACTTTATAATGGGAATGCTTCCTGTTTTTGATAGAATTCACTACCTGGCTAGAAGTATTGATCGAGGCACTCTGACAACCCATGACTCCCCGACTTAGTCGACACTGGCAACAGTAGGGAACATTGGGAGGATCTGTCTGGCCCTCCTTGCCACCAGAAATCATGTAGGGGTTTACCAGCTCTACGGTGTTAACTGAGGCATACCCATGACTGTCACATGATGAATTCTCCACCACATGATGGATTCTGGGTGGAATCATCTTCTCTAGGGGAATAAAGTCACTGAGAGGATGGGATGATGATGGAGTCTACACTGGACTCTTCTTTCCCTTGTGTCGCATATGCCTACTCTTTTGAGAAGAGAAAGGTTGATTCGTTATCGTGGAAGTACTGGCAACGAGTGACTCAACATCTTATAAAGGATTGGGTCAATTTAGAAATTCATGGATAATACCATGGTCACGGGCGACTATCTTATGATCCATCTAGTCATCATACTTCTGGGATCCACCGTTAGAAACAAGATTCCACTCACCTTCAATGTCACAACCACTGTCTGGATTCACGGAAAAACATAACACATGTGCCAGAGTTGGGCCTAACCTGACTATGTTGTTATGAACATGGTCTTGAAGCCAGTATTTAAACACATATCTCTGTTCGAGGGTATTCCCCAGGATCCAATGATTGGGGTAGTAGTTGGTGCGATCAATAAGATCTGCCAATTTTGGTCTCCTACATTCATGAAAACGTAAAATTACATGTTCCAAGGTGCTTTAAAAATAGATAGGGACCTTCAAATTGTTGAACAAGTAGGTATGGTTCCTCCTATTTGAGTATTGGGCTTTGGGAGCCTAGCCTTGATGAGCAGCTTGAGGAGCCTATCATGAAGGTCGAGCCTGTTTATCTCACCTAGGTGGTGGAGGCATGTTGCGTTGAGGCACCTTCTGATTCTAAGGTGGGTGATGCTTGGTTAGAGGCTATGCCTGAGTAGGAGTGACCCTATGGGGATGTGGAGGTAGTTAACTGGTGACAACCTCTAGTCTCCTGGGGGCCTCAATTTGGGCCACCGCAGTGAGCTCAGCCATACCGGCTCTTCTCGTGGGAATTGCAGGAGGCAATGGATGTGCCTGATTTGCCTACTGAAGGGCTTCCTCTAGGTGCTGAGCCTTATTAGAGAAGTCTCGAAATACATTGGGGTAATTCGGAGTAATGAGAGAGGGGAGTAGTTCAATTTTGACATTCCCTACCCACATCGTTAGCATCAGTTCGTTAGTCACCGGTTTATCCAAAGATTAGGTAGGGCCCTTCCACTGGGTGACAAATTCTACGACACGCTCTTCAGGCCTCTACATACATTTGAAAAGGTATGTAATACTCATCTTTTGGGTGGTATAGTTGAACTAGAAGAGAAAATACCTACAATGATCTTCTCATTCGGTGACTGACCTGATGGGAAACTAGTTGTACAAAGCAAATACAGGTCCTTCCAATATATGTATGAAACATTGGAGTTTGGAAGCCTACTACTGCGCTTGAGTTCTTAGAATGGGTCGACACCTTGAGATAAAGTGGGACAGATGCTAGAGTGGATTTCTCATCCCATTTAATGGGGAAAAGGTGGGATTCTTAAAACATAGGGGTGATGGGATATCATCTACCCACACTAGATACGACATTCCATTAGGAAAAATTTCCACCTGTTGAGTCACTAACACCTCGAGGAAGGAAATGAGGGCTACCATCAGATTGTCCGAGTGGGGGTTCTTTTCTTGATAAGGATCTACGCCCCCCCAGTACGTTAGAATGTTCTTCAACATGATATGCAAGCCCAAAAGCTCATGGAGCGGCTGGTGGGATGGTCTGTGGAACAACTAGGGGAACCTGAGATGGGTCTCGGATATTATCACACCGCCCAGGTGGATTTGGTTACACATATCACATCCTATTTCCATAAGATCTGGCATCTATCATGTCTGTGTGGGTAGAATAGTCGGAGTCACCTAGAGGCAATTCAGTAGGGGGAAGTTGTGTCTGCCCCTGCTTCCCTAGCTGAGGATCACCATAGTCTGGCCACTGTTCAACAGTACGTTCTGCAAGGAGTTCATCGACTATATTCCTGTGCATTATGAGTTGTCGATGTAATGTGTCCTTTTACGTTTCATCCTCTTACTTTTGTATTGAGCCAGCCAGGTCAGAGAATTTGATGGCTACGAGGTGCTCTTTTCCATTATTGGGATTCTTACTAAGGACCAATGCCTTGGTGGGCTTGAGAAGTCCCAGTAGGTTTATCTACTAGTGAGTAAACCTTCTCAACATATCCAAATGTTGTGTCACTCCCCTGGAGGTATGTTTTCTCATCGAATTTTTCTCTTGGTCTCTTACTCTGATATATTTTCCATGTTAATCATGACTCTACCTAGAGGTATATCGTCTATATCGCTTGGAAAGTTAGGCTGGCACTGGATAGAATTGTAATGGAGGGTCGTGTACTACCCCCAACCATGGATTTTCACATGGGAGGAAGCCACATTGATAATCCTACAGAGCACTTTATATGTTTGAATGCATCATTGTTGGAGGTGCGTATGGTGGCATAGTGACTCAAGATGTTGGGACATTGGGAGTGCGGGCAAATCGATCAATCTGCATTGTTGACCAATGTCTTAAAAGTGTGTGTAACTATTGGGGTAGGCCACTCGCTGATGAAAAAGATATAAATGCATCGCCCATAGGGTCGGGTGAAAGAATCCAACTTCCTCCTAGGTGAGCGATTCAGGTGCATAGAAATTTGGTGTTGTGACAGTCTCAAACATCTTCAAGAAATGGTATGCCGCAAGAATGTCCCACAATCGCCTCAGCACAGACTCAGGGACTAGCCCTTGGTTTCCTAACTCCTCCAATAGAGGTGGTTGGGGAACCAGTAGCGGTACTGAAGTAGACCATAGAGATGGTAGGTTGGCCAGAGGGGAATATGATGAGCAGGATAATAAGCCTCCACATCTCGATCTATCCTCCGAATAGTGAAATGACTTAGCCACCACATCATGATAAGATGGGCTGGGAAAAAAGTTTCCTGAAGAGGGACTATGGATGCTAGCGGTGGACCATGTTGTTTATCTTCTTCTATAGGTCCCTAGAATAACTCTCTGTGATCTTTGGCTAAGGTATTGAGTGGTCCTAGAGATTATGGTAAAGATTTCATGGGAACACCTTGGGAGGACGCCAAATCTCCATCCACCTAGATGAATCAATGGAGTAAGGTATCTGGAGGAAATTTCATTTCGTAAGGATGAGGCTGATGCACCTTTTTCCTACCCCCACCCTTGACATAGATGATTGAGGTGAGGGTTACATTGCTTATTTTCATTCCTCCTTAGAATATGAGAAGCAGAAAGGTTTAATTATAGTCTGAATCTTCTCAATATTCTTTTTATCGAAGTGGTGACCCTCCATCCTACCATAGAATGGATCTACGGGACATGGTTGATGTATGGATTGAGGTGGTCCTTTGGTAGAACTTGTGCTAGGGTGGAGAGGACTTCCACCTGAGTGAACTGGGGTGAGAGGAGCACCAGGACTGATGTTAAATGGAATACAAGGAGGACCTCTGTGTCCACAGGATGATTTACAGTGGGAAACCCCGCGGGAAGTGCTGGAGTGGGTAGGACGTATGCTGGAGCTGGTGGCATCATGGGTAGGACCTCTATGCATGTGTCCCAGATAAATGTTGGAGTGAGGAGGGTCCTTGTACTGGCTGAGAAAAACACTGGTAGGACCTCTGTGCTGGGTGTTTATGAGGCAAGAAAATCATCCACTTCTCCAATTTCTAGGATGAGGAGGACCTTCATCGGTAGCTGTAATGACATGGGGAATACCCCCATGCTGATGGTTGACCGGATGTGTAGAATCTTCACATTTTTGACTAGTGATAGGAGGAATGGCTCCATACCAATGGTCATGGGTGCGAAGGAGGATTCCGTATTGAGAGTCACTACAGTAGGGAGGACCCTCGTATGGATTGAATCCGGTGTGGGAAGGACCTCCATGCTAACATTGGGAGCGGGATTGAACTGTGCTCTCCTTGGTTATGGTACAGGGAGGACCTCCATATTGGGTTTCATTTCCACGGGTTGGCCTACAGCGGGCGCTACATGCATCGGCGACTTGGAGATTTGACCCAACCTACCCATGGGGCGGTTGGGGCCATGATCCGAGTCAGGTGTCTATATTCCCCTGATCATAATAGACATGTAACTGATGGTATGAGTTAGTGGGGGCACGGGCCATGGTAGTCATTGGCATTGACGCCCCTTAGTGGGCATGCATCCTCTTTAGCCTATGCCTGATGTTGGGGTCGAGTTAACCGAACTGGGGACGGTGGTGCATGCACATAGCTTACATGGTCTTCAGCCCGTGGGGCTAGGTGGCGGTGTATGCATGGCCTAGTGGGAACCCTCTTTAGGATCCCCTGGAAGGGGATCCTGGATAGTCTGGCTTGGACATCCCTTTCCTCATTGGTGTAGAGGAGGGAGTCATCAAAGCGTTCCAGGGAGAGGCTTCTCAAAGGGTTATGTGTCGGAGTGGGAGTAATAGCTCCATGTATAACCCTTGGGGGTGGTGGTGTCAATGAGGTGATAAAGCCTCTGTGTCTTGATAGTCCATTTCTTGGGTTGGGATAATCCCCTCATCCCCGTACCGTCGAACAAGGTCATTTATCACCCTTCTCAGAACAATTTCAAATAGGGACATGTGGCATGGGTACCCTGAAGCTGTGGGTGTGGATGCTATTACAGAAGCGATGGGGCCACAGGGGATTTTGGTGTTAACATTTCCCCTGCCCATGTGTCGGTGGGTGGGCAATGATCGATTTCCTATTGTAGCAACTTGGTTCCTGTAATGCATGGAAATTTAACTATCAGTGCTGAAAGAAGAAAAAACAACATCCATTTCCCCATCTCCATTCCATCCTCCATGGTTGGTAAGAAGGATCCCAGATGATAATGTTGGAGACCAGGATGTCCAACATTCAACTACCCCACTTTCTGATGAATTTTGTGCCAGACACACTATTTTCTTGGTGGGACCTAGTTCCAAATACATGGATATAGTGACACTGTATTCCACTAATGTCTCAAAATCTACTAATCTCCAGGTTGAGGAGAATAAATTCATGCTAGCTTCACCATTTTTGTTTTTGATGCTTCTGTCGGGGCTTGTATCCATCCCTTATTCAGAGGAGGACACACAGCTATTTTCCAGCATTCCCACTTTCCACAGGAGGGCGACATCTGTCCCTTATTCAGGGATTTTTTATCCTTAAACGAAATGGCATGATGAGATATCAGTTCCTCCTTCTGTGAATTCCTCCTCGGAACTTTTCACCTAGTCCGGGTCTCCCTCATAGACTTAAGACGTTGTTCATGAAACTCTTCCCCAGCTCCATGTCTTCATGGATGATGGTTAATTGTGCATACTTCTATTAGGACATTCGAAGGGGTCCAGCCAGGGCAGCAACCTTTGGTTGGGTGAGTAGTCACATTGGACATCCCTGGCATGTATGGATGCTGGAACACTGATGTTTCTAGGTTTCTTCCCTTATTATAAGGCTTCTCGACGGAGCGGAAGCCCGAGGCATCCCAAATTGAGTGCAGGTAACTATATACCATAGGCATGTCTTTGAGTTTTTCATCAGCTTCCAATGTTTAACATACGGTATGTCACTAGTTTAACGTCTGGTGGAGATGGTTACGCTAAAATAATTTCTTCCATGCTTTTCCTCAAGTATCTCATGTTTAACATGAGGTGGGATGTGAGTTTAACATCTTGTGGAGACAAATCAAACTGATCGGAACACTAATGGGAGTGAATCAGAAGGGTGAAACCCTTTTAAAGAACACTGATGCCAGGGTAATGCTTGACTTGTTACCTGATTACTTCTAGGGGTAGGGAGAAGGTGGGTAACATGATCTTACCGAGATGTGGCGTCCCAGGTAATAATTAGGATGGATACAGATTGATGAGAGTGGATGGGGAGTGAGATGGAACCAACGTGAGGACAATGGTGATGTTGGTCTTGAGCCTCAATGTGACTTCCTACATAACCCTATGGTAGGGAATCAAAGTCTACATAGTTCGGTTGGGTAATGGGAAACCTGAAGAAGTGGCCCATGAGAATGGACGCATGGATGGGATCCGGAGGAAGTGGAACCTCCAAGTTGGGGTGTGACCTTCCCAAAACACATAGGCTTGAGAGAGAGACATGGATGGGAAATGATTGATGGTCTTGATCCTCATAGGGGATTCCTATATATCCATATGGTAGGGAATCAAAGTCCATGTAGTTCAATATGGGGGGGTTCAGAATCGGGGTTAACGCATAGAACAACGTCCCGATAATATACTGGGGATTACGCGTGGTTAGTATCCAGGGTTGGTTGGACACCACGGGGACGGACCAAAGATGTGGGTCCCAGTAAAGGGGACTACATCGACTTATCGGCGACTACGGACAACAATGACTTACCTCTGGATGGAGATCACAATGGCTTACTATCAACCGGGGATCACAAACGGCTTACCGTCCATTGGGAATCGCAAAAGGCTTACTGTCGATTGGGAATCACAATAGATTACTGTCAATTGGGATTGGACCTCAGGGAGGCATACTACATACCTTTTTTAGGATATAAGGGTCAATGTACATGTAGTTCGGAATATGTGGATGTATTTTAACATCATACGGGACGAAGTTGAACTGACGTGAAGGAGTTGGGACAAGTAGTTGTTGGGATTGAAACTTAGAGAGGCTTCCTACATGTCCAGACTAGGATACAGGGATCAAAGTCCACATAGTTTGAAATATTTGGATGTCTTTTAGCATTATGTGGGATGAAGGTGAATTGATATGAAGGGGTTGGTACAATTAGGTGTTGGGCTTTAACCTCATGGAGGCTTCCTATATACCCTCCCAGGGAGATAGGGACCAAATTCCATGTAGTTTGGAATACGTGGATGCAGTTTAATGTCATGTGGGATGAAGTTGAACCAACATGAAGGGTTTAGGAAAATTAGGTGTTGGGATTGAACCTATGCGAGGCTTCATATGTACCCTACCTAGGATATAGGGATCAAAGTACAAGTAATCCGGAATATGTGGATGCAGTTTAACATCATGTGGGGCTAAGGGGAACTGACATGAAGGGGAAAGAACAAGTAGGTGTTGGGATTAAACCTCAGGGAGGTTTCCTACATACACTTCCTAGAATATAGGGATCGATGTCCACATCGTTCTGAATACATGGATGCAATTTAACTTTATTTGGTACAAAGGTGAACTAACGTGAAGGGGTCGGGACAAGTAGGTGTTGGGATTGAACCTCATGGAGGCTACCTATGTACCATGCCTAGGAGATAGGGATCAAAGTCCACATAGTTTGGAATAGAAACTTGGGGATTATGCTCTATGGTGGCCCATAGAGGATTTCATGGTCGATTCATACTCTAATCCCACTTGAGTAATTCTCAGTGTGAGAAACAAGAGACATCAAAGACCCGCCGATCATGTCGCGAAAGTTGCATCCACAAGAAGTGGAGTGGGGCTTACACGTGGTTAGAATCCTAAAAAAGAATCATTGGATTACACGTGGTTAGTGGGCTAGGGAGATGGAAATTGTGACTTACTCTAGGATGGAGGCCCGATGGAGAGAAATATCATAGGGAGAGGTACGGGATAATGAATGTCCTTGTTCCCCGATTTCCTCTTAGTCATTGGAACTGAAGAATAAAGGGATAGTAGGGGTACTACCTCCTACAAGAAATTATAGGGGCTTACACCAAGTTGGTTTCCCTTCCCCGCGGACAGGCACCGCTCCAGCATGGAGAATCTCATTCCATGTGAGGAACATATCACACCCATGGAGACGAGCAGACGTGGAGACTGTCCGAGGTGGGGATCCCCGTGTGTGATGCATGGGGAAAGACTATATTTTAACATCATGTACTGAAGAAAATAGTGCTTGGTAGTTTAACATCATGCAGCTCAGATGAGGCGGGTTCACTATGAACCCTTATAGCTTATATAAATGACACCCTTTAACCCTCGGTGAAGGGAAGGCACCAACAATTACATAGTGAGGGGCTATCATGGAGTGATCCATTAAGGGGCATGTTAGCGTGGCTAGGAAAAGAATCAATAGTCGATAGCATGCCTATGCAAAGAAGCATAATTCTACGAAAAACGGTGTAAAGCACCACCCAAGGGACTTGAAAATCACTTCGTACAAACCTGGAGGGTTGTACATGTGAAAGGTGTGTGACACTGATGTGTTGCACATAAGAGGGGATCAGATATAGTTCCCTTAGGTATGTAAAACATGTGGAGCACACTAGGAGGGCCACACACTAGATGGGAAGTTGTGCGCAAGATGGGGTGGCTTCATGCAAACTAGAAGGATGCATGCAAAATTGACCTGATGCAAAGGGAATTCACACATAAGAGGAATCTTTTCCGCACAAAGCACTTAGGGTAAAAGGGAATGGATGAGGATCGTGGACAAGAGGTCCAACCAATAGGAGGAACCTTGGGGGACCTATCGTGCCAGATCCAATACCTTGAGGCCATAGTGTTTTTCGTGCGGTCATGGAAGGTGTGTATGTCGCACAGCATAGTGTCGTTTCGTCCTCTTTAATAGTCCCGAAGGGTCATGGATTCTTTTCCATTTATAGCTGAAACCCCAGAGGCGGTGCGCAAGAGGATCTGTGCGAAATGGGGGGTTTGACATCACAATGGGCATGGAAGGGTTTTCATGTCATCAGGTATCTTGTGCGCATGCTCTCCCCTTTTAACTCATGCCTTATCTAATTTTTTTAGCGGACTGCCATGAAAGAGTTCCTTTGATGTCACATTGGGTGTGAAAATGGTTTTACACCAGAGGGATTATTGTGCAACTTTTCAGACTCTTACGCTCTGGTGCCTTTGGTGTTTTCTGATGGGTTGTCTCGGAATCCTTCTTTTGACATCACATTGGGCGCACAAGGGTTTTTGTGCTGGATGAACACTTACGCGCATCACATAATTCTTGTGTGAAAATGCCTCTTGGGTCATGGGATCTTCTACTCACCCTCCAAATGCCATTGTTGTTCGTTATCATCCCAATCCTATCCCTATCCAAAATTCAGTGTCAATAACATGATAAGATCTTGTTCTATGTATTTTAAAGGTGTTTTTCATCAATAACATCCTCTAGTTGAGTTTTACTTAGACAATATATTTTACATGAGCATTCAGATAGATCCTTATGAAGTTCTATATTGAAAGAATTGCATAACACCACCGTGTCAGGATGATGTAGGATAAAAAATCTATGGATAAAATATATAGGTAATGAAATTGAAGATATGGTTAGAGCCATTCAAAAACACATAATGGAAGAACAAATTCAATAGAAATTTTATGCTGCCAATCAATGGTGTGATCTATAATTTGACGTTTTTGAGAAGGTTTTTCTATGAAAATCTCTATAGAATAAGGATATGAGATGTGAGAAGAAAGTATGGTTGAGTCTTATATATATTTTACCTTTTCATATTCTTGATCATGTTGGGATGATTTCTTATCATTTGGTGCTTTCACCATACATCTCTCAGTTCCATGATATGTTCCATGTATCTATGCTGAGGAAGTACATGCCAAATAATTTACTTATACATAACTCAAAGGTCATACCACTAGATCCGGATCCATCCTATAAGGAATAAAATGTGGAGATTCTATATCATTTAGAGAATTTTCTAGAAATTAAACCACTCCATTGGTAATGGTTTCATGGTGAACCCACCAACATAAATAGGCTACATGAGAATATGAGGATATAATGAGGCAAAAATATCATTGGATGTTTGTATAAAATTGATGGAATATCACTGGTGAGATTAATTTTAGTGGGATTATAATGTGACACGTGATTATTTTATGAAATATATTTTTTAAAATAAACTTAATTTCTTCGATAAATTTCATTTCAGACAGCATAGAGTTTTAACGAACTATGATATACTATTAAAATTATTATTTAAAGATGAACATTATAACCTATAAATTAAATTTTCTTTAATGAATATCAATACAATAATTCAAAAATTAAATATAATGGTATTATTTAATGAAACAATATTGATAAATTTGTACTTATTTTTTGGTAAAGTCATTAAATTCTTTGAAAGTATACTTTTTCTTGAAATGCCTATTGTTAATTTTTTTGGAAAAAATAACAAATTAAATTATTCCCACTATCATTAAATTTACAAGAATATTTTAAATTCCTTTTTTAAATATAAAATTATAATATGTTTAGTTTTCTAGTATTTTCTGAAAAGATTAATTTTCAAATGAATATTTAAAATAGTGATTTTTATTAAAGACTCCATTTTTCATTAAAAAAAATTAAAAGTAAAATTTAATATTAAATTGGTTTAACAATATAATTAGTTAAATTATATTATAAGTATTCTAATTTATTTATTTAAAATAAATTTAATATTTAATTTACTTGTTAAATCATTTTATACATATGAAAATATTCTCCATTGAAAATCATTTTTCATCACGCCTCAGAAATTAACATTAAATTAAATTCCTAGACATATATGAATTGAATTTGGAAAAAATCAATTACATATTTTTAATCCTAAAAATTAATACTATATAATAATTTTGACATTATTATTTATCATAATGAATACTAGAAATTCTAAAAACAAATTACCACAATTAAGGTTATGGGTTTACCAGGAGTTAAATAGAAAATGTAAAAGTTAAAATTACCAAGAAACTTGTAAAAGTATTGTTTTATAGAAATATTACAAACCTATATTGTATAATTTATGCTAAAAAGCTACTTTTAATAATTATTATATGTATAAAACTTGGACACAACTTTTTCTTTTCAAATATTCTAAGTTTATCCCCTCCCCCTAATAAAATGTAACCCCCTCTCCTCTCTTATTTACACTTAATAAGCCTTTTGGATTATAAAATCACTAAATAAATACCTTAATAAATTCCCTATAAACTTCCATGGTTACTTATTTTGCATATTAAACCCTCCTAATAACGATTTTTCCGCAAACCTAAGGAGGTTGTTCGAAGAAGTTGTATCATTTTTAACCGGTGTTTTTAAATTTATTTATTCTTACAAATCCTTTAAATATTATTCAAATATTCTGATATAATAATGTAAATATATCCCATATTTGAATATTAACTATTTTGGGGGAATAAACTCCATCTATCTCCTCATCCATCCAATGGGTAATGAATCCTTTGATCGGGTTTACGATGTACTACCACATCGTGAACCATTTTAATTTGTTTTACATCACTAACTCTTATAAAGGAATATAATGATGGATTTAAAGTATATATATATATATATTAGTTATTAAATATTTATTCTATAGAAATTATAATATCACACCTACATTTTTACCTCCTAATCTTTTGAAAAATGATATCGTCGCTCATACATATGTGTGGACTACGGCCTCCACAAAGTGATGAGATATGCTATTCATTTTTTTGACATGGATAGTAATAACAATATATTTAATAAATATGTATGATATCTATGATACATAATTATTATTTAGGTTAGAAATAATATTTAACTTTCTTTCATTCCATCCATTGATAAAAAGGAAATAGTGTTCATGCATATGTTCAATATATTGTTTCCATGCACTATGTAATTAATTTTCCTATATCTAACTTTTATGGATGACTCTAAAATATTATATATTGAGTTTATATTATATTTATATTATTATTAAATTCAATAAGATGATTCAATCATAATAAAATTACAAGGAATAAAAAAACTAAACTAAAACATACATGAAAAATAAAATAGTTATTACCCAAATTAATGATTTTAACAAAGAATTGTTCATAAACAGGTGTTAAAAGGGTATTAGTAAATCATATATCGTATTTTATATATTATTATTGTTTTTTAATACATTTATAATAATATTATATTTATTATAAATTATTTTTCAATGTGTATGAAGAAATTCAAGACCAAAGGTAAGGGATTTCTTATCTCCGTTTTATTTCTATGGGACGCATGACTTATACACCACTTGCTTATTTTTTATGTTTTATATACTACCCATGAATGTATTTTATTATTCTTATCATAAAAATTAATGGATACAAATATCAATAAAAAGACCTTTCTTTCTTGGTTTTTATGACTTAAAAGTTACCATATTGGTAAAAGGTTTATGCTATAATCTCATTATTTATCAGGATTTTTTATGATTATGTATTCGATGATAAAAATTTATGATCTAACTCTAAATAAACTAATTCAGATTCTTATACCAGAGATAGTTTTTCTGAACACCATTTGTCATTTTATTTTCTCTCTTTTAGATCTAATGGGACCAATGAAATTATTATAATAAAATATATTGTATTTATCTCTTCCATCGAAAATCTTTTTTATTCCATGTCCAGGTTTTATAAACATAATTTAAATAACTCTTTTACTATTATAATATTATTATTTAAATACATTTTTTCCCATGTATGAATTTAAAAAAACGATTATATGAAATCTTCTTTTTTCTAAATGATTTTGTTTTTAATTTTTATAGAAAATGCGAAAAGAAGCATTGATTTATAGTGTATGGGATGATTGAAATTTTCCACCACCATGACCATAGAATTATTTGATAATTACTTTACAATTTTTCTAGGTAATTTTCAAAGAAATATTTTCCAGAATATTTGGGACATTTCTAGATTTTAAATAATTTATTTTATAATAGAAATGATATTTTACACAACAATGTTTTATTGATATTTTTAAGGATTTATATTCATAAATAACAAAAAAACATGGTTGTTTCTTATGTTTTAATAGGGATAAGATCCAATGGTACAATGGTTTTTCATTATATCGATGGTTTATGTTTATTCTTATGATGAAAATATGTTTATGAAACCTATTACATTTCCACTAATTATGATATGATGAAAGGTTGAAATATTTATGAAACCCATTTATTTTTTATGGTGTATTTCATATTGAAATGTTTATAGAACAAATTTGTTTTTATGAGTTTTGATTTGATGAATGTTTTATTATATTTTATTAATAAATATTTATTCATTTAATTATTTTATGTGTGGGACCTATATCTCCTACCAATGAATTGTGTAAAGACTGATTTCTCAAGAGATAAACAAGACTATAGTACAGACTGATACCAATTTAATAAGGTAATTTTTACACTATGATAGTCATCGTAGTGAACCTTGATTTATTGATGTTTTGGGTAGTAAGCCCATTAAACTATGATATACTTGGTAATGATCCTTGACTAATATGGTAATGATTTTATATTATTTTGTGTATACCACAAATATATGTCTTTTGAATATTTCATTCTCTTATAGACTATGTTGTTTTATGCCTTTTTGATTCATGTATTATGAAATGCCATGATTTATTCCATGGATCAAGGTTTTGATCTTTGATATGCAGGGTACTGTTTTAAAATTTTATGTTGATGTTCACACAACCTTATAATAATTATATTCTTATTTGATCATTGATATCTCACTTTTTTACCCTTATATAGAATCAGACATCATCCTTTCATATATTTGACTTCCCCTAGGTATGAATATGGGTTTTAAGTATAATATGTTTTAAATGTGTACTAGTTGTAATGAAAATAGTGGGAGGTGATATATAACTCTTCTAGACAAATTTTTTATATTTTTTATTTTACAAAGGCAATATACCTATATGGTTTTGGTATGCATAATTTAGTTTTTTATTGAATATTAATCTATTAAGACGTGATATATATATATGAAAAGTATGTGCAGCTATAGTTTGATATGGGGAATATATCAATAACCTAAATTGAAAATCCAAAACTACAGTTTTTTAATAAAAATATCCCAATTTATATATAAAATATTATATTACGGTGACATGTGGTTGTCACAATTCTACCTACCCTTCCACTTCCTATCCCTAGAAATTATTGGTTAAAACATTAGAAAAGGGATATTAAAAAATTAACACCTAATATAAGAGGTGGTGGGTTAGAGAAAACATTGGAAGGACTTATGAAAATATACCCACTAATAATAATCCATCATCCAAAATAATCAATCATAAATCCTAAATATTTGATAAATTGAATCTCTAAAATAATTAAATATCCATAATTATACCCCAAGTCACCTAAAGGTGTGAATTTCTAAGAAGATGGTGATGTATTATATATATCCCAAATATTTATGATTATTTTAAATATTAAAAATAAATTATTCTACATTCCAAGAAGGAAATAATCCCAATGATCAACATGCCTACATAATGTTTAAAATGAACTATTAATATCCACCAACCCTAGTAAATTATTCATGGAAACTAGCACTTAAATCAAAAAGGGAATCACAATCCAAAAGGAATACTTGAAAGACAAAAATAAATGCCAATAAATACATTAACATCTCATAAAATGATACTGGTATAATTACATCAATACTAACATGCCTTAATCATTGAATAAAATGATATATAACCCCAATTCATGAATTTGACATTGAAAATAACATTGTGCCCAAATCATGGAAGACAAAAACTTGGTAAACCAATAAAATATAAAATAGTTTATAATCTTATATTGGGTACCAATCAAAGCACAAAAAAAAAATTATATAACTTATATAAGTTATCCAAACTCATATCCAAGGATCCCCATGAGCTAGTCATCAAATATATCTCCCATTACATGGACAACATCAAATAAAACCATATGAGGCGTGATAATTAAAAATTCATGAACACAACCCAAATAATCAATACCTCTAAAAAAATGATAAAGGTAAAGTAAAATAAAATACTTTTAAATTAATTAATCCAAATATCAATTATCTATGAACATATCTATCATGAATACCCAAAAAATAATCACCCAATTTCTTACTTCATCCGAGACTCTATCAGTCATAAAAAATTAAAAAATTATAAACCTTGAAGAGAAAATAAGTTTCCTAATCAGGGATGGGAATATAGATCTCTCTAGTGATAGGTATTAAAATTATTAGGGGTTTCAGGATAGAAACACACTATAGTTTATAATCATTTTATGAGAAGTAATAGGATTCAAAGTAGACTAAGCCTTAGTTACCTGACATTCAATCTCAGGATCAACTAGCCTAATGAAATTTCATTTCTATAACATGTAAATCCCATCCATTTCTTATATTATTCTAGGATATATTAAATCATTTATCGCTCAAGATCTATATAAATACTTATTATAAAAAATCATTGTTCCATGACGTCATTAATGACTAGCTCTGAAGAAAATAACACCAACTATAGAAAATGAATGACATGTTCCTTTATACAAAACAACCACTTCATCACATAAATTATATCATTACCACCATATAAGAAAGGAAATATAGGATTTGAGAAGTACATTAGAGCCCAGAAATTTGGATCTACCACACTAGTCAGAGTCTGAGTGCAGTGGAAAACCAAAATAACCGACCCTATTATAACAGAGTAACCACCCTAAGGACCATCCCAAGGGAAAACCCACCTATTTCCATAAAAACCTATTTGGGAGGCATACTATAAATAACATGAGACAAAAAAATCAAAACATGTCTTAAAAAAATATCAAACATTCCCAATAAAAACTAAGGAATAAACACAAATACACAAATTTCCCAAAGGGAAAATGTAAAAAAAATAACATTAAAAACTTTTGTTTTCTATAAACCATAAAATTTTAAAAAAACATTATAAAATATAATTTAAAAAACCATACAAAATTGAAAAATATATATTTTTTATTATAAAACATAATGAAATCTATTCCACAATTCCAATATAATTAAAAATTCCATGTCCCTATGAGTGAATTTCAAAACATAACATTGTCTTTGGAAAACACTGAATTCTTTTTAAAAACAGTGAATTCCATTAAAAGCTCATAATTATACCATTTATTTCAAAATTAAATTTATAATGCATAGAAAATAAATTTTAATTTTAAAAAATAGTATAACTTTACTTTTTCTAATGAAAAAATTGTTTTCTATGACACAAATCTACCCTTTAAAACAAAACACCAAATAAAACATTAAAAATAATTAATTAAAACCTCATTTAAACCAACAATTCAACCAAAAACTCTGTATAATTATCCTTAAATCACTAGTAAACACCATTTTTTATCAAATACAAACTCAATGTAGGTGAAATAAAAAATTTGGAGTAAATTGAGAAATGTGAATGGTTTGGTTGCACAGGTTAGAAACCCATGTTCCAACCATAGAACAGACTATGTGAAACATTTTAAACCATCTTTGTGGTCTCTATGTGATTTTAGATAGCATTATTATTACTAAAAAACTTTCTTTATTACTCCATATTCACCAAAACAATCTATTTATAATCCTAAAATTTCTTGTATAAATCAATGAGGATCAAAATATAATCAATTCAGTTAAAAACTATATCAAATCATGTCAAGAACAAGACTCAAATTTAATAAACAAATCTCAACTATCATAGAAACTCAAAATTCATTATCAAAGGTAGTAATAATGAAACTACTAATGAACCACCCCTTGAGTTATAATAATTTTATATCCATACTAACTTGACATGGCCAAAAAAAAGAGGGTGATCTGATGCCATTTTATACCAAAATAGGTCATCCTAACACCAAACAAGCACCCAAAATCGACTACAAGGATTGAGGTTCATTCTAAATCACCTCATGATAAAAAAAACTAATAACCTAAAAAAATAAAATCATTGGGTATGATATCATCATTTTTTAATTATAAATAAGGAATTGGATACTATCATGAAATTTGTATGGTGTGTTCATACCTTATACATTAATGTAATTATAATAAACTGTTTTAAATAGATGAGAAATCCAAATATATCATAAAACCAATAAGCATATATATGAGAAAAAAATAAAATTTATTACCATATTTAAATAATTTAACATTAATAGGAAAATAGATATTTTTAATAGAATATAAAGTTAAAAAATAAAATAAGTACCATAAAAAAGTAGAAACTAGCATACAAAAGTCACTAATCCAAATTGGTTGATACATAATTATCCAAAATATAAACATGGGATTAATGATAGTTAAATTAGCTCCATGTGACACATGGTCACTCACCCCATCCAAACACATCCATTAATGGATAATCATGAACATCATACAAGAGGGATCACGACCTCTTCACCTATATAAAGCATGATACGTTTATACCCACATTCAATGGTGTATACTGGGTGCGATAAAAATAATCCTAGTTGGATTTCACTAAAGAGACTATTTTATTTCTTCCATAATACATTTAATTACTTCATGTTTGTTCCGTATTTAACGATTTTGTTTTCTAAATGAGATTTTTATGAAAAAATATGTGTCATACCTAAAACATTTTTCAAAAATAAAGGAAAACATTTTTGGAGAAAAAAAGAAATATTTTCTAGGAAATCCATGTTTTAAAACTCCAGAAAAAAAACAAAATTTCCATTGAAAAAATCATTTGAAAATACTCTATTATTATCTAGGGTGTGTAATTAGAATTTAAAATTATAAAACACTTTATGTCTTCTATAAGAGTGGAATTCACATATTTTGAAAAGAGAACCATACCATTTTCTTCTTTTAAATGTTTTCCAAAATCATATTTTGAAAAATGAGTTGAAAATTGGGCCACATTATAAATGATAATAAAAAATGGGCACCATTATTTCAATAAAAAAACATTAAATATATGATAATAATATAAAAGGGTATATAAAAACAATATAATCCCAAGGGGATATGAACTGTGTAGTAGTAATCCATTGGTGGTCTCATCATTAAGTTAAAATTTATAGTTGTAAATTCATTATGTACTATTATGATACAATCCAATAAATACTCAATTGAAATATTCATCTGATCTATAAGGGGTTACAAAGTTGAATGTTCTCAATTCGATGTCACAATATCATGAGTGGACTTTTCTTAGATATCTCCCACAGATGAATCATGGGAACCCATATTGATTTTCAAAGATTTTTTAACCGATGTAAAAATTATGATTAGATCTCAATATATAATCAAGGTACATCAACTGATTATCTTCCATGGTCTAATTAGGACCCTCCCTGGAATAGATACAACCAATATTGGGGGATAATATAAATTGATAAAATGAAGTTAGTATGTCATACATTGAGTGTCTCAAATAATTACCATGTGATCCCATGACATAAACAATGTGGAGGTGATAAATAAATAAATAATATAATCCTTATATAATTGAATATTCATTAACAATAAACCTCACATAAACTGAAACACCCTCAAACAAAAAATCCATTTCATATTAACATAATGTAATTACATAAAAGTAATAATCAATTCACATCCCATAAATAGGGGGAATGTTCTATAAAAGACAAAAAACTTAGGAAAAAACTGTGTACACAATCATCAAAAACTCACTCATAAAATTCCAATGGGGACATTAAAATAACAAGTTAATTAAAGTGATTAAAAAATCCATCAAAAAAGTACAATCACTTTTAAAACATCACATTACTCTTGTGTGAGTCATCATAAAACCAAAAAATATATTTAATTGAAAACCAACACTTAAAACATGTATTATATTCTTTATATATATATAATAAAATGAAACCCTTTAATTATAACCTAAAAAAATTTTAAACAGACCCATATGCATTTTCTATAAAATGTGCCATAGAAACACTTTGCACAAAATTAATATTATGATATTCATTAAAAAATACCCAATGATAAATATAAAAAAAATTGAAGAATTTTATTATCCCCTTAATATTTTTATAAATACGTATAGAATGATATAAAATAAATTTAAAACTCAATAATTTCATCAAAATGATAAATAAATAATTTTCAAAAAACACCTACCTCAATGAAGTGGAAACCATTCACCTTATATAGTAGAAGAAAAATCCATAGAAGGAAATATGCTTTATAATTACAAGAAAAAAAATCCCAAAATTAAAACCAACACAAAACATACATTATTCCCCCATGTGCATTAGGGTTCATGAGTGGAAAAAGATTCAATATGAGGGAAACAAGGAGAGAATTGGGATTGAAATAGAATATTTATAACCTTCCAATCTACTTTATGATTAAGGGAGGGATGCATGGATTTAATTAATAAAGAGGGAAATAAGACCCCTCTAGATCTATAGGATTCAGACCCATGAATAATGGTAAAATAGATGTGAAACACTAAAAATAAAAGTGGGTAATAAGGAGAATTTCACATTTTTAATTATGTTTGGGAAACTTCATGGTTTGGATACACGGTTTAGAAAACAATTCACTCTTATTTCAATAGGACTACAACCCCAAATTATTTAGACATATTTTTTAACAACAATACATCATCAATTCATCCTAAACTATTAATAGTTATAACACTATATATAGATTCCTCCCACATATTCCTTTAACTATGCAGTTATTATGTTACATAGGTAATGTCTCTAAAAACCCAAAATTTCAACCAAAAAAATAGATGATATTCAAACTTAACTAAAAAAGATTATAATATAAGATAATATTGTGACATGGGAGTGTCTCATCTCTTTATGAACATATTTAGAGAGAATATCTTCAACTATTCTCAAAAAGAAAATTAAATTATTATAGAAATAATCAATTTCAAAACTATAAAAATCTCTATCAATAATAGTTAAGACATTGGATTTAAATTTTTTATAACAAAATATTATCAATTGTTTAATAATATAAATATTTTCCCTAAATACATGCATGGTAATTAAAACCACATTGAATCTAGTAATGAAATTATAAATATCTCATCTTCATGAATTCATATGTATTTGCACTGTATATTATTAAATTGAAACTTTTATTATTCACCTTATTGTATCCTTAATATATTCTATGATTGTTTTATGGATCTATTTACCAATTTTTCATCAAGATACAATGGTATGACCCTTCTATGATAATAAAGATAGAAATATATTAATTTCTTTCCAATCCTATTCAATATTCCTATTATCAGATAAGAACTGTTTAGTTGAATCACTTTGTACATTGAATCCTTCATGATAGGACATAATAACATCAGTTCTAAGAGAGAGAATATAGGATATTAATCTTTCCATCAAAATATGAAAATCCTTTAAATCAAAAGATTAGATTCTTTCACTATTGACTATATTTTGATGATCTATCCCAATTTTCAATGGAGATGATCAATATTTATGTGTGTCTTTGATGCTAATTTTTAGGACCACTTGAATTATTTCAAACACTAAGAGTAGGTGAATCAATGTTAATAATTTTCATTTCTTGAATATTTAACTTATCTCATGCATTTTCATAAATATACTCTCAATATAAATTATTCTAAAATTATATAATAATCATATAATATTTCTTAACATTAATCATATCTAATATGGAAGACTACATCATTGGTTTACAGTGGTTGTCATTCAAACATGCAAAAATAAACTTATATTATCAATATAAAACTATGAGAAAGGTTATGTCCTTTAAATAACAATAATTTTGTAACCAAATTTTTAAAATAATCCCTAACTTGTAAAATAATAATATAAAATAGTTTTTCTAGAATAATAGTCACTTTGGAAAGCATAAGTGTCCAACGGACCCAATGAATATTATCACATTTCTTATATTTTATATAAATATCCCTTACGATGTGTATTTATCTCTTTAATTTATCAATATTTATGTAGATTTATCCTATTATTTCAATTAACAACATCACCTTATATTTCTTTCCAAAGAACATATTATATTCATAAGTATGATTTTATGTAATTCAAATATAAAAAATTTCATTAAAATAAACCGTTTTATTTAAATTACCCTAACTCCAATAACCCATATCCATTATAAACTTCATTACAATAGTACAATATACAACCGATTTCACCTCAAAGGATTGAAAATTTTAGTAGTTTTATGTGACTATATACATATATGGTTTATATATTATGCTTCAAACAAAAATCACATCTTATAAACATCATCAAAACATTATTATTATTTCATTACATCCAATAGATCATTTAAATAACCTTCTTGATAAGAGAGGTAAAAGAAAACAAATAAAATGGTGAACTCATATTCAAAGTAAGGGATTGGGTATAGTGGAAGCTATCATGCATAAAAATGGATAAAAATATTGAAAAGTTAATAATCAATAATCATGTTATCTATTTAATAACATGATAGTGAAATTTATTCATTAATATCAAAATCATTTTAAAAATAATAACTAATTTAATAATGATGGAATTCATAATGTCATTTATCTTAATATTTCATTATAAACATCATGATATTACAATTATGTATTTCTTATAAGACATCTTATATACCACTAAGGCCTCCTTCTATGACATCAAAAGTATATGGTCATTCATAAAACAACACACCTAGTCTATTTTACCTCATCAAACCATCCTGGTAAATCAAAGGGCCATAAAAGACACCAAATGTCACATACACATATCAAATACATTCGTATTACATTAAATTAATATTAAAATTCATAATCAATATAACATAACAATCAATAAATAATCATATTGAATCGAGTATACAGAACATTAAAATTTTCCAAATAAATGAAATAATATTCTTAGTAATCCTTCTTCAATTTTCATTATACAAAATAATGAATATATGGTTTATTCACTATTTAAATGATGTTAAATATATTTATGGTATAACATAACATTAAAATAAAGGAGAAAAACATTGTTAAAATAATATTATCGAGTGATAAAGAACATAGAATTAATCTCTATGACTAAACTTTAGTATAAATCATAAATAAGAAATTGATGAAAGGATACAATCATTTCATTATAATATTTTTTTAATATAGACATGTCATTATGATGTTATTAAAGAAAAATACAATAAATCGTTGAAAATAATATTCATATAACATTAATATCTTAGATAAAAATTGATGTTAATAATAATATTGAAAATTATTTTCATCTGGTGTCATGTAGATTTTGTAAAACAATATTTTTAAAAGATTTTACAAAAAATGAATCATCAACATAAATTATTAATTAGTAATATAATGTTGTGTAGAAACAAATTCTAATGGGAAATGAAATCCATTTTCAAATAATTTAAGAATATGATATCCTTTTTTTGGAAAAAAAATCCACCAAATAATGATAATTGGATTTTCTCTTGAAGGATAAGAAAACACGGAAAGATACATTCACAAATAATAATGGTTATGATGGGAAAAAATGAGGTCAAGCGGTGAATGATAAAAAATATTCTTTTCCCACTTTATCAGGGAAATTCAAAAAATATTTATACAATAAATGTTAGGAAGATTCATTTTAATATTTTTAAAATTGAGTTAAATATGATATAAATTGAATTTTATGAAATCAATGAGGTATAAAAACGAATATCATTGAAGAAAAATATAGAATATGTTTGTGGAAACAAATATACCAGATCTAAAAGATGAAATAGGGTTAGTTTTTCTCAAAAACAACCATTCTATATTTTTTTCTTCCAAAGGGAGGATGGAAAGATTACTTAAAACCCTAGAAATAACCCAAGGAGAGAAAATATATATATACCCATAATTTTCGTAAATAAATACTACATTTTATTTGTCAAATATTTAATACATAACATTAAAAAATATTCAAGAAAAATAAATCATTAATGTCTTCGGAAATGTGCATAGATAAATAACTAGTACATAAAATATTTATATCATCCTCCAATAAGTTCTTAAAAACTAGAACCATTGTTAGACACATCATTATTAAAACCATTATTCATATCATGGGTAAAAACATACTTAAAATATGTGATCCCAAATAATCAGTAATGTTAAACATTTTAGATATCAATCGATGATCATATATAAGTATAATTTAAAAAAGGGTATGTGAATATGATCAAACATTACAATAATCATTCCCAATTAATAAAACATCATTAATAATGGATCCTAAAATAATTTTTTATCAATTAGAAGACATAATATATATGATTTTTTAATCATTAATAATCAATCATGAGCCATGAAATCATAATATAAGCATAATACATAAGTATGTGTAATACACATAAGCATTGAAAATAATTTACTTAGTGAGGGATCACTGCTAAGAAATTAATAGTGGACTGTATTCACTCCCAATTACATCATATCCTTAGTAAATATTCACCCTTAAAATATCAAATGGGATTGGTTCTACTCCCAATTCCATTTTATATATAGTTCAGCTTCACTCGTAATACTATAATAGTAGACAGAGTCGATTACTAAACTAGGTGCACTCCACATTACAGTTATTATTATCTAACAAGATATCCATAATTAACTACTGAATTTTAGTGATATATAATTTAGTACCCACTTTTTATATAATTATAACCAAAAATATGTGTTCTACAATATCATAAAACATTCATCGTATCATTAAATCATAATTTTTGGAAAGGAAACAAGTTTAATATACATTTCATTATTTTTTAATAAAATAAACAATGGAAAATATATAATACTTGTAAACATATCATCATCACAATAAATAAACATTTAGAGAAATAATAATTAAGGTTTCATTGTATCAAATCAATAACAATTCAAAATTAACATCAATGGATGTTATCGTAGAAAAATATATTCATTAAAATATTCTTGGTATATTTTTTGAGGAAACTAATATTTCATTCTGAAATTACATATTTAAAGACCAAAAAATTAAAAATAAATAGAGACTAATTTATTTTAAATGAATAATGGAAACATGAAAAGGAATATTAAAATCATTGACCAATCATGAAGGTGGAAAGTTTCTTTAGGTTGTAACTGTTAAAACCAATATTTTTCTCCCACCTTCAGTAAAAAGTACCTTATTTAAAAAATGAAAAAATGAATCTTTTTAAGACATTATTAAAACTTAAAAATATTATAAACATTAAATTAAATAATAATTGGATAATATTACGAAACATTAATAAAAACATTTTAAAAGACACATATATGGAATAAAAATATTTCCTACTAAAACAGGATAAATTAGGTCGTTTATTCTTAAAAAATATTTTTTGAAAAATTATGTGTACCAACGTGAGGAAAACGGTACTAAAAATTATAAATTATATAAAATAATATAGGTGGATAATGATTAAATGAGTTTATTTTATAAGGGTCATATAATTTATTTAATGGATATGCAGGCATATAAAATCTGAATTAAAACATGTTTAAAGCATAAATCCCATAGAAATGAGATAAGTTTGGAATCATAATACCTATGAGATAATAACTTCAAATAAGACATTAAATATCATTAAAATAATGATATTCATTATATAACATTTAAACTTTTAGTATATAAACCACACAAACAAGAATAGGTGTATAACATCAAACATGTCTGAATAAAAAATATTGAGATAAAAACACAATACCGCTTCAGTAATCTTTCAATCAAAACACAATGAAATAGAATTTATTATATTTATTTTTAAATGCACATATTTTCATTATAGTGATTATAAAATAAATTCAAGGGCATTATATACACCATAAAAAGGAAATAAGTGGTGAATATGGTGTTTCCTCCCATAAATAAAATTACGAAGAGAATTCCCCTTAACTTATGTATTCCCTTATTTCATATCATTGAAAAATAATATTTAATAAATATATATTTATTATAAGTATATTATAGAACAATAGGAATATATATATCATAGAAAATATGATTTACTTATAACATTTTATCTCTTTTTTATTGACATTTCTTAATTAAATCACAATTTCAAGTGATAACCACTTGTTTTCTCGTACGTTTCAATATCATTGTTCAGTAGTTGAATATTGTTCATGAATTCATCATATATAGAATTTTAATAATGATATAATCATATATATATATATATATATTAATCATATACACTTTTAAATTTATTCATATAAACCATTGATGATAAATTAATTACATCACCTCTTGAAGACGGTTGTTGGTACGTATGGATGATTGATGTTTCCAATTGTAGATAGTTGGGAATAAATAAAGTTAAATAATAATTCACATTTATAGAATAATTATTATATAATATATATAATATATATTAATTATATATATCTTTATTATAATCTATGTGAGATTAAAATGAAAAATGAATCACATAGCTTCCTAGAGGTGGTTGTTAACACGTACGTGCGAGTGTCATTATTGTTATTACTTGGATGGAAAGGTGATAAGGTAGATAATATAATATAAGTATAGAGGAATATTTCTTATATTAATATATTATACAAATATGAAATCCATTAAAATAACCAACCATGAATTATGGTGATTTAAAATGAAGCATATCACTATATGGAGGTGCTAGTCCACACGTACACACGAGCACTGACTTTCATTCCCCATTTGATGGAACAGATGAGGGAAATGGTTTATCCATATTCATTTTTATAATTTAGTGTATATAAGAAATATTTATAGGAGGTATAAGAATATTTAAATTGAAATATATTTGCTAAAATGATTACCTCTACTTTGGTAGACCTCCTTTTATATCCATTCATAAGGACCATTGAAAGGGTTCTCTAGGAAGAAAAACACCTATCAATAGTGGATATAAAATTTTTGAGTGGTTTTTTGAATGTATGGGTTGATCCAAGTGGATCAATGTTTTTTAAATAAGAGATAGTATTGGTGTCTTTTTATAATGGTGGGGGGAGGGGTACTCTTATAATTTTTCATAACATTAAAATATTATAAATTAACATTCATGTAAAAATGGTTTAAAATTGTTTAAGTTTTGAATTTAAGATAATATTTTATTTAAATAAACTCATAAATTAGGATTTTGAAATGTTTTTATGTTATTTTAACCCTTATCTCTCTAATTTAGAACTTTTTTCATACTTGTGGAAACACATTTTTCAATCATTTAGGGATGTAAAATTACATATAAGGAAAATATTAACAATAAAATTATAAAAGTATGAAATATAGGGATATATAATATACACCTTGTTCTATTTCAATATTTTATTATTTTTAAATCATTAAATAATATATTATTTAACATATATTTTTATTATTGTAATTTTTTGGGACTCTTCATTTAATTTGACGTTAATGTAAGTAATACATAACTATATTAAATTATCAACCATTTACCAAAAACATATACATTATAATTACCCATATAATTTATTTCTTACACAAATTCACCAAAATAAATATTTATTTTAATGCTTTTAAAAATTATTTACTATGTTTTTCTACTACATTCAAAATCATTGTGTCAACGTTGCGAAATTTATTAATGTAATTATACCATTAATCAAAATTATAAATAAATTAATATCATATAAATAATTTATTTGTATTAAAAATTACTATTTTTATCTATCCATAATGTCTTTTTATCCCAATGAAAAAATATTTTTTTCTCTAAACGAAAATAAAGTGAAATCTTGTAGTTTTCTTTACAAAAAATAATATTTAAGTCATTTTAGAAGAAAAATGGAACAATAATTACATGAATTAGAGTATTAAATGATTATATTCAAAATTATCTCCCGAAATATTTTAAAGTAATGTTTTCAGGTTATTTTAACGCCTTATTTCATAGTTTTAACCTTGTTCTACATGTTTTACACTTATCAATGTGAAAAAGTTTTACCATCGTTTCTTTTGATAATATCAAACATAAAATATGTATATATTCAAAACACTAATCAAGTAAATATAAATATTTAACCTATTTCTCAAGAATCAATTTTTAAAAGTGTCGAAACTTTATTTTAAAATAATCCTGGAAAACATGACATAAAATAGTTTTTTTATGAAAATACATTTTTCAATAATAAGATGATATTATATTTGCTCTATGATGAGTAATAATAATCATATGAATTTTACATAATTTTTATGTGTAAATAATCAATAAATTTTATTTAAATTATTATTCAGAATGAACTATTTAAATTTAATAAAATAGAAAAACATTATTCACTTAAAAACAGGGTTTTTAAAATTTTTTATTAATAATAAAATAAAGTTATACCAAAAAAATATAATATATATTCCAATGGAAATATTTATATTATGTTGAATGAAATTTATCATTTTTTACTCAAAAAAATCCAAAACTGAATTAGACTTTTAAATTTCTTTATTTAATGAAAAAAATTTATGTATTTGAAAAATTGATATTTTTCAATATTCCTTTAAAAAATGTTCATTTTAGAAAAATGTAAAATTTTCACCATATGTTAATTTTGATATTATAATTTAAAAAATCATTTCTATTTTATAGAATAATATTTTGAAAGGAGGTAGAAATTAATTTTAATTTCCACACACATAATGAAATAAAAATCATTTTTGATGAAAACACAATTTTCAAACCAAAAATTACTTTTCATAAACTTAGTGAATATTTATTGTATATTAATAAAAAAATTAATAGAAAAATTATATATATATTTCAAACTTTGGTAAATCCTGGTCATGCCCGTCAATTTAATGGGAAGGTTATAATTTCTCCCGAGTAGTTTTATGCTAGATATTGTTTTCCATATAAGGTATAGAAAACTTAAAAGTTATTTAAATTGAAATAAATTCTAAAATAACAGTGTCTTAAAATTTACCCATATAAAATAAATCTCATTATTTAAATTTTAATTATCAATTACTATAATTGTTATATCATGACATACTATTAAAATCAAATAAGGATTCTATGAGGATAAACAATTTATATTTCACTATGGTGAAACTTTGAATTTCCAAATTAAATATTTCTAAAACAAGGTATTACACATTCTGAGATTCATGGGTTTTTAAAAACACACATTGGTATCTAAACTACACATCCCACATAAGACTCGTTAGTTTTTTTATCCTATTACTAGAGTTAAGATAATCATTTTACTTCAACAAAGTGAACATGAGATAACATTATTACTTAATTCCATCTCATTTTAAAAGACCAAAATAATAATTTGGTTATAATTTGTTATATGTCATCTCTTACTCTAATAGATGATAATTAAATACAAAATTTTCATGCTTGAATCACAAAAATTAAATTTTAATATGTCAAAATATCCAAAAGAGAAGAGTAATTCATTCCTTATGTATCAGGATATTTATAAAAACCAAAATAGTTATTAGAAGTTAAACTATATAGATAAATCTTCATGTGATTTAATTGTACATTTATATCTAAAAAATCAAAAATAACAACCAATATTCAACTTAAACCCTTCCATAAATAGTTTACCTTATGAATCCATTAAAACAATTATCCAAATTCATATCCAAAATATTTTATCACTAATATTTTTTCAATATCAACATTAACATGCATCCGTGGATAGTGTGATGTAGCTCATAATGTTACATACTAAACAAGTGAATACCATGATCACATATTCTTGTGAAACATGATAATAAATTGAATCATCATAAACATCAATGAAAACATATTGATTCAATAAATTAACACAATATCAATTACTCAAATTATTGTTCATTAATCATATAGTATTCACAATATATTTTACATAATATTAATCACTTAGTGACCAAATCACTTTTAAATCCCATATTAATCTAAAAAGTATATCCCAAAAAAATATCTATGTTTTTAATCCCAATCAAAAAAAATTTCCGCAACATTAGTGGTCTTATTAACCATAAATATTACCATTAATATTAAACTTATGTCTACAAAATATAAAATTGTTATTTTTAAAATAACCTTTAAAATAATACATATATTAAATCAAAGGGTTTCATTCTCACAAATTCCTCAAAAACTATCGCTAATAATCTTAAACTCTTACTACATAAAAACAAAAAATGGGTATTCATGCCTTTGAATATAAGATCAACTTTATACTTATCAACCCAAGACAGATTATGTTCATCCCATATCAAAATGGAATATCATAGGTTTCTGTATCTTCTATTCTCCTATAAATCATAATGGTTTATAATGGTAATGTAAACTACCCCAATAATATCCCCCTGAGAGTATCTATTGAAGTTCTAAATATTAGTCCCACTCATCAAGAACCTATTACCATCAGTTTAATATCCAATTTTTTGTATTTATATTTGTTTCCCCTAGGTGAATCTATGCCAAAACCATTTCTAGCCACTAGTATCTTGAATGGGATGTATTTTCAAGGAAAACCACTCCCCATTCCATCATATCCTTATTCAAGGTAAACTACCAACATAATTATAGTGGAATTTGGTCAGTCCTCATTCCATCATATCCTTAATCAATGTTCACTCCCAAGACTATGACAGTAGATAGAGTAACTTACCAAATGAGACTCACACTCGATTTCATTTCATATAATAGCATGACATATCAACCACCACCTGATGCAGTAATGGTATATATATTTCTTATACCATTCATCACATAATAAAAACCAAACACATATGTTTCAAAATATCATAAATTATTAATCATTTCATCATATAATAAATCATGGAAAGGGAACTGCTTTTAGGAACATTTTATCATTTCATCATGGAATGAACCCTGAAAAATAGACAAGTTTCATAAACATCTCATCATCATAATCATAAAAAAATACAAATAATGAATTAGTATTGTATCACTAGATCATATCCCCAGTAAATTATAACTAATATCAAAGGTTGTTATCATAGAAGAATAATTTATTTTAAATATCCTTATTATATTTCTTGATTAAAAAAACATCAAATATTTTAATCAATTATTTAACATAGAAATATTTCAAAAATATAATATAAAACACTTTTTGAAAATAAAAATGGAAAATTGTAATTAGATATTTAAATAATCGAGTGGTCATGATGGTGGGAAATTTTGACCATGTCATAATCTTTAAAACAAATATTGTTTCCACACCATCAGTAAAAAGTACATTAATAATAAAAAATAAGAAAATTTCTTGTTATACCTTTTTTTAATTTAAAAATTTGTAAAAATGAATTTAAACAATCATTTTATAATATTTAAATACATTCTTAAAAACATTTTTAAAAACATGGATATGAAGGGAAAAGGATTTTGAACTAAAAGTGGAGAAATAATGATGACTTTTCCTAAAAACTATCTAAACCATTATAATTACCAATGACTAGAAAAAGGTACTAAGACATATAAAATTTAATAAATGTCCAAATTTGAAGAAACATTAATGGTTTTCCTTAAAAAAATTATAAAAATTATTCAATGGAAATTCAAGCATAAACAATCTCAATTAAAATGATACTGAAACAAAAACTACTTACAAGTTTGATAAATTTTTTATCATAATACCCAAGAAATAATAACATCAAATGAAACATTAAATATCATTAACATAAAGTAATTCTTGATATAAAATGTCCAATATGTAGTATATACACCTCATACAAATTAATAGGTACATAATATCCAACATGTATCAATAAAACAATATTGAACTAAAGAACTCTTATTGCTTTGGTAAATTGTAAATCAAATCCTCATAAAAGAGATATCCTTAGATGGATTTAAAAATAAGAATATTTTTCATGATAAAAATCAAAAAATAAACTCATGGGAATTATATAAAACATATAAAGGAAATAAGTAGTTAATATTGTGTATGTCTCACACAAAAAAAGTGAGATGAGAAATCACTTTACCTCAAGTATTGTCTTATATTATATGTCATCAACCAACATATAAAAAAATTATAATTATTAAAAATATATTATAGAATATTATTAATAAATATCATACTAAATATGATTTAATTATAACATCTAGTCACATTTAGACTAACAACACATTATTAAAACCAATATTATGGATGATAACTACTTCGTTTTTCATATAGGTTTCAGTAAGATAATTCTGGTACATGAACTTTGGTCATGGTTTCATCATTGAAAGAACAATAATCATGTAATAAGTATCATATCAATTCCTCATATACAATTATACAATTATTCTTATAAATAAATTATGAAAAATGAATTATATCACTTTGTGGATACATTATACAATATATAGGCATGAGGGATGTTTCCACCTACGGATGGTTAGAACTGAAAAAGGTAAATAATAATTCACCTTTAAATATTAATTATTATGAAATATATATCATATATATTCATTAAATAAATCCATATTACAATCCACGTAAATAGAAAATAGAAAATGAATCACATCGCTTCATGGAGGTGGTAGTCTACACTTGTAAACAAGTTATCTTATCTTTTTAAAACGGATGGAAGTATAACAAGGTATTTGGGAAATTTTAATTATAAAATTAAAAGTACATTGTAAATATATTATATAAACATTATATCCATAAAAATAATCTTTAATTAGTTATAGTGGTGTAGAATGAATCATATTGGTACGTGGAGGTGGTAGTCCACACGTATACACTTGTGATACTTGTCAAATTCCATTTGATGGAAAAGATGTGGAAAATTGTTGTTGAATCTTCATAATAAAATTTAATCCCATTTAATATACTCAAGTAATTATTTTATAATGTATACCTTATATTTATTTTAGGTTTAAGAAGAAATAAATTATAAGAGATTGGGTTCAAAAATTACCTCTTCTTCAATATCCATCCTTTCGATCTCGTCTTAAGTACTCTTAGAATGGTATTTTATAAAAATAGAAAATAGAATATTTGGTTATGGAAATTTATAAAAGAATTGGTCAGGTCTTGGTTAAGATAGGTGGCTCTAAGTGGGGTGAAGAAAAGAAAGGCGTGTCCTTTTAAAGGGAGGGGATGGGCACTCTTTTGATTTTTCAAAATATTAAAATATTATAAAGTAACATTCATAAGAAATTGGTTAAAAATTTAATTAAATTTAGATTAAATATGATAATGGATATCAATAATATCATAAAACATAATTAATTAATGTTTTTAGGTTATTTAAATTTTATGTCATTAGTTTAACATCCCATGTAAACTTCTTTTATCCTTAACCACTGTATCATTTTTTTCAAACATTGAGGGCTCTAAATTTACTTATAAGATAAAAATTAGATCCTAAATGGACAAGGGGTGAAATTTTAGACGATAACCCATCACCTTTTTCTCTTTCTATATTTTTATGAATTATATTCATTTAATAAAATATTATTTCACATATAATATGATTCATGTCTTTTATGGGTTTATTCATTTGATTTAGATTTAATGTTTGGAAGATTTGAATGTATTTTGAATATATAAACATTAAACAAAAAATATATATTATAATTACACATAAAATTCAGGGCACACAAATTTTTTCCAAAATATAATTATGTAAATATGTATAAATAATATTTAATAATTTTTTCTGCTTCTCGGAAAAGAATTGTGTCTTTTTTTCATAAGAATTTATTTTAATTATTTCATCAATAGTAATTATAAATTAATTAATTTAATATAATTAATATTTGAATTCTCAAATTAACTATTCATAACCATCTATAACCTCTTTTTATCACCATTAGAAAATATTGGTGTTTTTTAAATGAGTATGACATGATGTTTTTTTCTTTACTTAAAACTAATATAAGTAATTATCAAAGAAAAATTGAAAAAATTTGATTTATAATTGAATATTGGAGGTGTATTGTCAAAACCAACATATAAAATATATTAAATGAATATTTAGGGCCAGATTAATGTATTGTCTTGTGGTTCTAACCATGTTTTACCAGTTTTACACATACATAGGTGATAAATTTTTACCATGGTTACAAATCATATTGAAAAAAATAAAATTGTCCTAGTTACTAGATTTTTATCTCATGATTCCAAAAATGAAATTAATTTTTCATGATTAAATATCAAGAAGTTTTATAAACTATTTAAAAATAATCATGTAAAATGTGATGAAAAAAAAAGGTTTTTAAGAAAATGAGTTTTTTAAAGAGAAGATGATCTTTTATTAAATCTATGAAAAATAATAATCATTATAAAAATTTCAATTCATATTTATATATATATAATTTTAAAAATACATTTAAATTGTTCATCATTATGGAATAATTTAATTAATTTCAGGTAAAACTATTATGCACTTACTTATAGTTTTAGGAAAAATATATTTTTATATATAAAAATAAACATACACCAGTATAAAATATAATACTTATCAAGTAAGAATTATTATTTTTATGTTTAGTGAAATGGAGATTATTTAACATTAAAAACAAATCATAAAGATAATGGGACTTTAAATTACATGATTTAATGAAAATAAATTATAGTATTTTAAAAATTTATATGATTCATTATTCACTAAAAAACAATTATATCAAAAAAATATCATAATTTTAATCTATTTTAATTTCTATATAATGATTTTAAAAATAATATCATTTTTACTAAATAAAATTTCTAAATGATAGAAAAATTTATTTATAATTTCCATGAACGAACTCAATAAAAGATATGTCTTTTTGAGAAAATATATTTTTGATGCATATAATGAGTTTTTAAAATTATGATCCTATTTATTTTGACTAAATAAATTAATTTTATTTGATTAAAAATTATATATATATATCAAAATGTCTTTAATCCTATTCATACCTATAAATTTAATAGCTATGTTATAATATTACATTGTTCATTTTAATATTGGTGTTGTATGTCAAAAAGATATCAAAGATTTAAAATTTATTTAAGGAGAAATATATTTAAAGATAATGGTTTGTTGCAAAATATGTGGGGATTAAGTTAGAATGATTATACAATTACACTAATGGAAATTTAATCATAAACAATCCCAAATAAAAATGAGATTGTAATATAAACCCTTATATTAGATTTTGGTATGGTCAGAAAAATTCCAATATATTATAAAATAAAATTATATTTACTATTTAAATATATATGATACCTATTTATATATTTCTTTTTTGTATCATTTATTTATAAATTATTTTGGATCTTTTATTCATAATTATTTGTCAAAAACAAAAAATTTGGTATTGGTTGTTCTGTTTCCCATGTTTGTTTTAATTTAGAAATTATAATCTGTTCACCTTGGATATGGTTTCATTACCTAAGTAATTTTAATAATATCATATACATAAAAATTAAATTTTATAAATATCCATTTTAGTTTGTTGTTAAAATGAAATTTGTCTTTTAATTTATAGGTATTCTACACATGTGCATGAGTGACATTTTCATTTTTCAACAGAAAAAAGGGGATGATGATTAATATATACAAATCCATATTTTTAGTCATAAATATTATATATTTATTAATTAATTTCATTTATCTAACTATACATGTGAGGTGGTGATGAAAAATGAAATATATCACTTCATGGAGGCAGTTGTATGCGCGTACACTTGAGCATCATTTTCATTTTCCGTTAGCTAGAAAATAGGAAGATGATGATTTTTCTTTTTAAAATAATAACATTAAAATATAATATTTATAGTTATTCAATTATATTATGTGTATATATAATATTTTATGGTGGTTTAATAATAAAGAAACATAATAGAACTTGGTTAAGTTAATTACCCCTTCAATAGTATCCGCCATTGTATCTCTCCTTAAGTAATATTGGGTTAGCATTTTGGTGAGAATATAACCTATAAGACATGGATATGATATCTAGGAGGGTTATTTTGGAATATATTGGTTTATATAATGTGAAGAAAATTTGTAGATGAGTTAGAAGAGGAGGTGAACTTTTATAAGATAGGGGAGTGGAACCCTTGTAAATACCCATACCATTAAAATATCATAAAGTTATTTTCAATGTAAATTGGAACTAAAAACACCAAATTTATAAGATATGGTGAGGGAGACTCGAAATAAACTCAATGAATTAAATTTAGATAAATATTATTGATATTTAAATCCAATTTCTTAGTCCCCCCCATTAATCCATTTAACCCTAACTGTGGTGAAAACCCATTATCATGGTAAATATTCATTATGGCCAAAAATGGAATGGGAATTATAAAATAATATGAATATATTGATTATAAATATGGAATAAATTTTAAAAAATCATTTTTATAGAGGGGTTAAAAATTAATTTTAATATAACTAAATAAAACTTAATGATAAAGGTTTTCAAAAAAATCATATTTAACCATAAAATGATTTTGCGCAAAATAATCTTATATTGAATTGATTGTCATGAAATTTATAATTTTATTAATATAAAATGAGAGTTTTGGGAATTTATAGCCAATTTAAATATAAATTTAATCATGTATTTTCTTTAACAATGAAAAGGATAAAAATATTCCTTTTATTAGAATAAAATATCACTTAGTTTCTAAAATTTCAAAAATGGGATTCCAAATTGAAAATAATATTTCTTTTAAACACCTTTATTTAACTCCTTGAATAAATATTTCTACAGGAAAAAGTTTTCAAAAACTTATAATTCATTATTTTATCATGATTCTTTCTTAAAATTAGTGAAATATGTAAGAAATATATTATTATTAGTGTCACAGAAATCAACCATTTATAAAAAATAACAAAAGATCCCCCTAAACTGGTTTTAAAATTATAAATTCAAATATTATATTCATTTAATAAAATATAAAATATAAACTATATAAATTTAACTTTTAAATGAAAATATTTAATATAAATAGAAACAATATTTAGAGAAAAATGACATATTTAATCTTCAAACAATCTTAATCTATTTTCATATCAATTTATAATTAATTTATTATTAATTTATTTTATATAATTCAATGTAATCATTTAAAATTACACAACACCTCAGTGAAATTTCATTAAAAAATACCCCTATAACATTTAATGATTCTAATCACGTCACATTAATTATTTATATTCTAATAACTAAATTTAACTGATAAAAAATAATGTAATATATGTATCATAATTGATTAATAAATTTCAATTTACTAGAGATTTTTTTCTCTATGTAATTTTAATATTTAGTGAATTTTTTATTTTTGTTTTTTGTGTGTTACAAGCTTTTTATCATTGTAATTACTTAACGTAAAATATATAATAAACTATTGGGGTGTTATATCCCCTGACCCCATTAATACTTTGCATCCTCACTATTTTTTTATTTTTCCATCAAAAAATGTTTATTGACATAGGTATAATCTCATGTCAATGTTTTATCTTAATCTATAATTCCTAAGTACTAGGAATATTTGTATTTCTTAACTGAATATTTATAAAACCTTTCATATACCATTATAAAAAACATACCTGTGAATGATTTTCAATAGGTATACCTTTATAGTTTAGGGATATTTTCCATCTAAGTTGTAAAATTTTTATTTTACTCTTATTATAGTATGAGTAATTATTTTACCATCCAGATATTATGAGAAAATATACTTACCTAATTTATTGTAAATCTATAAGAGTAATCCCATTCTTTGAGTGTATCTTTATATTTTTCCCCCTTTTATTTATCACATACTATAAATGATGAATAACCGTGATGGATTTTTCATTCGAGAAGCTTGAAAATCAAATTTACTTGATTATTTTATCCATAAAATGAGGATATATTATCCCTCCTATCATTAGGAACATATTAAATCAAAAAGGGTGGGTGTGTAAAAAAACATCCAAATAAATACAAACCTTAAACAGTTTTTTATAAACAATAACACTGATTCAATATAAATTATTTTATAACTTATCTTTTAATTTTTTAATCCAAAAAATTAATTAACCACCAAAAATGAAGATTATATCAAATTCAATAATAGGTATAATAACCATATTTACAAATGGGGAATATTTTTTCTTCTTAATAAATGATCTCCAATATATTATCTTTATAACTAGATACCCAAGTGGCCCCATAATTGAAAACTCCTTCCTTAGAATGTTAATGGATTATCCAATATCTCTTCAAGTTATTAATGCGTTCATATATATGAAATAAAAAATAATAATTAAATCATATTGGGTTCATGATGAAGTAACCTATTATCAAAACTTAAGGGATGTCAACACCAATTATAGTGATTTCATAATATTTTAGTTTCCCTCATAGCCTCTTCTAGGTCAAATTAAAATGAAAATTGGGGAATTTTTTCAAATAATTCCCCATATATTTATAGTTTAATCAATGGATGTATGTAGTTTATTTATTTCACTTGGCTTCATAAGACAATTTACACTTGTCTCCACACTTTTAAAAGACTCTCATTCTCTTTAAGAAAGTATTATGGTGTTTCTATTTACAGTTATGACATGTTGGATTTTTATCCTACTATTCTTCTCCTTCAACTCATTTAATTTTCCTTGGTTCTTAGATGACTTCTTCTTCTTTTCATATACATTAAAAATATAATACTTTTATAAAGTTTTCTTTTTATTGACATAATTTTCCACCTTATCATCAAATTATGAAAACATTTGAGACATTACATCCCTTCGGATTAATATTTTAATCCCATCAATGAATTGTTCTATCTTAATTTATGGATTATATATGTAGTATGTGATATAAATTTTTTATCTAAAATTTTTTCAACATAATTATCATCATGAACCAATGTATTTTTTTATGAAATAAAGGAATTTATTTTCCATATCATCTCATTACTATTGATGAATTCCAAAAACTTAATTTCCTCCTCCTCTTTAGTATTATGAATCAATAACCACTATAGATATGTATCTCCTTTTTTTAAATATATTTCCAAAATGACATTCTCCCTTTCATTTCTTGTTAAAGAAAAAAATATATTTTCACTGAACTTGATAAATTATTCATCTATTAATGTAATAGTAGTTTAGCTAATATATAGGGGCTTCTTCCACATGAATCAATACTACATCATTTCATAATATAGTTTATAAAACATTTTTTTCATACAACTACGTTTATTGGTCACAACCTAATTCATCTACCCTAATATAATCATAATATACCCATCCCCAATATAAGACTTGTTAACTTTATCAATATGGATATACCTACATAAATTATGGGTGTTGATAATTTTTCCATTCCTTCCACTGGGTGACATCTCTAAATAGTTTGGTATACTTTTTATCCAAAATCACTATTGGCTGTTGATCCATATGAGAAAAATACATAAAACGTTATTGACTATTCCAAGTGTTTAGCATAATGTTTGTTTTAGCTATGTTCATAAAAAATACATTTCCCAAGGTTCATAAAAACATTTCAATAATACTTATCATAACAAACCGAAATATAGTAATGTAGATCTGGTGTTTACATTTTTATATTGGTAATAGATAAAAGAGATTATATACCAAAATATCGAACAATTTATCAATCAAATAATATTAGATGCATATATGATTTTGAAATAACAATATAAAATAATATAATTTTTTTAATTTTTTATTAAAAATTCTTATTAATTTTATTTCTTCCAAGAGTGTTTTAAATAATCATTTCTTATTACCATATGGAAATGAATATAAATTAAAATTTTAGTAGATATTCCCAGTTTGGGGTTACAAACTATAATAACTATTATGGATATAAGGACTAAATAGTATGGTGAAGGGAATAATAAATAAACATTCCATATATTCAATAACATGAGAATGAAATATATTCATAGATAAAAAAGCATACATAAAATAATAAATAAATTCATAACTATGGAATTCATATTATCAAAATTCTTAATCCTTGATCCAAGATATCACGATCTTACCATAAAGGACTTGTTATAAGGCATCATAATTATATGGATAGGGATATATCAGGATTTCTATTCTAGTTTTTCTCATGAGGCATTCCTCATGCATAAATGTTTAATAATATACCCCACCCATCACTTACACATGCCTAATGAATTCCACGTGTATTGAATGACCAGTTTATTTTATCATCAATATGCATTAAAAATCATTAAAAATGATATTAAATTGCATGTATGAAACATAAATATTTCCTTAGTTAATGGAATAACACTCTTAGTAAGCTTCATTAAATTCAAATCATATATAAAAATGATTTTATAGTATAGTGAACAGTCAATGTATTCTCAATATATACATGGTATAAGAAGAACATATACATGAATGGGGTAAATAATGTCCAGGGAATGATAGAGGGTGATGAAAAACATAAAATAAGTCCTCATGTGTAAAATGAGGTATATTCCATAAATTTATAAGGGATTAAATGAGACCATCAATTCTCCATAAAATAGTTTTTGTATTAAATTCATATACTTTGATAAAATAAGGAGTTAAATGGAACTATAAATTTTAAAATAACATTATCAAAAAAACTAAACATATTTATAATAATTAAGTTAAAAGCCGCATTTAAATTTTTTTTGGAAATATAAAGAAGATTTTTTAAAACACTATTTATGAAATAATTTAAAATAAATGAATATTCAAAATAATCTATTCTTAAGTAATCAAATTTTCTATCTAAGATAAAAAAATACATTTTTGAAATGAAATCCTTTTTCATCTTTTTATGAAAATAAATTACTTTTCTTTTAGTATAAAATAAAAAAATCCAAAAAATACTTGTAAAATAACTTTCTTTGAAAAAATATAGAAACTTTGAATGGAGGATTCATGAAAAATAATTTTGATGATGGTAGAAAAAAGGTGGTAAATAGTTTGATTTAAGGAAATAATATTTTCTTTCCTTTGTAAATAAAGTATAAAATAGAAATATTTGGAATCCATTAATAAGATTTCATTTTATCATTTGAAAATAAATTAAAATTTTAGTGAATTTCATTTTAAGAAATTATTTTTTTATATAAATAAATATTATTGAAAATAATATATAATGTAGGAATATAAAAAAATATTTATGAACTACAATAATAAATAATTTGGGATTTCTTAAAAACATTATTTTTTACTTTTTTGTGTAATATATAGGGGATGTTGAATTAATGATTAAAATACCTGAAATAATAATATAGGGAGGAAATATATGGTTTTTGAGATATAAATAGTGCATAATTACCCTAATAAATATTTAAACATGAACATTACTGAATAAAAATGAGATTATAAGAAACCTTCATTTTGGATTCCCACATTTTCAAAGATATTCTATCCTGCAGAAAAATAATATTAATTATTAATCTATATCAAATATATAATTTTATATATTTCTATATATCATTTAATCGTAAAATCATATTACACATTTAGTGATAATTCTTTTTTAAGATAAATTATTTAAGTTTTAACAATTCTATTTCTTGTTTATGTTTTGATTCTTAAGTTATGTCCATTACACATTGGTTTTAGTTCAATAACCTCCATAATATTTTACATTTTGTAGATATATATATATATATCATAATTAAACATTTAATATACCTTTATAATAATCCATGAAATGAGGTTGTGAAAAATAAAATATATCATTCAAGGAGGTGGTAGTCTACATATACGCATTGTTGAAGTTTTCATTCTTAAATAGATTGATAGAAGAGAAGTTAGATAGCGAATTATATTAATATTGCCTTAATTATATCATATAATATATATATATATCATATCTGTCTTTATAACTAACCATATAAGGCATTGATGAAAAATTAAATACATCTCTTTATGGAGGTGGTAGTCCACATGTATAGATGCACAGAATTTTCAGTTTCTAATAGATGGAAAAACTTTATATAATGAATGTTATATTATTATAATTACATTTTCTTATACTAATGATAATAATTCCATTGTATTTATCTGGATATAGATGATTTTCAAGAGGTGTAAGATGAAATGGTCTTAAAAGTACTTGGTTAAGTCGATTACCTCTTCCTTGGGTATCCACCATTAGATCACTCTTTAATCCTTCTTGAGTTTGTATTTCGGTAATTCCAGAATAAATAATATGTGGGTTGGATACTGGTAAATTTATTTTTTAATATATTGGATTATATATGTTTATTTAAATATTAGGATATGTGGGGAGAAAATATGCTCTTTTATATGTGTGTAGAATGTCACCCTGGTAAATATACTTAACTTTAAAATAATATAAAATAATTTACATGTGGAAGTGACACCAAATATCCCAAATTTATAATATAAGTTACTATGGAGTCAAAATAGACTCATCCATTAAAATTTATAAATTTTTTTGGTGACATATAAATTCTTATCTATTAGTTTTATCCCCTAGTTAACACTTTTATCCCTTACTATGGTGACAATATTTTAACATGGAAACTATTCATCATTACTAGAAAAGGAATGGAGATTATTACATAATTTCAATCTTCTAATTCAAAATCTTGATTTCATTTGACAATATTCTATTTATACTGGTGTTAAAACTTAATATTCATATAAGTATTCAAAACACAATGAATATAATTTTTTATAAAAAAAATATTTTATGAATAAAAAATATTTTACATCAAAATAAGGACTATAAGTTATTATAATAGAATTTATTTGTTTATTAATAAATTAATTACAATTATGTGTCTTTAAATAAATATAAGACTGAATGTTTTCATTTTATTTTTCAATTAAATAAAATGATTTAAAGTTTTATTTATTATAATAAAACTGAAATTGGTTCTAAAATATCATAAATGGATTTCAAAATTCAATATAATAATTTTAAATACATTATTTAACTCCATGAATACATATTTATTCTAGAAAAAGTTTTATAAAATTTAAATTATTTCTTATATAATGATTATTGCTTTAATGTTATGGCCTTTTAAAAATGATATTTCTCATGATTCATCTATAAATATACCATTTGAAAAAAAAACCAACAAATCACTTTAAGATAATTTTTTTAATTTTGAATTCAAATATTTTTTCCATTTCATCCAATTATTGTTAAAAACAATTTAAATTTTTCTTTTAAATGAAAACACTAAGTATAAAAAAAATCTTTTATAGAGACATAACATTTTTAAACATTATGATTTAGTAATCATATTTCATATCATTTTATAATTAATTGAGTATTAATATATTAGTTCATACATTATGATACTTTAAATATACAAAACACTCTAAATAAAGTGCTTTAAAACCCTTTTAACAATGAATGATTTTAATAATAGCACATTAATTATTTATTTTCAATTCATTAAATTTCATCAATAAAAAAATAATATAATGTAAGTATAATATATTATTGATATATTTATATTTAGAAAAAGATTAATCATTTTGTAATATTAATAAGTTGAGAATCATTTTAGTTTGGTGTTTTGTGTGTTACAAGATTTTAAAAAAAAATTATTTATTGGAAACATAATAAAATATTGGGCTTTTATAATGATCCTTATATTGAAAATTGATGAGAAATTTTCCTGAGAAATTTTCCAATGTGAAATCTAAATAGGTGGAAAGTAATATTCTTTTTTAATCCTCCTCTAATATCATATTTAAATATTCTAGATTTTCTAATTTAATTATTCTCAAGGATCAACTTCTTAATTCCTTTAAACATTCATGAATTCTTATTCTTTCCCGCCTAGGTTTAAACACTTGTAAAAACAATACTACAGTGTAAAGATATTTCTCATAGAATAAAATTATTGTTAATATCTCAGAAATACTCTTGTCTGGAAGTACAACTTAACCCATTAGGCATTAGGATGTTTAATTTTTAAATGAATTCATGTTATCATTTTTTTAATATTATGTGAGGAATATCAATGTCATTTAATCTTAAATATCCAATAAAACGACTTTATAGATCATTTTACGAATTCATAAACCAATTACACATGATGAGATTTAATTATTCATTTAAAAAACGATTCTTATATTTTATCTCGAATCTCATTTTTACCTTTATGTGCCCTATAATTTTCTATTTTTTATTATTTTGAATTTTATAGTTAATATTACATATATATAGTTTAATCTTTCATATCCTTTTTAATATTATTTACCAAAATATGAAATCTAACTTACTCTTTCATATATGTTGGAAGAAATTGTGTATCATCAAAGAGATATTTCATATCATAGGGTAACCTTTATTTTGTGGTTAATCTATTTTTAGTCATTTTAACGTAAACTATTCTAGAAATTTTCAAAAATATTCTCTATGTGAAATTACACATTTCTTTTTCCATTATTCTATAAATATTAAGGTATTAAATTCCATATAAAATAGTAAATAAATTCATATATATGTACTCTATCAAACTACAGCCTACTCATATTTCTTCAAAACTCCATCAAAAACACAGTTCGACCACTAAAAATTTAATTCTAACCATCACAATTCGTAACAATTACATTTTATCTAATCTTTATATAATAAAAAAACATACATGATAAGATAAACAATAAAGAGTCTCAAGATTTCATATTGAAATGATATGACACACATTTCTAACCATTCAAAATAAATTGCTTTATAACCCACCATGTTTGTAATGCTATCAAATTTTGAAAAGAACCCACAATATACGTTTTAACAAAACCACCCACCCTCAATATTTCAAAACACCAAGACAAATGAACCAATTTTACTAAAAATATTTCATAATACACTTCTTCTAAAAAACAACTTTATTAAGAATGAAACACATTTCATAAAATTCACCCAAATTATTTATTTTTAATGTTCTCTTTTTAATCTTATGAATACTTTAAAAACTCCTCTATAATACACATTTAATTCTTAGATTTTCTCAAAATGAAAAAAAGAAACAAATTCAATTCTATGTGAAAAAACACTTCTTCCCAAATTTTGGAATCTGAATTCAATTCATTGTAAAGGGAAAACACCCTTTATCATTACATGGAAAATATACAAAACATTTATTACCACTTTTTTCTCCCTAAATAACCAAAAACCATTGAAATTATTTACAATAAGTATGATGATATTACTTTTATAAAAATTACTTTCCTTATTTTTAAAAACCATTTTAAACAACAAATTTATTTAGGAAATACTCATTCCAATCCCAAAAAAAATAAACATGTTTAAATATCATTTTAAAAAGTCACAAACAATTTATTTTTTTAAAAAAAATAAATCCAATATATTTCAACACTCAATTTTCATTTCCACCTTAAAAGACTAAAAAAGCCGAAATCATTTTCCTTGAAATAACATTATGCTAAAAACATCATTAAAAATTATTTAAAATGATATAATATTGTTTCCATAAAAAATTGAAATTTATTAATTTGAATTAAGAAAATAAATAAATAAAAATATATCATCTCCATAAAAAGAATATCAAATGGTAAACCAACAATGTTTCCACAAAATAAACTATTTAAATGTACATATGTAGACTTTTTGTGATTTTAAAATTATTCAATATTCATCCCACTATATGAAAAATTAAAATATAGGATTAAATAATTTATATAAAGATAATATATAATGAAATAAACACTCATATAAAATCTCATAAACAATTAATTGATCTAAAAACATTGATAATTTTCTCAATTACAAGATCACCTATATTCAAAATTATATTCATTAGTTATTATTTTTTCTTTTTTTCAACACTTAAAAAAAATAGTGAGAATCACATATCAAAGTCATCTATTTTAAAATTTCATTAATGAAGGGAATAACCACTTTACATTACTAAATTTAAATATAATTGTATATAAAAATATATTTACAATCACAGTAAATCAATTATATTACATGAAATTCCACCCATGATACTACATAATACATGGGAAATCATATTTTCTCATTACACTATGTCTATGACATATAAATATGGAAAACCAAACCAAAAAAACTCTTTCAAACTCAACCAAACATTCCCAAACTTCCCAAAAAACCCTATGTATCACTAAAAAGATGTTTAATAGTGATTTTTATAAACTACCCATCATGTCATGTAACATCATTTCCCCATTCACATTAGATCGTGACTAAACCGAAATATTAAAATTTCTAACATATCATGATGAACTGGATACTCAATCCTGAACAAGATCTAAATTGGAATTCTTTTATCCCCAAGTGTCTCCCTTATAGTCGAAGTCTCCATAATAAACATAATTCCTTCAAAAACCCACCATAGGGAATGGTATGATAACAAATAAATGAATTACAATATTTTAAAATAGTATATATTGGAATATAATCAATGAAAAATCACACGTCAATAATAAATTAATAAAAAACATCATGATTAAAATACCTCCTCATAAAAAATACCCAACCACCATCAATGAACCACCCTCTATTATTATTTAATTGAAATACATCACCACTACTTATAATCCCATGAGGAAATGTTTGACAAAGTTATAACTTAAGTGACATCATCTTTAAGGGAACTAATATTACCATGTAGGGGGTTGAGGATAAGAATTATATAAGGATTTCCCCAATTCTCCTCATGTACTACATCCATGTGAAAACCTACCAATCTACAATTAATTTTTAAAAAATTTCCTCAAACCCAAGATTATATATAAAACCATTTTTAATCCTATAATAACTAAAAATATTTCAAAAAATCTCATAACTTTTATAAACCAAAATAAAATATTAACATCCCAATAATAGTAATGTTTCTTAATTAACCATTTCAAAATATTAACATTAAAACATTTCAGAAACCAACCCACACACCCATTTTTATAAACAAAACCCATTATAATCCTTTTCAATTAGAAGATCCATGAATGGATATTACTGACTATCCATAGTACCACTTATAATCCAATTCTAACATCCCCATAAACCTTTATAAGGCATCCACACTTAAGAGATAAATAAAATCCTTTCTATAATTAATACATATCATATACCAAGTAGGACATTCTATCATCATTTTCAAAATGGTATGGGAACAGACATTTAAGTAAAAATTACAAACCATTTTTTAGACAGCAACAAACCCAATAAACAATATCAAACCCATTTTACTCAATACAAACAGTAAATAACATTCATCATAAAACTCCATGGACAACCAAATATCATTAATGATGAAACTCTATGCACAATACACAACATTGAAATATTTTATGAAACATAATTCATGGATCAATATAAAATAATAATCCAAAAAACAACATTCCGTAAATAATAAATAAGAAACCCAACCTAAAAAATTATTTATTCAACAATAACATTTTTTTTCAAATCATTTAAAATCCACCTATTTTCAAGGAAAATAGATAACTTCTACAAAATTCAACATTTCTTTATTTAATGGACTACTCACCCAAAAATACCTTTCTAAAAAAAGATCTAATAACAACCATAGAAAAAAAAAATTAAAGATATAAAATTATTTTCCTGAACACAAACATTCAATCATTTAGGATTAAACAAATAATGGTGTGATTGAGATACTGCATAACATATATCACTTCTATAATTCAATTATCATAAATCAAAAGTAGTGAAACATATACGTGTTATCATCCTTGAAAAAAAAATGTTTATCAATAATAATATATAAAATCTCCAAACATAGACAAAATCGATGAAACTCTTACATGGTGTCATAATGAAATTGATCAGTGATGAAACATCCTCTTGCATCCCCAAAAAAAGTGTAATAGATTAGAATGTTTTTTCCCAGACTCAATATAACCATAATAGATAAAACCTAGATCCAAAGAAAAATAAATGAATAAACTTATTATAATATACATACCTTTGAACAAACACTTAAATATTTGAACATATAATTGGGATAATATTTTCAAGAAATGATCCACAGAAAATCCAAAAAATAAATCTCATATGGAATCTCCTCTCTTATGTTAAGGATGAAATAAGAGATAATAAGTGGTTTTATATCTTTAAATTTAAAATTTTAATAAATTTATAAAGGATTCACAACAAGAATATATGGTACCAAGGATAGTGAAATTACAATTAAACCCCCATAACTAATTTCTAGTCTATATATCCATACATTATAGCCTTGAATGATTATTCGATGACTATTCACCCAACATTTTCCCTTCCTATTACTAATGAATTCACATAATGATCCTTAGGACCTTTTATTGACAATAAAACTCCCCATTAACACCCAAAATCCCAAAAAAACCTCTCCAAACTCCTTAGAATATTTTCTCATACTTCCCTAATATTTCCCAATAATTCTACACACTCTAAAACAACTTTTTTATTTGTCTAAAATAATCAATCTTAAATGATTTTAATTTTATCCAAAACCTGGTTATTAAAATTGCTTTCCATTAATAAATTATTAAAAATAGTGAATGAGTCAGTAATGCAGAAAATTGTGTCAAGTGATCACCCAAATTAGAGGGTTTGATTCCCATATTTGTGAGGTTGCGTACTCCCATAACTGATAGATTCCCTTTTATATGTTGTTCATACGTTATCATTATTAATGGGTTAGAGTGATTTATTTTTAAATACATAATGTATAATTACTCCCTGGTTATAAGGTCATGGTGCATGGAATCAAATAAATCTTCTCTGTTTATAGACTTGATATATTTTTTGGAGTGATACTTGTGGTGTAGTCAGGTAAACATTTGTAGGACTCTAACACCTTGAGTGTGAATCCTATAATTGTTGTAGACTGTAGTGGATTTTATTAGTGATGTATTCAATGTGTCTTATAAATATTTTACATAATAATTATTCTTATATGATGTTGATTTTAGTTTTTTATAGTGCTTGGGTGTGCTAGTGTGTATATTAATACTCACCCTAGAATGGGAACACCTGTATTTTCATTTATGAGGGTACATAGTTGAATTACAGTTTTTTGGTGCTCATATTGGTCAATGAGATGGAGATGTCAGTGTATGAAAGTGATTTATGATTTTAAATAGAATTTTCTGTTATGAGTTATCAGTTTAATATTAGTAATTTATTATTTAAATATTTTATACATTGGACACCTTATGTATTTTTTGTTCTGTCGATTGTATATGTTGATTATTTATGGATAACGTTACATTACATGGATTCATGTATTTTGTCTTCTTAGTTTTCATTATTACATTGTGTGATGAATATATATAGATCAAATTCTTTTTTGTATATATTTTTTTGGTAATAATTATTTCATAAAATATATCTCATAATTTGATATTCCTTCTTGGAGTCTACTATATGATCCTATCCTCCTAATGGTGGTCTCAAGGTAGAACAACCAGTATTATCACCAAACTAGGTGGGGCCCACAGGGGTTGGTTTATATTAGTGTTTTATAAGAATTTTTTTACAGATGAATTTTATAGCAATCCCATGTGACACCTGGTTTAAGAAACTAGGGCATTTGTGTTTATAGAAATATTGTCAAGTATATTCGGAGAGGGACTGTATATATTTGGTTTGGGCACACAATTCATTCCTACTGTAGGAAAGAGATGTCTTACAACATGATTGAGAACATTGGGAATCATTTTTGAGGCATTTTTAGGTTAGTATTTGTTGTGTGACTCCATTCCACTTTATATGTATTTTGATAATTATTAAACACCACTTTATTTATATTATGGAAATTATTAAATCCCTTATTATTTAAATTTTAATTATTTCTCTCTTTAATATGATTTATTTACTATTTATTATTCATCATGATATTATTCATCCTTAATAATATATTGTTAATTTTTTCTATATTTTTATTAAATTATTACTCTTACTTTTTTAGGTAAGAAATTTTCAATATGTATATAGCTTCTCAATCATTCGTTCAGAAAAAAATTATATTTTTCTAGAAAATGAAGGAGACCACCAAATTAGTAGCCATTCCAATGTTTGGGAACCCCATTTTGGTGATGAACTAAATATTAAACAACCCCAAATTAGTTTCAAAAAATTCATTTCATAGCCATATGTGGTTGATGAAATTTACGTTCGGAAAACTCACATGGATTATATACCTCACGATCTAAAATAACTCATCAAAATATTGCATCGATATCAATTGACTCTTTTATTTTATCATATATGGACCTAAAATAGAATGAATTTTCCAAAAACCATTCAATTAGAGAGCAAAGAAAATTATATACAAATTCATTAACCTTTGAAAAAATTTTATTCATTAATTTGATATTAATATTTTTAACCTAATGTCACTAAAACGTTCTACAGTTATAAGAATATGTTAGCGAATTTTTATAGATGATACCTCGTGATAAAAAAATTATAATTAAATGGGTCATTAAATTTTTAGAAATAACATGGAACTATATTAATATTACTAAACTGGACCAAATATTGAATTAGATGTTTCTAGTTTCTAAAAACTGATTTAATATTATAGGTTCAGTGTGATATGATTTATTAATGAAAGTTAGATAATTTTGGGAACCTATAATCGTAATCATATATATAGGATACATTTTTTGAAGAATATTTTCAAAATTAATATTTTAATATATGATTTTTTATTACTGGATGTATTATATAATTTTATGGATATTTTTTGAATATATTCAATCTGAAATTCATTATAGAGAATATTTGAATTTTTAATTATTGTTATTAATGTCAGTTTAATTTAATTTTATAAAGAACCATTTTATAAAATATTAAATTCATTCATTTTAATTATGGGGATAATTATGGAATCCCTTTCGAACAATCATTTTTGAATTATTAAAGACAGTGAATATATTTTCAACTACTTGAAAATTTCTATTATAAATAGAAGATGGAAATGATAGAAATGGAAAAAATTACAAAATGTTATACTCCTGACATGAATAAAATTATTGTTATAATATTTTCTATTTATTTCACTCATTTAAAATCATATAAAACAAATATCTAATTGGTTTTGTACCTAATTGAAGATTTATTCTCTAAATAAGAAGTTCAAATCATCTGTCAGTTACTACTACAACTATACTCTAAATTCGTTCTACAATTCTACATGTCATCTAATTTTTTAATTATTGACTACTTATACCCAATAATGGTGGATTGTAATATTATCAAACTAAGGTATCAAGGTACCTAAAAAGGAATGAAAATTCAATATAAAATAACTATTGTAAGATTTCAACTATATTAACATTGTTTTTTAGGTCCTTAAAGAAGTGAAATATTAGTAAAATCTTAAATATTGAAGAGAAAGTATAGTTAGAGTGGACTAGTGTATCTTTATGCCTCGAACCATTATAAATCTCTATGACCTACTGTTTCTTTTATTTAATTATTTTTATGTTAATTGAAATTAATAAAGAAGGATAGGATTCAATTTCTTTCGTCTTGGTTATTTTAAATTTTTTTACAAGAGGACACAATCCCCCCTCTTGTGTCTTCGTAATTATATCGAGATAGTAATATTATTAGAAAAAAGGCTCTCTTAATGGAAATTTTTGATTATATATATCAATTTATACCTAATACTAAAAATTTATGTTATAATTTTAGATCTATTAATGATTTATTTATCCTTTTCAATCATGAGATAAAGATGAAATAGAAAATGAAAGTTTTTAATGGGAGATTTAATAGAATTAATATCCATCATTAATGATCTATATTTCAATGGTGATAATTATGTTTAGTGAAAAACATGTATGATTATCTATTTGATGAATCTTGGATTAACTTTTTATTTGAAATCTATCAATCCATATAAGATTCTAGACGGTAAACATAAAAATTTAGAGTTCTAATCTAGTAGAAGATTATGACCTTACATTAAGGTCTATGAATTATATTATTTTTGGAATATGAATGTATGAATTTAATCACGATTCTTGGTGTAATGTAGCTTATAAAATATGGGAAACCATTGTGGTTTCCTATGAAAGAACCCATAATGTTTGAAAACAAATTTATAATACTGTTAATCATAAATTTTATACTTTTATGATGTTGGATTATGAAAATATTACTAAGATAAATGAGAGCTTGACTAAAAATTTCAATAATGTTTCTTCCTTAGGTGCACTAATTCCAAAACAATATGAGGACATAAATGTTTTTAAATTTATACCAACTATGTATAATAAAATTTATGATGTTATTTGATTATCCAGACCTATAAATAAATTAATATGAAGTAATTTATTTGAAACATGATGAATTTATAATTTGATGTAAATTTTGAATCTTGAGATCATATTTATATAAAAAATGAAAATATTATATTCAAAGTATCAGAGGAAAAAAATTTTGATTTTGATTCTAGTGATTTTAGTTTATGCGATGAGTTGTAAAATATTTTTAGATAATTAAATATGATCTGAAAAATATAAAGATGATATTAAATTAGAATAAAGAGAAGGAAGTAAAATGATCATAATTTAAGAAGAAAGGTAACATAAGTTCTAAATTCCCGCAACATAAGGATCAAACGAAATCAAATTATAAAATAAAAACAAATAAATCCATAAAGGATTCTTGAATTGAATTTGAATATTGAAGTGATATATCAAATACTAACTATAAAGATATGAATTTTAATCAAAAGGATAATATATGCCTTTTTATTACACTAATGAGGTATGATATTCTTATATTAACCATTTTAATTCTAAAAATAATTCATTTGATTAGTTTATTTAATATTTTTATATATTTGAAGATAAATTTTAATCCTTAAATAAAGACCATAAGAATCCTAGAAAATATTATAATATTATTTTTTTGAAAAAGAGGTTTTTAATAAATTGATTATAGACCTAAGATAAAATTCCATTAAAACATAATATAACTTGAATGAAAGTATAATTAAAGAATATCTAATAAAAATATTTTCCTTAAAAAAAATTCTATCATTTTTACGAAGGGATAGATTTATTTCAACCAAATTATTTTAAAAAAAAATATTAATAATGGAATATTTGGAACTATTAGTACTAGAGAAATGCCTAATTTATATAGGAATTATTTGGTTTCTTGTTCTAAAAGAAATATCATGTCTACACATAGATATATTTATTGGGTTATTAATGTAAATTATGTTAAAGAATACTATTTCAAAATTCCTAAAAAATTTTGGTGTAAAACATGTATATTATTCAATGCCATTGTCTATCCTTAAATTTTTAATTTCTACTCAAAATAAAAATCTTTTGTTACCAGAGACTTTAATTGCTATCATATGTGGACCTAAAAAAATATGGGTACAAAAAAAAACTTGTATTTGATATTTTTTAGGAATATTCCATGGGAATTCATTGTTATATCATTTAGTAGCTAATATAAATATGTAGATATTTTTATAAAATTTTATTTCTTATTCTATCTTTGGATGTCCTCTAAATAAATTTGACAGAAAGATCTATAGATTTGAAAATGTTAAAATATGGGATGTAATTTATTTCTATTTTAATTTTTATATTTAGTTTATTTTCACTAATGTTTTTATAAAATGTGGGAATTTTTTAAATTATCTTTAAAATATCATCATTTTATTTATTATTATGTGTTACTATTTCGTGTTATAGATTGTTATATTAGTATTATTTATAAAATTATTGCATTTTTTTAAATAAACAAGTAATGTGAAATCCTTATATATTTTTAATCCTTGGAGAATCCATTATATTATCCATATGAACTTATTTAATATTGAATTGTAGTTTTAAGGGGGATTATTTTAAATATTTTTCATATACATAGATATTTATTTGTATGGTATGAATTTAATTTTTTATCTATTTATTTTATTAATAGAAAATCAATTTATTATTGATTGAACATTATTTTACATGTTTTTTATCATTAAAATTCAGTTTTTTAAATAATATATTTTAAAAGAGATTTTATAGTAATTTTAAAATTCATCACAAATATTTGTAATTGATGATTTTAGTTATTTTTAAAAAACTATATATTTTTTAATATCTAATGATAGATTATGTTATTTTAAAAAACATGATTTTTTATTCAAGGTTATTTATTAAAAACATGTTTTGGAAATTTATTGTTATAGATAAATTGGTGTCATATTCTTCAAAGACTTTAAATTATTTGTCATTCTATTATTAACCTCGATTATCATAACTTTTTTATCATCAAAATAGGGGAGGGAATTTATTTTATATGATTGGTTTTTGTAATTATCAAACTGGTGGACATATTTAATTTACACTTTCCACTTTATTTGTATTTTTATAATTAAAAAATAAAATTTATTTATATTTTGATAATTTCTAAAACCCTTATTATTTATATTTTAATAATTAATCTTTTTACTATTATTCATTAATATTTTATTATTAATTATGATATTATTCACTTTTAATTACTCATTATTATTATTATTTATTATATTCTTATATTCTTAATATCACTTTTTATTAAGAAATTCTCAAATTTTAGATATAATCTCAATAATTTTTTCAGATTAAAATTATATTTTTCTATAAATTTAATTGATCCTCAAATTGCCAATCATCCCCACATTCGAGAACCTCGCATTTAGTATGAACTGAGAATTTGGGAACCCATCATTGGTATTAAACCGTATATTTGGGAACTGTATGTTGTTGATGTACCTTACATTTAGGATCCTTACATTTCTAATTTACTCTGTAGTTGAAAATATATTTTCATAATCTTACATCCAAAAATATTTTCCTCCATTTTTATTATATTTTGAAAAATACTCCTAATTTCACAACTCCTATTTAATTATAAATATATGAAGTTTATTTATATTTCATTAAATAATGAAAAACCCTTAATCAATCATTTGATATGTTTATTCTTTACCCAAAGTCGCTACAAACATCAACTATTTTCCATATTTGTTGGATATAGTATCTTAATTATATCCCAAGATACTATATTTATATTAAGGTTATCATTGATGTTTTTAAAATCTATTTAAATTCTTTAAATATAATTTAACTTCACTACATAATGGATCAAATGTTTTGAGGTTCTAAAAAATGATCAAATGTTGGGATGTTAATGTACTGGAATTATTTTTTTGATATTGATATAAGTATGGGATGTTAAAATAAAGAGAATATATATTGGATCAATTTTTTGAATACTATTCTCAAAATTAAAATATTAATACTTGAATTTCAAAGAGTGGATTTTCTAGAAACATTTAAAGAGATTATTTTATACCAAATTCAATGTGAGGATCATAATGGAAGCATTAATTTTATGTTAGATTTAGTACATGTTTTTCATGAAATTTGATTAGATAATTAATTCAAATTTTTATTGATTAAATAATGACATGTTTTATGGTGGAATAGCTATAGAATTTTCACATAATCAGTTATTAATTAATTATAAAAATTAATTTTTTTTAAATTTTTAGATTTGTAATTGGGCATGTGAAAATTATATTAGAGATTGCAGTGATGAATATATTGATTCACCAATAGAATTTTCGATTTTAAAAATATTATTCTGGTTATTATTATAGTATATTTTATTAAAATATTATACTAGGAAAGCTTCAATACCGTCAGTATAATTTAAGATATAATTTAGGAATCCATTTGCACAATAATTTTGATATAATTGAATATGGAAACAAAGATTGTAACAACATTAAAAGTTCTAATATAATTAGATGATTAAAATGGTTTCAATGACACACATTATAAAATGATACACTCTTGACAAGAATAAAAAGTTGTTTTATTCCATTCCTTTGGCTTCACTAATTGAATACCATCTATAAGAGGGATTCTTTTAGAGTTTTTCCTACATAAATATGTATTCTATGAAGAAGAAGAAGATCAAATGAACTATTTGTTACTACTCTGAATTTTTTTCAACAATTCAACATATCAACAATTTTCTGTTTAATTTTTTTATTTTTATACTCATTCATAGAGGTCTGTTAGCTTCTAAAACTAAGCTATTGAGGATCCATGCATAATAACAAGAAGTCCATATAGAAGAAATTTCATATGGTATCAACTAGATACACTCAATTATTGATGTATCTATATAAATTTCATGATTGTTAATATCACTGATCTTGTTGATAATGTATTGGGGTGGTGGATCTATGTGCCCTAAAAAACTATAGATCATTGTTCCATGAACCTTCCATTATTTATTTTATTCTTCATTACAAGACATTAAGAGAGGAGGATAGGAACAATAGTATTTTAAGGGGTTTTTTTCAATTTTTATGTTTTCATAATGTTGGAAAATACCCCCGCCCTCTTATGTATTCATCGTCATCTAGGGATAATAGTATGTGGATCATATATTAATTATTTCATGGTTGATATACCTGATTTTGGGTAATAGGGGAAGTATCTATTGGTGTAAAGATGTGTGGAAAAATATTTATATTTCATATCATAATGTTCTTTTATAATCAATTATAATAAGTTATTATATATGGTCCTTCTCATTAAAAAATCAGGATTTATCCATATATGCTTGTATTTAATATTTAAATGTAGATTAAGGATGATCTGGAACCCATTTCCATACCTCAAATCACTGATTAGTTGATCATTTAGGGGATAGTTTTGGAGGTCATATAGGTGGGGATTAACCAACAAATTTATTGTAGAAAATATCTTTAGAAGGATACAAAATCTATATTGGGGTTTGAGGAATTACATATGTAACGCCCCGACCCCAGCTACCCAGAGTCAGTGCATTACTTCGTAACATTGGCATGATCACAAAAGATCAAGTCTCGAAAGACCGATTAGTTTAGTAGCCTTGGAAACACTAGATACATTCATAAATGTTACATTACATCATAAAGTGAAATACTATAACATCTTATCTTCATATCCCCTTATATTATCCCTCCAGGTAATTCATAATATACTTCTTCACATCCTGGAAAAATTAAAACATTGAAAGGGGTGAGATCTGATGCTCAGTAAGGATAAAAACATAGCGGAAGCTTTCATAAATAAACATTAACATCTAAGGCAATGTATAACTAAAACAAAAGCCTTTTAAACTTGAACTTTAGCATAATATGGCAAAAGTGAAATGAAATAATGCCATTTACTAACTCCCATGGATATTCTACTAGTCGAATAATCACATGAAATATCAATGACCACTTTCATAATGATGGAATGCATAATGCCAGAATATCATAACCACGTATCCAAGGCCTCGTGCCAAGTCTACAATAAGATTTTGTCAAGGCCTCGTTCCAAGACACTAGTTTGTCTCATGAGACCTACCGATGCATTGAGGAGCTGTAGCAGGCTCCACCCATCACTTATTATGTCCAATGCATTCTTCATATGAACAGGTTTAAACATATCATAAACCATAACATAATCATATCACATAAAACATGCATAAAGGAAACATAAAATGTCCACATTTCAATCACAAGATATCAATACAACACATTGATTTAATAAAAACATTTTCAAAACCATTTTCAATACTAAAATAAAAGAAAAGTAAAACTTTGTATTTATTTTCCATTTAAACAAAGTTATGGCTTGTAGAGGAATCCAAAACTCAAATAATGGTCACGACGGTGGAGAAGTCATTGTCGCCGCATATGTACGGAAAGAAAAACATTCCCTTTTTGTCGTTTAGTAAAACGCTTCGTATAAAAAAGATTCCATTTGAATAAACATAAAAGTCAAAGTGGTTTATACACTGTATAAAAGAAAGTTGTGTATAAAACCAAATATGGCTCAATGAAAGGAGATTGAGACGAAGTCCTTAAAAAGATCATTTTTAAAATAACATAGATCTTTTATGTGTATTCACTATATGTGCACATAAAGAAAGTATAAATACAAGATAGGACATAATAATATCATGACATAATTTGAAAGTAGGAGATTAACCCAAAGAATGGAAATTGGGTTAAGAAGTTCCCTTAGAAATATCATTTTTTTAAATAAAATAGATCTATAATGTGTATTCACTATATGTAAACATAAAGAAAGTATAAATACAAGATAGGACATAATAATATCATGACATAATTTTAAAATAGGAGATTAACCCAAAGAATGAAAATTGGGTTAAGAAGTTCCCTTACCTTGCGTCTTGTCTTGACTCGACCGTTCTTTAACCTCCTGGATAATGAACTAGAGTTAATTTATAATTGATTAAGAACCCTTTTCAAGTTTTTTATTACTTTTATATCACTTATTACCATGTTATGAACATTATGTAATTATTTAAGTTAATAACGGTCGTTTTGTCGATCTTTGGTAGTTGAGTCAAAAATAAACTTCTTATAATTACAAGTTGTTCATGTGGTGATATATCCATTATATCCAAGATTATATTCATGATATAGATATCATATATATCCAGTATATACATTCATTTATAATATTCCATAACGTTTAGAGGTAAGAAATGAAATGCACCGTTCATGGAGACGGTAAGTCATACGTACGCATGAACGCTACTTTAATTTCTATTTCGTATTTAATGAAATCATAATTATATAAAGTTATATTATAATACCAGTATAATATCATATATAATATCATTTACTCTATCCTTTATACATCCCACATATGGGATTAACGATTCAAATCACTTTGAGGGGGTGGTAGTCCGCACTTCCTAAAATGAAAATATCGTGTTTACCCATAATGGAAACAATAAAGGTATGACATAAATGAAAAATACAGAACCATAAGTAAAACACAAACATATTATATATAATTTATATAAATATAGTGACATATTAATGTCCACCTTTGAAGGTGTTATATGAGTGTTGAACAATCATCGTTTCGTGAGGCAGAAATTCGCCATCCACATAAACAGTATGTTCTTTAACCATTAGATGTAGGTGTGTGTTGGTGTATCTCGAATAATTATTATAACAACATCCTAGTATATTGAGGATACATTTTTTTTACAAAAGAAATTAATAAAAAGATTTTAGGGGGTTTGATATGCAAAATAAAAAGAAATAACATAAGAGAAGACATTACCTTAAAATCGGGTAACTCTTTTGATTTGAGCCAAAGGCTTGCTTGGGAAGACTTATGGCCAATGTGAGGCTTCTAGGAGTAAGGTAGGGAAGTTGGGAGAGTATTTTTTCATAGTTTGGCTGAACCAAAAGGCTTTTAAAGTGTGAGTATGGTGGTAGTGGTGGGGGCCTTTTATAAGTGGAGAGGAGGGGCACTCTTGGAAAGTAATAAAATGTTAATTTATTATACAATGATTTTCGGATTCTAAAGGTCCCACACTTATATATTTCAAGGATAAGGTGATAAGGGTTCGAAATGTACTCATCCAATAGGTTTTTGACAAGTTTAAGCCTTGGATTTTACTTTATCTTTTCATTTTATTTAAATCGTTAATTAATGAGGTAATCGCTCCATCATCATGGTATCATAAATAATTTAATTTATATAATGTCTAAAAATTATAAAAAACTATTATGATGTAGGAAATATGTTTAGATTTCTAATTAATATTTATATTTAAATATATGACTTGTATAACCCCATTTAAAAATTGTTTTAGTAAAACAACTTATGTTTGTGACATTTTTATTTTAACTTTAAATAAAAGTAATTTATGTCATTTTCCTACCAAAGTGGATCCATGGGGTCCCCAAGTTGACCCATGGATTGTCTTGGTCGGCAATGACACATCCAATAGGGGTAGGACAAGTGTAAAGGTCATTTAATATTTTTATAATACCATTTTTACCTTAAATTTCACTAATTACCTTTAATCGTGATTAATTAAACTTAAAAGTTACTATTCACCAAAAAAATTATTTTAATCCCATTGAACCACATTTTTTCTTCCTAATGATAACCATGTATGTCAGATTTTTGAAAATCAAATCACAGAAGTGGTAATATTTCATTTAAATGAAAAATCAGTTATTTAACTACCACATAGTGGTTTCACTATTCATCAAAAATTGAAGTTTTTCAGAACAATGCCAAAATTTCACCCTAATCTATAATTGATATTCCGAATTCAAAAATGATTTCTATTTTATGAAATTCCAAACATATAATTTGCATTAATTAATTTTATAATTAATTCCCGATGTCACAACAACTAGCGTGTTTTTAAGAAACAATATATATCAAAAGATTGACAATTGTTTATGTCCAATTTCAAAGTGAAATTGATTCTAATGAACACCATTGGATAAAATGGTAAAAATATATTCTAATTATACTTTAAAACCACTCATTAGTATAACCTATCCCTATAAATTATTTTGATTAAAAAAGTTGTTTTAAGTATTTTTTACTATTCATAAAAATTTCGAAGTTCTCAGAAAATTACAAAAAAATCAACATAGGCTAATTTCGACATTCCAAATCCAAAAATGAAGTCCATTTTGAATGATAAAATATATATAATTTCAAAAACTGGGTATTACTATTCATAATGGCTATTTTGATTAGTCGTAGTGTGTTAGAATCTCGAACTTGCGTACAATGTAAGCTATTGCATTATTGAAAGAGAAGCGTATCGTGGAAGCTCGGGGTGTTACATTCTCCCATCCTTCAATAAATTGCGTCCTCGCAATTTTAAAATTTTTCTTTGAAAATAAAAGGTTGAAAATAGAAAATACCTTTGTGGAGAACCCACATCGGAAATAAGGTTAATAAAATTTAGCCTTAATAGGAGGGAAAGGGAAATGAAAAAGTCGCCACCCAATTATGATCTCGATTAGGAGAACATTTGTGGCAATTAGATACATATAATTTGAGGAAAAACGTAAATATTTGTAGGGAGTGATTGAGGTCATCAATCACAAACAAGTGTCAAATTGAGGGCCCCAAAGCCTTCAATCTATGTTGATTTAAAATATCATCAGTTCAACAAGACATAAGGTATTAGGATAACACATTTTTTTGGTTTAATATCCCTTTAATAAAGTTTAAGAAATAATTTATTCATAGAATAAGATATAGGTATATATATATATTTATGCTTGACAAGTAGAGTTTCAACCATCAACTAATTTCTACCACAAACTCATCTTTCACTCAAAAAGATAATAGAACTCAAAAATAATATATTTATCCTAACCGTACAAGGTTAAAAATATTAAACCATACCATTTAGATTATGAAAACTATTTTGTAATAACCAGGGACTTCCTATAGGCTAGTGGTAGGTCATAATGGCCTGTCTCAATATGGTTGTGGGTTCGATTCCTGCAGCTTTGTCCGAAGCGACGGGTTATCGCCCAACCTGAAGGTTGTCCTTTTTTTAAAACTATTATAATATTCCAAAAATAATATTCAGAAATGTTTTAACCTTAAACAATACTATCCAAGGTTCAACTTAATCCATTCCAACCTTTATAGTTATCCAAAATACTTCTGTCCAACTCACAGTCCATATTTTATAATGAAGGTAAACATAATGAAGATCCTTTTTTCCGCGTAACAAAATGTGAACACCTTCATCATGTATTCTTTTAAAACACTGAAATTACCAAAGATCCCTTATTCCTTATAGAATACTAGATATACTCCTTCTATCCAAAAATGTATAAAAATCATTAATCAGTTTCGAGGAAGTTAAGAATATCCAATATAATTTATCCAAATCAATCATGTCTTATTCCAAAATCACTATCTCGGTATCAGAACCATATTATGGTTTATCTTTCTCTCAACCATATATTTTCCAAAAATTTAACCTACTATGGAGTCACTTTTCTTGGTTCCACACAATCTCAAGTCCTTGATGAAATAGTACTGCAGTACAATCCTTATATACTCTATAATTATTATAACCAGTACAACACTCAAATTACAAAATTCTTTAATAACAACATAAGAACTATAATCCTTCCTCCTCATCTGTGGTAGTATCATAACATGATTATTATCTCATAACATCATTTGGGGCACACTCTGATGATTTGGACATTGGTTTGCGTAGTGTCCCCACTCCTTGCAAATGAAGCATTGTACATTTGAAACCTTTTCCTTACCCTTGAAGTTATGCACTTTGTGTCCTTTTTCTCCACACTTATAACAAACTCGCATTCCCTTCAGGCATGTTCCATGGTGTTTCTTCCCATAGTTATCACATATTGGAAAATTCTTCTTTTCCCACGTCCCTTTTTTCCTCATTCTCTCTTCCATCCTTTTCTTCTCTTTCTTCCCTTCAAATCCATAAGACTTAGAGAATTCTTTACTTATCTTATTAACACATGATACTATTTCTTCATATGTTGAGAACACATGGGAGATTATTTCCCTTCTAAATGTTGGCTTAATATCGTGAAAGATATGATCATTCTTACGCTTTGGATCATACGTATTGCTGGAGTTCACATTCCTTCCACTGGGCACCATTTCTATACAATGGCATAAACTAGGTTAGTTTATGAATTGCAATGAATAATTCCAAACTTTTAAAATACATAATGTAAATTGAATGGCTTGTGGATATAATCCATAATCACAAAAATGTTTTCCTTGCGGAATTATATACTCATAACCCTTCATAGTGGTTTGTAAAGAAAACGAGAATTATCCTAAGCATATCCCCTGGGAGTTTCGTAACCAAGAGTGCAACAGGGCCCGTTGTCGTGCACCAGTTCCCGTTCGAGTCTAGCTCAAAGCAGTGTTTTCGGGTTTTAACCCTAGGTACATCTGGGCCAGAGCCGCCTCTACATGCTCGTATCCAGAAAGGGATGTATTGCTCGAAAAACTCACAAAATCTCTACAACAACAAAATTCTAGGAAGTTCTTCTATACTAATCCTCAAAGTCTATCTTTGGGCTATGTGCTCTAATCAGAGTTTATCTAAGTCTAGCTTCCAAGGTTAGTACTAAACTGCCTCTGATACCAATTGTAACGCCCCGACCCCAGCTACCCAGAGTCGGTGCATTACTTCGTAACATTGGCATGATCACAAAAGATCATGTCTCAAAAGACCGATTAGTTTAGTAGACTTGGAAACACTAGATACATTCATAAATGTTACATTACATCATAAAGTTAAATACTACAACATCTTCTCTTCATATCCCCTTATATTATCCCTGCAGGACATTCATAATATACTTCTTCACATCCTAGAAAAATTAAATCATTGAAAGGGGTGAGCTCAGATGCTCAGTAAGGATAACGACATAGCGGAAGCTTTCATAAATAAACATTAACATTTAAGTCAATGTATAACTAAAACAAAAGCCTTTTAAACTTGAACTTTAGCATAATATGGCAAAAGTAAAATGAAATAATGTCATTTACTTACTCACATGGATATTCTACTAGTCGAATAATCACATGAAATATCACTAACCACTTTCATAATGATCGAATGCATAATGCTAGACTATCATAACCACGTAGCCAAGGCCTCGTGCCAATTCTACAATAATATTTTGTCAAGGCCTCGTGCCAAGACACTAGTTTGTCTCATGAGACCTACCGATGCATCGAGGAGCTATAGCGGGCTCCAACCGTCACTTATTAAGTCCAATGCATTCCTCATATGAACAGGTTTAAACATATCATAAATCATAACATAATCATATCACATAAAACATGCATAAAGGAAACATAAAATGTCCACATTTCAATCATAAGATATAAATACAACACATTGATATAATAAAAACATTTTCAAAACCATTTTCAATAGTAAAATAAAAGAAAAGTAAAACATTGTATTTATTTTCCATTTAAAAAAAGTTATGGCTTGTAGAGGAAGGCGAAACTCAAATAATGGTCACGGTGGCAGAGAAGTCGTTGTCACCGCATTTGTATGGAAAGAAAAACATTCCCTTTTTTCGTTTAGTAAAACGCTTTTTATAAAAAAGATTCCTTTTGAATAAACGTAAAAGTCAAAGGGGTTTATACACCGTATAAAAGAAAGTTGTGTATAAAACCAAATATGCCTCAATGAAAGGAGATTGAGACGAAGTCCTTAAAAAGATAATTTTTAAAATAACATAGACATATTATGTGTATTCACTATATGTACACATAAAGAAAGTATGAATACAAGATAGGACATACTAATATCATGACATAATTTGAAAGTAGGAGATTAACCCAAAGAATGGAAATTGGGTTAAGAAGTTCCCTTACAAATATCATTTTTTTAAATAAAATAGATCTATAATGTGTATTCACTATATTTACACATAAAGAAAGTATAAATACAAGATAGGACATAATAATATCATGACATAATTTTAAAATAGGAGATTAACCCAAATAATGGAAATTGGGTTAAGAAGTTCCCTTACCTTGCATCCTGTCTTGACTCCACCGTTCTTTAACCTCCTGAATAATAAACTAGAGTTAATTTATAATTTCTTAAGAACCTTTTTCAAGTTTCTTATTCCTTTTATATCACTTATTACCATATTATGAACATTATGTAATTATTTAAGTTAATAACGGCCATTTTGTCGATCTTTTGTACTTGAGTCAAAAATAAACTTCTTATAATTACAAGTTGTTCATGTGGTGATATATCCATTATATCCAGAATTATATTCATGATATAGATATCATATATATCATATATATCCAGTATATACATGAATTTATAATATTACATAATGTTCATAGGTAAGAAATGAAATGCACCGTTCATGGAGACGGTAAGCCGTACGTACACATGAACGCTACTTTCATTTCTATTTCATATTTAAGGAAATAATAATGATATAAAGGTATATTATAATCCCGGTATAATAACATATATAATATCATTTACTCCATCCTTTATACATCCCACATATGGGATTAACGATTCAAATCACTTTGAGGGGGCGGTAGTCCGCACTTCCTAAAATAAAAATATCGCGTTTACCCATAATGGAAACAATAAAGGTATGCCATAAATGAAAAATACAGAACCTTAAGTAAAACATAAACATATTATATATCATATATATAAATATAGTGACATATTAATGTCCACCTTTGAAGGTGTTATATGAGTGTTGAACAATCATCGTTTCGTGAGGCAGAAATTCGGCATCCACAGAAACAGTATGTTCTTTAACCATTAGATGTAGGTGTGTGTAAGTGTAGCTCGAATAATTCATATAACAACATCCTAGTATATTTAGGATACTGTTGTTGTTATAAAATAAATTAATAAAAAGAGTTTAGGGTGTTGGATAAGCAAAATAATACAAAATAACATAAGAGAAGACATTACCTTAAAATCGGGTAACTCTTTTGATTTGAGCCAAAGGCTTGCTTGGGAAGAATTATGCCCAATGTGAGGCTTCTAGGAGTAAGGGAGGAAAGTTTTGAGAGTATTTGGGCAGAGTTTGGCCGAGTCAAAAGGCTTTGAAAGTGTGAGTAAGGTGGTAGTGGTGGGGGCCTTTTATAAGTGGAGAGGAGGGGCACTCTTGGAAAGTTATAAAATGTTACTTTATTATACAATTATTTTCGGATTATAAAGGTACCACACTTATATAATTCGAGTCTAAGGTGATAAGGGTTCTAAATATACTCATCCAACAGGTTTCTGACAAATGTATGCCTTGGATTTTACATTATCTTTTCGTTTTATTTAAATCGTTAATTAATGAGGTATTCGTTGCTTCATCATGGTGTCATAAATAATTTAATTTATTTAATGTCTAAAAATTATAAAACAAATATCATGCTTTATTAAATATTTTTATCTTTCTAATGAATATTTATAGTCAAAAATATGACTTGTATAACCCCATTTAAATGTTTTTTTAGTAAAACAACTTATGTTTGTGACATTTTTATTTTAACTTTAAATAAAAGTAATTTATGTCATTTTCCTAACAATGTGGCTCCATGGGGTCCCCAAGTTTACACATGGATTTTCTTGGTCGGCCATGACACATCCAATAGGGGTAGGACAAGTGTAACGGTCATTTCATATTTTTTTAATATCATTTTTACCTTAAATTTCACTAATTACCTTTAATCGTGATTAATTAAACTTAAAAGTTACTATTCACCAAAAAATTATTTTAATCCCATTGAACCACATTTTACTTTCTAATGAAAACCATTTATGTCATATTTTTTAAAATCAAATCACAGAAGTGGTAATATTTCATTTAAACGAAAAATCAGTTATTTAACTACCACTTAGTGGTTTCACTATTCATTAAAAATTGATGTTTTCAGAACAATGCCAAAATTTCACCCTAAGCTATAATTGATATTCCTAATTCAAAAATGATGTCTATTTTATGAAATTTCAAACATATAAGTTTCATTAATTAATTTTATAATTAATTCCCGATGTCACAACAAATAGCGTGTTTTTAAGAAACAATATATATTAAAAGATTGACAATTGTTTATGTCCAATTTCAAAGTGAAATTAATTCTAATGAACACCATTGGATAAAATGGTAAAAATATATTCTAATTATACTTTAAAACCACTCAATAGTATAAATTATCACTATAAATTATTTTTATTAAAAAATTTGTTTTTAGTATTTTTCACTATTCATAAAAATTTCGAAGTTCTCAGAAAATTACAAAAAATTCAACATAGGCTAATTTCGACATTCCAAATCCTAAAATGAAGTCAATTTTTAAATATAAAATATATATAATTTCAAAAGGTGGGTATTACTATTCATAATGGCTATTTTGATTAGTCGTGATGTATTAGAATCTCGAACTTGCGTACAATTCAAGCTATTGCATTATTGAAAGAGAAGCGTATCGTGGAAGATCGGGGTGTTACAACATAAGGTTGAATACAATAGATTACCTCATTTATGAAAGAGTATTGATCATCTGATTGCAAATAAGTGGTTATAATTGGTGCCTATTTGGTTTAGTATAATGGGAAATAAAATAAATCAGGGGGTATTTCTAGAACTATGACTCCTCTAGGGTATGAAAATACAATAGTGGGAATTGATTTCTAACACTTGTTATAATTTAACTTCGAAAAGGGTAAATATTGAATGTTTTTATTCGTGGATTACTACCTAATGATAATATGGATTGTAGTGTCCATGTGATATTGGACATCCATCTATAGAGTATGATAATCCCAAAGTACACAACATGTTTTACAGATCCCATGAGGTACTTAAAATAAATTATCCATGATATATATTTTATGGAATAAAAGTTAATGTTTGTTCATTATACGAGATCCTTGATTAGGTTCTATCTATATGAAAACTCTATAACTCAACAGTGTTTTTGTTTGAACTGATTATAGAGATTTTCATGAGTTAGTATGATTTAATTACTAATTTGAGATCCATATCTAAATGGGTGGTGTCATTATATTTTACTAAAAAATAACTATGATTTGGATTTCACATAGTAGGCACACTCATTCATTAACCTTTCCCCAGGGATGAGCAGTTGGTCATTCTTGAGGCATGTTGGATCAATGAAAAAGAATGATTTACTATCCATGTAATTTTTAGGAGCATAAGGTATGTAAATTAAAAATCATGTGTCCTTAGTTAATAGTTATAATGGGAATGTTGATATGTTCCAATGATAGTGGCATTATATGGTTCAAGGTTATTCTCATTATGGAAATAGAGGTCCTCCTTCAGGTGGATTTATAGGTTCACTAAGTGGATAATGGGGTTAAGAATAATAAAATCCATAATTTCTTTCACCACCTCTTAGTGAAAGCTAATAATTATTTGGAGGATATCCTAGAAATGATGTTGTTGGATGGATATATGGTTGTTTCACATAGTATAGCTTGTCAATTTTGATTCACATGGCATCATAAAATGATGAATTTATATTTATTATATATTCGAAAATTGCATTGTTAAGATGAGCACTAGATATTCCATTATCACTAAAATACTAGTCTAAGAGCTAGAAGTTTATGTAACATTATTATCCCAATAAATTAAAATAGAAGATCCCAGTAAATATGATCCTCATATCACACACATATGTCGATGATACAATTTTACCCTGGGAAAGAAGAAGCTCACATGTAACCTTATCATGGTAGAAATATATATATAATTTTATTATTCATAGTGAATAATCTTTATTGATCCAATCAGGCATATATTTATTTATAAGAATAGTACTTTATATTATATGTCATGGGATAAGGTTAAAATTGTCAGATATGTGGGATTCACATCTTGGATGTGAAAGACCTATAGAGAGGTAGATTTATCTAATTACATAATATTTGGTTAGATTAAAAGATTTTTATGGAAGGTCATAATGATAATGTTCCAGTATTGTTATGGAAATGTATATGACTCATTATATATTATTTTTTTGTTTTAATTTTGCAATGTGATATTGATTTCATCATCGAGCTTCAACATCAAAACCCCTAAATTTTTTATACTATATATCATTTTTCAATGATGGAGATGAAGGAGGAGATTGTGACATTATAAGATGTCATAGTTGAAAAAATCATCAATCCCTTAATATCACCCAAGACTAAACCATTTCTATTTTCTTAGAATTCATGTGGAAGTTTTAAGTATAGTAATGAATTTATTTACTTAACAGAGATTATATTTTAGAAAAAATCATGTTTATAATGATTTATGACCATTACAAATATCTCAATGCGGTGAATTAAATATCCAGTATCAACCCTAGTTAAATATATCTTTAAATTTGTGTTCATAATGAGGATATCATGAAGATAATCATCTGATGATGTTATGGGACATCGCTTTGGCTAATGGAAACCCAATTCGAAAGGACCGGTAGACAATCAATACACGTTTTGGACATTATGCTCAAGTTTTGGTGGAAGTGTACATGTCAAGTACTCTTGTGGAAGAGGTTGTCCTCACAACACATGATGAAAGTATGAATATGGACATTTTCTATGTATGAAAGCCTAAGTTCTGTTTGGGTTGCATTTATTTTGTCCATCTCATGGTTGAATGTAAAAGTAATAAAGAATGTACTGTGTGCAAAATGAATGGGCATGTTGATGACACATGTAAGAGGATAAAGGGCAAGGAGAAATCTTCCAATGATCCCCAGATTGTTGAATCTGCTAACTAAGGGGTGCTGGAGGGGACTGTACCTGTGCACTCGGACCAGGAATGGTCTATTTGGGGACATCCCTCTGGGCCTCTTGAAAGGCAGGAACTTGTGGAAGCATGTCAGTCTGCTCCAATTCATGACATAGGTTTGGTGACTTCAAAGGTGGACGGGCCCATGATGGAAGTTGGGACATGACCCAATGATGTTGTCACTGTGGTGACTGTTGCACAAGATATTCTGGTGGAGCAAGGCACACCTCAGTTAGTAGAGGCTTCTCCACCTCTACCACCTCCTGATGGTGATGGTGCTGTTGTGGACTCTACTATAACTGATCCGGGGGGGACATTTTCCTAACATCACCCTCCAAGGTTTCCAAACAGAAGACACAAGTATGCAGTGACCCATCTCATCTGAAGGTTCAAAATAAATTCATACCATTGAGTGGTATCTTCTGGTCCGATGATGCTGATGATTCGCAGACCCTTGATCCAGTTAATATCACTTCTAGAAATCTAGCAGATCCTCCTATGGTTGGACCACATATGTAGGCTGATTATCCTAGCACAGGGGCTTTTATCTCTGCCAAAGTGCCTCATCAGATTGATGATACTGGGGTTGCTGATATTGGTTCACAGGTTACTGGAAATTCTACCATCAAGAGTCTTGGAGATGGAAGTACTATGCAGGGGCCAGGAAAGAAAGGTAAAGGGAGGAAGGGGAAAGGCAATAGGCCTATTTCATCATAGGGTGGCCCCCCAGACAAGGGGCAAGACCCTTCTTCAATAAAGGTTCTCTTCTAGAATTGTCAAGGGCTAGGAACACTCGAACGACCAAATCCTTTATACATTTCATTATGGACCATAATCCTCTGCTTGATGGTATTGCTGAACCAGTGTTTCTATTTGACAATTGGACATGTTTCAAATGGGACTACATTGGGTACAAGATTGTGTCTCATGACTTGAATGAAGCTGAGATGGACCATTTGTGGGTGTTTCAACATGAATCCATCTATATCAATTCTTGTTTCAACATATCTCAGAGTATTCTCCTATCTTGCAGCATAGATGATTATTGGTTTTCAGTTTATTTTGTGTATGCTTCCAATTCCTATATTTTGAGAAGGGAACTATAGGAGGATTTCGAAGAGACTTCTGGGCACATGGATCATGCATGGTTATCTGTGGGAGACTTTAAAAAGGTGTTGAGGCCTGTAGGAAAAAATTGTTTGATTTTTAATAGAAATTCTACTTCAAACTTTTCCATATATATTGATCAGTGTAACCTTGGTGAATTTCCAATTTACAGAGATGAGTTTACATGGTGTAGAAACGCCTAGAATGGGAGGTAAGAAAGAAGGCTTGATCGATTTTTCGTTCAGATGACTGATCAGGATACTTCTCATGGGATTTCTAGTTTTACACTCCCTAGACATCACTCAGATCATAACCTGATTGTTGTGGACATTAACACACATTTTCCAAGGTCAGGCCCCTTGACTTTTCGATTTAATAATGGGCGGATCATGGAGCCCAGATGCAGGGAAATGGTGTTAGAATCTTGGAGGATTAAACTGATTGGAAGACCACTTCATAGGTTTGCTGAGAAATTGAAATATATCACGTCCCTCCATAAGGAATGGAGTAGAAGGTCATTTTCTAAAATTGATGTAATATCAAGGCCGTTGAGGAGGAGCTCTCTTGTGTTTATATTCTTAACCAATATCAGGATAGCCCATCCTGAGAGGAAGTAGTGGAACATAAAAAATTAGATGATCTATTAACAATCAAGGAGGGATTGGTTAGAAATCAATTGAATGTTAGATAGTTAAAAGATGGAGACATTAATTATACATTTTTCAAGAGTGAATCAGGAAAAAATATCACAATAAAGAGATAATGCAATCATCATTAATGGTCAATTATTTAACCTTGAAAATGAGATTTCATTGGTGGTTGTAGAGAACATTAAGGGGTTGGACTTGGATGATGGACAGGACAACACACATAAAATGGTGGGGAATACCAATTCATGCATTGGGGACCATGATAACCATTTTCTTTTCACCCCTCCTCTAAAGGAGGAAATTCAAACAGCTCTCTTATGCCTCAATTTAGAGAGAGCTCCTAGTCTATATGGGTTTACTAATAAATTTTTTGTATATTATTGGGATGTCTTACAGGATGATATTTCCCTAGACATAAATGAATTTGTCACTAACTCTTACATACCACATGGGATGAATTCCTGTTTCATTTCCCTCTTACCGAATAATGTAAATTCTCTTTATATAAAGTATTTCTAGCTAGTGGTTCTAGGGATCATTATCCCTAAGCTGATCAGTATGATCCTCATGAACAGGCTGGGATGGATGGTTGGTGATTTGATCATTGAAACCCAATTTGGGTTATTTCCTGGAAGGAATATTCATGACTTCCTCATTACTGCCTTGGAATGTGTCAGTCTCAGGAGAAATATGACGAAGGAAGGTAACTTTGCACTGAGAATTGACATATCAAAGGCCTTTGGCACAATCAAATAGAGCTTTCTTTTAGAGGTCCTTAAAAGATGTGGATTTTCTAATGTGTTCATCATGTTTTTTAACACCATTCTTTGTTCATCAAGGATGTCCATTCTCATTAATGGTATACACAGGGGTTTCGTCCCTTGTACTAGAGGTGTGCGATAAGGGGACCCACTTTCTAGCCTTTTCTTTTCCATTGTTGAGGAATATATTAGAATATGCATCACTGACCTTGCACACATGGGTATTTATAATAAAATTAAGGCTGGTATGAATGAATTTGATCCATCTCATTTGTTGTATGCTGATGATATCCTCTTGTTTGGGGAAGCCTCAAGGAAAACTATCTTCTCTATCAAGGCTCTTTTTCAACATTATGAAGAGGTGGCTGGCCAAGCAATATGTTGGGATAAATCCTTCATTTTTTTGGGTAATGGTGTCCTAACTGGGAAGCAGAACAGGATAACTAGAGACCTTGTGGTGAAAAGGGGTCTTTCCCTTTTCAATACCTTGGTGTTACCTTATTTTGGTGTAAATTAAAGAGCCAATACTTAGTGAGTATATACTCTGGTATTCTTAATCAAATTTCCAATTGTAAGGGGAAGGCAATGTCCATGGATGGTAGGGTGTGCCTTGTTAACTCAGTGATTACATCTAAATTTGTTTACTCCTTTTCTATTTATCAGTGGCCTCGAGGACTAATCAAGTAGCTTCAATGTCTAGTCTGAAACTTCTTTTTGATGGGTTCAATTCATGAGCGTAATAATTTTACTATTTCTTGGAAGGAATGTGTCAAGTTGGTTGAGTTTGGGGGCCTTAGAGTCAAGGATCTAAGAACTTTTATTGACGGTCATATTGAAATGTTTTCTTGGGGGATGATCTCTAAAGACAATTCTGGTGATTTTTTGGCTAATCAGTTCAAAGGATGGCTCATTAATGGTTAAAAATACTATCTTATGTCATATGTCTGGGCATCTATTAAGTGATCTTTTATGCATATCACAAATGATACAAAGTGGTTGGTCTGTCGTGACTCTAATCTTAATAGTTGGAGCACAATATGGCTTGAACGACCACTCCAGGATAGCATGGACATTCCTTATAGTGCTGGAAACTTTTCCATTGCTGAGTTTTTATCTCACAACAATCTCTTTGACAATATGATCCCCTCTCCAGTGGATAAGGAAATACAATCTTACCATTTTATAGACTGTGATACGCTGGTATGGCAACATAACAGGAATGGCCAGTTTAATAGTAGGTAATACAATCTAAGGTCTTGTGGGGGTTCTTGCTGCTCACCAACCTGGCTCATGAAATATAGGTATCTATTCATTCGACCCTCTCGCTTCACTCTAATATGGAGAATATGAAAAAATCGGGTTCCCACTCATGATCAGCTTAAGCGGTCTGTGTTTAATCTTGCATCAGCCTGTCAGCTATGTATGTGTGGGGAGGAGGATGTCCAGCACCTCTTTGTGGATTGTGCCTATGCTAGGCAGTTTTGGGCTTATGTTGGGACTCTGTTCGGGATACAATTGCACCAAAATCTGCTATGTGATCTGCTCGAAGGTCGGTCTGAAGCCTGCTGTAGTGAAAAGTTGCGCAACTTCCTCATTGTGGATGTTGCGGCTGTGATTACATCCATATTGGTTGCTCGAAACTTTGCTGTCTTTGACAACAACAAGGTGAATATTCGGGCTGGAACAATTGCGATTCATCAGGAGGTTTTACGATACCTCGAAGTTTCAATCATGTGCAGTGTACAAAAATGTCTTGGACCTATAGATTATACAGTTACTTTGTTTTTCTGGGAAACTACAGAAGTCGCAGATGCTCGGGTACATTCGCTAGATACCCCCGATCAGTCCATGGCTCATAGTCAATGTGGATGGAGCTGCATCTTGTACACTGGGCCCTTCAGGGTGTGTTGGGGTTTTCCGCACATATCGTGGTTTCGTGAAAGGATTCTTTTATCAATTCACTGGAATTGGTGTTGCTTTCAAAGGTGAGTTATGGGTGATAGTTCATACAGTCCGATATGCTATCTATTATAATTGGAGCATGCTATAGATTGAATCAGAATCTCAACTTTCGGTCTAATCTCTTTAAACACGAACGTAGAATGTTCCCTGGAGGGTACTCTCAAAATGGTTTGAATGACTCAATAAGGTAAATCATCTAAATTTTATTGCTTCACATGCCAATAGGGAGTCCAATCAGGTGGCAGATGCTTTGTCCAAGAAGGTAATTCTAGTGATGGATATAACGTGGTCATTTATAGCTCTTGAGTATTTCTCCTCACTGGAGGAGGCAGATATGCATTGTGATATGTACTCTCGGTTCTGTAATAATCCCTCTATTGTCTGAATCTTTCTTTTTTTCTTATTCTTAATAAATTTCCCTTGGGACCGGTTTTGGTCGGTTCCTTAACTTTATCAGTATGATTTTGTGATGTTTCTTATTCCAAAGAAGGGAAATGTTATTGAAGATTCCTTTGTTAGTTTTAATTCCACAAATTTGGTGAGGGGGGTATCTTAATAGTGGTAAATGATGAAGAATATTTAATAAATTTAATCAGATATAGTGGATGATGAGAGTATTTCCTACCAATATTTGATCAAAATGACTCCCATATTCCTCCAATTTGTTAAATAGGCCCAAATTATAGATATTTATTCAGATTTTTCATATAAACAACTTTTTTTAGAGCATGTAACTAATTTATTTTTAGATAAAGGGAAATACATCATCCTTTTCCAATAGTGAGTTATTGTCTAAGCCAAAATTCATAAAGAGTCACTGTGTGGATTCTAAACATCTCCCCTAGAAGTAAATCTCTATGTTTTGATGTTTTACTAGGTTCTCAAATGATATGATTTGTAGCTAGACATGAGGAAGAGTATAGTAAAACCTTATATGACTATATGTGAAGGATGAGAACAAATCTCTAATAGGGTTGATTAAGCCTCTTGATGTTCCATGTTAGAATAGGGATAATATATTTATTGTTTCTATGGTTAAACATCCAAACTCATCAAATGGACACAATACAATATATTATTCATTGATTAACTAATTTAGCTATTTCATTTCTCTCTTATATGAGAGCAGGCCCCAATAGAAAAATTGGTCCATCAATGTATACTAGTAATCATTCAGTTTCACGAAGTGTCAAGGATGATTATCATCAATCATGATGCTCTATTTATATAAAAATATAAAGGATCGTTTATGTTTATTTTTTGGGGTAAATTACATTTTTTTCATTTTATTTATTTCCCTTAGAGATTGATAAATAAATAAGATCATTTGTTTACTCAAAGATATATTATGAGTATGTGTGATTGAGTGTATGAGATTTTGGATAGTTCATATATATATACTATATATTTAATATAGTAACAATGACCAATCCACTATAGTAATACAAAAATTTTAGGCCCTCTAAAGGGGACCATGTGCAGATCTATGTTTTTATATAGAGGTTTTTGAAACTATTATTATGTGTACTCAGTTGCTATAACAGATAATCCGGTATGCATAGATAATTTGATATCATGTGAGGGATTCTCATAGTCATCATAAGTATAATTTATAATAGTGGTAGAGGATAATAAACAATTATGTGGGATAGTATATGTTGTTGATGGATTCCACGCATCATGTATTTAGGGTTCTTTTTTAGTGGAGGAATCCATCACTATGATTTATCGTACTTCTCCTTATCAAGAATAGATTAAGAAAGTTTTCATTTCACATAGAGGTACCTTCTTCATTAGAGTGGTTTTATTGAATCCTCTACAAGTATTATATAATGATACGCATGTGTGAAATATAAAACATCATCAAATATAGAGAGTTAGATATATAGTATGACACTTATTTTATTAGTACCTAGATGTGATCAATAATCATTAAGAGAGATTTTGTTATCATGGGTGATCCCTTTAGATTGAGTCATATGGAAGTAGAAGAATATTCAATATAGTATGTTGGAGTTATAGACTCAAATTATATCATATTACCGTAATGTCTTTGAGAAAGTGATACATTATGGGGTGAAATTTCTTAAACATAAAGAGAATATAGTTTTGGGATTTTTTTCAATAGGAATGATTAGGACTATTATTGTATTATTACTCTCATTTGTATTTCTTGGTGTTTTATTATGGTCATATTTATTATATTTCACATTGATATTACAAGTTTTTTACAATTATAAGTTTAAGATGAAAATATAATAATTGTTTTTTTGCAATTATGGCCTTCTAGTAAAAAAATAAAAATACCATACAAACATTATTCGATATTAACATTTCGTCATAATAGCACAACTCTTGATTTTTTAAATCCCCCCCCCCCAAGTATGATTTATATAATATATATATTATTTATAATGATTATGCGTTTTAATTATCCATTCGAACTATATTATAAACTTTTTTATGTATTTCGTATAATTTAAATTAAATTGAATCTCTGTGACCACTCTAAAGGGTCACTCACTATCTTCTGGCCACCAATCCTTACACTTGAAACATGGGACTACGGAAAATGGTTAATTCCTATTAATTAAACCATGAAATACCTCTTTATAATCACATAAAGAACCCACACCCCTCCCCTATGCCATATATGTTTCTAGAACAAAAATGGTGGAATCATCCATATAAGTTTTTTAGTATTGTATCTCCATTATCATCATTATCTTATATTAAACATGGGTAGATTTTTGTGGAATAAAATTTATAAAAATGATACAACTAGGAAATCATTGTTTAGAGTGGAAAATAGTGTATTTGTTTACTTGATGGTGTTTCATATATAGAGGGAGATCTACAATGTCTTCATGAAATTAGGGTGGGGACTCGTGAGGGGAAGAAGTGGTTTGATCACCTAATCACATAGGAGGGGAAAATATTACCTCTACATGGTGGAAGATTTATCTAATAGGTGTTATAGGATTTTTTATATATTCTAGGTTAGATGAAGAGATTCTTGATGTATAACACAAGGTTGTGTGAAATGAACTATCATGGGCTACCACTAAACTGAAACCCAAAAAAAACTGACACAAGGCCCAAATCACATTTATTATTTCTATTTACAAGATAAAATCACTAAGGGTATCAATATGAACTATTTGGGAAAGATTTTACCCAAATAAATCATAGAAAGAATAACTAAAACTACAACAATAATAACATATGATCTATCTAGATATTGAGAAGACATGCATATCAAATAAGTATATCTGAATAAATAAACCAACAAAATAGGGTATCATAAATTAAACGCCACTAAAAGAATAAAAATGGATTATGAGAAAAAATACGATAGAACCAGAAACAATGGGGAACAAGATATAAAATAAAGTATATAGAATTTGTTGATACACAATCCTAAAAATAAAAAACCTTTCAAGAAACTCCAAAAGAACCTCCATGTGACCCATAGTCACTGAATGTATATCAAAACATCCATACAAGAACAAAGTTAACATTCAATTAATGGTATCAAACACTCTTCACCTAATAAATAACAGAATAGTTGTATACACTCATTAGTGTATGCGGGGTGTTAGCATAACGTGCCTAATAGGATTCCACCGAAGTGTTTATGTAGTTCCTTTTATAATATATTTCATAAATTAATGTTTCAATATAATTTATGAAATATGTTTTAATATGTGAAATTATAGGGAAGATAAGTGTTGAATTTTATTGATTTTCTTCCCAAAACTATTAAAAATCTATTTTAGAAAAACAAGGCATTTCCAACTGAAACCCAAGGGTTTGTATAAATCATAAAATTTAAACATTCTTTTAGATTTATCTACAAATAAAAAATGTTAAACTTTTATTCAAATCAAGGCCAATACCTTTTTCTTACTCCCACTAAAAATCCTTCACCAACTTCTATTAATAAAATAGTAACCATTTTACCATTAAAAACAATCAACCCAAAAAACATTCAATAATAGTTTAAAAATAAACCAATACGATAACCAAAGATGAATATGAATAAAATAAGGCATCAATAAATATATGGGGTAGTATATAAGTATGAAAAAATTTTACATTTGGGTTAAACATACCACATTTTATAAATTCTATTTATAAAGTACCAACATCTCTTCAAATTCACACATTTATTTTTGTCAAAACAATTGGACATTTTATAAAACATATATCTTGTAGAATAATTTTATTTAAAATTAATAATATATGTTTACTTAAAAAATACATCATTCCAAGTAATAAAAACATTTGAGAACCATTTTTCCACCCCTCATGAGAAACACACATATGTATATTTTATAAATAAATCCATTTTAAAATATACGATCATATAATTGAATATAATATAATAGAATTTTTGGAGACACCTACATCAATACAATCAGACAGAAATCAAAACCTACCTCCATAAATGGATACCAATCAAAAAATAAGGAAATTACCTATATAATCTCCACACATCCTTACCCCTAAATACTACACTTCTTAAATCCTACTTTCATCCAAAATGGGTGTTAGGTTTTCTAGGATGAATACAAATTGAGGGAAAGGAAGAAGAGAGGACATGATAAGAAAAATTAAGGAAGTTAAAATAAATATATAGTTCCATATATAGGAGGATTAGGGTAGAACAAAATATGTAGAATGAGGAGGATGAGGATAATCCCTATTATCCCTCCTTGTTTTGAACATGAGTGAGAGGGGGAGAAAAGTTGTCAATACCCAAAAAATAATGGGGAAAATTGAAAAATTAAAAAATATAAAAATCTAGATAGGTTACTCTTTGGTGTGGTCTTATTCACCACTCCAAATTACTACCTTCTGATCACCCTTTATGGAACAACTTTCATGGATTACGGTGTAGTGTTCCCTTACAAACACCCATAATGACAATGAACTAGTTATGTGGTTTAGAATACCTCTCCAATTCAAACCCATAAACCTCAAGAACTCAGTCGTTGTGACATGTACATCATGCTCCATGGAATAAAAATCCACTCAATAATCTCAACACAGTGTAGTAACCATGACCTATAATGTGGTTCTCTTTCTCAAACACCCATCATTGTGTATTTAACACCCTAATATTTTGTGAATTTTTTTGAATTAATTTATCTATTTTTATATTTTTCATTTCATGAAACACAGAATATAGTTTCTATAATATTAAATCACTAAGTTTTTATTGTGTTATACACAAAACCAGATTAATCATGAACTACAAGAAACAGAAACTTTTTCTTTCTCTACTACAAACACCATGGTTAGCTTTTTTTATACTCAATAGTGACTTTCCATGATGACTATCATAACATGAAAGACTGAGGATTACTCAAAAATAATGTATTATTAAAATTTGATTATTTAAAATAATAAGATAAAACCGTGATGTTAAATTAGTGGTAATTAATAGTATTAAATAATTTATTAAAATAGACAGTTTACACAAAATAATATGAATTCATAGGTTACCAATTAATTATAAATTAATATGATAATTGATTGAATGTAAAAGATAATATAATTATAATCACATAGGTATTTGACCATAATAAATTAAATATCCACATATGTATTGATATTAAATAATTCAAATATTTCTATCACATGGAACTGACTTTTCATATGCTACATGCAACACTGACATGGCATACATTACACACAATAACAATATAGTGTATGATGCACGGAACACTGAGTTTATACAAACTATTTTTTATATATAATTAGTTAAGTGGAATAATTATAACCAAGCCATTAAACATGTTTGTATTAATAGTTATAAATACATTTAAAATATTTTTTTAATAAATAAAACATATTGATAATGAATTATATAATTTTTGGTATAGTCTTTTTATGTGTAAAAATTCCATTTCCACAAAGGAATCACTTTTAATGTCCTTATATGGAAAATAATAAAATTAATTTTAGAAACATTTATAAGTTTAATTTTATAAAAAAAATTACTTTTCGAATTAATAAGTTAGAAATTATCATACGGTTAATTTTTGGGATTTTTCTGAGTTCATTTTTATGAGTAGTGGAAAATACTATTTTTTAGTTAAAATTGTCTTTTGTTTAATCAATTATTACTGTTTAATGATATTATAAATTTTTTTAAGGTAAAATTAGAAAAATATTACATATATTAATATAATTTAATTGATTTTAATAAATTTCGTTTTGAAATTGAATATATAATCTTAACAAACTTTTGAATATTTTTTCCACTTTAAAAACTCGTTATTTCGTTCTATCTGCGGGATTATCACTAATCTTAATTTTTCTAATTCTGTGATTTGAATTTAAAAAATATAAAATCTCAATGTATTTAGTATATAATTTATAATATAATGAGGCAAAGTTAATGTTTTACAAAATTATTAGTAAAGCTGATTAAAATTAAACAAAGTGATTAAGGCCATATTAAGCTTACTTAAGGACTAAATCTTAATATCAAGGGCCCAAATGTCCTAGGAACTTGTCCAAAATCCCTTATATACATATATTTCGTCCCTAAACATTAAATTATTGAGTTATTTTGTTTTTTATTACTTTTTTTATGTAATAACATGTGTACACCGAACTTTTTTCTACAAATTTCAAGTGAGTCATTTTCCTTCCCTATAAAAAGACACCACATCTCCCACTTCCTCACACCTCTCAAACCTCTTATGATCGATCATTACCATCCCAATATACTTTCAAACTTCTTCAAGTTCCTCCAAGAAGCCTTTCCGTGGGAATTAAGTAACTGTAGGATGTCATTTGGCATAAACAAAAAGGAATTACCCAATTAAGAGATAATGTCTTCTCCCAAGTTCCTTTCTTTTATTTTCAAAATCCACCCTCTCCAATATATTTATTCCATTATTTTATGAAAACATAAGTAACCTAAATATACTATGATTTTTTTATTATAAGAGTTCAACTTATACACATACACGCCTCCATATTATGTGTAACGAATATGTTATTTCTATGTGTGGAGAACTACACCCTCACGAAATGATGACTGCTCATTTTCATTTTACCACCTATCATGGTAGAAATTATGATGTAAACTATGTTTATATATGTTATATGTGATATTAATTTTTTATTTAACATTTTTTATTCATTTTTAATGCACATATCTTTTTTATATTCTATTTGGTGTTAACATGATAATTGTGTTTGAGGAAGTGTGGACTCTCACCCCCTCAAAGCGATGTGATTCATTCAGACACCACATGGAATGAATTAACGAGGGGATTACAGAACATATATATTATAAAAATGATAATGGAATAATTATTTATATATATATATATTTATTTAATTTATATACTTTCTTTCAATATGACAATAAAAATAGTAACAACATTCAAGCGTACGTATGGTTTATTGTCTCCATGAATGGTGTATACAATTTCGTACTTATTTATGATATATATTTTTATAATATAGATAAAATTTATTTTAATAATAATTATATCATGATATAAATTCTGGAATCATGATATAAGTATAAGGTCCAACAATATATAAAATTAGGTTACATGCAAAAAACGAATATTTCCAAAAGTGAAACCTTAATATAGGATCCTTAACAACAGGTAATATAAGGTCTTAATAAAAACATATATAGTATTATATATAATAATATTCTAATGTAAAATATTTATAATAAACTTACATTTATTATATAGTAATATTTTACTATTATGAAGAGATTCAAGACATAATGTAACATAATTTTATCTCACTCGTTATGAGATATATGATTTATTCACAACCCATTCCTTTTATGTGGTGTGTATAAATAACATGAATTTAATATATGATTATTATACATAAATTTATTGGTATTTAAATATTCATTATATGATCTTTATTTAATGTGCTTAATTTTTCCAAAGTTACCAAATTGGTAAAGTAGTTTTGTGTCAAATTGCCTTCTTTAAGCAAAATATATTTCTATGCACGTATGTTCTTTAATGAGGTGTATATTATTCCTATTAAAATTTTATATACTGAATCAACTTATTTTTGTGACATTTTAGGTTTCATGTAATTTCATTTTCTTAAATGAACAGTATGATCCCAATTAATGAAGTGGTAATATTTTATTGAAATAATCCCACCACTTTTCAAGATTATTAAAGATTATTATTCTTTTAATAAAGTCGTATGATCCATATCTCAAGAACGCTCATGATAATCCTTATCCTTTTTGTATTCATTGTATATCCATGTATTAATACCATTTTCCCCTATTTTTTACAAAACATAAATAAGAAAAAAAATTAATAAAAATCTGATAGTATCTCTCTCTTCGTATTGAAATCAATTTTATTTCATACCCATGAATTTAAAAATTATTCCAAAAATGAATTAAATTTATATTTGAATATATTATTAAAGGAAAATGGATTTTAAAAATGTTTTATGGTTAAAATTAATTCATTATATTTTGTTAATGTTATTTTCAGGGAAAATATTTTCAAAATGTTTCCAATGCTCATTCATAAGTTCTCAAAGTATTTTAAAAAAATGGTTTTTGAAACATTTTCAGTCTTGTTTAATGTTTTTCCAAGTAAAAATATTTTCAAAACATTTTCAATAATTCATTATAAGGTTTCAATGTTTTTTCAAATAAAAAGGTTTTTAAATGATTTTTATTTTTATTTTTTATGTTTTCGTGGAATAAGGTTTTAAAAATGTTTTCAAGTCATATTTATATGTTTTCAAGGTATTTTATAAGGAAAATATTTTTAAATAGTATTGTTTATTAAAAAACCTTTTTTGAAGAAGATATGATTTTTTCCTTGAGAAATGTTTTTGAAATATGTTTCAAAACTTTTTTCTATCCAAGATGACATCTGTTGATGTTTATCATGCCCTTATAGGAAATAATCGAAAGGTTCCATTAATAAAATTTCTATGAATAGGTTAGGATTAATGTCACGGTATTTATGAAACCCAATTCTCTTCCACTAGTTATATTTTTATAAAATCAATTTATTTTCCATGGGTTATACGATTTTGAAACATTATTTTTTTGTAACACCCCAGGTAAATAAATAATATGACATTATTATATTTATCTATATTTTTGAATAAAAGATTATTATTACTTTAAAGGGAATGCTATGCTTGGTGGCTTACCCAATACGCAACAACGAGTTCCTTTGAAATCTTACGTTGCACTCTAATAATAAAATAATTTTATTTTAAAATGTAGTTAACACCTAGCCATTGTAATGACGAGAATTAACAGAACTAACTAAAAAATGATTATATATGTTTGTCAAATATTTCTACTTTTTACAATAAATGTTAGAGGATTAAAAATTCAAATGAATCCAATTTTAAGCATAAATCTTCTAATATTCATTTAAAGGTCGATTAACCGCCTTTTGATGGAGAACCCTTTTTAAATATACTTTTGACAATTTTATATTTTATATTTTAAAAAATAAAATCCTTTTTTAAAATATGGACATCAAAATTTACTTTTTGTAAATTTTTGTTATTTTTCTGATAAAGATCATTTTTAGTGAAAAAGTTGCATTTTAATTCAAAACCTCCTTTTAATCTGATTTATTTATATGGATAGATTATATTTTTAATTGATATTAAAGTTTATTTAGAACATATTTTTACCATTTAATACAATGGTGGTCATTGGAATTAATTTCACTTTGAAATTGGACTTAAACTAGTGTTAATCTTTTAATAGATATTGTTTCTTAAAAACATGCTATTTGTTTTGATAGTGGGAATTAATTATTAAATTAATTAATTCAACTTATATGTTTTCAATTTTTTAAAATAGACATCATTTTTGAATTCGGAGTATCAAATATATCATAGGGTGAATTTTTCGTATTTTTCGGAAAAACTTCAATTTTTGTTGAATAGTGAAACCACTATGTGGTAGTTAAAGAAACTGATTTTTCGTTTAAATAAAACATTGCCACTTCTGTGATTTGATTTTTAAAAATAAGATATACATGGCCGTCATTAGAAAGTAAAATGTGGTTCAATGAGATTAAAATAATTTTTGGTGAATAGTATCTTTTAAGTTTTATTACTCGCGATTAAAGGTAATTAGTGTGATTTAAGGTAAAAATGATATTATAATAAAATGAAAATGTCTTGAAACTTGTCCTAACCCTATTGAATGAGTCATGGCCGACCATTACAACCCATGGGTCGATTTTGGGACCCCATGGAGCCACTTGGGTAAGATAATGACATTAATGCATTTTAATTAAAGTAAAAGTAAAAATGACACAAACATGTATTGTTTTACTAAAACAATTTTTAAATGGGGTTATACAAGTCCAATTTTTGACTATAAATAGTAATTGGAAATATAAAAAGATTTCCTACAGCATAGTATTTTTTTTAATTTTGATACATTAAATAAATTAAATTATTTATGACATCATGATGATGCAGCGATTACCTCATTATTTAACGACTTAAATAAAATGAAAAGATAATGTAAAATCTAAGACCTACACAAATCAAAACCCATTCTATGGGTAGATTTAGAACCATTATCACTTTATCCTCGAAATATATTAATGTGGGGCCTTTAAAATCCGAAAATCATTTTATAATAAAGTAATATTTTATAACTTTTCAAGAGTTCCCCTCCTCTTCTCTTATAAAAGTCCCCCACCTCTACCACCTTACCCACACCTCTCAATCCTTTGTCTCATCCAACCCCTGCCCATTTCATCTCTCCACATACCTCTCTTCATCATTTAAGCCTCACCTTTGGGTAGAATCCTTTCCAAGGAAGCCTTTGTGCTCAAATCAAAAAGAGTTACCCGATTTAAAGGTAATGTCTTCCCTTGTGTTCTTTTGTTTTAGTTTGCTTCTCCAACCCTATAAACTCTTTTTATTCCTTTATTTTGTAACAAAAACAGTATATTAAATATACTAGGATTTTTTTCTATCACGTATTCGAGCTACACTTACAGACACCTTCGTCTAATGGTTAAAGAACATACTGTTTCTGTGGATGGCAAATTTCTGCCTCACGAAATGATGATTGTTCAATATTCTCTTAACAACTTTAATGGTGGCCATTATGATGTCACTATATAATATATATGGTATTTATGTTTTATATATGATTCTGTGTTTTATATTTAAAACATGCCTTTATTCTTTTCATGTTGTGCAAATGCGATAATTTCATACGAGGAAGTGTGGACTACCGCCCCCTCAAGTGATGTGACTCATTAATGCAATACATGGAATGTATAAAGAATGAAATTAATGAAAATATGTGACCTATATAACATATATATTATACTATAATTATAATATATATCTCTCAATTATTTTTAATTCCATTAATATGACAATGAAATTAAAGTAGCGTTCATGCATACGTATGGCCTACCGTCTCCATGAACGGTGCATTTCATTTCTTTTTATCTACAAATGTTATAGAGTAGTATAAAATGAATATTTACTGGATATATATGATATTTAAATCATTAATACTATTCTGGATATTATTTACTTATAACTACATCGACAATCATTTTCAAACAAGTTCATTTTTTACTCATGTACCAAACATCGACAAAAACGTCTGATATGAACTCACATTATTAACGAATTATTATAACATTATCATATGTGATATGAACTGAATAATAATATTTAAAAGAGGTCCTTAAGAAATTATAAATTGACCAAAGTTTATTATTCATTAATATAAATAAACGAACAAGAGAAGTCAGACTTGAGGTAAGGGATCCTACCCCTCTTTCTTTTTAAGTACACTCTTTTATGTCATTCCTTTTAATATCATATTTATTATTATTGGGATGATATTTTATATTACACTTAAATTACTTTTTATTTTCATATGATAAGAGACCCTATTTTCTCTCATCAATTCATTTTGGATGTTTTTTAGTGGCACTGTTAGGATGCCGAATTTTCATAAGAGATCCAATCTTTCTCTTTTTAAGTACTCTCATTTATGTCACTTATTTTAAGCTCCTCTTTGTTATGTTGGGGGATGTTATTTTATATTAATCTTTCTGTACACTTTATTTTAATATGATGAGAGACCCTATTTTATCTCATCAATCCATTTTTGGAAGTTTTAAGTGGCGTCGTTAGGCTGCTGAGTTTTCATAAGGGATTTCTCATCTCACTTTTATTCCTATGAGATTTATGCTAAATTTTCCACAATTTTCCTTTGAGTGGTGTATGTATTACCCATTATTCTACTATTGATGTAATATAATTTCATTTATGGGTATTCATTTCAATTTTTTATAGTCCTTCTTTCATGGGGTGTACGTTTCGGAAGTTACCCAATTCGGTAAGGGAACCTTTCACCCTCCTCATTTTAAAAGACTTGTTTTAGGTCTTTTAATATTATTATGATGGGATATGTTGTTATATATCCTTATTGCTATAAATTTTATGCCCAAGTGATGAGATACCCCTTTATATCTCTCATCAGCTCATTTTCTGAATTTTTAAGTGATGTCGTTTGGCTGTCAAATTTTGGCAAGGGAACTTCTTAACCCAATTTTGATTCTTTGGGATAAACTTGAACTCCTTGAATATGTCATTCTATGAATATGTGTGAATAACCTCTAATTGTTTTACACTTAATATCCACTTATATTTGGTGTATTTGTTTGTCACACATAATTAAGTAATTGATTTATCTTTAATCCAAGGATACCGTCTTTGTAAGGGACTTCGTCTCGATCTCCTTTCATTCAGGCATATTTTTGTTCTAATACAAGGCTTTCTTTTATACGGTGTATAAACTCCATTGACTTATACTTTTAATCAAAAGGAATCTTTTCTATATGAAGCATTATACTAAACGACAAAAAGTATGTTTCTTTTTAACATACGCGGTGACAATGACCTTTCCGTCATCGTGAGTATTATTTGATCTTTGGCTTCCTCAACAAGCCGTTATATTTTTAAAAGTAAATAAATACCATGTAAACTTTTTTGGTATTGAAAATGGTTTTTATAATGGATTTGTTATGTCAATATATATAAGTGATATATTGTGCTTGAAATGTGCAAATGTTTTCTTTCCTTTATAATTGTTTTATGTGTTATGGTTTTATAATGGTACTTGGACATTTGATGGGTGGTTACGTGATAAACCGTATGACGGGTGGTATCGTGAATACCAGGATGGGTGGTTACATTATAACCTCTAATGCATTGGGTATGAAAGTCGGACATACGGCTATTCCATTAAGTATGTGTGGAAGTCGACCGTATGGTTATTCCATTTAAGTATATTTGTGTCCTAAGTTTCCTTTATATGTTATGTATTCATTATATGGGTTTTATGGTAATCTTTTGGTTAGAAAAGGGTAAGTAATGGTATTTTATTTAGTGAAGAGTTTTTAATACTTCATAAAGGTGAAAAGTATTACTTTGTTAAAGTACTCATGGTTTACATGTTGTTTTGGAAAACTAACAGTTTTCCTTCTTTGTGTATCCTTTACTGGGATTTTTATGCTCATCCCAAGTTTTTTAAATGTTTTACACAGGACTAAAAGATAAATAGGGTCAAAGATGGGATCAAGGAAAGACATTCTATCTAAAACATGGAACTAGACATGTTTCCTTTTAATTGTTTTTTTATTTTATGGAAACTTAGTAGAAGTGTCTACTATGTAATATTTTGAGATGTAATAGTTATGACCTAATTTTCTAAAAATCTAATCCTGAAAAGATCCTCTATGTGAATTATACATTTAATTCACGATTAAGTAATGTTTAAGGTTGGGGCCTTATATTTTTCACGGGTTATGCTTCAATAAAATGATTATGAAATCTATCTCTTTTTCATAGGATATGATGTGATTAAATTTTATTGATTCCCATTTTATTTCATGGGTTATGATTTGATGTTTATAGAACCCATCACTTTGCATGGGTCATGATATGATGAATATTTTATAGAACATTCATGTATTATTTTATTATGTGATGGATGGGACCTATATAGTATTCCAATTCATTGGGTAATGATAAATGTTTTATTAACATAAATGGTACACATGATGGAATCCCAATCCCAAAACAAGAGGGTAAATGGGAGGCAATAAAAATAATGAATCAATAGGGTAAATGAGGGTAAATCCCAAGTGAAAAATAAGAGGGTAAAAATTAGGATATACCAAGCCTGAAACAAGAGGGTAAATGAGAGGAAATCCCAATCCTGAAAACAAGAGGGTAAATGGGAGGAAATACCATGACCAATATAAGAAGTTAAATAAGAGGAAATTCCAATCCTGAAATAAGAGGGTAAATGGTAGGTCATCACAAGCTCTAAACCAGAGGGTACACGGGAGGACATCCCATTCCCAAAACAGGAGGGTACTTGGGAGGAAATTCCAAGAGTAACGCAGGTACATAGATGGTCAACCTTAGCCTAACATATTATAAAGTCCTTGTTATGCATCCTTGACTTAGGGTTTTTATATATGTTTTCCACTATTACATATTTTATTTTTATATTATTCTTTTATGAATTATGTTTATTATTTCATTATGATTCATGACTTATTTTTTTCCAAGAAGTATTGTGATATATGATATGCATAGTATGATATTAAAATGATATGATCATTATTCATACCCTTTTTTCATGTTAGTCTTATGCATTTTATTTATTTACCCTTACTAAGAATCTAACATTATCCCTTTATTATGTTTCCTTTCTATAGATTACGAAGAAAGGTTTCAGGTAAAATTACAAAAGGTGTAGATTCTTATGGGGTATTTTTAAGATCTTTCATTGGGAGAAAATATATGTTTTTTAGGTTTCTAAAGATTGTAAACTATTATGGTCCTCAAGAATGAATTTTATCAATTTACTAAATATTCATCTAAAATTATGTAATATCCATGTATGTTAATCCGGGGTCTCTATTGTTTGTACCAAAAGAAAGGTTTATTCAACCTTTGGAACTAGGATGAGAAATCTTTAAAGAGATACCTATGTATATTTCTAAGGATATGTCTAGGGATTTCTCTAATGTTAAGTATAAGGAAGAGTTAACATTTCAAAAAATGTCCTCAAATTTTAGTAAAGGATAGAGTTAATGGTTTCCTAATAATACATCCATGTCTCGATACTACAAGTGGATGTGTATCTAGAACAGATTTACCTAGGGGTAACAACTCTAACAAGATGGTTCGGACCTAACTCGGGGTAATCCAGTACATGAAAATGGGCCATAATTGGAAAATTCCCTTATACCCACGGTTTTCCCAAAACTGTGGGTATAGGTATAGTATGAGACCCTATACAACCGGTTTTGGAAAATCAGGGGTATAAGCCCCCTATAAAAAGGATTTTAGGAGAACCATGTGTATATTTTGTTTTTCAAGACCTATACCCATGGGTTTTTCAAACACATGGTAATAGGGTTGTTTTTCAAGACCTATACCCCCAGGTTATTTAATACTCTGGGTATCAGGTTGTTTTTTGAGGACATATACCCATGGTTTTCCAAAAGCATGGGCATATATTTCCTACATTATTTGGGGAAAAATCATGGGATATAAAATATTTTTCATGGGAACACATATTTCCATGGTTTTATACCTATATCAATGGTTTATATAAATTTATATTTAATTATATATTTATATACCAATAATAGAAATATGGTAGTGGTTAGGTGCCGGAAGAGTAAATGGGTGGTCTAATGATTGAATCTCATGGCTGTGTATTTTGTTAATGTTATTCTCATGGTCTAATAAACTATGGGTATATGTTAATGATATGGTGGAGTGAAACCTATACCCATGGTTTCCCAAACCGTGGGTATATCTCAATGATATACTAATTCCTCGGTTTCCCACGGTTTCAAGGGATATACCCATGATTTAAAACTGGGGGTATAGGGATGTTTTCTAGTAGTGGGCCTTTCTCCACATCTAGTTTGACACTCCCAAGGGAAATTATTTTCCAATTCACAAAATATTAATGAACCATCAAAAATTATTTAGATATATTTTGCCTATGAATAACCTAGGATTAACTAAGGGTGTCGAATATTAATAATGGTTTAATGATTTATAAATCCCATAAGTAAATCATTCCATGACTATGTGGTTTTTTACTATGATAAGTAATGCTCATATAATGCTTATAGTATTAGTTAATGGTGATAACTGGAGGGATAAATATTAAAATTTAATGGGATGTAAGATTTACTGATGAGAAGTCTAGTGAGATGATCACTGGAGATAAAGATGTTGTAACCATGCCTACTTAGTTTTCGCGGACCATGATTGACAACTTGTACCTCCACTAACTCTTTGACTCACCAAGGAACAAAAATATAAAATTCACTGAGTTTAAGGGTAATGGATACACCTGAGGGAAGAATATTTGGCTAAGAATGTTGAAATAATCACATAAGTGAATGTCTTATTGGAACAAGAAGATGTTTTGACTGTAGAAAAGAAGGACACAAAGAAAGTGACTTTATGGGAAAAATATAAAGATTGGTTAATAGTATGGATACTAATATTAGAATCCGTAATAAATCACCATAGGTTAAGTGTTTTAAGTGTGGAGTAAATGGTTATTATGAAAATAATTTTCCCATGAGGACATATATTAAATAAAACCAACAAGGTGGTGAGAATAATAGTTTTGTTGCTTATGATGAAGGGGACTTTAGATGAAATGTGAAAGGAAAGAGGAATTTTTGTAATATGATGAGGTAGCATTGTTAATGGATTAAAGATGTTGTAGTTGAATTTTTAATGTATTTAGTTTCAAAAAAATGATGAATGATGAAACATACATGTATTATTATTCTTGTGTTTTTCATAGTATTTAAAATCTTATGTTGAATGTTACAAATGGACTAGGAAAGTTATTTAATGCCAATGTGATATTTTCGTTAAGGTAAGGTAACCCTTAATATGTTATTTATGTTAGGATAATGTAGTTTGAACAAAACTATGTGGGTTATGAATAAGTAAATTGGACAATACATATTACATTGAAGGGATTATTGACAAAGTGTTCTGTGTCATCAAGAATTTGGTTTACAAATTAATGGATTTAAAGGATATATCCAGTAATCATTATAAAAAAGAAGAAGGCATGATTTAAAAAAGAATTTATGGTAATTACGGTTGTTCCCATGTTTCTAGGGAAAATACAATTAGGCTATTCACATATTTGGAATGTGACCAACAAGTGGTACATCGTGTTATATGTGGGATCAATGTTAAGATGGTTTAATGTCATTCCTTTGAAAGATTTGTATTTTTATCTTTCGAAAGGTTTATAATGTTAACCATTTTTGGAAAGTTTAATTTAAATGTCATATGAAGTGAGTAACATTAAAAAAATTTCTCTCCATATGAGGATTTATGCATATTGGATATCCTGTTCAAACTACTTTGTGTTGATCATAAGTGATGGGATGGAATATCATGGATCTCAGGATTTGTTGGCACTTTAAGAATGAAAAGGTAAACATCCTTTTTATAGAAATAGAAGAAGTGGGTCAAAAAAAAACAAAGGATTACATTGTCCAAAAATCATTCAAGTATATCATTTCATGAAAAGTATTCAACTTCAGGAAAAATAATATTGAAACCAAAACAAATTCCTTCTACCTAAATTTCCAATGAATCAGAAGGTCCCTTAGCTCAAAACCGATTTGTGCCCTTGTGGTTATTAAATTTTTCCGGAACATGTTCTATATTACTATCCATTAGAACTTGATTGTAGTATTTCTCTTCCATGTCCATGTTTTCACTTCCCACTTATGTTCTCCTATGTGAGAATCGCGTTGTGAGTAACTTTTGGTAACAATTATGGTTCAAAATTTTCATTTTTAAGGGAAATTTTAGTATTAATTTTTACGATATAGGTTTCTATGAATAAAACGTTCAAGTATTAAACCATTGATAACCCAAAAAAATTTCCAACAGAAAAATAAATTTAAGGGGGTAGAATATAACACCCAGAGATTTTGTGAATAATTTTTTTTCAAATTAATTTATCCTTTTTGATTTTTTTTATTTCATACAACAATAGAGATAGTATATTGTATATTAAAACACTATGTTAGGCTTGAGTTGTATGCAACAACAGTTTAATTTTTCACTATATGCAACATAAACTTTGGATTTGTTTATACAAAATGATGAGGCCAGTTTTCATTATATGCAACAATGACTTTCCTTGATGACTTTCAGAACACACAAGACTGAGTTTTACCGAACAATGATATATTATTAAAATATTATTATTTAATATAATAAGAGAAAACCATGATATTAAATTTTATTTTATGAAAATTATTAATAGATTTATGAAAATATATGGGTTCTATAATATAATATGAATTCATAGGATACCAATTAATTATAAATGAATATGAAAACCATTTAAATGTAAAAGAAAATATTATTAGGGTCACAATGTTGTTTGACCCTAATAAATTAAATTTTCAATTATGTAATTGAATTTACTAAGTCAAACATTCATTTCACATGTAACTAACATGTCATACATTACACTCAACACTGACTTGGTGTATGTTACATAAAACACCAACATGGCATAGGATGCACGAAACACTGAGTTTCTACGAAACAATTTTTATATATAATTATTTAAATTAGATAATTATAACCTAAACATTATACTTGGTTATAGTAATAGTAATAAATAATTTTCAAATATTTTTTATAAATTTTTTATATAGATAAAACATATTGATAATGAATGATATGATTTTTGGTGATATCCATTTATATTTAAAAACATAATTTTCTAGAAGGAACTACATTTAATGTCCTTATATGAAAAATAAAAAAATTAATATTAGACACATTTCGAAATTAAATTTCATAAAATAAACATTATTTTTTATTTAATAATGTCTAAATTATCCTAGGGTGAATTGTTTTGTTTTTTTTGAGAAACATTTTTTATAAATAGTGAAAAATACTCTTTTTTTGTTAAAAACAACTTTTGGGATTAATTAAATATCAATGTTAAATGATATTATAATATTTTTAGTCAAATTAGATAAATATTACATATATTAATACAATTTAAATAATTTTAATCAATTTAAAATTGAAATTGAATAAAAATATTAACAATCTTTTGAATATTTTTACTACATTAAAAACCTATTATTTCATTCTGTCTGTTAGAATTTCATTAATCTTAATTTTTACACTTCTATGATTTTAATTTATAATAACCTAAATATACCATTTTATTCAGTATATTATTTATATTCTAATAAAAAAAGTTAATTTTTGACCAAAATTATTAGAAAAAGTGATTAAAAATAATCACATAAATTAAGGCTTAATTAAGCTTAATTGGGAACTAAACCATAAAATCCAGGGATCAAATTACCTATACACTTGTACAACACCCATTTTATGTAAACAGTTCTAAAATACACCTTTACTTATAGAGTTATTTTGTTTTTTATGACTTTTTTAGGTTAGAATATATGTACACCTAACTTGTTTCTAAAAATTCCAAGTGTGACCTTTTCCTTACCTATAAAAAGTCACCATCTATCACACCTCCTCAAACCTCTCAAACCTATTATTATCAGAAAATCACATCCAAATACACTTTCTAACTTCCTTCCCTTCCTAAAATAAATCTTACCTTGTTCATAAGACAACTAAATATAGCCTTTTGGCACAAACCAAAAGGAGTTGCCCGATTAAGAGTTATGGTATTCTCTCATGCTCCATGCATTTGTTTTACTTATATACCCCCTAAACTATATTTATTCCATTATTTAATGCAAAAACCAGTATAATAAATATACTAGTATGTTTTTATTCTAATGTTTTGACCTAAACATACACACACCTCTATCTAATGTGTAAATAACATACTATTTCTCTGTACGGCGAACTACTACCTCCCGAAGGGAGGATTGTTCATTTTTCCTTTACCAAATATAATGGTGGTCGTTATGATGGAAAATATGTTTATATATGTTATATATGATATTAATTATGTCTTTAATCTTCTTTATTACTATTTAATATACATATATTTTTACTTTTCATTTTAGTGTTAATACGATTAATTCATTTGAGAAAGTGTGGACTACCGCCCCCTCAAAGCAATGTTATTCATTCACACACAACATGGAATGTGTTAAGGATGGTTTTAGTGAACTTATATGATATAATAATGATACCATAATAATATATATATACATATATATATATATATATATATTTCATTTATATACTTTCTTCCAATAGGACTATAAAAAAGGAAACAATGTTTTTGTATACGTACATATTACCATATCCATGAACGGTGTATTCCATTTAATACATATTAAGGCAATAGATTATTATTATATACATATAATTTATATAAATTATATTTATATCATGATTTACATTCTTTAACCATTATATAAGTATAAGGACAAATAATATACCAAATTTAGACCCATGCGAAGAACAAAGTGAATACTACCCAAAGTGAAACCTCAACAAAAGATCACTAGAAAGCGGGTAATATAAGGTCATAATAAAACCATATAAAGTATTATATATAGTAATATTATTATTTTAAATATTAATAATAAAATCATATTTATTTTAATGGAATCTTGTATGGTTATGAAGATAGCAAGACACAATATAAGATAATTTCATCTCACTCTTTATTTCTGTGAGATACATGCTTTATTCACCACCCATTACTTTTGTGTGGTGTGTATACTGACCATGGATGTAATATATGATTATTATACTTAACTTTATGGGTATTTACATATACATTATATCATATTTATTTTAGGGGTTTAATGTTTTAAATGTTACCAAATCAGTAAAGTAGTTTTGTATCAAATTGCCTTCTTTGAGACACATATTTTGTTATGAACATATGTTCTTTAATAGGGTGTATTTGATTCCAATTTACATTTTATATAATAAATATACCTCTTTTAATAATTTTTTTTGATTCATGTAATTTTATTTTCTTACATGGAGAGTATGATCCCAATTAACAAATTGGTAAGAGTTAATTGAAATAATCTCATCACTTATCATGATTTTTAATGATTTTTCTTCTATTAATGAAATCATATAGTCTATATATCAACAACACTAATGATATTCCTTAACCTATATTTGTTCCAAATATATCCATTTATTATTATCATTTTACACTATTATGTACTTAAGAAAATTAATAAACGTTTTTTAGTAAAATCTAAATGTATATCTCTCCTCGGATTGAAATATGTTTTATTTAAAAAACATGTTTTCAAAAAAATCAAAAAAAAGTTCTCAAATGATCTTTGAAGATAAAATTGAAGGAAAATAAATTTTAAAAATGTTTTTTGGTTTAAAATATTTATTTATATGTTTTTAGTTTTATTTTCTTGTGAAATATTTTTAAAACGGTTTCATGACTTATTTAGATGTTCTTAAAGTATTTTCAAATAAATGGTTTTAAAAAAATTCAAGCCAATTTCATATGTTTTCAAGTAAGAAGGTTTTCAAAAGAATTTCAAGTATTAATTATATTTCTTCAAAGAAAATGTTTTTTATAATTTTTTGAAGCTTATTTTATATGTTTTCAAGGAAAAAGGTTTTCAAAATGATTTCATGTCATATTTATATGTCTTCAAGGTATTTTCTAAGATAATTATTTTTAAATGGTTTTATGTATTAAAAATCCTTTTCGAAGAAGAAAGCATATTTTCCTCAAGAACTATTTTTGAAAGATGTTCCAAAATTATCTTCCATCTAATATGACATTCATTGATGTTACTCATAACCTTATTGAAAATGTAATAAATGTTCCAGTCAAATCCTTTAAATGAATAGGTTATTCTTAATGTCATGGTCTTTATAAATCTCGATTCTATTATATGGGTTATATTTTTATGAAATCTTTTTTGTACAAAACATTATATTCATTTCAAACCTTCTTATTTTCAAAGGTTAAGATTCGATGAAATTATTATGAAACCTATCTATTTTCCGTAGGTTATGATGTAATAAAATGTTATTGATTCTGAGTTGATTTCATGGGTTATTATTTGATGTTTATAAAACCCATCTCTTTTAATGGTTCATTATATGATGAATGATTTGTGGCACTAGAATGTTTGATTTCATTATGTTATGGGTGGAAACTATATATTTTTCTAATTCTTTGAGTAACGATAAATTTTTTATGATATCAAATGGTACATGGGAAGAAATCTCAAGCCTAAAGAAAAAGGGTAAATTGGAGTAAATACCAACCTCGAAACCAGAGAGTAACCAGGAGGAAATTCCAAGCCCAAAAAAGAGGATAAACATGAGATAATATCAAGCATGAAACTGGAGGATAAACATGAGGAAATCCCAATCCTAAAAACAATAGGGTAAACGAGAGGAAATCGCATTCCTGAAATAGGATGATAAATAGAAGGACATCCTAATCCCAAAAAAGGCCAAAAAGGAGGACACCCCATGCCCGGAATAAGAGGGTACATGGGAGGACATCCCATACTGGAAACAATAGGACACACATGTGGGTATTCCAAGCCCAAAGTGGGTACAAAATTGATTAACCCATGCATAATGTGTTAAAAAGTCCTTGGTCTATTTCTTTAACATAGGGTATTTATATGTGTTTTCAAGAATTCCATGTTTTATTCATATGTTATGAATTAATGTATTCTATTCATTATTTCCTTATCATTCATGTCTTATGTAATTTTAATCATTATTATGATCTTTGATATGTAGGGTATGATCTTCATATGTTATTCTCATGTTCCACACCCCTTTGTTCATGTAATGCTTATACATTTTTTATTTACCCTAATTGAGCATCTGAGGAAACTTGTTTCTTTTATTTCATTTATTCAGGTTTTCATTAACGGTTTTAGGTATAAATATTAATGTTTTGTATCTCTTTGGGTGATTTTGTATATATTTCAATAGGATAGAATATTTTGTTTCAAATATTCCAAAGACACTAAACTATTATGGTACTCAGACATGTTTTTTTTTAAATGTACTAAATATTCATCTAAAATGATATCATATAAATATATTTTTGAAATCACGTCTGATTGCCAACTATCAACCAGTCAAGGTTATGATTATCTACAAATGTGTATAGTAGCACTCCGGTGGAATCCTCGGTGATGATACCTTTAATAGTCAATTGTTTTTAGTTGATTGTATTTCGATTGCGGGGTTCATCCATAGAGGTTAAATGAAGTGATTAATTATTGGTGTTTGATTTAAGAATTTGATACAGATTGGGTTGATTTCATTTTTAGGGAGTTAAGCTTGTGATATCATAGAGCTTTCCTTAATATTGCATTTAAACAAACACCCACTTCACAAGAGAACATTGATTGGAATTCATAAGTGTTAGGGATTTAATCCAAGACTTAACATAACTTGGGTTTCTATTCTCAATCATAGATTGTTTATGGTACTGTATTTATAGTTCCAATACTAAATTGAAACCACCCATTAAACAAAACAAGTCATTAATCCATGACATGTTAAGTCCAACATACATAATGATAATTTGAAAAACATTCATCGATAAAATACTCTCAACCACTTCACAAACCTAAATTATAACTCACCCGAATGATAGATTTACTCATCCATTTAAATGATTAGTAATATGGTTATAATTATTATGAATATAAATTAAGAATATGAGAAAAATAATGGGATAAGAAAGGAGTGGTGCGTCGAACACACACAGAAATGATGATGATAATTAAAAAAAGAACTTTAGATTGAATGAGAAAGAAAAATAATGGAAGGGGATTCAACATTATTTAAACCGTTTTAAGAAAATTAATATTAAACTACATAATTAGGATGATAATAAGAGTTATTGGAGAAGAAACTTTCATTAAAACAAAATTTTGAAAACAAACACTTACAAGATTACAAACGAAGAACAACACTAAATTAAATTAAAAAAGAATGCAGGAATGGTTTCTCAAGTAAAAACATGATTATGGAAGATCCTCCCAAGCCTTTGGTAGAGCCTTGTTTGTGCCAACCTATCCTCATTTTCTCTAAAATACCAACCCTTTTGAAGGAGTGGTGGGGGTGTATTTATAGCCGAATGAATTGTATTGTTTTCATTCCCAATGTGTCCCACCACTTGCATCACTAATTTTTCTATTCATACAGCTGAATCTATGGATATCCTCTTCATAAAAGTTCTATATATTAATTTTGTCTAACATATCAAAAAATTTGGAGTCATTTGGACTTATGGACCAAAGTTATAGCAGTTTGGTTAAATAAAGTTAAACTATCCATTTCAATCCATACTTTTTAGAAGGCTGAAATGCGAATGGGTTTACCACGAGGATGATGCCTTCAAATCCAAACACTTTCTTCAAAAATTTGTCTTCCTATATCTCCTCTTTCACACTACAAATGATCTGCTTTAATTAATAATTACATCATGAGATATATCATCAATAGTGTACAAATTTCAGTTTCTGGCCATAATGGTGGGCTGGACTTCAAAGCATTAGATGGGCCCCTTGAATTAAAAGTTACGAATTGAAACATTTATCTAAGATTTTTTTGAATTGTCCCATGGAATTTGGGGGAAAACTAAAGGATTTGGACTTCTGGAGTGATCCCAATAACTCTATCATCATGGATTGTCCAGTTTCGTCACAGATTATTTGGGCCTTTTTGTGTGCACAATATGGCCCTCCAAATGGACGATTTGGCCAGTGGTTCCTTCAAATGAAATGTTATAACTTGACCAAGGAACACTAAAAAACAAGAATTATGACAACCCTGCTTTTTATTACAACTTAAACATGCTTTATTACATAAAACTTCACTTGATACAACAAAGAAGATCGAGAGGTTTAGTGTCTTTGGGGCTTAGGATCATTAAATAAAAACTTTAAACTTGAAATACAACATCCTTATTGAAAACTTCCTTTACATGACCACTACATTCCTTCGTACTTAGCATTGCATGGGATAACCTGAGGACATGCATAAGAAAAGGGTGAGCTATAAAGCCCAGTAAGGGAGTACATAATGAATAACATGAGGAGTACAATACATGTTAGGAAATAGGCATATCAATAGAGCATAAGAGAAACATGAACATAAAGGAATGATAAAGCATGATAATCATAACATGGAAATGTGGCAACAACACTTAACATTGAATTAGCATGAGCCAAGGCTCATTGCACATGGAGCATGAGTAAACCCTCATTGCACTTGAAGCACGAGTAAACCCTCGTTGCACTTGAATTAGAATGAGTAAACACTCATTGCACATGACGTATCATGATACTATACTTTACCCAATGCATTGGAGCGCTATAAAGGGTGCACCCTTCTTAAACATTTCATTTCATGCATAAGTGTGCCACATGGATCATAAAACATGGATTCATAAAACATAATCATTTCTTCCATGATAAAGGAATGTGGAATTCATACATGAAACTTTACAATCAATATGTATATGTGAATAAAGGTGAATACCCTTGATGGAGAAATAGTCATGGTATTCACTACACAAAGACATTGGCTTAGAAAATCGGTGCGATTTCGGCAGCGTAACGGCGTGACATAAGAATTCATAAAAAAGGTTGATGAGAGAGAAAGGGGTTCCTCATCATATTTACATGTAATGGACAGTAAGGATATCATATATATACATGTCCCAACAATTGAAAGGGAATTTAGATTCATGATACAAAAGTATTGCTTGAATATAAAAGAGGAGAAAAAGGTTCCTTTCGGAATTTCGGCATAGTAACGGGTGTACATGGGAGGCATTTAATGAGAGAGAAAGGGGTCTCCCATCATTCAAACAATAAGAGGGAAGTATGGGAGAGGTTAAAAACCATACCCCAACATTCATAAATGAAATTAAAAGGGTCAATACAACTTAAAGAAAATTGACAAAAATGAGAAAGGAAGAAAAACCCTTACTTGGAAGTGTGCTTCCAAAGGCTAGAGAGAGGCTTGTGAGAGGCTTCTTGGGAGCTTGGGTCACCTTGGGAGGATTCTAGAGAGAGTAGGGCAGAGGTTGGACGAACTTCAAGGGCATTGAGTGAGGAGGAAGTGGGATCTTGGGTGGTTTTATATAGGAAAGGTGAGAGAATTCTTTATTATTTAGGTTTGGGACCCCTTATATTAAAATAATCCAAACCACAAACAATCCCATCGTATTTGCCCATGTTTTATGGAAAAGTAAAGAGGAAAACAATATTTTACAAGGCCAAGGTCCGAAATTATTAAAAAATTAGGGTTTCTTATGTGGAGGTGATTCACACTCCCATGGAAATTAATTTAAAAAGGCAAAGTGTTGAATAAGTCTTGAGGGCTCCATTAATGCTTTGAAAAGTGAGTCAAACAAACCCAAAACCTCATTATTTTAATGATAAAACACATATTGGCCGAACATAAGGATTATGGTATTTTATTACATCACCATTGGGTCATTATGATGTCATAAAACACATTATATATTTAAATGGTATTTAATTTTTACCCAAAAATTTGACTGTCTCAGAAAATTATGAAAAATTCACCGTTGGATAATTTCGACGTCCTGATTCCAAAAATAATATTTATTTTATCTAAATAATTTTCTAAATATGTGAATTTTCACTTTTAAAATAAAAACCGACATTTATAAAAAATTCACGGGTTTTGACAGAAATGGCTTTCAAACCTTAATAAAAATTTTAATTGCATTCATAAAATTATAAGATCATTTATATTTAAAATAATAATAATTTAATATTAATAATTATATTTTATTAAAATATTATTTAATTCAAAAATCCTTTAATTTAATAAAATATAATTCTTAATTAAATAATAACTAAAAACACCGTTTGTACTTTAAAGACTAATTACAAAGTATCAAAAATGACTAGAAATTATATTCATTATTATATACAAAAATAATGTACATGAACATGGTGCTACTTATTTGTTACATAACCCCTTAAAATAGCCGCATAAGACCTAAGGGTAAGGTGTGCGATGGTGACAGACTCTTGGGGTTGCTCGGATAACATTGCTCGAGTGGTAATCTCTATCATCTTCCATTTTTCCCGTAGATGATCACGTTCGAGCTTGACTTGATGAAGCTCAGCTTGGGCTTGGTCAAGGGCAAATCCCAAAGACGCCACCTCCTTTCCGAGCTCTGACAAATGGGCTTCGTAAGGGGCAATTCTACTGGATGAGGCCATCGCTTCCTTTGTCTGAGTAGAAAATTGGTTCGTTAAATCCTTATATTTAAACTACCCAGATGATCATTGTTCAACGGCTATAAAAGTAACGGTCACAATTCTTAACGTTAAACTAAAGAAGTTGACATCTTATAAAAGCATTTTTTTCATAAAGAAACATTTAATTGGATCAAGAGGGATTTTCCATTAATGAAATTTTGGGTCGTTACAACATTACCCCCTTAAGAAATTTCGCCCTCGAAATTTTCCGTTTCCCACACTAAAACAAATGTGGGTAACTTAGCTTCATCATATCCTCCGACTCCCAAGATGCTTATTCAAACTTGTGGTTTCTCCACGACACCTTGACGAGGGGCATTGTCTTATGTCGTAGAACTTTTTCTCTACGATCTAAGATCTTCACTGGTTGCTCCTCATAAGAAAGATCGTCTTCTAATTGTACCACCTCGGAAGAGAGTACATGTGAAGGGTCTGGTATGTACTTCCTTAAGAGGGATACATGGAAGACATCATGCACCTTGGCCATACTAGGTGGAAGTGCTAGTCGATAGGCCACAGCCCCAACACGATCAAGAATCTCGAAGGGGCCGATGTACCTTGGACTTAACTTCCCTTTATTTCCAAACCTCATGACCTTCTTCCACGGAGATATGCGTAAAAACACCATGTCTCCGACTATAAACTCAAGGTCTCGTCGATGATTATCTGCATAGCTCTCCTGTCGACTTTGGGCTGCCTTGATATGCTGCTGAATGGTTTTCACCTTCTCCACCATTTCTTCGACCATTTCTGGTCCAAGCAGCTTACGTTCACCGACCTCATCCCAACATGCCGGTGTTCTACACCTTTTCCCATACAGGGCTTCATATGGTGCCATTTGGATGCTCGAGTGGAAACTATTATTATAAGAGAACTCAACCAGAGGAAGATGTTGATCCCATCCTCCTTTAAAGTCCATTGAGCACGCTCTCAACATATCCTCAAGTGTTTGGATAGTCAGCTCGTATTGGCCATCAGTTTGAGGATGATAGACCGTACTGAAGTTCAGTTCAGTATTCAGAGCATGTTGAAGACTCTTCCAAAACTTAGAGGTAAATCTTGGATCTCGGTCAGACACAATAGATAGTGGTACTCCATGCAACCGTACCACTTCCCTGATATATATCCGTGCCAGTTGATCCAAAGAGAAATCCTCTCGAATAGCAATGAAGTGTGCAGTCTTTGTAAGACGATCCACAATAACCCAGATTGCATTGTTGCTTTTGGATGTCCTTTGAAGTCCAGTGACGAAGTCCATGGTGATGTTCTCCCATTTCCATTCTGGTATGGGCAATGGTTGCATCATCCCCTTAGACTTCTGCCTCTCTACCTTCACTTGCTGACACACAAGGCACTTTGATGTATATTCGGCGATCTCCTTCTTCATATTATCCCACCAAAAGTTTTCTCGGAGATCTTGATACATCTTTGTGCTCCCTGGGTGAATAGAGAAATTTGAACTATGTGCATCATCCAAAAGTTCCTTCTTCAGCTCCGAACTTGATGGGACACATAGTCTTTTCCCAAACCGCACAATTCCTTCTTCATTAACATTAAACTCTGAGGATTTTCCCTTTTTGATAGCTTCCACTTTTACTTGGATTCTCGCATCATCCTTTTGAGCATCCTTTAACCTTTCCAAAAGAGATGGTTGAGCAATAATTTGTGAAAGTATTGATGATGTTCCCTTCTTTATGATTCCCACGTCCATCTTCATCAAGTCTAAGAAGATTGGATCCTTCTCAATTCTCATCATTGATAGAATTGCTGGATCCTTTCTACTTAGGGCATCCGCCACCTTGTTCGCCTTCCCAGGGTGGTAATGTATTGAATAGTTATAATCCTTTATGAGCTCTATCCATCTTCTCTGGAGCATATTAAGCTCTTTCTATGTGAATATATATTTAAGACTCTTGTGGTCAGTATATATCTCACATTTCTCTCCATAGAGATAATGCCGCCAGATTTTCAAGGAAAAGATTACCGCTGCCAACTCCAGATCATGTGTTGGATAGTTTCGCTCATGGATTTTCAACTGTCATGAGGCATAGGATATCACTTTATCATTCTGCATCAGCACACATCCTAAGCCCTTCTTCGAAGCATCACTGAATACCACAAAAAGCTCCCCACTTGTGGGTAATGTGAGCACAGGTGCAGTGATAAGCCTCCTTTTCAACTCCTTGAAGCTTTCTTCGCATTCATCACTCCAAGAAAACTTTACTCTCTTTCGAGTTATCTTGGTAAGAGGGTTGGACAATCGTGAGAAGTTTCTCACAAATCGTCGATAATATCCAGCTAACCCCAAGAAGCTACGGATATCAGTTACCGATGTTGGCCTCGTCCATCCCTCAATTGCATCTGTTTTGGAGGGGTCCACAGATATCCCATTGCTTGTGATGATATGGCCCAAGAATGAGACCTCCTTCAACCAGAACTCACACTTGCTGTACTTGGCATAGAGCTTCTCCTTGTGCAAAGTCTCCAGTACAGTTCTTAAATGCTCCTCATGGTCCTCCTTGGTTTTGGAGTATATTAGAATATCATCTATAAATACTACCACAAATTTATCTAGGTAATCTCTAAAGACTCTATTCATCAAGTCCATGAATATTGCTGGAGCATTGGTGAGTCCAAAAGGCATTACTATGAATTCATAGTGCCCGTACCTTGTACGAAAAGCAGTCTTGGGGATATCTTCCTTCTTCACCCTTACTTGATAATATCCCGACCGCAAGTCGACCTTGGAGAAGTATTGTGCTCCACGCAGCTGATCAAACAAGTCATCGATTCTTGGGAGAGGATAGTTGTTCTTTATCGTGATTTTGTTAAGTTCACGATAATCGATGCAAAGCCGCATTGACCCATCCTTCTTCTTGACGAAGAGGACTGGTGCACCCCATGGTGATGCACTTGGGCGTATAAACCCTTTATCCAGATTCTCCTGTAGTTGTTTCTTCAGTTCTTCAAGCTCAACCACAGCCATTCTATATGGAGTCTTGGATATTGGTAGCGCCCCAGGTATAAGTTCAATTGAGAACTCAACATCTCTTCTTGGAGGAAGACCAGGAAGTTCCTTGGGAAATACTTCAGCGAATTCCCTCACAATAGGCATTTCTTCAAAGGTGGTTTCTTCCTTGGACTCAATCATCTGAGCCAGATATGCGTGCTCATAAGGCAGTAATATCCATGCTTGAGATGATGGAGCTAAAGGAGATTCATCTTCCTCCTGACACTTGTAAAGAATCGGGGGTCGATTCTCCATATGGAGTGTGATTTCCCTCTCCCGACAATTTATGTTGGCTCTATATAAGGAAAGCCAATCCATGCCAAGAATTGCATCAAATTCCACCAAAGGGAGTATGATGAGGTTCGCCGGGAAATTCAATCCACAGATTATAACAGGGGAGGACTTATACTCATGGGATGCAATGATTGCCCCATTTTCCGTACTCACCGACATCTTTACTTCCATGATTTGTGGTGGTGCAGGGATTGTTCTACTAAACTTTTGAGATATAAAAGAATGCGTAGAACCTGAATCAAAAAGTACGTTCGCTATTCTTGAATGAATAACTAGCGTACCTGTCACCACTTCGTTGTCGGGGTTCACTTCGGTAGAAGTGATGGAAAAAGATCTTCCTTGCTATCTTGGAGGTTGTTGATTGCCTCCGATAACCCTTGGATTAGGGCACTGATTCGCAAAATGACCCGGTTCTTTGCATTTGAAGCATTGAACAACGCGTTGAGGTTCGAACGGAGCGTTCCTCCCCTCTGTCGCAGCCGTGGGTCCTTCTTGCTGACAGTTAACAGCTAGGTTCCCTTCTCTTCCACACTTGAATCATTTTCATGTCCCCCTAAGGCAATTTCCAGGGTGCTTCTTTCCACACTTTTGGAAAGTGGGGTGCTGGAATTTCTTAGCGCCGTTGTATTTATCCATCGGACCACCAGCATTGAAGTCCACCTTTCGCTTCTTGTCCCCATGATACCCCTGTGATTCTCCGATCTCCATTTCAACCTTGAGGGCACATCGGACAATTTCCTCATAGCTGTCGAAGTCACGGATCGCTAATGCTTTCCGCAAGCTAGGCTTCAGCCCACCAAAGAAGCGGTCAACCTTGCATTTGGGGGTAACGACAAAGCCGGAAGCGTATCGTGCAAGCCTTGTGAAGTTTGCCTCATACGCTCCCACAGATTCCACATCTTTCTGCTTGAGGGAAAGGAAGTACCTTTCCATCTTAAGATGGAGGGTGCGTGGAAAATATTTATCGAAAAACATCTTCCGGAATACCTTCCATTCCAAAGCCTCGATCTCCTCCTCAGGCTTCGTATTTTTGATCAACGTCCACCATTGATCAGCTTCACCCTCCATACGATAAGCCGCCAGGAGAACCTTCTCTTTTTCAGAGCATTGGAGGATGGAGAATATATTTTCAATGGAGTTGATCCATTGTTCAGCAATCATGGGATCGGATGATCCACTAAAAGTAGGAGGTCTTTGTCTCATGAAGCTTTCAATAGTGACTTGTTCTTTCTTAGGGGGGGTTGAACGTTCCTCTTGACCAGTGTTTCTATTCAAAACTTGAGTTAGCTGAGAGAGAAGCGTGACAAAGTTCGCGATTCCCGCTCCCATTGGATTGGGCATCTCATAAGTACAATCATCACACTGATCTTCACATCGGTTGTTGGCCCGAGTTCTCCTATTACCGGCCATTGGCTGGAATAAAAGGAAAGTTAGGGGTAACACATAAAGGGTAATCCAAAGACAAATGTTTATGACTTATAAATAAACTTTAATCTCTTTTACTCATGAGTCTATAGGATTCAATCTAGGCTTTTCATGATCTTCCTTCTAACATATATTCTTAGGGGCATTTTTCCCTTAATAAGGGTTCATACTAAGATTGTGAATTTATCAAAACATATCCCCCGGGAGTGTCGTAACCAAGAGTGCAGCAAGGCCCATTTTCGTGCACCAGTTCCCGTTCGAGTCTAGCTCAAAGCGGTGTTTTCGGTTTTTACCCCTAGGATACATCTGTGCCAGAGCCGCCTCTACCTGCTCGTATCCAGACAGGGATGTATTTGTTTGATAAACCACTTACTTAGTATTTACCAAAACATAGGGATGTTTTTATTATGCTTAGTCTTGTATCTAAGGCTTTACTAGGGTTTCCTAATCCCAAAAATAACTAAACCTATCCTCTGATACCAACTATGAAAACCCTGCTTTTTATTACAACTTAAACATGCTTTATTACATAAAACTTCACTTGATACAACAAAGAAGATCGAGAGTTTTATTGTATTTGGGGCTTAGGATCATTAAATAAAAACTTTAAACTTGAAATACAACATCCTTATTGAAAACTTCTTTTACATGACCACTACATTCCTTCGTACTTAGCATTGCATGGGATAACCTGAGGACATGCATAAGAAAAGGGTGAGCTATAAAGCCCAGTAAGGGGGTACATAATGAATAACATGAGGAGTACAATACATGTTAGGAAATATGCATATCAATAGAGCATACGAGAAACATGAACATAAAGGCATGATAAAGCATGATAATCATAACATGGAAATGTGGCAACAACACTTAACATTGAATTAGCATGAGCCAAGGCTCATTGCACATGGAGCATGAGTAAACCCTCATTGCACTTGAAGCACGAGTAAACCCTCGTTGCACTTGAATTATCATGAGTAAACACTCATTGCACATGACGTATCATGATACTATACTTTACCCAATGCATTGGAGCGCTATAAAGGGCGCACCCTTCTTAAACATTTCATTTCATGCATAAGTGTGCCACATGGATCATAAAACATGGATTCATAAAACATAATCATTTCATCCACGATAAAGGAATGTGGAATTAATACATGAAACTTTACAATCAATATGTATATGTGTATAAAGGTGAATACCCTTGATGGAGAAATGGGCATGGTATTCACTACACAAAGACATTGGCTTAGAAAATCGGTGCGATTTCGGCAGCGTAACGGCGTGACATAAGAATTCATAAAAAAGGTTGATGAGAGAGAAAGGGGTTCCTCATCATATTTACATGTAATGGACAGTAAGGAGATCATATATATACATGTCCCAACAATTGAAAAGGAATTTAGATTCATGATACAAAAGTATTTCTTGAATATAAAAGAGGAGAAAAAGGTTCCTTTCGGAATTTCGGCATAGTAACGGGTGTACATGGGAGGCATTTAATGAGAGAGAAAGGGGTCTCCCATCATTGAAACAATAATAGGGAAGTATGGGAGAGGTGAGAAACCATACCCCAACATTCATAAATGAAATTAAAAGGGGCAATACAACTTAAAGAAAATTGACAAAAATGAGAAAGGAAGAAAAACCCTTACTTGGAAGTGTGCCTCCAAAGGCTAGAGAGAGGCTTGTGAGAGGCTTATTGGGAGCTTGGGGAACCTTGGTAGGATTATAGAGAGAGTAGTGCAGAGGTTGGACGAACTTCAAGGGCTTTGAGTGAGGAGGAAGTGGGAGCTTGGGTGGGTTTATATAGGAAAGGTGAGAGAATTCTTTGTTATTTAGGTTTGGGACCCCTTATATTAAAATAATCCAAACCACAAACCATCCCATGGTATTTGCCCATGGTTTCTGGAAAAGGAAAGAGGAAAACAATATTTTACAAGGCCAAGGTCCGAACTTATTAAAAAATTAGGTTTGCTTATGTGGAGGTGATTCACACTCCCATGGAAATTAATTTAAAAAGGCAAAGTGTTGAATAAGTCTTGAGGGCTCCGTTAATGCTTTGAAAAGTGAGTCAAACAAACCCAAAACCTCATTATTTTAATGATAAAACACATATTGGCCGAACATAAGGATTATGGTATTTTATTACATCACCATTGGGTCATTATGATGTCATAAAACGCATTATATATTTAAATGGTATTTAATTTTTACCCAAAAATTTGACTGTCTCCGAAAATTATGAAAAATTCACCGTTGGATAATTTCGATGTCCTGATTCCAAAAATAATATTTATTTTATCTAAATAATTTTCTAAATATGTGAATTTTCACTTTTAAAATAAAAACCGACATTTATAAAAAATTCACGGGTTTTGACAGAAATGGATTTCAAACCTTAATAAAAATTTTAATTACATTCATAAAATTATAAGATCATTTATATTTAAAAAAAATTAATTTAATATTAATAATAATATTTTATTAAAATATTATTTAATTCAAAAATCCTTTAATTTAATAAATTATAATTCTTAATTAAATAATAACTAAAAACATCGTTTGTACTTTAAAGACTAATTACAAAGTATCAAAAATGACTAGAAATTATATTCATTATTATATACAAAAATAATGTACATGAACATGGTGCTAATTATTTGTTACATAACCCCTTAAAATAGTCGCATAAGACCTAAGGGTAAGGTGTGCGATGGTGACAGACTCTTGGTGTTGCTCGGATAACACTGCTCGAGTGGTAATCTCTATCAACTTCAATTTTTCCCGTAGACGATCACGTTCGAGCTTGACTTGATGAAGCTCAGCTTGGTCTTGGTCAAGGGCAAAGCCCAAAGACGCCACCTCCTTTTCGAGCTCCGACAAATGGGCTTCGTAAGGGGCAATTCTACTGGATGAGGCCATCGCTTCCTTTGTCTGAGTAGAAAATTGGTTCGTTAAAGCCTTATATTTAAACTACCCAGATGATCATTGTTCAACGGCTATAAAAGTAACGGTCACAAATCTTAATGTTAAACTAAAGAAGTTGACATCTTATAAAAGCATTTTTTTTAATAAAGAAACATTTAACTGGATCAAGAGGGATTTTCCATTAATGAAATTTTGTGTCGTTACAAGAATCATGCAATTTGGATAAATAGGGTGAGAGTTATTATTAAAAATTTAAACAGACTTGAATCTAGATGAATTAAAATAGAGCTTAAAATTGTAATTAATATTTAAACCTTAATATTTCACATAAATTATGCATAATTCATATAAAATCAGTAAATGGAGTATATAAAAAGTATTTTAAATATTAATAACATCAACTCCCCCACACTTATTCTTTTTCATGTCCTCATGTGCAATAAATTTAAAAAATGTTACAAAATAACTTTCACTCACCAATAAATAATAAAATTTTGTTTTCCCTACTCAGGGGATGATTAGACAATTTCACACATCCATATTTAATTCCACCACAATTAGTTACAAAAACAATGTTCTGAAAAAAATTCATTTTTTCATGCTCAAATTTCGATATGGAAAATGGTATAACACAAAACTTACTCCCCTCCAGATGATAAAATTAATTTATGGAGCTTCACTCATTCACCATCAAAAAGTTAAAATCATAGTGTTTGTAAGAACACTCAGCTTCCACTCCCTATCCTAATGTGCTCAAAAATCAAGAGGTATTTTTAGTGGTTTTTTTGTGTCTATGGGACTGTAGGAAGATGATATCCAATAGATATGAAAAAGGGGGTAAAACACCAACTTGGAAAATGTAATGCACATTTTTTTGAAATGAGACATGAGAGGAAATGGAAACACATATTTTTTAGGGAATGAAAATATGTAATAATATTCAAAAGAGGAATAAAATTCTAAGTTCATGAGAAGATGAAATATTTACTAACCACAACATTTTTCCTAATGACATAAGTGTTTATTTTTTCTCTTTTATTTTTTTTATTTTTCTGAAATTTGAACTATAAATAGATCTCACATTCATCTCCCAACCCATGATTGATCTCCTCACACAACTAATTGTAATAGTTATAACAAGATCAACGATTTAGGAAGAGTGATTTTTTACCTTCCCAAGATACAACCCATTTTTTTATTTGATTTTTTTAGATTTTTTTATTTTTGAATTTTTTTGAACACTTGCAATAACATTTAAAAAATTACATAAATTAAAGTACATTACATTCCCAAAACTCATTGAATTACAACCTATCCCCCACACTAAAATGGATGATTTCCCTCAAGCATATTATAACATTGTTAAATCAACAAAGGGTACCCAAAATAAAATCCATGCCCCCCCCCCCCCCCCGCTTAATTTTTAAAAAAAATATGAAATGAAAATCCATGTTGATATTGGGTGGGAAAAGGTATTGGGATTTTAATGTGGTTATCAAAGAAAAGGTTTACATAGGCTCGAAGGGGAATTTAAAAGAAGTATTAATGTATAGTTAGTGGGAGGCTATTTGGCTATTATAATTCTTATAGGGTTCAGAAATTCCTTTATCATATTAATGTGCACCAAAGTTGGAAATTCAGCTTGATGTTCTACAAACTCAAGACACGCAAATGGGGGTGAAAAACACACATTTTGAAAAGACGGCCATAGGTATCCTTGGCATGAAAGAAAATTTTCTTCCTTGTGGCTGGGGAAAATCATTTTCCAAATACAAAAGTGAGCATTAAAATATTATTGGTTTTGAAAAAATATTCTTTATCAAAATATATGATGAAAATGAAATATTTTTTAGATGAAACCATGTCTTTTCACTCCCTAAAATTGTTGGACAAAATTTTAAAATTAAAGGTCAGTACTCATGACTCATATTCTTATAAATGTTTAAGTGATTTTATTTTGATTAATAGTTTTTTAGGTTTTTTAGTTTTTTATAAAGACACACCCACAAAAAAAGAGATTAAATAAAAGAGTTTGATAAATAAAGTGGTAAAAAATGAAGGATATGGGAATTAGAAGAAAGGGTGAGATAGAGGAAGTGATAGAGAGAGAGTTAACGGGAAAGAGGTTCCCCCTGGTTTGGATTTGGTGGGTCACTATCTCTATTTGGTGGTGGGTATACTATGGATCTGATTGATGTTGATGTTCTTCCAGCATTGTGTGTCCTCTCATGGTGATGCTTTATTCGATTTCCATTAACTGTGAATGTCCATTTTGATGAGGGGTCTTGGACTTTCACTACACCAAATGGGTAAACATGAGACACAATAAAAGGACCTTCCCAATGAGAATTAAGCTTACCTGGGTGAAGCTGAAATCTATGGTTGAAAAGAAATACCATTTCACATTCATGAAATACCTTTCTCAGGATGTGTTTATCATGTATTACCATATCCTTTTATTTGTAAAGATTGGAATTCTCATAGGAATCAAGTCGATGTTCCTCCAGTTTATACAATTGCAATAATCATTCTTCACCAGATTTTTCACAATCAAAATTATATGTTTTCACATACCAAAATGACTTATGTTGGATTTCAACTGGTAAATGACATGCTTTACCCAAAACTAGCCTAAAAGGAGTCATCCCAATGGGTGTGTTAGATGAAATTTGATTAGCCCAAAGTGCATCACCAAGTCTTCCAGGCCAATCTTTTATGGTGGGTTTTACAATTCTCTCAATTACTCTTTTCACTCTCTATTTGGAAGTTCATCCATGCCAATTTTTTGGGGTGATATACAGTTGAAGTTTTATGTACAACACCATTCTTTTTCAAAATATATTCCATGGTTCTTTTAAAAAAAATGGTTCTTAAGTCTCTTATCAAGGCATGTAGTGTTCCAAATTGGTGGAATATGTGAGTCTTTAAGAACTCACTAATAGTATGTGAATCATCCTTTCTAGTGGGTTTGGGATTGACCCACCTAGAAATATAATCAACTCCTAGAAAAATTTATGAGAATCCATTGTAAAGGGCAAATGGTCCCTTGAAATTGATGCCTCAAGCATCAAAGATCTCACATCAAATTAAAGGCTTTTGGGGAATTTCATTTCTCTATGAAATTGTTCCTAACTATTGGAAAGTGGGACATGATTTATAGAGTCATGTGAGTCCTTGAAGAGTGAAGTCCAGAAGAATCCAGATTCTATGACCTTTTGGGAGGTCCTTCATGGTCCAAAGTGTCACCATCAGGCATTGACTGACAGAATTCTAAGATGGGTGAATTTTCATTTACATCAACACATCTCTTAAAAACCATGCCTGCCCTAGCTTTCCAAAGTTTATTTTCTTCCCAAAAATAGTGTTTTGGATCACTATTCAACTTCATTTTTTGTTATTTTTAAAAATTTTATGAAAAACACTAGAAATTAGGTAATTTAAAATTGGGGAACACCATGGTAACTTTGTAGTGAGAGATGATAGGTTCTTAGTTAGAAATTCTGGATCAATTATTTCAGAATGAAAATAATTGAAAATTCTACTCAAGTGATCATCCACATGGTTTTCTTTTCAAGGTCTATCTTTGATTTTATGTTCAAACTCTTAGAGCATTTGGATCCATCTTATTATCCTTGGTTTGGAATCACTTTTCTTAAGTAAAAACATTATAGAGGAATGGTCTATTAAGATGATTATTTTGGAACCTAAGAGATAGGGATGGAATTTATCTAAGGAAAAAACCACTGTTAAAAGTTCTTTTTCAGTAATAGTGTATTGAGTTTGAGTTTAATCTAATTTTTTTGAGGCATAATAGATGACATGAAGAATTTTTTATCTTCATTGACCAATAAAAAACCCAATGGCTCTATCAGAAGCTTCACACATCAATTCAATGGTTAAGGACCAATCTAGGGGTTGGATTATTAGGGCAGATGTAAGAGTAGTTTTGATTTTAATGAAGGATCTCTTGAAAACCACATCGAAATGGATGGTGACATCATATTGGATCAACCGAGTGAGTGGGATGGATATCATAATGATGTTATAGATGAATCTACTATAGAAATCCCCATTACCAAGGAATGAACAGATGCCTCAAACAAAAGTGGGTTCAAGAAGTGATTAGATCACTTCAATTTTGGTAGGATCATCTTCAATAACATATTGTGAAACTATGTCCCCTAGAACAATCCCATTTGAAACCATGAAGTGACATTTTTAGAAATGTAACACAAAGATACACTTGGCACACTTTTAGAGAACTAGATATAGTGAATTCAAGCAAGATTCAAATGACTCTCCATAAATGGTAAAGTCATCCTCTAATACTTTGATGCAGTGATCAATGAATTCGGAAAATATAATCGGCATACTACTATGGAATTTTGTAGGAGCATTGAAAAGGCAAAAATGCATTCTCTTATATTCATATGATCCAAAGGGGAATGTGAAGGTAGTCTTTTCTTGGTCCTGAGGTGCGATTGGGATTTGGATGTAGCCGGTGTTTCTATCAAAAAGTAATAGTACAACTTTCTGGCTAATCATTCTAGAATCTGATAAAGGAATGGAATAGGGTAGTGATATTTTCTTGTTTCAACATTCAATTTGTTGTATTCTATGCACACACACCATTTGTTCTTCACCCGAGTTGTTCCTACCTCGCCATGTTAATCTATGACAACAGTTATTTCATCCTTCTTAGGTAAAACATGAATTGGACTAACCCATTCACTATCGGAAAATTGATATTTAATACTATCTTTAAGAATCTTGGTGATCTCTTCCCTAACTACCTTATGTATGAGTGGATTGAGTCTTCTTTCTGGTTATCTAATTCGTTTGGATGATTCCTCGTGATGGATTTCATGAAAGAAAAGAGCAGGGTTGATTCCTAGTATGTCATATAGGGTCCTACCTAAGGCCTTTTTTCCTATAACACTTAAACATGTTTGGACTCCTCAGTTCTGGTAATTGATGAAAAGATAATGATAGGATAAGAGTGATCATTTAAAATGAATGAAAAATTCCGGTGTTCAGGAATAGGTTGCAGATCAGTCACATCCTTCCTTTTTGGGTTAGATAACTCGGGAATAGAGGAAGGGACTTCAATTGATTTAGATTCATTTTCCTTAATACGATCAAAGGTGTAGAAGTAGTGATCAGATTTGATGTGGTATTTAATAGATTTTTCAAGATCCTCAAGATTGATGGAGTCTATAAATGAGAGGTCCACATCAACTTCACCATTTATGACTTGGTTAATCATGGTGCAGATTTCACAATATCCTCTCTCATTAAAACATGGTGAAAATGATGGAATGGGATTCAATTGACTCTCATAAGTTTCCTCGGAAACATGTATTGAGAATGCTGAGAAATCCTCGGATGGGTATCGTGTGGCATGGAAAATGATGAACTTGGCAAGTTGGTAACCAAATTCCATGGATAAGATGCCTAAATGGACATCAATTTTGGTTTTAGCTATCATTTGGAATGGTATTCCTATAATTAAGGGAGATCGAGAAGCGTTTACCTCACCTTTAATGTAAAGGAGATATAAATCAGCTGGGAAGATAAGATCATTAATACGAACAAGGACATCCTCGATTGTACCCTCCGGACTAGTTGTGCTTCGATTGGATAACATAATGGAAACACCCATTGGATGTAAGGGACCTAGACCAAGGTTGGAGAAGATGGATTTGGTAATGACATTGATTGAGGATCTAAGGCCTATGAGTGCATCATCAATGTTGGAACTTCCAATTTGGCATGGAATTATAAAGGTCCCTAGATCTTTGCACTTTATGGGAATAGACTGTTGAGTGGAAACATTTTCGAAGGTCCTAAGTTACCTCTTGTGGGTGAATAATTCCTTATGAAACTTGACATACTTAGGGATTTTTTTATGGAATCTAAGAGGGGAATGTTGAATTTAACATGTCTAAAAATGTCAAATAATTCAGGATCGGGTTCAAAGGACTTATTTGGCATCGAAACGTCTTGAGGAAAAGGAATTGGGTTCGTAAGTGGAATGGAATGAGGTGTGGGAATGGATTTAGTTTCCATTTCAAGTTTCTTTTTCTTTTCATTTTCTAGGTCAGAATTTAAAGTGGGTTAGAGGACTTATCTTGAGGATTAGCAATTTTCTTCCCCAGTCTAAGTTCAATTTCACTAACATTACCATTGGGGTTGGGTAATGGTTAAGATAGGAGTTGGGATGAATTTTATTATTGTTGATGGCTTAGGTGGGATTCAAGTTGACCAAATTATGTTTCAATGTTTTTGAGGATGGAATGGGTGAATGAGGCAAGATCTTCCGCTTCACTTTCCAATGGTTTCTTGGAAGAAGATGCTTGTCTTGAATTAAGATTACCTTTATTTTGGTTCTTGGGAAAGAGATTGTATTGGATTGGTAATTGAGAAGAATCACTAGGATGGTGGAAGCCTGGAGGAGTAGGAGGAGGATTTCTTCTTTTAGTATTGAGGAACAAATGGATAAGGTTGTCGGAAGTTACCAACACATTGACCATATTATAACTAGTTTGGGTTTGGTAATGAAAATTGAGAGATGCAGTTTTCATACCTTATGACTTGGTTATAATAAGAAGATAAAGGCTCAATGTGGGGTTGGTAAGATGTTCTAATGAACTGACCTGATAGTTGAGGGTTTCTGTTCTAATAATTATAGGCTGCATTGAGCTCCATTGGTCTAGATGAATTATATGGATCATCTTGAAGTTACAGGTAGGTGTCTATTGGATAAGCTGGAGAGTTATATATTCCACATTTTTTGACAGGTCTATCAAATAATGATTGTAGAGAAGATGAGGTTGGAGATTTGGAAGCCATAGCTAGTTATTGCACTAGACCTGTAAGCTCACTCATCCACTCAGTCATCTTGTTCAGCTCTATGGATTGATTGTCTTGGAATTGTTTTACTTGATCATGTGCTCGAGTATGGAATTTTTTTGTGTTTTCATCCATATTTCTTATGATATCTATTCCAGCTGTAGGAATTTTATCAATAAGAGCACTGCCACATGTTTCATAAATGAGAGTTCTCTTCATAGCCAATAACCCCTCATAAAAGTATTGGATCAAGAGTTGGTCAGGGGTTTGGTGGTGTGGCCAGGTTACAACATGATTTTTGAACCTCTCCCAGTACTCATGGAGTGATTCACTTGGGAGTTGACAGAAACCACTTCTTTCCTTTCAGATAGAAGCAGTACGAGATGCAGGAAATAAATTTTCTAAGAACAGTCGCTCCATGTCATTCCATGTGATTTTGGAACCATAAGGGAGGTATTAAATCCATGACATGGTGGATTCAAAAAAGGATAAAAGGAATGATCGGAGTTTGATTTCTTCCTCAGAAACCCCTTGAGGCTTCATGGTAGAGCTCACCACTTGGAACTCTTTAAGGTGGAGATGTCGATCCTCACCAGTTTGCCCGTGCAATTAAGGGAGAAGATGAATCAAATCCAATTTGAATTCAAAGTTAGATTCTATGTTAGGATATTGAATAAAAATATTTTGGTAACTCATATCAGGGGAAAATAGTTCTTTTAGTGTTTATTCCCTAGGATTGTCCATTTCTAATTCAACTGGTGGGACAAGGACTGGTACTTGAGTTATTTGATTATCCCTAATGTTCCTCCGATGTTGGTGAAGAGTTTTCCTGATTTCAGGGACAAAATAATCTGAGGTATTGTTTGGGAGGGTAAGTTTAATTCATATAGATGTTGGAAAAAAGAGGAAGATGGATTTTTGTTTTTGTTTTTTCATTTTATAATTTTTATTAGAAAGTGGATTTTTCTTTGTGTTTATTTTCAATTTTTTTAAATTTTGTTTTTTTTTTGTAATAACCAGAAACTAATGACTACATAAATCACCATCCCATAAATGAGTCCATTTGAAAGCACAGTTGATTGTCCCCTATTGATTGGTCAAGGTTTTGGTGCTCTGCTAATGTGTATAGCAGCACTCGGGTCCAATCATCGACAATGATACTTTTTAATAGTCGATTTTTTTAGTTGATTGCATTTTGATTTGGGTTTTGTTTACAATGATTAAATTAAGTGATTAATGATTGGTTTTTGATTTAATTATTTGATAAAGATCAGGGTGAGTTCAATTTCTTGGAGTTAATCTTGTGATATCCGTGGACTTTTCTTTATATTGCATTTAAACTAACACCAACTTCACAAGATAACATTGATTGGAATTCTTAATTGTTAAGGCTTAATCCAAGACATAAGTTAACTTAGGGTTCTAATCTCAATCAAAGATTGTTTATGATATTGTATTTATGGTTCCAATAATCCATGGAAAGCACACATTAAACAAAATAAGTCATCAATCCATGACATGTTAAGTCCAACATACACAATGCTAATTTGAAGAATATTAATTGAGAAAATACTCTCAATCATTTAACATCCCTAAATTATAACTCACATCAATGAAAGATTTACTCAGCCATTGAAATGATTATTTATCTAGTTTTAATGATTATGAAGACAAATTAAGAAGATAATAAAAATAAATGGATAATAAAGGAGTGGTGCGTCGAACACACACACAAACGATGATGATAATTAAAAACAAACATTAGATTGAATGAGAATGAAAAAGAAGGGAAGGGGGTTCAACAGTATTTAACTATTTTAATAACATTAACATTAAACTATAGAAGGTGGATGATAATAAAATATATTGAAGAAGACACATTCATTAAAATGGTATTACAAAAAACAAACACTTACATGATTACAAATGATAAAACAACACAAAAGTAAATGAAATGAAGCAAGGAAGGATGGTTTCTCAAGTAAAAACATGAGTATAGAAGACCCTCCAAAGACTTTGGTAGAGCCTTGGGCATGCCAACCTATCCTCATTTTCTCTGAAATTCCAACTCCTTTGAAAGGGGGGAGGGGGATGTATTTATAGCAAAAGAAGTGGACTATTTGCATTCCCAATCTATCCCTCCACTTGCATCGCCTATTAGTATATTCAGACAGACGAATCTCGACATATCCTCTTCTTCAAAGTTGTAGATAATGACATTTCCAAACTCTGTCAAAAGATGGGGTGAGTTTGACTTATGAAGACAATGTTTCAGAATTTTGATTAAACACGGTTAAAATATCCATTTCCATCAATACTTTTTAGATGGCCAAAATGTGAATGGGTTTATCAAATGGAAGATGCCTTCAAATCAGAACACATTCTTCCACTAAGTCGGCCTCTAATATCTCCTCTTTCACACTTCAAAATCTCATCTTTATTTTATGATTACATCATGCAAATTTCATGAATAGTTTTCGGATTTTAATTTTTGGCCATAATGGTGGGATGGACTTCCAAGCATCAGTTGGGCCCCTTGTTTTGGAGTTGGTCCTTGAAACTTTTATCCTAGATGGAATGAATTTTCCCCTAACCGTTGAAGGTGAAATAAAGGATTTCGACTTCTGGATTGAACCCATTAATTCTATCTTCATGGATTGTCCATTTTTGTCACAGATTATTTCGTCCTTTTTGTATGGACATTAGGACCCTCTAAATCGACGATTTGGCCAGAGGTTCCTTCTAACGAAATGTTTTACCCTGAGTAGGGAAACCTAAAAAACGAAAAAAATAATAATTTGGATAATTATGGTGGGACATATTATTAAAATATTAAACATAATTGAATCTAGATTAATTCAAATAGTCCTCAAAAATTATAATTAATATTTAAACATCAATATTTCACATAAATTATGCACATTTCATATAAAATCAGTTAAAGGAGTATACAAAAAGTTATGAAAATATTAATAACATCAATGGTAATCCAAGGATTCTAGATTGTATCCTCTATCTTTCAGAATGGTGCACTTGAAAATTGAAGATACAAGGTTCTTGATCTCTATTTCTTTATGATGCAGTCATTGCCTCAATAGTTTAAGATGCTCACAAAAATGAACTCTACATTATAGCCTATCCCTCCATAGCATGGTACCAATTCACCCAGGATAAAAACCCATATTAGAATTCTTATAACACATGAAAGAAAATAAAAGGCATAAAAACCTCAAAATAACCCAATATAAAATAATATTAAATACCATAGTGACATGGGGGTGTCACAATTCAACCCACCATGACTCCTTCTAATACTATAATGTATTTTTCAATGGTAAATTTTATGGAATTCCAAAATATCTACAACTGGATTAAATTGTTAGGGGGTGGGAAAAAATAAGGATCAAAAATATGAAAAGGGAACACCACGCTTACCACCATTCCATAAAATCTACTGGAATAATTTTCAAACAAAATCAAACCATTATAAGAATAACCCAAATCACAACCACTGAAAATGAGTCTCTAAAAAAAATAAATACCTAGAATAGACATCCCCTCCATTTAAAATTCATATAAATTGTGAAAAAAATATAGACACACATAATAAAATGAATACCACCAAAATATCTATGTTACCACTAATTATCTAATGTAAATTACTAGTTTCCACCAACCATAGAGAAGAAAAGACACTTTCCCAAATCCTTAAAGAAACACATCATCAAAGATCATCCAAAATTTCAATAGATCAAGTCACCAATCTAACACAAGCTATAATAAATAAAGGAACATAATTGTAGAAAACATTCCTCAACAATGAATTAAATGTTTCTTGCCTCAATAAATGAAACACTAAAAAATTGTAACTAGGGGACAAACTCATAGAACCCCAAATCGCAGTGTCTCTGATTGGAAATACCAACTTGATAACACTTATAGTTTAACCAAAAAATAACCACTCATCCCTAATATCATACGACACATCTACGCAATCCACATGATGTACATCAAAAAACCTCTTCCCATGGTACACATCATAAAAAATATTGTAAATCATCACACAGACACAAGGCATGAACATCTAAAAATAACTTTTACTTATAAAAGATGATTCCCTAAGGGAACCCAAAGGATACAATAGAATAAGGTAACCTCACAATGTCAACCACTCAAATATCCTTTAAAATTAATTCTAAAAATAATAATCAACCAAATTTGGATCACATCCAAAGATTCATCACTACAATAACAATATAAACCATTAATGGTAACCCCAATGGCCACCTCAATAAATCACCTAAAACTGAAAAACATCAGGGCATAAAAAACACATAGGATCCATTCTAAAATACATGATAGATCTAATGTATATAAAAATACTCCCTCTTTAGAACCAAATATCAAGCACAGTAGACTATTAAAACTCACTCAACCCTATGGAAGGCTAATGAAATTAGTTGATTAACCACCAACACAGTAACATGATAAAAACATTGAAGAAACACCATATTCTTTTGATCTCTAAGACTCACTCATACATGTTAATATGGAACAACAACTGTAAAAACATTATTCAATGATTATGAATTTAATATAGTTAAAAAGTCTCTAACCAAGAAACAAGAGGATTCACCCTAAAGATTGTATCGAGAGACAGGCTTTTTACATTTAATCAAAACCCTTTCTTGGAGGCATACTATAAATACTAAGAAAGATGAATAAAAAAAATTTGATTTTATCAAACCAAATAAATTAGTCTTAGGAAACTACGGTACAATTTCAAAAAGCACCCATTTATCATAGAAAAAGTTATGTAAAAAACATCCATTTTTTTGAAAATTTACCAGATTCTTAAAAGAATAAAAACAAAATTTCAAGAAAACCTTGTGATTTTGATAACACCAAATAATTTTAAAACATTTTGATCCATTTCAAAATCTAATCCTCTCATAGTTAGTTTTGAAAAAATTTACTTGACTTCAAAAATATTAATTTATCTTTAATATATGAAACCCACTCAAGATTCAAAAATATCTTCTTTTGTTTCCAAAAACATTCTTCAAAATTCACTTTCCCTTTTCCTAAACACATAACTACTTTAAAATTTTCAAAAAACCACTTAATTTTTATATTAAAACAGATATATCTTGATAAGAAATTCCAATATGGTCCAAATCTTTTCCATATATTCCAAAAAAGGTTTTTTAAACCAAACTTTTTCCATATTTTATTATGAAATAAACCATTTCAAAAAACATTTCACAAAAACCATGTACATTATAAAAAAATCACTAAGGATTAATTTCAGAAAAAAAAATTCCATCAAATCCCAATTTTACCTACAAGAAAACTATTTTTCACTATTATCTCAAAAGAAATAGAACAAATCCAGATAAATAAAATATACATTAACCATGGATCACAAAACACCATTGAGATTCTTAGGCAATCAAAATATAAACTCCAAATGGGATGTCTATGTAGAAACATGATATTTTATGATATATTTCTCTTTATATAAATTTAATTTCGTTGATAGCTTGATTTAAACACAACACCAAGTTTAAACGGACTAAGATATACTCTTTAATTATTATTATTTAAATGTAAATGTTATAACCAACATATTAAATTGGGCATATAATTAAGAAGAATCAAATTAAAAAAATAAATTACAATGTATTACATTGTTACAATTTATTATTTAATGTAAAATAAATATGTAATAAATTTTTAGTAAAGTCATTTTATACTTGATTTTTTTACATTTAGAATGGTTTTAAAACATTTTATGCATGGAATTTATAATTAATTTATAGAAATTTTAGAAATTTTAACTTAATAAATGAATTTAATGTTTGAAATACTCATAAAAATATTAACTAAGAGTTACATTTTGATATTTTTAGGAAAATATTATTTTTTTTATAATAGAAAATAATTATTTTTTATAAAAATTTTCTTTTCTTTTCATGTTTTTACAAAGTAAATTTATATTATGGTTGATTTTAAAATTTAATAATTTAGTTTTGATTAACCATAATAAAATAAATTTCAATGAAATTAACATTACATGTTTTTTTATAAGATAATTTTTATACTCAAAATTAAATGTTTCTAGAAAATCATTTTTCATCATGTTTTTCTAATTGCTTTTTAAATTAATATATTTTATTCTTATGAAATATTCCATGTGTTTCATCTCCTTCCATTATATAAGGACTCCCCTCTACTCTCTTCGTGGCCCATAAAGAGCTAATTAACTCAGACAATAAGAAATTAAATATTTTCAAAAAAATATGTTCCCATTCCCTAGAGGTCGTTTTTTTGATATAATACCTTCCTAATAAGGAATTAGGTATAAGCCTATAAAGGTTTTCCTAAGAAGAGTTATAAATATTAACTATACTCTTTCAACATTATTTATTATCTCACCTTCTATAAATATTTTATATACAACCTAACATGATAAATACATCTTGATAACAATAAATATATGTTATTATTATTATATTATTACTATTTCCCACCATCTCTACATTAAATTGGAAATTAATTTTTTGATCATGCGTACGTGTGGACTGCTTCCTAGAAATACCATTATGATTCATTATCTATAATTGCCTCACAATGATGGATGTAACTATAGATTTAAGATATATATATATATATCTGTGTGTGTGTGTGTGTGATATTTTTGAGACAATTTTTATTATGTAATAATTATATATCATTTATCTTTCAATCCTTCATTTCATTCTAAAATGAAAAGAATGTTCGTGCATACATACAAACAGTCATCTCCATGAACAGCGTAATTCATTTATCTAAAAACACCTTATATGTATGTTTATAAATAGGTATATAATGAATATATATTATATTTATACCAATATTGTCGTTTTATATATGATATAAACAAGTTAAAACTGTAAGTATCATAACTTATGAACTAAAACAAGAAAGAATAATGAAATAGTTAAACACCAGAAAAAGATGATTTTATAAAATAATAATTAATAAATAGGTGTTTAAAAGTTATAAGTGGTTCATATATGATATTATAAGTGTGCACATAGTTCTTCTAAAAAATTATAATAAACTTAAACTGTTTATACCAGATGATAGATGTCTTACAAAGAAATTTGGGATTAAGGTACAAGTTTTATGTTACCATCTAATTTTTATAAGGATTTTTTATGTGTAAATTTTTTATGATTAAATTATATGATATACATATTTTAAATATCATTTATTTTCTCCTCCTATGGTTATTTAAATAAATTAAAACTTTTCCTTTCAATTTTATTTCTCTAATTACTCAATAGCATAAAATAATATTTTCTAGGAAAACTTTTTTTTTTCAATTCGGTTGGGAATATTTTTCTTCCATTGATATATTTTCTCAAAAACGTTTTCAATAAAATGTTTAATATACCCCAAATTATTTATTAAATATATTTTTATGAATTTTTAAATTTTTATATAAAAGTTTAAAATGAATCTATTTTTTTATCTTCTAAATGAGGTACTTTTTTACCAAAGGTGGGAATATAATCATTATTTTATCATATACCATACTAATGGATTTTTTAACCATCATGATTACTCTTTTTATGGAATATTAATATAAAATATTACATTTTTATTTTCAAATAAAATTATTTCCTTAATATTTTAGAAATTTTTATTCTTTAGATGTGTGATTTCAAGATAAAAATGTTATTTACATTAAGAAATGTTGTTTTAATCTTTTAAAGGTATTTTTAATCTAGGATAACTTCATTAAATATTACTTATACTTCATTTGGGGTACGAATCTATAATAAATCATTATTATTTCATTGGAGAGTTTATGATTATGGTGTTGAAATATTGATGAAACCCATTTTCTTGTCCATGGATAAAGTAATGATGAAATTAAAAATCTTTTTCTTTTCTTTTTAAATACATTTAAATCAATTATTATTATGTGTTGGGTGGTTCCCTTATATAACTTTAATTAATAAGGTAAATATTGATGTTTTATGATTCTTAAGGGTGAATATGAGGTCATCCTAATCCAAAAATAGGGTATAATAGATGTATCCCATGCCCAATTTAGGTACATAGGAATTTATCTCAAGCCAAACATGTGATAAATTTCTTGGTGGGTTGTCTTCACAAAAGATTTATAATGCTGTGATTATTCTATAAATTATTCCACTCTTTTATGAAATGATTTTATGCTAATGTAAATTACTCATAGATCATGCTATATTTCTCATTTATAATTCATTACATATGAACTTTCAGTCTTTATCTCATGATATATGATTATTATCTATGAATTTATTGATGTTGATTTAAAATTTTATACTACTATTATAATACCCTTATACTCATTTTATACTTAAATGATCAATGATATCTTCCCATTATACCCTTCATGAGTATTAGAGCTCACTATTTATAATGTTTCCTTTTAATTGAGATATAAAGAAAGGTTTTAAGTATGATATTTCCAAGAAGTGTGATATTTAAGAATAACTTATTGGGAGATAATGAAGATATTTTATGTAAATGTTTTTTATATATTTATGCTTCCAAAGACACTAATCATTTATTGTTCTGAAATGCTTCATAATTAGGTATAATGACTTTCCATCTGATATGGTGAAATATTTATATATGAATTACTTTGGTCCCCTTATTTTGAATCCTATAAATGATTAGTTATATTTCGAAACTAATATGAGGAAGCATTTGAGAGAAATATTAAGATAAGCATATATATTAGATAAATACTATGTTTTATTAAAGAATGGAGTTGGGTTTTCCTAAAAATTACATCCCTATATAGATACTGGAATGTAGATAATGTTGGGGAATAGATAAACCTAGTTGTAATAACTCTAAAATTTTCTGATTGGGTATTTACTTGATCATCATTGGTGTATGCTGAGTGGGAATAATTCTTCACACCTAGATAGACACTCTCATGGGATATTCATGGGGGAATTAAAACTTTCATTATGAATAATTATGAAGGATTTAGATAGATGATACCCATGGATTACTTATATTTAACCAAAGGATTCATATATTAAAATAAGGTGTCATGATTTTGACAGACTATAAAAAATTCATGATTATATGGTTTATCACTATGATTATTATTATTATTGAAACTATGTTTTTTTGTTATAGAATATGGTTGTACCATAATGAATCATATTAATGCTAAATATAAAAGGGAATTAAATTATTTTACTTAAAATACATTTAATTTTATGTGTGATGTAATGAAAAATCACATTATTATTACTGCACGAAATTCTCAATCCATATGTCCTGATGAGCTACCAAATTAGAAAATAAGGCAATGAAATTCCACTAAGCCCTTTATAAGGTAACATTTTAATTTTCTTAGTGGGTTTATTGATCCAATAATAGAGAAATAATGGATTAATACCACTAAAAATGTATTTTTCATTCTACAATGTCCGTAGGAAAACAATTTTATCTGAGTTATTTATCATTTGGAAGGGAAAGAATATTAATGGTAGACTCTTATTAAGAACATGAGGAAATGGGATTTAATTTCATCTAGGGAGTGGGATGAGTTTAGAATGTTATTTTTCAATAATTAATTTCTTTATGTTCTTCTTAAAAAATGGAGAAGGGATACCTTGAGCATAATTATAAATAATATCAATCCATTGGTACTTATGAGGAAACTTTTTCAAGACTTATGAGGAAACATTTTGGTGTTATAATACAAACTAAAATAATGATTTATTGGTTATTTAGTGTCTTAAAATTAATCCTTTTAAGGGTATTGTACTTATGATACTTTAGTAGATATGAATAAAAAGATCATTGTACTTTAAAGGTAGAAATAGATATCAAATTCATCCGCTAATATTATAGTTTTTATAATAAATCAATGTTAGAATTTAAAGAAAATTATAATAATAAAAATCATGGATAGAAGATGATTAGTCATACTTTATTCCAAAAGTGATGAATGAAACATGGAGAAAATTTTATTAAGGGGACAAAAATGTTTTATATATAGAAATGAAGTTTATCTTGTAATCAAATTCTGAGGTGATGGGAAGAAGTTAACTAATGATGTGAGTGAATAGAAATATACAAAAAAAATTTAAAACCCTCACTCATGTTTTTCAAATGAACGGAGTATCGTAATTATATTAACAAGTTATCAAATCTGAGGGTTATTGGTGATAATTGATGCTAGCTACCACTTATTCTTAGAGACAAAGGGAAATATCATGTGATCACTATTAGTTATTTGGGTTATCATAATTAAGTGGTTAAAGGGACACTTACCATCTAATTTAGAAGTACAAGTGTCTTATTTGGTTTTGGATCTACCCACTATATTATATATTAAGAGTTCTTATGGGTATCACATTACCACCTGAATGATTAGATATCGAAATATTAGTGAAAAATATTAATGGTTTGATCACCATATCTCAAGATTGTGATTCTTCTCTAATAGATATTTTTTGGATTTTGGGTTCTAAAAATCTTAGGCTTCTCCCTCTATTTGAATCTGGAATGGTTTTTGACATGGATTAGATCTCTCTATATAGATACCATATTAATTTTTCATAAAGTGAAGTATCATTTAATATTTCTAATCAACCATTGAAAATTTTTTGATATTGGGATGAATATGAAAACCTAATAGAATTCATATCTATTATATGGGTATTCCAAAATGGGGAAGAGAAATCCAACATTGTAAATATTCCTGTTGTTTGGGATTATATTGATGTATTTTATAAAAAATATCCTTTTCCCCAAATATTGATGTTGGGTATTCAATATAACTCGAACTTGGTGCTACACCTATTTAAATTAAATAAAATAGAATGTCCCTAATTGAGTTTTAGTAATTGAAGAACAACTCCAGGAGAATTGTGAAAAGGAATTCAATCATCTATGAGAGTCACCATGGGGTTAACCAATTATTTTTATTAAGAATAAATATGGATCAATAAATTCTACATAGATTACCAATAAGGTAGAAAGATCTTGATCAATAATATGTTTCCTCTTCCCCATATTTATGATTTTTTCAATTATTTATGAGGAGTTCAATAATAATCTAATATTTATCTTTTCTCTTGATATTAAAATTTTAGGTTCAAAAGTGAAGTCATACCATAGAAAACCTTTTGTGTGAGATATTGGAACTATGAATTTATAGTTATTCCATTTTTTCTTATTAATTCTTCTGTTATGTTCATGTATTTAATGAATAAACTCATTATAGATTACCATGATTAGTTTTTGGTTTTATTTTTCGATGATATTCATATATATTCCAACATAAGGGTAGAGTGCTAAGATCACTTTATAATTATGCTGATGAAAAAATACAAGTAATATTTATAACAGATGAATTTCATGATTTATTAATAATCATTCATTAAGTAGTGTTATATTAATTATAAAATTATTAAGTAATTTCTAAATCAAAAAGAAAATATTTTTATTCTAATAAAAAATTTACATGTATTATATGTTTTTATTTAAAATATAATTTTCAAAATTATAGAATTTAAATATGAAAAAATTGATATTTTTTATATATAATCTATCAAAAATTATCTTAGAGTAATTTTTTAAAAAATTTCTGAAAAAAAAAATTCGTATTTAAGGAATGGTGAAAAGTACCAAATTTTGTAAAAATATCATTTCATTTCACTAAATAATGTTATTTAAAAATTACCATTATATTTTTATTTTATTTCAAATTAACATAAATTTACATTGATTAAAAATTATTTAATTAATTAAAAATTAATCAATAATATAAATGATTTCAGTATTAGCTTGTTTTATTAATTAAAAACACATTTCATTTAAATTTTGACTTTTGCAGACAATGTGTTTTTATCTCAATAAATTATATTAATATCAATTTATTATTATTTTAAATTAATTTTTAATATTATATATTCAAAACATATAACATTGATTTAATGGATTTTACAAGTAATGGAATTAATGTAAATTCAATTTTACGATTAACAATAAATTGTTCTGAATATAGTTTTTCTATGTGTTTTTCAAACTTATTTAAAATTAATTTCATCAACTAGTAGATAAATAATTTTATAAAATATATTCCTTATTTGGAAAAATATTTTAAAATTTTAGTAATGATGTAAATTTTATTTTTGCTCCTTATTAATCTTAACTTCGGTAAAACAATATGTCATCGTGGTAAAAGAGCTAATTGGGTAAATCTAGATTAAGAATAAGTGATAAGACTACCAAATTTCACCTTAATTTTTATTGGATTAATATATGTCCACCCATATATCCTTATTATTGAAATTTATTGTTTAATCAAACACTTTTTAATGAAAATGACATCATAATATTTAAATATTTTTAAATCCTCGAAGAGTGTCTTCTCCCCCTATAAAAGGACACCACCTCTTATCTTTTCTATATAATTCAAGAGCTACTAATCTCAGAATAAAAATACCCAAATAGAATCCTAACATCCTTCCCCACATCTAATAGTCTTTAGTTTTATCACAATAACCACCTTAGAATGACAAAGGTGTAAACTATATGAGGTTTTCTAAAGAAAATTAAAATAAATTAACTATGTGTTATTATTTTATTTCTCATTTTATCTCCTTTAAACCTCTATTTTAAATTATAATATAATAAAATAATTATATTACATATAATAAGTTTTTATTATGTTAATTATAATCCTTTTTATATCTCCTCTTTCATCACATGGGAAATGAATCCATCATTTGTGTGTCTCTAGGACTATCGCCTCACAAATTGATGTAATTAATTTTTCATCACTACCTCTCATGGTGGGTAATAATGATGGATTTATTGTATATATATTATATTAATGACATAATTATCATAATTGAAATACAATATAACATCTGTTTTCTTATATATCCATTTATTGAAAATTAATAACATCGTTCTTCTGAATTTGTGGTTTACCACCTCCATGAGGCAATGTCATTCGTTTTTTCACACTACCACTCATGGATAGAATATATATGATTATTTAAATATTTAATATAATATTTATGATATATTAATAATTCTGGAAAAATAAAATTATACTTAACTTGTTAACCTCATGTTAATTGAAAAACGGTAATGTTAATCATGCATATGCACGAACTGTCATCTCTATATTGAAACATGATTAAATTTTCATAATAACCATGCATTGATTGCTAAAAATTTATAATTACTATGTAAAAAATATATTTATTTCATTATTATTGTTTTTTATATGATGGAATAATTATTACCATAACATTCTCAATATACATAATTCATTTTTAAATTATGAAGATAATGTCATCATAACACCTAACATGGAAAAATCCATTTAACTAATTAAATTTTTCATTTAAATAAATGGTTTAATGGGAATCAATTAAACATATAAAAGGTTTTTTTAAATTAAATAATTATCAAAAATTATCAAAATTAATTTTAATAGTGTATGTGAGAAGTTTTATTGGAGTAAATTTAGTGTTCAAAAAAATCTTATTTTATATTTTTAAATGTTTTCTTATATTTTTCCTCAAAATACAAGTTCTTTTATAAATATATATTTTTTAATTAATATAATTAAATTTATGTCAGGATTTATTTTAAACAATATTTTATATTCTTAATGACGGTTTTAAAATAAGTCATTGTAATTTTTCCAATTGGTTTATTTTTGACATTTTTAAAAAAGTGTGAATGAATTATTTTTTAAGTATACCACATGAGAAAATTTTCCTTCCATCATGTTTATTATTATTTAATAATATTTATCTATAATATTTCATTTTTTTCAAAAGAATATAATATTTTGAATTCTTTTTCGATTTTTTATTTAAATATTTTTCAAAGAAAAAATATTTTTATCCATTTTATTATATAAATCCCAAAAATGATTATATATATGTGTTAAATGGATTATTTTATGATATTACATGATGGAAATCAAATAATATACATGTTTTATATATTTTATGATCCATATACATTTTTTATGATGATAGGTGGGCCCGATATATCTTCACAATATATTGGGCAATTGTCACGTTCTCCGGAGAGTTGTGTTAGAATTAACAAAGTAGTTTATTAGAATTGCAAGGGTTCTTATAAGGGTTATATAATTATGATTTATCAAGGAACCTATGAGAAATTTATATTATGGATAAATATCATTCATGGAAGTATATTTATTTTTAAGTTAATATAATAATATTTTATTTAAAGGAATGATAATAATCATTAAGTACGAAAGGGTGTGTTTTTAAGAAAATTTTTTTTAGGTGTCCTCATGCTTTATAATAAACCATCATCATTAATATTATGAATTTATTCTTTATTATAAATTTTTTAATGAATAATTTTGTACAGTAAAAATGATTTAATTTTTATGTAAATGATTATTTGAGCACAATGTTTATTATTTTAAAGGTGAAATCTCTTATCTAATCTAATTGTTTTGAAATAGAAAAACATGTTTCCTTATTTAACTTTATATGTTTCTTACTAAGATTTTTTTTCTCATAAAAAATTTTCAAATGATTTTTTTATAGGGATTAATGATGATTTCAAATTTTAAGAGATTCATATTTATAGATATGTAAGTTACACTGAGCGAAGAAATAGTGCCTTTATAAAGAACTTATTTTGTGGAAAAAATGGATCTTGTGTGGAAATGTCCACATAATTAATTTATATACCTATTATGTAATATATATGACCAACATATCCAAAACTATAAACCATAAAATATATTCATGGATGCAAGAAAATAAATTATTGTTTAGAAACAATATTATTAGTTAAATAAGGATTGGGTCCCTATTATTGTTATTAGAGAAAAAGTAAAGATAAATTTATAGGTTAGGGTAATTATGATGAGGATAGTTTATGATTTTTTGATACCATTGTTGGATAATAATTCAATTTATTAGATAATATCTAAATGTTTTGGTAAATAAAATATTCTTTAGTTTTCCTAGAAATTAAATCTCATTATGGATACTAGGATGTGAATGTGGTTATAGCACCGATGAACCTAGGAATAATAACCCATAAAGGGTTGGATTGGTAATTAACATGGTCATTACAAGGGGCATGATAAGCGGGACTATGATTACACACCTTACTAGACACTCTCAGGGGAAATTCCAAGGATAATTATCATATTTTCTATAAAAATTATAATGTATTTGAATATAAGTTTATTTAATTAAATTATTATCTTCGGGAACCTGGGATAAACCAAATGTGTTATAGATTAAACAAAAGGGTTTCATAGAGTAGTCCATTAAAAAAATTATTCAGTTATTCACACGTAATTATTTAAATAAATTATTCATTTGTGACTCATTAATTTATTTGATCAAGGTAAAATTGATTATTCTATATGGAAGGATATAAATCCAATTTAAACATCCTTTCTCTTCCAAATATTCGGTTGAAATAATAACTAAAAAATAATCAGATTTAGACAACTTACCTAGTATTCAACATACATTAAAACACTTTATAATGTATCCAAATCCTATTATACACTATTATAGGATTAAGTACCATGGGATAATTTTGAAAATGTTTTAGAAATATTGTTATCTTATCATACATGTTTGGGGAAATACCGTAAGGTATGTTATCATGTTTTGATAATGAATGACTCACGAAGAGAATCTGCAACACTTTACTCATTTTATTATAGGGTAACCTTGGAGTAGATAATGTTTTTATCATGTTATCTAAATTTTTTCATTTTTATATACACTAAATATTGTTTGAAAAATTCGAGTGAAATCATATTATAAAGTATTATTAGAAATAAGACCAAGAGGATGTCTCAAGGTATTATATTCGTAGTATGGGTTTTTTTAAAAAATTTAAATCCCTTATAACATCCATTTAAATATATATGTAATGAGTATACCATGCTAAAGAATTAGAGTAATGTGGACATGTTTTGAGGTATTCTAAAAATGGATGGAATCGACCGGATTGGTCATGGGGAATTTGTATTGAAAATTGGCATTTAAATAAAAAACATTTATATTTAAAAGGTATGATATATTTTTTTTTAATGTGGGAAACATGATTATTAAGATATTGATGTATCATAGGACATAACACATATTTTTTATTATAATAAAGAATAATAAAGACATAAGATAGAAAATATTGGTTATAGATTAAGAAAAATGTTTAATGATTTAATGTGTCTACATATAGTGTATCAAGAGTTATGATCTAGTGGTATTATATTCATAGGTTTATAAATTTAAAGATGATCATAATTTTTCATGAATAAGTACCTTTTTGATATTAATGTTATGTGATTACTTTTGAGATATTTATTGCATGTTTATAAATTATTAATATATATGTAACACTTATTTTTTATATATATTCAAATGAAAAGTTTATTTAAGGAAGAATGATTTTATATTTTGTGGAAATATGTTGAATGGTGTTGATAAATATTATGTTTAATATGATCACTAATGTTGACTTAATTATGATTAATTAGGATACAAGGATTATTACATTTTCAGAGCATATTTTTTATCATATAGATATCAATAGGATTAAAATTTTATTTTTTGATTAAGTGATTAATGTTATTTTCAACTGAGAAAATATATTTTTGGTAACATTATATTATTATGTTAAATGGAAATATGTTTTACTAATTTGGATTTTTATTTGAGGAATAATGGTTGAAATATATTCTTGATGAATATAGGATTTTATCTTGTATTTATAGTAATAAAGGTTATTTATATAAAATATTTTCATATTTTACAGAATATATGATTATGTAATATAAATTTTGGTATTTGATGTTATGAGTGATTTGGATATAATTATCAAGTTGAACATGGTAGAAAATAATATCAACTCATTTTAATCTTTGGGTTTTTAACATGGTCCGGAATATTTTTAATAATTTTAAGGCTATTTATATATAGAATGACTTAGGAAAAACCTTAGTTTTTTATTTAGGAATTGAATATTGATATTTATTTATATTAATTTTTATACATAATTAATATTATCTGACCTTATGCTAAAAAAATTGTTTTCATTTTTTTTCTAAAGATAAGAGGAATAAATTTCTATCCTTTTTTGGAACTTATGAGAGGTAAGGATTTTATTTTAGTTTTTCTTGAATGGAAATTTAATTTGAATAATCACTGCTTAGAGTAAGAGATGATACTGAAGTAGAAACTAATCAAAACACTTCCCAAGAATGAAATTGTTCTTAATGAAATAAAATAAACCAAGTAAGTATATCTTCCCATATTCTAAATCATGATAGTAAAATTTTCCCTTAACTCAACTATAATTATCATGAAATAAAACTGTTATCATATTACCTTCATTTCTAAGGAATTTATAATCTAATTTTTTTCTTTAATGTTGTATGTTTTTTTTCATTAACTTTATCATAACCATGTTTTTTATCACTATCTATAATTCGTTGGATGATATTTTTCTCTTATATATCCGTATTTTTTACTTCCCAACAATTATATAATGTCTGGAAAATTTTTATGAATGGGATAATAAATGTAACCCTTTTAATCCAAGTTGTTCCAATGCAAAGTTATTGACCAGAATTCGTGGGCTTCCTTAGGTTTATTAGAATAACAAAATTCTAAAATACTTGGATACTAGTGTTGGACCCACCCTAAAAATCGACCGACGCACTACCAATGGAGACCATGGTATATATGAAAGTGTTCTTATTGGGATTAAAATGGATTCAACCCCAAAAAATATATTTCTATTATTGAGAATGATCATCAAATAAAGGTCAAGTTTGAATTTGAGTACCTGCCTCAATACTATGAACATTGTTAAATGGTGGGACATGCACTCAAAAACTGTTGAGTGGTCTATAAGATAGCTAATAAAACATATAGAACCATCACATGGAAGGAAGTATCAAGAGTCAAGAAGAAAATTTCTATGTAAATGTCGTAAATGAACTACCTCCTCATGTCAATGGTGTAAAATGGGACAATACTATTATCACAAGAACATCATGGGCATCTTTGGATAATATGGAAGAAAAACAATAGAAACCCATCACTTAGATGAAAACCTTTAATAATCAAACACTAAAATTGAGTATGATAAATAGTTATCTACCACATAGAAATCCACTAATCATTTATTGGATTTCTCATCAGACATATTCTCTTATGCCTCTTCCTTACAATATTTTTTACAAACCTTAGTAAGGCAAAAATATTGTCAATACATCCTATGGATATTTCAAAATCTCAAGATGATGCTAAAATAAGTAAAATTCATAAAAATTGTGAGGGACCTGTGAAGATGAACTACGCGATATTCTTACACATAGGACCTACGCGATAGAGCAATGAGACAAGATATTTTCTATACCCCTACGTGGAAGAGCTATACAGCCGACCTATGCTGAAAAACTCCTTTCAACCAGCTCCCCTCCTTGCCTATAAATAGAACTGTTTTTCTCATCATTTGAAGACTAAAATAAGTTGGAAGTACTCTTGAAGCTCCCATTGAATATCTCTTTCACCCAGGTCCCCCAAATTTTCTCAGGTAGCTCACTAAAAAAACCAAAAAATAGAGAATTAAATGGGATAAGCCCATTTTGAAATACTTTCAATGTTTTAAGCTTATAGTGGCTTGTTTATCCTATGTTAAGAACTCTTTTTTTATAGTCATCACTAAGACCTGCATGGCACATATATGCAACAAACCTGCATAGGGTGCCTACGCGAAATACCTACGCAGTATGGCTACACTACATAGTTGTACTAAAGGCCTTCTCATATAACCATGTAAACCATCATTAAAGCCACTCATAGAAGGGTATCTCCTTCCTTGGTCCCTTATCTGAAAGGGACTGAGTTGAATCCTCCACCAAAACCTCCTAAATTATCAAAACTTTGGGAAGGGCACATTAGTGTCTCCTATTTGGGATTTTATATCTATAATCAAGGGTTTCCCTCATTCTTTATATAAATGATTTAAGATCATTATAATGTTTGAGGTTTGTATATCTATAGTAACATGGATCCTTAACTTATAGATAATTTTGGGAAGTTCCCTGTATTAGATTTTGGGAATGGTATTTTGACCTCCCCTTCTCATCCCTAAGAGTCAGAGCCTCTGATTCCCAATAGGGAGAGTGAGGGTCACACATGCTTTCCATTTTAATAAAAGAAAATCCTTCCTCCTCTATTGAGATCAAATCATGGCACTCCCATTAAAGTATGTCTCTAATCTTATAATATCTAGGCCACATGAACTTCAATTTCATCCCACATTAAAAGCTTCATTGCTCCCCACCCTCTCCTATCATCACCTCAGCTTCTTTCTTTCTAGGACCACCCTCTCCCATCAGCAGAAGAGAGAGACGGTGGTTTATTAAAACTTTCACGTCCATTGTTTCTCACACTGATCATGATACGCATGTGATTAGATAACTATAATGATCACAACATCTGAACGATCCACTACCTTTCTTCAACTATGAGAAATATGATTCCCACCATAATTGGGATGCAACAGAAGAATTTACTAGGTCCTGAGCTTGTGGGATATCATGCTTAGTAATTCGACCCTAATTACCATAATTCGGGCATCCTCCTTAAGAGTATTCCCCAGCCTATCTATCTTAATGGGTCATAAAACCCTACGAGACACACTTAACATTGTGTTATTTGGTTCCCATTCGATTGTGATACATAGGAGTCATCATTTAGGATCAAATCCAACACCTAAAAACAACATTGTTCTTCCTATGATATATTCCCAATAGAGTTTAATCCAACTTGCAAACTTATATCATTTCCAAGTTCCTTGGGATGATTAGGGAGAATTCCCATACCCAGCTTTGGTTAAGCACCTTCCTCTTATATTTCCATACCACATGTCAGTAAACTATACGGTCATGTCCTTATCACATGACCTTAAAAAGGTATGATGTGTCCCATTCAGTGGAACCTAACTATTTGTGTTATTATTCCTTTCAACAAGAAATGTAGGTAGACCATTTATGGGTAAGATCCCAAAAATAATAAAACGTTCATCTCCCTGGATGAAAATAAATTCCAGAGTCCTCTACTGAGTGGATTAAAAACTATAAAATCATAACAACGGATAAAATAATCTATAAATTGTATATGATAGGATATAATTTATGTCGAACCATGAATGCAAATGGATACCTCCATTAATGAAGAACCTCAAATTCATACATATTATTCTAAATTTCACACATGAAAATAATTAATTGCAAATTTAAAAGTAGACATATGTTTTACTTTTTAAATTAATAAGGATTAACGAAAATATCTTAAATCTATATGAGAGTCTTGGAGTAGGTAATAATTCCCCCCAAAAATGGTGTGATGAGTTTGACCTCCCATCCTGTCAACCAATGTATTTTCTTGAGCATCGTAGGTCCAAACCTAATGAACACCTACCTTTGGAATAAAGGTCCCTTTGGATAAATAATCATTGGATGTTTCTTGTTCCATAAATAAATGTAATTCAAACTTCTCAAAAGTAGAGATTCCTAACTAGAACACATGCTCCGAGGGAGACGAATCAAAAAATAGTGAACTCGACATGAATCCTTAACCAAGTAAATAGTATTACCCATATATCAGGCCCCTTTCAATTGATAAATGAAGGACAGACAAAGGAATCAATCAAGAAGGTTTCCATCTAAAATATGTTTCTTTAATAGAGTCCATTGTTTTTATTTCTCTGTTTTCTCAGAACTCTCTTCACTCCAATGGGCTTTCGTTAAGTTTTCACCCACGAATTTCTCGGTCATTGTTCATGTTGGAACCTCATTTGCTGGAAGGGCATCATCACTAACTCAGAACCTTCAATGATGGGTCTCAAATGTATTGGTATGGAAATACCATCAACACTTTACTATCCCAACCCAGGAGGCTACCTGTTAGGCTCACCATGTTAACAACAACCCTCGATCATCCGGTCAGCGACGACTGTTGTTTAACAAGTTGAAAGTTCCAACCATCATCTTCAACCATTCTGGGTTCTAATTCCCAAAAATCAATACCAATTACCTCTTATACTATATAATGGTGGATCAAGAGGTCACTCATGGCCTCAAATCAATCACCCAGGGGTCCTTCCTGAGGGCTCCCACCAACAATCACTACCAACAAAATCATTTGGCAGTGAATCCCCAACATGACGGGGGTATTGCCTTTGGTTTATCTCTCCAAGTACCTTAGACCTAGGCATACAAGATGATCCACTAAGGACAACATCCCACCAATAGGGAGCAGGTTTTTACCTTTTCCCCCTTCAGGGAAGTCCATCAACCTAACTTGGTGGAAAATGATGAACGAGCACATACACCTATCAACCCTAATTTCGTCATCCAGCAGACTCATCTGAGGGTGCCCAACCAATATCCCTATTCAAATATTGTGTAGTATCATGATCAGACACATACACATATTTACAAACTATCATCCATCTAGTATACTCATCTTTCTATATTCAAGAAAGGCCTCCTATCAAATATGGTGACAACAAATAAATAAGAACACACACCTTCCTGCACTCACCAATCCTACCAGAAGTATTTTCTATTAGCATTGAAAGAAGTTCATCGACCATGCTTAGAAGAAAATAAGTAGTAGGTGCATACACCATCCTACATCCATCAATCCTGCTAGCAGTCTCATTTGGAAGCACATGGAGAAGTTATTCAGAAAGCTCTGATGACAAGATTGGGACAGACTCAACTCTCTTCCCACATACATGTGTACTATCAGTATCCACTGATAGGAAAGGGAGGACAAGAGAAGCTGCATAAACCAAACCTAGATACAGAATTGACGTATATTCATATTCTAGCCACTGATGTCACCAAACACATTTTATAAATCGTGATAATAGAGACACAAATTCCAACCCATATTCTAAAAGTCTACCAAAATATCATAACAGATTCATCACTAGTACTAGAGAGACGAACACATAATTCTTCCCCCACACCTGGGATGACTCATTAACATGCCATCTCAGTGTAGATACACACCTCTGTTCCATTCTTAGAGGGCTATAGGGAATACTCCTCTATATCATTCTGACAACTAGATTAGGAACATACACCATTTCCAATTGGAGATAATCGGCCTATTATAAGGCCCACTCCAAGGAAAGAACATACACCTACCAATGATAACCACTTCTCCCAACAAGTGGCCCCAACTATGTGTAAAAGTGAATCTAATAAGAAGTCTTGCCAAGAACAATAAAAAAATTAACAGACAATCTATGATCTGGCTCCTCTTAATGGAAGAGTTCTTGAATCCCTCATACATTTATCTATTTCAACTCAATATCCTACCCACCCATTACCAATTAATGGGATTTTTAATAGTAATTAATAATATCCTAATCTGATACTTCAACATGATGTTGTGCTTCATGAAAATTCAGTCAATCAAGAGAACCTATCTCTGTATGAGATCCACTGCAACCCTCTTTGAGTTCAGAAGAAAATGGAGCAAGAGGATTTATACATTTCTATAATCCACCATGGAGTTCCTCCCCATGATGGAATTTTGTATGAAGTTTCTCTCTAAATTATTATTTATCATTGTTAGGATAATTCTCTAATTGATAATGTGGTTATGAGAAAGCCCTCTTCTCTCAAGGCACATTCCAATATAAGGCCATTAATGTATAATGCCTTGTTTATAAAAGGTGAAATAATTTCTCAACCTAAATAAATCACATGGAAATGGTCATTCAATGAACCTAACTTGGGTCATTTTCCTTTTAATATAGTATAAAAAACAACTAATCCTATTGTTTATGATAAAATAAATGAGAAGTGTCTGCTCCGGTTGGACCATGTTGAGAAACCTATAAGAATAATATGAATAGGATATGATAAATAAGAGAAAACAACTAGATAAGGGTAAAATACCAGTCACGTTCTAGGCTTTGGAAACCTCTTAGTACAACATTCTATAATTGAATGAAAAAGATTGCACTCATGATATCCGTCTCAACATATGGATAACTTTTAGACATCTAAAATCCACTGTTTTACCATATGATGCATATAAAAGTCTTGTAAAGGTAATATAAGGGTTACAATGCTAAATTTACTTTGTATCTCTCTCAGTTTCCTGACATCTAAAAGTTGGAAAGCAATAGGGAGCCCTTCAGTATGCATGCCTCGATGTACTGAATAGGTTACTCCAGGTAATTACTAATACCCCATCTGGTGTTCAAATCAGAGTATGGGGTGCACACTAAGCATTTCATTTCAATGTCGTCCAAAATAATAAAATCCCACCAAAATTAGTATCATGAAATGTTATTTCCTATAGATGAGTGCAATCAACATATTTTATGTGTAATCCAATATATTCTCCAGAACATGCCTTGACTAGCTCTCACCAAAGTTAGGACCAAGGAGATAAAGTTGTTGACATAATTTTTCATCATGAATCTGAGAAAATTAAGATGGACTCTTGATTATAGGATATTAGCAATCAAATTGTGAAAATTTCTAAAATGGCACAATGGTCTTCTGAAATAAGTGATCTATGCGGTTGTCGGATAATTCACTCATCCAATGTTCAAACTAGAATTCATAAAATTAGAAGTGCGATAGTGCTAATCTCAGTCATAGATGTTCGAGATCCAACCTAGCCTCCATGGTTGGGGTATTGATTAAGTGAAACTTCTAATTCAATAATCAAAGTATGATGTTTTGAAGAATAGGAGAAGCCTCATCTTGCCGGACTGGGGGATTTTTCACATATGTAATACCCTCCTAAACAGAAGTATGTTTTCTCATGATTATGGGAGAATCCACAAAGTGAATGCATAAATTAACTATCCAATGATTTTATTTAGGTTATTTTCTATCAAAATTTTCTCTATAATTAATCATATAGGAGAACAATTTCTCAAGGAGGACACATAAGGAGAAAATCTTACATACATAATGACATAATGACATCAATGCATTATGAATCAGTCAATTACATTAATACCATTATGGAAGATCCTCCAGAAAATAAATCCATTTTAGGGTATTCAGAAGATGAAGTTATTACTCATAATATGGTACACATTAAATCAAGTAAAGGAGGTGTGCATACCCAAAATCAAAGACATACCTAGAATCTAGGTATTCCCATAATTAACCAACTCCCACCCCTTCAAAAGACATCAAACAAGGGGGATGGTAAATGTCTGATCAAGTATCTCTTTTCCACATGAGAAGGTCAATATCTTTTTCTTGAAGAATGATTTTCCCAGTAAGAGGAGTTGATGAAGTTGTTTAAAATTCACAATGTATCGTTATTTCGAAGTAGCATTTCTACCATACATACTTCACAAAGAGATCCTTAACTTACACAACCTGTATGAACTCCTCAGCAAAGAGAGTTTGTTACAACTACATATGTGGATAATGAATTCTCTTCATTGGTTACACATCCAAGACAGGTTCAAACACATCGTTAATGGCATGTCCCCATGCGTTATTTGACACAAATATCATCACCACCACCACCAGTGATTTTTCCAATCGTCGTGCCAGTTCAAGCTCTAGATGCTATACCTGTATATGTCCTTGGTCATCCAGATATTGCTCAAATTATTATGAATAAAATTGAGGCATTAACAAATTTATTGGATGTTATGGAATAATTTCATGCACCAATAAAACTATAAAATAAATATTACACTGAATCTATATATCTGAACCATCTACCACAAAATTTTGAGAATAGAACATTTCTAGTTTTTAATGTTCGGGAGATCCGGAGAAGCACATAACACATTTTGTTTCCCATTGTGATCCCATCATGGTTACCCATCAAAAAAAGGAAGTATTAAATATTATATGATTTTTTAAATCATTACATGGGGCTTCCTTCCTCTGGAATAAAAGTTTATAGTCATGGTCAATTTCTAGATGTGAAGACCTCTATCAGAAATTCCTTCTACAATTCAGCTCAATGCTGCTGAAGACAACAATTGTTTATCTTAAAAATTGAAAACAAATGGAGAATGAAAGAGATTCATATTTAATTTCTCAATGGAAATGATTAAAATATTCCTTAAATCTACCACTCCCTCAATAATATTTGTTTCCAATTTGTGTGAAAAAAACTATGTGATGAGTTACGCACACCACCAATCCTTGTGAAATACACAAGAGGGTTTCGATAACTTTCTTCAATCTCCAAATAAGTAGAGGATTCCATTATTGAAACCAATGCTAAATATCATGTAATCCCATCAACTCTGTGGAGGATAATAGGGAAAGCAGAGGCTTCTACAGTCACACTCAAACAAGTACTTGTACCTGCTTCTACTTCAAACCATTCATCATATAAAAGGGCTTCACCTCCTGAGTGTCGGAAGCAACGACCACCTCGTCAAGATGATAAAAAAGATTAAATGCAGATAAATAATGAGGATTTAAAGAAAAAAAATTATTCTTTTAAAAATTAATATGTTGTCGATTAATTCATTTTAGCTTTGGAAAATAATTTAGTTCATTTATCAAGGTTGAAGAAACTGAACAAAGAAAGAGATGAATATCTCCCAAATAATTTCCCCTTTCATCAAATGTGGGGTAATCCCATTCAAGAGTGATTTGATTTCAAATACCTTCTATATAAAAGAGTAGAATCTGGAAAAGTGAAACTAAAAATATTATTATACCAAGTAGGATTGTCACTAATACCGATCGAGTGGAAGAAGGTGGACGGACGGAAGTCATAAGAAAAAATGTGCAAAAGTATGATGACTAGATGATTAAGAAAACGATCAATTGAACTCATGCCATTCTATGAACATAGTTGAAACAACCAACTATGCCTCCTTCCACTTCTGCAATAGAAAATATATCTTCATCAAAAGATTAGTCCACCAAAGTTCATTCCTTAAAGAAGCGACGTGATCAGAAACATAAAGAGAAGTCATAAGAATATGAGCTCATGTCAAGGCCCAAGTTGTCCGTGAATTTTCAGATTACTTTCCATCTATCTCAAAAGCATAGGTACAGCCCCACCAAATGGCACAACAAGGACCGAACTATCATGTAGAATCTCTATCAGATGAAGAATTGATATTCACTTCCATTAATGTTATCAACTTGATAGACCCATATGAAAATGATGATTATGGTTAAAAAATTAAATTTTCTGCACCTGATTGGGGAATTAGTGGAAGAATTCAAGGTCTAGGATATAGGGGAAGACATGGATATTCTGGAGGACACTATTTTAAATATACCCCTACTCAAATCATTTATGCGGCAGAAACTCGTGGGAGAGCGCTTCAATGGGCCCAATAAGAATAAGGGAACTCTCCCACACATGATAGGATTGAAACTGACATGATCATTTGAGAAGACTAACTAGAGGTTACACCATCACTCTCCTGCTATGTAGATAAACATAGTTAGTATAATATACCAAGAGAAGAAGTATTTCTATCTTTTTCCCCAACACGTGGTACATCTACATAAGAAGAATCAACTTCCAAAGAACCTGAAAAAAACCACATTTCCAGGATATAAATTGTAGACCTTTGGAACAAAAGTATGATATTTTGAAATATTTGTCCCATGTACCAGCCAAGTTATAAATCCTGGATGCCTTGAATATGTCAAAATATCTTCGAGAAGCACATATTGAGGCTTTTCCAAGTCCTTACGAGTTTGAAATAGAATTTGTTACTACTGAGGTTTACCATTTAGTGAATGATTCTACAATATTTCATGTAGTGATATCTTTAATGGATGAAGAAGACTATGATGTCGTACATGGACACATCAGGCCCTAGTATGTATCTGGTAGGGTTATGGATATAGACATCCGACGAGCCTTCATTGATAATGGCTCAAGGGTCAACCTCATTCTTATCTGTACACTTTGTCGATTGGGTCTAACTGAATCTGAACTTTATCCTTCCAATTTTAATTTGCAAGGTTATGAAAAGAATGAACAATAAGCTCTGGGAAATATTACACTCATAATTCAGTTTTGGGACCTTGTGTCTAATTAATATTTCATGGTTGTCTGACAGGACAAAACCTTCAACATTCTTCTTGGAAGGAATTGCCTCCATCAAAATGCGGTCATTCCATCGTTATACCACCAAAGTCTCATGTATTGCATCAATGGTAAAATCGAGAGATTATATGGTAACAAGGATCTATTAAAAACACGTTAATCCCATTATATTGAGGCAAAATTCTATCACACAAAGGGAACGAGGTCCATGAAAAAATATGTAACAGGAATCAATGCTCTAAATTTTTATGAAAATATCCCAGAAAACCCATTCAAACATATGAGTATAGATCATGTGTTTCATATCAATCATATTTAAAGAATAAACAAAAATCCATGCACCTGTCTAGGAACATTCATAATGTCTGTTGCTGAAATCGAGGATGACAACATGAGAGAAGTTGTTGATAGTGAAATCTTAAATAGATATGTCATCATTTCATCCACCGAACTTTAGAAATTCTTTGCATCATGAATCATTCTAGAATAATTTTTCCCATTAATAAAGAAAGACAAGGTTATTGATTCCCAACCCATCATTCTCTCTTCAATGCTCCAGGAAGACCCTTCATCATCAATTGGGTTAAAAATTATTTCCTCTTCTTTAGGATGTTAAAATACCGAATCCTCTCCTAACTCAGAAATTATTTCTTCATCACCTACCCTTAAAATAGAAACATAAGAAGTGATACATGAGGAAGAAGAAGAATATAATCTTAATGATTCTACTCCATCATTTTTAGAAGGCCTGTCCACCACTTTAGATGATTTCAGTGAAATAAATAATGGGTATATAAGAAGATGAAATCCCTAATCTAATTAGTTTATCCATGTCTTTGGAAGAACAAGAGATGAATACTCAATTTCTAAAGAAACATTGAAATTTATTTTCATGGAACAATATATAAATTCCAAGCCTTAATCCCAATGTGGAGACTCATCATTTAAGATTTACATAAGAGAATTGAGGATTTAATAAGGCAGCAAGAAGAACGCACCCAACTCACACACCTAAAATTGAAGCTGAAGTAGAAAATATTATCAAATATAACTTTTTCAAAGAGGTGAAATATCCAAAATCACTAGACAACATTATTCCTGTGAGAAATAAGAATGGGAAAATCAATGTTATCAATGATTTCATAGATCTTAATAGGTATTGTCCTAAAGATGACTTCCCATTTCCTATTACATAACTTTTGATTGATGCAACAAAAATCTATGAAGATATCCTTTTCATGGATGAATACTCTAGGTATAATCAAATCTAGATCACCCTAAAAGATGAGGATTCAATATCCTTTAGAGCCCCTCAAGATGTGTTATACTATCAGGTAATTCCATTTGGTTTAAAGATCGTAGGTGCAACGTATCAATTTGTCATGTACCATATCTTCAAACCATACACAGGAAAATTTTTTGAATGATATGTGGATGATCTAGTGGTTAAATATAGGTAATGTTCTGATCACCTGACTAAAATGGAGATTATATTGAGTAAACATTGACAACAAAATCTGAATATGAACCCCTTAAAATGTGCTTTTCGAGTTACCTCAGGAAAATTCCTTAGCAATGTTATATGCCATCTTGGCATCGAATTTGATCCTGAGAGACAACAAAATCCTTATAATTCCACCTCCTTGAAATTTGATGGAATTAAGAAGACTCCAAGGGTACTTGGCCTAAATTCAGCACTTTTTCACTAATTTGTTAGTAAAGTTTTTACCCTTCACTAGATTAATGAAGAAGATGTTACTTATCAATGGACCGAAGACTTCTAAGAGGAATTTGAAACCCTTGAGAAATAAATCATGATTCCATTGGTATTAATTCCACCTATTGAAGGAAATATTCTTATTCTCTATGTGACATCATTAAAGTGATCACTGGGTTCTATCCTTGCACAAAAGAATGATGTTATGAATGAAAACAATAGGAATTATATTAGTAGAGCTATGATGTATATAGAGACTCAATATTCAATTTTTGAGAAGTGTTTCCTAGAATTAATATTTGCAGTTCAAAAGCTGAGGCACTACCTGAAACATCACAAGGTCCACTTGGTATCTTGCAATAACCCACACTAATTTATCCTCAGTCGTCTTATGCTTACAGGATGTTTGGCACAGTGGGTAGTTATTTTGAAATAGTTTGATATCCAATTCCTGTATCAGAATGCAAAAAAAAGGCCATGCCTTGGAAAACTTCTTTACTGGACACCCATTTGTAGAAGATACATCACTGAATACTGAACTTCCTGATGAAGAAATAATCTCTATTCAATATAATACACAATCATGGGAAATATAATTTGATGGTGCTTCCATAAGTCTAATGGGGAAGAGAATAAAAAACTCTAAACTCAACAAAGTTGGGTTAGAAATTATGCTTATCTACCCAGAAAAGTTAGGGTTTCCATATTCATTGTTGTTATCAAAAGGTAGTACCAACAATGAGATAGAATATCAAGCTCTCATTATAGGCCTAATATTAGTACTCTTAGTACATGTGAATGTCGTGAAAGTGAAACGTGGTTCAAAATTAGTAATCAAATAGATCAATGTGGATTATGCAATTAGAAAATAAGAGTTAATTCTTTTGTATGATTATGTCAAAGGGTTAATGGATGAATTTCCCTCAGATCAAAAATTGTCTTATAACCCATGATCAAAAAATAACCACACTAATGAATTTTCAAATGCCACTTTATCCCTGGAATATCCAAATTGGGCTGAGACAATCATTAGTATTTCCCATCATTATGGGGGTTCACATTTTGTTAAAATTGTATTGGAGGAAATTAATGAAATCAGCCCTATTTTAGAGTCGTATGGTAATACTATGGGATTGATTACACCTATCATGTAATACCATCAGAATGAAGTACTTTCACTATATAGAGATGAAAAGGAATAGATCTGGCGACGAGTGGCCAATTAAACTTTTATGATAGCCCAGGTCACCATAAGATCCTCTAAAAAAGGCTTTTATGGAATCCACTTTAGGTGTATTGATGGAGATGAAACTATAGTTGTTAGAAAAGATGTACATGCAGAAGCTTGTGTTGCTCACCTGTTTTGGTATAGGCTTTTTGATCAGATTTTAAGGCTTGTATACTTTTAGCCTTCATTGACATAGGATTCCACATATTTCACCGAGAAGTGTCTCTCCTTCCAAGTGCATTCTATCTTTATTACTCAACCCTAAGAGTTTCTATATACAGTTAAATATTCCTAGCCATTTTCCACATTAGTAATAGATGGATTAGGACCTTTTACACTATATATGGCTAAAATATTTAAGTATATTCTTACTACTATTTATTTATTCTCCAAATGGGATGAGGCAATACATCTCATAGAAGTCAGGGACAAAAGAATTTTTAGCGTTGTGAAGGCTAATAAAATTACCATATTTGGTGTCCCTCATTACATATTGATAGAAAATGTCACAAATTTCTATTCTGTTTTGGTAAAGAAGTTATATCAAGATCACAATATCAAGTCCAACCATTCATCTCACAATCCTAAAATGGCCAATGGATTGATATAGGCTTTCAATAAGACCATATCATATATAATCCTAAAAATCCTGGTTAAATATAAGAAATCATGGATTGATAAACATTCACATGATTTAAGGGTTATTATACTAGTACATGTATTGCCACTCAAGAAACTACATACTCATTAGTATATGGAACAGAATCATTTTAACCTTTTGAAATTCAATTTTCATCACTCCGAGTTACAATATGTGATCTGTTATCTATAGATGAATAGTATCAGAAGCGATTTGATGAGCTGGAATGATTAGAATAAATTTGATTGTATAATTTACATCATTTGGAAGTCTATTATAATGGAATAACACAATATTTTAACAAGATTATTCGCCTCTACTCATTTCTTCAAGGAGAATTGGTATTAGTCCTCGGGACTGCGATGATACCAAGAAATAAGACTCCAAATCCTTAGCCAAAGAGGGAAGGAACATACTATATACATAAGTTCTACTCTAATGGATCTTATTCCATAATAATAAAAGATGGAGTAATTATTACAACTCCAACCAAAGTAAGATTCATGAATAATAATTTTTTGTAATAACACAAGTGCATAATGTCCTCACTTCATTACTTGAAACTACACAACATAACATCCTTACATCATGACTTGAAACTACACGGCATAATTTCCTCATTGAAATACATTAAACTACATAACAACCATATGTGTCCATGTTTCATAAAATTAAAATGAGGATCATCTTTTCCTTTTTCACATGACGTTAAACTGCATGATATAATTTGTTCTCACTACACGACATTATTATGTATGATTAACGAATTTTTTATTTGATATTATGAAATCCCATAAGATAATGCAAATTTGTATTCGTTGTCATTATTAATAAAATGAGTGTCTTACATGTGAAATCATTACTTACATCATCACTACACCTTAGTGGCACATGAGTTCAATTTATCCCGATGAATTAATCAAGTCTTTATAGTGGCCTAATTTCAAGATCTATGTATTGATTGATTCTCATTTCAATGGGATACATAGAGACACATGGGTCTCCAATCCTGGGTTCATCCAAAAAAACCTTTTTATTCCCTATATATATGAATCAAACCTATATAGATAATGTTTCAGGAACTATATATGGCTTACTTCTCATTTCAATGGGATACGTAAAGGCACTCAGGTTCAATTCCCTAGTCCAACCACAATATTCATTTTTTCACGTTAGAATCACATCATGTCCTTACTACATGACATTAAACTATAAAGTACCTAAATAGATACATATAGATTGATTATCATCCCATTAAGATTTTTATTGAAACCTAGTCCTTACCTCTTAGTTCCAACCACGAGATAATTATTTTTATCTCTCTTCTATATATAATTAACAATATATGTATAAGTTTTTATTTTTTTGTCCAATCCTTAAAGATACCACAAAGGAAACCAGAAAATTACCCATTATACATATAAGTCAGATCTATGTAAGGGACTCCCAAATCATGAACAATATTGATTCAAATATTTCTCATAAACATTGAGCATTGCTCCAATTAATATTTCACACTCTTAATCATGAATAATTTCTAATTTTTATAATTTTTCTTCTTGTTTTTGGTGGCATAATTTCATATACCTGTGAGCACTTTTGTCTGAATGTACAGTATGTGCCCCTGGGTGGCCTTTCATAAGTTGCCTACCCAACTGGCATGTCAGTCAGAAGATGACACTTTTTGGCGATACAATATATTCCATAGTTGGACCTAGGTAATACAACCCACATAACAGGTTTTCCAAATAATGGTAACTTCATTCATGGTAAATTCATCTTTTATCCCCTTCGAACATCGATGACAATATACAAGAATTTGTATCTTAAGGTGGTCATTGAGGTATATTTGTCCCATTGTCTTTCTCTTGATCTAAAAGTCTCCAAGACCATGATTTAAACATTTTCCATCTCTATGTGTTCAATGTATATTGAAATAACCTTGGATCATATGACCCCATATAATATTCTGTTTCAATTATATTTTGGTCTTATTTGTAGGTCCTAAAACTACAAATGCCATACTTTCTATGTTTGGGTCATACTTTTATAGAAATCTTATTCCTATGATTCTATGGTAACCATGATTGGAAATACACATTATATATTTTGGTGCCTTTCTCCATAAACCATACTCTGTTCTATGGAAAATCTGAATCTCCATAAACATTATTCATCTTTTAGCAATAGATTGTTTGATACCCAATAGCATTTTTACTTGACAATGAAGTATGTTCTCCAAGGGGTTCTTGAATAAAATTATCATACATAATGGGCTTTTCAATCAAAAGATGACCCTATTTGGCTATGCAACATATCCCTTAGTTGGACCAGCATAATACAACCTCCATTACGGGTTCATCAAATAATGGAAACATAGTTCTTGGATAATACTTCCTCTAATTCCTTTATCCATTTTCTTATAAAATTCTATGGATCTAAAAATTCCCAAATCATAGTTTACCATTATTTCTTTCTATACCTGAACATATTGTTATGTTTCCAAAAAATATCATGAAATCAGAGAGTCTTAAATCTTTGTACAGAGCTTAAGACCTTAAATTTAAACCTCCCAAATGTCTTCATTGTATGACTTGAAACTACATGGTATAATGTCCTCACTGTATGAATTGAAACTGTATAGTATAATGTCCTCATTGCAAGCCTTTAAACTGCACAGTATAATGTCCTCACTGCATGACTTGAAAATTCACAGTATAATGTTTTCACTACATGACTTGAAACTACAAAATATAATTTTCTCACTACATGACATGAAACTAAAAAGTATAATGTCCACTCTACATGAATTTAAACTAAATAGCATGATATCTTAAAGTCTCTTTCTGACAAATCTTAACCATTATTCACACACCAAATTTCTATATAAGTGGTTTACCCATTCATGACATATGTCGGTATAGATGTCCCTTTACTCTTAGGTTACTTTCCTTGAAAAAAACCCCCATTTTGGTCTTAAGTCTCCTAAATCTTAATTTCCCTTACTTATCAATAATAAAATGTAAAATTTATTAAATCACTTTTGTCGGACGATGAAATATGTTCCCTCAGGTGGCCTTATATAACAGTCACCTATATAATGGTCCTATTAGTCAAACAATATAGTTGTTTGGCTGTGCAGCACATGACCCTATTGGCCCTGCATAATATATCCCCCATAACAGGTTTGTCAAATAGAGGTAACTTCATTCTTGGAAAATACCTTATTTATGTTTATACTTCGAGTTTAAGATTTTGTGACCATAACAATCATGAATCAAGAATACCCTTGGAAGTATCTAAATAATATGGGAGAAGTTTCTAGAAACTAAGCCTTGTTTGGGATATAATTTCAAAATATATTGTCAAACCTATTCGAACATAAACACTAGCCTTATTAGTCTGACATGAATGACTCTAAAATGCCAATAACAAGTGACACGGTACTCACTAGATTAAAAAACCACAAATGGAGATATGGAAAAAAAATTAGTCTCAACAAACTAGACTTACATTTTTTATGGTTTAGAAAATATTTATCAATAAAAATCCATAAGATACCTAGTTTTTTGTGTTGTCTATATTTCCCTGGTAAACAAAATAAAACTATGCTCATTAGGCCCATTGGATTATATAGAATATTTAGAGCACCACCATTCCTATTATTGTAATTATGATTTTCTAACATAAATGATTGATTTTAAAAAAATCATTATCACCTTTGATATTTAAATTAAAGAAGGAAATAAATAATTAAGGCATATATTATTGAAGAAAAAATTCCTTTCATTCATATAGTAAAATTAGAGGGAAATGCACATAATGGAGCCTCTCTATATTGTATAAAAAGAAACTCTCAGTATGACTCTTTATCGGTTAAACAGCTTCATGAGCCTTATCAGCTGCTTATTGAAGCTGAGACGGTTGAGAAACATTAGCCTCCTCATCTTGATGAAGTTCTTCCTTAGCTGTTGAAATTGAGTTTATCCCTCCAAACTAGGTTTCTCCCAATGTTTGGTTCAATTTCTCAAGATTTTTATAAACACCATCTATTTATTATTGAATATGTATCATATCCTTCACCTCCTCCTTAATTATTTGGATAATTTCTATAGACCTATTGTTATTTTCGGCCTCTACCTCATCTATTTTAGCTTGGAATCTCTCAATATTAATATGTCATTTTGGCCTTTTAAATATCTTATAGTAATTTATGTTCTTTCTCCCATTGAAAAATAGTCTATTTCATTACCTTGTAGCCTGGGTGATAATTAAATCCACCAAATCCCAATATGAAAATTAGTTCTAGGAGTTTTCCAAAATGGGTTAGCAACTCATCAAAAGGATTCTCTAAAATTATCTTCCAATTTATTAACCATGTACTTTTCCATGCCATGCCAAGGGAAACTTGCATCTCTAAATCTAAATATGATTCACTACCATGGGGAAGAATGTACACTAGAAACAAATCACATAGAGAGGTATCTTTCACTATTTATCTCAGAACAATGGATGCTTCGCCTTCTGTTGATGTTTGAGCTAATACAGGATTTTCATCTTCTGATCTAGCTGTGGGAGCAGATAAATCTAAAGGGTGAGTCAAAATCAAAAGCAGTTTGAGAAGAATGGAAAAAATAGAGCATGATCTAGACTTCCGATAACATTTACCCAGTAATAAGTTGGCTACTTGGTTAGATTCAACACAAATCTTCCCACATTTAGTAGTTTGGGAAATTGTTTCTTGGGGGGAATTCTCCTGAGTTTTACCAGTAGCAATGACCAAAGTCTTTGGAGCATATCCCAATATGGGGTTCTCAGTTGGTATTTCTCTAGCTTCAAAAGAAGAAGGATAGAGTGTAATTCCCCATTTTTGAATGGCTTTCGCAACATTCTCTATAGAAAAAGCATTATAAGTTGATCTTTGATGTGATTTACCAAGGAAAAGAAGAAACATTAGGTATGGAAAATTCTATAATGATAACTTATATCCTTTAAATTCATCATGGAATCCCCCAAACTCCTTGATGGAATGAAAAACATCAATGTTTTGATTAATTGCATCCATCATTTCAGTGTATGGAACTTGGAATGTTATAGAATCCTCAACATTTAACGTATCCGGAAAATGTTGGTTGATGCCAAAATTGGCTCTGATGACATTTTGTTCCATCAATTCATTAACTAGTGAAACATCACCAAATCCTTCCAAGCCAAGATCAGCACTGGTATCTTCTTCATATTTCCCAGGATCGTTGTTCCTTCCTTCTAGAGTAATAGGAATATCAACATTTATTGTTGCAGGATCCATTATCAAGGGTATCTAATATGAAATTTTATGAAGAGAGGAATATTATAAGAGGCATTTGATACTCAAAAGAAATTTATTTTACATTACCATGTCCTTTATCTCTATCAATACAATCTGAATCATATACAGCTACGCCTTTTGATGTTTGACCCATAAAAATAACTAATTAATCCGCATGAATTTGTGATTCTCCTAGGGTTTCCTTCTCAGTTCATTAAAGACTAGTTTTTCAGCCTTAAAGAGAATAGAGAGATGTAGATCCTGCAAGAGGATAAATGTGGTCACCATGGTGTATTATGAAATTCATAATACTATAGGATGGTATAAATATTTACTTCTTCGATGTACAGTTCACACCAATCTCAATTCCCTCTAGTGTGTCTTTTCATAATCCTGTGGATAAATTCGAATACTCCTCTGGGTAGTAGAAACCTAAGGTAGTGGCTAAGGATTTTATGTTACCATTACCCCAGTCGGGATTTTTTTTCATAGAGAAATTTTAGAGACTTGGGGAGATCATCTAATGTGTTAATAGGGGAACCTGTAGGTCTATACCTTGGTGACCCAAGAACCAGTCCTGAGGTTCCTTCCTTAAATTCAATTTGAAAATGTAATCTCATCATGATTAATGATGGTTAATTAAAAAGATGAATTGAAACAAAAGAAAAGGAAAATACATTCTCAATATTAATATAGATGTCAAATTCCACTTCAGGGTGAACAGTTACACCTTCATGTGTCCCTTGTTCCATTATATAAAAGTCTCCTTTGAGGCTAGGACTTGGTCATTAGTTGCATATATCATGGTCTTCATCTCCACAATATTCTCTCATACATCATCCAGATTATTATCAGGATGATAATCAAGAGGTTCTTTAATATCACCTACATTCGGTATTCAAAGGCCACATTGGAGTAATTCCCATGTATCCCTGAGTTCGTGAGTCATGAATTCCCAAATTTGAATAGATGAAGACCACTCATTATTTGGTTTCGATATTTTTTGATGTAGAGAAAACTCAACACCCTCTAATTAGAGAGCCTCTTCAGGAATCCATTCTTATTCAAAATAATTAGTAGATGGGATGGGAATCCCTTTATAATAATAGTGACAAGATTTCCTCTGTGGTAGAGGTGTGGTGTCTCTAGCCTTAGTCTTCTTGGTGTATCTTTTGTGGTGATGTTTTTAAGTTTCTGAAACTTCTGAAGCATCTGCATCATCTTTGGATTTACACCTCTTATCAATATTTCTATGCATAACAGTTGTCATGTTCACTACCTGATATATTCCTTTTGTTAAATCCCCCTGAGGGTATGAAGAATACCATACATTGGCATGTCCAGCTTCCTATCCAATTGATGCATCTGATGGAGGTAATGTAATTGATAATTTTTAGGTCTCTAAAGCCATCAAAATCCACAATTGCGTCGCTACCATTGGGTGTTTCTCATGTCTAACATACATTGGAGTAAAATTGCTTGATTTTTGAAGAAATTTAAACCGATGAACTAACATATATGGGATGAAAGCCTCACATATAATTTCAACATCAATCCAAGTTGATAACATGATGTCCTGAGTTTTATCATATATGACCTCATCTCATATTTTCTTCCTTATTGTCATCAAGAATTGCTCTAGATTGTGGGATACCAAAAGCAAAGAAGCTAAATTCTCTTGATACATTCAATCCCCTCAGTACTAAATCAGGTCTCAATTTCAATGTAAAAAAAGTAGATACATTTTGTAAAAATTGGGTAAACTGACCCTTGGGGACTCTAACTAAATTCAACAATAAATATGAAGAAAAGTGTCCCTCAATCCATCCCCACAAAAATTGGAATAGACCTGAATGTCTAAATGGATCCATCCCATTATAAAAATGAAGTACAGAATAATAAATTCTTTCTAATACAACATTTTTTAACCCAAAATATGTTCCCTCTACCAATTTGATTATGATAACAAAATTCCCTGACCTTACACAACCGTCGGACTCATAGACTATAAGCATGTAAATGCTTAACCACATGGAAAGGAAGTCGGCTAAGTGTACTTTTGTATTAATGTCAGATTTGTCTTTAAAGACTCAGTGATTTTAGTAACCTCTCTTCAATGTGGGCCAATATGGGCCTGAAATTCCCTAATTATCTATAGAAGGACAAACAATAGGGTATCCTTAGGTGGAACCTTTCTCTATTGTTGGTTCTAAAAATTCTTCCATCCACACTTTTTCATGAATATATATCATTTATTTAGGTAAATCATTTTCTATTTAAAATAATTAATGATCCCATAGTGGTGTCATGTTTTAATAACCTCAGGTTGATACTGGTCGAATGAATTCATAATACATCTCACCATGAATGGGAACCCTAGATATTTGGTAGATATCCCATAGACTAATGTCAGCCTCACTATTTGTCAAGTGGAATGTATTTTTTTCTGTACTCCATCAGCTCAGAAATTCAGGATTGAATTTATTTTTGTAAATGTAAGTTTTTCCCATCCAAATAGCTTCATAAAGTTGAACATCCAATAGTTCATTCCTAAATTCTATACAAGCCAAGAATACCCAAAACACCCACAACCATTCATGTTTAACTCCTCCCCTAGAATGAAGATCCCAGTATTCCTTCCAACCATTAGATTGATCTTTTTTCAAAGCACAATGGGTTGAAACATAACAATGAATCCTTGTCTCTAAAACAGGATTTTTCATATTAGGGGTACAAACATTATGGTGTAGGATACATCTAATAGGGATAGTTCCCTCATTAACAGGCATACCCTTTTCGGTAATATTCATGAAATGATAGTTGAAGTATTGGGGAAACCATGTATATGGAAAGTATGTCTTAATATCCAGAATGTGGGAACCTTGAAAAATCCCTTCTCCATACAGGGGCAGATAGTGACTTCATGGATATTCATGTTGATATGGAATCAAGCCTTTCAATTGCCCAGGGGCAGTACTCTCTATAACATAATAATAGTCTTTTCTAACAATTTTAATCATCTCAGACTGACAAGATTTATCTTCCTCATTTTCAGTCATCAAGTGAGCCATTTCCTGCAAAATAATTACCAAATTTTTCCCATTAAGTAATAATTTTGACTTAAGAAAGTTCAAATTTTTAACTTAAAGGAATAAAAAAATTTGGAAAAATAAATTCTCTATGTAGGTCTATCAACATGGTCATCAGCATAGGTCCTTCGATAAGGATCCTAGTGCAAGTACTTCAATGAAATACTTCCACATAGATCCATTACTCAAATGGTTTAACGTTGTGAAAATAACAAGGGACCTACCCAGGATCACAACATATAAAGGTTAGATGAATGAGGTATGCAACTAGAGAAAACAATATGAGATCTCGGGTGAAGAAAATCGAAAACGAACAAAGATATCTATAGACACTGTCAATCTATGCAGAAAACCTATGAGATATAGTTACATGGAATACCTACGTGATATACCTGTGCCACAAATCTATGCTTTTCTGAATTTACTCCATATTCTTTTCCCCATAATCTTACCTTAATAATCGACCCTCTTTCTAATCATATCCAATCATGCGGGGGAAGATTTTGATGACACTCCTTAGTAAGACCAAATGATTATGAATACTTCCTTTAGATATTTCAAATTCTCAATATAAATCTAAAATAAGTAAAAGGAATCCAAATTGAAAGGGGCCTACATGTAGGCGTTACATGACATACCTGTGCAGAGGACCTATGCTCTAGTGATATGCAAAAAAATATTTTAATGTACCCCTATGCGGAGGATCTACATGGAAGACATATGTGGTTATCCTACACCGACGAAATCCTTTCAACCATCCTCGTATACTCCTTGCCTATAAATAGGACACTTGGGCTTGTCATTTGAAGACTGAAAAACTTTGGAATAACTCTTGAATCTCCCATTGCATATCCCTTTTTCCCAGGGCCACCAAATTTTCTCCGGTAGCTCTCTAAAAACACTAGTGAAGATATAATTAAATTGAATAAGAATGTTTTAAAATCCTTTAAATGTTTGAAGCTTTCATAGGCATGGTTATCCTATGTTAAACACTGTTTTTTCAGTCATCACTTAGACCTGTGCGGTACACCTACGTAACATACCTATGTGGTGTACCTACGCAACGTACCTATATAGTATGGCTACGCTGCATAGCTGCACTAAAGGCCTACACATATAACCTTTTAAACTATATTAAAAGATTATAATGATCGGGTATCTCCTTAATTGGTTCCCTTATCTGAAAGGGACTAAGTTTAAGACTCCACCAAGACCTCCTGACTTAACAAACCTTCATGAAGGGCAGATCAGTGTGTCCCCTATTTGGGTTTTTATATCTTTAGTTAGAGGTTTCCTGAATTCATCTCCTAAAATATTTAGGATCCTTGAGATATTTTTAGGTTTTTATATCTATAGTCACATGGATCCTTACCATAGATATAATTTTGGGAAGTTCCTTGTATTAGATTTTGTGAAGGGGATTCTGAACTCCCCTTCTCATCTCTTAGACATGGAGCTAGTGGTTTCCAATAAAGAGACTGAGGGTCACACATGCTTTTCCATTTAAACAAAGTAAAAAACTCCCTCCTCTCATGGTATCCAATAAGGGCACTCCAACTAAGTCAAGTCCCTATTATTATAAGAGTCGGGCCACATGACCTCCAATTACATCCCATATTGAAAGGTTCATCGCCCTATTCCCTCTCCCACCATCACCTCATCTTCTTTTTCTATAGGCCCTCCCTCTCCCATCAGCGAAAGAAAGTGAGTGGTTTTGTTGAAAATTTCACAACTATTTGTTTCTCACATAAGTAATGACTCACGTAGGATTTGAGAACTATGATGATCACAACATCAACACGATCCACCTTCTTTCTTGAACTACAAGAACTCCAATTCCCACCATAATTGGGATATGTAGGAAGCCTTCACTAGGGTCGGAGATCATTAGATATCCTATTCCAAAATCAAACCCCAATTCCCTTAATTTTGGAATACTCCTTAAGATTAATCCTTGACCTATTTCTCTCAGTGATTTATATTCCCCTATGAGACACACCAAACTGTGTGGGCTTTCATTCTCATTAGAATGGGATACATAGGAAGCCTCCCTGAGGGTAAAACCCAACACCCCAAAACAACCCTATTCTTCCTAGGCAATATTCCCAATAGGGTTTAACCCAACATCAAAACTTATATCTTTTATAGGTTCTTTTGGAATATTAAGAATAATTCCCACTCCAAATCTTTAATTAAGAACCTTCCACTTAGATATCCTTACCACAAGACATTAAACTGTACGGCCAGGTCCTTATCACACGACCTTAACAGGTTTGGTGTGTCCCATTAAGTGGCACTGAATTATGAAGGTTCTGATTCAATCATTGTGATACATAGGTAGACAATTTATGGGTATTATCCCAACATCAAAACAAACTATCATCTCCTTGGATGATGATAAATTTCAGAGTGCCCCACTGAGTGGATTAAAAACCAGTATTATCATAAGAACGGATAAAATAATCCTTAAATATTATATAAGAGGATACAATTGATGGAGAACCTAGAATACATATGGATAATTCTAAATTTCACACATTCTAACAATTTATTGAAAATTTCAATAGAAACCTTTGTTATACTTGGTAAATTAAAAATGATTCATGATAATATCATAAATATTTAACAGAGACCTGGAGTAGGAAATAATTCTCCCAAAAAAGGGTGTGATGAGTCTCACCTCCCATCCTCTCATCCAATTTTTGTTCTTAAGCATTGTAGTTTCAAACCTAACAAATACCTACCTTTGGAAAGTATGTCCCTTTGGATAAAGAACCATTGGATGTTTCTAGTTCCATAAATAAATCCAATGGAAACTGCCTGAAAGTAGTGATTCCTAACCAGAACACATGTTCCGAGGGAGATGAAACAAAGATGAAGAATTATTTCTTGATATTATCTCCTCCGATATGAATGTGTCCATTCAGTTGGATCATTCTCTGATCACCATTTCAAATGGATCTCCGTTTAATTTGTTCATAGATCATGATCCTTGTTTTTTTCATGTTGAATAGGCATATGACACTACAATATGTGACACACCAATCCATAATCTTATGAAGGATGAAGGAATACCCTCAACACATGAATCTGTTGATGCTAGCTCCAAAGAGACATAATCTCTCTCCCCCCCCCAAAACCAATAAGGTAGCTACAACTATGAAATTAGAAATAAATAAGCAACTAGAGGTAAAAGAAAAGGGAGAATAAACCCCCAAAATAAGGTTAAAATAAATACACTCTTTTCAAACATCCAGGGAATAACCAACCCTTTCACTAAAGTTTATATTAGCATCCTAAAAGGTCTGTATAAACCTAAATTAATTTTTCTTCCAGAACCAAATAAAACCCTTTCCAATCAAGTCACTCATACTGAAAAGAGTTGATACTAGATTTTAGGAAAATAACAGGCATCCACTAATACTAACATGCTCTGATTTTCGGTAAATAGAAATGTGGAAAATCCTTCTGTTTTTCAAGAAATAAAATTATATCATCACCTACAGCCTCTCAAAATCTAGTAAGAAAATTTTAAGCTCATTTTTTCTATGACTCCAAAATGTATATTGAAGAGAGATATTTATATATGAAAATTTAGGTCCATTCTAGCATTATCACTGATCCATGGACCATTGTTGGTGACTTTAACTCAATTATAAATGCATATGAAAAATTTTGGAACAATTTTCAACTCTTCCTCCATCAAATAATTCATAGCATGTGTTGAGGAAGAATCCTCAAGTGAAATTAATCGTATTGGTGAAAATGTTACATGTTACAGAAGTCATTTAAATGTCATGAGAGAAAGAATAATTAATAAGGATTTTGTGAATGATGTCTAAATTGAAAATTGGAGAGCCATATCATGTGTTACTTTGGATAGACAAAACTCTTGTTATCACCCCATTCTTGTGAGATTACTTTATAATGAGAATATGTGACCTATTCTTCTTAGGTTCAAAAAATGCTAGGAATAGTCTTTCAGAATTCCCTAAAATTGTTCATGACACTTGGGTGTCAGCAGCCTACAATTATAATCCACTAGTTTGTATCTCCGAACTGAAGATGGTAAAGATTAAAATGAAAGAATATAGAAGGAAACGTTTCAGCTCCCCTGAAGAAGAGATTTATTCTCTTCGATGATCTCTCGACAATCATCATGAATCCATCACCCTGAATAACTTCTCTAGAGGAATTATTCAAGAAGTAGTGATTTCATATAAGCTACACAATCTTATCAAGATTTAGGATGGTATATAAAAGAACATATTAAAAACAAGGTGTCCTACTGATGGAGATAGAAATAGTAAGTTTTTCAATTATCTTCAAAGGTATAGAAGGGCCAATAGTCCTCTCTCTCTCCCCTCAAATAGGGATATCGAATCCCAGATGAAAGGAAGGCTCTTACTAGCCACATTGTTTATTTCTATATTAATTGTTTTAATGTCCCACAAAGGAATATGGATTTAATAGAAGTTATCATTCCAAAATTTATTAAAGATGATGATAATATGATTCTCACATATAATACTATAGATATTGAATTCAAAGAATAAATATTTGATCTTATCAAAGGAAGCTCACCTAGAATATATGGAGCCACTAAACATTTTTTCCAATCTTATTGGGGTGTCATTTAGCTAATGTATTAAAATTGGTAAAAAAAATCATTAAAGGTGGATCCTTTACTCAAGTCTTCAATGCTCATTTCAATACCATGTTTCCAAAATTGGAGAAGGCAAGTGACATCAGTTAGTTTAGACCAATTTCTCTTGTTAACACAATACACAATGTTATAACAAAAAACTCTTGCTAGTAGACATATTTGAATCTCAGATAGAATCATCTCCTAAATGCAATTAGGATTTGTAAAAGGATGAAACATCCAAGATTTTCTACTTACTAAATCATTATTTGTAAACCTTCCCAAAAATACAACCAAGCTAGGTGACATTTCTCTAAAACGTGAAATCAAAAAATCCTTTTACACAATGGACTGGGGATTTATAGGTAATGTCCTATCAAGCTTCAGTTTCAATATATAGTTCATTTGTTGTATTAAATCCCTAATTCGGTCTTCAAAGATCTCTATTTTAATAAATAGATCCTCCAAAGGCTAATTCAAATACTATATGGGTGTGAGACAATGAGACCCCCTATTAACTATCATTTCTACTATTGCAGAAGATTACCTCAACAGTATTCTCCTTCACAAGGTGGACAAGGGTGACCTGAAAATGATCAAGGTGGATAAAGGTATCTCTAATCCCTCTCATATATTTTTCTGATGATATTATTATCTTTGCACAAGGAGACAGAAGGAATATTAAAAAAAATCAAGAAATATCTTCTTTATTATGAAACTTTTTCAAGTCTAGAAATAAATTTGAGCAAGTCCTTTATATACTTCGGAAAGAATAACTCAACTTCTAGGAATATTTGTATGATCAATAATCTAAGACTAAGGTAAGTCACTCTTCCTTTTATCTTTCTTAGAGTTCTCATGTTTCGGGGAAGACCATGAGCATCTCACTTCCTCAATGATTTGATCCATATTAGAATAATCCTTCCCTCTTGGAAGGGTAATATCTATCAATTATTGGAAGAACATGTCTTGTAAAGAATGTTGTGGTTTCAAAGAAGGTCTCTCCCTTCATGGTGTATTCCTAGCCCTCCTCTATTTTGAAAACCATCAACACATTAATGAGTGACTTAGTATGGAGTAGTAGCATTCAGGAAATAAATTATCATAATTTCTTGGAAGTTATGTTTCAAGACTCGTGATCTGGAGGCCTTAGTATCAAAAAAATTGTACTATTCAACAAGTCCCTTCAAACCCAAATTTTTTGGAGGCAAATTAGAAAAAATATGACTCCTTGGACTTCCTCAAATATAGGTTTTTAGAAAAATGGATAGAAGAATTTATATTCATATTTAGTCCTTTACTTGGCCTCGTTTGAAAGAAATATTTCATAAAATTTATTTTCACTCACATTGTTTAGTTAATGAGAATTCCTCTATTATATTTTGTAAATACAATTGTAATGGAGATACCCAATTGAATTTGATCAGATCCTCTAACCACAAAATCAATTATAAAATCTCAATAAATGATCAAATGGCCAATATGGAATTACCTCTTGATGAAGTCATCTTGGCTATCCCAAATGATGATTTATTGAAATAGGAGGACATGCTTATCTGGGAACTAGATTCAAATGGATTGCTCGACACCAAGGATTTTTATAACCATCTTCTACAAGGCACCCCCAAATAAATAAAATAATTCAAGAAAATGGTTATCCCCTTCCAATTTTACACTTATTTAGAGACTCTCTCTTAACACTATTCTATTCGATGATAATCTTAAATATGTTTGAATGTCACTCTATTCAATATGTGTGTTATTCCATCAACATTTAGAATATGTTGACCACCTCTTTTTATGCTACCAAATAGCCTCTTATCTATGGATGTCTGTTTTTGAAATCACTGAGACTCATCTACCCTTTTCAGACACTTTTATAAAATTCCTTCTTTCCTTTCTCATCATCCATATGTCTAATCACCAATAAATATCTTTAGGGTGGGCTATTTGGTGCTAGTACCCATTATTTAGAGAGGAAAATATAAGGCCTTTCATGAATATATATTATTCAATTCTCAGTCTTACCTTGTTGAAATTATGGTGGCAACAAAAAATGATAACTCGCTACATGGAGATCTCTACAGAAAATAAGTGAGAGACATCATAATATTGAGGTATCTGAAAATACCTTGCAACATCCCTACACCTCTTCGAACACTTGAGGTATTTTGGATCCATTCCTTTGTTGGCTCGTTAAAGACTAATTCAGATGGGGATTTGAGGGGTAATCATGGGCCAACAGGTTATGGGGTGATCTTTATAGATCACAATGGTGATTTAAATTAATATTTATAAGGTCCTTGTGGATTTATCACTTCCTTTTAAGAATAAATTATTTGGTTGTTCAATATTAACTATATAGTATGTAAAAGGAATTGCAACAATATCTGGTTCGAATGTGACTTCACTACCTTTGTGCAGTCTGTTAGTCTTGGACAGATTCACCTCTCATAGAATTTGATATTTAAATGGTCTAACTATCATGACAAGATATTTTTAATTAATTTTATCATTACTCATATCTTTCTTGAATACAACTATCTTACGGGTAGTCTTGAAAATAATTAAGTGACAAACAATGAGTGAAAACTCTCTAAAGCTCTCCCTTGTGATCTATTACCCATTTTTCAATTGGATAAATGTAAAATGAATTCTTTCATATTGTTTTAATTTTTATGTTTCCTTATTATGAGATCCAATGATCTCTCTTTTCTCCAGATAATAATTAAAAATATCAATTTTTTAAAGTTGTAATTTTTTTATCATTAAATTGATTAATTGATAATGAATCATTACATATTTTATTTTATAATAAAATTAAATAAAACTACTTTAAATGTATATAATATAATTAATTACATATTAATCATCATTACACTTTATTTTTTATTAGTCTATTTTTGGGATTAAAAACATTTTTCCTAAAAAAAATTGATTCCGGTAATATGTTTTTATCTTAGTAAAATTATTATAATATATATTGACATTTTTTGTGATGAAATTTAGATATTATTTAATGAAAAACATTACCTTCATTTGATGGTTTTAACTATTTAGGTTATGAAATTAAATCCATTTTTATGATTAAGAATGCGTTTTGTTTTGTAGGATTTTTGTAAAATTTTTTGTTCTTTTTTAAATTAATTTTTTCCATTTAAAAAAATTAACTTCATCAAATTGATTAAAAGTTTTTAAAATGAATATCCAAATTTATTAATGATATAAATTCACCTTTAGTTCATTATGAATTGAAACTTCAACAAAATATTTATCACCATTATAAAAGAGTAAATTGGGTTAATCTAAGATAAAAAAAAGTGATATGAAAAAAAAATCATTTTAAATATTTTTGGATGAATTTATTTCTACCCTTACCACCTTATGCTCAAAATTGATTTTTTTTATGAGACACTTTTCTATGAAAATTACTAAGTAATATATAAATCTTATGAAAAGTTCTATGTGTTTTATCTCCCTCACTTATAAATAGGACACTCCCCTCTACTTTTATCTTAACATAAAGTTACTCTTATATCATAACATACATACCAAAATCCATTAATAATATCTCTACCAACATACTAGAATCCAATTTTGTATCACAACACCCACTGTAGAAGGCTATAGGTGTAAACCTAAAGAGGTTTCCTAAAGAACAGGTAAATCACCTAACTATGTGTTTTTATTGTACTTATCATTTTATATCCTCGTGAAATATCTTAAACAATATAATATAATGAAATTAGTATGTCCCATGTACTAATATTTTATTTTTTTAATGGAATCACCTTCATCCATCTCCACATCCATCAAATGGGAAATGAAACCACAATCCAAGTGTACGATGGACTGCCGCCTATTGAACCTATGTAATTTTTTTCCCATCACCGCCTCTCAGAGTTACTTATAATAATAGATTTAATGAACATATATGATATTAATAAAATAATTTAAATAATTTAAATATAATATATAATCCAGTTTCTTACCATTACATTCATTTAAGAGTTATATTTTTGTTTGTGAGAACGTGTGGATCACCACCTCCACGAAACGATGTGATTCATTTTTTTCACATCCTCACATAGAAGGTATATATATGTTTATTTAATTATATAATATGATATTTATGATATAATAATAATTATGTAAATATAAAATTATACTTATCATCTTTACCTCATGTTAATTGAAAAATGAAAATCTTACTCATGTGTACGTATGGACAACCGTCTCTGTGGTGCAACATAATTAATTTTCTATAAGAACCATAATTTTTTATAAAAGTATATTTATTATATTAAAATCATAGTAATTACATTATTATTATTATATATATGATGAATTAATTTCCACTTTGACCAAGGTCAAAGTACCAATGTCATTTGGTAATTATGAACCAAACATTCTCAAAACCCCCGATGTGGACATAACCAATTTAATAATTAAATATGTCATTGAAATAAATAGTTCAAATATAAGTAATTAAACTTGTAAAAGTTTATTAATAAATTATATAATTCATATAATTTTATTATATTTTAGTTAAGGAATGTATGTGATAATTCAGACTCCAGGAAATAGATTTTTAATTTAAAACATATTTTAAAAGTATTAATGTTTTTTCAATTTTACCTATAAATACATGTTCTTTAATAAGATTCATGTATGTTATTAATATAATAATATTTATCTTCAAATTCATTTTAAATCAAGTTTTATGTTGTTTATTAAAATTTTAAAATATGTATTTTTAACATTTTCTGAATAGGTAATTTTTTATATTTTTACAAAAGTGTGTAAGGATTTTTCTGTAAATATGCGAAATAAAAGAAATTTCAAACCATTTTGACCATAATTAATTAAGATGTTGTATCTAAAACAATTTCATGATTTTTAAAAATAATTTCATATTTCTAATTATTTTGGTAATTCTTTTTAAAGTGTTTTTAAAGAAAAAAATATTTTATCTTAATTTTTTCATAAAAGATGGAAATAGTTCTTCATATGTGTTAAAAATAATATTTTATGAGATTTTATGATATAAATATACTATTATATGTGTTTGTATATTTTATGTTCATTTTACATTGTTTATTATGATGTTTGATCCCGATATATCAGTCCAATGCATTGGGTTGTGATTATGTTCTCTAAAGAATTATGATGGAATTAATAAATTAAGGTATTCCATTTGTATGGGTTCTTGTAAGGGTTATTGTTTGGTTTCTATTAAGATGAGTTCCTAAGGAATCAAAATAAATTTTATAATGTTTTTAATTAGTTTTCATTGAAATATATTGATTTCTTATTTTATGCTTACAATCTTTTCATTTAAATAATGATTACTCACTTTAAGGATAAAAAGGTATGATCCTAAAAAATAATCTACATAGGTTCTCAAGTTTTCTAAGACATCATCATGATTATTGTTCGTCACTCAATTTTCTTATAAAGTGCTTTATGAATATATTTGGAAAATAAATTTAATTTAATGTATAATTTAATGATTATTTTAGATCAATGATTATTATGTTAAAGGAATTCTATCTTATTTGATCTCATCGTTTTATAAATTTATCGACAAGTTTCCTTATTCATATTTATTTGTACCTTATATATATTGTTATTCTCAATCAAATATATTAAAATGTTTTTTCATATGGATTAATCATTATTATTAAATTTAATAAATTCAAAATTCCAAAAATAGATGTTACCATGAATGAAGTAGGTGTGTCTTTATAAAGAAATTTTTTTCAGGAAAATAAATATTGTGTGGAAAGTTCCACGTTATTTTATATTGTTTTATTATGTAAGAGTTATGACCCAATTAAATAAAACTTTAAACATATATTTGGGAATGAGTGACAATTAATTCCAGTCTAAAATGATAACATGGGTTGAATACAGATTGGGTCCTTAAAATTGAAGACTATATGTAATGAGAGGTTATATGAAAAAATTACCAAGTGTGAATTTGGAGAAAAAAATATTTATTTTGTTTCATAAAATATCATTTGATAATATATTAGTGGATTTATTAATGATGGAAGTTATTAAAAAATGAACTTATTAGAACATTACGATTGTGATCAATAATATTCTTAAATTGGAAGGTTTTTATTATCTTCTTTTGAAGTATTTCCCATAGTTATTGTATCAACTAACCATGTTTATGTAGAAGGGGATGAGTTCCTTTGGATAGATTAATGTGAAAAAATGTTAACAAATTGAAGAGAATATTATTTAGGGAAGCTGAAATTACATTACACTATAGTGTATAAGTATTTATGATTTATAGTCATGCATCAATAAATGGGTTGGGATGTTTTCTTATGTGGAATGGAGTTGTTATAGATTATTCCACACATCAATTAATAGTTCATGTGAATAAATACCCAAACCAAGAACTATAGTTAGCAGTGATAATAATTACATTAAAAATATATAAAATTTATCTTTAAGGAGAAAATAATGACATATAAATTGATCATAAAATATTAAAGTATATATTCAACAAAAAGAGTTGAATATTCTATAGAGAAATGGTTGAATTTAATTAAATTTTATGATTTATCAATACAATACAAAGCTGGTCAAGTGAAAAATATTGTGTATGTTCTATGTTGAATGGATAATGATAAATTATCTATGATGGGGATAAAAAAATATCCAATATTTTTGGAATTTCAATGGATGAACCTAGAATTCTTGGTGGAAGAGGAGAAACCTTATATTGATCAAATGTTTGTTTAGCCATCTAGTCATGGTAAGATTGAAGAGGTTCATAAGGAAGATGTAGAGAAACAATATAATTTGTGAAATGTCCCTAAGTATGACCTTGATTATGATGGAATGATAAGGTTCAAGACCCAAGAGTGTGTCATGTGAGTACCGAATATGATGAATGAAATATTAGAAGAAGATCAAAGCACATCATTTTCTATTCAACCTGAAATTAAGAAGATTTATTATGGATATGAAACACTATTTATAGTGGAGAAACATGAAGAAAGATATTACAAAGTATATATATTAGTTCTTTTTAGAAAAAAGTTAATTATGATAGATATAATTCTAGATGGAAATTACCACCATTAAAAATACTTGAATCGAAATAGGAAATCATTATAATGGATTTCATTATCAGTGCCCCCAAAACATCTAAATGATTAAATATTTTTTGGGTTGCAACCAATCAGCTTACAAAACTAGTGAATTTTAATATTATTATATAATAATTATAACTTGATCATATTTTTGGGATATATATTAATAAATTGGTATGGTTTCATGGAGTATCACAATCTATTTAATCTGATTGAGATTTGAGGTTTACCTTAATTTTTTGGAGAGGTATTTAGTAAGCTCTAGTTACTGATTTTCATTTCAGTACTTCCCACCATCCTCATATACGTGTTTAGTATGAAATTACCATTAATGTCATAGAGGATAAATTGAGATATTTTTATTTGTATTGAAAATGTGTTTAGGATCCACACCTTCCTCTAGTTGAGTTTTCTTATAATAATTTATTACACTAAATCATTCAGATGGATGCTTATGAAGCTCACTACAGAAATAAATATATAAATACCACATGATAGTATTAAGATAGAGAAAAAATGTTATTGGAATATAATATATATTATTTATTTATAGATAATTTTATATCTATTTAGAATCACACAATGGTATCTTAGAGTGGGTAGAAGAGTTCTGCTGAAAATCATCTGTGAAATATGGAATTCAAAGTTAGTGAAAAGGTATTCCTATGAATATCTACAAGGAAAAATGTTATGTCATTTTGATAAAAAGGAATGATGAGCCATAGATATATTACAGCTTTTTATATTCATAATTTAATTAGTATGGTTTATTATTTCTTGGTAATCTCACTAATCCTCTCCCAAGTTCATGAAGTGTTCCATGTGGTTATCCTATGGAAGTACATAACTGATCCTTCACATGTAATAAAAATAGTGGTTTTTAAACTATATAATGATCTTTCACGTCAATAAAAACTAATATATATCGTGTATCATAGATTTAATTTTCTCCAGAACCAGACTACTCACTGGTTTATGGTTCTATGGAGGAACCATAGATTCATGGAAGGTATACTGGAACCTAAGGTTTTGATGAAGCAGAGACATCTTCATTTTTTTTATTAGAGTGGAATAATTTCAAGATTAAAATTTTTATAAGGGGTTCGTAATGAATAGACCTATGATTTTATGATATATTTTTTAAAAAATAAATTTAATTTCCCTCATAACTTTCTTTATACAGTATAACAAGTTTAAATGAACCATGATATATTAATGAATTATTATTACTTAAATGTCACCATATAACCTAGATTTTAAATTTTTTGTCACTAAAAATAATTCCATTATGAAAATATATATAAATCTTTTATATAATTAATATTTATTCATTTATTTATAATAAATATGTAATCACTTTTCAATAAAGTAATTTAATTCATCAAAAATATACTTTCTTTGAAAATGGGTGTTTTTTATTGTGTCAATGGAAATTATAATTAATTTATAAAAATTTAATAATTGTATTTAAAAAAATTAATGTCATTTTTTAAATCATCATTTCAATATTAACTTTGGGGTAGTATTTGGTATTTTTTTGACAGAATGATTATTTTTCAGAGAGGTGTAGAAAATACCAATTTGTGGTGAAAACTGTCTTTTCTTTTAATGTATTTAAAAATAAAAATATATACTGGATTGGTTTAAATATTTAATTAATTAATTTTAAATCAATATAATGTACTAAAATTCATTTTAATTATCATTAAACATTACAATCTTGTAAAAAACATTTATAATAAAAAATTAATGTTTCTAGAAAAACTTTTTTAATTACATTTTTTAGATTAAAATTTAAATAAATATAGTCCAATTAAATAAGAATATTTTTTAAAAAAGTTTAATAAATATTTTTAATAAACATTTTAAAGTTTTTTAATGATCCCACTTTAATTTTTTTATTATTAATAGTAACTTATTTAAAAACCCTATCGCCACGGGAATAGTTAAAGTTGGTTATGTTTATTTTAACTAAAACAATAAGGGATAAATTGACCTAAAAAATTATAAATATTATTCAATAGTCATATTTAGACACTAAAGAATATACTATTCTATTATGAGTCATTTGGGATCCATTTTCCTTGATTAATACCTTAATATATTTGAATATTTTGAAACATTCCAAGTATTCCATATCCCTCACTTATAAAAGGACACACCTCTCTTCTACATTACACACTACAAGATAAATATATGTCTCCCAATACCTTCACAAATACCTTAATAAAATCCCTACCCACATAATATATGATAATTTTTATCATAATACTATTCTATGAAGGATTTAGTTATAAACTTATGTTGGATTTCAGAAAAAGATATATAAATATTTACAACTCTTTCAATTTTATTTCTTCATCCACCTTATATAAAAATATTATATACATCGTGAAATTGTGTATTAGATATCATAAAAATACCTATATGTGATTATGATGAGGTAACAACCATTTTTTCACCTCCATTCTATCAAATGAGAAATGAAATTATCGATCATGCATAGGTGTGGACAACCTCCACCACTTAATTATATGATTCATTTTCCATAATTGCGTCATATTCTAGTAAATAAGGATATATTTGATAAATATATATGATATATATTTTATAATTAATTTTTTTATTTATAAAATATTACTTATCTTCTTTCTTTGTTTTTTTATAAAATAAAAACCACATTCATACGTGTGTACGTATTATCATCTCCATAATTGGTGTAATTTATTTTTCTATCTAAACCCTTTAGGAATGGTCTGAAATGTATATATAATATAATATATATGATATGTATATAATTATTAAGATTTATTAGGAGATTAAAAAATGACCAATGTACAAGGATATGGAATACCAAACTAATACTAACAGGAAAACTGAAACAGTTAACACCTAAAAAAGATGATTTCAATAAATAATTATTTAAAAAATGGTGCTAAATTGTTATAAGTGGATAATATTTTACATTAAAAGTATATATATATTATTTTTAATGATTTATAAAAAATTAAAACTTATTATATATAAGTTTAGATCACTGATAAATCAATTTGGACTTGAGGTTAGGGTCTTAGGTTAAAGTCTCATTTTTAACAACACTATTTATGCTTAAATTATCAATGATAAACTTATATGACCTATGCATCATAAATATCATTTATTTTAGTATAATATGGTTATTTTTATAATTTATTATACTTCATTTCATTTTCCCCTCTAAGAACTCAACAGTCTGAAAACAAAAATCATGAATATCGACATTGTTTTTATATTCGGTAGGGGATTTTTTCTTATATGTCCATGTTTTTCTAAAATGGTATAAATAATTTTTTTTAATATTATTAAATAATTGATTAAATTAATTTATAAATTCATTTATATTATCTGAAAGTTTTTTAAAAGGAACTTTTTTTCAAATAAGGTAATTTTTTCAAAATTTTTGAATAAAATATTTCTTTTAAAGTATACTACAAAAATTTATTACCCCACCATCGTAACTAATTTTTACTTTGAAGATTTCATTACAAGGTTTCATTTTATTTTCAACTAAAATTTTTTCCTTAATATTTTTTAAATCATTGTTTTTTAATAAGTGATTTCCAAATGATGTGATCATTTTCCTCCATAATCATTTCAATAATCATTTAAATGAATTTCCCTTATATTATCACATCCTTTGATTTTACTTATTATCCATTATAGATTTGATTCTATGATAATATCCTTATTCATACATTTCATGGTTTAATATTATCATGATGAAATATTTATAAAACCCCTTTACATTTCCATGAGTTTTTCTATGATTAAATGAAAACTCATTTCCTGGTCTTGTGCCATATATTAGAATGGATTATAATTATGTGATTAGTGGTCTAGTTATATAACTCCATTGAATATGGAAAATATTAATGTTTTCATAATCTCAAATGGAACATGGGAGGTTATATTAATCCCAAAATAGGGTACATGGGAGGTTATCATAATCTCAAATCAGGTGCCTGGTGGAAGAGACCGATCCTAAATTATGATGAATGTCTTGGTGTGAAGTCTTAACATAAACATTTTATGGTTATTATTATTCTCAAAATTTTGACACACTTTTAGGACATGATATGCTACCAATTTTATTCTATCATAAACCAGGTTCTTTTATTACTTTATGATTCATGTCTTATGAACTACCTTTCATTATTCCATGATGCATGATTATAGTCTATGAATTACTAGGTATAGTTTTAAAATGTTTAGTTAATGTCCTCAAAGGATTATGCTCATGTAATGCTTAAATTATCATAGATACCTCCCTTATTTACCATTACTATGTTTATATTCTCTATATTTATTCTGTTTCATGTCCCCATGGATATGATGAATGGTTTTTAGTATGATATGCAGTAAAAGGGTGTTGTTTGTCAAGAACTTTGTGGGAGATGATGTGTATCATTTATGGACCTGTTTTTTATGTGTCAACATTTTGAAAGACCTTAAAGTTTTATGGTTCAGGTGTGGATCATAATGATATTTAATTAATATTTATATAATAATATTTAATATTTATGTATGAAATTCTAGTCCCACCTTACCAGAATGTTACATGGCTGGGTCAACTAGTTAGACAGACTAGGCTCCAACCATGAAACAACCTCTAAAACATATCTTGATCCACATGGCTACGTTTTGCATAGTTTTTCAAGTAATTTAAGATAACCTTGCTCTACTAATTATCATTCTCTTATTTTTCCAATGCTTTTTGAAAACTAAATAAAAATAAAACAATGGTAATGAGTATCAAAAAAATTTCATTTCAAACTATAATCTAATAAGAATGATCAAAATATAAATAAAATCCCAAATACCAAAGATAAATCAAATTTCATCACAAAAGGTAGTGATTAAGAATATACTCAGGATAATCTCTCATGTTAAAAATAAAATCAGGATATCCACACTACTGAGACACAACCAAATTACAAGAGGGTGGTTTAATAACCTTGGACCATTTGAGAACCCTATCATTGATACCATTTTGTAATGAACTGACCAAGGCTACCACCAAACTGGTACCTGAACTGACCGTCCATATGGACTAAATTGTGTTTTTAATCACCATATACTATAAATAATAATAAATTATATAATCATGCACTTGTGGGAAATATTTCAACTGCTTAAAATCATATAAACAAAAGTTATAAACAATATTGAGAATCTAACATGAACTATCCAGACAGTAGACATCCATTCATTTCTAATTAGTAGATATAAAAAATAAACCAACTAGGATGGGTATAATAAAATACATATCCATAAAAATAGATAACTATATCATGAGATAAAATATAATGGATTTAGGTAAAATAGGAACAAGATTTAAAATACACCATATTGAATTAGCCCATACAAGATCCAAAAAATAAAATAGTAGTTATAAAGACCCAATAAAAAACTACAAAACCCACGATCACTCACTATATCACAATTCATTCACCTATATACTCAAATAATAATTAGTGAGAGGAATAAAATACTTGGAACTTGAGAGAAAAAAATTATATAGTAAATAATTTATGCATGGTGTAAGCCAAACATTCCAATTTAGATTACACCAAATAGTATGTTTAGTTAATATCATAATAAATAAATAAATTATATTTTGAACCCAATTTATGAAATAGGTTTTTATATTTTCATGAACAAGGAAAATAAGTATCACATTTCATCTATTTTCCTTCAAAACCAAGATAAATCATTTTCCAAGAAACAATTCATTTCCAACTAAAAACCAAGGTTTTAATCCAAATGATAAAAATCAAAGAAATGTTTTAGATTTCCTTTGAATTCAAAGAAGGGTGAATTTTAATTCAAAGAAATACTAATTAATTTTTCTCCCTACCTTTTGAAATAATTACACAAATTGAATTTAAAAAATTATTATCTCTTTTCCTTTAAAATCACTCAACCCAAAACTATTTACAAAAGAAATTTGAAAATAAACCAATACCATAACTGAATTATTTTGTGAATATAAACTATCACTAACACAAAAATTGCGAATTATATGAGTAATACATAGAAATATAAATGGTTCTATGTATCCATGGTAATATCTAGGGGATAATAACAAAACAATGAAAGTAATTCCCATAAAAAACCCCAAATAGGAACTAAGAATCATGGGTGACTTATTAAATTCTTACCTAAATATTATTGTAAAGGGATCGTTGGATTCTACATAACAACATGAACCTAATGATTTTTGTTGCTTTGATAATTTGACTGAGTCACAACCCGTCTAGCTAGATCACTTGGTCTAAACAAGCAACAATCCTTAGTTAGCATGCAATTAGTACTAGGGATGCACTCATATTGAAATTATACTTTCCTACCAAGGATTTAGATGATATCAAATAATAGAGGTTATAAAAGAAAATAATGATATAATAACATAAATATATCATATATCACTTGAAATAAACCTCATCTCACCACCAAAACCCTCTCAAAAATAGCCCCTTTCACATCCTTAAATACGAATCTATAATAAACATCCCCCACGGGTCAACAATCCATATCTAATGAAATATAAAAAATGGGTCTCAATACTAAGGATTGTAACAAAACTGAATAAATTCATCTATAAAGTTATAAATAATCATTCTAAAACAAGATGGAGAGCTTAATCCATTTTACATCATTTCAAATCATAATTTAAAATTTATTTAAAATCCTAACCATGAAAACATTCTTTGAAATATAGATATAAATAAATAACTATGATATAATAATATTGATTCCACCACAAGACAATCAAGTCCTAAAAATAATTTCATATTCCAAAGTAGAATTCATTTTAGACATTTACATTATAAAGTACTAAAACATTTTTGAACTTAAGATCTGACACCTAAAACCCTTTTAAATAAACTTATTTATATATTTTTTAACTATTTAATCATGTTATCAAACCCAAGGAATGAATAAAAAAATTATTCAAAATGAATATTAGAATTGTTCTTAAGAAATCACCCTTCTAAGGATTACAAATTATTAAGATCCATTTTCCAACCCATTTCTAGTAATATATATAGTTATTTTTTGGAATGAAATCCAATTTAAAATGTACAATCTTCTCATAGAAAATAATATAAATAAATAAAATAAAAAATCAACCTATATTCAAGGGGAAACACATCTTATTAGATGATTCATTACCAATTGAAAAAGGAAACATCCACTTCATGCCTTGGAAATCCAAAACAGAAAATAAAACCCTATCTAATCCTTAAATTCATACAACATAAGGATTAGGGATTGGGAGACGAAGTGATGTAGTGGGGTAGTAAGAAGGGAGGATAAAAGGATAAGAAAGAATCATAATACCTTTTAAATTCACTTCAAGAAAATGGATGAGGAAGCTAAAACTATGTAGGAAATTAAAGGAGGTACGGGAGCTATCAGATCCCCTTTGTCTTAACATAGGGAGGGAGATGGCAGTAAAGGGACAAAAATACCCTAAAACTTAATGAGGGGAAATAGTAAAATAAAAAATAAAATAAAAAATTCTGTAATCTGCTCTGAATATTGGTTCTGTTCACCATGTTTCAGCACTCCATTCTAGGGACCCATGATAATGCAACCAACCTAACATACAATATAGTTTTCCCCTATGATTGCCTGTTATAGTGTAATGTTAGGCCTACAACATAGAGAACCTCACAAAGGAAAGAACACAAACCTCAATCTGTGAGACACTATTGTGTGTCCCTCTTGGTCCATATTAAAAAAATATAACTCAACACCCTTGCCACATATTAACATCTTGGGTATGCATCATGGTGCTTCTCGCTTAACACCAATCACAGCACAACCTCTCAACTTTTATGTGATGCTTATAAAAATAGAATAGTCATGGGACCTGATCCTTGGGCCTCTATGAAAAACCCATCACTTCCATAACATAATTCACCCATCCAAATGAACGCCATGTCATGACCTATTCCACCATGGAACGGTCTCTTACCACTCAGGATAAAACCCTTCCCGAACTTCCAAAAGCTCCCAAACATAAATGAAGACACCAAGAAACATAGAAATAAGCCATAAATATATATTATTAAATACTAGTGGAAAGGGTGTATCGCACTAAGGGAATCTATATTGGAAATTTAGGAAGGTATATGAGTATACCTTTCCATTTAATGGTTGATAAGTATAGTTAAAGGACCCTAATTGTTTCTAAACTAAACCCTCTCAGTGTCACTAAAATTATCATTGTTAATATACATGAAACCTATACTATGATATGTTCCCATTTTTTTAGTAACACTATTAATGTATATACTGATATTGTAGGGCCTTTTCTATATTGAAATAATATTATATATTGAGGTTTTGAAAGTTTTATTAAGAGATAAATTATCTATTTTTTAACATTTATATGCCAAAAACTATGGTAAAGTTATTAATACCATTTCAGAAAATTTTAGTGGTGTTTTTATAATTTAATTATTATTTTTATTTCTTTTATGGTTTCGTGTCTTGAATATAATGGTGACTTTGGTAAGATCATGTTGATAACTTTATCTATCGTTTTTAATCAAAACAAATATTTAGGTCAATGGTGCATGTTTGGGAAACACAATTAGCTTTTTTAAAAAAATATTATACATGAATTTATCTTATGAGTACTATAACACCTTGAGATTTTGTGAATTTTTTTGTAATTAATTTAATCATTTTGACATTTTTCATTTCACACAATATGGAATATAACTTCAGTTATATGAAAAGAACTATGTTTTGATTACATTATACTCAAAACAAAGTTGATATTTCTCTTCACACAATTGCTAAATTAGCTTATGCTATACACAACACTATTCATGGATTATGTTACACAACTTCAAGTTCATTTGATATCTTGCATTACGTGCATTACAGAGTATTACCGAAAAATAGTACAAAATTAAAATATTATTATTTAATATAATACGACACAACATAGATGTTAAATAAGAATAGTTATGAATATTATTAATTAAATATAAGGTTTATAATATGAATTAATTGGTTACCAATTAATTAGAAATGAAAATATATACCAATTGATTATAAAAGAAATAGTTTCATTTTTATGATCCCAAAATCATTTTGTCTTAAAAAATAAAATTAATTAAAACTAGGGAATTATAATAAATAAATATATATATTATATAAAATCTTGTATTTTTTATATTTCTCAAATATATTTTGTATGCATAATTTAATAACAAACCTAATTTTTTGAAAAAACCCTATATTTTTTCAAAAGGGAAATTTCACCACCTTTTAATGGATAACCCATTTTGAATCCAATTTTTGACACTTTTATATATTATATTTGAAAAAATAAACATCTTTTTTCATATGGGAATATAAAAATTTACTTTGGATTAATTGTTGGTATTTTTTGGTTTGTTTGATATTTTTATAAATATTAAAAAAACTAAATTTCAATTGAAAACAAATTTTTTCATCAAAATAATTTTTGGTGTTAAATAATATTTTTTAATGATTTTAAAGTATAATTAGATCAAATTATTAATATTTAATATAAAATAGTTCATTTTTATTAATTTTTCATTGAATTTAGATATAAAAATGTTTTAGTCTACTGTATATTTTATCTTTAATAACTAGTTTTCTCACCCCGTCAACAAAATTAATTTTAAATTTATTACTAAAAATTATATATTTTTCTTTTAAAAATAATAAATATATTTAATCCTATTTTATAAATTATTTAAATAGGTTTATTTTATTTTTGGGCACCATGAATAATTACTTTAGTCCTTTTTTAATAACACGGTAAAAGGTAAATCGTGTAATTAACAATAAACAATTAATATTATAAATAGCATAAAAATACCATAAATTATGTCCTAATTTTAGTTTATGAGTGTATTTTGACAAAATTAATTCTTGGTCTAAACATATATCCCTTTTTAGACACATTTATGGAAGTAAAACATTTATTATATTTTATTTAAATTAAAGTTAAATATTTCATACTTATATTTATTAATACCTATATAATTTTAATTATTGGGTTATACAAGAAGATAAATTCAACCTTAAATATTAATTTGGAATAGAAAATGTTTTTATTCGTCATGGTAATATATTTTTAATTTTTGAGACATAAATAAATTCCTTATAGGATTCTACAATGATGATGCAATAATTGTTTAATTAATAGAAATACTGAATAAATGATATTCAAAATATTAAAATAAATATAATCTAAAATAATTAATGTAGTACACTAATTTTATGGATGAATTTGACATATTTGGTATTATTTAATAAAAAAATTCGAATATATCATATTGTAATGATATTTTTAAAAATACAAATAATAAATGGTGTCAAAATTGACACTAATGATATTGTATGAAATTCATATTTTATCAAATTATATAAAAATGATAAAAATATTAATAAAGGAAAGGGGGTGATATATGGTCCAGAATATCATAAATTGGCCATTTATGGTTCAATTTTCACTTTATATGTAATAATTACATTCACTTAGCATTAAAACCATCGTTAACATAGTTAATATTAAAATAAGGTAACTAGGGGATAATAAAATGGATATGGTTTAAAATCATATAAAAACCATTCTAAAAATTAATGATTGATTAGATAAAATTATTATTAAATATTATCATTGAATCCAATTCCTTTTGAAGGTATTTTTATTGATATTGAATTTATTATAAATTAATATTTTTTAATATTCCAAATTTTCCCCAACATCAATTATAAATGGGGACCTCATCCCTTAATTCTTCACATCACTTTCAGCTTTAAAACCTGACAAAAGTCTAAAACATTTTCTTCTATACTTACATATACATATTCTAGGGGTTCTTTTCTTACCAAAATACCAACTCTATATTCCTTTATATGTTATCTAAAAAAGTTGTTTCGAACAAGAGGTAATCTACCTAACTGATCACTCTCTTTTTTTACTCTTCTATACCTCATATAAATCTATGATATATATCATAAAGTAAAAAATTCATAAAAATAAATATTCTCAGATTTTATTTTGATTATGAACACAAAATTATTTAACATCTTTTCCATCAAACAAGAAGTTAAAGTATCACTCGTGTGTACATATAGGTTGTCGTCTCCACGTATTGATACAATTAATTATCCATTACCATATTTTATGAGCTCAAGATAGGATGGGTTTAATGTATATATTTTATATTTATGAAATTATTATACTTTTGTAATGTTAATATCATATCTACATTTTACCACCTTATCTTTGGGTAAATGATAACATCGTTTGTGTGTACGTATGACTTATTATCTCTCAATGCGATGTGATTCATTTTTCATATAAATTTCACATAGGTGGTAATAAGGATTAATTTTATGAATTCATATGATATATATAAAATAAAAATAATTATGAATTATAATATTTCATATTTTTTTTAATATGAAAATAAAATGAAAACAACGTTCATGCATACGTGCGGCCTACAATCACTATGAATGATGTATTTTATTTTATATCTATAACTTTTATGAATCACCATAAATACATATATATTGAATATATATGATATATATAACCTTTTACCCTTTTGGAGGTGGTTAAATTGTGTTTTATGTAATAGGAACATGGATAACAAGTCAAACCAAAACTGAAAAACAAAGCGGTTATTACCCAAAACATATTTTTAAAATGGAATTGTTTATAAGAGAATTATATAAAGTTATAATTATATAATATACAGTTTTATATATATGAATATTTTTATGTGGTAGATTTAGAATAAAATTATATTAATTATATAGGTTTTTTGAATGTATATGAACGAAGTCAATACTTATGGTAATGGAATTTCATTTCACTTTTTACTTCAATGAGATACATTTCCACATTCACTTCTCAATTCAATTGTGTGGTGTATATACATCCCCATGAAATTTTATGTCATTAATTTCCTCTATTTAATGATATAAAAAGATTTAATTTATGTTATTATTTCTTGGATATCATTATTCTAAAGTTACTCAAGTATTAGTAGGTTTTTGTCTCATTTTTATTTCAATGGGACACATGCCTTATACAATACTTTTTTATTCTACATTTTGTATATACTACCAATGAATGTATTTTATGAGGATTATACAAAATATTATGGGATTTCTCATATCAATATAATTTTATTTATTTCATTGGGTATACTATTATACTGATTTTAAGGTGATGAGTATTTCTTTCACAATCTCATCAATATTTGGGATTGTATTATTTCATGTCTCCAATGGGTAATATTAATCTTCCATGACCATGTTTTCTAAAAATGTTTTCAAAATTATTTTTAATATTATAATATGGATTTTTAAATTAATATTTACCCTTTTATACTTTTTACTACATGGTTTTAAAGGAATTGTTTTTTCTTTTTCCAAACAAAGTATTTATGTGACTTTTATAATTAAAGTATGAAAGTGATATTTTTTTTAACATATACGGAATGAATGTAAATTTATTCCCTCATTAGAGAATAATTAATTGATGTTTACTATAAAATATTCAAAGGCTATTTCCAAATAAATTATTTTATTTTAAAATTTATTGTCTCTCTAATAGAAGAAAATGTGTTCAAATAGGAAAGGTTGTTTTCCTCAATAATTGATTTAAAATGATCTCTCAAAATTGTTTTTCATCTAAGATAGAATTATTTGATATTACTTATGTTTTAATGAAGATATGATAAAATTATACCATTATTATTCTCTGTAAGATTGGTTTATCTTTATTAAGTAATTATATTTGTGAAACCCATTTATTTCCATGGGTTATGTTATGATTGAATTATATTTATGAAATCCATTTCATTCTATGGATTCTGATATGATAAATGATTTATGTTCTTGGGACACACATATGTATGGCTTCAATTCTGTGATGGGTGTGATTTAAATCTCCCCTCAATGAATTGTGTAATAATAAATGTTCTATGAGATCAAAAGGGTACATTAGAGGTCATTTTAAACCCAAAATAAAATGTTGCATAGGAGGTTATCCTAAGCCGCAACAAAAGGGTGCACTAGAGGTCATCCTAGTCCCGTAATAAGAGGGTATACAAGAAGAAATTTAAAACCCACAATGAGATCATAGATAGTAGGTCATGTTAATCCCAAAGTAGGTATGCAATTGATTATCTAAATACTGATATATTGTAAATGTATTAGTAGGTTTCATTCAGATAAGATATTCTAAGTTTATGTATATGCCACAAATTTTATGTATTATACTATTATGATATTCTCAATGACTATGTTCTTTGATTATATTTTTATTTATGTTTTATTAACTACCAATATTTATTCCATGACTCATGAATATTATCTTTGATATGTATGGTATGATCCTTAAATATTATTATCATGTCTTCATACCCTTATATTCCTATTTATCTTATGCATCTTACATGTTCACACTGATTGAGCATCTAAACTTACCCTTTATTATGTTTTCTTTCCTCAGTTTATAAATAATGGTTTTATGAAGGGTTACTATAGGGGAATATCTTCATGGGAAACATTAAATATATTTCTACAAACTAGAAATTTGTAATCTAATTTTCCAAAGGCACTATATAATATGGTCATGAGACTTTTTTTTGTGTAATGTATGAAATGTTATGAAAATTGATGTAATGTCAATTTTGGTTAATCCTGGGTCATTATAAGTAGCCTAGATTTTTATTAAAACTACAATGATACAAGGTGATCAATAAAATAGCATAATGAATTTTTTTTTGATGGTATTAAAAATGATGAAAAAGAAATTATTCATGTTATTTAGTTCTTGATATATTGAAATTATGTAATAACATGCATGTTAATCAAATTCATTTGTTATTTATATTTCCAATAGGAAAATTTTCATAATGTATCAGTTTTTATAGGTGTTATTTTCTAAGGATTCTCTATAAAACTATAGTACATTAATAAACAAGGGACCAAGATAAATATTGAAGTTTTCCAACTACAATAGTTGGTGTTATTAGTTAATGGTTGTAAGGACCCAAACTTTTTATTAATTGAATTTATCCTTTCCTATATATAAATCACATATAATAACTTATGGATCATAGAAAAAACTTTATAATTGAAAAATTAATAAAACAATAAGTATTTATAGAAGTTAAGGAACCAATACCGATTAAATAGTAACTTGACCTTAGGAATAGTAATATGACTTTATGAATAGAAAATCTACCAAATGAATAGTATCCTCACCCATGAAATTATAAATAAAATTTAGGAATCTTATAAGTTAAAAGATTATATAATTATATCATAGTATATATAAGTAATTATTTTACAAATTATTAATTTAGTGATAGCGTTTTTAAGTCATACATATTTAATTACAATATTATGATTAATTTAAAATTATAAAAGAATTTCTTTCATAAAATATTTTCAAATTTTAATATTTTTATAAATTATGATTTTAATATAATTTTTGTGACCTTGAGTAATTTTTTAATGTGTTATAATTCAGTTATAAATTTACAATCTGTATTTTCTATGTAAATGATAATTTTGATTAAAAAAATTTCCCATATTTAGAAAATAATTTTTATAAAATGGAGTTCATTTTTTAATTATTCACATAGAAAAAATAGTTATGGTGATTTTGTTGAATTTTTCTAAATTACATGAATTTTTAGTGAATATTAAAACATAATAATTTACGATAAAATCTAAATACATGAATTATGGAGTCATAAATGAAGTAAAGATATTGTAAGACCCAAATATTTAACTCTTATTAATTATTTTAATATATTTAGAGATAATGATCAAACTATTCACAGTCTAGAGATAAAATAATAAACAGATCAATATAATAATTAGAAAAACCCTCTCATCCACTATAAATATGACCTCTCACCCCCTCTTCTCCTCACAGCTCTCATGATTATTGTTTTAAAGACCCGAAAATTCCATATAATTTTTTTTTAAAATATTTTTCATTATTATGAGTCAGTGAAAATTGACGGCGCTTGATTCTGAGGACCGGTGTGCCCAGAACGGGATTTTGAACTTTTTTAAGGTACGTTAAGCAAACTTGCGAGTGGAAATATTTATCTTTTGAACTGATGCTTGGAATTAAAATCTGAGAGAATGATTGAACTAATAGCACCAGTGTTTTCTTAAGGAAAGCTTAACGTTGACTGTAGTAGTTAAGAAGAAAAAGATAGTTTTATAGACTTTTTGAAGAATAACAAAATAACATAAAAATGTTATCTTATTTTTCTACCACATCTTGGGAGATGGTGGTGGGGACCACGGATGTGGTCAGACATTTAATGGGGGATATTAAATACCATGTTATTCATATTTTGTGTAGCCACCCATTGTATAATTAATAATATTCATTAAATACATCAATTAGTGAACCATTATTTTAAAAGAAAGTTAAACTCTTAACTTCTCCTTTTAATTTTTCAAATGTTGGAAAAAAGTAGGATTGGTGGATCGTGGGATAATCCTTGATAGAGAAAAAAATTCACTCTAATGAAGAGCATAGGCTTGAACAATGTTGTTGGAGGAATTGATCCGGGATCGAAAAACGTCGGTGGTGTCAACGAACATAGATTCCCCTTCCACAACAGCAACTTATCCTCTAAATTCATGGTAGGGGTTGTTATTAAATTCAAGTAAATTCTCAATTCAATTTATTATTCATAAAAAGCATGATGAATTTGGATCATCCAAAATGAGTTGATCTGCGATTCGTATAAAATTGAAAATAGTTGTTGTGGGAATTTTGAATGGGTTTTAATTTATCTTTGATGATTTATTTACTACCGACTTGATATGTTGCTAACGTTGAGGACGCGGGCCAAATGAATAATTCCAGAACCATCCGTTGCATTAGTTTTTTCATATTCTTTGGGAGCATATTTTCAAATCAATAAAATCTTGAATCTAGGAGCAACGTAGTGACTACAGCATCCCAAGAGGCCCATTGGAGCAATCGGAAGCACAAACGGACCATCAAAGATCACCTGGTGGCTCGCAGAAGCCCCACCGGCGTGGCACCAATGCGACACTGGTGCAGTGGCACCAACGGGCGACAGTTGGGGCTGGTGGGTGCCATCCACAGAGAAAGACGACACCCGGAAGTGCCTCGGTGGACAGCAGGGGTGACCGGCGTTGAACAGCTATGTTGGCAGCCGGGCAGCGCGCCGTCGCGGACCACGGAAGGCGGTCACGACTTCATTCTACGGTGGAGACGGACTCGTGCACTGCATGTCCCACTGATAGGGGTAGCGCCACATGGCACCACCATTTCAAAACTGATTGTAATTTTGACCATTTGAGGGGGAAGAATACCCCAGCGCGGGCCGCACCAGCCATGGAGGTTCGGGTCGGTCTGCGGCCTAGCGGTCCAAGCCCATGGCCCAACCCACTTGAGCCAGCCCAACTAGTTGGGGCCAAGCTGGGTCGGACCCACGTCAGACCTAGAAAAGGTCTGGTTGACCTGAACTAGGTCGGGCAGTCTAGGTCCAGGCGGGTCGGGTCGGTCCGACCCGGTCGGACCAGACCCTGACCCTTTTGGAATCAGATATTTTTAAAAGGTTGTATCTCACAAACTAGACATATGTTTAATGAAGTGTTTATGGCACTGGCTTCCATGGAACAAGACGGTCCTTTTGAGATACTCCACCAAGGATTTAGAGAAAGATAGATTATGATCAGGTTGGATTGAACCTGAATCCAACTCTTTCCTCGGTACTAAAAGGATTATAAGTCAGAGACTGAGCACCTGATTGAAGCGTCGTATATCGCATTGGAACTCTTACAACCTGGTGCTCCATTGGGTTACTCATTTTTGGAAATTAGTGGCAATTGAGGCATGACTGATATCTTGAGAAGAAGATTATACGGAACTCAAGTGCACAGAGTGCGTGGAATCCTGTTATTGGATGTCTATTGAATAGCGACCCTATGTGGATATGTATTATAGCAACCCTATGTGGATGAGAATTATAGGGACTATGTGTGGATCAGCATTCATAGTGACCCTGTGTTGATCAGCATCATAGATACCATGTGTGGATCAGCATCTTAGCGACCCTGTGTCGATCATCATCATAGCGACCCTATGTGGATCAGCATCATAACGACCCTGAGTGGATCAACATCTTAGAGAACCTATGTGGATCAACAGTGTGTGACCTGACGAGGACCAGCCTTAGAGTGGCCCATTGTGGATCAACAAGATACGACCCTGGGTGGATCGAAAATGGAACAACTTCTTTGTGGTTCAGTTGTGGAACTTCCAAATGGAAAAAAATGATATAGATTAAGACTAATCATCTTTATTCCTACACTCAGAGTTATATACCTTGTGTGACTTGTCTCTACTTTATGCTTTGTGATTCATGTCATGCTATGTGGATTTTCTTTTTTGCAATTATGAAAGGTCGTCGGGGGTCTAAGGGTCCCTACTGGGTATTGTTATGCACGCCCAAACATGGACTTCACCCGTAACTTGTTGTGTCTTGTGCAGATGATGAAAAACATGGTTGACAGTTTAGGGAGCAAGGATCTAGAAGTAGACTGAGGTGACAGGTTGATGTGGAGAGCTAAGGAGACATGTTTTACATACCCTTCAGGTAGGAACCCTAGTGGACGATCTTAGGAACCATTTTCAGTTGTATTTGTATCTTTTCAATTGGGTTTCTATTTCATCCCCTTGACTTTCAGTACACACTTTTACTACTGTAGTTTTTCTAGGTGGTTTACATCTTGTCATGTTCTTGGTCTTTGTGTTTTTAGGTTTAAAGGTAAAGTCTTCCCACATTCAGGGATATGCTTTTCTAGTTCTAGTCACAAACCCCTAGCCTGTGGAAGGCAGGATTGGGGTAGTCACAGCACGGGCCCAGGGGGATGAGTAACAAAGTGTTATTAGAGGATTCAATTCTACCCGATAATTAGAATTCCAATCTTTCCAATGGAGTAATAGTATTAATTGTTTTATGTGTGGTTTTCATTTCATGGAGTTTAGTGTTGGTGAAGAGGCTGACGTATCTATACACCAGGACCATGAATTCTGATTTCCAACTCGGTGCACGAAAAAACTGATTGCGTGTGTTTTTTAAATTTTTTACTTTTGGTCTTTTTTGATTCATCTCACTAGGTATATCGTATTGAAAGTGTCGCACCTGTTTTTTTTTTTCAGGATACCTCCACATAGACATCCATCCAGGTTTCCAAAGAGATTTCATGATGACGGACCACCGAACGATGAGGCTTCAGTGTAGGGCCCTCTTACAGTGATAGCACCTTTGGGTGGCGCACCAGCAGCACCACTACCCATTGGAAGGAATTTTCTACTAGACCCACTAATAGACAGTGTATAGAGACTAAGAACATTTTATGAGTCCCAACAGCAAAGGCCCTTATGTTTTTTAGGCAAGATGGACCCCCCGGTAGCTGTGGACTGGCTAGAGGCTGTGGCTAGAGTTTTCCGCCTAGTTGGGACACCGGCAGAGCAATAGTGATCCTAGCTGTAAGACATTTCGAATGAACGATAGGGAGAAGGTGGATACTGATGCTCATATTACATGATGAGGATACCCTCACTTGTACAAACATCAAGAGCCTCTTCAGGGAAGAGTTTGTTCTAGCAACACTATTCTTTGTGCGCATTCAGGATATCCTACACTTACCGCAAGGTAGCCTGACAGCGGCCCAGTACTCGATGAGATCAACTGACCTCTCTTTAAACTTTTTCGACATAGTAAGGGTCCATTTATTTGGGTCCTAGAGTTTTGATTAAGGTCTTCGGTGGCAGATCAGAGCGTCGATGATATTGCTCAATATCCTGACATAGGTTGCAGTACTCGAGTGAGCATTATTCGTGAAGAGATTCTTAGCTGAGCAAGCACAGACAATGAGAGTCACCACTAGATCATAGGTACCTGAGTCATTTATAGTAGGCATTAGGAAGATGATGCAGATGTCCTAGAAGGCTAGACCTTCCATAAGACGACCCTAGGATGCAGGGTCGGAGGGGAGAAACTCAAAAGGTAGAGCATCTAGCATAAAAGAAACTATGATTTACATGCAGTAGGAAGGGCCGCATGGCTCGTGACTACTTGACCAATCATACTGATGATCAGATGACAGTCAAGGTATCGTCAAGGTAGAGGCATAGATTTGATCAAGGAGGTACACAAGGTGGCATACATGGAAGAAAAGCTGGTTGTGTAGTAGGTGGTGGGTAGTGTTTTGAGGTTCTACCACCACCACCCCCAGGTTGTCCACCCTGACCTTAGGGAATAGGTGTTGGAACCACTTTGTGTATAGGTTTGTATTTGTTTTCAATAGTTGTCAATGGAATATCAAAATGAAAGAGATCAAGAAGTACTCCAATAAAATAGAGGAATGGAAGCTCACAATGAAGGAGATCATGAAGTACTCCGATGAAGTAGAGGAGTAGTGATTCAGACGATTGTTGTACTGATCATAAGTTCAAAGAATATGTGTCAAAGGTGATACATTGTTTACAGCAATGAAGAATGTGAGGAGTAATCCATCCAAGGATGATTAAAGCAAGATGGTGTTTTTGGATGAAGACCATGCAATTCATCCTTATTGCATAAGAACTATGGGCTTTGATGAAGACCATGCAATTCCTCATTATTGCATGAGAACAATGGGTTTTGATAAAGACCATGCAATTACTCATGATTGCGTGAGAACCATGATTGAGACTTCTTGACGGATTGAATCACATGGTTTGCATGAAGTTGATCATGACAGTTGATGAAGGAGGCAATGTTCTAATGAGTTGACTTATGAAATGGCCATGCACATCACATTGTCATAGAAGATTATGGTTCTAAAGCTGTTCCTTCAAAGAATACATATCACAATAGTGGAGTTTGTGATAAAAGCAAAAGAGTTGATGAAGGATACAGATCACCAAGAAGAAGTGTTGTTGATGTGATCGTGGTTGTCGACAAAGCAAACAAACGACATACAAATTTGTTGACAAAGGAGATTCCATGGTGACATGTCGAGTTCAAGAGTTGTGGTCAACGATCTATGTTTGATTCAAGAACATTGACAGAGGAATGGATGATCCGGAGGCGGTACAAAAAAAGGTGCAGATACAAGGTGGCGCCGTTTTCAAGTGTTTTCCAAATTTCAGGGCCTCAAAATCAACAAATGAAGAAGAGTGATTTTGGAAAAGGGACTTGCGCGCCATACTCTTGGAAGATAGGAAACTTGTGCACCATATGTTTTTGAAGATCAGAGCATCAAAATATGGAAAAGGGATAAGGGTCGCGCATATTTTGGTGAGGTCGCGCAGGTGAATTATGTGTCGAGAAGAGACTTGCGCGCCGATGCCTTGAAAGCATTGTAACTTGCGCGCCTATGGTTTTTCGAGATCAGAAGATCCAAATTTGGCAAAGTCAAGATGATCGCACAAGTTTGGATGTTGATCGCGCAAGTGCCCAGCAGGGGCCGAGACTTGCACGCCGATGGATGACTTGCGCGCCTCCGCACAGGGGGTCCAGTTTGCCTATAAATACTGGACCACCCCTCCTCATTTCTCATAGAGCTCAAGACTTTGAGATTGTTCGAGCTCTCGCCGCGCAGGTGGTTGAACCGCATAAGTGGTAGTTGGGTCGCGCAAGTAGAGGTTGCGCGCCGACTGATGGTTGAGCGCCCCAGGTGAGTTGGGAAAGGAAGGAAGTGAGTCGCGCAGGTTTGAAGTTCGAGAAGGCAGAGTCACACAGGTGCTTTTGAGACACTTGCATGCCAGTTTATACTTGCGCGCCTAAGACTTGCACGCCAGATGGAGACTTGCATGCCGGGCTTGAAAACGAGAGCCAAATATTGTTGAAGCACGCCCGCCTTTCTGGAGCTGCACAAGAGCTAAATATTGCCTGATACTTTTAGTGCAAAGTGAGATTGAAGAAGAAATCTGAATGATACATGCATGATCTCATGCATACATGGTGAATTGATTCTGACGAATGTCGAGTAAGCTGAACATCATTTATTGAGCAATCACATAAGTGATTGTGATTCAGGCAAACGAAGACAAGGGGATCTAGTGCATTCAGTCATTGCACTAAAGAAGAAAGATTGAACTATAAAGAACATCAACTCTGAACCCTGATGCAAGAAAAGTCTCATGCTGAACAGGAGACAAAGAACATCAATGCACATTTATTGAAGAGAACTACACATCTATAAACTGAGTGGGACTTCACCAATGGCAGTGAGCCAGGGGGAGTCAACGGGAGTGACCCGAGGGACGTAGTGAGCTATCCATGAACAATTGTAAAGGCAGTGAGCCTGGGACAGAGTGACTGTACCCGAACCTTTGTAATCTACAGCTAGTGAAGCATAGTGGATTTAGGTATGACCGACAACCTGTCGGCGTATGCTCCTTGGACGTAGCCCTTAGTGGTGAACCAAGTAAAAATAGTTGTGTCATCTCTCTACATGTGAATGTTTAATTGCTGATCATATCCATCATACAGGTTTAAGTAGTTCCTACCAACGTGGGAACAAGATCCACAACTAAAAGAAGAAAAAGTTGCCACCCTGATTCACCCCTCCTCTCTCAGGGTGTCCCGGGGTCCTACAAGTGGTATCAGAGGGAGGTTAACATATGTTGGATATTCTCCAGTAATTCTATTGAGAAGAGGATTTGAGTTTCTTTCCTAAAGTCAACAATAAAGAGCAGTCTCGATGATGTTTCTGAGCAGACGTCTACATCTAGCAAGACCCTGAAAAATAGGAAAAAGAAAGAGAAGAAGATGATGAATAAGTCTCTCGCATCTAAAGAAGATGCAGTGTCTTGTTCTCCATTCCATTCCAAAAATGAAGAAATATCAGGCATGGAAAGTTTCGAGCAGGTGACTCAGAATTCTTCCATAGGAAAGGATGACACCCCCAATTCACGCTTTCAAGAAAAACTAAAAACATATCTGCATGATATTCCAGAAGAAAGGGCTGTTATTATCTGTAGACTAATTCAATCTATGCAGGTTGAGATCACTAGACTTGAAAGGGAAGCGGACAATATGGAAAAGGGGCTGGAAGGAAAAATTATGGAAAGTATGAAGCTCACCAAACGGGTGAAAGCCCTTGAAGAAAAAGGTTAAGTCAGCAATACTCTGGAAGAATGGATCCATGCACTTGAAGCTGAGCTGAAGAAGAACAATAAATTCAAGAATTTTTGTATGGAAGAAACTTCCATTAAATTCAGGGAACTTGACTCTTTGTTACAAAACAAAGTTAAGATGCATGAAGATGGGGTTGAAAGGTTGAAGAAGAATTTTGAACAGAAGATGATCACGATTGAAGATTAGAAGATCATCCTCAATATTGTGGGTCAAAAATTGGAAGCTCAATTGACCAAGATTGAGAACACACATATTAAGACTTCACAAAAGAATGAAATGAGTGATGCTTGCACTCAATGTTCGTTGGAGGAGTCTAAAGCTGAAATGACTCCAACATGTGACAAGAAGATTATGACAACTCTTGATTATCCACATCAAGAATCAGTTGCTGCCAGTACTCAATGCTCAATGGAGGATTCTATTGTCAAAAGACCTACAACATGTAATAAGAAGATCATGACTTCGCTCATTGATCTATCACAGGCAACTGAGAAAGTGAAGGTACCATCCAGACCATCTTGCACTCATGTTTCTAAATACACTCCGACAATCAGTGCAGGTGGGAATAAAATCTCTAAACAAGTATGGATGAGAATAGGTGAGAAGAAGAAACCTACCACCATGACTAGGGTGGATAGGAAGAAAAAGGAGGAAGCTTCTTCCTCAAATAGAGCACAAATGATTAAGCAGATGGCCCAACAACTTAATACTGAAGAAACAAAGAAGAAAAGATTTGTGGGACAATGTTGGTGCTGCAACAGATTTGGGCACTGTGCACTGGATTTTCTTTATAATCCCTTACATGGAAAAGCACAGAGACTGCCTATATCAAAGAGAAGGAAGCCAGAGAAAAAGAAGCAACATCGGTAGGTCCAGAAGCATCTGTTTACTGCAAACAGATTTGGAATTCTTGATAACATATGTGATGTACGCAATGGTTGCAGTCACAATGCAGGCACATGTCCACATCAACATGCTTTAACTATTGAAAAGAAAAGAAGACCTCTGATGCCGTCAAAGAATGAAGTAGCTATCTTGGGGAGAAATCAGACGAATGTTGTGAACACACATTTCCCCAAGAATATCTCATGTAGGGAAGCTGAGAAGACCCAGGATTTTAGATCCATGAAATTAAAGGGTCATTCATCGAAAAGACACACTAAGTGGGATGAATCTCTAATGAACCCATGTGGAAGACCTAAACCAGCTGCAAAAGTTCCAAATGACATATTGGTCATCTGGACAGAAGATTTGAAAATAATAAGGAAACATGAAGATGAGAAGGCCAAGGCTGGTGATAAAGGAAAAGGAAAACTTTCACATGATGAAGACATAGTGCATGAGAGATTGAAAATGAAGAGAAACACACTGTCAAAGAAGTTCTATGTGAGAGATGAAAGAAGTCTGGTCACATTGCAAAATGTTGTCTAACCTTAATACCAGAGCAAGAAGCATTCCTTAAGAGCAGTAAGAATGTATCATTCATGATGGCTGCTAAGCAGAACAATTCTTTACACAAAGCAGAAGAGAATGTGAACAGAGCCATTCCACACCGATAGATGTCAGAACATATGTTCAAATGTGCAGGCATGAAGACTGGAGTGAACAGAGGAACTTGGTTGAGAAAAGAACCTCAACCAAGCAAGTCTTCTTGATGAAGCAAGAAGGAACCACCTTATTCCCCTAATCATTTGTGTATTGTATTTGTGCTAATAATGCAGGGAATTGATGGTGAAGCATGCTCTCAGGGGGAGAACCTGAGAAGTAGTGAATGTTGTCAACTCTTGATAGCCAAGATGAAGAAGTTTCCATCCTTAGTAGATTCTTCAATTAATATTAAAAGATTATGATGATGAAGGATCACTCTTGATGAAGATGATGAGGATTGTTTCCCATGAGGGGGAGAAGAATGAAGAAGCATCCATAATCACTATTTCAATCAATATCAACTCTAGCTGGACTCAAAAGCAGTTACTCTGTGAATTTCTTGAAGAACACGCCAATGGAGAATGTATGTCATTTCTCAATCACTATCCCTTGGTTACTCAGATCAAAGATTATTTTACAAAGGGGGGGTAACTGAATTGATCAGTGACATAAAGAGAATGGAAGTGCCCCAAGGTCACTTGTCCTGCCGATTGCACTTGATTGTTTTTAATCTATTTGCTGATGTGAGTGCAGGAGTTTCAGGTTGATTATTCTCTATCATAGTTGATCTTATATTACCTAGAATTAAAGTGGTAAACCCTTGAAGACAATATACATGAGTTATCATCTCATGTTGGTATCATGATCTGTGGATAATGGACAGCCTTGTTGACTTAATCAAATCCTCTTGTTTTCTACATCGAGCATTGCTCAAGTAGACTTAGAGTGAAATGATTAATGAAACATTTCTTAAGTGTGGATTTATACCCTCCCTACCATGTGATTTGTATTTCTTGTTAATAAGGGGGAGAGAAAGTGAGAAAGTGAAATAAATGTTTGAAAAGAAAATTTGATTGAATAGAAGATTCTAATTTGACATTGACAAATTCATTTCAGAAGATATATAAGGTATTGACAACAAAATACAAAGGGGGAGATTGTTGGAACCACTTTTTGTATAGGTTTGTATTTGTTGTCAATAGTTGTCAATGGAATATCAAAATGAAATAGATCAAGAAGTACTCCAATAAAATGGAGGAATGGAAGCTCACAATGAAGGAGATCATGAAGTACTCCGATGAAGTAGAGGAGTAGTGATGCAGACGATTGTTGTTCTGATCATAACTTCAAAGAACATGTGTCAAAGGTGATACATTGTTTACAACAATGAAGAATGTGAGGAGTAATCCATCCAAGGATGATTAAAGCAGGATGGTGTTTTTGGATGAAGACCATGCAATTCCTCCTTATTGCATAAGAACTATGGGCTTGGATGAAGACCATGCAATTACTCATTATTTCATGAGAACAATGGGTTTTGATGAAGACCGTGCAATTACTCATGATTGCGTGAGAACCATGCTTGAGACTTCTTGACGGATTGAATCACATGGTTTGCATGAAGTTGATCATGACGGTTGATAAAGGAGGCAATGTGCCAATGAGTTGACTTATGAAATGTCCATGCACATCACATTGTCATAAAAGATTATGGTTCTAAAGCTGTTCCTTCAAAGAATACATATCACAATAGTGGAGTTTGTGATAAAATCAAAAGAGTTGCTGAAGGATACAGATCACCAAGAAGAAGTGTTGTTGAGGTGATCGTTCTTGTCGACAAAGAAAACAAACGACACAAAAATTTGTTGACAAAGGAGATTCCATGGTGACATGTCGAGTTCAAGAGTTGTGGTCAATGATCTATGTTTGATTCAAGAACATCGACAGAGGAATGGATGATCCGGAGGCGGTACAAAAAAAAGGTGCAGATACAAGGTGGCGCTGTTTTCCAGTGTTTGCCAAATTTCAGGGCCTCAAAATAAACAAATGAAGAAGAGTGATTTTGGCAAAGGGACTTAAGATCCATACTCATGGAGGATAGGAAACTTGCGCGCCATATGTTTTTGAAGATCAGAGCATCAAAATATGGCAAAGGGATAAGGGTCGCGCAAGTTTTGGTGAGGTCGCGCAGGTGAATTATGGGCTGAGAAGAGACTTGCGCGCCGACGCCTTGAAAGCATTATAACTTGCGCGCATATGGGTTTTCGAGATCAGAAGATCCAAATTTGGCAAAGGAAAGATGATCTCGCATGTTTGGATGTTGATCGCGCAAGTGCCCAGCAGGGGCCGAGACTTGCGCGTCGATGGATGACTTGCGCGCCGCCGCGCGGGGGGTCCAGTTTGCCTATAAATACTGGACCACCCCTCCTCATTTCTCATAGAGATAACGACATTGAGATTGTTCGAGCTCTCATCACGCAGGTGGTTGAACTGCGCAAGTGGTAGTTGGATCGCGCAAGTAGAGGTTGCGCGCCGAAAGATGGTTGAGCGCCCCAGGTGAGTTGGGCAAGGAAGGAAGTGAGTCACGCAGGTTTGAAGTTTGAGAAGGCAGAGTCACGCAGGTGCTTTGGAGACACATGTGCACCAGGTTATACTTGCGCGCCTAAGACTTGCGCGCCAGATGGAGACTTGCGCGCCGGGCTACAAAATGAGAGCCAAATATTGTTGAAGCACGCCCGCCTTTCTGGAGCTGCACAAGAGATAAAGATTGCCTGATACTTTTGGTGCAAAGTGAGATTGAAGAAGAAATCTAAATGATACATGCATGATCTCATGCATACATGGTGAATTGATTCTGACGAATGCCGAGTAAGCTGAACATCATTTATTGAGAAATCACATAAGTGATTGTGATTCAGGCAAACGATGACAAGGGGATCTAGTGCATTCAGTCATTGCACTAAAGAAGAAAGATTGAACTATAAAGAGCATCAACTCTGAACCCTGATGCAAGCAAAGTCTCATGCTGAACAGGAGACAAAGATCATCAATGCACATTTATTGAAGAGACCTTCACCTCTATAAACTAAGTGGGACTTTACCAACGGCAGTGAGCTAGGGGGAGTCAACGGGAGTGACCTGAGGGACGCAGTGAGCTATCCCTGAACAATTGTAAAGTCATTGAGCCTAGGACAGAGTGATTGTACCCGAACCTTTGTAATCTACAGCTAGTGAAGCATAGTGTATTTAGGTATGACCGACAACCTATCGGTGTATGCTCCTTGGACGTAGCCCTTAGTGGTGAACCAAGTAAAAATAGTTGTGTCATCTCTCTACGTGTGAATGTTTAATTTCTGATCATATCCATCATACAGGTTTAAGTAGTTCCTACCAACATGGGAACAAGATCCACAACTTAATGAAGAAAAATTTGCCACCCTGATTCACCCCTCCCCTCTCAGGGTGTCCCGGGGTCCTACAATAGGAAGATAGGGATGAGCACAACTTCAGGTAGTTGAGGCCTACGACCGTAGTGCTCCAGATATGATTTGAGGTATAATTTGTGTTTACTCCACCCAAGCTTTAGTACTTATAAAAGGAGGTACCAGTCACTCATTCATTGCCACGACTCTCGTTTGGAGCTTGGAGATTCCGATAGAGCCATTGGCTCGATCCTTATGATTAGAGACTCATATGAGAGAGGATTCAATGGTCACACACTAGTTTCGGGAGTGTGATCTTACTCTAGGAGGTGATAGCTTTGGATGGGATCTCTTAGCAGCAGCATCGAGGCCTTACAATGTCATCTTGGGTATGAACTGGTTATCCAAGGTCCATGCTCAGATTGACTATTTTAGGCGCAAATTGTGGCGTGTCTATGAGAATGGGACTAGGTTTTCCTTCACGGGTGAAAAGTTAACCTTTGTAACTCAGGGTGAACTTACTCGGAGTATGTAGCAGTCGATCACTCATTAGTTGCCTAGACTAACCCTCCGAAATAGATGACAAGAGGAGTCTGAGTTATCCTATAGGGGTGGACCAGTTTGCATATGTTTTCCCTAATGATGTTTTGGGACTACCTCCTCACAGAGAGGTATACTTCTACATTGACTTGTTCTCCGAGACATCACTGATATCTACTCCAGCATACCGGATGACTCCCTATGGCGCTTTGTGAGTAGAGGGAAAAACTGGAGGACTTACCGAGGATGGGGTTCATAAGGCCTAGTGTTTCTCCATGGGCATCCCCATTTTTTCAACAGGAAGGAAGATAGGAGTCTGAAAATTTGGATGGAATATTGGTTCTTGAACTATGTTACTGTGAAGAACAAGTATACACCCTCGAGGATTTATGATCTCTTCGACTAGATGAAGGGATTTCGATGGTTTTCAAAGATAAACCTCAGATCAAGCTATCATCAGCTCGGGGTACTAGATGAGGACATACCAAATAAGGCCTTCAGATGCAGGTATGGCCACTATGAGTTCTTAGTGATTCCTTTTGGGATGACCAAGGCCACATCAAGTTTCATGGGACTCATAAACCAGATCTACTCATCTTACCTCGATCTCTACATGATAGTCTTCATTTACGACATCTTGATATACTCGGCGTCAGAGTAGGATCATTCCACGCACCTATAGATAGTTCTGGATACACTCTGAGAGATCCATCTTTACGGAAACCGCTCAAAGTACCAGTTTTTGATATGGTAATTCCACTTCCTGAGGAATGTTATCATGGAGGCTAGAGTTGATGTAGATCCAACGATAATAGAGGTAGTGCTTTCTTGGGAGCCACCAAGGAGTGTGAATGAGGTGAGGAGTTTCCTGGGATTGGATGGGTACTACCAAAGATTTGTACCTGACTTTTCTAGAGTTGAAACACCCTTTTCATCTTTGAGGAAGAAGGGGGAGCCTTTCTTGTGGCCAGAGAAGTGCCGTCAGATTTTCTAGGAGCTAAGGCAGAGACTGACGAGTGCCCCCATCTTAAGGCTACCAGACGAGGGAGTTGGGTATGTAGTCTACTATGTTGAATCAGGGACCATAATAGGTTGTGTCCTGATGTAGGAGTTAGTGGTGATCGCTTATGGCTCACGTAAGCGAAGACAATATGAGAATAACCACACTTCCCATGACCTAGAGTTAGTAGTAGTGGTCTTTTTTTTGAAGATGTAGCGACATTTCATGATGGGCGAATGTTTTATAGTCTACTCTTAACACAAGATTCTCAATTACGTATTCTTGTAGAAGGACCTAAACCCGATATAACGACGATGGATAGAGTTCCTCTAGGACTATTAATTTCAGATAGTCAATACTCCTGGGAAGGGGAATGTGGTGGTAGATGCACTCAGCAAGAGGTATGGTCTACAGTTGCTGAGTGACGTGACAGAGTAGCTATCTGTGTTGTAGTTATCATTTGTGGATAGTGATGGATCATATTACCTCTATTCTAGGACAGTTACTCCATCACTCCATCAGCGAGTCAGGGAGGCACTATTTGGGAAAGTTGACTGTAAGGCCCGATGTACTTAGATATCCTCAAGACAGGCTCCTGATTGATTCTATAAAGGTGGGGAGAATATCATGCTCTTTATAGTATGAACCATGGAACTGGTGATGCTACCAGATGATTTGTTGAGGGAGTTCCACACATCCCCTTTGGCATTACATCCTAGAGTGGAAAAGATGTATCAGGACCTCCGGCGTCAGTACTGGTGGCCCAGAATGAATAAAGTGGTGGTGAAGTTCGTATCATGATGCCTCAATTGTTATTAAGTGAAGTCCAAGCATCAGGTACCAACAAGATTAGCTCAGCCACTTAAAGTGCCAAAATAGAAGTGGGTTGGTATATCGATGGACTTCATGAAAGGGCTAACACGTATGTCCATGGGCCACTATTCCATCTAGGTGATCATTTCCTAACTCACCAAGTTGGCCCACTTCCTACCCATTCAAGAATATGGATCATAAGAGAGGTTGGGACATCTCTATGTATAGGATATTGTATAGCTTCATGGGGTTCCATAAAAAATCATCTCAGATTTCAATGTTCGTTTTACATCCCACTTATGGAAGGTATTATAGAAGGAATTCGGGACTTAGCTAGGTTTCAGAACTTCCTTCCATCCTAAGATAGATGTTTATATGGAGTATACCATACAGACACTTGAGGACATGCTTCGTGCTTGTTTCCTTGATTTTGGTTGTAGTTGGAAGGACCACCTACCACTAGTGTAGCCTTCTTACAATAACAGTTATCACACCACCATCACCATGGATTAATTTAAGGCCTTGTATGGGTGACCATATAGATCACCTCTATGCTAGAAATACCCATGAGAGTTAGCACTTATCAGTCCAAAGTTGGTACAGGCTACCATGGAGAATGTGTAGATCATCCTGGAGAGGATGAAGACTGCACAGATCTGGAAAAAGTCTTATGTCGACAGGAGATCGAGAACCTTGGATTTTGAGGAGGGATACCATGTATTTCTACAGGTCTCACCCTGGTGAGGATTGTGGAGGTTTGGATGGGGCAGAAAGCTATCTATGAGGTTTATTAGAACTATACATATCCTCGTTAGAGAGGGCGAGGTGTCGTATCGTCTAGCACTTCCCCCACAAATGCACCGGGTGCATATTGTTTTCTATGTGTCATAGATGAGAATGTACATGCATCATTCATCGCACAATATCGATTGGGGAAAGATAGACATCGATGATGGGGTGACATTTTTGGAGTTCCCTATATAGATAGAGGATCTACAAGAGAGGGTCCTTCGTGGGTAGTCGATTCCTATGGTGTGAGTTTGTTAGCAGCACGGGAATCTCTAGGAGAAAACATGGGAGCGGGAGGCTCAGATGTGTGTTTAGTACCCCGATTTGTTCCTCTAGATTTGTTGTGGATTTTAGAGATGAAAAGACCTAAGGTTGGGAGAATGTAAAGATCCAAAAATTCCATAAAACTTTTAAATAATTTTAGATTATTATGAGACTGAAAAAATTTATGGCGCTTGATTCCGAGGCCTGGTGTGACCAGAATAGAATTTTGAACGTCTTTTAAGGTATGTCCAGTAAATGTGTGAGCGGGAATTTTTCTCTTTTTAACTGTTGCTCGGTATTGAAATCTAAGGACACCATTGAACTTGTAGAAATTGGATTCTCTTAAGGGAATCTTAACTTCAACTTCAAATAGGTCATGAGAAAAATGATAGTTTTAAAGAATTTTTGAAGAATAATAAAATAACATAATAATGTTATTTTATTTTTCATCCACCTCTTCAGTGACAATGATGGGGCCCACAGATGTGGTCAGGAATTTAATGAGGGATATTAAATTCCTAGCTACACATAGGTTTAGTAACCACCCTTCGTATAGTTAATAAGATTCATTAAATACATCAATTAATGAACCATTAATTTAATTTAATGTAAAACACTTAACTTCTCCTTTTAATTATTCAAACACTGGAAAAAAGTTGGATTGGTGTATCATGGGAGAATCCATGAGGAAGACCCAAAGAACGAACTTCCCTCAAATGAAGAATGTAGGCATGAACGACGTCGTTGGAGGAATCGTTTTGGGATCGATGAACACTGGTAGCTTCAACAAACATAGATTCTCCTTCCATAATAGCAACAAATTCTTCGAATCCAAGGTAGGTGTTGTTATTAAATTTAAGTAAATTCTTGATTCAATTTATCATTTTTGAAAATCATGATGAACACGGATCAACCAAAAGGTGTTGATCCACGATTCGTATTAAATTTTGGATGGTTTTTACCGGAGTTTTGAATGGTTTTTAATTTATATTTGATGATTTATTTACTAACCACTTTATATGATGCTAAGGTGGAGGGTGTGGGCCAAACAAAAAATGCCAGGACCCTCCAACGCTTTAGTTTTTTCGCGTTCTATGGGGAAGTATTTTCAACATGGTTGAATCATGAATCCGGGAGCAACGTAGTGAAGGGAACATCCTGGGAGGCCATTAGGTGCAATTGGAAAGGAAATCGGACCACCGAAGCTCACCTAGTGGCCTGCGGAATCCCTATAGACATTGCACCAGCATGGCAGTGCTGGAGATCGGTGTCGGCAGGTGATAGAAGTGGAGAAAGGTGGCAACCGGAGGCATCGTGGTGGACCATGGGGGTGGTTAGGGTCTTTCGTCCCCGTTGGCAGTAGGGCAGTGTGTTGTCGCGCGCCATTGAAGGAGGTCACAGTTTCATGTTGTGACGGAGGGGGAACAATTCCTTGTGGTTCCTGCATACAGTGGGCGGCACCATGTGGTGTCACCATTGAAAAACTGAAGATACTTTTATCCATTCATGAAGGGGAAAGACCCCTGCATGGTCTACCCGACAAGCGGGCGTCGTCGGCCAGCGGGTCGGGCCGCGCCCAGCTATGGTGGGCTGGTACATGGCTTAGCAATACATGTCCACCATGGTTCAGCCCACTCAGGCTGAGGCAGTTTACAGCCTAGTCGAACCCGGTCCGGGTCGGGTAGGGCTAGGTTATTCGGGCTAGACCCGAATCCTTTTTAGCTTAGATATGTTTAAAAGGCCATATCTCACAAACCATAAGTCCATTTGAATAACCTTATATGGTTCTATAATCCTTGGAAAAATATAGTTCTTTTGAAATACTTAACCTGGGTTTTGGAGAAAGTTGGAGTACAACCAGTTTGGATCGAACCTGAATCTAACTGGGACGCCGATATTAAAACACTTATAACTCAAAGACCGAGCATCTGATTGACATGTCATCTGTCACATTGGAACTCTTAAGACATGGAGATCCTTTTTGGAACTTCTTGGAAGTTGAGGCATGAATGATATCTTGAGTAGAAGATTCTACATAACTCATATGCACTGAGTGCATGGAATCCTATAGCTGGCTATCAATTGAATAGCGACCCTATGTGGATCAGCATTATAGAAACCCAGTGTGAATCAGCATTATAGAAACCCTGTGTAGATTAACATTATAGAAACCCTATGTTGATCATAATCATAGCCACCCTGTGTGGATCATCATCTTAGTCACCCTGTGTGGATCAGCATCACAACGACCCTGTGTGGATTAGCATCATAGAGACCCTGTGTGGATCAGCAACCTAGTGACCCTCTATGGATCAGCAATGCATGACCAGTTGACAACCATCCATAGAGCAGACTTTCATCGATCAATGACATATGACCTTGTGTGGATCGAAAATGGAATAACTTTTTCGTGGTTTGGTTGTGGAACTTCCTAATGGAATAATATGATATAGCTTAAGACTAATCATCTTTAATCATGAACTCTGAGTTATATACCTGGGGTGAGTTGTCTCTACTTTTTCTTTGTGATTGATCTCATTCTTTGTAACTTTTCCTTTGTGGAATTCTGGGAGTACTATGAGGGTTTCGGGGTCCCTACTGGGTATTGTTATACTCACCCATTCACGGGCTTCCCCTGCACCTTATTTTCTCTTATGCAGATGACGAGTAGCTTGGATGCGAGTTTAGGGAGCTAGGACCAGGAAGTACACAGAGGGGACTGGTAGACATGGAGAGCTGCGGATATGAGTTGCACCTACCCTTCAGGTTTGATACCTGGTAGATGATCTCAGGAGTTTTTTTCTATTATAGTTTCATCTTCTCAGTTGGGCTTGTATTCTGGGCCCTTTACTTTCCGTGCACACTTTTACTAGTACAGTTTTACTATGTGGTTTTAATCTTGTCATGTTCTTGGTCTATTTTTTCAGATTTAAATGGAAACGCCTTCCCACATTAAGGGATATTCCTCTTTTGTGCTAGTCGCCAACCCTTGGCCAATGTAAGGCGGTCATTAGGTAATCACGGCACGGGACCTAGGGGATGGTTCATGACATTAGCCTTTCCGAAATTCTTCCCAATACTCTTCTCTATCCCCTTCCCCCAATCCAAGTACTCTTGGTCTCATAAAAATACCAAAAAAATCATAAGGATCTTATCAAGGAGGATAAATCAAAGAGGACATTAAAGTGAAGAAATCATTCAGATAGAAGGTAAGTGCAATTCTCAACCCCAACTCACTTTCTCTGGGTTTTCCCTATTTCACTCTATTTTTATTATGGTTGTTCCTTAAAAATAATTTCTGCATCATTATCTTAATTTTTATGGGATATACATGTTTTTTACTTGAGTTTATGACAAAAGAAATGTATCCCAAAAGAACACTTCTATCAAAAAACACGTTTTACTTCTCGAGATTGCTTCTTCTTCATGCAATTTTGACAAATTTTATACCATGTATTTTATTCTCTATCTCATTTTGGAACCCAATGTTTTTGAATGTATTCTTATGAGATTAAACCCATTTCATTCCATGGGAGGTTTTATGTTTAAGATTGATTTATATTCTACGTGGCTTGCATGATAATGTAAATGTTGTAATGTGATGGGTGTGCCCAATATTATATTGTAAATGTAAATGTTATGATGTGATGGGTGAACCCAAAATTATATAGTTCACCAATGCATTAGGTATTGTGAAGTATCTCATTAGAAAAGTGTAACATGAACATGATGCTAGCATAGTTCACAACTATGTGTGGTAGTTGACCACTAAGACATGATGTTTCATTTTTATGTATTTCCACATTCTGTACATTTTATTAATTATTCCTATCATGATTATAATCTTTTTTATATGTTATTATTATGCTCAACCATGCTATATTGTTTCATTTTCTTATATATCCTATTATTTGGTTTTTTTTTCTCACCCCATTTTGTCGTATATCCTTAGGTGCACTAAGGAGAATTCTAAGGTAAAATAAGAAGCTGGTAAAGAATAAATTAAATAAATGTTTATGTTTTGTTTTGTGAAAGTTATGTATGGTTCTAGTTTTCCCACTATACAATCCTTTGGATCCAATTCATGTAATTATTATATGTTTTTTCTCATTAAAATAATGTAATATACATATAAGAAAAATGAGGGTCTATGTTGTTGGTATAAAAGCATAATTTAGTTAATTTGGGGATGAAGATTAGAGAATATTAGTGAAAACCCTTAGTATGATACTAAGTATAAGTAATCACTAAATAAGCTATGTTTTATAAAATTCTAAACATAGGTATCCCAAAAGATATTTGTTTAGACTTAATTTAAAAAATACATAAATTATTTATTAATGAATTGTTGGCTTATGTTTTTTTCTAACATTTTCTATTTTAGAAAATAGTGGGATCTAAGAGAGACCAAGCAAACAACCCATGCAAGGGGCAATCCAGTGATTACCTGAATGACATCCCCAATGCTTTATGAGGTAGAGTTCCAAATTTTGGGGTGATTCTTGCACAAAGGTCTCAGGTTATGATCAATAACCTGAATAATGTGGAATTTCCACCTTCACGTAAGATGGAGCGATTGGTTATCCAGGGTTTTATGTAAAAATAATCGTCTAGATTTAGTTGATATTTTAATTCACTAGTTGTACAAAATTGGGATAACTTAATGGAGAATATCTTTTCTATTCTTCACTATTCTAATATGGAGAAGGTGAATCTATTTTTTTATAGTCTGTATGGAGAGGTTAATCAATGGTGGGATTTGATTTAGAACACCAAGCTGAGGGATGAAATTGAATAGATAGAGTGGGAAGACTTAGAGTAAATGTTTCTTAAAAATTAATTCACTAAAACTCTTCGAACAAATATGGACAGATAATTCATAGTACGGAAGAAAAAGGAAGAAAAAAATTTCACAGCTAACAAAGAAAAATTTATAAGGCTTTCCTGATACGGTTCAGGTTTTGTAATCAACAATGATAGAAAAATTGATATATTCTTTAGTGTTTTAAAACCACAACTTTTATAGGTTATAGAAGTTTGAGACTTTTAGAGTTATGAAGAAGTTGTTCAATATGCTCTCAATGGGTATATAGAGTATGGAAAATGGTCCCATGGTCTTGGTGATAAGAAACGAAAGATGGTTTTTTATGCTGGTGGATCTCATGACAAAGGAGGAAAGAAAACTCAACCACCCACATGTCAAAATATGGGAATAAGAATCATGGTAATTGCCTTAAATTGATAGTTAAATGATTTAAGTGTTGTATATAAGGCCACCAAGAACATGAATGGAAAAAATACATGATGAATCAAGATAATGGGGTGGAGGAAAGGATAGAACCAACCATGATCTTGTTCTATAACTGTAGGGAGAAAGGTCACTTTGAAAGCCCGTGCACTAAACCTTGAGTCCTCAAGGAGAATCAACATTAGAAGCAACCAAAGTCAAAGGAGAAAGGAAAGGCTTGTTCTATCACTACTAATAATGTGGAATAAAAATTAGAAGTCATACAAGGTATACTTACTATTCACTCAATAATGGAAAAAGTACTATTCAATTCTATTTCTAGGCATTCCTTTATATCATACAAGTTTTCTAGAACTATTGAATCCAATTTTAGAATCCTTGATTTATAGATATCTGTAAAAACACCTATTGGTTCAATCATTGAAACTGAAGTGTTGGACTCCTCTCCTATTGGCGTAAGTGGGAAGATTCTTCTAGAAAATATTGTAATACTTCCCCTGGTGGAATTCGACTCTATGTTGGGGATGGATTGGATCTCGTTATATAGAGAACATATCAAATGTTGGTAATAGGAAATATCTTTTCCTATTCCAAACCATCTCATGCTCCTCTACAAATTCAAGGAAGATCATGAATCTCCATTGTAAAATCCTTCAATTTTGTGGGTGTTAATTCAACATGAAGATGCATACCTCGCACAAATGGTTTAGTCAAAAGCATTTATCAAGCTAAGGTAAATTCCCATCATGAGGGAATACAGTGACGTGTTTTTTGAAAAATTACACAGAATCCACCAGGACATTAAGGTAGAGTTCTCAATAGAACTCATACCTAGAGTTATTTATATCTCAAGGTGTCCAAATAAGATGGACCCTATACAACATGAAGAGTTAAATAAGAAGCTACAAGAAAATCTTCACAAAATGTTCATAATCCCTAGTGAATCACTTTAGGGTTCACCGGTTCCCTTTGTAAAGAAAAATGATGGATCAATGCAGCTATGTATCGATTATCGGGAATGCAACAAGATCACCATAAATAAAAAGTATCCTCTTCCAAGGATTGACAAATTGATCAATCAGCTTTGAGGACCTCAGTACTTCTCAAGTGTGGATATTCAATATGGATATCATCACCTGAAGGTGAAAAGATATATATTCAAAAGAGAGAATTCCATGAAAGGTATTGGAACTATGAGTCTCTGGTGATGCCATTAGGACTTATTAATTCCCCCAAAATATTCATGGATTTAATGAATATAGCCTTTAGACTTTACCCAGAAAAATGTGTGGTAGTTTTTATCGATGACATTCTCATCTACTCAAAGGGAAAATAGGAACATGAATAATATATAAGGATTATGTTGATGATTTTGAGGAATGATAAATTGTATTCCAAGTTCAGAAAGTGTGAATTTTGGATGAGACAAGTCACATTCATGGGACATGTGATCACAATTGAGGGAATTTTTGTGGACGATTCAAAAACAGAGGTGATTAATGAATTGCTCAGACCCTCTAGTGTCAAAGAAATATATATATTTATTGTCTTAGTAGGATACTATCGACATTCTATGAGAAATTTATCACAATTTTCAATCTTGTAACTTAGTTAACAAGGAAATGGGTAAATAATTAATTGATGAAAAAATGTGAGGAAATCATCAATGAGATAAATAAAAGACTTATCAATACCCCTTTACTCACATTACAAAGAACTAGAGAATGTTTTGTGATATATAGTGATGTTTCAAATAAAGGATTTGGTTATGTACTCATGAAAAATTATATTGTGATAGCATCTACCTCATTATAGTTGAAGATCCATGAGAATAACTACCCAACACATGACCTGGATCTAGAAGCTATGATTTTTCATTGAAAATATAGAGGCACAAGTTATATGGTGATAAATGTGACATATATACTAATCACATGATCCTAAAGTATGTATTCACACAATAGGATATCAACATGTGATAAATGATATGGATAGAGCTAATCAAAGACTATGATTTCTCTATTCACTATCATTATGTCATGGAGAACAAGGTAGTTGTTGCTCATAGTTTAAGATAACTTGTTACTCTATCTATGTTGCGGATAGAGAAAGACCCAATATTGTTGGATAAGAAAAGGATGGATTTAGAAATCATAACAGTAGGGAATACATCCCACCTTTCCAAAATTATTTCCCATCCATCTTTCCAAGATAATATTAAGGAGGCATAAAGGGGTAATCCATAGTTAAAAAATAAGGTGAATATAGTAATTAATGGGAAGATTCAAGATTTACACATCAATTATGATGGTTTGATTTAGTTTGGAATGAGGTTCTATGTGCCTTAATCGCTAGGGATAAAGAATGATATATTGGAAAATTAACATAGCTCAACATTCTCTATCCATATTGGTGGCACCAAGATGTACTACGATCTCTGATAAATCTTTTAGTGGGATAACATGAAGAAGGAGATTGCAGAATATATATAAATGTTTTTAACATGTTAGTATGTTAAATTACATGGACAAAAGTTCAAACGGATTATTCAACAATTTCCTAAACCCATGTGAAAATGGGATAATGTCACTATAGACTTTTTCATGGGTCTCCCCAAGATATCCAAATGAAATAATGTAATATGGGTTGCAGTGGACTGACTCACCAATACATCCCACTTTGTTGTTATTTTGAAAGATCCCTCACTTGTACAACTTTCATAGTTTTCATTGAAGGAAGTGGTGAGAATGCATGGAGTTTCACTCTCAATTGTCTTTGATTGTGATCCCATGTTCACATCTAAAATTTGGAGGATCCTTTAACATTCCTTTAGTACCGAATTGAATTTCATCATGTCCTATCACCCCCAAACTGATGGCCAATCTGAAAGGACTATTTAGATGCTCAATGATTTTCGAAGATCCTACTATTTCGAATTCAAAGGTCAATGGGATAAACATCTCCTATTGGTTGAGTTCAGATACAACAACATCTTCTACTCGAGTATCCAAATGGATTGATATAAATATCTATATGGTAATTGATTTAGAACTCTAGTCTCCTGGGATGATGTTAGTGAAATAAAGCTACTTGAACCTCATTTTATGAAAAATATGACAGAGAATTCCCAAGACATCCAAGAACATATCAAATTTACTCCGAGTTATCAAAAGAGTTATGATGACAACCATCGAAGGGACTTGTATTTTGACATTGGAGATAAATCCTTCCTTTGAATGTCAACAAGGAATATATTCATGAGGTTTGGAAATTTATGGAAGCTAAGCCCAAGGTAAATTTTCCGCTTTGAAATCCTTGATCTTGTAGGAGTTGTAGCTTATTAGCTTGTAGTTCAACCAAATATGGATCAAGTTCATGATGTGTTTCATGTATCACTTTGGGAGAAGTGCATACCAAATCCCTCACATATACTAAAATCAATGGTGGTATAGTTGGAATATTATCTCCCTTATGAACAGCATTCGGTAAAGATTCGGGATAGGAGATATAAGGTTCTACGCAGCAAGACAACCCTCAATTTTAAAGTGTTGTGGAGGAATCACGAGTTTGAACAAGCTATAAGGGGACCATAGGAGGTGATGAAGGATAAGTACACTCGCCTATTTATATAAAATTAATTTTCAAGGTTGAAATTTCAAAACGGGGGAAGAATGTAATGACCAAAACATTTATCAATATATTTCTCTATTATTGTAATAATTTAATATAGTATAGATAACATATAATCACTAATAGACTATAATAAAAACTTTATAAATGAATAATTAATGAAATAATAAGTATTTCTATAATTTAAGGAAATGGTATCGATGAAATAGTAATTTGACCATAGGAATAGTTAAATGGACCTTATGGATAGTAAACTGGACAAATGAATAGTATCGTCACCCATGAAATTATAAATAAAATTTAGGCATATTATTAGTGAAAACAATATATAATTATATCAAAATATAAGTAAGAAAATATTTTAAAAATTATTAATTAAGTATTGGCATTTTTGTGATTCATAAATATTTAATAACAATTTTATGATTAATTTAATAATTTAAAAGAATTTTTTTCATAACATGTATTCATAAATTAATATTTTTATGCCTTACAATTTTAATATAATTTTATAAGACCTTAAGTAAATTTTATAAGTGTTATAAAATTAGTTACAAATTTAAAATCTTTATTTTCCATATAAATGATGATTTTAGTTAAAAATTAAATTACTCATATTTAGAAAATTACTTTCATAAAATTGAGTTCATTTTTTGAATTTAAATGTTGAAAATGGTTAGGGTGATTTTTTTGGATTTTACAAAATTACATGAAATTTTTGTTAATAGTAAAATACAATAACTTTCGATAAAAGTAAAATACATGAATTATGGAGTCATAAATGACGTATGGAAAATGTAATCCCAAAATATCAAACACTTCCAAATTATTTTATTATATTTAAAGATAATTTTAAAACTATTCATTGAATTGAGTCAAAATAATCAACTGATAAATATAATAATGAGAAAACACCCCTCACGTCCACTATAAATACCACCCATCACCTCCTCTTATCCTCACACCTATCAAGATTTGATCCTTACCCAAATATTTCCCAATACTCTTCCTTATGCCCTTTCTCACATTCAAGATATCTTTGTCTCATAAAAATACCAAAACCTCTAACATAAGGAGGTTCTCAAGGAGAATAAATCCAAGAGGACATTAAAGTGAAGAAATCATTCAGACCAAAGGTAGGCAAATTTTCAAACCCAACTCTATTTCTTAGGGTTTTCCCTCTTTAACCCCATTTTTACTATTTTTATTCCTTAAAAATCATTTCTTAATAATTATCTTTCCCTTTTAAGGATATACATTTTTTCTAATTGGGTTTATTAAAAACTAAATGTTTTCCCATAGAATTATTCTTTCAAAAAAGAACACATTTTACTTATTGAGATTGTTTCTTCTTTACGCAAGGTTGATGATTCTTATAGTAAGTATGTTATTGCATATTTAATTTTGGAACCAAAATTTTATGAATTTATGCTTATGAGATGAAGCCCATTCCATTACATGGGTTATTTTATTGTCCATATTGATACATGTTCTATGTGGCTTGCATGATAATGTAAGTTTTTTGATGTGATGGGTGTGCCCGAAAATATATAGCATTATATAAATGTTATGATGTGACAAGTGCGCCTGGATTATATAGTGCTCCAATTCATTGGGTAATGTGATGTATATCATGAGAAAATTGAAATATTTGTAAACATGATTCTATCTTTGTTCACAACTATGTGTGTTAGTTGACCACTAAGATATGATGTTTCATTTTTTTGCATTTCCACATTCTATGCCTTTTCATAATGATTCATCTCATGATTAGGATCTTATGTCTATGCTATGATTATTCACACCCTATGTTATTTTGTTTCATGTTCTTATTTATCCTCTTACTGGGCTTTTAGCTCACCCCATTTTGATGTATATCATCAGCTGATTACATGTACTAAGGAGAATTATAGGGATAGTAAGAAGATAGAGATGAAGGAATTAAATAAATGATTATTTTTTGTTTTGTAAAATTTATGAATGGTCAATGATTTCCCAATATACTAAAACTTTATTTCCTCATCTTGTAATTATTTTAAGTTTGTTATCATTAAAATCATTTAATAGTAATGTAATAAAATTAGGGTCACTATAATGATGAAACTATAGATCATTCTCAAGGAAGAAATAGTTTTAATGGATTAACATGTGTTTCCAAATAATTGTTTTTATAATTTAAAAAATAGTACAATAGTAAACCATCTCAAGTATATCTTTCTTAGTGTTACACTAACACTAGAATGGGATCTCAGTGTCTATGTGCGAGTACATAGGTAGATATATGGGGCCATGTACTCCCATGAAAGGTCTCTTTAATAACATGGTAGTGTTCACTGTATTTGTCAAGGAGTTAGGTAATAATTTGATTGAAATTACTATCAATACGGTATAGGTTACTTATATGATATATAAGGTCAAATACACACTTAATTTATGGTATTTGGATTCCTTTTTAACTATTTTGGATACTCCCTAGGATGATACAATTTTCCATATGGGTCATGGGTCTTCTACCATGGATCAGTAATCAAAGTGTGGTATTTTTATATATATAATTATTAAAGAATCCATATATATAAGTGTGTGGTCCTTCTGATTCCATTATTCTTGTATGTGTTATCTCATATGATTTTATATTTGGGGAGTGGTTTGTGGGAATAATTAGTGAATATTCGTAGGTTATTTAGACTTTGATTATGTGAATCATATAAATTATCACTCTTTGTTGTATTTTAGTTGTTAGGGAATTAATTCCTATTATAACTCCATTTAGTTATTATTAATATTATACATATAATAAATGATCATAGTTCTTTATATTACATTGGGTTCCATTCATGGTATTTCTATAATCACCCCTATATGGTAAATATTTCATTTTCATGTTTTTATCTATTTAGAAAAAAAATTAATTCTTGTGTGATCATAGTGGAAGAGGGGTTATAGGAGATGGTGTGAAAAAAAAGAATATATATATATATCCATAATATTTCATTTTAAAAGTTATTTCTCTTATATAAGTTATTTATCAATTATTTATGAACCCATTTTGGTTTTTTAGAATATTTTACAATGTTGATTTCATGATATAGATTTCTCCTTTTTTATTACAAAATTCCTTAAATGGGAAAATATATGTTAGTCATACTTGACATTTATATTGGTGTTTAAATTACATGTACACATTATGAAAATTTCTCCCTTGTTGTGATATTTCTTATTGATTTTAATCACTAGACCATGTCCTATCAAAGTCTAGATTTGGATGGAACACTTTTACATATTACTATGCTAGGTGGGGTCCCAATAGCTTGGATCATGCTAATATTACCATTTTTAGAAGAGGTATATAAAATATATATTAAATTTCATTATAGTATTTTTAGTGAAATTATTTAACATCACTGTTGAAGATTCAAATCTATTTTACATAATCTTTATGGTGATCTCTCAGTGTAAGATGTTATACTCCCACTTCTAAAGGTATCCTCTATATGTTTAAATGTCCAATATCACCTATTTCTTGGATATCTCTATTACCCAAAACTTCTTAAAACCACATATTTAATAGGGAGATAAAAATAGAGATCCACAGTTTGGAATTTCCTAGATCTCATATAACCTTCTCATATTTTTCATTGTCTTGACCTCCATTTTATAAGAATCAAGTATATTACATGATTCTCTATAATAATATCAATTTTTTTATAAATTGTTTATTTAGGAAACAATCCTTCATTCAAAACATTATATAAAAACTCCAAAAATAAATCACATTAAATATGAATAATTACATTTCACTAACCATTAATAAAATTCTTAACACTAAAAATATTAATAACTCTTCATTGAACATCATCAAATGATATTATAACTGACATATGATATCTTTTTTATGAATAATTATGAATTGGGTGATTGATGTCACATATCAAAACCTTACCATGTATAGCATCAAACTTATTATGTCAATCATGTGTTAAGAACCACATGAGTAATGTTAATCCATTAGAATTTTCAACATTATGTTATTTAGTATATAATTCTATCAATATTTTATTTTAACTAAATCATCATGGAATTTATATACATTCTTTATTTTATCCCATCATATTGAAAAAAATTGAAATCATATCAGAAACACGTTTTAGATAAAAAAAAATTTAAGAGAATCTAACTTGAATCCTTTTGAGTTTTTTACAAAAAAAATCGAAATATAACTAATCCTTATTCTCTCAAAATATTTTTTCAACATTTGTCCCATTGTTTCGTTGAAAAAATATTTTGTTTACCTGATATATAATTGTAATTAAATAGAATACTTTAACATAAATAAATTTCCACTTAAAAATCTAACACAATCATCATAAAAAGAAAATATAAATTTATACAATTGTGAAAAAAACAAATAATATATATCATGAAATTCATAAAATCATATTATCCAAGAAAATTATTTACCATGATACACTAATTATGTTAAAATTTAATATTCCTACTCATAAATTATTGGTTCTCAAAGTAAATACTAAAAATATTCTATGAACATATCTAATGTAACTTACCCCAATTAGAAGATTACATAACATGTCACTCACATTAATTGATAAGTAAATCATATTTCACTTATCTATGAATTGAATATAATTCTACAGTCTTTCCCAATAGAGTTCCTAGATGTCATACTTTTAATAAATGAAGAAAAATATCATACTGATATGAAAACATACGACATGATTAACAACATACCAAAACATCCCATGATTAACTCAATATTAATGGAAATATAAGTAAGTTACAAAATTAGTAATGTTCACATAAACAATTATGTATTAATCCAATCTAATTAGACGTATTATAAAATATCCACCTAAAACATTTTGACGACACCTTTTTTTTACCCATCTTGGTTTACTTCTATGGTTTATCTAAAGATAAACCTAATTTTGTCCCTCATGAATGAAATTATTATGTATATAGAAGACCAAATTCACACTAATTTTTGTATATTTTGAGAACCCATGTGTTTCTAAGAATATTATTAACCAGGTAAATTAATAATTCAGACATTGGGGAACTAATTATTATAGTAAATTCTTTATATTTTCCACATGCATAAATGGATGATAAATTGTAGTGTTATTTGTATAAAAATATAAATTTTTATAAACATAAAATGACCTTGAAGTTTTATTCTTTATATTTGTTTTTTTAACATGTTACCTCACATTGTAACTCTTTTTAGATAACCATATATCCATTTAATAAATAAAATATCCACCTAAACTCTCTTATTGAAAACACATCATTAAATAAATAATATTTATATAATAATGATGTTATATTTCTTATATATATTATTCAACAATTTAAATATTACATAAAAATAAATTTTCAATATAATATAAAATATTGTACGGTATGTTTAATTTAGTTATATAAAATTATTAACATGTATAATCTTTTTTAATAATATATACATTATTTTAAATTACTATTAATTAGAAACAATAAAACTCTTTTATTATGTAATTGTTTTAAAAATATACACTAAGTAGATTTAGGATGCAATATGATCTTCACATTGGATTATACTAGTATCCCTATTTATTTGTTACCTCCATAATTTGTTAAGAATCAATTAGTTATTGTATAAAGGTGAATCAATGGTATTAATTAGTGTCACTGATCGATAATATATTTTAATCATTGATTTTATATCCTCTAAATATGATAACTAGAAATCCTTTACATTTTTAAAGATTTAAACATTTTTCATGACACACCATCTTAATCGAGATGTTTTTAAAAGTAGTAAAAAAATTTAATAGTATATCATTACTATTTGATATTTGTAAGAAGTTTTAACAAACTGTTTCTCTTTTCATGAACTTTTATACTCCATCTAAATCTTATGATTATAAATTTTTTTGCAAAAATATAAATTATGATAACATATTTATTTTATGAATTTACCTGAACATCTAGAAATGAAACCCTTTATTTATAAATGAAGAGACTATGATGTATGTGGAGTTCGAACGACATTGAGAGCCCTCACATTAAATAAATTGACAAGGGAGAGTTTATTTTCTAACAATTTAGACATGGAAAATATATAATGTAGGTATTTTCAATAAGAGTTTGGATAAAATTAAAAAAACCATTCTTATATATAGTGTGGTGTTTGGATGACCTTTACATTATATAAATACCATGAATTCTTCTTTATTTAATCCATTCGTGAGTTAAAAAGTTTTTTTTACTATTTCATTTTTTATAAATATTATCATGGATGATTGAGAGGCTATTTAGTGTTGATTCTATTGCAATGTAATGAAATGATTTTATGTGGAACTATCCATGTTGTAGTGGTTTTAAAAATGATTATTTTGATAAATTAAAAATAGATTGTGAATAATCCGAATATAATGACCATTTTATTGGTTGTTTTAGTTATATATATCTAGTTCCATTACTTGAACATGGTGAAATGACTATAGGAGAAACCATTTTCCCATGGAGTTCTACCATTTTTCCATATGGAGGCCCAAAATAGGGGTTTACAAGGTTCCCATATACCAAGGTCAAAGGTGGGATTGTTGGAGATAGGTTTCCATTGTGCATGAGATTCCTAGTTGTAGACATGATGAATGATAAAAATTTTACCATGGTGAATTATTCCAGAAATATTAATTTCCCATCTCATTTAATATTTCTAAATTTATTGTGTGATGTAATTTAGAGAAAATTCACCATATAAACATATTTTTTAGGATATAGAATAGTCTTACTATACTATAATCTAGTTTTTAACATGAAATATTGGTGCTATGAAATCAAATGGAATTTTCAAGTATGACCACAAGTAGTTGAGTATACTCATGGAATTTTAGGAGGCGTTTTTCATGGCCTGCATCATGGTCATCCTTTTTATTTCATAGACTTTATCTCTCTAATGTTATCTAAATGAGAAACAATGAAAAAATATATATGTGAAGAAGAAAATAAATGATCTTATTTCAAATATATTGATGTAAATAATCCACCACACTCTTTTTTAATGGTCTATGTCAAGGTATTTCCCTACCTATAAAACTTTTTAATTTCAATTTTTTATGGTTAGTGAAACATTGAGATGTCTAACCGATTAATACAAGGAGAATTATAGAGGGGTTTTATGTTGGGATTTGGTATAAGAACTAGGGAAACCATGTGATCTAAATTCCATATGAACATGAATTCATTTGAAGAGAAACTTTATTGACATATTGATGTTTTTCTTTCACTATTTTTTATGGATTTCAAGACTATATTCATTCGCCATTTCGTTTCCTCATTTGTAAAAAATACAATTACGCATAGTGAGATCATAGTCACTACTCACTAGGGATTATCATCTTAATAAAAATAAATACTGAATTATTTATTATCCATTATTTCATGAGTGTTATTTCTCTATATATCGTTGATCGTTGTATTGTTTCATTTTGGAACCATTACCTCTAACCAGTGTTGGAAAGATGATTTAAAGATTTCATGTTTTTGTCATTCGTAGTTCACCACCTCTTAATTGTGGTTTCTCTCACCCATGCCTTCCATATTAAAAAATATTGTTCCTAATATGGTTTTAGATACATATCCTTTGTATCTGAGTTTCATATTAAGTTGTGTTATCTTTTGATTGAAGATACATTTGGTGGCCATAAACTCCATCAATAAAAACGGATTTCCCATGTTATATGGGAGGTAATTTCATTTATAGAAGGATTGTATGATCCCAAACCTTTAATATATATTCTTTTACATTCTAATATCAGCAAGAAAGGGGTAAATATTTGAAACATTTGGATATAATATAATTTTCTTGAGAAGAATAACATTAAATACAATGGGAGAGTGTGAAATTCATTTCTCATGTCCCTTTAGAAAGAGTTTACATGTGTTATATGTACAAAAATAGTGACTAAAATTTTGTTAAAAATTCACAATATCAATAAAAGCGATTTAAAATTTAATTATTTTTTATTAAAAACATGAAAGGCTCAATTTGAGGATGTTCAAATGGGAAAAGATGAATTGATAAATTATTTCATCCTTAAAGTGAATAAAATACAAATATTCATTCAATGTTATTGAGAAATTCATAATGATTATTTTATTTTTAATAAAATGGTGATTATTATTCACTCTATGTTTTATGAAAATATTCTTTCCTAAGAGGATAAAGACATGGATAAGTAGACATCTAATAAATTTTAAACTTTACATATTTCTTATGAGATGAGGAGTGGGCCTTCCTTATGGTGAAATAAAAATATGAGAAGTAGGTGTATTTCAATGAATCAAAAGGTTCAAAACACATTGATCCTAATAAGAGTCGCAAGGATGATTCTCAATAATAATATTCTACTGGGGATTTTGATGAATACATATAACTATTTTCTAATTACATGAACTGAGAAAAAATAGTAAATATGTGGGTAAACTTTCATTCAAGGTTTTTAACAACTAAATGACTAGATAATTTTAATTTTTTCCCAATACCAAAAAAGAATATAGAATGGGTGATAGATCCTAAAATATCCTCTATGGAGGAAAATATAACTGATGATCACAACATATGAATTTCTTTCAAATCCAAATAAAATTCAATATAGAATAGAAGTTCAACTTTTTTTAGAACATGATGCCTTATCCTGTGATAAGTGAAGTTAATTTAAGAATATGGACTTATTGAATGATGAGACTGAACTTTTTATAGTAAAATATAAAAGAATAAATAATTCTTCTTTCGATGATAAATATGGAAGTGAGGAAGATATTAATATTTAGGAGAAAAAAAGGTGTTTCAATGTGGAATAGATCTCATGTTGTAATTAAAGGAAAAAAATAATATCGAGAGAGATAAAGATATGGTAAAAATAATTGAAAGTTAATAATTATTCATTAAATAAATACCTTAATATACAAAAATCTAAAGAAATTCATTAAATGAAAGTCAAATTGAAAAAAATGTATGAGATATTTCAATGAAGTACATGAAGCTATGGATATAATCATTGATATTTCCATTGAAAATATTTTCACCAATAATGAGGAAGTAAAGTATCATGAGATGAAATTAGATGATGATGAGAATAAATTTAATCATACTAACTTTGTTATTCAAGATTCTATCATGGAACTCCATTAATGTTAAAACCCAACTAATATGTTTTTTGAAACTACTATAAAATAATGATAATGTTGGATTATTCCATGAACCATTATATTTTAAGAATAATATTTAATCTAAAATGAGTAAAGTTACGAAAAAATTTTAATAATGCGATCACTGAATATAAGAAATAGAAAACACCAAAATTTATTTCAAGTGGTGATATGGAACTTCCCAAAAACAATGAGGTTTGGATGAAAACTATTTTTGGGGATTTAAATAATATAAAATAAATTGTAAATATAAATAATTTGAAGCCTGATGAACAAATAAAAATTAGTTTATTTCGAACCAAAAGGAATGAAACCAAAATGATTTTAAGGAATCATATTTCAAAATGGGGATATTTATCTTTGATGAAATATTTTGGTTTGGAAAAATCTATAGACACAAATATTATGTGTAATAATACAATATCTCCATCCCTCAATGAAATAGATTCCAATAGTCAAAAGGGGTCAATATAAAGTAAATATAGTCTAACCATGACCACATTTCAAGAAGAAGGTATAATTAGATGACTCGTTTTATTCTCTTAAGGAAACTTATGTGAGGAGTGATAAACCCGAACACACTACAAAAAAGTGTCTCATTATTCTAATAGTTAAATTAAAGATATATGAAAATTCTAAATCTATTAAGAGTAGGAGTTTTCATGAAATTGTTTCGGAGGTTATGGTGGATAAAAAAGTAGTAAAATGTATAAATCCTTGTATAATTTCTAGTTTCTTCTCATCTTACTTGAAGGATAATGATAAAATATTAAAGGATATAAAAATCTATGATAGAGAAGTTTTAACTATAAAAAGTAATGGATAACACAATATTGATGTATTTGGATGTGCCAAAATTAGGAAAATTAAATTGAAACCAACAATGTTCTATTTGTATATGGGTTAGAGTATCATCTCTTGAGTGTTTCTCAACATTGTGGAAATGACATAGATATGATCTTTTGCCGACATAAGCATATCTAGTGTATATTAAATTATTGAACATTCACTGTAAAATGGAATAGAACCAATGGAAACATATTTCATATGTCCAGTTATCAAATTTATTATTTATTGAGACTGAAAGAGGAAAATGTACTATAGTATATAATACATCCTTGTTTTGGGTAAAATAACGTCGATAAGATTATAAAATTTTATGTTGTGAAAAATATACCAAAGTTGAATTTTGAATGAGAAAATAATTGTGTCACTTGTAAAAAAGTAATAATGGTGAACTAGCATCACAAAGGAGTTGATATCGACATAAATAAGCCTCCTAAGTTGATAAACATTGATCTATGTGGCTCGATGAGATTTAAGTAAACCAAAATAGATAATTATTTAATTACTTTTATTCATGATTTTACTCGTATGAATTGTGTCTAGTTTATGTCAAATAAATCACAATCTATTAATATTTTTATGAAATATTAGATATTTAATTAAATTTTAATTAAATGTGCTATAAAAATTCTTATATGAAACAATGGACCTGAATAAAAAAATATATATTTTTAGAAACATTAGAAGACGTAAAATATAATTTATTAATATAAGGATATATAAATACCCAAAATAAATGGAGTTATTGAGTGGAAGAATTATATTTTTTTAGACCTTGGGAGAACAAATTTATTGGAGAATAAAACCATAAAGTAATTCTAGAGACAATCCATAATAATGGACATAAAAATTATGATATTGTTCTTACCTTGATCCAATTATGTTATTATTACTTGTGATATTTGGTTTGGATGAAGTTCAAATTTAAATACTATAAATATATTCAACATCCCATATCATGTCATGGTTAATGGAAGATACTTGGGTCATCTTATGAGAGATATGATGGGGGTATATTTCATATATGATTACCCTGTTGAAGGAGTTACCAATTTTAAAGGTAGAATATAATAATAATTTTTGCGATACATGATATAATTGTGTTCAAAAATAAAAATTATTAACAAATTTTTTTATCATTAGAAATTATATTGGATAATCTCTTGGAGGTTATTTTTTATAGAATGGGAATATTTGAAACACAAATTTTTTTTTCAAAACTCTCATAAAGATTTTGAAATATCGAGTGGTGAAGATAATTCATCCCAATGAGGAATTATATTCACAAGTAATATAAAGAATATAGATATTAGGAATATTTTTTGAGAATATATGAAGATTTTTTAATCCAATATGTCTTTAAAAAATTCTAATAATTCACTATTTATATTTTAATCCCAGCAAAAAAATATTAAATAATATTTCCAACATGATGATTGGATAAAATAAATGGATGAATAGAATAATTATTTTAAAAAAATTGAACATTGAGCTACTTTCACATCCTAGAAACTATAATGTGGCTGGGATAAAGTTGGTTTTTATATGTAAGATCACTGATATAAAAGAAAGTGAATAGAAAAATATCATCATGTTTACAAAGGATTCTCTACAATTAAATGAATCGATTTGATGTGGTTTTCACTATATTCACAAGTCTTAAAATGATCTAAATCATTATTATGTTGTGAATTCAAAGTAATTATAAAGTTTAACAAATTGATGTGAAGTTATTGTTTCATAATGGTGATCATGAATAAGAGTTATAAATAGAATAATCATATGGTTTTATGTTGAAACATGATGGTTATTGAGTTTACAAGGTAAATAATGATTTATATGGGTTTTGATAGACTTCTAAAGTATCATATTTGTAGCTAGAAAATATTTTAAAGACCATGATATTCATGAAAAAAATGGATTCTAATCTCTATATTAAGAGAACTGATACAAGAATTCTCAATGTGATTTCACATATTTATGAAATTGTTGATTTTATTAATAAAGAGAAAGCATGTGATGAATTTTCTACCCAAATTAGGAAACAAGATGAGATGACTATGATAGGAGAGATGATCTTCCACTTGGTATTACAAGTCCAAATCAATTTAGGATTTATCATTAACTCCTAGTAAAATTATTCTCATGAGTGTAGATCAAAAAAGATCCAATGTTTTATTAGAATCCTAATTGACTTTATAGTGTTTAGATTAAAAAACGTGTATGTGGTCACACTTTGTGCATGAATCCAATAAAAACTAAAAGAGAACATATTTTATTGGTGAAGTATTATTTATGTTATATCAAATAGACCCATAATTTCAGCTTAAGGTATGAAAATAATAAATCATTTCAACATTATGACTACACTAATATGGATTGGGTAGGATATTTTATATATCAAAATAATACTTTTTCAGGTTCATTATTTATTAGAAAATATTCAATACATAGTATCTAAGGAAGAAAGCTCTATCACATATAGAATGGTGGATGGTAAATATATTGTAGCATTGAAATAAATAACAAAACATATGTGAGTAAATTAACAAATTAAATACATAAAGGGTAATGTTTCATACCCATTGATTATTAGGGGTGATAATCATGTTACAATCAACATGTCAAATAATATAGTTATTCATTAAAGATTGAAACATAATTAGATTAATTAAAACACCATTAAGGATAAAGTGGAACATGAATATCTTTAATTGGAATATGATTCAACTGAGGACCAAGTTCAGGATGTATTAAAAAATCCCCTAGTAAAGTATGTCATCTAACACATTATATTGTTGTTGGGAGCGAGTTTTCTTTTAAAATCCCTATTAGTTTTCTAATTATTTTTTCTCTCTTTTATTCCTTTTTATTTATTCAAATGTGGATAATATATAGTATCTCTTATTTTAATAAGGGAGAGACTTTAGTTTCTATTGTAGGTTTTGATATAGGGTGATACCAAAGAAGTTGTTCGATTAATCATGGAGGATATTGCATGTTATGATTCACATGTTGTAAATAAGTACAACATGAGATATTTAATAGCCCTTGAAGTTTAAGGACTGGATGGGTCTTTGAGATCCCTTATATAATGTGAGTTTAAAATTTTATTTTGAGTTTTTCTTAATTATTACATGGTAAATATTTTATTATTCTTTACACTGGGAGGCTAAAAAACTCTCAAAAACACCCATTTTCCCAATGTTATTTTTTAGATGACAATTATATCAGATTAATGCTATCACATATTTATTGAGGACATTTATTGGAGAATTTTAAGGTTTTTACTTTTTCTAAACATTGAAATCATGATCATAGATGACTAAGAGGATTTTTAAAGCTATGTTGGTTTAATAGGAATGAATAAAGTTTTTAGGTATCATTATCTATACAATGGTGACTATGAAATTTTTTATTATGATATTCCCAAAATGGATTGTGAGAATTTATAGTGTATCTAATGTTTTAGTTGTTGTTTTAGTTCAATAGATATTTTACCATAATTTCCTCTATGTAAATGTAACATCCCAATTAAAATAGACAGAATGATACCCTAGTCTATGAACCACTTATCCTCAAGAAAACCTCTACATATTCTAGAGGCTCCCAACTAGCAGTGAGGGTTTATGATCAATAGAGGGGAGACTATAATCTCAATATAATCACCAAAAAAAAACTCAACCTACATAAAATAATAGAGTACATAGTATTGGATTATAAATAATGAAAAATATATGGAAAATAGAATACACCTGTGTTATAGAAAAATGAATATTCATGTTAAATACTTATACATACCAATAAGTCTGACATGGGATCGGTCACATACAATAACTAAAATAAGAGAATAAAAGTATAGGTAAGATCCACTATAACTCCAATTATTACTTCAAACCCATGTCCAATCTATTCAAAAATTCTCTAACCTAGTCTATTATGAAACTGTGACTTGAAATTTGAACATATATAGACTGAACATATACTAGAGAGGTCATTATGGGTTAGAGGCATACATATCAGTAGTATCTCACAAGAATATGAAAATGTATTCTATCACATTAATTTTTATTCATGATGATTAAAAATAATAGAAATTGATTTTCTTTTAAACAAATTGTTGAGTCATCTTGTGGTAACCATGAAACCACGACACTCGACCTAACCTAGATAGACCAACATTGGATAAAGAAGTCAATTTTTTAAAAAACGTAACCCATAACCCATGAATTGATGTTGTGTTCCATACCATGTATTAATCACTACCCTCTTACATAGGGTATAGTCTATACCAAAACTCAACACATTATACCTATTCCCAACCTATTCCCTCTCACTTAACATGTCGTCTCAACTACATCTCACACCACATATCATATTATCACCCACTCAATATTGTTGGAGTTTCATACCATGTATCATAACACAACACAATGAATTTTTTCCTCTAACTCAAGGTGGTGTATACTATAACCCTCTCACTTAGTATAGAGCCTCGCATCTAGAACCATGACACATCACAATCATAGATTCCCTCTCACTCATGGTTTGTTCCACAATCACATCCTGGACAAATAGACATTAGCATAGGGAATCATATTACAAAAACCACTCACTCTAGAAAAGGAATTACATAAAGTTACAATTTAAACCACAAGATCATAGTTATAAACACTTACATAACAATAATCATCAAATTGTATTCCATCCCACATGTACATCAATGGATTACATGGTTAGGACATATATCCTAGATAGTCTTTCGCATCATCAACGCATAATTTTCCCATCTCATTGTCTGGATTATGTGTCTCCAATTAAAGTAATACAGTAGGATTACTTACAGGATTAAATCTAAGAGATGATCTAGTCTTGTAAAGTTAATGGTAGTAGACTTTAGAGGGTTGGATATAATGTTATCAAATGTTTCTAGTTTATGATGGTTGGATGCATATGGTAAAAGATATAGTACACTAGATTCACTATAATTAAAATAACTAGAAGTTAGATATGTTGTTATTTTAATCACTCTTAGAATGGTTTTTGGTAATGGAGTGAGGTTATGGTTCATTGTTCTTCTACTGATGATTGACATCCAGGATGATGAAATCTTTTTGGAATTGAATGTTTCATAGTGAAATAGATTGAACCACATATATTTATGAGGTTTTTGAATACAATTAACTAGATATGAACCACTATAAAAGTTGGGTGGGACCAATTGATGAATTTTCATTATTTTACTTCAATTAGTGATCTATGTGGCTATAAATTAACAGTGATATTAACGTCTTTTACTTTTGATGAAATGAAATATTATGAGTCTTCTCCACATAGATGTAGGATGAACATATAAAACACCTAAAAGAATGTTTTCTTTAATATGAATTTATTTATTTTCACATGGAATATTTGTATGAGTTGTAAGTGAATAGGGTTAAGGATATTTAAATTAATATGCTGATTTTTTAAGGTTTCTTCTCATTCAATTTATGGTACACTGGTGTTTTTGAGAGTCTAACTAGTGCCTATTTTCATCATTGGGTTTAGTGAGGATATCTTCAGAATGAAATATGGCCTTAAATATCCAAGATAATAATACTTCAATGGAGTTGATTTTCGATCTAGAATATATTTTTGAGAATCCTAGAATACTCAACACGGTGTTCTTGATGCAATGGATTCTTATCATGATGATACCGGAAGGAAGATCTAATATCGAATATATGAAAATTTTAAATATAATTAAAATCCATCTAATGTATTCAAATGTGAGTTTCAAGCATGATGTATGTTCCATACTATTTTTAACTTCATTAATAGAATATTGGGATGAAATAGTGATATTAGTGAGAAAATCCAATGGGAATACCATCTAGACCAATGAGGATATAAGTAACCCAATTATAAGTAAATATATATAATGGAGGGAGATATATACACCTTCTGGTGATGCACTAAATGCATATGGAAGATGGTCATCACCCCTTAGAAAAATAAAAAATTATTTAGAATGAAATTCAAGAGAGAAAAGTAAAGGTATGTGTAATAAACGGTTTTAGGTTTTCCCTTTGACAAATTCCCAAACAATCCTACCACATTCATAAAGGGGGTTCTTTTTCTCCCCTGGTTAGAAATTAGTGTCTATGAATTGCAGGAACACACTTGGGAATGGTTTCTCTAAACAATCATATTAAAATATAGAGGAATTAATAAAATATTAAATCTAGTGTAACCCATCCATACATTATACTCCCATGATATGGAAAAATAAACAAAACAACAACCTAATATAAAAACTAGAAAATAATTAAACAACAATGATCACTAAAAAAATCAATCACTCTCTGATATCAATTTTCTATAAGACAAAGATTCCCCTCTAATGTATTTTCTTCACCCATGAGCATAAATAGTTATATCCATATATAGAATGCAGTAAAAGGCTAAGTGGAAAATGTAAATCGAGCAAAGGAAAACACAATAGAAATTCTATAAAAGTAAATGCATGTCGTACTGAAACATGGAATGGGAACCACAGGTTGAATGTGATAAAATAAAACTAACTTCAAATAAAGAAATTCTCTTTGAGTTGTCGTAATAAGAGCTAAGAACTTGAAATTGAGATAATAATATATGTTTTATAATGTAATCACTCATTAGGCTACCACTACTCACTAAATCTATGTAAATCCCTTTGTAAAAATTTAATAAAATGATAGTTTGAATATAAAATATGAATTTGGATTCTCACATGATTTATAATACCAGATAAAAAATAAAAATTATAACAAATATCATTTTTATAGAAAAATAAAAGGATAATGAGACATTTTTAATGAAACCTTAAAAATGTGGAACAGGAAACCAAATCACTTTTCCCTATTTTCAACCTCTCATAAAAATATCATTCTCATAAAAAATATTTAAAAATCATTTTATTAAAATTATTAAATAAATAACCCAACCCATTACCTGTTTTAAAATATTACTTTCAAGCAATTTATAAAATAAAGAATTTGAATTCAATCCAAAACACACACAAGAGTATTCCATAAAAATTATAAGGAGAATAAATACCATCAGAAGTTAAACCAAATAAATTAATAGATCAATCATAAAAGAACCAACTTGTTAACACATGAACAATATAACAATAAACAAACATTATAAATATAAAATAATTATGAAATAAAATACCATACATATCATGATGTGACACTAGAGGGAATAATATGAAAAATACAAGACACACAAGGTGGAAAAACGATCCATAGGTTTACAGACACACATCCATCAATTGAATCACTCTAACCCCAATATCATCAGAAACACTCCCACTATCCAAGTATTATGTAAAACTAAGGGGACTTTCTAGTGTATAATCTCAAGTATTCTAGAAAATTCCATTGAATTTACACATATTATCCTAGGTTTCCTTATAGAATAGTTAAAGATGGTGGGACACTTTCAAAATAAATGTTTTCTCAAAGAAACAAAAAATCCCAAGGTATTTCATCACAATAACATTATTCCTACCTCACAAAAATCCATTATCCAGATCCCCAATCCATAATCATATCATGAATCACATTTCAAGAATCCACTTCTTGGATGTACATAACATTATCTACAAAAAACATTGGTCTCAATAATGGCATGGTAAACCAATCAAACCTCACTTTGGAATGTTACATCATCGCCATTCGCTTTTACTATATAGTATATACATTTTAAAAACCATTTTAAATTAAAATATTATCAAGTTCCAAATTACCTTTGACACTTTTACACATATATATCTCTATATATATATACCCCTTTCTCTGATGTATATATATATACATAATTTTTCAAATAAATATATATAGGATACCCATATATATGTGTGTGTGTGTATTCCAAATTTAAAAGTAAATAGAATTTAGAAAAGAAAACATAAATATAAGGGAGACTCACAATATACACCAAAATAAAATCATAAAACTCAAAGGAGTCACTATTTCATTTCACAAATAAACAACACCCTTTTGGGACACAGAAACACTTACAAATAAATCAATCAAATTTTGAAGAAAATACACAAACTGGATTCAAAAATATTTTACAAATAATGAAATCCCTTTAGAAATTCCAATCAGGAACTAATAACACTTTTCACGTAACCCAATTCCATGAAAATTCATTAAATATTTTAAATCAATAAAAAACCAACAATAATATGTTATAGAATTAGAAACCAAATAAAAACATTATAAGACACTATAAATAAATTTTAGGGTTATATGGGAATTTTCATAATCTATTATCATGTGGCTGAGGGCCATGACAACATTTAAATATAACATAATCCTAATAAAGAATCAAAAAATAAATATAATTTCATAAAAATAATTATTAAATTTAATGAAATTGTGTTTCAAATAGAAACCTACCTCAATTTGGTGGTGGGAGATCCAAAGCATGTTGCCTTTGATCTGGACACATGAATAGGAAAGGTTGCATCCCAATGAACTATAAGCACCCAAAAATCAAGAACAATATTCAAATAAAGGGTGTTTAAAAGTTACGAAACACTGAAGTATAAGAATAAATCAATGAAAAACTAATAAATGGAATATGGGTTCTCATCCTCATGATTGGACATCAAAAATGTAAAGATACATGTTGATTTTCCCAAATGGAGGAGGTCGTAACAAGGGAGGCACACGACCAAGGGTTATTTTCCTAGGGTGATATGTGTGAGTGATAGGGGTTCAAAAGGGATGAGGGATATTGATAGGAGGATCTCATTCAGGGGGGTCACTATGTGTGAGTAGGAGAGCAGTCCAGGGGGTGTCGTGTGAGGTGGAAGGCCACCTGGGAGAGGTTACACATGCTATTGATGAAGGGGGAGGGGGGTTCATGTGACGGAAAGGTGTGAGTGATATAAGTAGTTTAATTTTATGTGTTTTAAGATTAAATTTTCTTTAAAATATATAAGAAAAAAACCAATATTTTAAAAACCTAGGTAAACTTCACGGTTAAGCTGTAAGGTTTGCCAAACTATGCACCAACTATTTACAAGGAACTACCTATGAAAACAACACCAAGCATAGTTAAAAATTGGAAAGTCACACGGTTGATCTAACCATTCTCAAACAATTAAATTTATTAATTTAAAGGAAATATCCCTCATGGAAAATCGGTTCCCGGTTAATCCTAACCATTAGAACACTCTATACAGATCCTACTCCCTAAAAAATTTAAAAAATTCAACATGAAATTATCAGGAACCCAAAAAGTATAAAACTTAATTTAATTAATTATTAAATTAAAACCACCTTGGCATGTAGGGTGCCAAAAAATACCGACCATATCATTTTCCACCACCATAATGTCCTAGGTATAATTAGAGGTTAAAATAGGAAATGAACTCTAAGGAACTTCCCACAAAAAAACCTCAAGTCACCGAGATTCCTCAAATAGACTTGAAAAACACCAAAACAAGGAAAATATAATAAGAAAATGGAGACTAAATATCAACATCCCTACTATTTAGAATTAATCCAAAATAGTGGAATATCTAACTTCCTCTTACTTTTAAATAAGATAATGTCATCAAGTCACCCACATTCATGAAATATATAAAGGGAATTCCCAAACTCTACCATCCAGAGCTAACAAACCAAAACCACAGTGAGATTAAAAGTTTTAAACATCCCAAAGGACTAGAAACCAGATCTAAAATTTCAAATTCACTCAAGAAAGGAGAATAGAATTGGAATACATGACTAATTAAAAAATGATTGGACTCTTACCTAAGAGTCAAAACTGAAATACGATGGTGTTTAGAGCCAATTATCTAAAACATCATCCCAAAAAAACATTGATGAGACAAACACTTACTAGTGAAATCCACAACCCAATGGGAAACAAAGATACACCCCTAGAATATAATCATGCACCCTATGTCTTACCCATGTCTGAAGAAATAAGAAAATAAATTTGAAAAAGAATCTAGATGATGGTCTACTCTACATAGGGTCCAAAAAACATGACATAATGAGGCATGAAAAAATCCCAAAAGGATCAATTCTAGCAATAGGAAACCAAAAAGTAACCTAAGAAATAGTATCAACTAGAGTTCACACAAGTTTCTCTATAAAAATATATTCCTCGCTAATATATCTGTGAACCAAAATTTTGGGTCTAAACCACAAGACCCATCAATTTACAAAGGGGATACTAAAGAAATTATACCATACATAAAACTAATGTAGGCACTCCAATATATAAAATCACATACATCACTCCATTTGGAGATTGGGTAGTGTCGACTAGAAGGTGGAAGGGCCACTGAAAATAACACTCTACCATCACACTAGACCTTTCCTGGGGGGACGCTCACATCAAAAAATCTAATACATAGACCGTTAAATGGTCATATCCCAAAAAACACAACCAACATTCCCAAAACAAAAAATAGATAAAGAAGAAAATCATATTTTGTAAAAAATAAAGGAATTTCTAAAATCCTATTTTCAAAACCAAGGAACCATAACATTTGGGTCTTATTTAATTAAAATCTAAACACAAACCATATTTAAAAAAACCCTTATGTTCTATCCTAACATGGTAAATATTAAAAAATTTCCAAAAATGGTTTTAAAATAAACACCACATGTTCTAAAACCAAAACAAAATTCTAATGTTAAAAATGAATAACATGTTTTCAATTAAATCCACACATTTTCCACTTGTAATAGTTTTTTAATTACCTACCCTTTTAAAATACACACACCAAGGGTAAAATCCTAATTTAATAACATTAGTTTCCCTTCAAATAGGAAACCCACCATTCAAAACATTTTTTTACCAAATGAAACCAACTATTTCAAAAATGTTATAGGATAAATTTATTCTCCCAAACAAGTCATACACCCTTTATTTAATACAAAAAAGTATTTTCTTTTGAAATAAATTTTTCCCACACACAAAAAGAATTTCATATAAAATTTAAATTTAATATTAAATTTTATAACATAGTTCTAAAAAGAAATCCAAAAATTCCAATATATCTCAATCCTAACCATGATCCTTATCCCATTTTTCAAATCTCAGACATAGAATTGTGCTTCACTTGGAAACATAGTTGTTGTTTTCCCATGTATTATTAGTCCCTACAAACTAAAACCGCTTCATGACTTCCTTCTTCATCAACATCCCAAAACATATCACATGATCCCCTAGGAAACTTAATCCATACTAATGAGGATCAAAGAACCACTTACATTGTCATTAAACCATAATCAATAAATTATATCAAAAAAATAAATAAATAAAAATAAAACCTCAACTACCCATGAAAACAAGATTCTCATGGTGATAAATATCTTGTGATACTCTCACTACACCCACCTCCCATAATCTAAGAAAATTATCTCAATATTACCATGACACCCCAAATAAAAAATGGAAATATAGAGGATTAATATTATATGGAGAAGAAAACCCCAAATTTATGATACCATTGTGTAATGAATTAGTCCTAATTTTACCTCTAGAAGATGCATAAACCAGTCTGTTGCTCTCCCAAAGTGTGTTCTCGATCCCCACTGGATGAAAACTAGTTGGTTGGCATCATAGGAATAGATTAGGGGATGGTTTCACCCAATAATTAATATAAAAGAGATTATCCATATTATAATAATAAATCAATACGACATATATGTATATCTAATGTATATTATAAGGAAGAATAACAAAAACAATAACAAAATATCAAAAGTGGGAAAGTAGTATACAATAGTGATCACCAAAAACCTCTCTAACCCTCCAATATCCCTATCCAATAAGGAAATGATTCTCCTCTAATAGATTTTATATTCCCACTAATATTTCTAGTTACCCTTTGTCCTTATAAAGTGGTAAAATCTAATATGGACAAAGTAAATCATGTAAAGGTCCACACATCAGATATTTTAGGAAAGTAAATTTATGTCTTACTAAATCATGGAATGAGAATCACATGATGAATGTTATAAAATAAAACTAGGTTTAAATAAATCAATGATCACTGATTGGTATTAAGAAGAACCTAGAACATACAAATGAGGTAATAATATTGGTGTGAGGACATAATGACTTACTAGGCTACTTCTACCTGCGGAATCTATGGAAATATTGTATCATAAAAGTTTATAAAATGAAAATTTGAACATAAATTATAATGTAGGTTTTACATATTCTTTATAAAACAATATCACAAGAATAATTTCATACAACGATTATTTTTTAAAAAATGATAGTTATACATGATTAACGAAATCTTGAAATTGAAGAAAGATTAACCAAAACACTTTTCCCCATTTTAAACCTCTGAGGGAAATCCAATTTTCAAAAATAATTTTAAGGAAAATCATTTCTTTAAAACTCATAAAGAAATACCCCAAACCATTACACTTTTTTAAATATTACATTTAAACTATTTATAAAGTGAAACATTTGAATGTACTCCAAAACACGCACAAGGGGATTCTATATAATTTATATGGACCAATAATAGCATCATAAGGAAAATCACATAATGTCAAAGGTAAATTATCAAAGAACTATCATATCAACCCAAGAATAATATGACAAACAAAACACATGATAAATATAAATTATGGTGGGCATAACATACCATATATGTCATGAGACAACACCTAAGGGACTAATAGTACAATTAAAAGACACACACACTAGAATAACATTCGGTAGGTTAATGATCACACATCCATCAACCAAGTCATCCATAACTCAGACTCCCTTGTGACACTCCCACTAAATGGGAATTACATAAAAATAGGGGAAAATAGCTATTTCTTGGTATAAAATAGCCTATAAACATCAAATTACTTCCCACTTAATAGGCTAGGGTTTTTCATTTAATAACAACAGTAAGTGGCCCACTCTCAAAATGAATTTCATCTCATGAAAATAAAAAAAACACCAAGGAAAAACATCATAATCACTTCATTCCAACCTCCCACACATCCCATAACCATATAGCCAATGCTTATTCACATCATGAAACATAATTAATTCTGCATCACATGGATATACAAAACATTATCTAAAAAAGGGTGTTTAAAAGGACATAATAAACCAATCAATCACCATTTTTAAAATTTCAACTAGGCCTTTCACTTGACCCTATAGTATATACATTCAAAAACCCATTTTCAATCCAACACTAGTCATTTTCCAAGTCACTTTGGACACTTATTCATAAATAATTTTCAATATTTGTATGTGTATATATATATAAATACACCTTTCTAAGATGTAAATATACATACAAACTTGTGTGAATATATATAAATAAGATTCCCCTATTTATATATTCATATATGTATATGTATAGAAGTCACATTTAAAAGTGAAGATAATTTGGAAAACCAAATCATAATCTACGGTAGAACCACAATTTAGATCAAAACTCGACCAAACAACTCAAAGGAGTCACTATTTCATTTCAAAAATAAGTGAAACTGTTTTTGTAAAATGGAAACACTTAAAAATATATCACATCCATTTTTAAAAGAATAAAAAAAGATTCAAAAAAAGATTCCAAAATAATTAAATCCCTTTTCAAATCAAAAATTAACCTAATATCGACTTATAATGTGACTCAATACCAAGACAAGTCATTAAAAATATTTTAAATGCATTAAAAACCCAAAAAAAACTTTGTCTGAGAATTAAAAATCCAATAAAAACATTTCAAACCAATTTAAAAAATTCAAAGGGACACAAGAGCATTTTTACAAGATCTTATAAATGACCTAATATCATGCCATGATTTAAACATCACTTAAGCCTACTACAAAAAATAATAATTATTGTTTCAAAAAATGGATGTAATAAAACCCAAGAAATTTATAAAAAGTAATGTATGATGGTTCCATAGAGACACCAACCTCAAATCTGTGGTCGCCAAGCCAAAGTAAGTCTCCTTGAATGGAAGACACCCAAATAAGAAAGGGTACATCCCAATGAACCCTAAGTTCCCAAAAAAACATCTCAATTATTATCCTAAGTCATTTCCAGGTTGGGAAGAAATAATGGAGAATAATAAATATTGGGAAAATAGAATACATGGGAATATGATATCTCACCTTGATTATTCGACCACAAAAAAATGAAGATATTACTTTGAATATCTCAAAACCAAGGATGCCATAAAGAGGGAGGAATGAGACCAATTATACATATCTTTGGGTGTCACGTGTGAGTTATATGGGAGGTTGTGAGGGAGTAGTTCAAATAATAGGGGATCTTGCACAAGGGGAGGTCATTACATGTGATGAGGAGGGAAGTCTATGAGGTGTCGGTCAGGATGGAGGGATGATTTGGGGAGGCTTAAACTTCAATTTATGAAGGGTGATTGTGATTTAATGCAATAGAGAGGGGTGATGTGAAGAGTATGTTTAACTTTAAGAGTTTTAAAATTTAATGGAATTATAAATATAAAAATAAATCCCACAAATTTGAAAACATCTTGGTAAACCGCACAGTTAGGCCACATGATTTACCTAACCATAGGCTAACCATTCACAAGGAACTACCTAGTCAAAACCCCACCCCATGAAGTTACCCCTAAGAAAGATTAAGGTATGGGAAATAGCTCTGTCATGTACATAACCCGCATGTATGTTTATTATAAGGTTACTCCAATTAGTATACATCACATACTCCGTTAACAATTTTTAAAATTCCACCTGAAATTATTAGGTACCAAAAAAACTAGAAATTAATTTAATTAATAAATTAATTAATTCTATAGTCACATGTTAGGTGTCAAAATATGTTTACCAGACCTGATCTAGAATATTTACACTCTGAAGAATGTGTTTTTAAAAAATTATTGTTGTGTGCATAAAGTAAATTCCAAAAGATCATATTCTGGAGTATATGATTCCATGAACCCAGTAGTTGAGAGTAGTTTCAACCAACTTTTAAGTGTAAACATACTGATTGAATATTATATTATTGATTCTGTTGAATTGTTCAACTCTAATAGTGAAAATTATCTCATAATGAATTATTTTTATCGAAGTTCTGTAAGAGTGAATCTAGTTGATAATGAAACTCCTAAAATTGTGGGAATGGGGGATGTGAAAATATTATTAGAGAATGGAAATTTAATTGAGATGAAAGAGTCATACATATTACCAGTCTTTAAAATAATTAAATTTTAGTATTATTGTTAGATAAATCTAGTAATAGATTGAATTATGATAATGGTATTAGATCCCTATAGATAATTACACCCTGAGTAGGTGATTTTGGGTAATGATTTTTCATAAAATTATTCCTTTTATGAGGATCTTTTTCTCTCACCTTCAATAAATTTTTTATTTCTATTTACCGTTCCCTTTAATGAGAGATTAAAGTAGTAAACAATACAGGGGATTTTAATTCATTCACCCACACAAGACTATTACATTTATAATGCATGGGAATGTGAATTTGAACTAAGTTCCATAAAATATTAGTAATTTATAAGTATTATTTGGAGTGTTATCACTGACCCTTCTGGTTAACTTCCATGAATAATTGGAGAATTCACTGATGTCCATTAATAAGTAACTAACTTATTTATTTTCTGACTCTTCCTTTCTTAAAAATGATACAAAAATACACCAATGATTGTGTTTCTCTTCCGCACATGAAACGAATAATTCTTGTGAGAAAAGGGTCTCCTACAGTAACACCTTATATGAACTTCAACCATCCATATATGATCTAGAATAATGCTTTGAATCTAAGCTCCTAAAAATCTCCTTGGGTACTCTCACTCTATTTGTTCAGTAAAGTTGAAATCTCCCTATTTTCAATTCAATAAAATTTTACTCTCCCCTATATCATGATTTTTGTATGTTTCCCCTATTGTTAAGGGGGTCATCATGCACCATTTAGTTAGAATTAACCATCATGATATTATTCAATAACTCCCTTTCATTCTGTTTCTTACTGAAATTTCTTATAAATGGAAACTACCTCGCTCCGGTGTGGTCATATAATATATGAAATATTATTACCGATTTTTCATATATCATGGTATTTCCTCCTTCAATACAATGCATCCATAAATTTCTCAGTTCTCCCTATGGTTTGGTAAATAACACTATAGTGTGGGGTCTTTTAGTTGACCAAATCTTGTCCTCTTGGTACCGTATTGCCTCCTTTAACTCACACAAGATATATATCATGATATCCTCTAATAAATTCTCACATAGAACCAAGTGTGGTGTAGAAACATCACTATAGATTTATCTCATGTAGGGTTAATGATCCTGAAATTTTTTTACTCCTATTCTATTTGAACCATCCTGGATGAAAGATATTGTTGTGGACACCTTGGAATCACTAGTGGATTTGAAATTTATCATGAAAGGTCCATCATCAGGGTATACCTATTTATGTCATGGAAAAATACAAATATTTCCCACATTAGAATTACCACCACTATAGTAGTTCCATATAATCTTCTTCATTCCCTTAACTCACCAGTTGTGAGTAATGAGGTCTATTCTTAGCTTCCTCAGTGTAGTCACCCAACAGTGCAGACCATAGCTCCCATGTGCATGTCGACCTGCGTGCTTGTGATTTCTTGTTCTTGCCTTTTCATGCCCTACTTATACACAAACTAGCACCACTAGTCTACTTGGATATGTAGAGCATGTAATCTGCTAGTTTTTTATCCTCTAAAACAAAATTTCAGTGTAACCACCTCCGTACAGTATAGCCATGGTGACTACTTCATGGGAAAGCTTATGTTTCCTCCATGGCATATTCTCATATAATTTACCAATTTTTATGGTGTGGAGAACCAGTTATAGTGATGGATCCATATTAATATTGAAATCCTATTCAACTAAATCACTCATCATTAATTTAATATTTATTTACCTTGTCAACAAATAAAACCCATTCAACTTCCAAAGTAATTTTTTTATCAATCTCACCCACCGGGTTTTTGAATAATTCACTAAATTCACCAAGAGTTTTATCCTCTAAAAACACAACATTCCAAATGTGTGTCAATGATCAATTAATCATCAATTCTAGGCACACGTGATCTATTCTTGGTTTTAGAAACAAGAATTGATTGAAAATACTATCCTACCCACCATTGAATCCTTTAAACAACCACATGTTTTCATTAACATACTCCCCCATTAGTTTTACTATTATCCCACTTTCAAAGACACTTGCATCCTTATCCCCTTTTGTAAATTATCCCAAATAGATCAATTCTATAAAAATATCATATGATGGGTTTATAAATCCAAGAATTATTTTGAGGAAAAAAATATTTTTCAAACACCACATTAGGTAGTGCCTTCTTGATGATATCAGATGATTGATCTTATGTTGACATGTAATTTAAAACCCCAATTCCTTGCTCTACCTTTTCCCTTGTGAAATTATATTTCATCTTGATGATATTTTTCCATGAATAACGAATATCATTTTTTGTAAGATTTACCATACATGAATTGTCACACAATATTGAAATAATAATCATAACTTCAACACCAACATCATTAAGTTGTAGTTAAAACCATAGTAATTGGGTACATGTTTGAGTGTTAGATACATACACGACGTATTTGGTTCATAATTTTATACAGTCATAATTCATAGTTTTCCCTAATATACATTATCTCCCAAGATAAAAATAACCACCTAATGTCAATTTTTAATTATTTAAAAAACATCCTAGTCTTCATCAGTAAATCCTAAAAAAATTGAATCATTGTATTAGAAAAATCCATAGTCTCTCATATGATGAATATATCAAATTATTATTTTCACATAGATTATGTGGATTTTCGTAAGATCATCCTAAAAATGAGTGTCTTAAATATTAGAAAATAAAATATATGGTCATGTTGAGTTAAAATAGAATAAAATCCTGATGATTTATTAATATTTATTCATATTGACCTTATTTCCTTATTCATCTCTTGATCAATTTAGCATTTTATTCACAAAATTTATCGTAGGCCTCAAATCCTCCATCAAAAATCTTCTTAAAACCTCATATGAATATTTAGTTTGTGAGATTATTATATCATATACTATTTTAATTACCTATAATCTAAGGAAAAGATCCATTTCACAATTAGTGACAAATTTATTTCGCACCACATGGGTTTTGAAAACTGATTTCATTACTTTTAATCAATGCCTCCAAACATTATGATGTTAACATTTATAAAAACTATTAATCACTTCTCATTATACTCTTTTATATAGAGGTTTTTATAAACTTCTTCTATATGAAAACTGAGCTTATTTAGGTATTATCTAACTAGGAAAACCATGATCTTAGTGAATTTTTAAGGGTATACAAATACTTCAATATTTGACACACTTTCCCTTCATCTTTATTAATTAGAAACCCATATGGTTGATCAATATAAACATCCTATTTAATTAAACCATTCCTAAAAGAATATTTAATTTCCATTTGATATATTTTTAATCCCTTTTGAATTACCAATGATAAGAATAAACTAAAATTTTCAAGCAATGAAATGGATGAAGGCGTTTCATCAACATTGATTATTTCACTTTGGGAATACCATTTTCATATAATCCATTATTTATTAAGAATTAATTTTCTATATTTATTATGTTTATATTGGAACACCCACTTGTTTTGAATGGGATTATTACCACTTGGTCATGGAACAACATCCCTTATATCATTTTTATCTATTTTTTAAAGTTCATCATTCATATCCTTGACCCATATCTCATTATTTTCAGATTATTGAAATGATTTTAGTTATAAATGTCATAATAATGATTCCTACTACTAATCCTTCATTCTCTTAGTTTGGACAGTGGTTTTTTGGTCCTTAAATTTTTTTAATTTAGTTAGTTTATCCTCAGTCATTTGTTTTCATGAACTTACTCAAATTTATTTACATCCATCAAAATCTGGTTCTTCATCAAATATTTCCATATTCTTTGTAGCTCACCATAAACCATGTTTTCATTCATAATTTTTAGAATAATATATTAATTTATTTTTTTAATAAATATTATCATGTTCATCTATAATTTTCCCACATTCAACCATGAGAACATTATTTCTCTAAATCATCTTTTTATATCTCTTGTTGTAATACTTGTTATATTTACTCTTTGATTAGTAACCAAGAAATTTTCCATAATCTCCCTGATCATCACATTTTCTACTCTTCTAATTTTTGGGAATAAAACAATTACTTCCAAACTATTAAAACTAATTTTTTGTAGGTTTGATTCAATACCATTTTTTATATAGATTTATTCCTTCATTTTAACATATAAACTCTCTATTGTAAATATACACCACTATAAGAACTACTTATTTCCATTATCTTTCCAAAAAATAATTTTCAATAAATATTTTTCAAGGTATGTTGTTGATTAATTAATTTCTTCTTTACACTACCCCATTTTGATAGGGTGTTATGATAAATGAAACCTAAGGTTTAATTCCATGGTTCTCTATATATTATTCAACATTATGATTTGTAATTTTTGTCCAATTTTCAATTCATAATTTCTGAATCATCGCACAAAGAATATTTTCAACTCTCTTCTGATATATATTGATAAGTCTATATACCTCATTCTTGTGTGTGGTAGGAATAATATATTCCATTTTTTTGAATTCATCAATAAAAACACATAATACCTAATTTTATTTGTCACCTTTGCTGAGATCATCCCACAAAAATAAAAATTCCCAAGATAAATAAACCTTGATGCCTTTGTCTTCTTTAGGTTCTAAGACTTTCAGATAATCATCTCCATTTTAAATGAATAAAATTTGTGAGGGTGATCATACTTGAGATGGAGAATATGACATGCTCCCTTTCACTTTAACAACTTGTCCGAAGATGTTTGGCTCAAATGGCCAATCTGATTATGCCATATCATATTATATTCCAATATGTCAAGAATAATAAAAAATTTCTCTCTTACATGGTATATATTTAACTAGGTTTTCCGCCTAAAGAATATGTGTATAGTATCTATCTTTGATAATACATTCATTTTCATTGATCTCTAGTGCATGTCTTTAGTTAATAAATTCACTAACATTGAAAATATTGTGACTAATTCTCTAAACTAAGAGAGTGTCATTCCTCTAACCAGAAAATCATAAGACCCTCATCATTCCCAAAATTATTAAAATTTTCTTTTGTGCTTGAAATTCACAATATGGTCATTAGATCTGATAATATTTGATTTGTATCCAATATCCAATATCAACGATCTTGAAGTGTATATTTCTCTTAAGTGAATTTGAGTGACATTATACTTCTCTAAACTATATTTCATTACCCATGTAGGTGATAGATGTTCCTCCTCAATAGTTGACTCCCTAAACATTTCTTCTTCTTTGAAAACTGAAAATCTATTTTAAGACTCTCTACATTTGGATGAAGGTTCTGTATTTTGATTTCTTCTACTTCAAGTAATTATTTATGAAATTTGTGGAATTTTTTATATGTAATTGATTACCATGTTTCTAAATCCTTCACAAAAAATATTTCCATTAAAATAAAAAGAATTATTAGAAATTTTGTTTGCCTATTTGGATGTGTGTTGATCAAGAACGGACCTCCAAGTAATAAAGCACACATAGAAGGTATGTCCCAATGTTACATAGTAAAAACATCTGACTCTTGAAGAATTATAATTAACCTTGTAATCATGGTTTATTTTCATTCTAGTTTTATGAAGATCTACCTTATTTCAGGGATTTGAATATTATGGGTTTTTAAAGAAAACCATATATCTTTCTTTATCTTTGAACCGCTGAACATGGGATGTTGGTATGAATTATTCCTAAGAAATTACTTTGTAATTATATGATTGTGATTCCATTTTTTTCATAATTATAGGTGTCAATAATATTTCTAGATCTTCAAACATACAACACAAATTTATAACTTCTTTTCTATTTTTTTATTTCTATTCACTCTATCGTTGACTATTTTATCTAAAACATCAATGATTCATGATTTTTATTCAATTTTAAATTTCATTTCTACTTACATTACAAAGTATCCATAATTTCTATATTTGAGTTCTTCAATATTAGTCTTTATATATAATTTTTATTCTTATTTTTGTAACATGTAGATCATGGAATCATGCACCACTTCATTGGACATTGATGTCTTTTCCCACAAAACATCATGTTCTTGATGTGTTACGTTAAGTTTTTATTGTATATAAAACCTTCTAAAAACTAATTTATTCACATCATCAATATCATCATTTATTTTCTTATTTGTAATATCCATAAACACATTGTATTACATATAGTTTTCAACTTCTTCTACTTCACTTTCTCCAAAAATACCTTCTTATTTGGAAATAATATTTTTATTTTTGAAGGACCTCTATTGACATTTATTGGACATTATGTTTTCATAATATTAGGTAATTGTTATTCTTTATCATCATCTTGATAATTTTGGGGACATTTATACGCATTATGTCCCACCATTTCAAATTTAAATCATGTTATTAGAAGATTAAACTTAAACCTTAATCTTCCACACTTAAGGATAGAGGACGTAACTGATATAACCTCATCAACTTTGTTAAATTCTATATTCTCTATGATTGAGATCATATTTATGGATTTAAAGGCCACCTTCAATGCAACTTCCTTAATTCTTGGCTCATTGTCTTTGTTTCTCATATCTTAATATATAAAAGTACTATACAAACCATTCAGTGAAATATATTACAGATCATTATCTTCTACAGTCGACACATTTTCATTAAAATGTGGTAAGAGTCTTCTCAACATCCTATTCTTGATATTTTCATTTTTGAGATCATTATAAAGGCCCCACTAATTTTAAACTTAACATTTAGGCGATCGAAATTTGTATCAACTATCTCATTTTAATTTATTCTCAAATCATTATATATGTTCCACATATTTTATATATTTTCTTCTCAACCCTTCAAATCTACTTCATAAATATTGAGAATATTTTCCAACATAATATGATAGGTTTTTTAGTATATTACCATTGTCATAATGGGATTAGAAAGAGAAAACCCTAATGAATTTAGGTCTTTGGAAACTAAATCCTATTATTTATGATCTCTATTTATCAAGGTCACACTATCTATATTTGTAGTGATTCTTTAAATGGACATTTTGTAAACATCCATTCCCAATGATATAAAATAATGTTACATCTGGATTTTCCATAACTTGAAATTATTACCTTCAAATATGGGGATACATTTATGGTTGAAATCTATTTCCATGCATCCAAGATAGAAAACAATAAACACCCCTTTATTACAACTTATTAGATACCAAGATAACAACCAAAGAGGTTGGGTGAATCAAGGTATTGAAGTTTAAAATAATTCCTCCTTAAAATAGGATATTGTTCTCTAAACTTTAGGAAAACTTCAATTTCTCACTACTTTTTTCCTCAATGAGTGATGATAGTAGTAAACAACAAAATAGATTTTAATTAGTTCAGCAACATTCTGATAGTCCAAGGAAACATCATGATAATGAACCTATAAACCAAAATGACTTAATGCTCACTACATTATATGTACAATTTAGATTACCCTCACATACCCTCTAATTCACTACCATGAACAATTATAGGACACACTTCTCTCATTTAATAGGGAACTCAATAATCCATTTATTGAATCATTCCTTCTCCACCTGGGGATGATGCAAACATATACCAATGATGGTGTTTCTCTTCAACATGTGAAATGTTGACTCCCAGTGAGAAAAGGACAATAATAATAACATATTATATAACCTTAAACCTTCTATATGAGATCTGATATATCTCTTTTAATTCCCTTTACTAATATTCTCTATGTGTCTCTCTCAATATTTTATGAAGATAATGAATATCCCAATTTTTTTTCAATCCAATTGTTTTTATTGACTCTGATTTCTCCCAGGGCCATGCTAAGTGTCCCTTGTTATTATTTGGGTTATAATACACCATTGAATTGAAATTAACCATAAGGATATTCTTTTATTCTATTTCTAGTAAAAACTACCAGTAGAATGAAACTACCAAGTTAAGAAATTGTCTTATATGATACGATTTAGAACATCCCATTTGGAATATACTATGGTATGTCCACCTTCACCAAAGAACAACCATTAATTCCTTATTTCTCCCAAGGTCACAGACAAAATAAATATGGTGTGGAGTTTTATAGTTGACCAAATCCACTATTCTTAGAGTGGTAACTCCTACATTAACTCACACATGATGTATGGAATGATATTATGTAATTTATTATCAGATATAATAGATTTTGGCATGGACACAACACTATATCATGATATTCTATAGGTTTGAGTATCCTGAAATATTTACTCTTTTTAAATACATATCCTTCATGATTCAAGTCATAGTAGTAGCATAAACACCTCGAAAGATTTATTGGATATTAAATTTATCAAATAGTTCCATGTACAATGGTGTGACTATCTATGGGATAGAAAAATAATCATGGGTACCATATCTTACATAAATCTAGAATTCCAATGCCATATAACCCTTTTTGTTCCATTAACGTTACAGTTATGAGAAACAGGGTCCTCTCCCGACCCCAATCACTTTATCACCCTATGGTGTAGACCACTTCTCCGTGGATTATTCTTACTCACACATGTATGCTTAACTATGCACAATTTTTCATGATCTTCCTACACATGAACCACCCCATATAGTCTACTCAACTATGTGTTTCCTGCGCTCAACCATGTTTTCACATCCCCCAAACAAAATTACGGTGTAGAAATATCCCTACAACAAGGACATGGTGAATTTGGTATGTGAAAACATGGATTTCCTCCATGTTATAGTCTCCTAAAATTCACTATATTCAATGGTGTGGAACATTATCTAAAATATAGGCTCTCTCTTTGGACAAAAATCCTCTTCAACTACATCACTCACTTTAACAGCATCTTTTATCTTTTTCTCTACAAACACTACCAATAAAAACATCCAAAGATATTTTTATGCACAAATGGAGTGGGGAAAATCAGTTGTGGTTACCTTTACATTATTATTGGTTTAATGGATGGAATATTGTATCTATCCAGAATCATAGTAGGAGATACACTCACTAAAATATCAATATCAAAAATCTCATATCTTTGGCACTGTTGGCACGGTAACCTTATTCAGAATGGTATGGAATTTTAGAAAAAAAAAATAATTTCTAAATATGGATTAGTCACACTTCATATGTTTTGATAGTTTTATACTTGGTAATAAGTTTCAAGAAATATATAACTTGCATGGAAGAACACTAAAATGTTGTAATGTTATTCTTGTATATAAAAATGTATAAGGATATTCCCCAGTCAAATCTCATTTAAGGTTACAATACTTTGTGATTATCATTTAATAATCCATGAGTAATGTGTGGGTATAATTACTGAAATATAATTTAGATTTATTCATAATTTTTATATAATAAAAATCTATTGTTGAGAGGGAAACTAGACACATGTAAAAGATCTTGAGGTCGTGCAATGTTGGGAAGTTTACCAAAAGATTTCTTCAAAAATTCTAAAAGAAAAGAGGTATTAGGAATGAAAATAATATATGAGATATTCTTTAATATAATTGAATAATTGAAATGATGAATTTCATATTGATGGAGAATTTATAGAGCATGATAATTCACTTTATAATGCCATAGTAATTTTGGGAGGAAGCATTGAACAAAATGAATCTTCAAATAAATAGTTTCCCCTTATAACCTTTAGGATGGGATCATCATGTAGGACTATGTTCTGGAAAAATATTTAATTTATATCACCTTAAATGTTTTAGAATTTTATCCAATACAAATGATAATTTTAAGGATAGAGATAATCATAAAGGAAAGTCACATGCATGTTTCTTTATAGGATATAGAGTTAAGATTCTATAATTTTGACTTTGGGGTGGTGATAAAAGGGAATTCATCAGTTGTATAAATTTTATATTTAATTAGAAACTCTTTTTAAATGATAGCAACTTACAATAGATACGTTTTAGAGAAAAGAATAAACATCAATCTAATTTGATCATAATGGTGATTCTTTAGGAGTTTAGACTAAAAAGAAATCATATGGTTGTGATTATATAGGATGTTTTCAATGGAATATTTTGAGTTCATCATAGGATGTTTTAGAATGAGATCAATGTGAGATATATCTAAGATTTCATGAATTGTTGAAACTCAGTCTAGAGTTCTAGAGAATAAAATTTCATAGTTTTCAATAGAAACACAGAAAAATTATAGTTTGAATAGATAATGTAAAAAACATTTAAGTGTATTGTATTGAGGTATGTATCTAACCTTAACACAGTAAATTTAATGATTTCATTAGAATCATAAATCATAGAATAAGTGGATATCCATAAGGATTCTGACAACTGGTGTTTTTCCAGTGAAGGATGATTTGAATTCATATGATTTGAAAAACACGTGGGATTTAGCATATGTACGACATTGATAGAGGTAACTTCCAAAAAGAGAGTACTCTAGTTAAAATAATAATTTGATCAAAGAAAATGGTGTGAGGAAAGGCTGGTGGTAAAAGGGTTTCATTAAAAGGAGGGTATCGACTTCTCTAAAATATTTTCACTTATAGTTACGAATACTACCATTCAAATAGTGCTAATCTTGGTTACATCTGATGGATTAATTCTAGAACAAATTGATGTGAAGATATATTTTCTTCATGGTGATCTATAGAAATATATATATATATATATATATATATATATATATTAAGAAACCTATGGAATTAATATATTAACAGAATCTGTAATTTCTGTGAAAACATAAGTGGAGTCTAAGTTTTGAAATAAGTGGTGGGGTAATGAAACTATAAATTAAACTCATTCATAGAGGATAATGTTTTCAAACAAAGAAAATTATATCATTCCTATTACCAAAAGTTTTATATTAATGGGGACTTCAACCATTTATTATTGTACATATATGATATCCTTTTAGTGGGGCCATCAATTCTATGAATTTGGGGATTGAAGAATGAATTTTATATAAATATTGAAATAAAATATTTCTATAAAGAATTGATGTTCTTGAGAATAAGTATTGAATGGGATAGGAAGACTGTAAGTAAGGTTCTAATCTTAGAGAGAGTCTATACATAAGTTCATTGAGATATTTGTGATGACAGAATAAAAATATATCTCAACTCCTCATATCGATCACATTAAACTATTGAAATAAAAAACACTACTCAAAAGATAATAGGGAAATAAAATGATGACAGTACCATATGCATCATTGGTAGTTCATCTCATGTTTTCTAGGGTGCACACTTGGATAAACCTAGCTCATTTGGGGGGATTGGTCAGCTAGATCATAGAAAATCTAGGTAAAGGTTATTAATAATTTTTAAAGTTAATTCTCAGGTACCTTAAAGGAATGAAATATAATTCTATATATTTCATAGAATATGATCCATTACATGGGTATATTCATAAAAAATTTATGGGTGGATCAAACTCATTGAAGATATTAATTTAATAAGTATTAAATTTGGAAAAAAACATAATTAGCGGTATTTCATGGATAAAACTAGTGATTTCACTCTCCAAATTTGAAGTAGAGTATGTGGAAGTAATATAATTAGTTAAATAAATTATATGTTTGATGTATCTAGTTAAGTATTTTAGATGCATCTAGGTAAGTGAACTACTTTATTATGACAGTCGAAGTAAAATCCACTTTGCAAAAAAAATTGGGTTACATGTAAAGAAAACACATATCAACCTAAAATACCAATTTATTTCAAAGATGAATGAGGATGGAGAGATGGACCTATAGAAGATAGTTGAAATGAAAAATCTAGTGGATATGTTATCTTAGGATTTATTCTAGAAGATTCAAAGGTGACACTGTTTTACATTTGGAATTTGGTTAATGTAATGGAATAGAGGAGCATTGCACACAATAGAAGTGGAAGGATTTTTTCATTTGAAATGTGTTAGATTATGTAAAATATTACTTAAATAAATATTAAATTGGGAGATTATTAGTATTATGTGAATCCTATTCAATTACTAGTTTGATTTTACCATAAGGTTAAAATCTGGTAGACCCTTTGGTCTTTTTAAAGTAGTGGTGGAAGCCTTCGGTGGGTTGGTAATGATGTCCTTAGAACTTATATATTTTTTTATGGTTGTATGAGTATGGTTGTGGATTCATTTCACCATACGAGCAATGATACAGATCACTAGATTTTGGTTATGTATTCATTTGAATGACTCCCATGATGGTTTTATATAGATATAGTGAGTCTATGGTGCACATTTATTTTACTGGTGAATGGAGGCCAGGCTAAGGAATTTTACATGTAGTTATAGTTACATGGTAAAATGCATGGACCCTAAAAAATTATATGTTTGTTTAAGTGGCTGACCAGCTGGGACACAATATAAAAGTTAGGTTGGACCACATTTTTTGTTTTTGTGATTTTATTTAATTTAGTTAACTATGTGGATTCCAATCCATAGTTATTTTCTTAACTTATAATTTCCCTGAATCGACATATTATGATACTTCACCCTATAGACATTTGAAAAAAGTTTAAACAAACTAAAACATAGTTTTATTTTACACGATTTTATTTATTTATGTTTCATTGAATGTTTATATGAGTTGAAAGTGACTAGGGTTGAATAACTCAAAATCAGTATTGTGTTTTGTGTAAGGTTACGTATCTTCAATGTTTTTTAACACTAAATTAATGGAGAATCCTGTTGGTTCATGTTTTATCTATTATGGTTCATGTGATCTTTCTTCATGTGTTCATAGTTTTGGATGGTATTCTCAACACTCAAACCTTTATGCTAGAAACTCACCACCTATCCCAACACTAAAATACATAACTTGTGAACCACTTATCCTTACTAGATAACCCAATAAAACTATATTTATCATAAAATAATAATGTGATAAACACATCAACATTCCCATATTTCCTATGAGGGCATCCGGTTGATCCCTAAAATGCAACATGGTCTTTCTCTATCACTATCTACACATAAAAATCATTACCATAGTGACCCCACATCTCATAAGTCTTATAAAACCTTGGAATAAAGAATTATGGTCTAATTCCCCTTCATATTCCACATCAATATCATAGTCCCAATTCTGATAGACTGTGTAAACATTCAATGAAAGCTCATCAAGCCCAAGATGACTTATCTTTCTCATAGTATATACCAACACTCTAATAAACCCTCAATATTGTATTTATAATCTTTCATAAAATATATGATCATCTCACCCATCATCCCAAGGTATACTCCCATCAAGAAAACCATATTAGCCTTACAGAATCAAACCTAAGATATTAACTAATTATTTAGGTCCCTAGATCAATCACAAGTACCATGTATACTCAACCAGCATTTATTCCCCCTTGTCCACAATCCATCAGGCAATTCTATTCCTTCAACACCTAGCGGATCACGTTCTTCTAACTTAGGAGGCTCAAAAATACTTAATTCCTACACTTAAAAAGAATTTTCTTCCCCCATCCATTTTACCAGAACCTATATTGTCAAACAAAAATGTAAAATCATGCCTAAACAAGTATATGGTTATGTACTATTGGGACCACCTATATCTATAAAGGAGTTACCATCCTAAAACCATGCCTTAGAAACATCATCCAAGCCTGGAAAAACTCATGTTAACATATTGAGTCCTTATCTCAACCAAGATGTCCATAAATTAATTATATAACATAATTAATTAATATAAAAATTAATTATATAAAATATAAAGAATTATAAAAATTAAAATCAATCAGGCATAATGGCCTAAGAATCACTAAGACACCTCATAGGACCAAAACCAAAACCTAATATACATGGAAGGTATATGGAATAAAAATAGTATCTCTATAGAAAAAATTCCCATTAATCAATATCAAATCAGTTAAAAATATAAAGATAAATGAAGAAATCCCCTAGGAAAAACCACAAAGCTATGTTCCTCCACCAAAACAATGAGACATGACATGAATTCTTTATTTATTGACATTTTATCTCCATCGTATACAAAGACCCTTTTTTTTGGGAAAATTCTACCATGATAGGGTAGAATCATACATTAACTCCCAAGTACATAATCACCATAAATAAAAAATGATGATGAATAATAAGAAATAATTAATAGATAAATACACCTCAATTCATCATGAAATCACCTTTCATATTACCCATCATTGGGTGGATATTAAATGGTGAAATAGGGTAATGAGGTGGGAGTACCCATCCAAATATGGTTAATCTAAATCCATGCTCCACTAAAAACCTAAAGGGATTGGTTATGAATTAAACATTATAACCCAACTAAAACTATTCACCCTCAAGCCTTATTGGTACTAAGTTAAGCTATATTGGTACATAACCCCCTAATTTCCACTTGGTATAACACTATTGGGTAGCCGGATGAGATAAATGGGGGTACTTTCTCCATGGATAGAACATTTGGTACCCTCTCTATCCTAATTAGGTATGTGATGTCTCCCTACTGTTGTGATTTAGCATTAGGTCCACCCCAACCCTTTTATGATACTTCTTTGATCAATTTTCCCACTTCACAAACATCCAATCACACCCAAAAACCATCTATAAATGTTTATGTAATGACCCAAACTCTTGGAATGATAATTTTTTCCTCAAAATGTGTGATTTTTATAACTCTCTACTAATGAAATGATTATATTTTGAATGTGACTATCGGTTTTTGACTATTTTATGATTGTTAGTCAATATTAAAATTGGAAACAATTCTCTTAATAATAATTTTAATGTTATATTTTTTGTTGATAAGTAAAAATGATAAAAATTTATTGTAGAAATAAGAGTTGAAGGCCTCATTCAGTAGAGGCATGTCTTACAAATCCCATTTTTTAGAACTTGGGAAGGAGTTAGAATCATTGGGCTTCACTCATGACCATGACCATCTCACACCATACCATTAGGTAGTATGTAGGTGTTAGAAGGGGTTATGTTTCGAGGCCTTAGTTACGTAATTTAGAATCCCATTGTATAAATAAAATATTTTTTCAATCATTTCTGCTTTGAGTGTAGTTTTTCTTAAAAATATGATGAATTTGGTAAATTGATTTTCCAGACCTAAATTATAGTTTTTAGAAAATATATATTTATTATAATAAAATAATGTGTTATTATTAATGATTATTTTAATGAAATATTATTATTAAAACACTCTTATATAAATTTAAATTATGAAATGATTTTATTTTTTTCAAGTGTCTGAAATATTACAGTGTATTTCACTATACATTTTATATCCGTTGTTATATTGAATAAATTAGGATTTTAATTTTTAAAAGTTAAATTTCTTATACTTATGGAATTATTATGATAAAATAAACGTCATTTTTGAAGTTATCACATCAAAATTATGTTAGGATTAGTTTATAATAATTTTCTAAAATATTTTTTTTGGTGAATAGTAAAATTGTAGTTTTGATTTTTTTGTATGTTTAGTGGAATAATAATGAAGTAATATTTAATATAAAATTATTTTTGACTCTTTTAGATTATAATAACATAATATGTTTCCAATGTTTCCAATACCATGGAAAAGTACCATGGGAAATACCATTTTTTTTCAAATACCACTACCGAGGTGTCCAAGGTAATCAATAAAAAAATTCCTCAATTTTGCTACACATACCCACCCATTCCTCTATTATCATTCATTACCAATTCATAATACACGAATATAAGATAGTTTTACATCCCAATTATTCCTCCAAATGTGTATTCCATCCCTTAAGGTCCCATTATTCTAGATTTAGGAGTTACTCTTCAAGGTAAGGGAAATCTCAACTTCTCTTTTCCTTTCAAGTTCCCTTTTATGTGGTATGTCTTTAAAATTTATATAATATGTTATTCTATCCATTTATATTATATAACTTTTCTATATTAAGGTTATTTACGAATGTGATACCCTTTTCCACTCTTTTTAATCTTTTATAAAACCAAGTTTCTTACCTTTTATGCTGCCAAATTGTCTTCTCAAAATTTCTCTCTTTTTATTAAGAAATTATTTTATTTTCAATATGTGAATACCCAAACATAATTATTTTATAGCGTATTCCTAGAGATGTAAAAATTATTTATCTTATTCAGTAATTGAAAAACATAAAACCCCCTTTCCCTTTTTGTGGGTTATAAATGACATAACGATCATGTCATTGAGACCTTTTTAAAATGCCATTATTTTGATAAAAAAACAATTTCTTTTATTTAGCAATGGTTATTTATGATTTGTTGGGTTATGATATATTTGGATCACATGAAAATTAATACATATTAAGGGTGTCCCCTGATAGAACTCCAATTCATTCTGTAAAAAATTTAATCTCTAGAAATGACATGTTTTATGATATACTAGTGAATAACTTTGGTAATGTTTATGACACTTAAGTGAAAAACCTCGGTGATATAATTATGAATGTCTAAAATAAATGTTTTAGACATGTTTTAAATTTATTATTTATGTTATATTACTTATTATATGACTCATGTTCTATTTTTCATTTCATAATGATATTATTCATGTTCTTATTGAATTTCGGCAAGATCACATGCAAATTGTTTCCCTTTCTTTCCCTTACTAGGCCTTATGTTCACCCTTTCCTTTGATGAATTTACCTAGGTTATGATAAGTAAGAAATTTACTTAGGATGAACCTTTAATAATCCTTTCATGTGGAATATAATAATGTTTAATAAAATTCTTGTATTATGTACCCTTTTTTCAAGAAGATAATGTTTAAAGGATTTTATGTTTGTACAGGGTAATGAATATTTATTTAATAAAAATAAAGGATGCATTAGTTGTTATCAAAGGATGGTTTAGTTACTTATTGAAATTCAGATTTTAAAACTTTAGGAAGAACCCTGTAAAACGTTTAAATATAGTAAAAACATCCTGGTATTTTGGTGAAATATTAAATAAGATGTTTTTGAGAAAATAAAACCATGTCTAGATATGAACAAGTGGATGTGGCTCCAGCACAGATGTACCCAGGTGTAACAGATCTCATAAGGTGCATCAGGCCTGACTTGATGTAACTTGGTATACAACAACAGGCCTTGCTTCACTTTTGGTTTTACACTCTCATTGGATTTTTTGGGTTAATCATAATCTTTATATGAACCATTATGAAGAATTTATAGAAAATGAAATTATTGTTAAAGAATGACATAATTAAGCATGATGTTTTAAGACATTAAATTCTTTTAGAATTATAAGATTTTTATATGAAACAAGTTTCACATTAAAGTTATCTTATTTTAAAAAATGGATAGAAATAAGAGAAACCATGTAAATGGATAACACAACAAACCAGGAACTTTTGGACTTTCGATGGAAGTCTGACTGGAAAACGTCATGATAATGATGAATCGACTAACTCAAGTTATTATCCATAATATGAATCAATAAGAGATATTAAATTCACCTCAAAGGGAAAAAACTTTTTGTTTAATCCTTTATGAATCAATGAGTACATTCATTTAGTGGGTCTACCAACCCATTGATTTGTGAATAATGGATAATCTCTATAGAAAATATCATTTTTGTACTCTATTTTTTATAAGAGGAGAAAATCACCTTAGCTATGAACCATTTAGATGGAGAAGTTGATCATTGGTGGACACTGGTTAGAATCAGAAAGATAATAAGAGATATTGATGTAATGGAGTGGGAAGAGTTTTGGGTAACCATTTTCAAAAACAATCTCTCATTCAATGCGATAGAAAATGGAGAATGAATTTATAAATATAAATCAAAAGGAAAATGAATTTGTGGAAAGCTATGAGATGAAATTCAAAAGACATTCATATTACACCACTAGCTTGTCTGGATCCTAATGGTAAGGTTTGTAGATTATTTAGTGATATAAGAACTCGTCTATGGAAGAATCTAGCCAAACAAAACTATGAAAAATATTATGATATTCTGATGAGTTCTATAAAAGTTGAAATAAAGTTTGGAGAGATGAATTGGCCCCATAGATCAAATGAAAATAAGATATCTTTGGATCCAAACTTGGGGAGGATATTTGATCAATGAATAGGAGGAAATCAAGTGCGGATTTCCACATGAAACAAAAGTGGGAATAAGAATTCAAGGAATTACATTATTTGGATAGGTAAATGTTATACGTGTGTAAGAGATGACCATATTTATTGGAATTTTCTTACTGAGTTGAAGCCTCAACATCTCAATGCTAATGAAAAAGGGAAGATGGTGCATGCACAGCCTTCCAATTCTTAAAGTGAGGATAGCTTGGGAACTTTTATAATCATCGTAATAATCCAAAATTAATGGAGGGGAGTCACTATCTACCTCATCATAGGACAAGGGAGAAAGGTTTTTCTTTTTATATCATTATGGATGAAGTGCAGGCTCCAAATGATCCAGTGGAAGGTACTCTCATTGTTTTATCAAATCGATCAAGTACTTTGTTTGATTCTTGTTCTTTGAATTCCATTATCTACTCCAAGTTTTAAAAGAATATAGAATCAATATATGAACTAATAAAAGTATATTTATCTATTAATACTAATGGAGGGATTATACAAGCATCAAAAGTTAGTAGAAACTCTGGTATTTACTTTGGTGAGCATAATCTCATCACAAATCTAGAAGTTATTCCCTTGCTGGAATTTGACATTATGCTAGGGATGGACTGGATCTCAAAGTATAATACTATGATCCACTATAGAAGAAAGGAAATATGTGTATTATTCAATGGAAATCCTATAGTTTTTTTAATAGATATATCTCAGCCTATGTTTTTTCTAGAAGCACCTCCCATAGCATTATTTATGGAACTGAATGCTGAATATAAAGAATTAAATAAATGTATATGAATAGTGAATGTCATTATCGTTTCGGAATAAATTGAAATATTTAATGAGGAGTTACCTGGACCTCCCCTAGAAAGGGAGATAGAGTTATCCATTGAATTCATGCCTGGATCCAAGCTGATATCAAATACCCCATATAGAATGGAAAATGTAGAGATCGAGGAATTAAAGAAGCAACTCCAATATATTTTGGAGAAGGGGTTTATCGGGCCACGTGTGTCTCCTTTGGGAGTACCTATTCTATTTTTTAAAGAAGAAGGATAGATCAATATGACTCTGAATTTATTATATAGAACTTAATGGGGTCATAGTAAAGAATAAGTAAACTCTTCCCATAATTAATGATTTATTTGACCATATTCAGGGGGCACTATTCTTCTCCAAGAGTGATCTTCAATCTAGTTATCATGAATTGAGGGTCAAGAAAGAAGATATTACAAATAAATCCTTTCAATCAAGATATAAGAATTATTTTTTTATACCCTTTGGCTTGACTAATTCTCATGATATATTTATAGATTTTATGAATAGAGTCTTTAAGGAATAACTTGATAACTTTATTGTAGTTTTTATTGATGATATTCTAAAAAATTCCAAAATATGTGAGCATCATGAGGATCATCTAAGAGTTATATTGAAATCTTTGAGGAATGATAGGATATTTTTAATGTTTAGAAAATGTGAATTTTGGTTACAACAAGGTGCTTTCTTGGGGAACATTGTAACTAATGATGGAATATCAGTTGACCTTGTAGTGAAAAAGGTTGTGGAGGAGTGTCCTCATCCTAAAACAGTAACTAGGATTCCTAGTTTCCTTGGATTATAGGTATATTATAGTAGTTTTGTGAAAATAATTTCCTGAATTTCTAGTTCACTAACCAGGTTAACTAGAAAAATGTTCAAGATCATTTGGATAAAGGAGTGTGAAGAAAGTTTCCAAGAGCTGGTGAAGAGATTGGTTACTGAACATATGTTAACTCTACCCTCTATCAAATAAAGATTCATTATTTTTAGCAATGCATCTATAAAATGACTTGGGTGCGTCCTCAGCAAAAATGAAAAGGTAATTTATTATGCATCTAGATAGTTAAAGCCTCATGAGCAGAACTATCCTATTCATGAGCAGGAGATGCTTGTGGTTTGTTTCTGGTATGAAAGTATGGAGGCACTATCTTTATGTAGAGAAATGTTATATATACAAATACCATAAAATTTTGTTGTATATATTCATGAAAAAGGAATTGAACATGATAAAGAGGATATGGTTGGTACTTCTTAAGGATTGTGATTTTTTAATTCATCATCTTGGAAGAGAAAAAAACACCAATTCATTAAGTGAGAAACACCTTGTTGTATTGGACATTATGAGGATTCAAGTTGATCCTTTGATCAAAGTTCTGGTAAAACGGGACATAGGAATCATAAATAAACGAAAATCATCAAAACTATCCAAAATTATTTCTCAACAATAGTTATTAGATAAGATCAAGAAATCTCAAAGAGAATATCCCTTGTTAAAAAAAATAAGATTGAGGCTTTAAAGAATGGGAAGTTTCCAGAGTTCAATATTGATCAAAAAGTTGTTCTTAAATTTTGTACAAGGTTGTGTATTCCATAAATTTTGTAAATAAATAATGAGTTGATGGGTGAAGACCATATCTATATTTTTTCTATACATTCTCGAAACACAAAATGTATAGGGACTTTTGGGATCATTATTGGTGGGATAACATGAAAAGGGAGATTGCTGACAACACTACCAAGTTCTTGGTGTGTCAAAAAAGTAAAGGAAAAGAGATATCATTGGAAAGGGATATTACAACCACTACCCATACCATCATGAAGGGGGAAATATTTCTATTTACTTTGTAACTAATCTCCTAAAAACAACTAAAGGAAACAATGCGATATAGGTTATAGTGGACAGTCTCACTAAGACTGTCTATTTTATCTCTATTTTGGATATATCTCTCTTGACCAACTCACCAATATATATGTAAAGTAAGTGGTATGGCTACATGGAGTGGAACTTTTTATCATTTCTAATCATGATCCATGGTTCACATCAAAAATCTGGATAATTCTTCAACATGCTCTGAATACTGAATTGAATTTCAGTATGGAATATCACCCTCAAAATGATGTACAATCTAAAAGGACTATTCAAACACTCAAGGACATGCTGAGAACATTATCAGTAGAATTTAAAGTTGTATGGGATCAATATATCCCATTAGTTGAGTTCTCATACAACAATATCTTCCATTAGAGTATTAAAATGGCACCAAATAAAGCTCTATATGGGAATCTTTGTAGAACTCCTACTTATTGTAATGAAGCTTGTTAGAGAAATCTTCTTGGGACTGATCATGGAAAAAAATGATAGAAAATGTTCATGCCATCCAAAAACACATAAAGGCTATGCAGATTTGGTAGAAGAGTTATGCTGACAACCATCTAATGGAATTGGAGTTTTATTTTCGAGATAAATGTTTCCCTCAAATTTTAACTAGAAAGAGAGTCATGTTTTTTTAAGAAAGGAAAAAATCATCCCCAGGTACATTGTCCCTGATGAAATCCTTCATTAAATAGGATCAGTGGCCTATCGGATTTCACTACCTCAAAATATTGCTCAATTTCATGATGTATTCCAGAAATCTATCTTGCCAAAGTACATACCTTTCCCTTCATATATACTGAATCTATAGCTGGTACAAATGGAACATGACCTCTCTTATAAGGAGTATCTATTAAAGATCTTGGACCATAGAGATAAAATTTTACACAATAAGACTACCCACCTAGTTAATGTGTTGTGGGGGAACCCAAAATATGAAAAATCCCTGTGAGAACTAGAGGAGACAATGAGTAAAAAGTACCCCAAAATATATCAATAGAGGGAAAGAGTTGAAATTGTGGGGAATAAATTTCTTAAGTGGGGAGAGAATGTGATGAACCAAACTTTTTGAATGATAATTTTTTTCAAAAAATGTGTGACAAATTATATATCTCTAATAATTAAGTGAGTATATTTTGAAATTTTACTATTAGGTTATGATTGTTATATGGATATTGATCAATTATGACTATTGGTTAATATAATCATTGGAAACTATTATCTTAATAGTAATTTTAACATTATAACTATAGTTTATAAGTAGAAATGAAAAAGGATTATTAATATAGAAAGAAGAGTCGATAGACTCATCCAGTAGTTTTGTGTAATGTGAATCACTTTTTTAGAACTTGGGAGGGAGCTAGATTCATTGAGATTCACTTTTTTCCAAGCCCAATATGAGCTTAAATATATTAATATCGAACAAAATCTTCTACAAGATAAGTTCAAGTTATTATAAATTTTCACTTGGGTGATGTTATCCGAGCGACCCCAATAATGTATCACCACTGAACACCACCTTTCCCTTAAGTCATATGTAGGTTTTATAAGGGGTTATGCATCAATGTTTTAGTTACTTAATGTATAATCCCATTTTTTAAAAAAAAAATTGTGTTCTTTCATTTTTATTTTTAGTTTAGTTTTTCTTAAAAATATAACAAATTAAATAAATTAAATTTTCAGACAGGAATTGTACTTTTTCAAAAATGTATAATTATTATAATATATTAATTTTTATTAATAATTAAAATTTTAATTATATAGTGTGATTAAAACACACTTATTTAAATTTAAATTATAAAACAAATTTATTTTTTTTAAGTGTCATAATTTATTCTATGTATTTCACTATGCATTTTCTATCTGCTATTATTTTTAATAAATAAGGATTTTTATATTTAAAAGAGAAATTTCACATAATTATATAATTATAAAATAATTATCATTATTTAAGTCATCACATAAAATTTATGTTTGTGTGAATTTATGAGAATTCTCTGAAATAATTTTTCGGTGAATAGTAAAATTACAATTTTGAGTTTTCGGTATGTTTAATGACATGATATTGATGTAATATGTTATGTAAAACAACGGTAGACTATTGTAAATTTTAATAACATAATATTTATCCAAATTATCCAATAATATAGTAAAATACTATGGGAATGCCGATGGTTTTTTAAATACCACTATTGAGGTTTCCAAGGAAATCAATGAAAAAGTACTTCACTTTTTCTATCAATACCCACACATTTATCCATTTGAATTCATTCCAAATTGTTCCTCCACGAAGATATGAAAGTTTTACCTCCCAAATATTCCTTAAAATGTGTCCTTAACCTCCATGGTTCCAAAATTCGAGTTTTATGAGTTAGTCTTCACGGTACGGGAAATCTCAAATTCTCTTTTCCTTCCAAGTTCCCTTTTTATGTGGTATGTCTTTAAAATTTATATACAATTTTATTTTGACCATTTTTATACTATCTCTTTACTATATTAATATTCATTTATTAATTGGAGACCCTTTCCCCCTCTCTTTTTAATTTTTTTAAAACTATGTTTCTTACATGTTATGTTGCCGAATTTTCTTCTCAAAATTTCTCTATTTTCTTAAGAAATTATTTTATTTTATTTATGAGAATACCAAAACAGCTTTATTTTCAAGGATATTCACCAATATGTAAAAATGATTTATTTTATTCTATAATTCTCATAAATAAAACCCCTATTCCCTTTTTGTGGGTTATAAATGACTTAATGATCATGTTTTAAGCACTTTTTGAATCACCATAATTTTGATATGAAAATCATTTATTTTACTCCCCACAAGTTATTTATGAAATGTCTGATTATTATATATTTGGATCACATGAAAATTAACACATATTAAGCGTTATTTTTTATAGTTCTTCAATGTATTGGGTAAAAAAATTAATCCTTAGAGATGACATGTGTTACGATACCTTGGTGAATGACCATGGTAATTATTATCAAACCTCGGTGAAAATCCTTGGTGATATGCTTATGGATTTCTAAAATAAATGTTGTAGAATTATTTTTATGTTATGATTAAGTTTATTTTATTTAAAATATTCATAATGTCCTATTTTTCATTCAATAATGATATTCTTCATGTTCTTATTGAATTTCCTCATGATCGCATGCAAACGGTTTCCCCTGTTTTCCCTTACTAGACATTATACTCACACCTTTTCATTAATATTTTTTACTAGGTTATGAGATGAAATAAAGGTACTTAATATGAACATTTAATAATCCTTTCAAGTGTAATGGAATAATTTTCTAAGTTTCCATGTATTATGAACCTTTTTTTCAAGAAAACAAACATTACAAGATCCTCTTTTTGTACAATGTAATGAAAATTTATGTAATAAAAAGGTGGGATCAAATAGTTTTAAATCCTAGATATACAATTTGAATATGAATTTTTAGATTAACCCCTAAATTATAAATTAAGTACCCCGAAACACCCTCAGAGGGGAGGGGTGAATCATGGTGTTAACTTTTTCTTTTTAAAGTTATGGACCTTATTCCCACATTGGTAGGAACTTGTTAAACATGTCAAACAAATGAAAGTAGGATGTTGAAATAGCACTTTTAGTTGGTTCACCACAAAGGGCTATTTCTAAGGAGTATATTCCAACAGATTGTCACTCATACCTAATTCCACTGAACTTCACTAGCTGCAGATTACAATGTTCAGATACAGTCACTCTGTCCTAGGCACATTGCCTTTACAAAAGTTCAGAGACAGCTCACTGCATCCCTCGGGTCACTCCCATTGACTCCCCCTAGCTCACTACCTTTGGGGATGTCCCAGTCAGTTTACAGATGTGAGGGTCTCTTCAATAGATTTTCATTGAAGTCTTTGTCTCTGCTTAGCACGAGACTCTGCTTGCATCGATGTTCATAAATGATGCACTTGAATTCACTAAACCAATGAACAGGATAATCAGAAAGTAAAAATAGGGCACACCGATGATTTCGCGCAGCAAAAACACTTTGCGCACAAGTTCTCACTTTTGCGTGTAATACCTGATTTTCATACGGAAAAATATTTCACACAATTTCATCTTCTTATGCACAACCTCTCCTTTCTCAAGCAGCATCGAATTTTCGATGCAGGCCGGAATTTTTTGTCCAGCTCGGAATTTTTTACGCAACTCAGATCTTTTTGCGCAACTCCGAAGTTTCCGCGCAAGTCGGAATTTTTCGCGTAGCTCAGAATTTTTTTGCGCAGCTCCGACTTTTTCGTGAAACTCCCTTTACGCGAAACTTTTATGCGCATCAGACCTCGGATCTTCTCTAAGTCTTTAACCTTACGGAATGACAGGGGTGACCTCTTATTTATAGGCATTTCATACCCCCACGTTCAAAATCCCTCGTGGCACAAAAAACCTCTCATTTGGCACGTAATATTTCCTGCAGGTACTATTTTTCATGTACATCTCCATATTTTTCACACAGCCCATGCCTTTTCCATTTTTTGACGTTCTGATTCCGAAACACTATTTGAACGAAAAAACACTATCCTCTATTTCGTGTACCATGTTGTTTTTCACACCCAATCAAGATATTTCGCGCCAACCCTCCTTTTTTTGTGCACCACTTCCTCTTTGCACACACCTCCTTTTACAAACAATACATGTCTTCATTTTCCTATTTTAAAACCCATAAATTTGGAAAACACTGGGAAATGACACCACCTTCAATACTGTTGTCTGCTTGAACTTTATGATCACTTTACTGGCACACATTCTAAACTTCCACTGAGGATTGACGACAAACACAAACCATACTGCAATTTATGCATTGAATATCCATAGTTCCAAAAATCTCCCCCATTGGGATTATTGGAAATCACTAAATAAATTCTATAGATCGCCATCCACATGCAGACCAAAAACACAAGAATCTACTCAGCCAATGCTCTAAGTCTATGTGAGAAATTCTTGGTGTAGAAAATAGTAGAGGAAGCTTTAATTTTGTTCCCGTGTTTTGGAATTCTCAATGATGCCCAAAAAATTCTCTTCAATTTTTCTAGAATCACTATGTCACGACCCGACCTCGGGGCCCGTGCCGTGACTACCCCAAGCCCGCCTTCCATAGGCCAGGGGCTGGCGACTAGCACCAAGGCGTAAAATCCCGGTAAACAGGGAAGGCATTGCCTTTAGAAGTAACAACCACCACAGAGTCAGCAAGCGGAAAGTAACTACATAGTGCAGAAAAGTAAAGGGGGGCCGGAATACAAGCCCAACTGAAAGTACAACTGAAAAGTAAAGTACAGCAACTGAAGAAAAGACGGCGGCCTCGTGTCGTCCACTGGCAATCCCACCTGAAGGGTGGGTACAGATAGCCTCCAGGCTCCTCGGGTCCCACGTCCGCTCCGAACACGTCCCGCCCAGTGGTCCACCTCCAGGTACCGTCCTGCTCCACGCCCCAACCGTGATCAGCGCTGTCCGTCGTCTGCAACCAACACAACAATGTGCGGGCATAGCCCGTGCAGGGGTGAGTACAAGCTACTCAGTAAGGACCCCGAGACCCCCGAAGGTCTCCCGAAATCCACAAAGGATATAGCACAAAAGAAGGATGCAATCACGAAGTAACATCTGACTCGACTTAGGTATGTGCCCATACATATACCTAAGTCCCCAATTCTAGCTCTGCTCACGAGCTCAAGAACAACTCAATCCACAAAGGAAAGCAAGACTCAAATCCACAAGGAGAGTAAACAGTAAATCCACATAGGATAGTTCAACACAATCCACAAAGGAGAGTAACATAAGATTCAGCTCAACCAGGTATACATTTTCAGATAACGTCAAAGATGATCACTGATCCATCTAAGTCGTCGGACCCACGAAGGATCGATAGGTACTAACCCCCACAAAAGACCCACACAGGATCGGGCTCACACAGAACCTGTAGGCAGTGGCTCACACAGAACCGGTAGTAAGGACCCACATAGGGTCGGGCTCACACAGAACCTGTAGCACTGATCCACGTGGGATCGCTGAGTGCAGTAGTCGATGCAGTCCACTGAGGATCTCTGCACAGTCGTCGCCGCAGTCCACGAAGGATCTCTGCTCTGCCGTCGCCGCAGTCCACGGAGGATCTCTGCTCTGCCGTCGTCGCAGTCCACGGAGGATCTCTGCTCTGTCGTCGAAGTCACAGCCAGCGCTAGGGTTCCCGCACATAGCGAGCTCGTTTAGGAGGGTCCGCTCCACGAGCCGAGAGGCTGATACATCAACTGACACGTAGTCTGAAGTTGATGTATCCAAAAGTTCCGTATCGACAACAGGATCTCAACGCAACAGACGGCGCGTCAATCGGACGGCCGGTCTGAGAGTTATTGGCATTTTCGTCCCAGGGGCCCGGTTGGTTTTTAGGGAAAAACCAACCCGACCGTACTCCGCCTGTGTCCGATCCTCGGGCGGAGTATGCCAAAATTTCCGTCTTACTTAAGGGAAACTACCACAGCTGACGGTACGTCGATCGGACGTCCGTAGCTCAAGTTATGAGCGTTTCCGCTCCGAGGGCCCGGTTGGTTTCGTGTACGAACCAACCCGGCCGAACCCAAAGTCTTCCGAAACCTTGAGTATAATATACCGAAACGACCTTCTCGATCCAAGGATCGCGTAGCCGCTGACGGTTCGTCAATCGGAGGTCCCATGCCCAAGATATGGGCGAAAGACCGAAGAGGGCCCGAAACGGGGGTTCTGGGCCCGGGGCGACCCGGCCCGAACCCCCCCTTGGGTCGGCCGAACCGAGTCGGCCCGAACCGGGTCGGCCCGACCCGGCACGACCCGGCTAGGCCGGGTCCGGTCCGACCTGGGCGCGGCCCGGCCGACCGGACCGGCCGGCTCGGCTTCGGCCGAGCGGCCGAACAACTGCCGCGGGTTTGACCCGCGGCTTGGAGAGAAACGCGGCCCCGCGGGGGGGCCGCCTGTCACGCGGACGCGGCCGGGCCGCCGCGTCCGTCCCCGGTTCCGCGCGGCCGCAGAACCGGCCGCCGCCACCGCGGCTTCAGCCGCGGCGGAAGTTCTCCACGGCGGCGCGCCGGGCGCCGCCGCCGCCTTCCGCGGGCCGCCGGAGTTGCTCCGGTGGCCCATTTTGCCTCCCGTCTGCGCCGTTGCTCCTCCCGGGGGCCAACCTTCACTGCGGAATCAACAAATGGCCCTTGCGTCGTGCTTTTGCCGTCACCCGCCAAATCCGCACAAAAAGGAAGATCGGCGGAGGGTTGCCGGGTCTTGTTCGTTAGACCCGCACCCTCCGCGTTAGTCATAAACAACGAGAGGAAAAAGATAATAAAATCGCGGGAACGGAAAATATTTCAAATCAACCCTTACCTCGCAGCTGTCGTTGCCGAACGAGGGATCGTTGCGGGATTGCTCGTCGCGGAAGAAGGGGGATCGTCGCGTCGTCGCGGTATCCGGCGTCGCGTCGCCAATCTTTGTTGCCGAACGAGGATCGGCCGCGGAAGAAGAGGCGTCGCCGAAGAACGTCGCGGGTAGGGCTCGTCGACGTCGCAGATCTCGGTGTGCGTCGTCGAATTCCGGTCGCCGGCGTTCTTCGCGTTCTTCGCGTTCTTCGCGTTCTTCGCGTTCTTCATGGGGAGATGAAGAAACAAGATTCTCTCAAATCCTTTCAAAGGATTTTTTAGGTTGGTCTTATTTTATAAACATGCCAACAAACGCAAAAGCGTAAGTAACGACCCATCAGTTCGTTGAATTAATTCAACGAGCGAAACAGCCCATTTAATTCACGAAAGAAACAGCCCATTTAATTCACGAAATAAACCGCCCAATTAAATGGTCTGTTAAGAATTAAAGAAAACGCGTCGGTTGACTTTTCAGTTACTTTGACCGGTTTTCGCGGGTGTGTTACTTAGCGAAAGAAACGGCGGGGCTCGTGCGGGTCCCACCGCACAAATATCCTACCAAGGGGTAGGATATTTCTGGATAGCATCCTATCCAGTTCAACTCAGCTCAAGCCTCCTTTATGTGACTTCAAGTGGCTTCCAAGCAGCTTAAGTGAAATAAAATAAAGTTGTCGCACAAACTTTATTTTATTTCTGACTTAAAGTTGCAAAATTTAAAAACCACGTCTGAGCAAACGCAACTCCGGAAGAGGCGTTTCTAAGCAAATATCGGCGTTGCGATTTCATCGGTGCCCTCAGAATTCGATTCCGGGCACCGGTTCAAAAGATAGAAAAACCCGCTCGTCCGTTCACTGAACGTACCCGAGCCAAACTTCGGAAATTGATTCCGGGCACACCGGGCCTCGGAATCAGGTGTCGTCTGAAGCTGCGCTCTTGTAAAATTCCAAAGAAAATTAAGAAAAAAATTTCCTTGAAATTTGTGGGTCTTTACATTACTCCCACCTCAGGGATTTACGTCCCCGTAAAGATACATCAAAAACTAGGGGGAACAAATGGGGGTACTGAGCACGCATCTGAGCCTCCCGCTCCCAAGTGCTCTCCTGGAGGTTCCCGTGCTGCCATCTGACGCGCACAAGAGGAATCGACCGCCCACGTAGGACCCGCTCCTATCGATCCTCGATCTCCACTGGGACCTCCGCAAAAGTCGCCCCATCATCCACGTCTAGCTCCCCAAAGTCGATGATGTGCGTCGGGTCGTGCACGTATCTCCTCAGCTGAGACACGTGAAAGACGTCGTGCACCCGGTGCAACTGAGGTGGTAGAGCCAGGCGATAAGCCACCTCTCCTATCCTGCTGAGGACCTGGAAAGGCCCGATGAAGCATGGAGACAACTTGCCGCCTCGGCCAAATCTCCGTAAACCACGTCGAGGTGAGACACGCAAAAAGACGTGGTCGCCATCCTCGAACTCGAGTGGCCTCCGCCTCCTGTCAGCATATGACTTCTGCCGGCTCTGAGCTGTCCTCATCCTCTCCTGGATGATCTGGACCTTCTCTGTCGTGGCTCGGACCATCTCTGGTCCCACGAGTGCTGACTCCCCAAGGTCTGTCCAGCACAACGGTGATCTGCAGGGTCTGCCGTACAACGCCTCGTATGGTCCCATCCCGATGGTGGAGTGGTAGCTGTTGTTGTACGCGAACTCCAACAAGGGTAGGTGGTCCTCCCAGCTGCGACCAAAGTCGAGAACACATGAACGGAGCATGTCCTCGAGTGTCTGTATGGTCCTCTCCGTCTGACCATCCGTCTGAGGGTGGAAGGCTGTGCTCAGATGGAGCCGCGTCCCGAACGCCTCCTGCAACCCCTTCCAAAGCCGGGAAGTGAAACGAGCATCTCGATCGGAGACGATAGACGATGGCACACCATGAAGCCGTACGATCTCCTGAACGTAAAGACGTCCCAAGCTCTCCACTGAGCCCTGCTCTCTGATGGGTAAGAAGTGTGCCGACTTGGTGAGTCGGTCGACAATCACCCAAATGGAGTCGTGACCTCTGGAAGTGCGTGGAAGTCCAGTCACGAAGTCCATAGATATGGCATCCCACTTCCACTCCGGGACCTCCAAGGGCTGTACCAAGCCTGCTGGTACCTGATGCTCTGCCTTCACCTGCTGGCAGGTGAGGCATCGTGAAACGAACTCTGCCACAGCTTTCTTCATGCCCGGCCACCAGTGCTGTGGTCTGAGATCCTGGTACATCTTCGCCACTCCGGGATGTACCGCCAAGGGAGAAGTGTGAAACTCTCTCAGCACCTCCTCTCGCAAATCGACTGGTACGAAGGTACGTCCTCTGAAAAGGATGTTGTGCTCTGCTCCAAGGGAGAAGCCATCAGGCGCCTGACCTGAGGATATCAGTGCACACCGGGTCTCACAGTTAGCGTCCCCACGCTGAGCCTCTCTGACCCGCTGTATAAGTGGAGGAGAGACTGTGAGAGACTGAAGAAAGGCTGCTCCGTCTCTATCCACGAAGGATATCTGTAAGGAGGCTAGCTGCTCTGTCGCCTCCTCAAGTAGCTGAATGCCCGTCCTCCTGCTGAGGGCATCGGCTACCACGTTCCCCTTCCCAGGAGTATAGACTATCTCAAAGTCATAGTCCTGGAGGAACTCAAGCCATCTCCGCTGTCTCAGGTTCAGGTCCTTCTGAGAGAAGATATACCTGAGACTCTGGTGGTCAGAAAAGACTGTGAAGCGCTCGCCCATCAGATAGTGCCGCCAAGTCTTCAGAGCGAAGACCACTGCTGCTAACTCCAGGTCATGAGTGGCGTAGTTCTGCTCATGCGGCCTCAACTGATGTGATCCGTAGGCGATCACGGCCCGCTCCTGCATCAGGACGCACCCGAGTCCAGTCCCTGATGCATCGCAGTAAACTACGTACCCAACTCCCTCCTCAGGCAACCTCAAGATAGGTGCGCTGGTCAATCTCTGTCTCAGCTCCTGGAAGCTCTGCTGACATCTTTCTGACCACACGAAGGGTTTCCCCTTCTTCGTCAAAGCTGAGAGTGGTGCCGCAACTCTGGAGAAGTCTGGCATGAATCTCCGATAGTATCCGGCTAGGCCCAAGAAGCTCGGCACCTCTGTCACGCTCCTGGGTGGCTCCCAAGCTAGTACTGCCTCGATCTTCGCGGGATCCACTGCAACTCCCGCCTCAGAAATGACGTGCCCCAAGAAATGGACCTCACGTAACCAGAACTGGCACTTTGAGAGCTTGCCATAAAGCTGGTGCTCTCGGAGTGTGTCTAGCACAACTCGCAGGTGGTAGGCATGCTCCTCCTCAGTCGTCGAGTATACCAAAATGTCGTCAATGAAGACCACGACAAATCGGTCGAGGTATGGCTGGAAGATCCTGTTCATGAGGCTCATGAACACTGCTGGAGAATTGGTTACGCCGAACGGCATAACCAAGAACTCATAATGGCCATACCGACACCTGAAGGCCGTCTTCTGTACGTCCTCGTCTCGAACTCTGAGCTGATGATAGCCTGACCGGAGGTCTATCTTCGAGAACCACCGCGCTCCCTTGAGCTGATCGAAGAGGTCATCAATCTGTGGCAGCGGATACCTGTTCCTCACTGTCACCTGGTTCAGGCGACGATAGTCGACACACAGTCGCAAGCTCCCGTCCGCCTTCTTGGCGAACAAAATCGGGGAAGCCCAGGGTGAAACACTGGGTCGGATAAACCCCTTGCTCTACAAGTCCTCCAACTGTACCCGCAGCTCCCGAAGCTCGGCGGGGGCCATCCGATATGCTGGAGTTGATATCGGGGCTGTCCCGGGGTACAAGTCGATGTAAAAGTCTACCTCTCTACGAGGAGGTAGCCCTGGAACGTCGTCGGGAAAGACGTCCACGTACTGGTCCACCACTGCAGGAAAAGCTGGACTCCGCACGTCCACTGCTCCTAGGATGAGGCTAGCCAACTGATGAGAGATGGGCTGCACTCTCCTCCGCGGAAGTCCATCCTGTGCTGCAAAGGTTCCCTTCTCTCCGGTGAAGGTAAACCTGCTCCCGTCGGTGCGAACACATCGCACCTTGCGCCTAAAACAGTCGATCTGGGCATGAACCGTGGATAGCCAATCCATGCCCAAGATGACGTCGTAAGGCCTCGATGCCGCTACAAGGAGATCCCAGCCGAAGCTCTCGCCTCCTAGAGTAAGCTCACACTGCCGGCACCAGTGCGTAATCGTTGAGTCTGCTCCCGTAGGAGTCTCTAGCCGTAAGTATCGAGCCAACGGCTCAGTCGGAATCTCCGAGCTCCGAACAAGGGCAGAGGCTATGAAAGAGTGACTCGCTCCTGTGTCTATAAGTACTGCAGCAAGGGTGGAATAGACACAGATCGTACCTCGAATCATCTCTGGTATGTCGGGGTCGTAGGCCTCCACTGCCTGGACCCGTGAGTCATCCGTCGGCTACCTGCTGCCGAAGACTCAGCTACCTGCCGCCCTGCGCTAGGTCTCGCTGCTGAAGAAGGCTCTGCCAGGAAGCTCTCGATCAGGAGGGCTCGCTCCAGCACTCCCGCCTGGGTCGGAATGCTGAGGGAGATCAGCGACGCCCGAATCTCCTGTCGCAAGCCCTGCTCGAAGGTCCGGGCCCAGAAGAAGGGGTCCCGTACCATGTCGGTCGAGTAGCGAGATAGGTCAGTGAACCTCGCCGCGTACTGAGCGACCGTCATGCTGCCCTGGCGCAGCTGGAGAAGCTCCTGGATGCGCACCGCTCGGAGGGTGGCCGGGACAAACTCAGAGCGGAAGAGGCTCTCGAAGTCCGTCCAGAGCAAGGATGTCTCATCGTGAACCTGGAGCATCAAGCTCCACCATCGTCCTGCCGCCGCCTGCAGGAGGCTCGCCGCGAGAATCACCATGAGATCCGCTGGTGTCCTCACTAGCCTAAAGATCCGTACCACCGCCTCTAGCCAGTCCTCGGCGGCCTGGGGGTCCGCCTCACCGCGAAACCTGGGCGGTCGCTGGCTCTGAAACTCATGCAGTGCCCTGAGGCGACGTGCATCGTCAGCGTTTGGTACTGGCAGCATCGGTGGCTCGGCGGGTAAAGCTACCGCCGGTGCCACTGCTGGAAAAGGGCCCTGCACCGAGGCCTCGTCGCTCGGTGGGCTGCCGTCGCGCCCTACACTCGGAACCCTAGCTGGCTGTCGTCGCGGGGCCATCCTTGAAAAGGAGAACAAGAGCACCACAGTCAGAACAGTATACCTGGTGAGCTGGCACAAGTAATCACAAGGAAAACTTGGGACTTTCATGAAGCAGATCAGTATACCCGGTGAGCTGACACAAGTAATCACAAGGAAAACTTGAAACACACACGCAATCAATGTTTTCATGCATTAAGTCGGAAATCAGGAGTCAGGGTCCTGGTGTATGGATACGTCGGCCGCCGCACCAACACTGGGCTCCCTGAACTGATAACCACACTCAATACACTAAAGACTATCGCTTCATATAGAAAGAAAAGACGATCAGAGTCTGCGGTAGAACCGACCACCTCTGATACCAATTTGTCACGACCCGACCTCGGGGCCCGTGCCGTGACTACCCCAAGCCCGCCTTCCATAGGCCAGGGGCTGGCGACTAGCACCAAGGCGTAAAATCCCGGTAAACAGGGAAGGTATTGCCTTTAGAAGTAACAACCACCACAGAGTCAACAAGCGGAAAGTAACTACACAGTGCAGAAAAGTGAAGGGGGGCCGGAATACAAGCCCAACTGAAAGTACAACTGAAAAGTAAAGTACAGCAACTGAAGAAAAGACGGCGGCCTCGTGTCGTCCACTGGCAATCCCACCTGAAGGGTGGGTACAGATAGCCTCCAGGCTCCTCGGGTCCCACGTCCGCTCCGAGCACGTCCCGCCCAGTGGTCCACCTCCAGGTACCGTCCTGCTCCACGCCCCAACCGTGATCAGCGCTGTCCGTCGTCTGCAACCAACACAACAAGGTGCGCACATAGCCCGTGCAGGGGTGAGTACAAGCTACTCAGTAAGGACCCCGAGACCCCCGAAGGTCTCCCGAAATCCACAAAGGATATAGCACAAAAGAAGGATGCAATTACGAAGTAACATCTGACTCGACTTAGGTATGTGCCCATACATATACCTAAGTCCCCAATTCTAGCTCTGCTCACGAGCTCAAGAACAACTCAATCCACAAAGGAAAGCAAGACTCAAATCCAAAAGGAGAGTAAACAGTAAATCCACATAGGATAGTTCAACACAATCCACAAAGGAGAGTAACATAAGATTCAGCTCAACCAGGTATACATTTTCAGATGACGTCAAAGATGATCACTGATCCATCTAAGTCGTCGGACCCACGAAGGATCGATAGGTACTAACCCCCGCAAAAGACCCACACAGGATCGGGCTCACACAGAACCTGTAGGCAGTGGCTCACACAGAACCGGTAGTAAGGACCCACATAGGGTCGGGCTCACACAGAACCTGTAGCACTGATCCACGTGGGATCGCTGAGTGCAGTAGTCGATGCAGTCCACTGAGGATCTCTGCACAGTCGTCGCCGCAGTCCACGAAGGATCTCTGCTCTGCCGTCGCCGCAGTCCACGGAGGATCTCTGCTCTGCCGTCGTCGCAGTCCACGGAGGATCTCTGCTCTGTCGTCGAAGTCACAGCCAGCGCTAGGGTTCCCGCACATAGCGAGCTCGTTTAGGAGGGTCCGCTCCACGAGCCGAGAGGCTGATACATCAACTGACACGTAGTCCGAAGTTGATGAATCCAAAAGTTCCGTATCGACAACAGGATCTCAACGCAACAGACGGCGCGTCAATCGGACGCCCGGTCTGAGAGTTATTGGCATTTTCGTCCCAGGGGCCCGGTTGGTTTTTAGGGAAAAACCAACCCGACCGTACTCCGCATGTGTCCGATCCTCGGGCGGAGTATGCCAAAAGTTCCGTCTCACTTAGAGGAAACTACCACAGCTGACGGTACGTCGATCGGACGTCCGTAGCTCAAGTTATGAGCGTTTCCGCTCCGAGGGCCCGGTTGGTTTCGTGTACGAACCAACCCGGCCGAACCCAAAGTCTTCCGAAACCTTGAGTATAATATACCGAAACGACCGTCTCGATCCAAGGATCGCGTAGCCGCTGACGGTTCGTCAATCGGAGGTCCCAGGCCCAAGATATGGGCGAAAGACCGAAGAGGGCCCGAAACGGGGGTTCTGGGCCCGGGGCGACCCGGCCCGAACCCCCCCTTGGGTCGCCCGAACCGGGTCGGCCCGACCCGGCTAGGCCGGGTTTGGTCCGGCTTGGGCGCGGCCCGGCCGACCGGACCGGCCGGCTCGGCTTCGGCCGAGCGGCCGAACAACTGCCGCGGGTTTGACCCACGGCTTGGAGAGAAACGCGGCCCCGCGGGGGGACCGCCTGTCACGCGGACGCGGCCGGGCCACCGCGTCCGTTCCCGGTTCCGCGCAGCCGCGGAACCGGCCGCCGCCGCCGCGGCTTCAGCCGCGGCGGAAGTTCTCCACGGCGGCGCGCCGGGCGCCGCCGCCTCCGACCGCCGCCGCCTTCCGCGGGCCGCCGGAGTTGCTCCGGTGGCCCGTTTTGCCTCCCGTCTGCGCCGTTGCTCCTCCCGGGGGATGACCTTCACTGCGGAATCAACAAATGGCCCTTGCGTCGTGCTTTTGCCGTCGCCCGCCAAATCCGCACAAAAAGGAAGATCGGCGGAGGGTTGTCGGGTCTTGTTCGTTAGACCCGCACCCTCCGCGTTAGTCATAAACAACGAGAGGAAAAAGATAATAAAATCACGGGAAAGGAAAATATTTCAAATCAACCCTTACCTCGCAGCTGTCGTTGCCGAACGAGGGATCGTCGCGGGATTGCTCGTCGCGGAAGAAGGGGGATCGTCGCGTCGTCGCGGTATCCGGCGTCGCGTCGCCAATCTTTGTTGCCGAACGAGGATCGGCCGCGGAAGAAGAGGCGTCGCCGAAGAACGTCGCGGGTAGGGCTCGTCGACGTCGCAGATCTCGGTGTGCGTCGTCGAATTCCGGTCGCTGGCGTTCTTCGCGTTCTTCGCGTTCTTCGCGTTCTTCGCGTTCTTCGCGGGGAGATGAAGAAACAAGATTCTCTCAAATCCTTTCAAAGGATTTTTAGGTTGGTCTTATTTTATAAACATGCCAACAAACGCAAAAGCGTAAGTAACGACCCATCAGTTCGTTGAATTAATTCAACGAGCGAAACAGCCCATTTAATTCACGAAAGAAACAGCCCATTTAATTCACGAAATAAACCGCCCAATTAAATGGTCTGTTAAGAATTAAAGAAAACACGTCGGTTGACTTTTCAGTTACTTTGACGGGTTTTCGCGGGTGCGTTACTTAGCGAAAGAAACGGCGGGGCTCGTGCGGGTCCCACCGCACAAATATCCTACCAAGGGGTAGGATATTTCTGGATAGCATCCTATCCAGTTCAACTCAGCTCAAGCCGCCTTTAAGTGACTTCAAGTGGCTTCCAAGCAGCTTAAGTGAAATAAAATAAAGTTGTCGCACAAACTTTATTTTATTTCTGACTTAAAGTCGCAAAATTTAAAAACTACGTCTGAGCAAACGCAACTCCGGAAGAGGCGTTTCTAAGCAAATATCGGCACTGCGATTTCATCGGTGCCCTCAGAATTCGATTCCGGGCACCGGTTCAAAAGATAGAAAAACCCACTCGTCCGTTCACGGAACGTACCCGAGCCAAACTTCGGAAATTGATTCCGGGCACACCGGGCCTCAGAATCAGGTGCCGTCTGAAGCTGCGCTCTTGTAAAATTCCAAAGAAAATTAAGAAAAAAATTTCCTTGAAATTTGCGGGTCTTTACACACTACATGTCCAATGTATTCCTTCTTATCCTATCACCAAAACCTCATCATGATACCAAACGTGTCCTGAATTTATTCCTTCTCACCCAATGGAAATAAACCCAAGATCGATGCTCATTGAACATCTCAATACACCGCTTATATAGTATCTCCCCCATAAACCTTCATCATATCCACAAAAAGATTAAAATAGTTAATATAACTAGGGAGAGGGCTATTTCGTAACCTCCTTATGCACTGGGAGGTGGCTGAACACCGAGGTTCAACTGATGCTTCTCGAACGCAGCCGCTGACAGTGGCTTGGTCAGAATATTATCCACTTCTTCGTCAATTCCCACATGATCCATTCTAATCACGCCTTGATCAACATTTTATTTGATAAAGTGATACTTGATTTCAATATGTTTTGTACAAGAATGCTGAACCAGATTCTTCGTAAGATCAATTGCACTCTTGTTATCATAGTAAATCACCATTGGTTGCTTCACCTCATCACCAATATATGTTAGTTGTAGCTTCATCTAGAGCATTTTAGTACATGACTTTATGGCGGAGATATACTCAGCTTCAACAGTACTAAGAGAAGTACTTTCTTGTTTCTTGCTCAACCAGCCACCACATTTACTCCCAATATAGAATACTCCACCACTGGTGGACTTTTTGAACACTACATCGCCATCCCAGTCAGCATCATAAAATTCTGATAATATACAGTCACTTCCTATAGTAAATTAAAGGCCACAATTGTGAGTACCTTGAATATACCTCATGATTCTTTTTACTACTGCCATATGTTGTTCCTTCGGATTACTCTGAAAGTGGGCCTATAGACATGTGGAAAAAACAATATCTGTTCGTGTCACTTTCAGGTACAGTAGGCTCCCAATTATCCTCTTATACATGGTCTGATCTACAGAGGTCTCATACTTATGCTTTCCAATTTTGGTTCCAACTTCAATCGGAGTTGACATCGGTTTTGAGTCATTCATATTCAACTTCTTCAACAACTCTCTTTTATACTTTTCCGGAGAAATGAAAGTATAATCCTTATTTTGAATCACTTGCAGCCCCAAGAAATATGTGAGTTCCCCATTCGTAGACATTTCAAATTCTGATTTCATGTGGTTGGAAAATTCTTCCACTAATTTTTGCCTACTACCACCAAATATAGTGTCATCAACGTAGACTAGAACCATGAATTTTTCTTTTAGAGAATTCTTCACATATAGATTGTGATCTACTCCTCCTCTTTTGAATTCTAGCTTCTTGAGATAAGATTTTAGCTGAGAATACCATGCCCGTGGATCCCGCTTCAAACCATATAGAGCTTTATTTAGTTTTCAAACCATTGTTTCACAATTACCAAGAAGAAAACCCACTGGTAGTTCAATGTAGACTTCTTCTTCAAGTACACCATTCCAGAAGGTTGTCTTGACATCCATTTGATATAATTTATATCTTTTTTGGAGTGCCCTGGCAAGGAAATGACTTATTGACTCCAGTCTAGCCACTGGAGCAAAGGTTTCTTCAACATTCACACCTTCAATTTGGGATTATTCTTTACATACCAGTCTTTCCTTGTTTCTGATAACACGTCCATGCTCAACAAACTTGTTCTTAAAGATCCATTTTGTACCAATAACATTGTGACCTTCAGGTCTAAGGAAAAGATCCCATGTCTGGTTCTTGTCAATCTGATCTAACTCTTCATTCATGGCTTTCACCCAAGATTCATCCTTTTCTGCTTCTTTAAATGAGGATGGGTCCACAACCTACAGAAATATAGATTGTGTGTTGTTCTTCATCCTGCTTGTTTGTGTGGTTGCACTCTTATCCCCAATTATGTTAGAAGGATCAATCTCAGCTCTTCGATTTCTCCTGTGAGGTTCAGTTACATTCTCTCCTGCCAAGGATTCCTCCTCAGATTATTCATCTAAGTCAACATGATGATGTTACTGCTGAGTGTTTTTTCCACCTTCCTCTATTCCTGTATTTATATTTACTCCATGTTCAATTTCTTCCTCACTTTCTATCACATCAGCATATGAAATCCGTGAAGCATTTTTGGTTTTCTCTTCAAGGATATTCACATCACTGCTTTCCAAGATCCATCCTAATCTCTTTTTGAAACTCTTTTAGTCATTTTTGTTCATTTTGTATCCAAAAAAAATTCCTTCATCTCTATTTTCACCATACTTCCCTTGATTTCCTTCTTTGTTCCTGATTAATCATTTACTTCTAAAAACACACAATTATTTCAATGAGGGCTTCCTTCTATGCCGCAATTCATATGGTGTCTTCGTCTCACCCATATAAAGTCCTGTTCGATTTTGAATATACACTACAACTTGAATAGCCTCTTTCCAGTAATTTCATGGAATACGACTCTCAATCAATATAGTTCATCCCATGTTGTTCACCTATTGATTCCTACGTTCAAAAACTCCATTTTAGTGTGGAGTTCTCGCAGTAGCTACCTCATGTTCTATCCCATTCTTCTCTAGGTAATTTTCAAATTCAATGGACGTGTATTCCCCTCCATTGTTGGATCGCAGCACATTGATTGTTCATCCAGTATCATTCTCGGCAATCCGCCGATATGTTTTCATGAAGTCAATAACTTGTCGTTTCCTGTTAATGACCATTACACATGCCATTATACTGTAATCATTTATGAAAATGAAAAATTACCTTTCTCCATGAGTTCTAGAAACATTTATTGGCCTGCATACATCCGTATGAAATAGATCAAGAAGATGAGATTCCTTTTTCTTCTTTGGCTGATATGAACTGCAGACCAGCTTCCCACGAATTCAAGCATCCCAGGACTTTTCACGCTCACGCTTTAGGTTTGGAATGTCCATGACAATCCTCAATTTCAATATTTTATCCCTTTCTTGTTGATGGATGTGTCCCAGTCTCCGATTCCACAAATTGTTTTCTTATTCAACAGTCATGTAGAAAACAATTTCTTTCCTATCAACCTGATACAAGTTGCCTTCTGTTCAGCATCCCTTCATAAGTGAATTTCTTATCTTTCCCTTGATAGTGCAGCCTTTATGATTAAAAGTAACTATATGTCCCGAGTCACAGAGTTGACTCACGCTGAATAGATTATGACATAGGCCATCTACATAAAGGACTTCAGTCTTCTTTAGCTCTCCATTAGCTAATTCAGTACTTCCACTGCCTTTGATTTTCAGAGCTCCATCATTACCAAATTGTACTGTACCATCAACCTTCCTTTTGATATCGATTAACGGGCCAGCATTACATGTAATATGAGATGAAAACCCACTATCTAGAATCCAGGTACTATTGCTTTCGGTATCTTTGAGGCCCACCTCTGCAAGGTTGAATTTCTCAATCTTCTTCATTTATTTCCACGATACATTGGATTGAGTATATAGCACTGATGGGCTTTCAATTATCTCATCTATGTACATTGGTTCTTCATAGTCGAAGTCTTCGTTGAGAGAAGAAAACCTGTTTTTAAGAGAAACACTGTCTTATTGACGAGATTTCACTTGTCTCAAACTCTCGTATGAGGTGTCCATGTCCCTTCTCTACCTGCAATTAACATTCTTATGACCAAATCTAGTACAACGAAAAGAATATCCATAGAAATTGTTTCTTCTAAAATAATTAGGATATGAATTTGTTCTCCTCTGTTGAACTCCCATATCTTCTCCATTTATATAGCTTCTTTCCTCTTCACAATAAGACATGGTATGGCCCAAATATCCACAGAACTGACACTTCATGAGAGGAAATATCTTCTCACTTCTGTTTATCCTCATTCCTTATTTGGTGGGATAATAATTTGAGGGCCCCTTTTTCAAGGAGGCTCGCAGATAATCTTCTTTTATTCTTTCATATTGAATTAGGGGTTTCTGTTTCATCACTTTAGATGACTTTTCCACATCACCCACTTTCAGCTTGCCTTTATTTTGGTTACTTTTATTTGCAGCATATGACGACTCTGCCTCACAACCAATTCCACTATTTCCCATGCAGGTAGGTCTCTGATCATTTAAATACTTTCAACTCCATTAGAGCCATGTTTTTTTCTCTCCAATAGATCATCATATAAGAACCATCCAAACTGTATTTTTTTCTTTGAATATTTTGAAATTGAATCTTTTTAAAGTTTACTCATAATAGTAACAACTTCCTCCTCAAGACGCTCTGCAGTCTTGGAATTTTCCTCTAGTCTAGAGTTGATTTCATTGATGACTCTTTCCTGCTCTTCAATTATTAGCTTTAGATCCACTATATCATCATTGCGTTCAATTATTTTAGACTGTACTTTCACCAATTCTTCCAGTCATTCAATTTCAACTTCAAGTTGATCAACATATTCAGTTGATTCTTCTACAATTGATTTCAACTTATTGAAACTCTTAAATTTTATCTTAATCTTACTAATAACATCCTTATGTTGCAAATCAGGATTGACACTAGTTTTCAACTGATTTTCTCCACCATTATCTTCTTATTTTTCAACAGTGGCTGTCATGGAATCATGGTTCCCAGTATTAAATTCTAGTTCTTCTTCATCACAGAATTCATTATAATCTTCTTCATATTCACAGACAAAACACTTCTTTGGTACTTTATTTGTGAATTTGAAGTATCCATCTTTGAAAAACAATTTCTGAGGATTCTCGACGTTTTCAACATTGGTATTCTCATCATCAATCTTTATTAAGCACTGAGAGGCAATGTGACTAACTTTTCCACAACGAAAGCAAGCAAGAGGTAACTTCATTTTGAATTTCTCTTTTCCCTTCTGGAACTTCTTTGCAATGAGAGAAAGAATTTCTTTTTCCTCTCCATCTTCACCACTACTATCTTTTGAGATTTTCATTTTCTCAATAGATTTGAATGCCATTTCTTTGCTCACTCGAGTCGTAGCATCTTTTGGTTTGACTCTCGTTTCATATGCCACCAAACTGCTCAGTAGGTCATCCAGTGAAAGTTTAGAAAGATCTATTTCCTAAAGGGATGACACATTTTCATTGTACAGGGGTGTAAGTCTTCTTAATATTTTCTTTACAATATCAATGTCATTGATTTCTTCTCCTAGACCCCGAATAGCTCCAACCACTTCAGTAATTCAATTGAATAATGAGTCTGTATTCTCATCTGAATGCATCTTCAGATCATCAAACCTATTATGTATAAGCTTTAGTTTTTCCTCCTTCACTTTTCTATCTCCTTCATAAATATTTTCAAGTTTTTACCACATGGATTTTGTCGAGGTGAAACTCATCACCTTTAGATAGATCTGATCATAAAGGGTTGTGGTGATAGAATTTTGTTCTTTATCATCTGCATCAAGATTTTTCCTGTCTGTGCCAGTCATAGCCTGGCCTGTTGGATCAGTGACTTGCTTGAGAGGGACTCTTCTAACATTGGTTGAGTTTTCCATAATGGTAAATGACAGATCAAACACCAATGAACCACCCTCTGATACAACTTGAAGGACCCTGAAACACCCTAAGATGGGAGGGGTGAATCAGGGTGTTAACGTTTTCTTTTTAAAGTTGTGGATCTTATTCCCACATTGGTAGGAACTTGTTAAACCTTTCAAACAAATGAATGTAGGAAGTTGACACATCACTTTTACTTGGTTCACCAACAAGGGCTATGTCCAAGGAGCATATGCCGATAGTTTGTTGATTGTACCTAATTCCACTAAAATTCACTAGCTGTAGATTACAATGTTATGTCATAATCACTCTGTCCCAGGAACCCTGCCTTTACAAAAGTTCAGAGATAGCTCAATGCGTCCCTTAGGTCACTCCCATTGACTCCCCCCGGCTCACTGCCTTTGGTGATGTCCCAGTCAGTTTATAGATGTGAGGGTCTCTTCAATAGATTTTCATTGAAGTCTTTTCCTCTGCTTAGCATGAGACTCTTCTTGCATCGATGTTCAGAAATGATGCACTTGAATGCACAAAAACACTGAATCGGATAATCATAATGTTCAAACAGGATACACATATTATTTCGCGTAGCAACTACCCTTTGCGCGCATGTTCACACTTTTACGTGCAATACCTGATTTTCGCGCCGAAAAATATTTCACACAATTTCATCTTTTTACGTGCAACCTCTCCTTTTTCGTACAACACCGAATTTTCCGTGCAAGATGGAATTTTTCACACAGCTCGAACTTTTTTGTGCAGCTCAGATCTTTAGGCATAACTCTGAATTTTCCACGCAAGTCAGAATTTTTCACACAGCTCAGACTTTTTCACGCAGCTCAGACTTTTTCACGTAGCTCCGACTTTTTCACGTAGCTCCCTTTACTTGAACCTTTTATGCTCATTAGACCTCATATCTTCTCTGAGTCTTCAACCTTATGGAATGATGGGGGTCACCTCTTATTTATAGGAATTTCAGACACCCGCGCGCAAAACCCCTCATGGTGGAAAAAACCTTTCATTTGGCACATAATATTTCACGCAGGAATGGTTTTTTGCTCACATCTCCAGATTTTTTGTGTAGCCGATGCCTTTTCCATTTTTCAACATTCTGATTATGAAACACTATTTGCTTGAAAAAACTTGATCCTTTATTTCATTCACCATTCTATTTTTCATGCCCAACCCAGATATTTCACGCACAGCCCTCCTTTTTCGCGCACCACTTCATCTTTGTGCACACCTCCTTTTACCAACAATCCATGTCTTCATCTTCCACTTTTGAGGCCCAAATATTTGGAAAACACTGAGAAATGGAACCACCTTCAATACTGTTGTCTTCTTGAACTATATGATCACTTTACTAGAACACATTCTGAACTTCTACTGAGGATTGAAAATAAACACAAACCATACTCCAATTTATGCATAGAATACCCATGGTTCCAACAATCTCCCCCTTTGGGTTTGTTGGTAATCACTAAATAAATTCAATAGATACCCATCCACATGCAAACCAAAAATTCCAGAATTAACTCATCCAAAACTCTAAGTCTTCGTGATAAATGCTTGGTGTAGAAAACATTAGAGGAAGCTTGAATTTGGTTCTCATGTTTTGGAATTATTAATGACGCCCAAGAAATTCTCTTCAATTTTCCCAGAATCATTACATGCCCAATCTATTAATTCTTATCTTATCACTGAAATCTCATCGTGATACCAAACATGTCCTGAATTTATTCTTTCTCCCCCATTGGTAATAAACCCAAAGATCAGTTCTCATTGAACATCTCAATACACCCCCTGGATAGTATCTCCCCCATAAATCTGCATCGTATCCACAAAAATATTAAAACTATTAATATAACTGGGGAGAGGGGTATTTTGTAACCTCCTTATGCACTGGGAGGTGTCTGAACACCGAGGTTCAACTGATGCTTCTTGAACACAGCTGCTGATAGTGGATTGGTTAGGATATCAGCCACTTTCTCATCATTTCCCACATGATCCATTCTAGTCACGCCTTGCTCAACTTTTTCTTTGATAAATTGATACCTAATTTCAATATGTTTTGTATGAGAATGTTAAACTGGATTCTTCGTAAGATCAATTTCACTCTTTTTATCACAGTAAATCACCATTGGTTGCTTCACCTCATCACCAATATCTGTTAGTTGTTGATTCATCCAGAGCAGTTGAGTACAAGCCTTTGTGGCAGAGATATACTCAGCTTTAGCAGTACTAGGAGAAGTACTTTCTTGTTTCTTTCTCAACCAGACAACACATTTATTCCCAATATAGAATGCTCCACCACTGGTGGACTTTCTGTCCACTACATCTCCAGCCCAGTCAGTATCATAAAATGCTTATAATTCATTGTCCCTTCTTGAAGAAAAGTATAAGCCACAATTGTGAGTACCTTGAATATACCTCCCGATTCTTTTTACCGATTCTATATGTTGTTCCTTCAGATTAATCTGAAAGTGGGTCGCTAGACATGTGGAAAAGACAATATCTAGCTATGTCGCTTTCAGGTACAGTAGGCTCCCAATTATCCCCATGTACATGGTGGGATCTACAGAGGTATCATCCCCATGCTTTCCATGTTTGGTTCCAACCACAATCGGAGTTGACGTCGGTTTGGATTCATTCATATTAAACTTCTTCAGCAACTCTCTTGCATACTTTTCCTGAGAAATGAAAGTTTAATCCTTCTTTTGAATCAGTTGTAGCCCCAAGAAATATTTGAGATCCCCAATCATAGTCATTTCAATTTGTGATTTCATGTGGTTGGAAAATTCATCCATTTATTTATTCCTAATACCACCAAATATAATGTCATCAATGTAGACTAGAACCGTGAACTGGACTTTTGGAGAATTCTTCAAATATAGATTTTGATCTACTCCTCCTATTTTGAATTCCAGCTTCTTGAGATAAGAGTCTAGCCAAGAATACCATGCCCGTGGAGCCTGCTTCAAACCATATAGAGCCTTCTTTAGTTTGCAAACCATTGTTTCTTCATTACCAAGAAAAAAACCCATTGGTTGTTCAATGTAGACTTCTTCTTCGAGTACACCATTCAAGAATGATTTCTTGACATCCATCTGATATACTTTATATCTTATTTGGAGTGACATGGCAAGGAAAAGCCTAATTGACTCCAGTCTAGCCACTGGAGAAAAGGTTTCTTCAATATAAACACCTTCAATTTGGGAGTATCCTTTACATACCAGTCGTGCCTTGTTTATGATAACACTTCCATGCTCATCAAACTTGTCCTTGAAGATCCAATTTGTACCAATCACATTGTGACATCCAGGTCTCTGGATAAGATCTCATGTCTAGTTCTTCTCAATATGATCTAACTCTTCATTCATGGCTTTCACACAAGATTCATCTTTTGCTGCTTCTTCAAATGAGGATGGCTCCAAAACTGACAGAAATACATATTGTGTGTTATTCCTCATACTCGTTATTTGTGTGGGTACACTCCTATCCCCAATTATGTTAGATGGATCAATCTCAGCTCTTTGATTTCTCCTATGAGGTTCAGTTTCATTCTCTCCAACAAAGGAATCCTCTTCAGATTTTTCTTCTGAGTCAACATCATGATGTGACTGCTGAGTGTTTTGTCCACCTTACTTAATTACTATATTTATATTTGCTCAATTTTCAATTTCTTCCTCACATTCAATCACATCAGCATATGAAATCCTTGAAGCATTTGTGGTTTTCTCTTCAATGATCTTCATTTCACTGCTTTCCACGATCCTTCCTAATCATTTGTTGAAACACTTGTAGGATTTGTTATTAATTGAGTATCCAAAAAAAATTCCTTCATCTGCATTGTCACCATACTTCCCTTTGTTTCCTTCTTTGTTCCTAAGGAAGAATTTACTTCCAAAAACATTAAAGTATTTCAAAGAGGGCTTCCTTACATGACACAATTCATATAGTGTCTTCGTCTCACCCATATAAAGTCCTGTTCGATTTTGAATATACACTGCAGCTTGCATAGCCTCCTTCCAGTAATGTCATGGAATACAACTCTCAATCAATGTAGTTTGTGCCATGTTGTTCACCTGTCGATTCATACATTCAACAACTCCATTTTGTTGTGGAGTTTTCACAGCATCTACCTCGTGTTACATCCCATTATTCTCCATGTAATTTTCAAATTCAATGGACATGTATTTTCCTCCATTGTCAGATCGCAACACTTTGATTGTTCGTATAGTATCATTCTCAAAAATCCGCCGATATGTTTTCATGAATTCAAGCACTTTTTGTTTCCTGTGAATGACCATTACACTTTCCATTCTACTGTAATCATCTATGAAAAGGAAAAAGTACCTTTCTCCATGAGTTCGATCAACATTTATTGGCCCGCATACATCTGTATGAATTAGATCAAGAAGATGAGATTCCCTTTTCTTCTTTGTCTGATATGAACTGCAGACCAGCTTCCCATGAATGCAAGCATCACATGACTTTTCACGCTCACTCTTCAGGCTAGGAATGTCCATGAAAATACTCAATATCGATATTTTCTCCATATCTTGTTGACTGATGTGTCCCAGTCTCTGATGCCACAAATTGTTTTCTTTTTCAATAGTCATGTAACAAAAATTTCCTTTACTATCAACATGATACAAGTTGCCTTCTTTCCTACATCCCATCATAAGTGAATTTCATGTCTTTCCCTTGATAGTGCATCCATTCTGATTAAAAGTAACTATAAGTCCTGAGTCACAGAGTTGACTCACGCTTAGTAGATAATGACGTAGGCCATCTACATAAAGGAATTCAGTCTTATTTAGCTCCCCATTAGATAATTCAGTACTTCCACTGCCTTTGATTTTCAGAGCTCCATCATTACCAAATCGTACTGTACCATAAACCTTCTTTTTTATAACTGTTAACAGGCCAGCATTACCTATCTTATGAGACGAACAACCGCTATCCAGAATCCAGGAACAGTTTCATTTTGTAGCTTTTAGGACCACCTCTGCAAGGCTGTACTTCTCAATCTTCTTTATTTCTTTCCATGAGACATTGGATTGAGTATAGAGCATTGATGGCCTTTCAATTATCTCATCCATATACATTGGTTCTTCATAGTCGAAGTCATCTTTGAGAAGAGAAAACCTGTTTGTAATAGAAACACTATCTTTTTGAGAGATTTGACTTGTCTCGAACTCCGGTATGATGTGTCCATGTCCCTTCTCTGCCTGCAATTAATAGCCTTATGACCAAAGTTTGAACAATGAAAACAGTATCCATAGAAATTGTTTCTTCTAAAATAATTAGGATATGAATTTTTTCTCCACCATTGAACTCCCGTATCTTCTCCATTCAGATAGCTTCTTGGATCTTCACTATATGACATGGTATGGCCTAAATATCCACAAAACGGAAAATTAATGAGAGGAAATTTCTTCTCACTTCTATTTATCCTCATTCCTTCTTCGATGGGATAATAATTGGAGGGCCCCTTTTTCAAGGAGGCTCGAGGATAATCTTCTTTTCTTCTTTCAGATTGAATTGGGGGTTTCTGTTTCAACACTTTAGATGACTTTTCCACATCACCCACTTTCAGATTGCCTTTATTTTGGTTACCTTTATTTGCAGCATATGAAGACTCTTCCGCACAACCAATTACACTATTTCCTATACAGGAAAGTCTCTGATCATTTAAAATATTTTCAACTCCATTAGAGGCACGTTTTACTCTCTCAAACAGCTCAGCATATGAGAACCTTCCAAACTATATTTTCTTCCTTGATTCTTTTGAAATTGAATATTTTTCAAGTTTACTTCTAATAGTAACAACTTCCTCTTCAAGATGCTCTGTAGTCTTGGACTTTTCCTCTAGTTTTGAGGTGAGGCCATTGGTGACCTTTTCCTTCCCTTCAATTCTTAGCTTCAGATCTACTACATCATCATTGCTTTCAGGTATTTTAGACTATACTTTCACCAATTCTTCCCGTCATTCAATTTCAAATTCAAGTTGATCAACATATTTAGTTGATTCTTCTACAATTGATTTACACTTATTTCTACTCTTATATTTAATCTTATGCTTTTTAACATCATTCTTAAGTTGGGACTCAGGATTGGCACTAGTTGTCAACTGATTTTCTCCACCATTATCTTCTGATTTTTCAATAGTATCCATCATGGATGCATGTTTCCCAATTTTAAATTCTGGTTCTTCTTCATCACAGAATTCATTATCATCTTATTCCTCTTCACAGACAAAACTCTTCTTCGGTACTTTTTTTTTTGAATTTGAACTCTCCATTTTTGAAAAACATTTTTGGAGGCTTCTCAATGTTTTCATCATTTCTATTCTCATCATTGATCTTTCTTAAGCACTGAGAGGAAATGTGACAATCTTTACCACAACGAAAACAAGCAAGAGGTAACTTCCCTTTGAATTTCCCTTTTCCCTTTTAGAAATTATTTGCAATGAGAGAAAGAATTTATTTTTCCTCGTCATCTTCACCGCTACTATCTTTTGATATTTTTAGTTTCTCAATGGATTTGAATGCCATTTCATTTCTCACTCGAGTCATAGAATCTTTGGTTTGACTCTCATTTCATATGCCACCAAACTGCTCAGCAGGTCATCCAACGAAAGTTTATAAAGATCTCTTTCCTCAAGGGTTGACACCATTTCATTGTACATGGGTGGAAGTCTTCTTAATATTTAATTTACAAAATCGATTTCTATGATTTCTTCACCTAGACCTCAAATAGCTCCAACCACTTCAGTTATTTGATTAAAGAATAAGTCTGCATCCTCATCCGGATTCATCTTCAGATCATCAAACCTATTATGTAGGACCTATAGTTTTTCCTCCTTCACTTTTCTATCTCCTTCATAAATATTTTCATGTTTATCTCACATGGATTTTTTTGAGGTGAAACTCATCACCATTAGATATATATGATCAGAAAGGGCCGCGGTGATATCATTTTGTGCTTTAGCATCTACATCAATAATTTTCATGTCTGTGTTAGTCATAGCTAGGCCTGTTGGATCAGTGACTTGTATTCCTTGAATAGTAGAAAAAAGTACTTCCATTCCATGAGATCTTAGATGAGATCTCATTTTGTTCTTTTATATCTATAAAATACTTCCATCAAAGAGAGGGACTCCTCTGACTTTGGCTGAGTTGTCCATAACAGTAAATGACATATCAAACACTAGTGAACCACCCTATGATACCACTTGAAGGACCTTCGAACACCCTGAGAGGGGAGGGGTGAATCAGGGTGTTAAAGTTTTCTTTTTAAAGTTGTGGATCATAATCCCATGTTGGTAGGAACTTGTTAAAACGTTCAGAAAAATGAAAGTAGGCTATTGACATAGAACTTTTACTTGGTTCCCCACAAAGGGCTACGTCCAACAAGCATACACCGACAGGATGTCAGTCGTACCTAATTCTACAAAAATTCATTGTCTACGGATTACAATGTTCAGGTACAGTTACTCTATCCCAGGCACACTACCTTTACAAAAGTTCAGAGATAGCTCACTGTTTCCGATGCTTTCGATGGGGCGCGCGTGTCTGTCTGCTTGAGTGCGACAGGCACAAATTTTGTTACCCCGCATTCTCATTTTCCAAAGGCAGACGTCATTCTCTCCTAATTTAGGGACGTCTGGTCCTTGATCAAAATGGGATGATGGGATTTTGTTTCCTCCTTTCATGGATTCCTCATCAGAACACGTCACATAGTCTGGGTCTCCCTCATAGATTTAATATGTTGTTCCTAAAAATAGTCCTGGAGCCATATCTTCATGGACACCAGTTAATTATGCTTCTTCTGTCAGGACATTCCCAGGGGTCCAGTCAGGGCAGCAACCTTCATTTAAGGGAGTAGTCATGGTGGGGCATCACTGGCGTGTCTGGGCGTTGGGGATTGGTGTGTCTTCTCTTTTGTCCCTTATTATAGGGATTCTCAAGGCATCAGAAGCCTGAGTCATCCCACATAGAATTTGGGTAATTGTATGACATAGGCATGTATCTGATGTTTTACTCAACTTCCCATGTTTGACACAGGGTATGTTGCAAGTTTAATGTCCAGCGGAGACGGATCAGACTGATCAGAAAACTGGTTAGAGGGGATCAGGAAGGGGAACCCCCTGGAGGGAACACCGACATTATGGTCATAGTGTGGATGGATTCCCGAATGATGAGGAAGGGAATGAGGTGGCATGATCTCACTGGGATGTGTCGGCCCGGGTAAGAATCAGGATGGATGATGGATTTGGGCTTGAGTCTCGAAGAAACCTCCTACGTGTCGTGCCTTCACATAGATCAAATACCTCGTAGTTCAGGTTGGTGGAGTCGGTGTACTGACGTGAAGGTGGACCTTGGTCCAATGGTGGTTGGGCTTAAACCTCGTAAGGCTTCCTACATACCATGCCTCGGCTTGGATCAATGTCCACGTAGTTTGTGAGTATAGTTTAATGTCACACAGGATGGGGGGTGAACCGACGTGAAGGAGGTTGGAATGACCAGGTGGTGGGCTTGAACCTCTGGGAGGCTTCCTACATACCCTGCCTTTGTAAGGATCAAAGACCGCATAGTTCAGGAAGGGGCATAGATCTTACACTCTAGACGGCCTAAGGTGTTTGTGAAAAAACGCGAATGGGGTCGGAATGACCAAGTGGTGGGATTGAACCTCGTGGAGGCTTCATACGTACCATGCCTTAACATGGATCAAAGTCCACGTAGTTCAGGTTGTGGAAGTCGGCATGCTGAAAAGAAGATGGAACTTGGTCCAATGGAAGTTGGGCTTGAACCTCAGGGAGGCTACCTATATACCATGCCTAAACACAGATCAAAGTCCCCATAGTTTTCATGGTGGAAGTCTGCATGCTGATGTGAAGATGGACCTTGATCTAAGGGATGTTGGGCTTGAACCTCTGGGAGGCTTCCTACGTACCATGCCTTAGCACAGATCAATGTCCACGTATTTCGGGTGGTGGAAGTCGGTGTTCAGACATGAAGATGGACCTTGGTTTGATGGAAGTTGGGATTGATCCTTAGGGAGGATTCCTACATACCATGCCTTAGCACGGATCAAAGTCCCTTTAGTTCGTATGGTGGAATCTGGCGTGCTGACGTGAAGATAGACCTTGGTATGATGGAAGTTGGGCGTGAACCTTAGGGAGGCTTCCTACGTACCATGCCTTAGAATGGATCAAAGTCCCTGTAGTTCGCATGGTGGAGGGGTCAGGGTCGGCACTTACTCTAAGCCCACGTGAGTCATGCTCGGTGTGAGAAATAAGAGATAGTGGAGACCTGACGATCACATCGCGAAAGGTGAGTCCGTGATATGCGGAGTGGGGCTTACGCATGGAGCGGCCCTGGGAGAGAGAGGTTTGGACTTGCTCCAAGATGGAGGCCTGATGTTGGAAAATCTTAGTGGGAGAGGGAAAGGGTAATTAAAACCCTTGTTTCCATCTCCCCTCTTGGTCCTTGGCACCGGAGAAATATGGAGGTGCATGAGTGATACCTCCGGCAAGGAAGGCTGGGGGATACGCCAAGGTGGTTGCCCTTTCCCGTGGAAAAACATCATTCCCTTAAAAAGGATATCATTCCCTGTGATGGGTGATCCCATCCTCGTAGATACCAGAGGGAGTGAAGAATGTCTGTGGTGGGGACCCATGCACAGGATGCATTGGGGAGAGGTCACAGTTTAACATCATGTGCTGAGGACGCTGGTGCTTGGCAGTTTATTGTCTTACATTTCAGACAAGGTGGGTTAGCTCTGCACCCCTAGGACTTATATAACTGGTACCCTCTACTCCTTGGTGCAGAGAGGGTATCGGCAAGGCCTCTATTGGGGGTGTTATAGAGCAATCCATTGGGGGGTCCACGTCAGTGTGGCTATGCGAAGAAGCAATAGCCATTCACGTGCCTATGTGAATAAGCATTAGGCATAGCAACACAACGGGCGGTATTGTCCAAGGGACTTTGAGGTCACATCATGAAAACCTAGAGGGTCTCCCTGGAAAAGGATTTTCAAAGCAGAGGGATCCATAGGCAGGGTACTTGTGAAGCATTGTTGCTCCGCATGGTGGAAAGCACTAGCAAAAGGGTGTGCTTCACGAAGTGGAGTTCCTTAGCCTTAGCATGGGGCAGAGGTGTGAATGGGAGGTGCTTAGCGAAGTGGAAGGGCATTCATGGAGCACTGCCTCGCGGAGCAAAGGCTCCTCGTAAAGAAGAGGGTTGTGAAGCAATGTGCTTCATGATTTATAGTGATCCTGCCTTAGCATGTGGATCATGTGTACATGATGGGTGTTTCACGAAGCATAAATGCTCCGCGACAACCCGGGTCCCCTTGGGGATCCCCTTCCTTTGCGAAATCCCTTATGCTTCGCAAAAGGCATCCCTATCGAAAGAGGGGATAAAAACGAGAAAATGGGGAGGCACTTCACGAAGCAGAAGTACCTCGCACAGCTCATGTTTCACTGAGCGGAAGACTGCTTCGTGATTCGGGAGTTGGGAAGTCGAAAGGTCAGATTGTCTATCCAGAGAGCTCAGGGGGGGAGCTCGGTATTTATAGGCAAGAGGTGCCATAGAGTAGAGCTCACGCGGCATGAAGTGGGGTTTTGGATTCACGGTGGCATCACGAACATCAAATGGGATCACGGAGCATCCCACCTCCTTTGCTTCGCGGCAGTGTTGTGAATGTCAAATTCGTTCATGGAGCATCCCGCCTCCTTTTCTTCGCGGCGGCATCACAAACGTCAAATTTCTTCGTGGAGCATCTCGCCTCCTTTGCTTCACGGCGGCGTTATGAATGTCAAATTTGATCGCAGAGCATCCCGCCTCCTTTGCTTCACAGCGGCATCGCGAACGTCAAATTCGTTCGTGGAGCATCCCACCTCTTTTACTTTACGACAGTAACGCTACTGGGAGAACTCCACGAAGTGACTTCGCGAGGCAGTCCGTGAGGCTGTTTTGGGGCCTTATCTTTTTACCAAGTTTTGGTGCCAACAAATTCTCCCCCTCAGACATAGAGCCATAGAGAAATAAAGGGTCAAAGTCTAAGGGAGATCACCAAAAAACCTCTATCATCTGCGGTGCTCGCTCGCGGAGAGGGATCATGAGGCAGACAGGAGATGCGTGGGCCGGGTGCGCCACGAAGCTCCGAGTGGAATGGACGCACCAGAAGCTCCAAAGGTCATCTCCTATAAAAAGGGGGTCGGCCATCTCATTTGTCCTTTCCTTTCTCTACATTCTTTTCTTATTGCACTCTCAATTCGCGAAGCTCTGCGTAATACGTGAGTAATCTCTACGAATCGGGTCTTCACGGCGCACAACGAGTCCTCAGCTCTGCACTTATGCTATGCGATCCGATTTTCAACACTGAGGCAGTGCCCCTATGAACATTCTTCATGATCGGCCTTCGCGAACTCACATCACGAACGATCTTCGCAAACTCAAATCATGAACGATCTTCGCGAACCAACCAAGGAAAATTCCATGTTCTAGAACCAAATGGTGCACCGAGAAGCTTCCCAGGGGGTCCTTGCAGATGTCGCCCGGAGGGATGAAATTGAAAACAGTTTGGGGCAAGGAGAGCTGGTCCGGAGCATCTCAAACCATAGTTCTTTTGTGGATATGTTGTTAGAGAGTCAAAAGAACTACCCATGGTGTACACGGTTTCCCTTGTATGGATTCGGGATGAGGGACGACGTCTTTATCCCTGAATAAAATAGGGATGAGCCAGGTAACTGGTTCCGGAGCACGCCATGTCAGCATCGATGGTTCAGTGCGCCCGATGGTCATGCCTAGGAGGACTTCATGCCTGTCATCGCCGACTACCTCTAAAACCATCTAAACAATTTTGATGGGGAATAATTGCTGCCAGAGACATCCCCTCTTCTGTACCGAACCATCCACAAGGCAGCACTGGGGAACCTAAATAAGGGGTGGTCTGAGGAATGGGACCTGCACCAGAGCAGCTATTTCATGGATGACTGGGCTTGGGCCTGCTGGGTAGTTGCCTCGTACAAGGAGTTTGGGGTAGAGGTGAGGAGATTGGGCCTGTATGAGGCATAGTGGGCTTTAAAGTTCCATATATACCAGCCGAAGTAGTTAATGTCGGAGCTATTGAGTCGGTGGTCACCGGGGACCAATACCTTTCACCAGCATCATGGGGAGGTCGGCATAAAACTATGGGACATACATCAGATCTCAGGGGTCCTGCTACTGAGGGCAATGTATGACAAATTCCACCCACCCATGGGTGCATGGGAGGATCTGGAGCAGATGCTGCGTCTGGCGATGGCATTGATGAAGCTTGTGCCCAAGGAGGAAAAGGAGATTGTGAGGAATGTCCACTTCAAGATCTGGTTCAATAATTTCTTAAACATCCCAGAAAACAGGCAGTTACTGATGAGGCCTCGATCTTGCCCGAAGGGTGCCTAGAGCAAGGAAAACTCGTTCTGGCGGCTGTTGGAGAATAGCTAGTTGAAGACATGGGCGTTCAGTGTCAGCACTGAACAATGAACAATATTCAGGCTGGAGGCATTCATCACATCCCTCATCTGTGGTTGGATCCTACCAGTGAGGGATAAAAACATGGGAGTGCGGCCAAGCACTTTCATCATGGCATCCACTTTGGTGGAAGGATTGCGGGTCAACCTGGGGATCCTGATGCTTACGAAGTTGTACAAATTTTTTTGGCACATCAGTGAATGGAAAAGGACACAGAGGGTATGCGGTCCATTCCACCTCTTATACGGGTGGATGGTGGCGCACACCAAGGGGATCTATGAGTATCTGAACCCCATCTCACCTCCAGGGTCAAACTTCCGTCCCTTGATTTTGAACACCATGGGAAGCTTTCCAAATAAGCTGACCGCACCATCAGTTCTGAACCAGGTGTGGAGGGTGAAAAAATTCAATTTCCACCCCTTTTCATTGCTGATGGGGGCCTTCACGGATTATGGCCATGGAACGGAAGAGCACCAAGCCTACCTCCTGGCCTTTTGAGGTGGAGTCCTATTGGCCATGGTGGACTGCGAGCCTCTTTGCGAGCCGTACACCCCACACCGGTTTTCCGGGCAATTCCGGTGCCTGCAACAGCTGACCCCACAGGCCTATCTGGGGTTGCTCTATAAGGAGCACCCGTGTGTGATGAGGAAAATGTGTCTCATGTTCACATGGGAATACAGGAAGATTCAGAATGTATTTCCTTTTCCAACCGTTGTCCTTTGGATGATAATAGAATATTCCCAGAGCTGGGAGGCGGCCAACCTAAGGGAGATGCTAAAGTATCCAACCGTCTTGGATGGAGAGGGTGAACTTCCGTGATCTCGGGGTCGAGGCCGGAAGGTGACAAGGGCCTCTCACAGTTGTGGGGATGTCATGGCAGCGAGACCTGTGACAGGTGAGGGTGCGGTAGCGGCGGCTGGTCCAACAACGGCAGCGGATCCGGTGGTCCCAAGAGAGAAGATAAATTTAGAGGGGTGTCCACTGAGGGGATTCCACAGGATATCTACTCAGGCTCCGAGGAAATGGCTATGTCACATTGATATACCAATGAATGTTATCTTCCCAGTAGCCTGGGACATCTGGGACATTAACCGGAAATTCCTCAACCCATCTGAGTTATGGGATCACCTTAACCACCTTGGAATGAACTTTCCAGGAATTAGCCCTGTTAGGGCCAGTTTTTGCGGTATCCCAGACAGAGGTGGAGCAATACATTTCTGAGTTACAAGACTTCATCCACTACCAGGGCGCACTGCACTCGATGAAGGACCGGGTTAGGGTGCTGCTGGATCGCACGGTCCCTCCGCAACTGTCGGTTGTTGATATAAGGGAGTGCCTCCCCTACCGGATGAATTAGACAAGTCCTCTAGGGAAGACGAGGCTGGTGGAGAGAGTTCTCCGGAGGAGGATGAAGTTGGCGATCGGTCCTCAGATCATGAGGATTTTTCGAAATCCCTTGAGGTAAAATCCCAAGTTCCTCCTTCAGATTCTATCCTTAGGTTACTCCGAATTCCTTATCATCTTCTGTAATATGTAGGAGGGTCTCGTGAATAGACCATGATCCCTCCCCTTATTGGGTGCCGATGCGGGACCTTCTGGATCCACATCTGTGGCTGCATCATCCACCGTGCTTGGTGGGGCTGAAACTGTCGAGGCGGCTCCCCTTGAGTCTCCAAACCTGCCAACCATATACAGGGGTCTGCATCTTGGGGTTCCGATGACATCAGCCCAAGAGTGAGACCAAGGATTTGACCTCTGTAAGTCTTCTCCCCCGCATTCACAACTTTCTTCCCCTGACCGCATTAACTAACATTCACATCCCCTTCTTGGCATGTACAGTTCTTCAATTGGCATGGGCGGCTGCGGCGGGGTTGGTAGGGATTTCTGGCAGCGCCCCTCATATGGGCATGCTAGTAATCGTGGAGATAGTTACCCATACCAACCGAGATGCATTGCTTCCCATCATTGGAGGGACTGCCAGCGGGGTCGTACCCAAGGTTGTTGAGGTGGAGTCCGACGATGAGGATCGACCGGTCAACCCAAGTCCTTTGACGCATGATCTGACATCAGATGCCGCAAAAGATTTCCTGGGGTTGTACCCCGCATATGAGCCTACCAACCGCATGGACCGGGACGATACGACCTCTGAAGAAGAGGAAAGCATGATAGCCCATTGCCGATCATTGAAGATCATCGTGAACTTTATCGAAAAGACCCCCCAAGCATTATGGTTGGATGAGATGGGCAGACTTCACATGCGGTTGCGTGAACTGTGCACTGGGGGAGTGGATGACCAATATCCTCACATGATCATCCGAGATATCATGGCGGAAAAGATCTGGGAGTATGACCATGGACTTGGCATGGGTTGGCAGTGGAGGAAGGAGATAAACATCAAGAGGCTCTAGGAGGATGAAGACGAGGTCCTGTAGTTGCAGAATCGGGCAGATGAGCACTCGACCTCCCTCAATGCGCAATCTGAGCTAATATCGTGGTTGGAGGCCCAGCTGGCGGAATCCAAAGAGAGCCTGAGGCAAGATTTGGCAGAGAGGACCACCATTAGGGCTGATGTGGAGCGGGCCCAGATTGTGACCAGTGAATTTCACCCTCTCACCATCGAGGAGGAGCGGGTGGTGAACATGCGGCAGCAGCTTCTGGATGCCACCAGCGAAAAGTTGGTGGAGCTGCAATGTGCCTTTGACGATGTCAATCTATCCCTCGGGGGAGTCGACCCCCTGGTACAGTAATGATTACAAACCCTTAAACATACTTTCATGTTTTGATTGTCTGAATGTCATAGCATGCATGAGTTCTATTGTTTTCATTAGTTTACCAAATCATTGTAATGTTCGCGGAGCATCTATTGATCATTCACTAAGATCACGTGGGTCGGGCCCGATATGAGAAACAAGGGATGACCACCTTATCACCCAATCCAAACGTATGAGTAAAAACCATGTATCGGGCATCCGAGGTAGAACAAACGGCCCAGATTTCTAGGAGGAAATGGGAGAGACCTGACTGGAGAATGAAGTTCTTAGAACAGCCAAATTTCCATTTTCCTAGTGTGCTCTTGTGCACGAACAGGGTAACTCCAGGGGCGCTAAAATCGATCCGAACAGACGGGAATGATGAATGTGAATCACGATACCCAGTATTCAGAACACTGTAAGGGTGTTGTGACAATGAAAAATGATTATTGACTGCATTAGAAACACATCATTCTTATTGTGTTAGTCGGGAGTGAGGACAACAAATGAGGGTCGACCGTTGACCATGTTCGAAACACAGGACCAAACTCACAATGATATCCATTAGTCTTCTGGAACATTGGCTCGGGAAAATAAGCGGGCCATAGGCTGATCATCCATACTGTTAGGGGGTTCCTCTAGATGTGAATAAGGACGAGGGTCCGAATAAGGGGAATGCAAAGCGTGGAACATGGAGTGAGGGTTTGTCCAAATATAACCCAACACTCTTGAAATTACACCACCGTGGCGGAAGCACACTAGATGGACGCATCGTTTTGATTGTGGGTCATTCCTTATTTCAGATAGGGCCTCTCTAGTGAGGGGGTTGTCGCTTCCCAATGTCATCTTGGGGAATCCTGAACATGTTCAGGGAAAAGTTACGGTTACACGGTTCCCCACAAGGGGTCAGGTCAGGGGGGTGGACATGGGGAGGAATAGGATTTATGATTCCTAGGGCTGGACCCGAGGTGAAATGCTTGGGTTTCCCAATGTATCCCTTGAGGATGGTAATCAAGCCGTACGCAGTTCTAGAAGCACAGTTTAACATCATGCAGGATGATGAGAAGCCTGGCTGCACCGGTGCACATCCTACCAAAACTACTAAGCCCATGTGAGTCATTCTCTATGTGGGAAACAATAAGTAGTGGTGGGGATTTCCCAACACAAGAAGTAATATGTTGGGGAGAAGGGAAGCTCGGTGAATACTGGCCCAGTGATGCTAACACGTCTATGTAGAGCACTTAGACGTGTGAAGAGATAAAGTCGAGTATGTCGGAATTCCACTTGAACATGAAGAAGTGGAAATGTGTGAATCGTAAATCTCAAAATCTGGACCACAATGATGGAAGCGAGACGATGGAGGATAGCTTTTGACCATGGTGGAAATGCATCATCCATATCGCGTTATCTTGGAATGGGGACAGACAAATGAGGGTCGACCGTTGACTATGTTCGAAACACGGGACCTGTCACAAATGTCATCTGAGATCCTTAGGGGTGTTGGCCCGAAATTGTAAGAGAGCCCTTAGGCCTAGCATCCATGCCACCCGGGGGTCCCTTTGGATGTGGAAGAGGATGGGGATCCAAATAGCGATCTCACGATTCTTGGTCATGGGACGAGGGGAATTTCCCCCTGAAAATTCCACACTTCTGGCACTTTGTCAAACGCATCTAAATACGACAACGAGACATATTAGATAGATGGATTCGAGTACCTTCCCATAGGGAGATCTTAGTTTAGGGTCATAGAACTTGGACCATGGATGGTAGGAAATGTGGGAGACACATGGTGTTATGAACAAACCTGCCGTGAATGGGAACCGGGGGTTCCAAACACCATGCATTCCTTGGAGGGGTTGTGGGTTGAGGGACCGAAAACAAGAGTTGATCTAGGCCTGAGGAAAAGTGCATAGGAATTCCTACGTACCCCATGAGAATGGGGATCAAGCTGCACATAGTTCTTGAGGGGCACGGTAGGGTACCAGTGCTAGGAAAAACATGTGTGCGGGCGTGACCCTCACACTAAGAGAAGCGGTATTTGATAAATATTGTTTTTCCTTTAAGGTGAGTGGTTTTTTTGTGAAGCAACAGGCCTAGGGTAGCAGGCCCTAGTGTCTCCACAGGAATCAAGCTATAGCAGGCATTGAAAAATGGTATGGCATGTGACCAATACCAAACATGATGTCCCCTTGAGTGGGGACATCATGATGCAGTGTCATTTTTCATCGTGCGGCCCGGATGATAATGTCACAGTTTAGGGTCATGTGATAGGACCAGGCGGCATAGTTTAAGTCATATGGCTTGGACATGAAGGAATGTTCACGACGCTATAAATCATACCTGACGTGAATGAGGACAGGTTCCCACACCACACCGTATGAAATTTTGAGAAAGGAGCCTCATGCCAAGGGGCCTACAGAGGTAAGTGGGTAAAGGGGAAGAATAAACTAGCTCTCAACTGACCTGGACTCGAAAACGAGACATCTGGGTGGTCCTACGTATCCCATAAGGCTGGGAATCAAGCCGCACGTAGTTATAGACAAGATCTTAGTTTATGGTCTTAGAAATCGGACCATGGGATCCCCAAAGGACGCCGTATTGCAACTTTTCCCCATGACGTGCGGGGGTCCACTAAGGGATAGCACCGGGAGTGTTGAGATTCCACCTGGACATGATTTGGTGGAACATAATGTGGATCATGTAACCCATATTCAAGGCCTGAAGCTACTAGCGTGATGATGGAGAATTACTTTTGACCATGTTTTCAATACAAAATCCTATCGTGTTAGCCTGAAATGGGGACAAACAAATGAGCATCCACCAATGACCATGTACACAATGCGAGATTTGTATCAATTTTTTGTATGAAACCCTCAGGGGAATTGGCCCGTAATGGTAGGAGAGCCTTAGGCGTGGTATCCATGCCATTTTTTGGGGGTCCCTTCAGGTTTGAAAGATAACGGGGATCCAAATGAAGGGGAACACAAAGCTTGACAAGCGGATGGAAACTTTCCCTTGTTGAATCTGACACTCCATGTCCTAGACCAGAGTACTCCTAGACATATCGGTAAACCATTGTAAGGGTTATAGGGGCTCTACCTGAGATGGGGTTGTACCCAAATGTTAAATGTTTGGGCGATCCTACGTATCCCATATGGATGGGAATCAAGCCACACGTAGTTCTGGATGAGATCATAGTTTATGGTCTTAGATCCCGGACCATGGATGGAGTGAAAACCCCCCAACTAAATGCAGACCTCAACTAGATCCCTAAGACCACGTGAGTTAAACTCAGTGTGGGAATCAATGGTGGAAGATGTCTATTACAATAACTGGAGCACATGCCAAAGGGAAATCGGGGCGGATCCCCAAATGACGCCCCTATCGCGGCTTTGGTCCTCCTAATGCGCGGATGCGCACTGAAGAATGGTACCAATTGTTTCGAAGTTCTACTTGGACATGAGAAGATGCAGAATGATGTGAATTTTGTAACCAATGTTTTGGAAAAAATGGGGTCGGCGTGGCGATGAAGGATAAATTTTGACCATGTTCGACACACAGTATCCATATCGCATTAGCCTGAAGTGGGAACAAAAAATGAGCATCGACCACTGACCATATTCTCAACACTGGATTTTATCAGCTTGTTGTCTGCAACCCTCGAGGACGTTGGCCCATGATTGTAGTAGGTCCCTTAGGCCTATCATCCATGCCACTTAGGGGGTCCTTCCAGGTGTTAAAGGTGGTGAAAGCCCTAATGAAGGGGAACACAAAGCCTAAAAAGTAGGTGGAAGCATGTCTGAGTAGAGTCTAACATTCCAAGTACTAAACCAGAGTACCCTAAGGCACATTGGTGAACCGCCTAAAAGGATCGACGAGGGTTCTCAAGAGGGAGAGGTATATGGCGTGGTCGTTACAAGCCCGACGTTAACAAGGACATAATCCCTTGCCACGTCATACACTCCCATAAGAGAACCTAGGCCAGGGGCCCAAAATGCCAAGGGTCCTGAGGCTAGGCCTCGGTCAGGAAGGCCTGACCGACATGCAGTTTAACGTCTTGTAGTGAGGAAGAGGGCCGAGGGCCCGAGAAGGCCAAGGGGCTTGAGGCGTGTCTTCGTTTAGGAAGGCTGGACCAACTTGTAGTTTAACGTCTTTCTGTGAGGATGAGGGATGGAGGCCTGAAAAGGCCAAGGGGCCTGAGGCTGGGCCTCAGTCAAGAAGGCCTGATGAACTTGCAGTTTATTGTCTTGTAGTGAGGACGAGGGTTAAAGGCCCGAGAAGTCCAAGGGACCTGAGTCTGGACCTTGGTCAGGAATGCCTGACCTACTTTTAGTTTAACATATTGCAGTGAGGACAAGGGCCTGAGGCCCGATAAGGACAAGGGGCATGACAGTTGGCATCACCCAGAGGGAGTTCGTCGCTTGGAGATAAAATGGGGTATAATGAACCTCTAAACTCAATGTTTGGGACATATTGGGGTGGCCCTAATGATCTAGGATGACTGTTGACCATGTTCGAAACACAACGTCCCTATAGTGACCTGAAAGGGGAGCAACAAATGAGCATCAACCACTAACCATATTTGAAACACGGGACTTGTATCGGCTTGTTGCTCTACATCCTTCAGGGCGTTGGCCCGGAGTGGTAGGAGATCACTTAGGACTAGCATCCATACAATTCAGGGTCCCTTCCGGATGGGAAAGATGATGGAATCCCAATCAAGCAGTGGGTGAAGCATAGTTGTACCCATCTCTAAAAGAGGCGAACGTCTCCAGGGAGTAGGACATATGGCCAGACCGAGGCGAGCTCGATGCGAATCGGGGAAAAAACTTTCACCCCTGCCATATATCTTGACCCAGGGGAAGATTCTGGCATTTGGGTTGGGCCAATAGACGAAATGTCTGGGCGGTCCTACGTATCCCATGAAGATGGGAATCAAGCCACACATAGTTCTGGATGAGATCTTAGTTTATGGTCTTAGAGCTCGGACCATGGAAAAGTTTAAGGTCATGTCATACCGGGTCATAGTTTAAGGTCATGGAGGACCCTTAGAGAGGGTCAGGAATAATATTGCTTGAGGAAGTTGGCATTGGTGGGAGGAGTTATACTATCACCATCCACGGTCACTAGGGAGTATGTTCCATTGGGATAAATCTTATGAAGAATGAAAGGTCCTTCCCACTTGGGCTCCAACTTTGGTGGTTTCCTACCGGGAATCATTGGTGTCGTGAGAGCTAATACCAAATCGCCTTCCAGAAAAGAGCGGAGGCGAAACTTTTTGTTGAAAGCTCAAGCCATCCTGTTCTGATGTCTTTCCAGGTTGTACAGGGCATGAAGCCTATTCTCGTCTAGTGCTTCCAATTCAGCTAGATGGATTTCGGACACCTTATCTGGTTCTTTCTGGTTATATACTGCAGTTCTTAATGAGGGTATATGAATCTCGATGGGCTGGACGGCCTCCGTTCCGTACACCACGGAATATGGGCTCACCTGGGATGAATTACGGGTTGTCGTCCGATAATCCCAGATGGTGTTGGGGAGCTTGTCCGGCCAACTCTTCTTGTTCTGGCCAACAATTTTTTGCAAAATGTTAGAGAGGGTTTTGTTGAGTGCATCAATCTGTCCATTTGCCTACGCGTGATTTCGGGAGGTATAGTTCTAACGGATATTGTACTTGGCGTACAATTTCTTCAACTCAGCTTCTCGGATGTTAGTGTCGTTATCGGTGAGGACGGCATGAGGGACTCCAAACCGGTGGATTATGTTGGATCTCACAAAGTATATGATGGAACGGTCCTTAACCACCTTGAGTGGGATCACCTATGCCCACTTGGAGAAGAAATTTATGAAGGTCAGGATGAACCTGCATTGGCGAGCTGTCGCCAGTGGATACGGTTCTACGACATCGAGTCCCCAGACTAAAAATGGCCAAGAGTACTTGGTGGAGTGGAGAGGTTATGGCGACCGATGCAGGAAGATAGCATGTACATGGGATGCGTGACATCTCTTGGAAAACTCGATGCAGTCATAGATCATAGAGGGTTAGAAATACCCCAGTCTCCGGATCTAGTGAGACAACTTTGGCCTAGCCTAGTGGGAACCACAGGAACCGGCGTGAACCTCTTGGATGACCTTTGGAATCTCAACCCCTTGAATGAAATAGAGGAGACCTCCATCAAATCCGCATTTATAAAGGATCTGCTCAAGGATGGGACCACTTTGGAGGGTAAACTATAGCATGCGGCGTCAGATTCGTTTGCGCTTGGCCCGATCATCCGGGAGGCAACCATTTCGGAGATACTCGACAAAAGGGGCTCTCCAGTGAGGAGTCACTTAAATCACTTCATTTGCAGAGCCTGTTGGTCCTGACTCAGAGGACCTGGAGGTAAGAAGGCTTACTCATAGGTCGTCATCATCCTCTGGGTTGACGGGGGAAATGACTCTCCGATGGGACACATGTATAATCAGATCATCCTTATCAGGTTCTCGAAGTGATACATCTAAGCTGGCCAAAGCGTCTGCTCGACCATTCTGTGACCGAGGGACATAGGTAACCTTCGGTCGAGAAGGGAACTGGGCCATTAGATGGAGGGTGCACTCCAACAATGGTGTGAGCTCTGGCTTTCTAACAACATAGTCATCGATGACCTACTTGACGACTAGTTCGTAATGCCCATTAACATGAAAATGGGGCCCATCGATCTCAAGGGCCAGCTCGAGGCCCGTGATAAGATCCTAATACTCCACTTTGTTGTTGGTGTAGCCTTATGACAATAGGAATGAGTACGGAAAAACGGCTTGTGCGAGGGTAATAAAGAAGATACATAGGCCTAATCTATTGAGCTTAGGATCTTTGAGCCTCCTACTGGTGGGACTTTGGGTGCTGCCATCGAAGTCCATTTTCCAACACGGGATGGGATGATCAACCAAGAGGATTGCCTCATCGGGAAAGTCCAGGTCCAAGGACTAGTCCACGGAAATTGGATGGGCATCTAGGAAGTCTCCCAATGCATGTCCCTTGATAGCCTTTTGAAGGACGAACCGGATGTAAAACTATTAGAGGATCACCACCCACCATGCTAGACGGCCAGTCAACATGGGGTGATTTAGAATGTACTTCAGCGGGTCCACTCGAGACACCAGCTGTACCTCATTGTGTTGTAGGTAATGTCGCAATTTCTGCCCAGCAAATACCAGTGCAAGTCAACTCTTATCGATGGAGGAGTATCGAGTCTCTGTATCGATAAGCATGCGGCTAAGGTAGTAAAGACTGTTCTCCATCCCCTTCTTGTTCTTCTGGGCGAGGAGGGAACCAATAGATCAGTCCCGGGTAGTCACATATAGGATTAGCAGCGTACCAGATATGGGTGGCATCAAGACCGGAGGCTGGAGCAAGTACTTCTGGATTTCCTTGAATGTGGTCTGGCACTCTTTGTCCCACTCATAGGCAGATCCTTTCTTCATTATCCAAGAAAAGGGCATACACTTACCTTCCAGATTCGCGATGAATCGGCGTATGTAGGCTAAGTGGACATGAAAACCTCAAATCTCCCAATTATTGCTCGAGGGAGGCATCTAGATAATTGCATTGATCTTATCTAGGTCAATCTCGATGCCTCAGTACCTGACAACAATGCCAAGAAACTTCCTGGGAGTGACCCCGAAGGTACATTTCAACGGGTTCATCTTCAAGTGGCGGGAATACAGTAAGTCGAACACTTTCTCAAGGTCCTAGATATGGTCCTAGTTCATGAAATATTTGATCACCATATCATCCACATAGAACTCCACCAATGACCCAGTATTATCTTGAATATGCGATTCATGGCCCGCTGATAGGTGGCACCTTCATTTTTCAGCCCGAAGGGCATAAACTGGTAACAAAAGTACCATGGGGTTCCCTAAAAGCCGTGGAATCTTCATCCTCAGGGGCCATCCGGATATATTTGTATCTAGAGTAACCATCCATGAAGTAGAGGGCTTGGAACCCGGCCATAGCGTTGATCAAACGTTCTGTCACCAGAAGGGGAAAATCATCCTTCGGACAGTGATGGTTGAGATCTCAGAATTTGATATAGACTCTGATCTGTCTATTCTTCTTCCTGACTGGCATAATGTTGGCTAGACACTTGGGGTACTAGACCTCTTTGAAGAAATTGGCTCTGATTATCTTATCAACTTCGGCCTCGACCATGGCACCATGAGAAACATGCATCATTTTGGGAGGCTGCTTAAACTCGCGATGGTTTTCCGGGAGACCGAGGCGGTGGAAGGCTGCCTGAGGATCTTATCCTGGCATCTCATCTTAACAGAAGGAAAACATGTCATGCTGTTGTTTGAGGAAGTCCATGTACCGTTGTTTCCTCTTGAGGTATATGGTGTCGCTGATCAATGTGGGTCTCAGATCTGTCTCGCTTCCAAGGTTCACCTGTACCAGTTCTTCGACCGTGGCAGAGAAGCCCTCTTCAAAGGCGGGGGGAGAGCATCCTCTAATTCATCTTCATCAATGGAAGAGGTATCCCCCACAAGGGAATCTTCTCCTAGGTCATAAAATTCTGACAGGAGGCTGGTGCCAGCCTAGGTGGCAGTGGAAAACATATCGTGAGATTCACATGCTGTTGAGACCATGGAAATGAAGGAGGTTGATCCAATCCCATCTGGTCTTTGACCCAAGGGGCCACGCTTGATGATATCAAAGTGGTAGTGGTGTGTCATCTTGAGTCGGTCAATCCCAGCCCATCAAAACAGGCACATATGACATACTTCCACTGCCATGGGGTGGACTTCTCGATACCGTGCGGGGGTTGGAGGTTCCGGGATAACCTGTGCCTGATTTGTGTATGAGTACAAGTTGATTTTCTGCCATCACGTGGACTTGGGAATATTTCTTCCTCTCGTACTAGAAACAAATAACCATTTCCCAATGTCGGGGGTTGTGGACTCCAGTCGATGGATTGGGATGATGTAGGCGTCATCCAAACCTTCCCAGGGGTCGTTCGTGACTGGGGTGGGATCAACCTCAATTTCCAGAATTTTCTTATCCTTGATCTTGTAATAGTCAGTGTCCAGATAATGGGATTCACAAGAGACGAAAGGATATGCATCGCCCTAAATTACGCCTACTCGGCCATTAAAGGAGTACTTAATGCATTGGTGATATGATAAGGAGACCGTCGTGTGCAAGTGGATCCATGGTCTACCCATCAATGCATTGTACGCGGTGTCCTGGGAGACAACCATGAATTCAGTGCTTGACACTAGGCCACCGAAATGGGTCTTTAGATGGATCTTGTCAATAGGGGTCTACTCTATCCTACCATATCCCTGGATCCTTAAATCGGAGGGAGTGAGGTCATCCTCAGACAAACCCAACTTTTGCAGTGTCCGAGTTGGGATGAGGTTGATCCTGGAGCCGGTGTCAACGAGACAGCAGAAAACTTCCACGTTGTTGAATTTTCTAGTGATGTACAACGGGCGGATGTGCCCTTGAGTGGGAGAACCTTCATCCTCTCTAGAGAATGAAATGATATCCTGGCATTTGGCATTCTCAACTACTTCATCATGGAAGGCCTCTGCAACTGCTACCTCCATCTCAAACTGGAGGGGCCTACTTAAAGCCTCAGCGAGGGCCTCATGAATATCTGATGATAGGTGAAGGGAGTCAAGTATGTAAAGCATCGTTGGGATGTCGGTGATATTCCTGAGGACATTATAATTCCTCTCCAAGCGTGAACCTCTGCTTACAAGAGGCCGCTCTACGATTGGAGGCACGACGGGCCCTATCGACTGGACTAGCGGCTGGCTAGCGCTGGGAATGTGTCGTTGTTCACTAGTCAAAGCCTGAAGAGTAGCTGCCAGATGAGGACCAGACAACTGAGGTTGACCCGTCGATAGGCGAAGCTGGTCGTGACATGGCCTAAATGGCTTCGCCTGATCCACTAGCACAAACGGTGGTGGAGGCGGGCATGACGACACCGGATGAAAAGACTGGCCATGCTGAGCTCTGCGCTGGGCCTGCTATCTGGTCTCAGTGGCATGCACGGCCTGGCTAGAGGTGCTGACCAATGCTCCTTGATGACCCATATGGCCACGTTTTTGCCGAAGTTTTCATCATATGGGGACGTTGCGGAGGTTCTCCAGGTATCCCCCCTCGTCGGGATTCATATAGGGATTTACCAACTCGACGGTGTTAACCGAAGCGTACCCTTGACTATCACTTGATGAATACTCCACCACTGGGAGGATTCTGGTAAGGATCCCCATCTCAAAGGGCATGAATTCACCGAGGGTGCGGGAAGACTACGACATTGGGGGGGTGCGCTGCTTTTTCTTACGTTGTCGATGTTTTCTCTTCTGAGAAGAGGTTGGCTGAGATTACGATGAAAAAGTGGTGGCCACATCTTCTGAAGACTCCGACTAATTCATGAGTGCCTGAATGATTCCATGGGACCGAATGACCATTTTACGAGCCATTGAGTCATCATACTTCTGGGATTTGTGGCTGGGAACCTGCTGCCACTCACCTTCATCGTCACTACTGCGATCTGACTTCACAATGACACCTTCCACTTATGTCAGGGCCAGGCCCAGCCTAACTATATTGTTATCGACCTGGTCTAGAAGAAAATCCTTAAACACATAGCACTGCTTGAGGGTGTGCCCCAGAATCTGATGATAGGGGTAGTAGTTAGGGAGATCAGTGAGATTCACCTCTTTCGGCCTTCTGCACTCAGGAAAGTGCATGATCCCCTGATGTAGTGTGCTATAAGAGTAAACAAGAACCTGATTCTCGCTGAATGAGTAAGTCAGGTGTCTTCTTCCAAATAGGGAGACCTTGGATCTTGGCCTTGAAGAGGAGCCGGAGGGTCCTGTCGAAGAGGTGGACCCTGATTGTCCCACCTGTGCGGTGGCGGCGCATTACGTGACAGCCCCTGCCGATTCTATGGACGTTGTGGAGCCAAAGGTTGTGCCTGAGGTGGAGGACCTCTATGAGGCTGCGGGGCCAGTATTTCTAGTAACAGTTTTAGCTACCCGGGGGCCTCTATTTGGGCTACCATGGTGGGATCAGCTCTGCCATCTCTCCTTGCTGGGATCATAGGGGGCAATGAATATGCCTTGCTGGCCTGTTGTAGGGATTACTCAAGGCACTGGGCCTTGTCTGAAAAGTCTCGGAACCCTCCAAGATATTTCTGATATATTAGAGAAGGAACCAGTTATGTTTTTAAATTCCCTAAACACATCGTCAGTAAATTCTCCTGGGACAGTGTCACGTCGAGGGAGTATGTAAGCCCCTTCCACCGGGCGATAATGTATGCAACTCGCTCATCAGGCCTTTGTTTGCACTTGAAGTGGTTTGAGATGTTTATCTTCTGGGTGGTAGAGATGAACTAGTAGAGGAACTTCCTCTGAAGGTCCTCCCAACTAGTCACTGATCCGATAGAAAGCTTGCTATAGAAGACGAATGTTGGTCCTTCCAACTTCTGAACAAAACAGTGGATCCTGGCGGCCTCCTGCTGCACTGGATTCCCTAACATAGTCCCACACCTTGAATTGAAGTGGGACAGATGCTACGGCGGGTCCCCTATCCTATTAAAGGGGGAGAAAGTGGGGTTTCTGAATCCCGGGGGTGCTAGCATGTTATCCACCCATGCCGGGTATGGTTTTCCATCAGGTGGGATAGCTACCTACCGCATTTCCAATTCCTCAAGGTGGGTGATGAGCACCGCCATTGGATCATCTGGGCAGGGGTCCCTGTCTTGATGGGCATACCTAACCACGAGCACGTTGTCAGGCTCCTTGATATGGTAGACAGGTTCAACGGCTCGTGGAGCGGCTTGTGGGGCCACTGGGGGAACTCAGGCCGGATTCCTAGGATTGTTGCGCCACTCGGGAGGGTTCGGGGAGATGTACCGCACCATCTTTCCATGAGATCAGGCTTCAACCAAATCCATAGGAGTTTTGTGATCAGGGTTTCCTAGAGGCATCTCACGGAGGGGTATTTGTTCCTGCCCTTGTTTCCCTAGCCTAGGATCACCATAGTCGGGTCATCTCTCTAAAATGAGTTCAACCAGAAGTTCGTCGACCAAACTTTTTTCTCAGTGAGTTGTTGGTGCAACGCAGCCTTCTTGGGGTCTTCCTCTATCTTCTGCACTGAGTCGGACGTGTCATAGTGCTTAATAATTCTGACATGCTCTTTCCCCTTACCATCATTTCAGCTAAGTACCAATGCCTCGGTGGGCGCAAGGAGACCTAGGAGGTTCCTCTGCTGGCGAGTAATCCTCCCTGATGGGTCCAACAGTGTTAGAAAATCCTTAGGGGGTAAGTCTCCATTAAGAAATTCCAGATCATCCTCCTTGTCCATGACGTCGGCCATGTGAACCATGGCCCTTCCCAGGGGCATGTCCTCAATATCGCATAGCGACGCGGGCTACCGTCAAATAGGCCTGAAGAGGAGGGCAGCATATTGTCCCAATCCATGGACTTGTAGGTGGGGTGTAGCCTCCCTGATGATTCTATGGATTACCTTAATACTCAAAACGCATTGCTGTCGGAGGGCCTCACGGCATCCTAGTGACTCGGTTCGCTGGGCCACAGAGAGTGCGGCCAGATGGACTAGACGGCACTGCTCGCTGATGTCTTCAAAATGCACTTCGCTCCTTGGATATACCACGCGCTGATGACAGATACTGAAATGCATCACCGAGAGGGTGTAGCTGAAACATGCAACTTCCTCTCGAGTGAGGGACTCTGGTATGTAGAAATCCCACGTTGCTGCGTGCCAGAACTTCTCGGGGAAGTGATCTGCTGCAAGGATACTTCTGAAGCTCCTCAGCTCAAATTTATTGTCAGGCCCTTGATTTCCCCACTCACTAACTGGGGGTGGCTGAGGAACTGGTAGTGAAACTGATTCAAACCACTAGGAAGGCATGTCATCCTGTGGAGAATACAATGAATGAGCTGACTGGCTGCCGATCCTCGGGCTGTCCCCCGAGAAATTTGGCGACCTGGCCGCTATGTCGCGATAGGATGGGCTGGCAGTCAACGTTCCTGACTCAGAGGCGAGGGATGCTAGTGGTGGGTCTCACTACTTCTCACCTATCATCGTTCCCTAGAATAGCTCTCTGTGATCTCTTATGGAGGTAGAAAGCGCTTCTGGCGATGATGGTGGTGATTGTACGATCGTAACATGTGGGTTCGCCAGATTTTCATCCTCCTGGATAAATTGGCGGAGGGAGGTGGGAATCCTATAGACCTCGCATTCTGGGAGCACTAGGATAATGCACCTCATCCCTACCCTATCCCTTGACACGGTCGCGCGAGGGGAGGGTTCCTGAGATGAGTCATACTCTGCTTCAGAGTCTAAGAAAGAGACTTGTTTAATTTCTGTCCTGACCTTCCCAGGATTCTTCTTGTGGTGGCGATGACCCACCCTTCTTCCCCTGGATGGCTCCTCGGGACAGGGCTGATTCATGTCATGGGTTCATTCTTCCGCACTGGTGTAGGGATGGAGAGGGCTTCCACCCGCGAAAGTCGGGGTGCAAGGAGCACCGGGACAAATGTCAAAGGGGACATGGGGAGGATCTCCATGAATAGAACCTAAGCAGGTGAAACCTCCATTCATAGCGGCAGGTGCATGGGGAGGGCCTCCATGCTTGCTGCGGTTGGAGTGAAGCTGGCCTTCACCCCTATGGTTGTCAGGGTGAGGAAGACCTTCACCATTTATGGAGAGGACATATGGAGGATACCCACATCGAAGAGATACTAGATGGATAACGTATCTATGTCGACCGCTGGGGGTAGTAGGAAGGAATCTATACCTGGTGTGATGGGAACGAGAAAGGCTTCCGTACCAAACATCACCATGGAGTGAACCTTCAATCAGATTGGGGGTAGCACGAGGAATACCTCCCTGCTGAGCCTCAAAACGTGGAAGACCCACGTTCTCTATAGCATTGGTATGGGGAGGACCTCCGTACATGATGGCATCGTTGCGGGTTGGTCCGCAGCAACCACTGCTCGTGCCTGCGACCAGGGTAGTCGACCCGACCAGCCTGTGGGGCGGTTTGGGCCTCGATCTCGGATGGGTGTATGAGCACCCCTACTCAGTGCGTGCAGAGTCTTGATGATGTGCTTCCGCGGTGGCTCGGGCCACAGTATCCATCAGATTTGGTACCCCTTGACAGGCATCCTGATCATGCGACTGACGCTGGCGATGGGTTAGGCGAGCCGGTGCTGGTGGTGCAGGTGCATAGTTTACCTGCTCCTCCAGCAAGACCGGGCGATGGCACTAATGCAGCCATGTGGGGGCCCTTGCTGTGAGACCCTAGGTTGGGACTTTGACCGGGCAGGGCCGGACATCACCCACCTCATCAGCATAAGTAAGGGAGTTTTCAAAGCGCTCCAGGGATAGGCTCCCTAAGCGATTGAATGTTGGGGTGGGGAGCAGTGGCTCCCTACACGGACTTCGAGGGAGGCACTGATGGTGGGGCCTGGATGCCTCCAGGTCAAGGCAGGCCATATCCGAGGTTTGGATTATTCCCTTTTCTTCTTAACGATGCATGAGGTCGTTAATCAACCTTCGTTGGATGACCTCCAATGGGGAGATGGGGCGTGGGCGCCCTGCGGTAATGGAAGTAGAAGCCGTTGTGGAAGTGGGGCAGCCACGCGGAGCAGCTGCGCTAGCATTTCCCCTACCCCTGTATGGGCGGGTGGGCGGCGATCATGTTCCGGACTCAGTGACCTGATTTCAGGGAAGCAAATAGGTGAACTCATTAATATAGTTAGGAAAAGAAACTGATAACCAGTGCCCCAGCATCATTCTGTCTTTCGTGGTCGATAAGAGGGATCCACGATGACAACGTCACAGAACAAGACGTCCAACGTTCTACTGCCCCAACTTCGGGTGAGTTTCACACTAGGCCTGCAATTGTCTTGGCAGGACCCTGTGATGGATATCTGGATCCGGTGACACGTCAATCTATCAATGCTCTGAATGCTACTAATCTCTATATTGAGGAGAAGATTTTCATGTCAGGTTCACCATTTCTGTTTCTGACACTTTAATCAGGGCAAGCGCATTAGTCTGCTTGAGTGCGATAAGCACGACTTTTGTTACCCTGCATTCCCGTTGTCCAAAGCCAAGCAACATTCGCTCTTTATTCAGGGACGTCTGCTCCTTGATCGAAACGGCATGATGGGATGTCGATTCCTCCTTCCGTGGATTCCTCCTCAGAACTCTTCACCTAGTCTGGGTCTCCCTCATAGATTTAATACGTTGTTTGTGAAACTCTTCCTGGTGCCATATCTTCATGGACATCACTAAATTATGCTTCTTTTGTCAGGACATTCCAAGGGGTCCAGTCAGGGAAGCAACCTTCAGTTAGGGGAGTAGTCACGCTAGGGCATCACTGGCGTGTCTGGGTGCTAGGTATTGGTGTGTCTTCTCTTTTTTCCCTTATTAGAGGGTTTCTCGACGGCATGGAAGCCCGGGGCATCCCACATATAATGTGGGGAATTGTATGCCATAGGCATGTATCTGAGGTTTTTCTCAACTTCCCATGTTCGAAATAGGGTATGCCGCAAGTTTAATGTCCAGAAGAGATGGATCGGACTAATCAGAACGCTGGTTATAGTGGATCAGGCATAGGAACCCCCTATAGGGAACACTGACATTAGGGTCATCGCGTGGAAGGCTTCCCAAATGCTACGGACGGGAATGAGGTGGCATGATCTCACCAGGATGTGGCAGCCTGGGTAAGAATCAGGATGGATGATGGCTTTGGGCTTGGGTCTCGAAGAGACCTCCTATTCATCGTGCCTTGATTTGAATCAAAGACCTCATATTTTTGGTTGGTGGAGTTGGCGTACCGACGTGAAGGTGGACCTTGGTCCGATGGTGGTTGGGCTTGAACCTCATAAGGATTCCTACGTATCATGCCTTGGTATAAATCAAAGTCCACGTAGTTTGGTAGTACAATTTAACGTCATCCAGGACGGGGGTGAACCGACGTGAAGGAGGTCGGAATGACCGGGTGGTGGGCTTGAACCTCATGGAGGTTTCCTACGTACCCTACATTATCAAGGATCAAAGACCATGTAGTTCATGAAGGGGTATGGGCCTTACACTCTAGGCTTCCCAAGGTGTTGGTGAACCAACATGAATGGGGTAGAAATGACCAGGTGGTTTGATTAAACCACGTGGAGGCTTCCTATGTTCCATGCTTTAACATGGATCAAAGTCCGCGTGGTTCAGGTTGTGGAAGTCAGCATGCCGATGTGAAGATGGAACTTGGTCCGATGGAAGTTGGGCTTGAACCTCAAGGAGGCTTCCTACATACAATGCTTTAGCACAGATCAAAGTCCCCGTAGTTTGCATGGTGGAAGTCGGCGTACTGACGTGAATATGGACCTTGGTCTGATGGAAGTTGGGCTTGAACCTTAGGGAGGCTTCCTACGTACCATGCCTTAGCACGGATCAATGTCCCCGTAGTTCGGGTGGTGGAAGTCGGCATGCCGATGTGAAGATGGACCTTGGTCCGATGGAAGTTGGGCTTGAACCTCAGGGAGGCTTCTTATGTACCATGCCTTAGCATAGGTCGAAGTCCCCGTAGTTCGCATGGTGGAAGTCGGTGTGCTGGCGTGAAGATGTACATTGGTCCGATGGAAGTTGGACTTGAACCACTAGGATGCTTTCTACGTACCATGCCTTAGCAAGAATCAAAGTCCCCGTAGTTTTCATGGTGGAGGGGTCAAGGTCGGTGCATACTCTAATCCCACGTGAGTCATGCTCGATGTGAGAAACAAGATACAACAGAGACCTGACGATCACATCACGAAATGTGAGTCCGTGAGAAGCAGAGTGGGGCTTACACATGGAGCAGCCTAGGAAGAGAGAGACTGGGACATACTCTAGGATGGAGGCCCAATGGTGTAAAATCTCAACAGAAGAGGGAAAGGGTAACGAAAACCCCTATGTCTATCCCCCCCCCTTGGTCCTTGGCACCGGAGAAGTACAGATGTTCATGGGTGCTACCACCAGCATGAAAGGCTGGGGGGTTACTCCAAGATGGCTACCTTTTCTGGCAGACAAACACTGTTCCCATAAAGAGTATATCATCCCCTGTGATGGGTGATCCCATCCCCGTAGAGACCAGTGGGAGTGGAGAATTTCTGTGGTTGGGACTCATGCGTAGGATGCATGGGGGGGAGGTCACACTTTAACATCATGTGCTGAGAATGCTGGTGCTTGGCATTTTATCGTCCTGCAGCTCGGACGAGGTGGGTTTACTCCGCACCACTAGGACTTACATAACTGGTACCCTGTGCTCCTTGGTGCAGAGAGGGTATCGGCAAGGCCGTCATTGGGGGTGTTATAGAGCAATCCAATGGGGGTCCATGTTAGCATGGCTATTCGAAGAAGCAATAGCCATTAGCGTGCCTATGCGAAGAAGCATTAGGCGGAGCAACACAACGGGCAATATTGTCCAGGGGACTTTGAGGTCACATTGTAAAAACCTAGAGGGTCACATGGGAAAAGTATTTTCCATGCAGAGGGGTCCATAGGTAGGGGCCTTGTGTATCTTTGTTTCTCCGAATGGCGGAAAGCACTTGTGAAGTGGTGTACTTTGTGAAGTGGGGTGCCTTAGCCTTAGCATAGGGAGGAGGTGTGAATGGGAGGTGCTTCATGAAGTGGAAGGGCATTCACAGCGGATCAAAGTTGCCTCGTGAAGCAGAGGGTCGTGAAGCAATGTGCTTCGTGAGGTACAGTGATCCTGCCTTAGCATGTAGATCATGTGTACATGAAGGGTGTTTCGCAAAGCATAAATTCTTTGTGATGACCCGGGTACCCTTGGGGATCCCCTTCCTTCACGAAATCCCTCAGGCTTCGCGAAAGGCACCCCTCTCAGAAGAGGGGATCAAAACGAGACAATTGGGAGGCACTTCTCAAACCATAAGTACCTCACACGGCTCATGGTTCACCGAGCAGAAGACTGCTTCACAATTCATGAACTGAGAAGCTGAAAGGTCAGATTGTCCCTCTGGAGAGCTCAGGGGGGGATTAGTATTTATAGGCAAGAGGTGCAGTGGAGCAGAGATCACGTTGCACGAAGTGCGGTTTTGGCTTCGTGGCGGCCTAGAGAACGTCAAACGGGACCGCGGAGCATCCCGCCTCCTTTGCATCATGGCAGCGTTGCGAACGTCAAATTCGTTTGCAGAGCACCCCCCCTCGTTTGCTTCGCGGCGACGTCACGAATGTCAAATTCATTCGTATAGCATCCCACCTCCTTTGCTTTGCAGCGGCATCGCGAACGTCAACTTCATTTGCAGAGCATCCCGCCTCCTTTGCTTCGCGGCGGCGTCGCGAATGTCAAATTTTTTCATAGAGCATCCCGTCTCCTTTGCTTCACAGTGGTCACGGTGCTGGGAGGACTCTGCAAAGTGACTTCGCGAGGCAGGTTGTGGGGCCATTTTAGGGCCTTCTCTTTGTCCCGAATTTTGGCGCCAATATCAGTGAGCTAGGGGGAGTCAACAGGAGTGACCTGACAGGGGAGGGGTGAATCAGGGTGTTAACTTTTTCTTTTTAAAGTTGTGGATCTTTTTCCCATGTGGGTAGGAACTTTTTAAACCTTTCAAACAAATAAAAGTATGAAGTTGACACAACACTTTTACTTGGTTCACCACAAAGGTCTATGTCCAAGTAGTATAGGCCGATAGGTTCTCGTTCATACCTAATTCCACTAAACTTCAATTGCTGCAGATTACAATGTTCAGGTACAGTCACTCTATCCTGGGCACACTGCCTTTACAAAATTTTAGAGATATCTCACTACATCCATCGGGTCACTCCCGTTGACTCCCCCTGGCTCACTGCCTTTCGTGATGTCTCAATCAGTTTATAGACTTGAGGGTCTCTTCAATATATTTTCATTGAATTCTTTGCCTCTGCTTAGCACGATACTCTACTAGAATCGAAGTCCAGAAATGATGCACTTGAATGCACTAAACCACTAAACCGGATAATCAGAAAGTAAAAACAAGATACACAGATGATTTCGTGCAGAAACTACCCTTTGCGCTCAAGTTCTAACTTTTGCGTGCAATACTTGATATTTGCGCGGAAAAATATTTCGCACAATTTCATCTTTTTACGCGCAACCTCTCCTTTTTTGTACAACACTGAATTTTCTGTTCAAGATGAAATTTTTTGTGCAGCTAGGACTTTTTCGTGCAGCTCAGATCTTTTAGTGAAACTCCAAATTTTCCGTGCAAGTCGGAATTTTTCACACATCTCAGACTTTTTTGCGCAGCTCAAAATTTTTCGCGTATCTCTGACTTTTTCACGTTGCTCCCTTTACGCGAACCTTTTACATGCATCCGACCTTGGATATTCTATGAGTCTTCAACCTTACGGAATGAGGGGGGTCACCTCTTATTTATAGGTATTTCAGACCCCCGCACGGAAAACCCCTCATGGCGCAAAAAACCTATCATTTAGCGCGTAATATTTCACACAGGTATGGTTTTTCGTGCACATCTCCAGATTGTTCGCACAGCCCATGCCTTTACCATTTTTCGACATTCTAATTCTGAAACACTACTTGTGTGAAAAAACTTGATCCTCTATTTCGCACACCAGGATATTTTTCATGCCCAACCCAGATATTTTGCGCACAGCCCTCCTTTTCCACGCACCACTTCCTCTTTGCGTGCACCTACTTTTACCAACAATCAATGTCTTCATTTTATGATTTTGAGGCCCAAAAATTTGGGAAACACTGGGAAATAGCACCACCTTTATTACTGTTTTCTTCTTGAACTATTTGTTCACTTTACTAGCACACATTCTGAACTTCCACTGAGGATTGAAAACAAACCCAAACCATACTCTAATTCATGCCTAGAATAGCCATGGTTCCAATAATCTCCCCCTTTGGGTTTGTTGGCAATCACTAAATAAATTCAATAGATCTCCATCCACATGTAAACTAAAAAAGATAGAATCAAATCATCCAACACTTTAAGTCTACATGAGTAATGCTCGAGGTAGAAAATAGGATAGTAAGATTGAATTTGGTTCCTGTGTTTTGGAATTCTCAATGACGCCCAAGCAATTTTCTTCAATTTTCCCAGAATCATTGCATGTCTAATGTATTCCTTCTTATCCTATCATTGAAATCTCATCATGATACCAAACATGTTCGGAATCTATTCCTTCTCCCCCATTGGAAATAAACCCAAAGATCAGTGCTCATTGAACATCTCAATACACCCCCTGGATAGTATCTCCCCCATAAACCTGCATCATATCCACAAAAAGATTAAAAAATATTAATATAACTAGGGAGAGGGGTATTTTGAAACCTCCTTATGCATTTGGAGGTGTCTAAACACTGAGGTTCAGCCGATGCTTCTCGAACACAGCAGCTAATAGTGGCTTGGTCAAAATATCATCCACTTACTCATCAGTTCCCACATGATCCATTCTAATCACACCTTGCTCAACTTTTTCTTTGATAAAGTGATTCCTGATTTCAATATGTTTTGTATGATAATGCTGAACTTGATTCTTCGTAAGATCAATTGTGCTCTTGTTATCACAGTAAATCATAATTGGTTGCTTCACCTCATCACCAATATCTGTTAGTAATTGCTTCATCTAGAGAAGTTGAGTGCATGAATTTGTGGCGGAGATATACTCATCTTCCGCAGTACTAAGAGAAGTACATTCTTGTTTCTTGCTCAACTAGCCAACACATTTATTCCCAATTTAGAATGCTCTACCACTAGTGGAATTTCTGTCCACTACATCGCCAACCCAGTCAGCATCAGAAAATGCTTATAATTCATTGTCCCTTCCTGCAGTAAAGTATAAGCCACAATTTTGAGCACCTTGAATATACCTCATGATTATTTTTACAATCTCCATATGTTATTCCTTATGATTACTCTGAAATTGGGTCGCTAAACATGTGGAAAAGACCATTTCTGGTTGTGTCGTTGTCTGGTACAGTAGGCTCCCAATTATCCTCCTGTACATGGTGGGATCTATAGAGGTCTCATCCTCATGCTTTCCATGTTTTTTCCAACCGCAATCAATGTTGACATCGGTTTGGAGTCATGCATATTAAACTTCTTCACCAGCTCTGTTGCATTCTTTTCCTGAGAAATACAAGTTTAATCCTTCTTTTCAATCACTTGTAGCCCCAAGAAATATGTGGGATCCCCAATCATAGACATTTAAAATTCTGATTTCATGTGGTTGGAAAATTCATCCACTGATTTCTGCCTACTACCACCAAATATAATGTCATCAATGTATACTATAACCATGAACTGGTCTTTTGGAGAATTCTTCACATATAGATTGTGATCTAATCCTCCTCTTTTGAATTCCAGCTTCTTGAGATAAGTGTCTATCCAAGAATACCATGCCCGTGGAGCTTGATTCAAACTATATAGAGCCTTCTTTAGTTTGAAAACCTTTATTTCATCATTACCCAGAAGAAAACCCATTGGTTGTTCAATGTTGAATTTTTCTTCGAATACACCATTAAATAATGTTGTCTTGACATCCATTTGATATAGTTTATATCCTATTTGGAGTACCATGGCAAGGAAAAACCTGATTGACTCCAGTCTAGCCACTGGAGAAAATTTTTCTTCAACATCAACAACTTTAATATGGGAGTATCCTTTACATATCAATCATGCCTTGTTTATGATGACACTTACATGCTCATCAAAACTGTTCTTGAAGATCCATTTTGTACCAATCACATTGTGACCTTCAAGTCTCTGGACAAGATCCCAAGTCTGATTCATGTCAATATGATCTAACTCTTCATTCATGGAATTCAATCAAGATTCATCCTTTTTTGCTTCTTCAAATAAGGATGGCTCCAAAACCGCCAGAAATGAAGATTGTGTGTTATTAATCATACTCCTTGTTTGTGTGGGTGCACTCATATCCCCAATTATGTTTGATGGATCCATCTCAGCTCTTCGATTTCTCCTGTGAGGTTCAGTTGCATTCTCTCCAACCAAGGATTCCTCTTCAGATTCTTCTTCTGAGTCAAAATCATGATGTGATTGTTGAGTTTTTTGTCCACCTTCCTCTATTCATGTATTTATATTTACTCCATGTTCATTTTCTTCCTCACTTTATATCACATCAGCATATGAAATACATGAAGAATTTGGTGTTTTCTCTTCAATGATCTTCACATCACTGCTTTCCATGATCCTTCCTAATCGCTTGTTGAAACACATGTAGGCTTTGCTATTCATTGAGTATCCAATGAAAATTCATTCATCTGCATTGTCACCATACTTCCCTTGATTTCCTTCTTTGTTTATAATGAAGCATTTACTTCCAAAAAAAAGAAAGTATTTAAAAGAGGGCTTCCTTCCATGCCACAATTCATATGGTGTCTTCATCTCACCCATATAAAGTCCTGTTCGATTTTGAATATACATTGCATCTTGAATAGCCTCTTTCAAGTAATGTCGTGGAATACGTCTCTCAATAAGCACAGTTCGTTCCATGTTGTTCACATGTCGGTTCCTACATTCAACAACTCTATTTTTTTTGTGGATTTCTCACAGCAGCTACCTCATGTTGTATCCCATGCTTCCCCATGTAATTTTAAAATTCAATGGACATGTATTCCCCTCCATTGTTAGATTGCAACACTTTGATTGTTCGTCCAGTATCATTCTCAGCAATCCGCTGATATGTTTTCATGCAGCCAAGCACTTGTCGTTTCCTATGAATAACTATTACAAATTCCATTCTGCTGTAATCATCTATGAAAATGAAAAAGTACCTTTCTCCGTTAGTTCTGGGAACATTTATCATCCCGCATACATCTGTATGAATTAGATAAAGAAGATGAGATGCCCTTTTCTTCTTTGGTTGATATGAACTGTAGACCATCTTCCCACGAATGCAAGCATCACAAAACTTTTTCACGCTCACGCTTCAGGTTGGGAATGTCCATGACAATCTTCAATTTTGATATTTTCTCCATGTCTTGTTGATTGATGTGTCCCAGTCTCTGATGCCATAAATTGTTTTCTTCTTCAACAATCATGTAACAAACATTTTCTTTACTATAAACCTGATACAAGTTCCCTTCTATTATACATCCCTTTATAAGTGAATTTCCTATCTTTACCTTGATATTGTAGCCTTTATGATTAAAAGTAACTATACGTCCCAAGTTACAGAGTTGACTCACGCTGAGTAGATTATGATGTAGGCCATCTACATAGAAGACTTCAGTCTTCTTTATCTCTTTATTAGCTAATTCAATACTTCCACTGCCTTCGATTTTCAGAGCTCCATCATTACCAAATCGTAATGTACCATCAACCTTCCTTTTGATATCTATTAACAGGCCAGCATTACCTATCATATGAGAAGAACGCCCACTATCTAGAATCCAAGTACTATTTCTTTTTGTAGCTTTGAGGGCCACCTCTGCAAGGTTGGATTTCTCAATCTTCTTCCTTTCTTTCCATGACACAATGGATTGAGTATATAGCACTGATGGCCTTTCAATTATCTCATCCTTGTACATTGGTTCTTCATAGTCGAAGTCTTATTTTGGAGGAGAAAACAAGTTTGTAAGATAAACACTATCTTTTTTACGAGATTTGACTTGTCTCGAACTCTTGTATGAGGTTTCCATGTCCCTTCTCTGCCTGCAATTAACAGCCTTATGAACAAAGTTAGAACAACAAAAACAATATCCATAGAAATTGTTTCTTCTAAATGAATTAAGATATGAATTTGTTCTCCTCCGTTGAACTCCCATATCTTATCCATTCAGATAGCTTCTTTCCTCTTCACAATAAGACATGGTATGGCCCAAATATCCAAAGAACTGACACATCATGAGATGAAATGTCTTCTCACTTCAATTTATCCTCGTTCCTTAATTGGTGGGATAAAAATTTGAGGGCCCCTATTTCAAGGAGGCTCGAGGATAATCTTCTTTTCTTATTTCAGATTGAATTGGGGGTTTCTGTTTCAGCACTTGAAATGACTTTTCCACTTCACCCACTTTCAGCTTGCCTTTATTTTGGTTACCTTTATTTGCAGCATATGACGACTCTACCTCACAACTAATTCAACTATTTCCCATGCAGGCAGGTCTCTGATCATTTAAGATCATTTCAACTCCATTATATCCACGTTTTTCTCTCTCCAACAGCTCAGCATCTGAGAACCTTCTAAACTGTATTTTCTTCCTTAATTATTTTGAAATTGAATCTTTTTCAAGTTTACTCCTAATAGTAACAACTTCCTCCTCAAGACGTTCATCAGTCTTGGACTTTTTCTCTAGTCTAGTGGTGTGGTCATTGATGACCTTTTCCTTATCTTCAATTCTTATCTTCAGATCCACTACATCATCATTACTTTCTAGTATTTTAGACTATAATTTCACCAATTCTTCCAGTTGTTCAATTTCAGCTTCATTTTGATCAACATATTCAGTTGATTCTTCTACAATTGATTTCCACTTATTGAAACTCTTAAATTTAATATTAATCTTACTAACAACATCCTTAAGATGAAACTCGGGATTGGAACTAGTTGTCAACTGCTTTTATCCACCAGTATCTTCTGATTTTTCAACAGTCAAAATCATGGAATCATGGTTCCCAGTTTTGAATTCTGGTTCTTCTTAATCACAGAATTCATTATCATCTTCTTCATCTTCACAGACTAAACTCTTCTTCGATACTTTCTTCCTGAATTTGAAGTCTCCATTTTTAAGAAACCTTTTCTGAGGCTTCTCAATGTTTTCAGAATTGCTATTCTCATCATCAATCTTTCTTAATCACTGAGAGGCAATGTGACCAACTTTTCCACAACGAAAGCAAGCAAGACGTAACTTCCCTTTGAATTTCCCTTTTCCCTTCTGGAACTTATTTGCAATGAGAGAAAGAATTTAATTTTCCTCATCGTCTTCGCCACTAATATCTTTTGAGATTTTTAGTTTCTCAATGTATTTGAACACCATTTATTTGCTCACTCAAGTCGTACCATCTTCTGGTTTGACTCTCATTTCATATGCCACCAAAATGCTCAACAGGTCATGCAGTGAAAGTTTAGAAAGATCTCTTTCCTCAAGGGCTCACACCTTTGCGTTGTACATGGGTGGAAGTATTCTTAATATTTTCTTTACAATATCAATGTCTTTTATTTCTTCACCTAGACCCCAAATAGCTCCAACCACTTCAGTAATTCGAGTGAAGAATGAGTCTGCATTCTCATCCGGATGCATCTTCAGATCATCAAACCTATTGTGTAGGACCTGTAGTTTTTCCTCATTCACTTTGCTATCTCCTTCGTAAATATTTTCAAGTTTATCCCACATGGATTTTTCTAAGGTTCAACTCATCACCTTTAGATAGATCTAATCAGAAAGGGCCATGGTGATAGCATTTTGTGCTTTATCATCTACATCAAGAATTTTCTTGTCTGCGTCAGTCATACCTAGGCCTGTTGGATCAGTGACTTGTATTCCTTGAAGAGTAGAAAAAAGGACATCCATTCCAAGAGATCTTAGATGAGATCTGATTCTTTTCTTCAAGATCTAGAAATTACTTCCATCAAAGAGTGGGATTCCTCTGACATTAGCTGAGTTGTCCATAACGGTAAATGATATATCAAACACCTGTGAACCTCCCTCTGATACCACTTGAAGGACCCCAGAACACCCTGAGAGGGGAGGGGTGAATTAGGGTGCTAACTTTTTCTTTTTAAAGTTTTGGATCTTATTCCCACGTTGGTGGAACTTGTTAAACCTACCAAACAAATGAAAGTAGGAAATTGACACAACACTTTTACTTGGTTCAACACAAAGGGCTACGTCCAAGGAGCATACGCCGACAGGTTTTCGGTCATACCTAATTCCACTAAACTTCACTAGCTATGGATTACAATATTCAGGTACAGTCTCTCTGTACCAGGCACACTACCTTTACAAAAGTTCAGATATAGCTCACTGCATCCCTCGGGTCACTCCCTTTGACTCCCCCAGGCTCACTGCCTTTGATGATGTCCTAGTCAGTTTATAGACATGAGGGTCTCTTCAATAGATTTGCATTAAATTCTGTTCCTCTGCATAGCAAGAGACTCTTCTTGCATCGAAGTCTGGAAATGATGCACTTGAATGCACTAAACTACGGAACCGGATAATCCGAAAGTGAAAACAGGATACATAGATGATTTCACACAGAAACTACCCATTGCATGCAAGTTCTCACTTTTGCATGAAATACCTGATTTTCACGCGGAAAAATATTTCTCACAATTTCATCTTTTTAGGTGCAACCTCTCCTTTTTTCACGCAGTACCAAATTTTCTGCGCAAGCTGAAATTTTTCGCGCAGCTCAGACTTTTTCGCACAGCTCATATCATTTCAAACAACTCTGAATTTTCAGAACAAGTCGGAATTTTTCCAACAGTTTGGACTTTTTCGCGCAGCTCCCTTTACGTGAACCTTTTATGCGCATCAGACCTAGGATATTCTCTGAGTCTTCAACCTTTTGGAATGAGGGGGTCACCTCTTATTTATAGGAATTTCATACCCCCACGTGAAAAACCCCCTATGGCATGAATAACCTCTCATTTGGAGCATAATATTTCATGTAGGTACTGTTTTTCATGCACATCTCCAGATTTTTCACACAGCCCATGCCTTTGCCATTTTTCGACGTTCTGATTCTGAAACACTATTTGTGTGAAAAAAATTGATCCTCTATTTCGCGTACCATGCTGTTTTTCATGCCCAACCCAGATATTTCACGCACATCGCTCCTTTTTTGTGCACCACTACCTCTTTGCGTGTACCTCCTTTTACCAGCAATACATGTCTTCATTTTCTGATTTTGAGGCCCAAAAATTTGGGAAACACTGGGAAACGGTGCCACCTTCAGTAATGTTGTCTACATGAATTGTATGATCACTTTACTGGAACACATTATGAACATCCACTGAAGATTGACAACAAACAAAAACCATACTCTAATTAAAGCATTGAATAACCATGGTTCTAATAATAAAATCAAAACATTAATTTCCCTTTGAAAATATAAACTTATATCAAAATTTCTTGTTACACAATCTAAAATATAAGGCTTCTCATCCTTGAAAATCAATATATAACACCTCCTAGATACAAATCTATCAATTATAATCAGATACCACAACTCTCCCAAATCAAATATAAATTATTCATATCTCAAAAACCCACACACAAAACACAAATACACTGGAATTTCTCCATAAATCTCGGGTTTGTTCCTAAAAACCAATCATACCTGATATGTTGAACCCGATTTGGATTTCATTTCATCACATCCATTTTCAAATAAACACAAATCAAACATTAACTATAAGATCATTTATAAAAAAAATATCCTCACATTTTTACATGTCATCTAATCACCCAATAAAAATGTCTTAACACCCATTGGATTTACAAATTCGCCCAAATATCAAATAAGATTCCAAACATGATATTAAATTTAAGTTTATATTTGGTTCCTCAAAAAACTAAATATAACACCATGATCTATCCAAGAGAATCGATGGACCACTAATCCAACTCCCTTTGGTATAATACCCAATTCCATCTCAAGTCAACCTCACCGAGCACTGACTCTTCCCAAACACCACAACTGACTTAAATAATGTTATATTGGTTAAGGGAACATGATGAATTTCTTTCCCATAAATCAATAGACTAGGTTTTATCTCAACCACCTCACTACTAATTCCATCACATTCAAAACCCTTAAGAAACAAGGGTTATGCATACATGGATGATTCGATTCTTCCTAACATAAGATAATCTTTATCATTTACCCGCTAAACTGAAACACCAAATATATGAAACCCACATCTTTTAAAATATTAAATTTTATTTTTGGATAGAACCGACCTTTTAATATCTGCTAATCAACATAAAACACTGATTGTAACCCATTCTGGGATTACAAGGGAAATCATCCTTTATCTTCATCAAAACTCTCTATAAATTAGGGTCACATTCACCAATAGGATTTAGTGGGTGCCCTACTATAATAATTACCTTATACAATATTCTGACCACTATCCTAAAAAATCTTCAACATCACAAACATTTCACTCCTTCTAATCCACACTCCTCTCTTCCTAGGCCACCCCCATGAAACCTCATTCCTAAATCCATAATCTCATTGTGCTCTAATCCATGTTCATCCAACCATACTAATATCCAATCATCATCCCTGTTACCTTAGTAGATGTTCCCTAAAATGACTAACCTTATCACCATCAACCAATCTCACATTTCCACTCATAGTAGACTTCTTACATTTATTCTATGTCCCAAATCCTCATGTATTTCTCATAATGTTATAAATAAAACACCTCTAATTCTATAAAAACCTCAATCCATCTGACCCTTAATCCTCTCAGAAATACCATAATTTCACCCATACAAAGGATGATTGTTTACCCAATACCTTCAAATTTCATGTGACTCACCTCAAAAAATTTAAGAGATGAGGTTAATCACACAATTACATAACACCTATCAACCTTCTGGTAGTTTCTTTCCCAAATTCCATCTCAATATCATCTAATACAAAATGGCTATATATACCTATATCACCTAATCACAGAGCCTGAATCATGTTCCTTCAATTAAACCCTCCCTAGGAATAGGCACATAAACATAATCAACTACCCCTGAACCCCTTACTTTTGAACAAACAATATTAGAAGTAACTTTGGTTTCTTCTTTAAAATGATCTTGAGACATATCAATAATTCAAACTACTAACACACAATCAACTTCCCCTCATCCATCATTCCAAAATGATAATAAATTACACATGAAAAACTCATCCCGGACCTAATCAACTAGTGTCACCATCCACCATCCTGTTGAAAACTATACCTCAAGCCCAACAAGATTGGTCATACAACCTATCCATTATTCCAATATTATCATGTAAATAAATCTACTCTTTAGAAAATATCAATTATCCCCACTTTTGTTTCCTTTCTACCCTTTTAGTTCTATACATATAATCAATGAAACTCAAGACCATTTCAAATCATACCCCATTCATACATAACCTATATTTAATCAGTAACAAGGTATCCAATGCCTGAAATAGCCACCAAGGGTTAATATGACTCTATATCACCCAAGGATTGTATAGACACGATCATAGAACATCCCATCATAATACCCACATGAATTTATTTGGAAAACAAATTTAGTTCAGTTGAGTAAAATTCCACAAAATATTTATGTAGAAAAACATTATAGATTTTTTTAAACCATAAACAACTTAACTATTTTTCATTTACCAAAATCACTCACACATAAGAATATGTATTTCAAGTGAATATAATATGCCAAAATATTTATTGATATGTAATAAAACCAAACCAATAATATTTTATGTTTGGTTTATATTATAATTTCACGAATTCATGGGATGTATGTCATATTATATGTTTTCTCCATATTTTAAATGCTATATATTTGACTCTTTTATATGCTTAAATTATCCTACATTATTTTATAACAATTGTATAACCACTTGCATGTATTTTTAACGGTTTAATTTAGTTATGAACCATCATAATGGTTACATTATGAATTCAAAAACATGTAATAATAACAATAAATTGTATCCCTAATTGGTAATTTAGTTAGAGATACCCTAGGAGGGGGTAAATCAGGGTATAAAACATGTTTTTATTTCCTTAATTCATACTTTCACATCATAGAATGATATTTGACTTATTTATTGTAGGGTAACTCTTTAGTTCTTCTTACAATAATGATCCAATTGATACTTTTATAAACATAAACATAATAAAAATTAATTGATTATCATTTAACACACACACACTGATTGGATCCTTACAGAGAATAAGTAAATCATACAAACAAGTTGTATGTATTTTAATTAGTTCAACTAAATTGGTCTTATACAAGGATAAAACAATGATAAACTATAAATGTACCAAAATAAATTAAAGATCATTCAGTAGTGGGTTTAGGCTAGGTCACTCTAATTCATGGGGTCACTTCCCACACTATATTTAAGGATGGATCACTGCATTCTAATAGTCACTCCATTTTCCTCTCCCTTTGATCATTTCATGAGGAGGGAAATATATTTGGCACACAATACAATACAATACTTCACTACATCAATATTATTACACTGAGATTTCTAAGTGTCCATTGGTCTTCAAACTGATCTTTTATGGACTATATTTGAAATTCAATATGAAAACAACTTTAATTTCCCTAATGAAATCATCATTAAAGAATAAATTTTTACTTTGGTAAGGTCTACAATGAGTGACAAATTAATTTATATACATTTCACATATTTTTAATGCTAAATACATATTTTTTTCATAACTCACTATTCAGGTAAGTATTTCCCTATAATCCAATAAGAAATAACATATTCAATTTATTTAAATAAATCTATAATATCTATCACAAGATCCAAAGGTTCACATAAATAGTTTATGCTTGAAACATAGTTGTTCACACATGTGACTCATGAAACATATTGGTTTACATAATAGCTTTCACACAAATTTAACTCAGTGAAATTCTAATTTTTCTTTCTCAATAATCCTCCTCTTCAAATACATTATCTTTTCTCTAGGTATTTTGTATTTATATAAAAAATTCAGACCATTTTCCTTTAAAAAAATCATTTGTTAATAGAATAATACATTTTGTAACTCAAAAAGTCACTATTCATTTTAAAAACTATTTTGTATACAACTTTGAAGTCACATAAAACTTTTTTTCTAATATCACACAAATCTACCTTTGTGTGACATTTTTATTTTTCAATAATTTCTTATAAAAACTTACCAAACTCACAGAACTATGTACTTGCATGCATCCTTGAATTAATTTCCATATGAATGTATCTATTTCTCTATTTTACTACGCAATCTTTCTGAAATCACTAAAACACTTATATGACCATTACTTCATTAATATTTCAAGGTATTTAATGTATTGTAACTTTATCAGGTACTTTTCAAAATGTAACACTATCTGGATGTTCTCTTAACTTGGGAAAAACATCACATTGTATCCATGACTAGATATTTGTCACATATATGTATTATATCATGAAATTGTCCTACACTTGATAGTAATACTCTCAATATCTCTTTCATGTGTATTCAATACACTTAATGATGTTTTAATCATGATATACATATCGATCACTAAGTACACCATCATGCATGTAATCTCTCTTTTCAATATGCCAACATAATAGAATAAATTCTCATATTGGTTTTCATAATCCCCCTCATTGGAAAATGCAATTATTCACACAAAAATAAACCCAATCATAAGATCTATCAATTTAAAAAAAATACATATCGAACAATAAATATAATATGCTTTAACTCACCATGTTAAGGTTTTTAATAAATCTAACACACAATGCCACCAATTCTCATTGGATGCCAACAAACTCCCCCTTTGGATATATTGAAAAAAATAAAAAGTGTAAAAAGTTCCTTCTTAGACCCTTTTTTAGGATGGTGGATTCATTATACTTCTAACAACCCTATTTGTAACACCTCTATATTCTGTAATATATTTCTCTTTTAATACATCAAATTAATTTGATAACTCACTTTACACACAACAACTAGATTAAATGAACCATTAAAAATTATTTAAATATTATACTATTATAGTTATATAATTTTTTTCTTCATCATCTCTATATTATCTTAGGTTTAATATTTGGGATTCTTCTAAAATGATTTATTTTTCTATGAATAGTAAAAAATATTAATTTTTATAAAACATTCATTTATTTTATTCGAATAAATTATTTTAATGTTATCATTATATTTTAGATTGGGTATTAAAGTGATATAATATCCATTTTATTTAAAATTTTCTATTTTATTACTTTTTTATTAGTTTTTAAAATTATTTAGATATAATTCAATGTTTACACTTAAAACACATTTTTCTAAAAGACTTTTTTTGTCAAATTATGCATGTTTAATTCCAAATGAATTTATGAAAGATATAGGCTTTAAATTTGATAAACAATATTCTATATTTGAAATTAATAAGTTCAAATTTTTAAAATATTTCCCTTTTATTTTTAATCATTTTGAATAGCAATTATGGTAAAAACCTTTACCACAGTAAAGGGTAAATTGTGTAATAGAGGTTTAAAATAATTTTATAAGATATTAGAAATATAACCACCAATTTAAATTAGTTTATTTTATGATAAGGATTCAACCATATCCATTATAAATCTGAATATATTGAATATTGGTTTCATTTTCCTTTGACAATGACATTTACATTATTTTAAGTAATGAAAAATACCAAAATGTCATTCACTTGCCATTACATTTATCTTATAAGTTCAAATGGGAATTAAAAACATTTTACCTAAATTTATAGGTTATTTTTATAATAATGAAATTATTTTTATGATATTAAATTTTTTTATAATTTTTGGTGATTTTATAATTACATTAAATGCCTATACAACACTAACACATTGCTTGTCCAAATAGTTTAAAATTAAAGTAAATAATTATAAAAACATTAAATGTAATTTATTATTGATGAATTATAGTTCCAAAATAATTTTATAGAAAATATTAATATATTATTTATGTATAAAAGTATTATATTTTATATCCATATTTTCCTTGATGCCTTTAAAGTTAAATTATGTGAATAGTTATATATATGAATTTAATAGTATTATTTATTAAAAAATATTTTTAAAAAAATATTTAGAAATCATAAAAATATTGAAAGATTACCAGTATTAAATTATAATTTTTCTACCATTTCATCCTTGTACCATTTTTGATAAAAAATTTAACGTTTATAAAAAACTATACTCGTTTAATACTAAAATGGCTATTACTAAAGTTAATGATAAAAAAATTTAGCGAAGTGGTTATAACAAAATATATAATTTAAAATAAAATTAAAACAATAAAAATTTTATTTATTGATTATATTTAACCCATAATCTATCATATATTCTGAATTATGACCAGATGGTTCCACATTCCTAAAAAATGAATATATTATATCAAAGTTTATTCATTAATTCCTTGAGTGTGATTTTGTTCACTATTAAAAGGTATTACCTTTTATCTCTTATACACACCACCTAGATCCAATTATATCAAAAATAGCCTTCCATAAAATCTTATAAATATTTTTACACAAGTTATATAGGTTTTTTATTCCGAAAAGACCAATCCAATGTCCCTTTATAGAATGTTTAAATGATCTCTTTCAAAGAAGAGCTAACCATATTCACCGAGCACTATCATTTTTCTTCATCTCTTACCACCTAAAATTATGTCCTAAAAATTTAAAAAAAAATTAACTCATGTATTAATATTTTATTATGTTTATTCTTTAATATTTATCCATCTCCTTCTCTATCAAATGGGAAAGAAAACTATCACTCTTGTGTATGGAATACTATGGCCTCTCGAACCCATGTAATTTGTTTTTCTTTATCGCATCACATGGCCTATCATAATTATGGAAATATTAAATAAATATGATAATTATTACATTAAAATAATTTTTGAAGTGTAATATATCATCTACTTATTTACCCATCAACCCGTAAAAAAAATTATGTATCTCGTGTGTACATACTGCATACCGTCTCCACAAAGTGATGTGATTTGTTTTTAATTTTTGTTTCGAATAGATGATTTTAGATATTTATATAATTAATATTTTTGTTTTTTATATCATTATTTATATTATTCAACCATGATAAATATACTAGGGCCATAACTTATGAGTCAAAACATACATGAAAGATAAAGCAGTTGACACTCAAAATATTGATAATAATAAACAATTGTTATCAAACGGGTGATAATATGTTATAAGTGGATCATATATAATGTTATAGATATTTATATAGTTAATTTATTTAATTATAAAAAAAATATAAATTTATTATAATGTAAGAGAAGATGAATTACACAAAAATTCAAATGTGATGTAAGGGATTTCGAATCAATTTCCGCTCCATTGAGACATGTTTAGTTATATGACCCAATTTTCATTTATGTGGTTTATATACTATTCCTTTGATATATTTAAAATTAGTATATATTTATTAAATATGATTAAGTTTTAAATAAAACTGTACTAATTAATGGGGTTTCAATTTTAAACTTACCAATGAGGTAAGAATTTATAATACAATCTAATTTTTTAGGATTAATCACATTTTTTATTGAGGTGGTCTTATAATATATTCTTCATAAACCATATCTATTTTCTTATCCTATTGTTATTTAAGAAGTTCCCATGTTTTATCCATGTTTTACCCTATTTTTTCACTTTAATCAAGCAATGAAATGTTTAAAAGGAAAGTCAAACATGTTTATCTTTTAATCAGGTATATATTTCTTCTGTGCCAATATTTTTATAAATTGTTTTCCAAAGTAATTTTTATTTAATAACTTTTCTTATTAAGTAAATTTTCTGTTATCATTGATTTTTTCAATATTTTAACGGATTATTTATAATGTAATAAAAAAAATTAATTTTATAATTTCTTGGTATAAATTCCAATGAAATATTTTTTTAGCATATAAAATTTTAATGGATTGTTATGATTCTATAACCATTTTACTCTATCTTAGATACTTATACAAATTTCAAATGGTTTTCAATATAAAACTATTTAATGAAATAATTTTTAAATATTTTTCTTCCATTTTTTAAATTAATTTATTTTACAACACAACCTATAATTCTGATGAATTTAAGGTCACATTTTATCTCTTATTAATTTTATATTCATTGAATTTATCTTGAATCACTCTATTTATTATGTTATTTTTTCATTGGACATTAAATTTCACATAAAAATAATATTTTTTATATATTTAATATTTTTATTTCCTAAAATGTATAAAAGTTCTACATATGTTGTTTTATTGTGAAATATATTTGACTGATTGGGGAAATCTTAACATTTTATATTATTTACTCAATATGAATATTTTTTGATAAGTCGTGTTTTTTATAAATTAATTTAATCACACAATATAGGAGTAATTCATTGGAAATGAAATTATGGGTAGGTAAAAGAATTAAATAGCTTCATGATGCATTAATAGGTCCCATAAGACAAACCAGTTATCCAAACTTATTTAATTGGTTTTTTTAAATACTAACACATTGATTGAACAATCTTTGCCTAATAATTTGATTGTAAAAAAATCATGATGTATGACACTATAAAATCTTATAATAACCATTTCCTTCATTGAGAATTCAGTTATTATTCTCTATGATACTATTTTACTGATATTATACATTGATGCATTTCATTCTCAATTTATTGACTAAATGGAATGTGTGTCAAGTTATTTACCTTTATATATTGATTATTACTTATTTAATCATGATAGATTCGATTATGTATAACAAATAATGATCATATGAGATCACACTTTATTTTTTTCCTTTCAATATGATAAAAAAAAATTAATAATATCAAGGATTCAAGAATGTTTCTTATTATTATTTGTGTTTCCAATGTAATGAAGGAATCGTTTGTATATTTAGTTCTTATAGACTACTAAACTAATATATCCTTGGTTATAAGATCTATTGAATATTATTTCAGTGTAATAAAGTAGAAACCAACTATGGGTTACTAGATTTAGGGTGTTTAGAGTTGGTATCATAATCTATTTTAGTAGAATCATAAGGAACTATATTTTAAATGAACATAAATAACATGAGAATTATGATAATTCCAAATAGTGTTTGAGAAATTTTAATATTATATGTATTTTTCTTTTATCGATCAATATTCTTGATGATTATGAGATAAATTTGTGTGATATATTATTTAATATTGGTTTCAATTGTAATAACGGAAATAAAAAACCATAGTGAATATAGGTATTTCCCTGTTAAATTGGCCAATACAAATTGTTTTTGAATTAATCATGGAAATATTATGGTATATGACTCGATTTATGATGAATAACCTTACTGCTATAAAGAAACCTATTATTTTATAGTGTTATTCAACTTTAATGGATTTATTCATGTGATATAACCCTATATTTGTTAGTGGAACCACTTATCCATTGGTATCTAAGAAAAGGATTAAGTCTCTAAAAAGGATTTTTCTAACTTTGAGAAGTAGTAATAGTGAAAAGGTTATTCTAGAAATGTATTGTTTAAAAGGAGAAATTGATCAATGTTGTTCATTAATTAAGAACCCAAATAGGTTAAAAAATATACATAATTAAATGTTTAACTTTTAAAGTGATATTCATCAAGAAATAATTACCTTGATAATAGATAACTCAAATGTATAGGAGGTTACTCACATTAAAATAAAAGGAAGAAGAAGGTGTGGGATAGTATGAGGATGAAATTACATTATTATCCAGGCATGGAACAAACCACATACTTAATACAAAAAAATATAAACCATTTATTTTATAGAATTCAGTCATGTCATTAAAGAGCACTATTTTCTTAATCATTTTAATTATATAATGATATAGTATCATGTGAAATTGTGATAGTGAATGAATTTTTTTGAACATATAACTTTAAGGAAAATCAATATAAGAATAGGTCAGATGAGAACTAAGAAAAATGGAACACATCTTAGAAAAATAAGGAAACAAAATAACCATGTTAATATTTTTGTATGAAGCATCCTATAAAATTATTGAATGGAATGGGAGTTTGTAACAAGTGTGAAGGTAAGGTTCATCTGGCTAAAAAATGTAAGGGAAATAAAAAACACACTTTTATCCAGTCCTTAAACTATAAATAGATGTGGAAATATTAAAACTAGTTCCCCAATCATCAAGGTAACATTCACTAGAATATTCCAATGGTAGAAATCCTAACATATGAAATTACTATAGGTGAAGTATAAGTTCCAAGTGATGTGGTGAAAGGAAGAATTATCATCCACTCTAGAAGTGAAAATTTTTAATTTGATTCAAGTTTTAACCTATCGTTTGTATCTGAATAATTTCATAATGGTATAACATCAACTTCAAAAAGATTATATGTCTAGTTATTAGTGAGAACTCTAGATAGTATGATAATCCCATCTCAATTATCTATCTCATATTTGATAAAAGTTTGTGGGAATGACCTTCCCAAAAAACATGTTATTCTTACTCTAGTATAATGTGATGTAATTTTGGGAATGGATTGTCTCCCTTGTTATAAATCCATTATCAACTATTGAGTAAGGGAAGTTACATTTGATGTTCTGAATCAACCTATGATAGTCATTCTGTGCGAGGATGAACCTAAACTCTAAATGGAAATTACATCCATGATATAGGTTTGACTTCTTATTCATGAGGGATATTCATCTCAGTAGGTTGGGGGAAAACTCAAAATTGATTACATACCTATTTTAAGGGTTTTTTTATCTTTCTATAATATTTTTCTAGTATTCCATAGAATTAAAAAGTTAGGTTTTCAATAGAACGAATTTCTGGAACTGCAATAATTAAAAAAATCCATATAAAATTCCCCTAATTGAGTTATAAGAATTAAATAATCAACTAAAGTAGAATTTTGATAATGGATTTATTTGACATAGTGTTTCACCAGAGGTGAACCTATTCTTTTTGTTAAGAAAAAATATTCTTCAATCCTTATTTTCATTTATTATTAGGAATATAAAAAATCACTATTAAGAACAAGTATTCCCTGATCTGTATCAATGATATGATTGACCAATTACCTGGATCACTATATTTTTAGAATATTGATAATTGATATGGATATCATCAGCTATGATTCATGAAGTAATACATATCCAAGACAACCATCGGTGTGAGGTATGGTCATTATTATTTTATAGTAATGCTATTTGGACATACCAATGTTCTTATTATCATTAAGGATTTAATTAGTAGAGTTTTCAAATATTACATTTTTTTGGTTTTTGATAGTATTTATAGAATATATTGTTATATATTCAAAGATAAATAAAGAGAATGATGAAAATTTGAGGATTATACTAATGATACTATTGAAGGATAAGTTATATGAAACAATTACCAAGTGTAAATTTCAGCTAAAAAAGTCTCATTCTTAGTTCATATAATTTCATGTATGGGAATATCGATTGATACTTAAATGATAAATGTTATAAAATAATGGATTTGACTTAACCTTGAAACTGAGATTCATAGTATTCTTGGGATGGTTGAAAAAAATAGATTCTTTGTGAGATGTTTCTCACCACTATCTAACCCAATCACCAAGTTAACCCATAAAGGATCCAAATTATTGTGTATATATGAATGTGAGGAAAATTTACAAGAACTAAAGAGAAGGTCAGTAAGTGATCATGTACTTACATTATATTTTAGTGGATATGGTTTTTTGATATATATTAATATATATGATAATTTTTTGGGTTTCATCATCATTCAAAATGATGTGATGATAACTTATTCATCTCACCAATTGATAATTCATGAGAAAAATTACTCGAATAATGATTTGGATATATAATTGGTAATTATTTCATTGATGATATGAATGAATTATCTATATGGTGAATTGTGTGGTTTATATATTTATAGTTAAAGATGAATGTATATATTTACATATAGATAGTTGAATTTTTCAAAGGATGTGTTTGGACTGGATAAAATATTAAGACTTCTCAATACATTACCACCCTTGTAACGAGAACAAGGTGAATAATGATCTTAGTTTGAAAAAAATCCAAGTTTTTTTATGATGATGATTAAAACAGAACAAATATTTATATATTTTCAAAATTTGGATCTCCAAGTACTAAAGAAAGGATAATGATCTTATCTTTCTCGGATGAATGTTCAGCCATTCTCCATGAGTGGATTAAGAAGTCATAGAAGGAAGATGTTTAATTATAAATGAATTTTAGGAATATTCCTAACTTAAATCATGATCATTCATGAATGATAAGATTCAAAAAATGGTTAAATGTTTTTTTAATAATATTCTTAAAGAAAGAGCTATTGGATGATGCTCATATTTCATCATTCTCTATTCATCAGAGAAATATTAAAATGTATAGAGATATGAATGAGTATTTTTTGTGGGACAATATGAAATGGGTATTGATGGGTATGTTTCTCGATGCCTAGTATGTCCAAAATATGAGGTTGAGAGATGAAGTCTATGGTTGTGTATCAACCATTACCTACACTACAATGTAAATGGGAAAACATTAACATGGATTATTTTTGTTTTATTCCCATAAAATATCTAAATGGAATAATGTTACTTTATTTTAGTCAATCACATTATCAAATAAGTTTATTTTGACACTATTATATAATATTTTATCTTATCTGGTTACTCAGATATACATTAAGTATGTTTTGAAATTTCATGAAGAACCTCTCTCAATCGTATCTGATCAGGATCTTAGGTTTACCATGAAATTCTGGAGAAGCCTTTAGTAGGATCTGGATAAAAATTTGAGTTTCAGTACTACTTATCATCCTAAAATATATGTTCAGTTTGATAGGAATATTCAAACTCTTGGAGACATGTTGAGATATATCTCTATAGAATTTAGAGTTTGTTGGGATCAATACCTTCCTTTAGTGTAATTTTATTACAACAATATCTTTCACTCGAGAATTCAGATGGATCCTTATAAATCCATCTGTAAAGGATGTGCATAAATCCAATGTTTTGGGATAAATTTTAATAAATAATATATTGGGACCTGATATAACTTCTAAAATGAAAGATAATGTTAGATCCACTCAATTGCACATAAGGGAATCTCAGAGTCACTAAATTTTTTTTGGACAATCATCAGTGAGATCTAGAGTTAGAAATTATTGACATGGTATTCTTATAAATATATTTTTGGAATTAGGTAATGAGATTTTCAAATAAGGGAAATATAATACCTATATATATCGGTCCCTTCGAAAATCATGATCATATCGAGATGGTAGCTTATCACTTGGTTCTTCCACCGATCTATCTCAATCTCATGATATGTTCCATGTATCTCTCCTGAGGAAGTACATACATAATTCTTCACATGTACTAAACTTATAGGTCATACCACGGGATCAAGATATTTATTATATGGAATATCCATTAGAGAATCTATTTCATAGAGATAAAGTGTTGTGAATCAAGATAGCACATCTCATTAATTTTTGAAGTGAAACCATAAATTTTATGAATCTATGTTGGAAACCAATGATGTGATGTGGTGAAAGTATACTAGATTATTTATGTATGAGCTATGGAATTTTGGGGGAGAATTTTTTATAAGTTATTTTAATGTAACACCCCAAGATTCTATGAAATATATATTATATATCATTGAATAAATATAGTTTCTTTGATAGAAAGATTTACACGAAACACTGAGTTTAAAAGAACCATGAAAAAATATTGAATTATTATTATATGATAGATATATAATTATTAAAATAAATATTTAAATATTATAATATGTTGGATTCTTGTGAATTTTCTACAAATAACTATGTTTCAGTGAATGGTGAAAATACTGATTTTTTAGAGTAGTGATTTATTTTAATTCGATAAATTAATTTAATTGTCTTAATGTATTTTGTATTTGGTATTTAAGTTATATAAGATACATTTTATTTAAAATAATATAATTAATTCTATTAATTTGATCATTTTACATGATTTTGAGATAAGTTAGTTTTTAGGCTTCAAAATGCATTTTCTAGAAAAATGTATTTCATCGCATTATTCAGGTTTACTTCTAGATCAATTTATGTAAATTATATAAATGAAATATTATATATTGGATTCCATATTTTTAATCATAATTGTCAAACTTTATAATTTTTTCTCTTTTATTTTTATGAATTCTGAATTTTAATTATGGTAAACTTTATCAACTCTGTAAAGTGTACATTGGGTAATTATGTTTTAAAATAATGCGATAAGGAATTGAAAATATATCAAATACTTTATTTTATTTAATTTAATTATATTAATTCTACCATATATATCATAACATTGAATATATAGTATTTGGGTGCCATTTTTCATTGATAATGATATTTATATTATTTTAAGTAAAGAAAACTACAAAATGTCACTCTCTTACCTTCAAATTTCTCTTATATGTTCACATAGGTATTAACATTTGTTTTGATTAAATATTAAATTATATTTTTATCATAATGAAATTATTTTTATGATATTAATTTATTTATAATTTTTAATGATTATACAAATATATTAAACACTTACACACTGCTGACACAATGCTTGTGCACGCATTTGGAAAGAACAAAGTAAATAATTATGAAATCATTAAAAGTAATGTATTTAGGATGAAATATAGTTCCAAAATAATTTAATAGTTAAACATAATGTATTATTAATGGTTAAAAATTATTATATTCCAATTCTATCTTTGTTTTTATGTCTTTAATGCGAGATTATATGAACAGTTATTAAAATGAAATTAATAGTATTTTATGTAAAATAATATTTTATTAAATTATTTACTAATCAAAAAATTCATGAAATAGGATAATTCAGATTATAAGGGGTCAAATATTTCATCCCTTTGACATTTATGGGAAAATTATTACCATATAAGTAAAATAATAACCCTATAAGATTGAAAGCTATGTTACTACAGTTAAGGATAAATTTGTTTAACGCATGGGTTAAAACAAAAGATAAGGATTAAAATACCATAAAAACCTATCTTTTTTTATTTTAAATTATATAAACCATATTATAGATTATATTTTAAATTTTTTCCACATGGTTCTGGTTTAATATGAAAATTAATTTCTTAAAAAATCATTCATTAATTCCATGTGTGTTATTTCATTCCCTATAAAAAGGCACTTCATATCCTCTCTTATATACAATAAATACAGCCACATAGCTCAACCACACCATGATATAAACTATTATAAAAAACATTTTAAATGTTATAGAGGTTGTGGTGATCCTATAAAACCAACCCTATGTCCCTTTAGAGGATATCTAAAATATCTCTTTCAAAGAAGGGGCAATCATCTTCAGAGAGAAATCGCATTTTTCTTCTTCTTTTACCACCTTAAATTATGTCCTAAAAATTCCAATAGAATCAAAAAAGTATCTACCATATACTTTTATTTTATAATATTTATTTAATAATATTTATCCATTTTCTTCTCTACCAAATGGAAAACAATACCATTGCTTGAGTGTACGGCAGAATACCACATCACGAACCAATGTAATGTTTTTTCAATTACTACATCACATATATTGTCATAATGATGGAAATAATGAATATATATGATAATTATAAAATATTTATAATTATATATATAATATTTCAACTACTTCTTTAACCTCCCAGTAGTTAAATAATGATAACATCCCTCGTGCATAAGTATGGCATGTTGTCTCCACAAATCGATGTGATTCATTTTTCATTTTTATTCTTCACAAATGATTTTAAATATTTATATAATGAATATGTATGAATTTAATATCATTATTAAAATATTTTACATGATATATCCATGATCAAGATACAAGGACCATAACCACTAAATTAAAACATACATAAATAATGAACCAGTAAACACCTAAAACAAGGGTAATAATAAGAGTTGTTAACAAACAGGTGATAAGATGATATAAGTGGATAATATATGATATTATAGATATGTATATGTATATATATTATAAAATAATAATAAATATAGCTTTATTATTTAGGATTTTAAAAGCACTTACATGGTAAGTAAAACATGAGGTAAGGGAATTCATCTTAATTTCAACTCAATTAAAATATATTTTGTTTTATGAACCTATTTTAATTTGTGTGGTGTATATAATACCCATTTTATGTATTTAGAATGAATATATTTTTATTAATTTTTATTAATTCTTCAATTTATGTTTAAATTTTCAAGGGGTTATAATTTAAAAGTTACTAAATATGTAATAATTTGTTATACAGTCCCATTTTTTTGGATTGCTTATATTTTTTATTGAATGAATCTTATAATATATTCTTAATGAACTCCAATATATTTTCAAATCCTATGGATATTTAAGGAGAATAAATATTTTAGTAAAACATTTCCTATTTTTTACTTGAATCAAGAAAAGATATTATCAAAATTAAATATAACCTTATTTATATTTTGATCAGGTATATTTTTCTTCTCTTTCTATATTTTCCTAAATTGTTTATAAAAGGTCATTTATATATACATAAATTATATATTAATGAAATTTTATATTATAATTTACTTTTTAAATGTTTTAAATGAATATTTATATTTTTTTCTAAAAGTGTTAGTTTTAATTTTATTTACCAAAATTTAGAAGGAATGTTTATTTTAATACATATAACATTAAGGGATTTTATTGACACCATATCAATTTTTTCTATCTTTTAGTTTCTTTAGAAATTTTTTGAAGTTTTTATAAATAAAAATATTTATTTAATTATTATTTTAATACTTCTCTTCCATTTTTTCAAAATAATTTATTTTACCACAAAACCTGTATTTCAGATGAATTAAAGGTCATCTTTTATCTCTTCTTAATTTTGTGTCTTATAGCATTCACTTGAAGATGTCACTTTCTTGTGATCATTTTTCATTATAAATTACATTAATATTAAGTATCCATATTATTTACATCATGGATATTATTATTTCCTAAATATTATAGCATTTATTCATTTGTGTTTATATTATGAAGGTTGTTTGATTATTGGGGAAAATATTTATTTTCCAAATTCTTTACTCAATATTGATTTTTATTTTTTTGTAAAAATATAGATGTTCCAAAATTAAGATTCTAATATAATTATAAGAACCAAATTAAAATAGTTAAAAGGAATGGATTTTACAATAATAACTTTTTAAAAGAGGTAATAATTCTTTAGGAAATATATAATATGACATACATCCATCATTAAACCCCCATTTTTTCACAGCTATCCCCAAGATAATTTTCCTCTTATAAATCATTCGTGATGAAGTAATTCATATTTAAAAGTGTTTCCAAATAATTTATCATTGGTACAACACCTTCCAGGATAAAGGATACTCACCATATAAATCTATATGCATAATACAAGTGGAGTCACATTCAAATCATATATTATTTCAGTTGTTATACCTTGCTATCTCCTCTAATTTTATCAACAAAATAATTTCAGCCTCCATCAATGATGAAACAACACAGGGTATATAAAGATAATAAATGAAAAAACCATTGTGATATCTAAATATCATATCAAAACCAGCAGGTCACAGGTACCATCTTGAGGAACTATAAGAGTGACATTTGATCCATCCAATGTGTGGTGAGTTCCAAAATACATCTAGGGTTCCTCGATGGGAAAAAGTTTCATGAAATTTCAAAAAATATTTAAATATCAATATCATGAATGGATTTATCACAATACTGAGATTGAATGTTATTTTCATTTTTCACTACCACTATAATATGTGGAATGGTAAACTGTGTATTTATTTCCACTTGATCATGTATACTCCCATTTGTATTATACCAAATGATATGAATCCATTAATCACTTGAAACTAGAATAAGGTTACTTATCTACCATGAGATATCTATGTTGAAACAATGCTTTATTAATTGCATAATTGATTCAGTATGTGGAGTGGTAATTTCAAACATGTCGAACATAGATTTATAGAGATTTAATGTTGTCTGTCATATTAGGAATAAATATCTAACATCCTCCTTATATTGATTACATAGATTCAATTTGTAGTATATAGATATACCAGCTAATTGAATACAAGTATCGTCAAGGAGATATGAATGAATCAATCACTAGATTAAAGAGAATCTGGAAGGACAGATCAAATTATTATTAAAATTACCTATCCTGGTATATGATTGACTTGGAGTAAATTTTTTTGTAGAAAACATTGGTGGTAAAGATGTCATTTGAAGCAGGTTACCGTATCAATATATCACCATGATTTATGAAATTTTAATTAACAACAACGTTTATGGTTCCCTTAGAATGGGTGACTAGGTTATCTATTTAATCTTTGATATATACCTTGGTGTTAGTTTTTGCTTTAGCGGAAAATGATATATTAATAAGAGGAATGTATATCCAATTTCCAAGACAAAATATCAAAGAGGATTCTATTTTAACAACCCAGTGAGCATCAAGGATATTTTTTGAAATTTTATTTTTGATGGGTTTCCATTCGGAAGATCCCATATAATCCATGTTGATAGATTTTAATTTTAAAATTAATCATAGTCTAAGAAAAATGAGAGAACAATAATTTTCATAAAAATGTCTCTGGATAAAATATTCTTATAGTAAGTGATTTAAATTCATTAAATTCTTAATTCCAAGTCCTCCAAGAGCCTGATGATTGCATCATTTTTTCCAAGACACCATGATGATTTTTCTTTCTAGAATGGATCCACTCCAAAAAAAATTAATAACAGATTTAATTTGTTTCAGAAGGGAAACATGCCATTCATACATCATAAAAGAATACACAAGCTTAGAAATATTGATGTACTTCACAAGAAAACTCTCTCATCCATTTGTAGAGACTTACCCTTCAAATAAGTGAGAATCCTGCTAAATGGACCCAATATATGATTTAAGTGAAATGCTCTTGGTTTTCCCCAAAATAAAGGAACTCCAAGAAAATTAAAAGGGAAAGATCATTTTTATAATTCTAATTTCATTTATGATGCTCAATTTTTGGGCTACTGAAATGTTATTTCCAAAGTAGATAAAAGATTTATTCTTACTAATTTCTTGTCCGAAGATACTTTCATAATGTTTCAGAGCATTTTTTATGTTTCTAATTTTCCTTTTTCCCCTTTAAAAAATAGGATGATGTCATCAGCATAAAACAAATTCTAAGGTGTATAAAAACATATAGTTGCTCTAATGGTTTTAATGTTTCCATTATCAACCAAAGATAAGAACATTCTACTGAGATAACCTTCTTTTATAGAAATTATAATGGCTTAAAGTGGATCACCCTATCTATTTTCACTATAAAAAGTAGTGTGTCATTAAGGATATCTTTTTATAGGTAAGTAATTATTCTAAGAACTTAATTTTATTTGTATATAATTCATAAATACTTCATTGAATACAAAATATAGAATTACCTTATATATGAATCCCCAATAAATATTATCAAATTATTTCCTTACATCAATATTCAAGGAAACATTATTATCTATGATAGATTTCCTAAGAATATAAACACACTCAGATGTATTGATGAGGCAATATTGTATTTTTCACCCTTAATCAAATACAAGTTGATTCTAGGAAATTATTTATCAAGAAAACCTAGAAAGTCTGTTTTCAAGAATTTTGCCTATAATTTGATGAATGGTGTTAACAAGAGAAATTGTCCTAAAATCACTAATCTCATTAGAATTATCTAATTGGAATTAGAATAAAAAATTGTGAATTAACACCATCTAGGAGAGATCCAACTATGAAAAAAATGAATTCCTAGATAGAATACATCATTCTAAATAATATCCCAATATAATTAGAAGATAATGTTAGTGAATCCATCATGACCAAAATATCTCTTGACACTAATTCCAAAGACAGAATCCTTAATCTCAAAGTCCATTGGATTATAAGAAATCATGATATTGTCATTATAATTAACCATATAGGGGATGATATATGACTTTAATTCATAATTACTAGAAGTAATATTAAAGATTAAATCAAATAAGGAGACCACAAGATCTGTAATAGATCTATTATCCTCTAAAATGTAATCACCCTTTTTGAGAAGTGGAATGTTCCCATTAGCTCCTCTAAAACTTTAATGAGAATTGAAAAACATTTTGTTCCTAGCACAACCATTCATCCATCTAGTATTGAAATTTCTTTTTGTATATTATCCTTCATGTTTAAAAAATTATTTATCTTTGTTGAGACATTAACATCAATAAATAGATCTCTAGAAAAGTCCCTACTGGTTAATTCATCTTGAATTATTTGAATATTCAATTAAAAAGAATAAATTTACATGGATAAATCGAAAAAACTAGTCCTTCTCCATTCTCTTACCTTTCCCTTAAATAATTTCACCTTGTATATATATGACAAGGAATGAACTCTGAGTTCCAATTTTTCCCAAACATCTTCAACCATCTTTATGAAATTAGGGTGAAGAGAAAAGGAATTGTTAAATCTAAATAGTATAGGATAACTCACTTCATTATCAATGAATTTTATCTGAATTTGATGATGTTCGTTGTTAATTATTTCTAATTAAATACATGAAATAGATCAATAATGATTAAGTGAGTCATCATTGACAATGGATCTATCAATTTTTCTAGCAATTATTCTATCAGGAACTCTCCTTTACTAAGTGTACATATCTCCCACTAGGTTGACCTCCAAAACATTTTAATTTACAATGAAAACTCTAAAATCTTATAAGGATATAAGATTGTACCATTTTACCAATTTTTCATTAGGATTATGGATATAATTTAATTCACCAAGTAAATAATAATAAGAATAAATAACATTTGAGGGAGAATATATGTCCTATTATAGATGTCTTTTATCCTGGTAACTATTAAAGGCATGTATAAAAGAACCAAAAATGTTTCATAGCAACATGTTTAAAGGTTTACGTAATAATCTTCTCATGATACAAACTAGTTGTCCAAATTTTTTTGAGGTATTTTTAGTGTATACATACCAATTAATTAAACTATCTTCAAAAAATCACTTGATGGTTAAAATTTTACAATATCTAGGATCATTACATCTAATATTAATCATTTACTTCATTGGGAATTTAATTATTATCCTCAATGGTATTAAAACATTGATGTTATCTGTGGATACATTTTGTTCTTAATTTTTTAATTAAATGTAATTATTTTGTATTTATTTACATTTTCAAATTAATTATTACTTATTTATTCACGATAGAATCCCCAGAGCGTAACCCTTACTGAGAATCTATGATCACCCTTTTTTTAATTCCCCTAGTATATGAAAAGGTATTTTATTAATAATATCAAGGATACAAAAAAATTTTATTATGCTATAATTTTATATATATAATGTAATGTTGTAATCATGTGTGTATATGCTTCTTCAATACATATAACCTATCCAAACCATATTGACGTGATACATTGTCTCTTATTCCACTGTAATAAATTAGACACTAACACTGGGTTACTGGAGTTGTAATTATTACACCTTTGGCATCAAATCCAAATTAAATCATGTACCATAAGAAATGAATGTAAAACCTCTAGAAAAACATTACCTTGGGAGACAAGGATAGCACATTTAGCTTAATTATCACACCCCTCGGTATTCTTGATGTTAAATATATCAATATCCAATCCTTTAATATTAATGAGACCATGCATTGTTTTACATTAAATTCCATAGTATTTATAATTGATGCACATAGGGTTAATCTCAACAGATTTTCTACCCCTTTGTTTTTCTATTATTGCAACATTGTAAATGATTTTAGTGGGTGGAATTACCACATATAAAAGATCCATAAAAAACATATAAACCTAGTGACTTGAAACTTGATATAGTAAGATATAAATACAATAACACAATTATTTCCATTTCACTAACATAATTCCATAAATATCAATCACCGTTATAACTTTATCTTCTAAGGAACTATCCCCATGATCCCAATCACACTTTCATATAAGCATTAGTGTATATTCATGAATTATAATGTGTGTGATTCATAAAGAATTTTTTCATTAAAGAACATCTCTAGAAACCAAACCTATACCAAATCTGAAAATTGATACCACTTATTATTATAAATTTCTTATTCTATTCAAAGTGAATTTACCTAGTTTTCTAGGATACCAAATTTCAAATATTCATTTCAAAACAGCACTTGATATATCAAAACAATCACAAAATACAAAATTCATATTCATTATGAGATTAATTGACCTAAAACTGTGTTTTATAACTTGAGACTTATTAGATGATATCACATGTTTGATTATAACAAATAAATAATGAGAACTAATTTTTATATTTCTTATCTATTAATAATTATTCAAGGTCTAATGATAATAAATAATCATGTCATAGAAACAATAACACTACAATTGTACCATGGTATTAATTATAATAGAAATTTCTTTTTTCCACTTCTTGTTTTAGTCATGCACTTACAACTATAAATTCAAGAAGTTATCACTCTAATGTGATTTTTCATGTACCTTTGGATTTTTTTTATAATACAATTTGCAGTTTTCATTTGTTGTAAACATGATTGAAGAGGTTTCTAGGTCCAATAAATGTTTTTTAGATGTTTATAGGTGGTTTAATATAATTATTAAGTATTTTGGTGATTTCTTTGATCATTAATGAATTATTATTGTGTGTCTTCAAGAATTTGATAAGACATCCATGTGAGTGATCATATTTTTTATGGTGTGGATTAGTTACTCGTATGGTTGATCTAACACCATAAAAAATGGATAATTCTTGAATCATTCACTCAATTATGAAATTTGGTCAATGCACATAACTGATCTCATCAATGAGATAGATTCATCTGATTGATCTTCCTCATGGTTAATCACATACTTTGAAAATATTCATTTAAATTTTATGGGTGTAAATGAGAGTTTTAAAAATTATTTTTTCTAAAGAACCCAAACCTAACGATGCTAAATCCAATCAATAATGAATAAAACCTCACATATAAAATATCTTCTATATTGTTTCATGTGAGATTTAAAAGATAGTGGCTATTTCTTATATATGTTTAATATTCTGAGATGATTTATTTTAAACCAACTTGTGTGTCTTAAATTTGAATTTATTCCTGAAATTATTCATGAATAATATTGACTTGATAGATCTATATTGTTACTATTATGACATAGTGTGGTTATTAAAATAAAACTTATCACTAAAATAACATCACAAAGTGATTGTTTATGAGTTTTTCAAGTATTAATGAACAAGGTGTTGAGTAATTTTGGTATTATTCTGATATACAGTTCATTATATCATGAAATTTGTAAAGAAAATAAATTTTGAGTCTGTTTCGGTATGGATGAATACATGGGTATTTATGGAATTCAAAAAATCATTATTTTTAAATAATTCTCAATATTTAGATGTGATAGAGAAGATTATGGATTTAATTTTATCTTATTCTTTTTGTAACAAGGCGGTTTGTAGTGGTATTATGCTATTGACTTGAAATTATTAAAAATTAATAATATTCCAGAGATCGTGGTGTTTGTTTGAGAGCCTAACAAAATGAATAGATAAAGCAGATCATTATGTGTTGTTTAATTAATATGATTCATGAAATCTTAGTAATAAAATATTTTATTATAATTAAATTAATTGTAGTAATTTTTATCTTTAATATAGGTTCTTTATACAGAAATAAAAAAGAACTTCTTACACGTTAATGAAGTATAACAAAAACAAAATGTGAGAAAAAATAAATAATCTGAAGTTGAATCACTTTGATCACCATCCTACTCTAATGGAGAACAAATATTTAGAGAGATCTTCTGCGAGTGATAATAAATTCTATATTGGATCTACATTAATTAAGAAGATCTTGAATATTCTTGAAGGTTCATCATGGGAGATATAATTTTATAGTTTTTATAGAAATTATATTTTCTAGAATATTTATCTCATCATGATTATATATTCAATTTGAAGGTAGTGTTAAACTACATTTTATGGTGTGAACCTGAATATGTATAGTGTGACTCTATTCCATCAAAATAAAAATGAAATCCATTATGCTTATAGTGATGAATCTATCATTGGGGGGACTAACCACAATAAGAAGTGGGTTACCCAAGAAGGGGATGAACCTTGTAAAAATATAAATTTTCATTGTCTCATTATTTTTCCATACATGAGTGAGGTTGATAATCTATTCTTGAGTGAATAAAATCTTAATAGTTCATAGAGTTTGATTTATTTATGAATAAATTGTAAAAACAATTCTCCATGGATTCATTCCCTCCCCTATCTTAGTGGGGAAATATTATCTTAGGCACATCAAATAGTATAAGTGCATAGAACCCTCTGTATGATTCATTCAAGTTCATAAAATTGATAATAAAAATTCTATGAACAATAAGGGAATTCCTAATTTTGATAGAAAACATTATCATAGTTGAAAAAACATAATTTTTCAATATCTTATATCAGTTATATTGGATATAAGAGTGAATTCTTTGGTTTTCCACCAATTCAAGGAAATAATCCAATGAATCTATAAGATAAAATAAATATGGAGAATGAGTGAAAATAATGAAATTTTATTCTCATGTCCTTTTCAGAAATACTTTACAAAAAAGTGATATGACTTTAATCTACTAAATAAATATGGGATAAAATTGAAAGTATCTATAAATAAAATTTGAAATTTAAGGAGGCTAAATTACAATTTTAGGGAAGAAACATTGGAGAAATCAAGATGTATAAGGATTATATTATCAATAATTTTCTCAATTAGATAAATTTAGTTATTTATAATATCTTAGGGTTTTATAAAAGAGTTGAAGACATGGAAATTGTTTTTAATCTCATGAGAAACATTCTAAAACAATTCAAACAATATCTCAGCATTAGAAGATAATGAGGATCTTTCCTCAATAAATTGCATAACATTTACATATATTATGAAATGAGAAAAATTATATCCTTTAAGAAAATGTTAATATAATAAATGGATTTGGAGGCCATGATAAAGGTGAAAATTAAATAACCCATTGAAAATGTTTCTTCAAGTGACTTGTAAAATGAATATAGGGAAGAAGACTGTCAAAGAATTAGTTCTATTATTTAAAATTCATTCATGAAGGGAAACGATAAGGGGAAATGTTAGTGTCCTCTAAGATGATAAAAATATAATGACAATGGTAATATTTCCATTAATAATTCGATGAATAAGGAACTAAATTATAAATATAATGATAATGATAAACCTTCCAAAAATAAGTGCAGTAAAAGTTAAAAATAATCATTCAAACCTTGAATAAGTAAGAAAAATTAATCTTAGTTAAGAGAATAAATTTGATGAAAAATTAAAATTGTGTGGCCACTTATCTAGTATTGAATAGAATATTTCACATTGTGATAAATTTACCAATTTCACGTATCATATTAAAAATGTATTTAACACTAAAAGTTATGAGGAGGATGATTTTGAACCAACTAAGATGGAACACATGTTGAAGTATGAACATAAAACATGTCTTAATAAAAATACCACACTCTGGAAAGAAAATAAAAAATGTTTAAATATTAAAATAAAATTATTGAAGAAAAAAATGAGTTTTAAAAATTAACTAATACTGGCAGATCAGATAAAAAATTTCAAGTTGAATGAAATATAACATGAGAATTAGAAAAAAGATCTTGATGAAAAGTTTATAACTAAAAGAATATGAACCATATAAGAAAAATTTTAAGTTCTATTAACTAAAAATGATCTAAATATTTTGAATTAGTATTTAAGAAAATTAATAATTCAACATTTAATCATCTACATACACTGATAGTGCTTGTACAAAATAACAACAAATATTTATACCTAAGAAAATAGTTTATAATTCTTCTTACACAAACATTACAGGATCTAACTTAAAAAGAATTCAATCTTGGTACAAGAAATATGTTTTGACACAGTCTCCCATTTATATTCAATAATGGATTTACTCGAGATTCTCTTAAACTCTCAAATAGAATAAGATTTAGACTTAAATATATGACAGGGAAAAAACTAGAGACAATGCTACAGAATTGATTTTTATGAACTAAGTATATTCATGTTTCAAGGGTACTACAAGTGGTACTCTCATGGTATCTTATCGATTCAGATTCCTACTAATCCTAGGGTTTCTTCCCCCTGGTGGAATCTTATTCTGTGATTCCTATATCTATCTCACTAGTTCAAGTATCCCTAACCTCACGGTAACAATTATGTACTCTTACTTCGAGTTCCACCGCTCCTCTCTAGGTCGGATCTAGAGGGATGGGTATAATGAGGCTTTGGGATAGAAATTTGTTGGTTGAGGTTCCTCTCGGAATCTCTCCTTTTTTCATCTAGGGTTTCATACCCTAGTTAATTTTAGGGTTTTATTCCATCGTTTTTGAGATCTTCAGTTGTCTTTTAATTTTCAATTTATGCTTTTTTCTGTGCTTTGATATAGGGTTCCATCACCGCTCCTTCTTCCATACTCTTAGTGGATCTGGGAGTTTTATTTTGGGAGGTTTTTTTTTGTTCCCATCATGCTGGTTCAATGATGGTTTTATTGGAGATACAGTGATGCTATGATCGGAGTTTTTGGTGAGCCAAGGATGACTGCGGAGAGGGTGACCCAACAATGGGATGGCATCTGACCATGTTATTCCTCTATTTGGATTCTTTTATTCCTCTGTTTTATTGATTGTGTTCTTTATAGAGGTGATTTGGGAGTTTCTTTCATGTTATTGGAAGGTTTCATGGGATTGTGACTAGAGTGTTCTAATGGTTCTGTGTTTTGGGGCTGGTGATGATGGTCACATCAACAAAGATGTTTGAGGATGATTTTTTCGAGGTATGATTTTTTTAGGTTTCTTATTCTGGTGTTCGTGTATCCCTGGATTGTGGTTTTATCAGTCGATGGTAGTGTTTGTTTTTCTTAAGTGATGTATATTGCATTGATTTTCCTTCTCAGTGTGCTTCGATCATGGTTTGGAATGCTTGTCTGTAATGGGATGATAATTTGGCTCTGGCGACGGGGATGTGACATCAATAGTTGTGGTTACGGGAAGAATTATGATGAAGGTGACTAGTTGGTAGTGATTTTGATGCATCTATGTGAATGTTGTGATATTGATGATTTGATAAGGTTAGTGACGGTGACATAGCGTCTCTTGTTTTGGGTTCTCAGGTAGATTGATTTCCCGTAATGTTTTTTGTTGAAATTTTTGAATTTGAAGGTTCAATTTTGAATGTGAATTTTCATAATGTTATGTAGTGCTAGTTTTAGAGGGATGTGTTTTGTAAGGTCCCACTGACCCAAAAAGTGGTCTATTTTAGAAAATGGAAAAAATGGTTTTGGGGTAAGGGTACTACAAGTGATCTAGAGTGTTTTGGTAAAATCTAAAAAATGCTAGAATAATATTTCATTGCCTGGGATGAGACATGAAGTCCTAATAATTCATCTATAGGAATGTAAATTACATTGTTAAAGAAGTTGGGTTGGAAATTCAAATGTTTCAATTGTAAATATAGGGAATTTATTTGAATGTCTTAAGGATGTTTTAGTAGGTTTGAAAAATAGTTGAACTTTGTTGAAAATTTTATAATAATATTACTTGGAAAGGCTACTTATATTGATAAAGGAATGGAAATTAAAAAATCCAAGGAAGTGATAAAATGACTTGGTGAGGTTGTATTGGAGTCTAGTAAAAACAAGATCATAGATTCATGATAGATTATTCTCCTACAACGTGAATGGTGATAAATTATTTATTAATGATATTAAAAATCATAAAGGTATAAGAGTATCATTTTTAATGATTTCTCTTTTAAAATTAAGGGTGTTGGATGAGCTCAGAATGGACCAAAAAAATTTAAAAAAATAGTTTTTTATGTGGAAGATTTGAAGAATAACCTCTTAAGTGTTAATAAATAGGATGATGATGGCCATAGTGTTATATTAATGAATTACATGTGTTTCATTAAATACACGAAGGATGTAAGGATCATTTCTCAAGGAATAATAACTGATTGAAATATATTTTTTATTGGTGATCCTACCAATTCTTGTAACATGACTGAATAAAAAAAATTAAAAACACATAGAATTCTTGTCCATATATACCAAAGGAGTTTAAGTAAAATTTTGAAGCATGAGGTTGTAATATATCTTCCCAAGTTGAAGAGATAATAATATTATTTGAGTGAAACCTTACAAAAGGAAATGATGACTCATAAAACACATAAGAAGGTAAATATTCTCTCTACCAGGACACTTCTTCTTATACACACTGATTTTTTGGTACCCTAAGATAATAGTTAACAAGGGAAGATTTATATTTAATAAAATTCATAAATTATTTCACATTAATTACCAATTTAATATTCCCCATGAATGAATTAGATTCAAGTGTTATGTTAAATTTTTTAGAAGACTATCTAAAAATGAATAGGTACTTTACATTAATAAATTCAAATATGATCATGGGAAGATATTTACCAGTGATGCATTTGAATGTTTTATTACTAAACATAGAATAAAACATCAATTTATCACACCTTATACTCCTTAAAATAATGGTTTCTTAGAGGTAAATAATAAAAGTATTGTAGAGATGTGTGGGAAAATTATTTCTAGAAATAAAATTTCAAATTATTTTTAGAGAGGGCAGTATGTGTTTCTTTAAACATAAATTTAGATGTATTTTGAAACCTAAGACACATTATAATCCTTGTGAAATGTGTTAAAAAAAATAAACCACATTTGAATTACTTTAATTTTTTTAAGATTCCATGAATCAAAAAATTATACAGTAGTGATAGGGGGAGAAAGAAACCTTTCTTTTCAATTTGGTGATGGTAAAACCCTGAGATCCCAGATTTGTATTTGATTTCATCCATGGAATCATTTCATGTTGACTGTTAATTCTCCTTCAGTGATGATTGTTCCTCATCGTAGGGTCATTTCAAATTACCAGACTCTATGGAACCTTCTTCTTTGAGGAAGAAGTGTGTTTCCTTCATAGAGGCACTATCTAGTTTTTAGACCCAATCACGAAGGATTCACCCAGATCCTCTAACAAAAGTAGACTTGAGAACGGTAGGTTTTTATTTTTGGTAGATTTGGAGGCTTTTCAACAAAGGATCAATCTCTATAAGTTTCTTATCTTGGTTCATGTTATTTATTCAAAGGGACACAAATTTTTGGTCTTATTCTGATCTTCATAACAAAGTTTCTCATTGTTGGGGAATTCATAACTAGGGGATAATTCTTATTACGATAGGATTTTTTTATATCATTTTCTAGTCAAATAAAAAAATTACTAAAACCTATAGTTTTTTTAATATGCAACTTAATCCTAGAATCCCCATGTTATCTGAATGGGATGTTAGTATTAATCCTTTCAATATGAAACAATCCCATGCTCAAATTTATATTAGGATGCATAGATAGAATTGGGTGTACTATTATCCCAAGATCCTTAATAACCTTGCATCTTACCTTGGAACTACCATTATGATAAATTAGAGAACCATGGAAGGCGAAATTGGGTTCTTGGATGGAATTCTGGTTGATGTTAATTTGGAAATCAAACAACCTTCTAGCATCAATCTTCTTTCTAATGGAAACAATATTGATGATAAAGTTGAATATAAAAATGTTCCTTCCTTTTGTGATGTTTTCAAGATCATGGGTCACTAAGTAGCTATTTTTAGGGAGATAAAAAATAAGTTGAATGAAGTCCCCCAATCCAAGGACTAGAATGAGGTTAATAGGAATCAAAAAAAATAAAAATGTGATTGAGGTGAATAGGAGGATACCCAAAAATCAATTGGGACCCTCCACTTTAATGGCTCGTTTGAAGGGATCTTGGGCATACATAGCTGAAGAATAGAAAAAAGGGAATTGTTTTATTGCCTTTCATTTCTCTCCCACAAAGGTGAGTCCTAGGGTGATCATTTTGAGAGGACTTTAAAAAAGGGATTATCATTATATAAATATTGATATCTCAAATGATATTTATGATTTTTTTACTATTCAAAATGAAATAGGGGATAACTCTTTAATTTTGGAACTCTCTGAGGATATCAGTGAACTAGTTATTTCACTTCAAGATGGGGAGGCTCCCTCTAACTCAACTATGGATCCTAGGAATGTATCCTTTGAATCTATTATTAATTCAGTAGTTTATGTTTCTCATAAAGAAACTGGTAGGCCAACATATTGTCTTGAATCAACATATTTTGACAATCAAGAAGTTCACATTGATCCATATGTTCCTGCCAGTCCACCAGACTATTCTTCTCTTAGAAACTCTTCAACCACAGCAGGTTATACTACTACTGAGGATCATGAAATTCCATCAGGAAACCTCCTCCCTAAAGATTCTATTAACCCAACCTCTCATCCTACAATTATGGTTACTCTGATTTCTATTAAGGCACCAGATTCAATACCTTCCTATGACTCAGTTTTTCCAATTTTGGAAGATTCAAATCATTATTTATCTTCAACTAAGGTTGATTTATCTATTCTTAATGAAAATAATAATGAAATGATATATTTAACAGGTAATGAAAGGAATGTAAGTTTTGGAAACGACATTCCTACTACCTCTGATATTAATGATCTTATGAAAATAACACCTTATCCTAATAGGAAGGCCGATAAACCTCATAAACTATGAAAATAAATGATAAGGGAAAAATAAATGGGGGTTCCAACACTTGTTTTATATTTAAATGAAGACTCTATTCTGAAATTTACATGGATTGGCCAATCATGATACCACCAGGTACCTTAGGATTTTTTTCTCATTAACACAATCCTATCCTTATAGTATTTTATGAATCTTAAAGAATATTTTCTAATAGCATTACCAACCTATATAAGTTGGGTTTTCATTTGATTATCACTAATAGATGCTTGATAGATCTGAAGAGTCTTTGGGTTTTGGATCACTCTTCTTTGTCTATTACATCTTTGGTCATTTCCAGTGATCAACATGTTAAATGTACCTTCAATTATCATGGTATTCATTAACCATTCTCTTTCATCTATGTTCATAATAGGTATCAGTATTGTAGGAATCTATTGGTGGGCATTGGATCACTTAAAAATTCTATCTTTGGTCCATGGATCATTATTAGGGATTTAAATTCAATCTTGAACCCTAATGAAAAAATGGGGGCTTTGACCAATCCCATTTCCTCTATATAATTCTAAAATTTAATTTATCATAATGGGTTGCTTAAAGTTAATCTTGTTGCTAAAAAATATACTTGGTATAGAAGATATCTGACTATCTTCGTTGCAACAAATATTTATATGGATTTTTTAAATGAGGATTATATGGATACTTGGGACTCCATATCTTGCACAACTCTTTCAAGACTCAATTTTTATCATCTTCCATTTTATGTTGATCTTGTGGGTAAGGATTCCAAACCTCCTTTTCCTTTTAGGTTCAAAAAGGCTTGGGTTAATCACCATGATTGAAGGAAAAAATTTCAAAATATCTTGAGCTATATGGATTACAGGAATGATATCTTTGCATGTGCTCTCAAACTTAAATTAACAAAAAACAATTTGAAAGTATGGAGATAATATTTATTTAGTTCTCTTGATAATAAAATTTACTCTCTGGAGGATTCTCTTCAGCATGTTCAAGAGAAAAATACAAGTAATTATTTATCTAAAGGAGTAATGGAAGAAGTTGGGATGACCTCCAAGCATAAAAATCTTATTAATCTTAAGGATTATTTGCAAATAGATTCATTTAAAAATAACTAGCTGAAGTATGGTCATTTAAATTAAAAAAAATTAATTTCCTTCAGAAAATTATGAATGTATCTAGGCCTCTTTCATTGATTCCAAATGGGGATCAACTCATTGGAAATAGGAGGGACCTCTCAGAGCATGTTGCCTCTTACTTAAATGATCTATTCAATGGTTATTCTTATTTAAATGACCCTATGGAGGGTATTATCTTTAGACTAGTGAATCCAGAAGATAATTCCATGCTCATTTATACTCCCATGGAATCTAAAATTAAAGAGGTTATCTTAAACCTAAAACCAAAAACGTTACCTAGGTCTGGATGGTTTTGGTAACTTATTCTTCCAAACTTTTTTGGATATTGTTAAATAAAATGTTTTCAGGTTGGTTATTCATTTTTTAAAGTCGGTTCTCTTCCTAAAGGATTGAATGATCAGTTTCTTTATCTTATTCCTAAAGTGGAGAATTCTAATGAGATTAATTTTTTTGGTCGGTTGCTCTGGTGAACACCATCTATAAGATCATTTTCTGAATTATTTCTAACAGACTAGAGTCCATTGCATGAAAAAATATCTCTTAAAATTATTCTATATTTATTAAAGGAAGATCCATTCAAGATTTTATCATAACTACCTTAGAATTTGTTAATATTATTAATAAATCAAACATGGGTGGAAATATTACTCTTAATATTGATTTTAGAAAATATTTTGATATGATGGATAGGAGATTTATCTACAAGGTTCTTTCTATGTTTGTTTTTAATAGTGTCTTCATTAAATGGGTAAACATAACTTTAAATTTTTCACACATCTTTGTCCTTATTAATGGATATACTAAAGGCTATTTTTATTTCCCTGGAGGTGTCAGGCAAGGTGATCCTTTATCTGTTATTATTTTTTCCATCACTGAGGATTATTTCAGTAGGCCTCTTTCCATAGTTACTGGAAATGGTAAAATGAAGTCTATTTTTGTTGGTATGGGAATCACACAAACCACCTATATGTTGTATGTTGATGATATTATCCTCTTCAAAAAAGGGTATAATATATTTGAATTTAAATATCCTTGATTAATTTTGCTTCATGTGACCATCTTTAGAGATATCTATAATAATGGATATTATTATATTTTTAATAAAATAATAATTTAATCATCTTCATGTATCCATGCTGTAAGATTTATTCAATATTAAATAATATAGGGAAATCACTTTCACACTGATATGAATATTATAGCACTTTCCATTTTGAGTTTCATGCTATAATTTTAAAGATGCAGCACAAAAGAGCTGGTGATTTATTCACATAAAATGAACTTTAGTAGTGTACATTAGTTTTAGTTTCTTTTTAATGGGTTCTTCTACAGTGAGTATCATTAAGAAGATATATCTAACCTCTCTTATTCCATATTCTAGTGCATTGTAATTTCTAGGTTTCATGTATTGTTCATCTTCTTCATGTTTCAGTTCATGTAGAAAACAATAATGGTGTTCTTGAGAGGATGCATTGATATAAATAACTATAAATCTTGAATAACGATACTGGATTTCTCTCATATAAATTTATAATAAATTTGAAGATTCATTTTTTCATAACATAATGAATCACCAGTTCAGGATATAATCTATTGCACATGGGATGAAGATGGCGTCCATCATTTTAGATTTTTTTTAACCTTAAAACTATTGGACTCTGATTCACCAAGTAAAAAATTGTGTACTAGTAATAAAGAAACAATACACTTCACAAAAACATAAAATAGTTGTGTTTTCCAGTTTAACCAGTTGTAGTGTCATAAAAATATGTAAGTTGGAGTTCCATTCAACAACTTACTATAAAATTTTGGTTCAACATGCTTCTATAATTTATAGCATTTCATCTTATTCCAGACACAAGGAAACATCTCTTATAGCATCGAACTTCAATTAGTATAAGTATCATCATGAATCCTGAACATCAATTACACATTCTACTTTGGTTATAAGAGAAGTGTGAGGATGTTTGTCTTAAAATTTGTGGAAATAAATAGTAGGTATAAACTCTAGATTTTTCATAAATGATTGAGTTTTCATTTTGACCAAACATATGGTTCAACTTCATGAAAAATGTAGCATAGGGGTTTTTGAACCACACATTAATCAAAATTTATAGTTCATTCTTAATGCATGGTTTTATACCACACTTTTGTAAAAATGTAGCATAAGTGTAAAAATTATCATATGGATCATTCTATTCTATTGTCGGGTAGATGAATCCTAATTTGAAACCAATGTATGGGTTCGTTATTCTGACCATAGGGATCATTTTTCAACCCAACGTACGGTTAAAATAAAGATTCAAATAAACTAAACAGGTTTCTATAATAGAAATCAATGATTTTTTAGAATCTCTTAACATCATTTTATGCCTTATTCCTACCAAACTTATTTTTAGAAAAATTTTATTCCTTTTAAATAGATAAAGAAATTACAAAATACATATTATAAATCTATAGTTATCTTAAAAAAACGTAATCAATATCTTTCTTTAAAAAATACAATTCTATAAAATTATCACAGAACATCATATTATTTAATGATAATAAAACAACCTTTTTATACTTTGATATAAACTAACTAAATCATGATAATATTATTATATTTCCCTCACACCAATTTTCAATAAATTTTGATTCTTATGGGACTTCAAATTAATCAAATATAGTAGCTTTTTAAATCAACAGACTATAGAGTTGAAAAACTAATACTGTAACTTCAGTGATTTTTTAGAGTATGAGAATATTCTCTTCAAACTTACTCATAAACTAATGATGTTTAGATAAATATCTATGATATTAAATTGTATATGATGCATGAAAATCCATCCACTTTAACTTGAGATATCATCGTAGATATTAGGTGGCTTTTAGGTGAAAACTGTAATGTCACTTGAAAATCTTATGACATCTTCGATGAATTTTTTCACCATAAAAATAACTGAATCAACTTTTGATATAAACATATGAAATGAAGATAGTATTATTATCATCTCAATAGAACAAACTCTATAATAATCTGATTACTATTTCTTAATATTTAATATAAATATTGTGACATACCAAATCTGAAATACAAAAACAAATTTATTAGCAAACAAAGAATGTTGGGTTTAAGTAATTGTCAAAACTGAACTAAGATGATATTGGAAAAGATTAAATAAGAATTATCACCCTATTAATATTTACAAAACCCTAAATCTATAACAAATTTTTCACCCCCGTTTTTTAAGGATAAAAAAGATGTGTTCTTGAGTATATGAAATGTTACAATATATTTACCGCTTTTATAATGAATCAAAATTCAAAATTTAACTAGCAATATCAAAAATATTTAAAAATTTAAAAACAAAATTTTCTTCCCCCATTTTTAAAAATATAAAAATATTGAGTTATTGGGAATGATTTTCCAAATATATTCTAAATGCATAAAAAATATAAACTCTCTCTAAATTCATCCTTCTTTAAAAAAGATAAAAATATATAATCAATCATCCATGAAAACATATAATATATTTTTCAATTAATAATAAGGGTTTTTCAATGAATGTATTAAACCATTTAATTCATGAAATATTAATAAAATATTTAAACGCATGATAAATATTTAAAATAACTGCTCCTAAAACATAACATGATTATAAAAGATATTACAGGAATTAAATAAAACATTTTCAAAAAAATTTATGTAGAATATTTAAAAATTATTAAAAAAATTAGTGAATTTAAAATAACTTTTTCTTATTTCATAAATGACCAAATCATTTTAATATATTGGTAAAATAATTTATCATATACATTACTAAATTAATTTGTCACCTGATATTATTTTAAATAGTTATACATTAAAACAAATGCTTACAAGAAAAATAATTTTTTAATTAGTACTTGTCAATATAATATTTTAAAGGTCATGATTGATGTTAACAAACTAATTCAAGGAATTAATTTATGGCATAAGTTAATAGATTGAGAAAAAATTAATAGTTTAATTATGATGATAATTAAATTTATAGAAATAAAATATAAATAATTTAAAAGTTTTTCTCCCATATATAAAATAGTTAGTGCATTTAAATCGAATATTAAAATGAAAAATAAAATAATTTCTCAATTTTAATAGTTTTAGGTCTATGAGATATTTCAAATAATGAATGGATTCATATATGTTCATCCTTACAAGAATATTTAAAATTAATCTACATGTATTTTTCAAGAAAACACTTCATAGAATAATGATGAAGTAAAATGGTGAAAACTTACAAAATATCAAACACAAGTTCCTTTTGGTACCCATATTATTTTAGGGCTTGATGTGTTGGAAACTAAAAACTTTGGTAACTAAATCTAATTATTTTGATAAAACTTTTTATAATTAAATATAGATAACGATTTCCAATAATGATCTCGCTTGAAAATAAAAAATTGGTGTTTTATAAAATAAAAGTCATTAGAATAATTTTTTCTAATACTAAAATAAAAACATTTAACTATTAACATGCTTTTTCTATTTGAACCAGGAAATAAATAATTCTTGTACAATTTTGGTTTTTCTCCATTACTACCAATAGTAATTTTTCCATTGTGAATTTTATTTCTATAAATAATTTTATTCAAATATTTCTCTCCCTTTGTAATAATACTTTAATATTGTTTTGAAGTGTTAACTTCATTCATTAATTAATTAATTTTAGTTCCATTCAGATCCCATGAAAATTTGGAAGAGGTAGATCTAAAATTTATAATTTTCTTTGAAAAGATCTCATTATCAATTGATATAGAATGATATGGTTTTTATGTTTTCTATTATATTTCATTAAGTATTTAATTTTTCCTTTATCTATAGAACAATATTTATCAAATTCATCATAATAAAAAAATTATGAATCAGAATTTTTGGGGTAAGATGATTGTACCTCATCAGCATGATCCATAAGAAATAGATTTACCTTTTTATATTCTTACTCATATTTATATTTTTTAGTAGATTCATAACTTTATTCAAAATTATTTATTCTAAGGAAATTTTGATACCTTTCCAATGGATCAATAAATGAATCAATCTGATATCAAATTCTCTATATATCTTTAAAAAACAAAATTAATATCATTCTGGAAACATTGTAGTTCTATAAAATCATCCTAGAAACTATGATTATTTATTGACCATCCAAATGAAATTTTAATACTTAAATGTAAAATAATGAAAACAATATAAACTTATTATATTTCCATCACAGTAGTTTTAGAGTAATTTTGATGTCTGTAGAACTTGTAGTAAAAAATATATAGTACCTTTTCAAATCAGCAAACTGTAGATTTAAGAAAGTGATGCAAAAATATTCGTTGATTTTTTAGAGTATAAAAAATCATAATAAGACTTACCCATAAAATAATTATGTTTATATAAATATATTATATATTAAATGGAATAAGTATAATGTTAATCCCTTCACTGTAACTTGTGATATCATCATAATTTAGAGGTGAATTTTAGATGAAAACTGCAATGTCACTTGAATAGATTGTAATATATACGGTTAATTTTTCTTAATCAAAACAAATTAATTGGATTTATACATAAACCTATGAAATGAATAAAATATTCTTATATTCTAAAAAAAATGTGTAAGACTCCGATCACTATTTCTTAATAAAAAAATAAATACTATGATATATTAAATATAAAATATTTAAACAAATTTATTAGAAAAAAAATAATGATGGGTTGATGTAATTATCAAAAAAAATATGATGAGAATGGAAATGATCCCCTCAACATACTATTACTTATATCATGAATTTTATAAAAAAGTTGAATTTTTACTCTAATTTAGTAAGTATTAACACATGGGTATTAATGTAATTCAAAAATTAATTATATGTTAATTATTCTTAATATTAATCGAGGGTAGAGAAGATTCAAGAATTAGTTTTTTAATATTTTTTAAGAAATAATAAAGGTAGAAGTTGTTTTACACTATATACATGTAGTTATTAAAAGTGAGGAATATTCACAAGATTTTGGAGCATGTTTGTGAACCTAAATGAATGAGGAAATAAAAAAAATCATGTTGAACAAACAGAGAATCCAAGAAGATATATCTCATATTGGATACTTATTTTATATGAAGTCAATTTGAAACAATATTATTGGTTGTGACTCATAAAATTAATAGTGTGGATCAATTCTAACATTGTAAGCTTGTAATTAGTTGATCTTATAGTGAAGAATTTGTGGTTTAGGGGAGAAACCAACCATAACATAGAGTAGGTTACAATTGATGGGGGAAACATTATAAAAATAAAATTTTTCATTAACTATTAATTTTTTTTCATACACGAATGAGGTTGAGACTCTCTACATGAGTGAATCGACTCTTAATATATCATAGTGGTAAATTTAATTAAGAATAAATTGTAAAAATGCATGTTAATTGATTCACCCCTCCCCCCCTCTTAGTTGAGTAATCTAATTTGAGGCACCTCACTTGTATTATTATATCACTTAGAACATTAGATAAAACCATGATACCATTTGAATATTTTTTAGGAAATATTTCCATGAATAATATTTCCTCCAAAACCTATAAAATGTCAAAAATAAATATGGAATTTAATTAATTGAGGAGAGTATACATTCTAGTTTCCTCAATGTGAAAATGTGGTTGGTCAGGTAAAGCCAAACCCTTTATTTTAAATTTTTCTTCTCCCCTTTTCAAATTTTAGGAAAGGGGTGTTATAACCCCATCTCTCTCATCTTATTACTGATTATTCTCAATGGTAAAATTCTTCAACAGTGTGAATGTGGATCTCCTTTGAGTGATACCACTTACAATAGATTCATTTAAGATGTTTTATTTGGACTGTTAGTTTTCCCTAGTAGGTTAAATATACTAAAATGTGATTTTGTGAACTGGGGTAGGATAGATGAAACCACTCAGCTATTTGGATCTTGTTTTTTCATTAAATAAAACACTCTTTTATCTCCTTCCATTAGAAATTTAGGAGCATAAATTAAAATATTCTCGAGTCACGTAAATATTTATTGGATTACACTTAACTGGGCTAGTGTAAGGATCAAACAAAGGTGATGTTCTAATATATCAAATTCACTATAACTCACTGCTCTCTTGGATAAATTAAATATGTTGATCCTCCAAAATATTCTTCTAATAATCTATATCTAATCATATTTGGTTTAAACATATATGTGAGTGTGCCATGAAGCTCCATTTTCATGAAAGAGAAGAAATATACTTGATCATATATCATTTATTTATGAAAAATCATTTTTTAAAATATTATTATTCCTTTTAAAATTGATTTAATTACATTTCAAAATTTATTTTCATCACATTAAACAAATTCCTTGAAAACATCCTTTTATTTGTGAAAGGATGATGTCTCATGAACAACCTCTACTTTGAAAGATATATTACACTATAACATAAATATCCATCATGAACTCAACTACCTTCGTAGACCACTTTCGTACTTAGAAGAATTTATTTAGTGATGATACTCTCTAATTAAATTATATCCCTTCAAATAATGTGATTATGGGTCTTTTATATAAGTGATGTAACCCAAAAAAATCCCACTAATAATAATTACAATTAATACCTATTAGTAATTATCCTTCACACTTATTTTACATTATATGTACTATAAATAGCTTATAAATTCCATTCTAGAGGCTTTTGAATCACTATATTCGATAAATGATGATCACCCTAAGCGGTGGACTCAAAATCACTTCCTTTCTACCATACACAAGAATCGCCCTTCCCAAAATTGTTTTGTGTTTTGAAAACATTCTATATGAGCTCAATGTATTTTCCAAATTTCCTTTCATTAAACCATTACATATGGTTTTCAATATCCCTTTGTGGTAATAATGTACTTATTATATGGTTTTTATTAGTTTCAAACCTCTGTTTTTTTTCATAGTTGTTATGTTGTCCACATATCTTTTAATATGGTAATCCTCCTCTTTCATAAAATCAACTCCCACGTTTCATGCCTAAAAATATAGTGAACATAAGGAAATTAAATCACCATCAAAATACATCCTTTGGAATCAAACCTACTGAAATTTTATTTGTACAATTTTTCAACAAACACAACCAAAAAAATTGAGATATATTTTTATCTAATAATATTCCCCTTCGGGTTTCTTGGAAACACTAAAATATTTCTTATAAAATTATATTGAGAAACATGAACACATAATCTACTTTAACTAACATTCCCAATCTGAAAATCTAGAAAGTGGTTAAAAATTATGCAACACATACTTTAAGCCCACATGAGCCAATATCGACATGAGAAATAACTATAACATTAAAATTTCATAAATGAAACACTTTGCTCTTGATACCACTTAATGAGCCTTTCTTAGTACAAATTTTTCTAGAAATATAATACCAAATGTTTATTTTTTTGGTGATCAAACCAATTGTAGCACAACAAATGAAACACGAGATGACAACTTTCTTCAACTACACATCATAAACTACTTATTTAACAAAATCCTTTTGGGATTTATCTTCATCAAATAATGTGATTAATAATTAGAAAATTTTCTAAAATCCTATTGTTTCACTAATATCCCTATCATCTTCTCCCCATTACATGATTGATACTTCTCCCCATTTTTCAACAGACCCAAAGGACACAGCTTTTTGGTTTAAAACATGCTAAATAACACATATCAGCACATAAAGAAAAAACATTACATACCTCATGGAGAGGGGGTCCCACATTAAATTTATTAAATTGTAGGGATTCAACTAAACTAAAAGATCTATTTTATGTCATTTAAATGCATATTTGGGTAAGGACATTGTTTGAATTTCCACAGCTTATTGTTTTGTAGGAATATACTCTAACTTCACAAGATCTTTCTACACTTTCTCCTTGATAAAATGATACTTTATTTCATTATTCTTCATCCATGTCGGATGAACAATATTGTTTAAGTTTTATTTTTCTTTAATTATCATAATTCATTTAAATTAGAGATCTTACTTCATTTATGATGTCTTTAAGCTACTACTTCATTTTCAATAATTGTGTTTAGGATTGAGTGGGTGAAATATATTCATATTCGATGGTGCTTAGATAAAATAAATATAATTTCTTGTTTATCCAATAAATACACAGTCTTCTAAGATAGAATTATCCACTTGATTTTTGCATTCTATAATCCATTAATCTGACTCAATATGCATATTTATAACCCAATAACACTCATTTATATTTCTCACTGTATAATAAACTTAAATACATTGTACCTTTGATATATAATAGTATCATTTTCACTATAAATATGTGTCTTTCATTATGACATTTTTTTATCATGCCACCTAGAATACGGAAAAACAATGACATGTCATTTCATTATTAACTGAAACACCATTTCAATCATATTCATATATTTTGTGACATTAACCGCATTTCCTTTTTCATCCAGGGATAATTTCATATTGTTTGTAATTGGAGTTTTCATCTCCTTGGAATTATCTATTACAAATATTATCAGAACCTCCTTGTAATATTTGTATTGTGAAATAAATGTCCCATGCATTCCTTACATCACTTTTAAACCAAAAAACAGTTATCTCACTAATCATTGACATTTCAAACTCACATTTCATTGATTCTATAATTTGTTTGCAATGTTCTTAATTTGATCGACTAAGGATTACATAATTTACATACACTAACATAATAATAATTTTATTAATCACATTATTGATATTGATATTGTAATAAACTCCACCATTCTAGAAACTGAGCTTCTTCAAATACTGATCAAGTCATGAATACCAATCTCTTAGTTCTTGATTCAACCCTCATAAAAAATTCATTGAAAACAATTATTCTCATCCTTATGAATGAGAAAACCTTATAGTTATTTGATGTGATATTATTTTTCTAGAACCCAATTTTGATATTCTAATTTGATATCCATTTAAAAAATTTAATTGCCTCTACCCTGTAATGTCTAAGAATAGTCGAATTGTCTCTTTCCATTCCATATGTGAAAATGTATCAATAACATTGATTCCATCAATCAAGGAGTACTATTTTCACACTATGCATGATTTGTTTCTAATAAATATGTTTGATTAATTCATCATGTAATAGAAGACCCATTTGATATAGATGATGTTCTTATTTGTGGGCCTCAAAAAAATCTACCACATATGCCTCTTTCAATCTCATCATGTTCTTCATTCATTACATGAATCTAATTATCATCTCTTCTAACTTCTTTAAAACATTTTCAACTCATCCTATAACAGAAATTTTGTTTGGTATATTGAATTAATTATCCTTGTTTGAACTGGTGTAGTATAATCACTAATTATATTTTTTCTATTAATCTTAGACTAACTCTTCATCTACTATTCAGAAATAGGTCTAACTTCCTCATACTCATCATCTAAATATTATTATTAGACTACAATTATAACTTTTAATCCCCATGAGATGATTGTATCTTCATAAATATCCTCCTAATTCTATTTATTAATTTTTTGAATACTCTACTCATTATCCACAATGAAAAAATATTTTTTGTCCATAACTTTTTCAAACCTCTTATTAAAGAATTTATGTGATTTTATTTTTCTGGAGTAGAAATGAAATATCCCCTTATCTCTTTAGGATTCAAACATATTATGTTTCCTCTTACTGAGAATGAAACACTTACTTTTGAACACTCAAAATTAATTAAATACTGGATTCATTTTATACCACAGCTCAGGTGGATTCTTCTCTTCCCTGAAACATAATAATGATCTATTATATACATATACTGATGTCAATATTTCTTCATAACAAAACTTCTTAGGTAGGTCATTCTCAATAAGAATAATTTTGGAAGAGGTGTTAATTATTTAGATTCTTCTCTATACTACCCCATTTGACTGAGGATTTATTACTACTAAGACTTTGTGCATTATATTTTCATTCTTAAGATAATCATACACTTGGATATTTGTGAACTCCATCCCATTATTTGTTTGGAACTTTCATATTGTCTATCCAATCATCCTTTTAGCCTCCCTAAGATATTTTTCTATGAAATTAAACACCTCATACTTTAGTATAATGATGAATATCTATGAAATTATTTGATAATATTCAATGAATATAACATAGAATCTCTCTACATTGATGGGTTATGGTGATACAGGTCCACAAATGTCTATATTCACATGTTACAACAATCTGATTGCTTTTTTTTCTTTTTCCTTTTATGTTTTTTGAGTAATATTCCCTTATTATCTAGCACTACATGTGTGCATATGATCATATGACAAATTTGGGACATCATGATCTCCTTCAATTTTTACTAGAACATCTATGTATAGTTATCTAAAATGACTAATATTTTTATGAAACAACCTACTCTCTTATTCATTTAAGTGAAATCACATTTCATCTTCTCCACACACAAGGTAAGGATTCCCCTTAGCTTGTTTCCCCTGCATTACCATTACACCATCATTTACCTAGTCAATATCCAGATTCATGGTAAATCTAATTGGATTCAATGAGTAAAATAGTGGATTTTAACTAAGAAATTTGTGAGAGATCACTTAAAAATCCAATAAATCTATACATATCATATATCTACCTCTAAATATGTATTTTAAGAAGCCTTTTATACTTAGGCCTTAATCATTTCAAAATTTTATGAAAACTTTTTTATCATTATTGATTTCTATGATGAGATACTATTTTATTTTAATATAGTACATGAATCCACTTAACAACCACTATTTTCTCAGCTCTTTCCTTCTTAATCCATGTACTTTGTTTTATACTCAATGTTGATTTACATATATGATATTCTTCAGAGTAAGATAGACTAAATTCATCATGAAAGGATATTGATATATTTTTCGTTCTCATCTTGCTTAATGATTCCTTTATTTGTCGTGTATGAACACTTTGGGATTTCCTAAAAATATTCCATTAAATGTTTTCTGAGAAATATATATCCACAAATCTAAATCCTCCACCCTAGAAATAGAATCCATAAAATTTATTCTTGTAATATTGAACTCTATAAGGTTTCCCTTGTTTATATTATTCCCTTATCTATCTGTTGGAAATGGAACATATATTTTTATAATTTCACATTTTTTTCAAAACAATAGAACTTGACACAACATGAAATCATATGTGTTATTACTGTAGGATCAGTTTTCTATTGGGTCTACATATTATGAGTTAAAACCATATAAACCTCCAAATTGGGTGTGAGTTATTTTCTTCTAGCATAAACCACAACTAATTTATATTTACAGTAAAGCCCCATAATGTCTTTATCATTCATATATGACCCTTGGTTCTACATTTCTAGGCCTTTGTGATCCACTTTCACCTTTTTTGTTTTCAAAATGATTTTATCTCTTGATTTCATACTAGGAGTCTAAATTCTCTCCTGATATTTAACTTTTTGTCATAGATCGAGAAATTCCTCCTTAATCTCTTTGATATATTTTTTATTAATTTTAAATTGCATAGTTAAAACATTGATAACCATGGTCTTTTATTTAACTTTGAGATAATACCCAATGACCTCATCTATATTTTCTAGATTTTAAAATTTTAATTTTTCAATTCTGAACTTCATCTCAGACTTATCATCTTTTCACTACTACATATAGATTTTTTTCATCATGAAACACTTTGTTGGATTTCGTTGTTATGGACATACATGTATCTGTCTTTTCAAGAGTGTCTTAAAGCTCTTATTGGAGATCAAATCTTCCTTCCTCTTCTTCTTCATCAACATTTCCCTCTTCTTGTGTGTAGGAATTACCCACAACTTCCACCATATAATTTTCTTTGTGTTCCTTGTAGTCTTAACTATGTTATACCTTAGTATCTTATAAACTATCATTTTCATGTGAAAACATATTTTTATTCTTAAATTATATGATCTTAGTACCTTTTCTACCATTCAGATTGGCTGAAAACTTCTTCTCAATAATTTCATTATCCTCATCATATTCCTAAAACTTCTTAGTACACTATTTTGTATGGTGTCTAACCTTTCCACATCGAAATCATGTTAGTGTAAGTTTCCATTTAATAATTCCTTTTACTCATTTCTTATTCTAAGAAAGGAATGACATTAATTTATCCACCTATTCTTATTCGTGGACATCCTCTATAGTGAGCTTCTCCATGGGCTTGAGAACTACTGAATTTGACTTACCCTTTTCCAAAGTCTCACCATCACTATTTTTTACCTCAAAGATAACAAGACATTTATATAAACTCTATAACATCACCTCATTTTTGTATTTATCCTCCATTATAATTAATTTTGGATTTAACCAAGGTGGAAAACTTTTTAGGATGTATTTGATGATCTTCACATCATCGAGGATTTCTCCAAGACCATGCATGTCCTCCACAATCAAATTCACGAGATAAAAAATAATGATTCAATAGATTAATTAAGGTGGATCCTACGCTCTTCATATTTATTCTGTAGAACATTAAAATCATCTTCATGAACAATTGAATCACCTATTTATGTGTTTAATATACATTCTCATTTGTAATGTGAGTATTTACACAAAATTACATTAATATAGATTTTGTAGGCTATAGATCGCCCTAAATCATTAATTCATCAGAAATCCACATCCAATTTTCTTCATTCAACTTCTAGTAAGGCCTTTCTCTCCATACTAACTGATATCTCATACATATAAGTTTTTAAAAAAACGTTCCAAGAGATTATAAGAAATTATACATCTTATTCTTCTACAGCATAAAATTTCTTCCCTCAAAGTTCAGAATCACTTTGTGATTGAAAAATTCCATCAATTTAATTGAGATAGATTCACTCAATTTAACCATTATCTTTGATATTAATTATTTTCCCTTCTATGTTAAATACCATAGGAGTGGGTGAATTAGGGCATGAATGAATAAAAAAACTCTACTATTTATTCTTGTTTCATTATTAAAAAACACTCTTCTATCTCCTTATCATAGAAATGTATGAGCAGAAATCTAAACATTCATGAGACCCAACAATTTCACTTTTTTCACCCTTAACTAGTCCATAATAATGAGTATAAGAATCCCACATCCCAATGTACCAAATCTAATATAGTGAACTTCTATGAAAAAATTTGGAGGGAACTCACTCTCTTTCCTAGTTTAAAATGAATCACACATTAAAAGCTCACTGCTAATTCTGTTGAAGTGAATATTTTTCTCTTATAGAAGATTTTATTGATGATCTGCATCAACTCATATTTAGTTCACACATATGTGAGTGTTCTATGAAACTTTTTTTCATCCAAGAGATAAATTCCACTTTACCAAGTAGCGTTTTATTTTAGAAACTCATTTTATTAACTCTTATAATTCTTTCATGAACTGCTTTAATTCCTTCATGAAATGCTAGTGCACCAAATAGCATGAGTTCCTCATGAACTAACTATGATTTAGAGAGAGATGATTTCTTATGAAAATCCAGTCATCTGTGAGCTAAAATATACAACAAACTAACTCTCCAACATGAGCTCAACTTCCTTTACAAAATCAACTACTTCATAAACAACTTTTAGACTTAGAAAAATTTCACTACCTATGATTCTCTTTAAGGAACTTTTTTATCATTATATGTAGTAATTTTTCGTCCTTTATATATTAAAATAAACCTAAAAATTTTATTAATCAAAATTAATCTTATTCCCTTTGGTAAATCATACTTCACAGTGTACATCATCATCCATTAAATTCACATTGAAAATAAATTCCTTTTTGACATCCTCAAAATCACTATCTTTCACAAACTATAAGAACCCCACATAGTGGACTCAAAATCATCACATTTCTTCCATAAATGGTAATAATCCTCCAAAAACATTCTTTTTGGTTCACAAAAATTCTAAGCGAGCTCAATGCCTTCACCAAATTTCTTTTCCCATAAACACTGTTTATGGTTCGCAAGCTCTCTTTATAGTCTTTTTATTCTTATAATGTGGTTGGGGATTATATTCAAACCCATTTTTTATTTTATCATAGTTTTTATATGATCTATAAATTTTTATATTTCTAAATCCTCTCAGTGACCAAAAATAAATTCCAAAATTTCATGCCCCAAAATCTGGAAAACACTAGGAAATTCCACCCCCTACAAAACAACTACATCATAAATAAAGAAATGAGAATTTTTTAACTATCTTTTTTAACAACACAACAAATAAATATGACAAACTATAATTTTTTCAAACACCTATCCTTTTATATGTTGGGAGTTTCCTTTTCTTTTTAGCCCTAATAAAAATCCATTCATCCTTGAGTACCATTATAATAAAGGATCTCCTTATATAGAACCAATTAGACTTTTATTCTCTTATCTATCTTGTTTAATTTTTTATAAATGTAGTAATTATTGGCTTTCACAACCTAGACCTCATTTTTGGGATACTTATTTTATAGGAGAAGCTTTTGGAGTCCTTTCAGGTTTCTAAATTTTCTTTTTTTTCTTTCTAAGAATCCTTCAATTCAACAATTGAATGTAACATCCCCTAATTTTATGAATTATTTTTTTCAAATAAATTCAATTTCTTCAATATCTTGTGTTACATTAAACATCGTGTTTTAAAAAAAATATAATATACTATAAATATTGTTATTTAAACATGTTTATTATAACCACAACATTAAATGTGGATATATGAATAGAAGTAAGTATATTTTAAATATTATATATAATGGTATTAGATAAGTAAAGTATATTGATAAATTATTACATAATATTTTGTAAAGTATTTGTACACATGGGAAATACATATTTTCTGAAAAAGGATTTTTAGAAACAAATAATATAATTAAATATTTTTCCAATTATATAAAAATTATTTATAAAAAATAAAATTTATTTTTTTAATCAATAAGTGAAAATTAGCTTTCTGTGAATATTTGATAATTTTCTGAAAAGATTAATTTTCCAATGAATAGAAAAATATAATAATTTTTATTGAAAACGTTCTTTTAATTTAAAGAATTTAAAATGTTAAATTTTGTTTTAAAAGGATTTAAAAGTAAAATTTGTTTAATTATATTATAATTTTACAATTTATGTCATTATAATAAATTTAAACATTAATTTTCATATTAATGTTTTTTGTACTTATGAAAAATTTCTCTTTGGAAAACAAATTTTTCATCGCGTCTACAGGATTAATTTTAAATTAGATTATAATTATTCTATAAATTAAATCTGGAAAACCATATTCCATATTTTGAATAAGAAAAATTAATATTATATATTATGTTAAATTACTGTTTCGTGATAATGAATTGTAAAAATAGTCAAAATTGATTGTCACATTTAAGGTTAAAATGGGTTTTATAGGGGTTAAACTAAAAATTTAAAGGTAAAAATGACCTATAAATTTGTTAAACTAGTATTATATAGAAATAGTATGACCTTATCTCATCTATTTTTTGACAATGATCCATTTTGGATCCTTTTGGCATGTTAAAAATGTGGGTACAATGTTTTCTTTTCAAAAATTCCAAATGTGTCATATCCCCCACTTTTAAAAGGGAACTCCCAATCCTATTCTTTTTACACTTGAAAAAAAAAATTGATCAGAAAATACATACCCAAATCCATTCCTTACATCCCTCCCCATAACCTAGTGTAAATACTATCACTATTAAACCCTCCTAAGAAGGCTTTTGGTGCTAACCTATGGAGGTTGTTTGGAGAAGAGGTGTCATTCTTAACTGAGCATTTTTATTTAATTTCTTATTCCAACTACTCTAAATATTATTCAACACTAACATGATATTATTTTATAGTTATAACACAAATATATATCCTCTCTCATCATATAGGAAACAAAATTTTCAATTGTGAGTATGATGGACTAATGCCCCATGAACCGATGTAATTCATATTCCATCATTGCCTCGCATGGATGGATATGATGATGTATTTAAAGTATATATAATATTTATAAGATTATTTTAAGTATATTATTATAATATCATATATAACTTCTTACCTTTCAATCCATTTAAAAACTAAAATGTTTCTCATGCATATGTATGGACTACCGCCACCACAAAGCGATGTGATGTCTTATTAATTTTATCTTAACATGGATGGTCATAAGGTTAGATTTAATGAATACATATGAAATATATGATATAAAAATGTTTCTATAAATTTGAATTAATATTTAACTTTATTTTATTCTATCCTTCTAGAAAATGGAAACATCATTCATGAGTATATATGATTTACCATCTCCATGGATGGTGTAATTCATTTTCCTATATCTAGATTTTATGTATGAATATAAAACTTAATATAATGAGTTTATATGATATTGATATCATGATTACAATTATTGATATACTAGGTTTATAATAAATTTACAAGGAATAAAACTACCCAACCAATACATACATGAATAATAAAGAAGTTATTACCCAAAATTGTGAGTTTAACAAAGAAATGTTAATGAATTAGTGATAAAAGGGTGTAATTAAATCATATATGGTATGATATATATTATAATGGTTATTTAAAACATATATAATAAACCTATTTTTATTATATTGGAGTTTTTAATATGTAGAAATAAATTTGATATTTGAGGTAAGGGATTTCTAGTCTCTCTTTTATTTCAACAGACACATGCCTTATAGACCACTTGTTTCATTTGTGTGGTGTATATAATACCCATGAATGTCTTTTATGATTACTATTGTGATAATTTTGGGATATACATATCTGTATATGGATATTTATTTTATGTATTTTTATCAAGATTGTTTATGATTATGTTTTTTATTATGAAATTTTATGATATAACACTTAGAATGATCACAAATTTTCTTCTCATATGTTTATTTCAAGAGAATACATGATTTCCATTAACATTACCCTATTTAAGAACTCAATATACTGCAAATAATTTTTTTAAGAAAAAATTATTTATTTCTCTCTTTTGTTGAAAATCATTTTTATTCCATATCCATGTTCTCTGAAAATATTTTGAATGATGTTTTTAATATTCTAAAATTATTTTTAATGAAATTTTTAATCATTTTTAAATTTTTAAAAAATTATTTAAAAATAATCCTATTTTTATTTTCTTAATGAGTTACTTTATATTGTTTAGTAAAAAATTTAATGAAATATTTTTTTTAATGTGTACTGAATGAATGTAATTTTCCACCACTATGACCTCTCAACAATTTGAATCTTCTTTTACACATTTTCAAGGTTATTTTCAATGAAATTTTTTTTCTTTAATATTACTAAATTTATATATTTTTATATAAGTGATTTAAAAATGGAATAGATATTTTCATCAAGAATGTTTAATTGAACTTTTAATGGGATTTATATTCATCAATGACAATAAAATTTGGTGATGATTATGTTTTACTGGGGATATGATCCAACAATTTTATCCTTATTCTTTCTCTTTTTGGTTTATGTTTATGTTTATAATGATAAGATTTTTATGAAACTGGTTCCATTTCCATAGACTATTATATCAGGAAAATATGAAATGATTATGAAACTTTTTTCCTTTCCCTCAGTTATTCTATGATAAAATATTTTTGAAACCCATTTATTTTCTTAGGTTCTTATGTGTTGAATGGTTTATTATCTTATGGGGCACATATATATGATTTTCATTATGTGATATGTGGGACCTATATATCCATCCAATGAATTGGGTAAATATTGATATCTCATGAGATAAACAGGACTAGAATGAAGAGTGAACTACGTATAGTAAGTAACTCTATCCATTATGGAAGTCATAGAAGTAAACCTTTAAAAATATGATGGTTTGAAGAGTAAACCCATTACACTATGATAGACATGGAAATGATCTTTGACTAATAAGGAAATTATTTTCTTTTCTTTTGTGCATGACAAAAATCCATGTCTTGTGTCTATGTTATGCTCCCATGTCACAAGTTTTTTGTTTACTTTATGATCAATGTCATATAAACTACCATGATTTATTCCATGAATCAAGGTTATGATCTTTCCTATGCAGGGTATGGTTTTCAAATGTTATACTCTTATTCTCAAACACTTATTTTCTTCTTATGCTTATGTTATCACTAATATCTCCCTTGTTTACCCTTACTAAGAATTATAGATCACCCATTATTATTTTTCCTTTCCCTAGGTTATAAAGAAAAGTTTTGTGTATGATAAGTTTAAGAAGGGAGATAATTATTAATAACTAAGTGGGAGATGATGTTTACTTCTTATCAAACTTCTATTTATGTTTCCAATATTTTGAATAAACTAGACCTATATTATTCTAGAATAGGTCATTTTTTATGTAATTAATATTCATCTATTAATATTTTATGTCTATGTATGAGATGGATGGTATGTTTTAGTTGGTATTGAATCATGGTATAGTTAACCTTTAGAAACTATGATGAGAAACATTTCATGAGAACCCAAGGGATAAGTGTAAGGATAAGTATTATTATAAGAAAATATCCTAGAATTTTGGAGAAGGATAGAGTAAGTGGTTTCTAGGAAATTACATTCATATCTTGATACGACAAGTAGATGTTGGTGTAGAATATTTGTACCTATAGTCAATAACTCTAAAATGGTCACATTATGATTTGACTCGATCATCACTTGGTGCATGAGAATAGGCCTTATTGCACACATATTTTGAAAATCTTGGGGGATATGTTTAGGAAATTAAAAAACTCTTTTGGAGCCATCATGAAGGATTTGAATAGATAATGATCATGAATGACCTAGATAAAACCAATGGTGTCCTATATTTAAAAGAGGGTTTCATGATTTAAACATCCTATAATTTAATTTTTATGATTTTTCAGTTTTTTAATATAATAATTGTTTCTCACACTATTATGTTTTGTTTTAGTCATAGGCTAAAACCTAAGGAAATCATGTTAATGTTATATTCAACAGACAATGCAATGATTATTCTCCCGAGAAACTAAATGTTATGGGATATATAATAAAGAATATATTTTTTATTCTCACACAAATTTTTCAATGTATGAATCATTATAATCTTCTAAATTATAAAAGTAGGGAATAATGTTTTATTGAGTCCTTCTTGAGAAAATTTTCACCTTATTTTAGTTGTTCTACTAATCCACTAATTATTGAGTAATGGATTAGTACAATTGAAAATATATTTTCTATTATCGATTATTTTGAACATGAAAATTTCATTTTAGTTATTTGTCACTTGTAAGGTGAAGTAAATTAATGGTGTACTCTTATTAGGAATACAAGGCAACAAGAATAAATTGACTCTATGGAGTGGAATAAATTTAAGCTCTCATTTCTCAATAAGTAATTTCTTCATATTATTCATATATAAATAGAGATGGAATTCATTAAGCTTGAGAAGAGGGAAGATGATTCTATTAGTACCTATTAGGAACATTTCACGAGACTTTCTAGGTACGCTTATGGTATTATCATCCAAACTAAATGTAAGTTTCATCAATTCTTTTATGTCCTAAAGTTGTGTTTCTAAAGGGACTTAGCCATATGGAACATCAATAGCTTTAAATAAATTGTTCTATATGTGATCATGGTGTAAATGGAGATTTTATATAACCATAAATCTCATGGTTTTGATAATAAAAGAAAGATAAAATTAAAATATTATTATAAAACTCATGGAGAAAATAATATGATCATTCTCTTACATTGAAAGTGTGGAAGGAAACAGGGTTGAGGTTGTCTTAAGGGGACATGTAAATGTTTTATGTGTGGAATGAAAGGTCATAGTTAATTGAATTCCAATGTTGTGTGATTAAGATGGGTAATGATTTGAATAGAGAGAATACTCTAAAACAAGAACCATTGACACTGTGTTGATTCAAATGAGAATATTATGGGCATTTTTCTAAATAGTGCTAAAATATGATGTTTAATGATGATGATCAATTTTATAAACCTCTTAAGCTGACAGATAAAGGAAAATCTCATGTGATCACTATTTATTATTAGGGTTACGATAATGATGTGGGGAAAGGTACACTTATCATCCACTCTTGAACTATTAATGTCATATTTGACACTCGATCGACCCATTCTTTTATATCTATAGAATTTTGTAATGGTATAAAAATTCTACCGCAATGATTATATGTTTAATGGGTCATGAAATCCTCTAATGAAGTGATAATAACATATCAAGTATATGATTCTTATCTAGTTCAAGTATACGGGAATGTGATTCCTACAGATATTATTATTCTATCTCTAGTTTAATTTGATGTTTTCTTAGGCATGGATTGGCTTTATATACACAAATTCCACAATAATTTTCAAGGAAGCGAAGTCAATTTTGATATTTAAAACCAACCTATGATCATATTTTTAGGGAAAAAACATTCAAGGTATCCCCTAGGAATGTTGTAAGGGTGATTGTATTTGTTGACAAATCAAAATGATCGTGAATGAGAATGGTTTGTGTTTAATGAAGACAAGTTTTTAAGGTGGTGTTATTTTCCAATGTTTGCCAAAATTTTGGGCCTCAAAAATATAGACTTTGATGTTGTAAATGGAATGATTTATTCATAGGAGTGAATGGTATAAAGAAAGTTGAATAAAATAGGAAAAAGATAAGAACCACGTACCACAATCCAGGGATTGCGTAACATGTTCTAAGAATGGTACATGGAGCGATAGGAACGGTACGTGGGAGCGGTTCGTGAAACCAGAAAAAATTACTGCAATGGTTTGTAGTGTAATGCGGTGTGGTACGTGGATGGATTTTTCTTAAATAAGGATATAGACCAAGTTGAAGCAAATATAGAATGTGAACGGCATGGAAAAAGGGTTTTCAGTGGCAGAAGGATCGGTATGCAGTGAAGGTTGGATTGAGGATTTTGTTAATCATAGATTAGCATATTCTTCGGGTATCTTTTACTATATAATAATATCTAATATCACCAATTACTGTTGAGATCGAATATCATTAGAGAACATATTTTTGGTCCATGATTTCTGCAAATTTTGAAGGAGGTTCGCAAGGAATAATTTCGGGATGTTTGAAGTGGTTCGCGTGGAATAAATTTTACCAAAATGTTTTTGTGGGAGGCTCTATCTCATAAAGTACGTGGTACACAGAGGAGGAAATCTAGTACATGGAAGGAGTGGACAAGGTACGTGGAGGAGGGATCTCTAGTATGTGAGAGGGAGAGTTATGTAAGCTGTATGCAGAGGGGCAGCTCTGGTATGCAGAGGAAAAGATAGTCTGTGAATTGAGAACAGTTTTTGAACAAAGGGTAGTTCGTAGAGGTGGAACAAAGGTAGCGATACGCGGAGGTGATAATAGTTTAAGGAAGGCAATAGCACTGTGCAGAGAGGTTTTCCATGTAGAAAACCTGGTACTCATTATGTGGGAGAGTAATGTGGTTCTAGATTTTCCCAAGGAAGCTTGAAAATGCTTCAAATTAGCTTGAAAAGTATTTACCGGTACCTAACAGGACTCGGGAAGGTGGAATTCATCTATCGGTGAAAAATGGACTTCAACAGGGAATCTACCAATAGTTGCTAATGTAGGAATTCATGAAAATGAAGGGACCTAAATTTCCATAAAATGTGTTTGAACTATAAGTTGATAAACTGTGTGGGTATTCCTTTCTAATTGCAGTGAGCGAAGGAAGAGGAAGACATAGACCCTTTCCATTGATAGTGAGCCAGAGAAAGAGGCATAGGGAGTGACCCTTTGAAATGAAATGATTAGACCCTAAACATTGTAAAGGTAGTGAGCTTACACATAGAAGATCTATCCCAAACATTTTACTCATTATTGGTAGTGAGCCTTAGTGAATTTGGTACATCGTCATATCACCATTGTATACTTATTGGGTGTAGCCCAGTGAGGATGAACCAAGTACAAATTGTTTTTTCATGTGCATGATTTCATATCTATTCATATATAGCTACAAGAGGAATGAGAATTTAGTTTTGTCTAACAGAGAAACAAGATACAAAGGGAAGAAAGTTTTAATCTGTAATACCCCAATTCACCCCCTCTCAAGGTATTCGACCTAGTGGGCTTAATAATTAGTATCAGAGGGAAAAGATGAATGTCATTGTTTCTCTCTCAAAAGAGGAAATGGAGTTGGTCAATCATAAAGGAATTATTATTTTCAACGGAAATAAATTTCAACTATATAAGATTGAATGTAGCACTACTTCCAATCAGTAGGTATGTATTTCTTCACAATAACTATGCATGGAATATAAACTAACATTAATAGTGGTGATTTATTAGTAGCTAAAATATGAGAATTGGATACTGATGGTAAAGGGATAAATGCTTTATGGGGATCCCTAGAAAATGAAATTTATATGAAGGTTATGTCCTTTAAAACAACACATGAAATTTGGAAAAAAATTGTTAAACATTAATGAGGGTGACACCAAATTCTGAGAAACAAATATGCGGGTTCTATGGAACAAGTGTGAGGATCTCAGAATGAATCCTAATGAGACTTTTGATGCATTTTTTTATAGGATAAATATTATTCTACAATAAATTCGGGGTCTTGGATAATTCATTGAAGATATGAATATTGTGAAACGTATCTTGAGGAAACATCCATTTTAGTTTAATAGAGATGATTCAGTATTGGAAGACAAAGACTCAAAAGGGATAACACTAGATAACCTACACAGTACCCTTGTAGCATATGAAATGAGAAATGATGATAATGCTATAGTGGAAAATGGGATGTCTAAGGAATGGGAATTTAAGGCCATGAAAAATCTCTCTATTGAAAATAGTCCTAATAAGGACAATATGGATGATGTCATTTCATTTCTCTCCTCTGATCTATAAAAGGGAAAAGGGAAGTTCAAAGGTAAACTTCTATTTCATGATTTATATGAAGAAATATTGGGCATTTTGCAGAAATGTGTCCTAATAAGTTTGATCATGAAAGTGAAGAAAATGATGAAATTCCCAAAAATAAGAATTCATAAAATGAGAATGGGAGGAGAATTACCAGGTGAAAGTTTTTCAAAAAGAAAATCTGCTTTCAAGATAGGATTAATGTTCAGAATAATCAGAGGTAGAAGAGTGGAAGGACTTCAAGGATCATCAAATAGAATCTTTGGTTATAGTTGTCAAAAATTCATTAACAAAAGAGGAAAGTGATAATGAAGGAGGAATTGAAGGAATAATTGATCTTTAGGATGAATTAGAAGCTTCCCTTTAAGAGGTAGATATTTTGAGATCCAAAACAAAGAAAGTTAACAAATTTGTTCATGATTCCAAACTCTTTATGTAGCAGTAAGAAGAATAGAATTCTGATCTGAATGCATAAATTGAAAAGTTGAAGTCTTCAATGCCAAAAAGATGAAAAACGGTGGTTGAGTACAAACTAAAATTTGAAGAATATAAAATTAAAACCGATGGTTTGACTGAAATTGAAAAATATCAAATCAAATGTGTCTGAAAACTAGAATAAAATGACGTAAATCTACGATGAACAATTGAAGATCAGGATAAACTACTAACTCACGGTCTGACATTAGAAATGAAGATCATACTGACAATAGATAAGATGATATTTGAATAGAGTGGTCCATCAAACTAGAAAAAACATACAATTCTAAATTATAAGGCTTGTACAAGGCTTGATCTAAAATAGAAAGAAGTTATGGTTGAAGTCAAACCACAACCCCCCACTCCAATATTGAATATTGAATTGGGTACAAAGAAAATTCCATATATTCATAGAACCCAAGGCTCAACTAGTGGTGCATCATTTCCATACAGGAATGTACCTCACATAAGATGTTATTGTTGTGGTAAGATGGAACACTCTCAGAATGTATGTTCCATAGTAAAGTGGTACTAAAGGGAACAAGACTTGCCTAAGTGGTCATATAGATATCAAAATTCTAGGTCATCATTTGATGGTCATTGTTTTATGTGTAAAGTACATAGACATATAGTAAGGTATTTCACATCAATAATATAGAAGAATGTGATGAGGAAGACTCAATTTTTCCATAAGAAGCAGTCAAATGTATCATCAAAAGAGCTAAAAAATCAAAATAAATTTGAACATCTTCAAATTGATGTTGGTCCGTCATATACTGAGGAATATAAAGATTATCATTCCTTGTAGGGTTTGAATTAAAATACTTGGGTAAAAAAGAAAAGGGTCGAGCAGGTTGTGGTTGTAGAAATTTTATTTAAGACATCAGATTGCACGGGGATACGAATAATTGACAGTGGATTCACTTCCCATTTAATTGGAAATAAAGATCTAGTGATGGGAATCGGATATGATAAAATCCATGTTTGGAGGAAAAGACATGAGACGAGAAAATGTATTGGTTGTTGAGGATATTAGTCACCACTTTCTTAGTGTTAGTTAATTGTGTGACTCAGGACATTCCATAAGTATTTTCATGAAATTATACATCATTAAAGAGAAGGATGGTGTTGTTGTGTTGTTAGGAAGTTGTATGAAAGGGAATCTCTACCTCGTGAGTGGAAAAGAAGATATGTGGTATCTTACCAACAATAAAGAAAAGAAGTTATGGAATAATATTCTTGGCCACAAAAGCCAAACATATTTGGAAGATATGGTGAAATATGATATTTCTTGTAATCTCCCTAGATTATCATGTGATCATTCTCATATGTGTGATTCTTTTCAATAGGGGAAGATCATTGGAAATACATATAAGGAAAATAATAAAAAGTCAACATGATTTCATGAGTTGGTGCATATTGATGTGTGTGGGCCAATTTATCCATGTTCTATTAATGGAATGAGATATTATGTCCTCTTCAATGATGATTATTTGAGAATGGCATGGGTTTCAATAATAACCCATAAATCTGAAGTGTTCAGTTTCATTACAAGATATTGATGAGAATGTGAAAAGATGCTCAGTCAAAAAATCTGGATGATTCAAACAGATAATGGAACAGAGTTCATAAATATCCAAGTGGAGGAAAATATTGAGAAATATGGGGTAAGCCGTCAAGTTTCAACAATAAAAAATCTATAGTAGAATGGATTAGTTAAGAGAATAAATTATATTGTCAACAACATGGCTAGAACAATGCTCATTGAGAAAGACTTTCCGAATAAATTTTGGAAAGAAGTAGTAATGACAGCACTATACACTACAAATTGAGCATTACTCTATCCAAAAGAGGAGAGGACTATATATGATTTCTGTTATGGAAAGAATCCATCATTGAAGTACTTTCTAATATTTGAAATTAATTATTTCATTCTCAATAAGGAGAAACATAGGAAAATTGAATCCTATGGGTATGAATGGATATTTCCTGTCTATTCAAGGAAGATAAAAGCATATAAATTCTTCAATAAGAATCTAGGGAAGACAGTTGAAATTCATAATATGAATATAATAGAAAATGAACAGAATCTTCAGAAAAATAATTGATTAGACTCAGGAGGATAGTGATGATGAGATGGGGAGATCGGGAGTTGATCTAGATCCAGAGGATGTGATTTAGAAGAAAAATCAGATGATGAGAATAAATCAATGTCTATACAGAGACCATCAAGAAGAGATAAATTGAAATGGAGAACATAATTGATGATCAGACAGCACCAGTATAGAAAATAATGATGAATACTATACAACAAGAATCATACTTATCATAGGTGGAACCTAAATTTTTGGATGAAGCAGCTGCAGATGAGAACTTGGTTCAAGCCATGAATTAAGAGCTTGACCAAATTGAAAAGAATCAAACATGGTAGATTATTTCAATACCAGCAAACAAGAATGTGATAGAGACAAAATAGGATTTTTTGAAACAAAATGAATGAATATGTTGTTGTGATTCGAAATAAATCATGACTTGTGTGCAAATGGTACTCCCAGATAGAGGGTATAGATTTCGATGAAACATTCACACCTATTGCAAGGATGGAGACAATCATATTATTCTTGGACATAGTAGTAAAAAGAATGGTTAATATTTTTTAGATGGATTTTATGTCATTATTTCTTAATGGAGTTCTAGAAGAATAATTCTACATTAAGTAAACATATTGTTTTTTTATTCTTAAAGACGAGAACATAGGTTTTCAGCTGAAGAAGGATTTATATGGCTTGAATCAGGCTCCAAGAGCATGGTATTCATGGATTGATTAGTTTATAAAGAATCTTGGCTTCCATTGTGGTAGAGTTTATTACAATCTATATTTCAACAATGACAGTAGTCAAAGGATGATGATGATAGTTTATGTCGATGACATAATATTTGGTGGATCGGATGAACCTCAATGTACACGATCTTTTGAATACATGAAAAGTGAGTTTGAAATGTCGTTGATTGGTGAGATAATGTTTTTCCGTTGATTACTGGTGACACAAGGAAAAAATAGAACATTTATTTATCAATCTAAGTATCCTAAAGAGGTTTTGAAAAGTTTTGGAATGGATAATTCCAAAGATACGATGAATCTAGTAAATACCCAGTTGAAACTTTAAGTGGATGATGAAGGCAAGGAAGTTAATACTACATAATATAGGAAAATCATTGGAAGTATGTTGTACCTGATAGTGAAAAGACCAGATATTTTATTTTCCACATGCCAAGTAGCAAGGTATCAAAGAAATCATAAGAAGATCCATATGATTGCATTAAAAATAATTCATTGGTATATCAAGGGCACAATGTATTTTGGCCTAATGTATAATGACAAATCTCATCCATAGTTATTGGGATATATAGATACGGATTGGGCCGGTTCAACAGATGATAGGAAATCAACATCAGTAGGTTCCTTTTATCTTATATGGTTGTTTATTTGTTGGTTAAGCCAGAAAGAAGATTTCATTTCATTGAGCACCGTAGAATCTGAATACATTGTGGCTACTCAAGATTGCACGTAGCTATTGTGGATGAAGCAGAAACTTAAAGATATGGGAATTGAAGTGAGATCTCTGATTGAAATCCATTATGATAATTCAAGTGGTATAAATCTTAGCAAAAATATATTCCATCACTCAAGGACAAGTCACAGTGAGATAAAATATCATTTTATCAAGGAGAAGGTGGAATAAGGGCTTGTGAAGTTGGAGTATGTTCCTACAGAATAATAGGTTGTGTACATTATGACAAATACCTTACTCAAAGAAGCATTTGAAAGGCATCGACTAGCTCTGGGAGTCAAATCTAATTCCCTTACTTGAAAATTTGTGGATATGGGACCACCTCCCTCCAAGGTATGATGTGTTTTTCCCTAATATGTTAATATGTGTTCTTTACCTAGTTGTAGACAACCTTGAAGTTCCCTAAAGGTTGATTGATAAATGGAGAGAAAGCATGATTATTCTAGGGGTGAAAATACATGGGGAGAAGCTATTAAGTAGAGAAGTGAGATAGGGGGTTGAAGATGAGTTGTAGTAGGTTATAAGAGAAATAATATAGGGGGGGCATTAAATCTGATGATGCTAGAAGTGATCGATCAACAACTATATATCACGATGGATGAGGTTTGTGATGAAACCAGTTCATTGGCATCAATGTATCAGTACGGTGTCTGCAATTGGTTATTATAAATGAAGTGATTCATTGATGAACTTTTCATTATACTCTTGTTTATCATGTCGAGCATGGCTCATGTGGGCTTTGAGTATCTGTTGAGTAAATCTTTGATCTCTGTCTTAATCTCATGAAGTGAATGATGGTGGAAGATGGAATGAGCTTTAACGAGATATCAAAATGAAAAGAATTGTTATGAGAATAGTTGTCAACAAACCCAAAGGGGCTATTATTTTCCAGAAATCCATCAAGGTTTCCCCTAGGAATGTTTTAGTTGTGATTATATTTGTTTACAAATCCAGATGACCACGAATGAGAATGATTGGTGTTTAACGAATACAGGTTTTGAAGGTGGAACTAGTTTCCAATGTTTTCTAAATTTTTGGGCCCCAAAATTGGGAGTTTGATGTTATCAAGGGAAGTATTTATTCATAAGAGTCAGTGGTATAAATAACATTGAAAAATATTTTAAAAATATGAGAATTGTGTACCACAATTCATAAACCGTGTACCATGTTTTGGGAATGGTAAGAAGAGCATTATGAATGGTATGTGGGAGTGGTTAGCCAAACTGGAAAAAGTTGCGGTAATGGTTCACGGTAGAAGGCCTTGTGGTATACCAATGGATTTTCATTTAAGAAGTATATAGACTACATAGGAGCAAGGATAATATGCAGATGGGGTAGAAAAAAAAATTGGGAGCCTTACGGTTCATGGTGACATAAGGATTGGTATGCGGTGAAGGCTGGATTGAAGATTTGGTAAATCTGAGATTAGTGGATTTTGTGGGTAACTTTCCCTATATAAGAATATCTAATCCCACTTATTGCTATTGAGACCTAATATCATTAGGTAACATATTTTTTGGTTTGGGATTTCCGCAATGTATGAATGAGGTTCGTAAGGAATAATTTTTTGAAGAATGAAGTGGTTCACGCAAAAGAAATTCTGCCAATGGTTTTTATGGGAGACAGTATCCTACAATGATGTGGTACGTAGAGGAGGAAGTCTGGTACATGGAAGGAGTTGACTCGATAGGCAGATGAGGAATCTCTAGTACTTGAGAGAGAGAATTCCGCAAGCAGTGTGTAAAGGGGGAGCTCCAATACGCGGAGGCGAACACAACCCATAAACAGATAACAGTTTGTAGATAGAGGGCGGTTCGCAAAGGCAGAACGAAGGTAGTGGTATGTAGATGCGATAATGGTTTTTAGAATACATAAGGAGTATGCACAGATGTGTTCTTCGTACCAAACTCATTGCTCAGTATGAAAGATAGGAAGGTGGTTCACGATTTGCACAAAGAAGACTATGAAAGCTTCAAATCAGTTTGCAAAAGTATTTTATGGTACCAAGTAGTACTCAGGAAGGTGGACTGGATCTATCAGTGAAAATGGGACTTCAATAGGGCATCTACCAATATTTTAGAATGAAATAATTCATGAAAATGAAGGGACCTACCTGTCTATAAACTATGTTTGACCTATAAGTTGATAAACTTTGTCTGTATTCCTTTCCAAGAGCAGTGAGCGAAGGAAGAGGAAGACGGTGACCCTTTCTAAAGGTAGTGAGCCAGAGAAAAGGGGCATATGGAGTGACCCTTGTGAATACATTCAGAACACCCTAAACATTGTAATAAGAGTGATTCTGGGCATAGAATATCTATCCTGAACATTGTACTCATTATTGGAAGTGAGCCTTAGTGAATTTGGTACGTTGGAAAATCACCATTGTCTGCTCCTTAGGCATAGCCCAGTGAGGGTGAACCAAGTAAAAATTGTTGATTCATGTGCATGATTTCATATCTATTCATATATTTCTATAAGAGGAAGAGAGAATTTATTTTTGTCTAACAAATAAACAAGATCCAAAGGGGTGAAAGTTCTAATCTTTCACACCAGGATTCACCCCCCCCCCCCCAGGGTATTCACCCTAGTGGACCTAACCATTGGTATCAGAGGGAATGGTTGAAATTCAATGTTTCTCTCTCAGAAGAAGAGATGGAGATGGTAAATCATAAAGCAAATATAATTTTTTAAGGAAATACTTTTCAACTACAGAAGAATCTAATGCATCACTACTTCTGATCAGTAGGGATGGATGTCTTCACTGTAGCTATGCATGAAATATCTACTAACATTAATTGTGGTGCTTTATTATAAGCTAAAAGAAGATATTTGGATACTGGTTCTAAATGGATCAATGGTTTAGGAGGATCCCTATCAAATTAAATTTATATGAAGGTGATGTCCTATAAAACATCACATGCAATGTAGGAAAATTGTTCAAAATTTATGAGGGCAACACAAATGTCTGAGAAGCAAAGTTGTGGGTTCTATGGAACAAGTATGAGGATCTCAGAATGAATCCCAGAGAGTCTTTTGATGCATTCTTTGATAGGATAAATATTATGGTGGAAGACATGTAAGGTCTTTGATAAGTCATTGAATATATAAATATTGTGAAAGGCATCTTGAGGAAACTTCCACCGATATTAAATCCAAAAGTTTCAATATTGGAAGACAAAGACCTGAAAGAGATGACATTATATAACCTAAAAAATACCATTCCATCAAATTAAATGATAAATGATGATAAATATGCAGTGGGAAACGGGAATTCTAATGAAGTGGAATTTAAGGCCATGAATAATCTCTTTGTTGAAAATAGTCCTGAGGAGGAAAATAAGGATGATTTCATGTCATTTATCTACTCCAATATACAAAGGGGAAAAAGGTAAGTTCAAAGGTAAACTTCTGTTTGAATGCTTTTGATGTGGAAAGATTGGTCATTTTGCAGAAAAGTGTCATAATAAGTTTGATGGTGAAAAATGAAGAAAATGATGAAATTCCCTTAAAGAAGTATTCATAAAATGAGAAAGGGAGGAGAAGTACAGGAGAAAGTACTTAAAAAAGTAGAATATGCTTTCAAGAGAGGATTAATGTTCAAAATAATTCGAGGCAGAAGAGTTGGAGGATTGAAAGGATCATAAAATAGCTACTTTGGTTGTAGTTTTTAGAAATTCATTAACCAGAGAGGAGAGTGAATATGAAGAAGGACAAATTGAAGGAAGAATTGATCTTCAGACTGAATTAGAATCTTCCCTTAAAGAGGATGATATTTTGATATTTGAAACAAAGAAAACTAACAAAAATTTTCATTATGCCAAACATTTTATGCAGCAGCAAGAAGAAGGGAATTCTGAAGAGAATTCCAAAATTGAAAAGCTAAGATCTTTAACGCCAGAAAGCTCAGAAACTGCGGTTGAGTACAACCTAAAAATTGAATTGTAGAAAATAGAAATTGATAATTTGACTGAAACTGGAAAAGATCAAATCAAACATATTTTTTCCCTCAGAATTCAGGGATGACCGCCTTGATGGGAGGTTCAAACATTCTGATTGGTTTCTAACGGGTTTGTTCGTAGAACCAGAAACATCCAATGATTCCACATCCATTTGGACCTACTTTCCAAAGGTAGGTGCTCATTAGTTTGTGGACTGATGAGGCTTAGGAATTTGCATTGGTCGAGAGGATGGGAGGTCGGACTCATCACACCTTTTTTAGGGGAATTATTGTCTACTCCGGGACTCTCTTTATAGATTTAAGTTATGTTCGTGAATCCTTATTACATTACCAAGTATAAAATGATCTTTCCTTCATATTTTACAATCAATGATTAAATATGTAGGAAATTTAGAGAATCTTTTATATGTATTCGAGGTTCTTCATCAATAGAGAATCATCTGTATCTATTTAGAGATTCATGGTCAATGGTATCCTTAGAAACATTTATATAGAAGTCTCTTGGTCATTTATGATGACCAGGATGGTTTTAAAGCCACTCAGTGGCGCACTTGAAGTTTATTATCATTCAGAAGGACATGGATTATTTCAGAGTTGGGATCGAACCCGCAGATGGGCCACCTACGTATCCTTTGTTTAGAAAAGAAATTAGAACCCACGTAGTTCAAGTATGGTAGTGTGATGTTTATGATTGATGGATCAAAGAAGGATGTCATAATTACTTTTACACTCTAATCTCACGTGAGTCATGCTCGGTGTGAGAAACAAGAGGTATTGGTAAAAATTGGACAATTGTGCCATGAAAGATGCAATCATAAGAAATAATGTGGGACTTATGTATGTATGACTGCTCGGATAAATTAAGATTTATTTCAGGTAAGAAATCCAAGAATAGGGTCTATAAAGGTATATGTGCTTCATGAAGATTTGAATTCTCTAACTTGGGGCTTACTCCTGAAAAGGAGGCCCAAATTAGTATAGGACTTATGATTGGGTTTTACTCCTGAGAAGGAATCCCAAATCAAAGGTAAATTAGGACTGGTTAAGAGGAATTAAGACTGGGGATTAATCCTGAAAAGGAAGCCCAGGTTAAGAGACTTGAAAAATTAAGGGGCTTGGGGCATCCTTCTCAAGAGGATGCCCATATTTGAGACTAGAGCTTACTCCTAAAAAGGAGGCCCAGGTTAATGGAATTATGGTTGGGATTTACTCTTAAAGAGGATGCCCATATTTGAGAATTATGACTGGGGCTTATTCCTGAAAAGGAGGCCCAAGTTAACGAGTTCTCTCATCTTAAAGGATGAGGTTGAATGAATGAAATCTCAATCTTTAGTGACATAAAGATGTGTAAATCACCAGGTTTTGAGATATATTCCACATAATTCCTTTTAGATAAAGAATTCAAATCAAGAAATCATGCCATGAATGGATTTGAAGAGTGTCTTGAAAACTGAATCTTGAATAGGAGAGGTGGAATGGCTTAAGAGGGGTGAAATGGGCAAGAAGGGCACCCAAAAAGGCAGGGGCGCACAAGTACTGGCAGGAACTCAGGTACTGCATGGGCGCGCAAGTTCTGTCGCGCAGGTATACCTGCGCGACACATGGGTACTTGCGCGATGGTTAACCAGGAGGGTAATACTTGAGCGACTCTTGGTTAAAGCCTTTAAAATTCTCTTGAGGTTCTTCCAGAATAGGGGCGCGCAAGTTCTATTGAAGGAGTAAGGTGGCGTGCAAGTGTGTCCATTTCCCTTAAGGGTTGGCCACTTAGGCGTGCACTTGTTGACAAGTTTCAACACTTACGCCTTCCTCCCCCTCTTTAGATCTTCCTTTCTAGGTATGAAATTACCTTAGAAGTGTTTCGGAAGCTTTGAGAAGAGACTAGGGTACCAGAAGCTTAAATCTGAGTTTCTGAAAAAAATTCCCCCCTCTGAATGTGGCGCCCATAGGGTCTATTTATAGGCTAGAGAAGACCCGGGCGGTTATCCTTTAGGGCGCTCAAGTCACTTGCATGACCACTAGGCGTCGCGCAAGTCCACTTGCGTGATAGTGATGAAACATGTGTGGCACATGTGATTTTGATCCCTTCTTCATGCCTTTATCGATTTTTTATGTTTTCTTCAAAGGATGAATCAATTTCTGCTAAGTCAATTTCATTTCCATTATTTTAGACAATGTGACGAAAAGGAGCGTCAACAAAAGTCCCCCCTCAGAGTTGGATCCAAAAGAAATGCGGATATGACTTAGAGGAAAAGAAGAAAACCAAAGGAAAGGTGGCGCGCAAGTTCTGGCACACAAATGAGATTCGAGCATGTATGATAGGGCCTTTGGGCGCACAGGGTTATGGCCTTGTCTATAAATAGAGGGCCTCACTTCCGTACAAGCATATGGGTTTGAAACTCTCGAGCTCTCACTGCGCAAGTTGTATTTTCCTCGCAAGTTGCTCGATTTCCCACTGTTTCCTTGATGTCGTGCTGCTCTCAAGGTATCTGGACCTACGCGGTGATACTTGCGTGCCAAATACTTGCGCGGAACATCCATACTTGTGTGCCTTAATTCCTTGGCCATTTTTTGAATTTCTTCACAAATTTTATGAAAAATAAACCCATTTAAAAGTTAGTTTATTCAACTTTTGTGTAGATTCAATGGCTCTCAGGAGAATTGGAACGGCTGATGAAGTGGCTAGCAAGCGTATTGATGACATGATAAAATTTTTTGGCCACGATAACTATTATATATGAGACAGCACTCTCCCAGATTTGGCTAAGTACTTGAAGAAATATCATCTTAATTTCCCACAGATAATCTACCTGTCCCTGTATGGTCATGGTCATCTGCAAGGAGTAAATGTTCCAAATGCAAAGAACTATATGCCTGAAATGCAGCTGCACTGCTACTCCTCTATTTCGGTTATGCTGTGCATTAAGAGCAACAACAATGGTGTGAACTTTCAAATTCTCCTTCCATTCCATTTCCTTGAAGATATGAAAATGGAAAACCCATGGGCTGAAATGTTTTCCGCTGCCGGTTGGTGGAGAGAAGACAAACATGGAATTAGAGAAATATCTTAAAAGAGTACTCTCTCTAAATGGATGTTTACTTCCAATGCTCCATTCTCAAATCCATGTATCCATCTTCCAAGTCTCTTGGACAGAAACAGAGTCATTGTTTGATCAGCATAAAATTTTTCTCAAACCGCACTCAAGAACATCCTTTTACAATTGTTCCAAGAAGAGCTAGTATCACTGTATCTCTTATTATATCCAGTTGAATGAATGAATTCCAGGTGGTTGCTGATGAAGCTCGGGATGCCGTAAATCAAATGAAGATTTATGTTGAAAGCCTCTTGTAATTCTTGAAAAAGAGAAGAGACTTCAGTCTGTGGATGTCCTTCTATCTCTTGTGTGTCAATGAAAAACACTTTTATCTTCAATCATTTGTACCTGCATTCTTTCACTACCTAAATCATATAGAATGTATGTTTACTGAGCTGGAACTTGACTTTTATTCAGAGTTCCATTGTCTTTTGTGGTCAGTTTAAAGTCATGCATGTCAGACATAAAAAGGCTAATGTTTAAGGTCGAAATAGCTTTGACCGAATGAATTATAATTGACTCAATTCCTTGACAATTCATCTTAAAACATAGTAACATACTCTAGTATGAAGGAAATATATGTAAACTATGATTTAAGAATATTTGAATCTGAGGAATGATATGAAAAAGAGCTAAAAGGCATTAGAAGAAGTAGTTCCCAAGAATGAAGTTAACATTATTTAACAAACCCGTTAGGGGGTTGAATTATGCAGGGCCACCTAAGGGCATTGGTTGTATAGTTAAATAAAATAGTATCTTTTGGCTAACAAGTCTGTTATGTAGACTGTTTATGCAAGGCCTCCTATTGGAATGTACTGCATAGTCAGGAAAAAGAACTCTCAGAAATTTACTTTCCTAGTGCTAAAAGCCGATGAAAGTTTATGGAGATTAAAATTTTCTAAAGTATAAAGTTTTCTGTATGGAAAGAGGTACTTGAATATGGAGAAGATATTTCCAAAAAAGATTATCGAAGAACTGAATAAATATCAATCCTACGAAGGTCTGACCCAAACGTAGGGAAGGAGAATATAATCCACAGACTTGAATACTTTTCAGATCATGAAAAAGGATATGGGACAAATATGTTAAGGATGGCTATTTTTTGCAGATCCCTATATACTGTCATTTCAGACAAATAAGGACAAAAGAGGCATTCTTCCCAATAATGAAGTTGCCACTATCCAAAAAACCCGTTAGGGGGTTGAATTATGTAGGGCCACCTAAGGGCATTGGCTGCATAGTCAAATAATAGTATCTTTTGGCTGACAAATCTGTTATGTAGACTGTTTATACAAGGCTGCCTATGGGCACGTGCTACATAGTCAGGAAAAAGAACTCTCAGAAATTTGACATTTTTGTGACTAGATGTCGTGAAAAGGGTTATGAAGATCTGAAAATATTTAAGTTTAGGATTATGACACATAAAGATGGGTATTGTCCAATGTATACAGAGATACACAGATCAATGCTAACCATAATCATGTTGTGGCTGGGTCCTAAATTGAAATGTTCGACTTCACTACGTATCCCATAAGAATGAGAATCAAGCCATACGTAGTTCTTAAACTACAATTTAACATCATTTGGGACAAAATTATTAGAGATCTTAGTTTAGGGTCATAGAGCTTGGACCATTATAAGAAATACACAGTGTGTGTTTTCATGGGGACTTTTCAGCCAAGGGACTGAAAGTGGAATTTGGGGTTAGGCCCAAAGACTTGGGGCTGGATTCGAGGGACACCCGAATGTTCCTACATATCCCATAAGGATGGTAATCAAGCCCACATAGTTCTAGACATACCCTCTATACAAATTTGGTTCGTACATGTGAAGGGTGAAAGGGGACATTAGTACATTGATGGTTTAACCCAAGATAAAATTTTTGGGCATTGCCATGTATGCAAGTAGTCTTTGAAATGAAACATGATTGAAAATCAATGTAAATAATTATTCCCTCTCAAGTGAGGGTATCAAAGAATATTGTAGTTTATTTTCATACTAGACAAAATTTTTGTATAGTTTAACGTCGTATAACAAGGACGAAAGTGAACCAATGTAAAGATATTGATTCTAGGGGCGATTTCACGAATCAAAATCATATGAGATGGAGGTGAACCAATGTGAGGAGATTGATTTTGGTCTTGAACCTTGGGAGGTTGCCTACGTACCCATCCTGGAATGCAAGGATCAAATTCTGTGTAATTCAATTATAGAATGAATTAATGATCAAGTTGTTCTTGGGGACAATTACCTAAAAAATGATGTTGGGACTTACACATGGTTAGTAGCCCAGAGAGAGTGTTATGGTTGAGGTTTGCTCTAAGCTCACATGAGTCATACTCGGTGTGAGAAACAAGAGGTAGAAACAACCTTAAAGATACACATTTTAACGTCATGTAGGACGTATGAAGGGACTATGCAGTTTAAAGTCTTGCAGTTAGGACTATTGGTGCTGCACAGTTTAATGTCATGTAGCAGGGACAAAGTACAGTTTAATGTCATGTAAGACGTATCAAGGACTTTCTGTATAGTTTAGCGTCATGTAGTTAGGACGATGGGGACAATATATTTTAACGTCATGTTGGAAGAAAGGGGGACTATGCAGTTTAATGTCATGCAGTGAGGACAAAAGTGTGCACCATTTAACGTCATGTTGGACGCATTGGGGACTTTTTTTTCCACAGTTTAATGTAATATTGGACGAAAAAATGGATGATACAGTTTAGCGTCATGTTGGAAGAAAGTGAAAATATTTTAAGGTCATATGCATGGACCGTGGATGGTGCAACTTAATGTCATGCTGGACAGTGGTGTAGTTTAAGGTCATACAGGACGTTTGATGATTATGTAGTTTAACATCTTTCTGGACGTAAGGGACTTTTATACAGTTTAGCATCATGTTGTTAGGACGTCACAGTTTAACGTGTTGTTGGACGTAAGGGACTTGCAAATAGTTTAGGGTCATATGCATGGACTCGTGATGATGCAGTTTAAGGTCATACTGGACCATTTAGGGAACTTTTTCGCAGTCTAACGTCGTGTGGGACGATGGTGCAAATAGTTTACGGTCATATTCATGGACTATTGATGATGCAGTTTAACGTCTTGCTGGACAGTGGTGTAGTTTAAGGTCATACTAGACCATTTAGGGAACTTTTTCCGCAGTTTAACATCGTGTGGGACGATGGTGCAAATAGTTTAGGGTCATATGCATGGACCGTTGGTGATGCAGTTTAACATCTTGCTGGATGGTGATGGGGACACAGTTTAACGTCATGTTGGACATATGTAAAAATAGTTTAGGGTCATATGTATGGACCGTTGATGATGTAGTTTAACGTCTTGCTGGATAGTGGTGCAGTTTAAGGTCATACTAGACCATTTTGATGATGTATTTTGTGTTTATACAAAATCCTTCTTCAAAAATCTGGCATTGGTTGGAGTAGTTATGAGTTCTCCATCCATCGAGATTAATGAATAAGATCCATTAGAGTTGACCCTATGTATTGAGTAAGGTCCTTCCCATTTTGGATCAAGCTTGGGAGGTTTATTTCTTGGTATCATTGGAGTTGTGAGAACTAATACCAATTCTCCCTGAGTGAATGAATGAAGACAAACTTTTTTGTTAAAAGATCGTGCTATTCGATTCTGATATACATCCAAGTGGTGAAAAGTGCACAATATTTTCTCATCTAACTGTTCCAATTCATTCAATCACTTTTGAGATTGTTCATCTATAGATGACTGATCACAAATGGCTACTCTGAGCGAAGGCAATTGAACTTCAATGGGAAAGATAGCTTCCATTCCATTACCAGTTAATATGGAGTAGACCGAGTTACAATGTGGGTGGTTGTCCGATAAGCCCATAAAGCATGAAAGAGTTTATCAGGCCATGGCCTCTTATCTTTATCCACCATATTTTGCTGTATATTTGAAAGAGTCTTGTTAAAGGCTTATATCTGGCCGTTGGCTGCTGCATGATACCGAGATGAATGGTTGGATTTGATGTTGTATTCTTGATAAAACTTCTTCACCTCGGATGAACAGAAGTTGGTGCCATTGTCCGTCGATATGGTATGAGGGACACCAAATCTGGTAATGATGTTAGACTTGATGAAGCTAACAGAGCATTTAGAACTGACTTCCTTGAGAGGTATTTCCTCTGCCCATTTGGAAAAGAAGTCAGTAGTAGTAAGAATGTACTTAAACTGCTTGGCCGTAGCCGAAGGGTAAGGTCCCACCACATCCATTCCCCATGTGGAAAATGGCCATGATTATTTAGTTGTATGAAGCGACTCTGGGGGTTAATGAATGAAGTTGGCATGTACTTGGCATGAATGACACTTCTTTGTGAAATCTACATAATCTTGTATCATTGAAGGCCAAAAGTATCCAAGCCTTCGAATCTGATCAGACAGTCTATGTCCAGACTGGTGGGCACCACAGACTCCTGCATGCACTTCTTTCATGACAGTCATTGTCTCTTCACCATCAATGCATCTAAAGAGAACTCCATCAAAACCATGTTTGTAGAGAATTTTCTCTACGTGATCTGGGCTATTATAAAGATTAAAATTGACCACATGTCACTGGATTTGTTCTTTATCGACTCTATCAGGTGGAAGTGTTCCATTTTGAAGGTATTCCCTGATAGGTGACATCCATCCTGTAGTATGACCATACGGTTCAGGAATGGGACTAATTTCATTAATTTCCTCTGTTCTGATTCGAACATAAGGTGAAAGTGCACGACGGTGGGAAATACTGATGGTTGTCTCATCCTGATTTGGATCTTCCAGAGCTGTGGCTATATTAGCCAGTGCATCAGCTTGAGAATTTTGTGATCTCGGGACATAAGAAAATGTCGGTTCTGAAGGGAATTCCTCCATTAACTCTCTAACATAATCATACAAAGGGATTATTTCTTCTTTTCTGATGGCATAATCCCCATTGACTTGTTTGATTACCAGGTCTGAATCACCATTCACTTTTAAGTGGTTCACTTGTGCTTAAAGCAATAATTCCAAACCTGCGATGAGAGCTTCGTATTCGGATTCATTATTGGTACCAACTTCCCATAATAAGAAGGAATAAGGTAACACCGCCTTTTCTGGAGAAATGAGCACAATTCCTAAGCCAACTTTGTTGAATTTAGGATTTTCTGGTTTCCTCCCTATTGGACTTCTAGAAGAACCATCAAAATACATTTCCCATGCCTGAGGACTTTCTTGAATAGAGAAGACTTCCTCGTCAGGGAGTTCAATATCTGAAGACGTGTCTTCCACTGAAGGGTGTCCAGCTAGGAAATCAGCCAGAGCTTGGCCCTTTATCGCCTTTTGAGACACATATTGTATGTCGAATTACTGCAAAATAACTTCCCACCTTGCCAGACGTCTTGTAAGCATTGGACGACTAAGGATGAATTTGAGCGGGTTATTGCGAGATACCAATTGGACCTCGTGATGTTGCAGGTAGTGTCTCAAATTCTAAACTGCAAAGATTCATGCCAGGCAGCACTTCTCAATACTTGAATACTGGGTTTCTTCTTCAAGCATAGTTTGAATGAGATAGTAGAGGTTGTTTTCATTCCCAGCATCATTCTTTTGAGCAAGAAAGTCACCCAATGATCACTCTAGAGCTGTCACGTAGAGGATAAGTGATCTTCCTTCAACAGGTGGCATGAGTACCGGTGGACTCAAGAGGTATTTCTTGAGAATATCGAATGCTTCTTGACATTCTTTAATCCACTGGTAAGTGACTCCCTTCTTCATCAATTTGGCGAAGGGTAAACTTTTGCCTGCCAAATTGGCGATGAAACGCCGAATATAGTCTAAGTGTCATTGAAGTCCTCTTAATTATTTCAAATTTAGAGGAGGTGACATACCAAGGATTGACTTGGTCTTCTTAGGATCAACTTCAATTCCACGATGGCGTACAACAAAGCCGAGAAATTTTATGGAGGTTACCCCAAATGCACATTTTAAGGGGTTCATCGTCAAATTATGTTGTCAAAGCTTGCTGAATATGACTTCCAAATCAGCCAAGTGATTAGAAAATTGTTTGGATTTAACCACAAAATCGTCTACATAGCATTCAATAAACTTTCCAAAGAAGGTTTTGAAGATACGATGCATGGCACGTTGATACGTTGCACGTACATTCTTTAATCCAAAAGGCATTACCCGGTAGCAAAACACACCCTGAGGGGCTCTAAAGGCTGTGGATTCCTCAGTTTCTAGGGCCATTCAGATCTGATTATATCCCTAATATCCATCCATGAAGGAAAGTTCTTCATATCCAACTGTTGCATCAATTAAAAGTTCTGTAATAGGAACTGGGAAATCATCCTTAGGACAATGCCGATTAAGATCTCTGAAATCGATGCAAATTCTAATTTGTCCATTATTCTTCTTTATAGGGACAATATTAGCCAACCACTTGGGATATTGGACTTCTATGAAAAAGTTAGCTTTGATAATCTTATCCACTTAAGCCTCAATTTTGGAATCATAAGTTGGGTGTGTTCTTCTCGAGGCTTGCTTAAATCCTCGATGTTCTTCTTGTAAACCCAAGTGATGAGTAGCAACATCAGGATCAAGCCTGGGAATTTCTGTATAGTTCCAAGAAAATATATCTCTATTTTTCTTTATAAAAGAAAAATACATCTCTTTCTCTTCAAGAGTCATGGCCGCACTGATTAAAGTGGGGCGTGGATCTTATTTTGTACCCAGATTTATTTCTCTGAGTTCATCCACAGTTGTAGAGATACCCTCTTCAAATGCTGGAGGAGCATCTCTAAGATCTTCCTCTTCTTCTTATTCATGTGTTATTTCTTCCATTTCTACTTGAATAGTAGGTAATAAAGCAGAATTTTCATGATCAGAAGAGATGTCACAATTTGCACATCTTGAAGAAGAAACTTCCATTTCCGACCCGATTGATGATGAAGGGTCTTCTTTAGGTATTAAAGAGGAGATGATGGATTGAAAATCGACATCATTGTTCACCTCTAATGTTTCTATAACTTCTTCTAGCCTAATTAGTGAATTATAGACTTGTAAGATTTCATCAGATGAAATGAAGACATCACTATTTATGCTTTCATCACTGCTTGCTGGGTTACCAATTTCTCCCATGTTGTCTGGCTCGATTGCCATAATTGACATTATGGATCTTTCCATAAGAGTATTTTTATTTGGGTCTATCTTGTCAATTTGACTGATAGGCAACACATAATTTGTACTCACATGTGTAAATGGATTTACTGGAATCTTCTCCAAACCATATGGAGCATTATCTTTGGTAATCTCCTTTGTTATGGATTTCTCCATTCCCTTCATGTGATAGAATTCTGCCTCAATGTATTGAGACTCATATGTATTGAATGGGGCCTTATCACCATAAAATGTCCCAACCAGACCATAAAAACAATATTTGAGACATTGATGGTATGATGAAGGGATAACCGCATGTTGATGTAACCAGGGTCTTGCAAGCAAGATGTTGAAGGCTGAGTCTTGATCAACAACCATGAAATCTGAATTGGATACAAGATCTCCAAACTGAGTTCTGAGTGTAACCTCACCCAGTGGTTCTTGTTCATTTTTATCATATCCTTGTAACATCATGGTAGAAGGAGATAAATCAGATTCTGTGAGGCCCAATCAATGAAGTGTACGAATGGGCATGAGGTTGACTCCTGAACCATTGTCAATGAAAGCTCTTTGAACATCTACACCATTGACCTTACCAGATAAGTATAAAGGTCTAATATGATCATGCACAACATCATATTCATCTTCATCAGTAAAAGATATTATTGCATGGCATTCTGTAGGATTATTCTCTATGTGACAGACTTTAGCTGCAGCAATTTCCGTTTCAAACTCCTGAGGACTTAACAAAGCTTCGATGAGTGCTTCTTGAAGATCTTTTGACAGATTTAGAGCATCCAGAATTGATAACATGGCTGGTACTTGGGCCAAGTGCTTCAATACATCATACTTTTGATCTAGAGGTCTATATTTCCCAACAGGAATATGTGGTTTAGCAGGTACCTTGGAAGCAGATGCTTTGGATGTTGATGCATCTTGTATCAGGATAGGAGTTGGAAATATCCCTGGTTTTGGAAGATTAGACCGATTAGATCCATTTACTTGTTGAGAGGAATAGGATGTAACCTTCAACCAATATTCCAAAATAACTGTGCTAAGACTGAATTTGCTATTGGTAGAAGAACTTGCTTGTTCTTGCTGAGCTCGTTGAAGGGCTCTATCATGATTTTCTATTGCGTACACAGTTCACGTAGGGGTAGAATTGGAGTAGTGGCTTCTGGAAGATCCACGTCTTCCCCTGTATCCTGAGCCTCTGGAACTTCCTCTGATTCCCGTGTTTGATACAGGGAATTTAGGCTCATCGAAAGTGAAACTGCGACTGGCATATGGATCTGTTAATTGAATCATATTAATAGAACCAACGATTAACTCTTCGTCTAATGAAGACTCTACCTGATTAGCCTGTTTAGGTTGTCCCGTTTGGTGGGGCGGTGCCTGTGGCTTTGAAGTAGATGACATGAAGCCTACCAGAGTCAAAGACAACTTAGGCTTTCACCCATACTCATCTTCTTTTGATTCTTTTTCTTTCTTTGAATCATGTCATTTCTTTGAGGACTTTCCCTCTGATGAAGAGGGTTTTGCCGCAACATTCATAGCAGAAGACACAATAGGTTTCTTTAATTATGTTCACAAAATAGCATGAGTTTGGTTGATTGTCTTTCTGACCATCCAATCATCATACTTTTGTGCATTTTTGCTTTTGACTTCTTGTCATTCGCTTTCCTCCTCTGGAACTATAGCAGTGACACATGCTACCTGGGTTGAAGATCCTTTCAGTTTAACTTGTCCCGAGTCAACCATCTTTTGCAGGAGGTCTTTGAATACAAAACACTCCTGGATGGGATTCCCCAACATTTGATGAAAGGGGAAATAATTGGGACGGTCTTCAACTCTTTCCTTGTTTGGCTTCTTGGGCTTTTGCAGCTGAACCAAATTATTCTCTAGGGCCGAAATGAAGTAACCAGGAACTTGTTCATTTTAGAAAGAGTATGGTTTTCTATTAAAATCCTGAAATTGTTTTTGTATTTGATCTATTTGATCATCTGGATGAAACGGTCTTTGTTGTTGGTGCTCAGGAGGCGGATCCCTTCGAGAAGATGAAGGTTTTGAAGTAAAACTAGGTACAGGTTCTTGTTTAACCATAACTGTAGCAGTTTCTACTTTACCCATTCTCCTTCTTGGAGCTGATGGAATTACACGAGATTTATCCTTAGCCTATATAAGGGAATCTTCAATCTGTTGAGCGATTGAAGTAAGGTCTTGAAACCATCCTGTGTATTTCACAGGGATTAACGGCATGCGTAATTCGTCACGCAGATTTGCCACACATATTGGCTACAATTCCTCTTGAGGGAGTGCTAATCTTAGGGAATATGTTAATCCCTTCCAGTGAGAAATGAAATCTGAGACCCTTTCATTCTCTCATTGCTTACAGTTTGTAAGATCGAAAACTGTTGTCTTTGTAAAAGTTGAGATAAACTGAAGAAGGAATTTTTGGCGAAGATCCTCCCATCCGGTAATTGACCGGGATTGCAAGCTTGTATACCAGACAAAGGCTGGTCCTTAGAAGGTCCGTACGAAGCATCTGAGTTTTACTGCTTCTTACTACTCTGGATTTCCCATCATAGGATCACAACAAGACACGTAATGCATCAAATGTTATTCAGGGTTGACTGATCCATTGAAAATATGGAATATAGGGTTTCCAAAACTGGATGGAGGAGAGATTGAATCTACCCATTCAGGGTAAACTTTCTTTTCTGGTTGAACCTGCACACATTTCTCTACCATAGTTTCTAACCGAGCTGTTAATGACTCAATAGTAGTTATTGACTTTTGAGAAACATCAGGTTGAACTTGGACTTTGGTAGGTGCAATGACTGGAGCTTGGACAAATGTAGTGGTTGGTGCTGCAACTGATGGTAGCACTTCCAACTATTGTTGCACTTGACCCGTAGGATTAGACCTGTGAGGTTGTACTGATAGAGGAGGATATTATTGATCCATCTCAGTAGCTGCAAAAAATTCCCTTGGCTGACTGACTCCAGCACGCTCAAGAAGAAGACTACCCTGAAGTAGTTCTGCATTCAACCTCCTTAATTCCTTCATTTATTCCTCCTGTTGTGCAAACCTTTTCTCTAGTGAGAGCAATTGGCCTTCTCCAGGGGGAGGATATGTAACCTGATTCTTTCCCCTCCCTTTGTTGGATACTTTTTGGAGAGGGGGAAGTGGGTTACTCAAAGGATTACCTAGGTTCTATGTAATCCTTTGATTTCATGTACACACACCTTCTTCATTTGTGCCAGTGCATACATCTTCTTGAGCAGGAACCTCTTCATCGGAGTCCCCTGAGTGAGCCTCATCTGGTGGATCAGCAACAACGGCATTGATGACATTGATTGATGAATAACGCATCACATTCCTTCTATCAGCATTTCTGTGATATTTTCTTCTTTCTTGACTTTGATGACACATTTCCTTTTATTGATTTGATCCCTCAAGAACTTCTTGACGAAACGTAATTTGGAGGGATTCTCCTGATAATTTGTCTCTTCGTTCCTCTTGAGGCTTCTTCCCCAATCGAGAAAAGACTGACTTTCTCTAACGAGGGGATTGATGATTTGAAAAAGTCCCCAGTCCGGTGGACTGGGGCTGTTCCTGCTGTTCCCGCTCAATTCCTCGAATCCTATTTGTTGATTACGAGGGTTATTTTAAGAGTCCCCAGTCTGGCAACATGGGGTGGCTCTTGACAGGCTATGTCTGAGACTTTCTTAAAATCTCTCCTGGTCTTGCAAACCTTATTCCGAAAATTAGCTGGATGCATTAACATGTATCCACTTTTATCACCTGGTTCAAAAGACCATTGGATGATTTTCGACACTTCTGTCACTTGATGATGTGTTTTATCCATATTAGAGGCTTGTTCAATATTCTCATTTTCTTGATGTAGGAGTAATTCAACAACTTTTTCTCTATATACTTGATTTTGAGAGGAACTAGTTGAAGCTTGTTCTTGGGAAAGCTTTTGATTACAAACAAAGCCCATTGATTGTGGTCGGCCATGGGCAATAACATTGCATAAGACCATTTTCGGCGGGCTTTACTGACTGGAGAGCACCGTGAAATGCAGTGCACCATGAACACCCCATCCTCTAACCTGAATACCAGATGGGGCATTGGAAATTAACTGATGCAATCTTCTTAGTGCGCTAAAGCATGAACATTGAAGGGATTTTTATGGCTTTTCAGACTTCAGATATCGAGAGATTGATAGAGATTCCAAATCAATCTGACGTTGTAACCCTTATATTATATTAAGATGATTTTCGTATTCATAATAAGATAATACTTTCTTTTTCAACTGACAAAGATTTTTCCATACGTTGAGACGAATATCATGAATTACATCTTCCATCAACAATTCTAGAATGTCATACTGAGAGTCAGTCATAGGCCAAAACATGATTGGCACTTCACCTTTCGCCAGTTGTTTTCTCATGTTCAGCATTTCCTTTTTATCATTAAATGAAGATTCTTCTAACTGATTTGACCAGAGTTGGTGTTTCCTTGTTGCTTCATCAGATTCAACAAGATTGGTAGAGAAATCATTGATCAAAATAGAAGATGCATGACTTAGGGGTGGCTCGTAGAATGACCTACACCCTGGGTTATCTTCTGATTGAGAAAGTATTTCACCTGCTAGCGATGAAGCATCAGACATGACTGGTTTCGCATTTGCAAGTGCCTCAAGATAAGAGGGCTTTCTCGGCACTACATTTTCTACTGGAGCATTTTCCGGTCAATGTAAATCACTACTGTAGAGAGGAATTTCGCAGTGAAATTCATCATCATGGGGAGGACCACTATAATGGGTTATATAAAAAGATGAAATCTCTTTCTCCTTGGTCTTCTTACCACACATAGGGTTCCTGTGGCTCTCATCTGAAGATGAAACATCGAGATAGACCGAATTGTCATGAAGCAAGCCTTCATGAGGAAGTGTCTGTTGAATACCTTCGGAATTAATGTTCCCATTATTGGGAAATGAGGGAGTAGAATCTTGAATTCCAACAGATAACTGTCTGAGGGCTTCAAGAACTCCAGCATCGAGCAAGGCCTTGTTACAGATTGTCTCTTGATCTCCTGATTGTGTTGGGCGGGTCTTTTTCTTAGATGCCTTCTTACTCTCTTTGGAAACCACTTGTTGACCAAATTGGCTGCTCTGAGTAGGTGTATATGCCTGGTCAGGAAAGATGGCCAGGTTAGGCTGATGATCTCTGCTCAAATCAGGTGTATGTGCCTGACTTGGTTGTCCGTATGATATGGGGGAGTATGCCCCAAAACCCTCTTGGACTAGAACAGATGTGTGTGTCTGTTCTGGAGTGAATTGTTGATGTGTCACTCCACTGGTAGGGATAGATTTATGTGTCTTTCCCTGAGATGCCACTGAAGTTGTTATAATATCCTGGCAGGCATCCAGAATATGAGCAGGGATTTTCTTCTGCTCTTTCACCATTGATAGAATATGCTTGGTGACTTCAGCTGCCGGAACGGGGATATACGTCCATTCCGGTCTTGGAGTAGGTGTATGTGCCTACTCCTTTCCTCTTTTTCCTGTCAGTGTATCCTGACAGTACTCAAGTGTGGGGGTAGAGAGTTGATTCTGCCTCCTGTTTGTCACCGGAGCTTTCCGACTGACTTCTCCGAATGATACCAAGCGAGACTGTTGGTAGGCTTGATTAATACTAGCAGGTGTATGTGTCTGCTGATTGTACTTCGCCAAACGTGGTTGATGAGCTCCATCATATGTAGTTAGACGAGCCTCCTGACTAGCTGATGATGTATAAACAGGTGTATGTTCCTGCCTATAGTACTCCATCGGAATTGCCTGGCGGGATCAGCATGATGCTGCCAGACGAGTCTTCCGGATAGCGGAAATAAAACAGGCAGGTGTATGTTCCTGATCGTTGATTCCCACCAAGTTAGGTTGGTGGACTTCTCCGGAGATGGCAGAGATGAGAACCTGCTCACTGTTGACCGGATTCCGCCTCTGGTGGTTTGTCTTGCCTGGTCGAGTTCAAGGAACCTGAGCCGAATGCCTGGAGTCGGTACCCTCATCATGTTGAGGGTGAACCGCTGCATGAGTCTGGCGGAGATTGTTGGTGGGAGCCCTCGGGAAGGACTTCTGTCTACTTGAATTGTGGCCCTGAGGGACCTGCTCATTTACCTCCTCAGAATAAGGGATCGAATGGTGATTGTGTTCTGGGGATAACAACCTGAAACGGTTGGATATGGTAGTAAGCACCGCCTGCTTCTTGATCACTGGTCGTCATTGTCCGGACAATTGGTGTGAGGTGTTCACTTGGAGGGCTTGTCGGGTAGCCTCCAGAGTTGGGATTGTACCGTGTTGACGGTACTCCTTAAACAGCGCATTTGATACCCAATGTTGAAGACACTGAGTAGGTGATGTCATCCTCAGAGAGGACGACGATCCAGTAGGAGTAGCAGTAGTGACATTTGCAGCAGCGGTATTCACAAGTGTGAATTTGAGAGGATCCATTCTAGAAATGTAGAAGATCTTGGAAAAGAGTGCATGTTTGATATAACAGACATAATCAGGATAAATTCATCCACTACATCTTTTGGATGAGCACATATGTCAATGATTGTTTTTGTTGGCCCTCTCATTGAGTTTTAAATAGGGGCCTAACAAATAGGTAAAACATCATTTTAACTTGGTTAAAGATTCACGTCGGGTTCACCATTTTTTGTTTCCCTCGGAATTCAGGGATGACCGCCTTGATGGTAGGTTCAAACATTCTGATCGGTTTCTAATGGGTTTGTTCGTAGAACCGGAAACATCCAATGATTCCAATCCATTTGGACCTACTTTCGAAAGGTAGGTGCTCATTAGTTTGTGGACTGATGAGGCTTAGGAATTTGCATTGGTCGAGAGGATGGGAGGTCAGACTCATCACACCTTTTTTAGGGGAATAATTGTCTTCTTCAGGACTCTCTTTATAGATTTAAGTTATGTTCGTGAATCCTTATTACATTACCAAGTATAAAATGAACTTTCCTTCAGATTTGACAATCAATGATTAAATATGTAGGAAATTTAGAGAATCTTTTATATGTATTCTAGGTTCTTCATCAATAGAGAATCATCTGTATCTATTTAGAGATTCTTGGTCAATGGTATCCTTCGAAACATTTATATAGAAGTGTCTTGGTCATTTATGATGACCAGGATGATTTTAAAGCCACTCAGTGGGGCACTTGAAGTTTATTGTCATTAAGAAGGACATGGATTTTTTCAGAGTTGGGATCGAACCCACAGATGGGATACCTACGTATCCTTTGTTTAGAAAAGGAATTAAAACCCACGTAGTTCGAGTAAGGGAGTGTGATGTTTATGATTGATGGCTCAAAGAAGGATGTCATAATTACTTTTACACTCTAAGCTCACGTGAGTCATGCTCGGTGTGAGAAACAAGAGGTATTGGTAAAAATTGGACAATTGTGCCATGAAAGATGCAATTATAAGAAATAATGTGGGACTTATGTATGTATGACTGCCCGGATAAATTATGATTTATTTCAGGGAAGAAATCCAGGAACATGGTCAATAAAGTTATATCTGCTTCATGGAGATTTGATTACTCTAAATTGAGGCTTACTCTTAAAAAGGAGGCCCAAATTAGGATAGGACTTATGATTGGGTTTTACTGTTGAGAAGGAATCCTAGATCAAAGGTATATTAGGACTGGTTAAGAGGAATTAAGACTGGGGATTACTCCTGAAAAGGAAGCCCAGGTTAAGAGACTTGAAAAATTAAGGGACTTGGGGCATCCTTCTCAAGAGGATTCCCATATTTGTGACTGGGGATTACTCCTGAAAAGGAGGCCCAGGTTAATGGAATTATGGTTGGGATTTACTCATAAGGAGGATGCCTAGATTTGAGAATTATGACTAGGGCTTATTCCTGAAAAGGAGGCCCAGGTTAATGAGTTCTCTCATCTTAAAGGATGAGGCTGAATGAATGAAATCTCAATCTTTAGTGACATAAAGATGTGTAAATCACTAGGTTTTGAGAGATATTCCACAGAATTCCTTTCAGATAAGTAATTCAAATCAAGAAATCATGCCATGAATGGATTTGAAGAGTGTCTTGAAGACTGAATCTTTAATAGGAGAGGTGGAATGGATTAAGAGGGGTAAAATGGGCAAGAAGGGAACCCAAAAAGGCAGGGGCTCACAAGTCCTGGCAGGCATGCAAGTACTGCGTGGGCACGCAAGTTCTGTCACGTAGGTATACCTGCGCGACATGTGGGTACTTGCACGATGGATAACCAACAGGTTAATACTTGAGCGACTCTTGGTTAAATCCTTTAGAATCCTCTTAAGGTTCTTCCAGAATAGGGGTGCGCAAGTTCTATTGAAGGAGTAAGGCGGCACGCAAGTGTGGCCATTTCCCTTATTGGTTGGCCACTCAGGCGTTCAAGTGTTGATGAGTTTCAACACTTAGGTCTTCCTCCCCCTCTTTAGTTCTTATGTTATAGGTAAGAAATTACCATAGAAGTGTTTCGGAAGCTTTGAGAAGAGAATAGGGCACTGGGAGCTTAAATTTGAGTTTCTAAAAAATATTCCCCCCTCCAGATGTGGGGCCCATAGGGTCTATTTATAGGCTGGAGAAGACCCGGGCGATTATCCTTTAGGGCGCGCAGGTCACTTGCGCGACCACTAGGCGTCGCGCAAGTCCACTTGCGTGACAATGATGAAACTTGCGTGGCACATGTTCTTTTGATCCCTTGTTCATTCCTTTGTCGATCTTTGATGTTTTCTTCAAAGGATGAGTCAATTTGTGCTAAGTCATTTTTCTTTCTATTATTTTAGACAATGTGACGAAAAGGAGCGTCAACACATATTGAACAACAAGAATAGTAATTCGTCAGTCTGTGATGAATAATTAATGATCAATAGAAACTACTAACTCTCGGTTTGACATCAGTAAATAAGATCATACATGCAATTGATAAGATGATATTTGAGCAGATTGGTCCATCAGAATAGATGAAACCACCAATTGTGAATGATAAGGCTCGTATGGGGCTTGATCTAAAATAGAAACCAGTTATGGTTCAAGTCAGACCTCAAGCACCCACTCCAAGATTAAAGCTTGAATTGGGTATAATCAGAATCAGAAGATTCAGAGAACCCAAGTCTCAAATATTGGTGCATCATTGCCACACAAGAAAGTACTTCACATAAGATGTTATTGTTGTAGTAATATTCGACACTCTAGGAATGTATGTTCCATAGAAAAGAGGTACCAAAGGGAATAAGACCTAGAAGAAGAGGTCATACATATCTCAAAATTCATGGTCATCATTTGATGGTATGTTTTTCAATTTTAAAGGACCCTCACATATGGTAATGTATTTCAAATCAATAATGAGAGGAATGTAATTTGGTAGACTAAATTTTTCCATAAGAAGCAGTCAAATGTATCATCAAAAGAGATGAAAATTCAAAATCTATTTTTATCTCTTAAAATTGAATTTGTTCCATTATATACTGAGGAAGTTCAAGATTATCATTCATTGTCAGGTATGAATTCAATGACTTGGGTCAAAAAGAAAAGGGTTGATCAGGCTGTGGTTGCAGAAATTCGGTTCAAGTCATCAAATCGCACAGAGATATGGATAATTAACAGTGGACGCACTTCCCATATAACAAGAAATAAGGATCTACTAATTGAAATAATGTACGATAAATAATGTATAGTAATATTCAGTAATGATGAGGGCCAAAAAATTATTGGTTCAGGAAAATCCATGTTTGGAGGAAAATACATGAGACGAGAAGATGTCTTGGTTGTTGAGAGGCTTAGTCACAACTTTCTTATTGTTAATCAGTTGTGTGACTCAGGACATGCCATAATTTTTTCCAATAAATTATGTATCATCAAATAAAAGTATGTTTCTATTTTGTTGTAAGGAAATCGTGAAAAATGGATTCTATACCTGTGAGTTAAGAAGAAGATATGTGCTTTTTGACCAAGGATGAAGAATACAAGTTATGGAATAAGAATCCTGGCTACATAAGACAAACATCTTTGGAAGATATGGTGAAATATGATGCTGCTTGAAATCTCTCTAGATTATCTTGTGATCATACTCTTACATGTGATTCCTATCAATAGGGGAAGATAATTTGAAATACATATAAGAGGAATGAGAAAAACTCAACAATATTGCTTGAGTTAGTGCATATTAATGTGTGTGGGCCAATTTCTATAACAGATATTGATCGAATGAGATATTATGTCCTCTTAATTAATGATTATAGAAGAATGGTATAGGTTTCAATAATCACCCACAAATCTTAAGTGTTCAATTGCATTACAAGATATCGATCAGAATGTGAAATGATGCTCAGTCAGAAAATCAAAACGATTCGATAAGATAATGGAACGGAGTTCACAAATATCCAAGTGGAGGATTATCTCGAGATACATGGGATAAGGTATTAAGTTTTAGAAATAAGAACTCTACAGTAGAATAGAGTAGTTGAGAGAATAAATTTGATTGTCAATAACATGGCTAGAACAACGCTCATTTAAAAAGTCCTTCTAGATAAATTTTGGAAAGAAGCAGTAATGATGGAATTATACTCTTAAAATAATTCTTTAATATGTCCAAAAGACAAGAATACTCCATGCGAGTTATGGTATGGAAAAAATCCATAATTTAAGTACTTTCAAATATTTAGAAGTAAATGTTTCATTCTCAATAAGGAGAAACATTGGAAATTTTAATCTCATGGGGATGAAAGGATATTTAGTGGCTATTCAAAGAAGAGAAAAGCATATAAATTCTTTAATATGATGTTGAGAAAGATAGTTGAAAGTAATTATGTGACTATAAAAGAAAATGAACATAATATTCATCAAATACTTGATCATACTCCGAAGGATAGTGATAACGAGATGAGCGGATCGGGGGATGCTCTAGCTCCAGATGATGATTTAGAATAACACTCTGATGGTGAGGATAAATTAGTGTCAATACATAGACTATCAGGAAGAGATGAAATTGATAGGGAAAACATAATTGGTGATCAGACAGCACCAGCACAGACAAGGAGGATAAAGACTACAACAATCAGCATACTTAAAACAAGAGGAACATAAATGTTTTGATGAAGTAGCTGGAGATGAGAAATGGGTTCAAGCCACGAATTGAAAAGAATCAAACATCGGAGATTGTTTCAAGACCAACAGATAAGAATGTCATAATGAAAAATGGGTTTTTTAAACTTAATTAATAAATATGGTGTTGTGATTCGAAACAAAACATGACTTGTTGAAAAGGTTACTCCCAGAAAGAGGTTATAGATTTCGATGAAACATTCGCGCTCATTGCAAGGTTGGATAAAATCAGATTATTCTTGTCTATAGTGTAAATCCCTGACACCAATTACCCAGATTTGGTTCACTATTTCATAAAATTGGAATGATCAAAAGGGATTCAATCCCAAAAGATCGATCAGTTTAGAATCCTTTGAAGTACTTGATGCATTCATAAGTTTTACATTACATCATGAAATAAAACCGTCAACATCATTTTTTCCCCATTGACCACACTTATATCCTTAGTCTATCCCTACAGGTCAACCATAAAATATTTCTTCACATCCTAGGAAAAATAAAATATAGGAAGGGGTGAGCTCAGATACTCGTTAAGGATAACAATATAGTGGAAACTTTCATAAATAAGCCTAAAAAATTAAGGCAATGTATAAGACTAAAACATAAGCCTTTTAAACATAAAATTCTACATAATATATCCAATATAAATATGATAATTCCATTTACTTATTCACATGGATATTCTAATAGTCAAATAATCACATGCAATATCAATAGAAAATTTTATAGTGATGGAATGCATAATTCCAGACTTCATAACCACATAGTCAAGCCCTTGTGCCAAGACTACAAATATGATTTTGTCAAGGCCTTTTTCCCAAACACTAGTTTGTATCATGATACCTACTGATGCATTGAGGAGTTATAGAGGGCTCCACCCATCACTTACTAAGTCCAATGCATTCCTCATATGAAAAGGTTTAAACATAACATAAACATTCGTATTAAAACTAGCATATGAAATGTCAATACTTTATCCATAAATCATGAATGGTATAAAAATAACACATCTACAGTCAAACATATCACAAAACATTAAATACAGTATGAAATATTTGTATAATAATAAATCAACCAATATCATTAATAATATCCTGTAAATGATGTTGACATATTTGAAAATGATCAGTAAAAATCTTATAGAGAAATATCCATTTTCCATGAAAACATTTAAATGTTTCACTATTTATCAAGAAGCTGTTTAAAATAGATTTCTGAATCAATGTTTCCCATACCACTTTGAAATTTTTAAAAGTAATTTCAATTTTAAAACATTAATGTCTATATAAATAAAACCTATAAATAATTATTAAAACAAGGACATTAATGAGAAATATTTAGAAGAATAGATTTTTAAAACATTAAAAATGTTATTTTAGTTATAGTTCCTAACCAAATGAGAGATTCTTCAATAAAAATAATTAAGGTAATAAAATCTTTATAATATCATGAGAATAAATGGATTCATGATATACTATGTCAAAGTATAGGATATACACTAAATAAAAGTGAATTGAAATATAACAACAAATAAGTCTCAATGGAATGTAGGTTGAGATGAATTCCTTTATAAAGACTATATCCTTAGGTTAAGGATAAATCAATGAAATAATTATGTGTAAAAAAATATAAATATACTCAATATTATTGGATATTTATTTTAAATCAATAATATGACATTCACACATATTCTTATAAAAACAACACCAATGGCTTGGATGTTTAAGTCAATGAATAGAAATTGAGTTAAAATTACTCTTATCAAGTTTATATCGATGACTTGAGAATTTTTCAATTGAGTGATTATGTGTATCAAAATTATATCCACACAAATTGGAGTGGAAATTAATACAGAAGTAAATAAATAGTTATTTCACACATAATCTTGGAGTAAAGTAATCAATGAAGTTTACATAAAATCGAATGAGTGGAAATTGAAATTTGAAATTCCCTTACCGATATGGTAACTTACGAAACTTACACCCCATGAAAGAAGGATCATACAATAATGATTTAAATACCCATAAATTAAAGTATAATATGCAAAAAATATAATCATGGGTAGTATATACACCACACAAAAGGTAATAGTGGAAAATATAGCTTGAATCTTATGGGAATAAAAGTGAGATAAAATCCCCTTAACTTGTACTTTTCTTTAGTATAGGGTAGGTTAACCTACTTTATAATTGTGAAATAATTGTTGTTAAATTATAAAAGAACCAAATACATAGATATGATATCATTTACGGTCTTCTAATATTGCTTTGTTAATGATATTTCAGTAATATCATTGTTTTGGTTGTTAAATGATTTGTTTTCCTTTATATTTTTTGTTACATAAGTCATGTTTTTTATTTATAAGATGTATTTTATTCTTATCCATAATTATATTAAGTTTTTAAAAATTATTTTGAATCATAAAATGAAAATTATTCTTGAATGATTATGATGGGGAATGAATCTCATCGCGTTCGTGGACATGGCAAGTCGTACGAACACACGAGTGACAATATCATTATATTGATGGTGATATCGTATGTAATTGGATGGTATATCATATATAAAGAATAATTAATATGTTATATTTATTATTTATATCAGTTATACTCATTATTATACCCATCCAAATAGTTTACATTTTGAATAACAAACTACACCACGACGTGGATACGGTAAGTCGTAGGTACGCACGTATGGTGACTTTGTCATTTATGGGATGGTTTGAATAATGAATATGGTTGTACCATATTTATAATAACATAAAAGTATGTAGAAGTTACTGGATTTATTATTTTGGTATGGAAACATAAAAGAGGATGTGGAAGAAAAAAAGAACTTGAAAGAGGGTGGTGAAATTATTACCTCTTCTTTGGGTGTTTCCTTTTGAATTGATCAAAAGGGATCCTTAGGTTGGATTTTCATTCAAAGTAATAAATATAGGATTATTTGAGGTAATTTGGGAGGATATTTGGGTAGGGATTGGTTGCAACACCCCGAGATTTTGTGAAAAATATTCTTTTAATTTCATTAATGTCTTGTGTTGTATTCTAACCCAAGATTACCTTGCGCTATATGCAACACCGTATTAGCTTGTAGTATACGCAACACTATTCTTGGATCGTGTTACACACAATTTTGATAATAGTTATTCTACGCAACATTGAGTATATATATATATATATATATGTATATTAAATGTATAAATGAAATATGGTTGGATTCTGTTATACGAAACAACAAAGTATTCTTTTACAACACGCAACCCTGACTTGGCTTGCATTACACGCAATCGCGACCTTCTTCGATAGCGTGTGTTGTACGCAATACCGGGTTTTAATAAACAACGATATATTATTATAATATTGTCATGAACTAGCCGTTATTAATAGTATTAACTAAATTTTGAATTTTATAACATTATTATTCATGTTACACATTTTCTAGAACATGGTATAAGAACAAAATAAATATTTCGGGTAAAATAAGTATTTTTCAAAAAATGCAGTTTTGCCGCCTTTTGATGGCGCACCCACTTTAAATCTAGTTTTTGACATGTTTATATGTTCAATTTGACAAAATAAAATTTCTCTTTTGAATCAGGATATAAAAATTTACATTAGATAAAGTTTTGATATTTTTCCGATAACTTTCATATTTTAATGAATAGTAAAAACACACTATATTTTAATTAAAAACAACTTTTTTCATCATAATATCTTATGTGGTTAAATTATAATATTGAATGGTTTTAAAGTATAAATAGAATATATTTTTACCATTTAATATAATGTATGTCATTATCATTGATTTTACCTTGAATTCGTAGGTTAAATCAATTCAATCTTTTGCAATGTTTTAAAGAAAAACCCGTTTTCTTTCGACAACATGATTAATTTTTATTTAACTTCTGCATCTTTTGTGTATTAAATTTGGAAAAAGGGATTCCATATTTGGAATCAGTGGGTCCAAATTATGTTAATAAGATACTTTTTATTTTTGGGCATTGTGAATAGTAATTACGGTAAATTTTATTTACTATAGTTAAAGGTAAATCGGGTAATTAAGGGTAAATATAAGATTATAAAATTACCCTAACACTTGTAAAAATCCTATTGGATGGCTAAAGGTAGACCCATATAACCTAAGGGTCGGATTAGATTCATTTTATGGACTTTTGTCTATGAAAATAATTTAATTATTATTAAAACTAAAGAATGTGACAATATGTCACTTTCTTAAATCTTATAAGTATAATAATTTTTATTTAGTGATAAACTTCATGAAAATTCGAACATGAATAGTATCCAGAAATCTAATACAATTATCTACATCATATGAATTTATTTATAATTTTTAGGGATTAAATAATTATCATTTATTATGACACAAAGATGATGCAGTAATTGTCTTATTAATGAAATATTGACATAATTGATGTTATAAAAGCCCAAATAAATGTAATTTGAGAATTTTTATGACTTAAATTAATTTTACAGGTTAATATGACATGTTATTGTTGATATAAGTAACTTGGTTTGAACTTATCATTCTGTTATGAATTTCATAAAAATCATGTACCAAATAGTGTCAAAATTGACATAAATTATTTTTTAAAAAAAATATTATATTATTAATTGTTATTTACTTCCTAAAAATATAAGTTTCGTCCAAATGACTTAGATAAGGATATATATATTAATAATAAACAACTTGGGGTTCCTTTAGCTTGTTATGGTAAGTTTATTAACCATATAGTGTAAGAAAACAAAAAGACACGGTAAAAGTTAAATTATTTAACTTAGAGTTAAATCTAATTGATAAGGTTAAAATAATAACCTAAACTTGTCTAAATCCTATTGGATGAGAGGATTTCGACCCATCCCCACTTTATCTTCGAAATAAGACCCTTTAGAAAAATTATAAACCGAATTTGACCTTAATATAAAATAATATTTTGAGATTTTCCTAAGGTGCCCCTCTCCTCCCTTATAAAAGGGCACCTCCTTCCCCCTCTTCCTCACACCACTTTGAGACTTCAAGCTCGGCCAACCCCTGCCAAAATCTCTTCTACACTTCCCTAGTATCATCATAGAGGTCCTGGTCGTCTTCAAAGACCATCCTTAGTTCTTTAACTGGAGGTTAAGAGAAGGTGCGTCCAAAAGAGGTAATATCCATTACCGATCTTTTTCAATTTCTTTCTTCTTCAACTTCTTCTTCTTTAGTTGTTTCATGATAAGGTAATAACATCATTATTTATTATATACTGATATTTTATTATAAATATGAAACAAATCTAATTAACCTTCTATCCATCCTACGGAAAAAGGAAATCACCGCGCGTGCGTACGTACGGAATACCGTCTCCACGACGCGATGAGATTCATTCTCCACATTAACCATTCATGAATAATTATAAAGTATATATAATGAATAATAATGAAATATATGAAATGTTAAATCTAATGGATTTATGTATATATATATATATATATGTATGTCATCTACTTACTTCCATTCAAGACAATAAGGAAAGGAAAACAGCGTTCATGCGTACGTACGGACTACCGTCTCCATGAACGGTGTGTTTCATTTCATTTATCTATCTATTATATATATATATACTGAATAGATATGATATATAAATAATGTTTTATATTCTGTAAGTAATTAAGTAATGATATAAGTAATAATAATGTCAAGAACAACAAGTCCAAACACCTACGATAAATGAAACGATTTTACCCAAAACGATTATTTAACATGGAATTTACAAAAGAACGGGTAATATAAAGTCATAAGTGAACCATATATGATATCATAACAATGAATATGATTCTGTAATAAGTTAATTACATTATTTAAATCATTATAAAGGAGTTTCGGATACGTACAAAGCATATCGGACATAAGGTAAGGGAAATATCACAATCTCATTTTTATCCGAGATTGTTTATACTTTGGAATTTACTGGGGTGTATTTTATCATACACATCCATGTTTCCTCAATATTTAATATTTATATCCTTCTAAAATAGTTTATATCCAATTTTACCCTTCGGTGAGTTTTTTAGTAAAATATATGAAAGGAATCTTTTGTCGTTTTTCGTACGAGGTACTTTTTGACTTTTCCGACAAAAGTACGAGAAGAATGTTTTTTTTAAATTATACGGCATGAATGGATTTTTAAAACATTATTTCCAAGAAGCTGAATTTAAAAGTTTTCAAGTTTATTTTTAATCAACTTCTTTTAGTTTAGAATTTTATGACATGATAAGAAAGGAAAAGTGTTTTTTGAAGTAGAAAGGATATTTTCCTCAAGAATGGAATTCAAGTGTTTTATTAAAATTATTTTCCATATAAGATAATAAAGGGTTCTTTTCTATCCCTATTATTACATGGATTTGATTATGTTGTGATGGAAATATTTTTATGAATTCCTTTATCTAATATGAATTTTTTTATGATGTCATGTTGTTTAAGAATCCCATTTTTATTACATGGGTTATGCAATGATGTATGATTTATGATTTTGTGGCACACATAAGAACGGTATCATTATGAGATGGGTGGGACCTATATCTCCCTCTAATGCATTGGGTAAAGATTTTATATCTCATGAGATAGACATGGATGGAACGGTAGGTTATACCGGTTCAGTGAAACAGGACTGAAACGAGGGTGACTCGGTTCAGAAATGGACTTTGTCCACTAAGATAGTCTTGGCAATGAGTCTTGACTAATAAGATATGATTCTATATGATTATGTGTGTATGCCACAAAGTTTCATGTTTTAAGTTATGATTATTGGGATTTCATTTCACTACTATGATTTATCCCATGTTATGAAATTATGCTCTCTTTTGCAGGTTAAGATTTCCAAAATTTTATGTTCTTATGAAAATGATGTGATTGATATTTCTTTTGTTTACACTTAATGAGAATTTGAGCTCACCCTTTTATGTTTTCTTTTCCCCAGGATATAAAGAAAGGTTTTAGGTAAAAAAAGGAAGATCTTTATGGGAGATGTTGAAGATCTTTCACCACGATTAGAACATTATATTCCGAATTTCCAAAGACACTAAACTATTATGATCCTTCTGTGTGTGTTTTTGTTATGTATTAAGTATTCCGCAAAAGTAATGTAATTTCCATGTACGTCAGGCTTAGGGTCTCTACATTTGGTATCAGTGGAAAGGTGTAGTCAACCTTTGGAAACTAGGATGTGAAAACTTTAGTGAGATCCCTAGAGATATTTCTAAGGTATGTCTAGGGATGTCCCTAAGGATAAGTATACGTATAGGATATAGTTCTAGAACTATGGTAATGATATTAGATTAAACCAAAGATGTTAGATATTGATGTTACTCCCACTTTATTATGATTTTTTCCTCTCACACTATTCTTTTTGCGTTTTAGAAAATGGCTGGAAACAAGATGATTCACGATAATGGAGGATATGATGGACAATGGAATGATATTCTTCATGAGCAACCAAATGAAATGGGATTTGGAAGTCCAAACATCATTATTATGCCGAATCAGCAATCTCATAATATGATTAATAAAGTAAAACTTGGTAAGTTTCCTGACTCGGCTAATAAGAGAAAGATAGAGTTTCATGATGATCATAGAGGAAAGAAAGTTCAATTTCCCCTATGTAAATCATGTGGGAAGAGGCATCAAGGAGAATGTTTCAAAGGAACTGGAAGATGCATTGGGTGTGGAAAATAAGGACACAAAGCTAGTAAGTGCAAAGGAAAAGGTTCAGTTAACACCAGGGATGAGGATAATGGTATTGCTACGACATCAACAATGGTTAAATGTTTTAAATGTGGAATGTACGGGCATTATGCAAACCAATGCCCTAAGGGAAAGTCTCATGAAGAGAATCAGTATGGTCGTATGGGTAGTATTTATGTGGATGATGATGAAGAGACTAAAAATGATATGTGAGATGAAAGAATTGTTGAAGCTTGGTCAATGGTTTAAGAATGTAGTGGAATGATTACATGTTTATCATGTGTAATGTTGTATAAGTAATCTCATGGTACTATGGAATAAAGAGACATCTAAGGATTGTTACACTGTTGTCTTTCCTGGAGTTTTGAAAGTGTATGATTAATGGTACGAGTATCCATGAAAGGTTATTCAGATATTTTTGGAAAGTAGATGATATGCGCATAATGAAGGGACAAGAAGATAATGAGATGTTTTATTGTATTCATGAGCTCATGATTGATATAAGGACTAAGTGATATCATGGTTTGAGGATATAGAATTTTTAGGATTTTGGTATGTGGAAAGTGTTAACTTTTAACTGAATTCATGTTTTCACTAAGGTTCAATGAATATTCATTCTTCAAGAGAATACATGATTAAGGTATTCACAGATTTGTAATTTGACCAACAAGATATATCTTATGATATATGGGGGATAAATGATGGCATTCACGTGATCATTTTCTTTATACTATGAGCTTGGACCGAAGTATTTTAGATAAGCCTAAATATTGGAATGGATTATGTTGGACATAAGTTATTATTGTTTAAGGATAAAACTTTTTTGATATTGTTGATGGGATGTTATAGTAATATAGCTTTAGAAAAAGGACAACCTACAGGACGGGCGACAGCCCATCACGTCGGCCAAGGCTGTGGGAATCGAACCCACAACTAAAGTGTGATGGGCCTTTATCGCATACCACTGGCCTACAGAAAGTCCCTGGTTAGTAGAAACTAGTTTTATTTTATTAGGCGGTATGATATATGAAGTATAAGTTCATTTTTGGAATCATATATGATTAACCTCACCAAAGACGGACTTATGTATATTTGATAACTATTGCTAAACTTTTGTTTGAAATAGATGGAACGACCCATCATTATATCACATGATCTGTTAACACTTCATGAATAACAAATTCAACTTCATTTCTTTAAGAGATGAAGTGGAAATTGTTCAAAGCACGAACAACAGTGAGATTGTACCAAAATCAAGTAAGTATTTCTTCTAATTAAAATTTTTCAACTTTAGGGAAATGATCTTGAAAACCAAAAATGTTGTCCTAGTGATCTTATTTCTGATGAATCAGATGGAACCCTAGATCATCACAAATATATGGCTTTGCGATTGTTGGCTTTTTCATAGCCACGTTCTCTACCACTCTCCATCAGAACTTGATGGTTAGATTTTTCTCCCATATCCATATTTTCACCTATGTTCTCCTACGTGGAAACACATTGATGAGTTAATTTGGGTAACCATTACATTTCATACTTTAGTTTTTAAATCAATGTTTTGGTATTCCTTTTTACGATGTGGGTTTCTATTAAACAAGCTTTCGAGTAGTAAACCATTTATAACCCTGACGAATTTCGAGGGTGAAATTCATTTTAAGGGGGGTAGAATGTAACACCCCGAGATTTTATGAAAAATATTCTTTTAATTTCATTAATGTCTTGTGTTGTATTCTAAACCAAGATTAACTTGCACTATACACAACACTGTATTAGCTTGCAGTATACGCAACACTATTCTTGGATCGTGTTACACACAATTTTGATAATAGTTATTCTACGCAACATTGAGTATATATATATATATATATATATATTCAATGTATAAATGAAATATTGTTGGATTCTATTATACGAAACAACGAAGGATTCTTTCACAACACGCAACCCTAACTTGGCTTGCATTACACGCAATCGCGACCTTCCTTGATAGCATGTGTTGTACGCAATACCGGGTTTTAATAAACAACGATATATTTTTATAATATTGTCATGAACTAGACATTATGAATATTATTAACTAAATTTTGAATTTTATAACATTATTATTCATCTTACAAATTTTCTAGAACATGGTATAAGAACAAAATAAATTTTTCGGGTAAAATAAGTATTTTTCAAAAAATGCAGTTTTGCCGCCTTTTGATGGCACACCCACTTTAAATATAGTTTTTGACATGTTTATATGTTCAATTTGACAAAATAAAATTCTTCTTTATAATCAGGATATAAAAAATTACATTAGATAATGTTTTTATATTTTTCCGATAACTTTCATATTTTAATGAATAGTAAAAACACGCTATATTTTAATTAAAAACAACTTTTTTCATCGTAATATATTATATGGTTAAATTATTATATTGAATGGTTTTAAAGTATAAATAGAATAGATTTTTACCATTTAATATAATGTATGTCATTAGCATTGATTTTACCTTGAATTCGTAGGTTAAATCAATTCAATCTTTTGCAATGTTTTAAAGAAAAACTCGTTTTCTTTCGACAACAGGTTTAATTTTAATTTAACTTCTGCATCTTTTGTGTATTGAATTTGGAAAAATGGATTCCATATTTGGAATCAGTGGGTGCAAATTATGTTAATAAGCTACTTTTTATTTTTGGGCATTGTGAATAGTAACTACGGTAAATTTTATTTACTATAGTTAAAGGTAAATCAGGTAATTAAGGGTAAATATAAGATTATAAAATTACCCTAACACTTGGAAAAATCCTATTGGATGGCTAAAGGTAGACCCATATAACCTAAGGGTCAGATTAGATTCATTTTATGGACTTTGTTCCATGAAAATAATTTAATTATTATTAAAACCAAAGAATGTGACAACATGTCACTTTCTTAAATCATATAAGTATAATAATTTTAATTTAGTGATAAACTTCATGAAACTTCGAACATGAATAGTCTCCAGAAATATAATAAAATTATATAAATCATATGAATTTATTTATAATTTTTAGGGATTAAATAATTATCATTTATTATGACACAAAGATGATGCAGTAATTGTCTTATTAATGAAATATTGACATAAATGATGTTATAAAAGCCCAAATAAATGTAATTTGAGACTTTTTATGACTTAAATTAATTTTATAGGTTAATATGACATGTTATTGTTGCTATAGGTAACTTTTTTAGAACTTATAAATCTGTTATTAATTTCATAAAAATCATGTTCCAAATAGTGTCAAAATTGACATTAGTTAGTTTTTAAAACAAATATTATATTATTAATTGTTATTTAATTCCTAAAAATCTATGGTTCGGCCAAATGACTTATATAAGGATATATATATTAATAATAAACAACTTGGGGTTTTTTTGTCTTGTTATGGTAAGTTTATTAACCATATAGTGTAAGAAAACAAAAAGACACGGTAAAAGTTAAATTATTTAACTTAGAGTTAAATCTAATTGATAAGGTTAAAATAATAACCTAAACTTGTCTAAATCCTATTGGATGAGCGTATTTCTACCCATACCCACTTTATCTTTGAAATAATAACCTTTGGAACCATTATAATCCGAATTTGACCTTAATATAAAATAATATTTTGAGATTTTCCTAAGGTGCCCCTCTCCTCCCTTATAAAAGGGCACCTCCATCCCCCTCTTCCTCACACCAATTTGAGCCTTCAAGCTCGGCCAACCCCTGCCAAAATATCTTCTCCACTTCCCTAGTATCATCCTAGAGGTCCTGGTCTTCTTCAAAGACCATCCTTAGTTCTTTAAGTGGAGGTTAATAGAAGGCGCGTCAAAAAGAGGTAATATCCATTACTGATCTTTTTCAATTTCTTTCTTCTTCAACATATTATTCTTTAGTTTTTTCATGATAAGGTAATAATATCAGTATTTATTATATACTGATATGTTATTATAAATATTAAACAACTCTAATTAACCTTCTATCCATCCTATGGAAAAAGGAAATCACCGCGCGTGCGTACGTATGGAATACCGTCTCCATGATGCGATGAGATTCATTCTCCACATTAACCATTCATGAATGATTATAAAGTATATATAATGAATAATAATTAAATATATGACATTTTAAATCTACTGTATTTATTTATATATATATGTATGTCATCTACTTACTTCCATTCAAGACAATAAGGAAAGGAAAACAGCGTTCATGCGTACGTACGGACTACCGTCTCCATGAACGGTGTGTTTCATTTCATTTATCTATCTATTATATATATATATACTGAATAGATATGATATATAAATAATGTTTTATATTCTGTAAGTAATTAAGTAATGATATAAGTAATAATAATGTCAAGAACAACAAGTCCAAACACCTACGATAAATGAACCGATTTTACCCAAAACGCTTCTTTAACATGGAATTTACAAAAGAACGGGTAATATAAAGTCATAAGTGAACCATATATGATATCATAATAATGAATATGATTCTTTAATAAGTTAATGACATTATTTAAATCATTATACAGGGGGTTCGGATATGTACAAAGCATATCAGACATAAGGTAAGGGAAATATCACAATCTCATTTTTATCCGAGATTGTTTATACTTTGGAATTTACTGGGGTGTATTTTATCATCCACATACATGTTTCCTCAATATGTAATATTTATATCCTTCTACAATATTTTATATCCAATTTTACCCTTCGGTGAGTTTTTTAGTAAAATATATGAAAGGAATCTTTTGTTGTTTTTCGTACGAGGTACTTTTTGACTTTTCCGACAAAAGTACGAGAAGAATGTTTTTTTTAACTTATACGGCATGAATGGATTTTTAAAACAATATTTCCAAGAATATTCCTTTAAAAGTTTTCAAGTTTATTTTTAATCAACTTATTTTAGTTTATAATCTTATGACATGTTAAGAAAGGAAAAGTGTTTTTTGAAGTAGAAATGATATTTTCCTCAAGAATGGAATTCAAGTGTTTTATCAAAATTATTTCTCATATAAGATAATAAAGGGTTCTGTTTTTATCCCTATTATTACATGGATTTGATTATGTTGTGATGGAAATATTTTTATGAATTCCTTTATCTTATATGAATTGTTTTATGATGTCATGTTGTTTAAGAATCCCATTTTTATTACATGGGTTATGCAATGATGTATGATTTATGATTTTGTGGAACACATAAGAATGGTATCATTATGAGATGGGTGGGACCTATATCTCCCTCCAATGCATTGGGTAAAGATTTTATATCTCATGAGATAGACATGGCTGGAACGGTAGGTTATACCGGTTCAGTGAAACAGGACTGATACGAGGGTGACTCGGTTCAGAAATGGACTTTATCCACTAAGATAGTCTTGGCAATGAGTCTTGACTAATAAGATATGATTATCTATGATTATGTGTGTATGCCACAAAGTTTCATGTTTTAAGTCATGATTATTGGGATTTCATTTCACTACTATGATTTATCCCATGTTATGAAATTATGCTCTCTTTTGTAGGTTAAGATTTCCAAAATTTTATGTTCTTATAAAAATGATGTGATTGATATTTCTTTTGTTTACACTTACTGAGAATTTGAGCTCACCCTTTTATGTTTTCTTTTCCCCAGGATATAAATAAAGGTTTTAGGTAAAAAAAAGTATGATCTTTATGGGAGATGTTGAAGATCTTTCACCACGATTAGAAGATTATATTCTGAGTTTCCAAAGACACTAAACTATTACGATCCTTGTGTGTGTGTTTTTGTTATGTACTAAGTATTCCGCAAAATTAATGTAACGTCCATGTACGTCAGGATTCGGGTCTCTACATTGGATGATCCAAATGGATTTGGATGTGTGATTTTCAGAAAAGAGAAAGTTCCCTTTTATAAGAGGTTTGAGGGTCACTTTAGGAAAAGCTTGAAATATTATTTTATAATAAAATAATTTTTAGTTTCTAATGTCTCCAAAATGATTTATTTAGATTATAAGGACGGTATGGGTCGAAAACCCCTCAACAAATAGGTTTTAGATAGGTTTATGTGACCATATTAACATTATCTTTTAGATTTAACTCTTAGTAAAATAGTTTGACATTTACCATGTTTCTTTGTATTATTATATTATATGGTTAATAAACTTACTATAACAAGCCAAGAAAACCCGAAGTGGTTCATTATTAATATATATAATCTTATCTAAGTCCTTTGTTCGATCCTTATATTTTTAGGAATATTATATCAATTAATAATATAGTATTTGTTTTAAAAACTCAATTATGTCAATTTTGACACAATTTAGTATTTTATTTTTTTAAAATCCATAAAACTTTATCACTTAAAATAAAATTTATTTAATCAACCCTAAAATGTCATATTGACCTAAAAAATTAGTTTAATTAATCAGAAGTCTCAATTTACATTTATTGGGATATTTATAATATCAATTGTTTTAATATTTCATTAATAAGGTAATTACTACATCATCATTATGTCATAAATATATTAAATTATTTAATGTCTAAAAATGATAAATAAAATACCATTATGTAGGAAATACTTTTATATTTTTAATGAATATTTATAGTCAAATTCATCTTATATGTAACCCTATATTAAAAATGGTTTAGTTATTTAACATGTAATTTAACACTTTTAACTCTTCTTTAAATAAAAGAATAATAAATGTCCTAATCTAATCCAAGTGGACCAAAGGGGATAATATTTTATTACTAAGTTTTTTTCTGGTCGAATTAAACTTATCCAATAGAATTAGGATGTGTGTTATGGTAATTATAATCTCATTTTTACCCTTAATTACCCTATTTACTTTTAACATTGGTAAAAAAAAGACAAAAGTTACTATTCACAAAAAATTATTTTCATCTTATTGAATAAAATTTTACATACTAATTTCAACTGTGTCTCTCTGATTTTTGAAATTAAACTCACAGAAGTGGTAAAATTATGTTTTGTGAAAATTTTCAAATGCTCCTAGAATGTGGGTAAAAGACGGTAAAAAGTTCAATAAAATTTTATATATCTAAAATTATTATAAAATGAATCCAATGAATTACATTGAACATATATAGGTATTATGTATATATTTTTACATATAATAAATAATTATTTAAAACAAAAATTAGTTTTAAATAATAACACGGTGTTTTCACTATTCATCAAAAATTGAATGTTTTCAGAAAAAATACCAAAAAATCACCCTAAGAAAATTTTGATATTATGAATTCAAAAATGAATTCTATTTTACAAAATTAAAAACATAGAAGTTGCATTAATTAATTTAAAATTAATTCCTGTTTTCAAAACCAAAAAGCAGGTTTTTAAAAAGTAAAAACTATCAAAAGATTGACATGTGTTTATGTCAAATTTAAATGTGAAATTACTTATACTGACCTACATTGTATTAAATGGTAAAAATATAATCTAATTATACTTCAAAACCATTCAAATTCATAATTTAACACTATAAATTATTTTGATTAATAAAGTTTTTTTCAATAAAAATTTAATATTTTTAACTATTCATCAAAATATGAAAGTTATCAAAAAATTACAAAAAAATATCCAAACTAAATTTTTATGTTCTTATTCTAAAGAATAATTTAATTTAATTAAATTGAATATATAAAAGTGTCAAATATTGGTTTTAAATAGGGTTCTCCATTAAAAGGTGGTAAAATCGCATTTTTTGAAAAATACTTCTTTTATCTGAAAAAAACGAATTGGTTCTTATATTATGTATAAGAAACACATAATATGGATGTTAGAATTATATGGAGTATATAAGATTCAAAATTAAGTTAATAAAATTCATAAACTCTTTTGGAACGGCTAGTTTGGTAAGTTGTGGTGCACTCGAACTTGGTGTTGTGTGTAGCATAAGCTATTGAATTACTTTAATGAGATAACATACTATAAAATCATGAGGTGTTACATTCTTCCCCCATTTTTGAAATTTAATCCTTTAAATTTTAAAATTGGGCTTGGGAACTTCATTGAAAGTCCCATATCGAAAATAGAGTCAATAAAACTATCACTTTAAAAGAAAGAAAGAGAAGTATAAAGGTCACCCGAGATAACCCATACTAGGATTCTATGTAGGAAAACATGGATATGGAAGATAAACTAAGTGTTAAGTTCTGATGGAGAGTGATAGAAAACATGATCAAGAGAAAGTTAAAAACAATAAAACCACAAACTTGTGATGGGATAAACTATCATTAGTTTCCCATTAGGAAAAGTAAACAGACAATGTTTTTTGTTTTAAGTTCTATTTCTTAAAGTTGAGGAATTTATTTATAAGGTTGACTAAGAATATAGAGAGATATACTTACTTTTTAAGTATAGTTTCATCCCTTAATAAATGTCTACCACTAACTCCTCTTTTTTTAAAACGATGAGTATTCAAGATGACTTGGCCACACCTAAAGAGCTAGAATAAACTTCTAGAGAATTGCATAATCCCCAAAGGATAAACTATTTTTTTACCTTATCTTTAGAGATTAACCAAAAATAGTTAATACAATATCCGATGATCCCTAAAAAGGATAATCCTTTAGAGAAATAAATACTAATCTTAATTTCTAAAATTAAACCAACAATACCCGAAGTTCAATAAATACCATTCAATAAACCATTTTCCTCAAAATACTTTAATATAATCCAAATTAATATTGAAACCCAAAACATATAAGAATTTGATTACACAGTCTTCCACATTAAATTGTATCTTCAAATAACATCGAATTCTCTTAAATTCACATACTTAAAATTAATTAACCTAATCACATATTCTCTATGATTGGTTAATCATTTCCATAAATAACTCAAATAGATATAAATCCAAAATAAAAACCTAGATAAAAATTCACCATTACTCTGAAAATGAAATCTCGTAGTATTCTATTTTCCTTAGGAATATAGTGTTCCCAATAGAGTTATCATCTTCCAAAATAACATTTATCACTTAATTACCAAATCATTTTTCTATACTAAGGATATCCATTTGATAAGACATAAGATCCCAAATCAACTTATTATTGATCAATAAAATCATTAAACTAAAAATAATTAGTCACACTAAACAAGTACTTCACGTAGTACAATGGTATGTGATAAATCTTAATCACACTTTGGTTGTGGGTTCAATTTCTACAGCGTTGTCTGACGCAACGGGTTGTGACACGATCTGTGTGTTGTCCTTTTTAAAAAACTATATTTTATAATATTACCAAAATGAGATCAATTCCTCAAAATAACCAAAACATAATTTCACCCCAAATGTTATCTCATACCTCCCATTTTCATCCCAAAATTTAATAACTTATAATTGCCTCAAATTAAAAGATCATATAAACCAAAATGGTTATTTATAACTATATCAACAATAGAACAGATAATTCTTCCTAAAATAGAATTTTTCACATAACAAACTGTAGGGTTACACGTACAAGAGAAAATTCTTCCAAAGTAATCCAATCAACAATGAACACTAATACTTTTAAACATTTCACAATCCATTTATTTCCATAGAGGTTCTTGCTTGACCAAGAGGTTATCCTATAGAATAGGGAATTAACTTGGGTAATGACCAGGTCCCCTACATTTACAGAAAATGGCTGTAAATGGATTCTTGGGATCATTTTTATTTTATTCCATAGTACTCTTCATTTTTCCTTGGAAATTCATTACTTTATGTTCTTATTTCCCACACATAAAGAATTTTTTTGTTCCATTGAGACACTTCCCTAGGTGTCTCCTTCCACATTTCCTGCATGATGGAAATTGAGCTTCCTTTTCTCCATGGTCTCCACTGCTGGAGCTCTTATTATTCACCGCCTTTCTCTTCTTTGCTGAGTCTGGTAGTTAGTTAATATATATGTTTTTTATCATATTTTTGGAAAAATAATTTGTCATGAACATGATATCATTTACAAATATCAACATTCCATTTCGTTTCTCATTTCCATCATTGTTCCCACTTTGTACAGCATGTTCAATGTTACTATGACTTCCTTGGAATATAGCCATTGACTAACACAATAAATCGTAGTGTGAGTCATAAAATAATTTATATATTATCATAACAACTTATTTTCAATCTAAAACATCTTAGGATAAACCAAGGTTATTTATTCTCATCTTATATTAAAATCAGTCAAATCAGTTTTTAAGGAAAATGTGATTTATCCTAACCATATCCTTCAGGAGTGTTGTAACCAAGAGTGCAGAAAGGCCTATTTTCATATACCAGGATACCCCAGGTCAAGCCCAAAACTCTTTTTTGGAGTTTTCACTCCTAGGTACATTTGTGCCAGAGCCGCCTCTACCTGCTCGTATCCAGACACAGATGTATTTCTTATAAAACCCTCATAATATTTACATTACAAAAAATTCTGGATGTTCTACTATACTAATCCTCAATTTCTATCTTAGGTTGGTGTTTCCTAATTAGAGTTTTTTCTAAATCTATCTTCCAAGGACTATACTAAACTTACTTTGATACCAACTATAATTCCCCGACCCTAGTTACCCAGAGTCGGTTTATTATTTCATAACATTTTCATGATAACAATGGATCAAATCCCAAAATACCAATTAGTTTAGTAGCCTTGGAAGTACTAGATACATTTATAAGTGTTACATTACATCATGAAATAAAAACATCAACGACATTTTTCCCCATTGACCACACATATATCTTTAGTCTATCCCTGGTGGTCAACCATAAAATATTTCTTCACATCTTGGGAAAAATAAAACATAGAAAGGGGTGAGATCAGATGTTTAGAAAGGATAACAATATAGTGGAAACTTTCATAAATAATCATAAAGAATTAAGGCAATGAATAAGACTAAAATATAATCCTTTTAAACACAAACTTCTATATAATATGGTCAATATAAATCAAATAATTCCATTTACTTATTCACATGGATATTCTACTAGTTTAATAATCACATGATATATCAATATCCAATTTCATAATGATGGAATGCATAATGCGAGACTTCATAACCACATAGTCAAGCCCTTATTCCCATACAGCAAATAAGATTTTTTCAAGGCCTTATACCAAGACACTAGTTTGTCTCATGAGACCTACCGATGCATCGAGTAGCTATAGAGGGCTCCACCCATCACTTACTAAGTCCAATGCATTCTTCATATGAAAAGGTTTAAACATAACATAAACATTCATATTAAAACTAGAATATGAAATGTCAATACTTTGTCCATAAACCATGAATGATATAAAAATAACACATCCACAGTCAAACATGTCACAAAACCTTCAATATAGTATGAAATATTTGTATCATAATAAATCAACCTTGATCAAGAATAATATCCCGTAAAGGATGGTGACATAGTTGAAAATGATTAGTAAAAATCTTTGAGAGAAATATCCATTTTCCATGAAAACATTTAAAAGTATCACTATTTATCAAGAAACTATTTAAAATACATTTTTGAATAAATTTATCCCATTCCACTTTGAAATTGTAAAAAATAATTTCAATTTTAAAACATTAATGTCCGTATAAATAAAACCATAAAACAATTTTTAAAACAAGGACATTAATGAGAAAGATATAGAAGAATAAATTTTTAAAAAATTAAAAATGAACTAGTACAAAAACCTTTTTTTATGTCACCATTTTTCACGTCGGTTTTTTAGAACCGACATGAAAATATCTAAAAATTGATTTTTCATGTCGGTTATTATATAACCGACGTAAAAATACATTTTCCCTGATTTTTCACATTGGTTATATAAGAAACGACATTAAAAGTCCATTTTATCTCATTTTTCACGTTAGTTATTATATAACTGATGTGAAAAATCAATGTACATCACTTTTCCACGTCGGTTATTAAATAACCGACCTGAAAAATCCTTTTCCAGGAAAATATATTAAAATTATCACTTATTTTTCACATCGGTTATTAAATAACCGACGTGAAAAATCGATTTTCGTGACTTTTTCAAATCGGTTATTCAATAATAGATATGAAAAATGTTTACATAAATGTATCTAATTTCTCAACCTTTAATTTGACAGGTCACGGAGCTCAAACGGAGTTACATATTAAAAGTTATGGCCTTCAGAAGTTGATCATCTCTAAACGATGTCTTAAGGATGTCCAACTTCTGAAGGCCGTAACATTTAATCCGTAACTCTGTTTGAGCTCCGTGACCTGTCAAATTAAATCTTGGAAAATGAGCTACATTTTTGTAAACTTTTTTCACATCGGTTATCAAATAACCGACATGAAAAATAACTTTTAACGTCGATTATTAAATAACCGACATGAAAAAGTCAAGAAAATCGATTTTTCATGTCGGTTATTTAATAACCGACGTGAAAGAGTGACGAAGATTTATTTTTTACATCGGTTTTATAATAACTGTCATGAAAAATAAGTGAAAATTTTAATATCTTTTCACTTCTGTTATCATAAAACCGATGTGAATGTTATTTTTAATATCCAGCGAATGCGAAATTTTAATTTTTTCACATCGTGGAATCGAAATTTTGAATTGCCGCCTAAAATTTTTCATACCATGTTTTCTCATAGAATCTCAATTATATGTTTCCATTATACGCCCATCCTAAATTGACGATCATTTATTTCAACCATTATCATTCCCCCAAATCGACTCTTTTTCTCTCGAACGTGAATCAATTATTTCTTCTTTTCGCGATCTCGTCAAGCTATATTTAATCATACATCCATGATTTATGGTTTTTATGATTTGTTTTCTTAAATGATATACCATTTTATGATAATTTCATTCAACCATCATCGTTCCACCGAATCAACTTTTTTTATCGTCAACTTGAATCAACGATTTCTTATTTCTGTGACCTCATCAAGGTATTTGTAATTATTTTCCCATGATTTATATTTCCTATGAGTAGTTTTCTTAATTGATATACCATTTAACGATTGTTAATTTATTATAATGATGGATTATTCTTTATATCATGGTAAAACTAAAAATCCCGCTACGGATTCAAAAAATCCTTCTAATATGAAGCTACGGTTGGATCATTCAATCTTTCCTCGAAAAAAATATCAAACTTCTGATGGTCAAAACTTTAGATCCGTAAATCCATTTGAGCTCTATGACCTATAAAATGAAATATTATAAAATTTTCTATAAGATAGTAAAAAACTTTACATTGGTTATTTAATAACTGACGTTAAAAATAACTCTTAACATCGGTTATTAAATAACCGACGTAAAAAATGATTTATAACGTCGTTTTTTCAAAAACCGACGTAAAAATGGCTTCTTATCGCCATTTTCCAGAATGTATTTCACGTTAGTTTTTTAAAAACCAATGTAAAAAAACTATATTAACCCATTTTTTACGTTGGTTATTAAATAATCGATGTAAAAATCATATTTTTAACATCGCTTGCAATAACGTCGCTTAAAAACCGACGTTAAAAAGCAAAAAAAACCCGATGTAAAAATAGATTTTTGTACTAGTGATGATATTTTAGTTAGAGTTCCTAACCAAATGAGAGACGATTGAATAAAAATAATTAAGGTAATAAAAATTTTATAATATCATGAGAATAAAGGGATCCATTATATACTATGTCAAAGTACAAGATATACACCAAATAAAAGTTAATTGGCGCATAACAACAAAGATGTCTCAATGGAATATAGGTTGAGATGAATTCCTTTATAAAGACTGTATACATAGGATAAGGATAAATTAATGAAATAATTATGTCTGAAAAATATAAATACACTCAATATGATTGGATATTCAGTATAAATCAATCATAGGACATTCACACATATTCTTATAAAAACAACACCAATGACTTGGATGGTTAACTCATTGAATAGAAATTGAGTTAAAATTACTCTTATCAAGTTTATATCGATGACTTGAGAATTTATCAATGGAGTGATTATGTGTATAAAAATTATATCCACACAAAGGGGAGTGGAAATTACTACATGAGTAAATAAATATTTATTTCACACATAATCTTGGAGTAAAGTAATCAGTGAAGTTTGCATAAAACTGAATGAGTGGAAATTGAAATTTAAAATTACCTTACTGAGTTGGTAACTTAAAAAACATACACCCAATGAAATAATTATAATCCAATGATGATTTAAATACCCATAAATTAAATTATATTACGCAAAAAATACAATCATGGGCAGTATATACACCACACAAAATTTAATAGTGGCAAATATTGCATGAATCTCACATGAATAAAACTAAGTTGAAAACCCATTACCTAGTACTTTTCCTTAGTATAGGGTAGTTTAACCTCATGTATAATGGTTAAATAATTGATATTAAATTATACAAGAACCAAATACATAAATATGATATCATATATGATCCTATAATATTTCTTCATTAATGATATTTCAGTAGTATCATTGTTTAGATTGTTAACTGATTCGTTTTCCTTTATATGTTTTGTAATGTAAGTCATGTTTTTTTATGTATAGGCTGTATTTTATTCATATTAAAAATGATATTAAGTTCTTAAAAATTATTTTTAATCATAAAATTAAAATTATTCATTAATGGTTACGATGGGAATGAATCTCATCGCGTTCATGGAGATGGTAAGTCATACGTACACACGAGTGACAATGTCATTATATTGATGGTGAAATCTTATGTAATTAGATGTTATATCATATATAAAAAATAATTAACATGTTATATTTATTATTTAAATCATTGATACTCATTATTATACCCATCCAAATAATTAAGTGTTTAAATAACAAACTACACCACGACGTGGAGATGGTAAGTCATACGTACGCACGTATGGTGACTTTGTCATTTATAGGATGGATAGAATAAAGAATATGGCTGTACCATATTTATAATAACATCACAGTATGTATAAGGTACTGGATTTATTATTTTGGTATGGATAAAAAAGATGAAGTGGAAGAAGAATATAACTTGAAAGGGGTGGTGAAATTATTACCTCTTCTTTGGGTGTTTCCTTTTGAGTTGATCAAAAGGTCTCTATAGGTTGGATTTGTGATAAAAGTAATAACTCTAGGTTGATTTGAGGGATTTTTGGAGGATATTTGGTCTGGTTTTGGGAGAGAAAAATGGATTTGGAGGTGTGATTTTGAGAGAAGTGGAAGTGACCTTTTATAAGAGGTAAGGAGCACTTTCGGAAAAGCTTGAAATATTATTTTATAATAAAATCATTTTCTGTTTCTAATGGCTCAAAAATGATTTCTTTTGATGGTAAGGTGGGTATGGGTTGAAAACCTCTCAAACAATTGGTTTTAGATAGTTTTAGGTCCCCATATTAATCTTATATTTTAGATTTAACTCTTAGTTAAATAGTTTGACATTTACCATGTCTCTTTGTATTGTTATATTATATGGTTAATAAACTTACTATAACAAGACAAGAGAACCCCAAGTGATTCATTATTAATATATAGAACTTTATCTAAGTCCTTTGGCCGAACCATATATTTTTAGGAATATTATATCAATTAATAATATAGTATTTGTTTTAAAAATTCAGTTATATCAATTTTGACCCTATTAGGAATTTGATTTTTTTAAAGACATAAAAACTTTATTACTTCGAATAAAATTTATTTAGTCAACCCTAACATTAATATTAACCTATAAAATTAGTTTAATTCATCAAAATTTCCAATTTACATTTATTTGGATATTTATAATATCAATTATTTTAATATTTCATTAATATGGAAATTACTACATCATCATTGTGTCAAAACAAAATTAAATTATTTAATGTGTAAAAATTATAAATAAAATATCATTATATTGGAAATCGTTTTAGATTTATAAGGAATATTTATAGTCTAATTTATCTTATAAGTAACTCTATATTAAAAAGAGTTTAGTTATTAAACATTAAATTTAACACTTTTAACTCTTCTTTAAATAAAATAATAATAAATGTCTTAATCTCATCCAAGTGGACCGAAGGGGGTCATATTTTATTAATAAGGTTTTTTTGTAGAATTAGACTTATCCAATAGAATTATGACATGTGTTAGGGTAATTATAATATCATTTTTACCCTTAATCACCCTATTTACTTTTAAATGTGGTAAATAAAAGTCAAAATTTACTATTCACCAAACAATATATTCATCTTGTTGAACCAGATTTTACTTTCTAATGTCAACTATGTCTATTATATTTTTTAAATTCAACTCACAGAAGCGATAAAATTATGTTTTATGCAAAATTTCAAATGCTCTTAGAAGGTGGGTAAAAGACGGTAAAAAGTTCAATAAAATTTCATATGTCTAAACTTATTATAAAATGAATTAAATGAATTAAATTGAACATATATAGGTATTATGTATCTATTTTGACTTAAAATAAATAAAATAAATAATTATTTAAATAAAAAGTCAGTTTTAAACAATAACACAGCGTTTTCACTATTCGTCAAAAATTGAATATTTTCAGAAAAATACCAAAAATTCACTCTAAGATAATTTTGATATTAAGAATTAAAAAATGAGTTCTATTTTACCAAATTAAAAACATAAAAGTTGTATTAATTAATTTAAAATTTATTCCCCCTGTCAAAACAAAAAAATGAGTTTTAAAAAAGTAAAAACAATTAAAATATTGATATGTGTTTATGTCAAATTTAAATGTGAAATTTATTATAATCACATATATTGTATTAAATGGTAAAAATATAATCAAACTATACTTCCAAACCATTCAAATTCATAATTTCACACTATAAATTATTTCGATTAAAAAATTTGTTTTCAATTTAAATTTAGTATTTTTAACTATTCATCAAAATATAAAAGTTATAAGAAAAGTACCAAAAAAGTATCCAAAATAAATTTTTATGTCCCACTTATAAAGAAGAATTTAATTTTATTAAATTTAATATATAAAAGTGTCAAATATTGGTTTTAAAAAGGTTTCGCCATTAAAAGGTGGTAAAATTGCATTTTTTTTAAATACTTCTTTTATCTAAAAAAAATGAATTTGTTTTTATATTATGTCAACAAAACACATAATATGGATGTTAAAATTATATAGAGTATATAAGATTTAAAATACAGTAAATATTATTCATAACTTCTTTTTGAATGGCTAGTTTGATGAGTTGTGGTGCGCTCGAACTCGGTGTTGTGTGTAGCGCAAGCAATTGAATTACTTTCATGAGATAACATACTATGAAATCTTGTACTGTTACACATAGCAGTGAAAAGAAAGTTTATCATTTTTCATATAGATGTCAAGTCGTCATTTTTTAATGGAGTTCTAGAAAAAGAAGTCTACATTGAGAAACAATATGGTTTTCTCATTCGTGAATATGAGAACATAGTTTCTCAGCTGAAGAAGGCTTTATATGGCTTGAAACAGGATTCAAGAGCATGGTATTCAAGTCTTGATCAGTTTATAAAGAAGATCAGTATCTAGCACATTGTACTTCATTGCAATCTATATTTCAATAATGAAAGTAGTCAAAGGATAATGGTTCTAGTTTATGTCGATGAAAAATTCTTTTTTGGATCATATGAAGCTCATTGTACACAATTTTCTGAATACACGAAAAGCAATTTCAAAATTTCATTAATTGGTGAGCTTGAATTTTTCCTTGGCTTACATGTGATGCAAGGAAGAAATTGCACACTTATTTCTAAATATAAATATTCCAAGGAGGTTTTAATAAATTTTGTATTGGATAATTCCAATTAGATGATGAATCTAGTAGCTACTCAGCTGAAACTGTTTTGGGATGTTGAAGGCAAGGCTGTTAATACCCCAGAAAATAGGCAAATCATTGGAAGTTTGTTGTATCTGACAGCGACAAGGCCTGATATTGTATTTTCTACATGATAAGCAGCAATGTATCAAAGAAACCCCTGGGAGAGAAATATTATTTCATTAAAAAGAATTCTTCAGTATATCAAGGGCACAATGAATTTTGGTCTAATGTATAATGACAAATATCAACCAAAGTTATTGGGATATACAGATGCGGATTCAGTTAGTTCAATAGATGATAGGAAATCAACACCAGGAGGTTCCTTTTATCTTGGAGGGTTGTGTGTTTCTTGGTTAAGCTAGAAACAAGATTGTTTTTCATTGATCACCACAGAAGCTAAATACATTGAGGTTACTCGAGCTTTCACGTAGCTATTATGGATGAAGCAACAACTTGAAGATATGGGAATTAAAGGGGGATCTCCGATCGAAATCCATTGTGATAATTCAACAGCTATAAATCTTAGAAAAAATCCATTCCATCACTCAAGGACAAAGCACATTAAAATCAAATATCATTTTATCAAAGAGAAGGTGTGACGATGTCTTGTGAAGTTAGAGTATGTGCCTACAGAACAATAGGTTGCGGACATTCTAACAATGGTTTTCCTAAAGAAGCATTTGAAAGGCATCAACTAGCTCTAGGATTCCAGTCGACTTCCTGCACTTGAAAAAGTGTGGATGTGGGATCCCCTCACCCCAAGGTATGATTTTTCTTTCACTAATATTTTTATATGTTTTATTTACCCTATTGTAGACAACCTTGACATTTCCTTCAGGTTCATTGACAAAGGTGGAGAAAGAATTATTATTATTGGGGATAAAAGTCATGGGGAGAAGTTGTAAAGTGGATCAGTGAGATAGGAGGAGTTGAAGTTTATTTCAAGCTCTTTAGAGGATCTATAATATATGGGGCATAAAATCTAATGATGCTAGAAGTGATAGATCAATGACTAGATATCACGATGAAAGAGGTTCGTTATGAAAACAATTCATTGGTATCAATGTATCAGTATGGTGTCAGCAATTGGTGATTAGAAATGAAGTGATTCATTGACAAAAATTTCATTATATTTACGTTTCTCAAATGGAGTATGGATCATGTGGTCTTAGATTATGTTTTGAGTAAATCCATGATCACTATCTTAATTGCATGAAGCGAATGATGGTTGAATATGGAAGGGGATTTAACAAGATATCAAAATGAAAAAGCATTGTTATGAGAAGAGTTGTCAAAACCCCAAAGGGATATATTGTTGTGAAAAATCACTCAAGGTGTCCCCATGATATTGTTTAGGTTTCAATGTGTTTTTTGAAAAATCCAGATGATCATGAATGAGAATGATTGATGTTTGACGAAGACATGTTTTTAAGGTGGCGTTGTTTCCCATTTTTTTCCAAATTTTTGGGCCTCAAAATCAAAAGTTTAATGTTTTCAAAGGAAGGATCAATTAAAAGGATTGAATGGGATGAAGAATGTTGAATAAAATTGGAAAAATATGAGAAATGTTTCCCACAATTCGTGGATCATGTACTATGTTTTGGGAATGGTATGCATAGCGGTGGGAATGGTATGTGGGAGCGGTTCGTGAAACCAGAAATAGTCACGACAACGGTTCGTGGCAGAAGAAAGTGTGGTACGCAGATGGATTTTCATTGACAAATGAGATAGACCGTGTAGGATCAAGGATAGTATGCGTATGGTATAGAAAAATGGTTCGCGGGTGGATTATGATTCGTGGGGGTAGAAGGATCGATATGCGGTGAAGTTTTAATTAAAGATTTGGTAAATCATAGATTAGCATATTTTGCAGGTATCTTTTCCTATATAAGAATCTATAATCACACTGATTACTGTTGAGACCATATATCATTATAGAACATATTTTTTGTTAGGGATTTTGACAATGTCTAAAGAAGGTTCGCATGGAATAATTCTGTGAAGGCTGAAGTGGTTATCAAGTAAGAAATTATGCCGAAGGTTTTTGTAGGATATTGTATCCTGTAAAGGATAGAGTATGCGGAGGAAGAAGTCTAGTATGAAGAAGTAGTTTAATTGGTACATGGAGGAGGAATATAATTTATGAGAGAGAGTAAATTATGCAAGAGGTACCTGGAGGGTGAGATTTGGTATGCAGATGTGAAGACAGGCCACGAACAGAGAATAGTTTGCAGACAGAGGGAAGTTCACAGAGCCAGAAAAAAGGTAGTGGTACGCAGAGGTGATAAGGGTTTTCTGAATATAGAATCTTTACGTGGATAGGTGTTTCGCATACCAAACTCGTTACTCAGTACACAAGAGAGGACGGTGGTTCAAGATTTTCCCAAGGAAGCTTGCAAAATCTTCAAATCAGTTTGTGAAAGTATTTTCTAGTACCTAGCAGTACCAAGGAAGGAGGACTTCATCTACTGATGAAAAAGGGACTTCAATAGGGCATCTACCAATATTTGAGGATGCAGGAATAAATGAAGGGACCTACATGTCCATAAACTGTGTTTGGCCTAAAAGTCGATAAATTGTGTGTGTATTCTTTTCCAAGAGTTGTGAGTGAAGGAAGAGGAAGACGGTGACCCTTTCCACCGGTAGTGAGCCAGAGAAGGAGACATAAGGAGTGACCCTTGGGAATTCATTGAGCATACCCTATAATTTTTAAAGGTATTGAGCCTGGGTATAGAAGATATATCCTGAACATTGTACTCATTATTGGCAGTGAGCCTTAGTGAATTTGGTACATCATCACGTTGTCATTTTATTCTCCTTTGACATAGCCCAGTAAGGGTGAACCAAGTAAAAATTGTTGTGACATGTTCATGATTTATTATCTATTTATATATTGATATGGTAGGAAGAGAGAATTTAGTTTTTCTAATAAAGAAACAAGATAAAAACATGAGAAAGTTTTAATCTATTATACCCTGCTTCACCCCCCCCCCCTCAGGGTATTCGACCTAGTGGACCTAACAATATATCAGTACATAAAATAAATATTAACTTATAATGGATATCACATCCATTGTATTAGTCATGATTCCTATTCAAAAAGGGTGTTTATCTTAAATGGTTGGGAAGAAAATAAACATCGATGTGCCAACGAGCTTTTACCCAAGTGGTACAAGCTCCTGCTTGGCATCCAAAAGACCTGGGATCAAATCCGGGCAGGGAAGATTTTCCAGGTACTGTAGCAGTATTGTAGCTGCAAAGACACTGTAGCAGCAGGGGCACTATTTCAGGGTACTGTAGTGACGGCAGGTACTATAGTAGGTACTGTAGTAGCACGGGTACTCTAGCGGTACTGTTCACCGAGGGGTCCTTTGGGCCAAAAAATGGGCTTTCAAACCTTGTATTGAGGCCCACTTGGTCTGGGGCCTTTGGGCTATGTAATGGGTCTCCCTCTACCCACACTAAATAGTTATTCTCTTTAAAATGATAAATTGAGGCTTCGGCCCCAACCTTTTAAAAAAAACAACATCGATGATATTCTTATTGTGTGGGAGGTAATTGATGTCTTTCCAAAACAAATACTTATTCTTCCATAAAATTATAATGTTGGGTTCTATATAAAACTCATTCTTAGTGCTACACCTATTTCAAATACTCAATATAGAATGGCCCTAATTGAGTTATAATAATTGAAGAATAAAATTTAGTATAATCTTGATATGGGATTCATTCATCCAAGTGTGCCACCTTGGGGAGCACCTATCCTTTTTGTTAATAAGAAATATGGATCGATGTGAATGTGTATTTATTTAGGGTAAGTTAATAAAATCACAATCAAGAATAAGTATCTTCTACCACGTACTAATGATTTTATTGACCAAATGTGTGGAGATCAATAATTTTTTAATATTGACCTTTATTCTAGATATCATCAAGTGGGGATTAAGAATGAAGATATACTAAAGAAAGCATTTCATAAAAGGTATGGGAACTATTTATATATAGGGATGACATTACTTCTTACTAATTGAGATTTACCACCAACATTAATGTACCCCTGAGAGTGGGAGGGGTGAATCAGTGGTATTTTGTTCTTTTACATTTCCCTTTTTTTGAAACAACATTCACCTCCTATTAAAGAATTGATACCTTGTGAAAAAACACAACCATAGGAACATAATAATTTACAAGGTTCGCTACTCAATAAGAGTGGCTACATCCTTGGTATGGTTTAGAAATAATTCAATACCACAAAATCCATTAGAAAACAATCATTTTGGGTGGGATTCAATGATTAGGATATGCCTTTAAAATCATATAGCACTACGATCAATACAACAGTGCATGTGCTTCAAGGAGTATAAAATGATATAAGAAACTTTTTGTAAAAAATATGTTATGATGCTGCTTAATAAAATTTCACAAATAAATTCTTCAAAAAAATCACTTCCATACCCCGTAGTAGGAAATAACATCCTTTTAACTTCATAATGACACTCAAACTAATTTATCAATCTGATTCCCAAGTTCCATTTCTCAATATGATAATTTTTCTTTTCCATAATACTATTGAAACAATTTTGATTTTCTTATTACTCAGTCCAAAAATCTCAAGATAGTTTTCCCAATAAGATTATTAAGACTAATAGGATAACTAGATGAATACGATCTTCTCTCTTCTTTTTTCTTTCTGCTACCTAGAAAACTTTATCAAGTAATCAAAATCTGCAAACTTATTTTCCAAAACATTTTGGGTCTCCTATCTCTTCATTTCTCAATAATACATCCATGTTAGAAATTAAAAACTACTTTCTCCTTTTATATGCAACCCAAAATGGTTTGGGTAGGATTCCAAAAAAAATTCTCATTCGGAAAAATTCCCAAAAATCATTATTTCCCTTAAATTCTAGATGCATTATAACTTCTTCAACACTTATCAATTCTTCTTGAACCGTATCAAATCTTCTCACAACATCAGATCACTTCATACTTCTTATAATTATTCATTATGATTATGATTTTTCATTTTTATTTCTTTATTACGATGCTCCATACCACTTACATAAATGAATAAATAGATGGATTCTAAATACGATTTTCATACCATGTTTCTCTATACCAAATAAAAAACTAATCTTCCCATTCTAATGTCCTCATTATGATGAATACATCAGAATCTTCAATACATTTCTCTATACCAAATGTTCCAAATGTAAAAAATGTTTCTTCTTAAAACAATGCTCTCTAAAAATGGATTAAAGGAAAAAAAATATTCTTCTTCAAACTTATCAAGAAATATTCTTGTCTTCTTTCGACAGCAGGTCTAAAAATATCCAAGAAAAACTATTCTTATTCTTTTCTTATGACCAGTGATCCTATATCCGATCAGATATCGGTGTCAGTTTGCATCTGATAGATTGGTCTCTTCTTCATTCCCACATTTAGTGTCATCTCCAATATGATACCTATTAACCCAATTATTAAATAAATTCTTCTTTCTCTTGACCCAATTGAATATAAATTAGAGAACAAATCAATTCAACCAACAATTCATATTGATGAAAACGGTTGACTACATTATTGATCGGTCTCTAAATTTCTTTTTGAATGGTATTCCAAAAAAAATTACTTTTTTCATTTTCATTGGTCCCGACAACACTGAACAAAAACAATTCTACCTATGATTATTATGATAGGATACCAAGTCTGATGGATGGTATCAATAGCTTTAACTCCAGCAACTTATTTCTTTTATAAATATAATATCAATGAGCATATAGTACTCAATTATTTTCTCTAATGATTTAAATATTTTGTCTTATTTAAGTGACTAAATTATCACCTTTAGTCTCTCAGATTTTCTTAAAACCTTACAGCCTTCAAAAACATCTCTATCTGGTGGTCTCACATCGATGGATTGAGACAAAAAATCTTAGGCTTCTGCAACTTTCTATTTCAACAAAAATTATGTTCGAAAGCATAACTTACTCATGAATTTTGATACATTGAAGATCATATTTAGAATCATTTTACTTATAGTGGAATCTATTGAAACTCCCCATTCCTTCAATCACCTTATTTATTTCTAATTTGAACCTGAACATTATTGGCCTAAATGTGATTGGTAGTACCTTTTATCCCCCTTTTTCCATCAATCTTTAATTACAAGTTCTGAAGACTTATTATTTTTGAGAAATATAAAATAGTAAATCATTATTAGTTTTTCATCAGATCTAGGATGACTCTGAATCGTCACCTTATTATGATCTTCCTTTAATTTTGGACTCAAGTTGAGTATGATAATCATTTTCTTCCAAAAAACTTCTTATTAATACAATGTATTTCTTAAGAATTGTGAGTCCAATTTCTTAAATATAATGGCATGCCGATTGTCCATTTTTACAAAGTGAAATTTTTTATTCTCATTGAGAAAAAAATAAAAAAAACTTCTTCTTGCATCAAAAAATATTCTCCGGTAAACTTGGTCCCTGTAACATTTCGTAACCCTAATAGAGTAAGTTTTCAACTTTTTCTAATTTCCCTTTTAGTTAAAAATCATTTTTATGTGTTTTTCTGGGTATACTAAAGACTGCATAATAGGTACACGTCATTTTCCCGAATTACACGTCATGTACTTGGTGCTGGTTGCATGTCATATACTAGGAGATCATGTCGTGAATTGGGAGATCATGTGATGAGAAAGTACACATCTTTTACAAGAGCAACACATAATTTAGAGGTTAAATAGTAGTTTTCCAACCCAAGGCATTGGGTTTTTTGTGTACTTATCTAGTGTGGCCAACACATCATGACCCCAAGGTACACGTCATGACTCGGCTTGTACCCATCCATAAGTAATGTGTTTGGTAGTGTGGCTCAGTCTATTATTCCCATACCTCTTGGCTCTCAACCTTAGACTCTCCCTAGGCATTTTTCTGAGGCACTCCAAATTTTGGTTGAATATGATCGGCTTCGAATCTTCATTGAATCTACAGTGTGATTCCCAAGTAAGGGTTCTCCCTCATTCATCGAGCTTCTCTCCTCATCCCCTCTTGGGATCTCAATAGATCATCTTGGGATTAATTTTTCTATGTCGTGTGGTGTTTGATATTTCTTCTAGGTTTAGTTTCAATATCTCTTTCACCTTATTTCTCAGTGAAGGGTGTTGTTGTGAGTGTTGTTCTTCTGAAAATAGGTAGGTGGTTCCATTTAGATTTTCCAAATTGGTTAACTAGGATTTTCATGGTTTATTTCAATTGTTAATTTAAACTCAAATGGTCAATATTGTTTTCAATCACATTGATAAAACCTAATTCTAATGAATTGGCATATTTGAAATTGTTTTCGCACAGGAATTTGGAAAACCCCCAATTCCATCGAATTGGGGTGGGTTTATAGAAATTGTCTAATTTAAATTATTGAATTTAAATTATGGATTTGATGGAAATTTTTTCAATTGAATGGTTCGATTTAATTGTGAAAATAAATGGTGAAACATATAGAATTGGTTTTGAATGAATTTAAAACTTATGAATGGATCAAATGATTTCATAAGAACCTAGTGGTTTTATCTTCTTACTGTTTCAGTTTTAAATGAAAAGAAATTAGCCTTTTTAAAATATAGGTTTATGATTGATTATATTTTTAAGGAGTCTTAAAATAGTTCACCAATCATGTAATATAGCATACAATCCTTAGGTAGTTAGTGAGTTATTTAGATACAGTCTATGTTATTAAGTCATTCTAAAACATACATTGAGTGGGTCACATCCTTGTGGGTTGGTGATGAGTCTCCTTTGGCTAGTGTCATAGAGACTTGTGTATACACATTTTCCTGAGTTCACATAAGGATTGTGGAATCCTATGTCTGGTTAATACAATCATACCGTTTGGAAGATGACAATGTTGCTTGCTTGTTTATTTTTATTTAAGATATAAATGTATGCCAATGTTTTTTTGAATTTATTCATATGACTGCAGAATTTATAAAAATTGATTTATATAAATGTTTTTCATAAACCATTGTTTTAGAAATATTTCATCTCTTGTAAATTAAATCTTGTGCTTTGAATGTCTTCTCCATTATTTTGAAACTTTTTAGCATGTTTTGTTTAAATATGCTTTTAAATTTTCCAAACATTTTTGTGCTGATAAAATTAAAGGATTTTCATTGGGTAATATATATTTGGAATCTGTTATGGAATCTTTTGGTGGTATCCTATTGGGCTTAATATTGTACCCTAATTTTTCCTTCAGGTGTTTTTCGAATTTCTTCTTCTAGGATCAAGAAAAGGAAAGGGATCTCTTGGAGGTGGATTCAGCTATTGAGATTTGGGCATGGTGAGTTGTGTCCTTAGGGACCTTGGGAATATTTTCCTATTTAGTACTTTTGGTTTAGTTTTTTTTCTTTTATGACTCATAGTATTCTGGTACTTTTACTCCCAGTGGAGTTTTCCTGTTGATATGCATACTATCATTTATCTTTTTCTTCTTTATTTTTGTGTAAAAATCATCACCACTTTTATGTTGTGTGATACAGGATGCTAGTAACCAACCCATGGGGATCAGGAATTCCCTTCAATTAATTTCAAGGATAGCTTAGATATTGAGTAACTAGAGTACCCAGGTTGGTTCCTAACAAATTGGTATCATAGTCAGGTTCTTCAGCTTCTGTCTTGAAGTCAGTAGGCATTTTTGAAATCTTTTCAGGACTTAAGAGGTAGTTTCGATTGAGTTTCTGGATAGCTCTCACCATAATGAACCTTAATTCACCAGGGGTGATTAGGGAAATACAACATTTGGATTAGTTCTAGTCTTTTCCCTTTTGAGATTTGGATAGATAGAAATCCAAATATTGTTTATCCATTATATTGAGAATATTTTCCCTTTATACTCAGTTTGAGTGTTAATCTAATATCTTTCATTTGTCTACTGATGTTGTGTATCATCATGCCTATGATAATATGTGAGAATCAGATTCAAAAATAGGATGACATGGAACCTTATTAAGAAAATACTATTGTTGATCTGAATCTGGTTGAGGTGATTGTGTGCACTATCCATGCTCTAAGACAGACACCACCTCCTGTTCCCGCTCAGGCTCTAGTAGTGGATCATTAATGGGATGATCATTGAAATCATTCACAAGAGTACCTTCACTAGAATCTACCAGTATTCAAAGGTTTCATTGATCATCAATATGTTGAGGAATGTTTGGGTAAGGTATAATGTCTATTTCAGTTCTTGGAGATGCCAAAAGTGATCAGGGTGAAGTGTTCCACCTTCTTAGTGTAGGGACCGAGCAGGAGATAGTGGTACAAGATGGTGATGGTAGGGAAGCATGAGGTCTTACACTGGAATTAATTCAAGGTTCTATTCACTAATTAGTTCCATCCATAGTCAACAGTGTTGTCCATGGATGTGGAGTTTTTCAATCTTGAGCAAGCTAACAAAACCGTGACTGAGTATTCAAATCACTTTGCTGATCTGGTGCATTCTGCACCTAATATAGTATCTAATTATAGGATTAAGGATCAATGGTTCTAGTTGGGACTTCGATCAGATTTCCATTCTCAGGTTTTCTTACCGAAGTATCCCACTTATACTGATGTGATGGATAGGGTGATGATGGTTTATATTGACATGGATGGCATGTCAGGGTTGAAGGGAGTTCCTTTTTCTCTGAGTGGAAACATTGTTTCCTTCAAAGAAAAACTAAAGTGTGATGATCCCCATGGATGTTATCAACAAAGACATCATTTCAGACCTCCTATAGCTCTAGGAGGAAGTTCTTTGACTTTCTACCGGTGTGGAAATCCAGGACATTCTAGGAGGGTTTACACTGAGGCACCCAAGAACTATAGCTCTTATATATGTTCAAGACACTAACAGAGATTATTCCATTACTTCTATAATCTTCGTAGTTGTATAGGATAATCATCTCCTCTTAGAACTGTGGGGAAATTAAATACATCATGTTCAAAATGGTTCCACCCACAAGAATCTAGAACTAAGTTTCTTCATGGAGTGGAATAGCCTCAAGAGGAAGCACAAACAAGTCCAATGACTGTGAGAGGTACCATTACCATTGATTCGTCATTATTGACTACTCTATTTTATATTGGTTCATCTCACTCTTTTATTTCAACCCATATTGTTAATATACTAAATATTCATATGGATCAACTATCTTGTGCAATGTACATTACTACACCCCTTTGTACGAAGATAGAGCAGGGTCTTTATAGTCCTTATTTTGTCTTATCTCTATTAGATATCAAGCTAGCTTGGATCCTTCTAGTTCTTGATATAAAATCTCTTGAAATCATACTAGGTATAGATTGGATCATTTCCAACAAAGCTCTAATTGATTGTTATCTCTTACTAGTATACTTTACTACACCTAGTGGTGTGCAGCTTCTCTTTCAAGGAGAATGGGACCCAAGGTCAAGTATAGCTAGAAATTCTTATCTAGAGTTGGTGAAAGTGATATCAGTGTTTTCTTTTGAATCGGAGTGAGATTTAATGGGTGGTGATCTTCCTCCAATTTTCATTTAGTTTTCTAACATGTTCCCTTCAGATTTCTATGGTCTTCCACAAGTGAGGGTTGTTGAGTTTTCTATTGACTTAATGTCTGGTACTCAACTAGTATATATCCCCTCTTACCACATGGAACCAGCCGAGTTGAAAGAGATGATGTCTCAGTTGTATGATCTTCTTGAGAAAGGCTTTATTCATCCAATTGTGTCACCTTGGGTAGTACCAGTTCTCTTTTCTAAAAATTTCGATGTTACCCTTCTCTTGTGTGTTGATTATCTAATACTCAATCGAGTTGCGATAACGAACAAATATTTTTTGCCACGAATTGACAATTTGTTCGATCATCAAAAATGGGTGAACTGGTTTTCAAATATCGACCTTTGATTTGGTTACAATTAGTTGAGGATAAAAGAATCTGAAATTTATAAAACCGCCTTTTGAAGTAAGTATCTCCACTATTAGTACCTTGTTATGGCCTTTGGATTAACAAATACTCCTGTAGTTTTCATGGCCTTAATGAATAAGATTTTCCATGAGTATTTAGATACCTTTTTGTAGTCATTTTGGATGGAATTCTTGTTTACTTCATGTCCGAGGAGGATCATGTGAAACATCGGAAAATAGTTCTGAATCTGCTAAGTAATCACCACCATTATTCAAAGCTTCCAAAGGGTGATTTAAGGATTTATGAAGTAAAACACTTGGGAAATGTGGGGTCTGAACAAGTTTTATCAGTTGATACTAAAAAAGGAAAGGTTTTTATGACTTGGGAGAAGCCACAAAATGTCTTTGAGATCTGGAGCTTCTTCGTCCTAGCCGGATATTACCACGGGATTGTGAAGGACTTATCAAAGTTGGCTTCTCCAATGACTACTCTAACTTAGAAGGGGGTGAAGTTTACATGGAATGATAAATGTCAGATTTCCTTTGTTGATTTGAAACATATTTTGAATACTGTGATGGTGTTGACTCTTCTAGAAGCCGAGCAGGACTATGTGGTCTTTTGTGACTCATAATGTTCTAGCATGGGTTGTGTTTTTAGGTAGGGTGACCATGTAGTAGCATATGGATCTATTCATATTAGTCCACATGGGAAGAATTATCTTACCCATGATATGGAAGTAGAAACTATAATGCACACACTTAAAATTTGGCGGCACTACCTTTATGGTGAAAGGTTTATGCTGTATTCCAGACACAAAATCCTAATTTATATCTTCTCTCAAAAATATTAGAATATTTTCTAGATGTGTTGGGTGGAGTGCATGCTCTCTTTAAACATTGACATAGCCAATACTCTGGGCAAAGGGAATGCCATTTTTGACACTTTGATTAGGAAACTTCCTACCTAAAGAGTGAAGTAATCTTCAGAAGAGTGGAATTTGATGGCTCTTTTTTCACTATTTCATATTATAGTCTAGGAGAAAGGGGTTGAGGTTTCTTTATCTAGTGTTCAGTTGACATCTTCTCTTCTCAAGATAATTCTCCATGACCAAAATCTTGATGATGTGTTCCGTAGAATTAGATAATCCCTTTATGATGTGGAGACATTTTCCCTTTGGTAATTCTCCAAAGAATGTATTTTATGATATCAGAATCGCTTCTTTGTGTCGTTATCATCAAGAAAGGTTGTGATGGGATATTGTCATAGATCTTAGTGGGATATGCACCTAGTTAACACAAAAATGTTCTATAAAATGAGGCATTAGTTTTTCTATCCATGTATAATATGAGACATTGCTGAGTTTGTCTCTCATTTCTATACATCCCAAAAGGTGGAAGGCGAGCACCCGAAACATTCAAGTTTACTTTAGCCACTTGTAGTTCCAACTTGGAAGTGGGATGAGATCTCTATGGAACTTGTGGTTGGGTTACCTAATACCCAGATAAAGTGGAATGTAATATGGGTTATGATTGATAGGCTGACTAAGTCAACTCACTTTATACCCATTCGAGATATAACCAATGTTGAGGAGTTGGGAAATCTCTATGTGAAAGAGATTTTTCATTTTCACAAAGTTCCATCTATTATAGCTCTGATAGGGATCATCAGATCACTTGTCATTTTTTTATAGGGCTTTAGAAGGCACTGATATATCCGGTTCTTTTGAGCACGGCCTACCATCCACAGTCAGATGGCCAGATAGAAAGAGCTCTACAGATTCTTGACGATATGATTTGTGCATGTATCCTTCACATCATTTGGGCTTTGGATGATCACTTGGGGATGTTTGAGTTCTCTTTTAACATCAGTTACCAGTCTTCAATAAGAATAGAACCTTTTGAGGCCTTGTTTGGTCAGCATTTTAAATCTCTATTGTGTTGGTTGGAGGTCAGTGAAATTTCTTTGGTTGGATAGAGCTTAGTATAGGAGATGATAACCAAGATTCAGCTGATACATTAGAAGTTGTTGATAGCATAGAGCTGATATAATCCTTATCCTGATCGATGACATATACCATTGAATATTTCAGTCGGTGTCCAGGTTTTCTTGAAAGTTTCACCACGGTTGGGTCATCGATTGCTTGGAAAGCAAGGGAAGCTTTCTCTTTTCCTTGTGGGACCTTTTGAGGTTATTGAGAAGGTGGGTAAGGGGGCGTACCATTTTTTACATCCACCATATATGGAATCAATACATGAAATGTTCCATGTATCACAATTGAGAAGGTATTTATCTGATCCATCTCACGTTTGGAGCTGGGGTGATCTTGAGATCGAGCCTGATTTATCTTTGACTGAGAAACCAGTTAGGATAGTTAATTCAGATACCAAGGTACTTCATAGGAGGAAACTACCTTTGGTTCGTGTGTTATGGTAGCATGGTGCTGATAATCATGAGAAATAGGAATGTGAGGCATTGATGAGAGAGAAGTTGCATCATATTTTTGGCATGGAAGCTTCTTCATAGGATTTATTAGGACAGAATGTTTTTATGGTGGGGATGTTGAAACAACCCATTATGTTAATCGGGTAAGTTTTCCACTTTTTATAAGTTCCCTTTCAGTTACAAAAACCTTTTTATGTGTTTTCTTGGGTTTTATGTATACTTTATAATAGGTACACATCGTGTACTTGAAGTACATGTCATGTACTTGGTGTTGGTTGCATGTCGTGGACTGGGAGACCATGTCATGAAGTGGGATATCATTTCATGGGTAGGTACACGTTGTGTACATGAGGTACACGTCATGTACATGAGTTACACATCATGTAGGGGTTAAATAGCAGTTTTCTAACACAAGTCAATGAGTTTTTCGGTGTATTTATCCTACGTGAACTACACGTCATGAACCAAAGGTACATGTCATGACTTAGCTCGCACCCATACTTAAGTAATGTGTGTGGTAGTTATACTGGGTCTATTATTCTCATACCTCTTGGTTCTAAACTGTATACTCTCTCTAGGATTTTTATATTGGTTCCCCACCTTCTGGTTCAATCTGATTGGCTTCGGATATTCATTGCATCTGTAGTGTGATTCCCAGATAAGGGTCCCCCCTCATTCTTCGAGTTTCTATCTGTCTATCCTCTTGGAATATCAATGGATCATCTAGGGATTTATGGATCTATGCTATGTGGTGTTGGATCTTTCTTCTATATTGAGATTCAAGATCACCTTCACCTTTATTCTCATTGACGGGTGTCGTTCTGAGTGTCGTTATTTAAGAAAGAGGTAGGTTGTTCTATTCTGATTTTTAAAATTGGTTAACTTTGATTTTATTGGTTTATTTCAATTGCTAATTTAAAATCAAGTGATCAATATTTTATTAAACTGCTTTGATAAAACCCAATTCTAATGAATTGGAGGATTTGAAATGGTTTTTGAAATTAAAATTTGGAAAACCCCCAATTCCGTTGAATTGGGATGGGTTTAGGGAAATTGTCTGATTTAAATTATTAAATTAAAATAGGGGATTTTATGGAAAAATTTTCAATTAAATGGTTGAATTTAATAGTTAAAATAAATGTAGAAAAATATGGAATTGGTTTTGAATGAATTTAAAACATGTGAATGGATTAAAATGATTTGATAGAAACCTAGTGGTTTTATCTAGTGAAAAGGCATGTTTTCTTAATAAAACCTATTTTGGTTTTAAAAGAAAAAAATTTTAATTTTTTAAATGGAATAATTGGATTGATCGTATATTTTTAGAAGTCGTAAAATAGTTCTCTAATATTGTAAGAGTGCATGTAAGCCTCAGGTAGTTAGTGAGTTATTTGGATACACTCTATGCTAATACAACGTTCTAAAATATACATGCAGTGGGTCACATTCTTGACAGGTTGGTGATGAGTCACCTTTTCCCTATGTCAAAGGGATGTGTGTATAAAAAAAATTGAGTTCACATAGATAGTATGGAATCCTATAGATGGTTAATACTATCATACCTTTTGGAAGATGACCATGTTGCTTGCTTGTTTATTTATATTTCAGAAATAAATGTATGCCAATGTTTTTTTAACTCCTTTACATACCTACTAAATTTATATAAGATTTTTTATATAAATGTTTTACATAATCCATTATTTAAGATATATTTCATCTCTTTTAAATTAAATCATGTTCTTTGAATGTATTTTCCATCATTGTGAAACTGTTTCGCATGTTTCTTTTAAATATGATTTTAAATTTTCCAAACCTGTTTGTTTAGAAAAAATTGGATGTTTTTTTGGGTAATATATATTTAAAATCTGTTATGGAATCTTCTGGTGGTCTCCTAATGGTCTTAGTCTCACACACTACTTTTCCCTTCAGGTGTTTGTAGACTTTCTTCTTCTAGGCTCAAGAAAAGGGAAGGGATCTCATGGAGGTGGATCCATCTATTGTGATTTGGGCTTGGTGAGTTATCCCCTTAGGGGACTTGGGGGAATTTTCTTTTTTAGTAATTTGGGTTTAGTATTTTTGCATTTATGCCTCATTGTATTCTAGTACTTTTACTCCCTGGTGAGTTTTCTTATTGATATGCATACTATCTTTTATCTTTTTCTTTTTTATTGTTATAGAAAAATAATTCCCACTTTTTTGTTGTACGGTGAAAGGTGCTAGTTGCTAACCCATGGGGATTGGGAATGGCCTTTCGGTCATGTCAGGGCTAGCTCAGTTATTTGTTTACTAGGGTACTCGGGCTGGTTCGTGATAGTCTAAATAGTCTATCCCTTTGGATTTTCTTATCAACTAAGATTAATAAATCACTGAACCTTTTAACCTCATGTTATGGATTACTTATCAAAAATTCTATGTCTACATGATCTAACACATTCTAGAAAAGAAGAATTATTGATAGTAGAAACATGCTATCCAAAATTAGTGACTCATGAAACTTATATATATTTTATTCACATATTTCTTCACTTATTCAATTTTCCTAAGAATAAATGTTTTTTAGAACCAATCCAATAAATAGTTAGAATAGTTCACGCACCTGCATGCTGATATCATTGTTTACCCATAACTCCCCCTTTATACAGGATTCCTTAAAAGGTTTAGCACATATTCAATGGAAAGATTTATGAAATAATTCCACCACTTGACAACACAATAAAAAGTTAATATGAGAGAGTGGAAAAAGACACATACCTCAGCCTTGATGAGAAAGAGGATGGATTCCCATGTTCAGCCTCAATTTATAAAAAAACTTTATTCAGTAAAGTTTTTGTAAAAATGTTAGAAACTTTTTCCAATGTTGGAATATATTCTAGCTTAAATTCATTCTTATCCACATTATCTTTGATGAAATAATATTTGATATCAATGTGTTTTGAATGATAATTTTGTAGTGGATTCTTAGTAAGGTTGATTATTATCACAACCTAAGAGAAAGGGTTACTTCACTTCAACAAGTAAGTCTTCCAACTGAGTCTTCATCCACATAAGATGGGTAGTATCTTGAGTGGCAGCAACGTACTTCGCTTCAGCCATGCATAGATCTACTTAATTTTGTTTTCTTTTAGGCCAACTATCACAAATTTTCCCCAAAAAAAACTCCACCTGATGCGGATCTTCTATCATCAACATTTCCAGCAAAATCATCATCTGAATACCCAAATAAGTCAATACATTATGAGATATCGTACATGATTCCTAAATTTTTTATGCATTATATATATCTCAGAGTTCTTTTTTCATCAATTAAATGTGATTCTTTATGAGAACACTGAATTCTTTCTTATAAGGTAACAACATAAACAATTTCAGGTATAGTTGTAGTCAAATATAACAAACTTCCAATAATCTTATGAAACTCTTTATAATCAACTTCCTTGAATTTTCCATCTTTAGACAATGTGGTTCCCATAGAAATCGGGGTGGAAATTGATTTCAAGTTTTCCATAATGAACTTCTTAATAAGTTCCTTAGAATTATTTTCTTGATAAATAAAAATGTGCTTATTCTTTTATAAAATTTGTAACCTAACAAATTATTTTATTTCTCCTATCATGGAAATCTAAAACAAATTTTTCATCTCTTCATCAAATCTTTCATAAGATATTTCATCATTCCTCGAAAAGATAATGCCATCAACATAAAAAATTGTGATGAGGGAAAACTCATATCTTTCCTTGATGTAAAGATTGATATTAATTCTTCCTTTCTTAAAATTCAACTTCCTCAGGTAGATATCCAGTTTGGATTACCATGCTCTTGGATCTTGTTTTAGCCCATACAAGGATTTTTCATCTTACTCACATAACTTTCATCTTTTTTCAACAACAAAGAGACGAGGTTGTTCAATGTAAACTTCCTCATCTGGATCCCCATTCAGAAATTCATACTTCACATCTATTTGAAAAACATTGTAACAACATTATGCAAAAATAGAAAGAAATTTTTTGATTTTTTATAAACTTTACTCTAGATAAAAGGCATCATCAAAATCAAAACATTGAATTTTTGAGTAACCATCACACACTAATATTTCTCGGTTCCTTATCACTTCCCCTTATTCATTCATCTTGTTCTAGAAGACCCATTTTCCACTAACATAATTTGTATGTCAATCTTGGGTATGATTTCCCAAGTATCACGCTTTTATATATTATTCAAATCTTCATTCATGGCTTGAAAAAATTCTAGATGCTCAAAATGATCATTAACTTATTTTGGATTGACTTCTAAATATAAAGAAGTTTGTGTAATAACTTTTGATGTTCTTATTATTTAAACCTTGTGAGGTTGATCATTAGTAATGTTTTGAGCCTCCACTTGATTCCTTATCATGGGGTGTGATTTTCTAGTTTATCCCTCACCTCTTGAAATAGCCGATTCTAATTATTTTTTCTTTAGTGGGATTAGTATTGTTAATATCCTTATCAAGATTATTAACAAACAAATTTATCCTTATCATATTCCTTATCAACCCAAGTTTTTTTTATCTTCCTCAGTCTTTTAAATAATTCTAACATTAGTAGAATAAACTATTCTTTCTATTTCTTTATTTTAACACCTATGTTTTATTTTATCTAGTGGATATACAAGAAATAGTCAATCTTTACCTTTATACTCAAAAATTCCAAGATTTACACCTATTAATTTATCATGCATGGACTACCAAACACTCTGAAGTGTTTCAAACTTGTATTTTTATCATAAAACATTTCATATGGAGTCACATTAGAACATGGACTATAGAAACATCAGTTTTGAATATACACAGTAGTATACATGGCTTGCCTCCAAAATTAATGGGAAAGACCATGTTTAAGTGAGATTGTTCTCCCCATTTCCACCAAACTCATGTTCTTACTTTTAGTAATACCATTTTTTTAGGTGTGTGTGGTGAACAAAACCCATTATGAATTTCATAATTCTCATAAAAAAATTTAAATTCTTTGGTTATGTACTCACTTCCATGATCAATTCTCAACTTCTTCCCTAAATACTCACATTTCTTCTCATCTTTCCTCCTAAAACCTTTGAACATTTTCTGAGCATCTGGATTATGTTTAATGTACATAACACAAGTAATGAAAGTAAATTCAAAAATGAAAGTGTTGAAGTAATTATCTCCATTTATTGATTATTTTTCTCATTGGAACATATATTTTGGAATGAATAAGTTCCAATGGTCATTTTGAACAAATTTCATCTTTATTATGAACTCATATTTTAATATTTCATTTCTAAAAAATAGTACAACACCAATATATTATTCTTGAAATATCAAAAATATCATAGACATTGTATCTCTTGGATAAATTTATCATGTTTCTATGAAACATGTTTCCCAACATTTTATTCAACAACTAATTATATTCCACCATTCCCAAGTGACAAGGATTTTGTATTTCACAACATGAAATAAGTTTTCTTTTGTATATTGTCCTCTTTTAACAATAATTCCATATTCCTCAATCTTCACAAAAAACACATATTTTCTGAAAATAACTTTGTTTCTATTATCATAGAGTTATGAAACACTTATGATGTTGTGTTTCATCCCATCAACATACAATGATTTTTTGGACTTTTAATTGTGTTTCCCAATGATGGTTGATCCAAAACCTTTGATTATAAGAGATTCATCATTGCCAAATTCCACCGCTCCTTATTTAAAGTCTTTCACATTATTCAACACCTTTAAATATTCTATAATATGATATTAAACCCGACTATCCAAGATCTAGGTTTGTTCTCCTTTTATGGATTTAAGAGAAGTTTCTTCAATAAGAGATTTTTTATTCCCCTTTTCTTTCTTCATCTTGAACATTAGATAATTGTTAAGAAAATTTTGTTGTGATAGTAAAAAAAATACATCATTTCGCAATATTTTCAGGTTTTTGAAACATTTCAAAAATAGTTTCCATATGTTGGAACTTAATTTTACCTTTTAAACCAACCTTCTCAGGTTTTTTCCAAACATCATTCTCAAACTTCTTCCTTTGTATAGATTGAATCCCCCTAAAACTATTCCATATAAAAATTGTGTAATAGTTGTAATGTTTCTTTATTTAACCAATGCATATTATTAATGTGTCCAAATCCACCACAATAATATTAGTATACATAGAATGAATATTTTCCTCTAAAACATCCATAAGGACTAGATTTGCTAATATGTTTCTCAAAAACCATCTTATCTTTCTTTTAAGAACTTTGTTTCCCACAAACCATTCTATTTTCAATCAATATCTTCTTTTTTAGATCATTTTTATTTTTAGAATTATTGGAATCATAAGTAATATAAACTTTTTTGAACTCATAATTCTTAGTAACTTTAGACATCTCTTATTTATTGGCATTAACCACATACATAACTTTCCCAGCTTTCTTTTTCTTTGAAAAAATTAAAAAACAAATCTCAACCTTTGAAGGTGTATTTTCTTGATCCTTCTCAGGTTACTCCTTTTGAGAATACTCAGCAACATTAGAGATAGAGTTTTTAAAACTTGTACCTATCTATTCAACATTAGAATGTTTTTTTGTAAAAGTTACATATCTACTTCTTTTTTCCTTCCACTTTACTTCAATATCTTCATTACGATTCATTTCTTTATCAAGAGATTTCATTTAACCATCAATCAATTTTATTAGCTTTAATTTTTCATCAGAAATACCTTCACGATTATTTTATGATGAATATTTAATTTTTAGCTTCTTAATTTATTTTTCAAGCCTCAAATTCTTCCCCAAGAATTATTTTAATTCTTATTTAAGATGAAATTCTAGTTGACTTTCTTCTTCTAATTTAGAACTACTACATACAATTTATTTATTTTTCACTATTGAAATAAATATATTCTCACCAGAAATATTAGTTGATTTTTCATATTTAGTTTCATTATCTTCATTGTCATCATATTTATATGAGAAACTTCTCCTTTTGGATTTGGTTATTTTTTTCTTTCCCTTTAGAAAAATATTTAGCCTTATCCTCCTATTTCTTCCATGATATTGTTTTCCTTCTTTCTTCTTTATAACTATCCTCTTCTTTCATTCTTCTAGGATAATTATCTAAAAAGTGTCCAACAAATCCACATTAAAAACACTTTGCGATATATTTTCCTTTTTATTTACTTATACCTATTCTAAAATTTTTAGAAAAAAATGATAAATTTTCATCAATATTTTTACATAACTCATTTTCAGAGTCAGAGTAAACAAAATCACTTTCCTCAAGATCCTTATTAAGATTTTATTTCTTGACATATTTAAAATACATTTCTCTATCATATTTTTCCCCTTTATATATTTTCCCTTATTATTTAATATGTAATGATAGTGTTATGAAAATCATCCCGATATAATGTTTCTGGATCTCTCTCTTCTAATGAGGAGACTTTGACATCAAAATTTTTGGGAATAATTCTTAAGATATTTTCAATAAATATAGATGTTAGAACCAAGGATGTTATTTTCAAGAAAGGAATTTTGGTTTTTTTTTATTTTCAATCCTTTCATGGAGGATCATAGAGTTTTCAAGTAAAGTTTTCTTACAGTTCTCGATGATAATAGTTTTGAAGGTGATGTCATTTCCATGGGATTTCCAATTTTTTGGGTACCAAAACTGAAAAATAGAGAAAATTATTTTTTTTAAATTATGTTGCATGCAAGATTTAAGGAGGTTTCAAAACATGCATGAAAGGCTTGTTCTGGGATCATTTCTTCAAAATACGGAAAATTAAAAAATCATGAAATTTATTTAAATGTGTGAAAAATAAGAGGTTGCGCGGAAGATACTTGTGCACCCACTGCAACATTAAAAAAATTACGTACTTGAAGAGAATATTACATGATTCATCAAAAATTTATGCACAGGGTCATCGAGGCCTATAAATATATAGCTTCCCCCACTCAAGAGTTAGAACTTTTCAACAAAGATCAGGTTCCTCTGCCACATAAAACACTTACACACTGGAGAGAATTATAGATTGAATCTTTAGTAGAAATCATTCCTTTAGTATTTAATGATCAAGTGAATCTTATGGTGTAGCTATATGAAAGATAAGGGTTGCATTAAAAATAAGTGTTGTGAAAAATACATCTTTAGTGATAATTTCAAATATTGCGTGCAAGGGTGGGTGTTTCACACTAGTGTCAGTGTGTACTTCTACTAAGATTTGAACATTCGGTTTGTTTGATCAGTGCATTCAATGTAACACCCCGAGATTTTATGAGATATATTATTTTAAATTTCTTTTATGTCTTCTATTATACACTACACCATGATTATCTTTTACTATACACAACAGCATATTAGCTTGTAGTATACACAACACTATTCTTGGCTCGTGTTACACACAATTTCAAGTTCGTTTTGTGGATATTATTCTACGCAACATTAAGTATAGATTTTGTTTAATGTATAAATGAAATAAGTTTTGATTATGTTATACACAAAAAAAATGGAGCTTTCACTACACGCAGCCCTGACTTGGCTTTCATTACACACGATCAAGACCATCCTTGATAGCGTGTGTTGTACACAATACCAAGTTTCACTAAACGAGATATTATTATAATATTATTATAAACTAACCATTATGAATAGTAATACAAACTTTTTGAAATTTTATAAATTTTATATTTCAAAACAGAATTCATTTTTGGATTCGGAATATCAAAATTTGCCTAGGGTGAATTTTTGGTATTTTTCTGAAAACATTCAAATTTTGATGAATAGTGAAAACACAGGGTTACTATTTAAAAAAAGACTTTTTATTTAAATAATTATTTATTTTATTTAAATTTATTTTCGGTAATAATTAATACATAATACCTATATAAGTTCAATGTAATTCATTGGATTCATTTTATAATAATTTTAAATATATAAAAATTTTATTGAACTTATCACCGTCTTTTACCCAGCTCCTAGGAGAATTTAAAAATATACATAAAACTTAATTCAACCACTTCTGTGAGTGGAATTTCAAAAATCTGACACACACGGTTAATATAATGGAGTAAAATTTGGTTCAATAAGATAAAAATAATTTTTGGTGAATAGTAACTTTTTACTTTTATTTACCATGGTTAAAAGTAAATTGGGTAATTAAGGGTAAAAATGATATTATTATTACCCAAGCACATGTAATAATTCTATTGGATAAGTTAAATATGACCAAAAACAACCTTAGGAATAAAATATTATCATTTAGGTTCACTTGGACTAGATTAGGACATTTATTATTATTTTATTTAAAGAAGAGTTAAAATAGTTAAAATCAAAGTTTAATAAATAAAAAAAATTTAATATAGGGTTATACATAAGATAAATTCGACTATAAAAATTAATTAGAAAGATAAAAATATTTTCTACATAATGTTATTTAATTTATAATTTTTAGACATTAAATAATTTAATTTATTTATGACACAATGATGATACAGTAATTACCTTTTTAATGAAATATTAACATAATTGATGTTATAAATACCCAAATAAATGTAATTTGAGACTTTTTATGAATTACAATAATTTTCTATATTAATAGTACATGTTAGTATTGATTCAATTAACGTTTTTCAAACTAATAATGCTGTTACAATTTTTACGAAAATCAATTACCAAATTGTGTCAAAATTGACATAAAATATTTTTTAAAACAAATATTATATAATTAATTGTTATTCTATTCCTAAAAATCTAAGGTTCAGCCAAATAACTTAGATAAGGTTATATATATTAATAATCAACCACTTGGGGTTCTTTTGTCTTGTTATAGTAAGTTTATTAACCATATAGTGTAAGAAAACAAGACGAAGTGGTAAAAGGTAAATTATTTAACTTAGAGTTAAATATAAATGATAAGGTTAAAATAGTAACCTAAACTTGTATAAAACCTATTGGTTGAGAGTATTTTGACCCATACCCACATAAAATTAGAGATAAATTAATTTGGAGCTATTATAAACCGAATGTGACTTAATTATAAAATAATATTCTAAGTTTTTTCTAAGGTGACCCTCTCCTCCCTTAAAAAAGGGCACCTCCTCCCTATCCTCTTTACACAACTTTGAGCCTTCAATCTTGACCAACCCCAGCCCATTTCACTTATCAAGTTCCCTAGAAACATACTAGAGGTCCGGGTCTTCTTAAAATACCAATTTTAGTACCCTAAGAGGAGGTTTCAAAGAGGCGTGTCGAAGAATAGGTAATATCTGTTACTGATTCTTTCAAATTTATTTCTTCTTCTACTTCCTCTTATTTAGTTGTTCCTTTATGAAGTAATAACATCATTATCACTAATATACTGATATTTTATTATAAATATGAAACAACCCTATTTCACCTTCTATCCATCCTACGGAAAATGAAATCACCGCGCACGCATACGTACGGAATACCGTCTCCACGCCGTGGTGTAATCAGTTTTTCCACCACCACCTTACTTGGATGGGTATATTGGTGTAAAGAATAACTATATATGGTTTTTATAACATCATACTGATTCTTAGATATTATACCATCCACTCCAATTCTATTCAATAATTATGGGAATGATATCATCGCTCGTGCATATGTACGGACTACCGTCTCCACGAATGCAATGAGATTCATTCTTCATGTTAACCATTCAGGAATGATTATAAAGTATATATACTGAATAATAATTAAATATATGAAATAATAATGCTAATGAATTTATATATATATATATATATATATGTATGTCATCTACTTAATTCCATTCAATTCAATAAGGAAACGAAAACAGCGTTCAAGCGTACGTACGACCTACCGTCTCTATAAACGGTGTATTTCATTTTATTTATCGATCTATCATATATGTAACACCCCGAGATTTTATGAAAAATATTCTTTTTAATTTCACTAATGTCTTGTGTTGTACGCTACACCAAAAGGAGCTTGCACAACACGCATCCTTGACTTGCCTTGCATTACACGCAATCACAACCTTCCTCGATAGCATGTGTAGTACGCAATACTGAGTTTCACGAAACAACGATATGCTATTTAAATATTATTAAAACTAGCCGTTATGAATAGTAATAACCACTTTTTGAAATTTTGTAAATTTTATTTTTCAAAATGGAATTCATTTTTGGATTCGGAGTATCGAATTTAGCCTAAGGTGAAATTTTGGTACTTTTCGGATAACTTTCATATTCTGCTGAATAGTGAAAATTACTAAATTATAATTAAAAACAAATTTTTTAATCGAAATAATTAATAGTGATAAATTATTAATTTGAGTGGTTTTAAAGTATATTTAGAATATATTCCTACAATTTAATACAATGTTGGTCATTGGATGTAATTTCACATTTAAACCAGACATAATCAAGTGTCAATCTTTTGATAGATATTGTTTCTTAAAAAAACACGCTATTTGTTTTAACAGCGGGATTTAATTATAAAATTAATTAATGAAACTTCTATGTTATGAATTTGGTAATATAGAATTCATTTTTGAATTCGGAATATGAAATATATCTTAGGATGAAATTTTGGCATTGTTCTGAAAAACATCAATTTTTGATGAATAGTGAAACTACTAATTGGTAGTTAAAAAACTGAATTTTTCATAGAACTTAATTTTACCGCTTCTGTGAATGGAATTTCAAAAATCCTAGAGACACGGTTGATGTCAGTAAGTAAAATGTGGTTCAATGAGATGAAAATAATTTTTGGTGAATAGTAACTTTTTACTTTTATTTACCACGGTTAAAAGTAAATAGGGTAACTAAGGGTAAATATGATATTACTATTACCCTAACACATGTCCTAATCCTATTGGACAAGTGTATCTCGACCAAAAACAACCTTAAGTGTAAAATATTATCATTTAGTCCCACTTGGGTTAGATTAGGACATTTATTATTATTTAATTCAAAGAAGAGTTAAAAGAGTTAAAATCAAAGTGTATTTACTAAAACATTTTTAATATAGGGTTATACATAAGATAAATTCGATTTTAAATATTCATTAGAAATCTAAAAGGATTTCCTACATGATGGTAATTTATTTGTAATTTTTAGACATCATATAATTTAATTTATTTATGACACAAAGATGATGCAGTAATTATATTATTAATGAAATATTGACATAATTAATATTATAAATACCAAAATAAATGTAATTTAAGACTTTTTATGAATTACACTAATTTTCTAGGTAACTATGATATATTAGTGTTGATGTAATCAACTTGTTTTGAACATATAATTCTTTTATGACTTTCACAAAAATCATATATCAAATAGTGTCAAAATTGACACAAAATAGTATTTAAATCAAATATTATATTATTAATTGTTATTTTATTCCTAAAAATCTAAGGTTCGGCCAAATGACTTAGATAAGGATATATTTATTAATAATAAACAATATGGGGTTCGTTTGGAATGTTATAGTAAGTTTATTAACCATATAGTGTAAGAAAACAAAAAGACACGGTAAAAGTTAAATTATTTAACTTAGAGTTAAATCTAATTGATAAAGTTAAAATAAAAACCTAAACTTGTCTAAATCCTATTGGTTGATATGATTTAGACCCATCCCCACTTTAGCTTCTAAATAAGACCCTTTGGAACCATTATAAACCGATTTTGACTTTAATATAAAATAATATTTTGAGATATTCCTAAGGTGCTCCTCTCCTCCCTTATAAAAGGGCACCTCCTCCCCCTCCTCCTCACACCAATTTGAGCACTAAAGCTCGGCCAACCCCTGCCAAAATCCCTTCTCCACTTCCCTAGAATAATACTAGAGGTCCTGGTCTTCTTCAAAGACCAATCTTAGTTCTCTAAGTAGAGGATTCAAAGAAGCGTTCCAAAGAAGAGGTAATATCCATTACCGATCTTTTCAATTTCTTTCTTCTTCAACTTCTTCTTCTTTAGTTGTTTCATGATAAAATAATAACATCAGTATTTCTTATATACTGATATGTTATTATAAATATGAAACAACTCTAATTAACCTTCTATCCATCCTACGGAAAAAGGAAATCACCGCGCGTGCGTACGTACGGAATACCGTCTCCACGCCGTGGTGTAATCTATTTTCTGCCACCACCTTAATAGGATGGGTATAATGGTGTAATGAGTAACTATATATGATTATTATAAAGTGATATTGATACTGAAATAATATTCATACACTTTAACACAATTCCACGACCATGGGAACGATATCATCGCTCGTGCGTACGTACGGACTACCGTCTCCACGACGCGATGAGATTCATTTTCCATATTAACCATTCATGAATGATTATAAAGCATATATAATAAGTACTAATGAAATATATGACATAATAATGATACTGGATTTATTTATATTTATATGTATGTCATCTACTTAATTCCATTCAATTCAATAAGGAAACGAAAACAGCGTTCATGCGTACGTACGGACTACCGTCTCCATGAACGGTGTATTTCATTCCATTATCTATATATTATCTATATGTATATTCTGAATATATATTATATATAAATCATGTTTTACATTCTGGATATAAGTAATCATGATCCAAGTAATCATATTAATAATTACAAGTTAAAAACACGAACGACAAATGAGACGATTTTACCCAAAATGCTACTTTAACATGAATTTACAAAAGACCGGGTAATATAAAGCCATAAGAGAACCATATATGATATCATAACAATGAATATGATTCTATAATAAGTCAATAACATTATTTAAACCATTATACAGGAGCTTCGGACACGTACAAATCAAATCGGACCTAAGGTAAGGGAAATATCACAATCTCATTTTTATCCGAGATTGTTTATTCGTAAGTATTTACTGGGGTGTATTTTATCATCCACATCCATGTTTCATCAATATGTAATATTATTTCCATCCACCTACAATTGTTTAAATCCATTTTTACCCTTCGGTGAGTTTTTAGTAATATGTATGAAAGGAATCTTTTGTCGTTTTTCGTACGAGGTACTTTTTGACTTTTCGGACAAAAGTACGAAGAATGTTTTTTTTAACTTATACGGCATGAATGGATTTTTAAGAAACTTCCTTTACAAGTTTTCAAGTTTATTTTTAATCAACTTCTTTTATTATAAAGTCGTATGACATGTTATGAAAGGAAAAATGTTTTTGAAGTAGAAAGGATATTTTCCTCAAGAATGGAGTTCAAGTATTTTATCAAAATTATTTTCCATCTAAGAAAATAAAAGGGCTCTGTTTTTATCCCTATTATTACATTGGTTTGATTATGTTTTGATGGAAATATTTTTATGAATTCCTTTATCTTATATGAATTTTTTTATGATGTCATGTTGATTAAGAATCCCATTTTTATTACATGGGTTACGCTATGATGTATATGTGGCACACATAAGAAAGGATTCATTATGAGATGGGTAGGACCTATATCTCCCTCCAATGCATTGGGTAAAGATTTTATATCTCATGAGATAGACATGGCTGGAATGGTAGGTTATACCGGTTCAGTGAAACAGGACTGAAAAGAGGGTTACTCGATTCAGAAAGGGACTTTGTCCACTAAGATAGTCTTGGCAATGAGTCTTGACTAACAAGAAATGATTCTCTATGAATATGTGTGAATGCCACAAAGTTGCATGTTTTAAGTTATGATTATTGTGATTACATTTCACTAATATGATTTATCCCATGTTATGAAATTATGCTCTCTTTTGCAGGTTAAGATTTCCAAAAGTTATGTTCTTATGAATATGATGTGATTGATTTTTCTTTTGTTTACCCTTACTGAGCATTTGAGCTCACCATTTTATGTTTTCTTTTCCCCAGGATATAAAGAAAGGTTTTAGGTAAAAAAAAGAAGATCTTTATGGGAGATATTGAAGATCTTTCACCACGATTAGAAGATTACGTTCCGAGTTTCCAAAGACACTAAACTATTACGATCCTTGTGTGTGTGTTTTTGTTATGTACTAAGTATTCCGCAAAAATAATGTAATGTCCATGTACGTCAAGCTTCGGGTTTCTACAGTTGGTATTAGAGGAAAGGTTTAGTCAACCTTTGGAAACTAGGATGCGAAAACGTTAGTGAGATCCCTAGAGATATTTCTATGGTATGTCTAGGGATGTCCCTAAGGATAAGTATACATATAGGATATAGTCCTAGAACTATGGTAACGATATTAGATTAAACCTAAGATGTTAGATATTGAAGTTACTCCCCCTTTATTATGATTTTTTCCTCTAACACTATTCTTTTTGGGTTTTAGAAAATGGCTGGAAACAAGATGATTCACGATAATGGAGGATATGATGGACAATGGAATGATATTCTTCATAATGAAATGGGATTTGGAAGTCCAAACATAATTATTATGCCGAATCAGCAATCTCATAATATGATCAATAAAGTAAAATTTGGTAAGTTTCCTGACTCGGCTAATAAGAGAAAGATGGAGTTTCATGATGATCATAGAGGAAAGAAAGTTCAATTTCCCCTATGTAATTCATGTGGGAAGAGGCATCAAGAAGAATGTTTCAAAGGAACTGGAAGATGCTTTGGGTGTGGAAAAGAAGGACACAAAGCCTGTAAGTGCAAAGGAAAAGGTTTAGTTAACACCAGGGATGAGGATAATGGTATTGCTACGACATCAACAATGGTTAAATGTTTTAAATGTGGAATGTACAGGCATTATGCAAACCAATTCCCTAAGGGAAAGTCTCATGAAGAGAATCAGTATGGTCGTATGGGAAGTATTTATGTTGATGATGATGAAGAGACTACAAATGATATGTGAGATGAAAGAATTGTTGAATCTTGGACAATGGTTTAAGAATGTAGTGGAATGATTACATGTTTATCATGTGTAATGTTGGAATAACGAGACATCTAAGGATTGTTACACTATTGTCTTTCCTTGAGTTTTGAAAGTGTATGATTAATGTTACCAGTATCCATGGAAGGTTATTCAGATATTTTTGGAATGTAGATGATATGCGCATAATGTAGGGATAAGGAGAAAATTAAATGTTTGATAGTATTCATGAGCTCATGACTGATATAAGGAGAAGGTTATATTATGGTTTGAGTATATAGAGTTTTTGGATTTTGGTATGTGGAAAGTGTTAACTTTTAACAGTATTCATGATTTCACTAAGGTTCAATGGGTATTCATTCTTCAAGAAAATACATGATTAAGGCCTTTGAATGTTTGGAATGTGATCAATAAGACATATCTTATGATATATGGGGATCAACAACAGTATTAAATCTCTGGTAATCGTTTTCACTATATTATGAGAGTGGACTGCAGTATTATGGATAAGCCTAAAGATTACAATGGATTATGTTGGACATAAGTTAGTATTGTTTAAGGATAGAAGTTTTTTTTCGATATTATTGATGGGATGTTATAGTAATATAGTTTTAGAAAAATGACAACCTGCAGGACGGGCGACAGCCCATCGCGTCGGACAAGGCTGTGGGAATCGAACCCACAACCGAAGTGCGACTGGCCTTTATCGCCTACCACTAGCCTACAGGAAGTCCCTGTTTAGTAAAAACTAGTTTTATTATATTAAGCAGTATGATATATGAAGTATAAGTCCATTTTATGTACCATATATGATTAATCTCACTATAGAATGACTTATGTATATTTAATAACTTTTTCTAACCTTTTGATGGAATGACCCGTCATTCTATCACATGATCTGCTAACACTTCACGAATAACATATTCAACTTCATTTATTTAAGAGATGAAGTGGAAATTGTTCAAGGCACGAACAACAGTGAGATTGTACCAAAATAAAGTAAGTATTTATTCTAATTCAAATTCTTTAACTTTAGGGAAACGATTTTGAAAACCAAAAATGTTGTCCTAGTGATCTTATATCTGATAAATCAGATGGTACCTTAGATCGTCACAAATTTATGGCTTTGTGATTGCTGGCTTTTCCATAGCCATGTTCTCTACCACTCTCCATCAGAACATGATGGTTATATTTCTCTTCCATATCCATATTTTCACCTATGTGGAAACCCAGTGATTAGTTTATTTGGGTAACCGTTACGTTTCATACTTTTGTTTTTAAAGATTGGTTTTGGTATTCTTTTTTACGATGTGGGTTTCTATTAAAGAAACTTTCGAGTAGTAAACCATTTATAACCCTGACTAATTTTGAGGGCGAAATTCATTTTAAGGGGGTTAGAATGTAACACCCAGAGATTTTATGAAAAATATTCTTTTTAATTTCACTAATTTCTTGTGTTGTACGCTACACCAAAAAGAGCTTGCACAACACGCATCCTTGACTTGCCTTGCATTACATGCAATCACAACCTTCCTCGATAGCGTGTGTAGTACGCAATACTGAGTTTCACAAAACAACGATATGCTATTACAATATTATTAAAACTAACCGTTATGAATAGTAATAACCACTTTTTAAAATTTTGTAAATTTTATTTTTCAGAACGGAATTCATTTTTGGATTCGGAGTATCGAATTTAGCCTAAGGTGAAATTTTGGTACTTTTCGGATAACTTTCATATTCTGATGAATAGTGAAAATTACTAAATTATAATTAAAAATAACTTTTTTAATCGAAATAATTAATAGTGATAAATTATTAATTTGAGTGGTTTTAAAGTATATTTAGAATATATTTCTACAATTTAATACAATGTTGGTCATTGGATGTAATTTCACATTTAAACCAGACATAATCAAGTGTCAATCTTTTGATAGATATTGTTTCTTAAAAAATGCTATTTGTTTCAACAGCGGGATTTAATTATAAAATTAATTAATGCAACTACTATTTTATGAATTTGGTAAAATAGACTTCATTTTTGAATTCGGAATATGAAATATAGCTTAGGATGAAATTTTGGCATTGTTCTGAAAAACATCAATTTTTGATGAATAGTGAAACTACTAAGTGGTAGTTAAAAAACTGAATTTTTCATAGAACATAATTTTACCGCTTCTGTGAATGGAATTTCAAAAATCCGAGAGACATGGTTGATGTCAGTAAGTAAAATGTGGTTCAATGAGATGAAAATAATTTTTGGTGAATAGTAACTTTTTACTTTTATTTACCACGGTTAAAAGTAAATAGGGTAACTAAGGGTAAATATGATATTACTATTACCCTAACACATGTCCTAATCCTATTGGACAAGTGTATCTCGACCAAAAACAACCTTAAGTGTAAAATATTATCATTTAGGCCCACTTGGGTTAGATTAGGACATTTATTATTATTTAATTCAAAGAAGAGTTAAAAGAGTTAAAATCAAAGTGTATTTACTAAACCATTTTTAATCAAGGGTTATACATAAGATAAATTCGATTTTAAATATTCATTAGAAATCTAAAAAGATTTCCTACATAATGGTAATTTATTTGTAATTTTTAGACATCATATAATTTAATGTATTTATGACACAACGATGATGCAGTAATTATCCTATTAATGAAATATTGACATAATTAATATTATAAATACCAAAATAAATGTAATTTAAGGCTTTTTATGAATTACACTAATTTTCTAGGTAACTATGATATATTAGTGTTTATTTAATCAACTTGGTTCGAACATATAATTCTTTTATGACTTTCAGAAAAATCATATATCAAATAGTGTCAAAATTGACACAAAATAGTTTTTAAATCAAATATTATATTATTAATTGTTATTTTATTCCTAAAAATCTAAGGTTCGGCCAAATGACTTAGATAAGGATATATGTATTAATAATAAACAATTTGGGGTTCGTTTGGCATGTTATAGTAAGTTTATTAACCATATAGTGTAAGAAAACAAAAAGACACGGTAAAAGTTAAATTATTTAACTTAGAGTTAAATCTAATCGATAAAGTTAAAATAAAAACCTAACCTTTTCTAAATCCTATTGGTTGATAGTATTTCGACCCATCCCCACTTTAGCTTTGAAATAAGACCCTTTGGAACCATTATAAACCGATTTTGACTTAATATAAAATAATATTTTGAGATATTCCTAAGGTGCCCCTCTCCTCCCTTATAAAAGGGCACCTCCTCCCCCTCCTCCTCACACCAATTTGAGCACTCAAGCTCGGCCAACCCCTGCCAAAATCCCTTCTCCACTTCCCTAGAATAATCCTAGAGGTCCTGGTCTTCTTCAAAGACCAATCTTAGTTCCCTAAGTAGAGGATTCAAAGAAGCGTTCCAAAGAAGAGGTAATATCCATTACCGATCTTTTCAATTTCTTTCTTCTTCAACTTCTTCTTCTTTAGTTGTTTCATGATAAAATAATAACATCAGTATTTCTTATATACTGATATGTTATTATAAATATGAAACAACTCTAATTAACCTTCTATCCATCCTACGGAAAAAGGAAATCACCGCGCGTGCGTACGTACGGAATACCGTCTCCACGCCGTGGTGTAATCTATTTTCCGCCACCACCTTAATAGGATGGGTATAATGGTGTAATGAGTAACTATATATGATTATTATAAATTGATATTGATACTGAAATAATATTCATACACTTTAACACAATTCCACGACCATGGGAATGATATCATCACTCGTGCGTACGTACGGACTACCGTCTCCACGACGCGATGAGATTCATTTTCCACATTAACCATTCATGAATGATTATAAAGCATATATAATAAGTAATAATTAAATATATGACATAATAATGATACTGGATATATGTATATTTATATGTATGTCATCTACTTAATTCCATTCAATTCAATAAGGAAACGAAAATAGCGTTCATGCGTACGTACGGACTACCGTCTCCATGAACAGTGTATTTCATTCCATTATCTATATATTATATATATATGTATATTCTGAATATATATTATATATAAATCATGTTTTACATTCTAGATATAAGTAATCAAGATCCAAGTAATCATATTAATAATTACAAGTTAAAAACACGAACGACAAATGAGACGATTTTACCCAAAATGCTACTTTAACATGAATTTACAAAAGACCGGGTAATATAAAGCCATAAGAGAACCATATATGATATCATAACAATGAATATGATTCTGTAATAAGTCAATAACATTATTTAAACCATTATAAAGGATCTTCAGACACGTACAAAGCAAATCGGACCTAAGGTAAGGGAAATATCACAATCTCATTTTTATCCGAGATTGTTTATTCGTAAGTATTTACTGGGGTGTATTTTATCATCCACATCCATGTTTCATCAATATGTAATATTATTTCCATCCACCTACAATTGTTTAAATCCATTTTTACCCTTCAGTGAGTTTTTAGTAATATGTATGAAAGGAATCTTTTGTCGTTTTTCGTACGAGGTACTTTTTGACTTTTCCGACAAAAGTACGAAGAATGTTTTTTTTAACTTATACAGCATGAATGGATTTTTAAGAAACTTACTATACAAGTTTTCAAGTTTATTTTTAATCAACTTATTTTATTTTAAAGTCGTATGACATGTTATGAAAGGAAAAATGTTTTTGAAGTAGAAAGGATATTTTCCTCAAGAATGGAGTTCAAGTATTTTATCAAAATTATTTTCCATCTAAGAAAATAAAAGGGCTCTGTTTTTATCCCTATTATTACATTGGTTTGATTATGTTGTGATGGAAATATTTTTATGAATTCCTTTATCTTATGTGAATTGTTTTATGATTTCATGTTGATTAAGAATCCCATTTTTATTACATGGGTTACGCTATGATGTATATGTGGCACACATAAGAAAGGATTCATTATGAGCTAGGTGGGACCTATATCTCCCTCCAATGCATTGGGTAAAGATTTTATATCTCATGAGATAGACATGGCTGGAATGGTAGGTTATACCGGTTCAGTGAAACAGGACTGAAACGAGGGTTACTCGATTCAGAAAGGGACTTTGTCCACTAAGATAGTCTTGGCAATGAGTCTTGACTAACAAGAAATGATTCTCTATGAATATGTGTGAATGCCACAAAGTTTCATGTTTTAAGTTATGATTATTGTGATTACATTTCACTACTATGATTTATCCCATGTTATGAAATTATGCTCTCTTTTGCAGGTTAAGATTTCCAAAAGTTATGTTCTTATGAATATGATGTGATTGATTTTTCTTTTGTTTACCCTTACTGAGCATTTGAGCTCACCCTTTTATGTTTTCTTTTCCCCAGGATATAAAGAAAGGTTTTAGGTGAAAAAAAATAAGATCTTTATGGGAGATATTGAAGATCTTTCACCACGATTAGAAGATTACGTTCAGAGTTTCCAAAGACACTAAACTATTACGATCCTTGTGTGTGTGTTTTTGTTATGTACTAAGTATTCCGCAAAAGTAAGGTAATTTCCATGTACGTCAAGCTTCGGGTCTCTACAGTTGGTATCAGAGGAAAGGTTTAGTCAACCTTTGGAAACTAGGATGCGAAAACGTTAGTGAGATCCCTAGAGATATTTCTATGGTATGTCTAGGGATGTCCCTAAGGATAAGTATACGTATAGGATATAGTCCTAGAACTATGGTAACGATATTAGATTAAACCTAAGATGTTAGATATTGAAGTTACTCCCCCTTTATTATGATTTTTTCCTCTAACACTATTCTTTTTGGGTTTTAGAAAATGGCTGGAAACAAGATGATTCACGATAATGGAAGATATGATGGACAATGGAATGATATTCTTCATAATGAAATGGGATTTGGAAGTCCAAACATAATTATTATGCCGAATCAGCAATCTCATAATATGATCAATAAAGTAAAATTTGGTAAGTTTCCTGACTCGGCTAATAAGAGAAAGATGGAGTTTCATGATGATCATAGAGGAAAGAAAGTTCAATTTCCCCTATGTAATTCATGTGGGAAGAGGCATCAAGGAGAATGTTTCAAATGAACTGGAAGATGCTTTGGGTGTGGAAAAGAAGGACACAAAGCCAGTAAGTGAAAAGGAAAAGGTTCAGTTAACACCAAGGATGAGGATAATGGTATTGCTACGACATCAACAATGGTTAAATGTTTTAAATGTGGAATGTACGGGCATTATGCATACCAATTCCCTAAGGGAAAGTCTCATGAAGAGAATCAGTATGGTCGTATGGGAAGTATTTATGTTGATGATGATGAAGAGACTAAAAATGATATGTGAGATGAAAGAATTGTTGAATCTTGGACAATGGTTTAATAATGTAGTGGAATGATTACATGTTTATCATGTGTAATGTTGGAATAACGAGACATCTAAGGATTGTTACACTATTGTCTTTCCTTGAGTTTTGAAAGTGTATGATTAATGTTACCAGTATCCATGGAAGGTTATTCAGATATTTTTGGAATGTAGATGATATGCGCATAATGTAGGGATAAGGAGAAAATTAAATGTTTGATAGTATTCATGAGCTCATGACTGATATAAGGAGAAGGTTATATTATGGTTTGAGTATATAGAGTTTTTGGATTTTGGTATGTGGAAAGTGTTAACTTTTAACAGTATTCATGATTTCACTAAGGTTCAATGGGTATTCATTCTTCAAGAGAATACATGATTAAGGCCTTTGAATGTTTGGAATGTGATCAACAAGACATATCTTATGATATATGGGGATCAACGACAGTATTAAATCTCTGGTAATCGTTTTCACTATATTATGAGAGTGGACTGCAGTATTATGGATAAGCCTAAAGATTAAAATGGATTATGTTGGACATAAGTTAATATTGTTTAAGGATAGAAGTTTTTTTTCGATATTATTGATGGGATGTTATAGTAATATAGTTTTAGAAAAAATGACAACCTGCAGGACGGGCGACAGCCCATCGCGTCGGACAAGGCTATGGGAATCGAACTCACAACCGAAGTGCGACTGGCCTTTATCGCCTACCACTGGCCTACAGGAAGTCCCTGTTTAGTAGAAACTAGTTTTATTATATTAAGCAGTATGATATATGAAGTATAAGTCCATTTTAGGTACCATATATGATTAATCTTACTATAGAATGACTTATGTATATTTAATAACTTTTGCTAACCTTTTGATGGAATGACCCGTCATTCTATCACATGATCTGCTAACACTTCACGAATAACAAATTCAACTTCATTTATTTAAGAGATGAAGTGGAAATTGTTCAAGGCACGAACAACAGTGAGATTGTACCAAAATAAAGTAAGTATTTATTCTAATTCAAATTCTTTAACATTAGGGAAACGATCTTGAAAACCAAAAATGTTGTCCTAGTGATCTTATATCTGATAAATCAGATGGTACCTTAGATCGTCACAAATTTATGGCTTTGTGATTGCTGTCTTTTCCATATCCATGTTCTCTACCACTCTCCATCAGAACATGATGGTTATATTTCTCTTCCATATCCATATTTTCACCTATGTGGAAACCCTGTGATTAGTTTATTTGGGTAACCGTTACGTTTCATACTTTTGTTTTTAAAGATTGGTTTTGGTATTCTTTTTTACGATGTGGGTTTCTATTAAAGAAACTTTCGAGTAGTAAACCATTTATAACCCTGACGAATTTCGAGGGCGAAATTCATTTTAAGGGGGGTAGAATGTAACAGCCCGAGATTTTATGAAAAATATTCTTTTTAATTTCACTAATGTCTTGTGTTGTACGCTACACCAAAAGGAGCTTGCACAACACGCATCCTTTACTTTTCTTGCATTACACGCAATCACAACCTTCCTCGATAGCGTGTGTAGTACGCAATACTAAGTTTCACGAAACAACGATATGCTATTAAAATATTATTAAAACTAGCCGTTATGAATAGTAATAACCACTTTTTGAAATTTTATAAATTTTATTTTTCAAAATGGAATTCATTTTTGGATTCGGAGTATCGAATTTAGCCTAAGGTGAAATTTTGGTACTTTTCGGATAACTTTCATATTCTGATGAATAGTGAAAATTACTAAATTATAATTAAAAACAACTTTTTTAATCAAAATAATTAATAGTGATAAATTATTAATTTTAGTGGTTTTAAATTATATTTAGAATATATTTCTACAATTTAATACAATGTTGGTCATTGGATGTAATTTCACATTTAAACCAGACATAATCAAGTGTCAATCGTTTGATAGATATTGTTTCTTAAAAAAACACGCTATTTGTTTTAACAGCGGGATTTAATTATAAAATTAATTAATGCGACTTCTATGTTATGAATTTGGTAAAATAGACTTTATTTTTGAATTCGGAATATGAAATATAGTTTAGGATGAAATTTTGGCATTGTTCTGAAAAACATCATTTTTTGATGAATAGTGAAACTACTAAGTGGTAGTTAAAAAACTGAATTTTTCATAGAACTTAATTTTACCGCTTCTGTGAATGGAATTTCAAAAATCCGAGAGACACGGTTGATGTCAGTAAGTAAAATGTGGTTCAATGAGATGAAAATAATTTTTGGTGAATAGTAACTTTTTACTTTTATTTACCACGGTTAAAAGTAAATAGGGTAACTAAGGGTAAATATGATATTACTATTACCCTAACACATGTCCTAATCCTATTGGACAAGTGTATATCGACCAAAAACAACCTTAAGTGTAAAATATTATCATTTAGGCCCACTTGGGTTAGATTAGGACATTTATTATTATTTAATTCAAAGAAGAGTTAAAAGAGTTAAAATCAAAGTGTATTTACTAAAACATTTTTAATATAGGGTTATACATAAGATAAATTCGATTGTAAATATTCATTAGAAATATAAAACTATTTCCTACATGATGGTAATTTATTTGTAATTTTTAGACATCATATAATTTAATTTATTTATGACACAAAGATGATGCAGTAATTATCTTATTAATGAAATATTGACATAATTAATATTATAAATACCAAAATAAATGTAATTTAAGCCTTTTTATGAATTCCACTAATTTTATAGGTAACTATGATATATTATTGTTGATTTAATCAACTTGGTTCGAACATATAATTCTTTTATGACTTTCACAAAAATCATATATCAAATAGTGTCAAAATTGACACAAAATAGTTTTTAAATCAAATATTATATTATTAATTGTTATTTTATTCCTAAAAATCTACGGTTCGGCCAAATGACTTAGATAAGGATATATGTATTAATAATAAACAATTTGGGGTTCGTTTGGCATGTTATAGTAAGTTTATTAACCATATAGTGTAAGAAAACAAAAAGACACGGTAAAAGTTAAATTATTTAACTTAGAGTAAAATCTAATTGATAAAGTTAAAATAAAAACCTAAACTTGTCTAAATCCTATTGGTTGATAGGATTTAGACCCATCCCCACTTTAGCTTCGAAATAAGACCCTTTGGAACCATTATAAACCGATTTTGACTTTAATATAAAATAATATTTTGAGATATTCCTAAGGTGCTCCTCTCCTCCCTTATAAAAGGGCACCTCCTCCCCCTCCTCCTCATAGCAATTTGAGACCTCAAGCTCGGCCAACCCCTGCCAAAATCCCTTCTCCACTTCCCTAGAATAATCCTAGAGGTCCTGGTCTTCTTCAAAGACCAGTCTTAGTTCCCTAAGTAGAGGATTCAAAGAAGCGTTCCAAAGAAGAGGTAATATCCATTACCGATCTTTTCAATTTCTTTCTTCTTCAACTTCTTCTTCTTTAGTTGTTTCATGATAAAATAATAACATAAGTATTTCTTATATACTGATATGTTATTATAAATATGAAACAACTCTAATTAACCTTCTATCCATCCTACGGAAAAAGGAAATCACCGCGCGTGCGTACGTACGGAATACCGTCTCCACGCCGTGGTGTAATCTATTTTCCGCCACCACCTTAATAGGATGGGTATAATGGTGTAATGAGTAACTATATATGATTATTATAAAGTTATATTGATACTGAAATAATATTCATACACTTTAACACAATTCCACGACCATGGGAACGATATCATCGCTCGTGCGTACGTACGGACTACCGTCTCCACGACGCGATGAGATTCATTTTCCACATTAGCCATTCATGAATGATTATAAATCATATATAATAAGTACTAATGAAATATATGACATAATAATGATACTGGATTTATGTATATTTATATGTATGTCATCTACTTAATTCCATTCAATTCAATAAGTAAACGAAAACAGCATTCATGCGTACGTACGGACTACCGTCTCCATGAACGGTGTATTTCATTCCATTATCTATATATTATATATATGTATATTCTGAATATATATTATATATAAATCATGTTTTACATTCTTGATATAAGTAATCATTATCCAAGTAATCATATTAATAATTACAAGTTAAAAACAAGAACAACAAATGAGACGATTTTACCCAAAATGCTACTTTAACATGAATTTACAAAAGACCGGGTAATATAAAGCCATAATAGAACCATATATGATATCATAACAATGAATATGATTCTTTAATAAGTCAATAACATTATTTAAACCATTATACAGGAGCTTCGGACACGTACAAAGCAAATCGGACCTAAGGTAAGGGAAATATCACAATCTCATTTTTATCCGAGATTGTTTATTCGTAAGTATTTACTGGGGTGTATTTTATCATCCACATCCATGTTTCATCAATATGTAATATTATTTCCATCCACCTACAATTGTTTAAATCCATTTTTACCCTTCGGTGAGTTTTTAGTAATATGTATGAAAGGAATCTTTTGTCGTTTTTCGTACGAGGTACTTTTTGACTTTTCTGACAAAAGTACGAAGAATGTTTTTTTAACTTATACGGCATGAATGGATTTTTAAGAAACTTCCTTTACAAGTTTTCAAGTTTATTTTTAATCGAATTCTTTTATTTTAAAGTCGTATGACATGTTATGAAAGGAAAAATGTTTTTGAAGTAGAAAGGATATTTTCCTCAAGAATGGAGTTCAAGTATTTTATCAAAATTATTTTCCATCTAAGAAAATAAAAGGGTTCTGTTTTTATCCCTATTATTACATTGGTTTGATTATGTTGTGATGGAAATATTTTTATGAATTACTTTATCTTATATGAATTGTTTTATGATGTCATGTTGATTAAGAATCCCATTTTTATTACATGGGTTACGCTATGATGTATATGTGGCACACATAAGAAAGGATTCATTATGAGATGGGTGGGACCTATATCTCCCTCCAATGCATTGGGTAAAGATTTTATATCTCATGAGATAGACATGGCTTGAATGGTAGGTTATACCGGTTCAGTGAAATAGGACTGAAACGAGGGTTACTCGATTCAAAAAGGGACTTTGTCCACTAAGATAGTCTTGGCAATGAGTCTTGACTAACAAGAAATGATTCTCTATGAATATGTGTGAATGCCACAAAGCTTCATGTTTTAAGTTATGATTATTGTGATTACATTTCACTACTATTATTTATGCCATGTTATGAAATTATGATCTCTTTTGCAGGTTAAGATTTCCAAAAGTTATGTTCTTATGAATATGATGTGATTGATTTTTCTTTTGTTTACCCTTACTCAGCATTTGAGCTCACCCTTTTATGTTTTCTTTTCCCCAGGATATAAAGAAAGGTTTTAGGTATAAAAAAAGAAGATCTTTATGGGAGATATTGAAGATATTTCACCACGATTAGAAGATTACGTTCGGAGTTTCCAAAGACACTAAACTATTACGATCCTTGTGTGTGTGTTTTTGTTATGTACTAAGTATTCCGCAAAAGTAATGTAATGTCCATGTACGTCAAGCTTCGGGTCTCTACAATATATATATGTTTATTCTGAATATATATTATATATAAATAATGTTTTACATTACGGAATTATTTAAATTAGTATATATGTAATAATATCAAGAACAACAAGTCGAAACATGTACGATAAATGAAATGATTTTACCCAAAACGCTTCTTTAACATGGAAATTACAAAATAAAGGGTAATATAAAGTCATAAGTGAACAATATATGATATCATAACAATGAATATGATTATGTAATAAGTCAATGACATTATTTAAATCATTATACAGGAGTTTCGGATACATACGAAGCATATCAAACTTACGGTAAGGGATAACTTTTCCAATCTTGTTTTTATCTGAGATTGTTTATTCGTAAGTATTTACTGGGGTTATATTTATCATCCATGTCCCTAATTTCTAAAAATGGTTTCATGTATGTTTAAAGTCATTTTTACAAATTTTTGACTTTTACTACATGGTATGTAAGGAATCCTTCTTTTGTTTACCATACCAAGTACTTTTTGACTTTTCTGGAAAACTACGAGAAGAATGTTTTTTTAACTTATACGGCATGGACGGATTTTTACCTTTTCATAACTCCTTATTTTAATGAAGCTTAATCTACAATATTTCATGAATATTTTCAACAAAATCCTTTTCTTTTAAAATTTCATGGCATTTTGTGAAAATAAAATCATTTTTAAAAAGAAAGGATATTTTCCTCAAGAATTCATTTGAAGTGTTTTATCAAAACCATTTTTCATCTATGATGACATTATTTCATATGTGTATGTTTAAAGTATAATTTCTCTATGATTTACATGGTTTTATTCTTCTTATGATTAAATGATATCCATTTGTTTTATATGGATTATGTTATGATGGGATGATGTTAATGAAACTCATTCTATTCTTTGGGTTATGATGAAATATTTGTGTTTATTTTGTGGCACAAGTAAGAATAATTTCATTATGAGATGGGTGGGACCTATATCTCCCTCCAATGCATTGGGTAAAGATTTATATCTCATGATATATACATGACTGGAATGGAAAGTAAATCTGGTTCAGTAATACAGGGATGGAACGGCTAGTAAACCCGGTTCAGTAAGGGACTTTGTCCACTATGATTGTCTTGGAAGTAATGCCTTGGATACAATGGAAATCATATCATGTGATTTATGATTTTCCAAAATTCCATGATTTATTCCCATGCTATTTTATAATGATTAATTTTCCATTATGATCTATGCCTTATGTACTGCCATGTTTTATGCCATTGCTCAAGATTTTGATGTTTAAACATTATGTCCATGTTTTTAAGTTCAAATGTATATGGTTTGTTTTGTTTTCTCCATAAATACCTTTAATGAGCATTTGAGCTCACCCTTTATATGTTTTCTTTTCCCCTGGAGATAAATAAAGGTTTTAGGTAAGAAAACAATAGGGTAAGATCTTTATGGGAGATATTGAAGATCATTCATCATGATTAGAAGATTATGTTATGAGTTTACAAAGACACTAAACTATTACGATCCTGGAGTGTTGGTTTTTGTTATGTATTAAGTATTCCTAAAAATTAATGCAGTTTCCATGTATGTCAAGATTTGGGTCCCTATAGTTGGTATCAGAAGAAAGGTTTAGTTAACCTTTGGAAACTAGGATGCGAAAACTTTAGTGAGATCCCTAGAGATATTTATAAGGTATGTCTAGGGATGTCCATAAGGTTAAGTAAAAGTATAGTTTATAGTCCTAGAATTATGTTAACAAACATATAATTAACCCTAAGATGTTATATATTGAAGGTACTACCCCTTTATTATGTTGTTTTCCCTAGCATGGTTTTTTCCTCTTACACTATTCTTTTTGGGTTTTAGACGATGGCTGGAACCTGAAGGAACCGTGTTGATCAATGTAATGGGAAATTCAATGATTGTCCTCCTGAACAAACCAATGTTATGTGAGATAGAGTTCAAAATCATATTGCTATACTTACACAAGCTATGAATCATTCTGGACTTCCAAATGAGCAGAGAAGGGAACAATATTCTATTGAGTCCTTCATGAGGCAACGTCCACCTTCTTTCAGTGGGTCTTCTGATCCACTTGTTCCTGAACAATGGATCAGTACCATTGAAAGGATATTTTCCATACTTCACTATTCAGAACATGAAAAAGTCATTCTGTCTATTTACCATTTAGAAGTTGAATCAGATCAATGGTGGACTCTAATTAAGAATACGAGGCCCCAAGATGAAATTGAATCCATGGAATGGGATGAGTTCAAGAATTTTTTTTTCAATAAGTACTTCCCCCGTATTCTTCGAACAAAGATGGAAAAGTATTTCCTTGAGATTAATCAAAATGATGATGAATCTGTTGGTATATACGAAGCAAATTTTACAAGGCTTGCAAGGTATGCATCTAGCTTTATCATCCAACCTGAACGTAAAGTTGATCGATTCTTCAGTGGCTTAAAACCAAGTCTTCGAAGGGCATTAGCTATAAAAGACTTCAGTATCTATGAATAAATTGTGCATTGTTCTATTAAGGTAGAAATGGGAGTTGGTGTTTCATATCCATCTCATGGTTTTGAAAAGAAATGAAAGATGGAGTTCAAGGAGAAAACTCAAAATAATGGTGAAAAGAAGATGAATGTTTCTTTTTTCTCAAAGTGTGGAAAGAAGCATGGTGGATATTGTCTTAAAGGGACTAGAAAATGTTTTAAGTGTGGAAAAGAAGGTCATAGAGCATCTTAGTGTCTAAGTAATGGAAAAGGGTTTCTAATGATGTGAATAAAGAAAATATTGCAGAGAACGCACCACCAACACTTCAATGCTTCAAGTTCAAGGAAATGGGGCATTATGTTAATCAATGCCCTAATCCAAGGGTTAATGATGATCAATGTGAGAAACCTCTTAAGTCAAAGGATAAAGGGAAGTCACATGCGATCATAATTTGTGATGTTGAGTATGACAAGGATGTTGTGGAATGATTAAGTGTTTATGTAATGGGATTCCAAAATAATGTTGTACAGTATCATGGAATATTGGAATATTTATGTATTAGTTTATTATGGTTTTCAATAATTTTATGGTACCAGTAACCATGAAAAGTGATTGAAATGTTTTTGGAAAGAAGATGATATGCACATAATGAAAGGATAAAGAGATAATGAAATGTTTGATAATATTCATGATCTCATGACTGATATAAGGAAAAAGTGATATCTTGGTTTGAGTATATAGAAATTTTGGGATTTTGGTATGTGGAAGGAGTTATCTTTTTACAGTATTCATGTTTTCACTAAGGTTCTATGGTAATTCATGTTTCAAAAGAATACATGATTTAGGTATTCACATGTTTGGAATGTGACCAAAAAGATATATCTTATGATATATGGAGGATAAATGATGGTATTCACATTCTTGTTATGTGACCTTTCAAGTAATCGTTTTCTTTACACTAAGAGATTGGATAGAGGTACTTTGGATAAGCCTAAAGATTAGAATGGATTAAGTTAGACATCAAATAGTATTGTTTAAGGCTAGAAATTTTTGATATTATTCCTTGAATGTTATAATAGTGTAGTTTTAGAAAATGGACAACCTACAGGACGGGCGACAACCCATCGCGTCGGACAAGGTTGTGGGAATCGAACCCACAACTGAAGTGCGACAAGCCTTTATCGCATACCACTGGCCTACAGGAAGTCCCTGGTTAGTAGAAACTAGTTTTGTTATATTAAGTGGTATGATATATGAAGTATAAGTCCATTTTAGAAACCATATATGATTAATCTCACTATATATTGACTTATGTATATTTAATAACTTTTACTATCCTTTTGTTTGAGATATATGGAATGACCTATCATTCTATCGCATGATCTGATAACACTTCACGGAAGACAAATTCAACTTCCATTCTTTAAGAGATGAAGTGGAAATTGTTCAAGGCACAAACAACAGTAAGATTTTACCGAAATCAAGTAAGTATTTCATTTAATTCAACAGTTCATAAACTTTAGGGAAATGATCTTGAAAACAAAAAATGTTGTCCTAACATCCTTATATCCGGTGAATCAGATGGTACCTTAAATCATCACAAATTTATGGCTTTCTGATTGTTGGATTTTTCATAGCCATGTCCTCTACCACTCTCCATCAGAACATGATGGTTAGATTTTTCTTCCATATCCATATTTCCACCTATGTTCTCCTATGTGGAAACCCAGTGATGAGTTAATCTGGGTAACCGTTATATTTCTTACATTACATTTTAAAAATAAGTTTTAGTATTCCTTTTACGATGTGGGTTTTTACCAATGAAACTTTCAAGTAGTAAACGATTTATAACCCGGATGAATTTCGAGGACAAAATTCATTTTAAGGGGGGTAGAATGTTACACCCTGAGATTTTATGAGATATATTATTTTAAATTTATTTGATGTCTTATATTATACACTACACCACGATTAGCTTGTACTATATGCAACACCGTATTAGCTTGCAGTATACGCAACACTATTCTTGGCTCGTGTTACACACAATTTCAAGTTCATTTTGTGGAAATTATTCTACGCAACATTAAGTATAGATTTTGTTTAATGTATAAATGAAATAATTTTTTATTATGTTATATGCAAAACCAAATGGAGCTTTCACTACACATAGCTCTGACTTGGCTTGCATTACACACAATCAAGACCTTCCTCGATAGCGTGTGTAGTACGCAATACCAAGTTTCACTAAACGAGATATTATTATAATATTATTATGAACTAGCCATTAAGAATAGTAATAATCAGTTTCTGAAATTTTATAAATTTTATCTTTAAAAACGGACTTCATTTTTGGATTCGGAATATCGAAATTAGCCTTGGGTGAATTTTTGATATTTTTCTGAAAACTTTCAATTTTTTTATGAATAGTGAAAACACTCGGTTACTATGTAAAAACTGACTTTTTATATAAATAATTATTTATTTTATTTAAATTTATTTTAGGTAAAAATTAATACATAATACCTATATAAGTTAACTGTAATTCATTGGAGTCATTTTATAGTAATTTTAGATATATAAAAATTTTATTGAACTTTTCACCGTCTTTTACCCACCTCCCAGGAGAATTTGAAAATCTACATAAAACATAATTTTACAACTTCTGTGAGTGGAATTTCAAAAATCCGAGAGACACAGTTAATATCAAGGAGTAAAATGTGGTTCAATAAGATAAAAATAATTTTTGGTCAATAGAAACTTTTTGCTTTTATTTACCACGGTTAAAAGTAAATTGGGTAATTAAGGGTAAAAATGATATTATTATTACCCTAACACGTGTCCTAATTCTATCGGATAAGTGTAATTCGACCAAAAACAATCTTAGTAATAAAATATTATCATTTAGGTCCACTTGGATTAGATTAGGACATTTATTATTATTTTATTTAAAGAAGAGTTAAAAGAGTTAAAATCAATGTTTAATAACTAAAACATTTTTAATATAGGGTTATACATAAGATAAATTAGACTATAAATATTCATTAGAAAGATAAAAATATTTCCTACATAATGGTATTTTATTTATAATTTTTAGACATTAAATAATTTAATTTATTTATGACACAACGATGATGCAGTAATTACCTTTCTAATGAAATATTAATATATTTCATGTTATAAATACCCAAATAAATGTAATTTGAGACTTTTTATGAATTAAACTAATTTTATAGGTTAATATGACATGTTATTATTGATTAAAGTGACTTTTTTCGAACTAATAATTCTGTTATGAGTTTCAAAAAAATCAATTACCAAATAGTGTCAACATTGACATAAAATAGTTTTTAAAACACATATTATATTATTAATTGTTATTATATTCCTAAAACTCTAGGGTTAGGCAAAATGACATAGATAATGTTATATATTAATAATAAACCACTTTTGGTACTTTTTTCTTGTTATAGTATGTTTATTAACCACATAGAATAAGAAAACAAGAAGACACGGTAAAAGTTATATTATTTAACTTAGAGGTAAATCTAAATGATAATGTTAAAATAGTAACCTAAACTTTTCTAAAACCTATTGGTTGAGAGTATTTCGACTCATCCCCACATTTTCTTCTATATAAATCAATTTGGAGCTATTATAAACCGAATGTGACTTTATTATAAAATAATATATTATGTTTTTCCTAAGGTGCCCCTCTCCTCCCTTATAAAAGGGCACCTCCTCCCTCTCCTCTTTACACAACTATGAGCCTTCAAGCTCGGCCAAAATATGACCATTTCCATTCTAAAGTTCCCTAGAAACATACTAGAGATCCTGCTATTCTTAAAAGACCACGTTTAGTACCCTAAGATGAGGTTTCAAAGAGGCATGTTGAAAAAGAGGTAATATATGTTACCGGTTCTTTCAAATTTATTTCTTCTTATAATTCCTCTTGTTTAGTTGTTTCATTATGAAGTAATAACATCAGTATCACTCATATACTGATATTTTATTATAAATATGAAACAACCATATTTCACCTTCTATCCATCCTACGGAAAATGAAATCACCGCGCGTGCATATGTACAGAATACTGTCTCCACGCCGTGGTGTAATCAGTTTTTCTACCACCACCTTACATGGATGGGTATAATGGTGTAAAGAATAACTATATATGGTTATTATAACATCATACTGATTTTGAGATATTATACCATCCACTCCAATTCTATTCAATAATTATGGGAACGATATCATCGCTTGTACGTAGGTACGGACTACCGTCTCCACGAACGCGATGAGATTCATTCTTCATGTTAACCATTCATGAATGATTATAAAGTATATATACTGAATAATAATGAAATATATGGAATAATAATTATAATGGATTAATGTATATATATATTTATGTCATCTACTTAATTCCATTCAATTCAATAAGGAAACAAAAACAGCGTTCATGCGTACGTACGGCCTACAGTCTCCATGAATGGTGTATTTCATTTCATTTATCGATATATCATATATATATGTATATGATGAATATATATTATATATAAATCATGTTTTACATTCTGCAATTAAGTAAATTAGGATATAAGTAATAATATCAAGAACAACAAGTCGAAACACGTAGGATAAATGAAACGATTTTACCCAAAACGCTTCTTTAACATGGAATTTACAAAAGCACGGGTAATATAAAGTCATAAGTGAACCATATATGATATCATAACAATTAATATGATTCTGTAATAAGTCAATGAAAATATTTAAATCATTATACAAGATATTCCTATACATATGAAGCATATTGGACTTATGGTAAGGGATAAGTTTTCCAATCTTGTTTTTATCCAAGATTGTTTATTCGTAAGTATTTACTAGGGTTATATTTATCATCCATGTCCCTGATTTCTAAAAATGGATTCATTTATGTTTAAAGTCATTTCTACAAATTTTAGACTTTTACTACATGGTATGTAAGGAATCCTTCTTTTGATTACCATACGAGGTACATTTTGACTTTTCCAGCAAACTATGAGAAGAATTTTTTTTTAACTTATACGGAACGAACAGATTTTTATGGTTTTATAACTCATTATTTTAATGAAGATTACTCTACAGGATTTCATGAATATTTTCAACAAAATTCTTTTCTTTTAAAATTTCATGGAATTTTGTGAAAAGAAAATGATTTTAAAAAGAAAGGATATTTTCCTTAAGAATTCATTTCAAGTGTTTTATCAAAACCATTTTCCATCAAAGATGACATTATTTAATATGTGTATGTTTCAAGTATAATGTATCTATGATTTACATGGTTTTATTCTTCTTATGATGAAATGATATCCATTTGTTTTATATGGATTATGTTATGATGGGATGATGTTTATAAAACCCATTTTATTCTTTGGGTTATGATGAAAGATTTATGTTTATTTTGTGGCACAAGTAAGAATGATTTAATTATGAGATGGGTGGGACCTATATCTCCCTCGAATTCATTGCGTAAAGATTTATATCTCAGGATATATACATGACTGGAATGGAAAGTAAATCTGGTTCAGTAATACAGGGCTGGAACGGCACGTAAACCCGGTTCAGTAAGAGACTTTGTCCACTATGATGGTCTTGGCATTAATGCCTTGGCTACAATGGAAATAATATCATGTGATTTATGCTCTGACACAATTCCATGATTTATTCCCATGCTATTTATGATGATTAATGTTCCATTATGATCTATGCCTTATGTACTTCCATGTTTTATGTCATTGCTCAAAAATTTTATGTTTAAGCATTATGTTCATGTTTTTAAGTTCAAATGTATATGGTTTGTTTTATTTTCTCCATGCATACCCTTACTGAGCATTTGAGCTCACCCTTTATATGTTTTAGTTTCCCTAGGAGATAAAGAAAGGTTTTAGGTAAGAATAAAAAAGGGGGAAGATCTTTATGGGATATGTTGAAGATCTTTCACCATGATTAGAAGATTATGTTCTGAGTTTCCAAAGACACTAAACTATTACGATCCATGAGTGTTGGTTTTTGTTTTGAATTAAGTATTCCTCAAAAGTAATGTAATGTCCATGTACATCAAGCTTTGGGTCGCTACATTCTAGGTCATCAATTCAAGACTTAGATGAAAGAATATCCTCATTCTAGATATTGAAAAAGACTTCGATTCAAATCTATAGAAGATATCTTCAATTCAATAAACCAAGTAAGACTTCTCCCAATGTAGTGAGCTAGGGAGAGTTGACTGAACTGTTCCAAGGGATGCAATGATATATCCCTTGAATCATGTAAAGTTAGTATTCATAGAACAAAGTGACTGTGTCTGAACTCTTATACTTCACAACTAGTCAATATTAGTGGAATTTGGTATGACTAAAAACCATTCGGCATATACTCCTTGGACTAGACCTAAGCAGTGAACCAAGTAAAATTTTTGTGTGATCTATTTGAATGTGATTATTTATTTTTTCAAATTCTCATCAAATAGTTTTAATAGGTTCCTACCAACATGGGAACAAGATCTATCAGTTAAAAAGAAATAGTTAACACACTAATTCACCCCTACCCTCTTAGGGTGTTCTAATGTCCTACAACAAAATCTTATAAGTTTTCACCAATACATATGATAGTGTTTACAATGTCATTTAACCTGGTAATGAAGTCCCCAATATATTCATACTCACCCATTTTCATAACATCGTACTTCAGCCTCTATATTTTTAGTATTTCTTTCTTGAATTTTTTATTTCATTCATATATGTTTTTCCAAATTTTTTGATATACCTTTGGAAGTGGAAAACCTTTCAATATAAAGAACATAATTTCAAAAAGTGATGAGATTAATTCATTTTTAGCTCTTCCAGCATTCCCATGGTTCTTCTTATCAATAGATGTAAGATGAAATTTATCATCAATAGGATAAAATACATTTTTTGTAGCTTCGGGAACATATTATATAATAGGCATAAGATAAAGAAACATTCTGCAATTCTAGATATGATAGTTCTTACTATTGAATATTGGAATACCATTACTATTGAGATAATTCAAATTTTCCATCAACTTCTCTTCAAAACATCAGCAAAGAGTAAATAAATGGAACATTCATCTCTAGTACCAATTGAGATTTATTGCCAATATCAATTTACCACAAAGAGGGGGAGGGGTTAAATAGTAGTATCTTTTTCTTTTAAGTTCCCACTTTTTAAAACAACATTTTTATCCTATTAGATAGTTGATACCCTCATTAAAATAAAACAAAGCACACAACCACGGGAACACAAGAATTTACAAGGTTCACTACTCAAAAAGAGTGTCTATGTCCTTGTTATAGTTTGGAAATAATAAAATAGCACAAAATCCACTAGAAACCAATAATTTTTGTAGAATACAATCAGTATAATATTCCCTTACACTCTTGTAGCACTATGATCAATTAAACAATGCATTCTCTTTAAGTAGAAAAAAATTAATGTAAGATACTTTTTTCAATAAACATGTTACAGTTCTGCTTAATAAAATTTCACAAATATATTCTAAAAAACAAATTTCACTTCCTCATCCTTTTGATTCATAATGACACTCATTCTAATTTATCATTCCAATTCCCATGTCTTATTTCTCAATATGATAATATTTATTTATCATAATAACAATGAAACAATTATGAACTTCTTCTTCCTTGTTCCTAAAATCTAAATTTTATTTTCCTAGTTTGATTATTCAGACAAATATGATAACCAGTTGAATATGATATTGTCGTTTCTCCTTTCCATATTCTTTCCAAAAAACTTCCTCAGTTAATCACAATATGAAAAATTCTTCTCCCTAGAATTTCATATCTTCTCCCTCTTATTTTCGCAATTGTACATTCATGTCAAAAAGTAAAAAGTGTTTTATCCTTTTATAGGTATCCGAAAATGGTTTGGGAAGTATAAAAAAATCTTTTCCTTCTCAGCTAAATTCCCTAAAATATCTATTTCCCTTGAATTCTAAATGAATTTTTGACTTCTTTAATGATTCTCAATTCTTATCGAACCTTATCAATGTTTTTCGCTAAATTAGCTCTATTCTGAATTCTTAGAATTATTCAGTCTAATTTTGATTATTCATTCTAATTTATTCATTACAATTCTCCATACCACATAAATATATGAAGAAATATACAAATTCTCAATAAGATTTCCAAACCATGTTTCTCATTTCTAAATGGAAGACAAATCTTCCAATTCTGATTTCATCATTATGATAAAGATAATATATTATTTAATAATTTTCTCTATATAAAATGTGAAAAAATTAAAGCTTATGTCTTTTCATAAGGATTCTCCATACCAAATGATGAAAATAAAAAAGAAATCATATTATTCTTCAGACTCTTTAATCAAGATTCTTTTTCCCCATTGATAGCACTTCAAAAATTTTCCAAGAAAAATTATTCTTCTTCTTTTCTTCAGACCGATGATCCTACGTCTGATGAGTTATCAGTGTCATTTTACATCTGATGGATTGGTATCTATTTAATTTCAAAAATTGATGTCATCTTCAATCTGATATATCTTAACCCAATTTCTAAGGAAATTATTCTTTCTCTTGACCCACTTAATACCAAAACATAAAAACAAAACAATTCATCATGATGAAAATGTCTAACTATATTATTGATCAGTATCTGACATTAATTTTTAATTTGTCCCCAAAAACATTACTTCTTTTCCTTTTAATTGGTCTATTAAACTCTTAAAAAACAATTATTCCTTTGAGTATTACAATTCCATACCGAGTCAGATAGACTAGTATCAGCATCTTTGACTACCATAACTTCTTTATTTTATGAATATGATATAAATTAACCTATAGTACGCAAATTGTTTCTATAAAGATTTAAATATTTTGGATTATTTGTTTGACTGGAAACCATTACCTTTGGTTTCTAACATTTCCTTAAATCCTTCCATCCTTCAAAAACATATGTATCTGGTGATCACACATAAATATATTGGGATTTGAAATATTAGGATTCAAAAACATTTTTTCCACACAAATTTTTCTTGTAATAATGACTTCCTTGTGACTTTGAATATGTTTAAGATTATCTTCATAATCATATAACTTATAATGGAAAGTATTGTAACTTCACATTCCTTTAAGAAGAATTGTATTTCTAATCCGAACCTGAATATCATTTTCCTTAATACGATTGGAAGCAACTTTTCTCCCCCTTTCTTTCATCAATGTAGCATCAAAAGTTCTATGAATTATGATATTTGGTAAATATAAATTATAAAAGTAGCATCATATTTTCATTAGATCCATGAAGACTCTGTAGAATATCCTCATTATAATCATCATCTCATTCTGGACTCGAGTTGGGTCTAATGATCCTTTTCTTATAGAAACCTTTTCCTCTTTATGATGGACTTTATTAAGAATTTTTAGTCTGATGTCATGAATATTATGGTAATTGTGATTTTAAATTTTTAAAAAGTGAATTTATTTATCCTCATTGACAATAAAATATAACAAATTTTTATAAAAACCCTCTTTTAACTTCCAAAAAACATCTCTAAGAAACTTGGTCCCAACACTTGTGAATTTACCGAATAGAGTCTTTAGAGACTACCTCGATCAGTTTTTCGTAGACTTTATAGATGATATTATTATCAATTCAAAGATATAAGAAGATAATAAAGACCAATTCATAATTATACTTAAGACCTTGAGGAAAGATAAAATTCATGAAAAATTAAATTTTTTTGAATTTTGTCTATAAAAAGTGTAATTTTTGTGTTATATAATCTCAAGAGAAGGTATGTCAGTGGATCCATCAAAGAAGGATGATATTGAAATTTGGCTTCAACTAACCAAGATGTATGATATCTTTAGTTTTCTTTGTTTTGAAAGATATTATTAATGCTTTATGGAAAATTTATCATGGTTATCCAATCCACTCAACAAGTTATCTTGGAAGGGATCTAAGTTCCTTTGGACAAACGAATGTAAAAAAAATTCAAGTAACTAAAGAATATGATAATGAGTACACCTATGTTTACATTACCCTATAATAGATAAGGGTTTGTAATCTATTGTGATGTGTCAAAGAAGGGTTTGGAATGATTCCTCATGCAGAATGATATGGTGTTATCATATGCCTCACAAAAAATAAAATTACATGAGAAAAATTAGAAAAATTGTGATTTGGAGTAAAATATAGAAATTTTGAGTTAAATATATAGAGGTGTTATTTTAATGGAGAATGGTGTTATATATATACTGATCATAATATTTTTATGTATATATTAACACAAAAATATTTGAACATGCGCCAAAGAATATGGTTGGAACTGATTAAAGATTATGATTGCTCGGTATATTATAACCCTAGGAAAGTGAAAAAGGTGGTTAATTCTTTGAGTTGAAAGGATCATGTTATCTTATCTATGATGTGTATCACAAAATATCTAATATTTATGCATTTCTAAAGGATGGATCTATAAATCATGAGGCAAGGGGAAAATATTGTCTTTCTCAAATAAGTGTTTAACCATCGATCCATGTGATGATTAAAGAGGTGTATAAGGAAGATTTATAACTAAAGAAGAAGGTAAGAAATTTTCCTTATTAAAAACTTGAGTGTGATGAAATGAAAAGTTTTAAGAACCATGTAAGTTTCCTATCCATACCAGATTTAAATTATTAAATGTTAGAGGAAGCTAACAGTTCTTCATTCTCTATTCATATTAGAAGTATAAAGATGTATATATATTTGAAAGAGTATTTTTTGTGGGATATCATAAAGATATATATTTTATAGTTTGAATATTGGTTATTAGTATTTCATTAAGTTAATGTTGAGAGTAAAAAGTCTAAGAATATGTTACAACCATTACCCATACCTGAAAATAAATGGGAAAACATCACCATAGATTTTGTAATCGAGCCCCCCAAAATAACCTAAGGGAATAATGCTATATGGGTTGTAGTTGATCTCCTTAAAAATTCATCACACTTAATTTATATTATAGAATATTTTTCTCTGGATCAACACTCCAGGGTATACATTAAGAAAATGGTAATGTTAAATAGTGGAACACATTCTATTATGTTTTTCTAGGATTAAAGTTTTACCCTGAATTTATAGAGAACTCTTCAGCGATATCTCTATAGGTAATTTATTTTCAGTAAAACATATCATCCTCAAAAATATGGGCTTTGGTAGAACACTATTTTATTTCAAAAACCTTTCATTACATGGTACAAAATTTGAGAATACAAAGAATCTTTTGAGGGTTATTATATTGCAATTAGGAACACAGTACATGAGAAACATAATCATTCTTCAAATACACATTGAAGTATTCTTCATAGGTTTTTCTAATGTTACTTTTAATGCATCTCCTATCCAATGATATACATAAAAAAATGGGTGTACAAAGAAGCACAAAATGGGAATAAACAAAGAAGATAATTAGCTTATGACCATGAGAAATGTTAAAAATTTATCATCATATGAACATGGGGAATATAACAATATAAAAAATAGGAATCATAATATGTAGATGTGGCAATAATATAAAATTGATACAATCATAATCATATCACCAAGGTTTATCAGCAGGGTTTCATAAATCTTAATTTCCAAGGTTATTCACTAAGGAATCATAAAACATGTCATATCTAGAGATTAATTATTTTAGAAATGAATTGGATCTCTATCAAGGTTCACCCTTCATATGCCTCAATTCGTGTGAGCTACATCGATCATAAGAAATTATTTTTTCAAAATCCTGAGAATAATAAAGAATGGGTTTCATATTAAAAAAATTAGTTCATAAGTTCTTAAAAACATGAACATTACATTATATTTATCCCATGAGAAGATAATTTTCGTTAAATAAATGTAAATACATAATGAATAAATTATTTTTACATATTAGTTAATTTTCATGGGTAAGGAAGTGGTTTGGGTATTCAAAATATTATTATTTCTCATGTAAAAAATAAAAATACAAGAAATGAATATGGCAGCATGATGGTACACAACCTGGATTTTAAGGACATAATGAGAATGAAAGAAGGTATCCCATTTGTAAAAAACTATTTTTTCAGTAGCATAATATTTAAAAAGTTTCGGTAAATAATTTAATTTCTCATATATAATACAAACCACAAATTAGGTTCTTGAATGGAAAAGAAGAGGATGAGAATTCCATTACCTATAAGATTTGATTCCTAAAACTTGAGGATAGTGCCTTGATACAATGTGGGAACTTTAAAAGGAAAATTTGGAAGCTAAATACAGAAAACATTCATAGATTATGAATTTATAGTGGATAATAATTGGTAATGGATAGTATTTATACTTGAGGAGGGTGGATTTTAAGGATTTCAATATTGTTTATTTTATTATATAAGACAACCACTTGTGGGTGAAATGGATTCCAACCAAATTTATAGCTTATTAATTAGTGGGTGAGAGTGTTGGGACGTTAAAATCATTCCAAAAATAAAACTTTCCTTCCAACAAACCCATTTAATGCACACAAACCAAAAATAAATTTTATTTCCAAAAATTCAATGTTTGGTTCAAAATAGTAAAGTATACATTTAAAATTTAAAATTAATATTTCTAAAATAATTTTTATAATTATTAAATAAAATTTGGATGGAATAAATTTTTTCATAAAATTTTTAATCATACTAACGTAATAATGTTGTCATGAAATCAAAGTGCCCGTAAAGCGACAATTGTCACTTTTTCACCAAAAAGTCAACATTGTTAGAAAATTCCCAAAAAATCACCATAAGATAATTTTGATGTTTTGAGTCAAAAAATGAAATTTATATTATCAAAATAATTCTATGAATATGAAATTTTTAACTTGTAAATTTAAATCCTTATTTTTTGATTATTAACAATTCGTATAGAATTATAAACATTCTAATCATTATTAATATTTCATAGGGAATTGTTAAAATATACAATCATTTTAAATGTATTTTATAAAATTATTTAATGAAATAAATTTTATTTCAAACTTATACATTTATCATAAAACATATAGTTAATGAAATATATTTATTGCCTATAATAATACATTTTTAGTTATATTATAATATTATCTTGACTATCACTTAAATGCGTCTATGTAACCATCAATAAAATTACCAATTGTTATATTGACTAATAGTAATAATGATCATCAACCAGATTAGATGATAGTAATAAATAAAAATGAATATATTTCCCTATAAATACACCATAATTATCACTTTCACAAAATTCTTGTCTTATGAAAGTTCCTACAAATCCATTGATAATTTCAATTGTATTAATAACACTTTTATTTATTTTTATGATCTATATGAAGGGGGAGATATTCATAGAGGAATTGAAACCAATGGATCTTGTTTTAGTGAATTTATTATTCTTTTAAGTGTATATCCATATACTATACCTAATTTTATTAGTCGGTATCTATACATGAAGTGTAATGTTCATATTAAATATAAAACATATTTTATGTTCTTCTATACTGAAACATAATAAAAAGTTATTTAGAGGAAATAGATCATTAATTAAAAAATTATTTATTGTCTCATTACATTCTTCCCCCATTAAAGAAATGTTATCCCTTAAATTTCAACTAATATTCTTATGTGAGAATAAATTGGGGTAATTTTTCTTCATTGTTTACTAAGGTACCCGTGTGACCTCTTCATATTTACTATTTCTCCACAACACTTTGAAAAGGAGAGTTTTCTTGTTTTTTACATTATTTTATCTATTGTCTAAGATCTTCATCGGATTATCCTCATAAGAGAGTTCATTCTATAATTGTACCACCTATAGACTCAGTTCATGTGAGGGATAGGGTATGTACTTCTTCATGAGTGATATGTGGAACACATCATAAACTTCAGCCATGTTTGGTGGAAGTTCTGGCAAATAGGCCACTATTCCTATGTGATCAAGGATCTAAAATGGGCCAATGTAACTTGGTATAAGCTTTCCTTTCATTATAAACTTCATCACTCACTTGCATGGTGATATATGGGGGAACACTTTCACTCCAACATCAAACTCTATGTCTCATCGATGATTGTCATAATATATCTACTATCGAATCTGAGCATCCTTAGTGGGCTCCAGAATAGTTTTCACTTTTTATACCATTTCCTAAACCATTCCATGTCTTAGTAGCTTAGGTTCACTAACTACATCCCAACACATTATTATTCTACTTATCCTCACATAAAGTGATTCCTATGGATTCATTTAGATGCTTGAGTGAAAAATGTTATTGTGTGAGGACACAGTCAAAGGAAGATTTTGATCCCATCCTCCTTTGGTGTCCATAGAGTATGCTCCCAACATATCATACAGTGTTTGAATAGTCCTTTATTATTGACTATCGGTTTTGAAATGATAGGTCATACTGAAATTCAATTCATTATTCATATAAAGTTAAATACTTCTCTATAATTTAGAATAGAACCTTGGATCATGATCAAAAATGATTGAAAGTGGTATCCCATGCATCCTCACCATTTTTTTTACATATATCATGGAATTTTGTTTAGGAGATAAATCATACCGAATAGAGATGAAGTAGGAAGTCTTGGTGTGTCGATCCACCACCACCCATATCACATTCCTACCTATGGATGTCTTTGGGAGAGCAGTGATGAAGTCCATAGTTATTTTCTCCCATTTCCATGTGGGTATGGGAAATGGTTGCATCATACCATTGGACTTATGTTTTTCTTATTTAACTTGATGAAATAGTAAGCACTTTAAGGTATACCGATTTATCTCTTTCTTCATGTTTTCCCACCAAAATTTCTCTTGAAGATCAGAATACATCTTGGTACTTCTAGGATGCACAGAGAAATATATGGTATATTTGTTATCTAATAGCTCTTTTTTTATCTTGGGTGATGAAGGAACAAAATTCCTAGATCTAGAACAAATGAAACCATATTAATTGATGTGAAATTCATAAATATTACCCTCATTTACAACTTCCACCTTCTTTTGAATATCTAGATCATCCATTGGTTCCTCATTTATCCTCTCTGGGATAGATGGTATGGTAATAAATTGGTCAAGGTAGGTGTATTAATTATTGTTATGATTTTCATATCCATCCTTTACATTTCCATGAAGATATGGTCATCTAAATTATTCATCTAGGATAGAGTTGAATGTTCTTTTCTACTAAGATATTTACCTACCTTATTCACCTTTCTAGGATAGTAGTAAATAGAGAAATAATAATCCTTGATTATGTCTAACCATCTTTAATTATTCATGTTTTTCTCTTTTTGTGTGAATAAATACTTCAAACTTATGTGTTCCATGTATATATCACATTTTCGTCCATAAAGATAGTTTTTCTATATCATAAATTTAATGATTATTTCAGATGACTCCATATCATGGGTATGTAAATTTTTTTATGAGGCTTTGACTACCACGATTCATAAGTGATCACCTTGTCAGTTTGTATGAGTACAAATACAAGCCCCTTTAATGATGCATCACAATAAATAAAAAATCCTACCCTAATAGAAGGTAATGTTATCACATGTTCACTAACTAATCTCTTCCTTTATTCATGAAAATGTTTTTTATACTCATTTGTCTATATAAACTTAACTCTCTTTTGAGTTAACTTTGTTAGTGGTTTATCAATCCAAGAAATGTTTTTCACAAAATTTGTATTGTATCTTTATTGACTAATAAAACTAAAAATATTGGTCATAGTTATAGGTTATGGCCACTCATCCACAACCTTTTTCTTTTCAATATCTACTGAGATTCCTTTTTAGGTCATGATTTGTTCTAAGAATATAACATGTTGTAACCAGAAATCACATTTTTTGGAATTTATGAAAAAAACACCTTCCTAAGATTTCATAATATAACCCTTAGATGATCTTCATTCTCCTCACAAATTTAGGAGTACATTATAATATCATCAATAAATACCACTATGAATTTATCAAGGTAGTTATTAAAGACTCTATTAATCATATCCATAAATATAAAATGATAACTAGTCAATCTAAAGTTCATAAAAACAAACTCAAAATGCCAATACCTTGTTTGGAAGTAAGTCTTTAGGATATCTTCTTTATTCACCCTTAATTTATGATACTCATCCCAAATATCAGTATTAGAAAATAATTGATCCCTATGAAGCTGGTCGATCAAGTAATCAATCCTTCGAAGTGGAAATCAGTTCTTCACTATGATCCCATCAATTTATTTATAATCAATGAATAGTTTCATTGATCCATCCTTATTCTTAATAAAGGGAACATGTTATTCCCAAGGAGACATACATGGTCAAATAAAACTCATATCCAAAATTTCTTAAAGTTTCTTCTTTAATTCCTCTAAATCCATATATTCCCTTCTATATGGGTTCTTCAACAGTCTTGGATCCAGGTATATATTCAACTGAGAACACTACCTCTCTCTATAGGGGAGGTCTTGGTAATTATTCTGGAAATACATCAGTGTATTCCTGAACAATGGGTATATCTCCTATTACTAAACATTCTATTTTCTCTTCATCCTCAACAATTATTTATATAATGAATGGAATAGGAAGTGGTACCTAGAAAGACTCAGATTGGAAATTATCTCCATTGAAGACAATCAGAGGTTTTTCCTTCATGACTATGGAAATATCCTTTCTTATAAAGTTTATATTTTCATTATACTTTTACAAACAATCTATACAATGCATTATATCAAATTACACCACCAAAATGACCACAAAGTTTTTATATATATTTCACTAACCAATGTTAATAATGGAATCTCCATAGATTTTTTATGACTGAAAATTTCTTGTAAGAGTTTTAGCATTCAACTCTACCACTAGAAATTCAAGGTTTAACTTGATATTATTTAAAAACATGAAATAAATTAAAAAATACATAGAACCAAAATCAATCATTGTACTTTATATATTTGAGTGTATGATGAGTGTACGTGTCACAACATTATTTAGAGCTATGACTATAGTCCGAGTAATTTAAAAATAAAGTCCTTGAGAAATTGGACTCTATTGGGGTTGATGGTGGTTTACCTCCAATATCATTTTATTTATACATTGATTAGATAATTTTCTATGTTCCCCACACTTGAATAATTTCACAAAAGGTTGTTATTTCACCATATTCATTTTTTTGTTGGAATTTATATGTAGAGTCTTTAAAACTCCATGATAGTATTTAGATATATGTCCATATCTTCCACACTTGTATCACTTTTCACTTCCTTGAAAACAATTCCCCAAATTATTCTTCCCAAAATAATTCACATCAGATATTTTACTTTCTTCTCATTTAAATTCATCAAAAAAAATCATGCTTATCTTCTTTTCATTCTTTCCAGGTGTCCATTAGGAATATTCAAACACTATTTTAAGATTGAGCCCACATCAGGTTATCTTTTCATAACTCCCAAAGTCTTGGATTTCCAAATATTGCCATAAATGGGGCCTCATTACACTAAATAATCCATTTTCCATCCCTTAAGAAGCAATAAAAAATCATAAAGAGTAATGTACATGCCTTATAATGTTTATCTCATAATTCCCCATTAATTCTCTTTATTTCAACTCAAGGAATTCCCTATCCATTTTGGTTTGTAGGTTATGAGGAAAAAAATGAATAATAATTTTTTTAAGTCTTCACATTCCCTGGATTCCACATCATCCCTTGGTTATGTGTTCTTGAACAATTTCCACCATTGATCATCTTTTCAATCTAAGATATGTAATACCAATGTAACATTATATTTCTAAAAAAATGGAGTACAAAAATATACTTTCTATAGTTTGATCCTTTATTTTTAAATCAATGGATCATAGGTTCCACTAAAAACAAGTGGTTTTTTATGCATTAAGGATTCAACTTATAGTTGTTCCTTGGAGAAGTCTGGTGATCCATATCGTTTAGGTTGTTTTTAATAACCTGATTTAAATACTTCATCATTATTATCTTGAGGTTTCAAGACTAACTCACCTCATATTGGTAAGGTCACTATTATATTATCTATTTCATTCATTGTTTATAAGATTTATTATATTTCCTTACATTTTTTATAAAAGTAAAAAAAACCTAGGTGATAATTTTTCTACTATTGATAGTTTTTTAAAACCCATTCTAAAGTAAAGATTAATCCAAAAAAATAAAATAACATGATTCTAGGATTATATACATTAATCTTAATAAAAATTTACCTTATTTATATATCCTTTCATTTTGGTTCTAAAAAATTTTATGATAACCAAAGAATATCCCCTGAGAGTGTAAAAATAGGTGTGTAATGAGGCCCATTTTTATGCACCAAGATATGATTGAGTCATGACCATTTCTCTCTTTTCGGGATTGTTAAATCTTGGTACAAATGTGTCAGATCCACATCCACTTATAGTATAAAGACAAATATTTCATTACTTGGAAACCACTCTCTTTATAATTCACTAAAATTTAATAATTGTTTCTCATATTTGGAAATATCCCTAGGGATTTTACTATTTTTTTTATTCTTAATTTATAAAAATAACTATACTATACTTTGATACCAACTTTATCAACCCCTCTGTTAATTTCATAAAACTTTGATTACATGGTACAACATCTAATAATACATAAGAGCTTTTGAGGTTTAGTGTCTTGGAAATTAGGAACATGATACATAAAAAATATTAAATAAAATATAATCCACTTAGAAGGCTTCTTCATAGGTTCATACTATGTTACTTTTACTACACCTCATATCATGGGTTCATACATCAAATAAAGGGGTGAGCATCAATCCCAAAAAGGGAATAAACAAAGAAGATAATTAGCATGTGACCATGAGGCATATCAATAAGACATCATCTTATGAACTTGAGTCATATCATAATATAAATAACATGAATCTTAACAAGGAAATATGGGTATAACATATAAATGATACATTCATAATAACATCACCAAGGTTTATCACAAGGATATCATAAATCATAATTACCAAGGTTATTCACCAATTTATCGTAAAACATTTCATATCTAGAGAGTAATTCTTTACCTAATGCAATGGAGTGTTATCATGGTGAACGCTTAATGTTTAATAATTAATGTGATCCACATCGATCAAAATAAATAATTTTTTCAGTAACCTGATGAGAATAAATAATAGGTTTCATATAAAAGTTTTGAGTACATAAGTACTTGAAAACATGAAAATCGATTTATATTTATTAAATTATTATGGTATGTGGGTTTAATAAATGTAAATCCTTAATAAATAAGTAATTTTTACATCTATTTTAACACTCATGTGAAAATAGTTGATTGGGTATTCACAATATTATAATTTCTCATGTACAAGAGAGAAATTGAATAAATTAATTTGGAGACATGATGGTACACAACATAGATTTAAGGGAGGGAATAATGGGAGGAAATAAGGTATACTAATTTTAAAACAATATTTTTCAGTAAAGGAATAATCATAATGTTTTGGGAAAGAATATGATTCATCATTTATAAGACATACCATAAATTAGGTTCTTCAATGGAAAATAATAGGAGGATAATTCCATTACCTTGAAGATGTTCTTCCTAAAACTTGAGGATGGAACCATGAGACATTAAGGGAACTTTGGAAGTAATATTTGGGAGGTATAAACACTATAAATTTGTGTCTTGTGAATTTTTAGTGCATAGTAATGGTGAATGGGTGTTATTTATACTTGATGAAGGGTAGTTTTTGAATGATTAAATATTATTTATTTTTTATATAAGCTAGCCACGTGATGGTTAAATTAATTCTATCCAATTTTATGGATTATTATTGAGTGTTTGAAATTTTTTATGTTAAAATCTTTCCTAAATTGAAACCTACCAGCAAATAAAACATTTTAATTCACACAAACAAAAATATTTTTTATTCCAAAAAATATAATTTTTGTTTTAAAAAAGTAAAGTATACATTTATAAATTAAATTTAATATTTTAAAATTAATTTTCTACATATTAAATTTAATTTTTATTGAATAACAGTTTTCAAAAAAATATGTTATCATGATTAATTAATAATTTTTTCAAAATATTGTAGTTCTAGTGAAGTGGTAATTTTCACATTTTCACCAAAAAAAATTATGTCAAGAAATTCCAAAAATTAACCCTAAGATAATGTTGACGTTCAAAGTACCAAAATGAAATTTATTTTATTAATTTGATTCTATAAATATTAAAATTTTAAGTTTTAAATTAAAATAACATTGTAGTGATAATTAAAAATTGTTATAGCGTAGTAAACGGTCTCACTGTTATTAAAATTATTTAGGACTTTGTTAAAATATAAAATAATTTAACTTTTGTGTATAAGATTATTTCATGAAATAAATTTTATTTAAAACTTAAAAATTTATCATAAAAAATATATTTAATGGAATATATTTATTTTCTCTAATTATACAATTTTATCTATATTATATAAAATCAATACAATCACTTAAATGAATTTATTTAACCAAAAATAATAATGACCAATTGTTTTATTGATTAATGGTCATAATTACAATAAACCATATTGGTGTTTAATAAAAAATAAAAATTACTATATTTCCCTATAAATACACCATCATTCTCACACTATCACACACTAAATCACTTATGAAGGCTCTTAGGAATCATTTAATAATGTCAATTATATTCTTAACATTTCTCTTTGTTTTTATAATATTTATTGATGGGGAGATCATCTAATGGGAATTCAATCCAATGTAGTTTTTTTAGTGAATGTATTATTCTTCCAATTTTATATCCCTTTTCTATTCATCATTGTATTCTTCCATTTCTAGGCATGATGTGTAATGTTCTTCTGAAATGTAAAAGTCTTTTTATGTTCCTCTATTGAAAAATATAATAAAAAAATTTTGAGAGGAAAGAGTTAATTTATTAAAAGAAGAATATATTTTTCAGGTCATTGAATGGTTATTTTCATAGAACCATTGAAACCCTAGAGGATATACTGAGATCTTGTTTTATGGATTTCAAAGGTTGTTCAGATGAACACCTTTCTCTAGTTTTTTTTTCTTATATTAATAGTTTTCAATCAATCATTCTTTTGGCACCTTATTATGAACTATATATAAATAACTATAGAAATCCAACATGTTGGGATGGTTTTTCATAAAGAAAGCTATTAGGACCAGATATATATGAAGAAATGGAGGAAAAGTTTAGATTCATTTAGCAACACTTAAGGGAAGTACAAATTCTATATGAGATTTATGATAATAATCATTGAAATGGTCTAAAAATTAAATTTAGTGAGAAGGTTTTCTATTAATTTCTCATAGCAATATGGTTATGAGATTCATGAATAAAGTAATGTTATGTCTAAGGTATATCGGGCCTTCAAAAATTTCTGATTGATTGGGGATGGTTTCTTATTGTTTGGATCTTCCATCGAACCTCTCTCAATTCCACAATGTGTTCCTTGTATCTCTTATGAGGAAGTATATACCTGATCATTCAGATGTACAAAACTCAGAGTTCATACCGCTATATCATGTTCTATCTTATGAGGAATAATTTATGGGGATTCATGATTGTAATTATAATATTATAAGAAACAATTCTAGTCAATTTATCATGGTTTTATGGTGAATCCTCCAACTTGAGAAAGCTACATGGGAACCTAAGGATTTTATTATTTAGAATTATCCTCAGTAGTTTATATCATAGTGATGGAATTTAAAGGTACAAATTCATTTTAATGGGGTTAGAATGTAACAACCCATGATTTCCTGATTTTTTTTAATAAATTTAATTTCTTCGATAACTTGTGTTACAAGAAACATTGAGTTTTAATAAACAGTAATATACTATTAATATTATTATCTTTTAAACATTACTTTTATAGCATGAATATTAAACTTGGGGGTATGAGTATTTGTTAATAGCCACCAAATAAGCATCAGAAAAATTTCAATGGATGAAATACTTGAACATGGGTATTATGTTCCCCACAGAAGTAGGGGAAGGATAAAGTAACCAAGTCTCACAGATAAAATGAGCCTCTAGTGGAATCACAATAATGTGACCATTTCAACATCATGTGAATACTCCGCGTGCAGCACATAACCTGCAGTAAACCCCGTGGAACCCACCTTTAATGAACCTTCCTGGTCTTTTAAAGGCTCCAAGACAACCAAATGAGAGCCCCCAGGCCACACGGTTTTTCATTGGAAAGTGCCTGAAAAACCATGTAAAATTACTCCAAAAATAAGGAGGAATAATATCTTAAGGGAGAAACCCCAAATTTTTGTCAATATTATGTTCCATATCATCATTTTAAAGGATAAATTTCCTTGATCATATCCAAAAAAAATCACAAGACCCCTAAACCTTTGTAAAATAAAAAAGTAGATAAATGCGAGAAGGTGAGAGGTTCTCGCGGTCGATGAAGGACATGTGGTGCACCCTTGGTGGTATGAAATGCATTGGGAGTCCCTGGAGATATGTCCACCTTATCTCGTGAATTCCCTTTGCATTGTTATCCTTTCTACATGGAATCCCTTAGGTATGTTTAGGCAACTTTGTGCTTCCCTCTTCCATGATCTAAGGAAAAACTGATGTATATTTCTAAGACATGATCTTTCATCCCTATATGAACCATATTGATCATGTGAGGCATCATCAAAAAATCGAGTAAATGTCTTTTAAATTACACATGCAATTCCGCATAATCCCTGAACTTTTTAGAATAAAACCAAGGGGATAGAAAGGGAGGAGGTGAGATATATCATGGTCACTGAAAGACATGCAACACACCCAGTACGTCTATAATTTGGCCACATGAGATCTCTTAACAAGCTGATAAAACCTCGTGGAATACCCCATTCAAGGTTTCAAGATCTCATGAAGGACCTCGGTCATGTCCATAGAACTAGAAGAAAATTCCTTTGACATGATCGCATGATCAAAAAATTATTCATTAATCGAAAATAATTGGATAATTGAATCATTAATAGAAGAGACTTGTGACTATTGAAAACCAGGCGATGCACTCAGAGTGGTATATGGAAGAGACTCACGAAGCCTCATGGCATCAGATCCCATCACCGACTCCGTCTTGTAATCTTTCTATTTATGCTACACAAAGAATCAAAAATATGGGGTGGAGAGGCCTATAAATTCCCCAACCCATCATGAAAAATGTAGTGACTAGGATGTGAAGGAAACTCTTGAGCACAAAAGTACCAAGCATCGAATTATACTTCTCAGATAAAATGATCATGAAATTGGATAGTCTTTCACCAGGTAATATACCAGTAAAAAACCTGAGAATTTTTGTTCCATAAATAAGGTACTTTGAGTGATTGTTTATAGATCACGCGAAGGGATTCTAGAATGTCGTTCGAAGAACATACTGCATGTTTTCTAGATCATGCGAAACTCAAAATAAACTAATACTAAACAAACAAAAGGCTATTAAAATACAAGGTCTAAAACCCAGATCAAAAGTGGAAGACTTAAATGAAATACATGCTCACTGGCCCACATGCGCTTCGCATGAGTTATATAAGGACATACAACAACACCAAGACACGCTTACTAGATCTCATAGCATTCCTTTATCAATATATTTGGGATATGAGAAGTCCTCTGTACATGTTAAATCAAGTCATAAAATCCCCCAGGGAAAACAACTTTGGTCTCATGAAACCATCGGGGTCTATCTCCAAAGCCTTGAGATATCCTGCAGATACATCACCTAACTCTTATAATGGCACCTACTCATGTCATCCAAGTCTCGTGGTTACAGCTGGGCATGACAACAAAGCTCTCGTAACACCCTCTGGTCAATTCAACTGAGACCCATGATACCCCTTGGGTAAGTCACCTAGGATTAATGAAGCCCTCAAGACTTTCTATCCAAGTCTCGTGATGACCTCTAAATATGTTATCCAAGGCACACTACATCCTTAGAACCATGCCACACTAACTCTTAATACACTCCCATATGTGTCAAGACAGTTCATGTGATGGCTTCTAGGACAAGCCAACTAAGTCATGTGATGTCCCCCAAACAAGTCAACTAGGTCATGCAATGCCCTCAAGACAAGTAGGCGAGGTCATAAGGGAAACCTTAGAGTGAAAGTCCCAGTCAATAGGGAATCCTTAGTGTGTAATCCCCATTTTAAAAGGAGCTATGAAGAATCTAATTCCTATTATATTATGGATTCTTAGGCCACCTATCCATGAGGTCCTAGCTCCATATTGATCATCCATGGTGATCCTAGTATCTAAATACCCTTATCCAAAGTATTGGAATTGATCACTTGCTAACCCTTATTTCTCATAGTGAGAAAAGATCACGTGGGATTAGGGAGTTTCACTGATCATGTCATATGCACTATACACCCCTGGTTTATATGGGAAAACTTAACCTGTATGCCCCAATTATCGACAACATATAGTATGTCCCCAATCAATAGGGAATTTTTCATGGTATGAGCCCCAGCATTCTTGAAACCTTGAGGATGATCATAATGTCTCTTAGTGTGATCATCCACCTTAGCCTATTAGTAGGTTAAGGGATAGGTTGAACTACGAGAACTCTAATTCTTTCCATACCCAGGATATGTAGGACACCTCCTCAAGGCCCAAGATCTATAATAAACATCCCAAGGACTATCCCATCATACAAGTTCCATATATATATATATATATATATATTCCATGAGACTGATCGTATGTTTCCCCTTGTTTCTCACATCGAGCATAGCTCACATGGGATTAGGGAGATGCAATGAACACCTCATTGGACATCATGAATCTTCACTCACCAGGGAAATCACAATATGTAATACTTGATGATTGGTATGGAATGAACTCCCCTCATATAAGGGCTTATACCTTGGGCCCAATCTCAATGGATTAGTTGAACTATGATGACTCTGATTCCTTCCATAAGCAAGATATGTAGGACGTCTCCCTGAGGCCTGAACTCAAATATGGTCTCTCAGTACCCACACATATGTCCACTCTACATGATTCTAAACTAAAAAGGATTAATAAACTACATGGTTTTTGATTCATATGATAACCAAGATATGTAGGACACCTCATAATGGCTCAGTGTCTTCCTCTGAATATTAACCACCTCCCCACATGGGAGAACATCTTGAATCATTTGGTCATATGACTTCATCACATAAAGCAGTTATTCACTATTAAGGATATGGATAAAGAACTTTAGATACATACATATGTATTAACTAATGATACTTCACTCCCCTCAATTTATTAATGAGACTCCATTTCTTTTATTGATGATATAATTAACCAATGAATCATTTTTTTAGCGTGATTGGTTCTGTATCAATATTTTGAAGAGATATATGAACATATATTAAATCTATAAGAGAGTCTCGGAGTTGGAAAAAATTCTACTCAAAAGGGTTTGGTGATCCCAAACCCCCATCCTATTAACCAATGTGAGTCCCAAATATTCATTGATCCTAAAAACCTAGATGAACACTGGAATTTGGAATGTAGGTTTGTACAGATCTATAGATGGGGGAACCATTGGGAGTTTCTAGGAAAACTAACAATGGTAGCCCGATGAGCAAAACACATTTCATGCCTCAAAAACCCAACAGAAAAATGGTTAATTCAACTTGAATCTCTCCAATGAAATAATGATTGGTTATTATCTATAGGTACAATTATTTCACCATTGTATGCAAACAAAAATGATAACACTGACATGAATCTCTGTAACAACAGAATGATTGGGATATAATGTGATAGGACACTTTTTTTCAAACCCTATAAAAAATGTAGTAAGCCCGGAATAATATCATAAATGATCATATGTAACCAGGGTTCTCATGAAATAAGTCCATCCTTGTTTTGACAAGTACAAATGAGCAGAATGGAAAAATCACAAAATATCAGGACAATTGTTTTAACCATGCATATCTAATTGAGCATAATATGCATAAGATACGGCACTAATTGGTTACCTTATTCCTTGTTGTCTATATAAATGTATATATTGAAAACATCCTAATTCAACACAATATATTCATCGTTCATTATTCACTCTGGAAAATCATTTGTGACTGTAAGATATGAAGGTCGCAAGATAATCTCACCTGCTCAACAAATCCAATGACAGGTAGAAAATATAATGGTATGGGAGTACCACCGACATGATACAATCACAACTATGGAAGCTTCTTGTGATGTTCTCCAAACATGATGATAGGTGAGTCCACATCGACGATTAAATGTTACTGATAATCCAGTATCCCTTATTACTATGACCAACAACTTTAGGATCTTATCCTTGGAGCATGACAACCTCTACCATCCATATCTGATGAAGGTGGACCAGGAGGCCAAATATAGCTCCCTCTTGGTTCAGGTTCCATCAAGGAGGGAACTTGTCAATGGATGTGACCAACTCCATCCCACTGATACCCATCAGTAACCTACTGAGGGTACTATCAGACACACAGCCGCCTCTAATTCCCAGGCATGGGCTACAAGGAATAATCATCAGATGAGTAAGGCATTGGATATACAGGAGTGGGATCATACCCCCACTCCTTCCAATGATGACTACCATCATATTCAGGCAGGAACTATCAATAATTCTCATATCCATTTATGTTTGGAACAAGTTTTCATGCATATCCCTTTAGCAAGAATGGGGGTGCCTCATACTCCTACTCCCATGAATGAATCTCATTGGCATATTTTGATGGAAAAAAGAGGACAGAAGTGGGCACATATCCCCACTTCCATTGAATACATATTCCAGTTTATCATGGAGACAGAAAATGTGAAGGATCATATCCCTTCACATACATGGCTAAAATTCCAATATATTTAAGCAACAGCAGAATAACTCCGCCGGAATATTTTGGAATTGTTGTAGATGAAGGGACAGGAACATACTCCTATTCCTATGGCTAGAAAATCTCAACACTTTGATCATCACGAATAAGTGGTTTTACCAAATAAATCACACATTCTTGATCTCATATGGGAGGATTATCTTCTTATTATGATGAATGTTGAGGCATCAAATGAGGTTTATATTCCCGTTCCAACTGGGGATCACCAAGTGAGAGTGGTACATGCTTCAGGATAGGGAAACATTCGTTTCAATGAAGTCTAGTGGTATATTACAAAGGCTCAATATTAGTCTTGTATTCCCATTCTATTCAGGGCTCATCACGTGAGAGGGAAACAAGCCTCGGTACATGCTTGTACTGTTGTCGAAGAAGTCTAGTGGCATAATCCAAATTCCTAGGATCAAGCAAATATCCTCGTTTTGGATGTGGAAGGACAAGTGATAATGTCCCAAGCCTTGGGATAGACTCGTATTCCTATTATTGAATCTTCCTAGCATATTCCACCATATCATGGAAGTACAAATCATATTCCTACTTCTGCCAAAGAACGAGTGTTCCATCATCATTTCAAGGAAATACAGGGGGAGGCCCATATCCCTTCTCCCATTACGGAGGTATATCGGCATATTCCAGTGGGGAATAGGCATTCAAACCAGGCACATAGTCCTGATCCAACTGGGGACCACCATTTGAGAGTAGTACATACCTTGAGGTAGGCTCATATTTCTACCAACAAAGACTAGTAACATATTCCAAAGGCTCAGGATCAGGCTCATATCCCCATCATGGATGAGTTTCACCAAGCGATAATGCCCCATGCCTCGGGATAATCTCACATTCTTGTAAATAATGAGATAGATCATTGATATATTCTGATAGATTCTCAGTAGCAGGCTCATACTCCTGTAGTACCAAGATGTTAAAAAAAAGTTCTGTCAACCATCACACAGCAGGCTCATATCCCTAAACAATTAAAAAAGGCAGGTCATCATATTCTGACCACAACACAAAACATGACCCATACTCCTAATCTGCTCAATTCAAATGTCATTGAGGTCATTCGAGACACATTATCAACACCACAAGGTTCCGTTGAATATTCTATAGAAGAGTAAGTAGAAGACATTCATTACCATGATAGTCCTCCTCGTGGTAGTGTGGAGACAGATCGCAGGGACTCTACTCCTAACATTCACCTTGTTCAACCTTCCCACAATGATATCTCTCATGGAAAAGGTAATCCTTCCCTTTCCTAGATACCTCTGTATAGAAATGTGAACTAAACTCTGACACTTTCTTATATAGAGGTGCTCAAATCATTAGGGTCAACTATATATGGTTCCTCGTCAACTTTCAGTGGAACCCCACTCCCTTCTGTAGGCGACCATCATATCCACCTTCTAGTCTAGCCGGATAGAGGTATATAAGTTTGATGAGGAGGAGGCTAACATTAAAATATGGAGAGAGTTAGCCAAAAACAACCTCGCCATCATGTTCTAACCTCTCTCTACTACTAACTATGAGATCCTAGAAGACCTAGAAAAGGAGTACATTCCTTACCTATTCCAAAATATGTGGACAACTCATCAGTCACTAAAGTATTGATATATACCTTGTACAGGATATGAGTTTCACCATAAGAAAATCAATATACTATGTTTTCATCTATATATGTCTTATATCTTAATGTTTCGGGATCCAAAACTAGAAAATCCTAGTGCAAACCTACCACACACTTTTCGGCATTGCATCACAACTCTTCGGTAACTGATCTCTGAAGCCACATCATGCATCTGTATTTGAGGATGGGGACAATATGAATTGTTACACTTTTTCACCACCTAGAACAGAAAATCCCTTCATATGCAACATACTATAATGTTATAGCCTTCAATGAGATCAAGGGACTGATTAATGCTTGGTCCAGTTGGTCACTATGACAAAATTCCCCCACTCCAATGGTTCTTAGACACCACGGATGAATAGAGATGACTGCCAACAATATTTCAACTATACCCCTCAAGACAATAGAAGGACATTCCAAACTTGAAGACTGAAGTTGTGATCACCTAGAAAACATCCCATAAGTAATGGTTCAACCCATAGGTTTCCATCACACCCACCTCCCACACAAGCACAATTGTTCCATATAATGTAGACCACAGTAGTAGATGCTATAGGATCCATCCAAGACCAGACTCGACCCCCAAGTCCAAGAGAATATCTATCACTCCCTCCACCCCTCAGATAGTTAATTCTCAAGATGATTATGGATATTCCCTTGATAGCTATAAGTGAACCCCATCCCACTAGGATGGGGGGATTTATTTCTCAATCATCATCACTAGGTTCATTGTCCCCCCAGACGACCCCGGAGACATCAGTAGTGATTCTAGATCACCCCCATCCCACTAGGATGGTGGAAATTATATCTTCATATATGTCTCTTGAATCATCAATCCCCTGACTAGAGCCATTGGATCCTCAACAATAGGACCAATCTATGCCAATTGTATCCCAAAATCACCCCCACCCCATAGGTTTGGGGGAAGTTTCATCATCAGTACCACCATAGAGGGAATTATTCTTCTCTAGGTTGTGTGGAATCAATCAACAATCATAATTTCAACAAATTATACTATCACAAGACAAACCCCTGCTTGTTGGGTCACGTTTAGAAATCATGACCAGAAACTCCCTTAGAGTCACTATTAATAGACCAAATGGAGTGGAATATATAGACAAAGACAATATGGCCCTTCTAGAGCTGCAAGCCAAAATGGACCAATATGGCCAAGGGTTGGAATGATGACCCTAAAGAAAATAGTGCAGAATCAACCAATTGTGTCGAAAGTAATCACATAACCACTATTTCCCAATATGCCTCTATGAATTTTCTCACTATCAACAAGGTAGATATTGATCATGATGAAAATGCAGAGGGACGTGACATGGGTAACCTACCTCAGAAGAAGGGTGACCTGGATGCACCAAATGAATTTGTATGCACCAGGAACCAAATACGGCTCCAAAACATGGAACCTCTGAATATATAGTAACTACAACCATGATGGAATATCACCAAAGAGGAGGGTACAGCTGTATACAGATCACCACCCAGAAGAAACGGGGTTCCTTCCCTAGAGGAATGTTTGTCGCAATATGAGAGAAAAATAAAAACTCTCTGACAATGTAATAGGGTGATACATAGAGGAAATATTTCCATTAGGTGTTGTCTGTAGGAAGAGAATAATGTTCTCCCTCCCATGGGTGATCCTCCAACAAGAGTGATATTTTGGAATCAAGTTGGATCTGGATCTATATTGCTAATACAAATAAATGAGGAAGTCAAAATTGATCATGAATTCTCTCCATTTTGACAACAACATCTCCCTCAACTGGAAAACCATTCAATCTTGGGAAGAATAAAAAATCATTCGGATATAAATCTTTTGAAACCTTGTTAACCCCCACTGACTCCCTATAAATGGGATATGGGTCAGGAAATGGTGCCCCTAGAGCTCCTTAACATCATTGAGAACATGGATACTCTAATGAAAATTGTGTAAGGTTGACGCACACCTGTGTAGCCTGAGAGGAAGCCATATCCCGACTGGGTGGACAAAACTTCTCCTCTGCCCAATTTTAGAAATCCTAACTTCTCTACATTTGATGGTGAGGATGACACCAAATGATATCCCATGAACCTTGTACCTCGATCTGGGCCAATGATGGGCCCTTGAGATCAACATGGGGAAAAAATTTGAGGTGTTTTGTACAAACTCTGATAAGGCCAGCCTTTGTCTGGTATAGCAATCTTCCAGTAGGATCCATTTCTGGATGAGAAGAAATTTTTCATCAGTTCCCTTATCAGTTCAGTTCTACACTAATGAATACAATGATTGTCGACCAAAAAACATCAAACAACATGATAATTAGAGGGTTTCCAACATCATAACAAGGTGGAAGGGTTTGACCTACTCACTTTGCATCCCTCTCTTATAAGAGAAACTATTGTAACTCTATGATGAAAATCTTAGGAATGATGTACAGACACATCTAATTCCAATAAATTATCTAAGTGGATTCAATGAGTTTGTAGAAATGGCCCAACTTCAAGAGGAATCCATCCAACATACCTGATCCAAAACTCAACTCTTGCTCGTAGCAAAGGGGAAAAGTCTAGACATAACTAAAGCTATAGCTATCTCTCTCAATCCATCAGTAGTGCCTGCCCAAATACCTAGGTAGGACCTAAACCACACAGCACCTCCTCTCAAGCAGTGACAACCACATAATCACCCCTTAGCCAGAAGCATGTTGAAACCAAGGTTTTCTGGGATTTGAATAACGGATGAATAAGGCATACCCCATCCATAATTAACAAGTCCCTAGTTATTTTATGGAATCCATGGATAACAAAATACTCACACTTATTCCACTTAGGAAGCTCGATGAGGTCAACCTCACCAACTATTCTGATTACTACCCTTTCCAATAATCCTATATCATAGTATCTAGAACTTCTTCATCTTAAAATATGTCTTTCAAGAAATGATTGATTACAGAAAAGTGGTGCTAGATAAGTCCCCAGAGCACATGGCTTTCATAACTTTCATCCAACTGGAAGAAGAGGTCTATTGGAATAAATTCATGGCTAGAAGTGCATGAAGATTCGATAACTAGATGACTCAAAAGGAATTCAATCAAGCCCATGTCACTCTGAAGGCACAGTTGCGTAGAACCAAAATAGCTCCACCACCCAATTAGGGAACAAAAAATGTTCCTCCCAAAGGTTGTAGTGACCACTAGAATCATGAAGAAAAAAAATAAGAGTCATGTTCTCCTAAAAATTTATCATTAACTCTCACTGATTTCTTCTCTATAGTATTTGAGGAACTGTAACCACCTCACCAAATAGAACCCTCATCAGATGAAGAACTCGTATTAGGTTCTATCAACATGATACACATGTTGGAACCCTTTTCTGATGAAGATTTTTCTCCTAATCATGATTTTTTCACACATAAATAGGATACATAGGACTTATACCTTGGTCCCAATCTCAAGGGCATGGTTGAACTACAATGACTCTAATTCCTACCATAACCAGGATTTATAAGATGTCTCCTTGAGGCCAGATCACAAATATTTTGTATCTTAGTACCTGCACATATGTCCACTCAACATAATGCTAAACTATATAGGATTAGTGAACTATATGGGTTTTGACTCCTAAATAAACAGGATACGTAGGTAATCTCATAATGTATCAATAACCTCCTCTGAATATTATGAACCTCTTCACATGATAGTACATCCTGAATCATTTGGTCGTACGACTTCATCACATAAAGAGGTTTTTCACCATTAAAGAGATGGATAAATAACCATAGATACATATAGATGTATTCACTAATGATATTGAACTCCCCTCAGTTCATTAACAATACTCCCTTTTTTGATTAAGGATAGATTTAACCAATGAATAATTTTTTAGTGTAACTGATCATGTATTAGGATTTCGAAGATATACATGAACATATATTAATCTATAAGAAAGTCTCGGAGTAGGTATAAATTCCTCCCAAAAGGGTGTGATGGTCCTAAACTCCCATCCTCTTAACCAATGTGTGTCTTGAATAGTTGTTGGTCCTGAAAACCCAGATGAATGTTGTCCTTTGGAAAGCAGGTCTATACCAAGATACATATGGTGGAACCATTGGGAGTTTCTGGGAAAATTGACAGTTGTATCCCAATGAGGGAAACCCATTTCACACCTCAAAAACCCGATGAATCAAAAATGGTTAACTCGGTGTGACTCTCTCCAATGATATAATGTTTGGTTATTATCTATTGGGCCAATTCGTTCACCCTTATATGAAAAAAAATGATAACACTGACATGAATCTTTGTAACAATATAATGATTGGGATATAATGTTATATGACACTTTTTTTCAAACCCTATACAAAAAATGAAGTAAGATTGGAATAATCTCATAGATGATCATATGTAACTAGGGTCCTCATAAAATAAGTCCATCTTCATTTTCACAAGTCCAGATGAGCAGAATGGCTGAAAAAAAAGAATATCAGGAAAATTGAGGTAACCATTCATATCTGATTGAGAATATTATTTCTAATATATTGCACTAATTTTTTACCTTGTTCCTTGTTGTCTGCATGACTGTAGATATTGGAAACATCCCGATTCAAGACAATGTATTCATCATTTAGAATTCACTCTAGAAATTTATCTATGACTGCAACCTCTATGGGTCGTAAGATAATCTCACATGCTCAACAAATCCAATGATAAGTAGAAAATACAATGGTATGGGAGTGCCACTAACATGATATAATCTAGACTATGGAAGATTCTTGTGAAGTTCTCCAAACATGATGATAGGTGGGTCAACATTGCCTAGGAAAGGCTGATACTAAGTCAGTAGGCCTTATTGATGTGACAAAAAACTTCTTGATCTTATCCCTAGAGCATGAAAACTGCAGACTTCCATATCTGATGAAGGTGGACTAGGAAGCCAAATACGGATCCCTCTTAGTTCATGTGCCACTGAGGAGGGAACCTATCAACTGGTGTCACCAACACCATCCCATGGATACCGATCAATCACCTACTGAGGGTACCATTAGACACAAAAGTGCCTCTGATTCCCATGCATGGGCTATAAGTAAGACTCATCGGAGGAGGAACATGTTGGATATATAGGAGAAGGATCATACCCCCACTCCTTTCGATGATGACTACCTGCATATTCAGGCAGGAACTAGTAAGAAATCCCATATCCCATCTTGTTTGGAACAAGTTTGGAGGCATATCCATGCAGCAGGCATGGGGGAGCCTAATACTCCTTTCCCCATGCATGAATCCAATTGGCATATTTTAGTGGAACATGGAGGAAAGAAGTGGGCACATATCCCCAGTTCAATTGATGACATATTCTAGTTTATCATGGAGACAAAAAATTTCAGTCTCATATCCCTTCACATACTTTGATAAAAGGTCAATGTATTTAAGAAAAAGCTGAAGAACTCCATCGGAATATTCTATAACTATTGTAGATGAAGGGATAAGAACATACTACTATCCCGATGACCAATAAATCTCAACACTCTGATCATCATGAATAAGTAGTTGTACTAGAGAAATAACACATTCTTGATCCCATCTAGGAGGATTATCAGCATATTTCGATGAATTGTAGGGCATCAGATGAGGCTTATATTCCCATTCCAACTGGGGATCACCAAGTGAGGGTGGTACATGCCTCGGGATATGGGAACATGCTTTTCAAAGAAGTCTAGAAGCATATTACAAAGGTCTGGGATCATGCTCATATCCCCTTTCTGGCCAAGTCTCCCCACATGAGATGGGAACAAGCCTCAGTACAATCTCATATTCTTATCTAAGAAGTCCAGTGGTATAATCCAAATTCCTAGGATCATGCATATATCCTCATTCTAGATAAGGGTGTCCAAGTTAGAGCATCACAAGCCTCAGGACAGGCTTGTATTCCAATTAGTGAATCTGATTGGCATATTTTAGTAGATCATGGACGAAATTCTAATATTCCTACTTTTTCCGAAGAACAACTATTCCATCATCATTCCAAGGAAATACAGGAGGCTCATATCTCTTCTCCCATTCCAGAGGTTTATCTACATATTTTAGTAGGGAATTTACATTCATACCAGGATCATATTCCTGATCCAATTGGGGCCCACCATGTGATAACGGCACACACCTCGGGGTGGGATCATATTCATGTTAAGAAACACTAGCGGTGTATTCCAAAGTCTTGGGATCAGGCTCATATCCCCTTCCGGACTAAGGATCACCATGTGAGAATGCCACATGCCAAGGGACAGGCTCACATTCCTATAAATAATGAGATAGCTCATCGATATATTCTGATAGCTTCTCAGTAGTAGGATCATACTCCCAAAACACCAGGAAAATATATAAAACTTCCAACAACCATCACACAACAATCTCATATCCTAGCTCAATTGAAAAAAAAATCAACATATTTTGACCATGATATAGAACATGATCCATACTCCTAATATACTCAACGTCAATTTCCTTGAGGTCATTCAGGACACATTCTCAACACCACAAGGGTATATCCAATCTTCTATAGAAGTGTAAGTAGAATATGATGATTACTATGATATTCTTCCTTGTGGTCGTGTGGAGATGGATCTCTGGGACTCTACCCCTGACATCCAATGTGGTCAACATCCCTACGGTGATATCTCCCATGGAAAATACAATCCTTACCTTTCTTAGAAACCTCTATATAGAGAGGTGAACCCAAATTAGACACCTTCATATATAGAGGTTTTTGAATAATCAGGGTCAACTGAATATAGTTCCCCATCAAATTTTAACAACACCCCAATCCCATCAACAGGAGACCATCAGATCCATCTTCTAGTATAACTAGATGGAAACGTATAAGTTTGATGATGAGGTGTATGAAATTGACATATGGAGAGATTTAGCTGGAAAAAACCTCCCTATCATGTTCTAGACTCTCTCTAATTCTAATTATGAGATCCTAGATGAGCTAGAAAAGGAGTAAATTTCTTACCTATGCCAAAATATGTGGGCTACTCATCAGTGATTTAAGGATCAATATATCCCATATACAAGATATGAGTTTCACCTTAAGTAAATAAATATACTATGTTGGAAGCTATATCTAGTTGTTATCTTCATGTCTTGAGATCCAAAACTAGAAAATCACAGCACAAACATACAACACGCTTGCTTCCATTGCATCACAAATCTTCAGCAGCTGATCTTTGAATCCACGTCATGCATCTATATTCAATGATGGGGATAGCATGAATCATTAAACTTTTCACTCCTTAGAATAGAAAATCCCTTCAGATGTGGTATCAAACAATGTTATAGCCTTTGGAAAGATCAAGGGACCGAGTAATGCTTGGGCCAGTTGGTCACTATAACAAAATTCCCCTGATCCAATGGTGCCTAGACACCACAGATGAGGAGAGAAGATAGACAACAAGATTTCAAAATGGACCCCTCAAGAAAATAGGAGGACATTCCAAACATGGAGACCAAAGTCACGATCACCTGGACAACTTCCCATAAGGAATGGTTCAAACCATAGGTTTCCATCGTACCCAGCTCCCACTTGAGAACTATTTTTCCACATAACATGGACTGTAGTAGTAGATTCTATAATAGTCATCCAGGATCAGACTCAGCCTCATGGTCCAGGAGAATATCTATCACTTACTGCACCCCTCGGATAGTCAATTCTCAATAGGATTAAGGATATTCCATCAACAGTCACAGGTGAACCCCAACCTGTTGATCTGGGGGAATTTATATCTCAATCATCATCACCAAGTTCATTGTCCACTTAGAGGACCCTAGAGGCATCAACAGTGATTCTAAATAACCCCCACCCACTAGGATGGGGGAATTTATATTTTCATGTATGTCTCGGGAATCATCAAGTCCATGACTGGAGCCATTGGATCCTCATGAACTAGACTAATATATGCTAATTGCATCCCCAAATGACACCCACCCCACATGGCTTGGGGAATTTTCATCATTAGTAACACCATAGAGAGAATCAATCTTCTCTAGGTTGGGTGGTATTAATCAATAGTCCGTATATCACCAACTCCTCCCATAACAATATAAACCCATTATAATTGTGGTACATTCGACAACCATGGCCATAAACTCCCTCATAGTTACTATTCATAGACCAAAAAGGAAGGAATATATGGAAAATAAAATCGATCATGTCATGGATATAAGCCAAAATGGCCCAATATGGCCAGTGATTTGAATGATGACCCTAAAGAAGATAGTGCAGAATCATCATATTGCATCAAAGCTAATGGAACAACCACCATTGCCCGATATGACTCTTTGAATGTCGTCATTATCAACATGGTAGATATTGATAATGAAGAAAATGTAGTGGGTCGAGACATGAATAACATACCTTGGGATGAGGGTAACTTGGATGCACCAAATGAAGTTGTATGCACCATGAACCAAATAAAACTCCAAAACATAGCACCTTAGAATTTTGAGTTGCCACCTCTTTGATGGAATGTTACCAAGGTGAATGGTACAACCACATCTTGATCACCACCTAGAAGAAATGGGGCTCCTTCCCTGGAGGAACTTTTTTCGCAATATGAGAGCAGAATAAGAACTCTCTGACAATGTGACAATGATTTACTCAGAGAAAATATTCCCATAAGTATCTTCTGCAGGAAGAGATGAATGTTATCCCACCCATGGGAGATCTTCCAGAAAGAGCGATATCTATGAATCAATTTGGATCTAGATCCAAACAACTATTCCCCAAAAATGAGGAAGTAAAAAATGATCATGACTTCCCTCTATTGCGGCAAAAGCCTCTCCCTCACCGAGACAACCATTCAATCTTGTGAAGAATCAAAATTTTGCAAGAGATAAAAGTTTGGAAACCTCGTTAACCCCCACCAACTCCATATGTATTGGATATAGCATAGGAAATAGTTCCTCTGGATCTCCTTAATTTCATTGAGTCCTTGGATACTCAAATGGAAGTTGTGGAAGGTCGATGCATGCCTGTGAAGCCAAGGAGGAAGCCATATTCTGATTGGGTGGACATCACTTTTCCTCCAACCAATTTTCGAAATACCACTTTCTCTACATTTGATAGTGTGGGAAACCCTTTACAATATCTCATTCACTTCATATCTTGATGTGTGCCGATGATGGGGCCTCGAGATCAACAGGATGCAACAAATCTATGGTGTTTTGTATAGACTCTGATAGGGCTGGCCTTTGTTTGGTATAGTAGTCTGCCAGTAGAATCTGTGTCAAGATTGGAAGTCATTTTTCATCAGTTCATTTATCAATCTAGTTCTACACTGAGGATGAAGATGATCTTTGACCTAAAAAACTACAAACAACGTGAGAATGAGAGGGTTTCTGACTTTATGACAAGGTGGAAGGGTTTGACCTACTCACTCGGCATCTCTCTGTTACAAAACCAACTATTGGAACTCTATGACAAAAATATGATGGATGAGTTATAGATGTATATGATTCTAATAAATAATCCTGGTGGATTCTATGAGTTTTTATAAATGGCCCAACTTCTAGAAAAAGTCATCCAGTAGACCCGAACCAAAACTCAACTCATGCTTGCAATAAAGGGGAAAAGTCCAGTCATAGCAGAATCTATAGCTATCACTCTCCAACCTTTAGTAGTACCGGACTAAATACCTAGTTAGGCCCTGAACCACCCAACACCTCCCTATCGAGAAAAAAAACCACATAATCACCTTCATCCAAATGTATAGAGAAATCGGGGTTTTCTAGGATATTAAGAACGAATGAATATGGAGTACTCCTTCCAGAATTAACAAGTCCCCAATTATATCATTGAAGAAATGGATAATAATCTACTCACACTTCCTCCACCCAGGAATCCAGATGAGGTCAACCTCACAAACCATCCAGATTACGGCCCTTTCCACATAAGGTTGGATCATAATATCTGGAACTAATTTATCTTAAAATATGTCCTTCAAGACATGATTGATTCCAGAAAAGTTGTGATATATAACTTCCCAGAGCACATGGCTTTCATAACTTCCATCTAACTAGAAGAATAGGGTGATTGGAAGAACGTCCTGACCAGACGTGCATGAAGATTCGACAACTGGTTGACTAGAAAGGCATTCAATCGAGCCCACATCACTCTAAATGAACAGTTCCATAGAACTGTGATAGCTCCACCACCCAAGTAGGGAACATCAAATGTTCCTTCCAAATGTGGGTGTAACCACCAAAATTAGGAATAAAGAGAAAAATAAGATTCATATTCTCCTCCAAGTGAGAATTAAATCTCGCCAATTTGTTCTCTGTGGTATCCTAGTAACTAGAACCACCCCCCCAAGAAAAACCCTTACCAGATGAAGAACTTGTATTTGGTTTTTTCAACATGATACACTTGTTGGAAACATTCTAAAACAAATAGTTTTCACTAGATCATGATTTTCCCACACATAAATGGGGAATAGGAGGCTGTATGCACTGGATTCGAGGATACAGGGGTCAAAACAAATGTGGTTGGACTTAATATTCTATTCATACCGCCATGAAAGACATATATTCATATAAGACTCATGGGAAAGTTCTCTAGCATCCTCAAAAGAGGTAAGGAGGTGCCTCAAAGCCCTCCAGAATTTTCCTGCATCAAATTGTATTGCATGAATGCTTAGTGGGGGTCTAAACTAATCAAACCAGGCAATGGGGAAGGCTAGAGCGACAGGCACCATTGGCAGTGGATACTCCCTCAACCTCTCTACAAACTCCAGATCCATCTACATCGAATGCCTCAGATCCTCATCTACACATCTAGGATCAACCCCATATCAGGAAATTATGTCCTATAGCACAAAACTATGATGTTTTGAATATATTGAGGTAGACCCAACCAAGCTCTCAGTCCTCAATGTGATCCATATTTCAAAAGAACTCAAGGAGGCACTTAATGAATCCCTCTGTAGACCACAAGATTTCGAGATAAAATTTGATGTAGCCAAGGTATATCGAGTGAAGACCATGACATCATAATGTCATGTCACCATCTCATTCACTAATAAAGATTAGGAATAATCCCTTCAAGGAAATATTAGACCCATATATGTCTCAGGAAGACTCAATATTTTCAAGGTCCTAAGGACTCTGATTGATATTGGTTTTGGGATCAACCTTATCCCAGTCTGAACCCTACAGTGTTTGGGATATGGTGAAGGGAATCTGTCTCCCACAAAGCTCACCATCCAAGTATATGATATGCATGATAAAATACATCTCTATAAAATCAATCTAAAATCCTAGTTTGGGGATCTTACATAAAACATCGAGTTTATGGTAATCCAACAAGACACTATGTATAACGTTCCACTTGAAAGACCCTGGATATATACCCACCTAGAGATACCTTCAACATTTCACAAATGTATGAAGTATTTGATTAATGGAAAAATCATCATACTACATGGTGATAGTGCTCCCATTAAGACTTTAGGGGCCACATATGCTAAAACATATTTCTATGAAAAAGGGAGGCAAATAACCAATGTTGGATGATGATATATATGTTACCTCTCTCAATGGCTTGGGGACCACCCCTATGAATCCCTGGAGTATGATCAATAGTGACTATGTGCTCCCCATAAACCTAGTCAAGGTCCTAGATATAATCCCAGAGGTCCAATCCCCTCTTTTCCCCAGTAGAAGCATAAAAGGCTACTATCTCTGACATCTCTCTGCAACGACTCAGTCAACATAGAATGATAATGTCTCTTCTCTTGGCCTCTCTCCCCCTGATGATGATAGTAGAGACCCCAATTTTCTATCTCTATCTAAAAATGCCTCCATAGAATCAAAGATGGAAGAAGATGAGGCGGGCCTCAGGAATTCCCCTCTACAATTAGATGAAGGAGTCACTACCACCATAGATGAACTCAAGAAGATAAATCCAGGAACAAATGAAGACTTGTGGCCTACACTAATTAGTGCTTCCATGTACCTCATAGAGTAAGATATGTACACTACTACAAAACCCACCTATTGAAGCACTATCATTTATCAGTGCTTGAAAAATTCACTAATAATGTCCATCTTTATCAGTGATAAAATAAGCATTGATAATGGAATCCATTTATCAGTGCTAAAAAATGCAGTGATAAAATTCACCCTTTATCGGTGCTTCTTTTTTTAGCGCTGATAAAAGGTAACCTCTATCATTACTTTATTTTAGCACTGATAAATCAAAACCTGTATCAGTACTGTATTTATAGTGCGGATAAAAGGTATCCTTTATCAGCACTTCTTTAGCGATGATAAAATTTTCCATTCATCAGTGCTTTTTTAGCACTGATAAAGGTCCGGAATAAAATGAAAAATTAAAAAAATAAAAATAAAATGAGTAAACTATGAAAAATATAAAATATTTTATCAAATATATAATTGTTGGTAAAAATGAATAAATTTCCTATACATATATATAGATTATAAATATTAACAAATAGTATATATTAAATATAGATATATAAAATGAATAAGTATAATATATATAAAATGTTAATTAAATACATATTAATGTCTTATTCATTTTTAATGTTGTTTGATTTTAAATTTAACCTATATTAAACATCGTGTGTTGTATTTATTTCACACACACATACACACAAACACACACATACACATATATGTTAATTTATTTGTATACATAAATTCAAACACAAATATTTTATGAAATATATAGAAACACATGCAGCTAATAATTATATAATTTATTAAAATGTTAGTATATTTTAGAATGTAATTTTAACATGAGACATTTAATATATTTTACCTCTCTCAATGTGTATTTATCCACTTATATATATATATATATCCATATTTTTTAAATAACTTGTATTTAATTAATAAAACTTATCCATTTATCAATATTTTTAAAGTGTACTTATTTTGAATTATTCAATTTCACTCTTTTTTAAAATACATGTATTTAAGATTATATATCCATTAATAATGTCAAAAATATATTTCTAAATAAATATATAGAAATAAATATACCTATAAATGTATATTTACTATATTAATAATTATTATAAATAAATAATTATTATAAATAATTATTATTATTTTTAAATAAGTATTTATATAATTATAAATAAAATATTATATATTTTTAAATAATTATAAAATTATTATAAAGTTATTTAAATAATTATAATTTCAAAACTTTTAACAAAAATTTGGTAGTGCTGTTAAAAGATATATAAATCAGTGCTAAAATGTTAGTGCTGATAAAGATTGATTTTTATCAATGCAAGATAAGCACGGATAAATACTCTTTTTATCAACTCTTATACATTTTTCACTAATTAAAGGGATATTTATTAGAACCTCTCTGAAATCTCTATTAAAAGTGTCCCCGATCTATTTAAAAAACTCTTACCATGGCTTAACCGCTCACGATTCTCAAGATCTCACGGAACTCTTTTGTTTCTGGTGCAACTTCACTACGTTCCATCAGATTAATTAAGGCTATAAACCGTTGTATGTTATTTCCTACTCTTCCTCTATTATTGATTGATGTTTTGGCTTCCGCATTTTGTGTTTTTTCACTATTCTTAAACACAAAGAACCCTACATCTCTTCCTGTCACTGCTAAAAGAAAATGAGTGTGGTTCTATTTCTTCTTCTCCTTTCATTTGTATTTGAATTTCCATCCCATTTTTTCCTATAGACACGCATAGATGGTTTACTCTACTCTCACATTAAAAAGTAGACCTCTCATCCCCCCTCGGTTTTCTCTTCTTTTGAATAATATATGGTTCCAAAATCTAGGTATTTTATCAAATTTAATAGATATTATATACAAGATTATATATTCTAATGGATTAATTATGATGATTTTTAAGGATTAGGGGATACGAATTTTTGACCGTCATTTATGGGTGATGAACATATAGGGACCAAGGTAAGTATAAAAATCATTGAAACATGTTTTGTAGATTTTGGTTATTTGTGTAAATTGTTAAACCATGAAATGGATTATTTAGATTTATGATTTTTATGAATAATTATTTATTAAATTCAAAAAAGTTAATTAATTAGTCACATTAAAAAATTATTTTAGTGATGCATATTGTGAGAGTTTTTTTTAATTTAATTAAATATTTTTATTAAACTTTAACCAGTCGTGGCATATGATTAAAGTTTCATCATAGAATATGATTGAGTTTTGGGGATAACTCTCTCCAATATTATATTTTAAAATGATAATATAATTATCAGTCATAAAGTAGGACGTTCTTAGATGTAATTATAGATCTACTTCAAGCTATGTGGTATGATTTTCAATTATGGGAAGTATATATGGTTCTTCTCTGTGATTTTATAGTAATATATCATAATAATAAATTTACGATTTCATTGAATTGATTCATTTCATTTACAAGAGTAAAATTATTCTAGATCAACATTGAACATAAGTTAAAAAATTAACCCTTTAAAGGGAAGTGTTTTATTGTAGGGATCTTATGGTGGATTAAAAAAATATCCAAAATTGGAAGGTGAGGAATCCTTGAGTAGACATAAGTGATGTCCAATGTATTTGGGGTGGGATTATTTTCTGAAAAATCATTATATTGGAGGTATTCTAATTTATCTTCAATTGAGTAGACTTTTTCAGTGATTCGATTAGTGTAGGTTCATCGGACACTTTAATCCTTAGAGTCTTTATTGTATTCCATATATTGATGATGGATTAGTCCCCCATTTCAAAATTTATTTACTCCCATCATTGTGGTTCTAAAGTTCATTGATGCCATACCTCTTGAACAGTGCTGGCAGGAAGGCTGGTTTGAAAGAAGAAATGAGTAGCCTCAAATCCATCATTAAGAGATGAAAGCAAATCAAGAGTTTGAAGACAGATTAAACAAAGGTAGTGAAGGTCAGTTGTACCATAGTATTTAATTATTATATCTTTATTCAAGAAAGTAACAATTTTCATGAAAGATGGATTAAATTGTGGAATTTTTTGCATGGACTGTATTGCATTGTTGGTATTAAAGAGAAATTAAATGTTTGACTACTAATGTAGACAATGTCTTATGAACATGATGATATTTCCAATCCCGATCAAGAACAAACTTTTGATGATGAAACTATTGAATTATTAGAGGATCAACAACATGTTTATGAAAAAAAGAAAAAAACAATAATAAAGAAGAATCATAATTTTGAATAAAATAATCAAGGTAAGAAGTCAGTGTATATAATTTGAGGTTGGTTGGAATCAACACCACCAACCTATTGACACCAACAAGTCAGCATTCATCAGTTATCATGGGGTCACAATGAGGATGAATTTGTTGACTGATACTGACTCAAGGTGCCATGTCCAACTTGTAATGAAATAAATCCTTTGGGAATATATAACAATAATGTTACAATATACTCTCCCTATTTTATTAAAAAATTAGATAATGAAACAATGATTATTTTTCATTGTTACTTGATTTCTTTGTTTATTTTAGAATATTGTCATAAGAAAGTTTTCTTAATGGCTTCTGAAAAATCCCATAGAGGCTTGTGTACTCTTCTAATGAATTTACATCTTAGGGATACTGAGGGGGAAATAAATCCCCACCTGCCACTTTGTTATGAACACATTATAAATCAGGAAACATTTACTTCTTTCAGAAATAGTTACAGTGATAAATCATTTCAGTTGAACTATGATCGATAAAATATTATTTGAAATTATTTATATTATCCAACTTGATTAAAAAAATTTAATTGATGAAACAGAAAAAGAGTGCTGAAAATAAAGAGAGTGCATCAAAACCAGTGTACCCCTATCATAAAGGAAATATAAGGTACACTTCATTAGAGAAGAAATTAGAATGTATTTTAAATAAACAATAGTATTTTAATTATGTGATATGAAAAAACATGTGTTCCTTTGTTTATATGCAGATTGATGCATCTAAATATGAAGCCACTTCCATCCCACAACATGTGCTTTGGAAGGAGGATCTTGTAAATAAGGATGGTATATTAGTTCATGAAAACACAAAAGAAATATTGAAAGCATGTGTAATTATTACATAATTGAAATTCATTATTATTTATAACAATATTACATAAAATAAATATGTTCATTTTTTTATATTTTTTAGACATAAGAATCAGAAACGGCCATACCTGAAGAGAAGCAACTTTCAGTAGATTTGAAGCGGCCTAAACAATATGGTCTCATTAGAGGATTAGGTTTTCGAGTCTCTCCAAGAACATATTTTGAGAAGATAAAACCATATAAAGATACATATAATATGATGAGATGAATGTAGACACAAATAGACTCACTCTAAGATATTATTTTTTAGTCTAGTTTGGCTGACCAATGTTAAGAAAAGATCAAAGTGAACCAGTGGTGGAGAAAAGATCTTCACAAGATTAAAATGATCCCACTATCTTTAAGTCTAGTCATTCCCCTCAAACCTTAAATGAGGTAATTAATTTTTTCATTACTCTTTATCCTAAATATGAATTTATCAACCTCTGATAATTTTATATTACTAAAATTATGTATGGTGTGGTTGTTTGAGATTTTTATCTATCAGCACCCACATACCGCTATTTTGTGAGGGGTAGAATGTATAATATCCTTATAGAACAACTACACAATAAACCCCTCCCAAAAGATTACATTATAGTGGGGATTTACGTATTTTATGAGCTGACTACTGAGTTTCATGTTCCACTTGATGATCCATATATTACAACGGTCCAAGATGTTATTAGATCATTCATAGCTTGGTCATATAATCTTATTAAGATACATGAGGTATGTCTTTAGAAAAAAATTTCATATGAAAAACATGTTATAGTTTATAATAAAAGTTTTAAAGTGAGGTATGATATTACAGATGGATAACGCAGTAGAGAAATGAAAGGTCGGATCCAGAAAATCTACTGAATCGGCCAAGAAAACAAAATGAAATTCTGAGAGTACCTTCTCTTTTCCAGTTCCAGATAAACATTTATTAACATTACAATGTCATGTAGAGACCAAATTTAAAGATAAAACTATGTCTTAAATTCCCTATGAAGTATAAATATTTGGAGTTTCCATTATAGATGAAATTGGTATCGATACTCTAAATGAGATTCTCAAGCCAAAATGGTTGGGCATATCATTTGTGAATACACACATAAGGTACATTTTTCTAATATGTATGTCCAAATAGTGAGCTAAATATGTTTATTAAAGTTAATAACTATTCATATTTTTTACAGGAATTTATATTACAACTATATAAAGGAAATATTTCTCGAAGCACTATTTGGATTCATTAATCCCAGTATTGTTTCTATAGTAGAAATTACTTTGGATAAGGTAGAAATAGATAATAAATGAGATGAGTTACTATAATAATTTAATAAGTAAGTATTATATGACACACTCTTTTTTATTCCTATAATACATAGGTAAAACTCTATGATCTAATCACATCAAATATTTTTTTAATTTTTTCATTACTTAATTGATTTTGTTTTTTAGGAAGCACTGGATGCTGATAGAAATCAACATAGACACCCCCAACTATTTATTTTTTGGATTCAATTCATGGACCTCCAACCAGTGGACCACAAATGATGTGTATTTAGAATATTCAATACACTTATATCAAAATTTTATAGATAAACTTTGAATTATATATTCAGTCTGTGTTTTAATGAGAATTTTGTTATGATAGGGTGGTCTCTAAATACAGGCTAAATCATGGCATGAGGTCGGCGTCTGAAAAGATAAATCCTGTGGATTACTACAAATGGAAAAACATTAAGGTATATATTGAAATATTTAACTATAAAAACATTTCAAAACAATTTACTTATTTTGTTCAATTTTTCTACAGCATCCGAAACAAGATAATGAAATCAATTGTGGATATTGTGTTTGAAAATTTATGATTGAAATTATACAACATGTAAAAAATCAACATTCCCCTAAAGTTAATTTTCTATTGTAATTAAAATTTCATTAAATATATTTCATAATCATTTTTTTGTTTATATTTTCTCAGTAATATCAAGATTTCTGACAAAAGAGTTATTCAAAATAAGAAATCAATTTGTTTAGAGGTGAGTGGGAAGAATACCTTGTGTAATAATGTTTTCCTACAACAAATTTTGGCGATCACATGATATGTTTGGGATCTAGTATGAGTTATAACCATCAAAAAATATTTGTGGTGAGAAGAATTAGTTTCATAATGCTTATTTATTATTCTCCATATCTTCCTCAAGGAGAATATTAATGAAGTAAATAAAATTTTTTAGAAGTGCTAACTTGTAAACAATAAAATTTTTAGGAAAATGAAGAGGCGGAGGTGGAGGAGAAGGTAGAGGTATAGGAAGAGGTGATGGTGGAGGTAAAGTAGGAGTTGGAGACCAACATGGAGGAGGAGGTAGAGCTGAAGACCAAGACAGAGCAAGATGAGAAATTCAAGCTTGCAAAAAATAAATTTTTTGGTCAATAAAGTAGAAAAACTATAATTCCATGATTTTGTTTTAGAGCAATTTTTTAAAATTTCACACAACACTTGTCACTTAAGATAAGATCCATTGTGCGTCTTTCCAATTTAAAATGGAATTTTAGTAAGAAACACATGTGGAACACTCAAAACTAATAAAACGCATTCTTATTATTTTGAAACTTAAGTACAATGATCCATGAGCCATTAGGGATGTGTAGAACTCATCCTCACCTAAATCTGACACACTTTGTGGTTGGTATGACTCCATGTGTGTCTTTTTATTCAAAACTAACATTAATTTTAATCAAAAAGAGAAATAACATACTCAAAACAGAGAAAACACATTCTTATTGTTTTGATACTTTAGTAAAATGATACATGAGTCATTTTGGACATGTATCATTCAGTTTCATATCAATCTGATGCACAGTGTGACCGGTATGACTCCAATTGCGTCTTTTGTATTCAAAACTAACATTAATGTTAATAAAAAAATACTGACATACTCAATGCCGAGCAAACATATTCATATTGTTTTGGTACTTTATAAAAATGATCCATAAATAATTTTTTACATGTAGGGATCACTCAAAACTCATTCTGACACATGGTGTTACCGATATGACTTCAAGTGCGTCTTTTTTATTCAAAAGTGATGTTTATTTTAATCAGAAAAACTAACATACTCAAAACCGAGAAAATGAATTTTGATTATTTTGATACTTTATGAAAATTATGCATGGGTCATTTGGGATGTGTATCATTCAGCCTCACCTCAATCCGATGTACGGTGTGGCCGGTATGACTCCAAGTGCATCCTTTTTATTCAAAATTGACATTCATTTTAATCAAAAAAACAACTAACATACTCAAACCTAAGAAAAAACATTCAGATTATTTTGGTACTTTAGAAAAATGATACATACATCATTTTTTATGTATAGGGATCAACTTCACCTCAATCGGACACCTGGTGTGACCGGTATGGCTCCAAGTGCTTCTTTTTATTCAACACTAACATTAATTTTAATAAAAAACCCAACATACTCCAAACTGAGAAAAAACATTAAAATTGTTTTGATACTTTAGTAAAATTATGAATGAGTCATTTGGGATGTTTGGTGTTCAGTCAAAACTCAATCCAATGCATGGTGTGACCATTATGACTCTAGGTGCGTCTTTTTTATTCAAAAGTGACATTAATGTGAATAAAAAACCACTGACATGCTTAAAACTAAGGAAACATATTCATATTATTTTGGTACTTTAGGAAAATGATTCATACGTCATTTGTGATTTGTAGGGATCTTTTTCACCGCAATCTGACGTGTGGTGTGATCGGTATGAATCCAAGTGCATCTTTTTATTCAAAAGTGACATTCATTTTAATAAAAAAATGATTTTCATACTCAAAACTGAGAAAAAACATTACCATTGTTTTGATACTTTAGAAAAATTATGTATGAGTCATTTTGGACATGTAACATTTAGTCGTACCTCAATATGGCACATAGTGTGATCAGTATGACCCCAAGTGCGTCTTTTTTATTCAAATATGACATTAATGTTAATCAAAAAAAACAACTGACATATTTAAAACTGAAAAAGTGCATTCAGATTGTTTTTTTACTTTAGGAAAACGATCCATATGACATTTTTGAGGTGTAGGGATTAGTCGTACCTTAATCAGTCACACAGTGTGACCATTATGACTCCAAGTGAATCTTTTTTATTAGAAAGTGACATTCATTTTAATCAAAAAATAGCTGACATACTCAAAACTAATCAAACTCATTCTAATTGTTTTGATACTTTAGGAAAATGATCCATGAGTCATTTTGGACATGTAGAATTTTGTCACACCTCAATCTGGCATACATTTTGGCAGGAATGACTCCAAGTGTGTCTTTCTTATTCAAAATTGACATTCATTAAAATCAAAAAGACAAATGACATAATCAAAACCAAGAAAATTCATTAATATTGTTTTTAAACTTTAGTAAAATGATCCATACATAATTTTTCATTTTTAGGGATTGGTCACACCTCAATCTGATGCACGATGTGACTAATATGACTCCTAGTGTGTCTTTTTATTCAAAACTGACATTAATTTTAATCAAAAATAACAACTAACATATTAAAAATAGTTAAAACACATTCCAATTATTTTTAGACTTTATTAAAATGATTCATGGTTCATTTGGGATGTTTATCTTTCAACCTCGCCTCAATCTGATGCATGGTGTGACCGATATGACTTCAAGTGTGTCTTTTTTATTCAAAATGGACATTCATTTTAATAAAAAAACAATTTACACACTCAAAACTAATAAAACGCAATCATATTGGTTTGGTACATTAGGAATATGATCCATACGTCATTTCTGACGTGTGGAGATTAGTCTCACCTCAATCTAATGCATTTTGTGACCGGTATGATTCCAAGTGCACTTTTTTATTCAAAATTGACATTAATTTTAATAAAAAAACAACTAACATACTCAAAACTGAGAAAATACATTCTGATTGTTTTGATACTTTAGGAAAATGATGAATGAGTAATTTGAGACATGTATCATTCAGCCACACAACAATCTTACGCATGGTGTGACTAGTATGACTTCAAGTGCGTCTTTTTTATTCAAAACTAACATTAATGTAAATAAAAAAACTAATGAACTACTAAAAACTGATCAAAAACATTCAGATTGTTTTGTTACATTAGGAAACTGATCCATATATCATTTTTGACATGTGGGGATCAATCACACCTCAATCTGATGCATGGTGTGACCGGTATGAATCTACGTGCGCCTTTTTTATTCAAAATTGACATTAATTTTAATCAAAAAATACAACTGACATGATCTATAATAGTGTTTACTTTTTATTTTATTTGTTTTATAAAATTTAATTCATTTAAATTTAGTATTTGTATCTAATTTTAGTATTTTTTTTTGTTGTTTCTGTTGATGTGGTGTGTTGTTGCAGCACACTGCACCTGTTTCTGGTGATGCAGTGTGCTACTGCGTCACACTATAGTTTTAACCTTTATCAGCGCTATTAAATATGATGATAAATCTATCCTTTATCAGCACTTTTATAAGCACTGATAAAGGACTCCTTTATTAGTGATTTTAAATTCACTGATAAAGTCTATCAATACCAGTGCATTAAAAAGCACTGATAAATCATACTTTTATCAGTTCTGATAAAATCACTAATAAATCCTAATTTTATCAGTGATTTTTGAAGCTATGATAAAGGTTCTCTTTATCAGTGCTCAATGAAAGTGCTAATAAATGGGGTTTTTAACAGCACTTTGAAAACTGCCTATAATTGGTACATTTATTAGTGCCTTTATATGCACTATTAAATCTCCTCTTTATCAATGATTTTTTAGCACTAATAAAATTCATGGAATTTTAACCACACTAAGTACATATGAACTTCTCTAGAGCTAATAAAATCTGATTATAAAGCTTTTAAAATCATGTTTTGTAGTAGTGTTACATTGTATTTATGAAGCAACATTGATATGTGTTCGCGTGGAACTACACAAAAATGCCCAGACTGAACCCAGATGTGGTTACGCACCATATCAGGCTACCAGATGAGCATAGATTCTTCAAGAAGGAAGTCAGGTGGACACACCTATCTCATTCCATCAATATAGAGGCATAGTTCGACAAGTTGATAAAGTACAAATTTGTCTGAGAAGTGAAATACAGGAAAAGGATTTCTCTCATTGTCCCTATTAAGAAGAATAATGGGTATATTGAGGTCTGCATTGATTTTAAAGACCCTAATCGTCATTTCCCAAAGTATGATTTTTGTTTCCAATAACAGAACTCTTGATCAATGCAATTTAAGGTTTCCAAGCCCTTTCTTTCATGTATGGGTGCCTTGGGAATGCTAGCGCCACATATCAATGAGACAAGCACCATATCTTTAAGCTGTTTTTGGGAAAGATAGTTGAATGTTATGTTTATGACCTGGTGGTTAAATTCTGACAGTGGTGTGATGATCACTTCATATACCTTCAAACAATTTTTGACAAGCTATGACAACATAGTCTGAAGATGAATCTATTGAAATGCACTTTTGGGGTAACGTCTGGGAAATTCCTTTTTTTTTTGGTATGGAACTATTTCATTGAGGTAAACTTATAGAATACTTGTTCTATGTTAGCAATGTCTCCCCCTATATATCTCATAGAATTGAGGGGCCTCTAAGGGCACATTGCATACATTAGGTGGTTCATTTTCAACTTGTCTGAAAAAATATATCCCCTTCACTAGGAAAATGAATAATGGAACTACTTACCAATGGGATAATGTTTTCCAAAAATCCTTCAAGATTATCAAGAAATACTTTCTTCATCCACTGTTTTTGATGCCTCCAGTGTAAGTGAGGCCACACATCTTATATGTGGCTTCCATGGAATGATCATTGGGCACCCTCCTCACACAAAAGAATTATGCAGTAAGAAAAAATAATCTCTATTCCCTCATCCGGACTATTCTGGGTACTAAGACCCGATACTCTAATGTTGAGAAGAACTGTCTTGCACTCATTTTCATAGTAAAAAATATGAGGCATTACTTGTTGCACCAAGAAATCCAATTGGTCTCTCGTATCTATCCATTCAAGTAAATCCTTGGTCATTTGATGATGACTGGGCTTTTGGCCCTATGGGTGGTTATTCTTCTACAATATGACATTCAGTTTGTGTCACAGAATTTAGTGAAAGGACAAGACCGGGCTAATTTTGTCACAGTACATCCTACCCTAGAAAATATATCTGAAGACACTGATCTTCTAGATGAAGAGTTATTTTATGTCTGTGACACTCCCCAAAAATGGCAGATGTATTTTTATGAAACCTCAAAAAGTCTTATCGGAACAATGATAGAGAACCCTAAGATCGGTCGGTTTGTCTTGGGGATTGTATTTTCCTCCCCTAAAAAAGAGGGTTTTCCCTACACTTCCTCACTATCCGAAGGCTACACAAATAATGAGGTAGAGAACCAATCCCTCATCATTGGTTTAGAATTATCCCCATTACTACAAATATCCTACCTAAACATCAAAGGGGGTTCAGAGTTAGTGATAAAGTAGGTCAATGTATAATACTCCATAAAAATGAGGAATTATCCCCTCTCACAGGCTACACCATTGGACTGATGAAAAATTCCCTTTTGATCCCATGTTGCATCATGTTCCCTGATCATATAATGCTCGCACCAATACGTTGTCCAATGCAGCCACTATCATGGAAGGTCTTGTTCAGGAGGAAACAATATTCTGCATCACACATTGGATAATTGTCTCATCAATCATCTTATGTGATATGGAAGAGATAAATCAGGTCAACACCACCCCACAGTGTGATACACCAACAGTCTCCCCTAGTTGGATGGATCCCATAATCAGATATCTGTAAAATTGGACTCTCCCAACAGATAGAGCCATAAGGTAATAAATTCGGCGTCATGCAGCAAAATTTACCCTATGGGATGTCCCAAATGAGAAGAAACCCTTATAAAATCATTGATTTGATAGGATCCTCCTCAGATACATAGTAGAAGGAGATATTTCTACCATCATGAAAGAAGTCCATGTGGGATCTTGCAATGCCCATCAGTCTAGGACCAGACTCTCCCACCAGATCAAGAGGTTAGGATATTACTAGACAACCATGATATAGGACTACATGGAATTAACTAATAAATTTCATGCATGCGAAAATCCATGAGAAATTTATCCACCAACATCTGGAATTTCTATATGCATCTAAGTATTTTTGGTCATTTTTCATTTGGGGGATGGATATCATGGGGCCATATCCCCAAGCCATAGCTTAGTAGTTAAATTACATCCTTATGGTTACCGGGTTATTTTCCAAATGGGATGAGGCGATACCCCTCAAGGGAAGTTGGTAAAAATAATATCATTAACTTCCTAAAGTCCCACATCATCACCAGGTTTGGGGTCTCTCACAAAATATTAATGGACAAGGACACCAATTTCTATTCCATATAATTAAAGAAGTTGTACTGGGAGTATAATATCAAGTCCAATCACTTATCTCACTATCATATAGTAGAAAATATATAGATATAGGCCTTTAATAAGACTCTATAAAATATACTCTAGAAGATTGTGAGTAAGGATAAGAAGTCTTGTCCATGCGAACTCCTCCATGCTTTATGGGCCTATCGTACTACCATGCATATTGCTACATAAGAAACACCATACTCACTATTGTACGGGACTGAGGTTGTGTTACCCATGGAATTCCAGCTATCCTCACTCCAAGTAGCCATCTTCGGGAAAATCTCATATTATATTCAGTCGAAAAATAAATTAGATGAGTTGGAATGGGTTGATGAGAATAGGTTGTGTACATTACACAACCTTGAGGTCCATCAGAATCGGATTTCATGAGACTTCAATAAAAGAGTTCACCTTCTCTCATTCCTCAATGGGGAAATGGTGTTGGTCCTCAGAACCCTGGTGATACTAGGTAAGAAGCCCCCAAAGCTAGATCCTAAATGGGAGGGACCTTACATCATACATAAGGTCTACCACAATGGGGCTTACACATTAGACACAATAGATGGGGGAGCATGTCACACCTCCCACCAATGTAATATTTCTCAAGAAATACTTTTCATAACTATCATCATAAGGGTGTCCACATCAGTGTAAATCCCATCACTCATCCAAACCGTACAACATTAAACTATATGAAATTATTCTAACCACAAGATGTTAAACTATGTGAAAATTTTCCTAACCACACAATGTTAAACTGCATGTAATTCATCCTAACTACATGATGTTAAACTATACATAATTTTTCTTAATCACATGATGTTAATCTGTACATAATTTATACTTACCACATAACATTAAACAATGTGTAATTAATCATAACTGCACAACATTAAACTTTATGAAATTCATCCTAACCACACGATGTTAAACTATACGGAATTCCTCCTAACCACAAGATGTTAAAATATATGAAATTATTCCTAACCACACAATTTTAAACTATACATAATTCTTCCTAACCACATGATGTTAAACTGTATAGAATTCATCCTACCCACATGACGTTAAACTATACGGAATTCATCCTAACCACATGATGTAAAACTGTATGGTTCATCTAGAACTACACATGGCTTGATTTTCATTTCCAATGAGATATGTAGGGATTCCTCGATCTTATATCCGGTTCTATCTACTATATGATACCCACTACCCTTTTTGTACCCTCAATTGCCTCTGTATTGTGGGGAAAACCTTTCAATTCCTTGTTTCTCACACCATTCATAGCTCATATGAGCTTAGGAATTGTGGAAGGGGATTAACCTCATAATTAATACATAAAGGTACAAAATAGGTCCATCACAGTTCTGAGTGTAGGACCATAAAAGGAATACCATGAGTCCTCACCACATGATGTTAAATTACATGGTCAATGTCCGTACCGCATGACTTTAAACTGTATAGTTCTTCAGAACTACATGTGGTTTGATTCTCATTATAATGAAAATCATAGTGACACCTAGGATTCCACCCCTAGGCCCAACCACAATATTCCCATCAATTCACATCGGTTCTCCTTTTTCCTCACCATATGACGTAAAAATTCATGGGATTTAAAGGGACTACATATGTCTTGATTCTCATTTTTTATGAGATACGTGGCAATGCCCAAATATCCACCTTTGTTCCTAACCACAAAATTTCAATTTATTCATGTTAGTTCACCTTATTCCTCATTACATGACATTAAACTGCATAGAATATCAAGAACTACATGTATCTTGATTCCTGTCATCACAGGACATGTAGTGATGGCTAAATCTCCAATCCCAGGCCCATTTTCAATGGTCAACAAAAATAACACCCACCTCTACATATGGTACAAACATTCATAGAGTATTTCCCATTCAATAACTATATGTGACTTTATTCCTTCCCTCACATGATATGTAGGGATGCCCAAATTTCAAACTCTGAGCCCAGTCACAAAAAAAAAATATAAAAATACCCCCTTCGTGAAAATGGGCCAGAACGTCATAGGAAACTTCTTTTAGAACTACGTGTTGCTTGATTATTTTCCTTGTGATATATGTATTGACTCCTAAGCCTCGATCTTTGGGTCCAACTACAACATTTCCACACCTTTACATCGGTTCCCACATCCTCACCGTATGTTGTTAAACTTTATGGAAGTATCTCCTTACTGCATGATGTTAAACTACATAGAAGTACATCCTTATCACATGGCATTAAACTGCATGGAACTACATCCTTACCGTATAATGTTAAAATGAATAGAAGAAAGTATGTCCCAATCACATAAAATTAAACTGGGAATACCATCACCAATTTTTTATTCCTTGTCAAAGGATCATAAGAGACTTACCCTGGTCAACCAGAGTATGGGGTGCTTCCACCAAATTTTAAATCACCTCAATCTATAAGCCACACTTCATTCCTTGAGTGTCTCATATCACCACAATCTTCTATGGCCCTTGGAAAATATATTTGTCTTCAAGGACCCTTTTCTTGACTATACATGTATGCCTACAGATCCTGCATATGCGCCTATGGTCATCAACTGAGTGCATCACTTTTTAAAAAGGAAATTCCAATCTTTGTGATCTCTAATATATCTACGGAAGAACTCAATAACTTAGTGTATTTGAACTACTCATGGTATGATTGTCCCATACCATCACTCATGACCCCTATAACCATGATCTGTCATTTACAACACTTTCACCTATTGCTCATAAGGATGTTGGTTCACTCATTACTATGGGTATCCTAATTAGGATCGTGTGTAACATTTCCCATTTTAGGTCCATGTGCACCATGACCATAAATTGAATGTACTTCAATCGAAGCTATATGACCTTGAAACTCTAGCATATAAGTGTCCAAATCATAAGAACATAAACTGCCAATGAAAGAGACACAAATATTATCAGGTCAACCCCCACAAAGGGAAATTTGAGAAAACTTCAGGACTTCACCAACTAAACTCCTTATTCACAGATTTTATGAAAAAATTAGGTCATAAATAGATAAGGAAAAAGTTCACAAGGTATACCTAGTTTCCCTAGTAAAATCCAATCTATGATCACTAGACCCCTTATTCTAGGAAAAAGTTTTAGTATTGGTTTTTCACGTCTCCTCCCTATGAGAATATGTTCATTAGGTGGTCTTCCAACTCTTAGGGTACCCACACCCTCCTTGGATTTTACAATTTCTAGAGATCACACTTCAATAGTTTGGGTGTCTCAGATCTTCATAACATTCAATGGACCTTGTAAAATATATCCAGCTTCAAGGGACATTTTCATGACTTTTCATACATCTCCATAGATCCTATATATGCACCTATCACCATCAACTTAATGTATTACTCTGAAAAAGGACATTCTAACCCTCATTGGCCCTGACATCATCACAACATCACTCAATAACTCATTGTGTTTGAACCCCTCCCTGTATGATTATCTCATATCATCCTCCTGACTCGAGCACTCTAAGTCATGATTTAAAATCCTCACACAAAACAATCCAAGTGGATTTGATTTCCTCGACGTTAGGCCTCTATGTTTTGTACCCTTTCTCAAGGACATAATGTGACACTTCATTACCTATCCTTTTATATCCCACACCTTATGATTTGAAACCACAGGTCATAGGGCTCAAGATTCATCTGTTAAGAGATAATTTCCCTAGGGTTCCATAACCCTTCCGGGATAGCCTTTTTCCATTCCCAACTTTATCATATTGATATTTGATTATTCAAAAATCTTTCATAGACCTCGGCAAGGAGTGGAGATCATCTTTAGCTTAGTATGATACTGATGCATAAGGGCCTTAACCCACAAACAAAAGGCATCTTCTCATTACCAAAAATGATCTTCAATACTTTTCAGCCTTAGAAACGCCCTGGCAGAACCTGACATCAGACTAAAAATTATTTTTTATTTTATTATCAAATAACTTTTAAGGGAAAGTGAGAAACCACAAGTCCATCGAACAACCAAAATAACAGCAAAAAAACCCAAGAAAAAAAACTGGTCCTGCCTCTTCCCAGCAATTTAGCATTAAAAGGCCTCCACCAAAGCATGAAAACTCGGCAAACAGTCCCGTTAAAAGATGTACGGGCATGGAACCAATGGACAAGACATAACCTCTCAGTATTCCTCTCCAAGTGACATGCAGTAGTGACAGCCTTTTGCTCTAACCTTATCTAAGTCAAGACCATAAAATTGATGGGATTGAAACACCCAAAATCACCTTGGGACACACAAACTGAAGAAGAACTTCCCCAAAACCAAACACCTCAAGAAAAGGTGAGCACCCAAGCATTAATCAAATACTGGTAGAGTAGTATTGTTGAAAAACAATTGAACTCTTCCTGATACCGTATCCCTAAAAAATCTCCAGGATATAGCGGAAACCTGAGTAAGCGGATCCCCCCTTATCAGGACTTCGAGTGAAGAAGTCAGCCTATCCCAGACCTAGATGTACTCCTCGAGTCTGATTTTCCCCTTATTGAAGCCCCCAACCAGGATCGTGTCCTGTTTGTCAATCAAAATATATTTCTCCTCATTAAGATTCACTTCAATGTCCCAACACATCATCTTGGCCGCTTCCTCTTCAGAGGCATTGAGAAATAACGCATGCTCTATCACCTCATCATCCAAGATTAAAATCAACTCCAAGGTTAGTTCATATTGACCAGGAGGTTCTCATTGACACCCGACCTCACTGTCCAGCTTCTCATCCATTTTCTTTTTAGCTGACCGAGTCTTCATGGGAGGTGGTAAGGATGAGTAATCCTTCCTACCCATCCTCCTCCTATTTCTCCTATTGCACCTCGGACTGGACTCCCCTGTAGATAAACTCTTACTGTCTTCAATGAATTCCTCCACCCCATTTCCAGTAGATCAATCTGTAAAATCATGATCAATGTTCCCAACTTCCATGTTAAGGCCATCAAGATTTTTCCTGTTACTCTCCTCTCCCTAAACTGCAACAGGATCTTCATCTCCCCACCCTACCACCACGAGTGCTTCAAACATATTTCCCAAGCTGAATGGGGTCCGAATTGAGGATCCCGCACCCCCTTGAGTGTTGGAGGGACTCACAAGGTCCTGATATAGCTGATTGAACACATCAATTACCTTCGGGTTGCATTGCTTCATCGCGACTTCCTTCCCCATGCCATAACCCATGCCAACCTTCGGGCTGCGTTCCACTGCTTTGCTTCTGGTAGGCTTCTCCACACCCGATCGCAGTAACCTATCTTCACCGCCACTATCAGCCCCTCCTATTTCCCTCTATCCCGATCCAACCTCCTCACAAGTTTCCAAAGACTTTCTATGAACAGGTTCTGCCCTCCTTGATGGATCCAGTACCTCCCGATCAGCCTTCAACCGTTATCCAAACAAAATCTAATGGAACTTGAGACGCATCAATCTCGACATAGACTCTTGTATTCACGGGATGACAAACCGATTCAGTTCGGCTATCCAAACACAGATATTGACCGATCATATTACCTAGCATCCTGATAACAGAGGGATTTTGGAAAGGTAATGGAAAATTAGGGAAACAAACCCAAATTGCAATGGAGGGAGAATCGTGTTTCATGTGCAAGTCGAACGACCATCGGAAGAGAAAGAACCGAAGACTTTTGCAGCATTGGAGAGCCTTCTCCCATGCATTGATGAGGTCCTCCTCGGATGCGAAGCGTATCATAATATGGTTATTTTCAAGTAATCCCATTGTCTCCCTATCTTGAAAATCACAGGCTTCAAAGATGAAGCGGTCGAAGGAGTCAACTGAAGTTCTTCTCTGGTTGAACTGTGCCACCAATGTGAGCTTCAGAAGCGCGGAGGTTTCTGTAAACTCTGTTGTTGAAATTTGAAGTTTCGGAAAATATCCCCAGCTTCAAGAAACCCTTTTCTTGACTATGAATGTATGCTTATGTATCCTTCATATGAACCTATGGTCTTAAACCAAATGTATCACTTTGAAAAAAATGAATTTTGATCCTCATGAGCCTCATAAACACCATGATAGAACCCATCACCTCAATTTTTTTTAGTTTATTCCTGGCATGTCTACACCATATCCCATGATCTTGTAGAAGATTTGAGCTTGAAGACCTTAAAATACATAAATATTAAGTCCAAGCTAAAAGAACATAAACTAAAGTGATAGAAATTCTGAACTATAATAACTTAAACTATAGAAATATTATGTTCTAGCTAAAAAAATATTAAACTAAAGAAATAAAAGGTTTAAGATAAATTACCTTAAACTAAAGCAATATGAGGTCTAAGATAAAAGACCCTAAACTAAAAGAATTATTAAGTATGAGCTAAAATACCTTAAACTAAAGTGATATAAGGTCTAAGAAAAAATACCCTAAACTAAAAAATCAATATTAGGTCCAAGATAAAAGATCTTAAAATAAAGTGATAGAATGTATGAGCTAAAAGAACTTAAACTAAAGCAATATCATTTCAAAGATAGGGGACCTTAAACAATAGTAATATTAGATCCAAGCTAAAAGACCTTAAAATAAATAAATAGAAGGTCCAAGAGAAAATACCCTAAAATAAAATAAACATAATGTTCGGGCTAATAGACCCTAAACTAAAGGAAACATTAGGTCCATGCTAAAAGACCCTAAACTAAAAGTGATATCAGTTCTGAGATAAAAGTCCCTTAACTAAAGAAATATTAGGACTAAGATACAATACCATGAACTAAAGCATGATAGTAATCCAGTCTTTAAGATATTTTAAGGCTCACCCTATGGCTTTATCAAATTCAACCTTTGCTCTCCAAGCCTATTGGATTTAGAAAATGATGGAGTAATCTCCCTCCGTGACATATATTTTACAATATAAATAAAATAGATTCATCGGTATGGAATGACATGTTAGTAGTAATTTAGGACATATTCACATAATATTAGAATAACAGAATGATAGGGATATCATAAACAAAGATGAGATGGACAGAAAAATGAATATTTCTGAAGGTTCATTTGTATTGTGCAAAAGGAGGGGAGGAATCTCCACAATTTTTTAGTCTCTATAAAAATTCAACCAAAACATGATACATTACTAAAGTCGAACTATGAAAAAATTCGATCGATTTTACCAGAAAGTTCAGTAAGACTCTAACAAGAAGAATCAATAGAACACTAGAGTTATATTCTCCCTACTTCTGCTGCCTCCACTCTAGGATGATGAGTCTCAACCAAGGTAGTCTTCTCTTCATGACTATTTCATGTAGAATACAATGAGGTTGAAGATATCGAAAGATCATACTTTAGATGAGAAATGATTTCCTCATACCTATATATTTGTATAGATCACAAGTCCATTTGAGAAGGGAACCATTAGGGACAAATAATAGTTGTTCTATCCCCACCACCACACAGAGTAATACCGATCCAGTTTGTGAAAGAAATAATTGAGTGCACCATCAGATCTTTCCTCAATTTATCCTTCATGAGAACAAGAATCTCCCTCAAAAAAATTGAGGTCTATAATGGATCATCCCAAACATCTCTAAGTGTAAGGAATTAATCATACATATCTCCAAGAGGTAGAATATCACCTGATTGATGAAAATACCATAAGATGATACCCACCTCATCGTGAGGAAGATGGAATGTGTTGGTCCCAAGACACCAACAGCTAATCATTTCTTGGAGAAGGTCAGGATGGAAGTAAATTATGAATTTAGAGATCTATATGGATTTGTAAAATGAACCCTTTATAGATCATCAGTGAACTCTAAATAGCTTTGTCTCAACCAAAATGGCCATGTCCATTCATCAGAAAAGTTTCCACTAGGATGAAGATATCATTTAGAATACCATCCACTACTGAAATTATCTTGGGAAAAGGTGATTATAATCTAATCACTTTGAGAAATACATTGTTGAGTGAAGTCATGACTATATAGAATCAGGGGATATATAGAAAATAGATAATCTATACACTAGCATTGAGTTGTAACCATCTGACCATCATCAGTAATTCTCATCCAAACATAGTCAAGGAGACCAGACACCTAGAAAGATGGTAGATTAAATTATAGGAGAGGTAATGTGGCATCATCTAGAAATACAAAATCATATAGAGGGATTAGAGGAGATAAGGGGTATTCCTGAAGCATAGGTGAGAGGAATACCTTTAGACTCTCATTAGCAGTATACACATAATAGTGGGGATTAGCATTACAATTTATGGAAATCAAGGCCCTTTGATTGGCCACTACTGAGGGACCTTGATGAGAACCAAAATCCATCTAAAAATTGTATGTTTCACATATTATATGAGTAAAGAATTTGTTGTCAGTGAATGATGAGAACCAGTAGCATCAGGTACATCACATGACTCGACAAGGGGTTCATGAAACATATAAGAATTTTGTGGATGGCCTAACCTCCCAAAGAATCATGGGTTGAATAACCCCCATAGGGCATCATGAAAACTTCATGACTCCCTTTGAGACACACGACTGAGTGACCTGAACATGGTCATGCGAGTCCCAGACGATCGAATGATTGATCCCATAGATCTCATGAAGTCCTCAAGACAATAATAGCACTCATAGCCTAAGTCTGAGAAGTTTTAAAAGTAATGTTCGCAATTGGATCAGACAATTGTATAAGCAATAAAAAATATTTTGGGAGAGCTCTGATGAAACGGGCTCACAAAGCAGGCCCACGAAAAGAGCTAGCGATCAAGGTTTGCAACATAGTTTCGTAATAGAGGCACTCAACAGATGAAAAAAATGAGAGTTATTCAGATAATGGGTGACCAACTAAATGAATTATCCTCCACCCCTATATATAATACATCTCTGGGAATATCAAACATTATCTCGTAATCTGTTCCTCACTTAAGACACTAGTTCATGACACTTCCAATGATTTAGGTGGGCGTTAGTTTTCCTTAGAACTGATCCCTTGTCACCGAAGACATAACTCCTGAGGGGGGTATTTTTTGATTCCCATAAAATAAGAATTAGTAGAATCATGAAGAAATAAATACTTGAACATGGGTATTACCATCCCCATATAAGTAAGAGAAGGAGAAATTAACCAAGTCTCATGGATCACATGAACTTCTCGGGGACTCATGATCACGTGACCATTTCAAGGCCATTCAAAAACTCCACGCACATCACATAAATGATGGTGAACCCCATGGATCCCCCTTAAACAAAAATTCATAATATTGCGAAGGCTCTCCAGAAAACATAATGAGTTCCCTCATTCCACATGGTTTTTCATTGGAAAGTCCCTGAAAAACCATCTCAAATTCCTCCAAAAATATGGAGGAATAATATACAAATGGAGAAACCCCCAGTGGTCATAAATCTCATGCACCATATCATCATTTTAAATGATAAATTTCCATGATGATATCCATGTAAATTTGAAAAACCCCTGAACCTTTGTAAAATAAAACAGAGGAGATAAAGGTGAGGAAGTGAGATGTGCTTGAAATCACTAAATGACCTATGGAGCACCCCCAGTGGTACACAAGGTACCAAGAGTCCCTGGAAACATTTCCACCTCATCTTTCCAAGTCCCTTTGACTTATCAACCTTTCCACACAGAATCCCTCAGGTAGGTCCAAGAAACTCTTCACTTCCCCCTTCAGTGCTCTAAGTTCAAACAGATTTATTTTTCAATGAAATTATTGCTCATCCTCATATGAATCATATTGGACGTGTGAGGAATTATAATGGCTCGGACCTCTCTAGCCCATTCCTTTGTCAAAAGGAAGGCCATGAAGTGTTTTGGAGGGTAAAATGGACTTTTCCCACACTTTCCAGAATTTTGAAACTACATGTCGTGTACCCCCTTGTCAGGTGTACCCCGTGTTGAAGGTCGTGTCCTTGCCATGTGAAATAAATGGGTTCATGCCATGTACCCCAAACTACACATCGTGTAGTCTCTCCCCGTATACGTGTTAACGTGTGTTGAACAGTCAACGGCTGTGTGTCGTGTTGGAGCCGTGTTCTAGCCGTGTGAAATAAATGGGTACACGCCATGTATCCAATACTACATGCCTTGTAGTCCCTCCCCGCATATGCGTTACCTTCAAGCCATGTGTTGACTAGTCAATGGTTGTGTTCCGTGTTGAAGGCCGTGTTGGAAGCCGTGTGGTGACTGTGTGAAACGACCGATTACGTGTTGTGTACCATAAAGTACATGCCGTGTACTTTTTCTTTTCTCGCCTATAAAAGGAGGGGTCCCCTCCTCCTTTTCAACTTACCCCTCTCCTCCCCATTCCTCTGAGCAGAGCTCTCCCAAGAGACTTGAAGGCTCCTTTTCTTCCATAACTTCTGCGTCTGAGATCCGATTTACGATCAGTCAGCAGCCACGAGATCGTAACGATGAGGCAGAACTTCTGAGATTGGATCTGTTGTCTTTACTTCGGCCTTTCCTTTCCAACTTCCACCCGATGAGCTTTTTCTGGGACTCGACAGAGGTGACGGATGCCGACAGATGCCTTCTAAGGTTAATCTAGGGGTGTGTTGTGATCATAACCTGTTGAGGTAGGGATCTTACATTCTTCTCTCTCTAATTTGGGCATCATGTGGGGTGGGTATCCTCTTGTTTTCATGAGAAACAGTTGAACCATTAAATAAAGATAATAATTGGTTAAAGAACGTGGATGGAAAAGTTGTTATGTTTATCTTTGTTTAACCTATTGATATGTTATGAATTGAATAGGCTTATGCCCACTGAAAATCATGGTCGTTGGGGGCCTTTTCTTGAGAAATTAAATGTTTCCCTATCTTCTAGACTGTTTTTGTGAATGGAACCTTGTGGAATGTGGAATCTAGATAATCACGTAAAGTTGGCTGATTAAAATCTGAAACCCTTGTGTGATCACCCCGGTTAAACAAAATGGAATAATGAACATGTGGGTTTTGGCTTGGTTACATGGTGTGTGAAAGGGGGGGTGAATCCTGGGTTTTTATGAATAGAACGGGCAGAAGGGCTGCGGTAAATGATGTTAAAGGGGCGATGATGTGGCATGAACCTTGTTTTGTGGGTTGTTGTGGATCAGGTGGGCAGCGGGGCTGCGATAAATGGTATCAAGGGATGATGATGTACAGTGCGGTTGTGGTTATGGAAGTTGGCAATGGGGTTTCAGGGATGGGTTTGAATGAGAACGAACTATGGGTTTTGAATAATAAATAAAATGTGGAAGAGTTAATGGATGGTGGGGCATGGTATGGAACGGTATTAATAATCAATGGGTTGGTTAGTTAATAAGAAGGGACTTGTTGTGCTGCTTGTGTTTTCCTAAATTGATTTTTGGATGGCAAAGATATGTTTCACGAACGATTTATGTGGTTGGTTGTGGATAGTTTCCCAGTAGTTAAGGAACTAATAAGCTGATTCTATTGAAATGTGAAAACCTAAATGGGGTTGGGGTTGTTTGTTGTATGCATGCTTCGTAGTAGTAGTGCTGAGGCACGTGCTCAGTTCTCTGATTAGAAGCCATAGGTTGGGCTGCGTGTTTGGTATATATATATATATATATATATATATATATATATGTATGTATATTTGTGTTTTAACGCACCCCACCCATGTTGAGAACTTAGTGTCGAACACTCCCATTTCATGGGAGAGGGTGTTTTCCCATAGTTACTTGCTCCTTCCTGCTCCTTCTTCCCTAGGATGTGATGGCTTGAGGCGACTTTACACCTAAGACTCTTTGGGTAGGTTTCGATTGGAATGGATTGGCCCAAGACTCTTCGAGCAGCTCTGTTTTCCCAAGAACCTTCGAGATGAGGCCCAGGTGTGTGCGGATGGGATACGTGGTTGTGAGGCTCAGGTGTGTGCAGGCGTGATACGTGGTTGTGAGGCCCAGGTGTGTGTGGGTGGGATGTGTGGTTCTTCAGGCCCAGGTGTGTGCGGGTGGGAATAGTGTGGTAGCGTTAGGACGTTCACCGTTAGGAAGAGTAGCTAACTAGTGGGAAATGGTGCGGGGTACCCAATACTCTTGTTCTTATATACTACTACCTGTTGTGATTGTGTTTTTGGTGAGTGTGGCTGGTGAGGTTGGGTGGATAGAATTCCTTGCTAGGTTTCTTCTGTTGTTCTCACGGGACATTAGGATGTCTCCCCACTTGTGCACGAGAGATTTAGGTTTCCCTACTGAGTATACTTGTATGCTCACCCTACGTTTACTTTCAGGTTTCCAGGAGGACTACCAGGGTCATGTGGGACCCTACTAGTTGGAGAGTTGGAGTTGTTGCAGTTTCTATACTCTTGTTTTCTTTTGGTATTGTACTTTGAGCTTTCTTGTACTTGCACCTTGTTATAAAATAGTTTAAACATGCATGTGGGATTGGTTTGGGTTTATTTCTATATACTTGTTCTTTTCCTTTTTGGGTGGTTGACTTGTCCTATTTCCCAATCATAAATAATAAAAAGGGTAATGCTTCCCATATTTGTGAAAACTCATACCCTTTGTGCTATTCGCCACCCCAGGGCCTACTGGAGGCGGGACTCGGGGGTCATTATCTCCCTTTCACTATTGCCAGCTTAGGAGGGGTATCTTTGGTGGGAGGGGGTCGTGACAGAATGGTATCAGAGGTAATGGTTGAGAGATAGGATGGAGTCTGGAGTTAGGCACAGTGAGTATTGCATGGGATGGTAGGGCAACAGTGTTAGTTAATCTTGGTGCGTGACATAGTCTAGGGAAGACTGGCTAGGACATGGGATTTTAGGGCCACCCGTGATCCGATGCAAGGACTCTGAGCCTACCGAACGACCAAGTGAGACTACATTGATTAAAGGGTAGAGACCCTATAGAAGGTACATGCATCATCATGATTGTGTTTTACTTGATTTGGGTGTTCTGGGAAAGAAATTGAAATAAAATGATAAAATGAAACCCTGAGAAATTTCCTTACTACTTGGGCTTGGGCGATCTTTGTTTACCGTACAGCTATGGCACCTGGACGTCGTCCCCGGGTGGCTCAGATGGCCGAGGCCCAACAGATTCAAGTGGTCGATCAGTTGAGTATTGACCGAAAGGAGGAAGATAGACAGTGGCAGAATAATCTCCGTTATTTCCAGTGGAAAACCCTCAAGAAGTATGAGGGTAGTACTTCGGATATGGAGACGGAGGGGTGGCTTGAGGAGCTAGGGATCACTTTTACCTTGATTCATTCTCCAAGGGAGTACTGGGTTCCCCTAGAAGTCATTCATTTGAGAGGTGTGGTGCGATAGTGGTGGACTCTCTACCTCGGAGAGAGGATAGAGGCAGAGGTTTCGTGGGATGACTTTGAGAAGGAATTCCGAGAGGAATTCCTTTCTTCCATTATCAAGGCGGAGAAGAGGTAGGAGTTACTCTTCCTTCAGTAGGGGAGTATGTCAGTATGAGAGTTGGGGATCAAGTTCAAGGATCTCATGCGCTTTTCTCCGGATCTCTTTCCGGATGAGGAGTCTCGGGTGAGATGTTTGGAGGAGGCGCTTCGTCCTTCGATCCAGTATGTTGTTACACCCTTCACCCTTATGACGTACTTGGCAGTACAGAAGAAGGCAGAGGTTGTAGAGAGGATGCACACACAGGGAGGTGCACCATATGAGGGGATCCATCCAGGCTCGTCAAAGGGGGAGGCAGTCAGTAGTAGGTCTCCTGCGACGGGACCTTCCAGGTTCAGGCCAGTGGGGAGCAGGCCCCAGTAGTTCCATTTCATATCTTCGGGTCCTCGTCCCTTTTTCACGAGCCCAGGACTGAAGTGTTTTTCTTGTGGAGGTTTCAGACACATTCAGATTCGGTGCCCGACCCGAGCTCAGTACGGTGGAGGTGGGTTGGTTCAGTGCCCACCTCAGCAGCACCAGCTGTCAGTGAGGCCCTTCCAGCAGCAGCAGGACCATGCTCCTCCGAGGGCAGACTTTGTGGGAGGAGTCCGACCTCAGGGTGCTCCTCAGGGAACTCGACCAGGGCATAGTCGGGGAGGTGGATGACATCATAGAGGCAGAGGACCTGGGCGTGGACAGTTGCACACAGTAGAGTTGGCAGCTCCGACAGGACCAGAGGTGGTTCGAGGTACGATTTGTTTGTTCAGCACTCTTGTTTCTACTTTGTTCGATTCGGTAGTTCCGCACTCCATTGTTGCACCCGGTCTAGCCCATGCTTTGGGACTAGACTTAGAGAGACTTTTCGTACCATTGGTGCTGAGTACACTAGGTATAGGCCAGACCAGCGTATCTTGTGTTTGCTGGGGATGTGGGTTGACGTTGGGACCACATCGATCTAGTGGGGACCTTCTTCTATTACAGATGTAGCCATACGATGTCATCCTAGGAATCAACTGGTTGTTTTCTGTTAGTGTCGTTATCGACTGCTTCCGGAGAAGAGTCATGTTCTCTAATGTGGATGGGCAGTGCGTATCTTTTGTTGGCGAGAGGAGCTATCAGGTATGAAGCCGGCATGTGAAGCCTCTCTTTTCCTTGTTAGGTGGGTTATCAGGGGTTCCAGCTGATACAGAGATGATGGATGTCCCATAGATTGTTGGGAAGTTCCTCGATGTTTTTCCTAAGGAGATCGTGACTCTACCCCCCTGACGTGATGTTGAGTTCGGGATAGACTTATAGCCTGGTGCCCATCCGAAATTGATGGCCCCTTATCGGATGGAACCTTCGGAGTTGCGGGAGTTGCGGATTCAGATAGATCATCTGATGGAGAAGGGTTTTGTTCGACCCAGCATATTGCCATGGGTTGCTCCAGTTTTGTTCATAAAGAAGGCTGATGGTGGTCTTAGGTTATGCATAGACTACCGAAGGTTGAACCAGGTAACGGTCAAGAACCGTTACCCCATTCCAAGGATAGATGATCTCTTCGACCAACTGAGGGGAGCAGGTTGGTTTTCTAAGATTGATCTATGATCTAGATATCATCAGTTGAGGGTAAAGGACAGTGACATCTCGAAGACGGCTTTCAGGTGCAGGTATGGGCACTTCGAGTTTGTAGTGATGTCGTTTGGAGTTACAAATGCACCGGTCGTGTTCATGGTACTTATGAACTTTGTCTTCCGAGAGTTTCTGGACCGGTTCGTCGTTGTGTTTATCGATGACATCCTGATCTACTCAAGATTAGAGGAGGATCATGTTGAGAATCTCAGGGAAGTATTAGAAGTCCTTCGACACCACCATCTTTACGGGAAATTGTCGAAGTGTAAGTTCTTGACACAAGAAGTAAACTTCCTTGGGCACGTAGTGTCTCAGCATGGAGTGTCAGTGGACCCGTCGAAGGTGGAGGTAGTTGTTTCTTGGCCAGAACCCAAGAGCGTGGCAGATGTTTGTAGTTTCTTAGGGTTAGCAGGTTACTATCGGAGGTTCATTTCGGACTTCTCTCAAGTTTCTTCTCCATTGACAGCTTTGACTAGGAAGAACCACGTCTTTATATAGAGCGAGCAGTGCCAGAAGGCTTTCAACTTCCTAAAGAAGAAGTTGGTCAGTGCTCCCATACTCAAGTTGCCAGAGGAAGGGTTGTTGTACGAGGTGTTTTTTGATGCTTTTGGCCTTGGTCTGGGGTGTGTGCTGATGCAGAAGAAGGGATTGATCTGTTACGGGTCTAGGCAGTTACGCCCTCACGAGCGTAACGATGCCACCCATGATGTAGAGTCTGCAATAGCAGTGTTCGCACTGAAATTGTGGTGACATTACCTCTTTGGGGAGCGCTTTGTGGTCTTCTCAGATCACAAGAGCCTATGTTATATCTTCTCCCAGCATGACCTGAACCTGAGGCAGTGGAGATGGGTTGAGTTTCTCTAAGACTATGACTTTGAGATCTCTTACACTGAAGGTAAGGGAAACGTTGTGGCTGATTCCCTGAGCAGGAAGTCGCAACAGGAAGTGGTTCGGGAATCCGCTGATGCTTGGAAGGTGATGGGAGAGTTGGATGCCTTGAACTTGGATGCAAGGGTAGACGGTGTTAGAGGCTGTTTGTTTCAGATGGCGGTGCAGTCCTCCTTGTTGCATCAGGTGGAAGAGTCTCAGTGGGGGGACTCTGAGGCGGAAGTAATGCGGGATCGGGTCGATCAGGGAAGCTCTCCAGAAGGATGGTCAGAGGACAGCCGACATCAGATGCTTTTCCATGGAAGGTTTTTTGTTCCAAAGTCGATGCATGAGGGAGTTCTCCGTGAGTCCCATATCTCACCTTGGAGGTACATCCAGAAGTTTAAAAAATGTAGCGAGGCCTGAGGGAACAGTTTTGGTGGCCTGGGGTGAAATGGGAAGTGGCGGAGTTTGTGGCTAAATGCCTAGTGTGTCAGCAAGTGAAGGCTGAACACCATGTTCCCAGTGGTTTTTTGCATCCTTTAGATGTCCCCGAGTGGAAGTGGAATGACATCTCAATGGAATTCATCACAGGACTGCCCAGAGCTTAGGGTGGTTATGATACTATCTGGGTAGTGGTGGATTGACTCACGAAATCAGCTCACTTCTTAGCAATTAAGGAGTCAGGCCCGATGAGTACTTTAGCACAGAGGTATGTAGATGAGTTGGTGCGTTTTCATGGAGTTCCAAAGACTATCATCTCAGATCGGGATACTCGTTTTACCTCACAAGTCTGGATGGGGTTACAGCATGCTTTTGGCACCCAGTTATGCCTTAGCACTCCTTTCCACCCCCAGACCGATGGACAGACAGAGAGGACTATCCAGACGTTGGAGGACATGCTATTAGCATGCATTCTAGATTTCAGATGATCATGGGTACGACACTTTCCTTTAGTAGAGTTTGCCTATAACAACAGCTTCCAATCTACTATTGTCATGGCACCGTTTGAGTCTCTGTATGGAAGACCATGTTGTTCACCCATTTGCTGGGCAGAGGTTGGTGAGACAGGTGCTCTTGGGCCATAGGTAGTACAGAGCACCACAGAGAAGGTCTAGCTTGTGCGTGAGAGGATGAAAGTGGCTCAGGATCGATAGAAGTCTTATGTTGATCGTTGAAGGAGGCCTTTGTAGTTCGAGGTGGGAGACCATGTGTTCTTGATGTTTTCCTAACGACGGGGGCAGCGGAGGTTTGGGAAGGGGAGTAAACTTTCCCCTAGGTTCATCGGACCATTCGAGGTGCTGAGGCGAGTTGGTGAGGTGGTATATCGGCTGGCCCAGCCACCTCAGTTGGAGAAGGTACATGACGTCTTCCACGTCTCCCAGCTTCATCGGTACTTACATGACAACTCCCACGTTATTGACTGGGGAGAGTTAGATATGGGAGACGACGTGACCTTTGAGGAACGACCGGTCAGAATCGAGGATTGTAAAGAGAAGGTGCTCCGTGGACGAACCATCGCCTTGGTTCGTGTGTTGTGGAGGAATGGCGGCCTTGAGGAGAGCACTTGGGAGTAGGAGGCCCAGATGCACACTCAGTACCCGGAGTTGTTTTGACTTGTTTTTTTCCATTTTCTCTTATGAGCTTTGTGTTGATGTTATACTATGTGCCTTTGATATATGGAATTCTTGGCTTGTCGGTTGTGAGACCTTTTGTTTCCTTGTTCTCTGGAAGTGTGTAGCATGTCCGGATGTGTGGGAAGAATGGGAAAACCTGATCCTTAATCTGGACGCATTAATGCGGATGCGATTGAACCCATGCGGGCGAGTCATTTCCACCTAAAGCGGATAATATCTCGACATAAGATAAGGAATTTCCCTAAACCACATGTTCGGGTAGTGTGTTGGTTGTGTGGTGTTTGGGGTAGTTCAAGTTGAAAAATACTAATGTATGAAGGTGGGAAGACCCAATTATTAATCGAGACGCATTAATGAGGATTTGATTAAAACCGTGCAGGCAAGTCAGTGCCGCCTAAAGCGGATAATATCTCGACATAGGAGAAGGAATTCCTAACACATATGATTAGGGTTGTTGGTTGGGTTCCTGTTATAACGAGAACCCTAAGAGGTATCTTGTTGGGTTCCTCTGGGTTGGTTTTTGAATTCTCGAGGATGAGAATGTTTTAATAGGTATCTGATGTAATGGCCCAGACCTATTCGGCCCATTCCTTTGTCAAAAAGAAGTCCACGAAGTGTTCTGGAGGGTAAAATGGACTTTTCCCACACTTTCTAGAATTTTGAAACTACACGTCGTGTACCCCCTTGCTGGGTATACCCCGTGTTTAAGTTTGTTTCCTTACTGTGTGAAATAAATTGGTGCACACCGTGTACCCCAAACTACACGTCATGTAGTCTCTCCCCGCGTACGTGTTACTGTGTGTTGACCAGTCAACGGTCGTGTGCTGTTTTGGAGCTATGTCCTTGTCGTGTGAAATAAATGGGTACACGCCGTGTATCCAATAATACACATCATGTAGTCCCTCCCCGCATATGTGTTACCTTCAAGTCATGTGTTGACCAGTCAACGGCCGTGTTCCGCGTTGAAGGCCGTGTTGGAAGTCGTGTGGTGACCGTGTGAAACGGCTGAGTACACGTTGTGTACCATAAAGTACACGCCGTGTACTTTTTCTTTTCTCGCCTATAAAAGGAGGGGTCCCCTCCTCCTTTTCAACTCACCCCTCTCCTCCCCATTCCTCTGAGAAAAGCTCTCCCAAGAGACTCGAAGGCTCCTTTTCTTCCATAACATCTTCGTCCGAGATCCGATTTACGATCCGTCAACATCCACGGGATCGTAACGACGAGACAGAACTTTTGAGCTTGGATCTGTTGTCTTTCCTTTGGCCTTTCCTTTCCAACTTCCACCCGAGGAGGTTTTTCCAGGACTCGCCAGAGGTGACGGACGCTGACAGACGTCTTCTAAGGTTAATCTGGGGGAGCGTTGTGATCAGAACCTATTGAGGTAGGGATCTTACCTTCTTCTCTCTCTAATTTGTGCATCATTCGGGGTGGGTATCTTCTTGTTTTCATGAGAAATAGTAGATACATTAAATAAAGATAATAACTGGTTAAAGAACAGGGATGGGAAAGTTGTTATGTTTATCTTTGTTTATCCTATTGATATGTTATGAATTGAATAGGATTATGCCTACTGAAAATCACGGTCGTTGGGGGCCTTTGCTTGTGCAATTAAATGTTTCCCTATCTTCTAGACCGTTTTTGTGAATGGAACCTTGTGGAATGTGGAATCTGGTTAATCATGTAAATTTGGATGATTAAAATCTGGAACCCTTGTGTGATCACCCCAGTTAAACAAAATGGAATAATGAACATGTGGTTTTTGGCTTGGTTACGTGGTGTGTGAAAGGGGGGTGAATCATGGGTTGTTATGAATAGAATGGGCAGCAGGGATGCGGTAAATGATGTTAAAGGGGCGATGATGTGGCATGAACCTTGTTTTGTGGGTTGTTGTGGATCGGGTGGGCAGCGGGGCTGTGATAAATGGTATCAAGGGATGATGATGTACGGTGCGGTTGTGGTTATGGCAGTTGGAAGCGGGGATGCAAGGATGGGTTTTAATGTGAAAGAACTATGGGTTGTGAATAATAAATAAAATGTGGAAGAGTTAATGAATGGTGGGGCGCGGTAATGGAACGGGATTAATAATCAATGGGTTGGTTGGTTAATAAGAAGGGACTTGTTGTGCTGCTTGTGTTTTCCTAACATGATTTGTGGATGGCAGGGATATGTTTCACGAACGATTGATGTGGTTGGTTGTGGATAGTTTCCCAGTAGTTAAGGAACTAGTAAGCTGATTCTGTTGAAACGTGAAAACCTAAATGGGGTTGGGGTTGTTTGTTGTATGCATGCTTCGTAGTAGCAGTGTCGAGGCACATGCTCAGTTCTCTGATTAGAATCCATAGGTTGGGCTGAGTTTTTGTTATATATATATATATATTTGTATCTTTGTGTTTTGACGCACCCCACCCATGTTGACCACTTAGTGTCGAACACTCCCATTTCATTAGAGAGGGTGTTTTCCCATAGTTACTAGCTTCTTCCTACTCCTTCTTCCCTAGGCTATGATGGCTTGAGGAGACCTTACACCTAAGACTCTTCGGGTAGGTTTTGATTGGGGTGGATTGGCCCAAGACTCTTTGGGAAGGGTTGTTTTCCCAAGAACCTTCGAGATGAGGCTCAGGTGTGTGCGGGCGGGATACGTGGTTGTGAGGCCCAGGTGTGTACGGGTGGGATATGTGGTTGTGAGGCCCAGTTGTGTGTGGGCAGGATTTGTGGTTCTTCAGGCCCAAGTGTGTGCGGGCGGGAAGAGTGTGGTAGTGTTAGGATGTTCACCGTTAGGAAGAGTAGCTAAGTAGTTGGAAATGGTGCGGGGTACCCAATACTCTTGTTCTTATATACTACTACCTGTTGTGATTGTGTTTTTGGTGAGTGTGGCTGGTGAGGTTGGGTGAATAGAATTCCTTGCTAGGTTTCTTCTATTGTTCTCACGGGACATTAGGATGTCTCCCCACTTGTGTACGAGAGCTTTAGGTTTCCCTACTGAGTATACTTGTATGCTCACCCTACATTTACTTTCAGGTTTCCAGGAGGACTACCAGGGCCGTGCGGGACCCTACTAGTCGGACAGTTGGAGTTGTTGTAGTTGTTGTACTCTTGTTTTCTTTTGGTATTGTACTTTGAGCATTCTTGTACTTTCACCTTGTTATAAAATTGTTTAAAAATGCATGTGGGATTGGTTTTTGTTTATTTCTATACACTTGTTCTTTTCCTTTTTGGGTGGTTGACTTTTCCTATTTCCCGATCTTAAATAATAAAAAGGGTAATGCCTCCCATATTTGTGAAAACTCATACCCTTGGTGTTATTCTCCACCTCAGGGCCTACTGGAGGTGGGACTTGGGGGTCATTATCTCCCTTTCACCATTGCTAGCTCAATAGAGGAATCTTTGGTGGGAGGGGGTCGTGAGAGGAATTGAGTAAATGTCCTTGACATTAGTCATGAAAAATCACATAATCCCTAAATATTGTGGGATAAAACAAAGATGATATAGAGGGAGGATTTGGGAGCTCTCATGGTCACTAAAATATATGTAACGCACCCGGGATGCCCACAACACAGCCCTATGAGACCTCCGGACAAGCTGACCAGACCTTGAGAAATACCCCAAGCAAGGTGTCAAGATCTCATAAAGGCACTTGAGGATATCCATATAACAAGATGAAAATTCCTTTGGAATTCTCTCATGATCAAATAATTCTTTATTAATCGATAATAATTCGATAAAAGAAGCATTGATGGAAGAGACTCGCAACTGCTAAAAATAGGTGAAGCACTCGGAGCGGTCCACGATAGAGATTCGAAATGCTTCGTAGTGCCAGATCTCTTTTCCAACTCTATCCAAGACTCAAGCTAGATGAACTACAAAAATATCCAAAAATTAAAGGTGGAGATGCCTATAAATTCCCCACCCCAGCATGAAAAATGCAGTGACTAGGATTCGAAGGAAACTCTTGAGCACACAAGTACCAAGCATCGAAGCGGAATTCTCAGAGCAATCGATCACATGATCGGCCAGTATTCCATAATGTAATATACTAATGAACATCCAAAGCAAGCATGCTCTATACATTAGGTACTTCATGTGATTATTTAGATATCACCTAAAGGGATGTTGGAAAGGTGTACTAAGAACATACCCCATGTCTGCCATATCACACAAGAGTCAAAATAAACTGATACTGAATGAACCTAAGTAATTTTTAATACAATATCTAGAAAAAGGATCAAAAGTGGGAGGCTTAAATGAAATAGATTCTTGATGGACCTCAGGAACTTTTCATGAGTCATATAAGGACTTGCGACAGCACCAGGATATGTTGCCTAGATCTCACGAAATTCCTTCATCATGCTATTTGGGACATGCAATGTCCTCCAAACTTGTCAAATAAAGTCATATGGTACCCTTGAGAACATCACTTTGGTCTTGCGAAACCATGTGGGTTTATCACACAAGCCTTTTGTTGTCTGCAAATAGATCGTCTAACTCATATAACGGTTCTTTATCATGTCATTCAAGTCTCATGGTTACATCTGGGCAAGACAACTAAGCTCTCGCAACACTCTCTAGGATAGTCAACTGAGACCCACGATACCCCTTGGGTAAATCACCCGGGATTTGTGACGCCCTCCAGACATGCTATACAAGTATTTAAATTACCTCTGAAGTTGTTATCTGAGACATGAATCATCCTTTGAACCATGTCGGATTTACTTTTATGACACCCCCATATGTGTCATGACAGGCCATGTGATGGCTTCCAGGACAAACCAACCAGGTCATGTGATGTCCCCCGGACAAGTCAACTGGGTCATGAAACACCCTCCAGAAAAGTAGGTCAGGTCACAAGGGAAGCCTAAAAGTGTAAACCTTAGTAAATAGGTCATCCTCAGTATGTATGCCCAAATATAAAGGGAACTATGACATATCTGATTCCTTACATACTCAGGATATGTTGACAACCTCTTCTTGAGGTCTGAGCTCCATATTGATCATTCAGGGTGATCGTAGTTTCTAAAGCCCCTTATCCAAAGTAATGGAACTGATCACTTTATAAACCTTGTTTCTCACAATTATCATATCTTATGTGGGATTAAGTAGTTTCACTAATCATGTCATTTTCACTATACACCCTAGGGTTACAAGGAAAACCATGTCACATAATCCCAAACTTCTGACATCATATAGTATGTCCCTGATCAATAGGGAATATGTATTATTATACGCCCCTAGAATTCCTAAACCCTCAAGGATGGTCATAATGTCTCCAAGTGTGATCATCCACCTTAGCCCATCAGTAGGTTAAGGGATAGGTTGAACTATGATAACTATGATTCATGCCACACTTAGGATATGTAGAACAACTTCTCAAGACTCGAGCTTTATACCAAACCTCCCATGGACATTACCAGCATACAAGTACCATATATATATATATATATATATATATATATATTTCATGAGACTAATCATATATTTCCCCTTGTTTCTCACATTGATCATAGCTCTTGTGGGCTTAAGGAGATTTAATGAACTCGTCATTGGGCATCATGAATCTTCACTCATTAGGGAAATCCCAGTATGTAATCCTCAAGGAATGGTATGGTATGAATACCCCTTATATATGGTCTTATACCTTGGGCCAAGTCCCAAGGGTGTGGTTGAACTCTGACTACTCTGATTCCTTTTATAACAAGGATACATAGGACGTCTCTCTGAGGCTTGGTCTCAAATATTTGGAGTCTCAGTACCCGCACATATGTCCTCTCCAAATGACACTAAACTATATGGGATTAATGAACTACGTGGTTTTTGATTCCTAAAATAACTAAGGCATGTAGGACACCTCATAATGGTTCAATCCCCTCCTTTAAATATTAAAATCTTCCTTGCATGACAACACATCCTGAAGCATTTGGTTATACAACTTCAGAACATAAAGCGGTTATTCACCATTAAGATGATGGATAAATAACCTCATATACAAACAGATGGATTCACTAATGAGACTGCACTCCCGTAATTTCATTAATGAGACATTATTTCTTTAATTAATGAGATAATTAACCAATTAATCATTTTTTCAAGGTAACTAGTCTCGTTTCGGGATTAGGAAGAGATTCACGAACATATCTTAAATATATAATAGAGTATTGTAGTATGTAAAAAATTTCCCTCAAAAGGGTGATAAGGTCTCATCCTCACATCCTCTCGACCAATGCAAGCCCCTAAGATTCATTGGGCCTAAAAACCCAGATGAATGTTAGCCTTTGTAAAGTAGGTATGTACCCAGCTATAGATGGGGGAACCATTAGGAGTTTCTGGGAAAAGTGATAATGTTTTCCCGATGAGAGAAACTCATTTCACACATCACAATATTGATTAAATAGTATTAATAACCACATTTTTATAATTAAATATATTTTTTTAGATAAATAAAATATATTTATAATTAAGTACTTAATCTTTGGTAAATTCTTTATACTCTTCGAAAATACATTTTTCTCATAAATGGTTTTCCCTTATTTTTGTGAACAAATAATAAAATAATTTTTTTCTACCTTTAGAGGGTTTATTTTAAAAAGTAATCTTCATTTGTTAAAATTAAAATTCAAACTTATCTTACTGTGAATTTTTTATAATTTTCTAATATGATTAATTTTTCAATGTATAGTGAAATATACAGATTTTTTTTTGACAACTCTCTTTTTATTTAAAGAATTTAAAAGGTCAAATTTTATTTTGAAATGGTTTAAAATTAAAAATAGTTGAATTATAATATAATTAATTCAATTTATTTCATTATAATCAATTTAATACTAAATTTTGTGATTAAAATATTTTATACTTAAGGAAAATTTCTCTTTGGAAAACCATTCTATCATTATGACTGCATGTTTTATATTAAATTAAATTATGCTACTTATATGAATTGAATTTATAAAAATGGAATCTGATATTTAGAATTATCATAATTAAAATTATATAATAAGGTCAAATTACTTTTTGGTCATAATTAATAGTAAAAAATAATTACTATAGTTGTGGTTAAAACAAGATTACGGGGGATTAAACTAAAAATATAAGGGTTAAAATCACATTATAAATTTTAAAATTCCTATTTTATGGAAATATTTAGACTTTATACCATATAAGGTTCACTATTGATCCATTTTTTACCCATGTTACATGTTTTAAATAAGGGTAAATATTTTTGTTTTAAACAATTCCAAATGTATCCACTCCCCTGTTTATAGAATGGGACCCCCTGTCCTCCCTTATTTATAGTTACAAAGCCTCTTTTTAAGACAATAACTTACATAATCCCTTAATTAAATATCTCCCCATGTCCTAAGGGCCATATTTTTATTACGAAACCTTCCTAAGAAGGGTTCTGGTGCTAACCTAAGGAGGTTTTCCAAAGAAGAGGTATCATTCTTAACCAAACATTTTTATTTTATTTATTCTTCCACCCCCTTCAAATATTATTCAATTTTTTATATATAATAACATCAATATATACCATATAATGATTTTTTATTTTTTTTTATTAGACTAAACCACATTCATCTCATTTCCCTCAAATAGGAAATGAAATTGTCGATCGTGTGTATGGCGGACTACCACTTCGTGAACCGATGAAATTTGTTTTCCAGTACTACCTATCGTGAATAGATATAATTGTGGGTGTAAATTATATATATGATATTTATGTGAAAATTATACTTCTATAATTATAATATCACATATACCTTCTTACCTTCCAATATGTTGAAAAATGATGAAGTCACTCTTGTGTACATGTGGACTACTGCATCCACGATGTGTTGTGATACGTTAATAATTTTATTTTCAAATGTATTGTAATAAGAATATATTTTATTAATATACATGATATATATATGATATAAAATAATTTTGAAAAGTTTAATTAAAATTTACCTTCTTCTATCTATCAAGAAAATGGAAACATCATTCATGCCTACATATGGACTACCGTCTCCATGAATGGTACAATTCATTTTCATATCAATAACTATTATGGATGACTCGAAACATGTATATAATGATAATATATGATATTTATATCATTATTAACATTATGTATTTGAAGAAACCATAATAAAATTATAATGAACAAAACTAACGAACCAAATCATACATAAAAGAACAATGCAATTATTACATGAAACAATGATTTTAACAAGGAATTGTTAATGAATGTGTGACAAAAGGCTATAAGTAAATCATATATGGTGTGATATATATGATTATGTGTAAGATATTGTGTTTTTATTGAGGTAAGGATCTTATTTTTGGGTTAAATGTGTTTACTTCCTTTTTTTTATAGACCCTAGGTCGGGTCATGGTCCAGTTGGGTTGTTTTTAGGAATGAAAGGGGGAAAATGTTAAAATCTGGCTATAGGAAAGGTACACACCGTGTACATGGACTACATGTCATGTACCTTCAGTACATGATGTGTACTAGGCAGTCACAATGTGTATCTAGTCTGGCTCAGAAAAAAATTAATTGAAGTACACATCAGGTACTTTTCCAGTGGATTTTTTTTATAAAATAGGCAGTAGCTTAACTTTTAACGGACAGAAGATTTCCTCTTTTTCTTAACCCAAAACACCCCTAATATAGTTTTTCATATATTTAAGTCGTTTGAACTCTGATTCAAGTGTTTTCTATCTTTTTGGAACTGTAATGGTAAGTACTCGATTCCTTTTTAGTCATTCTTGATTCTGCAGAACAACAACTATGATATTTGGATTTAGGCTCATATGACCTAATATCCCATTCTTCATCTGTTCTTCAGATTTATTCCAAAACAGGACGAATCAAGAATCGATACTGGAATATCATTATACTACCAAGGTGAGGTAGGTGTTTTATACTTTCTTTCATTTTTTCTTGGTGTTTTTCGGGCGTTCAGCTAATATTCCATTCGTCAAACTTTCCAGTGAGGTCCCGTTTTTTGAGAGGGTAACTTTTAGTAACTATAGTTGGACCTAGTGATGTTGACCATAGGTTCTATTTTGGTCTTTTGGAAACCATTGCTCGTTTCAAGGTCACCCATAGTGTGTGCCTTTTGTGTTTAACCTGTTTATGCCTATTTAAACCACCCAATGGGTGTGTGCTTGTGCTTTCCCAGTTAGAGAGATCCCTTAGATGCCTTGACAGCTTGTTTAGGAGATGTACTACCTCCTTGAATATTGATATATCTTGTGACACCATACCTATTTTGATAGCTTGGATTGAATGAAATGTGTTTATATGGGTGGGTATACCAATATTTAAATGACTAATGGCATGTCAAGTGGATTATATGGGAGGGTAGTCCCATATGCTTGTAGTTGATAAATGGTTTGCATGAGTGGGTATACTCGTTTCTTGTGCAGGTTGATGTGAGTGGGTAAAATCACATGGAATGAATTTTTAATATTAATTCTTGAATGCTTGATTTAATGGTTTGATAGATGCCATGGACTACTCTCCATGGATCTAAAATGCAGTAGTGGACGCCTTTGGTTGACTCTTCCCCTTGGGTCTTGATTCTATGGGATGCCTCGGGCCTTGCTACCCCTTGGATCCTGCTTGCTTGGGCTCACATATTACTTGTTATTACCATGCTCCTAGGACCCCAACCATTGTCTAACTGTGTTTCCAACAGGGATAACCATGGGACTCGATGAGATGCCTTGGACATGCTCTTTGGACCCGGCCCTCCATGGTCTATAATTAATTACTTGGATTCCTTGGTCTACTGACTCCTTGGATCTGGCCCTTCAGGTCTCAAATTCACTATACGGTGTGGTCGAGGGATGATACTTTCACTATAGGATGTGGTCAGGGATTACTTGACCTCTCTATACAGTGAGGTTGTGTATCACATGATACATATGGATGTACGGTGTGGCTGTGTGAAAAGCTTGTTTACTTGTTATATCTTCCTTGTTAGGAGATAACTCTCTTTTTCAAGTATCCATGAGTGATGTTCAATTTTACTTGACACAGTAGACTTATGTCATGGGCATACACACTTTAGATTACTGGTTGTTTACACTTGCTAGCACTTTTATAGAATTGTTGTTAGAACTCTATAGACCCGGGTGGTTTCCTACTGGGATGTTTATCCCACACCCTATTTGGGCCTCCTTGGGGACCCAAACAGATTATTTTATTACAGGTGATGATAGGGAAAAGTTCCCTAGTATAGGTTGTGGATAGTGGCTTCAGAACAGAGGAGCATAAGTCTAAGATGAGGCTTGCAATGCTAGGGTACCGTTTTTTGGCCTTCTGTTCTTTTGGGATACGTGTATTGTTTTGTATTTCCATGTACCTACCTGGATGCTTTCTAGATACTTATACCATTTTTATAATTTTGTATATGAGACACTTATTTTTATTGATATTTATTTCGGTCTTCTTGTATTACCTTTAGTTGTCTACTATTTATTTTTCTTCTGCTATTGTGTATATATTTGACTTCTGTTGTGATACTCTAGTAATGAAGGCATAGTCTCCCACATTGACTCACCTAGACCCTTATTTCTAGTTGGTATCCTATGGAATTTAGGGAGATGTGCTTGAGGCCATGTGACCAACCAGGTTTGGGGCATCGTTTCAGGTGGAAATCGGGTTTGGGATGTTACAAAGTGGTATCAAAGGAGTTTTTGTTTTCTAGTTTGACTTACTATTTGGAAACATTAGACAGGTATATGAAGGAAATGGAGTTTGGTAATAAATTGTGTCCGAGAGTAGCTAACTTGTGTACAAGGAAAAGCTAAACTTCCTCAAATTGAGTCTTGAATTTCTAGATTTTGACTATTACAGTTGATTTGATTTCACCTTTGAGAGACACACATGATTTCTACTATTAGTATTGATGCAATTGCGGGTTCTGTTTCAGTTTCAACCCAATGATATGAGGGTGTTCCATCTCATGCATCATATAGACACTGGTTAGAATCACATGCCATGCATTATACCATGCCATATAGGATGCATTAGATATTGAATTTTTTGTGATATTTGAGGTGATAGTTGTGCCTTCTTTTGTGTTAGTTAGGTGTATTTGATAAAGGTGTGTTGTCATCATTCAATTCATAAAGAGTATGGACCCTTATGAATTTTGAAATGATGAACCCGTGAAATGTAAGTGTTAAATGATCTTTTTATATGTATGTTTTGACTGGGAAGTGAGTTTTAGGTTCATGATGTGTTATGGGCCCTCGTGGATTTAGAAATTGGTAAACCCTTGGTGGAATTTCATGTGTAACTGATTGTGAAATGGAAATGGAACTTGAAGTGGTGAATAGATACTAAACATAGACCCGACATTTGAGTGGGAAATAGGCATAGCTTCTAGTGGTTTGATGGATTTTCTTAATATAGTTATGGATTTAGAAGTAAATTTTGGGTTTAACTTGGTTTCTAGGAGGGTTTTTACATGTCCTAAACTTTTTTAGCTTTGTGACTTGATGTTTGTTCTTTTTTGAGGCGAGTGTTTGGAATTGTAGAGACATGACACGGTGATGACCTCCAGTGGCACACCGCGATGGAGGCGATGACCATAGTTTAGAGATGGTGGGCCACGGGCTACCACTCAATCCTCATATAGTGCCAGCTACGACACCTGAGGCTGTTCCGAACACTAGTGTTGATTCATAGTTTTGCGAGTATTTTTTTCGCTATGTGAAGACTTTCTAAGGAACACCAAAGATAGACTTTACCATGGATGAGTTGACACGGGTGTTCCAGTAGTGGAATCCTGTTATGTGTTTAGGGGATGGTATACCACAAGATGTAGAGTTATGGATAGAGACCATTTTAGTGATTTTTGAGCATCTAGAGACACCTTCAGATTAGAGGGCCAAGCTCGCAACGTATATGCTATGTGGGATGGCAAAGTGCTGGTGTGATGTTTTGAACTAGGATGACGGGATACAAAATATGGGTTGGGATGAATTCCAAACCTGCTTTTAATACTACTTTTACCCTACAACTGTGCAATCAAAGCGGGCTAGTGAGTTTATGCATCTAGAGTAGGGTGTGATGATGGTTAGGGAATACTTGGCATGCTTTACAGCTTTGTAGCGTTTTTATCCTATGTATCTTACTAATAATCTGACGAGGGAAAGATTCTTTGAGGAAGGACTTTGAAATACTATCAAATCTCATGTCAATGTGTTCATGTTTCCTTCTATCACTGAGATTTTGAATCAGGCGCTGATTATAGAGCGGAACCTGAGGGAAGTTAGGGGTACAATGTAACAACCCGAATATGGAGCCACTGAACTGGTGCCCCGTACCCGGTTCGCCACATGACCACAAGTGCACTTCCCCAAATGCCAGAGGCTACTGACTAGCAGTGAGGGCCTTGGTGAGTCAGTGGGGAAACTATGCCATCATTTGGTACAGTATACAGCAGAAGGATAAACATAAACAATAACAGAAGAAATTAAATATAATACAACAACTAAAACCAAACAGCAGAAGTAATGTATAACATAGTAATAATGATTCAGCATGGTACATGTGTCTATGGAAAGAAGTAAACAAATCAACATGCTGAAATACAACTGAAATCAAGTACTAAAAGTGAACAAAAACTTCAGCAGCATCACAACCCAAATCCCAGTCACATGCTCTCTAGGTCCAACCAGCAATCAAGTACCTAAGGTAGAAGGTCCACAATCCCTACCCACACCTACAACCATATAACCTATTTGGTCCGAAAATAAAAACCCAAACAGGGTGTGAGACTAATCCCAATAGGCAACCACCACAAGATTTATGCCCTACTATTAGTGAGTAATATAGAAAAAGTAATGCAAGTAAAGACAGTAATGAACTAGGAGTACACCAGTAAACAACCCTACCAATTACCATTCACATTCATTTAACAATATAACTCATTAATTTAATTAAGAAACCAAGGAATATAGCAAAGTTATCTATTCCAAGATTAAGTAAGTAACACAATAGGTATCTCAAAAGACTACCTAAACTACAAGCAGTACAAAACCCAAGCTTGTTCTTTGGCTTGGTGGACTCATCACAACCAACCATCAATATTCATACTGACTCTCTGGGTGTCTCAAACTAGCAGACCCCTATAGTCTAGTAATCAAACAAGGAACATACACTCTGGGAATCTCTCACGTCAATTCTCCTATGGTGCTGCAATGATAGCTACAGACTCTCTGAGGAAGACCATACGTCTAATTCATCTTGTGGTCTCAATAAATTTGTAAACTAAGAACACTCTTGGGAATCACAAAGTCCTATTCTCATAGGTCCTGCGTACGAAACTAATACAACAGACCCTCTAGGGAAGCACTTAATCGTCTATTCCCTCTTTGATCTCCCACACCAGGTTCTCACAACCCTGAGCAGTCCAGTCATGCGTAATCGACTGTCAAAAACCCTAAGTAATTTAAACAAATACTTGTCTAATAGATACAATGCATCAAAAGTATTTAAATAGCAGGCAACACATACAATCAGTGTAACAAGCAAACTAGCAATTGCAATTGGGTTTGCCTTGCAGGAAAACTATGCCAAACGGTGATAAACAGCCAAACAGGGAAAAACACCCATGGGGTGATCCTCAAACATGAAAACAAGAATATATTAGTATCAATTAACATTAAGCTAACAAGAAATCTAAGGAAATTAAACAATAGGATCAAAATCCCAAACCCGGGGTAACTGATACATGGGTATCCGGCACTTTTGCAACCAAAACTAAAACACATTCAATGTAGGGAAACAAACCACCTACCTCGATACTCAAAGATCGATATACTTAAACCATGGCCTGTGAATCAGCCTAGAATGGATTAGATATGCAAAAAATTATAAAAGGTTCAACCTTAGATAACTCATATGAGAGGAAGAATGAGGAAACGAGGCCAAAGAAGAACCAAGAACTCACCGTTGCGATTCTATTGAAACCGACAGTGTTTGATTTGGATAATCAGTGACAGATAGGTGTCTTAGAGAAGAATCGTCCTCCTCATATGCTCTGGATGGAGATAGGCGGAGAAGAAGACGTTTATGAACATTAAACATGACCCTGGTCCGTTTAATGAAATAAAAAAGAAAGTACACAATGTGTACTTTTAGAGTACATAGCATGTACTTGGATTTTCCACACTCTGCTTAAAGAGGCCTCCACATCAGCCCTACATGGTCGTGTGTGCAGCCCAGACACAGCTAGCATACGTCCTTGTGCAGTGATGGATTACATGGCGTGTACTCTGAAAATTTCCATATTTTCCTCTTTTTCTAAAAAATGACCATAAAGGAAAAACATACCTGAAAAGAAGGTTTGGGTTCTTAAAAACTTCCCCCCTTAAATAAATTTGTCCCCGAATATCCCTAACAAGGTGGTGATGAAGTAACCTCGAACAACTCTTGCCACTGTGATTGCATATCGGCCTCCCTCTCCCAAGTCTCATCATGTACATGGTCGTGCTGCCATAGCCCTTGTACTAGAGGAACAGACCGGCCATGGAGTACCTTTGCACTACGATCAACAATCCTGATAGGATGCTCCTCAAACGATGCATCCTGCTCCAGCTCAACCTCCTCGGGTTGAAAAACATGATACGGGTCTGAGAAATACCGTCGAAGCTAAGAAACATGGAAGACATCGGCCATAGCCTGATACCTCTGAGGTAACTGCAACCTGTAAGAAACCAGCCCGATTCTCTCCAGAACCTCAAATGGACCGACGTATCTCGGTGAAATATTCCCCTATCTCTTATCCTCTTATGTCCCAACCTTGGGGTAACACGCAGGAAAACCTGATCTCCAACCCTGAAATCCAAAGGTCACCTCCTCTGATCAGCATAAGATTTATGCCGAGACTGTGTAGTAGCCATCCTATTTCGAATCAACTCCACTTGCTCTGTGGTCTCCTGAACAAGATGAGGTCCCAATATAGCTACCTCTCCTGTCTCCAGCCAACACAAGGGTGATCGGCACGGGCTTCCATACAAATCCTCGTAAGGTACCATCTGAATAGCTTCTTGAAAACTATTATTATAGGAAAACTCCACTAGAGGTGTATGTTTCTCCCAAGAACCTCCAAAATCAAGGACACAAGCTCGTATCATGTCCTCCAGCACCTGAATCGTGCGCTCTAACTGGCCATCTATCTAGGGATGGTAAGTTGTACTCAGAAGTACCTATGTACCCAAAGCCCTTTGTAGCCCTTGCCAGAAATGCGAAGTAAAGCGAGCATCCCTATCAGAAATGATAGTGTTAGGAACCCCATGAAGTCGTACTACCTTCTGAATGTACAACCTCCCAAGATCATCCACACCAAAGGTCTCCTTGATCGGTAAGAAATGTGAAACCTTCGTGAGCCTTTCAACTACAACTGAAATCTCATCATTCCCTCGAGGTGATCACGGTAACCCTGTCACGAAGTCCATTGTGACATCATTCCATTTCCACTCAGGAATGCGTAACTACTGTAAAATCCCTGATGATCGCTGATTCTCTGCCTTCACCTGCTGATAGGTGGAACACCGCATAACAAAACCAGCCACATCCTTCTTCATACCTAGCCAACAATATTGACGTCGTAAGTCTCGATAAATCTTTGTGACACCAGGACGAACTGACCAAGCTGAATCATGAAACTCCTGCATCAGCTCCTCATGTATGTCTGATGAAACACATACGCGTCCATGAAAACGTAACACCTCATCATCACCCACTGTCCACCCCGGAGTAGGGTCTCCATTTGACACACCCTCCTGTAGGACTAGGCCTTCTGGGTCTGATAGCTACCTCATTCGAACTCGATCTAGAAGAGTAGAGTTAACAGCTATAGATGAAAGAACCATATGTCCCTGTCTATCATGAACCTCCAAATGCATCTCAGAGAATAGATCCATAAGCTGTCATTCGTTATTGGCCTCATGAACTGCCTGTATTTGAGTTCTCCTGTTTAGTGAATCTGCCACAGCATTTCCTTTCCCAGGCATATAAGCAAGCTCGAAGTCGAAAGACTGTAGGTACTCGACCCACCTCTACTGTCTCAGATTCAAGTCACGTTGCGTGAAGATATACTTGAGGCTCTTGTGGTCAGTATATACCAAAAAATTCTCTCCCAGTAGGCAATGTCTCCAACAATTCATAGCATGGACAATAGCAGCCAACTCCAGCTCATGCGTAGGATAGTTCTTCTCATGTGGTCTCAACTGCCAAGCTCTATAATCAACGACACAATCCTCCTACAAAAGCACTACTCCAAGACCATTGCCAGATGCATCACAGAAAACGGTATAACTCTTGCCCGGCTCTGGCAGCAATAGAATTGATGCTGAAGTCAATCTCCCCTTCATCTCCAGAAAGGCTGAATCGCAAGTTTCTGACCAAACATACCTCACACGCTTCTTAGTCAATCCCTTCAATGGAACTTCTAAGCATGAGAAGTCCTGTATAAACCAACTATAATAACCATCCAGTCCCAAGAAACTTCGTACCTCGAAGACATTCTTCGGCTGCTCTCAGGTAACTACTCCTCTCACCTTCTCTAGGTCGACTGATACTCCTGTCTCTGAGATGACATGACCCAGGAAGTGAATCTCATCTATCCAGAAGTGGAAATTTGAGGTCTTAGCATATAACTGATGCTCTCTTAGTGTACTCAATACGATATCATGATGATTATCATGGTCATGTAGAGTGTGAGAGTACACTAAGATATCGTCCACAAAAACCACCATGAAAGAATCCAAGTAAGGATGGAAAACTCTATTCATCAGCGCCATGAAAACTGTTGGCGCGTTCGTGAGACTAAATGGAATATCCAAATACTCGTACAGACCATACCTGCTCCGGAAGGCTGTAAGACGTATATCTGATGGTATGACGCACAAATGATGATAGCCGGATCTCAAGTCGATCTTTGAGAACACCCTGGGTCCTCGAAGCTGATCAAAAGGTCATCAATCATCAGCAAGGGATATCGGTTCTGGACCGTTAACTGGTTCAGCTTCCAATAATCCACACAAAGTCGTAAGGTACCATCCGCCTTCTTCGCAAACAAAATAGGAGAACCCCAAGGAGAAGTACTGGGTCGGATAAAACCATTTGCCTGCAACTCCTCCAACTGCTGATGAACTCTTGCAACTCAGGCATGGCCATCCTATAAGTAGGTATGAATGTCGGTGCTGCTCCTGGCACAAGCTCAATAGAGAAGTCAATCTCACGCTCCAGAGGAAACCCTGAAAAGTCTTCTGGAAAGACATCCAAAAAACGATCAACTACCGGAGGGAAGTCTATCTGAGAAGTCCCATGGTCATCTTGATATAAGCTAGAAATTTGGGTTGTAACACTGACCAACCCAAAATGCTCTGGTCTATCTCTGCTCTCCTGAACATCCCATTCTCCCTTATGAAGAAAATGTCTTCCCTCTGATGACGTAAAACTCACCCTGCGATGATAGCAATCGACAAAGGCCTGAAAAGGAACTAGCCAGTCCATTCCATAAATGAAATCATAACCTGTCATCTCTAGGACATAAAGATCCCACAGAAAGTGACATCCACCGACCTCAAGGGGGCACTCCTTGCACTGGCGCACGCTAGAAGTTTTAAATCCCAAGGGAGTGCCTACTGTCATCATATCCTCAGAAGTAAAGATAGTAAGTCTAAGGATCTCCACAGTGTGCACAGATTTAAATCTATGAGAATCCCATGTATCGAAAAGTGAAGAAGATAAAACTGAGGCTACTAAGATCGTACCTCGAACTATAGACGGTCCAGGATCCTGCTCCTTATGAATCTGTTCTACCGCAAACATCTGGCATGTACCACAGCCCTATGTAGTAGCCTGAGATCCCTGAGCTGATCCTCTCTGAGCTTGACCACTATGTCTATAGCCTCTACCCGGGCCTATATGACCTGAATAACTCCAGTCCCCAGGCTGCTGCGGAACTGGTAACACTGCTCCCATACAAGGAGTAGAAACTAATCCTCCTTCACTAGCCGCTAGAAGAAGAACCTGAAAAAAAAAAACGCTGCAAATGACCCATCTTTCCGCAAGATCGGCACTCCACTAGGTCTCTTGGGAACTGGGGCTTCTTATTCCCACTATCTCCACACTGATATCACACCACTTGGGTTCTAGAAGGAAGATCTCATCTACTAGAAGGAATACCTCGCTTCCTCCATTCACCTTGAGTAGACTCTCGGTGGTGCTTCCTATTGTCAGTATGAAATGAATCAGCCCTGGATGTTGAACCTCCCTTGCCCACAGCTCCAGTATCCCTCAGATTTAATTCAGTGATTGGCGCCTGGTTAACTATCCGAGTAATAGAAGTCAACTGGAAGACATTCACATGTGATATGATCTCTGGTTTGAGGCCTTCCTCAAATATTCTTGCCAAAAATAGCTCCTCATTTCCCAGAACGGGAGTGAAATGTTGTAGCTCTGTGAAACGGGAGGAATACTCCATAACTGAAAGAGTACCCTATTGCAGGTTCATGAACTCTCTGTCTCTATCGGCCCTCAGCATCGCCGAGTACAAATAGTCGTAAAACGTATGCTAGAACTCGTCCCAATCCACAGTTCGTTGGCGCCCTGCCTACGAAACTACATCCCACCATCTCTTGGCGGAATCTTGCAGCATGTATGTTGCAAGCTTCACTCTATTCTCTGGAGGTGTCTCTAGATGCTCAAAGATAGAAAGCATGGCTTCCAACCATGACTCTACAGCCTGCAGTCCTCCATACCTAGAGAATGTGGGAGGATGCTGTTGCTGAAAAACCTGTGTCATCTCTGCCATAGATGGGGCAGGATGCTGAGCTCCCTAGAAGGTCTGGATGAATCTCATGAAACCCTCTCTAAATTGAGTTTTGACACCAGTGTCTGGAATCACTATAGGTGCCATGTTCGGAATGATCGGTGGAACTACTGGTAGTCCCTGGTCTGTCATATCAGGCATACGATCACTGTCTGGTTCCTGACGTGCAACAGGAGGACGTCTTGGTGCCATAGCTCTGAAAAGTCAAAAGCACACCTCAGATCAGTATTAACAAAGACAGAGAACAAGGGAGTAAAAAACGGAAACAGGAGAAGGAAACACTCAAGATTACAAAGCATGACTACACGGCGTGTATAAAAACTACATGGTTTGTTCACTTAAACCATACACATCGGCGTTTACTCCTGCCACCTCTGGTCGTGTAACACCCCAAACCACATGGCATGTTGTATCCACACACGGCGTGTACTTGAACCCTATTTCCCTATCTGTATCTCTTTACACGGTTAACCCACATGATACTCTTAATATTAGACAACACGGCATGTTTACTAAGGACATGGCGTGTACTAGACAAGGTTTCGGTGACCTGTGTTGTTATTTACATGGCTGGTTACACGGATAAGACTACACAGCATGTTCTGAACAAACACGGCGTGTACTTGAAGATTTTTTGTGACCCGTGTTGTTGGTGACACAACCGGGTACCTAGAACAAAACTACACGGCGTGTCCTTTACCAACACAACATGTTCTACCCGAGCTTCCCCGACTCGTGTTGTTAGTGACACGGTCGGGTACACGGCTCTATACTACACAGCGTGCACCTCCCTTACACGGCGTATTCCCAAGAAATTTTTCAAAACCCGTGTTTCTGCTCACACCGTCAGGGACACGGTTTAAAAACTACACAGCATGTATATATAAATTACAAACCCTGTATTCTAGGTTTATCCAAGCAGTAGCTCTGAAATAGCACTGAAGCCCAGAAAACACTGAAAAACAAGCGTTAAGGTGCCAAATTCCGATCCGTGGGGGCCCATACTCCCTGCGAATCAAAGATTGACACCATAACAATACATATAAAAAGTAAACAGTATAATAATCCCATGATCCACCAAATTCCAATCCTCGAGGGCCCATAACACCTCTAAGACCAAAGTTTGGCGTCCATGCTAAATAAGCTGTAAAATAAACAATACCCTATCAGCATAGCATGTATTTCTATCACAGAAACTATCACATCATCATGCATAATCTATCACGACAGTAAGAAATTCTAATGCACCCTATATTTCATGGTAAGATGCATGAAATGTGATTTCTTAACCAGTGCATATATGATGCATGAGATGGAATACCCCCATCCCATCAGGTTACAACAAAATAGAACCACAATCACATAAACTGTAACAGCAAAAAACTAGTGCATCACCCAATGGTGAAATATGATCAACTGTAACACTTGAAAAAACTAAAGGTGAAATTACTGGGTAATATAGATTTTCCCTGTACACGGGTTAATTACTCCTGGGCACAGTTAAGTACCAACTACCCATTTCTTCCTATCCCTCTCTAGTGTTACCAAATATTAAGGAAATAGAAAATAAATAAAAACTCCTCTGATACCACTTTGTAATGACTCGAATCTAGAGCCACTCAACTGGTTCCCCATACCCGTTTCACCACATGACCTCAAGTGTGTTTCCCTAAATGCCAGAGGCTGCCGAATAGCAGCGAGGGCCTTGGTGAGTCAGTGGGGAAACTATGCCCTCATTTGGTATAGTATACAGCGGAAGGATAAACAAAAACAATAGAGAAAGCAATTAAACAACATACAAAAACTGAAACTAAACAGCAGAAGAAATGTATAACATAATAATAATGATGCAGCATGGTACATGTGTCTATGGAAAGCAGTAAACATATCAACGTGCTGAAATCAAGTACTAAAAGTAAATAGCAACTCTAGAAGCATCGCGAGCCAAAGCCTGGTCCCATGCTCTCCAGCTCCAACCAGCAATCAAGTACCTGAGGTAGAAGGTCCACAATCCCTACCCACACCTGCAACCATATAACATTTTTGGGCCTAAAAGCAGGACCCAAATAGGGTTTGTGACTAATCTCAGTAGGAAACCACCACAATATTTATGACCTACTATCATTGAGTAATATATCAAAAGTATTGCAAGTAAAGACAGTAATGAACTAGGAGTATACAAGTAAAGAATCCTAAAAATTACCATTCACATTCATTTAACAATTTAACTCATTCATTTAATTAATCAACCAAGAAATATAGAAAATCTATCTATTCCAAGGTGAAGTAAGTAACACAATAGGTATCTCAAAAGACTACCTAAACTACAAGCAGTACAAAACCCAAGCTTGTTCTTTGGATTGGTGGACTCATCACAACCAACCATCAATATTCATACTGACTCTATGGGTGGCTCAAACTAGAAGATCCCTATAGTCCCGTAATCAAACAAGGCAGAGACACTCTGGGAAGCTCTCACATCAATTCTCCTATGGTCTTGCAACGATAGCTACAGACTCTCTGAGGAAGCCCTTACGTCCAATTCCTCATGTGGTCTCAATACGTGTGTAAACTAGGAACACTCTTGGGAAGCACAAAGTCCTATTCTCGTTGGTTCTGCATACGAAACTAATCCAACAGACCCTCTAGGGAAGAACTTAATCATCTATTCCCTCTTTGATCTCCTACACTAGGTTCTCATAGCCCTGAGAAGTCCAGTCGTCCGTAATCGACTTTCAGAAGCCCTAAGTAAGTTCAAAAACTACTTGGCTAATAGCTGCAATGCATCAAAAGCATTTAAACAACATGCAACACATGCAATCAGTTTAAAAAAGAAAACTAGAAATTGCAATAGGGTTTGCCTTGCAGGAAAACTATGCCAAAGGACGATAAACAACCAAATAGGGAAAAACACCTTTGGGGTGATCCTCAAACATGCAAACAAGTATATATTAGTATCAATTAACCTTAAGATAACAAGAAATATAAGGAAATTAAACAATAGGATCAAAATCCCAAACCCGGGGTACCTGATACATGGGTATCCGGAACTTTTGCAGCCAAAACTCAATGACATTCAATGTAGGGAAACAAACCACCTACCTCGATCCTCGAAGATTGATATACTTGTACCTTAGCCTGTGAATCGGCCTATAATGCAGTAGATCTGCAAAAATGTCTGTAAAGTTCAACATTAGATAACTTATACGAGTGGAAGAATCAGGAAATGAGGAAAAAGAAGAACCAAGAACTCACCGTTGTGATTCTATTGCAACCGATGGTGTTTGATTCAGATAAAAGGTGACGGATCGGTGGCTCAGAGAAGAATCAGCCTCCTCGAATGCTCTGGACAGAGATAGGTAGAGAAGAAGAAGTTTATGACCATTAGACGTGACCCCGTCCTGTTTAATGAAATAAAAAATACACGACGTGTACTTTTAGAGTACATGGTGTGTACTTGGATTTTTCGTACTTCGCTTAAAGCGGCCTCCACATCACCCCTACATGGCCGCGTGTGCGTCTCGGACATGGCCAGCACACGGCCTTGCATAGTAAAGGAGTACACGGCGTGTACTTATAAATTACACGGTGTGTACTCTGAAAATTTCCAGATTTTCCTCTTTTTCTCAAAAACGACCAGAAAGGAAAAACATACCTTAAAAGAAGGTATAGGTTCTTACATAAAACACAGGGGAGTGTTGTTTCTCACCCTATTAGATCTATGTATTTAGGCAGGAAGCACTGTTTCGAGCCTTCCCATGACATGAGTTCTAGTCAGGTAGTGGGTGAAGATAGCTTAGTGTTTTCCATTAGTTTGGTAGAGGAGTCCACATGAAAAATCATTATGATTGTGACCTAGTTGAGTGTCGATCTAGTTGTAAGATGGGTCACATACATTGGTTTTGCAGGACCTTCCCTCCAGCTGCAATTGGTTGGGGTTCAAATCTGACATCAGGTTTAGGAGAAGGTTATTCAGCTCCATGTCATGCTGGAAGCTGGACCAGTGTAGGCTGGTCAGGTCAGTGTAGTGGTGGTCATGGCCATGGTATCCAGACACTGGGTTCTCAGAGATAGTAGGGCAGATCAGATTAGGGTAGCCAGGTAGGGTCACAAGGTCGCAGTGCACAGCAGACTTATGCAATACAACATAACTAACAAGAGCATGATCCTAGACCATCTACAATGATAGGTACGATCTTAGTAGCTTCTCACAATTTTATCTCTACACGAGTGGTAAATATCATTGGGCTTCTATTTTTGCTTTATGAGGGTGTTTTGATGCTAGAAACACTGTTGGGAGTTACAAAAAGTGATGTAAGCTAGTGTATGGAGTGTCCCCTTGAGGTCAGAGGGTGTCACTTCATCTGGGATATTTATGTTCTTAAGATGGTAGGGTTTGATGTCATTATCACAATGGACTAGCTCATGGATTATTGAGCGTGCATTGACTACTATTACTAGAGGGTGACTTTCACATAACCAGAGGGTGTAGTGTTTATTTACAAGGGTGAATGGGATGTCTAGGTGGGTAGATCTGGACCCGAGCATTGTGGGCTTAGTGGGATGATATCCTAGATTTCTAGTTTGTTTCTAGGTGATTAGGGAGTGGGTAAAACTAACTTTCCTACAGTGGTTGATAGCTTCAGGGATGTATTTCCCAATGAAATTTCTATTTTACCTCCTGAGAGAGAGGTGGAGTTCTCTATCGAGCTAGTTCTTGGAGCTGCACCAGTATCCATTTCTCCTTATAGGTTGGCTACGATGGAGTTATAGGAGCTCAAGAGGCAGCTATAGGATTTGGAGAAGAAGAGGTCTATCAGAACTAGTACTTCTCTGTAGGGTCCACCGATCCTTTTTTTTAAAAAGGAGGATGGTACCCTTAGACTATACATGTATTATCAGAAACTAAACTAGGTGATGGTAAAAAACCGATATCCTTTTCCATAGATAGATGATCTGTTTGATCAGCATTGAGGAGCTTGAGTGTTCTCAAAGATTGACTTGAGGTCAGGATATCACCAGGTGTGTATTCACCCTATATACATACCTCTTACAACCTTTCTTAGTAGGTAGGGGTTATATGAGTATCTAGTTATGCCATTCAGTCTCAGGAATGCGCCAGAAGATTTCTTGGCTTTGATGAACCGAGTGTTCCATCCTTACATGGATTCTATTGTGATGGTGTTCATGGATGATATTTTGGTGTATTCTCACAATCTACACGACCATTCCAACCATCTTGAGATCATTTTGAATACACTAAGACAACATTATTTATATGATAATCTCAAAAATATCCACTTTTAGATGGATCTGATTCACTTATTGGGTCACATCATCTCAGAGATAAGAGTTTTAGTGGACCTAGAGAAGTTGTAGTTGTAGTTTCCTATGACCATCCCAAGAACATTTTTGACATACATAGTTTCTTGGGGATAGATGGTTTCTAAAAGAATTTTATATAGAACTTCTCATGCTTATAAGAACCATTGACAAGCTTGACTAAGATGGGTGTGGAGTTTGTGTGGTCAAAATCTTGTGAGATGGCCTTTCCAGAGCTGAAAGCAGGGTTGACATCAGCACCAGTCCAGATAATTCCAGAGTAGGTCCAGAGTTACAAAGTGTATTGTGATGCTTCAACTATTGGGATGGGGGAAATGCTGATGCAGGGGGATCGAGTTGTGGCATACAGGTCTCGGCAGTTGAGGCCTCACGAGAGGAATTACCCTACACACGATTTCGAGTTAGCTACGGTTGTTCATGTGTTGTGCTATTAGAGGCACTATTTACTAAGATAGAATTTTTTAGTGTACATGGACCAAAAAATCCTCAAGTATATCTTTACGTAGCATGATCTGAGCTTGAGGCAGTGAAGGTGCTTGTAGTACCTATAGTCCTTTGACTTTGAGCTTGCCTATACATCTGGTAAGGGCAATGCAATAGTCGATGCACTGAGTAGGAGGAATCTGATACAGGTAGTTAAACAAGCCAATAATGAGTGGGAGATTATGGCCTTGTTTTATGAGATTCATCTAGAGGTGCACGACAGATAGGGGTATATTTTTCTTTCATCCTTAGTTGTTACCTATACCCTGCTGGACAGAGTTAGGATAAGGTAGTTATCAGATTTTAAAGGCCTAGTTCTATAGGAAGGTGTGGCAGGTGATGACCCTCCTCCTGGTTGGACGGTAGGTGATGATGAATTACTGCGTATCGATGGATGTGTCTGGGTTCTAGTGGACATACGTGAGGAGTTGATGTGGTAGTTTCATGCTTTAGCATGGGCAGTGCATCTTGGGGTCACCAAGATATACCGTTACTTGAGGCAACATTACTAGTGATTGGGAATGAAGAGAGAGGTAGCTGGTTTTATTGCGAGGTGTTCCACCTATCAGTAAGTGAAGGAGGAACATCAGCGGCCAGGTGGGCTTTTACAGAAGTTACCAATCTCATAGTAGAAATGGGATGATGTTGTGATGGATTTCATGACTGTTTTTCCAAGGTCACCTCAAGGTAATGATGTTGTGTGGGTTTTCATTGATAGGATTACAAAGTTCTCACATTTCTTACCGATCAAGGAGACTTCAATGTTGATGATCTTGGAAAGTTGTACATCTAAGAGGTGGTACAACTTCATGGGGTCCCACACACTATCATTTCAGATAGGGATGTCTGCTTTACATCTCATTTATAGAAGAGTTTTTAGAGGGTGATGGGTACATAAGTGCTTCTAACAATAGCATACCACCCTCATACTGATATCTAGTTAGAGCATACTGTACAGGAGCTAGAGGACATGATGCAGGCATGCATCCTAGATTTTGAGTGCTCTTAGGATAAGAGCATTACCCTGGTTGATTTCATCTACAATAATAGTTATCAGGTGATGATATAGATGGAAACTTATGAGGCTATATATGGTAGGCTATGTCATTCTCCCATGTGCTGGTTAGAGGCATGAGAGGCAGCTTTACTGGAACCACATCTCGTGTAGGAGACTTTTTTGTAGGTCCAGTTGATTCAGAAGAGGATGGATATTGTTCAGTCTCGTTAGAAATCATACGCCAATCACCGAAGATGAAATTTAGAGTTTGAGGTAAGGGATCAAGTTTTCTTGCGTGTTTCATCGAGGTTGGGACATAGGTAGATCAGGAGGTAGGGTAATCTTTCACCAATATATTTCGGGCCATTGAGATTTTGGAGAGAGTCTGGTAGGTTGCCTATCGGTTACAGTTACCTCATATGTATCGATCCATGCATGAAATCTTCCACATATCTCAGCCGCACCACCATCACTCAGACCTGTCTCGTATTTTTGCAGCCCGAGGAGGTTCAGCTTCAGGTTGATGCATCCTTTGAGGTGAATCTGATTCATATCATTGATAAGAGAACGAAGGTTCTCTGAATCTGGTCAGTTACTCTAGTATGGGTGCTATGGTAGCATGGACGTTTACAAGATGAGGCTTGGGAGAGGGATGTTGGCGTACAAGCTCAGTGGATCAAGTTGTTTTTAGATGAATCTTGACCACCCTTAAGGGTGGAATATTGTAAGATATTAGGTTTTTTTGAGGTACAGATCTTTATTTGTTGTTAAATGTGTTTACTTTCGTTTTTTTCTTAGGCCAAAGGCCAAGTTGTGGGCCGGTTAGGGTTGTTTTTGGGAAAGAAAGGGGGAAATATGTTGAAATCTAGTTGTAAACCAGGTACATGTCATGTACTTGGACTATAGGTCATGCACTTCCAGTACACATTGTGTACTGGGAAGTCATGATGTCTTGCCATTCTGGCTTAGAAAAAAATGGAGTACATGTCTTGTACTTGAGGTACACACCGTGTACTTTTCCAGCGGGCTTTTTTATAAAAGATGCAGTAGCTTAACTTTTGATTGATAGAAGCTTTCCTCTCGTTTTTGAACCCAAAACACCCCTAATCTAGTTTTTCATATATTGAATCCATCTAGACTCCAATTTGAGCGTCGCCTGTCACATTGGAACAATGTCAGTAAATGATTGATTCCTTTTTTTTGTTCTTAATTCTTCAGAAAAATGACTGTGCTATTTGGATTTAGGATTATATGCCCTAATATCCTATTATTTGTCTTTTATTCATATTTATTCCAAACTTGGAAGAATCAAGATTCAATACTGGAAAATCTGTCTACTACTAAGGTGAGGTAGTTGGTATATACTTTCTTTCATCTTTTCTTGGTGTTTTTCAGGCATTTAGCTGATATTCCAGTCGTCAGACTTTCCGGAGATGTCTCATTTTTTTAGTGAGTAGCTTTTAGTAGTTGTAGTTAGACCTAGTTTGGTTGACCGTGGGTTCCGATTAGGTGTGTTGGCAACCATTTCTCATTTCAAGATCACCCATGGGGTGTTCCTTTTGGGTTTAACTTGTTTATGACTTTCTAAACCACCTAAGGGGTTTATGCTTGTTCTTTACTATATCGAAATTACTAATTTCATGTAAAATAGATTATATGGGAAGGTAGGGCCATATTCTTGTAGTTGATAAATGGTTTGCATGAGTGGGTATACTCATGGCTTGTGCAGGTTGATGTGAGTGGATATACTTTCATGGAATGAATGTTTAATTTGAATGATAGAATGCTTTATTGAATGGTTTAATAGATGCCATGGACTACTCTCTATGGATCTAGAATGTGGTAGTAGAATCCTTGGGTTTACTCTGCCCCTTGGGTTTGATTCTGTGGGATTCCTCAGGCCTTGCTACCCCTTAGATCTGGCTTTCTTGGGCTTCTATAGGAATTTCTATTACCAAGATCCTAGGACCCCAACCAATACCTAACCAATTTTCCACTAGGGATGCCCATGGGACTCGAGGGGATGCCTTGGAAATGTTCCTTAGATCAGGACCTCCATGGTCTAGAATTAATTACTTGGATGACTTGGTTTTCTAACACCATGGATTCAGACCGTGAGGTCTGCAACCTCATTATATGGCATAGTCATGGGATGCTACTTTCATTTTACAATGTGGTTGTGGATTACATGACCTATGTATACAGCGAGGCTATGGATCACTTGATATAGAAGGATGTATGACGTGGTCGTGTGCCTTTCTTTTTTACTTGTTATAGATGCCTTGTTAGAAGATGACTCTCATTTTTATGTAGACTTAACGGTTGTTCAGTTTTAATTGATATAATAGAATTATGCCATGGGCATACACACTTTACATTACAAGTTGTCTAATATTGCTAGAACTTTTATAGAATTGTTGTTAGTATTGTATAGAACTAGGTGAATTTTTACTGGGATGTTTATCTCACACCTTGTTTGGGCCTCCTTGGGGACCCAAACAAATTATATGATTTTAGGTGATGATAGTGGAAAGCACCCTCGTACAGGTTGTAGATTGTGGTTTTGGAGCATTAGATCATAGGACCAAACTGATTCTTGTGATACTGGGATAGATTTTTGTAATTTTATTCTTTTGGGATACTTGTACCATATTGTATTGTCATGTACCTATTTGGTTTATTTCAAGATACTTGTACCATCTATATCATTTTGTATATGAGACACTTCTTGCTATTGATATTTATTCACATCTTCTTTTCTTACCTTTAGTTGTCTACTTTTTATTTAACTTCCACTATTTTATATATATTTTACTTTCATTGTGATAATTTGGAAATGAGGTCATAGTCTCCCTACTGACTCACCTAGTCCCTTGCTGCTAGTTGGAAGCCTCTGGCGTTTTGGGAGATACTCTTGAGGCTATGTGACCAACCATGTTCGGGGCACCATTTTGAGTGGCAACTGGGTTCGGGACGTTATTGTATGGTTATTAAATAAATATATAATTAACCAATATTTATTATACAGGAGTTTATAATTTGTATGAAGAATTTTGATACTTGAGGTAAGGGATTTCTAGTCTCGCTTTTATTTTTGTGGGACACATGTCTCATACACCATATGTTTCCTTTGTGTGGTGTATATAACTCCCATGAATATCATTTATGATTATTCTCATGAAAATTATTGATATAAATATCCATTTTAGTCTCTTTATTTCATGGGTTTTACAATTAAAATGTTACTAAAGTGGTAAAAGTTTTATGTTATAATCTCGTTATTTATTGGGATTTCTTATGATTATGTATCTGATGATGAAATCTTATGATCTAACTATCATGAAAATAATTTTTTTTCTTCTCCAATGTTTATTTTCGTGGAATAAATTTTTCAATTTACTTTTCCTCTATTTAATAACTAAAGAGACCAAATTATGGTTTTTCAGGAAAAATAATTTATTTATATCTTCGGTCCAAAATACATTTTCTTCCATGTCCATGTTTTATAAAAAAATGTATTAAAGGAGGTTTTTACTATTCTCTAGTTATTATTTATTTAAATTTTAACCAATGTTTTGATTTTTATAAAAAAAATATAAGGAATATTATTTTAATTATTGAATGAGGTAGTATTAAATTTTAACCAAAAATGTGAAAGGAATAATGGTTTTTATAACAACCTAATCTTTTCATACATGGATATTTCATAATTTTAGATGAATATTCATTACATTACATAGAAACACACCTAATGGTATTAAAGGTATAATTAATTTGGAAAATTATAAGCCTAAACAACTTGATCATAATAAATATATATTGTCTCCAACTTATTTTATCATAAATAGCACCTACTTTTACATATAATACTTAATACCTTTCTTCATATCATGGGGAAAAGAAAAATAAGAAAATGGTGATCTTAGATCATCAGTAAGGGCAAAAAAAGGAGATATCAATGATTAAATAATAATAACATGATAATAAGGGTATAATAACATGAACATAAAATTTTAAAATTATACCCTATATATCAAAGATCACAATCTTGAGTCATGGAATAAATCTTAGAATTTCATAAGGCATAAATCATAAAATAATCAAATAACATAATCTATGAGAGCATAACATGGAATTATGGTATACACATAAGCATATAAAATAATTTCATTAGTATTAAATTTTATTTTTCAATACTATCATAGTGGGATGGGTTCACTCCCCAGCCATCATAGCAGTCAATGTTTACTCCTAATACTATTATAGTGAAAAAAGTCCCTTACTGAACAAGGTTCTCTCTCTATTCTAGTCTTGTCTATATCATGAGATATAAATCATTTACCAGTGAATTGAATATATATATACATCCCACCCATCACATAATGAAAACTATACATATGTGTGGAAATATAACATTAATAATTCATCGTATCAGAACCCATGAAAAGAAATGGGTTTCAAAATCATTTTATCATAGCATAACTCATGAAAAATGAACAAGTTTCATAAATATCATGCCATAATAAACATAAACCAACTATATAAAGAGTAAGTATGGTATCCTTAGATCATATTCCCATTAAAATCATACATAACATCAAATAATTCTATATTATATTCAAAATTATTTTGAAACATCACTTTAAATAATTCTTGGGTAAAATATTCTTTCCATTTTGAAATCATTTATTATTTTATGTTGTAAAATTATAAAGGAAAACATTTTCATTAAAAATAAAATTGTAAGATTATAAATTAAGTTTCAAATAATTACATTTTAATGGTGGTCGTAAATTTTTCTCATGTTGTATAAGTTAAAAAACATTCCTTCTATATTTTTATCAAAAAAATTCATAAAGATCCTCATTTATAAAATGACAAAAATATTCCTTTAAAACTATTTTTAAAAAGTAAAACATTGGTAAAAATGATTTTAAAAAGTTTTTGTAGAATATAAAAAACCATTTTGAAAACGTTTTTAGAAAATATGGTCATGGAAGATAAATATTCCCTAATGAAGACTTAAACATAAACAATCCCAAATAATGATGAGATTTTGAAATAAACCCTTACCTCAAGTCTCACCATTCTTCATTCAGATTAAAACATATTATATAATAAATAAAGATTTATTATAAATTTAATTCCTAAAAATATATCTATTATACCATTTATTATTTATTTATGTCATATTATCACCCATTTATTAATAATTTGTTACTAAAATCACTGTTCTCGGTGATAACTTCTACGTTATCCAAGAATGTCTCGATTCAAAAGTCTTGATCCTTATACTTTGATAATGATCTAATCACTTACAGACATTTAATAATTTTATAAATATCATATATATATATATATATATATATATATTATATACATATTTATAATCATTCACAAAAATTATAGATATAAAAAATAATTACATCATTCATGGAGATGGTAGGCCATACGTACCCATGAACGATGTTTCCAGTTTTTCAAGAGATGGAATAAAATAAAGTCAAATATTAATTAACCCTTATAGAATTATTATTATCTAATATATATCTTATATATTCATCCAATTAATCATTAATATCATCAATATGAAACAAGAATAAAAAAATGATTCATGTCACATCATGGAGATGGTAGTCTATACGTATGCACGAGCGATGTTATCATTTCCCAAAAGACTATATGGAAAGAAGGTAGACATGATATTATTATTATAGAAGTATAATTATTTAATAAATTTCATTTATTAACATTATATCCATCATAATACCCCTCCACAAAATATGGTAATGAAAAAATTAATTGTATCACTCTGTGGAGACGGTAAGTCGTACGTACACATGAATGGTACTTTCACTAATTATTTGATAAGAAAGAGGTTGTATAATGGTTTTTTAATAATTATAATAAAATATCATAATATTTAAGATAATTAAATTATTATTTTTTGATAAATATCATAGATTTAGAGTATATAAGGAATAGTTGAAAAATAAATTGATCAATTAGAACAATTACCTCTTCTTCAAAATGACTCATTTAGATCTCCTCTAAAGTGATATAGGGTTGGTCTTTTGGAAAAACCAGAACCTATAGGATATTTATTGGGAATTTTAGAAGATAATTTTCTACAATTTTATTGAGATAAAAGTCTCAATGTGTTTTAATGAGGTGTTGGAGGATATGACCTTTAATAATTGAGGTGAGGGACACTTTAGAAATTTCTCAAATGAGTAGATTATACTAAATTAAATATCAATACAAATACCTCAAAATGGAAGTGAATTAAAATATAATGTGGGATAGGGTTGTAATGTAACAAAAAAAATATTTTATACTTGTTTTTATATAATTTTATACCTTATTATTTTGATTAACCCTTAGTTAACTTATTTTAATTATAACTACCGTAACAAATATTTCAATATTAAAAGGTTGTAAGTTTTACATATAAAGTGAAAATTGGACCTTAAATGGAAATAAATGAAATTTTAGACTATATATTATCCAATTTGACATTATTTAAAAAATTTACTGTTAAAAAATTTAAAAAAATATTAATCGCATAAAATATCATTGTTCTCAATTTTGATAATATTCATTACTTTGAATTTAAAAACATCATGTAAACATATAAAATTAAAAGAAAACTATTTTATTATATCCTAAAAATTTCATGTCCATCTTGATAATTTTTTTATCACCTTAAATATATCAAATTTTGTTACTTTTAATATTTCTAATATCACTTATTTGATTTATCTATTAACTGAATAATTACTATATCAGCATTGTGTAAGAATTTAATGTAAGTATTTAATTCCTAAAAATTATAGATAAATTAATATCCTAAATATAATATTTTTTAGGCAGAAATTTACTATTAATAATCATTAATAAATATTTTTTTCCTTATATAAATAAATTAATGGTATTTAAAATTAAGAGTGACACTTTGTCAAATCTTTTGGTCTAAATATTATATAAGTCACTTTCACAGACAAGTTTCCATTAAATAAATAAATTTAAAAGCATAAGTTTTTAGGGTATAATTTAATTCCTCCAATAATAATTAGGATTAAAAATTATAGCTTTATCATTTATTTTTAATCGAGATTAACCCAATTTACCCTTTACCAAGGTGATAAATTTTACCATAGTTATTATTCATATTGACTAAAACTAAAAGGGATATAATTTCCAAATTTGTACCAAAAAATTCAAACAAATAAATTCATTTAATCTAATTAAATATCCATAAATTTTTAATTTTTAATTTTAATTTATGTGAGAAAAATGTGACAAAACCCACTTTTTAGGAAAAATATATTTTTTAAGCATAAATCTGAATTTAGTCTTATCCTATACTTAAAAAATATTTTTTGAATGTTTCAAATATTTTATCATGTAAATAATATATATATATATATATATATATCATTAAAATGAATCACTAATAGGGATTAATTAAACATATAGATATAAAATTCATTACACTCATAAAACAAATTTTTTCAGAAAAAACGTCACTTTTATTTTAAAATAATTTTTTAATTTATAATTATAATAATATGAAAACCAATGAATTTATTTTATAAATTTATAGACCATATATTTTTCATAATTTAGTTATTTTTATTCATTCCCTCCAATCCAATGACAAGGAGATAAGGAACACATAATATTTTAACAATGTTATGTGGTTTTTTTAAACATGATATTGCATGAAATGATAGATATCTAATAAATATAATTATTTTAAAGAGAAATTTTTCATAAAAATATGGGGGAAATACATTATACACCCCCCCCCCTTAAAATTAATTACACCATCAAAATTACTTACACTCATAAAAATAGATGATGAATGATCAAACATATTTTTATTGAATATTTTATTGATAGTAAATGATAAAAATTCCTCTAATTGTGTTAAATATGTTTATTTTAAACTATTCAGGATTAGATCATATTTGAAAATTTGATGGAAATTCTAGTTTTACCCTTTATATTGCACTGTAGTATTTCAAAGATAAATATTTTAATATTTATTATTTGAACATGAAATTTTGTAACTATGTTTTTGACTTAATGGGATACAAATTTTTTTCAGATAATTAGAGCTAAAATGTACATTTGGTTGGAATAAATGGACCATGAATTCAAATGTGGGATGGACCCTCCAGATTGGATATTGGTTCTGTATTTAGGCCATAACTTCTTCATATGATCTTGGATTGGCCACAAATGTTGAGAGGAGCTCACCAACTCAATTATGCACAAATCATTCCTATGTAATAATAGTTTTTTCATGATTTTGTGAGGTAAAATGGGTGGTTCAATTTGGATTAAAATATTTGGACGAGATTCCCATTCACGCTTGAAACCTCTTTAAACCTAGACTCCCCTCCACTCTATAAATTAGTGTTTTTATCATTTAGAGGGGTTGGGAAATTCATTAGGAAGTTTAGGGAAGAGGAGAAGTGTATCCACTCCAATTATCCAACAATTTCAATAAGGGTATCTCTTGAAACAAGGATCTCTTTGACGAAGCCTTCTTCTTCTTCTTCTTCGTGTTGTAATGCTTTTGTTCGTGTAATAAACTTCTTTGTTCTTCTTTTATTTATCCTATTTTCTTCTATTTTGTTCAAATTTATTCTTCTCTTAATATTCCTAATAGGGCTGGAATCAATAGTAGAAACTAGATTGAGTTCTAGCATCTCTAAACCTTTTCAAATGTGAAATGTTTCTACGATGACTACACGGCCCATGGAAGAGTAGTTATTTTTAGTAATAGATCTACTTCTCACCTCCTTTAATCATTTATTTTGAATGAATGAGCTACTTCAATTCACATAATATGATCTATTAATTTATTTTTAATTTAAATTAAACTAAGCAAGAAATTTAATAATAAACACAAATCACGCGAGGTCAAGAATTGTGTGAATTGGTAGAGCACGAACTTAATTGGTAATTCCAAATCACAAGGGATCAATTTGTAGTGTTCAAATATAATCCCTAAACTCAATTAATTATAATTTCTAGAGATTATAAGTTCCTTAATTTACCACTGACCATAAGCTAACCTTAGAACATCAATCAAAGTAGTGTGTTGCGATTGCATGTTCTGAAGTTAGCCTAGGGTTTAATTCACTTCATCTTTGTGGTAAAGTTAATTCTTGTAGGGTTAAGGATTTAACAAATTAAAGGATCATAATTAAGTGGATATTAATTTAAATTATAATGATTGATAAATGATTTAATAGGTAGAGTTAGTTCGATTACACCTTTTAAAATATTTTCTAAAAAAACATCTTCTTGGTCTGTCTTTTTTATCGAACATTATTTAATAAACATATTATACAATATTATTCCTGTAAACTTCATCTAGATTTATAAATGTTAAACAACCCCACATCCTTTAAAGTAGTTTTATTATTCCATTTTATGTTATTTTCAAAATACCTTTAATAAGTTGTCAAATTTACTTCCTCCTTTGAGAGATGACCTTGGTCAGCCACTCTCCTTCACCTAAGTACCCAAAAACCACTAATCATTTGAGGGTTCCCACGACATTACCTTTTAAATTGGAACCATTTACCAGGAGGCAATTAATTATTTCAACCAATTATAGGTATTAATTTTATTTTTCATTTAATTATTTTATTCTCCTCTTTCTTTTTTCCCCTTTCTCATGTTTTTTATCTTACTCTTATTTTATTTTTATCCAACCAAATCAAACTTCTTTTCTTTTTATCATGGTCCAATTTTCTTCATTTATTATTTATCATTAATTTATTTATAACATGAACTAATCCTGAGGATTTCTTAGATATTTACCTTGAGATGGAATGTAGCCTTTGATCTTGAATTAGACATTCTCAGTCTACAGGAAGATTCTACATTCAAATAGTTGGATAATTCCTCCAATATTAAAACATTGAAATTGGAAGAAATTAAAATTCAACCATAAAACAAGATCCAACGGATGAAAATAATGGAAATGAACTTAATATCACCATTCGATAATTGGTTACACCTGATATTAATTATCAATCAAATTGCATTGCATACCCAAATCTCGAATCAGACTTTAAACTAAAATTTGAGTTAATTAAACTACTTCCAAAATTTCATGGCCTTTCTAGTGAGGATCCCAATAAACACCTTAAAGAAGTTAATGTGGTTTTATCAACCTTAAAACCAAGAAATTTTTCTGAAGATCAAATCAAACTAAGAGCATTCCCATTCTCACTTGATGGAGCTTCAAAAGATTGGATGTATTATTTACAACATGAAGAAGTAACTTGTTGGAATGATTTGAAATTTATTTTCTTGTAGAGATTTTTTCCATCATTAAGGACCGCATTCATTCAAAAGGAGATCTTAAGTAATAAGAAATCCCAAGGGGAGTTAATGTATGAGTACTGGGAGTGATTAAAGAAGTTGTTTGCAAGATTCCCACATCACCTAATCAGTGAGAAACTCCCCATCCAATACTTCTATGAAGGACTCACACCTATGGTGAGAATCATGTTGGATGACGCGGCTGGAGGATCATTGGTGGAAAAGACACCAGTACTTTCACGTGCATTAATTGACAAGATGGACCAAAACTCCCAATGATTTGGCAATCGAGGTACACCACATGTCAGGGGAGTATATCAAGTATGTCCTTATTATCTTGAGAGTCATTTAATTGATACCAAGTTTGAATAATTGACTACTATGGTGAGGCAGATTTCTTTGGCTCAAAATACAACCCAACCCACTGCTTCAAAAACTTGTGGCATTTTCACTGAGACAAGACACCCAACTGATCATTGCCCCCCCAACTACGAGAAATAAAAGATTGTGCATCAGTATTTCCTAGGAGACCATATCAGTAGAAGAAACAACCATATCCCCAAAACAATCTTGATTCCTCTTCTAAAACGTACAACCAAGGGTGGAAGGATCAATTAGACATGAGGTATGGCTCTGGAAAACAAAAAATTTTACCTTTCAAAAAAACATCCAGTAGCATCTACCATACCAATAGGGTTTCCAACAACCCCAAAGGCGATTTGAAGCTCAAACATCAACAAGTAAACAACAATGGAATCCCCAAACCAAGGTATATTCTAACAATGATGATATTTTGAAACAAATTATTCTTAATCAAAAGAATGAGTTGAAGAGTCAAGGTTCAGAGCTGAGATAGTTAAAGACTCAAATGATCCAGATTGCTATTGCCCTCCATGAATTAGTAAGAATGAATTCTGGAAATATACCTTCCCAACCTACTCCAAATTCAATGGGGAATTTTGGTACCATCACATTGAGAAGTGGGAAGCAATCAACTGATATATCTGCACCTATCATTCCACAGGGATTCACCTCAAATTCAGAAAAGACCCATTCCAAACTAGCTAATGAGAAACCCAAGGAGAAATATAAAGGTAAGAAAAATATTAATGATGTTACTCCTAAACCCCTTCCCTTTCCAAACAGGGTTGTATTTACTAAAAATATGGCTGAAGAGGCGATGAAAAAAATAAGTTTTGGATACATTCAAGCATGTGGAGATCAACATCCCTCTACTTGAATCCATCAAGAAAATCCTAAGGTATATGAAATTATTAAAGGAACTTTGTACCAATTGAAAAGGGATCAAGGGGAATGAGAGGATAAATCTTGGAATGAATGTGTCAGCACTCATTACACCAACTCTAGCAATTCCAACAAAGTTCAAGGATCTAGGTACATTCACCATCCCATGCACCATAGGGGAGTTAAACTTTTCTGATGCTCTTTATGATTTAGGATCTTCCATAAATGTAATGCCTCACTCTGTATTCTCTTATTTATAGGTTGGTGAGTAGAAACCAATGAGAGTAGTGTTGTAGTTGGAAAATAAAGCTACAACATATCCAATGGGAGTCCTTGAGGATGTACTTGTCTAGGTAAGAGACATGATCTTTCAAGTAGATTTCTATGTCCTTAACATGGAGGACGATTAGGTAAGTTCTCATGTTCCCATTATCTTAGGTAGACCTTTCCTCAAAACTGAAAAAACTATCATAAATGTCATTGAGGGTACACTTTACATGGAGTTTGGGGATGAATTTATGATATTTAGTGTTATAGACTCCATGAAGTACCCTTTAGAGGACCATTCTGTATTTTTTATCTCCCATTTTTAACCACAAAATAAAAACCCCATGGAATTATATTTTCTTATGCTTAGGGAGATTGTGAGTATTGGTTCTAGTTTGATGTCTAAGATTACTTCCACACCTATTTTCAATGCACAAGACTCTCTTATATTTGATTTTGAAATGGATTCATATTCTGATTTTGATCATCCGAACTATGATAATGACATGACTATTGAGTATGCTGATGGATTTCCTGATTTATTCTCTGATTTTGATTATGTATATTCAGATACTGATGTTCATTGTGCACATATTTTAGTTCATTCAATTTATCTATCTATACATCACCCCCCTTTATTGGAACACAAGTCATTGCCACCTAATCTCAAATACACATACTTGTTATGTGGCAAGATATTACTTGTTATAATTTCTAACAATCTTCCTTTTGAACATAAATAAAAACTATTGAATATTTTGAGGTAGAATATCAGGGCAATCAGATAGACCTTGGCTAACATATCAGGTATTAGCCCCTCAATTTGCATGCATAAGATTATTTTGGAGGATGGGTCTAAACCGATTAGGCAGCCACAAAGGAGACTCAATCCAACCCTTCTGGAACTTGTTAAAAAATAGGTTGAAAATTTTCTTGAAGCAGGTATAATCTATCCCATTTCAGATTCCCAGTGGGTGAGTCCTATTCAGGTTGTGCCTAAGAAAATTGGTGTTACTATTATTAAAAGTGAGAAAGATGAGTTAATTTCAATGAGGATATAAAACAGTTAGTATATGTGTATTGATTATAGGAAACTAAATCAATCTACTCACAAGGACCATTTACCCATCCCATTTATTGATCAGATACTTAAGAGACTAGCTGGAAAAACACACTATTGTTTCTTGGATGGATTTTCTTGATATTTTCATGTTCCAATTGCTCTAGAGGATCAAGAGAAGACAACATTAACTTGTCCATTCAGTACTTTTTCCTACTAAAGGATTCCATTTGGACTTTGTATTGCCCCGGGTACCTTCCAGAGATTCATAGTGAGTATTTTTTTATGATTTTATTAAGACCTACATGGAGGTATTTATGGATGATTTTACAGTGTATGGTTCTTAATTTGATGACTTTATCTCTAGTTTCGAAAAGGTTTTGAATCGTTGTAATGAGAAGAATCTGGTCTTAAACATTGAAAAGTGTCATTTCATGGTAGAGCATGGGATTGTCTTAGGGCGTGTAGTGTCAAAAAATGGGATATAGGTTGATAGATATAAGGTAGATATAATTTCATACTTATATTATCTTTCATGTATTCGTGATGTTAGATCCTTCCAAGGGAATGTAGTATTTTATCGGTACTTCATCAAATAATTTAGTAAGATTATTCTACCTATGTAATGATTACTTCAAAAGGATTCTGATTTTGTGTTTGATGATTCTTGTTGGACTTCCTTTGATGATCTAAAGAATTTTCTAACCACTTCACCAATCATATATCCCCCACGGTGGGAGAATCCTTTTAAGATTATATAGGACACCTCCAACTTTACGGTCAGAGTTGTCTTATCTCAAAGGGTGGGGGACGTTCACATGTGATTTCATATGCATCACGGACATTGGATTCGGCCAAATAAAACTACAGAACCACAAAAAAAAGAAGTTTCCTACTATTATATTTGATTTATATAAATTTTTTTCATATTTATTGGGCTCTAAAGTAGTTGTTTTTTACCATGAAGATCTGAGGTACTTATTGAATAAGTCAGATGCAAAGCCTGGGAAAATCCAATCGATGCTCTTTCTTCAGGAATTTGACATTGAGATAAAGGACAAGAAGGGGTTGGAAAACCTAGTGTAAGACCACATGAGTAGGCTTACTCACACACTAGAGGATGACACCTTGGACCAGGTACCACTTTGGGACACTTTCCCCAATGAGTATCTTTATTCCATCTCAGGTATGCATCCTTGGTATGTGGATTCAGTGAACTACCTTGTTTCATATAAAATTTCTACAAATTTAAAGAAATATCATGTCTAAAAGTTAAAGGGTGAGTCTAGATTTTATGTCTGGGATGATCCCTAATTATGGTGCATGTGCAGTGAACAACTTTTTAGGAAGTGTGTCCCTGATCATGATTTTGATTCTATTCTGCAATTCAGTCATACATTTTCTTGTGGTGGACACTTTGGACCCGAACAGATAGCTAGGAATGTTTTGGACTCTGGATTTTATTGGCACACTTTATCCCATTATGTTCATTGTTCTGTAAGTCGTGCTCACATTGCCAACACACTGGTAATATTTCTAGGAGACACAAGGTTCCCCAAAAACCCATATTATTCTGTGATATTTTTGATATATGGGGCATTTATTTTATTGGTCCTTTTTCCTAGTTCATTTGGTTTCCTTTATATTTTGGTTATCATTGATTATGTGAGAAAATTGGTGGAGGCTAAGACCACTGGGACTGATAATTCTCATGTTGTTTGGGAATTTTTCAAAGAACATATTTTTTGTAGGTTTGGAGTACCTAAGGACATAATTAGTGACCAAGGGACACACTTTTGCAATCGTAATTTGGCCACCCTACTTCAGAAGTATGGGGCAACACACAAAACATCAACACCATACCACCCCAAAACAAATGGTCATGTTGAGGTTTCAAATCGTGAGTTGAAAACAATTTGGAGAAAACCATGCAGACGAATAGGAAGGATTAGAGCAAGTGCTTGGATGATACACTTTGGGATTATAGGATAGCATACAAGACACCTATTGTTATGTCCCCATTTCAGATTGTTTTTGGGAAAGCATGTCATCTCCCAGTAGAAGTTGAGCATCAGGCTTATTGGGTTATAAAGAAATGTAACATGGATTTAGCCTAAGATGGAATCCAAAGGAAGCTGCAAATTCAAGAGCTTGAGGAGATTCTGTTGTATTCATATGAGAACTCAAGGCTCTACAAGGAAAGATCAAAAGCATCTCATAACAAAATGATCCAGAAAATATAATTTCAAGTTGGAGATAAAGTATTGCTCTATAGTTCATGACTAAAGCTGATGCCTGGTAAGTTGCATTCCATATGGTTAGGTACGTATGTTGTGACTAATGTTTTTCCTTATGGTGTAGTGGAGATCACACAAGAGGACACTAGAAGGATATTTACATTCAATGGGAAACATTTTAGGAAATACATTGAGGGAATTCCTACATATGTAGTGGATTTCATCACACTGCATGACCCCATCATCACTTGAGCATATCATGTTATTCCTAACCCTTTTAATTTTATATTCTTTTCCCTAATTAAAATTATAAATTTCATGTGCATATATAATCTCATAGGTTCACATTGAGGAAAATTAAATATTTTAAATGTGGGGGAGGGGACAACATTTTGGGGTAGATATTTAGGATTTTTATTTGTGTGGTTTATGTGTATTTTCTATTAAGTTTTTGTTTAAAATTTTAAAAAAAAAACAAAACAAAATCAATAAAAAAGAATCAAATATATCATGTAACTTTCTCACGTGGAACATATGGAAAATTCATGTTTTCAAAATTCATTTGTATAAATATAAGCATGAGTAATATTTCATCCTTAGGGGTTGACTTTTAAAAAAATTGAAGTCGTCGATGATATGAATGGTTGTGTCATTATAAAACATTTTAGATTTTGACATCATTATTTGTGATATCTTTTCAGGGTAAATTGTGTTGTTGATTTCTCTACACAATTTTTCACAAAATAATGAGTTGTGAGTTTCTCTTACCCAATTAAATGTATATTCAGGGTAAGTAATTCTTTTCAACTTATAACATGGTCTTTCCATACATTTGTTTCTCTTCTGATTGTTTCCATCACTATACTAGATTTACCTATGTGTGTACACCTAATATCTGACTGTTATACGCCCTCTAAAATAAATTCAAAAAAACAAAAAATCAAAAAACAAAAAGTCAATAAAGAGGGAAGTGAAGAAATGTACAACATGTGGAGATATTTAGGTCGGGAGCTCATGGTTTGACTTCTCGGAATGCTTAAATGACTGGGTTTTGAAATTTGATTGCAAAGGATGTTGAACAGGTTCAGTGGAATAGAATCAGGTAAGAAGAAAAGTTTTTATTTACCTGAATATACTAGATAAATGGTGGAGATACAAGCTTTTAATGGTTGGCGCACACATGTGGAGAATTAGTGGCATGGTAAACTCATGACTTGTTTCGCTATGATTAGTGTTACAAATCTCACTAGATTTTGTTTTGACACAATTTATGAGAAAATGAATTTAAAATTTATTTATATTGAATCTTGATGGGATTCTTACTTTTCCTATATTCGCACTGTGGATTGAGAAATATTAATATGCATATCTGGTCACAATTTTTTTGAATACGTGATATGCGGTTTTGCCGACGAGTTCATAAGGGGAAGTGTGGGGGATTTGATAAAACACATTTTTTCTGAATATTTTATTAATAATAAATGATAAAATTTCCTCACATTTTGTTAAATATGTTTATTTATAGAATATGTGGGATTACATCATTCATTTGAAAATTTGATGGAAATTCCAGTTTTACCCTTTATAGTGCACTGTAGTATTTCAAAGATAAATATTTTAATATTTATTATTTAAAATTGAAATTTTGTAACTATGTTCCTGATTTAATGGGATACAACTTTTGTTCAGTACATTGGAGTTAAAACGTACATTTCGTTGGACTAAATGGCTCATGAAGTCAAATGTGGGATGGGCCCACCAGATTGGATATTGGTTTTTTATTTGGGACATAACTTCTTCATACAAGCTTTTATTTGGCCCAACTTTTGAGAGGAGCTCTAAAACTCCATTATGAACAAATACTTATTTTGTAATAACAGATTTTTAATGGTTTTTGGAGGTCAAATGTGTGGATCAAGTTGGGTTAAAATATTTGGCAGAGATTCCCCATTCACACTTGAAACTTCTTTAAACCTATCCTCCCCTCCACTCTATAAATTAGTTTTTTTATCATTTCTAGGGGTTGGTACGTGAATTAGAAATTTTAGGGAAGAGGATAAGTGGATCCAATCCAATTATCCAACCATTTCAACAAGGGTATCTCTTGAAGCAAGGATCCCTTTGACGAAGCCTTCTTCTTCTTCTTCGTGTTATAATGCTTGTGTTTTTGTAACAAACTTATTTGTTCTTATTTTATTTATTCTATTTTCTTCTATTTTGTTAAAATTTATTATTATATCAATCTTCCTAATTGTTCTGGAATCAATATTAGAAATGATATTGGGTTCTACCCTCTCTAAACCTTTGCAAATGCAAAATGTTTCTATGATGACTTCACCGGCCATAGAAGAGTAGTTATTTTTAGTAATTGATCTACCTATTACCTCCTTCATTAATTTATTTTGAATCAATGAGATAATATAATTCACACAATATGATCTATTAATTTATTTTTTAAAATTAAATGAAACTAAGCAAGAAATTGAACAATAAACACAAAACACGTGAGGTTGAGAATTGTGTGAATTATGAGAGCGTGAACTTAAATGGTAATTCAAACCCACACGGGATCAATTTTTAGTGTTAAAGTATAATCCCTATACTCAATTAATTCTAATTTCCCAAGAGTATATGTGCCTTAATTTACCATTGACCATAATCAAACCTTATAACATTAATCAAATCAGGGTGTTGCGATTGCATGTTCCGAAGTTAGCCTAGGGTTAAATTCACTTCATCTTTGTGGTAAAGTTAATTCTCATAGGGTTCAGGATTTAAAAAATTAAGGGTTCATGATTAAGTGGATATTAATTTACATGATAATTATTAATAAATGATTGAATAGGTATAGTTAGATTGATTATTCCTTTTAAAATATTTTCTAAAAAACATATTCTTGTTGTGTCTTTTTTATCAAACATTATTTCCAAAATAAAAACAAAAAAAATTATACAATATTCTTCCAGAAAAATTGTTCTATATTTATGAATATTAAACAACACCCAAATACTTTAAAGTAGTTTTATTATTCCATTTTATGTTATTTTCAAAATTCGTTTTATTAATTTCTCAAATTTACTTCCTCTTTTGAGAGACGACCTTGGTCAACCACTCTGTTATACCTAAGTACCCAAAAACCAATAATCATTTGAGGGATCCCATAATAGTGCCTTTAAATGATACCTATGTATCATAAAATCCTTTGGTACTCATGTATCTTCCTGAAATTGGTGGTTTCACCACAAAACTTTAACCAGGAGAGTGGTGTTTTTTTGTGGAACATTTCCTCTATAATACATAATCTCTATCAGTTGTTCTTCATAAGAAATATCTTTTTCTAGTGGTATAACCTCTGAGTTTGGTAAATTTGAAGTATTGGGTATGTACTTTCTAAAGAGAGATAAATGGAACACATCATGAACTTAAGAGAGATTTAGTGGAAGTTCCAATCATTAAGATACCATCCAAATATGAAAAATAATTTCAAAAGTACGAATATACCAAGTGATTAGTTTCCCCTTATTTCCAAATCTCATCACTCTCCTCCAAATATATATTAATAGTAATACCCTTTCAACAACTTTAAGATCCATATCTTTATAATTATTTTCAGCATAACGTTTTTTTTTCGAATCTGAGCTTCTCTTATGTGTTATTTAATGGATCTAACCTTCTCTTACATTTCCTCAACTAGATAATATCCCAATATATTTAATTACCCTAATTCATTACATCATGTTGGATTTATGCACTTATTACCATAGAGTGGTTCATAAGGATCCATCTGAATGCTAGAGTGAAATATATTATTCTAATAAAATTCTAGAAAATGAAGTTTTTCAGACTAACCAACTTTGAAATCCATAAAGAAATCTCTCAACATTTCTTCTAGAGTTTCAATGGTCCTCTTAGACTGGATATTTGTTTGACGATGATAAATGGTTCTAAAACATAACTATGTATCCAAATCCTCCTGAATACTTGACCAAACCTTCTTGGTAAACCTCACATCCTGATCAGATATAGTGGATTGTGGTACTTTATGAAATCTCACCACTTTTTTAATATATATTTCATAAATCTTATCAGTAGATAAATCTTCTCTAATAGAAATGAAGTGGGACAACTTTTTAATTCAATCGGCTATAAACCATATAGCATTATGAACTTTATATTTTTTAAGGTGTTTGATAACAAAATCCATAGTGATGTTTTACCATTTCCATCCTAGTATGGTCAATGTTTGTAAAATACCATTGGATTTATGTATCTCATCCTTAACTTGTTGACAAACCTAGAACCCATAAACATGCTCTGAAATATCTCTCTTCATGCCATCCCATCAGAAATACTCTTTCAGGTCTTTATATATCTTCATACTTTTAGGATGAATAGAGAATTATGAACTATGGGAATCGTCCAATAGCTCATTCTTCAAATATGGAGTGGTTGGGAAACATACATGGTTCCTAAAACTTATCATTCCACCACAATCATGGTTAAACTTAGGTACATTTCTCACCTTATTTTTCTTCTCAACATCATCCTCTTGTGCCTATTTAATCTTCACACGGATAGATGGTTGAACATTCATTTGAGACAGATAATATTTTACCCTTTCCTTTAAGATTTCTTTTTCCATCATTTGTACATCCATAAATATTAGATCTTTTTTACCCTGTTCATTGATAAGATATCATGATCCTTTTGGCTCAAAGCATCTACCACATTGTTCACTTTACCAAGGTGTTAATGTAATAAATAGTCATAATCATTAATCATATCCAACCATCTTCTTTACTGCATGTTCAACTCTTTTTGAGTAAAAATATACTTTAATCTTTTGCGATTAGTATATATGTAATACCTTTCTACATAGACAAAATATATCCATATCATTAATGAAAAAATTACTAAAGCTAAATCCAAATCATGAGTTGGATAATTTTTCTCATGGACCTTTTATTGGAATGAGGAATAAGTTATTATCAATATCATTTTCTCTAAGAACACATCTCAGTCCCTTCTTGGATTCATCACTATAGATCATAAACCTTTCTCCACTAAAGGGTAGTGTGAGAACTACTGCACTGACCAACCTTATTTTTAGCTTCTTGAAATTCTAATCACATTCCTCCATCCATAAAAACAGAACTCCATTATCAGTCAACTTGTTGATTTTATTAGATAATATGAAGAAATATTTCACAAAACATTGATAATATCTAGCCATCCCAAGAAAACTACATATTACAATTATTATGGCCAGTCTAGGCCATTTCTCAATAGCTTCTATCTTTAAAGGATATACTTATATAACCTGACTTGAGATTATATAACCCAAAAAACTTCGTGAATCCAAAATTCACAATTTGTAAATTTTTCATAAATCTTCTCCTTCCTCAGGGTCTTCAGCACAATCCTTAAGTGATCTTCATGCTCTTCTAATCTCTTTGAATATACAATAATATCTTCTATAAATACTACCAAAAACTAATAAATATGGTCTCTAAATACTCTATTTATTAAGTACATGGATATATAGAGTGAATTGTTAATACCAAATGAATCGCTATAAATTCATAGTGTCCATGCCTTTTACAAAATGAAATTTTGGTAGATCATCCTTCTTGAAACTCAATTGATGATATTTAGAATGATGTTCGATCAAGGAAATGTATTTAGATCCACGTAGTTCATCAAATAATTCATCAATACATGTAATAAGATACATGTTCTTAATAGTGTTATTGTTAAGTTCTCGATAATCAATAAAGATTAGAATTGATCTATCTTACTTTTTAACAAACAAAACATGTTCAACCCAAGGTGACACACTATGGTACATGAAACCCTTATCAATATTATCCTATAGTTTATTCATTAATTCTTATAACTAATTTGGGTCCATTCTATAAGGAGTCTTCGAAATCAATATAGTTGTAGGTATGAGTTTTATTTAAAACTCAACTCCATGATTTGGTGGATTACCTAACAATTCTTCCAGAAATACATAAACAAGCTCCCATAAAATAGGTTTATCCTAAGTTTTTATTTTCTCCGAAACCATCAGGGATAGAAAAACATAATGTATAGGAATTAACATGCATAAGATGGATGCAATTTCCATTAGAAGTTTATTTTCATCCTTTCATCAATAAATTATTAAGGGTTCATTTGAAATATGAAATGTGGATTCTCTTCCTCAGTAATTAATATAATCCCCATATAGACAAATCCAATCCATACCAAGAATCAAATTGAATTCAACTAAAGTTAGAAACATAATATTTTAGTGAATCACTTACCCAAAAACATTAATAAGATAAAAATTATAAACTTGAGAAGGTACTATTGTTCCATTGGGTTTTTTCACTGCTAACTCAACTTATAATTTTTGAGGTGATGTGGTGATACCATCAAAAAAATATTTAGAAATAAAATATGGGTGGATTCAAAATCAAATAATACATTAGATATAAAAGATTGGATGATAAGTAACCTCTCACCACATAATTCTCATAACCTAATTAGCAAATCATGATCCCGTAATATTTCCATTTATCTTTTATCTTAATTGGTTGTTAACACTGATTATAAAAAACCATCGGATTCGTTCATTGATTATCATACTGACCATACTCTTTTAATATATATAATTTGAGTGTGGGTAGTGAATTCTATGGAGTTTTTTCTATATTTATATATTAGCTAACTTATTCCCCTAACTTTGGAATTTATTTTCCTAATGACCTTCTTGTTCAGAATTGAAACATTTAATAGTCCCCTTAAGATAATTTTTCCCATTTTTCATTCTATAATTCGATCATAAAGGAATGATCATCTTCTTTTCTCCATCATTTTTTGAATTTCATTTAAATTTCATTTTTTATTTCTTATCAAAACCATGATATTGATGTTTAAATATAATATATATCTCAACCTTGAGAGTGCATCAAACAATTTATTTCGAGGTATTGATGTATCATATAGCTAATTCCCTTCAGTGACTTTGTTTAAAGCCACCAAAGAAACAATCAATTTTACTTTCAGGTCCGATAATTAACTAAAGGAATAGCTTGGAAGCCTTATAAAAGTTTCCTCATATTTAATGATGGATTCTTTATCATTTTTCTTCGTCTCAATAAATTACTTCTTCATCTTTGTACATAGAATACGAGGGAAGTACTTATTGAGGAATGTCCCTTTAAACTCATCTCATTCCATTTATTAAATTTCCTCTGCATGCCATGTATTATTGATAAGATTCCACCATTTATCTTCTTTACCTTCTATAAAATAAATATCTAGGATAACTTTCCCATGTCAAGACCATTGAAGAAAAAAATATTTTCTCAATGGTTTTGATCCATCACTATGCCACTAGTGGATCAAAAGATCCACTAAAAGAAGGTGGATATTACCTCATGAAAGATTAAAAAGTGTGTTGTTACCTCCTTTGATCATTTAAAACTCTTCTTGATTATTATCCTAAGAATTTTGTGTGATAATAGTAGGAATATACTATATTACAACTCCCATAACATCTATTTTCTTGGTTGGAAAACCATTCCATTTTATATCGCATTCAACATTAACATAATTCCTTCGATTTCCATGCTTTTACTAAAACAAAAAAAAATCATAGTTTGAGAAAAAATAATCATAATAAAAATAATTTATAGTATGTCTAAATTGTGAAACTTTATTTTATGAAACCTTATGTTTAACCTAAGTCATTAATGATCATTATAATAAAATTAGGTTTTTATTCTCTACTTAGACTAATCCCTAATGTTTTCTCATTCTAGTTTCCAAAGGTTTACTAAAACCATCCTATTATACCAACTGTAACAACCAAATCCTTTCATACAAAGATATAACATATTTTTAGATTAATATTCATTAAATTACACAAACACACTTCTATAGATCGTGGAGTTATAGTGCCTTTGGAATCTTTTAAAAATAAATAACAGGTTTATAAAATATCAACATCATCCCCCACTTATTTCTTATAGCTAGAACACTTTTTGACATGTCAAAATTAATTATTTTCTTCAAATACTAGGGAAAAGAAGCATAAGAAAAGGGTGATATTCGATGCTCAGTAAGGGTAAAAAATAAATATATCAAAGATTACATATGAATAATATGAGCATAAGGGTATAACAATGTGAACATAACATTTGAAAATTATACCTTGTATATAAAATATCTTAATCTTGATTCATGTACTAAATAATAGATGTTCATAAGACATGAATCATAAAACAATCCATGAACATAAGACATGAGATCATAACATTGAATTGTGGCATAAACATAAGTATAGAAAACCATTTACATAATTGTCAAGGCTATTTTCCAATACTGTCATAGTGGTATGTGTTAACTCCCCAACCATCATAGTAGTCAAGGTTCACTCCCAAGCTCATCATACTGGACAAATTCCCTTACTGAATAGGGTTCACTCCCTATTATATTACTATCTATATCATGAGATATAATTTATTACTCAATTCATTGGAGGGAGATATATATTATATCAATCATATAATAAAAACAATACATATTTTTTCCACAAGAACATAAATCATTCATCATATCAGAACCCATGAAAATACATGTGTTTCATAAACATTTTATCATAGCATTATCTATAGAAAATGAACAAGTTTAAAAAATATCATGTCATCATAAACATAAAACAACCAAAGAAAGAGTAAGTATGGTATCATTGGATCATATTCCCAGTAAACAATATGTAACATGAAATAATTCTATATTATATGAAAATTTATTTTTAATGATATCTTGAAATGATTCTTTAGGAAAATATCCATTCCATTTTAAAATAATTTCTTTTTTTTAGTTGTGAAAATATAAAGGAAAAATGTTATTTGAAAAAAAACTTGTGAGGTTTTAAAGTAATTTTCAAATAATTATAGTGTCATGATGGTGGTAAAATCCTCTCATGAAATATTAGTTAAAAAAGATTATTTCTGTATTTTTTTTGTAAAATTCACAAAGAACCTCGTTATGAAAATGAACAAAAAGGTTCCTTTCAAAATATTTTGTAAAAATTTAAAAAATGATAAAAAAAATTTTAAAAAAATTTAGGATAATATAAAATAATTTTTTAAAAAATGTTTATTAATAATGTACATGGAAGAGATATATTCCCCAGTGTATACTTAAACATAAATAATCCCGAATAATAATGAGATTGTGAAATAAACCCTTACCTCAAGTTTCGCATTTTCTCATTCATGTTAAAACATAATGTATAATAAATATGTATTTATTATATATTTGTTCCATGAACATATATATATATATAATTCTATTTATGATTTATTTATAATATCTTAACAACTGTTTATTAATAATTGTTTATTAAAATTATTATTCTATATGATAAGTTCTACATTTTCCAACCTTGTTTTGGTTCAAAAGTCCAAGTCCTTATACTTTGATCTTGGACCCATAATTTCAATAATTTTAATCCTATAATAAAAAATATATATTAATTATATACATATTTATAATAATTCATAAAAATTATATATAGAAAAATGAATTTCACTGTTCATGGAGACGGTAGGTCGTACATACACATGAATGTTGTTTCTATTTTTCGACTGATAGAATAAAATATAGGTAAATAATAATTCACCATTGTAGAATTATTATTATATAATATATATAATATATATTAATCAAAATTTTCCTTATTACCATCCATATGAAATATAAATGAAAAACAAATCACATCACATCGTGGAGATGGTAGTTCATATGTATACAGGAGTGACGTTATATTTTCCCAAAAGATTAGATAGTAAGAAGGTAGATATGATATTATTATTAAATAAGTGTATTTATATCATAATTATCATATATATATATATATATTATATCAATAATAATACCCCCTCTATAAAATATGGTGATGAAAAAATGAATTGTATCGCTACGTGAAGACGATAAGTCGTACCTACGCATTAGTGATGCTTTTACATATTGTTTGATGGGAAAGAGGGTGTATAATGGTGTTTTAATAATCATAATAAAATTTAGTAATATTAAATATTTAAGCTATTATTTTTTGATATATATCATAGATCTATATGAGGTAAAGAAGAGTATAAAAAGAGAGTGGGTGGTTATAAAGGTTACCTCTTCTTCGAAATAAATCATTTAGATCTCCTCTAAAAGGATCTAGGGTTTCTCTTTTGGAAAAACCAGAACCTCTAGAATGTGTATAGTAAAGTGGAGAAGATAATTTGGTATATTAAAGCCAATATAGAAGTCAAAAATTGGTGTAATTAAGTGAGGGATGATATTTCCTTTTATAATTCAGGTGAGGGTAACTTTAGGAATTTTTCAAATGATTAAATTATAATAAATCCAATATCAAGAAAAATACATTCAAATGGTATGGTATTTGAATATAAGGTGGGATACAGTTTTAATATCATTAACCAATATATTTTATAGTAGTTTTGATGTAATTTTAATCCTTATCATTTTGATTAGCCCTTAGATAGCCTATTTTAATTTTAACTACGGAAACGCATTTTTCAATATTAAAAGGTTGTAAGTTTTATATATAAAGTTAAAATTAGACTAAAAATGGAAAATTAATTAAATTTTATAACATATACTATCTAATTTTTTCTTATTTAATTTTTTTAAATAATTTAATAAGATATTAATTTCATAAAATATCATTATTTTCAATTTTAATACTATTCATTACTTTGACTTTAAAAGATTCCTAAAAACATATAAAATTCCAACCAACTATTTAATATTATCCTAAAAATGTCATGTTAATATATATAATTAGTTTATAACCTTAAATATCTCAAATTATGTTACCATTAATATTTTTAATATCTTTTATTTGATTTTTCTATTAAGTGAATAATTACTCCATCATTGTTGTGTAAGTATTTATGGTAATTATTTATTTCATAAAAATTATAAATAAATTACCATCATGAATATAATTTCATTAAGAACAAAATACCTATTATTATTCGTTCATAACTAATTTGTATCCCTATGTGAACACATTAATGATATTTAAAACTAAGAGAGTGAAATTTTGTAACTTTCTTTGGTTTAAATATTATATAAGTCATTTTTATGGACAAGTGTCTATTAAATAACTCAATATAGAACATTAAGTGTAAAGGGTATAATTTAATTCATATAATATAAATTAAGATGAAATTTATTTCCTTTTCACATATTTTTATTCAAAATTAACCTGATTTACCCTTTATTGAGGTGATAAATTTGACCACGATTACTATTCATATTGACTAAAAGTAAAAGGAGCTTAATTAAAAAATTTGAAACTCATTATTTTGAATATTAAATCCATTTTATCTAATTAAATATATATAAATAATTTAATTTAATTTAAATGTAAGTTCACAAAAAGTGACAAAAACCCCTTTTTAAGAAAAACATAATTTAAAGCATGAAACTAAATTTATTTTGATCCTCTTCTTAGAAAAATATTTTTTGAATGTTTAAAAATTTTGATCTAGTATATAATATGTATACATTTCATTAAAATAATTCACCAGTATGTATTAATTTACTATATTGATATAAAATACATTTAATTCATAAAACAACTTCTATCATAAAAACATCAATTTTAGTTTTAAATATATTTTTTGTTTTTAATTATAAAAAGTTAATAACTAGTGATTTTATTTTATAAATTTAGAGACCATATATTTTTTATAATTTTTTTATTACTTTCCATTCCCAATTATCTAACAACTTTTCAATAATAGACACATAAAATGTTAATCACGTTACATCGTTTGTTTAAATTTGATTTTTCATGCAAGACAATCTATCAAATAAATCAATTTAGTTTAAAGATAAATATTTCATAAAAATCTCAAGGAATTTGAGTTTTAACTTATATGTCTTGACTGGAATTTCCAAATTTCATAACCACTTTATTATTTGAATCTTTATTTATAATCTTTCAAGTTTATTTTCTGAGAAAATGTTTTCTTTAATATTTGAGAAATATCAGATTCTAAATAAGTGGTTTCAAAATTGAGAGGATACATTCCTCAAGAATGTTTTAATTATATTTTATGGGATTTATATTCTTCAAAAAACAATAATATTTAGTGTTTAATAAGTTTTAATGGGGATATTATCCATTTATACAATCCTTATTCTTCCTATTGATGGTATATGTTTATGTTTATGATGACAATATATTTATAAGACCCATTCCTTTTCCACTATTTATTCTATGATAAAATAATGAAATGTTTATGATACCTCTTTATTTCCCATGGGTTATACTATAATTAAATGTCTATTAAACCCATTTATTTTCATGGGTTCTAATATTATGAATGTTTTATGATCTTATGTCACACATAGGCATGATTTTTATTATGTGTTGGGTGGGACCTATATCTCCCTCCAATGAATTGGGTAATGATTGATATCTCATAGGGTAAAAGGATTCAAATGGGGAGTGAACCCTATTTAGTAAGGGACTTAATTAACTATGATAGTCTTGGGAGTGAACTGTGACTACTATGATGGTTTTGGGAGTGAACCCATTCCACTATGATAGCCTTGGAATTGAGCATTGACAACTAAGAAATTACTTTATATGCTTCTGTATATGCCCAAAATCTATATCGTATGCCTATGTTATCCTCTCATGGCTTATGTTGTTTTATTATTTTATTATTAATTCCTTATTAACTACCAATATGTATGTCATGAATCAATTTTACGATCTTTGATATATAGTGTATAGTTTTAAAATATTATTCCCATATTATCATACCCTTATTCTCATGTTATGTTTATGTGATCATTGATATCTACCTTATTTACCCTTACAGAGCATCATAGCTCACCCTTTCTTATGTTTACTTTCACTAGGGTATGAAGAATGGTTTTTTATATATTATTTATAATAATTGTGATAGTTATGAATAAATAATTGGGAGATGATGTAGAACACTTATGAACCAATTGTTTATGATTCTAAGTTTCCAAAGTCACTAGACTTATACAATTTTGGTATGGATTATTTTTTATATAATGAATATTAATCTATTAATATGTGATATTTATGTATGAAAATAATGGTCTGTTATAGATTTAAAAATCATATTCAAATTAATTTCATCATGGTGATTTTAATTATCCATTCCAAGAAATCTATTTTTTGAGAGAATATATTTTATATTGTATTAATGTTGGGTTTCTACATTCATTCTATATAAACTACTCCATAAAGTCACTCGTTTCCCTTAACACTTTTAGGTACCCTTTTACATATATTTTTATTAAATACACTACTTTACCATTTCATGGGAACTCCAATGGTCATCCTTATCTCTTGAATTATGGGATATTTTATAAAACCACATAGACATGCATTGTGTCTAACCTTTTTGATAGTTATTTGAATCACCTTAAAAAATTTCATCTTTAGTGGATCTTTATTTTTATGGTCAGTTATATTTATCATAGCTATAGTAGCTTCATTATTTTACCTCCAACGTTATATTCTTTATTTCTAAAATGGTTGTTGTGATTTATCCATTTTTAGTATCTGGAACACCATTAATTAATCGTCATTCTTTTCCTACAATGTATAAAATATATTTTACAACATAAGTGTCTAATCCTTATCATAATAAACTTTCTTTGAGTGAAATATTTCTTTCTATTTATCATAGGAATAGAGTAATTCATTAATAAACCTTCAGTTTTTATCTTTCTATAATTTCTATACATGTGTTAATGGTTATCACAAATTCATCATCTCCTATTAAAAGAATACCTTGTATAGTCTTCTCTTGGTTGATATGTTTTCACAATAGATTTTCTTTTACCCATAATCACTTAGGATTTTACACACATGATCATGGTTTTTCCAATTCCACTATAATAGTGGCACCTTATAGAAACCTTCTCCATATAGTCATCTCATATAAATTTGGGAAGACTCTTTTACTTACTTACTCTAAATTTCTAGAATTGTGAACTCTACTTGTTAATATTTTTATGGGATAGATCTTGTTATTTTAACTCTTGTTTTTCAACATCTTATTGACCAACTTTATATTCCCATAATTATCCTTTAGTTGTGTAGTCATCTCCTTAAAACATGATCTAGATTCCTTTTCATATTTTAAAGTCTCTTTAAGTTTTATTTTGATAGGGATAATGATAACTTTCATAGATTTATACATAGAAATTTTTTCCTATATCATGTTAAAGTTAATTGAGTAAATTAATTTAGCCTTTCAGTTTTACACCCATTTTCATAATATCATCATTCAAGGACACCTCCATCTGATTTTGCCTTTGGTTATCCTCAACCAATTATTTTAGGTCTGTAGTAATTTCATCCTTCCTGGTTTCCATATTATGATATTTAATTTAGTAAGCTCTGTTCCCCTTGGAATTATTTTTAAGATTATTAAATTTTGAAGATGTATATTTTACTTCATAGGTTTGGAATAATTATTCTCCTCAAGATTAATAACCACTTTAATTATTTTTTCATTCTTTCTCTTTGGTTTTTCAACAACAATATTTATCACTTTAACACATATTTCTTAAGAATCATTCATATTTATTGACTCTTTCTTTTATTAATTCAACCCCTAATATAGTTTCTATGACATCTCTATATATTAAACTCTTGGATCCCTTATTATATCATCATGAATAGTAGATAATGTAACACTTATCAAATTGGGATCTTTAGCTAGTCCATCAATATTACTAAATAAATTAAAAAATTAACAATAAGAATCATTCATACCTTCCTTTTAATAGATATTGGAATATTTTATCTCAATCACAAATTTCAAAATAATAGTTTCTTTATTTATAATTCCATTAGAATTAGGTATCTTCTTCATATTATTTTCCATTCACATGGTACCAAAGTAATGTAAGGGTAGAAAACAACTAAAATCCAAAAAATATATTGGATCAATTCAAAACAAAAAACATCTGACAAGATAAATATATAAATAAAATTACTTTAGAAGAATTAGAGTAGTTTCCTTCTCGATAATCATCCACTACAAATCATTTATCATCTTCTCTAGGGGATAGGTTTTTATAGACAAAATTCAAACCCTTCACGCATGAAAAAACTCGTTCATTCACTTTACTCCACTTCATGTATATCGTGAAACTGTTCTTTATTCATACAAATCTACTACACAAAACTTTACATTCACATGGAACATTATTCTTAATTAACAACAAGAAAATACACCTTTTCATGAGAATTATTACTTTTTACTAAATTCCAATGAAAAAATTCTGAACTGATGGACCTTTATACTTGTGTGGGTACCTACATGCTTTTTAATGAGAATTATTACATTGATATATTTTCCTATGAAGATTTTCTAAAAAAAATCAAACACTTCCAAAACCATTCTTTCATGAATACATCAGTGTCTTTATGGTCTTATAACTAAATTTAAGACCTTTTATCCTTCCATACATGATATTATCTTCTTAGGATCACTGGATAATGGATTTTCTTCCCCTAGGTATTTCTTACCATCATGGTAAAATGCCTATTATATTGGGGAGTTCCCTTAATATATTTATATGAGATCAAGGAAATCCCCCACACCCAATTAAGGACTCAAAATTCATTGTCATGGTAAGACCTATTAGGTTCATAATCTGACACACGATATCCATATATAAGGGATGTTAATCCAATTCCATAAACCTCAGTGAGTGTTAGAACCTATATATAAAAATATACCCCTATTCATTAACTAAGTAGTTTTAATATAACCTCTAACCTGATACTAGATGCATGGATCTTTCATCCATCTATATAAGATATTTTCTTCTTTAAATTGCTTCCTCGTGGATTTGTTTCCTCTAGGGATCACTTTCCATCACTAGAAAAATACTATTGAGGATAAGAGTTTACATATGATATATATATATATATATATATATTAAAGATAGAATGTAACTCCCCCACATTCCATGTGGGACTTAGATTACAATGTCACAGTGTAACCTCTTATGGTCAACAGGTGATGTATAAAAGCTACATAAGAGGGGAATTATTACCATTTCATGAACCTTTAGAGAGGAATGTAATTTTTATCTTACATTAAATGTTAAAAATATAATACCAAAATGGTAATGTGTTATGGGTAACATATATAGGCTTCTGAGTGTTTGAAGTTTATGATTTAATTCTTTGGTTAAATGAAGGTACCCTATATAAATGAAGGGTATCCTCCTCTTGGGGGTGTGTAATGGACTGACTAAAATTCAATGCTCCATTAACACATGGTTCTCCATTTATCTTTAATAAAAAAAGGTTATATTTTACCTCTTGGAGTTTATAGGGTTTTATCATAGAGTAAAATGATTTTATTTTTTCATGTATATTCTATGGAAGAAAGATTTATTCAGCTATCTCTTGTTGATCCCTATTAAATACACTCTATAGATATTGACAGAGATGGATCACAATGTAATTATGGTATGCTGATTTAAATTATTTTTCTTCATTTAATGTTGATTCAATAATGATATATTGTTATTTCAAAAGGATTTATTTCACTATATTAATCATGATATGATTCTATCAAACCCATTAGTGTTATTAGATCCATTATCATCTTCAAAGAACATTTTTTCTACTAATTGTTTTTAAAAAAATCATGTCATAAATAATTTTTGGCTATATTTTAATTTATGATATGTCATGGTCAATTTTTTATCATTTTATCTCACTACATTTCCTTATGATCTAGGATATCATAAGGTGTGATTCAATGTTTTACATAGTAATAGGGTATGAAAGGGAGAGTCAAAGTATAAAATTCCTAGAAAAATAAATTTTTTATGTTTCATAAGCTACAATATGTGATATCATGTGTTGTGACTAAAATATACAGTTTTTGAAAATAGATAATTGAATCATAAATATAATGTAGGAGATTTCATAGACTACCACTGTCTTCCAGTTATTACACTTATAGTAATCGTGGATTCAAATTATATCTTACAATTGATAATTCAATTATCAATCATAAAATATGACACAATCCAAAACATAAAAAATTTAAAAGTGTGTATGGTTTGTAAATTATTTATAAAATATTATTGTTGGGAACTATAAATAGAATATTTTTATACTTAAAATAAATATGAAATGTTCTTTTTAATTACTCATGCTTAGAAAATAAATTAAAATGTTTATTTATTTTTTCCATTGTAATATTCATGTATATACATGTTTATATGATGTGAATATTATATATTCTTAAATTTATGTGATAAATTACTTCTTATAAAACTTTAATTTAGTTATATTATTACAAAATAAGATTTAAATTTCATCAATCATGAATTTAGTTTGTTATTAAAGTTATTAACATCAATTTAGAGGTTGAATATACTTTATACATATTAAGTGTTATAGTTATGATGGAATTGAAATATCTCATGTGTAAAGTATCCATAGATAGAGGGTCTTTGGGTCACACTTCTCACTATCCTAGGGTATTATACCTAATCAAGAAAATTAGGGGTTGGATATCTATGGCTTCAATCTTACTCGGGTGGGGATTATTAATTTCTTATAAATCTATATCTTTACATGAAAAATTAATGTACCATATTCATTGGATTCATTTAGATACTTTTAAATATTTTTTTAATCTATTTTTTAGTGAATAACTAAAATTTTGAGGTATGTAGATCATTTCACATTAATATGGTTTGAGCATATTAATTTGGTGGATGGAATAGGGATTCCAAAACCAAATCTTTATAAGAAATAATACACAATGGAATAAAACATGAGATAATAATTATCTCATGGGATGTAATAGTTATGGAATTAATATGAATATATTTTATATTAAATTATTGATGGTTTAGAACAAAATACCTCAAATATAAGGTGTGAGATTCCCTCAAAAGAAAAAACATTTCATGACCTTGATCATCTAATAGGGTAGGTCATGTTATATCCTGGAACCCATGGATTATCTTGTGTAAGGCATGTTGGGTATGCATGGCCCTAATAGGATTAGGTGGACATATTCAATAATGATATTTGGGTTGAAATTAGTTTGGAAACACTAATAGGATTATAATATCCTTGAAATAGAGTGGAGTATTCTACAAATGGTGAATTTGGGAAAAAGGTTGTCACCACAACTCTGTATGAGTTATATATTATATTTTGAACTAAAAGATTACCTAAATTGCATAGTGATAGGATAAAATAAATATAATACTAAATACTTATAAAAATATGGGTCTTTTCCTAATAAATTTAATAATTTATAGGGCCACCATTTTAGTGGGAGTTCTTTCATTAAAAAACATTGATTAAAATATATAAAACATGATAATAACCCATATATATGTCTTGGTTGTAGATTATGGAATTCATAATTTTTTTCATTTATAGGTATCTTATAGGTAAGACCTATAAAATAATATTAAATTGGTATATATGGTTTGGAAGTTTTCTAAAAAACCATTCATAGCATTTGGATGTCAATGTTATAGAAATCAATTTCATTAATTCTAACTCATGGATATTAGATTCTGGTTGTCCATAAAAAATATTATTTATAAATACATAATCATAGATTGAAATATATTTAATAAAGTTTATGTATATTTAATTTTTGTAAATTGTTAAAGAGTTATTTCATTATATATCATTATTTATGATCTACTTCTCCAAAGTGGATTAGTTTGGGAACTTGAAAATATTTATTATTTTCCCACCACAAACCAAATTGTATTTTAGTATCTTATTTAAACAAGATATTATTTTCATTAATTATTAAGGAAAATAATTTATCAATATATAAATAAACTTTTATTTGGAATTCAGAATTTTTTTAATGGTGTATACATTCTGGATATGGATAATCATATCTATATCATTAAGAATAATAGGTTTAAGGTTAATTATAACCCTTCTTACCTTTGGAAGTGTATCCTTGGACATATAAATGAGATACAAATCAATAAATATACAAAGTTTTATTATTATAATCATTTAATTATGTATTATTTGAAATATGTGAATCCTGTTTATTTGGAAAAAAGACTAAAGAAATTTTTTACTATAAAAGTTGAAAGGGATTGTGGGATATTGGATCTAATGCATAGTGATGTAAATGGACCAATGATTATTCAATAAAGTAGTGGTTATAAGAACTTTTTAAACTTTATTGATGAATTTAGTATATATTATTATGTGTTTTTTATAAGTCACAAGTTTGAAATTTTTTCATAGTTCAAATAGTTCTATAAAAGATTAAATAATCAACTTAGCATAAGTATTATTATTCTATTATTAGATTGAGGTATTGAACACATGAGTATATAATTTAGTGATCATCTTAGATCTTATGGAATTATTTCATAACTCAATCATATAGGAATAAAATAGTGAAATGGTGTGCCTAAGATAACAAATTATACCATATTATATATGTTCCATTCAATGAAAAGTCGGTGTGACCTTCAAATTTAATTTTAGGGAAATTATCTAGAAACATCTACATCCATACTTAATTTTATTCTTTCTAAAGTAGTTATAAAAATTTTACATTACATATTGTATGGTAAATTTCCCATTTTTTCTTTTATATTGATTTGGAGTTGTAGATCATATGTGTGAAATTTCTCTTCTGATAAACTTGAACCTATATTAGATAAATGATTATTTATTGGTTATCTCGAATAACCAAAAGAATATTATTTATATACTAATACTGAGAACAAAGTGTTTGTGGCTTGAATAAGTATATTTCTTGATAATAATTATATTATTCAAGGGTTTAGTGAGAGAAAAGTTGAATAGGGATAAGTTCAAAACTAATAAATAGGAAGTTTTCTAAGTTTCAACTTGAGGTAGTTCTATAAATGGTTATTAAATAAGAATCAAATTAGGTTACATAAGAGTTCTATAAAGACTCACTGGGATCCCAAAATATATATATTTCTTTTGGAAAAATGTTATTACGTGGTGTTCGTAGATAATGATACTACTATCTACTAGGATGATATTAAGAGTTTTAATTTTGAGAAATAAATAAATTCCAAGAAATATGAGACAAAATCCATATATAAAATTAACTTTAGAATTTGGTGGATAAAATTGAAGTGGTGAGAACCATATGGTGGATGTTTTTTATTAATGAAAACTGACACAAATGGTAGATTCATTACCATTAAATTACTATTTGTTTAAAAAGGTTATAAAATAACTCAAGGTATTGACTATAAATAAAGACTTTCTCCAGTTACAATTATAAATTCTATTTAGATATTCCTAGTTATATTATCTCCTAATTAATATGTAATATATCAAATGGATGTAAAAAAATATTTCCTTAATGGGAATTTAGTTTTGGATTTGTGCATACTACATTTCAATGGTTTTAAAGTTCAAAATGAAACTATTAAGGTTTATAAGTTGTAATTTCTCATTTATAAGTTGAGGAAATATACTAATAGTTAGAATATCTCATTTGATGATTCAATCAAATAGTTTGGATTCCTCTAGAAAAAAATTATTATTCTTTATATAATTATATTAGTGGGGTTATTGTGTTTTCTTTTATATTATATGTTGATAAAATACTACTGATCAGAAATGATGTCTTGAAATTAATTTTTTTAATGTTGTGTTTGTAAAAATGATTCTCAATGAAAGACATGGGTGAAATATCCTACATACTGGGTATGAATATCTATAGAGATAGATAAAAATGGTTTATTGTACTGAGTCAAAATGCCTATATTGATAAAGTTCTAAAGAGGTTTATTATGGAGAAATCCATTTAGGGGTATTTAACAGTGTTGAATGGAAAAAATATTATGAATATTAAAAATTCTTTTAAATAGTTTTAAATGATGTGTAGGATTCTATATGCTTCAGTAATTGGTTTTATTATGCATTCCATGTTTTTTACGCATCCCAATGTTTCTTATTCCTTAATAATAACAGCTACATACCAATAAAATCCTAGTGAGATTTAGTATATTACTACCAAGAATATCCTTAAGTACTTAAAAACAATTAAGGATATATTCTTAGTCTTTGGAGGATAGGTTGATCTCATTGTAAGGGGTTACACTTATGCAATTTTCCAAACTAAAAAATATGGTATGTGATATCAATATGGTTTCATATTTTTCTTCAGTTGTGGATCTATCAGTTAGAAAATTTCTAATCAATACACTATAGAAGACTCAATAATATATTCAGAGTATATCACTTCATCAAATGTTGTAAAGGAATCTGTTTGGATTCATAATTTTATTACTAAACATGGAGTGGTTTCTATAATTATAGGATTAATTAAGAATTATTGTGAAAAAAATGGAGTTATTGATCTATCCAAGGATCCCTGGTCTCCCCAAAGGACCAAACACATCATTATTAGTTACCATATCACTTTTTATATCATTAATAGGGGTGATTTAAATATCTATTAGGTGGTTACATATGAGAATATAGTATATTTTTCGAAAAAAAATATTAGTGTAGAAAAATCATGAGGTTCATGTTGAATCACTTGGTATTAGATACATGAGATATATTATTTAATGGTTATAAAATGTATAATGGTTTTAAAATAATGGAAATATGTAATATCATTCATTGATGTGTATAATATTTATTATATTTAACATTGAAATGTTTATATCCCATAAATGTATGACTTTGAGTTGTCCTTAATCGATGATCATCACAGAGGATGGTTTTTAGTGATGATATATTAAGATTATAGTGAGTTGAATCTCGTATTTGATATAAATTTTTATTTTCATTTTGGAGAATAGACTCATGATATAACAAGTTGAGACTTGTTATTTGAACTGACTATAAAATGTATATCAAATGGAATTTTATATATTCATTTCTATATTTATATATGTATAATTATTATAAATCCCCATTACCTGAGGTTTAATATAAATATATCATGAGAACCATCATACTTCAATACATTTATTATGAAAGATTTATGTCTTATCTAATCAATGGATGTTTGATTATATTGTTAATAATGTGATCAGTTAGATCTTAACCAATATAGAATTTGTCCACTTGAATGATAGGAAAATACATATGGGCCCTTGATTTAATTAGTAAATGGAAATTTATATTCATGATTAATTGAGTGACATGTGATGCTTTCATCTACTTGGATGAATGGATTGTGATTTATTCATTCCAACTAGTCAATTTATATTAAAGAGTCATGAACGTGTGAGTTAGAATGTACTAGTTATGTATGTTTCATAGACAGTGATTACTTGATTTCATAGAAAAAGAGATTATATAGTTTTACATATAGGGTATTTGATACATCTTATGGGGGACATGTTCATATAGATATATGAGTGTGTTTGATCGAAATAAAACCAGATCCCTTTATAGATTGAGTATTATTGACCTTTTTATAAAGGTCATTATTTTCTTAAATCTATGAAATTTTGGTTTTATATGATTTTTTTCAACACTCATAAACCATGTATGGCCACATGGTTAGGAATTATAATAATTATTAAATTTTAGACAAAGATTTTTCTTTAAAATAAAGAGAGTTTTTTCAACCATATTCAAGGTAGTTTGGATGGATTAATATTGAATTTGGATGTTTTGAATAAATTTATCATATAATTTTAGTGAATGAAGGAGATTAATGAATAAGAATTAAAACCAAAACAATCATATTATACATTTGGTATATATCATAATCCAATAATTCATGAGATGAATATCATAGGATATTATTGAGTCATATCATAAGGGGTATAGTGATGCCTTTATTATATGATATGATTGGCATGTGATATTGAATATAAGTTATATGGATAATAATATGGATTCTACTCAGTTTCCTTTGTTCATGGATTATCTGGAAGATTATTTTATGGTTTCAAAAATATATAATAATCATTTAACACAATTGAATGATTATAACTTAATGGTAAAGTGGTATGGGTAATGCATGATTTCTACCATGAATTGGTAGTTTATGATATATTTTCTTTATTAATTAAAAGAAGATGATATAAGAGATTGGGATACTCCTATTGGTTATGTGTGACTACATAGAAAAACCTTAAACCTCTATTCATGCCTAGTTTTGAACTGTTCTTTGATTAATAAGGTGTTAGTATATCTCATGGAGTTCGTATGGGATTTTTGTAACATCTGGGGATTTTAATGGCTGCTGTACATCCTATGGGTGTGAGAGTTCATAAGTTATCACTTGGTGATCACTATCAAATATGCTCCATTAATATCAACAAAGACATATTACACAACTATAGTGGTGTGCTTTTTTATATTCTTAATATTTATTTTAAGTTGATTTGATGATGATAGATCGAGTATTCAAATTTATTTGTTCAGTTTAATTTTTCATGGGATGATCCTATCAAACCAATAAAAGATAATGTATATGTATATATCTCTTTCCACTATGGTCCATGAGTAAAAACCATTATAAAACCTCAAATATGAACATTATACTTGAATAAATATCTCTATTATAACAACAAAAACAAAGAACATCAATCCCATAACCTTGGTAACATGGAATTCCCACTAGATGTGTGTTAATGACTCACTAACATGAAATCAATCATGATCTATAACAAATTATTGTCTCTCAATACCAAGTTCCCAAATAGTAATACATCTAAAAATATACTTTGATACCACTTTGTAATTCCCCCAACTAAAATCGATCAAATTTCTCCTAGTTGAGGCACCATAAGGCCTCAAGCATGCCACCCCATATCCTTGAGGTTATCGACTAGTGGTGAGAGTCTATGATCAACTTATGGGAGATTATATTCTCAATATCATTATTATCAATAAAAAATATAAAAACCAACATCAACTAACATAATATATTATATTATATTTATTGTATTAAACCTAAAGAAGGAAAATAGAGAAAAAAACATACATCTCTTCTATAACAAATGAACATACAAGACAAATAGTTCTAAATCCAAATTTATTTACCTTTGGGTGATCACATCCAGAAACTAATATAAGATAATAAAAGTAGCATGAGGGTCCAATAAATCTCTAAGCCTCACCTCAAACCCATCTATATTCTCTATTTAGATGTTGTGGACTAGTCCAGTATGCAACCTATGAATTGAAAGTGATACATAAGGTCTTCATATGCACCAAGGTGTCTATGAAGTGGGTGAGGAATATATCTCAGTTGGTTCTCACTAGGTGACCTTAATATATTCTATCATATAAATATTTTTTCCCAAATAACCTATTTTATTATGTCATATGCATCATGGGATAAAGGATTCGGGTTCGATTCCCATTTAAATTCCACTTCGCCATCCCAATTTTGATTTCTATAGACTATTCCAAGCCCACTCACACAGTGAATCTTAGAAACTCATTGTCTAGCCATCAAGAAAAGTTCCACAAAAAATCATACATAAATTCTATATCACTTATCACTTATAATAACTCTCAATCCCATCACCTATAAGAAACCCTCCCAAAAACACTTTATTTATCCCTAGAGGATTTATCATTTTCATATCACAAACCAATACTTTAATAAAACCTCAAGAGGCTACTATCTATCTTTCATGAGATGCGTGACTATCTCAAATTCCATACTTGGGCCTAAGTCCCCCCTACCTACCACACTATCCATATGAAATATTAAATAGTTTATTCAAAACTCTTCCTAGTCCCAATATCAATCCCATTACCCTTGTAAACTCAACCAACATCCATGCCCATTTTAAATAAAGCCATCAAGAAATTCCAATTCCTCAAAACTCGTCCGAGAATATAATCTAAGCCTATGAATCTCAACACCTTCTAATTCCTCTATATAGGGTTATCTCAACACCTTTCTATTTTTCGTGATCCTATATTCTCAAAAAAAATAGGCATGATCATGTATAAATAAGCATGTGGTTAATTATTATAGGGACTAACTACCGTTATAAAGGATATACCATCCTCAATTCATGGTTTCCAAGCCTTGTCCATACCTAAACCAAATTAAGACAACATCCTAAGCCTTTATCACAAACACATCACCTAATAATTAATTATAAAACTATTATAATTAATTTAATAATTAATTATAACAATTATAATTAATTAAAAAATTAAAATAAATGAGTCATAATCTTTTAAATGTCATTGATCCATCTCGTCACACCAAAATTATGACTTATTAAGTGAATAAGGTTCATGACATACCCATGACACCTTTATAAAAAATCTCCACCATCTGGTATCTTGTTAGTTTTCAATTTCAATAAGAATTGTTGAAAACACTAGGAAATCTATCATGAAGTGATCCTACACCAAAATAATAAGTTATGGAATGCATTAATCACCTCTTAACATCCTATTTCAAACAAATGAAAAATATGTTTCATTTGGGATAATTAAACCATTATGTGATGGAATATTCACTCATATCCCTAGCTCAGAGCTGTAAGAAATAATAGATGAGAAGGGAGTAGAAGAAAAATTAAAGGATAAGGGGAAAACACCTCAAAACATCATATAATCTACTCCTATATCCCACCTTATAAAGTGGGTCTTCAAGGGGGAAATTGGGGGAAAGGAAGGGATTGGATTTTCAAGAATAGACTTTGTCAAGCCCTCACCTACTGAAAACCCATGGGGGTTGGAGAAGAAATGACTATCAATACCCAATAAAAAATCACCCCAAGGATTATCAGGTACACATTCAGTATGTACTGGGTACCCATCCTCCTACCATCCACTTGGTATACCACCACTAAGTGATTTGTGGGGGACCATGGGATGTTATCCAGTCAGAAAAGGCCACCGGGTACCAATACCTAGAATATTGGGTACCTAGTGGACCCATGCAACTAAAATTAAATAATAGGGCCACCTTAACCCTTCTTAGATATCCTATGATTACATGTGACACCACTTAAACCTCCAAACACACACAAAAACACCACATAAATACTTCCAAACACCCAAATATATAATCAAAATTGGATTTTTCAGATAAACCCATTATCTAGAAATAAAAAAAAATATTGAATTCCATTTGACAATATCAATCTATAAGATTGTGTTTCTTTATAGTAAAACACCCACAAGATAATTCATTGTCTCATGGAGTTCTAGTAGTTTTCTATGGGGAGTCCCAAAATGGTGTTTTAAAATTTCCCTTATTCCATGACCATAAGGTTAAATAACTAGAGATATTTTTTCATGGATCCTAGGTTTCATAGTTTAAGATTCTAGGGATAATTTGAGTTTCTCCATGTGGAATCAGTCTAGAAACTAGCATTTCTCAAAATGTTTTGTGTTCATGAATACCCCTTGTAATACTTGAGACCTTATTGTAGTAGATAAACACCATATCCTAAACTATCATACAATGAAAACCAAAAATATAATTTAATCATAAATATATTTAAAATTTTAATTTTTCAATATTAGAATTTATTTTTGACAAAACTAACTTCATTTATGAATTCTTTTTAAAGATATTAGCTCAAGATGAATTTTGGATATTTTTCTAAAAATGGATTTTTCATGAAAATGTAAAAATTAATTTTCCATATACATATTAATTTTATTTGATATAATTTAATTTATTTTTATAACCATTAATTTTAAATTATAAAAATTTTATAATATTATATTTAGTCATTGAAAATAAATTACTTATGATAAAGATTAATTATCATGGTAAAATTAAAATGGTTATTTTCTATGAATTAATTTTTATCTAAATAAATTAGATTAATATAATTTAATATATGACTCTGATATGATTTTTAAACACATAAAGAAATATAAACACTCATTAAATTAATAATTAACAATATATAATAATAATAATAACATAATTTATAAAAATACATTTTCCTATAAAACTGGTATTTCCTATGTCTTATATTTTAATTTAAAAGTTAATTTTTCCATATTTATTAATTTAATTAGGTTAAATTGAACCAAAATTTGGATTCATAACATCAAAATTTGATAATAAGGGTCTTATTATATTTTTATTAATATAATAAATACCATGGTTAATTTTTAATCATGATTAATAAGGGTAAAATGGGTAAATGAGTTGCCTTGAATTTTGAATAATTAAAAGGTCACATACCCCTTATAAAATGAATTTTTTGGTATGAAATTCATACCAACCATTTCTCTACATAATCCACCTAACTCACCAAACCCACCTAAAACCCATGTGATTACATTTCTACCTCTTACCTAACTTTATTTTCCATTAAAAAGCTTCTCTATTCACCAACAAAAGGGGCCTCTCACCACCCCTTAAATACCAATATAAAAATTAGTTTTCCTACTAAAAAAACCTATTAATTTCCATACCATTCCCTTTCACTCCCATAATCTTCTTTTCACAATATATATCTCAATCCCTTCCTTTTCCAAGGAATCCACTATGTGAAACCTAAAGTTCTCAACGTATGTTAAATCTTTTCACTAATGTATTTTCCTTTTAACATTATGTTTCAAATTAATTTTTCAAAATATTATATTATTAATTTAGTATTAACAGTATATTTAATATTTTTATGTTGTGTAAATAAACACTAACCAGCTTATCCCTTTCCCTTAAGAAAAATTAAATCATCATTTGTGCATTGTGCGGACCACCACCTCCACAACGTGATGTGTTTCGTTTCCATTCATTGACTTACAAGGATAGATATCATGATGATATTAAAGATAAATATGATGTTTATAATATCATTATGTTTTAGTTGTAAATAATTATAGAAATTATTAATGATATAATCAATAAATGCTCATCATTAATTGAATCATTTAAAACATGAGTACAAAGAGAATAATATTTATTCAAATTATATAATATTTTCATATACATTAATTCTTATTATAATTAATTTAAATTATGATATATAACACCAATAAACACTAAATAATATCATTATTTTTCTGGTATAATGATACTACAATAAAACCACTTCATATTAATTCATTAATTCAAGGTATGTTCATGTTTTGGTCTATTTAACCTCCTACTTTAACAATACTATAGATTTATATAATGAATGAATATACTAGCATAATTACTGGTAAACTATAATATAAATGTTTAAATAAATTTTTTTTTTGATTTTGTAGATTTATATTAACATTTAATTAATCAATTAAGAGAACACCCTTTGATCCAAAAAAAATCATTGGAACATACTTGTTATAGATTTCATATTCAAGGATAAAGAATAAAATATTCATAAATTTAATTAAAAATATCATAAATTATTATAAATAATCTATAATAGTAAAATCATTGAAATGGTATGGATGAACTTTGGAACACGAATGAATATAAACACCACTATTATGAAACGGGTTCAAATGATCAAAACTATAAATTCTTGATGTGAAAAATAGGCATTAATCATATGGATAATTTATATTTATAAAGAGTATAAATGAAATTGGATATTAATAAGTTTTTTAATTAATTGATAATGAAATTTATTATTATGATATAGACTGAAATACACTTTTTATTGAAATATAGAACAATCAAACATGCCCGCTCCAAATCATGGAGGAAAGAAATGATGGAGAAGGAGGGAATATATGGTTACAAAGACTTTACAATCCTCAGGAAGGGATCATATGCAGGAATAGAAAGTAATGCCAACTCCTAGAGATCCTTTGTTGGAAAGAGCATCTGCTACGAAGTTCCCTTCCCTATACTGATGAGAATACCCTAGTTGATGTAGCCTCTGCAATTTCTAATGAAGTAAGCAAGCTCCCAAGTGTCGCTGACATGACCCCGGACCAATATGACTAGAAAGGATAAGTCGAATTCGACTTCATAAATCCTTATGTTCAAGCTTCTACACAATATAAAACCAGTATCCATAACCCTTGTCTCTTCCCCTAAAGAGGTACCAGTACCATTGAATGCGCTAAATCCCATAAGGAAAGATCCCCAGTAGTCTCTAACTAGATCGGAACCCCTCATAACCCCATAACATCAAGATCCATCAACATTAAGCTTCAAACCATATGCTGGAGGAATCCATTTGACACACAACCCCTTACCACTTCTACTCTTGTTCCCATAGTAGAAAACCCTCGGGAGCAATCTACGAAGGGAGAGCACTGACACCCCTCCTTTCAGTAGCACCCCCAAGTCAAAGATAAGGGAGGGAATCTAAACCTACATGAGAGAGGTCGAGTAACATCTACCTTACTTGATTTTATTTCCTTCTACCCAAATGATCCAACAGTACATAGCAAAAATCATCGCCTGAGCACTCGACTCCACGCCTGGATGTATCTCTCCCTGGAACCAGTTCACCAGAAATTCTTGGACAGAATCACCATTTCAATGAAAACGCAAGCTACTACCTAGGAAATTCTAGATACCCATATCCAAATCCCCTGTGAAGAATACATTCCACAAAGACTCGTGTTTGTGCAAAAAACAACATTGACACCAAGATTCCATAACCACGCCTTTCCTTTGAATGTTCTCGTCAGTAGGTAAAGCACTATTTCTTAACCTATAAATAAGAAAATTCATCTTTCAATGTAACTCCTTTCACTAAATCATGGGATCATGATCTCTTTGTCAAGTATATCAAATTATATGTTTATTTTTAACTATAATTTCTTCAATATTGTAGTAACCCAAGGTTGTCTCTCAATGGAGCCTTAGATCATTAATTTAAAAAGAAGGTTATGATTGTGAAAATAAAAGAGGAATAGGGATTTATAAAACTTGGGGTTTGTGATTTTGAAACATAAATTGAAACTATACTACTAAGTAAGAGAATAAGATGGAGAAATTGTGATAAACCTGAGTAAGTGTCCCTTGATGCTCAAGTCGTCGTCCCTCTGAAGGGAGTGGGAAGTATCATTGATTCCATGATTTATACACAATGAAACCAGTGTGGTATGTTATTTCTTACTATGTTAACACCTATGATTTGATCGACCAATGATATTGATTGTCGATGACCACCCAAAATCAACAAACTTGAATCGATGTAAGAACTTAACTCAATCAAGGCATCACATCAACAACGTGATGAGATTACCAGATTTGTTTCAATGATAAAATATTAAATAAGACAAGAACGGGAATATTTATGAGCTCAAGCTCCTAGAATTTATCAACCAACCTAATCCATTCGCACACTCATGAAAGGGAAGGGGTGAGAAAAGAGGCAACTGCACTCAAATCATCACAAGATCTGGGTTATGCATGGAAGCATGAAGATTATTATTCCTTTGATTTTTATTTTATTATACCATAATAAACACATATTAATAGGGTATAAATGAATAAAATTTTACAAAAAACCAGAAAATTCAATTACCTTTTGAATATTACAAGCATGGAGCTCAGGATTAAAACAAAGGACACCCCCGCCCCCCCCCCCCCAATTTGATCACTAAGAGGTTTAGAATTACATGGGAAAGAATATAACTAAAATGGATGAAGAGAGATCTCAAGATTGACTCACACTTACCCCTAGTTTTGAAACATGAGATAATGATAGGGAGGAGTGATTTTATAGACAAAAATGTTACACTTTCTACAAAAGAATTCAAATGCCTAAGGGACTATGTCACTATTCATGACAGAATTTTTAATCATTTTTTATCTAGATGGTTGGATAAACAAAACGTGTTAAATTCTCGTGAAATTTTGTGGAGAGGTGTTTCTTCTAGTTATATATCTAAGGGAGTTAGAATCATACCAATTGGATCTTTGAGGACCGAGTTATGACCCAAATCTATAAGGGTGGTCCAATCTAGCTTGACCAGAATATCTTCACATTGTGGGCCTATTTTCGGCCTCCAAATGGACGAATTGGGCTTCATGATCTTATAAGGAAATTTATCCCACATTGTTTTTCATTAATAAAACCATTTTTATCCTAATTGGATGAATATATTATCCAAAGTACATATTATTGTCCACATGCAAGCTTGGTCTCTCGTGTAGTTTAGCCCATTTTGCTCGAATTCCATCACAGGCTCTCCAAATCACCTCCTCCAACAATGTAAACACTAAAACAAGTAAAATTTAACTAATAAATAGTGATAAAAATTAATTCATTGAATCAAACATGAAGTGATATTTTGAATATTCAATAAAAACCAGTTCAAAACAATGACGTAAGGGTGGAATTGAATAGTGAATCATTATACGATCAGAGCCCACTCATTCGTACCACTTCTCAGATGACTCATAAGTTTGAAATTACTACTATTGAAATCTCTATATGAGGGACAAAATAAGACCTACATATCAGGTTTATAAACCATTTGAATCCTCCTGTTGATTTATTTTTACTCCTAGTTCATGATGGCGTTGATGAAACACATATGTAAGCTATCCTCCTTGAAGGATAAATTGGGAGCTGGAAAATGGGAAAAGAATGATTCTACCCATAATAATTGTAGTTCCATAAATTAAGTACCACACTTCCCACCACCCATTGACCCTTATCTTGCAGCTCCTCAAGATAGCCCAGCATGCACTGAGAAAGGTAAGATAACCCCCAGTGTCACTCAAACCAATCTTCCCAATCATCCCCATAATGATTTTTTATAAATTTTCCCCAAAGGGAACCGCCCTCCATGATATCCCATTCCATATGAGCATTCATGGCATGCATCATATCCTCAACACTATAAATATTAATGACTCCCTCATCAATAGGCATGGCCAACCGGTTCCAATCTACCTAGTGGCATTTTCCATCTTGATTTTCATCCAAGATGAACTTATTCATTAGTTTCTCCTGTATTTAAATTGTCCTTTTATGAGTTTTAATTATGGATAGAACATGCATAGGAACCAATCCAAGCACACTTTTAATCAGAGTTATATGGACTCCAAATGAAAGAAATTTATTTTTCCAGCTGCCTATTCTTTCGGAAATCCTACCGATGGTGTTACCAAACATGGATCTTTTAATTATTCCATTTCAAATGGGTGTACCAAGATATTCCATCAGAAGTTGACACTTTTTTAAACCAAGACACTCCTAAATTTTTTTGTTGTGACCTCTAGATATTTGTTTGAAATGAACACATTATTCTTCCCTCAATTAATGTGTTTTCCACTCAACTTCCAATACATGGAGGTTGTGTTCATGAGACTGGTGATTGGAATATGCCTTCCATTGCTGAAAATGAGAATATCATCAGAAAACATCAGATGAGATATAATTCTACTACCAAAACTATTTTTTTATTCCATAAAGAACCCATTTTACACACCCCTCATGATATTCAAAGACAAGGGTTCATGGGCCATTATGAAGAGATATGGGGAGAGGGGGTCTCCTTTTCTAACACCACATACCATTTTAAAGAACCCAAAACCTTTCCCCATCAAATATATTGATATCTGAGGAGTGGAATAACACCTGAAGAAAAAGTCAAAAAACCAATCGTAAAAACCAAATTTCTTCATCACTTTAATAATAAAGACACATTCAAGTCTTTTATAAGGTTTACTGATGTCTAGCTTGATCATAATATTGGAACCCATCGCTCTTAGATTCAATTCATTGACCATGTCCTTAGAAATTCATATTGCCCCTTGGTCACGTCTACCCCGCACAAAACCATGTTTCTCCTCCTAGATAATCTTTGGTATGATAACACTTAGTTTCATATTCAATAAGTTAGAAAGAATTTTAAAGGTGAAATTATAGAGATATATGAACCTAAACTGAGACAGATCATTAGGGTCTTTAACCATGGAAAATAGAGTAACCCTAGAAGTAGAAATTACCCTAGGAAGAGGACCACATCTGAAAAATCATTAACTGGCTCAACCACTTGGCTTTTGGTAATACTTCATGATGTGATGAAGAATGAGCCAGGGAAACCATCAATCCCAAGGGCACTCTTCTATTTCAAACTGAACACTACATCCTTTATTTCTTCTTTTAATGGAACCCCGACTAAAACATGGTTTTCTTCCTCTCCACCATTCTCATTATGAAACCAAAAAAAGATTCATCTTGTGACTGATCACCAAGATCATCATCAAGAACCTCCCACGGACCTACCAAAATAACCTATAAATATTTAACAGCCATATTACCTAACACTTTCATATCAGATCTGAAAGAATCGTCCTTACATTTCAGGTTAATCCTCCTTTACACCTTCCTCTCTTTAATACAAGCTTGAAATATTTAAGCATTATAATCACCCTCCCTAAGACAAGGATCTCCAAAGTTTTCCTTGAAAATTTTCTCAATTTTATGCCATGATTCCACTAGAATATTTTTTTTATTTGTCAAAACCAGGAAGACATTGTCATCCCATCTGTTGTGTAAGTCATCCTCAAGCTTCTCAATATCCTGTTTGAGATCCTCCAGGTTTTAGTCTCCTTCGGTCTTGGAGAGTCAGTCTAGGGGGTCACTTTTGAGATGGTGGAGGCACTGCACAAGACCCATACATTTATATCTACTCACCAGATGGCCCCAAGTGTCATTAACCACCTGAAGAAACCCCTCCAACTAGTGCCAGGTAGCTGTGTAATGAAATATTTCCTTCCACCAATCCTTTGTTTTCAATTCAATTAAAAGTGGAGTATGATCTTAGAGTGTTCTGGTAATGTGTGAGACTGAGTCACATACAAAGGAATCAATCCCTTGAAGGTTAGAGAGGAACATGCCCAACCTACACCATACACTTGAATTTCCCTTCCCTTTGTTGCACCATATAAACTTATTCTTGATGAAACTTATGTCAATGAGACCATTTTCAGCTAAGAAGTTCTGAAAATCAAGTATGTCTTGGCTCATGAGATCTATTCCTCCCCTTTTCTCTGATGTATCAACAATCTAATTGAAGTTTCCACCTATAAACCAAGGTAATTAACCGACCTGGAACTCCGTAAGCCACTGCCATAGATCGATCCTTTCCAAAGCCTCACATTTCACATAAACAATGGGGAATAAAACATACAATCCCCTATCCCTAATTCTGACTGAGATATGCTATGCCGAAATATATAAGGAGTCAACTGAAATATTTTGATTCCAAAAGATCCAGATATGGGAGTTGAGAGGATTTCTATGCATGAAATTACTAAATCCCAACTTCTTGTCAAAGAAGTCGATATGGTCCACCCCTTGTTTGGGATCCAGAATAACAACCATAGAAACATTCCTTTGTCATGATACCATCTTAATAAATTTTTTCTTCACATTGGAACCAAGCCCACAAACATTCTAAATATTGACTGAAAACATTAACAAACAAGACTAGTGGCCTTGCGTCCTGGAGAACAAGACTTGGAGATTGGGTTCAAAGTGAACATACCTCTTGCTATAGACCGTGTGATGTTCCCACCACTCGAAAAATAGGGGGATTATAAATATATTTACCCTTATTTATTGGAGTATATGTAAGGTCAATCAAAGGAGATTCAGGGGCCTCAAGAGCTGCAAATCTATTGTTGGATAAAACATCAACCTTAGAGAACAACGTTGACACATAACCTGGATAAAGGGAGTCAAGAACCTGATGTTACCATAAGGACCAATCCATGAGGATCCCATTGACAACACACTTTAGGAATTCTTTGTTCTAAAATAAATCCACTAAAACAGGATCATCCGGCATAACCGCAGAAGGGGAGGCGAGCAGCACAAGAGACCGCGGGATGGGAGGACAGAAGGAAAAACCGTCTGACCAACTGAGCCACCAACAGTAGGCATCAATGGGAGAAAATAGCCTAGAGAAGACTCTGATGTTGTAGGAAACATAGCAGTCAACTTGTCATGTGCGTCAGGAAAGGTAGGTGTGTGATACTTAGATGAAGAATTGAAAAATTCAATCCCGCCTTTTCCACGGATTCAACTCCAGCAACCGGAGACTGGTTGACCACCAACGGAGGAGTTAACAACTAATTCTGAGATGTAGAAGAAGAACCAAATGGGGAAACCATGCTCCTAGGATCTAGGGATTTGATATTACCACCAAACACTAAAGAAGATGAAGGATGCTCAACACCTTCAAGAGCCACAAAAAGGGGAAACGACTATGCCACATCCATGGGAGACGCCATCACCTTATAAAACTTCCTGCGGACAATGATTGAGTGACCTTTGAGATGAAAAGATGCAAAAAATCTGGGAAGGTTTTGAAAAAACACTCACTAATACCAAGAAAGAGAGGAAGCAGCCCGAATCAGAACATGTGATGGAAACTCTGCAGACAGATCCACCTCAATGCACATCTGCAGACAAGCCATTGTTTGAAGACTTCCATTAGCATCATCAAGGAATAAAAAGTCCCCCAACACATTTTTGACAAACTGAAGGATGGTTGGATTATTCAAGGGAAAAGGGAGGCACAGAAGGTGGATCCAAACAATATCCTTACATGAATCATTTCCATAGTGAGCATCCTAGTACAATATGTAGAGGGAGAACCACCAAGACCTATAGTGATGATCCTCACACACCCAAGATTTAATAAAATCATCCCTGGATAAGAGATGAATACCTAAAGAATACCTTGAGAGATCCAAGACCTCCGCTGGAATGTTGAGACCCCAAGAGCTTATAAAACCCCTAAATAAAGCCAAGTATGGTTTCCCCAACTGAACCACGCCACCAATGATAGATCATGAAAGGTTGTGGATGAAGAGTGATCTTACTGTGAAATATCCACTATAGCAAATTCATTCCCAAGCTATAAGTGGGGTTTTTTTCTCAATTTTCATTCTTTGGGAATCTTGTTATATTCACCACTTATTTCCTTTTTTGCTGCATAAATTTCCATGGCATAATTTTACCATATTAGACAATAAATTTAATAAATTTGAAATTATATATTTTTATCCCTATCTCATATTCTATTTATTTAGGACTTAACAAAATTGTTTCAAAACTCAATTTTTTCCATGGTAAAAAGACCATCCTATGTTTTGGTAAAGTAAAAGTATGTGTAGTTTCCTAGAAAATACATCCTCTTCTACATAATATTAAGTTGTTATGGTTTTGACATAGATTCACCATGATTTAATCACCTTGAAAATGATTGGTTGAGCATTGAATCAACCATCACTCTGATGGAAAATGAATGGCCCTAACACTGAACACTTGGATAAACACTCCCAGGGGATATGATTTGGAATATTCACATGCTATTTATAAAAATTTATGATGGATATTTCTTACCATTACTTTGGTTTCCTTCTAATTTAATTTATTAAATCCAATTACTACAATATATAGATAACCCAACACATTTTAAGTACCCCCATATCTATATTTAATTGATAAGGGTAACTAATGTTACCTTAATGATGCCCAATGATTTATAAGTTCATTAATGGATGTTCTCCTAGACATAAAGATTATTATATTGAATGTGTAAGTATTTTATTTCTATATTCCTCGTTATATGGATACCTGAGTTTTATTTATTAAGAGGTTCCTCAAGGAATGGTAAGAAATTTCTTGATGACTCTTATTATGAATTTATTATACTTAGTCAAGTGATGGGTGGTGCCCATAATTATTTATCCCCTTAAAGAAATAATAGGCATGAGGAGACAAAATTGGTTTGTTTTTTTTATATACCTCTTCCCATAACATGATAGTGCCTTCGAACAAGGCCTTAATAGTATGTTTTTTATGTTCTAAATTATACATTCCATCAGTATGATATTAATGATTATTGGTATCCATGTTTTCATTTAATGCCATGGATATAGAATTCCCTAATTTTTTGTTGATTATGGTTTCTTATTTTTCATTAATTATTTCCATGTCACTTGTTCAATGTTTATGTTATGAAAGTTTATATTGTATGTTACTGAGTATCTGATCTCACCCTTATTTGTTTTCCTTTCCACAGGGAACCTAGTGGAGAACTATGTGTAATTTTCATAGATAATATAGAAGGGAAAGTCATGTTCTCATAATTTTTTCATGATTTATATTATGATTTGGAATGTATTTTATGTATTTATCTTATCTTCCAAGACTACCAAACTATTATATCCTTCAGGAACTCTTGTATTTTGTGCCAATAATTTAATATAACTACTAGATCTGGTTTTCTAGAATTCAATTTATTATATTCCGTTTCAATGTTATTTTAGTAGTAACCTTGCGAATTAGATTTAGAGAAACCAAGTGAGATAACACACATACTATGAAAAAACCTTAATATTTCAAGGGAAACTCTATAAATATTAATAATAATTTAAGTTTTTCAAAAAAAAAACAATCATTAAAGCCTTAATTAAACAAAATAAGTTACAAGAGTCTAAAGGAGGGAATTTTACATTTATCTCTATTGGGAATACTGAGAAAATCATCAGCAACAGTGGTCACATGCACACTAGAGGCTTCAGGAATACCTTGATTTGTAAGTCTATCAGAAAGAGAGTTGGATTCATGGTAAACATGTGTAATGATAAAGTTATTTTGAGGTAAGAGTGTCAAGACATTTGATCCATTTCAGTGTAAACTTCCATGCAATATGGATCTGATTCCTTCTAACAGCATGTACAATAGTAGAGGAATCACTTTAAAACTAGATATTACTCCAATTTTATTAATGAACAATCTCCACTTCTTTAATAAGTGCTATCATCTCAACTTCAAGGGTAGTGGCATGACCACAAGAGCCATAAAATCCATCAAGAAAGTCACTATTATGGTCACAGAAAGCAATACCATATCCATCTGGTCCAGGGTTTCCCTTTGAGGCACCATCAAGGTTTCATTTTATCCAACCTGCAAAAGGGGGAGTCCATAAAATTTCCATAGTGCCCATAGGTTTAGGAAAAATACTTGACAGATGATGCCTTCTCAAGATTTCAAAGTCTTTGATAGAGTTATGACATTGTTCAGTGTGGAACTGATTTGCACATCGATTCGTTTCTAGAATATGTGAAATGGAAACCTTATGATTGAAAGTGGAATTGTTATGCCTGATTTTATTTCTTCCTCTCCAAAGAGTGTGAAAAGTTTCAGCACAAGAAACAAGGAATAGAGTATGAATCTACTTGGAAAAAAATTATGTTGTAATTAAGTGCAGAAAATCTGTGATGTTGTTGGCATGAGGTATCGAGATGCCAAAGAGATCAAATATAGTGATCCAAAGTGAAGTAGTGGTTTTACAGGAAAGGAATTAATGATCCAGGTCATCCCTATGTTAGTGGAACAAATAACATCCTGATCATAGAGAGATACCAACTTTTTGTAGATTGCTACCCACTAGAAGCTTTTCCAAGTTAATTCTCCAAAGAAGAGTGAACCGAGAGGGCTGGACCCATTTTCTGAATTGCTGGACAGCACTGGAATAATTTCCCTATATTAAATGATTGTAAACGCATTTAGAATCGAGCAGCCCATTTTCACTTGGTTCCCAAACCATGATATCATCTGAATTAAGGAAGTCATAAGAATTGATAATTTGAACAATGTGGGTAGGCATATTTATGGTCTTCTCGATCTGATCACAAATAGAGGCATCTGAATCAATATCCATAGTTTCAGCATTAATACTATCAATTAAAGGAGTTCATGTCTAGTTATCCTTCCATAATTTCATCTTGGAGGAGGCATTCACCAACCAATGGGAGTGACTAGTGAACTTTTGAAAAACCTTTTTCAAACTAGGCCAAATTGAAAATTGCATATAAGTTAACTTTCCAGAAATTAATCTAGTAAAGATTTTAACCCTGATAAAATAAAGAGATCTTGATTTTCCATTAATAAACCTCCAAATAAATTGATATTGGAGAGATTGATTAAAGAGATCAATATTCTTAATCCCAAGACCCCCCAACAAAGAGAGGTAAACACCAATTAGTCCATGAGGTAGTGATAATTTTCCTTTCAAGAATGTTGCCACTCCAAAAAAAATCCTCATAAGGGAATTGAGAGTCTTTATTGTATAATCAGTCTAGGAGTACACCATGAAAGAGTAAACATGTTTGGAAGTGATCACATGTTTGACTAAGTAAATTCTTTCTGCCATGGATAGAGCTTTTACTTTCCAATTGGAGAGATTTCTCCTAAATAATTTAAGTTTATAATTCAATATCATGAGATAATTATTTATATGTCATTGTAGAAATATAGAAAATAATAGGAGGATTAAAAACCATATCAACACTCATAGTCAATTCAGGGATATTCCCCTAAAAAAGTTAATGAAGATATAGTTGAGTCTAATCAGTTCATAACCAAATTTGAGGATTTGACCTAGGTTATAAAAAATAATCTCACCCAAATTGAATTTAATTTTAATCCAAAACATGGTGTATCTATGTTGGACCACTTTATCTGATATCAACCTTCATCCTTTAGTGAAACCACGAATATAATGGTAGCTGACCAATAGATCAAGTCCCTAGAGAAAAACTTTCTTGATTGGGGAAGTAGTAAAAATAAAAAATATTTTATGTTGTTCAATCATCTAAAGGGAGATGTGGACCAACAATAGTCAATAATTCAAAATAAAAAATTTGGAAATGAGATAAATTTCATTGAATTGGAAACTTTTAAGGAGGTACTCTATGAGAAATAATTTCTTTGTGAGGAAAAAGTGGAAATTGATAGAAATTTTCTCAACATTAGACAAAATGAGGTAGAAAATTTCACTAAGTATGAGGCTAACTTTACAAGGTTATATTATCATGATATAAACTATGTATATAGACTGAAAAGTATGATTGATCATTTCATTGATTGGTTAAATCCAAGCCATCGAAGGGTCTTGGTATCTTAGACCTTTTCTTCATATAAGGATAATGTATTAAGAACTATTATAATAGAAAATAATTTATCCAGGATGTATTTATCTAAAGAGAATTAGGAGAAGAAGGGTCCAATTGAGCATTAGGGGAAGAACAATTAGGAAAATGGTAAGAAATGAAGGGTGGTATTTCCCACATGTGATAATTGTGGTAGGAAAAACTCTGGTAATTTTAGGAAGGGAATCATATTTTTCTATAATTGTGGAGAAAAAGACCATCAATATCACTAATGTAAGGGAAAGGTAGAATTAGTTGATATTAAATAATTTAAATATAGTGATAAGGGAATTTATGCAAACCAATGCACTAAATATCAAGATAATCTTCCTAAAAAATCTAAAGGAGAATGTTTAATATTATGCGAATACCACAACTGATGGAAAAGTTCTTAATGACACATGGGTGAGTAATTTGATTATTTACTCAAATTTAGATAATTATTTATTGATTTTAGATCTCCACGCTCTTTTATATATTCCATGTTTTTTTAAAAACATTATATATTTACATATCACCCTATTAACGGAGTTAACAATTAAGGCTCTGAGTGGGAATATTATAGAAATAAATATATGTGATGAAGTCCTAATTATGATTCATGGGAATACACTATTTAAAAACTTAGTTGTTATACATATGGTTTACTTTTATTTGATCTTTGGTATATATTTGATTTCAAAGTATAATGTAAAAAAATATCTCTAAGAGAAGAATATTATGATTCATGAAGTTGAAGAGGAATATCTAGTCTTTTGTTGGGAAACTACATCATGTACATCATATCAGGAACCTACATTTATAGATTTACATAATAAAATTATGGGTAAAGAGGAAGATCAAATGTGATCTATGGATGAGGAAGGAATTCTATGAATATATGATGTACAAATGGTATAAAATTTCATTTATTTTTTTACATAATAATTACTTGGTCATCCACTAGACTATGAATTTATGTTTTCAATTAAACTCATTCACAATTCAAGGTCTATATCTAAAACTATCTATAGGATGGAACCAGTGGTTTTGATGGAGTTAAATAAATAACTGTAATAGTTGAGTGATAAGGGAGTTTTATATAATATCATTTCATAGTGGGTAGACCCTATTTTATTCATATAAAAGAAGGATGGGTTCATGAGATTGTGTATTGATTATAGGGATATCAATTACATTACTATAAATTTAAGTATCACTAACCAAGAATTTATGACTTATTCAACCAAATTCATGGATCTGAATACATTTCAAATATCTATCTCTATTCTATATATCATTATCTATGGGTGAATAAGGATGGTATATTGAAGATGGAATTTTGACTAAGGTATGGAAATCATGTGTTTATGGTAATTCCTTTTGGTTTAAATAATTCACCTTTGGTGTTATAGATATGATTAATGTAGTATTCAATGGGTAACTTGATAACTTTTGGTGGTATTCATTGATGATGTCTTTATATACTCCAATATATATAAAGATCTTGACATCCATCTATAAATAATTTTATAGACCCTTAGAAAAAATGAATTACAGGGAAAATATTATAAGTGTGAATTTTAGATTAATGATGTTCCTTTTTTTAGACATATTATCTCCACTAATAGAATATCAATCAAAAATTTAAAAAACAGAAAGTCAAATAATAGTCTATATTGATGAAAATAATTGAAATTTGAAGTTACCTAGGTTTAATAGGTTACCATTAGTAATTTTTTCAAGATAATTTCTGATTTTCCAACTCATTAAACAAGTTAACACATAAAGGGTTTTTATTCACATGGTCAAAGGAATGTTAGAAATGTTTTGAAGAGATGAAGAGGATACTGAATAAAGAACTAGTACTAACTCTACCATAAGTTAAAGAAGTATTTGTAATATATATTAATGAATTGAATAAAGGACTTGATTTTTTCCTTTTATAGAATGATATGGTGATTGAATTTGTGAAAATGAAATTGAAAATCTATGAAAATAACTATCCAACTCATGTCCTTGATCTAGAAGCTGTAAAGTTTTCTTTGAAAATATTTAAACACTACCTCAATGGTGAAATTTTTCATATATATACATACCACAAGTGTTTGAACTATATCTTCTCTTATAAGAATATCAACATTAACAAAATAGTATGGTTCAAAATACTCAAGGACTATTATTGCTCAATATATTACTACCCTGGGAAGGAACAAAATGGATGATGCATTGCGCAAGTGGGACCATGGAGTTAAGACCACGATGAGGATTAACAAGTATATTATATATATATATATAGTAAATATGTATATGGTGATTTCTAGTAAATAGCATCCATCATTCCTTTTCCATGAAATTGTTAGTCCATTGGTACTAGCAAATATATTGAAGTCCCAAAAGAATTATGATAACTTACAATGGAAGAATTAAAGCAATAAATGATATGAAACTGACCAATTTTGCTTATAGGTATGGATTATGGATGTTTTGGAAGAGGTTATGTGCTTTGTATGTACAATATTTGAAAAGGGAACTATATAGATGTAGTTAAAGGATCAAATTTCTCCATATAACATGGTATCACAAATATATATAAGTATTTAAGAGAAAAAAATGTGTGGTATCATGTAAAGTATATAATTTCAGACTATATGTATAAAAGCTTAGTATGTCAGCAGGTAAATGTTAAAAGACATCATCCTAAGGGAGTCATGAAACCTCTACCAATACCTATATAAAAGTGGGAAAACATTACAATGGTCTTTCTCACTTAACACCCAAATACTTAAAGGAAGAATGAATTTATATGGATTATAGTTAATCATCTTAATAGGTTTGCTCATTTCTTGGTTATAAGAGAATATTTACCCCCTGATCACCTTTTCCAACTTTGTGTTAATGAAATCATAAGGATTCATGGAGCACCTCTATCAATTGTATCTAATTGTGAACCATGGTTCACATCAAAAATATGGAATAGTCTTTCAAGGACTCTTAACACTAAAAAATAATTATGCACCACCTATCATCCTGAGATTAATGGGAAGTCTAAAAGAATTATCTAAAATATAGATTCTATGTTGAGGTTATTTTATCTGGACTTCCAATGTATGTGGGGTATGTATCTAATTTTGGTGGAATTTTCATACAATAATAGCTTCAATTCATGAATCTATATGGAACTATATAAATAATTGTGTGGGAAGGGATGTCTTACTCTGACCTATATGGAAGAAGTTGAAGAAAGAAAGATAGTTTTCCCAGATCTTGAGTAGGAGAAAAGTATTAATGTATCGGCTATTCAATATCATGTTAAAGGATCCCATAGCAGAAAAAAATGATCTATGACAATAATCGACAAAAATACTTGTAATTTTAAGTTTGGGATCATGTATTCTTGAAGGTTTCACCATGAAAGTTAGTTGTGTGATTTCATCGAAAGGGGAGGTTAATCCCTAATTACATTGGACATTTTTAAATACTATAAATAATTAAATTTGTAGCTTATTGATTAGATATTGTAGCCATACATTCTAAGGTACATGACATATTCCATGATTAAACATTGAGGAAATACATACCAAATACAACACATGGGCTCACATATTAAGGAATATAGTTGAAGCTATAATTTTCCTATAATGAATATCATATCCATATTCTTAGCACTATAGAGAAATTGTTACAGAATTGGACAACTTGATTGGTGAAAGTCATTTGGATAAATCACAAACAAGAAGAGTCAACCTGGGATCCTATAGAAGTTATGAGGATGGAATATCCAAACATTTTCAATGGTAGATATATACCCTAATTTTGAGGATGAGATTATTTAAGGGGGGTGTAATACCTGATACCTTATTGTAGTAGGTAAGCACTAAATCCTAAACAATCACACAATGTATACCCTAATGAGTGTTCATTCATAATTATATTTAAAAATTTAATTTCTTAATGTTATAATTTTATTTTAAAAAAAATATTGATTTTTAATTATTTATAATGATATTAGCTTAAGATAATGTTTTGGAATTTTTCTAAGAATGGGTTTTATATAGGAAAATTTTAAAATTAATTTTCCATACACATATTAATTTTATTTGATATAATGTGGTTTATATTTAGAATCAGTAGGTCTAAATTATATAACTATTCTAATATTAATTTTATTCATTAAAAATAATTTACCTAAGATAAAGATTAATTACCACAGTAAAAGTAAAATGGTTTTTTTAAGAGAACTTTGTTTATGTAAATAAATTAGATCAAAATACTTTAAAATAAAACTATAATAGGATGTTTAAACACATAAAAAAATATAAAAACTCTTTTCATTAATAATTAATTGGAAATGAGAATAATAAACACCTAATAAATAAAAATATATTTTTCTATAAAAACTGTTTTGACTATGTCTTATGTTTTAATTTAAAAGTTAATTTTACTACATATAGAAATTGAATTTGGTAAAATAGATCCAAAATTTGGATTCAGTATGTTAAAATTTGGAAATAAGGGTTATCTTATTTTTACCAATAATAAAATAATTACAATGGTTAATTTTTAATCATTATTAATAAGGGTAAAATGGGCATATGAAATGCCTTGAATTTTTAATAATTTAAAGGTCACATATACCTTATATAAATAATTTTTAGGTATGGAATTCATTCCCATAGGTATCACCTAGCATTTACCTACCTAATTAACCTAACTCACCAAACCCACCCAACACCCATGTGATTCCATTCCTACCCCTTACCTAACTTTAGTTTCCAATAAATACCCCTCTTTTTCACCAATAAAAGGGTCATCTCACAACCCCTTAAATATTAATATAAAAATTAGGTACCCTCCATAAATAATTCCATATTTACTTTCCCTATAATCCTATTCCACTCTCATTAGTTCTTAGTCATAATAGATTAGCATAATCACTTCCATTCTATTGAATCCTCCAAGAGAAACCCAAAGATCTCAACATAAGTTCAATCTTTTCACTAACATATTTTCCTTATAACATTCTATTTAAATTACAATTTTTCCAATATTATATGAGTAAATAAATATTTATAGTATAATTAATTTTATTTATTATGGAAATAAACACTAACCACTTTTTCCCTTTACCTTAAGAAAAATGAAACCGCCAGTCATGTGTTGGAAAAACTACCACATCCACGACACAATGTGTTTCGTTTTATGTCACCACCTTAAAAGGTAAGATATAAGGATGGTATTAAAGGATAAATTATATTTTTATGATATCATTAATATTCTGGTATAAAAAATTATAGAACACCTTAATGATATGATCAACAAACAATCATCATTAATTCAATCATTTAAAAATCGTATTAAGAGGATGATTTTTTATTCAAATTATGTAATATTTTCATATCAGTTAATTCATATTTTAATTACTTAAAATTATGGTATATAATAATATTAAATAGTAAAGAATATCACTATACTTCTGGTAATAAAACTACATCATGATCATTCATTAAATCAGGGTATGTTCATGTTTAGGTCAGTTTGACTACCGACTTGAAAAATTCTACAAAGTTATATTATGAGTGACTATAGAAACATAATTAATGGTATAATATACTATAAATTCATCAAGAAAAAATTTTAATTATTCTTATTTTATATTATTATTAAATTCATCAATTAAGAAAACACCTTATGATCGACAAGAATCAATGAAACATGCTTGTTATCAATTTCATCATTAAGGATGGAGACTATAACACTCATGAAATGAATTTGAAAAAAAAATTGTTATAACTAATACCTTATGGTAATTTAATAACCAATTAATTATTAAATTTGGAATAAGAATGAATATATATAGATATTATAAAACTTTTACAAATGATAATGACTATAAACACCAAGTGTGAAAGGTAGGTAGAATTAATATAGAGAATTAGTATTTATGAAGAGTGTAAATGAAAATGGATAAAATTAAGGTTTTAAATTAAGTGATTAATATATCTATATTTATGATATATGAGGCTAAAGTACATTCACTGAATTTAGGAAAAAAGTTAAGGGTTTTTCATCTTATATTCCTCTCTTTGAGACATGTTTTGTATTATGCACCTGAGTTCATTGAGGTGTTGTATATACTAATTATCTCAAATTTTATATCATTAAATTCCTTTATAAATGGTTTTTGAATATCAATTTCATGTCCAATACTTCAATAGGTATTGATTTAATTTCTACTCGATCCCTAAGTTGGGTTTTTCCAACTCAATTTTAATTCTTTAGGACTCATGTTATATTCACCACCTATGTCCATTTGTGTGGTGTGTGAATTTGTATGGAATGAATTTACCACATAACTAATGAAATTTAATGGATTTACATGTATATATTTTTTATACCACTCTTTTATTTCTTTGATTAAAGTGTTACTAAAACCATTGAAAAAATCAATACATTTCATGGTGAAAAGACCATCCTATTTTTTGGTAAATTAAATGTATGTTTATTTTCTTAGAAAATAAATTTATGTATTGATATTAGTATGTGGATGTGGTTGTGGAATAGATTCACCTAGCTATACACTCTCAAGTGATTAAATTTTTAATATTCATGCACTATTTGTAAACCATGATGAAGGATATTTACTACCATTTCTTTAGACTCTGATAAATGCAAGATATTAAATCCAGTTATAATTTTTCATGGATAACCTATAACATTGTAACTACCCTCTATACTATATTTATTTAATAGGGGTACTTTATATTACTTTGATGATATCCCATAACTTTTAGGTTGATTAAGGTATATTATCCTAAACATCCACATTATTCTATTTAATATAGAAGTATTTGATCTCATATTTATCATTATATGAATAGACAAGTTTTATTCAGTAAGTGGTTCATCAGGGAATGGTATGAAATGTCTTGATAAATCATATGGTGAATATATTGGACTTAATTAGGTGATGGGTAGTCCTATAATTATATATCCCCTTAATGCATCAACAAGTCTCATTATTGAAAATGGGTTTTGTGTATGCATCTTCCCATAATAATAAATTGACCTAGCATAGGTCCTTGGAAACATGTTTTTGATGTCTAGAATTATTCATTCCATATATATAAGATTAATTATTATTTTTATCCATGTTTTCATTTATTATCATGGATATATAATGACCTTAGTTCCAGTTTGTTTTTTCTTTATGTTGTTCATTTATTCCATCCATGTCACTTATTTCATGTTTATGTTATGAAATAGTTTGTTATATACTACTCCATACTAAGAATCTATGATCAACCTTATTTTTTCCTTACCTTAGGAAACTTCGAGGAAGGCGATATGTAATTTTAAGGATATGGTGAATGGTATAATAATGTTCATAAAATATGTTCATGTTGTATCATATGTTTTGAAATGTATTATATATATGTATTCAGTATTCAAAGAAGACTAACTTGTTAGATCCTTTGGGAACTCTTGTATTTTGTACCAATAATATAATATAACTATCGGCCTTGAGTTTTTGGGGTCTTGGATATTACATCCCATATTCCATTATTTGGAGAAAAAAATCACATATTACGGAATATTAAGATAGATATTATAAAGCAAAAAAATTATGAAATGCATACATAATACACACACTTATATTATTATTTGATACATTTCACAATAAAACACACCCCATTACCTATAGGTTTAGTGTATTTAGAGACTATATTTATTTTATAATAATTTTCAATATTTACAATAAATATGTTTTACATAAGATGCTCATATAGAAATATCATACATAATACTCTTCTTAATAACCTAAGGAAATCGAAACATACAAAATGGTGTGCTTAGACACTATGTACGGGTTGGATAGAAGAGATATCAACTGGAAATCATAATTGAGGAAAATATTAAAATTTGTGCATGAGAAAAAAAATCAAGGTAAATTAACATAACATAAGAAAATCATAACTAATTAAACAAGAATCATAAATTAATAATAGTGAAATAATGATTCTTAATAACATAAGACATGATTCATGGGAGTGTGGTATCATCAGTCAATAATCTCAGGCCATGAGATCATTACATAGGTATGTTCAGAATATAACAATATATGATAATAATAATCATATAAATCATAACATATGTAAAATTTAACCATCAATAAATCCATATCATAATGTACTATGCTAACCACATGCTCCTAATATAGTGAACAAGGGAAAACCACAAGTTTCCCATAACATTTTGGACTTGGGTTAACCACATGTTTCTCATCCTGATGTCATGGTATATAAAACGTTACCTAATACATTAGAGAAATATATTATATCCACTCATAAAATAATGAAAAACTATATATATGTGTACCAAATGAATAATAAAATATTCAAAATCCTATAATAACCTAATTAACCCCTGATAAATAAATAGGTTTCAGGAATATTTTCTCAAAACATGATCATATGACATTCAGAGAAAGGAGATGGATGGTATCATTAGATAACTTCCCTAGTTAATCATAATAGACATTAAATAATATTTATATATATGAAAAACACTTTATAAGAACATTAAAAATTTACTTTGAAAAATAAGAATAAATACCCTTTTTTTTAATAGATTTTCTTTCAAAGGAAAAAAATTATAAAATATTGATAATGGAAATTACTTTAGAAACCATGAAAATATTTAAAGGAAAATTTATAGAGAAAATCAAATACATTATTGGGAAAAGAGTTAATGTGGAAAGAATTGAAAAATATATTCCTTTAACACTTTTGTAAAAAAAAGGAAAGTCAATAGAAAATGACATGTACAAAAAATGTTAACAAGAAATTCCATTTAATATTTTTTAAAGAAACTCAAATTAAAAAAAAAATTGAGAAAACATATAGGTATAGATAAGTGCTTCTATAAGACAGTATCGTCGATATGGTCATTGAGGTGAAAAGGTTTTAATAGAAAATATGAGATGAGGTAATCTACACTTATATCCAGCCTTTCAGCTGAGTTATGATCCAAATAAAGTTAAATTGGTAAAATGAAATATAAAACCCATAAATAAATATAGTAAAAAATAATAATTTGGGTTTTATAGATAAATATCATATAATTTTCCTAAATAGTAATCCAGATAAAAACAATCTCAATTTCAAAAATGAGATTGGAAAAGAAACCCATACCTTAGACATCCATGTGGTTGGACATTCTCTAAATACTAGTATAATAAATTTAGGTTCATAATTAATATGTATATAAATATTATTCATATTTATTTTACTTGAAAATATTAAATTAAATTCCATGATACCCATATATTAAATTTTTATTATTTAAATTAACATTTATGTTTCAATTATTCCATTCTTTAACGCATGCTTCAATTTTGAAATTTTGGTCCTTTATCCTTGATCAAGGGTTCATAATATAATTAATGTTAATGAAGATGTATTTTATGGGTTTCATGTATTTATAGAGTCCTGTTATCATTTCAGGGAATATATAGAGATGGTTTGCATGAAATGCTTAAAAATATTACTTTTTGTGATTATTGAAAAGAGTCGAATTAAATAGTGTATATAAATAGGAATATTAATATTTTATAATTATTAAAGTGTCTTAAATTAATAATTATTTCATAAAATTTATATTATTTATGGTTTACTAGTCATTCATGTTTTAATAATTATAACATCATTCATGTTGGTGGTAAAATCCACCCAAAAAAGAATACGTTATATAGATTGAATGAGTAAGAACATGTTATTTTATAGTAATAATATCACTTTAATATAATACTAATGTTTTTTTAAAAAAAATTATAAATAATATATAATAATAGGAGTATGAAGAATATAAATAATAATTATTATGGAGAGGATAACACTTACACTAAAGAATTCAATCTCCTCTTAGAGATTCTCTTAGAAATGAGGGATTTGGGACTTCACGTTATAAACATAGGTTCCCAGATTTGGAAAAGGATTTTTAGTGATATAATTTAGTCACATATTAGAGATAAAACTTAAGGAATTGTGTTCATTATGGTTAGTAGATTATGGGCCCTTTTATAGGTTAGAAGGGGAGGTATTTTGTAAATAATCATTCCTTAATATAAAAGGAATTCCATTTTCAAGTCAAGTAGATCAAAATGGGAAGCATATTTTATATATGATAAGGGTAGGTTTATAATTCCATCATCCAAGCATTTATAGACAATTATTTTATATTCTATGATATTATCCCTTTATTTAACCCCTTTACCTCATTTTAGTTCTTACCGTCGTAACTAAATTTTTCATTGATAACTTATTTTTATGTCTAAAAATGAAACTAAATTTTTTAAATAATTTATATTTTTTCATTTAAAATATTAAAACCATTTCATTGGATTAAATTTTTAAAGGTGATAAAAATTAATTTTATTATAAGTATTCATGATACATAAATAAATATTTTTTAGAAAAATGTATTTTTAAGCATAAAAAATAAATATTTTTCTTATTTCTTACCAAGTAATAATCAATATATGATTAGTAATTTATTTGAATTTATATATATATATATATATATATATATCAAATTAATTTCATTAAAATAATTCCTTAATTAAGATCTATTGAAATTTTTAAAATTTAAATACACATGATTTAGAAAAAACAATTAATTGAAAATTTAGTCTTAAAAACATTAACTAATTTTTAATAAATGAATGAATTTTTATTTATTTATATGTATATATAAAAATAATAAATTTCATTAAATTTCATTCTTTCAAAATGATAAATATAACTAAATATATACAATATATAATAAATAAAATGTTTCTAAACAAAAAATTTATGTTTATCCTTTAATAATTAAATTAGTATTATTTATAGTTACTTAAATATTTATTAGATGTTATTAATTTATTTTACTAATAATTCCTCAAAATTTAATAAATACATTTTATTTATATCATCCATTAAGAGTAATAAATTTATCAAAATATGTCATTTATAAAAATGGTTTCTATAGAATTAACTGTATTTTCACAAGTTAATGAGTATATTTTTATTAAAATAATATTAAATTGTGGTGTTATTCATTTTTAATTTTTCTAATTATATTTCAATTTTTTATCTTATAACATATTTCATTTTTTGTAATATTATACCATAATAAATCATTGTTCACTTTAGTTCAGTGTTTCATGTATCATTAGCTATCAAATACACATGATTTATTTAATGTAAAATACATACTAAAATACCATGATATTCTATTATAACCCCATTAAAATAATTTTTCAAATGAAATTGTATTACTCTAATTAAAACAAATGAGGTTAATTTTCCCTCATCACATCTCTGAGTTCCCACATTTCTTCCTCAAACTTATTCCTCCATATAACTTTAACCAGATGAGTGGTATTATTTTTTTGTACTTTATCTCTATGCTCAAAGAGTTATAATTCATGTTCCTCATAATATATATCATGTTTGAGCTATACAACCTCTAATTTTATTACATTTTATGGATCGATTATGTACTTCCTCAAAAGTGAGGGATGTAATACATTATACACTTGGTAGAGGTTTGGTGGATGTGCACGTTAATAAGCTAATTTCCCCATAGGAATGAGGATTTGGAAAGGGCCAATATATCTAGGATGTAATACTCTCTTCCAGGATTTATAAAGGGACAATATATCTATGATGTAATACCCTATTCTATGGTGGAGTAAATTATACTCAATATTTATGTACTTCCTCAAAATTGATGGATGTAATACCCTCTTCCATGGTTATTTTATAAGGAATTCATTTTCTTTGAATTCAAGCTAAAAATCTCACCGATGATTATCAACATAACCCTTATCTCGATTTTGTATTGTTCTAACATGTCCATGAATTGTTTGAATCTTATCTAAAATATCTTATAAAAAATTTGGTATCATGATCTTATTACCTCCAACATCATCTCAAGTAGTTTAAGTATTGAACCTCTTTATATGTAGAACCTTATATGGTGTCATTTGAATGCTATAATGGAAACTACTATTATAAGAGAACACTGTAAGTGGAATGTGTTGATCCAAAACTCCTTTGAAATCAATTTAACATGATCTCAACATATAGTCCAGTGTTTTAATGTTTCTTTTATACTAATCATAAGTATTATGATGATAAGTTGTACTAAATCTCAACTCTAAATTAAATTCTTATTGAATAATTCTCCAGAACTTTGTGGTAAACCACATATCTTGATCTGGTAAAATGGAAATTGGCACTTCATATAGACATAACACTTTATTTTTGTATATTTTATAATTTTGAGTGAGTGAGAAAACTTCTCAAGTATAAATTAAATGTTTTAAATTCATAAAAAAATTAACTGCAACCCAAATGGAAGTGTGGAATTTAGAATTCCTAAGAAGACCTTAAAAATCCATGGTGATGTTATCCTATTTTTATACTGGTATGGGTAATGGTTAAATCATCACCTTAAAATTAAATAATTATACCTTAATTTACTAGCACACCAAGTATCAAGATATATATGTTTGGATCTCCCTATTTATGATTCCCTGTAAGAAATGTTCCTTGAGATCTCCTCACATATTTTTACTTCAAGGATGGATAGAGAATAATGAGCTATGTTCATCATTCAATATATCATTCTTCAATTATATAATTAAAGTGAAATATTTTCACTTATTGAATCTTATGATTCCATCATTTTTATTGTTAAACTCTAGAATATTAATTACCTTCTTTGGTATCTTTATATACTCGTTTTTCACTTCCTTGATCTTTATATGGATGGATGGTTGAGAAATCTCTTGGGAAAGATAGGATTCATCTCCCTCCTTTTCAAATCCATGAGTATTGAGTATATTTCAATCCTCATCATGGATAAGGTAGTAATATTCTTCCAAATCATATAATCATCCACCATGTTTCCCTTCCAAGGATGGTAATGAATTGAGGAGTTATAGTTGTTCATTTTCTCTAACCATTACCTTTAGCACATGTTCAACTCCTTCTCTGTGAATATATACTTTAATCTATAAATATCAGTATATATATCACATTTTTTACTATATAGATAATGAATACATACCTAAAATTCAAATATTATTACTTCTAACTTCAAATGATGAGTTAATTAATTTTTCTCATGGACCTTTAATTGACATGAGGAATATGATACTACCAAGAAATTTTATAAGAGTACATGTCCCAATATCTTCAAATATGAATCATTGTATAGAACAAGTCCTTATCCATTATAGGTTCACATTCATTTTTTCAAAGGAACTTTATTCCTTTACAGTTTAATTTGGTTAGTGGATATTACAGTCATGAGAAATTATCACAAAACATCAATATTATCCATCCAATACCAGAAAATTATGGACCACTATTATAGTGGTTGATCTATGTCATTCATAAATTACCTCTATCTTTGAAGGATCCATATATATATCATCTATTATGATTACATGACCCAAGAATGAAACTTTTTTTATCTATAATTCACACTCGTAATATTGGCATACAGTTTATCCTTTTTTAATGTCCTCAGAACATCCCTCAAATGATTATCATGTGATTCCTTACTTTTTTTAATCTATGAGAGTGTCATCTAAAATGAATAAAATAAATTTATTGAGATATTCTCTAAATATTCCATTTATAATATTCATAAATATAGTTGTGTAATTTGTTAATCTGAGGGTCGTCACTATAAATTCATAAAACTTATATCTTTTATGGAAGGATATCTTGAGTATATCCTCTATTTTCATACTTAATTAATGATAAACATATTGAAATTCAATATTTTTGAAGTATTTATCCCCTAATAATTGGTTTAATAATTCATCAATACAAATAATATGGTATTTTTGCTTGATCATGATCTTTTTTAGTCCATGATAATCAATACAAAGATGTATTGATCCATCTTTCTTCTTCAACAATGGGATGGGTTAACCCCATAGTGAAGAACATGTGCATATAAAACCCTTTTCCATATTCATGTGGAGTTTCTTTTTCAATTTCTATAATTTAATTAGTGTTAATCAATAAGAACTTTTTGATATAGTCATATCACCTGGTATGAGTTTTATTGTGAACTCAACCTTATAATCTCAAGGAAGATAAGATAAATCTTATGGAAATAAATCGATATATTCCTATAAAATAATTATATCTCTAATATTTATTTTTTCAAAAATAATTGTATCTATATATACATCATTTTTATGTAATAGGACCCACATAAGGAAAGTAGCTTCTATATGGAGTTTATAGTCATATTTGTGCCAATAGGCGATCATAGGTTGACTTGGGCTATAAAATGTGATTTTCTTATTCCAAAAATTGATATGAGATCTATGTATAGAGAGAAAATTAATTCCCAAAATTATATAAAACTAAAATCAAGGTAATGTAATAATAATTATGGGAAACACATTCCCACAAACCTTAATTAGAGAAGAGTTGTAGACTTGAGATGAAATCATCACACCACTGGGATTTTTCCCTAATAATTCAATATTTATTTATTTGGGATATAGAAAAATATCCCTAATTAATTTTAAATATATTAATGAATATATATATCTAATATCAAATGATAATTTTCAAATATTGAGTGTACTTTACTCCACCATAATTCCATTATTATGTCTTTAATTCCTTAGAAAATAAAACAATAATAGCATTAGTATTAAATAATAAGATCAAAAATAATAAATAATATGATAAGTAATATCAATTATAAGATTCATTAAATTATAAACAATTCATTTAAAAATAAATATTGATTATATACAAACTGAAGCAGTACAATCATAACATACATACATAATACATCCTCTTGCGTGATTAACCATTTCATCTCAAAATAAAATACACCCTAGAACCCATGAGTTTATTTTCTATAGATACTAGATACATAGCCATTTTATTTTAAAAAAATATTCAATATCATCCATGAATATTTTTTATACATTATTCACTTGTATACATATCATTCATATTACTATATTTCATGAATTTAGGAAATAGAAACATAAAAAAGGGAAACCAAGGATGCTCAATAAGGGGTGAACATACGAGATATCAATTGATGATCAAAAGTGAGAATAAGAAAAACATGTGTTAAAGAGAACATAATCAAGGTATGTGAAACTAATGTGTATAAATCATTCCAAATTAAACATGGATCATAAATAATGAATCATGACATAATTATTTGGCTAAAAAATGTGATAAGAGTCATAGGAGTGTGGAAACATGAGTTAATAACCTGATTCATGAGGACATGACACGGGTATATTGAATAAAATAATAATGTTTCATAAATATAATAATGGAAATAATAATATATTTCATTGTTAAATACCAGTAGATTTATATCATTATAGACTAAACTAGCCACCAACCCATAGTATAGTAGAAATGGTATAAATGCATGTGTCCCATGAAAAAAATAAACTTTGGATAATCACCTATGTTCAATCCTAATATCATGAGATATAAAACATTATTTGATTAATTATATTTATATATCATAACCCCCCATAATATTATGACAAACCATATATATTTGTGCCATATGAACATAAAAACATAATAACTTAATTAACCAATGAGAAATAAAATGGTTTCATAACGATTTACTCAAAATGTGATCATAAGAAATATAAAGAAAGAAGGTGGATGGTTTAATTAAATCATATCCCTATTTAAGAACATGACACATTAAATGATATTACATATTTGAAAAAAACTTTATAAGAGCATTATAAAATGACTTTGAAAAATATGAAGAAATTCCTATTATGTTTTTAAAAAAATTTATTTCAAATGAAATAATTAATAAAAAATGATAATCGAAATTACTTTAAAAAATATGAAAATATTGAAAGGAATATTTTTAGAGAAAATTGAAGAAGAAAATGGGGGAAATATAACATGTATAAAGCATTAAAAAGATATTCCTTTCACACTTTTTCAAATAAATTCAAATTTAACAGAAAATAACTCACATAGAAAATTTAAAAAAGATATTCTTTTAAAATTATTTTAAATAAAGTAAATTTAAAAATAAAATGACCATAATTAATCATAGATTTATATATAATGAAATATATAATACATTATAAAGAATATGTTCATGGAGGAGGAAGATTTGTTATTGAGAAAATGGGATAAGGCTGACTCCACTTACTGATAACATTTTAATTAAGTTTTGAACCAAAGGGAGTTAAAATGGTAAGAAGAAATATAAAACAAAAAAATAACTAAAGTAGAATAAAATATTTGATGTTTTATAAAAAAAATCATTAATTTTTCCCAAATATAATTTCAAACATATATAATCTTCACTTCAAAGTGAGTTTGGGAAAGAAACCATCACCTAAGTCTTCCACTGGGTCGGACGTGCTTTAACTCCATGCATAATAAATTTTGGTCTATTATTAAATATTATAATAAACTTATTAAAATTTATTTTACATAATACCATTAGTTTAAAAAAATATTACCCACATATTAATTTTTTTATATTTAAATTAATATTTCTGTGTTAATTGTTCTATTTTTCTATGCATGCTTCGGTTTTGCAGTTCTGAACCTTTCTATTTTTTTGTGGATTAATAAAATATATAATTTTTATGAATATTTATGTTATTTTAATGATATATTTATGTATTTAAATGGTTATTTCATGGAACTTATGGTGAAAGTTCGCATAGAAAGCATAAAAATATTCTTTTGGGGATTATTGAATATACAAAAGAGTTGAATTAAATAGTGCATATAAATTGAAATATTACCATTAAATAATTATTAAAACATAAAAAACTAATAATTATTATATAATATTTACATTATTTATGTTTTATTATACATTCATGTTGTAAACATTATAACATTTCTTATCTAGGCGGTAAAACCAACCAAAACAAGAACATGTTATAATGATTGAATCAGTAAAAACATGTAATGTTATAGAGATAATAAAATATTAATATTTTCAAAAACAATTATTAAAGGTTTAAATTATATTTAAGAATAATTAGATGAAGAATATAAAGAATAATGATTAATAATAGGATAACACATACATTGGATACTTTAATATATTCTTAGAGAACCTCTTGGAAATGAGGGATTTTGGACTTCTTTTTAGGAAAAATGGTTTAAAATGTGATTGATACTTCTTAAGTATATAATTTTCATAGGTAATCATGATAAAATCAAAGGAAATTTTTAATTTAATGTGGCTAGGTGAGGGATATTTTAATAGGTGTGAAGGGGTGGTATTTTTGTAAATACTCATTCCTTAATATAAAAGGATTGACATATTCAAGGAAAGTGGAAATAAAGTTGAAAATACTAGAGATATAATAAGTAGGGGTTTATAATTCCCTCGTATGGACATTTATAGATATTTTTTGAGATATTTTATGACCTTATCCCTCAATTTCACCTTTTTATTCCGTTTTAGCCTTTAATGTAGACCAACTTTTACCTTGGTAACTTATTTTTATGCCTAAAAATGAAATTGATCTTATTATCAAATTTTAAAATTCATATTTAAAATATTAAAATAATTTCAATGGATTGAATTTTTAAAATTAATAACATTTAATTATAATATAAGATCTCGAGTTTTCCTATGAGGTATGGATCTTTTATTTTTTGGGTTTAAATTTTTGTTTATGGCCTAATGTGAGTGCCTAATGAGGTTATCAGTAAATCGGGGGTGTCTGGGGTTTGTTAAAATCCCAGAGTATTCCATTTTTGGAAACACTGATAGGCCATAGGGTTAGGAAAACCCATGTGGGTTAGGTCACATGGTGACCCCTAATAGTGTGGGGCTTGATAGTGGGGTGTAGGTGGTTGCACAGCTTGAGGAAACCATACAACTTAAGGTGCATGCCCATGTTAGGGGTGATATATTTTTTTACAGTGTCTCAAGCATGGTTTGCAGTTTTTTTTTCCAAACTATACTCATGAAACCATGTGAGACCCCCCCCCCCCAGTAGATAAAAGGGCGCACAGTTTGTGTATAGTTTAGCCAACCGTGCAGCCAAACCATGTGGCCAAGTTTAAAAGATAGAAATAACCTATTTTACCTTAAAATAAATTAAAACCTAATAAATTTTCTTATTTTCCTTTGTTGGGTAGAATCTCTCATTTTGGATCTCTTTTAAATATAATTCTATAGGATTTTCTCCTGATTATCCTTCCAAAATTGGAATCAAACACTGTAGATCTCATTGGATTCGCATCAATAATTTCATTGATCATCTTGTTCTATTATTCATTTGACTTTTTATCAATAGAGTTTTTTAGGTGAAATATAATATTCCCAATTTCCAATTTCTTCCTCAATTCTTCATTTTTCTTCTGATTAGGACAAAATCAGGAGCTGATATTGGATGAGTTCTCTAGTACTGACCTATGGTAGGTGGTCTATGACTTTCCCTTGGGTTTTGGGGTTTTAGTATCATATTTTCCATTGTTTTTTACATTGTACATTCTGGTGGAGCCACTTAAAATATTTGAATGCCTGAATTGAATGAATTGGAACCTTTTAGAGATTCCAACTAGTTCTTTTGAGGTTATTGGAGGTTTTTTCCCCAACCAAGGCCACCCCTGTGGTAGAATTTTTATTTTCCATAAAATATACCACACATGGGGTGTGTGAGATATTTACTAGTTAAAGGAATCCCTTTATAAATTGAATTTATTGATTATGAGATAGATTTTCCTGCCTTTTCAAGTGGTTTGTGCGATTAAATTGTTATATGGAATTGTTGATATGAGTTGGATTAACTCATGGAATGTAATTGATTATGAATTTATAAATTAAATGAGATGATGAAACTTAATTGTAGTGGATTTCATGGTTGGTATACATTGGATCCTAATTCCATTAAATGTCATGGAATTTGTGCCCATTGATCTTGATTGCAGTAGTAGATGCCTTAGACTTGTTTCCTCCTTGGGTCTTAATTATGTAGGATAACTTGGGCCTTGATAACCCTTGGATATATCTTTCTTGGACTTTCATTGGACATGTGTTTTTGACATGCTCCTTAGACTCTACTCAATTCTTTACTAAATTTCCATTGAGATTCTTCTAGGACTCTATGAGGATGTACTTATCTTCTATACCTTGGATCCATCCCTTCGTGGACTAGTACTTGATTGATAATGAAAGTTTTTGATGAATTGTATATTCTTAATTATATGGTGTGGTCATGGTGTAAGTTATATGATTGGTTTTATGGTGTGGCTATGGTGGATATTTTATTTTCATTAAGATTTCCCTGGTATGGGTATTTGACTCCAATGGGTATACTAGACTATATTACACTTATTATTTTTGTTTTTACCTCTTCCCTTGTTTATGGGAGCATGACTGTTGTTTTTAGGGAGCCTTGTTTGGATAGAAATTTTCACTTCACTTGTATCATATATGCCTTGGGAACTTATTTTATTTCAATTATACAAATGATATATATTTCACAATGCTTTAGATTATATTAAATGGACTGGATATATTATAGACATTGCTGGTGGTGGCCACTGAGTGTTATCTCGCACCCTGTTCGAGCTGTCATTGGGTACCCAGAAATACTATATGGATACAGATAGGGACTAGATAAATCACTCACATTATGATGCTTTATTTTTATTATGGTTAGGTGCAGTATAGTATATGTCCTAGATGAGGCTCGTTATTCTTACTGATAAAGTTCTTTTGGTCTTTTTTGTTTTTAAATATGTATTGAACTAGTTGGTTGTATTCATATTATCTGTATTTATAGAGACATGAAACCATGATGAACACTATTTTTACACCAGAAAAGTGGCAATGACCATGTTCTGGAGGTGGTGGTCCATTAACTTCTAGTATATCCTCCTATTATTTCAGCTGATGTGCCATTAGTTTTACTAGACATAGGTGCTGATACATTGTTCTGTGAGGGGTTTTTATGTTATATGAAGACTTTTTAGGGAACACCATATCTTTCCTCACCTATGGCAGAGTTGATGTATGTGTTCCAATAGTGGAATCCTTCCACAGTTTCCGGGAATGGTGGTCCACAAGTTGTTCACCAGTGACTTGAGACTAGGTTATTGATATTGTACATATGGATATACATACAGAGAGGATATTAAAGCTCATAACATATATGTTTTAGGGAGTAGGAAAGTGTTGGTGGGATATTTTGAACCATATTTATGTGTTGTAAGATATGGTTTGGGGTGATTTCCAATCTAGGTTTTATTACTACTTTTTTCTCAAGACTCTGAGAGTCTATTTGGATAGTGAGTTTATGTGTCTCAAGTAGGGTGTAATGATGGTTATGGAATATTCAACATGATTTATAGATCTGCAGTATTTTTCACTGATATATCGTGCTAATTAGGTGTTAAGGGAAGGAAACTTCAAGGAAGGACTCATACATGACATTCGATCCCAGGTCAATGCAGTCAGGCTGAACTAGATTGCAGAGATAGTGAATTAAGAACTAATTATAGAGTGGAATCTAAGGGAATATGGGGTGTAGAGAAGAGCAGTATGGTCTCTCAACCCACTATTTTATCTTCTAACGGTAGGAATTGGTTTTTTGAGGCTTCTCATGAGAAGAGTACCATCCAGGATGTTTGTGATGGTAGTGAAATTTTCTATAATTAGTTTAGCATATGAGGATACTTGAAATATTAATGTTATTAGGACCTAGATGAGTGTTGAGCTTACATTAGAATGGGCCACGTGCAGCATTTTTCTAGGATCTTCCCTCCAGCTATTAGTGGAATGGGTTCATCTCCAACTTCAAGTTTATGAGTAGGGTTCATAGATATATATTAGGTTTGAAGTTGGAGTAGTATTGGTCGATCAGGCTTAGGTGGTGTTTGTGGTCAAGGCATCCAGCCACCAATTGTACCCAGATAGTAGAGTGGGATTGCTTCGGGTAGTTAGGCTTTTCATAGGGCCACATTTCAGACCATATGTATTCTGTATAGCATACACCTAAGGAGAAGAGTGTCGAGTCATCTACAGTAGGAGGTATGATCTTAATATCCTCAATCCTAGTATATTATCCTTTTGATACAAGTGCATCACATAGTTTCATATATGTACCATTCTTGGAAACACTAAGTCTTGTTGTTCAGTTTTTTGAGGGCTTGATGACACTCGATGTTCCATCAAGAATCATATTAGAGATTGTATTTCATTGTAGGGAGTTAACCCATGAGATATAAAGGTTTCACTTTGTATGGGATCTTTTTTTCTCGATATGACAACATTTGACAAAATACTTGGGATGGATTATCGTACCACGATTCACTGTGTCATTTTCACCCTTACACCATTGTATTAAACTTAATTTGTATTATAAATTCCAAAAATAATGACATTTTTTATTCCATGTTTGAATCATTTATTTTTTGTTTATCACTGTTAAAAAGGGAAATTTTACTTGTTTTGAAAATTTCATTGAAGGTGAAGGTGATTTGGAGGGCCCATGATGATGTCCAAGAAAAATGGGCCAAACTGGGCAGGATCCAAGCATACTAGTGGATTAATCCACCCAGTACTACTATACCGTGAATCCAATTGGTCTGAACGTTTTCCGGCTAGTCCAAAACTCATTGTTCTACATTTAATATGAAGAAACCCAAGACCCATTCGACCATCTGATGGCCTTTCCGACCTGATCTGTCCAGCACACCAAATCTGCTCGGATTCAAACGTGGTGTTATGTAATCTGTCCATATCTCGGGCTATTGGTGTCCAAATTGTTCCAAACGTTCGGTAGAGACGTACAAGAGGTGGTTCTACAACTTTTTTATTTTCTCCAAATCGAGATAAGGCATTATGGAGGTCTAAACACCTGTGGAAAGTGGTTTTAATAATTCTGTGTGCTCAAAACCACCTTCCCATTTTCCTATAAAATGGCACATTGGGCTCTTCATTTGCAAGTTCGACCAGGATGAAAATCCCTGGTATTTTGGAGACCCAAAGGATTCCTCTCATTAACCAAGGATTTCTGGAGGCCCATATCCTCATAGGGGAATCAATGAGGAAGGCGAAGTTCCACTCGAGCCTCCTCCTCCTCTCGATGGCAAGCTAAACGGTGGGCGATCATTTCGAGGGAGCTACACATACTTGGGAGGGAGTTCCGGCACTTGATACTCTACTGGTTTTGTGTAATTTGTGTGATAAATATTTCACTTATTTCTTATCTTCACATGGATCTTCTCTGATTTCATTTCTATTGTTAAAATTAAGTGAAACACTTTTTTATTTCAACACCGATTGGGTTGAGATTTCAAGTGGGAATCTTGGGTTGTTCCGATTGGAAAAGAAAAGTGTTCTATTTACCTCACACATAAATAAGATTTTATTATTCTTTGGTATCCTTTATTTTCCATGCTTTATACCCAAATCTTGACAACACGATTGTTGTGTTAAGGGGTGGTTCTTTGAGCATCGTTTAAGAGGCAAGAGGGAAGTTGAGATCTTGACAACCCTCAACCAAAGGATTCCATTAAACCATGTGTATTTTTCCGAATGATGAACTCACCAATATGTGTAGTGAAATTGAAATGATCTTCTTCTCTCATAATTTTTAAACCACCACCTTATTCTATCAACTATTAAACTCTTTAAGTTAAGTTATTTTCTTAAAACTGTTTTCAAAATCACCCCTCTTTTAGTAACCTTTATTAAAAATAAATACTCCAAACCTATCAACGCTCCTTGAGAGACGAACTAGGGTCTTCCCTAGACTATAATTCAACCTTAAATACATAATCAATTTGACGTGTCATGACAGCGCAGTCAAATGTTGGCGTCATTTCCGGGGAGTGCTTTGGTTTTTAGTGCGTGTTTTTGATAAGATTTTTATAAATTTTGTGAATATTTATTTGTTATATCTTATACCTTCACCTATATATTTATGTTCTAATTTATTTCTTGTGTAGGTTTTGTGAATGAAGCGTTCTAATCCGGGAGATTTACCACCTTTCGAACCCGAACCGGAGAGGATCTTACGTCAGCGACCCCGAGATGCACAAGAGAACTCATCGAAGGAGGACACACAAAACACTGACACTCTTCTTGAACCTTTGTCTTCTTCTTCTGAAACCAACATCAAAACTGAAATAAAATTTCATAATATGGCTGAAAACAACCGAACATTAAAATAACTAACCTCACCTGATGTTGATATCCAGCCCACATATATTCAAATACAAGGTGAGGCACCCAATTTTGAACTAAAATCCGGTCTAATTCATCTATTACCAAGATTCCATGGGATTCATGGAGAGGATCCACACAAGAACTTAAAAGAATTTCATACTGTGTGTTCTACTTTAAAATATGCTAATGTGGATGAAGAACAAGTAAAGTTAAGGGCATTCCCTTTTTCATTAGAGGACACTGCAAAAGACTGGCTTTACTATGTTAATTCACCAATTAGAGGCTGGACAGACATGAAACACCTTTTTCTTGAAAAATATTTCCCAGCCTCTTGAATTGAAACAATAAGGAAAGAAATTTGTGGGATAAGACAATCTCAAGAGGAAACATTACATAAATATTGGGAACGCTTTAAAAGGTTATGTTCAAGTTTCCCACACCACCAAATAAGTGATCAACTTTTAATTCAATATTTTTATAAAGGATTAATCACTATTGATTGAAATATGATCAATGTTGTTGCAGGTGGTTCACTATTTGATAAGACCCCAATTGCTGCAAGGACCTTAATTGAGAACATGGCGCAAAACACACAACAATTTGGTTCAAGGACCAATGTACTGATTCGAGGTGTCCATGAGGTTCAAAGTACATAATTTGAGAAGAAGGTGGACACAAAGTTCAAAGAGGTATGTACCCTTCTTCGACAACTTTCATTTCCCAAGGAAAATCCCAATCTCTTCCTCCCATCCATTGTGTTATATTTCTTCTGACACCCACTACTCTGACCAATGTCCTCAATTGAGGGAAACATATGAGAGTTGTGAGGCAATATTTCCAGGCCGCCCCTATAACCAACCCTTTAGGAAAGAACTATACAATCCATCAAATCTTGGGTGGAAAGACAACCCAGCCAATAGGAAAGGGGGTATCCAAACCAACCTCAACAAAAATGGAACCAGCCGGGGCAGAGTAGTCATCAACCACTACCACCTAGAAATCCTCAACCACCCCAAAGGCCTTTCCAACAAACCCCTCAAAAACCCGAGCCTATCCAAGAAGATATGATGAAACAAATGGCTTCTAATAATATACAATTCCAACAAACCACTCAAGAATCCATACAAGACTCAAAACTCAATTAGGCCAACTAGCTAACTCAGTGGGTGAAATTCAACGTCATGGGTCAGGTAAACTTCCCTCTCAACCAATAGTTAACCCTAGGGATAAGGGAAATGTTAGTTATATCACCCTTAGGAGTGGAAAAAACTAGTAAGTAAGATGAATCCTCCATTAGAGTCATCCCCTCCTGAGGAAACCTCCATCTCAACCATTAAAAATGTTCCAAATGTTGAAGAATCTTGTCCTGAGAGAATCCCTTCTAAAGGAAAGAGTGTGTACATTGATGAGTCACCTAGCCCAAGCATTCCTCTTCCATTTTTTCAAAGGACCACCCAACCAAGAAAACAAAATGAAACAAAACTTGATAAGGAAATATTAGACATTTTCAAGAAATTACATGTTTACATCCCATTGATTGATGTTGTGAAGAAAATTCCACGGTATTCTAAGTTTCTAAAGAAAATGTGTACACACCGAAGGTGAATTTAAGGTGATGAAAAAGTAATCCTGGGGAGGAATGTTTCAGCATTGATAGATCCATCACTTACCACCAAGTGTAATGATCGTGGAACATTCTCAATTCCGTGCACCATAAGGGAGTATTCTTTTTCTAATGCTATGCTTGATTTAGGTGATTCTATAAATGTGATGCCTCACTCTATATACTCTGCATTGCAAGTTGGGGAACTGAAGCCCACTGTAATTATTGTTCAATTGGATAACCGGAGTACAGCACACCCCTCTGGTGTGTTAGAGGATGTTCTTGTGAGGGTCCAAAATTTAATTTTTCCTGTTGACTTTTATGTGCTTAAAATCGAGGATGGTTGGATGAATGGACATGCCCTAATTATATTGGAGAGACATTTATTAAAAACCTCCAAAACCATAATTAATGTCCATAATGTTAAATTATCTATTGAATTTGGTGTTGACATAGTCTATTTCAAAATCCTTGATGCCATAAAGCACCCCTTAGAAGAACATTCCTCTCTCTCTCTGTTAATTCAATTGATGTACTCCCTACCCCCAAAAAACAACTTTTCTTTCCCCTGATCCCCTTTCAGAGTTTTCTTCATTGATAGAAATTCTAGGAAATGATTCATTCATTGATTTTTGTAGTGGTCTAGAAATTTGTCATTCATGTTCATTGATTGATGATTTCTTGAACATTGAGGATCCACTGACCATCGATGATACTACTAAGCTTGTAAAAGCTCATTCATCATCCAAGGATGATACCATTGAGCAGTTAGATGAGATTAGTGATCTCTCACTTTCACACACACTCCCATCAATCCAAAATCCACCTGAATTGGAACTGAAACAACTGCCTCAATATTTAAAATATTTATATCTTGAGAATGGAAACAAGTTTCCCATCATCATTGCTAGTCCACTCCCTCCTGAGCATGAATTGTGACTTCTTGAACTTTTGAGGGAGTATAAACAAACTTTGGGATGGAAACCTAGAATTCCTAGTATTATCCCATAAATTTGTACACATCATATTTTATTAAATGATGAGGCTAAACCAGTGAGGCATGCAAAACTTTGAATAAACCCAAACCTCTTAGAAGTTGTGAAAAATGAGGTAACAAAATTATTGGATATTGGAATCATTTACCCCATCTTTGAAAGCCAATGGGTCAATCATGTTCAAGTAGTTCCTAAAAAGACAGGCCTTACAGTAATTAAAAATGAAAACAATGAATTGGTTCCAACTCATGTGAAGAATAGTTGGCATATCTGCATAGACTATCACCGACTAAACCAACACACTAGGAAGGACAATTTTCCTTTGCCATTCATTGACCAAATGCTAGAGAGGCTACCGGGTAAGCCCCACTACCGTTTCATTTATGGGTATTCTAGATACTTTCGGATCCATATTTCCCCTGAGGATCAGGAAAAGACAACCTTCACTTGCCCCTTTGGCACATTTACCTATAGAAGGATGCCATTTGGTCTGTGCAATGCTCCGGGTAATTTCTTGCGAAGCATGGTTAGTATTTTTTCGTATTACCTAGAGAATTTCATGGAAGTATTCATGGATGATTTCACTGTTTATGGATCTTATTTTTATGAATTATTGAGTAGTCTCGGTTCAGTCCTACGTCGTTGTATTGAAAAGAATCTTGTATTAAATTATGAGAAATGCCATTTCATGGTGCGACAAGGTATAGTTTTGGGGCATGTCATTTATGGGGATGGTATCCAAGTATAAAAATCAAAAGTTGATGTCATTTATTCCCTTACATTCTCCAAAAATTTACGGGATGTGTGATCCTTCCTAGGTCATGCTGGATTTTACCGTCATTTCATTAATGACTTTAGTAAAATTGCACTCCCCCTCTCCCGATTACTCCAAAAAGAAAAAGAATTTGTTTTTGATAAAGAATGTGAGGAAGCTTTTAATAAGTTAAATGGAGTCTCACGTCACCCCCAGTAATCCAACCACCTCGGTGGGATTTACCATTTGAGCTCATGTGTGATGCCTCTAAGTATGCAGTTGGGGCAGTTTTGTCACAAAAGGTCGACTGAGCTCCACATGTCATAGCCTATACCTCACGTACTTTGGACCCTACCCAAGAAAACTACACCAAAACTAAAAAATAATTCCTTTCCATTGTGTTTTCTTTGGAAAAATTTAGGTCATACCTTTTGGGGTCCAAATTCATTGTGTTCTCTGACCATACAGCCATCTGGTACCTCCTTAAGAAACCGGAATCCAAATCACATCTCATTCGTTGGATGATCCTCCTTCAAGAATTCAATCTAGAAATTAAAGATAAAAAAGGAGCAGAGAATGTGGTGGCTTACCATATCAGTAGGATCCTCCCATCCTCGGACATTTACTCATCCCCATGTATTCCTATAAATGATATGTTTCTTGATGAGAAATTGTACCGAGTGCAAGATGTTATTCCTTGGTATGCTGAAATTGTAAATTATTTGGTAGAATCTTGCATTCCTACTGAGTTAAATAAAAATAAATCTAGTTATATAAAACATGAGTCTCGTTGGTACATTTAGGATGACCCCTACCTTTGGCGCACCTGTAGTGATCAATTTCTTAGGTGTTTTGTTCCCGATAGTGAGTTTCAGTATGTCCTAATATTCTGTCACACTCTTGATTGTGAAGGACACTTTGGTCCCAAATGTACTGCTCGTAAGGTCCTTGATTTTGGTCTCTTTTGGCCAACACTTTTTCGGGATGCCCATGTTTTTTTCAAATCTTTTCCTCGTTGTCAAATAATGGGGAATGTCTCTAAAAGAAATGAAATGCCACAACAACCGTTGCTCTTTCATGACATTTTTTATGTTTGGGGTATTGACTTTATGGGGCCATTTCCCAATTCCTTTGGAAACTTTTACATTCTTCTGGCAGTTGATTATGTTTCAAAATGGGTAGAGGCACGATCTACAAGGGCTGCTGATTCTAAGGTAGTTGTAGAATTTTTGAGAACCCAAATCTTCTGTAGGTTTGGATTACCAAGGTTCATCATCAGTGACCAGGGTTCTCATTTCTACAACTGAACAATGCAATCAATTTTGCGTCAGTATGGGGTTGGACATCGTGTGTCTACTGCATATCACCCACAGACCAATGGTCAAGCCGAGGTGTAAAATAGAGAGGTGAAACATATTCTTGAAAAAATGGTTCAACCCAATAGAAAAGACTGGAGTCTTCGACTTGATGATTCATTATGGGCCTACCGTACTACTTTCAAAACTCCCATTGGAATGTCAATATATCGTCTTGCGTTTGGGAAGAGTTGTCACCTCCCTGTTGAAATTGAGCACCGGGCCTATTGGGCCATCAAAAAATGAAATTCTAATCATTCTGGTGCGGGTTCCCGAAGGAAGTTTCAGATTCAGGAGCTGGAGGAATTGAGAAGAGATGCATATGAAAACTCCAGGATTTATAAGAAGCGAACCAAGGCTACCCATGACCGTCTTATCCTTCATTGTCAGTTCCACATTGGGTAGAAGGTTCTCATTTATAATGCAAGGTTGAAGTTGCATCCAGGTAAGCTTCATTCTTTTTGGTTTGGACCATACACTGTTATAAATGTATCTTCATTTGGTGTTGTTCAGGTTCAAAATGAAGAAACCAAGCAAACCTTCACTGTCAATGGGAAGTGGCTAAAGAACTTCCACAAATCCATTTCGAAGTTCCCAATGGAGGTACTCCATGTTCGAGAAGAAACATATCAGTGAAAAACACAAGGTTTTATCCTTCCTTTCCACATCCACTTTTCTTACAGTGAGGACACTGAAAACTTTAGGTGTGGGGGGATGGGTACATTCCTGGGATAATTAGGAATTTTCATCATTTTTTTTCTTTTCTTATTTCTTCCCTTTTTCTTCCTTCTTTATGGTATTTTCATTTTTTCTCATCTTGTTGAGTTCATTAGGATTTCCATTGTCTTTATTCTTTCTTATCTTTTTCTCCTTCTTTATGGTATTTTCATTTTTCCCCCCATCAAAAATTTCAAAGTTCCATGATTCAGTGACCATAAAAGAGGGAAAGTAAGAATACCATAAATAATGGTGAAAAATAATTTTTGTATGAATTTAACATCAGGGAGTGATTTTTAGTGAATTGGTTTGCTGTCAATGATATAAATGGTCGTATCACTATGAAAAATTTGAGATGATTGATGCCACTTGTGTGTGTATTTTTTGGGAAAACTATGTCACTAATATATCCATACATTTTGGCACCAAACCACGAAATTTGAATATTTCTTACTTAATATACGGTAAATATATGTTAGGTTAATATTTTTCAGCTTTAAATGATATTTTCATACGTTCGTTCCTTATCTGATCGGTTTCATTAATGTACCAGATTGACCTATGTCCGTGTACCTAATGTTCGACTGTTGTACACCCTCAAAAAAACGTTTGTGTCTTGGGAAGGTCAAAAACCAATCCTCCTCAACCTTTGATCTTGTTATAACTATTTCAATTAGTGTCGTGAGGAGATCAAACAAGGTTTGAGAGATGAGTGTGAGATTTGTTCCAAATGAAACTTCTAAAAAAATATAATAAATGAAAAGAGTGATGAAATGTGCAATATATGGGGATATCTAGGTCAGGAGTTTATGGTTTGACTTCTGGGAATGCTTAAGTGAGTGGGTCTTGAAATATGATTGCAAAGGATATAGGACAGGTTTGGTGAAAGATCATTTAAAGCTTAATAATGTTAGAATAACAAATATTTATTTGATAGAAAGTGGAAAGAATAGAATAGAATGGTTTTCACACACACAAATGGAGATTCAGTGGAATGGTTGACTTTTTAATTCCTTTCTCATGTTGTTATCATGAATCTCTTTGAATTTTATTGTGGTATTATTTATGAGACATCTTTTTCCTTTTTCGCTAGGAAGAACTCCTCAGTGTGGTTCGTGCATTGATCACATTACTTTAGTGAATTAAAATTTCCTCAAATGTTAAATCTTCATGATGTTGGAAATATATATATTAATCATTTTATTTTGATATGTGACTTTTCCCAGGAGTTCAAATGTTTAGGTGTGGGGGTGTGATCGTACCACGATTCATTGTGTCATTTTCACCCTTACACCATTGCATTAAACTTAATTTGTATTATAAATTCCAAAAATAATGACATTTTTCATTCCATGTTTGAATCATTTATTTTTTTTATCAATGTTAAAAAGGTAAAGGTAACTTTTTTTGAAAATTTCATTGAAGGTGAAGGTGATTTAGAGGGCTCATGATGATGTCCAAGAAAAATGGGTCAAACTACATAGGATCCAAGCACACCATTGGATTAATCCGCACACTTCTACTATAACTTTCATAAAATTTGGCTGAAATTTTGTGGTATGGTACAAAACCCATTGGGATACATTTCATATGAAGAGACCCAAGACTCATTTGACCATCTGATGGACTTGACAACCTGATCTATCCAGCACACCAAATCTGCTCAGATTCAAAAGTGGTGTGTTGTAATCTATCCATATCTCATGCTATAGGTCTCCAAAGTGTGCCAAACTTTCAGTGGAGATGGGGATACAACTCTGTTATTTTCTCCAAATCTATATAATGCTGTATGGAGGTCTAAATACCTATGTAAATTGGTTTTAATAATTCTATGTGCTCAAAACCACCTTCCCATTTTCCTATAAAATGGCACCATGGTCTCCTCATTTTCAAGTTAGACCAGGAGGAAAATATATGGTATTTTGGAGACCTAAAGGATTCCTCTCATCAACAAAGGAGTTATGGAGGGCCCTATCCTCATAGAGTAATCAAGGATGAAGGCGAAGTTTCACCCGAGCCTCTTCCTCCTCTCGATGGCGAGCTAAACGGTGGAAGATCATTTTGAGGGAGCTACACATACTTGGGAGGGAGTTATGGAACTTGATACTCTACTAGTTTTGTGTAATTTGTGTGATAAATATTTCACTTATTTCTTATCTTCACATGGATCTTCTCTGATTTCATTTCTATTGTTAAAATTAAGTGAAACACTTTTTTATTTCAACACCAATTGGGTTGAGATTTCAAGTGGGAATATTGGGTTGTTTCGATTGGACAAGACAAGAATCCTATTTTTCTCACACATAAATAAGATTTTATTATGCTTTTTTATCCTTTATTCTCCATTATTTATACCCAAACCTTGACAATAAGATTGTTGTTTCAAGGGGTGGTTCTTTGAGCATCGTTTAAGAGGCAAGAGGGAAGTTGAGATCTTGACAACCCTCAACCAAATGATTCCATTAAACCATGTGTATTTTTCCAAATTATGAACTCACCAATATGTGTAGTGAACTTGAAATGATCTTATTCTCTCATAATTCTTAAACCACCACCTTATTCTATCAACTATTAAACTCTTTAAGTTAAGTTATTTTCTTAAAACTATTTTCAAAATCACCCCTATTTTAGTAACCTTTATTAAAAATACATACTCAAAACCTATCAATGCTCCTCGAGAGATGACCTAGGGTATTCCCTAGACTATAAATCAACCATAAAAAAATAATCAATTTGACGTGTCATGACAGCATAGTCAAATTTTGGTGCTATTTCTGGGGAGCGCTTTTGCTTTTATTGCGTGTTTTTTATAAGATTTTTATAAATTTTGTGAATATTTATTTATTGTATCTTATACCTTTACCTATATATTTATGTTCTAATTTATTTCTTGTGTAGGTTTTGTGCATTATGAGTTTTAATCCGGGATATTTACCACCTTTCGAACCCAACCCGGAGAGGATCTTACGTCAGCGACCCCGAGACGCAAAAGAGAACCCATCAAAGGAGGACACACAAAACACCAACACTCTTCTTGATCCTTCTTCTTCTTCTTCTGAAACCAACATCAAAACTGTAATAAACTTGCATAATATGGCTGAAAACAACCAAACATTAAAATAACTAACCTCGTCTGATGTTTATATCCAGCCCACCTATTTTCAAATACAAGGTGAGGGACCCAATTTTGAACTAAAATCTGGTCTAATTCATCTATTACCAAGATTCTATGGGCTTCCTAGAGAGGATCCACACAAGCACTTAAAAGAATTTTATACTGTGTGTTCTACTTTAAAACCTGCTAATGTGGATAAAGAACAAGTAAAGTTAAGGGAATTCCATTTTTCATTAGAGGACATTGCAAAAGACTGGCTTTACTATGTTAATTCACCAATTAGAGGCTAGACGGACATGAAATGCCTTTTTCTTGAAAGATATTTCCCAGCCTCTCGAATTGAAAAAAATAAGGAAATAAATTTGTGGGATAAGACAATATCAAGGGGAAACAATACATGAATATTGGGAACGCTTTAAAAGGTTATGTTCAAGTTTCCCACACCACCAAATAAGTGATCAACTTTTAATTCAATATTTTTATGAAGGATTAATCCCTATTAATCGAAATATGATCGATGTTTCTACAGGTGGTGCACTAGTTGATAAGACCCCAATTTCTGCAAGGACCTTAATTGAGAACATGGCGCAAAACATACAACAATTTGGTTCAAGGACCAATGTACCTATTCGAGGTGTCCATGTGGTGCAAAGTACAGAATTTGAGAAGAAGGTGGACACAAAGTTCGAAGAGGTAAGTACCCTTCTTCGACAACTTGATCTTTCCCAAGGAAAATCCCAATCTCCTCCTCCCATAAATTGTGGTATATGTTCTTCTGACACCCACTACTCTGACCAATGTCCTCAATTTAGGGAAAAATCTGAGATTTGTGAGGCAATATTTCCAGGTCTCCCCTATAACCAACCCTTTAGGCAAGAACCATACTATCCATCAAATCCTGAGTGGAAAGACAACCAAGCCTATAGGAAAGGGGGGTATTAAAACCAACCTCAACAACAATGGAACCAGCCAGGGCAGAGTAGTCATCAACCACCACCACCCAGAAATCCTCAACCACCCAAAAGGACTTTCCAACAAACCCCTCAAAAACCCGAGCCTAGCCTAGAAGATATGATTAAACAAATGGCTGCTAATAATATCCAATTCCAACAAACCACTCAGGCAGCCATACAAGACCTCAAAACTTAATTAGGCCAACTAGCTAACTCAATGGGTGAAATTCAAAGTCATGGGTCAGGTAAACTTCCCTCTCAACCATTAGTTAACCCTAGGGATAAGGTAAATGTTAGTTCTATCACCCTTAGGAGTGGAAAAAACTAGTAAGTAACATGAATCCTCTATTAGAGTCATCCCCTCCTGAGGAAACCTCCATCCCAACCATTAAAAATGTTCCAAATGTTGAATAACCTTGTCCTAAGAGAAGCCCTTCTAAAGGAAAGAGTGTGTACATTGATGAGTCACCTAGCCCAACCATTCCTCTTCCATTTCCTCAAAGGACCACCCAACTAAGAAAACAAAAGGAAACTGAACATGATAAGGAAATATTGGACATTTTCAAGAAAGTACAGGTTAACATCCCGTGGATTGATGTTGTGAAGCAAATTCTACAGTATGTTAAGTTTCTAAAGGAGATTTGTACACACCGAAGGCGACTTCAGGGTGATGAGAAAGTAAGTCTAGGGAGGAATTTTTCAGCATTGATAGAGACATCACATCCCAAAAAGTGCAATGATCCTGGAACATTCTCAATTTTGTGCACCATAGGGGAGTATTCTTTTTCTAATGCTATGCTTCATTTAGGTGATTCTATAAATGCGATGCCTCACTCTCTATACTCTACATTGCAGGTTGGGGAACTGAGGCCCACTGAAATTATTGTTCAATTGTCTAACCATAGTACCACACACCCCTCTAGTGTGTTAGAGGATGTTCTTGTGAGGGTCCAAAATTTAATTTTTCCGGCTGACTTTTATGTGCTTAAAATGGAGGATGATAGGATGAATGGGCAAGCCCCAATTATATTGGGGAGACCTTTCTTGAAAACTTCCAAAACCATAATTAATGTCCACAATGGTACATTATCTATGGAATTTGGTGGTGACATATTCCATTTCAATATCCTTGATTCCATGAAGCACCCCTCAGAAGAACATTCCTCTCTCTCTGTTATTTCAATTTATGTACTCCCTACCCCTAAAAAAACAACTTTTTTCCCCTGATCCCATTTCTGAGTTTTCTTCATTGATATAAATTCTAGGAAATGATTCATCCATTGATTTTTGTAGTGGTCTAGAAAAGTGTCATGCATGTTCATATATTACTGATTTCTTGAACACTGAGGATCCAATGACTATCGATGAAACTGCTAAGCTTGTAAAAGCTCACTCATCATTAAAGGATGATACCATTGACAAGTTAGATGAGATTAGTGATCTCTCACTTTCACACACACTCCCATCAATCTAAAATCCACCTGAATTGGAACTGAAAAAACTGCCTCAAGATTTAAAATATTCATATCTTGAGAATGGAAACAAGTTTCTCGTCATCATTGCTAGTTCACTCCCTCCTGAGCATTAATTGCAGCTGCTTGAACTTTTGAGGGAGTATAAACATGCTTTGGGATGGAAAATTTCTGACATTCCTGGTATTAGCCCATAAATTTTTACACATAAGATTTTATTAAATGATGAGGCTAAAATAGTGAGGCAGGCACAATGTCGACTGAACCCAAACCTCTTAGACGTTGTAAAAAATGAGGCAATAAAATTATTGGCTATTGGAATCATTTACCCCATTTCTGATAGCCAATGGGTCAGTCCTATTCAAGTAGTTTCTAAAAATACTGTCCTTACAGTAATTAAAAATGAAAACAGTGAATTGGTTCCAACTCATGTGCAGAATAGTTGGCGTGTCTGCATAGATTATCGCCAACTAAACCAACACACTAGGAAGGACCATTTTTCTTTTCCATTCATTGACCAAATGCTAGAGAGGCTAGCGGGTAAGTCCCACTACTGTTTCCTTGATGGTTATTCTAGATACTTTCAGATCCATATTGCCCCGGAGGATTAGGAAAAGACAACCTTCACTTTCCCCTTTGGCTCATTTGCCTATAGAAGGATGCCATTTGGTCTGTGCAATGCTCCGGGTACTTTCCAGTGATGCATGGTTAGTATTTTTTCAGATTACCTAGAGAATTGCATGGAAGTATTCATGGATGATTTCACTATTTATGGATCTTCTTTTTATGAATGCTTTAGTAGTCTTAGTTTAGTCCTATGTCGATGTATTAAAATAATCTTGCATTAAATTATGAGAAATTCCATTTCATGGTGCGACAAGGTATAGTTTAGGGGCATGTCATTTCTTGGGATGGTATCCAAGTAGATAAATCAAAAGTTGATGTCATTTATTCCCTTACATTCCCCAATAATATATGGGATGTGCGATCTTTCCTAGGTCATTCTGGATTTTACCGTCGTTTCATTCGTGACTTTAGTAAAATTGCACTCCCCCTCTCCCGATTAATCCAAAAAGAAAAAGAATTTGTTTTTGATAAAAATGCGAGGAATATTTTAATAAGTTAAAATGGAGTCTCATGTCACCCACGGTAATCCAACCACCTTGGTGGGATTTACCATTTGAGATCATGTGTGATGCCTCTAACTATGCATTTGGGGAGGTTTTTTCACAAAAGGTTAACCAAGCTCCACATGTCATAGCCTATACCTCACGTACTTTGGACCCTGCCCAAGAAAACTACACCACAACTGAAAAATAATTCATTTCCATTATTTTTTCCTTGTAAAAATTTAGGTCATACCTTTTGGGGTCCAAAGTCATCGTGTTCTCTGACCATGCAGCCCTCTGGTACCTTTTTAAGAAACCGGAAGTCAAACCACATCTCATTCGTTGGATGCTCCTCCTTCAAGAATTCAATCTAGAAATTAGAGATAAAAAGGAGCAGAGAATGTGGTGGCTGACCATATCAGTAGGATCCTCCCATCCTCAGACATTTACTCATCCCCTTGTATTCCTATAAATGATATGTTTCCTGATGAGAAATTGTACCGAGTGCAAGATGTTATTACTTGGTATGCTGAAATTGTAAATTATTTTGTAGCATCTTGCATTCCTACTGAGTTCAATAAAAATAAATCTAGTCATATAAAACATGAGTCTCATTGGTACATTTGTGATGAACCCTACCTTTGGCGCACCTTTAGTGATCAAGTCTTTAGGCGTTGTGTTCCCAATAGTGAGTTTCAGTCTGTCCAGAGATTCCATCACACTCTTGCTTGTAGAGGCCACTTTGGTCCCCAACAGACTGCTCATAAGGTCCTTGATTTTGGTCTCTTTTGGCGAACACTTTTAAAGGATGCCCATGATTTTTTAAAATCTTGTCTTCGTTGTCAAAGAATGGGAAATGTATCTAAAAGAAATGAAATGCCACAACAACCGTTTCTCTTTCATGACATTTTTTATGTTTGGGGTATTGACTTTATGGGGCCATTTCCCAATTACTTTGGAAACTTGTACATTCTTCTAGCAGTTGATTATGTGTCAAAATGGGTAGAGGCACGATCTACAAGTACTGATGATTCTAAGGTAGTTGTAGAATTTTTGAGAATCCAAATCTTCTGTAGGTTTGGCTTACCAAGGTTCAGCATCAGTGACCAGGGTTCTCATTTCTCCAACCGAACAATGCAATCACTTTTTCATCGGTATGGGGTTGGACATCGAGTGTCTACTGCATATCACCCACAGAACAATGGTCAAGACGAGGTGTCAAATAGAGAGGTAAAACAGATTCTTGAAAAAAAGGTTCAACCCAATAGAAAAGACTGGAGTCTTTGACTTGATGATTCATTATGAGCCTAACGTACTACATTCAAAACTCCCATTGGAATGTCACCCTATCGTCTTTTGTTTGGGAAGAGTTGTCACCTCTCTATTGAAATTGAGCATCGGGCCTACTGGGCCATCAAACAATGCAATTCTAATCATTCTGGTGCGGGTTCCCAAAGGAAGTTTCAGATTCAGGAGATGGAGGAATTGAGAAGAGATGTATATAAAAATTCCAGGACTTATAAGAAGTGAACAAAGGCTTCCCATCACCGTCTTATCCTTCATCGTCAGTTCCACATTGGGCAGAAGGTCCTCCTTTATAATGCAAGGCTGAAGTTGCATCCAGGTAAGCTTCGTTCCTATTGGTTTGGCCCATACATTGTTATAAATTTATCTCCATTTGGTGTTTTTCAGGTTCAAAATGAAGAAACCAAGAAAACCATCACTGTCAATGGGCAGCAGCTGAAGCACTTCCATGAATCCCTTTCGAAGTTCCCAATGGAGGAACTCCATCTTCAAGAAGCAACATATCAGTGAAATACACCAGGTTTTATCTTTCCTTTCCACATCCCCTTTTCTTACAGTGAGGACACTACAAACTTTAGGTGTGGAGGGATGGGTACATTCCTAGGATAGTTAGGAATTTTCATCATTTTTTTTATTTTCTTCTTTATTCTCTTTTTCTACCTTCTTTATAGTATTTTCATTTTTCCTCATCTTGTTGAGTTCATTAGGATTTCCATTGTCTTTCTTCTTTCTTCTCTTTTTTGGCTTCTTTATGGTATTTTCATTTTCCCCCCATCAAAAATTTCAAAGTTCCATGATTTGGTGACCATAAAAGGGAGAAAGTAAAAATACCATAAAGAATAGTGAAAAAGAATTTTTGTATGAATTTAACATCAGGGAGTGATTTTTAGTGAATTAGGTTACTGTCAATGATATAAATGGTTGTATCACTATGAAAAATTTGAGATGATTGATGCCACTTGTGTGTGTAGTTTTTGGGAAAACTGTGTCACTAAAATCTCCATAAATTTTTTCACCAAACCACGAAATGTGAATATTTCTTACTTAATATACAGTAAATATATGTTAGGTTAATATTTTTCAACTTTAAATGATATTTTCATAAGTTCATTTCTTATCCGATCGGTTGCATTACTGTACTAGATTGACCTATGCGTGTGTACCTAATGTCTGACTATTGTACGCCCTCAATAAAAATTTTGTGTCTTGGGCAGGTCAAAAACCAATCCTCCTCAACCTTTGATCTTGTTATAACTATTTCAATTAGTGTCGTGAGGAGATCAAACAAGGGTTGAGAGATGAGTGTGAGATTTGTTCCAAATGAAACTTATAAAAAATATAATAAATGAGGAGAGTGATGAAATATGAAATATATAGGGATATCTAGGTCAGGAGATTATGGTTTGACTTTTGGGAATGCTTAAGTGAGTGGGTCTTGAAATATGATTGCAATGGATGCAGGACAGGTTTTTTGAAAAATCATTTAAAGATGAATAATATTAGAATAACCTATATTTATTTGATAGAAAGTGGAAGGAATTGCATATAATGGTTTTCACACACACACATGGAGAGTTAGTGGAATGGTTGACTTTTCAATTCCTTGCTCAGGTTGGTATCATCAATCTCTTTGAATTTTATTGTGGTATTATTTATGATAATATTTTTCCATTTTCTCTAGGAAGAAATCCTCAGAGTGGTTCGTACATTGATCACATTACTTTAGTGAATTAAAATTTCCTAAAATGTTAAATCTTCATGATGTTGGGAATATATATATGAATCATTTTATTTTTATATGTGACTTTTCCTAGGAGTGTAAATGTTTAGGTGTGGGGGTGTGATCGTACCACGATTCACTGTGTCATTTTCACCCTTACACCATTGTATTAAACTTAATTTGTATTATAAATTCCAAAAATAATGACATTTTTCATTCCATTTTTGAATCGTTAATTTTTTTTTTATCACTGTTGAAAAGGTAAATGTTACTTGTTTTGAAAATTTCATTGAAGGTGAAGGTGATTTGGAGGGCCCATGATGATGTCCAAGAAAAATGGGTCAAATTGCGAGGGATCCAAGCACACTAGTGGATTAATCCACACACTACTACTAGACCGTGCATACAATTTGGATGAAATTTTGTGGGCTAGTCCAAAACGCATTTGGATACATTTCATATGAAGAGACCCAAGACTCATTCGACCATCTGATGGCCTTTCCAACCTTATCTTTCCAGCACACCAAATCTGCTCGGATTCAAAAGTGGTGTGTTGTAATCTATCCATATCTCAGGCTATAGGTGTCCAATTTGTGCCAAAATTTCAGTAGAGATTTACAAGAGGTGGGGCTACAACATTTTATTTTTTAAAAATCGAGATAAGGCTGTATTGAGGTCTAAACACCTATGGTAATTGGTTTTAATAATTCTTTGTGCTCAAAACCACCTTCCCATTTTCTTATAAAATGGAACTTTCGTCTCCTCATTTGAAAGTTCGACCAGGAGGAAAATATCTGGTATTTTGGAGACCCAAAGGAGTCCTCTAATAAACCAAGGAGTTCTAGAGGCCCCTATCCTCATAAGGGAATCAAGGATGAAGGTGAAGTTCCACCTGAGTCTCCTCCTCCTCTTGATGGAGAGCTAAACAGTGGACGATCATTTTGAGGGAGCTACACATACTTGGGAGGGAGTTCTGACACTTGATAATCTACTGGTTTTGTGTAATTTTTGTGATAAATATTTCACTTATTTCTTATCTTTACAAGGATCTTCTCTGATTTCATTTCTATTGTTAAAATTAAGTGAAACACTTTTTTATTTCAACACTGATTGGGTTGAGATTTCAAGTGGGGATCTTGGGTTGTTCCGATTGGACAAGACAAGTGTCCTATTTATCTCACACATAAATAAGATTTTATTATGCTTTGGTATCCTTTATTCTCTATTATTTATCCCCAAACCTTGACAACACGATTGTTGTGTCAAGGGGTGGTTCTTTGAGCATCGTTTAAGAGGCAAGAGGGAAGTTGAGATCTTGACAACCCTCAACCAAAGGATTCCATTAAACCATGTGTATTTTTTTGAATGATGAACTCACCAATATGTTTAGTGAACGTGAAATGATATTCTGCTCTCATAATTCTTAAATCACCACCTTATTCTATCAACTATTAAACTCTTTAAGTTAAGTTATTTTCTTAAAACTGTTTTCAAAATCACCCCTCTTTTAGTAACCTTTATTAAAAATACATACTCAAAACCTATCAACGCACCTCGAGAGATGACATAGGGTCTTCCCTAGACTATAAATCAACCTTAAATACATATTCAATTTGACGTTTCATGATAGTGCGGTCAAATTTTGAGGCCGTTACTGGGGAGCGCTTTGGTTTTTAGTGCGTGTTTTTTATAATATTTTTATAAATTTTGTGAATATTTATTTGTTATATATTATACCTTTACCTATATATTTGTGTTCTAATTTATTTTTTTTGTAGGTTTTGTGCATGATGAATTCTAATCCGGGAGATTTACCACCTTTCAAACCCGAACTAGAGAGGATCTTACGTCAGTGGCCCCGAGACGCACAGGACAACCCATCGAAGGAGGACACACAAAACACCGACACTCTTCTTGATCCTTCTTCTTCTTCTTCCGAAACCAACATCAAAACTGAAATAAAATTGCATAATATGGATGAAAACAACCAAACATTAAAAGAACTAACCTCACCTAATGTTGATATCCAGCCCACCTATACTAAAATATAAGGTGAGGCACCCAATTTTGAACTAAAATCCGGTCTAATTCATCTATTACCAAGATTCCATGGGCTTCCTGGAGAGGATCCATACAAGCACTTAAAATAATTTCATATTGTGTGTTCTAATTTAAAACCTGCTAATATGTATGAAGAACAAGAAAAGTTAAGGGCATTCCCTTTTTCATTAGAGGACACTGCAAAAGACTGGCTTTACTATGTTAATTCACCGATTAGAGGTTGGACGGACATGAAACACCTTTTTATTGAAAAATATTTCTCAGCCTCTCAAATTGCAACAATAAGAAAATAAATTTGTGGGATAAGACAATCACAAGGGGAAAAATTACATCAATATGGGGAATGCTTTAAAAGGTTATGTTCAAGTTTCCCACACCACCAAATAAGTGAACAACTTTTAATTCAATATTTTTATAAAGGATTAATCCCTATTGATCGAAATATGATCGATGCTGCTACAAGTGGTGCACTAGTTCATAAGACCCCAATTTTTGCAAGGACCTTAATTGAGAACATGGAACAAAACACACAATAATTTGGTTCAAGGACCAATGTACCGATTCGAGGTCTCCATGAGGTGAAAAGTACAGAATTTGAGAAGAAGGTGGACATAAAGATCGAAGAGTTAAGTACCCTTCTTCGAAAACTTGCTCTTTCCTGAGGAAAATCCAAATCTCCTCCTCTCATCCATTGTGGTATATGTTCTTCTGACACCCACTACTCTGACCAATGTCCTCAATTGAGGGAATCATCTGAGACTTGTGAGGCAATATTTCCAGGCCACCCCTATAACCAACCCTTTAGACAAGAACCATGCTATCCAGCAAATCTTGGGTGGAAAGACAACCAAGCCTATAGGCAAGGGGGTATTCAAACCAACCTCAACAACAATGGAACCAGCCGGGGCAGAGTAGTCATCAACCACCACCACCCAAAAATCCCCAACCACCCCAAAGGTCTTTCCAACAAACCCATCAAAAACCTGATCCTAGCCTAGAATATATGATGAAACAAATGGCTGCTAATAATATCATATTCCAACAAACCACTCAGGAATCCATACAAGACTTCAAAACTCAATTAGTCCAACTAGCTAACTCAGTGGTTGAAATTCAAAGTCATGGGTCAGGTAAACTTCCCTCTCAACCAATATTTAACCCTAGGGATAAGGGAAATTTTAGTTATATATCCCTTTGGAGTGGAAAACAACTACTAAGTAAGATGAATCCTCCATTAGAGTCATCCCTTTCTGAGGAAATCTCCATCCCAACCATTAAAAATGTTCCAAATCGTGAAGAACCTTGTCCTGAGAGAATACCTTTTAAAGGAAAGAGTGTGTACATTGATGAGTCACCTAGCCCAACCATTTCTCTTCCATTTCCTCAAAGGACTAACCAACCAAGAAAACAAAAGGAAACTGAACTTGATAAGGAAATATTGGAAATTTTCAAGAAATTACAGGTTAACATACCATTGATTGATGTTGTGAAGAAAATTCCACGGTATGCTAAGTTTCTAAATGATATGTGTAAACATTGAAGGTGACTTCAGGGTGATGAGAAAGTAATCCTGGGGAGGAATGTTTCAACATTGATAGAGTCATCACTTCCCACCAAGTGCAATGATCCTGGAACATTCTCAATTTCATACACCATAGGGGAGTATTCTTTTTCTAATTATTTTCTTAATTTAGGTGATTCTATAAATGTGATGCCTCACTCTATATACTCTACATTGCAGGTTGGGGAAATGAAGCCCACTGGAATTATTGTTCCATTGGATAACCGGAGTACTACACACCCCTCTGGTGTGTTAGAGGATGTTCTTGTGAGGGTGTAAAATTTAATTTTTCCTACTGACTTTTATGTGCTTAAAATGGAGGATGATAGGATGAATGGACATGCCCCAATTATATTGGGGAGACCTTTCTTGAAAACTTCAAAAACCATAATTAATGTCCACAATGGTAAATTATCTATGGAATTTGGGGGTGACATAGTCCATTTCAACATCCTTGATGCCATGAAGCACCCCTCAGAAGAACATTCCTCTCTCTCTGTTAATTCAATTGATATACTCCCTAACCCTAAAAAAACAACTTTTCCCCCAATCCCCTTTCTGAGTTTTCTTTATAGATAGAAATTCTAGGAAATGTTTCACGCATTGATTTTTGTAGTGGTCTAGAAAATTGTCATGCATGTTCATTGATTGATGATTTATTGAACACTAAGGATCCACTGACCATCGATGATACTACTAAGCTTGTAAAACCTCATTCGTCATCCAAGGATTATAACATTGAGCAGTTAGATGAGATTAGTGATCTCTCACTTTCACACACACTCCCATCAATCCAAAATCCACCTGAATTGGAACTGAAAAACTTCCTCGAGATTTAAAATATTCATATCTTGAGAATGGAAACAAGTTTCCCATCATCGTTGCTAGTCCACTCCCTCCTGAGAATTAATTGTGACTGCTTGAACTTTTGAGGAAGTATAAACAAGATTTGGGAAGTATACTTGCTAACATTCCTGGTATTATCCCATCAATTTGTACACATCATATTTTATTAAATGATGAGGCTAAACTAGGGAGGCAGGCACAACGTCGACTGAACCCAAACCACTTGGAAGTTGTGAAAAATGAGGTAACAAAATTATTGGCAGCTGGAATCATTTACCCCATCTCTGATAGCCAATGGGTCAGTTCTGTTCAAGTAGTTCCTAAAAAGACTAGCCTTACAGTAATTAAAAATGAAAATGATGAATTGGTTGCAACTCATGTGCAGAATAGATGGCGTGTCTGCATAGACTATCACCGACTAAACCAACACACTAGGAAGGACCATTTTTATTTTCCATTCATTGACCAAATTCTAGAGAGTCTAGTGGGTAAGTCCCACTACTGTTTCCTTGATGGGTATTTTGGATACTTTTAGATCCATATTTCCCCTGAGGATCAGGAAAAGACAACCTTTACTTTCCCCTTTGGAACATTTGCCTATATAAGGATTCCATTTGGTCTTTGCAATACTCCGGGTACTTTCCAGCGATGCATGGTTACTATTTTTTTAGATTACCTAGAGAATTGCATGGAAGTATTCATGGATGATTTCAATGTTTATGGGTCTTCTTTTTATGAATGCTTGAGTATTCATAGTTCAGTCCTACGTCGCTTTATTGAAAATAATCTTGTATTAAATTATGAGAAATTCCATTTCATGGTGCGAAAATGTATATTTTTGGGGCATGTCATTTCTAGGGATGGTATCCAAGTAGATAAATCAAAAGTTTATTTCATTTATTCCCTTCCATTCCCCAAAAATATACGGGATGTACGATATTTCCTAGGTCATGCTGGATTTTACCTTCGTTTCATTTGTGACTTTAGTAAAATTGCACTCCCCCTCTCCCAATTACTCCAAAAAGAAAAAGAATTTGTTTTTGATAAAGAATTTGTGGAATCTTTTAATAAGTTAAAATGGAGTCTCACATCGCCCCCGGTAATCTAACCACCTCGGTGGGATTTACCATTTGATCTCATGTGTGATGCCTCTAACTATGCAGTTGGGGCAGTTTTGTCACAAAAGGTCGACCGAGCTCCACATGTCATAGAATATGCCTCACGTACTTTGGACCCAGCCCAAGAAAAATACACCACAACTGAAAAATAATTCCTTGCCATTGTGTTTGCCTTGGACAAATTCTGGTCATACATTTTGGGATCCAACGTCATCATGTTCTCTGACCATACATCCCTCTGGTACCTCCTTAAGATACCAAAAGCCAAACCATGTCTCATTTATTAGATTCTCCTCCTTCAAGAATTCAATCTAGAAATTAGAGATAAAAAAGGAGCACAGAATGTGGTGGCTGACCATATCAGTAGGACCCTACCATCCTCCTACATTTACTCATCCCCCATTATTTCTATAAATGATATGTTTCCTGATGAGAAACTCTACCGAGTGAAAGATGTTATTCCATAGTATGCTGAAATTGTAAATTAATTGGTAGCATATTGCATTCCTACTAATTTCAATAAAAATCAATCAATTCGTCTAAAAAATGAGTCTCGTTGGTACATTTGGGCTGAACCCTACCATTGGCGCAATTGTAGTGATCAAATCCTTAGGCGTTGTGTTCCTGATTTTGGTCTTTTTTGGCCAACACTTTTTCGGGATGCCCATGATTTTTTCAAATCTTGTCCTCATTGTCAAATAATGGGGAATGTCTCTAAAATAAATGAAATTACACAACAACCATTGCTCTTTTATGACATTTTTGATATTTGGGGTATTGAATTTATGGGGGCATTTCCAAATTCATTTGGAAACATGTGCATTCTTCTGGCAGTTGATTATGTGTCAAAATGGGTAGAGGCATGATCTACAAGGACTGATGATTCTAAGGTAGTTGTAGAATTTTTGAGAACCCAAATCTTCTGTAGGTTTGGCTTACCAAGGTTCATCAACAGTGACCAGGGTTCTTATTTTTGCAACTGAATAATGCAATCACTTTTGCGTTGGTATGGGGTTGGACATCGAGTGTCTACTGCATATCACCCATAGACCAATGGTCAAGCCGAGGTGTCAAATAGAGAGGTAAAACAGATTCTTGAAAAAATGGTTCAACCCAATAGAAAATACTGGAGTCTTCGACTTGATGATTCATTATGGGCCTACCGTACTACTTTCAAAACTTCCATTAGAATGTCACCCTATCGTCTTGTGTTTGGGAAGAGTTGTCACCACCCTATTGAAATTGAGCATTGGGCCTACTGGGCCATTAAACAATGTAATTCTAATCATTTTGGTGCGGGATCCCAAAGGAAGTTGCATATTCAGGAGCTGGAGGAATTGAGAAGAGATGCATATGAAAAAACTAGGATTTATAAAGAGCGAACCAAGGCTTTCCATTACTGTCTTATCCTTCATCGTCAATTCCTCATTGGGCAGAAGGTCCTCCTTTATAATGCAAGGCTAAAGTTTCATCCAAGTAAGCATCTTTCTCATTGGTTTGGCCCATACATTGTTATAAATGTATCTCCATTTGGTGTTGTTCATGTTCAAAATCAATAAACCAAGCAAACCTTCACTGTCAATGGGCAGCGGCTGAATCACTTCCACGAATCCCTTTCGAACTTCCCAATGGAGTAACTCCATGTTCAAGAAGCAACATATCAGTGAAATACACCAGGTTTTATCCTTCCTTTCCGCATCCCCTTTTCTTACAGTGAGGACACTGCAAAATTTTGGTGTGGGGGGATGGGTACATTCCTAGGATAGTTAAGAATTTTCATCATTTTTTTTTCTTTTCTTCTTTATTCTCTTTTTTTTCCTTCTCTATGGTATTTTCATTTTTCCTCACCTTGTTGAGTTAATTAGGATTTCCATTGTCTTTCTTCTTTCTTATCTTTTTTGCCTTCTTTATGGGATTTTCATTTTTCCCCCCATCAAAACTTTCAAAGTTCCATGATTCGGTGACCATAAAAGGGGGAAAGTAAAAATACCATAAAGAATGGTGAAAAATAATTTTTGTATGAAGTTAACATTAGGGAGTGATTTTTAGTGAATTGGTTTACTATCAATGATATAAATGGTTGTATCACTATGAAAGATTTGAGATGATTGATGCCACTTGTGTGTGTAGTTTTTGGGAAAACTGTGTCACTAATATCTCCATAAATATTTGCACCAAACCACGAAATGTGAATATTTCTTACTTAATATACGGTAAATATATGTTAGGTTAATATTTTTCATCTTTAAATTATATTTTCATACGTTCGTTCCTTATCTGATCGGTTTAATTACTATACCAGATTTACCTATGTGTGTGTACCTAATGTCCGACAGTTGTATGCCCTCAAAAAAAAAATTTGTCTTGGGCAGGTCAAAAACCAATCCTCCTCAACCTTTGATCTTGTTATAATTATTGCAGTTAGTGTCATGATAAGATCAAACAAGGGTTGAGAGATGAGTGTGAGATTTGTTCCAAATGAAACTTCTAAAAAAATATAATAAATGAGGAGAGTGATTAAATGGGAAATATATGGGGATATCTAGGTCAGGAGCTTATGGTTTAACTTCTGGGAATGCTTAAGTGGGTGGGTCTTGAAATATGATTGCAAAGGGTGTTGGACAGGTTTGGTGAAAAATCATTTAAAGTTGAATAATGTTAGAATAACCTATATTTATTTGATAGAAAGTGGAAAGAATAGCATGGAATGGTTTTCACACACACACATGGAGAGTTAGTGGAATGGTTTACTTTTTAATTCCTTGCTCTTTTTGGTATCATGAATCTCTTGGAATTTTATTGTAGTATTATTTATGAGACATATTTTTCCATTTTCGCTAGGAAGAACTCCTCAGCGTGGTTCGTGCATTGATCACATTACTTTAGTGAATTAAAATTTCCTCAAATGTTAAATCTTCATGATGTTGGGAATATATATATATGAATCATTTTATTTTGATATGTGAATTTTCCCAGAAGTGAAAATGTTTAGGTGTGGGGGTGTGATCGTACCATGATTCACTGTGTTATCTTCACCCTTACACCATTGTATTAAACTTAATTTGTATTATAAATTCAAAAAATAATGACATTTTTCATTCCATGTTTGAATCATTTATTTTGTTTTTATCTATGTTAAAAAGGGAAATGTTACTTTTTTTGAAAATTTCATTTATGGTGAAGTTGATTTGGAGGTCCCATGATGATGTCCAAGAAAAATGGGTCAAACTGCGCAGGATCCAAGCACACCTGTGGATTAATCCGCCCACTTATACTAGAACGTGCATCCAAGTTCCCTGAAATTTTGTGGGCTGGTCTAAAACTAATTGGGCTACATTTCATATGAAGATACCCAAGACTCATTTGACCATATGATGGCTTTGTCGACCTGATCTGTCTAGAACACCAAATCTGCTCAGATTCAAAAGTGGTGTGTTGTAATCTGTCTATATCTCGGGCTATATGTGTCCAAATTATGTCACACTTTTGGTGGAGATATCCAATAGGTGGGGATACAACTTTTTTATTTTCACCAAATCGAGATAAGGCTTTCTGGAGGTCTAAACACCTGTTTCATGTGGTTTGAATAATTCTGTGTGCTCAAAACCACATTCTCATTTTCCTATAAAATGGAACCTTGGGATCCTCATTTGAAAGTTCTACCAGGAGGAAAAGATCTGGCATTTTGGATACCAAAAGTAGTACTCTCATAAACCAAGTAGTTCTAGAGGCCCCTATCCTTATAGGTTAATCAAGGATGAAGTCGAAGTTTCACTCGAGCCTCCTCCTCCTCTCGATGGCGAGCTAAACGGTGGATGATCATTTTGAGGGAGCTACACATACTTGGGAGGGAGTTCCGTCACTTTATACTCTACTTTTTTGGTGTAATTTGTGTGATAAATATTTCACTTATTTCTTATCTTGACATGGATCTTCTCTGATTTCATTTCTATTGTTAAAATTAAGTGAAATATTTTTTTATTTCAACACCGATTGGGTTGAGATTTCAAGTGGGAATCTTGGGTTGTTCTGGTTGGACAAGATAAGAATCCTATTTATCTCACACATAAATAAAACTTTATTATTCTTTGGTATCCTTTTTTCTCCATGCTTTATACCCAAACCTTGACAACACGATTGTTGTGTCAAGGTGTGGTTCTTTGAGCATCGTTTAAGAGGCAAGAGGGAAGTTAAGATCTTTACAACCCTCAACCAAAGGATTCCATTAAACCATGTGTGTTTGTCCTAATGATGAACTCACCAATATGTGTAGTGAACTTGAAATTATCTTCTTCTCTCATAATTCTTAAACCACCACCTTATTCTATCAACAATTAAACTCTTTAAGTTAAGTTATTTTCTTAAAACTGTTTTCAAAATCACCCCTATTTTAGTAACCTTTATTAAAAATACATACTCAAAACCTATCAAATCTCCTCGAGAGATGACCTAGGGTCTTCCCTAGACTATAAATCAACCTTAATTACATAATCAATTTGACATTTCATGACATCGTGGTAAATGGACTATCTACTAACTTATTGAGCCTATGTTGGTTTCTATCACTACAAGGAGACATTCGCATCACTAAAGGTCTAAGTGTTTGTTCAAAAGGGTGAATGGGATGTATAGGAAAGTAGATTTAGACCCAAGAATCATGGGATAATTAGGTGACAGGCTAGATTTCTATTTTATATCTAGATGATCAGGGATCACATTAGTCTTATTTCCTTCCAGTGGTTGATCATTTCAAGTACGTTTTCTTGTATTACTTTTCTAGTTTACCTCTATAGAGAGAGGTGGAGTTCTCTATAGAGATAGTTTTAGGAGTTGAAATGGTATCCATTACTCCTTATAGAATGTCTAGTATGATGTATTAAGATATCAAGAGCCATCTAGTGGATTTTGAGGCAAAGGGGTTTATATGAACCAGTAGTTCTCCATAGGGTTTACTAGTCCTTTTATAAAAAAGGCAGATGGTACCCTTAGGCTATGCCACCCGAATGGCCCGAAGGCCTTCATTTTTAGGCTATGAGTGGATTATCCGAAATTGAACTAATTTATGGTTAAGAACCAGTATCATTTTCCATTGGTATATGAATTTTTTGTCATATTTTATGAGCTCAAGTGTTCTAAAAAATTGATTTGAGATCGGGATATCATGAGGTGTGTGTTCGACCTGCAAACATACCTTGTATAGATTTTCATATAAGGTATGTTCTATATGATTATCTAGTTATGTTCCATCTCAAAAACACACCATTAGTTTTCATAGAGTTGATGAGTAGAGTTTTTATCCTTATTTGGATTTGTTTTTTGTGGTATTTATGGAAGATATCTTGAGGTATTCTCACAATAGACACAATCATGCCAAACATCTTGTTATATTTTTGAATATAATGATATAGAATCGATTACATGATAATATTACAAAGTTCTACTCCTAGATAGAAAATATTCACTTCTTGTATCAAATTATCTCAGAGATAAGAGTACCAGTTTGACCTAGAGAAGCTTGTAGCTAAAGTTTCCTAGGAGCTACCCAATAATTTATTTGACATACAAAGTTTCTTAGAGAAATATAGATATTATAAACATTTAATATAGGACTTATCACACTTATAATCACCTATTACAGGCTTGACTAAGAAGGTTGTGATGTTTTTATGGATAGATACTTATGAGATAGCCTTTCTATATCTAAAAGGGAGACTAAATTCAATGTCGGTCTTGATTCTTCCAAAGTTGTGAATGGGCTACACTGTGTATTATGATGCATCGGGTATCGATCTAGGAGTATTTCTAATTTAGTAGGATATATTCATGGTGTATGGGTATCATCAGTTGAGTCCACGTGATAGTAAATGAAGTTCCCAATCAGGATCCAAGTATCACTGAGAGGGGGAGGGGGTGAATCAGTGATATCTTTTTCTTTTTAAGTTTCCCCTTTTTGAAACAACCTTCGCCTCCTGTTAAAGAGTTTCTTCCCTGCTGAACACACACATCCACAGGAACACAAGATTTACAAGGTTCACTACTCAACAAGAGTAGCTACGTCCTTGGTATGGTACGGAAATAATCCAGTACCACACAATCCACTAGAAAACAATCCTTTGATGTGGAATACAACGAGTAGGATATACCCTTACACTCGTGTAGCACTTTGAAAACAATCCAATAGTGCGTGTGCTCCCTCTTAGCACAAATAGGATAACACAATGTTTCAGTGCTTCTTTACAATTAAACAGATGTATTCTCTGAAGTACAAATCTTCACTTTCTTACCCAGAAGCCGGTAAGAACTCTCTCGTGCACAACTGAATACGTGCGAAGACCCCAAATATTTCGCGCAGCCTTTAGGGTGCCTTGCGCGCAATTCAAATGACTTGCGCGTAAAATTCCCCTTTGGCGCGAAAAACGTTTTCGCGCAACTTTCCTTTTACGCGCAACTTTTCCTCTTTTCGCGCAACTCACTTAGCGTATAATTTACGCGCACCAGAGCTCGGGATTTCTTCTAAGTGTCGAGCTGCAAATAATGAGAGGGGTTCACCTCATATTTATAGGCATTTTTGACCTTGCGCATAAAAACCACTTCCTGCGCGTAAAACCTCCTCCATGCGCGTAAAAACTCTTTAATGAAACTTCATATTTCGCGCCATGCTTCAATATTTCGCGCACCTCATGCCTTTGGCATTTTTCATCCTTCTAAGCCTGAAGCACCAATTGCGCGCAAAATTCCGCACCGTGTTCTATATGGCGCGCAAACCCAATCTTTCCTGCGACTTCAGATTTCACGCACTACTCCAATATTTCGCGCATTTAATGCCTTTGCCAATTTTTGATCTTCTGATCTAGAATCATCATTTACGCGAAAACTTCATTCCCCAATTTCGCGCACCATGCCAATATTTCGCGCAACCCGCAGATTTTTCGCGCACCCCGCTACTATTTCGCGCATCCCGCAGATATTGCGCGCACCACTTTATTTTTGCGCGAAACGTGCCTAAATTTCCGCGCACTCCATTCCTTTGTCATTTTTCATAGTTCTGACCTTGAATAACCCTTTTGCACGTATAAACCATCTTCAGCGCAACATCCATTGCCAAGCAGATTTCTTCATCTCCCGTTTTTCAGGCCCTAAAATTTGGCAAACACTGGAAAACGGCGCCACCTTAAACTGTTCTTTTCTGCCATCCCCAGATTGTCTATTGCTTTGCCATTTTATCTCTTTACTGCTTCCCATATCCATTCTTCTGCTCTTATCACGAATCCCACTATCGTGATATTTATCCTTTGATAGATCAGCTTAAGCATCGTCATAGTTGCAATGGGAACTCAATCTTTCCTATCTTCCAGCAGCATCATCCCTTCCAATCAAAACATTATCTGACTGGCATCATCATTTCTCCCCCTTTCCTTCATAAGGCTTGCATCACAAGTTCTCCTAACTCATGATTTGTGTGAAATACATACCAGCAAAGCATCGTCTGATTTATGATCCTTCTACACAGTGAATTGATTTATCGCCTTTGACAACAAAATACAACACTCTGCAAAAGCTAACTCTTCAAACTTTCATCTTCATTCAACCTGGTCCCAACAGTAAATACCCAATTCTTGATCTTGAGTTAGCTGAAATTGTTCATGATTTACGTTGTTGGAGATGTTATTTATTAGGACAACATTTTGTGGTGTACACAGACCACAAAATCCTCAAGTACATATTTATACATAATGACTTTAATATGAGGTAGAGAATGTAGGTTGAGTCCCTGTAGTATTTCAATTTCAAGATTCCCTATATGCCTGGAAAGGGAATTATAGTAGTTGATGCACTGAGTAGGAGGACTTAAATACAAGTTTTTTAGGAGGCTACTAGTGAGTGGTAGATTATGACCCTATTTTCAGATATGCAAATAGAGGTTCGGGTGGTTAGAAGAAGACTTTTCTTTCATCCTTAGTTATAACCCATACCATTATTGATAGAGTTAGGATGAGACATCTATTGGGTTCAGAGAGCCTAGTCCTACTGGAGAGTGTGGCAGGTGAAGACCCACCTCTTATTTAGACTATGGGAGAGGATGATATCCTTAATATACATTGTCATGTTTGGGTTCCTCTAGACATATGTGAAGAGATGAAGTGGGATTTTAAAGCCTAATTTTGGGTAGTTCATCTCGGTATTACCAAGACGTATCATGATTTAAATATCTAGTATTGATGGTTGGGGATGAAATGTGAGGTAGATCGTTTTATTATGGGGGGTTCCACCTATCAACAGGATAAGGAAAAAATTAGTGACCAACTAGAATTTTACACTAGTTAATCATTCCTAAGTGGAAATGGGATGATACCATGATGGATTTCATGACTGGTTTTATGAGGTATACTCATGGTAGTGATGTCGTTTGGGTTGTTTGGGATAGGCTCATGAAGGTACCTCATTTCCTAGAAATTAGTGAGACCTTCCTGGTGTATGATCTTGGGAGATCGTACATCTGTGAGATAGTAAAACTTCACAGGGTCTCTCAGGATATCATTTCATATAGGGACTCCAAATTTACAACTCATTTATAGTATATTTAAAAATGTAATTTGGGTACATAGGACCTTCTGAGCATGGTATACCACCCTCATATTAATGGTTATTCAGAGTGCATGATTTAGGTGCTTGAGGACATACTGTGAGAAAGAATGTCCCAAGAGACTATAAAAATTTCACCTTATGATACTTTTTATGGTAGGCCATGCTGATTTCTCCGGTAATATTTAGAGGTAGGTAAGGAAACTTTACTAGGACCACATCTCAAGAAAGACACTTATGAGAAGCTCTAGTTGATCAGGAAGTTGGTGGATAATGAACTGTATCAATAGAAATCATATTCTGATTGTTGTTGATGTCCTCTAGAGTTTGAGGTTGAGGATTTGTTTTTTACATATCTCACCAAGGTCGGTACATAGATGTACTTGGAGACATAGTGATATTTAATCATGATATGTCAGTTCATTCGAGGTTCTCAAGAGAGTCTGGCTGGTAACCTATCAGCTGGAGTTACCTCAGAGGTACCAGTCCATGCATGATGTTTTCTATGTACCTCAACAACACCATTATCACTCATACCCATCTCACAATCTACATCTATATTGGGTGGAGTTATAGGAACATACATCTTTTTAGGACTATCTTATATTTTTTTTGATAAGAGCATGAATGTTCTCTAAGGCTAGTAAGTTCCTATAGTATGGGTACTATGTAAGAATGGAAATTTATAGGAAGATACTTGGGAGAAGGAGGTTAATGAACATGCTCAGTGTCCAGAGTTATTCTTAGGTGATTCTTTACCTCCCTTGAGAGGAAAATTCGGGGATTAATTTCTTTAAGGAGGGAAGATTGTAAAATGATGGGTTTTCTTATGATGTACATATAATTCATTTTTTTAGTTTAAATGATTTTTTAGGGCCTAATGTGAGTGCCTAATGAGTTAATGTGTAAATAGGGGTGTTTGGGGATTTTTTAGATCCTAGAGCCAGGATTTTTGGGAAAACAGATTGTGTGTCTGGTTATAAGAAACCATGAGGGCTAGGATGCATGGTTACCCCCATCCGTGCGGGTCCTAATAGTGGGTTGAAAGAGGTATCATAAATTGAGGAAACTATGAAAACTTAGTCACATTCCCTTTCAAGGGGCTATGTAATTTTTGATAGTGTATAGGGAACTATTGGCACATGGGTTACCAAACCACGTGCATGAAACCATGAAAGACCCCCTTAGCATAGAGAAGGTCACACAGTTGGTGCATAGTTTAGACAAACATGCATCAAAACTATGCGGCCCAGTTAAAAAAATAAGAATGGACTATTTTCACTTAAAATCTATTGAAACCTAAAAACTTTTCTTATTTTCCTTTGTTTTAAAGAATCTCTCATTTTTAAGCTCCTTCAAATATAATTCCATAGGATTTTCTCATTATTCTCCATCCAAACTTGGAATTGAACACCATTAGTCTTGTTGGATTCAGACCAGTAAGTTCTTAGATCATCTTGTTTTATATTCTTCATTTGACGTCATATCAATATATTTATTTAGGTGTAATCCAATATTCCAAATTTCAAAGTTATTTTTCTGTTCTTTATTTTTATTCTTATCTGGACCAAATCAGGAGCTTATATCGGACGAGTTCTCTATTAGCGACCTATAATAGGTAGTCTATACCATTAACTTTGTGTTTAGTGTTTTATAAGAATAGTTTCCATTGTGTTTTGTGTAGGAATTTTAGGAAATACCCCTTAAGATATTTAAATTCTTGAATTGAATGAATTGGAACCTATTAGGGATTACCACTTGTTCCATTGAGATTATTAGAGGTTTTTTTCCCAACTGAGGCCACCCATGTGGTGTGAATTTGTTTCTACCTTACTTTATACCAACCATGGGGTGTGTGTGTGATTTCCTAGTTAGTGGAATCCCTTTTAAATTGAATTTATTGATTTGGAGATGGAATTTTCCTCCTTTCCATATGGTTGTTGTGATTAAATTTTTATATGGAATTATTGATATGATTTGGATGATCTCACAAAATGTAATTTATTATGAGTTGATAAATTAAATGTGATGAATAAATGAAACGGTAGTGGATTCCTTAATTGGTATACCTTGGGTCCTAATTCCATTATATACCATGGTAATTTATCCCATGGATATTGATTGCAGTTGTAGACACCTTGGACTTGTTTCCTCCTTAGGTCTTGATTCTGTAGGATTCATTGGGCCGTACTACCCCTTTGATATAGCTTTCTTGGACTCTAATTGGAAATGTGTTCTTGAAATGATCCTTGGATACCAACCAAGTCTTTATTGATTTTCCATAGAGATGTTACTGGGACTCGATGAGGATGTCTTGGTCTTCTATACCTTGGATCCGTCACTTTGTTTTCTGACACATGATTTATACAATGAGGTCATGATGAATGGTATATAATTTATTATATCGTGTGTCCATGGTGGATGTTATATTCATGGTTGTATTTCATGGTTGTGGTGGATATTTTTTTGATTTGAGATAGCCCTTAAAAGAACCCATGTTTTTATCCAAGGTAGAATTCCATAGGAATTTGACTTTTGGCATTCGGTGGAGGAGTAGTTCTTTAAACTGAGCTTTGTAATGTAATTATGATATTTTTAACACTTATAATATTTATTGTTAGACTTTGTTAAATACTAGAGGGTTTCTGGGGAGTCTTGTAGGCCCTAAAAAACTCAAAAATGAGGACTGGTCAGAATGAACAGTTTGTCTAAAACTGTGCAGCCCACCAATGAAAATAGTGTGACTATTCCAGGTGAGTAGAAGTGACTCTCATAGTCTACGCGTGGTTTCCCAAACCATGTTCCTAGATGCATGTTTTGTTCCATTTTGGTAGTGTGTATGCGTTGTTAATCGCACAATTGGTTCACGGTTGGTCAAACTGTGTGGGATAACCATGTGGGGTTAGGGTTCTTAATTCGTGGGAGATGAACAGTTTAGCCAATCATCTGACCAAACCATGTGACCTGGTTTTTATGTTTAAATCACCATTTTTTCCTTATTGGATTTTAAACCCATTTTCTTTCTTTTCTTATTCTCCTCTAACTTTGTGTGGTACCTCTCCTCTCCCATGGGTTTCTTATCCTCTCCAATCGAGGCATGGTGATATCTTCCTCATCCAAAGTCTGATTTGAATTCCATCTATCATGTTGGACCTACATCAATAAGCTCTCAAATCCTCTTACTTCCTTCCTAAGTTTCTCTTTTAATATTTTGTACTATTTTGGTGCTAGATCATTTCCCTATTTTTAGGTCAAATATTTGTTTCTTCATTTTCTTACAAACCATACTGAATTATGAATTGATATTAGATGAGTGATGCATCTTAAGTATTAGGTAGGTGATATAAAGCTCTTTATCCAAGTTTTTGTTTATTTATAAATTTTGGCATTGTGTCATGTGTCGTAATTTTCCATGTGGTTCCCTAAAATGAGTTCTTCATTTCTAAATATTTATGTGCACCTTGATATACTCTTATTGATCATTTATATGCAAATGGAGGACATCTAAGTCAATCACACACACCCCTTGGGTGTTCCATCTTAACTTTACCTTAATGATTAATTAATTAAAATCCTATAATTTCTCCTAACCATTCATATTTGGTTGTAAATTGAGTTTTCTTGTTTATATAAATATTTATTTGACCCAACGCACCTTCTAAGTGCTTTGCCTGACTTATAAATGAAATTTCCCCTTTTTGGTAATTTTACAATTAATTATATCACCTCCTAAGTGACATGTTGTACCATGTAAATGTTTTTATATGATTGGTAGATCTCTAAAGTGTACCTTTTTAGTTAATGGATTTATATATATTGAATGTTATTGTTGGTTGTGCTAAATGAATTGTTTATTAACAATGTAACATTTTATAATAAAACCCCTCGAATAAGGTGTTATTTCTTTGAAACATAAAATTAGTTATTAGTTATTTTAATTTTGTTTTTCCATATTACATTGGTAATTCATATTTATTTTTTTGTTATTAGATTAGTGGGATAATGAGTGCATGTCCTCTAATAATATTCTTAAATGGATTGAATAAGGGGGTTGGCCCTCCTTATGATTAGTTGTTTCAAAGACCAACCACCTTCTATGTTGGTTGGAAAGACATGAATTATAAAATTTCATGCCTTGATAATAGAAATGGTTTGTCTAAATTGAATGGTTTAAATTAAATTATATTGAAGTGGGTGGTACAAACATGCCACTTGATATATATAAATAATCATGGCATATGTGAAATGTATTAAATGGAATGGGTGGAAAGTCCACGCCACTTGTTCGTTTTTTATTCAATGTGAATGGGAACATCCTTTGTTATATTTGGGGATAATAATTATTAAGAATGAGAGGTAATACATCATGGTGATTAATATAAATATGATTATTCCTTTGATATAGGTTGTGGAATGATGGTTAGGGTTCTGTTGGGAATGAAATTTCATTCTCTCTTACATTGGGTGTCAAGCATGACATCTCACGCCATTGACATTATATAGACAGTGGGCATGATTCACCACATCCCTTGATTGAGTGTTGTAAAGATGACACACTCATTATTTTCAGGTGTTAACATGACGACACACTCACTATCTCAAGTGACGAGCATGAAATCTCCCACTCATTATGATATGTAGGGAATATACCCTATTGTTTGAACTTATAGGCTTGTTCAGATGAGTTATGGATGACTGAGTTATGCCTCAGTCCATCCAGCACCTAGTATTCCAGGTATATGACCACTTACATCCAAACATAATTCGTTCATATAGGTGGATGAAATATAAAACTATACTATATATTTTATACCATATATATAGTTACATATCATACATTAATTTTGGCTATGAGATGAAGAAGGTAGATTCGGTCAGGTGTCCTATTGGAACCTGAGTCAACTGGTATTACTTATCTGATTCCATGATTATGTGATTATATGCCATTATACCTGATTTTTTAGCATAACTTGCCTATGTATCATTCTTTTTTGCTTATTAGTAAGTTCCCATATGTTTACTACTTGTGATAACATTCCTAGTTATGTTTTTTATATAAAATTAGTTTTATGGGATGAATGTATTTGTTTCAATTAAATGGGAGCCAGTTCCCAATTATAAGGTGTATATGCACCTTATCAATTGGGAAAAGGTAACACATGTATTTGAACCATATTTTTATCTTTGTATAAATATCCATAGACCATTATTAGAATATAATATTTTGTTAAGTACAAATATGTAAGTGAATTGGTCTTGATTAAGAGGATCCAAATTCCAATCTGTTAGGTGTATTGGTGATTTATATATTGGTTTGTGGAAACCCATATAATCTAACCATTAGATATAGATGTATTATATTTTAGAATGGTTATAAATGTCAAATCTATTTAATTTTTATCTAAAATGAATTTGTTTCATCTATAAAGGATTGGGAATTTGTCACATGGTCATGACGATCTATATGATTAATCTTACTAAATTCACAATTAGACTCAAGTAGTTCAGTTGGGGCATGTTTCTTAGGAGATAACCCACTTTGAGTGTTTTGAAACTTTTTAAAGTTGAAAAACTTCTATTGGGTTCCCTTATGATGTGCCTAGGTTTTCTTATCTAAGACCTTTTAGGTTGCCTTATCTCTTAAAATTTTTCTATGTGATAAATTTTCAAATTATCATGGAATTCCAATAAATGATTATGGGATTCCAATAAATGATTAATGTTTAAAATTTTAGTTTGATAAGACTTACATGTTTTCTCTTGATGAGATATTTGAATCGGGTACCAAGTTCTTTGTCTTATATTTGGTATTTCGTGTTATGAATTAAATATTTTAAATGTTTAAAGATTGAATGTGAATAAATGTAATGATTTTAAAATGGAACCTAAATTAGTGTACTTAGTTTCAACCCTCGCGTAAGGGTAGTTTAAACGTCTCCTTAATTTTCCTTGGAATGGAAACATGATTGTTTTCCATAGGCCCTTTTTCTTTTTAGAAAGGGTATAAATGATAGGTTTAGGGCCTAGTGTAATATATTTGGATTGACCTATTGATAGGGTCAATGCTTAATATTTTTTAAGGTGGTGACCTGAGGTAGTTATCACCCTTGTAGATTAAATGCCTTGCTAAATGTCATGAGTTTTCTGAAATTTGGTGTCGTTTGGATGTATTTATCCCTAGTAAGACTCTTAACTTCTAAATGAAACCCTTGTTTTTATGGGGGTCATGATCTCATTGACCTTTGTTATAGGTGTGAGCATCAGGTCATTCTCAGTTCTGGTAGGTTAGACATGCCTAGGGAATGGTAGACCGCTTAGTAGGTCGCATGACCCTCTCTTATTCCTCAGCAATTGATGACTTGGTATATCATCATCCAGGATAATAGTCCTATGGAGAAAATATGACTCTGGGATAAATCTCTTTTATAGACCACCTGATAATTGGATGCATAGGGAAGACAGTATATGGATAGTATTGAGGATGTGTGGTCTTGCTTTGGAAACCTTGGGGTAGTGTGTGATCTTATGATCGTCCGGTCTGTCTCTTATTTTGATTAATAGGACACTCTTAAGTTAGGAAACATCGCATCAGTTCTGGTAAACATGTCATTCTAGTTAGAAGGATAACAACTAAGGAAGATAATATGAAAAAGTTCAATGTGGTTTTTGAATTCTAGTGAGGCTGGTGAGGCTTGTAAACATTGTTTCTTTCTCAGAAGCATGACATTGATGGGCTTGTCTATGTACACAACCCTTGATAAACTCAATTAATATTGGATGAACCTCAGTGGTTAAGTTTGAGCGACCACGGGATTCCTCAGTTGGTTAATAATTGTGATCAGTTAATGACGATGCATTGGCAGGTGAAGTCGATCTTCTTCTAAGAAGTCAACCAATAGTGGTTTCACTGCTCTTCCTTCCATTAGTTGGGTATAGTTGGTTAGAAACCATACCAATAAATTTTTCATGGAGTTGATAGAAGTGTCTCCAATATTCTTAGTAATTCTTGATATCCTCTTAGTTTACTCTTTCTTATGGATGATCATTTCCCCTATATTCACATCATTCATGATGCACTATGTGAGTGGCAGTTATACGCCACACTAAATTTAAAAGTTATTGGTCTTCATAAGTTGTCTCTATCAGAGTTTTATGCTAGATGCATGGTTTTTATCAATGCATGGTTAGTCCTAAGTGATATATGGGTTCCCGTGAATGAACGCCTTGGACGGACTCTTAGAAACCATTTTTTTTTCTATGACTTAACCACTAGGTGGATGTCACTATGGGCTTAATCAATGACCTGATGTAGACATCTTGTCCTCGTACCAACTTCTCACGTGTAAACATGGAATATGGAATACCTTGGGTTAGATCCTTGGACTCTGGTTTAATGAATCCAATGTTATCCCAGACTTGTTTTCGAGCTCAGAGGTGATTTTTAGAGGGTGACGATTTCATTGGGTTGGATCTTGGTTACACCCTTATTCATGATGAGGCAGGATAGTGTAAATTTTTAGTTGATGGTTTGATTAGGGAATTTCACTAGAATTCATATATAGGATTTGGTGAACGTGCTTCTGGCAAATGTGAAAATCCTTTGTGGAAGGTTCCTTGTCTCAATTTGTAATACATCGACTATATAAGATGAGCATTTGAGGGTAATCTACCAAAGTCTCGACATGTTTCCTTTTTTCTTAAGGAATACAGTTGGTAAAGAAATGTTTCTGGCACGTCATCAGGTAAAGATGAGTACAAGATGTGTTGGTTATGAATTTTTATGAAAAATTAGATTGACCTTGCTAAATTATTTTGATGCGGATTTGACCCTTTTACCAAATTAAAATCATGCCAGTAGGGTCGTTATAATTCTTTAGGAGTGTTTTGCAGGCAATTGTGATGATGTAGGTTCGATGGATCATATTTATCCCACTTTTATGTTAAAACCTATGGTGGGTAGAACCATCATTTGGATTTTAAAATATATGATGATCTAATAATGTCTCTATCTAAATGGTCTCGAGTAAGAACCATTTTGGTGTTTTAATCAGGAAATAATAATTGGCTCGGGTTTTCATGGATTATGTATCATGTGATTAGGTAATTCTTATAGAAGTGTTGGAGTTTGGAAACACAATGTGACTGTTTGAATGATACTTCATGAACCTTGTAGGTCAAGTGATATTTTTTTTCCCCAAGCCATCTCAAAGAAAATAATTTTTAATTTTTAGAGGCTATAATGACCCGTGTTTTGATCCAAGGTAAAATTCCATGGGAATTTGAATTTTTTCATTTGGTGGATGAAACATTCTTTGAACCGAGATTTAGAATGTAATTCTAAGAGTTGGAACACTTAAAAGTGTTATTTTAAGACTTGGTTGAAGTCTCGTGTGGTCCCTTTGGAGTCTCATTGAGTTTTGGGAGCATTAATCCCTGAAAAACTCAAAAATAGAAAGTACTGGTTAGGATGCATAGTTTGTCTGAAACCGCGCATCCCACTAGTGCAAACCTGGTGATTGTTAAAAGTGAGCATAATTGACTCACATGGGATCAGTTTCCCAAATAATGAACTTATCCACATTCTTTATGCCATTTGGGTACTTTTTTATGCATTGTTCATCACATTATTGATCTGTAGTTGGTCAAACCGTGTGGGAGAACCATGCGGGGCTAGGGTTCCTGATCTATAGGATCCACACAGTTGGCACAAGGTTTAGAAAACCATGTGTCCAAACCATGTGACCCAGTTTTGAGGGTGAAATTACCCTTTTTACTTAATGGGTTTCAAAACCCTTATCTTTCTTTCCTTCTCCTCCTCTATCCATGTGAGGCACATATCCTCTCTCGTGGGTTTGTTCTCTTATCCAACCTTGGAATGGTGATATCTCCCTTATTCAAAGTCCAATTTTAACATCTTCAACTATAATGGATTTTCATTGGTAAGCTCTCAAATCCTATTCCTTCCTTCCTAAGTTTCTCTTCTGATTGGTTGCACAATTTTGGTGTGATCTCATTGCCCTATTTTTAGGGAAAATGTTTATTTATTGATTTTCTTTCAAACTAGACCAAATCATTCCTTGGTACTAGATGAGTGAAGAATCCTAAGAATAAGGTAAGTGGTATATAGCTCTTTCCCAATTTTGTATTGATTTATAAATTTTTTCATTATTCTTTGAACCGTAATTTTTCATGCATCACCCTAAAATGAGTTATTTGTTTATAAATTGGTATGCGCATCTTGATATAATCTTATTCATCATTGATATGAAAATGGAGGAATTCATCCTTGATCACAGACACCCCTTGGGTGTTCCAGCATAACATTCCCTTAATAATTAATTAATTAATTAAAATCCCAGAATCTCTCCTAATTTTTCAGATTGGGTTGTAAATTGAATTTTCTAGTTTATATAAATGTTGATCTGACCCAAGGAACCTCCTAAGCTCTTATCCTTACTAATAAATGGAATTTCCCCTTTTGGGTTATTTCCTAATTGATTATATCACCTCTTAAGTTCCATGTTAAACCTTGTAAATATTTTTCCATGACTTGTATCTCTCTAAAGTGTTCCTTTTTAGTGAATGGATTTATATCACATGAATTTGATTGTTGGTTGTGATAAATGAATTTTTTTAACAATATTATGTTATATAATAAAACCCCTTGGGTGAGGTGCATTTTCTTCTAAACTAAAAAGTAGTGATTATTGATTTTAAGTAGGCTTGGCCTTATTTAATTGGAAATCTTCATGCCTTTTGTTGTTATTAGTTAAGTTACATACTGAGTACATGGCCTCTAATAATATTCTTAAGTGGATTGAATAATGGGGCATGCCCTTCCATGTGATTAGTTGTTTCAATTACCAACAACCTTATAAGTGGGTTGGAAAACCTTTAATTATAAAATTGCATGCCTTTATAATTGAAATGGTTTGGTCAAAATGAAGTTTTCAAATTAAATGATATTGAACTGGGTGGTATGACCATGCCACTTGATATATATAAATAAGCATGGAATATATGAAATTTATTAAATAGAATGGTTCAAAAGTCCATGCCTCATGTATGTTTTTTATTCAATATGAATGGGGTTGTCCTTGGTTATATTAGGTCTTAATAAATATTAAGAATGATAGGTAATGCCTTGTGAATATTAATATAAATATGATTATTCCTTTGATATAGGTTGTGGAATGATGATAAGGGTTATGTTAGGTATGAATGTTCACCCTCCCTTACATCAGATGTCAAGAATGACATCTCATGCCATTTACACTATTTGGATGGTGGTCATAGAACACCATGTCCCTTTCTTGAGTGTTGGCATGATGGAACACTCATTATTTTCAAGTGTTGACAAGATGGTACAATCACTGTCTCAAGTGACAAGTATGAAGTATCCCACTCATTATGAGATATAGGGAATGTATCCTATTTCTTGATCTTATAGGATCATTTAGAGTAGTTTTGGATGACTGAGTTACACCCCGGTCCAACCAACACCTAGTATTCTAGGTATATAACCACATAAGTCCGCACATACTTGGTTCTTATAGGTGGATGAAATATAGAACTATAATATATATTTTATAGCATACATATATTCACTAATTTGAAATTCATTCCATCCATGAGATGAAGCAGTTAATGTTAGTAAGGTATCTTATTAGAACCTAAGTTGACTAGTATTATTTATTTATTCATCACTACTTATTATTCCTTTTACATACACATTGTTGTACATTATACTCACAAACTTGATTTAGCTATAGACACCATTAGTAGTGGACTACTATGATTTTATCTCACACCCTACTTGGACCACCATTGCACTAGGGTACCCATGTAGATCTCATGTTCACAGGACCATGGATTATTTCTTGAGTTGTTATTATTATACCTGGAAGTTAGGAGCACAAGAATGAGCTAGATCTCGGTATGCTCATGGAGATAGCCCTTGGGTATTTTACTTCTTTTATTTATTCGTTTTTTTCACTATATCATGTTTATTGTTGTATGTCTACTATTTTATTTTTTTGTATCACCCTCTAGAAATGTATGATTTACTATATATTACCATTGAAAATTTATAGTCAGTTGATATTATTCTTCTATTTCTTTGTCTTTTATTTATTACTACTTCCACTATTTTCTGTTATAAATTTTCTAATACACTAATGTGTTACTCTAATCATGAGGGTAGACTTCCCAATATCACCTCCTTATACCCTATATACTATTTGAATCCTTTGGCATACGAGGGGCGTGATTGAGGTCATGTGGCGACCGGTCCGACTACCGGATTAGTGGTCAGTCGGGTTGGGATGTTACAACCTTGGTACTGGTATTTAACTCCAGTAGGTAGATTGGATAGTATTATATTTATTTTTTCTATTTTTACCAGTACCATTGATTATGGGTGCTTGATTTTTTTTAGGTATCATTGATTTGTTAGATAGTTTCAATTTACTTGTATCATATATGACATGTGAACTTGTTTCATTTCAGTTATACCTATGATATACATTGCACACTACTTTATCTTGTATTGCATAGAATGGGTTTGTTATACACACCATTGGTGGTGGACTACTGAGTGTTATCTTGCACCCTATTTGGTCCATCATTGGGTACCTGGATAGACTATATGGGTGTAGGTAGGGACCAGGGAAAGTGACCACAATATGATTCTTGATTTGTTTTATGCTAAAAAGTAGGCGAGAAAAGGACCGAGCTAAGATTCATGATGTTATCTAGGATAGTTCATTTTTTATTTTTGATATTTTGTAACATTTATTGAACTACATGCTTGTATTCATGTTTTCTAGATTTGTAGATACATGACATTCCATTTCATTTTATATACAAAATAACCATTTACATTATTTAAATATTCATTTATTGGATGTTTATCTTCTGTCTGCTTGATTTACTACTTCTACTATTGACTTTTATTATTATTCCATTATGTTACACTCTGATATGATGGCATAGTCGTCCCACAAACACACCATATTCCCACAACGATAGTAGGTAGCCTCTGGAATTTGGGGATATGCACTTGAGGTAATGTGAACCTTCGTCTTAGGGGACTGTTTATTGGCATATGGTTTGAGGTGTTAATTATAATATAAGTATGCATAAAACATAAAAAAGTCATAAAAATATTTTTATGAATAAAAATGAATTTATTCTTATTCCTTAATAATTAATACTAAAAAATGAATAGTAATTTGTTTGAATATATATATATATATATATATATAATTTCATTAAAAAATTTATATATATCATTTTAATATATTAAAGTTAAAATACCCACCATATAGAAAAAACAATTACTTGATGAATATGTATTCTAAACATTAAATAATTCAATCATTCTTACTAAATAATTAATTATCAATTAATTAATGTTATTTAATTTATTTTATATATTTTAAAAATACATTTCATTAAATTTCATACTTAAAATATGATAAATTTAACTTTTAAATAAACACAGTTAATATATTAAGAAAAATCAACAAAATATATTTATTTAACCATAAATAATTAAATTAATAATTATTATAGGTAATTAATTATTTCCTAGATGTAATTAATTTATTTTACTAATCATTCCTTTAATTTCAACAACACTTTTTATTTTTATCATTTTTTAAAATTAATAAATTTAACTAAATTGTATAATTCATCAAAACTAATTCTTTAGAATTAATGGTATTCTTAAAAGTGAATTGGAACATTTTTATTAAAAAAATATTTAATTTTTTTTAATTACTTTTTTAATTTTTATAATTATATTTTATTAAAATATATTATGATGTTTTTCATTTTTATTGTAATATTCTACCATAATAATCCATTGTTTACTTTAAAACTTCATTTTGGGTATCACCAATTGTCGAACACATGAGTTTATTTAAAGTAAAATACATAAAAAATCATGGGGTATTATAGATTAGGCTAAATATGTCATGGAATGACCATGAACATGACATAGTGGATATATGAAATTTAAGGGAGTTATTGGGGAGGTATATGAGGAACTAATATTTGTCTCAACATTTAGTGATGGACTTCAATGTGGTAATCTTATTATGCCATGAAGTATTTTCCCAAATGTTATCTAAAGGTGAAATGATTGAGAAATACATGGATATATAGATATTAGATAGGATAATATTTTGGATTTTATGACATGAGTTAGAAAATACATGTACTTTAATGGGTTACATAATAGAGGTTCCCTCAATATCAAAAACTGATGAGTTTTGATTTTTATGGGTGAAAACAATTTGAGATATCCGATAAGAGATTCCAGGGATAATTCCAGTCGTTTTCTAGGATGGTATTGAATATAAGAGAAAGGTTATACACACAATCCAAATTTTAAAGGAACGTTAGTCCATGGGAATTTAATATCAACATCTTGTTAATCCTTGTATTTTTTTCTTTTTTATGAAGATTAGAACTATATTTATACTATATTATTTTTTTACTATTGAAAAAAAACAAAAACATGCTTAATGAGATCACCACTACTTCTCATAAGGGATGGGATACCTGATAAAAATGGTTAGTGAACCATGTATTTTCCCATATTCAGTGTTCTTTATTTAAATCTATATCACTCAGCATTATATAATTTTATTTTAGATATATTTTCACTAACTATATAAATAATTAAAATTTTGATATTTAGAGTTTTGGTTACCACTTATTCACTCCCTATCAATGGTGGTCTACTTTCTCATGGAATTATCACTCGAAATATAAAATTGATGAGTAGTGGAAAGTATTTCCTTAATATTTTATCAAATAATTATCATAAAAATTCCAAAACCAACTAAGGCCTCATCCAGGGTGGAGTTGAATTGAAAGTTACATCAAAATCCCACCCTAAGAGGCCAGTGGTTGGTGACTAGCACTGAGTGGGGGTATCACACAATATGGGAGGCCTTAACCTATAACAACCTTCAAAAGATACATATATTCAATGTATAAAATAAATATAAACACCAACATTATATATATATATATATAATCAAATGGGGTGTACACAACCCATGAATGAGGCATCAAGTATGAATACATCACCAAAAATAAAAACATAAAAGTACTACACATCCAAAAAGTCTCTGGACATGACAACTATAAGATACTAGAAATACCTCACTCTGACTACCCCCCATATCAATCACTAGTAGTAATACTCATTTTTACTTGCACAAACCACCAAGATCCACCAATAATCACCATGAATTATCAGGAGTCCGCTTCAAACAAGCCACAGTAGCTATATATCTAACAAGACCATCTTCGAACTTGTGTGTTTTCTTCATAAAAACAACATATGTGGGTGAAAGTCATGTGTAGGGGGAGTATAAACATACTTGGTAGGATTCACCAAAACCAAAAAGGATAAATAAATATGCAATTCATCTCAAATATCCCACTATGAATGAAAATAACAAAAAGGAAATATATAAAAAGATCTCGATATGATCTATAATAATAACTCTCAAGTACATAAATAATTTACCAATAATTTCATCTTTACACCTGAAAATTCATATTCCATGACTGATTAGGAAATATTGGAACACTGATGAGTCCATAAGACCTAAATTTGATAGAAAACTATATGATTCATCTCAAAGAAATCCCTTTGGTAACTGAAGAGTCTCAGGTAATAAAGGAATACAAAATGATAGGCCTCTAAAACTACTACACCAGCACCAAAACCCATAAAGGGGAGCCTAATCATTTTTGAAGCATGTTCATTATTTTAGGGAATGATTTACACTCCAATCCATTAATATCATATCCCCTTTAAAGTATATGAACTACCAATTCAAATAAATCCATATAACCTCATAGGAAATATTATAGAGAATCTTTTTCCCCATAAAAGTAGGGGAAATATCGACTGTAATGGGGGATCATAGCCCCAACTGAGCTCATTGATGGGGGAATAGTGACTCCACAAATAGAGGTTCTCATTAACTAATATGTTGTGTTGAATAACAAACCCTATCTACACTTTAGAAAAAGGATCATGTTCCCTGGGTAAGTAAGGGTAATAAACATCCCTATATAAGGATAGTGGGTAACCCCTCACCCTGATACAACTATATAGTCAATGTGGGTAGAAAACCTTGAGAACACTTTCACCATCATGCCTAAAATCAATCATCAAACATATAGATATAAAACTAAGATCTACCTTTATCACTGAGAAAACAAACTCATATATCCAAATGGTACAATCCATTATGATCTACATGTAAAAATATGTAATTTAGAATACTTATTTATCTAAAATAAACACCCGATTGTTATATCCTCAAAAAACCATTATAGAAGGAATATTGGGAAAATGGAAGGAATTAGGCATGCCATGTGGTGAATAGGGTTTTTATGTCCCCAATTGTATGGTTCATGGCATCCCAAACATGGTGCAGTATACTGATGCACTGAACCCTCATGCATTGTGGATCCCTGAGAATGCACCACCAAGACCCAAGTCAGGTTGTGTGGAACTGATCTGGTTTGAGTAGACCATTCAACCAGATTTTCTACCACATTGTAGGTGGGAAACCATAAAATCAATGGGGATCATAAATATAATAGTGAGGGGTATTAGTTAACCCGCCTCTGCGTTGTTCATGCAGTATCATGGTCATCGCTTTTGTGGTGTGCTCTTCCTGGGTCATTGGTCACTATCACGACCAACTATCATCATATGTTACAATAGTATATCATCATGGTTTAACTCCTCATATTCATCATCCTCTCACCTCAATGGTTTTACATCTTGAATGGCCTCCCACATCGCCATATCATCATTCCTAGATTTTTTAATTCGCAACACCCTTGCCTAAGATCATTACTTCCTCTTGCCAAATCCTCATCGATGGAGAAACATGTCGCTTCCATCTCTCTCATATCGATTTCTACATTCTCCCTCACTTCCACCAGAAATCGGTAAGCCTGATGTTTTTTCATCACACATGAGAGGGGGAAGAGAGAGAGATATAGAGAGAAGAATAATCTGGTTGTTTCTCCATCAATCATCTCCAATAGAATGAACAAGGTTACAGTTTTGTGAACATAGAATAATGATCAAAAAAATTATTATCCATGGAAAGCCCCATGAAAGGAGGAATATATTACCAAATTAATGAGTAAATAAAAAAGATCAAAGAATCCAAATATAAAACAAAACATAAATATAGAAAATGAAAAGAAATCCAATTTTTATAAATTCAAACTAAAAAATCATGAGTAATGGAGGAAACACAATATTAAATAAATATTTTCAAGGGAAACTCATGAATAAACTAGCACAAGAAATCAAGTTTACCTATATAATATGAATATCACTCATTGAAGAAGGACTCACCCTTATATATTATCATCATTGATCCCATGGAGTAGTTATTCGATCCCTCTTAATATCTCCTCTCTATTGGAACTCTCAATTACTATGGTTCATGTGGATAACCCTTGTAATTTATATAATTATTAATATATAAATTCATTCCTTCAGTTTAGATATTTAAATACTTATTAATGTGATAATCAATTTATTTAAAACTTCTCTTTTTAAATAAAAAATTAATCTACCAACAGTGTCCAAATCCCAGTGTCCTCAATGGAAATAGAAATTATACCACCCCTAGGGTAAATAATTCCTTGGATGTAATCTTGATTTTTTTTATTCCCTTATGACAAACAATTTAGAATGGAAAGTATAATTCTCATGAATTCAGACACAAAGGATAAAAATATAAAAAAATACTAAATTTATTTTTATCATGGCCTCATTGAACCTATAATTTCATGTTGTCTCTGCCTAAGGATAAACACCACACCACAAAATCAACACAACCATCTAATAATTTTTGGGAAGTTGTTTTCTTGGGTGAATTTACTAGTTTACCACTTAGGGTCTCGAGACTCTAAAACCAAAAATATATCCAAGTCTCACTTGGTAAAATATTGGATCACTATATCCTCCCCAACTTTAGGCCTTTTTTATACGAAATGTTCATAACTTGGGTTCCTAAAAAAACTTCATAATAAATTGTGCTTGGAAAAACAATCATCCTTTACATGTAATTAACTCATCTTCGTAGGTTCAATCTCTAAGAAAACATTGTATAAAATCACTCAAGAAGGGAAAATCATATTTTATCACTAAATTTATCATCTCCTTAAAATATAGAATAAATATTTTAACAAAAAAATATATTATATTTATATGGGTCTTTATAAGCCTCAATACCTAAAACACTTTCTAAATTGATGGCCTTTTTACCATATGAGATGAGAGGAATCCAAGAACTACAGAAATATCTCTCAGAATGGTTCCCTACCAAATCCATATTTGGTGGGAGAACTCTGCTCCTCTACTTTAAGGAGAATTATATATTTTGTTTTACTAAAATTAAACCTTTAAAGTTATACTTTAGCATCAATTACATAAAAAACATTCTATAATAACACCATAAGATGTGAAAATCATAAATCTTCTCCAGACCAATGTCATCTTTACTACCATCTCCTTTAAGTAAGGTAATGATAACAAATGTTTCTTACTCATGGAATAAGATAAACATGGTCCTTATCCCCAATCCTCTTCAAAAACATTCATTAGATTCCTATACCTATAACTCAATCTCCAATAGACTCACACCCACTTTTTAAGACAATATGGTTTCGTTATTATTCCTCTTTAATGATATTTATTTATGAGCACATTAATAATAATAAATAAATTCATCAAACTACACTATATGATACCAATACCCATCATATGGACCAATCTACCAAAATATAAAACATATTTTTATAACCATTAAGATAACCCATCTCTATCAGCTTTAGACCTCGAATATAACACCTTCCTGAGAAATAAAAAATACACAACCTCCCAAGAAAACCCCTTTCTCTATTATATAAAATGATTTTCAAGGTAATGGGAACACCCTTAAATATCCAATATATATTCAACACCAATGGTCATTATCTCCTTAGGAGGTACCTACATAAGATTTTAATTAATGTATTTAATAAAAACACTAAGGGGATACCACTATACACTTGAAAAAGTGGGAAACATGTTCCCTACCTTCAGAAAAACCCTTCAAGTCTACTTTCTAAGAATATCCTACCATGCAAGACCACTAAATTAATATCACTATTTTGTTCTTATCTCACACAATGGATGAGTAAGGTACCACCATTATTAATAAAAGGTGAGAACATATATCACTTTTGATTCAATAATTTTAGACCCAAAACTAGTTGGTCATGCACCTCCTACATCATCTAGATAGATATTCCTTTGCTAGAAGTGTAAACCACTACACCACTACTACTCCATTAAGATTTAATCAACTGTAATAACCTAAAGTTTTAAGATTACCAATACATTCCCAGGAATCTAGATCCCATATGATGATAGTTTATAGTATAGTTGGAACTTTAATGGAAGGACAAGGTAAAATTTCTTTAATACCCAACAGGATCCTCTAAAAACAAATAGGAGGAAAAATTCAAACTATATACTCTATAAATTCTACAAATGTTTTCATAAAACCACCCAAATACACTGTAATTCAATCATAGTAATGAAATATGATGCACACGTGGGTCTCCTCATAAGGGATAAACATGTATTACCCTAAATAATTATCCATGAATTATTTCTAACTCACTAGAAGTTAATTCCTCATCCATATGCATAGAGAATTAATCCATTAATACCATCTAATGGGTCATGAAATTCATCTTAAAGAGTATTTTATCCATTATCCATTCCCATAGGGTGGGAATTCTCAAACAAAACTTGTTGGTCACTTCCCATCAAGTAAAATACAAGCCACAGTGAATTGATCAAGTTTTACATTTAAAACTTAACTAAATTTTGACTCACTAACCACATATCGAAACATGATGATTTTACTTTATATGAAGGGTGAGTAAATTAAGGTCACCATCAGTGTAAAATATCCAACTGATACAGGTCTATTAAGGGGTCCCATCATAATTTTCAACTCATGATCATCTGATGTGAAAAATAATAACTCATGTTTTCACCATCCAATATAAAGGTTTTTGAATATATGTCATGAATTGTAATTTTAAAGGAATTAGTTGATTACTATCAATATCCATCCATCACATTCATCTTCCTAAATCTATGACTATCAATACTTTTCACCTTACATGAACCAAACCAAGATGGTGTTCAATGAAGTTGATAAATGCATTGGTCATCTCTGATTTCATTTGCACCACATTCTCTTCCTCTAAATAGATTCTGAGTAAGGAAATTGGGTAGACAAAAAGGATTTATATCGTGGAAATCTCTCCTCCATTCGTATCCAAAATGTATCTATATCAAGAATTACTGATCTATTAATTCTCACAGAGGGGACTCTAGCATATATGGTACTTTGTGAAAACAAAACTATGGATAGATAACTCCTATGATGTGTCTTATACTTGATATTCTAAATACAATTAATTCCACTCTGAAAACATGTCCATGGAATATCTCACAAGGTATGTAGACCATGATGAATACTTGAATATAGTCATGTTTCCCTATGAAGGGTACCACACCCTTAGGTAAAAATATATTGTGAATAATGACTGAACTATAACTAAAGTAGATTCGCCCCATCGTAAGTTTGAGAAAAAACGCCATCCATTAATGGATCACTATTTTATATAGATAGATCAAATGAATAATCATCATCTGGTTAGCGAGAGTCTAAACTAGATGGAAAAGTGATTCCTTGACTCCAATCAGACCTTAGTTGCCTGATGATTAAGTTATCCTCATTGAACCTTGAGGTCTCTATCATTGTATCCCATTAAACATATCTAGATTATAGATATTCTTGTACCACTCAAGGATAAATATAATACTCCCTAAAGAATGATCCATACTAAGTGTAAAGTAGAGAGAAAACTACCTCAGATCATGAAGAAAGAATGTATCTCAATTGAGTCTTGAAAACCAATTCCTCATCACTCGCTAACTAAGGGTGAGAGGCCTGACTATAAGAACAGGATCATTATGACTCTTCCATAGTACATAATATTTCTATCAGTGAGTAACATTCTTTATTTGATAAAATTAATTAACAAGGATTATAGAATATTAGTATGATAAGACATATGAAGGACATATAAAATCATAATTAGACATTATATAATGAATGTACCTGCTTATTTGTACCCTAAAATGATGTATTGAATATCTATGTTGAAAAAAATATATTTTTAGAATCTTGTATAAAGGATAAATTAGTTTTCACACCTACGATGGTCTCCCTGGTCTGATAACCAAACTGATGACCCCTTTAGCATTGTTTCCCCGGATTCCCAAACCAGACCTCACATGACTACTAACACCAATCATTATCCTTAAGATAAACCAGCTTCAATTCCACTTTTTTAGGACTTGACCCACCAGATCCCCAATTGGGATAATGGTAATCCAAGAGTGCCACCCACCTCAAATAGGCCCAGCAATGGTGACATGAACTAAGTGGGCATATCTCAAAATTGGGAGGCCTCATCCTATTTCAACCTACAACATATATATATATATAATGCATAAAATAAAAATAAAAAATAGTTGGATATATATATAATCAATTAAACTATATTCAACTTATGCATGATTCTTTGGTTACAAGTATATAACTATAAATTAAATTATATGGGAACAGCATATATTTTCTTTTAATTGATAGACATAAGACACTAGAAATACCCAATTGTATGTAACCCAACATTGACCACCATTTATAATGGTTATGGATAATATCATGAACCATTATGTTCCACTAATCATCATCATGCATTGTCAGGTGAAAGATCTAAAAAACCACATCAACTCCATGTCTACCAAGACAATATTTGAACTAGTTCAATGTATACATGAACAAAACATGTATTGGAAAAAATCCCATGTAGGGGTGAGTATAAACATACTTAGTAGGATTATCTGAAACCATAAATGAAAAACAAACCATCAATACAAATAAAATATCCCACTATGAATAATAATAACTAGAAGAAAATATAAGAAAATATCTACATATGATTTATAATAAGAATTATTAAGGACACAAGGAAGGTACCTATCATATAATCTCTAAACCTTGAAATTTGTATCACACAAGCACTCATGTAATCTCAAAACAATAAAGATTCCCAAATTCCTGACGTCGATAACCAGTTATATATCATTTCTCAAAGGAAACACTTGGGGCAATAATGAGCCTCATGTTACAATATAAATCATAATGATCAACCTATCCAACTATTGAACCACTACCAAAACCCATAAAGGGGAACCTAGTTATCATTGAAGTGTGTTCATTAGTCTAGGTAACATTGCACCCTCTAGTTCATCAATTCCATATCATTGATCAAGTATCAAAACGAAAAATGTTAATAAAACCATGTAACCACTTGGTAACTATTATAAAGGATCCCATACCCTAGGAATATGGGAGAATAACAACTCTAGTGGAGGATCCCATCCCTGAATGAGCTCTTAGATGATAGGGGATGCCAACTCCGTAGACAATGGATATCAGCCCTGATATTTAGGGGGAATAACTAACCCTATATTATTTTTGGGTATAATATCTCATTTCCCAACTAAATAGGGGAAATAACCAACCCTAACTAGGGAAAATGTAGAAACCTAAACCCTAACAAAACCACACCATCGGGGTGGGAAGACAATCCTAATAACACTTTGATCATCACACCCAAACCCAATCATAGACCATGTAGATCTAAATACAATATATACCTTTCTTTCTTATAAACTATCCTTATATGGTCGATTATTCCATGGAATTGTAATATACATAGAAATATACCTACGACAGGATATTTATTTTTTCCAAAATAGAGACTTGATAATTATTTCACCCAAAAAATCTCCGAGAGAGGAGAGTAGGGCATGTAGCGAGGCCTAGGAATTCCATGTACTGAGTAGGGATTAGGTTTCTACACCTGGATAGTTCATGATATATCATTCGCAAAGAAATTAATGATATATTGGAGCTCACAAACACTATAAATTCCCATGTGTGTGCCACATCACCCTAGTTTAGGTCAGGGAGGACCTGACCCGGTATGGCTCACCATTGGGCCCACTTGGCCCGCCCACCTACCATGTGGTTAGAAGGACACTATAAGATCCCATGGGGATAAAATAATTAGGACCTAGGGTAGGTATTCAACCCACCCCCAAATCATGTTTCACATATGTGGCGCTACAGCCGACGTTGTCGCAACACGCTCCTCTCGGTCTACTGGTTGTTGTTGCAATTATCATCATTATGCAAAGCTAGTCGTTTTTCATAGCTAACCTCCTCAAATATCCCTGACCACATGTTATTTACATCCTCCCATGTCTACACCACCCCCATTACTAGATTTCTGATGGGAACCACCCTTGTTTGGGCTCACTATTTCCTCCTTCCACCACCTCATCCATCGAGAACCACATTGCTACCACCTCCCCCATGATGACCGTCAGGCTGCCCCTTTCTATCCTCATCCATGGATAAGGATGGTGGCCCATCACCACATGAAATATTTGGGAGATAAGGTTAAATGTAGTAGATAGAGAGGATAGAGAAATGAAGAGAATAATAATTCAGCTTCTTCTCCATCAATCACCACCACCAAAAAGAACAAGCTTGGGTTTGGGTGAAAAGTTTATAATAATAATCCAAATAATGATTCTATAAGTAAGTTTAGAAGAATAGAGTTTTATATTATATAATTAGTGAATAAATCAAAAGAATGAAGAATCCAAATATCAAACAAAACATAAATTCCAAACCAAAAGAGAAATCCAATCTTTATAAATTCAAACTTAAAATCCAGGAAGAATGGTGGAAACCCAATATTAATTAAATATTTTCAATATAAAATCATGAATAATAGAGTGTAGGAAATAGGGTTTCCCTAACTCATAGGATATTTCTCATTTATGGATTTTGTATTAATGTTCATTTTTTTCCTCGATCCTGAGGAGAAATTCTTTGATCCCTCTAAATAACTCTTCTATGTTGCTTCTCTCAATTAATAGGTTTCATGTATCTAACCCAGAGAATTCAGATAAATATCATTATATAAATATCTTCCTTGGTTTATATAATTTAATAATCTTTAATGTGATAAAAAATATATGTAATGTTCCCTTTTTAAAATAAATACTTAATACGCCAATGACGGGTAGCTCCCAAGGTCCCCCAATGAGAATAGAAATTATACCACCCCTAGAGTAAAACCTGTATCATGTATTCAACCATAGTATTGATTTTCACAACAAATTATCCATTTATAATAAAAAAACATAATTCTTGAGAACATGCACATACAAAAAAAAATACCTTTATACTAAATGTGTTTTTATCAAGGCCCCACTACACCTTCAATTCCAAGATAGCTCTACCCATAGGTAAGTACAACACCCTGGAATCAAAAAAACAATAAAATGATTTATCTAAAAAGAATTTATTTTCTCTTGTTGAAAAACTTCACTAATAAGTTATCTAGGAAGCGATTTCTGCATTACATAAAATATATCTTCTTTATTTAGATCCATTCTATTGTTTTTATACAAGTCCAAGAATTTATCTCCATTGATATCCTCATTTTATAAGATTAAGCTCAAATATCAATTTAATAATGATGCCATTTTACCAATAGTAGAAGCTTTTTGTCTAATGAGTTTCATATTTTACACCTATTTAAGTAGGAAATTTATTAAATACTCCCTCACTAAAATGATTGAACCTTTTAATATAAATAATATATATTATTTGGATAAGATCCATATTTTTCTTAATCTTTGATTCTTATTTTTAATTTAACTCATCGCATAGATATTTATGTAAACACTCGCATCAGTTGTCCATATACGAAAATAAATAAATAAGTGGAAAACTCTTTTTCTGAATGTATCATATGGATTTTGTATTCCTATGGTTATTTAACATTTTGGGTTGCCTAGATAAGTGTAACCCAAATATCACATCAAGTATCAATACTTTAATCTATTAGGTTCATTATAATATTGAAAATCATTAATAAATATTTTTTTTGAATACTTATTAAATGATGATATTTTTTAATGATATAGTCCTAGAATTTATATACATATATATACTAGAAATAGTTTAATTTATTAAATTCATGTTTATATAAAAAAATATTAATTTAATTACAAATTAATACAATAAATAATAAAAATATAAAACAAAAAATAAGAAAATTTTTTATTTATTAAAAATAAAACATTACATAAGAAGGATAATTATTTAAAATAAAATTAGAAATTATATAATGAGATAATAAAAAATAAAAAACATTACAAGATTTTGGAAATGCATAGATTTGTGGTCAACTGGGAATATCACACCCATGAATGACATTGTGAAAATGATTTAAAAATTGAAATATTTTTGGCATTTTTTAAAGAACCTTGAGAGAAAAATGGATTGGGTAAAGACTAATAGAAAAAAGTGTCGTTTTTTAGAAGTAAATATATTATATTTCTATGTAAATAATAATTAATCATTTGAATAATAACTGAACCTTAGTAATAGTAAAATATCTAAAAAATATTTACCATGAATAAAATAACTAAATATAAATATTATTATGTTTGAAAATGATTTCTTGAATTATACAACTCGGAATATACATAATTGAAAATTTTTAATAAAGAATTTTTAAAAAATATTTAGTAAAAAATTAGTTTTTTTGTTAAATTGTAAATAATATAATAATAACATTTACAAAATTATTTCTATAAAATTGACCCTATTTTGGGATTGGTCGGTAAAAATCAGCATATACTAGTTTTTTATGAATAGTGAAATTTTTGTTTCAAATTATAATTTATGTTTTATAATATCATAATGGTATAATAATGAATAAATAATCTCTAAATTTTTTTTCATGAAAAAAAATCAATTTTTTGATTAAAATAATGAACTTATAAATAAAAAAATTAATTTTCAAAACTATAATTGGATTAAAAAAATCTAAATTATAATTTACTCAAGTAAAAAAATATTTTTAATTATTTAAATTGAATTAAATATAAAAATGATACCAATGGATTTTTCAAATATTTAAATTAAAATGAAATGTGTATTTTATAATAAAATACTATTATTAGTCTAAAGAATATAAACTATTCATAGTGTTGATCTAGATTATTAAATTAATCAATATCTTTGTCATAAACTCTTCACTCCTTCAACTATAAATACACCCTCTCTTCCATCCATTACTCTTCTCTTACAAACTTCCTCCGTGGATTATTCTATAAAAAGTAACTCCCTATAATTTCCTTATTATGTTTTATAATGGTTGTTCTGATTAGAAGACTACTCATAGAAGCCTTAAGTGACCACCAATTGAGGTGTATCAAAGAGAAAGGTATGCCTTAAAAATACTAGTTTTTTCTTTTGATTTATTCACTTCTCACTCTATTATACCTATGTGTCATTATAAAAACATTTAATTAGTGTCATAAGTATAATATAATTAATTTTTTGAATCCATATATTTATTAATTTTTTCTTCTTTTTTAAACTCTTTTAAAAACACCACTCACGAAATGGTATGTTTATACCGCCTATGTGAGCGATGATGTTTTTCATTGCATATTTTTATTTCTTGTTTTAAAAATGGTTTTCATGTATAATTATAATATTAATATTAATTTTATGTGATGTTTATTATTATGAAAATACAAAATTTAACTTATATTTTTAATTTCAAAAATTAACCATAATAGTTAATTTAATCACCTAAAAATAAGATTATCAGGACTATTTTATTAAAATGAAATAATTGTGAACTATATATTGAAAATTTAACTTATATTAAATTATAATGACATAAACCTAAATATCATAACACTTTTTGAGATTATGGAATCATTTGTGATGACCACCGCTCGCTACTATTACACCAAAGTGATTTTGGAACTGTGTGAATAAAAAACCTCAAACCAAAAACATGAACTAAATTATTCCATCACATAATAAATGATATAAAAGTTAATATGGTTTAGGAATTTAAAATTAATTCTTTTCTATCGCTTCCCTTTTTTGAAAAACCCGCTTTTAAGAATTAATAATCAACCCATATAATCAAGCACTAAAGATTAATTCACTTAAGACCAAAAAATTTAAAAACCACAAAATATTAATATCTCTATTATAAAAAAAAAGTAACAACAAAAATAATTAATAGAAACCATCACCATAGAAGCATCATTTCCATTGAAAGATTCTACTCATAAATAACTCTAAAATTGCCTTATATCACTACATATGTAGCAACAATACTAGATAGAAACTATACTCCAACCCTCACCACCATCAAAATTACCCATTAGGAGATTTCCAGTATGTTGAAAGAAACACTACCACCAGAGAGGTAACATAACCAAACTCAACCAAGAAAATTCACTTAAATAAAATCATAAAGGAAATACCAATGCAGCTGCATAATAGAGAGAGTTGAAAATAGGGTAAGACATCAAAGAACCACATTTTCCAAAGATATCCAACAACCAATTAAGGATTCATCAGGAGGACTAGTACCTAACTCCTAAGATAATAGGAGAAAACCAACATGAAGACAATCATAAATAAGGCCATCAAACCATCATGGGTGAGATGATACCAACATGGTATATGATCTCTAGATCTTCCACAAAACTCCCCCTCAATTAAAGTCCAAATCTATTATAAAAAAAATTACATGACTAATGATTAGTTATTTCATGTTGGGTCATCTTGATAGTGTAGAGGTAGAGCATAAGAAAACAAAACCATGACTAGGAGACCAAAGAGAATATTAATTAAGTAAATATCAGTAACTCGCTGAAGAAAGAGAATATTGTAAACTAATATATCATAGAACACATCTATAGTCACATCCCAAACTACCATACACACCATTGTGTGTGACCATTAATAGATCAATATTGATCGGTCGGGTTGTAATAGTAGAAGTGGAGGATAAAAAATCCCTCTAATGTGATCTAAATGTAGCATTTACCACATCAAAAAAAGGTCCACCAATATAAATAGTTCAATATATTACCACCTAGAAGAGTATATATCGGTCAAGATCATAGTTATCCACTCACACCTCAAAATGGACATCAGAATTATGGACCCAAACCACCCAAGGATAATCATATGAGAAAATTTTCAATGAGACTTAAGCCAGAATACATGGTCACCAATAATACCAAGAGACCCATTAAACATGACATCTATGTTATGAAATGTCTAATAAAATTCACATCATTATTAAGAGGAGAGAATAAGGAAATTAAAGTCCAATACCAAAAATATAAATGACAATAGAAACCTCTCAATGATCTCAAAATTTTGATACACCCTTGATACAATGAACCTCAAAACAAAACTTACATAAAAGAACCAAACCCCAAGACATGATCCCTCACAATAAAGATACACCACTGGTGGAATGGTTATCTATATGAGAATGGGAATAATGATGTAAAGTGGGACGAACCTATATAGGTTTGAGAAAACATATCTTCCTCTCTATCTTTGAATGCTACTACCAAAAATATAAGTTATCATAACTAGACCAAGAACTCAGGTAAGAATATATTTTTGGGTTTCCTCCTCACATAGGTACCCCGTGTGACTTATTAAAAATATTAGTGTATATGGTCACATAACCACCACTAGAGGGGGTGATCTAGTTATTATTTATGATTCCATTAATTTCACTTTTTTTTATTCCTATTGGGTTATTGATAGTGGTTTGAACATTCATGTGGCATAAAAGAATTTTTTTTACATCTTATAGACTAGGTAATTTTAGGATATTGAAGATGGAAAATAATGGCCACACTGAAATTATTGGAATATGTGTTGTTTTTTAGAGACCAACACAAGTTGTAAGTTGATTTTGAAAAATGTTTGACTTGATCTTGAGGTTCTTCTAAATATTATTTCTACTAGTTGTAATTATGATAGTGGTTTTATTAGTACTATTGGAGATTTATATTGGATACATTTATAGGATTAATTAATAGTGTCTCAAGGAAAGAATAGGTGAGGTTTTTATTAGAATAAAGATTTTATTTCTTATTATATTACTTATGTTGTTGAGTGTAGTGTTTCTTCCAAATTATGGAACCAGAGGATCTACCACATTAGTGAGACAGAACTTTTTATTTTTTAAGAATGGTTTTATTTTAGGTGTTAAAGGTTTAAAATTGGATACATATGATCATTTTATGTCTGGAAAACATAACAAGGATAATTTCAATAGTCATCCTTTACACAAAAATTCATATGTACATGAGTTGGCACATTATGATGTTTTCGGTCCTTTAATGTCTAAAATTTTAAAAGGATGGATTTATTTTGTAACTTTTATTCATTACCATTTTTGTAATATTTGGGTTTATATTTTTTATTCAATAAATTAAAGTGATCAATGCTTTTAAACTATTTCAGTTTTTAGTTGAGGGAGAATTTGGTATAAAGCTGAAATTTTTTATCACAGATAATAGGGGTGAAATTGTGGTTCTTTTTATGAGTATTTTAGGTGAAAGATATTCGACATCAAAATAAATATCTTAATAAACCTAATATAAATATTTTAGCTGAGAGAATGAATTAGAATTTTATGGCAATAGTTTAGTGTGTACATTCTAAATCAATGTTTCCTGGACATTTGGGTGGGTTTATTTATTACTGCATATATTTTAAATTAAATATGGATAAAAAAATTTAGGTAGAAAGACTTTATAGGTTTTCATATGTAAAATAGATCAAGTATTATCACTTTCATATTTTCAATTTAAATTATTTTGTTTATGTTCCAATATTTTAGACATCTGATTTAAATACTAAAACACAACAGTACATTTTTATTGGTTATAGACATGATGAATTTGGTTATAGATTTTATGATCCTATTTTGATGATAAATTTTTGGATTCATGTTTTAATATGTATATAGGATTAAACTATTATAGAAATTAGTTTGGGATAAAGATAAACTTCTCTAAATTTTGATGGTTTTTTAGTCTTGAGCTAATTTCTGATTCATGTTTACCTCATGTTATTGATTCTAATAATCATATTGATGTAAAAAATGATTCTTGGGTTGAATAGGTTGAACTTGATGTTTTTAATTCACTAGTTATTTATAATTATCTAGTTCTAAAGGTTATTTGGGAACACATAGTTCCACTTTGGTGATCATATTAGCATCATAAAACTTCTACTTGGTATTCACCTAATTTGTATGTGTTTTTTACTGAATGGGGGGAACTAGAATCTTAGGATGAGGAATTATAAAGTGATAAAAGGATAAAAGGATTACATTAATGAATTATGAGATGAGATCATTTCATGTAAACTATACTTTTATTCTCATGAAGTTACATAAGGGTAAGAGTGGTTTTCATAATTGGTGTATTTTTTATATTAAAAATATAAAATCTTGTTTTGTTCTATTATTGTAAAAAATCCATTTGATTTCATGTATTGATTTTTTATGTTGATAATTACATATCAGTATTGAATTTTGAGAAGGGTGAGGAGAAGAGTTGATTCCTTGAGAATTGTTATGGATTCATTAAATCCATAAATTTCATAGATGTGATAGAGATATTTATAGAAGATAGTCACTATGCTTGAACCCATTAGTCTATGTCATAACATGGTTTTGGATATAATTTTATCTATACCATATTCAAGGTGTACACATAGTATCACAAGGTACCAAGTTATAGGGGTGATCGGTAGATTTTTGGTGTCACCGAAGTTTCCAAAGTTAATATTCCTAAGAGATACGACTACGCCATAATCTTGTTAAATATGATATATCCATGTCAAAAGAGTTCATTATGATGTAGAGGGTGTGATTTAGGTAGTATGGATGAAATTAACATAATTTTATTCCTATAGTATCTCACACCATAGTTAAATAGACTTGTTGTTGTATGTTCAGTGAGTAAATTAGTTAGAAGAGATTATTTTGTGATTTTGGGTAGGTCATAGAGGATATTTTTGCCTTAGAATTTTAGATCTAGTCAATAGGAAGATACATCATAGAGTAGCATACCACGACTACATAATTTGATTGAATCCCTATTCTATATTGTAATGAAGGAGGTTACAAAATGATAAATATTTAGAATAAGGTCTCTACACTGTAGTATATGTTACCATGTCACAACCAATAAGTTTCTAAAAACCTATAGTTTTGAGAAAGGAGGTTTTTTATCAAACTTTAATGGGTTGAAAGTGACATAAAATGGGTTTTAATCACCCAATTGAAGTCTGGTTGACACATGTATTGATCTTTAAAGGATAGAGAAAAATAATAATTGATCATAACCATTGGATAAAGAAAGTTAGTTGTATGTTCTAAAATATTCATGTATAATTTTGAAATAGAGAGAACCAAAATATAATAAAAGTGTTGTGGAGTTTTAGGGATGTCAAAAAACCAAAGGAGTAGTAATAAATTTTAGGTTCACTATCTCATTGATAACTCATTAGGATTTTCATAATTGATGAACCATTCTTGGTGATCAATCTTCCTAGAAACTCATTAGGTTGGTAAAAATTAACACACCATTCCAGACTTATTTTTCATAAACATATCAAGTGAATATGAAGGGTATCATGGATGTAATAACTCTAACTCCAATAACCTTGAGATGTTTTCAACTTTATTACATCGGTATAAGATATATGGGATCACATAACCAAGGATCAATTAGTTTTGTAATATTGATGAACAATATACATATATGATTTCCATATTACATTGGAAATATAAGAACATAGAATAAGAAACATTCTTGCATCCTTGATATTATTCATAATATCCTTATTTGTATTTAGGGGAAAGGAAAATAAATAATGTGTGATCTTAGATACTCAATAAGGGTTATGGATAGTAGAATCTATCAAGAACAAATAATGTATAATCAATGTGTTAAGGTAAATAATTTAAAACACAATTCATTTAATAAATAACTTGAGTATGAAAAACATCCATGGTAATATCAATGTGATAATATAAGGGATAATAATAATTGAATTCTCAATGAAGGAAATTCTTAACGTTAGAATTAATGGTCTCAAACATCATTATATCTTTACCATCAATGTATTTCACTAAGAAAGTTTACTTGATGGGTATCTATATAAAAACAATATAATAAGTTTGGCCAGCTGGTTTTTATTATGGGACCTATTGATGCATCGGGGGCAATGTAATTTTGGTCCCCACCTATCACTGCATGTCCAAGGTATTCCTCATATATTGAATGTTCAATTTAATTCATAAATAATATGCCTTATTAATAAACATTGGTATTGATTATAGAATACATAATATCAATATTTCCCAGGTCAATCAAATAGAATTCATAATATAACACCACATGTTGAAATGGTGTAAGGTTTAGGCAATAAACATTCCCATTACTTAAATAATATGGAGATTACTAATGAAATATGATCACAAAAAATGTGATTGTTTTAAAATAAATTTAATGTCTATAAAATTAATAATTGGTAAAAGATGACCATCGATTCATCATAAATATAGGTTTTGTAATAAAATCTTGTCTTTTGGAGAATAAAATAAAATTTAAGAAAAACATTAAAATAATATTTCATTAAAGTTTTTTCTTTGTAAAAACATTAAAATCTTGTAGAATAAGCTAAAAGAGAATAAAATATTTTTGGAGGTGCGAAAATTCATTAATGTCATATATGTTAAGAAAATATTGCTTTATAATTTTTATAAATAAAGTAAAAAATATAACCTTTAAATAACATTATAATTATTCCTTTAAAACTTGTTGAAAGGTTAAGGATAATATAATATTTCCTTAATAAATCATTTTTAAAATAAAAAGGGATTTTGTAAAACAATTTTTAAAAATATGGACATGAAAGAAAAATATACCCAATCAAAATAGAAAAAAGATTGAATTTTATTTTAAACATTTGTTTTCATGATTCAAGTTACAAAGAGAGGGAAATTGGGAAGAAAACATGAAAAATACAGAAATATCTATAGGATACATAACAAACTCGCCCATAATACTATCTAAATTGGAATCTGAACCATTTTACCACCAGAATAAAGGGATTTTATCATCCCCATGAGCTATAGACAAGCACCTAGGCATCCAAAAATAACCTTTGGGAATTATTTCATAGAAATAAAAAACATAAATAATAAAAGTTCAATATAGAAACATAAATATATAAACATATCAACACCACCATAATAGCCTATAAGAAGATGATACAAAAACTAAAAACATAATAAACTACCAAAAATTCATTTCATGGTGCTCCACACCCACCCTTCGTGTCCCAATCCACCTTACCTTATCCAAAAAAGTCTAAACCCACAAAAAATCAAAGATATCATAAACACCATATTAGATTTATAATTTTTGTAAACACAAAATAGTGTAAGCATGGTGTGATCTATATATCCTAATAGTATTCCACCTGATTCAATAAAATTAAACTACTAAGAAATTCAGTTAAGATAGTTTGAAAGAATGTAAAAAAAATAGGGTTTTATTCCATTATAAATACATATGATAAAATATTCTAAATTTTAATAGGGAAATAAATCCATAAATATATTTATGAGTGATACAAGTTTTCAACCAAAACTTTTCTATTTTAAAATATATTTCGGAATCCTTTTGTAGAGACCAAGTCAAAATATATTTTTAATAAAAATAACACTTTTCATAAGATTCGAACCATTTTAAATGAATGCTTGAAAAATAGTTCCACATGTCAATATCCAAAAATACATCAGGAACTATGACACGGTACCAAGTATCGCAAATTAACCAACATATCAAGGGATAATACATAGATAAAAAGTTAGATCATAATAGTCAAGTAGATATAATAAAGTAATTTAAATTTGTAGACTCTGGTTCTAATCAGTGATCATATAATTTGAATTATGTATCATGTATCAATGTCATGTGTGGAGGTCATATGTGATAGGAAAAGTCCTAGATATGATAGTGATATAACCAGAGAGTGGAAAATAAACCATGACCAACTGAAGTAAAATATTGAATCTATCAATATCATGATTACTTACTCGGTTCATAACTATCCTCCTTATAGAATGACCCTTGTATTATTATTTTTTCCCATAGGTTGATTCTAGTTGGTGTTTGATTCCAAAAATTAATAACAAAAATCTAAAGTGCCCCAAAAATCTACCCTACTTTTCTATGATCAATCAAAGAGGTGAGTGAGATAATCAAGTCACATGGATCACAAAGGGGATCCACATTAGTAACATCACGTTCCATCAATATCCATCTCATTCTCATTTCACATATCAACCACACCCCTAAGCACCCTTGAAGAGTGCAACCCCTATATAAAAAATCGCTATCATGTGCTTCAGGATCCAAGAACAAAAGAAGAACATATATAAGGGATTTACATGAATTCACACAATAATATAATATGATCATAAGGTTACAAGAAGTCCTTCAATCTATTTCAAATTTATATCCAAACCATTTTAATTTATAAAAACATCACTTTATATCATTTATTTCAAAAAGGAAACTCATGCCTGCTTACTTTAAAAAAATAGTGCAAGGGTTCAAGCAGGTCTTTTAGCATTGAATAACAAGATCCAACCAAATACCTTTGTTTTGAAACATCAATCGAATTAATCTTTTCAAAAAAAACTATTTCATGTCATTGTTTAAATTATTCCAAAAAATCATTTCAAGGGAAAATTCTTATTTCAAACCATTTAGAATAATCTCAAAGAATAAATATATTTTAATTAAAATGAGACTTTACATTTCGTAAACCAAAATCACTATGATTATGAACAAGGAATATTATATTAAAAAATAAGGATTATTTTACAATAGTAGATTGTTGATTCCAAGTACCTATTTCATCAAAAAGGGGAATTTTATGATTGATAAGGATCAAATATTACTCAAAAAATTAAAATAGAATAAACATAATTTCTAGAAAGATATGAATCACAAAGAGATAAAATTTTGTAGAAACACCTACTTAGAATATCTAGAATATAACTACAATGATTACAAGATGTGTTGCCTCCAATTGTGAATAATGATTCAAGGTTGATGGATCCCAATAGGGATGATAAGGGACCCTATAACCACAATTCCACATAGATAATTCTAGGTTAAAAAATAATAATACTTCCATAGCCTCTAGAAAGAAAAATTCAATGTAAGAAGAGATATTAAAGGCCAAGAAAGAAAGAAAATATCAGGAAATGCTTGATGCTTCAAAGAGAACGTCGATTCCTTATGAATTGAGGTTTGTAGAGGAAAATTCACCCAAGATGCATCCCAAAAATGAGTGGGTAGAAATAGTTATGAGGGTGAATATAAAAAAATTAAACAGGGGTATCAGATGAATTGTAATATATTTCCCTGATTCTAACAAGATTCCAATGACACCACTAGCTAGCCGGTGGGTACAGAAAAACTGGTGTACCCACCAGCTAATTGGTGGATATAAAAAAAGTGGTGTAGCCATCTCCAAACCACCGACTCGCTAGTGTCCCTTGTCAGCAAGCCAATTGACCACATGTATCTCTTTAAGATTTATTTCATGTTCCATAGTTTCTCAAAGGCACTAGTTCGGTCTATGACTCTTCTAAACACCTAAGAAAATTCTCAAGAGTGGTTCAAGAAAGTTTTAATGTTGAAAAAAAATTAGTATGTCACAATTCTCCCCATAATATTGTTTTTATCCCCATAAAGCTTCCATTTTGAAAGGTATAAAAATATGTGACTAAGAGAAAATCCCACACTAATCTCTTAAGGTTAATAGTATATGAACTAGAAAATAAACTTAACCAAAATGCACCAGGAATAACTCCAATTGATCATAAAACTGAAAAACCAAATAAACCTCAATCCAAGAACAAAACATGTCTCCAAACAAAACTCTAGGATCATTACACATCTTCATACCAGAGAAAGGCTGAATGCCTGGAATAGGTCCCTCCACCATTTATAGATTCACCAAAATGTTGTAACACAAGAAGAATGCATCCCTTTAACCCAAATAAAATAATTTTATCACTTTACCTGGAGAAACACCTATGATCCAAAATAGAAACCTACAAGAAATATTAGAACCAAAACATCCCCATAAATTAAAAATTATATCATGCCCTCAAGATACATAAATAATTAAAATATCCACAAGCAAGGAATAGAACCAAGAGGTTTTTCCACCTCGTGTAGGTAATATATGGTAATATAGGAGTTTCAATATTGAGAATTACTCATTAATGAGCACATCAAAATAACCAACAACACCTTTGGGTGCCTAGTGCACTAATAATCAACATCATCCCACTTAACTAGGTACATTCCCAAGGCATGTCCAAGTTCATCAATAAATATCTTGAAATAAAAAGTATAGTGCATAAACAGGGCACTATACTCTTGAAATAGAGATCATATATCACATAGAAACTGATCCCTAATCATCAATGTGAAAACTAGAGGATAATAAGGAACAATATTCAACCCAAGTAGTATCTAATATTGACCATTGTGAGACACCCATGTAAGGAAACATGATGGATTTCAAAAGATATCAACCCCAAAACCTCTAGTGGTTCCTAACATGAGGTTTTTTTCCAACACCATGAGCACAAAAATCCTTGAGGGATTAAAAAAATTCATTACAAAGTCTAATACCTTTCAATAGAGCACATCCACAATGATCATGAAATTGGTCTCAGGAAAAAAACCATCAACATGTAAACAAATCACAACTAAGTTCCACAAGATAAAAATCTAGAAATCCCAAAACAATCCAAAAGATATTCCAAAAACTAGATGATATATAAGGTCGATTACATCAGCCACTGTGTAACACAACACATGGAAGGAAAATGAAGTAGAAAATGCAGGCCCATGGACTTAACCCCATTAACTACCCCTCAATACCCCCCCCCCCCCCCCCAATCCTTTTCCACCCCACCACCAATATTGGGGCACAAAAACTAGTTTATATACAACAAAAAAACCTCAAACAGATTCCACTCCAACATCAGAAACAAAAATTGGTAATAATATTAAATCCCACTATCATCTCCTCCACTATGTGAAAATATTTGCCCAAAGGTCTATGTACGCAGCCTTGTTATCATGAAGAATCATATTTCTTATAGTTATGAGGTGATTTTCTCTAACCAAAACATCTATTTTAGGTATCCCTACCTATAAAACCTATTTTAGTGACTCAAGTGGACACACTAATTACTAACACTCAGATATCTCAAACAAGGCTTCTAGAATAACCAGGTGCTCTACACTGGAAGCACATGTGATGCCTCTTATTCTCTTGAGAAGAAATTACCTACTCCACAAACACCCATGATCCATCAAAAAATAAATCTTCACCAATTTTAATAATGATAGAGGAATTATCCACTTTCTATCACTTTTTTAGATCCACTTCAACTAAAAATTCTATTTCAATCACCATCGGATAAAAGGTCAGATAGACTGTTGGTATAGTGGTTCTAAGGTGTAAGAAAATACCTAAATTAAAACAGTGATCCTTAAGGGTTTATTCATTAATAACCTTAGGTATGAAACATACTAAGATTGAAAAATTCTTTCCATACTCCATAAATTATCACTCACCTTTATTGAGATCCATGATATTAGAAACTCTCTACCCCTTCACTTTACTGCATGCATGCGAGGCTTGCTTGGAGTGTTCTGGAGTGTCGTACTCTCTAGGGGACCACCATGCAAGCATAAGACTCTGGATCCAGGGGTTTGGTGGAGTGGAACAAAGCATCCCTCTGGTATTTGGTTGGCCCCATTGTTGATAAGCTTTAGCCCTTCACTCAGTGGATTGTTGGAAATGGAGATCTCTCCTTTTGGCACCAATATTGGAGCAGTGCAGATCTGGGGTTTCCTAGATGTCCGATCACAGATATTTCGTACAGGGATGCTAGTGTTTTCCTGGAGTTCATCAACTCAGTTCTGGATGAAAATCAGCTTGATTGTTTCAATCTCATTGAGCTTAATACAGAGAACGATAAATGTGTCTTCACTACTTCCTCCACGGGCCGGTTCTCCTCGAAGGACTTCCGACGCATTGCTTTTGAGCCAGGTTAGGCAAGGAGTTGGGATGAGGTCATCTGGGTGAAGGACATTCCAACTAAGCTCAATTTTCTAACCTGGAGGATTCTAAATAGAGCACTTCTGCCGGACGAGAATGTCAGGAGGTGCGGCATCCATCTTGCGTCTAAATGTGTTTTCTGTAACGTGCATAGAGAAGAGAGTACTTCACACCTGTTATTTGGTAGTGTTTGGGTGGGCGAGGTCTGGAAGGCTCTTGGCGAGTTCTCTGAAACCCTTTATTCGAACGAGACCTTATCCTCCTTTCTTGTTAGGTGGTATCATGGCTCAGAGGTTGGGGGACCTGAGATAGTTGCTCGTTCGGTTTTGCTGCATGTGGGGTGTTGGTGTCTTTGGCAGGCGAAGAACAGAGCAAAGTATGAGGGTGTGGTTGTCTCCATTGCAGTTATTATTGTCTGGGAAAAAAATCGGTTACTGGACCTGTACAAGGCGGTGCGACATTGGATGGCACCTCCTTCCTTTCACCGGTTTCATTCCAGTTCCAGCGAGGACGGTACCTCTTGTAACAGGAAGGGCAGTTGGGTCTGGTGGCGACCTCCCTTGGGTGTCTTGAAGCTCAATACGGATGGCTCTTGTGTACAGGGGTGCATTCATGGAGGATGTGTGGTGAGGGATAGTAAAGGCTCAGTTTTATTAGCATTTTCAGCCAGCCTGGGCCATGGATCTTTCCTTCAAGTGGAGGCATTGGAAATGCTTACGGGACTCAGAATTTGCAGGCAGTAGGAGTTGGAGGTATCTGAAATTGAAACAGACTCCTTAATTTTCTATAACTCCTTGGAGGAGAATGGTGAAGTCCCCTGGTCAATATGCTATGTCATAAGTCAATGTAAAAGAATTATTAAGAACAACATCCGAATTCTTCACACCTGGAGAGAGGGGAACAAGGTTGATGACTACGTGTCCTCAGTGGTCCTTAATGGCACAGAGAAGATGTTTCTTCACTCTACTGCAAGTATTACTCCTAATGGGATTGACTTTATTAAAGGGGATGCATTAGGGATGCATCATTTTAGGCCCACATAGTTTCTTTTTTTTTTTGGGCAGGGGCAGGGGTGGGCGGGGGGTTTCCCTCTGTGCTTCTCCTTTTTGTATTTTTCCTCCCTATCCCTTTATAAAATTACATGATGATGATGATGATTAAGACATACCTTCATGCATATGGGGAGGAATTAAAATCTTCTACCACTCTCTATCATGTCCCTAAAACAAGGAATTGATAGACTTGACCTTTATAGAGTTAGGAGAATTAGTAGAATCAAATATATCCTTAACTTATTCAATACACTTCACTAATTTAAGATAACCCAACTCACCTTTATAGGAAGGTTTATGATGATCCAAGAATACTTCGATGGGGTTGAAAGGCCAGAAAAACTCTTGAACCACCACTCCATTTGAATTCTAGGTAGATTCATCAACTAGAGATGCAACTTTTTGAAAAATTTAAGGGCCACTTTGAAGACCAGACTAGTGAATAAACTTTCTATCTTCCTTAAAAAACTTCTAGGGACACATTTCTGAACAACAAGAAACATAGGCTCAACAAATCATGAAAAAATAAACCCTCAGATAGAGAATACAAACCACTTTTATCAAAACATCATTAAATTAAAAAGACTCAAGATTTCCTTATTTATAAAACATAACATTCACCCTTAAAATGTGAAATCATGATATAAATCCACCATAATTCAAAAAATCATTTACTAGATCAATGAAACTCTTCTATGGTTTCAAAAACATTAATCCCATTTTTTCTAGTTTCAAAACCAGTTCCATTTTAAATCCATTATATAAAAAAATTACTTCTTAAAATATTCATTTAACACATCACAAAGAGAATTTGAAAATTTGTTTTTTCAAACCAATATTTTCATAAAACACACCTTTTTTTATTTGAAAAAAAATCATAGAACTCTAACAAAACATTTTTAAGTTAAGAATTTCGTTTTCCAAAGAATTTGAAAACATATCCACATTAATTATGTTAAACCAGCCCAAAAATATCATGTAACAAACCACACCCATAACCCTCTAAAAACCTCACATAGATAAATCTACTTGAAAACAAGTAGACATGGGGTCAAGTTTGGGTTAGAGTAGAACTATGCATGGGTTTTACTCATGGGTTGGTAAAACATGAAACAACATTACAACATTTCTTGGATAGACTTCAATAACAATCACACCAATTCCTCATAGTTTACCAGACCATGAAGGTACCATCAAAAATATAGTCCTCTCTTCATTCCAACCCAAAACTAATAAGAGATTCCCAAAATAATTGATAGTATACTTGAGAACCTAAATATCACTTATCATCTAGAAACAAATAACTCAAAATAAAATATTCATTTATCCACTTTCCTTGGTAACTCAAGTCTCTCTATGAAGAGGTGATGATCAAGAACCCATTAAAGAACTACCTCTGGAGTCCAAAAATGTTACAAATATCTTTTATACCAGGACTCTTCCCAAGTAAAATAACTTATTTCAGGGAAATTACTTTCTTTAAGTTAAATACCTCCTTTGATACCATTTATAACGAACTGTCCTAGAGTACCATCTAAACCAACATATCAGCTATTTTTACTCTATCCAAAAGGGTGTTCATGGTCCCTATAAGCTATACATCAATAATAAATGTACGTTGTGGAAACATAAACATATTAACATATCACCAAATATATAATAGGATAGAAGGAGATGATACAAACAATAAAAATAGAATAAACTACTAAAGACACATCTCCTGGCAATCCATGACCAAACATCATGTGCAATCCACCTTCCCTAAACCTACCAAGTCCAATCCCATAAAATAATATGAAGATAACATGAACACCTACTTAGAAATATAAAATCCTAAAACTATAAATGTTACAAGTAGGGTGTGAACCACAAATAACAGTAGTATTCCACCAAAGATTATATGAAATTCTTCTACCAAATAAATTTAGTTAATATAGTGTAAGAATGGGTAAAATAAAATAGATCTTAATTTCATTATAAATAAATATGATAAAATATGATCAATTTTAATAGGTAAAAAATCCATAAATAAGTTTATGATCGATACACATTTTCAACCAAAACATTTCTCATTCTAAAACCCATTTACGAATATCCAAGAGAAATGAAGTAAAATCCATTTCTAATAAAATTAACCATTTTTTTAAGATTATAACCATTTCAAACAAGACTTGAAAAATAGTTTCACATGTCATCATCAACAATCTATCAAAAACTATAATCGTGTACCATGTATCATAGATTAAGTATCATATCTTGGGATAATTCATGGATAAGAAGGTACCTCATAGTAATCAAGAAGATATAATAATGGAAGTCAAACATCACGACTCCGGTGAGAAGTATTGATTACAATATCAGAATCATATATTATGTATCAATTTTAAGTGTCAAGTTCATAAGTCATTGTTAAATCCTTGATAGGATAGAAAGACCACCAAATATAGATAAATAAAACATGACCAACTATATAAAAATTTAAAATCTATCAATCTCAAGATTACTGACTTGTTGCACAACCAGCATCCTCAGATCATGACCCCTAGTACATTTTTCCCTAGGTTGATTCTAGAAATAGTGTGAATCAATCAAATAATATCACAAATATAAAGTCCCTAAACTATCTACTCAGTTTTTTCATGACCAATCAAAGAGTTTAGTGAGATAATAAAGTCACATGGATCAAAAAGGTGATCCTCATCAATGAAATAATGTTCCATCAACATCCATCTCATTCCCAGTTCACATCTCAACCTCACCTTTACAACCCTTATATCAACACCCATTATTGTGTACTTAAAGAGACAATAATAAAGGAATAAAATATTTAAGGGGTTCTCAAGTATTCACACAATAATATCATTTCATTATAAAGTTCCAAATAATCCTTTAAGGTTTTTTATATTGAAAACCAAATGAATTTATCAAAACATGACATTAAATTATTTATTCCAAAAAATACCACTCATGACCACTTATATTAAAAAATATTTCAAGGTACCAAGTAGGACACTTATCATTGAATAATAAAATCCAATAAAATACTTTTTTTGAAATATCAATCCATTTAATCTTTTCAAAAAAATCATGTCACTCTTTAAATTATTCAAAAAATAAATTTCAAGGGAAACTTATCATTTAAAACTATTTGTAATAATCTATATGATTAAACAAATTTTCATTAAAATGAGGATTTAAATTTAATAAACCAAAATATCCATGGTTATCTACCATCCATGTTCTATTCAAAATAATGTATTATTTCACAATAATAGGTTCTTCATGCCAAATACCAACACCATCAAAAAGGGTAATTTATGATTTAAAAGTATAAAAAACATATTAAACAACTCAAATGGAATAAACACAATTTCAATAATACCATGAAACAAAATAAGAAGAAATTTTATATAAACACCTACTTGGAATTTCAGGGATCCAACCACAATTATATTATGATGTGTCGCCTCTAATGGAGAACACTGAATCAAGGTAGAGGAATCCCTAAAAATACAATAATGGGTCCTATAAATATAATTCCATATTGATCATTATAGTTTTAAAAAATCATAGGTCTTTCATAGCCTCTAGGAATAAGTAATTAAGGGAAGAAGAAACATCAAAGGCTATGAAAGGAAGCACATACCAGGAGAGGACTACTGCATTCAATGTCACATAGATCCACCAAGAGGTGAGGTTTGGAGATCCAAAATCACCCAAGAGGCCTTCGAAAAATGAGTGGGTGAAAATAGTATTGAGTCTCGAAAGAAATAAAATAATTGGGGGTATCAAGATCATTTTATTATACTTACCCATACCCTAACCTGCATCTAGTGACACCACCAACTAGTTAGTGGACCTCAGCAGCAAGCCAGTGGGTATAGTAGAATAGGTGTAACCACCAACTATCAAGTGGATTTAATGGATTTTTTGTACCCACTTCTATCCCATCTACTATTCGGTCGACCACCTACATCGTTTCAAGCTACATGTCAAGGTACACACCTACTCCAAAGCTCTAATTTGGTCTCCAAACCCTCTAGACACCTAAAAACATGCTCAATATTGGTTCAATAATTAAATTTAGTTCATCAAATAATTAAATTAAGTTCATCAAATACATGATCAAGAACCTTATTATTATCTATAAAAAATTATAATCTTCATTTAAAATCATTCTATACATATGAATATTAGTTATTTTTTACCTATTTTCAACATCGGGTGTAAGTAATCTTTATCGCTTTGAACTAGTTTCATAAAACTGGTGTTCATGTATATTATTTTCCCAAATTCCATAATTATTAAACAATATAAGTCATTTTAATATATGTTCCAAGATATTTTAAAAATATATAATCTCATTTCATGGTATTTTTGGTTATGATCCATGATGTTGAAATCGACAAGAAGCATATTTCAGTGATTCTTAATGAACAAAGGGTAATTTCTTAATTGATTAGTTAAATATTGATATCATCTTAATAGAAACCAAAAAATATTATTTATATATTTATATCATATTAAACCAATAAATAAGTTCCCATGGTCATCCATGATATAAATTCATAGTATTGTTCAAGTGGGTGGTTAAACCAACCCAAACATGAACTTACTATGATTAATAGAGGATTATGAGGTGGTTTAGTTGTAATATCATTATACCATATTAATAATGATATTATTTAAATTTTATTAGTGTGATGTATTAAAATTTTAAGGATGTATAAAAAAAGTAATGGATATGAAAATATGGTATAGTATGAATAAAAAGATTATTTTCTTAGTGTGCTTGTTTAAGATGGTTAATGTTACAATGATTTCTTATTTCTAATATTAATTATAAAATACCTAATTTGTATTTAAAAAATATAAATCAAGACATAAATAAAATATCTATTCACTAAAATCATTTCTATAACCATCCTTGAAAGGTGGTGATTAAAATGAAATGTGTCATTCATGGGGGCGGTAGTCCTCACGCATGATCAACATTTTCATTTCTTTTATTGAGTGGGAGTGGAATAGATAATGGTTATACCATAAATATAATAAAATTTAAGTATATTATTTATAATATTGTAATTATATACATATGGTTATAATGTCTTTGGAGGAAGGTGGATGGGAAGGATGAAAAAAATCTAAAAAAAACTTATGTAATACTTACATAGAGATTTTGGATCTTCTATTGAAGTATCATTTGAAAATGAAAGAATTGAGGAATGTTTTTTAGGATAGGGGATTAAAAAAATTTATAGGGGTTCTATAAGAAGTAATTTGGGTGGATTTTCATGGGAATTTTTAACTATATGTATGCCTTGAAGTGAGAGGAAGTGATCTCCTTTTATAGGTGAACAAGAGGGACAAAACTTTGGAAAAGAATGTTAGGTAAGGAATAAGAAGAGAATTGCATGAGTGTTAGGTGAGTTATATAGAGAAATGGTATGTTAGACATGTGGGTATGATATTAATACCCAATAAGGATTTATATAAGGTATATTTGACCTTTTAATTGTTCACAATTCAAGATACCTCTTTTACCCATTTTACTATTATCAATATTGATAAAAGATTAACCATGGTAATTATTTTTTTACTAACAACATAATATATCCCCAAATACCAAATTTATACATTCTAAATCCAAATTTGGGATTCATTTAACCTAATTAAATTTATAAATATGATAAAATTAACTTTTAAATTAAAACATAAGATATATGAAAAACTATTTTTATAGACAAATGTATTTTTATAGATTAAGTATTTTTTATTATTATTTCTTATTAACTATTAATTGAATGGGTGTTTGTATATTTTTTTAGGTGTTAAAACATCATATTCGAGTTATATTTTATATTATATTAATCTAACTTAATAGATATAAATTAATTGTTTGAAAACAACCATTTTACTTTTACCATGATAATTAATATTAATCCTAAGTAATTTATTTTCAATGACTAAAAAAAGATTTAAATAGTTACATAATTTGGACCTACTAATTCTAAATATAAATTCCATTTTATTAAATAAAATTAATATGTGTGGGTAAAATTAATTTTAACATTTTCATGCATAAATCCCATTTCTTTTAATCCTAAAAAATCATTACTATGATTAATCTAATTATAATGTTCATTTTTTCAAATTTATATTCTAAATTTTATAAATTTAACTTTTAAAAAAATGTTAGATATAATGAAAAATTGTTTTTTAGAATATTAACCATTCTTATTAATATTTCCTATTATGATGTAATGTTTATTTATTAATGTAGAATCTCCACCAAACTATTCTTTTTTTCAAATAAAATCACTTCATGGATAATTGATAATAATATAAAGCAGAACAATAAGACAAGGCAATGTTCCCAAGGGGATCCACCAATGCAGGAATGATCCAACCAACCCCAAACACCAAAACAATGGACCGAGGATGAAAACTAAATCACCTTGGGCCAAACCATGTCAAATGACAAGGCACCAATAAAACAGAAACACATAAACCATAGCAACCATATAAATCTAGAATAAAATCCACATATGAGCCAATGAAAGAGGATGACCGATGATGAGGTTCATCGATAGAGCTCCGGAATGAGGAACCATGATACCATTAAGCCTCTATGGACAATTAAACTAACCAAAATCCCACCCGAAAGTTCTACCTTCACCCAGGCCACCAACACGATCAAAAACATCATGGTATCCATCGAACCCAACTAAAATGGGGTTGTGTATGAAAGAGAATGAAATAATAGCGAAGTAAACAATGAAGACTAGAACAATCTAGGTAAAATAAAGGAACCAAAAAGGCACTGCATAACTTGGGGACAAGGCCAAACCAGGGCAACGAAACTGTGGCAACCAGAAATTCGAACAACACTGAAACAACCACATTGGGAAAATGAGTAGACAATAAGAACCGCAATAGGGTAAAATTCAGAACGTGGATGAGGAACCATAAATGGATAATAAACAATGGAAGGGACTTCATCATTAGAGATCCAGAATATGGATCTACAGAATCAAAAAGTTGAGATCATCACTGTGTCATGACGTCATGTGCTTAACCCAAACAGGCGTTGGTAAGAGACCATGACACTGCATCTACTGATGCCCACGATGCTCAATCAAATGATCCTCCCTCGTCTGCACAACACAGGAAAGATGACATCATAGCTTCTTGACAGCCAGAATTCGAGGTAGGAGTGGTAGAGAGGGGGTTAATCCAAGGCAGGACGAAGGCCGTAAGAGACACCAAGTAGGAGGAAAGGGCGGTGTATAGGAAACCCAGGGACCGGGTGGGAGGTAAGGGTGGAATAGGGGAAACCCTAGGTCTGAGTGGGAGGGAAGGGTGGAACAAACCCTAGGACCGAGCAGAAGCTCCCAAGTGGCTACATCGCTCTACCTATTAATGTAACACCTCATGTCTTGAAAAAAATTATTAAGTTTATAAATGGGACATTCATTATTTGGACTTAGTAAACCCATTTAATTGAACCATGTAGATATCCTACAAGTATTCAAGAATAAAAATAGTTTTCAAATCTATTTATTATAATTGTAATCCATCTACAACTACAATACATAAAAAAACTCTCAAGATTACCAAAACTTTAAATATATATATTTTATATCATTTCACATAATTATACATATGTGCACCGCATGATATCAATCATACATCATAGCTTGATTATTCTATAGAAATAAAATGGTTTAAAAAACATTTACATAAGGTATTACATAATACTAGTAATTTAAATTTTTATTATATGGGATAAAAAAGGAAATAAACAAAGTTAGGGGTAAAAAGTATTGAAGTAAAAGGGTATCCCCTTAGAAAATTATAATATAGACCATTAGAAGAGAACTGACGCTTGAATAAATAATCAACCCCTCTACCTGATCACCTTTAGAAGCATGAAGGTCATCCACCATGTTCCCCTTCTAAAAGTGTAAAAAATCTCAAAATCCTAATATAGTATGTTTCTATAAGATCTAATATTATAATCAATTCTCTAGTGGTTGGGTGGTATCACCATAAATGAATTGACCACCATAGATGAGTAAGATTCAACCATTCAGATATTGAGATTGTTTTTAATATAAATAGAGATATTGGTGAGTAATTCTTGGGATTCCATTTTAATAGAACTCCCCCCCCCAAAGAAATTTGAAAAATACATGATGAACAATCATTAAAACTCCTAGATCATCCTACCACTGCACATTATATCATGAAAATAGAAACCATAAATTTTAAGCTTAAGACCCTATATTGGTACCTTCTAACTCACTAAATATCCATAATTCCATATACAATCTATTTCTTCATTTGAAGGGAGTCACAAAATCTAGTTCCATAATGATTGAGTAAGAATGACCTCTATGCATAGTGAATAAAGGGAATCAATGATATTTAGAAATGTGTCTTTAAGGAAAGTAGAATTAGGATTTAGATTGTGATTAAGGGCTATATTGAAAGTATCCAAAATAAACCAGCAGCTTTTAGCAGTACGAAGGAACTACTATTATGAATTTAAGTCTGCACCTGCATGAACATAGAAGAACATTTACAAAAAAAATAAAAATTAATATCATGAATTTTCACCCAAGATACCCTCAAGGGAAATCCAAATGTATCTCTCCCATTCACCTTTAGTAAACTGATTCAAAACCAATTCTACATTTTCACTCTAATAGTAAAAACATTTAGATGTAAGTTGAATGCCTCTTTTTTTAATTTTTACATTCATAGAGATAGCCTAATTCAAAAGATGATAAATGATAAAATTTAATTTAAAAGGAAGGTCCATTCACCAAATATTTCTACCTGAGGTATTAGTATCCCATTTTATATAAATGATTTTTTGGTAATCCAAAAATCTAAAATTTCCTGATGAAGAGTCATAGAAGACAAATAGGTCAGGCTCATCAGCCAATTAAATATTTTAATATAAGAATTTATACTCATCATTCGTAACCACTTCCATGGGTGGGAACTATCTGGATTAAAATTGATTTTAGGGATAGGAAACCATTGATAGAATAGAGTATATCCTACTTAGTTTTCCTTCCAGAAATTAATATCACCTCTACCAATAATCCAATGAGACCTGTCTAAAATAATGTGAAATTTTCATAATAGGTTGTTCCATAGATGATATCATTTATAAACTTTTGACTGGTTTATATGAAAGTTTTTATATTTATTTATGATACATTTGGCCTAGATAGAATTCTCAAATATCACCTCCCAACTCAATTTAGCTTGCATGCATTTCATATTTTCCTTAATGCCTCTAAGACCAATACCCCCTTCATAAAATGGAGTGTCCAATCTAGACCATCTAGCCTAGTGATAATAAAACTCTTGATTATATTCCCATGTGAATATATTGAGGATGATCTCAATATTACTTAAAATATATTTGGGGGAACTACATATAGATATCACATGCATAGTAATAGAGGAAAGAACACTACTTATTAAAGTGATCGTACCCACCCCCCAAATAAAGTGACTCTTATAATTGAGGATCCTTCCCATGATCCTGTTGGAAATACCATCAAAGTTTTGAATTAAAATTCTCCCATTTGTCAAATAATCCATTTGAATTTTACTTCAAGAAATTACTAGCCTCTCTTTTATAATATTTTAACAACCGATCATTAACTTGTTTTATATATAAACACTACTTTTGTTAACATTAATACATTGTCCAATTTTATTAATATATCCATTCAGATTCTACTAGATATTTTGGATTGAGTTACTACTTTGATTAATGAAGGAAATATTTTCATTAGAAAAGAATAAATTAGATATGCTAGTAAAGCCATACCAACCTCTGAAAGGATGAACCATCCCATTTGAAATTTCCATTAAGATTTCTGCTGAGAACGTATTGAGAAATAACAAATAGACTTAGAGAGTGATGATCCCATTGATAAATACCACTTACTAACTTGAAGAATCAAAATATCATTCCTAAAAGGGTATTAGTAAACCAAAGATAAGGGAATAAATGAAACAAGATTTCATGGACCCACTTAAAAAACCACACCATTTCAAAACTTTGAGGATGAAACTCTACTCCATCCTATCATAATCCTTTTCCATGTCAATTTTCATCATACTATTAGAACCAACCACTATTTTATCCATATATGAGATCATTTACTGGGCTAGAACAATAACCCTCTAAATACACCTATATTTAATAAATCCATGTTGTTCATCTGATATTTAAAGGAACAAGTGATGAGAAATTATTTTATTCAAAATAGTGGTGAGCACTTTGTATGAGAATTTATGATTGCTTATGAGATGAAATTATATAAAGTCATTAGGCTATATCACCATAAGAATAAGGAAAATGATAGTGGAATTAGTAACTATAGGAATATTACCCCATTTGAAATAATCTTAAACCACTTTAATGATACATTTTTTTATAATTTCCCAAGAATCATAGAAAAAGGACCCTGGAAATCCATTAGGTCCCAGTGCACTATCTAAATTGAGAATTTTAATAGCTTTTTTAATTTCATCTTCCTCTAAAATGGATTCATTGTAAATCCATCCTGGTCAAAAATAGTCCTCGGTATATTGTTAAAGAAGTTAAATATGATTCTTCTCTAGAGAACCTTCCTCTATTCAATTGATAAGGCGTGGGAAGTAATTAGGTGAAATAAGCACTACCACAAAAACAGTTTTTCGCAGCGCCCCCCTTTATCAGCGCTAACGAAAAAGCGCTGATAAAGGGGGGTCCCTTTATCAGTGCTCAAAAAAGCGCTGATAAAGGCACCCCTTTATCAGCGCTTTTTTTTAGCGCTGATAAAGGGACCCCCCTTTATCAGCGCTTGCTTAGTAGCGCTGATAAAGGGCCCCCCTTTATCAGCGCTTGCTTAGTAGCGCTGATAAAGGGGGGCCTTTATCAGCGCTTTTTTAGCGCTGATAAAGGGTCGGCTTCAAAAAAAAAATTAAAAATATATTAATATATAAATATAGTTATATTGTTATATAAATATAATATATAATTTTTAAATATATTTTAGATAAGTATAAATGTACATTTACACTTATTATACTTAATATTTAAGATATTTAGTGAAAATGACTTCTTAAAAAATTAAAAAAATATTTTTAATTAATATTTTGATAATCATTATGGAGTAATAGTCATTTAATAACAATTTTAGGACTAAAAAAACTAAAAAAAATTAAAAAAGATCCAAAATATGTTGAAAACGCAACTCAAACTTCAAACGGCCATAACATTTGATCCGGGTGTCCGTTTGAGCTCTACCACATATCAAATCGAAGCCTGCGACGAGCTCTACGTCGCTGTGACTCGGGGAAACCCTAGTAAAACGTTTTTCGAGGCCAAAAGAGGCCCATAAGGCCTCCAAAACTGAGTTTTTTGTCGGGGTACCCAGATTTTTTAACATTTTGTGGATTTTCAAACTCGTTTAAGGGGGTATTGTTGGATTTTCTTGGCGGGGACTAAATTTATTCCAAGGTATTACATTCATATTGATATTATGTTTTTAAAATTTCATCCTTTTTTATAATGAACTGCTATTTATAATCAAATATATAACTATATGTACATATTTTTTATATATTCGCACCTAAAAATTAAATTTTTTAAATAAATAATTAAACATATTTACATATAAAATATATTAACTTTATCTAAATAATAACTAATATCCATTTTATTTAAAATACCAATATATGAATATTTATATACCTATATATTAATCTAACTATATATATATATTAATCTAACTATATATATATATTAATCTAATAACTATATATATATTAATATAACTACATATATATATATATTAGTATTACTATAAATATATATATTAATATCACCATAAATATATATATTAATATCACTATATATATATTAATATAACTATATAAATATATATTCATATAACTATATATATGTTAATATAACTATATATATGTTAATATAACTATATATATGTTAATATAACTATATATATGTTAATATAACTATATATATGTTAATATAACTATATATATGTTAATATAACTATATATATGTTAATATAACTATATATTAATATAAATATATATTACTATACGAATAAATATAACTAAATATATATATATATATATATAGATATAAATATATACTAATACCACTATATATATATATTAATATTACTATATATATTATAATATAACTATATATATATATTAATATAAATATATATTACTATACGAATAAATATAACTAATTATATAAATATATATATAGAGAGATATCATGAATTGGAAAGCAAATCAAAATAGAGTATGGTAAGGGCTTAGGCGCGCAGGGGGGAGGTCTCGAGTTCAAATCCTGGTGGAGGCAGGGGTGCGCGCGCATGGGGAATATTGGAGCAAGCGCTGTTAAAGGGTGGAGGGGGGTGCGTGGGGTGCGTGGGTTGTTGTATAGGGGCCGAAAAGCGCTGTAAAAGGGGGGTTCAAGCGCTATAAAAGCCCCCCCCCCCCCCCCGATTGGCGGTATTTTTTAAATTTTTTAAAAAAAATTAATTTTTTTTAACTTTTATCAGCACTTTTTTAAAAGCGCTGATAAAAGGGTCATTTATCAGTGCTAAAACGAGAGCGCTGATAAATGAAGCGCTGATATAGGACCCCTTTATCAGCGCTAAAAAAAAGCGCTGATAAAGGGGTACTTTTATCAGCGCTTTTTTTTAGCGCTGATAAAGGGGTCCTATATCAGCGCTTTTCGGAGCGCTGATAAAGGGGACCCCCCCTTTATCTACGCTGGCTTTATAAGTGATTTTCTAGCGCTGATAAAGGCCATTTTTAGCGCTGATAAAGGCCATGTTTGTAGTAGTGAAGACATCATCAAAGGCCTTGTAATACTAAAATCACTAGTGTATGAACCATCCTCAAGTTAAATTTTTATTTTTCCATAATATCTCTTATGAAATAATTAAATTAATTCATATCTCAATATCCTTCCTTCAACCATTTGGATCTAGATCACTCCATAGACACCCTTTCTTTGACAAGAAGATCCTTCCCTAGATGACGATGCTTGAGAGAGAGGAGGTGAAAAGATTCATAATCTAATTAATCCTATAATTTATTATCCAAATGAAAATTTTCATCTTATAATATTTTTAATGGAGTTATAGGGCTTGGTTGATTGATCTTACAAGTAATAATATCACTCTTCAACCTTCTAAGTTTTTTTTGGAGAGCCACCCCTGTATGCCCTTGCATACGAGCAATCCAAAAAGAGTGAACCATCTTTTTAAATCCATTCATTTCAATTTAATGAATAGAGTAAAATAAGTTTATTTTAAAATAAAATTAATTTTGTATCTTAAGGAGGAATAGAGAGTGATTGGACAAGGTCCACAACAGATGATTAACAGACAAGATCATGAAATTATAGATATCATGAAGGTTTCCCTGACATCTATCCAGCCTAGTCCAGATTCAATTACTTATATGTTTATTTTTAGACAATTTTTAATTATATTTAGTGTATACCAAGTAAAATAGGTTATTTATAGTGATAAATTATTTAAATTCTTTCATATCATTGTTTGAGTAACTCCCCCCTCCTTTCTTCTCATTTTGTTAAAGTATGGTGTTGCAATCACCTTCGATGAACCAGGAAAATTACCCAATATCCAAAGTGGATATAGTTTACTATTATTATATTATTTTTACAACCTTAAATTTATTATATACGATATACATGAATAAGGATATATTAGAATTTCTAACCTTTATAGTTATATATTAAGGAGAGACATCCAGGAATTCTACTTAAAGAATATTCTCCCAAAAAATACATATGTGAGTATTAACCATACTTCCATGCATGTAATTCGATACATTCAATTTTTTGGTAACATATCTTATGGTAGGTTCCTTGATTTTAAGTTCTATAATTACAATAAAGGAAATATGTTTTTTATGAAGAACTTTAAGAAGACGCTCTCTTTTTTCAGGGAGCCCGTGACCCTAGCATTCCATAAAATGGAACAGATCATGATGAAGGAGATGAAGAGTCCAATAGGCCTAAAAAATCTTGGTTTTGCATTATAGAAGCACAAATAATGTACTTGGACCCTGATCGTGTCAATAAATTTCTAGACAGGTGCATTTAGATTTTGATTTCTTTTGATTGTGTTGTGGAAACAATATCTTAAAAAAAGTTATATATCATTTTCAAAGTCCTTCTCAAAAGGGTAAAAAAATAATTTTAAAACTTAATTTAAATAATAATAATTCATATAATAAAACCTTAAAAATGGATACAGTTAAAGTATATGAAAAATGGATTGAAAGATATAAAATGGTATGAAGCTTGAAAGAAATAATTTATAATCATTTTTCGATTTTGAAGTAAGATATAAAAATAAAAGGGATAAATAATTGACTTTTGAATAGTGATAAAGAGAAATATGAATGATGTAGAATAAAATACATATCTAAATTTAAAAATAAAAAAAAATAACAAAGAATATAGACATTTAAGAGAAATAACCTATATAGAGGGTGAAAATTATCCTTTACAAGGTTGTGTTTTTATAAAGAAAGAATCTATCAAAAGGAATATTTTGATAATAAAATGTAATTTTAAAAAAATAGAGATAAAATACCACATGAGATAGAGAAGGGCCTAAATATATCAAAATTATAAAAGAATGATCAAATAAGAGAGAGTATAACTCAATGAAAGGATATCATAATAAGAAAAACCCTTACCTTATATTATCATTTACTCGAACATGCTCTAACTATTATATAATAAATTTAGAATTATTTTTAATTTATATAAAATCCATATTTATATTTATTTTACTTAATTAAATTCTTTTTTTTTTGACCCATTTATTTATCATTATTGTTAAAATTAAGGGTTTAGAGTTAATTATTCTATTTGTTCATCGTTTTCTAGAGTATGGAAACATTCATTCCTTTCTAATTGCTCATGTGTTCATCACCTTTATAATGGTCATGGATATGAGATATATTTCTTTGATAAATTTTTGGATTCCCATGATTATTTCATGGATATTATGGTAATGGATCATAAAGAATGGTTAGAAAATTATCTTATTGTGATTATTAAATCAATTAGAATAATAATTTTCAATAATAAATATAATTATATATTTTATCATTATAGAGTTGAAAAAATGACTTAAATTCATAATTAAGACCATATATTACAACTATTTAAGTTTTCTTAATCATTCATGATGAAAATGTTATATCATCATTCATGTAGATAGTTAAACCTAGCCAAACAAAATTGTGTTAAAATGAGTGAATGAGTAATAATATGTTGTTAAATTGTTTTAAAAGACATTTTAAAAAAAAAATAATGATTTAAATTATATTTTTAAAAAAATTAAAAAATATTTTATAATATTTTTATAAAGAAGATAAAAATAATATAGATAAATGGTGTTGTGTCTTACTATGTAGTAATTTGACCTCCATTGGAAACCTTCTTTCATATTGAAGGATTTGGGGATCCTTATTGAGACTAGAGGATTCAAAATGTAGGAGAGGATTTTTATAGATATACTTTGGGTATTTATTTTAGAGGAAACCAAAGTAAAGTATTGATTTTAATTGGGTGGATAATGGAATCTTTTATAGGATATTTCAAGGGGAATATTCATAAATACTCAATCCTTAATGTATAAGGATTATAATTTTACAAGTAATGTGACTCAAAAATGGAAAATAGTGAGGATAGGTCATTAATTACCTCATAAACACAATTTAAAAATAACTTTAAGAAATATTTTATGAATTTATTCCTTATTTTAACCCATTTACCTCATTTTAGTCTTTATCATAGTAACTCACTTTTTACCTTGGTAAATTAATTTTTTTACGAAAAATGAACTTTTACCTATTACCTAAATTTTTACATAAGGATTCCAAATTTTAAATAAATTTTAATAAATTTAATTTATTAAATTTATTTAAATTAATTTTAAAATAAAAACGCAAAACACTTAAAAAAATAGAAAAGTACCTTTTAAAAAAAATAAATGATTTTATTCATTTTTTATAACCAATAATTAATCATTCCATGAATTTTAATTCATTTATATATATATAATCATTAAATTTCATTAAATTTATTTATCCAGAAATGATACATTTAGATTTTTAATAAAAACATATAATATATAATAAAAACTATGTTTTTTAAAAGAAATCTTCTACCATGAATAATTTAATTTTTATTCCATATAATTAACTAATTGTTTTTCGGTTGCTATTACTTAATTTTCTTGGATCCTATTTTTATTTCCATGAGATTTAACTTCTCTCATGAATGATTACGGTCAAATCATACTTATTGAAGTTTATCTTGGGCTTGGTCAAGGGAAAACCGTAATGATGCTACCTCTTTTCCAAGCCCAGTAAAGTAAGCCTCATAAGGAAGACTTATACTAATTAAAATCAAAGATTATACAATTATATATATATATATATATATATTTCATAATTTTATTACCTTTATATATACCCAATATATCAATGGCTATATTATAACGATTACATCGCATGATTATTTTAATTAAGTATTAAATATTATTTCTTCTTAACCATAATAATATAATTTATCTCATCACTCATATATTCAATGAATGTATGTTACCAATGACTATATATTCCCAATATACATATAATAACAACATTTCTCTATCATATTAATATATATTTTCTTATATACTTTTTAAAAATCATTTATCTATTTCCCTCATTTATTTTCTCGAGATGTTTATCATATTTCTAATGTTTTTTATTCATTTTATAGTTATCATAAATGGTATGATCTTCATGGGAGATCTTGATGATGAATATTTTAACCTTGTAGTATTTTTATTTTCTTATATTTTATTTCATTTTTTAATTTTCTTAATTTTTATTTATCTATTTTTTAATATATTACATTGTAATATTCACCCTTAATGGAATAAGATGATGTTAATTTTATTTCGGTTTTCTATATCGAACATGTTATTAAATTTATCGAAGGAAAATTAATTTTAAAAAATTAGTGTGACATATTATTCCCCCTTAAAAAATTTAATCCTCATAATTTTATTACTCATATAAAAATGGTGAGGGTAATTTTTTATCATTACATCTTCAAGCTTCAATGTTGATTCCTCAAATTTTATTAAAAATTCCCTGATGTATTTTTAGGAAAGTATTTGTTGACATTGGCCAGTGTTGTGAATTTCACATGATATTATTAGTATTGTAAAATCTATAATGATTTTTAGAAGGATATACTATATTTTTGTCTATAAGACAAAAATTAAACTATGATGACCTTGGTTGCACTGTGATATAATTGAGGTAAAAGAAGTCAGATTTTGGTGGAAGGTTCTTCATGTTATCTTGTGTGGAAACATGATACCTTGAGATTTAGGATTCAAATTGGTTTGTAGTCTTGTGTCATGTAATTATGTATTACACCATAGAAGGTGTTTTGATTGAAAAATGGAAAAGTCTTTTCATATGTAATATGTTTAGGGGAGTTGTGTTGGATTTTTAAGGATGAATAGAATATTTCTTAATTTAATATTTTGAGGTGAAGGTTAGTTTTTTTATGGAAGAACAGGTCACTATATAAAGTTTTTAAGAAAAAAACCAGTGGTTTTACCAATTTTTAAGTTCTCATTCCATGATGAAATCTCTACATCATAATAACTCGGTATGAGAGTGTTTAAATTTCTAGAGTAAATGTGAACATGTTTTGAAGGAATGAGTTATGCCATGGTGTGAATATCAAAGAGGTGAATTATTGTTTAGGATAAATCCAATAATTTTGGAGGAAACTTATTATATTCCATGGAGTTGGGTTTCATGCTATATATTTATAGAAGGATATACTTGTAGTTCTATAGGAACTTAATGCCATTTCATAGTGGTGATTCTTGAACTATGACGGTGTCAAGTCATCATGTTTGTTGAATTAAATATTCTACCTTTTAAGTGTAAATTAAGTGTATTTAATAGGGGATATTAACTTGGAATTAAATGAGGTTTTTGGATAAATGTTTCCCACTTATCATAGGTGGATTAATAATCCATTTAAAATGGAAAATGGTGATTCTATAGAGATATGAGAGATATTTTTTCCTTTTAAAATCATAAATAATGATCATGTAAGATAAGATAGAAAAAAATGAGAAATTGAAAGGATGGTAATTCTAGACTATATATATAAATAAAGAAAATAGATCGAGGATATATTCTCATTGGATTCTCATAGAATTTATTAGTGGATGGGAAAATAGAAGAATTGATACACCAATATGGTGTAAACTCACTCATTGTTCATGAAGATCAATACAATATAAATCATGTAAATAGTGAGTTATTAAAGTGATTAAGATCAGTGGGTTATATATATTTTTTGAGTTTTAAACCTGTAAGCTTTGTGTGGTCTCTCTAAATTTTAAATAAAAATTAGCATGCTTAGTGTTTTAAGTGCTCCTCACATTATCATTGCATGCTCCTTGGATTATCCTAGTTTTTGTGAACCAATTAAATTCTATTTGTGTCTCTATTTTAATAATTTATAACTTCATATATATTGTTAGGTAGAGTATTATTCTTAATAATGATAGATTAATATCATTAGAAGGGTTCATTTTAGAAAGATCTACATACCCTGATTCACCCCCCCCCCCCCATGGTGATACCTTGAAGAGGACCAATAAGTGGTATGAAAAAAAAGTTTTTTGGTGTATTTTAATATCTTTTATTCAATGGAATCATTTATCAACCACAAATGGATTCCTATATTCAATGGAAACAATTTAAAACTATGTAATATTTGGATGAAACACTAGTTTTGATCAATTGGAATAGATGTAAACATGGATTCTATACATGGGATTTCTGTCAGCATGGAAAGTAAAAATTTATTATATAAATACTAAAGAGAACTTTATGTCAATGGAAAAGGATTCAATGTATTAGTAATATAATTATATAATTTTATATATCTGAAAGTGATGTTTTGTAAATCCCCACATGTCATGTATTAAAAACTCTTCAACATCTATGAAGGTGATTCCATGGAATGTGAAGCTAAATTTTAGGTACTCTGGAATAATTACAAGGATCTGAGCACACACCCAAATGATTCCATAAATGTATTATTTTATTTTATGAATATAATTATAGATTAAATTTTTAGACTCATAGAAAACCTTAATGATATAAAGATCATGAAGAGGATCCTAAGAATATTACTACTACATTTCAACATGAAGGTCTTGGAACTCAAAGATAAGAACCCAAATGAGGTGACATTGGTAATTATTCACATCACTCTCATTAGATATGAGATGAGGAATAATAAAAATTATTCATTTATGAAGGATAATTATTAGGAGGTTTCATTCAATGATATTATGAAACTAACATTATAAAATGATATTGGACATGGGGAGATCAATTTGGGGATTTATTTCTTTTCCTCAAGACACAAATATGGAAAGTTAATATTTAAAGTCATGCTCTAAATTGCTTGATCTTAGTGTGTTGAGGTTGGAAGCCTAATAGAAAAGTTCCCAAAGAAAATAAAAGAAGATAATAAAGATGAAAACCCCATGAAGAGTTCATTAAGGGTGTGAAAATAAATAGTATTTCATAAAAAATCATTAAAACGAATATTATTTAACAAGAAGATGTAAAATTGGAATAGATATAAGTAGAGGAAGTTTAGGGTGGTAAAATACATCAACAAAAAAGTTATTGGGGTTGGCATTTACATATCATAATTAAACGATAGTGATGTTGAATGCAATAAAGTTGAGAGAAGATTCAACCACAAGGTTGAATTAGAAGATTCTCTTGAATAAATAAATGTTTGGAAGGCTAAAATAAATAAATAAAATGAATGTTTACATGATTCAAAATTATACATGTAGTAGTAATAGGAATAAAAAATTATTTTAAAATCTGAAATTTAATGATTAAAGTGGTAAATGCTAGAAACTCAAATAATTAAATTGATATCAAGATCAAAATTTAATATCAATACTAAATCATTGATGTCTCAACTAATTATATGAGTGACCATGTCAAAAATTACAAGGATATTGAAGGTTAATCTTTTTCCACATGATGAAATCTCAATGATCAAGAAATACTTATAATACCTATAATGAAATGAGGTAGTTCCAGTGTGTGGGATGTCAAAGAAGCCAAGTAGGTTCGAATGGAATCTAGAGAGGAGGTTTAAAAATTTATACAAGTGAAAAATTTTAATGATAAGGTCAATTTATTAAGGGGATTCATCAAAATCAAAATTCAATGGTGGTTGATGTGAAGGCGCAAGCACCCATAGATTTATTTGGGTGACTAATAGAAAACCCAAAACAAAAAAATTAAAGAAGTGAAGACATGAAATAATACACCATGATGCTGATGTTATTTCTGTGGGAATATAGTATCTACACAATATGTGTGTTCTATAGAAAATAGGCACTTAAAGTCTTAATATAAATAAAAAAATATGAGTATAATTTCACACTCTCATAATTTTTTTAAAGGAGAATGTTTTTTGTTTTAATTATATGGACACAAATACATACATTTATCATCAAGGGTAATAATTAGTGTACCTGTGAAGACCCATATAATAATATATCTCAACAAAAAACTTCAAAAAGTGGGAAAAATCATAATTAATTTAAATCATGATAAGTTGAGGATGATCTAATGGATAACGATTATGAACAATATTATATACCAATAAAGGAAGGGTAATATTGAAGATGGATCAAGAAGGGAATATGTGAAAAGTCCAGTGATTCTAAAATTTATTTAAAAGTGATAAATAGGAATGGATTATAGATTCTATATAGTGATTATACTTATCATATTATGGGAAACCGTAATCTTGTCACTAGAATAAAATATGACAAAGAAGTGCCATCTTTTTTGGAAATGATGAAGGGTTCAAAATCATTAAATTTATAAAGTCCAAAATTGGAGGAAAAGATTTTAAGTTCATGAATGTGTTGGTAGTTTAAGGCCTTGGTCACAATTTACTAATTGTAAGTTAATTTTGTGATTTATGGCATACGATGAACTTAATCAAAAATGCTTACACTATCAAAGGAATGGATGGTTTGGTTTTGATGAAAGGGAAGAATATGAAGGGGAACCTATGCCTCATTGGTGGAGTACTTGGTGAAAAATTAAATAGATCATGACATCTCTAATCATTCACATGATCTCACTAAAACATGTGATACTTTTCAATAGTGGATTATCATTTGGAATACCTACAAACTGAAGGAAAAGAAGTTGATGTGATTTCTTGAGTTGGTGTACATAAATGTGTATAGACCAATATCACCCAAGTCCATTGATGTAAATAGATATCATGTTCTTTTTATTAATGATTATAGCATTACGAAATGTATGATGGTTATATCTCACAAATTTGAAGTGTTTAAATGAATTACATTATATCAAGGATTGGAAGAGAATATTCTCAAGCTAAAAATTGAAAATTTTCAAATTGAGAATAGTATGGAGTTCACTAATAATCAAGTATAGGAATATCTCAATAAGTATGGGATTGTGTGTCAAGTGTTAGTGATGAGGACTCAATAACAAAATGGAGTTGTTTAGTGGAGGAATTTCATTTTGAATAACATGGATTTTACAATGATCAATAAAAATAATCTATTATGGAAATATTATAATTAAGTGGTGATCCCATCAGTTTACATATTCAATAGATATTTTTTATGTCTAGAGAATAATCAAAAGTTTGAATATTTTAAGTGTGTAGATGTTTTATTAACTATTAATCCAAAAAAATCATAAAATTTATATAATAAAAGTCTTGAAAAATTCATTGAAATTCAATCTGTGGTGGTCATGTAAAATGAGTAGAATTTTCAATCCAGATAGTATTTTTTACAATAGATCAATGAAGAACTCTCATAATAGAGTTATTTTGAAGTAAACATATTTGGTTAAAAACATGGGTCTATATAAGACTCATAATAATACACTAATAGTGATAAAACAACAAAATAATCAATAGATTCCAAGAAATTAAGGAGCATGGATGAAATAATAGAACATAAAATCATTGGTGACTAAATGACTCTAGTGAAAACATGGATAATCAAAACACTATAACAAACCTTATTTTTATCTCAATTAGAGTCGATATGTTTAAAATAATAAATCAAGAATGATAAATGGATTAAATTGATGCATAAATATCTTGACTAAATTGATAATAATAAAATATAAGGACAAAAGATAAAAATGACATCATAGCCAAGTGGGTGTTCCAGAATAAAATTAATGGAGATGGAAAATTCACATGGAACAAGGCATGATTGGTGTGAAATTGATATTACCAAATTAAAGATATTTATTTTGATGAGACATTTTCCCCCACTTCTCGGTTGGAAACCACTTGAACTTTGTTGTAAATTTTTATGAAAAGTGGATTCAAGGTGTATCAAATGGATATCAAATAGTATTCCTCAATGTATTTCTTGAAATTTTGGTATACATTGAACAATAATATGGGTTCATTAAAGATGAATATTAGAGAAAGGTGTTTCATCTTAAGAAAGTATTATATGGGAAAAATCAAGTGTCGATATATTAGTATTCAAGGTTGGATCAATACTTAAAAAAGTTTGGATTTAAACAATGAATATTTGATCATTACATCTACATAAAGAAATAGAATAATTATAAAATACTAGTTCTTATCTATGTAGAAGATATGGTTTTTGGAGGATTGGAAATATCATAGTACAATTTATTTGTGAAAAATATGAAGTGAGAGTTTAAGACATCTATGATTGGTGAGTTAACCTTTTTCCTTGGTTTATAGGTGTCTCAAGGAAAGAATATCACTTTTATTTATTAATGAAAACATTACAATTAGGTGTTCAATATATTTTTAATGGAATATTCCAAGTCAATGAAAATATTGTATTCTACCCAAACGAAGTTTTAAAAATATGATAATAGAATAAAAAAATCAATGTAATGGGGTATAGGTAGATTATTGTAATCCACTTATACTTGATAGTGACATGAACTGATATTGTATTTACCACATGTTAAGACACACTACACCAAAGTTATCCCAAAGAGATCCAAATTCTAATGGTGAAGTTGATAATTTGATGCATCAATAAAATAATATATTTTGGGTTGTTTTATCACATGATAGTATAGAAATATGCATTGGGATACATATATTTGGATTGGGTAGGTTCGGTGGATGATTGTAAATCCCATTTGGTAGTTATTTTTATCTTATTGATATTTTAATTTCTTGGTTGAGCAAGAATTAAGACTGCATCTCACTTATCACTTCAAAGGATAAATACATAGTAGCTACTCAAGCAAGTACTCATTTGATATGAATGGTGCAATAACTTGAGGATATTGTAATTGAGGTGAAATGTTTTATTGTTATCGTGTGTGATAACTCGATTTCTATTAATCTTATCAAAAATACAATTCATCATTAAATAACAAAGAACATAAACATAAAATGTCATTTTATCAAGGATAAGTTTTATCAAGGGATAGTGAATTTGGAGTGTGTTTCAATACAGGATATAATTATGGATATCATGGTAAAGGCACTGCCCAAATCTATTTTTGATAAGCATCAGTTTTCCCTTAGAATCTAACTATCTCCGTATAACTATATGGTATGGATAAGGTACCCCCACTCCCCCCATAAAATTTTATTTTGAATAAATTTTTGGTAACTCTCTCTTGGTTTAAATGTTTGAATATCTAACTCTCTTTTTTGAGATATAAATGAAGTTATCATTGGGTTTATTGACAAAGGGGGTTAATTTTTTCCTTTTTTAGGGGGAAAATGTTTTCCATGGAGCGTTCCTTCCAATTGAAAAATGGGTAGTAATATCTTTTTGGATAGGGGGAGTTCATGAATGGTTATTTAGGGGGAGAATAATCTTAGAGAAGTAATGAGGATCATGTAGATCATGAAAGTTTTTTCATGAGAAAATTTTCATTTAAATCATATTTATCATAAATAGTTTAACTCATGTAGCATTAGATTTGGTGATTATTGAATCATAATGCACTATTTGATGGAAAGAAATTTCAGAACCTAGATCAGGTTAGTTATAGATCTCTCATATGAGAGGGTGTTTAATCTTCTTTATAAGGATTGTGTTTTGGAAGAGTTTTCAATAAACCCAAAGATCAATATTGTTTGAAAAAATCCCCCAAATCATTTTTAAGTTTGTTTTTATTGATAATTGTGTGTGATGTTTCATAAAAAGCTGAATTATAAGTGATCGAAGATCCTGAACTAGTTTTTGAAGGATCCACTATAGTTCTATTTGTAGGATAAAAATTGTATGTGATGACTGTGGTTGCATTACAACATGGTTGAGATAGAAGAAGTTAGATTTTGGTGGAATATCTATGGGGAATATTTTTCTGTTATGAGAACCCATGAACTTTGGGATTCAAACTAGTTTAGAGTCTTGCGTAATGGAAGTGTGTGTTTCATTGTATAAGGAGTTTTGATTGAAAAATGGAAAAGGTATTTTTCATATATAATATGTTTAGGGTATTAATATTATTCTTCAAGAAAAATTTAATATGTTTCACTTTACTATTTTTAGGTGAAGGAAAGGTTTTTAAATATATGAATTGGCCATTCCATAAAGGGATAGAATGAATTTCAGTGGTTTTTACAATTTGGATATGCTCATGTTATAGAATAATCTTTATACCATAAGGAATATATATATAAGTGTTTAAATTTTTAGAGTAATGGTGACCACACTATGAAGCAATGAGTTGAGTCATGGTGTGAAATCCAAAGATAAAAATTATTTTTCAAGAGAGTTTTGAATTTTAGAGAAAACTTATTACACACCATGAAGTGGGGTTCTACATCATGGAGTTTAAAAGTATATTATTTCGTTTCTAAATGAACTAAAGGTGGTTCCATGGTAGTTTTTCTCTCATAATAACGGTGTTGAGTCATTATACCTCCAGAATTAAATATTCAATCTTTCAAGATAAAATTTAGGGGAGTTAAGAGGGGATCTTGGTTAAAAATTAAACAAGGTATTTGTATGAATTTTCCCCTCTTATCATAGTTGGATTAATGATATATATAAATTGAAATATGGTTATTATCTAGAGATATGAGAAACTTATTTATTTTTCAAAATTAAAAATGAAGGATTATGGAAGAGAAGATAGAAAAGAAAATAGATTCTAAAAAATCATAAGGAGAAGGATTCTAGGCTACTGCTAGAAAGGAATAAATGAGATCTATAAGGTATGATAATTGATGTTTCATGGACTTTATCAGTGGATTAACATAGAGTATAATTGATACACAATATGGTGTAAACTCACTTATTGTTTTTAAATATCAAGGAAACAGCACTTGTGGAAGCAGTGATATGTTTGAGTGATTTAGAGTAATTAGTTCACTATTGTTGTGTGGGTTTTAAAACTAGAGGGTTGGTGTAGTATCTCTGAATTATAACCAACAAGTAGTGTTATTATTCTTTCATCTTCTTTCCAAATTTCTATTACATGCTCCTTGGATTAGCCTGGTTTGGGTGAACCAAGAAAATTCTGATTATGTCCCTCTTTTACTACTCCATCACTTCATATATATTTTTAGGGAGAGGAGTGTTACTAATAATTATGGAGTAGGATCATTGGAAATGGATCATTTTAAAATTATCAACATGCTCTGATTCACAACCCCCACCCCACCCACTACCTTGCTTCAGACCAATATCAAACTTACGGTTTCTCTATAGAAATTTGACTAGGTGGGTGGTCTTGTTTTATAATACTTTATCCCTATGATCAAAAATATAATCTTATCATTCCTTATAAGAGAGACCTTGTTTAGGTTATATAACCTCTATTGTTTGTACATGTGATGGATCTAGTATGAACTTTCTAAAATGTGATACATGGAATATGTCATGCACTTGGGAGGGGTTTGTTGTAAGTTTCAATAAATAATAAATATCAACTATGTGATCATGAATCTTGAGGAGGTTTATATATCTTGGGATAATCATTCCCTTATTCTATAATCTGAATACTTTGTTCCATGGTGATATCAAAAGGAATACTTTTTCACCAACCTCAAACTCTAGATCTCATCGATGATCATCTGCATAGATCTTCTATCAATTTTTTGTTTCATTAATATGGTTTGAATTTTTTTGAACCATCTATGTTATTTATTAATAAAGATATGGTCCCAATATATTTATCTCTTTAACTTCATCCTAGAATGCTATATTTATACACATCTTCCCATTAAATATCCACATATGGTTTCATTTGAATGCTTGAGTAGAAACTATGGTTATATGATAAATTAACAGGAGAAAGATGTTGATCTTAGTTTCATTTAATCCATTGAGAAAGATCCTAGTATATATTAAAAATATTAAATGGTTCTTTCATATTTACTATTAGTTTTAAGATGTTAATTTGTGCTAAAGTTTAATTTTTTATCTAATTATTATTAAATAATTGTCAAGAACATTGATGTGAACCATATATCTTGATTAGATATAAGTGAAGTGGTACTATATGTAGCCTTAAAACTTAGTTTAAGTATAAATTAGTATTTTTATAAAGTGATTAATCCTCTCAAATAGAAATGAAGTGTGAAAAAATTATCAGTTGATTAACCAAAACCCAAATGGCATTGTCACCTTTAAAGTTATTGGGAAGGCCTATGAAAAAATATTTACTGTTTTTCTCCCATTTCCATAGTGGTATGTGTAATAGTTGAATCATCCCCTTAATATTTAGATGTTTATAATTAAAGGCATTGTCTTTAGCCTTAATTTTGATAGTGTTGTGGGTCCCTATGGATTCAACAATGGATTCCTTCAACAATTATGGGAGTTCATCCACATAGACGTTTGTAAACTCGTCAGATCCTTTTTTTCTAATGGTGTCATACCTCATGGACTTAATGATAAATTCCTCATACTAATTCCTAAAGTGTCCAATGCTTCTGAAATACATTTCTTCTATACTATTGCTCTCATAAACTCTCTTTACAAAAATTATTACTAAGCTTCTCTCCAACATACTTTCTTATATATGTTCTAAAATTATCTATTAGAATCAATTTGGGTTTATCAAGGGAAGGTCTATTCAAGACTGTATTTTCCTTTCCTCAGAATTCAACAACTCATTAAATAAAGTTAATAGAGGAGGAAATATTTTGATAAAACTTGATATTAAGAAATCCTTTGACACCATTTATTGGAGATTCATTTTTAAAGTTCTCCTGGCTTTTGGTTTTAATGGCACTTTCATTAGTAGAATAAATTCCTTATTTACTTTGGCCACTATTTCTACTCTTGTTAATGGATCTCCTAAAGGATATTTCAAATGCACCAAGGGTGTCATGCAAGGTGATCCCTTATCTTCCATTCTATTTGCTATTATGGAATACTATCTTATCAGATTGCTCACTCACCTTGTAGTTCAAAACAAGATTAAACCCATCCACGTGGTTAGAAACCTAAATGTTCCTATGCATCTTTCATACACTGATTTTAGTATCCTATTCTTACAAGTGGACAAAAGAAACATTCAAACTCTAAAATATTCCTTATCCCATTATGAAGAAATCTATGGTCAATCTATTAGCTGGAAAAAAAAATTTCTTCTTTGGAATAATATATTCTCTTATTAGTAAAAATAACATCATCAATAGTTTTGGCATCAAAGAAGGAGCCTTTCCTTTCACTTCCTTGGGAGTTCCCATTTTTTGGGGAACACCTAAATCCACGTACTTCACCATAGTTGTTGACCAGGTTATCAATCAACTCTCCTCCTGAAAAGGTAAATCTCTCTCCATGGCTGACAGGATCTATCTTGTGAAATCTACCATTGTCTCTAAAATGTTCTACTCGCTGATGGTATATAAATTTCCTACCGGTCTCCTTAAAAAAATTAATGTTTACATCAAAAACTTTGTTTGGAATGGCAGAATTCTTGAAAGGAATCTTTTCATCATCCCCTGGTCTACCTACTATAAACCTCTTGAGAAGTGTGGCCTTGGCATCAAAAATTTAAAACTATTTAATGAGGCCCTTCAAGCCAAACTTACCTAGGGATTGATTAATAATAACTCTGACTCCATTTCTTTTCTTAAAAATAGGTTCCTTATGAAATTAAATAAGGTCAATTTGAACTATGTTAACTCTTTTATCTGGCCATCCATTTGACTTTCCTTCACTAACATCATGAACAATGCTATATGGATGGTTAATGATGATTCTTCCATGAATTTTTGGCTGGATAATTGGACTGGAACCCCCCTTATATCCATTTTATCTCCTAATTCCCCTTCTAACAACACCACCTTCACTATTAAGGATATGATGCAATCTCGTAATTTCAATTTCCTAGATAATATCATGCATGTGGTTGTTAATTACCCTTATTCTAACTCTGGCGATTTCCTCATTTGGGAGCCCACCCATAATGGTATTCTTGATTCCAAAAGTTTTTACAACCACAATTTCACAAATTCAGACCCTAGATTTTATTGGTTGAATTTCTTTGACAAACCTTGGATTAAACCCTCGACACTTAATCTTGTTTGGCGTATTGCTCACAACATCATTCCTACTGAGGTTTTTCTCCAGTCTTTTGGTATCCATCTTTTCTCTAAATTTCACTTATGTCACCAACATAGAGAGGATACCAATCATCTATTTTTGTCTTGTTCTATAGATTCGGACCTTTGGAATTATATTACTGACAGATTTGACTACATATTGTTATACTTTGACTCTATTTTCTCCCAAATAAAACATTTTGTTGAGATGTACTTTTCACAAAAAATAAAGAATATCTTCTTAACCACTATTGATGAGCTCATCCATGTGATATGGTATGATAGAAATGATATTATTCACAACAACTACTCATTTAATCTTAATGTAGATCGGACACAGATTTTCATCGCCATTAGAGATGCGGCCTCGATTCAGAGAGCTTATTATGACAACACTATTGGAGACTTTGTGATCCTTCACCACCTTAGGATCGAAGGTCTCTAAAGGCATCCAAAGTGCACCTTTGAGGTGTTTTGGAAAGCTCTGATCCCAGGTTGGATCAAACTAAATGTTGATGGAACCTCCAAAGGAAACCCGGGACCTGCAGGATGTAGTTCTATTTTGAAAGACTTTCTGGCCATTGCCAGGGATGCTTCTTTGGTAGCTGTGGTTTGGCCTCCTCTTTGGAAGAAGAGATGTTAGTTGTGATTCATGCAATTGATTTTGTAAAACAAAATGGCTGGAACAACATATTAATTGAAAGTGACTCAACCACTATTGTCCAAGCTATTTGGAATGGTGTGGTGCACCTTGCATGGACACTTACCACATGTTGGATGAGTTTCCTTGATTCACTCCTGTAAATTAGATACATTGTCACTCATGCCTTTTGTGAAGCAAACATGGTTGTTGACGGTATTTCCAATAAGGGAATCAACCAAGACATCACGTGGCTTGATGACCACCCTATTGATCTTCTCCCGCTTTATGAAAAAGATTGTAATAAGATCCCCTCCTTCAGACTCTTATAGTTTCTTTATTTATTTTTAATAAATGGATCCCCTTGCCTTTTAAAAAAAATTAATTAACATGATGAATAAGCTATCAACTTATTATTTTTCATGAGAACACAAATCGAGAACTTCTTTAAAGCATCACTATATGATAAAACCCCTTCTCTGCTTTAGGGGATTGTGAGTACAGTTTCAATGGCCAACCTCTTCTTAATTTCATTGAATATATCTTCATATTATTATTTCTTGAGAAACCATATTTCATTATGTGTTCACTTAATTAATGGATTTTACAATCATGAGAAATTTCTCACAAATCATTGATAGTATTCATCCAATCAAATATATCTACATAACATTATTATTTATGAGGGTGTAGGATTCTCTTTAATCACCTTCTTATTTTAATAATCTATAAATATACCCTCACTTGTGATTACAAGACCCAAGAAGGATACTTTTACAACAAAAATTCATGCTTTCTAAATTTAGTATATAGTTTCTCCTTTCTTAAGGTCTTCAACAAAAACCTTAAATTATATTTATGTTATCTTGGAGTATATGAGAATATAATTAATAAATAATACTATAAATTTATCTCATTAATCTTCAAAGACTCTATTCATTAAATTCCTAAAGATGATAGGGGAATTTGGTAGTCTAAAAGGCGACACAATGAATGTATAACATCTATATTTTTTACATAAGTCTATATTTGGTATATATTAATGATTTCTAAAATAAATATATAAATTTGAAAAATATTTAACTAATATAATTTGATCAAATGATTCATCAATTTGGGGTAGAGGATACTTTTTCTAGATTGTGATATTTTCGAGCTCATGATAATCAACATAAAGACATATTAAACAACCATTCTTCTTAACAAAGAGAACTGGTGTACCCCATGGTGAAGCGCTTGGGTTTATAAATACTAATTATAAGTTATATTGAAGTTTATTCATTAATTATTCCATTTTAATTAGAGATATTATTTAAATACTCTTTGATATTGGCATGGCACCAAGTATGAGTTAAATTAAAAACTCAGCCCCATGATATAGGGGAAGACTAAGAAAACCTTCTATAAATACATTAATATATTCCTATAAAATTTTAATATCTTAAATGTTGAATTCATCCTCCACCAATTGATTCAAATATCCTTCATTATTGGGTATCAAGACCCATATCAAAGGATTGGCAGTCCATGAAATTTTAAAATCATCCTTTCACTGATATAAGATCATGGGATGCTTTGAGATATGAAATGATATTTCCATATCTTAAAATTTTTTATGATCTCTATATATACATAATCATTAATTTTTATTTATATAAGTCTATGAGGAATAATAACATCACAGAGAGTAGAACAAAAAAATAAAGGAGGTCGTAAAACCCAAAAGAAAACACCAAAAGATCATGGAGGTATGAAATAGTGGAGACCAAGGGAATCTGCAATGAAAATATTCACCCCCTCACCAGGAAAAGATCTGAGCACTAAAAAACACATAATCCACTCATTTTAGTTTACCTTGGAATCTAGAATTTCATCCACTTTATTCCCTTCATGCTATATATGGAGGACATCCATGTGATGGAGCAGCATCTTCTTGAACCTGAGTCCAAGAATGGAATTATGAATCATGAGTGAATCAGTCTCAACTATATTGAGGTGAATATTTTTCTACCTGCAAAGAAGGCGACCAGTGAGAATCGTGTGGGCCTCCACTTGGATAGATTCACCACTTCCAAAAAAAATTGAAAATACCAACACCACAAAGCCCCGATAATTCTGAACAAAACCTCCACCCTACATTAAACTAGTGTTACATGATCCATCAGTGTTCATTTTTAATACCATACTATGAGGAAACCAATGAACCCATCGTACCTGCTTTATACTTCGGACACTGTTGGGAGCAGGAACAACATCCAGAAAGGATCTCAAAGAAGGAGAATCATTATAGTTCTTACATAGGTTTTTCCGACGCTTTCGTCGGGGTGCGCACATCCATCGTGTTCTGGGATGTCGGTGTGGCTCTGTTTCCCCGCATTCCTGCTTTCCAAAGGTGGGTGGAATTCGCTCCTTATTCAAGGACGTCTGCTCCTTGATTGAAACGGGATGATGGGATTTTGGTTCTTCCTTTGTGGATTCCTCCTTGAAATCTATCACCTAGTCTGGGTCTCCCTTATAGATTAAGACATAGTTCATGAAACTCTTCCTAGTGCCATACTTTCATGGACTCTGGTTAATTACACTGCTTCTTTTAGGAAATTCCAAGGGGTCTGGTCAGGGAAGCAACCTTTAGTTGGGGCAGTAGTCACATTGAGGCATCGTTGGCGTGTCTGTGCGCTGGAGCACTGGTGCATCTGATTTTCTTCCCATTATTATAGGGCTTCTCAAGGGTGAGGAATCTCGAGTCATCCCACATAGAACGTAGGGAACTATATGTCATAATCATGTATCTGAGGTTTTCCTCAACTTCCTATGTTTGACACAGGGTATGCCGCAAGTTTATCGTCCAGTAGAGATGGATCGGATAGATCAGAACACTAGCTAGAGTGGATCAGATTGAAGAACCCCCTAAAGGGAACACTGATATTGAGGCCATCACGTGGGAGGCATCCTGAATGTTGTGGAGGGGGTGAGGTGACATGATCTCACCGGTATGTGGCAGCCCGGGTAAGAATTGGGATGGGTGATAGCTCTGAGCTTGAGTCCCAAGAGACATCCTACGTATCCCTACAGTGAGGAATCAAAGTCCACATAGTTCGGTGGGACGATGGGATGCCTGAGGAGGCAGCCCATGAGAATGGACGCATGGATGGGACCTAGAGGAAGTAGAACCTCTGGGTTGGAGCATGATCTTCCTGAGACACATAGGCTCGAGGGAGAGATCAGGATGAGACATGAGTGATAGGCTTGAACCTCAGGGAGGCTTCCTACGTATCCTCGTGGAAGGGAATCAAAGACCACGTAGTTCAGATGGTGAATACAATTTAACGTCATGTGGGACGGGGGTGAACCGACGTGAAGGGGGGTCGGAACGACCGGTAGATTGTGGGCATGAACCTCAACGAGGCTTCCTACGTACCATGCCTTGACATGGATCAAAGTCCCCATAGTTAGGGATGATGGATACAGTTTAACGTCATGCGGGATGGGGGCGAACCGACGTGAAGATGGTCAGAACGACCCATGGTGGCCTTGAACCTCATGGAGGCTTCCTACGTACCCTGCCTTAGCAAGGATCAAAGGCCTTGTAGTTCACGAGTGGGGGTGTCGACGAACCGACGTGAAGATGGACCTTGGTCCGATGGGAGTTGGGATTGAACCTTGTAAGGCTTCCAACGTACCATGCCTTGACATGGATCAAAGTCCCCATAGTTTACAGTTGGGGATACAGTTTAACGTCATGTGGGATAGGGGTGAACCGACGTGAAGGAGGTCAGAACGACCGGGTTGTGGGCTTGAACCTCATGGAGGCTTCCTACATAACATGCCTTGACATGGATCAAAGTCCTTGTATTTCAGAAGTGGTGGGTGTCGGTGAACCGATGTGGATATGGACCTTGGTCCGATGGTGGATGGGCTTGAACCTTAGGGAGGCTTCCTACATACCATGCCTTGACATGGATCAAAGTCCTCATAGTTCGAAAGTGGTGGGTGTCGGAGAACCGATGTGGAGATAAACCTTGGTCCGATGGTGGATGGTGGATGGACTTGAACCTCAGGGAGGCTTTCTACATACCATGCCTTGACATGGATCAAAGTCCTCATAGTTCATAGTGGTGGGTGTCAGCGAACCGACATGGAGATAGACCTTGGTCCGATGGTGTATGGGATTGAACCTCAGGGAGGCTTCCTACGTACCATGCCTTGACATGGATCAAAGTCCTTGTAGTTCACAGTGGTGGGTATCGGCGAACCGACATGGATATGGACCTTGGTCCGATGGTGGATGGTCTTGAACCTTAGGGAGGCTTCCTACGTACCATGACTTGACATGAATCAAAGTCCTCGTAGATCACAGTGGTGGGTGTCGTCGAACCGACGTGGAGATAGACCTTGATTCGATAGTGGATGGGATTGAACCTCAGGGAGGCTTCCTACGTACTATACCTTGACATAAATCAAAGTCCTTATAGTTCACCATCGTAGGTGTCGGCGAACTGATGTGGAGATGGACCTTGGTCCGATGGTGTATGGTCTTGAACCTCATGGAGGCTTTCTACGTATCATGGCTTGAAATGGATCAAATTCCTCATAGTTCATAGTTGGGTATGGGGTCGGTGCTTACTCTAAGCCCACGTGAGTCATACTCGGTGTGAGAAACAAGAGGTAGCAGAGACCTGACGATCATGTCATGAAAGGTGTGTCCGTGGGAAGCGGAGTGGGGCTTATGCATGGAGCGGCCCAGGGAGAGAGAGACTGGGACTTACTCTAGGATAGAGGCCCAATGGTGAAAATTCCCAGTGGGAGAGAGAAATGGTAACAAAAAACCCTTGTGTCCATCTCCCCTCTTGGTCCTTGGCACCAGGGAAGTACGGGGGTGCATGGGTGCTACCTCCCGCAAGAAAGGCTAGGGGCTTACACCAAGGAGGTTTCCCTTTCCTGCAGATAAGCATTGTTCTCATAAGAAGTATATCATCCCCTATGAAGGATGATCCCATCCCCGTAGAGACCAGTGGGAGTGAAGAATATCTGTGGTGGGGACCCACATATAGGATGCATGGGGGAGAGGTCACAATTTAATGTCATGTGATGAGGATGCCGGTGCTTGGCAGTTTAACGTCCTGTAGCTCGGACGAGGTGGGTTCGCTTCGCACCCCTAGGACATACATAACTGGTACCCTCTGCTCCTTGGTGCAGAGAGGGGACTAGAAACGCCATCATTGGGGGGTGTTATGGAGCAATCCATTGAGGGGTCCACGTTAGCGTGGCTATGAAAAGAAGAAATATCCATTAGTGTTCCTATGCGAAGAAGCATTAGGGGGAGCAACGCAATGGGACGTGATGTCTAGGGGACTTTGAGGTCACATCATGAAAACCTGGAGGGTCGCACAGGGAAATTATTTTCAAAGTAGAGGGGTCCATAGGTAGGGGCCTTGTGGATCTCTGTTGCTCCGCATGGCGAAAATCACTTGCGAAGGGGTGTTCTTCATGAAGTGGGGTGCCTTAGCCTTAGCATGGGGCGGGGGTGCATATTGGAGGTGCTTCGCGAAGTGGAAAGGGATTCGTGGAGCACTGCCTCACGGAGCAAAGGTTCCTCGCAAAGCAAAGGTTCGTGAAGCAATGTGCTTCGCGAGGTATAGTGATACTTACTTTTTTTTTGACAAAAAAAGACGGATCCATTAATGATGGAGATCAGCAGAAATACAGTAGCATAACCACGAAGGAAAATGATTGAACCAAAGCAAATCCTCGTAAGGAGGGCCAATGTCTGCCATCTTGTGAGCGGCTTCATTCGCTTCCCTTCTAATAAATGAGAAATTGCAGGAATTGAAGCCTTGTCTCTGCGAGTGAATACACCAGATAATGGGGCCGAAAGGTTGAAGCCCGCCGTCAGTGAGATTAATGGCATTGATTACAGTGAGACAGTCGGATTCGATGTGAATGGAATCCCAACCGCGATCTTTTGCGAAGTTTATCCCAGCAAGGATGGCGGCGGCCTCCGCGACTGAGGGCTCCCAAAGTGCATAATGTGCTTCGTATTTGGCAGAGATAAGATTTCCCAGGTTGTCTCGGGCCAGTAACCCTAGTCCAACTGGGCCATCCTTAGGGAGAGAGGCATCCACATTGATCTTAACAATCCCTTACGGTGGGGGGCACCAATGTTGGGGAAGAGGAGGGGGGGAAAGTCTTTGTTGCTCAGGGTGGTTCTGCCAAACCGCAATCCATGACAATGCCCGGTCAATCCAAAATCTGGGGGGCCTCCGAAAATGATTGAAAATGGCCTCGTTCCGCCTATCCTAGATAATCCACGTCAAAATGCACATGGCACCTGCTTTAGCCGGCGAAAAAGAGGAGCACCATCGCATCAGGATAGATGTAGGATCTGAGGCGGCGTCCAGGGACAGCTCCATAGTTGATCCCCATCCATTCCAAACCTCCTGAGCCCCGGGACATTGGAAAAGAGCATGGAGAGGGGATTCAGTCACAGAAGGGCAGAAAGGGCATGAGTTGTCATTTGAAACGTGTCTGTAGGCAAGGAGGCTCTTCGTTGGGAGGATACCGGAACACACCTGCCACCAGAAAAGGTGGACTTTAGGGGGAACATAAAGCTTCCAAATTGAAGTCCAGGGCCTCGCATCTCCTTCTGAAATTTGAGCAGAAAGAGCTCGCCGGTAACCAGCTTTCACCGTATACTCTCCTGAGCTGTCGTTTGTCCAGTAGAGATGATCTGGCCCTGCTTCTGGCATACAGGGGATACTCAGAATAATTCTCCTATCCCTCTCATTGAACCATGAGAAGAGTTTTTCCAGACACCACCCCGCCCCTTGATCATCAAAAAGACAACAGACTGTGGCATGTTCGGATCCTGGATAAACAGGGGATGACGCCTTCGTGCCTGTCTGATCAAAAAGCCAGGGAGCAGTCCAAATCTTGACCGTAAAACCATTCCCAATCCTCCAGCCTAGTCCTTTCCTCAGCAGATTACGACCACCCCAAATGCTTCTCCAGAGAAAACTGGGTCGATAGCCAAGATGGGAATCCAAGAAATCCTTATGTGGGAAATATTTAGCCCGGAGAACTCGCGTGCATAGGGATGATGGGTAATTAATCATACGCCAACCTTGTTTAGCCAGCAAAGCATCATTAAACAGAGGAAGGTCCCGGAAGCCCATTCCGCCTTCGGATTTTGGTTGACAGAGAGCGGACCAGGCGGTCCAATGGATTTTATTTTTTCCGTCCTTTCAACCCCACCAGAAGTTAGATATGCTGGATTGAATCTTTGAAAGCACCACATCAGGAAGTTTAAAAATAGACATCAAATAGCTGGGGACAGATTGAAGAGCCGCCTTGATGAGGATTTCCTTCCCGGCCTTGGAGATTTTTTTAGGGGTCCAACCTTGTATTTTTCTTTCAATTCGATCCACAATAGCTAAGCATATTTCTTTCTTTGACCGTCCAACCACCGTCGGGAGCCCAAGATACTTCTGGTGCTTATCGACCCCAGGAATGCGTGCTAAAGAGCATAGATCTTCTCTTTTCGGCTGGGGGACTCCAGAGCTGAAAGAAATTTCTGATTTACTCTGGTTGATCATTTGTCCTGAAGCCCGTTCATATTATTGTATCGCCTGGTAGATTGCAGTACACTCATTAGGGGTAGCTCTAGAAAATAGAAGGCAATCATCAGCGAAGAAGAGGTGGGATATCGGAGGTCCACTGCGGCACGCTTTCGCCCCATGGATTATGGAAAGTGAAGCTGCCCTAGAGAGGAGGTTAGAAAACACATCAGCTACTAAAATAAAGAGGAAGGGTGAAAGAGGGTCTCCCTGGCGAAGCCCGCGGGATGGGGAAAAGCCTCGGGTGAGTATCTCGTTGACATTAATACATAAAGATACTGACGATACACATTGCATGATCATGTCAATCCATTTGGTGCAGAAACCCATCTTGAGCATCACAAATTCGAGGAAGTTCCATTCCACTCTATCATAGGCCTTAGCCATATCCAATTTCCAAGCCATGATCCCTCTCTTTGCTCGTGTTCGTGTTTTCATGGAATGGAAAATTTCATGAGCAATAATGGCATTATCAGTAATTAACCTTTTTTCCACAAAGGCGCTTTGGTTCTCTGAAATGACGTCGGGTAGCCAAGGACGCAGCCGATTCGTCAGGATCTTCGAAAAGATCTTATACGAAACATTGCACAGACTGATAGGTCGAAAGTCCGAAACCCCTTGCGGGTTTTTCATCTTGGGAATGAGGGTAAGAATAGTTACAGGAGGGGTGTTTCGTGAAGCATAAATGTTCTGCGACGACCTGGGTCCCCATGGGGATCCCCTTCCTCCGTGAAAGCCCGTAGGCTTTGTGAAGGGCATCACTCTCGGAAGAGGGGATTAAAACAAGGAAGGGGGGAGGCATTTCACAGAGAAAAAATACATCATATAGCTCATGATTCGTGGAGTAAAGGGTGCTTCGCGATTTGGGATCTAGGAAGACGAAAGGTCGGATTGTCCGTGCTTTGGGCTCAGGGGGAGCCTAGTATTTATAGGTGATAGGCACTGCGAAGTAGAGCTGACGCAGTGCTAAGTGGGGCTGGGTTGCTTCGTGGAGGGCTCGCGAATGTCAAACGTGCTCATAGAGCATCTCGCCTCCTTTGCTTCGTGGTGGGCTCGCTAATGTCAAACGTGTTCACGGAGCGCCCCTCCTCCTTTTCTTCGCGACGGTCGCGGTTCTTGGGGCCCTCCGCAAAATGGCTTCGCGAGGTAGTGCACAGGGCCTCATTTCTTCATCTTTTATTCTTCCTCCATTTTGGCGTCAACAAATGCCCCCCCCCCCAAGACTTGGATCCATGGATATATCAAGGGTCAAATTCTGAGGGTAAATCGCCAAAATCTTTGGCCACTTGAGGAGGTGGATTGTGAAGAGGGCTCGCAAGGGGGATAGCCAGCATGCAGGCTGAGCGCGCCATGAAGCTCGGCATACCCCGAACATGCCACGAAGCTCCTAAGGCCGCCGCCTATAAATAGGGGGTCCATCCTGTCATTTTTCATTTACCTTCTCCGTGATTTTTTCCATTTGCGCTCTTGATTCACAAAGCTTCACGTACTTTGTGACCGCTCTCCGCGACTTGAGCTTCATGGCGAAGCGCGAGTCTTTGACTCCGCGCCAGCGTCACGCGATTATTCACTCAAATTCCAAGGCAAGGCTTCGCGAATCGGATTTGAGAAAGAGCTATGTGAACGGGCTTCGTGACCCGACCTAAAAATCGTCCAAGTATCCAACCTAAATGGCCCATCAAGCAGCTACCCAGGGGGTGATTACAGATGTCGCCCGGAGGGATGAGATGGCCAATTGTCTGGGTCTAGGAGAGTTGATCTCGAGCCACTCGAACCACAATTCTTTGATGGAGCTGCTATCAGAGAGCCAGAAGAACTATCCTTTGTGTAGGAGGCTGCCTCTGTATGGCTTCGAGCTAAGGGATGACGTCTTCATTCCTGCGGCAAGTAGGGACGAACCAGCTTACTGGTTCATGAGCACACCGTGTCAGTGCCAATGGTTCAGGGCGGCTGATGGTCATGTGCGGGAGGACTTCATGCCCATCATTGTTGATTGCCTGTACAACCACCTGAACAACATCGACAGGAAATCATTGCAGCCAGATATGTCTCCTCCTCTGCACCATACAATACTGAAGGCAGCTTTGAGGGATGCGAAGAAGGGGTGGTATGAGGAGTGGGACCTGTGCCAGGGCGGAAACTTCACATATGATTGGGCATGGGCCTACTGCGTAGGCACCTCGTGTGTGGAGTATGGAGCCGAGATGAGGAGAGTGGGTTTGTATGAGGTGGTTTGGGCCTCCCAATTCTACATATATCAACCTAAACAGCTGATACTGAAGCTGTTGAGTAGATGGTCGTCTAGGACCAACACGTTTCACCTGCACCATGGGGAGGTCGGCATTATTCTGTGGGATGTCCATCAGATTTCTGGAGTCCCGATCTTGGGGGTTATGTACGATGAGTTCCTCCCTGTCATGAGTGCGTGGGAGGATCCAGAGCAGATGTCGCGGCTGGCATTGGCACTGATGAGGCTGGTCCTCAGGGAGGACAAAGAAGCAGTGGGAGATGTCCACTTCAAGAAGTGGTTCAAGCGGTTCCTGAACTTCCCGGAGGATCGAGAGTTTCCCCCGAGGCCTCAGACTTGTCTGAAGGGGGCTTAACGGGGCAAGGAGCACTCGTATTGGTGGCTCTTAGAAGACAGCCAGTGGTAGACCTGGGGCTTTTGTGTCAATACCGAGTAGCAGCCGTTAGTCAGACTGGCGGTGTTTATCGCGGCCCTTATCTATGGTTGGATCCTACCGGTGAGGTATCCCAGCATGGGGGTGCGGCCTATAACATTTATCATGGCATCCACAATGGCCACATGAGGGCGGGTCATCCTGGGGATCCCGATGCTCACCAAATTGTACAAGATGCTATGGAATGTCAGCAAGGGGAAGAGGCCGCAGAGGATATGCGGGCCCTTCCATCTTCTGTATGGGTGGATCGCAGTGCACATAAAGGGGGAATACGAATACCCGAACCCCATCTCGCCTTCGGAAGGTAGAAAGGGCATCTTGCGGTGGTGGATCTATCGTGGCGGTGAGACCTGCACCAGCTGAGGGTGAGGCGGCGGCGGCGGATCCAACAGCGGCAGCGGATCCGGTGGTCCCAGGAGAGCATAGACATTTGGAGGGGCGGCCACCGAGGGGATTCTGCAGGATATCTACCCAGGATCTGGGGAAACAGTTGCGCCATATCGACATGCCAGAGAATACCATCTTTCCGGAGGCCTGGGACATTTGGGACGTCAACCGGAAATTCCTCAGCCCGTGCGAAATGTGGCAACATATGAACAACCTCGGGATGAATTTACCGGGTATAGGCCCTGCCCGGGATGACTTTTCAGTATCCTCAGTGGAGGTGGAGAAATATCTCACTGAGATGGAGGACTTTGTGCATTCCAGGGGTGCCTCACATCGGATGACAGACCGGGTGAGGGTACTGCTAGATCGGATGGTTCCCCCACAGATGTTGGCCGCTGATCTGAGGGAGCACTTCCCCTTACCGAAAGAATCAGATGAATCCTCTTGGGGGGATGAGGCCGATGGAGGGAGTTCTTTGGAGGAAGGTGAAGTCGGTGATCAGGAATCGGATCTTGAAAATTTCACGGGGGCTCTCGAGGTAACATTCTGAGTTTCTTTCCTCAAGGCCTACTCTTAGGTCATTACAGAATTCTTACACATATCTGAACTGTGTAGGTGGACCTTGTGCATAGACATCGTTCTTGCCCACCGGTGGGTACTGATGCAGGACCCTCAGAACTGAAACTTGTGGCCACATTCAGTTCCGTGCCTGGCGAGGCTAGGAAGACCGAAGTGGCTCCTCTAGAATCTCTAGACCTTCTGAAAATATATGGAGGGTCACGCTTCGGGATCCCGTCAACATAAACCTAGGATCGGGACCAGGAATTCGATCTCTGTAAGTCCTCTCTACTTATTTTGTTACTACCACGCATTGTTCGTGCCAACTGATGTTCATGCCCTTATCTATTACGTATAGTTATGCAACTAGCATGGGTCGTTGCGGCGAGGTTGGTAGAGATTTTTGGCGGTGCCCCTCCCAGGGGCATGCCAGTAATTGTGGAGATAGTCACCCAGCCCAACCGAGTTGACATGCTCCCAATCATCGACGGGACCACCGGTGGGGTTGCGCCCGAGGTTATTGAGGTGGGGTCTGACTATGAGGATTGACCATCCAACCCAAGTCCTGCCATGCCTGACCTGTCATTAGATGTCGTGACTGATCCAATGCCAGACACAGATCCCGCTAAAGTCTTTCTGAGGGAATATGTAGTACCCCCGGTTTCTGGTAAGTAACCCTTGTTTTATGCTTTTTAAGTGCATGAAACATATGGGAGATGGTTGGGGAAAGTTTGGGAGACTTTTAAAGTGAAAAGGGAAAAATGTGGGAATGCACGGGCTGCGCACGGTTTTCCAAAACATGCGGAAGTCGTGCGGCTATGGTCACTTTGGACAGAGGAGACCGCACGGTGTACGCACAGTTTGGGAAAACTGTGCGAGGAGGCCATGCAGAGAACCCATCTCAGGCAGTGACTATCACATGGTTAGCGCACGGTTTAACTAACCGTGCAGACTAACCGTGCGCGAAGTCAACTTAGATCTTATTTTTAAGGATCTAATTTGTTTTATCCTTAAACTGATTCTTTTTTGCTTGCAGATGGCCCTTGCTCGGGATTTCTCTCTGGGGAAGGTGGGAGAGCACTTACTAGGCATTTTGTAAGTGATCCGGAGGGTTTCCTTGGCGTTTAGAGGTCGGTTGATCGCGTTAAGTCTTGTTCTTGTCTTGTTTTCTTAGATCTCATTATTCCCTCTAGTTGGATCCTTAGATCTACACCCTATGTGGGTAGATATAAGATAGTGGATGAATTTTAAGTCGGGTTTTAGTCTTGTTGGTGTTAGGGGAAGGAATCTAAGAAGGTTTCATGGTGTTTGACCCAGTGTTTTTGAGCACTCCTCGTCTGTTGCTTGTTTTCGCCTAAGTTGTTGAGGTAGGTGGATTCACTCTCGATTCCTATTACTTAGAACTTGAAGGCTTAGTTAAAATTGTTTTAATTTCTTGTTTTGATTGTGAAATTGTGGTGCAAAGCATGTTATAAATCTTCTTTAGTGATGAATTATGGGTTTTGATGAAATTGTGGAAATTGAAAGAATGGTTTTTGAAAAGGGTTTTGGTTCCTTGATTTTAAAATAGTAATTTTAAAATATGGATTTGCTGGATTTGGAAAATGGTTTGGGGAAAATGGTTTTCTATAAAAATGGTTGTTTTATTGAAATAGTTTTGGCATGGTTGAAATGGTGTGGTTTTTGGGCATACTTGGTGTGTGTGTTCATATTGCATTTATGAGGCTTGGTTGAAATATGACCTTGTGCTCGGTGCCCAAAGTGTAATGGCACATGGGGAATAATTACCTTGTGACGACTTGGTAGATCGACGAGAGACCACTCATGAGTATGTAACTGTCATAACGATGCATGCATAGTGGTTTTCACGGGTTGAGAAATGGTTGGTTGTGTGGATTTGTGAAAAGGAATGATGGTGCCAAAATGGAAATGTGAATTTGATTGGGAACCTTGTGTGGTTGCTTTTCTAGAGAAATATGGTTTTTGTGGAAAAATGTTTTGACGTGGAACTTGTTTATTTTGAACTGTTTTGGAATTGTTTTATATAAATTGTTTTATGTAAATGTGCTAACATGTTTTATCCTAGAGGCATGGGTTGGGAAGTAATCGGGGAAAACCTACTGAGTTTCATTACTCACCCCCTACTTTGACACGATGGTGCTTTTGCAGATGTCATTTACCAGGATGTTGGAAAGGGAAAGGTGGCACACATGTTTAGCCCTACTTTGTGATTCTTGAGCTGTTTGGTAGAGTTGGAGCATGGAGCTTGTGTAGCCTTGGGGTCTTTGTGTCTTTGAGTTTTGTCGGTTGTCTTTCCGTTGTTTACTCTGATTTAGTTTGGGTTTTATATTCGGTCGTTGCACTTGGTTGGGTTATTATGAAAATAATGGTTGAGTTGTTTCGGTTTAAAATCATGCATCATATAGTGTTGCTTGGAAATGTTTATCTAGTTTTCATTGTTTGTTGGTTGTTTTATCAAAGGGTAAATCGTCTCCCACTTGCATTGAAACCCTTTATCATTTATTTCCAGCCTTTGGCACCTTGGGGATGTCGCTTAAAACTAAGTAATGACTTGTTGTATTCTTAAGCCAATAAGGATAAATGGGTCATTACAAATGGTATCATTCTGGTCCTTTCTTTGAGGTACAAATGGTACCAGCTTGCTGGGTCCTTGCCTAACAAGTGGTCATCGATGTTCTTGGTCTTGGAGTTGAAATTCCTTCTTGTCTATTCCTTGGGTTGGAATTTTAGAAAGGAGTAGGATTGTCGGAACTTGAAAGGTATAGCATAAAAGGACGTAGCTAACCCCTTTATGTTGAACTTCAAGTTACCAGGGAGTTGGGTACATAAGTGTTTTGGAGACACTTATAGGATAAAAAATCTCATTGTCATGGGTTTAGCCAATGAGATGAGTATGGCATGCATCGTAGATGAATTACTTCCCACTAGGATTGCATAAATCATTTTCAAAAATGGATTATGGTTTGATGCAAAAGCGTGATTTCTGAAAATTTTAAGCACGTTTTCAAATGAAAGATTTTGAAAAGATAATGGTTGACGTATTTTGAAAATAAATTGATTTTCAAAATAAATCAAAGATCTATTTTAGAATTGGTTGGAAATAAATGTTGTGATAGTGGAGTAATAGATATTGAAATGTTAATCCTTCAGTTGCTAGGAAGTGAGACTAACGGCGTGCATTGTTTGTATAGAAAATGGCACCCATTAGATGTCATAGAAACCAATTGGAAGAAGCTGCGGAGAATGTGGTTCCACCTGAACCACATGTGAATGAAGAGCTAGTTCAGAGTATCGTTCAAGCATTTCAAGCTGTGTACATGGGGAATTGTAGGGATGAGTCAAGGCATGTAGATTATTCCGTCTAGTTTCAGAATCATAATCCACCCATCTTTCGGGGTGATTCTGAACTGGAAAAGGCGGAGGTGTGGCTAAGCAGGATGAATCGTATCTTTGACTTCATCGGCACCCCAGCAGAACTGAAAGTAAAGTTGGACACGTATATACTAGAGGATCTTGCACGACAGTGGTGGGAGTTAGTGGTGCAAGCTAAGGTAGATCAAGGCCTAGGGTGGGAGGAATTTGAGGAATTTTTCAATAAACAATTCTATCCTCACATGTTCAAGATCTAGAGGACAACTAACTTTTTCAACCTGAAGCAAGAGAATCTCTCTATCATGGAGTATGCGGCTAAATTCATGAATTTAGTGCACTTTGCACTGGAAGTTGTTGTGAGTGCGTTGCTGAAGGCATGCATATTTGAATCAGGGTTGCGACAGGAGATTCGATCGAAGATAGTTGTTCTCTGCATTATGGATTATACGAAGATGGTAAACAGAGAAACATTAGCTGAAAGAGACATCTCAGGAGTTATGGGAGGAGGAAGTATGATGATACCCACGGGAACGGGTGGAAACTCTAATGCTACGAACAAGCGGAAGAGGGACACCTACTTCCAAGGTGGGAGTGTGAATCAGAATCAAATACCTGGATCGGTGAATCTTCCTCCACGACCCATGATGAAATCCAGGTATTTTCAATGTGGCTCGTTTGATCACATGGAACGAGAATGTACAACACCACCGAGAGCATGCCACAATTGTAACAAGATGGGGCATCTTCAGTGATATTGTCGTAGTGCTCCACGGTCGGTTGTGCGTGACACTTCTCAGGTGTCGCAAGCATCTTATGACTTGACAGGATGAGGACAAAAAAATCAGTCTCACCAGCAGAACAGATCTAGCTATGGTGATTCCAAGAATACCATGACTCCTCATGTAGGACAATCTCAACAGGGAAATAAGGAGCAAGGTGTAGCAACAAAGAAATTGTATGGAGCCGAGCAGATGATGGTCGATTATCAGGCTGGACCATCTACGGTGAGAGGTACAATTATTTTGAATTCTGCCCTCATGCAAGTGTTGTTCAATACTGGTGCATCACATTCCTTTCTTGCTTCTCGTATTGCTGAATTGATGAACTTAAAACTGGAAATGATGCCTTTTGTGTTAAAACTTCAAACACCTCTCGGTGAAAGAGAATTTAGAGCCTTCGTGTGTAGATCATGTTCTATAACTCTTGATGAAGCTGAGCTGAAATGGGATTTCTCTGTGCTGGTGATAGATGTCTATGATATAATCCTGGGTATGGATTGGTTGATGAAGTTCAAGTCTCACATCGACTGTTATAGAAGAACAGTTAGTTTTGTGACTGAGGATGGTGTTGAGCATCTCTTTAGAGAAGAAAGAGTGGTGAAGACAGGTGCAACAGGATTTTTGGCACCAGTAGTGGCAACGATCTCTTACCAGTTGGCTGCGTTAAACTTGGAATCAATAGACGAGATCGCGAATAACAATTTTACAGTAGTCGTGGATCAATTTCCTTATGTTTTTTCTGAAAACTTCTCAGGGTTACCACCTGTAAGAGAAGTGGATTTTATGATTGATCTATTTCTGGGGACCAGTCCTATCTCACTTCCATCTTATAGGATGGCACCAATAGAGTTAAAGGAATTTAAAGTGCAGTTGGAAGAGCTGGAAAACAAAGGTTTTATTCGTCCAAGCGTGTCTCTGTGGGCAGCACCAGTTTTATTTGTAAAGAAAGCATATGGAACTTTGAGTCTATGTGTAGATTATCTTAAACTTAACCAAGTTATGATAAATAACAGATATCCACTTCCACGCATTGATGATCTATTCTATCAATTAAGGGGAGCTCAGTGGTTCTCCAAGATTGACTTGCGATTAGGATATCAACAGTTGTGAGTTCGGAAGGAGGATATTCCGAAGACAACCTTTAGAAGTAGATATGGCCACTACGAATATGTAGTCATGCATTTTGGTCTTACTAATGCACCAACACTCTTCATGGATTTGATGAATTGGATATTTCAGCGATATCTGGATTCTTTTTTTGTGGTGTTTGTGGATGACATATTGGTGTATTCAAGAACAAGGGCTGAGCATGAGAAACACTTGGAGATAGTCTTGCAAATCTTGAAAGACCATCAGTTGTATGCCAAATTATCAAAGTGAGATTTTTGGATACAAGAGGTATGCTTTCTGATCCATGTTGTTTCTGAGAAAGGCATTTCAGTAGATCTAGAAAAGATAGAAGTTGTTCTTTCTTGGCAACTGCTGAAGAATGTCTTTGAGATATGCAGTTTTCTTGGTCTAGCTGGTTATTAACAATGCTTTGTCCATGACTTCTCATGACTAGCTTCGCCTATGACAGCATTTACAAAGAAGAACAGTGCATTTCAATGGACTGAGGAATGTCATAAATATTTTCAAGAGTTGAAAGTTCACCTTACATCAGCACCCATCTTGGTTTTTCCAAAATCAGGACAGGGGTATGTGGTGTATTGCGATGTTTCAGGAATAGTTTTGGGTTGTGTTCTCATGAAAAGAGACCATGTAGTTTCTTATCGTTTAAGGCATTTGAGAGGGCATGAGAAGAATTACCCAACACATGATATGGAGTTAGCTACAGTTTTCCATGCTTTGAAAACATGGAGACATTATCTCTTTGGTGAGAAATTTACTGTGTTTACGGATTACAAAATCTTGAAACACATTTTCTCACATTGAGATTTGAATCTGAGGCAGAGAAGATGGATGGAGTATCTTCAAATGTTCGACTTTGACTTGATCTATACATCGGGTAAGGGAAATTCTGTGGCCGATGCATGAAGCAGAAAGTCATATGCTCAGTTGGTAAAGGAAGCTTTAGATGAATGGCAGTTGATGTCGGTCTTAGCCGACATGCATGTGGAATGTGAAAACCGAGGTGATGTTGCGGTGTTCTTTCCAGTTGTGCTTGTTCCTAATTTGGTGGAGATAGTAAAGGAGGCTCAAACATCCGATGTAGACTGTGTTTCAATGAGTTCAAAACTCAATGGTAGGGAGACCATTGAGGGATGGAAGCTGGATGGGAGTTTAGTTTTACGGTTTCAAGATTATATGGTTGTAACTTTAACTGCTCAGGAATAACTCCTTCATGCTTACCACCATTCAAGATGGGTTGTACATCCGGGTACACAGAATATGTATAAGGCGTTGAAGGCACAATTTTGGTGGAGCGGCATGAAAAGGAATGTGGACGAGTTCATCTCATGATGCTTAACTTGTCAAAAGGTTAAAGCAGAGCATCAGAGACCAGATGGTATGTTACAGACTTTACCTATCCCGGTGTGGAAATGAGATCAGATAGTAATGGATTTTGTTACAAGTCTTCCAAGAATGGTCTGGAAACACGATGCCATCTAGGTGATAGTGGATCGACAGACCAAGTCTTCCCATTTCATCCCTATTCGTGAAACCCATACGGTGGAAGATCTTTCAAAAATCTATATCTGAGAAGTGGTAAAGAGGCATGGTATACCAGTGTCTATCGTTTCAGATAGAGATCTGTGTTTCACATCTCATTTTTAGAAATCCTTACAACAAGACCTTGGGACTCAGTTGACTATGAGCACGGCGTATCATCCTCAGACAGATAGGCAATCCGAGCAGACGATACAAACGTTGGAAGACATGTTTTGAGCTTGTGTAATGTATTTTTGTGGCTCATGGGAGGAGCATATACCCTTAGTGGAGTTCTCATACAATAATAGCTATCAAGCATCGATACGCATGGCTCCGTTTGAAGAATTGTATGGGCGTCCTTTTCGTTCTCTACTTTGTTCGGTGGAAACAGGTGAGATTTCACTAGTTGGGCCAAGCCTTTTCCAAGAAACAATAGAGAAGATTCAGTTTATTAGAAAGAGGATGGAGACGGCTCAGAGTCGTCAGAAATCATATGCAGATCACCTTCGAGGACTGTTGTCGTTCGTCGTGGGTGATCATGTCTTTTTTAGGATCTCTCCAAGGCTTAGACACCGTCGTTTTGGGAAGCAGGTCAAATTATCTCCTCAATATATAGGCCCTTTTGAGATACTGGAATGGTTTTGCGAGGTGGCATATCGGTTGTCATTACCACCACGGTTTAGTGCAGTGCATAATGTGTTCCATGTATCTCAGTTGAAAAAGTATCAGCCCGATCCGGACCATGTGATCAGATGGGATCACGTTGACCTAGAGCCGGTTGCTTTATTGATACATATTTTGGTATGGATTGTGGATAGGAAAGATAAATTCTTTCATGGGAAAAGCATCGGTCTAGTGCAGGTTTTATGGCAGCATGGTCAGATTCAGGAAGAGACTTGGGAATGCAAGAAATAAGTGAAAGAACAGTGGCAGAACTCTTTCAGCCAAGCGTTGGTTTTATACTTTCCAGGGATGAAAAGGCCAATGGTGGGGAGAATGTAGTACCCCCATTTTATGGTAAGTAACCCTTTTTTTATTCTTTTTAAGTTCATGAAACATATGGGAGATGGTTGGGGAAAGTTTGGGAGACTTTTAAAGTGAAAAGGGAAAAATTGTGGGAATACATGGGCTGCGCACGGTTTTACAAACCGTGCAGAAGCCATGCGGATGTGGTCACTTTGGATAGAAGAGACCGCACGGTGTATGCATGGTTTGGGAAAACCGTGCGAGGAGGCTGTGCGGAGAACCCCTCTCAGGCAGTGACTACCACACGGTTAGTGCACGGTTTAACTAACCATGCGGACTAACCGTGCACGAAGTCAACTTAGATCCTATTTTTAAGGATCTAATTCGTTTTATCCTTAAACTGGTTTTTTTTGCTCCCAGATGGCCCTAGCTCGGGATTTCTCTCTGGGGAAGGTGGGAGAGCACTTACTAGGCGTTTTGGAAGCGATCCGGAGGGTTTCCTTGGCGTTTAGAGGCCAGTTGATCACGGTAAGTCTTGTTATTGTCTTGTTTTCTTAGATCTTTGTCTTCCCTCTTGTTGGATCCTTAGATCTACGCCCTATGTGGGTAGATCTAAGATAGTGGATGACTTTTAAGTCAGTTTTTGGTCTTGTTGGTGTTAGGGGAAGGAATCTAAGAAGGTTTCGTGGTGTTTGACCTGGTGTTTTTGAGCGTTCCTCGTCTGTTGCTTGTTTTTTCCTAAGTTTTTGAGGTAGGTGGCTTCACTCTCGATTCCTCTTTCTTAGAACTTGAAGGCTTAGTTAAAATTGTTTTAATTTCTTAGTTTGATTGTGAAATTGTGGTGCAAATCATGTTATAAATCTTATTTAGTGATGAATTATGGGTTTTGATGAAATTGTGGAAATTGAAAGAATGGTTTGTGAAAAGGGTTTTGGTTCCTTGATTTTAAAATAGTGATTTTAAAATATGGATTTTCTGGATTTCGAAAATGGTTTGGGGAAAAGTGTTTTCAATAAAAATGGTGGTTTTATTGAAATAGTTTTGGCATGGTTGAAATGGTGTGGTTTTTGGGCATACTTGGTGTGTGTGTTCATATTGAATTTATGAGTCTTGGTTGAAATATGACCTTGTGCTCGGTGCCAAAAGGTTAATGGCACATGGGGAATAATTAACTTGTGACGACTTGGTAGATCAACGAGAGACCGCTCATGAGTATGGAACTGTCATAATGATGCATGCATAGTGGTTTTCACGGGTTGTGAAATGGTTGGTTGTGTGCATTTGTGAAGAGGAATGATAGTGCCAAAATGGAAATGTGAATTTGATTGGGAACCTTGTGTGGTTTCTTTTCTTGAGAAAGATGGTTTTTGTGGAAAAATGGTTTGACATGGAACTTGTTTATTGTGAACTATTTTGGAATTGTTTTATATAAATTGTTTTATATAAATGTGCTAACATGTTTTATCCTAGAGGCATGGGTTGGGAAGTCGTCAGGGAAAACCTACTGAGTTTCATTACTCACCCCTTGCTTTGGAACGATGGTGCTTTTGCATAGTCATTTACTGGGATGTTGGCAAGGGAAAGGTGGAACACGTGTTTAGCACTAATTCATGATTCTTGAGCTATTTGGTAGAGTTAGAGCATGGAGATTGTAGAGCCTTGGGGTATTTGTGTCTTTGAGTTTTTCCGGTTATCTTTCCGCTGTTTACTCTGATTTAGTTTTGGTTTTATATTCTATCATTGAACTTGGTTGGGTTATTATGAAAATAATGGTTGATTTGTTTCGGTTTAAAATCATGCATCATATAGTGTTGCTTGGAAATGTTTATCTAGTTTGCATTGTTTGTTGGTTGTTTTCTCAAAGGGTAAATCGTCCCCTACTTGCATTGAAACCCTTCAGCATTTATTTCCAGCCTTTGGCACCAGGGGGATGTTGCTTAAGGCCAAGTAATGACTTGCTGTATTCTTAATCCAATAAGGATAAGCGGGTCATTACAGCGTACACCGCATATGAGCCTGCCAACCACGCAGACTGGGACAAGACAGCCTCTGATGAAGAGGACAACGAGAGAGATCATCACCGATCATGGAAGTTGATCATGCGCTTTATCAAAAATACCCCCCAAGCATTATGGCTGGATGAGATGGACAGACTTCGCTTGCGGCTGCGTGAACTGTGCGCTGGGGGAGTGGTTTCCCAGTATCTTCACCTGCTCCTCCGAGATCTCATGGCGGAGAAGATCTGGGACTATGATCGCAGCCTCAGTGTGGGCTGGCTGTGGAGGAAGGCGGTGAGCATCAAGAAGCTCTGGGAGGCTGAAAATGAGATCCAGTGGCTACAGATCTAGGCGGATGAGCACTCAGACTCTCTCAATGCACAATCAGAGCTGATCTTGCGGCTGAAGGCCCAGTTGGCAGAGGCATAGGAGTGCATGAGGCAAGCTTCCGAAGAAATGGCTACCATTTAGGCTAGCATAGAGCTGGCCAAAAATGAGGCTGATGAATTGCACCCCATCGCTGCTGAGGATGAGCAGGAGTTGAGCCAGTGGTAGCAACTCCTGGATGCCACAAGTCAGAGGGTGGTGGAACTGCAACTCTCTTTTGACAGGGTCAACCTTTCCATGGGAGGGATAGACCCCCGAGTGCTGTAAGGATTACAAACTATAACGACCCACACTTTACATACATTGTTAATACTTCAAAATTGAAGCACACTTATTACAACATATGACAAAACCACAAAGGACCGTATAGGTATAGTGTCTTTAGAAACTGGGAAACATAAACAACTGGTTCATAAATCTTCTACAGTGTCTCCCATTTATTTCATCATATCTAGGGTCCCTTTTAGCATATTCTACTTAATATCCATCTTCCTGACCTGGGGAAAAGAAAACATAAAAGGGTGAGCTCAAATGCTCAGCAAGGGCAAATAAAGGAAATAAAAATCATATCATATCTTTATGAAAATAAAAACCTGCAAAAGAGATCATAATATCTTAACATGGAATAAATCATAGAAGTGAAAATGATATCCCCATAATCATAACATAAAACTTGAAACTTTGTGGCATGAACACATAATCATGGAAAATCATTTCTTGTTAGTCATGACTCATTGCCAAGACTATCTTAGTGGACAAAGTCCCTTTCTGAACCGAGTTCACTCCTCGTTTCAGTCCTGTATCACTGAACCGAAATAACCTTCCGTTCCAGCCATGTCTATCTCATGAGATATAAAATCTTTACCCAATGCATTGGAGGGAGATATAGGTCTCACCCATCTTATAATGAATCCTTTCTTATGTGTGCCACATAATCATAAAACATACATCATCGCATAACACATGTAACAAAAATGGGATTCTTGAAACATCATGACATCATAAATCAATTCATATAAGATAATGGAATTCATAAAAATAATTCCATCACAACATGATCAAATCAATGTAATAATAGGGATAAAAACAGAACCCTTTATTATCTTAGATGGAAAATAATTTTGATAAAATTCTTGAGGAAAATATCCTTTCTTCTTCAAAAACATTTTTCCTTTCATAACATGTCATACAACTTTAAAATAAAAGAAGTTGATTAAAAATAAACTTAAAAACTTGTAAAGGAAGCTTCTTGGAAATAATGTTTTAAAAATCCATTCAATCCGTATAAGTTAAAAAAAACATTCTTCGTACTTTTGTCGGAAAAGTCAAAAAGTACCTCGTACGACAAAAGATTCCTTTCATACATATTACTAAAAACTCACCGAAGGGTAAAAATGGATTTAAAAAATTGTAGGTGGATGGAAATAATATTACATATTGATGAAACATGGATGTGGATGATAAAATACACCCCAGTGAATACTTACGAATAAACAATCTCGGATAAAAATGAGATTGTGATATTTCCCTTACCTTAGGTCCGATTTGCTTTGTTCGTGTCCGAAGCTCCTGTATAATGTTTTAAATAATGTTATTGACTTATTCCAGAATCATACATATTGATATGATATCATATATTGTCATATTATTAGCTTCTTGTTAGTAATATTTCATTGTTACTTGTTACTCGGGTCTTTATAACTTTTTTGTTCTTATGCGTGTTTTGTCGAATAAATTCTTATTGTTATCTTTAGGTTATAGATAATTCATTTACAGAATGGTATTAGTGTAGTATATACCATATTCATTCATTCAATTCATTTATATAATCATTATGAAATGAAGATCATGTAGAACGAGTCGCATCACATCGTGGAGACGTTATTCCGTACGTACGCACGAGTGATGATATCGTTCCTATGATCGTGGAATTGTATTGGAGTATATATATATTATTTCAGTATCAATATTACTTCATAATAATCATATATAGTTACTCATTACACCATTATACCCATCCTTGTAAGGTGATGGTGGAAAATAGATTACACCACGGCGTGGAGACGGTATTCCGTACGTACGCACGCGCGGTGATTTCATTTTTCCGTAGGATGGATAGAAGGTGAATTAGGGTTGTTTCATATTTATAATAACATATCAGTATGTAATTAATACTGATGTTATTAATTTATCATGAAACAACTAAAGAAGAAGAAGTTGAAGAAGAAAGAAATTGAAAAGATCGGTAATGGATATTACATCTTCTTTGGAACGCCTCTTTGAATCCTCCACTTAAGGAACTAAGATTGGTCTTTGGAGAAGACCAGGACCTCTAGAATTATTCTAGGGAAGTGGAGAGGAGAAAATGGCAGGGTTTGGCCGAGCTTGAGTGCTCAAATTGGTGTGAGGAGGAGGGGGAGGAGGTGCTCTTTTATAAGGGAGGAGAGGGGCACCTTAGGAATATCTCAAAATATTATTTTATATTAAAGTCAAAATCGGTTTATAATGGTTCCAAAGGGTCTTATTTCGAAGCTAAAGTGGGGAAGGGTCGAAATCCTATCCACCAATAGGACTTAGACAAGTTTAGGGTATTATGTTAACCTTATCAATTAGATTTAACTCTAAGTTAATTAATTTAACTTTTACCGTGTCTTTTTGTTTTCTTTCACTATATGGTTAATACACTTACTATAACATGCCAAACGAACCCCAAATTGTTTATTATTAATATATATATCTTTATCTAAGTCATTTGGCCGAACCTTAGATTTTTAGGAATAAAATAACAATTAATAATATAATATTTTATTTAAAAACTATTTTGTGTCAATTTTGACACTATTTGATATATGATTTTTGTGAAAGTCATAACAGAATTATATGTTCGAACCAAGTTGATTAAATCACTACTAATATATCATAGTAACCTAGAAAATTAGTGTAATTCATAAAAAGTCTCAAATTACATTTATTTTGGTATTTATATTATCAATTTTGTCAATATTTCATTAATAAGATAATTACTGCATCATCTTTGTGTCATAAATAAATTAAATTATTTGATGTCTAAAAATTACAAATAAACTACCATCATGTAGGAAATCTTTTTAGCTTTCTAATGAATATTTACAATCGAATTTATCTTATGTATAACCCTATATTAAAAATTATTTACTTATTAAACTTTGATTTTAACTATTTTAACCCTTCTTTAAATAAATTAATAATAAATGTCCTAATCTAATCCAAGTGGGCCTAAATGGTCATATTTTATTCCTAAGTTTGTTTTTGGTCGAATTACACTTTTCCAATAGAATTAGGACATGTGTTAGGGTAATATTAATATCATATTTACCCTTAGTTACCCTATTTACTATTAACCGCGGTAAAAATAGTAAAAAGTTACTATTCACCAAAAAATTATTTTCATCTCATTGAACCACATTTTAGTCCTTGATATTAACCGTGTCTCTTGGATTTTTGAAATTCCATTCACAGAAGCGGTAAAATTAAGTTTTATGCAAAATTCAGTTTTTAACCTACCACTTAGTGGTTTCACTATTCATCAAAAATTGAAAGTTTTCAGAAAAATACCAAAATTTCACCCTAGGCTAATTTCGATATTCTGAGTCCAAAAATGAAGTCCATTTTGAAAAATAAAATTTATAAAATTTCAAAAATTGGTTATTACTATTCATAACGGCTAGTTTTAATAGCATATTGTAGTTTAGTGAAACTCGGTATTGCGTACGACGCAAGCTATCGAGGAAGGTCGCGATTGCGTGTAAAGCAAGCCAAGCAAGTGTTGTGTAGAAAAAGATTCCTTTGATGATTTATATAACATAAAAGTCTCGGGTGTTACATTCTACCCCCCTTAAAAAGAATTTCGCCCTCGAAATTCGTCACTTTGCAACAAACAAATGAGGATACTTCTCCCTCATCATATCCTCAAGCTCCCATGTAGCTTCTTCAAGTTGGTGGTTTCTCCATAAAACTTTCACCAAGCGAGTGGTCTTGTTTCGTAAGACTTTTTCGCTACGATCCAGAATCTCTATCGGCTGTTCTTCATAAGAAAGATCTTGCTCCAGCGGTACAACTTCTGAGCTGAGTACATGTGAAGGATCTGGTATGTACTTTCTCAGGAGAGATACATGGAACACATCGTGAACTTGAGAGAGATTCGGTGGAAGCGCCAATCGGTAAGCTACCTTCCCAACACGATCCAGTATTTCAAAAGGACCGATATATCTAGGGCTCAACTTCCCCTTCTTTCCAAATCTCATAACCCTCTTCCAGGGAGATATTCGTAAGAACACTTTATCACCCACTTCAAACTCTAGGTCTTTTCTTCGGTTGTCGGAATAACTTTTCTGTCGACTCTGAGCTGCTCTTATGTGTTGTTGAATAGATCTGACCTTTTCTGCCATTTCATCAACGAGATCAGGTCCTAATAGCTTTCTTTCCCCAACTTCATCCCAGCAAGTTGGAGTCCTGCATTTCTTTCCATAGAGAGCTTCATAAGGAGCCATCTGAATACTGGAGTGAAAGATATTATTATAAGAAAATTCCACCAAAGGTAGGTGTTGATCCCAACCTCCTTTGAAATCCATAGAGCAAGCTCTCAACATATCTTCTAGGGTTTGAATTGTTCTCTCAGACTGACCGTCTGTCTGGGGATGATAAGCAGTGCTGAAACTCAACTCTGTATCCAGAGTATGCTGAAGACTTCGCCAGAACTTCGAGGTAAATCTCGGATCTCGATCAGATATAATAGAAAGTGGTACTCCATGCAATCTTACCACTTCCTTTATATATATCCTGGAAAGCTGATCTAGAGAGAAATCCTCTCTAATAGCAATGAAGTGTGCAGACTTTGTAAGACGATCAACTATGACCCAGATAGCATTATTTCCTTTGGATGTTTTAGGAAGTCCTGTGACAAAGTCCATAGTGATGTTTTCCCATTTCCATTCGGGTATGGGTAATGGTTGTAACATCCCCTTAGACTTCTGTCTCTCAGCTTTAACTTGTTGACAAACCAAGCATCGAGAGACATATTCAGCAACATCTCTTTTCATGCCATCCCACCAGAAGTACTCTTTCAGGTCCCTATACATCTTCGTGCTTCCAGGATGAATAGAGAATGATGAACTATGAGCCTCATCCAGCAGCTCATTGTTTAATTCGGGGATGGGAGGAACGCAAACCCGATTCCTGAACTTTATTATCCCATCACAATCAAGGTTGAATTCAGGAGCATTTCTCACCTTCTTTTGTAACTCGACATCTTCTTTCTGTGCCTCTTTAATCTTCACATGTATAGATGGTTGAACATTCATTTGAGAAAGATAAGATTTTTCCCCTTCCATTATAATTCCAAGATCCATCCTTTGTAAATCCATAAATATTGGATCTTTTGTGATCCTCATCATGGATAAACTAGCATGGTCTTGTCGACTTAATGCATCTGCCACCTTGTTTGCTTTCCCAGGGTGGTAATGGATTGAGCAGTCATAATCCTTAATCAGCTCCAACCATCTTCTTTGGCGCATATTCAGCTCCTTTTGTGTGAAAATATACTTTAAACTTTTATGATCAGTATAAATATCACACCTTTCACCATAAAGGTAATGCCTCCAAATCTTTAATGCAAAGATTACCGCAGCCAACTCCAAATCATGTGTTGGGTAATTTTGCTCATGGATTTTCAACTGTCGTGAGGCATAAGCTATCACCATATCATTTTGCATAAGAAAACACCCCAATCCCTTCTTGGATGCATCACTGTAGATCACAAACCTTTCTCCACTACAAGGCAGTGTGAGCACAGGTGCACTGGATAACCTTCTTTTCAACTACTTGAAATTCTCTTCACATTCCTCTGTCCAGACAAACTTAACTCCTTTCCGAGTCAACTTGGTGAGTGGATTAGATAATCGTGAAAAATATTTTACAAAACGTCGATAATATCCAGCCAAACCAAGAAAACTTCGGATCTCAGTTACTGTTGTTGGTCTTGACCATCTTTCGATAACCTCTGTTTTTGTTGGATCCACAGATATCCCCTCTTTTGAGATTATGTGACCCAAAAATGCAACTTTTTGAAGCCAAAATTCACACTTGGTAAATTTGGCATAAAGCTTCTCCTTTCTCAGGGTCTTCAATATAATTCTCAAGTGATCTTCATGCTCTTCCTTGCTCTTTGAATAGACAATAATATCGTCTATAAAGACTACCACAAATTGATCAAGATAGTCTCTAAAGACTCTATTCATTAGATCCATGAAGATAGCAGGGGCATTAGTAAGACCAAATGGCATCACTATAAATTCATAGTGTCCACACCTTGTACGGAAAGCCGTCTTTGGTATATCCTCCCTTTTGACCCTTAATTGATGATACCCTGAACGAAGATCAATCTTGGAAAAGTATTGAGCTCTGCGTAGTTGGTCAAATAAGTCATCAATGCGTGGGAGAGGATATTTTTTCTTGATAGTGATCTTGTTAAGTTCTCGATAATCAATGCAGAGTCTCATTGATCCATCTTTCTTCTTAACAAATAGAACAGGTGCTCCCCAAGGTGACGCACTAGGGCGTATGAATCCCTTATCAAGATTCTCTTGGAGTTGCTTCTTCAATTCCTGCAACTCAATTGGGGCCATTCTATAAGGTGTCTTTGAAATAGGCAAAGCACCCGGTACGAGTTCTATTGAAAACTCAACTTCACGATTTGGTGGAAGACCCGGTAATTCCTCTGGAAAGACATCATCAAACTCCCGTACAATGGGCATATTCTTAATCGTGAGTTTCTCACCAACTATTTGAGATAAATAACCTTCATTTAGTGGAATCAATACCCATAAGATGGAATAAATTTCCACTGGAAGGTTATGTTCATCCTTGCATTGATAGACGATCGTAGGTTGATCTGGAATATGAAATGTGACTTCCCTTCTTTGGCAATTGATATGAGCTCCATGTAGAGAAAGCCAATCCATGCCAAGAATCACATCAAATTCCACTAAAGGAAGGATCACAAGATTTGCAGGAATCACTTTCCCACAAACTTCGATCGGAGAAGAATTATAAACTTCTGATGCGATTGATGTGCCATTAGGTGTTGTCACAGCTAACTCAACATCTAATTGTTGAGGTAATACGGTGATACCCTTAGAAAATTTTTCAGAAATAAAAGAGTGGGTGGATCCAGAATCAAATAAAACATTTGCTACTTTAGAGTGGATGGTAAGTGTACCTTTCACCACATCGTTATCGTACTCCACATCGCTGATAGAAATTGCATGTGACTTTCCTTTGTCTTTAGCCTTAAGAGTTTGTTGACGTCGACCATCATCATCAACCCTTGGATTTGGGCATTGATTGGCATAATGCCCCATCTCCTTGCACTTGAAACATTGAAGTGTAGTAGGTTCATTCTGTGTATCCCTTCCTTTGTTTGCATCATTAGACATCTTCTTCCCATTATCACGGCATTCAAATGCCCGATGACCTTCCTTTCCACATTTAAAACATTTACTTGTCCCTTTAATACAACTCCCTCCATGTTTCTTTCCACACTTTGAGCATAAGGGAAAGTTCATCTTCTTTTCCGTGTGCTCTTTAGATTTTTCTTTGAATTCCATCTTCCTCTTCTTATCAAACCCATGTGACTGATGGGTTACTCCAATCTCCATCTCGACTTTGAGAGCACATCGAACGATTTCCTCGTAGCTATTGAAGTCCCTTATGGCTAACGCCCTTCGAAGACTTGGTTTTAAGCCACTAAAGAATCGATCGATCTTACTCTCAGGTTGGATAATAATACCAAAAGCGTACCTTGCAAGTCTTGTAAAATTTGCTTCATAGGTACTAACAGATTCATCATCCCTTTGCTTCAGTTCAAGGAACTCTTTCTCCATCTTTGTTCGGAGAATACGAGGGAAGTACTTATTGAAAAATAAGTTCTTGAACTCGTCCCATTCCATAGACTCAATTTCATCCCTTTGCCTCGTATTCTTAACAAGATTCCACCATTGATCCGCATCTCCTTCCAAACGATACACTGCTAGGATGACTTTATCATGCTCAGAACATTGAAGAACTGAAAATATCTTTTCAGTAGTACTAATCCATTGTTCAGCAACTAATGGATCAGTAGACCCGCTGAAAGATGGTGGACGCTGCCTCATGAAGGATTCAACAGAATGTTGCTCCCTCCTTTGTTCGTTTGGAAATCCTGCATGATTCATAGCTTGAGAAAGTTGTGTGAGCATGGCTACAAGATTTTGCATTCCAGCTCCCATATCGTTTGGTTGCTCAGGGGGACAATCATTGCATTGCCCATCGCATTCCGCATTAACACGGTTCCTTCGGGTTCCAGCCATTGACTAAAACCAAGAAGAATAGTGTGAGCAACACTAATTATAATAGGAAACCACATAATTCAAGAAAAAAAATTCATGCTTATGGTCTTATCCTAGGTTATTCATGGCCATTTCTAAGATTGTGTTCTATGCTTAGACTTATCCTTAGGGTTCTTACTAAGGCTTTCACATCCTAGTTTCCAAAGGTTGACTATACCTTTCCTCTGATACCAACTATAACGACCCACACTTTACATACATTGTTAATACTTCAAAATTGAAGCACACTTATTACAACATATGACAAAACCACAAAGGACCGTATAGGTATAGTGTCTTTAGAAACTGGGAAACATAAACAACTGGTTCATAAATCTTCTACAGTGTCTCCCATTTATTTCATCATATCTAGGGTCCCTTTTAGCATATTCTACTTAATATCCATCTTCCTGACCTGGGGAAAAGAAAACATAAAAGGGTGAGCTCAAATGCTCAGCAAGGGCAAATAAAGGAAATAAAAATCATATCATATCTTTATGAAAATCAAAACCTGCAAAAGAGATCATAATATCTTAACATGGAATAAATCATAGAAGTGAAAATGAGATCCCCATAATCATAACATAAAACTTGAAACTTTGTGGCATGCACACATAATCATGGAAAATCATTTCTTGTTAGTCATGACTCATTGCCAAGACTATCTTAGTGGACAAAGTCCCTTTCTGAACCGAGTTCACTCCTCGTTTCAGTCCTGTATCACTGAACCGAAATAACCTTCCGTTCCAGCCATGTCTATCTCATGAGATATAAAATCTTTACCCAATGCATTGGAGGGAGATATAGGTCTCACCCATCTTATAATGAATCCTTTCTTATGTGTGCCACATAATCATAAAACATACATCATCGCATAACACATGTAACAAAAATGGGATTCTTGAAACATCATGACATCATAAATCAATTCATATAAGATAATGGAATTCATAAAAATAATTCCATCACAACATGATCAAATCAATGTAATAATAGGGATAAAAACAGAACCCTTTATTATCTTAGATGGAAAATAATTTTGATAAAATTCTTGAGGAAAATATCCTTTCTTCTTCAAAAACATTTTTCCTTTCATAACATGTCATACAACTTTAAAATAAAAGAAGTTGATTAAAAATAAACTTGAAAACTTGTAAAGGAAGCTTCTTGGAAATAATGTTTTAAAAATCCATTCAAGCCGTATAAGTTAAAAAAAACATTCTTCGTACTTTTGTCGGAAAAGTCAAAAAGTACCTCGTACGACAAAAGATTCCTTTCATACATATTACTAAAAACTCACCGAAGGGTAAAAATGGATTTAAACAATTGTAGGTGGATGGAAATAATATTACATATTGATGAAACATGGATGTGGATGATAAAATACACCCCAGTGAATACTTACGAATAAACAATCTCGGATAAAAATGAGATTGTGATATTTCCCTTACCTTAGGTCTGATTTGCTTTGTTCGTGTCCGAAGCTCCTGTATAATGGTTTAAATAATGTTATTGACTTATTCCAGAATCATACATATTGATATGATATCATATATGGTCATATTATTAGCTTCTTGTTAGTAATATTTCATTGTTACTTGTTACTCGGGTCTTTATAACTTTTTTGTTCTTATGCGTGTTTTGTCGAATAAATTCTTATTATTATCTTTAGGTTATAGATAATTCATTTACAGAATGGTATTAGTGTAGTATATACCATATTCATTCATTCAATTCATTTATATAATCATTATGAAATGAAGATCATGTAGAACGAGTCGCATCACATCGTGGAGACGGTATTCCGTACGTACGCACAAGTGATGATATCGTTCCTATGATCGTGGAATTGTATTGGAGTATATATATATTATTTCAGTATCAATATTACTTCATAATAATCATATATAGTTACTCATTACACCATTATACCCATCCTTGTAAGGTGATGGTGGAAAATAGATTACACCACGGCGTGGAGACGGTATTCCGTACGTACGCACGCGCGGTGATTTTATTTTTCCGTAGGTTGGATAGAAGGTGAATTAGGGTTGTTTCATATTTATAATAACATATCAGTATGTAATTAATACTGATGTTATTACTTTATCATGAAACAACTAAAGAAGAAGAAGTTGAAGAAGAAAGAAATTGAAAAGATCGGTAATGGATATTACCTCTTCTTTGGAACGCCTCTTTGAATCCTCCACTTAAGGAACTAAGATTGGTCCTTGGAGAAGACCAGGACCTCTAGGATTATTCTAGGGAAGTGGAGAGGAGAAAATGGCAGGGGTTGGCCGAGCTTGAGTTCTCAAATTGGTGTGAGGAGGAGGGGGAGGAGGTGCCCTTTTATAAGGGAGGAGAGGGGCACCTTAGGAATATCTCAAAATATTATTTTATATTAAAGTCAAAATCGGTTTATAATGGTTCCAAAGGGTCTTCTTTCGAAGCTAAAGTGGGTAAGGGTCGAAATCCTATCAACCAATAGGACTTAGACAAGTTTAGGGTATTATTTTAACCTTATCAATTAGATTTAACTCTAAGTTAATTAATTTAACTTTTACCGTGTCTTTTTGTTTTCTTTCACTATATGGTTAATACACTTACTATAACATGCCAAACGAACCCCAAATTGTTTATTATTAATATATATATCTTTATCTAAGTCATTTGGCCGATCCTTAGATTTTTAGGAATAAAATAACAATTAATAATATAATATTTTATTTAAAAACTATTTTGTGTCAATTTTGACACTATTTGATATATGATTTTTGTGAAAGTCATAACAGAATTATATGTTCGAACCAAGTTGATTAAATCAATACTAATATATCATAGTAACCTATAAAATTAGTGGAATTCATAAAAAGTCTCAAATTACATTTATTTTGGTATTTATATTATTAATTTTGTCAATATTTCATTAATAAGATAATTACTGCATCATCTTTGTGTCATAAATAAATTAAATTATTTGATGTCTAAAAATTACAAATAAAATACCATCATGTAGGAAATCTTTTTAGCTTTCTAATGAATATTTACAATCGAATTTATCTTATGTATAACCCTATATTAAAAATTATTTACTTATTAAACTTTGATTTTAACTATTTTAACCCTTCTTTAAATAAATTAATAATAAATGTCCTAATCTAATCCAAGTGGGCCTAAATGGTCATAGTTTATTCCTAAGTTTGTTTTTGGTCGAATTACACTTGTCCAATAGAATTAGGACATGTGTTAGGGTAATATTAATATCATATTTACCCTTAGTTACCCTATTTACTATTAACCGCGGTAAAAATAGTAAAAAGTTACTATTCACCAAAAAATTATTTTCATCTCATTGAACCACATTTTAGTCCTTGATATTAACCGTGTCTCTCGGATTTTTGAAATTCCATTCACAGAAGCGGTAAAATTAAGTTTTATGCAAAATTCAGTTTTTAACCTACCACTTAGTGGTTTCACAATTCATCAAAAATTGAAAGTTTTCAGAAAAATACCAAAATTTCACCCTAGGCTAATTTCGATATTCTGAGTCCAAAAATGAAGTCCATTTTGAAAAATAAAATTTATAAAATTTCAAAAAGTGGTTATTACTATTCATAACGGCTAGTTTTAATAGCATATTGTTGTTTAGTGAAACTCGGTATTGCGTACGACGCAAGCTATCGAGGAAGGTCGCGATTGCGTGTAAAGCAAGCCAAGCAAGTGTTGTGTAGAAAAAGATTCCTTTTATGATTTATATAACATAAAATTCTCGGGTGTTACACAAACTCTCAAATGTACTTTCATGTTTTGATTTATTTTATGTCGTAGCATACATGAGTTTCGTTATTGGGGTTGACTTTATATTCATCTGTTATATTCATGAAATGCTCGGTGGTCAGTCCCTAAGATCACGCGAGTCGAGCCCGATGTGAGAAACAAGTTGTGATCACCACATTATTTCATCCGAACATAATGTGTTGACCATGCTTCGGGCATCCGAGGTTTAGGAAACCAATTCGGATTCTTTCGGAAAGACATGGGGGAGGCCCGATCAGAAGATTAGGACCTCAGAAAAATTGATGAGCCGTTATTCTGGTGTGCTCTACTGCATGAGCGGGGTAATGCCAGGGGCGTTGGAATTAGTCCGAACATAGGAGAGTGGAAGGCATGAGTAATGATACCCAAAATCTGGCACACTGTGGGGGTGTCATTGCAATTAAGGATAACTGTTGACCTTGTTCAAAACACAGTATCCTTATTGCATTATCCTGAAATGGGGATGAAAAAATGAGGGCCGACCATTGACCATGTTCGAAACACGGGGCCTGACTCAAAATGCTACCCATTAGTCTTCCATAATGTTGGCCCAGGATAGTAGGAAATCCATAGGCTGAGTATCCATACTGTTAGGGGAGTTTTTTAGATGTGAAAAAGGACAATGGTTCGAATAAAGGGCACGCAAAGCGTGAAGGGTGGAGTGATGGGTTGTTCGAATAGTGTCCAACACTCTTGAAATTATGCCACCGTGGTGGAAGCACACTGGATGGTGCATCGGTTTGATCATGGACCATTCCTTCTTTCAGACAGGGCCTCTCTGGCGAGGGATCAGTCGCTTCCCAATGTCATCGTGGGGCATCCCAAACTTGTTCAGGGCGAAGTTGCAGTTACATGGTTCTCCATGAAGGGTCCGACCAAGGGACCGGAAGTGGGGAGGAACATGATTTATGGTTCCTAGGGCTGGACCCTGGGCAAAATACCAGGGTGTCTCTACATATCCCATGAGGATGGGAATCAAGACGTATGTAGTTCTAGAAGCACAGTTTAATGTCATGTGGGACGAGGAAAACCTGGCTGCGCCGGTGCACATCCTACCAAAACTACTAATCCCACGTGAGTCATGTTCGACGTGGGAAACAAGAAGTAATGGTGGGACTTTCCCGACATAGGAAGGAACATGTTAGGGCGAAGGGACACCTGGTAAATACCATACCAATGATGCTAACACATCCATGTAGCACGCCTAAACGCGCAAAGAGATAAATCTGAATATGTCATAATTCCACTTGAACATGAGGAAGTGGAAGTGTGTGAATCATGAAACTTGAAATCTGGATCACAATAATGGCAGTGTGACGATGGAGGATAACTATTGACCGTGGAGGAAATGCAGCATCCACATCGTGTTAGCCTGGAATGGGGAAAGATAAATGAGGGTCGACCGTTGACCATGTTTGAAACACAGGGACCTGTCACAAATTTCATCCAAGATCCTTAGAGACATTGGCCTGAAATGGTAGGAGAGCCCTTAGGTGTGGTATCCATGACATCCGAGGGTCCTTTTGGATGTGGAAGATGATGAGGATCCAAATGGAGAGCTCATGAAGCTTGGACATGGAATGAGGGGAATATCCCCGTGAAAGTTCCACACTTAAGGCTCTTTGTCAGACGCATCTAAATATAACAATGAGACATATTAGATAGAGGGATTCGAGTCCCTTCCCATAGGGTGATCTTAGTTTAAGGTCATAGAACTCAGACCATGGATGGTAGGAAACATGGGAGACACGTGGTGTTCATAAAAATCCTGACGTGAATGGGAACCGGGGGTTCTGACCACAACGCATTCCTTAGAGAGGTTTTGGGTCGAGGGATCAAAAATAGGAGTTGAGCTGGGCCCGAGGCTAAGTGCATAGAAGTCCCTACGTACCCCATGAGGATGGGGATCAAGATGAACATAGTTCTTGAGGTGGCATGGTGAGGTACCAGTGCCAGTAAAAAGGGGCGTGCGGGCATGGACCTTGCACTGAAATAAGCGGTATTTGATAAATCTTGTTTGTCCTTTAAGGTAAGTGGTTTTTCTTTTGTGAGGCGATAGGCTTAGGGTAGCAAGCCCTAGCATCGCCACAAGAATCAAGCCGAAGCAGGAGTTCACAAATGGTATGACATGTGACCAATACCAAACACGGTGTCCCCTTGAGTGAGGACATCACGGTGTAGTGCTGTTTTTCATCGTGCGGTCAGGACGATAATGTCACAGTTTAAGGTCATGTGATAGGACCAAGCATGCATCTTGACGTCATGCACCACTGACGTAGTAGAGACGATGTTAGGTGGGTCATGTGTACGGTGCAATAAAACATACCTGGCATGAATGGGGAAATGATCCCATATCACATCGTACGTAATCCCGAGAGGGGAACCTCGGGCCAAGGGGCCCAAATAGGAGTGAGAAGGAAAGGGGCTGGGGAAACTAGCTCCTAGCTGATCTGGACCTAAAAAAATATGTACGGGTGGTCCTACGTATCCCATAAGGATGGGAATCAAGTCACACGTAGTTCTAGAGGGTTCCTTTTAATGTCATGTGGGACAACATACAGTTTAATGTCGTGCAGGACAGGAAACAGGAAGGCTAATTCCTAGAACAGGGTGTGTGTGGTGTGGCTATTGCAAACCCGACGTGAATGAGGACATAATCCCATACCATGCCACGTGGTCCTGTATTCAAATTCTATAAGGCGGTAAAGATAAGAAAAATTAGCAAAACTCAAACTGGACCCAAATACAAGAGGCATGGACATTCCTACATATCCCATGAGGATGGGAATCAAGCTGTATGTAGTTCTGAGGATATTGTAGTTTATGGTCTTAGAGCTCGGACCATAGGTAGGTGGAAACCTTCCAAGTAAGCATAGACCTCAACTCGATCCCTAATCCCACGTGAGTTAAACTCGATGTGAGAAACAAGGGATGAAGATGTCTATTACAATACCTGGAACACACGCCAAAGGGAAATCGGTGCGGAGCCCTGAATGATGCCCCTATCACAGCTTTGGTCCTCCTAAAGAATGGATGCACACTGAGGAATGGTACCAAGAGCTTCGAAGTTCTACTTGGACATGAGAAGATGGAGAATGATGTGAATCATGTAACCAACATTTTGGGCTTAATGGGGTTGGCGTGGCGATTGAGGATAAATGTTAACCGTGGCGGAAATGCAGTATCCATATCATGTTAGCCTGAAGTGGGAACAACAAATGAGCATCGACCGCTGACCATATTCACAACGCAGGATTTGTATCAATTTTTTGTCTGAAACCCATGGGGGTGTTGGCCCATAACGGTAGGAGAGCCCTTAGGCGTGGTATCCATGCCATTTTTTGGGGGTCCCTCCAGGTGTGAAAGGTGATGAAAGCCCTGATGAAGGGGAACATAAAGCCTGAAAAGAAGGTGGAAACATGTCCGAGAAGAGTTTGAAATTCTAGGTACTAAACCAGAGTACCCTTAGGCACATTGGTGGATTGTCGAATAGTGTTGACGAGGGTGCTCAACTTGAGAGTGACCGATTTGAAGGGATGAGTAGAGAGTAAGGAGATAGAGAATTCTGAGGAGGTGGAAAATGGCGTGGTCATTACAAAACTGATGTGAGTGAGGACATAGTCCCATACCACACCATATACTTCCCTCTCCCTAGGAAAGGGTAGGCCAAGGGGCCAAGGTGAAATGGATTTTTCTAGGAGATGGGGTTGGACCCAAAGTTTATACATTTGGGTGGTCCTATGTATCCCATGAGGATGGGAATCAATCCATGCATAGTTCTTGAAAGAACACAAATAACGGTAGGATACCCCGACCGGGGGGGTGTACGGCACAACGCGTAACCCGACATAAATGAGGACATAATCCCATACCACTCCATACAAACTGTGAGAACTTGGGCCAGGGGGCCGAAAAGGGGCCTTGGCCAGGAAGGCCTAACCAACTTGCAGTTTAAGTGAGGATGAGGAGGGGAGAAAGGTACCCCAAACAAGGGAGGTGTACGGCATGGAGAATAACTCGATGCGAATGAGGAAATTATCCCGCACCACACCGTACACTCCCATAAGTGAACTTGGGCCAGGGGCCCGACAAGGGGCCTAAGGCTGGGCCTTGGTCAAGAAGGCCTGACTAGTTTATAGTTTAACGTCTTGCAGTGAGGATGAGGGCTGAAGGCCCGAGAAGGCCAAGGGGCTTGAGGCTGGGCCTCGGTCAGGAAGGCCTGACCAACTTGCAGTTTAACGTCTTGCAGTGAGGACGAGGGTTGGGGGCCTGAGAAGGCCAAGGGGCCTGAGGCTGGGCCTCGGTCAGGAAGGCCCGACCAGCTTGCAGTTTAACATATTGTAGTGAGAACGAGGGCTGAATAGGGTATCTCATCCGGGGATGTGTATGGAATGGAGATTAACCCGACGTGAATGAGGACATAATCCTGTACCACACCGTACAATCCCATAAGAGAGAACCTGGGTCAGGGGACCTAAAAGGCCAAGGGGCCTAACAGTTGGAATTTCCCAGAGTGAGTTTGTCGCTTGGAGATACAACGGGGCAGAATGAACCACTACACTCGATGTTTGGGACATCTTGGGGTGGCCCTAACATTCTAGGGAAACTTTTGACCATGTTCAAAACATAGCGTCCCTATAGTGGCCTGAAATGGGAGCAACAAATGAGCATCGACCGCTGACCATATTTGAAATACGGGATTTGTATCGTCTTGTTTCTCATTATCCCCGAGGGTGTTGGCCCGAAGTGGTAAGAGAGAGCCCTTAGGCCTAGAATCCATACCATTCAAGGGACCTTCCGGATAAGGAAGGTGATGGAGTCCCAGTCAAGGAGTGGGCGAAGCATAGCTGTACCCATTTCTAAAATAGAAGAACTCCTCCAGGGAGCGGGACGTATGGCCGGATCGAGGTTATCTCGGCGTGAATTGGGGAAAAAGTGTGCACCCCTGCCACATGTCTTGACCCAAGGGGAAGATTCTGGCATTTTGGATGGGCCAACAGACAAAATGTCTGGGTGGTCCTACATATCCCATGAGGATGGGAATCAATCCACACGTAGTTCTTAAAGGCCATGCATTTTAACGTCATGCGGTGAGGATGTGGAAGGATTAGAAGAATGAGGAGGGGCACATGGTGCGACCTTCGTAATCTTATTGCCAGTGGTGCTTAGAGAAGCATAGGTTGCTTCACATGGGACCCTATGAAGAAGCTGCACCCAAAGGGGGGAAGCCGAATGAGAAGAATGCAGGGCTGGACTCATGACTAGGCATCTGAGTGTTCCTACATATCCCATTAATATGGGAATCAATCCATATTTAGTTTTGAATATGCAGTTTATCATCATGCAGTACAATGCACAGTTTAAATTCATGTAGGACCAGACAGTTTAAAGTCATACTGGACTCTGCTGTTTAAAGTCATGCTAGACTCTGTAGTTTAAAGTCATGATGGACTCCGCAGTTTAAAGTCATTCTAGAATCTGTAATTTAAATTCATGCTGGAATCTGCAGTTTAAAGTCATAATGGACTATAGGGGGTTCAGGAAAAGTATTTCTTGAGGAACTTAGCATTGGTGGGAGGAGTTATGCGCTCACCATCCATGGTCACCAGGGAGTATGCTCCATTGGGATAAACCTTATGAATAATGAAAGGTCCTTCCCACTTGAGATCTAACTTGGGTGGTTTCCTACCTGGAATCATTGTTGCCCTGAGGGATAATACCAAATCAACCTACAAGAAAGAGCGGAGGTGAACCTTCTTGTTGAAAGCTCGAGCCATCCTGCTCTAATGACTTTCTAGGTTGTGCAGTCCACAAAGCCTATTCTCGTCGAGTGCTTCCAATTCATCCAGACGGATCTCGGGCACTTTATCTGGTGCATGTTGGTCATAGACCGTAGTGCGTAATGAGCACAGCTGAATCTCAATGGGAAGGACATCCTCAGTTCTGTACACCAGGGAATATGGGGTCACCTGGGTGGAATTGCGAGTCATTGTATAATAATCTCATAGGGCGTTGGGGAGATTGTCCAACCAACTCTTATTGTTCTGACCAACCATTTTCTGCAAAATGTTAGAGAGGGTCTTTTTGAACTCCTCAATCTGTCCATTTGCCTACGTGTGATAGATGGAGGTATGGTTCGAACAGATATTGTACTTGGTGTACAATTTATTCAGCTCAGCTGCTCAGAAGTTTGTGTTATTATCAGTGAGCACGGCGTGAGGGACTCCAAATCGGTAGATGATGTTGGAGCTCACAAAATTGACAATGGATTGAGCCTAACTTCCTTGAGCAGAATTTCCTTTGCCCACTTGGAAAATAAATCCGTAGAGGTCAGGATGAATCGGCATTGGCAGGTCGTTGTCGGTGGGTATGGTCCTACGACATCTAATCCCCATACTTCAAAGGGCCAAGAATACTTGGTAGTGTGGAGAGGTTCTGGCGGCCGATGCAGGAAGTTATCATGAACTTGGTATGCGTGAAATCTCTTGTAAAACTTGATAAAATCATGGATCATAGAGGTCCAAAAGTATCCTAGCCTCCGGATCTGGTGAGACAGCTTCGGCCTAGCCTGGTGGGCTCCACAGGAACCGGCGTGAACCTCTCACATGACCTGTGGAGCCTAAACTCCTTGAATGCAATGGAGGATAAATCCATAAAACCCGCGCTTGTAGAGGACCCACTCAAGACTGGGACCATCCTGGAGGGTAAACTGTAACACGCGGCATCGGATTCACTCATGCTCAGCCTGGTCTAACAGGAGATTACCATGTTGGAGGTATCCGATCAATGGTGTCCTTCAATAGGCAATTACTTCGATTAATTCATCCGGACTATCTAGGGGCCCTGATGTAAAGGAACTGGTGGTAAGATGGTCTACCTATGGGCCATCATCATCCTCTGGGGTTACAGGAGAAATGACTCTCCAGTGCACCATGTGGATGATCAGATCATCCTGCTCGGGCTTTGCAAGTGATGCAGCTAAACCAGCTAAGGCATCCACTCGACCATTCTGTGACTGAGGGACATGGATAACCTCTGGACGAGAAGGTAACTGGGCCATTAGCTGGAGAGTACGTTTTAACAATGGTACGAGCTCTGGCTTCCTGACAACATAGTCTCCATTGACCTGCTTGATGACCAGTTTGGAATCCCCTTTCATGTGCAAATGGGGCACATCGATTTCAAGGGCCATCTTGAGACCAGTGATGAGGGCCTGATACTCCACCTCGTTTTTGGTGCAGCCTTCTGACAATAGGAATGAGTATGGCAGAATGGCTTGTGCTGGGGTGATGAAGACGATACCCAGGCCCACTCTGTTGAGCCTAGGATCATTGAGCCTCCTACCAGTGGGGCTCTGGGAGGCACCGTCGAAGTGAATTTTCCAATATGGGACGGCATGGTCTACCGAGAGGATTGCCTCATCGGGAAAATCCAAGTCCAAGGACTGGTCCGCGGAGGTTGGATGGGCAGCTAGGAAGTCTTCCAATTCCTAACCCTTGATAGCCTTATGGGGCACGAACCTTATGTCAAACTACTGGAGGATCACCACCCACCACGCTAGACGGCTTGTCAACATGGGGCGGTTCAGAATGTACTTCATCAGATCTACCCGTGATACCATATGTACCTCGTGGTGCTGCAGGTAATGTCATAGCTTCTGTACTGCGAATACCAGCGCGAGGCAGCTCTTTTCAATGGGAGAGTATCTGGTCTTTGTATCGAGGATCATGCGAATAAGGTAGTAGATATTGTTCTCTGTCCCCTCATTGTTCTTCTGGGTGATAAGGGCACTAAGGGACCGTTCCAGGGTGGTCACATAAAGGACCAATGGATTTCCGGTGATGGGTGCCATCAAGACCAGAGGTTGTAGCAGATATCGCTTGACTTCCTCGAACGCGATCTGACACTATTCGTCTCATTCATAGGTGGTTCCCTTCTTCATGAGCCTAGAAAAGGGCTTACACTTACCGACCAGGTTCGCAATGAATCGGTGTATGTAGGATAAGTTGCCTTGAAATCCTCGAAGCTCCCAAATATTGTTCGGGGGGGACATTAGGCTGATGGACTTGATCTTCTCTAGGTCAATCTTGATGCCCCGATATCTGACGAAAAATCCGAGAAACTTGATGGAGGTGACCCCAAAGGCACATTTAAGCGGGTTCATATTCAAGTGGCGGGAACAGAGGAAACCGAACACTTTCTCAAGGTCCTTGAGATGTCCCTAGAATTGGAAATATTTGACCACCAAATCTTCCACAGAGAATTCCACCAATTTTCTGAGGATCGGCTTGAATATGCGGTGCATGGCCCACTGATAGGTGGCACCTTCATTTTTTAGGCCAAAGGGCATAACCTGGTAATAGAAAGTATCCTGGGGCGCCCTAAAATCCATGGACTCTTCATCCTCGGGGGCCATCTGGATCTGGTTGTATCTAGAGTAACCATACATGAAGGAGAGGGCTTGGAACTCAGCTATAGCGTTGATCAAAAGTTCAGTCACTGGAAGGGGAAAATCATCCTTCGGACAGTGACGGTTGAGATCTCAGAAGTCGATGTAGACTCGGATCTGCCCGTTATTCTTCTTGACTAGCACAATGGTGTCTAGCTACTTGGGGTACTGGACCTCCTTTACGAATTTGGCCCTGATGAGCTTGTCAACTTCGACCTCGACCATGGCATCGTGGGAAGGGTGCATCTTTCTGGGAGGCTGCTTGAACTCATGATGGTTTGTCATGAGACCGAGGTAGTGGATGGCTACCTGAGGATCTAATCCTAGAATCTCATCGTAACTCCAGGAAAACACACCACGGTGCTGTTTGAGGAAGTCCACGTACCGCTGTTGCTCCTCGAGGGACATGGCAACACTGATCAATGTGGGTCTCGGATCTGCCTCGCTACCAAGGTTCACCTGTACCAACTCGTCGACTGTGGCGTCGATGCCCTCTTCAAAGGCAGGGGGAGCATCCTCCAAACCATCTTCATCAATTTTAGAGGGATCCCCGATAGGGGAAGCTTCTCCTAGGTCGGAGGAACCTGATTGTAGGCTGTTACCAGCCTGGACAGTAGTGGACAGTACATCAGGAGATTCACGCATCGCTGAGACCATTGCGATGAAGGTGGTCGATCTGATCCCATATGGTCTTTAACCCAATAAGCCATGCTTGATGATATCAAAGCAATAGTGTCACGTTAGCTTGATCCGGTTAATCCCAGCCCAGCGGAATAAACATGTATGATGCATTTCTGTCTCTATGGGGCGAACGTCTCAATACTGTATGGGGTAGGAGGTTCTGGGATCACCTGATCCTGGTTTGTGTAGGATTACGAGGTGATTTTTCATCGTCGCTTGGACTTGGGAATATGTATTCCTCTTATACTAGAGAAAACAAAGCATTGCCCCATGTCGGGGGTCATGGCCTCCAGTCGATGGATCAGGAAGACGTAGGCATCATCCAGACCTGCCTAGGGGTCAGTTGTGACCATAGTGGGTTCAGCCTCACTTGCCAGAATTTGCTTATCCTTACTCTTGCAATATTTAGCATCCAGATAACAGGCTTCACAAGAGGAAAAAGGAAACACATCACCTTGAAGTACTCCTACTCGACTATTAAGGGAGTACTTGAGGCATTGGTGATATGACGAAGGGACCGCCACATGCAGGTGGAGCCATGGTCTACCCCGGTGTCCTGGGAGACAACCATGAATTCGGTACTAGCAACTAGGCCACCGAACTGGGTCTTCAGACGGATCTTGCTGACTGGGGTCTAATCTATCCTTTCATATCCCTGGATCCTTAAATCGGAGGGAGTCAGGTTATCCTCGAATAGCCCCATCTTCCGCAGTGTCCGAGTCGGGATTAGGTTAATCCCTGAGCCTGTGTCAACAAGACAGCGGTGGACCTCCATGCCATTGAATTGGCCGGTAATGTACAGCGGGCAGATGTGCCTTTGTATGGGAGGGTATTCATCTTCACCAGAGAATGAGATAACTTCCTGGCATTCGGCGTTCTCAATTGCCTCAGCGTAGAAGGCTTCTATAGCTGTTATCTCTGTCTCAAACTGGAGGGGGCTTCTTAAAGCCTCAGTGAGCACCTCATGCATGTCTGACGATAGGCGAAGATCCATTAGGATAGAGAGCCTCGCTGTAATGTTGTCAAGATGTTTGATTACATAGTACTTTTGTTCCAGGCAGGAACCTCTGCTTACAGAAGGTCTCTCTGTGATTAGAGGCACGATGGGCCCTGCCGGCTAGACCGGAGGCTAGCTAGTGATGGGTATGTCCCACTGCTCACTAGTCAAGCCCTGAAGAGTAGCTTCCGGATGAGGAATGGATGGCTGAGATTGTCCTGTAGCAGGGCGAGACTGGTCGCAGTACGGGTGAGGTATCTCTGCCTGATCTAGTAGCACAAACGGCAGTGGAGGTAGATCTGAGGACACCAGATGAGGAGGTTGCACATGTTGAGCTCTGCACTGGGCCTATTGTTTGGTCTCAGTGGCGTGCAAGGCCTAGATGAAAGCGCCAAATGACATTCTTTGTTGACCCATATGGTCGCGGCTCCACCGATGTTGGCATCGTCTGGGGACGTTTGGGAGGTTCGCCTAGCGTTCCCCGTTTTCGGGAGTCATATAGGGATTTACCAGCTCAATGGTGTTAACCTAAGCATACCCCTAACTGTCACTTGACGAATCATCCACCACTGGGAGGATTATGGGAGGGATCCCCATCTCAGGAGGCATAAAGTCACCGAGAGTGCAGGACGACGACGGCATTGGCGGGGCACGTTGCTTTTTCTTGCATTGTCGATGCTTGCTCTTCTGGGAAGAGACTGGATGAGATGATGGTGAAGAGGTGGTGGATATATATTCTATAGGCTCTGGAAGACTCAGGCGTGCCTGAATTATACCATGGGCATGAGCTACTGCTTTATGAGCCATCCAGTCATCATACTTTTGGGCTCCGCGGTTGGAAATCTGCTGCCACTCGTCGTCGCTACCACTGCTGTTGTCCGGTCTTATGACGACGCATGCTACTTGCACCGAGGCCGGTCCCAGCCTGACTATGTTGTTGTTGACCAGGTCTTGAATCCAGTATTTGAACACATAGCACTACTTGAGGGTGTGCCCCAGGATTCAGTGATAAGGGAAATAGTTGGGACGATCAGTGAGATTCTCCTCTTCTGGCCTTCTGCACTCAGGCATTTGCACAATCCCTTCCTCCAAAGTGCTACGAAAATAAACAAGGACCTGATCCTTGTTGAACGAGTAGGTCTGATTCCCTCTATCTGGGAAGGGGGCTCTAGGAGCTTGGCTCTGATGAGGGGTTGGAGGATCCTTCCGAGGAATTGGCCCCTGATTATCCCACCTAGGCGGCAGTGGCACGTTGCGTGGGGGAACTTGCCGATTCTGAGGTGGCCACTGCTGGGTAGGAGGTTGTGCCTGTGGTGGCGGGCCTCTGCGAGGTTGTAGGGCCGGTGCTACTGGTAGAAATTCTAGTTGCCTTGGGGATTCTATTTGGGCCACCGCAGCGATCTCGGCTCTGGCAGCCCTTCTCACTGGGTTCACAGGGGGCATCAGACGTGCCTGATTAGCCTGTTGCAGAGCTTCCTCAAGGCGTTGGGCCTTATTTGAGAAGTCTTGGAACCCTCCGAGGTAGTTCTGAGTGATCAGTGAAGGAACCAGCTCTGTTTTGACATTCCCTATGCACATCGTCAGTAATTGCTCCTGAGTTAGTGGCATGTCGAGGGAGTATGTGAGCCCCTTCCACCAGGCGATAAAGTCAGCAACGCGTTCATCAGGCCTTTGTTTGCAGTTGAAGAGGTCTACGATGCTGGTATTCCTCATGGTGGAGCTGAACTGGTATAGGAATTGCCAGTGAAGATCCGCCTAGCTGGTCACCAATCCAATGGGGAGCTGGCTATACCAGACAAACATAGGGCCTTCTAATGATTACACAAAACATCGGATCTTGGTGGCTTCCTACTGTGATGGAGTCCCCAACATGGGGCCACACCTTGAGGAAAAGTGGGCCAAGTGCTATGGTGGGTCCCCTGTCCCGTTGAAGGGAGAGAAAGTGGGATTTCCAAAACCCAGGGGTGCAGGAATATCGTCCACCCATGCTAGGTACGACTTTCCATCTGGTGGGACTACCACCTGTCGCGTTTCCAATTCCTCAAGGCGGGCGATGAGTGCCACCATCGGATCATCTGGGTGGGGGTCCCTGTCTTGATGGGGATCCCTAACCACAAGTGCGTTGTCGGGCTCTTCGACATGGTAAATGGGTCCAGCGGCTCATGGAGTGACTGGTGGAGCGGCCTACGGGTCATCTGGGGGAACCCGGGCCGGATTTCTCGGATTTTTGCGTCGCTCGGGAGGGTTTGGAGAGATGTATCACACCCTCTTTCCATGAGTTTCGGCTTCAACCCTGTCCGTGGGAGTGGTATGATCAGGGTTTCCTGGAGGCACCTCATCGGAGGGAAGTTGTTCATACCCCTGCTGCCCCAGCCTAGGATCACCATAGTCGGGTCGTCGCTCTACAGCGTGCTTGGCCAGGATTTCGTCGACCAACCTCTTCTGCTCAGCAAGTTTCTGGCACAACGCGGCCTTTTTGGGTTCCTCCTTCGTCTTTTGCACTGAGGCAGATGAGTCAGAGTGCTTGACAGCTCTGACATGCTCTTTAACCTTACCAACATTTCGGCTGAGTACCAATGTCTCAGTGGGAGCAGGGAGGCCTAGGAGGCTCCTCTGCTGACGAGTAATCCATCCTGGTGGGTCCAACAGTGGTGGCACGCCCTCAGGGGGTAATTCTCCATCGAGAAATTCCAGGTCATTCTCCTTGTCCACGATGTCGGCCATGTGGACTGTGACACTTCCCAAGGGAATATCCTCAATATCGCATAGAGATTTCGGCTACCATCAGATGGGATCAAAGAAAAGGGCAACATACTACCCCCAACCATGGATTTTCATGTGGGGGGTATCCTCCCTGATGATTTTATGGATTACTTTGAAACTCTGAACGCATTACTGCTGGAGGGTCTCCTGGAGACCTGGTGACTCAGGGCACTGGGCCACGGGGAGTGCAGCCAAATCAACCAAATGGCATTGCTCACTGATTTCCTCAAAGTGAAATTGGCTCCTGGGGTACACCATCTGATGATAACAGAGATAGAAGTGCATCACCCAGAGGGCTTGACGGAAGAACTCGACTTCCTCTGGGGTGAGGGATTTCGGCGTACAGAAGTTCAGTGCTGCTGTCGGCCAGAACTTCTTTGAGAAGTAATCCTCCACAAGGATGTTCCATAAGCTCCTAGCCTCATATTCAAGGTCTGGCCCCATGTTTCCCCACTCGTTAACTGGAGGCGGTTGAGGAACCGGAAGCGGTACTGAGGCAAACCACCGAGAAGGCAAGTCAGCCGATGGAGAATATGGTGAACAGGCTGACTGCTTTCCGGTCCTCAGGTTGTCCTCCAAGGAATATAGTGAACTGGATGCTATGTCACGATAGTATGGGCTGGGGGCCACCATTCCTGACTCAGAGGTTGGGGCTGCTGGTGGTGGGTCGTGATGTTTCTCGCCCACCATTGGTCCCCAGAATAACTCTCTGTGATCTCTTGTGGAGGTAGAAAGTGCTTCCAGCGATGATGGTGGTGGCCGCACAACCGTAACCTACGGGGTCGCCATATTTTCATCCTCCTGGATAAACTATAGGAGGGGGTGGGAATCTTATGGACCTTGCATTCTGGTAGTACCAGGCTGATGCACCTCATCCCTACCCCAGCCATTGACTCGGGCATGCGAGGGGAGGGTTCCTGAGTTGATTCATACTCCGCTTTAGAGTCTAAGAAACGGACCAGCTTGATTTCTGTCTTGACCTTCCCAGGATTCTTCTTGTGGCGGTGACGACCCGCCCTTCTGCCCTTGGGTGGCTCCTCGGGGCAGGGCTGATTCATGTCATGAGGTCTTTCTACCGTATTCGTGTTGGGGTGGAGAGGGCTTCTGCCCGCAAAAGATGGGGTGTGAGGAGCACTGGGACAAATGTCGAAGGGGACATGGGGAGGACCTCCATGAATAGAACCTGAGTGGTAAAAACCTCTGTTGGGAGTGGCAGGTGCACGGGGAGGGCCTCCATGCTTGCTGCGGTTGGAGTGAGGCTGGCCTTCACCCCTCTGGTTTCCAGGGCAAGGAGGACCTTCGCCAGTTGTGGAGAGGACATAGGGAGGATCCCCACGTCGGAAAGATACCAGATGGTTAATGTCCCCGTGTCGACCACCAGGGCTAGGAGAAAGGACTCCATACCTAGTGCAATGGGCACGGGAGAGGCTTTCGTGCCGAACATCACCGTCGTGGGGCGAACCTTCATTTGGATTGGGTGTACCACGGGGCAGACCTCCCTACCGAGCCTCAGAATGGGGAATACCCACATTCTCTATGGAATTGGTATGGGGAGGACCTCCATACGTGGTGGCATCGCTGCGGGTTGGTCTACGGCGACCACTGCTCATGCCTGCGACCAGGAGAGTCGACATGGCCTGCCCGTGGGGCGGTTGGCACCTCGATCCCGGATGGGCGTATGAGCGCCCCTGCTCAGTGTGTGTAGGGACTTGATGATGTTCATCAGTGGTGGCTCGGGCCACAGTAGTCTTCGGCGTTGGTGCCCCTTGGCGGGCGTCCTCATCTTGTGCCCGACCCTGGCGTCGAGTTAGGCGAGCTGGTGCTGGTGGTGCAGGTGCATAGATTACCTACTCCTCCGGCAAGACCGGGCGACAGTGTTGACGCGGCTAGGTGGGGGCCCTTGCTGGGAGCCCCTGGGTTGAGAATTTGACCGGGTTGGGCCAGACGTCACCCACCTCGTCAGCGTAAGGCAGGGAGTCATCAAAGCGCTCTGGGGATAGGCTCCCGAAGTGGTTGAATGTTGGGGTGGGGAGCAGCGGCTCCCTGTGCGGCTCTCAGGGGCGGCATTGATGGTGGGTCCTAGATGCCTCCAGGTCCAGGTGGGCCATATCCAGGGTTGGGATTATTCCCTCCTCCTCATAGCAACACATGAGGTCGTTAATCACCCTTCGTTGGATGACTTCCGATGGGGAGAGGGGGCGTGGGCACCCTGTGGTTGTGGACGCAGAATCCATTGCGGAAGTGTTGAAACCACGCGGAGCGGCTGTGCTAGCATTTCCCCTGCCCCTACGTGGGCGGGCAGGCGGTGATCGCATTCCTATGGCAGCGACCTGATTCCTAGGAAACAGAGAGGTGAACTCATTAGTGTTGAAAGGAAAAAAGGGGTCGACGACCAATGCCCCAGCGTCGTTCCATCTTCTGTGACTGGTAAGAGGGATCCACACTGACAACATTGCAGACTGAGATGCCCAACATTTTGACTGCCCCAAATTCTGGTGAGTTTCATGCCAGGCCCGCTATTTGCTTGGCGTGGCCCGGTGCCGGATATCTGGATCCGGTGACACGTCAGTCTACTGATGTCTCGAGTGCTACTAATCTCCACATTGAGGATACGAACATCACGTTGGGTTCACCATTTTTGTTTTCGATGCATTCACTGGGGTGCGCTCATCCATCGCGTTCTGGGACGTCGACGCAGCTCTGTTGCCCCGCACTCCCGCTTTCCAAAGGCGGGCAACATTCTCTCCTTATTCAGGGACGTCTTCTCCTTGATCAAAATGGGATGATGGGATGTCGGTTCTTCCTTCCATGGATTCCTCCTCGAAATTCGTCACCTATTCTGGGTCTCCCTTATAGATTAAGACGTAGTTCGTGAAACTCTTCCCAGTTCCATACTTTCATGGATGCTGGATAATTACACTTCTTTTGTCAGGACATTCCAAGGGGTTAGGTCAGGGTAGCAACCTTCGGTTGGGGGAGTAGTCACATTGAGACATCGCTGGCGTGTCTGTTCGCTGGAGCACTGGTACATCTGATTTTATTCTCCTTATTATAGGGCTTCTCAAGGGCGCGGAAGCCCGAGGTATCCCACATCGAACGCGGGGAATTATATGCCATAGGCATGTATCTGAGGTTTTCCTCATCTTACCATGTTTTACACAGGGTATGTCGCAAGTTTATCATCCAACGGAGATGGATCAGACTGATCAGAACACTAGCTAGAGTGGATCAGATTGAAGAACCCCCTGAAGGGAACACCGATATTGGGGCCAGCATGTGGGTGGATTCCCGAATTCTATGGAGGGGGTGAGGTGGAATGATCTCACCAGGATGTGGCGGCCCGGGTAAGAATCGGGATGGGTGATGGCTCTGAGCTTGAGTCCCGAGAGACTTCCTATGTATCCCCGCGGCAGGGAATCAAAGTCTGCATAGTTCGGTGTGATGATGGGATTCCTGAGGAGGCGTCCCATGAGAATGGATTCATGGATGGGACCCAGAGGAAGTGGAACCTCTGGGTTGAAGGATGATCTTCTCGAGACACATAGGCTCGAGGGAGAGATCAGGATGAGATATGATTGATAGGCTTGAACCTTAGGGTGGCTTCCTACGTATCCCCGTGGAAAGGAATCAAAGACCATGTATTTCAGATGGTGAATACAGTTTAATGTCATGCAAGACAGGGGTGAACCGACGTGAAGGGGGGTCAGAATGACCGGTGGATGGTGGGACTGAACCTGAGGGAGGCTTCCTTTGTACCATGCCTTGACATGGATCAAAGTACCCATAGTTCAGGATGATGGATATAGTTTAACGTCATTCAGGACAGGGGACAACCGATGTGAAGATGGTCAGAACGACCCATGGTGGGATTGAACCTCATGGAGGATTCCTACGCACCCTGCCTTAGCAAGGATCAAGGACCTCATAGTTCATGGGTGGGGGTGTCAGCGAACCGACGTGAAGATGAACCTTGGTCTGATGGGAGTTGGGCTTGAACCTCGTAAGTATTCCTATGTACCATGCCTTGACATGGATCAAATTCCTCATAGTTCACAGTTGGGGATACAGTTTAACGTCATGCGGGACGGGGGTGAACCGACGTGAAGGAGGTCAGAACGACCGGGTGGTGGGATTGAACCTCGTGGAGACTTCCTACGTACCATGCCTTGACATGGATCAAAGTCCTCGTAGTTCGGAAGTGGTGGGCGTCGGCGAACCGATGTGGAGATGGACCTTGGTCCGATGGTGGATGGGCTTGAGCCTCAAGGAGGCTTCCTACGTATCATGCCTTGACATGGATCAAATTCCTCGTAGTTCGAAAGTGGTGGTTGTCGGTGAACCGACATGTAGATTGACCTTGGTCTGATGGTGGATGGGCTTCAACCTCAGGGAGGCTTCCTACGTACCATGCCTTGACATGGATCAAAGTCCTCGTAGTTCACAGTGGTGGGTGTCAGTGAACCGATGTGGAGATAGACCTTGGTCCGATGGTGGATGGACTTGAACCTCAGGGAGGCTTCCTACGTACCATGCCTTGACATGGATCAAAGTCCTTGTAGTTCACAGTGTTGGGTGTCGGAAAACCAGCATGGAGATGGACCTTGGTCTGATAGTGGATGGGCTTGAACCTTAGGGAGGCTTCCTACGTACCATGCCTTGACATGAATCAAATTCCTCGTAGTTCTCAGTGGTGGGAGTCGGCGAACCGACGTGGAGATGGACCTTGGTCCAATCGTGGATGGGCTTGAACCTTAGGGAGTCTTCCTATGTACCATGCCTTGACATGGATCAAAGTACTCATAGTTCACAGTGGTGGGTGTCGGAAAACCAACGTGAAGATGGACCTTGGTCCGATGGTGGATGGGCTTCAACCTCAGGTAGGCTTCCTACGTCCCATGCCTTGACATGGATCAAAGTACTCGTAGTTCACAGTTGGGGATGGGGTCGGTGCTTACTCTAAGCCCACATGAGTCATGATCGGTGTGAGAAACAAGAGGCAGTAGAGACCTGATGATCACGTCAAGAAAGGTGCGTCCGTGGGAATTGGAGTGGGGCTTACGCATGGAGCAGCCCAGGGAGAGAGAGACAGGGACTTACTCCAGGATGGAGTCCCGATGGTGACAAAGCCCAGCGGGAGAGAAAAAGGGTAACAAAAAACCCTTGTGTCCATCACCCCTCTTGGTCCTTGGCACCAGGTAAGTATAGGGGTTCATGGGTGCTACCTCCTGCAAGAAAGGGTAGGGGCTTACACCAAGGAGTCTACCCTTTCCCACGGACAAGCATTGTTCTCATAAGGAGGATATCATCCCCTATGAAGGATGATCTCATCCCCATAGAGACCAGTTGGAGTGAAGAATGTTCATGGTGGGGACCCACGCGCAGGATGCATGGGGGAGAGGTCACAGTTTAATGTCATGTGCTGAGAATGCTGGTGCTTGGCAGTTTAACGTCTTGCAGCTCAGATGAGGTGGGTTTGCTCCGCACCCCTAGGACTTACATAACCGGTACCCTCTGCTCCTTGGTGCGGAGAGGGGACCGACAACGCCATCATCGGGGGGTGTTATGGAGTAATCCATTAAGGGGTCCACGTTAGCGTGGATATGCGAAGAAGCAATAGCCATTAGCGTGCCTATGCAAAGAAGCATTAGGTGGAGCAACGCAACGGGATGTGATGTCCATGGGACTTTGAGGTCACATCGTGCAAACCTGGAGGGTCGCATGGGAAAAGGATTTTCAAAGGAGAGGGGTCCATAGGCATGGACCTTGTGGAGCTCTGTTGCTCTACATGGTGGAAAGCACTTGCGAAGGGGTGTGCTTCACGAAGTAGGGTGCCTTAGCCTTAGCATGGGGCGGGGGTGCATATGGGAGGTGCTTCATGAAGTGGAAAGGGATTCGCGGAGCACTGCCTCACGGAGCAAAGGTGCCTCATGAAGCAAAGGTTCGTGAAGCAATGTTCTTTGCGAGGTACAGTGATCCTACCTTAGCATGTGGATCATGTATACAAGAGGGGTGTTTCCTGAAGCATAAATGCTCAGCGATGACCTGGGTCCCCTTGGGGATCCCCTTCCTCCGCAAAAGCCCTTAGGATTTGCGAAGGGTATCCCTCTTGGAAGAGGGGATTAAAACAAGGAAGGGGGGAGGCATTTCAGAGAGCAAAAATACCTCGTATAGATCATGATTCTTGGAAAAAGGGTGCTTCGCGATTTGGGATTTAGGAAGTCGAAAGGTCAGATTGTCCGTGATTTGGGCTCGAGGGGAGCCTGGTATTTATAGGTGAGAGGCACCGCGAAGCAGAGCTGATGTGGCATGAAGTGGGGCCGGGTTGCTTCGTGGCGGTCTTGCGAACGTCAAACATGCTGGCGAAGCATCCCGCCTCCTTTACTTTTCGGCAGGCTCACGAATGTCAAATGTGTTCGTGGAGCATCCCACCTCCTTTTCTTCGTGGCAGCCGCGGTGCTTGGGACCCTCCGTGAAATGGATTCACGAGGCAGTGCGCAGGTCATCGTTTCTTCTTCTTTTGTTCTTCATTTATTTTGGTGCCAACAATAGGTACATGAGGTCGATCAAGGTGGTCTGAGTTTTCAGAAGAATACCTACTATGGTGCCCGTGAAACCCTTATGTCGATCTTCATTCCTCATTTTCCAAAGGCTCCAACAACCCACTTCCAAAATAAGGGTCCTCGCCTTCTTTTCTAGACTGAGACATGCTCCCTAGAACCACATGCTCATAAAGGACACATGTAGAGCATCATACGATTGCAGACCCATGAAGCTACCAAACAAGTGCCATACCATGCTTTCCCAATCACCTTTAAGAAAAGGTGATCTGAGATTTCATATTGTAACTCCCAGTAATAGTAACATTTTGAATCCAAGATGATTCACAAGCACTTGATGTTATCCTTAGTTAGTAGTGTGTGGTTTTTTACTCTCCACACCAAGAAATTGAATTTTGTTGGTATCCCTTTTCACCACAAAGTTTCCCCCAGTCTTCATGGTCATTAGATTTCATCTGTATTCTATTGAATTATTTGATGGAAAAAACACTTGAGGAAGATCCTATAAAAACACATTGGTCCAGATCTTATTTCAACACAATTTTGTCAAAGATAGATCATTGTATCTCATCCACAACCATATGAATTAACCATGGATGATCACAAGATTTCCTGAAAGATATATCAGGTGTGGGACAACCAACAAGACTGAGGGTTACCCCTTCCTAGTTTTCCACTAGAAACTGATATATCCCCTTCCCAAAATCCAATTAGAGTAATGTTATAGGCCTAGAAGTATGGGATGGATCATGTTCCAAATGTTATAAACTATATCTCTCTATATAATAGTGTTAAACCCATACTTATTCAACATAATCCTTCCCTACAGAGTCCTCCCTCAATTACTTTCCATGCCAATTTGGCATGTAAACCTTTCATTTCCCCGATAACACTTCTAATATTGATACCCCTTCAGATAGTGGTCTATCCATCCTATTCTAAGACACCCAATGATGCCTGAAATTCGACTAGGAATCCCATGGAAAAGAATTCATGATATTATCTATCCAATCAATGACCCATTTTGGAACCTTAAGGGTAAAAAGAACATGCATCGGGATGGAAGAGAGCATGTTGTTCACCAATGTAATTGTTCCTATGAAAGATAAGAATTTATTCTTCCGATTCAAAAATTTAACCCGTGGTTATATTGAAAATATTGTAGAAGTTAAGGATATGGAGCCTCTTAGGAGATATAGGGGAACCCAAATATTCTATTAGGAAGGCCCCTCTTTTTATTTTAAGAATACTCTCCAAGACCCTAATGCGCCTTTCTGGACAATTGTTTGAGGTATAGAAACTACTCTTATCACGTTTGACCAATTGACCACTCCATTTACAATACTCTTCTAGAATAACATTGACTCCATATATTTATTTGTTGCTACCATTGATCAAAAATATATTATCATCAATAAACATGATATGGGAAATGGCACTTGAGTGATACCTGGTGCGGTAGAAGAGGACACTGCCCGACCCAATGCATTTGTTCAAGTAACAGCTAAGGGTACCCTGGGAGAGAATGAAGAGGGTGGGGTAAATGGGTATCCTTATTATAGACCTTTGATTGCCTTTAAGAAACTATATTGTTTCCCCATAAAGGAAATAGAAATCCATAATGAACTAAAGCACCGGAATAGGAGATCAACCATCCATGTTAAGAATCCCATTCTATTCAAGACCTTAAGGATGAAATTTAATTTGATCCTATCATACACATTTATCATGTCCACATTTATTGCTGCATTGGAACCAAAATACTTTTCTTTGATTTCTGCAATGGCCTCTTGAGTCAAAGCAATGGACCACTAGATTTCTTTCCCTTAAATAAATCCATGTTGTACTTCTACAATCCAATTCGTACCCAAAATTGAATCAAATTATACCAATGGAAGAGTAACTTGATTTTGAGGAAGTATATTCTCACAAACCTAAAACTTACATGAGTCATATACTTGATTTGTAATAATCACACTAAGACCCACCATTATTGGTGGTGTGGTAAGGATTTTGGGGGTAAGGGTTGGATCATGGGGTTAAGTCTCCGAGCCTATGAGTTTACTACGATTTTCTTCCCTACACTATGTTTTGTGGTGGTGGATGTAATCAACATATTATATTCTAATCCTCTCACCATCAATTTTTTTCATAGATAACTCTATATCCAATATTTGAGGTGGTAAATTAGTAATATTAGAAAACTTGTATGATGTGATAGAATTTGAATATCTACAGCAAAATAATAAATTTATGGTTCTTAAGTTGATAATAATTTTACCATTCACTACTTAATTATAATGATCCACTTAATTGGTAGTGATTTCATAGGCTATTCATTTCTCCTTTAGTTTCAAAGTTGTCTAACATTTATTATCCTCATTATTCCATGGATTGGGGAATTGATTCATATAATTCCTAAACTGCATACATTTGAAACATTAAAGTGTTTTTAGTGAATTAAGTAGAACTTTTTATCCTCTAATGTGTTAATTTTATTTGTAAATTATATGCCCAATGGGATCATCTACCACATATAAAATATCTTCTTGTTCCTTTTAGGAAATTTTTCAAGTGATTCCTCCCACATGTTTGATATATAATCCGTTTAATTTTCTTTCCTTTGCGTGCTTTATCATTCAAGCTTCCATGAAACTCCATTTTAATTTTATTATCCCCAAATACATGATAATGATGGGAGTATATAATTTCCATTTCCACATTAAGATAACATTGAAAATTTTCTTTATATCTACTAAATTCCTTAATAACTAATTCTTTTTGAAGAATTGGTTTTAATACACTATAGAAATGATTGATTTTTATTTAAAGATCAATGATAAAACTTGAAGCATACCCTTAAAGTATTTTTAAGTTCACTTCATAAGAAAAAATAGATTTATCCTCCTTTTTATTTACCTTAAATAATTATTTCTCCATCTTGATGCAAAAAAAATAGGGAAAATATTTATTAAAAAATAATTACTTAGACTCCTCAAATTTCATGGAGTCAATTTATTTATTTATCCTTATGTTCTTGATCAAATTATAACACTGATCTACTTCACCTTCCAAAAAATAATTAATTAAAACATAATTTTCATGTTTCATTTATTTAATAATAGAAAATATATTTTTTCATGATGATCCATTTCTTAATAATTAGTGGATAGAAGATCCATGGAAGGGTGGTAGTTCTTGTCACATGAAGTACTCAATGGTAAATTTTTCTATATTTAGTATATTTGGGAGATTGAAGTGGTTTGGGTTATTACTCATAACCTGATATATCATATCCTTGAATTTTTTCACACCATCTTATATCCCATTTGGTTGTTCATTGGGATAATCATTACATTGTACATAATATTCGTCATTCATTAGGTTCCTTCTGGTTCAATCTATTTACTAAAACCAAAATGATTAACGTGAGTAGTAAACAATAATCACTTAATAAAATCTAGATAAAAATCATATGAATATGAAAAAAATCAAACTTAAGATGTCTTACTCTATGAAACATTCATTTCAAACTATGAAACTCTCATTTCAACCTAGGTTTCTTTGTTTTTTCTTCACTTATATTTATTAACCTAATCTCTAATATTAATTAAACCCCACACTGATACCAAGTGATATGACCCAATATTACATACATATATTTTAAAACATTTCACATAATTATACATTACTTCTCACAAATAAAACACACTCTCAAAACCCAAAGGTTTAGTGTCTTTAGATATTATCCTACATGGCCAACTTATTTCATGATAAAATGCATATTTCTTCTGAAACATTCTTTAAATTTTATTCCCTTATAGAAATATCATACATAATACTCTTCATAATTACCTTGTTAAAATGGAGATATTGGAAAAGGGTGATCTAAAATACTTAGTAAGGAAAAAAACATGTTAATTAGTCATAGATTATTTATCATTAGATCATAAATAGGTGAGAAAACATGAGCATGGGATAAATAGTATGATTAATGGAATAATATCATGGAATCATAAGAAGTGAACATAATTCATGATATAATAATCATAAATCATATAATATGAACATAAAACCAAAAAAGGATTATCATGAAACCATAACATATACCATGGTATAAAATCTAGAATCAATAATTGTGAACCATGGTAAAATAACATAGGAATGTGTCATAATTATAAGCATGGAAAACCATAACATATTTTAAGGAACTATTTTAATACCATCATAACATATTAGGTTGGGAATCACTACCCATGTCCCATAATAAATTGTATTGGTAATCACTACCCATGTCCCATAACATAGTGGATTGGACATCACTACCCACATCCCATTATAATCCCAGGAGGAATACAGCTTTACCCAATGTGTTGGAGGGTTATATAATTTTGGTCCCACCCATAACATAATTATATAACCATAAATATGTGTGATACATGATATCAATCATAAATCCAATCTTTAGTATCCCATGAAAATAAAATGGGTTACTAAACATTTATATAAGGTATCACATAAGAAGAAATCAATAATTGGATCGGCAAATACCCAAAATTAATTTACTCAAAAGAAACATATCATAATATAACTTATAGTGTGATACATGAATGATATAAAATAGTAATAAATTATTATTCTTCTAAATAAATAAATTAAAATAGAATATAAAACATGAAAATAATTTTTGTATGCTTTGTTGACATTGTCGTAAAAAAATGAATTATAGTTCATTTTAAAATTCATTTTTTAAAGTGTGAATAAATACATTTAAAAAATTATTTTAATAATAAAAAATACAATAATTTAACCTTTAAAATACTTAAATTTAAAATAGAATAAACATATATTGAAAGATACAAAATGTAATGTAAGTTATAAAAAATACTTTAAAATATATTTTTTTTATTTTAAAGTAACCCACATCGATAAAATAGATATAAAAATTCATTTTGAACATAAATAAATAGAAATATGAATTTTTAAAATGATAATTCATATTTAACCTTAAAAATAAGAAATGTATATATTTTTGGAAATAAAGAATATGGACATGGAAGAGAAATTCCCAATATAGAGGGTGAAAATCATCCCTTACAACATCATATTTTTATGAAGTAAGAATTGATACAAAGGAATATTTTGATAAGAAAGCATAATTTTCCAAGAAATAAATAGAAAAATACATATTATATAGATAATTGGTAGAATATTTCAAACTTATAATAGCATGATCAAAAAGAAAGAGTATTACTCAATAAAAGAGATCGAGTGAATAAAAACCCTTGCCTTGGATTTCTAGTTGCTTGAATGCATTATAAATCCATGTATAATAAATTTAAGTTTATTATTAATTTATATTATAACTCTATTTGTATTTATTTTACTTAAATCCATTTATTTATATTTTTTATTTCCAATTTATTAATTATTCATAGTTAAAATTAATCATCTGGTGTTAAGTTTTCCTTTTGTTTAAATCTTTCTTTGATATAACAATTTTTGGCCCTTGGTCATTTCATATCCATTCAACACCTCCATCACGGTCATGGATATTAGATATATTTTTTATATATTTTTAAATTCATATGATTATTTCATGGATGGTATAGTAAAAATTCATGAATAATGATTAGAATCTTCTTTTTTTTATAGGTAGGGAGGAAGTCCTGCCTTTTTTATTTTAACCAAACAAACCCTCTGAATACTGAGTAGAGGGAACCCATTAAAAATTTCATACGCCTAGTGGGTATAATTTTCCAAGAAATAAATATAAAATTCCACATGATATATATAAGTGGTAGAATATATCAAACTTATAAGAACATGTTCAAAGAAGAAAGAGTATGACTCAATAAAAAAGATCAAGTTAATAAAAACACTTACCTTGGATTCCTGCTTGCTTGAACGCATTATAAATCCATGTATAATAAATTTATGTTAATTATTAATTTATATTATAACCCTATTTATATTTATTTTACTTAACTCCATTTATTTATATTTTTTATTTCTGATTTATTAATTATTCAAAGTTAAAATTAATCATCATGTGTTAATTTTTCCATTTGTTCAATGATTTCTTTAATGTAACAATTTTTAGTCCTTAATAATTTCACATCCATTTGACACCTCCATAATGGTCATGTATATTAGATATATTTTTTATATATTTTAAAATTCCTATGATTATTTCATGGATGGTATGGTAACAATTTGTGAAGAATGATTAGAATCTTATTATTTTTTATAGGTAGGGAGGAAGTCCCCCCTTTTATTATTTTAACCAAAAAAACTCTTAATATTAGGTAGAGGGAACCCATTACATAGACTTTATTCCCAGTTTGTATTATAACCTAACTGAAGGTTCAAATCAACCCAAAGGTCCTGACACATTTTTAGGTTAGTTGATCATCGCTTGTGCGAGCGACCCCCTACTATCTGCATCATCATGGATATTAGATATATATTTTTATAGATTTTTAAATTCCTGTGATTATTTCATGGATGATATAGTAACAATTCATGAATAACTAATAGAATATTATCCTTTTTTAAAATAGGTAGGAAGGATGTATCTCTTTTTATTTTAACCAAACAAACCCTCTTGATAAAGGGTAGAGGGAACCCATTACATGGCTTATAGGCCCGGTGGGTATGATACCCTAACTAAAGATTCAAATCAACCCGAAGGTCTTGAAACATTTTTAGATCATCCAATCATCACTTTTGTGAGTGACCCCTAGATGCACATTCAAGACGTCACCATAGACATCCATCGGATCCAATCACCGCACATTCAAGATGTCGTTGTGAGCCGACATCATTTATGTATGTGGTTAAACCAACCCAAACAAGAACATGTTATAAAAAAGTAAAAAGTAAAAATATGTCATTGAATTATTGTAATATCTCTTTTAAGAAATAATTATGATTTTAATTACACATTATTAAAGAGTTAAATAAGACTAAATAAGTTTAAAATGATGAAGATAAAAGTAAAATAGACAAATGGTGTTGTTACTTGGAAAGTAGGAAGTTGATATCATTTGGAAACTTTCTTTGGTTGTAAAAGATTTAGGGATACTTCTTGAGGCTAGGGGATTCCAAAAGTGGTATATAATGAGATACTTATAGTAGATATTTGAGTGGAAACTGAAGGAAATTTGTTGTTTCAAGAAGGTTTAGAAAGGGGCCTTTTATAGGTGAGTTTCAGTGGCATATTCACAAATAACTATTCCTTAATGTATATGGAATAAAATTTTACAAGAAAAGTGGCTAAAAAATGGTCAAATTATAATGATAGATTATTCCTTCCCTCATACACATAATTTAGTGATAATTTTTAGGGATATTTTATGCCATTACTTCTTATTTTAACCTTTTTACCACATTTTACCCTTTGCTGTGGTAACTCAATTTTTACCTTAGTACCTTTTTTTTACCAAAAACTAACATTGAACATATCCCCTAATTTTAACATGATTATTCAAAATATAAATTCTATTTTTATATGTAATTAAAATACATTTTAAAATAAAAGAGCATAGCGAATAAAAACTAATTTTTAGAAAAGTGTCTTTTTAGGCATTAGATGATTTTATTCTTATTTCTTAAAAATTACTAATAATTAAAATAATATAAATTTATATATATATATATTTAAATTTAATAATCAAAGTAAGAGAATTTTATCTTTTAAATAAAAACATATTATATGTAATAAAAAATGTTTTTTAAAAAATATATCTTTGACTATGAATAATTAATTTTTTATTATGTATTATTCCATAATTATTTATTATATGCTATTTATTTATTTTACAAATCATTACTTTAATATTATCAGTCTTTTTTATTTAAATATCTCTTTAAAAGTAATAAATTTAATAAAAATTTATGATGTATAACTATACACATAATAATACTAATAATACGCATTTTCAAAATATAGTTTAATAAATTAATAATTTAATATTTATATAATCTAGACATCTACTAAAAAACCCATCAAGAACTATGTATAATCCAAAAGTGTGAGATGAGCAATGGTAGTAGTCACGGGTGGATATTCGGCTAACATGAATCTCATAGTCATTTACATAAGTTTGAACTTCTCTTGTGGATGATTATGCTCAATTCATACTTGTTGAAGTTAAAATTGAACTTGGTCAAAGGAAAACTCCAGTGATATTTCCTCCTTTCCAAGCTCGAACAAGTGAGCATCTTAAATAAGGCTTCTACTACTTAATGTTATAGATTCTCATTTTCTATATAGATTTCACAATATAATTTCCTCATTTTACACTCACCATATCAATTGATCTATTATAATAGTAATATACCATGATTATTCTAATTGATTATTAACTATTATTTCCACTTAACTATAATAATATAATTTATCTCATTAATCACTCTTATATTCAATGATTGTATATACCCAATAGCCATATATGACCAACAGCCATATAATGAACACATTTACCTTTTCCATTACTATATATTTTATCACATACTTCTCTAAATTAATTCATATTATTCCCTCAATTATTTTTTCAATATATTTATCATATTTATAATGTTTTTTTATTTTTTTCTATAGTTATAATTAGTGGTATAATCTTTTTAGGGGATCGTGATGTTTAATATTTTAATATTATAGTAATTTTATTTACTTATGGATTTATTCCTTTTGTAATTTTATTAATAATGATTAATTTAGCTAATATATAATTTATTACATTATAATATTAATCCCTAGTGGAATAATTAACTGTTCATTTTAGTTTTATGCTCTATGAAGAAAATTTCAACCTCAAAATTTCATTACTTAGATGAAAAAATATAAGGATATTTTTTTCTCATTAGATCTTTTAGTTCCCACATTAATTCCTCTAATTTATGATTTCTACAAAAAAAACATTGATCAGGTGGGTGGTCTTGTTTCATAATACTTTATCCATATGATCTAGCATCTTCACTCTTTGTTCTTCATAAGATGGATCATGTTTGAGTTTTACAACCTTTGAGTTTAGTAAATGTGATGGATCTGGTATATACTCCCTCAAAATTTATATATGGAACATATCACACACTTGGGATAGGTTTGGTGTGATTTTCAATCGATAATCCATAGTTCCCATGTGATTGAGATTCTAAAAGGGGTTAGTGTATTTATGGATAAACTTTCCATTCATCAAGAATATCACGACCCTCTTTGTAATGACCCAAAGTTTCATTAATGGAAAATCCCTCTTGATCCAGTTAAATGTTTCTTTATGAAAAATGTTTTTATAAGATGTCAACTTCTTTAGTTTTACGTTAAGATTTGTGACCGTTACTTTTTAGTCGTTGAGCAGTGATCATCTGAGTAGTATAAATATAAGGCTTTAACGAACCCATTTCTACTCAGACAAAGGAAGCGATGGCCTCATCCAGTAGAATTGCCCCTTACGAAGCCCATTTGTCAGAGCTCGGAAAAGAGGTGGCATCTTTGGGCTTTGCCCTTGACCAAGCCCAAGCTGAGCTTCATCAAGTCAAGCTCGAACGTGATCGTCTACGGGAAAAGTGGAAGTTGATTAAAATTATCACTCGAGCGATGTTATCCGAGACGACCCAAGAGTCTGTCACCATCGCACACCTTACCCTTAGGTCTTATGTGGCTATTTTAAGGGGTTATGTAACAAATAAGTAGCACCACATTCATGTACATTATTTTTGTATATAATAATGAATATAATTTCTAGTCATTTTTGATACATTGTAATTAGTTTTTAAAGTACAAATGGTGTTTTTAGTTATTATTTAATTAAGAATTATATTTTATTAAATTAAAGGATTTTTGAATTAAATAATATTTTAATAAAATATTATTATTAATATTAAATTAATTTTTATTAAATATAAATGATCTTATAATTTTATGAATGCAATTAAAATTTTTATTATGGTTTGAAAGCCGTTTCTGTCAAAACCCGTGAATTTTTTATAAATGTCATTTTTTATTTTAAAAGTGAAAATTCACATATTTAGAAAATTATTTAGATAAAATAAATATTATTTTTGGAATCAGGACGTCGAAATTATCCAACGGTGAATTTTTCATAATTTTCTGAGACAGTCAAATTTTTGGGTAAAAATTAAATACCATTTAAATATATAATGTGTTTTATGACATCATAATGACCCAATGGTGATGTAATAAAATAAAATAATCCTTATGTTCGGCCAATATGTGTTTTATAATTAAAATAATGAGGTTTTGGGTTTGTTTGACTTACTTTTCAAAGCATTAATGGATCCCTCAAGACTTATTCAACACTTTGCCTTTTTAAATTAATTTCCATGGGAGTGTGACTCACCTCCACATAAGAAACCCTAATTTTTTAATAAGTTCGGACCTTGGACTTGTAAAATATTTTTTTCCTATTTCCTTTTCCAGAAACCATGGTCAAATACCATGGTATGGTTTGTGGTTTGGATTATTTTAATATAAGGGGTCCCAAACCTAAATAATAAAGAATTCTCTCACCTTTCCTATATAAACCCACCCAAGCTCCCACTTCCTCCTCACTAAAATCCCTTGGAGTTCGTCCAACCTCTTACCTACTCTCTCTAGAATCCTCCCAAGGTGCCCCAATCTCCCAAGAAGCCTCTCACAAGCCTCTCTCTAGCCTTTGGAAGCACACTTTCAAGTAAGGGTTTTTTCTTCCTTTCTCATTTTTGTCAATTTTCTTTAAGTTGTATTGCCCTTTTAATTTCAATTATGAATTTTGGGGTATGGTTTCACACCTCCCCCATACTTCCCTCTTATTGTTTGAATGATGGGAGAACCCTTTCTCTCTCATTAAATGCCTCCCATGTACACCTATTACTATGTCGAAATTCCGAAAGGAACTTCTCTCTCTTCTTTTACATTCAAGCAATACTTTTGTATCATGAATTTAAATTCCATTTCAATTGTTGGGACATGTATATATATGACCTCCTTACTGTCCATTACATGTAAATATGATGAGTAGCCCCTTTATCTCTCATCAAACTTTTTTATGAATTCTTATGTCACGCCGTTACGTTGCCGAAATCACACCGATTTTCTAAGCCAATATCATTGTGTAGTGAATACCATGCCCATTTCTCCATCAAGGGTATTCACCTTTATGCACATTTACTTATTGATTATAAAGTTTAATTTATGAATTCCACATCCCTTTATCGTGGAATAAATGATTATGTTTTATGAATCCATGTTTTATGATCCATGTGGCACACTTATGCATGAAATGAAATGTTTAAGAAGGGTGCGCCCTTATAGCGCTCCAATGCATTGGGTAAAGTATAGTATCATGATACGTCATGTGAAATGAGTGTTGACTCATGCTAATTAAAGTACAACGAGGGTTTACTCGTGCTTCAAGTGCAATGAGGTTTTACTCATGCTCCATGTGCAATGAGCCTTGACTCATGCTAATTCAATGTTAAGTGTTGTTGCCACATTTCCATGTTATGGTTATCATGATTTATCATGCCTTTATGTTCATGTTACTCTAATGCTCTATTGATGTTCTTATTTCCTAACATGTATTGTACTCCTCATGTTATTCATTGTGTACTCCCTTACTGGGCTTTATAGCTCACCCTTTTCTTATGCATGTCCTCAGGTTATCTCATGCAATGCTAAGTACGAAGGAATGTAGTGGTCATGTAAAGGATGTTTTCAATAAATATGTTGTAATTAAAGTTTAATGTTTTTATGTAATGATCCTAAGCCCCAAAGACACTAAACCTCTCGATCTTCTTTGTTGTATCAAGTGAAGTTTTATGTAATAAAGCATGCTTAAGTTGTAATAAAAAGCAGGGTTGTCATACTCTTCTATAGTGATATTTGAAGGAATAGTTTTTCACCATCATCAAACATAATACCTCGTCAATGATTATATTAATATCTCTTTTTTCAAAAAAAATCTCCTTTAATATGCTATTTAATTATTTGAATCTTATCAATTATTTCCTAAACAAGATCTGGTCCGAACAGCATTCTCTCTCCAAATTCATCCTAGCATGTCATACTTCTCCATATCTTCCCAAAAAAAGCCTCGTATAATTCCATTTGAATTATTGAGTGGAAATACTGTTATATGATAACTATATTAGAGAAATATGTTGATATTATCCTCCTTTAAAATCCATCAAATAAGATCATAACATAACTTCCAAAGACTAAATTTTCATTTCAAATTAACTATCAGTTTGAGGATGTTAAGTTATATTAAATTTCACTTCTATATCTAATTATTATTGAATACTCCTCCAGAACATTGATATGAACCTTAAATCTCGATAAGATGCAATTTAAAATGGTACTCTATAAAAAATTACCCCTTCCTTTATATATATCTTAGCAAGTTGATCAAGTGAGAAATCATCTTGATTATAAATGAAATTTTTCAACTTTTTAAATTGATAAACCACACCAAAATGGAATTTTTGCCTTCAAATATCTTTGGAAGTCCTATGAAAAAACCCATGGTGATATTCTCTAATTTACATATAGGTATGGGTAATGGTTTAATCATCACCTTAAACCTTTTATGTCTATCCTTAACTTTCTGGTAAAATAAGCATTGAGATTTATGCTCTACAATCTCCCTCTTCATGTTTTCTAACCAGAATTTATCCTTGGGATCATAGTATATATTTACGATTCTTGGGTGAATATAGAATTATGTGCTATTTTTATCATATAAAAGTTCCTTCTTGGGTTCCTAGTATAGATAATACACATATTTTTATTCCAAATATTGTATTTTCATCATTCCAAGGTTGAAATCCAACATATTTTCCACCTCCTTTTATAGCTCCATATCATCCTTTTGTTCATCCTTGATCTTAACATAGATTGATAGTTTAGAAATCATTTGGGAAAGGTATGATTTCATCCATTAATTTATGATTTCTATGTTCATCCATTTCATATCCCTGAATATTGGGTCTCTTTCAATCCTCTTCGTGGATAAGGTAGCATGTTTCTTTCTACACGGAGCATCATCTACCTTATTTTCCTTCCCATGAAGGTAATTTATTGAACAATCATAATCCTTGATCAACTCTAACCATCTTCATTGGTGCATGTTTATTTCCTTATATGTGAATATACACTTTAGGGTTGTATTATTAGTATATATCTCACATTTATCTTTATATAGATAATTCCTCTAAATATTTAATCCAAAAGTTACCACTACTAACTCTAGATCACGTTTTGGGTAATTTTTTTCATGGATCGTTAATTAATCTGAGGCGTAATCTATCACATTGTTATTTTCTATGATAAAAAAAACTCAATAACTTCTTTTAATAATCATTATATACCATAAACCCTTCTCTAATACAGGTTACTATGAGTATAGGTGTAATGACCAATATATTCTTATACTATTTGAAGCTATATTCACATTCTTTTATCCAAAGATAATTCAACCCCTTTCATGTTAACATAGTTTTTAGATTTAATAATTATGAGAAAATTTTCACAAAGAATCAATATTATCTATCTAATCTAAGAAAAATATGGATCTTTTTTATAGATATTGTTCTAGATCATTATTCAATTACATTTATCTTTAAAGGATCTACAGATATACCATTTCTTGTGATTACATAACCCAAAAGGGATTATTTTTTTATCCAAATTCATACTTGTTGGATTTAGCATAGATTTTTTCCTTTCTTAAGGTCTACAACACAATCCTTAAATTCAATTCATGTTCTTCCTTACTCTTGGAATATATAAGAATATCATTAATAAATAATTCCACAAATTTATCTATGTAATCTCTAAAGACACTATTCATCAAATTCATAAATATAATAGGGGTATTTATAAGTTTTAAAGTCGTCACTATGAATTCATAGTTTCCATATATTGTATAGAAGTGTGTCATGGGTATATCCTCCATTTTCACCCTTAATTAATGATATCAAGAATTAAGATCCAAATTTGATAAATATCGTTCTCCTTTAATTTTATCAAATAGTTCATCAATATGGGGAAGAGAATACTTATTCTTTATCATGATCGTGGTAAGATCATTATAATCAAACCAAAGACACATTGATCCATTATTATATTTAATAAAGATAATTGTTTCACCCTATGGTGAAGTTCTTGGATGTATAAAACCCCTTTCTAAATTATCTTGGAGTTACATCTTTAATTCCTCTAGTTTAATGGGGTCCATTTTATAAGGAATCTTTTATTGTATATGCACTAAAATGGGTATATTTTATTATAAAATATACATATGATTTAAATCCCAAGTAATGATATATTAATATCATATAAGGCATGAAATTTATAGCACCCATGGAAAAAGTGATACCTAAATGTATAATTGGTACTACCCATGTTAACAAGGAGAATATTTCTTCTCAATTTATTGTATGATAAAAACTTCATAGCTAATCATGATTGGATTGGAGTCACGTTAGGTTGGGTGGACTCTTAGGAAGTTTCTCATGGTGTGTGTGAGTGAGGAAAAAGAAAACTAAAACAACATGTGTTGGCCTATGGGGATAGTCATTAATCTGATTAGTGACCAGGTGGGTAATAGATTATAGTGTTTTGGGAAGTAAATCAATATGTTAAAGGAAAATCATAGGGTCATATGACTAGGTTCATGGCCTAGGTAGGTCAAGTCATGAAAAAATTTATCAAATCCAATACTCAATCGAAAGCGTAGTGGCATTTCCTAGTGTTGAGGTGTATGGTACAAAATGAGAATGTTGTGATTTAAAGGGTTGGAGAGTGTAACATCCCTATAAAAAGTGGGAATTAAATGACTAATGGGTACTAACCATGTCAAAAAGTTTAACCTTTATTTTTAAGAGCTTATCTGACAATAACTCCACATTTATCCATTCTTGACTCGAAGTAGTTTTGGATGGATAACCTCTTGTAAATTTTCCTAGGGCATGTGTGAATGAGGACAAAGCACATTAAAAGAGAATGTGTTGGACTATGAGGAAAATAATTTGTAATGATAATTTACCCTAATGGGTAATATATTATTGTGTACTATTAAGGAAACCAAGGTATTATTGGAGACCCATAGGGTCAAATGATCAGGTTCATAACCCGAGGAGGTCAGGTCATGATATAATTGCCTCTATCATAGAATACGATGGGATCATGGATAATGATATGTCTTTTTCTTGGTTTAATTTTTTTATAGATCATAAAAATGATTAATTTATGGATTCTCAAAGTTATAATAATCATTTTAAATGTTGAAATTATTATACTCCAATGGGCATGTGTTATGGGTAACATATGTCAACTACCAAGAATTGGTAGTCAAACCTCGACTACCTTCATTGAATGAAGGGATCCTATATAAAGGGTGGAGATATTCCTATTGGGAGTGTGTGATTCAGTCTTACTATATCCAAATATTTCTTCTAACCTAGTTGTCCATTTTTATTCATTGAAGAAGGTGATAACACCCATTATAGATCGTAGGGTACTCTTATAGCGTATAAGGATTCTCATGTATGGCGTATATCCATATGGATGAAAGAGTCTATTGGATATTTATTGGTGATATCCATCAAATATTCTCCATTGATATTAATATATATTGAGCATTCTATGTTATAGGTACACCTGTATATATTTTTATTCTTCACTGCATATTGGTTTGACGGGCATTCAAATAGGTTTCTTCTACTGTGTTGATCATGGGATGGTCCTATAAAACTTAGGAGTGGTATCAAATCCATGATCATATTCAATTCAATGTGTTTTTTTATTGATTTCATGAATAATATACACATCATAATATGTTTGAGGCAATATCACAACATGTGATATGATATGGTTGATCATCAACCATCAAATTGATCTGCATGGATTTATGATATGTTATGTTATAATGTAAGATTCTATTTTTTATTAGTCATGGGTTGCGATTAGTTTATAATGTAGTATACAGTACATTGAAATCCCAAGATTTTGTTTTGTGACATAAGATATGATATGCAATGTTGTATCATGTGGCTTAAGCCTCAGGTTTCATAAAACAGGGCATTGTATCATAGTAATGATATAGAATATATTTTCAAATGTAGTAGGAGCCCTATGATAGTGCTTATAATATGTTCCTATATAAATCATGGATTACAATAGATAATGGACTTCATCTATCACAAATTATGATATAATCCAAATTGAAGAAAAAAATAATATTTTGGCTAAAATGCTTATGGTTTATAAAATGTTTATAAAAGATAAATTTTATGTATAAAAAATAGAATATTTTTATACCTAAATTAAATTTGAAATGTCTGTATTAATATCTCATAGTAATTAAATAAATAAAATGTTTATGTATTTGTTTATTACTTTTAAATATTTGTGTTTATAAATTGTTTATAAAATATGGATATTGTGTATACTTTAATTTATATGATAAATTTCTTCTTATAAATTTTTCATGCCATGCATTTCATGCTAGGTATGAAAACATAAGATTTAGTTTTCATCTACCTTGAATTTGGTTTGTATTATAGTTATTAGTCTGAATTTAGAGGTTAAATATAGTTTATATATATATATATTAGGTGATAGAATTATGATGGAATTGAGATCTTTCTTGAGTAAAGTATCCTTGGGTAAAGATACTTTGGGTCAAACTTCCCACTAACCAGAAATCTTATGCCTTTTACTGGAAAAGTAGGGCTTTCATATTTGTGGCTCAAAGATTACTCATATAGGGATTATTAATTTCATATAATTTTAAAACTTTACTTAAAAAGTGTTTCATGTACTGTATAGATTGGGTGAATTTGGATATGTGTAAATATGTTTGGCTTATATTTTTGGGTGCTTAGAACAAAATATGAGTTCTATAAATATTTACACATTAATATGGTTTGAACATATTAATTAAGTGGATGGAATATGAATTTTAAAACTCAATCATTAGAAGTATTCACACATAAAGGAGTAAATTAAGAGATAATAAAGATTTCATGGGATGTAATATTGATGGATTTAATATGCATGTGATGTATATTAAATTACTATGACTTTGAAATAGAATCCCTCAAATAATTAGTGTGAGATTATTTCCAAATCAAGCACATGTCAAGACCTTGATCATCCAACTGGGTAGTTTCATGCTAAAGTTGGGTCCCCATATATTGCCTTGTATAAGGAATAGTGTAAATTTCTATCCTTAAGAGTTAGTTGACCAAATCCCATTATAATCTTTGGGTGTAATTTAGTTGGTAAACCCATGAGATAGGATACTAGATGAATATAATTGAGTTTATCTGTATAATGGATTTGGTTAAAGGGTTGTTCGCTTAACTATATGAGATTCATAATAGATATGATTGGTATGATAACTTACCAAAATAGCTATAATTTGATATGAACACTAAAGTGGACTTAAAACTTAGTTAAATATTTATTTTATCCCACAAAAGGTAATGATGTATGGGCTTGTCATTTTAGTGATAGTACTTTCATTCAAATTCCTTGATGAAAAGATATAAAAAATGATACTCACCCATGTATATTTCTTATTATAGATTATAGCATGTATCTTGTTTATCATTTTGAGGTATCATATAGTTATTCCCTATAAAACTATTCTATATTGGTGTCTAAGGTTGAGAAGTGTTCCCAAAGAGAATCATTTTGAGCATATATATGTGAGTATTATAGAAATAAATTTCTCTAATTCCAACTCATGGGTATTAGATACTAGATTTGAATCACATATTTGTGTTGATAAACATATACTCTGATATATAAGATAATTAAAGAAAGGTGAATTATATCTATGTAATGGAAATGAGGTAAGAGTTATTGAATTGGAGGTTGTCACTTATGATCTAAGTCTACCAAGTGGATTAGTTCTAGAATTATAAAATTACTATTATGTTCCTGCTATAAATTTAAATTTTATTTATGTATCTTATTTGGAAAAGATAGGATTTTTGTTTATTACTAAGAACAATATTTTTTCTGTGTATATGAATGAAATTTTATATGGCACTGGGAATATGGTAAATGGTCTATACATTATAGACATGGTTAATCCTATCTATAACATTCAAAATAAGAATGCCAAGGTTGATTAAAACCCCCACTTACTTTTTGAATTTTCTCCTTGGACATATAAACGATAAATGCATTCAAATACTCAAAGGAGATGGATTGTTGGATTCATTCAATTGGAATTTTTTTGATACCTTTGAATCTTTTTTATTATGAAAAATGACTTAAGTTATTTTTAGTGGAAAAGGTTAAAGAGATAATAAACTATTGGATCTTATACATAAAGATATATGTGGACCAATGAGTACCCAATAAAGTGGTGGTTTTAAGTACTATGTAACCATTATTGGTGACTTTAATAGATATGGCGATGTATTTATGATGAGACACATGTTTGAAATTTTTTAAGAGTTCAGAGAGTTTTTGAATGAAGTATAGAATTAGCTGGGTAAAGGTATTAAGATTCTCCTATCAAATCGAACAGGTGAATATTAAACTTGGAATTAACTAATCATCTAAGATATTGTGTAATTATTTCACAACTCACTCCTCATAGAACATCATAATGTAATGGTGTATCTAAGAGGAGGAATCATACCATGTTTGATATGGTAAGCCTAATGATGAGTTAGTGTGAATTTCCTATTTCATTCTGGAGATATAATCCTAAAATTGTTGCATTCCCACATAAAAGTATTCTATATAATGTATTCATAAAGAAACCATATGAGATATATACTGGTAAGCATACCAATATGTATTTTATGAGAATTTGGGGTTTTGAAGCACTCATACGATATTTGGATTCTAATAAGATTGTCCCTAAGTAAAATAAATACTTATTTGTTGGTTATCCCAATGAGGCTATGGGATATTATTTCTATAATATTACTGAATAAAATTATTTGTGGATTGATATAGTGTTTTATTGAAAGGAAACAAATGAATCACTATTTAATTAGGAGAAAATTTTAACTTGTGAGAGTTTAGAACAAATAAATTGGAAGTGTTCCTGAGATGGAAGTTGAGTTGATTTCATAGAGAGTTGTGGAATAATAAACAAATCAAGTTACATAAGAATCTCAAGGGTCTGGAAGGATTTATCAGGATCCCATGAGATATGGGTTTCTTATGGAAAGTTATGATGAATTAATTTTCATAAATGATGAACCTAATACATACCAAGAGTCCATTAAAATGGATAGATACCATAAAATCTGAAATGGACTCTATGTACACTGACCTATTTTGGAATTTGGTGGATGCACCTGAAGGGGTGAGACTCATAGCATACAAGTGGGTTTTTCAAAAGAAACTGACATGGATGGTCGAGTTTCTACCTATAAATCTCTCCTAGGGGGAAAAGGTTATAAAAAATTCATGGTATTGAATATGAAGATACCTTTTTAATGGTTACAATAATAAAGTATATTCAGATATGAATTTCCGTAGAATCTTATTATGATTATGAGATATATTACATTTATGTCAAAACCACTTTCCTTAATAGGAATTTAGTTGAGGATGTGTACATGATACAACTCAGAGTTTTTCAAGTACCAAATGAGTCAGTTAAGATTTGTAAGTTGCAACGGTCCATTTATGGATTGAATCATGCTTCTCAGAGTTGGAATACCCAGTTTGATGATGTAATTAAAGAGTTTAGTTTCATCAAAAATTTAAATTAGTCTTTTGTATATAAGTGGATTAGTGGGAGTTTTTTTGTATTTATGGTATCGTATGTGGATGATATGACACTTTTTGGAAATGATATTCCATCATTAAATTTTATAAATATTTGTTTTGGAAAATTATTCTTGATGAAAGACATGGGTGAAGTGTCCAATATACTTGGTATGAATATCTATATTGATAGATCTAATATGTTTCTTAGACTGAGAAAAAACACATATATAGGTATAGTACTAAAGAGGTTTATCATAGAGAACTACTAGAAGGGGTCTTTCCCTATTTTGCATGGAATGAATCTTAGGAAGATTCAGGTTCCTTGTAAGAAGTTAGAAAGGATTGATATGATTCCTTATGTGTCTTCCATATGATCTATCATGTATACCAGATTTTTTAATTAATAAAATATTGTTTATACTTTGATCATAACAAGTAGAAACCAATCCAATCCTAGTGAGATTCAATGGATTGTTTTTAGGAACATCCTTAAATACTTGATAAGAGGTAAGGATATATTATTGGTCTTTGGAGGTGAGGGTGAGATCAGTGTAAGGGATTACACTGATGATAATTTTCAACATAAAAAAAGATGATATGAGATCTCAATCCAGTTTCTTTTTTTTCCTTAACGGTGGAGTAATTGGTTAAAATAGTTCCAAATAATCTAAGTAGTGGACTCAACAACAGAGCTTGAGTAAATCGCTGCATAAAATGTTGTGAAGGACACTATTTGGATCGAGTATTTGATCACTAAACTTGTGATGGTTCCTAAAATTGAGGGATAAATCAAACTTTGTTGGCACAATAATGAATCTATTTCTTAGGATAAGGAACTCTGGTCTCACCAAAGGACCAAACACATCCTTCAAATATACCATCACATTTGATAGATCATTGAGAGGGGTGATGTAAATATATGTTGGGTTGCTACATATGAAAATGTAGTGGGTCCTTTGATAAAAAAATTAGTACAAAAAAAACAAGAGGGTCATGTTGAATTTCTAGGTATTAAATTCCTAAGAGATTGGATGTAATAGTTGTAAAATGTATCATGGTTTTATAATAAAGGAAATATCCATTTATCATTCATTTATGTGTGTTTCATTTATATTACATGAGCAGTGGAATGGTAATATTCTTTTAAAGTATAACTTTTAGTTGTCCCTAATTGATGATCATCGTGAAGTATTATAGGTTGTGATGATATATTTATATTAGCATGAGTAGAATATTTTATACGATACGAATAGTTGTATGCAAAAATATAAAGAATTGGATCATGAGATGATAAATCAAGGCTTGTTAACCAGAATGGACCGCTAAAGTATATCACATGGAATGGAAAATGTTCATTGTTATATTGAAGGGTGTATGCTTATTATGAATCCACATTACCTAAGGTTTTTGAGATACATATCATGATAATCTTCATACTTTGATACCTTTCTTATGAAATCTGTAATTATTATCTAATCAGAGGGTGATTGGGTATGTTGTCAGCCATATCATCAGTTGAAGTTTAACCAATATAGTATTTGTCCACATGTATGATAAAAAGAAAAATTTAATCCCTTGATTGAATTAGACTGGGGAAATTCATGTCCATGCTTATTTGAGTGACATGTGAGGTGTTTGGATACTTGGATGAATGACATGTGTTGTATTCATTCAAACTAGTTAGTCTATTTCGGAGAATCATGAATGTATGAGTCGACCTATACTAGAATGACATGTTTCATGTATAGTGGTCACTCAATTTCATAGAAAAAGGTATTATATAAGTATACATATGATGTGTTTGATACATCTTGTGTTGGACATGTTCATATAGATATATGAGTGTGTTTGATTAAGATCGCATCAAAACCCTTTTTAACTTGGATAGCACTAATATTTTGCAAGAGGTTCCTCTTTGCTTATATATATGAAATTGAAATTTCATATTTTTTTCAATGCTAGAAATTCCTGTAGGGTCAAAAAGTTAGAACTTAGAATAAGGATTAAATTTTGGACAAAGTGTTTGTTCCAAAATGAAGAGAGTTTGATAAACCGTATCCAAATGAGTATTGATGGATTCACAAATTTTTTACATAAAGACCATATGAGATTATAGTGAAAGTGGTAGATTGTTGGATATGCACTAAAATGGGTATATCATATTATATGATATTCCCTGAATCATAGTCTGTGATATGTATATGATGTATATTGTATGTAACAATATACTAATATTGTATAAGGCATGGAATTGCCTCTATCATAGTGTATGATGGAATTATAATATGGGTAGATGGTTGTTTCCACATCTTTCATTTTGTTTCCTTTGGTTATAGATCATTGAGATGATTCATTTATGGCTTCACAAAGATATAATAATCATTTGAAATGTTCAAATGATTACACCCAACAGGCATGTGTTATGGGTAATGCATGTCGACTGTTAAGTGTTGGTAGCTGACCCTCAACTCCCTTCATTGAATGAAGGGGGGCTATATAAAGGATGGGGATCCTCCTATTGGGTGTGTAGAATTCATTTTTTACATCTAAAATTCCCTTCCAGTCCAGTTCTCCATTTTTCTTTTTCAAAGAAGGTGTTGAAACACCTTTGGAGATCGCAGGGTCCTCTCAAAGCATACGAGAATTCTAGCAGTCAGTGTACATCTCTACGGAGGAAAGAATCCATTAGTTTTTCTTGATGATCTCTATAAAACATTCTCCATAGAGATCAACAGAGATGGAGTATTCATCGATAGAGGTACACCTATTTATATTTGTGTACATAACTATATTTTGGTTTAATAATGATAGATCAGGTGTTCAAATGGGTTTCTTTTGCTGCATTGATCATGAAATGATCCAACAAATCCAATCATCTTCAATATAGGCATAGCACCAGGTATGAGTTCAATTGAAAACTCAACATTATGATCTCGGGGAAGACTGACCAACTCTTCTGGAAATACATCGACATCTTCCCATACAATTGGCATATCTTTAATGTTGACTCCCTCCCAAACCATTTGAGCCAAATATTATTCGTTATTGGGTATCAAGACCCATATCAAATGATTAGTTTCTAATGGAAGTTCATAATCATCCTTGTACTAATATAAGATCATAGGATGATTTTGGATATGAAATGAGATTTCTCTATCCTGAAAATTGATATGAGCTCTATGTAGAGAGAGTTGATTCATACCCAAAATCACATCAAATTATACTAATGGGGAAATAACTAGATTTGTAGGAAGTATCTTCCTAAAAACCTCAATCAAAGATGAGTTATATACTTGAGCAATCATCACTCCATTTGCTGTTTTCTTTGATAACTCAATATCCAATATTTGAGGCAGTGAATCAATAATATTAGCAAACATGCAATATATGAAGGAATGTGAAGAACCAAAAGTAAATTATACATTAAATTTTCCTGAGTGAATAATAAGTGTTTTCACCACTTCGTTATCCACTTCATTGGCAGTGATTGCATAACCTCTTCCTTTCTCTTTTGGTTTCAAAGTTTTCTAACATCAATTGTCATCATTAGACAACAGATTGGTGCATTGATTCACATAATTCACAAACTCCTTATATTTGAAACATTGAAGTGTTGGTGGTGTATTAGGTGGAACTTTCAAATAAATTTAAATGCATTAAATTTACCTCCTTTTCAGTCCTTGTTATCTCAGTAATTTTTTCTCCAAGCATTATAGATGGACCTTGATTTATCAAGTATGCTGGTAGGTTTACTCTTTCTGCCCAAAATGCCTTGGGTGATCTAGCATGCAACCTCATGCTCCTAGAACACACAATCATTGTCTTATTCATGTGTTTTGAAACACTATTCTATTGTGATGTCCTAGGAATTGTCTTCTCCATTCAAATTCCATATGATGCACAAAATTTTTTAAACCCCCAACTATCATACTCATAACCATTGTCGGATCTCAAACACTTCACCTTCAACCTTATTTCATTCTCTATAAGACTCTTCCATTTCTGAAATGTAGAAAAAATATTAAACTTCTTTTTCAAAAAATAAACTAATAAATTTCTCATTAAGTCATTAATGAATGTCACATAATAAAGTGATCTTCTAACTGAACATACCGGAGCAAGTCCACAAACATTAAAATGGATAATCTTCAGTTTTCTTACCTTTGGTGTTCTACCTCCTTTAGAATTTAAGTTTTCTTCTATATTTCAAATATGAAATCCTTGTAGAAACCAATGTTAATCTCTTTCATATTTGGTATCATTCCCTTCATAGCCAGAACCTTCATTTCATTTTCACTCATATGACTCAATATGCAATGCCATGTTTTGAATTTAAGGATATCACCATGTTCATTGAATCATTTTTCATGTAAATTGTTTCGTTCTTCACTCCCTATGATATAACCATAGCACCTTTTGTAATTTTTCAAGATCATCCAATAGAAGTAATTTGTACACCACCTTTTCCAAAAAAATCTAGATGTTCATCGTCAGCAAGGTGTGCCTTCCCAGAATTACCTAGAACAAAATTTCATATACACTCCTTTTATGTAGTTTAATGGAAGGAGGCATCAGATTCCAATATCCATGATTGCATAGGATAGTAAACACTGAGAACCAGTGCATTTTCGTTGCTTTCTTAAGTAGAGTTCATAGAATTGGTACTCGAAGATTTCCATTTTTTCTTTTACTCTTTCATGACATCTCCCTTCTTCCCAAAACCCCAATATATGGGACTTTTTCCTCTTGATTTCTTCTAGATTTTTCATCTTCATTTAGACCTTCTTTTAGAGTCTCCATGATTCGATGATCCTCCCCAACCTCAAACACCCATTCACAGATCCTGAAAATTTACCCAATTCTTTTCTACGAACATTCATGCTTAAGATTAGATTTCCAATCTCATCTAACTTCAATTTTAAAGAATCACAAGAACTACTCATCATCATGATTTTCGTATCCCATCTATTTGAAAACGATGATAGAAAAATCAATTTTTGGATTGCATCAATGAAATCAATCAGAACCGAACTCAACTGACATGTGATGATATTGAATTTGTTAATGTGATATGTAATAGATTTACCTTCAATCATCTTCGGGTTGAATAATATATGCATAGAGGCATCGTTCGCCACGGAAGGCTTCTTAAACTTGTTAAATAATTCCTTTATCAAACCCACAGTAGTATTCTATGCTTTGATGTTGAACGTAACATTTCTCGCCAACTTCATGCATATGATTCTCAAGGCTTGTCAATCCAGCAAGGCCCAATGTAATTCATTTTCTTTTGTACAATCATTAATCTGCATCTTCTAAACCCCAAATCAATTTCCATCAATGTGATTGATATTCACCTTTCCTTTATCCACTTTCTCACAATTTCCAACCTTCGAACCTTAACCAAACTCTTATAAAACTTGTTATTAAAATTAGGAAACAAAAATAGAAAGCGGAAAGAAAAAACATTCAAACATAACAATTTATGTGGTTCCAATAATACTTTGGAGGCGCAAAAGTATATTTTTTTCATCTACACCCACTAAAAATAATTAAATGGAAAATCCAAGAGTGAAACAAGAATACACATGCACACATATCCCACGTGCACACCAATAAACTGCATTTTATATTTACATCCACTCATGCACACTACCTCCTTCCCTACATGAATGACCTTTTCATTTCATATTATTTGATTTTATACTTTCATTCACATACGGATACATATGAAAATACTATTTTATTAACCATTTCATTTTTATCCAAATCCACCACCATCTTAGTTAATTAATTAATCCAAATCATTCTCTAATCAATTCAAATTTAATTCATTTCATGTCCTATAAAAGGAGCATGCAACTGATATTCTAGAGTGAGTAATAGAGGAAGAAAACAGTGATGGCGGAAGAGGTCAGGAAGGACAGTACAAAGGTGGACGAGGAAAAGATTTACCACTTGACATATTCTTTGGATATCAGATACCTGAAATGGAAATTGTGAGGAACCCATTGGATGACACTCCTATGGGACATGTCCATCGGCCGGAGATTCTCGACGATTTTCCTTAGCGGCGACTCCGGCAGAGAGCGTCGAATAATTTCCATAAAATCACCTTGGCAGAGCCTAAAATCCTTCGCAAATGACTCCACAAGCTTTGGCATAAGGATTTGTTGGTTGTTGTGCACTCCAATGTTTTCTCTTACGTAATATTCTCTTGTGACTTCAAGCTCTTGAACCACCGTCTTGGAAGTGTACACTCAAACCTAACCCAAACTGAAGGGTTAAAAGGTGAAATATATAATGAATATTGCATCATGAAAATAATCTCATTAGTATCACAAAAATTCAATGAAATTCAATCACATTTAATTATTATATTTTAATTCTTTCTAGCTTTGTAATTTCTTTCTCCAACCGTTTATAATATAATTATATTTTAATATTTTATATTATCCATATATTTTTAATTAGGTTAGACGAGTCATGAATAGTCAACCCTAACCCAGTCTGAATATTATTCGTGTCAGATTATCCAACCAGATTACAACCTAAATCCATTTAGGTCCAACTAAAACTCTGCCATGTTGAGTTCTATATTGGTATCTAAGGTTGATAAGTGTTCCCAAAGAGAATCATTTTGAGCATATAGATGTGAGTGGTATAGAAATAAATTTCTCTAATTCCAACTCATGGGTATTAGATACTGGATTTGAATCACATATTTGTGTTGATAAACACATACTCTGATATATGAGATAATTAAAGTAAGGTGAGTTAGATCTATGTAATAGAAATGGGGTAAGAGTTACTGAATTGGAGGTTGTTAATTATGATCTAAGTCTACCAAGTGGATTAGATATAGAATTATAAAATTACTATTATGTTCCTACTATAAATATAAATTTGATTTATGTAACTTATTTGGAAAAGATAGTATTTTTTATTATTATTAAGAACAATATTTGTTTTATGTATATGAATGAAATTTTATATGGCACCGGGAATATAGTAAATGGTTTATACATTATATACATGTATAATCATATCTATAACATTCAAAATAATAATTACAAGGTTGATTCGAACCCCACTTACTTTTGGAATTTTCTCCTTGGACATATAAACAAGAAACACATTCAAAGATTCCAAGGAGATGGATTTTTGGATCCATTCAATTATAATTTTTTTGATAGCTTTAAATCTTGTTTATTATGAAAAATGATTGAAGTTCTTTTTAGTGGAAAAAGGTGAAAGAGATAATATAATATTGGATCTTATACATAAAGATATATGTGGATCAATGATTACTCAATAAAGTGGTGGTTTTAAGTATTATGTAACCTTTATTGGTGACTTTAATCGATATGGTTATGTATTTATGATGAGACACATGTTTGAAATTTTTGAAGAGTTCAAAGAGTTTTAGAACTAAGTATAGAATTAGTTGGGTAAAGGTATTAAGATTCTTTTATCAGATCGAGCAGGTGAATATTAAACCAGGAATTACCTAATAATCTAAGATATTGTGTAATTATTTCACAACTCACTCCTCCTATAACATCACAATGTAATGGTGTATCTAAGAAGAGGAATCATACCATGTTTGACATGGTGTGATTGATGATGAGTTAGTGTGACCTTTCTATTTCATTCTGGAGATATAATCCTAAAACTATTTCATTCCCACATAACAGCATTCTATCTAAAGTAGTCATAAAGAAACCATATGAGATATATACTAGAAAACATCCCAATATGTATTTTATGATAATTTTGGGTTGTGAAGCTCTCGTATGATATTTGGATTCTGATAAGATTAGCCCTAGGTAAAAGAAATACTTATTTGTTGGTTATCCCAATGAGACTATGGGATATTATTTCTATAATCTTACTGAATAAAAGTATTTGTGGATTGATATAGTGTTTTCATTGAAAGGAAACACATGAATCACGAATTCATTGGGAGAAAATTTGAACTTGTGGAATTTTAGAACAAATAAATGGGAAGTGTTCCTGAGATAGAAGTTGAGTCGATTCCATAGAGAGTTGTGGAATAATAACTAAATTGAGTTGCAAAAGAATTTAGAGGGTCTAGAAGGATTCATCAGGATACCATGAGATATGGGTTTCTTATGGAAAATGAAGATAAATTAATTTTAATAAATGATGAACCCAATACCTACCAAGAGTCCATTAAAAATGGATAGATACCATAAAATCTGAAATGGACTCTATATAAACTAACCTATTTTAGAATTTGGTGGATTCACCTGAAGGGGTGAGACTCGTAGCATGCAAGTGGGTTTTCTAAAATAAATTGACATGGATGGTTGATTTTGTTCTTATAAATATCTCCTGGGGTAAAAGGTTATAAAAAAATTCATGGTATTGACTATGAAGATACATTTTCAATGGTTACAATAATAAAGTATATTCAGATAACAATTTCCATAGAATCTCATTATGATTATGAGATATATTACATTTATGTCAAAACCAATTTCCTTAATAGGAATTTAGTTGAGGATTTGTATATGATACAACTCAGAGTTTTTGAAGTACCAAATCATTCAGTTAAGATTTGTAAGTTGCAAAGGTCCATTTATGGATTGAATCCAGCTTTTCAGAGTTTGAATAACCAGTTTGATGATGCAATTAAAGAGTTTAGTTCCATAAAAAAATTAAATTATTATTGTGTATATAAGTGGATTAGTGGGAGTTTTTTTGTATTTATGATATTGTATGTGGATGATATGACACTTTTTTGGAAATGATGTCCCATCTTTAAATTTTGTAAATATGTGTTTGGGAAAATGATTATTCATGAAAGACATGGGTGAAGTATCATATATACATGGTATGAATATCTATAATGATAGATATAATAGTTTTCTTAGACTGAGACAAAACACATACATAGGTATAGTACTAAAGTGGTTTAGCATGGAGAACTACAAGAAGGGGTCTTTTCCTGTTTTGCATGGAATGAATATTAGGATGATTCAGGACCCTTATAAAGAGTTAGAAAGGATTGATATGATTCCTTATGTGTATTCCATATGATCTATCATGTATACCATATTGTGTACTCAATAAAATGTTGTTTATACTTTGATTACAACAAGTAGATACCAATCCAATCCTAGTGAGATTCAATGGATTGTTTTTAAGAACATCCTTAAATACTTGAGAAGAGGTAAGGATATGTTCTTGGTCTTTGGAGCTGAGGGTGAGATCATTGTAAGGGGTTACACTGATGATGATTTTTAATATGAAAAAAGATGATATGAGATCTTAATCCAGTTTATTTTTTTCCTTAACGATGGAGCAATTGGTTAAAAGAGTTCCAAATAAGCTAAATTAGTGGAATCAACAATAGATCTAGAGTAAATTATTGCATAAACTACTGTGAAGGACACTATTTGGATCGAGTATTTGATCACTAAACTTGTGATGGTTCCTAGAATTAAGGGAGCAATCAAAACTTTCTATGACAATAATGAAGCTATTGTTCGGGTTAAGGAACTCTGGTCTCACCAAAGGACCAAACACATCCTTCAAAAATACCATCACATTTGACAGATCATTGATAGGGGTGATGTAAATATTTGTTGGGTTTCTACATATGAAAATATAGTGGGTCCTTTAATAAAACAATTAGTACAACAAAAACAAGAGGTTCATGTTGAATTTCTAGGTATTAAATTCCCGAGAGATTGGATGTAATGGTTGTAAAATATATCATGGTTTTATAATAAAGGAAATATCCATTTATCATTCATTTATCTATGTTTCATTTATATTACATGAGCAGTGGAATGATAATATCATTTTAAAGTATAACTTTTAGTTTTCCCTAATTGATGATCATTGTGAAGTATTATAGGTTGTGATGATATGTTTATATTAGCATGAGTATAATATTTTATGCAATACGGAGAGTTGTAGGCAAAATATAAAAAATAGACTCATGAGATGATAAGTCAAGGCTTATTAATTGGAATGGACCGCTAAAGTATATAACATGGAATGGAATATGGTCATTGTTATATTGAGGGTTTTATGCTTATTATGAATCCCCATTACCTAAGGTTGGTGAGATACATAGCACGATAATCTTCATACTTTGATACCTTTCTAATGCAATCTGTAAGTCTTAGTTAATCAGAGGGTGATTGGGTATGTTGTCGGTCATATCATCGGTTGAAGTTTAACCAATATGGGATTTTTTCACATGTATGATAAAAAGAGAAATTTAATCCCTTGGTTGAATTGGACTAGGGAAATTCGTGTCCATGCTTAGTTGAGTGACATGTGAGGTGTTTGGATACTTGGATAAATGACAAGTGATGTATTCATTCAAACTGGTCAGTCTATTTTGGAGAATTGTGAATGTATGAGTTGACCTATATTAGAATGACATGTTTCATGTAGAGTGGTCACTCTATGTCATAGAAAAAGGGATTATATAAGTATAAATATGATGTGTTTGATACATATTTTTGTGGACATGTTCATATAGAGATATGAGTGTTTTTTATTAAGATCACACCAGACCCCTTTGTAACTTGGATAGACTAACATTTTGCAAAAGGTTGCTCTTTGCTTACATCTATGAAATCGAAATTTCATATTTTTTTCAATGCTACAAAGGCATGTAGGGTCACAAAGTTAGAACTTAGAATAAGGATTAAATTTTGGATAAAGTGTTTGTTCCAAAATGAAGAGAGTTTGATAAACCATATCCAAATGAGTTTTGATGGATTCACAAAGGGTTGTAAATTTTTTACATAAAGTCCATATGAGATTATAGTGAAAGTGGGAGATTGTTGGATATGCACTAAAATGGGTATATCATATTATATGATATACCCTGAATCATAGCCTCTGATATGTATATGATGCATATTGTATGTAACAATATACTAATATTGTATAAGGCATGGAATTGCCTCTATCATAGTGTATGATGGAATTATAATATGGGTAGATGGTTGTTTCCGCATCTTTTGCTTGGTTTCCTTTGGTTAAGGATCATCGAGATGATTCGTTTATGGCTTCGTAAAGATATGATATTCATTTGAAATGTTCAAATGATTATACCCCAACAGGCATGTGTTATGGGTAATGCATGTTGGTTGTTAAGCGTTGGCAGCTGACCCTCAACTCCCTTCATTGAATGAAGGGAGCCTATATAAAGGATGGGGATCCACCTATTGGGCATGTACAATTCAGTCTTTCCATCCAAAGCTCCCTTCCAGCTTGATTCTCCATTTTTCTTTGTCAAAGACTGTGTTGGAACACCTTTAGAGATCGCAGGGTCCTTTCAAAGTGTATGAGAATTCTAGCGGTCGGTGTACATCTCTATGGAGGCAAGAATCCATTAGTTTTTCTTAATGATCTCCATAAAACATTCTCCATCGAGATCAATGGAGATAGAGTATTCATCGATAGAGGTACCACTGTTTATATTTGTGTTCTTTTCTATATGTTGGTTCAATGATGATAGATCAGGTGTTCAAATGGGTTTCTTTCACTGCATTGATCATGAAATGATCCTACAAAGCCCATCATCTTCAATATAGGCATAACACCATGTATGAGTTCAATTGAAAACTCAATATTGTGATCTGGGGGAAGACTGGACAACTCTTCTGGAAATACATCGACATCTTCCCATACAATTGGCATATCTTTAATGTTGACTCCCTCCCAAACCATTTGAGCCAAATATTATTTGTTATTGGGTATCAAGACCCATATCAAATGATTAGTTGCTAATGGAAGTTCATAATCATCCTTATACTAATATAAGATCATATGATGAATTTGGATATGAAATGAGATTTCTCTATCATGAAAATTGATATGATCTCTATGTAGAGAGAGTTAATTCATACCCAATATAACATCGAATTATACTAAGGGGAAAATAACTAGATTTATAGGAAGTATCTTCCCGCAAACCTCAATCAAAGAAGAGTTATATACTTGAGCAATCATCACTCCACTGGGTGTTTTCTTCGATAACTCAATATCCAATCTTTGAGGTGGTGAATCAATAATATTAGCAAACATGCAAGATATGAAGGAATGTGAAGAACCAAAAGAAAATTATACATTAAATGTTCATGAGTGGATAATAAGTGCTTTTCACCACTTCGTTATCCACTTTATTGGTAGTGATTGCATAAGCTCTTCCTTTCTCTTTTGGTTTCAAAGCTTTCTAACGTCAATTGTCATCATTAGACCACAGATTCACATAATTCTCAAACTCCTTACATTTGAAACATTGAAGTGTTGGTGGTGTATTAAGTGGAAATTTTAAATAAATTTAAATGCATTAAATTTGCCTCCTTTTTAGTCCTTACTATCTTAGGAATTTTCTCTCCAAGCATTATAGATGGACCTCGATTTATCAATTATTTTGGTAGGTTTACTTTTTCTATCCGAAATGTCTTGGGCAATCCAGCATGCAACCTCATACTCCTAGCACACACAATCATTGTCTCATTCATGTGTTCTGCAACACCGTTCTATTGTGATGTCCCAGGAACTGTCTTCTCCATTCGAATTCCATATGATGCAGAAAATTTTTTAAACCCCCAACTATCATACTCACCACCATTGTCGAATCTCAAACACTTCACCTTCAACCTTATTTCATTCTCTATAAGACTTCCATTTCTAAAATATAGAAAAACTATTAAACTTCTTTTTCAAAAAATAAATTAATACATTTCTCATTGAGTCATTAATGAATGTCACATAATAAAGTGATATGCCACGTGAAGATACCGGAGCAAGTCTGCAAACATCAAAATGGATAAGCTCCAGTTTTCTTACCTTTGGTTTTCTGCCTCCTTTAGAAATTAAGTTTTCTTTTGCATTTCGAATATGCAATCCTTATAGAAACCAACGTTAATTGATTTCATATCTAGTATCATTCCTTTCATAGCCAGAACCTTCATTTCATTTTCACTCATATGACTTAATATGCAATGCCAAGTTTTGGATTTTCCTTTGAATTTAAGGATATCAGCATGTTCATTTAATCATTTTTCATGTAAAGTGTTTCGTTCTTAACTCCCTATGATATAACCATAACACCTTTTGTGATTTTTCACGATCATCCAACATAAGTAATTTGTACACCACATTTTCCAAAAATATCTAGTTGTACCTTCCTAGAATTACCTAGAACAAAATTTCATATACACTCCTTTAATGTAGTTGAATGGAAGGAGGCATCAGATTCCAATATCCATGATTACATAGGACTCTCAACACTGAGCACCAGTGCATTGTCGTTGCTTTCTTAAGTAGAGTTCATAGAATTGGTACTCAAAGATTTCCATTTTTCCTTTTACTCTTTCATGACATGTCCCTTCTTCCCACAACCCCAATATATGGGACTTTGTCCTCTTGATTTCTTCTAGCTTTGTCATCTTCATTTAGACCTACTTTTGGAGTCTCCTTGATTCGATGATCTTCCCCAACCTCCAACACCCATTCACATGTCCTGAAAATTTACCCAATTCTTTTCTACGAACATCCATGCATAAGATTAGATCTCCAATCTCATCTAACTTCAATTTTAAAGTATCACAAGAACTACTCATCATCATGATTGTCGCATCCCAGCTATTTGAAAACGATGATAGCAAAAGCAATGCTTAGATTGCATCAACGAACTCAATCAGAACCGAACTCAACTAACATGTGATGATATTGAATTTGTTAATGTGATCTATGATAGATTTACCTTCAATCATCTTCGGGGTGAATAATCTATGCATAGAGACATTGTTCACCGCGGAAGGCTTGTTGCACATATTAGATAATGTCTTTATCAAACCAACAGTAGTCTTCTCTGCTTTGATGTTGAACACAACATTTCTCACCAACTTCAGACATATGATTCTCAAGGATTGTCAATCCAACAAGGCCCAATTTGCATGTCATTGTTGCTCGTTTATCCCTCACATGTCATTGTTTCTCGTTTTTCCTTCATGAGCAGCTAGTGCATTTTCTTTTGTACAATCTTTAATCCACATCTTCTTAACCCCAAATTAATTTCCATCAAAGTGATGGATATTCACCTTTCCTTTATCCACTGTCACGCAATTTTCAACCTTCGAACCTTAACCAAACTCTTATAACACTTGTTACAAAAATTAGGGAACAAAAATAGAAAGTCGAAAAAAAAACATTCAAACACAACAATTTATGTGGTTCAAGCAATACCTCCTTCCCTACATGAATGACCTTTTCATTTCTTATTTGGTTTTATGTCACTTTCATTCACATACGGAGATACATATGAAAGTATTATTTTATTATCCATTTCATTTTTATCCATATCCACCACCATCTCAGTTAATTCATTAATCCAAATCATTCTCTAATCAATTCAAATTTAAGTCATTTCATGTCCTATAAAAAGAGCATGCAACTGATATTCTAGAGTGAGTAATAGAGGAAGCAAACGGCATCGGCGAAAGCGGTCAGGAAGGACAGTACATGGGTGGGTGGACGAGGCAAAGATTTACCACTTGAACGATTCTTTGGATATCAGATACCTGAAACGAAAATTGTGAGGAACCCATTGGATGACACTCTTACGGGACCTGTCCACCGGTCGGAGCTTCTCGATGATTTTCCTCAGCGGCGACTCTGGCAGAGAGAGTCGAAGCGTGTCCATAAGATCACCTTGACAGAGCCTCAAATCCTTCGCAAATGACTCCACAAGCTTCGGCGGAAGGATTTTCTGATTGATGTGCACTCCAATGTTTGATCTCACGTAATCTTCTCTTGCGACTTCAAGCTCTTGAACCACCGTTTTCGGTGTACACCAGAACCTAACCCAGACTGAAGGGTTAAAAGGTGAAATATATAACGAATATCGCATCATGAAAATAATCTAATTAATATCACTTGAATTCAATGAAATTCAATGACAATTAATTATTATTATATTTTAATTCTTTGTAGCTTTGTAATTCCCCTCTCTCCGACCATTTGTAATATAATTATATTTTAATATTTTATATTATCGTTATATTTTTAATCGGGTTAGACAAGTCATGAATAGTCAACCCGAACCCAGTCTGAATATTATTCGTGTCAGATTAAAACCAGATTACAACCTAAATCCATTTAGGTCCAACCAAAACTCTGCCATGTCCAGTTCAAAATCACGACCTCTAGCAATAAGGCTTTGTTTGACAACACTTATTAAAAACTGCTTATAGCACTTATCACTTATGATAAGCAGTTAGAAAAAGTGTTGTTTGTTCTATTTTGTGAAAAAGTGCATACACTTACATTCCAAATAAAAGCCACTCAACTAGGTGACAGAAAAAAAACTTTCTTGATAAGTAATCTAAAAACACCTATACAGAACCATTTATCCACAGTGTTATAAGCAGTTTTCAGTAAGTGTTGCCAAACAGAGCCTAGAGCCTAAGCAGTTTTCAACAAGTTATCTCAAACAGAGCCCGGGATAAAATTTGATTCCGAACAGCATCATCAAAATGTTGTGTTTGGATAATTTCAACATATGCCCAGACATTCACATACCGCCGGATCAGAATGGAAACCGGAACACAGCCCGAAACGCAGAAGTGGCTCAGGGCGTTCAATCATGTATATCTATCGGCCATCTCCTCTTTTGAACATCGCTCTGGAAGACAGAAGCAGTCGGAGCCACTGCACGTAAAGCCAAGCATAAATCTACTCACAACATTTATTTTTAAAACTACTCAATCAAGAAGAGAGATGTCAATGAAATCACAAGGATTTGGATCAAACCGGCCCAGGACGAGGTGTTCGGCATCCAAGGATTGAACTTCGTATTGTGTCTGCACTGACAGTTTGACCCCCGATATTATAGGCAGCCTGGATCAGGTAAAAGCAGTAGAATCAACATAACTCAAGGTAAACTTCCTCTGTCAGAAACCCCATTCTGAGCCTCTTGTTACCTTCAGCGATAGAAAAACTCTCTTTACATTGTTTTGTGGAATTCCATGAGCCAAATAAGTCTGTCAAAAACAAGAACAAGTGAAGAAAACTTGCATATTTTGTTTTTTAGAAAAAATATTAACTAGAAAAAGCTTTAGAGATAAGAACTTCATCCAACAGAAACATTACATGCATGGCCAATGCATTGTGTACGTTGATCCAGAATGCCAGCCTCTCCTCATGCTTCAGTTTGTTAGGATTCACTTCTTCAAGTTGATGGAGAAGGGAGCTGTATCGGAATGACCCAAAGTAGCTTAGCAAATAAATTAAAAATAATAAATCTCTTACATTTCACACTGCTTAGAGCACTTATCACTTGTTATAAGTGTTTCTGGATAACTGTTTCCAAATTGCTTATTGAAAATATTTTTTCCTGCCGCTTAATTAAGTGGTTTTTCTCTGAAATTTAAGTTTTTTAGAAGCAAAACAAACATCAAACCACTTATCATAAGTTAGAAGTGCTGTAAGCAATTTTCAGTAAGTGCTATCAAACGCAGCCTGACCCTGTGACGAGGGTCCAACATGGTACTTCAAGTACTATAATCTTTTATGTTTCACCTGTTCATGATATAATTTTTTAAATGGAAGTCATTTCTTGGGCTTAATATAACCTGAGTTCTAACACATCACAAAACTAATTGGTTGTGTGAGAAGGGTCCAATATGGTATCCCAATCTCCCTAATCTTTCATATTTTTTCCATGTTGGACCCACCACCTCATGGACAAGTGGATCACTCCTCACACTGTCAATTGATTTTATGATAAATCTTGACAAAAAAAAAACCATCAAATATATAACCTGAAATCTTGTAGCAAGTGTTCAATATGTCTGGATCTCCGACCGTCTCTATGTATCCATTGCACTTCGACCATCGTACTATAAGAGCCGCAAAAATCCCTTAGCCCCTGCACATGGAAAGGATTGTCTAACCGAAAATCGAAGGATGGGTATTTCTTGGATGTCAGGCTCCACGAATCCAACAGATCCTGAGGAGAAAATGCATTTATAGATGATGATGATGAACTCGGAGAAGCAAGGTTGTGATATGTCGATGGTGGCTCCGCAAGCTTGCAATATATGGTCGACATGCACTGGATCATATCCTCTGAAAGCCTGTTAGGTGTCAATGGAACATGATCAGATACACGGGTACCAAGGTGCTCGGCCAGACTAATTACACTTGGAGAAGAAGCACCCTGAGCAAACTGCAGAATCCATAGGATTGAATAAGTTCCAAAACTCCCTTATCCAGTAATTGGGAAAAGGTTATAGATGATTAAGTGAAGTAAATACAGAAAATGAACTCAATTGAGAAGTTTTTTAAGCTAAGCTACCTTAATCATCGACAAAGGGTGGGAATGGCAGGCGAGCACTGCCTTACTGAAAGAGGCTGCAGGAGGACTTCTTTTTGAATGGAACGAATGTTGTGGTAGTAAAGAGTGGCAACGATGAACATCTGAATCCAATGATTTCGCATCCACTCCTTGAAATTGTGATGATTCTTCTCGGGGCTTTTCTGCTAGCAAATTGCAATTCGGTTTGGAGATTTCCGGCCCATTGCGCTTGTTTATTGGAGATAAGGGATGCATCTGTAACTCAAAAGCTCTCTGGTACAATGCAAGAAGATGTTGTTCTAAATATACAACTTCAAATTCTAGCAATGCAATTTCCTTGATCAACTCCATGGCAGACTGGAGTCAGGTAAAAGAAGCATTCAGAAACAGCAGTAGATAGGTGAGTGACAGACAAGGCTTAGGCCCTTTTTGGTTGATAGAAAGTAAATAAAAGGAAATAAAGAGAAAGGAAACAAAGGGAATGGAACTGGGGTTTCCATGGAACCCCAGTATTTTATCAAGCATGCCAGATGACGGAAAACCCCTTATTTTTCTTTTCATTCCCTTTGACCGGTGCAGTCAAAGGGGATCTAAAGTTTATATTTATAATCACCCTTTGTGCATGGGCCTTTTAATAGCGGCTAGGGCCAAAAAAAATATTCTAGTTAAAGTCGAGCAAATACAAGTACTATGGTCATGGGATCACAGTTCAATAGTTCTATGAAGAGTTACTTAATTCCAATACAGAAGAAGAATGCCTTGCAAGTAAAACGAAGGAATGCAATAAAGATAATGGGATAGTGCACAAGTTTATAGCATGAAAAGTTAGCATGGAGCTACCTTTGGCACCAGGACATCATTCATTGTATTGCAAGAGGAAGACCTGCAATCAAGTGCTTGCTCCAAAACATGCCGGGTCTCAAACTGCCCTTGCAACTTCTTTTCAAGCAGCAGAATCTGAACAGAAAGTGTAAAAACAAAGTTAAAAAAAAATAGAAGAATCAAAATTCCAAAGAATTCTCGGTCCCCTGACTTGAATAGTGGGCATTGTGACCAGAAAACACAAATCCATACCTCTTGTTTCAAGGAACTTCGGACTTCAGTGCGGGGAAACTGTTTACTTCCAGGTTTTACAAAATCCTTCAATTGCTCGAAGGAGATGATTTTTTGCAGAATGCAGTTCAATCAGACAAACATATCATGAAGTTCTTCTATTCTGAAAATAAAACTAGCCAAAGAAATAATACATAGAAACAGTCAAAACTCACCAACACCTCACAGTTAGAGAAAGCAATTGGCTGATCAAAGCTAGCTACCCCGGCTGCTTCCTTATCAGAACAGCTGCCATGGGACAATAGAGAAACAGCCAGGATAAAGAAGGATGCAAAGCCAGTTGCAGCAATCTACATGAAAGGAAATTAAATTATTCAACAGTTACCACTTGGAATGCTTCAGTCTAGGATGCAGCGGCAACCCCGCCATTTTAATAGGGCCAGTCCCTTCAGTTCCGATCTATGAAAGCACAAATAAAACAGTCAAACGCAAAAGGCACAGACGAATATTTGTGTTTCGATTTCCTTTTTCTTTCGTTCATAGTGATGGAAGCCTAATCCATCGCAGTAGTCCGTTCTTGAACAGAAATTTCAGAAACTCACCGCTCAGTGTACTCGGAAACACGCGCTGGGTTTTCCAAGCAGTTCATGCAGAGTGAACACCGCCGCGGGCATTGGCGATGGTGAGAAAGGCGGGTGAGAGTGGCGAAGAACGGGCAAGACTTTTGACCAGTGTCTTCTCTTTGAGGGAAATCTGGGAAATCAGTTAGCACTTTCGGTAATGGAGAAGGTGGCTTTTGCATTAAAAGGAGGAAACGGACTTGAAGGCTTTAATTGAAAAAAGAGTGCCCCGTTCGAAAAATGCTCAAGAACCATTAGGAAGAAGAAGAGGAACCGAAATCGAAATCTCCTGAAGTAGAAGGTGATCAGAAATCCAGAGAACCAGAAATCAGGAAGCGGATAATATAACTCACAGACGCAGATGTCTATAATGTAACTCGGGACTCGGTGCCATGACAGCCACCACTCCATGCTCGCCTCATGCATAAATCCTTACAACGATCTATCTGATCTGCTCAATGCGCCCACACATTCACATGTTCATCATTCCGATGGTGGGTAGCAGAAGGGTGCATTTAACACGGCTTTGTTTTATATATATTTTGCCTGTATTCATATGGGAGATATAATTGCACCATATAATTTTGTTATCATAAGGTCATGAGCTCTTGTCTTATTTGAAATAAATTTTAATTCCCTTTTTCAAATTTATTCTTGTTTTAAAAAAACAACAATTTATTTTAAAACTAAAAATTAATTACATTTCCTGAAATTTATATTTTCAAAAATAATTTATCACTAAATTTCATATAAAATTACAAGTTTAAATTGTAATAAAGTTAACCATTTCACTAAGAGAAGTAATGCAGTGCATGTTGTGTTGCAAAAAATAAATAAATAATTATAACATAGCTTGCATTTTGTTCATTATAAAAATAGCATGGGTTTACATACTCTTTTTTTTTAATTACAAAAAGGAAAAAAAAAACGCGACAAAGCATTGGTTATATTTGTTATAAATTCCACCACCGTGGTCAAATATGGTATGAAATTGAATGCACTTCTCCAATAGCCCGAAGGCCTTCATTTTTTATTGATTTTTGATAATCCATCTTTCAAGAGGTGAGGTGGAACCCTTATAAGACTCGTAGGCGTAAGTATTACATGGCTCGTAGGCCTTAGAGGAATTCATTGCCCGTAGACTTCAAACATTACATACAACCCTGACTAATTACTTGGAACTTCTCCTCCCCAACATCTTCATCGTGAAATCAGTTTTCCACATTCGTATGGCTGTTCGGCTAGACATTCTCGTGCATGCACAGGCTTGTTTGGAATAACCACTTTAAAGGGTTTAGTAAGAACCCACAAATCGATACCTGACATAGTGACTGTACACCGCCCAAAAAACCAATCTAAAAACTAGATGTCGCATAGTGCCTGCACCACCACTATGCCACATGTAAAAACACTCTAAATGAAATCATACGTTAACATTTACCATCAGTGATCAATTCTATAACAGCCACGTACTTCCATTACAGATCTTTTAACATTAAGAGAAGGATGCAGACAAAGGAGGCCTTCTATGGATCTGAAAATGAAGTTCGAGACCGCAACTAAATATTCCATACTTAGGGAAGCACCATCCGCTTCTTGAGCATACCAGTCCATATGAAAGCACAACCAAAAGATGTTCACTTTTTTCCAGACCTTGTGGGTCCATCACCTTTTTTACTTTGGCCTCATCACATGGGGACAACTTGAGTCCACAATGCTTTGCATCCTCGAGCTCCCTCTCCGAGGTCATGCCAAAGCTTTTATAGGCATCTTTCATTCTTTTCGAGAAAATGAGGCGAAAGAATCCCTCATTCCGCTGGCCTTCCAAAGGCTCTCCCGACACCTTTGAGCTGAGGTCTTTCTCAGGGCCCTCTAAGATTGGGAACCCAAATCACTTTTTAAATTAAAACATTTCTGTTTCGTTCTTTCATATATTGTTCTCATTTCACTGTTATATTGTTTTGTCTATTTTATTTATTATAATTTACAATACGTTATCAACAAAAGTTCGGTAGGACTTGGTTTGGAGGAGCAAAACAATAAAATTGAAAGCTTGTATCTAATTTTAATTTACATGTAGTGCAAAATATTGTCTTATTGTTACAATAAAATCATATTTTAATGTCCTAAATGCATTGATATATGTTTAGTGTGAGTCAATTAGTTAATTAAGATGTCACCCACTCTTGTACAATATGTCACTTATTTAGTGGATAACTACTTGTCTAATTTAATATTTATTTGATCACTTACAATTAAAGGGATTATATTAATAAATCATGGGTTTAAATTGTATTCCCCAACTGTTATTTAGTTGTTGAAGGCGCAATTCATTTTTTAGTCTACATAACAAGTTATTCATATTTCCCAGACAAACACTATTCCAGAACTAAAACCAAATCCAGGCTTTAACTCTATATCTTGTACGATATATTTTATATCTACAACTTGTACAAACGATTTTCCATAATTCCTTTTTTGTATAGCAAGCAAATTCTTAACAATTTCTTTTCATATCTTCAAATACATTTTCCCCTCCACATATCTTTCTACATAATTATGTAACAAACTAATGCATAAGCATTATTTTTAGATTCCACTCTTATATCATCTACTACTAATATCCTATTTCCAAATACTTCTTGCCTCACCGAGCATATACAATTTGGTAAATATGTAATATCAAATGGTCTTATAAAAAAATGAGTGAATTCTCATGGTGTGCATCCACTTTTTCCAATATGAACACACAGACACGCATACACACACAAGTCAACAATTATCTTCATATTATATTAAACATTTCATTGTTAATTTATTGGATGATTGTTTGTTTGTTGATATATATTATAAAAATTGATTCAAACATTACTATTTATATTTTGAAAAATTAATATCTATACTTCTACTAAACTACACAACTTCATATAGACGTGTCACTAGCTGCTACTTCCATTACCCACTTCCATTCTCCCCCCTCCTTTGTGCGTACAAAACCCCCTCTTCCCTCTTCCTTCACATTTAAACCCCCACCCCACTTGCGCAACCTACTCTTCCCTCCTTCCTCTTCACTCTTTCCCCTTTCATCCATTGTCTAAAATCCATAATCAGACATCACATCATCTCTAATTACCTATAACACCCCAAACTTAAACCTTACATAATCTTGAGTTAAGTCAAGAAATTCACATTGAAGATCTTTTCAGGTTTATAGTTTTAGAGAAATAGGCCATAACTATTACATAACAACTCAAAATTTACAAAGTAGACTCTTCTACTCACAATAATTTTCTTTTTTCAAAATGAAACTCTTTGAATATAACATGATTTCTTTTCTTGATAAAAATATTATGGAATTCTTCCTTTCTCTTACCCATCATTATACCCTGTGAAAAGCATTTCAAAAACTTGGGATGAGCATAAAAAGCTCAGTAAGGGAAAACAAGGGAAACAATTTTAGATGTGATCTTGAGAGATATAAATAAGAACATGAGGACTTTCATAAAGGCAAGAAAAAGAGGAATATCATAAAAATAAGAACTTGGAACATAACTTTAAAATATGGCTACAACATTTAATTTAGACATTCATAATCATATCACCAAGTTCCACCCCCAAGGTTTCATATCACCAAGGTTCATCCTTAAGGTGTCATAAAAATTACCAAGGTTGTTCACTAAGGTATCGTAAAAATTACCAAGGTTATTCACCAAGATATCGTAAAAACTTGTCATCTTTAGAGATTAATTTCATTACCCAATGCATTAGAGTAATATTAGGAAACAACCTTAATATGTCTTTATTTTCATGTGATCCATATATATTATAATTAATCATTTCATAAATAACCCAAAGAGAATAAAAGAAATGGGTTTCATATCAAAATCGTGACGTTTTTAAAAGTTATTAAAAACATGATCATTATGTCATTTATAACCCATAGAAAGGGAATGAGGATTTTATGTATGTCAATTCCAGAATCAGATACACCATTTTTATATCTTGATGAATACCCCTGGAAGTGAAATAGGTTTGGGTATTCACATAATGGAAATAAGATAATTTCTTGAGAAAAAAGAGAGAGATTTTGAGATGAAAATTCTGCAGCATAACGACTATGAAACATGGTTTTAGAAAACATTAAAAAGAGAGGGGACAAGGGTCAACCATTCATAAAATACTCATAATATAGTATAGGGATAGAATAAATTATAAATAAGAATATGGTATGGAAACTTGAAATACATACCACATAAAAGAGAACTTGAATGGAAAAAGAGAAGTTGAGAATTCCTTTACCACATAAGAAACACTTGAATATATATCATTAAAGAATTATGGTATAAAAAACTTTAAATATCAAGAGAATAAACTAATTCATGATATAATGAGTCAAACATTTTTATATACACCTTATAGGAAAATGAAGGTGTATAACATCAAGATATGACCCAAAGAAATAAGATTGAGACGAAGTCCCTTACAAAGATTGTATCCATAGATTAGGGATAAATCAATGACATAATTATGTGTGACAAATATAAATACACCCAATATAAGTGGATATTTGATGTAAAATAATCAGAGGTCATTCACATATATTATTGGAAAAACAAAACCAATGACATGGATATTTAACTCAATGAAATGATATTAAGTTAAGATTTCCCTTCCAAAGTTTGTATAAATGAAGTAAGAATTTATCAATAGGGTGATTATGTGTAGAAAAAGTATATCCATACAAAGGGAAGTGAAAATTAAAACATAAATAAATAAATAGTGACTCCACAAACAATATTGGCATAATATAATCAACGAAGTATGTGTAAAACCCAATGAGTGGAAATTGAGTTTATAAATTTCTTTACAAAGATCATTTTGTTAATAAAATAGATTGATTATGTGTATTCACTATAAATACACATAAAGAAAGTATAAATACAAGGTAGGATATCAAAATTTATTTCTCAAATAATCATATCATGACATAATCAAGAAGTATAAGATTAACCCAAAGAATAGAAATTGGGTTAAGAAATTCCCTTACAAAGATCATATCATTAGATTAAGGATAAATCAATGACATAATTATGTGTGATAAAAATAAATACACTAAATATAAGTAGATATTCATTGTAAAACAATCAAAGATAATTCACACATATTATTGGAAAAAACAAAACCAATGACATGGATATTTAACTCAATGAATGGAGATTGAGTTAAGATTTCCCTTACCTTGAGTCTGAATCGTCATGTACGATCGTTATGTTCCTGAACAATAACCTTAGGTTAATTTCTGCTTAATTGAGAACCTTTTTCAAGTTTATTATTCCTTTTATATTACTTATTACTATGTTATAAAAATTACATAAGTATTTAAGTTCATATTAGTCGTTTTGTCGACATTCGGTACTTGAGTCGAAAATGAACTTATTTTGATGTAAATTGTCCATCTAGTCGAAAGTCCATAATACCTAGAATGATATTCATGATTTAAATATCATATATATACATTATATATGTATTTATTATGTTCATAATATTTGGCTATAATAAATTAAATGCACCATTCATGGAGACGGTAGGTCGTACGTACGCATGAACGCTACTTTCATTTCTTTGTTATACTAAAGGAATGAAAACTAAATGATACATAGGTATATTATAATTACAGTATAATATATATGTTATATATGTTATATAAGTTCATTAATTCCATCTTTTATATGTTCCATGTATGGAATGAATGAGTTGTATCACTTTGAGGGGGCGGTAGTCCGCACTTCCTCAAATGAAATTATCGTATTTACACATTATGGAAAGCATAAAGGTATGTTTTAAATAAAAATTAAAAAATAATAGAGGCAATATAAATATAATATATATCATATATAAATACAGTTCCATCATAATGGCCACTATGAGAGGTCTTAGGAGAAAATTAAACAATCATCGTTTCGTGAGCCAGTAGTTCACTATATACAGAAACGATATGTTCATATCCATTAGATGGAGGTGTATGCAAGTGTAGTTCGAATCCTTCTCATAAAAATATCCTAGTATATTTAGGATACTGTTTTTGTTATGTATTCATCTAATAAGAAGATCATAGGTAGTGGAGAAGGAAAATAAAGGGAAGGAACTTGAGAGAAGACGTTACCTCTAAATCGGGCAACTTCTTTTGATTTGAGTAAAAATGATTTCTTAAATTGCCTTCTGCCCAAGGTAAGGATTCTAGGAGGAAGGGAGGGATGTTGTAAGCTTTTTTGAATAGAATTTGGATGAGCCAATGGTCTCTAGAGGTGTTATTAAGTGGGAAGAGGTGGTATCCTTTTATAAGAGGGAGGAGGGGCACTTTAGGAAAGTCTTGAAATATTATTTTATTATAAATTCATTTTTGAATTATAAAGGTCTAAAACTCATTTATTTAAAATATAAGATGATATTGCGTCATATCCCTATCATCCAATTAAATTTATACATGTTTTGAATATTTTTTAACCCTTATATTTTTGGTTTAACCTTTATTTTACCCCTTTTAATCTTACCATGATATTTTATTATTTACACTTTGTGGGTTAATTTAATTACTATAACATGTCAAACGACCCACATAAGTTCCATTTATGACATATTTGTACTTATCATAACCATTTTTCTAAATCTTAGATTTTTAGGAATTATAAAACATTTAATAAACTATTTTATATTTTAAGTTATGAATTATGTCAATTTTGACACTATTCATACTTGACTTTTTCAAAAAAATCATAAAAACTTGATTACTTTGAAAAAAATACATTAACCCAATTATAACATGTCATATTCATCCATAAAATTCATGGATGATATAAATAATGTCATATAATATTTATTTTAATATTTATAATATCATTTATTTTATATTTCTCTTAATAAAATAATTACTATATCACTATTGTGTCAATATTTACGGTAATTATTTAATCTCAAAGAATTCAAAAGAAATTCTCATTATGTAGATAATTTTATTATCTTTTTGGATAATATTTATTTTTGATGTTTCATCAATTTTATCTCTACATTAAATTTTTATACTTATAAGAGATAAGAGAGTGACATATTGTTACTTTCTTTTGTTTTAATAATAATTACATCACTTTTATGGACAAAAGTCCATTAAATGAATCAATTATGACCCTTAGGTGATATGGGTTGACTGTTATTCATCCAATATGATTTTTGGAAGGTGTTAGGGTAATTTTATTATCCTTATCATATTGTTTGTTACCCTAATTTACATTATTTACCTTTTACTATGGTAAATAAAAATTACCAAAGTTACTATTCATAATGTCAAAAAATAAAAAATAACCATTTACATAATTTGGAAATTCTGACTCCAAATATGGAATCCATTTTTCAAAATTTAAAACACATAATTTTTAGTAATTAATCTAAAATTAATTCTTATTGTCAAAACCAGAAAGTGAGTTTTTAAAAAGTAAAAACTATCAAAAGATTAACACGTGTTTATGTCCAATTTAAATGTGAAATTACTTTCAATGACCATCATTGGATTAAATTATAAAAACTTAATATAATTAAACTTCAAAACCAATTCAAATTAAAATCTAAATATATGAATAATTGAGACGAAAAGACAATTTTGAATTAAAATGCAGTATTTTTCACTATTTATTAAAATTTGAATTTTATCAGAAAAACACCAAAATTTTATCCAAAGTAAATTTTTATGTCCCACTTCTAAATAATATGTTTATTTTTTCAAATAGAACATATAAAAGTGACAAAAACTAGATTTAAAAAGGTTTTTCCATAAAAAGGTGGTAAAATGAGCTTTTAAAAATATGAGAGTATTTTATGTTTCAAATTGTATTCATTCTCAATTTAAGCCTCTAAAAGTTATTGGATAAATGTAAAAACATTTAAAAAATATATAAAATCATAATATAGTTAATTATGTTCAATCCTGCCAATAAAATGTCTAGGCGTTAACTACCATTTAAAATAATAATATTATTATTGTAATATTTTTCGGTATAACTCAGTGTTTTGTGCAACGTAAGATTTCAAAGAAACCTTTCATTGCGTGTCAAGTATGCTATTGTACATTGTTTCCCATTTAAACTAAAATTAATATTAAATTCAAAAGTATTAGTAGATATGAAAATGTATTATTTTATAAATACCTGGGATGTTACATCATTCCCCCTTTTGGAAATTACATACTCACAATTTTAAAATTTAGCTCAGAAACTTTACTGAGAATCCCACATAAGAAAAAGAGACAATAAAACTCCCACTTGAAAATAATTAAAGAGAAGTACAAAGGTCACCTGATATTACACATAATAGGATTCCATGTAGGAAAACAAGGATGTGGAAGAAAAACTAACCATCTTGTTCTGATGGAGAGTGATAGAAAACATGATCAGGGGAAAATTAACAATCAGAAAACTACAAATTTGTGATGGGTTAAATGGTCTTTGATTTCCCAGTAGGAAAAGTAAATGGATTTTTTTTGTTTTAGGGTACTTTTCATAAATTTGAGGAGTTCATTTACAAGCGTGACTAAGAACATAAGGAAATATACTTTTCAAGTAGTGTTTCATCCTTTAATAAATTTATACCACAAAATAATCTTTTCTCCGAAAAAAGAGTATTCAAAATGACTTGGTCACACCTGAAGCACTATAATCAACTTCTAGAGAATAAAATAATCCACAAAAGATTAACTATCTATTTATCCTATCTTGAACCATTACAAAGAACCAAAATGGTTAGTAAAAGATCATATAATCTTTAAAAAGAATAATCCTTTATAAAAAGAAATACTACTCTTAGTCTCCAAAATTCAACAAACAATACCCAAATTTCAACAAAGACCATTCAATAAAAAATTGTCTTTAAAATTATTCAAAATAATACAAACTAATATTGAAACCCAAAATTCATAAGGATTTGATCACATAGTCTTCTATGATAAATCATAACATTTATCTTCAAATATCATCGATTACTTTTAAAGTCTCATACTTAAAAGTAATTAACCTAATCACATATTCTCCAAATAAATTAATCACTTCCATAAATAACCCAAATCTACAAAATTCCAAAATAAAAACATTTATTATTCAAAAATAAAATTCAACCATTACTCCTCAAATAAAATTCTATAGTATTCTATTTTCCTTAGGCATATAATGTTCCCAAAAGAGCGAACGTCTTCCAAAATGACATTATCACTTAATCACCAAATCATTTTACTATACTAAGGATATCCATTTGATAAAACATAAGTCCCCAAAATCTACTTATTATTGATCCATAAAATTATTTAACTAAAAAGAATAAATCATACTAACCAGGGAATTCACATAGTCTAGTGGTAGATGATAAATCTCAGTCGCATTTCAGTTGTGAGTTCGATTCCCATAGCTTTATCCGATATGATGGGTTGTCACATGGTCTACGTATTGTCATTTTTAAAAAACTATATAATTTTATAACATTACCTAAAATGAGATAAAATCCTAAAAAATAACCATAACAAATTTTAACCTCAAAGGTTATCTCATACCTCGCATTTTTCATCCAAAAAATTAATAACCCATAATTTCTTCAAAGGTGAATGTCTCCAAAAATATAATTAATTAACTTGAAATTTCATAACATAATCCTAAAAAGGGGTTCTAATACATTGAAAATTTGATTAACCTTAAAATTAGAAACTCATGATGATATCACTAACCCTTAAGAAAACATCATAATCTCCAAAGTTGTCTAAACATTTCCTCTGATACCAACTATAAGGCCCCATCCTTAAACCTTACATAATCTTTATTTAAGTCAATAAATTCACATTGAGGATATTTTTAGGTTTAGAGTTTTATATAATTAAGCGATAAATACTACATAACAACTCAAAATTTAAAAAGTAGACTCTTATACTCACTATATTTTTTTTTCACAAAACAAAACTCTTTAAATATAACATTATTTCTTTTCTTAATAAAAATCTTCTAGAATTATTCATTTATCTTACCCATCCTTATAACCTATGAACAAAATTTCAAAAACCTGGGATAATAATAAAAATATCAGTAAGGGAAAACAAGGGAAACAATTTACATGTGATCTTGAGAGATATAAATAAGAACATGAGGACTTTTATAAAGGCACAAGAAAGAGGAATATCATAAAAATATGAACTTGGATCATAACTTGAAAATATGGCTACAAAATTTAACTTAGACATTCATAAGAATATCAACAAGGTCCATCCCCAAGGTTTCATATCACAAATTTCAATACCCAAGGTGTCATAAAAAATACCATGTTTATTCACCAAGGTATCGTAAAAATTACCAAGGTTATTCACCAAGGTATCGTAAAAACTTTCCATCTCTAGAGATTAATTTCTTTAACCAATGCATTGGATCACTATCAGGTAACACCCTTAATATGTATCTATTTTCATGTGATCCACATATATCATAATTAAACATTTCATAAATAACCCAAAGAGAATAAAAGAAATGTTTTTCATATCAAAATCGTGACGTTTTTAAAAGTGCTTAAAAACATGATTATTATGTCATTTATAACCCACAAAAAGGGAATGAGGGTTTTATGTATTTCAATTATAGAATAAAAAATATTTTTTTTATGTATTTATTAATACCTCTATAAATAAAATAGGTTTGGGTATTCACATAATGAAAATAAGATAATTTCTTGAGAAAAAAGAGAGATATTTTGAGATGAAAATTCTGCAGCATAACGACTATACAACATGGTCTTAGAAAACCTTAAAAAGAGAGGGGACATGGGTAAACACTTCATAAAAGACTCATAATATAGTATAGGGACATAATAAATTGTAAATAAGAACATAGTATTGAAACTTGAAATACATACCACATAAAAGATAACTTGAATGGAAAAAAGAAAAGTTGAGAATTCCCCTACCACATAAGAAACACTTGAATACATATCATTAAAGAATTACGATATACAAAACTTTAAATATCATGATAATACACTAATTCATGATATAATGATTCAAACAATTTTGTATACACCTTATAGGAAAATAAAGGTGCATAACATCAAGATACGCCCTAAAAAAGGAGATTGAGACGAAGTCCCTTACAAAGATCGCATCCTTAGATTAAGGATAAATCAATGAAATAATTATGTGTGAAAAATATAAATACAAACAATATAAGCGGATATTAAGTTTAAAACAATAATAGTCCATTCACACATATTATTGTAAAAACAAAACCAATGACATGGATATTTAACTTAATTAATAGAGATTGAGTTAAGATTTCCCTTACCATGAGTCCGACTCATCACATACGATCATTATGTTCCTGAACAATAAAATTAGGTTAATTTATACTTTATTAAGAAATATTTTAAATTTTATTATTCATTTTATATCACTTATTAAAATTTTATAAAAATTATATAATTATTTAAGTTCATATTGGTCATTTTGTCGACATTCGGTACTTGAGTCAAAAATGAACTTGTTTTGATGTAAATTGTCCATGTAGTCAAAAGTCCATAATCTCTAGAATTATATTAATGATTTAAATATCATATATATACATTATATATTTATTTAATATGTCCATAATATTTGGAGATAAGAAATGAAATGCACTATTCATGGAGACGGTAGGCCGTACGTACGCGTGAATGCTACTTTCATTTCTTTGTCATACTAAAAAATGAAAACTAAATGATACATAGGTATATTATAATTAAAGTATAATATATATGTTATATATGATATATAATTTCATTAAATCCCTTCTTTATACTTTTCGTGTATGGCATGAACGAGTCATATCACTTTGAGGGGGCGGTAGTTTACACTTCCTCAAATGAAATTATCCTATTTACACATTATGGAAAACATAAAGGTATGTTGTAAATAAAAATTAAAGAAGAATATAGGAAATATAAATATAATATATATCATATATAAATACATTTCCATCATAATTTTCACCATGAGAGGTGGTAGAAGAAAATTGAACAATCATCATTTCGTGAGGCAGTAGTTCGTCGTGCACAGAAACAGTATGTTCATATCCATTAGATGGAGGTGTGTGTAAGTGTAGTTAGAATCCTTCTAATAAAAATATACTAGTATATTGAGGATACTGGTTTTTTATTTAATGATAGAATAATAAGAGCATAGGTAGTGGAGAAGGAAAATAAAGTGAAGGAACTTGAGAGAAGACCTTACCTCTAAATCGGGTAACTTCTTTTGATTTTAGCCAAAAATGCTTTTTTAAATTGACTTCTACCAAAGGTAAGGCTTCTAGGAGGAAGAGAGGTATTTTGAGAGATTATTTGAGTAAAATTTGGAAGATACAAGGGGATTTATAGATGTGAGTATGTGGGTATAGGTGGTGACCTTTTGTAAGAGGGAGGAGGATCACTTTAGGAAAGTCTTGAAATATTATTTTATTATAAATTAATTTTCGAATTTTAAAGGTCTCAAACTAATTTATTTCAAATATAATATGATTTTGGTTCATATCCCCATAATAAAATTAAATTTATACATGTTTTGAATATTTTTTAACCCTTATATTTTTTGTTTAACCTTTATTTTACCCTTTTTAATCTTACCATGATATTTTATTATTTACAATTTGTGGGTTAATTTAATTAGCATAACATGTCAAAAGACCCACATAAGTTCCATTTATGATATATTTGGACTTATAATAATCATGTGGACGAATATTATATTTTTAGAAATTTTAATGATTTAATACACTATTTTATATTTTAAGTTATGAATTATGTCAATTTTGACACTATTCATACTTGACTTTTTCAAAAAAATCACAAAAAATTGGTTACTTTTAAAAAAATACATTAAATAAATCCTAACATGTCACAATAATCCATAAAATTCTTGGATGACATAAATAATATCATATAATATTTATTTTAATACTTATCATATCATTTATTTGATATTTCTCTAAATAAAATAATTATTATATCACTATTGTGTCAATATTTATGGTAATTATTTAATCTAAAAAAATTAAAAATAAATTCCAATTATGTAGATAATTTCATTAGATTTCTAGAAAATATTTATGTTTGATGTTTCATCAATTGTATCTCTATATTAGAATTGTTATACTTATAAGAGATAAGAGAGTGACAAGTTGTCACTTTCTTTTGTGTTAATAATAATTACATCACTTTCGTTAAAAAAAGTCTATTAAATGAATACATCCTAACCATTAAGTCATATGGCCCTACTTTTATTAATCCAATAGGATTTTGGTAGGTGTTAGGGTAATTCTATTATCCTTATCATATTGTTTGTTACCCTAATTTACCCGATTTACCTTTAACTGTGGTAAATAAAAATTATCAAAGTTACTATTCATAATGTCTAAAAATAAAAATTACTTATTTACATAATTTATACGTTATTATTCCAAATATGGAATCCATTTTTCAAATTTCAAAACACAGAAGTTGCAGTAATTAATTTAAAATTAATTCCTGTTGTCAAAACCAGAAAGCAGGTTTTTAAAAAGTAAAAACTATCAAAAGATTGACATATATTTATGTCCAATTTAAATGTGAAATTACTTTCAATGACCATAATTTGATTAAATAATAAAAACTTAATCTAATTACACTTTAAAACCAATTCAAAGTATAATATAACTATATAAATAAATGATACGAAAAGGAAAATTTGAATTAAAATGCAGTATTTTCCACTAATCAATAAAATATAAATTTTATCATAAAAATAAAAAAAATTAATCCAAAGTAAATTTTTATGTCCCTATTCTAAATAAGAAGTTTATTTTTTCAAATATAACATATAAAAGTGAAAAAAACTAATTTAAAAATGGTTCACCATCAAAAGGCAGTAAAATGAGCTTTTAAAAATATGAGAGTATTTTATGCTTAAAATTGGATTAATTATCAATTTAAGACTCTAAAATTTATTGGATAAATGTAAAAAAATTTAAAAAATATGTAAAATCATAATATAGTTAATTTTGTTCATTTCTGCCAATACAACGATGAGGCATTAACTAGCATTTAAAATAATAATAGTATTATTGTTTTATTTTTAGTATAAGTCAGTGTTTTGTGCAACGTAATATTTTGAAGAAAACCATTGTTGTGTGTTGATTACTCTATCATACATAGTGTCCCCTTTAAACTAAAATTAATATTAAATTAAAAAATATTAATAGATATGAAAATGTATTATTCTATAAATACCTAAGATGTTACATTACCAGATATTCCATAGCCTCCTCATCATTCTACCTCCCCCTGCATCCATAATCTTCTCATCCTTTTCCTGGAATTCCCTCTCCCCCCTTCCCTGTTCCATTGATTATCCAGAATTCTTAATAAGGACTTCACTTTCTCTCTAACTATTGGCTCTTCCTCCATCGATAAGATTCAACTTCTATATTCCCCTAAATTATTTATTACCCCAAAACCCTAATGTATTTTTTTCTTCTCTTTTCCCCTTTATCATTTGCTACCCATAAACCCTTATTATTCACTGTTTTTTTGGATACCATTCCCATCAACACTGATGATGGTGTTCTTAAATATTTTATATTGAACAAATTTATTTATATAAACCTTTTGTTAGTTTCCTTTGAGTTTTTAATGCAATATTATCTTATTTTATATATTATAATGTGATGAAACCAAAATCCCATTTGATTAGTTTGGTCATGTATTGTTTCAATAATATTCATTGAATTATTTTTTATTTTGATGCTCACAAATACCCTTATTTGTTTTACTAATGAAATTAATTTAATGGTTTTTTAGGATATTTCTTGAGAAATTTATCTTGTTTTAAAGTTATTTTCAAAATAAATTTTTTTATGAAGTATTCTAGACATGTTTTAACAAGACTAGAAACACTGTTTATACCCTACATTTGTAAGTGTAACATATGGTTTTCGAACCCTACTTTTGGTAAGGAACCACACTTTTATACCCTAAGTTTGGAGTGAACGTATGAATCATGTACCCTACACTGTGGTAAAAGTACGGATCAAGAATTTTACTTTTGAAATCAACCTTATGTTTGAAGAACTAATCTATGATTCAACAACCCAACATAATGAAGTCAACCATACATTATCAACTGTACTTTCAAAGTTTACCCAACGTTTGATCCAGTCAATTGCAGAGTTTAAATTAAAGATATTTTTTGTGATTTCTACAATGGTATTTTCGGGATTAAATGTCTATTTAGTGAAAATCAAGAAGATTGTTGAGTGATTGTTGTTGGATTGGAGTAGGGTATCTTTGTGCCTCGAACCACTATAAAAAATACCATGTTCTTCTTCTCCGTTTTTTCACTACATAATTTTCTTAAAGAAGATGAATTTTCATATCTTTATAGTATATTATGAGGGATAAAATTTGAATCCATAAATATTATTAAAAGGATTCAATTCACCCCCTCTCATGTATCTTCGTATTATTCTCACTTAATAGATTACAAGTTAAAAAATGATACTTAAGAATGTTGTATAATTATTATTATTGTTAATATTTATTTCTTATATTCCTTTGAGAAAAATAGTTTTTAAACTATATTTTAATTGGGAAATAATATTTAAATGAATTTATTTATTTTTTCATAAAAAAGGGCTATAAAAATGTGATTCTTAAAGAATAGTTGGTGGAAAAATGTGTCAAGTGGAAGAACGTGAGAATAAACTGGTCAAAAACCTATCACTGTGAGCCATATAGTTTCTTTTATTTAATAAATATTTTTTTAATTATATAATTTTCATGGATTTTTCCATTTAAAATAATTTTAAAAAATTATTCTACCTTACTATAACTGGTTATAAGTACAAGCCCAATATTGGAGATATCATAGTTTAGTGTCTTATAGGGGTAGAATTCCATGACTAAATTCAATCAATAATGATTTTATTAAATGTTGGTGATGTTGGTAGGTGAAGTCTGGTTTCAGTTCACTAGAAGCTCATTCATTGAAATTTTGTTCACCATAATTTGGTCAGTGGAAGTTGTTCGACTCAGTGTGCAGACATTGATAACAAGATATCTCCAGGGGTAGTCGGACCATTGGAAGTTCACATTTTCAAATGGTGTTATGATATAGTTATGAAGGCAATTTTTTTTAGCAAAGATGAAGGATCACTAGTTTGGTATCCAAGTTGAGGCAGTCTTGTTAAGTTGAATATGACTTTAGGGTAGCATGATTAACTTATTGTCCGGATGAAACTTAGTAAATAAGTGCATGTGACCTCAGTTTTAAGTGTGAATACAATTTTTGTAAGTATAGAACTTGTAATATTACTTTTACTTAATAACCTTTTTGAAATATCTTATATATCTCGGTGAATATAAATAAAGTCAATGGTGTTTCTCCCATATATGTAGGACTCATTGCCTAAAGTGAATTAAATTCTTATGTTCTTCCATTTGTTTGTATTTTCATTGCTTGTTGTGTATGCTCTAGGGTCGACCTTGGGGGGAGAGTAGGGTGTGAGGAGTTCCTACTTTCGGTACACTTAGTCTAGGGAGCCCTTCCAGACGATTGAATTTTGTTATGAAACATCTAGTGGTTTTGTTCTAGTGGGGTACTTCTACTGTTATAAGGGAGAAAAATTCTAATACTTTTATCAGAAGCATGAGTGAAGGGATTATTCCTAAAAATTGGTATTAGAGCACCATGGTTTAGAGCATGGGTTTTGTTTTGGTGAGGCAACAAGTATATTCTTACCTTGATCAAATTTGAATTTCAATGGAAATTAAATGTTAGTGAAATGTATGATATTAGATGATGGTAAGGTCTGGGTAGATAAGTTTGATAGAACTAATTATGGATTTGGATGATGTATATGGAGGATCAACTCATTCAAAAATTCTTGGATGTTCTACTTACTACTATTCAAACAGAGAAAACGGAGGAGGAGGAATAGGAATGGATGGACAGAAAGGAGTTGCCATTGGTGAGGATATAGTTGGAACAAAATGTTTCCTTCAACATTCAGGAAATGAAAACAACATCATAGGTGATGAAGGAACTATTAGATATGTATGATAAACCTATGACACTGAAAAATGCTCTCATAATGTGGCGGGTGTTTTGCCTAAGGTTATCGAAAGGAAGACTATTACATATCAAGCCAATGACTTCAACTTGATCTATGGGAATCTTGAATCAATTGAGGAAACTTTCATAGATGATGTGTGGGTACTGATTCTACTATCACCACTTTTAGATAGTTGGGATAAAATGTATACTGCTTCTAGTAACTCTAGAAAAAATTCAAATTGTTTATTTGAGGATATATGAAACCTGACCCTGAAGGAGGACCTCAGGTGGAGTGACGTATAGGTGTAAAGACTCACACTTTTATAGGTTGTGGTTTTAGAGGAAATTTGAATTTTTAATGTTGGTTAGGGATTATTTTTTAGAATCAAGACTGAGATCAAGATTTTGATATTCAAAACGTCTCAAGGAGATGTTTTTAGGCATGTATTGAGGACTGAGAGGAGTTACGGGTGCTCGAGCAGATGTTGGGATGAGGACGTATGAGCATGTGGCACCTGGGACTTGTCCCTATTATAAACGGGGATCACCATGACCTAGTTATCTCTATGGTGGAGGGACAAAAATTTAGGTCAAGGGTGTGGTGCCAGTGGGTGGCACTGGTGTGAAATAGGTCAACCAAAATGCCTAGGTTGGGCATTTGGTTGACTGTGGTGGCAACCTGCTCAATTGAGGATCTAGTGAGCATAATAGGAACAAGCTATGTCGTGATCCCAACCCACTAGACATTTCAGCTGGGAGGCCCTATAGTGGAAAATGATGAGGGGGAGTGATCATTTTGGAAGGCATAATGGCTGTATGAGCACGGTGCCTGGGCAAGCCCACCACTCCGTAACACCCTAACCCTGAATATTTTACAATGCATTTTGTCCTATAGACTTGGGTGTGCTTACTTTGTAAAATGGTGTGGGAAAAGGGGCTATGTCATAACATATACCATTTTCCACCCTATATGGTTTTAAAAATGAGGGAATGTCCATCTTTTCACCCACATATTTTAAAACACCTCATGCCATATTTTTTACTTCTCTCATGCATGGGATGGATGATCTTCATCCTCTTCTCCTTTGATCCACCATAAATTTGGGGTGATTTTGGATGCAATTTCTTCAGTTTTTAAGGTGAGTTCCTCCTCCCCCTTCCTCTTTGGTCTTCCACTTACATTTTTATCTATTTTTATTGTATTTGACTTATGGTTTTAGATATGATTCCACCAAATAATCATGGAATCATCCCGATATGATGGGGATTTTACATGCAATGGATAGATGATTCCCCAATACAATGATCAAACGATGTTTCATGCCATTCCATCAAAGGAATTTCAATATATGAATTATTTTGAGATTTTTTATTTAAATTAGAAAAAATTTCCATTGAACCTATCTCGTGTGTTACGGATTTTTTCCTTGGATTTTTCCATGAGAACACTGCAGAACTTTTGTAATAAGTTTTTTGTCATTTTTCTATGATGATTTCAATCGGTGAGTTTTAGTAAATTATGCCTAATTTAATTAAATTATAATTTTTTATAAAATTAATTGAATAATTAATTATAAATTTCTAATAAATGAATTCATGTTATGGATTGAGATAGGTACTTGGGATATTGATGTGAGAATGGTAGGACTTGGGTGAGCTCATGTGAGGATAGGTGAGCTTCGATTAATGGATGGTAAATTCATAAATGAGTTAGGCGGTTACTTGAACAAGCTTATTTAATAAATAAATTTTATTTATGTATGAATCTGATATGTGGCCTCTCCACTGAGGGAGATTGACCTCTTATTCAAAATGAACTATTTCTTTAAAATGAAATGCCCAAATAGAATAAAGTGCTAAGGGAAATGATGATCCCTTATGCAATGGCTTAATTTCCTCAGCCATCGATGGTCACGAACTTTATTATAAAGGTATTCCATGTGATGTGTGGACCCTAAGGAGTGTATATTAAATGAAGTGAACATAACAGTGGCCCTAGTGTAGGATCCTTAGACACCTCCTTATATAGAAGAGTGCTGGATTTTATTGGATGGCCTAAGTAGTCCATAATGGAGTTATGGGATGTCTTATATCCCGAGGATTAGTTGAGATGATCATGGGGAGAGTGTTCCTCCCCCCAATAGTATATGATCATTGGGTGGGTATTCCATGGGTAGATTGTGGATAGGTTGAGTGAGAGGACTGGCTTGTGATGACCTGAAAAGTGAGATGGGTCTTGTACCATCTCTTGCGACCAATCATAATAAGGGCTTTCCTTATAATTCCAGTGAGGTTGTGGCATGATTATGATGATGTCAAGGGATGCTATTACCTATGATTGATGGGCTAGGCTTAAGAGATGAGTTGAGACTGAGGAACCCATCTAGAGTGTTCATGCATTATGTGACCTAGTGGACCCCAGAGGGCACCCTAGTGATATATTGACCCCTCGAGAGAGTGCGTGAAGATAATGAGTAGTGATGATTTTGGGTTTCACCTCAGAATCTAGATTGATGTTGTGAACTTGATATGTCTATAGTGAAGGGGATAATTTGTTCACTGGAGAGACCAACCTCATTTATGAACGATGCGTTTGGACGGTGGGCCAACCTTTATGGGATGCATATTATGAGATGATTAGGGTGGGATTCATTGACCATCAAGATGTATTGATATACAAAGGATTCCATGAATGTTCTCCTTGGATACGAAATTTGTTCCACTACTTATGGGATGATTTTTGTGGAAAGCAATTCCCACTAAGATGTATTGAGATATATGGAATGCCTTTAATCTAGCCTACATTCATACTATTATGTGATGGATGGGAGGGGATAATTTCCCCCATAGAGATGTATAAGTGAGATGATCTAGGAGAGATGTACTACACCCCCGAGTAATCAGTATACTGTGAGATGATACTGGAGGGATGTTGGAGTTGGTGTCCTATAACCAACTATTTGTACTTTAGATTGCATGTATATTCAAAGAAGTGAATATAAATAAACCATCTTATTACATATTTTTCATTTTCCTATATGATTTTAATGTAATGATGTCCTATAATAAATTTCACATTGATAAGTTCATATCCATTCCCCGCTATGATAAGAACTATGAAATGATGTAATGATAATGTTAATTATTTCTCTACGTTTGGATAACATTCTATGATAGGAAACATAATATGATCACTGTCAAGTGTGAGTACTCATAAGAAGATGAGACTCCATATCATGAAGTTATCACTTAGTAATCTCTAAGAGGGAAGATTATGATAATAAACCCTCAAGTATGAATACCACATGTTTCTGTGTCATTAAATATTCATGTTTGTGGGTGTGAGTAATGATCCTTAAACATTAAGATCATTATTAATGCATGTCATGACTCAAACACTTTGATTTATTGTCATAAATTGTGACAATTCATGATCACAATGAAGTTGGATACATTGGGTACGTCATGAATGATATTTTATTAATGAACAAGTCAAGGAAGTATTGTTCCCTTACATCTTTTTGAAAGTTTCTATATTATCCATTTGATTTAAATAGAACCATCCATTAAATTGAATGACCATGGTGTATATATGAGTTAATTTAAGATAGTAAAAGAAATATGTATCAAGAATATAAGTTTATGACACAAGTGTGAAACCTCCTTGATAATAATACCGTGATAAAGAGATTATATTACACAGTGAGTGCTCGTATATGGTTTTTGTTGTTGCAACATATCTTATTCCTATGTGGGTTCCTTGACCCATTGCTAGAAATTAATCTTGAAATTTAGGAAAGAATGCCTAATGTCACTGAGGAAGAGTTGTAGAGGGTCACACACAAAGTGATTCTGTTGATCTTAGTTAAATATTATTTATATTTAACAATTAGAGAAAATATTATTTTCCAAACTGAGAAATGATATTTATTTAGAATTTATTGATCACAAATCATAAATAAATATTAATTCATAAGGTAATTATATAATTATGTGATTATATATAATATTTATTTATCTCTTGTCATTCTCAGGATAATAAATAATTATTTAATAAATAAATTATTTAGTTATGTGAATATTGAATAAATATTTATTCTCTAGACTAAGAATAAAATGTTTACTAATTTATTTTTTGAATAATATTTATTTAAATATTTATTTAATAATTCAATAGATGATAAGGAGGACATAATGATCAAGTTTTGAGTCTAGTGATAAATATTTATTTATCAAACTGTAAAATAATATTTATTATTGTGCGAGTTTGCATAATCCATGAGATAAAATAATAATAATATTATTATGCATGACACGAGGTTCATTATGGATTTAATATGTTATTTAAGGATGTTGATCAATTTATTAAATCTTAAAACATAATATTGAATCTATAAATAGATGGTTATATCCTTTGTGAAGAGGTCAATTATTGGGTACAACATTCCCCTCAACCTCCTCCCCCCTCCGTTCCTCTCAAAACCAAGAAGAATAAGAGAGATTCCATAACCATTTCGAATATTCTTAATTGACCCCATGTCCATCAATAATAATAATATTGTTATCAATCTCTTGACATGTGAAACACACTAAGGATATAAATAAATATCAATTATTTCTATTTAGACCATAAAAACCAGTCTTCTTTCCCTCATCAACATTTATCAATCTTAAAATAAAGGATATTTATTTAAATAAACACCACTGCATTATTTCTATGATAAATGTAATAAATACTATATTTTAAAAACTTGCAAAATAATATTTTATATTCATTATTTAACTCAATTTATTCTTTCGAATTACTTGCAATTAAATTATGGCGATCAACCAAACATGAATAAATATGATTTATTCTTACTTATTAAATTCATTACTTAAATTTAACTGAGATTGCAGACACACTTAGTGTGTGACCCTCTAGGACTCTTTCTCAGTGGAATTAAACATTACCACCTAAATTCAAAGGTTAAAGTCCAACAATACACAAAGACATCCATAGATAAATAAGTCAATGTCAAAATGACATCAAACCTCCTATGAATTTTTACCATATAATATAATCCTTTTATCGTGATATATCTAATAAAACAGGTTTTATATTGGTGCCATCAACCTATATACTTGATTTCTCTTTCTTTGAGTTTCCAGAAATGAACCCACCCACCAAACACCATGGCCATGGATTTATGTAAGAAGTTTTATTCCATAAAAGGGTCCAAGATATCAACTTCCATTATAGGATAGAAGGGATAAATCTTTTCTCACATTATCCATTAATGCTATATCACTCATGATGTAACCAACATATCCTACTTCACTGTGAATATATGTTGTCACTATTTTCATCAATACATCAATGTACGTGAGTCTTGATATCCATTAATGATAATATTAAAGTATATAGATCAATAAAAATGTTTGTAGATAGGAAGATTCAATGAAACATAGAAATATGGATTTCCTATTAATGGACCTATTTTGATAACCACCACTCTTAGAGATTACCAAGGGAGAACACTATAAGAAGTTATATCAATGTCTTATGATCCCCCTACCCTTAAAATCCTATATCGTATATGTACCATCAGAAAATATCATCCTACCATAGAAACACATTCAATAATAATGTTGTGACACCTCTAGGTTCTCATTATAGTAGGGAACTGTTATGACCTTTTAGTGCAGCATATATTCTAAGGAAAATATCACATACAAATATCATGCTGAAGAATAACCAAGATGTGATATGAAAAATTCTTTAATTAAGAACAAAATCTAATTAATTACTAAAAAATTTGGTTCTAGGGAACCAATTCCAACAGACTCCCACTTACACTAGATCCAACCGACAACAACTTTAAGTCTACTATATCTCACATGATACTCATGATTCAACTAAGATAAATCCTTATTTAAGAGGTCTACAACATTTTCCTCCATAGATAATCTTCTCACTATAACTTCACATCATTGAGAAAAATACCTCAATAGATGAAACTTCCAAAGTATGTGATTTATCCTTTGGTGTGATCTTGGATCGTTAGAGAGAGCCACTATTGTAGTGTTATCACAGTAAACTATGATAAGTTCTTTACTTCTAGGAATTATATTAATCTCTTGGATAAATTTTTGAATTCATACTTATTCCTTGGATGTATCAAAAGCCAAAATATACTCAGAATATACTATTAAATTAGAGAAAACTATCTACTTTGAAATCTTCTAGGTTACAGCTCCTCTATTGAGACAAAAGAGATATCCAGAATACGACTTATGATCATTATGATCAGTCTAAAAGCTAGCATCTAGATAAACTATGATGAGTATCTCTTCACCTCCTCCATACACCAGGAACATATCATTAGTTCGCCACATATAATTAAGGATAGTCTTTATAAAAGTCTAATGCTTTTCTCCTAGATCTGATTGATATATTCCTACCAAGATCAATTAATAGGCAACCTAAAGCCTCATACATATCACAATTTACATGATAGACCTTATCGGTGAAGCATATGAGATCTTACTCATTCCCTCTATTACCACTTGTATTTGAGGATACACTTTCTTGGAAAGATGTATAACATGTGACACTAGAACCAATACACTCTTTAATTGTTATATACCAAATCTATTTAGTATCTGGTCAATGTATGTACTCTGACTTAGTCAAAGAAACCTCTTTGATCTATCACGCATGATCTCAATCCTTAGAATGTAGGTTTCTTCACCTGAGTCCTTCTTAGATAATCACTTGCTCAAATATTCCTTTACCTCTTAAAAGGATGTTATATCATTTCCAATTAGTAATATTTCATCAACATATACTAATATGAAAATAACAGTACTCCCACTCAACTTCTTGTAAACACATGACTCACATTCATTCTTAAGGAAACCAAATTCTTTTATGGATTCATCGTATCGAATGTTCCATGACCTGGATGTTTGATTTAATCCATAAATTTATCTCTAGAACTTTCATACATTTTTAAAAATTTACAGAGTCACAAAACCTTCAAGACATATCATATACACATCCTTTTGAATGTTCCTATTAAGGAATAAAATTTTAACATCCATTTTCCAAATCTCATAGTCATAGTAAGCTGCTATATTAAACAAAATTTTATGGATTTAAATATGGTAACTGGAGAAAAGGTTTTTTCATAGTCAATTCCTTGATGTTGTATAAACCCTTTATCCACTATCCATTCTTTATAGGTATTCTATTTTCCTTTAATGTATAGATTTCTCTTGAATACCTATTTACACTGAATATTTTTTACATCAACTGGAGGATTGATCAAAACCCAAACATGGTTTTGATACATGAAATTAATCTCAGAATTCATGGATTATTTCCATGTTGTTGCTTCTGAGATCTATACTTATTCCTTGTAGGATATTGGATCATTATCATCAACCAATAATGAGTCACCATCATCAGTGACTAGAAAACCATATCTGTACAGTCCTCTCACATCTCAAGTGCTCTTATAAAGTACTTGTGTTTCAGGAATTCCATTTTCCATGGGGACTTATGGAGTCAGTTCCTGTACCAACCCTTGAATATCATGAGCATGAACTTCAGAAAAGTCAATCTTTCTTCTACTATCCTCCTTGAGTATGTTCTCCTTCTCAAGAAATACAACTTGTCTTATATAAATCACTTTCTTTTATGAAGGTTGGTATAGGTAGAATCTCCTAGTTTCCTTCGAATACACTTCATGGATCAGGGTTACAGTTTGTTTCTTGATCTAGATTTAACAAATTACTCAAAACCCTATGCACAAGCATGTGAAAAAATAGGTTTATTTCCACTCCATAACCTGAAGGGGATACTATATTTTTCTTTTGTTGGAACTCGATTTAGTAGGTATAATGTTGTCTGTAATGAATATCCCCAAAAGGATACTAGAAGAATTGTGTGACTCATCATCTACCTTACCATATCCAACATGGTACGATTCCTCCTTTCACTAACACCATTCCACTGTGGTGTATAAAGTGGAGTGAGTTGAGATAAAATCCCATACTCTTGTAAAAAGTTGATAAAGTCTTGGTTAAGATATTCTCTACCTTGTTCCCATTGAAGTTTCTTTATCTTCTTACCAAGAAAATTATGAACCTCATTCTTGAAATATTTGAACTTCTCAAAGTATTCGTAATTATTCATCATTAAGTATATATAACCATACCTGCTCAAGTCATCTATAAAAGCAATAAATTATGATAATCCACCTCTAGCCTCTACTTAAAAAGGTCTACACAGATCGGTGTGTACCAAATATAGAATCTCCATGGACATTTCACTTTGACCACTTAATATTAGTTTGGTCATCTTACCTTATAAACAAGCATGATATTATTCAATTGGATTAAGATAAAAAGAGTCTAAATAACCATCTTGATAGAGCTTTATCAAAAAATTATCATTTATGTGACCAAGATGATGATTCCACAGTTGGGTGTTATATGAGTCACGTGTGTTTTTTTATTATCTATTTCCAATATTGGGTTTTTTAATTTAATATATAAATAACATTATTCAACTTTTCACCATAACATATTATATATTTATAAAATTATAAACCTTTATTTAAAATGTTGAAAAAAAATCATCCATATCTAAAAAAAGAAATGAAAATAATGTTCTTGGTAACACTAGGCACTTAATAATAGTTCTTTTAAAAAAATCAATCCTATAGGAAATGTGAGATGACAGTCTTCAATGGGAAGAGTAGCCATCCTCACTCCTTTGGTAGCTCGTAGATCTACCCTGCCTCTTACATCCTTCCAAAATCTACTTGGTTATTTTATTTGGATACAAATGTGAGCACCACATTCAATATGCAATAATCAACTTTTAAATATAAAAAGATTACACTCGATAAAAAAATCACTTGAAGATTCTTCTTTACTATTTGACTCAGTGAAATTCCTTTTCTAGTGCCCCCACTTTCCACATTCAAAATATACTACATCCTATTCCTTTCCTTGCCTCTGGATCTTCTTATTCTTATAGGGATGATGTTCCAGATCCTTATAATTGGGATGAATCTTTGGACCCCTTTCCTTATTCATATTACTCTTATTCACCATAAGGACAATATGGTTTTCATGTACCATGTATTTATCAACTAGGTGGATAAGAGTAAGAAGTTACGATAGTGTCTTCTCACTATTGATCATATTATAATTCACAATAAAACTGGAGAGTTTTTTTGGGTAGTGAGGAAAGAATTAGATCTGTGCATAGATCATCAAGGATCTTAAAACCTAATATGTCTAGGTGCTCAATGTATTCAATCATCTTTACTAGATGTTCCCCATTTATCATTGAATTTCTAAGATTAAACATGAATAGTGTATTAGAGATCTCATATTTATATGATCTCTCCTTCTCTTGATAGAGATCTCGAAGGTGATAAATTATGTTATACACATCCATATCCTCATATTACTTTAAAATATTATTGAAAATGGAATATAACATAAAACATTGGATATCCATTGCATCATCCACACAATTAAGATAAAGAGACACCACTTTCCCACTAGCCTATTTGGAAAGTGACTTAAGAAGTGGGGTTTCCAACATGTGCAATTTCTGTTCATGGCATAGTATAATGCACAAGAACCTATACCATTCCTAAAAATTTTCACCGGTGAGAAGGTTATCCTTCTACAATATGGATCACATTTATATTTTCAATGTCATTTGATTTCCCATTTTCTACAAATTAAGAACTATTAATTAGTACTTTTTTTGATTACAAAAATGGATTAATAAATTTAAATTTGATTAAATTATTTATTAATATCCCAATATTTTTCAAAACCTAATAATCCTCACCATCAGTATCATAATATCTTGTCAATTAGATATTCCAGTGGAAATGACCCATATTCCCTTATCATAACTTAGACTTGGGCTTGAAAAGCTATTTTAAGGGTTTTAGGTAGACATAATTTGTTAACTACATTAACTCACATTTTCTTGATCTGTTAAGTAGACTCCCTAATCTTGAAATCCTATTTTAGGATTTCCATAACCTTTTGAACTTAGTTACAACACGTCCTACTTGGCTAGTCAAACCTTGATGTAAACTAAGTTAATTCAACCCAAAACTTCAATCTAAAATTTCCATTATAATTGAAAGAACCCAACTTGGTCTGGTCAATAACTTTAAACTATGAGGTAAATTCTAACTTAAGTAGTGGAAGGATAAGACAAATTAATATTTTAATTGATGGATTTTTATCCTTATGCATAAATACCATTTTTATCCATTTTGATGCCTTTTTAATATTAAGTGAATTATACTTAAGTGATTAACCTTGTTTGATAAATTATTTTTTTATAATCCAGTTATATTTTATTTCATCTTGCATGCTTATTAATTCACTAATTAGGCAATCAGACATCATTCAAAAACATAAATAATTAACCATGAAACTAATAGAAATAAAATATATTTGGCATAATCATGATATTTTTCTAGTGGTTAGTTTATCCAGCAGATGATAAACCAACCCTCAACCCTAGGAAAAAAAAACTTGAATCAAGTTTGGTTCATGTTGCATCATTCTTATTTTGATTCCTTTATATCATATTGATTGGTTTTTCCATGAATCCTTAACTCGAACCACCTACACGTGCTTAGGAGCTCCATCGTTACATCAGATTTTACTCACATGTAGGTGAGATGGTCCATTGGATTGGATGAAAGGGGGTTTACATAAAAAACCATGGCCATGAAGACCCTTACATAACAAGGAGGAGGGGATGAAACGTAGGCCATCAATAATAATTTAATCACAATAAATTAAATGAAACCAATCACACACAAGGGATAGTCTAATATCATCATCATCCATACATCAATAAATGAGCATACATTTTCAATATTGTTATAAATTACTTCAATTAGTTATTTAATTATGATAATGCACCATTAATTAATCCAATTTATCCAATTTATCTTAATTAAATCCAAGAATCCTTTTCTTATTATCATATATATTTTTAAACAAAATTACTCTCATTTAAAATCAATGAAGTACACAAGTCTACTTGGAGCTAACCCCATGCGTTCATTGAAATTTTAACACAAAAATTAATTTAGTATATAATTGTTAATCCTATGACATGACATGTACTATCGAATGAATGACACACAGAACACATAATCAGTAGGTTTAATTATACATTTAATTATTCTTTCCTTGAAAATTTGAGAACACTATAGGCAAAAGACTACACGACATGTAGTATTTTACATGTCATGAACTGGTTTTATACCAATGTCCAAATCATGTAAGTCCCCATGTCGTGTATCCAAAACATGACATGATTGGGATACCCCATGTACTATCCAAGTGGATATTATTTTTTAATAATTAACAGATTACTGATTATGCTATTAAGAATGAATAAAATAAGATATGACGATGTCAAAATATTAAAACAAGCCATTTTATGTAAAATAAAATGAAAACACATTAAATCAATAAACAAATAATAAATAATTATAAATTAAACATGCAACCCCTATGACACCACCTGTAGGTTTTGGGCATAGTGAAATCATCCTTTTAAGGTACGACAAACTCAACTTTTACTCTTAAATCATGTGTAGTCCTTTCTTTACATGATCATAAGATCATGTCAAAAAAAAACAATAGATTAATATACTAAATTAATACGTTGGAACCGAAGTGAGAGGATATTCACATATAATTCATAATTAATTTATAAATAGATATATAATTAACTAAACTTTTAATTCTCTCTTCATTGATGATCCCATGGAATAAATTTAATAACACCGTCGTTGTTCTGTAGGATTTAAGTACAGAATCCCTCTAGTGGCGATCCATATGTGTACCACAATTTCTGATCAATGCCATCGAATCATTGGGTACTAACATAGCCGATCTGGATCACTTGCATTGTTTTTGGTTGACTACAATAATTTTCTTCTTGAATAGGGAGAACTCTTGGTGCTCTCTTGAATATGTGAGAGAGAAGGAAGAGATAACTTTTTTATATAACTATAGTTATCTCTCTACATATATTTATCTAGATATATATCTAGATGTATATCTAGATACATATTTCTATATATATATATATATATCTATATATATTTCTATATATCTTTCAAGATATTTCTCTAGAAATATTTCAAGATATATCTCTAGATATCTCTCTTATCCATTGTTCACACCCAGTAAGTCACTTTAGGAAAGTGATATATTTAGATATAATTAGATATAATTAGATATTAATTATGGTAGGTTTAGGGTTGGAAAATTTCACAGAATCCCTTAACCATTTCTAATATTCTTAATTAACCCCATGTCCATTAATAATAATATTGTTATTAATCACATGACATGTGAAACACATTAAGAATATAAATAAATATCAATTGTTTCTAATTGGACCATTAAACTCAGTCTGGTTTCCCTCATCAACATTTATCGATCAAAAAATAATGAATATTTAATTAAATAAACATCACTGTATTATTTATATGATAAATATAGTAAATTTTATATTCCCAAACTTGAAAACCAATATTTATTATTTATTACTTAACTCACTTTATTATTTCAAATAACTTGAAATTAAATTGTGGAGATCAACCAAACATGAATAAATATTATTTATTCTTACTTATTAAATTCATTACATGAATTTAATTTAGATTTTGGATACACTTAGTGTGTGAACCTCTAGTCCTATTTCTCAGTGACATTAGACATTACTACCTAAAGTCCAAGGTTAGCGTCTAGCAACATGCCAAGAAATCCATAGAGAAATAAGTTAATGCCACATCGAAATCCAACCTCCTATTAATTTTTACCATGTAATATAATCTTCTTATCATTATATCTCTAATCAATAAAGTTTCATGCTCGTTACATCAACATATATACTTGATTTATCTTTCTTTGAGTTTCTAGAAATGAACTTTCCCATAGAAAATCATGGCCATGGATTTATGTAGGAAGTTCCAATTCAATCAAAGGGCCTGATATATCAACTTATATTATAGGATATAAGGTATGAATCCTTTCTATCATTATCCATTAATGTTATATCACTCATGACGTACCCAACTTATCCTACTTCACTATGAACATATGTCACTACTGTTTTCACCAATACATATTAATATGTGAGTCATGATATCCATTAATGATAATATTAAAGTTTAAGGATCAATGCATATGTTCTTAGAGAGTAATATCCAATGAAACATGGAATTGTGTATTTTCGATTGATGGTCCTATTTTCATAATCTCATATCTTGGAGATTACCAAGGGTGAACACCATGAGATGGTGTCTCAATGTCTTATAAGCCCCTACCCTTAATAGTCTCAAAATATCTTTTTATTCATTTTCTAAATAAAAAACCACTTTTATGGTTGAGTGGGAACTTCAAAACATCCACCATACCAAAGTGACATACACCACACCAAAATCAAAATCAAAATAAACAGAAAACATCACAATACACCAACACATTCAAATTCAAAAACCATTTCAAAAACAACACACACTATCATCATCACGAAATGTGGGCCTCCTTGAGTAGCACACCCTACACACTGGTCACTATCATTATCAATCCAATCCCATCACTGATAAGGACTCAATAAACAATATCATCCAACCACATAACAATGTTCAAGAATAATATCATGACACTTATATGTTATCATTTTTGTATGGAACTACTATGACCTTTTAGTGGGACATATATTCTAAGGATAACATCACATAAAAATATTATATAAAAGAATAATCAATATGTGATAAGAAAACTTCTTTAATTAAGAAAAACATGTAATCAAGTACTAAACAAGTTGGTTCTAGGGAACCAAATCCAACACATAACTGGTTAGGGTTCCCATCATAATGCATTTTTCTGGTCATGTGGATGGCCATGATTATAAGAAACATGATGATAATTTTTTTTGTTTCCCCTAATCTTCCACAGTAAATGGATTTCTATTTATGAATTATTCTTCCCCCCAATATCCCCTATAAACTATTTTTTATTCCATTATAATATGTGTTTAGTTAGAGAACCAACCATATTTCTTTCATGAACATACAATTTTATGCTTTTCCTGCTTCAACAATGTATTATTTATATCTCATTATATTGTTGTTTCATAATGTGATTTTTCTACTATTTATACATGATTAGACTATGTCAGAGGTATTAATTAGTTATATTTCATATTCTTCAATGCTTATATTTTTGTAAGTTTATAGTGGTGATTGAAAATCATGTTTTGTATTCCCTATTACAATCTGATCACACCCAACTTGAAATAGTACTGATATTAAATGAAGATTACAAGTATAATAAAGTTTCTAGGAACTACCACATGATTTTTATTTGGTTAGGGTCTATTTGATAACACTTAATGAAATATGATTATATCATTTATCATTTATTTAAGTGCTTTTTATAAATCTTTCCTATAGATAAAATAATTTTATACAACTTATTTAAATATATTTTCATTAATAGATTTTTTCTTAGTTTTAAACTGATTTTCATATGTGAAAAGTGTGTAAAAAGTTTTCAATAAGTACAGTCAATAAGACACTCAATCTTTTTGTGTTCAGTGCTTAAATTTTTTTAAACATTTGTAGTTAAACAGAATGTGAATCATTATATGATTGGGAGATTGAGAATCAACTGGATACTATAAAGATGTCTATTATTGTTAAATAATACATGTTGAAAAACCACTTATTTATGTTATTTATATATTCAATAAAGTATGTTCTTGAAAAAGTAATATGATAAATACAAGTAGGTATATATTTTCTTATAAAACTACTATTTTAATGTTATTTATATATTCAAATAGGTGTGTTCTTGATAAACTATTATGATCAATATTAGAAAGTATATATTCAATAAATTATATATGTTATTGTATAAATATATGTCCTTACATAAATACTATTTTCTAGCTATCCAAGATTTAATGTTCTTGATAATCCTTTACTACCTATTTGTTGGATAATTCTGAACACTTCCCAATATTTTTTTGTCAAAAATAGCCTAAGTGTAAGTGTTTATCTAAAAAAAGAACAATCACCTTTTATATTTATATATATTATCACAAGTCTTATGTACTCAAAATATTATTGAAATTTTTGTAAAATAGTTTTTATTAGTTTTTTTGTAGCCACACAACCCATAAACTACTTGAAATTTGATTTTTATAGTAAAAACATAGGAGTATTTGATTACAAATATTTCATCTATTCTGTTATTGGTAATATCATCATTCTTCTTTGAACTCTCCATACCTAACCATCCAAATAGAATGATTTTTTCTTCATATTAAGGTTATGGTGATCAATATTTTGTGTCTATTTAGTTTCTCCTTCATGGGTGGATTTTTTTATAATTTGGGATGCTTTGACACTCCACATGATCCTGATAATGTTTGTGTGTCATTGTAGGTAACACTTTTTAGTGCTACATTTGAAAATATAAATTTTAATGAAATAAACATAAATAAAATGGGGAAAAGATAACTTTTTAATAATAAATATGGATATATTTTCATAGAATCACTTAAGTGATAAGTGTTACAACCAGTTTTCAATAATTTCCATAAAAAAGCCTAATCCTCACTCATATATGCTCTCATTTTTCATTGTTTTGTTTTTAAGATTGGGGAAAAAGTGGGTCTTGAAAAGTTCTTGAATGCTAGAGTTAAATGTAGGGAGAATCATTTTGGTAGGATAAAAACACAACTAGGATTCCTAGATCTCCTTATAGGCTTTATTTATAAAATTTGTATATATAATAAATATTTTGAATATATATTCTAAAATATAGTTTTTGATATTTTTTGAATATATATATGTATATATATAGTGTGAATATTTATATTATTATATATATTCTTATGTATTTGTAATCTTATATATATTTTGAATATATTAATTTAAACATACTCCCAGTTTCTTCTTTCAAACATTTATGTAACACCCTAATATTTTAAAATAAGATCATTATGTTCGATATCGTATACAACAAACAACACCAAGCTTAAACAAACCAAAAAAACATTATTATTTATATATAAATGCTATAACCTAGATGCTAAATTAACAGATATGAATACGATTAACTATATTGTGAAATATATATAAAGGTTATAATCAATACATATGAATTGTGTAATTACTTATCCTAAAATTCACTCAACTGGTGATCTAGGCCAGTGTGCCATAAGGCTTTAGGTGGGCCTCCCCACATGTCAAAGGCTGCCGACTAGCAGCAAGAGTCTATTGGGTGATAATGGGGAGACTATACCCTATGGTGATGATGATGATGATAATAATAATAATAATAATAAAATTAATTCATAAGTAATAAACCAACTCAGTTGAAGAAATATAAGACAAAAACAATAGTAATGAGATAAAAGTAAAACTGCTACACATAAAGATAATATCTACATGTTATGGTAGTCATACAAAACATGTGAGACCACTCATGGGATGAAAGCATATGAATATAAAAAAAATCCAAAAAGCAATCCATCCCTTTATAAAATAAATATCTGGCTTGAGTACCAAGAAGAAATTAAACCATCCATCCCATATTCCCTCGATGCATCCCCACTTTCTAAGGTCCAAACCATGAACCTAATCCCTTTTTGGAACTCAAATCCATAAAATATTCATGCGTCCCGATGGAACCATTCATGGTGTGAGTATGAAATTCGTAGGCCACCACCAAAATGTGCCTATTTTACATCCATAAATATACCCATGTATAAAAAACATAAATAAATACAAACTACTCACATGTCAAATAACCCGCATTACTTGTGATCAACAACCACAAGGAAGAATCTACCTTCTTCGGCCAATGCCAGAGTGGAACCATTCATCCACAACCAGTCATACTAGAAGAACCCTTAGATCCTCATCCATTTTCATACCACTCATCACCACATGCCAACCATTACCCCATATATGACATGTCGAGTAAATATTACATCCCATCATCATGCCGATAAATCTGTCACAATTCCATTTGACTTTCATTAATTAAGTCATCGTCAACTTTATATCCTGATGTTATAAGGGGTGGAAATATTTGCCTTTACATAGTCTTGACCCATCGGCCCTATCATATCAGTGAGCCTCATCCCCTATCTGATGGTCTCACATACCATAACACATGGATTTCTATGGTGTTCACCTCACCCATATTGATGGTCACTATGATCCCTTATGCCTCTAAGTCTATGGAGGCCTCCACCCACATAGATTGGTCAAAACCGAAACCACCCCACTCATGCCTATTTATCATGAATCACATAACAAACATAAAAATTAGGATAAAGATAATCACCACCTACCTCATGCTTAAGAATCTTTACTCATATGATATTAGCATCTAATTCGAGACATAATGAGACAAAATAAAAGAATAAAAAAATGACCTGAAAATAGGGTATAAGATCCCAAATGGAAATATCATCCACTATGGAGAATTAAAATGGTAAAATAATCAATAGGATCCTTAGTCTTAGTAAGAGGGATCTAACATGAAGAATGACACTTGAATCGGAGCCCGAACACCGGAGAAACCCCAAATCCCACGTGAGGGAGGAGGAGAACTCGCCCACAATGGCTACTATATAGAATGATAGGAATAAAAATGGGGATTAAGGGTTAAAATAAAGGTGTTAAATAATCATCATTTCACCCATTTTAAAAGGGCACATGGTTAGGATGCATGATTTGGCTAACTGTTTGCCAACCGTGTGCACCAACTGTCCAAAAGGCCACTCCCTCACATGACTAGGTGTACAATCAGAAAATCCATGCATTTCTATTTGAAATTTACTATATATTCCTCACATGGTCATTCATCCTTGGGTGTATGATTTGAAAAACCATGTGAAATACCTACAGGGATGCACTATTAGCACTAACCATGCACTAACCTATGCCCCCTTGGCATTTCAAAAACCTGGGCCTTCAAAGCCCAATGCTCCCAAAACTCAAGAAAACTATCGAGGGACATTAAAAGACTTAAACCACTTTTAAAAATAACCATTTAGAGTGTTAAAACTCCCAAAATAACACTTTGAGGATCAAATTGAAATTTGGTCCTCCCACAAAACTAAAAGTTCAAATTCCTTTAGAATTTTCAACTTGCTCAAAACACGGAACCCTACAATATCCCCACCTTACGATAGGTCATACCTGATCTATTAGGCCATATGCTGACTTAAGATCTATCTCTATAAACTCAAGTATCCCACTATATACTTTCCTATTCCATGAGATTATATCAAACATATCCATCTCATTTCCACCACCTGAAACTACCTCAACTACTCACTTACGATTGAATCCTCTTATGGTTCTCCACCTTAGGAATAACCTACCCAATAACTTCCTAGCCCAATTTCAAACATTTATATGTCCCCAAACCAGCCACCCCTAGACATGCATGTCCTAACCATAAAATATCATAAATCATGCATCTCATCAGATGCTCATCTCATATTCATGTCACATATGGAGCTCATTAGGTTCTGTATCACAGATGATTCCCAAAAGTCCTACATCATGCCTAATGCCCAAAATTTCTTACATCATACATATATAATTTACAAAAAATTTCCATGATGCTTATTCACCCCTTATAAGTCACACACCCCTCATTATGCCTACATATCAACTAAAACTTGTTTAATTATTATATAAAATGTGATCCTCATGATCTAGTGTCTATCATGAAAAAAAACAACCACACTTATAGTGTATTTTTTAATAATCATCGGCTTAATGGTCTTCTATGAACCTGTCAGCTCAACCTCATGCACCTAACTCAAAGCCCAACCGCATGATCCTGTCCTCCTTATGGAGCTATACCTACTACCAGCCACTGAACCCACTGCTGGGGGATCTATTTTCCTGCCATGACCTATGCATGCAGTTGTATCCTGGCTACCTGCTCTTGGTATCACTCCTAGTACCACCTCAGATACTTGATTCTAATCCATTCCCCGAATCCCAGCTATCTGATACACCCTCTAGAAAAAAACTTTCCAAATGGACCTTAATCCTGCATGCCTCACACTCCTTTAGAGTCCACTCACACTGATTATAAACATATCTCAGCTACTGATACTTGAATCATACCATTAATGATCCACTCCTTGATGGATTTCCTAAGTCTCTAACCCAAATGGCCTCTTGAGGCTCCTTACGACCTCACTTCTAGCTACCCGAAGCTCCACTACCTAGCTCACCTAATGTCATAGTCTAGTTCAGTAAGATCTTATCCACCATGTTCCCTTATGCTAGTAATACCCGATTCACTTCCTCCAAGAATGAGTTCAACCTAAAAATTTTCACCTTTACCCTGATAGCATGGCACAAACCATCCTCAAACCATCTCACCCTAGATATGTCATATACCACCATAGAGGGTGAAAAATGAGACAGATCTATGAACCTACCAACATAGTTCATGAATGATGTGTCTCCCTGTTGTAAGTTCATAAAATCACAGGCTCGATCTCCCTTCAATGTTTGAGGGAATAAATACTCGAAGAACATAGCCTCAAATTATTTACAGGTTAGTCCCTCATGACCACCTGCATGTACCTGTATATCCCACCAGTGCTTTTCTAGTTCCTTGATAATATAAGTATCCAACTTCACCCTATTCCCTAGGAGTGTCTTGATATGATCTAATGTAGTTTTCACAGACTCTATCTAGAACTCTACTTCATGTGGTCCAACCTCTCCCTGAAATAAATGGGGGGACTAAAACTCCCACATCATATATTCTAACCATGACTTAGCTCTTTGAACTCCCTGATCAATGCTTTGAATGATTCAAATCACAATCACCATGAGCTTCTTATATATACATGACCCAAACTCCACTATCTACTGTGGTTGTATCACCTACCTCAGAGCCTCTACCTATGGGTTATGATCACTACCTCCCTTAAGGCCCTCATCCCATGCATGATGATGCTCCACTAAATCCTGTATAGGTTGCATCACACTGATATCCAAAAGGAATGGTAAAAACCAATGATAATAGTCTAGATATCACAAATAGGGAAAGCTATAATAGGCAGCTTATCATGACCCACCTTCTTCAAGATGAGGGAAGGAGAGATAAAGTGCTATACCCTTTCTTCTTCAAGATGATGGAGAGATAATAACCCCTGAGACCCACCTTCAATAGGACCTGGAGGGGTGACTAGCACCAAGGGTATGAAAATCTCACACAAAAATGGAAGGCCTTACCCTTTTTCATGAGAACAGGATCAGAAGGTAAGATGGTGAAATCCAAAACAACACCAAACCATAGGTAAAAGTAAATCAAAAAATCTATTCCCATATGCATGTTCAAATGTAAAATGTGACAAGAGTACAACCAAAGTACTAAAAAGTACTAAAAAGAGACTAAAAAACAACATAACAACTATCCTAATGCCCAAGAAAGTAAAGTATATCATGACCCTCAAAGTCCTACTCAAAACCTAAAAAGAGTTTTATAGATGTAGGGTCCAATAGGAAAACTAAAGCTACTCATACACAAGTGGGTAACATACTAATGCCCCTATGAGAGAAAAATGGAACCTAAAATCACCTAACAAGGAGTACTAACTAGCCCAACCTCACCAAAGAAAACTCACAAAATAACTCAAGTCAAGTAAAGTATCAGTATAATCACATCGACATTTGGGTACCCCTCACCACTTTCTAACTGATTATCTGCTCATTCCTAATATCTAATGTCTTGACACTACCACTCTTCCAAAACACAGTCCCACTACCACAATCTTCCCATACATACCTAGGCCTCAACCATACCGCACATCTTACCCACATACACCGGGGCCACAAAAACCATGCATCTCGGCTGAAGACACCTAGGCCTCATCCTGAAGACACTTAGGAAGACAAAACTGGCCCGCAAACACATGATCCCCTCTTTAAACACAATCCATACACATATCCACATGAACACAAGAATTTACAAGGTTCACTACTCAATGAGAGTAGCTAGTCCTTGGTATGGTATAGAGATAATTATATACCACACAATCCAATAAATATATAATCCTTTAATGTGGAATAAAATTATTAGGATATTTCCTTTAACTCATGTAGTACTTGGGAGATAATCCTTAAGTGTATGTGCACCCTCTTAGCACAAATAGGGTAATGCAATATCTCCGTGCTTCTTGAAAAAACTTCAAAAATATGATCGTTGAAAACAAATATTTTATTTCCTATCAATAAGCTAATAAGAACTACATGGACTTCGTAATAATACTTATTCCTACACCCCAGTCATATATTGATCTAGTTTAAATCACTTCTCACTTAATTTGGGTACTCAAATCTTTAGCTCGCAGAGCTCCTTCGCAGAGCTCCTTCGTGAAGCTCCTAGCTTCGTAGAGAACTCTAGTTCGTAGTGCTCTCTAGTTCGCAGATCTCACCAGATCGCAGAGATCACTATTTCACAAAGAATATATTGGTCTTTATGAACTTCACTTCTTTCATAAAGCTCAAAGGCTCGCTACGAAGCTCCTTTCCTTCACGGAGCTTACTGCCTTCACAGATCTCACTTTATCCGTGAACCTTCTTCAGAGTTCGAGAGCTCTGAAATTATTGTTAAGTATCTCTACTCTTGTCAAGGGGGTAGGGGAATATTTATAGGCATTTCCCACTGACTCCAAAACCTTCCATCCACCTCATCATCATGTTAGCACCAAATTGTAGAGCTCTAAAATTTACACCGAAATTCACTCTGTTTCACGAAGCACCATGACTATTTTTCAGATTTGAAAATCTCATCGTAATCACAAAGAAATCCATCAAATAATTTGCATCACTGTGATGATACTTCTTCCCTTGCACTACCACAATTCTATTCACCTTAACCACTACAATGCTCACCCACAATTCTCTCTTCCTCATCCATTCGCAAAGCTCACCGTAATTGCGAAGAACACTGTCAACATTATTCATGTCTTCACACAATCTACTTCATGAATCCCATATTTAAGAATTTAATTCCATTTCCATATTTTTATGAGATATTCAAGGAAATCTAATTTTCATAATGCTATCCCAACTCCAAATTTTGGACCCCAAAAATTTGGCAAACACTAGAAAACCGCACCACCTTAGACACCTGCTTCTGCAAGACCAACCTTGCTGATTGACATCATCTTTTCTCCCCATTTCCTTCATAAAGATTTCATCAGAAGTTCTATAAAAAACTTATGATATTTTCAAAATACATATCATCAAATAATTTTCAGATTTACCATGGAAAGTATTATAACCTTCCTATCTTTCCTCACCCACTTATACAAAGTGAAGTGATTTCCTTTTTCTCAAACTTCCTTAACAACAAAAGACAATACTTTGTGCATCCAAAAACATCATCATCCAAATTGATCCCAAAAATCCCCCCCTTTGGATTTTGTTTTCAAACAAGATTCATAAATCACTAAACTTTGAAACCTCAAGAAATGGGTCACTTATCAACAATTATAAGCCTACGTGAGCTAACTCACTGTAGGAAGCAAAAATTATTGACAACAAGACCATGTTATCCAAAAGTAGTGACTATTAAACCACATTTCATCAGCCTTACTCCTCATCTTTCTTCACTTCATCAACATTCCTGGAATAATAAACAAAATTATTTCCTATAACCACTCTACAACCATTCGACAACCATTCCAACAAATAGTTAGAATAGTTCACACACTTACATGTTGAATTCATAGCTTACCCACAACTCCCCCTTTATTCATGCCTCTATAAGAATATATTTATGAAAATTATTCCCCTTGACAACACTATCCAAAGGTAAAATGAGAGGGGGGATATAAACACGTACCTCAACCTTGATGAGAAGGAGGTTAGACACCCATGTTCAACATCAATTTTTCAAATGGTTCATTCAGTAAAGGTTTTGTAAATATATCAACAACTTGTTATAATGTAGGAACATACTCCAGATTTAACTCATTATTCTCCACATGCTCTTTGATGAAGTGATACTTTAGTTAAATATGTTTTGAATGAGAATGTTGTACCAGATTCCGTGTAAGATTGATTGCACTTTGATTGTCGCAACCCAAGATAAAAGGTAGCTTTACTTCAACAAGTAGATCTTCCAACCAAGTCTTCATCCACATTAGTTGGGTAACGGCTTGAGTATAAGCAACATACTCAGCATTACCTGTGCTAAGAGTTACTAAATTCTGTTTCTTTATATGACAACTAACATAACTTTTTCCCAGAAAGAAAACTCCACTGAATGTAGATATTCTTTTATCAACATTTCTCACCCAATCAACATCTGAATACCTGAAAAAAATAAATATTATTTGATCTATAATACCAGATTTCAAAGTTTATTATGACTTTGATATATCTGAGAATTCTTTTTCCAGCAATCAAATGCGATTCTTTAGGAGTACTCTGAAATCTTTAACATAAGGTAACAACATAGACTATGTCAGGTCTTGAGGCAGTTAGATATAATAGACTTTAAATCAGCTTTCAAAACTCTTTCTTGTCAACTTTCTTACCTTCTCCATATTTAGACAACTTGGTTCCCACTGAAATTGGCATGTAAACTGGTTTTGAATTTTCCATACCAAACTTCTTCAGAAGTTTTTTAGCATACTTTTCTTGAGACTGAAAAATGTGATTCATATTTTGTGAAATTTTCAGCCCAAGAAAGTATTTCATTTCTCCCATCATGTACATATCAAATAACTTCTTCATCTCCTTAGAAAATATTTCACATGATCTTTCATCATTCCCAGCAAAGATAATGTCATCAATATAAACAATTACTATTAGAGAGAAATCTTGACATCCCTTTATGTAAATATTTCTATCATCTCTTCCTTTCATGAAATTCATTTTCCTCAAGAAAGTATCCAGTTTTGAATATCATACCCTTGGTGCTTGTTTTAGCCCATACAAAGACTTCTTCAACCAATACACATAAGTTTCATATTTTCCAATAACAAATCCAAAATTTTGATCAATGTAAACTTCCTCACCATGATCACAATTCAAGAATACAAATTTGACATCCATTTGAATCATTTTTTAGCCTTGTCATGAAAAAATAGCAAGAAAGATTCTGATTGTTTCAAGACTTTACACTAGAGAAAATGTTTCATCAAAATCAATTCCTTCAATTTGTGAATACCCTTTAAAAACCAATATTTATTTGTTTTTTTTTCACTTCACCATATTTATTAATATTGTTTCGGAAAACCCACTTTGTACCAATAATTTTCTTGTTGTCTAGGTTGGGTACAAGATCCTAAGTATCATTCTTCTCTATCTGATGAAGTTCTTCATTCATAGCCTGAACCCATTATAGATGCTCAAATGATTCATTCACATCATTTGGTTCAACTTTCAAAAAGAGTGAAGTGTGTGTAATATAATTCATTGTTCTTCTTGTTTGAACCCTATGATGTTGATCTCTAATAATGTTCTGAGCCTCCACTTGTTTCCTTATCATAGGATGAGCTATTTGAATTTCATCCTCATAACTTGATATTTCTGAGTTTGATTCCTATTATTGAGTAGGATTAACAAAATCTACAACATTATCAGGATTGTTAACAAAATATTCTCTATTCTTCTCAACTTCCACATCAGTATATGACTTCTTTTCTTTCTCAGCATTTTCAATAACTTTCACATTTGTAGAATAAATAATTGTTCCCATTTCTTTGTTGAGACATATATATCCTCTCCCTTATAGAGCATACCCAAGAAAAATTCCATCATCTCCTCTTTTCTCAAACTTTCCAAGGTTTCCACCTTTCTTCTTTATAATGCATAGACTCCCAAAAACTCTCAAGTGTTTCATACTTGGAGTTTTTCTATATAACATTTCATATAGATTCATATCTGAATTTGTCCTGTAGAAACATAGGTTCTTTATATACCCAAAAGTCCTCATGGATTTCCTCCAATAGTAATGAGAGAGACCATGTTCAAGTAACATAGTTCACCCCATGTCTACAAAACCACTATTTTTTATTTCAGAAACCCCATTTTGTTGTGGTGTGTATGGTGAAATGAATTCATGTTGAATTCCATACTTCTCAAGATAATTTTCAAACTATTCATTCTTGTATTCACCACCATTTTCGGTTCTCTACTTCCTCACTGAATACTCTCATTCCTTCTTATCACTCCTTCTAAAACTTTTAAAAAATTTTAGAGCATCCAACTTATGCCTCATATTAATAACACATGTAATGTGAGTAAAATAATCAATGAAATTGATGAAGTAGTTATCTCCATTTGTTAATTGTTTTCTCATTGGACCATAGATATCATAGTGGATAAGTTACAGAGCCTGCTTTGAACAAATTTCAAATTTCTTGTGCATCATATTCACGATCTTCCTTTTTTGACATACAACACAACACTAATCTTTTATTGTTAATAAATCAGGAATGTCTTGAACACTGTATCGTGTTGATAATATTCTCATGTTCCTTTGACACATGTGTCCCAAGATTTTATGCCACAACTGATTTTCATCCCACAAACCCATGTAACAAGAGTTCTGAACTTCACCAACTTGGAAAAAGTTTCCTTTTGTATGTTGGCCTCTTGTAACCACCTTTCCATCGTCTTTATTTTTCACAACAAATCCATATTTTCTGAAGATGACTTTGTTTCCCTCATCACAGAGTTGTGACACACTTAGCGGGTTGTGTTTCAGCCCATCAACATATAGTGTTTTTTTGGATTTCATTTTTTCTTTTCCAATGATGGTTGATCCAAGACCTTTGATCCTTAGAAGTTCATCATTTCCAGATGTCACTATTTCTTCTTTGAAATATTTTATAATATTTAACAACTTTAAGTCTCCTATCATATGATATGAACAACCACTATCAAGGATCTATGGTCATTCTCTTTTCATAGCTTTCAAAGCAGTTTAAAAAATAAGATCTTTCTGTTCATCCTTTTATTCCCAATTTTTTCGGTACTTCCTCTAATTTACTATCCAAGTCAATGTGTTCTGTCCATAAAACCAATCATTATTAATTTTCAAAACTAGAAGATTTGTCTTTCTTAGACTTTAAAATCTCTGGCTTCTAATAATTTTTAAAAAACTTTTCTTGTTCTGGTAGCACAATTAGGAAACCCTTATCAAGATGTCCACGTCGATCACATATTTCACAGATAGTTTCCAGTGGTTGGAACCTATTCTCATCTTTCACACAAACATTCTTATATATCTTCTAGAATTTATTTTAAGGTTTTTTCTTTTGAAAATATTGACTCCCCCTCAATCCTTGTCTTTCAAAGATTGTGGAATAGTAATAATGTTATTGGTTAAACTGAAACATATTTTCCATGTGTCCGAATCCACCACAATACCAGCAGTAGCCATATAATGAATATTTTCCTCTGAAGCTTCCATACTGACCGGATTTGTGAACATGTTTCTCAAAAATCTTCTTACCATAACTCTACTAACCACTGACCTTCAAATTTTCAATTGTAACTTTATTCTTCAGCTCATATTTTAGTTCAGAATTACCATAATCAGAAGTAGTAGAAATATTTCTAGACTTAGGATTTTTAGATGCTTATGATTTTTCAGTATTGCTAACTTTTACCATATATGTAGCCTTTACAACATTATTCTTATCAAATTTAATTCAATATTTCTTTTCAACATTTGAAGGTAACTTTTGTTGATTCTTATTAGGTTTATTCTTAGTAGAACTTTCACTAACTTCTGTGGTAGAGTTTTTGAGCCTTGTGTTCTTTTCCTCAACTTTATAAAGTTTTTTTTGGACAAGTTCCAAATCATCTTCTTTTTCCTTCAGCGTTACTTGCATATGATCATTATGATTCTTTTCACTCTTAAGATAATTTTTCAGATCATTAATATGCTTTTCAAATTTTTCTTTCTTATCAGGAAAACCTTCTTGGTCATTTAATGAAGAGTTTTCATTTGTCAATTTCCTATTTTCCTTCTCAATCCTTATAATATTTCTCAAACATTCCTTTAGCTCTTCTTTCAGATACTGTTCAAGTTGATTTTCCTCTTCTTAGTACTACTGATCTTATAATCTTTATTATTCACTTTTTCAAAAAGGTACTATCTCCAGCTTTCTCAATAATAGATTTTTCAGATTCAATCTTGCAATCATCATCTTCTTCATTTTTTGTCAAAAATATCTTTCTTATTTATTTTAAGAACATTTTATCCTTACCTCTTCCAGAATATTTGTCTTTTTCACCCTATTTCTTCTATGACCTTCTTGGTCTTATGTCTTCTTCATCGCTATCTTCATATTTCCATTTTTTAAGGAAATTAGTCGTAAAATGTCCAATAACTCCCTATTCAAAACATTTCAAAGGGATTTTACCTTTGTATTTCCCTGTTCCACTTTTCACATTTTTAGAAAAAAAAGGATAAAATTTCACCAAAATTTTGACATACCTCATTTTCAAATTCAGATTCACCAGCTTCATCTTCAATAAGAATTTTCTTCGACTTATCTTTCTTTGTAGCCTTGAAATTCATTTATCTATCAACTTTTGATTTTATCTTAATAGTCTTATCCTTTATCATTTAATAAGTGATGATAATTCTGTGCAAATCATTTAGAGATAATGTTTCAGGGTCTCTACATTCCAGTGATGAAACTTTAGTATCAAATTTGTTGGGAAGAATTATCAAGATATTTTCAACTATGGTAGAATCCTTCAACTTTTAACCAAGACATATAATTGTACTGACAATGTCATTTATCCTAGTAAAAAATTCCCCAATAGATTCATGCTCACCCTTCTTTAAGTCTTTATACTTCAGCCTCCAGATTTGAAGTTTTTCCTTCTTCACCTTTTTATTTCTTTCATAGACGTTTTTTCAGTATGTCCCAGATTATTTTGGCTGTAGTGACACCTTTAACTCTTAAAAATTCACTCTCAGAAAGAGATTAGATTAATGCATTTTTATTTCTTCCATTATTCTCAAGATTCTTCTTATTGGTAGAAGTAAGAGGAACCTTGTCATCAATAGCAGTAAATCCATCTGTTGCAGTTTCAATAACTTCATATCCAAGAGACATAAGATAATAAATCATTATATATTTCTAGATATGATAATTCTTTCCATCAAATATCAGAATCTCTTTAATGTTCACAAAATTCAGATTCTCAATCACAATTTCTCTTCAAAAATTCAGGAAAGAATAAACGAAGGCAACTCCCTCTAATACTAATTGAAGTTACCCAGTCAGGATCCAAATATCATTGAGATGGAGAGGGGGTGAATCAATGGTGTCTTTACTTTTTTAGGTTTCCTTTAAAATGAAACAAACTTAGTCTCATGTTAAGTATCTCCTTCCCTACTAAACACAATCTAAACACACATCCACAGGAACACAAAAATTTACAAGGTTCACTACTCAATGAGAGTAGCTAGTCCTTGGTATGGTACGAAGATAATTTTGTACCAAACAATACACTAAAGAGATGATACTTTAATGTGGAATACATTTATTAGGATATTCCCTTTCACTTGTGTAGTACTTGGGAGATAATCTTCAAGTGTGTGTGCACCCTCTTTGCACGAATAGGGTAATGCAATATCTCTGTGCTTCTTGAAAAACATTCATAAATTTGATCATTGAAAAAAACTGTTCTCTTTCCTATCCAGAAGCTGATAGGAAATACATGTAATTCGTAATAATACTTATTCCTAAACCCCATTCATATCTTGATCCAGTTGAAATCACTTGTCACTTAATTTGGGTACTCAAATATTTAGCTCGCAGAGCTCCTTCACAGAGCTCCTTCATGAAGCTCCCAGCTTCATAGAGAACTCTAGTTCACAAAGCTCTCTAGTTCACATGGATCAATAGATCACATATCTCACTATTTCATAGAGCACATATTTGTATTTTCTATGTTCACTTATTTCACAAAGCTCAAAGGCTTGCCGTGAATCTCCTTTCCTTCACAGAGCTTACTGCCTTCGCAGATCTCACTTTCTCTGTGAACCTTCTTCACAATTTGAGAGATCTAAAATTCTCATTCAGTCTATATACTCTTATAAAGGGGTTAGGGGAATATTTATAGGCATTTCCCACTAACCCCAGAACCTTCCATCCACCTTAGTGCCACATCATCACCAAGAGCTCTAAAATTTCCACAAAAATTCACTCTATTTCACGAAGCACCATGACTATTTTCTAGATTTTCAAAGATCTTAATAATTGCGAAGCACTCCATAAAATCCTTTGTGCCTCTATGATGCTCCTTCTTCCTTTTCTCCACTGTAATGCTCTTTACCTTCACCACCGCAATGCTCATCCGCAATGCTTCTTTCCTCGTCCATTTGCAAATCTTGTTGTAATCATGAAGAACACCATAAAAAATCTTCATGTCTTCGAAAAATATACTTCATGAAGCCCATATTTGAGAAATTAATTACTTTTCCATATTTTTATGAGATATTCAAGGAAATACACTTTTCTCAATGCTATCCCAACTCCAAATTTTAGACCAAATTTTTTTGAAAAAAACTGGAAAACTGAGTAACCTTAGACACCTGCTTCTGCAAGAACAACCATGCTGATTGACAACATCTTTTCTACCCCTTTACTTCATAAATCTTGCATCAAAAGTTCTCCAAACAACTTATGATCTTTTTGAAATATAGATCAACAAAGCATCATCAGATTTACCGTGGAAATTATTATAACTTTCCTATCTTTCCTCACCCACTTATACAAAGTGAAGTGATTTCCTTTATTCTAAAACTTCATTGACAACAAAATACAATACTTCATGCATAAAAAAACTTCATCAACAAAATTGGTCCCAAAAATTACCCTGTAGGGTTCAAGTAAAAAATCTCTCTAGCGGTGATCCACATGTGTACCATAGTCTCTGATCAACACTGTTGAATCACTAGGTACTAGCACGACCAATCCTAATCACTTGTGTTGTTCGTGGTTTAATACAAAAATTTTCTTCTTGAAGAGGGAGAAATATTGGTGCTCTCTAAAATATGTGAGAGATAAGGAAGAGATAACTATTTATATAACTCTATATATCTATCTACATATATCTATCAAGATATATATCTAGATGCATCTGTAGATATATCTATATATATATATATATATATATATATCTAGATATATCTCTAGATATATTTCAAGATATATCTCTAGATATCTATCTTATTCATTGTTCACACCCAAAAAACCACTTTAGAAAAGTGATATATTTATATATAATTAGATATAATTATATATTTATTATAGAAGGTTTAGGGTTTGAAAATTGAACACGAGTCCTTAACCATTTCTAATATTCTTAATTAACCCCATGACCATTAATAATAATAATATTGTTATTAATCATTTGAAATGTGCAACACATTAAGAATATAAATAAATATCAATTAATTCTAATTAGATCATTAAAATCAGTCCTAATTCCCTCATCAATATTTATCAATCATTAAATAATGACTATTTAATTAAATAAACATCACTGCATTATTTCTATGATAAATATATTAAATATTATATTCTACAAACTTGCAAACAAATATTTATTATTTATTATTTAACTCACTTTATTCTTTCGAATAAATTTCAATTAAATTATGGCGATCAACCAAACCTAAATAAATATCATTCATTCTTACTTATTAAATTCATTACTTTAATTTAATTGAGATTGTGGATACACTTAGTTTATGACCCTATAGACATATTTATTAGTGTCATTATAAATTATTGCCTAAAGTCCAAGGTTATCATCTAATAACATGACAAGGAATCCATATATAAATAAGCTAATTTCACACCGACATCCAACCTCCTATGAATGTTTAACATGTAATATAATCCTTTTATCATGATATCTATGATAAAAAAGGTTTCATACAGGTGGCTTAAACATATATACTTGATTTATATTTCTTTGAATTTATAGAAATGAACTCACTCACTGAAAACCATGGCCATGGATTTATACAGGAAGTTTTATTCCATCAAAGGGCCTGATATATCAACTTCCATTATATAATATAAGGGATAAATCCTTTCTCTCACTATCCATTAATTATATATTACTTGTGTCATACCCAATGTATCCTACTTCACCATAAACATATTTTGTCACTGTTTTCATCAATACATCAAAGTACATGAGTCATGAAATCCATTAATGATGATATTAAAGTCTAAGGATCAATACACATGTCCGTAGATAGGAACATCCAATGACACATAGAAATGTGGATTTCCCATTGATGGACCAATTTTCGTAACTTACTATCTTGGAGACTACCAAGGGTGATCACCATGAGAAGTTGTCTCAATGTCTTATGAGCCTCTTAAACTTAATAGCTTATATCATCTCTTTCATATCAAATAATTTCATCCATTCATAGAATAAGATTCAAGTAATCTCGTGACACTTTTATGTTCTCATTTTATTAGGGAACTGGTATGACCTTTCGGCGCGACATATATTCTAAGGATAGTATCACATAAAAATATTATACAAAAGAATAATCAAGATGTGATAAGAAAACTTATTTAATTAAGAAAAACATGTAATCAAGTACTAAATAAGTTGGTTCTAGGGCACCAACTCCAACACATAACTAGTTAAGGTTCCCATCATAGTGCATTTTCTTGGGCATATGGATGACCATGATTATAGGAAAAATTATACTTATTCTTCCCCCTAATATTCCACTATAAATGGATTTATATTTATTAAATACTATTTCCCCAAATATCCCCTATAAACTATTTTTTGTTCCCATATAATATGTGTTTAGTTGGACAATCAACCATATTTCTTTCATGAACATACAATTTTATGATTTTCTCCCCACAATAATAACTTATATATATATATCTCATTATATTATTGTTTCATTATGTGATTGTTCTACTGTTTATACATACTTAGACTGTGTCAGAGGTATGGCTTGGTTATATTTCATATTCTTCCATGTTTATATTTATGTAAGTTTATAATGCTAACTAGAAATCATGATTTGTATTCCCTTTTACAATCTGATCACACCTAACTTGAAATAGTAATGATATTAAATGGAGATCATAGTTATAATAAAGTTTATAGAAACTACCGCATGATTTTTCTCTCTTCACGGTTTATTTTATAACACTTACTAAAAATTGCTTATAAAATTTATCACTTATTTAAGTACTTTTTAGAAGTGGTTCCCATAGATGAAATAATTTTCTACAACTTATTTACACATATTTTCAGTAATAGAACAAACACTTCTTATTTTTAAACTGATTTTCATTTATGATAAGTGTATAAATAGTTTTCAATAAGTACATTCAATAAGAAACTCAATATTTTTGTGCTTATTGCTTAAATAGTTTCAAACATCTGTAATCAAACAGACTGTGAATCATTATATGATTATGAGATTGAGAATCAACTGGATAATGTAAATATGTCTATTATTGATAAATAATACATGTTTAAAAACCACTTATTTATATTATTTATATATCCAGGAAGGTATGTTCTTGACAAAGTGCTATGAGCAATACAATCAGGAATATATTTTCTTGAAAAACTACTTTTTATGTTATTTATATATTTAAATAGGTGTGTTATTGATAAAATAATATGATCAACCTGAGTAATCATATATTCAAGCATGTATATATTTTATTGTCTCAATATATGTCCTTTCATACCTACTATTTTTTATCTATCCAAGATTGTATGTTATTGATAATCCTCCACTACCTATGTGTTTTAGAATCCCTAATACTCCCCAATATTTTTTTGTCAAACATAGCCTAAGTGTAAGTGTTTAGAAAAAAATAAAACAATCACCTTTTATATTTTTATATCATTACAAGTGTTATGTACTCTAAATATTATTGAAATTTTGTTAAAATAGTTTTTATTAGTTTGTTCCAACCACACAACCCATTAACTCCTTGAACTTTTATTTTTATAGATAAAACATTGGAGCATCAGATTCAAAATATTCCATCTTTTCCATGAATGGTAATATTATCATTCTTCTTTGAATTTCCAATGTCTCCCCCACCAAATTGAATTATTTTTTCTTCATATTACGGTTTTGGTGATTCGTATTTTTTGTCTATTTAGCTTCTCCTTTATGAGGGGATTTTTTGGAATTTGGGATGCTCTAACACTCCACATGATCCTGAGAATGTTTGTGTGTCATTGTAGGTAAAAGTTTTTAGTGATACATTTTAAAATATAATTATTTAATGAAATCCTCATAATAGAAATGAGAAAAGATACATTTTAAATAATAAATATGAAAATATTTTCAAAGAATTACTCAAGTGATAAGTGTTACAACGAGTTATCAATAAGTTTTACCAAACAAAGCCTAAGCCTTACTCATCTATGCTCTCATTTTTCATTGTTTGGTTGTCAGGATTGGGAATAAAAGTGGGTCTTTAAAAGTTCTTGAATGCTAGAGTTAAAGGAAGGGTGAATCATTTTGGTAGAAAACAACACAACTGAGTTTCTTAGAAATCAGACACAGGATTTTATTTTATCCTCAGTCCCAACCCAGGTCAGGTCTTGGTTTTTTTGCTCAGGAATCGGGTGGGATAGGTTTGGGGTCTCAGGATAATGTTTTCGAAGTTTGGGTTTAGGTCCCGAATTAAAATTTTAATGTTTGAAAAATTTGAGGGTTTTAAGATGGTGCGCGGACACTGTACAAGTAGAGAAAGCTGTGCGGTCAGCCCAGGTACCTGTGCAACCACTTTTGGAATGGGAAAAATCCACCGCATAGTCCATGCACAGTCGCTTGAGCCATGCGGGGTGACCACGTGGTTTCCCTGCATTAAAAATAATTAATGCATGAAAAGAATAGTAAAATAAAATAAGAAATGAATCCAATGGAAGGAATAATTAAATAAAATAAAGAGAGGGAAGTGAAGTAAAATTTTAAAGAACTATTTTAATAGTAATATTATTATTATTAAAGGATATTATTATTATTATTGTTATTAATAAAATCAATATTATTATTATTGTTAATAATATTGATATTATTATTGTTAATAATATTGATATTATTATTTTTAATAATATTGGTATTATTATTAATATCATTAACCCTATTATATATACATATTTTAGAAGGTAATATTTTATTAATGTTTTATCCCCTTTCTCTCCTCCCTCTCTCCCTCTCCACCCCCCTCTTTCTCCATACTGCATCTCATACACCCCCTCCTTCACCACCTTCCATGCACTCCTCTCCTCCTCCTCCAGCATCTCCTCCAGCGAGCCCCACTCCGTAGGCACCCCGTATCCCTCGTGCACCCCCTAATCATGCCCCATAGCCCCTCGCACGCTCCCTACTCATGCCCCGCTCTCCTCTGGTTCACTACTCCATCTGGAATCCTCTTCCTCATGCATATGGATTCAATGGTCACCTGCCATTATCCCTCTCCCTCCACCGTTGGTGCGTTCTTCATCCAGGTAAGGTTTTGGATTCTCTTTCTTAGGGTTTTGGTTTATCATAGTTAGGGTTTTGGTTTTGAGGGTCTGATCTTGATCCATTGAGTTCAATCTTGACTTGTTAGGGTTCATTGTTGATCACTTGAGGTGTGGTTGCGATTCCACACCAATTTCCGGATGTTTCTCCACAAGAGGTAGGTGATTACATTCTTAACCATTTTTTGATGAACTAATTATGCTTTCTTGTATTTTCTGTATGTTCTATAAATTATGTGTGAGGTGTAGGATCAATTTTTTGAAATTTTTTATGTGCATTTGGTTTTAAAATAATTTATCCATGTGAAATTGGGTGTATTTGGTGTGCAAAGTTTATTATTCCATTTTTTGATTTGTTTTATAAATTTTTTAAATGATTCTTGAATATATTTGAGTGGTGCAAATTATATTTTGGCATGGTTATAATGTGCAGTTAATTTTAAAGTGGGGTTTTTATATGAAGCTGGGTGTGTTTTTGGTACAAACCTTTGTTGCACCATTTTTTATGTTTTATAAATTGTTCAAATGATTTATTAAATTATTAATTTGGTGTGAAGGTGGTATTTGAAATTATTAGGCATGAGTTTAATTTTAAAGTGACATTTTTACATGAAATTGGATGTTTTTGATGTGTAAAACCATTTAACATCACTTGGTAGTGTTGTATAAATCTTGCAATTGGTTTTTTAAATTATAGATGAGTTGCGAATTGTGTTTTTATATAGCATTTATGTACATTTAATTTTTAAAGAGGGTTTCAAGTGCACTTTGGGTGTAAAGGCATTTAGGGTGGTTATGGAAATTGTTCTATAAATTGTTATAATGGTTTATTGAATTATTTAAAAAAGTGAGAAGCATGTTGGGACATATTTTGGTGTGTGTATGTTTTTAAAAATGGATTTTTGATGTGCAAGTGGTGGCTTGTGATATGTGATTCTTGTTTTTTTAGATAAATTAGGCAAGTGGTATTATGTGGAATGTGGAAATTGGTGGAGCACAAAAAGGTAATCCTAGGTAACTAGGTAGATAGACTAGCACTAGCACACTGGACGATTCGGAAGTGGTTCATCCCAGTTTCGTCTAGTAGGATTGACGCTACAACACTAACTAAAATTGTGATATGATTAGAGACCACTAGTCCTTGGGATGTGATTCCCCCTTAGTGGATCGTGCATGAGAACACTGATATTTGTGGGTTTCATACCACATTTTCACTGAGATGCGAGGTTCCTAGAATCCCACTTGAGCTAGTTTGACCCTAGAGATTTACCCATGGTGCTCTACTTCATATGATGGGGCGTTATCCGTCAGCATAAGGTGAACCTCTTATGTGTGTGGGTGTTTATACTCTTATAAGACACTTTATCTTTTAAGCAAATGGTTATTTTGGTTTCCTTTATAAGTGGTTTCATTTCTTTAAAATGTTTACTCACAAATGTTTTCCTAAAGATGTTTTAAAAGAATTAATTTTAAATGAGCATGTTAGATTGTCTTAAAATATTTTAACATGAAATATTTTTATCCGGGTGGCATCTTACTGGGCTTTAGCTCACACCCTACATACACCATTGGGTGTATATAGATCTTGTTACATGTTTGTTCTAGGTAAAGACACAACAATGAGTGTTGGTAGTTTGAGGTTCTAGTAGCATCCGATGTGGATCTTGGTGGTGGAAGCTTGAGGATGGGGTTCCTATCATTGCATGGAGGTTGGTGTAGAGTTTTTTTTCCTTTTTTCAAAGCCCTTTTGGGGTTTTGTCTAAAAGTTGTAAACCTTTAACATGAAAAAATTGTTAAGATCTTGTTTGGTTGTGTAATTTCAGTTTTGGATTATTTAAATTGATAGCTATTTCATGAATACTTATTCAGATAAATCGTTCCCAAATGTTTATTTGATACCCATGCACTAGTTCCAGCCCGTTGGGATTAGGAACGCCCTTCACGCCTTGCCGCAGACTGGGTTGGGTGATGGGTCTGATGGAGACCCGGATTGGTTTATGAAAAAATTGTATGATAGGGAGGTTTTCTCTTTTGAGTCTTGTTACTTAGGGAAGAGTCTGGGTAGACAGGAGCTAGTATTTTCAGAACTCAATGTTCTGGTTATGAGTAAGGTGCATAACCTGAACAACTCATGGCGGTACTTCAATTACTAGGGGAAGTCGGGTTCCATATGAGTTCTTTGGCCCTTATGGTTGCTTGTTATTTTGGAAATGAAATGGGAGTTAGGTTAATAGTTTTAGTGAGCTTGCAGGGCCTATAAATAGATGTGGATCCAGAGACATTGTCCTAGAATACTCTTTGTAGTGGTGGAGTGATTGGCGTATGGCCACCAACCATATGTCTATGTCCCCCACTATCACTAGTTTCCTCTTACACCGTTCCTTGTCTACTTGTTTTGAAATCATGGAAATTTGTTTTTTTTAAGTAAAAATGATTTGGTTTTGGGGAGGTGGAAAGTGAATTTTCAGAATTTACTGAAGGCATGTTTTGGAAATGTGAACCATTGTAAAATATTTTATTTTTTTGGTAAATGTGGTGAGTTTATTGAGGATGTATTTTTATAAATAAAATTTTTGGTATATCGAAAGTTGGTCCATTTGGGGAAAATGGAATTTTATTTTCAGAAAGGAGGTTTAGAAACTTGTTTTAAATGAAAATAGTGAATTTTTAATTAAATAGATAAGAATGAAGTAAGGATTTTTGTTCAGAGGAAAATGTTTATAACTAAGGTTCTTTAAAAATAAATTGATGTTTATGGTTTGAAAAGTGTGGGTTGAATGTTTTAGTTTTGAAAAGTGGAAAGGTTGGGTTTTAGTCTTTGGTGTTCTCATGAGTGACCACTTGCATGGGAATATATGGAAAGGTGGATTGTCAATGGAATGGGTGGTTGAGTGCCTTGATGGACATAAAGTGGGTTCCTAGTGTGACACAAGATCACACATGTGTGAGGCCCATGGGACACCATTATTATTTTTTCAACCTAGCAACTTTGTTTATTTAAAAAAAAATATTTTTATGGAAAATTTGGAGTTTTAATAACTGGTGATTGTGTGGTGTGTCTTTTGTATTTTTGGAATATTTTCTATGAGGCATTTTGATACAAAGATTATTTTTGGGTGACTTATGTCTTGAGTTTGAGTTCTTATTGGTAAGTTGGTGTGAAAGTGTGTGGTTAGTGTATTCTTTTGAAAAATGATTTCAAAAACCCTTGTGATGGTTCCCTCTATACGTTTAGTGTTCACTTGCGGTATGTCTTGGCCATTGGAGTAATTTGATTGGATATATGGTTTTCTTTATTGGCTAGTGCACACCCCCATAATAGATTGATGCATGTTCTAAGTGCATCCATGGGTGATCCAATGATGGCAGAACCTCCAGTTGATCAAAGTAAGGACTTCCTTCAATTTAGTCCTTTTCTCTTCTTTTCTATTAAGAGGATCCCTTTGTAGTGGAAGAGTGGTTGTGGAAGGTTGGAATAGACCTTAGTTACTTAAGTTTACTAAGTCGTCAAAAGAAAAGTTTGATTCCATTAGGTCTAAAGGTCCTATTTGAGAGTGGTGAAGGGAATTGAAGTGAGGAAAGGTAAAAGAGGTTTGGGTTGTTGGTGTTGGCTGTGTTAGAAAGGGAATTGGGCCTCTCATCGGGTTTATCTAAGAAAATGTTTGTGTTGCGCCACTAATGTGGAAAATCTGGTTCAAATTCGAAAGGGGTGATGCACATGTAACTTCTAATCCCCAATCTTTCTGAAAGTGCCATGTGGGAGTGAGCGGTTTTTGGGATGTGTTATGTTCTGTTGATGCTATTGGATCACAGTGTATTTTCCTGTGGAACTAGTAGGAAGAGGTTTTGATTGGGAGTTTTCAGTGCCTAACTGTGAGGCAAGAGATGCTTCAACCATCAGAGCTCCAACTATAGGTCTTAGAGTGAAGTTAACATGATGCCAGGAAACCCCCAAGGTTGTAAGGGACCTTAGTCAAATGTATGTTTTCATTTTGGTAAATGACGATAGTTTTAGTTTTCTGTGAAGTCATTGTGTTCTAATAGGTCCTGTTGGATGGAGGGGTTGTGAGGCCCTATTTATTTTCTATAAACCACATGATGTATTCTATATGGTTTATAGTTTCTGTAGTTAGGCCCTTGCGGTGGGGTGCTAGGTTGTGTGGGAAGCCCCTGGTTAGGTCATGTCGGGATTTCGGTGTCGGCCCATGCCAGTCAGTTGGTTAGATGGTCTTTATGGTGGGGAGACCCAACGTGTGTCTCACTGAAATTTCCCCACAAGTAAATCAATGTTAGCATATTAATTATGGTGGAGAGTCTGCTCAGGCCTCCTTGTGTCAGCAATCCAATTTCATCCCAAGTGTTGGTTTGGTGGTTGGTAGTCTTATTCAGAGCTATCCAACCCAAAGCCCCTTTCTTATGTAAACGTTGGGGTTGAAGCGCACCCAACTGTGTTGTGAAGTAAGGCTATGGTAGTCTCATAGAGTTCATTTTTTGTTCCTAGTAAAATGAATAAACCTCTTTGGGAATGTTTAAGGTGTTTTTTTCAGAATTTTTTATGGTGTGTTGTGAGAGTCCCCATTATTTGATTATCAACTGGAGGTGTCTTGAGTTTTGGGGGTGGTCATCGCTTGGTGGGGAGTCCATTTTGGGACTCCTAAGTTTATTTTGTAGGTCCTTTATCTTTGTTGATAATGTTCTTGTTTCTCTATCATGTTGATTTTTGGTAACCTCTTTGAGCTAAGAGGGTTTACCCATTATATTTTTCTAATCAATCTTGTGATGGATTTCCAGGGGTGGAAAGCATTTATGGTGGGGAGAATTATCACACTCGAGTTTTTATTTTATCCGCGGAACCAACCTGGGTAGGGTTTCAGTTGTTTTGATTGGGAACTGGGTGTGACAGATTTGGGTCTCGGGATAACATCGTCAAAGTTAAAGTTTGGATCCCAAATTAAAATTCTAAAGTTTGGAAAATTTGTGGGTTTTAGGCCAGTGCACAGACATCGCACGGGTAGCGAAAGCTGCACGGTTAGCCCGAGTACCTGTACAACCACTTCTGGAATGGGAAAAATCCACCGCATAGTCCACACATGGTTGCTTGAGTCGTGCAGGGTGACTATGCGGTTTCCCTGATTTAAAAATAATTAATACATGAAAATAAGATTATAATAAAATAATAAATGAATCAAATGGAAGGAATAATTAAATAAAATAAAGTGACGGAAGTGAAATAAAAATTTAAGTAACTATTTTAATAGTAATAATAATAATATTATTAAAGTATAATATTATTATTGTTATTAATAATATCAATATTAATATTATTGTTAATAATATTGATAATATTATTGTTAATAATATTGGTATTATTATTAACAATAATAATAACAATATTATTATTATTATATATATATATATATATATATCTATATATATATATATATATTAGTGGGTAATATTTTATTAGGGTTTTATCCCCTTTCTCTCCTCCCTCTCTGCCTCTCCATGCACCCCCCTCTTTCTCCAAATTGTATCTCGCGCCCCCACCTTCACCACCTTCCATGCATGCCTATCCTCCTCCTATGACATCTCCTCTAATGATTCCCCACTCTACAGGTGCCCCACAACACTTGTGTGCCCCCCCTGCTCATACCCCTCACCCCCACGCACCCCTATGCTTGCGCCCCATATCCCCTCATGCCCCCTCCTCATGCCCCACTCTCCTCCGACGCGTGCCTCCCTCTGGAAGCCTCTTCCTCGTGAGGCCGACTTCCTTGGTCGCTTGCCCTTATCCCTCTCCCTTAGACACTGGTGCGTTCTTCGTCCAAGGTAAGGTTTTGGCTTCTCTTTCTTAGGGTTTTGGTTTCCCACGATTAGAGTTTTGGTTTGAGGGTCTGGTCTTGATCTGTTGAGTTCAATGTCACCTTGTTAGCATTCATTGTTGATTGCTTGAGGTGCAGTTATGGTCCATCACCAATTTCTAGATGTTTTTTCACAAGAGGTATGTGATTCCATTATTAACCATTTTTTGACGAACTGATTATTCTTTCTTGTATTTTTTGTATGTTATATAAATTATGTGTGAGGTGAGGGAGTGGTTCTTGGAAAGTTTCTATGTGCATTCAGTTTGAAAATAATTTATCCATGTGAAATTGGGTTTATTTGGTGTGCAAAGTTTGTTGTGAATTTTCGGGATTTGTTTTATAAATTTTTTAAATGATTCTTGAATTTTTTTAAATGGTGATAATTATATTTTGGCATTGTTAAGATGTGTGGTTAATTTTAAAGTGGCATTTTTATATGAAACCAGGTGTGTTTTTGGTACAAACCTTTATTGTGCCATTTTTTATGTTTTATAAATTGTTAAAATGATTTATTAAATTATTCATGTGGTGAGAAGGTGGTATTTGAAATGGGAAGGTATGCGTTTAATTTTAAAGTGACATTTTTTACATGAAATTGGATGTTTTTCAAGTGTAAAACCATTTTACATCACTTGGTAGTGTTGTATAAATTGTGAAATTATTTTGTTAAATTATGTGTGGGATTTAAATTGTGTTTTGATATAGCATTGATGTGCATTTAATTTTTTATGAGGGTTTCAGGTGCACTTTGGGTGTAAATGCATTTGGTGTGGTTATGGAAATTATTCTATAAACTGTTATAATGGTTTACTAAATTATTTAAAAAGGTGCGAATCATGTTGGGAAATGTTTTGGTGTGTATATGTTTTCAAAAATGGATTTTTAATGTGTAAGTGGTGGCTTGTGATATGCGATGCTTGGTTTGTTAGATAAATTGTTCAAGTGGTGTTATGTGGCATGTGAAACTTGGCAGAGAACAAAAATATAATCCTAGGTAACTAGGTGGATGGACTAGGACTAGCACGCTAGATGATTCAGAAGAGGTTCGTACCAGTTTCATCTAGTAGGATTGATGCTAAAATACTAACTAAAGTTGTGATATGATAGGAGACCACTAGAACTTTGGATGTGATCCCCCCATAGTGGATTGTGCATGATATTGTTGATGGTTGTGGTTTTATACCACATTTTCACTAAGATGAAAGTTTCCTAGAATCCCACTTGAGCTAGTTTGACCCTAGAGATTTACCCATGGTGCTCTACTTCTTATGATAGGGTTCCATCTGTTGGAATACGGTGGACCTTTTGTGTGTTTGGGTGTGTGTAATCTTAGAAGCCCCTTTCTCTTTTAAGAAAATGGTTATTTTGGTTTTCTTTGTTAGTGGTTTCTTTTCTTTAAAATGATTACTCACAAATGTTTTCCTAGAAATGTTTTAAAATCATTAATTTTAAATGATCATGTTAGATTGTCTTAAAATGTTTTGGCATGGAATCTTTTTTTCTGGGTGGAATCCTAATGAGCTTTAGCTCACACCCCACATACACCCTTGGGTGTATGCAGATCTTGTTGCATGTTTATTCTAAGTAAAGGAAAGACAATGAGTGTTGGCAGTTTGAGGTTCTAGCGGTATATGGTGTGGATATTAGTGGTGGCGGATTAAGGATGTGGTTTATCTCATTTCATGGAGGTTGGTTTAAAGTTTTTTTCCTTCTGTTGCAGCTCATTTGATGTTTTTTCTAAAAGTTGTAAACCATTAACATGAAAAAAATTGTTAAGGGATTGTTTGGTTGTGTAATTTTAGTTTTGGATTATTTAAATTGTAGATGTTTCATGAAAACTTATTCAGCTAAATCATTCTCAAATGTTTATTTGATACCCAGGAACTTATGCCAGTCTGTGGGGATTGGGAATGCCCTTCGGGCCTTACTGCGGATCAGGTCAGGCGATGGGTCGGATGGCAACCCGACTTAGTTCATGACACTAGCTCTCCTTATATGTTTTTATTTATAATATATGTATATATATAAATATTCTGAATATAAATCTAGAAATATATATTCAAATATTTTTTGAATATATATATATATATATATTGTGTGAATATTTATATTCTTATATATATTCTATACATTTGTAATCTTATATATATTTTGAATATATTAATTTAAATTTACCCCTGCTTTCTTATTTGAAACATTTATGTAACACCCTGTGATTTTAAATTAAGAGCGTTATGTTTGATAGTGTATATGACATGCAACATCAAGTTTAAAATATATATAAGATTAAAAATGTATAGTATATATATAAGAATATAAATATTCACACTATATATATACATATATATATATTCAAATATTTTTTGAATATATATATATGTATATATATAGTGTGAATATTTATATTCTTATATATATTCTATACATTTGTAATCTTATATATATTTTGAATATATTAATTTAAATTTACTCCTGCTTTCTTATTTGAATATATACATCTAGAAATATATATTCAAATATTTTTTGAATATATATAAATGTATATATATAGTGTGAATATTTATATTCTTATATATATTCTATACATTTGTAATCTTATATATATTTTGAATATATTAATTTAAATTTACTCATGTTTTCTTATTTGAAACATTTATGTAACACCCTGTGATTTTTAATTAAGAGCATTATGTTCGATAGTGTATACAACATGCAACATCGAGTTTAAACAAACTGTGAAATATTATTATTTAAATATGACCGTTATAACCTAGATTTTGAATTGGTAGATATGAATAACATTAACTACATTATGAAATATATATTAAAAGGTACTAATAAAAACAAATGTATTGTGTAATTCCTTATCCCAAAAGTTACTCAAGTGGTGCTCTGGGATGGTTCTCTACAATGCCTTAGGTGGGCCTCCCCATACATCAAAGGTTGTCGAATAATAGAAAGAGTATATTGGGTGATAATGAGGTGACTATATCCTTTTGTGAGAATAATAATATTGGAAATAATAACATTTATGCAGAAGTGATAAACCAACTCATATGAAGTAATATAAGACAAAAAAAATAATAACGAGACAAAAATAAACCATCTACACATAAAGATAATATCTACTTGTCATGGTAGTCATAAAAAACATGTGATACCACCCGTGGTCCAAAAGCATAAGAATATGAACAAAAGCTAAAAAGTACTACATATTTCTATAAAATAATTATCTTGTCTTACTACTAAAAAGAAACTAAACCATCCATCCCATATTCCTTAGACACATGCCTACTTGCTAAGGTCAAGACCATGAACCTGATCCCTTTCCTGTATTCAAATACATAAAATATGCACACATCCCGATGGACCCATTAATGGTGTGAATATAAAATTAGTAGTCCACCAACAACATGTGCCTATATTATATACATAAATATACTTATGTATGAAAACATAAATAAACAGAAACTACTCATACATCAAATAACTAGAATAAATTGTGATCAATAGCCACAAGGAAGTGTTTACCTGCTTTGACCAATGCCAGAGTTGAATGATGCATCCACAAACAGTCATACCAGAAGAACCATCAAATCCTAATCCATTTTTATACCACCCATCACCACATGCCAACCATTACCCCATATATGACATGTAGAGTAAATATTACATCCCATCATCATGCCCATAAATATGAAACAAGTCCATTTGACTTCCATTAATTAAGTAACTATTAGCTTGATAACCCGACATCCCAAGGAATGATGATACCTACCTTTCCATAGTCCCGACCCATCGACCCTAGCATATCTGTGATCCTCCTCTCCCATTTGATGGTATCACACACCATCACATACTGATTTCGATGGTGAGCACCTCCTCCATTATGATTGTTACCACCATCCCCTATGCCTCTAAGTCTATGGAGGCCTCCACCCACATAGAGTGGTCAACACCACCTCACTAGGGAATAATCTTGTTTGCACACGACCCCAAATATTCTATCAGCCAACCATAGTGAATAGAAATTCACTAAACAACCTAAGACACACCTTTGATGAACCTCCATCAGCACCTACAGACCATGTTTCCCAACTCTGGACTTGGTCTTTACTAACCACCTCAACCCAAAAAACCACATTGCCTAAACTCTGGTGACCAACATCACCCACCTCAAGGACCATTCCCAAAACATTCCCATGAAACCCACATAGACATAAACTAGATTTAAATAAATTATAAAATCATAAATATCCCACTGAATGAATAGGGAACTATGTTTCACCTCTTATATTCCATACTTGGATCAACTATACTTTAATAGACCTGATAATACCCTTCGACATCTATTAGGAACAATATAAGAAGAAAGAAAAATAAAAAGGCCACACTCAGACCACCCCACTCATGCTTATTTATCATGCCTCACATAAAAAATATAAAAATTAGGATAAATTTAGTCACCAAATACCTTGTGCATAAGAAGATCTACTCATCTGATATTGACCTCTGATTCAATCCAAAATGAGAGAAAAAAAAAGAATAGACCAACACTATGAAAATAGGGTATTAGATCCCACACAGAAATAACATCCACTATAGAGAAATAAACTATTAAAAGAAGAAATAGTATCCTTATTCTTACCGAGAGGGATCCAATATGATGAAAAACACTTGAATCGGAGCCCAAATGATGGAGAAACCCCAAATCCCAAGTGAGGGAGGAGGAAAACTCACCCATGTTCGTTACTATGTAGAATGAGGGAAACAAAAATGTGGCTTAAGGGTTAAAATAAAAGAGGGGAGAAATCACAATTTCACCCTTTTTAAAGGGGTAAATATTTAGGATGTATGTTTTGTCTAACTGTTATCCAACCATGTACACCCACTATCCAATAGGCCACCCCCTCACATGACTTGGTACACAATTAGATAAATTGAGCATTTCTCTTTGAAATTTACTTCATAGGTCTCACACGCTCATATATCCTTGGGTGCATGGTTTGAAAAACCATGTGACATCCCTATAGGGGTGTAGGATTAACACTAACCATGTACTGACATGCACCCCCTGGCCTTTCCAAAACCTAGGACTTCAAATCCCGATGCTCCTGAAACTCAAGAAAACTCCCAAGGGACCTTCTGAGCCTTAACCCACATCTAAAAATAACTCTTAGAGTGTCATATCTCTCAAAATTTCAATTTTATGATCAAATTTATATTTGGTCCTCCCACCAAACTAAATGTTCTAAATCCCTTGATATTTTTAACTTGCTAAAAAAACAGGACCTTACAACCTCCCCACCTTATGATATGTCATCCTTGAGCTATTAGATAATATAATGACCCATGATATATCCCTATCAAGTCGATCACCCTACTCTCTAATTTCAAATTCCATGAGATAATATCAAACATATCCATCTCATTTCCACCCCTACAACTACCTCAATTACTCACTTATGACTGACTCCTTCTATGGCGCCCTCACCTTAGGAATCACCTACCCGACCACTCCTTGACCCACTTTCAAACATTTAGATGGACCACACCAACCATCTCTTGTAAACACACATCATAACCATCACATACCATAGATCATGCATCTCATTAGATTTTCATCTCACATCTATTTCACGTATAGCTCCCATTAGGTTCTGCATCATAGTTGATTCCCAAAAGTCCCACATCATGATTATTACTCAAAAGTTCCCACATAATACATATATAATTCCCAAAAAATTTAACCAATCCCTATTAATCCCCTATAAGTCATGCACCCCTCCTGATGCCTATATATCAACCAAAACCTGTTTAATTCTCCTATAACACATGCACTTCATGCACCAGTGACTTTTATGCAAAAAAGAAAAACAACCACACTTATAGTGTACCTATAATAGTAATTAGATCCCCGATATTCTATGAACTGGTTAGATCAAACTCATGCACTTATCCTAAAGCCCAAATGCATGATTCTTGTCCTCTCTATGAAGTTGTACCTGTTACCAGCCACTACCCCCACTGCTGGGGATCTCTTTCCCTACCATGACCTATGCATGCAGTTGTAACCCATATATTTTCTCTTGGTACTACTCCTAGTACCACCTTAGATACGTTATTCTCACATGGTCCCTCACTCCCAGCTATCCAATACATCTACTGTAATTTTTTTCCAAATAGACCATAGTCCCAGATGCCTGTCACTCTTTTAGAGGCCCCTCGTACTGATTCTACACATGTCCCAACTGCTGAAACTGGAAGCATACCATTGAAGATACAATCCTCGGTAAATTTTCCAAGTCTCTAACCTAACAACCATACTGAGATTCCTTACAACCTCAATTACAGATACCATAAGCTCCACAACCTAGCTCACCTGATGTAATACCATGATATTTTGTGAATTATTTTTTTCTCGAATTAATTTGATATTTTTATATTTTTTATTTCACACAACACAAAGTATATATTTTTTAATATGAAATAACTATGTTTGGGTTGTTTTATATTCTATACCAAGTTAATCTTTCACTACATGCAACACCGACTTGGCTTGTGTTACACGCAACACTAAATTTCTACGAAACAATATTTTATTATTATACCTATTTAAACAAGATAGTTATAACATAACCATTAAAATTAGTAATATAGTAATAAATAATTTTTAAATATAATTTATAATGGTTTTATATAGATAAATCATATTTATAATAATACATACAATTTTTAGTTAAGTATTTATACATTTGAAAATGCAATTTTCTTAAAAGAACCGCTTTTTATGTTATTCTGTGAATAATAATAAAATTAATTTTAGACACTTTTAGAACATTAATTTGATAAAACAAAATTCATTTTTAATTAATAATTTCAAAATTATATTATGGTGATTTTTTTGGGATTTTTCTAAGAAACTTCATTTTTGGATGAATAGTGAAGAATACTAAATTTTAATTCAAAACTCATATTTCATCTAATTTATTTATATAGTAAAATTATATTTTAAATTGGTTTTAAAGTAACAATAGATCAATTATACATATATTTTTCCAATTTAGGTCATTGTAATAGTTTTTATATTGAATTTAGATATAAAACCTTAATGAACTTTTGAACATTCTCACTTTAAAACCCCACTTTCTCGCCACGTATGCGGGATTAATCTTAAAATTAATTTTTCAACTTCTATGAATTGAATTTAAAAAAATGAACATAAATGATTGTAGTCATTATAATATTTATAATATAATAATATCAACTTTATTTTTGACCAAAAATATCAGTGAAAGTGATTAAAATTAATTACAACGATGAAGGTAAAATTAAGCTTAACAAAGGACTAAACCTTAAATTTAAGGGCCAAAATGACCTATAAACTTTTCAAAAACCAATTGGATGGATATATTTCTACATAAAACTTATATTATTTAGTTTTTTTGGTTTTTGATAACTTTTTAAGGTAAAAATGTAGGCACACCTAACTTGTTTTTAAAAATGTCAAATGTGTCCCGTCCCTCCCTTTTAAAAGGCCACCACATCCCCCCCTTCTTCACACCTCTAAAACCACTTAGTTTCTGCCAATATATTCCAAATTAACTTCAAAACATCCCTAACTTCCTCCTTGATGCTTCCCTTTGGATATAAATCCATCCAAGTAATCCATTTGGTGCAAACCAAATGGAGTTACCCAATGAAAAGGTAATATCCTTACTCAAGATCCTTTGTTTTATTTTCATTATCCGCCACATAAATATTTATTATTACATAATTATATAATAAAATCAGTATATTATATATACTTAGATTTTTTTACTCTAAGGTTTTTACCTGAACTTACACACACTTTGATCCAATGAGTAACTTACTTACCGTTCTTATGTACGGTGAACTACCGCCTCACAAAACAATGTTGGTCATTTTTTCTTTTACCACCTCTCAGGGTTGGAAATTATGATAGAAAATATATTTTTAAATGATATATATTATATATGATGTATTTATTATTATATAATTATTATATAACCCATACCTTCATGCTTTAAATTTTGTGTAAATACGACAATTTCATTTGGGGAAGTGTGGACTACCACCTCCTCAAAGCGATGTGATTCATTAAAACTCTACAAAGAATGTATTAAATATGGGTTCAGTAAATTTATATGATATATATGAAAAACTAATTCTACTATAATTAGTATACATATACATATATACATATATTTTATTTACTTTCTTTCTTTCAATACAATAATTAAGCAGAAACAACCTTCATGCATAGTACGACCTACCGTCTCCATGAACGGTGTATTCCATTTCATATTTATATTTTTCATAGATTATTATAAATACATATATAATAAATATAAATAATATTTATATTTTTTTACATTCTATAAATCATGATATAAGTTTGACGACAAAAAATATAACAAATTAAGACACATGTGAAAAACAAATTGGATATTACCCGAAACACAACATAAACATGAAAGTGTTAATAAGTTGGTGATATAAAGTCATATATGTTATTAAATATAATAATATGTTTCTATGGTAGATTTATAATAAAAATATATTTATTAAACAAGATTTTTTAATGATTATGAAGAAATTCAAGATTTAAGATAAAAGAATTTCATCTCACTTTTTATTTCTGTGAGATGCATGTATTATTCACCACTAATTTATTTTGTGTGGTGTGTATACTGACCATGGATGTATTCTATGATTATTTTATTTAAATTTATGGTTATTTAAATAACCATTTTATGATATTTATTTCATGGGTTATATGTTTAAAAAGATACCAAATCAGTAAAGTAATTTTGTATCAAATTTCCTTTTTTGAGACACATGCCATGTTATGCACCCATGTTTTTCTATGAGGTGTATATAATGACTTTAAAATTTTATATCATGAATATATATTTTTTTCATGATAGTTTAAGCTTCATGTAATTTTATCCTTTCCATTTTACTATGATTTAATGTTTCCAAAGTGGTAATAGTTTATAGCTTCGATCTCATTGTTTATCGAGATTGTTTATGATTATGATTCCATTTATGAAATATTATAATCCATATCTCATGAATCTCATGAATTTTAGTACCCTATAAATATGAATGTTATATCCAAGTAATTCTACCCCTTTACACTCCTTTTACTTAATATAATTAATAAAATATGTTTATGAAAATATAACTTTATTTCTCCTTTCAATCAGAAATATTTATTCTTTCAAAATCATGTTTTATCAAAAACGTTTTCAAAATTGATTTAATATTATTCTATGATATTTAAAATAAATTTTTACCCATGTATTAATTTTTTAAAAAATAGTTTTAAAAAGAATCATCCTGTAATTTTATGATCAAAGCATTTTTCTAAACTTCTAAGGTGAAAAAGTAATGTTTGGAATGTATGAACATACCCGTCATCATTATCATCACTTCCTTGATGTTTCCTTTGTAAGTTTAAAAGGTTATTTTTTAAATAATTATTTTTCCTAATATTTTTTAAATTATTTGATTTTAAAATGGTTTTCAAAGAAAAAGGGTTTTTAAAAATGTTTTATGTTTAAAAAGTGATTTAAATGATTTTCAAAGATTCCTTTATATGTTTTCAAAAGGATATTTTCAAAGAAAATGATTTCAATGATTTCAAAGATTCTTTTATAATATTTAAAACTGTCTTAAAATAAAAATATTTTCCATTTTTTTAAGATTCTATATAAGTTTTCAAGGTTATTTTCAAGGAGAATGGTCTTCAAAATGTTTTATGTTTTAAAAATAATTTTTTAAAGTGTAAAGGATATTTTCCACTAAAAATGATTTAAATTATTTTTCATGATTAATTTATATTTTTTCAAAGTGTTTTAAAGTAAAAGGATTTTGAAAATGTTAAATTTTAAAAAAAGTAATTGTTAAAGAAAAGTTATGTTCTTAGTAATATTTCAAAATCATTCTCCATCTAAAATGACATCCTTGGTTAGAGTTTATGATTTAATAGGGATATAATCCAAGGATACTATTCATTTTATTTATCTAAATGGTCTATGTTTTGATGGATTGATGTTTATGTAACCCATTTCTCTTCAATAAGTTATACCATAATAAATGCTTATGAAACCCGCTTCGTTTTAGAGGTTATTCTAGGGTGAAGTGATTATGGAACCAATATATTTTCCATAGGTTATGATATGATTAAATGTTTATGATACACATTTCATTTCATGGGTAATGATATTATGTTTATGAAACCCATCTCTTTTTATGGGTCATGATATGATGCAAGTTTTAATATCTTGTGGCATATGCATGTTTGATTTTATTATGTGATGGGTGGGACTTATATCTCTAACCAATTCATTGGGTAATGATAAATGGTATATGCGATCAAAAGGTACATGAGTTGTAGCCTAATCCTAAAAAAATAATGTACATGGGTTGTATCCCAATATTAAAAACAAGAAGGTACATGGGTTGTAGCCCAAGCCTGAAAACAATAAGGTACATGATTTATAGCCCAAGACTAAAAATAAGCAAGTAAATAGGTTGTATCCAAAGATTTAAAGTAATAGGGTACATGGGTTTTGACTAATCCCAAAAATAATAGTGTACACAGGTTGTTAGACCAATCCTAGAGCAGGTCCATGAGTGATTATCCCAAGCCTAACATGGTATAAGGTCTTGGTAGGTAGCCTTGACATAAGATTTTCTATGCTTATGTGTATGCCACAAATCCCATGTCTTAATCTAGTGTTATGATTTCATGGATTATGATCTTGATCCCCTTATGATTAACATATTATGAACTACCAATATTTATACCATGACTCATGTTTATGATCTTTGATATGAAGGGTATGATCTTTGAATGTTATACTCATGTTATCGTACCCTTATGTTCATGTTATGATAACGCATTTCCATTATTTAACCTTAATAAGCATTAAAACTCACCCCTTTCTTATGTTTCCTTTACCCAATTTATGAAAAAATGTTTTTATGTATAATTAATAAGGGTGAAGATATTTTAGGGAAACATTGAAGATCTTTCACCAAGTTAGAATATTGTTATTCCAAGTTTCCAAGGGTAGTAAACTAAAATGATATTTGGGCATCTGTTTACGCAATGTTTTATGTATTATACAAAAATGATGTAATGTATATGTACGTTAATACTGGGTTGTTATACCTGACTCTATTGTTCACCTTAGTAAGTTCCTATCCATCAAGTTACCCTATGGTATTAATTCCCGATTCATTGCCTCTGAGAATGAGGTTAACCTGAAAATGTTCACCTTTACCCTGATGGCATGTCACAAACCATACTAGAACCATCTCCCCTGGTGATGTAATCTTAGGCCATAGAGGGTGGAAAATTTGATAGGTATGTGAACCTCCCAACACATTCCATGACCAGCATGTCTCCCTATTGCAAGTTCATAAACTCATAGGCTCAATCTGCCTTCAATGTATCAGGGAAAAAATGCTCGAAGAACATAGCCTCAAAGTCTTTCCTGGTCAATCACTCATGTCAGCCTGCATGTACCTATACATCCCACCAAATATTTTCTAGCTCCTTGATCATAAGAGTGACCAAATTCATCCTCTAACCTATGGGAGTCTCAATCTGATCTAATGTAGTTTTCACAGACTCTATCTAGAATTCTACTTAATGTGGTCCATAATCTCCCTGAAATAGGGGGTACTGTGACTGAAACTCCCATGTCAGATATTCCATTCACAACTTAGATCTATAAACTCCCAAATAAATTCTTTGAATGATGTGCACCAAGATCACCCTAAGCTTCTTATATATCCATGACCTGAACTCCACTATCTCTGCGGCTGTCCCTCCTACCTCAGAGCCTCTACCTATGGCTCATGATCACTAACTCCCTTAGGGTCCTCATCCCATACATGCTGGCCGCGTTGTCGTGACACGTCAAATTGATTATGTTTTTAAGGTTGATTTATAGTATAGGGAAGACCCTAGGTTATATCTCAAGGAGTGTTGATATGTTTAGAGTATGTGTTTTTAATAAAAAGTACTAGGGGTGATTTTGAAAATAGTTTAAAAAAAATAACTTAACTTAAAGAGTTTAATTGTTGATAAATAAATGTGGTGTTTTAAGTATTATGGGATAAGGATATCATTTTATGTTCACTAAAAATCTAGGATAGTTCATTGTTCTAAAAATTTCACATGGTTTTGTTTAATTCTTTGGTTGAGGGTTGTCAAGATCTTGATTCCCCTCTTACCCCTTATAACGATGCATAAAGAAGCAACCCTTGAAACAATGATCATGTTGTCAAGGTTTGGTCCTCAATAATATAAAAAGAGATACCAAATCATACTAAAATCTCATATATGTGTGATAGATAAAGGATTATTGTCTTGTCCAATTAGAACAACCCAATATTCCTACTTGAAATCTCAACACAATCGACGTTGAAATAAAAATCATTTCACTTAATTATATCAAAAGAAAGGCGTTCAGGGGAGAAGCATGTCAAGATAATAAATAATTGAAATATTTAACACAAAAATTACAGAAAACCAGTAGAATAACTAGTGTTTTAACTCCCTCCCAAGTGTGTGTAGCTCCCTCAAAATGGTCGTCCACTGTTTAGCTTGCCATAGAGAGTAGGAGGAGGCTCGCGTGGAACTCCTTTTTCATTTCATCTCTCCATATGAGGATAGAGAGTTCCAGAACCTCCAAGGGGATGAAAGGAATCCTATGAAACTTAAATTTGGTAGCACTTTACTCTCTTTTTCTATCTTCCAAATGAGGAGCCCAAGCTTCCATTTTATAGGTAAAGTGGAAGGTGGTATTGGGCACATAGATTGTGTAAAACCACTTGGAACATGGTTTTTGACCACTATACAGTCGAATATATCTTTGTAAAAAAAATAAACATGTTTACCCACCCCTTTAATATCTCCACCAAATGTTTAGAACCATTTGGACAAATATATCCTAAGACATGGACAGATCACAGCACACCACTTTTAACTTCGTGCAGATTTAGTGTTCTGGACAGATTAGGTCAGTTGGGCCACCAAATGGCCGAATGAAGCATGTGTTACTTAATATTAAATGTGTAAAAATTAATTTATGACCAGTACAAAAAATTCAAGCCCATTTGGATTCATAGTTAAGTAGAAGTATGTGGTTTAGTAAACTGGTGTGCTTGGATCCGGCACATCTTGGCCCTTTTTTTTGGACTTCATTAGGTGACCTCCAAATCACCTCCACTTTCAATGCAATTATCAAAACAAGTAACATTAACCTTTTTAACAGTTATAAACAAAAAATAATGGAATCAAACATGAAGTTCAATTTTTTATTATTTTTATAATTTTCAATACAAAACTAGTTTAACATAGTGGTGTAAGGGTGAAAATGAAATAGTAAATCGTGGTGCGATCACACCCCCATACCTAGACATTTTCACTCCTGGGAAAAGAATTATATCCTAACCAAGTATAATTCCTAAATAAAAGGTGAGAATAGTTCCAAGATTCTTATTAAAATCAATTCATCATGTCACATTTATGAAATCAATTTTCCTATCATTTTTCTTCTCTCACATTCGAATTTGTTCAACTTCATTTGTTCACCCATGCAACATGTCGCAGATTACATCTCTTAGAAAATTTCCCTCTTCACTCAAGGAACATATGAAAGTGGAGTTATTATCTTTTCCTGAATTTCATTTGATCTTAACATATGCTTTAAAATATTCTAATATCTCTACTGGTAGATGATAATGTGCTACTCAAGAGGACTTCCAACATGTTATTCTGAGGTTCAAGGGTTGGTGGGATTTAATGTATAAAAAAATATGAGGCATAAGAGGAGTATTTAATCTCTTAAGTACAAAACATTTTAAAATCCAGCAAGTTTTCACAATGAATGTACACACTCATCCCCTCACAAAGTTTATCACTTCCAACTCACTATCCCCATTGTCCATTTGTGTGGGTCATAGACGATCAGTGAATAATAATGAATAAACTTCCTATTTTCTCCATTAGTTTTTTTTATTTGTTATATTTTTCTCAATGTACAGAACTAATTTAATTTTTTTACAATTTTGATTATAGATAAAGGGTGAATTTTTTTAAAACAATAATACAATATGGATTGTGAACCCACTATCCAAGGAAAATGTAGGCACCCTTTCTATCAATCCATGACAATGATTCATTCATGATAATCCCATGGAAACACCATCTCCCCCACACTTACTGAATTTAAAACAATAATTTACACAAGATATGGGTAGGTAGGGATAAATAAGCTTGTAATGTGGCTACCTAATAGGTATTTCATGGTCTCTAAGGCTTAAGAAGGGTAAAATTTCAAGGTGGAAAAAAATATAGGTTAATTGTACAAAGGGATTTTCAATAAATGATGGCATCTATCATGAATATAGCACAATTGAATCTTATGGCTTCAAACAGAATCAAATAAAGTTATACTTTCTCTATACGACCCGAGACTCTCAAGAAAGTGATTAAGATGAAGAATATACAATAAGGGGATTAGAATGTCTCTTGGGTAAGGGATTAAAATATCAGTCAGTGCTAAGAAAGCATAGGTTTCAAAAATCCATTAAACACCTAAGAATTATTTGAAAATATAAATTCTAAAAAAAGATTCCATATCAACATTCATTTGAAAAACATTTTTCTAAAAACAATGGAATTTTCCACACAATAGACTTAAGAATGAATAATGATTTGGAATTATTTTAAAGAGGGCATATGTTTCCATGATAAAATTAACATTCCAGCACAAAAGAGAGGGATAAAAGAGGGGGGAAAGTGAGAATACTTTTCACCAAGCTAAAAAGATAAAAATAAGAAAGATGATGAAAATTCCTAACTAACTTGAGAATATACCCATCCCCCCATACCTAAAGTGTACAATGTCCTCAGTGTAAGAAAATAAAATGTGGAAAGGGATGATAAAACATGGTGAGTTTCATTTATATCTTTTTTCTTGAAAATGGAGTTCCTCTATCGGGGGATCTCTAATGGATTCATGGAAGTGATTCAACCACTACCCATTGATAGTAAAGGTTTGCTTGGTTTCTTCATTTTGAACCTGGACAACACCAAATGGAGAGACATTAGTAACAGTGTATGGTCCAAACCAGAAGGAACAAAGCTTACCTAGATGTAAATTCACCCTTGCATTGTATAGAAGGACCTTATTTCCAATGTGGAACTAATGATGAAGTATGAGATAGTCATGGGAAGCCTTGGTTCACTCATTATAAATACTGGAGTTCTTATATGCATCTATTATCATTTCCTCCATCTCCTAAATCTGCAACTTCCTTTGAGTACCTGCACTAGAAAGATTAGAATTGCATTGTTTGATGACCCAGTAGGCCCAGTTCTCAATCTCAATAGAGTGGTGATAACTCTTTCCAAACACTAGCCGATATGGTGACATGCCAATGAGAGTTTTGAAAATAGTACAGTAAGCCTATAAGGAATCATCGAGTCTAAGACTATAATATTTTCTATTAGGTTAAACTATTTTTTCAAGAATCTATTTTACCTCCCTATTTGACCCCACGACTTGACCATTGGTTTGTGGGTGATAAAAAGTAGGCACTCTATGCTCGACCCCATATCTACGCAATAGATATTACATTGTTTGGTTGCAGAAATGAGAAACCTGGTCATTGATGATGAACCTAAGTAATCCAAACCTACAGAAGATTTGGGTTTTCAAAAATTCCACAACTTCCTTAGAATCATCAGTCTTTGTAGCTCTTGACTCTACCCATTTTGAAACACAATCCACTGCCAAAATAATGTATAGATTCTTAAAGGAATTAGGGAATGATCCCATAAAGTCAAAGCCCTAAACATCGAAAATGTCATGGAAGAGAAAGGGATGATGTGGAATCTCATTTATTTTAGATAAATTCCCCATTCTTTGATAGTGAGTACAAGATTTATAGAATTTATGGGCATATCGAAACAAATTGGGCCAAAAGAGACCAGAATCAATGACCTTGCAAGCAGTCCATTGGGGAACAAAGTGGCCCCCACAAGAAAGAGTGTGGAAAAACCTAATGATGGACTAAAACTCACTATCGATAACACAATTCCTAAGGACTTGATCACAACTTGTTCTCCAAAGGTAGGGGTCATCCCAAATGTACCAACGAGACTCATATTTTAGATGGTCAGCTTGGTTTTTATTGAAATTAGTAGGAATGTAAGATACTACCAAATAATTTATAATTTTAGCATACAAAGGAATAACATATTGAACTCGATACAATTGTTCATATGGAAACATGTCATTTATGGGAATACATGGGGATGAGTCAATGTCTGAGGATGGTTGAATCCTACTGATATGGTCAACCACCATATTCTTTGCCCCTTTTTATCTCTAATTTCAAAATTGAATTTCTAAAGGAGGATCATCCAATGAATGAGATGTGGTTTGGATTTTGGCTTCTTAAAGAGATACCAGAGGGATTCATGGATTGAGAACACAATAACATTGGACCCCTAAAGGCCTGACCTGAATTTTTTCAAGGTAATCACAATGAAAATAAATTATTTTTTAGTTGTGGTGTAGTTTTCTTTGGCAGGGTCTAGTGTACGTGAGGCATAATCTATGACATGTTGATTTTGGTCAACCATTTATGACAAGACTACCCCAACTGAATAGCTTGAGGTTCCACACATGAGGTCCAATGGTAAATCCCACCAAGGTGGTTAGATTACCGGGGGTGACATGAGACTCCATTTTAACTTATTAAATGATTCTTCACATTCTTTATCAAAAAAATTATTTTTCTTTTTGGAGTAATCAGGAGAGTGGGAGTGCAATATTACTAAAGTCATGAATGAAACGATGGTAAAATCTAGCATAACATAGGAAAGACCACACATATCGTACATTTTTGGGGAATGATAAAGAATAAATGACATCCAATTTTGATTTATCTACTTGGATACCATCCCCAAAAATAACATGTCCAAAACTATAACTTTTCACACCATGAAATGGAATTACTTGTAATTTAATACAAGATTATTTTAAATATAGTGATGTAGGACTAAACCAAGACTACTCAAACATTCATCAAAAGAGGAGCCATAAATAGTGAATAATCTATGAATACTTCCATTTAATCCTCCAGGTAATCCAAAAAAATACTATGTATTGCTGGAAAGTACCCAGAGAATTAAACAGACTAAATGGCATCATACTATATGAGAATGTGCCAAAGGGGAAAGTGAAGGTTGTATTTTCTTGATCCTCAGGGGAAATATGGATGTGAAAATATCCAGAATACCCATCAAGAAAACAATAATGGTACTTCCCTACTATCCTCTCAAGAATTTGGTCAATGAATGGAAATGGGAAATGGTCCTTCCTAGTGTATTGATTTAGTTGGAGATACTATATACAGACACACCAACTATTCTATACACAAGTTGGAACCAATTCATTGTTTTCATTTTTTATTAGAGTAAGACCAGATTTTTTAGGAACCACTTGTACTGGACTAACCCATTGGATATCAGAGATGGGGTAAATGATTCCAGCCTCCAATAATTTTGTTACCTCATTTTTAAAAAAATCTAGGAGGTTTGGTTTTAGTTGATGTTGTGACTGCCTTAATGGTTTAGCCTCACAATTTAACAATATATGATGTGTGAAAATTGATGGGATAATACCAAGAATGTATGCAAGTGTCCATCCCAATGATTTTTTATAATCCCTAAAAAGTTCAAGCAGTCACAATTCATTCTCAAGAGGGAGTTAACTAGAAATTATGACAAGTATCTTGTTTCCATTCACAAAATACGAAAATTTGAAATCTTGAGGAAGTTATTTTAGTTCCAATTTAGGTGGATTTTGGATTGATGGGAGTGTGTGTGAAATTGAGAGGTCACTAATCTCATCTAACTACTCAATGGTATCATCCTTATATGAGGAATGATCTTTTACAAATATAATCATCGATGGTCATGTGATCCCCAGTGTTCAAGAAATCATCAATTAACAAACACACATGAATTTTTTCTAGAACACTACAAAAATCAATGCATGATTCATTTAAAATAATTTCAATCAATGATGAAAACTCAGAAAGGGGATCGATGGAAAGAAAATATGTTTTTTAGTGGAAGGGAGTACATCAATTGAATTAACAGAGAGAAAAAAATGTTCTTATGAGGAGTAATTCATGGCATCGAGGATGTTGAAGTGGAAAATTTCACCACCAAACTCCATAGATAATGTACCATTGTGGACATTAATTATGGTTTTGGCGGTTTTCAAGAAGGGACTCTCCAATATAATTGAGGAATGTCCATTCATCCTATCATATTCCATTTTTAGCACATAAAAACCAGGAGGAAAAATTAAAATTTTCACCCTCACAACAACATACTCTAACAAACTAGAAGGGTGTGTTGTACTTTGATTTTTTAATTGAATGAAAATTCCAGTGGTCATCAGTTCTTCAACCTATAATGAAGAGTAAATGGAGTGAGGTATTACATTTATAGAGTAACCTAAATTAAGTATAGCATCGGAAAAGGAATACTCCCATATGGTGCATGGAATCGATAATGTTCCTAGATCATTGCATTTTTTGGGGAAGTGAAGGCTCTATCAATACTGAGACATTTCTCCCTAAGATCAACTTCTCATCACCTTTTAGTCACCTTCTGTGTGTACACACCTCCTTAAAAAACTTGGTGTATCGTGGAATTTGCTTCTCAACATCAATTAAGGGGATGCTAACCTACACTTTTTTGAAAGTTTCCAAGATTTCCTTATCAATATATATTTCATTTTTTTCTTGGTTGGGTGGAAATTTGAGGAAATGGAAGAGGAATGGTTGGTCTAGGTGACTCATCAATATAGACACTCTTTCCTTTAGAGGGAATTCTCTTAGGACAATGTTCTACCTCATTTGGAGAATTTTCAGTTGTTGGGATGGTGGTTTCATCAAGAGGGGGTGACTCTAATGGAGGGTTTATTTGGTTTTTAAGTTGTTTCCCACTAATAAGGGTGATGGAACTAACATTTCCCTTATCCCTAGGGTTAACTACTGGTTGAGAGGGTAGTTTACCCGACCCATGACTTTGAATTTCGCCCACAGAGTTAGCGAGTTGGCCAAATTTAGTTTTTAGGTCTTGTATGGATGCTTTGGTGATTTTTTGTAATTATAGATTATTGGAATACATTTGTTTCATCATATCTTCTAGGCTAGGCTCAGGTTTTGGAGGGGGTGGTTGGAAAGGCCTTTTATGGTGGTTGGTTATTTCTGGGTAGTGGTGGTGGATGACTACTATACCTTGGTTGGTTCCATTGTTGTTGAGGTTGGTTTGAATACCCCTTGACTATAATCTTGGTTTTCTTTCCACCCAGGGTTGGATGGATAGTATGACTCTTGACTAAAGGGTTAGTTACAGGGTGACCTGTAAAGATTGCCTCACAACTTTAAGAAGTTTCTCTCAATTAGGGGCATTGGTCAGAGTCGTGGGTGTTAGAAGAACATTTAACAAAATGGATGTGATGAGGATATTGGGATTTAAATTGGGAAAGAGTAAGTTGTAGAATTAGGTTACTTACCTATTCAAATTTTGTGTCCACCTTCTTCTTGAATTCTGTACTTTTCACCTCATGGAAACCTCAAATGGGTATACTGGACCTTGCACCAAATTGTTTAGTGTTATGTTCTATGTTATCAATTAGGGTTCTTATAGAAATTGGGGTCTTATCCACTAGTGCACCACATGAAACAACATTAATCATATTTAGATCAATAGGAGTTAAACCTTCATAAAAATACTAGATTAAAAGTTGATCACTTATTTAGTGGTGTGGAAAGATTAAACATAACCTTTTAAAGCATTACTAATATACATGTAATGTTTCCCATTATGATTACCTTATACCAAAAATTTCTTTCCTTATAGTTTTAATTTAATAGGCTATGAAAAAAATTTCAAGAAAAAAGGCGTTTCATGTCCGCCCAACCTCTAATTGGTGAATTAACATAATATAACCAATATTTCGCAGTGTCTTCTAATGAAAGTGGGAATGATCTAAGATTTAATTTTTCTTCATCCACATTATTAGGTTTTAAATTAGAACACACATTATGAAATTCTTATAAGTTCTTATGCGGATCTTCTCCCGTGAGTCCATGAAATCTTGGTAATAAATGAATTAAACCGGATTTCAGTTCAAAATTGGGTTCCTCGACTTTCATTTTAATATAGGTGGGATGAATATCAACATCAAGTGATGTTATTTCTTTTAATGTCCTATTATTTTCATCCATTTTATGTAATTTTATTTCAGTTTTTATGTCGGTTCTAGAAGAATAAGTATAACGATCAAGAAGAGTGTCGATGTTTTGTGTGTCCTCCTTCAAAGGGTTCTCTTCTGTGTCTCAGTGTCGCTGACATAATATCCTCTTTGGTTCGGGTTTTAATAGTGGTAGGTCTCCCAAATTAGAACACATCATGAACAAAACCTAAAAAATAAATAAATCATAACAAAAAAATATAGGTAAAGGTATAAGATAAAACAAATAAATATTCACAAAATTTACAAAAATATTATAAAAAACACACAATAAAAACCAAAGCGCTCCTCGAAAATGGCGCCAAAATTTGACCGCATTGTCATGACGTGTCAAATTGATTATTTTTTTAAGGTTGATTTATATTATAGGTTATAAACTAGGTTGTCTCTCATGGATCATTGATAGGTTTATAGTATGAATTTTTAATAAAAATTACTTAAAAGGGGGGTGATTTTGAAAACAGTTTTAAGAAAATAACTTAACTTAAATAGTTTACTTGTTGATAAATAAAGGTGGTATTTTAAGAATTATGAGAGAAGGATATCATTTAATGTTCACTACACATCTTGGATAGTTCATTGTTCTGAAAATTTCACATGGTTTTGTTTAATTCTTTGGTTGAGTGTTGTCAAGATCTTGATTCCCCTCTTACCCATTAAAAAAGTGCACAAAGAAGAAACCCTTGACATAATGATCATGTTTTCAAGGATTGTTACTCAATCATAGAATACGGGATACCAAAGAATACTAAAATCTCATATATGTGTGAGATAGAAAGGATGATTTTGTTGTCCAATAGGAACAACCCAATATTCCCACTTGAAATCTCAACCCAATCAATGTTGAAATAAATAGTGTTTCACTTAATTATTTCAAAAGAAATGAATTCAGGGGAGAATCATGTCAAGATAATAAATAATTGAAATATTTAACACACAAATTACACAAAACCAGTAGAAGAACTAGTGCTGGAACTCCATCCCAAGTGTGTGTATCTCCCTCGAAATGATTGTCCACCATTTAGCTCGCCATTGAGAGGAGGAGGAGGATCAGGTGGAACTCCTTCTTCATTTAAGAACTAATTATGAGGATTGGGAGATCCAAAACCTACAAGGGTATGAAATGTCTTACATGGAACTTCAATTTTTTATAACTTCACTCTCTTGGTCTAACTTCCAAATGAGGAGCCCAAGATACCATTTTATAGACAAATTGGAAGGTGGTTTTGGTCACACATATTGTGTAAAACCACTCGTCCCATGTTTTTTACTACTATACAGTCGAATATCACTTTTTTAAAAACTATAAACATGTTTCCAAAACTCTTAAATATCTTCATAGAAAGTTTGGAACTATTTGGACAACTAGATCCTGAGATATGAATAGATCACAACACACCACTTTTGACTTCGTGCAGATTCATTATTCTAGAAAGATCAGGTTGGTTGGGACACCAGATGGACGAATGAGGCTTGGGTTACTCCATATTAAATGTAGAAAAATTAATTTTGGACTAGTATAAAAAATGTCACCCAATTTGGATACATAGTTATGTATCAGTATATGGTTTAGTAAACTGGTGTGCTTGGATCCTCGGTTGCTTGACCCATTTTTCTTGGACTTCATCATGGACCCTCCAAATCACTTCCACCTTCAATGAAATTATAAAAACAAGTAACATTGACATTTTTAACAGTGATAAAAAAATAATGGAATCAAACATGAAGTAAAATTTGTTATTATTTTTATAATTTTCAATATAAAACTAGTTTAACACAGTGGTGTAAGGGTGAAAATGAAACAGTGAATCATGGTGCGATCACATGCCTTGGCAACACCACATCTATGACCTCCTGATTCTCCACCGAATCCTATCTAGGAGAAATTACACTAATATCTAAAAGGAATGGTTGAAACCAATGATAACAGTATAGATATCGTAAATAGGGAAAGTTGTAACAGACAGTGCATCTCTGCACACTTACACTTCCCTACCAAACCCATAACACATATCATCTGGCCTCATCCATTTGCCTACCCACACTAGAGTCCGACCCCACATACTTCATGCACATATATAGTTACAACCTGGTATGTTTTTGTAGAATGTTACCAATAAGATATGTAGGAAAACATTGTTTAGCATTTTGTTGACACTTTAAAAAACTCACACCTTTACCTTATTCATTCATAATCATATCAAAGTTATGATCACACACACCATATCCATGTAGAAGCAGATATCAATTACATAAAGAACCACATACCTGTGATGGTTGAGTATACTTCCACCCAGAGGCTACGCAGGAAAACACTGTTTATCCTGTTGTTGACACTTTAAATATCCCAACTAACAGAACGTTTAAAATCCCACATTTAATACCACTTGGAAACTAGTTGAATGATGTTACCACTTTATAACCAAAAAAACTTGTACTAGTAGAAATATTAGATTTAAAATCATGTTTATAAAATCTTTTTTCTATAAAATGACATTAAAAGTTCTGTAATAATTTTTTAACATCAATTTTTAAAGAAACTGATGTTAAATCTGTTACATCGGTACTTTTGATGTCAGTTTCTTTAAAAATTGACCTAAAAAGTATAAATAATTAAATATTTCTATGTTTTTTTAAAAAACATCATAATGTCCTAGTTTAAAAAACTTTTCAACATCATCTTTGTTAAAAACCAAAACTGAAACACTTAAAAAAACACACCCATCCAAAACCCTTATTCCAATTTTTCCAAATCACGATTTCTTACCGAAATTTGATGGAACCAATTACTCCCACCATGTGTAGATATCAATTTTATAGATTTTAATTTTATTTAATCATATTTCTAACTATCATTAATCCTTGATCTCTCCTCTAGAATTATTTCATGATCCGCAGATAAATTTTTTCCCAAAAACCAAATTTTGGTCTACCATGAAACTGTTGGCCACCCAAAGATCTTTTAAGCCAATTTTAGTCTATTTAAATAATCTTTTCACCATAATTAATCATAAATATTTCATCCATAATCATTTTTGCATGATCCATAAATTTATTTAGCTCCCAGAAAACCTATTTCGGTCGACCAAAAACTGAGCTTGAAGGTTTTTATTTGTTCTTTTTTCTTGTTCATTTTTGAAAACGTGTTTCTTCAATACTATAGTGTTTGACCTATAACCGACTTTGAGGGAGTAAATATTTATTAAAGATAAAATTTTCATTATCAAAATATGAATTTTTTAAAATAGTTTTTTTATTTTGAAGATAAATTCTTTATCTATTAGTTATAAATTTGATTTATCCGATCATTTTTTTTCATTTAATTATTAATTATAATTTTGTTTATTAAAGTTTGTTTAATTTTATAATTTTTTTTGATTTAATTTTAATATTTTATTGAAATAAATGATATATATATATATATATATTTATATTAGTTGAAACAAGTATCCATGCTCTTTTTCATTTTTCATTCTAACCAAATTATATATTTTTTGGATTAACATGAAAAACATCAAGTAGATATAGAGTCTTAAATCTCATAATATAATTATTAAAATTAAATAAATGTTTATGAATTGATACATCACATTTTTTTCATTCATTTTAATCAAAATCAATATTAGATGATAATGATAACCAATACCATTTTTAATCTTCATAACTTTATGTTATGATTGTGATTTATTATAATCTCATTACACTAGTTACATTGTAAGTAAATAATAAGTAATGTAAAAATTTAAGTATATTAAATCAAATTTTTAGATTTCAGATGCTTATTTTAATCGTATCTTAAAATTGATACATATTACCATATGATAATTGTTTTCCTGAAGATTTTTTTGAAACAAATATGTTGGATACAATTATGGGTTTAAAATATTAAAAGGTTAACTTTTTCTAAATGATTTCATATTATGTTATGGTGAAAATTAATATTTAATTTATTTCCCTCCCATATTACCATATTGTGTTTGGGGCATTAATTCAATGAGTTCTTTCTATTTTCTTCTTATTGTATTCAATGATTCATTTGACCTAGATTTATTACCCTATAAAATTTACCTTTGTTTTTGATAATGAAAATTTTGAATTTATGTTTAATGTTATTTATTATAGGTTAACTAAAGGGGAATATTTATGAATATCTTAAAGGATCTAGGTAGAATGAAACCAGTGTTGTGTGATGGTAATTTAAAAAAAGGAATCTAAACATGCAAAAAGTATCTCTATTCCTTTAATAAAATCACCATATATAGTTTACAATTAATTATTTAAATAAAATAAATTCCTAGAGTAATTTTTTTTTGATTTTATTCATAATAATCATAGATATTTCCCACCCAATCACCAATCATTTTGATTATATGTTTATATGTTTAAAATCTATCTGTTTACATATATTTTTAAATTTTTATATGCTATAATATATTCATATTTGATATTGTGATCTTAGATACTTAATGGATCATAACTGGATAAATTTACAATGAACCACTGATGAATATGAAAAAGAAGTTTATGATTTCTTAGAATTTTCTATATTAAATCTTCAAAACATTGATTTGATTTTATATACATGTGTGAAGTGTTTGAATATGAGGAAGTTAAATTCAAGAGAAATGAAAGATCATCTCATTTTCTATGGATTTATCCATAATTATACACATTGAATATGGAATGGTGAAAGAATAGAAAATTCAACATCTAATTTTGATGAAAATATCCAAGATGAGACATAGGATCATATTGAAGAATTAATTCATGATATAGATGTTGAAAAAAAAATTTAAATGATTGTATGGAGATTATGAGAAAACATTATTCTCAGTTTGAACTAAATATACAGTGTTATCAGCAGTTTTAAGATTAGTTAACTTGAAAGAAATAAATGAGTGGAGTGATAAATGTTTCTCTAAGTTGAATGAACTTTTAAAATAGATACTTCAAAAATGAAACAAGATTCTATATTCCAATTATAAAGAAAATAAAATGCTATGCCCAATGATATTGGTTTATAAAAAGATACATGATTTCCCCAATGATTGTGTGTTGTATAGAAAGTAATAAGAATATTTATCAAAATTTACTAAATTTGGGATATCACACTATAATATGGATGAAAAATTCAACTCTAATTCATTCTCAGGTATTGGTATCTAACCTTCAGCTAAATCAATTTGGTACCTCCCAATAATTTCTTCCAATAATTTCTTCCAATAATTCCAATAATTCAACTTTGATTCATTATCAGGTACCAGAATCAAATCTCCTGCTAAATAAATTTGGTACCTTTCAGTAGTTCCCCATTTGAAGCATCTAATTGAAAATTCAATTGATAAAAAATGTTAATATGGAATAAAGACAAGAACATCTCTGATGGTAACTTACTTCACCCTGTTGATTCACCACAGTGGAAGTGATTTGATAAATAATTTCTTGATTTTGGAAGTGAAGTTAGAAATATCAGAATGGGACTGTGCATAGATGAAATGAATCAATATCAACACCTAAGTAGCCGACATAGTTCATGGAACTGTTTTGTTGGTAGTTTAAAACTTTTCCCCATATATATGTATGAATAAAAAATAATTATGACAAGTTTGATGATTTCTAGACCAAAATAGTCGGGAAATGATATTAATGTGTATCTTTGACTATTGGTTGATTATTTGAAACTTATATGGGAGGCATTTGTTACAGTTTATGATTCATACTATATTTCATTTTTAATTCTATGATAATGTTCACTAACAATGAAATTACTATATATGGAAACTTATCTATATATAGAGTTAAGGGACATAAATCATGTCTAATTTGTGAATAAGAGACTTCATATTATCAACAATAAAATGGAATAAATAAAATGTATATGGGACATCAAAGATTTTTGTGAATTTATTATCCTTATCATATATTGAAAAAATAATTTAACTATTTATAATAATATAATCTTCCCCCACAACTACTGTCAGTTGAAGAATATTACGACATAGTGAAAAATATTTATTTAACATTTAGAAAGAAAGTAATTTCTATTAATCAAAAAAATATATACAAGAAATAGTATATGTTTTTCAAGCCACCTTATTAGATATTTTTAGAGAAAAAAAATTAGATTGAAATTATGCATGGTAATAAAAACATATGTGACAGTTTGATTGTAACTTTGTTAGACATAAAAGGAAAGAAAAAAATATAGACTGCATGTTATATTGGACTTGATATCAATGGGAATATATTTGGAGTTAACTACCACTATGAAAGAAAACAGAACATATTTACCTTAGGCTTGTCACACATTAAGCAATAGTGTGAATATGATTTTTTTCATTGTATGCATGGTTTTAAAGTACCCAGTGGATATTCTTCAAATGTGAAAGATTTAGTGTCATTAAAGGGTTGTAAATTAATATGTATGAAATATCATGAATATCATGTATTGATGAAACAACTGTTACCAGTTTCATTTCATGGTATATTACAAAAACCTATTATAAATATTATCATTAGGTTATTTAATTATTTCAAATCCATTTGTAGTAAATTCATTAATCCAAACTTATTATATGTGTTGGGGGAATGAAGCTACTCTTATACTCTGTCAACTAGAAATGTATTTACCACATACATTTTTTGATATGATGGTTCATCAGGTGAATCATCTATTATGTGAGATAAGAATATGTGAGCATGTTTATTTATGTTAGATGTATCCTTTAAAAATATATACAAAAATTTTGAAGTGATATGTTAAAAATCCTTATCGAACAGAGGCCTCTATTGTTCAAAAATATGTATCGAAAGAGTTTATTGAGTTATGTATTGATTATTTTTATAAATTGGAACATATTGGTATCCCTATATCTCGAAATATGACAATTGACAGTGAAGGTAGAGGGATTCGAGGCTTAAAGGTAAATTTCATTCCATGTGATGAAGTGATGTAGGGACATTTATAAATTTTGAAAAACAAAAATGAGATTCAACCATATATATCATGACATATTGATGAATTAAAGATATTCTATCTGAAAAGAAATGAAAAGTGGTTGATTATTGATCATAAAAAAAAATTGTTTCATGGTTTAAAGAGAAAGTCATCATAGATATATCTACATCAGAAACATTGAAATGGTTAGTAGGGAGATAGTCTCTTAATGTGATCACATTGTTTGGTTTTTATATTAATGGGTACAAATTTTACAGAAAAAATTAGGATGATAAGAGTACCATTCAAAATAGTTGGGTAATAGTCATTGCTAAAGTAAATAATTTTTTGAGTGAAAAATATAGAAACCCAATTTCTATATCAACGACATATTTTGGAGTTCTTGAGGTTATATGAGAGATTGATTATACTAAATTTAAATCCATTATGTTTAAGTGTAACTCAGTTGATAGTAACAGTTCTATAAAACATGATGATTACGGGTTTACATTGGTTGATTTGAAAATATTTTGTTCCGTAGAGGAATTTTTTATCATGGAGACACATGAAACAAATATTTTTATGTTATTGATCTATCAAATGATCAGCGGTTCATCATTTTATAGTGGAAAAGAATTCATCTAGTTGAATAGGATGATAATAATGTTATGAATTTATATGAGGCTTATTCATCTATTACGTGATCTTAGGATGACAATAATGAATATAATGAAAACATAGTCTATGCTGTATGAAATGATCATATTGAAGGGATATGGGAAAACACTAAATTACTCTCCTAATTATCTAGGTAAATATTTATATATATTTTTTTTCAAAACTTAAATGTGTGAAAAAATCTATTTTTTATCAATTATTGGATGTTTAATTATATATATATTGATTATTTTTATGATTTTTGTGTTAAATTTTATATTCAATAGTTATTTTTAAACATTTTTTGATTGAAAAACATGATGTACATCATTAAGTTTTCATTAAATTTATGCATCTGAAAACACTTTTTTGTAGCTGTGATATTTAAATTTATAAATATTTCTATCATTTTAGAATTTATGTTTATATTCAATAGTTTAACTTGCATATTTTATGGATAAGAATCATGGCATCATTTTTTTGAAACTTACACATGTGTGACACTATTTTTTTACATACATATTTTTGTAATCATTGTTTTTAGATACTCAGTTTTCTAATAATATATAGATACACATAATTTCATTACATTCTCTACTTTAATGAAAAACATAGAGGCAGAAGAACATTTACTGAGGTATATGTACTTTTTTTGATATTATTAAATCTTTAATAAAATAATTATTTAACAAAATAAAATTTTTAATTAAAAAATAATGATTGCAGGACTACTAATGCACCTCCCTTGAAGTCATATTGTCCTTCATCTAAAGAAAAATATTTTTTTAGAGTGGGTACACGTGGGATTAAACATTCACCAAAATTTTCACTTACTCATAGAGACCAAGGATTGCATATTAATTTTGATGATAATAATTACCTAACTACCCCAAATACAACATGGTTTACCATTTATATCATAATACATAGTCATTGTAGGATTAAGAGTTTATATCATGATTGGAAGTCTGTCAATAAGTTGGCGAAAGAGTAGTTGTGGGAGTCCATAATGGTTAAATTCTTCATTTGATTTATTTTTATCTCATTTTTTAAATATTATATATTTTAAATGAATAATATTTAATTTATTCAATTATATATGACATTTATTTATGAATAATTGAAAGATCTTTAGTTGCGGTTCTATGCAAAGATTTTAAAACAAAATTTACAAAAAAAATATGTTTTTGGGAAATTTTAGAATGAAAACCCATGCCTCATGTATGAGTTTTTTGATATAGATACATGGAATAAATTTATTGCCAACTGACATGATGAAGAATTTATGGCATGATAAATATTTATATTGTAAAATTTTCTGTATGTTACCTGATTACTCATTATTTTATTTTTATGTGACAAGGATACCAGAGATCTCATCAAGAGATATAGTTTTAGAAAGTATATTCTCACACTTTATCATATGGAGGGCATCATTTATTAGAGGATAACATGATTGTAGAAAATTTTGATGCATTAAGATCTCATTCTACTAGTGGTTTAGAAGTGGTTATTTTGGGCCTCCATATCCACCCATTATCCATGAAAAATTGAATAGAGTGGGAAGAAAAAATGAAAAACATCTTACAAAGCAATCTAAGGAAGTAACTAAAAAAATTGTAAGAAATCAATTTTTATTTTCCATGAATATTTTTGGTTTTTAAATTAAAAATAATATTCTATTTTAAGTTTTCATTTCGGGAATTCATTCATGAGAAAGATACATAGGATAATTTTTCCCCAAGGGTTGGATAGACATCCTAGCTACTGCTTTAGGAAATCCATAACACACTAGATGTGTAAGAGGATATGATGCAGGTGTTACTATTAAGAAATTAGTTGGTCATAAAATTAATAAATCAAGAGAACTAGAAATAGATTCCTTAAAATATTATCTAAAATACCTAAAATAGTCTATGGATGATATTATCCAATCAGTTGTGCGTACTATGTTTGAATAATTGATGAGACAATCACAACCCATGCAACTTACATTGCCTATGCAGTATGTAGATCTTATGCATCCTGCACAGCCTACCCAGCTTAATAAAGCATGAATGATTGTCACCTATAGACTATTCAAAGGTTCAGTTATCTTTTAATATGTATAACGACACTCGGTTCAAATCCTTAGTGATGATACTTTTTTTTGAGTCGATTATATTTGTTTTGTCTTTTGAAGGGTGGGAGGGGTTATTTGTAGAGAATGTATAAGATGAATGATTTATTTATTTTATTTAACAATTTAATAATTATTAGGGATATTTAATCATTAGAGAGTTAATATTGTGATATCCTTGATATTTTCTATACATTTCATTAAATTAACACCCACTTCACAAGATGATTTTGATATGAATTTCAATGAATTGATGCTTTAATCCAAGACTTATCTTAACCGAGGTTATAATTTCAATAAATTATTGTTTATGGTAGTGTATTTATGATTCCAATAATTTATTAAATATATAATTTAAACAAAACATTTCAATAATCCATGACATTTTAAGTTTAATATACATGATGCTAACCTAAATAATATTAATCAAGAAAAAGCTCTCAATCACTTAACATCCCCAGATTATGAATCACACAAATAAATGATTTAATCATCCATTAAGATTGTTATTAATCTGGTTTATTATTACTATTATGATGATTTATAAAGAAAATAAATAAAATGGTAAAATAAAAGAGCAGTGCACTGAACACACACACAAAATGGGGAATAAAGTTAAAAACACATTTGTGATTGAATGGGAAAGTGAAATAAGGGAATTATTTTTAACTTTATTTAAAAAAATTCAAGAAAATTAATATTACATAAAATATAGTGGATAATAATTAGAGATTATGTTGAATAAACATTCATTAATATTTAATTGAAACGAAAACAAACTTACCTGATTATAATTGAAAACTCTTAAAGTACATGAAAAGAAATAATATAGATGAATGGTATATCAAGTCAAAACATGACTTTGGAAGGTCCTATAAGAAATTTAGAAAGGATATGGTCATGATAAACTATCCTTCTAGGCATTAAAATTCAAACCCATTGTAAGGAGAAGAGGGGGATGTATTTATAGCCCAAGGTGGTGGGCTGTTTTCCTTCTAAAACCGCCCCTCAACTTGGATCACCAATTTTACAATTTAGTCAAATTAATCTAGATAAATATTCCTATTAATAGTTTTATATATGGATGTGGAAATTTCATCCTCCAAATTTGGTATCCAATGGGTTTTCACCAAATTTATGGCTATTTTACTAAATAATGTGATACTGTCCATTTTTTTGTTAAGTTTTTACTTGGTCTAAATGTGAATGAATTTATAGCTATAAATATTAATTCAAATTCCAACAATTTATTCTAAAACTTATTTCACCTATATATTTTATTTCAAACCACAAAATTTTAGCTCAATTGTTTGATTGTTTTGGGAGAAAACTCAAGAAAGGTGGGATGTTTTTAATTCTCAGACATAATTACAGTCTCAACTTAAAAGTAAAAGTTGGGTCCCTTTTTGGTTTATTTGGACATTAATTTTTTTTATCCAAGGTGTGTTTAGACATTAAATAACAAAATATATAGTTTCATCAAATTTGGGCTTCTAGGTTGAGCCAAAATATTCTATCTTTATGGCTAGTTTAGTTTTTATCACATATTTGGTGAGCCTTCTTATGTGGTCCATATGACCCTTTAGATGGATGAATTAGCCCAAGATCCAGTTGAATGATTTATAAGAAATTGAATTAGTAACCCTAAAAAACAAGAATCAATCAATTTAGTTAAGTATAATGAAATTTATAATTTAAATAATAAATTGAATCGAATCTGGATTAATTAAAATAATGCACAAAAATTATATTTAGTATTAAAACATGGGTATTTCATAAAAATTATAAACTTTTAATTTATATTTTCTAAAGGTATTATACAATTTTTTTAATATATTAATAAAATAAAATCCCCCACACTCATTCTTATTCGTTTCCTCATTTATAAAAAATATAAAAACATAACTAAATAATTTTTACTCACCAAACAATATTAAAACTTTGTTTTCTCCAATCAGGGGGTCTAGAATAGTTCAATAATTAATAAATAATTCCACAAAAAATTGTTACAATAATAATGTTCCAAAAAAATTAATTTTTCATGCTCAAAATTAGAAATGGAAAATGTGGGCACTTAGAACTCACTTCTATGAAGATAAAAAAATTATTTATGGAGGTTCACTCATTCAACATCCAAAAGTGAAATCATAAATTTTATAAGTGATATTAGGTACAATTACCTATCCTAAAGTTCACATGAATCAGGAGTTTTTTTTAGATCTTTTTAGTGACTATGGAATGGTAGGAATATAATGTCCAAAAATATAGGAAAAGAGGGGTAAAACACAAACATGGGAACAAAATTAACAATTGATTTTAAATGATACATGTAAAGAAATGGAAAAACATATTAATAGGGTCATGAGTATTTTAAGGAATACATGATATGGACAAAATTTGAAGGGGATTAAATGATAAAATATATACAAAAAACAGAACTTCTCTTTACAACACAAGGAAAAATGATTAAAGAGTTCTTTATTTTTCTTTTTTTTTTCTTTTTTTGAAAGTTTTAATTGAAAAAAATCTCAAAATCATCTCTTAAACCTTATTTTATCTCCTCATGAAACTAATTGTAATATTTATAACAATATCAAAGGTTGTGGAAGAGTGATTTTTTACCTTCCCAAGACACATCCCATTCTTTTTTTCATTGTTTTTTATTTTTTTGTTTTTGTTTTCAATTTTTTTAAAACTTTACAATATATTTTGTACAAGATGTCATAAACATATATACATGACCAAAACTCACCAAATTACAACCTATAATCCCACACTAAATGTATTATTTCCCTTTAGCATATGATTACAAATTTAAAATCAAGGAAATAGTACCAAAAATGAAATCTATTACAGCCCACTTAAATTTCAATAAACTAGGCAATAAAAAATGTTGGTTGGGACAAGGTTTTGGGATTGTAATGTGGATATAAAAAAGGGGTTTAATAGGCTCTAAGTGTATTTAAAAAGGAAGATCAAAGTAAGGGTAATGGTGGGATATTTGGTTATTTTGATTCTGATGTGGTTCAGAAAATGCCTCTATCATATTAATGTATACTAAAGTATGAAATTCAGCTCAAAGGTCCAAAAAATCAAGACTCACAATCAGGGGTGAAAATTACACAATATTAAAATATGGACATATTTGACCTTAGAATGAAATTTAATTTTGTTCCTCATGGTTGGGGAATAATTATTTTCCAAATACAAAATTGAGAATTCAAAATTAATTGTTCTTTATAAAATTATTTATCTAAATTTATGATGAAACTAAAAAACGTTTAAGATAAAAACAAGTCATTGGACTCTCTAAAATATTTATAAAAAATTTCAGAATTTAATGGTGAGTAATTTATACTCTATTTTTTGTATTTTTTTGAATTTTTTAGTTTTTTTGAGTTTTTTAAAAATAAACAGCCACACAAAAGAGAAAGAGGAAAAAAGGTTTGAAAAAGAGTGTGTTAAAAAAAGTGAGAATAAGATATTAATAATAATAAAGAGAGTGAGAGAGATAAATAGGAAGAAGAGAGGGAGAGGGAGTTAAAGGGAAATAGGTGCCCCAAGGTTTGGATTTGGTGGGTTGCTGTCTCCATCCAGTGGTGGGTCAATGGAAGTTGATGTGATTCCTGGGAAATGTTTCCTCTCTTAATATTCTTTGGAAAATGTATATAAACTATAAAATATAAATAATTATTCATTTAATTAAAAAATAAAAAGAAATTTAAATTTAATAAAAGTAAAAGAAAACTTTGGTTGCCTCTTAAGAAGAACTGCATTTATTTTATCTATAGCTGGAAAATGGTAGTGGACTACCCATAGTCCAATGGTTCCCATCATATTTTCTCAACTTAAGTGTGTTTTTAGAAAAAATTATCATTTGGGATACCCGATTGTTTATTGGATAATTTCTTCCCATCCTTGTTATTTCTCTTACAATTCAATGGGGGTTGAAATAGAATGTGGGTATCCTCCCTTTGGTCTTCAACTTGAGGAATGATGCTATCCAAAAAGTGATGATTTTTATGTTTATAAATTCAAGAATATGTTTCAATTCTTATGATGCATTTATGTAAGGTTCATTTAAAAAAAAATTAGAGTATAAGGTCCCAATTGTTTTTAACTCATTTATTTCATAACTTTATAATATAAAGTAATTAGGATCAAAGGGGAAATGAGATTGAATATATTTTTATAGATCATTAATATCAATGTTGTTTTCCAAATAATAGTCAATTTTAACCTCACTAATGATCAGTTTATTAATGTGGAAACAAATCTCCAAAAATTCCCCACCATTGGTACAAGATAAGAACATTGTTTCTGGGTTCACATGACTTATAAGATAATTTTAAAAATCATAGATAGGAAATGATGAATGTTGGATAATATAATTTGAATTAACAAATGAACATTCTTGTTCATTTCCCACATTCTCATCCATATTGGATTAGTGAATATTAGAGGTGATATGAGATTTCAAATAGTTTTTAAGATCCTTTAGATCAATGTAGTTTACATGTGAAAGACCAACATAAAATTCTCCATTTCTAACTTGGTTAATGGGGATGAAAAATTCACAATATCCTTTATCATTAAAACATGAAGAACATGATGGATTGAGGTTCAAAACACCCTCAGTTATACTTTAAGAAGCACAGATAGATAATAAATTTTTTTTTCTCTCATGAGTATCACATGGCTTTAAAAATATTGAACTTGACCTGTTGGTCACAAAATTCCATGGACAATATTCCAACATGGAAATCAATTTTGGTTCTAGATATCATGAGGAAAGGCCCTATTATAATCACAGGAGATTACAATAAGTTATATCACCTTTAATTTAAAGGAAATAAAAATCATTAGGGAAGAAAAGATCATTGAATCAGATAAGGCAATCGTTAATTATTCCCTTAGGACTGATTGCTCTTCGATTGAATAACTGGATGACACCACTTGTTGGATTAAAGGGACCTAGACCATGGTTGGAGAATATATATTTGGGCATGAAATTTATTGAGGCTCCTAGGTCTATTAGTGTATCATCAAAGTTGGAACTCCTTATATGTCATGGAATAATAAATGCCTCTGGATCGTTTCCCTTTATGGGAATGTAATTTTGGGATGAAATATTTTCAATGGTCTTATGTTGTATCTTATGGGTGAAAAATCCCTTAATAAACTTTACATACATAGGTATTTTTTTGATTTTATCTAAGAGGGTAATGTTGAACTAAATATGTATAAATATGTTAAGCATTCTAAGATTGGGTTTAAAGTACTTCCTTGGATTAGAGATGGCTTAAGGGAAATAATTTGGGATCCTTAGAGGAATAAGAATAGGTGAGGGAGTGAATTCAAGTTATTTTTATGGTTTACTTTTGTTTTATTTTTCTAGATCAACATTTAAAGGGGAGTTATTGGATTCATCATGATGCACACAAATTTTCTTTCCAAATCAGAGTGCAATTTCACTTACATTTCCCATGGGGTTGGGGAATGATTGATTCAGGAGTTGGGAATAATTGGTTTGTTTTTATTTAATTAGGTGGGTTGAAATTTGACTAATTTATTTTTCAATGTTTTTAAGTATATAATGGGTGAATAAGGCAAGATATTTCACAAAACATTACCATGGTTTATTAGAATGAGAGGTTTATCCTGAATTGGGATTTCCTTAATTTTGGTTCTTGGGAAATTGATTGTATTGGGATGGGGCTTGAGAAGGCTCACTTGGATAGTGGAATCCAAGAGGAGCAGGAGGATTATTTATCCATTGATGTTGAGGAACAAAAGGATAAAGTTGTTGGAAGTTTACACCACCTGGATCATATTGTAATTGGTTTGGATTTTAAGGAGGGAATTTAGGGGGATGAGAGACGAGATTACCATACCTCAAGCTTAGGTTATAGGTAGAAGAGAAGGGATCAGAGTGGGGTTGGTTAAAGTTTCTAATCAACTGAACTGATAGTTGAGGGTTGGTGTTCTACTGATCATATGATAAATTGAGCTCCATTATTCCAAATGAATATGATTGATCATCTTGAATCTTTGGACATGTGTCTATTGGATGATCTAGTGAGCTTTATATTACACAATTTTTGATAGGTATTTGGAACAAATATTATGGAGAAGATGAGGTTTGGGATTTAACTGCCACTTTTAGTTGTCACACAAGACCTGTGAGTTCACACATCCACTCAATCATCTTTTTGGGCTCTATATATTGATTATATTGGACTTGTTTAACTTGATAATGTGATCGAGTATGGAATTAATGCGTTTTTCAGCCATATTTCTTAAAAGATCTCATGCATCTACTAGAGTTTTGTTAATAAGGTCACCACCACTTGTGACAAGAATGAGAGTTCACTCTCTAGCTAATAACCCCTCATAGAAGTATTAGATCAAGAGTTGGTCATAGATTTGGTAGTGTGGGAAGGTTTTTACAATCTTTTTGAACCTCTCCTAATACTCATAGAGTGATTAATTTGGGAATTTATAGATATCACTTATTTATTTCTAGATAGAAGCAGTTTGAGAAGCAGAGAAGAATTTATCCAATAAGAGTCACTTCATGTCATTCCATGTGGTTATGTAACTAAGAGGGATTTAATAGAGCCATGAATTGGTAGAGTCATCTAGGGAGAAAGGAAACTCTCAAAGTTTGATTTTTTATTCAGTAACACCTTGAGGCTTCATGGTAGAGACACTGCTTGGAATTATTTTGAGGTGAATATGAGGATCCTCACCAGCTAGCCCATGGAAATGAGGTAGAATATGAATCAAACCCAATTTGAGTTGAAAGAATGCCTCAATTTTTGGATATTTAATATCAATGGATTGGTAATTAATATTAGGGTTAGTGAGTTATTTAAGGGTTTGTTCCCAAGTAGTAGCTACATATAGTTCAATTGGATGGGAAATGAACGTGTCTTGGGTTATTTGACCATCCCTAATGTTTATCTTAAGTCGTCAAAGTGTTATCTCAATTTTCAGGTCAAAAAAATATGATGGATTGTTTGGGAGGATATGAAGCATTCAAAGATGTTTGGAAAGGATGGGAAAGGTATTTTCTTCTTTGTGTTTTTTTCTGTTTATTATTTTTATGGGAAAACAGGTTTTTATTTGTGTTTTTTTCAATTTTTTTTGTTTTTTGATTCTTTTAGAAAAATAAAAACTATCTACTACTAGTTTCACCATCTATAGAAACGGTTCCATTTGAAGCATAGATGATTGTCACCGATTGTGTAACGCCCCGACCCCAATTACCCAGAGTCGGTTCATTATTACGTAACATTGGTGTGATCACAAAAGATCAAGTCTCGAAATACCGATAAGTTTAGTAGCCTTGGAAACAATAGATACATTCATAAATGTTACATTACATCATAAAGTGAAAAACTAAAATAACATAGTCTCCATTTTCCACACTCATATCCCCTTCAGAATATCCCTACAGGTCATTCATAAAATACTTCTTCACATCCTGGAAAAATTAAAACATTGAAAGGGGTGAGCTCAAATGTAAGGATAACAATATAGTGTAAGCTTTCATAAATAAATATCAACATTTAAGGCATTGTATAACTGAAACAGAAGCCTTTTAATCTTGAACTTCAGCATAATATGGCAAAATAAAATGAAATAATGTCATTTACTTATTCACATGGATATTATACTTGTACAATAATCACATGCAATATCAATAACCACTTTCATAATGATGGAATGCATAATTCCAGACTATCATAACCACGTAGCCAAGGCCTCATGCCAAGACTACAAATAAGATTTTGTCAAGGCCTCGTTACAAGACACTATTTTGTCTCATGAGACCTACTGATGAATCGAGGAGCTATAGTGGGCTCCACCCGTCAGTTATTAAGTCCAATGCATTCCTCATATGAACAAGTTTAAACATATCATAAACCATAACATAATCGTATCACATAAAACATGCATAAAGGAAACATTACATTTCCACATTTCAATCACAAGATATCAATACAACACATTGATATAATAAAAACACTTTCAAAACCATTTTCAATACCAAAATAAAATAAAATTAAAACTTTGTATTTATTTTTCATTTAAAAAAAGTTATGGCTTGTAGAGGAAGCCGAAACTCAAATAATGGTCACGGCGGCAGAGAAGTCGTTGTCGCCGCGTACGTACGACAGAAAAAAAACATTCCCTTTTGTAGTTTAGTAAAACGCTTCATATAAAAAAATATTCTTTTTGAATAAATGTAAAATTAAAAGGGTTTTATACACCGTATAAAAGAAATTTGTGTATAAAACAAAATATGCCTCAATGAAAGGAGATTGAGATGAAGTCCCTTAACTCATGTCCGACTTGACTCGATCATTCTTTAATCTCCTAAATAATAAAATAGAGTTAATATCTACTTTCTTAAGAACCTTTTTCAATTTCATTATCCATTTTATATTACTTATTACCAAGTTAGAAAAATTATGTAGTCATTTAAGTTAATAACGGTCGTTTTGTCGATCTTTGGTACTTGAGTCAACAATAAAATTCTTATAATTACAAGTTGTTTATGTGGTAGAATATCCATTATCTCTAGAATTATATTCATGATTTAGATATCATATATATAATATATATCCAGTAGATACATGCATTTATAATATTACATAACATTTATAGGTAAGAAATGAAATGCACCGTTCATGGAGACGGTAAGCCGTACGTATGCATGAACACTACTTTCATTTCTATTTCATATTTAATGGAATGAGATCATAATGATATAAAGGTGTATTATAATTCTAGTATAATATCATATATAATATCATTTACTCCATCATTTACACATCTCGCATATGGCATTAACAATTCAAATCACTTTGAGGGGGCGGTAGTCCGCACTTCCTAAAATGAAATTATCGTGTTTACTCAAAATGGAAATCATAAAGGTATGCAATAAATGAAAAATAAATAAGTATAAGGAAAACATAAACATAATATATATATCATATATGAAAATAGTGTCATCATAATGGCCACCATGAGAGGTGTTAAAAGAAGATTGAACAATCATCGTTTCTTGAGGCAGTAATTCGCCACCCACAGAAACAGTAAGTTCATTAACCATTAGACGAAGGTATGTGTAAGTTTAAATAAAATAATTCTCATAAAAACATACTAGTATATTTAATATAATGGTGTTGTTAAAAAATAAAGTAATAAAAAGAGTTTAAGAGGTTGGAGAAGCAAAATAAAACAAAATAACATAAGACAAGACATTACCTTAAAATCGGGTAACTATTTTTGATTTGAGCCAAAGGATTCCTTGGGAAGACTTTTTCAAAATGTGAGGCTTCTAGGAGTAATATAGGGAAGTTTAGAGAGTAATTGGGCAGAGTTTGGCCGAGCCAAATGGCTTTGATGGTGTGAATAAGGTGGTAGAGATGGGGGCCTTTTATAAGAGGAGAGGAGGGGCACTCTTGGAAAGTCATGAAATGTTACATTATTATGAAGTGATTTTCGGATTTCAATGGTCCCAAAATTATATATTTAGAGGATAAGGTGATAAGGGTTAGAAATATACTCATCCAATAGGTTTTTTACAAGTTTAAGTCTTAGATTTTACATTATCGTTTCTTTTTATTTAAATAGTTAAATTAATGAGGTAATCGCTGCATCATCATGGTGTCATAAAAAATTTAATTTATTTAATGTCTAAAAATTATAAAAAAACATAATGATCTAGGAAATCTTTTTATATTTCCAATTAATATTTATAGTCGAAAAGGTAACTTATATAACCCCATGTAATAATTGTTTTAGTAAAACAACACATGTTTGCAACAATTTTATTTTTACTTTAAATAAAAAGTTATTAATGTCATTTTCTTACCCAAGTGGCTCCATGGGGTCCCCAAGTTGACCCATGGATTTTCTTGGTCAGACATGACTCATCCAATAAGGGTAGGACAAGTGTCAAGATATTTTCATATTTTTATAATATCATTTTTACCTTAAATTTCACTAATTACCTTTAATCGCGATTAATAAAACTTAAAAGTTACCATTCACCAAAAATTATTTTCATCTTATTGAACCAAAATATTCTTCCTAATGAAAAACATGTATGTCAGATTTTTGAAATTAAATACACATAAGTGGTAATATTTCATTTACATGAAAAATTAGTTTTTAAACTACCACTTAGTGGTTTCACTATTCATCAAAAATTGAAGTTTTTCAGAAAAATACCAAAAATTCACCCTAAGCTATAATTGATATTATGAATTAAATAATGATGTCCATTTTACAAAATTCCAAACATATATGTTTCATTAATTAATTTTATAATTAATTCTCATTGTCAAAACAAATAGCGTGTTTTTAAGAAACAATATCAATCAAAAGATTGACAATTGTTTATGTCCAATTTCAAAGTGAAATTAATTCTAATGATCACCATTGGATAAAATGGTAAAATTATATTCTAATTATACTTTAAAACCTATCAATGGTATAATTTATCACTATTAATTATGTTGATTAAAAAAGTTGTTTTTAATTAAAATTTAGTAATTTTCACTATTCATCAAAATATAAAAGTTATCTGAAAAGTTCCAAAATTTCACCCAAGGCTAAATTAGATATTCCGAATCCAAAAATGAAGTCAATTTTGAAAGATAAAATTTATAAAATTTCAAAAAGTAGGTATTAATATTCATAACGGCTAGTTTGATTGGTTGTGGTGTGTGTTAGAACTCGAAGTTGCGTACAACACACACTATTGTGTTATTCAAAGAGAAGCGTACCGTGGAAAATTGGTGTGTTACATTCTCCCCTCCTTCAAATAATTTTATCCTCGAAATTTCTTATAATATCACTGTATAAAAAGACTCGGGTGATTCTTCATCATAAGTTTCTTGGGTTCCCACGTTGCCTCCTCCATCTTATGGTTTCTCCATAGAACTTTTACCAGACGAGTCGTCCAGTTTCTCCGCACTTGTTCTCTTGTATCAAGAATCCCGACGGGCTCTTTGCAATAAGACAGATCGGGTTCTAGTTATAATTCCTCCTAGGTGAGTACATGTGTTGGGTCAGGCATGTATTTTCTCAACAGTGATACGTGGAATACATCGTGAATTTTGGAGAGACTTGGCGGCATTTCCAAATGGTAAGCTACAGCCCCAATTCGCTCTAGAATTTCGAAGGGTCCGATGTACCTGGGACTCAATTTACCCTTCTTACCAAAACATATAACTCCCTTCCATGGAGATACCTTCAATAAAACATGATCACCTACCTGAAATTCCAAATCCTTCCTTCGGTTGCCAGCATATCTCTTATACCTACTTTGAGATTATTTGATGTGGTTTTGGATTACCTTTACCTTTTCCATCGTTTCCTCCACCAGTTCTGGGCCTAAAAGTTTTCTTTCACCAACGTCATCCCAACAAGTTGGTGTGCGACATCTCTTTCCGTATAACGCTTCATATGGTGCCATCTGAATACTTGAATAGAAGCTATTGTTATAGGAAAATTCTACCAGAGGTAAATATTGATCCCACATACCCTGAAAGTCGAGTGAGCATGATCTCAACATGTCTTTTAAGGTTTGAATAGTTCGTTCTGATTGTCCATCTGTTTGAGGGTGGTAAGCAGTGCTCAAACGAAGTTCAGTATCCAAGGCCTTCTGAAGACTTTTCCAGAATATTGATGTAAAATGAGGGTCATGATCCGAGACAATCGACAGGGGTACTCCATGAAGTCTCATAACTTCATTAATATATAGTCTTGCTAGACGTTCAAGTGGTAGATCTTCTCTTATAGCAAGAAAATGTGCTGACTTCGTGAGATGATCAACAATGACCCATATTGCGTCATTCCTTCTAGGAGTCTTTGGTAGTACCACTACCAAGTCCATCATAATATTATCCCATTTCTACTCAGGTATGGGAAGAGGTTGCAATACTCCTCTAGGCTGTTGCCTTCCAGCTTTCACTTGTTGAAAAATCATACATCTTGACACAAAAATCGGCAATCTGTCTCTTCATGTTGTCCCACCAAAAATTTTACTTCAAATCTTTATACATTTTGGTGCTCCCAGGGTGTATAGAGAAATTGGAACTATGAGAATCATCCAACAATTCCCTCTTTAAATCAGGTATATCAGGAACACAAAGTCTCCTCCCACTAGGCACCATTTCTAAACAATGGCATAAACTAGATTAGTTTATGAATCAAAATACATAATTACAAACTTGAAAAACACTTAACATAAATTGAACTATTTATGGATGTAATAAATAATCATAAAAATGTTTTCTTTGAGGAAGTATATACTCATAACCCTTCATAGTGGTTTGTAAAGAAAATGAGAATTATCCTAAGATTATCCCCCGGGAGTGTCGTAAACAAGAGTGCAGCAAGACCCATTGTCGTTCACCAGTTCCCGTTCGAGTCTAGCTCAAAGCAGTGTTTTTGGATTTTACCCTTAGGTACATCTGTTCCAGAGCCGCGTCTACCTTCTCATTTCTAGACAGGGATGTATTGCTTGGAAAACTCGCAAAATCTCTATAATACCAAAATTCTAGGAAGTTCTTCTATACTAATCCTCAAATTCTATCTTAGGTCTATGTGCTCTAATCAGAGTTTATCTAAATCTAGCTTCCAAGGTTAGTACTAAACTGCCTCTGATAACAACTATAACGCCCCGACCCCAGTTACCCAGAGTCGGTGCATTATTATGTAACATTGGCGTGATCACAAAAGATCAAGTCTCAAAAGACCGATTAATTTAGTAGCCTTGGAAACACTAGATACATTCATAAATGTTACATTACATCGTAAGGGAAAAAACTACAATAACATAGTATCCATTTTACACACTCATATCCCCTTTAGACTATCCCTACAGGTCATTCATAAACTACTTCTTCACATCCTGGAAAAATTAAAACATTGAAAGGGGTGAGCTTAGATGCTTAGTAAGGATAACAATATAGCGGAAGCTTTCATAAATAAACATAAACATTTAAGGCATTGTATAACTGAAACAAAAGCCTTTTAATCTTGAAATTCAGTATAATATGGAAAAATAAAATAAAATAATGCCATTTACTTATTCAAATGGATATTCTACTAGTCGAATAATCATATGCAATATCAATAACCACTTTCATAATGATGGAATGCATAATTCCAGACTATCATAACCACGTAGCCAAGGCCTCGTGCCAAGACTACAAATAATATTTTGTCAAGGCCTCGTGCCAAGACACTAGTTTGTCTCATGAGACCTACCTATGCATCGAGGATCTATAGAGGGCTCCACCCGTCACTTATTAAGTCCAATGCATTCCTCATATGAATAGGTTTAAATATATCATAAACCATAACATAATTGTATCACATAAAACATGCATAAAGGAAACATAACATTTCAACATTTCAATCACAAGATATCAATACAACACATTGATATAATAAAAACACTTTAAAAACCATTTTCAATGCCAAAATAAAATAAAATTAAAACTTTGTATTTATTTTTCATTTAAAAAAATTTATGGCTTGTAGAGGAAGCCGAAAGTCAAATAATGGTCACGGCGGCGGGGAAGTCGTTGTCGCCGCATACGTATGAAAAACAAACATTCCCTTTTGTCGTTTAGTAAAATTATTCATATAAAAAAATATTCCTTTTGAATAAACATAAAAGTCAAAGGGTTTTATACACCGTATAAAAGAAATTTGTGTATAAAACAAAATATGCCTCAATGAAAGGAGATTGAGACGAAGTCCCTTACCTCGTGTCCGACTTGACTCGATCGTTCTTTAATCTCCTGAATAATAAACTAGAGTTAATCTCTAATTTCTTAGGAACCTTTTTCAAGTTCATTATCCATTTTATATCACTTATTACCATGTTACAAAAATTATGTAGTCATTTAAGTTAATAACGGTCATTTTGTCGATCTTTGGTACTTGAGTCAACAATCAAATTCTTATAATTACAAGTTGTTTATGTGGTAGAATATCCATTATCTCTAGAATTATATTCATGATTTATATATAATATATATCATATATATCCAGTATATATATGCATTTATAATATTACATAACATTTATAGGTATGAAATAAAATGCACCGTTCATGGAGACGGTAAGCCGTACGTACGCATGAACGCTACTTTCATTTCTATTTTGTATTTAATGGAATGAGATCATAATGATATAAAGGTGTATTATAATTCCAGTATAATATCATATATAATATCATTTACTCCATCCTTTACACGTCCCACATATGGCATTAACGATTCAAATCACTTTGAGGGGGCGGTAGTCCGCACTTCCTAAAATAAAATTATCGTGTTTACCCAAAATGGAAATCATAAAGGTATTCCATAAATGAGAAATAAATAAGAATAATTAAAACATAAAAATAATATATATATCATATATGAAAATAGTTTCATCATAATGGACACCATGAGAGGTGTTAAAAGAAGATTGAACAATCATCGTTTCGTGAGGCAGTAATTCGCCACCCATAGAAATAGTATGTTCTTTAACCATTAGATGAAGGTATGTATAAGTTTAAATCAAATACTTCTCATAAAAACATCCTAGTATATTTAAGATACTGGTGTTGTTACAAAAGAATGTAATAAAAAGAGTTTAAGGGGTTGGAGAAGCAAAATAAAACAAAAGAACATAAGAGAAGACATTACCTTAAAATCGGGTAACTCTTTTTGATTTGAGCCAAAGGCTTCTTTGGGAAGACTTATGCCCAATGTGAGGCATATAGGAGTAATAGAGGGAAGTTGAGAGAGTATTTGGGAAGAGTTTTTCCGATCCAAATGGCTTTGATGGTGTGAATAAGGTGGTAGAGGTGGGGGCCTTTTATAAGAGGATAGGAGGGGCACTCTTGGAAAGTCAGGAAATGTTACATTATTATGAAGTGATTTTCGGATTTAAATGGTCCCACAATTATATATTTCTAGGATAAGATGATAAGGGTTCAAAATATACTCATCCAATAGGTTTTTGACAAGTGTAATTCTTAGATTTTACATTATCTTTTCATTTTATTTAAATAGTTAAATTAATGAGGTAATCGCTACATCATCTTGGTGTCATAAAATATTTAATTTATTTAATGTCTAAAAATTATAAAAAAATATCATGATCTAGGAAATCGTTTTATATTTCCAATGAATATTTATAGTCGAAAAGTTAACTTATATAACCCCATGTAATAATTTTTTTAGTAAAACAACACATGTTAGTAACAATTTTATTTTTACTTTAAATAAAAAGTTATTAATGTAATTTTCTTACCCAAGTGGCTCCAAGGGGTCCCATAGTTGACCGATGGATTGTCTTGGTCAGCCATGACTCATCCAATAAGGACAGGACAAGTGTCAAGATATTTTCATATTTTTATAATATCATTTTTACCTTAAATTTCACTAATTACCTTTAATCGCGATTAATAAAACTTAAAAGTTACTATTCACCAAAAATTATTTTCATCTCATTGAACCACATTTTTCTTCCTAATGACAACCATGTATGTCGGATTTTTTAAATTCAATAAACAGAATTGGTAATGTTTAATTTACACTAAAAATTAGTTTCTAAACTACCACTTAGTGGTTTCACTATTCATAAAAAATTGAAGTTTTTCCGAAAAATACCAAAAATTAACCCTAAGCTATAATTGATATTCTGAATTCAAAACTGATGTCCATTTTAAAAAATTCCAAACATATAAGTTTCATTAATTAATTTTATAATTAATTCTCATTTTCAAAACAAATAGCGTGTTTTTATGAAATAATATCAATCAAAAGATTGACAATTGTTTATGTCCAATTTCAAATTGAAATTAATTATAATGACCACCATTGGAAAAAATGGTAAATTTATATTCTAATTATACTTTAAAACCACTCAATGGTATAATTTATCACTATTAATTATTTTGATTAAAAAAGTTGTTTTTAATTAAAATTTAGTAATTTTCACTATTCATCAAAATATAAAAGTTATCCAAAAAGTTCCAAAATTTCACCCAAGGCTAAATTAGATATTAATAATCCAAAAAAGAAGTCCATTTTGAAAGATAAAATTTATAAAATTTCAAAAAGTAGGTATTACTATTCATAACGGCTAGTTTGATTAGTTGTGGTGTGTGTTAGAGCTCGTAGTTGCGTACAACACACGCTACTGTGTTATTCAAAGAGAAGCATACCGTGGAAGCTTGGGATGTTACAGATCAACCATTAAAAGTCCTGGTGCTCTGCTAATTTTTATATTGGCACTCAGGTCGAATCCTCAACGATGATACTTTTTTTAGAGTCGATTGTTTTTGTTTTGTCTTTTGAAGGGGGTTGTTTAAATAGATTATATAAAATTAATGATTTATGTATTTGGTTTAATAATTTAATAATAATTAGTTTGATTTCATCATTATGGAGTTAACCTTGTGATATTCTTGAGCTTTACTATATATTTCATTAATTTAACACCCACTTCATAAGATGATTTTGATCGGAATCCCCAAGTGTTGATGTTTTAATCCAAGACTTAACTTAACTAGGGTTATAATATCAATTAACTATTTTTTATAGTAGTATATTTATGGTTCCAATAATACATGGAATCCATACATTAAACCAAACATATCAATAATCCATGACATTTTAAGTTTAATATACACAATGTTAACCTAAAGAATATTAATCGAGCAATAGCTCTTAATCACTTAACATCCCCAGATTATGAATCACCCCAATATATGATCTAATCACCCATTTATATTTTTATTAATCTGGTTTATAATGATTATGGTGATGAGTTATAAAGAGTAGAAAAATAACGGGATAAGAAAAGTTTGGTGCGCCGAACACACACATGAAACGATGAAGAGAGTTAAAAACACACTTTTTATTGAATGGGAAAGATAAATAACGGAATGATTTTAAACTTTATTTAAAAAATTTAAATAAAATAAAAAATAAAAAATATAATGTGGAATAAAATTAGATATTATGATGAAGAAACATGCATTAATATTTAATTGAAATGAAAATAAACTTACACAGTTACAATTGAAAACACTTGAAGTACATAGAAAAAGCATAGAATAATGGTATCTCAAGTAAAAACATGATTTTAAGGTCCTAATAGGTATTTTTAAAGACTGTGTTCATTCCAACCTATCCTCCTAAGCTTTGAAATACCAACCCCTTTTAAGGAGAATAGGGGGATGTATTTATAGTCCAAGGGGGTGGACTGTTTGCCTTCCAAAACTACCCCTCATCTTGGTTTGACAATTTTAAAAAAAATTCAATTGAATACAAAGAAATACTATTCTTAAAAGTTTTTTATATTTATGTGTACATTTTACCATCCAAATTTGGAGGCCATTAGAATTTTTTGGACAAAGATACAGCTATTTTACTAAACAATGTGATACTGTTCATTTTTGTGTCATGTTTTTTCCTTGGTCTAAATGTAAATGAATTTATAGATATGAAGATACTTTAAAATACAAATAATTTATTATATAAAGTTTTTATCCAATATATTTTATTTTAAACCATGAAATAACATCTCAATTGGTTGATTATATTGGTAGAAAAGTCAAGAAAGGAAAACTATTTTTAATTATTACAAAGAATTATGGGCTAGACTTCAAAGTATTAGTTAGGACCATTTTTGGTAGATTTTGGACTTGAAATTTGTATCCAAGATGTTTTTTGATATTTGAGAACACATTATGAAGTTTCATAAAATTTGGGCTATTGGATTGAGCCCAAAAATTTTATCTTCATGGATAGTCCAATTTTTATCACAGATTTGGTGGGCCTTCTTATGTGGTCCATATAACCCTTTAGATGGACGAATTGGCCCAAGAGCCAGATGAATTATTTATATGAAATTGAAATATAAACCCCAAAAAACAATAATCACATAATTTATATAAGTAGGATGATATTTATAATTAAAATATTAAATTGAATCAAATTTGGATTATTCAAAAAATGATCAAAAATTATATTTAGTATTAAAACATGGGTATTTCTAAAAAATTATGCACTTTTACTTGAAAATAAATATTTTCAATATTAAAAGAGTTATGAATAAATGAATAATATCACTTGCCTACTTGGATCCTCCACCTCCTCATTCGAACCCGACCATATATTGTGAGTTGTATGCTGGAGATCCCCATGTACATATTGTAGTGTATGGAGTTGTTTATATTTTTGGGGATTCTGTATATCACCAGACTATATAGTTGGGTTAGGTAAGAATATTAGTATAAAATATTATTTATCCAAATATTCTACTACTATTTCCTAACCAGGATTTTACTAGAGTTTGAGATTATAGTGGTCATTTTTTACTTTAGCCATCTAGCCTTCTTCGTTATCTGACATATGAGGTATGTGTTTTTTTAAATATTATTTAATTTTGATTAAAAATTAATTATAATGTTTTATAACATTTAATTTATATAGAAGTATCTAATATAAAAATAATTAGTACAAATGAAACAAAAGGTTTGTGAAATAAAAAATTCAGATGCTTTTGAGATTTCTGATGGTCTAAAAAGATTATCCAAACTTTCTTCTTCCTTAGATAATATTTATGAGTTTTGGATGAAATTTTATTTACATGGAATGGACTATCCATCGAGAATATTCAAAAAAAATATCAATGATATAGTTATTTTTTAGGAGCTTATCATGCCTATGTTACAATTGTTTTTCATGTAAGTAAATTTATGTTTCCATTTTTCTTTATTTAAATAAATATAATTTCAATTGACTTACCATATTAATTATTTAATCAGGTATCTACACATTCTTATTATTAAAAATGAGACCATGTGTGTTTATGGTCTTATAGATCTAGAATTCATTTCAACATCTGTGAAATATCTAAAAACTGCTGCTAGAGTTGCATATATATCTAAGAGTCTATCAAATACGTAGATTAGGTGCTATTTTTTTCCATTACTTTATGGGTATGAACACTAAGATGATTATGAATTAATATTCATTATAACTTTATTAATTTTGAACTTTTTATATTATATAGGTCATTGAATGTTAGGAATATTCTACCCAACAGAATGAAAATTATTTTGGTTTTTCTCTTTAATAAGTGTTGTTCGTAAAAAAAATTAGTAGCTTGTTCAATATGTAAGTTTTACTAATTTATATAAGTTTATTTTTAATTTATATTGTTTATATATGTTTTTTAGTTGATATATATGCAAATACAAGTCATTGAAAAAGTTTAACAAAATCACTTGTTGATAAAGTAGCCAAATACAATCCAATACATGGAAGTAATGGTAAATATATTTTATATTTGATAAAATTTTGTTTTTGTTATATATATATGTTGGTTTCTATTTTCAATTTAATGTTTTATAACTATAGTGTCATCATAAAAAAGGAAGTGTGGAATGTGGTTATTTTGTTTTAAGATTCATGTATGAGATAATCACAACTATGTCAATGAATGAATTTGATAAGGTTAGTTATATTAATTATTTTATATTTTATATCAAAATATTCTATTTTTTTAATCTTATAACATTCATTATTATTATATCATTTCAATGATAATGATTCATATACGAATGATTAACTTACTCATCTTCTTAGTTTTTTTCCAACTATTTCTTAAGTATGATTGTTATTTAAATTATCAGGTATATATCTTTTAATAAAAGTTAAAAAAATGAGTATTTAGATAATAATTTTCTTTTTTATGTTGGTATATTCTATTTATTTTTACAAGGTTTTCATCTGATGTATAAAGGGTTATGGATTTATAAATAAATCTTCACACTAAACAAGCCTTTAAATTGTCAGGTATGTATCTTTTAGTTAAAGTTTAAAAAATGAGTAATTATACAATATTTGTTTTATTAAAGTTTGTATATTTTATTTGTTTTTATAGGTTTCAGATGTTTCATGTATTTTTATTTTTCTTTAAGTTATATAAATGAGTATTTATACAATTTTTTTCTGCTTTTAGTTGGTATATTGTGTTTGATTTTATAGGGTTGTTCTTTACCTTAAGTTAATATTTTAGACAAATTACCTAAATCTTTTAGAAATTTTTTAAATCAATACATTTTATTCTTTTTTATAAGTTCTTTATTCTCAATTATTATTTTTATATGTTTTTTAATTATTGGTATATTAAAATACAGTTCAAGGAATAGTTTTAGCAATGATTATTTATTCATACAAAAACTAAATAAATTCAACTATGTGAAATTATTGCTAAATATATTTTATATTAGATAATATATGTTTTGTCTTATATATATACATGTGTTGGTTTATATATTCAATTTAATGTTTCATAACCTCATTTCCATCAAACACCTCCAATTGAAGTCAATCTCATCACTTTCAACTTTCATCATCCATATAAATCTATGACTATTCCTTCGTGACTTTGATTAGAAGTTTTAGACTTGTTTCTCTTCCATTACTCAAACCCTAATTTCTCAAACTCATTTAATTTAGCTTCTAAGTTCTATGGTTCTTCCCATTTTGTAACCTTAATATTGTGTCCATGGTTTTATTATGCTTCTAAGATCAAGGGTTCTTCCCTTTGTGTGTTGTAGGGTCTTTATTGTAAGGTTTTTATGATGACGAATCACTAAAAATTTATAATTATTATTCCTTTTATTTCCTTTGAAGTGAAATAAAAATATATTTTACCTATTTATTTTCATTTTCATCTTCTCTAAAAAATTCATTGTTAATGTTTATTTTTTCATTTATGGTAATCAAGACATTAGGGGTTATAACTAATACTAACTTCATCTCTATTTCCTTCACTTGGAATGCTGAAAATGTTCAACAGGTAATTTTTTTTATTCAAGTGATTTTATAATTTGATTGATTTTATATTTGATCTATATTTTCTTACAATATGAATGGTAATGTCTGTACAAAAAAATATATATTATGATCAATATATATACTATAACTAATATTTTATTTCATGTATAACAAATACAATTTAATATTATTTCTGAATTAATATTACTTACTAAATGTATGTGTTTTATTTTAGAACTGATATTTACTATGAAAAAATGATTTATATTAATGTGAACTATATGTATTGATAAAAATATTAGTTGAGAACAAATATTAGTTTGGATTATATCTATATTTTCATCAATACATATTAGAATGAAGGTAAACTATTTATTTTGATTAACAAATTTATTAGTTCAGATCTAATATTATAATCCAACATATGTTAGAGTATGAAATGTGTCCATATAAAGAAAAATATATATATACAGATATTAATTTAGAATTAAAATTTCAATTTTATGTTTTTTAACAATTTTTCATTTTAATATATACTTTAATTATGTGATTTTGACTTTTTTTATCACTTATGAAAAGTGATATATGGTTCATATAAACATTTTTGGTCATTTTATACAAATTGATATTATGTAGAATCTATATATGAAAAGTGTTGTCTCATTTTAGATTTTAATTACATTAAAATATGGATTACTATTTCAAATAACAATAAATTCTTTAATGAGGAAAAATTTGATGAATGATTTTCATGGAAAAGATGTTACTCAAATAAGGAATTATGAGTGCTCCAGTTTGAATGGTAAGTGGTAATTACATTGATTCCTAGTAGTGACCAGTAGGGAATTGAAATAATATATTTATATATTTCTCTTTCATGTAGGAAAACTATTATAACAAACACGAGTCATGAAGATGGGTGAAATTGGTATGACACTATATCGAATTTTAGTTTTTAAATTATGTTCATTTTTACATGTATCTACTTTACTATATATATTCTATTTTTCTTTGCTGTATTTTTTTTATAGTTTTTAGGAATTTGGGGCTATAAAAATCAATCTTTTTTATTTTTTTTAAACCTTCCACGTTGGATTTTATAAACACTAATTTTGAAAGTAAATGACGACACTTCTGACATCAGTTTTTATAGAAAAACAACATTGAAAGTGATTTTCAACATCGGTTTTTAAAGAAAACCGACATCAAAAATATTTTTATAGTTTTTCCATGTTAAATAATAAAACTTTCAATGTCATTTTTACTAAAAACCGTCATGAAAATATCCATGCTATCCATTCCATGCTGAGTTTACATTAAAATCGACATGGAAAATTATTTTCACTATCAGTCTATAAAAAACAAATATTGAAAAATCCATTAAATTTACATTTTAACTAATTATTAGATGTCAGTTTTATTAAAACTAACATTGAAAATATTATTTATAAAATTTACCACATAAATGTTGGTTAAAATATGACTTTAAAAAGTAAAAAAATGATATTAAAATATATATTTCCACCAGTTTTGATACCAATTCATAACTAACCATGCTCTGATACCACTTTCTAATGCCCCGTCTTGGAATCCACTAAACTAGTGCTCTGGGATGGTGTACCAAAAGGCCTTAGGTGCATCTCCCCACATGCCAAAGGTTATCGACTAACACTAAGGGTCTATTGGGTGATAATGGGTTAACTATATCCTCTAGTGATAATAATAATAATGGTAATAATAATAGTACTATGGAATCAATAAACCAACTTAATAGAAGCAATATAAAATGATGGCCACAGTAATATTCCAAAAGTAAACCTGCTAAACATACATATAAGATCTACATGTCATGGTAGTCATACAAAACATGTGAGATCTCCCGTGGGTTGATCGTATATGAATATATAAAAAATCCAAAAATACCTCTAACCTTCTATAGAAGAAACATCTAGTCTTATTTCCAAAAATAAACTAAACCATTTATCCCTAAACCCACAATACATCCCCACTTGATAAGGTCTAGAACACGAACCTAGTCCCTTCCTATGATCAAAGCCATAAAATCCACATGAATCCTGAGGGGCCCATGTAGGGTGGGAGTTTGAACTCAATAGGCCACCACCAATTAGTTCATGTCTTACATCGATACATATACCTTGTATGAAAAAATTAAATAAATAGAAAAAAATAATAAATAAAATTGCTCACATCACTTATACTCAACAACCAAAAGGAAGCATTTACCTGCTTCGACCAACACTAGAGTGGAACGATGCATCCATAGTTAGCATACCAAAATAAATCTCGATTCCTTATCCATTTCCATACCACCCAGCACCATGTTCCAACTGTTACCCCATAGAAGACATGTTGAGTAAATCTAATGTCCCATTGTAATGTGCATAAATATATCACAAGTCCATTGAACTTATATTAATTAAGATACCATCAGATTGAAAACCTGATGTCCCAAGGCATGGTGAGATCCATCCTTACATATCCCTAACCCATTGGCCCCAGTATATCGGTGAGCCTTATCCCCTATCTGATGGTCTCACACCCCATCACACGTGGCTTCCTATAGTGATCACCTCCTCCATTATGATGTTCATCATCATCACCTATTCCCCTAAGTATATGGATTCTTCTATCCACATAGAGTGGTCAATAATACCTTACTAGGTCCTGATCATATGTTCACATGACTCCAATAGTTCTATCATCCAACCTTAGTGAGCATAAATTCATCAAACAACATAAGACACACCTCTAGAGAACCTACATCACCAACTGTAAACCACGTTTCCCAAATCTGGATTTTATCATTACCAACTACCTCAACCCAATGAACCATGTCACCTAGAATCTGATGACCAACATCACCTAAGACCTCATGGGACATTCCTAACATGTTCCCATGGGACCCACATAGTCATAGGCTTAATTTAAATAAATAAAAAAACTGACAATATCTTTTCAAATGAACACAGAACTCCATTTAAACTCTGTTATTACATACCTAGCTCAACCTCACTTTAACAAACACAAGAATACCCTTTAACATCTCTTAGGAATAATATAATAAGAAAGAAAAATAAAACAGTTTCACTCAAACCACCCCACTTATGCCTATTCATCACGCGTCACATATCACCCCTATAATAGGCACCACCTACCTTGTTATTAATAATCTTTACTCATTCGATATATACCTCATCTTTTAGCCAAAATGAGTGAAAATAGAATAATAGACAAACATCCTGAAAATAAGGTATAAGATCTTATATAGAAATATCATCCACTATGGTGAAATAAATTGGGATAAGAAGAAAGAGGATCATTAGTCCTACTAAGAGGGATACAATATGATGAACGGTGCTTGAATAGGAGCCTAAATGATGGAGAAGACTCAAATGATTAGGTATGGTAGGAGGAGAGATCACAAATGGTGGCTGATTTGTGGAATAGTGGAAGAAAAAATGAGTCTTAAGGGTTAAAAGAAGGGAGGAGAATAATCATCATTTCACCCTTTTAAAGGGGTGAATGGTTTGGATGCATGATTTGGATAACCGTATGCCAACCATTCCCACCCACTATGCAAAAGGACATCGCCTTGCATGACTAGGCACATAGTTAGACAAACCAAGCGCCAAATGTGTGTTTCTCAATGGAATTTATTGTAGAGGTCTTGTATGGTCGTGCAACCTCAGGTGTAGGATTTTACAAATCACGTGACACCCCAACATGGCTGCATGGTTAGTGATAATCATAATCTAACCATGCACCCCTTTAATTTCCAAAACTTTGGCCTAAGAAGCATGATTCTCCCAAACTCAATCAAACTCTTAAGGGACCTTTTGGGCCTTAACCCATGTCTAAAAACAACTCTTTAGAATGTTCCAACTCTCAGAATTACACTCCTAGGATCAAATTTAAATTTGGCCCTCCAACCAAACTGAAAGTTCAAATTAACTTGGAATTTTTAACTTTATAAAAACACAAGAACTCACATATTGATTAATTAATAAGAAATAAGTACTCAATTTTTTATTAAAGTCATTTTATGCTTCAAAAATACACTTTCCTTGAAAAATGTTTTCTTATTACTATTTGAAAGTAGACAATATAATGAATTTATGAAACTTTTAGGAATTTTATTTTATAAAAAAAATATCATTTTTGAAATAAGTATGTCAAAAATTATCTTATGGTGAAATTTTGAGATTATTTTTGAAAATATTGATTTTTCAATAAATAGTGAAAATACTGATTTTTATTGAAAACTACATTTTCATTTAATATATTCATGAATTCCTATTTTATTTTGGATTAGTTTTAAAATTTAATTAGTTACATTTGATTAAACATAATACAATTATAGTATTTTAATGAATTTTATACTTGAATTTGTTATAAAAATATTTTATATTTAAAAGGCATTTTTTTTTTAAAAACTATTTTTCATCTCATTTTGATGGTTTAAATTTAAATTTAAATTTTACAAATTATGTGTTTTAAATATTGAGAAATGAATTAAATATTGGGAATTAATAGAAACTAATTTATTAAATAGGTTTCTTTTATTTTTGTTCATTGTGAACAGTAACCTTAGTAAATATTTGTTACCATAGTAAAGGTAAAATGAGTTAATTAAGGGTAAAAATAATTTGATAAGGACTAAAAAATAACCATAACACTTTACTTAATTTTATTTTATGATTAAATTTCATCCATAATCATCCAAGATTATAATATATGACATTTTTTTATCATATGGATATGATTATGACCTTTATAATACTTTATGTAAAGAAAAGAAAAAAATGTCATTTTCATTATTTTATTATCTTTAAATTTTTTATAAAGGGATAAAAAGAAGGTATGTTCAATTCTAAATTATTATTTTAAAGATAAATTATTTTTTGTCTTGGAAATTTATTTCTAATTTATAGTGATCAAATAATTACATTAAATTCTTACGCAATGTCGTCGCAATATTTTTTAATTAAAAGGAAAATAAAATAAATAATTATAAAAATATTAAAAGTAATAAAACATGAATGAATTATTATGTTCTAATTTTTTTAGATAATATAATATTTTTTGGAATTTTTAATTTATTATTTTTGAATTCCCTCATTTTATTGAAGTTTTTATAGTCAAATTAAATGAATAGTGACAAAATTGACATTAATGATATTTTATAATAAATAAATTTTATTAAATGAATAAAAATTCTTAAAAATAATATATTTGGTCAAGTAATTGGTATTTGTTTAAAAATATAATATATGATCTATTTATGGATCAATTTTCCTTTTATAGTAACTATATAGGCCCCAAAAGTGTAAACACAATCGTTACCACAATAACTATTAAAAAGGGTTAACACGGGTTAAAATAAAAAGATAATGGTGAAAAAATCTCCAAAATTTATCAGATTTTATTTTATGAGATTATTCAGACTTTTAATCATCTTATATTAAAATATTATCAATTTTTATCCATTTGAATATGAAAATTAATTTATGTTAATTTAATATTTTAATAAATTCCAAGAGTACTCCTCCCCTCTCTTATAAAAGGGAATATTTTCTTCTCTTTTTTTACACATAAAAAACATTTTGGTTTAAAAAATACCTACCCAGATCTCTTAATGAAATCCCTACACATGTACTGGAGGAATTGTTTTATCATAAAACCAACCTAGGATAGCTTTTGGTGTAAACCATAAAAGGTTGTCTGAGGAAGATGTATAGTTTTTAATCAAGTGTTTTCATTTTATTTCTTCTTCCACCTACTAAAATATACTTCAAACATGATTAAATAATAAAACAATTATAATAAATATAGTGATATATTATCATGTTAATGGCATAACCTATATCTATATACTCTTCCATTAAATGGGAATTGAAACCATCATTCCTGTGCAAGACGAACTACCACCTAACAAACTAATGTAATTCGTTTTCCATCACCTCCTTTTACATATGGTTGTAATAATGGATTTAATGTTTATTTATTATATTAATGAAAAATTTATCATTATTAAAATATAATATATCATCTACTTTCTTACCTTTCCATTCACTTAAAAATGATAACGTCGTTCGTACGTACGTGTGGACTATTGCCTCCACAAAGCAATGTGATTCGTTTTTCATCACCACATCACATGGATGATATATATAATTATATTTAAATATATAATATTTTATTTATGATATAATTATAATTATTTAATGATAATATAATTCTTACATTCTTTCAATAATGATTGTTTAAAAGTGGAAACATTACTTATGCATATGTACGACCTACCATCTTCACGATTGTAACATAGTTCATTTTTCATAACCATATTCCATGATTTGTTTTAAAAGTATAATTGATTTTAAAAATTATAAGTATTTCATGATTATTATTCTAAATATTATGGAATAATTAAATATTTTACCATATTCAACCAACTAATGTCATTTTGGATATATGATCTGAATATCATCAAAATATCTAACGTGAAATTTATTGATTGAGTAGTTATATATAAAATGGTATTAAATAAATTAAAATGAATAATGAAATTGAAATTTTTTCTTAATTAAGTATTTAATTAGCACAATTTTATTATTATGGAAGATAAATAACGTACATGATGATTCAAACTCAAGGTATCAGAGTTTCGTTTAAAAATCCTCTTTTAAAGTTTCCTTTCCAACTCGTTTTATTCAATGTACATGTTCTTATAAATGTTTCAAGAGAATTATAATTTATGATTAAATGGATAATAAAGTTAATTTATAACCATATATTAAATTCTTTATAGTGTTTTTAAAATGGAATATTTTTGTGATTTTACAAAAGGGATACTTTATTTTAAGAACTTCATTTTAATGTTTTAAGGATTTATTTTCTAAATATTTATCTTCTATGTCCATATTCTTGAAATTATTTTATGGATGTATCTATATGGACATGAAAGAACAATAAATTAAATTCTAGGTTTCCTTTTAATTTATTTCAAAGGTTTTGAAAAGGAATATTATTTTTTATTTTATACAGAATGTTTGAAATTTCTTTATAAACTATAAAAGGAATGTTCCGTTTTAATGTATACGACATCAATGAATATTCTCATCGCCAAAAAAATTATTTTAATTTTGGATTAATTTATAATATTCTATATTTTCCATAAAGAATAATCCTATTTCCATTTGTTCTAGGAATTTTAGTTTTGAAAATTGGGTTTTAAGGAAAGAGATATATCAATGTTTGGAAATTTTTTCTTATGGGTGCAAAGAATATTTTGAAAATTGTAAGATTTTATGTGTTATGATTATGTTATGGTTCTTGTTAATTACTTATGATTATGGATTGTTCTGTTATAAACCAAGTACAAATGGGTCCATGATAACCCTCCAATGCATTGGTTAATATTTATGTTGGAAATTAACCGTGAGGGTTATTTAACTTATAACTATAAATGTTATTTGTAACCATAAAGGTTATTATATTTGTAATATTGTAGGTTGATCCATTTATATTAGGGAATTTTATTCTATATGTTTATTGATATTAAAATTATTCCTCATGTTACCTATAATATTTATTTATTCTTGCTATGGGTTTTATAGAAATATTATTATTTTAGAAGGTAAGCTAATGATCTAATGTTTAAATAAAATTATTTTATAGTTCTTAAGGGTGAAAAGTATAACTTTTTTAAAAAGATTTCATGAGAATTTCATCATTTAAAATAAACCTTTATCAGTTTTATTTTGACTTTAATATTTCTTATGAAAATTTTTATGAAAATATTTGGGTATAGAAGTTGATTTATTGTGTAAGAAAATGTTTATTTTGAACACAAAGTTTATTTTTAAAATGGAAATTTTTTATAATTTTTCATGGAATAAAGATTTATTTATTTCCTTTTATGCAGCTTATTGAGATTTTTTCTATCATCCAACATTTTAAAATATTTTTCATATGGTTTTAAGGTTTAATAGTGATAAGTATGAGGTCAAGATGAAAATTGTGAATATGTGTAACAAAAATAAAACTTGTTATATATTAAAATGTTTTCTTTGTGAAAAAATGGATACTAAGTGGAATTTCCCACATTGTGATGTAACAATTATTTATTTAATGGATATGACCTAATTATCTGTAACTCTAAACCTAAAATATCTTCATGAACGTAAGAAAATAAATTCTTGTCTAAATATACTAGAGAAAGTGTTGTTTAAGGATTATCCCTTATGATTGATATCAGATGAAAGTTTTAGATAACATTAGAGGTTATAATTTTGTTTAATCATAAGTTAAAAATATTATACAACCAAAAAGTATATCATATTAGGGGGAATTATGGTTATTTTGGATAAATATAAAGAGTTTAATAGAAGATGAAATGGTTATGGATATCTTAGTATTTATCTTTAACATAATATGGCTTATTAGGGTTTATTTGATATACTCACACTAATTTTTTTTGTTTTAGTAAATGGATGGATCCAAAAGAAATGAAATTAATGAGGAATTTAAAGGAAAAGGTGTTGGTTGTATAAATATACAACCAAATGGAATGAGATTTGTAGTGAAAACTCTTATGGTTATTCTTAACTAGATATCATGAATTATAATCAAAAAATTGAAACTATGTAAGTTTCTTAATGCATCAAATAAGAGAGAAATTATGTTTTATAGAATTTCTGGAGATAAATATCATAAAGTTAAAAATATTTTATGACCTATATGTAAAAAGTGTGGGAAGAAACACCTAGGATAATTTCTTAAAAAAACAGGAAGATGTTTTTTATATGGTAAAGGATGACATAACGTAATAATATTCCAAGGAAAAAGGAAGAATTCAATTAATTCTATAAAGGGGAATAAAATTATTCCCAAGCAATCAATTTAATTTTTTACATTTTGGGAGTATAGGAATTATGAAAATTTATTTCCTTAGGGAAAATATCAATAACGATATCAGCAAGAACGTATAGATAAATGTTTATTAATGCCTAATTCCATTAAAATTGAAGATGAGGAAAATAAAAATGACATATGAAAGGTATGAATTATTTATTAGTTTATATTTTGATATAGTTGAATCTTAGAACATGATTTATATTTTTGAATGTTGGAAGGAATTATTAAGGAATAATATGGAAAATCATAGTTAATGGATTTTGAAGAACGTAGAATAATTAAGGTGCTAACATATAGGGATTCAAGAGTTATGATGTAACGGTATATTTAAGGATAATCAAAGGTTTAAGAATAATATTTTTTGGTTTTATGTTATTGGATTACTTTGATAGATATTTTTTTGAGTTTGGATATATATTTTTTAGTTATATGTAGCCCTTAAGTTTAAAATGTGAAAAGTTATTTGAGAAACAATTATCTTTTCATTTTGCAGACATAAGTTTAAGGGTATTTATAAACAGCAGGGTTTATAAGATCTTTGAGGACCTAGGTTATTTTTGTGGATGTTCATCATATTTTGGTAACCTTATAATAATTATATTAATTTAGTTTTAAAAAAGTACAACTCGCAGGTTGGATGATTACCCATCACATATGGTAAGGCTGTGGGGCTTGAGTCCACAACTGAAGGGAACATTATATGATTAATGTAAACAAAATATTATGGAATTTTATTTGACTACTAAAGGTTGAATTATATTTTTAAGGAATATATAATTTTAATGTGTATTCATGGTGATTCATGTCATTTATAGAAATTATTAGCATATCTTGAAGATTATATAACTTTGGCATATGTATTTTTTGGTAAATGACTTTATGAGTGACTAATGTTGATTGGAGATAAATATTAATTTAATCTTAGAAGAATATGTGATCAAATACTCTTATTTTTGGGTTTCTAACTTGGTCAAAAATATTTTTAAGAATCTTGAGATTAGTTATTTATCAAATTATATAAGTTGAAAATTGGGTGTTATTATTGAAACTTTGGTAGATTAATGATTTATTTTTTCATATAAAGGTTTATTATTTTGGGAATTATCTTATCGTGTGCTATCCATTTTGGTTTTTCTCACTGTATAAATATAGAAGTAATATCTTTTTATAATTCCATGAAATTATGTGATCCATTAGAATTTGATTTTAGTGATTTAGGCATAAAAAATAAATATTGAATACTCATAGTTTATCACAAAAGATGAGATTGTGGTGGAAATTGATTAAAGGATGAAATTATAGTTTTCAAGTAAGTATATTTTTCTTATGTTCTTAGTTTGGATGGTAAGAAAATTTTAAACTCTAGGAAATGTATTTTTAAATGAAAATTTTATCCTACTACCTTCATTTATAATGAGTTGATGGTCTTTTCAATCCCCCTTGTATTGTTGTTTTGTGGTCGTTAACTTTCTCATGATCATTAACTTTATTGTGATCAATGATCTCTATCAATATCTATCATTATTTGGACTATATAGTTTTTCTCCATTTCTATATTTTAACTTCCCACTAATGTTCTTCAATTTGGAAACATAGTATGTGTTATTCTAGATGACCATCATACTTACCTATTCTCTCTTTTCAAGAGGATGTTTTTTAACCATTCTTACAATGTGGGATTTTAAAAAAAGAATTTTAAAATTTAAAACCATTGATTTTTGATTTCAAGTTAAAATTTAGAGGATTAAATTTATGAAAGTGGGGGATAATGTAACAAATTTATATTTTTAAATAAGGACATTATGTTTGATAGCATACATGACATGCAACACCAAGCTTAAACAAACCACAAAATATTATTATTTAAATATGACCATTATAACCTAGATGTTGAATTGGATGGAATGAATTGAATTAAACACATTATTAAATATATATAAAAGTTATAATCAAAAAAAAAAATTATTGATTAATTCTTATAAAATATACACTTAATTTATAGTAAAGTCATTTTAAGCTTCAAAAATAAATTTTCCTACAAAACTGTTATGTATTTATTTTTGTGAGTGGATAATCTATTGAATTTATACCAATTTTAGAAATTATATTTTTTAAAAAGGATATAATTTTTTAACTCATAATGTCAAAATTATCTTATGGTGAGGTTTTTAGATTCTTCCTAAAAAGTTTGATTTTCAATGAATAGTGAAAATAATGATTTTTATTAAACAATATATTTTATTTTAAAGAATTTACAAAGTTATATTCTATTTTGGATTAGTTTTAAAATTTCATTATTTCCGTTTGATTAAAAATATTCCAATTATAGTATTTTTAATGATTTTTATACTTGAATTTGGTATAGAAACATTTCATACTTAAAAATACATTTTTATGAAAAACCATTTTTCATCGTGTTTTTATAGTTTAAATTTAAATTTAAATTCTATAAATTCTGTATTTTGAATCTTGAAAAATGGATTCTATATTTGGAATTAGGATTCCCAAATTTGGTAAATAGGAAGCTTTTATTTTTGGTCATTATGATTAGTAACCGTAGTAAATATTTGTTACCACATTAAAGGTAAAATGAGTTACTTATGGTTAAAAATAATTTGATAAGGACTAAAAAGTAACCCTAAAACATTATTTAATTTTATTAGATGAGTATATTTTATTAATAATCATTAAATATTCTAATATATGGATTTTTTTTACTATATTACCATGATTATGACCTTTATAACACTTTATGTAAAGAAAAGACAAAAATGTCATTCTATTTGGTTTATTATATTTAAATTTTTGACATAGGGATAAAAAGAAGGTATGTTCAGTTATAAATAATTATATGAAATATAAATTAATTTTTTTATCATGGTAATTTATTTCTAATTTTTAGTGATGAAATTATTACCTTAAATTCTTACGCAACGCCGACACAATATTTATTTAATTAAAATAAAAATAAAATAAAATATTTTAAAAATATTAAAAGTAATATAATTTTTATGAATTATTTTGTTACACAAATTTTTTAGATAAATAAAACATTTTAGGAATGTTTTAATTGATGAGATTCAAATTCCATTTTTTTCTTTATGCTTTTATAGTCAAATTAAATGAATAGTGTCTAAATTGACATTAAGGATATTTTATAATATATAGTTTTTTATTAAATGATTAAAAATTCATAAACAATACTATATTCAACCAAGTGACTAGTATTTATTTAAAAATACAATATATAGTCTATTTATAGATCAATTTTCCTTTTATAGTAACTATATTAACCTATAAAAAGTAAAAACATCGTTACTGTGGTAATTTTTAAAAAGGGTTAACATGGGTTAAAACAAAACGATAAGGGAAAAAATTTTCTATACACTTAACCAATTTTTATTGTATGAGAGGATTTATAATTTTCCTAATATTATATTTTAATATTTCCAATTTATATCCATTTAAATGTGAAAATTTATTTATATTAATTTAATATTTTAAGAAATTCCAAGAGTCTCTCCCATCTCTTATAAAAGGGAACCTCTTCTTCTATTTTCTTCATACTAAAAACAATTTTGGTTTATAAAATACCATCCAAAATACCTTAAATAAATCCATAACCATATCCTATAGGCCTTTTTTGATCATAAAAATAACCTAGGAATGATTTTGGTTTAAACCTCAGGAGGTTGTTCGTGGAAGAGCTGTAGTTCTTAATCAAGAATTTTCATTTTATTTATTCTTCCACCTCTTTAAAATATTATTCAAACATGATAAAATAATTACACCAATATATTCAATATACTGATATGTTATTTTGTTAATATTATAACCTATATCCATCTCAACTTCCATCAAATGGGAAATGAAACCATCATTCGTGTGTACGACGAATTACCACCTCACGAACCTATGTAATTTTTTTTACATCGTCTCCAATAACGAATGGTTATAATGATGGATTTAATGTATATAAATTATATTCATGAAATATTCATCATTATTAAAATAAAATATATCATTTACTTTCTTACCTTTCCATTCACTGAAAAACTATAACGTTGTTTGTGCGTACGTGTAGACTACCGCCTCCATGAAGTGATGTGATTTGTTTTTCATCTCCACATCACATGGATGATATATATAAGTATATTTAAATAAATAATATGATATTTATTATCTTATAATAATTATATAAAGATAAAATAATTCTTACCTTCTTTCTATAATGATCATTGAAAAGTGGAAATGTTACTCATACATACATACGATCTACCATATCCATGATTATAACATAGTTCATTTTTCATAACCATATTATATGATTGGTTTTAAAAGTATAATTGATATATAAAAATGATAATTATGTCATTATTATTATTTTATATATGGTGTAACAATGAACTCTTTGACCATATTCAATATAAAAATTTCATTTTGGATATATGATCCGACACTACTATAAAACCGGGTTTATCTAGTGCTAGGGATTTAACAAAACTAGCTAAAAGCACTGTTAAAGAACCCCTTTTTTAATGATAAAAAAAGTGACGTTAAAGGGGTCCCTTTATCAGTGATTGTAAAAAATCATTGATAAAGTCCCCCCATATCAGTGCTAGTAAAAAAGTGCTAGTAAAGGGGGTCCATTATCAGTACTTTTTTTAGCGCTGATAAAATGTATATTTAAAAAACATATTTCATTAAAAATAATATATTAATATATAAATATATTTATATTAATATAAATATACAATTTATTTTTTCAATATGTTTTAAATAAGGCTAAATAGGCATTTACACTTCATATATATGATATTTAGTGAAAATGGAATATAAAATAATTTATTTTTTTTAATTAATAATTTTATAATTATTAACATGTAATAGTCATTTCATAACAATTTAAAGATAAAAAAAATCAAAAAATTAATAAAAAATCTAAAATAATTTGAAAAAATAACTCAAACTTCAAACAACCAATTTTTTTATCCAAGTGTCCATTTGGGATCTACTATATATCAAATTGAAGCCTGCGATAATCTCTACACCGTACTTATTAGGGGGACCCAGGTCACTACTTTTTAAAGTTCAAAATAGTCCTATAAAGCCTCCAAAAATGAGTTTTTAGTTGGGGTTGTAAGATCCCAGGTTTTTCTTGAGGTATAAATCCTTCTTTCTGGGTTAAATGTGTATATTTCATTTTTGGATTAGACCCTAGGCCAGACCGTGGGCCGGTTGGGTTGTATTTGGGAAAAAGGGGAAATGATGCTGAAATCTAGCTGTAGGCTAGGTACATGTTGTGTACTTGGTCTACATGCTGTGTACATCCAGTACACACCGTGTACTCACCCATCACGACGTGTATCCAGTTTGGCTCAGAAAAAAATAAAAGGACAGTACATGCTGTGTACTTGAGGTACACGTCGGGTACTTTCCAAGTGGGGATTTTTTTATAAAAGAGGCAGCATCATATTTTTTTTAACGTAAACCCTTTTACATCATTTTTGGAAGCTAAAACCACCCTAATCTATTTTTTATATATTGAAGCTGTCCAGACTCCAATTAAAGCGTATTCTATCACGTTGGAACCGCAAAGTTAAGTACTTGATTCCTTTTTATTCATTCTTGATTCTTCGAAACAACGAATGTTGCTATTTGGATTTAGGCTCATATGCCCTAATATCCCATTCTTCACCCGTTCTTCAGATTTATTCCAAACCTGGATGAATCAGGACTTGATACTGGACGAGGTTTCTACTACCGAGGTGAGGTAGGTGGTTTATGATTTCTTTCAGTTTTTCTGTGATTTTCAAGAATTCGAATGATATGCCACCTATCAAAATTTCTAGTAAGGCCACGTTTTTGAGCGAGTTGCTTGCCGTAGCTTAGTCAGACCTAGTGAGGATTCTCGTAGGTTATTTTTAGGTTCTTTGGAACCCATTACATGACTCAAGGTCACCCAAGGGGTGAGACTTAAAAAAATAACCTATTTATGCATGTTTAAACTACCCAAGGGATGCGTTCTCAAGATTGCCTAGTTATAGGAATCCCATTAATGCCTTGATAGCCTGTGTAGCTTGTTTAGTACATCTCCTGCCTCCTTGATTAATAAATATAATGTTATTCCTTGTCTATTTTTATAGTTTGTCATGTTATATATATAATATGGGTGGTTATACCTATATGAAATGACTAATGTCATGTTAAATGGTTTATATGGGTGGGTAGGCCCATATTATTGTAGTTGATAAATGATTTGCATGAGTGGGTATAATCATGGCTTGCGCTGGTTGATGTGATTGGGTATACTCACATAGATTGAATGTTTAATTTGAATGCTTGAATGATTGATTGAATGGTTTGATAGATGCCTTGGATTTCTCTCTATGGATCTGGAATGTAGTAGTCGATGCCTTGGGTTGAATCTACCCCTTGGGTCTTGATTCCGTGGGATGCCTCGGGCCTTGCTACCCCATGGATCCATCTTACTTGGGCTCACGTAGGAATTGATATTTCCATGATCTTAGGACCCCAACTAGTGCCTAACCGAGTTTCCACTAGGGATGCCCACGGGACTCAATGGGATGCATTGGAAAAGCTCCATGCATCCATCCATCTATGGTCTAGATATATTACATGGATGCCTTGGTCTGCTAACACCTTGTGTCACGACCCGTCCTCGGGGCTCGTGCTGTGACTACCCCAAGCCCGCCTTCCATAGGCCAGGGGCTGGCAACTAGCACCAAGGCGTAATTCCCGATAAACAGGGAAGGCATTGCCTTTGTAAAGTAAACAACCACCACAGAGTAAGCATGTGGAAAGAGTAAACACTAAGTAAAAACTGTAACAAGATGTGATGAAAGTAAAAGGGGCCGAAAATACAAGCCCAACTGTAAAGTACAACTGAAGGGAAAAACAACAACTGAGAAGAAAAGCCGCAGCGTCGAGCTGTTCTCTGGAAGTCCCACCTAAAGGATGGGTACAGATAGCATCCATAGCTCCTCGGTCCAGCCGTCCGCTCCGAGTACGTCCCACCCAGTGGTCCACCTCCAGGTACCGTCCTGCTCCGCAAGCCTCCACCACGATCAGCGCTGTTCGTCGTCTGCAACCAACACAACGAAGTGCGGGAATATCCCGTGCAGGGGTGAGTATAAGCTACTCAGTAGGGACCCCGAGACCCCCGAAGGTCGACTAGAATCCACAAAGTAAAGATACAATCACGAAGTAACATCTGACACTGCTTAGGTATATGCCCATACATATACCTAAGTCATCAATTCTCGCTCGACCCTAACATCCGAGCTCAAGTACAACCCAGTCCACACAGGAAAGAAAAACGTAAATCCACACAGGATAGCACAACACAATCCACAAAGGAGAGCAAAACGTAAATCCACACAGGATAGCACAACACAATCCACAAAGGAAAGCAAAACTTAATCCACACAGGATAACACGACACAATCCACAAAGGAAAGAAAAACGGAATCCACACAGGATAGCACAACACAATCCACAAAGGAGAGTAAACAAGATTTCAGCTCACACAAGTATACATCGTCGAAAACGTGAAAGGGATGATCAGATATAGATACTGAATCATTTAAGCTGGGACCCACATAGGATACAAGACCATCACTCTTCATTGATTCATCTATGCTGGGACCCACATAAGATACAAGACCAGCACTGAATCATCTAAGCTGGGACCCACATAGGATACAAGACCAGCACAGCTGGGACCCACGTAGGATACAGGACCAGCACTCTTCATTGATTCATCTATGCTGGGATCCACATAGGATACAAGACCAACACTGAATAATCTAAGCTGGGACCCACATAGGATACAAGACCAGCACAGCTGGGACCCACATAGGATAAAAGACCAGCATAGCTAGGACCCACATAGGATACAGGACCAGCACTCTTCATCGTCGCAGTCCACTGAGGATCTCTGCACAGTCGTCGTCGTCGAAGTCGCAGCCAGCACTAGGGTTCCCGCACACAGCAAAGCTCGTTCAGGAGGGTCCGCTCCATGAGCTGAGAGGCTGATACATCAACTGACACAAGGTCCAGAGTTGATGTATCCAAAAGTTCCGTATCGTCAACAGGAACTCAACGTCGCAGACGGTGCGTCAATCAGACGCCCGGTCTGAGAGTTATTGGCCTTTTCGTCCCAGGGGCCCGGTTGGTTTTTAAGGCAAAACCAACCCGACCGTACTCCACCTGCATCCAAACCTCGGGCAGAGTGATCCAAAAGATCCGTCTCACTAAGAGGAATCAACCAAAGTCGACGACACGTCAATCGGACGTCCGGAGCTCAAGATATGAGCGTTTCTGCTCCGAGGGCCCGGTTGGTTTCGTGTACGAACCAACCCGGCCGAACCCAAAGTATTCCGAAACCTTAAGTGTAATATACCGAAACGACCGTCTCGATCTAAGGATCGTGTTTCCGCTGACGGCGAGTTGTTTGGAGGCCCGTAGCTCAAGTTACGAGCAAAGGACCGAAGAGGTCCGGGAACGGGGTGTCTGGGCCCGGACCGACCTGGCCCGACCCCCCCTGGGTCAGTCGAACCGGGTCGACTCGACCCGGTTCGACCCGGCTGGACCCGGTCCGACCAGGCCAGGGCGCGGCCCGGCTCGGCCGGCCGGTCCGGCTTGGCTCGGCTGAGCAACGCGGGGGGCGCGCATGCCCCTGCGTGACAACACTGCGCCCCCCGCGGGGGGGGGGGGGGGGGGCTGGATCACCCGGACGCGGCCGGGCTGCCGCGTCCCTAAACCGCGGTTCCATGTGGCCGTGGAACCGCCTCGCCGTCGCGGCTTCATCTGTGGCAAGGTTTTCCCGGCGGCGCGCTGGGCACCGCCGTGCCGGCGTGGTGCGCCGGCGGAAGCTTCCACGGGCCACTGGAGTGGCTCCGGTTGTCCGATTTCCTTCCCATCTGTGCCGCTGTTCCTCCTGGGTTCCGTTCTTCACTGCGGGATCATTAAATCGCCTCTGCGGAATGTTTTGTCATCACCCTCCAAATCCACAGAATAAAGAAGAACTGCGGAGGGTTGTCGGGCCGTGTTTATTTGGGCCGCACCCTCCGCGTTAGATAATAACAGTCAGGAGGAATATTCAACACAAGAATAAAAGAAAGGCACAATTTTAATAGAATTAAAATTGAACTTGATCTAGGTTCTTTGTTTTAAAAGAAACAATCACGGGAATATAAGTTATTTCCAAATAAATTCCCTACCTCGTCAAGTCGTCGCACGCACGTTCTTCGCGGAATTGGCCATCGCGGAACAAGTGGAGCATCGCGTCACGGTATCCGGCGTTGCGTCGACGAGCTCCGAGGACCAAGAAACAACAGATTTAATTTTAATAATTAAATCCTTATCGATTTATAATCCACGAAGGAAAATAAAGGACCGTAGTCCCCTACCTTGACGTTGTCGATCGAAGGTTGTTGCGGGGTTGGATTGTCGTGGAAGAAGCATCGCGGAGGGAGGATCGTTGGCGTCGCGGTACACGGAGTCGCGTCGCTGATCTCCGCGAGTTCGGCGTTCTTCGTTGGGGGGCCGACATCCTTCGCGTTCTTCGCATTCTTCGCGTTCTTTGCGAAGAAGGAGGAAGATCCTTAGAGATTCTTCAAGGTTTTAACACAACATTTCAAAAGGAAGGTGTGTTGGCCTTATTTTATTAAAATGCCAACAAAATGAAAACGTGTTAAGAAACGAACGAAATTAATTCATAGAATTAATTTCAACGAATAAACCGCCCATTTAATAGGAGCGTTTAATTGTTTAAGAAAACGCCCCAGTTGACTTTTATTTAATAGGGGTTTTCGCGGGTGCGTTACTTAGCGGAAAGAAACGGTGGGGCTCGTTCGGGCCCCACCCCAAAAATATCCTACCAAGTGGGTAGGATATTTTGGATTTTCACCCTATTCATTTCAACTGAGCTTAAGCAGCTTAAAGTGGTCTTGAAGCGACTTTAAGTGAAATAAAAATAAATTGTCGTACAACTTTATTTTATTTCATAACTTAAAACCCAAAAATAAAAATAAAAAACACAACCGAGAAAACGCAACTCCGGAAGAGGCATTTCTAAGAAAATACCGGCGCTGCGATTTCATCGGAGCCCTCAGAATTCGATTCCGAGCACCGGTTCAAAATTTAGAAAAACCCGCTCATCCGTTCAGTGAACGTACCCGAGCCAAACTTCAGAAAATGATTTCGGGCACACCGGGCCTCGGAATCAGGTGCCGTCAGAAGCTGTGTTCTTGTAAAATTCCAAAGAAAAATTAACAAAAAAAATTTCCTTGAAATTTATGGGTCTTTACATTACTCCCACCACGGGGCTTTACGTCCCCGTAAAGCTTCACCACAAACTTAGGGATACAAAGGAGGTGCTGAGCGCGCATCTGAGACTTCCGCTCCCAAGTGCTCTCTTGGAGGTTCCCGAGCTGCCATCTGAAGCGCACTATAGGAATCGATCGTCCACGTAGGAACCGCTCCTGTCGATCCTCGATCTCCACTGGGATATCCACAAAAGTCACCCCATCATCAAGGACCAGCTCTCCATGGTCAACGATTTGTGTCGGGTCGTGCACGTATCTCCTCTGCTGAGATACGTGGAAAACGTCGTGCACCCGGTGCAACTGAGGTGGTAGATCCAGGCGATAATCCACCTCGCCAAACCTGCTGAGGACCTGGAATGGTCCGATGAAGCGCGGAGATAACTTGCCGCCTCGGCCAAATCTCCGTAAACCCCATCGAGGTGAGACCCGTAAGAAGACGTGGTCGCCATCCTCGAACTCTAGTGGCCTCCGCCTCCTGTCAGCATAAGACTTCTGCCGGCTCTGAGCTATACTCATCCGCTCCTGGATGACCTGGACCATCTCCGATCCCACAAGAACTGCTAAGATTTTCTCTTTGCCGATAAGAGAAATCTGGTCTCATACCATGGATGAACCACTTCCTTTGCCTAATACAGTCAATCCCGACATGGATGTTACTAATCCATACCAAGGATGACGTCTTAAGGCCTCGACACTACTACCAAGAGATCCAACTGTTACTCTCGCCTCCAAGGGTTGAGTCACACTGTCGGCATCAGTGTGTGGTAACTGGGTCTCCTCCAGTAGATGTCTCACAAGTGAGGGTCAAATCAACAGTCTAAACTGGAACCTCTTAGTAACAACACAAAAGAGGACAGGAATGAAAACATCACAAAGGTAAGCGTCTTTTACTATTGCAGCTCATAATACAAAGACACTACACAACAACAACAAGGAACTAGAATTACAAAGGATGTATCCACTAGTTCCGCTTCTGTCCATCTGCTCCCAGAGCTCCATGATCGAAGGCCTCATCTGCCTGAAGCTGAGCTCTCGCATGTACACCAACTCCCTACGGTCGGGGTGGACCTCCTGGTGGTGGTGGTGGCAACACCTCGAAGTGTCGCCCACCATCTACTACTCTTCCAGCTCCTCTGCCTCATCCGCCTGCACCCTGCAGACCACCGTGGCCGAACCTCTATCTGGGAGGTCCCTATACCACTTGCTGCTCATCTGTAAGATGAGTCGGGCAGTCTCGAGCCATGTGACCTCGCCCGATGCATGCGTAGAAATGCTTTCCCCTCGTGTAGCTAGATCTCCTTAGGGTGCCCCGCACAACCGAATCTTCATCCTGAGACTGCCCATCTAATGGTCTGGCCCATTTGGACCTCTGCGTCACCTGTCTACTGCCAGCTGCAGAAGACCCTGCTACAGGCTGTCCTGCGGAGGGCCCTGTCACTGGAGCCTGCTCGGCGAGAAAACTCTCCACTAGAAGGGCTCTCTCCAACACCTCTGCCTGTGTCGGAATGTTGAGGGAGATCATCGAAGCCCTGATCTCGTGCCTCAGTCCCTGCTCGAAGGTCAGAGCCCAGAAGAACGAGTCCCGTACCATATCTGTGGAGTAGCGCGAGAGATCGGTAAATCTCGCCGCGTACTGGGCGACCGTCAAGCTGCCCTGCCACAGCTGAAGAAGCTCCTGGATGCGCACCGCACGGAGGGTGGCCGGGAAGAACTCTGAGCGGAAGAGGCTCTCGAAGTCTGTCCAGAGAAGAGATGTCTCGTCATGCACCTGGAGCATCAAGCTCCACCATCTGCCTGCTGCCGCGTGCAGGAGGCTCGCTGCGAGGATCACCATGAGGTCTGCTGGTGTCCTCACTAACCTGAAAACTCGTACGACCGCCTCCATCCAGTCCTCGACTGTCTGGGGGTCTGTCTCCCCACGAAACCGGGGTGGTCGCTGGCGCTGAAACTCGTGCAGAGCTCCAAGGCGATGTGCATCGTCAGCGGTCGTGGCGGGGAGCATCGGTGGCTCGACGAGTAAAGGTACCGCCGGTGCCTCTGCTGACAAGGAGCCCTGCACCGAGGCCTCGTCGCTCGGTGGGCTGTCATCACGCTCCACTCTCGGAACCCTAGCTGGCTGCCGTCGTGGGGCCATCTTGAAAAGAAACAGGTGCGCCACGGTCAGAACAATATACCTGGTGAGATGACACGAGTAATCACAAAGAAAACTTGAACACACATGCAATCAATGTTTTGATGCATTAAGTCGAAAATCAGAAGTCAGGGTCCTGGTGTACTGATACGTCGGCCGCCGCACCAACACTGGACTCCCTGGACTGATAACCACACCCAATATGCTAAACACTATTGCTTCACATAGAAGAAAGACCAGAGTCTGCGGTAGAACCGAACTCCTCTGATACCAATTTGTCACGACCCGTCCTCGGGGCTCGTGCTGTGACTACCCCACGCCCGCCTTCCATAGGCCAGGGGCTGGCGACTAGCACCAAGGCGTAAGTCCCGATAAACAGGGAAGGCATTGACTTTGTAAATTAAACAACCACCACATAGTAAGCAAGAGGAAAGAGTAAACACTAAGTAAAAACTGTAACAAGCTGTGCTGAAAGTAAAAGGGGCCGAAAATACAAGCCCAACTGTAAAGTACAACTGAAGGGAAAAACAAAAACTGAGAAGAAAAGCCGCAGCGTCGAGCCGTCCTCTGGAAGTCCCACCTAAAGGATGGGTACAGATAGCCTCCACAGCTCCTCGGTCCAGCCGTCCGCTCCGAGTACGTCCCACCCAGTGGTCCACCTCCAGGTACCGTCCTGCTCCGCAGGCCTCCACCACGATCAGCACTGTCCGTCGTCTGCAACCAACACAACAAAGTGCGGGCATAGCCCGTGCAGGGGTGAGTATAAGCTACTCAGTAGGGACCCCGAGACTCCCGAAGGTCTCCCAGAATCCACAATGGAAAGATACAATCACGAATTAACATCTGACACTACTTAGGTATATGCCCATACATATACCTAAGTCATCAATTCTCGCTCGGCCCCAACATCCGAGCTCAAGTACAACCCAGTCCACACAGGAAAGCAAAACGTAAATCCACACAGGATAGCACAACACAATCCAAAAAGGAGAGCAAAACGTAAATCCACACATGATAGCACAACACAATCCACAAAGGAAAGCAAAACGTAATCCACACAGGATAGCACGACACAATCCACAAAGGAAAGCAAAACGGAATCCACCTAGGATAACACAAAACAATCCACAAAGGAGAGTAAACAGGATTTCAGCTCACACAGGTATACATCGTCGAAAAGGTGAAAGGGATGATCAGATATAGATACTGAATCATTTAAGCTGGGACCCACTTAGGATACAAGACCAGCATAGCTGGGACCCACATAGGATACAAGACCAGCACTCTTCATTGATTCATCTATGCTGGGACCCACATAGGATACAAGACCAGCACTGAATCATCTAAGCTGGAACCCACATAGGATACAAGACCAGCACAGCTGGGACCCACATAGGATACAAGACCAACACTCTTCATTGATTCATCTATGCTGGGACCCACATAGGATACAAGACCAACACTGAATCATCTAAGCTGGGACCCATATAGGATACAAGACCAGCACAGCTGGGACCCACATAGGATACAAGACCAGAACTCTTCATTGATTCATCTATGCTGGGACCCACATAGGATACAAGACCAGCACTGAATCATCTAACCTGGGACCCACATAGGATACAAGACCAGCACAGCTGGGACCCACATAGGATACAGGACCAACACTCTTCATCGTCGCAGTCCACTGAGGATCTCTGCACAGTCGTCGTCGTCGAAGTCGCAGCCAGCACTAGGGTTCCCGCACACAGCAAAGCTCGTTCGGGAGGGTCCGCTCCATGAGCCGAGAGGCTGATACATCAACTGACACAAGGTCCAGAGTTGATGTATCCAAAAGTTCCGTATCGTCAACAGGAACTCAACGTCGCAGACGGCGCGTCAATCAGACGCCCGGTCTGAGAGTTATTGGCCTTTTCGTCCCAGGGGCCCGGTTGGTTTTTAAGGCAAAACCAACCCGACCGTACTCCACCTGCATCCAAACCTTGGGCGGAGTGAGCCAAAAGATCCGTCTCACTAAGAGGAATCCACCAAAGTCGACGACACGTCAATCGGACGTCCGGAGCTCAAGATATGAGCGTTTCCGCTCCGAGGGCCCGGTTGGTTTCGTGTACGAACCAACCCGGCCGAACCCAAAGTATTCCGAAACCTTGAGTGTAATATACCAAAACGACCGTCTCGATCTAAGGATCGCATTTCCGCTGAAGGCGAGTCGTTTGGAGGCCCGTAGCTCAAGTTACGAGCAAAGGACCGAAAAGGTCTGGGAACAGGGGGTCTGGGCCCGGACCCACCCGGCCCGACCCCCCCTAGGTCGGCCGAACCGGGTCGACCCGAACCGGTCCGACCCGGCGGGACCCGGTTCGGCCAGGCCAGGGCGCGGCCCGGCTCGGCCGGCCGGTCCGGCTCGGCTCGGCCGAGCGGCCGAGCAACGCGGGGGGCGAGCATGCCCCCGCGTGACAACACCGCGGCCCCCACAGGGGGGGGGTGCCCTGGATCACCCGGACGCGGCCGGGCCGCCGCGTCCCTGAACCATGGTTCCACGCGGCCGCAGAACCGCCTCGCCGCCGCGGCTTCGGCCGCGACGAGGTTTTCCCGGCAGCGCGCTGGGCGCCGCCGCCGCCTCCGGCCGCCGGCGTGGCGCGCCGGCGGAAGCTTCCGCGGGCCACCGGAGTTGCTCTGGTGTTCCGATTTCCTTCTCGTCTGTGCCGCTGTTCCTCCTGGGTTCTGTTCTTCACTGCGGGATCATTATCGCCTCTGCGGCACGTTTTGTCGTCGCTCGTCAAATCCGCACAACAAGGAAGAACTGCGGAGGGTTGTCGGGCCGTGTTTATTTTGCCCGCACCCTCCCCATTAGATAATAACAGTCGGGAGGAATATTCAACACATGAATAAAAGCAAGGCACAATTTTAATAGAATTAAAACTGAACTTGATTGAGGTTCTTTGTTTTAAAAGAAACAATCACGGGAATATAAGTTATTTCCAAATAAATTCCCTACCTCGCCAAGTCGTCGCACACGCGTTCTTTGTGGAATTGACCGTCACGGAACAAGTGGAGCGTCACGTCGTGGTATCCGGCGTTGCGTCGACAAGCTCTGAGGACCAAGAAACAATAGATTTAATTTTAATAATTAAATCCATATCGAGTTATAATCCACGAAGGAAAATAAAGGACCGCAGTCCCCTACCTTGACGTTTTCGATCGAAGGTTGTCGCGGGGTTGGATCGTCATGGAAGAAGCGTCGCGGAGGGAGGATCGTTGGCGTCGTGGTACACGGCGTCGCGTCGCTGATCTCCGCAGTTTCGGCGTTCTTCGTCGGGGGGCCGGCGTCCTTCGCGTTCTTCGCGAAGGAGGAAGATCCTTAGAGATTTTTCAAGGTTTTAACACAACATTTCAAAAGGAAGGTGTGTTGGACTTATTTTATTAACATGCCAACAAAACGAAAACGTGTTAAGAAATGAACGTAATTAATTCATAGAATTAATTTCAACAAATAAACCGCCCATTTAATAGGAGCATTTAATTATTTAAGAAAACTCCCCAGATGACTTTTATTTAATAAGGGTTTTCGCGGGTGCGTTACTTAGTGGAAAGAAACGGTGAGGCTCGTGCGGGCCCAACCCCACAAATATCCTACCAAGTGGGTAGGATATTTTGGATTTGCACCCTATCCATTTCAACTGAGGTTAAGCAGCTTAAAGTGGTCTTTAAGCGGCTTTAAGTGAAATAAAAATAAATTGTCGTACAACTTTATTTTATTTCATAACTTAAAACTCAAAAAAAAATAAAAACCACAACCGAGCAAACGCAAATCCAGAAGAGGCGTTTCTAAGAAACTACCGGCACTGCGATTTCATCGGTGCCCTCGAAATTCGATTCCGAGCACCGGTTCAAAAGTTATAAAAACCCGCTCATCCGTTCACTGAACGTACCCAAGCCAAACTTCGGAAAATGATTCCGGGCACACCGGGCCTCGGAATCAGGTGCCGTCAGAAGCTGCATTCTTGTAAAATACCAAAGAAAAATTAACAAAAAAAATTTCCTTGAAATTTATGGGTCTTTACACCATGGATCCGACCCTTGTGGTCTACACTTCACTAAACAATGTGGCCATGGGATATTTGACTTCGCTATACAGTGTGTCTGTGGGATATTTGACTTCACTATATGGAGTGGCCGTGGGATACTTGACTTCTCTATACAACGTGGCTGTGGATTTCTTGATACATATGGATGTACAATGTGGTATGTGACTTGTTTACTTGTTATAGCTACCTTGTTTGGAGATGAATATATTTTTTAGGTATCCTTGAGGGATGGTTGGTTTTATTTACTTTATCAGACTTATTCCATGGAAATATACACTTACTTTACTAGTTTTTTACACTTTCTACCACTTTTGTAAGATTGTTGTTATAATCATATAGACCTTGGTGGTTTCCTACTGGGATGTTTGTCTCACACCATGTTTGGGCCTCCTTGGGGACCCAAATAGATTATATGGTTGCAGGTGATGATAGGGGCAAGCACCCTAGTACAGGTTGTTGACTGTAGCTTTGAAGCAGGGGAGAATAGGACCAAGATGTGTCTTGTGATGATGGGATACCTTTTTAGTCTTTTATTCTTTTTGGGACTTATACTATATTGTATAGACATGTACCTGTATGGATGATTTCTAGATACTTGTTCCATATGAATTATTTTGTATATGAGATGCTTCTTGTTATTGATATGTATTTATATATTTCCTTATCTTCAGTTACTACTTATTTATTCACTTATGCTATTTATTATATATTTGAATTCTGCTGTGATACTCTGGTAATGAGGGTATAGTCTCCCTACCGACTCACCTAGTCCCTCACTGCAAGTAGGAAGCCTCTGGTGTTTGGGAAGATACGCTTGAGGCCATGTGTCCAACTAGGCTCAGGGCAAAATAGGGTGGCATCCGGGATTGGTATGTTACAAAGTGGTATTAGAGGATTTTTTTATAGTTTGACTTACTATTTGGTGATATTAGATAGGGATAGGAAGGAAATGGAGTTTTGTAATAAACTGTGCCTGGGAGTAGCTACCCCACGTATAGGGAAAAGCCAAATTTCCTCAAATCGAGTTATGATTTTCTAGATTTTGACTATTACAGTTGATTTGATTTCACCATTGGGTGATGCACTTGATTTATGCTATTACTATTGATGCAATTGTGGGTTCCATTTTAGTTGTAACCCAATGAGATGAGGGTGTTCCATATCATGCATCATATAGACACTTATTAGAATCACATGCCATGAATTATGCCATACTATCTAGGATTCATTAGATATTTCAAGCTATTGTGATAGTTTATGGGATATTTGTTCCTGAAGTTGTGTTAGTTGGGTGTAGTAGATAAACGTGTGATGTCATCTTTCAATCCATAAGGAGTATGAGACCTTATGAATTGGGAAATTATGCACCAATGAAATGTAAATTTTAAATGAACTTGTTACATGTATGGTTCGAATGGAAGCCAAGTTTTGGGTCCATGAGGTGTTATGGGCCCTCATGAATTCAGAATTGGTAACCCTTGGTGAAATTTCTTGGATAACTGAATGTGAAATGGAAATGGAAACTTGAACTAATAGATAGAGACTTGACTTATAACCAACTTTTGAGTTGGAAAGAGGCATAGTTTCTAGTGGTTTGTTGGTTATTTGTTATACAGTCCTGGATTTTGGAGTAGTTTGTGGGTTTGAATTGGTTTATAGGAGATTTTTTACCTATCATATTCTTCTGATATTTGTTCTTTGATGTTGTTCATTCCCGAGGCATGTGTTTGGTATTGTAGAGACATGGCGCAACGATGACCTCTAGTGGTACACTGTGATAGAGGTGATGACCATACATCAAAGATGGTGGGAAATGGGCTACCTATTGATCTTACTATAGTTCCAATTATAGATCCTAAGTCTGTTCTAGATATAGGTGATGAGGCACAATTCTATGAGGGTTTCTTTTTCTATATGCAGACTTTCTAAGGATAACCATAGCCATCCTTGACTATGGATGAGCTAACACGAGTGTTCCAACATCTGCATCCATTTATGTTATCAGGAGATGGAGGACCCCAAGATACATAGATGTGGCTAGAGACCATGTTAGTGATGTTTGAGCATCTGGAGATGCCTCCAGAGTGGAGGTTCAGGCTCACGACTTACATGATACATAGAGAAGCAAAGCACTGGTGCAAAATTTTGAACTAGGATGATGGGATACCGAATATGGGTTGGTATGAATTCAAGACCCTCTTCTTTGACTACTTTTACCCCATGACTCTGCAAGTAGAGCGAGCTAGTGAGTTCATGCGTCTGGAGTATGGCGCGATGATGATTATGGAATACTCAACATGATTTATAGAGATGCAACATTTTATGCTGATGTATCTTACTGATGAGATGTCAATGGTGAGGCACTTCAAGGAAGGTCTCAGACATGCTATAAAATATTAGGTCAATGTGTTCAAGTTTCCTTCTATCAATGAGATTGAAAATCAGGCACTGATTATAGAGCGGAACCAGAGGGATGTTGGGGGTACAAAAATAGGGGAGTGCTGTTTCTCACTCTTGTGGATATACGTCGTGAGGCAGGAAGTGCCATTTTAAGGCTTCCCACAATGTGAGTGCTTTTCAGGATGTGGATGCAGGTAGATTGGTATATTTCCATTAGTACAGTAGGTAAGGCCACATGAAAAATAAATGCGATCGCGACCCAGTCGAGTTCCAAGCTTGCAGCAGGATGGGGAACATGCAACAGTTTTGCAGGACCTTCCCTCTAGCTGCGAGTGGTAGGAGGTCATCTCTGATATCAAGTTCCAGAGTGGTTTATATAGCTCCACATCATGCTAGGAGCTGGAGAATTGCAGGCCAATTAGGATAGGGTAGTGGTGGTCATGGCCATAGTATCCAGACACTGGGTTCTCAGAGGCAGTAGGGTGGATCATCTTAGGGTATCCAAGTAAGGTCATAGGGCTACAGTGCGGGCCATATTTATGTAATGCAATAGACCCAACAAGAGTAGGATTCCAGACCATCTACGGTGGTAGGTATAATCTTAATAGCTTCTAATATTTCATCTACATTTTTCAATATAGGTTCCTCTCACATTTTTATCTTTACACAGGTGGTAAAAAGCCTTGGGCTTGTGGTTTTTCTTTCTGAGGGTGTTTTGATGCTATACACATTGTTGGGAGTTAGAGTGGGTGATGTGCGCCAGTGTATGGAGTGTCCCCTTAAGGTAGGAGGGTGTCACTTCATCTGGGATCTTTATATCCTCGAGATGATATGGTTTGATGTCATTCTTATAATGGAATGGATCGTGGCTTATCGAGCATATATTGACTACTATAGTTGAAGGGTGAATTTCACATCACTAGAGGGTGAAGACTTCCCTCCAGTGGTTGAGCACTTTGGGGAAGTATTTCCCAAACAATTTTCTAGTTTACCACCTAAGAGAGAGGAAGAGTTCTCCATCGAGCTAGTTCCAAGAGCTGCACCGGTATCCATTCCTCAGTACAGGATGGCTACAAGAGAGTTTTAGGAGCTCAACAGGTAGCTAGAGGATTTGGGGGTGAAGGAGTTTATCATACCCAGTACTTCTCCATGCGGTTCACCAGTCCTTTTTTCGAAAAAGGCAGATGGAACTCTTAGGATATGTGTGGATTATCGAAAACTGAACCAGCTGACGGTTAACAACTGATATCTGTTTCCATATATAGATGAACTATCTGACCAGTTTTGAGGAGCTGAAGTGTTTTTGAAGATTTAATTGAGGTCAGGATATCACCAAGTTCATTTTTAACCTATAGAAATACCTCATACAACTTTTCGTAGTAGGTATGAGTTATATGAGTATCTATTTATTCCATTCAGTCTCATGAATGCACTAGTAGTTTTCATGGGTTTGATGAACCGAGTGTTCTATCCTTGGATTATTTTCTGGTGGTTTTCATAGATGATATCTTGGTTTATTCTCATAATCTAAACGACCATTCCAACCATAATGAGACCATTTTGAATACACTAAGAGAGAATCAGTTATATGCTAAGATCAAAAAGTTCCACTTTTGGATGAATTAGATTCACTTCCTGGGTCACATCATCTTGGAGACAGGAGTGTCAGTAGACCCAGAGAAGGTGAGAGCTATAGTTTCTTGGGAACATCCCAATAATTTTTTGACATAAGAAGTTTCTTAGGTATATCTAGTTACTATAGGAATTTTATATAGGACTTATCATGCTTTGTAGCATCGTGGGAGGGCTTGAATATAAAGGGTGTGAAGTTTGTGTGGTTAGAATCTTGTGAGACAACCTTTCAGGAGCTGAAAGGGAGGTTTAAATTAGCACCGGTCTTAATATGGCCAGAGAAGGGCAAGATCTACATGGTGTACTGTGATGCTTCAGGTATTGGGTTGGGGGTAGTACTGATGTAGGGAGATCCAGTCGTGGTATACGATTCTCTGTAGTTGAGGCCCCACGAGAACTACCCTATGCACAATATCACGTTATCTATAGTTGTTCATACTTTATGTCGTTGGAGGAACTATTTACTAGGAGACTATTTTGTGGTATAAACAGACCAAAAAAGCCTCAAGTATATAATTACGCAGCATGATTTGAATTTGAGGTAGTGAAGGTGGGTGGGGTACCTATATTCCTTTGACATAGAACTTGCCTATATGCCTGGTAAGGGCAATGTAGTAGCCGATGCACTGAGCAAGAGGACTTAGATATAGGTAGTGCAATAGGCCAGTAGTGAGTGGAAGCTTATGTTGTTATTTTATAAGATTCATCTAGAGGTGTATGATAGACATGGCCAAACTTTTCTATCATCCTTATTTGTGACCTCTACCCTACTAGAAAGAGTTAGGATGAGGCAGATATTGGATTATCTAATCCTAGTTCTATGGGAAGGTGTGGCAGATGAGGAACCTCCTCCTTGTTGGATGGTAGGCGATGATGTGATCCTGTGTATCCATGGACGTGTTTGGTTTCTAGTGGATATACGTGAGGAGTTGATGCGGGAGTTTCATGCTTCAACTTGGGCAGTGCATCCTGGGGTCACCAAGATGTAACATGACTTACAAAGACAGTACTGGTGGATGAGACTGAAGAGAGAGGTAGATGGTTTTTTTATGAGGTGTTCCACCTGTCAACAGGTGAAGGTAGAAAATCAACGACCAGCTGGTCTTTTATAGCAGTTAACTATCCCAGAGTGTAAATGGGATGATTTTGTGATGGATTTCATGATGGGTTTACTGAGGTCACCTTGAGGTAATAATGCTGTGTGGGTTGTCGTTGAAAGTCTTACAAAGGTAAAAAATTTCTTTCCAATCAAGGAGACCTTCAGTGTTGATGATCTTGGAAAGTTATACATCCGAGAGGTGGTACAACTTCATGGGGTCCCACACACTATCATTTCATATAGGGATGCACACTTTACATCTTGTTTCTAGTAGAGTTTGCAGAGAGCCCTAGGTACACTGATGATTCTAAGCATAACATACCACCCTCAGACTGATGGTCAGTCAGAGCGTACGATACAGGTTCTTGAGGACTTGCTGTGAGCATGAGTCCTAGATTTTGGGGGCTCTTGGGAGAGGCACATTCCCCTGGTTGAGTTCACCTACAATAATAGTTATCAGAAGATGATACAACTGGAACCCTATGAGGATTTATATGATAGGCCATGTCATTCTCCCCTATGCTGGTTCAAGGTAGGATTAGTAGCTTTAATGGGACCATGTTTCATGTAAGAGACTTCTAAGCAAGTCTAGATGATTTAGAAGTAGATGGCTATTGAAAAGTCTTGTCAAAAATCATACACTAATTTCCGCAAAAGACCTTTATAGTTTGAGGTTGGGGATCAGATTTTATTGTGTGTTTCACCGAGGTTTGAACACAGGCAGATCAGGAGACAAGGTAAAATTTCACCTAGATATTTTGGGCCATTTTAGATTTTGTAGAGAGTCGGGCCGGTTTCCAATCTATTGCAATTAACTCAGAGGTACCAGGCCATGCACAGAATCTTCCATGTATCTCAACTGCACTACTATAACTCAGACCTGTCTCGTGTTTTTCAGCCTGGGGAGGTTGATTTGATGGTTGATGCTTCCTTTGAGGAGCATCCAATTTGTATAGTTGACAGTAGCACAAAGGTTCTTCGAGGATGGTCAGTTCATCTAGTACGAGTGATATGGAAGCACATATGTTTACAAGAAGAGACTTGGGAGAGGGAGTCTGACATTCATGCTCAGTGGCCGGAGTTTTTTTCAGACAGATTTGACCACCCTTTAGAGAGCAATTCATGGACGAATTTCTATAAGGGGGAAGATTTAAAGATCCCAAGTTTTTCTTGAGGTACATAACCTTATTTCCAGGTTAAATGTGTTGATTTCCTTTTTATCTTAGACCCTAGGCTGGGACATGGGACGGTTGGGATATCTTTGGGAAAAAAGGGGAAAACATGCTAAAATATTCTTGCAGTCTAAGTACACATTGTGTAATTAGTCAACACGCTGTGTACTTCCAGTACATGTCGTGTACTATCCCATCATGAAGTGTATCTAGTCTGGCTCAGAAAAAAATAAAAGGACAATACACACCTTGTACTTTCCTAGCATGGGTTTTTTTTATAAAAGAGGCAGTAACTTAGTTTTTTTGATGTAAACCCTTTTTCTTTGTTTTTGGAACCCAAAACCACCCTAATGTAATTTTTCATATATTGAAGTCATCCATACTCCGATTCAAGCACCGTCTGTCATGTTAGAACTGCATCAGTAAGTACTAAATTCTATTTTATTCATTCTTGATTCTTTGGAACAACGATTGTGCTATTTGGATTTAGACTCATATGCCCTAATATCCCATTCTTCATCTGTTCTTCATATTTCTTCCAAACTAGGATGAATCAAGACTTGATACTGGATGACCTGTCTTGTACTGAGGTGAGGTAGGTGGTCTATACTTTTTTGGATTTTCTATGATTTTCGGGTGTTCGACTGATATGTCGCCTACCAGACTTTTCAATGAGGCCTCGTTTTTGAGCGAGTTGTTTGACGTAGCTGTATTCAGACCTAGTGAGGATGCTCGTAGGTTCCGTTTAGGTGCGTTTCCACCCTTTACATGACTCAAGGTCACCCAAGGGGCATAAATTAAGTAAATAACATATTTATTCCTGTTTAAACCACTCAAGGGGTGTTTTCTCAAGCTTGTCTAGTTAGAGGAAGCCCATTAATGCCTTGATATCTTGAGTAGCTTGTTTAAGAGATGTAATGCCTCCTTGATTAATGAATATCATGTTATTGCTTGTCTATTTTGATAGTTTGGCATGTTATATAGATATTATGGGTGGGTACACCTATATGAAATGACTAATTTCAGGTTAAATGGTTTATATGGGAGGGTAGTCCCATATTCTTGTAGTTGATAAATGGTTTTCATGAGTAGGTATACTCATGGATTGTACAAGTTGATGTGAGTGGGTATACTCACATGGATTGAATGTTTAATTTGAATGCTTGAATGCTTGATTGAATGGTTTGATAGATTCCTTGGAATGTTCTCCATAGATATGGAATGTAGTAGTGGACACCTAGTGCTGACTATTCCCTTTGGGTCATGATTTTGTGGGATGCCTTGGGCCTTGCTACCCTATGGATACAAATTTCTTGGGCTCACATAGGACTTGATATTTCCATGATCCTAGGACCCCAACCAGTGCCTAACCGAGTTTCCACTAGGGATTACCATGGGACTCAATGGGATGCCTTGGAAAATCTCTTTGGATTTGGCCCTCTTTTGCCTAGATATATTACATGGATGCCTAGGTCTGTTGTCACCTTGGATCTAGCCCCTGCAGTCTACACTTCACTATACGGAATAGCCGTGGGATATTTTACTTCACTATACGACATGGACATGGGATATTTGACTTCACTATATGGTGTGGCCATGTGATACTTGACTTATCTATACAACATGGATATGGATTTCTTGATACAGATGGATATATGGTGTGGCTATGTGACTTGAGTTTTTACTTGTTATAGCTTCCTTGTTAGGAGTTAACTCTCTTTTGCAGTTAGCATTGAGGGGTGGTTGGTATAACTTATAGTAGTAGACTTATGCCATGGGCATACACATTTACTTTACTAGGTTTTTACAATTGCTAGAATTTTTTAGGATTGTTGTTAAAACTGTATAGACCTTGGTGGTTTCCTACGAGGATATTTATCTCACACCGTGTTTAAGCCTCCTTGGGGACCTAAACAGATTATATGGTTGTAGGTGATGATAGGGGAAAGATCCATAGTACAGGTTGTTGACTCTAGCTTTGGAGTAGGGGAGCATAAGACCAAGCTAAGGCTTGTGATTCTGGGATACCTTTTTGGTCTTTTTTTCATTTTGGGACTTGTACTGTATTGTATTAACATGTACCTTTTTGGATGCTTTCTAGATACTTGTACCATCTGCATCATTTTGTATATGAGATGCTTCTTGTTATTGATATGTATTCCTATATTTCATTATCTTCAGTTACTTCTTATTTATCTGCTTCCTCTATTCATTCTATGTTTGACTTATACTGTGATACTATGGTAATGAGGGCATAGTCTCCCCACTGACTCACTTAGGCCCTCACTGCTAGTCGGTAGCCTCTGGAATTTGGGGAGATGCGCTTAAGGCCATGCGGCCAACTAGGCTTGGGGCACCATAGGGTGGCATCCCAGTTCGAGACGTTATAGGGGTACCCCAATTTTTTTAACATTCGATGGAATTTCAACATCTTTTAAGGGGGTATTATTGTTTTTTTATTAGGGAATAAATTTATTTTCATGTATTACATTCATATTGATATTATGGATTTTAATTTTTATCATTTTTCACAATGTACAATTATTTATAATCAAATATATAATAATATATACATATTTTTTATGTATTCACACACACCCACACAAAAAAAACATATTTTATATATGTATTTATATATATATATATATATATATATAAAGATATATATAAACATATATATAAGTATATGGATTAAAAAATTTAATGAAATTTATATAAATATATAGATATATCATAAAATAGAATACAAAACAACATAGGGGAGTGGAAAAGGTACTGGGATATGAGAAGGAGGTCTCAAGTTCAAAATTCGATAGAGGTAGGGGCACACATGGGAGGTTGGAATTATCTAAAATGATGTTAAAGGGGGTGGGAAGAACTGATAAAAGGTTGGACAAGAAGTGTTTTGAATAAAAAAAATTATCCCCCTTTATCATTGGGGCCTTTATCAGTGATTTTTTACGGCTGTCAAAGGGGGACTTTAACAATAATTCTTTTCAAGAACTATTAAAGCCAAACTTTAACATCACTTGCATTTTAAATTATTCTAAATTACTGATAAATCCCTTTTACTAGTGTTGTTAAAGTCCATATTTGTAGTAGTGAAAATATCATCAAAAAATTCTATATAAACTTAATTGATCGAGTAATTATATATAACATGGTATTAAATAATATAAAAGGAAGAATAAAATTGAAAAAATTTATTAAGTAAGTAAATTATTAACATAATTTTATTATTTAGGAAGATATAGAATGTGCGTGATGAGGTAGACTCAAGGTAAGAGGATTTCTTATAAAAATCATGTTTTAAAGTTTCCCTTCCAATTATTTTTCTTCCATGTATATATTCTTATAAATATTTGAAGAAAATTATTATTTATGATTAAAGGTATTATAAAGGTATTTTATATCCATATTTGAAATTATTTACAATGTTTTTAAAAAAATAATCTTTTTAAGGTTTTATGTAAGTGATACTTTATTTTAAAAACACAATTTTAATGTTTTAGAGATTTATTTTATTAATCTTTCTCTTCTATGTCCATATTCATGAAATTATTTTATGGATGTATATATAGGAACATTAAAGAATTATAAAGTAAATTTTACATCACTTTTTAATTTCTTTCAAATTTTTTCAAAAGGAATATTCTTATGTATTTTATATGGAACATTTTGACTTTATTTATAAATGACAAAAGGAATGTTCGATTTTAATGTGTATGTGGAATAAAATAATCTTCCCACCGCTATAACCATTATTTTAATTTTGGATTACATTATTATATTCCATGTTTTCTTAAAATACAAACCATCTTTCCCTTTATTTTGGGAATTTCAGTTTTAAAAATTTGGTTTTAAAGGAAAGAGATATATCAATATCTGAAATTTTTTTCTTATGGGTGAAAAGAATATATTAAAAAACTACTAGATTTTTTGTGTTATAATTACATTATGGTTTTTTGGATTTGTTTATGATGATGAGTGGTTCAATTATAATCTAATTATATGTGGGTTTGTGACATCCTTATAATGCATTAGGTAATATTTATATTGGATGTTGACCATGTGGGTTATTCCACTTGTAATTATGAAGACTATTTGTAACTGTGTAGGTTATTCTATTTGTAACCGTGAAGGTTACTCTATTTATAACCATGATGGTTATTCCATATGAAAGATTGATATGAAAATGATGCCTCAAGTTACCTACATTATTTATTTATGCTTGCTATGGTTTTCATGGAAATCTTATGATTTCACAAGGAAAGATAATGAGATAATGTTTAAAGAAAAGAATTTACTACTTATTAAGGTTCAAAGGGTTAACTTTGAGAAAAACATTTAATGATATTTTAATGATTAAAAAAAGCCTTTATGCTATTTATTTCACCTTTAATATTTCTTATAAAAGGTTTTATGGAAATATTTTTATAGATAATTTGAATTTCTATGTAAGAAAATGTTTATTTTAAACTCAAAGACTGTCTTGGAAAATAATTTTTTTATAAGTATTCATGGAATAATAGTTTAGTTATTTCTTTTTATATACCTTACTGAGATTCTTGTGCTCATAACATGTTTTAATTTTTTTAAAAGGGTTTTATGGATGATTAGAGATTAGGACGAGGTCAACATTAAAAATTTTAAGATGTATCATGAAAAGAAAACATGTTATATCTTAAAATTTTTGTTTTTTGAAAAAATGTATAGTAAGTGGAAGTACACAATTTATGACGTAATACTTATTTATATAAGGGTGATAACCTTATTATCTAAAAATATAAACTTAAAAGATCATTAGAAATGAAAAAAATGAATTATTGTCTAAATACACTAGAATATGATTTTTTAAGTCCGGGTCCTTACAATTTATATTATTATTATTTTAAAAAAAATTAGTTAGTTTTTTATTTAAAAAGTTACTGCATCACATGAAAATGTTTTATTACTTCCATTGTATCATCAAAAGATTCAACATTTGTTTCAAGTATCCATAATAATTATTTATTCCATATAAATGTGTCATTACTACCACAATCGTATATTTTCTACTATTTGATGTTTGTTCATCATCATTTCTTTTATAAGTATTTCAAAAACTCACCTCTTAAAAAACCTAAGTAGATCAGACACTACAATTTATTTTTTTGAATAATCCTTTATTTTAAAATGTAATATATTTACCTAACATGTACAGAATACCCATAATCACTCCTGTAAAAGAGATCACCTATTTATGATTATAACTAAACAAGAAAACTGATGCCACTTTGTTTCACTACATTTTTAGTATTTCATAAATATTCATTTAGAGTAGATGTTTTATGTTATCATAGACCATGATTGATTTTATATTGGCAATTCATCTAATATGATTAGTGGAGGGTATCAAATGTATTATTATTACATTAAAATACATTTTTTCAAGGTAGTTTCTTTGTGTCCAATTTCCATGTTTTTATGTCTTATTCAAGTGGGTTTCTTTTAGACTATAATTTTTTTTCTATTTAAAAAACAATTGTGACTTTTATTATGATATAAGAAGTTATCTAAAACTGTAATATGAGTGTTATAATCAGTTTTAAAATTGTGTTTTCCTATAAACCAAACATAGGTGACTTAATTTTCTTCAATAGTTTTATTCACTAGTTAGACATATTATTATAGTTTACCACCCAATTTTAATGTTTGATAATAGATGTAATTTTAACTTAACTTTTATTTATTTTTCAATGATAGTTGAATCCATGTTACCTAGAGTTTTTTGTGTACCTCATTATATTACACATTTATTGTGATAAAAAATCTAAGTAAAAGGATTCTTTCCAATCAATTATTATAGTTATAGTTTTAAATGATAAGGTAATTTTAGTTTCCATTAGTGTGTTTATTCTTTGAGGGTAGTTTCAAGTACAATTTTCTATTATAGAATTATTCACTTTTTTTATATAAACCCCTTATTAGTGAAGTGTGATTCTATTATTTTTCCATTTATTATTTCAATATGGGGTTTAAGTTTTAGTAATTGAGCATTTCATATGTATTATATGTTTTTATAATGTTTTATTATTAATTAAAATAAAATGGTCCTACTATTTTATATACATATTTTTCCTGATTTCAGTGTAAGATTGAGGATAAATTTCTTCCATTCATAGGTGTAATAATTGGGATTTACCTATAATAGTATATATTATTAGCTACTTCTATCCACACATGTCTATAATATGAGTAGTCATTCAATCTAACATTACTATTTATTTCTTTATAGGGTGATCCTTCTCATGAAAGATCCAGAACAGCTGACTCAAGAACTATTTAATGTCATCATTTTACCTAAAAGTGTGTAATAATTTATGTAACCTATCATTTACTTCTATATTAAAAACTCATTCAAAGATATTCCTTTCACATTTTATTTTTATTTAGTTATTGATGTTTTTGTGATTCTATTTTAAATTTGTTAATACAAATATGAGTTTAAATGTTAATTTTATTGAATTATTTAATCTTATTAGGTATTAGTTTTTGAAAATTTTTGACCATAAAATTCATATAGTTCATATGTGAATTATATTAAACAAATCAAAATATAAATAAACACATTAACATTGTTTAATTTTTTTGGTATTAACATAATCAGTTTACTATTTAGAAACTATTTATATATGCATTTGTATGTTAATATAGTTTATATTCATATAATATTATATGTTAATACTATTTATATGTTCATACAAATTATATGTTAATACAATATATAAGTTTATATGTTAATATAGTTTTAATTTTTCTTGGCTTCAGGTATGAGAAAATAAGAACTAGATGTATCATTATTAAATTTTGGCGTTATGTGTAAAAATATAGATGTTACATATTCTCCCCAAGATAAATGTGAGCTCATGGAATCTGAGAATATTTCTCATAGTGATAAAATTGATGCTTTAATCATCGATTATTATTTTCTGGTTCATCTGTATTATAATTATTTTAACATTCTCAACAATGATAATAAAGTGACCATCATCGAATCTACTGAGTGATGAATTGGGAGAAATGACATTATCACACTAGGAAATTGTTAATTGTTACATATTACTCTTTACCTATAGGTAAAAAAACTAATATTTATTTTTACTAAAAAAATAATCAATTTAACAAAACACAAATATTGATTTTTTTCTTCCATTATTATATAGTTAAATAGCATATGATTAAATAATTTAAACTATTGAGTGTGTGTTGTGTATTTAGTATGTTTCTTTGAGTGTTAAATCAACCTTTATTTTATATTAAAATTTCCTTTACTCAGTTTAGATTTTGACTATAGTTACTCACGGTTTTAACTTTATATTCAGTGATAGTTAAACACTTTGAAAATATCTCAATATGAAATAGAGTTATTTCAATATAGTTTAGTGTTAGTACTATACATCTAAAATAATATAAGTTTGATTTATTATGGTTTTAGGATATACAGTTAGTTAAATATATTGAGAAAAATATTTATAACTAATGAAGAATTTATTTTCTTGGGAATTGAACTATGAATTGAACTACTTCCAGCCACATTTCAATCATCTTTGTTTAATTTTCCTTATTACCACTGTTTTTTATTCATTCATAGTTTTAAAATATAAATCCCCATTAAAAATTTTACAATTCTATATTTTTTTAAAATGGTCAATCATTGAGATCTTCCTAACCATATAAACAGCATATCAAAATAAATTTCTTAAATCTAGGCCCAAATTATACAAAATAAAGTCATTATTACTTATCAATTCTCTAATTTTCTTTCATATTTCATCACCACATTCACTATCAAAAATATGTATAAAAAATAGTCATAGAATACCTAAAATATAATAAAAAATTACACTTTGGATTATAATTCAGTAAAGAATATATAACAAAGGATATCCATTAAATTTATACACAATGAAATAATTAATTAAGACGTAATCAACAAAAATGAACTAATTAAATCATTTATGAAATTTAACTTTCATTTTAAACCTAGTTATACAGTTCAATAAATCATATATCCATTAAAAAATTATGTATGATATGAAATTTTTATTGATATTATAATATATTACTCGATTAATTTCGTAATATTTTGGGCACCATGGCTTCATCTTTGGTTCACCAATACTAATTTCTCATTTCCCAACATATACACATATTCACACACATTATCATAGAATTAAAATCCTAAATATTTATAGGGTTTTCCTACTTTTAAATTGATTGTGTAGGATCCAAATATAAAATATCCCTCAGATAAGTGGCTTAAAAATCATAATTTCTTCATCATTGATACCTCCTTTATTTTCAATGATGGGGAATCCATTCCTTTTGTAGCTCAATATTTTCGATATCATCATGGAAATCCCTAAACATTATTTTTTCTCTTAGTGAATCAAATGATTCCATATAATTTTTAAGTAAAATATTCTCTTTAAGGGTTTGACATAATTTCTTTTTAAGATTATGAGAAATAATTAATTAACTCTAAATTTAGATTTTGGTGGTGGGTTAGTTTAATATTGGTCACCACAAACGTATAGTCATCATGAAAATAATTGAATCTATTAGATTGGTCATGTTTAAATTTATCAACCCTTAACATTGTATTCTTAATTTTCTTTCACGTGTTAAATTTATCAGTTCTAGATAAAAAAACATGGACCTTTAAATCCCATTCAATTAAGTAGCTAAAATGGTCCATGGTTTTTTCTCTAGGAAATGAATCTTCAATTGTTCTTATTTGGGTTTAATTAAACCAAATTCATTTTAAAAATATGGATCTTTTTTTAATGAAATTTTTTAAAATTATTGGTCATATCCTTTAAGTTGAAACTATTACTATTACTATACATCAACCCTCAATTCCCCATATATATGATGAAGTTGATGTCCCAAATCACATTTCTAATTTCATATAGATTAAAAATATTAATATTTTTTTTCACAAAATGACTTCTTTGATGAACCCTTTATCACTATTTGATTTTCCATGTCAAATAGGTGGATTGTGATAATGGATTTTCTATATAACATTTAATTTAAAAATTATTTATATAAAACATGTGTATCAATAACTGTTCATGTAAATTTAAATTCATTATATAAAATATGTGTATCAAATTTGTATATCTTCATTAATTAAATGTGATCTCATTTATATAACTTATATTTATAAGGATTATTTTTCTCATGCCACCAATTTTGGTTTATATGTTGATGATCAAGATGATTATGATACTGGTAGTATGAGAGAATGTGATAATAATATTGGTGTTTATATAGGAAATGACGAGGATCATGATGGTTCTGGGGATACTGATATTGAGTTCTATTTCTGGTGTAAATTTTCTTCTTGGTTTATACATTTAATTTTATCATGTAGTTTCATTTTATTCTTGATGAAATTTATATTGAAATTTAAATTGTTTATCTTAGAGATAGTTTGAAATCTGGTGATATATATTGTATTCTGTTTGAGTTCTGTTTCTTTATAGTAGGAGTTTTGTATTCTAGAGATATTGTTTTCTTTATGCGTGGCATGAGTGCTGCTGTAATAGGAGAAACAATCATTTTTTACTGGAATATGAAGTATATAGATAAAGGCACACTCGTGGTTATATGTTTGTTTCCACATGAATCGCTCGTGGATATAGAGATATTTCCATAGAAAATGTGTGGTAGTGAAGTGGTCATGGATATAGACAATAGAAATAGGCTTCATTTGTTGCTTAGGTTTTTTTCTATAGGTCTTGACCATAGCTATAGCTCGTAGCCATATTTCCATGTTAATAGGATCCACGAGACATAGGACCATGATTATTACTTATAGTAAAAGTTTCGACACATATAATTAACAATCACGGTCCTATTTACCATGGATCCTATTCTCATGGACATAGGGATAAGTGATACGAACAACTTTGTTGATATGGGCCTTGACCATGGATATAGATCATTGATAGTGTTGATCTTTTAAAATATCATTTCTTAGTTATAGTGAAATCATTTTTCAATATTCTTTGGAAAAATTTCATTGGTCATGATGTTCACATTATGTACATTGTAGATTATCCATTGAATCCAAAAAAACCCAAGTTGGACATAGGCCCAATATGCATTTTCACTGCATCCAAAACCATCAAGTTGTATTAGAGTGATCATGATTGTTGATCATTTACATGTCTAAAATTTAGCTTTCATTTAATTATATTCATTATTATAATCTGATTGTTGATATGTCTTCTTCCCCTCTTAGTTTCTCACTAATATAACCCATATATAGTTAATAATTAATAAATAACATATGAAAAATCCATCCATAGGTGTTGGAAATTATAGCCAGATAGTACATGTGTGCATGGAGTGCATCCTGTAGGAACACACTATATATCATAGTATATTACACTAGGTTGAAAAAAGGTTTATAAAGGATGAAATGAAATAAAAAAACATGTGGATATATTAAATACACTATAAATGTTGATTTTAATATGCTGGCATATAAAAATTTCAACTACATTTCATATAACTATGTTACACTCCATGAAGCTCATGTGTTTTCACGGTGGAAAATGCATGGTCAAATATGTTCTATGTATTAATTAAACGACTCCTAAGGATTAAAAACCATGTAAAAAAGTGATTTCAAAATATCTACTAGCTGTATACACTATATACCTCATAAATTTCATGTAGAAATATACACCCAGTCTCTGGATGCATGTCACAGACATACGACGAGTGAGATACATGACATCTAATAGGACATACCTATCGTGTACTCAACCTATTTACATAGAACATAAAAAATTAATTTATTAATCTATTAAACCTCATAATTATGTGTTTCATATTTCATTTATTGATAGTACACTCCATATGATAGGTTTTATATTATTTTAAATGCTTAATTAATTCTATGTAAAATAAAGAAATACAAGTCATGCACGGTAATTATATATTGTATATTTATCATGTATTAAATTGGTACTCACAACATAATTTTCATGTGTTATATGTGTTATTTATTCGTAGTACACACCATTAAACTATGTAACATGTTGTGTATGCGATATTTCATGTGGGTGCATTGTATGCAACAAAGACCATACTAAATTGTTTGAGTATTTACTCACCGATTTGCTTCCAAGTACTAGACTCATACTTATTTTTATTAAATTTTAAATAAAATAAAATAAAATAAAATAATTCAATTTATTTAAAACCATAGAAGATGAGAATATATAGGGAATATTGGATGGATATTAAAATAAAAATTAATTAATTGATTAATCAGATAATTAATTGGATTAATTTGAATGTGTTTTATCATAATAAAAGGAATAATTGAAAATAATACTAGAAAGTTAGATTAAATTTGTATTCATTTCATAAGTGGATAGTCGTGAGATTATACTGACCTATGTCTCTATGTGTTTTATTTTAATTTAATTATTACATGAGTTTTTTTAATTATTATTATTAAATTAAATTAGTGTCTTGCGAGTCACGCCTCCCACCTTAATATGTATGGGCTTTTATTTCTATAATTTATTTTATGTAAAACCACCTTCATGTTCCCTTAACCTTAATGTGAAGTAAATGAATTATAATGATGGATATCCAAAGTACATGGATTTGTTTCAAGATATAATCGAGGAGAAACTAAACTAATGAGATACACATAATAGAGGTGGAACGCTACAACTCGAGCCAAGACTGGATTAAGGAGTTTTTCCTATAGGGTCAATGGTTTGTTTATTGATCCCTCAATAAATAAACTACTCGTTAAATCCAATGATCATGGCATGTTTTTATTTATTTTATTTTCATCTAATTCATGAATTATTTTATGAATTCAATACTAAATCACATAAATAAATGGATTAATATGAAAAGATGAAATTAAAATAAAAGAATTATGCATAAATATTTTATCAAAACATGATTAATAACTTATGTAAAATCTACTTGATATTAAAAACACATGTAAATGAATAAAATAAGAAATTTTAAACATAATAAACAAAATCCATACAGTTAATATTAATTCATTAATCCTTCCATTATCTAAATCAAGACAAACCATAATTAACGTATCAGTTTAGACCATAGTTGGGGGAAATTTTAATTATTAGGGAGTCTTAACTAAGATAATAGATTGAATTAACTAAAGTTTTATTGAATTTAATGACCATAGTCTATTCAATAAAATTTAGAGTCAAGTATTGAGGAAACTAGAGTTAGGATTTCAGGATTGGGGAGTCCACTCAATAGAATAAGGAACTGTAAGATAATAGTTAACAAGACTACTTACCTAAAAACCTTCTTCTGACTTTTGTGGACATATTCAAGATTATTAATAGGTAAATATGGATCCATTCCACTATAATTTTAATGTAAATATTCATTATAAGTTTAAAGGTGATTTCTATTTAGACTTAATAAAATAGTGTGAGACTAATAAAATATAATTTATTATGTCCCATTTAGTAATAAAATAAATTAATAACAATTCAATCTCTTATTAGTATAGAATAATTTAAATTTCGTAAAAATTATTATCCTTTCATTAAATTTTGTAAGAACACCATCTCCTATCTAGTAGTAACTTTCAGGAATGGTTTAAAGGCTTACAGGTTATTCTGTTCTATGAACAAAAGTCTTATGTGCTAGAAACCCCATTATCTGATCTACCTATTATGGAGGCAAGTGATGATAAATTAATTGTCTATGAAAAACACCTGAATGATATGCTATATGTTTAGTGTTTAATAAAATCATCCATGCCTAGAAAACTAATGAAATTGAATGAGAACATGGATGCCTATAACATTCTCCATCATCTCCATAATATTTATCAGGAGAGAGCTAGATCTGACTGATATAAGATCTCCAATGCATTCTTAATGAGAAAAATTGGAGAAGGTATTATAGTTGGGACTCATGTATTAAACAATACTGGATATATTGAGTTCATATAGGTACAAAGGTTTAATATACTTGATCAATTGCACACTGATCCCATTCTTTCATCACTCCCTCACAGCTTCTCTAGTTTTACTATAAATTTTAATATGAACAGTATAGATAAGTCTCTCCTAGATATCCTCACTCTAATTTTCCAAGAAAGGGAGGATCAAGGTTAAATAAAGGGAACATGAAACTATATATTTTTCATGTGGCACAAAGGGCCATTAGAAGAAAACCTACACCTATAAAGAGAAGTAATGGTAAACTTCTGGTGTGTTTATTATCAAGTGAAATATATATATTTATAAAAATTGGGTATTATATACAGTATTTGGTGCTCACATATGTATTTAAATATAGGATCTAAATAGATTTCAGAAGATTTCTTATGGTGAGGTAGATCTACAAGTAACCAACAGAGCCAAACTTGCTACAGTGGCTATTAGAGACTACCAACTAATGTTGCTGACTAGAATGATATTTATTTTGAAAGATTGTAATCATTTATAATCAGTTACAAAAAATATTATTTATGTGTCGATACTTGATATTTATGGATTTATTTTCAAAATTTGGAATTAGTTTCAATCATTTTTTATGGAAAGGCATATTTAAATAATGATCATTTTGTGTTAGATTACATAAACCATGTAATGGAAACTGATAACAAAAATAGTTCACATGAATTATACCACACCCAAATATGGAGTCACCTACTAGGTCATATAAACAAAAAATATTTTACCAGATTACACCAATATGAATATTTGAATTCATTTGAACTAAAATTTCTTGGTGCATGTCATGAATGGTTACATTGAAAAATGACCAAAACCCCATTTAGTGGAATAAGTGAATGGGCTATAAATCTTTTAGAATTAGTTCATAACAATGTGTGTACACTATTTCTAGTTTAATTAATGGGTGATTTGTAATGACCCAAGTTTTCCTCCTTAAATAAAAACTATGTTCAATAGCTTTCTCTACACAACACCAAACTAAAACAAAAACCGCAAAATATTTAGGTAAAATATTAATATTAAAAATGACCATTAAAAACCTAGCTGTTGAATTTTAAAGTATGAATAAGATTAAAACAATATGAAACATGTGTATAATAAAAATAAATACTACTTTTAATACTAATTAAATTCAATTAGTATAGCTAAAATAACAATGAAAATCAGTTTATGCTTAAAAATATATTTTTCTAAAATTGGTGTGTTATTCTAAGAAAAAAAGTATATTATGACTAAATAATAATACAAGATATCAATAATATGAAAAATATATTATCAATAAATTAATTAGTAAATGATAGTAAATAATAATAAATAATAGTTAACATTTTACAAATCTATTTTCCAATATGAATAGTTATCCACTATATTGTGGGATTTTATTTAAATATTGAATTATAAAATTTTTTAAATTTAATTTTAAAAAATGAAAACAATTTTTATATTAAGAAAAATAATATAAGATTAATATAATTTTTTTGGGTTTTTTCTAAAACATTTTATTTTTAGGTGGATAGTGCAAAATACTATTTTTTCAAATAACACGAATTTTATGACATTATTAGCATATAAGTATGAATTAAAATTTTGTTAACCAGTTTATAAGAAAAAATATGTATTTTATAAGTGAATTTATAATTTTAAGAATGTTTTTTTATTTTTAAACCCATATTTTACATTTTATAATTTAAGCTATATATTTAAAAAAATTAACCATAATACATTATATATATATATATTTTAAAATTAATTTTAATCAATTTTAAAAAATTAAATTAAATAAAATATATTTATAATTTAAAATTATTAGGTCTAAATTATATAAAAAATATCTTTTTTAGTCATAAAGGATAAATCTCTTATGTAAAACAACTAGTTACAATGGTGAAAACCAAAATAGTAAAAATGAGTAACCTAAGAGGTAAAGGGACAAACATGTTATAATTGATTGGTCGAGGTGTGTATAAACCATAAATATTATCCTATATATTATTTATCAATTATGGATCCATTTTTCTTGAGAGAGACTTTCCATTATTGAAATGTTTTGGGTAATTACAAAAAATGCCACTCATTTTAACTTACAAGAGGGGAACTCCTATCCTCACTTACCCTGACACTAAAATACCCTAAGTTAAGATCAAATTATACCTAAGTCTCTTATACAAACTCTTATACAACTTAATGGGGTTCTAATATTCTCAAAATATCAACCCTCAAAGGTTTAATCCTCTTCAAAAAGGAGATAATCCAAGAAGTAAGGTATAAGTTTTTTACATCTCTTTCACTTTTCTATTTCTTTATATGCTTTCTTATTGATAAAATTTCATTTAAACATTGTAAAATTACAATATCATTATAATTATTATAATTTTATGTTATTATAATTATGGTAAAATCATTAACCACCCTCCCCCTTTCCATTAAGAAAAAATGAAAATGTGAATCATGCATTATACGGACTACCACCTCCATGAATAAACATGTCATTTTCCTTCACTTCCGAACATGGATGGTTTTATTTTATATTTTATGATTATATATAATATATATAATTAATATATATGGTTCTTTTTATATAACACAAAATGTAGTGATCGTTATAAGGCAATCCATCGATATCGGTAAATAACCCAAAACTAGTCCATCATTATTTTTGTCTTCATGAAACGTGACTAAAAATCCCATGTAATGGAATTATAACATTTTAAGTATTTATAAAAAATAAATTCCAGTACCTTTAATGGTTTTCAATTGATGATTCATAAGATAAAAAGCAATATCAACACCACTTTTACAAACATAGCTCCAAATGATCAAGATTATTAACACCCGATGTTGAAAAGAGATTAAAACAACAAAATAAATGAATAGAATTATTATTAATTAAGAGTATAAATTGAAATGTATATGAATAAGTTTTTTAAATAGGTAATTAACATATTTAAATTTATTATACAGGAGGTTAAATCAATTCCATGGAAATCAAGGGTGAAGGTAATAGACTTTGCAACTCAAACTCCTTTCTTTGAGTAATACAATTTATTATTAAACATTATTTTGTAATAATTTTTATTTTTAATGATTTTATCTCTTTATTTCCATAGAAAAGGTGTTTTTGAACCAAATCCATTTTTAGGAAAGTTTTTATTATCATTTTTCTTAAAAACAAAGGAGGCTTTTTGAAAAGAGACTGATAACTATGAATTTTACAATGATCAATGAAAAACATTTTCAAAAAAATCTTATCATTATTTATTTTTCATTATCTTGAAATGATATATCTAAAATGGAGTTATATTTCATGTTTTAAACTATATTTTTATTAATTATACAATTATTTTCGATGAACAAGTTTTTGGTATCAAATGATTTAGTTCATGGTGTTATTTTATACTATTTTTATGTTTTAAGAAACCCATTTTATTTTCTTGGGTCATTTATAAAAAGTGATTGATTTATATTTGGATGTTTTATGAAACCTATTTTGTTTCCATGAGTTATATATTAAAAGATAATGATTTTAATTTTTATGTTTTATGGAACACATTTTTATTTCCATGGGTTCTTTATGATGTGTTAAGTAAATTATTTTAAAGTGACACTAATAAGTATGGATGATAACGGATGGGGTTATATATCTCCCTCTAATGATTTTTTTAAAATTAGATATCTCATGAGAAAAGTATTCATGAGTATGTTTTAGTTTATTATAATCATGGTCATTGATATTGGGAATCATGAAATTAATATTCCCTATAACAATGTATGTGTCATAAGTAATGGTCCATACCTTCATAGAATTTAATTCATTCTTTCCCAAGTTTTTTTGATTTTAAGGAGGATTTCGGGAGTGTTCTAGAGGCTTGAGGTGGTGTTTTGGACTTTTGAGGGTCACCATAGGTTTTTTGGAAGTGTTGGAGACTGCTTTGGCCTGGTGGAATGCTTGTGCACCATAATCATAGAAACCATGCCCAGGATGGACATGTAACTAGGTGTAACATCTCATAGGACCACCTATCTGATTTAGGAAACTTGAGTTGGCCATGATTTTTCCTTGGGCATGGTGAGGTAAAACAGATAGGTGATGGGGTCTAGGTTGTGTGTCCAACCATGCTATAAGATGGAAGAGACATAAAATTTTGGACCACACTATGGTCTAGGTTGTGGTGGCTACCAAATACTATTTTTAAAATATCCAGAAAAGAAGGGGGAAATGGTTTGATTTTTTGGATCTCACTTTGACCAGACCCACAATGGATGTTTTGGGTGCCCCTATGCTGCGGTGGATTCTAGCGAGCTTCATTTTTAAATAGAAGTTTAGTTACCCCTTATTTCAAAATTTTATACCTTCCCTCAACTCTTGGATGACCCCTACTTATTCTACCCTTCTCCATTTGTATCCATTAGTGTTTCAAACCCCTTGGTTCATCTTGGATAATTCAAATTGGGGTTATTTGGATCAAGGTAGGTCTCTCCTCCCTTATTCTCTCTTTTCTATCTTTCTCTTATATCCAGAAGTTTGTTGTGGTTTAATTGATTCTTTATTTTGGTTGGATGTTAATGTTGGATTATCGTGCATAGTATATAATGGTGTTTTCTTTGAGATTAGTGGTGGATGATCCTTGGTTCTTTTGTGATTCCATTTGAAGATTTAATTAAGGCAGGGCATCCTTTTTCTCTTCATAATTAGATATATATGGTGAATATTATGATTTTACTTTCATTTAGGTAGATAGTACATATTTGTTTAATCAAGATAATTAGTTGGATCAATTGGAATCAAAGGGGATTGAAAAAACCATATAAGTTTTATTTATTCTTGTTATTTTACTAATATGGTTGAACATGATTACAATTATTCTAATTTTTATTTATATAAAAAATGATGTGTTATTGTGGCTATTTAAATTTGTGAACTTTTTTGTGTTTGTTTTATTAAACTCATTGCACATAAAATAGAATAAGAACTTATATTTGACTAATAATCTATTTTCACATGGAATATCAGAATTTTCTAAGAATACCTTTGAAAACAATGAATTATTTAGGATGGAATCCCTTATTGAACTAAAATGTGATATGGTGGTGATTGAGATGTGTGGTGGTTAAAATGTGTGTGATGTGGGGTAGTTTTGATACAAGGATCATTAAATAGAGATGGATTGGTGTTGTGTTTTGTGTTGAGTGGTTTCTCGAAAGATGTGGAATAAAATTTAAATATTGAAATAAAAAATTAAATGTCATGGGATGGAATGATTAATGAACTAATATAATTAAATTAGAAAGTTTAGTTAATGTGTTTATCATTAAACATTAAATTAATGGGATTTATAAAGGAACGTGGTTGGTGATTTGAAAATTTAGAAATGGGTTGTTTGAAAATAAAGATAAAATATGGCTTATATATGGATTGATTGTGTTGTGTGATGCATTTAGAGGAAGAGGATATGGTGGAAGTAGTTATTAGAATTTTTAGTGATGTTGTGAGATTTTTTCCTTACTTGTTTTAAAATCTTAGTTTGGAATTGTGTGTTATATTTATATCTTTAATATTATGTGATTTCTACACACACCACACCTGATTCGCATGTTTACACCAATTCCTAAAGGTTTTGGGTTCTGGGTGTTTTCCCCAAACATTCATGATGGTGAAGACATATGAATAACTACCCCTATTTCCAACTTTCTCTTCCTTATGAGGTTGTTATGCATGGTATGTGATAGCCAGAAGTCAAAGGTTCACTAGAGGTGGTGATTGATGAGAGGATGAGGTGGTTCATACATGGGGTTATTCATGGTAAGAGGTAAGAACGAGGTTGATATCCTCTATGTTCATGATGTACTAATATTCTAGTTATGGAAGTGGTTATGGTGGATGTGGTTTCTTAGGTTTCTTCAAGAATGGTTATTATAGAAGGGAAGGGAGTGCCAGGATGTATGAAATTTGGGCATGATATTGGAAAATAAGTGGGGATGTGGTGTAGGGTACCCTTTGTTGATTTGATTCTTATTATGTTACTATACTTGGAGGAGTTTTTTTTGAGTTTTATATGGTGAGGATGAGATTGGTTATTTGACCTGTTTAGGTGCTTTTGGTTTTTTTCTCACTTGAGCATTAGTATGATATTTTCACATGTGCATGAGATACTTTGTGTATGATCCTACTAAGTATATATGTTACTTAAATCATACACATATAAAAACATTTTATCATCTTTCAAAGAGGACTACAAGGACTGAACTGAACAATACTATCCTAGAATTTGGATTTTTTACTGAGTTTACACCTTAATATTTTCTTTAGGTATTTATTTAAATAATTGTTTTGTATTTGTTTACTTTATACAAGAATTATGGGGTGGTATTGGGATTCTACCTTTTCTTTTATGTTATAAAGTGGTTTAGAGGTTTGTTATTCCTGTATCCCTATCCTTAATAAATAATTAAGGGTAATTCATTCCATATGTGAGTTTTTTATACCATCAGTGATAGTCTCCAACCTGGGGCCTATTGAAGGCTATACTCAGGGGTAATTATCCCTCTTCCTTCATTGTTATCCCAGGAGGGGTACCATTTGAGGGAGGGGGTCATGAAACCATATTTGAAAGATGTTATTAATTCTTATCTTATGCTCTCATAGTGTGGCTCATGAAAGTAATTTTTCCACATGCTAATGTTTTTTCCACAGTTAAAGGATGATTATTCATTATGATCTTATGATATCATGATTCAAGGTTTATGTTAAATGCTACTAATCTATGTTATAGATATTATGTTTCCATGTTTATATGTTATGGATTTATGTTCTTATGACATGTAATTTGAAGGTCAATTATGTTTTATGGTTATCACTCATGATGCTATGAAATTTCTCTTATGATCATGCATTCACTTATTCTTATGAACTCATCCTTCACAAAATGTTTATTCATCCTTACTTTGTATTTTAGCTCACCAATTTCTTATGTTTTCATTCCCAAGTATTTGATAATGAGTCTTACTAATGAGATGTCTAGATGATGGTCAAGAATAGTGCCTTTATAAAGATGATATCTCAAGTATTATAAAATAAAATGATTATGTAGCTTGTCTCCAAAGACACTAAACCTACCAGTCCATGGGATATTATTATTTATAAAATTTAATGTTTTAAATCATGTAAAGGATGTAAAATAAAGTCATTTTTAGGTTGGGTCACTATAGATTGTATAAAAGGCCAAGGTTTAGTTACTTTTAGATATTAGAGAAACTAATTTGAGAATTAAGGTTACAAAACCATAGTGTAAAATCCTAGAGATGTGTATAAGTATTAGATGATATCCTAAAATATTTTTTAAGTCTTGAGTTGGTGGTTTTCCTAGTAAATACCTCCTTGTATAAATACTAGAAAGAGGATGCATTCTCTGGCATAGTTGTACATAGGGGTAATAACCCTGAAGAGGGTGTTTTGGGTATTAACTCAACCATGATATGGTGAATGATAAAGAGGCCTAACTACACACTTGGATAAAAACTCATGGGGGGATATGCTTTGGTTGATCACATGATCTTTATGAACCATTTTGAAGGAATGCTTTACGAGTTACTTTGAGGTCATAGGTTGAGAATTATAAGATAACCCAACTTAAAATAACCTAGGTTAAACTAATATTGATACATGTTAAAGAGAATACAACAAAAAAAACCTTAAAAATAGAGGGAACTAGGAAGGGAATTCAAGATCACTACTGCTAAGGTAGATCATGAAAATGAAGTGATGAAAAGTACACTTACTATTTCTTATAGATTTGAAAGTACATTATTTTATTTTGGTTCATCAAATTATTTTATATCACACAAGTTTTCTATGTATGTGGAATCACCATCTCAAATGATGGATATTGAACTAGCTATGAAAACATCTGGTGGTTCAATGATCACATCTAAGATATTTAAATTTTCTTTGTTTGAGATTTATTGAAGGATACTCCCTACATATATAATTCTTCTACTCTTGAATAAATTAGATGTGATTTCAGATATGTATTGTCTATCCCTACATTGATCTCATATCAATTATTGGGTGAGGGAGATCTTATTTCATATTCTAGATCATCCTATTCTCATGTATCAACATAATTATGACCCCCTTGGAAAAAATTTCTATAATATGGGTTTTGATACCCGACAACGAGGGACTCTTGACTCAAATGATTGGGGTGGAAGTCAACATTTATGACATGCCGATTGTATGGGAACTTACTGATGTATTTCCAAATGAACTATCTGGTCTTCCTCCATAGTGTGAGGCTAAGTTCTTGATTGAAATTATACATAGATCTATACGTATCTTAAGGATTCTATATAGAATGACTCCTATTAAATTAGAGGAATTAAATAAGTAAATAAAGGATATTTTGGAAAAGGATTTTATCCACCGTAATGTTTCACCACAAGGAGCACCGGTCCTCTTTGTAAAGAAGAAATATGGATCAATGTGGCTTTTCATTCACAATCGTGAGATTAACAAGATCATACTTAATAATAAATCTCTTTTAGCCCATATTAATGATGTCACAACCTATCTGAGAGGGGCCCATTATGTGACTACCCAAGCCTGCCTCTAATAGGATAGGGGTTGACGACTAGTGATGAGTAGGTATATCACTAACATTAGAGGCCTTAGTCTAAGTACCTACACACACACATATCCAAGCCTATAAAATGCCAAAATGTGAAAAAAACTGAACAAACATGCATAAATACATCTAAGTCCCACAACCAGTGTATGATAGAATGTAAAGACAAGTAAATAGGTCCAAATAAAATCCCACCACAATATTCTAAAAAAAATTCCAACCTATAAGTAAAGGGACTACTATCTAGGTACTAAAAGAACACACCTCGATCTTTCTGGTCTCAATAAGAACCATATGGTCTTGGTTTGTCTAGGAATTTTTCAAAAGGTCGATCTTCTCCACAAGACATGGCATGTGTAGGAAAATCCCATGCATGAGTGGGAATAATAATACTCAGTAGGAAACCCCAAAACTACAAAGAATACAACAAAGTAAATATAGTCATCTATACATACGCATATTTCTAAAACACATATAATAATAATATCTAGATATACTCAATAAATACACACATTCTAAAGGTAATTCACAACCATAGTATGCTAGCCTATGATTCTAGCTTGAAGATTTGAAAAAATCACTCATCTGGGAGAATACACTCCTGAACCTAATAACATTGATGATGTCCATTCGAGAGGTAGTTCTCATCAGGTCTCTCCATTAGAAGTACACACTAATAGTCAAAAGAGAAATGTGATATATAGATGAGGATCATGCCCAGGACCATGGGGTGATACCAACAACTCAATCAGTATTTACCCATTAAGTTGCGAATCAGCACCCGTGTAGTGTTGTGCATGACGATACCAAGAACTTCACATAGGGAATTAAGATCAATATAGGATCACACTCCATGACTCTCTAAGGGATTCCAACTACTCTATCAAAGAAGTCCTGTTGAAGGGATTATAGTCCTAGGAGTATGAAGAAGATTCCATGATAACCCTCAGGGAAAGGATAAAAGGAACACATCTTAAAAAATATTTTCTAAGATATGGTAGAAAAGGGCTTAAATTCATGTATAAGAAAGTATAAAATATATAGTAGGGTTACACTCCATGATCCTTGATCCTAGGTCCTTCATGGGTAAAACGACCTATGTCTCAAGCCATGTCTGTGTAGAAGTACATGGTGTTGTAGGATTCCCGTGTAGTCTACACATGTGCTAGTACACATCTTTAGCCCATGTACATGTGCCCATGTATTAGTACACATCATAGCCTATGTAATCTAGTACAATTCATGTCCGTGTAAGGGATTATATGGCGTGCTCTAACCGTGTGTACTCCAACCAATGTATGTATGCCCTCCGAGGTACATGCCAAGTCCCCGGGGAGGGACCACACACCGTGTGACCCTATCACACGTAGAGTGATACTTATGTATCTACCAAAACCCTAAACGCTGCATAAGGGGGCCCACATGATGTGTGTATTTTGATTACATGCCATGTAGTGTAGTTTTTCCCAGAATTCCAGATATAGTTTTTCATGACTCGACTGATCCTCGAGCCTTTGATCAGGTGATTGTTTCACTAAAAAATCATATATCGATCCTCATGAGAGTCATTCCATCACTGAACAATAATATCCAATCATTCAATCCACTCAAAAAATAGTTTTATACTTCATTCATTGTTACTTGATGAAGAACACAAAATCGGGCATCCAAACTCATCTAATTCATCACCACTCCCATCATCACACAACCATGGTGTCATGAAGATCCTATATCTATAATTTTGAATTGTTTCACCAAGAAATGGGTGCATAATGATTGATTCATTAATATATGTCAAAACAAAATCCAAGCAAAGAAATGCACGAGATGAATGAATAGTCGAGGGATAAAAACAAAAGAATAATAAAGAGGAATGAACCTCAATTGATGTTCATATCGATCACTATTCATTGTCTTTATACAAACAATTGAAGAATCAACAATCAAAAACAATTATCACTATAAAATCCCCACAGATAAACCCATCCCACAAAATGCTTAATCCACAAATTAATTTGTTAGTTTATTGATTCACGTTCATCATAGAAATCAAGAATGGGGAAGAAATCCAAATAAAAAAAATTACATACCTTGATTTGGATCAATTTTTGATGAAGAACATGGATGTTCTATGATAATTGGTGAGATCCTTTTAATTTGTTGAATATTGATCGTTGATCTATGATCTGGTCTCCATTCATTTGAGAGAAATCCTCCATTTCTCTCTCCATAGTTATCCAACAGTTCCAGGGTTATGTGGATAACCCTAAAATTATAACATAATAGTATATTTAAAGACTCTCCAATCACTGCATCAACAAAAATAATTAAAAGAATTAAAAGAATTATTTTATTATTTTCCTCACCCGTAATGATTTTCTACAAAAAACCCACGCTGACCAAGGTTAAGTCATGCCTAGGGTAAAATCGTGTTCTAAACTCAACCATGCCCTCATATTTCTAATCTAGGCCCTTATTTAGAAGTTATTCCACTTTTTTAGAAAAAATATACATGAATGCTAATTAATATATGTAATATATTTCAAACATTTATTTTAGGAACACAGGGCCTCAGAATCACACAATGTCTCAGTGAATGATATGATAAATAATCTATACAATATCCAAAAATAATACATGGAAAAAAACAAATCATTACATTCTCCCCACCTTGGGGATTTACGTCCCTAAAAAGCTAAAATAAGGGCTATATAAAGGGATGTGGGGTATTGAGCATGAATCTTAGCCTCCTATTCCCATGTGCTCTCCTAAAGATTCATGTGTTTCCACTTAGACATGCACTAAAGAAATATCTCACCCATCACTATAACATAAATTGACTTTATCGGCGGTTTTGTAGCGGCGGTTCACAAAATCACCGCTAATTTTTTTTAAATGGTTTCGCGGTGGTTTATTATAAACCACCGCGAAACCATATCTTTTTTTTACATTCCCAACCCTTCCCCCCCTGACCTCGACCCCTATTCTCCCCCGAACCCCCCGCGACCCCCCGTGACCCCACAACACCCTCTTCTCCTAGCGACCCCCCCACAACCCCCTTCTCCCAGCGACCCCCCCCCACCCCCCATCGATCCCCCCTGACGACCCTCCATGACCCTCCTTCTCCCCGACAATCCCCCCGCGACCCCCCCTTCCCCTGGAAACCCCCCTGCGACCCCACTTCTCCCAGTGACCCCCCTTCTCTCGGCGACCCCCTTCTACCCCGTGACCCCCGGTGACCCTGCGACCCCCCCATTGACCATGTGACCCCACGACCCCCCTTCTCTCGGTGACCCCCGCGACCCCCCTTCTCCCAGTGACCCTGCGACCAGTTAGTGATTTGGGGTTTGTTTCTTCTCCACCGGTTAGTTATTCTAATTCATGTTCTCTATTATTACCCACATTATTTTCTTGAATGGATGTTGTGGTCATATGTATTAATGCATTGTTCATAATGCCTCTTATAATTTTCAAAATAGCATGTTATTTACTTTATAGGATTTTTATTATTGTTTATAGTGGTTTATAGTATTGAAATTGGATAAGAAAATAATATGGATAATAATTAATTGATTAATGAAAGTGGCATGAGATATTGATTACCATTCATCCATCAAAACTGTTGAATTTGAAATATTTCTTGAATATATTTATGTTTGGTTATTGGCTTGATAGCTGGTGATTATAGGTTTTCAAGTATTGAAACCTATGCATAATGAATCTATTAATTCAATTTGGTAATGATCAGGTTGTTTGTGGAAATAATTATCTGGGGATAGGTGAGTATATTCTTGGTTTCTATAGGATTTTATCATTTTTTATGGATATAGTTTCCCCTTGTGTTTCCGATGATAAAAATTATTTTGATTCTATATATGTGTGCTCTAGGTTGGTAGAGGCATTTTAAGATTATTGTATGGGGTTTTTGATGGAAAAAAAGTGGAGGATGGTGTTTGTTAAGAGAGGGGATCTCTTTTTTACATTTATTGTCATATGGTTAATAGGAATAGATGCCTCAGGTTGAGAGTTGTGTTATCAAGTTTGTTGGGTTATTGTGTGAATCTTTTTGATGGGTTGTTTATGTTACAATTTAGAGATGGGTATTCCCATCTTTCTTATTCCTTGTTGAATGATTTGTTTTATTGTTATCAAATGGATGATTGTTTTGGTTCCCAACTACTTGTTGTAGGTTTCTATATTCCCTATTGAGTGTATTACTTTGTGGTATCTTATGATTGATCATTGAATACCATGATTATGAAATTGATAATGTAATTGAAATTGAACTCATGGGATGAGTATTGATGTTGGTTTATGGGATAATCGAAACTATGGATGAATAGATTAATGCTTAGAGGAGCATTTGATGGAAATATAAGAAATTGTAATGGAAAATAATAAATCCAGATGGATCTAATGAAACTAAATTGATTAAATAATAATTTTTTATTGAATTTAAAAAATGAGTGGATAGTAATATCTATTTAATATGTCAAAATGTTTAATGGTAATGAATAATGATACTTATGTTCATGCATTGAATCTAGTCTCTACTGGTGTAGTAAAAATTTAAATGGATACCAAGAAACCTCAATCAAAAGTGCATAGGCAACACAAAAGTACATCCATGAAAACTCGAGTTCATGCCAGGCCTACTCTACTGGAACAAAATACACAACCAAGCCTAGTTTGGAAGCACACGTCAAACATTATAGGACCAATAATGACCTTAATATACTTAATCCAAGAATATAAGATCTAATATATCTCCAACCATGTGCAGTTACTCGTGTGAGCACATCAAAAAAAGTATGGATTTCACTACACCATAGAACATAAACTTGAGAATATTCTCCTCAAATAAGTACAATTATATTATGTCTAATTTATGATCAATGGATCATATTTATTATATTATGTTTCTGTAATCTTACACTATCGTATATATGAATCTCTTTCTCTATTTATTTGTAACTATGTGTTTTATTTTTTTAATATTGTGTAGGCACATTGTGATATACATGGATAAAAGATGGATCACATTACCGAGGAATGAACCTCAGTATGTTAAGGGTTTGAAGGAGTTTTTAGATTTTAGAAATTCCTAATCAATCTATTTAAGGGAGAATAATATGTCCATGTTCTAAATGTAAATTTAGAAGATGGTTGAAGAGGGATGAAGTTTATGAACATTTAATACTGAAGCAGTTCCCTGATCAATATTTGTGTTGGATTTGGCATGGAGAATCGAACGTTTCAAAAAGATTGAGCACTGATGTTAATCCACAGAATGAGGTCTCAAATTCATCGACAATGGAAAATGAAATGAAAAACCTCATAAATGATGCATTCGGCACTGCAAGACACCACTATCAACATCAAAACAAAACAGAACAACTAGATGAGGGTGCTAAAAATTGCAACATAACAAGTGATGGTTTTGAGACTGTAACACAACCAGATCAAGATTGTAACATATCATTGGATCCTACTCTTGATTATGTAGATCCAAATGAAAGAGAAAACTTCACTGAGGAAAATGTGTTTCATGATTTAGTTGACAATGGAAATCAAGAGTTGTATAGTGGGTGTTTGAAATATTCAAAGCTTTCTTTTCTGCTGAAGTTATACCATATTAAATGTCTATGTGGAATTAAAAATAAGGCAATTTCCATGATATTGTAATTGATTCATGATGCATTTACTGAAGCAAAAATCCCCAAATCTTTTTATGATATGAAAAAAGTTGTTAACAGGCTTGGTCTGAATTATACAAAAATGCATGCGTATCCTAATGATTGTATGCTTTATTGGGGAGAGGATTCAAGTAGACAGAATTGCAAAAATTGTTCTTCTTCTAGATGTTAGTAAAAGGGTGATATTGGAAGTCCGAATCAAAATAATTTCAAGGAGAAGAATAAAAGGAACACACCTATAAAGGTTTTGCGTTACTTTCCTTTGAATCCTTGATTGCAAAGATTATTCATGTCATCAAAAACCACCGAACACATGAAGTGTAATTATGTAGATAATAACAATGATGGGTTAATGAGACATCCATGAGATTCACAATCATGGAAGACATTTGATTCATTACATCCAGATTTCTCAGCTGATCCTTGGAATGTTTGATTGGGATTGGCTGCCAATGGATTCAACCGAATTGGGACTTTGAGTACCAGTTATAGCATTTGACCAATTATTTTGATCCCTTAAAATCTACCTCTGTGGATGTGTATGCAATAAACATATTTGATTATTTCAATGACTATTCCTGGAAAAAAAATTCCTAGAAATGATATTGATGTATACTTGCAGCCTTTGATTGACGAATTGTAGGATTTATGGAGCAACAGTGCTGAGACATTTGATTCTTCTTCTAAAACAATGTTCAAAATGCATGCTACTTTAATGTGGACCATTAGTGACTTCCCTAGGCTTGGGAGTTTATCTGGTTGGAACACTTACATAGGTTTGGCTTATCCCATTTGTAACTTTGATTTTGAGCCCAAACGGATACCTCATAGTAGAAAATGGTGCTTATTGTTCCATCAAAGATTTCTTGATGCATCTCATAGATTTCAGCTGAACATATCAAAATTTAATGGTTTCATTTATCATAGAACACCTTCAAAGTTGTTAACTGGTTTTGAAATATTGACAGAACATGAAAATATTGAAAAAGAATTTGGGAAGGTTCATCATTTGAATGATAGTGGAAAATGGGTCCAAAGTGCATCTTCAAGTGAAATTAGAACGCAAAAATGGAAGAAAAAAAGTATATTCTTTAAACTTCCATATTAGTAATTTAATTTGTTGTGGTATAATCTTGATGTGATGCATATTGAGAAGAATTTCTATGAAAATTTGATTTTCACATTACTTAATGAGCATGGAAAGTCGAAGGATCATCTCAATGCTCGCAAAGACTTACAAGTAATGAACATAAAACATGATCTATAGCCATATGAGAATGAAAAGTATGCTCTGGAATTTTTTGCAATGAAAAATAGGGATAAAGATGCATTCCTTCGAATTTTAAAGAATGTGAAGGTATCTTATGGGTATTCGAGTAACATATTGAGGTGTATTGACTTGAAGAATTGTAAGTTACATGGATTGAAAAGTCACGATTCACATATTTTGTTACAATAGTTACTACCATTGGCATTACATACATTATTACCTGAAAAAGTTACTGCTGCTATACTCCAATTCTGAACATTTTTTAGGCAATTATGTGAGAAATCTCTACATCCATTTCATCTTGACAACCTCCAGGAAGGGTTTGTATCGACCCTTTTTGCAATGGAGATGATCTTTCCTCCATCATTTTTTACTGTCATGATTCATTTAACTGTGCATTTAGTTGAGGAAGCTAAATTAGGAGGCCCCATTCATTATCGATAGATAAATACAATTGAGAGGTATTTTATTTATATGTTTTTCAGTTAAGTAAACAATTTTTGGAATTTAAATAAATTCATAATTATGATTATTTTATTTCACAGATATCTTGGGAATTTGAAAGCATAGGTAAGAAATAAATCTCAACCAGAAGGCTCTATTGCTGAAGTATATTTGGCTGAGGAGTGTCTTACCTTTTGTTCTAGATACTTGGATGATATTGAGACAATATTTAATCAAGTTGGACATGTTGACGAAACATAGAATCAATCTCAAATACATCAAAAATCAAAAATATTTCCTGCTATTGGCCGATCAGTTGGGAGGACCTCAAATGTGACACTGACAGAATTGGAATTATTACACGCACATAGATATGTGCTGCTGAATAGTGAAATTGTAGATCCATTTATTGAAGAGTTGAGGATACAAACAAAGAGACGAATGAGAGGACAAACACAAAATGAGAAATATATAATGAAATCCGTGAATAAAGAGCTTATAGAATGGTTTTCAGACGTGTAAGTTCATAAATATTGCAATAAATACGAATATTTGTTTGACACATACATTTTGTAAATCTAATAAATTATTTTTGTTTTTTTATATCATGAATACCGATACTTGAGTAGAGTTGTCAAAATATTTGATGTTTCTTTCTAGAGGTCCTATAAAACAAGTTAGAAAGTTCGATGATTACAATGTGAATTGATATAGATTTCGTACAGTCAATCGAGAAGTGGGTTTGAAAGCACAAAATAGTGGTATATTTACATTTTATGAAGTGAGATACAATGGAAGAGCTGCTTGATATTATTTAATTAAACTACCATGGGAATTTTTCTATTCTTTTATTCAAATGCAATTGGGTTGATATTATCAGAGGTGTTAAAATAGATTCCTAGAAATTTAGTTCTATGAACTTCTCTCGCTTGATGGATGTTGGTGATCGTGAACTGCATGATCCATATATCTTATCATCACAAGAAAAAATGGTATATTATGTGAATGATGTTGTGGATTAAGGGTGGAGTGTAATTGCTCACGTAATACAAAGAGATTTGTATGATATGGGTGATGAAGTGGAATATTTGACCTCGGAAATTGAATCTCATCAACAACAAGAAGCAAAATTATTTGTCCATCGTGATATTGAAAATATTAGTCTAGCAAGGATGAATGAAGTGGATGAAGTAATGGAGCAGGAAACTGACACGATTGAAGGGTAAAATGATTGTACGTACAATTATTTATTCATTCAGCAACCATTTATTTCATTTGTATAGTCATTCATTATCATTGTTATATATATTTTGTTTGTTAGTAATGGGAATCTATTATTATTTTTAATTTTTTTTCTGCATATTTTTTTGAAATTTATATTCTGAACTTAATTTTATGTGATTAAATGGCAGGAATGCCAAGGAGGAAGTGGTACACTATTTCATCTACTACTGTGACAGATGACGATCCATCTGTCTACCTTCCCACAGCATCTGAGCCACCATATGCCTACACCCCTGCACCATCTCCCCCTAAACCATCTCTCACACCCTCTATGGGTGTCCCATTATAGGCCGAGTCATTGACTCTCCCTTCAGGAGCCTCAGTAGTGGGGTGGTAGCACACCCCTTTCAGTTCATCACGGGCATACTGGAGGGTCACTGTCATAGGTACAAATTTTAATATAAATAAATTTATTGCATTTTGTTTATACTAATTTTTTTGCTTATTGAAGATGAAAATAATGAAACTGTGGAGAAAAAAAAGTTCATATGTTTGGAATATGAATGGTGAGAAGATAGTCGTGCCATTTGATTCATTTGGGGTCCCTACGGATGATGTTGCGGGGTTACTTGGCCAGATTCTAGGCCAAGTGGTAGCGGAGCCCATTTCCCAACCTATTTATTATGATGATTGGATACATATGACTCCAAGTTGTAAAAATTAAGTTTTTGATTCCCAAGTAAAGGCAACTTTAATACATTATGGTTTAATTGAATGTCATGTTACTAATATGTTCAAAATGAATTTCTGTATACAGATGTTTTCCCACTTTATAGTTGCTGATGTGATATCACGAAAGTGGATATTGAAAAATCTTGGTAAGAAATGGAAATACTTAAAATGGAGATTGTGGTGTGATGTCAATGATACTTCGTTTACCATGAAACAAATGTATGAGAAGCTACCCAGTGGGGTACTGAAAGAACAGTGGAAAGTTTTTGTTGACAGACATCGTGATGAGAAGTGAATGGTATTAAAATATATATTATTATATTATCCTCATTTTACATTTATAAATTTATATGAAGAGTATATGATATTGAATACATTACTATTAAATTTCATTTTATTTATTTCAGGATCTCTCAAGACATAATGCATCAAACTGGGTTAAGCAAGTCATCTCTCACACTACGGGGTCCAAAAGATTTTCTAGAAGTCGAATGACTCTGGTTAATCTTTTCATTAGTTTAAATATTTATAATACAATATTATCTGTTTAATATATTAAATTTTTGATTTATCTTTGCTTAATGCAGTCATAGAGTTTAGGGCATGGAGCATCCTGAACTGAAGTGTGGTTGAATGTTCACAAAAAATCGGATGGAAGTTTTGTTAATGAGCCTGCAAAAGAAGTTGGGGTATGAAGTCAATTTTTTATTATAATTACTTATTATCAGTTTTTACTATGTTAATATATATTGATATTTTATTTATAGGTAAAAAATAAAGAACTATGGGATGCCAATCCTGGGCAGTCCTACTTAGTCTCCCAGGATGACCCGGTTGCTAAATTCCCTGGGAAGGAGCATCCTGGTAGAGTGCGCGAGATGAGTTTCAAACCCATACCATCTGAGGTCTTTGGTAGGCCACCATGTATTCCAGCTACATCTACTCCTGATTATAGTCAGTCTATACCTAAAGATGCTCAGAGGGAGATTGATTCTCTACGAACCATAGTTCAAGACTAGGGGGCTCAGATATCCGCTTTGCAGAAAGCGATGAATGATATATATCAGCAGATGAGAAGATATGCCCCTGGTGGTAGTGCATCGACTGGTGGTAAGAAGGTAAATCAAAAAAAAAATCAAAAAACATTTAGTTTTCAAACTTTTAATGGTTTTAAGTTTAAATACAAATATGCAACAGTATTTAATTTTCAATATAATGTTCTTACAGGTGACAGTAGGGAGTGGAGATGGAGGTGGAGAGGGTGACGATACATGTTCATCATCAGACCGTGAGTAGTTTTATTGTTTATGTGTTGAAAAAACATGGGAATAGTTGGTTTGTATATCTATCATGTGTGGCACATAGTTTCCACCAACATTTTCACGACCTAACATTTTCTTGATTTATCATTTTTCTTTTTATGCATTTTATTCATTTATAATGTTTCCTATCATGTCTTGATTTTTCGAGTGTGGTATGCACCATATATATCGATTCTTTATTGTGATTATTCATTTTTTATGATTCATTTTTTGCATTTTTTTTTTTCTATATAATTTTAGGATTGAAAGGGACAAAGCTTTTATGCATTTAGAGTATGGTTCTATGTTTGTTATGGAGTGTTTGACTCACTTTATGAGCTTTTAGGTTTTGTGCATATTTGTCTTATGGATGATCCATCTAGGGTGATATGATTCGTGTTCGGGCACAATCATGTTGTTTGATCATAGGTGAATGTATTTTGGTTTTCCACCATATCAAAAATAAATCAGGTTCTTATTACATAACATAACTCGAGGTAAGGTTTGGGCACAAAGCAGGATAGTTCAGTTTGTTGACCAAATGGAAAAGTGTTTGGTGGAAGGAAGTGTCACTTTTTGACCTATCATTAAGGGAATAATTTCTAGAGAATTGTTGTTGGTAATTATATTTTCTATCGTTGGTGTGGGAGGCCGGGATACATGGGGAGACTGTGTGATAGTAATCAAGTTGAGTGTCGAGATTACAGTAGGATGAGCCATCTATAGGTTTTTTGTAGATATTTTCCAATAGTATACAGTGAATGAGTGTCTGTAATAATTCCACATTTTGGAGTGGGGAAATTAGCTTCATGTTAGTAAGGGGGATATGTTTTGGCCAATTGATCAGTCCGAAGCGGTGGTCATGGTCAAAGCATCAAGACACAAGACTTACATCACTAGCATAGAGAACCTTCTCAAGGTATCTAGGCTATATATTAGGGCCACAAATCAGTATAACTGTATAAAGTAAGACCAATATGTGAGGAACAGAGTGTTGGAACTTCTATAGTGAGAGGTACTATTTTGGTAGCTTCCACTTTAGTATCTAATTTTTTTGATATAGGTGCTTCTCATTCCATCATATTTGTGCATGTTGTGGAGATCCTTGGGCTCGACATTTAGTTTTCCTATGAAGTGATGACACTCAAAACTTTTTTGGGGATTTCATTAGAGAATTTATGTTAGTGTAGGGAGTTAACCATGATATAAGTGGGTTTCACCTCGTATGGGACCTCGTTTTCCTCGAGATGATGGTTTTGACATCATTCTTGGGATGGAATGGTTGTTCCCCTACTATGCTTACATTGATTGTTATCGCCAAAGGGTGTCATTCACATCACCATAGGGTGGGTTTTTATTCACTAGGGTGAATAGGATGTACGAGAAATATGAGATGGACTCGAGCATCATGGGTTGGGTGTGATGATAGACTGAATTACTTGATTATATTAGGAGCATAATGAAGGCATTGGAAAAATTGACTTTCCAACAAGGCTCATAGAATCTAAACCCAGTCATGGGAATCCCTGTTTTAGAGTTACCAAACAATTCATTTCCTACGTTCTCATAATAGAGGTAGAGTCAAGATGGTATTGAATAATTAATTATGATACAATAACACAAAATTAACTTCGTAACATAAGTGTATACATGAGTTTATGTTTTTAGACTCTCTTTGTGAATTTTTGATTTATATTACTAAAGTATGTGCTTTCTTCTTATACATGGAATCTCTTTTTATTCTCTATATATATAACTAATTTTATTTTTTCCAATATACATATTCATATATGTTCTTATTTTCTAGTATACATTAGTAGTTTCCACTCATATAGAAAGTAATTGTGACATGACTACTGTATGCACTGTTTTTCCACTATGCATTACTAGTACTCACTTTTATAGAATATAAGTCCATTCTTATATGCACTTATTTTCAAAGAAATAATTTTGAAAAAAATTAAAATTATTTTTATGTGAAAGTGTAATTGATTAATCGTGTCATGCTAATTCACAGGTTGGGTAGTATTTCTTTATAACCTAATGGTTTGGGAAATAAAAGAATGTGTAAAATCAGATGTTCATTAAGGGTTAACGCGAGAGATATCAATTGATAATAATATGAAAGAATAAGATAAGAATAATGATATGAGATAGTGACCATAAATTATGAATATCATACACAATTCATCATATATTACAAGTGGGATGTATGTTGATATAAATTGTTATGTCAGGGTTGGAACTTGTATGGATGGAATAGGTTTAACCTAGGCTTTGCATTGTTTTCATGAAATATGAAAGACATGCTAGTTTATAATTTTGTTTAAAGGTCTAATGGCCATGTGATATGTTTATCTACATTCCTTTACTGAAATATGCATTTTATTGTGCTTAGTTAAGCATCTCTTTTCATATTGAATAGTATGTATTCTGTTAGACTATTTGTATTCCTAGAATGGTTTGTTTTTCAGGGTACTGGTGCAGGGGATATAGAGTTGCTATTTTTTCCCATATCATCTTTTAGCGGTGTTTTTAACTGACACTAAATGAAACTGGTAAAATTGTAGCAGTGGTTTTAACCACTGCTAAATGTAGATATTTTTCTCATAATGGTGGTTAAAACCACCGATACAGTGTCCCACCATCCGCGTGTATTCTACGGCGGTTTTGATTATTTTAGCGGCACTTTTCCGGTGAGGGGGTGTTTTTTATTCGTGGTGGTTATAACCACCAAAAATAAAAGAGATCCAACAGCCATAAAACCTCCACTAAAAAAGCCAAACCCGCTATGAAATGAGGCTACTACGATGATTCATTTAAACCACCGTGAAATGGATATAACTGTCACTAATAGTTTCCCGACGCGCAATTTAGCGGTGGTTTCCTAAAACCGCCGCCAAAGCATATAGCAGCAGTTTAAACCACCGCTATATGCAAAAAAACCACCGCTAATAGGCTATTTTCATGTAGTGAATGGAGGTTCTTCTTCTTCTGATACATAATATCTACCACGTAATCAACAAAGGTAGCTACATCCACAATGTACAACTTAACCTATTCGATAACACGCGATGGGTCATGCACGTACCTTCTCACCTTTGACATATGGAATACTTCGTGTGTCCAATCTAACTGTAGAGTTAGATCTAAGAGATATTTCACCTCATCAACTCTAAAAAATATCTAAAAAGGGATAATAAACCTCAGAGATAGATTTCCGACCTGAAAAAATATCCTTAATCCGCATTGAGGTGATACCCATAGGAACATTTTATATCCTCCCTAGAACTCCAAAGGCCTCCTTCATCTATCAACATAAGACTTATGATGGCTCTTTGTAGTCCTCATCTACTCCTTGAGGATCTGCACCTTCTTGGTAGTATCTCACAACAACTATTGTAGCATGAGTATCGACTCTCCTAGGTTAGTCCAAAAAAGCGATGACTCATAGGGTTTCATTTAAAAAGCCTCAAATGGTACTATAACAATGGTGGAATAGAAATTGTTTTTGTATGAAAACTCCACTAGTGTAAGGTGATCCTCCCAACTACGTCCAAAGTCCAACATGAAAGCTAACAACTTTTCCTCTAGAACCTAAATGGTTTGCTCAGTCTGGCCATCAAATTGGGGGTGAAACATTATGATCAATTATAATTGAGACCCAAATGCCTCCTACAATACCTTTCAAAACTGGTATATGAAGTGAGAATCATGGTTTGAAATGATCCTCGATAGAACTCCATGGAGTCGAACTATATTCTACACATAGAGGTGTCCCAAGATCTTGACTAAACTATACTCTAGAACTTCAAAGAAGTGTGATGACTTTGTGAGTTGTTCTATGATCACCCAGATAGAATAGTGTCCCCTGTACATATGTGGTAATCCCATCACAAAATCCATGGATATCCCACCCCACTTTAACTCTACAACCTCAAGGGTTTGAGCTAAACCTATTGAAACTTGGTGCTCAACCTTATCTTGATGACAAGTAAGACATCAAGAGAAAAAATCTATAACTCCTTTCTTCATTATTGGAAACCAATAATAATGTCAGAGGTTATGGTACATATTTTACACACCTGGATGTACCTCCAAAGTATATGTACGAAACTACCTAATAACATCCTCCCACAACATCCCTAGTACCATCTTGCATCCTATAAAAAGAACGATGTGCTCCCCACCTTTAGAAAATTCATCAGGAGCATGTCCAATGGATATCTGATTACATAGGGTCTCATAGTTAGTATCCCCTATCTATGCCTCCCTAACTCACTGCAAGAGAATAGGAGTGAGAACCATCGATTAGAGGTAAGCTACTCCATCTCTATTTCCGATGCTTTCACCGGGGCATGCGTGTGTCCATCTCTGAGGACGAAAGGTGCGATTTTGTTGCCCCGCATTACCACTTTCCAAAGGTGGGAAACATGCATTTATTGTTCAGGGAAGTATGCTCCTTGATTGAAACATGATTATGGGATGTCGATTCTTCCTTTCATGGATTCCTCCTCAGAACTCATCACCTAGTCTGGGTCTCCCTTATAGACTTAAGATATTGTTTGTGAAACTCTTCCTAGCTCCATATCTTCATGGACACCAGTTAATTACACTACTTCTGTCGGTACATTCCAAAGGGTCCGGTCAGGTTAGCAACCTTCGGTCAGGGGAGTAGTCACGTTGGACATCACTAGTGTGTCTAGACGTTGGAACACTGACGCGTCTGGGTTTCTTCCCCTTATTATAGGGCTTCTCGATGGCGCGGATTCCTGAGGCATCCCGCGTCGAATGAGAGGAATTATATTCCATAGGCATGTCTCTGAGGTTTTCCTCAGCTTCCCATGTTTAACACAGGGTATGCCACAAGTTTAATATCCAGCGAAGATGGATTGGACTGATCAGAACACTGACTAGAGTGGATCAGATGAGTGTAACCCCTGGAGGACACACTGATGTAGGTGGGTTGACATGACCTCACCGGGATGTGGCGGCCCAGGTAAAAATCAAGATGGATGATGGGGTGCTGAGGGAAATAGGTGGTGAATGGGATGGAACCGCCATGAGGACGACAATAATGTTGGGCTTGAGTCTCAGGGAGACTTCCTACATATCCCCGTGGTAGGGAATCAAAGTCCGCGTAGTTCAGGAGGGCGATGGGACGTTTAAGGAGGAAACTCGTGAGAATGGATGTGTGGATGGGACCCGGAGGAAGTGGAACCTCTGGGTTGGGACATAAGCTTCCCAAGACACATAGGCTCGAGGGAAAGATCAGGCGATGATCTTGACTTGGGGAGTACACGTAGGACAACAACCCAATGATGTGTATGGGGATTATAGGTGGTTATCAGCCTGGGATGGTCTGATGACACTAAGATAGACCATAGATGTGGGTCTCAATGAAGGGGATTACAATGTCTTTCCGCTGAATGGGGGGCTCAACAACTTACCACTGATCGGGATACAATGACTTACTGCTGATTGAGGGACACAACAACTTACTGTTGACTAGGGGACACAACGAGTTACCGGTGTGTGGGGTTTATAGTTTTGTGTCATGTGGGATGAAGGTGAACTGACATGAATGAGGACCTGGGGTCCATATGGATAGTGTAGGAGAACTGACGTGAAGGTGGGTCGAAACGACCGGGTGTCGGGCTTGAACCTCAGGGAGGGTTCTTACGTTCCTTGCCATGGCAAGGATCAAAGTCCTCATAGTTCATATGGGGGGCATTTGGGGATTACGCTCTGAGGCAGCCCAAAGTTTTGGTGAACCAACGTAAAGGGAGCCGGGATCAATGGTTATTATGCTTGAACCTCATGGAGGCTTCCTACGTACCTTACCTTGGAAAGGATCAAAGTCCACGTAGTTTGGAATGGGGGCTTAGTGCACCAACGTGAAGATGGTCGGGACTAATGGATGGTGGTGGTCTTGAACCTTTGGGAGGTTTCCTATGTACCTTGCCTTATCAAAGATCAAAGTCTACGTAGTTCAGATATGGAGGTCAATGAACCGAATTGAATGAGGGCCTGGGGTCCAAATTGATAGTGTTGGGCTTGAACCTCAGGGAGGCTTCCTACGTACCCTGCCTTAGCAAGGATCAAAGTCCACGTAGTTCAGATGGGGTTTGGGGATTACAATCTAGGCTGCCCAAGGTGTTGGTGAACCAATGTGAAGGAGGTTGGAACTACCAGGGTGGTGGGCTTGAACCTCATAGAGGCTTCCTACATACCCTTCCTTGGCAAGGATCAAATTCCTTGTAGTTTAGGTTGGGTGGTTGGGGATTACACTCTAGGCTACCCAAGGTGTTGGTGAACTGACATGAAGGAGGTTGGAATGACCGGGGTGGTGGGATTGAACCTCATGGAGGCTTCCTACGTACCCTGCCTTGGAAAGGATCAAAGTCCTCGTAGTTCAGGATGGTGTTTGGGGCTTATACTCCAGGCTGCCCAAGGTGTTGGTGAACTGATGTGAAGATGTTCGGAATGACCGGGTGTTGGGCTTGAACCTCAAAGAGGCTTCCTATGTACCTTTCCTTGGCAAGAATCAAAGACCACGTAGTTTAGGATGGTGTTTGGGGCTTACACTCTAGCCTACCCAAGGTGTTGGTGGATCGACGTGAAGGAGGTCGAAATGACCGGGGTGGTGGGCTTGAACCTCATGGAGGCTTCCTACGTACCCTGCCTTGGAAATGATCAAATTCCTCGTTGTTCAGGTCGTGTTTGGGGCTTACACTCTAGGCTGCCCAATGTGTTATAGTCGATGCTTACTCTAAGACCACGTGAGTCATGCTCAGTGTGAGAAACAAGAGGCAGCAAAGTCCTAACGATCACATTGCGAAAGGTGAATCCGTGGGATGTGAAATAGGGATTACACATGGTTAGTGGCCCAAAGAGGAAACGAGGGATTATTCATAGTTCGCAGCCCAAGAAGATGGAGATTGAAACTTACTCCAAGTCAGAGGCCCAATGTTGACAAAGTCCAGCGGGAGAGGGATTTGGCTCCAGGATGGAGGCCAAATGGTGACAAAGCCCAATGGGAGAGGGATTTGGAACCGAAGAAAGGAGGGGCACCATTCCCCATCATGCCCTTTGCTATCCTTTTTCACAAAAATTGGTAGGAGGAGTAGAGGTACTACCTCTTGCAAGAAAGGATAGGGGCTTACACCAAGATGGTTTCCCTTCCCCGCTGACAGACTCCACTCTGATAAGGAGGATCTCATTCCATGTGAGGAATGGTCACTCTCCTGTGGAGATGAGCGGGCATGGATAATGTCCGAGATGGGGAACACCACGTAGAGTGTATGGGGTGAGGTCACAGTTTAACTTCATGTGCTAAGGATGATGGTTCTTGGCTATATAACGTCTTACAGCTCGAATGAGGGAGGGTTCACTCCATACCCCTAGGACTTACATAACCGGTACCCTCTGCACCTTGGTGAAGAGAAGGGACAGAAAACGCTTTGGTGGGGGGTGTCGTGAGGTGATACCATTGGGGGTCCACGTTAACCTGGCTATGCGAAGAAGCATGAGGTGAAGCAACACAACGGGAAGTATCGTCCAAGGGACATTGAAATTGCTTCATGCAAACATGAAGGGCCGCACGGGAAAAGGATTTGTAGAGCAAAGGGGTTCATAGGTAGTAGCCTTGTGAAGCTCTGGTTCCCCATGAAGTGGAGGGACTCCGTGAAGGGATGTGCTTCACAAAGTGCAGTCTCCTAGGCTAGGGATAGGGCATAGGTGCATATGGGAGGAGCTTCGTGAAGTGGAAAGGGATTCACGAAGCAATGCCTCGCGAAGCAAGGGTGCCTCGCAAAGCATAGAATTGTGAAGCAATGTGCTTCACAATGAATAATGACCCATCCTTGGCCCTTGGGTTACATGCGCATGGAGGGTGCTTTGCGAAGTGTAAGTGCTCAGCGAAGCCCCGAGTCCCCTTGGGGATCTCCTTCCTCCACGAAGACCCGTAGGCTTGGAGAAAGGCATCCCTCTCGGGAGAGGGGCTCAATTAAGGCCAATAGGGAGGTACTTCATGGATAAAAAGTACGTTGAGGAGCTCATGGTTCACAGAGTAGGAAGTGATTCATGATTTAGGAGCTAGGAAGTTGAAAGGTTGGAGAGTCCATCCCTCGGGCTCGAGGGGATCCAGGTATTTATAATTATGAGGTGCCGTGAAGTAGGGTTCGCTCGGTGCGCAAAGGAAATTTTCTTTGCGGCGGGTTGTGAACGTCAAAGGGGCTCGCGGAGCTGTCCCGCCTCCTTGCTTGGGGGTGGGTTGCGAACCTCAAAGGGGCTCATGGAGCTGTCCCGCTTCCTTGCTTCACGGCGGGTCGCAAACATCAAAGGGGATCGCAGAGCTATCCCCCCTCCTTGCTTAGCGATGGGTCACGAACGTCAAAGGGGCTCCCGAAGCTGTCCCGACTCCTTGCTTCACAGTAGGTCGTGAATTTCAAAGGGGCTCGTGGAGCTGTCCCACCTCCTTGCTTCGCGGCGGGTCACGAACGTCAAAGAGGCTCGTGGAGCTGTCCCGCCTTCTTGCATAATGGAGGGTCACGAACGTCAAAGGGTATCATGGATCTGTCCCACCTCCTTGCTTCGTGGCGGGTCGCAAACATCAAAGGGGCTCGCGGAGCTGTCCCGCCTCCTTGCTTCACAGAGGGTCTTCGCAAAGGGGATCTTTGGCGCTGGTCGTAGGGATATGGAAGCTTCACGATCCATCTTCGTGAGGTAGTCTCTAATGCTTTCAGGATGTTTGGTTTGCCCCCAATTTTGGCATCAACAAATGCCCCCCTTAGACTGGGAGTCGAGGAGAAAATGATAGTCCATGTATGAGGGCCCCTCGCTAAAATTCATCGGTTACCCGCAAAGTGGCCTCGTTAAGGAAGCTCGCGAAGTAGCCTCATGAAGGAGGACTGGGAAGCGGAGCCACGATGTGCGGGCTGTGCACGCCACGAAGGCCGCTGCGGTTGGGTGCACTGAGAAGCACCTGGGGTCATCACCTATAAATAGTGAGGCTGACTTCTCTTTTTCCCTTTTCTCTCCCCCACAATTTCAACTTTCGGAACTCTCGATTTGCGAAGCTCCGCGTACTCCGCGATCACTCTTTGTTAATCGGGCCTTTTGGTTCGCGGCGCAGAGTGATTCTTTTAGTGTGCTCCGTGACTTGTGTCAGAGGATTAGTGCTTGGCTCTACGATTCTGTTGTTCGGATTGAGCTCCGTGAGTGGTCTCTACGATCACTCTCCACGGTCGAGCTTCACGATCGAGCTTCGCAATCGAGCTTCACGATCCATTCTAAAAGTTATCTAAATTTTAAGGACATGATGGCTCACCAAGAGGTCATCAGGGGGGGTCCTTGTAGACGCTACCCAAAGGGAAGAGATGGCAAAAAAATTGGGTCTGGGGGAGTTGGTACGGAGCCACTCCGACCATGATTCGCTGGTGAAGCTATTGTCTAAAATCCCAAGGGACTATCCACTGTGTAAGAGGATACCTTTTTATGGATTTGGATAGAAGGATTACATATTCATCCCTGAAACAAGTAGGGATGAGCCAACCTACTAGTTCAGGAGCACGCCGTGCCAACACCAGTGGTTCAGGGCGGCTAACGGCCATGCTTGGGAGAAATTCACGCTCATTACTGCTGATTGTTTATACAATCATTTGAATGAAATTTATGGGAATGCATTGAGGCCGAGAGAGGACAAGAAAACGGTGCGAGATGTCCACTTCAGATGGTGGTTCAAGAAATTTCCGAACATCCTGGAAAACAGACGGCTCCCGGTGAGGCCCCAGACTTTCCCAAAGGGGACTCATCGGGGCAAGGAGCACTCATACTGGTGGATCTTGGAGGACAGCCAGTGGAAAACCTGGGGGTTCAACATCAGTACCGAGCAGAAGCTGATAGTCAGGCTAGCAGGATTCATCGCGACTCTCATATGTGGCTGGATCTTTCCAGTGAGGGACACAAACACAGGTGTGCGACCCATCACCTTAATCATGGACTCCATGATAGAGACCATAGGGCGGGTGAATCTCAGAATTCTGATGCCTTCTAAGATGTAAAAAATGCTATGGCACATCAGCAAGGGGAATAGGCCATAGAGGATATGTGGGCTATTCCACCTTCTGTACGAGTGGATAAAGACGCACATTAGGGGGGTTTATGAATACAAAAACCCTATTTCTCCTCTAGGATCGGACTTTCGTCCATCCATCATAAACACCGCAGGGAGCTTTCCGACCAATCTGACCATACCATTAGTATTAAATTGAGTCCAGAAGGTAGAAGAGTTCAACTTCCATCCATTCCCGATACCAACAGGGGCCTTCACGGATGATGGTCGAGGGACAGAAAAGCACTGGCATTATATCATGGCCTTTCGAGGTGGATTCATGGTGGAGAGAGTGGACCATGAGCCGCTCTGTGAGCCATACACCCCACATTTATTTGCCCTGCAATTTCATTGTATGCAGTGAATGACCCCCCAGGTTTACCTAGGGGTGCGCCTCGAAGAGAATCCATGCATGATGAGGAAGATGTGGCTCATGTTCACTCAATAGGATGGAAAGATGTGGAATGAGCTACCTCGGCCCACTTCTGCCTTCGGTTTGGTCAAGGAGTATGCCCAAAGTTGGGAGGCGACCTACCTGGGGGAAATGATAAAGCAACCAACTATCCGGGCCGGTAATGGTGGACCTCCCCAACCTCAAGGCTGAGGCCATAATGAGGCAGGTAAATCCCATGGTAGTGGGGCCTCCGTGGCGAAGGGGCCCACATCGATTGAGGGGGAGGTAGTGACAACGGACCTGGTGGCCCTAGAAGAGAAAAGTTACCCAGAGGGGAGGCCATTGAGGGGATTCCATAGGATATCCACTCATTCTCCAGGGAAGCGGTTGAATCACATAGACATGTCGGAGGATTCTATATTCCTAGAGGCCTGGGATATCTGGGAAGTCAACAAATAGTTCCTCATACCTCACAAGATGTGGCAACACCTAAACCGTCTCAGGATGGATTTTTCGGGGATAGACCCTATTAGGGCCGGATTTGCGGTGTCCTAGGAGGAGGTGGAGCAGTACCTGGTAGAGCTATAGGACTTTGTGCATTCCTGGGATGTCCCGCATCCAATGATAGACCGTGTCAAGGTGCTGCTGGATCGTATGGTCCCTCCACAATTGTTGGCTGCTGAACCGAGAGAGCGCTTCCCTTTGCCTGAAGAATCAGATGTGTCCTCTTGGGGGGACGCGGCTAGTAGAGGGGGCCCGTTGGAGGAGAGTGAAGTTGGAGAACAAGGCTCAGAGCTTAAATAATATGTCAAGGCACTCGAGGTAAAATCCTTGATCCACTCCCCAGGATCCATTTCCAAACTTCTTTGGACCCTCTGTTAATGGTTAAACTGTGCAGGAAAGCCTAATTCACAGAACTCGTTCTCGTCCTGTAGTGGATGTAGATGTGGGGCCTTCAGGATGCACACCTGTGGATGCATCAATTGCTACATCCTGCGGGGCCAGGACACCTGAGGTGACCCCTCCAGAGCTTTCAAATCTTCTGTTAATATAAGGGGGGCCACGCCTTGGGGTCCTAATGACATCAACCCAAGAACGAGACTAGGAATTCGATCTATGTAAGTCTCTTCTACCAAATTCATGATTATCACCCACTAACCAAGTAAACTAACATCCAATCCCTTTTTGGTGATCACAATTATTCAAATGGCATGGGCGTCCTTAGCGGGGTTGGTCGGGGATTCTGGTGGTGTTCATCCCAGAGAAATGTTGGTGATCGTGGAGGAGGATATCCAGAACGACTGAACCGCGGCTGTCCCGATCACTGGTGGGACTGTGAGTGGGGTTGTGCCTGAGATCATTGAGGTGGGATCTGATGATGAGGATCGATCAGATAGCCCAGGTCTTTCCATGCCCGATCAAACACCAGACGTGGACCCTAATGAAGAGTTCTTGAGGGAGTTCCTCGCATATGTTCTTGCAAACCATGTTGACTGGGAAGAAACGACCTCTGATGAAGAGGAAAACAAAATAGTCCATCACCGATCATGGAACATGATTACATGCTTTGTTAATAACACCCCCAAGCACTATGGATGGATGAAATGGATAGTATTCACTCGCGACTGCGCGAACTGTGTGCTGGGGGTGTGGATGCCCAACATCCCCACCTGCTCGTCCGAGATCTTATGTCAAAGAAGATTCGGGAGTACGACCATGAACTTGGTGTGGTCTAGAAGTTGAGGAAGACAGTGAACATCAAGAGGGTCCAGAAGACTAATGATGAGGTCCAGTGACTACAGAGTCAGGCGGACGAGCACTCAACCACCCTTAACACGCAATCAGGGCTGATACTGCAGTTGAAGGACCAGCTAGTAGATGCTGAAGAGTGCCTGAGGCGAGCCTCTGAGGAAATGACCATCATCTGGACTGATGTAGAGTGGTCCCATATTAAACTCGACGAATTGCACCCCATCGCTGTTGAGGAAGAGTGAGGACTGAACAGGAGACAAAAAATCCTGGATTCCACAAGCCAGAGGGTGGAAGAGATGTAGCTTTCTTTTGATGGTGTTAATCCGTCCATGGGAGTGGTAGACCCTCGAGTGATGTAAATATCCCAAACCCTCTAACACACTTTAATTATTTTATTATTTTGATTCCATAGAATACATGAGTCCCATTATTAGTACTATTTTTACACGCATCTATTATATTCATGAAACGTCCAGTGATCAATTCCTAAGCTCACGCGGGTCGTGCCCAATATAAGAAACAAGGGACGATCGCTACATTATTTCGTCTAAACATAAGAGTGATAGCCAAGTTTTGGGCATCCAGGGTCTAAACAACCATTCCAGATTCTCAAGAAGAGGGGGGAGAGACCTGACTAGAGAATGAAGTTATCAGAACAGTCGAATTACCATTTTGCCAGTGTGCTCTTGCGCACAAATAGGGTGATGCCAAGGGCGCTGGAATAAACCCGAACAGGGGGGAATGGAATATGTGAATCACAATACCCAAGATTTGGAACACTGTGGGGGTGGAGTGAAAATGAAGGATAAATATTGACTGCATTCGAAACACAATGTCCTTATTGCATTAGCCTGAAATGGGGATAGAAAATGAGGTCCGACTGCAGACCATGTTTGAAACATGGGGCCTGACTCAAAACGTCATCCATTAATCTTCCAAGAAGTTAGCCCAGGACAGTAGGCAAGCCATAGGCCATGCATCCATACTGTTAGGGGGTTCCACTAGATGTGAAAGAGGATGAGGATCCAAATGAAGGGTACACAAAGTGTGGAGAGTGGAGTGATGGGTTGTTCGAATGAAGTCCAACACTCATGAAATTATGCCACTGGGGTAGAAATACATTAAGTGGGTACATTGGTCTGATCAGGGATCAAACATACTTCTGAACAGGACCTCTCTGATGAGAAAACTATTGCCTCTAAACATTATTGTGGGGCATCCCAAACTTATTCAGGGTAAAGTTTCAATTTCGTGGCTTCCCAAAAGATCTCAGGTCAAGGGACCGAAAAAGGAGGGGGAAATGGGAATTATAGTTCTTGAGGCTGGACACAGAGATAGGATGTCTGGGGGTTCCTACATATCCCATGAGAATGGTAATCAATCCAAATGTAGTTATTGGGGAACAATATGGTTAGGGATCAACATTGGTAGGGAGAATCCTTTCTGGAGAGGGAACTGACACATCCCATGATTAACATAGGGCATCCCAAACTTGTTCAAGGTAGAGCCACAGTTTAGTGTCATGTATTGAGGACATATGAACTCGTGCAGTTTAACATCATACGATAGTATGTGGGGTGAAATGAAAGATCCCAGAAAGGGAGTATGTGGTGCGGTAGCTATAAACCAGGCGTGAATGAGGACTTGGTCTGGATCACACCACGTATCCCCATAGGAAACTCTTCAGGTCAGGGGACTATGAGTGAAAATTATGTTGGGCCCAAAGAAAAGTGGTCGGGCGTTCCTACATAACCCATGGGGATTGGAATCAAGCCAAACATAGTTCTAAGAGCGCAGTTTAACGTCATGCGGGATGAGGAAAGGTGCGTGTGACATGGTTGCACAAATAGACGTCCTACCAGAACTACTAAACCCACGTGACTCGTTCTCGATGTGGGAAACAAGAAGTAGTGATGAGACTTTCCTAGCATAAGGAGTCACACATTAGGGACGATGGGAAACTAGGTGAATGATGTCCCACCGATGCTGACCCACCTATATAGCACACCTAGATGTGTGGAGGCATAAATCTGAGTATGTTGGAATTCCACTTGAACATAAGGAAGTGGAAATATATGAATCATGATGCTCGAGATCTGGACCACAATGATGGTGGTGTGATGATAGGGGATATCTGTTGACTACATTCAAAACATAGAATCCATATCACGTTAACCTGGAATGGGGACAGACAGATGAGGGTTGACCACTGACCATGTTCGAAACACGAGACCTGTCGCAAATGTCGTCTGGGGTCTTCACTGACGTTGGCCTGAAACGGTAGGTGAGCCAAGGAGGCATGATACTAGGTCGTGAAGGGGGTCCCTTCATATGTGTAAGAGGATGAAGATCTAAATAACAGGCTCACAAATCTTGGACATGAAATGAGGGGAATGCCCCCATGAAAATTCCTCACTTTGGGTTCTTTGTCAGAACGCATCCAAGTACGAAATGAGACACATCAGATAGAGGGAGTCGAGTCACTTCCCAAGGACAAAGGTCCTAGGGTCATACACTTTCAACTTAAGGTCCTGGGGTTGACCATTAAGGGGGGGTTGATTTAATGGACTGTGTGTAGGGCGATGAAATAGCCAAATGTGACGTGCAGTTCCCGAAGGGAGATCTTAGTTTTGGGTCATAGAACTCAGACCATGATGGGAAAAGATATGGGAAGCACATGGTGCGGATATTGAAAAACCCAATGTGAATGAGAACCTAAGAGGTACTCTCCACACCACATATTCCCATAGAGTTCGGGCCAAGGGGCCGAAAAATAAGGGACAAGATTTGTAGATTCCTGGGGCTGGACCCGAAGACAAAAATGCATGGGTGTTCCTACATATCTTATGAGGATGGGAATCAATCCATACGTAGTTCTGAAAGATGTCATGAAGTTTAACGTCTTGCAGAAAGGACATGGAGTGCTCTTAGTTTATGGTCATAGAGCTTGGACCATGGATGGTAGGAAACGCGCGAGACACAATGTGGGGTAATTATAAAACCTAACATGAATGGGAACCTAGGGTCCCGACCACCACATGTTCCCTGGGAAGGTTTTAGGTCGAGGGACTGAAAACTAAGGTTAAGATGGGCCCAATGAAAAGTGCACATGTTTTCCTATATACCCCATGAGGATGAGGATCAAGCTGCACGTAGTTCTTAATATGGCACGGTGGGATACTAGTGCCAGGTATAATAAGGTTGTGCAGGTCTGGCCCATACACAAAAAGAAGTGGTATTTGATAGATCTTGTTTGTCCTTTAGGACGAATGAGTGTTTTTTTGTGTAGATATGGACCTAGGATAGAAAGTCCATGCATATTCACAAAACTAAATCCATGTGCTGGCATTGAAAAATGGTATGGTGCATTACTAATACCAAACATGATGCCTCCTCGAGTGAGGATATCACAGTGCATTGCTGTTTTTCGTCGTGCAGTCAGGACGATAATGTCATAGTTTAGGGTCATGTGATGGGACCAACCATGAATTTTTAATGTCGCATAGGATAGACACAAGAGTTTAGAGTCATGTGTGACTAGGTAGCATAGTCTAAAGTCGTATGTCTTAGGCATATACAAGAAGGATGAGGTTCAAAAGAGAATGTGCACGGTGTGATAAAGCATACCCAACATGAATGAGGATGAGGTCCACATCATACCATGCGTGATTTTGTAAAATAAACCTCAGGCCAAGGGGCCAGGAAAAATTAAAGGACATGGGATAGGAGAAGCTGGATCTCAGTTGAGATAGACCTAGAGATGAGATGTCTGAGTGTTCCTATGTATCCCATAAGGATGGGAATCAAGCCACACATAGTTCTTGAAGTTGGATTTTAACATCGTGTGGGACTACATACAGTTTAATGTCATTTGGGATAGAAAGTAGGAGGGATAAATCCTATAAAGGGGAGTATGTGGTGCAACTAACACAAACCTGATGTGAATGATGATAGAATCCCATACCATGCCACATAGTCCCGTAAGAGTTAAAGACCCAGGGGCAGAACATAAGAGATAAATTGGTATAACTCAATCTGGACCCAAATACAAGATGTCTAGGAGTTCCTACGTATCCCATGGTAATGGGAATCAAGCTATATGTAGTTATAAAGGAGATCTTAGTTTATGGTCTTAGAGCTCCGACCATAGAGGAGCAAAATTCATCCAAGTAAGTGCATACCTCAACACGATCCCTAAGCCCACATGAGTTAAACTCGGTGTGGGAAATAAGGGAGGAAGAGGTTTTTTTTTCAATAACTGGAATGCACTCTAAAGGGAAATCAGAGTTGAACCCTGAATGACCCATTTACCACAGTTTTTGTCTTCCTAACATGCGAATTCACACTGAGGGATAATGCCAGGAGTGTCGAAATTATATTTTGATATGATGAGGTGGAGAAGTATGTGAATCATGTAACCAAAATTCAAGGCTTGAGGGGTATGGCATGACGATGGAGGATAACTGTTGACCATGTTCGAATCACAGCATCCATATTGCGTTAGCCTAGAATGGGAACAAGAAATGAACATCGACCACTGACTAAATTCACAACATGGGATTTGTATCAATTTTTTTCTCAGAACCCTTGAGGACATTGTACTGTAATGGTAGGAGGGCCCTTGGGCCGAGCATCCATGCCATTTGGGGGTCCCTTTGGATGTGAAAGGTGATGGAAGCCCTAATGAAGGGGAACACGAAGCCTGAGAAATGGGTGAAAGCATGTCCAGGTAGAATCCTACATTAAAGGTGTTAAACCAGAGTACCCTTGGGCACATTGGTGAATCACCGAAGAAGATCTAGGGGCTCATCTTGAGAGCGGATGACTTGAAAAGACGAGTATAGAAGAAGGGGACGAAGAAATCTTAGGATAAGGAGGTAAATGGCGTTCTTGTTACAAAACCTGATGTGACTGAGGACATAGTCCCATACCACACCACATACTCCTCTCCCTGGGAAGGATAGGCCAAGGGGCCTAGATAATAGGGAGATCTATAAGAGGGGGGCGGGATCTGAAGTCTAGAAATTTGGGCGATCCTACATATCCCATAAGGATGGGAATCAAACCACACACAGTTCTAGAATAGGGTAATTCACAACTTACCGTCAAGAAGTAAGGACGCAAATGGGTAACATACCCCAAACAAGGGAGGTGTAAGGAGCGACGAGTAACCTGAAGTGAATGAGGACACAATCCCATACGACACCGTACAATCCTGAGTGAGAACATGGGTCGGGGCCCCGAAAAGGCCAAGGGGCCTGAGGCTGGGCCTCAGACAAAAATTCCCAGCCAGTTTGCAGTTGAACCTCTTGCAATGAGGAAGAAGGTGATCTTAGTTTAGGGTCATAGAGCTCAGACCGTATATGCCTAGTTTAATTTCATATGCATGAGACAGAAGGGGCGAACCATCATGCTTATGGTAGACCACCAAGCAACAACTATGATTAAAGACAACTATTGACCAGGTTCGCAACACAGTATCTGCCCTCATGTGACCGGAGTTCAGGGAAAACAATTGAGTGTTGACCATTGACCATATTTTCAACATGGGAATTGTATCAATTTTCCGCCAACAATCCTCGACGACATCAGCCCGTAATGGTAGGAAAGCCCTTGGGCCAAGTGTCCATGCCATTTGGGGGCCTTTTTGGATATAGAGGATGACAGGAACCCAAATAATGGTGCACACGAAGCATGGTAGGGCCTGTGCTCGCGGGATGTATGATAAATGAAGGGATGGATGTCTCAAGGAGATATGTGTGGCATGATGAAATAACCCGACGTAATGAGGACATGAGTCCGCACTACACCACACAATCCTAAATGAGAACTTGGGCTAGGGGCCAGAAAAGGCCAAGGGGCCTGAAAAGACCAAGAGGCCTGAGGCTAGGTGTCCCGGCCAATTGTAGCCATATGACATCTTGTGTGGTTACCACCTCATCACATCTCCTAAGCCCACGTGAGATGTGCTCGGTGTGGGAAACAAGGTGTCAGACTCAACTTTTCCCCATAAGGGTCTAAGAACTGGCATCGCCTGAAGGGAATTCACCACTTGGGGATACAATAGGGAAGAATGAACTACTACAATCAATGTTTGGGTCATATTGGGATGGATCAAATGAAAAAGGATAACTTTTGACCATATTCGAAACACAACATCCTTGTAGTGACCTGGAATGGGAACAACAAATGAGCATCGACCGCTGACCATATTTACAACATGAGACTTGTATCAATTTGTTGCTCAACATCCTATAGGGTGTTGTCCTGAAGTGTTAGGAGATCCCTAGGTCCTAGCATCCCTACCATTCGGGGGCCCTTTTGGATGGGAAAGATGATGGATTCCTAATCAAAAGAGTGGGTGAAGCATAGATGTGCCCATCTGTGAAAGAGGCGGACACCTCTGGAGAGTGGGACGTATGGCGGGATCGAGATGATCTCGACGTGGATTGGCGCAAAATACTGCACCACACCATATGTCTTAACCCAAGGGGAGATTCTAGAATTTTGGCTGGGCCAATAGACGAAATGTCCGGGCATTCCTACGTATCCCATGAGGATGGGAATCAAGCCGTACGTAGTTATTGAAGGCCACACAGTTTAGAGTCGTTCAGTGAGAACGTGGGAGGATAGAAGAACGGGGAGTGGCCATGCAGTTTAACGTTGTGCGGTGAGGACGATGAACATTTTAACATCATGCAGGATGAAGAAGTTTAGGGCCATGTAGGACCCAATAGTTTAAGGTCATGGATGACCAAATAGTTTAGGGTCATGCTGGACCGTATACAGTTTAAGGTCATGTAGGACCAGACTGGCTCATGCAAAGTATTGCTAGACAAACTTGGAATTGGTGGGAGGAGTTATACACTCACCATCCATGGTCACTAGGGAGTATTCACCATTGGGGTAAACCTTGTTAATTATGTAAGGTCCTTCCCATTTGGGATCTAACTTGGGTGGTTTCTTACCAGGTATCATTGGTGTCCGGAGGGCCAATACCAAGTCACCATGCAAGAAGGATCAGAGGTAAACCTTCTTGTTGAAAGCTTTGGATATCTTGTTTTGATGTCTTTCTAGATTGTGCAGGGCACAAATCCTATTCTCATCAAGTGCTTCCAATTTAGCCAGATGAGTTTCATCTACCTTATCTGGAGCCTTTTAGTCATAGACCACCGTGCATAACAAAGGAAACTGAATCTCAATGGGCAGGACAACCTCAGTTATGTGCACCAGGGAATATGGGGTCACCTGGGTGGAACTACGTGTCGTTATCCAATAAGCCCAAAGGGCGTTGGGGAGCTTTTCTGGCCAACTCTTCTTGTTCCAACCAAGAATTTTCTGCAAAATTTTAGAGATGGTTTTGTTGAATGCCTCAATCTTCCCATTTTCTTGTGTGTGAAAGCGAGAGGTATTGTTAGAACAAATTTTATACTTGGCGTACAACTTCTTCAACTTGACCGCCTGGAAGTTGGAGCTGTTATCATTAAGGATGGCGTGAAGGACTCCAAACTGGTAGATGATATTGGAGCTCACGAAGTCAAAGATAGAATGGGCCTTGACCTCATTGAGTGGTACTGACTCTGCCCACTTGGAAAAGAAGTCCGTAGCGGTTAGGATGAACGGACACTAGTTAGATTTAGCCGGTGGATATGGTCCAACAACATCCAATCCCCAGACTGTAAAGGGCCAAGAGTACTTGGTAGTGTGGAGAGGATCTGGTGGCCGATGCATGAAGTTTGAATGAACTTGGAATGCATGAAATATCTTGTAAAACTCAATGCAATCATGGATCATGGAGGGCCAAAAGTATCCCAGTATCTAGATATGATGAGATAGCTTCGGTCCGGTCTAATGATCCCCACAGTAACCAACATGAACCTCCTGCATGACCTAAGATATCTTGACTCCTTGGATGAAATATAGGAGAAAACCATCAAACCCACATTTGTAGAGGATATTCTCAAGACTGGGACCACTCTAGAGGGTAAAATTTAGTGCACTGTGTCAGATTCACTCGTGCTTGGCCCAATTAGTCAGGAGGTAACCATTTTGGAGATACTCAACAAAGGGGGCTCTCCAATCGAGAGTCAGTTCAACTACTACATCTGAGGGACCTGAGGATCCTGAAGTGGAGGATCTGGAGGTAAGATGTCTCACATGTAGGCCATCGTCATCACCTGGGGTTACAGGAGCAATGACTCTCTGATGTGCCATGTGGAAAATCAGATCATCCTACTCAGGTTCTACAAGTGATGTAGCCAGGCCATCTAGGGTGTCAGCTCGACCATTCTGAGATTACGAGACATGAGTAACGTCCGTACGAGATGGGAAATCTTCCATTAGCTGGAGAGTGTGCTCCAAAAATGGTATGAGCTCCAGATTTTTGACGATATAGTCACCATTGATCTGCTTGATGACTAGTTTGGAATCCCCTTTCACATGAAAATGGGGAACATCAATCTCAAGGGCCAGATTAGGGCCAGTAATAAGAGCCTGATACTCTACATCATTATTGGTGCAGCCTTCTGACAACAGGAATGATTACGATAGAATAGATTGTGGTGGGGTAATAAAGACAATACCCAAGCCTACCCTGTTGAGTCTGGGATCATTGAGGCTCTTGCCGGTGGGACTCTGGGAAGAACCGTTGAAGTGCATCTGCCAGCACAACATGACATGATCTACTCAGAGGATTGCCTCATTTGGAATATTGCGATCCAAGGACTAGTCAGTAAAATATGGATGGGTGGAAATGAAGTCTTCCAATTCTTTCCCCTCTATAGCTTTCTGAGAGACGAACCTGATGTCGAACTGCTGGAGGATTACCAGCCAATGTGCTAGATGCCCTATCAAAATGGGGTGGTTCAGAATGTACTTCAGTGGGTCTATCTGAGACACCAACTGTACCTCATGGTTCTGTAATTAGTGTCATAATTTTTGTACTGCGAATACCAGTGTAAGGAATCTCTTATCGATGGGGGAGTATCTGGTCTCCGTATCGAGGAGCATGCGACTAAGGTAAAAAAGGTTGTTCTTCATCCCCTAATTGTTCTTCTGGGTGAGAAGGGTGAAGAGAGATCGTTCCAGGGTGGTCACATAAAGGACCAATGGCTTTCCGGAGATAGGTGGCATCAAGACCAGAGGCTGGAGCATATATTGCTTGATTTCCTCAAATGTGGTCTGACACTCTTCGTCCCATTCATAGGCAGTTCCTTTCTTCATGAGATGGGAAAAGGGCTTACAATTTTTGACTATATTCGCAATGAATCGGCATATGTAGGCTAAGTGGCCTTGGAAACCCCGAAGCTCCTAAATATTTCTTGGAGGAGGCATCTAGCTAATGGCCCTGATCTTCTCTGGGTCGATATCGATGCCCATATTCCTAACAAAGAATCCATGAAATTTGCTTGAGGTGACCCTAAAGGAACATTTTAATGGGTTCGTTTTCAAATGGTGATAATGGAGGAATCCGAACACTTTCTCAAGGTATTTGAGATGGTCATGGAGCTGGCAAGATTTGATTACCAAATCGTCCACATATCATTCTACCAATGTCCCGAGGATTGGCTTGAATATGCGATGCATGGCCCGCTGATATGTGGAACATAAATTCTTTAAGCTGAAGGGCATGACCTGGTAACAAAACATACCTTGTGGTGCCCTGAAGGCTATAGAATCCTCATCCTCAGGAGACATCCAGATCTGATTATATCTGGAGTACCCGTCTATAAAGGAAAAGACTTGGAACCCCACCATAACATCAATTAGCAACTCCGTCACTGGGAGGGGAAAATCATCCTTCAGACAGTGACATTTGAGATCCTGGAAGTCGATGCAGTCTATGATCTATCTATTCATTTTCCTGACTGGAACAATGTTGGCTATCCACTCGGGGAAATGGACCTCCTTGATGAAGTTGCATCTGATGAGCTTTTCAACTTCGGCCTTGACCATGGCACTATGAGAAGGGTGCATCTTTCTGGGAGGCTACTTGAACCCGTGATGATTTTTCGGGAGACCAAGGCGGTGGATGGATACCTGAGTATCTAGATCTGGAATCTCATCATAGCCCCAGGTGAATACATCACAAAGTTGTTTCAGGAAGTCTATGTACTGCTGTTTCTCCTCGAGAGGCATGACGACACTGATCAATGTGGGTCTCAGATTTGCATCGCTACCAAGGTTCACCTGTACCAATCCATCAACCATGGAGTAGATTCCCTCTTCAAAGGTTGGGGGAGCATCCTCCAGATCCTCTTATTCAATTTCAGAGGAGGGATCCCCAGTGGGAGGAGATTCCTCTTGGTCGGCAGATCCTGAAGAGAGGCTGGTACCTGCCTGAGTAGTGGTGGTCACTGCATCAGGAGATTCTGGTACTACCGAAACCATAACAATAAAGGCTGTCGACCCGTTCCAATCTGGTCTTCGGCCCAAGGGGCCACACTTGATGATATCAAAGCAGTAGTGGCGTGTTGGTTTGAGCTGGTTAATTCCATCCTGGCGAAACAGGCATGTATGACGCACTATCATTGCCATGGGGTGGACAACCTGATACTTTATGGGGGTAGGGGGCTCAGGGATCACTCAGGGTTGATTTGTATAAGAATATTAAGTGATCTCCTGACATCTCTTGGACCTGGGAATATGCTTCCCCCCCGTTCCAGAGACAACAAAACATTTCCCCATATCAGGGTTCGTGGCCTCCAATCGATGGATTGAGAAGACGTAGGCACCATCCAGACTTTCCCAGGGGTCGGTTTCAACCGCGACATGCTCAACCTCACTGGCCTAAATCAGCTTGTCTTTTCTCTTGTAATAGTCAGAATCTTGGAAGCGAGATTCACAAGAGGCAAAAGGAGACACATCACCTTGGAGCATGCCCACTTGACCATTGATAGAGTTCTTGAGGCACTGGTGATACAATGAGGGAACCACCGTGTGAAGTTGGAGCCATGGTCTGCCCAACAATGCATTGTACGCGGTGTCCTGGGATACAACCATAAACATGATACTGGCAACTAGGCCACCGAACTGGGTCTTCAAACGGATCTTGTCCACAGGGGTCTGCTCTATCCTATCATATCCATGGATTTTTAGGTTAGAGGGGGTTATATCATCCTCGAATAACCCTAACTTCCGCAGTGTCCGTGTCGGGATAAGGTTAATCCCGGAGCTGGTGTCAACAAGACAACGGTGAACCTCCATGCCATTGAATTGGACGGTGATGTACAATGGTCGAATGTTCCCCTATATGGGAGAACCTTCATCTTCTCTAGAGAATGAGATAATGTTTTGGTATTCAGCATTCTATATCGCTTCTGCATAAAAGGCCTCTACAGCTACACTAGTGCAGAAAACATTTTTTACGTCGGTTATTTTTCATTATTTACGTCGGTTTTTAGGCAACGTTAATACGGACGACGTTATAAATAACTTTTTTTACGTCGGTTATTTAAAACCCGACGTAACATCCCTAACATCACGGTGTTTATCACGTCGGTTCATTAATAACCGACGTGATAAATATGCGTGGGGGGGGGGGGGGGGGTTATCACGTCGGTTATTTTCTAAACCGACGTGATAAAACGCCTGGGATATCGTTTATCACGTCGGTTATGACATAACCGACGTGATTAACCCTTCCCCGGGCCTATTATCACGTCGGTTTCTTAAATAACCGACGTGATAAAAAGGCCTGGGAAATGTTTTAGCACGTCGGTTATCCAATAACCGACGTGGTAAATCGATTCCCAGGCCTTTTATCACGTCGGTTATATTAAGAACCGACGTGATAAAAGGCCCGGGAACGGTTTATCACGTCGGTTCTCGAAAAAACCGACGTGATAAACCCCTACCGATTTATTTACCACGTCGGTTATAAAATAACCGACGTGAAAGCGATATTTTTTTTAAATAATTGCACTGCTATCACCAAAAAGCAACCACAAACCAAACAAAAATAACCATGCCAGCCCTCCCCCAAGCCCCAACTGAACCCCACCCTCATCTATACCCACCTAACAACCTGGCCAGCCCTCCCCCACCACATTGGAGCCCCACCACAACCCTTGGACACCCCCACCCCTTGGACAGCCCCCCCACCCTCATTTACACCCCCACGACCCCTAGTACAGCCTCAAACACCCATTGGACACCCCTCCCACAGCCCTTGGACACCCCCCACCCCTTGGACGCCCCCACCCCTTGGACAGCCCCCACCCTCATTTACACCCCCAAGACCCCTAGTACAGCCTCAAACACCCATTGGACACCCCCCCACACCTTGACAGCCCTCCCAGACCCCTTGGACACCCCCCCGACCCCTGGACACCCCCCGAGCCCTTGGACAGCCCCAAACACCCCTTGGACACCCCTCCCATATCCCTTGGACACCCCCACCCCTTGGACACCCCCCACCCCTTGAACAGCCCCCACCCTCATTTACACCCAACCGGCCCCTTGGACAGAACTCCCAGACACCTTGGACACCACTCCCATATCCCTTGGACACCCCCCCACCCCTTCGACAGCCCCCCCACCCTCATTTACACCCCCCGAACACTAGGACAGCCCCAAACACCCCTTGGACACCCCTCCCATATCCCTTGGACACCCCCACCCCTTGGACACCCCCACCCCTTGGACAGCCCCCCACCCCCTGGACACCCCCCCCGACCCCTTGGAAACCCCCCTACCCCTTGGAAACCCCCCCATCCCCTTGGACAGCCCCAAACACCCCTTGGACACTCCTCCTATATCCCTTGGACACCCCCACCCCTTGGACAGCCCCCCCCACCCTCATTTACACCCAACCGACTCCTTGGACATCCCCAAACACACCTTGGACACCCCTCCCATATCCCTTGGACACCCCCCAAACACCCACCCACCCCCTTGGAACCTCTCCCCCCATACCAAAATCCAGACCAGAAAAACCATCAACAGTAGACCAAAACAAGAAGTAGAGAAAAATTAAACATTCACTTCTATAACATTCAAAACTTACACTGTCAACTTCAAAAAAAAACTAAATCCAACCTAAACGACTACGAAATACACAATTACATTGACAATATTCAAAATTACATTTTACATTACAAACAACTAAAAGTCAATCAAACCTGTAAAATAATTTGACCACTCCACTTGTAAGTGTTTGATATCTTCAGCAGTAAAGGGTTGAGGGTCATCAAAAAGCTACAAAGGAAAAGGATAGTAGTCAATGTGTATAATGAATAAATCAAATTGAAATATTATGAGAAATAGGAAATCTTACCAGGTCAAAACTCAGAACTGTCCCAGTTGTTATTATTTCATACATAAATCTTAACATGTAATATCCGCATTCGATGATGCCTTGTTGCTCATGACATTTCTGTTTGAATGAGTGTAAATTCAATATATTATTTTTATGTAATAAATCAAAATGTACAAATTATAAATGGATATTTACCTTCGCATGTACATATTTGATCTTGAAATTCCTTTTCTTTGCGCTTTTTAGAAAGTGGACCCATGCCCTGTTAGAAAATAATACGAATGGGGTAAATTTAAAATTCATTATAATATATAAAACTATTGTGAAATTGAAACTTACGTTTCCAATATATTCTTAAAACTTTCTCGCACATCATCATGGAGAGAGCATATCCAATAAAGTGTTTTCTCCCTAGGGCAAAAAACCCCTAACATCCAATGATCCCTGATAAAAGGAAATTTAACGTTAGTGGTTTTTTATGTTAAAAGATAATTAACTCTTTGAGAGGGATGTGTTTCATACCTCTCACAAAAAGGCATCATCCAACACTGTGTGATTACATTCTTTTCAAATCTATCAGCAATATAAAGCATTCTTTGTTCCTCATCCAATGCACATGCTTCAGGGGAAATCAATTGTGGGTCCACGAATCCATATACATCTGTCAGCTCATTCCTCTCACAAATTTTATACAGATACCTAATACAAAGCAGACATAAGTATACATTTTTAATAAATATAACGCAAGGAAAAGGTGTTAATACTTACATGATAAAAATTTGCACCACGTTGATGCCCAACTTATCTCCAGTGACAAACTCCATGATATCAGTTTTCATAATCCCCACACTTAGTTCACGTCCACAGACATGAGCTTCCATTGTAAAGTCATAATGATCCGCCAACAAATTTGAATATCTTGACAATTTGTCAAGACTTCTAGTATCTGCATCTGATGTCATAGCTATCTGTCTTTGTTGTTGTCTATACAATATTTCTTTACCTTTGAAGTATTCCTGTAAAAGTAAATTGAAAAATATATTAGTTTTCAAATGATAAAACATTAATAAAAATATAAAATAAAAGATATAACATCCATACCTCTATGGTAATGAGTCGAAGAAGTCTGGATGGCCAAAGTAAAAAATGGCCGATACTATGTCCAACTGTCGTCACCTCATCTGTAGGTAATGGTATCCGAGCTGATCTATCTATAATATCCTGTACAGTGACCCTCTGATTCTCTTCCTCTAACTGTTGATGATGAACTGTATCTCCTATACAATATACCATCCCATATGCAACTATATGATGTTGAGGATCATCAACATACAACTCAAAATAAGTAGGTAGCTGCGGCGGAGGAGGAGGATCAAAAATGGGGTCCGCAGGCTGAGGTGGGGGAGTGGGAGCTACTGGGAGAGGTGGAGTGGGAGCTGCACCCTGAAATTGTCTTTGCAAGTCTGCAAACATAATCTGCACCGATGCTCTAATCTTGTCCTCCATTGTCGCATTAATATTATGGAATTCAGCCTCCAAGGATTCTATTTTTTTTTATAAACTCCCTCAACATTAGAAGTTGAGGAACGTGGCAACACTTTTCTTACCGATACACCTGCCGGATATCCCCTTACACGGCCAGGATGTTCGGGCTTTCCCAATGCCACAGATAAAATATCTTCCCTCCCAGATGGTGTAAATGTCCCCTGTGAACTCTGCTCCTCAAGAGAGTCCTGTAATAATTAATTGAACATTTCTATAATGATTGGAAATATATGACGAAAATAGTAAACTTAAATAAATAAAATAGATATCTTATAATCCTCTCAACTACGAGTCTCGATTCTTCCGAAAGATATTGTCCTTTTTTGCCCTTCCGAGCTCTTTTCCATTTCTCATGTCTAGATGGAGGGGATGGAGGGACCACCTATCCAGAGCTTGAAGACTCAGCTCTTAGTTGTTGAAATTTTTCTGCCATCATTTGTTCTTCCAATAATGCATACCCTCCCCAAGATAAACTATGAGGGTATACATTTTTAGATTGGATCTCTTGATGAGCTTTCCTTGTTTGCTGTAAATTAAGAATAAGTAATCATTAACAAAACAATAATAAGATCATTTATATAAGAAAGCTTATAAAAGTTTACATTGCCCTTACCAAAAATGATTCTTTTCTTCTACTTTCAAAAAATTGTCTCCATGTGTCTTCATCTATAAAAGGATATATACGACATGGATTCTCACGACTCCTATGACCATAAATGAAATCAGATGAGAGGGTTGATTTGAAATCCCTCCATCTCCTAGCAGCCAACGATAAGCATTTCTTCCTGACTCCTCCAGTGTCAGGAATATCAAATGTCATCTGATAAAAAAGAGGTTAAAAATATTATATATACTAGAAACATTTAAAGAACAGTCAAACAATAGCAAAATATCTTACCAAAATGGTCTCCCACAGCTGAGAAATTATCGCCTTATCCACACTTCTCCAATCATCATAGAGAATGCTTACTTTGCTCTTAGCCTGATTTGCTACAAAACCCTTAAAATCTTTAGCATTTGGACCTCTAGGAAGATCATCATCATCAAACTCCACGACTATCCTCTCCTACTTCGTACGGGCAAGTGATAATTTTGGTAAACGTGTGCACCCACGCTTACCAACCTTTGAACTCTTTTTCCTAATAGGAGCATGTGAATGTTCCTCCCCAGATGTATGACCAATATGCTCATCTCCAGAATCATGTGGCTGATCAACTGATTGATCTGTCATTTTCCTTCAAATCAAAAAAACAAACATTAGTTCACAAATATACAAATTCAAATATTGTAATACTACTTAATCAGAAAATAGAAAAGTGTACTAAATTACATAATAGTAAACATTGGTAATATGGTAAGCATGTTAAACAATGATAAACATGGTAAACACAGGCAAAAGGTTGCCAAGGAGTTGGCCCAAGAAAGCTAAAAAGTGGACTCACTGAGTCCACCGGTCAGCCGGTGTGAGCTCACCGGCCAGCCGGAGGACCCAGGCAGTAGACTTGCCCACTGCCTGGTGCCACCGGCCGGCCGCTGGCTCACCACCGGCCGGCCGCTGGATCACCACCAGCCGGCCGGTGGACCAGACAGAGAGCCTTCCTCTCTGTCTGGACCACCGGCCGGCTGCTGGATCACCACCGGCCGGCCGCTGGACCAGACAGAGAGCCTTCCTCTCTGTCTGGACCACCGGCCAGCCGCTGGATCACCACCGGCCGGCCGGTGGACTAGACAGAGCTTTGCTCTGGACCACCGGCCAACCGGTGATCCACCACCGGCCAGTCGGTGCGCCCAGGACTTCTCCTCTTTACGATTTTTATTGTTTTATCGTTTTGGTTTGATACATGTTTTAATAAGTAAAAAATTTACAATATCTAACATTATATGAAAAAACTAAATGTAAACAAGAAATAAACATGTGTTACCTGTAATTTTAGGAATGTACAGTTGGATTGTTTTCCCAAATTCCTTCGTCGTGATCGTTCATTATGGCACAAACCATGTCTTCAACATACTCATCATTATGTTCTGTTAATATTTCCATGGAAGTAGGGATCTCACATAAATCAACATCTTCATCAAATTCATCCTCACCAACATATTGTTTTTTCCCTTGTAAAACAACAGCCCACTGCATATCTGATTGATCTACTACATAGAAAATTTGTTTGGCATGTGTTGCCATTATAAAAGAATCAGCTGTGTCTTCCAATCTATTCAGATTAACAAGTGTCATTCCAAATTCATCGTGTCTAACACTGTTGTTACCGATAAACCATTTACAGTTAAAAACAGGAACTTTAATTTTAAAGTAATCAGCCTCCCATATGTCTTCAATCACTCCATAATATGCACTTGATGCCGAAATTGGGTTTCTGTCCTTAGCACTCGAAAAATGCATTGCTTCTGCAAACACCAATACACCACTATTCTGAACTGCACTTCTGTTGTCCTGAGCTTTCGTATGAAATGTATAGCCATTAATGTCATAAGCGGACCATGTTATCACATTTAAAGATGTACCACCCACTATCCATTTTAATGTCTCTGATACATCTGATCTACCAAGCAAGGTCTTTTTAAACCATGGCAAAAAAGTTTTGTTGTGCTCATTCAAAATCCACATTTCTTTCTTCTTTGGATGACATTGTTTCAACTCATTAATATGCAATGTGATATACGGTTGAACATCAGCTATGTTATTCAAGATGTATGATTCTAACTTCTTCATATGTTCAGCTGACAGTGATTTGACTTTCAAGCCACAAATCCCCTTTCCCTCATTATTAACCCGTTCATGGCGAGATGGAGGCAAACCTATGTGTTGCGCCGTAGCCAAGTAGCTCGTACAAAACTCTGCTACCTCCTCAGAAATATACTTTTAAATAATGGAGGCTTCAGGTCGATATGGATTTTTAACATATCCCTTTAATATTTTCATATACCTTTCAAAAGGATACATCCAACGAAGATATACAGGTCCACAAAGCTTTATTTCTCGAACCAGATGAATCATTAAATGCACCATCATATCAAAAAAAGTTGGAGGAAAATACATTTCCAAATGACAAAGTATAAAAATTGCATCCTTTTCCAAAATGTTCAAAGCATTCACATCAATCGCCTTGTTACAAATTGAATTGAAAAAATAACACAACCTCATTATAGTCTTTCTGACATGGATGGGCAATATTCCACGCAGTGCAACTGGTAGAATTTTTTGCATCATGACGTGACAATCATGTGATTTCATACCTATCAACTTCAAGTCTTTCAATGAGACAAAAATTTTTTACATTTGAAGAATAACCTTGAGGCACTTTGATATCATGAAGACACTGACAGAAGCTACTTTTCTCCCTCTTCGATAATGTATGACAAGCCGGGGGAAGAAATGTTCGTCTTCCTTTAGGAGTGGGAGCTAACTCCAAACGTATTCCCATTGATAGTAGGTCTAACCTTGCATTCAACCCATCTTTTTTCTTTCCTTTAATATCTAGCAATGTTCCGATCAAAGAATCACAGATATTCTTCTCCACGTGCATGACATCAATATTATGTTTGACTTCATGATACCTCCAATATGGTAGCTCAAAAAATATTGACCTTTTCTTCCAAATATGTCTATCATTACCAGATTTTTGTGTCTTTCCCAATGTCACATCAAGGTTTTTCACCCTCTCAAAATACAAATCTGGGGATAAAGGTTTTGGAGCAGTATCAAATTCTTGTGAGCCATTGAATGCCTTTTTTAGTCTTCTATAAGGGTGATCCATAGGCAAAAACTTTCGATGACCCATGTACACTGTTTTCCTCCCATGATGAAATTGACAATATGACGTCTGTTGTTCGCAAATTGGACATGCTTTATGCCCTTTAACACTGTATCCAGACAAATTTCAATATGCTGGGAAGTCATTTATAGTGAATAGAAGCACTGCATGCAGTTGAAAATATTCCATTTTATAAGAATCATACACCCTAATACAATCAGCCCATAACAGTTTCAAATCATCAATCAGCGGTGACAAGTATACATCAATATCATTGCCGGGTTGCTTTGGACCAGAGATCATGATACTCAACATGACATATTTGCGCTTCATACAAACTTCAGGAGAGAGGTTGTAAATTTCCAATAAAACAGGCCATGAACTATGTGTGCTACTGAGGGTTCGGTATGGATTCATTCCATCTGTGCACAAGCCTAGTCTCAGATTTCTAATTTCATTTCCAAATGTAGGGTACTGGGCATCAATTTTCTTCCATTGTGGACAATCAACTGGATGACGTATTTTTCCATCACATACCCGCTCATCAGCATGACATATTAACCTTTTTGCATCATGTGAATTAGCAAATAAACGTTTGAAACGAGGAATTATAGAAAGATACCAAAATACCTTTGAAGGGAGCTTTGTAATCTCTACATCAGCTTGTGATTTTTCTTTCACCTTATACCGTGATGTCCCACATTTAGGACACTCTTTCAGAAATTCATATTCCTTCCTATATATAATGAAGTCATTCGGACAGGCATGTATTTTCCTGTATCCCAATCCCATCGGGCATAATATTTTTTTGGCCTTATAATGTGAATCTGGAAGATCGTTATGTTTTGGAAGAATGTATTTCATCAATTGTAGCAGCTCTGTAAAACTTCTGTCACTCCATCCATGTTTCGCCTTCAGGTTAATCAATCTTAACACCGCCGACAAAACCTTAAAATCTATACAACCAGGATATAATGGTTTTTCGGCATCACCATATAGACGTGCAACTGTCGGTTCTATCTCAATTTGTTCTGCTACAATATCGCGAATCATTTCTTCAATTCCATCGGAGTTACCATCTTGCGATTCATTATCATCAGTGACATTCTGTCCAGTTTCGCCATGCCAAATCCAAGGGTTGTAACTCGGATTGAAACCATGACAAATCAGATGATCTTTTATCTCTCTACTTATCAACTTCTTCATATTCAGACATTTCAGGCATGGATAGAAAAAAATGTCACTACTTGGAACATTTCGTTTAGCAAATTCCAAAAAGGCATCAACACCTTCCTCATATTCATTGCTCATTCGATGTGCCGTAATCCAACTTCGACTCATTATTACCTATAACAAATAGAAAAAATATATATATTTTTTAGATAAGACAAATATATGTTTATATGAAAAAAATCATAATTTGAATGTAAACAATTTTGAAATATAAAACAAATCGATGTGTATTTTAAAAAATATGCTTGAATATTATTTTTTAAACAAAATATAGTAAGATATAACACCCCCCTGGACACCACCCCCACCCCCTACCCCCTTGGACACCCCCCTGGACACCCCCCAACACCCACCCACACCCTTGGACAGCCCCCCACACCCACCCACCCCCTTGTAAACCCCCCTGGACACCCCCCGACCCCTCTGGACAGCCCCCCGCCCCTCCTGGACACCACCCCCACCCCCTACCCCCTTGGACACCCCCCCTGGACATCCCCCAACCCTCTGGACAGCCCCCCCACCCACCCGGACAACCCCAAATACCCTCTGAAGAGGCCGCCACCCACTTGGACAGCCCCCCCCCACACATCCAACCCCTTGGACACCCCCCTGGACACCCCACCGACCCCTCTGGACAGGCCGCCACCCCCTTGGACAGCCCCCCACACCCACCCATCCCCTTGGACACCACCCTGGACACCCCCCGACCCCTCTGGACAGCCCCCGACCCCTCTAGAAAGCACCCCCACCCCTCCTGGACACAACCCCCCACCCCCGACCTACTTGGACACCCCCCTGGACACCCCCCAACCCTCTGGACAGCCCCCCACCCCTCCTAAACACCACCCCCAACCCCTACCCCCTTGGACACCCCCTGGACACCCCCCAACACCCACCCACACCCTTGGACAGCCCCCCACACCCACCCACCCCCTTGTAAACCCCCCTGGACACCCCCCGACCCCTCTGGACAGCCCCTCGCCCCTCCTGGACACCACCCCCACCCCTACCCCCTTGGACACCCCCTTGGACATCCCCCAACCCTCTGGACAGCCCCCCACCCACCGGACAACCCCAAATACCCTCTGGAGAGGCCGCCACCCACTTGGACAGCCCCCCACACCCATCCAACCCCTTGGACACCCCCCTGGACACCCCACCGACCCCTCTGGACAGGCCGCCACCCCCCTTGGACAGCCTCCCACACCCACCCATCCCCTTGGACACCACCCTGGACACCCCCCGACCCCTCTGGACAGCCCCCTACCCCTCTAGAAAGCACCCCCACCCCTCCTGGACACAACCCCCCACCCCCGACCTTCTTGGACACCCCCCTGGACACCCCCCAACCCTCTGGACAGCCCCCCGCCCCTCCTAAACACCACCCCCACCCCCTACCCCCCTTGGACACCCCCCTGGACACCCCCAACACCCACCCACACCCTTGGACAACCCCCCACACCCACCCACCCCCTTGTAAACCCCCCTGGACACCCCCCGACCCCTCTGGACAGCCCCCCGCCCCTCCTGGACACCACCCCCACCCCCTACCCCCTTGGACACCCCCTGGACATCCCCCAACCCTCTGGACAGCCCCCCCACCCACCCGGACAACCCCAAATACCCTCTGGAGAGGCCGCCACCCACTTGGATAGCCCCCCACACCCATCCAACCCCTTGGACACCCCCTGGACACCCCACCGACCCCTCTGGACAGGCCGCCACCCCCTTGGACAACCCCCCACACCCACCCATCCCCTTGGACACCATCCTGGACACCCCCCGACCCCTCTGGACATCCCCCGACCCCTCTAGAAAGCACCCCCACCCCTCCTGGACACAACCCCCCACCCCCGACCTGCTTGGACACCCCCCTGGACACCCCCAACCCTCTGGACAGCCCCCCCACCCCTCCTAAACACCACCCCCCACCCCCTACCCCCCTTGGACACCCCCTGGACACCCCCCAACACCCACCCACACCCTTGGACAACCCCCCACACCCACCCACCCCCTTTTAAACCCCCCTGGACACGCCCCAACCCTCTCGGGGATTTATAGAAAACGATGAAAAATTAGTGAAATCATAAAATTAGTCAATATTGCAAGTCTAACTAATAGATCTAGGGATGATAAATAAGATTATGGTGCCAAAACGAGTTAAAAGGGTTCGCAATCGAAGAATCTTAGCTAGTTTCAACAAAAAAATCACAACACATATATATATACTATCCGCGAAAAAAAACGAACGAGTGGGAGGATTACCTGAGTGCTGCGAGTTTAGATGATTGATCCGAGGAGATTAAATATGAGAAACGATGATCGCAAAACGAATCTAAAACCACGAAATGGACGAGCCGATTCGGGTTTACGCGTGAGAGAGACGAGTCGCGACTGTCGAAGGTAAACTCGCGAATGACAATCCATGGGTCTGGGTAAATTTTTAAATGAGTTATCACGTCGGTTATTCAATAACCGACGTTATAATCTTTTTAAAAACATTTATAACGTCGGTTATTCAATAACCGACGTAAAAACCTTCCTCCGATTCTTTTTTTACATCGGTTATTTTATAACCGACGTTATAAAGGGCTCAAAATCCGCGTTTTATTACGTCGGTTATTCCATAACCGACGTCAAAAACATCTGCGGATTCTTTTTTTACGTCGGTTATTTTATAACCGACGTAAAAAGGCCTTCAGAAACTGCTTTTTTACGTCGGTTATTCAATAACCGACGTAAAAAACGCCCCCCGCTTCTGTTTTTTATGGCGGTTAATGTATAACCGACGTAAAAAACGAAGCCGCGCGATTAATAACGTCGGTTATAAAAATAACCGACGTTAAAGGTGTACTAAACACATGTTTTTACGTCGGATATTAAATAAACGACGTAACAAACCTCGTTTTACATATTATGACGTCAGTTTTATATAACCGACGTAAAAAATGGTGACGTAAAAAACGTTTTCTGCACTAGTGCTACTACCACCATCTCGAACTAGAGGGGGATTCTCAAAGCCTCAGTGAGGGCCTCACGCATATTTTCCAAAATACGAAGGGCCTCGAGGATGGAAAGCCTTTCTGGGATGATGTAAATGTTCTTGAGAATGTCATACTTCCACACTAGGCATGAACTTCTTCTTGCAGGAGGTCACTCTATGACAGGTGGTACGGTGGACCCTGCCAGCTGGGCCAACGACTGACTAGTACTGGGCATATCCCATTGCTCACTAGTCAGAGCCTGTAGAGTGGCTACTGAATGAAGATATGACTACTGAGACAATCCTGTGTAGGGCGTGTCTGGTCGCAACATGGTCGAGGTGTCTCTGCCTGATCCTGTAGCACAAACAGTGGGGAAGGAGGGCCCGATGACACTGGATGTGGAGGCTGCGCGTGCTGAGCTCGGCGCTGGGCCTGCTGTCTGGTCTTAGTGGCATGCATGACCTGGCTGAAAGTTCCAAATGATGTGCCTCGATGACCCATATGGACACAGATTCACTGACGCTGGCATCGATTGGGGACGTTAGGGAGGTCCGCCTAGCTCTCCCCATCATTGGGAGTGATGTAGGGGTTTACCAGCTCCACAGTGTTAACCGAAGTGTACCCTTGACTGTCACTCGAAGAGTCATCCGCTACTGGGAAGATTCTAGGAGGAATTCCCATCTCCGTGGGCATAAAATCTCCAATATTATGAGATGACGATGACATTGGAAGGGCACATTGCTTTCCTTTGTGCCGCCAGTATTTTCTCTTCTAAGAAGAGGCCGGCTGAGATGACGATGCAGAAGTGGTGGCTGTAGCTTCTGAAGGCTCTGGCCGATTTAGGCTTGAACGGATGATACCATGGGAACAAGCGACCATTTTGCGAGCCAACTAGTAGTCATACTTCTGGGACCCGTGGTTAGAAACCTACTTCCACTCGCCCTCGCTGTCACTACTATCGTCTAGCCTTATGACGACACATGCTACTTGTGTCGGGGCTGGGACCAACCGGACTATGCTGTTGTCAAACTAGTCTTTGACCCAGTCCTTGAACACATAGAATTTCTTAAGAGTGTGCCCCAGAATCCAATGATAGGGGTAGTAGTTGGGGCGATTAGTGAGGTGCGCCTCTTCTAGCCTTCTGCACTCAGGAAAACTCACAATCCCCTGTTCCAAGGCACTTCGGAAATAGTCGGAAACCTAGTTCTCATTAAACAAGTAGGTTCAGTTTCTTCTATCTGGGAAGGGGGGCCTTGGAGCTTGTCCCTAACGAGGATCTAAAGGAGTCAATCGAGGAGGTGGATCCTGATTGTCCCGCCTAGGCAGTGGCAGTGGATTACGCGGGGGAACCTACCGGTTCTTAGGAGGCCGCTGCTGGGCTAGAGGCTACGCCTATGGTGGAGGGCCTCTACAAGGTTGCAAAGGCGGCTCCACTGGTAATAATTCCAGCTGTTTGGGGGCCCCTATTTGGGCCACCATGGTAGGCTCGGCTCTGGAAGCCCTCCTTATGGGAATTACAGGGGCAACAAACATGCCGGGATGGCCAGGCATAGGGCCTTATCAGAGAAGTCTAAGAATCCTCCAAGGTAGTTCTGGGTGATCAGAGAGGGAACCAGTTCCATCTTAACATTTCCCACACACATCGTCAGTAATTGATCTTGAGTCATTGACATGTCGAGGGAGTATGTAAGTCCTTTCCACCAGCTGATAAAGTCTGCGACATGCTCATCAGGCCTCTATTTTCACTTGAAGAGGTCTGCGAAGCTTATATTCCGTGTGGTGAAGCTTAATTGGTAAAAGAATTTCCTCCGGAGGTCCTCCCAACTAGTTACCGATCTGATGGGGAGCTGGCTGTACCAGACAAACGTAGGCCCATCCAATGTCTGCACAAAGCATCAGAGCTGACGGCCTCCTGCTGCACTGGAGTCCCTAACATGGGACCACACCTTGAAGCGAAGTGGTCCAGATGCTATGGTGGGTCCCCTGTCCTGTTGAAGGGGGAAAAGGTGGGATTACCAAAACCCGGTGGTTCCAGTATATCATCCACCCATACTGGATATGGCTTTCCATCAGGTGAGATTTCCATCTGTCGCGTCTCCAAATCCTCTAGGCGGGCAATGAGTGCCGCCATTGGATCATCTAGGCGGGGGTCCCTGTCTTGATGGGGATCCCTAAACATGAGCACATTGGTGGGTTCTTCAACATGGTAAGTAGTCCCAGCAGCTCGTGGAGCGGCCTGTGGCACAACCCTCGGGGCAGCTGGGGGAGCCTGAGTTGGGTCCCTTGGATTGTCACGCCATTCTGGAGGGTTTGGCGAGACATACCATGCCCTCTTTCCATAAGTTCCGACTTCAACCCTATCTGTAGGAGTAAAATGGTCAGGGTTACTTGGAGGTAGCTCTCTGAGGGGAAGTTGTTCCTGCCCCTGCTGTACTGGTCTTGGATTTCCGTAGTCTTGTCTTCTCTATACAGCTCGTTCATCCAGGAGTACATTGACCAAATTATTCTACTCGACAAGTTGTTGGCGCAATGTGGCCTTCTCAAGGTCCCCCTCCATCTTCTGCATTGAGGAAGATGGGTCAGAGTGTTTAGCAGCTCCAACGTTCTCTTTAACCTTACTGAAATTCCGGCTGAGCACTAATGCCTTGGTGGGCGGAGGGAGACCCAGCAGATTCCTCTACTGGTGAGTAACTCTTCTTGATGGGTCCTATAGTGGTGGAATGCCCTCGGGGGGAACATCCCCTTCAAGAAGCTCCAGCTCATCCTCCCTGTCCACTATGTCAGTCATGTTGTCTGTGACCCTTCTTGGGAGCATATCCTCGATATCGCCTAGCGAGTTGGGAGGCCGCCGGATAGGACTGAAGAGGAGGGCAGCATACTGCCCCCAGCCACAGATTTTCATGTGGGGAGAAGCCTCATTTATAACCTTGCAGAGTAACTTGAAACTCTGAATGCATTGCTGTTGGAGGGCCTTATGGCGGCCTGGAGACTCGTGGTGCTTGGCCACTGGGAGTGTGGCCAAATCAACTAGACGGAATTGGTCGCTGATGTCTTCAAAATGCACTTTGCTCCATGGATAAAGCACTCACTGATGCCGAAGGTAGAAGTGCATCACCCAGAGGGTTTGGAGAAAACACTCAAATTCCTCTGGGGTGAGGGATTCCGGTGCACGGAAATTCAGCATTGCCATGGGCTAGAACATCTTAGGGAAGTGGATCACTGCGAGCATATTCCATAAGCTCCTTAGCTCAGATTCAGGGTCTGGCCCTTCATTACCCCACTCATCAACCAGAGGCGTCTGAAGAACTGGCAACGACACTGATGCGGACCTCTAGGGTGGTAGGCTAGGCGATAAGGAATATGGAGAACAGGCTGACTGGATGCCGAATCTCGGGCTGTCCTCCGAAGAGTGTAGAGAACTGGCCGCTACGTCACGATAAGACGAGCTAACGGCTGTAGTTACTGGCTTAGGGGCTAGGGCTACTGGAGATAGGCCGTAATGCTGCTTTCCCTCCATTGGTCCCCAAAATAGATCTCCATGATCTCTTGTCAATGTAGAGAGTGCTTCTGGTGACGACGGTGGTGATTGCACGACCGCGACCTGTGGGGTCGCCAGATTTTCATCCTCCTGGATATACCTACAGAGGGAAGTGAGAATCTGACGGACCTCTCATTCTAGGAGTACTAGAATGATTCGCCTCATTCATGCCCCAGCCCTTGACTCGTACGAGCGAGGGGAGGGTTCCCAAGATGAGTCGTATTCTGCATAGGAGTCTAAGAAGCATACTGGTTTGATCTATGTCTTGAACTTCCCAGAATTCTTCTTATGGCGGCAACGACCCTCCTTCCTTCCCCTAGATGGCTCTTCGGGATAGGTCAGATTTCTAACACGAGGTCCTTCGACCGAACTGGCACTAGGGTGGAGAGGGTCTCCGCATGAGTAAGTTGGGGTGCGAGGATTACTGGGACAGATTTCAAGGGGACATGGGGAGGACCTCCATGGGTAGCGCTGGAGAAGGTTAGACCTCTGCTGGAACTGGTAGGAGCATGGGGTGGACCTCTGTGCTTTTTTCCCCTAAAAACCTCAGTATGAGGAGGGTCCTTGTACCAGTCTAGCTAAACACGGGTAGGAACTCCGTGATGGGTGCTAGTGAGGCAAGGCTGGCCTTTAGCCCTCTGGTTGCTGAGGAGAGGAGGGCCTTCGCCAGCTGCTAAGAGGAAACGATGAGGATCTTCAGGTTGAAGAGAGACCAGATGTGCAATGACCTCACACTAGCGGTCGGTGGTGGGAGGAATGACCCCATATCTGGTGTAGTGGGCACGAGAGAGACTTCCATGCTGAGTGTCACTATCATGGGGAAGACCCTCATTTGAATTGAAGGTGGCATGAGGCGGCCCTCCATGTCGAGCCTCGAAGCGGGGATGGTCCCCGCTCTCCGTGGTAGCAGTACGGGGATGACCTCTTTAATGGGTGGCATCGTTGCGGGTTAGTCTGCGGTGACCACTGCCTATGCTTGCGACCAAGAGAGTCAACCCAGCCTTCCTGTGGGGTGGTTGGGGCCTTGATCTAGGTCGGGTATACGAAATTCTATGTTCATCATACATAGGGAGTTGGTGGTATGCATCAGTGGTGGCTCGGGCCACAGTAGTCACTGACATTGACGCCCCTTGGCGGGCATCCTATTCGGATTGCACCCAACACTGGCATCGATTCGAATGGTCCAGAGCCAATGGTGCAGGAATGTGGATTACCTGCCCCTTGTCCAGTAAGACTGGGCGGTGGCGCTGACGCGGCCAGGTGGGAGCCCTCACCGGGAGTCCCTGGAATGGGACACTGACCGGGCTGACCCAGACTTCACCTACCTTGTTGGCATAGAAAAGGGAGCCGTCGAAGAATTCTAGGGAGAGGATCCCAAAACAGTTATATATTGGGGTGGGGAGAAGCGTCTCCTTACGCGACCTTTGGGGGTGGCATTGACGACGAGGCGTAGACGCCTCCAAATCTAGGTGGGCCATATCCCTCGTAGGGACGATCTCCTCCTCCTCGTAATGGTGAACAAGGTCATTGATTACCCTTTGATGAATAACCATGGACAGGGAGATGGGGCATGGGCACCCCATGTCCATGGGTGTAGAGGCCGTTGTGGAAGAGGCGGAGCCTCATGAGATTACCGCATTGGCACTTCCCCTGCCCTTGCATCGGTGGGTAGGTAGTGATCGCGTTCTAGGTGCAACAACCTGATTCCTGAAAGTAGGGAGATTAACTCGTCAGTGTTGAAAGAAAAAGGAATCAACAACCAATGTCCCATCACTATACCATCTTCCATGACTATTAAGAGGGGTCCATGCTAAAAACTTCACAAAACGGGATGTCCAATGTTTTACTGCCCCAACTTCTGGTGAGTTTCATGCCAGACCCACTATTTGCTTGACGGGACCCGACACCGGGTAACTGGATCCAGTGACACACTATTATATAGATGCCTCAAATTCTACTAATCACTATAATGAGGAGAAAACCTTCATTTTAGGTTCACCATTTCTGTTTCCGATACTTTCGTCGGGGCGCGTGTGCGTCCGTCTGTGGGGATGAAAGGCGCGGTTTTGTTGCCCCGCATTCCCGCTTTCCAAAGGTGGGCGAAATGCGTTCCTTATTCAGGGACGTCTTCTCCTTGATCAAAACGGGATGATGGGATGTCGTTTTTTCCTTCCATGGATTCATCCTTGGAACTCGTCACCTAGTTCGGGTCTCCCTTATTGACTTAAGACATTGTTCATGAAACTCTTCCTAGTGCCATATCTTCATGGACACCAGTTAATTACACTACTTATTTTGGGACATTCCAAAGGGTCTGGTTAGGGAAGCAACCTTAAGTTAGGGGAGTAGTCATGTTGGACATCACTAGCATGTTTGGACGCTGGAACACTGGCGCGTCTGTGTTTCTTCCCCTTATTATAGGGCCTCTCAAAGGCGCGGAAGCCTGAGGCATCCCACATCGAATGTGAGGAATTATATGCCATAGGCAGGTCTTTGAGGTTTTCCTCATCTTCTGATATTTAACACAGGGTATGCTGCAAGTTTAACATCCAACGGAGATGGATCAAACTGATCAGAACACTGACTATAGTGGATCAGATGAGTGTAACCCCCGAAGGATACACTGATGTAGATGGGTTAACATGAAATCATCGGGATATGGTGGCCTGGGTAAGAATCAAGATGGGTGATGGGGTACTGAGTGAAATGGGTGGTGAATGGGATGGAACCGCCGTGAGGATGATGGTAATGTTGGGATTGAGTCTCAGGGAGACTTCCCACATATCCCTGTGGAAGGGAATCAAAGTCCTCATAATTCAGAAGGGTGATGGGACGTCTAAGGAGGTGACCCGTGAGAATGGACACATGGATGGGACTCGAAGGAAGTAGAACCTCTGGTTTGGGACATGACCTTCTCGAGACACATAGGCTTGAGGGAAAGATCAGGCGATGAGTTTGAATTGGGGTGTACACATAGGACAACAACTCGATGATGTGTATGGGGATTATGCATATTTATCAGACCGGGTTGGTCTGACACCACTAGGAAAGACCAGAGATGTGGGTCCCATCAAAAGGGATTACCACGACTTGCCACTGAATGGGGGACACAGTAGCTTATTGCTGATCAGGATACAAGGTCTTATCGCTGATTGAGGGACACAATGACTTACCGCTGACTGGGGGAAAAAACAGCTTAGCTCTGTGTAGGGTTTACAGTTTAGCATCATGCGAGACGAAGGTGAACCGAAGTGAATAAGGACCTGGGGTATAGATGGATGGTGTAGGCTAATCGATAAGAAGGTGGGTCGGAACGACTGGGTTTCGGGCTTGAACCTCAGGGAGTCTTACTATGTACTTTGCCTTGGCAAGATTCAAATTCCTTGAAGTTCAGATGGGGGGAATTTGGGGCTTATGCTCTGAGGCAGCCCAAAGTTTTTGTGAACTGACATAAAGGGATCCAGGACCAATGGTTTTTGGGCTTGAACCTTGTGGAGGCTTCCTACACACCTTACCTTGGAAAGGATCAAAGTCCACGTAGTTCGGAATGGGGGATTGGTGCACCAATGTGAAGATGGTCGGGACCAATGGATGGTGGTGGTCTTGAACCTCAGGCTGGCTTCCTACGTACCCTGCCTTAGCAAGGATCAAAGTCCATGTAGATCAGATATGGAGGTCAGTGAACCGACTTGAATTAGGGCCTGAGGTCCAGATTGGTAGTGTTGGTCTTGAACCTCAGGGAGGATTCGTACGTACCCTACCTTAGCAAGGATCAAATTCCACATAGTTCATATGGGGTTTGGGGATTACACTCTAGGCTGCCCAAGGTGTTGGTGAACCGACGTGAAGGAGGTCGGAACGACTGGGGTGGTGGGATTGAACCTCATGGAGGCTTCCTACGTACCCTACCTTGGTAAGGATCAAAGTTCTCATAGTTTAGGTTTGGTGTTTGGGGCTTACACTCTAGGCTTCCCAAGGTGTTGGTGAACTGACATGAAGAAGGTCAGAACGACCGGGGTGGTGGGATTGAACCTCGTGGAGGATTCCTATGTACCATTCCTTGGAAAGGATCAAATTACTCGTAGTTCAGGATGGTGTTTGGGGCTTACACTCTAGGCTGCCCAAGGTGTTGGTGAACCGATGTGAAGATGGTCAGAATGACCAGGTGTTGGGCTTGAACCTCAGGAAGGCTTCCTATGTACCATGCCTTGGCAAGGATCAAAGACCACATAGTTCAGGAGAGTGTTTTGGGCTTACACTCTAGGCTGCCCAAGGTGTTGGTGGACCGACGTGAAGGAGGTCGGAATGACTGGGGTGGTGGGATTGAACCTCGTGGAGGGTTCTTACGTACCCTTCCTTGGAAAGGATCAAAGACATCGTAGTTCAGGTGGTGTTTGGGGCTTACACTCTAGGATGCCCAAGGTGTTATGATCGATGCTTACTCTAAGCCCACATGAGTCATACTCGGTGTGAGAAACAAGAGGCAGCAAAGACCTAACGACCACGTCACGAAAGGTGTGTCTGTGGGAAGTGAAATAGGGCTTATACATTGTTAGTGGCTCAAAGAGGAAACAGGGGCTTATGAGTGGTCCACAGCCCAAGAAGATGGAGATTGGGACTTAATCCAGGTTGGAGACCCAATGGTGACAAAGACCAGTGGGAGAGGGATTTGGATCCAGGATGGAGGCCCAATGGTGATAAAGCCCAGCGGGAGAGGGATTTGGCACTGAAGAAAGGAGGGGCACTATTCCCCATCATGCACTTTTCTAGTCTTTTTCATTGAAATGGGAAGGAGGAGTAGGGGTACAACCTCCTGCAAGAAAGGATAGGGGCTTATACCAAGATAATTTACCTTCCATGTGGATAGGTGTCACTCCAATAAGGAGGATCTCATTCCATGTGAGGGATGGGCACACTCCCGTGGAGACGAGCGGGTGTGGATAACGTCCGAGATGGGGCACCCCGCGTAGAGTGTATGGGGTGAGGTCACAATTTAATGTCATGTGCTGAGGACAATGGTGCTTGGAAGTTTAACGTCTTGTTGCTCAGATGATGGAGGGTTCACTCCACACCCCTAGGACTTACATAGCCAATACCCTCTACACCTTGGTGAAGATAAGGGATAGGCAACATTGTGGTTGGGGGGGGGGGTGTCATGAGGTGATCCCATTGGGGGTCCACGTTAGCGTGGCTATGCGAAGAAACAATAGACGTTAGCATGCCAATGCAAAAAAGCATGAGGCGAAGCAACACAACTGGAATTATTGTCCAAGGGAATTTGAAATTTCTTCGTGCAAAACTGAAGGGCCACATGGGAAAGGAGTTGCAGAGAAAAGGGGTTCACAGGTAGTAGCCTAGTGAAGATCTAGTGCCCCATGAAGTGGAAGTACTCCACGAAGGGATGTGCTTCATGAAGTGCAGTTGCCTAGGCTAGGGTAGGGAACATGTGCATATGGGAGGAGCTTCGTGAAGTGGTAAGGGATTCGTTAAGCAATGCCTCACGAAGCAAGGGTGCCTTGCAAAGCGTAGCATTGTGAAGAAATGTGCTTCGCGATGCATAGTGACCCGACCTTGACACTTGGGTTACATGAGCATGGAGGGTGCTTCATGAAGCGTAAGTGCTCTGCAAAGACCCGAGTCCCCTTGGAGATCTCCTTCCTCTGCGAAGACCCATTGCCTTCACGAAAGGCATCCCTCTCGGAAGAGGGGCTCAATTAAGGCCAATGGGGAGGTACTTCGCGGAGAAAAATTACCTTGAGGAGCTCATGGTTTTCATAGTAGGAAGTGCTTTGTGATTTGGGATAAAGGAAGGTGAAATATCGGAGAGTCCATCCCCCGTGCTCAAGGGGAGCCGAGTATTTATAGGGACGAGGTGCTTCAAAGTAGGGTTCGCTCGGTGCAAAGACAAAATTTTCTTTGCAGCGGGTTGAGAATGTTAAAGGGGTTCACAGAGCTATACCGCCTCCTTGATTTGTGGTGGGTCATGAACGTCAAAGGGGATCACAAAGATATTATGCCTCCTTGATTCGTGGTGGGTCACAAACGTCAAAGGGGATCACTGTGCTATCTCGCCTCTTTGCTTCATGGCGGGTCGCGAATGTCAAAGGGGCTCGCGAAGTTGTCCCACCTCTTTGCTTCGCGGTGGGTTGCAAACGTCAAAGGGGATCACAATGAAATCCCTCCTCCTTGCTTCATGGTGGGTTGCAAACATCAAAGGGGATCACAGATCTATCCTGCCTCCTTGCTTCGTGGTGGGTCGTGAATGTCAAAGGGTCTTTCGGAGCTTTCCCACCTCCTTGCTTCGCGGCGGGTCGCGAACGTCAAAGGGGCTTGCGGAGCTGTCCCGCCTCCTTGCTTCGCGGCGGGTCTTCGCAAAGGGTCTCTTTGGCGCCAGTCACATGGCTCTGGGAGATTCACAATTTGTCTTCATGAGGCAGTCCCTAATGATTTCAGGATGTTTGGTTCACCCCCAATTTTGGTGTCAACCATCTCCATCCACAAAGGATAACCACAATGAGGCCAACTACTCTGATAACTCATTTAACAATTGTGAACAAGACATCCTGCTGATAGCATCTTCTATTACATTCCCCTTCATAATAGTATATAAAATTTAAATATCATAATCCTAGATGAACTCAAGACATCACATTTTTCTCAATTTAAGATACTTTTGAGAGAAGATATACTTGAGTCTCTTGTGATCATAATAGACAATAAATTTCTCGCCCATCAGGTAGTGTCACCACATATTTAGTGAAAATACTACCACCTCTAACTCTAGATCTTGGGTCATGTATTTATACTAATGTGGTCTCAATAAACATGAACCATAGACAATCACTACCTACCTTTACATCAAAACACAAACAAGAATGATTCCTGATGCATTATAGAAAAATAAGTACTCAACACCCTCCTTTGGTATTCTCAAGATGGTAATGCTCATCAAAATCTATCTCAACAGCTAAAAAGACTATTAAACATCTTTATCCAAATGAAAGGCTGACCATTTCAAGTTAAAGTCATCATGGGTCTTGATATCCTGGAGAAATCTGGTATGAATCTATGGTAAGACCCTACCAACCCAAGAAGCTCCACACCTCTGTCACTCTCTTAGGTGTATCTCAAGAAAACACTTCTTCAACCATGGATGGGTCCACCACCAGTCCATCCAATGAGATAACATTTCCCAGAAATTGGACCAATTGAATCCTGAACTAGCACTTCGAGAGCTTCCTGTAAAGCTAGTGATCTTAGAGTGTGTTCAGAACTACCCTCAAGGGTCTCATGTACTTTTCCTCAGATACTGAGTACACAAGGATATCTTCGATAAAGACTACCACAAAGCAATATAAGAAAGTACAAAAGATCTGGTTCATGAGTCTCCTGAACACTGCTGGGGTGGTTGTCATGATAAAAGGCATCACCAAGTACTCATAGTGATCGTAGCGATATATTAATTATATATTTGGTATATCCTATTCCAATACTCACAACCGGTGATAGATTGAACTAAGGTAAACCTTTGAGAACCATTGTTCCCTTATTAATTGATCAAATAGTTCATTGGTCCTTGGTAGTGAATAATTTTTATTCATTCTCACTTAGTTTTAAGCGCTGATAGTCTACACATAATCTCAAGCTCCTGTCTTCCTTCTTAGTGAAAAAATGGGGCTACCTAGGGTTAAACACTGGTTCTAACAAATCCCTTCCTCTACAAGTCCTCCAACTACACCATCATCTCATAAAGATCTACGAGACCCATTCAATATTATGGTGCAGATATCGGTGCCATCCTGGGGTGTAGATCAATTCATAAGTCTATCTCATGAAGGAGAGATAAACTTGGAACATCCTCAAGGAAGACTTCCTCATATTCCATCACCACTAAAGTAAACTAGGAATTCACTACATCCAATACACCAAGGGTTATAATATCCAACTAATGGGTAATCAGCTGCACCCTCCTCTACATGAGTCCATCCCATTCTTCCTGGGTTTTCTTTTCACTAACAAAGGAGAACTTGGATCTGTCACTACAGACACACTACATCCTCCAACTGAAATAATCAGTATAGGAATGAACCGTGGATAACTAGTCCATACCCAAGATGATGTAGTAATGCCTCATTGATGCTATAAATATATCCCAATAGAAACTCTCACCTACAATAGTTCTGTATACTATTTGTACAAGTGTGTGATCACTAAGTCTTCTCCAGTAGGAGTCTCTAATCATAAGGGTCGATCCAAGGGCACAATTAGAATCTCTAAGTCTTGTACAAGGCAGTTTTCAAGAATGGAATTAATATAAACCATGTATATCAGTAATTAAACTAAGGTATAAAAGACATAGATCATACCAAGAACCATTCTTGGAGACTTTGGGTCATAAGCTTCGACTGCCTATAGTTGTCCCTGCCCCTGACCTCCAGGTCCATGAGCCTAGAGTGGAACACATGGGAGGTGATGGTGGTAACAAGTCAAAGTGCCGACCACCTCCCACTACTCTCCCAAGTCCTTGTCCATGTCCTCCATCCTGTAAATATGCCTAATATTGTTACTGCCTCTTCCTCAGCATCCCATCAACCATCCCTTTATCAACTATACAGTGGTTTAGACAATATTGAGTGAGATATCCCCTACCATCACATGAGAAGTACCTCCTCTATATGGGATGAATGGACCCAACCTGTGAGCTCTGAACCACATACCCTCTATCCCGAGACAACCTCCTAAAGCATATCACACGTCCCATTCCCTGAGACTAACGTCGACTCCATACTACTGAGGTATTTATTCATGTATTCCCTCTATTGGTAACCATTGGATGTATCTTATCATCCAGGAAACACTCAACCACTAAAGCTCACTATAGCACCCCAATATTGTTTGGAATGCATAGAGGTACAAAACTATACCAGATGTCTCTACACAGACCTCAATCGAAGGTCTGATCCCAGAGTAACTAGTTTTGAACCATATCCATTGAGTACTTGGAGAGGTTTGTGAACATATATGAATACCTAGTTACTCTCATGCTGCCCTATTGAGGCTATAGAAGATCCTGAACACATTCAAACCTAAACATAGATGGAGAGAACTCCTCTTGAAAAATGTTCTAAAATTCTATCCACACAAAATTCACCCCATCATAAGACTGGGTCACTAACCTGCACCATCACCCTGATGATCTATAGAGAAGGCTCATTACAAGGACCACCATCTAATATGCCGATGTCTTGACCAGATGGAAAACTCCAGTCACCGCCTCAAGCTAGTCCTCAACTGCCTGTGGGTTGGGCTCACCTCGAAACCTGATGGGTCTCTATCACTGAAACTCAGGAAGGTCACTCATCCTACACTCCTCATCTCCTATTACTATGGGTACCACACACTACTCTATAGGTGGAGATATAACTAGTGCACCACCTAGAGGTAACATCTCAGGAACTGGTAGTTGTATCAACACCTCATCACTGAGCGGATCATCCTCATGATCATGATGCTAAATCCTAGTTGGCATACATCATGTAGGCATCCTAAAATAAACAAGATGTGCCATGGTCATTGAGTATATTTGGATAGCTAACTCAAGAAGGAAATGGAAACCACAACCCATTCCTATATGATGCTTGTTCCATTGTTTTCCCTGCAACTAATGTTCTCATGTATTGAGTTGAAAATTTGGTGATATGATTTCTATAGTATGGATATGTTGGATGCCACACCAACACTAGATTCCCTATCCTGAAAACTAAACAAAAAACACTTAACATTATTTCCCCAAACCAATCTCATAGACTCTAATCTTGAATTAGAACCAACTTATTTTATACCACTCTATCACGATCTTTCTTAGAGGGACCCAAGACGTAACTTCCCAAGCCCACCTCCAATCGGCCAGGGGATGAAAACTAGAACTGAGTATGAATATCACTGACATGGGAGGCCTTATCCTAAGTAACTATATACATTCACACATCCCAAGCCTATACAATGTTGAAATGTAAAAACAAATAAGAAACCTTTCATGTATACGTCTAAATACCACAACTAGAGTATGAAAGGAAGTAAATGAAAGTAAATATGTCCAAATAAAATCTTACAACAAAATTATGAAAACAAGACCAACCTGAAAGTAAAGGGACTTTTTTCTAGGTACCATAGGAACACACCTCAGTATGTCCGGTCCCACTAAGCACTCTTTGGTCCCAGTACTTCCAGGACTTTTTCATAAGGTTGATCTTCTGCACAAGACATGACACATGTGGGAAAATACTATGTAGGGGTGAGTATAAAAATACTCAGTAGGACACCCTAAAACCATAAAGCATACAAAAAAGAAAATACAGTCAACTCTATAAAGGTATATGTCTACAATAAATATAATAAGAATATCTAGATATACTCAAAAAATAATCACAATATAAAGATAAGTCATAACCATGGAATACCAGTCTAGGATTATAGTTAAAAGATTCCACAAAGCACTCATCTAGGAGAACAATCTCATGAGTCTGATAACACTGATGAAATCTATATGGTAGGTAGTATACTCATCGGGCCTTGCCATTAGAAGTACACTGATAGTCTGAAGAGAAATATGATACACAGATGATGATCACACTCAAGGACATGTGGTAATACCAACAACTCAATCTAGATTAACCTATTAAGTAGAGGATTGTTTCCCGTGTAGTTTTATTCATGATGATACGAAGAACTACACCTAGGTTACCAAGATGAATAGAGGATCTCACTCCATGCCTCTTGGAGGGATTCCGGCGAATCTATCAAAGAATTCCTATTGAAGGTATCATAGTCCTAGGAGTAGGAGATGATTCCATAACAACCCTCAGGGAAAGGATAAGGGGAATGAACCCTAACAAAATTTTTCAAGATGTAAAAGACATGGTATCCAATCCATGTATAAGAAATTACATGATGAGAAGTAGGGTTACACATCATGTCCCTTGACCATGGGTCCTACCCATGTAAATGACCAATGTCTCAAGTCGTGTCTGTGAAGAAGTACATAGTGTGTAGGATGACCATGTGACAGTACATGAATTTAAACCCTGTAAATGTTCCCATATACTTGTACATGACATAGCCTATAAATTTTGGTATAGGCCACGTCCATGTAAGGGAGTTCACAGTGAGCTCCAACCTGTGTACTCGAAACCGTGTCCGTGTACCCTTCGAGGTACACACCCAGTCGTTAGGGTGGGACCACATGTTGTGTGACCCATTCACACACCATATGATACATAAGTATCACACGAAATCCTAGTTTCCACATAGGGGGCCCACATGGAGTGTGGCTCTGGATTACACATTGTGTAGTGCATTTTTTCCCAGAATTCTAAATTTGGTTCCGCATGCCTCATATGTTCATATGGAATTCGATCCAACAGTAGTTTCACCTCAAAATCATAGATCAAGCCTCATTGAGTAATTCTATCACCGAACAACAATATTTGGTCTTTCAATCTGATTGGAAAATAGATTTATACATCATTATTCATTTCATGCCAAATAATGAAAAATCAGGTATCCAAACTCATTCAATTCATTGCCTCTCACATCATCACACCACCATTGCATCATGCCAATCCCATATCTACAAATTTGGATCATTGTGCCAAGAAATGGGTGCACAATGATCGAATCTTTGGGATATATCAAACCACAATCCAAATGAAGAACACCAGAAATGAACAAAGAATCGAGGGATAAAATCACAATAATAATCAAGAAGAACATACCTTGATTGATGTTCATATCAATCTAGGTTTAGTTTCATTAGAAACACAACAAATAATCAACAAACATAAATAATTTTCTTGATAAAATCCCTAAAAATGAACCCATCCCGTATAATGCACGATCCATGAATCAATCCATTAGTTTATTGATTTTCATTCACCATAGAAATAAATATTGGGGAAGAAATGAAAATAAAAAAACACCCTACCTTAATTCATATTTATCACTGATGAAGAATGGGGCTACACCGTGATCGTTGGAGAGATATTTTGAATCTTTTGTGTGTCGATCATTGGTCCACAATTCAGTTACCATTCGTCTAAGAGAAATCCTCAAATACTCTCTCCAAAAATCTCCAATAGTTACAAGGTTATGTAAATAATCCTTGAATTTTAATATAACGGTCTATTTAAATACTCACTATTTGTTGTTTTAACGAAAATAATTAAAAACAATTTATTTAATTATCTTATTCTTTTTCACGCCCATGATGTCTTTTCTACAAATGACCTATGCCAATGAAGGTTAAGTCGTGCCTAGGGTAAAAACCTCTTTTTAAAATCAATGGCTCCATCATATTTCTCATTCTAGACACCATTTATAATTTATTACACTTTTTCAAGAAAACAACATGTGTGTGCTAATTAATATATTTCAAGCATTTATTCTGGGCACACCGAGCCTCAGAATCACATGAAGTCTTAGTGCCCAGTCATGAAAATAATCCATACAATATCCAAAAAAACACATGAAAAAATATGAGTAATTAAAGATGACTTATTTGATAAAATTATAGGATATCAGTTCTTCTTGAAGATTTAACTTCAATCAGGATATCATCAGTTAAGCATCAAAAGGGAGGATATCTCAAAAATAGCATTCCAAACATGTTATGGACACTATGAATTTATAGTTATTCCATTCAAATTGACTAATTACCTCACCATCTTCATGGATCTAATGAATAGAGTCTTTAGGGACTACCTGAATTAGTTTACGGCTATATTTATAGATGATATTCTTATCTAATCAAAGAGAAAATAAGAACATGAAGACCATTTTTAGATTATATTGATGACCTTAATAAAGGATAATGTTTATGAAAAACTTGTAAAATGTGAATTTTAGCTACAATGGGTGCCATACTTATATCATGTAATCCTCAGTAAGGTCATATCTCTAGATAATTTAAATAAATTTATTAAAAAATGGACTAAATTGACCATTGAAATCGAGATTAGTAGTTTTCTTGGATTAGTGGGATATTACTAATGCTTTGTGAGACATTTATCATGTATATAAAATCCACTAACAAAGGAAACATAAAATTTAGTAAAGGTTATTTGGATAAAGGAATGTAAAGAAAGTTTCAAGGAACTAAAGAAGAGGTTGGTCACTATTATGTACTTATATTACCCTACAATGGGGGGGGGGGTTGTAATATACAATGATTCCTTAATAAAGAGGTTTGTATGTATCCTCATGCAAAATGAAAATGTAATTGCATATTCCTCATGACAATTAAAAACTCATGAGAAAAATTACCCAACACTTGATTTGGAGTTAGTAGTGGTGATCTTTGCATTGGAGATTTTGTGACATTATATCTATGGAGAAAAGTTTGATATATATACTAATCATAAGAGTTTAAAATATATATTCAAATAGAAGGAATTGGATATTCATTAAAGGAGATGATTGGAATTGATAAAAGACTATGAATGATTAATACATTACCACTCGGGATGGAAAATAAGGTGGACGATGCTCTGAGCCAAAAATAAAATGTTACATAATCCATTATGAGGATTGAAAAGAACCAATATTCATAGATTTTTAGAAGATTAATCTTGAATTTACAATGAGGGAAGATAAATTATATCTTTCTTAATTGTCTTATCAACCTTTAAATCCTGTAAATATCAAAGAAGCCTATAAATATGATGTAGAGATAAAAAAAATAGTTGTGAATATTCTAAAGTTCATCTTTGATAAAGATAGATTTATAAGGTTTAGAACCTGGGTATCTGTCTCTTTAAAACTAGAATCAAAGAGTGAAATTTTGAATGATTCTCATAGATCAACCATCTTTATTCATCCATAAAGCTCAAATATGTATAGTTATTTGAAGTAAAGCTTCTTATGGGATAATATAGAGAAAGATATTGCATAATACATATCTTTATTCTTAGTATACCAATAGTTAAAGGATAAATGTAAAAATTATAAGAGTATATTTCAACCATTACCCATACCAGTATAGAAATAAAAATATCACCATCAATTTTATTGTAGGACTCCCCAAAATGTCTAATGCTATAATTCTATTTGGGTTATAGTGGATCATCTTACAAAGTAAACCAATTTTGTTCCATAAAAAAATTTCTACCTTTACCAACTCACTAAGATATACATGAGGGAAGCAGTGAGGTTGCATAGAGTACCACTATCCATTGAATTAGATCAGGATTTGAGGTTCACCTCGAGGTTCTAAGGAATTATTCAGAAATAATTAGAGATAATTTTGAGTTTCAGAACTTATTATCATCCTTAGAGATATATTCATTCTAATAGGACAATTCAAATTCCAAATGATATTCTAAAATATTATTCAATAGATTTCCAAGGAATTTGAGATCAATACCTCCATCTGATAGAGTTCTCATATAAAAACAGTTTCTATTCTAGCATTCAAATGAAACCATATGTGGCCATGAATAAGAAGAGATGTAGGACTCCAACATGCTAAGATGAAGTTGGAGAGTGAAAGTTCATAGGTCTTGACTATTGAGTAAAAAGTTTCCTTATGATTTTTTCAATTCCTTTATGTTTTGGAAACCACAAACACATTTCTTTAATAATACCTTCTATCTTTAAGGATGGTTATATTCAAGAACACCTAAAGTCTTACTCATTCTTTCTAAAGTCTTGAATATTGTTTTCTAGCTATGTCTAACAATATTTTACTTAAGATCAAATAAACACTATATTTCTTAAATATCTTAAAAATTTCTTAAAGATATTACACTTTCTTAAAGATCGTAAACTTTCTTAAAAATCATACACTTTCTTAAAGATCTTACACTTTCTTATATGTCTTACAATTTCTTAAAGATCTTAAAATTTCTTAAAGAACTTACACTTTCTTAAAGATATTACACTTTATTAAATATCATAAACTTTCTCAAAGATCTTACACTTTGTTAAAGATCTTACAATTTCTTAAAGATCTTACACTTTCTTAATAATCTTAAAATTTCTTAAAGATATTACACTTTCTTAAAGATATTACACTTTCTTAAAGATATTACACTTTCTTAAAGATATTACAGTTTCTTAAAGATCTTACACTTTGTTAAAGATATTAAAATTTCTTAAAGATGTTACACTTTATTAAAGATCTTACACTTTATCAAATATCTTACACTTTCTTAGAAATGTGAATTTGATTCTCTCAAAATTCTAAATCCAATTATCTAAGAATTGTGACTATGATTATCTTGGAAATCAGAATCTGATTCTCTAAGAAATTAGATTCCAATTTTCTCTTTCTTAGAATCTGATTCTAAATAAATTTCAAATACATTTTTCATAGTTTCTTATATGTGATCTAATGTTACAACTTTCTTACAGTTACTAAATTTCCTTAAGAATTGATTTTTCTTAAACCTAATCTATTTCTTAATGTTTCTTACATCCTGCGTGATAATGTTTCTTATATTCTACATGATAATGTTTCTTAAATTTTGCATGATAATGTTTCTTACATCCTGCATGATAATGTTTCTTATATTCTATATGATAATGTTTCTTACATTATGCATGATAATGTTTCTTACATTCTGTATGATAATGTTTCGTACATTCTACATGATAATGTTTTTTTACATCCTTCATGATAATTTTTCTTACATTCTACATGATAATGTTTCTTACATGATAATGTTTCTTACATGATAATGTTTCTTACATGATAAAGTTTCTTACATGATAATGTTTCTTACATGATAATGTTTCTTACATGATAATGTTTCTTATATGATAACGTTTCTTACATGATAATGTTTCTTACATGATAAATTTTCTTAAATGATAATGTTTCTTACATGATAATGTTTGTTACATGATAATGTTTGTTACATGATAATTTTTGTTACATTATAATGTTTCTTACATGATAATGTTTTTTATATTATAATGTTTCTAACATATTTTTCATGATATTGTTTCTCACATACTTTGCGTGATAATGTTTCATAAATATTTTACATGATAATATTTCCTAGATATGATAATATTCCCCATACACGATAATGTTTCTCATATTTTGTTATATAAAATGATTCCATTCGATCTGTTCTAACATAACCGTTTCATGAGTGCCACGTGTATATGTCCCTCTGAAATTTTAGGAAAAATATGACTGTTGGAGGAGGAAGTCGAATATTGGAATCCATGCCTATAAATAACAAGTCATTTCAATGTTCAAAAAATAACATTCGTGTGGAACTCCTACGTGCTGTGAGATCTCTACTCGATCTACATTGTGCAAATCCTGTGAATAACTTGTTCAAGATGATAAAATATTGTTCAACCTTCCTAGTTCGATTCCGACTGTTAATGATCAATCGAGGGCTTATGAGGATAGGAAGAAAAAGGTGTTGAATACCTGGTTAATCGAGGGTTTGTAGGGATAACAAGACAAATACCAATCTTCATATCGAGGGCTTACCTTAGTGTGGGTAAGAAAAACTTTCTTAAAAGTATAAATCAAGGGAAATTTATCCAATATTGTTTGATACCCTTTTCTTTAGGTTAAAATATTTCTTATAATTTTTTACTTGTTACTGTTACAAGTTTTATTTTCACTACATTTTGTTAAAGAAGGAAAGTATAACTTTCTTATTCTTGTATACTCTGATATAAATAATATTCTATATGCTTTAAGGTAGAATCTTTCCCTAAGTAATCTTTTCTTAAGTTTCTTTATCCTAATAAAGTTTCTTTATACTAATCATGTTAGTTTTCTTTGTTAATAACTAAATAGGGTTTGTGAATCCTTCTTTTTTAACTTTGTTAAACATATATTTTCTTAAGGATAAAAAAGAAAGTTTTTAACCCTACAATTCACCCCTATTGTAATTGGGCAACCTACATATACATTTTTATCCTACAATTGGTATTAGATGAGGTCTCTGAAATACTTATACTTACATATAAGTTTTCTTGCTCAAATTTTCTTGCTTAATTTTACTTGTTCAAGTTTTTATTAAAGATTTTATTTATAAACTATTTGTTTATAAACTTTTTCTATGAACCTTTTTTGTGGAAAATATATTTTGTATTTTTTTATAGAATGGAAGGAATTAATGTTGGTTCTATAAACAACCTAAAATTTACAAGACGCCCAATTTTTGATGGAAATAATTATGAATACTATAGAGATATAATGAAGACTTTTAATATCAACTCTAGTGTTGATAAATTTGTTATGCTAACTGGAGACTACAAGATTCATGACAAGAAAATAATATAATTCACCAATAAGGGAAAAAATAGTATTATCTTAACTATAAGGTACACAATAATTTATTATGTTCCATGAATAGAAATATATATAGCCAAATTTCATCATGTAAATCTACTAATAACATATGTAGGAAGTTATAAGTTATAGATTTTGGAACATCCAGGGTTATTGAAATAAGAAGAGCTATGCTTAGAGCTGAATATCATGGTTTTATGTTTCCTTATGGAGAACCTGTATGAAAAGTTCAACAAAGTTTTATGACTATCATCAAAAACCTTCAGTCTATGGGTGAGAAACAACTTGATGATGAGATTATTATGGATAAGATAATAGATATTATTCCAAATGAGTGGGAATACAAAATAACAATGATTGATGAAAATAAGAAAGTTTAAAACATATCTCTTGATTAATAATTCAATAATTTTCTATAGTATAAAACTATAATGAAGAGAGTTGCAGAGATCAATAATAAAAATAATGGTAATGGTAGTGTTGCTTTCACTACTACATCAAATCATATGAAAGCTAAGAATACTAAAAGAGTTACTATATAGAAATCTAAGAAAGCTAATATTATATTTGAATCAAGTGATAGTGATCATTCTGAGAATTAACATACCAATATTGCTCGAATAATGAACATGATTGAGGGAAAGAAAATTTTTCAATACAAATACAAGAAGAAAGACAGAAATGATAAGAAAGATTCAGAAGTGACTTGTTATGAATGAAAGAATATAGGCCATATCAGACTAGACTATCCTATGCTCAAAAGAAAAGAATGGAAGGATAGGAATTTAGAAATAAACAAGAATAATTACTACAAATCTATGTCTAAGAATGTTTTAAAAGATAATAACACCTAGAGTGCTAGTTGTGGAGACTCTTATGATGAATCTTTAGATATTAAATCTTTTGGAAAAAGAATATTGGTCTTATAGATATGATTCCTATCTAAAATCAATGTTTCGTGGCTATGGTAAACATTTCTAAATCATTAACTAATATTTCTTTAAATGATAATTTTCTAATGATGAATATTATGAATCTTATGATGAAGAATATTCCTCATCAGAAGATAATACTTTACCTTCATTTGAAGAAGTATCTAGGTTTTCCAAGTTACTTGAGAATAAAAATATAATGGTCAATAAGAAACTTGGTAAGTAAAATTATAGAATATATATTTTGATAAAATAAGTATCAAAAATTTCAAAAGATTTTGATCAAAAAATCCTTGATTTTGAAATTTTTTCCAAAAATCATAAGGAAGTTAATTTTGAAAAGGATAAACTTATTAAGTATATTGAAAAAGTAATTTCTAAGAAAAATGTTTTAGATACTAACTCAAATTCTAAGACCAATGACTATGAGAATAATAATTTAGTTTTCAGAATAAAATACGAAATATTTTCCTTAAAGAAACTTTTGTCAAACTTTCTCATGGAAAGGAAGGTTTTGAAAAAATGTATTAACAACTTCATCTACTTAGAAATAGTTCTAGATTTGGTTATTCACATTGAAAACCTATTTTTAGTCACAATTATTTTGTTCCCCAAAGTGATCATTTTTTCACTAAGTGTCAATGTGGTAACCATTGAGAGAAAAGTTGTTCCTTGAATAAAACCCAATCTTTAGGTTTTTATAAATCCAATTTTTCTAAGAAAATTTGGATATGTAATATTTTACTTTTTAACATTTCTAGATCCAATAATGTTTGGAATATGAAAGTTTAAGCATTTAATTTTTAGAAAAAGGTAGTGCTAATAACAATATATGGTACATGGATAGTGGATGTTCCAAACACATGACTAGTAACAAAAACTCTTTTAAAAGATTATTAAGATGAAAGGTGGAAAAGTAACTTTAGAAGATAAAACTCAAGGAGAAATTTTTGGTATAGGTAATATTGTTCTACTTGGAAAATATTTAATTTCAAATGTTTTATTTGATAAAGGAGATATTATTTTTAAATTTATTATAACACAAGAACAAATTGCTAATATTTTTACAAAATCATTACCTTCTAATAAATTTGAATATATTAAACAAAAGTTATCAATGATAACCATAAGGTAATCATTCCTATCCACATTTTGTTTAAACTATCTCCTAACATTAAGATACTACTTTTTATAGGGGGAGCACATTTTATTTCCTTAAACAAAAGTTTTTGGAACCTTAAATGTTTTTTTTGAAACCTTAACAATTTTTTTTGGAACCTTAAAAAAAGTTTTTGGAACCTTAAATTTTTTTTGGAAACTTAAAAAATGTTTTTGGAACCTTAAAAAAAGTTTTTTGAACCTAATTTTTTTTCAGAACCATAACAAAACTTTTCAAAATCTAAGATATCTAAGAATAATCTTATCTAATACTAACAAATCTTATCACAACTATAGAAAGTACATTTTATTACTAATTATTTTTTCCCTTACACTTCTGTTTATTGGTATTTCAAGTATATTTTAAGAAAAACGTCAACTGATTCATCTTTCCTTAAATCTATTTTATTTCCTTAAAACCTCAAAAGATAAAAATCTAAAATGGTTAAAGGAAAGAATAAATGAGTTGGTGGAGAAAATAAATTCTCTGGAAGAAAATTTTAAATATAAGGAAGAGAAGATTCAAACCCAGCAATAAAATATTGAGAATCTTGTGAAGAAGAATCAGGGGAAATAATTTCTTCTAGTGAATTTACAATATGACACTAAAAATTTAAGTAAGATGAAATACTTAGTCAAGAAACTTATTCCAAAGAAGGATTAATTCTTCTTATAATCTGATGTTTTGTTATATAAAAGCCTTTTCAATATTAAAATGTTGTTATCCATTGTTTTGTATTGTATGTTTCTTAACTTTTTTAGGTACCTTATACTTCCCTCCATTTCTTTTTGAAAAATCACAAAGGGGGAGAAGGAAGAATATGTTATAAAAAGAATATAAATATAAGGAAGACAATTTCTAGGTAATGAGGAGATTACTTAAAGAATACATACTTAAGAAAAAGGGGGAGATGTTTCCTTAAGAAAACATGAAAATTTCATAAAGTCAAGAGTACGATCCTTAGGAGGTTTCATAACATAAGGGGGAGTTAGTTGTATTCACTATAATTCATAAAAAAGGAGGAGATAATTATTTCATTTAATATTCAAATATGAAGTATTTTTGTATTAATATTATTTTTATAAATAGTTTTTTGTGCTTTCCAAAAAGGGGGAGATTGTTGAATCAAAAGTTTACTTATGAATTTTTCCATTCCTTTATATTTTGGAAATAACAAACACATTTCCTTAATAATACCTTCCGTATTTAAGGATGTTTATATGAAATAACACCTAGAGTCTTACTAATACTTTCTAATGTCTTGTATGTTGTTTTCTAGTTATGTCTAACAATATTTTCCTTAAGACCAAATAATCACTGAATTTCTTAAAGATATTAAACAATCTTAAAGATCTTACACTTTTTTAAAGATCTTACACTTTCTTAAATATATTACACTTTCATAAATATATTACACTTTCTTAAAGATATTACACTTTATTAAATATATTACACTTTCTTAAAGATCATACACTTTTTTAAAGATCTTACACTTTATTAAAGATCATACAGTTTCTTAAAGATCTTACACATTATTAAAGATCATACACTTCCTTAAATATCATAAACTTTATTAAAGATCTTACACTTTCTTAGAATTGTGAATTTGACTCTCTCAAAATTCTGAATATGATCCTCTTAGATAATAGAATCTGGTTCTCTAAGAATTTTGACTTTTATTCTCTTAGAAATTAGAATCTGATCCTCTCAGAAATTATATTCTGATTTTCTCTTTCTTAGAATCCTATTCTCAATAATTTTTAGATCTGATTTTCATAGTTTCTTACATGTGATCTAATGTTACAACTTTATCAAAGTCACTAAATTTCATTAAGAATTAATTTTTCTTAAACCTAATCTATTTATTAATGTTTCTTATATTCTAAATGATAATGTTTCTTACATTATTCATGATAATATTTCTTATATTCTGTATGATAACGTTTATTACATCCTGCATGATAATGTTTCTTACATTATACATGATATTGTTTCTTAAATTCTACATGATAATGTTTCTTACATCATGCATGATAAGGTTTCTTACAATCTACATGATAATGTTTCTTACATAATAATGTTTCTTACAAGATAATGTTTCTTACATGATAATTTTTCTTACATGATAATGTTTCATACATGATAATGCTTCTTACATGATAATTTTTCTTACATGATAATGTTTCTTACATGATAAAGTTTTTTACATGATAAATGTTTTACATGATAAAGTTTCTTACTTGATAATTTTTTACATGATAATGTTTCTTACATGATAAAGTTTCTTACATGATAAATTTTCTTACATGATAAAGTTTCTTACATGATATTGCATCTTACGTGATAATGTTTCTTACATGATAATTTTTATTACATGATAATTTTACTTACATGATAATGTTTTTTACATGATAATATTTCTTACAAGAAAATTTTTCTTACATGATAAATTTTATTACGTGATAATGTTTCTTACATGATAAAGTTTCTTACATGGTAATGTTTCATACATGGTAACTTTTCTTAAATGGTAATGTTTTTTACATGATAATTTTTGTTACATGATAATGTATCTTACATGATAATTTTTATTATATTATAAAGTTTCTAACATACTTTTCATGATAAGTTTTCTCACAAACTTTTCATGATAATGTTTCTTAAATATTTTACACAATAATATTTCCCAGATATGATAATGTTTCCCAGACATGATAATGTTTCTCGTATTTTGTTCCATAAAACAATGTCATCCAATCTTTTTTAACTTAACCATTGATTAAGTGCCACATGCACTGGTCCCTATGAAATTTAAGAAAAAACATGACCTTTGGAGGGGGAAGTCGACTGTTGGAATCCACGTCTATAAATACCTAGTCATTTCAACATAAAAAAAACAACACTTGAAGAGATATACTCAATATACCTTGTGATAATGATGTGAAAAACTTGTTCAAACTGCCTAGTGTGATTCTGATTTTTGATGATCAATCAAGGGATTTTGAGGATATCAAGACAGAGGTGCTGGTTACCTACTTAATTGAGGGCTTATGAGGATAACAAGACAGATACCGATATTAATATCAAGGGATTACCATGGGGTAGATAAGATATAATTTCTTGAAAGTATAAATCAAGGGACCTTTATCCAATATTTTTGGATACCCTTCTCTTTGGGTTAAAATATTTCTTATACTTGTTTACTTGTTATTATTACAAGTTTTATTTATGCTGCATTTTGTTAAGGAAATAAATTGTAACTTTATTATAATTTCTTATTCTTAGATACTATAATATAAATAAGATTCTATATGATTTAAAGTATAATATTTCCCTAAGTAAACTTATATTAAGGTTCTTTATCCTAAGAAAGTTAGTTTTCATTGTTAATAACTAAATAGGGTTTGTGAATCCGTCTTGTTTAACTTTGTTAAACATAGATTTTATTAAAGATAAAAACAAAAGTTTTTAAACCTATAATTCAACTACCTATTTTAATTGAGAAATATACATATAAATTTCGATCCTATATTTACCTTGTCTAAGAAATTATTGATAAGGTTAAAACCATTCAGTGACATATAAAAGTAATATAAAGTTGATTGAAGAGTTATACAGATAACCATCAAAGAGATCTCGGGTTCAAAGTTTGTGATTACGTGTTATTTCAAATATATCATTGTAATTATGTTATGATATTTGGGAGGAAATGGAAAATGATCCCTAGCATATATCAGGTCCTTTGAGATCCTTGATGGTATGAAGGCTGTAGCTTATCACTCCTACCTAACCACTCCTAAGTACATGATGTGTTCCACATATCACTTTTGAGGAAGTACATACCAAACCTTTCACATGTGCTAAAATTAAAGGATATGAAACTAAAACCTGACCTCTCATATAAGGAATAACCAATGTAAATTATGGATCAAAGAGATAAGGTTATGCTGAACACGACCACTCATTTGGTCAAATTTCTATGGAGAAATCATAAGGATGAAGAAGCTATGTGGGAATCTAAGGATGTAATGAGGAAAAGTACCCACACTAGTTTTATTATATATAATTAAATTTAAAGTATGAAATTCTTTTTAAGGGGGTAAAATTTAATGACCTAATTTTTTCTACTTATATAAAAATTATGTTTGATAGCTTGCTCCACACACAATATTAAACTAAAATGAAAATCATGAAATATTTAGGTAAAATATGAATAATAAATATGATCATTAAAAATTTAAAAATTTAATTATAGGGTATAAATAAGTGTATAAAAAATATTAAATATGTTTATGATGAAAATAAATACTAATTTTAATACTAATTAAATGCAATTAGTATAGTTAAAACAACTATGAAAATCATTTTATGATTAAAAATATATTTTTCTTAAATTGGTGTGTTGTTTAAAGAAAGTAAGTATATTATGATTAAATAATAATAAAATATATTTATAATATTTATAATATATTACCACTTAATTAATTAGTAAATGATAGGAAATATGAATAAAAAATAGTTATCTTTTTTAGAATATATTTTTCAATATGAATAACTTTCGACTATATTTTGGGATTTTATTTAAATATTTAATTCTAAAATTTTATAAATTTGATTATAAAAGATGAATATAATTTTTTATTAAGTGTAATAATATAATTTGAAGATTAATATTTTTTATTTTTCTGAAACATTTGAATTTTATGTGAATAGTGAAAATATCATTTTTTAAATAACATGAATTTTATAACATTATTAGTATATAATTATGAATTAGAAATGTATGAAACCTTTTCATATGACTAAATATGTATTTTATAAGTTAATTTATAAATTTAAAAGTTTTGGTATTAACTTATAAACCCTTAATTAACATTTTAGAATTTAAGTTATTTTTTTAAAACAATTCTTTTTTAATACATTATACATTTAGTATTTTATAATTAGTTTTTATAATTTTTAAAAAATTTAATAAAAAATTTACTTAAAATTTAAAATCATTAGAAAAAATTATATAATAAATACCATTTTTTGGGTATAAAGGATAAATTGCCTAGGTGAAAAACTAGTTATAGTAATGAAAACTAAAATGGTAAAAATGAGTAACGTTTGTGGTAAAGGGAAAAAATGATAAAAACATATTTTAATTGAGTTTTTGAGGTATGTATTGACATTATATTTTCTCCTATATATTATTTATCTATTTTAGATCCATTTCCTTGATTGTGAATTTCTATTATTGAAATGTTTTGTGTATTTATTAAAATGACACTCATTTTATCTTATGAAAGAGGTAATACTATCCTCACTTACCATCACACAAAACCCCCTATGATAAGACAAAAATATATCTATACCTATTCTAAAAACTCCTATCCTTATTAATTTGGTTATTTTTTTTAAAATACCATTCCTCCAAGGTTTAATCCCCTTCACAAAGGATATAATTCAAGAAGTGAGGTATAAGTTCCTTACCTCTCTTTCTCTTTTCTATTTATTATGCAATTTTTTAATCCTAAAATTTTATTTAACCATATTAAAATTATAACATTGGTATCATTATTATACTGTTATGTTATTATAATCATTCTAAAATCAATAAATATCCTCCCCTTTCCATTAATAAAAAAAATTGTGAATCATGTGTTGTACAGACTACCACCACTATGAATAAATGTGTCATTTTACTTAACGTAAAAAATTGATGGTTTTAGTTTATATTTGATGATTATATATGATATATTTAAGTGATATATATTATTAATATGATTATTTTTAGATAACATAAAAAATAATGATCGTTATAAGGTAATCCATCGATATCGGTAAATAACCCAAAACTTGCTCATCCCCATTTTTGTCTTCCTGAAACATGACTAAAAATATCATGTAATAGAATTATAACATTATAAGTCTTTATTAAAAATCAATTAAATTAACTTTTTGGTTTTTTAATTATGATCCTTTGGAGAAAAATGAAGATTAATATCACTTTTATGAACCTAGTTCAAAATAGTCAAGATTATTAACACTCGATGTTGAAAAGAGATTACAAAAATATAATATATGAAGAGAATTTTTATAAATTAAGATAATAAATGGAAATGAATATGAATAAGGTTCTTAAATTGTTAAATAATATTTTTATTATTATGATACATGAGGTTAAATCACTTCCGTGGATGTCAAGGGTAAAGGTAAAGGACTTGGTAACTCAAACTCCTTTTATTGAGTTATAAACTTTCTCATTGAATTTTTTTTCCAGGACTTTAAATTTTGAATTATCTTACCTATTTATTTTAGGGAAAAATATTTTTTGAACCAAATTAGTTTTCTTTAAAGTTTTTATTTTCATTTTTTTCAAAAATAAATGAGTCTTTTTGAAAAGAGACTCATAACTATGAATTTTAAAATGATTCATATTCAAAAAGATATTTTAATGATTTATTTTCCATTATCTCAAAATGATATATCTATAATGGAGTCATGTTTCATGTTTGAACATATATTTTTATTAATCATGTGATTATTTTGGGTGATCAAGTTTTTTCATCAAACAATTTAGTTTATGATGTTATATTATACCATTTGGATGTTTTAAGAAACTCCTTTTATTTCCATAGGATCTTTATAAAAAGTGAATGATTTACATTTAGATGTTTTATGAACCCTATATTATTTCCATGTGTTATATATAATAACTCGAATTATTTTAATTTTGGAGTTTTATAAAACACATTTTTTTCAGAGTTTTATAAAACACATTTTTTTCATGGTTTCTTTATGATGTGATAAGTGGAATATTTTAAAGTGGCACTCATAAGTATAAATAATGATGAGTGGGATTATATATAATCATATAATTCATTTTTTAAAAGTTTATATCTCATGAAAAAAGTATCCAAAGTATGTTTTAGCTACTCTTAATTGTGGAAACTGATGGTGTGCCTCATGAATGTAATATTCCTTATAATAATGTATGTGACATATTTTTAATATGTTCTTCATTATTATATTATACTCTCATGGTGTGGATCATAAAAGTTATTTTTACCTAATCTAATGTTTTTACACATTTATAGGATGACTATTCATTATGATCTTATGCTCTCATGATTAAAGGTTTATGTTAAATGATTATAATCCATGTTATAGCTATTATGTTTTCATGTTGATCTTTTGTGTCTTTATGTTCTTATAACATGTACTTTGAAGATCATTTATGTTTTATGGTTATCATTCATGATGTTATAATATTTATATTATGATTATGTTTTTAATTATTCTTATGAACTCATCATTGATGAAATTCTTATTCACACCTTACTATGATTTTGAGCTCACTCATTTCCTATATTTTCATTCCCTAGATTATGAGGACGAGTCTTACTAGTGAGATGTCTAGAAGATTATCCAATATTATTCCTTTAAGGAGATGTTATCTCAAGTAATATAAAACAATATGATTATATAGCTATCCCCTAAAGATAATGAACCTATTAGTCCTTGGGATATTATTATTTATGAAATGTAATTTTTTAAATCATATAAAGGATTTAGAATAAATACATGTTTCACTTGGATCACTAATGGGTACTCATACTTCATAACTTTTACTAATGAATTTATTGGATATGTATATGTCTAATTAATATGGTATAAGTCAGATTCCATTGACATTTTCATGGAATATAATAATAATGTTCAAACCCGTCTTAGTCATAATATTAAGAAACTCTACTCAGATCGTGTTGGTGAAGATCTTAATCAAGACTTCATTGCTTATTTATGAGAGTTTTGGATTTTATATTAACTCACACCACCTTATACACCATAATGTAATGGTGTAAGTGAAAAGAGTAACCACACCTTGTTAGACATGGTGAGATCAATTATGAGTCATGAAAGTATTCCATTATCATTTTGGGTATATGCAGACAAAAACATATATAATAAATCAAGTTCCAACTAAATAAAAAAAATGATATTTCATACTATATTTGGTATGGAAATAATCCTGTATTTTCGCATATATGAGTGTAGGGTTACAAAGCATTTTTAGAGCTATATATGGAAAAAAAACTTTCACCATAAGGAACTAAGTGTATCATTATATATTATCATAAAGAAACTAAATAATATTACCCATAAAACTCTTTAGATAATAATGTTATGGTTAATATATATATACACGATCTTTTTTAAGGGTATCCTATCTCTAAAAAATAAATTATAAGTGAGATAGACTTTAATTAAGTTATGGATCAAGGTACACATGATTTAGAACATAAACAGATTCAAAAAATCCTTGTGGATAAGGACATTGTAGAGATAAAAGTACTATGTAAGAGTACAAGAGAGGTTAGAGAACTAGAATGATATATGTTTCTAGTCATAAAAAATGGAGACTCATCACTAGTTGATAATAATGAACCAGTAACCTATAAAGAAGAAATAAGTGGAAAAAATGATTCTAGATGTAAAAATATATGAATTCAGAAATGGATTACATATACCAAAAAAAATTATGGATTTTGGTATATGATATAGTATATGTAAAGCATATTGTTTATAAATATTTATTCAAGAAGAAAATAGATATAGATGGCTAAGTCTGTACCTATAAAACTAGACTGGATGTGAAAGGGTTTAAATTGTGTTACAGAATATAATATAAAAAACATTTTCATTAGTTCCTATGATGAATTCCACCAGAATTATACTTTTCTTAGTAGCTTAATATGACCATTACATTTGATATATGGATGTAAAAATAGGTTTCTTTAACATGAACCTTCAGGAGCATTTCTATATGGAATAATTATAAGGGTTCGTGATACCAAAGAATGCCAACAAGGTATATAGTTTTCAAAGATAAATTTATGGATTATATAAAGAATCATGATCCTGGAAAATTAGTTTAATGAATCCATAATATAATTTAGTCTCATAAACAATGAATGCGAGCCTTACAAATATAAGTGGTTTATTGGGAGAAAAATCATTTTTCTAATAGTCTATGGTGATGACATACTACTTATTAGAAATGAAATAATAGTCTTACAGTTTATTAAAGCATGGTTTAACACATGATTCTCTATGAAGGACTTAGTAAAAGCAACATATATTCGTGGGTTCAAGATTCATCATGACAGAAGTAAGTGGTTACTTGGACTAAGTCAAAGTACTAACATTAACAAGATACTAAAGATATTTTGTTGTCCAAAGGAAAGTAAAAGAAGACTCAGGAGGGGGGGGGGAGGTGAATTGAGCCCTTCTAAAAATCTTTTCCAATTTAAACTTCCCTCTTAAATCAATGTTGATTATGTCCTATTCCATTAAGTGAGTAATTCAAGATAAATATAAGATAGTAAATGGATGAGAACACAATGATGTATAGTGTTTTGAGATATAAAAATACCATATTTCGCTCCCCCAACACTCTACACCAAAAGCTTAGTGATTTTACTAGAACCAGTCCTTTTACTAGGGACTTCCCGGCTTGAGTTAAAGTAGCCATCACTTGTTTCAATGCTTTTACTGGGTCTCCAGGTTATTTTTCCTGGTACCTCGATAGATTAGTACAAGAATTTGACACTTCACCATGACTAAGTAAATGAATTTAACACTTATATAAAATAGATGATATGTATAAGGTTGATATGACTTCAAGAAATAACAACCTCCAAAACTTCTAGATTATGAGGATCTTGATGAATACACAACAATAGTAACACTATAACAAACTGAGCGTTTAGCTGTGGTTTAGTAAACCAAAGCCAATTTTTTTTAAATAATTTTATAGTGGGTTTTATAAACTACTGCAAAATAGTTAGTAATTTTTAGAAACACGAGACTTTACCCCTCGCCTAACACCCCTAACCCCCTGACACCCCTGATCGCTCGCCCCGCTGGCCCCCCACCCCACCGACTCCCCAAATCCCTAGCCTCGTAACCACCTTTCATCGCCAATTGCTGCCACTCACCGGACCTCGCTGAGCCTCGCCTCTCCACGCCTCGCCTCACCATTCCTCTCTGGCCCTCACTGCGCCTCACCTCACCATCCCTCACTGTTCCTCGAATCTCTGTCCCTCACCTCACTGCCCATCACCACCCATCATTAGTATTCTTGCATTTACAACATGATTTTGAATTTTATGGCCAGATATGAAAGAGAAATGTTACGTTTACATGATTCTGTGTTTATATGGCCTGATATAATTCTCTGTTTTATAATTCTGTGTTTACCTCTATTTTAAAAAAATATCATGTTAATCATTTACCATTCTGCAATTATTTTGAAAGGAGTTTACACTTGTTCAGAATATAAGGTACTTTACCCTTATAGAATGATTATGAAAGGAGGGTACCCTAGTATTATATGGTATTTACATTAATCTTCTTTCCTAAATATGAAAGTATGTTTCTTTAATTTAATAGTTTTGTTATTTTCCCTCATTGGTAGACTTTGTGAAAAGGTTACCTTATAAAACTATAATTTTTCCATACAATTAACCTAGTAGTGACCTAATGCATGTAATTATGAGTTATATGGTTCCTAGTAATAACATTGATGCATTATAGTGGTTTTAAACCTATTTTTTGCATCATCATGTATGAAATTGATTGTGTTTTTCTATCATTACATATTAGTAAGGGTATGAAACACTACCCAACACTTACATATGCATATATTACTGTACCACTAAAGATGTTCAGGAGAGATAAGTGGGAATCATTTTAGTATTTTATACCCACACCCAACATGTTAACTTTACTTATTTGTGTAAAATTTATATATCAAGATTCATATAAAGGAAAGGTCCAAATGATGAACAATGGATGCCAAAGAAAGTTTAGAAGAAGAGTGTGAAGAGGAAAATCGAAATTGACAATGAGTACTATTTTGATGGCTCTAGTATCTATTTATTTAATATTTTTTGGAATCTATTTCATATATATGATTAACCTAATGTAAGATATTTAATAATGTATACATATGAATCGTCTCATATATTACTTATATATCATTTTTGGATGTGTGTCCATATGATCGTAGTTTCATTTCCATTTACTCTATACATGGGGAATGTTTTTAATTATTTTTTATTTATTCAATTATGATTCACTCATTCTCTATGTATTATAAATATTATGTAATAAAATAGACAGGATTTTATAGGGGTCCCTAGTGGGTCCCTATTGGATTTGTACCTCTTTCTTCTATCACTTTATTCATTCCTAATTAATGGGAGTAACCTGATAGAGGGATTATGACTCTGGATCAGGTTTCCATTAGGGGTTTTCAACCTCATAGAAATTTTTTCCTCATTACTTTCTTAGTTTATAGTCATACTAGTTGAAGTAAGAAGTTGAAAATAGTTTAGGGTCACAATACTTGGACCAAAGTGTTTCATATAATATAAGGTCATAATGATCTAAATATGAATCCTAGTGTAATCTCATAGACCATAGACTATGGTGATATAAATAGTTTATGGTCATAATTGCTAGACCTAATTTGATCCCCCCAAGAGCGGTTTTTATGACACTAGAGGGTTTAAAACCAATAGGAATGTTCTTCCTAGGTGAACCTACACTAATAAAAATAATATAGGGTTATGGCATAAATAAATTGAAATTAGGACTTTATGAACCTATGAATTAATGTTCTAATGATAGTGGAATAAAAGGGGAAAAAATTTAGTCATAAAAAATCTTACACTATTACTTGGGCATGAAGACCCGTATGAATAATAAACATTTACTCATAAAAAATATTACTCTATTACTTGGGCATCAACATGTATAGCTTTCTGAAACCACTAAAACTTGGTTCATCATCTTAAAACACAACACTTTCATAATGACATAGAGATACCCGAATTTATATTTCCAATAAAGATCATAGAACCATCCTATATAGTTTTACATCCATCATGAAATGTGGAAAACATGGTTTTAATACATCCCCTTATACATGGAATTTATTTATTTATTTCACATATTACTCCAACCAAATAAAAATATGGAGTATGAAATATAGTATTCATTATTGTCTCATAGTAAAACCCTGTTATATTTTTATGTTACTTGCAACACCACCTCTCAATATATATACACTATATATCCTAGATGAATGTTAGGCCTTCAAAGTTCCTCACACCATGGGAATAGTCCTTTTGGATTTGACCATTTTTATATGATACTTCACATATCAACCATTTAATCATTTAACATGGGTGTCATGTATTTTATAGTCTTTTTCAACTATATATTAACATGTTGAATAGAAAATTCTTTGATGCTTCATCTTAAACCTAGAAATTTTTTTAGGTAATTTGTGGATATTTTATAAATACAAAAAATATTTGGATGGAATCCTCAAGAGAATTCTATAAAACTAGTTGTAGTAAGAAGAAAATAGAAAACATTATTTAAAATGATTTATTATTTATCATTGTTATGTATATTTTGTTTTTTAGTACTATGAATCTGTTATCATTTGTAAATTTTTATGCATTTTTTTGAAATATATGTTTTGAATTTAATTTAATTTTATTAAATGATAGGAATTACTAGGAGAAAGCATTATACTGTTTCATCGACCACACCAACAGATAATGATCTATTTGTATCCCTCCCTAAAACATCAGAGAAACCTTATGCTTATCCCCTACACCATCTCTCACACCCTCTATGAGAATTCCATCAGTAGATTAGTTGACACCTTCCCATTAAATAGCCTCAATAGTGGGGTAGTAGGGCGCCACTCAAAGTTTTTAATAGGGATATTGGAGGGTGATTATTATAGGTACAAATTTCAACATGGATAAATTTATTGGACTTTTTTATACTAACTGTTTGTTCATAAAATATGGAAATAATGTAAATATGGAGAAAAATATGAAAAGTTTATATGTATGGAATTTTAATAGACTAAAGATAGTGGTCACATTTGATTCTTATAGTTTCCCTATGGATGAAACTATAGGATTACTTGGTCTGATTGTAGTCCAGCTGGCTGTGGAATCGGTTTCCCTTCCAATTATGTATGATGATTGGATGTATATGCCTTCATCTTGGAAAAATGAAGTTTTTGATTCAAAAATAAAGGTAATTTAAATACATTATGGTTTAATTTAATTTCATTTTGTAATTAAATTATATTATTTTCAAAATTAATTTCTGTGTACAGATGTTTTTCCACTTTACCATTGATGATGTACTAGCATGAAATTAGTCATTGAAAAATCTGGGTAAGAAATGGAAAGAATTTAAATAGAGATTATGGAGGTATTTCAATGATACTTCATTGAGAACCAAATATATGTATGACAAGGTACCCAATGGGGTACCTAGAGAGCAATGGGAAGTTTTTATTGACAGTCTTCGTGATGAGAAACACATGGTATTTAAATATATATTATTATATTAATATCATTTTACATTTATAAACATATATGAAAAGGAGATGATATTTAATACATTAATATGAAATTAAATTAAATTTATTTCAGGATATTTTAAGGAAGAATGCATCGAGCTAGGCTAAGAAAATCACCCCTCACACTATGGGGTCAAAGATTTTTTCAAGAAGCCGATCGACTCTGGTAATATTTTCATTAGTTTAAATATTTATAAGACAATAATATCTATTTATTATATTAAATTATTTATTAATCATTTTTTAATGTATTCACAGAGTTTAGGGAACCAAGCATCTCGAACAAAAGTGTGGTTGGATGTTTATAAAAAATCTGACGGGAGTTTTGTTAATGAGCCTGCCAAAGAAGTTAGGGTATGAATTTATTTTTCATTATAATAAATTATTAGTAATTGTCACTATGCTAATATATAGTGCTTATAATATAACTGATATTTTATTTATAGGTAATAATTAAAGAACTATGGGATTCCAATCCTGCATAGTCCTACTCAATCTACTAGGATGACCCAGTTGGTAAAGTTCTTGTGAAGGAGAATCCTGGTCGAGTATATGGGACGAGTTTGGGAACCTTACCATTTGAGGTCTTTAGTAGGCCATCGGGGATTAAAGCTGCATCTAATTCTAGTTTCAGTCACTCCATACCCCAATATTCTTAATGATATTTTGTTTTTATGAAAAAAAAATTCATAAATAGGTGGATCAGATATTCTCTTTGCAGAAATATTTGGTTAATTTATATCAGAAGATGACTGAATCTGTCCCTGGTGATATTTCATCGATAATGGGTGGTGACATGTTAAATCACACAACTTAAAAATCATTTAGTTTGAAAAATTTATGGGTTTTAAGATTAAATACAAATATACGACATTATTTAATTTTCAATATAATTTTCTTATAGTTGCTGGTAGTAGGAACTGGAGATAGAGGTGGATAGGGTAACGAGTAGTGTTCATCATTGGGCAGTGATTAGTGGTATTGTTGATATGTTGAAAAAATATATAATTAGAGGGTTTGTTCATGTATCATGTGTGGCACATAGTAGTATCCTAACATTTTCATGACCTAACATTTTCATGATTTACTATGTTTGATAATGGTATTGGAATTTGATAAGGATTGATGATTGATTAAGGTAGTGAGTCTAGAATTAGTGGAGTATGAAGTTGGTGGAGTATGAAGTAATCTATGTTCCATATGGAGGATGAATCTATTTAATATTTTAATTTGAGTTATGTTAGGATGTGTATATTAGTATTTTGGACTAAAAATTATGTTGTTTATTTGATTCATTTTATTCATTTTGGAGACACAATCCCCACAGCCGTGTCATTCAAGGATGGGACCCACAAATGTTAGTTTGACCATTGACCACATTCGAAACATGAAAATGATCACTTCTCAAAAGAGATCCTTTGAGGTGTGTTCCCTAGATAGTAGGTGAGCCTATTTTGGACACACACCATCACTATAGGGGAGAATAATACTTGGAGGATGATGTGGATCCAAATTGAGGGAGACCTAAAGATTGGAGGTGAACATTAAATAATTTTTGGGTAGATTTCAACACTCTGGGAGATACGCAACTATGTTCTTGTGAACATTGAGTGAGCCTATATATAAGAGAGATTAAACCACATTATTAAGGGGATGGGACTAAGATATGAGATTTTATCATCACTTTATTTCCCAAGAAACTTAGAATCCTTCCATATTTAGTTTTGGAAATCAGTGTGGCAGATGACCATCATTAGAATATAATGTCACATCAGGAAAGGGATAAAATATCCAGATCATTATATACTAGTCCAAGATGGTCAATGTTAGGCTAGTTAGTTTAAATATTTATATATCATAAGTTCATTCTATGTATTTTGAAGGATTATAGCTCAGATGTTGGTTCTATACAGTTTAAAGTTTTAAATTTAGATCTATGAAACATTGTTAGATGGTTGAGATGATATGGTTTAGATTATTATGTTATATGTTCTTCGTACATGTTTTTTATAAAAAATTGTTATATTATTGAGTAATTAAAATTATTATATGGTTTATATTATTCTGTTATATGTTCTTTGCACATGTTTTTTTCAGGGTATTGGTACTGGCGCTACAAAATCTGCACCATTTTTTTATTTGTAAGTCCACATTTAGCAGCAGTTTAAACCACCACTAATGAAATGGACCATATTTAATGGTGGTTTAAACCACCACTATAGGTTGATATTTTCTTATCAGCGGCGGTTAAATACACCACTAAATAAATGTGTGTTATTATTTAGCGGTGGTTTTAACATCTTCTAAATACAATAAATTTTTTATATGAAACCACCACTAAAACCACTAAAACTGCCGCTAAATATGTCCAATATGATACTTCAGAAACCACCATTAAATTAAATAAATCGCTATATGTTGGATGTTGGCACCTAATTTAGTGGTTTTTTTATGAAACAATCATAGAAGCATAAGTATTTGGGTTAAACCGCCACCATATTAAAAAAACTGCTGCTACGAAATTATTTTCTTATAGTGTAAAATGATCTTCAATGAATTTATGATTCCAATTTTTTAAATGAAGGTAGATATAAAAATGCATCTCAACTTCTTCTTTATAATTATATTAGTGGAAGAATAATGTTTTTATTCTTTGACATAGTTTTTATTCTTCTTCTTCACATAGTGAGAGAATAAGAGTATTTCAATTATCACTTCAAAAGTGTTGAGTAGTATATGTTTTGATCAAAATAATGTGACACTTATATTTTTTATTTTTGTAGAAAACTCACTCTTATTACTTTGAGAATCCCAATATATATATACACACATATATATATGGAAATATATTTTCTAACTATTACAAAATTATCTCCCATTTCAACTTTTTCTCTTTTCTTTTTACAGATATCCATCATGAATAAATATTACATATTTAGAAAATATTTCTAAAATGTGCAGTCCTTAACCTTATCCATGGGAATTAGTATATCTTGATCTTTTGGATCATCTTTTTTATCTTGAATTTTTTTTCTTTATTTGGAAAAAGACTAAATATATTGATATCGATGATAATGAAACACTTTACCTTTTACCAAAACATTACAATGGTAAAAACCTACTTCAAAAATATTTAAATTTTGAATAAATAAAAAAATTGATCTGTAAGGTGAAACCCAATTTGAATAGATTTTTAATAATGTTGTAATTAATATCCAACTAGCAAATCATATAGACTAAACCATATACGATTGAAAAAATTTAAATATCAAAGCTATTAATAGAGTTTTAGAAAATTTTGTACAATGAGATTAAACTTCTTCAAGTCATAAAACCCATTTCAAATTCAACTGATATCACTACTTTCATGCTAGTTAAGTTTCTGTATCATTTACTATAAAATGAAGGTGATGCACTTTTGACTTCTATTTTTATACACTCTGTTTACAATTCACATTTGAAATATTCAGTTCACATTTCTATAGGATTTATTTTTCAAGTTTTAGTGCCAAGAAGTTTTGAGACAAAGAGTTAAGTAGATAACACACATAAGATATTTTTTAGGAGAATTCTCATAATATATTTAGGGCATAAGATAATTCTCTAGGCATGTAAGATATTTATGCTCACCTTATCTTTATAAGATAATTACTGCGTAAGATAATTCTATCTATATAAGATATTTATCTTCTATGTAAGATAATTCTCCTCAATCCTTATAAGATATTTCTTAATACACTATTCTAGTAAGATAATTTTACTATTCATGTATGATAATTCAAAAAACCATGTAAAATAATTTCATTTATCAAAGACAACCTAAAAATCTATATCAACTTGATAATTCAAGATTCGGTCAATTATTAAGCCTTCTAAAATGTGGATCCAGAATTTTTTATAGTTGAATTATATTTATAAAATTTATATATATTTCTAATAGATAAAATAAAAATTAAACCTGATATTCTTAGGTTGATATACAATCCAAATATAGTAGCTTTCATATTCTGAAATCAGATTTTTTTTTGAAAATGATGCAGAGAATTCAGTCATTTTTTATAGTATCCAAATGTACGATTCAAACTCTATCATTAATTAATTAAATGTAGATAAACAAATAAGATTTCCAAAAAATAACGTATATAAAATTATAAGGTATAAATGTTTAGTTATCAATAAAAAACAGAAGTACACATAATTTGGAAAACTACTACGATATAGAAAAATTAAAGAACCGTGGAGAGTTTTTATAGCACCCAAAAAATCTTATCAGCTTTCATTGTAGTTGAAAAAATATAGATATTTTTTCTCTATATCTATCTCAAAACGTTTCATGCAATTATGATAATAGTATCTTGAGATATAATTAAAAAACTGAAGCAATTGTAATTCAAAATTCTACTATATGATTGGACACTTGCAGAAAATTCCTACCAAAAGATAAAATATCAAATGACCGATTCAACCATTAGTGTAGTTGAATAATTCCCAAATAATATTATTTTATTTATAAAAAATTTATCTATAAAATTTAAAGTACTATAGCTCAAAGTATAATCAATATATATAGAGAGAGTGAAACAACTTCTTGATTTCTTATTTCCAAGTTTCTTTTCACCTGAAAGAATTTATTCTTATAAAAATTATTCAAAAATAAAATCTGAGGAGTTCCATAATGTCCATATAATTGTAGAATAAACAATATAAAAAATTAATAACATCAAATAACTTATATTATAGAAGTTAACAGATATAATAAGATTTTATATATGAATAAATCAAGGTAAAATAAAATAAAACAAAGAGACAATTATTTAATTATCAAAACACAAATGATAATAATAAAGAGATACTCAAAATTATCCCCCTTTTTGACAATTTAAAACCCCAGTCATATCAAAAAAATATACACCCTTTTTTTAATGATAAAAAATGTTAACACAATAAATATTGGGTTATATAAAAAGGAATAATAAAATAAGAACAAGGGTCATTCAATAGAATTATACATGAAAATATAAACCCCACATTTTTAAAATTAATAAGCAAAAAAATGAATTGAAATGAAAAATTAATATATACAAATGGATTATAATTTATTGAAAGGTGATTATTTAACACATTAAAATACTAACTAGTTAACACATTAAAAATTATTCTATAATAGTTTTAATAAAAAATCCCAATAATCATTAAAATTTTAAACAACTAAAAATCATGCTTTATTAGTAAGAAATAATTTTAGAAAAGATTACATGATTCCCAAAAAAAATAAATTGGTTATACTCAAGGATCCATTAAACATAAAAATTTAAAATCATACTAATATCAAAAAGAAAGCTAAAAGTTAAATCCCACTCAAAAAAAAATATCAAAAAGTATTCAGGGATTTGAATGATGAATAATATTAACCAAACCCCTAAAATGATTCAATGTGTGAAAACATCAATACAACATACTGGAATAAGAAATCATATTTTAGATCATCGAACAATAAAAAAACATTGAAGCTCCCCCTTAATTTATGCTCATGATTTTTGTTGGAATGCTCATGTGTTAATCATGTTTTACTGATCACAAATCCTATACATTCTTTAATGCTTGTTAATACTGTTTAATCTATCTAAAATCATGTGTACAAATGATTAGTTTCTTTATGATTTAAATAAAGCTATCCAAGATCTTAAGTGCTACGTCTAATGATTGTAATCTATTTTAGTTTGTGTTATAATGGATTTCCTCGATTAATTATTAAGTCTAATCCATTCTATAAATATCATTGTTTAAGTCTATGTACATATATTTGGATAAGTCTAAAAAACCGAAAGTTTGCCACCAGTTATGTTTTTCTGGAAAAGGACCCAGACACCATGACCTAGAAACTGTGACCCAAAAACTGTGACCCATACATCATGACCAGACACCATGACCAGACACGGTGAATCAGATACCGTGATCAGACACCATGATCCTAACACCACATCTATGATACCGGTTCCTGATCCCTATAAAACTGTACCATCATAACTATCTCTCTACTCAAAGACAAACAAGGAGACACCATTTCAAGGAGACACCGTTTCAAGGAGAGACTGTTTCAATAAGACACCATTTCCAGACATACTGTGACATTGTTTCTTAATCTCTTTTTTCATTTTTCAATTTAATCTCTAACGGTTATATTTGGAGTTTTTAAATTCAATAACATAATTAATGTTTCTTTGTAGACATGTCACCTGATAGTACGAGGTACGGGGTGCAGAATAAATGCATCCTGTCGGCTCCAAAAAATGCTCTCTAAGAATAAAAAGAACAGCGTGGCCAGAAACAAATACAGATAAGAGAGATGATAGAGAAACAAGTGTGTGCGTGATAACGAAGAAGCATGAGTATTCTTGAAAGAATAACCGACACATGAAACTCAACACTTCTGAAGAACACACAAAGCATACTCGAATCCTAGAGTCGATAAAATTTTCGCACTATCAACTTCATGAAGAACATGATCTAGATCTAGCTGACTTATGACACTCTGTTTTCCACAAGAGGACTAAATTTCTACATCTTCTTCATCCTAGAAGTCCAGAGTTGCATAGAATAACACTCAGAGCACTTCCAACCTTATCTCATAATCTTTTCTCTGTTGGGTATTATTTTTAGCTTTAGAGAAGTGTGTGTGTATCTATAAAAACATGCACTATCTCCTAAATTAAACTAGAGGATACAAAATATCCTTCCTCTCATATATTTTTACCCTTGTGTATTCCCACAGATAAGTGTGAAAGAGGTCATTGTGTGACCTGATAGTTCATACCGAGGAAGAACTGTGGAAGAGGTCATGTGACCTGGATAACCCTGTGTGCTGTTGTTAACCCCAATCCAGGGTGTGGACCACGTTTATTTATATACACTGTTGGTGGCAAGTGATCACCAAGTGGAGTGGATTGGGTCTCATCTTGAGACTGGACCTCTTGTTTTATATCCTATGTGTTATTTAATTTAGTTTACCCTGTTTTACCGTATAATTAAGAAATCACTAAATTTACTTTGATAGTTAGTCTTGGAAAGAAGTTATAATTGTTTTTCCTTATCAGAATAACTTCAAAAGTATTGTTAATAACTGATATTAAGATTACTGAGAATTAATCAATCTTATAAAAATTTATTTAAATAGTCAAACTTTCATAACCATATTACTTTGATTAACTGGGATGTATTTAAATTTATTGGGTAACCTTTTTAAGAATACTTTTCAAACAGAATTTTTTTATAGATACTCAATTTACCCCCCTCTGGAGTACTCTACTCTGAACAACATTTGGTATCAGAGGGTTGTTTTTAAGACTCTGTTTTTGACCCTATTCAACTGTGATTTTAGTTGTAATTTAGAGATATATAAATTTATATTAATTATAAATTTCTAGCTCTTTCAAATTATTTATTTATTATGGACATTAGATTGGAAGGTGCAGCAACAAACAGCCCACAATTCTCTAATGGAACCAATTATGCTCAATAGAAAATTAAAGTGAAAATGCATTTAGAAAGTATGAGTTTTGAAATTTGGTCTTCAATTACAGATGAATATAAGATTCATGCTACAGATAGAATCACTTGGGATGAACCTACCAAGACTGCCTATAATAACAATTTCAAATCCATGATTTCTTTATACTTCTCTTTAGGAGATGAGGAATTTAATAGAATTTCTTCATGTAAAACTTCCCATGAAATTTGGGATACCTTGTCTATTTCACATGAAGGAACTTCTAGTGTGAAAGAAACAAGACTTAATACTTACACTATTAAATATTATAACATTAAAATGAAACATGATGAGAATATTTCTGAAATTTATCTCAGGTTCAATGAAATTGTTAACACAATGATTTCTCTTAGAAGAGAAGTTACTGCCAAAGAACAGATCATGAGGATACTTAGACACCTACCTAACAGATGGAGAGGAACCCCTGTCTCTATTAGAGAATCATGTGACATCAACAAGTTACCTATAAAATAACTCATTGGAAAACTGATGATGTATGAAGAGGAGTTGAAAGTCAATAAGGAAGAGAAGGATGAACCTAAAAGAAAATTTGTTGCATTTAAGACCACCACTTCTAAACACAAAGAGAAAGGGAAGTTGGAAGCCTCTGTAAAAAGTTCCAACAGTGGAAAATCATCACCTGATAGTGATGAGGATATGGCTAAATTATCCATAAGGTTTAAGAGATTTTATGAGAAGAAGAACTTTTTTAGAAAGCCTATCATCTAGGGAAGATATGATCAAAAAGGAAGCTGGAAGAAATATTTGAAAAGAAGTGACTAGTTTGATAAGATAGTCTCCTATGAATGTAAGTGAAAGAGACATATAATGTCTGAATGTCCCAAGCTCATGTACAAAAATAAATATGAGGACAAAGATAAAAAGTAAAAAAGGGAATGAAAGCAACATGGAGTGCTTCTGAGGATTGTTCAAGTAATTTAGAATCTTTTCATGATTTACTTGCTAACAAATCAAATATGTGTTTTATGAAAAACACATCTGAGGTAACACTGGAATCTTTTGTACACAATTCCTATTATTATAGAGATGAGAGTGAATCTAAAAATATGTCTAATGAATAAATGTTTTAATACTATAATATGATTGAAGTGACATGTAATGAACTAAATGATAAATAAAAATCTTTAAAGAAATACTATTCTATTACTTCAACTGTTAAAACTGAACTTACTGTAGAAGGGGAGAAAAATGCCCAATTACTCAAAGAAAACAACGAGCTAAAGCTATATAATGAGAAATTGAAAATGGATATTAAATTTTTTACTAATGGTAAAGATACCTTGGTAGAAATTCTAGGGAAACAGATTGCTTCTAAATATACCACTGAAATTGGCTATCAACCTGGTAAAAGAAATTTTGGAAGAACTAATTTTATTTCTAAATCTAGGAAAAACAACTTTACTCCTACTTTTGGAAAACAATCAACTAGTTCAAGTTATGATACTCTCTATACTATTTCATGATTTTTTGGACCAAATAGAGTTTATTTTTCAAGTACTTTACATAATGCTTATAGGAAACCTATGAGGCAGATATGGGTTCCTAAAGCACTAGTCACTAATATTACTAGACCCAAATGGGTATGGGTACAAAAATATGTTTTTATCTAACTATTTTATAGAAAATATGCTTAAAGAGTTCCTGTAAAAGCTTATGGTACTTGGACAATGGGTGTTCAAGACACATGGCATGGGACTATTCGTGCTTCAAGAATTTAATAAATATTGATGGAGGACATGTCACGTTTGGTGACAATGCCAATGGAAAGATTATTAGCCTTGGGAAAATCGGTAACTCTAACTCAGTTTTAATTTCCAAAGTACTTTTTATTGATGGATTGAAATATAATCTGCTTAGTATTTCACAACTATGTGATGATGGATTTCATGTTAAATTTGAAAATGATTCTTGAAATGTTTTCAATTATAAAAATGAATTAGTATTTTCTGCATTAAGAAATGAAAATGTTTACTCTGTTAACATAGATTCATATTCTCTCAAAATGCTTCATGTTTAAGTTATTTTCACAAAGAATCTTGGATTTGGCATAGAAGACTAGGACACTGTAATATTCACTCCCTTAGAAAGTTAAATAGAAAAAGTTTTGTCAAAGACCTACCCAAATTAGAGTTTCCAAATGATAAAGTGTGTAATACTTATCAAAAGGGAAAGAAAAACAAAATTTCCTTCAAACCAAAAAAATAAGTTTGAACTTCTCAACCTCTCAAATTGGTTCACATGGACTTGTTTGGACCATCTATAGTTTCCATCTTAAATGGGAAGCACTATGTTTATGTTCTTGTAGGTGAATTTTCTAGATATACATGGACTTTATTTTTGGCTCACAAAAGTGAATCCTACTCTCATTTTACCAAATATTCCAAAAATGTAGAAAATCATAGTGGAATATAAATTAAATCCTTAATAATTGATCATGGACGTGAGTTTGAAAATTAAGAGTTTGAATAATTTTTCTCACAAAATGACTATAGTCATAATTTCTCTGCACCTAGAACACCTCAACAGAATGGAGTTGTAGAAAGAAGAAATAGAACTTTGCAAAAGATTGATAGAACCATGCTTAGTGAATATGAATTACCTATTTATTTTTGGGCTAAAGCTATAAATACAACATAATATATTATCAATAGAGTGCTGATTAGACTTATTCTTAAAATAACTCCATATGAGTTACGAAACAATAGAAAACCCAAAGTAAGCTACCTCAAAGTTTTTGGTTGTAAAGTATATATTCTTAATAATAAGGACAATTTTGAAAAAATTTCATCTAAGAGTGATGAAGGAATTTTTTTAGGATTTTCCATCTCTAGTAAAGCCTATATAGTGTTTTACAAAAGAACTAAATGTGTGGAAGAATCTGTCCATGTCAAATTTGATGAAACAGATCCACATGAGCCTAAAACCACTCTAGAGAACCTAGAGGATGATGTATCAAATCTGGACAATAATTTAAAATCCTCTAACCATTCTGTGAAGGAATTTATGAAAACTCCCAATTCTAGAAACTCTTCATATTCTAGTCAAAGTGAACCCAAACCCATTGAAGAACCTGAAATCACTAGTTTTTCTTTTTCTAGAGCTTTTAGAACTCTTAAGAACCATACTTTAGATGATGTTGTAGGATACTTAGATAAAAAAAATCAAACTAGGGATTCTCTTAGAAATTAGGTTGAACATCAAGTCTTTTTGTCACAAATTGAACCTAAAAAAATTAATGATGCTATCAATGATGAATTTTGGGTGATAGCTATGTAAGAAGAGCTTAATTAGTTTGAAAGGAACAATGTTTGGAAACTTGTTGACAGACCCAAAGATGTATTCACCATAGGCACTAAATGAGTGTTTAGAAATAAATTAGATGAAGCTGGTAATATAGTTATAAACAAGGCTAGATTGGTTGCACAAGGCTATAGTCAAGAAGAAGGAATTTACTATGAATAAACCTTTGCACTAGTAGCTAGACTTGAAGCCATTAGAATTCATCTTGCTTATGCTGCACATCTGAATTTCAAACTATATCAAATGTTAAAAGTTAATTTCTAAATGGGTATATAGATGGGGATTTCTTGGTTGAGAAATATCTTAGTTTTACAAATACTCATTTTCCAAATTATATTTTTAATTATCAAAAAGTTCTATATGGTTTAAAAAAAGCTCCAAGAGCTTGGTATGATAGATTAAGTACTTTTCTTATTTCCAAAGGTTTTACAAAAGGAATAGCTGATCCTACCCTTTTTATAAAACGAATTTCTAATGACGTTTTAGTAGTTCAAATTTATGTAGATGACATTATATTTGGATATTCAAAAAATTATTTATGTATTAAATCTTCTGAAATGATGAAAAACGAATTTGAAATGAGTTTAATGGGTGAACTTAAATTCTTTCTTGGATTTCAAATCCTTCAAAATAATGATGGTATTATTTTAAATCAAAGAAAATATACTAGAGATATATTCTAAAAGGTTTTGGTTTGGATAACACAAAAATTAGTGACACTCCAATGAGTACTACTTGTAAGTTGGATCTTGATGGAGATGGAAAATCTATTAATCAAACCACTTATAGAGGAATGATTGGAAGTTTGATCTACCTAAATGCTAGCCGACCTGACATTATGGTTAGTGTATGTATGTGTGCTCGTTTTCAAGCAAACCCCATGTAATCTCATTTAAATGTTGTTAAAAGAATCTTCAAATACCTCAAAAATACACCCAATCAAGGACTGTTTTATCCCAGAGGAAAATAATTTGAGTTAGTTAGTTATTCTGACACTGACTTTGGTGGTTTTAAGTTAGATAGAAAAATCACCTCTGGAACATGTCACTTTTAGGCAAGTCACTAGTATCATGGTGTAGTAAGAAACAAAAATCTATTGCATTATTGACTACAAAAGCTGAATACTTAGCTGCTGGTAGTTGTTGTACACAAATTTTGTGGATGAAACACACCTTACTAGATTATGGATATCAATTCAGGCATGTACCTATAAATTGTGACAATATAAGTGCTATTAACATCTCAAAAAATATTGTTTCACACTCTAGGAAAAAACATATTGATGCAAGACATCACTTTTTGATAGATCATTATCAAGAAGGTGATATCAATTTGGAATTCATTGGAACAGAATATCAGTTTGCTGATATATTCACCAAACCATTAAATTCTAAAAGAATAGATTAAATCATACATGAACTAGGAATGATAAATCTTAAGCAGTAAGTATAATATTTCATAGATTAAAATTTCACAAGTCACTGACTGGAGCTTATTGTTTCAAACAATACAGTCTCACAATTTAGAAATCACACTATTACGGTCTCACCGTGAAAGCCTGTTACGGTCTCACTGTGAAAACCTGTTACGGTCTCACTATGAAATCCAGTTCCAGTCTCACTGTGAAAATCGGTTAGAGTCTCACCGTAAAAATACTTTATTGTTTTATTTACATATTATAACCTGTATCACAGTAATTAATTATTTTACACTTTTACTTTCTCATATTTTTGATCCTGCGACGCTTGATATCCCAAAATTATAAAATGAAAGAAGTTTCAATCCTTTCTTCACCCAAGCTCTCTTATCTCAAACTGTAACCCTTATTTAAACTGTTATCCCTCTTGAACCTTTGTTGAATTCTGAAAATAAAATTCCCATCATCGTCAAATCCTGAGAAGTGCAGTTTAAAGAAGAATTTTAAAATAGCACTGAAGTTAGCACTCGAAGGTCCTCTGAATCCGAATCTGGTGGACATAATAGTGGTACCCAAAAAGGAGATATGCCCTAAGAGGATTCTATCAAGTAATTATTTGGTATTGAACGTGATAAAAGATAAAGGATGGATGGATTGGTTCACAAAGGAGGATAGGCCTATTTACCTGATATTAGTTGCATAGTTTTATCAATATGTTCAAATCTCTTTTGATATAGAAGATGGATTTGTTGTGATAATTTGGATCAATGGACAGAGTTGCATGCTTTCTTTGAGGTTATGGGATGAATTCGTTAGGATACCTCATGGGGGTATTTTTGAGGAATACCAGAGAGTTTCTCCCCCACTAATTGAGTTATTTGTTTTGGAAGAATAATTGGGAAGCTTAACTGGGAATGAAACAAAGAAAAGATACATAGCTTCTGAGTTAGATGGTGAAACCAGACTTCTGTTTAAGTTTGTTCAGAATCTGATTATCCCCATAAAAGGTTACTTTTCTACAATCAATTATTAGTATGTATTTTTGACACACCTTATGAAGAATGTCTATAAGATCAACCTATGAAAATATGTTATACTCCATATATGTGAGTTGATCAAGACAACCTCCAAGTCAACCTCTCTTTTTTACTCAAGATTAATATCAACTATGATTCATGAAAAAGGGTTGGTTGGACAAGATAAAGAAGTTATTAAGGATTATGAGTTTTATCTCTCAAAAGTTACAGTAAAGATAATGAAAATCAGTTGGAATCCATGGATAAAGGCATGGGTGGAAGATAATGACAGGGTTTATGAAAAGTTCAATATGGTGGAACAATCTTCAATACCTAAAGAAAATTTTGATCTTAGTTTGGAACCAGATGAAATTTATAATTATTCTTATGTTTAAGAAGAAGGAGAGGCTATTTTTCCTAGAGGGGAAACTATTCTAGATGAGAAAGACAGTGAACCTGTTCTTCAAGACATAACTGAGAAGGAAATGCCTATTCCTAAAGAAGTTGCTAATTTGGAAGAACAAACTAGTGCTAAAGAATGATCTATTTATAAGGTAAATGAAAAGGTTGTTGTATAAGAGAATATGAAAGAAGATATTTCTCTTGTACAAGAAGCTATTTATGAGGAACATGTGGAGGAACAAGTTGTTCCTGAATTTATCCCATCTGATGAAGAGAAAATGGAGCAAGCCTTTCAATTGTCAAGAAGGAAAATGAGAGAGGATATTAGTGATAAAAGCTTGGAAATAGATCAAGGATCTAAATCTCCCAGTCCTGAGAAAAATATACCTGTTGAGGGGGAGCAACCCCTAGTCTAGAAAGTGTTGAAGTGAAAAATCCAAGTGATCCAAGCTCTATGGATACATGGTATAAATTCCCATCATACTTTGATTTAACTGACTCCCTGGAAGTCTCAGTGAAAAGTATCGATCTGTATACTGTGTTTTAATTGAAACCAGTATCTTCTCTTGATGTTATAGCAGCCAAGGAACATGATCCTATCTCAGCTTCTATTTCCAATCCTTCAAAAGAACATTCAAACATGGTGAGTAAAGTTGATTTGAATGATTTTGAAGCTACCCTATTATATAGAGTTGAAAAACTTCTGAATACCCAACCGGATCCTGTAACCAATTTAAGTGAAAGAGATGCTGACCTGTTGTTGTAAAAGATCATATGGAAGATTCAACCCAATATTTTTCATGAGATTCAAGAGGTCAAAGTTGAGAACAAACAACTTAGTGATAAAGTAAAGACTCTCAGAGGTATGGTTGAAGAAATGCAGAAAGTGATGAACTCAAGAGCAGAACCTATTTCTCATCTAGTTGAGGATATTGGTAATCAGATTACATATAATTTTTCTCTCTGATACATCCTAATATAAACTCCTTGGATGACAAGTTAGATGAAAGAAAAAAGAAAATTGTTCACGACATGCGTGAGATTGTTATTGGTCTTAACAAGTTGACTGATGAGTATAAGGGTTGTCTCCAGAAAGTTCTAAATCAACTGAAGTCTCTTACTTCGACTATTACTGCTTCTTATGCCTTTGGAAAATACTCTGAACCCTCTTTGTACAGTGATCTACTCAGAACAGTTGTCAAAGAAGAACTTCAAGCGGTGCTCAGTGGTTTTGACAAAGAGTATCTATCTAAAGTTGTCAAGAACAGTGATAGAATTATTGATTTGGTGAGAATTTATTCTAAAATTAAAAATGATGATCAAAAAGAGATTACTAAGAAGGTGGAATTTTACTTTAATAGGATCTTCTCAAAGAATGACTTGACCAACCATTTCAAGTACCTAGTAGATAATCTGAGAATCCATCCTGTCACTCAAGCTTTCAAAACTGAAGTCCAAAAGCTCAAAGATTTCACTCCTTTGTTGGAAAAGTTTATAGAGAACAAAGATGACTTTGAAAAATCTATGCAGTGTGGTGGATAGATTATTTCTGACTTCATCAAGCTTTTGAGGCTTTATCTTGATGTATATAGTACTACCATTGTGGCTCCTACAACTGCACCCCTGAGATCTGGTTTTCCTACCTTCTCATCCTCTACCCTTGCCTCTACATCTATGGCTATCTCTCAGGCACTAAGTCAGATTAGACCTGTTATCCTTGATCAAAATTTGCCTTAGTATTCCACTGCACCTAACTTGGCCCCTTCTATTTTTGAAGGCCTTCCTTTACCTTCTCTATCCACTGGTTTACTCCCTTCTTCCACTTCCACCTCTGCTCTTATGGATTCTTCTGATACTGCTGCTACCAAGGGAAAAGAGAATACAATCCAGTGTTGAAGAAAAGTGACTACTATATTTTGATAGGGTTGGTTTCTATAATTTTTTCTTATTATTTGTACTGACACGTTTTATCCATCTAATTCATTGTGCAATCTTATTATCTATTCTTTTATTTACTTTTCTACTCTTTTTGATAATCCCAAAAGGGGGAGAAATATGTAATCTAAATGAACACTAGGGAAGAAACACATTACCTCATAATAGATCTCTCACTCAAATGATTTGTGATCATCAAAAAGTGGGAAATTTTTGGACTCCTCATGTGTTAATAATGTTTTATTGATCACAAATCCTATACATTCTGTAAAGCTTGTTAATCCTGTTTAATCTATCTAAAATCATGTGTACATATGATTATTTTCTTTATGATTTAAATAAACCTATCCAAGATCTTAAGTGATACGTCTAATAATTGTAAACTATTTTTAGTTTGTGTAATAATGGATTTAATTGATAAATAATTTAGTCTAATCAATTCTATGAATATGACTGTTTAAGTCTTTGTACAGATATTTGGCTAAGTTTGAGAAACTGTGAGTCTGCCACTGGTAATGTTTTTTCTGGCAAAGGACCCAAACACCATGACTAGACACCGTGACCCAGACACCGTGACCAGACACCATTACCAGACACCGTGAATCAGATACCATGATCATACAACGTGATCCTAACACCACATTTGTGCTACCGGTTCCTGATCCCAATACAACTGTGCCATCATAACTATCTTACCACTCAAAGATACACAAGGATACACCGTTTCAAGGACACACTGTTTCAACAAGACACCATTCGAGACAAACTGTGACACATTTTCTTAATATGTTTTGTCGTTTTTCAATTTAATATCTAAAGGTCATATTTGAAGCTTTTAAATGCACTAACATAATTAATATTTCTTTGTTGACATGTCACCTGAAATTACGAGGTATGAAGTGTAGAATACATGTATCCTGTTGGCTCCAACACATGCACTCCAAGAAAAAAAAGAACAGCATGGCTAGAAACCAATACATAGAAGAGAGATGATAGATAAATAAGTGTGTGCACGATAACAAAGAATCACGAGCATTATTGAAAGAAAAACTGACACATGCAACTCCAAAATTCTGAAGAACACACGAAGCATACTTGAATACAAGAGTCGAGAAAATATTTGCACTATCAACTTCACAAAGAACACAAGTTAGATCTAGATGACTTGTGACACTCTTTTTTCCACAAGAGGATTCAATTTCTACGTCTGCTTCATCCTAGAAGTCCAAAGCTATATAGACTAACACTCATAGTACTTCTAACCATATCTCATCATATTTTCACTATTGTGTATTATTTTTAGCTTTTGAGTAGTGTTTGTATCAGTATAAAAACACACACTATCTTCTGCATTAAACTTGAGGATACAAGATATCTTTCCTCTCACAACTTTTTACCCTTGTTTATTCCCACATATAAGTGTGGAAGAGGTCTTAGTGTGACCTGAAAGTTCACACTCCCGAAGAACTGTGGAAGAGGTCGTGTGACCTGGATAGTCTTGTGTACTGTTGTTAACCCCGATCCATGGTGTGGATCAATTTTATTTATATAAACTTCTTGGTGGAATGTGATCACCAAGTGGAGTGGATTAGGTCTCGGCTTGAGACTGAACCACTTGTTTTATACCCAATGTGTTGTTTAATTTAGTTTACTCTGTTTTACTATATAATTCAGAAATCACTAAATTTACTTTGATAGTTAATATTTGAAAGAAGTTATAATTTTTTTTCCTTATTATAATAACTTCAAAAGTAATGTTAATAAATGATATTAAGATTACTAAGAATTAATAAATCTTCTAAGAAGTTATTTAAACAATCTAAATTTCATAACCATATTACTTTGATTAACTGAGCTGTATTTAAATTTTTTAGGGAACCTTTTTAAGAATAATTTTCAAATAGAATTTTTTTTATAGATACTCAATTCACCCCCTCTTGATTACTCTACTCTGACCAAATTTGTTGAAAATATTTAACAGTAAATTCTTTCTTTCACAAAAAGATAGAAAAATGGTCATTTTTAATCAATGTTAACCCCCATGTTTAAGACATCTAACTATAAGCATCCATGAAAAATAATAAATATATTCATTGAATTTTATAACAAGTTTAATCAGGATCAATTCAAAATTACATGAAATAATTAAAATAGTTTTGTACATGCAGTAACATGACTATACAACGCATGAAAGTTGGATAAATAATATTTCATTAAACACGTGCTTACAAGCATGATAAAATTTTATAGATTAGAACATGCCAATATATATTTAGATAAAAAATTAACATACATGCATATTAGCCATAAATTCAGAATTTAAATTGGTAATATTGATAAATAGTTTAAGCATATGAAAGTACAAGGTGTATGAATAAAACATAAAGCATTTATAATATATTCTCCTTCTATGTAAAATATTTAATTCATTTTAATTATATATAAAAATTAAAACAGAAATAAAATTCTCCATGGTTTATAGCTTTTTCATTAAGAATATATCATTATTACTTAAGTAGAAACTTCAAGATTTTGCAATGATTTATAATGGAATAGACCTATAGAAAATTACACAAATCATCCTTTTGGAGACCATAAACTTTTGGGTCAGACAATGTTAGCTACAAGTTATTTGAGAAACCAAGTCTTATTATTTTTTAAACAAATTCTAGATTTAAACTTAGATTTTTTTGAAAAATAAACATGTTTTACATCACAAATATGAGGAATTTTAAAACAAAAACCATTTTTATAGTGACCATTAATTCCATAGTGAAAGAATCAAACAATTGATATGATTTTACTGTTAGAACCAGGAACAAAATAATTTCTATAATTTTTTCATTCTTCTCCTTTTCTTCGAATTCTAAATCTTCCTTTATTAATTTTATTCTTTCCAAGAATTTTATTCAAATAGTTTCCCTCTTTTGTGAGAAAATTGGAAAAAAGTTTTAAGTATTATGTTTCAACTAGTAATTTTCTAATTTTATTATCTTGCATAGAATATTCAGTTTTAGAAAAACCTGATCTTAAATCAAATAATTTTTTAGATAATATTTATTTTTCAATAAAATAGCATCACAATATTTTCTATGATTTTTATGTTTTTTCTTTAAATATTCAAATTTATTATCTAACATATAACAATATTCATTAAGTTCATTAAAATATAATTTTCCTTAAATATAATTTTCTAAGTAAAATGCTGATTATACCTCCTCGACTTTAGTTATAAGACATAGATTTTTTCCTTTGATTTTCATGATCAACATCAGAGTTTGATGTATAGTTAGTACTAGAGTCCTCAGAGTCACTATAAGAATATTTTATAGATTTCACCTTTTCTTTTCTAGTATATCTTGATAAAATTTATAGAAATATTAGATAATTTATCATTCGAACCCAAACCATTGGAATCATAATCAGAATATTCTTCCTTTGAAACGTTGAGATCAATGTTCTCATTTTGATAAAAATATTATTTTCACACAACTTGCATATTAGATTCATAAATCATTAAGGTTTCAATAAATTCCTTAATCTTGAAATCTTTTATAGGTGTTGATTTTCAAATAGACATAGAGAATCCATTCCACTTAGAGGGTAGAATTCTAAGAACTTTTAGGGTATAATAAAATTTTGGAATGGATGTTCCCAAGGTAAAAACATGATTGAAATCATCTAAACAAAGACAAAAAATGATCACATTCATTAATTTGGAGTTTAAATCATACACAACCTCATAAATAGCACTCCAGTTCTCTAGTTATCCATAATTGATTTTATAATGCTTAAAAACTTTTGAATATAATTTTAATCCAAGATTCTTCAAATTTATAAACATCATATCTTTCCAGAAACCATAATTTTCACCATTAAAACAAGGATCATGAATCATGTACATAAATTCTTTAATATAGACTATAAAAATAGCCTTCATTAAATGATCTTTACCTAAAGGTTATTAAATCCAAAATAGATCTTTTAGAATATGAAAAATATATTCCAGGCTGATATAAAAAGTTTATGATTGGTAAAAATAGTAATATATCATCAAATATATATAAAAAGAGAGCCTCTTATATGATACTAATTATTTTCCCAAGGAAATTAGATGAATACTCAGGGAGGTGGGGTGAATTAATTCCCTTTAAAAATCATGTCATATTTAAAATTCCCCCTTAAATCACTGTTGATTTCATCCTCTTTCTTTAAAAAATAAATACAATGAAAATATAAGAAATTAAAGAGATAAGAACACAATGATTTATAGTGGTTTGAGGCACAAAAATATTCTATTCCGCTCCACTAACACTCAAATACACAAGATCAATTATTTTACTAGAACCATTACATTTCCTGGGGACTGCCTAACTTGAGTACAAGATGTCATCACTTGTTATGAGGATTTTATCAGGACTTCAAGTTCTTGTTTTGGGAACCTCAAAAATATAGTATAAGAATCTTTCACTTCACCATGAGTGAGTGAAAGTAGTATAAACTTACAAAAAATAAATTAGATGTAGAAGGTTGATACAAATTAAACACACAGTTTCCTCCACAACTTCTAAATGATAAAGATCTTCAAGAATGCACAATAGTAGTAAAATGATATTCAATGAATATAAACTTCCTATTATTTAAATAGTTGTATATATAATTATGTATCTCATATTCTTATTTCATATAATAGTAGTAGAAAAATAATGTCTTTATTCTTTGGATAAGGTTTCTTCTTCTTCATCAAATAGTGAGAGAATAATAGATATGATTATTTAAATTATCTCTTCAAAGGTGGTGAGCAATAGATGTGTAAACACTTATATTTTTTATATTTCGAGCACACTCACTCTTATTCCTTTAATAATACCATAAAATATATAAAGAAATATATTTTCTATCTGTTACAAATTTTTCTCTCATTTCAACCATTCCACTATTCTTTTGTTAGATAACCATCATGAATAAATATACCATATTTATAAAATATGTGAGAAATTGTTAGTATTTAACCTTCTATATGGGAATTAGTATATCATGATCTATTGGATCATATTTTTTATCTTGAAATATGTTTCTTCATTTTGAAAATTCTAAAGCTGTTGTTATTGATGATAATAAAACACATTTTATTTTTCCAAAACTCTACGATGGTAAACACCTCCTTCAAAAATATTTGAATATCAAGTAAATCAAAAATATTTATATGTAAGGTGAAAACCACATTTTATATCTTTGTAATAATGTAAAAATCAATAACCAACTAATAAATCATATAGAATAAACCATATATTATTATATAAAATTTAAATATCAAAACTATAGATAGAGTTCTTTAAAAAAATTTCTAGTGAGACTAAGCACCTACAAGTCATAAAACCCATTTCAAATTTAACTAATATCACTAATTTTATTCTGATTAAGTTCCCTTGGAATTTCCTATAAAATTAAGGTGATTCAATTCTGATTTCCATTTTGTATCAAACTATTTTTAGTTAGCATTCGAAATCATCAGTTCACATTTATATTGGTTTCATTTTACAAGTTGCGGTGACAATAAGTTTTTTAACAAAGATTTGATATTATAACTCACATAAGATAATTTTTAAGAGAATTGTTTTACAAGTTTTATGATCTAAGATAATTCTCAAGGAATTTAAGATATTTCTACTCACCATATCTTTATAAGGTAATTACTATATAAGATAATTCTCTCAGAGTAATATATTTATCCTCCAAGTAATATAATTATCCACAAGACTCATAAGATATTTCTCAAGTCACTACTCTAGCAAGATAATTCTAATATTATAGTATGATAATTCAAAAATCCACATGACAAAATTTCATTTTTTAAAAAGATCCTAAAAATATGTATTAACTTTATATTGAAAGATTCAGTCAATTTTTAATCCTTATAAATAAACAATTCATAATTTTTCATAGTTTAATTATATTAATATAATTTATATAACTTTTTAATGGATTAAATAAAACTTAAATATGAATTTTGTGGGTTTAGATATCATAAAAACATAATAGCTTTCATAATCTAAAATATGCTGAATTCTGAAAATGTTTCAAATAATTCAATCATTTTTAGAGTATCCAAATATATGATTCAGACTACTTTGTCAATGAATGAAATGTAGAAAAAATTCTTATATTTAAAACTCAATAATATGAATAAAAATATAATTTCAATATCTTTAGTTTTGATTGAAAAATAGAAGCACACATAATCTGAAAAACTATAGAGATAAAGAAAAATTACAGAAATTTGTAGAATTTTTGGAGATTCCAAACAATCTTATAAGCTTTCATTTTAGTTGAAATAAATGTATATATTTATTTTTTCTATCTATATCAACAATTTTAACACAATTTTGATAAAATTATATAGATATATAAAAATAAAATTAAAGTTACTATAATTTGAAAGTCTGCAGTATGACTGAACACTTACAATAAATTCAAAAAATGTGAATATAAAATGATTGATTCAATCTTCAGTGTAGTTGAATAATTAATATATAATCTTATTTTATCTATAATTTAATTGGTCTTATAAAATTTTGAGTACTGAAACTCTAGATATAGTCAATATAAAGAGATATGGTAAAACTGATTTCTAGATTTCGTATTTCCATGTTTCTATTCACCTAAAATAATATATTCTTACCAACATTCATCAAATATAAAATGTGAGAAGTTCTATAATGACCATAGAATAGTATAATAATAAATATAAAAAATTAATAACATTTATTAACATATAATTCGAATGTTATCATATATAAGAAGATTTAATAGATGAATAAATCAAGGTAAAAGAAAATAAAACAAAGAGAGGGTGATGTAATTATCAAAACACAAATGAGAATGAAAAAACTAAAATAAATAGATTCAGCATAGAACAATATAAGAGGGTATTGTTTCTAAAGTGTCATGGAAATCAATGTTTAAAGAAAATGTGTTCTTAGACACATAAGGATAGATAGAGGATGGAAAATACTCCATACACATCGACGAAAGTTTCGGTCATGTATGTTATTCTATATATTAGGATAAATTTCACCTACACATTAATCCTTTTAGGAATACATCAAGATAACCTAGGTGACCACAATTATATGGTATTCAAGAATATCCTTAAGTATTTGAGTCATACTAAGGATATGTTCTTGGTTTATGGAAGAGATGAAGAGCTAGTCATCAGGGGATATAAAAATTCTTGTTTTCAAAAAATTATGATAATATGAACTCACAGTTAGGATACATATTTACTCTCAATGGAGGTTTTGTGAGCTAGAATAGCCTAAAGTAATCCATTTTCATCGATTCTATAGTAGATTCCTTTTACACTATTACTTTTAAGAAAGATAAAGAAGTATTTTAGATATGAAAATTTGTCTAAGATAATGATGTAATTCCAAGAAGTAAATAAACTATCACAATCTATTCCGATAACACTACAGTGGTGGATCATGTAAAAGAGGCATGGTCATATCAGTAGATAAAGAACATACTTTATAAATATCATCTCTTGAGGGATTTTTCTCAGAGAGGTGACATCACAAAGAGGAGAGGTTACATAATTGATAACATGGTGAACCACTTAACTAAATCCTTAACTCTGTAAAATCATTATCATTATGTGAGATCTAGAATACTAAAAGTCATTATCACTTAGATCTAGTATAAGTGGGAGTCTGTTTGAGTTAGTTTCCTAGAAACAACTATTTGTAATTTATATTTCATGTATATTCAAAGAAGTTAATATTAATAAATAATATTATTTGATATTGTTCATTATTCTGGGGAACTTTAATGTAATAATGTCCAAGAGCATTTATAACATTAATAAGGTCATATCAGTTCCTCGATATTTGACCCAAACCAAAGTTGGGTGTTGGATTTTTTGTCAATAACAATTTCATACAGTATAAATAGAGTATAGTAATGTTAATGAGAATTGATATAATGTGTAATATATTTAATACATTTAGATATTTCCCTTTTCAGGAGAATTGAAGTGAATAGAAATTCCTAGAAGATATAAATTTCATATCTAAAATCTATGATCAAGGGTTATTCTTGAATGTGAAGAAGGATATGGTTAAATATCTCCTATTCCACTGGCCTTTTTTTGACTCCTAAACTCTTGTTCTTGGAGCTCCATTCATGCATGGTAGATGACTCTCTGGTGATCGACTTCCCAAAAGGACCCTTCAAGGTAGTGGTAGATTTTCATAGGTGGACCTTGGTGTTTAAGTTAGGCATGGATATTGCATCCCTCCCAGAGTTTCAAGATTTCAAGGGATCTTAGGGTTTGGAATCCCCAACTAGGGTTTTAGAGATTTTCTATCACTTATGGACGAATTCATAAAGGATTAGTCTTGAAACTCCCAAAATTTTGGCAAGTTGTAGTTTAACATTTTTAGATGGTCGATAGTGGTCCACTCAAGGCACAAACCTTCTTAGGTAGTGGCATGGATAATCCTCCCCGACCTACCCCTACCATTCCATAACATCATATTTCTCTAGGGAATTAATGACTCTTTTGGACATTTTCTATGTGTGGATGATAGTACCCATCACTTGAAAAATTATTCTATGGTGTTATTTTTCATGGAAGTGGATATCTTTAAATCCCTTCCTACATGTAACCTTTTACGGGTTGGGGATTCAGTCGTTTGGTGGAAAAAATTTTCTTCGCCTCTCCTAATCTCTTTTGTTTGGTATTCTATCTCCAAGGGAACTCGTCATCAAATTTTTGGAAGATTGATTTTGATTACAAGGATTCCTAGAGTGTATCTTTCTTTTATTAAGTCCAAATCCCTTCCACTTCGAAGGTTGATGTCCATGATGGTTTTATGAGTTCATATTTTTAGGATAAGGTTTCCTCGCAGGTTTATGAACTAGTAAAAATTATGGGACCATCTTCTACTACCAAGGTTAGTGGTATTCCTCCATTCCCTCCATCAGTGTGATACTCCCTCTTAAAGTTGGAGTTTTCTTCCTGGTCTCATTCCAATAACAAGGTGGGTCCATGTATTGAGTTGGTGTTATAAAAGTTACATAAATATATCTCTCCTATAGATGGATTTCTTCTACCTCCTCCATATAAATTCAAAAATTCTTTAATTCAAGGAAAGGTGGTTTTTCTCTTATCAGATTCTCCTTTGGATCCTAAAAATCATAGAGATAACTATTCTTCTAGTGGGTCAGCCCTTCCTCTTTGAAATGGTTTTAGTGTGCTTCTAGAATCTCTACAGATTCTCCTATAATTGGATTCTCCATTCTTGGATATTTGCACCACCTCTTCTATTAATAGTGGGATACTTATAAAATCCCATTCCAACCATGAATCAACACTTCTAATTTTCTAAACAAGGAGAGTTATAATGTTGGGTGATAAATCCAAGCATTCCATCCTATGATAATCTCCTCTTTTATTTGGAAATCATGCAGATTGGGTACCTAAGTGAATATTTATTTCCTAGAAAATAAATTTCATAATAATATATTTTCTCTTATGGAAGTTTTGGATACGAACCAGCACCCTTCCAAGATTTATGAGTTTTTTCATTGACTGAGTGTGTGTGCCTATATTCACGGTGAGCCCACAAACCATTATATATTATTTTTTATAAAAGTAGTATTATAGTGGAGATGGTGGGCGTATCTAATTATTACATCACCAAAAAGATCAGTTATGGATCCCTTTCTTCTCATTTATTTATTCCAAATTTGAGGTGGCAGCTAGAGAATCTTTATGGAATGTCCTTAGACCACTCAATCTGGGTAACTCATCTTGGATCATGGGTGAAGACTTCTATGTAATCGTAGAATCATTAGAGAAGCAATTTGGTGGGGATTATTCCAATAAGAAAAGGAAAGACTTCACTTTTTTTTGTCCCATAATGGCCTCCTTGTCATGGGTTTTATAGGATACAAATATACTTGGTGAAATAAATAGAAGAGAACTAATAAAACATGGTTACAACTCGACCGCTACCTTTATAAACTTCAAGTTATATCCTACCTCCTAAATTCAAGGGTTTCCCATATGGTGAAGGCCCTATCTGATCACTCCTTGATCCTTATTAGGTTGGTTCCCAATAAAGAAGGTAGTGGTAACTTTTTCTTCTATAATCACTAGAATGATGAACCTAACTACCATGAAAGGGTGTGGACCTCCTAGACCAAGACAATGCCGAAAAAATCATGGTTTGGATTACACAATAAGCTTAAGAGATTAAAGGGGGGGATGATATCTTAGAGCAACAATCAACACTTACACTTTCAAGAGATGGACTACCTAAAGGAAGACATTTAACATACTAAGTCCAGCCTATAATATTGGTGGGATGATAAGATCATTAACATTATGATCACAAAAACGAATCATCTCATAGACTTACTCATGGAACAAGAGAGATAGGCTCATGAAATATATTGGGAAACATGTCTCAAAGAAGGTGATAGGAACACTTCTTATTTTAGGGATTGCATCAAGGATAAAAAGAGAAATAATAATACAAACATATGTATTAAGGATGATGACTTAAATGATGATATTGAGGTGGTGAGAGGCATGGATGAGGCCTATTTTAAATATTTACTTATTTTTCATAACACTAGAATGCATGAGGGGTATCCAAGGGGTCATGTGGAACATTTTTATTCTATCCCATGTGTAGTGATAGAGAATACCAACTCATTATTCAAGAATATCCATGAGGAGAAGGAAATACAGGAAGCTGTCTTCTCCCTTAACCCCAAAATATCTCCTAGACCTGATGGCTTCCCATGACCATTCAATGTGGGCTCATGGGACCTTGTAAAGATAGTTATTTTTGAATCTATTAAATAATACTTATGTAGAATAAGTATCCCTCAAGTGGCTAGTGATATAATTATTGTTATTATCTTTAAAGTAAAAGATCCTTCTTCTCTGAGGAAATATAGACTCATCAGCATGTGAAACTTTACTTATAAGGTCCTCATGAGCATTTTCAATATAAGACTCTCAGAGCACCTTCAAAATTTGATTTATGAGCATAAACATAGGGAATAACCATTCAAAGTGGTATTGTTATAACTTAAGAGATGATTGGTGACATCAATAAAAAAACACATGGGTCTAATATTGTTATCAAATTTGACATGGATAATGCACATGATAGGTTAGAGTATAGATTAATTCTCAAGGTAATAACTTGGATGGGTTTCTAAAACTTGGTTATTTATCTATTTTTAGATGTTACAACTCTCCTTGGATCTCAATTAACTTCATGGGGATGAAATTTGGTTTCATTAAATAGGTCACGGTTTTAAGGAAGGTAGATCTATTGTCACCCAGTGTTTTCATTATAGTCCAGGATCCCGTGAGTCACTTCTCTGATTGATATATTTGTAATGGTAGTATCCTCTTCTTCCGTTACAGGAAACACTTCAATATATTATCACACCTCTTGTTCATATATGATATGATATTATTTATTAATGGGTGTAACCAACGTATTAGTGACTTCAATAGTGTCCTAAAGGAATACTATAGATAGAGTGACCAGATCATCAACCATGAGAGGATTAGTGTTTCCATTTCCAATAAATTATCTCAGATACATGTTAAGAATATTGAGACTAGATGTGAGTTTATATGAGGTGTTTTCCCCTAGACTACTTAGGCGATCCTGTCCCTTTCAGTAGATATCTCATCTAGAACTTTGAGAGGGTGGTGAAAAAATATCTAACCACATCATCAAATTGATGAAATTATACCTTTCATTAAAATTTAGGATTTATATTTTCAACTATGTTATCACTTATATCCTCATTCATGTGTTATATATTATTAAGGATCGGATTTTTATTATGAATATAAATGAAAATATTATGACTTCCTTTATTTGGGATGGCCACTCTGATGGGAGGTATCACTAGGATTCATAGTCTAGGATGATCAAGGTAGAGAATAAAGGTTGTATCAAATTGAGGATAATCTTGGGCATGATGTTATGTTTATATGTTAAGATGGCTTGGGAGTTCTTATATTTTTAGTCTCTCTGGTCCAATTTCATCTTGGGAAAGTATGGTAAGAACATATTAGTCCTGAAAGGTATAGTCTCCATCCTATGGAATATTCTCCAAGGATATATCTTCAACCATAATCCTCTATTGAATTGGATAGTTGGATGTGGGGATATAAATTTCTAGATCTACAACTGGGTGTGTGCCCCTTTTCTTTCTATGATGCATGAATATAGAATTTATGTTCAATACAGCTAGTAAACACCCACCCTTTATCCATGTAATATTGAACCATGATCAATGACATGATTTATCTAATATTATAATGAAAAGTGAATAGGATAAGTTCATGTTCACCGACTCCTCATATAGGATCTTTCTAGTAAAGGTATATTGGAACACCCTCCATGCCAAAAATATTAGGATGGATGGGGTGGGATTCTTTGGTGCAAGGATATCCCCACAAAGTATAACTTCTTAGTCTGGTGCTTAAGGAAACACTCTATTTGTAAAGATTATAGGTTCAAGTTCAAGGGAATCAATGAATTTTATATCAAAACCCTAATGAGTAAATATCCCCTCATCTATTCTTTAATGGCGAGTGGGATTTGGTAGTGTGGCAGTCCTTGGGTGAGGTCACCAAACTGGATACCTAGAAGGATACCATTGATGATTTTTTCTAATTATGGTTATATTATGTTAAAAAAACACTTATGAATGTAAGGATAGGGAGGATATCTTTTCTACTAGCTATTGGTGCATTTGAAATACGAGGAACCATACTCTCCCTGAAGGATATGTCAGTTCTCAACTCAACCTGATGATAAGTACTAGAAGTTTGGAAGTTGATTTGGGTTTTATCCTTAATCATTTGGAGAAATATCCTTATTTGAGAAATATTATGGTTGGTATAAGAGACACCCCTTTTATTTATAGGTCATCTTTACAGGGTCACTGGATCTTTTAAAACCCCATAAAACATCCTTAAACTCAATGTTTATAGATTATTATATAGTATTGACTTTATATGGGGGGGGGGTATTGCACATGATGCTAAGGGATCCATTGTTCTTTCCTTCAATTCTGACTACGATCATGGTGACTCCCTCCTCATATAGGCTCACACCATACCATATGGTCTTTAACTTTTTTCCTTTACAACATTATTGATCTTTCTTTAGTTTAAATTGTCTCCCTAGTCAACTAAAACTCTATCGAATAGTTCATTATTACCCCTTGGTCCATTAACTATTAGATTCATAGATGAAAATACCTTATTGGTAATCAGGTGTAGCTTCTCTACACATGGAGTGAAGGGAATCAAACTACTGACTTCCTCATTTAATGGGAATCTCAAGATGCTACTTTTATTTCCTTTTCTAATATTTCATACCTTCCCCTTGGTTGTGTCAATATTATAATAGGGGATTCCCTCAGGTTACGATATTTCTTTCCCTAACTCCTCTATATATTCTTAATCTTTTGATAAAATTTTCTTATGACTGGATATAAGGAAGTTGGAGAAGTATTTTGGAGAAAAAAGATATTCTTTAAAAAATTTGGAAGATTTAAAAATGTTTCCTGAAAGTGTGGTAGTGTCTCAGAATAATTTTGTGTGAATACAATGGAAGAGATTTTTGAAAAGTCTAAAGTCACATTAAATATCATATTTTTTGGATAGGTATTTGTTGGTAAATCAAAGGTGACATGTTTTGTAGATACAAAAGAGTTCATAGAATTAATTTACAGAGGAAAATAGAAGGAACCCAAAAATAGGGAAGTGTGATAAGGAAGAGTTTTATGAATAAATAATTAAGGGAAGAGTATTGTGAATTGAAGTTAAGAGAAGATGATTTTTCTAAGTAATGAAAAGTTTTAGTAATTTCCTTTAAATATTCGACCTTTTATAGAAAAAACATGGGAAGTGGGAGATACTTGGTTGAGGAAGATTCATGAGATAAAGTTGTTGTGAATTTTCTAAAGTCTTAAGTTACACAAATGAGTTACGTGAACCACTGACTTCCATGAAAAAACTTCTATGAATCATTGAGTTCTATGAACATATTGTTTATACAATAAATTTCTTAGTGCGAATTTTAATCTAATAGAAATTAATAATATTTAGAAAGGTTTATGCTATATAACTTACAAGATTATAGTCTCATGAAAGGATGAGTTTCACAAAATAAATATTTTCCCAAAAGTTAAGAGTTTTTTGAAAGTAGAAGTTATGTGAACAATATGTATTGGAAATATATTTAAAGAAAAAAGTTTAATCAAGGAGCATTAAATCAAGACTATGATGCAAGGAGAGTCTCATTCTAATTAGGGTAAAATAATTACGATTCCAATCTATTAAAGAAAACCTAAAAGTCTATAAACTGTGGAAGTAACTTCATTAATGCAACATGAATATGTGAAGAAGAGGCAATGTGCCTTGGGTGAGGAGTTTCCAAACCCCAATTCTTGTAATGGAAGTTCACTTGGAATAGATTGATCATTTCCAAATCATTTTTATCCACTAACCTAGTGAAACCTAGTGGATTTTTTGTATGGTTGAAACAACTTTAGTATAGGATTGGCCCTTTTTGGTGAACTAATTAAAAAATACCTAGATCCCATGGATGTTTTACTTATATATATATATATTCTCAATGAGGTTGATAGCGAGGAGTAATCAAGTGGATGTTTGAACACAGTTCCTTCCAATGTGGGAAAAATATCTGAAAACAAAAGTTAATCAGATTATGGAGAAAGTTTTAAAATTATCCATTTCCCTGATTCATCCCCTATTAGGGTGTATCTAGTACCAACAAGTGGTATGAATGTTTAAAGGTTTAGACTCATTATTCAATCTCAAAATCAGTTTTTGGATTTTAGAACATGGATTCTATGATAAAAAATTAATTTTTTGATGGAACTGTATTTGATAATGGAAAGAAGAAATGCTTGTGTTCTTATGGGCTTGAGGTGCATTTTACATGGAATTTATCTAGAGAGATTCTTACTTGACACAAAATAATGAGAAATTGGGTAATTCATAAATAGAGAAGATTCTAAATAAATCATTTTTATGATGTTTTCTATAATAAAACCACTCATTGTTCCACTGTTTATAAAATTTGGAAGACTCTGGAAGCTATTTATGGAAATAATTTGGATATTTTTTGATGCCAAACTCAAGAGAAGTTTCAAAACTATAAATGATTAGAATCCAGTGAACACAGTTGTTGAGGAGAGTATTTTGGAAAATAAAAATAAAAATAATAAGAATTAAAAGAATACTTCCAAGAGAGCATATTCTAAAATCAAGGTGAATTATTTTAACTCTATTATGTAATCTAAATAAAAAAATATTGTGGAAGTTTATTATAAATAAAAAAAATTAGATTTCTACCTAGAGAATCTTAAACTAGAGGGTACTATTAAACTTCAAGTATATCTTGAAGGTGCTTTTAATGAATTAGATATTTAGAGAGTGAGAAATAATAAAATTGGTGGTATATTAAAAGAATAAAAGGAATGTGTAGATGAGATAGAATTAGATATTTTCTAGATAGAGAGGGAAAAAAATAGATCAATAAACTAGTCTGGTAAACTCAAAATAGGCAGTGAATATCAAATAGGAAACCGAAGATCAAGCTAAGGAGATTGAAATTTTGTAGAATTCTGTTAAAGAATGAAATAAAATAATTAAGACACCAAAGGATGAAATTAAAGAAAGGAAAAAATTTAGGATCCATTTAAAGATGATGTGTTTTAGAATAAAATATTTGGGTGATTTAGTGGTGATGATTAAACACTCATGTATGATGAAAAATCTGGAAAGGAATTCGAGGCTACGACATATAAGTCATAAATTCATAGCGAGATTTTTCTATGATCAAGAAGAGATCCAATACTTATAATAGAAGGTGGATCAATGGGAGATCATATAGAAAGTATAATGTCCAATTATTTATGATTTTTCTATAGATAAAAAGTGGTTAAAAATTGTATAGGTAGCTCTAAATGTTGACATATATAAGATGGTTTCCAAGATGAAAGATCAAAGTGATCTAATTGTAGAACTTTAAAATGATGTAAAATAAAAAATGATTGAATAAAATGTATTGAAATCAAGAATCATATCTCTCAAGACACTTCTTGAAGAGAATAGAAAATCTGGAAATGAATACCTGTTATAGATTAATGGAAATATAATCTCAACTAATGGAGAAATACAAGAAGAGCAGAGGGCTAGAGGTAAGGTAAAGGAGAAGGTAATGTTTTCCTTTAGAGAAGCATATATCATTTGATTATGAAAGTATATAAATATGAGATCTAAAAATATAAGGAATAATACTATTAAATCTAAAAACAAATAGAATCTTCATAGAATACTTGAAAGTAAATACTCTCAGAATAAAGTATATATGAAATTCTACTGTTATGAAAGAATAGGGAATACTATGAGTTAATTTTAATAAGACTAAAGGATAAATTATGGAAGAATAATGGATGTATAAAAATCTAATCTATGACATGATGAAACAATATGGAAGAATTTATGGAGGGAAAATGAGCTATAAAGAGACCCTCAACTCTTGTGGCATACAATGATAGAATATATACTATAAGACAACCTGTCAATATGGAAAACATGATTAATTTCTTAGAGTAAAAACAAGTATCTCAATGAAATGTGTATCAAATACTAACTCAGTTACACTCATAGTAGCCCTCTTGGAAGGAATGAAAACAAATTTGGAAGAAAAAGGGAGAATTTAATCTAGTTGTGAGTAAAAAAATTGTACAATCAAAGAAAGACTCACCTCAAAAGAAAATATTAGAGGTGACTCCTATGGTTTCTAAAGACAATAATCACAAATAATTCCTTAGTGGATTCACAAGTTTTACCATAAGGAAAAATGAGAAGTAAAGTTAAAGATCCTTCCAATAGAGGAAGAAGAAATAGAAAACAACTAGTGAATCAATTCTTATTCTGTAAAAAATCATGTAAAAAGGTGTACAAGTGGAGAATTGAAGAAATAACCTCATAATAGCAGTTTTAAAGCCAAAATTCTAAATAATACCAATCCAACAAAACTAACATATAGAAACAAGATTGACAATGTAGGCAAAGAATTATTAATTATAAGGCCAGATCAGTTGGAATCGAATAGGACGATAGAGAAAGCATAAAACAAGTATAGTAATTTTCAAGTAAAGATGAAAGGAGTGGTCTATAAGGACAAAAAAAAAATCCTCTCATTAAATATATATGAGGTTCCCATTTCCCCATGAATTTAACTATTTATAATATATGTTTGAATTGGTATAATATTAAGGGGGAGATATGATCCATGGTGAGTGTATGTGCTGAAAGGGAACAAGTTCATAAGATAAATAGAGATACATGTGACAATAAGTATTAGTATAATTGAAATTTTCAAATGGTATTATATTCAACAAGTATTTTTAAACAAGGAATCCATTTTTTTCAAATTTTTATTTTAAATTTACATGCTATGGAAGTGGAAGATCATACAATGATGAGCGAGATGTGAAACTAAAGAGATATCAATGCTATATTTGAATGGTCTAGTAGTTCCAAGTCATATTTAATACTCAACCATTAGTATTAAGCCTCCGTTTAAGTCATATTTGAGAACCAAGGAAAGATATTTTGGTGGAGAAGTATCAACATTCATGCATTTCATGTTTTTCTATTTTTATGATAATGTGGTATCTCATAACTATTTTTAGGATACCAAGAAGATATTGGAAAATAAATATTGTTTCTATCAAGTGGTATACCTTTTATAAAGAGGAATTAAACATTTGGAATTAGGTCAATGATTTGTATAAATAAGTGGTATCAGTTCAAAGTGGGATATATTCTGGGAGAGTTAGTTATAATATCTTTAGGCTGTTTATCCTTATTCGATGAAGGAATCTTGTAATTAATTAAATATTATAAATACCAAGTGGTGATATGAAGTTATATTTAACAAGTGGTGTCAGTTGTATTAATATGTGGTGTGTCTCACACACATGTTCTCAATTTCTTATTCACTGATTTCATGGTTTTGGTATGGATTGAGAACATATAATGATTTACAAAATAAATAACTTTATGCTACTAGAATCTATGGAAGTAACTGAGTGACATGGACAACATTGTTGTTTCTTGGCTTAAATAATTTTTTCCAAGAAATAGTTTTAACTTAGTAGGCTTAGAGGATTTGTCAATGACTTAATTCCAATTGTTATTTCACTCATTATGTTTTTTTCAAAAGTGTGAAGCTATAAAAAATGGATCTGATCTTAAAAGGTGTTAATAAGAGAAATGTATTCATGTAGAAATTGATAGAAGATGTCAAAAGTAAAATATGAATCTCAATAGGGGGACTCTATATATCTGTTTTTCCATATTTTGAAGAGAAGGGTGCTCCCCCACTGGTTTCTAAAGCACAATTGAAATATATCAAATGGATATTATAAATTAAGGGGGAGTAGTTTTTTTTGATGAAGGAATCCCCTATGGACTTCATAGTGATAAGGGAGGATACTTAATGGAAATTTAGGTTCAATGACTTTATATGAGTTAGGGTGTTTAGGAGGGAGATGGCATAAAAGGAATATATGACAACCCCATGGAGAAGAGAGCCCCAATAATAACTCTATTTTCATATGGCTCTTTTACCTCCAATGTCCTGAAGGCCTTATATTTTTACTATTTTAAAAGAAGACCCTTTTAAAGGAAGAAGGGGAAAACCAAATAGACTTCATGTCATAAAACATTACTTGACTCGAAGATCATAAAAAAAACAGACAAACAACATTGAACTACCCCTCCTCAGCAATTGAAACGTGATAAAGCTCTCACCCAATGCAGGACTGTATAACAAATAGGTGTCCTATGACAAAGAACAGGCCCGATCCGATGGCTGTCGCCATACCCTCTCAAACTTACAAATCTGTATCCATGGAATCATAAATACATATCCATGGAATGTTTTTAGTATCTGAAAAAGGATGGATTTATGATAGTATTGATATAAAATATAAAGGGGAAGAATGTTATACTCAAAACTATGTTTGGTGTTATATTTGTTGTCAATCACAATGTAATAGGTTATGAATAGAGTTTTGGAATGGTAGTGAGCATTACTATCATAGGGAAGATATTGAATACATGTAGATACCTACCTTCCCAAAATAATTAAGTGAAGACAAATTCTTGGAATTTATTAATTGCATATCCAAAATCTATGATTAGAAGTTATGCTTGAACAAGAAAAAATATTTGGTTGAATATCTAAAAAGTTTCTAAACAGAATGAGTTGAGGGAATTAGGTTATGAATTTAATCACTTAATCTAAAATGAGTGATCATTTTTGTCCTAGGTGTTGATATATAGAACACCAACATGATATTTGGATGTTGAAGGATGAATGCAATAGAATGATTCCAGTGTGGAATTATTCTCACATAGATGAATATTTTCATGATGTTTTGTTTTTTAGAAGGCATAAAATTAACCCTCATCTTGATAAATTTTCCCTCTCTATATTTGTTGAATAAATAAATAACAAATCATTAATTCAGAGGCCTATAAGAGGAACATAAAGTTGCTCAATTTCCCAGTGTTTTCCAAATGTTTGGGTGAAAAATTATATATGGAGATCAAGGTTTCACAAAAGTCATGGTATGGAAGATAAATAATTATTTTATAGTAAAGGAATAAGTTTCATGAAATTTGGATGATTTCACAATGTTTTGTGTCAATATGGTAGTGTCATGAAAGAATGTTTCTTGAAGATGATGGAATAAATTTTGGTAAAGTCAGAAGACTTAAGTAATATTGAGTTTCAGAAATAGGTATACATTGGTGAATTGAATGTGGTTTGTTTTGTGGTTTTTTAGAGTTCCTTGAATAGATTTACATTGGTGAATAAAAGGCACTGAAAAATAGGGATATTTGGAGAGGCAATGTTTCATGAATGAAGAATAATGGGTAGAGTTTCGTGAGTTGAAGTTACACAAAGGAAATTATTGCAAGATACGTGAAGGGTCAGTATTTTCCTATAAATACCCAAAACCCAATGGAATAAAACAAGAGAATAGTGGGATACTTTAGAGAAAAACAATCTGAATTCTCAAAAGTCTGATGTTATGAAAATGAGTTTTGTGGACCATCGAGTTCTGTGAGAAAGCTTATGCGAATCACTGAGTTCCATGAAAACATTTTTTTGAGAAAAACCTTACTTGGTGTGAAGGTTAATATTATGTTAAATAATAGTATTGAAAAAGGTTCATGTAGTGGAACCAAAAATAACATAGTTTTATGAAAGTAAGAGTTTCACGAAAAAGGAGTTTCATGAAAGTTAAGAGTTTCACAAAAGTAGAAGTTATGTGAACACAAGGTATTGAATATCTATTTCCAGTGAACAATGAATTCAAGAAGAATAAATTTGGACTATAATGTAATTATATTCTCATTATAAATATTTAAAAATAAATATGATTCCTATCTATTTAATAATAAATATAAGTATTTAAATTTTGGAAGTACCTTCATTAATGTAGTGTTTAAAGGTGGAGAAGAGGTAGTGTGCCTTGGGTGAGGAGTTTTCAAACCTTAAATCTTATAAATTAAGTTCTTATAGAATGAAGTGACCATTTTCAAAATCATTTGTATCCACTAAACTAGTGAATATCTAGGGATTCTAGTATAACTGACACAGTGTTGGCGTATTCTCCTTAGACCAGCTCTTTATGGTCAACCAGGTAAAAAATCATTATGTCCCATGGATGTTTTTTTAATATTTTTTAAGGATCTATGATGTAAATAGGAAGGGTTAATCAAGTTAAAGGATGAATATAGTTCCAAATTACATGGGAATAAGATCAAAAAATAAAGTTAATCAGACTATAGAGAAAATATTAAATTTATCAATTACCCTAATTCACCACCCTTTTATGGGTGTATCTGGTCCCAACACTTGCTATGACGAGAACCTTGAAATTATATAATGATATTCTTAAATATTTTTATACTATCAGATGATATTCTATGATAGGACACATAATATATTGACTATTAGGTGTGAGTACTCATAAGAATACGAGACTTAATCTCATGAAGTTCTTACTTAGTAATCTATAGGACATGATATTATGAGAACATACCTTCTAATAAGAATTCCAATCGTTCATATTTAGTTGTATATTTATTTATATGAACATTTTTAATGATCCTTACACATTTATATTATTACTAATTCAATCCATGACTCACACACTTTAATGTATTGCTGTAATCCATGATGACATAAGATTGTAGTGAAGTTGGGTAAGTTAGTTGTGTCATGAATGATATTTTATTAATGAATAAGTCAACGAAGTATTTATCCCTTACATATTTATGAAAGTTGATATCTTAACCATTTTATTGAAATGGAATCATTACATTAAATTATATGGACATGGTTTATAGATGAGATAATTGTAGATAGTCAAAGAAATACGTAACAATCACATAGATTGATGACATGAGTATGAAACCTACTTGAAAATAATATCATGACAAAGATATTATAATACATAGTGAGTTAAAATATGTGGTTGTTGTTATTGTGACATATATTACTTCTCTATGGGTTCCTTGACCCATTGTAAGATAATAATCTTGGACTTTAGGTAAGCTAGCCTAATGTCCCTAAGGAAGATACCTAGAGTGTCACGCAAAAAGTGTTTCCATTGATATTAGTTAAATGTTATTTATATTTAAAAATTAGAATAAATTTTATTTTCCTACCTAAGAAGTAATATTTATTCAGGATTTATTGATAAAAAATAATAAATAAATAATAATTCATAAGGTAATATATAATTACATAGATATGTATTATATATATTTGTCTCTAGTTGTTCATAAGGTAATAAATAACTATTTATTAAATATTTTATTTTGTTATCTGAATATTAAAATAAATATTTATTCTCTAGAATTTTAATAGAATATTTATTTATTTATTTAATGAATATTTTTTATTTAAATATTTATTCAAGAATTTAATAAATTATGAGGAGGATGTACAAACAAAGTTTTGGGGTCTGGTGATAAAAATTTATTTACCAAATAGTAAAATAATATTTATCATTACATAGGATTGTGAAATACATGAGATAAAATAATTATAATATTATTTTAAATGACATGAGGTTTATTATGGGTTTAATATATTATTAAGTGTCCTTGTGGAATTAATTAAATATGAAACCCTAACCATGGGTCTATAAATAGACAACTATGTCTTTTGTGAAGAGGATAATAGTCATATATAATATTTCTCTCAACCTATTCCTCCACCTCTCTTCCTCTAAAGAGTGAGAATGATAATATAGATTACTTTATGCTTGAAGGAATGTGAAGTGATCAAAGTGAACAATAAAAGATGATCAATCGGTCATGTTAGCACACCATGTTTCATCAACATTATTTGGAGATAAAAGGACTAGATGTAGAGAACCACTAGAGGGGTTTTACTTTGGTTCCTCATGATGCAACCATGATACACTGACCAGGTTCAAATTAATAACACCATAAATAAATAAAGAACACAAGATTGATGTAATATTTCTTATTTAGTTTCAAATTAATTATAAATTAACATGAAAAAATCATCTTTGGATTCATATAATACATTTTTTAATATATTTTTTTTTTGTTGTTCATGACATTCATGTCATATAAATGGAGGATTATCTATTGAATCAAACCAAATTCATGTTATCCATAAGTCCAATAGGCACTTATTCTACATACAGAACCATCAAGTGACGTACTACCCCATGCTAAGAGTTATACATGAGATGATCTAGGAAGGACACACTATGGCTGAGTGATCAATATACCATTGGATGCCTAGGACATAATCCTAAGATCTAGCTTTTGAGACTCATACTTTTGGATTAACTTGGAATTTTTCGTAAGAATCATTTATGGCCTTGATATTTGTTAGCATATTTGTGTGACAATCTTAAAGACACTCCATCACTGGCCAAAGTAGGTTTTTTTGATCTCATGTGTCATGTTAGAACTTGAGAATAAATGGTTGTTTATTTATTTATTCTTTCACATTTTATTTTATTTATTTTGAGAATATCACATTTTCATATACATTTATTTACTTATTAAGTATGATATAATGTTGGTCATCACCTATTGATTTTTTCTCACACCCTTCTCAAGCATCCATGACATCTGGATATCTGAGAAGACTTCACCGATCATAGATTCGGGTTAGGAAGAGGCCCATGATTGATCATTCATTAGGATAAATTGGAAGAATTTAGGTGATGGTTGAGGTATGGGTTGAGGATAATAGTAGAGCCAAATATTTTTATATTTATTATTTTTTTGTATATGTTATCTACCTAGTGGGAGATAAAATATGTTGTGATGGAATGCTCATGGTTTTGTGTGACTTCTTGGTTCTATATTTACATTTTTTATAACATGTTATGTTTATTGCCTCTGCGTACTCAGATGGTTATTATTTATGGATAAAGTTTAGTTATTTTTCTATTAAAGTGAACTATGATATGTGAGTATAGTATCCCCACTATAACACTATATAACCTCAATTCCAGTAATATACATCTATTATATGAGGAGGTGTGACTTAGGTTATATAATGACCTAGTTTGGTAACTGTTAATAGTGAACTAGGTTTATGATGCTACACCAAGAACCATTTGGTAATGCTCTTAATGTGAAAGGATGAGGATGGTCATCTCAATGGAATATAACTCTAAATATACCATCAGGAGATAATCCATGGGATAATAGATTATATAATTCGACTGGTCCTAGTTCTATATGTTGGAATAGTGAAAAAAGAAGACACTTAAATATGAACTGCAAGAGTTTCAAAGAAAGATCTGAAAGAAAATAAACTTCTGAAAGATAAAATTCCCTTGGTACTATAGAAGGAGGTAGTGAATTATTGCTTAATTTTAGTATTCCCATGTATTCATGGGTGATTGACTATATAAGAACATTCCATTCTATGGGAGAATATCGATTCATTTAGAATTAGTTGTCCCAAAACTTAAAGAAAGTAAATTTGGTGGATGATAAATCCCTAAAGACTATAGTAAAAGGATATGTGAATATCCAGATGAAGAATAGGGATTTCATAATACTCAAAGAAGGTAGAAATATCCCAAGTCTTTATAAGAACTTAATTTCAATCGGAAAAATTGATGAAGTAGGCTATGAGACTAGCATTGTGAATGATGTTTGGAATGAGACTCAAGGATCTAGGGTGGTTTCAAACAGAGTAAAGGATGAGGCATTATATATTATTTGAAACACAAGTGAGATTTAAAAGGATAAAAGTAAATCATCATAAGATTTAAATGTTTTTCATTGAAGGATTTATCATCTCAGTGAAAATAACATGAAATATATAACAATCAAAGTCATACTAAATTTTGATCACATGAAAATATGAAGGTCTGAATGTTTTCTTCTAGGGTAATAAAGAAGATTTTCTTTTAGTTTATATGGATTGAATTACAGATCTTGGAAGTTATAACTGGACCACAAAGAATCTTAGGTATTTCCCCTTTTTAATCCATTAGAGGTTATATTTTCTTTGTAATATTAATTAATTATGCTATGAAGAAAGTTTGGGTTTATTTTATAAATCATAAGTCTTATTCTTTTTTTCATTCAATGGAAATCTATGGTGGAAAGGGAAAGTGGTCAGGAGCTAAAATTCCCATGTTCCACCAATAGTGGTGAGTACACTCGATACAACTTCTCAAACATCTATAAGAAGAAGTTTATAAGGTGTGAGAATAAAATGTATGGATCACCATAAAAAAATGGTGTGGATAAATGAATTAATCATACATTTATAGATAAGTCTTGAATTATGAGGTTTTACTTCAGAATGCCTAAGGGAATTTGGGTAGAGGCACTCAACATAGTTTCATACCTTGTTAATAGAAGTCCAACATTGTCAGTTGTAAATGAAATTTTTTAGGTTCTATGGTATAGTAAATTACCATAAGTTGGATATGTTAAAGTCTTTATAAGTTTAGAATACATGAATATTGATGATAAGAACCGAGAAATGATTGAGGAAAAATTTAAAGTATGTTTTTTCATTGGGAATAGAGATGATAACTTCGGCTTTTGGATGTGGAATGATGAAAATTGAAAATTCATCCGGAACTAAGATGATAACCTCAATAAATGGGTTCTATGAAAGGACCAAAACTTTTTAGTGAACAAGATAAAGTAAATTAATTGACCATAGAAGTCCAATTTGATATGATTAAGAAAAAAATGGATAAAGTTTAGGATAATTTAGATGGAAGCACTAAAATTACAGAAATGAGACCTGTAGAAGATGTTCAAGAAAGTTAAAGGATAGATGAACCTTGAGTGGGATCACTAAAAGTTAGGTATCTTAAAGATCGAGCGGTGGCGATAAGTGCATTGAAACTAACTCAGTTCAGGGGGTCAACTAGAGTTAGAAGACCAATTTAGAGGTTTTGGGATGACATAAACCTTCTATTATTAATGGGTAATATAGAGTTAGTTATCTCATAAGAAGAAACAACATTTAATGATCTAAAATAGTTTTATTTAATAATGGATTAAGATATGTCTTCATTGAATTCCAACAGAAATTGGGAGATGATAGATTTATTATGATGTAAAAAGGAACATGAAAATAAGTGTGTTTTTTGATAGAAATAGGAAGATGATGGAAATAATAATTTCAAGGTGTGTTCAGTGGAAAAGGTATTTCAACATAAGGAAGGATTTGATTTCTAAAAAAAATTGTCACTTGTAGTTAAACATAAAACTACCCAAATGGTTCTGATCATGGATGTACCCAAAGATCTATACATAGAACCTATGGATGTAAAAAATGAACTATCTTCATGGAGAGTTGGAGGAAGAAATCTAGATGAAGTAACCAATGTGCTTCATCAAAGAATAAAAATGAAACAAAAATTTTAAATTTAATAAAATAATTTATGGGTAGAAGCAGTCACTAAGGTAATAAAATCATAAGTTTGACTCATTCATGCTAATAGTAGGATTTAGAAGGTTAACAACAGAACATTATTGTTACTTAAAGGAGTGGGATGATGGGGAATTCATCATACTACTAATTTTTGTGGATGTCATTTTTCTTTCCAGACCATATGTCAGAAATATTAAAAATCAGAAGAATGATTTTTCTAGAATATTCAAGAAGAAGGATCTTGGGAAGACCAAGAATATTTTTGGGGTGAAGATCAAGAGGGATAAAAGAGCTAGGAATTTGGTTTTATCCCATAATGACAATATCCAGAAGGTAATTGAATGATTTGGAGTAGCCAAAAGTAAGCTATTAGGTCCAACAGGTCAAATACCCTGAGGGGGGGGGGGGTGAATCAGGGTATGAAATATTAAAACAAATCCCCTTTTTGATATTGTTTCACTATTAATTTTTTTTTATTCTCTCTCTTTCCCTACAGAAAAGTATGTACATAAATTAAACATGCATGGGACACAAAAATTTTACTTGGTTCACTCACACTGGGCTACATCGAAGGTGCATACACCAATAATGTGTTGATGTACCAAATCCGCTATAAGTGCACTAATATTTACAATATTCTGAGTAGACTCACTATCTCTCCTAGTTGACAACAAATCACAATTTGAAATCTCACTGCTCTCTCAACTAAAGTGTGTTAACAACTTCTTTACAAGATCCACTCATAGTTTATAGACCTATAGGTATCTTCATTATCACTAATGAATTAATCCTCTAATATATGTAGATTCTCTATTTATGTCCCACTTTCATCTATTGATGGATATCACTTTACCATAGAACACTGGGCAATCCATATTGAACAACATTTGCAAAGCACATTATTCTTTGATAAAGCTCAAACAAGATTTCATGAAGTACACCTCCTTTCATGAAGATCACTATTTTAAAGAGCTTAAACTATCCTTTTTGAAGCTCTTTCCTTTTCAAAAATCTCACTTAGCCTTTACGAAGAACACCTATTTCACAAAGATAAAATAACCTTCACAACTTTCCTTCCTTTCACAAAGCTTAATTAGCCTTTGAGAATTTCATTACTTTTGAAAAGATCACCGCCTTTATGAAACTTTTTACAATTAGAGGGACTTAAGATTTTTGTTGAGTCACTCTACTCTTCTCAAGGGGTATATTCCTATTTATAAGAATTTCCCACCAACTCCAGAACCTTCTAGCCACATCATCACCATGTCAGCACCATTTTTTAGATCTCTGATTTTTCGGCCATAATTCTCCATTTTTCACAAATCACCATGACAATTTTATGTTCTCAATGCTCATCATAATCATAGATCCTTCTATTAAAGCCTTTCTTCCATTGCATTCTCTTCATCTCTACCAGTTTCAAAGATCTTCGTAATTGTAGAGATCACCATTATCTTTCTTTGATACTTTGGGAAATACTCTTCATGATGTCTATCTTCAAGAAAATCAGGCCTTTTCTATATTTTGATTAGATATTAAAAAAAATAAATATTTCTTAATGCTTTCCAAACTCCAATGTTTGGACAACAAAAATTTGGAAAATACTAGAAAACAATGTCACCTTATATCTATTATTTTTTTACCACGTCCATATCATCCATTACATTGTCATGGTTCTTTGTAAACTTGGATTATCAAAAATATCTCTAGAACTCAACCATTTACCATGAAAACCCACCTTTCCAACAAACACAGCCAACCCAAAAATAATGAAAATTTACATTAATGGATTTTGGCCCAAGAATCCCCCCTTTGAGTTTTTGAAAACTCTTTCATAATTTGATACCTCATTGAAGCTCCTTCCATCATCTACCACAATTCTCTTCTTGTGATTAAGATATTGATCAAATATTTACTCAAAACATACTGTAATCCCATATGATAAATACTTGTCGTGAGAAACAAGAGTAATATGAAAAGTTAATCAATGAGTCACTTTATTCCTAACATAAATTCTTGAAACCAAACAAACAATTTCATCACGACCCTTAGCTAGCGTGATATGTACGCTTTGATCGATCACTTCTAGAATAACTAGATTTAATACTCCATCTTTTAGCTAAACCTCCTATCTCACTGCTTCACCTATTATATTCTCCCCATGTCTTTGAAAAATAAATTTTCTCCCTTCATTTCTACCTCATAAAGATCCACACTTTCTCCCCCTTTTTCAATAAACCCAAAGGTAACTTCTTTGTAGTCTATAGTAGAGTAAGGAACAAAAATCTATACATTTGGGGAAAAAAATCATACCTCAGGGAGCGGGGGTTCCCACATCCACACTTTTTCAAGTTCAGGGAGTTGAATGAACACCTAGAGCCAGTCGATGCCTCTCAAATGCTTCTTTGGGTAAGGCCTTTGTCAGAATATTTGCAACCTATAGTTCTATAGAAACATACTTTAAGTTCACAAACCCTCGCTCCACTTTCTACTTGATAAAATCATATTTGATCTTAATGTTATTTGTCCTTGAAGGATGGGATGTATTTTTTCTAAGATTGATAGCACTCGAATTATCACATTAGGTTTCGATAAGAGACTTCACTTAAACCCCCATATCATCAAGCTTCTATTTCATCCACAATAACCACTTTCATGCTTGAGTGGATGCAATATACTCTACGATTATCAATGAAATGCAATCTTGTTTCTTGTTTATCCAGGAAATACACAATCCACCATGATAGAAAGAACCTGCTAATGTTGATTTCCAGTCATCTTCTGAACTGGACCAATCTACAACTATATTTACCAATAACTCTGGATGACTTTTGTCATTATACATCAATCCTAAATCCACAGTTCCCTAGATATACCAAATTATTATTTTTACTGCAAGAATGTGTCTTTATTTAGGATTACTTTGGTATCTAGCTGTTTGGAATGTGAAAAAATAGTATCAAGTCTTGTTACTATCAGGTATAGTAAAATCCTAATAATGGTCCTGTATTCTGTGATATTAACTTTCTTCCCATCATCATATCTTGAAAATTTTATTCGGTTAGCAACCAGAGTCTTCATATATTTGTAATTTTCCATTACAAATCTTATTAGAATTCCTTGGCATACTTGGATTGAGAAATTAATGTTCCATTCCTTCATTGTGTCACCTGTAAACTAAGAAAAAAAATTCATCTCACAAATCATTGACATTTTGAACCCTCTATTCATGAATTTAGAAAACTTTCTGCATTGTGCTTCATCTAATCCACTAAATATTTTGTCATTGACATAAGCTAGCACTATCATCCTTTGATTGCTATCATTGTTGACATAGATATTGTAATCAAATCCACCACACAGAAAACCAAGCTTCTTAAAATACTGATCAAGTCTCGAATACCATGCTCTTGGTTCTTGCTTCATCCAATATAGTGCCTTCTTTAGCCAAAAAACTTTGTTATCATCTTCATGAATAATAAAATCATCTAGCTACTTAATATATACCTCTTATTCTATATCCCCATTAAAAATGTGGATTTGTAATGCTTCTAGAAATTTTTTTACTTTCGTTTCACTATAATAGCCAATAATAATCTGATTGTCTCTAGCCTTGAAATAGGTGAAAATGTCTCATCGACATCAATATGCTCTATCTGGGAGTAACCTTTTCACACTAGTCATTATTTGTTTTTGAATCACTGCACCGTCTTCATTCATATTATTGTGGAAGACCCATTTAGTCTCGATGAAATTCTTATCTTTTATCCTTAAAACAATATCCAATGTCTACTTCTTCTCAATATGGTCTAGCTCTTCCTTCATATCCTGAACCCGGTTTCATCTCCAACTATGTCATCAAAACATTTAGGCTCTACCAGAGATAGAAAATATGCCTACTATAATGATTTCGTTTTTATTGTTTGAACTGGCGTTGTCATATCACCAATGATATTTTTCCTATCAATTTCAGCTCAAATATTTTGATTCTTCCCAAATACAGACTTGACTTCCTCTTTCTTATCACCAATATCTTCTTCTGAATTAGAATCTACCACTTCTACTCACCCTGTGTTTCTTACTTCTTGATCACTTTCATCAGAAAATAGTTCACTATGTTTTTGAATATTATCTTTATTTTCCACTAAAGTGACATCATTTCTCTCTACTACTTTTCCCAACCTCTTATTAAAGCACGTGTATGCTTTTCTTTTTCCTGAGTATCCAAGGAATATCCCCTCATCTCCATGCGACTAAAATTTCCTATGTTTTTCTTTATTAAGAATAAAGAACTTACTTCCAAGGATTAGAAAGTATTTTAATGTTGGATTATTTTTGTACCACATATCATACATAATTTTTCCTTCCTTTATACATAATATATCCCTACTAGAAATATAGATCGATGTCAAGACTACTTCCTTCCAAAATTTATCTAGTTTATTTTATTCAATAAGCATTATTCTGGACAGGTTTTTTATAATCCAATTTCTCCTCTCAACCACTCAATTCTGTTTGGGAGTTCTCACTAAATAATCTTGATGCCTTATCCTGTGTTTCTTAGGATAATCTTCCACTTGACTGTTTTTCAATTTCGTACCATTTTCAGCATGAAACTTTAGAATTTTCTATCTAAGAAACCTTTTATATTCCCTCTGATACTGTTTTATGTAACAGAATACATCATACTTATGGGAAATGATGAATACCCCTATCATTCTGCTATAATCATCAATAAACAGAATGTAATATCTACTTTTGTCAATGGATCTTGGTGAGATCGGTCCACAAACATCTGCATCCACCAATTCAAGCACTCTTATTAACTTCTTTTCTTTTACCTTGTACGTCTTTATGATGATCATACATTTTTGAAATGCATCGCAAGTATGAGTATGATCACATGATAGATTATGGAGGTCTATAACTATATCACACTTTACCAGATCTTCTAGGGATGGATAGAATGGATGACCAAGTCATTTATGACATAACTTGTTTTCTTCCACTCTAGATAAAAATAACATATATTCTTCACCACTTACAAGATATAGATTTCACATTGTCATTTTCCATCTAGAAAAACTACAAAATCTCTTCCTTTGAAAGTACACATATTCTTGTTAAATATTATATAATTCCCTAAGTCACATAGTTGACTAAAACTAAGCATGCTGTGACTGAGACCTTTTACTACCAAGACATCAGCACGTCTGGTTTCTTTGCCCCAAAACCTGGACTTTATCAATCCAATTATCTTTAGGCCTTCATCATTTCCAAACTTGAAAACTAATTATTTTTCATATTTTATTCTTGTAACAAGATCCTTATTGCCTGTAATATGGGATGTGAAACCATTATCAAGGATCCATATACAAGAATAGTCCGATTCTTTAAGAAAAATTTCCGTAATAACTACCTTCTCATATCTCTTCTTCTTGACCTATGTTTTTGTCTTTATATTGAAAATAATGATCTTCCTTAGAGTATGATGGATCAACTTCATCCTATAGAGCTACAAATAGATTTTTTGTTTTTATTTCACCTATAGATTCATTGATTTTATGATTGTGAACACTTTAGTTCTACTTTGGAACATTCCTATGCTTGGTCGAGGTATAGTATCTAGCCATGTTCCCAAATCCTCCAAAAAATGTCCCTAAAAAGATGTTGAAGAGTACCATTATTTTTTTGGATTCCAATACTTTTCTTGGGCCCTTCAATATCTTTTATCTATAGAGCACACATTTTTTAAGTTTCCCATATTTCGAAAGAAATAACTCCTCATGTAGGGTGAACTCTTTCATTTCACTTCTTCACTGTTGGGTGTACCTTGGGTTCTCTGAATCTTTGAATTATCCTTTGTACCCAAATCAACCTTTAATATTGAAACATGTTCTTGCTGTCTGACTTCAAATTTCAAAGATTTTTGTTTTCATTCAAGCCCCATTCCATCCTTAACATATGAACATGATTGATACTTTTTTTCTACCAGATCACTATGCTCCACTTTCAACTTCTCGGTCTTATGAATGATCTAATTTACTAATATAATATTGGGAGTCAAGAGTTTTTCTTGATCCTTTACTTTTCATCATATACTGACAACTTCTTCTTCAAATTCTTCGATAAATTCGATTTGATCCCTTTTTGTGTTGGTCAAACTATCGATTTCAATCTATTGTTCTTAGATTTTGAACTTATACCCAACTACCTATTCTGAGCTCTCTGGTGCTGAAGACTTAAGGTTTTAAATTTCTTCTTTCAACTCAGACTTATCTTCTTCCTACTACTACATATAGAGTTTATCATCTTAAACCACTTTTTTGTATTTATTCATTCTATATCTACAAACATCTATCTCTTTAAGGGAAGCTTCTAATTTATCTTTCTAATCAACTCTTCGCTCAACTTCTTCATATTCTTCATCAATGTCAATTTTTTCCTTTTTTCTGAGCACTACCAAAAACTGACACCATAGAATTTTCTCTATGATCATTTCTGTTTTATATCCCTTTAACCTCTTCAATCTCATATGCATCTGAACTGTCACATTCTTGTGAAAAAAGATTCCTTTTCTTAAAAAAATTTCTCCTTATTTGTTTCTTTACCTTCACATAGGCTGAAGAATTCTTCATGGGAATTTCAACTTCATCCTCATTATTTTCTTGGAACTTCTTGGGGTATCTCGTTGTAAGATGACCAACCTTTCCCACCTAAAGCAAGTAAGTGGATGTTTCCCTTTGAAAATTTCCTTTTCCTCTTTATATATTTGAGTAAAGGGATGGCATCACCTCATCTATCTCTTCTTCTTTCTAAGAATCTTCAATGGTGAGATTATTCATGGCCTTGAATGATACATATTTAGATTTCCCCTTTTCTATAACATCATTATAATAATTTCTCATTTAATTTTCTACAAAGGTTCTATGTAATTTATCTAGTGTTAGTGCTATCAGATCTTTGTCTTACAATAATGAAACATTCAGATTGAACCAAAGTGGAAGTTTCCTTAATATATGATTCACAATCTTTATGTCTTAAATGACTTCTCTAATACATTTCATGTCTTCCACTACAACATTTACCTATCAAAGAAAGCATCAAAAAACTCATTTGGGTTCATTCTCAGATCTTCATACCTGTTCCATGGAACTTTCATCTTACCCCTTTGACATTTTAATCCTATTCATATATATTCAATACCTTTTCCCACATAACATGGGATGTTTTTATTGACACACCTTCATATATATTGCATTGGATAGAGCTCAACCTAAAGCATTTATTCCCTTAGCATCATCATCCAATTACCTTCTTTTAGAATCAAATAAAGCACCACTATTGATATTTGCTAAAATACCATGCATCACTACTATAATCACATCCACTCCAAAATATCATAAGTAGTGTTGCATCAGATTATTCCATAACTAAAAATTATTACTGTCGAAGATTGGAATCCCTTTATGATTAATGACCTCTATTGAAAGAGACCCATAGATATTAACCTGCCTTTGATACCAATTGTTAGGTCCACCAGGTCAAATACCCTAATGGGGGGTGGGGTGGGGGGTGGGGGTAAATCAAGGTATAAAAGATTAAAAAAAAAATCCCTTTTGATCTTGTTTCGCTGTTAAGAAAAACTATATTCTGTCTCTTTCCTACAACGCAATATGAATAGAAATTAAAACATGTATGAGACATAATAATTTTACTTGGTACACCCTCAATGGGCTATATCCAAGGATCATACACTAGCAATGTGCCGATTTACCAAATCTACTATAAGTGCACTGCTTCTTACAATGTTCGGATTAAACACATTATATTTTCTTTTTTACAACCAATCACAATTTTAAAGCTCACTACTCTCTCAAATAAAGTGTGCTCACTTCATATTTAGAAGATCCACCCACAGTTTATAAACCTGTAGGTATCTTCATTATCAATAATTAATGCATCCTCTACTGTATGTAGATGCTTTATTAATTTCCAACTTTTATTTACTGATAAATATCACTTTACCATGGAACACTGGGAAATCCCTTTAGAACAACCTTCGCAAAGTTCACTACTTCACAAAGCTCCTTCTTCCACGAAGCTCAAACCCACCTTCGCAAAGTACACGTTCTTTTGTGAAGCTCACTATTTAATAGATATCAAACGATCCTTAGAGAAGCTCTTTCTTTTTCATGAATCCCACTTAGACTTCAAAAAGCACACCTCTTTCATAAATCTCAACTAGCCTTCATGACGTTCCTTATTTTCACAAAGCTCAATTTTCCTTTGCGAATTCCATTACTTTCACAAATCTCACTTCCTTCAGGAAACTCCTTCACAATTCTAGAGTCTTAAGATTTTTGTTGATTCTCTCTACTCTTATCAAGGGTGTAGAGTCCTATTTACAGGTGTTTCTAAACAACTATAGAACCTTCTGGCCATGACAGCGCCATGACACCACCATTTCACAGAGCTCCCATTTTTCTTCCATAATGCCTTATTTTTCATGAAGATCCATGATAATTTTCAGTTCAAAATGCTTGTCGTAATCATAGAGCCTTTCATCAAATCCTTTGAACCATCACGATGCTCTTTAACTCTACCATTTGTGAAGCTTGTCGTAATCATATAGATCACCATCAGCTTTCTTTGAACCATCTCGAAATGCTCTTCATGATGTCCATCTTCATGAAACTCATGCCTTTTCCATATTTTGATGAGATCTTCAAGAAAATCCATATTTTTCAATGCTATCTGAACTCTAAATTTTGGACCCCAAAAATTTATCAAACACTAGAAAATGGAATCACCTTGTATCTATTATTTTTTTTCACCTCCACATTGTCCATTCATTTATTAGGGTTCTTTGTCAACATATATTTTCAACAATATCTCTGGAACTCAACAATTCACCATGAAAACCCACCTTGTCAAAAAACACAACCAGCCCAAAAATGCTGCAATGTTACCTTGAGTAATTTTTTCCCAATATAAGTCAGTCTTGAATCCTTTATCTAGAAAATTTAAATTGTCTAAGGCACATGTAATTCCATGAGATTTTAGAGTTTTTCCATTAATTAAATACTATGTTAAATAGCTTTCTCCACTTGCAAAACCAAACTAAAACAAGTAGTGATTTCCCAGATAAATTTTTTTAGGAAAATTATAAGAAGAATAAAACCTCTTGTAAATAAAAAGATTGTAACCAGTTAAAAATTATTACATTTAGAGGACAAATAATTAATATAGTTTAATGTTAAAAATGATTATTCTTGATCAAAAAATAGTTTTTAGTTGGTGTTTATTTTATTATAATATATTAAATCTACTCATTTTAAAATATTATTATGATAATATATAATATTTTGATGTAAAAAATAATATATTAACATTTATTAGTAATTTATATAAAATAATATTAATAACATTTAATGTTTAAAAGTACATTTCTCTATAAAAGTAGGTTTTCTTTATAATTTTGATTTTTATTTAGTAAATAAATTCCTAAATTTTAGAATATTAATTTTACAAAATTATATTCATTTTTTATTCAACATTATAATATTATCTTAAGATGATTTTTTGCATTTTTTTGAAATAGTTGAATTTTAGGAGAATAGTGAAAAATATAGTTTTTACCAATACCGTAACTATTATGAATTTATCATTATATAAGAAATAACTAGAAGTTTATAAAAAGAATTAATTGATCAATTATGCATTTATGGAATAAAATTATGCATTTAAATTACTATGTTTGATTTAGGAAACTCATGTTTAACATTTTGGAACTTAAGTACTATTTTATTCTAATAAAAAAAGTTTTTTGACTTATGTTATAATTAAATATTCTCATGTTTTTATCTTGATTTTAAATCTAAATTAATATTATTTTTGAAAAATAAATCAATATAAATTAACAACATTGATAATTTTATCCTAAACATTATTTTTATAAATTCGCTTTTTCTAAAAATGTATTTACACGAATTGTGTACTAATATTTAAATTAATTTTTCTCACCCTTAGAATTTTTATTTATAAAATAGTTTCCATAATTTAATATGAATTTAAAAATCATCTAATAAGAGGATTTTCATTTTTATCCATTAAAACTATTCATTGAGGTTAAAAATATAGTTATCAAAATAAAGGTATATTAAGGTAAAAAGAGTTTAACCAAGTGTAAAAGAGATAAAACATGTTAAAAACATCTATTAAAATGAAGGGTTGAGCTGTGGATTGGCCAAGAATTATCTAATATCCATTATTGTCTAGTTTAGAATCCAATTTTCTTGTAAAACAAGTGTTCATTTTATAATAAGGGATTATATTTACAAAAATGAAATTCCATCAACTTATAAAATGTGTCTTCTACCACCCCATAAAATCAACTTTGAAAATTAGAAGTTCCCTTGAAAATATACCCATTTCACTTCACCTAGAATCATATTCCATATCTTTAATCCTTTGGTCATAATAATTTAGCCTAAGTTCTCCACATCTAGGAACTGCTTCAAGATAAGTTTAAATTCTCAATATAAGTACTAATCATTCTCTAATATTTTTCCTTATCTATGTCACTCCTAAAACCCTATTATAGACCCAACCAGGTTAAATACCTCTGGGGGTGAATTAGGGTATAAATAATTAATAAAATTACCACTTTCTATCTTGTTTCATTATTAAAAAAAAAATTCTCTCTTATCCCTATAATAATATATTAAAAATGAAAAAAATTCATGAGACACAAAAATTTTACTTGGTTAACCATAATTAGGATATTCCATGGAGAATACAAAGGAAATGTTCCAATTTTCTAAACCCACCATAGTTCAATACTTTTACAATGTTCAGAGTGGAATCCTTGAACCCCTAGTTCACTACAAATCATGTGTTGAAATACCACTACTCTCTCTTCTGAAGTGTACTAACCATTCCTTTATAATATTTACTTAAATTTCTTGAATCAATTTTTTTACACCATAACAAGTTTTTTCATAAAGTTCATCTTTCATATAACTATTTAATTTCTATTTAAAAAAGAGTTTCTGAGAAATTTATTATTAGATTTCTTGACTTATACTTTTGTGTAGCCTTTTCACAATTTTCCCCCACATAAAAAAGTTTCATGAAAATTTTCACTTTCTCACCACTCATAGATATTGTGAAGCTCACCAAGATTTTATGAAACTCACTCAGTCAAATTGAATCAAGTCCCTTTCTTCACATAACTCATGTTTATGTTATTTCTTTATACAAAAATTTGTTCATGAAACTCCTTAAAAATTTCAGTGCCTTGGATATTCCATAAGGATTTATACCTTAAATGATAAGGGTACTGGCCTATTTATAGGTGTTGGAAAAAATCCCTTAAGGTAACGTTGCAGAGTTTTTGGGTTGACTATGTTTTTTGACAAAGCAAGATGATAAGGTTATTTACAGATTTATAGGGTTATTAATGAAAAGTTATGTTTACAAAGATCCAAGATAGAGGTGTGTATTACCTGGAAATGGTTCATGAAGTTTCTTGAACAAAGTGGTGCATTTCTTAGTGTTTTAAAATTTTTGGGGTCCAAAATTTGGATGAATGGAAAAGTTTTGTGAAAGTTGGATTCCCAAGAATAGATCCTGAAAATATGGAAAAGGAATGGAATTCATGAAATTTTGGTGTCATGAAGGTTTGGAGATTCATGAAATAATGTTTTTGTGAAATATTGTTGATATGTGAAGGAAAAAGGTTGTATGTTTTATGAAAACAAAAGTTCACAAAATGTTTCATGATATATGAATGTTTTGAAACTAAAAAACATTTCCCAAAAGATTTATGAATAAATAGAGTTTATAAAACATGAATGAAGAGTTTCTTGAAAAGGCAGTTGATATATTGAATGTTCCTTAAAGGTGAGTAAATTTCTATAAATAGCTGGATACCCCCTCATTTGAATAGAGGAATCCTTAATGAATATTTAAAGGCTCTGATTTCATGAATTAGTTTCACAAAGGTTTTTATTCCTTAAAGAATTTAGTTTCATAAATAAAAGAGGTTTACTGAATACTGGGAAAGTTTTTCAAAAGGTTGTGAGTTTCCAGAAATAGAATTTTTTTTGAAAGATAAAAGTTTCAGGAAGTATTCTAATGTTTCAAGAATGTTCAGAAATGGGTTCCATAAAATATAATCTTATCCGAACTAGACATATTTTCCTAGAAATTATGGGGTAAAAAGTTATTCATAAAGTTAATAATAGTTTTTATTCATGATACACTAAATGTAGTGTAAAAAATATTAATTTAATTGATCATGAAAGGATTCTTCTAAAGGAGAAGTGAGAACAATTTAGTTGAGTGGGTAGTGAGATTTCAAATGGTGAATGGTAGTGAACCAATAAGGATATTGAGTCCACTCCTAAATTTATAAAAGTAGTGCACTTTAATGGATTTGGTATCTAGTCAAATTGAATGTGTATGGTCCTTGGGTATAGCTATTAAAAGTGAACCAAGTAAAATTATTGTGTCTTGTGCATGATTTCATTTCTCCTCATATATTTCTATGGTAAAGGGAGAGGAGAGTTTTTTTGTATAATAGTGAAATACGATCTGAAGGGGAAGTTTTTTTAATCTTTCATTCCATTATTCATGACCCTCCCTGGGTATTTAACCTAGTTGGGATAATAATTTGCATCATCGAGAAAGGTTAAAATTAGTGTTTCTCTCTCAATAGTTGCAATGGAGGGTGTTTATCACAAAGGGATTATGATCTTTGATTGAAAAAAATTTCAATTATGAAAGAATAAAATGAAGAACTACTTTGAATTTTTAGGTATGGATGTCTTTATAGTGGTGATGTATGGTATTTCAGCTAGCATAGAAAGTGGAGCACTATTAGAAGTAGATCTAATAGAATTAGATGTCATTTCCAAAGGAATCAATTCCTTTGGAGGCACTTTATCCAACACAATATAAAAAAGAAAATTTTATGCAAATCATCACATTACATGTAGTAAAATATGCTAAATATCTATTAAGGTGATATGAAAGTATGAGAAGCTATATTGTAGTTTCTATAAAATAAATACGAGGACCTCAGAATGCACCCCAATGAGTCTGTAGATGCATTCTTTGACTGGGTGAATATTGTTGTGGAAGATATGTGTGGTCTAAGGGAAACCTTAATGATGTTAATATCATCAAGACATACTGACAAGTATACCACCTCAATTCAATTGAAAAGTCTTTGAATTTGAGTCAAATGATCTAAAAAAGCTAACATTGGATAGTTCACATAGTATTATTACTATGTATGAGATGATAAATGATGATAACGAGTATTTGGAAAAAGGGAAATACAAAGAGGTGGTATTCAAGGCCATGAATAAAATCATTGTAGATGATATCCAGGAAGAATAAGATATGGATGAGGTCATGTCATTCCTTTTATCAAATCTATGAAGAGGAAATAGAAATTTCAAGGGGAAACGTCATCTAGAATGCTTTTGATGTGGATAGGTTGGACATCTTATAGAAAGGTTCCCCAAAAAGTTCCAAGATGATTATGAGGATATATTAAAAATTCACATAAAGAATTATTTAGCCTATGTGAAAGGTAAGAAAAATCTAAAGTAGACTTTATTTAAGAAAAATAACCTACTCTAACAGGGTAATGATAGTTCTAAGGAAAATAAGGTAGAAGAGATGGATGACTACAAGGATCATGGAGAAAATTATATGGTGTATGTTGTAGGTAACTCCCAAACCAGGGTGGAAAGAGAAAATGATGAAGGATAAGTTGAAGTAAGGGTTGATCTCTAAGTTGAATTAGAAGCCGCTCTTGGGGAGATAGATGTTTGGAGAGCCAAAATGAAGAAATACAATAGAGTGGTTCATGATTCAAAAATATATTTGTAATATCAAGAAGAATAAAAGTTTTAACTAAAAGAATAAATGGAAAATCCTAGGTCTTCAATGCTAGAGAACTCAAAAAAGGCTGTTGAGTACAAACTAATAGTTGAAGAAAAAAAGTTATCATTGGTTTGAATAACACTAAAAAAGAGAAAATAAAATGTTTTGAAGAACTTAAAGAAAAATTTATTGACATGTGAAAAAAATTATATGATCAAGAGAGACTCGTGACTCCTAATATGACCTTAAGAAAGCAGATCACTCAGGAAATAGAAATGATGGAAGTGGAGCATTGAGGTCCAGAAAAGTAGAAGCAACAGTCATATCCAAATGAAAAGGATGGCTTGGGGCTTAATCACAAATATAAATCCATGATTATTGATGTTAGATCACAAAAACTCAATACAAGGTTGAAAATTGATTTGGTTACAAATAATAATCATAAGGTTTATAGAATCCAAGGAAAAACCGGTCCTACAAAAATGAATCACTAAAATTCACATTATATCAGGTGTTATTATTTTGGAAAGACGGTATTTTCCAATAATGTCTATTACATAAAAAAGCTAACTAAGGGAATAAGAGAAAAATGTATCCACATAGAGTTCAATATTCCAAGAATGATTTTTATGGTCACTGTTTTTTGTGTGGAGAATTGGGACACATGAACAGATACTTCTCATAAATAATACAAAGGAATGTGTCAAAGTAGACCAGAAGTGTTCATAAGGATTTTTAGGTCCACTAGGCTAGATACCCTGAGAGGGGGGTGAATCAGGGTATGACAATTAAAACAAATGCCCCTTTTGATCTTGTTTTTCTATTAGAAAAAACCCTCTTCTCTCTCCTTCTCGAAGCAGAGTATGAATAAAACTTAAAGCATGAAGAAGACATAGTTATTTTTACTTGTTTCACCCTAATTGGGCTACGTCCAAGGAGGATACACTGGTAGTGTGCCTATGTACCAATTCCACTATAAGCGCACTGCTGTTTACAAGTTCGGAGTAGACTCACTGTCCCTCCTGGTTAACAACCACTCACTAAATGAAAGCTCACTGCTCTCTTAACTGATGTGTGCTCACTACTTCTTTAGAATATCCACTCACGGTTTAATGACCTGTAGGTCTCTTCATTATCTCTAATGAATTATGCATCCTTAACTGTTGATAGATGCTCTGTTGATGCTCAGATTTCACCCGCAGATGAATCTCTCTTTACACCGGGTGTACCGGGAAACTGCAATTTTTACACGTAGCCCTTATGGCACCTTGCGTGTAATTCCCTTTCCTCGCGTGAAATACACTTTTCACTCAACACCTCTATTACACGCCACCACTAAATTTTACGTGCAGCCTCTACACTGCCTTACACGTAATTGCCTGCTTTTGCATGAAATCCACTTTGCATGCAACACCCCATTTACATGCAACACTCCTTTTACGCACAACAAATTATTTCTACGAAACAGATTTTACGCACAGCCTCTACACTGCCTTGTGTGGAATTCTTTGCTTTTACATGAAATTCACTTTTCGCACAACGGTCTTCTTTTCGCACGACTCACTTGGGCACTCTAATTTCATGTTCTAGAGCTTGGATAATCTCTAAGTCTTGAGATCTATCGAATGGAGGGGTGTCACTTCATATTTATAGGCATAAGATACCCTACGTGAAAAACTCTCCTTGGGCATGTAATCCTCTTTGAGCGCAAAAAATAAATCTTCCGTGCAACACCATTTTTCGTGCACTGCTCCAATATTTCGCGCACCTCTTGCCTTTGACAATTTTCGAGCTTCAGACCTCAAAACACCACTTGCATGAAAAACTTCACCCCTCTATTTCATGCATCCCACAAATATTTCGTGCACCACATTCATTTTGCACGCACCACACAAATATTTTGCGCAACACTTTCGTATTTCACGCACCGAGCAATTATTTTTCACACCCTATTGATTTTTCATGCCACACTTAATTTTTCACGAACCTCTTTCCTTTTTCACGCCACACCCTTTTCCAAAAACATATCTCTCCATTTTCCGATTTTCATGCCCAAACATTTGGCAAATACTAGAAAATGGTGCCACCTTGTATCTTCTCTTTTTGTACTGCCTCCAGATCGTCCACTCCTTTGTTGAGGTTCTTCAATCAATAATGGATTGTTGAAATCATTCCTTGAACCCGATAAGTCACCTTGTAAAACCCCTTTGTCAACACACTCATACATCATGGTCTTCTTTTTCAACAAACACAACATAAAGGCCGACTTTGTTAACAAACACAATCACCTCAAAAATGCTTCAATGACGCCTTGAGGGATTTTTTCCCAACAAGGATCAACCCCAAGAATCATCAAAAGAGTTGAAAATTAAAAATCTATTTACAGATATTTATAATGAGGCTGTTCCATCATAATCTAAGGAAGATAAAGAAAATTAGTCTAAAATAGGTATGAAGTCGATGATGTGGATAGAAAATAAAAAAGATGAACATGAAGTGGTTGCAGATATTTCCCTTAAATAATTAGATTACGATGGTGTTTGGATCCTTGATATTAAAGGAACATCCCATATGATGGGAGATAATAATCTTGTTAGAAAAATATAATAAAACAAGGAAGGTGTTGTCAAATTTATAAATGATTAAGGCCTAAATATTATTGGCTTAGGAGAAGCCAAATTTATTGGAAAATATATGAGATATGTTGATGTATTGGTTTTCAAAGGTCTCACTCAAAACTTGATAAGTGTTAGTCAATTGCATGACTTGGGTCATGATATAAGATTTATTAGGAAGTTTTATATCATTAATGGAAAATATGGTACTATTTTTTTATATAGAAAAATAATGAAGGGGAATCTTGACCTTATAAGTATAGAAGAAGATAACTGTTTTCAATCCAAATAGAAAGAAAACTAGTTGTGGATAAAATCCTTGGACATATATTCCAACCATCCTTATAAGATCTAATAAAATTTTATGTAGCTTGATATATTCCCATGATATCACATGATTGTACTCACACATGAGATGCTTGTAAAAAAAGGTAATATTATAAAAAATAAATACAAGGAAAAATAACAAAATTCATCCAGAGTGCTTGAATTGGTGCATGCAGATGTGTGAGGGCCTATCTTACCATGATCTATTGATAGAGATAGGTATTATATTCATTTCATTTATGATTTTAATAGGATAACATGGATATGTTTCATTTCCCTCAAGTCGGTGTGTTCATTTTCATAACACAATACTAGAGGGAAGCTGAAAGGATTCTTGGATATAAGATTATAAAGTTTCAAACTGATAATGGTGTGTAATTGAAAAATAGGAAAATGGAGGATTATCTCAAGAAACATAGGATAAGGCACCAATTTTCAATTTTGAGAACTCCTCAAAAAAATGGAGTGGTTGATAGGATATATTGGATCCTAAAATATATAGCCAGAATAATGATTATTAAAAAGGAATTACCAAATAAATTTTAAAGGAAGCAGTCTTGAAATCAGTCTATATATCTAATAGGGATTTTTTGTGTCTGATGATAGAAAAGGCTCCATATGAGCTATAGTGCATAAAGAATCCAACATTGAAATACATTTTAATCATTGGTAGTGTTTTATTCTGAATAAATAGAAACAAAAAAAGTTTGAGTTTGATGGATATGAGTGGATATTCCTTAGTCATTAAGGAAATATAAAACCATATAAATGCTTCAATAAGAGGATGGGAAAATTGCTTTAAAGGAATGATGTTACTATAGTATAAAATGAATAGAATCTTCAAAAATACAGTAAAAATTTCCCTGGTGATAGTGATGAGCGGGTAAGAAACCCAGGGAGAGTATATGTGTAAAATTTTGATTTTTAAGAAGATACCAAAGATGAGTAGATAGGTTTAGACCTATATATGAACAAAAGACAAATAAGTATGCATAAATTTACAAGAAGAATATTATTAGTGATTAAGAAGCACTAGTTCAAACAAGGAGAATGAAGACTCTATAGAAAGAATCATTTCTATCTCAGGTAAATCCAATGTGTTTTGAATAATTTATAGGAGATGGAAATTAGGTTTAGTTTATAGTTGAAGATCTTGGACAAATTCAAATGAACCAAACCTGAGAGATTATTTTGAGATAGTCAAATAAGAATGTCATCAGGACCAAATGGTTTTTCCTAAATAAACTAAATGAAGATAAATTAGTAATTCAAAGAAAATCATGAATATTGTGAAATGGATACTCCCATATTGAGGGAATCAATGTTGATGAGACATTTTCACTAATTTCAAGGCTGAAGACTATTCACATATTCTTAGATATAATAGTATAATTAATGTTCATAGTTTATTAGATGAATGTAAAGTCTTTGTTTGTAAATGTGTTTTTGGTAGAAGAAGTGTATATTGAGATGCCAAATGGGTTTCTCATTCATGAATATGATAACATAGTTTTTTAGCAGAGGAAGGTGCTATATGGGTTGAATTAAGAATCGAGGGCATGGTATTCAAGACTTGATCAGTTTTTGAAGAAGCTTAGATTTCATCATGATGGAGTTAATAAAAATATCAATGTAAAATATTATAGTAATCAAAGGATAATGATTATAGTGTATGTTTATGACATAATATTTGGTGGATCAGATAAATCAATGATAAAAAAGTTCACAAAATTCATGAAAAGTTAGTTTGAAATGCCAATGATTGGTGAACTAACATTTTCCCTTGGTTTATAGGTGATGTAAGAAAGAACTTTCACATTAATTTCTCAATCCAATTATTCAAGGAGGTTATGAGAATATTTGGAATGGATAATTCCAAGGAAGTGACAACTCCGGTGGCTACATGGATGAAACTTCATTATATGATGATGGCACAATGGTTAATGTCATAGAATATAGTAATATCATTAGAAGTGTGTTGTAATTATCATCAACATCAACCAATATTTTTTGTTCACAAACCAAGAATGTAACGCCCCGACCCCAATTACCCAGAGTCGGTGCATTATTACATAACATTGGAATGATCACAAGAAAGATCAAGTCTCGAAAGACTGATTAGTTTAGTAGCCTTGGAATAACTAGATACATTAATAAGGTTTAAATTACATCATAAAATGAAAACTACAACAACATCTTTTCTTCATAGTCCACACTCATATCCCCACATACTATCCTTGTAGGTCATTCATAAATCACTTCTTCACATCCTGGGAAAAATAAAACATTGAAAAGGGTGAGCTCAAATGCCCAGTAAGGATAAAAATATAGCGGAAACTTTAATAAATAAGAATAAAAATTTAAGGCAATGTATAAATAAAACAAAAGCCTTTAAACTTGAACTTCAAAATAGTATGGAAAAAAGGAAATAATGCCATTTACTTATTCACATGGATATTCTACTAATACAATAATCACATGCAATATCAATAACCACTTTCATAATGATGGAATGCATACTACCAGACTATCATAACCACATACCCAAGGCCTCGTGCCCAGACTACAAATAATATTTTGTCAAGGTCTTCTTCCAAGACACTAGTTTGTCTCATGAGACCTACCGATGCATCGAGGAGCTATACCGGGCTCCACCCGTCACTTATTAAGTCTAATGCATTCCTCACATGAACAGGTTGAAACATAACATAAACATTCGTATTAAAACTAGCATACGAAATGTCAATAGTTGATCCACAAACCATGAATGGTATAAAAATATCACATCCACAGTCAAACATAACTCATTCGATACAATATGGAATATTATATTGTATCAGATTAACCTCAATCGAGAATGATGAAGGATATTGACATAGATGAAAATAATCATCAAAACAATTAGAGTAAAATATCCCCCTTTTTCTTGAAATCATTTAAAAGTCACACTATTTGTCAAGAATACATTTAAAATTGATTTTAGAATCAAACTGTCCCATACCTCTTTGAAACTTTTAAAAAGAATTTTGATTTTAAAACTTTAATGTCCATATAAATAAATCTTTAAAACCATTTTTAAAACATGGAAATTAATGAGAAAGATTTAGAATAATAAATCTTTAAAACACTTAAAAATGTATTCTAGTTAGAGTTTCTAACCAAAAGAGAGACACTTGAATAAAAATAATTGAGGTAATCAAAAATTTATAATATCATGAGAATAAATGGATTCATGATATACTATGTCAAAGTACATTATATACACCATATAAAAGTGATTTGGTGTATAACAACAAAGAAGTCTCAATGGAATGCAAATTGAGATAAATTCTCTTATAAAGACCATATCCTTTGGTTAAGGATAAATCAATGACAAAATTATGTGTCAAAAATATAAATACACTCAATATGATTGGATATTTTTTTTAGATCAATCAGATTACATTCACACATATTCTTGTAAAAACAACACAAATGAATTGGATATTTAACTCAACAAATGGGGATTGAGTTAAAATTACTCTTATCAAGTTCATACCGATGACTTGAGAATTTATCAATGGAGTGATTATGTGTATAAAAATTATATCCACAGAAATGGGAGTGGAAATTATGACATAATCAAATGAATAGTTATTCTACACATAATCTTGGAGTAAAATAATCAATGAAGTATGCGTAAAGCCGAATGAGTGGAAATTGAAATTTCAAATTCCCTTATTGATTTAGTAACATACAAAACATACACCCATGAAAGAAGGATCATACAATGATGATGTAAATATACATGAATTAAATTATATTACACAATGAATACAAACATGGGCAGTACACACACCACATGTAATAAATAAGTGGTGAACAATGGAATTCTCACAGAATTAAATGTGAGATAAGAAACCCCTTACTTTGTACTTTTTCCTTGGTCGATGGTAGATTAACCTCCTGTATAATGGTGAAATAATTTTTATTAAATTATACAAGAATAATATATATTAATATGATATCATATATGATCTTTTATCATTTCTTTGTTAATAATATCTTAGTATTATCGTCATTTCGGGTGTTAACTTACTCATTTTCTTTGATATGTTTTGTTACGTAAGACATGTTTTTCATGGATAGGTTGTATCTTAATCATATCCAGAATGATATCAAGTTCTTAGATACTATTATTAATCATAAAATGAGAATTATACTTGAATGGATACGATGTATAATGAATCTCATCGAGTTCGTGGAGACGGTAGTCCGTACGTACGCACGAGCGACAATATCATTCTTTTGATATTAAAATAATATATAATTGGATGTTATATCTTATATACAGAATAATTATCATGTTATATTTATTATTTACATGAGTTACACATCATTATTATACCCATCCAAATAATAATTTATTGAATAACAATTACACCACGACGTGGAGACGGTAAGCCGTACGTACACACGTATGGTGACATGTTATTCAAAGGATGGATATGATAATGAATATGGTTGTACCATATTTATAATAACATCACAGTATATATAAGATAATGGAGTTAGTATTTTAGAATGGTAATAACAAATAAGGAAGAATTGGAAGAAGAAAGGAACTTGGAAAAGGGTGGTGAAATCATTACCTCTTCTTCAGGTTCTTCCTTTTGATTTGATCAAAAGGGCTATTAGGTTGGATTTCTAACTAAAGTAAGGCCTCTAGGATGAAGTGAGGAAAGTTGAGAGAGTATTTGGGCAGAGGTTGGCCGAACCAAAAGGCTTTGAAGGTGTGAGTTAATGAGAAGGGAGAGTGCCCTTTTATAAGAGGGGTGAGGGGCACCTTTGGAAAATCTAGAAATATTATTTTATAATAAATTCATATTCGGTTTCTAATGGCTCCAAAGTGGATTATTTAAAGGTTAAGGTAGGGATAGATCGAAAACCACTCAACCAATAGAATTTAGACAGGTTTGGGTTACTATATTAACCTTATCATTAAGTATTAACTCTTAGTTAATTAGTTTCACTTTTACAGTGTCTCTTTGTATTTTTATATTATATGGTTAATAAACTTACTATATACATCCAAGAGACCCCAAAGTGGTCTGTTAATGATACACCTATCATGATATAAGTCTCTAATCCGAACCTTATATTTTTAGGGATTTAATATTAATTAATAATATAATATTTGTTTTTAAAACTCCTTTATGTCAATTTTGATACTATTCAATAATTGATTTTTGTGAAAATCATAACAGAATGATTACTTATAACAAAGTCAATTAAATAAATCCTAATATGTCATATTATCCTAGAAAATTAGTTTAATTCATTTAAATCCTCAAATTATATTTATTTGGGTATTTATAATATCAATTATTTTAATTTTTCACTATTATGGTAATTACTACATCATTATTGTGTCATAAATAAATTAAATTATTTAATATCTAAAAATTATAAATAAAATATCATTATGTATTAAATCTTTGTATATTTCGAATTAATATTTACAATCTAATTTATCTTATGTATAACCCTTTATTAAAAATGTTTTAGTAAATAAACTTTGATTTTAACTCTTTTAACTCTTCTTTGAATTAAATAATAATAAATGTCCTAATCTAATCCAAGTGGACCTAAATGATAATATTTTATTCCTAAGGTTGTTTTTGGTCGATATAAACTTGTCTAATAGAATTAGGACTTGTGTTAGGGTAATATTATTATCATTTTTACCCTTAATTTCCCAATTTACTTTTAACCGTGGTAAATAAAAGTAAAAAGTTACTATTCACCAAAAAATATTTTTGTCTCATTGAACCACATTTTACTCTTTTATATTAACCGTGTCTCTCGGATTTTCGAAATTCCACCCACAGAAGCGGTAAAATCATGTTTTATGAAACATTTAGTTTTTTAACTACCACTTAGTGGTTTCACTATTCATCAAAAATTGAAGTTTTTCAGAACAATGCCAAAATTTTACCCTAAGCTATAATTGATATTCCGAATTCAAAAATGATGACTATTTTACAAAATTTTAAACATATAAGTTGCATTAACTAATTTTATAATTAATTCCCACTGTCACAACAAATATCGTGTTTTTAAGAAACAATATATATCAAAAGATTGACAATTGTTTATGTCCAATTTCAAAGTGAAATTAATTCTAATGAACACCATTGGATAAAAAGATAAAAATATATTCTAATTATACTTTAAAACCACTAAAATTCATAATTTATCACTATTAATTATTTTGATTAAAAAGTTGTTTTTAATTAAAATTTAGTAATTTTCACTATTCATCAAAATATTAAATTTATCCGAAAAGTACCAAAATTTCACCTTAGGCTAAATTCGATACTCCAAATCCAAAAATGAAGTCCATTTTGAGAGATAAAATTTCTAAAATTTTAAAAAGTAGGTATTACTATTCATAACGGCTAGTTTCATTGGTTGTGGTGTGTTAAAATCTCGAAGTTGCGTATAATGCACGCTATTGCATTATTCAAAGGGAAACGTACTGTGGAAGCTTGGGGTGTTACATTCTCCCCTCCTGCAAATAATTTCGTTCTCAAAATTTTTAAAATTGGGCTTGGGAATATAATGGAAAGTCCCACATCGAAAAAAAAGTCAATAAAACTATAACTTTAAAAGAAAGAAAGAGAAGTACAAAGGACACCCAAGATAACCCATACTAGGATTCCATGTAGAAAAACATGGATATGGACGATAAACTAAGTGTTATGTTATGATGGAGAGGGATAGAAAACATGATCAGGAGAAAGTTAACAATAAGAAAATCACAAAATTGTGTTGGGACAAACAGTCATTAGTCTCCCAGTAGGAAAAGTAAATGGACAACATTTTTTGTTTTAAGTTACATTACATAAGGATGAGGAATTTATTTATGATATTGACTAAGAACGTAAAGAGATATACTTAATTTTTAAGTAGAGTTTCATTCTTTAATAAATTTTTACCACTAACTCATTTTTTTGAACAATGAGTATTTCAGAAGACTTAGTCACAATGGAAGAGCTAGAATAAACTTCTATAGAAATACATGATCCATGTAGGATAAACTACATATTTACCTTGCCTTTAAAGATTAATCAAAACCAAAATGGTTAGTATAATATCTAATGATCCCCCAAATGGATATTCGATTAGAGAAAAAAAACACTAATCTTAATTTCTAAAATTAAACCATCAATACCCCAAAGTTAAATAAATACCATTCAATAATCAATTGTCCATAAAATCCTTCAATATATTCAAAAATAATATTAACACCCGAAACTTATAACAATGTAGTCTTCCACATTAAATTGTATCTCTAAATGACATTAATTACTCTTAAAGTCACATACTTAAAAGTAATTAACCTAATCATTCCCATAAATAACACAAATCATTATAAATCCACAATAAAAACATAGATAAAAATCCACCATTACTCCTCAAATGAAATCCCATACTATTCTATTTTCCTTGGGCATATATTGTTCACAACAAAGCGAACAACTTCCAAAATAACATTTATCACTTAATCACCAAATCAATTTCCTACAATAAGGGTATTCATTTGATAAGACATAAGATCCCAAATCAAATTATTATTGATCAATAAAATCATTTAACTAAAAATAATAGTCACATTAACCAGGGACTTCACGTAGTCCAGTGGTAGGCGATAAATCCCAATCGCACTTTGGTTGTGGGTTCGATTCCCACAGCTTTGTCCGAAGCGACGGGTTGTCACACGGTCTGCGTGTTGTCCCTTTTCAAAATCTATATTTTATAACATTAGGAAAATGAGATAAATTCCTCAAAACAACCATAACATAATTTAACCCCAAATATTATGTCATACCTTGCATTTTCATCCCAAATTATAATAACTTATAATTGCCTCAAACCCATTGATCATATAAAACCAAATGGTTATTCATAACTATATCCACAAGAGAAAAGATAATTATTCCTCAAATATCATTCTCACATGGAAAACTGTAGGGTTACAAATACAAGAGAAAATTATTCCAATGTATACCCATCAATAAGGAGCACTAACACTTTTTAAACATTTATCCAACCATTTATTTCCACATAGCTTCTTCTTTGACCACAAAAATATCCTATAGAATAGGACATTCACTCGGATAATGGTCAGGTCCCCTAAATTTATGGCAAATGAATGTAAATGGATTCTTGGGACCATTTTTATCTTCTTCCATAGTACTCTTCATTTTTCTTCAGCAATTCTTCACTTTATGTCCTTCCTTCCCGCACGTAAAGCATTTCCTTGTCCCATTGAGACACTTTCCTGGGTGTCTCCTTCCACATTTCCTGCATGATGGAAATTGAGTATTCCTTTCTTTATGGTCTCCACTACTGGATCTCTTATCATTCATCACCTTTCTTTTCTTTGTTGAGTCCGGGAATTGGTTAATATATATATTGTTGATCATATTTTTGGAAAATTGATTTGGAATAAAGACGATATCTTTTATGCCTATCAACATTCCATTTTGTTACTCATTTGCACCACTGTTCCCACCTTGTACATCATTCTCAAAGTCACTATGACTTCCTTGGAATCCAGCCATTGACTAAAACCAGAAAGCACTGTGTGAGTAACAGTAGTCATAAAATCATTTAGAGATTAACATGTCACCGTATTCTCAATTTGAAACACATTAGGATTAACTGAGGTCATTTACTCTCATCTTATATATATAATACCTCAAATTGGTTTGTAAAGAAAATATAAATTATCCTAAGCATATCCCCTGGGAGTGTCGTAACCAAGAGTGCAGCGAGGACCATTGTCATGCACCAGTTCCCGTTCGAGTCTAGCTCAAAGCAGGGTTTTCTGGTTTTACCCCTAGGTACATCTGTGCCAGAGCCGCCTCTACCTGCTCATATCCAGACAGGGATGTATTTCTTGGAAAACTCACAAAATCTCTACAATACCAAAATTCTAGGAAGTTCTTCTATACTAATCCTCAAAGTTCATCTTAGGTCTACGTGCTCTAATAAGATTTTATCTAAATCTAGCTTCCATGGTTTGTACTAAACTTCCTCTAATACCAACTGTAACGCCCTGACCCCAGTTACCCAGAGTCGGTGCATTATTACATAACATTGGAATGATCAAAATAAAGATCAAGTCTCGAAAGACTGATTAGTTTAGTAGCCTTGGAATAACTAGATACATTAATAAGGTTTACATTACATCATAAAATGAAAACTACAACAATATATTTTCTTCATCGCCCACACTCATATCCCCACATACTATCCCTACAAGTCATTCATAAATTACTTCTTCACATCCTCGGAAAAATAAAACATTGAAAGGGGTGAGCTCAAATGCCCAGTAAGGATAACAACATAGAGGAAACTTTCATAAATAAGAATAAACATTTAAGGAAATGTATAACTAAATCAAAAGACTTTAAACATTAACTTCAACATAGTATGGAAAAAATGAAATAATGCCATTTACTTAGTCACATGGATATTCTACTAATCTAATAATCACATGCAATATCAATAACCACTTTCATAATGATGGAATGCATAATGACAGACTATCATAACCACATAGCCAAGGCCTCGTGCCAAGACTACAAAAAATATTTTGTCAAGGTCTTGTTCCAAGACACTAGTTTGTCTCATGAGACCTACAGATGCATCGAGGAGCTATACCGGGCTCCACCCGTCACTTATTAAGTCTAATGCATTCCTCATATGAACAGGTTTAAACATAACATAAACACTCGTATTAAAACTAGCATACGAAATGTCAATACTTGATCCACAAACCATGAATGGTATAAAACTATCACATCCACAGTCAAACATAACTCATTCGATACAATATGGAAGATTGTGTTGTATCAGATTAACCTCAATCGAGAATGATTAAGGATATTGACATAGATGAAAATAATCATCAAAACAATTAGATTAAAATATCCCCCTTTTTCTTGAAATCATTTAAAAGTCACACTATTTGTCAAGAATACATTTAAAATAGATTTTAGAATCAAAGTGTCCCATACCACTTTGAAACTTTTAAAAGGAATTTTGATTTTAAAACGTTAATGTCCATATAAATAAATCTTTAAAACCATTTTTAAAACATGGACATTAATGAGAAAGATTTAGAATAATAAATCTTTAAAACACTTAAAAATGTATTTTAGTTAGAGTTTCTAACCAAAATAGAAACACTTGAATACAAATAATTGAGGTAATAAAAACTTTATAATATCATGAGAATAATGGGATTCATGATATACTATGTCAAAGTAAATTATATAAACCATATAAAAGTGATTTGGTGTATAACAACAAAGAAGTCTCAATGGAATGTAAATTGAGATGAATTCTACTATAAAGACCATATAATTTGGTTAAGGATAAATCAATAACATAATTATGTGTGAAAAATATAAATACACTCAATATGATTGGATATTTAGTGTAAATCAATCAGATGACATTCACACAAATTCTTGTAAAAACAACACTAATGAATTGGATATTTAACTCAACAAATGGGGATTGAGTTAAAATTACTCTTATCAAGTTCATACCAATGACTTGAGAATTTATCAATGGAGTGATTATGTGTCTTAAAAATATATCCATAGAAAGGGGAGTGGAAATTATGACATAATCAAATGAATAGTGATTCTACACATAATCTTGGAGTAAAATAATAATTGATGTATGCGTAAAGCCGAATGAGTGGAAATTGAAATTTCAAATTCCCTTATTGATTTGGTAACATAAAAAACATACACCCATGAAAGAAGGATCATACAATGATGATGTAAATATACATGAATTAAAGTATATTACATAATGAATTCAAACATGGGCAGTACACACACCACATGTAAGAAATAAGTGGTGAACAATGGAATTCTCACGGAATTAAAAGTGAGATAAGAAACCCCTTACTTTGTACTTTTTCCTTGGTCGATGGAAGGTTAACCTCATGTATAATGGTGAAATAATTGTTATTAAATTATACAAGAATCATATATATTAATATGATATCATATATGATCTTTTAACATTGCTTTGTTAATAATATCTTAGTATTATCGTCGTTTCGGGTGTTAACTTACTCATTTTCTTTGATATGTTTTGTTACGTAAGCCATGCTTTTCATGGATAGGTTGTATCTTAATCATATCCATAATGATATAAAGTCCTTATAAAATATTATTAATCATTAAATGAGAATTATACTTGAATGGATACGATGGATAATGAATCTCATCGCGTTCGTGGAGATGGTAGTCCGTACGTACGCACGAGCGACAATATCATTCTTTTGATATTAAAATAATATATAATTGGATATTATATCATATATACAGAATCATTATCATGTTATATTTATTATTTACATGAGTTACACATCATTATTATACCCATCCAAATAATAATTTATTGAATAACAATTACACCACGACGTGGAGACGGTAAGCCGTACGTACGCACGTATGGTGACATGTTATTCAAAGGATGGATAGAATACTGAATATGGTTGTACCATATTTATAATAACATCAAAGTATATATAAGATAATGGAGTTATTATTTTAGAATGGTAATAACAAAGAAGGAAGAAGTGGAAGAAGAAAGGAACTTGGAAAAGTGTGGTGAAATCATTACCTCTTCTTCGGGTTCTTCCTTTGATTTGATCAAAAGGGTTCTTAGGTTGGATTTATGACTAAAGTAAGGCCTCTAAGATTAAGTGAGGGAAGTGGAGAGAGTATTTGGGCAGAGTTTGGATGAACCAAAAGGCTTTGAAGGTGTGAGTTAAAGAGAAGGGAGAGTGCCCTTTTATAGGAGGGGTGAGGGGCACCTTTGGAAAAGCTAGAAATATTATTTTATAATAAATTCATATTCAGTTTCTAATGGCTCAAAAGTGTATTATTTAAATTTTAAGGTGGGGATATGTCTAAAAAACTAAACCAATATAATTTAGATAGGTTTGGGTTACTATATTAACCTTATCATTAAGTATTAACTCTTAGTTAATTAGTTTCACTTTTACAATGTCTCTTTGTATTTTTATATTATATGGTTAATAAACTTACTATATACATCCAAGAGACCCCCAAGTGGTCCATTAATGATACAAATATCATGATATAAGTCTCTTGGCTGAACCTTAAATTTTTTGTGATTTAATATAAATTACTAATATAATATTTGTTTTTAAAACTCTTTTATGTCAATTTTGACACTATTCAATAATTGTTTTTTGGGAAAATCATAAAAGAATTATTACTTATAAAAAGGTCCATTAAATCAATACTAATATGTCATATTATCCTAGAAAATTAGTGTAATTCATGAAAAGTCTCAGATTATATTTATTTGGGTATTTATAATATCAATTATTTTAATGTTTCCCTATTATGGTAATTACTGCATCAGCATTGTGTCATAAATAAATTAAATTATTTAATATCTAAAAATTATAAATAAAATATAATTATGTAGGAAATCTTTTTATCTTTATAAGTAATACTTAAAATCGAATTTATCGTTTGTATAACCCTATATTAAAAATGTTTTAGTAAATAAACTTTGATTTTAACTCTTTTAACTCTTCTTTGAATTAAATAATAATAAATGTCCTAATCTAATCCAAGTGGACCTAAATGATAATATTTTATTCCTAAGGTTGTTTTTTGTCGAGATAAACTTGTCAAATATAATTAGGACATGTTTTAGGGTAATATTAATATCATTTTTACCCTTAATTACCCTATTTACTTTTAACCGTGGTAAATAAAAGTAAAAAGTTACTATTCAACAAAAATTATTTTCATCTCATTGAACCAAATTTTACTCCTTGATATTAACCGTGTCTCTTGTATTTTCGAAATTCCACTCACATAAGCGGTAAAATTAAGTTTTATGAAAAATATAGTTTTTTAACTACCACTTAATGGTTTCACTATTCAACAAAAATTGAAGTTTTTCAGAACAATGCCAAAATTTTACCCTAAGCTATAATTGATATTCCAAATTAAAAAATGATGTATATTTTAGAAAATTCTAAACATATAAGTTGCATTAATTAATTTTATAATTAATTCCTTTTGTCACAACAAATAGCATGTTTTTAAGAAACAATATATATCAAAAGATTGACAATTGTTTATGTCCAATTTCAAAGTGAAATTAATTCTAATGAACACCATTGGATAAAAAGATAAAAATATATTCTAATTATTCTTTAAAACCACTAAAATTCATAATTTATCACTATTAATTATTTTTATTAAAAAAGTTGTTTTTAATTAAAATTTAGTAATTTTCACTATTCATCAAAATATTAAAGTTATCCGAAAAGTACCAAAATTTCACCTTAGGATAAATTAGATACTCCAAATCCAAAAATGAAGTCCATTTTGAGAGATAAAATTTATAAAATTTTAAAAAGTAGGTATTTCTATTCATAACGACTAGTTTGATTGGTTGTGGTGTCTTAGAATCTCGAAGTTGCGTACAATGCACGCCATTGCATTATTCAAAGGGAAACGTACCATGGAAGCTTTGGGTGTTACAAAGAAGCACAATATCAAATTAATACCAAGGAAATCCACTTTAAGTAAAAATAACACTTTAATATATCAAGGGAATGGTGAATTTTGGTTTACTGTAGGATGAAAAATCTCGACAAGATTTTTTGGGTTACATAGATATAGATTGGTCTCATTCAGTAGATGATAGAGATTTGACATCAGGTGGTGGATTATATCTTCGTATATTTTTTATTTATTGTCTAATAAAGAAATATTATTTCATTTTATTTATCACTATAGAATGTGAATATATTGCAGACACTAAATATTTCATGCAATTATTGTGGTTGAAGTAGTAGATTAAAGATATGGGAGTTAAAATGAAGTCTCTAATCAGAATCCATTGTGATAATTCAAGTGATATAAATCTTAGAAAAATCTAATCCATCACCCATGAATGAAGAACATTGAAATCAAGTATCATTTTATCATGGATAATATGGATCATCGACTTGTGAAGTTAGAGTATGTTCCAACAGAACTATAAGTTTTACATATTCTAATGAAGTCCTTACCCAAAGAAGAATTTGAATGTCATAGACTAGATCTTAGAGTTCATATGTATCCCTACACTTAAACAAGTGTGGAAGTTGGAATCCCTCTTCCCAAGGTATGGTATGTTTTACCCTTTTATGCTGATATGTGTTCTTTATAATGTTGTAGCCTCAAAGGAGTGATTTTTGGGTTCATTGAAAAAGGGGGGAAAATATCTTGATCAAGATAGTGGAAGAAGATAATAAGAGGATTAAATAAATAGATAAATTTTATGATTTTAAAGATGTTTGATCAAAGTTTATATATCATGAAAAATGGAGTTTATGATGAAAGAATTTTCCAATTTTAGGAATGAAGTGATTCTTTGATGAACTTTTTATTCTATTTCTGTTTATCAAACTGAGCATGGATCATGTGGGCTTGGAGTGTTTGTTGAGTAAATCATTGATCGCTATCTAGTATCGAAAGATGAAAATTTTGGTATAATTTTTAAGAGCACAACATGTTTTCAATATATTTTAAATAAATTATTTAAAGTGGTATCAAAAGGCGTAGAGTTGTCAAAAAACCCAAAAGGGGTGGTTATTGAGAAAAAATCCATTGAGATAACTTTACAATGTTTTGGGATAATTTTATTAGATGAAAAATTAGGTTGATAAGGTTAATTGTGGATTTATAGCATGATTTTTGAAAATAGATGTTTAAAAATATCCAATATTGAGATATTTATGCTCTGGAAGTGGTTTAGGAAGTTTTGTGTACAAACTGGTACTGCTTCCTAGTGTTTTCCAAAATTTTGGTGTCCAAAATTTGGAGAAAGGGAACTATTTTGTAAAAGATGGATTTCAAATACTACCTCATGAAAAAATGGAAAAGTAATAGAATTTGAGAAATTTTGGTTTCATGAAGGTTTTAAGATTCATTAAATAATGTTTTTTGAAATATTTATGATCCATGATGGATAAAGGCAGTAAGTTTTGTGACTATGAAAGTTCCCAACAAGTTTTGTGAAAGATGATAAGTTTCACGACTACAAAAAATTTCCCAGAACCTTTGTGGAGAAAGGGAGTTTAAAAAATAGGAATAAAGAGCATCATGAAATGTATTTGGTGATCTTGAAAGTTTCATGAAGGGGTGGAAATACCAATAAATAGGTGGATAACCCCCTCATTTAAATAGAAGAATCCTTAAAAAATATCCAAAGGATTTGAATTTAGGATGGAGTTTCATAATAATTTTTATTACGTAAAACATTTAGTTTCATGAAGAAATGATGTTTCATAAAAGCTAAGAAAGTTTCACAAAAGGTTTTTATATTCTTTAAATAGAAATGTTTTGAGGAAGATAAAAGTTTCATGAAGTATTTTTAAGTTTCAGGAATGTTGGTAAAAGGGTTCTGTGAAAGTGAATCTTATGAAAACCAGAAGAATTTTCCTAGAAATTATGAATAAAAAGTTATTAATCAATTGTATAAAATCTGTTCTTCATGAGGCACCAAATGTGGTGTAAACAATATTGATTCAAGTGATCAAGAAAATATTATTCATGTGGAGTAGTGATCATAATTCAGTTGAGTGGGAAGTGATATTTCAAATCATGAATAGTGATGAACCAAGAGGGATAGTGAGTCCACTATAAACTTTGTAACAACAATGAGCTTTAGTAGATTTGGTATATTGGCACATTGCCTATGTATTCTCCTTTGACTTAGCTCTGTGTAGGTAAAACAAGTAAATTTCTTTGTCTTGTGTACGCTTTCATTTAATCTCAGATTTTTCTATGATAAAGAGATAGGAGAGTGTTTTTTAATGATGAAACTAGACATGAAGGGGCAGTTGTTTTATTATGCCATAACCCGATTCACCCCCCATATTAGGGTATTTAACATGGTTAGAAAAAATAATAGGTTTTTCTAACCCTTCACATAACTTCCAATTATACCACCATCCTTTCACACAACTCAACATTTTTTGTTCATGAAACCTCACCTTCAGATAACTTTTGGATAAATATTCTGCTCATGTAATTACCCAAAAAAATATGTCATTTTCATTATCACTTATCCTATAGAACTCATCAGATTCACACAAATTCACATATATTTTCATAACCCAAATTTGTATATTTCCCAAAAAATTTCAAAATTATTAAATTATATATATATATTAATGGGGAATTATTGAATAAAACCTTTCTTTAAATATTTCTCATATTTGTGCAACTTTTCCACTTATGAGAAAAATCTTCAGTTGCTCTATGTTTCATGCATAAATTCTCAAACACCATCCATAGCTTTCAGAACCTAATGATTCAATTTCCTGGATAGCTTTAGTCCATATCTCAGTAAAGAAACATTTAGTCTCTCACTAGACTCCACCATCATAGATATTTGTTAACATAATTTGTCAACTACATGACCAAAACTTCATAACTAGATTTTTCAACCAAATTTTTTAGCAAACAAAACAACCCAAAAACCTTGATGTATCATTGATAGGTATTTTTTCCTAATAATATCCCACTTTGGGTTTGTTGAAAACTATTAAACCATTGATTCCACTTCAACCTTTCTACTACCATATTATTGAAAAATATTACATACTTATCTATTTAACCATAAATCGCACCAAGTGATTCAAAAAAATGATCAAATATTTACATAAAACACACTCTAAGACCACATGAGACATTATTAGCATGAGAAATGGGAGTATCATGCAATGTTAATTAATAAGTCACTTCATTATCAAAACAACCTATTGAATATGCCTCAATACCAAATAATGATCACTACCAATTGTTCTTGCATGAAGATAACAATATTTTTTTGTAATCAACAATAGATTTCCACAAATTTTTATACTGAATACAGATAATGAGAAGACCACTTTTTCGAACACACTAAGTAACTGATTGAATCACAAACCCAAAGGTTTATACTTTGGTGATATATATTTATTAAAAGAGTAGATTCAACATTTCCCAATTTGAAACTCCCCCAACTTTCTTCCCCCCTGATTCAGTATAGAAAATATTTATCCCCATTCATCACCTTACTCTCTCTCCCCTATAACATGTTTGAGAAATAACATCTTCCCTTTAACTTATTTCTCCCCCATTTTCAAAGAACCCAATGGTCACTTCTTTATGGTCTATAATAAAATGAGAAATTTATCAGTATATAAGGAGATCCTCAACATACCTTGGGGGTGGGGGGTCCTAATCCACACCAATTAGGTGTGGGGGTTGATTGGAATTTATGATCCGAATGATTCTTTTCAAACACTTCTTTAGTTATTATTTTTATCAAAATTTCATCAACTTGTAGTACTAGAAGCACATACTCCAACTTCACCCACCCATGATACAACTTATCCTTACTAAAATGATACTTGGTTTCAATTTTCATCAACCTTGAGTGGTGAAAGATATTTTTACTAATATTTATAGCACTTTAGTTATCATAATTGATTCTATATAGAGACTTTGACTTAACTCCCACATCTTCAAGATGTAGTTTTATCCAAAATAACTGCATGCAGTCTTGAGTGGCCATAATATATTTTGACACTATAGTGATTATATAAATTCAATATTATTTATTTATAAGTCGATAAATACACAATTTTCTAACATATAATGCACCAACTAATGTCAACTTCATGTCATTCACTGAATCAACCCAATATTCATATGTATATTCTAGTAACTCTTATTGATATCTATCTCTATATTGATAATAAAAATCTTTCATGCATTTGATATACCATAGTATTCTTTTTAGTACTCACAAGTGGGTTTATTTGGGATTACACAGTCACCATGATACTTACCATGCAGAAAAAACAATATCAAGTTATGTTACTATTAAATATAATAGTCTTATAATGATCTTCTCGTATTGTATGACATTGACTGTTTTTTCATCATTATTGTAACATCCTAGTTAAGGTAAACTCTATTTATAAAGTTCAAGATGGTGTTTTTCAGGTTTGAGTGGTGTTAGTAGTGATCCAGAGTTTTTATAAATGGGATTGGGTTGAATGTTGGATACATGAGCCGGTTCATGTTGTGAATCATACATTAATAACATGAATGAATTATGGGAACAATCCATCATAAGTTCATGTTTTGAATTCAAAATTCACACTGTGAAATGTTTCTATCCAGTATTATTATATGTGTTGAGAACCTAAATTCATTCTAGTTTTCTTTCCTCCTCTCTCCCCCAAACCCTAGGTCTACTCTAGGTGATTTTCGGTCAATTCAGCTCTTCCAGGCTTCTCTAACTAGCTTTTTGATCTTCATGTTGGTTGGTTACTTGTATTTTTTTAAGTTCGATCATTAATTTCCCATTTTACCAATTTATATTGGAATTTATAGTGATTTTAGGATGAATTTCTAGGATCTATTAACCATGTTATGATCGGTCTTTAATCTCTTCTAGATCTGTTGTGTGCTTGTCTTCTAGAGGATGGGTCTTATGTTGGTTGTAGTATGACACCTAAGAATCTTGAGGTATGTGATGTTTTAACTTCTCCTATAACCGTTTTAATTTTAGTAAATTGATTCTAAAATATGATTATCAATGTTATAGACCATGTTCATTATTATTTAAACCCTTTCCTACTAGTGTGTGTGGATATCTCCATAGTTAGCATGTGACCCAAGTTTAAGGTAGGAGGTTCTTTCTCCAGCCTATATTGGATGATCCTTTAATTCTCTTGATTTATTAAATGGTTTTCTAAATTAATTGGCATGATTCTTGATTTATTTTTGTTTATAAATTAGATTTTGAGAAAAATTCATTTGCCCCTTATATTGGTGAAAGAAAAGTTATTTCCAAATCGTGGTGAAATAGATTGTGAAATGGGTTTTCAAAGCATGTTTTTAATGAATAAAGGGTTGTTTGGAATTATTTTTTAAATGTGAAATCCATTTGAAATTAGTTATATATATTTCAAATATGGGATCATTGGGAACTTCTATGGAAGGTGTAGTATCAGGCCTCATCCATTGGTATTTTATGGGGTTTCACTTTATAGAGTTTTCTTTCATTCCTTGCTGTAGATGCATTGGCTCTAAGACATGATTGACATTATGGGGGGTTCAATTTTTGGGATTTTTCTCCATTACCTAGGCTTTGATTCATGGAATCTAGGGACTTGGGTGAACAAATTTGTCTTTGATTGAGATTTAGGTAGGAGTGACCTAGCTATCCTAGCATTAAGGTATCCTTAGGGTATTTACCATTTCATGTTGGATTTATTATTATTATTTTCTAAAAATGATATGATATATGATTCTTTGATGTAAATGGTTATTAGAATTTTGATTTGATACCATTTTACCTAGTTTTATGAATGATTTTGAAAAAAGGTAATTGTTTACCATGATAATGATGTACAGCTATTTAACTACTTATCATGCCTTGGTTTCTTTCAATATGAGAATATTGGGATTATTGTGAAAATAATTGGCATAGAACACTTCAGTGTGATCCTACTAATCCTATTTAGATAAAAACCTACACATTCCCTTGGGGGTGCATAAACATTATTTTCATTGATGTAGGAAAGATAAAGGTTATGTAGTGAGGTGGTGAGGTTTTTTGTCAGTTGGGTACATGTAGTTGGTGCTGAGATGATGGGAAATGGACTGCATATCACATGGAGTAGATGTTGGATATTTTGGGTTTTCCTTTTGGTTATTTGTGGACATGTACTTGGGTATTTTGTTTGGATACATTTGTGTTTCATCTCTACCATTAACACTTTTTTAGGGAATATTTATTTTATAGTTTTTATTTACATACACATATATATATATATATATATATATGAAATGTATCTCGTTTCAGGTTAAATGAAATCATTATATCTTATTATTGTCTGATTCTTGGGTGCTAGTGGCCAGCCTGTGGGGATTAGGAATGTCCTTCGGGTCTTTTCGTGGTTTGGTTCATATCCTAGATGAATGGGTATTCTAGGCGAGGTTAGATTAAAAAACCTATCCATATGGGCTCCAAACCAGACCGTGAAAAGACCCGAAGGGTGTTCCTAATCCTCATAGGCTGACAACTAGCACCTGGGTATCAAACAACAACAAGTGGGAATGATTTAACCCAACCTAAAACAAGATACATGGTATATATATACATGAAAAACGAATAACTAGAAAATAAATATTCCATAAAAGGGTGAAAAATATAGAGATATAACTCAAAAGTATCCAAAAAAATCCAAGTACATGTCCACAAATAACCAAAAGGATAACAAAAAATATCCAATATCTAATCCATGTGATTTACCTCCATGCACTACCATCCTAACACCAACTAATTGTACTCAGCTTACAAATAAACCTCACCACCTCACTGTGGCACCTTGATATTTCATACATTAGATAAAATAAGGTAAACACGCCCCAAGGGATTTTGTAAGGTGTGGGATAAAGAGGCTTAGTAGGATACCACCCAAGTGTTCTATATCAAGCTTGTATATAATAATCCCAATATTCTCATATTGAAAGAAAACAAGGCATGCTAAATTGTTAAATAGTTTTATATCAAAATCATGGTAAATAATTACTTTTTTCAAAATTTTTCACAAATCTAGGTAAAACATTTTAAAATAATAATTCCAATGACCATTTATGTAAAAAAATCATGTATCCTATCATTTCAAGATAAATAGTAAAATTTTAACACACAATGGGAAACACCCCAATAATAACCTAAGGTCAGGATATCTAGGTCATTCATACCTATATCTCAATCAAAGATTAGTTCATGGACCCATGCTCATAGAGTCAATGCATTAAAGCATAGGGAATAAAGGAAAACGTTAGAAAGTGGACCCCTTAAAATTACAATCAATTTCTAGTGCCAATGTATCTATGATATAATAATGGAAGAACAACCCAGAAAGCGATCCCCATTACAATACCAATATATGAAGCCTAATAATACACATTATACCCAAGTTCTGAAGGCCCCCATGTGCAGAATATATATAATTAATTTCAAAGGGAATTAAAATTTCTTAAGAATCCTAAAAAACACTTTATTCATCAAAATCATGTTTTGAAAACCCATTTCACAATCCATTTCACAATGCTCTGAAAATATATTTTCTTTCACAAATACAAGGGGAAAACCCATATTTACTCAAAAAACCATTTAAAAACACAAATAAATTAATAAATAATCATTCAAATTCATTTATAAAACCATTAAATAAATTAATATCATTCAAGGTTCATCCAATATAGGTTAGAGATGGAACCACCAACCTCAAACTCGGTTCGCACACTAACCATGACGAGATCCACACACATTAGAAGGAAAGGGACATAAATACAATGAAAATGACCTAAAATTTATTCAAAAATAATATAATCATGTTTCCAAAATCAACTGGGTTGGTGGAGAAGTTCGATCGTCACAAACCTCAATATTCTCAAGCACTACACCACAAGCGACATAAGATCTAGACATCAGAAGACAAGTGCACAATAGATATTAAATATATTTAAGAATGACTGTAACATGATAAATAGATCCTAGAAAACAACCCAGCACCACTGTCAAATCATAGAGAAATCGAGATAATGGGAAAAAAATATCACAGTTACAAAAAGTGGAGAAAACAACAAACTCGAAAACCATAGTTCAAATGGAGAATCCCAAAAGAGTAGATTCACCCAAAATCACCTAGAGAGGACCTAGTAGTCAGGGGAGAGAAGAGGAATGTGAATAATAAATGAGTCATGTAATCAAAAAATATAATTGAACTAGATAAAAAAAATTTATAGCATGAATTATAAATTCATGACGTGATATTCTCTGATGGACTATACATCAAAAAAATGCATAGCCTTTAATTAAAATCATGAAATACACATTCAAAACATGAATAAAATTTTCATATTGTTAACTATTTTCATGTCTTGAACCAAAATCATGGACTTTACCCATAATTAATTCACTCCATTATGGCATGATTCATGGTATGAACTGACTCCTATAGCTAGAATTTATCCCATGCGCCATTTGAAATTCTCAGATTTCCTTCAACACCACTCAAACAAGAAAAAAACCTCTTGAAATTTAAAAATATATTTTACCTTAACTAGGAGGTTATAATTCTACCCACTATAATAATTTATATCCCCAAAATTTCACATGGAATAAGGATGCTCTAGAAATAGGTGAGGGCACTGCTCCCTCACTAATGATTTTCACTCTCAAGTCTTGTGAGAATCTGACCCATTCCACCATAACAATTTTACCAATAGAATATACTTCTTAGGAAATTATTTAATCTAAGAATAAATGATCTCCCTTATTTTCTCAAAAATATAAATATCAATCCCTAAATTAATATCCTCCCAACTTAGAATATGGAAAGGATTAAAATTATACTTCTTGAGTTGAGATATGTGGAAAACATCATGTATTTCTATAAAATACACTTGTAATAATAATTGATAGGTAACTTGACCAAGAAACTAAATGATCTCAAAAATCTTAACATATATTGAATCCAACTTTCCCTATTTCCCTAGTCTATAGTGACCCAAATGAGGAGAAATTTTCATGAAAACTTGGTTACTAATGAAAAAATCTGATGGACAATGAAAATGATGCACATATAATTTATTCAAAATTTAGGCTATAACAAAGCATTGATATATATTCTGAGTCCTCTTCAATTTAACATGAATAAGATTTAGTCCCATGAGAGAGGGCTTACCCACCTTTTCCCAACTAAGAGGTGACTTGTACAAGAGACCATGCAAATCCTAGAAGGGTACCATTCTGATTGATGATGGGTAACTGTTATTATAAGAAAACTAGAAAATTCCATGATGGATGTCACATTATCCACCTAAATACAAGATTCATGCACTGATCATATCCTCTATAATCTATATAGAAAACATTCTCTGGCTATTTATCTTTTTTATATAAGTTGTACATAATCTGACCTGAGTTCCCATCACCTCTTAGAAACTCTTCCAAAACTAGGAGGTAATCCTAGGATCCCTATTAGATTCAATAGAATAGGTAACCACATGGAACCTCACAATATCATATACATACAGCTTACTATGATCCTCAAACTTGGTGGTGTCCCTGATCAAAATAAAATAAGTTGATTTTATCAACTGATAAATCACCACCTAGATAGGATTATTTTCTCAAGGATTCCTTAGTAATCCAATAATTACGTTCATGGACACTTAATCCCATTTTCAGAATGGCACTGGAAGAGTCTAAAGAAAACAAGAAGGATTTAGGTTCCCTAACTTTATCTAATGATAAGTCTAATGATGAGATATATAATCAGCAATGTTGTACTATATAATATGCTATAATAAACACTATCACTTGTCATAGTACTTCTTCATAGTTCCAAGGTGAATGGACCATGAAGAAATATGAAAATCATGAAACACATAATTCTTCATGGATGATGGGAAAATAAACTATTCCCTAAACCAAAAACACCATTATAAAAGAGTGTCCAACTAGAAATGGTATCCCCACCATATAAGGTTTCCCTGATTCCTCTAAAATCGTTACCCTATCGGTGGCCTTGTAAAATAGAATCAACAAGATATGATGATAACTGAACAATAGTAAGAACCATACTTGAATCTTACAAATATAAATATAGATGAAACTAGGTGGAAATAACTATAATATTACACTCCTCATTTGATTCTAATATATCCTACAATTAAACTTTCCTACTGAGAGCATTGGAGAAGACATTCCCCTTCCCTAGTGTGTAGGTTGTGTTAATGTCACAAATCTAGAGATATTACACCCACCACCTCTATATGAGATTCCTAAAATTATAAGAAAACATATATTCTAGACTTTTAGGATCAGAAAAAATATAAACCTCTCCCCAAAAAGATAGTGTCACAAACACTTAAGAGAATTCATAACAACGACAAGATCCAAACCATATGTTGGGAATTTTTTCTCATCTGGACGAAGTAGACGAGAGACTTAATGAATGACATGATCATACTACATAATCACAAAACCGAAACCATAACTAGAAGCATCAAAATATAAAACATAACCCTTACTGGGATCAGGTTTGATCAAAATAGGAGCTGATATCATAATACCATTCAATTCCTCAAAATAAGTCCAACACTTAGCTTACCAATTTAATTTCACCCCATTATTGATAAGAGTAGTCAAACATGAAGCTAAATTTAATAAATCCTTGAAAACCCACTAATAATATAAAGTCATACTTAGGAAGATATGTATCTTAAAGATGTTATGTTGATTTTCCCATAACAAGACAACCTCCACCTCCTAAGGATTGAATAAAAGGTCATGTTCTGAAATCAAGTTCCCCAAGATCTTAAATTCTTGGATTAAGAGATTTCATTTTGAATTATTTACATATAGGTGGTAAATCCTAAATATTTACAAAAAAAGATTCATATGGTGCTCATGCTCATGCTGGGATATCAAAATACCATGAAAAATGTGTTGAGATACTAATAGAATATCTCACTCCATAAATACATTAAAACTACAAGATCATTATCTAGGCCAAAAAGAATTATAAGATATTCATAATTTCTATAGATACTATTGGAAATAGTATTTGGGATATCAAAATTTTTAACCCTAAGCTGACAGTGACACAATGGAAGAATGATTCTCAAAAACCACTTCCCCCCCTTTAATGGCTCAAACAGGTCATCCACATGAGGCAAAGGGTACTTATTCTTAATAGTCATATAGTTAAAACTGTAATAGTCTATAAATAGATGTAAATAACCATCAATATTCTTATAAAGGAGCATAGGGGATTCCAATGATGAAACAATAGGATAAATAAATCCATTTTCAAGAAAATCATCCAACTACACCTTGAGATCCTTCATCTCGACATGAACCATATGATTAGAGGGTATATAAATTATCTATATACCCAATACTAGATTAATCGATAACTATAACTCCCTCTTTGGAGGAATATTAGTGAAATTATATAGGAAAACATCAAGTAATTCCCAAAAAACCAAGGAAAGATAAATAGGAGGGGGAACATCATCGTATGCAACAGAAACACTAGACAAGAAACTCTAGATATCTTGGTGGGAAGGTTCCACATGATCGATCCTTAGGTCATACTCTCCTTGAAACACTTGAGAGCTCTCATTGACAGTAGAAAATGAAACACACCAATGATAACAATAAATATCACCATGATGAGAAACTAACCAATACATATCAATGATGAAGTTGAAAAAACATTGACCATGAAAAAAGATACCTAAAACCAAATCCACATTATCTACTGAAAAAGAAAAACAAGGACAATGAAACTCCTATTATTTCTTCTTTCCAAGAGGCATCATCAGCTCCATAAAAAATGTCTCCAGATTCATCAGATGTTTTAACACATCAATAAAATGATAAGATATAAAAGAGTATAAGACACTGAAATGCGCGGCCGATTGTCTCCTATCGACTGGTCAAGGTTCTGATGCTCTGCTAATGTGTATAGCAGCACTTGGGTCGAATCCTCGGCGATGGTACTTTGTAATAGTCGATTGTTTTTAGTTAATTGTATTCTGATTGGGGGGTTTGTTTGCAGAGATTAATTTAAATGACTAATTTATTATGATTGATTTAACAAATTCATAATTATTGGGGTGAGTTCATCATTAGGTTAGTTAATCTGGTGATATCCTTGAGCATTTCTTTATATTGCATTTAAATTAACACTCATGTCACAAGATGATGTTGATTAGAATTCCTAAGTGTTAAGGCTTTAAACCAAACCTTAACTTAACATAAGGTTATAATCTCAATCAAATATTATTTATGGCGGTGTATTTATGGTTCCAATAATCCATGGAAACCACATGTTAAACAAAACAAGTCATTAATCCATTACATGTTAAGTCCAACATACACAATGTTAATTCAAAGAATATTTATCGAGAAGAAGCTCTCAATCACTTAACATACCTAAATTATAACTCACCCCAATGAAAGATTTACACATCCATTTGGGTGTTTAATAATCTTGTTATAATGATTATGATTATAAATTAATAAGAGAAGAAAAAGAAAGGGATAATAAAAGAGTGGTACATCGACACACACACACGAACAATGATGATAATTAAAAATGAACTTTCGACTGAATGAGGAAGCTAAAGAAGGGAAGGGGATTGAACTGAATTTAAACTATTTTAAGAACATAAAAATTAAACTACAGAAGGTGGATGAGAATAAGAGATATTGAAGAAGTAACTTTCATTAAAACAGAATTACAAAGAAAGAGACTTACAAAATTACAAAAATGAAGAACACGAAATTAAGTGAAAACAAAGAGAGGATGAAAGGTATCTCAAGTGAAAAATTGAGTATGGAAGGTACTACCAAGCCTTTTTCAAGGCTTTGGTCATGCTAATATAATCTCTTATCTTCTGAAATTCCAACCCCTCTCAAGGAGAGAAGGGGAGAGTATTTATAGACCAAGGAGTGGACTGTTTGCATTCCCAATCTCTCTTTCCACTTTCATCACAAATTTGGCTATTTAAACAACCTAATATACAAATATCGCCTTATTAAAAGTTGTAGATAATACAGTTTTCCGACTACTTTAAAAATTTGGAGGCATTTGTACAAGTGGAGCCAAAGTTATGGCGGTTTTATTAAGTAAAGGTAAACTGTCCATTTCAATCCATGTTTTTTCGATGGCCACAATGTGAATGGATTTTGGAACATGAATATGCCTTCAAATCCGAATGGTTTCTTAAACAGAGTCGGCTGCCTATATCTGCTCTTTCACACTGAAAAATATCAGCTCTATTTTATTCTTACATCATGAGCTATGACATGAATATTATACTGATTTTATTTCTCGTCCAGAATGGTGGGTTGGACTTCAAAGCTTCATTTGATTCCCTTGTACTTGGATTTGGGCCTTAATTTTTTTTATCCAAGATGAAATGTAGTGTCCCCCGAATTAGTGTGGAGAGTTAATGTTTTTGGACTTCTGAATTGAGCCCAGTAAATCAATCTTCAAGTCTGGTCCAGTTTGTTCACAGATTCTTTGGTCTTGTTTGTGAGGACCATATGACCCCTCAAATGGCAGAATTGGCTCATGGTACCTTCTAATGAAATGTTTTATATTGAAATTATAATCCTAAAAAACAATAACCACAAAATTTGGATCAGTATAGTGACAGATAGTTTTAAAACATTAAACTGACTCAATTGGACTACTTCTAAAAATGCTCAAGAATTATACTTAATATTAAAACATTAATATTTCACACAAATTATGCACATTTCATATAAAATCAGTAAAGGGAGAATATAATAAGTCATTAAAATATTAATAACATCAACTCCCCCACACTTAGTTTTGTGCATGTCCTCATGTGCAATAAATATAAAAACATGACAATATCATTTTTACTCACCAACAGATTTTAAAATTTTGTTTTCTCCAATCAGTGGAGGTTTAGACTATTTCACTCATTCATTTTGAATTCCACCACAAGTTGTTACAGAACCTATGTTCCAAAACTAATTCATTTTTTCATGCTCAAATTTAGAAATGGAAAATGTGGACACTCAAAACTCACACATCTTAAGATGATAAAATTCATTTGTGGAGGTTCACTCTTTCACAAACCAAAAGTGAAAATCTTAGAGTCTGAAAAGAGCTCTCAGCTTCCAATACCTATAAAAAGTGAACAAGAATCAATAGGTATTTCTAATGGGTTTTTCTGTGGCTATGGGATGATAGGAATATAATGTCCAAGAGAGAGAAGAAGAGGGTTAAAATACCAACATAGAAAAAGCAATGCACATTTTTTTGCAATGAAACACAGAAAGAAATGAAAACACATATTTACAAGGGAATGATTGTGTGAAGAAAGATACAATAGAGGAAGAAAATATAAAGTTAATGATAAGATGGAATATTTACAAAACAAAAAACTTCTCCCAATAAGAATATAATGCAAGTGTTCTTTTTTTTCTTTTCCTTTTTTTTCTTTGTTTTTTCAAAAGTTGACCTTGAAACAGATCTCACACTCATATCCCAACCCATGTTTTATCTCCTCATGACAATAATTGTAATATTTATAACAAGATCAAAGGTTGAGGAAGAGTGGTTTTTGACCTACACAAGACACAACCCATTTTTTCATTTTTTTTCTTTTTTTTTTATTTCGATTTTTTTGAATTTTTTTTGAACACTTTTAAATATCATTTGTACAATACATTCCAAAATCCCACTGAATGACAACCTCCCCCCCATAATAAAATGGATTCTTTCCCTCAAGAATATGATAACACACCAGAAATTAAGGAAATGATACCCAAAAATGAAATCCATTCCCCACCACACTTAAATTTCAAAAACATATGCAATGAAAATCCATGTTGATATTGGGTGGGATAAGGTATTGGGCTTGTAATGTGCCTATCAAGGAAAAGGTTTTCATAGGCTCGAAGGGGCTTTCAAAAGGAGGATTAATGTAAGAGAAATGGGAGGCTATTTGGCTATTGTGATTCTCATGTGGTTCAGAAAATGCCTCTATCATATTAATGCACACAAAAGTAGGAAATTCAGCTCGAAGGTCCACAAAATCAAGACTCACAATGGGGGTGAAAACACACATTTTGAAAAGATGGCCATATGTGGCCTTGGCATGAAAGCAAATGTTGTTCCTCACGGTTCGGGAAAATCATTTTCCAAATCAAAAAGTGAGCATTCAAAATTTGTTAATTTTGACACAAAATTCTTTATCCAAAGTCATGATGAAAATACAAAATTTTTCAGATGAAAACATGTCTGTTAACTCCCCAAAATGGTTTGACAAAATTTGAAAATTGGAAGGTGAGTAATCATGACTCTTGAGTTTTTTTATTTGTTTTAAGTGATCTTTTTTTTTTGTTTTTTTTGTTTTTTAGGTTTTTATTTGTTTTTGTGTTTTTATAAAGATACACCCACACAAAAGAAAAAGTTAAAAGAAATGTTTTGATAAAGAAAGTGGTAAAAAAAATGAAAGGGAGAGGAATAAGTAGAAAGAGGAAGAGAGAGGAAGAGATAGAGAGAGAGTTAAAGGGAAAGAGGTGCCCCCTAGTTTGGATTTGGTGGGTTTCCATCTCCATCTAGTGGTGGGTCGGCTAGTGATGTTAGGGATCCAGTGGAAGTTTATGTTGTTCCAGGATTGCATGTCCTCTCATGGTGATGTTTTAACCGATGTCCATTAACCGTGAATGTCCTTTTGGAAGAGGGGTCTTGGACTTGCACTGCACCAAATGGGTAAATGTTAGTAATACCAAAAGGACCTTCCCAACGAGAATTAAGCTTACCTGGATGAAGAAGAAATCAAGAATTGAAGAGCATTACCATTTCACCTTCATGAAATACCTTTCTCATGATGTGTCTGTCATGGAGTACCTTAGCCTTCTCATTGTACAGAATGGAATTCTCATAGGATTCAAGTTGAAGCTCCTCCAATTCAGCCAATTGAAACAATCTTTCTTCACCAGATTTTTCACAATCAAAATTACAGGTTTTCACAGCCCAAAAAGACTTATATTGGATTTTAACTGGTAAGTGACATGCTTTACCAAAAACTAGCCTAAAAGGAGACATCCCAATGGGTGTTTTATAGGCAGTTTGATAAGCCCAAAGGGCTTCACCAAGTCTCTCAGGCCAATATTTTCTGGTGGGTTTTACAATTCCATCAAGTACCCTTTTCATTTCTCTATTAGAGAGTTCATCCATGCCATTTGTTTGAGGTTGATATACAGTTTAAGTTTTATGTATAACCCCATTCTTTTTTAGAAGAGCTTCCATGATTCTATTACAAAAATGGGTTCCTAAGTCACTGATCAAGGCACGTGGTGTGCCAAATCTTTGGATGATGTGGGTCTTTAGAAACTCACTAACAGTATGAGCATCATCCTTCCTAGTGGGTTTGGCCTCAACCCACCTTGAAACATAATTGACCACAAGAAGAATGTATGAGAATCCACCAGAAGGGGGAAATGGTCCCATGAAATCGATACCCCAAACATCGAAGATCTCACAGAAAATTAAAGGCTTTTGGGGCATTTCATTTCTCCTTGAAATTGTGCCAAACTTTTGGCAAGTGGGACATGATTGAAACAACTCATTTGAGTCCTTGAAGAGTGAAGGCCAGAAGAATCCAGATTCTTGGACCTTTCGGGAGGTCATTTGTGGTTCAAAGTGTCCACCTCCAGGAAGTGAGTGACAGAATTCTAAGATGGAAGAATGCTCATTTCCATCAACACATATCCTAATTACCATGTCTGCCCCAGTTTTCCAAAGTTTATTTTCTTCCCAAAAATAGTATTTTCAATCACTTTTCAACTTCATTTTTTGTTCTTTTGAAAAATTTTCAGGAAAAACACCAGAAACCAAGTAATTTACAATTGGGGCATACCATGGTATTTTTGGAGTGATAGATGAAAGGTGATCAGTAGGGAATTCAGGATCGATGATTTTTGAATGAGAAGAATTAGAAACTATACTCAAGTGATCAGCCACATGGTTTTCTTTTCCAGGTCTATCTTTGATTTCAAGGTCAAACTCTTGGAGCATTAGGATCCATCTTATTATCCTCGGTTTGGAATCACTTTTCTTGAGTAAGAACTTAATAGCAAAATGGTCTGTGAAGATGATGATTTTGGCACCTAAGAGATAGGACCAGAATTTATCTAAGGCAAAAACCACTGCTAGAAGTTCTTTTTCAGTCACAATGTAGTGAGATTGAGTTTCGTCCAATGTTTTTGAGGCATAATAGATGAAATGAGGAATCTTTTCGCTTCTTTGACCAAGAACAGCCCCAACAGCTCCATCCGAAGCATCACACATTAACTCAAAGGGTAAGGACCAATCTAGGGGTTGGATTATCAGGGAAGATGTAAGAGCAGTTTTGAGTTCAATGAAGGCTCTCTTGCAAACCTCATCAAAATGGAAGGTGACATCATTTTAGAGCAACCGAGTGAGTGGGAGGGAAATCCTACTGAATTTATGGATGAATCTCCGATAGAAACCAGCATGACCGAGGAATGAATAGATGTCTCAAACAGAAGTGGGTGGAGGAATTTATTGGATCACTTCAATTTTGGCAGGATCTTCTTCAATACCATCTTTTAAAACTATATTCCCTAAAACAATCCCATTTGAAACCATGAAGTGACATTTTTCAAAATTTAACACAAGGTTGCACTTGACACACTTTTGGAGGACAAGAGAGAGTGAATGTAAAAAAGATTCAAATGACTCACCATAAATGGTGAAGTCATCCATGAAGAATTCAATGCAGTGTTCAATGAATTCTGAAAAGATACTCATCATACACCTCTGGAATGTTGCAGGAGCATTGAAAAGTCCAAAGGGCATTCTTCTATATGCATATGTTCAAAAGGGGCATGTGAAAGTAGTATTTTCTTGGTCCTGAGGTGATATTGGGATTTGAAAATATCCGGTGTATCCATCAAGAAAGCAATAGTGTCACTGTCCGGCCAATCTTTCTAGAATTTTATCAAGGAATTGAAGAGGGTAGTAATGTTTTCGTGTTTCAGCATTCAATTTTCGATAATCGATGTATACACGCCATTTGTTCTTCACTCGAGTTGTGACTACCTCCCCAAGTTCATTTGTGACAACAGTTATCCCAACCTTCTTAGGTACAACTTGAATTGGACTAACCCATTCACTATCAGAAATTGGGTAGATAATACCCGCTTGAAGAAGCTTGGTGATCTCTTCCCTAACTACCTCAAGGATGAGTGGATTGAGTCTTCATTGTGGTTGTCTAATTGATTTGGATGACTCCTCAATATGGATGTGATGCATGAAAAGGGCAGGGTTGATTCCTGGTATGTCATCTAGGGTCCACCCTAAGGCCTTTTTGTTTTCTTATAACACTTGAACAAGTTTGGACTCCTCAGTTTCGGTAAGTGAAGAAGAGATAATGACAGGATAAGAGTGATCATGGAAAAGGAAAGCATATTTCAGGTTTTTAGGAAGAGGTTTCAGATCAGTCTCATATTTTATTTGTGGGTTAGACATCTTAGGAATGGATGAAGGGAGTTCAGTTGCTTCAGATTCATTCTCCTTAATAATGTCCAAGGTGGAGCAGTAGATATCAGAGTTGATATGGGATTCAAGAGAGTTTTCAAGATCCTCTAAATTGATGGAGTCTATGAATGAAAGGTCCACATCAACTTCACCATTTATGACTTGGTTAATCCTAGTGCAGATTTCACAAGATCCTATCTCTTCAAAACAGGATGAACATGATGGAATGGGGTTCAATTGACTCTTAGAAGTGTCCTTAAAAGCATGGATTGAGAATGCAGAGTGATCCTCAGATGGGTATCGCATGGCTTGGAAAATGTTGAACTTGACCCGTTGGTCACCGAATTCCATGGATATGATGCCTGAATAGACATCAATCTTGGTCCTCGCAGTCATGAGGAATGATCTTCCTCGAATTAGGGGAGATCGAGAAGAGTTCATCTCACCTTCCATGTCATAGACATAGAAATCAGCAGGGAAGATAAGATCATTGACTCGGACAAGGAAATCCTCAATTATTCCCTCAGGAATTTCTCTGCTTTGATTGGCTAACTGAATGAAAACACTGATTGGGTGTAAGGGACCTAGACCAAGGTTGGAGAATATGGATTTGGGCATGACATTAATTGAGGCTCCTAGGTCTAGGAGTGCATCATCAAAGTTGGAACTTCCAATTTGGCATGGAACCGTAAAGGTACCTGGATCTTTTCACTTAATGGGTATGGACTGCTGGGTAGAAACATTTTTAAAGGTCCTAAGTTGCCTCTTGTGGGTACAAAACTCCTTGAGAAACTTGGCATACAAAGGAATTTGTTTTATGGCATCTAAGAGGGGAATGCTGACTTCAACACGTCTAAACATGTCAAGCATTTCAGGATCAGGTTCAAAGGACTTACTTGGTTTAGAAACAGCTTGAGGAAAAGGAATTGGATTCTTAAGTGGAATAGAAGGAGGTGAGGGAATGGATTCAGGTTCCTTTTCATGTTTCTTTTTATTTTCATTTTCTAGGTCAACATTCAAAGGAGGGTTTGAGGATTTATCTTGAGGAATAGCTAGTTTCTTTCCTCATCTAAGTGAAATTGCACTTACATTACCCTTGGGGTTGGGTAATGGTTGAGCTGGGAGTTGGGAAGAATTTGATTGTTGTTGCTGGCTCAGGTGGGATGCAAGTTGACCAATTTGAGTTTCAATGTTTTTAAGGCTAGAACGGGTGAAGGAGGAAAGATCTTCCACTGCACTTTCCCATGGTTTCTTATAAGAAGAGGCTACCAGATTGGGATTTCCTTGATTTTGGTTCTTGGGAAATCGATTGAATTGGTTTTGGAATTGGGAAGGCTCACAAGGATGATGGAATCCAGGAGGAGGATTGTTCCTTTGAGGTTGAGGAACAAAAGGATAAGGTTGATGGAAGTTACCAAAACCTTTAACATATTGAAATTGGTTTGGGTTTTGAGGAGGGAATTGAGGGGGATGAGATATGGGATTACCATACCTAAGGCCTTGGTTATAGGAAGAAGAGAAGGGCTCAGAGTGAGGTTGGTTGAAGTTTCTAACAAAATGACCTGATAGTTGAGGGTTGGTGTTCCGTTGAGCATATGCTGTATTGAGCTCCATTGGTCCAGATGAATCGGATTGATCCTCTTGAAGTTGTGGACATGTGTCAGTTGGATGAGATGGAGAGTTGCAGATTCCACAGTTTTTGATAGGTCCAGGAAACATTTATTGTGGAGAAGACGAGGTTGGGGATTTGGTGGCCACAACTAGCTGTCACACAAGACCTGTAAGTTCACTCATCCACTCGGTCATTTTGTTCGGATCAATTGATTGATTATCTTGGTCTTGTTTGACCTGATCATGTGCTCGAGTATGGAATTGTTGTGTGTTTGCTGCCATGTTACTTATGAGATCTCTTGCTACTGTAGGAGTTTTATCAACAAGAGAACCACCACTTGCAGCATCTATTAGAGTTCTCTCCATAGCCAATAACCCCTCATAGAAGTATTGGATCAAGAGTTGGTCAGGGATTTTATGATGTGGGCAGGTTGCAACATGCTTTTTGAACCTCTCCCATTACTCATGGAGTGATTCACTTGGTAACTGACGAATACCACTTATTTCCTTTCGGATAGAAGCAGTACGAGAAGCAGGAAAGAATTTTTCTAAGAAAAGTCGCTTCATGTCATTCCATGTGGTTATGGAACCAGGAGGTAGGTAGTAGATCCATGACTTAGCAGTGTCAGATAGGGAAAAAGGGAATTCTCGGAGTTTGATTTGTTCTTCAGAAACCCCTTGAGGCTTCATGGTAGAGCATACTACTTGGAACTCTTTAAGGTGAAGATGTGGATCCTCACCGGCTAGCCCGTGAAAATGAGGGAGAAAATGAATCAAAACCGATTTGAGTTCGAAGTCAGCTTCTATGTGTGGATATTGAATACCAAGAGGTTGGTAATTCAAATCAGGGGCAGTGAGTTCTTTTAGAGTTTGTTCCCTAGGATTGGCCATTTCAATTTCAACTGGTTGGATGAGGACTAGTTCTTGAATTATTTGAGTATCTCTTATGTTCCTCCTAAGTTGGAGAAGTATTCGCTCAATTTCAGGGTCAAAAAAATCCGAGGGATTGTTTGGGAGGCTACGGGGCATTCAGAGAGATTTTGGAATAAAGAGGAAGATGGGGTTTTCTTTGTATTTTTTTTCAGTTTATGATTTTTAAGAGGAATACGAGTTTTTCTTTGTGTGTTTTTTTCAATTTTTTTTAAAATTTTGTTATTTTTTGGATTTTTTACAATAATCAGAAACTAATGACTACATAAAGCACCATCCCCAGCAATGACACCATTTGTAACATGCATCCGATTGTCACCTATCGACCGGTCAAGGTTCCGGTGCTCTGCTAATGTGTATAGCAGCACTCGGGTCGAATCCTCGGCGATGGTACTTCGTAATAGTCGATTATTTTTAGTTAATTGTATTCTGATTGGGGGGGTTTGTTTTTAGAGCTTAATTGAAATGACTAATTTATTATGATTGATTTAACAAATTTATAATGATTGGGGTGAGTTCATCATTAGGTTAGTTAATCTTGTGATATCCTTGAGCTTTGCTTTATATTGCATTTAAATTAACACCCATGTCACAAGATGATGTTGATTAGAATTCCTAAGTGTTAAGGCTTTAAACCAAGCATTAAATTAACTTAAGGTTATAATCTCAATCAGATATTATTTATCGTGGTGTATTTATGCTTCCAATAATCCATGGAAACCACATGATAAACAAAACAAGTCATTAATCCATGACATTTTAAGTCCAACATACACAATGTTAATTGAAAGAATATTCATCGAGCAGAAGCTCTCAATCACTTAACATACCTAAATTATAACTCACACCAATGAGAGATTTACTCATCAATTTGGGTGTTTAATAATCTGGTTATAATGATTATGATTATAAATTAATAAGATAAGAAAAAGAAAGGGATAAGAAAAGAGTGGTACGTCGACACACACACACGAACAATGATGATAATTAAAAATGAACTTTTGATTGAATGAGGAAGATAAATAAGGGAAGGGGATTGAAATTAATTTAAACTATTTTAAGAACATAAATATTAAACTACAGAAGGTGGATGAGAATAAGAGATATTGAAGAAGTAACTTGCATTAAAACAGAATTACAGAGAAAGAGACTTACAAAATTACAAAAATGAAGAACACGAAATTAAGTGAAAACAAAGTGAGGAGGAAATGTCTTTCAAGTGAAAACATGAGTATGGAAGGTCCTTCTAAGCCTTTGTAAAGGCTTTGGTCGTGCCAATATAATCTCCTCTCTTCTGAAATGCCAACCCCTCTCAAGGAGAGAAGGGGAGAGTATTTATAGCCCAAGGAGTGGACAGTTTGCATTCCCAATCTGTCCCTCTACTTGCATCACCAATTTGGATATTCAAACAGCCGAATATCCAAATATCTCCTTCTTTAAAGATTTAGATAATATAGTTTTACGACTACTGTCAAAATTTGGAGGCATTTGGACAAGTGGAGACAACGTTATGTCTGTTTTATTAAACAAAGGTAAACTGTCCATTTCTATCCATGATTTTTCGATGGCCACAATTTGAATGGATTTTGGAATAGGAAGATGACTTCAAATCCGAATGGTTTCTTCAAAAACGTCGGCCTCCTATATCTCCTATTTCACACTAAAAAACCTCTGCTCGATTTGATGCTTACATCATGAGCTATGTCATGAATACTATACTGATTTTATTTCTCAGCCATAATGGTGGGATGGACTTCAAAGCTTCATTTGGTTCCCTTGTACTTGGATTTGGGCCTTGAAATTTTTATCCAAGATTAAATGTAGTGTCCCCCGAATTATTGTGTAGATTTAATGTTTTTGGACTTCTGGATTGAGCCCAGTAAATCAATCTTCAAGTCTGGTCCAGTTTGTTCATGAATTCTTTGGTCTTGTTTGTGAGGAACATATGACCATTCAAATGGAAGAATTGACTCATGTTACCTTATAATGAAATGTTTTATATTGAATGTATAATCCTAAAAAACAAGAACCACACAATTTGGATCAGTATAGTGACATTCATTATTAAAACATTAAACTGACTCAATTGGACTACTTCTAAAAATGCTCAAAAATTATACTTAATATTAAAACATTAATATTTCACACAAATTATGCACATTTCATATAAAATCAGTAAAAAGGGAATATAATAATTCATGAAAATATTAATAACATCAGACAACTTTATTAAATATAGGAGTTTCTATAGAAGATGGAATAAAGATGGTACTTATCACTATATTTAGGCCCATATCATCTTCATCTAGAAACTCATCCACTGTGTGAACGTTGTTCACTATGATTCCTCTGGCCAGAGCCCTATAGATTTTAAATATTAAAACTATTACATAGTTACCTTTAGAGCTGAAGTTACCATACCATAGTAGAGAATAGACAAATCCCAAAATAACCTCTGCAGTTGGAATCAATGGCCACAAGAACTACAAATCTTCTTAGGTGTGGGTAAAGAAAATAGAGTGTGCGCTAACTTACCACACAAATAGAAAGTTAGGGGAACACAACTAGATACTTATGATAGTGAAGTGGAGGCCTACCATTTAGAACCATCTCCACCACACTTTTTATTATCCTTACACTCCCTCTTCTTTCCATATGTGCCCTTAGGCAGAAGAAAAGATACAAATGATCCAATCATTCCCACCGTGTCTATTTCTATTATCATTTCCCTATTAAACATATCTGAATAGGTGTAAATATTTAACATATATACCTATGATCCAATGTCTAGTCCTAAACCATGTAGGTATTTTTGAGATTTCAAGATATTATTCATCTCCCCCTACAAAGAAAAAAACCAACTCTACAAAATGGTTGGTGTACTTCGACAATGAGTATTCTTCCTACTATAAAAATAGGATATATAGATAATTGTATATCATTAGGAACTCTAGAAAAAAAATTACTGAAATAATAGGATATATAAACCCTTATAATATAATCCTATATAATGGTTTTCTTGTACTATATAATCCCACCACCATAGATTGGGACCCTCGAGCTTTAACATTGCGCATTTCACCTTGATAAACTCATGTGTATTTAATAAATTTAAGAAATATTTGATATTTTGTAGAAAGTCCTCTACCTATTAGGGTTTATTCATACCCTTAATGGATGAGGTATTCTTGTATAGGAACTCCCGAGATCGATTCCTATCTCCCTAACTCCAAATTATTCCTCAACAACTTGGTTATGAACTCACGGTACATTTTGGTCCACAACATGAACTTCCCATATGATATCCTTTAAGAGGATCTAATCTAGGGGAGGATTCCCGTAAGGGGAATCTACTACCACACCCTCTTATGTAACCCCTGGAAGACATCTCATAGGTATGATTTCTACATGAAAAAAATAATAAATTGACATGGCAATTGGAAAATCTCAGTTTAAAACCAAAGAATGCAATAAGAAACTATCACTACAGGAAAAAGGGCGTTTCGCGGCGGTTTTTAAAACCGCCGTGAAAAAACTGCCGCGAAATGTGGGATTTTCTTTTAGTATTTTTTTTATTTTTTTGAGGATTAGAAGCAGTTTTTTAAAAAACTGCTTTGAAATAGCAGCGTTTTTGGTAAAACCGCCGCGAAATGAAAAGAAAAAAATAAAGAAACATGAGAAACCCTAAAATTACTAAAATGACCATAACTTTTGATCTGGTCGTCCATTGGAGTGCCAAGACCAGTAAAATAAAAGATCTTGAAGATATCTAGAGGCATGTGTAATCAAAATAGTGAGACGGTCTAAGGTGTGGAAGATATGAGAGTTATAAGAAAGTTGAAAAAAGTTATCCAACTTCAAACGGCCATAACTTTTACTCCGGGTGTCCGTTTGGGCTCTACCACATATCAAATCGAAGCCAGCGAAGAGATATACACACTAATTTAATTGAACTAGCCTTATGTCATTTTTTGGACCCCAAAAACTCCGATGAAGGACTCATAAACCCTGTTTCGGTCACCGATGTCCCGTCGAACTTGTCTTCAAACAGACCTAACATTCGATCCGCATGTCAGTTCGGACTCCTCCACCTGGAAGATCGTAGTTCATTCCATGAGCATCAGTTTGACTGGTTTCGGTGCTCACATGGACTCCTGGATCATAAGTTATGGCCTTTTTAGTGGGTATCGGGTTTGTTATGTTTTTCGATGCCTCATTTCTATCACTCTTTCCCCGCCAACTTTTTTTTTAAATGGTCATAACTTCCGATCCGCCAGTCCATTCGGTCACTTTCACCTATCAGGTTGAAGCTCGTTTCAGGATCTTTGATTTGATTGGTCGCAGATCTGGAACGGACACTCATATCATAAGTTATCTCGGATAATTTGAGTCCAATGTTTTTTTCACTTTATGACCGTTTTGATGGGTTTTAACGATAGCTCCATTTATTACTGTATATTTGGGTTTCCATGACTTGTTATCTTTATCAATGTTTTTTTGTGGTTTATTATGATGATTATGTTGAATTCTAAAGGGGTTTTCCAAATTTATCATGAATTTTCATGCGTTCTCATGCTTTCTAATGATTCATTCTTCATGCTTCTCCCTTCGTTTTCATGTGTTTTCATGATTTTTCATCTCTTATCACGCCTTTTCATACTTTTTTATGCGTTTCATTTGTTATTTATTGTTTATTATTTATTATTTATAATTTATAATTTATAATTTCTTTTTTATAATATACTTTAATTTATTTATTATCTATTATTTGTTACTAGTTATTTATTTATTATTTATTTATTATTTATTATTTATTATTATTATTAATAAAATATTATTATTATTAATAATATTTGTTACTGGTTATTTATTATTTATATTTAGGTATTATTTATTACATATATTATTTATTATTTATTATTGATTATTGATTATATATTATTTATTATTATTAATAATAATATTTTATTTATTATATATTATATATTATATATTATATATTATATATTATATATTATATATTATATATTATATATTATATATTATTTATTATATATTATTTAGTATATATTATTGTTTATTATTTATTATTTATTATTTATTATTATTATTTTTTAATTTTATTTATTATTTATTATATATTTATTATTATATATTATTAATTTTTGTTTATTATTTATTATTTATTATTTATTTATTTATAATTATTAATTATGTGTTATTAATTATTATTTTTATTTATTCTTTATTAATTATTATTTATATTTATTTATTATAATTTATTTATTATGTGTTATTTATTATATATTATTTAATATTTAATATTTAATATTTTTTTATTTAGTATATATTATTTATTTATTATTTATTATTTATTATTTATTATTATTTATTATTTATTATTTGTTATTTGTTATTTATTATTATTTATTATTTATTAGTTATTACTATTTATTATTTATTATTTATTCTTATTTATTATTTATTATTTATTATTTATTATTATGATTTATTATTATTATGATTTATTTATTATTATTATTTATTATTTATTATTATTATTTATTATTTATTATATATTAATTATTATCTATTATTAATTGTTTATTATTTATTATTTATTATTTATTTACTTATAATTATTAATTATGTGTTATTTATTATTATTATTATTTATATTTATTTATTATAACTTATTTACTATGTGTTATTTATTATTTATTATTTAATATTTTTTTATTTAATATTTTTTATTTAGTATTATTTATTTATATTTTATTTATTATTTATTATTTATTATTCCTTATTCCTTATTTATTATTTATTATTTATTATTTATTATTTATTATTTATTATTTATTATTTACTATTTATTATTTATTATTTATTATTTATTTATTATTTATTATTTATTACTTGTTTATTATTATTTCTTGTTTATTGTTTATTGTTTATTGTATATTATTTTTTATAATTTATTTTATTTATTAATTATTTAATATTTAATATTTAATATTTGTTTATTATTATTTATTATGTTGTACCCCACACTCTTTGATTTTCATGATCACAATCACTTTAATATGTGTTTAACATTGTGTTTAAGTGTTGTGGATGATAGGCACAAGGTTGCCAAGAAGTTGGCCCAAGAATGGACTTCAAGTGGACTGAAATTCAGTCCACCGGTCAGCCGGTGGCTTGACCACCGGCCAGCCGGTGGAACCCTGACTCAAGGCTGAGCCACTGCCTCCCCACCGGTCGACCGGTGGCTCTGCCACCGGTCGACCTGTGGCATCCAGCCCAAATAGTGCAATCTACTGTCTTTCCACCGGCCAGCCGGTGGCTCCTCACCGGTCGACCGTTGGAGCCTGGATCAAGACTCTTCTTCTCTACCAAGGCACCGGCCAGCCGGTGGAGATGTACCGGTCGACCGGTGGCCCCTGGACCAGACTTCTCCTCCACTGCCAAGGCACCGGCCAGCCGGTGGAGCTGTACCGGCCAGCCGGTAGCACTGGTCAAACTAGCCGTTGGCTTTGACCAGTCAACTCCAAAAGCCTCCCAACGGCTCCGAGGCCTTTTCCAACGGCTCCAAAGCCCTCCAACGGATACTTGAAGGTTCCTAGCCTATAAATAAAGGCCTAGGAAGCCCCGGAATAATATACAAGCCACCGGACACATTTTTACATCTTTGGCGAAGCTCCGACGGATTGTTCCAAGGGAACCCAAAGTGCTCCAACAACTTCCACATCCAAGAGCACCTCCATAGAAGCTTGGAAGCGGCCCTCAAACATCATCAATCAATCAAAGGCGCCCAAGGCTTCTCCATTACGGGTTTTATTGTTTATCTCTTTTTGAGCTTTAAAATTGGGTTTGTGCCTACAAACCCCAACTCTTTTCTCATCTCCCCTTCTTTGGGTTCTCACACCACCACTAAGGTGTGAAGAGGTTTTCTCAAGCTTTTCCTTTAAAAGGCTTGTGTCTCGGTGAGCTAGTCTTCACCCGTAAAAAGACTAGTGGGTTCTTGCTAAACCATTAAAAGCAAGTGGGTTCTTGCTAAACCAATAAAAGCAAGCTGTAATAGGTCCTAGTGCTACCTTAAAGCCTAGTGGGTTTCTTGCTAAAACCATTGAAAAGAAAGCGGTAGGAATCTCTCAACGGTTGAGTTGGGAGCGGAGACGTAGGCCGGGTTTTGGCCGAACTCCGTTATCAAGTTCTTGTGTCTTGCCTCTTTACTTTCCGCTGCATTTATACTTTGATTTAAATTTCTTAATCAATTTTTTTAAAAAGGCAATTCACCCCCCTCTTGCCATCTTTTCCCCGCGTCGTTTCTTCCGACCCAACAATTGGTATCAGAGGGACCTTTGAGTAATTCCTTAACCCGGTTTCAAAGTTAAGATCTTTTTTTGATGGCATCAACTTCTTTCGCCCCCGAGGGCTACTCTTTGGGTCGGGCTCCATTTTTTGATGGGACCGACTATAATTATTGGAAAACCCGCATGACCACCTTTTTGAGAAGTATAGGATATCCCATTTTTAAAATAGTCATGCAAGGTTACACTCTCTCTTCCCCCGACGAATCCAAATGGACCCAAGCCGACATTAGAAATTTTGAGCTTGATGGCAAAGCCATGAATTCTCTTCATTGCGGCCTTGATCGAAATGAGTTCAATCGAGTTTCCACATGCACCTCCGCACATGAAATCTGGAAACTTTTGGAGGTTACCCATGAGGGGACCAACAAAGTCAAGGACACTCGATTGGACATGTATCGTCAAGATTTTGAGTCATTTTCTATGCATCCAAATGAATCTATTTCTGAAATGTTTACTAGATTTACTGACGTGTGCAATGGGAGAAAGTCCCTTGGTGATGATGTTTCAGCTGAAGCAATGGTCAAGAAGATTCTATGGGTCCTTCCGAGCTCATGGGCACCAAAGGTGACGGCGATCCAAGAAGCTAAGGACGTCAAAAATATGCCGGTCGAGGAGCTCATCGGATCCCTAATGACCTACGAGATCACGATGAGGAGGCAAGCTCAAAAGGAGGGCACACCTATCAAGACACCAAAGAACATTGCCCTCAAGGTACAAAAAGAAGTAAGCTCCTCCTCCTCATCCTCTTCCTCCTCATCTTCTTCTTCAAGCGGCGACTCGGAAATGGAGAATCTCGCCCGCCAAATGCACAAGTTTATGAAGATGCACAAGAAGAAAAAGAAATCCCGCAAGCATCGAAAGCAAGAACCCACCGCAAGATCCGAGCCCAAGGTAAAATGCTACGGGTGCGGCGAAAAGGGCCATTACAAGCCCGATTGCCCACTCAACAAGAAACGGGCCAAGGAAAAAGGAAAGAAGAAGGTCCTCAAGGCGACATGGAGTGACACCTCCTCATCCTCCTCCTCCTCCTCCTCGAGCGACCAAGGTACAAAATGTCTAATGGCATTCCATGAGGTAACTTCTTCCGACTCCTCTTCCTCTTGTTCTTCAAATTCAAATTCTTTAAATCATTTATCCTATGAAGATCTCCAATACGCTAGAGATCAATTAGAAAAAGGTTTTCATACTTTATCTTCAAAATTTGTTGCTTTAAAAAAGTCTTTCAAAAAGCTTTCCTCCGAAAAAGACCAACTTCTCAAAGAGAAGGAGGAACTCTCCCTAAAAATCCAAAATTTTCCAAATGTTGATTCTATGGAATCAACCATCAAAGACCTTAGAGAAACCCTAGCTAAGTTCACCCAAGGGGAACAAAATTTGAACAATCTCCTTGGTTCCCAACGAATTTCAAGAACCACCAATGGACTTGGCTACACCAACCAAGCTTCCTCCTCCCATGCTCCAACTGTTTTTGTAAGGGGGAGCTCTAGTTTTAAATTTTGCAATTATTGTAAAAAACCCGGGCACCTTATTTATGAATGCAATTGTAAAAATGCTCGGTATGGTCAACCCAAAAGTATTTTCTATTCCAACGAATTCTATAGAAGAAGACCCGCCATGAGACAAGTTTGGATTGAAAAATCCCTTCTTGCGAGTCTCTCCGGGCCAAAATTTATTTCCTCTCCCCGGTGATTCATTGTTTTTATTTAGGGGGAGTTAGGTTCTTTTAAGCTTTTTTGTGTATTCAAAATTTTTCATTTCAAACTCAACTCTTGGTTTCAATTTTTTTTTTTTTGAATTCAAAATTTTCTATTAAATTTTCATTTCTAAATTTCCAACAGTTGGTATCGAACTTTCTTTTTTTGATTCAAAACTCTCAAAAATTTCATTTGGTTTCAAATTTCGAATTTCAATTGGTTTTTGATTCAAAACATTCAATTCAAACTGTTATTCAAATTTTCATTTCAATTTCAAAAATCTCAATTGATTTTCAAATCTCTTTTTGTTTTTCAAAGTGTTCCCTCAATCAAGTTTTATGCCCCGTGCTATTTTGATAATCACAAAGGGGGAGAAATTTCTTGATTGATTGGGGGAGAATCTTTTTTATCACGCTTAGTATTTATTTTCAATTTATCATTTAGGCATGCATTTCATTTAAGTTTTTACATTGCTTGATAAGTGATTGTGATCATCAAAATAGGGGGAGATTGTTGTACCCCACACTCTTTGATTTTCATGATCACAATCACTTTAATATGTGTTTAACATTGTGTTTAAGTGTTGTGGATGATAGGCACAAGGTTGCCAAGAAGTTGGCCCAAGAATGGACTTCAAGTGGACTGAAATTCAGTCCACCGGTCAGCCGGTGGCTTGACCACCGGCCAGCCGGTGGAACCCTGACTCAAGGCTGAGCCACTGCCTCCCCACCGGTCGACCGGTGGCTCTGCCACCGGTCGACCTGTGGCATCCAGCCCAAATAGTGCAATCTACTGTCTTTCCACCGGCCAGCCGGTGGCTCCTCACCGGTCGACCGTTGGAGCCTGGATCAAGACTCTTCTTCTCTACCAAGGCACCGGCCAGCCGGTGGAGATGTACCGGTCGACCGGTGGCCCCTGGACCAGACTTCTCCTCCACTGCCAAGGCACCGGCCAGCCGGTGGAGCTGTACCGGCCAGCCGGTAGCACTGGTCAAACTAGCCGTTGGCTTTGACCAGTCAACTCCAAAAGCCTCCCAACGGCTCCGAGGCCTTTTCCAACGGCTCCAAAGCCCTCCAACGGATACTTGAAGGTTCCTAGCCTATAAATAAAGGCCTAGGAAGCCCCGGAATAATATACAAGCCACCGGACACATTTTTACATCTTTGGCGAAGCTCCGACGGATTGTTCCAAGGGAACCCAAAGTGCTCCAACAACTTCCACATCCAAGAGCACCTCCATAGAAGCTTGGAAGCGGCCCTCAAACATCATCAATCAATCAAAGGCGCCCAAGGCTTCTCCATTACGGGTTTTATTGTTTATCTCTTTTTGAGCTTTAAAATTGGGTTTGTGCCTACAAACCCCAACTCTTTTCTCATCTCCCCTTCTTTGGGTTCTCACACCACCACTAAGGTGTGAAGAGGTTTTCTCAAGCTTTTCCTTTAAAAGGCTTGTGTCTCGGTGAGCTAGTCTTCACCCGTAAAAAGACTAGTGGGTTCTTGCTAAACCATTAAAAGCAAGTGGGTTCTTGCTAAACCAATAAAAGCAAGCTGTAATAGGTCCTAGTGCTACCTTAAAGCCTAGTGGGTTTCTTGCTAAAACCATTGAAAAGCAAGCGGTAGGAATCTCTCAACGGTTGAGTTGGGAGCGGAGACGTAGGCCGGGTTTTGGCCGAACTCCGTTATCAAGTTCTTGTGTCTTGCCTCTTTACTTTCCGCTGCATTTATACTTTGATTTAAATTTCTTAATCAATTTTTTTAAAAAGGCAATTCACCCCCCTCTTGCCATCTTTTCCCCGCGTCGTTTCTTCCGACCCAACATATTATTTATTGTTTATTGTTTATTGTTTATTATTTATTGTTTATTGTTTATTGTTTGTTATATATTGTTTTATTATTTATTATTTATTACTTTTTATTTATTTATTATTTATTGTCTATTGTTTACTTTTTGTTTATTATTATTTATTTTATTATATTATTATTTTAATTTCATAATTTTATAATTTTATTATTTTATTTTTATAATTTTATAATTTATTTAAATATTATTATAATTTATTTGTTATTTATTATAATAAACAGTAAATAATAAGAAATAAATAAATAACTCAATCAATAACTATTAAATCAATAATTATTAATTATTAATTATTAATTATTAATTATTAATTATTGTTTAATTATTATTGAGTTTATATCTATTAGTTATGTATTATTTGTTCATTCAATTAGTATATATAGGTATATTAAATTCTATTTGTTAACAACATGATGAGTTTGCGGGAGTGGTAAAGTCTTTGGAAAATATGCAAGAGGCAAGGGGTTCAAATCTCACCAAACGCAGTATTTCTTTATTTCACTCCGGGTGTCCATTTGGGCTCTACCACATATCAAATCGAAGCCAGAAAAGATATATACACAAATATTTTATAGAGGTAAACTTCTATCATTTTTTAGACCCCCAAAACCCCTCAGAAGGCCTCCAAAACCCTATTTCCGTCATCGATGTCCCGTCGAACTTGTCTTCAAACAGACCTAACATTCGATTCGCATGTCAGTTTGGACTCCTCCACTTGCCAAATCATAGTTCGTTCCATGAGCTTCAGTTTGACTGGTTGCGGTACCCACATGGACTCCTGTATCATAAGTTATGACCTTTTTAGTGGGTATCATGTTTGTTATGTTTTTCGATGCCTCGTTTCTATCACTCTTTCCCCGCCAGCTTTTTTTTAAATGGTCATAACTTCCGATCCACCAGTCAATTCGATCACTTTCACCTATCAGGTCGAAGATCATTTCAAGATCTTTGATTTGATTGGTCGGGGATCTGGAACATACACTCAGATCATAAGTTATCTCGGTTAATGTGAGTTCAATGTTTTTGTCACTTTATGACTGTTTTGATGGGTTTTAACGGTAGCTCCATTTATTATAGTTTATTTCGGTTTCCATGACTTGTAATTTTTATCAATGATTTTTTGTGTGTTATTATGATGATTATGTTGAATTATAAAGGGGTTTTCCAGAGTTATCATGAATTTTCATGCGTTCTCATGCTTTCTAATGATTCATTCTTCATGCTTCTCCATTCGTTTTTATGTGTCTTCATGATTTTTCATCCCTTGTCACGCATTTTCATACTTTTTTTATGCATTTCATTTGTTATTTGTTATTTATTATTTATTATTTATTATTTATAATTTATTATTTATAATTTATAATTTATAATTTATTATTTATAATTTATTTTTTATAATATACTTTAATTTATTTATTATCTATTATTTGTTACTAGTTATTTATTATTTATTATTTATATTTATTTATTATTTATTATTTATTATTTATTATTATTATTAATAAAATATTATTATTAATAATAATATTTGTTACTGGTTATTTATTATTTATTATTTATATTTATTTATTATTTATTATATATATTATTTATTATTTATTATTGACTATTTATTATATATTATTTATTATTATTAATAATAATATTTTATTTATTATTTATTATATGTTATATATTATATATTATTTCTTATTTCTTATTTATTATATACTATTTATTATTTATTATATTTTATTTATTATATTTTATTTAATATATATTATTATTTATTATTTATTATTTATTATTTATTATTTATTATTATTTATTATTATTTTTTAATATTATTTATTATTTATTATATATTTATTATTATCTATTATTAATTGTTGTTTATTATTTATTATTTATTTATTTATAATTATTAATTATGTGTTATTTATTATTATTATTATTGTTTATTATATATTATATATTATTTATATTTATTTATTATAATTTATTTATTATGTGTTATTTATTATATATTATTTAATATTTAATATTTAATATTTAATATTTAGTATTTAGTATTTATTTTTATTTATTATTTATTATTTATTATGTATTATGTATTATTATTTGTTATTTGTTATTTGTTATTTATTATTATTTATTGTTTATTATTTATTATTTATTATTTATTATTATTTATTATTTATTATATATTATATATTATATATTATATATTATATATTATATATTATTCGTTATTTATTATTTATTATTTATTATTTATTATTTATTATTTATTATTTATTATTTATTATTTATTATTATGATTTATTAGTATTATTATTTATTACTTATTATTATTATTATTTATTATTTATTATATATTTATTATTATATATTATTAATTATTAATTATTAATTATTTATTATTTATTTACTTATAATTATTAATTATGTTTTATTTATTATTATTATTAATTATTAATAATTAATTATTATTTATATTTATTTATTATAATTTATTTACTATGTGTTATTTATTATTTAATATTTAATTTTTAATATTTATTATTTATTATTTAATATTTTTTTATTTAGTCTTTTTTATTTATTTATTATTTATTATTTATTAGTTATTAATTATTAATTATTATTCATTATTTATTATTTATTCTTTATTATTTATTATTTATTATTTATTATTTATTATTTATTATTTATTATTTATTCTTTATTCTTTATTATTATTTTTTATTTATTATTTATTTATTATTTATTATTTATTATTTAATATTTAGTATTTGTTTATTATTATTTATTATTATTTATTGTTTATTGTTTATTATTTATTGTTTATTGTTATTTATTATTTATTTTATTTATTAATTTTTAAATATTTAATATTTAATATTTGTTTATTATTATTTATTATTTATTGTTTATTGTTTATTGTTTACTTTTTGTTGTTTATTATTTATTTTATTATTATTTTATTATATTATTATTTTAATTTCGTAATTTTATTATTTTATTATTTTATTTTCATAATTTTATAATCTATTTAAATATTATTATAATTTATTTGTTATTTATTATAATAAACAGTAAATAATAAGAAATAAATAAATAACTCAATAAATAACTAATAAATCAATAATTATTAATTATTAATTATTGATTATTAATTATTGCTTATTGTTTAATTATTATTGAGCTTATATCTATTAGTTATGTATTATTTGTTCATTCAATTAGTATATATAGGTATATTAAATTCTGTTTATTAACCACGTGATGAGTTTGCCGGAGTGGTAAAGTCTTTGGAAAATATGCAAGAGGTTAGGGGTTCAAATCTCACCAAACACAATATTTCTTTATATTGCATGGGCCTGTGCATGGGCATGTGCATGTGCATGTGCATGGGCATGTGCATGCATGGATAAAGTTAATAAAGTAATACAAATTAAATAAATACATAAAATAAAATAATACGAAAAAAAAATAAATAAAAAAAAAAAATAAAATAAATAAATAAATAAAATAAATAAATAAATAAATAAATAAAATAAATAAATAAATAAATAAATAAATAAATAAATAAATAAATAAATAAATAAATAAATAAATAAATAAATAAATAAATAAATAAATAAATAAATAAATAAAATAAATAAAATAAATAAATAAATAATAAATAAATAAATAAAAATAAATAAATAAATAAATAAAATAAATAAAACAATTAAATAAACCGCTGCTAAAAAACCGCCGCAAAATGTTCTACGACGGTTTGGAAAACCGCCGCGAATAGTTTCCCGACGCACAATTTAGCGGCGGTTTTTCAAAACCGCTGGCAATCGATTTAGCTACGATTTAAACTGCTGCAAAACGAAAAAAACCACCGCTAAATACACATTTTGCTGTAGTGTATGTTCTGAGTCAGAACCCAACACAAGAGATACATATCCCAATTTAACAGGGTATTTTAAGGATCTCCATGTCAAGAGCTATCTAGGAACTCACGGAAACCTACCTCTCAAGTCCCAAGAATTCTATCTCCAATCTACCAACTTCCCAAGACCAAGCAGAACCATTTATTATACAAAAGTTTAGCAATTGGGCCCTGTAGGCACCCCATTGTCCCTGCAAACACATGGGTGGGCCCCAGGGAAGGGAAACATGTTGTCTGCAGGGAAACTAGGGTGCCTGTGGGGACCATTTTTTATTTTTATCCCTTGACAATTTCATTTGAGTAGCCACTAGAGTCATCATCTCCTTGGAATCCTTAATTCAGAATCTCTTTAGAACTTCCTTGGTATATTTTTATTGATAAGTAAATGTACCATTCCATCTTTTTAACACCTTAAAATGAAGTAAAAAAATCAGTTCACAAGTCCTCAACATTTTAAAATCTCGCTTTATGAACTCTAAAAACTATTTACACCATGTTTCATTCAATCATTAAAATATTATGTCATTGGTATGCACGAAAACCATCATCCATTGATCACTCTCATTATTGACATATAGATTGTAATAAAATCTAATATACTTGAAATTGATCTTATTCAAGTATGGATCTATTCTTGAATACCATTCTACTAGTGTATACTTTATCCTATCAAGGGCCTTGTTCAGTATACAGATTTTTTCCTCATATTCACGAATAAAAAAATATCTAGTTGTTCAATACACACCTATTGTTATTGAAATATATTAATAAATGATGACTTTAAATCCATATAGAACAAATTTATCTTCATTTGAACTATAATTTATAAAAATAGATACATTGTCTCAGGTCTTTCCATGGGTGAAAATGTCTCAACAATATCAATACCCTCAATCTAGGAGTATTCCTTGTACAAAAATCATGCTTTTTTTTTCGAATTATCATGCCATGTTCATTCAGAATCTTATGAAAAACCCATTTGGTTCTAATGAATTTCTTATTTTTCATCCATTAATAAATCTTCCATGTCTAATTATTTTATATTTGGTCAATCTATTCATTCATAACCTGAATTGAGTTCTTATCTCTTATAGATTCTTCAATTTTTTTTGGATCTACCAATAGTAGGAAGATTTTTTTTCCATTGATAGTTTAGTCTCCTCCTATGCACTGACACTTTTTTGATCATTAATGATATTCTACCAATTTATTTTAGCTCAAATCTCTATCTTCTATGCAGATACAAGTGTAACTTCATCCCACTCATCCTATGAATCTTTTTTTAGAATTATCTTTAGGAACTTGCACACCCCTGATCTTCTCACCTCTTTATCACTATCCTCCTAAAACTATTCACTAAATTTTTGAATATTTTTCTCATTTTCCATTACATAGATATATGTTAGGACCAATAGGGACCTATATACCCTGAGAGGGGGGGGGGGTGAATTAGGGTATGGATATTCTTTTCTAAATTCTTCCTTCCCCAATGGATCTTGACCTCTTTATTACAAGGGTCTCTTTGTTTGCACTTGTGTGTTTATTATGACCACTTCTTTTCTTCTTTATATGATGTTGATTCTTTGAATGCAATGCAGGTAAACAAGCAGGCAGACACAAAGATTTTTACTCGGTTCACCCTCACTGGGTTACGTCCAAGGAGCATACAATGACGATTTGTCACTGTACCAAATCTACTAAGGATCACTTCCAATAATGTTCAGGCTATATCACTTCTATGCCCAGACTCACTGCCTTTACAAAGTTTAGGGCCAGCTCACTGTTTTCCCAAGGGTCACTCCCTATTTCCCTTTCACCGGCTCACTACCGGTAGAAAGGATTACCTTATTCCTCTTCCTTTGTTGACTGAACTTGGAAGGGATCCACTCACAGTTTATATACATGTAGGTCTATTCATTTGCATGAATACATGCATCCTCAACTGTTGATAGATGATCATTTAAAGTCCAACATTCATCCACTGATGAATACCACTTTTCCTCTGAATACAAGGCAATTCCTTTGAAGAAACCTCCGCAAATCACCTTACTTCACGAGGCTCCCAATTTCGCAAAGGTCAAACAAGCCTTCACGAATATCCTTCATTTTCACAAAGCTCAAGACTTTGCAAATCTTAGGCCATCATGAAGCTCCTACCTCTTCGTGAAGCACAATCCTTAGACCAAGCAGCCTCGCGAAGCACACTTCCTTCGCGGAGCTAGATTAGCCGCCGCGAAGCACCTCTCTTTCGCGAACAACACTACCTTCGCGAACCACCTTCGCGAACCGAGAGCAAAATATTTTCTTTGAAAACTCTCTACTTCTCTCGAGGGGGTCGAACTCTATTTATAGGCAATTCCATCGTCCTTCGATCCTTCCGTGCAAATTCAACGCCACGTCATCACAAATTGCGAAGCTTTGATGTTTCGACCAAAATTCTCTCAATCTCGCAAAGCACCATGGTAATTTTCTGATCGCGGAGCTTGACATAATCACAAAGCATCACTATCAATCCCTTCATGCCTTCAATGTGAAGCTCCCTCGCAAAACCCTTCACCACTGCGATGCGCTTCAACCTATGCCGTTCGGGAGGCTTGACGTAATCGCGAAGAACGCCGTCAACATTCTTCTTGTCTTCGCAAAATTCAATCCATGAAGCCTATCTTCACGAAACTCATGGCTTTTCCATATTTAAATAAGATGTTCAAGGATATCCACTTTTCGTGATGCTCACCAACCTCCAAATTTTGGACTCCAAAAATTTGTCAAACACTGGGAAACAATGCCACCTTGTACTACTCTTCTGTACTGCCTCCATATCGTCCATTCCTTTGTCATGGTTATTTTTTAACAGTTATTTTCAACAATATCTCTGGAACTTGACAATTAACCATGGAAACCTGCTTTTTCAACAAACACACTCAACCCAAAAATGCTGCAATGTTACCTTGAGGGATTTTCCCAACAATCTCCCCCTTTGGGATTATTGAAAACTCTTCTCAGAATTATTCTATGCACTTTGATACCTCTCTAAAGCTCCTTCCATCCGCTACCACCATTCACCTCTTGCGATTATGATAGCATTCACAGAATAAATTAACACGTAATCTAAGACCACATGAGTAATGCTTGTCGTGAGAAACAAGAGTAAATGAAAAGATCATCAATGAATCACTTCATTTCAACCACTTTCTATTGACACCCAACTGATACCAATTTCCAAACTGATACCAATTGTTTATGCTGCCCTGATTCTAATTGGTGATAGATGGAAACCTTCAAACACCTTTCCATCACCACTCTTATGCTTTTATCATGATTCTCAACTATCGTGATATCTATTCTTTGATCGATAACTTCTAGCATCGTCAAATTTAAAAACACTCCGCCTATCTCAATGCTCTGCCCCTATCTCGCTGCTCCACCTGTCTGGTTCTCCCCATATCATTCATGATTTCTCAAATAGCCACACTGTCTCCCCCTTGAACAATTACTGTTTTCTCCCCCTTTGTCAACAAACTCATAGGGCACTCTTTTGCGGTCTGTAATAGGGTAAAAACACATATGAGAACATTAGGAAAAAACGCATCATTCCTCAGGGAGAGGGGGTCGTTCCACATCCACACTCTTTTAAGTGCAGGGAGTCGACTGAACTCCAAGAACCAGTCGATGCCTTTCAAATGCTTCCTTGGGTAATGCCTTTGTCAGAATGTCTGCAACCTTTAGTTCTGTAGGCACATACTCCAACTTCGCAATTCCTTGCTCAACCTTCTCCTTGATAAAATGATACTTTATCTCAATGTACTTTGTCCTTGAGTGATGGAAGAGATTTTTTCTAAGATTTATAGCACTTGAGTTATCACACTAGATTCTGATCAGAGACTTCACTTCAACGCCCATATCATTAAGCTGTTGTTTCATCCACAATAACTGTGTGAAAGCTTGAGTGGCAGCAATGTACTCAGCTTCTGTGGTGCTCAATGAAATGCAATCTTTATTCTTGATTAACCAAGAAACACACAATCCGCCAAGATAGAAAGCACCTACTGACGTTGACATCCTGTCATCCGCTGAACCGGCCCAATCTACATCAGTATATCCCAATAATTCTGACTGAGATTTTTCATTATATATCAAGACGAATTCCAATATGCCCTTGATATGATGAAGTATTATTTTCAATGAAAGAATCAGGATTTTCTTGGGATTAATCTGATATCTCACTGCTTGGCATGTGGAAAATACAATATCAGGCCTTGTTGCAGTCAAGTATAGAAAACTTCCAATGATTTTCTTGTATTCTGTGATATTAACTGCCTTTCCATCCTCATCTTTGGAAAATTTCATCCGGGTAGCTACCAAAGTCTTCATCTCCTTGGAATTTTCCATTCCAAATCTTTTCAAAACCTCATTGGCATATTTGGAATGTGAAATGAATTTTCTATTCTTTCCTAGTGTTACTTGTAGACCAAGGAAAAATGTTATCTCTCCAATCATTGACATTTCAAACTTACTTTTCATGAATTCAGAAAACTGTCTACACTGAGCCTCATCTGATCTGCCAAATATTATGTCATAGACATAAAACAATACAATCATACTTTGATTACTATTGTTGTTGAAATAGATATTGGAATCAACTCCCCCACGTTGGAAACCAAGCTTCTTCAAGTACTGATCAAGCCTTGAGTACTATTCTCTTGGTTCTTGTTTCAGCCCATACAATGCCTTCTTCAGTCTGCAAACCTTGTTCTCATCCTCATGAATGAGAAAACCATTTAGCTTCTCGATATACACTTATTCATCTAGAATCCCATTCAATAATGATGATTTGAAATCCTTCTGGAATACCATGAGCTTCCGTTTCACTGCAATGGCTAGGAATAATATGATTGTTCCAGCCTTGTAATTGGTGCAAATGTCTCATCGGCATCAATTCACTCTATCTGATAGTATACTTTGCATAGTAGTCATGATTTGTTTCGAATCACTATTCCATTTTCATTCATATTGTTGCAAAAGACCCATTTAGTCCCAATGACATTCTTACTAGCTAGCCTTGAAACAATCTCCCATGTCTGATTCTTTTCTGAATCAGAATCATCCACTTATGCTCCCCCTTTGTTTCTTTACTCCTCATCACATTTATCAGGAAATTTCTCACTGTTTAATTTTTTAGTGGAATTATTTATTTCATATAATTTTCTGACATTCTTATTGAAACTAGGTTGATATTCTCTCGCAGCTTCTTGGTATCCTGAAAACAGTCAGCTGATACCAAATTGTTAGAAAAAAATTGACGATTATGAAATACATGAATTTTTCTGCCTCTCCCACAATATATCTTCTTGATTAGAAAAAATAATCCTTTATATCCCATTAATATCTTTCATCTGATTAGGCGATAGAGATCTCCCGCTATGTTACGCAACGCTTCCTATGGTTAGACCCATTTACATTCATCTTATGTTGCATCATTTATTCTCATCTTCCACTTGACATTGAGCCATTAACAAAATCTCTAAGCCTACTAAGTAGAAACTCAGTGTAAGAAACAAGAGATAGAGTTAATAAAAAAATCACTTCTTATTTTGTTCTGTTTCTCCCTTACTTCTTCAACTTTGATACCTGATTTGAGTCAATTGAAACTCTAAAGCATATCACTTCTCCACTTTGCATCTTTAGATGCCACTTCCCCATGGATTGTATCTCCCTAAAACCTAAAACACTTGAATCATCAGTTAATTGTATTTATATACATAGGGAGAGCGACACTTCTGAAATCCTAAAGAAGAGTATTTTGGTTTATCCTGATGGGTCAAGCCTTTGATTCTTTCTTATAGAGCATCACACTCCATCCTCGCTTCTTCTAGCTGCCTATCCAACTTCAACTATTCTGGCAATATGACTAGGCATTCATTACCCATATTCTAAGACTTTTTCTGATATGTAGATTCAGTAGGCTTGGCCTTCCTCACACTTTGAGGATTAAACCCACTGGTATAAATTTCCTTCTTTGATGTTCCACCAAAATTCCATTTCCCTTGATTCCTTCTCTGAGCAGGATTATATATTCTTGTCATCTTCCCTTACTCCTTCATCCATTGTAGGGATCTTCCTCTTTCCTCCACTTCTTGTGGTGGCACGAGACATGCAAATTTTTCAATGCATTATTTTTTTATTTTTCTTTTATCATATTTCGGAGTTACCAGCCTATTTTGCGTTGGTGGTGGGTCCTCCACTGAACATACATTTTTCTTACCCACAACTATAGAATTTCCTCCCTTTTTCTTCCAGATTTTTTCATGATCTTTCTTAGAGGGCGGTTGTGAGTGTGATAGAGGAGGTGACATATACACCTTTCATTTAGCTCCATGTGATTCCCCTAAGGCTCTAAGACTATTCTCTAACATTCCACTTTCTCTCCCAATGTAATATTTCTCTTTATACATCACTGGAGTCAAGAATCTCTTTCTCAGCTCCTTTTCCTTTCTCACATTCTTCTTGCTGCAATATCTGGCTAAATGCACATGATTAGAATATATGAAACATCTTCCATTAAAGTCATACCTCATTTCATCATCTCTCAACCAAGATGTTGATGTAGCTTGAGTTCTTCTTCTGACATTGAGCTCATGATCTTCCTGACACATATTCATGGTGTGTCCCATTCTTCCATAGTAATAGCATCTAATGAATGATTTCCTATGAGAGACTCTTCTCTCTGATTTCTCATGACACTTCTTCTTATTATTAGATTTATCAAAGTTTCTATTTTCACAACCTGAAATGTATTCCATAGCCTTTGAATAGAAGCTTGATGTGTGGCCATGAATCCTGCAGAAATAGCACTTGTCATCAATTCTTTTTGTAACTGTCCTCTTAGGCCTATCTACAACACCTACATGTTTTTCTCCACCCCTGGAACTGTTCATAGTATGTATTATATCATGAATGGGAGGGATTCATCAAATCCAATTCCAGTTTTTCCCAAACTATATGGTTATTGAGAAGAGAAAATATTTTTTTGTTTCTCCTAAGAGATCTCATAATTTCTTTTCATTTTATAATCACCTTTCGAAGGACAATCAAATAGTAAGTGCAGTGCATCCTTCAACATAGGTTTTCATTTTTCTTTTGATATCTCTATTTCTTGCTTGGATTTTTATATATCTTCTTCCAGTTGTTGAATTTTCTTATCTCTTGATTAATTTTGAGCACTGAGTTCTTTTCTGAGATTCTTCCCGCTACTCAAATCATCTTTCAGTTATTGTGTGATATTTTCTAACATGTCACATTTCTCCTACACTTTCAATTTTTATTTTTCAATAGAATTAGAACAACATACATTATCTTGTTGTAGCCTTTGATTCTTATGAACTATTTCAGATAGCTGTGTAGCAAGATCATCATTTCTGGATTTCAAATTTTGAATCTCATCTGAGTTTAGATTCTTTCCCTTGACATCAGCCTTTTATTTTTCTACCTTTATTAATCTCTTTCGCAGTTCTTCATCTTGAGAATCATTCTTCTCCCTCAGATCAGTAGCTAAATCAATAAGCCTTTGATTCAAAAATCTTAGCTTGTTGATCTCAGTTTCTAGTGATTGGATTTGAATATCTTTAGATTTAATTTCATCAGTGAATTTCTGATCCTGTTCTTTCTCTTTGTGGAAAACTTCCACTTTTCGACTTTGGGGAGCTTCGTCATCATCATTAGTTCCAACATCACTTTGCATGTTAGGTTCTTCACTTATCCCTTCAGAATCATTGAATGAAAAAGTATTTTCACAGTATGATTCATCCAAACCATTCTTCTGTTCACTACATGATTCCTTTAACTGAATCAAACTCTTTCCATTAACACTTCCACAGTGGGTAATTTCATCATCCTTTTTCTTCTTCTTTGATGTTCTTCCCTTTTCCACGGAACAATATGATAAGAGCAGACTAGATCTTTAACTTGAGCAATCTACTGAACCAAGTTAGAGAAAACAAATATGATAAAAGAAACCTATCCCTATGATACCAATTTTTAGGACCAATAGGGTCCTATTTATCCTGAGAGGGTGGGTGAATCAGGATATTGATATTCTTTTCTAAATTCTTCCTGCCCCACTCGATATTGACCTCTTTATTACAAGGTTTGCTTTTTTTTTTCACTTGTGTGTTTATTATGACCACTTCTTTTCTTATTTATCTGCTGTTGATGATTTGAATGTAATGTAGGGAAGAAATTAGGCAGACACAGAGATTTTTACTTTGTTCACCCACACTGGGTTACGTCCAAAGAGCATACAACGACAATGTGCCACTGTACCAAATCCACTAAGGCTCACTGGCAATAATGTTTGGGCTAGATCACTTCTATGCCTAGGGTCACTGCCTTTACAATGTTTAGGGTTAGCTCACTGCTTTCCTAAGGGTCACTCCCTTTTTCTCTTTCACTGGCTCACTACCGGTAGAAAGGATTAAATTCTTCCTCTTCCTTTGCTCACTGCACTTGGAAGGGATCCACTCACAGTTTATAGACCCGTAGGTCTCTTCATTTGCATGAATACATACATCCTCAACCATTGATAGATGCTCATTTAAAGTCCAACTTTCATCCACTGATGAATACCACTTTGCCTCTGAACACAAGGAAATTCCTTTGGAGAAACCTTCGCAAAGCACCCTACTTCATGAGGCTCCCAATTTTGCAAAGCTCAAACAAGCCTTCGTGAAGCTCCTTCCATTTCGCGAAGCTCAAGCCTTTTCAATTATTAGGCCGTCGTGAAGCACCTTCCTCTTCGTGAAGCATACTCCTAAGAGCACGCAGCCTCGTGAAGAGCACTTCCTTCGCGGAGCTAGATTAGCCGCCACGAAGCACCTCTCTTTCGCTAAGAACACTACCTTCACGAACCGAGAGCAAAATATTTTCTTCGAAAACTCTCTACTTCTCTCGAGGGGGTCAACCTCTATTTATAGATGATTCCACTGAACCTCGGTCGTTTCATGTGAAGTCAATACCACATCATCACAAATCGCGAAGCTCCGAAGTTTCTGGAGAAATTATCTCAATCTCACGAAGCACCACGACAATTTTCCGATCGCGGAGCTTGACGTAATCACAAAGCATCACCATCAATCCCTTCACGCCTTCACTAAAATGCTCCCTCAAAAATCCCTTCACCGCCGCGTTGCACTTCAACCTCTGTTGTTTGCGAAGTTTGATGTAATCGAGAAGAACACCATCATCATGGAAACCTGCTTTGTCAATAAACATAATCAACCCAAAAATGATGCAATGTTACCTTGAGGGATTTTTTCCCAACAATATATTTACAGTCAACAACCTTTCATATACACTTATTTAAGAAGTTATATGCTTTTATTTTACATAAGTATCCAAAAAATATTCCTTCATCTCTATAGGATTCATAATTTATTTGTTTCTCCTTATTAAGAATAAAACAATTACTTCTAAACAAAATAATGTACTTCAATGTTAGATTCTTTACAAACCACATATTGTATGAAGTCATATATTCCCTTAAAAAAATAAATATCTTTTATCAATTTATATTGATATTAATATATCTTTCTAAAATCCTATTGTAGGTATTTCTCCATAAGCATCACTCTGTCCATGTTTTTTATGATCTAGTTTTCAATCTCAACCACCTCATTTTTGAGGTGTTCTCATTGAAAATACTTATTTCCTTATCCTATTATTCTCAAGATAATCCTATATTTAGATATTTTCAAACTCCTTCCTATTATCAGTTTGTAACGTTTGAATTTTATATCCAAGAATCCTTGTAGCATCCTTGTGATATTTTGTTATTCAATTGAACATCTCAGACTTGAGGGTGATGACCATTATCTAAGCCATCCAACTATAATCATCAATGAAAAATATGTAATATCTATTCATATCAATTAATTTTAGTGATATATCTCCACACACATCAACACATAATAGTTCAAACACACTTGTTGACTTCCATCCTTTAGCTTGTTATTCCTTTGAGTAATCATACCTCATTGTCAAGAATAAAACATGTGTGTATGATCACATTATATCATAAGGAGATCTCTAGATCCATCACTCTTAATAATTTCTTCCAAGTATGGTTCGATAAAATTACTAATCCATTTATTACACAACGTTTTTTCTTTCTTCCTTGGATATAAATAATATATATCATTCTCCACTTACAAGGTATAGATTATCCATCATGCACTTCCCCTACATCAACACTTCACCTATATTACCTTTATGATAAATAACTTCTTGGTAAAGCATATTGAATACCCTGAGTCACACAGTTTAATGATACTATGAAATTTGAGACTAAGGGCTTATACCACCAAAACATCTATGCATCTCATATATTTTCCCCAAACATGGCATTCCCATATCCAATAATGTTTAGGAATTTATTATTCCTAAATATGATGAAAACTAACTTATCTTTCTTTATAACTATGCCAAGATCATTATTTCTAGTCAAATGGAAGTGCATCAATAATCAATGATCTATAAAATAGTACGACATGACCATTTTAGGAAAATATTGACATCCATTAGCAGCTCAACTATTTTATTTTTTATAAATGTTTTTGTATTCACACTTGTAGTTGAGTGACATGATTGATATTCTTATGATTATAATAGACCAACCTAAAATTAAAAAGATGAAAATTGATTTTCATTTTCAAAACACTTTTTGATTCCTTGATCTATTTCATACGACTATTTTGAGTCTACTAAAACACATTTCTTTATATTTTTGGTGATTAATATCTGGACATATGCCCGAATAATTCACACTATAAATAGTTCCCAACAAAAGTATCCCTATAATTTAGAACTTTGTTTCACTTGCTTTGTTTCTCTTGTTCCCTTTGATAACTATTTTCTATGGAACAAAATTTTTGCAAATGTTCTATATTTCCATAATAATAACACATGGTACGATGTTCATTCCTATTTTTCATTGCTATAACACCGATTGTGCAATGGGTTATCAAATTTTGTATTATACCCAAATCAATCTTTCACTTTGGAGTGTGTTCTTGTGGTCCAACATGAACTATCACTTATTTCTATTTATAATCAATCCCCATACCAGACATTTAATTTGCATATAACTCTTGATTCCATTGATAGTACTTTTCCTATTTTATTATACCTCTGTGATCAACTTCCAACTTTTTTATTGACTAAGAGATATGCTTTCATGATGTTGTACGATGAGTAAAATATTTCTAATGATCTTCAAATTTTCATCACAACTCGAAAAATTCCTCCTCAATATTTTTAATACTTTTTATCAAATATTCCATTATCTTAGTCAAACCATTGATAACCCTGGTTTGTCCTTCAAATTTGATCTTGTACTCAATGTCACACTTTGTGTTTTTTAGCTTTGCAGATTTTAGCTTTTCAATTTATTTCCTCTAGATAAGACTTATTTTCTTCATTTTGCTGTATATAGAGTTTAACTTCATAATCCAATCTATTAGGTTTCTCTGTTTTAGATCTTCAAATATCCATATATCTAATCTAAACTTTCAATTCATTATGGAGATCAACTATTCCTTTTACTTCTTCTTCATCATCATTACTCTCTTCCCTTGTCTAGGAGCTTCCCACAATTTCCACTATAGCCTTTTCATTGTGATATTTTTCGTCATCAATTTTTTATAAATTATCTTATTCTATATTTTCATTTTCTTATAAAGAAGGTTCTTATTATTGAAGGAATTACACTTGGTGTTTTTCCTATCTTTCACATTGGCTGAAGTCTTCTTCAATGGAATTTCCTCTTCCTCCCCATCTTCTTAAAACTTCTTGGGAAATTTTGATGAAAGGTGAACAACCTTTCTACATCAAAATCAATAAAGCGTAATATTACCTTTGAACTTTCCTTTTCCCATTTTAATACTTTAGGAAATGAATACTATGAATTCATAAACCTCTTCTTCTTATTTTCCATCCTCCTTGGTTAGCATATTCATGGCCTTAGATTCCACCTACTTAGATATACCCTTTTACTTAACCGCATTATCATCATTTTTCATCTTATATGCAATTGGATTACTATAAAAAATATACAATTTCAAGTATTTTGGGTATTTATCCTCAAGAATCGAATCTTTTGGATTGAACTGGCTTTGAAATATTCTTAGGATATGTTTAAAGATCTTCACGTTATCGAGGTTTTCTATGAGACTTCACATGTCCTCCAAAATCACATTCACCTTATCAAAGAATACACCGATAGATTCATTCGGTTGCATGCTCGGGTACTCATAATTATCCCATTGAACTTTAAATTTATCTTTTAGAGATTTTGAATCACATGCATAGGTATATTGAAACTTTTATCACATGAAATGTGAGGATTTACAAAACACCACCTTTGAGTTGATCATGTTAGATTGAGCTCCCCTAAATAATTAATAGCATTAGTATTAGCATCTAGTTCTCTTTAGTTTACATATAAAAAAGATCCACTATATATAAAGAATAAAATCCCATGTATAATATATTTATACACATCCAAGACTAAAGATAAAAGTATAGAATCATCCAATTATTATATGTTTTGAAATTGTTTCCCTCAAAGATCAAAATACCAATGCAATTGATAGCTTCCATGGATTCAACTAAGAGATATTTACTCAATTTAACCTTTAGATATATTACTAATTATTTGAATCACTATGTTAAATACCATTGGGGTGAATTATGGTATTATGAATTAAAATAATACCCCATTTAGATCTTATTTCATCAATAGACAAAACAAACTTCTCACTGCTTTCAATAACAATGTATAAATACAAATGAAAATATGTAAGATACTCAATGATTTTACTTAGTTCACTCTAACTAGGTTAGTATAAGGAGAACAAAAAGACAACGTGCCAATGTATCAAATACAATATAAGAAAATTTTATTATAATGTTTAGAGTGGGCTCACTATCCCCTATGGTTCTCTACCAATTACGTGCTGAAAGCTTTATTCTCTCTTTACTACAGTGTACTCATTTCTCCTTTAGAATATATCCTCTAATTTATTGAATGGATATTTTTTACACCATAATAGGAATTACATGAAGATATTATTTCATATAATAGATATATTCCAATTTAAAACTAATTTTATAGGAAATTACTTATTATGTTGGCACAAATTATAATTTAACACAACCATTTCACACCTTTCACACAACTTCCTAACTTTTCAGAACACTTTACACTTTCATATAGCCCATAACATTTGTAAAATTTTCCAAGATTTCACAAAAATCACTTTTTTAAATTAACACAATTCCATTTATTTGTGTAAATTATGTTTTCATTATTAATGCATATAATAAATATATCCACGCAACTCTTTTATGAATTTAGATCCTTCAAATATTATTTAAGGATTATTACCTTAAATGATGAGTGAAACAACTTATTTATAGGTGTATATAAAACTTCACATAACATCATAGTCTACCACCAGACTTTCATTAAACATTGATTTTTTTTCATGAAAATATACCTCCTCAAAAAATTTTGAAACATATTTTGTTCTTGTAAACCCAAAAAAAACATGTCTCCTTCGCCGTTATTTTTCACATGTAACTCACTGTATTTTTACAAATTTGAATCTATTCATGCTACCCTAACATTCAAAAAATCCCCAAATATTCATGAAATTATTGAATTTGAAAAATATGAATTATTTGGAATAAAATTACCTCTTTATCAAAATATTCCACACATTCATGAAAATTTTTCACTAGTGTGAAAAACATTCCTTTGCTCTATTTTTCCAACAAAACTTCCTTTACACCTTCCAGAGATTCTAAACCCCAATTCCACTCTTTATTGGATAAATAAAACATATATATTAGTATAGAAACATTCAATATCATATAGAACACCTCCATCCTAGATCTTTGTTAATATAATTTTCAACAACTTCACTAGAACTTCATAGTCGACTTTGTCAGCTGACTTTGTCAATAAACACATTAAACCAAAAACCTTGATGTGCCCTCAAGATGCATTTTTGTACATAACTTATATTAACCATTAAAAATTGATGAAAAAAAATTTATATAGTTATATGGTGTTATGTTTATGGAATAAACATTATCTATATTTTACCTTTTCCGTTTAAAAATTAAAACGTCATTTATGTATATGTGCGAATTACCACATCCATGAAGTGACATGTTTAATTTTACTTCACCACTTTGCATGGATAGTTTAAGAAAGGTATTTAATTAAATAATATTTAATTTATAAAATGATTAATATTCTTAAAATATAAAAAATATCCTAACATTCTCTAATTATTTATAAAAAGAAAATATCATAAATGTGTATGTGTAGACTATCGCATCCACAAAGTGACATATTTCATTTTCTATCTCTATAATTTTTGAATATTTATATAAATTTAATAAAATAGGATTCACTACCTTAAAACATAAATAAATAATATAATTAAATTTCTTTAATAATGATATTTTTCCCAAATAATTAATTTTCAAACCATACTCATCAATCGATTTTATCATGTTTTTCTCTGGGTTAGTTTAACCACCTACATGAACAATGCTATAAATATCTATCATGGATAACTTTGGAAAAATAAATACTGGTATTATTAAACATTAATGAGAAAATAATTATTGTTTTATTGTTTTTTAAATGTTATATTAATATTTAACACGTTATTAACATACCAATTTGTTTTCATAAAAAATTACCAAAACAAGCTCTTCACCGATCCCGTCTTCATGGATCATGACTAAAATTATCCTGGAATAAAATTATATATTTATAAATAATTATAAATATTCTATTCCAATACCTTTTATAGTCTATTTATGCTGACAATTTTATCATTTAAAGGCAATCAATGTCGACACGTTAAAAATATGCGCAAAACACTCAAAATTTCTAACATCTCGATGATGAAAATAAATAATAACCAACTGATAAATGTATAATAAATTATTATAATTAAATACTATTAATGTAAAAATATATTAATAAGGTTCAAAAATAGGTGATTAATGTGTTTATGTTTATGATACTAGAGATTTAATCACTTTTTTGGAAATTGAGAGTAATAGTAAGAGGTTATCTTGACTCAACATCTTTTCTTGAGTAATAATGAATCCTTTTTTACTATAGTCTAACAAGATTGTTTTCTTCTATCCTATTATGATATTATATGGTGTTTACTAATTATTTTGTAGTGAATAAAATTTTAACATAAAATACATATTCTTTTATGAATTAATCTCTACAAAATAATTGATGGTGTTAAGAATAATCCCCATCCTTTACAAATGAGAAATTTTTATTACATGTACATATTCAATAATACCATATAATGTTTCAATTATTATTTTAAAATAAAATATTTTTTATTCCTAGTGATCTTCATATTTCACTTTATCTATTTTCAAATAGAATATGTATCACTATTTTTACAGTGTTGGTTTCAACAAAGGTATTTTAAAATATTAAAAGGTATTACATCCATAATAATTTGTTTATCTTCCACTCTCTATTTATTTGTGAAAATATTTATTCATATTTCATGTATATAATAATTATTTTTATTTAAAAATAAAGCCTTTCAAAAAAATTCACTTCACTATATGAAAATGACTTTTTAAAGTGATATGTAACTTTATCTTTTTATGATATGTTAAAAATCATTCCTAAAATCACTTTTTACTGTTTTTTTCATGTGAACACATTCTTTTTTTATTACCATTATTATTAAAGAATATTATTTTTCATGTTTTAAAATGTTTTTATAAATAAAACTAATTCTTAATGATTTTTAATGAAAGGCAACATGCATTTTATTTATTTTTTTAAAAGTGATTTATCTAATTATATTAAAATAGTAATAGTAATTTATGTCAATATTATTAATTGTATTTATGTTAAATTAGGTATATATTCATATACCTCCATTCACATTATTTATTTGTTTGACTTATGAAATGTTATAGATGTGCTCATCCCATCTCTTTTCCATGGGTTAAAAAGTGATGCTTAAAGTATAGTGTTTTTATGCTATATTAGCACAAATATTTATGAATGATTATTATTTCATGGGTGGGGTAATATATAATATTATAATGCATTGTTTGATGTTTTATATCTCTCAATATTAATAGGGTACACAATTTATCATCCCAAGTAAAAAAGGGTAAATGGGTTGTTATCCCAATCCCAAGAGGGTATAAGAGTTATTAGACCAAGCCCAAGTGGGTACTTGGGTTGTTAGCCCATGTCTAAGAGGGTAAATGGGTTGTTATACTAATATCAATAGGGTACAAAGGTTGTTAGACCAAGCCCAATATGTAATGGGAATCAGGTATAAATGTCTTCTCAAGTAGGTTATGATTTACAATGTTTTCTCTTTTGAAACACTTCTATGTCATATGCTTATGATTATGATTTATGGATCTTTTTTATTGTCTCACATTATTATATAATGAAATACATTTGTTGACTTGAGATTACATGTCCCTCTATCATTACTTATGAAAAAATCTATTGTTAAATGTTATTTTAATAAGATATTTTTTCCTTGCTCATGTTTTATCACATCCTTATACTCTAAGAATTTGATGACATATTGGTGAGTTTTTTCCCTTAAAAAGAATTTTTTCTCACCCCTTTATTATGTTTCTATTCCCCAGGTTATAAAGATCAATATAAATTATGATAAGTCTATATGGGATTATATTTTGGATAAATTATGGAGAAATGTTCACAAGCATTGTAAAATAATTTTATTATATTGTTATTCCTCGAAGACACTAATCCTTATGTTCTTGGTATCATGAAATTATTATGAGATAACATGTTTAAGTTATGTAAATTATATAAAATAACTATATGTTTAGCTTGGTTCATCTTACTTTGTATCAAATCCTATGTGTAAAGTTTATATTTTTAGCATTAGAATTAAAATTATGGTTCGGGGGTTCCTCAGTTGGTATTAGAGTAGGATTTAGTTATTTTTTTAAATTAGTTTAGTTATTTTTTCATATTAGTTTAGTTATTAGGATGATATAAGTATAGTGAAAAAAATATGGATAAGTATAAGTATAAGATAACATCCTAAAGTTTTGGTAAATATGAGATTGTATGGTTTCCTAGTAATAAAGTACTTATTTTTATATAAACATGTGGATACAAGCACTGGCACATATGAATCTAGGGGTAATAACCGTGAAAAATATGGTTGTGTGTTAACTTGAACTTTACTCGATGCACAAAAAATATGAATAACCACATAAATTGTTTAACACTTCCAAGGAATATGATTTAGTTACTTCACATGCTCAATATTCTCAATTATGACATATTTGAAGATATTTAGGCTAGATGTTATAATTGGAAGTGGACATGGATAACCTATATTGGAACGTATAGTTACATAAGTTAGGTTATGAAAGACATGTATGAATTACTTATTTTATGTTTACATTTTAATTTTATGGAATTATTAATTTCCCATTACCTCAAATTTCTGTTATTTAAGTAATGTATGGATCAAGGAGAAACTGAGTTAAAAATCAGTGTCATGGACAATGCAATGATTATCCAAATGAGTAAATGAATTGGATAAAAGATAGTGTTAAAAAATATTTTGATTATTCTCACCCAACAATCATTAGTTATGATTAATAACTTAAGTATTTTTGAACTAGTAAACACACTAAAGAATATAAGTAACAGGTTACTGGAAGTTCATCTAATAAAGACTATACAAGAAAGACTATTCAACAACCTATGTGTCAAAAATGTGGGAAGAATCCCCTAGAATAATGTCTCACAGAAATGTGAAGATGTGTCAAGTGTGGTAAATCTAGCCATATTGAACACAACTACTGAAGGAATGAAAAAACACTAATTAACACCACATAGGATGAGAAGATCCCAAATAATTCTTTGGCCACACTCGATTACTTCAATTATAAGTAATATTTCCACTATACCAATAAATAAACTAATATAAGGGTTAATGGAGACAATCAACATCATAAACCTACAAGAACAAGGGAATAAGGAAGAATATTTGAAACAACTACCACTGAAGTAGATCATTAAAATTAAGATACACTCATCCTCTAATTTATAATTGAGGTTCTCTTATTAGATTCTATTTCTAGATACTTTATAATATCTAGGAAGTTTTCAAGAGCATCAAATCATCTCCCCAATGATTTTATTATTGAATAAAACCTATAGTTGTATGATTATTATATCCCAAGTTGTAGTTTGTGGGAATGTGCCTCAGGAAAATATTATTATTCTTCCTTTATAAGAATTTGATGTAATTTTAGGCATTGATTATCCCTATCTATATAGATCCTATATTAATTTATTGAATAAGGTAGTAATGTTTCATATCCAAAACCAACCCATGATCACTTATCAGTGCAAGGAGAACTATAAACTCTTTATCAAGATTACTTCCATTATATGGGTCTTAATACTCAATCATGAGATGAGTTTCCTAGTCTTACCTATGTTTTTTAGGTTGATATCATAGTATAAAATACATCTTTAGTTTCTTATGGTTTTATTATTATTTTTCATTATATAGGGGTGAGAATGTAATGATATAAGATTTTAGTCTTTCTTTCTGTAATTATATACTTTGATTAATAGATTTCTCCACACATAAAACTGAAGAAAAACAATCTATGACATATTATATGAATAATATTAGGAAAATATTAAGTAGAATACAATCTCTTGTAAATAATAATATATTAATCAATTAAAAATTCTTACATTTACAGGATAAATAATTGATATGGTTTAATGTTAAAAAGGATTGTTTTTTTATCCAAAAATAGATTTTTAAGTGCTATGAATTTTATCATAATAAATTGAATTGATCAATTTTAAATTTTTTTTTGATAAAATTTAATATTTAAATGTATGAACTAATATATTAATATTTATTAATAATTGATATTAAATAATATTAAAAACACTTAATTTTTAAAAGGCCCATAATCTATACAATTATTTTTTATCTACATTTTATACTTTAATTTAAAATAAAATTAATAAATTATAGATATATAATTTTAAAAGATGAAATTTATTTTTTATTTAGAATTATAATGTTATATTTGGATAATTTGTTTTTAATTTTTATGATATAGTTGAATTTTGTTGAATAGTGAAAAATAGTTTGTTGACGAATACTATAAATTTACAACATTATCATTATATAAGAAAGACATAGAAGTTTGTAAAAAAAATTAATTGATTAAGTATTAATTTAAGGAATAAAATCATGGATATAAAAATTCTATGATACATTTATAAAACTTTTGTTCGATATTTTGGAACGTAAGTAAGATTCTATTCTAATAAAAAATATTTTTGGATTTTTATTTTAATTAAATATTATCATGTGTTTTTTTATTTGAAATCCACATAAATATTATTTTTCCAAAATAAATCAATATAAATCAACAATATTGATAATTTTATCCTATGTATTAATTTTATAAATGCACTTTTTATAAAAATGTTTTTTACGCGTAATGTGTACAAATAATAATTTTTTTTCTCAAACATATAATTTTTTTTTTGATAAAATAGTTTCCATAATTGAAATATGAATTTAAAAATTAGATAATAAGTGTATTTTCATTTTTAGTCTTAAAAAGTTTCTAATAATTTTAAAAGTGTAGTTACTGCAGTAAAGGTAAATTGAGGTAGAAAGAGTTTAACTAAGTGTAAAAGATATAAAACATGTTAAAAAATATCCCCAAATGAGTGTTTAAGGTGTGTATTAAAAAATAATTATATCCTATTCATTATTTTCCATTTTGGAATCCACTTTCCTTATGAAAAATGTGTTCCTTTTATATTAAGAGCTTATATTTACAAAAATTTCATTCATCTACTTATAAAAGGGGCTGTTTACAACCCCTTTAAATCCACACTAAAAATTAGAAGATCACTTGGGACTATAAAATTATAAATTCCACTATAATAATATTCTATTTCCATAATCCTCTAGTCATAAGAATTTGGTATATGTCCTCCATTTCTAAGAAGTACTTTTAGAGAAAGTTCAAATTCTCAATGTAAGTACTAATCACTCACTATTATTTTTCCTTATTAATATTTATCTTAAAAACCCATATAACCAATTAAAACATTATTAAAACCCTATTATTCATATAATGATATGTTTTTATTTTTATGGAATAAATTTATTCCACCTTTTCCATTTTCCCTTAGAAAAATAAAAACATCATTTGGGTGTACATGCAGACTACTGAATCCCCAGAGTGATGTGTTTTCTTTCCATCACTACCTTACATGGAGGGTTAATAAAGTGTATTTAATGAAATAATATGGATTTTACAAGATCATTATGATTCTGAAAATATAAAACATTGTCTACCCTTATCCCATTCTATGAAAAAATAAAACATCATTTGTGTGTATGTACTGACTATAGCCTCTACCAAGTGACTTATTTTGTTTCCCATATTTATAGTATTTATATCATTGTATAAATATCTAAAAATATGATTAAAAATATTAAAAAAATACAAATAATATCATTATTCTTCTATAATAATGATATCCTTCCAAAATAATTACATTCATAATGATACTCATCCATTGATTATAGCATGTTTTTATTTTGGTCAACTTAACACCCTAAATGATCAATAATATAAATATATATCATGTATGAATATGAAAAAATTAATAATGGTATTATTTGTTATTAATTATAATATAATGTTTTGTTTATTATTTTGGAAACGTTATATTAACATTTAATATGTTATTAGCATACCGAATTTTTTTCTTCAAAAAGTAATGAAACAAGCTCATCACCGATTTAATCTTCATGAATCACGACAAAAGTTATAATAGAATACAATTAGATATTTATAAATAATTATAAATAATATATTATAGTACCTTTGATAAAATATTAATTTTTAAATTACTATCAATTAACAATAATCAACACAAACACTTTCGATCATGCACAAAACAATCAAAATCGCTAACATCCGATAATGAAAATAATATATATATATATATAATAAATGTAAAATAAATGATAATAATTAAAGAGTAGAAATGATAAAATATATGAATAAGGTTATGAAATAGGTGATTAATATAGTTATATTTATTATACAAGAGATTAAATTACTTTCATGAACATCAAGTGTAAAGGTAAGGGGTTTCCTTGACTCAACTTCTTTTGTTGAGTCATAATTATTCATTTTTTGAATATGGTCTTAAAATATTATTTTCTTATATTCAAAGATGATATTATATTTCATTTAATCCTTTTATAAGGAATTAATGTTTCACTTAAAATCCGTATTCTTTAATTTATTTCTTTCTTCGTTAAATTTGATAATGTTAAGAATAATTCCCATCCATTACACATTCACTCTTAATGATAATTTTATACTATATTATTTTGAAATAAAAATATTTTTTCATTTATATTGATCTTTAAATTTCAATTTAACTCTTTTTATTGGAATATTTATCACTATTTTTATAATGTGGTTTTAAAAATTGTATTTTAAAATATTAAAAAGGCTTTCCTTCCACGATAGTTTTTTACCTTTTACTCTAAATTTATTTGAGATAAATTTTATGTATCTTTCAAACCCCAATATTGGTTATCTATTTTAATGTAAAGGTTTTCAAAATAATTAACTTCACCTTTTTAAAATGATTTTTTAAAGCGTGCTATAACTTTTCCTTTTTATGATAATGTTAAAAATATTTTTTGAAATCTATTTTTTAACTATTTCCCATTTCAATAATTTATTTCTACATTATGAATATTCTTTTAGATGAATCTTACATTCTAAATTTTATTTTTTTTCCAAATAAAAACAATTCTTATTGATTAAAAAAATATAAGTGGTATTTTCTTTTTTTATAAGATATTTATCCAATTTTCTTAAAAAGGTAATTTTCATTTATATAAACATATTAAATGATCCTTATGTTACATTGGGGATATATTATTAATCCACCATCCAATTTTCCCTCTAAATAGATTATGAAATGTTATATGGATTTTTTCATAAAACCCATCTCTTTTCCATGGTTTAGCAAGTGATGTTTGAAATATGGATTTGTTTCGTGTTATCTTAGAACACATATGTATGGATGACTATTATTTAATGGGTGGGGTCCTATATATTCCCCCAATTTATTGGGTGATGTTTTTTATATAATTATATCATGAAGATATATGTTTTTTTACCCTAAGACTAAGAGGGTACATGGGTTATCAACCCAATCCCAAGAAGGTACATGGGTTATTAACCCAGGAAAAAGAGGGTATACATGTTTTTGGCCAATGACCAAGAGGATTAACAGGTTATTATCCCAATCCCAAGAGGGTTTATGGGTTGTTTTCCCATACCTAATAGGGTACATCTGTTTTTATCCCAATACAACTATATTTATGAGATTGAGTTTGCAATACCTACTCCACTAGGTTATGAGTTATGATGTTTTATATTATGACTCCTTTCTATGTTATATGCCTATTATTAACCTATATGGATCATGTTTATTATCTCACACTCTTATATCATGGTACATGTATGTTAAATTGAGACTACATGTCGCTTTATCATGATTTACAGACAAATATTACTATTTTATGTTCTTTTTAATAATATATTTCTCCCTTTCTCATGTTTTCTCATATTCTTATAATCTAATCCTTTAATGATATATTGATTATTTTTTCCCCTTATCGAGTGTTTGAGATCACACCTTTCTTTGTTTTACATTCCCTATATTATTAAGATGATTAAAACTTATAATAAGTCTTGAAGGGTGTCTAGTGTGGCTCAATTATGGGAAAATATTTGTAAGTATTATAAAATAATTTACTTATATAGCTAGTCCTTAAAGACGCTAAACCATACATTATTGGGATTGTGTGTTTATTGTGAGATAAAGTGTTTCAATTATGGAAATATTGTAAAATAATGATCTATTTAGCTTGGGTAATCTCACTTAGTATCAAAGACTATGTGTAAAGTATGTTTTTTTAGAACCAAACCCAAGAGTTTGAGTCTTGGGTGCCTCATTGCAGGCACTAACAATGAAAATGGGAGGTGGTATATGAATAAAGTTTCATATGAATCAATGGTCAGGAGTTTTATATATGATATGATTTGTATAAAACCATACATTTAGTTTTTATTTGGAGTGATATGTTGATTCATGTTGCATTCTGTAAGGGAAAATTATAAAGCAGTGAAATGGATAATACACTATTTAAAAGGATCTGAAGATAAAATCTTGTTCTTTGGGATAAATTAACCTTTGCATGGATATATTGATACTAATTTTCCTATAGATTCAGACATTCAAAAAGAACAATTTTATTTGTTTTTACCCATAGAGGAACAATTATAAGTTAGATGTCACAACTATATAAAATTGTTACTCTGAGTAAAATTGATGTATCGTATGTAGATGCAATAGAATATAGAAAAGAAATGGTTTATATAATTCCTTTCTTGAAGGAGCACAAAAGGATTCTGGTAGATGGATTTCTATTTTGTGATAATCCTAGCGTAATTCACTTGGTTCAAAATATTATTTTCTATGCAAGGAAAAATTTTATTGACCTGAAAATCATTTCAACCAGAAATTACTGGAGGATAAAGAGATATATCTATATAAGATAGCTAGAAGAAAAATTTTTATGGACATGTTCCCCAATGTGATATTTCAAGAAATTATAAGGAAAAATAATGCCGTTGTGGGGATTGGGTGAATGAATAGAGAAAATGGAGGAACACTTCATGATATAAAGGAAGTAAGTTCATTTATCTAAAGTGATGGAGAGTTGTTAAAGGTTCAGTAAAAAAATATTTAACTAGGAGGTTTCTGGGAGTTGAAGACTGGTTTAAGTTCATAATAAGTTCATTCATTAGAATTTCATTCATCATAATTTAGATAACGGAAGTTTTTTGAATTAACATGAAGAAAATTCCAACAATATATCTCTTATAGATGCAATAACATAATAAGTTAACATCATTTGATGTTGTTATGATGATGTGATTAAAGTATATATGATAAGGAAAGCTAAATGGTCACTATTTTGGCATGAAAGCGGTGACAATAATGTTAATTTGACCATGATTTTAGGGAGCTAGTTTAATTTGATAGCTGAATAAATCTTAGTATATAAGTGTATGGGTGCCCAGATCTAATCATGAATCAATTTACTATAAGTAGAGAACTTATAATATTACTTACACTTAGTATTATTTTATAAATATCTTGTATCTTCTAATGAATATAAAGAAAGTAAGATTGGCTTCTCTTATGTATGTAGGACTCATTGTCTGAAGAACATTAAATTATTATATTATTCCACTTGTTTCTATTTTTATTTCTTGTTGTGTATCCTATCTAGGGTCAACTTTGGGTGGTGAGTGGGGTGTGAGTAATTCCTACTTACAAAGAAAATAGTTAAGTGATCTTTTCTATACAAACATGTTTTTCTAGTTATCATCCTGTGGTCTTATTCTAGTAGGGTACTTTCATTGGTACAAGGGAGAATGTTTCAATGGATTTATCAAAATTAGGTTCGAGGGTAGGATTTCTAATAAGTTATGAATATATAATTTTTCTATATTTTTTATTTATAATTATTAAACTATCAGTATCTTAACATCCTTTAATTGACCTCATAATTTTGTGCAATAATGATCTCATGATTTGTTCTTGAGAACCAATTCAGAGTAGTAATTTCTAAGTTTCTCCAAAGTCATGAAGGTTAAAGATAAATTTTAAATAGGGTATAGTTTGGTTCTATTTTAAATGAAATATTTTTGATGGAATTTAGGTAATAGATATAAAGAAATATATGTTGTTTTAAAGACATATTAGATTTTAATGGTTTCTAAACTTCCAATTTTATGTTCCTTTAAAATCAATAATGAAAATTTTCTTCATTTTTTCTCATGTATTTTTTTATAAAGATATCATACCATTTTACCAAGTACACTATTTCATATCCTTAAACATGATGTCTTATAAACCTTAAAATTTTTATTTTTACACTATCGAGTTCACTATTTGATGATTATATTTTTAGACAACATGTAGTTTTCATACTTTCCTTTATTTTATTATGATTTTTTTCATTATTTCCTGATACTTATATTCTTCTTTATCCATGGCTATAATGGATGATTTGATATCTTTCAATAAAAATAATTTCTTGAATTCTATTGATTTTCATTTTTTTGTTGATGTTTTTTCTTAATTGTATACCTTCATTATAAAGTAATTAACATGTTATTGAGTCTACACATTTATTTATAGGATTCTAATTGTTTTCAATCTATGATACTTCTTTGAAGTGTTACTTACTCTTATATCGACTCTTGAAATCCTAAATGTATATGTGAAATTTATACTCTATTTTAGTAATTGAGAAATCTCATATTGTTTGGTGATTGATGTTGCTAAAATTTTAGAGAGAGACTTACATATATGCATTGAAAATGTATAAATATAATTTTTTAATATTGATTATAGAATTTTATTCTACAGTTATTCCAACTAAGATATTTCACATGATATAAAACGTAAATGTTGAGTTCCTATAGATCAAGCGAATTATTAGTAATTTTCATGGAATCGTTTGAAGAAAATCTCAATGGATTTATGTTAGTAACTATTCTTAATTTCAGGTGCATGGAATAAATTATGTAAAGCTTATGATGTTGGATAATAAAATATCAAAATTTTTTCATAATTTAATTTTTTCATGATTTTCAAATATTCTTCCTTTAAATTGGATTATACTTCATAAATGTTTGAGAGCTTCACCCACAAGTATTTTAGTGTGTTTTAGTTCATGAGTTAATTATATATGTTGTTTAAAAAGGAACTTCTCAATGAATGTGGAATAAAGAAATATATCTCAATTTATATTTCATTTTATGTTATATATATATAAAATAAAATTTAGATAATACATAGTGAATGTGATAGGGAAATGAAAAGGGAGGGAGAAGAGGGAGAGCGTTAGAGAGTGGTCCAAACAACTTAGGTATATTTTATTAATTTGTTGAACCATAAATACATACACAATGTTTCAATTAATTTGATATACTTTTATGATTGTATTTAATTTATGTTATATGTATGTTCTTTTAAATTCAAGGATAAATGACTATTATGAATTTACTATTCAACTTGACAACAATTAGGACAATTAAAGATATTCATCTCCTCAGTTAGATATAAGTGTTTACACTCATTACACACTATATAGGTTTCTGATTTTCACATTTTTATGTCATTGTTGGTCTAATAGATACACTTTAATTTTATGAATAGATATTATACAACACTTTTAACCTATGGTGATTTTTTTGTTAAATGATAAATTAAAAAAACTTTTATCCTTTTGGCGTAATTTTTACTTAAAATATATTCATCATACCCTAACTAGCATAATTTATTCTCATTTTATCCCTCTTTATGCTTTTTCTAATAATTAAATTAACCCTAAATTTCTTATCCTATTATCACCATCAGTTTTTCCTATGCCACATAAATCTGTTCTATATTTTATTAGAAATATTTAAAACAAATACCATTTTTTTCAATTATAATTTATAATTTAGTTAATTTAAAATATTATTTTAAACATATTATAATTTCCTTTTATGTGTTTCCAATTATAAAATTTCAATATCTATTACTTAAGTTTATAATATAATACCCAATTAATTTTCCTAATTCATTTTTATTCTTAATTATACATATAAAATTGATCAAAATATATTTCTTATAATTAAATGTTAATTGATTTTAACATTATGATTTCAGATATATGTGATATTACATATAAAATTTTACCATATTTCACACATTTTTTAAATGAGGATCTGAAATTATTTTATAATAAAAATATAATATTGCAAAATTATTTGATATAATATATAGAATTTAGAAAAATATTATAATATTTATATAAAATATAGCAGTATACCCATATTTTTATCAACTTCCCTTAAAAATTCATAATATTATTCTTTCACAAATATATAAATACTTAGTTTTTTTCAGTAGTTATTGTGTCCCATGATAACAAATAGGGGATATACTAGTTATATAAAAGATATGAGATATACTCATCATTCCACAATATAATTTTGTTATCGTAATGTTTAATGAGATATATTATCTTATTTGAAATAAATTTTAATTCCATTTTTTAAAATAGTTCTTATTTTAAATAATCATCAATTTATTTAAAAACAATTAATTATATTTTTTAAAATTTATATTTACAAAAATAAGTTATCATTTAATATCATATAAAATTACAGGTTTAAATTTTAATAAAATCTACCATTTCACTAATAGAGGCACAACAAATCATGTTGTAATGAAAAATAATTAATTAATTATAACATAACATACATTTTTTTCATTTTAAAAATTGAACTAGTTTGCGTACTATTTTTTAATTACAAAAAATATTACAAAATGAATGCAATAAATCATCTATTATATTTGTTATAAATTCTATGAATACAACTAAATATGGTTGGAAATTGAATGGACACTAGTTAAATATGGATAAAAATTAATGTCAATATCCTATCTCTCTATCCTTTTGTAAAAATATTAAATTAAATAAAATTTATCCCCCGTTTATCATGGTAGTGAATCTAGAAGACTTTTTTTTTCAAAATTGGTGCATCTCTCTTTTGTTATTTAATATATTTTTCACATTAAATTTTCATACTATATTTTTTTATTATATTTATTGAATTTTATGACATATTATCAACAAAAGTTTTCTCAAACATTGTTTGGAGGTGAAAACCATAAAATCGAATGCTTTTATATAATTTTATTTTATATTTAATGTAGAATATCATATTATTATTATAATAAAATCATATTTGAATTTTACAATTCTCCATGCATTGATATATGTTCATTATGTGTCAATCTATTAATTAATCTATCACCCTCTCCTGCGTAATATGTCACATATTTAGTAGATAACTAATTATTTTATTTAATATTTATTTGATCACTTATAATTAACGGTCATATATTATTAATTCATGAGATTAAATTGTATTCCTTCATGAACCTCTATCCCAAATAAATTATCAATATTAACATAGTGGATAAAGGGATAATGAGAAAAATAAAATAATTATTTGTTATGTTTAATTATCAATATTAATAAATTATAGGTGTGAACTTATATAGAATATATTTCATTTACACACACACAAATATATATAATTTGGCATGTTTTATACTTTCATCCACACACTCACACAAATAAAATTGAAAATTATTTTTATAGACTTATTTTTTTGTTCCTTGAATGAGATGTTAAATGAAAGAGTAAAAGGAACTCTTTTAACCCAAAACTAAACCATTCTATTCTTGGGAAACCATTATAAGTGTAGGCTCAACTGTATTTCTCTTTCATGGATGCTCTTTGTAGCAATATTTGGATAGATTGTTTGTATCCCAATGAAGTATGGTTATATAATACCGTTTCATTTAAAGAATCTAATAAATCACTTTAATTTTTTTCCTATTTCTATTATTTTATAGATAAACTTTTGAAGCCCTAGCTTCAAATTTCCCATGTATCTTGGAGGATAAGTTCCTCTCATGTATGAATTCTATGGTTTTTATCAAGAAAACACTTAAGTCTATCAATTGTTCTATTTTTTTATTTGGTCTCCTTGATGGGTGTCATATTTTATTAAAATTTCATACAATTACTCCTTCTATAAATATTGGATTAAATATTATTTTTCCACCATTGGTTTTTTGATGAGGATTTTTTAGATGAGCACCTCCATTATGAAGTGATAGAGAGTCAAATTTCACTCTAATCTGGATTGGACTAGATGGATTGTGATGTCATTTATTCCACCCTAACCTATTGTACTCAATTGTTAAGATCTTATGTGAATTTACACTATAATAGAATCCCACATTATTAACACTAAAAAAACTTTCTTTGTGTGTTGATAAAGGACCCCATTAGCAGTTATAACTACTTTTTCGTGTTGCAGTATCACAAATTAAATAAAAATAGATATACAGTGAAATTATCCCTATTTTTGATTTGATAAATATTAGGATCAACAAAATATAAATAATAAATATTTTTTCATTATTTAAATAATATATTTCTTTAATAAAATTATTAGTTATTATTGAAAAAATTACAAGGAAAACATTTAAACGACAGAACTGTAATTCTGGGGAATGAATAACATCACTGGGGGGTTCAATCACTAGTGTTTATTTTTTTAATTATTTTCTTGATAAAAACCATTGGTTCTTGTTATAGTATGATCCACACAATTTTTATTTATTAAAATTACCCTAATACCGAAATAATAAAAATAATACAAGGCACAAACAATTTTTACAAGGCTAGTCCCTAAGGTGGGTACTTAGTCCTTATTATGATTTATTTTAATTGGAGTCACTGATTTTCCACTATAATGATTCACCAATTACAAGTGGGAAGGGAGGTATTATCCTCTATCTGGTAGTCTTTCCCTATACTTTGTCTCAGGAAAGAAATTATAATAGCTCCCACTAGTTGATTATAATAAACCACCAACACAGTGAAAAATATCTCCATTCAAGTGTTAGGATTTCATAGCATATCCATATAAGATCTTATTATTCCACTTACAATAATTAAATTGGTAGGATGTATTCATAAGTACAATATTCATGTTGGTGTTCTTCTTCTTTGATGCAGTTAAAATATCATTCATCTCTAACACTCTATCATGTTCTCTTCTCACAATCTCAGTTATTTTCTCTCTTTGATATTCTCAATATTAAGTACTCACTAATTATTTGAAATTAAATAAATTTTTTTTCTTATTTTTATTGATACAAAAAAATATCACTTGGACCATTCAACAATATCTCCTTGATTCTAAGGATTTTATTTATCATGATATCTATTAATTCATTATGGAAAATTTACTTAAATCTTTTAGAACAATCACCTCCACTTTAACCTCCATGGATGCATGAGAAACATATAACCAATATTTTATTGAATAAAATTTTCTCCCATGGAACAACTTCCTTTGGGTGACGTGGTAATACCTCATTATATAAAACAAACTTTGAATTAATTATTCAATAATAGAACAGTTTTACACCATGGAACTTATCTTCATGGTGCAGAACATTCTATTTAATTATTCACAAAAACTAATCTTGAATCATAGTTTCTTTATTAGCCATTGATATTTGAATTTAGGAACAATAAAACATCATTCTAGTTAACTTCAAGAAATATCTTCTTGAAATTATTTATGTTCACAAATTTGGATAACTAAAAAACTTATGCATATCATGGATTTTCTTAGGATTATTGCCTTTAAAAATTTCTAAAAAATTAATCCATATGTAATAATTTATAATTCTTATGAATTTAATATTTTTTTTACCTTGGAATCATTTTTAATGGAACTATATGAATTTTCTTACAGAAATTCTAAAAAAAATTATATATTAACTCAAATATCATACACATTATGTAAGATACTTTTATTTTATAATATTCATTGAAAGTTAGAGAATATATTACACATATTTAAAATATAATATGCATCTATATCAGATTTTTAAAGTAGCTTCATTTCCTATTCCTTTTGGAAATAACATAATTATCAGATTCCTTAGTTGATTTCACTACCTCAAATAAAATAAATATATTACATATCATCATAAAAAATACACATCACTAACTTCACCATTTTCATCCCTTATTCATATCAAAAAACTTACAAATGGAATAAAAAATCATATGGATCAATTCCAAATACAATTTTACAACTCCCGACTACTCAGATATTAAAACCTTACATATTGAGACACTTAGGAAGATTTTCAATCTTAACTCATAATTTCCAAAATTCTTCACATAAGATAATAATAACTTCAAAATTTCCCCGGTACCCTTTAGTCACTCTATCTCAACTAAAAAAATTAAAAAAACTTTTTATACTATCTCAGGGTCCCTCACTGATTCCCATTAATGGATTACAATAAATACAATATACCTTTAATAATTATAATGTCTCTTAAATATCTTCATTTGGATTTTTTGTCAATACTAACAACTCAAATAAAGAGTCATAAAATCAAAACCTCAATGAAAAGTTCCTTGAAAACACACTACTATATAAGGAAATGTTTTTGAAAGAATTTCATCTCTCAATGACAAGTAATATTTGGAAAAGTGACTGAGATTCATTCCCCCTCAATCCATGTACTCACCGAATGTTCCCCTCCTTATTTATAATAACCACACCATTATATTAATAAAATATAGATTGAATAGTTTAACTTTATTTAATAAGTGTTTCATAATTCTCCCCCCTGAAAATATAATCCATAGAATTGTAGGGGTGATTACTAACCATCCTCAAGGGAGAGGGGAAGGGTGAACATGAAGTTTGAACTTTAAATTAATAAACCTTTATTTTTGAATTTCTTTCTAAACACATCATAAATATGATTCTTTGTGGAGATATATTAAATTTTAAATCTCTATTAGCTAATTTATCTTTGATAAAATGATATTAAATTTAAATATGATTGGATATAGAATTATGTATGGGTTTCTTATAAAAATCAATAACACTTTTATTATCACATGAAATCCTCAATGGATTCTCAAATTCTACTTTCAAATCATCTAGCTAAATATTCATAAAAAACATTTGAGTATAAAAATTTTCTGCCCCAACATAATTTTCCTCATCTGTACTTAAAAATTACTAAATTATACTTCTTGTATTCAAGATCACATAAGTTTAACCTAAAAATATTTTTGAAAATTGTGTAGAATTTATATCATTACAATCACTGGCCCTTACTCAATCAAAGAAAACCAGTAGATTTAGTTATTAAATTCTATTTTATATCATACTATTTCTTAGATTTACTTTGATAAATTTGAGTATTATTTTAACTTCCATCAAGTGATACTCCTTTGGATCACTTTGATATTAAACATAGAGTCAAAACCTATGCAATATTAATTCAAAATACTATAAGATAAAGAAAAATTATAATAATTTTTAGAATTCCTTCTACCATAAAATATTTCTAGATTCATCCTTTCTCCATTTCATACCAATTTATATGGGTGTAGAGACTTATTTATAATCCTCCATTCAAAATTTATTAAAAAATTCTTTCGCATTTTTTGTTCAGATAGGAAGATATAGTCATCCTTTTATAAAATCTGTAATCCCATAATGTGTCTCATTTTACCCTGTATTAACATTAAAAAATGAATAGTCATTTGTTTTTAAATTTCCTTATAGACATACTACTTATATTTTATATAACTTATATCATAAAAATAAACTATGTAAATTAAAGTACCTGTGGGCATCTCCTTCACATACAAGTTGTTGTTAACTTTTCCATTAGAAAATTTTTATTTCTTTAGGAAACTGTCCAGTTTGGTGTACCAGGATCCATGGTCTTAAATTAATCTATAAAAGTTTTTTCTTAATATATATACCATGAATCCATCTTTTTCAAGTATGAAAAATTCATGTTTTTATTTAAAATTTATTCTTCTAAGTCTCTATTAAAAAAATATGATTTTACATCTATTTGATAAAAATTTCATTTCCTATGGGATGAAGCTATTGAAAAATTATAATTGATTCAATTCATAGAACTAGTAAAAAATTATATTAAAAGTACATCCCTTCCATATGTGAATACCCTTTTTAAACTAGTCTATCCTATATCTTGTGTCTTATCACTTTTCATTAAGTTTATTTCTAAACACCAACTTTGTTCCTATTATATTTTTACCTTCAGTTCTAAGAACGAGATTCAAGGTTTCATTATTTTCTATATGATAAAGATATCCAACAATTGAATTTATCCACTCATTATGATCAAATGACTATAATTTTTGGTGGTTTGATTTATGAAATAAGAGCAGTTTAATTTTACATTCTCAATCTTCTTCTTGTATTCATTAGAGCATCCTGATTTCCAATTATATTTTTCACCTATAAATGCTTCTAAAATATCAAAATTTACAATTTAACTTCTCCAGAAACTAATTACACATAAATTGTTTTATTAGATTCAATATCAATAGAATTTACTTCATTTCCATATTATTTTTATCAAATTTTCCTAGAAATTTATACACACTCCAGTTCTAAATTTTCAAAAACTATTTCATTATATTCACCAAATATGAGTTGATTTTCTATAATTTTAACATTATAAAAATACAAAAATTTAAAAAATATTTTATTCTAGTATCTCTAAACTCTACTATTAGATAGATATCCCATAAAAATACCTTCTTCATCTTTCTCTTTTAATTTTCCCATATTTGAGTTCTTGATCTTCAAGAAGCATGGTCTAGTAAGAAATTTAATGTACTTCATTATATAATTTCTTTTGTACCACATTTTATATAGTGTCCATTTGGAATTTTTTCTTAACAAGAATCTAATGTGAATATGAAAAATTGTAAACACTACTACCCTCCACGAGAATTTTAAGAGTTTATGTTCAAAAGATATTGTTCTTCACCTATCAACTAAGATTTTATTATTTCTCTTTGAAACTCTATTTTTTAGGGAGTATATAGAGTATTGTATTGATGTATCAACTAATACTTAGAAAGATAATATTCAAAATAGTTATAAGTAAAATCTTTTCCATTATCAGTCTTCAAAATTTTAATGAAGACAATGAACTCTTTCTTAAGATGTCTTTTGAAAATTTTGAACATTTTAATTGTATATATTTTCACTTCATAAACATAACATTATTCATTTGGGAGAAATCATAAATAAATGTTATAAATAAAATATCATCTTTAGAAGATTAATTTCTCTTAGGCCTACATAATTCAGAATTTATTATCTCACGTGGCATAGTGGACTGAATATTCACTATTTTGATAGTACCATGAACCATATTGTCATTTTGAAAAGTTTCATAAAGAATAGTTTTCTACCTCTTCTATTAGGGTAGGTCCCTTACTACATCAAACTTTTTAGATATTATTCATATTTTTATGATTAATATGTCCAATAATTCTAGTAACTCCAGTCTCAAACATGTATTATTACATGATTTTTAACATAAAACTCCAAAAAATACAAACTGTAAATCTAGATGTCTAGTGTCTATATATGATTAGATATATAATGCATCATCATAGAAATAAATTAATTCAAATCTATTTTAATATTCATAAAGTTCTCCTAAGTCCATTTTTTATTTATTTAATAAAAAGTATACCATATGAAAATATGGAAAGACAAGGGTGAGATATAAATCATAGTAATGCAATAAGAAGAGTAAAAAACGATGTTGAAGTAATAAATATAATCCAAGATGCATATTATGATATCATAAAGAGAAGGATCATAAGCATGGAAACATGAAATAATGTAACTAACATCATAATATCATGGAACTATATATATGTGGTGATAATATGAAACATGACATCATAACATAAGTCCAGACTCATTGCTAATAAAACATAACATAGTGTTCTAGGCTAACTGTCATTACTCCAAAAAAGGTATATCATGTGATGAAAACACTACTCAATGCATTGAGGGTTGTATAATTTTGGTCCCAACAATCACATAATAATATGTATATATATATATATTTGTGTGTGTGTGTTCCACATAAAGAGAATCATACATAAGGTATAAGCATAAGAAAAACCCATGAAAATTAAACAAGTACCTAATCATGACTTAAGGAATAACCAAATGATGTATCATATAAATTATAAAGTGAAAAAATAATTAATGATTTTTTAAGTTCATATTTAAATAAGTAATAACTTTTCTTAAATATTTATTTTTAAAAAAGAAATTTCATAAAAATATATATTAGAGAAGTAGGTATGGAAATGAAAATCATAAATAGTGTATTATGAAAGCGGCAAAGAATCTTTTGAGAAGGAAAGAACGTTATATATTTCCATAAAATCATAATTAAACCAATTTTTTTCCTAAAATAATTATATTTTTAGGGAATATATATGATTAAAAAACTTATATGTGGTGGTAAATGAAATGATATAAGAAAATAGATAAGTTTATATTTTATTGGGTTTTCTTAAAAGAAGAATTGAGAAGGGAGCCTCAAAATCATGTATATTCCTAAAAATGAAAGAAAAATTAAACTAGGTATACATATGGGTAAAATATATATAAAATATAAAATATATACATGATAATAATGGAGATAGAAAGTGAGGTCTATTGAGAGAAATTGTAACCTAAAATAGAAGTGGGAGGTTCAGAATTTCCCTTACCTCAAGTCGCAAATCACTTTGTCCATGCATATATCCTATTGAATAGACAAATTAATTTTATTAAATAATTGGTTGAAAACCATTTTCATATATGTTTCATTTATTTATGTCTATATATTATAATGTTTCATTTATTTATTGTACATTTTTTTCTCCCGTCGACCACTTGGTGTTGTTCAGTCAATTCCTCCAAAACTTCTTCAGTATGTTGACCATGGTTAAAGGAATTACAAAATAGTTTAGTAGTATATTTAATTATATATTTATTAAATATTTATTATTATAGTTATAAAATATTAATATAATTACGGAGATTATCCAAAATACTTTCAAAATATGAAAAATGTCTCAATACGCTCATTTTTTGGGCGATTAAAATTAATCTAATAATTTATTGTTAAAATCATTATTATAATTCAAAGTTTATCTTTAAATAATATTAGTAATGTAACAAATATTTTATCTATTCATTAATTAAATTTATTTAATAATCAATGTTAAGTGGTGATGAAAAATGAAATATGTCACCTATGGAGGTGATGAACTATCCATAACATGATCAATGTTTTATTTTTTCTCTTTTTTATAATAGATGAGAGGAAGGTTTATAATGGGTATCCAATTAATATAATTAAATTTAAATATAATAATGAAACTTATTTCATTATATTATTATGGTTTGAATATATTTTTAGGAGGTCAAAGAAGAAAATAGAAATTAAAATGTTTAATTTTAAGTTCCCACCTTACTTATTGGGATGAACCCTTGAATAAGTAGATTATTACTTAAATGGGTGGTCTTTTGATGAGGCCATTATAACATTACAATATTTAAATGCATAAATATTATATATTTTTAGATTAATATTCATTACATTAAACAAACACACTCATGAGGATTATAAAGGTATAATACCTTTGGATGCTTGGAAACATAAATAGTTTGTTCATAAAATATCTATATCATATCCCACTTATTTCTTTATATCTATCACCCTTTTTGACATATAAAACCTCATACCATTATTCATATCTAGGGTAAAATATAAATAATAAAATGGTGATCTCATATGCATAGTTAGGTTAAAAAAGGGAGATATCATGAAAAACTTATATCATAATCTTAATTTATGGAATAAATATTGGCCACTTATCAGCCATAAATCATAAAGGAACATGATACATGAGAAAATAACATTGGAATAAAAAATATAAATATGGAAAACATATAAGAATAAAAAATAATTTCATTATTATTCAAGGCCACTTTACCAAGACTATCATAGTGGAATGGGTTCACTCCCTAAACCATCTTAGTAATCAGGGTTAACTCCCAAGACTATCAGGGTGGACATAGTCCTTCACTGAACTGATTTCACTTCCCGTTCCAGTAGTTTCTATCTCATGAGATATAAATAATCACCCAATTCATTGGACTAAGATATATTTTCCAATAGTTACTTAATAAAAACCATATATATGTGTGCCATAAGAATATAAATCATTCATCATATTAGAACCCAATAAACGGGTTTCATAAACATTTCATTACAACATAAGCCATGGAAAAGAAATAGGTTTCATAAATATTATTCCATTTTAAAAATAAAACAACCATAAAAATAATAAGGCCTATATCCTTGAATAATACCCCCATTAAAGCATAAGAAACATCATTTATTGTTATCTTATATGAAAAATAATTTAGATAGATCACTTGAAATAATCCTTGAGGAAATATCCTTTCTGTTTCAAAAACATGTTTTTTAAAATGTCGCGCAATTATAAAAGAAAAAAATTCCATTTAAAATAAACTTGTATGATTTTTAATGAAGATTCAAATAATTATGGAAAAATGAAGGTGAGAAAATCCACTCACGCTGTATATGTTTAAAAAAATATTCCCTCTATTTTTTTTTTCCGAAAATTCCCATAGAACCACATTTAGAAAATGAAAAAAATATTATTTTCAAACTGTTTTGATAAAAAAGTAAGAAATGAGAAAAAATTACTTTAAAAATTCATATAAGAATTATAAAATCTTTTTTAAGACCTTTTTTGAAAACATGTACATGGAAGGGATATATTACCCAATGTAGACTTAAATAGAACCAATCCAGAATAACGATGAAATTTTTAAATAAACCCTTACCTCAGGTATTTCCTTTCCATATTCACATTCAAACATGATTTATAATAAATATTGATTTATTATACATTTATTACATAAATTTAATTCTATAATTCCATTTATTATTTATTTATAACATCTTATCTTCTGCTTATAAATAATTTGTTATGAAAATATTTGTTTGGGTGATACTTTCTTCGCTTTCCAAGCATGTTTAAATTTTGAAGTATTGGTCCTTATACTTTGATATTTTTTATCATAATTTATTTAATTTTAATCATGGTATTAAAATCATATATAGTAATTATATACACATTTATAACCATTCATATAGAGTAGAGATATAAAAATTAATTACACCATTCATGGAGATGTTATGTCGTACGTACGCAAGAAAACTGATTCCATTTTCCATCTAATGGAATGAAGGAAGGGTAAATTATCATAAAACTTCATAGGATAATAATTATTATATATATATATCATATAGTTTCATAAAAATAATCCTTATTACTATCCATGTGAAAATAAGTGAAAATGAATAACATCACATTATGGAGATGGTAGTCCATACGTACGCACAAGCAACATTATTGTTTTTCAAAATATTAGATGATGATATGTTAAACACAATATTATAATTCCATAGGTACAATTATATTATAAGTATCATATATAATTACTAATATCATCATAATACCCATCCACATAAGATGGTGATGAAAAATTAATTGCTTCACTACTGGAGGCAGTAAGTCGTACATACACGCAAGCGATAATTTCACTTCTTATTTTATATGAAATAGGGTTCATAGTTGTTTTTTATAATAATAATAACATTTAATAATATTTGTTATATTGAATTTATTATTGTATGATAAACAACATAGATTTAGAGGAGTTTTGGAAGAGTAGAAAAAGGAAGTGATCAGTTTGAGCGACTACCTCTTATTCGAAACATCTCATTTGGATATACTCTAAAAGGATCTAGGGTTGATATTTTGAGAATAATAGAACCTAAAAAATGTGTATATGGTAGTTTAGAAGAGATATTTTAAGGGTTTGGTCTAGATTTAAGGTTTAAATTGGTGTAAATAAGTGGGGGAGGATGTTTCCGTTTATATTAGAGGCGAGGATAACTTTTCGAATTTTTCAAAAGATTAAATTATAATAATTTTATTTTTTATAACAATACCTCCAATTGTCTATGTATTAGAAGAAAATATAATATAAGGTTTTAATCTCATCAACCAATATAATTTATACATGTTTTTTTATTTTAAAACTTATCATTTTGATTAACCCTTAGTTAACCTATTTTAATTTTAACTACAGTAAAAAAATTCAATATTAAAAGGTAGTAATTATAAATTATGTGATGTAAATTAAATGATAAATGAAATATTTATGACATTTTATACTATATAATAATGAATTTTTATTTTTAAATAGTTTTTATGATTTTAAGTAATTTAATAATATATTATTTTGAGAAAATAACATTAGTGTCAATTTTGAAACTATTCATTACTTTGAATTTAAGAAAATCAATAAAATAAGATAAATTAATTTTTTAATACACCAATAATATGTCATAATAATCTATAAAATTCTTTTAAAACCTTAATTAATTCAAATTAACTTTACTTTAATATTTTTAATTCCATTTATTTGATTGTTTCATTAATTGAATAATTACTGCATTATCGTTGTGTAATTATTTAATCAAATTATTTCTTCACTAAAATTAAAGATAAAATACCATTATATAGAAAAATATTTTATATTTCAAACTAATATTTATTGTTGAATATATATTCTGGATTAAACCATATTAAAAATGATATAGTTTTTAAAACATTAATGTGACATTATTGACTATTCATTAAAAAAATATTATAAATGCCATAATCCCATCCCAGTGGTACCAAAATTCATAAATAAATTTATATAAAAAAATAACTTTATTAAGATAAAAATGGACACTTATATTCATTCATAATCTACATTTTTTTTTCTCAAGTGGACATATAAGAGATATTTAGAATAATGAAAGTGACATTTTGTGACTTTCTTCCCCTCTAACCATTATTCTTCCTCTATGGGAGAAGACAGACATCCAGTGGGTGGGAATTTGAGGTAAAAAAATGCCCATATCCATATGGATTGGGGTTTCTCATGTTCTTCGATTGATGTGCCTCAGACCAGATTTTCTGGTCTTATAGAGGAATTTTGAGTAAAAAATACCCCTAGCCCTTTAGGATGGGGCTTGTCCTGTATTGTGGTGGTTGCTGCTGTTATTTCTGCCTTCTTGGCCTCACACATTCACATGCAGATGTGATCCTGATATGATGATGGGTCCGCACAAGGATTTTTTTACTTTTAAGGACATGAGAATTGCTTATTGATTGGCATCCCATAGACTGGAATCCTTTTGGATGTTCTCAGTAGCCTGGTTCAGGAGCTTCTCGATGGATTGCTTTCGTCAGGCCTGATGCTTCTAAGACTTACTCAAGGTCAGTTCTTGTCTAAAATTTCACCTTTTATGAGGAGGGACGTCATTTGACTTCCATCTTGAGATGAAGAAATTGCAGGATGTCACCTCTGGTGAGTTATACTAGATGGGAAGTATAGTTCTTCATGCTCTCCCCATCCTCAGATATGAACACCATAAGGGGCGTCACTGATAATACATTACATCTTGTCCATCTCATGGAGGTAGGATAGACCAAGGTCTTTCTTTTGTGTTTCTAATTGTGTCTGTCATACAGACAGAAGGGCTTCTAGGTCTATTTGGAAGATAATCCCTCCCAATATGTTAACATGGTATGAGTACCCATCATAGGGAGAAAATATTGTTTTTAACTGGTAAAGGGTTTTCCAGATATTGATGTGAATGTTAAGAATAAATTCTTCTAACAACTTTTTTAGTATATTAAACTTAGAAGTGGTCGTGGGGAAATACATCACTAGTATCTCATCCCTTACTAGTTTTATTCTCACAAGTAACATATCTTGTTGTTGTTCTTCTAGGGACTCTTTTGCTTGGTCCACCTGGTTTGACTGCTCCTTGATGATTTCATTCCAAGCAATGGGGTTAGCGGGAGCCTTGTTGACATTTTAATGGTGCAGGAGTAGATCGGAAGATGAGAATGGCCCCGAGTCATCCTCTAGGTGAGAAAGGATATCACTTGTCATGGATATTATCCCATACGTTATAATTCATTTTCTCAGCACCTCGACATATGAGGGCTTTCTATCATTCAATCCAATGAGGGGAGGACCTTCTCATCGAAGTAAATTTGGATTGTGAGAGGATCATTTTAGTTAGTGTCATGGAGGCGAGGAATAACATCAAATCTTAGTTTATGGCCGCAAAGAGGGATTTCATGGTGTATACCCAGGGGAGGACCTCCAGGGAAGATGAAAATAACAGGATGACGTTCATACTTCTTAGCACCATTGAGGGGAGGACCATCACAATGATAGATATTATGGTGAGGAATAATGTCATAGATCTCACTGTAGGGAGAGTATATTCAGTGTAAAATCTAGGGAGGGCCATTAGGATTTACTGAAATGAGGGGAGTCCTTATCATTGTTTAATGTCACTGTAGGAAGGATCTTCATAGTGACTGTTATCATGGCGAGGAATACCATCACGTCTTGACGTCTGACTACAAGGAGAAGCATATATGCAGTGTATATCATAGGGAGAACCATTAGGTAGGACTATAAATTGGGTAGGGAATTCTTGTTGTATGATTTTTTGGTCAAGGGGAGGGCTACCTTGGCATGTATAAGGATATAGGCTCTTGTGATTGATCATTTTTGGCCCATGGAGTAAGCCCATGTGGGCACTCTAGGGAGGAACTTCATAGATACTGGTAGAAACATTGTGGAGATTACCTTCATAACTACTACTATAACTTCCATAATTTATTAATTAAGTGAGAAAATCTTAATCCACTGTTGATATATGTTTGATGGAATCAAAAACGCCAGTTTCCAGTAGTGCAGAATCATGAGTATGCTCTTTATTTTCTAATTGCCTTTGGAGCCTTTAATTTTTTTTCACTCTCTTGTGGGAAATTGGGGTTGCATGATATTTTTAATGTCCTTTATGTATTTTTACTTGTTTGGTTAGTTCTCGTGATGTTGTCGGGATATTCCAACAAATATCTTGAGTTCTGGCAGGAATATATTCCTTCCCTGGATCAGCAACCACATTGGACCAGCATCGCCCAATTGGAATGGGTATTTGTTCCCAATATGGTTTTCTTGTATCATGTAATATTGTCATCGACCCTCTTGGAATGGATCATGGATTTTGGTCTACTCTGAAGTGATTCTTTGATTTGGTGGATAAATCACCCCACCCATGGAGATCGGGTCGTGGGGCTGACTCCTCAATTTTTCTATCGACGTAATGATGTCTTGAAATGTCTAAAAGATATAGTCATGAATTGACGTCTGATCCTCCATCATGGCCCAGATTTGTTGAGGTACATCTTTTGATGGAATGGGTATGAATACCTATTTGATGTCGAAGTAGGAGTTTGTGTCTACTCCAGTCCCCAATGACTTTCTAGTGGGTACTGGTAGTTATTTTATATTGGGGTAGAGGAATGAGTCTTCCAACAAATATTTTCTTCCGTTTCCAAAATATTTGGCTGGTGCGATTTGTATTTGTGAGCAGGAATTTGTGTCTGATCATTTTCCACTATATTTGTCTCATAGGCTTGATTTTCATCTATAGGAATTTGACTCTACGCATATTTAATTTCCATTGTATTTGGATGGTGGGATTCATAGGCACCGGCAGTATTTTATGACTACCCATAATTTGATGCCCAATTTAGATAGAATACTTGTATTGAACAAGTAGGTATTTTTGACTACTTATAGTCGGGTGTCGTTCTATTTTGGTTATGGGCTTCCTGAGCATTGGAATAAATTTTCATCTACCTATAATTTACCGCACTATCTGCGTGGCGGGACTAGAAATCACTGGCAGAAATGTACATTTTCTCATATTGTACCACCCTATTTTGTGGTGGGATTCATAGGAGTGAGCGGTAATATGAATCCGATCGTACATTGTCACCGTATTTATATGGTGAAATTTAGTGGGAGGGGCAGGATTGTATATCTACCTGTTACATGTTGCTGTGTTCATGTGGCATACCTCCTCCTTGGTATCCAGGGTGATAACTTCTTCCTGATTTTGCATTTTTCGCACTCGGTGGGAAGCCTGAGGGGCCCGTTTCCATTGTACTTCAGCAAGTTCCCTCAGCATGGGATCCTCTTCAGAGTGAGGATATCGAGTGATACATCGCTGGTGGTGACATCCTCCAGTAGGAGCCCTCGCGCAGGGTTCATGTGATTATGGGATGAATTCATTGGCGTCGACTTCATCCACCACCCTAAGATAAGGGAGGTACTTGTTATCGTGCTCTGGGGACAAACTCTCGAAGTGGTTGGAGATGACCAGTGGGTCCATCCCATGCTGGACCTTTGGTCATGGATGAAGAGGTGGCTAGCGAGCTTTCACTGATTGTAGGGCATACCTTGAAACCTCCACTATAGGGAGAGTACCATTTTGATGGTATTATTTAATCAGCGCGTTTGAAACCCATCATTGAAGACGTTAGGTAGGAAAAGGGGTTATGTTCTTTATTGGGGATCTGGTCTTCTATATGATCATTTACATATGTTTTAGAGCAATTTGTTTAGATGCCATTTGGATCAAAGAGAGTTATAAAAAATACCTGTTATATATATACAACATATATAGACAAAAAAACCCTGTCAAAGTAGAATCTAATGATCATATGTAAAATTATTGATATTTCTTGTCCCTCTTCCTTTTGAATGTGAAAGGGGCTTGATGTGGGGTAATATGACACCTCAGTGAAGTATTCACGTTGGGTTCACTATTTTTGTTTCTACTCGATTTACGTCTCACTGTATATATTGATAGGGTGAGATGGTCCCACTGGGGTTGGGCAGTGTATCATTTATATGTTTTTGAGGAGGTTCCACATCTGTATGATCCCAGAGGGTGATTGAAAAGTGGGGTTATGTGTATGTGAAATCAGCCAATGTCAGTTATGATGTCCTCATATGGTCTCTAAAATGTTTATCCATGAACCCAAAAACACCCAACGAACCTAGTATATATGATTAATTAACCTAATTTCCATAGGAAAGAACTCATTGGGTGACGATTTGGACAATGACACTTCATGATTCCATTGGTCGAGATGATGGGAGGTCAGGCTCATCACACCCTTTTGGGGGGAATTATTGTCTACTCTAGGACTCTCTTATAGATTTAATATATTCTCATATGTTCATGAATCATTGGTTATTTCCCAAAGAGTGAATCCATAGATTACCCATGGGTTTCAAGATCAATCATGGATATGCATGGATTAGGAATTACTGAGACAATTCCAGTTTAATCTCCATGATTAGGTGCTCTAGAGTTTATTATCATCCAGGGGGATGGAAGTTACTTTGATATTGGGATCGAACCCATGATATGGATTTCCTATGTATCCTCTTGATAGGAATCAGAACCCATGTAGTTCGGTGTCACTCAACCAGATACATCACCTTTTAAGTTTATGTGACAAGGACCCATCCATGAAGTTTAACGTTGTGCGACAAGAACGTCAAGGCAAAATATTCCAAGTTAAGATCTAATGGGGGGATTATGCTGAGGCGGCCCATGATTCCCAGGAAAGATGTGGTCTCCTGGATGAATATGCCCCCTTTAGAAAAATAGTCTAGAGAATAATAGAGTTCTTTGGGTATTGGGTTTGGACCTTTGGGATACTTCCTACATATCCCAGTTGATTAGGAATCAAATCACTCGTATTTTGGTTCTCATTGTGACTTGATTGCGGTTTACGTGTGGGAGTCGCCCATGTAATGGTGGGGTGATATCTCATTTCATGGAGGAGATGATATAGATCTCAAGCCTAAATAAAGGATTTCTATATATCCCAGTTATGGTGGGAAATAGAGTTCTTATAGTTCATGGTGGGTTGTGCCAATGTCATATTTCATGGATCTCTAGGCCCACATGAGTCATGATCACTATGAGAAATAAGGGGATGAGAAAGATTTGAAAAAGGCACACTTTCTCTTTTCATCTAAGGGGAAAGGGGGAGTCCATGATCAAGGATTTCAGGGCGACGGTGGATAAGGGTGTGAAGAAATGATCCCTTTAATGTGAACTGAAAGTAAAGGTCATTAGGTATGTTCTAAAAGGATAAGGGATTACTCTATAAGGGACGCCCTAAAATGGGTTCTAGGAAAAGGGAGGAATGTTGCTTCTCATCAAAAGGAAAATTGAGCATAATTACTTTGAATTATTATCTTCCCTAATTGAATAGGAAATAAAGTGATTACCCTTGATCCCTAGAATAGGGAAATCCATGTTAGTTTTCTACAGTTGGACTTTGGGTTACCATGGTAATGTAGACTTATGAACATTCTTGGGGTACATACCGATACAGGGATTACCTTCGTGACTCTGCTTACCATGGGTATATATACTCAAAAGGGCATGCTGATGTGAATTAAGGTCCATTCATACAGGTTTAGTGGCTTTGGAAGAGGCTTTGGCCTGATGCCAACAGACTAGTTCGTAGAGGGGATTTGGAGGATGGGATGAAAATGATAGGTCATGATCAGTACTGGAAGGTGGAAATCCCAAAAGTACCCTACTACGTAAACCATTTTTTCATGTGGGGTGGGTACCTTCTGTATAGTGTTTTTCTATGAAGGTGGAAGGGTTGTCCACATATCTCGGCGATACGTGGATCTTGATGTGGTTTGTGTACCAAGGTGGTACACAGATCTAAGCGTGGTCTGTGTACCATGGTGGTATGAGGCCTCAGGCTCCATTTTCATACCATGGTGTTATGTTGTTTTGAATTCCCTATATGTGGTGAAATTCTATGTAGGGCATGGTTTCGTCCATATAGATATGTGCTACATAGTAGGTCAGATTGAAGAAGGGGCATTAGTCTCGCAGTTCACAGGGAGTTCGTTCATGAAGGGGGAATAGTTCACAATTTAACTTTTAGGTTATTGATTTTACTATATTATTATGATTTCTTATTTTTATGGACCATGGTATGTTTATACCCACTAGACATTATTTTTAGTTCTGTACTTCACAGACCTTTTTCCTTTGAAGTCTTCTGTTCGTAGACTCCCAACTCTCCCAAAATCTGATCCCTTCCACAGCTCCCCTTGGAGTCCTTTTATAGAGTACTGAGGAAGTTGTATATATGGTAACATGACAAATTTTGTGGAAGCCCATGGGGAAATTTATCATCTTGTGGGTGACTCGTTCAACCAAGGCCCATGGTGTTGCGGTTCGCAGTGGTGGAAATCACCACCTCAATTCCGTGAATGATGTGGTTCATGGGGCACAGTCAGCCTTTCCTTGTCTGCAATCTGCTTAGTACATGGTGATGATATGAGGGGGTGTACATCCCCACTATTTTTTCTCCAATGAAATGGTTTGTGGGTGGAATTTCTCTTCCTCTATTCTACCAACGACATGATTCGCGGCTGACTGACGCCCTTCCTCATTCATTCTGCAAACTGCCTGGTTTGTTGGCCAATGCTATGCAGGAAAGAGTTTCACACACCACCTGTGTACCACATTATTAGTAGTCTGGGCCTCCCACATGCTTTTCCCAGTAACCATTATGTGTACTAGTTTGTTTCCTTTGGAAAATTGTATTCCTTCATTCCTTTCCTCCAATTTTTATCCCCACATGTATCCCTTTCCTTTATCAATTTTATGGGAGTATTTTTTTTCCTTTGAAGATTTTTTGGGACCCTATAGTTATATATTAGTTTTAAATTACAATTATTTATTCTTTAATTAAAATAATTCTATTATGATTTTTAAAATTATTTTATACATGAATTCATTATAAAAACATTTTATGTTTAAAAGGGAATTTTTCGAAAAAAAATGTTTTTTGTTACATTTTGTAAGTTTTATTTCAAATTAAATTATCCAAATAATGTGTTTTGAATTTTGAAAATGGATTCCATATTTGGATTCATAAGGTATAAATTTAGAAAATATTTCCCTTTTATTTTTTTCCAATATGAAGAGTAAACTTGGTAAATTTTGTTACCATGGTAAAGGGAAAATAGTGTAATTTTGCTTAAAAATAAAATGATAAGGACTATAAAATGACCCTAAAACTTTTCAAAATTTTATTAGATGAATTTAATTTGATCTTAAACACATGACGATAAAAATATATATTTTTAATCGAAACGTTTCCATAAAAATTACTTTTATATTATTTAAATCATATTTCATCCCATCCCATGACTCACATCCATCAGAATGGAGGGATACTACAAGGTCTTATTAGGTCTCCCTTCAAGTCACTCCTCGAGAAGAAACCTGAGGAGTATTAAAGAATGGCCGAAGATGATCCAATAAAGGGCGCAATGTAAGAAGATCTCTTACCATTAATCACATAGTACGCCACCCCATATGGGGTATTCATCAGTAAAAATCATGGACATCAGCCCCAAAAAACACTTTGAAAATAATTCAAATAATGAGGAAGCTGGAGAAGAGGGTTCCCTCCTAGAGATGGTCCACACCGAACCTGGAGGTGTGCACACTAGAAACCAAATTGTTTTCTCAAACTTGGGTTCACCCTCATCCAATCCACCACTACCTCCAATATGAATCATCAACAAGGAGAAGAATAATAGCAAGGTCTATAACCCACCTCCTTCTCCCTATGAATATGATTCCTCTATTCTTGAGGATAGATTCTATCGATAGGATGGAGAAATGAAAGATATGATAAAACTCAATGCCGAGATGTTAAGGGAAGGCCTTACTACTGGGTATGATCCTCAGGTGAAGCATCAACACACACTTCCATCAGACATCCCTTTTCCTCATTGGATCATCCCAATGAATGAAGCAAAGCTGGATGTGTCATTCAAGGTGGCATCGAGACAATCAGTCTACCTAAACCCAATTTCGGTAGGATATCAATATTTTTCTCCTTTAGGGAAGAAACCATAATAGATTCAGGAAAATCCTCAAAGGATTCCCTCGACTGGGTATCTGCCTTAAGGCCCAACAGCACCGACACATCCAATATTTCCCCTATTATGATCGCCCTTGCTCAGGTCCAATAGGACATGCATCAATGAATATTGAATACCATCGAGTTATTAACTACTCAAATGGAAGCAATGTAAGGTAGGCACACTCTAGTACAACCAGAACAGAGGCCCTACCCCAACTGGGTGATTAATGTCCCACCTCCACCAAATTTTAGGAATCTCATATTTCCAATGTTCAATGTCTTAGGGGACTCGGAGCAACATCTAATGCATCATGCTTCTTATTGTGATCCCATGATGGGAACTATAGAGAAACAAGTGGTTGTAAAACTCAGATTATTTGTGAAAACTCTAAAAGTTTCACCCTTCGTATGGTACACCAATTTGCAAGATAACTCAATTACAAGAAGGGAGGATCTCTGGAACCAGTTCATATTCTAGTTTAGTTCAACATTGCTAAAACAACTATTCATGATCTGATGAGATAAAAATAGAGAGAGAATGAAAGGGTCTGAGAATTCATTGCCAGATAGAAATGTCTGAATTACTCCATGAACTGGAAACTCCCCAAGATGAGATGTTGGCCATGTGAATCGACAATCTCCGAGATGAGCAGTGAGCCACTCATTCCTATGAAACAGAAAAGTGGGTTCCATAACTTCTATTCCATCACCTAAAAGATAGAGGATTCCTTATAATAGACTAATATCATGTCCTAAGCTTCCCCATCATACCTAGTAAAAAGAGTAGGGAGAGTAGAAGAATATTGTGTCTTTCTTAATCCACCCCCTACACCATCCCCATCTCCAAGGCCCCCACCAAACTAGGCAGGGACATATGTATGTTAGCAACCACGCCTGCCCCATCAAGATGAGTTGAAAAGGGCCGAAAGAAATAAATTTTTGGAATATATAAATAAAGTATACTCATTCTAGGAAGACCAAGTCCATGGTTACTTCATAGCCACCATGAATTGAAACGTTATTCGGCTTCCCGAGCCAAAGAGGGCCGATGAAGTGTGTCATGATGACCAACCAGATTTCTGTCTCTTCTATTGGATACTAATAAACAACATATAAGAGTTTTTTGTATTTAAATTCCTCCTAAAAATGATGATATAATCTGGATAGGTAAAGTTGGGACCACCGCTAATGCAAGGGGCATCTGATTTCACCAATGATCCAAAAGAATAAGGGAACTGAAAAAAAGTTCTTAACTAAAATGAGCATAAGTTTGATAGTTGGATGAATCGGAAAACATTCAACAAAGCTCATGGAATACTCTAGGAATATTTGAAGCAACCAACTGTGCCTCCAAAATCTCTTAATGGAACACATCCATCACTCACAGCTCCAAAATATTCTAGAAGATAGCTACCTAAATAAAAGTCTAATCAGAAGGGAGGAAAGAAAGTACCAGAAAATGAAACTGTGCCAAGGACAAGGTGAGATTTGATACAATCAGATTTCATGATTGAATATTTGAAGGAACGTGAACCTCTTTGCCAAATGGAACATCCAGAAGTAGATGATGAGGCAAAGACATCATCAGAATAGGATCTGATTTTTGGCTCCATCAATATCATCCATTTGATGGATCCTTTCTCCTAAAATGAGTATAGTTATCTTCCAGAATTCCTCGCATCCAACCAGGGAGACAAAGGAAGAATCCAAAGAAACTAATGATACCAAGTAAGACACAAACATGGAAGAAATAAAGCATATTCTCGCACCCCCTCGCAGACTGGCAGTGTTGCAGAAACCCATGGGAGGACTCTCTAGAAGATCCGATAGTGGCATAAAATTTCCCATTCCCCTACAAAAATCTAACATGGTATAATCAACATGGAGTCCCCATTAGAGGAAGAAGGAATGACCAATTAATCTCATAATGTGAGCAGATATGCTTGAAACAATCCACAAAGGACATAATCTCCTCCAACTCTGGTATTAATAGATGACCCATCTTCATCAAATGTTCAAGCCCCTAAAGTGCCTATGATTGAGAATCCCCAAGCTCGGAAGCGCTAAACTTTAAATCAGAAATATTACATCTTGGAGTAGTTAGATTTAGTTCCATATAAGCTCTCAATCATGGATGCATTGAATTTATCAGCAGATCTTAGGGAAGCTCTCAAAGAGGCTTTGCAGAGTCCACAAAAGTTTGAAGCTAAAGTAGCCTCCACTGAAGCCTACAAGATAGAGATTAATCCTACAGAATGTCATATAATTATCTCCTTCATTGATCAAGATGAAGACACCATCATGAAAGGACACATAAAAACCTTATACATGTCTGGAATGATAATTGGAGTCAATATTCAAAAAGTATTTATATACAATGGATCTGGGGTTAATCTCCTCCCACTGTGGACACACCATTAGATGGGATGAAATAAGGATAATATAACGCCCTTCACGACAACTCTATTGGGCTACAGAAAAAGTGATTAGAATCCATTGGGCCAAATCAAGTTCGAAACCCGGTTTGGTGACCTCATAGCTCACCCGGAATTTCTAGTGGTTAAAAATAATAGGGACTTCAACACTCTTCGAGGGAGGCCCTAGCTGCATATGTTTTCAGCAATCCCCTTCTCTTAACATCAATGCCTCAAATATTGCATCAATTGGCCAAGTGAGACACTACATGCTGATAAGACCCCATTTGAGTCCTGTGAGTCACACTACATTGATATAGGGTTCTATGAGCCATAGGGGAAACAACCCTCAATTAATTGAATTGATTGCATTCCATTCCGAATGGTTTGAAGATGTTTCTTACTAATCCCCTCAAGAAGCTCAGGGAAGAATACATACTTCCCATAAATCAGATTGAAAGCTAAAGTCCAAATTCGGACGTGTATTTATAAGTCCTCTTAATCTCAGTTATAACAGTCGATCCATATAATGTTGGAAGGACCATTGACTCTCGAGATAATGAGGGAGGTTTGGATGAATATACCCTTGAATCAACATCAAAATCTAGAAAATTCTTTCCTCACCTGATGAGGTAGGAATAAGTGTATCTTCATTCAAGGAATATGAGGAAACACTTTTGCCCCTTGCTACATATTTTTTATAGAATCCCACGCTAAGGGATGAGGTTGAAGAGACGACCTTACCTCTTAGAGACAAAAATGAAAAATACTCCATCAAACATGGAGAAATAATTTCAAGGATTTTCACCCCATCAGAAGATGAAGAGGAAGACGATGATGATGTAGGGGAAGAAGAAGAAGAAGACCAAAGTAATTCCCCTCCAGTATTTGAGGGAGGCATTTTTCCCACTGTTGATGAATTTAAGGAAATCAACCTGGGTACGAAAGAAGACCCATAAAACACGCTGGATAGTGTAGCCATTCATTCTGAAGAGAAAGAGATACACTTATATTTCTTGAAATAGAATTAAGTTATTATTTCCTAGAATTATACAGAAATTCTAGGGCTTAATCTAGAGGTGGAAACTCACCACATGGGTCTACCAGAAGATCACCATGGTTATAAGCAAGTTGTCGGAATGAAGCACCCAACACATGCTGCCAAAATAGAGGCTGAATTCAACAAGATCATCAAATCTAACATCATTAAGGAGGTCCACTACCTAATATGGCCAGAAAAAATTGTTCCTATAAAGAAGAAGAATGGTAAGATCAGGGTCTGCATTGATTTCAGGGACCTCAACCTGTACTTCCCAAATAATGATTTCTCAGTCCCGATCACAGAATTTTTCATCGACACAACTGCTGGATATGAGGCTCTATCTTTCATCAACAACTATTTAGGATATAACATGATCTTAATGGCCAAAAAATATGAATAATCCACCACCTTTAGCGCTACCCATGGAGTGTTTTGATACAAGGTGATGCCTTTTAGTTTAAAAAATGCTGGTGCCACATATCAGCGTACAATGCACTACATTTTCAAACCCTTCCTGGGAAATTCATTAAATGTTATGTTGATGATCTGGTGGTTAAATCATGAAAATTATCAAACCACCTGGCTGACCTTGAAACCATATTAAATAAACTATGATAGCACAATCGGAAAACGAACCACCTAAAATGTGCTTTCAGCATCACCTCAGGGAAATTCCTCAACTTCATCGTATACTACAATGACATCGGAGTCGACCATGAGAAGAAAAAATCAATCCATGGAATGTCACCCCTTGCAACCTCACTAAGCTGAGAGTACTCCATGGGTTTCTGGATTATATTCGATGCTTCATAGCCAACCTTGCTGCGAAATATTTTCCATTCACTAGGTTGATGAAGAAAGTTGTTATATATCAATGGACCAAAGACTGTAAAAAGGGTTTGAAAATATCAATAATTATCTCTTATGTCCACCGGTGATAATGACACATTTTGAAGGAAGAACACATATTCAACACATAACTACCTTGGGGAGATCCCTAAGTGCCTTTATCATGCAAAGAAATGATGCTGGCAGTGAGAATAATCTCTATTATCTTAACTGAACCATGATATATGCTGAGAATCATTACTCGAATATCGAGAAGATATGCTTGGAGTTGATATTTGTAGTCTAAAAACTAATAAATTACTTGCATCACCAAAAATTCCACTTGGTCTCAAGCTGAAACCCGTTCATGTACATTCTCAGTCATCCGATGTTAACTGGATGCCTGTCATAGTGGGTGGTCATCCTGCAACAATTCGATATATAGTTCATACCGCAGAAAGCTATCAAAGGACAAACATTAGTGGATTTCTTAACCGAGCATCCCCCAATAGGATTGGACCCATTTGATGCTGATCTACCTGATGAGAAAGTGTTCTATATTAAATAGAACTCCAAGATGTGGGAAATGTGATTCGACAATGCCTCCAGAATCCTAACTAGATGAAGAATGGAAGACCCCAAATTAACAAAAGTGGGTCTGGGAGTCATACTCAAATCCCCAAAAAATGTATTTCCTTCCTATTCCTTTTTACTATAGGAGGGATATACGAAAAATGAAGTTGAGTACTAGGCCCTCATTATAGGCTTGGATCTAGCACTCCAAGTGAAAGAAAAACACTTGAAGATTAAAGTAAATTCTGAACTAGTCATCAAGAAAGTCAATAGTGACTATTCTATCAAGAAAGAGAAGTTGATACCTTTGATGAGCCATATCTGAGAATTGATGGAATAATTCCTATCAAAAACAATATTGACTTATGTTCCCCGGTCAAAAAATGCACAATCCGATGCATTGGAAAATTAATCCATGGCTATGGACGATCCGGATTGTGATGATATAGTCATCAATATTTCCCACTGATGAATGGTCTTACCATTCATTTAGTACAACATGGAAGAAATTAATGAGATAGGTCCCATATCTGAGCCATATGGTCCTACCACCAGCTAGATGAATCCAATTGTGAGGCATCTCTAAAAGGAAGAACTCCCCCTAGATAGGGATAAAAGGGAACAAATATGAAGAAGAGTAGTCAATTTCATGTAGTACAACAAAACAAACCAACAAAAGGTCCTTTATAAGTGAGGCCTTGATGGAGTCCTTCTCATGTGCATTGATGGAAAAGACACCGCCATTGTCATCAAATAAGTGCATGCTAGAAATTTTGGGGCACACCAATCAGCATCCTAAATCTCTCATCAAATTTTAAGTCTTGGGTTCTATTGTCCCACCATAAAACAAGACTGTTCTGATTTCACCAAAATGTGTCATTCCTATCATGTCAATGCCAATTTCATCCATCAAAACCTAGAGTTTCTTCACATAGCTCTGTACTCATGGGTATTTTCCATATGGGGAATAGATGTTGTGGGACCATACCCTATCTCCACAACCAGACAATTCAAATTTATTCTCATATCCACTAACTTTTTTTCCATATGGGAAGAAGCTGCACCCCTTAAATAAGTTGGGGAAAAAATAATTATCATCTTTGTGAAAGAGAATATATCAGCAGGTTTAGTGTTCCTCACACAATAATGACAAAAGATGACACTAATTTCTTCTCTGTTGAATTGGAAAAACTCTACTAGAAGTATGGTATAAAATCCAACCATTCATCTTGCTACCATGTAACAGCCAAAAGACAGAGAGAGGATTTCAACAAGACCCTATACAATATACTCCAAAATATGGTGGATGGGGATAAGAAATTGGGGCTGAAAAATATCCTCTATGCTCTTTGGGATTATTGGACCACAAACCATACCACCACCCAGGAAACCCTGTACTCATTAGTATATGGGATGAAGGCAGTTCTACCCATTGAAATTCAAAATGACATCACTCCAAGTCTCTATATCTGATCAACTATTTGTAGATGAGCGATCCTGAAAACTGTTTGATGAGAAAGAGAGGTTGGATGAGAAAATATTTCACACTATACACCATCTGGAGGTCTACTAAAATCATATTTCATGAGACTTCAATAAGAAGGTTCACCTTTGATCTTTCCTTGAAGGATAAGTGTTATTTTTCCTCAGAGCCCCGATGATACATAGGAAGAAACCTCCAAAGTTGGAGCGAAAATGGGAATGACCACATGTTATACACAAAGTTCAATCCAATGGAGAATATGACCTGATTTTAATGGATGGAAAGCTCACCACAACCCCCAACAATGCTAGGTTCCTGAATAAGTATTATGTAGAATCATAATGAAGTCATCTTAACAGCATGTTGTTAAACTTCATAGAACTACCTACATTATCAACATATGATGTTGAACTGTACAAAAGAGGTCCTGGTCGCATGAAAATAAACTACAAAATGAATCCATCTTAGCTGTATGAAGTTAAACTACATTTTACTGCCTAAGTCCTCTCCAAACAATGTTAAACTATACATAAGATGTCTTTATTGAATGACAATAAACTGCACAACGAAGCCATCTTAGCTGCATGATGTAAAGCTGCATGGACCCAACAATGTTCTCGACCAAGGTAACATTATATCTAGCATTCATCACCTACCATGTTGTACTATAGAACTACATAATACTTGATTCTGAATTATTGGGATATGTAGAGACTCCTTGAAATCGTCAAATAAGAATGTCATTAGGACCAAATGGTTATTCCTAAATAAACTAAATGAAGATAGATTAGTAATTCAAAGAAAATCATGAATATTGTGAAATTGATACTCCCATATTGAGGGAATCAATTTTGATGATACATTTTCACCAATTTCAAGGCTTAAGACTATTCACATATTCTTAGATATAATAGTATAATTAATGTTCAAAGATTATTAGATGAATATAAAGTCTAGGTTTGTAAATGGGTTTTTAGTAGAAGAAGTGTATATTGAGATGCCTAATGGGTTTCTCATTCATGAATATGATAACATAATTTTTCAGCCGAGGAAGGTGCTATATGGGTTGAATTAAGCATCAAGGTCATGGTATTCAAGATTTTATTAGTTTTTGAAGAAGATTAGATTTCATAATGATGGGGTTAATAAAAATATCAATGTAAAATATTATAGTATTCAAATGATAATGATTCTAGTGTATGTTTATGACATAATATTTGGTGTATCAGATAGATCAATGATAAAAAAGATCACAAAATTCATGAAAATTTAGTTTGAAATGTCAATGATCGGTGAACTAACATTTTCCCTTGGTTTATAGGTGATTTAAGAAAGAAATGTAACATTAATTTCTCAATCCAATTATTCAAAGAGGTTATGAGATGATTTGGAATGGATAATTCCAAGGAAGTGAAAACTCTGGTGGCTACATGGATGAAACTTCATGATATGATGATGGAATAATGGTTAATGTCATAGAATATAGTAATATCATTGGTAGTGTGTTGTACTTATCAGCAACATGAACCAATATTTTTTGTTTCACAAACCAAGAAGCACAGTATCAAATTAATCCCATGGAAATACACTAACTTTAAGTAAAAATAACACTTTAATATATCAAGGGAATGGTGAATTTTTTATTACTATGGGATGAAAAATCTCGACAAGATTTTTAGGGTTACATAGATATAGATTGGTCTCATTCAGTAGATGATAGAGATTGAACATCATGTGGTGCATTATATCTTGGTATATTTTTTATTTATTGTCTAATAAAGAAATATGATTTCATTTTATTTATCACTATAGAATGTGAATATATTGCAGACACTCAATATTGCATTCAATTATTGTGGTTAAAGTAGTAGATTAAAGATATGGGAGTGAAAGTGAAGTCTCTAATCAGAATCCATTGTAATAATTCAAGTGATATAAATCTTAGAAAAATATAATCCATCACTCATGCATTAAGAACATTGAAATCAAGTATCATTTTATCAAGGATAATATGGATCATCGACTTTTGAAGTTAGAGTATGTTCCAACAGAACTATAAGTCTTAGATATTCTAATGAAGTCCTTACCCAAAGAAGAATTTTAATGTCATCAACTGGATCTTAGATTTCATTTGAATCTCTACACTTAAACAATTGTGGAAGTTGGAATCCCTCTTCCCATGGTATGGTATGTTTTACCCTTTTGTGCTGATATGTGTTCTATATAATTTTGTAGCCTAAAAGAGTGATTTTTGGGTTCATTGAAAAAGGGGGAAAATATCTTGATCAATATAGTGGGAGAAGATGATAGGATGATTAAAGAAATAGTTAAATATTATGATTTTAAATATGTTTGATCAAAGTTTATATATCATGAAAAATGGAGTTTATGATGAAAGAATTTTCCAATTTTAGGAATGAAGTGATTCTTTGATGAAATTTTTATGATATTCCTATTTATCAAACCAAGAATGAATAATCTGGTCTTAGAGTGTGTGTTGAGTAAATCATTGATTTCTATCTAGTATCTAAAGATGAAAATTTTGGTAGAATTTTGAAGAGCACAACATGTTTTAAATATATTTGAAACAAATTATTTAAAGTGGTATCAAAAGGTGTAGAGTTGTCAAAAAACCCAAAAGGGGTTATTGTTGAGAAAAAATCCATTGAGATAACTTTATAGTGTTTTTGGGATAATTTTATTAGATGAAAAAGTAGGTTGACAAGGTTAATTGTGGATTTATAGCATCATTTTTGAAAATATATGTTTAAAAATATCCAAGATAGAGATATGTATGCTCTGGAAGTGGTTCAGAAAGTTTCGTGTACAAACTGTTGCCGTTTCCTAGTGTTTTCCAAAAATTTGGTGTCCAAAATTTGGAGAAAGGGACATGTTTTGTAAAAGATGGATTTCAAATACTACCTCATGAAAAAAATGGAAAAGGAATATAATTTGAGAAATTTTGGTTTCATGAAGGTTTGAAGATTCATTATTAATGTTTTGTGAAATATTTATGAGCCATGATAGATAAAGGTAGTAAGTTTTGTGACTATGAAAGTTCCCAACAAGTTTTGTGAAAGATGATAAGTTTCACGACTACAAAAAATTTCCCATAATCTTTGTGAGGAAAGGGAGTTTAGAAAATAGGAATAAATAACTTCATGAAATGTATTTAGTGATCTTGAAAGTTTCATTAAGGGGAGTAAATATCAATAAATAGGTGGATAACCCCCTCATTTAAATAGAAGAAGCCTTAAAAAATATCCAAAGGATTTGAATTTAAGAAGGAGTTTCATATTAATTTTTATTATGTAAAACATTTAGTTTCATGAAGAAAGGATGTTTCATGAAAGATAAGAAAGTTTCACAAATGGTTTTGAGATTCTTTAAATAGAAATGTTTTGAGGAAGATAAAAGTTTCATGAAGTATTTTGATGTTTCAGGAATGTTGGGAAAAGGGTTCTGTGAAAGTGAATCTTATGAAAACCAGAATCATTTTCCTAGAAATTATGAGTAAAAAGTTATTGATCAATTGTATAAAATTTTTTCTTCATGAGGCACCAAATGTGGTGTAAAAAATATTGATTCAAGTGATCAAAAAAATATTCTTCATGTGGAGTAGTGATCATAATTCAGTTGAGTGGGAAGTGATATTTCAAATCATGAATAGTCATGAACCAAGAGGGATAGTGAGTCCACTATATACTTTGTAACAACAATGCGCTTTAGTAGATTTGGTACATAGGCACATTACCTATGTATTCTCCATTGACTTAGCCCTGTGTAGGTAAAACATGTAAATTTATTTGTCTTGTGTACGCTTTCATTTAATCTCAGACTTTTCTATGATAAAGGGATAGGAGAGTGTTTTTTAATAATGAAACTAGACATGAAGGGGTTGTTGTTTTAATATGCCATATCCCGATTCACACCCCATATTAGGGTATTTAACATAGTTAGAAAAAATAATTGGTTTTTATAACCCTTCACATAACTTCCAATTCTACCACCAAACTTTCACACAACTCAACATTTTTTGTTCATGAAACCTCACCTTCAGATAACTTTTGGATAAATATTCTGCTCATGTAATTACCCAAAAAAACATGTCATTTTCATTATCACTTATCCTATAGAACTCATAAGATTCGCACAAATTCACATATATTTTCAAAAACCAAATTTGTATAGTTCCCAAACATTTTCAAAATTATTAACTTTTATATATATTAATGGGGAATTCTTGAATAAACCCTTGAAATATTTCACATATTCATGAAACTTTTCCAATTATGAAAAAATCCTTCAGTTGCTCTATGTTTCATGCATAAATTCTCAAACACCATCCATAGCTTTCAGAACCTGATAATTCTATTTCCTGGATAGCTTTAAGACATATCTCAGTAAAGAAACATTTAGTCTCTCACTACACTAGACCATCATAGATATCTGTTAACATACTTTGTCAACTACATCAACAAAACTTCATAACTAGATTTTTCAACCAAATTTTTTAGAAAACAAAACAACCCAAAAACCTTTATGTATCATTTATAGGTATTTTTTCCTAATAATATCCCCCTTTGGGTTTGTTAAAAACTATTAAACCATTGATTCCACTTCAACCTTTCTACTATCAGCTTATTGAAAAATATTACATACTTATTTATTTAACCATAAATCACACCATGTGATTCCAAAAAAATGATCAAATATTTATATAAAACACACTATAAGACCACATGAGACATTATTAGCATGAGAAATGGGAGTATCTTGAAAAGTTAATTAATAAGTCACTTCATTATCAAAACAACCTATTGAATATGCCTCAATACCAAATAATGATCGATACCAATTGTTCTTGTAGGAAGATACCACCATTTTTTTTGTAATCAACAATAGTTTCCCACAAATTCTTATACTGAATACAGATAATGAGAAGACCACTTATTCAACCACACTACGTAACTGATTGAATCACAAACCCAAAGGTTTATACTTTGGTGATATATATTTATTAAAAGAATAGATTCAACATTTCCCAATTTGAAACTCCCCCAAGTTTCTTCCCCCTTGATTCAATATAGAAAATATTTATCCCTATTAATCACCTTACTCTCTCTCCCCTATAACATGTTTGAGCAATCACATCTTCACTTTAACTTATTTCTCCCCCATTTTCAAAGAATACAGTGGTCACTCCTTTATGTTCTATAATAAAATGAGAAATTTATCAGTACATAGGGAGATCCTCAACATACCTCGGGGGGGGGGGGGGGGGGGGGGTCCTAATCCAAACCAATTAGGTGTGGGGGGTTGATTGTAATTTTATTATTTTAAAAAACTTCTTTAGTTATGGTTTTTATCAAAATTTCATCATCTTGTAGTTCTAAAAGCACATACTCTGACTTTACCCACCCATGATCCAAATTATCCTTTATAAAATGATAATTGGTTTCAATTTTCATCAACCTTGAGTGGTGAATGATATATTTACTAATATTTATAGCACTTTAGTTATCATAATTGATTCTAAATAGAGACTTTGACTTAGTTCCCACATCTTCAAGATGCAGTTTTATCAAAAATAAACGCATACAGTCTTGAGTGGCCATAATATATTTTGACACTATAGTGCTTATATAAAAGCAATATTATTTATTTATAAGTCTATAAATACATAATTTTCTAACATAGAATGCACCAACTAATGTTAAATTCATGTCATTCACTGAATCAACCCAATATTCATATGTATATCCTAGTAACTCTTATTGATATCTATCTCTATATTGAAAATCAAAATCTTTCATCCATTTGATATACAATAGTATTATTTTTAGTACTCACAAGTGGGTTTATTTGGGATTATATAGACACCATGCTACTTAGCATGCAGAAAAAACAATATCAAGTTATGTTACTATTAAATATAATAGTATTATAATGATCTTCTCGTATTGTATGACATTGACTGTATTTTCATCATTATTATAACCTCCTAGTTAAGGTAAACTCTATTTATAAAGTTCAAGAGGGTGTTTTTAGGTTTGAGTGGTGTTATTAGTGATCCAATGTTTTTATAAATGGGATTGGGTTGAATGTTGGATACATGAGCCGGTCCATATTGTGAATCATACATTAAAAACATAAATAAATTATGGGAACAATCCATGATTTTGTTTTAGGACATGAAAACTGTTAATTCCATGAAAATGTTATTCACATCATTAATAGGGATTTTGATATTTTACGTCAAGGTGATTCATTTTTTAGTGTACATTCCACCCCATAAGTTCATGTTTTGAATTCAAAATTCTCACTCTGAAATGTTTCTATCCAGTATTATTATATGTGTTGAGAACCTAAATTCATTCTAGTTTTCTTGCCTCCTCTCTCCCCCAAACCTAGGTATACTCTAGGTAATTTTTTGTTAATTCAGCTCTTCCAGGATTCTCTAACTAGCGTTTTGATCTTCATGTTGGTTGGTTACTTGTATTTTGTTAAGTTCGATCATTAATTTCCCATTTTCTCAATTTATATTAGAATTTATAGTGATTTTAGGATGAATTTCTAGGATCTATTAACCATGTTATGATTGGTCTTCAATCTCTTCTAGATCTGTTGTGTGCATGTCTTCTAGAGGATAGATCTTATGTTGGTTGTAGTATGACACTTGAGAATCTTGAGGTATGTGGTGTTTTAACTTCTCCTAAAACCATTTTAATTTTAGTAAATTGATTCTAAAATATGATTATCAATGTTATGGACCCTGTTATTTATTCTTTCAACCCTTTCCTACTAGTGTGTGTGGATATCTCCATGGTTTCCATGTGACCCAAGTATAAGGTAGGCGGTTCTTTCTCCAGCCTATATTGGATGAACCTTGAATTCTCTTGATTTATTAAATGGTTTTCTAAATTAATTGGCATGATTCTTGATTTATTTGTGTCTATAAATTGGATTTTGAGAAAAATTAATTTTCCCCTTATATTGGTGAAAGAAAAGGTATTTCCAAATCATGGTGAAATAGATTGTGAAATGGGTTTTCAAAGCATGTTTTTAATGAATAAAGGGTTGTTTGGAATTATTTTTGAAATGTGAAATCCCTTTGAAATTAATTTATTATATTCCACACATGGGATCATTGGGTACTTATGTGGAAGGTGTCGTATCAGGCCTCATCCATTGGTATTTTATGGGGTTTCACTTTCTAGATTTTTCTTTCATTCCTTGACTGTAGATACATTGGCTCTAGGACATGATTGACATTATGGGGGGTTAAATTTTTGGGATTTTTCTCCATTAATAAGGCTTTGATGAATGGAATCTAGGGACTTGGGTGAACACACTTATATTTGATTGAGATTGAGGTAAGAGTGACCTAGCTATCCTAGCATTAAGGTATCCTTAGGGTATTTACCATTGCATGTTAGATTTATACTTTTTTTTCTTAAAATGATATGATATATGATTTTTTGATGTAAATGGTTACTAGAATTATGATTTGATACCATTTTACCTAGTTTTATAAATGATTTTCAAAAAAGGTAATTGTTTACCATGATAATGATGTAAAACTATTTAACTACTTATCATGCCTTGGTTTCTTTCAATATGAGAATATTGGGATTATTGTGAAAAGAATTGACATACAAGACTTGGGGGTGATCCTACTAATCCTATTTAGATATAAGCCTACACATTCCCTTGGGGGTGCGTAAACATTATTTTAATTGATGTAGGAAAGGGAATGGTTTTGTAGTGAGGTGGTGAGGTTTCTTGTCAGTTGGGTACACGCAGTTGGTGATGGGATGATGGGAAATGGACCCCATATCACATGGAGTAGATGTTGGATATTTTAGGGTTTCCTTTTGGTTATTTGTGGACATGTACTTGGGTATTTTTTGGATAATTTTGTGTTTCATATCTACCATTAACACTCTTTTTAGGGAATATTTATTTTATTGTTTTTATTTACATACACACATATATATATATGAAATGTATCTCATTTCAGGTTAAAAGAAATCATTGCCTCTTATTATTATCTAATTCTTGGGTGCTAGTGGCCAGCCTGTGGGGATTAGGAATGTCCTTCGGGTCTTTTCGTGGTTTGGTTCATATCCTAGATGAATGGGTATTCCAGGCTAGGTTAGATTGAAAAACCTATCCATCTGGGCTCCAAACCAGACCATGAAAAGACCCGAAGGGTGTTCCTAATCCCCATAGGCTGACGACTAGCACCTAGGTATCAAACAACAACAAGAGGGAATGATTTCACCAAACCTGAAACAAGATACATGGTATATATATACATGAAAAATGAATAACTAGAAAAGAAATATTCAATAAAAAGGGTGCAAAAGATATAGATATAACTCAAAAGTATGCAAAAAAATCCAAGTACATGTCCAAAAATAACCAAAAAGATAAAAAAATATCAAATATCTAATCCATGTGATTTATATCCATGTACTACCATCCTAACACCAACTACTTGTACTCAGCTTAAAAATAAACCTAACCACCTCACTCTGGCACCTTGATCTTTCATACATTAGATAAAATAAGGTCAACACACCCCAAGGGATTTTGTAAGGCGTGGGATAAAGAGGCTTAGTAGGATACCACCCAAGTGTTCCATATGAAACCTATATATAATAATCCCAATATTCTCATATCGAAAGAAAACAAGGCATGCTAAAATGTTAAATATTTTTTTTATCAAAATCATGGTAAATAATTCATTTTTTCCCGAATTTTTACAAATCCAGGTAAAACATTTTAAAATAATAATTCTAATGACCATTTATATAAAACAAATCATGTATCATATAATTTCAAGCTAAATAGTAAAATTTAACACACAATGGTAGACACCCCAATAATAACATAAGGTCAGTCTATCTAGGTCATTTATACCTATATATCAATCAAAGTTTAGTTCATGGACCCATGTTCTTAGAGTCAATGCATTAAATCCTAGGGAACAAAGGAACACGTTAGAAAGTGAACCCCTTAAAATTCCAATCAATTTCTAGTGCCAATGTATCTATGATATAAGAATGGAAGAACACCCCAGAAAGTGATGCCCATTCAATACTAATAGATGAAGCCTAATAATACACATTATACCTATGTTCCCAAGGCTCCCATGTGCAGAATATATCGAATTAATTTCAAAGGTAATTAAAATTTCTTAAAAATCCTAAAAAACAATTTATTCATCAAAAACATGCTTTGAAAACCAATTTCACAATCAATTTCACAATTCTCTGAAAATACATTTTCTTTCACAAATACGATGGAAAAAACCAACTTTACTCAAAAAACCATTTACACACAAATAAATCAATAAAGAATCTTTCCAATTCATTTATAAAACCATTTAATAAATTAATATCATTCAAGGTTCAACCAATATAGGTTAGAGACGGAATCACCAACCTCAAACTTGGGTGGCACACTAACCATGACAGGATCCACACACATTAGAAGGAAAGGGATAGAAATACAATGAAAAGGCCCTAAAATTTATTCTAAAATATTATAATCATGTTTCCAAAATCAACTAGGTTAGTGGAGAAGTTAGATCGTCACATACCTCAAGATTCTCAAGCACTACACCAAAAATGACATAAGATCCACCCTCCAGAAGATAAGTGCACAATAGATATTGAATATATTTAAGAATGACCATAACACGATAAATAGATCCTAGAAAACAACCCAGCACCACTGCCAAATCAGAGAGAAATCGAGATAATGGGAAAAAAGATCACAGTAACCAAAAGTGGAGAAAACAACCAACTCGAAAACCAAAGTGCGAATAGAGAATCCTAGAAGAGTAGATTCACCTAAAATCACCTAGAGAGGACTTAGTAGTCAGCGGAGAGAGGAATAAGGTGAATAATAAATGAGTCATGTGATCAAGACATATAAATGAACTAGATAAACAAAATTATAGCATGAATTATAAATTCATGACGTGATATTCTACGATGGCCTATATGTCAAAAAATGCATAGCCTTTAATTAAAATAATGAAATACACATTCAAAACATGAATAAAATTTTCATATTGTTAATTATTTTCATGTCTTGAACAGAAATCATATATTTTACCCACAATTAATTCACACCATTATGGCGTGATTCATGGCATGAACTGACTCCTATAGCTAGCATTTATCCTATCACGAACCAACCCGGGTCGACCCTGAACCGTTCACCCGAGCCGGCCCGCGACATGTCCCGAGGGGCGTTCCCGATCCCCACAGGCTGGCAACCAGTGCCGGGCATCAAAATTTAAAACGTTGGGAATGATTTGGCCCATGTGAAAGAGATAAATAGACAAATAAAAGCTGAGGATAAAAATAAAAAAAACCAACAGCGGAATGAAATAATACGGCACATACCTCTTTGTGACCCTTTGTTCACCTCCTAACTAAGTCCAACCCTGCTCCCATAATGAGAAAATCGGCCATGAAAACCTGATCAAGGGCAACCTGTAACTAAAATGATAATATAGGCGTGAGCATTAAAAATGCTCAGTAGGAATGCCAAAGTAACCACAAAATCCAACCACGTCCACTTTCCAGAAACAATACAAAAAATACTTGTTTTCACATACAATGATAGGAAAATAGGGTTTTTCACATTTTAAAGGAAAATGATCCTAATTTACCATTTCAAAACCAACACACGCCACAACCCGTTTTTCCAAAACAATGCATTTCTTAAAAACAGAATTTCAAGTCCATGTTTATCACATTTGTGCAAAAGGAGAAGATGTAGTAAGTAAATGCTGAAAACCAAGTTCAAGTAAAAGTAAACAAGCAGATATCAGCAATAACCATGGGAGATCCTAAACATCCTTAGAAAACCCCTGGACGTACTCGGGTTCAAACTACCTGCCGGCATGGTACTCCACAGTCAATAACCAACTGGCCGCCATAACAGCCATCCAGTGGCACGCCCCACAAGGCCTACCTACCAAGGGGGGACTAACCCGTCTAATCGAGGTTTTCCAGAAACCATCACTCGATTCTCTAAAATATGCCTAGGAACCCACGATGGTTTTAATAATACTATGTAAGTGGGAGGCCCTCACACGCGTGACTCATCTCACCGCGCTTTCCATCCCCTTACACGGACACCACTACACGACAATCCTTGAAGGGAAGTCCCCCTATATAGATTCCCCACAAATATGCATATTTTAAATTCTTTCACGTTCAACAAGGTGCCAACTGGGCCTTCACAGCATGCACAGTTTCAAAGCGTTTCATAAACGAGTTAAGTTGCCAATCGGGAACCCACATATTTTTTTTCCAAAAGTCAGTGCAAACACATTCTTTTCAAAGATTCAACACAAATATTACAATTGAGTTGGAAGAGCCAAACATGCCTTTAAGCAGAATGACCATCTAACTCACACCAAAAGCCAACCGGGCCAGCTTCTTTCAATTCACTTTGAAACCACACATTATTTTCTCTAAAACCTAGTTTTAAGAAAACGTAGCTTTAATGTGTCATTTTCATTTGGAGGCACATCCATGTGAGCACCTAGTGCTCCCATGGATGTGCCAACATCCAATGGCACATCTAGTTTTTAGAAGAATCATCTTAGAAACCATTTCCATACAACACTTTATAATTGAAACCAAACCCAATTCTTTTCACAACACTTTATAAAATCAAATCACATCTTTCAAACCAACCACCATTTCCAAAACTTTTCTAAAACAACCCATTGGTTCATCATTTTGTCAAACAAACACACCAAACCAATTTTACATTTTCAAAACACAGTTACCATCAATTACAACCAAACACATCACAAGGAAATCAATTATCTTTAGCAATAACCTATGCATTCCATATAAAATTACATCAAAATCCACTTTTAGAAATTTAAAACAACACTAAGACCGTGTAAAAATATTTCCATGTACACAATAGAGATGAAAATGCTATATAATAATTAATTGGAAACATTCAAATGCTAAAGGTTTGAATCAAAAAGGGAAATGGTTGGAAACACCTACCTCAAATACGCAGCTCATACGACAGCAGCTCGAACCCACTTCACACTACCCGTATACACACTACACAACAATTAGAAGGAATCTTTAAAACAACAAAAGAACGTCACCTTAGAACCAACCACGCAACAACACCTTTCCAAAACATGACTTGCACCATTTAAACAATTTAAATAAACCCCTTACACAAATAACAAACACAAAATCCTCTTTTGAAATCATACAAACACCAAAACTTTTTAAAACTTAATTCGCACCACTTACGCAATCAAATAAACAATCTGCATAGTCAAAAAAAACCATTTTCACGATTAAACTAACCACTAAGAAAATTTATTAAATAGTTTTCAAACATGAGGAAACATTTCAAAGTCCAAAGCTCACTTAAATCCTCTTCCAAGACAAAACCTATTTTGACACCATGTGAAAAAGTAAACTGCACCATCTGCACTTCATAACACACTAACTGCACAATTTTCAAACACTGACAAACAGTTTGAAATGGGTTTTCACAATAAAATACACTAACATCACTTGGAAATACTACTAAAAAATTAAATGCATTCTAAAACTCAATCAAGAACAATTACGCATCATATAAAATAACTAAATAACGCGATATATTGATTAAACACCTAAAATGAACTGATAAAAACTAAAAAAAAATCATAAAACCCTTAAATTGAAATTAACCAACAATGAAAAAATTGAAGAATCATTACCTGAAAATCAAGGCAAACCCACTATATTCATCAATCGTGGCAAAGGAAATCCTCAATAGGGCTATCAAAATCGGAGAAGTGCCGCGCGCCGGATGGACAACGGTAGCGAGGCGAAGGTGCGGTGGGGGGGGGGGGGTGCCGGAGCTAGCCCGGAGGCGCGACCTGTGATGGAGTGGGGCTGGCCGGACGACGCTGGGATAGGGGGAAAAACCGGAGAAGGCCGGTAGGGGGGGGGGGGGGGGGGTGCTCCGCACAGCGGCTAGCCGGAGGGAAAGGGGGAGGGCGTCGCGCGGCGGAGCCGAGTGCAAGGGGAGGCAGCGGCGCCGGTGCGGTCAGGTGAGAGAGCAGGGGGCGGGCCGACGATGGCTGGCGGAGGCAGACGGCGAGCCGGAGGCGGACGAGAGGCGGCTGGAGGCGGGGTCGCATGGAGGGGGGTTAGCGTGGGCCGACCGAACCAGAAGGGGGGGGGGAATCGGGGGAGAGAGGAGAGAGGGGGGGGGGGGCTGCTTAGGTAGATTAGGGTTGTTTTAATTTTTTTTCTTTATCTTATAATAATAATAACAATAACAATAATTAATATTATTATTATAAACACAAATACATATATATATATAAACATATATAAACATACTTATATAAACATAGATACATATATATATATATACAAACATATAAACATATTTGAACATATATATATACATGTATACACATAAGCTTATAACGTTAAAACATATTATTTATAAACATATGTGTGTATATATACACCTATAAACATATATACACCTACGTTATATATATATACACACAATGTTAAAACATAAACATATAAAAACGTAGATACACATATATATACACATATATAAACATATAAACATACATATACATATATCTACACACATAATGTTAACACTGGTTGATCATGTGGTATCTACACACCGTACGGTACCCAAGCGGACAACACATCTGCACATACCCAAGCGGGCTACGCATCTTAAACTCACAGTGTTTGCGCACTATCCCAAACCATAAACTCATCCGAACATTAAAAATTTATACCGGGACTCACCCGCACTTATGGAAAATCAGCCGACGACAATAGAAATAAAATAAAATAAATAAAATGGCTAAGAAAAGCGGGTGTGACATATCCCTTTCCCCATTATAAATTCTCAGATTTCCTTCAACACCACTCAAACAAGAAAAAAATATCTTGAAATTTAAATATATATTTTACCTCAACTAGGATGTTATAATTCTACCCAATATAAGAATTTATATCCCCAAAATGTCACATGTAATAAGGATGATCTAGAAAGAGGTGATGCCACTGCTCCCTCACTAATGATTTTCACTGCCAAGTCTTGTGAGAATCTGACCCATTCCACCATAAGAATTTTACCAATAGAATATAATTCTTAGGAAATAATTTAATCTAGGAATAAATGATCACCCTTATTTTCTAAAAAATATAAATATCAGTCTCTAAATTAATATCCTCCCAACTTAGAATATGGGAAGGATTACGAAGGTAATTCATGAGTTGAGATATGTGGAAAACATCATGTATTCCTATAAACTACACCGGTAATAATAATTTATAGGTAACTTGACCAAGAAACTAAATGATCTCAAATATCCGAACATATATTGAATCCAACTTTCCCTATTTCCGAAGAATATAGTGACCCAAATGAGGAGAAATTTTCATGAAAACTTGGTTACTAATGAAAAAATATGATGGAAAATGAAAATGATGCACATACAATTTATTCCAAATTTAGGCTATAACAAATCATTGATATATATTCTGAATCCTCTTAAATTTTACATGAATAAGATTCAGTCCCATGAGAGAGGGCTTACCCACCTCTTCCCAACAAAGAGGTGACTTGTACAAGAGACCATAAAAATCCTTGAAGGGTACTATTATGATTGATTATGGGTAACTGCTATTATAAGAAAACTAGAACATTCCATGATGGATGTCACATTATCCACCTAAATACAAGATGCATGCACTGATCATATCCTCCAGAATCTATATAGAAAACATTATCTGGCTATTTATGTTTGTATGGAAGTTGTACACAATCTGACCCGAGTTCCCATCAACTCTTAGAAACTCTTCCAAAACTAGGAGGTAATCCTAGGATCCCTATTAGATTCAATATAATAGGGAACCAAATGGAACTAACAATATCATATACATACAACTTACTATGATCCCCAAACATTCTAGTGTCCCTAATCAAAATAAAATAAGTTGATTTCATCGACTGATAAATCACCACCTAGATAGGATTATTTCCTCAAGGTTTCCTTTGTAATCCAATAATGAAGTTCATGGACACTTAATTCCATTTTCAGAATGGCACTGGAAGAGGCTGAAGAAAACTAGAAGGATTCAGTTTCCCTAACATTATCTACTAATTGGTCTAATAACGAGATATATAATCAGCAATGCTGTACTATATAATCTTCCACCATAAACACTATCACTTTTCATAGTACTTCTTCATAGTTCCAAGGTGAATGGACAATAAAGAAATATGAAAATCACGAAACACTGAATTATTCATGGATGATGAGAAAATAAACTAATTCGTAAACCAAAGAACACTATTATAAGAGAGTGACCAACTAGAAATTCTCTCCCCACCATATAAGGTTTCCCTGATTCCTCTAAAATCATCACCCTATTGCTGGCCTTGTAGAATAGAATCAAGGTGATATGATGATAACTGAACAATAGTAAGAACCATACTTGAATCATCCAAAAATGAATATAGATGAAACTAGGTGGAAATAACCATAATATTCCACTCCTCATTTGAGTCAAAGATAGCCTACAATTGAACGTTCCTATTGAGAGCATTGGAGAAGACATTCCCCTTACCTAGTGTGTAGGTTGTGTTAATGTCACAAATCTAGAAATATTACACCCACCACCTCTATATGAGATTCATAACATTCTATGAAAACATATATTCTAAAATTTTAAGATCAGAAAAAATATAAAACTCTCCCCAAAAAGATAGTGTCACAAACACTTAAGAGAATTCATAACAATGACAAGATCCAAACCATATGTTGGTAATTTTTTCTCATCTGGATGAAGTAGATGAGAGACTTAATGAATGACATGATCATACTACATAATCACACAACCCAAACCATCACTAGAAGCATCAACATATACAACATACCCCCTACTAGGATCATGAAAGATCAAAATAAGAGCTGATATCATAATACCATTCAATTCATCAAAATAAGTCCAACACTTAGCTTCCCAATTTAATTTCACCTCATTATTGATAAGAGTTGTCAAACGTGAAGCTAAATTTAATAAATCCTTGAAAACCAACCGATAATATATAGTCATACTTAGGAAGATATGTATCTTAAAGATGTTATGTTGTTCTTCCCATGACAAGAAAACCTCCACCTCCTAAGGATTGAATAAAAGGTCATGTTCTGAAATCATGTTCCCCAAGATCTTAAATTCTTGGATTAAGAGATTTCATTTTGGATTATTTAAATATAGGTGGTGACTCCTAAATATTTTCAAAATAAGATTCATATGGTGATCATGTTCATGCTGGGATATCAAAATACCATGAAAAATGTGTTGAGATACTAATAGAATATCTCGCTCCATAAATACATTGAAACTACAAGATCATCATCTAGGCCAAAAGGCATTATAATATATTCATAATGTATATAGATACTACTGGAAATAGTATTTGGGATATCAAAATTTTAAACCCTAAGCTGACGGTAACCCAATGGAAGAATGATTCTCAAAAACCACTTCTCCCCCTTTAATGGATCAAACAGGTCATCCACATGAGGCAAAGGGTACTTATTATTAATATTCATATAGTTAAAACTTTAATAGTCTATAAATAGATGTAAATGACCATAAACATTTTTGTAAAGGAGCATATGGTATTCCAATGATGAAACGATAGGATAAATAAATCCATTTTCAATAAAATCATCCAACTAAACCTTGAGATCCTTCATCTTGACATGAACCATATGATAAGAGGGTATATAAATTAGATATATACCCAATACTAGATTAATAGAGAAATATAACTCCCTCTTTGGAAGAATATTAGTGAAGTTATATAGGAACACATCAAGTAATTCCCAAAAAACCAAGGGAAGATAAACAGGAGGGAGAACATCATCGTATGCAACTAAAACACTAGACAAGAAACTCTAGAGCTCTTGGTGGGAAGGTTCCACATGATCGATCCTTAGGTCATACTCTCCTTGAAACACTCGAGAGCTCTCATTGACAGTAGAAAATGAAACCCACCAATGATAACAATAAATATTACAATGAAGAGAAACTAACCAATACATATCGATGATGGAGTTGAAAAAATCTAGACCATGAAAAAAGAAACCTAAAACCAAATCCACATTATCTACTGAAAAAGAAAAATAAGGACAATGAAACTCCTACTATTTCCTCTTTCCAAGAGGCATCATCAGCTCCAAAAAAAATGACTCAAGATTCATCAAAAGTTTTAACACATCAATAAAATGATAAGATATAAAAGAGTATAAGAAACCTTTATTAAATATAGGAGTTTCTATAGAAGATGGAATAAAGATAGTACCTATCACTATATTTAGGCCCATATCATCTTCCTTTAGAAACTCATCCACTGTTTGAACGTGGTTCACTATGATTCCTTTGGCCAGAGCCCTATAGATTTTAAATATTAAAACTATTCCATAGTTACCTTTAGAGATAATGATACCATACCATAGTAGAGAATAGACAAATCCCAAAATATCCTCTATAGATGGAATCAATGGCCACAGGAACTGCAAATCTTCTTAGGTGTGGGTAAATAAAATTGAGTGTGCGCTAACTTACCACACAAATAGAAAGTTAGGGGAACACTACTAGATACTTATGATAGTGAAGTGGAGGCTTACCATTTAGAACCATCTCCACCACACTTGTGATTATACTTACACTCCCTCTTCTTTCCATACGTGACCTTAGGTAGAAGAGAAGATCCAAATGATCCAATCATTCCCACCATGTCTATTTCTATTTTAATTTCCCTATTAAACATATCTGAATAGGTGTAAATATTTAATATATATACCTATGATCCAATGTATAGTCCTAAACCATGTAGTTATTTTTGAGATTTCAAGAGATTATTCATCTCCTCCTCCCGAGAAAAAAAACCAACTCTATAAAATGGTTGGTGTACTTCAACAATGAGTATTCTTCCTACTACAAAGAGAGGATATATAGATAATTTTATATCATTAGGAACTCTAGAGAAAAATACTGAAATAATAGGGTCTATAAACCCTTCTAATACAATCCTATATACTGGTTTTCTTGTACTATATAATCCCACCACCATAGATTGGGACCCTCGAGCTTAAACATTGCGCATTTCACCTTGATAAACTCATGTGTATTTAATAAATTTAAGAAATAGTTGATATTTTATAGAAAGTTCTCTACCTTTTAGGGTTTATTCATACCCTTAATAGATGAGGTATTCTTGTACATGAACTATCAAGATCGATTCCTATATCCCTAACTCCAAATTATGCCTCAACAACTTGGTTATGAACTCACAGTACATTTTGGTCCACAACAGGAACTTTCCATATGACATCCTTCAAGAGGATCTAATCTAGGTGAGGATTCCCGTAACGAGAATCTACTACCACACCCTCTTGTGTAACCCCAGGAAGAAATCTCATAGGTATGATTTCTACATGAAAAAAAATAAATTGACCAGGCAATTGGAAAATCTCAGTTTAAAACCAAAGAACACAATAAGAAACTATCACTACAGGAAAACCGGAGATTCACGGCGGTTTTTTCTCAGAAGTTTTAAAAACCGTTGCGAAATGTGTGAAATTTTTTTTAGTATTTTTTTTATTTTTTCTAGGATCAGCAGTGGTTTTTTAAAAAACTGCCGCGAAATAGCGACGGTTTGGGTAAAACCTCCGCGAAATAAAAAGAAAAAAATAAACAAACATGAGAAACCCTGAAATCACTAAAACGACCATAACTTTTGATCCAGGAGTCTGTTGGAGCGCCACAACCAGTCAAATCGAAGATCATGAAGAGATCTAGAGGCACATGTAATCAAAACCATGAGACAGTCTAAGGTGCAGAAGATATGAGAGTTATAAGAAAGTTGAAAAAAGTTCTCTAACTTCAAACGGCCATAACTTTCGCTCCGGGTGTCTGTTTGGGCTCTACCACATATCAAATCAAAAACAGCGAAGAGAGATACATACCTGTTTGATAGAAATAAGATTATATGATGTTTTTCGACCCCAAAACGCCTCCAAAGGCCTCCAAAACCCTGTTCCCGTCACCAGTGTCCCGTCAAACTTGTCTTCAAACGGAGCTAACATTCAATCTGCATGTCAGTCCGAACTCCTCCGCCTGCAAGATCATAGTTCGTTTCATGAGCTTCATTTTGACTGGTCGCGGTGCCCACATGGACTCCTGGATCATAAGTTATGGCCCTTTTAGTGGGTATCGGGTTTGTTATGTTTTTCGATGCCTCATTTCTATCACTCTTTCCCCGCCAGCTTTTTTTTAAATGGTCATAACTTCCGATCCGCCGGTCCATTCAATCACTTTCACCTATCAGGTTGAAGATCGTTTCAGGATCTTTGATTTGAATGGTCGCGGATCTGGAATGGACACTTAGATCATAAGTTATCTCGGTTAATGTGAGTCCAATGTTTTTGTCACTTTATGACCGTTTTGATGGGTTTTAATTGTAGCTCCATTTATTATTGTTTATTTGGGCTTGCATGACTTGTTATCTTTATCAATGGTTTTTTTTGTGGGTTATTATGATGATTATGTTGAATTCTAAAGGGGTTTTTCAGAGTTATCATGAGTTTTCATGTGTTCTCGTGCTTTATAATGCTTCATTCTTCACGCTTCTTCATTCGTTTTCATGTGTTTTCATGATTTTTCATACCTTATCATGCCTTTTCATACTTTTTTATGTGTTTCATTTGTCATTTATTATTTATTATTTATTATTTATTATTCATTATTTATTATTTATTATTATTTATAATTTATTTTTTATAATATACTTTAATTTATTGATTATCTATTATTTGTTACTGGTTATTTGTTATTTATTATTCATATTTATTTATTATTTATTATTTATTATTTATTATTATTATTAATAAAATATTATTATTAATAATAATATTTGTTACTTGTTATTTATTATTTATTAATTATATTTATTTATTATTTATTATATATATTATATATTATATATTATATATTAGTTATTATTAGTAATTATATTATTTTATTTATTATATATTATATATTATATATTATATATTATATATTATAAATTATAAATTATATATTATATATCATATATTATTGTTTATTATTTATTATTTATTATTTATTATTTATTATTTATTATTTATTATTCATTATTTATTATTATGATTTATTATTAAGATTTATTATTATATTTTTGAATATTATTTATTATTTATTATATATTTATTATTATGTATTATTAATTATTATTTATTATTTATTATTTATTTATAATTATTAATTATGTGTTATTTATTATTTATTATTCAATATTTATTATTTAATATATTTTTATTTATTATTTATTATTTATTATTTATTATTATTATTTTTTATTTTTTATTAGTTATTAGTTATTATTTATTATTTAATATTTAATATTTAATATTTAATATTTAATATTTATTATTTATTATTTATTAATTATTAATTATTAATTATTATTTATTATTATGATTTATTATTATGATTTATTATTATGATTTATTATTATTATTTATTATTTTTAATATATTTATTATTATCTATTATTAATTATTTAGTATTTAGTATTTATTATTTATTATTTATATTTTATTAATTATGTGTTATTTATTATTATTATTATTTATTAATTTTTATTTTTTATTTTTTATTTTTTATTTATTATTTATTATTTATTATTATTTATTATTAATTATTAATTATTAATTATTTATTATTATTTATTATTATTTATTATTTATTATTTAATATTTAATATTTGTTTATTATTATTTATTATGATTTATGATTTATTGTTTATTGTTTTTTATTATTTATTTTTTTAGTAATTATTTAATATTTAATATTTAATATTTGTTTATTATTATTTATTATTTATTATTTACTATTTATTATTTATTGTTTATTGTTTGTTATTTATTGTTTTATTATTTATTATTTATTTATTTATTATTTGTTTATTATTTATTTATTATCTATTGTTTATTATTTACATTTTGTTGTTTATTATTTATTATATTATTATTTTCTTATATTATTATTTTAATTTCATAATTTCATAATTTTATTATTTTATATTCATAATTTTATAATTTATGTAAATATTATTATAATTTATTGGTTATTTATTATAATAAATAGTAAATAATAATAAATAAATAAATAACTCAATAAATAACTAATAAATCAATAATTATTAATTATTAATTATTGATTATTAATTATTGCTTATTGTTTAACTATTATTGAGTTTATATCTATTAGTTATGTATTATTTGTTTTTTCAATTAGTATATATAAGTATATTAAATTCTGTTTATTAACCACATGATGAGTTTGCGGGAGTGGTAAAGTCTCTGGAAAATATGCAAGAGGTTAGGGGTTCAAATCACATCAAACGCAGTATTTCTTTATATTACATGGGCATGTGCATGAGCATGTGCATGTGCATATGCATGCATGGATGAAGTAAATAAAGTAATATGAATTAAATGAAATAAATAAAATAAAATAAATACGAAATAAATAAAATAAATACGAAATAAATAAAATAAATAAATAAATAAATAAAATAAAATAAATAAAATAAATAAATGAAATAAAATGAATAAATGAAATAAATGAAATAAAATAAATAAATGAAATAAATGAAAAAAATGAAAAAAATGAAAAAAATGAAAAAAATGAAAAAAATGAAAAAAATGAAAAAAATGAAAAAAATGAAAAAAATGAAAAAAATGAAAAAAATGAAAACAATGAAAAAATGAAATAAATCAAATAAATGAAATAAATCAAATATATCAAATAAATAAAATAAATAAAATAAATAAAATAAATAAAATAAATAAAATAAATGAAATAAATCAACAAGGAAGTAAGTACTGATCAAGCCTTGAGTACCATGCTCTTGGTGCTTGTTTCAGCCTATACAACGCCTTCTTTAGTCTGCAAACCTTGTTCTCATCATCATGAATGAGAAAACCATTTAGCTGCTCGATATACACTTCTTCCTCTAGAATCCCATTCAAGAATGATGATTTGACATCCATCTGGAATACTATGAGCTTCCATTGCACTGCAATGGCTAGGAATAATATGATCGTCTCCTACCTTGAAACTGGTGCAAATGTCTCATCGGCATCAATTCCCTCTATCTGATAGTATCCTTTGCATAGTAGTCGTGATTTGTTTCGAATCACTGTTCCATTTTCATTCATCTTGTTGCAAATGACCCATTTAGTCCCAATGACATTCTTACTAACTAGCCTCGTAACAATCTCCCATGTCAGATTCTTTTCTGAATTAGCATCATCCACTTCTGCTCCCCCTTTTTTCTTTCCTCATCATCACATTTATCAGGAAATTCCTCACTGTTTAATTATTCAGTGGAATCATTTCTTTCAGCTACTTTTCTGATATTCTTATTGAAACTAGGTTGATATTCTCTCGCAGCTTCTTGGTATCCTGAAAATAGTCAGCTGATACCACATTGTTAGAACAGAATTGATGATTATGAAATACATGAATTTTCCTGCCTCTCCCACAATATGTCTTCTTGATCAGAAAAACTCAACCTTTATATCCCATTGATATCTTTCATCTGATTAGGCGATAGAGATCTCCCCCTATGTTACGCAACACTTCCTGTGGTTAGACCCATTTACATTCATCTTCTGCTACATCCTGTATTCTCATCTTCCACTTGACATTGAGCCATTAATAAAATCTCTAAGCCTACCAAGTAGAAACTTGGTGTAGGAAACAAGAGATAGAGTTAATAACAAAATCACTTCCTATTATGTTCAGTTTCACCCTTACTTCTTCAACTTTGATACCTGATTTGAGTCAATTGAAACTCTGAAGCATATCACTTCACCACTTTGCATCTTTAGATGCCACTTCCCCTTGGATCATATCGCCCTAAAACCCGAAACACTTGAATCACCATTTAATTGCATTTATATACATAGGGAGAGGGGCACTTTTGGAATCCTGAAGAAGAGTATTTTGGTTGATCCTAATGGGTCAAACCTTTGATTCTTTCTTATATAGCATCACACTCAATCCTCACTTCTTCTAGCTGCCTAGCCAACTTCAACTGTTCTAGCCATATGACTAGGCATTCTTTACCCACATCCTGAGCCTTTTTCTGATATGTAGATTCGGCAGGCTTGGCCTTCCTCACACTTTGAGGTTTAAACCCAATGGTAGACATTTCCTTCTTTGATGTCCCACCAAAATTTCATTTCCCTTGATTCCTTCTCTGAGTAGGAATATATTTTCTTGTCATCTTCCCTTGCTTCTTCCTCCATTGTAGGGAACTTCCTCTTTCCTCCACTTCTTGTGGTGGCACAAGACATGCAAATTTTTCAATGCATTATTTGTTTATTTTTATTTTATCATATTTCTATATTACAACCCTATTTTGCATTGGTGGTGAGTCCTCCACTGAACATACATTTTTCTTACTCACAGCTGTAGCGTTTCCTCCTTTTTTCTTCCAGATTTGTTCATGTTCTTTCTTAGAGGGCGGTTGTGAGTGTGAAAGAGGAGGTGATAAATACACCTTTCATTCATCTCCATGTGAATCCCCGGAGGCTCTAATCCTATTCTCTAACTTTCCACTTTGTCTCCCAATGTAATATTTCTCTTTATACATCACTGGAGTCAAGAATCTCTTTCTCATCTCCTTTTCCTTTCTTGCATTCTTCTTGCTGCAATATCGGGCTAAATGCCCATGATTAGAACATATGAAACATCTTCCATTAAAGGCATACCTGATTTCATCATCTCTCAGCCGAGATGTTGATGCAACTTGAGTTCTTCTTCTGATATTGAGCTCTTGAGATTCCTGACACATATTCATGGTGTGTCCCATTCTCCCACAGTAATAACATCTAATGAATGCTTTCCTCTGGGAGACTCTTCTCTCTGATTTCTCATGAAACTTCTTATTATTATTAGATTTATCAAAGTTTCTATTTTCACAGCCTGAAATGTATTCCAGAGCCTCTGAACAGAAGCTTGATGTGTGGACCTGAATCCCTTAGAAATAGCACATATCATCACTTCATTTTGTAATTGCACTCTTAGGCCTATCTCCAGCACCTAAATGTTTTTCTCCACTCCTGGAACTATTCACGGCCAGCATTCTATCATGCACGGGAGGGGATTCATCATATTCAATGCCAGTTTTTCCCAAACTATATGGTCTTTGAGAAGAGAAAATATTTTGTTGTTTCTCCTTAGAGATCTCATACTTTATTTTCATTTTATAATCACCTTCTGAAGGACAATCAAATTGTAAGTGAAGTGCATCCTTCAACTTAGGTTTTCCTTTGACTTTTGATATCTCCATTTCTTTCTTGGATTTTTATATATCTTACTCCAATTGTCAAATATTCTTATCTCTTGATTAAATTTGATCACTGAGTTCTTTTATGAGATTCTTCCCGCTACTCAACTCGTCTTCCAGTTCTCGTGTGAGCTTTTCTACCATGTCACATTTCTCTTTAACTTTTAATTTTTATTTTTCAATAGAATTATAACAACATAGATTATCTTGTTGTATCCTTTGATTCTTCTGAACTAGTTCAGATAGCTATGTAGAAAGATCATCATTTTGGGATTTCAAATTTTGAATCTCACCTGATTTTAGATTCTTTCCCTTGACATCAGATTTTGATTTTTCTACGTTTATTGATCTCTTTCACAGTTCTTCATATTGAGAATCATTCTTCTCCCTCAGATCAGTAGCTATATCAATAAGTCTTTGATTCAAAACTCTTAACTTGTTGATCTCAGTTTCTAGTTCTTGGATCCAAATATCTTTAGATTTAATTTAATCATTGATTTTCTGATCCTATTCTTTCTCTTTGTGGACAACTTCCACTTTTCGACTACTGGGAGCTTCGTCATCTTGTGTAGTTCCAACATCACTTGGCATGTATGGTTCTTCACTCATACCTTCAGAATCATTGAATGGGTAAGTATTTTAATAGTATGATTCATCCAAACCATTCTTATGTTCACTACATGATTCCTTTGACTGAATCACACTCTTTCCATTGACACTTCCACAGTGGGTAATTTCATCAGCCTTTTTCTTATTCTTTAATGTTCTTCCCTTTTCCAAGGCACAATATGATTAGATTAGACTGGATCTTTAACTTGAGCAATCTACTGAACCAAGTCAGATAAAAGAAACCTATCCCTCTGATACCAATTGTTAGGACCAATAAGGGCCTATATACCCTGTGAGGGGGGGGGGGGGGTGAATCATGGTTTGGATATTCTTTTCTAAATTCTCCCTACCCTAATGCATCTTGACCTCTTTATTACAAGGGTTTTTTGTTTGAACTTGTGTGTTTATTCTGACCACTTCTTTTCTTCTTTATCTGATGTTGATGCTTTGAATGTAATGCAGGGAAGCAAGCAGGTAGACAGAGAGATTTTTACTTGGTTCACCCACACTGGGTTACGTCCAAGGAGCATACAATGATGATGTTACACCGTACCAAATCCACTAAGGCTCACTACCAATAATGTTCGGTCTTGATCACTTCTATGCCTAGTCTCTTGGCCTTTACAAAGTTTTGGGTCAGCTCACTGCTTTCCCAAGGGTCACTCACTGTTTCTCTTTCACTGTCTCACTGCCGGTAGAAAGGATTACCTTCTTCCTCTTCCTTTTCTCACTACACTTGGAAGGGATCCACTCAAAATTTATAGACCTGTAGGTCTCTTCATTTGCATGAATACATGAATCCTCAACCATTGATTGATGCTCTATTAAATTCCAACTTCCATCCACTGATGAATACCACTTTACCTCTGAACACAAGGCAATTCCTTTAGAGAAACCTTCACAAAGCACCCTACTTCGCGAGGATCCCAATTTCGCAAAGCTCAAACAAGCCTTCACGAAGCTCATTCCTTTTCACAAAGCTCAACATTTTGAAAAGGTTAGGCCATCATGAAGCTCCAACCTCTTCGTGAAGAACACTCCTTAGAGCACGCGGCCTCGCGAAGCGCACTTCCATCACAGAGCTAGATTAGCCGCCACGAATCACCTCTCTTTCGCGAAGAACAATACCTTCGCGAACTGAAAGAAAAATATTTTCTTCAAAAACTCTCTACTTCTCTCGAGGGGGTCGACCTCTATTTATAGAAGATTCCACCGACCTTTGATCCTTCCACGTGAAGTCAACGCCACGTCATCAAAAATCGCGAAGCTCCGATGTTTCTGCCGAAATTATCTCAATATTGCGAAGCACCACAAAAATTTTCTGATCGTGGAGCTTGACATAATCACAAAGCATCATCGTCAATCCCTTCACACCTTCTCCGTAAGGCACCCTCACAAATACCTTCACTGCTGCGATGCGCTTCAAGCTATGACGTCCGCGAAGCTTGACGTAATCACAAAGAACACAATCAACATTCTTCGTGTCTTCGTGAAATTCAATCCATGAAGCCTATCTTTGAGAAACTCATGCCTTTTCCATCTTTAAATAATATCTTCAAGGATATCCACTTTTCACGATGCTCACTAACCTCCAAATTTTGGACACAAAAAATTTCACAAACACTGGGAAACAACGCCACCTTGTAATGCTCTTATGTACCACCTCCAGATCATCCATTATTTTATAATGGTTCTTTTTCAACATTGATTGTCAAGAATATATCTGGAACTTGACAATTCACCATGGAAACCCGCTTTTTCAAAAAACACAATCAACCCAAAAATGATGTAATGTTACCTTGATGGATTTGTTCCCAATAATATATTTACTATCAACAACCTTTCGTATCCACTTATTTAAGAAGTTATATGCTTTTATTTTACCTAAGTATCCAAGAAATATTCCTTCATCTCTATAAGAATCAAAATTCAATTGTTTCTCCTTATTGAGAATAAAACAATTACTTCTAAAGAAAATAAAGTACTTCAATGTTAGATTATTTCCAAACCACATATTGTATGAAGTCTTATCTTCCCGTAACAATAATAAATGTCTGTTATCAATTTATATTGATATTAATATATCTTCCAAAAATTACTATTGTAGGTATTTCTCCATAAGAATCACTCTATCCATGTTTTTTATGACCTAGTTTCTAATCTCAACCACATCATTTTTGAGGCGTTCTCAATGAAAATACTTATTTCCTTATCCTATGATTCTCAAGATAATCCTCCATTTGGATATTTTCAAACTCCTTCCCATTATCAGTTTGTAACGTTTGAATTTTATATCCAAAAATCCTTGTAGCCTCCTTGTGATATTTTGTTATTCAATCGAACATCTCAGACTTGTGGGTGATGACCATTATCCAAGCCATCCAACTATAATCATTAATAAAAAATATGTAATATCTATTCATATCAATGAATTTTAGTGATATATCTCCACACACATCAACACATAATAGTTCAAGCACACTTGTTGACTTCCATCCTTTACTCTGTTATTCCTTTGAGTAATCAAACCTTATTGTCAAGAATAAAACATGTGTGTATGATCACATAATATCATAAGGAGATCTCTAGATCCACCACTCTTAATAATTTATTCCAAGTATGGTTCGATCAAATTACTAATCCATTTATTACAAAAATTGTTTTCTTTCTTCCTTGGATTTAAATAATATATCTCATTCTCCACTTACAAGTTATAGATTCTCCTTCACGCACTTCCCCTATATCCCCACTTCACCTATATTACCTTTATGATAAATAAATTCTTGGTAAATCATATTGAATTCCCTGAGTCACACAATTTAATGACACTATGAAATTTGGGACTAAGGCCTTCTACCACCAATACATCTATGAATCACGTATATTTTTCCCCAAACATGGCTTTCCCATAGCCAATAATGGTTTGGAATTTATTATTCCAAAATATAATGACAAATAACATATCTTTCTTTATAACTATGCCGAGATCATTATTTCTAGTCACATGGAAGTGCATCAAAAATCAATGATCTATAAAATAGTACGACATGATCATTTTAGAAAAATATTTACATCCATTAGCAGCTCAACTATTTTATTTTTATAAATGTTTTTGGATTCACACTTGGTGTTTAGTGACATGCTTTATCTTCTTGTGATTATAATGGACCAACCTAAAATTTCAAAGATGAAAATTGATTTTTCATTTTCAACACTCTTGTTAATTCCTTGAGGTGTTTGATACGACTATTTTGAGTCTACTAAAACACATTTATTTATATTTTTGGTGAGTAATATCTTGAAATATGCCCAAATACTTCACTCTATAAATAGTTCCCAATAAAAGTATCCCTATAATTTAGAACGTTTTTCTACTTCCTTTGTTTCTCTTGTTACCTTTGATAACTATTTTCTATGGAACAAAATTTTTGCGAATGTTCTATATTTCCATAATTATAACACCTAATACGATGTTCATTCCTATTTATCATTGCTATAACACCGATTGTCCAATGGGTTCTTAAATTTTGTGTTGTACCCAAATCAATCTTCCACTATGGAGTGTGTTCTTGTGGTCCAACATGAACTATCACTTATTTCTATTTATGATCAATCCCCATACTAGCCATTTAATTTGGATATAACTATTGATTCCATTGATAGTAATTTTCCTATTTTATTAGACCTCTGTGATCAACTTCCACCTTTTCTATTGCCTAAATGATATGCTTTCATCATGTTGTACCAAGAGTAAAACGTTTCTAATGATCTTCAACTTTTCATCACAACTCGAAAACTTCCTCCTCAGTATTTTTAATACTTTTTACCAAATCTTTAATTATCTTAGTCAAACCATTGATAACCTTAGTTTATCCTTCAAATTTTATCTTTTACTCAATGTCACACTTTGTGTTTTTTAGCTTTTAAAATTTTAGATTTTAAATTTTTTTCCTCTAGATAGGACTTGTTTTCTTCATTTTTCTGTATATAGAGTTTAACAACATAATAAACTCTATTGGGTTTCTCTGTTTTATATCTTCAAATATCCATATCTCTAAGCCAAACTTTCAATTCATTATGGAGACCAACTCTTCCTTTTACTTTTCCTTCATCATCGTTACTCTCTTCCCTTGTCTAGGAGCTTCCCACAATTGCCACTATAGCATTTTCTTTGTGATATTTTTCGTCATCAAATTTTTATAAATTATTTTATTCTATATTTTCATTTTATTATAAATAATGTTATTATTATTGATGGAATTACAGTAGGTGTTTCTCTTATCTTTCACATTAGATGAAGACTTCTTCATGGGAATTTACTCATCCTCCTCATATTCTTAAAACTTCTTGGGAAATTTTGATGAAAGGTGACCAACCTTTCTACATCCAAATCATTAAAGTGTAAGATTACCTTTGAACTTTACCTTTCCCATTTGAATATTTTAGGAAATGAATAACACGACTTCATCAACCCCTTATTCTTTTTTTCCACCCTCCTTGGTTAGCATATTCATGGCCTTAGATTCCACCAACTTAGATATACCCTTTTCCAAAACCACATTATCATCATTTATCATCTAATATGCAATGGGAGTACTATAAAAAATATACAATTTAAAGTATTTTGGGTATTTATCCTCAATAATAGAATCTTTTGGATTGAAATAGCTTTGAAATATTCTTAGGATATGTTTAAAGATCTTCACGTTATCGAGGTTTTCTATGAGACTTCACATGTACTCCAAAATCACATTCACCCAATCAAATAATACACCAATAGATTCATTAGGTTGCATCCTCGGGTACTCATAATTATCCCATTGAACATTAAATTTATCTTTTATAGATTTTGAATCACATCCATAGGTATATTGAAACTTTTCTTTCATGAAATGTGAGGATTTACAAAACACCACCTTCGAGTTGATCATGTTAGATTGAGCTACCCTAAAGAATTAATAACATTAGTATTAGTATCTAGTTCTCTTTAGTTTACATCTAAAAAAGATCTACTATATATATAGAATAAAATCCCATGTATAATATATTTATACACATACAAGACTAAAGATAAAAGTATAGAATCGTCCAATTATTCTATGTTTTGAAATTGTTTCCCTCAAAGATCAAAATCCTAATGCGATTGACATCTTCCATGGCTTCAACTAAGAGATATTTACTCAATTTAACCTTTAGATATATTACTAATTATTTTAATCACTATGTTAAATACTGTTGATGTGAATTATGGTATTATGAATTAAAATAATACTCCATTTAGATCTTGTTTCATCAATAGACAAAACTAACTTCTCACTGCTTTCAATAACAATGTATAAATACAAATGAAAACATGTAAGAGACACAATGATTTTACTTAGTTCACCCTAACTAGGTTAGTCTAAGGAAAACAAAAAGACAATGTGCCAATGTATCAAATACAATATAAAAAAATGTTATTATAATGTGAAGAGTGGGCTCACAATCCCCTATGGTTCACTACCAATTACATGCTGAAAGATTACTGCTCTCTTTACTACAATGCACTCATTTCTCTTTTAGAATATATCCTTTAATTTATTGAATGGATATTTTTTACACATTAATAGGAATTCTGTGAAGATATTATTTCATATAACAGATATATTCCAATTTAAAACTGATTTTATGGGAAATTACATATTATGTTGGCACAAATTATACTTTAACACAACAATTTCACACCTTTCACTCATCTTCCTAACTTTTCATGACACTTTACACTTTCATATAGCCCACAACATTCATAAAATTTTACAAGATTTCACAAAAATCAGTTTTTTCAATTAACACAATTCCATTTCTTTGTGTAAATTATGTTTTCATTATTAATACATATAAGAAATATATCCACACAACTCTTTTAGGAATTTATATCCTTTAAATCTTATTTAAGGATTATTAACTTAAATGATGTGTGAAACAACTTATTTATAGGTGTATCTGAACCTTCACACAACTTCATAGTCTACCACCAGACTTTCATTAAACATTGAATTTTTTTCATGCAAATATACCTCCTCATAAATATTAGAAACATATTTTGTTCATGTAAACCCCCAGAAAACATGTCTCCTTTGCCGTTATTTTTCATATGGAACTCACTGTATTTGTACAAATTTGAATCTATTCATGCTACCCTGACATTAAAAAAGTCCTCAAATATTCATGAAATTATTGAATTTAAAAGTTTTGAATTATTTGGCATCATATCACCGCTTTATCAAAATATTCCACACATTCATGTAAATTTTTCACTAGTGTGAAAAACCTTCCTTTTCTCTATTTTTCCGACAGAACTTCCTGAACACCTTCCAGAGCTTCCAAACCCCAATTAAACTCTTTATTGGATAACATATATATATATATATATTAGTATAGAAACATTCCATATCATATAGGACACCTCTGTCCTATATATTTGTTAATATAAATTTTCAACAACTTCACTATAACTTCATAGTCATCTTTGTCAGCTGACTTTGTCAATAAACACATTAAACCAAAAATCTTGATGTGCCATAAAGATGAATTTTTGTACAGAACTTATATTAACCATTAAAAAATGATGAAATAAAAAATATTTATATAGTTATATGTTTTTATTTTTATGGAATAAACATTATCTATATTTTACCTTTTCCTTTTAAAAATTAAAACGTCATTTGTGTATATGTGCGAACTACCACATCCATGAAGCAACATGTTTAATTTTACTTCACCACATTACAAGGATAGTTTGAGAAAGGTATTTAATTAAATAATATTTAATTTATAACATGATTAATATTCCTAAAAAATAAACCATTTCCTAACATTATACAATTATTTATAAAAAGAAAACATCATAAATGTGTATGTGCAGACTATCGTATCCACAAAGTGACATATTTCATTTTCTATCTCTATAATTTTTGAATATTTATATAAATTTAATAACATATGATTCAAAAAATTAAAAAATCAATAAATAATATAATTAAATTTCTTTAATAATGATATTTTTCACAAATAATTAATTTTCAAACCATACTCATCAATCAATTTTATCATGTTTTTCTCTGGGTCAGTTTAACCACCTACATGAACAATGCTATAAATATATATCATGGATAACTTTGGAAAAATAACTACTGGTATTATTAAACATTAATGAGAAAATAATTATTGTTTTATTGTTTTGTAAATGCTATATTAATATTTGACACGTTATTAACATACCAATTTGTTTTTATAAAAAATTACCAAAACAAGATCTTCACCGACCCCGTCTTCATGGATCATGACTAAAATTATCCTAGAATAAAATTAAATATTTATAAATATTTATAAATATTATATTCCAATACCTTATATACTCTATTTATGATGAATATTTTATCATCTAAAGGTAATCAATGTTGACACGTTAAAAATATGCGCAAAACACTCAAAATTTCTAACATCTCGATGATGAAAATAAATAATAACCAACTCATAAATGTATAATAAATTATTATAATTAAATATTATAAATGTAAATATATATCAATAAGGTTAAAAAATATGTGATTAATATGGTCATGTTTATGATACTGGAGATTTAATCACTTTCGTGGAAGTTGAGAGTAATAGTAAGAGGTTATCTTGACTCAACATCTTTTCTTGAGTCATAATGAATCCTTTTACACTATAGTCTAACAAGATTGTTTTCTTCTATCCTATGATGATATTATATAGTGTTTACTAATTTTTTTGTAGTGAATAAAATTTTAACATAAAATACATATTCTTTTATGAATTAATCTCTTCAAAATAATTGTTGGTGTTAAGAATAATCCCCATCCTTTCAAAATGAGAAATTTTTATTACATGTACATATTCACTAATCCCATATAATGTTTCAATTATTATTTTAAAAGAAAATATATTTTATTTCTAGTGATCTTTATATTTCACTTTATCTATTTTCAAATAGAATATGTATCCCTATTTTTACAGTGTTGGTTTCGACAAAGTTATTTTAAAATATTAAGAGGTATTACATCTATAATAATTTGTTTATCTTCCAATCTCTATTTATTTGTGAAAATATTTATTCATATTTCATGTATATACTAATTATTTTTATTTAAAAGTAAATCCTTTCAAAAAAATTCACTTCACTATATGAAAATGACTTTTTAAAGTGATATGTGAATTTATCTTTTTATGATATGTTAATAATCATTCCTAAAATCACTTTTAAATGTTTTTTCATGTGAACACATTCTTTTTTATTACCATTCTTATTAAATAATATTATTTTATATTTTTTAAAATGTTTTTATAAATAAAATTAATTCTTAATGATTTTTATAGAAATACAACATACATTTTCTTTATTTTTTTAAAAGTGATTTATCCATTTATATTAAAATAGTAATAGTAATTTATGTCAATATTATTGATTTTCTTTATGTTACATTAGGTATATATTCATATTCCACCATTCACATTATTTATTTGTTTGACTTATGAAATGTTGTAGATGTGCTCATCCCATCTCTTTTCCATGAGTTAAAAAGTGATGCTTAAAGTATAGTGTTTTTATTCCATATTGGCACCAATATTTATGAATGATTATTATTTGATGGGTGGGATAATATATAATATTATAATGCATTTTTTGATGTTTTATATCTCTCAATATCAATAGGGTACACAAGTTATCATCCCAAGTAAAAAAGGGTAAATGGGTTGTTATCCCAATCCCAAGAGGGTATACGAGTTGTTAGACCAAGCCCAAGTGGGTACATGGGTTGTTAGACAATGTATAAGAGGGTAAATGGGTTGTTATACCAATCTCAATAGGGTAAATAGGTTATTATACCAAGCCCAATATGTAATGGGAATCAGGTAGAAATTCCTTCTCATGTAGGTTATGATTTACAATGTTTTCTCTTTTGTAACACTTCTATGTCATGTAATTATGATTTTGATTTATGGATCTTGTTTATTATCACACATTATTATATAATGAAATATATTTTTTGACTCGAGATTACATGTCCCTCTATCACGACTTATGGAAAACTTTATTATTAAATGTTATTTTTATTAAGATATTTCTTCCTTGCTCTTGTTTTATCCCATCCTTATGATCTAAGAATTTTATGACATATTAGTGAGTTTTTCCCCTTAAAAAGAATTTGTTCTCACCCCTTTATTATGTTTCTATTCCCTAGGTTATAAATATCAATATAACTTATGATATGTCTATAAGGGATTATAGTTTGGATAAATTATGGAGAAATGTTCACAAGCATAGTAAAATATTTTTCTTATATTATTATTCCTCAAAGACACTAATCCTTATGTTCTTGGTATCATAAATTTATTATGAGATAACATGTTTAACATATGGAAATTATATAAAATAACTATATGTTTAGCTTGGTTAATCTTACTTTGTATCAAATCCTATGTGTAAAGTATATATTTTTAGCATTAGAATTAAGAGTATGGTTCGGGGGTGCCTCAGTTGTTATTAGAGTAGGCTTTAGTTATTTTTTTTAAATTAGTTTAGTTATTTTTGGATATTAGTTTAGTTATTAGGATGATATAAGTTTAGTGAAAACAATATGGATAAGTATAAGTCTAAGATAACATCCTAATGTTTTGGAAAATATGAGATTGTATGGTTTCCTAGCAATAAATACTTATTTGTATATAAACAAGTGGATACAAGCACTGGAACAGATGAATCTAGGGGTAATAACCATGAAATATATGGTTGTGTATTAACTTGATCTTTACTCGATGCCTAAAAAATATGTATAACAACATAAATTGTTTAAAACTACTAAGGAATATGATTTAGTTAATTCACATGCTCAATATTTGAAATTATGACATATTTGAAGATATTTAGGCTAGATGTTATAATAGGAAGTGGACATGGATAACCTATATTGAAACTTATAGTTACATAAGTTAGGTTATGAAAGACATGTATGAATTACTTATTTTATGTTTACATTTTAATTTTATGGAACTATTAATTTCCTCATACCTCAAATTTCTATTATTTAAGTAATGTATGGATCAAGGGGAAACTGAGTTAAAAAGCTGTATCACGGAAAATGAAATGATTATCCTAATGAGTAACTGAATAGGATAAAAGATAGTGTTAAAAAATATTTTGATTATTCTCACCCAACAATAATTAGTTTTGATTAATAACTTAAGTATTTTCAAACTAGTTAACACACTAAAGAAGATAAGTAATGAGTTACTGGAAGTTCATCTAATAAAGACTATATAAGAAAGACTATTCAAATACCTATGTGTCAAAAATGTAGGAAGGATCCCCTAGAATAATGTCTCACTGAAATGTGAAGCTATTTCAAGTGTGGTAAATCTGTCCATATTATACACAACTACTGAAGGAATGAAATAATACTAATTAACATCACAGAGTATGAGAATATCCCAAATAATGCTTTGGTTACACTCCATTACTTCAATTATAGGTAATATGTCCACTATACCAATAAATAAACAAATATAAGGGTTAATGGAGACAATCAACTTCATAAAACTCCAAGAATAAGTGAATAAGGAAGAATATTTGAAACAACTACCACTGAAGTAGATCATTAAAATTAAGATACACTCATACTCTAATTTATAATTGAGGTTCTCTTATAAGATTCTATTTCCAGTTACTTTATAATATCTACGAAGTTTTTAAGAGCATCAAATCATCACCACAATGATTTGATTATTGAATAAAACCTATAGTTGTATGATTATTATATCCCAAGTTATAGTTTTTGGGAATGTGCCTGTGGAAAATATTATTATTCTTCCTTTATAAGAATTTGATGTAATTTTAGGCATTGATTATCCCTCTCTACATAGATTCCATATTAATTTATTGAATAAGGTCGTCATGTTTCATATCTAAAACCAACCCATGATCACTTATCAGTTCAAGGAGAACTATAAACTCTTTATCAAGATTACTTCCATTATATGGGTCTTAATACTCAATCATGAGCTGATTTTCCTAGTATTACCAATTTTTTTGAGGTTGATATCATAGTATAAAATAAATCCTGAATTTCTTATGGTTTCATTATTTGTTTTCATTATATAGGGGTGAGAATGTAATGATATAAGATTTTAGTATTTTTTTTCTGTAATTATATACTATGTTTAATAGATTTGTCCACACAGAAAACTACAGAAAAACAATCCATGGAATATTATATGAACAATATTAGGAAAATATCAAGTAGAATACAATCTCTAGTAAATAAAAATATATTAATCAATTATAAATTCTTACATTTAAAGGATAAATAATCGATATGGTTTAATGTTAAAAAGGATTGTTTTTTATCCAAAAAATAGATTTTTAAGTTTAGTGTATTGTATCACAATAAATTGAATTGATCAATTTTAAAAAATTATTTTGATAATATTTAATATTTCAATGTATGAACTAATATATTAATATTTATTAGTAATTGATATTAAATAATATTAAGAACACTTAATGTTTTAAAGGCCCTTAATCTATACAATTATTGTTTATCTACATTTTATACTTTAATTTAAAATAAAAATTAATAAATTATAGAATTATAATTTTAAAAGATGAAATTTATTTTTTATTTAGAATTATAATATTATATTTGGATAATTTTTTGTAATTTTTCTGGAATAGTTGAATTTTGGTGAATAGTGAAAAATAGTGTGTTGACCAATACTATAAATTTACGACATTATCAATATATAATAAAGATATAGAAGTTTGTAAAAAATTTTAATTAATTAAGTATTAATTTAAGGAATACAATAATGGATATAAAAATACTATGATTCATTTATAAAACTTTTTTTTAACATTTTGGAACGTAAGTAAGATTCTATTCTAATAAAAAATATTTTTGGATTTTTCTTTTAAATAAATATTCTCATGGGTTTTTTTTATTTGAAATCCACATAAATATTATTTTTCCAAAATAAATCAAAATAAATCAATAATATTGATAATTTCATCCAAAGTATTAATTTTATAAATACACTTTTTATAGAAATGTTTTTTACACGTAATGTGTGAAAATAATAATTTTTTTAAATATATAAATTTTATTTGATAAAATGGTTTCCATAATTCAAATATGAATTTACAAATTAGATAATAAGGGGTTTTTCATTTTTGTTCTTCAAAAGTTTCTACTAATTTTAAAAGTGTAGTTACTGTAGTAAAGGTAAATTGAGGTAGAAAGAGTTTAACTAAGTGTAAAAGATATAAAAAATGTTAAAAATATCCCCAAATGAGTGGTTAAGGTGTGTATCAAAAAATAATTATATCCTATCCATTATTTTCCATTTTGGAATCTACGTTCATTATAAAATATGTGTTCCTTTTATATTAAGAGCTTATATTTTCAAAAATTTCATTCATCTACTTATAAAAGGGGCTGTTTACCACTCCTTTAAATCCACACTAAAAATT